>CM075213.1:16046810-20994310 GCA_037577465.1 Liposcelis bostrychophila | reverse complement strand
GGCGGTACCGTACGCACAACTGCCTCCCTCGCTTAAAAAAACACAACACTTACAACGTCGGAAATTTGAACACCATCCCGACTGCAGCTTTCATCTGTTCGATCTACGTTTTCGACGGACGCTCGCGAGAAGCGAGCTCCTCGAAATCGTGAATCAACGTTGAAAACCGAACGCTCGGAAATGAGCGGAACATTGCTTTCACTACACCACGGCAGTAACTCCGTCGCAGACGGAACGCTGTGGTTGGACACGGCTGTGTCGAACAACGACATGCACGCTCGAAATGAGTCGCACACATATGAACGAAATCGTTCGTACGAGCATGAGTGGAATCGGTAAAATCCGAAACCATCAAAACTCGATTTTTATATCTGATTCGACGAGAAAACTCCCTCACGGGAATTTTTTCGAAACGAACGAACATGCTAAACACTCAACGTCAAAGCGACGATCGAGCTCACAGCACCGCGCCACAAAAGGCACCTTTTAACAGACTCGAGATCCCGAACAGCGTACTAAACACATTCACTGCTCCGTCTCGTTTCAAACATACACATCTCAACCTCCTTCCCCACTCGGAAGACGCTCACCGCGCTTCCATGACTACAAAAACGACCCAATTCCCTGTTTGCAACAAACGTACTAAGATTCATTCATATGACCACAAGCATTTTACGAGTTGGCTTGTTCCCTCTTCACCTTTTCTCTCATTAAACAGTCGCATTTTCATATTCCATTCTTCAACGTATCTTTTTAAACTTTTTTTTTTTTTTTTTTTTCTTTTTCCTTCTTCCGTTTCGTTCCATTCCACTCCACTCAAACTGAAACTGCTTTAAAACCAAATCCCAATTAATATCCAATTAGATATTTCTCATCTTCAATCCAGACACCAAATTGCGCAATTCTAAATTATAAAATTAACTCGTTGATCCCGAATCCGAATCCTAATCTCAAATCAGATTTTCAATTTCTTTTTCCAGTTTCAGTTATAACCGCAATTCTTAACCTTGATACCAATTCTCATTCCAAACCAGAATTTCGAATTCAAATTTTTCAAACACAAATCCAATCAAAATAAAGCATCAAAACCTGAATATTTAACGTCAAATTTTATTCCTAAACATGAACAACAATTTGCAATTAAGAAGCAAACTGGTAAATTCCTAACCAAAATCTCAAAATCAATTCCTTTTATCGTTCCGGCTCCGATTACAGTTTTCAATTTCGATTCCGAATCCCATTGCAAAACCACGAATTCAAGTTTTAAATTAAAAAAAAAAAAAAGAAAAAAAAAAAAATCCTAAAACTTGACATTAAAAATCTAAAATTTTTATTTCCAAGTAGGAAGAAAACTCCTAGACTCCAATCCGAAAGCCTAAAGTCAAATTTGGAAAACAAAATTCAAAATGAGATATCATTTTAATCATAATTTAATTATTTATTCCTTCAATTGAATATAATGTACTCAGATCAAATTATTCCCGAATATCGATCCCGAATCCTCGAGTCCCAGACTCAAATCTCAAATTCTTAGCCCGAATTAAAACATAAAGCTTGATTCAGTTATTTCCCGTCAGCAATATAAATCGTAATTAACAACTACAAAATTGTTCAACTCTCCCACGCTGCTTAAATCAATACTTCTTTTTCTCAGCGACCCTCAGCACAATGGATTACCTGCTAACCTATCCCAAAACACGCTACGTTATACCGAATGCCACGAAAAAGGAGAACTGGAAAAAAATATGCAATGGTAATTTCTGTGAAATGCAATTAAGGTAAATTCATTTACCAACATTTCCCAGTATCGATTTCTCGATTTACAATCAAGCTCGATTACAATCGCTATATTGTTCCAGCATTAAAACACGGACAACGATTGCATAATCTAGGATTGATCATGTATCAGCTTCAAATAGTTTTTTAAAAAAATTAAAGTGTTCATACGCTAACTTACAAAGCGATACACACAAACCCCTCATTAAATGCAAACATTGTCAGCAGCAACAACAACAACAACAACAACAACAAAATTTCTCTATATTTCAAATGGTACAAAAACATTTCCCAATAAATCACTTCCAAGAGTTTCGGTTTCACAAATGTTGACATTCAAAAAAAAAAAAAAGTCTTTTTAAGTAACTGCTTTGCTACTTTTTTTTTTACAAAAGTAAAAATAAAATAATAATAAAAAAAAATTTAAAGAATCCATAATGCTGTTGCTACATTTTAATGATCCATTCACTGGATTCTATTCCATTGCAGTTTTAAATACAGAAGAAGAAAAAAAATTCCATGCTTCTAAAATTGTCGTTCATTCATAATTCACTAGTACACCATTTACATTCGCCTCCCTTATTGTCAAACTAAAGTAACTAACTATTAATTAATTACAAAAACAAGAGGAATTTTATATATTTGTCCATCAATTTTTTTTTTTTTTTTTTTCTCAAACGACGTTCCATAACATGGCGATTTGCAATTCTTTTGCAATCTTTTTCAATTGTACATTTAATTTTGTGGCTGCTTAGATTATATTAACTAATAAGCCTATTAGTAAAAATTAAATGATTATAATCTCGCATATCCTCACACCTAAGAAAAGAAAAAAAGCTTTCCTCAGATCGTAAATGTATGCTTTTTTTTTAACAAAAGTAAAAATAAAATTTAAAAAAAAAAAAAAAAATTTACAATTAATATGCTGTTGCTACATTTTAATGATCCATCCAAAACGATTAAATGGATTCTATTCCATTGCAGTTTCTAATAGTGGAGAAAAAAAAAAAAAAAAAAATTCTAGCTTCCAAAATTCTCGTTCTTTTTTTATCATTTACAACAATTTACATTCGCCTCTCTCTAATTGTCTAGTAATTAATTAATTAGTCTACCGGTTATCGGGTTACATAACATGGCAATTTAAAGTTCTTTTCAAAAATTGTATACATCGAAATTTATGGCTGCTTAGATACATTAACTAATAAGCCTATTGTAAAAATTAAATGGTTATGATCTCGCATAGCTTCACACCTAAGGAAAGAAAAAAAAAGCTTTCCTCAGATCGTGAATGTATGCTTTTAAAAACAAGGGAAGAATCTCTTTTGAACCCCACAAACCCACAAACCCTGCGTAGCCAAATAGTCTCGAACGGTTTCTTTATTTTTTTTTTTTCATTCATTCATTTTCTCCCCAGTGCACCGCTTTTAAGGCCCAGGAGTAAAATCAGATCTCATTTCTTCACGGTAACGACGTTCCATAACATGGCAATTTGAAATCCTTTTGTAATCTTTTTCAATCGTACATTTAATTTTGTGGCTGCTTAGATATATTAACTAATAAGCCTATTAGTAAAAATTAAATGATTATAATCTCGCATATCCTCACACCTGAGAAAAGAAAAAAAGCTTTCCTCAGATCGTAAATGTATGCTTTTTTTTTTAAAACAAAAGTAGAAATAAAATAACAAAAAAAAAAAAAAAAATTAAATAAAAATATTTTTTTACAATCAATATGCTGTTGCTACATTTTAATGATCCATCCAAAACCAGTAAATGGATTCTATTCCATTGCAGTTTCTAATACTGGAGAGAAAGAAAAGATATCTTGCTACCAATTTTATCGTTCTTTTATCATTTACAACGATTTACATTCGCCTCTCTAATTGTCAAGTAATAAAATTGATTAATTAATTAATTAGGTAATTAATTACAAAGACGAGAGGAATTTTATATATTTGCGTATCAATTTTTTTTTTTTTTTTTTTTCTTTTCTTCAACGAACACACAAACAATGCAAACCCAACTTCTCGCGACCCTTCCGTTTTCCCTTTTGCTGTACCAAAAATGCAGTCGTTTTTTCTGTTCATTTTAAGGACCGGAGGTGATAGGTCTTATTTTCTTACCGGTTATCGGGTTCTATAACATGGCAAATTAAAAGTTTTTTTAAAAAATTGAATACATTTAAATTTATGGCTGCTTAGATACATTAACTAATAAGCCTATTGTAAAAATTAAATGGTTATAATCTCGCATAGCTTCACACCTAAGAAAAGAAAAAAAGCTTTCCTCAGATCGTAAACGTATGCTTTTAAAAACAATCTTAAAAACAAGGAATGAATCTTTTTTGAACCTACCCACAAGCCCGGCGTAGCCAAATTGTCTCTAACGGTTTTCTTTTTTTCTTCATTCATATTGTCCCAAGGGCCAAGAGTAAAATCAGATTTCATTTCTTCACGGTAACGACGTTCCATAACATGGCAATTTGCAATTCTTTTGTAATCTTTTTCAATCGTACATTTAATTTTGTGGCTGCTTAGATATATTAACTAATAAGCCTATTAGTAAAAATTAAATGATTATAATTTCGCATATCCTCACACCTGAGAAAAGAAAAAAAGCTTTCCTCAGATCGTAAATGTATGCTTTTTTTTTTTAAAACAAAAGAAGAAATAAAATAACAAAAAAAAAAATTAAATAAAACTATTTTTTTACAATCAATATGCTGTTGCTACATTTTAATGATCCATACAAAACGATTGAATGGATTCTATTCCATTGCAGTTTCTAATAGTGGAGAGAAAAAAAAAAAATTTCTAGTTTCCAAAATGGTCGTTCTTTTATCATTTACAACAATTTACATTCGCCTCTCTCTAATTGTCTGGTAATTAATGAATTAATTAATTAATTAGTCTACCGGTTATCGGGTTCCATAACATGGCAATTAAAAGATCTTTTCAAAAATTGCATACATCTAAATTTATGGCTGCTTAGATACATTAACTAATAAGCCTATTGTAAAAATTAAATGGTTATGATCTCGCATAGCTTCACACCTAAGGAAAGAAAAAAAAGCTTTCCTCAGATCGTGAATGTATGCTTTTAAAAACAAGGGAAGAATCTCTTTTGAACCAACCCACAAACCCTGCGTAGCCAAATAGTCTCGAACGACTTCTTTTTTTTTCATTCATTCATTTTCTCCCCAATGCACTGCTTTTAAGGGCCAGGAGTAAAATCAGATCTCATTTCTTCACGGTAATGACCTTCCATAACATGGTAATTTGAATTTCTTTTGTAATCTTTTACAATTGTACATTTAATTTTGTGGCTGCTTAGATATATTAACTAATAAGCCTATTAGTAAATATTAAATGATTAGACACCTGAGAAAAGAATAAGCTATTCTCAGAATGCAAATTTATGCTTAAAAAAAATCAAAAAGTGGCCAAGTATTCCTCTCATTCCCAACATCCATTTAAATAATCATTAAATGATTTATTTTATAATGTCAAAACCGTGATCATCATCATTGTACATACATCATGTCGTGTTCCATGAGGCATATTTAAATATATAAAAAAATGATAATAAGCATAGCCCAATTGCCGCGACCGGTTTTTTTTCGCTCCCCATTTTCTCTCTAGTGCACTGCTTCTGCACTTCATTAAAGGGCCAGGAGTAAAGTCAGATTTCATTTCTTCACGGTAATGACGTTCCATAACAAGACAATTTGCAATTCTTTTGCAATCTTTTTCAATTGTACATCTAATTTTTTGGCTGCTTAGATATATTAACTAATAAGCCTATTACTGTAGTAAAAATTAAATGATTTTAATCTCGCATATCCTTAAAAAAAAAAAAAAAAATTAAAAAGTGGAAGAGTACTCCCGTTCCCAACATCCATTTCAATAAAATAATCGTAAAATGATTTATTTTATAACGTCAAAAAACCGTGATCATCATCATTGCACATACAACATGTCCTGTTCTATGCGGCATGTTTAAATATATATATAAAAAAATACGTAATCTGCGTCGTTTTAAAAAAGATACGCCACCAAGGCTGTATCCGAGCAGTTTCTTGAACTCACTGCGTTATTTAAGCACATTTTACGTAAATTCAAATGGCATGTTTTATAACGATGATATTTTTACGTGTAAAAAATAATACGACGCCGTCAAAACTCGTAATTCAACGAGCAAACTCCCTTAGACGGGGTTTTGTGGAAGCGAAAAAACATGCTAAGAACTCAACATCAAGCGATATAACACCGCACGATTCGGGAAACACAAACGCTTCACCGAAGCACGTTTAAAAAGCCCCGAGATCACGAGCAGCGTACTCAACACGACCGCTGCTACCGTCTCTTTTCAAACATACACACCTCGACCACAACGACCACGGTCTTTACATTTCGCGTAATAGGTTTACAGTGCTAATTTACTATCGGGGAACTAATTTCTCTACTTCACAAGTCAAGTTTCATATCGGTCTTTTACATTTCTTTAATTTTATAAATTTACTTTCCTCTCTTCTCTTGAATTTTTCAAAAATCAGTTCGACATCGTTTGGCTTTACACAGACCCATATCTTTACTCTTAAAAACAGAAAACGATCAATAAGCACCATACGCACCAAAAAAAAAAAAAAAAAAAAATGCAACTTCAGTTTTTTTTTCCCCCGCTTATAATCGAGTAAACCAGGGCGTCTGTCTGTTCCATAACAAAAAAAAAAAAAAAAAAAAAAAAAAAAAAAAAAAAAAACAACGTAAGGTTTTTTATTAAATAGGTTTTGCTAATTTTTTTTTTTTTTTTTTTTTTTTGAGTGCGTGGTACTGTTAACAAACTAAGCTTAATTATATATGTATATATTTGTTTTTTTCCTTCCATGAAATTTTGAAGGATTAATCTCAAGTGTCCTTTATCCCTCACTCGTATGCTGCATGGTTAATCCGGCTGTAGAATCGCGTTTCCTTTATCCAATAGCTGGTACTGTCGGGTCTCCATTTGCCTTTCTGAGCTAAACGAGTGCCAAACGTTGAATCCTTTAAAAAAAAAAAAAAAAAGTAAATATACCCAGTATATTAAAAAGTTACGACAAATTAAAAAGAAAAGATACGTCGGAGACTTCTTTCATCTTTACAGTATGTTTCGGGTCGCTTTTATCATGATTATTATTATTATCAGCATCTTGCTCGAAGAAGAAATTCGCCAAACCGTTGGTCCAAATAAATTATTTTTGCTCCATTAATAAAAAGAAAAAAAAATTTAACTTTAAAAAAATATGATTACTTTTGGATTGCCTGCGCTCTACGGGGCTCAGTACACGAAGTTCTTCGAAAAGTATAACGGCACCATCTCGGATTTGGCCCAGTCCATTCCCCCCTCCCGAGTTATTTTCTGGGTAAAACAAATTAATCGTTTAAATTAGTCCGCAAATTAGTCCGTAATTCGTTTAAATTAGTCCGCAGAATTTTTTTTTTTTTTTTTTGACGAGGCAGAAAACAATCTGATTCCGTCGCAGCGCTAGCTACAGAAAAAAAAAAAAAAATTTCTTTTTTCCATTTTTTTCCCCCCTTTAAAAAAAGGTTTTAAAATTCTATTTTGGCTACTTTAATTTTCAAATAAATCTAACCTTACAAAGAGCAATCATTGGGCGTTTTAATTTCGTCCCTCAAAACGGAGAAACTAAAAAGAAAAGTTTGCACGCTTACTCCCAATTTTTAAATTAACGATTCAAAATCTTTGCGATTTATCCGTGTTATTACCATCAGGTGAAGTAGACGGAAAGCCATAGACTTTTCTTTTTTTTTTTTTTGAAAATGTTTAAAATTTACCCGTTGCGTGTAAATAAGCGACGGTCTGCCCCCAACTCCCATTTTTTTCCCCTACCTCTGGAGAATGTTAAAATACAGAATAATAGGTAGGTTCTTCTGTTTTTTCAGCAAACTGTAAAGAGAGAAAAAAAAAAAAAAAAAAAAAAAAATTAACTGCATGTAGTTTTTAGCCATGCCTTTCAAGAGCATTTCTAATTTTTTTGCTCTTTTATTCCAAATAAAAACTTTTTTTCTTTTTCTCCTTTAAATTTTTTTCAAAAACATTAAATGGGTTATATTATATAGGATTTCTAGGATATATATTATGTTTCAAAAGCAAAGCGAACGGTGACTCATCAAGATCGGGGTAATCTTCGTTTATCATTGTTGTTTTTGTTTTTGTTTGCGTTTCGTTTTTTTCTCATGTATCATTTTTAATGGCGATTCGGATTTCAGTCAACTTGTTCTCACGTCGCAAACATTCATGGTCACGATGAGATACAAGAAAATAAAAAATAATTAAGGATCCAAATCATTCTCGTGGAAATCAAGCTAAATTCAACCGCTGTTATTGATTTTCGCAAAACTAATAGGTGGTCATGCAATATTCCGGTTTAGGAAACATATGGGGCTTTTCTTTCTCTTTTTTCAAGCGCTTTTTACATCTGGCTTTTAATTTCAAGCCACCACTGAACCAACAATCTAATGCAACCCCAAAAAAGAAAGGGAGTAAAGACTGCTGTTTTCAAGTGCGGCCATTGAAGTATGCACATCGTAAATTTCTCTCAACCTTGGGTGTTTTCGATTTAATCCTCAAGTTATTGACTCTGGTCTAATCCTCGTAAAAAAACACAAGCTGTCAATCCCCTTAACAAATTGTTTAAACATAACTTGTTCCTTTTAAAAAACTTTGGAGGGAAAAAAATTATAGGGCGTGAAGATAAAACACAAAGGTTTGCTTTACCGATTTTCAACATGATCCCAAAAAAAATTTAATTATTATACACATTGCCTTTCTCTTCTTCTCACAAACCTGTTATATGAAAATCCTTTCTCAGTTCCTCGAACACAGCTGCAAACAGTCCAAAAACTCGCAGTCCCACCACTAAAGTACTAACCTCTGCAAAAATAAAAAACAAAAAATGTCGGCATAGCTCTTAAAATCTTTCATTTCTTCTTAATTCTCTCTTTATGATTTCATGTCCTCAGTAGGCATTTATTCACTTAGGCTCTCCATGCACTGCCATTTTAAACAGTAAACATACCTACCTGATTCATTTTCTGGATTCAAGTTAAAGCATCAAACATGTCATTTCAATATGTCCTTTCGTTTGATCATATGGGTCTTCAAATCCAACTTCATTCATCACCTTTGTAAAAGCCAAGTGTCGTAAAAAAAAAAACCGTGCTCTGCAACAAATTTAAAAAAACAACTTAAGTCTTCTTTACTTGCTTTCACAATTGAAAATAAACCCTCACATTTCCTGCGCAATAAAATACAATTTCTCCTACATTAAAACACTAAAAATCTATTTTTTGGCGTATCGTTATGACAATATATAATTGTTTCGAAACTTTCAATTCTTCGGATAATTATTATTTTTTAAATATAAACAAATACCATTTCATTCATTCAGGAAGGTTTTTTTTCATCGTATAAAACCTCCCGTTTAATACAACCCCTTATCATATTGTGGTTGCGCAACATAACGGCATCGTATTTTGTCTTTTTAAAAGCTTATGAAGCTCTGATGACACTGAAATATACTCACGATGCATTCACGTTCATCCGTAGAGAAATATAATCGAATGTTTGCAAACACGAAATTAATAATTCATCAACTTATTCCAGAAAACTGCTGCCCCATCGTGACAAAAGAACGAGAAGAACGTCACAATCATCATAGAGAAAGAAGACCGTAAATTTTGCGGCAACGACAACTCCACCACTCCGCTGTATGTTTAACTTATGTAAGGGGCCTACGTCTTTGTGCTTCCGCCGATGCCATGACGTACGCCAACAGGTAAGTCAAAGCGACCAATCCTAACTGAGCTCCGACATTTTCGAGGCAGACTCGTCAAATCACGAGAATCACCTAACAACCATTCGCGAATCTTATTGGTTGGTAGGATAGAGTCAGGAAACGACGTGGCTTCAGAAATTCTTTTCACGCGGGATATGATACAAAGGGCTCTTTTTATTATTACACGTCTAGTTCAGTTGCCGCCATTCTTCATCTGTAAAAGCCTGACTTGCCACAGTTTTGGTAACTTGATCGTTTTTATTTAATAAAATTATGAATTACAATTTGTTGGGTCTTAATTGATTGTTCTACGCATCAGTCTAATCGTAATGAAAGACGGTTTAAAAAAAAAAGAAAAAGTTACACGTCTCTGATTGTTTACCATTTCTTCTGAAATTAGACTGTAAAGAACATTATTTGGAAAAAACAAAAAGAATCAGGTAAAACCTCTATTAAAATTACACGTGCATAATGTAAAAAAAAAAAATCATAAATAAATAAATAAATAAAAATAAAAATACTGCCTGCGTATCACAGCTCCCATAACATGGAATTCTTCGTGAAAGATAACGGAAGCATTTCGGCTTTAGCCCATTCATTCATTCAATGTTTTCCTCTCAGTTACCTTATGGATAAAACAACAAAATATTGCTTGTCTTTGAAAAATGTCCTTGAACGAAGCGGAAGCGAAAGAGAAAAAGAATCACTGAGAAGAGTTTAAGACGTTGTCTGCGGACCGTACAATTTTTCCTCCTGATTTTCTATGAAGCAATTGAGTGTGTTGTATAAAGACGACTAACCTAATACTGTAGTATTTTTTCAATACTTTTAGATGCTGCTACCAGGCACCTATAGTGAGTTCTCCCCCTAAAGAATCGAAATTTAAAGAACTATCTGGTGTTGATGACGACATTATCGTTTAGCGAATTCCCCTCTCTCCTAAACCTCTCATCATTAGTAATAGCATCTTGGACATGATCATTCAGAGTTCTCGAATCCATCTTCTTTTCTTTTTTTTTTTTTTTTAATGGTAAAATCAGAATCTATCGGTTTACTTTATATCAGTGAAAAAAGGGATAAGAGAAATTAAGTCAACTTACATTATTCCCTTCTATTGCTTTTAAATTCCATTTTCTGCGCAAACTTGGACTAATGTAGAAACTTGGTTGAATCATTGAGATCGTTGGCCCTCGAACTTCTGCACAATTCCTGGACTTGGCTGCTTTCCAATGACGAACGGACCCATCCCTGCTCCGGGCATCATTGCTTTAAAAAAAAAAAAAAAAAAAAAAAAACAACTCATGTAAAAAACAGTTACGTGCAATAATTCAAAGCTCCTATTTAAATTTCCAAAGTGCCACAGCAGATTATGTCATGTATTTGTTGTTTTTGGTTCAACCCTACCCCTTCGACGCTGCTCTAACCATCACAAGAAAGCACCCCTAGAAAATTCTTTATACGTAACTTTTTCATTTTAAAAACTTCAGAAATAAAAAATTACAAGCCTTTCAGATAAACCTAAAGGCTTGAGTACTTTATGGGTTTTCAATGATGACAAAATCATTCTGCTAATCTTGAAAAAGGAAAAAAAAAAACAATCTGACTAGTACACACATCACTTTTTTTTTTTTTTTTTTTTCTCACAAACCTGTAACGTTCAAATCCTTCCAACAGAGCTTCTGTCTGACGGTCCAAAGACTCAGTCCCCCAACTAGACCATCCGGAAACGCTTTCCTCTGCAAAACGCAAAATAAAACAAAATAAACAACCTCTAATGTTTTTTCTTTTATTCACTCTCATCATTTCATGTCTTCACTAGGCTTTTCTATGTGTTTTCGAGAATGAAAATAATTTTCTGCGTGCTCATATTTTAAAACCAGGCCTATTTTTTTCAACTATGTGAATGTCAATGTATCACTTTCAAAGCTATCTAATCTGCCTGGACGATTCTCTTAAAATATACTTGAACTTCTCTCATTTTAACATTTCGACAACTTCCGTTCATCCGGGAACGTTTTTCCTTCGTTTGTCACACACAATTGCGAATGTTTAACAAATCCCTTCTTCATGTGGGATTATGCTCAATCCATATCAGCTTCCTTTCGACCTTGTTAAAATAAAAATTTTTTTTCCCCCCCTATTTACGATTACATCGAAATATATACTCACGTAGCTCCTTTAAATTTAATAATTGTTTTCCAGCGTAAAATTATTAACTTATTGAAAAAAACCTAAACTTCTAAACAGATTTTCGAGAGAACAAAAACCGTCCATGCCGCACCGCAGACATTTCGGTCATGAAACAACACGCGCATGCGCACGAAAATTGCATGTGATCGGTGACGGTGATTCCCTTTCCAAATAAAATAACTAAGGATTGTGTTTTTGTTGTTATTTTATTTATTTTTTTTTTTTTTCGATGATTTACAAAATCTGCTTAAGTTAACGAATGTGGCAAAAAGTTCCCGCTTACCTTCCGCCATCGATCCGCAAATTTCCCATGTATTTAGGGAGGCAATGCGCATTTTTCTTTATTGGTGTTCTTTTTAGGTTACTTTGATTTACATCCATTTACATAAAAAATTTTTTAGAGAATTTTTACTTATTTACATTGAGAAAAGACGATCCAAAAATTTGAGAAAAGTATGTTTTCCTTTGGTAAAAAGAAAAAGGAACCAAAGAAAAAAATAACCAATAGACCTTCCAATTCGAAGAGATCTCCTTTTGATGAATTTGGACTTGGACCTCAACCTGATGATGCAGAATTGGAAGCTGAATTACAAGCAATAACTGGTAAAATTTTGAAAATGAAATATGTTCTTTTTTTGTCAATAAAAACTTATTTTTTCAGGATTTGAAGGAAGTTTAGATAGTCCAGTTATTGGTGAAGATGACAGTGATGTTGAAGCTGAATTAATGAGACTAATTGGCGCTGGAAAAGCAAAAAAACCCATAAAGAAAAATGAGAATGATATTTCTATTCCTCCGTTAAAAGATATAAAGCTAGATGTATTCAGTGGAAGTATTGAGGAAGGAGAAGATGATGTTGACATTGATGAAAATGACCCGGAGCTGCTGAATGAATTATTAGAATTAACAAGTCCTGTGGAAGAAATATTGAATGAGGATAAAGAAGATGAATCCTCTGAGACTGAAGATTCTGCTTCAAAAGAAGAGACAGATATAATGGCGATTTTAAGTGAAAGACTTGATATGTATAAAACCGCTGAAAGAAAAGCCATAGAAAGTAATGAAACTTCCAGAGCTAGAAGATTTAATCGAGGAATTAAAACAATCCAAGACCTAATTAAAAAAGCTGAAAAAGGCCAACTAGTTTTAATGGGAGATGTTCCTCCCTTAATTGCTACTAATTTAAAACCTCCACCTCCAACAAAGGAAATAGCTGAAGAGCAGGCTGATGGGGATCATCGCTGTAACCAGCTTTCTAAAGAGCAAAATAAAGAAACATTGCCAGATGTTAAGTTGGATAGTATTTTAAAAGGTGAAAAGTTGAAACCTAAATCTGGGGCAGATCCAACTAAATCAATGTCAGACAGTGATGAAAAAATTAGAAATGAAGAAAGTATTTTGGATGTGAAAAAAATAGAAAATGAAAACATAGATAATATTCCAGAAAGTCCCCCTAAGGTTCCACCTAAAACTCATAAAGAAAAACCTACATTAAACATCCTAGAACCAATGGTCAAACCACCAGAACTTCCTTCAAAACAACCACCTAAATTAGATGCTCCAAATATTTCAGGCAATAGTAAAAGATTTATAGAGACTGATAGCCCATTACTCATGTCATTAAAATCGGAAAGACAGGAATATAAAATCCTTGCTTTAAAAGCTAAGAAAAATAATGACTTACAGTCAGCTTTAGAATATGTAAGAAAGGTTAAAGAAATTACAGCAAAGATAACATCAATTGAGAGCGGCGAACCCGATAGTCAGGATTCTCCTACCTCACTACCCAGCCAAATGAAAATAGGAAATCCGGTACAAAACCTAAGCCCGAAGAGAAAACCAACAAGTCCAGGAACAAGTGCCGTATCTTCTAATATTATTTTAGAAGCTCCCAAAACTGTGTTAGAAGCATTAGAACAACGGCTTAGAATATACAACGATTTACTTCAAAAAAGTGAAAAGCTGAATGATAAAACATCAGTTTTAAAAAATAGGAAAATTGTTCAAATTTATTTAGATGCAATTAGGTTACATAAAATGGGAAAGAAGGTTCCATTAGAAAAATTGCCGACTTGTCCAGGATGTCCACCCATGCCGCTGACATTCTGATTTAGGTAATCGCCAATGTGAAAATTTTAACATTAGTTAATAGTATTTTGCAGTGTATTTTAAAGCAATAAATTATTTATATTATGTTATACTTTAATTTTTTTTTTATACGTCGCCTTTTAGTGTTATATAATATGTTGCTATAACTATTCCATAAGAAACTAAAGCGCAAATAATCTGAAAAAAAATTGTTCGTTAATTTACTTTTAAGAAAAACAAAAAGGAGAAAATACATCCAATAAAAATGGAATTTTTTTGATTATCTACTCACTGAATATACCATCTTGTTATCCAGAGTGAATAGTCCTTCCATAGAAAAAATTATAGGTCTACTTATGTTTTGCATCAAAAAAGATCTTAACTGTAAAAAGTAAAATGAAAATTGCTATCAAAAAACTAAGTTTTCGAAATTTTTATCTCATAGGTGTTTAAAGGCAGTCCGAGATGATATCAATAGTGTAAATTTAGAGCCAAGGGACTGAACCTTCTCTGGATACTGCCTTGATATTACCTTCAGATGCATACTGACCTCAAAATTTATATTTTCATCCTTGCTATTATTTAAAATATGATTAATAATTGCATTAGTTCTACAGCACTAAAAAAAATTATTCTAGTTTTATCTGAAGAAACATTATATACAATTAAAAACTCTTACTTTTTTCAGAAAATTTTCGCAGCTATTAGTTACTTGCAAGACCTTTAAGTATAATGCAGAGACCACCGAAAAATTGCAGAAAAAAAATTTGAAGTTAAATTCTTCATTGTTTCGATAACTAAATATTAATTTCGTATAAGACGTTTGAAGAAAAAAAAGCATTTCAATGAAAAAATCAATCAAACAAACTGTAATTGGCAAAGCAAAAGCTTTCTTAATGAATTCAGTTAATTTTATCAGCTTCAGATAGTTTTCTCTGATTAATCTTGCATCATTCAATATTACTTTAAGATCAAATTTTGTTAAATTATGGTCTTTCACCTAGGAAAAGGTAAAAAATAAAGTTGTTACTTACAATCATATTTAGCCAGCCCGAAAGGGAAAGGCTAGGTAAAGGAGTATGGGCGGATCTAGAATTTTTTCTAAGGGCGAGAGGGAGACTAAGCCCTTCCCAGAACCGCTCATATGAAGCAGCAAAGTTCTGTAAAAGGGGCTTCCAACCAGGTTGGAATGCATGAAAGATAAAAAAAAATTAGCAAAAAAAATTGACTGTGGGTTTCATACCTCCTCTCAGAACGTCTGTTTATACTTGCCTACATGCATGCATTACCTGAATTTTATTTTTTACTTTTTAAATTTCTTACTTTTGTTAAAATCTCCTCCAATTCTTTGTTTAAACAAGTTATATGTTGACGAACTGCCGTCACAAAATAATTAAATTGCAAAATTGGAAATTCTATATAAATCATCAGCACTACAGTAAAATAAAAATTTGGATATACTTGCAGTGAATAAATAAAATGGAATAGAAGAAAGTGAATAAGATACACCACAAAGTTTATGAGAAAATTTACCAAAGGAAAAAAACAATATTTATCCAATTGATTACATTTATAGTTCTGTCGAAATGTAAAATTTAAACATTCGAAAAATGTTTGCTTGATTTCATTGTTTTTTAAAAAGTAAATAACAATTATCAAAATGGCACTAATAAACCTAGATTCTATTTCAAGAAACGTGAGCTGTTTATTGACGTCTTTGATTAATTCGGATTTGGATTTGATCAAAATTGGAGAATAAACCGAGTAAGTTGTGATGAATAATATGAAGATTAAATAACGATATATTAATTTCCAGAAATTAAAATTATTTTTATGACTAAAGTCCGAAAACCCTAAAACTTCGGATAATTTTTTAACAGAGTTAAAATATATACAATGTTTTTTGTACATCGTTTTCATATTCGATTCCATTTTTTTGAAAGATGAGGTATGACGAATATACCTGTTATTTAGTTCGAACTTCGAAAAAGATTCTAAATCACTCAATATTCTTCATAATAATTCAGTAATTTTGATAAAGTGGTTGATGATAAAGTGGCTGATAATCATTTCAAAAGTAAATAGAGTTGCGCCATTGTTGTTATTGTAAAATCGTCTAGAGCCACGTCAAGATTAATCAAAATAATATTTTTGATGGGAGATTTTTGAGATGTAAATAACGATTTTTTATTAATGAAAAAATGGATTTCCAATTTGATAAAATGTGTAGAATATGTTTAAAGGAAGAAGAATCTTTGAAATCTATTTTTTACAGTGATGGAATGCAATGCAATCAAATTTCCTTGCCGAATAAAATAATGGCTTGTTCATCAGTTCAGGTTAGAATGCCCCTTAATGTTAAGTTTTATTATAAATTATAAATATTAATTTAAAAAGTAATATTTACGAATTAATTGAATGTAAAATTAAGCCTTTCTGTGATTAAAAATTTTCCTTGGTGATTAACAATTTTTTTTTTCTAATAATTAATTTTGTTTTAAAAATATGATTGGTCTGTAGGGCAGTTATATTACATTACTTGAAATTTTTATTTCGATGCTTATAGCCAAAATAATAGTAAAGCTACCACAGTAGTAGTTATTCGTTTAAGAAATGAAGACTTCCTAATAGAGATTTGAAACCAAACCCTTGAAGCATAAAAAGCTGCTTCTCTTGCTTGGAAAAAAATTGCTGATGTAGAAATTCATCTGCTATTTGAGCAAAACTATATTTATTTGATGTTTAAATGAAAAAAATTATTTTAGGTTGTACCTGGAGATGGTCTTCCTCAACTAATATGTGAGAAATGTTTATTACAAGTTGATGTGGCTTATGATTTTAAAGAAAAATGCCAGAGTGCTGATGCGACATTAAGAAAATATTTATTATTAGTTGGACCATATTCTACTACGGAAGTAATAAAAGTAAGTAATCAAATAGTTTTTAGGAATATTTAATATCTTTTTTGCTCATTTCAGAAACCAGTGATAAACAACATTGTTATTTGCTTATTTTTTCTTTAGATCTTGTTAACTTGAGTTAATTTCACATCGCTGCATATAGCTGTACAGTGTGCTTTTTTAATATGCAGAAGTGAGGGATCTATAGTTTAATGAGAGTTTCAAACATTTAGATTCTCCAAATGCAACTTATTATTAACTGGCTCCTTACTAATGTAAGCCTTTTTCTTTTAAGGTACCCAAGATTCAGTCTGAAGAAATTATAACTGAAAGTACTTCAGTAACAGATGAATTTGTGTATGAATTCAGTAAAGACGACACTGTCACCACTGTGGATGACAATAAAAAACGACAGGAATTTAATAATGAAAGTGATAGTGATGCTCCTCTAGTAGAAAAGCAGAACACGACTAACAGAAAGAAAAAACGGGAGAAATCTAGTGATAATAAACAAAATAGAAAGGTTAGATCCAGAAAGAACTCTGAAGACGAAAATGGGAGCGACAGTGATAAAAAGAAAAAAGGAAAGGATGAAAAAGATGTAAAATGTCCCATTTGTAAAAAAACTTTTGCCTATTTATGTATACTGAAAGATCACATGGTGCAGCATACTGGAGCAAAGCCTTACCTATGTTCCGTCTGTGGAAAATCATTCGGTCATACAGCATCTCTTACAAATCACATGAAAACTCATTATTCCGATAAGCCTCATAAATGCGACAGATGCGAATTAAGCTTTCATCGTAGAGCTCATTTAGTTCTTCACATGAGAACCCATACTGGTGAAAAACCTTTTGTATGCGATGTTTGCGGAAGAGACTTTGCCCAAAGCAGTTACTTGAAAGAGCATATGAGGGTTCATTCCGGGGAAAAGCCGTTCGTTTGCGATATTTGCGGCCACGGTTTCGCAAGGAAATCATGTTTGGTTATGCACAGGAGAGTTCACACCGGAGAACTTCCATATGCTTGCCCGGAATGCGGAAGAGCCTTTAGTCAAAGATCGCAAAGAAAGAGACACGTAAAAAGGAATCATAAGGGTTCGGCTTGCCTTAAGCCAACAGGGGAATTAATTTTAAAAGATTTGGACTTGAAAAATAAAAATTCAGCTCAGGAGGAAAGGACCAATGATATTTCTTTGACTTTGCAACGAGACGATGGAATGATGCCGAGAGATACAGTTGCAATGACCTTGCAGAGGCAGACCGTAGCTACTTCCATGAATAATACACATTTTAGAGACCTTAATATCTATCAGTCGGATCCAACCACGACCTTAAACGCCACCTCGATGCCCTTACCCCTTATACAAATTCATAGGACGTTGTTACAATAGATTCTTATAGATCAAAAAAGTGCTTTTAAAATCCGTTGTTTCCGAATCAGGTTATTATTGTGTTCTAAAGATATACTTTCTTACTTGAAAAAAATTTTATTGCTTAATTTACTGTTAAAGGGAATCACAGTTCGCAGTTGGACGGGATTGTTAATGTCTGGTTCGCGGTCTCAGAAATGGAACCGTGTACTGTTATCATAATTATATTACTCGACAGATACTACTGTAATTGTATCTTGTATATTCCTCTCCCTATATCTGTATATCCTTTTACTATTTTTAAAAAACAGTGCTGAATCTTATTTACTCACTGGAAGTTTTAACGATCTATATAAATCGAAGTAAAATTTTAAAAATTATCGAAATCAGGACTATTTGTTACACAGCATCCAAAATGCCCTCTCTAAGACGATTACAGGTTGCGAAACGATTTACTCCCAAAAAATTAAAGACTTTTAGAGACTGAAAAAACATTTTTACGGTTATACTGTTATTAGAGACTTCAAAAGACCGTTTTGCATCCTGTGATTAATAAAGCATTACTGTTGGGGTGAGAGCAAAAGAAATACATGATTTATTATTTAATAGAAGCCCCTTAAAGTTACTGACCAGTTTCTGGTGCCGTCAATTGCTACATGCTTATAATTTTCCTATAATGATTTTTTTTAGAGGGTGTCTACCGACCTTGAAAACCTTTAATTAGCCTTGAATTTGAAGTCGAACCTTGAAAACCTTGAAAAACCTTGATTTTTGGAGACTTGAGACCCCAAAGACAAGTTTTTTTAGAACTTTTAACTTTTCTGAAGACCAACGTTCTCAATTATTCGTATCTTTTTATTACCCCAATTAATTTATTCTTATTAAGGCAGAACTCTACCATGAAAATTGTTTTTAAATTCAAAAGTCGTTATTCTTACCAAGAATAACGACTTTTGAATTTAAAAACAATTTTCAGGGTAGAGTTCTGCCTTAATAAGAATAAATTAATTGGGGTAATAAAAAGATACGAATAATTGAGAACGTTGGTCTTCAGAAAAGTTAAAAGTTCTAAAAAAATCTGTCTTTGATCTTACCCAACCACCTTTCCCAGCTAGGAAATATCCTTTTAAAAAAACATTGATTTTCCCCGAAAATGAGCCTTGAAAAAATCTTGAATTTCGAAACTGATTTTCAATGGACGCTCTGTTTTTAGTAACGTAATATTACCAGATCAAAAGATCTGGTAATATAATCAGATCAAAAGATCTGGTAAGATAATCTTGACTTATAAGTTTAAGGGAAAAAAAGATCATAAAAAATCATTTTAAAATAGAAGTTTGAAATTAGATTGATTTTTCTTTCAGTTAAAATTTTTTGTATTTATTTATTATTTTTGAAAATGTATCATTTAGCCGTATATTTAAACCCGATGTAAACGGGAATGCTGAAATTTAATATTTAAACACAGTATTTTTCGTGGTTTTAATTCTAATGATTTATGTTCTAAATTTTGTTATTTTATTGAAATTTAATTTTAATGCCCGAGAAAAATAGTTCCTAAACATGATCTGTGCACTGATTTACCATCACAAGTTTAATAATTTATGTTCATTTTTTTAATAGTAAGACGCAGTTAGCTTTTTATTGAAAAATTATGGTTGTAAAATTATTTTGTCAAAAAGTTTTATTGATAACCCATTGACCAATATTTTAAAATTTTGGTGCTGCAATTTTTACATTGTAAATACATCGTAAAATATAATCGATATAATAAAAAAAATCTGTCATTTCTTTTCATTGTAATTCTGGTTTAGCTTCCATCAATTGTTTTTTAAATAAATGAGAGTCAACTCAACTGAAAAACGGCCAGTCAGGAAAATTAAAAACAATTCCGAGATTAATAATTTTTTACCTTGTCTGTTCGTTATGGCCGATGATACGGTTTTTAAAGCGATTAAAAGCTGTGCTCCAGTATTTTTTGTCTTCGATCCTAACATTTTTTCAATTACAAAATCCAAGCTTATCGCCATGGCCAGATCCATACTGAATAAAAACACAGGTAAAACCGCGATTCAATACAACAAAACGCTTAATTTTAGCCCTTAATTAAAAATGGAAAATGAGTTTTTGAATATCGCATTTTCAATAAAATGCAGCTAATAGCAATAAAAATTGAGCTTGAATATATCCAACTTTAAAGAAAAAATTAAAAGAAAATCATGAACAGAAGTATTACTAGCAATAAAAAAAAAATGTTAAAATTTCATCAAATAAATAAAATTTTAAAAAAATACGCTGTTTAAAAGAAATGGATACCGTTATATTTTGCTCAAAAATGACATGAACAGTCTACATTGAAAAATAATTTTAATATTTACGATTAGTTAAAATTTTTTCGATGAATGCAGTCATTTTAAAAATATAAAGAATCATTCTATTAATTTTAGAACATTTCTTTTGATTTACATCATGCTTCATAACTAATCAAAATCAGTCAATATTAAAAATTAAGAAAGTTTTATTTCAGTCATAACTACAGAATATTTTTTTGATTCTTATTATATCAATCTTCGCTGTTTTTATCCTCATCTAGAGGTTCCGAAGCGCTGTCCCTCTCCCGACTTTCATCCTTCTCTTTATCTTTATCTTTATCTTTCTCCTTCCCAAGCTTTTCCTTCTCACGGTCCCTATCTTTACCCCTGTCTCGATCACGATCACGATCCCGATCTCGATCTCGATCTCGGTCTTTATCTCGTTCTCGTTCGCGATCACGGTCTCGCTCTCGATCTTTGTCTCTGTCCCTATCCCTATCACGCTCACGATCTCGATCTCGGTCTCGGTCTCTATCTTTGTCACGATCCCGATCACGATCTCTGTTTTTCTTTTCACGATCTTTATCTCGATCTTTTCCTCGGTCTGTATCTTTCTCTTTATCCTTATCCTTATCCCTATCTCTTTCGCGGTCTTTCTCCTTGTCTTTGTCTCTATCTTTTTCCTTATCTTTATCTTTCTCTTTGTCCTTATCTTTATCTTTATCTTTTTCTTTCTCTTTCTCTTTATCTTTGTCTAATTTATCCTTATCCTTTTCTCTGTCTTTGTCTTTCTCCTTGTCCTTATCCTTATCCTTTTCTCTGTCTTTCTCCTTGTCCTTGTCCTTGTCTCTATCCCTATCTTTATCCCTCTCTCTATCCCTATCTCTTTCTTCTTTCTTTCGCTCTTCTTTCTTCTTTTCATCGTATCTCGATCTGGAGGATGAACTTTTTGATCTAGAGCTTGAACGATGAGAGCGAGAACGAGATCTTCTTTTTGACCTAGAGCGTGATCGCTTGGAACGGGACCTAGACCGCCTTCTTGACCTTGATCTAGAACGTCGTCTATCTCTTGATCTGGATCTGGAAAAATAAAAGGCTTTGTGTTAATTTTATTCTAACATAAAACATATATTTGATTTACCTTCTTGAATGTTTTGAGTGAGATCTAGATCTCGATCCCCTTCGCGATCGAGATCTTCTAGATCTAGAACGTGACCTCCGATGTCTCGACCTAGAACGTCGCCTTGAATGTCGCGAACGAGATCTTGATCGACTTCGCCTTCTACCATAACGGCTTCGTGATCTTGAGCGGCTTCTTTTTTTATCTTTCTTTAACAATGCCATTACAGGATCAATTGCTGCAGATATAAGACTTTGAGCCTCATTAACTCGGCTCATGGCTTCCTGAATTTCTCTCTGTGCTGCTTCATCACTTTTTGGTTGTGGTTTGACAATAGCTTGAACCGAATGATAAACCTAAAAATAAAAGACAATTTAATTTTTCTTAAAAAAAAAAATTTCTTGAAATAAAAAAAAAATAAAAAAATACCTGTATCGTGTGGCCAGCTAACTGCATTCCATTCATTTTTAAGGCAGCCACTATATCAGTCTGATCAGAGAATTCCACAAGTGCATAGTTATGAGTAGTGTCTCCAGGCCGAAAACAAAATCTTACATACTTTACTTCACCAGCCTTTGCCATGAATTCAATGACATCTTGGCTGCCAACTGATCTATCTAAATTCGTAATTATAACTGTTCTTCTAATTTCATCTAAAGTATTACTATCAGTATTTGCAGGTAATGGTGGATATAAAGGTAAGTTGTTCTCAATCAAACGTGGATCATGGGTCATGAGAACTTGGTTTGGAGGAAATCCTTCAAGTTGGTTAGTAACGCCTGGTGCCAACTTCGGTCCAGGCCTAGTAAGTTCGAAAGCTTTTTGTTCATCTGGGATATCGTTCGAAGAGAAAGGTACTACGATTAATGCGCGATCGATGAATACTGTATTTGTTAAATGCTGAGCTACACCTACACTGGCACTATCCATAAATTTAACGTAACAAACTAATGATCTTCCCGGTACCGCAACTTCTCTGATGGTTGGATATAGCTGAATTTGCTCAATTTTGCCGATGTATCCGAAAAGCGAATGCATCTGATCCTTTGTGGTTTGGGGGGCGATATTCGTGATTTGAATAACCCGAATACCCCCCATTTTTTAAATTTTTAATACACAAAAAGAAACGCAATAAATTAAGTTAACCTTAAATGGTCGAAAAGAACGTCAGACAACGAGCAATATAATGGCGGCCATTATGATTCTTCCGCCACGTTTCTTGAAAGGAAATTCTCCGTTGCCACTTTTTAGAATACCGCCTAATTTTTTGCATCGTCGTTTTGTTTCAAATTTATCGAAGTTATTCATTATTTACAAAATTCAAAATCTTTATGTTTATTTGAAACATTATTTAAGAAGCAAAGTACTACGATGAAAGAGCTATCCTTTTTTTTTCAGTTTCCTCTAATATTTTAGGTCAGAATTAAAATTTTTTAAATATTTTGAAATGGATTCTTTCTACAACTATCAAAGAGTTCCCAAGACATAAAAAAAAGTGGTTTTACCTTCGGAGTCGGAAATTCTATTCCTGTTGGATAAATGGAGCACAAAAGTATAAAATGATTTTTTTCATTTTTAATGACCAATGACTATAATCTATAGTCAACAATAAATTTTTATTTTAAAAAATCATTGTCTTATAAATGTACAAAATTTTTACAAAATCATTAAAAACTATAACTAATTACTTTTTACAATAACAGCAGTTGTTGCAATTTACCTTTTTTGTAAATTTTTAACGAGGGCAGAAATGTTTGAAAGGTAAATTACCTAACGAAAAAGAACTTAAAATTAATGCCATAGTTACTTGGTTGAAAAAAAAAAAACAAATGGTTTAAAAACTTTAACAATTCAAATTTTAATTACTTTTTAAGTTCTTATATAGGCCAATTGGTAAATATATACAATAAATGCCAAATTAACAAAATGAAAACATTTTTAATACATCTTTGGTGCCGTAATGTTAACTTTTTATATACGTTCACAATGTTACTGTTCTTTTCTTTTGGTTCTTATTTTTCTAAATTCCTTTTACATAGGATACAAAACGGTAGACGTCAGATCTACACAGGCTTTAAATTTTATCTCAAGAGAAATAAGAGCTTAAAATTTTTCATTTCCTTTAAAATGAAATAAAATCAATTTTTAACGATCAAATTTTTATCTTCCAAAAATCCATCAAATATTTCCTTTACAAAAAGAATAATAAACAACAAATTTCAACTCAAAAATATATTTACATTACACCCGCACTTTGATTTCATCCACGAAGAACCAAGATCTGTATTTGCCTTTTTTTTTTTTTTTTTTTTTTTTTTTTTTTATTTCAAATGAAATTAAAACAATTTTTGAAAATCCAAATTAAATGTTTCCTAATGACTATTTTCCAAATTTAATGTCTTTATTGAAAAAAAAAAAAAAAAAAAAAAAAAACATTCGAAAATGATTAGTTCTGGCTACCTTATCCAAAATAAATACAACCAACAAAAAATTAAAGAATTAAAGGAAAACAAGAAAGATGCACTCGAATTTGCCATGGTATGAACGATCGTTGCAGCAGTCAACGAACTCAAACCTAATTCGCTAAGTAATCGAGGACTAGATCTTTTCACTAAACTTGCGAGCTTTTCCGCCTCCCGAACGCAAACCTCCCTTTGTAATTCGGAGGCTTTCTGTCCTTTATGAGGTACAACGGCTACGAAAATATCCAATTCAACCGTTAAAAATCCTCTTAAAGAGCATTCAGCTATTTGCACTTGTCTTTCTAAAGCCTTTAAAATGGCAGCTACAGTTAAGGCATTCGTAGGAGTGCCTTTTAAAGCGTATAAAGCTCTATCTACTTGTTTGCGACTGTATAAAAGTCGCAGAGCCCCCGCGCAAATTGGACAGCAAGCACCAGGGGGGGTAACGGCAAAACATCCTTCTGTAGGAAGTGAAGGGCAAGCCACTGCAGGACCGCACTGAGGTTTGGCGTCTTCAGAAATAAGGCCAACCGCAAGGCAAGGGCCTCTGTAATCCACAGAAATGTGATTGGCTATGGCAGCGCATTCTGATATGTAAGTTTCACCGTCGATTCCGCACACGGGTCCGTCGGATTTGCAATCCAAGAGGCAAGGGCCCTTGTAAGCTAGTGATTTTCCATATCTAGCTAAGTAGCAGAGATTTGAATGTTCTTGTTGATCGACATCGCAAACGGCATCTCTCGGACTTTCCGAACAAGACATCGATATATCCACTGAAAAAAAAAATGTATATAAATTATGAAGATTTTACCCACGTGTAAAAACAACGAATAAACCATATGTGACTTTTATAAAAATGTTTACATACCGCACATATGCTGCCTACAGGGTTTTTCTAGTAGTGAAAGACATACTTTTCGAAGTGCAACACATTTGAGACCTTCCCCACATGGATCTGGTTCGCAGGGGTCTTTGGCAGAACAAGGACCGAATCCAAAATCGGCATCTCGAAGTCCGGCGCATCTAAAAATTAAAAAATATTTTTAAAAAAATAATAATTGTTTCTATTTTTTTACTTGATTATTTATTTGCTTATTTATTTATTTATTTATTTATTTATTTATTTATTTATTTATTGTTTTGCAGTAATATCAGAGGTGAAGCGGCAAAAAAACAATCTAATAATTGAACTAAATGCTAGTACGCAGACCAAATCGGCACTTAAAATACAGAATTTATAAATATTTGATATATTATTTTATTTTACTTTATTTTTATTTTATTTTGAAAGAGGCAAAATCAACAGGCGATGTGCCCTTTTACATAATGTTAACTAATCAAAAAAAAAAAAAAAAAAAAAAATGATACAAATTCGATCACATTATACTGTGATCGACAAATTGGATTCATTATATTACTGCCAAATTTCAAGGATTTTTAGGTCGGTCAGCCTCATCTCATTCTCTGGTAACTTAAAAAAATTATTTAAAAAAAACTAAAACTTACTTCGCCAAGCACGAACTTGGATAAGTATTGCCGTTTCTTCCGCAAACAGGTACATAATGAGGAGGGCAATTACAGGGCAAACTTGTGAAAGATGTGTCTCGGAAACCGAGTCCTGAAACTTCGCACTGCTTTTTACTGCATGTAATTTCTCCAGCGTAACAACTGCAAACGTTGCAGTCCATATGAAACCAAGATCCATGTTCTGAAAATGAAAACGCAAAATTTAGTGTTTCGTCCTCTAAAAGTTTAAATTAATGTTTTCAAAATAAAACAAACCTATTTTTTTCTGCCCCAACCAACAGTTATCAGCTGGCACACAAGGCATCGGTTGGCATTTTTCAATCATTCCATCGATAGAACACTGGCAAATTTTCAAACAGCCTTTATTTTCCGTAGCCGGAATACGAACGTAAGAACCTCTCGGAACCATATACTGAGAAACTTCTCCCATTTTACAACCAGGCACACAGTGATATGGTTGGCACGGCTTATTAGCAATACAATTTCTGTTAACTATGCACATTTCGTTAGGATCACAAGGGTCGCCTTTGCAAGGGGCCGTTACTGAACCACCGGGAGTTGAGTAAGGGCTATCGCTGGGCTCGAGAAAGGGTTTTAACGATATGCAAGGTACTGACGGATTATCCGACGATAATTTCGAACAGATCGTAGCTGCCGTATGCCCCTGAGGCATTTTCGTCCAGTCCATACATTGCGTTAACATTTCGTAGCAATCTTCCCTGCAAATGCGATTTGCATGAGTCTGCCTGTGACAAGGTTTGATCTGCAAGGCGCAGGCGACCGCCTTCCACATGTTTGGCGAACACTTTGAAATGTTTCTGACTAGAAGCTGAATCCCAGCGGGAAGTCCTAAATAACCTTGTTGTTGCCACAAAGCTACGTCATACCTAGCTGCCTCGTCGGCTTGGGCGTTACAACTTCGAAATAATTCAGTCGGTCTGTTATTAAAATTAGTACAGTAGCTAAGCCCGTCACAACCGAGTTCGCAAGGTTCTTCCACTTCGTCTATACAATGAAGAAGGCTATCTTCCGCAAGTTGCGATAAACATTCTCTATCGAAATCTTTCCACGATTTAGTCCATTCATCCGAAAAAGTTTTTAGGCATAGTCTTCGACAAGTTGGCGTCGTTGCTTTGTTGCAACAATGAAGTTTGCAGAATCCATCCCCATCCTGTCTATCCTTGACACTTCGACACTGGACGCAGAATTTTCTGAGGGATTTCCTGTTTGAAGGAAACATTGCCACAGTCTATCCTGCGATTAAAAAAGAAAAAAATAATTAAGGAATTTGAAATTAAAAAAAAAAAAAAAAAAAAAAAAAGCAACTTACGTGAGGTAATGGTGGTCCACATCCTCCTTCTTGTAAGCTATCTACAATTTCTTGGCCTATTGTTTTTGTCTTTAATATTTTTTTACAGGATTCTTTACATTTTGCATCCCCGGTTTTTTCACAACAAGGCAGATCTATGAAAAAATAATTCGTTTTCGAAATTAAAGAAAAGAGTTGTAGAAGGAAAGAGATTTAAAAGAAAGCGCAAGTGCTTACAGTTATGTGCATTTGCAGCCGGCGTGACTTTGGTAAAATTTTTAACGCAATTAATAACTTTAGGACTATTATCACCACAAGCTGTAATGACAGCACTGCGAACTTCTCTACTTGGAGTAAGTGACGATCTAAATACAACTCTGCAGGCGCTTTGACATTCTGCAGAACGAGCGTTACTGCAGCAATCGTCTCCCAACTAAAAAGAAAAAATTTTAAACTCTTTTTAAAAAAAACTTGCTGTGCACAGGAAAATAATAATAATAATAATAAAAAGAAAGACCTATTAAGGCAAAAATATAATAATACTAAATTTGGCACAGCTCTACTTTGATAAGTGTAGATGATTCTCTAACATGGCAAAGACAATAAGACATCCATACGGATTCATTTAGAGTCTTTTCCAAAGCCGAAAACGCGTTCTTATCCGGAAAATTCGGTATTTACCTCTTGCTTATCTAAGCATGTGAAGAACGAAAGCTCGTCACTTTGCCTGCAGCTCTGAAGCAAATCTTGCTTTGAAGAAGCAGTAACACATGCTCTCTTACATCGGTTTGATTGAGGTAACGAACAGCAATGCCGACCAGACCATTCTTCTCCTTTACGAATTTCTAAAAGACAGATATTAAAAAAATTAAATCCGATAGGAATAATAAGAAAAAAAAAAAAATCTTACCATTTAAAGTTTCATTCATACATTCCCAAAAATGCGTCTGAAAAGTAAAAGAAAAGAAAGATTAATAACTAATCATACTTTGGCTGGTATTAATTAAACAAGGGAAATTATTATCGTTTTATAACATCGAATGGCCCGAAAAATAGTGCTTTCAAATACCTTAGCAATGTTATTATAAAATGCTATAATCGTAAATCTCCTTGGATGAAAAAATTATAAAGCTCCCTGGTTGGCTTTTAACTATTGTACTCCAGAAAAAAAAAAATGATAAATATATTTTTCTGGGAAAGAAAATACCTTCTTTTGTACGTCATGGCAAAAAAAATACTGGCCTATATTCTCAGAAAAATAGGGGGAATTTGACAATTATGTCAATATCACGGTGACATTTTTCTATAAAAAAATGCAGCAACAAAAGAGTCGGCATACATTGAAAAATAAGAAGCAAGTGAAGGTGGTTACCTAGAACCGTTAAATAAAAATCCATTAATCGGATCCTTTACTTCCTCCCTAATATAACAAACGATTATTATTCCTTTTAAATCAGTCATACGTAATTTTTCAAATCAAGAAGACTGCGAATCGATTAACGGAACTTCAAAAAGTAATAAAACAAAATTCATTTTGTGCTTTAAAAATCACATTTTTCTAAGGCCAGGTTTTATTTGGTCAATTTTTTGACAAAGATAAAATAATCCTATAATCATTTAAATTGATTTGATTTAATTTAATTTGCAATACCTGATTATGATACTATTTAATCCAGATGGGACGTCAAAATACGAGAAACTAAAAATCTAACTGCCCCAAGCTGAAAAAATTTAATTTACCGGATTTAGTAGGTAGAAAACCAAGATTTTTTTTTTTTTTTTTTACGGAGATGAGCTGCCCAGAGCACTATGTTTTGGAGCAAACATTGCAGACAGTCAGAGGACTGATAGGAAATTATCACTAGGGGATTGATTTGTAGGCAATCAATATTAGGCAAAACATGAAAAGCTGCGTGGCTAAATAGCCAGTCATGTCCTGAGCAAAACTTTTCTAATCCTAATGTTGCTGATGATTGGTATTTATGTTATCTAAAACATGGAGCCAGTCACGTCGCTAAGGCCTTTTTGGAGAAGAGGCGTCGCCTCTCCAATGTTAGATTTCGCCCCCTGCCAGATAATTACTCACATTTCATTTTTGACCTAAAAAACCTTCGTATAATTGTGCCGTTTCCGGTTTTTGATAAATCGGAAAAATAAATCTTCCGAGTAAAATATTAAATTTTTAAAGTTTACAAAATGGTTTTTATTTATTTATATTTAGGTTTTAATTTTCCAAAAAAAAAAAAAAAAAAAAAAAAAAAAAAAAAAAAAAAAAAAAAACGAATAATTTTTAGGAGAGGAATATCGAACAACCGGAATTACACGAATGGGTAATCTCTTTTAGGATATCAAAACTTAGGGAACGTTTATAAACTATAAATTTGCTGCTCTTGCCACCCCCCCCCCCTACTTCCCCCCCCCCTCTATGGTTGTGATGGCTTGCGACTCTTTTGCCCCTACAAATAAAGTAACCAGACCAAAAGTTGTCAAATATGACCCCTTCAGGATCCAATACGACCAAATAAAACTAGGAAAAATTAAAAATGACAAAAAATGATCACGCAAAGAAAAAAAAAAAAAAAAATCCAGTTTGATTAAAAACAACCAGAAATGATCACGAATGATTATTCTTGATCACTTTTGGTCAAACGAAAAAAAAACAACATTTTGTTTGCATGAATATTTTTGGTCATTTTTAATTATTCTTAATTTTATTTAGTCATTTTTGATCATTAAGGGGTCCATATGACAACTTTTGACATGGTCACATTTTCTGTAAGAGCAAGCAGCAGCCTATCGGCCAAACGATCTTATAAAACTAGAGTTCTCTATTTTTGCTACTCATCTTTCTCAAAGCATTAATACACAAAATTAGATTAATAAAAAAATAAATAAAATTAGCTTACCAGCTGTTGGGGACAAAAATTGTAAACGTTTTGAAGTCTTTGTTCCCTGAGATTTGGATCTGCTGCAATGACCACCAGCGACATCTGAAAAGAAAAAAATAAATATATAGCCTACTAGGTTCCCAATTATACGACCGAGTTAAGTTTTTACGAGGGAAACCTGAAACGATTGATTTTTGTCTACAAAACTAAAGTCGTTATGTATTTTCTCTTTAACTATTTTTTTTAATTACCTATTAGTGAATATTATTTATTAGTCGATACACATACGGAAAATAAAGAGTATTATTTTAAACAATTTTCGTTTTTCTTTCGAAGTTATATACATACACGATATCAGGTTTTTACTCTACCTCAAGAGGTATCTATTATATTTACATTTATCAAAAAAATAATTTTTTTTTCTTTTTTTTTTACGGGAAGACTATAAATCGGGAATAAATTCTTTCGAGTTTTCGACCCTGATACTCGAGGCTAATCGGTATAGTTATTGTTCTCTGTTTATGGGTACCTCCTGAGTATTCGATGGCAGATAACGGAGACGAGTGCACGTTGCAACAAACAGGTTCTGCAAAAAAAACAATAGTGTCTGTTTACATTTTTTAATGAGCGTGAGATTTGATCTCACAATTGATTACATTACATTCGATATCATTTATTACATGTTTTTAATAAAAAAAAAAAAAACTAATATTGAAACCCTTTTTTTCGGTCACGCTTTTCAGCTTTTTTTTTTTTTTTTTTGTGAAGTTGAATGTCCGGTTTTCCTGCTGTTTTCCTTTTTCAATAAACGAAGCAAGGGCATCGATCTATTTCGTTTGAAATCGAAATAAATGTTATAATCAGATTTGGAAAAAATCATTTACATTTACTGTAAAGTCCCTCCTTTAAACCCATAAGAGATTAACTAATTTTTGGTTATCGAGAATAGCTACTTATCCATTTTGTTAACTACAATGGGCGTGATTGCTCTTAAGCTTTATAAGAAAATCTTATTGTTGCTTTCAGCTTTTGGGATTATTATTTTATTAGCCGATTAGCTGAGCACACGAGGAATTCACTGCTAGTAAAATCCTCTGCCAGAAGTAACATATTTAACTTAGACCAGAAGTTTCAATTTTTCTGTAGTGGCTGCGACTTTTTGAGTCACAATTTTTCTATATACTGTCAACAGAGTCTTAAGACTTAAGTCTAGAGACTTAACGTCTAGCATTTTCCCAGCAAAAATCTATAAACACAAAATTTTTTCCTATTAAGAAAAAAAAAAAAAAGCTCAGCCCTCTTCTCGTAAAAAAATAAATGTCAGAATTAATGCACAACGTATGCCACAAACTTCTAGTTTGCAAAGTAAAAAGTGGCTTTTGTAAACCCAGGAGAAAATCATTTCCAACTTATGCTGTACAAGGAAACTTACATCTCCCTGCGCCATATTTTCCGATTTTATTCAAAAACCACTTTCAAGAAAATTCAGGTTCAAATTTTGTTTATGTTTTAAAAACTTCTTATCGAAACTTATCTCGCACCCAGGATTAAAAAATGATTTTTTTTTTTTTTTTTTTTTTACTTTTTCCAGTGGAGATGAATTATCTTTATTCAAAAGTTACATAAAAAAGATGAAAAATGTGCAAAATAATACCTTTTTGAATGGAGAAAAAAAAAAAAAACGAGGAGAAAAACTCTACAAAAGATGTTGATTTTGTACACCATCTGACGATAACCTAATGAAAAACATTTAAAAAAACGTCATTTACATAAAATTGTTTTTATAATTTCTATTCTGACGGGCAAACGTCAAAGATTTATGAACAAGTTTCTGATGTCCGAGTCTCGTCCTGTTTCGCTTCAAATATATGGGAGATTTCCATTTACAACCATGAAACAAAGTTAAATCTTTCTACTAAATTCTGAAAAAGAAAAAAGAAAAGGAAAACTAATTTCCTTACTTTTTTCTCACGGTACCCCAAAAATAATATTCCTGATTTTCGCCATTTCGAAAAAAAAAAAATGTGTGATTATCTTAACTTGTCAAAACATTTTTCAAGACGTAATTCATGACAGACACGTTTGTGCCACAGTAAGAAAAGAAAATTGTAATTTTTACTCTTCCAAGAGATGTTTCATAATAAAAAAACATATGATTGATTTGCTAAGTAAGTTTTCGCTATCAAACGAACAAACTATAAATTAAAATGCTAAGTACTGGAGAAGAAATTCCAAGTAAAATGACTTGTCATATTTTTTTATTAAACGTTACGTAAATCGTGATAGTTTATGGTTAATATTTGTAATTGCGTCAAAAATAGTAGAAGTTTTGAGATGATTATTACTATTTTTATTTTTTATTTTTGTAATAAAAAAAGTCTCGAAACTCTTTGCCTTCAAATTAAAATGTTTATTTTTTTAAACGGTTTCTTCGATATTTTCCAAAGTGCTTTAGCTTTGGCTATAAAAGTTTATTCTACTAAAAAAAAAAAAAAAAACTGTATGGAAGACATCCGTCTTTTTTTTTTTTTTTTTTCATTTTTTGTCTTAAGTCAAGTTCACGATTATAAAATTCGGGGAATGACTATGACAATTTTAAACGTCTGAAGTATCACGAAGGTGTCGTCACTTATCTTGTTTCATATACGTGTGCATTAAAATTGATGGTACTTTTATTCGGTTTGAATTCTTTTGTTGTCTAATAGTAAAGACATTGAATGATAGCTTTTGTATACTTCAGTTCGGTGTTCATCTTGCACCATTTACCAAGTTTGAAGAAAAAAAAAAAGAATAATAATAATAATCATCATAATCATAACAGACCATTCAAATTCTCATAAAATCTACTTTTCAGTTTTCTCGAAAGCTCAACGACGGCTGTAATTTTTCTCTACGATTGGCGTCTTGTTTTGACGCAAAGTAGACGAGGCATCACGTGTTGTCAACTTAGACAAAAAAGACGAAGAATGCGGGCGATCCGGGGAGTAGATTTCATTTATTCCTGTCATTAATCATATTTAACAATCTCAAATCCAGAAGTTAGTAAACGAAAAAAAAAAATGTCTTCAGGAATGCATATCAGAAACTGAATGGTTTTTTAATTTTTTTTTTTTTTTTTTTTTTTTTCAAGGAGGGAAATAGAGGAGTTATGAACATAATTTTTAACACCGATTCTGACAAAGGTTAGGTTTCACATCGACCTTGATCTGAAATAATAGAAGCTAAATCCTAAACGTAAAACTGCGTTTTTTTTTTCCTGAAAAAAATCTCGAATTACACGTATATATATTTTTTTTTTCATAGGATCTGACAATTGACAGACTCCGGTTATTAAAAAAATAATGAATGACACAACAGATGGAAGGTTGGATGTGCTCTAAGCATCAATTAATGATATTACTTCCTCCTGTATTTTTGTCGAGCTTTTTTATTTTCATCAGTATGGTGGGTGAATAATTTTTTTTTGACACCTCTGAGGTCTGCATTAACACTTTGAAATGATAGCATGACTGCACCAATAAGGTGTCTAAAAAACGATCGATGGTCTCAAATTTTTGCGACCCGATTAAAAAAAACTTTATTTGGAATATAACGACGATGAACCATTTTGGGTAGCAGGCATCCAACCGTTTTGACACTAAAAAATTAGGGACTTTGGACCAACGGTAAAAATTTGGGACCTTTTAGGGACCAAAAACATTCAATTTTCGAACTTTTTATTTAGGTTCAGGCTTGATTTGACCCACTTAGCTTAGTTTTCTTCAAAATGGCTGTGATGGCTCAAAAAATTTTGATTTAGCTTTAGCCAATTTTTTAGCAACAGCTTTCACCTTCCTTAAGGTAAAAAATTAAAATCACATGCATTTCTTTAGTCAGGTTAAGACGAGCTTCTTTATGTAGCCACAACGGTATTACGGAAGAACAAAGGCAATACTAAACAAAAAAATTGTGTTGAAGTCAATATTGAAGCTAATCTTTGATCCAAATTTTTCATTTTGGTTTTAAATTTTTTATAAATTTTCTCAAACATCATTTATCCCAATTTTTCGGGCCCATTTTTATTTTCACCTACTTTGTTTCTGAACTGCATCGAAAAAGATTTTAAACCAAGCTAACACAGAGCGAAAAATTTTAAAATTTTGAGCATAGCAAAGATGTATTATTTCTTGAAATTTTCGCATCATTTTCTGATTTAATGAAATAATCCAGGCGTAAAAATCAAAACGAAGAAAAATAGGAACTTTTAGGGACTCAAGTTAAAAATAGGAACTTTTCCAAAAAAGGGACCTCTGTTCGATGCTTGGGGTAGCAGTCGGCGACCCCTTAACCTTTTTATCTCCAAAAAAGGTTTTTTTGTGTCATCCATGAAATTTGTTTTCATCATTCCGGGCAGAAAATGGACCATTCCGCCAGCTTTAAAAACGAAAAATTTCATTCTCGTGATAAAAAATATCTTACAAATCAGGCACGGAGGTGGCTTGCAGGTCTCAACTGGTTACGACCTGCAATACGCTACCTCCATACCTGATATATAATATACTATTAACCTGGCAGGCACAATCAGAGACCCCTGATCTTTTTTTTTTTTTCTGACACCTTATTGCATTAATCAAAGCAGCAAAATAATTCAAAAACTAAAATAATTTAATAATTGAAAAATTTATTTGAAATTATTAAACTGAATAATTTAATAATTTGAAACACTTTAAAATACACTCGTAACGCTTTTCTTGAATAAAGTGATTCAAATGTCCGAGGAAGCGGTTTAGAGGATAAAAAGTATACGTCCTTGTACTTTCCATACTAATGCGAAAACTATGCCTAAAAAACTACGACAATCTTAGACTTCAATATAACGACTTACTTATTTTGCTGAAATATTATGCAAAATGTTTGAGAATATGTTGAGCACATGTCAGGGGAAATTTTAGGAAAATTTGATTATGTTTTTCGTGGTTTAAATTCTTAGTGGATTTTATGAGCTAAATGTTGCATATCATATGGGGAAAATGTTACTCCTGTAAAAAGTATTTTAAAAAAAATTACCGAACTGCCTAATGTTGATCTGGTTAGTAAATCAATTTTTGTCGTCCGTCCATCAGTTCTGAGAAATCTATACAAGTAATTACCAAACAATAATTCTATCAAAATTAAAAGCTCAAATCCAAAAAAAAAAAAGCTACATAAACAAACAAAGCATTTATTAAAAAATAAAAAAACCCGTCGTTCCATTTTTTAAAAATGAGTATCCGGAAGCGTTACCAGTCAAACATTCCTATTAAAAACCAATAAATTAGGTTTCGATCACGAGAATGGAAAGCACCCGTCAAAATCCGAATCACTATGATAAATGATTAAGATCAATATCGCTTCATGTAGCATAGCGTACTTAACTGAAGGGGTATTAACAAGAAACGACAAGGATTAACGTCAGTTTTGTCAGCCTCAATCCTTTTTCCCATCTTCTTTAGAGACTCGTTAATTGAACAGTAAACAAAGTAATAAAGAAACAATATTCAGCTAATGGAGCTTACTCTAAATGCTAAATCCTTCCGTTCTCTCGAGTGAAACGAGAGGAATTAATTTTAATTTTATTTTTTTACTGATTCAACTTTTAAGTCAACAAATTAGAAAAAGTAAACAAAAAAAAAAAAAAAAACTGGAAGTCGATCCGCCTCGCACACGTCAATCTTATGATCCAAAAAAAGAGGAGCAGATAGATAGGTTGAGTACCTAATTCTATGGAGAAGGCACTCGTTTGTTTGACGTTGATCGATTTATCTAATGGCACACACTCGTTTACATATAATAATTGTTAATTTTCTAACTGGTTGGTTAAGTCTGAAAATGTTAATTTTACAATATAACGTGATCCAAAAATTTTAGCTACTTTTTTTTTTTTTTTTTTTTTTTTAATTTTAAAGTGATTTGAAGACGGACAAAAGTTTTTTTTGTCCCCTATCTTTCTCTGACACATCATAAAGAATTTTCTTTCTCCTGAATTAAATCTTGTGGATCACGTCGAAATAAAAATTAAAAGTGATTTATTCCTCGAAGGAATCGACATTTCCTGTATTCCCTCTGTTTTTATGGGCGATGGGGAACTCGGGTCGTATATGCGGAGAGATGCATTTTTCGATCTCGTCTGCTCATTTTCTTATCCGACTATCTCCTCTTTTTGTATTACAGTCTCTTTGGACATCGTCAAGAATTTTTATTTTCGAATCGGCTACGTTTAATTCGAGATTAATCACCCCCAAGTTCGTTTCAGTTCATTAGCAATAATAAATTAAAATCATCTAAAATATCATGTGAAGGAAATCAAAAAGAGAGAGAAAAAATTTTTTTGAAGAGATAGATGAATGTTAAACTAAGCCAGATACATATGGAGGGGTTTGTTTAAAATGAGACTGTAACATCTTTGAAATAAACCAGAGCTCGACACCACGAAACTAAAGATCAAATTTTCAATTTTCAAACCACAAGAGTGGTTAACCTTAAGCATAAAAATGTTTTTTTTTTTTTTCCTGGATACTTCATATTTGCTTTTTCTTATGAGAAAAAGAAAAATAAAAAAGATAAAGCAAAAAAAAAAAAAAAAAAAAAAAAAAAAAAAAAAAGGTTCTGGATATTGTACACATTAATTAATTATTTAAAAGATTACGAGAAACTGCAAAATTCTGCTTTTTCTCGCTAACCTTTTTTCTTTCCCATTTTTACTCCCCGGTTTTAACTTTCATTTAATTTTTGTTTTGACCCAGACGACACCACTGCCAAACATCAAGATAACACTTAAAACTTACGAGGTTCTCTGTATCTTTCATTATCTTATTACAAGACAATGTTAGAATTGTTTTAAAAGTAATCCATCAACCATTTAACCACCCTCTGGGGTTCACTTAGTTAAGCAAACATCCTAGGGTGACATTCCAAAACGTCTTCATCCCTCTTAATGTCATCCCTCCAACCGTCTCGTGACTTTTTACTTGTTATATGATCTATAAGATCCCTTGTGTTTATACGTATCTTAAGGATCGCTCCTTCATGTCGACCCAGGCGGTTAAAAAAAAATTAAGGAGATCTATAATTCAACAAAATAAAAATTTCGTTTTTGACCAAAAAAAAAAAAAAAAAAAATGGATTTTTTTATTTTTATAATAGAAAATTAGAGCATCTTTTTTTTCCGGATGTCAATCTTCTTTGAATTAAATAAACATTAAAAGAAGGATTCGAACTGGGAGGCTAAGTAGAAAAGCCCGGGGCCCCTCCTACTTAAGCTTGAATATTAGAATTAAACCACTGATGTCTAGAATTACTTTAGAAATATATATCATGCGGTAGGCATGGGATCACACCCGTAGATGTTATTCCGTAAAAAAAAGAAAAAAAAATTCATTATATCGTTGCGAAAAATTCTTTTTAATATTTCCTTGTTACCATTAGTGTATGAAAAGAATGTAAGCCCTTTGATGTGACATGCAATTCATTAATTTATCGGTCGGAAAAGATAAAAAAAAAAAAGAAAATATCAAAGTGAAAGCTGCGTAGGACACACCTGTTTCTTTGAACGGTGTTAACTCGTGTCGAGTCAAACACTTTTGACAGTTTTTTTTTTTTTTTCCTTTCGTTTTGGTTACAGTAACAAGCCCATAGGTTGTTTGAATGTGTGTGATGAAAGTGATAAGTTAAATTAAATCTAAAACCGTTCATGAGTGATTACTTCATGCAATATCCTTTAATCTAATCCTTTAGACGATCGAAAATATTGTCACGTCAGACGGTAGGAAATTCAGAAACCTCTTCAATAAATCGGAATTGAGACTTTTAGCATCTCAGAAATGAAGAGGTATCAAAACAAAAGATGATGTAATTTATAAGCAGCGCGGAAAACTCTTTTGCAAACATATACCGAATAATGAAACTGAAACTTCTCGAAGTAAGAAAAGCGTGCAACAGTTTCCGAGTGAAAGTTTCCGATTTTCTTCAAATACAGTTCAACAAAATTATATTCCCAACATGCAAAAGATTTAACAAGATTCGGGGGATATGTTAAATAGGGATTTGCAACGGATTAATACTGTACCCGAGATTGTAAAAAGGTTTTCGCAAGAGATATAAATGCTGGAAAACGGCTCTTGTTTTTCAAGAACTTTCGGCATTAAACTTTTCCCGGTCGTATCTAAGGTCTCAATGGAGTCGTTCTCTTTCCCGGCATACCTTTCCATTTCGGATTACGACTTACTTTCTCTTGCGAAACTTTTAAACTTATCAGCGAAGGGTCTTCTTGAATCCCTTTTACGGTTCCCTTTTTCTTTTCTTTTTTTTTTTTTTTGTTTACGTGACGATGTTTACTAATTTATATCATGACCAAGGCGTATCTCCACCCAACTCAAGATTATATAAACGCCACTGAAAAACACATATAAAGATTCACGATCACGACGCTACAGGGGGTTAACTGTCCTAGTTCATCTACAAAATCTGGCTGAATCATCCACAACGGATACAATAAATTCGTTTAGAATGTACATGATTGTTTTGCTCCTAATTTTTTTTTATTTCTGCTGTTACAATTAAAATACGATCACGACAATATATACAGTATATTAGACTTAGGGCTGTTCAATATTCGGGTAATTAGCTTCGTTGGGGTTCTAAAATTCGAATCGGGTCTAACTCGGGTCTAGACCCGAACTACTCGGGTTCGATTCCGATCGGACCCGACTTTTTTCGGGTTCGACTCTGGACCCGAAGCTACACCCAAAAAATGAATACATCTCGTTCGCAATACAAGCGATGTTGCTTAGCGACAAGACTCGTGAGTGCTTGTCGCAAAGCATATTTGCTAGACTCGACGACATTATGCATTGCCACAAGCACTCACGAGTCTTGGCCCAAAACATTTTTACAGCTTAGACCTAAGTTATGCAAAAATGCTTCGTCGCAAAGCATTTTTGCTTTCACCCAAAGTAGCATTTTTTTGAGTGTAATCGTTTGGTAATATTAATTTTCATCGATTTTTTAAAATAAATGAATTTTTTAAATGGAGCTTCGGGTCGGGCCCAGAAAAAAGTGCGTATAAAATTTTATAACTCTCATAACCTTTTGGTCGATTATAAAATTTTATAACTATTTATAAATTTTTATAATTAAAATTTTAACATTAATTTTATGCTTGAATTGCACTATATTTAGCATAAGGGGACTTTATGGGCTCTTTTTTAAACATTTTTCATGAGGAAAAAAAGAAAAAAGAAAATCACAATTTTTTGGAATAGAACCCGAGCCTTGTGGTCGACTTACCAGCCGCCTTTATCCACTACACCACTTTTCAATTGATTTTTAAAAGCGGCAATATGGTTCTCAAATTGCCAATTATTTTGACTTATAATATTTTCCAGATTTTTCCAGAGTCGAACTCGATTTTTTTCGGGTAAGAATCGAAAATACCCGACCCGAGTTAACTGTAACTCGAGTCCGGATTCGAACGGAATCGGACCCGAGTACTTGGGTCTAGACCCGAGTTAGACCCGAACCCGAGTTTTAGACCCGAGCCCGAATTTTAGGACCAGAACCGAGCTAAATACCCGAATATCGAACAGCCCTAGAATATATGTATTTTTTGTGATTTATTAATTATCGAAACCCGTTTTTGGTTTAAAAATAACATCTTTAAAACTTTCAACTTAGTTGATAAAGTTCCAAAAGGAGCTTTTAATTCAGTGTTATCAATGAAATCGCATTGAACGGAATTTCTTTTTTTTATTTGCTCAACTTCTCTTGAATTCGAATGGAATTTCTTTGACGGGAAACTTTTTTAATTAACAATGGACCAAATTATGCTTTTTTTCCCCGTTATAATTAACTTCCCGTCGAAAGAGATTCCAAAAACATTCCCATTTTTTTTTTATTTTCTCCCTTAAAATATTAACCTGCATCATTTTTATGAATCGTCTTAAGAGGATAAATGATGGATGAATGCAAAGGGAGACATGTGAACAAAGCAGCTGTGTTCTAACAGTTCAGGTCATATTACTTGGTCAAACTACTCCTAATGATGTGGAACACACGAGGGTTTCTTATATTCCTTTCCATTTTCTGACAAACTCATATTCCTATTTTCGTTCCGTTTTATTTTTTTAGTGGCAAAAAAAAAAAAAAAAGTTTTCGGATCCCATAAGTTCCTTTTTTTCCCCTTATGTAGAAATCGATGACGAATTCGATACGATCTCAACTTGTTTATATGCTACCCTATTTATAAAGAAAACATCTTGAGGGTAAATTTTTTTTTCACAAACCATAGAAAGAAATATGGTGAAATACATCAACCTTATGCACATATATATACATACTTTTTTTCCGATGAACATGTATTGAGTATGTAAGAAAGACACGAAAAAGCTTCCCCTTAAAATGTATCTGATATTCTTTACACGACTGAATCCTCACAAGTTTGAATTGTTATTCAATAGGTGTAAACATTGCCCCCCGGTCTCATCTTGTTTACTAAATTACATTCCCGTGGCCGGATGCTAATATCCACGAAAAAAAAAAAAGTTTCAAAATCTAAAATCCAAAAAAAAGAATCTCAGTAGACAAACAAAAAATCAGTGAAAAAAAAAAAAAAATTATGAAAAAGTTTGTCTTGTTAGGTGAAATCAAAATCTTTAATAAAATAAAAAAAAATTTGGAGAATCATCTTAGGAAAACATCATTTAAAATTTAAGAAAAATGGAAGATAAGGAAAAAGGAAAGGTAATTCAGAGAGGGATGATGAATGTTTAAAGAGGTAACGTGTTGTAGATAATCAACGATAATATTTTTAAAAATTCCGAACAACAAAAATTGAAATTTTCTTTCGATGTCAATAATTCAGAAATGGTAGTCTGAACCTTTTTTTTTTTTTTTTCTAAGGGTGCAGCTATATTTTGAATTTATGGGTTCTGTCTTTCGCACATGTCCCCATTATCTTTACATTATACTAAAATGTTTTTCTTGTGATGAAAAAATAATATTTTTGGATCGCTTCTGCTACTTCTGTTCGTTATTTTTGTCGCTTTAAAGTTATTTTTTTCCTTTTCTTTTTCTTAACGACTTAAAAGGTCATCGGTGGATTTAGATAAGAAAAAAAGTTGGTGTTCGCCTTTTTTTTTCTAAGCAAACTGTAACGCGAAATGTAATTTTTTGGAATTTTGTTAACGGCGATTAAGCTAAAGGGGGGGGGGACAAAATTTAAATCGACACTTAGTCAAAAGCACTTTATATTTACATTACATTTAATTTATAGCATTTCAGAAGCAAAAAATAGTAACTTTCCAAAATAATAGTCTCTCAAAAATAATAGACCTAAGAGCCCAGTCCAATCTGCGCGTAAAAGCAGCGATAAAGGAGACATGGGGATGAGGGCGGAGAAAAACCAAAACTAGCAAAAAAAAAAAAAAAAAAAAAAAAAAAGACTTAAATATTTTTTATTGTTTGTGTCTGGTAAATAATTGGTTTTTCTGCATACTTATTTTCAATCAACAAAATCTGAGCTCGGACTTACGAAGTTGTGAATGGCTTTCACTGAATTTGAAAAGAACGAAATAAAAAAAATTCGAATCAGCAGAGAAAGAATTCTTTCTATGACTGGGGTTAACCATTGAGCCACAAAATTTTGGCAAATTTCTTTACAAATCCTTCTAGTTTGATTTATAATGTATCCGGCGTTATTTCTATTAACTAAAATCCAGTTCGAAAAAGATAAACAAAATAAAAAAAAAAAACAGTTTCCTTTACTTTTTCAAAGATTCGGAAAGCACGAATTCAATATGTAACATTTTCCAAATGTAATAGCTTATAGCTCGACTAATAAATTTTACTTAAGATATCCCGAAGTTTTTATTGCCGGGATGTTTCGAAGGGGGAATTTCGGCTGCGGATTTAGCTTGGGGGGAAAAAAAATTCGAAGCACCGTCATTTTTCGTATAGAAATCGATATCCAACGCCTACTAAAGTCTTGATTCTTTATCTTTTCAAATAAAAAATCCAAATAAATTGTCGATGACGTCACTCCTCACCAATATCCCTTCATCTCCCTCTAAATTCATATTTATTGTCTTCCTCAATGACTTCATATTGAAGTTTGAATGCTGAACTGTAAATGTATATTTCCCTGTGGAACCGGAAACCATTTCTCGAGAACAATAAGACGCGCAGTCATGACGGATGGTATCCTTTCATTTGGAATACACGAAATAGGATTCAGAGGAGAGGACACCCACATAAACGGGAGTCACTTCAAGGTGGGCATAATTTTTCGATTCTAGCCTAAAAACCTAAACATGAGCCATTTATCATCGCAAGAGACGTTTTTTAATGCCACCGTTTTCATTATTCATTCTTTTAAATATAATCTCATCATTCTTTTTTTTATCTTTCGTTTACATATCTTTTCTAATTTATTCCTCTTTCAATTGATCAAATACGAAATTGGTTTTATATCTTAAACATTTATCTTTAATTGACATTTCATGTGAATCGCATTTTTCATACAAAGTTTAAGGAGGATGCCGTTCTTCATTTTTTTTTTATTTTTTTTTTTCGGTTTATTAATAAAATTAATTCGAATAACGTACGTAGAATGCTATTTCCGGATGAGGATAACAAAGGAAACTGCAGTCCCCTTTATGGATTCTTTATTGCTTCCTACAAAATGAAGGAAGTTTCTCTTTTTTACGAATACGCGATGCATCAAGTTAATTTTATCATATACAGGCTAAAAAAAAATCTTGGAAAATTGCTACTAAAATATTCATAACTTGGTATCTGCAAAGCGACCCTATAATTAACGCCAAATCAGCACTGCTCCCTCACTTGTATCTAGTGAAGAAAAAGGGTTTGGCCTCTGATGACTTTCCTCAAGAATTTTTTTTGTACTTCCGCATTATTTATACAATTTTTTCACAAATTCGTTTGGATCTGCCTGTCTGAATTTTGAAATGACAGAAATCTTTAGTAAAATACTCTCTTAGGAAAGTTGAGGCGATTACAACCGTTTTAAGAAGAAGATTTACGGGACGTCGAAAAAGTGATGCTTTAGAGGGGTGGTCCCAGTACAAGCAACTCGAAAGTCTCCCTTTAAAAAAGTCAGACTGGGATATGGGATATGGGGCATATCCCTTACGTATAGGACTACGTCTTTGTATGTCAAAAAATACGAATTTTTTGATAAAAATATAATTTTTTTTCCTGGCACGAAAAAAACTTAAAATTTTGGATAAAAAAGGTCGAAAGTTGAAAAAAATTACTCAAAATTTTAATTAAAGTCTTCAAAGTTCAAATTTTAATATTATAAAACATTGCTTTAGCTCATATTCTTGGCTAAAGTAAAAAGGACAAAATTAAAAAATGTAGTGAACGTTTTATTTAAAATTTCTAAGTTCTCGTTTTTGTTTATGTAGTCTTATTGTATTATTTAAAAAAAAAAGATATTTCAAAAAAACGGCGAAAATTAACAAAAAAGTTAAATAAAATTTTAAGAAATTTTTAAATCCTTGCTTTAGCAACTTTAAGTTTCTTGTAAAAGTTAAGTTTCTTAAAAATTTACAAGAACTTTTCAAAGGCCTTGCTTTCGTTCATGTCGTCTAATTTTATTATTAAAAAAAGCCAAAAGTTAAAAAAAGAAAAGAAAAAAAAAAAAAAAAAAAGAATAGTCAAAATTTAACTTCTTTAAAAGTAAAATTGACAGGACGTTTTCTAAGTCCATGCTTTCGTTCATGTCGTCCATTTTAAAATAAAATTTTAACTTTAAATTTTTTGTAGATTTTACTTTAAAAAACTGCGAAAATTTAAAAAAAAGTTAAATAAAATTTACGAGAAATTTTTTAAGTTTATATGTCGTCTAATTTTACTATTAAAAAGGCCAAAAGTTAAAAAATAAGTCAAAATATTATTTAAAATGTTAATATTAAAGTAACTAAATATTAATTTTTAATGCGAACAGTACGGCACCGAACAGACACCGGACATACAGATTTCTCCAGGACCGAGCCCCAAGACGTAGTACTACCTCAAAAAATTCAAGTGCACACAGTATGAAAAAAAAAAAAAAAAAAATCTTAAATATTTAAAACGTTAGCTATTGATAAATTCGTAAAAATTGAAAATTTTATGCTGTCTTTGGTATTCGTCAAGTGACTAAACAACTCATTTTCTATTATTTTTTGTCTCCTGAAAAAAAAAATCGTTTTCTTTACAGGAAAATAAAACGGTCACCGTGAAAATTCGCATTCGAATTCCAAAACATAATATCTCCGTGAAATAGGCTTCCGATACTAAACAACTGAAAACTCGACCGAACCCTCCATTGAAAACCTCAAAGAAGCCTTAAAAACTTTTCATGAGCACCACGACATTCGAATGTTATTGTTTAGTTTTCGAAAAACAATACGATTTCCGGGAATAATAAGCCCCAGTTTCATATTAATCCCGGGGGCAGCATTATAAGTTCGTAAAACTTTTAGCTTCGGCATCTCTATTTAAATCGACCGGGAATAAGTTTTGTTTTAAACGCAGTTAACGAAAATGCAATCAAACGGAAAGAAAACCAGTAGTGTTTATTATATTACTGAAAAGTTAAGGAGGATGGCACAAACCGATAGTATCTCAACATGGGGATGATGATCCTTTCTTCCCGCACTCCAAATATTTATGTGTCTCATTATGTTAGGGTCTCCACTCTCTCTCTTTGCGGTTTTCTATATTTCCCCACGAATTCTTATTGCCGTCGGTTTTTCCCCTTTTCCCCATACATGCGGCATGGCACAAGTAGTTAAATTAACCGAAAAACGTTCTCTAAATCTACGAATTCAAATAATAAAAACTTCCTGACCCGCAATAATTTACACAATAAAAATAAAAAAAAGAATTTGAGACGAATAAAAATGTTAAAATTCAAAATGACAGGTAAGTAAACAAACGCAGGGGTTCTTTATTCGATAATTTTTACAAATTGATATTTTTACCTGTCTCGTCAATTGAATTCCGGGAGAGAAGGGGAGTCCTTTTTAAGGCGATTTTAATTTTTCCCTTTATTCATAATAATAGAAACCACGAGTTTTTTTTTCTCTTCTTGCTTCGGGTTTGCCAGAGAGAGAAAAAAATAAGGTAGTGGCTACCATAAAGCACGAAACCTAACGATCAGAACTTGACAAGAACCTAAAGGGACAGCTCGACGAGTGTCAGGTGTCATGGTGGTACCCGTTTTCGATAAATGAAAAATCTTAAAATAAACCCAGCGGAGAATGCTCCTCGTTTATTTCGGTGCGTTCTTCTTATATTTTTTCTTAAAGCCTTGTCACAATATTTTAGTAGCGATTAAAATGTTTGTCATATATTACCTTGTTTGTTTTATGAAACTATATTTTTTGACTGTTATTGGGACAACATTTTACGTTTTCAATGGATTAAGCTCTTAGGGATACTAATGAGTCAACACAGAAACGTAGATGCCTCTGCTTTTTTATTTCGAGGGAAAAAAAAACTTTTAGAGCTAGCCATGTTATTTTTATAATTTGACACACACACTATTTATTTTTACAATATTATCTTGCTTAACAGAGAGAAAATTTGTTTAAGTCAAATTTCTAACCGCAAAATGTCATGTTTTAACTTGGAATCGATACACAATTTTCGGTGCTAGCAAATTATACATTAAAAAACGCGAAATCACCCAAATGTTTAAATTAAAAATTCATCAAGGACTACTGAAAATTCCACAGTTTATACCGTCCAACTCCATTTCAACGAGTTACAATCCCTCAATCATCACCCTGTTACGAATAACAATGAAAGACACGAATCAGAAAAAAAACAAGAGAAAAGACAAGTTCACTATTTAAAAAAAATTTGGAAAAAAAAAAAGCTGATTATTTTGGCAGCAGATGAAAAATTCTTTTGATATCTCTTATTATTATTTTTACTAAGCGGCAAATATCAAAAGTAAACAGTGCGACATCCGTGACGGTATATCTTTAATCCCGTACACTTTCACTTAATAAGTTTTTCACGACTTCATTATAATCATTTCGATCCCTCGTATCTTTCAGAATTTCTGCAGCTTTTCGACGATATACGTTAAAAAAAAAAAAAATACCACCAAAGGATTGAACCAAGGCCAGAGTCGACGAGGACGAGATTCACCCCATTTCAATTAAAACAATTACAGAATCTATTTGTTACACTTTTGACAGATCGGCAAGAAATCTTTGTGGATGATGCCAAAATATCGGACGTCTGGCTCTAATCAAAGAAATCAAGTTCGACGCTTGGCAACGGTTGATTATTCGGCCAGAAAAAAAAAAAAAATTAACCGGAGAAAGCTCAATTCTCGTGCCCCCGCCGCAAAGGCAAAAGGAAAAAAAAACACTCCATATCATAATCGGTTTTTCGTAGGCGATTAATTTTCTCGGTCGAAATCATTAGTCAGTTAATGACACGACAAAGGAAGAAAAACAATAACAAAGGGAAACAAAATGGAAAAAGATTGTTTTCTTTCGGTGGGGCTCTAATTTTGATTGTAAAGACATGTGTACACGTGCGGTCACACATCGTTAAAATAGTAACCGGAAATCAGCAGCTTCAAACATCAAGTGCATTCTTACGATTATTTGATTCTCTTTTCTTTGTAATTACCAACGTTATAAAGAAAAAAAAATGGTAAAAGATTTTGATTTTGACCGTTCAATAATTTGTGTAATCGCAATAAAATTAAGGAAGGAGACACGTGGTTTACACTTCCTCCCGACGTTTCCGATAATCCCGGAGTTATTTATGTAACGCAAAGACTACAAGAGATGCGGGAGGACCCAGGAGACGGATTCACCTCTTCTTTCGCCCATAATTTTTTATTAGAATGGAAATAAATAAGTAAATATTTAAATAAATAAATACATTTTAAAATGACTTTGAGTAATAATGTAGGTCCACCCACGGCGTCGTTCACATTCTCAAATGGCTCCTGAGGGAAGGAAGAAAAAAAGAAAAAAGAAATAAAAATCATCTCGATTTTTTTTTACAAGGCAGATATCCCATAATAAATTTTGCACACTGGGACTTAGATTCGAGGGAATGATGAGTGCATCATCATTTATAAGATATCGAATTACTTTAATATTGAAAGTCGTAAAATCAAGAATTGTCGTAAAATTCGAGGACAAAGTGCAATGCCTAAACAGAAATGATATCCGCTTTTAATGCCTCAAGAGAATGAGATTTTTTTTTTTTATGTACTCATACACATTATACTTTAACGGAAATATGATAAATAAATTGCAGTAAAATATGCGGCAGAAACTGAGGAATCAAATATACCTAATTTACGAGCAAAGCAGAAGAATTAAACCCGAAAAAGTATTTACTGGATCAGCTAATCGCTGGCCGCAAATATTACTCCACCATCACTTTTGTCACCATTATCGCAATATTGAACACCGAAGCTCAATTTTCAAGAAAAAGTAATAAACATGGGAGTTACGTTGAAATAAAGCAGCAGCAAAAATCAGACAAGTATCCCAGACAGCAAAGTCTATCCAGTCTCAAGGACGTCTTCAAGACGTCATGAGGATATTTATTGGACGTCCACTGGATTTTCCTATGTCCGCACTGATCCAAAAAGCGTTCTTTGGACGTCCTATGCAGGGATGCACGATGAGACTTTCGAGAAGTGTCCAAGAAATGGGCTTAAATTTTGTTTCCCGACAAGTTTTGCACCAAGGAGTCCAAAATTCAAATTTCTCGTATTTTTTCTCGTACGAGAAATCCCACGAGAAATCTCATGAGAAGGGAATTTCTCGTTCATTGTTTTAAAACCTTGCAGCTTGACCAGTCAAAAACCGAATTTTTGCCATTTCTCGAAAAATGTCACGTCTCATTCTCTCATGAGATTCTCGTCTCGTCGTGCATCCCTATACCATTATGGATATCCCATGGATTTGAATATCCTGTGGATATCTAATGGACAATCTACAGGGTGTCCAATGGATTGAAAATGCTATCTGGGATGACTCGGAATTTGCATTGCGAGAATACATTCCGTGGATAAATGTTTACTTCCACAGCTTGTTTCTTACATCAAAATTTATTATCTTATCTGTTACTGGAAACTAACATGATGAGTTTTATAATGTAATGCTGGCCTACGCAAATAATATTTTACGGCTATATTCTGAGAAATCAACTATTTATTTACTATTCCTTTATTATCAGTATTTCAATGGTTTACGATTGCAATCAACTTTGGCACAATTTATTAAAGAAAATGCTCATTCCGGAAGAAGGCACTACTGAGGGATTTGCAATCCAAACCCTTAAGAGGAGGCTTCACAGAATACCGGAAGGAATAGCTATCTTCTCTAACACTCGATTTACAAGGGAAAAAAATCAAATTTTAGGTATCTAACGAACTCCTTCGACTTTTTCTTGTATTTTTGGTACAAGCTTCAACTTGTTTCAAGCAAACAAAAACAAAAAAAAACAAAATCAAAGTTTTTCGACCGCAATTTTTTTTTGAAATTATTTTCCCGCCACCCATACATTTCAGACAAGTTGAAACTTGCCCTAAAAATTCCAGGATAAAAATTCCAGTGGAGTTCGTTAGTTACCTAAAATTTGGATTTTTCCATCCTAAATCGAGTATTAGAGAAAACAGCCATTCCTTCCGGCACCCATGAAGCCTCCTCTTAAACTGATGGAAGCAAAATCCGAAGTCCCCATCAATGAAGTAAAAGCTCAGTAGCTCCGTTAAATCCTTCTCAAGTGGAAAAGCTAGGTATGAAACCCCAAAAATCAAAAAAATGAGTTTGCTTCTAGGATCGTAAAAAAAACGTATTACCACCTGACGAATTATGCATATGTGGCTCTTATGATCATTAAAACCTTATGATCATTGTAGCATAAGATCTTCACTTAAGCGTACTGCACTGTACACAGCATATCATTGAAACTGATATGAAGCGACTTTGAACGTTTAAATTGGTGACCATCATGTTTTAATAAAACATTTATGAAAGAAGGTTAGTCTCGAGACTACAGATACCAACACATATTTTTACATTAAAAATGTCGAAATTCAAAGCGAAAGATATGAATTCTTTAAATTTGATGGTATTTCTTAAGTTGACTGACCTTTGTCAGTGTTTCTTCTTTCCTTATCTTCATCCTACTACGCTTAAAAAGTCTTCGTCTTTCATAATCCAAATTAACTTTGCTTACTAAACATCTACCTCTCTTCCCCTGTAGCATTAAGATATAGAATGAAAAATTTCCCGCGGGGGTGATTTCAAAATTCACCTGCCAAGATTAAGAAAAAAAAAAAAAAAAAAAAAAAAAAAAAAAAAAAAAAAAAAAGCAAAATACAATTCTGCATTTTATTTATTTTCTTAATTCAAGCTTAGCTTTTTTTTTTTTATCAAAGATTGCGACTTGAAGAAAAAAAAAAAAAAAAGATGTAAAATAAAATTCGGCTTGTTCCAATTTCACACGCGATTTATTTCGAATCTGATCCGTTACGAAATAAAGCGGCTCATTGTATTGATTTCGTTTTCAATTTATTTGACAGGTATTCTTTCTTTCATGCGTCTGTCGCTCAGTTAAATAAAACATAACTGGATTAAATGAAATGCTTCATCCTCTCTCTTCTCAAAGCATACACAAGCACAAAAAAAGAAGGAAAAAAAAAGATTTCGTCCTTAGTTAAAAGACAAAAATAAAACAATATGCATCATACGGCTCCGTGGAACGCATATAATTAAACATTTAATAGCTATAACGTTTATCGTCTAAAGCTCCAGAGGACGCTCCAATATACAAATAGCCTTTTTCCCAAAGTAGTAAACTCGGTTTACGATCTTTTCTCTGCATTTCCTCAAATGAAAAAGGGGACACAAAATAAAATAAGTAATGTAATAAAAATAACGTAATCTCTTTGACACTAAAAAAAAAAAAAAAAAAAAAAAAAATGAAAAAGAAAACTGAAATGGCATATTTTATGTTAAACTTTATTTCGTATATATTATCGGACATTGATTGTTTGAAGGGTCACTGCGACATTAAAATTTTCCTAAGAAAGGTGTACACATAAAAAAGATGCTGCATTATATAGGATTTCAATGGCTTAGTATTTCTCAAAAATGAAGGCCCGAAAAATGACAGTTTGTGAAAAAAGAGTGGAACTGATAAATGTTTTGTCGATTTTTAGGCGCCATTATGTATAATTACTGCTGAAATTCGACCCTGGCCCTTATTGCTCCTCAACTAAAAATTAGGCGAAGCACAACTGGATCCAGGGGAACACTTAACTGAAACAATTTTACACCAGAGAGAATGCAATTCTTTTGAAAATTAATTTCAGATAGAATTTTAATTTTTAAACATGTTTGAAGATTTTCTCTCCGCCTTCCCCCCTTCCCCGAAAAAAATTCTTGGATCCGCTAGTGATTCGAACTTAAAGGGGCATTCACCAGCCCCCTGTTCGTAAGCTATAGAACACTTTCCGACCGTATCACTACTTCCTCTGCCCCCTCAAGGAATAAAGATTGAAAATCCCGGACGTTTTTCTGATCGGGATTGCCGTTGATCGATCATTTTTTTAATAAAAAACATAGAAGTTTTAAATGTTTTCTTATTAGTAAATGAGTAGGACAAAAGTAAATGAAAAAATCAAGAACTTCAGAATCTGAAATTTTTACTGCCCTTGTGGTAATCAATATCGGTTAGATTTTGAAAAGTCCTATGACATTAATTTTGATGTAAAAAATTAATTTTTATGGGAGATATTAGAGGACTTTACAAAAAAAATTGTTTGCCTAAAAATATTAAGCTTTTTTGTCTAAATATGGCGCTACATGAAAATTTGTAAAATAATTGCTCAGGGTAAGCACCCGAAGATTTTAAAAATTTGAAAGTAGCCAAAATTGATCTTAAACAAATAGAAATAAACCCCTGGATTCAAATTTTAGTTACAATAATTATTTCGGATTTTCCTCATATAATCTAATACAAAAAACAAAACAAAAAAAAAAAAAAAAAAAAAATCCTCAATTAAAATCCATTTAATTGAGGACTTTTTTTTGGCATGCCGCTAGTCAGGTCTCGTCAGAAGAAAGCATTTGCGTATTAGACATTTGGTCCTACGTCCTTTCCTTTCTTAATTATTATTAAAATATCATTTTGGCCAAAAAAAATTTTTTGAATTAAAAAATCAACTATGATTTGTAAAAGATAAGGGTTAAACAAAATGTCCCAAACGAAAATGCCGAGATTAAAGATAGGTGAGTGTTTAAAAAAAAAAAAAAATGTCTTGTAAGCGAATGGTTTTGCAAGAAAACAATTTTCGGGACTAATCCCGGAATCCCGGGATTGGAGACTTTTCGACCCCAAAATCCCGGGATTGAAAAAATCTCTATCAAGGAACGAAGTCTGTTTCATAAACGAACACAGTAGAAAAGACAGGCTTACGGTATAACTTAATTGATATTCTTTGGATATCGATCCTACTAGAAAAAACCGTGGATCAATTATAAAATAACCCCACCTACTTCGAAAAAAAAAAAAAAAAAAAAAAAAAAAAAACATACGAGTATATGTGCAGGACCGCATATTTCGTGTTCATCTTAATGCAAAACATTTATATTCGATGACTCGGGCTTAAAATATAATTTTGAAGCGTTTGTAATTTTATCGACGCTGGCAATATTCGAAAGAGAATTTTCAGGTAGCCGGAAAATTAATTTGTTGTTTCGACCCTTGTTTTCGCTTTTCCGTTTTACTTTTCACGTTACCCAACTTGACAGTTTTCCGCTTACCTCTCTCGTTATCGACTATCTTTCTCTCTCTCTTTCTCTCGTTTCTTTTAACCTCAACCCGAGGAAAGATCTCGGGGAATTAAGAAGTTGCAATTAGGGAAATCAAGTTTCAGAATGAAACAAGCCTGAAACAAGCCAGACTTTTAACGATTTCCAGAATTGGCGGGAAAATTCCGTCTTAATTTTTCTCGAAAAAAATCTATCTTTCTCTATGGAATTTCCCGCCGATTCTAAAAGTTGCAAGCGTCGCGAGTTTGATAGGATGTTTCCCTGGAGGGTGGTAAAGGAGCTCTGGTCCCTCTACACGTGACAAACTTTTTTTTCTCATTCCACATTGTTTTTCGTCGGCTTTTTCCTTATAGTTTTTTCCTCTTGTTTTTTTTTCCAACCTCTATAATATTTTCAATTCAATTATACGAAATCGTTTTTTCAAAAAAAGTTTAGCTATTGAAAGAGGAGTAGTACATTGTCGTTTTTTTAAAGAGAGAAAAAAAGAAAAAAGAAGTTTGATTGTAAATTAGAACAAAATGTTAAGTGGGGAAACTTTTCCGATTAAGGCAACGTAGGAGGCTTCTAGAGAGTTAAATGATTTCACTTTGGGGCTGAGGGGAGCTGCTTTGCTTTTATGAAATACTGAAATATTACGCGTAAAGTTTACGTGTAAAGTTTTTTCAGATTTTAAATGAAAAAAAAAAAATTTAAAACGAAAAGAACTTACTTGTTCGCAGGCGGTCTTGCAAGATCCTGAAGTTTTCCAGCAACAAGGTACATCTGAAAAAAAAGAAGGAAAAAAAAATTAAGAATCGACCAAAACAAATTACAAGAAACACTTTTGCTGCATCTTCCAAAAGAATTGAGAGGCATTTATATTTCAGTCTTAATTAATTAAATGAAGAACATATGTTAAAGGGCAATTAGTCGTTCTCCATGCTCGGTCGTTTTCACACTTGAAACGAGTCATAGTTATGACAAGTATTAAATAAACTTCTCGCTTCGATGTTGACGTACCATGAAACCACAATCAAATTCGACCCCTTAATTAAGTCTCATATTCGAGAAAGCAAAGTAAAACTTTTCGAATTGAAAATTTGAAGTTGAAATCTAGCAAAATGTATAGAATGAAAAGGATGAGGAGGAAAAGCTGAAAATTCATTTAAATTTAAGGGGAAAGCATCTCTCAAACAGGGATGATAAAATACGAAATTTGAAAAAAAGATCCGAGACGGAAAAATATTTTTTTTAAAAAAACGCAAACATCATAAATCCGAAACTCGAATAAAAATATTTATACGAATATTATAAGGGGAAAAGGGAGAAAAAGAAAACGAATTGAATGAGACAGCAAAGCATTAAACCGTTATGGGATCGGTAAGCAATAAAATCATCTTTCAAAAGCTCTAAACAACAAAGATGCCGCTATTGGTCAGCCTCCAAGTCCTCTACATCACCCTTTACAATCTGTTTATCCTCACATTTATATTAACGCTTTTTACTGGGAATCTTGAACAGCTCTGTTTTTCATCTCTATCGGATTTCAATTTAAAAAAAAAAGGGTTCAAACCGTTAAGGTTTTGATAAGATCCATTTTTTTCCCCCTAGAAAAGCCGACCTTATTTTTTCCTTTTAAATTTACAAATCAAAATTCTATGTGCTATTTCATATTTTACACGATTCCATTTTTAACTAAAGAGGGGGAGAAAATTCCTTCACAAGCGGAAAAAGACGTGATTCGGATATTAATTTAAAAAATACATGATAGCTTATGCTTGATTCCATACGATCGAATCCGTTTGATTCCCAATGTTTTATTAATACATCAAAAAGGCCTTAACTATTTTGCAGCGTACGTACATAAACATATTTTATTAAAAATGAGTCATTCTTTTGAATATTAATGCAGAAAAGGAGCGATGCTACTAAAAAAGAGCTTCATAAAAGTTTGCATTTTTTTTTAAAAACATTTTTTTTTATATATTTTTGTTCCAACGCGACAGCATATTTAAAAATCGAAAGAAAAAAAAAGAAAAGTTATCCATCGTCTCTCCATGGGGTTATTTATGAGAGGATCCTACCTGCTGCGCCTAATAAAACTCGCCAAGGTGTCCTCAGACATATATATGGAATATAAGTTTCTTTGATTTTATTACCCTCGATGCACAAAAATTAATTTCTTCGGGGACTGCTGGATATCCTCAAATCGAACATACGAAAATACAATAAAATAAAAAATAAAGAAAACAAAACAAGGGGATAAAGATAACAATGCTTGACCTTTTTGTCAGCTGTTAAACTAGGATTAATTACATACAAATCAAAATAACATGATTCCACTCAATGAATGAAACTTTGTGCATTTGCGCATGCGCTCCACAATTTTTCATCAAAGAAGAAAAAGAAGATTATGCCTTCTAATTGAGACTATTTCCTTTTTTGTTTTATTTATTATTCAATATTTAAAATAATTTCACCGGAATTATCGCTCCCACGCGAACTCTAGTAGAACAATGATACAAAATCGTCATTTTCGGGGATTCGACTTAATAAGAAATGAAAAGCACGCTGGGAAAAGCCATCGCAACTGAATATAAATGGTTTCAATATTTTAATATTTTATATATTCTGATTCAACATTCAAATTCGTGACCGGATTTGAAAACTTAATTTTAAAATAATTTTTTTTTTCCTGAATTTTAAACGATTTAGTTTCCACTTCCTGCGACGCGTCTGTTTTTTTATTTTATTAAATGAAATCGATCTACAGGATTTCAGGCGATGTCTTTAGCCGTTAATGCGGTATGTTTCAACAAAAGAGAGTAGCCAGATATCAGATAAAAAAAAAAAAAAAAAAAAAAAAAAACAACGAAGTGGTCATAGGACAAAATAAACGAGTTATAGGCCTTTAGGAAACAATAAGTAGTAAAATTTATTTAAGAAGAGGTACCATAAAAACGATAATAAGCGATTAAGTTATTTTAAACAAGAAAGGTAGAAAGAGTGAGAGATATAGAAAAAAATAGCAGCGGAGGCTTCTCAAGACATTTGGAGGAAAAAAAAAAAAACTAGAAAAACCCAAAAATCGGCCTTAGTTACCCACATCCAAATGAAGAAAAAAATAAAATTTTTTGAAAACCCGAAAAATGTTTCAGTACCAGGTTCAAACCATAAGAAGCCTATAAGGGCCGTACACATTTATATTATATGAGTAAAATTTTGAGCTATCTTAATCCCCCTTTCCCTTGCAAGCATAAAATTTTTTATTGGCGTTAAATTTTCGTAGATTCCCTTCATCCCTCGAACAAGTTCTAAATCAATTTAGGAAATTTACCACTAGACCTAGAAGTCTAGGTGGCTACGTTTTTGTGCCACTTCTAGAAAATTTTCTAGCCCATGTTTTATACATGTTCATGACATGAAGGGGTATTTGGAGCAACGACTGAGAAAATTTGCGAACTCAGTTGCGACTGAGAAGTCAGGCGTCCTACTCTTAATTTAAACGGCTATTTCGAATTTCTTATCGTTATCGAATGCTTAAGAAATAGATTCTTTAAAATCCCTCTTATTATGTAATAATGAACTCTCATCTTATTTTTTGTAAAAAAAGAAAACTTTTGTCAAAAATCTTGACATTTCTCCCACTTTTTGCCAAATTATTCTGACACGTTTTCCATTTTCCCATCTTAATCAGAGGGAAAAATAAATTTTATACTATACTATTCTACTGAATTTGATCTTTCCGAAAACAACACTGAAAAAATTTGAGTTCGCTTCTAAAAAAAGTAGTTGAATATCAAAATACCGGTTTTTCGTCAGCACTGCCGGCATTACAGAAGTAATGACATTAAAGAAGTTTTTAGATCTGTCTATAACGATTTCAAAAACAAGAAACTGAAGAAACCGAAAGTAAGCAAAAAACTGAATAACTGAACCGAGTAAATTTTCTCTGCATCAAATCAAATAAATGTATCAGACACAATCGAGCTGTCATTCACTCGATTTCGGCAACGGCCCCAGACAGATAATCCCGGTAACCCGAAAACAAACCTCCAGAACAATCCTGCTCTAAAACCAAGCGACCAAAAAATCAAGAATACACACCAGAGCAGAAATATTTCAGTAGACAGCAAGAATAAATAAGGAGACGGAATAAACATTTTAATTAAAGATAGCAAACTCCAGGTTATACAAATCGAATAATAAGTTCTAAATCAAAAAGGAACATATACAACAATAAAAAATTTGATTTACTATTCGCATATGAATTCCAACAACAAAATAACAATTCTCCCGATTTTCATGCAGTTATAAAACTTTTGCAACACACCAGTAAAACTTTCATAAATTATTAAAAATCAACTAAACTTATATTTTCAAGTAGCAAGTTTAAAAAAGTAAAGCAAAAAATTGATTTAATGAAACACAAGAAAAAAAGAGAAACATACATCCATAAAACCAGGACTACTCTGAAAATGGTTAAGTACCAAAAGAAAAATATACAGCCCAATAAATTTTGCAAGAAGAAAATAATAAATTATGCAAAGTTCATCATTTTTATCATTAGCAAGAGCATAAAAAAATATCATGTAAATTTGTAAATTGCCTTAGTCAATATCTTTATTATCTGACAATAAATATTCTTTCTAAAAAAAAAAAAAAAAAATATTAAGTCGAGTCAAAACAATTTCCATATTCATAGTAGATTTATATGAGAGATCACTATGTAAATTTATTAATCATTACAACCGGTAATCATCAGTATTGATTTACACCGGCACTGATAGATACACCTGTCTGGAGAGGTAATTTTTTTTATCTTAATTTTAATTCTGATCGATTAATTTTAGTTAACCATTAATTTGATTCTTTGTATTTTTTTTTATTAAAAATATTGGTGGTCCTTTTGATTAATTTCAAGGAAATAAAAATCTTTCAAAAAGCATTATCTTAGTTTCAAGACATAAACAAACAAACCCAAATTTTTAAATATTTGTTCATGATGATCATGCATTCTGTTAAACACAAAAAAAATTTGCATATTTGTATATCTCCTTTTCTTTCCCGTGATTTTTCATTAAAAAAAAAAATAAAAAAAGAACTTAAACTGACCTTGCCCGTAAACTTCACATTTTGCAAAAAGAAAAACGCTTAAAAAAAATAAATTTGATAAGACACATGATTTGAAACGTCTTGAATGCATGACGCTTCAATCATTTCTGCACTTTTTCATCACATTCGATTATTTTGGAAATTTCAAAAAACGAACTGTCATTTCGAAACATATATTTGTTGTTTTTTTTTTCAAATTTAAATTTTGAACATGCGAAAAAAAATAAAAGCGGGAGAAAAAGCTGGAATATCCATGAAAACAAAACGCACGCGATGACGCGGACGACAACCGACTGAACTCACATACGAAGATTTTAATGCAAAAGATGAAGTAACACAAGAGAGAGAGAAACCAAATGGAGGATTAACGAACAGTGAACAGAGACAGATGCAAGCAAGCCCACCGTTTACTTAGCGTATTAGACGATCCGCCCCCTCGTTAGGCCGAGGATTTAACGACTAAGAAAAAAATTTCCCGAAAACTTTTTTTTTATACATGCCTGTGTAAAAATTTTATTTTTATCAATACACAAATCAAATATTAAATATTGTTGAAAATTTGTTTATTGCTTGAAAACATGCCCTTTAATTCCGTCTCTAGCATTATCAAAATTGATAAAAAATTGTACGGCATCGAAACGCATATGCTTTTATGTAAATATTATAAAAATGTTATTCGTTCAAGTTTAAAGTGTTTTATTACTAAAACTCCAAACAACAGATTTTTTTAAACTCTCAAAAATGGTTTTTGGTGTATCCGGGGATCTCCCTTTAAAATAAAAACTATCCTTATACTCTAGATCTGATGTTAGAAATCTTCAAAAAAGGGTCTAAAATTATATAAATGCGTTGATAGGACAACGATTTTTCCTGATTAACATATTGTCGTGAAAAGAAACAATAAAATTGGTTCAAAACTAATATATAAAGTTTATTTTTGGTCACTGATTCATTATTTAATAAAAAAGTAGGTAATTATAGTCCAGTATTAATGAATTTTTAAAAAATACTACGGTTTGATTTTTTGCTTTTTTTCCGGTTAAAAGCATCCAGTTTTATCGATAAATTTGTCAAAAATAAGTTAGAAATTGCATTCAAAATAAAATAACTTCTAAACTTCTTTATCAAGACTGTGCTATTGAAACACCTTAAAGTATGAAATGTTTTTTAAATGCGCATTTTTCGTTTATTAAAGTATTACAATTTAATTGTTTACTTAGGTATTCCTATAGATGTTAATCAGGTCCAGCGTACCTGAATTGAACCTACGCAGGCACTTCGGATTTTCGGGTCCTGCCCGAGGGCATTTCTCTTTATTTACATTACATATTGGTCCGATTATTCATTTTATTCGTAGCGAATTTTAATAAAGGGCGAAAAAAAAATTGGTGGAATGAATGCGAATAAAACTCAGGCATCGTCCCGTTTAACTTAAAACTATTTCGTGCAAGCTTTTAAAAAGGTTTGAACAGCCTAAGAAAATGGATCCTAAAAGTTTCACGTTACGAAAATTTAAGAGTTAATGCGAAACTAAAAATTAGGAATGCTGAACAATGAAATACACAATTAAATGATTAATTGTTTGTTATCATGGCAATTTATCGCTGGTATATAAAAAAACTAGTTTTTGAACAGGATTGGAAATAAAATGTAAAATATTAAAATATGTTCTCATCAATAGCAGCCAACACTATAAAAGTTGGAAAGAGTGAGTATTAGTTAAAAATATTAAAAAAATTTAAAGTTACAGCCCATAGTTTTAAATAAAATCCATGTTGGCATATACTTCACATCTGATTAATAATAAAATGTTAATTAATTATTGCATCAGATTATTACTTAAAAAAAAACCATGAAAATTAGCATTGCTTAAAACAGAGGCAACATGTCAATAAATCCTTTAGGGAAGTAAGGAAACTATTTTACAGACTATTATGTTTATCTTCTGCAACAAATCAGCTTGTTGTCCCCCAATCCCCATGCATATGACATTCCTCTTTATAGAAACAGTTACTGTAGATTTTTAAACACCCCAGAGAGCCCGGGTTATTTCATTGTTCATAAATTGTTGGTCCCCAGTAAAGCCTGACAGGTTCGGGGGGTAGGAGCAAAGAGAGAAAGTTATAGTTCATATAGTTGCATATTAAAACCCTAATTATAATTCTTAGGTTTGGTTTCTAAATCTCTAAATGTGAGCCTTAGCCAGATTGTAAAAACTGTTGTTGGTTTCTTCAGTGCACCAAACTCAAATAACCCTCAAACACCTTCTACACCAAAACAAAAAATGTAATAAGTATGAAAATTAATTGAACCAAATAACATGAAGGATGAAATGGTTTATTTCTGACAGAGTTTTTACATCAAATGACAAGCATTTTCAAAATGTTTCTGCACGTCTGCTTTAACAATTGACACCTAGACTCTACAAGAATATTCTATACTTTCAACTTGCAAGAAATGTGTTAGCCTACAAAGCAATGGGATCAAGGATTCCAAAAACTTTGCAAATAATGTACAAGATTTTATAACAAACAATTTCAGCTTCCATATGTGGATCTGCTGGTTTTTAGATGATATTGCCTTGATTTACTGGTTCTTAAATTATTATGGTAAAGCCTATAGAAGAGTAGCTGTGGGGTGTCCAACAAAAAAATTTTCTCAGAGTTAAGGGCGTGCATTTTAAGGGTTAATTCATTGATTTTCTTTTTAAGAAATATTCTATTTTCAATAATAAAGAAAATGGGCCTGTACTTAACATTTTAGATATATATCAACAAGAATGGTGACATTTTTCGGTGGATGAATCGAAATGAAAAACTTACCATTTAGTACTTCAATAAATTATCATCGAATTACTTCAATTAGCAGACAAACAAAATAATTCCTTTTTTAACATTAATATTCGATTACACATTCAATATACACGCTTTTTCAAGAAAACAAATTGCAGCCGCACCACACAGACAATAATGTAAAAACTCCACCATATTTGTTTACTTCGTGTTATTATCACGTGATCATTGTCTGGTTACCTAATTGGCTAGCCTGAGGATTTCCTTTTAGCGGCCTTTTACATATGAAGCTTGCACTGTGAATATTTTTTAACTAATTTTAGGCGCCGTGTAACAATCACTGAGTCCATGGCCAAGGGTTTCGACCGAAAGCCAAATAAATTAGAATAAAAAAAAAAAAAAAAAATTTAACTACTTATCTGTACTGTATTGTTGAAGCGTTTAACAGTAAAATTTAAAAATAAGTAAATATAAATGAGTTTTGTGCTTGGCAAGAAGATGTCTGAAGAAGCACTAGATCTTTCAAAAATTTGTAAATATGCGTATTGTATTCTTATGTAAGAAGTCAGCAATATCGACTGCAGTTTGATAGGGATTACCCAGTTTTTACTTTCTAAGTTCGTCAATTTCAGGTCCTGTTCCATTTTGAAAAAATAAAAGAAGGTTTTTACTATGTATACGAATGGGGAAAGTGCAGAAGCTAAAATAAATATGAAATACCATAATGAGAACATTAGCCCTTGTTGCGTAGTTATGGACACAGATTCTGCAACCTGTTAATTTCCAATTAATCCTCGCTGACTTCTAGAAATATGTTACAGACTTACTATTCTAGAGATATGCTACTCTAGATAAATATCCTCGGCATTATTTTCAATAAGGGTACCCCAACAATTAACAAGTAAATTTACGGAAGTCAGTTGTACCCGAACAGGAAATCTTATAATCATGAAAAATAATATTTAATAATGAACATGTTACCTTACTAAAATAAACAAAAAATTTGGAAAAAAAATAAATAAATAAAAAATTGGAGCTTTAAATTAAGAAAAACTTCGAACTGATTATACAGCTATTCGGTTCAGTTTTATGGTTTGCACTGGCACTTCTTGGGTTTTCAATCAAGGGTTACGTTGTATATTAAATTTTTATACATTAAATTACTTCCTTAACTATTAAAGCTATGCAATTTACGAAACACCATAACACCACCAAGTAGTATAGTCTCTTTTGTTAAGCCATCACTTTCAATTTTTCGCGGACTTCCACTTTCTTAATAAACCTGTTAGTGTTAACCTACCTTTTCCGAGGCCATCATTTAATCGACTTGTAATTAGCAAGAGTTTCATTCCTGCAAATAGGTCGTTCGTCACTAGATCCTAGATCCAGTAGTCGGCAGGCCATACTGGAGTGAAAGCAACCTTTATATTGCGGTTTCCCGTCATGCCAATTTACAAGGCTCTTCACCATTTAAAAAAATAAGAAAGTACTTTTTAGTTTTCTAAAAAAGGTGTAGATTACAATCTTTACCACTTAAAAATAAAGATTTTTTTTAAATGCGTATAATATATAATTACAAGCTCTGGAAGCTCTACTGCCTGAATCAACACAGATATCAGTTATTAAACAATAAAACACGGTGGTAAACTGGCAATTATTATCTGACTTAGTTGTCGACAAAATCTGACTTCAGAGGTGTGCTAGGGACCTAAAAAGAAACTAAAATCCGTTTCAATGAAAATCGTACATGCTCGTCTTTGCCAAATATGGCCAAATTTCTTGCCGTTGTCGCGTCATTATTCTTAGAAGATGACGTTTGCCATAAGCTAACTATAGGTGGCGTACCAAGTAATTTTTTTCCTCATTTTACACAAATTTAAAACCTAAAAATAATTTTTTTTTTGTGTTTGCAAAAAAAAATAGGGAATTTCACATAAAAATTAAAAATGAAAACAAATCACATTGAGTATCGCCTTACATTGCATTGCAATAAACAAATTTATATCATATGACTTGTCGATAATTTCATCGGTGTTTGATTGGACCTAAAAATATTCATTTAAGGTACATTCATGATATAAATTTGTTTATTGCATTGCAATGTAAGACGATACTCAATATGATTTGTTTTTATTTTTAATTTTTATGTGAAATTCCCTATTTTTTTCTTGCAAAAACAAAAAAAAAATCATTTTTAGGTTTTAAATTTGTGTAAAATGAGGAAAAAAATTACTTGATACGCCACCTATAGTTAGCTTATGGCAAACGCCATCTTCTAAGAATAATTACGCGACAACGGCAAGAAATTTGGCCATATTTGGCAAAGAGAGCATGTACGATTTTCATTGAAACCGATTTTAGTTTCTTTTTAGGTCCCTAGCACACCTGTGAAGTCAGATTTTGTCGACAACTAAGTCAAATAATAATTGCCAGTTTACCACCGTGAAAATCAATTCCTACATGGAAAATTTTGAACAATTGATTGCACAGATAGTTATTTGTCAAAATAATCCTTGTCGGGAATTTCAGTTTTAATTGGAATTTAAGATCTGACTACCTTTGAATCTTACTATGCTTACTTCAAATCGCATTCATATGATCAATCGCTGGTCGGCTTTTCTCGAAGAGCAATACAATAAAGGAGTTAAGAACACTTTTTATCGCAGAAATAAAACCATCTTTGAAGTTCAATTGGAAAATTCTTGCATGAAAGAAATTTTCATATAGGAAAATGGATAAGGACAATATAAAGAAGAAAAAAGATCCCAAAATAATTTTACAGAACGACGATTTAATTTTACAATATTTTCGTGTTGTCTATAAACATCGAGTAACCTGGAGCTATCCACAGAAAAGCATTTTAATTTAATGTCCTTTTTTTCCAGTTTCATTTTATACAAACTCATATAACAAAATTTAAAAAAAAAAAAATCAAAGCCTGAAAATATGACCGAAAATGCTTTTTCAAAAAATAAAAAGAATTTCATATAGTCCAGGTTTAAAAAAAAAATATAAGAAAAACAAAATTAAATTTAAGATGCCTAGATTTGATTTTCAATTGCTTTTCCTGATGTTGTCTCCACTGGTTAAAAGAAAATTTGGTACAAATTATTTTAATAAACAAAACGAAAAAAATAAACGACGTCTCCAAATTTAACATTTTAAATAAAACAATTTTTTTTCCTATTTTTTAAATTTTTTGGAAACATAGTCAATTTAAACTATAAATAATAATAAAAAGACGTCATTTTAAAATAAAAAGAATTTCGGTACAAATGAAAAAAAAAAAAAGCGAAGAAAAAAATTGAAAAGCAAACCTAGGATTTTGAAAAAACAATATTTAATTAGGCATACTGTGGTCTGGTTATTAAAATTTGTTATACTATTTCAATGCTAAGACACTCTGCCCATGAGGGTTTAAAATTTTTTTTTTTTATTAATAAATGCAGCTTAGTTTAATAACGAATCAACTAAACAAAATGACTACTCTCTCTCAAACAACGATTCTTTTGAAACTTAAATTAATTTAAAAATAATTCCAATTTTTAAATTAATTACAAAGGAAATAATATCATCCAAACAATTTTTTTTTGTTTTCACAACATTTAAAATTTTGAAATTTATTTACCAATTTTTTTTTGTCTCATTGTGTACTATTTTTTAAAATGAGCAAGTTTATGATTACAATTTTGAAAAAAAGACGATACAAAACTACCAAACAACGTTCAATTTGTTTTACTTTTAATTTTTTTTTTTAATTTAAAATCTTATTGCCACATATTTTGAAATTTTTTTTAACAGCTAAAATTTAAATGTTAAGCATTTTTTTCTTTTTTTTTTTAATTAAAAGAATTAATTTGGCTACACATTCTTGAAAAAAATACCGGGATTTAAAGAAAAAAAAAAGTATATAATAATTTTGACCGAAAATTTCATTTTTTTCAAATATTAAATTTAGACCCAAATGCTTTTTTCTTTATATAATTTTTTTCACGAATGCCGGCCAAAAAAATCACGATACAATACCAAAAACATCGACGATATCCTTTAGATAATAATTAAAAAATGGTGTTCCAATGAGAAACGGGTTAAAACTATTGAACTAACAAACCAACAAGAAAGAATCGAACGGATTGCACGTTAACATGACATCCGATACTGTTGTCTTGTAGTGTTGAGGTAGCTTATACATTCAGAGATTTAAGAAAAAAATCTCCGAATAATAATTGTTGTTTCATTATTTTTATAATAAAAAATTGAATATACAAAATTAAAATAAGAAATATATTACGATTTAAACAATATTTGGACAAAGAAAATCACTTAAAAATTAAATTTATTTAAAGCTGAATTTGTCTACATAAAAAAAAAAGAATCATTTTTTACTACTATCTGTTAATTGGATAATTTAACACCGAAACGTATTAAATTATTTTCTTAGCAGTTAATATAAAAAAATCGAATCCTAATATTTTTTAAATCGTAATTAAAAACGTTCATTAAAATAGACTAATGAAAAAATTTTAAAAAGATAAAACAGAAAACATTTACTATAAAAGCCGCTTTTCTGTCGTTAGAAAGAACCTGAATGAAAGTTTTCATTTTTTTTTCTTTTTAAATCTGTCTTGGTTTTCACCACCTGAGTATTTTTTTTTTTTTATTCAACAGTGTCGGACATGATGAGTAACCGAAAAAAAAAACACACTTTGAGACTTATATAGTTGCCAAAAGTTATGCCAAAACAGTCTACTGATACAGTACAACGAAGGTTCACGGATACAACATAGATACCAAAGCATGCATTCACTGCCAACTCAAAAAATATTATTATTATAAATTATCATTATTACTACTGTTAATTAATCATTATCTATTTACATATTTATTCGGATTTTGTTTTCCATTTTTTTCCTTTTTAACTTTAATTTGAAAGACTGTTTTTTTCCAGAGGTTATACAAAGGAAATATCAATCCTATGTTTATTTTAACATAAGTAAATTAAACGCAAGATTGTCATTTTCTTTTTACACCTCTGCTATTATTTTGTTTGCATTTTAAGAACAGATTTGTTTATTTTAATTTTTTCTTCTTTAAATTTAATTTTACCCTCAAACTTTGAAAAAATGTGGTAACAGTCGTTGTAAAAAATATAAACAATTCTTTTATTATTTTAAAATTTACTATTTAAATTATAAAAATTTATTATTTTGACCTATCGGATGATCAACTCTGGAGCATTATTAAAATATTTGAGTCGTAGTGGGACTTTTTGATTATTACCGGGATCGGAAAAAAAATTCAAAAAACAATAAAATAAACTTAACAAGTTGACCTTATAGTAACTAATAATTTTTCTGAAAATTGAAACATGCAATAATTGACATGATAAACTGCATTATTGATGACAATTTTTGAAATCTTTTCCCACGTGCATCATTAAATCAAAAACGAAAAATCTTACACTAGAAGTGTAATTTGAAGTATTTATTTAAGAGTGATAACTCCAACTTGTCAAATTCATTTTCATTACAATTTTTTTAATGGTAACTCATACATTTTAGAATTTATTCAAAAGATAAATTTAAATCTTTCATTTTTTCCGACCCCGCAGGTATTTCAAAAACACTACTTAAATAAATTAATAAGGATCGAGAAAAATTTTTTAAAATCATTTACAAAAAATCATCGAATACAACTAATAAATAATATTTTGAGGATAAAATTCAAAATTAGCTGCATGTAATTTTTTTAATTTTTACGGTAGAGGGGGGAGGAATATAGATAACTATTTCCAATAATAAAATATTCAAAGTTTTAATCTTGTTTACCAAAAATACGAACAACACTAAAATATAAAATTGGAATGAATGCGGATTGGTAAAGATTAGGCACTGTTAGTATCTCATCGGTGTCGAGATGTGTACATTTAAAATGAAAATTAAAAAAAAAAACTGATAATTAAATAAAAGCCAGGAATAAGTCCGAAACAGTTTTCTTTTTTTTTAAAAAAAGTTTTTTGAAAAACAAAATTTTTTATCTGAAAAGCCGAGTTTTAAATTTATGTTTTTCTTTTTTCAAAAAATTTTGAAAAAAAAAAAATGATTTGTTTTTGTGATTTCTTTTTTTTATATCTGAATTACTTCAACATACTTGACATAACGAAATACATTCATGAACAAGATATACCAACGTCCATTCGCGGCTTGACTATATGTTCACACTCGAATGCCACAGTTTGCTACATACATCATTTTTACTTTTTTTTTTAGTTCATTCAAAATAATTTTGTTTCGAACAAACTAAAAAAACAATAATGCTCGCTTTTAAAAAAAATTCTATTTTTTTAAATTAACTCCTTCTCATTTAATCAAGTCAAGATGCTCGTTGATTTCTTTTTTTTAATTTTTTTAAAAATTTTTTTTATTCAATTTTAAATTTTTTTAATAAACTTATGATAATCAAAAGAAAAAAAAAATTATTTCCTACACTCATCACGGTGAGTCTTTTTCTTCGTGTTTTCTTTTATGAAATTTCTTTTTAAAAATAAAACACTCTTATTTTTTCAAGTTTATAAACTCAAATTTAAATAAAATACTTGAAGCACAACTAGGAAGTCAGTCGTCGAACCGCTGTTTTTTACTTCAATTGATCGCGGTCCCGTTTTTTTTTTTTTTTTTTTTTTTTAATTGGAAGTCTTTAAAATCTAATCACTGTTTATTTATTTAAACAGTCCTCTTCTCTTTCTGGTAAACGCCCACGTAAAATAAAAAGGAACGTTCGAATAAAAATGGTAAAAAGGAGGAAAATAACGTCCCCCAAATTTTATGCAGGTATTTATCTTTATAAAACTCATTTGAAATGAATTACTCAAAAACAGAGTCTATTTTTCAGAGAGCTATGTTTTTAAAAAAGATATTTTGAAGTACGGTCCGAGAGGTGAGAAGGCGAATTAAGCGTTATTATTCGCCTCCTCAGAGGAGGATTGCTATCTCCTATCACGGTATAAAAGATATACTTTCATTGCGCGCGGAAGATTTAAATTTGTAACATGTTGCTCGAGTTGTTGCTTTCCGATGCGCTGTCGTATGACTCGCCGACAGAGATCCATTAAAGGTAGGGGTTCGGGATCGAGTCCGCCAATGTATTTCATTGTTATTTCGCAGTGTCCCCATACTGCGGAAACTATTGGGTATAACTTTCTTCCTTTTAGTCCTCTGAAAGCTACTCCTAAATATTGACCCTCTACGACAAAAGCTAGCGACCCTTCGTCCATGTCTAAAACAACTGAAAACAAAAAAAAATTAAATTAGAAAACGAATTTTAATTTAGAATTTAATTTCCTTGTATTAGTTCTACTAAAAAATCGATAGATCTGACATAATTTTTAGTACTGATAGCATTAAACTTTTAACAAAATATCAAAATTTCTAATTTCAATATGGATCTAATTAAACCTCTTAAAAAATTGTGCAAAACAGGAAAATAAGCTTTCCTGGAAAATTATTTCCACCGAACTTCCTGGAAATCAATCTAAAATCAATTTCTAGAGACACATTATTGACGCACAATACTCCTTTTTAAATGTATAAAATGAATGAGGGTTGCTTTCCAGAAACAGGATATCTATTTATAGATTGTCATATTAAACCAGAAAAAAAATATGACTATAAAATGAACTAAAGGAAATCGAAAATCCGCGCTTGAATTAAAATTTAGCTTTCATAGACAAAATTCATGGTCATTGACTAGGTCATTAAAGTTCGTTTTAAATGATTTTATCAAATAGGACAGACAAAAATAAATTCGATAAAAAAATTGTACCCAATTTTTCGATCCGATTGAAATCGGAACCAAAACTACAAATAGTCACGTGCTTATTTCTTATGGAAAATAAACAAATAGTGGCTAATCGATTTTTCTAAATTCCAAACTGATGTACAGAACTATATGACCAAACATCACTACAGCCTTTAGTACAAGAATTTTCAAAAAAGCGTCTGCTTAATACTTTTTTTAACTTAAAAGTTAAAAATTATTTTGCAAAATTCCGTCTATTTTTTTCTTTTCTTTTGTTAGTAAAATTCTCTCGCTGTGTAAAATGATCTTTATAAGTCTATAAAGCTAAATTTCAAATTAACGTATCTTCAGACTGTTCTCAGTTTCGGAGTTTGCGAGCATTGGCCTCTAAAAATACAAGAACTAAGAGCTCTCATTTTACGCACCAGTCGTAAAAACCTCTATTACCTTTACAAAATCATAAAAACTCAACTCACCTAAAAATTTATCTGGCACAATAAAAGTTTCATCTGGTTTAAGAAGGGTGGGATAAGTGACTCCTGCATTATTTTTCGAATCGTGATATAATTTATTTCTTCCTAAATCCCAGCCCCATGAGAGATCATTGCTTCCTACTAAACTCTGGTACCCCACGGAATGGAGAGGTGCGTCCGCTGTCGCTACTCCAACTACCGCGTGTGTCCCTCTCTGACGCGTCGACCAATGCACTTCCCATACGTGGAGTCCCTTTGTAAAACCTACTTTACCCCTGATGCAGTCTGTAGATTGCGCCACTGGGTGCCTATGGAATGTCAGTTTATCATCCTCCTTTACGAATATATTTAATGATCTGGAAAAAAAAAATCAAAATTAATTTTACATTAACCAAAAAAAATTAAATTGCCTCATCGCGTTTTACACATCTGGAAGAGTGGTCTGTGGCGCCACACCAAAACAACCAGTTTCTCGCTCGCATCTTATTAATTTAATTATTTTAATATCTTGTTTACGAGTTCAAGGTACTTTAAAAATAATCGACAACCAATGTTAAAATAAAAAAGTATTTTTAACATTTTTTTTTTTTTTCCATACCTGTCCTCCGAGTTCCAAGCGTGTTTTATTTGACATTCCCTGGAAGCTGGAGGCATGTCGAGTAAAATATCTAAACGTGCCGGACGAGCGAAATCCTGCGCCAGTTCTCTAGGGATGACTGGTTTATATACTTGTGGACTCTCGCGATTAACACTTTTAACACCACCTGAAAAAAGTTTTAAAACGAAATATTAATTAACGAAATCTTAAAAAAAACAATGGCATGCATGCGTCATTTTTATTACGATTTTCTAGAACGGAGCAATGAGTGTCGGTAATAACACATCCTCATTTTTCTTTTGCTCTTACAATACATGATTAGACGTTTTCGTGTATTCAATACAGGTGACATAGCAACATTTCTTCAATACCCCGTAATAATAATAAACGCTAACAATATTAAAAACAATACACAATGAAGACGAATTGGCCTAAACTCGTTTCTTTCCCACACGGAAATTAAAACCATTGTTTCCTCAAGTTCAAAACTAGCAGACATATTCAACCGAAGGAATATATCGATAAAAAAAAAAAAAATCTTGCATTGCTCCATCCTGTAAAAACGTTATAAAATTAACGCTTTACCAAAATAATTCGGCAAGGTCTAATATTTCATAAATACGACCACGTGGAAAATTATTCCAGATGGATAATTTGCAATTACCAAAGCAATGACGAAAATAAAAATCGAAAAAATCGTAAACCTTGAACTTTTCTTTTCCTGCTATATCAAAAAAATTAGAATCATGACATCGATTTCGATGTGACCCCTTGATACATTAAAAGGTGTCATAGGAGAACATTTAATCGCTTCCGGATGACGCCTAGATGGCAGTAAAATTTTTTGAAAATGGTTGACCAGTGGCCATATAAGTCAAGCCCGAAAATAGACCAGATATTAATCTTTTAGCTTTTAGGTTCAGAAGGTTCAGAAACCAAAATACCTATTTTCTGAATTTTTTTAAAAAAAGCTAAGTGCAATCAGTGGCGTTGCGGAGAATCCTGGGGCCCTGGTGCGAAAATTTTGAAAATAAAAAATTTTTTTCAAGTTTTTTTTTTTTTTTTTTTTTTGAGAATGTTCAGTGCATTTTTAACATTATTTAAGATTTTTTCTTGATTTCATAAAAATTAAAACGAGACTTTGGGGCCCCTACAGGTCGGGCCCTCGGCGCATTGCACCTCTGCGCCCTTCTCCGCTACGCCAATGGCATTAACTCCCTCCCCCTCTTCTCATTAATTTGGCTTAAAAGCCAAACATGAAATTTCATCAATTAAAATTGGTAGTCAGTACTTAAATTAATGTCTTAAGGTCTTGATGACCGCCAGATTTTGCCTAAATGTAGTAAATACCTGCACTGATATTGATATAATAAATGTATTGCCAACGCCACTAAAAAGTGTGTATTCAAATGCTTTGCTTAAATTAAAACTGGTAAATAAGTAATTAACTCAAAAAATTTTATTGTGAGGTGCCATCCTGTCAACTCGGATGCAAGGAGCTTCTTTTTTTAACCACTTAATTCTGAGACCGAAACTGCAAAATTATTCAACGTGGTCGATAAGCCATATTTGGAAAAATAAAAATAATACCACTGTCAGCCTGATTCCTTTTTCGGCTAGTCTTAGAATTAATCTGGTTTCTCATAAACTGTTATGAGAATTTATACACGAGATTACGAACCTGATATTTTCTGCCCCATGTTCATTCCACGACTACGAGTGCGCCGATGTTCTAAATATGAGGCTGATTTGTTGGGGAGAACAGATGATTTGTAGTTACTCCTACACAAGTCCAGACTGGACGAGGCCCGTTCCCCCTGGCTTACGGTGCGTCTTTTATACCTATAACAAAGAAAAAATTCAATAATAATTTTCCATCGATCTGAAAATGGATTTAATAATAACCGAGTAAAAATATTATATAAAAGAAGACGGAATCTTATTAATTTTACTTTTTTCGTATAATATCAAAATAATTGGCTGCTTTATATTTTGTTTTCTTTTCCATAACCTTGCTCCAAGAAGATAATGGTGATAATTGCATTATTTTTATTATTTTTTGTTATTAAAATATTAGATAACGATTTTTCCCTATTTTGATACCAAGTTCATATTTTTTCGGATAAAATTAAAATCAATTTTAAAATTTGAAAAAAAAAAAATAAATAAATAAATAAATAAATAAATAATAAATTTTTTTTTTAAACTCAAGATTTACTTAATTCATCCAATAAAATATGAATTTGGTATCGAAAAATACAGAAAATTATTAGAATTTCGATTTTTGGCCTGCGAAGCAAAATGCAAAATAAGCAGCCGTTCCTCGTTACATTCCAGTGCAACAAGGAAATAAGTGCATGAAACCTTCTCTTAAAAAAGGGGCTCAAAATTTATGAGAAAGTTGCACATTTATTTATAACTAGAATTTTTTTTTTAAACCCTTGACAATCAGGTAGGCCAACTATCAAAAATTTACCGTTAGGGTTTTTTCTTCACACCGTTAATTTTTAACTCTTTTACTAAAATAGGAGAGGTTCCTTTAAAAATTGCCATTCCTAATTTTGAAAGATTAATCAATGACGTAAGCGGTTTCCATCAAACTTCCTATATAATTATAATTTTTTATTTTGTTTTACAGTTTCAAACTAATAATAGAGAATTTTTTCCTTCCAAAAAGAATTCCCTTTGGATTTTCTTATTAACGTCCCCAGAGTATCATATAACGTCTTTTTGAATGACGGATGTCCCAGCGAGACTCCTAGGATGTCAAAAAACCAAATCGTGGCGTAGCATAAAAAAGCCAAAGACCATTCATCAAAGGGCTGAAGAATGTTTTGAGACGTGTTAAAGCCCGAAAGGTTAAGGGGCTGAAAAATTTGCCAAAATGGTCTCTTATAATAAGGAGGATACAGTAAATATATTCCCGGGAGGGGCATAAAATTTATCCAGGGAGCTACATGACGTCCAAGGCTACAGGCCTTGTAAGGATGCATTGCCTTTTCAATCATGAATCAATTAGCAGGTGAACTTTTGGCATATCTGTATAAAAACCCGGTTCGAATTTACCTCTTCCTCATAAATAATTTGTGGGTGTGATATCCAGGGTCGTTTAGGTCTAATTCTACGATAACCTCGTTTACGTAAAACCGCTCTAAAAAAAAAAAATCTTGAGCACGCTAATAAAAACAAATTCAATACTACAGCTCTGCAATTGTTTTCTCATTAAGTAGAATAATGTCTCAACACTTCGCGACTATGTAGCATTACATAAATGTAAGGGCTAATTTACATTTATTCATCGCCGATATTTTTTAACAAAAAGCGCGGAGGAGCGACATCCGAAAAAAAAAAAAAAGGAAAACAAGAAAAAAATGTCGAAGGGGCATGTTAAAAAATCAAACGGCAGGCAAGAATGAGTTTGACAGGAGAAACAGAGATCAATACGAATCGAGTCACTATATACATGTTTGATATCATGTTTTAATTACCAGGGGCCAAATCCACCCCAACTAAATGACTCACACACACCCGACCGTCAAAAATAAAAACATTTCGTCCATTGGAAAAACAACAACAGTCCAATGCTATTTAAAACCCGGATCCCAATTACGGGCTCAACATAAGAAAACACTTTGGGACATTTCGAATTACAACTAAATCAGGATCATTTCCATGGAAAAAAACAACAATATTCAAAATTCAATCAATAAGACATGAATTCGTAGCGATGGTGTACGAAACAAGGGATGGATCTACCCTTAACAAACGTAACGACTCGTTTTATATAACGGATGCCGTGGTGGGAGGGTTGCGACTGTTTGGGATGGTGGGGAGGGACCGGTTCGGGGGGGGGGGGGGGGGTTGGGAGTCCGAGAGGATGAGAGCGAGTTTAAATTTTAAAAACGTCCGAATGTCAGTTTTTATTATTGAATAGGCTTAATGAACGAAGCTTAGCTTTCTCTATATCATATCACCGGCGATCCATCCATTATCCGAAATACGAGAAAATAATTTTTTTTTTTTTTTTTTTTTTTTGAAAATGGACACGGCTTATCTGTAGAACCTTGATATTTATGTAAAACTGAATTTTTCAAAACAATAAATCGCGTCCGAGCATTGAATCCCTGGTCACGGTCTATTCGCGGCCCATTGTTACTACTGCTTTACGTTTTATCCTCGTTTTTGCCTGGAGTCATATTATGACTGCATGGAGTCTGGATAGTTCGAAATTCTGACGAGCTTAAAAGAAGGTGATGACAGATTTTTAATACCTACGTATACCCTTTCCCACGAAAAGATGGAAGTAGCTAAACATAGGATTACTCGATTCAGGTACAGGGCCAAGCCTATCCAATGTTTACCTACTGGCATTATTTCGTTGGAAGGAAGGAGTATAAAAACTTTTTAGAAAAAAAAAGGGGGAATCCGATTATTTTCGAAACGAAAAAAAAAATGTCCATTTAGCTTCACTGTGAAAAACTCCGAAAGAGTGGCTCCTAGTCGAGGGCACTGAGACAAATCATCTGAATATTTGCTAATAAATTAAAAACTAAAGGCGATTTGATTTCTCTACATAATATTATAATGACCTCTTTGCCGCAGTGAGCCAAAAGCGGATTCAGAATTTTTTTTTTTTTTGAAGGGCAGAAGGAAGGGAGAGAAGGCGGAAGCAAGACATATGACAACAACTCGGGTCATGAAGACCACTTTTTTTTTTTTTTTTAAATCTGTGATCTTTTTGTCGTCGAAGGGGAAGGTTTTCCTTCTCTTCGAGTCCTTTCCTGTAGTTAGCGACTTCCCTAATTCAGCGGTTCGTATCATCATTCTGAGGGCAAGAAACAGTCTCAGGCAACTGAGCTACTACAGTTGAGAACACCGCAGAATCGAACGGACTACGGGAAACCATCTTTATTAAAGTTTTTGCCCTTATTTCGTCTGCAAAATCGTCCACCATTTTCATTCCATTAAACACCATTCAAACTATTAAAGAATGAAGGAAAGCGCAAAATACTGCAACCAAAAATTTACAGACCAACCCTCGAGCGAAAGTATGAGAAGAAAGCAACAAAACTAAGAACAAAGCAGCACTACTGACTGAGGTCGATCAAGGTAAATCACTCCAACAAACTTTCACAAACCAGAAAAAAGGAAGTCTGTAAATCAAAACGACAATGCCTTTTCAAAATTTTGAGAAATTTTGAATAATTTATTCTTCAAACATAAAAAACCACGTTTTCTTTACCGAATTTTACACGCTTTATTCCCTTTACCAAAAAAAAGCGTCAAAAATGTTCTGTTTTTGTTAACCAACTGCAAAAACAGTTCAGTGTAATAAATTAACCTAATCATAGAAAATGGAAAACTCTTGAGCATAAAACGTTGTAAAAGAAAAAAAAATGTCAGCCCTTTCATTTAGTTACTCTAGTTTCAAGTTTTAACATTTTTTTGCAACTCGGTTGCCTTTTTGTTTGTTTTCAACACGCGTTTCGAAGTGAAGTGAGGGTTTACTTGAAGGCCAGGGAAAAATCTCCCTAAATATATATAAGCTGGCACCATAAAAAAAAGACAAAAATTTCGATGACAATATTTTGCAAATCCTTCTCAACACGGCATTTGGGGTTTCTGTCTAATTCGACAATTCCATTCCAGACTATAGCCACATTACGTCCCTATAATAGCAGTCTCTATTCTTATTATCAAGAAATGAACCAGAAATAAACTTTAAACAATTTACGACTATTAAAAGAATTATCAGTTCAAAAACCTTCAGCTACAATACAATGAAAAAAAAAAAAAAAGCCAATTTTTCTTTGTTCCATTTTCAATTTTCAGAAACCTGGGCTTAGCCTTGGGAATTTTCTGTTTCAAACTCAAAAACGAAAAGCAAAAAAAAAAAAAAAAAAAAAAAAAAAAAAAACTAAAACACGCTACTTGCAAGAAATCGGAAATTCCCGCCACAAAGCAGTACGAAAATATAATCTTCAGGATTGAAATTTTGAAAAACATTCAACTGCAAAACAATTTTTTTTTCAAAACGATTTCTTCGATGGTTCTACCTGAAAGCCTTAACATGAAACTAACCTAGGTAAACGTACACAAAAAAAAGCAGGCTGACAATAACTTCGTTTTATAACGAGAACAGAATTTCATTAAAAAAAATCTTCTGAAATCTTCTTAACTTGGTTTCTGATTTAGAAAAAAAAAAGGAGACTAGAAATTTAAATCGAGGTAATGAAAATTGGAAAAACTTTTTCCTAAACAGGAAAAAATGTGTAAAAATTACACTTACCTAAGACTCATGGTGGAACAACCTTTTATTTTCATGGTTACGAACCAACTAATACCATAAAACGGTACAACTCGGAACAAAGCAACGACGGTGGTGGGGGTTGAAGAGGGTGAACTCAGGTAGTTTAAAGACCCCTCGAAGACCTATTGCGTACTTTTTATTCTTGGAAAAAAAAAAAGGCTATTCAACTGTAAGGGAAAGTAGGATAAAGTTATATTTCTTTTTACCAAGACTTTTTTCGATTCAGTTGAAAAATCAAAAATGAAATGTTTGCAAGTGACTAAAACAGAAAGCAGGTCCTTTTTGGAAAAAGGGGATAAAAAATGCAGTAGATACTCGTCTCGTTCCCGACTGTACCTTCCCGGGATGGTTTTTTCTAGACGTACCCCGTAGAAAAATCTTAAATTTCTGAATAATATAAATAGGATTTTTTTAAATCTTATCAGCTAACCAACGGTAACGGTACTCCACAAATTATTTTTTAAATAAATAAAAACATGATTTAAAGAAAATAAAGCTGCAGCGCAGGTTCCCACTGTTCACAGACTATCTCCAATCATATTTACGATGGAGATACGTTAGTTCACCTCCGACGCACGGAAATATATTTGATCCTTGTATAAATATACCCATAAGCAAAATATAGGCAATGGTATTTATATAATTTGATTATCACTAAAAAACCCCTTTTCCCAATGACCGGGATTAAGGTGTCAAAGACCGGTGCATTTACCTTCTGCCCTGTTGCCATTTTTATTGTTCTTATTTCTTTTTCAGACAGACTTTGTAAACAATTATTAGTGAAATCATCGATCAGGTGATCGACCTTGCACTTGTTTTTCTTAGAAACATGTCTCACCCCACAATTTCCGGAATCCTAATTTGCTCTAATTGTATTTCGCACCATTTCAATTTTTTTTTCTTAGTACTTTTAATTCTTCTCGTTAAAAAAAATTTTAACGAGTGTAATCCTTTAAAATTATTCCGTAGAAAAGTAAACAACGATCAAAAAGTCTTAACCAAGGATCAAAAAACATTGGAAAATAAAGTTTTAGAATCGGATAACGCCTCGAGTCGTGATTCTTTTTATATGTAATGACTTTTCCGGGATCATCATCAAAGACGGGTCAAGAGTTCAAAGGATAAAACACAAAGGGAAAGAAGGAGTCTCGAAACTTTTCAACTCATTTCCTGCGGTAAAACTTCACAAGACCGAAGTTAAGAAACTTCGCCTAACAATTTGGAAACGGTCGTGAAACTTAATCTAAATAAAATTAACTTCATCCTTCACGTGTTTCCTTCACATTTTTTATTCGCTTCCGTCTTTTTATTACGACTTTAAAGCTCTATATACAAGTCGATGCAATGTTTGCAAATGGGATTTTTTACGAGAAATAAAAAAAAAAAAAAAAAAATTCAGTAAAAAAAGGCAAGTTCCTTTAATGAAATTTATGACCGTTGAAGCATGTCAACGAGATGACGGAGAAGGGATGATGATAATGACGATGGAAACCAAGGCCGACAACAAAAAGAACCTGATGTTATTTCGATTACCCCTTGCTTGTAAATAAAAAGAAAAAAACAGAGGTTTCTAAACGACCTTGACAGACTCGCACGTCGAATCTTTATTATTCGGCGAAGGCATCAAATTTTTTTCTAGTCCTTATGTTCAGTAAATCCTCAACATCCACCTATTTTATATATATTCCCATTGAAAATTCACTGGAAATGTGAATGTTGTTCCGGGAAAAAACATTGCCCACGCCTTTCGGGAAAAAAAATCGTTATGAGAACGTTCTCATGCCTCGTCGAATCTTTTCGTTTTTTTTTCTATTGTTTTGAAAGAAATGTCATTATCACATCTTTTTTCTATCTTTTTTCAGGACTGGATATGTGAATTTCTTAGCGTCTCACACTAGGGTTAAGTCCCCCAGTATCCAGAAGTACGTTTTCAGCCCCAAAAAAAGTGCCTATTCGCGTCCATGCACCATTCCGATAACTCAAATGCAGGCAAGTAGTTTTTATACTTTGAAATATTTTAAGCCATAAAATGACGTAACGAATAATTAAAAAAGGCGCTTCATTTCTAAAACAGGCTCCCGAAGCTAAGGGGTTAATAGCGTTACAAAAATTTAGGGCAAGAAGATAGCTTTGGAAAATTATTAAGCGGAGGATACTACAACGCAAAAAAGGCACTTTAAGCTTTTGCCCGCATTACACCCTTTTAAAAAGCGAAAAGTTGTGTCACCCTTTCCCCATACGTTGCTAATTTATTTTACTTTTTTTTTTTATCCCTCATTTTTTCCTTCGATTTTCTTCTACGTCAACCAAGTTTCTATTGCTGACAAAAGACAATAAAAATGTTTAGGGAAGAAAACAAAAATATATGACGCAATCGAATCTCTATATTATCGCTCCACATGAATTTCGTCAGCACTTTATTTCACGACAGCAAAAACGAAAAATCGTGGTCTAAGTTATTTGTACATTATCAAGCGTATTAAACATAAAGAAAAAAAAATGATTCATTGACATTATACTAAAAGAATACTAAAAGAACCATCTTTGAGGAAAACACGTGGTTTTGTTTGCTGCCGAATATGAAAATCTGCTTACAAACCACAAACATAAAGATCAAGTTTTATGATAAAAGACTAATGCCAATGGACTATCAGTGGTAGTCTATCACCCTCAGGATTCTTTACCAGTCATGAGCAGCTAATTAAGCAATTCAGTACTAGGCAGATCAACTGAGCTACTTCCTGGAGATATATTCTTTTGAACCGCTGCCTGAACCAGTTTTGAGCTGAAACGGTTCAAAAGAGTATATCTCCATGCACGATTCTGATGGACATAGCTCAGTTGACCTGCCTAGTAAAGAATTTGGGCTACTGAATACTGATCACTAATCGTAGTAGAAAATCCACGCGGTACACCGTCACGTTAAGCCTGGAATATGACAACACGGAAGTTTTAACCATGATGCATAGCATAGTATAAGAAACGTAATATGCCCAATCAGAGACCTTATTAGCCGTGAAAAAGGTGACGCCACTCATAGTTGCGAGTTTATGGGATAGTCTCAAAAAACGTAACCAATAAGAGGATTATTTCCATATCTTAGTCCTATTCTATCTATATTCTTATTTCCTATCATTATTCCTATTCCAGACAGTAACTTAGTCGAAAAAACCCCTAGGTGGTAGCATCCCTGCGAACTTGCACACTATGTTTTTTCGTTATGGGTCTATAAATAGGTGAAAAAATAAAGATGTAAACCATCTATCATTAAAAAATCTAAAATTACCAGAATCATGGTTAAATGCGGAAAATTCAACGAAGCCGATTATTTTAGCTATAAAAGGATCAAATAGTAAATATTTTTCCTTTAGTTTTTAAAAAAATCCGCACTTCCGCGGAAAACGCGCAGAAAACGAAAAAAAAATCAATGGAAAATATCTAGGTGAGTGATTTCAATTTTAAATAAAGTTAATGACAATATCCAGGTCGATTTCCATCATCCCAAACCACAGTGCTTTTATGAAGTCTTCCCGGGATTTCCATTTAGGGAGCTTCAATAGCAGCTAAATTCAAAATTACTTTGATTGTTTATGTGTAAAACAAAGCAAGCTCAGCGTGAAAGTCGTAACAACATTCATCACTTGTAAGAATATATTTTACGTACATATCGGCTTACAGAATTTCGATTCCACTAATTTCTATTTAAACATTACAGGAGTAGATCAAGTTTTTGAGCGTGGAGTCTTTTTTATAAATTTGGTTGGGCTTGAACAAAAAAACTATTTTCAGTCTATTTTTTAATTTGTTTCAAGATTCCTTCGTGACTCAGTCTCCTCTCTAGCATGAGTCAAATGCTTGGTGGTTCAGCGGTCAAACCCAAGCAAAGGATGGAATTTTTTTTTGGTCAAATGCAACCTCTGACAAGTAAATCTGGGTCACGTGATATTAATTCCCGGATTAGCGAAGTAATTCCTGCGTTATAGCTTGGACTAGGCCTCCCTCACAGAGCAAATGACAAGTCTGCGAGTGATAGCTTGCATCTAGAAAAGCCTCCTTACTTAGTCCTTCGGAAGAGGTGTTACAGTGTAAATGCAGAAAGGCAGCTTATATACTCTGTTACGAATCAGTGGCAGCCAGAAAAATAAGATTAACACTGCTTGGTTGAGGGATTTTACCCTTGAAAACATTGTAAGCAATAAAAAAATGAAGAACGTGGTTGTAAAATTAAAAGGAATACATTCTTTGCGAGTTTTACAGTCATTTCAAAATAGCTCCTTGATTCTTGTCAGTTTTCAAGGAAATCCTTTCAAGTCAAAAAAAAAAAAAAAAAATTTTTACAACAATTTAAAAATTTCCAAATAAAATTTTTCCGTATTAATCATTTTGAAGTCACAATAAAATTGAAGGATCGAAATTAAGAAGCGAATCGTTGTCAATTGTACATTTTAAACAAAGGAATCATTAAAGAGAGGCACCATGTTTAAGAAACACCCTATTACAAAACAATGAATTAGTCGACAGCTATACTGCCCAAATTTTCATTGTACACTTGAAAATGAAAACAATTGAATTACTTGTGGCCTACATTAACATATTAAAATAACCGTGGAGAAGGTCATGTGACTTCTCAAGCAAACAATATCAAACAATCCAACTTATAAGTTTTTCTTCATTTTCTTCTTTAAATTTTTATCTCCTCACATATCGCCTTTAATTTCGCCCAATGACGTCAATACGTATTTCTGGAGGAAGTTAAAAAAAAAAACACAAAGCTCTGAGTGCTAAAATGAAAACATTATACACTATTTCTTGTTACATAAAGAAAATATTATCATAGAAAAATATATTTATTAAGGGGGAAAGAATAACATTCCCAACAGAAAGAACAACACACCAGGAAATTAATTAACTAGAGGGTGATCGAGATTAATTCTAAAATTTAAGAAAAAAAATTGAAAATAATTTGTGACAGGATGCAACAAAAAAAAGCAAAAGTTTAAGTCACGATTGCCAACTTCCATCTTCACTTCAAGGTTGGCAAACACCTCGCATTCTGTACTGCTAGATACTTTTTTTTTTGACAATTTTCCAACGGTTTCTTCTTTTTTTTTATTTACACGTGCCTTGAGGAGTGATTCGAGGTTATCATTCTCTAGCTTTTTAATTAAAAAAAGCTAAGAATTATTCTGCAGAAAAAAAAAGTTCAGTTTAAATGTTCCCTTTATTTTGTGAAAAATAAATGACCTGAGTTAATGAGATGAGATTTTAAAACTGAAGCCGAGAGGGTAAGGTATGCACACTTTTCCTGGTAACACTTCTCGTAAATTCATAATCATACCGAAACTGAAAGGGGAAATTTTCACTTCCGCAAAACCTTTTCCAACGTTGGGTATGTCATTGAAAATTTCGCTGGTAGAAGAAAAACTAAGGGTTAAAAAAAAAAAAAAAAAAATTCTTATATTGCAATTGAGCAGTGGCGATTTTTCCGCGAAATGTACACCAAGCACCGCCGTGGGATCGAATTTCAACCGCAATGAATAAATAAATATTTGATTGGAAAACAATTAGACCGATTTATTCCTGGAATCAAGCCGAAATCATGAACAAAGAAGTAAAAAAAAAACCGTCAAAGAATGGCACGACTCACGATGTTACATAGTTCCAGTTAAAAGATCCAGTGTTGGAACCACTAAAACACAATGCAAGACGTGATCGTACCACATTCAAGGTCACTTAACGCAGACTCCATGTTTAGTCATCACGACCATGATAAAATATTTTGTCTCGAGAAATTTTATAAGATTCTGTGTTACGATAATAATAAATAAAAGTTTCGTTTTCGTCTGGAAAATAATCTGAATTTCATTTCTGAACTTTACTGTTTTTTTTGTCGGATTAAACTCGTTCTCTTATAAATGAAATGTTGCATATTTCTGGACGAAAACGAAAATTTTTGATGGGAAAAACGAAACAAAATTCCGGTAATTTTATTTCGTCCAAAAATTAAAAGAAAACTATTTTGTGTTCAATTTCATTAATCCTTTAATTTTAAAAATTGTTAAAATAGGTTCATTTAAAATTCTAATTTCTTAGAACTTCTATAATTTATTATTATCCCCTTGTCTAATCGTAAAAATGATAGAAAAAAAAGCCTTTTAAGTGTTAACGTATCTAAATTAATGTAACCCCCCCACGCATGCAAATGATGAAAACAACAGAGAGCGTAAATTCAGATATAGAGATAATAAAAACGTTCTGCTTTTCCGGGAAAATCAAAAAATGAGATATTACAAAGTGGAAAATATTCGACCTTCGGCTTCTCAAGTGTTTTTTCAACGATTCAACATGCAACGCATTCAGCTTTGAGCCAAAGCAATTAAAGAAGAGGGAAAAAAACAGATAAATGCGGGTTTTACAAGTGTCTACTCAGCAGCTTCGTGGAAAAAAAACTGGAGCTCATACGAGGTTATCAGGTGTAAAAGGCAACGTAGGTTTCGATAACGAAAAAAGTTTTTTTCTAATTTTCCTCGTGTTTAAAAACTTTTTTTTTTAACAAAAAAAATTATACCAGAAATAAAAGATTTTCGACGGTTGACAAATCCTTAAAAAATTAGGACGGGGATCATTGACGAGCGGCCTTGGTCTTCGAAAATCACGAAGAAAAAAAAACAATCCGGAAAGCAGAATATTCAACTGAACTGGAAAGTCAACAACCCAAATCAAGGTCTGGTACAGCCGAAGGCTTCTTACGTCTTTGTACCTTCACTTCTTTGTTTTTCCTAGATGTTTATATTGGCAGATTACTGGGCAAAATGTGATGCCTTTCCAATCAATCTTAGATAATTGCCAGGAACATAAAAAAAAACTACCGAGCCCTACCTATTTTCCTTTCTTTTTATAAGAGGAAGGGGATGGGTTTCCGGATTATGAAGTCAAACAAAAAATTTTCAAAATCATCTTCTCAGCGAATAATGACTCATGCGAAATCCCAAGTTCAATTAAGGTGCGAGTGCAGACTTTGACTATCTTCTAAATAATTCGAATTTAGGATTATCCAGTACTGTAAGGCACAAGCAATGTTTTCCTGAAATCAAAGACCCCCCTTCCCCTTGTGGGTTTAAATTTTGAAATTCTTCGTTTAAACATAGCTTTTTATGGAGAATCTTCCCGCGCAATTTAATTTTTATAATTGTGGAACAGTAACACGTCCCGAAGGATTTCCAAAAACACACAAGCTAAAAATAATCCACCAAAAATCGTTGCTATTTAATAAAAATTAGTAGTATCGAGGCATTTAAAGAATATTTTTCTATTATTGTACTACCGCCATGAAAAATTTTCGAATTCAAAAATCGGTTGTCTAAATGTTTCAGCAAGTAACTACATAAAAAATTAATTTATTTTTTTAAAAGTTTAGTTAAAACCAAATTTTTATGCGGAACCAAATAAGTTTTATACTTTCACAATAAAACCGGCCAATATTTTAGTATACTCAATTTTTTTTATAAAATAATTTTTTAACCGACTCTACCATGCACGGTGGTCTTGAAGCACTTTATTATTTCATGAAAATGTCGACGAAAACTGACTTCCCGGAAAGATGAGGAATCAAAAGGGGGTTAAAAATACGCAAAAATTAAAATCTTATCAAACCGTCTTGGGGGCCCCCAAATAACGCAACCAGGAAAAACATGCGGGCTCCCGGGGGGGTCCCATGGGGGCCCCAAGACGGTTAGATAGGATTTTAATTTTTGCGTATTTTGAACCCCCTTTTAATTCCCTGTCTTGCTGTGAAGTCAGTTTTTGTCGACATTTTCATGAAATAATAAAGTGCTTCAAGACCACCGTGTATGAGCGGGGCAGTGACTGCACTTGCACCTGCAAGTATTATTTTTAAAAAAAGTATTTTTTTGCAACAAAAAAAAAAAAAAAAAAAAAGATAGTGGATTTAATCGAAGATACAATAAAAAACAAATCGCTCAAAATAACTTGAAAACGAATGAAATAAAGTTCAAGGTCGAGTCGTAAATGTTAAGACAAAGCAAACAAAGTTCAAGGTCGTCCATAGCCCATCATGTCTTATATCGTGATCAACTGCATTTATCACCTTTATCATACCCGAAACTTAAGTCGAATTTCGCTCCATTTCCTAAGATTGCATGATATTATATAAAAAAAAAAAAATTGAATAACAATTCGCTTTTCACTTCGTTTACGACATAATGACACCGGCATCCAAAAGCCGGCGATTCATTGTTAGAATATTGTCTTATTCCGTTTATGTCATAAAATAAGTCCTTGGAAAACTTTTAGTAAAAAAAAAAAAAAAAAAAAAAGGCCACCCACATTGTTAAGTTTCGAAAAACCATTCGTCTATATCTGGAAATTCGATTAATGACTAAAAAAAAAAAAATGTTTTCTTCGACCGTGAACTTGCTGTCTATAATCGCGGACAGTTCTGCAATATCACGAAGAAAAAAAATCACGATTGCCATATTGCTTGGCGATAAAAAAAAAAAAAAAAAAATCGTCGAAGTTTAATTTTTTCCCCCTGTAAACAATACTCGGGGTGCAATGGCTTTATAACGAAAAAAAATCGTAAAAACAAGAACGCAAAAACGATTGCTATATTTTATTATGTTTCGGCAGTCGTCAAAATTTAATGACAAAATTTTTGTGACTAGGCGACCGAATAAGACAGACATGACATAAAAAAGTTACACCTCAACGTATGCCATGTTTTTTTTCTTTCTCCTTCGATTAGTCGAATAGAACTACACTAAAAAAAAAAAAAACAATCGCCGAAGTTTAATTTTTTCCCCCTGTAAACAATACTCGGGGTGCAATGGCTTTATAACGAAAAAAAATCGTAAAAACAAGAACGCAAAAACGATTGCTATATTTTATTATGTTTCGGCAGTCGTCAAAATTTAATGACAAAATTTTTGTGACTAGGCGACCGAATAAGACAGACATGACATAAAAAAGTTACACCTCAACGTATGCCATGTTTTTTTTCTTTCTCCTTCGATTAGTCGAATAGAACTACACTAAAAAGAATACAATACTACAGGGATGGATTTATAGACATGAAAATTAGATGTCTTTAAGAAAACTTGTCACGCATCGAATAATTTTTCCTATATCATTGCGACATCCATACTAAACTAGTCATTAGTTTCGGAAATCGATCTTAGCTTTTTACAACATTTTTACAACCACTTAAAAAAATACGTCAGTGATTGATGGAATGCGATTAAAAAAAAAAATTACGATCTTTGAAATAAAACCATGGATCTAAATATCAAAAACTGAACACGTTTTCGCTAAATTCGCAAGTAAAAAAAGTCTGCTGTGATGGGTCATATTGTGCCAGTCAAAAGGCATTGTTTAATGTCAACCTAATTGGACTTCCCCCACCTTCCCCGCAAAAATTAAAGAGTTACAGCAAACTATATTCAATAGACTTCCTTAACTAAGGATGGAAAATGCAGAAAATTTTCTAGCTCTTTTTGATGAAGTGTAGTGACTATGGTGCACGTTTTCTTTGCGTATGGAAGATACGCATATCTCATGCACCCCATTAGGACCATGTGGTATTATTATAATACCCAGTGACATTTTCTCTAATGTTGAAATCCAATCTTTTAAAAAAATCTTATTTTAACGATTCAGAAACTTAAAAAAAAAAACTGTCAAACATATTTCAATGCAAAAGAAAAAAAATACAAAAAATGTTAATAACATTAAAACTTAAGTTTCATGTCTCTCTCAAACGTCAAAATTTATCTGTACAATTAGTAAAAAAAAAACATCAAGGTCTGATTGCAATATGCACGTGTTGGCTTGGCCTTTGTTTCTAAAATAGGATATGAGGACTGGGAAAGAAGAAAAAAAAAACGTGAATTTGGTAATATTGACCTTATAGGGTACAAACCAAATCTAACGATCAAATTTACGAATTATTTCCAAAAAACTTCTATCCGTGAATCATACACGAAAAAAAAAATGTTAGTATTAGTCAGACATGAGCAGTCGCATTAAATCCCGGTGTAGACACATAAAAAGACGCTCCCGCGAGGCACAGTCAATTTACAATTGTAGAGCATACATTATTTTGGAAAAAAAAATGTGAAAGCTTTCGCCCTAAAAACTCCAGAGGCGGGAAAAAAAAAAACAGAAGGTACAAAAAGGCAAGTGTGCATCACGTGCGTTCAGTTCTTCCTAAAAAATTTTAATCATCCTCTTTTTTTTTTTTTTTTTTTTTTTTTTTTTTTTTAATTTTTTGAATAAAAAAATATTCGAATTGATCAAACGATTTTACATTTCAATCCATTAAAAAATCTAAAAAAAAAAAGTTTTTTTTCGTTATTTGCATAATGCATAAGAGATTTTAAAACTCGTTTACAAAAAACTGCAGCATTTTTTTAAAGCACCTCGATCGTATATTTTAAAAAGGAACAGTCGCCTTGGCCACACCTTACCATAAACGAAAAAAAAAAAACGCGGCGATCGTAGAAAGGAAACTTAAAAAAAAAAGATGCCTCTACATCTTACATAATCACCTATTATGTGCCAAATGTAATAGAAGACAGTGAAAAGGCGGACAAGGTATGCCAAACATGAGAGAAACATCGGTCCTCGAAAAGAAAAAAAAACGGCGTTGCAATGTAAAGATCCGACTTGACATTTACCTTATGGTCAAGTTCGTCATTTAAAAAGAGGTCAATATAATGACCGTGAATATGAAAGTGAAAGTCGTCAGGTAACGCAGAAAACGTGGGCAGACAGGTAATCTCATCTTTTGTTACGCTTCTTCCTTTATCTTTTTTTTTTCGGGTGTATATCAACAACATTTTATAGGATAGCCCAAATATTTTTGGAGCGTGGAGATTGGAGACTGCAATAAACAATTTTTATCCGTTGCATCATTGCCGCCCCAAAATTTAAGAAAGTTTTTTTTGAATCCAAACGTTACTAGAGGGAGAGGGGAAAAAATATATAACTCCGATCGTTTCTAAAAGGTAAAACTTCCGAAGACCTTGGCATGAGATATAATTATTTTACGCTTTCCTTCCGGGAATTCGTTTTTCTTGATGTTTAAAAGTCCAGAATAGGTCCAATTTTTATGTACAATAAAAAAAATTGGGGTGAAATTTGTTTGGGATAACAGCTGAAGGAAACGCCAAAAGGTTGAAAATCAGAAAAGCCAAGCAGTTTCGTTTTCCTAATAGAAAAGTCAACGACCATCGAGCTGACACGTGACGATTATAATTTACAATTTAACTAAAGGGTAAAAAAAAAAAAAAAAAATAGCGGAATTAATAGCAGACATGGCTCACAGAAAGATAAAAAATTAGTTATTATTAATATTAGAAAAAAAAATCAGGAGCAGCTGTTGGAAACATCAAATCGGAAACTAAGAGGGAGCTATGCAAATGCAAACTTTAAAAATAATCATTAGAGGAGTTGAACCATAGCTTAATAATTAAGAGTGCTTTCGTTGTGTGAGACATATTGCTGCATGTGATCCGTTTTTTTTTTCCTGACCTGATTATTCCTCCAGGGGATAATCCCTCAAGAACCGAAAAATCACACATAAATCCCAAACCCTTTTCTTTTAATTTTTTTTTTTTTTTTGCGAAATGTAGCAGTTGCGAAAGTCCAGCTCATTATTAAATATTACTAATATAGTAAGAATAATAATAATAAAAAACAACAAACAACGTTAAAAAAGCGGATGCAAAATATTACGGTTGGTAAAAGAATTTATATAAAACCGGGGATTCGTTGACGTAACTCTTTTTTTTTTTCAAATAAAAACCGGTTTTTTTTTCTTTTCAAACGAAAAAGGGTCGGGAAACAAAAGAAAGTTAAACGTTCTGTTTGTTTTGGAAAAGAACTTCCACCCAAGGAAGGTCAATAAAATCAAGTTAGCATTGCTATCACGTATGGTATCCCATTCATCCCGTTTTTTTTTTTTCTTCCTCTGCCGTATGGGAAAACCGTACCTACTAATATCTAAACCGTATTTGATTTTCCGCTTTGATACAAGAACTCCTTTTATTTTATTACAAAAAAAACAGACGGTTAAAATCAGGAAGGTGACTATTGCCTTCCAGCTCAAGAAAAAAAAAGTAGTGACGAGGCTTTTCTCTTCTAAGGATTATCGAGGAAGAAGCAAAGGAAAAAGACAAAACCGGGACGTTTTAATGCACGATGCTAAAGATAACAGAAGCTAAAATAAAAAAAACGCTTATTTCAGATGCAGATCAGTAAAAAAAAAATCTTTAATTTTAAAATCTCTCTCGAGAGGAAAAAAAAACTTTAATCGATGTAATTTTGAAAAAAAAAAAAAATTAAAGTTGGAAAGCTTCCGCAAAGCTTCGATACGACAGGAAATGAGACATTTCTCTCAGAATAACAAATTTTACTGGGTCGTCAACTTGACTTTTTATTTCTTCGTAATGTATCAATTTTATTTCTTTTTAATTTTTTGCCTCCTCAAAAAAACAATATTATTTAATTTTTTTTTCGCCCTTTTCTTGATATATTATTTATGTTGTGGATTTAATTTCAGTGACAAAAAAAGCAAAAAAATACAAAAATACGAAAAAAAAAATTTATTCAGGCTTGGCTGGAAGCTGGACGAGCCTGTGGTTAACTTGATTTGAGCCGAGCCTCTTGATATTCTACTCAAAACCGAGTCTCAATTTTTTTTTTTCCAAAAGAGGAAATCAAGTTGATCTACCAGGTAGTTTTCGTATAAACTTTTTTTTGTGCTTTTAAATTACGAAATAATTATATAGGAACATTAAAAACCTTCGAATTAGGCCTAATTCGAAAAACAAAATCAAAGCGATAGATTCTAATGACGTTTGTTTGAAAGACGGAAAATCGATTTAATTTATTTTCGGGGGGAAACGATTACCGGATACCCCTGGAATATTAAGGGGCTGTATTTCCCTCGAAGTCATTAGCTTATATTGTCAATTTTCCTCATAAAATTTTATTTGATGCATCCTACATTTTCATGAAATATGCTGCGTAATTCGAATTCCTCAAACATATATTTTTTACAGGATTTTCTTCATAGCTCGCTTGTAGCTCGCTTTGTATTTTTACGTTATTTTTTCAACTTAAAATTGGAGCTGAGTGGACCCCACCTTTAACAATAATGAAATAATTTTATTTTAAAAGAACGAAATAGAAATATCTAAGTAAGCTTAGAAAAAAAAGAGGGGAAAACTCCGAAGGAGAGTTGGCAAAGAAACAAAGATTTGGAAAAGTTGTTTTTTTCCCTTTCCAAATTGGCCCATGAAAAAATTGGAGTCTTGTAAAATAACCTAAGATATGACTCTCACTCCCCTCTAGGTTATTCACGAAATGGGATTCGAAGATTCCTCTTTCAGTTATTCTTTCCAATTTCCAGTTTCCGATTTCTCGAATGCGTTAGAGACGTTTTAAAACGGAAAATTTATCGCGTCATGTCTCCAGATTTTTTTTTCTCTTTTCTCGATGAAAGTAAAAAAAACAAAATAAAAAAGGTTAGCCCGGTGGAAAGTAAAGATCTTCGCATTCGAAAACAAGGAATATTAGAGAAAAAAAGTGAAAACAGGAAACCCGGGAGAAAAAAAAGAGAAACAGAAAAAAAAAGCATCGGATCCGCAGCCAGCACTGGGGCACTCCAAATTAATGACTGGTCAATTTGCAGTGTCCTCTGCTTGATGACCCATTCAGGCTTTACCGATCCCCCTTCCCTTTTTCCATATCTAACTCGCTTTTTTTTCCCCGCTCCCCCGCCCCTTATCTTCCCTCGTTTACAAGTCTTGTAATTATTTTTTTAAAATTTCATGCCTCACCATGGAATTCGCTTTCAAATTTCCATCGAGATGCATTCATATTGTGTTTTACTGCATATTACTTTTTCCGATGAGAGTTTTCAGTGAGTTTATTTTTTTTATTTTTTTCAAAATGGAGTTACAAACACTGAGAAAAAAAAAAAAAAAAACATCGTGAGATTTAGTAAGGTGGACACAATTAAACCAAAATTTAAAATTCCCTTGACTGCGACCCTGACTGCAAAGCAGCGAGGTCAGTGGTTTTAAATCTATGAAAAAAAGGGGTCACGATTTTTTTTTCTTTTAAAAAGAAGTATGAAAATTCAATGGTAAAGTGTAACGGTGAATCACACGAACAAAGGGAACCCATGAGAAATTTATTTTTTTGGACGATAAATTAAACTCGGGACTTATAAGCCCGACCTTATTGACCCTTAGCCTATTCTTATTGTAGAAAATCGGAATTCTTTTTTTTTGAAAAATAAAATTTCGGTAAATTTTAAAGTTATATAAAAAAGGTTGGGTTGTTGCTTTCATTTTGTGCAAAAAAAGGGGTTTTGTAAGAAAATATTAGGCCGAGAAAATTATTTGCTTGAACGAAGGGAGTCGGCTTTGGAGTCGTTCCAAATATGAAACATCCATTTAGAATATCACTGATGCAAGACTTTTCTGGCAAAAAAAAAAAAAAAAAAAAAAAAAACTTTTATCCAAAACTACCCCGTGGCTACATACAGACCTAGTTACGAAAGAGAAATTTTCCTCTTTTTTTTCCTACATTGGCAACAGATTCATTTTAAAACATCGTAAAACTTACTCACACAAAGAAATCCTTATAGGCATATATTTTTATTACCATTAGTCATTTACAGAGCAAACAGGACTGAGTATATGCATCATAAGCAAATCAGTTTTCACATCATTGAAAAAAAAAGTGTTTTGTCTAACGAATATGAAATATTCTCACGAACGCTCTTTTAAAGATAGGTAACTTAAGCTTTTAAGCTGACCAATAATATTTTTTTGTGTACCTGGCAGAGATAACAAATCTGGCATGTGTTGCTTTTTTAAGAGAAAGAAGTCTAGTCTACATAAGGCTAACCTATAAGAATATGTTTTATGAGAAAGATTCGTTAATCAGTGACTAGCTGAATGTACCTTAAATGATTCAGTTTTAAGCAACAGCCCTAAAGCCGGACGGCCGTTATCAGTCAACAGTTTTTTCAGATTTCAATGTACAAATTTGAAGAAAAAGGACAAGAAAAAAAAAGGTGTTCGCATGAAGTCAAAACAATCATCCCAATTTTGAAAGAAAAAAAACCGTTCGGTGCCTTTACCAAAAGAAAAATTGTTTTAACTTGTGGAGAATAACGGGTGGACACAGCCATTTCCTTAAAACAATTTTGTAAAAAATATTAATTCGCCGAATAATTTCCGATTCCATCGCCTTCTCTTTTCGCGATCAACTTATTCCTTTATTTATAAACAAGCCGAAAGTAAAACCGCCTGAGATTATTGACATCGGCTAAAGTTATGACTCAACATGTCCGTGAATTAGCAAGAATTAGTAAGTTAGTCATAATGCTCCTTTGTCACGAATAACCCGACCTTCCACGAATATCACTTCAGTCTAATTAATTCGAACTCCTTTTTCGTAACGAGACTTTCCCTTTTTGCCCTCACACACTCAATCAACTCTTCCCGGAAAATTTTCAGAAAAAAAAAAATTCATATATTAATTACGATGGTAAAAGAAAAATTAATAAAATATAAATTTTAAATTTTTTCTCCAGCGAGATTCCCCACGGGTGAATCATTAAATTTCGCTGGAAACGAATGACTAATCACTGCCTGAATTTGATGAAAAAAAAAAAGGAAATTTTATGAGCTGAGGAAAAACTTACATATCTGCTCGTTTCATTTCCCACAACATTATTCCTTAAAGATTAAAAAAGTGAAGATTCAAAAACAAAAACTATTTAATACGAAACCACGAGCACTACACGTATAATCCGAAAAGGAAGACCACATGGTTTTAAAATTCCTCGAAAAATTTAAATCCGTATATTAAATCCATTTAAAAAACACAAAATTATATCCAAGTGATTTGAAATACTCGTAATCATCGATACTAACTCCAAAAAAATGTAAATATCAATGAAAAAGAACAAAAAAATATAAAATTGTAAGCCGTGAAAAACTTCGCGATGGAGTTGGAAAAGCCTCGCACAGTCATCCAAATCCAACTGATCAAAGCCGGAGAACAACAACAAGGTGCATACATAATCTAAGGTAGAGGGGATCAAAATCAACCGAATCAAGTTAAAAAGATCGTTTTCATCCCTGTTTTCTCGTAAGCGGACAGTTTTTCTTATTATTATTATTTTTTTTAAAATGATATTTCAGTGGTATAATGTTATAAATCAGGATTAAATTGTTTGTATAGTCGTGTTTATTAATGGTATCGGTTATTGTAAAAGTAGGAAAAAAAATTGTCTACAAAACTACGGAAAAAATAAATAAATAAATAAAAAGAAAAAAAAATTTAACTTTATTTTCGAAAAGGCTTATCTTTACGAGAGTATCATAATCCGGTAAATAGGTCACCGGCTTATTCAAGCATTAACGTTAATCCAAGACAATGATTAAATTCGATTAAATTACCCTTAGGCTAGGTTAGTCCAAGTAATGTAATCCAAACGTAATTAATCTTAATCTAATTAACGTAATGCTCCGGAAAATCGGACATTGGCTCTATGAAGATTAACCTTATACCTCAACAATGAGAAACGGCCATCGATGTTACGCCTCAGGAGCTATACCTCATTTTTAGATGAAAAATATCATTTTTTTAAGTGAGGAATTTCCTAAAAAGGGAAAAATGAAGTCGTCAACCATCCGGAGGAAAAAATTTCAAACGATCGACATTTTTTCCGGGAAATCAATTTTCGGTTTTCGAATATTGTGCCTTGAAAAAAAAAAAATGATCTCGGTAGGAGACGAAAAAGTTTTTCCACTTTTTTATGACTCACAAGTCTCGAAAAATCTGGGAAAAATTTCTCGGAAATTTTCAATGGGGAAAAAAATAAAATAAAATAAAATAAAAAGAAAAAAATAAGGGAGAAAATATTTTTTTGAACACTGACATTCGGGCAGAATAATAGACATTCCGAATTTATAACATATCCAGGGTAAATACAGAGTTTCCATTGCAATGTTTCAACGATTTTTTCAAATTTTGTACCTATTTTATTCGAAAAATAAAAGCTCTAAAACGAATTTATTTCTCGGAAACAACCTCGATTATTCAGAATAAACTTTATTTGACATTAAAAGCTTCATCACTTTAAAAAAAAAAAAAATTCAGAGTTTATACTGAAAAAGTAAATATATTTGACTAATGTTTAGCTTATCACTCGCCTCAAACCCTTCAGCGCTTAAGTCTCCCTAAGGACTATTTTTAATTTTTAGGAGCAAAGAAAGATAAAAATGTAAACATTTAGACTCCTAAAATTCTGACCGATTCGCTGTTCAACGTTTTCGAAAGCTTTCAAATCTGGGTTTTATTTCTTAACTGGGACACTTCACCCTAAAACGGAGATCCCAATTAAAGCTAAAACCCCTTGAAAAATCACATAAATTATTCACGCGTTCAATTACCCAAGTCGTGTCAATTTTAAAGTTAAGGACCTTTTCTACGTATAAAATTGAACAGTTACTGCAAGTAAGTGCGTAGAAAAAGGGAAAAAAAACTGAATCGACAAAACACGAAAACCATTGCTTTCTCACGGTTATCTCGATGCAAATGAAGTAAATCCCCATATGAATAAGCAAGACGGAATGCGCGTTTATCGCAATCGTGAAAACACACTTTTTTCATGGTTTTAAACGACAAAAAAAAAAGGGAACGAATCCGCAATCATTTTCCAAGACCGCTTTCCACGTAGCTTTTTCTTTTAAAATGAATCACGTAGAGAAATATTAAAAAAAAAAAAAGAACGGCCATAAAAACGAAATTTTACAAAGAAAAAGTTTTTGAAATGTAGGAACAAAAAAGTCTACAACACCTGGGCAGATGAAGAAACGATATCATCCACATAAAGAACCTTCAGGTCGAAATTCAGAAACATTCTTTTGCAGTCTTTCAACCGTGAATGGGGTTCCTAATTTTATAAAATACTCAGGAAAAAAAAAAGAAGAAAAATCCGATTTCCGAATAGGGGATGTTGTTGAGAACTGGGATTTGTACACGACACCATCAATCTTTTTACAATATTCTACAGCAGGTACATTTTTAAAAATAAGGGTGTTTTTTCGTCACCCCAAATTCGGCGGGGATCGTAGAGGTGCGTTTCATTACGTGATGACCCTAAATCTGATAGATCCCCCTACACTTCAATAGCAAACTGGTTTCCGATCGTCTTCCTTTATTTTACGTACATTTAACTTTTTTGTTCGAAGTGATGAGGGGATAAAAAAACATCCGCCTTACTTTCTTCCGCTCCTATTTTAAATAAGAAAAAAAAATTCTCATCGGTTTTTGCCACGAGCCATCGCCAACACGATTTTATGATATAAAATTTCCATTATTAAAAAAAAAAAAGAAATTGAAGTTTTTTTTTTTTTTTTTTTTTTTAAACAAGTCCCTAAACAAGAACGAACACAAGTGCCTTTGTAATGTTTTAACATTTGAAAAAGAAAATAAATAAATAAATAAATAAATTACAACTACGAGAGAGAAAAGGAATGTAAAGTAGAAGCTAGTCTCGCTTAAAAAGATCCGAAAAAGTTGTAATTAACTTTGTTATGTGATCGTTTCCAACAGTCCTTCCAAAGAATGTTCTTCTAATTTAAAAGAAAGAAAAAAACGGGGAAGGGAAGGGATCGAAAAAAGACATTTTAACACTTGGATCTTGAACCCATGGCTCAGCAGTTTTAAGAAAAAAAGTAAAAGAATTCCTCTCTCGTTTTCAACCTTTTAACGACCGAATTTAAATAAAAAAAAAGGAAAAAAAATTTTTTGACAGCTACTTCTAATCTAACCTTTTATGAAAAGGTTATCCTAGGATTGAACTTTCGAAAGCTTTACCACTACACGATTTGGCTCGTGTAATGAAGCAAAGTGGGCTTTTTATTAAATTATTTGTCATTATAAAATTCCCCTCGTTAAATAAGGCAAACTGAACTCCATTCGTGTCTGCACATTTTGAAATCACTAACTAATAAACAGAGTAGAAGTTATCAATGTGGTGGACTGTTGGAGAAAGAAATAACTACAGTAGAACTTATCTAAAACTATTTCAAAAATGTCATAAGTCATGAAGCTTGAGAAAAAAGTTTAAGATGCCACATTGTCATGAAAACATGGCTTCATAAGCCATATGTCGGAAAAAAATTGGAACTTCAAAAAAATTACTGGTAGAATTTTCCGACCGTACAAAACTTCGGAAATTGATTTGAAACACAAAAGATCCTTATTAATTAGAGTGTCTTGAGTAAAAAATTTCATTGAAAATTTTCACCTCTCAATCGAAAGGGTGAGGAGTAGTTGCCATTTTTTGGAAATAAAATCCGTTTTTGGCCCAAAAACGAAATTTACACTTACACCCCTATTGAGGGGATGATAGAGAAAATCGGGATGGTAAAATTCGTGTTCTACGCATATTTTAGCTTAAGTACGAGCGGTACAAATAAAATAAAAAAATTTTCAAGGCTCCAAATTTGAGATTTAGCCGAATTTCAGTCGGGAAAATCAAGTACAAGCTCGACAAAAACGCTAATGACATCACAGAGGTTAATCGGAAAAATTCGGGATAGCAAAATTCGGGTTCTACGACCTTGAAAACGTAAGAAAACACTTTTTCATAAAATTTTGCAACCTTTAAAATCGGGTAAAAAAATCAAAATTAAAATGCCGTAAATTTTAGACGCCAAAAACACTAAAGTGGCCTTAAGAAGGTATTAAGAGGTAAAAAAAATTGGAAAAAAATTTTTTTTTTTAGTAATTTCACACCTAAAATTGCCCAATTTTCAACAAGCATCCAAACATTTCAAAATTTTTTTAAAAATGACTCACCCTACTGACATTTACATCGAATAAAAAAATAATTTGGTCAACTTCACAGATTTAGTCTTTTTCAGTTTGGCCGCATAGAGCCCCCTATGCTGGGACATTATTTCAAAAAAGAAAAGTTCAACCTTCAAGAGTACTTCATGCCTTAGTTGGTAATTTTTTCCATAAAGGTACATTCGGAGGCTGTAGGTACTTTTTCTAAGGCACCCATAAGGATCCATCCGGTAGCAAAGGGTTAGAAGAATTTTTTTTTTCTTAAAATCAATTTCTATACAAACACTGAGAAAACGCAGGAGTAAATCTAACTAAATATATTAGTAGAAAATCGACTGACTAATAATAATTAGTCAGCCAAACTATTTTTTTAGTTGATTTAAGTAAAAAAAAATTTTCTTATTAGTTAGTCTAACTAAAAAAATAGTTTGGCTGACAAATTATTATTATTAGTCAGTCGATTTCCACTAATATATTTAGTTAGATTTACTCCTGCGTTTTCTCAGTGAAGGAAAAGCAATTCCTTTTGCTCCTGCTTTTCGTCTTTAGAAAAATATTTACTGCACGATTAAAATTTTACTCTCTCCATGGCGGAAATATAAATTGGGACAATTGGATTTGGAAAAACCTGCTTTGATGCATGTTGATCCAATTTTAGAAAAATTTGGAATACTGCACAATATTCAACGCCAACAAATCGGCCTTAGTTCAAGTTTGAAGGCGTCACATTCCAAATCAGTTTTCCTAAATCTGATCCAAATTAAATTCCAATTTAACATTTCCGCCAGAATTTTATATTTTTTAATTAAAACTAATTACTAGGCAACTAAATCTATAACACCTACGATTTAATTTGAAATATATCCTGAAGAATATCCATTTTTATGCGTTCGATGAATTGTGCTTACCTAGAAAATAAAAGAAAAATACATTTAGCCAAGAAAATTTAATGCAACTAAAACAAATATTTACATACAATTCTCCCCAGTGTAATTTAGACGACAAAAAAAAAAAAAAAAAAAAAAAAAAAGTCGCTAAACCCTAATAAAAAAATCATGAAAATTCTGTTGGTACTCAATTTCATATAAAAAACTGAGTATGAATTTTCGTTGACTTACTCACAGAGTCAAGTGCTCATTTTTGCAAGCAAACAGGAAGCTTATAATTATTTAAAATGTATCCTTGTTATTAGATTACTCAATCCCATTTGGTGAAAAATAAAATGGATCTTGAAGGTGCAGTCAAATGGATGCCGGCAATCGAATTAGCCTTTCATTTTAAAAATAGATAAAACCTCTTTTCCATTACTACAGCATGTTAACTTCTAAGCCTATATGATAAAAAATCAGTTTTGAGAACTTCAAAAAACTGGAATAGTAGCTGATATTTTAGTTAGAAACTTATTCAAAAGTTCAGAGTCGTAGTTTGATGGGAATCATTTCAAAATCGATATGATGTGAAAAAAATTTTACAACCAAGTTACCCAGCTCAAGTTCTGTACCGTAAAATTATCCAATTCAGCTTTTTTTTCTTTTAATTGGGAAGAAAAGGTCTAGCTTTGCTGTGCCAGTCCAAGAGTGAAACAGAAAACAGAGTAGGACCCCAACTGAGAAAAGCCCCTAATGTATTTAAATACGGTCAAGACTTCGTTATTTTATTTTCTACGGTCGAAAAAAAAAGAAAAAAAAAAAACATTCAATCTGTTTTGGTTTCCTTTTCAACTCCCAAATAATAATCTTTTCCGTAGTTCAAAAATAATCCGATCACTCCGTTTTTTAGATTTTTATCTCCGCTTTTCAGTTGACTTTCATTTGCAATGCAGCAGCCGATATCAGAGTAAAGCCATTTAAATAAAACGTTCCGTTCCAGGCATGATTTTCTAACTCGGCGTGCCTTTTTTTTCCCTCTCTCGATATATTCGATGACCGTTTCATGAAGAAAAAAAAGAAAAAAAAATTCCCCCAATGCTCGCTAACATTGGAAAACATTCTTCTTAAGCTTTTTGTAGCACACAAGGATGGGGGGGAAAAATCGTTGATCGTATTGAAATCCTCCATCAAATTTTTTGATTTTTAATTTTTTTTCCTTTTTTTTTTTTTTTTTTTTTTTTTTGTGAAATTCAAACTTTTTTTTTTAAGTCGATCTCAACTGGAATATATCAAAATATTTTGACTTCTGAGGGCATTTTTTATTTTTTAAAAAATTGACATGTATTTTTTTTTTTTTTTTGTTTCGTTTCCAATGTACAAATGTATGTATACAGGAACATTTCCCTCTGGCGCTTGTTATCGTATTGGTGTTCCGGTTTTTTTTCCTCCCAACCTGTGTACGATTCGGAGTCCTTACCCAATACGAGAATCATTTTTTTTTTTTTTGTATTTTTTTTTTCTGCTTTTTTCTATTGTTTATTGGGTAATTTTTTTAACTCGAGGCTGTGTCGTGAAGGCTAAAATCAATATCAAGTAATTATTGCTTTTTTAAAAATTTTATAATATTGCGGCGTGTCCGAGACATGCAGCAAAACGAAATGAGCAAACAAACCGATTCTTGTGCCTGGGGCTTTTCCTCTTACAATTTTTTTTCACCCCGATCAATCTCTTATTAATGTTTTTACAATCATCACAGGAAATCATTTCATATATATATTTATACGAATTCTCGAAATGAGGAAGACTTGAGCTAACAGTTTAAAAACTCAACTAAATCACAGAATAAGTATATTAAAAACTCCATTTTGCTGAGATCTATACTTGAAAAAAAAAAAAAAAAAACATATCGATACGTATTTATAAGTAAAAATTTCCACTAAGTGTAACTTCCTCTACTTTTTTAAAAATCAAATACGTAGTAATGTAAGTCATTTAGTTTGGTCATCCCCAGCAATGCAGTGTCTCCATTGGACAATTAATTACTTGTAGAGTGCAATTGCACCACGGGAAGTGCGTCCAATATCTTTATTATGAGCGTTCATTTGCGGAAAATGACGTCATACATGTCACTCGGGCTCGTAGCCAGAACGAAGAGCCGGGGGGCAGTTGGGCTTGTTAAGGAAGGCAACAGGCCTTTTTAAGGCCTTCAATAGGCCATTCTTTACACGTTCATGTTTAGCCAATTTACTCCAGGGGGGACACCGAGTCAGCCCCCCTTGGCTACGGCCCGATATGCTTTGTCTACCCCCCCTCCCCCCGCCCGAAAGCTCACAATAAAGATACTGGACGGACTTTCGGTGGTACTGTGCAACAGAGACACAGTATAAGCCAAGTTTAAAACATTTCTCAAGTTCTATGTCCATTTTAGGCAGGACACAACGGGAAAAAATTGGCAAGCAGAAAATTTAAAAAACACAAAATTTAAAAAAAAAAAAACGGTTTTTAAAGTCGTAGAATGTCTTTGCTAAGTTCATCGACATTGTTCAACCCCAAAAAAGAAAATTTGGGTTCTGGCATGTTAATGAAGAGATATCATGTGAATATTTTACCTTAAACACCGTATATGTATACTAACAGTGTCAGAGATCGTGGGTAAAAACCCGTAAGAATATGTATAATAATATTTCACACCTGATGCGAACAAAAGCGATTTCCAAAACATCCCCTATCATCAACTCGTTTGTCTACCTAAGTTCAAGCACGGATTTTTAAAAACAACAGGTTTCAATCGACTACCTTTTTTTTTCCACCGTCTTCCTCTCCTTCTCTTTCTCTTTTTTTTTAGCCTTCTTTCTCGGTTTAAAAAAGGAAAAAAACCTCGTAACCAACCAAATATTTATTAAAATAATTTTGTGACTTAAAAAGATACCATTTTAACTAGGCTTCTTTTTTTTTATACATAATAAAATATCATCACGTAGAGTATAACGATCATTATTTTGGATGAGTAATATAAATAAAAACAGCTGTTCTTTTTTTATTTGTCTTCTGTAATACAAGGGGCGAAGATTGTGAGAACGAAACCTTTTTTTTTTCCTTACAGCAGACGCACAGGAGTTTTTAAATTTCTTTTGACGTCACAAGCAACAAAAAAAAAAAAAAAAAAAAAAAAAAAAAACGAAAATCACATGTCGAAAACTCATCTGTGATATGACCCTTTGATGTTGATAACTCTATGAAGAAGATGCGGCGCCTACATGATTATGATTAGGCAAACGAGTAAGGTTTTTCGCAATGTCGCTAAATTTGATTTTAAGCCTCCAATTTATTTTTATTTTGTAGAAACATCATTAGCGAAAATACTTTGGGAGGTTAAACCGTTCCAGGTGAAAAACCGAAGAAAACTTTAATCCGATGATGATTGATGGAATTTCAAGTCGAAAAATTATTTTCTAAAACTGGAAAGCGGCATTTCTGGAAGCATTTGCAATTTATCGCTGCTGACTTTTCAGAAGACAAATTTTCTAAGGAACCCTGATAAGGGCTATTTACGTCGAAGCTTGCAAAGAACCTAAAAATGCAAATTTCGTACGAGGAAAATGACTTAGTAGGGGCGCCGAAGTTTTTTTAGAAAAATAAAAACAGATTTGTTATCAGCTAGCCCATCCTTCCTGTCGTACTAACAAAACAAGGAAGTGATATTTTTTTTTCCTTTTTTAATTCCAAAATATTATTTTAATTGTTTCAAATAATAAAATATATCATAATGTAATGTGTTATCGCGAAAACTCTTTTCAATCCCACTTTCAAAAGCTAATAATCTGATTATCGGAAAGTAATATTGGAATTACGCCTTTTGCATTTTATTATAACATTCCGAGTTTCATGCTTCATAATTACGATTAATCCATGAATGAACAAAATAACTAGTTATTTCTCAAATTTTAATGCACGATTAAAACTCTGTTTTTCATTCCTTTCGTATATGTCATTTTGTAACGCATCACATACCACAAACCCAACTAAAAATGTTTAGTGTAAATAAATTTTTCCAACACAAATAAAAAGGAAGATGTTCAGGAAAAAAAAAAAAGAGAGAATTAGGGAAGCCATTCTTATTACGGTCGGGATTCAATCAGAAATCGGTAACCATGGTAACATATGCATGTTGTTTACACTTTTAATTCTAAAAGCAATAGGAGGGATTCTTAAAACGTGATCTTTTTTCTTTAAATTCAAAAAAATAAAGAAATAAATAAATTATGGGATGCCGTACGAAATACCAGAGCATGTATACATATTTATATAATTTTTTTTTTTTTTTTTGAAAAAGAAAAGAGAGAAGGCTCATCTTATAATTTTGCATGATAAAAGTGGGATTAAGTTTTCTAATTATTCAAAATGAAACTTGGGTAGAATGAAAATCGGATTTGTAGATAATTGGATGTTGAATGATGAAAATAAGTCAAAGTACAGTCGCTTTCTAGGGGATGATTTTCTTTTTAAAACTAGGTCGCAACAAAATTTAATAATAACAAACAGATGGCAATCGACGGAAATACTTTTTGTTATCTGTCCTAAATTTTTATATTCACTTGTCGTCTAGAAATACATCCTATACTTTTTTTATACCACCTGTTTGTCCTTTCCTGATTCAAAAAAATTAATTCAAAATACGTACAAGATCTTTCCCGAAATTTTAACATGAAGATGAAGAATAAAAACTTTAAAGAAAAAAAAACCTAAATGGATATCAATTGTAGATTTAAAAAACCGGGATTTTTAAATAATTGGGGTTTAACCGCTCGACCTAGAATATGTTAATTTTGAGGTTGAGGTAATATCATTTGATGGGAAAGGGTTGCGTAAAAATTAGCGTTTTTATTAATGTCATATGGCGTCGTACAATACTATTAAGATGTGCATAAAATAAGAATTAAACCAGTTATATTTTAACAAAAAAATAATATGGAGATAATTTAGCTAATTTTCATCTGACTTTCGAGACAGGAATTCTTTATAAAAAACCCTAAGATAATTATGTCATTTTGAATCATTTTTGATGAACAAAAACCATAAAAAAAAAAAAAAAATCTCTTATAGGTGTTCAACTCAGCTGCAGTCAAAAAAAGAAATTTTTTTTACGAATTATTCTAAAAAATATTTCAAATACTTGAGCTTGGCTTTTCATATGTTACACACAAGAAACGACTTCGCTCATACGCTTTCACAAGCTTTAAGTTCGAATCAATTTTTTTTTTTTTTTAAATTGAAACTTGACAGTCTCTAAAATTACAAAATTCCAATAGGAGCGCAAAAGAATATGGGGAAAAAGTGGGAAAAAAAAGAGATGATTTTTAATAGACGTTAATTAGATTTGTTAGCAGACGTTTGACCTTTTTTTTTTTTTAGGGAGACGTCAAAAGCCTGACTCATAAAACAGCATTCATTTTCAAGAGAATTTCCCTACCTAAATGTAACTTCATAAGCGGGACACATCAATCGAATTACAAAAAAAGAATGACAACATCTCAATTGATTTCAGCAACGGAATTTATGATTTTCAAATTGTAACTATTAAACGCGATTTTTTTTTCAACCAAAAAAGCAACGACGTTTTCCGGGAATCGAAACGATTCAATTTTACGAAAAAACAAAAATCCCAGCGGCAACCAATGAGAGACGCAGACGATTGCTCCCGGTTAGATAAATAATTTTACGTAAATAAAATTTAAATAAAACGTTATTTCGATTTCCATCGACATCACGTGTTCGAATTTCCAGACGAGGAAAATATCAAGCCAAAACTGAGGAAACTTGGGGAACCTCTCGGGAGAATCAGTTTTCGATATCTAGGATTTCTCCGAATCCCCTAAAATGTCTCGGAAGAAAATATAAAAATCGCATTCGGCAGCTGAAAGGAGCAAACCGAGTCTCTTGCTAAATAAAATATAGGGTGTATAAAGATTAATTTTTAATTCCTGATGCTACAAACTTTTTAAAAGCATCCTTTTCCGATGGAGTTATAAAAAATTAGGTAAAATTAAAAAAAAAGAAACAGTAACGTAATATTTTAGTCGAAAGTAAAAATTCATTTTAAAAAAACCAGCGTGGTACGAAACGATCGATTCGTTAGGAACGAAAAAAGGGGGTCTTAAATGGAAAATAAAGCGTGTCCAGTACGTGTCAAAGGTCACTAAAGAGGTTATGGCAGACTGCTTATCAAGCAATTATGATCTATTCGATACACTAGAGCCACATGCAATCCTTCCGAATTTTATGTTTCTTAATGACTCACCCCTTTTCCATGCTAGTACATAAATGAATTTAATACGATCCTCGCAAGAGCTTTTTCCAAACATACCTACAACCGACTTTTTTTTTTTTGTAATATAGAAAGCTCCCTGACGTTTATAACCATGGGTCGCAAACGAACCTTTAATAATAAAAACGTAATAAAATTTGCATGGTCTTAACCGATGATTTTACGGAAGAAAAACCTCTGGTTTTATATTTCACTCCATGTGTAAAATAAATTAAATGTATTAAACGTAAAATGCATAAAATATGCAAATGAGTGCATAAAGTTAGTCACAACACGATGACAAAGAAGCGGAAAGCAGGCCGCTCTTTAAAAAAAACCGAATTTAATTTATTTATTTATTCGCAATAAAAAAATGATTAATTTTTAAAATTCGACAATCAAAAAATTTATGATCCGAAAAGAATGCAGCAGCATTAAATAAAATAAAATAAAATAAAAGAAATAGATTAAAAGGTTACCGTAAAGTTAAAGTTCGCTCTGCAGAAAAAACGATAGCACTTCAAAAATAATAAAACAAGTCTCTAAATTTTCCTAGAAAATGTTTTAGTCATGAACTAATAGGTCATTTTGAGAGGGAAATAAAATCAACATGCCTTCTTCTAAATAACGTATTTATCCAGATGAACACGAAAAAAGGGGAAAAAGTGTTAAAATTGGAAGCGGCAGTAGCCCATGCACCATTTAGGCACACCGAAAATAATTTTCCGATTTTGAAAACTCGTTTTAAAAAACTGAGAATAAAGTGTCTCGAAATGATACTTCAAAATTATCGCTATTCAATGTTAAAGAAATCGAGGCAACATAATTTCCCTTTGCTTATAATAAAAATGATTTTTATTATTGATTTAAACTTATCTCCAATAATTTATTTATTTTATAAATTCAATCCTACGATTTCATGCGAAAAAATCCTTTTTAATGCGGCATAATCGTTGCCCTAATCCCATATTAATGCCTTGTTGTGCATGGTCACATATTCATCCATGGATAATGAAATTAAAAAAAACATAATAATAATAAGCAAAAAAGCATTGATTACAAATAAAGAGTACATACTAAGCGTATTCAGCTTTGGAAGCGATGCAATTAAAAAAATATATATATAAAAAAAAACCGTTCCCATTTGTCATTGAAAATGTAATTTCAAAAGGAAATTAATTGCCATAGCCGTTTAATTAAATAAATATCCAATAATTTCCCTTTTGGTGGCAAAGATAAGGCTCTTAAGGCTTTAAATAAAATAGAATATAATTTTTTAATGTAATGGCATCGCTTAAAACCTCTTACGTTAATATTTTAAATTGCATTGCTTTTTCCGAACATTGCATGTAACTAGTAAGTTCTTTAAAAAAGTTATTTTTAAATTTGGTGAATGTCATGCGGTGTCTTAAGGGGACGCTATACGAAAATATTACAAAACAGCAAAAACTTTTTAAAAACAAAATTCGAAATAAATAAAATATTAAACACTTAAACACATTTTTTTCAAGAAAAATGAAAAGTGCAACACGGAGAGAAAAAAAAAAAAAAAAAAAAAAAAAAAAAAAAAAGGAAAATATTTTCAGGACTAGTTCAAAAAAAGGTTTTTTAAAGCTCCCCGACCCCACATATCTCCCCGACTTTCTTTTTCACTTACACGAATTCCCCGGGAAAAAAAAAGTCGGGAGTTCGTAAAATATTTCAGAAAACCGACCGCAACTTTTCACAAAACTCTTCGTGGTCAAGGAAAAAGCTACTTCGTTCCTTTTTTGAGAAAAAAAAAAAAAAAAAGGCAAAATTCAAAATTAAGCGAATAAATATTTATTTCACAAGGCGGAATATATGCGGCTTCTATTTTACTATGCAGAGGGAAAGTATTTTTTATAGGTCAGAGAAAATGCTGTAAATAAAGCATTCCCAAATAGATAAAAAATTAAGCGCTCAAAAAAAAGGGGAAAATAAATTTTAAAAAGTGGAAAATGTAAAAAAAAAAAAAAAAAAAAAAAAAAAAAGCGATTCCACAGTGTTTGAAAACGATAGGAAATATGAAACGAAAAAGCTTCAAAGCATTAAAAAAAATAAATAAATAAAACAAATAATTTTAAAAAAAAAAAAATGAAATTATTCTGTCCGAATGTCAGTTTTGATGGATGGTTAGTTCGCATGGATGGTTTCGGATCCAATTCCTATTAATGAAAGTCCGATGTTTGCCTTATGGGAAGAATCCCGAGCTGAGTTCTGTCAAATCCAATGCGTGTGTTTGGTATCCAGGGCTGAATCTCGCTAAACCGAATTTAAAATCCCATTAATTTAAAAGCAGGAAATGATTTTAGATACAGGCCTGACGACCCTTTTGGCCAACCAATGACATGTCTCGTTATTAAATTTCCCTATTTTTTTTTTTTTTTTTTTTTTTTTTTAAATTCATGGCTTCGACGTTATTCTTTCATTTCGGGAGAATAAAAGTAGAATTTATGATTTTAAAGTCAGGGTATTAAGAGGACGAATCTCCCGGAAAAATGAAATAAATAAAATTTATTGCCTTGTGTCAATCGAATAATAAAGCTTCGACAATAGTAATCGCGCTCGCGTAAAAACCTTTTTTCCCCCCCGTATATTAATTAATATTAGAAAAATATAAATAAAAGCGAAGTGCTTTTTTCCCTTTTTTTTTCCTCTGTTTTTGGACGATCTAATCAAGGAAACGAAATCCAAAGCTTAGAATAATGGCGCCTTTTTCGATTCATCAAACGGTAGAAAAAAAAAATTTAATAAGATTGAAACCAGAAAGGGCAAGTCAAGCTTGATGGAAATCGTTTTAATAGTATTGTAATCATGGTAAGAGCCTAAAAGGAAAAAAAAAAAACTAAGACGAGACTCAAGTTAAAAAATGAGTTACATAAAAGTCGGAGAAAATCAGAAAAAATGTGCGGTAAAAGATAAACGAATGAAAAAGCTGGAAAATACATCAAGCTTAAGTGCAAAGAGAGACGAGAAGAGAAGAGAAAAAAAAAAAAAAGGAAAAAGGGAGGAAAATTATCGAAGCCGAGTGGTTAAAGAACTAGGAAACAACCGAAGGTATCGATCAGAATCTAAGTCGAGCACGCCTTTAATATTTCAAAAGAGAATATAAGTCCTTAAGGGTTAGCAAATACGTGTAAGAAATACGTAAGCATGTTACCGATTTCGATAGCAGTGGCTTAAATTTCGTGGGAACAGGAAGAAATGAAATTTTCTGACATAATTTTATCTCTTTTCATCTGACAAAAAGTTTTCTCTTATATAAATTGTGTAAGAGGGAATTTGAGTTTTCTTTCGCAGAGATTGAATATTTTAAGCCGTGATGTTGAAGAAACGAAGCTTTTAGATTGTCGAGCCGTGAAAGTCAGCTTTCGGGTAGCAGATACTGATAAGGGGAAATAGGGTCGCATAAAAATAACAAATAATTGTGGCATAAATGAGCTATTTCATGAAATGCTGAAATAGGTTCGACACCTAAGAAAATCAATGCCCCTCAGGCAGCTTTTATGCTCACTTATGGTCATGCAGGATTATAAACCTAATCATGCTGGTCTGAAGCATTTGTCTTCCTCCAGGTTATACCAATAGCAGAAATGCTTCTAGATTTCGCCGTTCAGCTTTCTTACAGTTTTTGGCATTCTGTGTCGGAGGTCAACTGATGTATCTCCAACCTAATGCGCTTGGAGATAGTCTGATTCGATTGTTTATGAAAATAATGTGACCATAGGTTTAAAGTTTATGTTGGCGTAAACTTGGTCACATAACGCTTTCATAGAAAGTCGAAACAGACCAGATCCAATCATATTTACGATGGAGATACGTCAGTGTACCTCCGGCACAAGGAATTAAAGGTAGAGGTCCCTATGTTGGTCCCAATCTGTGTACATTTTGTATACAAATTGGGACCAACGTAGGGAATTAAATTACTCCTAGACATAATTCTTGGACAAATGTAAAATTTCTGGTTCGCATCCTGTAACCGGCACTATCAATCATCATATTTTCTTGAGAATTCGAACGACTTTTAACGCCTTTCTTGCACTTCGTCAACAAGGTAAACGAAAAATTATAAAAGTATCTGTTAAAATGATTACATTTTGGTTTGTTCAAACCTTACATCGCGATGGTAGCCAAGCAACGTTAACATGTTCAAAACTGTAATCACACCTAAATATCGATATTGCAAGACAATGAGCACACACATCCGTTTTTTATTAAACAACATATGCTATTCATTTATTGTCCATTGTTTTCAGACCCCCCATCTTATTTCTTGAATCACCTAACTTAATAAAAAAAATATCCAATTTTATTCTTGTCGGTTTTTGTCATCATTTAATATAACCTGTGTTTCCTTTCTCTCGATTCCTAATTTACAGAAATATATCCAAAGCACGTATGTCAATCTGTCACCAGTCTATTTGTTCTTTTCCGAAAACTTTCAATTTTGTTTTACTCACTCAGGAGTTTGTTGTTTCAAGTTTAAATTCTATATTATTATTATTATATTATTATGCTTTGATCGTTAAAAAAGAAATGAATATGAGATTGGTGATCTCGAGGATGAAGATCGACAGTAGCTAATTATCCGGATTATTTCCAGTTCTGGTTTCCCAACATTCGGAATCAGGGGGGATTACAGGAAAAAAAAATGGTTTTATTTTTCCTATATATGAAGCTTTGGGGAAAAAATTGTCCTTTCAATTTATTATTCCTTATTCGCCTTAGAGGTTTTTTTTATGCTTCTTATGATGGCAGGTGTTTCCTGTTTTCGCTATAATAGTTCGTTTCCCGAGAAATTTAAATAGTTTTTTCCGTTTGCATTTTTTATTTAAACTGGTCTGTCAGCGTGGTCAGTCACGGTAATTACACATTTAAAACATATTGGCATCGTCTGAAAACTGAACCTCGCACCTTTGGGGGGGGGGGGGGGGGGGGAAGCCCGCGTGTTCATAATAAAAATTCCTTTGCATTTCAGCCGGCTCGAAACGGGAGAAAGCGGGAAAATTCGTTGGTGACATAAAAATTATACTCCTATAATGGAAATGCGTTGTAAGACCGTAATGAATTCTTTCTCGTCAGCTCGAACAACCGCAAATGACCGTTTCATTAAAATAACAAGGCCGGAGATTTAGATACTAAGTTACTCTTGTTTGGATAAGATTCACAGGCGAATTCTAGATGCGGCCAACTAAATCCTTTTCATCTCTTTTTCCACCATGGTTTAACCCCGGATAGCTCTCAAAAGAGATTTAAAGGGGAAGAGGAACGTGAAGAAAATAAAAAGGAAATCCCATTGAAATTTCCTTCTTTCACGCGTTCGGCAGTATAAAAGTACGGAAGGAAAGCTCCGCTTTAAGAATGCATTCGGTCGTCCTCTCTCTTGTCTTTCCCTCTTTTCCACATAATCATGGTGTTCCCCTTTAAACTCTGGATCGATTTCTTATCTAAGAGTTGTCTTCTTCGAGTTCCCTTCTCTTCGTATATATCAAGTTTCAAAGTTTCTCGCAACTTTTAACTAAACAGAGTCGAAAGTTCAGCTTTAATTTTCAATTCAGTTCGGTTCAATTCGAGTTGAATTCAGCCTTTTTTGCTACATTTTCCTTCTAAAAAAATGCTTATTATTATAAAGAAACCGAAATCAATATAATCCAGGAAAACTATAGAATGCAGCGACATGAATAAAAGGTTTTTAACAAAACCATTTGCAATACGGAAATGAATAGAGAGCGAGATCATGCCAAAACGAGTCCAGGGGGCAATCCTCCGTACTGATGTCAATTTACCGAAGGCTGAAATTCCAAGAATCGCTTAGACATTCCAGTTTTAAGGTAATCCAAAAATTTGCCGTAAAAATCTCCCACGCAAAAATGTCATGGGTTTTTTCCCCGTTTTATTGAGTTCGAAAATCGAAACTTCAAACATTATCCAATAATTATAAGGTTTCTTTTTCTGCGTGGGACAGCTTCATTACCCTCTTTTTAGCACAGAAAACATTTCTGGAGAAAAAAAAAAATATTCGGGTTGGTCCAACCGTGCAGCTTCAAGCGAATTCGTTTTTTGCTAAGCATTTCCTTTGGACGTTTTCCAAGACGATTTTGTAAAAAAAAAATGTCATCCAGTCTTCTCGATTAGATAGCGAGTCACCGAGAGAGAGAGAGGGAACAAAATTTCTTTTTTTTCCTTCAAGCTACCATCCCGCAAACGTGAACGTAGGTGACTCCAATTATTGCCCCTGGTCCTAGAATGGAATTCATCGAATCAGCTGTTAAAAGTCAAAGGTTAAATCGCCAGCGGAGAAAAATTTGAGCAATTTGAAACTTATCACAGCGAGCTTCCGATTATACATCTTTTTTTTTTGAGTCCAGCTTTCATTTTTCGAACATCTGCATCCGGATATTCTTTTCACAATCCATAAAAACAAAATTTAAAGCTGTATAAATTCACAGTCTCAAAAGCTAAGCTTATCCCAGACAAAAGCGACTTGTAGACTAAACCTCGGTCCTTAGTACATAAACAACCACAAAAGAGAACCTTCAGGATGAAGGGAAAAAAAAAGAACTTTTAAGGTATGAATAATCGCAGACGAAATCGATTATCGATGGTTTAGAAATTCTTTTTAGAAGAAAACACGAGTAGACTCGAAAAACAGCCCTCTTGTACAAAGAATGCGTCAAGGAATCTTTAAGTGCACAAGTGTACCATAAAAGGGACCCGCATTTTTCATAAAAATCTAAGGATCCATGGAAGAGGAGAAAAAAAAAATCTTCACAAAACTACCAGTAACTTCCGGGCCTATTATGTCTTAAATTTCAAAGTTGTTATTCGAAAATAACGATAAAAAACTGGTTTCCTTATGAAGTAAACACTAAAGGGAGCATCTTTAACCGTCGAAATAAATATTTTAAATCCATCTGGTTGGCCTTTACAGCTGTTTGTCAGGAGAGGCAACGTCGCATGCCCCCGGCCGAACGGGCAACGTTGCATCGAACAAAGGGACGACGCTTACTCTCTTGCCACGATATCTTCCACCGCTGCACTTTCTTCATTTGCTTAAACCCCGCGCGTATCATCGCCCTTCAAAATGAAAAGTAAAAAAAAATAATGAATTTTTTTTTCCCTAATAACATAAAGCCATTTATTACATTCAAAGAAAAAAATAATCAAAAACGAGTTCTAAACAAAAAGCCGTGACATAGAACTTTATCCCTTCTTCTTCGGGGTAATTAATACTAACTGGCGAAGGTTGCGCAAAGTTTTGTGCTCGCTTTGTTTAAAAAAAAAACCGTCAAGGTTAACAAGTATCGTTCAAACCATTTTCGACATTTGATTTAGAATCGTTTTTTAATCGGAGCGTTGACATTCGCGAACGGTTCATTAAATTCTTTGTCCGTCATTACCAATTCCAAAAAAAAAAAAAAAAAAAAAAAAAATCTTTACAACCAAACGTTATTAGATTTTTTTCCTACTAGGATCAACTCGGTAAAAATCGTAAATATTCCTCCTGCCATAAGGGAGTTTTTTTTTCCCGAATGTCACACTCGCTGGATAGCATTAATAAAAGGCAGCATGAGATTAGACATTAATCTATTAAAACTCGTAACCACTCTAACTTTGTCAGTTGAAAGGGGGAACTCCATTCCGACCCTAAACAACCCTAAGTCTTCAGTAAAAACTGTTTTCAAATACTAACTATGAGAAAAGTACAACAAACGAGACCGAAGAACAGAAAAAAAAAGAAAGAAAAAAAAAAGGTTTTAATAACTTTAGGAACGTCAATAATAAATCAATGATACCTTTAGTATCAAATGCGATAACATTGCCCATCTATCCTTTTTTTATTGAAAGGATGTGCCTTGACTCAAAGATTAGCAATAAGAAAGAAAAAAAATTAAAAAAAATCAATTTTTTTAAAGTTGAAGAATAAAACGAAACGAGGATTCGCGATTCGGAGTGAATTATTAGTAAAAATGTAAACAAATACACTCATAAAGCATAAAACAAATGCAGGCAAATATTCCAAAAGCTTTGTTATAAAGAAAGAGATCTTGCAAAGTGTGAAGAAGAACCATAGAGACTAGAATAACAAAACAAGTACTGGGTATTTTGCAAGCAGATAGTCAGATAGTCAGTCCAATCAATAACAAACTGGAAGACAATACTATCAGAAAAGAGCGTTACCTACTTTAGCTCGTTCCCTTCCCATTTCTGCAAAATTAATTCCATCTCACCCCTTTCCCCTTCCAAAAAAAAAAAAAAAAAAAAAAAAAAAATGTAATAGAAATTATAAAAATAAGTCAACAATTTGTTAATAACTCACAAATATTGTATTCAAGGGTCTTTTAAAATTGATTATTTTAAATTTTTCGTCATGTAATATTTAATTTTGAACATATTCTGTTTCTTAGAGCTTTATCTCAGTCTTAAAATGTATACACCCTAAATACTTTCTTTAATCCCAAGCTTGATCGCTGCTAAAAGCATTGACCTGATTTTAGAAGATATCTGTTAAAAGTCTTTGGAGAATTTTAATTAGAAAGTGCCGGTTGCAAACGTCAACTATATATTATACTATAATATAGAGCCGACGTTTGCAACATTATATTCTGCGTTAGGGCGGTCCTCTTTTGAAAAAATTTTCTACGATTTCGATGATCATCTAGGAGTGTGAAAATGTCAGAGAGCACCAGCCAGAAATTAAGATTTTTTAGGAAGCGCCAGCCCTTAGTAGCTTAGAAGTAGTTGGCCATTCCATTGGTCTATGTTGATGCTTCCGGAAAAAATCTCTCATATTTTGAAACTCTTGACATGGATAACCTTGGATTAACCTGGATAACATGGATTAATCATTTGCTTAACTACAACTCAAAAGAAGCACCCGGTTCAAAAGGTCTTCCTCCGTTGTTTGGCAGAGGCCTTAAGATAATTTGATTTAGCAACCGAAAAAAAAAAAAAAAAAAAAAATTCTGTGTCCCAAGCGAGCGAAAAAAATTAAAACCGAATGTATTGCCAAAGGATTCTACGAATCCGGTGCCTGTTTTTCAAAATTCAAAATGGCGGCTAAAAAGTGAAAAAGTACATGACGGGGCTCAAAATTGGTTTAGGGGGGTTATCCACATCGCTAATTTTAAATCTGATGCCATTTTACAAAATTCAAGATGGAGGCTAAAGGACAGCAGCTAAAAAATTTTAAAAATGTTGACCCAGTCGAAAAATGTTATTTCAAAAGTGGACCACCCTATTCTGTTAATATGGAATATAAACTAAGCTGAGTAATCTGCCGTGGTAACCGAAATGGGCGTATGTCCATTCTGGAATTGAATCTTTGTTTACATAAGTTAAAAATAGGAGACAAGTGCCAACTTACGAATGGACATACGCCCATTTCGGTTACCACGGCAGTAATATGGATTTAGAAAACTAGCTGAAGAAGCAAAGCCGACAAGAAAATAAAGAAAAAAACCAAAAAAAAACAATGGTGGTATAAACGCCAATTTGCTTTACTACCATTAATTTCCCACACATAGAAAACAAACTCAGCTAATTTCAAAACAAATCAAATGTGCGATTATTGGTTTTAATGAGTTTTGCCAATACGAATCAAGCTGGGTGGAATAAAAATAATTGCATATAAAGAATGAAAAAAAAAAAGACTATTGAAAGAACCACCCTTAACGTTTTGCTACAGAAAAAAAAGCAGGGATCTCAGAAAGAAAAAATCTCAGCTCATTAATCAGGTATAAAGCTTTCGAAAATTCCAGCAAAAATAAGCATTTTAATTTAAAATTAAACCCGTATGGAAGATATGTATCCAATCCAACCTTCCTCTCTTGCACACGACTCACTGTTATGATATGGTCAAATTAAAAAACAAAATCGTGTAAACACAAAAATCCAATCTCGATGTCGCTTGTATCCTCCACACCACATACATTTTATCAGTATTAAAAAAAAAGGAGAAAAAAAAATAATAATAAAAATAAAAATAATAAACAAGAACGCCTTCGGCATTCTTGGCCTGCGGCGCAGGTTCCGCCTTCTGCGGAACGGTCGCCCTTCGGGCTCCCAGACGCAGCTCGGCCTTCGGCCTCGCCTTCACCTCTCTTAAGCCGTAAACGGCTTCAAAACTTCGGCATCTCAAAATCATCGTAAAAAAAATATAGGGCAAAATATTTATTAGCCAGTCCGAGTAGGCACAGCCATGGTAGGCCCAGTACGGGTGGGCACAAGCCGGGTGGACAAAGTCCGGGTAAGCACAGTCCGCGTAGACCTAGTCCGGGTTTAGCTCAGTCCAGGGAGACCCAGTCCCGGTAAGCAAAGTCCGGGTGGGCTCAGTCCGGGCTGGCCCAGTCCGGGTAAGCACAGTCCGAGTAAGCACAGTCCGTGTAGGCGTAGTCCGGATAAGCGCAGTCCATGTAGGCATAGTCCGGGTAAGCGCAGTCCGTGTAGGCATAGTCCGGGTGGGCTCAGTCCGGGTATCACAGTCCGAGTAAGCACAGTTCGTGTAGGCATATTCCGGGTAAGCACAGTCCGGTTGGGCTCAGTCCGGGTAGGCCTAGTCCGGGTAAGCACAGTCCGAGTAAGCACAGTCCGGGTATCACAATCCGAGTAAGCACAGTCCGGGTATCACAGTCCGAGTAAGCACAGTCCGGGTATCACAGTCCGAGTAAGCACAGTCCGTGTAGACCTAGTCCGGGTAAGCACAGTCCGAGTAAGCACAGTCCGTGGAGACATATTTTGGGTAAGCAAAGTCCGGTTGGGCTCAGTCCGGGTACGCCTAGTCCGGGTAAGCACAGTCCGAGTAAGCACAGTCCGTGTAGGCATATTCCGGTAAGCACAGTCCGGGTAGGCACAGTCCCGGTAGCCTAGTCCGGGTAAGCACAGTCCGGGTGGGCTCAGTCCGGGTATCACAGTCCTAGTAAGCACAGTCCGTGTAGGCCCAGTCTGGGTATCACAGTCCTAGTAAGCACAGTCCGTGTAGGCATATTCCGGGTAAGCACAGTCCGAGTAAGCACAGTCCGTGGAGACATATTTTGAGTAAGCACAGTCCGGTTGGGCTCAGTCCGGGTACGCCTAGTCCGGGTAAGCACAGTCCGAGTAAGCACAGTCCGTGTAGGCATATTCCGGTAAGCACAGTCCGGGTAGGCACAGTCCCGGTAGCCTAGTCCGGGTAAGCACAGTCCGGGTGGGCTCAGTCCGGGTAAGCACAGTCCGGGTATCAAAGTCCTAGTAAGCACAGTCCGTGTAGGCCCAGTCCGGGTATCACAGTCCTAGTAAGCACAGTCCGTGTAGGCATTTTCCGGGTAAGCACAGTCCGAGTAAGCACAGTCCGGGTGAGCCCAGTCCGGGTAGGCACAGTCCCGGTAGCCTAGTCCGGGTAAGCACAGTCCGGGTATCACAGTCCGAGTAAGCACAGTCCGTGTAGGCCTAGTCCGGGGAGGCCCAGTCCGGGTATCACAGTCCTAGTAAGCACAGTCCGGGTGGGCTCAGTCCGGGTAGGCCTAGTCCGGGTAAGCACAGTCCGGGTGGGCACAGTCCGGGTAGGCACAGTCCCGGTAGGCCAAGTCCGGGTAAGCACAGTCCGGGTGTGCTCAGTCCGAGTGGGCTCAGTTCGGGTGGGATCAGTCCGGGGAGGCCCAGTCCGGGTAAGCACTGTCCGGGAGATCCCACTCCGGTAGGCTAGTTCGGGTGAGTCCAGTCAAGGATCGCCCTTCGGGCTTCCAAATGCACGGGAACATATAGTAAGTTTATTCTGTGAAAGCGGGCTATCTGTTTAAATGGCTTAAGAACTCCGGCATCTCAAAATATTCTAAACGGAAAAATGTAAAAATTTTAAAATTTCTTTATGACTAATAATGGCTTAGCAATAAATAAATCAGTTGAAAATAATGGTGGGACATCATTAAACAAAATAGGAAGTTTAAAAAAAAAAAATAATAATAATAATAAAAAATAAGTAAATAATAATAATAATAGTTGCTTGAAGAATTAAGAAATCAGAAAAATCAAGATATCAAGCAAGTATGATCAAACTAAGTTTTGAAAATAATATTTTATATTGCAGTAAAACATAAACTAACTGCAAAAAGAAAAAAAAAAAAAGGGGGTGTTGAGCTTTAGAGAATGAAATTACTGTTGAATTTTTAATTACAAGACCTGTAAGTCATAACTCTTCCAAGCATTAAATTTGTTTTTGCTTATATAATTATAATTATTCTAAGCAGTGAAGGTTCAATAGAGAATCAAAACTTTTGAGTAGTCGAAGAGGTGAGAGTGATAATTCTGATAAGCGGTGAAGGTTCAATGCAGAATTAAAACTTTTGACTAGTTGAACAGATAAGAGTGATGAATCTGATAAGCGGTAAAGGTTCAATAAGGAATTTAATTTTTTGAATAGTTGAAGAGGTGAAGAGTGATGATTCTCATAAGCGGTGAAGGTTCAATAAAGAAATAAAACTTTTGAGTAGAAAAGAGGTGAGAGTGATGATTCTGATAAGCGGTGAAGGTTCAATGGGGATTTATAAGTTTTAGTGGTGTAAGGGCTAAGAAATTAAGATTTTGGTTGCAATAGGGCATCAGACATCACACATTAGAATGGATTTAAAAGCTTTGTTTTGGTTAACAAAAGAGGACTGATTGTTCTTTTTTTTTTTTTTTTTTTTTAATTTAATACTTCAGTTTTAGAAGAAACATTAATGATTTGGTAAAGATTCACAGATAAAGAACCAGATATACATTTAAAATCTTTATGTTTCTGAACAAAGAAGGTCTGATTTGTTTTCTTTTATTCTTGCCTAAGATTGGAAACATAATGGTTTCGGTAAGGATCAGAAACTATACATGGAAGTGTAGACTTGAAAGCTTTACGTTATTGGTAAATGGTGAAAATTTGACTTCTTACACTTTGGTTAAAGAAGGAATCTAATGATTTTGGGAAGCACTTAAGTTCTAAACAAACCACTGAAATTTTGGCCTGCTGAAACGATTTGAATCAATTTTTAAAAATAAAAATAACAAGATTTTAAAAAAAATTGTTTTAAGGCATTAGATGTAAAAACATGATTTTTTTGTAAGCATACAAATATTAACACTTGAATGATTTTCTATTTGAAAATAAAACATAATTAATGATTTTACAGCGAAGCAGGTTTTATATGGAGCATTAAAAGTTTTGTGTGGGTGGAGTTGAACCCTGAGAAAATAATTTACTTACTTACAGATCACACCTAACCTAATCTTGACACATGAATGTATTTACTGAAAAAATGCCATCATTTTTTTGAAAATTCATAATCAATTCACATTCACATTCTGAATATGATGCGAATCGTTTATTTTAACTCATAACAAAAACAGAACATAACATAACATAACCGATAACGGTGAATTAAATCGGTGCTAGCTAACGGCTTTGTTTACTTTTTAATTTCAAAATGGCGGACAAATATCTGATGTTCCGTAGTGGTATATGGAGAAAAATAAAAACTTAAATATCTTTGGATAGGGAGGGTCTTTTTCGTCGGGGTAAACTTCTTGCACATCCTTGACCCAAATGTCAACTTTTAAGCCAAATTTTGATGTGAAAAGACATTGCGTGAAGACGGTATGCCGCACACGACATGTACGGCGTGGGATGTCGATTTGTTTCGCCTCTAAAAACATTGAAATAATTTTTTGCAAGACTGAACGAGCATTTAAATCGAAAGAAAAACTCATTAAGTTGAGGTTTAAAAGGTCCAATGCTTCAAAAATTTGATTAGGTTCATGTTCTTTAAATATGAAATGTAAATTCTGGCAAATAACGACGCTAACAAAACCAATACTTCGGCCATTTTGAGATGCCGAAGTAAAAAATTAGTTCAAACATTCAACAATACGGGACGAGGAAAACAACGAACGAGCATTTATTCACCTTCGTTCTTAATATTTACCTTTAATTTTACAAATGGAAAAAATGTATTTGGTAATTTTTTTAAATTTATTAGTACAACGATCATTATTTCTTCCATTTTTTTTTCCATTTCAAAACCTTTTTTTTTTTGAAGTTCGAAATTTTAAAATTCCACTGTAAGATCCATTACAAAATGTATTTCCTAAGAGTATATCCAGTTGAAAAGGGGGAAAAAACTGCTGAGGCAAACTGCATTTCCTGACAGTACAAGTTTCTACATAAAATGCTAGAGTTTTGTTCCCCTCGTGAATCATGAGCTCATGGCAACAGGAAGGGGTGCATTTTTCTTTTATGTTGTCGCGTAAGCCTGCAATATTTATCGTTGTTGAATATTAAGGCGACTAAAAAATATATAAGGCACTTGTATGTTTTCCGTTCTTGCAAAACGTATATTTATATTTATGTTAAATCCATTCTACGTATTAATTTAAAGTCGGGGGAAAATGTCTGAAATTTTTTTAGAAGCGGTAAGCATTAAATGCAATAAAATTAGGAAAAAATAAACTTCGCAGGATGCTAGTTTTAATATCGTTTGGTGATCCATACGAACGGTGATCAATACCAATTAATATAAGACAGATTATCAGCATTACCAACGAAAAACAAAACAAAGCAGACACAGAAAATAAAAAAAAATAAAAATGCACAATATTGTATTTTTCGAAACCATGTGGGAAAAAGAGCATTCTCCTGGTCAGCATTATTAGCCTATTCATCATTCAACGACCGAACGAAGCCTCAAAATGCATTAAATCCTGTTTCCAGGCGAGAGAAACGAAAAAAAAAGGGGGGTTAATAAAAAATAATGCAAATGCAAGCTGTGATAAATGTAATGAAAACAGCTGTAGAACGGTAGGCCTATACGGAGAGTGCACTCCAAAACAGAGAATCGATCCTCTTCCTCGTGTTTAACTTACATCATCTAGTGTCAACGAGCGATATCGTCAAACAATTACTCATCATGTTCATTGATATCGCCGCGATACAAGCCTTTGTAATAATGAAATTAACGATATCAGTTGCAGGCTACTTGCATCCGTTCCGGTGCAAAGTCCCACCTCTAAAGGATCGGGTAGCTATTAAATCAAAACAAATTACACTGCAGAATTAAAATCATGGGCGTATGCTTTTGCTGCTGATGACTTTTTTTCCCCCTAGGGTCTGCCGATAAGATTACATCGATTTTTACACAAAAAAAAATTTCAGCACCTTAAGGGAGTATGCTTTCCGTGCGTTCGGACGGAGAAACGTTCGTGACGTCACGCAGGAAAATAAAATTCCGATTCCTCGGTCAGGCAACCATCTTTACCGTTCTCGACACATAAAAAAGGCAGGAAATTTTTTGTTCAAATTTTTTACCGAAAGAGCTTTATTCTTCCATCATTTTACGCCTCAGATAATACCTTCGTTTACATTTAGAATCAATGTTATCAATAAAATATTAGATAATCTTTGAAAGTAACATGTTATATCAGCTGTCGTTCATTGATTCACCGACATCCTACCTAATGGGTAACGTTTATAAAAAAAGCTTCTGCCGAAATCGATTTATAAGCAGGGAAAATAACCTAAGGCGATAACTTCAGCACAGAAAGTTTATATACAAAGTGGATTTTCCAACCGATATCTCAAACTTTTAATGGCGATGAAGCTCAAAGAGTTTAAAAATCGTCAAAGATCGTTACTGTTATTGAATTAAAACTTTTGTAAACCGATATATGGATTTTAGACTGTAATAAAAAGGTAGCAAGTTCTGTTTCGTTAAAAAATGTGGCAAAATTTTTGGTAATGCAATTAAGCACGTGGTGGATTCGAAAAAAAAAGGGCTGTAAGAAAAATCATGTTCTAGGAATACTCCATCCATTTCCGTGTTGATAAAGCACTGGGCCAAATGATGACCGTGCGCAAATGGACAAAAAATGATCAGAACATTGCTGTATAATTATACATCAATTACATTGCTTGAATGATAACTAATGTAAAAAACAAACAAAAAAAAAACGCTCATTAATATAAAGCTCCCTTCAAGCATAAACCAAGAATGTATTAATAAGAAAAGTATCATATTCAATATGTTTCAAGGCGACCAAAGTAGCAAAAAGAGCCTAGCCAACTACATACCTACAGGATTGTTACCATTGCCAGAAACTAGAATTGCATAAGCAATTTTCAAATAATCAATAGCTCGAGGCCCGGAATGCATTATTGTATGTAGTCATTTGAAGGAGAAAAAAAAAGTAAAGAAAAATAACCTAACAGTGATTCGCCTAACTTCACACATATCATTTCCTTTTTCTAATCAGATAAAAAATTTCAAACTGCGTATCCTTCAAAGAAAATAGCTTATTTGGTTTTACATAAATATCTCCTACCGCAATGGCACTAGAATTTCTTTTTCTTTTTCAAAGACAAAACTGCTTTTGAACTGGTCATTCACGATCGGAATTTCATTCTCATCAGGCGAGAATTCCAAATACGAAAAATTAAATTTAAAAAAAAATGACGAAAGAAGACAGAAAAATGACGTGTGTCACGTGTAATTACCGACAGCCGATTCTTTGTCTTGACTTCAAGTTACGATGACCTTCATTCATCTTAAACTTTCAAGGCTATCGACTTTAAAAACGACTGTCTGTTAAGTGTGGCAAAAACCTAAACCTACTCTCCGCTATATATCCCGACCACATTTGAAACACTATATGTCACTCCAGCCATTCTAATTTTTCACAATGGAAACCCGAAACTTTTTTCAAACCGCAAAATTTTTATGGCACCCACACAGTCAGACTCTAAATGTTTGCCATTAAAAATTATTGCACGGGCAGGTCTGACCTTATACGTTTACCCTCTTTTTGTTATATTTTTAATCGAACACCGTTGTCAGTCTCGAATTACATGCAATCAATTTCGTTTGAAATATTTTTTTTTTTCCCCCGAAAAATCTAAATTAAAATATCCTCCTCGTATCAACCAAATATTTGGGAAAGGCTTTAATAGCTCTCCAACTTGTCACGTTATCAGCATCGCATAATAAAGAAAAATAAACCGTAACAAAAAGGTATTCATAATGACTGCTGTATTATGGCACATGATACGAGATGAATTGACTCGTTAAAAAAAAAGTCGACTGAGCTTGGATTTCGCGAAAAACATTTCGATGCGCAATACAAATATACATCTCTGAAACGTATATAAAGATAAAATACTCATATAAACAACCAAAAAAAAAAAAAAAAAAAAAAAAAAGGACGATCATTAATCAGAACTTCCTAATTTTAGATATAAACCTTTTTTTTGTCGCTGTCGAAAAAAAAAAAAAGTAAAGAGCAAAATGGAATTTTCATCTTCATAAAAAGTTCAAAGTGACCAGGTCTATTGAAATTTTAGTAATCGAAAAGCTCACAACCCATGAAACAGATCTCAAAAACGAGAACCGAGATGATATTCATTCATTTTACCCTTGTCCCACAGTTTCCCCACTTTCGACAAGAATGATTGGTTTCGGTTTTACTTTCGAAAGCTCCCTAGTAATCAATTGATCGCTCTTTCTACATTCAACGGGTCTTTACCGGTTCCTCCTTAACTTGACAACTTTGCGATTTTGAATTACTGCATCGCGGTTTTTAAGGGAAATGGAATTACGAGCTTCGGCATGAAGACGGTTCTCGCTCGGATTTCGAAGAAATAGTTCGTACTGGGGCACATGGGAAGACGGGCTTGAAGTGTCAACAAGCAAGTTTTTTCAGGCGGTTTAAGTCCATTATTTTGGCCATTAGTGCCGGACGAATGGATCACTCTTTTTTTGTCCGTAAAAATGAAACAATACGACACATCGCTAACAGCAAATTATCCAGAATCCGCATCGCATTAGTTTCACTTGTTGACCAAATTTCTAGAAGTCATGACCTCGAAAGTTAAGAGACATTCGTCGAATTTCAAGACTAATAAAAAATGACAAATTAAACCATTCTTATAATCCTTTATATTCCAAGCTTTCAAATATTCTGAGAATTTTAAAAAGCTGAAAAGTTCCAAGAAATGAAAAACATTTCCACCTCCGGTTTCCCTTTAGGCCATGAGGAAAACTGACATTTTTTTTTCGTTCACATCACACACATCCCATCCTGGGCTTCTTCCAACTTAAAAAGATTTTGCTGCCGCTGAGAATTTCCCAATCCTCTACTGTAGGAAATTGAATCGTTTTCAAGGGTTTTTCAGTCCTTCCAAACCTCACAACGTAAATTGTAGATTCTGATTATGTAATACATGATAAACCACGCGGTCGGTGTTCAACCAGGCCGAACCCAACACGATTTTACCCCTCTTCAACGGCCACAGTACAGTATGCTTCAAAAATTTATTAAAGCATCACACTCAAAAAAACATGTTTATAAAATGCACAACTCGTTTTTCCTTTTCAAGGAACTTTTTTTTTCCCCCTTTTACTTTTTTATATATACCTTTTTACATTTACATTATAAATAGATAAATAAATGAAACATTCACATATAGCATAACGCCGATTTTATAATGATCCTACCTTCTTTCCATATCCGTTGGAAATAATCGAAATTGTAAAAATGGGGCTGGCGGCAAAACCGACCAGTTAAAACCAACGACATGCGGGACAAAACTATAATACAAAAAATTGTTAGTACGCGGCCAAAACCAATTTCCACTACAATTATAATGGTTCAATATATTTGAAAAACCTCCACAATCGGAGGGAAATTGAGTGTAAAAACCAGAATCGGAACCGGCACGGTAAACACCGACTAATGATTGTTTGAGAGAGACATTCGCGGGAATCAGAAGCACACTATTCTTCGGCATGACGCGTAACCACTCTCGCACTTGCACACCGGCCCTACCCTCCAAGCCGGCTCTCCGACCCTGCTTTACACGCATGCTATTGGCCGCACACACCCGAACACCGGACTTGGACCAATGGGAGAGCGGCAACTGCACATCAACTATAATCACACGATTATCGCATCAAATAAATCGATTTAAAATTTCCCTTTTCGTTCGCTTTTCCGACCCATCGGAAAAATTAGCGTTACCATTTTTTCACTAACAAAAATATTTCACAAGCATCTCTGTTCAAATCAAAGCGACGTCTGCCAAATAAATTCCAAGATCCCGTTGACATTTTTTTTTTTTTTTTTTTTTTTTTTACTTTTTATTTTTATCTATTTCAAGAATTTATAAGATCAGAGGGAGTCGGGTCCCCCACACCGAAATGACGATAATTTTAGTTCAGTTGATAATTTATTTGATCAGTTGAAAACAGGTGCAAGCTTTTGGCCGTATTTATAAATTATCTCCACGCTTTTTTTTTTTTTTTTTTTTTTTTTTTTAAGTTTGTTAAAAAAAAAATTTTAAAGTTTCTTCTTTTTTAAATTCCTCTTCGTTGCTCATTCGCTGTGATGATAAAATTCAAATATTTTAAACGCGGGTAAAAATCAACTGCAATATTTTCCGTAAAACAAGATATGCAGAGCATGCGTATTACCCCGTATTACTATTGATCGAAAAAATTAATACACTTTTTTTCTCGAATTTTTATTTTTATAGTCTTAATTTTTTTTCCACTACACTGGAAAAAATTTTCCTTTATTTATTTATTTATTTATTTATTTATTTTTTTAAACTTTGATTTAGTCATCATTTAAGCAGGAGGATGAAAGTTTAAAATACCAGGGTACAAGAATCAACGAAATTGTTAATATGAAAAAAAAACTCGTGGTAAAGTAATTAAAAATAAGCCGGGGATAATGCCTCGTCCCTTAGCATAAAAATTAAAATTTAATCATTTTTTTTTTCTCTCCAGTATTCAAGTTTTTCGGCTGGATTTTCATAGGTTGAAGAAAAAGTAGAATGAAATCAAAGACATCATAGCATAGGCCTATGCTAAGGGGTTTGCTCACATATACTCACGATGCATAAAGCATCGGGCTAATGCATTGAATTTACAAACAATAGTAAACATTAGATGCATCACTTTGGCCAAAGGTGCCCCACTCATAAAAGTTTTGGAAATTGGACACTTATGTCTGGGTTATAAAACATTATCGAATTTCTGATCATACCAGCTTTTTATTTTAGCACTGAGGTCACAGGTGCGAACTGGAGCGATGCATTTAAAACAGGAGGGATGTAACTATTAGTCCTATAATTAAGGCCCACTGAGCCCGACCATAATGCATGAAAAATATATAAATAGATAGGTTATCTAAATACACATAAGAAGGAATAGAAGAAACAAGAAAAGACAAGGTACAGTTTGTGCAGTTTCAGAGCTCATGGTTGAGTAATTATAAAAAGGAGGTTCAAAATGTACCGACATTCCGCTTCTTAAGCAAAGGATTTTGAAAGAATTCTTGTAAATTTAAAGTACTACACCCTAGCTTTCAGACTCCCAAAGTAACTATTTTCCGCGTGTTGAAGGTCTGCCTTTTCAGACTGATTGATTGCCTGAATATGAAACCGAACCAGTGAAGGACTGTTCAAAAGCCTTTACCGGCACTAGTGGCGAAAAATCGTTCCCGAAATCGACGAACTATTTGAGAGTAAACGGAGGCACCACTTAAAGTCACAGCCATAGGATCGGGAGAGGGAGAGGGAGGCTGCCTGTTTTTAAAATATTTCGGTCCTGGGATTTATTATTGGGTATAATCTTATGGCCTAACTCCTACAGCTAACATCGGAGCAAGTCCGAATATTCAAAATAATTGACATATTAGATTTTGGAGCCCACCCATTAAAAAAGAAGATCAAATTTTTTAAACAAAGATCACAGAAGGCTATTCCGCCTTTTCGAAAAGGCAGACTTCGCCCTTCGACATTGCTTCCACTCCAGCATTAAACGTTTAATTTTATTAATACGTCCACTCTGTCATTTTAAATCAAAACTGACAGTAATGCAATCGACTCACTTTAAGAAAAAAGTTCTGGTCAGAGCTAAGCAAAACAGCAGAACGTCGCTTTCGAAATTCAATTCAGAATCAGATCATTACCATTTATACCAAAATTGGTAGTTCTTCAAAGTATAAAACAAAGACTCCTGCTCCAAAAATTTCGCAAACCTGACTGCAGTTGCGAATTCAAATGAACTCCAATCGGTTTCTTTTTTCTTCAAATATCAACTCAAATATTATTGCTTTAATTACGCGGAAGAGGACATTTGTTAAAATCAGCTCAACCTTGCTCCGACTAAATGATCACCAATTAAGTTTCCAAAAAGAGGTCGTGAGAAAGCGAACTGGTAAATTATGGACGCCCCAAAAATTGATATCTCTCTTCCAATATCTGTAATTTATAATCAAGAATTTGTCAATTCGAGGTTTGTATTGACCGATATAAACGTAGCATTTTCGTTTTTTTATTGAAACAATTATTTTGTAAAACACACAACTTTTAAATAAAAATTAAAACCCCTAAAATTTACATATTTGGTTTTGAATGACTAATGAAAAAAAAAATTATTTTTAATTGTGATAACGATTTAACCCTTATCCGGGGTGGGTCTAGGCCTAGATTCAGTATGCACTATCCAAATGGCTAGATTAACATGCAATATAGGGAACACTGTTAAAAGGGGTTTGCTGCATAGCAACAAAATTTACACAGGGTATTACGAACCGCGATGCTCGATAGTTTGCAGCTATTCGGTGTTTCAAAATACCCTTTCACTTTCGTTTATGCGACAAAAACTTGCATTTCAATGTATACAGACCTGCAGCATCTCGATTTATACACCGATAACTTCATTATCTATAATCCACACAAAAAAAAAAAAAAATGGTGATTGTTTTTATTTAAAGTACATAATGCTGTGGAGTCTGCATTGAATATTAAGCATATATAATGCGTCGGTGACATAAGGGAGAGCCTGATGGACGACATACCGTGACAAGTACGGAACACCAATAAATTGAAATCATAAAATATTAACAAACAATTATCTCCAGCCAATATTGGATGATGATATTACCGAATCGATTTATAAATTGAAAAAAATTGTCCTCTGCCATGGTTGACAATGGCTATGAACCAAATCTCTTTTCTTCCCTCCCTAACGTTCATTTTTTGCGCTTTTTTTCCATCTTCTGCAAAAAGTTTATTTTCGCGATGTGGTTCTCGTTTTTATACTCTTCAATTTCATAAGAAGAGTATATTAAATTTGGTTTTGAGTGAAGGGTACCTCCGTTAATATAGAACGGAGAGCAAAACGAACGGCACTTGCCGGGGGTAACTTTTTAAGCCAAAGCTATTTACACATGTCCGTCCGTCCGTCCGTCTGTCCTCATTTTTCTGTCTTGATTGGAGACACAATTTGAGACCGATCGATCCCAAATTTGGTATATTAGTAGGGGGCACTAAGGACAAGGACTGTATAAATTATGGTCTAAATACGTTCGCATACAGCAGAACGGCAGCCGTTCGAAAGATATAATAACAAAGCGGGAATATTTTTTTTTAAACTTTTTTTTTCTTATCTTTGTTTTTCGTATATACAAGTAGATATCGCTTTCTAAGCTGTGTCAGCGAAAATGGTTACCTCACATTCCGGAATGTTTGATAAAGTCATTTTGGTGCAGACAAAAGAAAAAAATATTTACATTTCGTGGCTTTTTTTTTCTCACTTTTGTTATCATTATGTCAAATTATGCATTTTATATCCGATTGAACGTTTCGATATAGTAAACGTTGTCCATACATCGAACGGTTTTTGTATTTTATCTTATTTGTTAGGACCTGGCCTTTTTTTTTTTTTTCAATTTCGCACATCTGCAATTTTCTAGAACATTTTACTACATTCTGGAACATTCTAGAACCTTCTGGAACATTCTAGAACAGTGTAATTTGTCAGTTTATTGTGTTTAAGAACCACACTCAAAACCCAACATAATATTATTGATATTTTTACTCGTGGGAGAGAGATTTAAATGAAATTGAAGAGTATCGGACAGTGGTAACCTCCACTGTAGCTTTGTTTTTTTTTTTTTTTTCAAAGAAAAAAGCGTCGTCGAAAAAAGAGAAATTATTTTAAACCGGCAGCTGTGCGGTCATTTCCACTCCTACATACGGCCAGATGTCCGATTTATACCTTATCAAAAGCAATCGAATATAACAAAAAAGCCAAATCACAAAATGACCGATATCAATGCGTGAATTATTTAAATTTTATAGTCTCTCTTGACGCTCTTGTTCAAAACAGCTGTTGACAACTTTTTACGTTTAAAAATTTAACTCAAACGGAAAATGAAAAACGAAAGAAGGCCTGCCTAACGTAGAAGCTTATAACGAATTCGGTCAACTTGGATTGCGTTTAAATTACGAAAAAAAAACCACTGTGCACATATACGTATATAAAAAGGAATCGGATAAAGGTTTCGTCCTTTTTTTTTTTTTTTTTTTTGTTAATTTATGATGAATTCCAATTGCAAATGTGCACTCGACAATGTCGGCATTAGCGTTGGGGAGGAAAAAAGTGTTAGCTTGATAAGCGGAAAAAATTTTGCTTTTTCCTTCACGTGCGACAAAATTATCTATTTATGTTCCAAAAAAAAAAAAAAAAAAAAAAAAAAAAAAAATTGGACTAAAAAGTATTTGATCAAAATGATGAATCAAAAAGTGATCAAAGGGAAGGCCGTTTTTAATCGTCAGTTAGTTCTGCATGACCTCCAGTCGAGTGAAAGAGAGAAACAAGGGAAAAAAAAGCACCACCAATCAAAGTCGAAAAGGCTCGTGGCGTAAAAACAAAAGCTTCGCGTACCCCCATGGAATCCCCCCCTGCCCCCTCATTCAGACGATGTAATTACAGTACATTACACACTCATTGAAAAAAAAAATTAAAAAAAAAAAAAAAAGAGGGAAAAAAAGTAGTTCAGATTCCAGACTCCCTCAAGTCCATTCATGAAGTCCGGCCAGCTGTCTTTAATTACCCCACCTCCACGTTCTCCCGTCTGGAACCCTTATTCCGATGACTTTTTAATGTGGGTCAGTTCCCTCTGGAACACCTTAGTATTTTATTTTCATCTTGCCCTTGACCATGCCGATTCCTATCCGTCCAGCATATTAATTTCGCGGAAAGGTAAATAAAAAAGCGGGAACAAAACTTTTTTTGAAGATATAAAAAAACGGAAAAAAAAAGTTCATAAAATTGAATGGAATACTTTGGTAATCCCGAGCGTAAGATGACAGGAAAAGGAAAACATTAAAGAAAAAACATCCCTTGTAAAAGTTTCCTAAGTATCAATGTTTTTTTTTTTTTTTTTTGAAAAAGAGAAAAAAAAAGCAAGATTACTGAGATAAAGGAGAGATATTCCATCTTTAGAATTCTTCGAAATCGATAAAAACTAAAGTTAAGGAGAAAGAGAAAAAGTATCCAAGAAAGGAAAAAAAAAAGTTATGAATCGAAAGGAAAAATTCCAATTCTAACTTTTAGGTATATACAGGATTAATATCTTACGGAAACTGATTTAAAAAGAAAATGAAATCCGCGGTTTATTTCTTTTATTGGAAAACATGGTTAAAGTATTATGAATTTTTTCGAAATAATTTTTAACGGTTTTGCTTTTGATAAAAATGTTTTTTTTCCAAGTAGAAATCGGTTCGGCTAAAAAAAAAAAAAAAAAAAAAAAAAAAAATGGCAAAGCTTACCAAAATAGAAAACTATGCTTTTAAACGAAAAATACAACCAAAATCATATGAAATTATGAAATTATGATTTAGGATTTTAAAGAAGAGAAATTAAAATGGCGATGGATCAGGGGTCCGAAGCTTGAAAATTTTGGCCAAAATCCCCTTCCGATGCCGATACTAGCATCAGCATCGGTATCGGAATCGGACCCCTGATTTTTAAAATCGTCTAAAATTGCTCTATGATTATGATTTTCTTTTTCACTAAAATCGGAATCAGAAACGACATAGGATATGATCGATGCCGGTATCGGATATAATCGATGCTTGGTGGCGTCGACATCGGCATCGGCACCGGATTCGGACCCCTGCGATCAGAACGCGAGAGTATTAAGTTGAGTTGTCTCAAGATTTTTAAAAATATTTTTGCTCCAATTCTAACAATAATGGTGTTAGGATATCCGACAAACATTATATTAAAGCTTCTAATGAAAGTGAGTGAAAATGGTAAACGTATACAGAAAAGCTTAACATTTAACCTTTTAAAATCGTGCAGCACGCCCTCTAGACAGTCATAACCTGTTCAAACCCGAAATTCCTTTGATTGATTATAATTTCGCCAGCATCCCGTCCATAACAACCACCGGATAATTCCCTAATTTGTATAGCTGGTATCGCCAAAGATCTAGTTTCTATAATTGGATGTACGTGGGGTTGCCAAAGGGCTCCCAAACTTAGCCAGGAATTTAACATCCTAAAGCAATGCTTTTACTAAATCTGCTGCCTTTGACAAGGATGACATCCCTCATGAGTATCAGGGAGGTATAATAGCCTAAAGTAACTTGTCATGCGAGCTTATAGCTTACTCTGATTTTAGAATGACTTGCTAGGAAGGACTCTGGTAGATTTAAATGCTTCATTTTATTTCAATTCCGAAACCATAGATACAACCGTGGTTTAATTCACATTTCCTCCTATTCATCCGGCAAATGATTCTGCTTCAAGCTTACCTGTAAAAAAAAAAAAGAAAAAAATTATGTCATCATCAAACATGCTTAAACGAAAAAGCTTTCAGCTTCCTGCATTTTTATAAGACGTTTTGCCGATAAACAATGTATAAGATATCCTGTTAAATAGACGTTTTAGGGGAAGAAAAATTATAAATTCGCCTTTATCATCAGATGTAGCTTTTTTTTTATGGATGAAATCTCTTGTCGTTCTTTTTAGTTTTTGAAACACTCGATTTTTTTTATAGCTTAAAAAAAACTTTTAGACAAAAAACACCAAAAAATGACCTAAAAAAAACTGCAGAAACAAAGCTCTGAGAAAGAAATGTTTAAAAAAAATCCTTCAAATATGTTTCAGTCTGGCTCGGTGTTAAAAGTCGTGAAATCTTGAAGGTCTAGTGTTGGTTACCTTGGGACCGGTCATCGTTACCTGCGATTACTTGAGGCGTTATCAAGGTACAATCCTCAACTCATCCAAGTTATATCTTTCGTATCCGAGTATTTAAATGTGATTTCCCTGGGATTTTTTTTATCTCTAAAGCTATACACCATGCAACCATTATTCCATTCGAAAATAACGTCTGAGGGAAAAAAAAAAAAAAAAAAAACCGGGAAGCTCCGAATGTATCGTTCGAGTGGCAAACCTCCAAAAAGCGAAAAAATCTACACGAAATTTATTATTCGCAAAGAGGTCCTTCACGGTCGAGCGACAATATACGGAAAAGTATTATTAGAAACGGGGATGTTTTTCTCCGAGGTTAAGGAGAGAAAAAAAACCTATAATTATTAACCAAATTTTTTTTTTAAAGGCAACGAAAAAGAAAATTTCGCTGCAAAAATTCTTATATTTTTACGAATAATTACTACTTCCTTATGAATGATGCATCCGATAATTTCATTTAATTCTTTTTGGAAATTTTTATTTCCCTGCAATGAGACACCGCCGTAAAAAAAAAAACAAAGAGAAATAAGAATGGTGAGGAATTTAATAAAAATCACAACTGTACCATTTAAGGGATAGATTGAAGGTCGTATTCCAGGTGGTGAGATTACGAATCTTAAGTTAAAGATGCAACAAATTTAATGGACGGCCTCCTTTGCCTCTTTTAACTTTCAACGCTGTGAAAATATGATTTGTAAGAAAAACGTAACGATCGTTTATAAAATATTCTTCATCCTAACCTTCACTCTTTTTTTTTATATATATTTACGTGTACATCGAGTTTCTTCTCTGGAACCATATGATATTTTTTTACGTGACACCACAGACCGTGTCTCCGTCTTTTACAACCTCTTCGTCTATCCGAAACGAGGTTCGAGGTCACTTTTAATCAAAATTCAATGCCTTTTGAAAAAATTGTGAATAATCAAGCATCGAACGGATAAGGAAGCAAAAAAATAAGACTATAAAACAATGTAAAAGCTATGAGAAGCCAAAGTAAAAGCTAAGAAATACGACAATATTTTTTTCATCACTCCGGGCGGGAAATGAACTTTTCCGTCCGCTTAAAAAACGAAAAAATTCATTTCCCGCCATCGCAATAAAAAATAACTTACAAATCAGGCATGGAGGTGGCTTGCAGGCCTCGACTGGTCACGACCCGAACGAACTCGGCCTGCAATACGCCACCTGCATACTTGATGTGTAACATACTATTTCCTGGCTCAGGACGATAAGTTAACTACAATATATAGATTTATGATTAATTTTAAAAGTAGCTGCCCATAAGACAATCCAAAGCCCCATTTTTTCACATTAGCTCTAAAACTCCTCCACTCAGAATTCTGCTTCTACTATCGCAACCGGAATCGGTATTAAAATAGTGTTAAATCAACGCATAAGCTTCTCGCACTAAAAACTCATGTCACATTTGACAGCCTGAGGCTGCCTGGCTTAAGAAGCGAAATCTAATTTATCAAAACTTGCAAGTCGTGATTGCTACATTTAGCGATTAGCAGTTAAAATAAATGGTCCAAAGTCACACCCAATTATTTTATTACTGAATCCTGAGGGAAGCAAAGAGGCTCACTCCTCCTGAGTGTATGAGTTGGCTTCACACTTCCTGAGTTAGCTTATTGGCAACTACAGCACTCCTCCAGAAAATAAATTAAAGTGAACATAATTAGAGTCTTTTAAAATGGTCTGCCCTTTCACTGTTTTGTACTCCGTTTTGTCCTTCAGTACCCGTGTTTTTTTTTAACGCCTAAATATTTTCTTCGCCGGAACTTCAGATGGATTTGACCATCTCTAGAAAAATGTTAATTATTTTTTAGGAAATAAAATAAACAAATATTAATATTAGCAAAATTGCGGTTTATCGCTGCTTTTCCGATTTACACAGGCAAAAGCAAGACTTTTTTTTGGGGGGAGCGGGGCGAAAACCTAAAATGTGCCCAAAAATTCAAATTCTGTCTAGGGTAATTCTTGAAAAAACATAACGTGACGGGAAAGGACAAATATTGCAATTTTGGTAATAAAAAAATATTAAAAAGTAATTAATTTTCTCTCAAAAAAAGGCATATCCGTTCTTTACCTTCCAAAACTCGAATACACAACAACAAAAATTTTTTTTCGTTGCATCCTTAATGAGAAAGCTGCTAACAAAACAAAACGTGACGGAAGGACAAATAATTCACTTTTTAGCTAATTAAAAAGGTTTAAAAATAATTTTTATTATCTAATGAAGAGGGACATCATTCTTTACCTTCTGAGACGCAAATCGACTGTAAAAAAATTTTTTTTCAGTGTGTGTTTGATAAGATATTAAGCAATAATGCCTAAAAATAAAAATATACGTTTTTTCAAGAACTACACTCTAGTGTAAAATTAATTTGCCAAAAAAATCGCATTGTATCTAGTGAGTGTAAAATTGTTTTAGTTCCGGGGTGGGGGTGGGGGTGGGGCAATGGGGCCTGAATCCTCCAGCGTTTTTGGGGCTGTTGTTGCTTTCAGTTAGATACTTAGTCCTGAGTGTGCCCTCTCTTTGGTTTAAATTATGGGAGAGTTCTGAACTTTATAATCTTTTAAGCTCAGAACCAGTAGAAAGGTGCCTAATATCTAAAATCAATTAATATTTGATATATGTCAAATATGTCTCCAATTCGGAAAGTTTGCTTTGATGTCAAACATTTTATGCAACACAACAATAAAATACTGTTTTTTTTTTTTTTTTGTGGAATAATTACAAATAAAAATGCGCGAGAAAATTCATCCCTCTTACATGTACAAAAAGTTATCTATTACTATAACAAGACTGCACAAAATCTTTGGGACTTTGGAGGGAAAAAATAAAAGGTTGCTTAAAAAAAAAAGGAAAAGAATGGGAGGAAGGAATCGAACAAAAGATACATTCATTCCATTACGTATATGTATTCTTTTCCATTGTGGGAATAAAGATGATCGAGCATTGTTTGCGGATGACAATAGGAAAAGGTCTTATTCTCTTCGCATTCTGCTTTATCTTAACACGGAATAAGTCATCTTAAGTAAGAACGCGACCTGACTTGAGCAGACCTACAATAAGATGTGTTTGCTTTAGATTTATCGAACGATCCTATCGATCGGTTCCCTTATTCCTTCGCTAATTTGGTCATATTTAATCGCTAAATTAATTATAATTTTATTCGGTTCACCTTATTAAAAAAAAGGGGGGGAAAAACTTCAATCCGCAAAAAAAAGAAAGCGCCATTTTCGGGCGAACATGATGATGAATCTGATTAAGGGAATAAGAGAAAGAGAAATGGTTTAAATCCAACAAAAATAAACTCGAAAGCTCTTCAGAAAAAACGACGCATGTTACTTTTCATTCCATAAAAAAAAAAAAAAAAAGATGGCCCATTTTTTAATAAAAAAGAAGTGGGGAATCGATACAGCGTTATCCGCAGAACAGGAATTCATGTGAAACGACTCCGGATAAAACAAAAAGCTGGGATGAGTAGACAAGAAATCAGTGGAAAACTTTTAATTATTTAATCCCCGACGCTGAATTCAAGTTTTTTAATCTCTACTCGAGTGAACTGCACTATCGACGGTTCGGTCACGTTCTCAGGTGCTTCCAGGGTTATTTTCTCTCGTCCTTCTCATCGCGTTTCAGAATATTCGTGTTATGTTTTTTTAAGTAATCGTGCTTTCGCTTAAAAAAAATCCTCTTGAAAACGTCGAGTGTGTTTTTCTTTTTTTTCCCTCTCATTTTTTTTTTTTTTTACAATATTAGAAATCTCGAAATTACATTCTCGCGGTTCCGACGAGGGAAAAAAATTAATAAAGCTCGATCGAGTAGTAAAACAAAAGGATTAAGCTAAATAAAAAAATAAAAAAAATTTTTAAAACAAAAACGATAAATCTTCGTCTCAACAATTGCTTTGCCATTGTTCACATAAGACAAGGATATCATTACTGAAAATGGACACTGGTGATTAAGCTTTCAAGCATGCAAATCATATCAATTAGCTGGATAATGGCAAACCTCGCCTACCTTTGAGAATATATCTCCATCCCAAGGCATTAACTATCAATTACTTATCAAGCAATAGTTGTTATCGCGGTGGCCAGATGCCGCATTCAAAAATGATTATTTTCGGGCTTATGATAATGGAATCGGGGATATATGAAAAACAAAAAAAAAAAAAATAATGGGGAGATGAAAATATTATAACAGGCATTTGGATCGAACTGGAATCAAATTACGATATATCGCAGGAGGAGAGAATGTTATTTTGATAAAACGGTTTGTTTTATTATACGAATATTAAATCTCATCTGGATGCCCTCCATTATTCGCAACGTGTGGACCATTATTCGATAAAGTTAATTATATTGCATTCTGATATTAAATTCCGCCGTATATAACGCGTTGCCACCTCGATAAAATTATATTGCATTTTTAATTCCCGTAATATCCGACTTTTTTTTTTTTTTTTTGCATTTTGTTGCATAAATCGAATTACTCTTGTAGCATAGCAAGAATACATGGTTCATGATTCTCGGCAGCCCAACGAAACTTGTCATTATTTCCAACTGATTGACGACGTAATGACAAGGCATTCAAACTTCCGTTAAGGGATGATTTTACCAGAGATTTGCTTTGGGATTTGTTACCTTTAGAATTCCTACGGCCAACGACTGAAATTTGCATTCCATCTGAAGATTTCGGATGGTTTAAAATATCTTAAAATAATCCGAAGGTAAGCCTCTGGGACTATAGGATATGGTTTCTTGTGCACTTCACAATGCGACGACGTGCTCCTTCAAATTAGCGATTAGGCTACACATGTAATACTGTACACTTGTTTGTTGCACCGTTTCCCGTACTGTGTAGTAAGGAATTACAAAGCGTTAGTTGTGGGTATGAGATAATTAGTATCTTTTTATTTCGAGCCAAATTTTTAAACATTATGTAAATTACGTCATCATTTTCGTCATCGTCATCGTCATCTTTATCGTCATCGTGATTCTGAACAAAAGTAACGACTTTATATTTTCGATTTTTAATATCAATGATCACCAAAAATAAAGAAAGGAAATCCCAGTTCTGTGAAGCGTCAAGCTACGTCTAAAGATCATTGTTTTTGCAAAGGAGCCAATATTTTTTAAAGAACTAAAAAAATTGTTTAAAAACGCTTTACTAAATCGATAAATGATATAATCTAGGCACTGGAATTGGTGCAGTAAGCCGATTAATTTGTAAAACAACTTATTTTGAATAATCCAGAATAATTTTTTTAGAGAAAATCGCAAAAGGCATGCCGATGATAAGGCACCGACTTAATTATTATAATAATAAAATAACACATATGCCGTAAAAACCAGCGGGTGGAAACGTTTTTGTAGCGCCTATGTTTAGTTTATGTAAGCTCGGGAACCGATCCGGTTTTTTTGCTGCCATAAGCGAAACATCAGAAACGGAAACGATCATTTTTGCTAATTCCACCCGCTGGTAAAAGCAAAGTTGTCTTAAAAGTTCCGAACCAAAAGCACACAAAAACCGTTTGACGATTCACTGGAGTGAATATTAAAATTAGCGATTAGGCATTTAATATTCCATTGAATATTCCAAATAATCCCCAAATTAGATCTTATGTCCTTCCATAAAAATTCTTAGAATATTGTAATATTCTGTGACATTCTTGGGATATTCCTTTAATATTCCAGTGGAGTTTTAAATCTAGAAAACGTTCTGAAAAACCCTTGAATGTTGGAATATGCTATGAATGTTCGAAAAATATCAAAAATGTCGGAATATTTCCATAATATTCTGAGGGCTTTTATGGGCGGACATAAGGTCATTCCTGGAACATTCCATGGAACATTAGGAATATTTAAAGAATGTACTATGAATATAAAATTCTATCTGGGCCGGCGTGATGAAGAATGGAAAAATTCAATGAAATAATATTTCACTGTATTCTGGACATAATACTCCGAGGTATCTCGTTCTTTTTTAAAAGGTGTTTGACCAAAAGCAGATCCTAAGGAATAGGAAATGAGGCGAGCATTCTAAAGCATTCTAAATTCTCATTCTTCTAAAGCAACTAAAGCATTCTAAACCTAAAGCGTTTCTCGAACAAGTTTTTCTCTTTTCAATTTTTTTTTTTTTTTTTTTTTTTTTTTTTACCGAGCAAAAAGAAAGTTGAAGAGCGAAAACTGGAATAAATCAAACTGCAGAACAAGAGGATTTTTTTTTTCGAATTAATTCTTAACAAATGAATACAGAAAATCTCAAAAAATTTGCATGTTATAATGCAATAAGACGCAGAAATTCCATCTATCAATTGCAAAAAGTTAATTTAAACTTAATAAAATGCAATCCTCCGAAGAGTTTCTTTTCCTCCAATAAGAAATTTTTCACGAAAAGTTCGATTAAATGATATATGGCGGTTCATTTGCTTGTTTCCCTCAACCCCCGGGATCCTCGAAAAACCGTTTGACGATTCACTCCGACGAAACGGCCTTGTTCGGGTCGCACCATCAAATATGCATCCATCGATTTCGAAAATTCTGATAAATGATTTATAAACAGATACAAATGGAAACTCGGGCGATAACCATTTTACAATGAAAGCGGGAGATGGAATATTATTGCGAGCGGATTGAATACGACACCAGTGTATGTGTACAATTTCAACTTGTGCAGCGGGTGAATCCCAAACAGCGAATAATTTTGGGTCATCTAAAGGCGGGTTCGGAGCTGATATGTTATAATATGCCATTCATATGTAGCCCCGTAGGTAAATTATAAAATGACGATGATCGACTGACTGTTATAAATGGTTTAACACTCATTTAAGTGAATCGGATAAGGACCAAATAGGTTTTTAATGCGGTCAAATATGCATACACGCTCCCTAATTGGACCGATGGAAAATGAGGTGATACCAACTGCATTGGGGTTCGCCATCACCAAAACCGTTTTCTAATGGTCAAAATTCAAAATAATTCTAATGCGGTCGCATATCCAAGCACGATCCCCGATCGACATACAGGGGTGTGCTCTACAAAATAATGACTTGAATTATTGTCAAGTAACGGTGGGGAGAGGGGGGGGGGGGCGGTGTTTCGTTTGAGTGAACAATTTTCAAAATGATTAAAATTGAAAATTTTGCAATCGACCACAATTAAATATCCAGTTTTGTATCAGGGCAGGTCGAACTAGCAGCAACAACAACCTTTCGCTTTTCCCCCTTTTTTTTCACCCTCGCCGGCTTTTCCCCCCATCTAGAAAGAGAAGCTATGTTTACGTTTCGATCTATATACACCGATGGCAAAACATCACTAATAATTTTGAAAAAAAAAAACAAACTGGATTTTCCTCTAAACAAAAAGACGATAAAAAGAAAACTTGCGTACTTATTTTAAGCAATAAAAAACTTTCACCGTTCTAACGCAAAGCGATCGTCTTCTTTTTAATAATACAGCATGTAAATCCCGAGATCGATGAAAAAAAAAAAGTCGGAATATAAAATAAAATAAAATCAAAGCAAAGCAAAGCACAGCCATACGTAAATTCAAAGCGAAAAGCTTTCCTCTCCGTTCCACGTCTTTCTCTCTCTTTCTCTTTCTCTTTCACCTATACAAATATTTCCAGACGGACGAAAAAGTTTTCAAGAGCCGCCGGGAGCGAATGAAAATTCTAATAGTTAACCGACGATAAGTTAACCTTGACCCATATTTACTGTCTCCAAGTTCTCATTCACCGGTTTTATCTGACCTCGAAGAATTTCATCCTTGACATTGATCCTTTCATACTCATCCGTGTTTTTTTTTTCTCTCTCTTTTCGCCTTTATTGTGCCCTGGTAGAAATCATTCTGAAACGTAACGCAATTCGATCTCGGTTCAATTCGGATCCATGCAAATTTGGTATCCGATATCAAATCGAATTGAACCGAAATTTATTTGCGTTACGTTTCAGAATGATTTTTACCAAAGCTTTATTTACTTTTATTAAGAGGAATCATCACCGTAGCAGCAGAATAGTCGTATTTTACCTTTTACGGGGAAACGAAGACAAACTCGAAACAAAAAACATTAAGGAATTTTCGGGATTTTTTCCTGAAAAGTTTTTTGGCTTCGAGGTTTGTCTTCGTTTCCCCGTAAAAAGTAAAAACGATTAGTCTGCTGCCACGACTGATGGTTCCTCTTAAGGCGTGTATTTAACTGGGGCAGTAACTTCTTAATAGTCGGGCAGTTGTTTTATTAAAAGTGGCAGCAGTATTAATAGATTGGCAGCGAATTTTTTAATATGACAGTTTTTTTTGGCAGTAGAACATTTCCCAGTTAAAAAATATTTTATGGTAGTACAATATTTAAATTGACCGAAAAAAATAATATTTGGGCAGTAACCTGTACGTTTGAACCTAAATCAAGAAAAAAAGAAAAAAAATCAGAGAAAAGAATTTATTTATTTATTTATTTATTTATTTATTTATTTATTTTTGAAAAGTTAAGATAGAACGACACTTACAAGTGTAGGTTTACATCTGCCCCTATGTAACTTCCCCAAAAGCCAAAATTATACGGCTAAAAATGAGCGAAATTTGCTGCCATTGGAATAATGTTACCACCCGAAACATTATTCCAATAAACATTACAAATGCCACTTTTAAGGAAAAAAACTGCCCGACTATTATTTTTCTACTGCCCCTCGCCCTGATGAAAATGCGATAAGATGACAACTCCATTATCCCATTTCAATCGGGGTATCGATCACCGAAGCTTGTTTTGTTCTCAGAGCCATGTACTTTACCCGTAGACATTAATAATTAATCTCCCGGATAATCATGTCATCTCTATCAAACGCATCTAGACGAATTAAATCCAGAATTCCATTTTCTAATGCACTCGAGAGTTTATACAATAAGGATATGTCATGGAATTTTAGTTGATTAACGTCGAGGTTCGAAAACGGCTGAGTAGAGTTTAAAAGGGAGGAAATACCTCGGGGGAAAGGCAGCGAAAAAAAAAACCAAAGCTGCAAAATAGTTGTTCCATGCACATCAGGGTCATATCAGAGAAGAACAAACACGTCGGCTTTTGAAGATACAACAGGCTGGTTAGGATGTTTAATAATGGATTTATGTGATGGATTTACTGTACAGGAATGTCGAATAGATAAGACTCTTTTGTAAGCCAAAGATAAACAAAGGATCTGACAATAGACATGGGAAGGCAGACGCAAACCTGGGTGTCTATGGGTGTCTAATGAAAGTCGAAATTTAGGTCATTTTTAAATCCAAAAATCATTTGATGTAGGCAAAAGAGTCATCCAATGGCATTTCTTCTAAACTTAATTCTGTACTAGGCAGGTCAACTGAGCTATGTCCATCACAATCGTGCATGGAGATATGCTCTTTTGAACCGTTGCAGGTCAAAACCGGTTCAGGCAGCGGTCCAAAAGAGTATATCTCCATGCATGATTATGATGGAGATAGCTCAATTGACCTGCCTAGTACAGAATTCTTCTATGACCTAGGTTTTGCTATTATACAAATTCAACAGAAATAAATGTAAATATAAGTCTTTTAAATGTAAGTCTGATTTTTCAAACAGAAAGGAAAAATTTGCTATTCCTCATATAAAGTCTAGACCAAGCCTGAACTAAAATTAATTCTCTAAGCTGAATTTCACATGGACGTTTTTAGTAAGCAAAAAGCTTGTCCGGTACCCTACATGAATTAGAATTTGGGAACCATATGTCCAATTTAAGATCATGACCTTTGACCTGCCCCGTTTGACTGAAGCATAGCTAAATCAACGGATGGAACTATCTGGCAACAAAGCAAATGCCTGGAAGTATTACTACGCTGAATTTCTAATCACAGAAGAATCCGCTTTTTACACTAAATTTGAAACTCCCTAACAGAATAACACAAACAGAACAACTGCTTTCGTTTCGATTTACTACTGGACAAGGCAATCTATGCAAAAAAAAAAAAAAAACCACTTTATCTGTTCAGTTGCTACGAATCAGTCGTGCTGATTCTGAATTGAATGTCCAGTATTCCCGAAAAAGCAAACGCTTCGATTCATTTAATAGAATTTTCTCAAACTGGATATTGGACGAATATTTGTCCGATTTCAAGACCTCGTTACGCAAAAAAAAAAACAACAACAATAATTCGGGGGGTGGTTGGGGACGGGAAGGCGGAAATTGAAAATAAAATTTTCCAGGTTTTTAAATTTACTCCCATTATAACGATAGGAAAAAATTCATTAGAAAACCGTGGACGCCATTGTAGCTGAATTGATAAGGCCATCCATTTCGTACGGCAGGGTATTGATGGAGAGTTATGGTATTAGAATGACGTCACTAATACGAGTTGTTCGACATGGGGCCATGTCATATGAAATGATGGGTTGAGTAAATTCGACCCCCTTCCCTGGAAAAGCATCCCTTTCTCTCCCTCGAGTGATTTCGTTTACACCGTCCTCACTTTTCCTTTCGACGAGCTTAAAAACCGCTGCTTCGCTTTATGTCCTTTTTTTCAATTTTTTTCCCCCTTATAAATAATCCCAGGCGACATCAAAACTAGAAGTCCATTAACTGAGATGTTAAAAAAAAAAAAAAAAAGCAGTCGGGTTATAAGCTAGTAATAAGTATGCAGCAGGTGTAGTGCGTTCGGAACAAAAAAAAAAAAAAGGAAAAGGGTTTTGGAAAAAAGAAAAAAAAAAAAAAAAGGATCAGATATCGGGCACACATCTCGGTGTAAACGTGGTAGAAAATGAATACAGGAGCCATACATACATAAATAGCGGGAGTAAGGTAGCGGTAGGGGTTGGGAATAGGGAGTGTTTGTTCATCATTTAAACAGAACAAAGGATATTCGGATCGATGGCATATACATGGACGAGCTGACTCGAATTCACGTATACCTTCGAAAACGGGTTCCCATTACACAAGCGACATTTTGCAACATCGATGATTTGACACCGAAACCCTCCTCGCTAAAAATAAAAAAAATAAAAAAAAAAAAAAAAAAAAGCCAAGCTGTAAAACTTCACGAACGTTAATTAAGATTCAATTTTTTTTTTTCCTTGGCGGAACGAAACATTCAAACCGGCAAAATAAAAACAGGAGCTAAAATAAGGGCTCAAGCATGTTTACGATTTCGAACCCTCGTTTTCTTAGGTTATTAACCTCAAGCGCATCAACCTAATAAATTCTTGTTGTTTTCAGGGTCGCTTTCGTTTTCCAAATGGAAATGGAAATAGTTTCGTTTTTCAAACAGGCATCATTCGAAATATGAGTTTGTGGGAAGTTGGAGTTGGGTTGGAGACTAAAAAAAAAAAAAAAAAAAAAATGAGAGAAGGTGAGGGTTAGGGTTGGAAAGGGTCAGAGTGGCCAGGTGAGCGACTGCTCCTGAATAATGCAGCAATGATTATTAGAGAATCAAACCTTCTCATTACTCACACTACAGCGGATTCGCGACATCGACATGCGTCGTTCGATTAGCCGACAGTATTGTTTTTCCTACCTATTACCGATATATTTATTTTTGCACGTTCGTGCTCGCACGTGAATATACACAAGAACGAAATAACTTTAAGTTCGGGGTACGGAAAAAAAAAAAAAAAAAAAAAAAAAAAGCAGAATACGTAGAAAGAAACAGTCGAAAATGAATGACAGATTCAAAATGAGGAAAACGCGAAGACCGGGGTGATAAAATAATATTACAAAATTTAACGGACGAACGTTTTCATCTCAAAAATAAATCAAAACCTTTTTCAGAACATGGAAAAACGGGGCTGGGCTGCGGTAACGGGAGTCCACAAATTTGTCATAGGGATATTTTTATACCCTGTCCAAGTTTTAAAAAATCCCAATGTTCCTCCGTCAACCTTTTTTTCTACCCCTTCATTTTATAATTTTCCACGTGGAGGAAAAAAACAAAAACCGTAAAATTAAATTTTTAATTATGAAAATAAAAATTGCACGGAAAATATACAGGTTCATATGTACCCTCGTGAACCGCATGATTCGGGACTGGTTTCAAAAAAAAAAAAAAAAAAAAAAAAAAAGGAACGAGGATGCTGAATTATATATATATTTTTTAATTTTTTTCCACAGAGATGAATTTAAACTAAATTGTCAACACTTACACTATGCTATATTTATAGCTTTTTTTTTTGAAAAATTATTCAGCTAAACTCGATGTCGTCTGCTTGAACATGACTATGGTCGAGGGAAGCAACGTTCAAATCAAATCTATATTGAACGGATTAATGATCACTTTTTTCGATACGAGAAGAAATTCCAGGAAAACAAAACCAAAAAAACCTTTTTACGTAATCGTTCCTCGAATCATCGATTAGTGTCATTTTTTTTTAAATCCGCATGGGTTTATAATGTATATTCAGACGACAAGGCAAAAAAAAAAAAAAAAAAAAAAAAAAGCTCTTTAGAATTAGGCCGGATATTTTTACCATCAAAGCATCTCATTCAAAATACACAGTAATATTAAATATCGAGGAACAGGATGCGGAATGGTGCATAGGAAATGCAAGCAAAGTGTCAGGAATCAAAGTAACTATAAGTGAGGGGGCAGAAGAGGAGGTTTCTCTTGCGATTGCATAATACGTCTTGAAAATCGATAAGGGGGAAATGCGTTCATAAGGGGGCGGTAGTTTAATTTTTCCTAGTCCTAGATACAAGTCATAGCCGACAGCTTTATCGAACGCGGGTTCTCGCCGGAAAAAAAAATTTAAAAAAAAAAAACCGTTATCTTTTATGATTTCATTGGAAATTTTCATTTAAAAAGTCCATTAATAAATGAAATTTTCAAATGAGAATTTGCGATGAAAGTTTTTTTTTTTTTTTCAGCTTTTTTTTAATCTCATTTTTTTTTCGTTTAGTTTTTGAAACATGCGGACTTGATGTTGTGAAAAAGTCTCGTCCGTGACATTTTTTTTATTCATTTATTTAGGAAAAAAAAGGAAAAAAAAAAAAAAAATTGCCGGATTGTTCGGTGTCGAAGCAATTTAAATTTTTTTTTTGTTTTATTTCTTCGTTTATCTTTCAATAGATAGAAACCGCAAAAATATTTCACTCCGGAGAAAGAAAATCCATCAAGTGAACAAAAGCAAAAAAATATCTGGAGAAAAAAAAAAACAGTGAGAACGAAAGCTTTAAAAGTATTTTTTTTTTTTTCACAATAATGAATGGTTTCCGAATGACTCCTTTTATAACACGTGTAGAATAACGTGTTATGTTTCCAGGAGTTTTTGAATATCGGAGATGGACCTGCTACCTAGCGGAGTGCAACTCAACTACCAAGCGCTTTAACAGGAAGTTTACGTTATATAGCAGTTCTTTTTTTTTCTAATGCAATTCATATCTTATCCAGTTTAACAATATGAAAAATTTGTTCTTCCTTGAAAACTATATTTTAATACGATTTTCTTATTTTTTTGAACGGCTGTTACAGATCGGCAGGAAATAAAAATAAACTCTACCCATTACAGCATTTTATAAACGCATTTTTAGTTCGTTGACATTGACTTATGCAGCATATTACAGTTTAAATTTATACTTGAATTATAAAATTTGGCATTCCTAAATTATGTAATTATAATACGGTACTTAACCTATTCCTGATTTTTTTAATTCGATTTCAAAAAAAATTATTCGGCTACTTATCCGATTCAAATTTTTATTAGACATTTTTCATATGCTTTTCAATCAGTTTCAACGCAGTCGAAATAAAATTTCGTAAAAATAATGAAATCACCTTTCCGTTTGTGACAAAAAAGAGAGTTTATTTATAAAAACAAATATTATTTTTAACTTAATCTCAAAAAATATGTTTCCATTATGAAGAACTCCGAACGCTTAAAAAATTCACCAAATATTTAACTAACAAATATTTGATCTGGACCAAGGCTGAAATTTTTATGAATTAGGTAATCTGATGGAATACCGCAGCAGTCTCTATTTCGATGGACCTAGCAAATTCAGTAATCTTTGTTTTATTCTTTTATTAACTTTGTCATGGGAAGTTTATCATCGGAAATAACTTATACCCAGACGTAAACCAAGCAAAAAAATTACAAAATAAAAAACTAAACAGAATGAACTTCAAATCCATGTTTACTATCGATGCATAAACGATGGTTTCGGAGGAGGGAAAATGAGAAGATGCCGACACAAAAATTGGGTGTGAAAATATGGAGGGATAATGTACACTGATTCTATTTTCTGTTCATTACTAAAAACACTGTAACCACTTTTTACTCAACTATTTTCTGAAACTTAACAATTAAACCTTTGCGACTGATTCCATGCCTTCAAAGTTTTTGCACTTTCGCATACATTTTTTCTTTTGCGTTACTTTCGGAACTGGTAAAATGAAATCATAATTATGAAACGAAAATTCCCCGGCATCCGTCGACAGTAATTAATGATATTATAGAGTAAAAGACTAACAGTCTGGTTATCGAGTAAACAATAGGTCAATGGGTGAAATTTACATTTTTCTATGAACAAGGAAAACTGTTATAAAATGATCACAAAATAAACAAAAAAAATTGATTTGCCTTATCAAATCGATATAAGATGTCATGAAACTGATGGCGTAAAGGATAATCATTCTTTCCATTCCTAAAGCATTTCGATTTACAAACATGAGCATACTAAACAAAAGAAAGAGACATTCCGAATTTCTAAATTCCTCCGTTAAAAATAAATAAGACTAAAACCATATATCTTTCGGTCAGCGCAATAAATGACTAGGATCTCGATAATGCTGACGAATTTAAGCTTCTAGATTTTTGGTTATTATCTGCCGCCGTCATGGGGATCATAAGTGTTACGTAAGCATTTTTTGCCTATTTTGTACCCCCCCCTCCGTTGAGTGTAATCAAGCGTAAGAAATGGTCGACCAACCTGATATTACGTAAGATTTTTTTTTTTTCTTAGTAATTTGCAAAAAAGAAATTTTAACTTGATTTTCTTTTTATTTTCATCTCCAAAAAAATTATTGTTACAATTCCATCTTCTTTTTCTGAAATAAAAATTTTGACTAACTGTCAAAAAAAGAACAGCGAATTTATTTTTAAAAAAGTTAATGAATTAATAAAATAATATCAAAAATCAATGAACAGAATCAAAAATTACTTAATAAAATAAAATCAAAAATGAATTTAAAGGAATCATAAAATGAAATTATAAACTAATGAGACCATTTTTACACTGAATAATGCAGCAAATTTTTAAAATTTCAAATCTTAGGTAAAACATGGAATCCCCCCCCCCCCCCTCCTGTTAAGTGCTTACTTAATAATTATATGATCCCATGTTATATATTTCCAAAAGCCAAAATACAGTTTTCGCCAAAATATCAAAATACTTGCCACTACCTTTGAGAAACTTGGAGACACCGAATTTGTATGAAAGGTGAGCTTAAATCTGTTATCCCAAGAAAGTTAAATGGATTACCGTCATATACCAGGTGACCGTTTTTAGGATGTCGAAGAAGTAAAATCGACAGCAATGTTACCAAATGCAATGTTATTTGTTTCGATGATCTCAACATTGCAGTCTGCTTATTTTTTCGACAAACTAAAAACGGACACCGGGTACATATGTATCACATTTTTCAAGAATGCAACATCGAAAATAACTGAACCTAAATGTTACACATATTAGCGCCTTTCGAACGTGTGCACATGCGAAATGACGCTAATTGTGCGAAAAAAATTAATGCGAATACTTTCTATTTCGGTATCTTGAACTGTAAATCCTTGTCGGTTTTTTTCTCGGGTTCCTTCTTGAATTTACTCATAACAAAAATCAATAGGTACTTAACCGATACTTTCATAATAATTCAATATTTTTAGAAAAATGTAGCAACCAAGTTTGAATTGTAACAGTGATTGAATTCGGCTTTAATTAACTATTAAGATAAGGTTTAATGGAGCATATCATGGAGCGGGCATTGTACGCTTTCAAAGTACAAACGATAGCTTTTTTGTTGATCCCAAATTCAACAGAATGGAAAAGATAAATAAATATAAAAAAAAAAAAAATCTTGCTATGCAGTACGCATATTTCTGTTTTCTGATGTGCTGGATTACGTTCACAAGCAATAAACCACTTTTTTCATTTTTTTTTTTTTTTTCAAGTATGGGAAAATGAGTTAATCATAAAAAGCAACACTCATATTGTCAGTCTCTTCCGTGTGAAACGATTAGTCGAATTCTCATACACTTGAATTTATTTTCCGTCCTTGTTTCTCAGCTTAAATTTCAAACAAGAAAAAAAAAAATTAAGTGAATATAACGTTCCGTTTTTATAAAATTGCTACTCCACTAATAGGAAAATTCAGAAAATCTGTTTTCCCATATAAACGAATCGGTATGGTTTTTAGTTAAAGAAACAGTCCCTTAAGCCGATCCAGTTATTGGCCAGCTAAAAAAAAAAATAATTTTTAGATGAACGAGAAGAAAATGAAATCGTACATTGGGATGTAGTTTTCCCTGACTTATTTTAAGAACTCACCTGCCAGCTTACTTTTTTTCCTTTTTGTTTTTTAAATATTTAATTCCGCGATATAAAAAATTAAAGAACGATACGTGAGAGCCCTTGAGGAAGGAACTGGACAAATTAGCATTGCCTAAGGTGAACGAGACATGGAAATGATCATCACACACAATGTCGGTTATTTGAAAATTATTTAATAGCTGATGATTGCAGTAAACTAAGTTAAAAAAACATAAAGTAGCTTTAATCATTCTATTACTTAATGCATTGGTTTTTCCAAATTTTCCTTTTTTTTTAAATTCTAAAAAAAATTCTTGTGAGCTTTCATTACTGTTTTTATAGGTCAACGACAAAATATCGCAACCATCCTTTCGATCATCCGTCTGTCCTCAAAATGGTAAAGAAAATGCTTGCCGTTTTGTTGTTCACTGGAAAAAAAAACCCTGTAAAGGATTTTAAAAAATCGATCAAACGGTTTTTCTGACATATTTAGAGGTACCAAATAAGAAAAACGGTAGGAAAAAAAAATTACCTTAGCGGTTAAAATAATATGCGAAATTTCAGTCGAAAACAGAGATCTTTATCATTTTTTAAAACTATATCATCAAATTTTTACGTCAAATTTTCAATAATGATTCCGGTTATGGTCCAGGAATTATATGATCCACAATTGGATTGAAAAATGATTCTTTCGTCAAATGTTGACGTCATTCGGCTTGTGTTTTCCGATGACTTCTTTATTAAAAAATCGGACAAAAAAAAATTTGGAAAAATATTAATTATTCGTATTTTTTTTTTCCTTCCAAATTTTCTTTTCGACAAAAACAAATAAAAAGTTCGCCAAGCATCTCATTAAATAAACGATCATTGATCAGCCACATTTTAAGAGTCTACACCGAATGCGAAATAAATAAAATAATAACATAACAATAAACCGTCCAAGGTAATCTTCCTTGTTTATTTTGTTGTGTATAAAACGGCGAGCGCGATATGTGATATAAAGTCCGGATTTTGGTTTACTAGAGAAAATCGGTTGCATGAATCCTCGGGGCGAAATCATTATAAGCTTGTTTTTCCAAAAAAATAAATAAATGAAAATAAAAAATTATTTTCAACCGTGCGAAACCGATTAATTATACATTTATCTTAGTCATAATGACAAAAAATGTTTTTTACAAAAGTAAAACGAAAAAAAAAAAAAAAAAAAAAAAAAGTCGGTACGAGAGAGTTGTTTATTTCCGGCTTCCGAGCAAATCGCCAAAGGATTAATTTTAGCATGGAGAATACACAGGAATTGCTCAAATCGCACACGGCGGTTCGATTTTTCAGATTATGACGTTTTTAATCAAAACAATGCTCAATTGTAGCTTTGCCAATGGTAGTGAATCGAAAAATCCTCACACTACCCCCGCAATTATTTTTTTTTTTGTAGAGCCATTGCCGAAAATCAAAAAACTGAACGAGAAACCTGGAAACGATTTTTCCACCTTTATGAGGATACTTCTTTTTTTTTTTTTTTAATTTTTTCATCATTTCATATAAAATGATTAAAGGTATTGACAAGGTGACGAGTCGATGGTGTTTGCTTGCATAATGGGAAATAAACCGATGTCTTGGTTAGAGTGCGGATAAAAGTAAAGGACGTTGCACTTAACTTATTCGTTAAAAATACAAGGTCCTTTTCTATGTCGTTTCACGAACTGATGGATATCGGTATTCCTCTCCCTGTTTTTAGTAGGGCAGTTTCATGCTGAAAAGCATTGACTGCTTGTCGATATTTTTTTCCCTTAAAATCCTTCACATAAAAAAAAATATGATAGGCCTAATTCGCGTTATGAGACGAAATATATAAAAATGAATGTCCCACTAACCAAGAATATATTTGTTACCCTTGTGCAACGTTTGTTACTTGCATATTTGCATTAAACAATGGCGTTTCATTTTAAAAGCGATGACACCAAAGAACGTGTAATGAACAGTTGTGCAATACCCACATCGAAGTATTTTAACGGATCTCCTCAAGCAGAATCTGTTATAATTACACACCATGTTTTCGCTGCTGGAGATGCCTCCACTGCATGAACGAATTATTTCGACGAGAAAATGAAAGAAAGAAAAAAAAATAACGAACGAAGATTATTTTTCTCGATTAAAATAAAATCGTTGAGTGTTCTATTGTAATCATAACAATAAATTTTTTTTTCCTTTTTTTTCTGCCGTACCATCAATGGCTATATATTTGCACAGTCACTTCATCAAGTGTATGTAGTAATACTTCTTTTTAAAATTATTAAATGTCCCTCTTGTATTAAAAGATTCACAAGACAAGTCATCCCGATTGGCCAAGAAGGTTATAACCTTGTTTCGTCTCTATTTCTATGCTATTTGGGGATACAGGATGGACGAACAAATGAATGATTTACAATTTAATGATTGCCTCATTTTAAAGTTAAAAAATTGTTTTTACACCCTTTGCTTCAATCTATAATTTAAAAATTTGTGGAAAGGTTGACTGATTATAAAACTGGCACCGTAGCTGCAGTCACATAATCAGTTGTCAGCTGACTCATTCACAGCATTTAGTACCGTAAAATGTGATAGTGAAATGAGACTTAAGAGAATATTGCTTCTCGTTCCCAAAACAACCGATTTAATTTTTAAATTATTAATTTGTAAAAAAAATTATGTTTTTGCAAAGTGCATCTGCAGCAACCGCCGCAATAAAATAAATAAAACCTCGCTTTTCATAATGTAAAACCGAAATTTCCATACCGAGTAATTTTCTTGTGACTCATGAGCCCGAAATACCCTTTAATTCACTGGAAAACCTTGGCTAGCAGATGATTTTATATTTTGGAGGAAATCATACCCTAGCTCAAAGAGATTTCGGTCTAGAAGCTCTCCGTCGGATACATTTTTGAGTCTTGTGGTTTTGGCAAGTCAGTAAGCGGTATTATTTGCTGTTGAATTCAGTGGCGAAGTAAGTTTTTCGATAAATCTAGTTCCGGAGCAAAGGGTACCAGTTTTTGTGAAAAAACTTGAAAAAAAAATGGTCTCTACGGACTTCGCCAGGGTTCCATAAGCCCGAAAAACCCTTTAAACCACCGGCAAACTCTGTTAATAGGCGGTTTTGTAGTTTTACAGTCGATTTGGGCAATAAGAGTGTTAAAGCATTATTATTTCAAAATAAATTTCAATTCAAACAAGCCTAAACATGCTTCATTTCGGTATCAAATACATTTCTTATTAATTCTGGAACTAAGCCACCTCGCTATGGGATACTTGAAAAGAAAATTATGCATTCTACTCATGTTGTTTTAAACCCTTTTATGATATAAGTTTATAACTTTAAGGAATTCATTACAGTAATTACATGAGACAGTTTTGCGATTTAAGTTTGCCATCAAATATTCGCAATGCAAATATTAAAGAGATATTTCATTTTGATTTAGTTTTAGCATTTGCGACTGAAAAAAATTGTTCATGTCCAATATTTGAGAACGATAGGAAATTATTGTTCCGCTTCACAAACAAAAAAACGGTTAAGACTTCCTCTCGCTTTTAATCACGAAAACGAAAAATAAACATCCAAATTCTACAGCTTATTTAAAATTTCCTTTTATACGATCAGCTTTTACAATCCCGTAATCCAAATACAATGAAAGGACGATGAATAAAAACAGTTAGGTTTCTTCTTTTCGTCATAGTCATCCTCAAGTATAAAAGTTTGAATAATTAACAGACGAACTGTTGTCGGCGTATCTTGACCTTTGGTAACAGTAAATGAAGTAGGTCGCACAAGTAAAGATGACTATTTTTTCCATTTTTATTTATTTATTTATTTTTTTTTTTTTTGCTCTATGACAGTTTTTAAGATTCGGGAGTGGTTTTAGGATATGAGGACGAGAACGTGATCGGGTTTGGAAAGTGTTCCCGGGATCCGGGATTGGGCGTGGCCGCTGTTTAGTCGTTAATTCAAAATAAATATTTACCCTCCTTGGTAGAATGCAATCAGTGATCGATACAAAGACCATTCCATTTAATTAATCCCACGGTAATCCATTGTTTTAATTACGCTAATTTTTGATTGTAATCAAAACCTTTTTTCGATGTAATCAAACTAATCATTCATCCAAATTTACAGTGTAATTGATTTTGAAAAAACATGGGAGAGAAACGATGACTGATCGACCGATAACTTGTTTATTTTATTTCCTATTTGTTTTTGTATGAATAACTAAAATTTTGAAAAATACTCGATTTGTTATTCCCCCCCCCCCCCCCCAAAGCGCGGCACTTCGTTTTCGAAAATTTGCAGGAAAAAAAAATGCAAATGCATTTACTGAAACTGCAACGACCGACCTGTAATTTACGATCTGAAGTTTACTCTGTTCTATTTTTGTTTCGGGCTGCAATTTGTAAACCGGAATAACGAAATAAAATTTTCTCGAGTCTTGTAATCTATATGTTTTTTTTTTTTTTTTAAAAAAAGGTCATTTGCCGAGATAAACACGTTAGAAATATGCAAAAACGTCTTAGGATTCATCCGAGAACGATGTAATCGGGCTGACATTTTTCATTAAGCCATGACATTTTCTTGCCCTTCTAATGATCGTCCAACCCTACCATTTTTTCTCTTTTAAAATTAATTTTCCTCCGGAAAAAACAACAATGCTCGATTTTATAAAAAAATTTATCTTTTGATCATTTTTTTCGCTGTACTTTTCCCAGCTGAAATGGTTCTATTTCGGAGAAAAGCCTGGCAACTCGCTTGGAACAAAAGCTCAATCGGGAGATATTTTACAGTCTAATGATAATTAAGGCAGTCAGAGCTGGGCTTACGAAAAATAGGCCCTAGGAAAACCTCTTGAAGCGGCCCCTTTTCAGAACTGCTAAGTGAAAAGACCTCATTTTTTAAAGTTTTTTTTTTTCTTTTTGTAAAGATTGCCTTTATTTGACTTGGCATAAAATATTGATTTCTTATCAAAAAATTAAAAAAAAAAAAAAAAAAAAAAAACTGCATACTAAATTTAGATTTTTGCAAACTTTTTTAGAAGTTCGAAAATTTCAACGGTACTTAGTGTTGCGTGACTTTGTTTGACTTTGTTGACTCTAGATCAAATAATATATTTTCTGCACTAAAACCTGACCGTGTACGAGATCGGTGGTTAAAAAATAGGCTCATAAAAAATAAGACTTTAACCCGTGTACGAGTTTGGATATTTATTTTTAGGCCATGAGAAACCGTGTACGAGTTCGGACATCCCCAAGCTCCAAAATCAATCTCAGGTGATCTAACCTAGAGTACAACATTTAATTAGGAAGATAAATTAATTAACTTTGGAGAGATCATAGCGCCTCTAATACGTTTTTTAGCAAGGAAAAAAAAACCATTCATCATTTTAGAAACAGAATGCCGAAACTAGACATAGCACTAGATCGACGTAATGTTGAATGAGAATAGACCATTATGACATTTGGTGTCTGTCAATTTTTACATGCATGACAAGGCAACAACACCGATGATATTTCGGCATCTTCATTGTTGGCCAAAATAGCAACCACCGAAAAAAAATGATTTATGCTTAAAATATTTCGAAATGTCAAAATGAACTTATTGCGAGACGTTTTCGCAACATAATTAAAAATTATCTGCATCCTTCGATTCTATTTGGGAATAAAATCCTTCTTCGCAGAACATGAAGTCAGCTAACTGAATAAATAAATCCGTTTTTCATAGGAAAAAAACGTAAAAAAAAAACTAGTCAGCTCATGCAAAACAAATACATTACGGAATCGTGGCAATGATTAAAAAAGAAATTTAGACTAAAACCTTTTTGCGCACAAGACCTAAACTTTGAACTTTTCACAACAGTCGTAAATAACTGCATATTTATTTTAAGTGATGATATAAAGGATCCGAAAACAGTCAAAACAATGGAGGAAAAATGATATAATTGAATATAATAAAAGGAAAAAGGCAACCACAATTTTATTAAAAATAAAAAATTTAATTAAAATGCTTATAGAAAAGCCGAAAAACTAAAGAATGAAGAATGACTGTCAAACATTTCAAGGCCTTTCGATTTCGCATTGATAACTGAGGAAGCCTTTACGTCAAGATGATAACACCAGACATCAATGCAATCACAACCGCAACAATATTTTCGATAAAATAAAATTCACCATACAGTGCTTACTTTTCAACTCAAAACGGGTCACGGATTTTATTCGTATATTGATTATGTAACTATTTATTCTACATTCGAATGAAACAATTGAATTTATGATATTTGAATTTCGACGATATTATTCATTTGTGATGAAGAGGGTGCCGACACTACACACACGACGAGAGAAATTAAAAAAAAAAAAAAGTTCGGGACAAAATTTAATAATTTACCGAAATTTTCAAAATCTGATTATGGCTCGAAGGAAAGTTGTCTCGCGTAAAAAGGTCCCACAAACAGTAAACATTAACTAACAAACAAAATTCGGTCCGGTCTGTTTCTATACCTTGAGGCATTTACGAAAAGCAAACAGCTAGCTGCAAAACCAAATAGAAAAGTAAAATTAACAATTACATGACTAACCCGGCTCTTATCACTCGGAAAGAATTTCAATCGGCATCGATTTCCTTTCAAAGCATGAAAAACAATGCCGAAACAAGAAAAATTATCTCTGGCGGATTCCCACACATTAATAAGTCACGCACTAAGGATGAGCCTAGGCCGATTTTTGTAAAAATGATTTTAATTACTTTAATTATGATTCATATAAGGATAAGGAATGTTTGAGAACACAAAAAAAAGTGTTTATTGTATTTTCCAAAATATGCGCATTATTGAACTTGAACTTTATTAGTCCTTCTTTCGTTTCCTTAGTTTTTTTATATCGCCTTGTTCGATAGACATTCACGGGTTAATTAAAGTGTCTCCCTCAATTGAAATAAAACAATGTAATTCTTGCATTTTGATTAAACCGATGTTAAGGTTCTTCCAAGCACCTATTGCTGCTGTGAAACTTAGACCTAGATTTGATGGTAGAGGTCCCTATGTTAATCATGAAATTACATAGAAAATGTATACAATTTGCAGGCACGAACTGGGAACTTTTAAGGGCGCAAGCTAAAAAATTTTTAGTGGGCGCCTGCTACCTTGCGGGGCCTAACTTACATCATATTAATGTTTTTTTAAAATGTCCACCAAAAAATGAATTTTAAATTCCGGTCATTTTTAGGTGTTTTAATTTCCACTTGCTAGGAAATTTAAATCCGAGAATCATTCAATTTAGGAAATTTTTAGAGGCATCCAAAAAATTAAAAAGTTTTTCTTGGTTGAACTCAATTGGTTTTTTTAAAATCCCGAAAATCTAGAAACGAAAGGGGGCATCTTTTTTTTCTAAAAACTCTATGCGTTTTTGAGCTGAAATTATTTTTTTTTTAAATCATTTTTTGGCGTTTTCTAAGAATTGTTTTTTAGTTAATTAATGTAGGAAAAATTTGTGAAAAATTTAATCTAAATGTCTAAATTCAAATTATTTTGGTAGTAAAAAACTTTTTTCGTCCCCCATTCATTACCAGAGGTTCAAATGACAAAAATTTTGAATTTATGAAAAAAACAGATTTATAGGAATATTTTTACTATTTTGCTTCTTTTTTTAAAAAATTTTAAAATTTTTTTATTTTGTAACAGTGAAGGCGCCTTCTTTTCTTTTCAAAAAGGCGCACCGGGAAAATCCCGGTAGCTCGGGGCGCCAGTCCGTCTCTGACAATTTGTATACAAAATGTATACAAATTGCATACCATTTTAATTTGTAAACATTTTGTATGCAATTGGCATACATTTTGTATACAATTTCATGACCAACATAGGGTCATAGAAAAAAGAACAACAGAAAGAAAACTAACCGAAATCCGGACATCCAGTCAGCAGCACTCAGAAAGCTTTTCTGCATTTTGAGGATATTATCAGAAAAATTAGATATTTAATTTAATTTAATTAGCTATGATCGTACGTACTCAGAATCAAAAATAGCTAACAAATTGAAACCAAACCAAACCAGATCTTCAAATTAACCAAACTAGCTAAACCAATCAAACCAAACCTTGATTAATTTTGAAATATTTGCACTCAACTGAAGCGCCTGAAACGCCCCGAAGCTCAACTGAAGCTTTCAATCTGCGCCTCTTCCTTTGGTAAAATGTGAACTGGACTGGACTGAACCGAACAAAGCTGAACCAAAGCAAACGAATACATAAAATAAATTCTTCAATGCCACTCGACCCAGAATACGCCTTAGTAGGAAAAATTGTCTTCTGCTTAAAATCAAGAAGGACAGGAAAAGAAAATATTTTTTGCGGACTTAAATATTACAGAAACCAAAAAAAATCTGGCAATTTTTTTACGAAGACGATAAATCCAGAGCAGGCCGAAATTTGATAAAAAGTAGTCTTGCACTCCCAGTCTGAGGCGGAAGCTTCAGTACTTCGTTATTAAATTAACAATATCAAATTCCCATTAAGACCCTATGAACTAATTATATCTAAAAAAAAAGTTTTATTTATTCATTCATGAGGAAAATCGAGCCACGTGGACTGCGCTCGAACTTTTTCCCTTTTATTTAATTTTTTTTCCGCATAAACTCGGAAATTCAAAGGATTCCCGGTGCCAAAGTTTTGCAGAAATACATTAAACTTACATAATCAACAAAGTTAATAAGTAGTTGCGAGAAATCAAGGTTTTCAACTATCAGTAGGCAGCAAGGAAATTCCGTCATTCAAGGCAGTTACAATTCATACCCATTGTCAACTAACGCCGCTATAATAGCACATATTGAACTTTTATTTATTCATACATTTATTTTCTTATTTATTTATTAATCAATTGGGCAAACCGATTTTTTTCCGTCAGAAATGTATAAACTCCCCCTCCCAACGATTGGTTGATTTATAATATCCCAGCACGAGTCTAAAAGGTTATGAAATATAACCGCGCAAGTTGGTCCACTTGAACACGAATAAAATTCTGACCTAATTTGAACTATTGCGGTAAACACACGGATGTTAATGATCCTCAATTGATTAATTACGTCCAAGGTCACGACAAAGTCTTCCTCGAACGCTTCATTAATAGTCCAATAACTGCGGCATTGTTTTACCGGTACCGTTGAACTTGCTAATCAAGATTGCAAACCGACCTTAAACCGACCTTTTTTTTTTAAAGCTTTAAAAAAAAACTGTTGTCTCGAACTCACGTGTTTTTTTTTTTTTAACCCAGACGAAGGTGTGCCGCCTTTATGCCACTTACATCGCATTAAATTAGTTTGATTTAATTCAAATTGGATGCTCGAGCTTGCATTAATACGTCACGTAGTGCCAAACATGGCACACAATCGCGACTTATTGCGTCTAATCCCTGCTTCGTATTATGAATTTCATAAAAGGGTAAGGATAGCCTGCAAAGGGATGGGTCGAGCCATTAAAAATTAGGTTATCTGATAACAACATGAACTTGGTTACAAAATTTACGGATTAAATTTTATCTTTTAAGTCCAATAAAATGTAAAGTAAACAATTACTAAAAATAAGTAAGGACGACTGCTTTATTCTTCATTCTATTTTTTTTTTTTTTTTTCACTAAGAAAGTTCTTTTTTCAAATCTTCATCTTATTTTATCCAGTCGATTCGAATTTATTATCAGTGTTTCCTCCCGTTTAGATTAAATAATTTATTCGTAGGTATAGTTTAGATCTGCAACCAATGGTACTTGACGAAAAATATTATCCTCTGGGTGAAAAACATCAGAAGAAAAAGCATTTATAATTCCCTTAAACAAGAAGTGAGAGTGGAAAAAGAGAGGAAATGCACGATAAAAATATCGGCAATGCTATTGATAACATGTCGCAGAGAAGGTGAAAAGACCGATTAGGACAATGAACCTGACGATAACATTTTTTTTAAAAATATTGTTCAGAAAGGCCTATTAGATTATTTTGAAAGTATGTTTATGCGTTTTGGTCCTTCTCAGCTTTACAAATCAGAGTGTTTTCAATATCAAGCATCGCATGAGCATAGGAGCTTCCCATTCTGAAACAATGATTATAAAACCCGAGAATTAATGAGCAATGCTTTTGTTCTCAGATAAAGAGGAAAAAAGAAAAGATTTTTGGAAAAGCATGAAAATAGTTAGTGTACCTCATATTCAATCCAAAAAATAAAAAGACACTTTTGATAGTTATCTCTTAAATTCGTTGTTAAAATTGGCTCCTAAAAACATTCGAAAATCATTAACCAAACTCCTGCAACTACTGCTTTGATCACAGTAACGATTTTCTCGGGTACTCAAACTTTCTTTCTTTACTTTTCCTTGGTGTTGACGACCAGTAAAAATTTCTCAGTATATTGCCACTTTTATGGTAGGAACATTCAATATTCTGTCATTGTTACACTGTGAATATCCTTATTAGTTGTCTGAACAAAGATCTGGAATGCTGGCCTATGTTGGCCACATCCCGACAAATTTCCGATTGGTCTGAAAGGTTGAAAGCTGGAAGGCGCAAAACTTACCAGGGATCACTCTAATAAAAATTCGGGGGGAAAAATAGGGATTTCATTAGAACGCCGAAACTAATAATAAAGTGAAAAATAAATAAAAACGGAAGCAGATCATAAAGTTTCGAGTGAATATGCCTGACACTATTCGTTTTTAGCGATCTACTGGTTTCGGTAAGAGGTGCTGTCGAAGATTGATTTGATACTGTCCCTGTTGTTATTCAAAGTGAAACTAATTACTCGAAATAAATAAAAAAAATTTGTTTAAAAAAAAATTGAAGCAATTTAGCTTTTTCATATTTTCCATGGAAGAAATTGACTTTTTACGAATACGAGCAATTTTAATACCGTTTATATTCAACAAATGAGGCGTCGATTAGAAGAAGGTAGTAAAAAACTGAATCGAAAAATTCTCTTGTTTACATATTCAGATTATGGCAGCCAGCTTTTATTTTTACTGCCTCCTTTTTCCAACCAAAAATCTATCGGTACTGTCATCAATTACATTATAACATGTCCATGCAAAACTTAACTTTTTGTCAAAATAAAATTTTTTCCAAATGAAACATAGCAATTATCTTTTCTAAAGTGTCAAAAGAAACGATTCAAAAAGACATTCACCTGAAAATAGACAAGTAATTTGGCTCTTAGACAAATTGAATATTTTCTGTAGTCATTGTCGATGAACCCAAAATACATTTTGTTTTCTTTTCTACAAAAAAAAAAAAACCTTGTAATTACATACTTTACGTTTCCTAGCAGACTGGTAACAACGCTTAATATATTTAGCTTTTTTTCCCCCCCAAAAATCCGAATTTTTTGAAGAACTTTATTAATCCAACACGAAACGACAAGAAAAGATTCCGAAAAAGCTGTAAATGAAATTACCTCAAAAATTTGAAGTAAACCTAAAAACCAGATTATAATACCATTTTAATTCGTATGTATGTAATTCGTAATTCGATTTTCCTCATAGAAATTGAGACCTACGTCAACATTTGTAAAACGCTTCAAGTCATTCATCCAAATCGGCGATAAAGGCCAAACATTAAAAAAAGAAAGAAAGAAAAAGAAAACATTTTTGGTGTTATCATGGGTTAAAATATTTTTAACTAAGCTTATAGGAGCAATACAAATTTAAAAAAAAGAAAAAAAAAAAAAGATAGATGTGAAAAAAAATTCAGATGAAAATTTTAATGACGGTTATAAAACCCTCGTGGCTTCTTTAAAATTCACGTTTTTTTTTTTTTTCACCAAATCAAAAATGGGGAGTAGGGAGGATGAGAAACTGAAAAAAAAAATGAAAAAAATCCGTTTACGATTTAAATTGAAAATTGGTACGGGGAAAAAAGAGACACCGAGGACCACTTAAAATGCAAGCAAAAATATTAGATTTGCAGAGATTTTATATTTAGTTTTATTTTAACTCGTTTTTACTTAAATAATAGGATGGATGGATGAGTGAATGAATAAATAAATAAATAAATAAATAAATAAATAATATTGGTGAATTTATTAAGTAGCAGAATTTTGAGTGAAGCCGCGAAAAAATACAAACAAGTACCGTAGTCAATATACTAGTGATTGAATACACCAGAGTGGATTTCATCGAATTCTGAAATCCAAACAATGAATGATATAAATTTTTTTAAGCAATTACCAAAAAATTGGCGTTACTCTCTTTATACATTAATTTTAAAAAAATTAAATGCTTCTATTGAATAATTCCAGATTTTTTGCTTTGAAAATGGTTCTTCATGAATTATGAGTTTTTTTCAAGAAAACGAACCCTGGTGGAAATATTAAATTGGGTTAAGTTTGGATTAGTCTTGTAAGACTCATTGCCGTTTTTCTGGTGCCAATCTTATATAGTACTCGAAATTTTAGCAATACTAAATCAATTTTAGATCAATACAGATTTTTCCCCATTTGATTTCAATTTAAATTTCCGCCAGAAATTTATAAAAAGTCATCAAATTGTTAGAAGTCTTTAAAAGCACGACACTTAATGAAAAAATTTTTTATGAACACACCTTAGTTTCCTTGCAGTTCCCTAGATTCAGTATTTAAAAGTTACGGGAAAATGTGGGAAAATATTGGAGTGTACAGGAGAATTTTTTACTTCGTAAAATTACTCAAGTCCATGAACTTTTTGGCACGATATCGCTGCATAAAAATTGGTAACGCATGATTGTTTACTATTTATTTATTTACTTATTTATTTTTTGTGACCTGTTCTATGAATTTCATGAAATATTTAGACTCTATAAAATCGCAGACACTGCACACAAATTCGTTATTAAAATCAATATAAAAAACTGGACTTTTAATCAAAAAAGACCAGAGCATCGAGCCGATAAAAATAAATAAGCTTTTATACAAAAAATCACCAGGAAGCATGCAGTCACATGGTAATACCTAATTACCAACCGCAGAATAATTCACTGTTCGCGGTCTCAAGGCAAGAGCCTTGAAAATAGATTTCGATGTATTAACTTCGAAAGAAAACTATTTAAAGATTTATAAATGCAAAGGCTCCATTTATGCTCACAATTATCAAAAAATTATGCATATATGAAAAAGGTTTATATTAATTAAGAAAGTTAAATACACAATCAAAAGTGTTATTCCGAATTGCAAATACAATGACGAAATTAGTCATTCAAAAAGCGAATCCAGCACGTAATATATATATATATTTTTTTAAAAATACCGTTAGATAAATATAAGCGCAACGACAATCGGTAAACCCATGTTAATAATGTTCTTTGGCAATGGAAATTTCGTATAAACAATGAGCCATGAATGTGTAATATATTGATTTCACTTGATGACTTTTTGTCTAATGCTTCAATGAGTTTCAAAAAAAAAAAAAAAAAAAATTTGCAACCTTACCTGATTTCAGTAATAAGGAAAAAAATTAAGAGTCCAATTTTTATTCCAAAAAAAAAAAAAAAAAAAAAAAAAAAAATCATTTGATGCTCAAACCAGTGAAAATAATTTTAAATCATTGGAAGAATATGACGGCCCATATGGACCATCGTCCTATCGGTGTGAAGCGGTAAAAGTACCATCAGTTTTACCACCAACCCCCAGCTCTAATACAACGATTATTTTCAAAGAGTTAAAGTTTGACATTTTCGAAAAAAACTGACAACTTCAAATATAGTTAAAATTCGACGAGCCGGCTATTATCCAAGGTTATCAAATCGCTCAAATCGTTTAAATGTTATTGTGATAGATTTAATGTAATGGGTAAATAAAAAACGTAAACGGCATATTTTAAATTGCATCATTATGAGTAGCTGTCAGTGTAGTCTTTTTTCAGACTGTTTAACCTACTACAAATGAGTATGAAAAATCTTTCAGTTTCGCTAGAACCAATCTATTTTTATTTTATTTTTTTCTGCAAAATTCTACACATTCTATGGTTCCGAATGTTTCGTTGTCAACACCTCAGATTCACTGCCAGTGCTTTCTCCATTCGATATTCTTATAATGCCTGTTTATGGAATCAATTTCAAGGTGGAAGCCGTACATCTTTCGCAAGGTCGTCAAAGATGAAAAATTTAAAAATAGTTCAATTTATGTTTAAATTCACAAAAGAAAACCTTGATGTATCGTTTTTCTTTCTGACGAAATGACCAGTCCGTATAAGTGACAAATAACGTGCGATATCCAACCTTCATTTGAAAAAGAAAAAAAAAAAAGAAAAAAAAAGCATATAAACGTGTCATCTGATCTGATTGATAGCAACAAAAAAATATATATTTATAGGTGTAGAAAGAAAGGAAATAAAAGCTTCATTTTTAAAGTGATAAATTATCATTCGCATCCCCGAACTTTTAGAAAAGTTATGAATAATATACAAGAATTATGGAATTTGAACAAGAAAACGTCACGCCACAATAGTCCTCCATATGTGTATTAAAAAAAAAAAAAAGAAAAATGATTTGGGAGAACGGAATCATCGTCAGAAGGTTTGATAACGTATATTATTTATCCGAATGGAAAATGTGTGGCCGACAGAGATGATATAAGTGGAGAATGACGAAAATCGTTCTGACGACGACCTAAAATCGAGGCCAGATGAGTACGTCACTATCAAAGGGGAATGCACCGTTCTATACCTATCATTCGAACACCTTGACAGGACGTCGAACTTAAAAAAAAAGTTTTTCAAACCTTGATGTGCAAAGGTTAACGAAACGTGGGGTGAAAATAAAAAATAAAATAAAAAATGAAATGAAGTTCATCGACTTTTCATGTAATTTACAGTAGATGCTGTAGCCGCGGATTTCATTGCATTAACCGTTAATCTCGGGAAATCCAGTTGGTTTTCAAAAACCAACCGCACATCACAAGCATTGCAATTACATTTTTTTTTTTTTTTAAATGCAAGGAAAATGGAACGAAATCAGAACAGAGAATCTTAAGAGTATTATTTACATTGTGAAGTGGATTTCATTGAGAATTTTTCACGTTTATCTAAAGTGTAAGAAGATAAAACTATCAACATCAAAAGTATTAAATTAGTAATGACATGGCCTAATTAATTTACGATAAGACGATTCCTTTATTATCTTAGCAAAAACACATCATTTTTTAGGAAATGAAACGGTATCTTGTAAAATATAATACATAAGGTAAAAACGAAAGAAAAAAAACCCATATTTAATGGTCACTTCGTTAGCTAACATCTAAAGTATCAGCAAGACAGAAAGAAAAGGCAAAACTTGTTATCCTTTAATGCTTTTTCTTATTTCACGTTGCATGCGCAAAATTCCTTATGCAAAGGTCATCATAACCAGACCTAATTCTCTTCCGCAGATTTCACCTGGCTTTTACAGCTATTCGACTTTGAGAATATTCATAGAAACTCATCTCGGCAATCTCAAACGTAAACGAAGTCGTTATAGATTCGACAACATGCGATTAAGGGAATCCCCGACATTACGTTAATGTTACTTTCTATCATAGTAGCAGCATGGAAAATATTGTTCTTTTTTTTTTCAATTTATTTTTGTTTAGTTTTTCTCGGTTAAATTTTACATAACTTCCGTATTTTCGAAAAACAAGATGCAATATGTGTTGCGAGTCTGGATAAACAATTCAAGGTGATCGATTTGGTTAGCCGAAAACGGTCATTAACTGTTATAAGATGTGGCTGTATTTCCTTCATAAAAAAAAATTATCGGGGCCATAATGACCTTAAACGTCATTTTTCGTATTTCTCAGCAAGTGAAAAGAAAGCGTGGGATGTTATTAAAAACCTTCTTACTTGCATCGGTTGTTAAAAGTACCGATAAAGAGGCTCCCCAAGATTTGCTATGACCTCAAGATGGTAAATAATTTTATCTGCCTCTTTCCTTTACTTTTATTCTAAGTTGAGCGGATACTGCATTAGAACGAAAATTGGCACAGAAACTGCAAATTTCCACCAATGATACAGAACAGATACACTTAGGAATTACAGGATCAAATATTTAAAAAATTTCATGGTGGTTTACTGCAAAAATGAAAAACAATAAGTCGTCTGAATGAGCAGTGAGCTGAAGGCAGCAACTTTTTGCTAAGAACCACATAAATTTTACACCGAACAAATAAGGGGAAAAAACTTATTTAGACAAATCATTCTGGCATTTTCGACCAGTTTATACCGTTGGGTGCAAGCTAGCGTCAGAGCTTATTGCTCTCGTAGCCTTTATATTCAGGAATGGAAATGATACAGCAGAAACTAGAAATAAATTACGTCCTAACACAATTCTTACATCTGACCTAATCTTTAAATAGTTGGGAGAAAAAAGTAAAATATGGACCAAAAGATGTTTGTGGCTTTACCATCTTTCAAATGTGATAATCACAATAATCAATGTCATGAAACCGTGACGGAGTGTTCTCATATTAGGAGCAATGACCGATCCCATAAAAATTTTGAAGGTGATGATTTTAAAAGATTCAGTCAAATATTCGGGTACACAATTTTTTGTATCGTGTAAAACGATTTTCAATGGTTTTTTTTCTTTTTTTTTTTTTTTTACCAGAATCAGGAAGCAACTGGTCGAATCTCGATATTTCACAATACAAAAAACTAAATAAATGATCTTATTTTATTTTTATAACACCGATAAGAAAATGTAATGAAAACTGCACTAAGTAAACACGTACGTAAGTGTAATGTAAATGTTTTAGTCATTCAGTCATCACAAAAAAAGAAAAAAAAAAAGTGTACTCTAAAATGTTCTTGAATCTTTGAGGATGTTTTAGACACAATCTAATTACATAAAATTAAAACAATTAAAATATTTTTAAGTGTGACCTCTTAAAATTATAAAGAAAAACGATGGAAAATTTATGATCAATTACAGTCAGACAATTATCAAAAGTTTATCATTATAATGACAAAGAGGATTTTATGCCTAAACCACCGCTTTGACATGGCTACACATATTTTTAAGTCAATATAATAAACAATAAACTTTTCTTAATAGGACGATCATAGTTCAATTTTCAGTCAAATTATATCAATCATAAAAAAAGCTTTTTTCACTTTTCCTAATTAAAAAAATGCCATTAATTTTTTTTTCTTTTTTTTTGACATCTAACGAGTAAATATTCCTATAAGACGCAATAATCATTCCACTTCCTTATCTTTTAAACCGGCTATTTTCTTCTATGGCCTTCTCAACGTACGGGAAATAAGAGAAAATTATGATGCTGAAGAAGTCATATTCCACAAAGTAATCAGAAAGTCAGTGACGTCTTTGCATTTTGTTAAGAATGCTTTCTTCTCATTTTTAATGGTTATTTAAGGTTTTGGGCTTCGTAGAAATAAACTAATAATCCTTTGATAAAAGTGATAACACAGCTTTAAAGGACCACAGATGGCACAGCTTTAAACGACACCGCTTTAAATGTCCACTCAAAACATAACGTCGAAACCGATAAAAAAAAATACTGGTCAATCGTCATAATATTTTAATATTTTTTCCTCTAATTTAGCTTGCAGGGTAACATATATACTTTTAAACTCAAGGAAAATAACGAAAATAATTCCACAAAAACAAGTCGCGTTTTTCCACGTTTTTTTTTTCTTTTCTATAATATACCTGCTAAAAGATATATTCAGCACAAACCTGTTTTAACGTTTTATTTATAAGCTTTTTTAAAAAAACGATGACTTTTATATTATTCCCTCGCATCGTACCTTCTTTCGGTTAATCCAAAAAAGTGAGAAAATCTTCATATTTTCACCAAACTATCGTTGTCATTATCGTTCCCATCCACTTTTTTTTTCGGTAGGAACTAAACGAACGATACACCGAAATAAATCGAAGCTGGCGCACTCAATTATAATGAAAAACACGGATGCATAACTGAAAAAACGTGAAAAACAAAGCTTCACACAACACGTGACGAAAGTGTTAAAACTTTGCTATTCGGAGGAAGTTTCGCGGGTCGTTCACGACTGAATCGAAGGAGTCCTTCACCAATACTAAGACGATCGTTCTTTACTTGTGCATATTCCCCCGCGACACATAACAAGGTTAACTTGTTATCGACATACGTTAGCTCTACCTCAAACGTCAAATACTGTTAAATTATTTATTAATTAACTAACTAAATTTAATTCATCTTTCGGCGAATCGTAAAAAGAGGAATTAAATTTTATTTTAATTACAACTGATTTAATTTTGAAGTCAAATAATTCTGAGGTAGGCTCTAAGATTGACAATAGACGTCGCAAAACTTTATTCTGAGAGTACCACGATTTTTATATGGTACTTAGTTGGGGATTAAGTTGCTTTTCCAGTCCAACAACTTCGACTTCCTCGGAGAGGGTTATTCCTCAGCTAATATTTTAATGACAAAGGTTATTATAATTTATTTTAATTGTAATTATATTGTGATTAAATTCGATAGCACAGTCAAAATTGTAATTTAATTGTTGTACTTTAATTGTGGTTATGATAGCAATTAAATGAAGTAAATCGTTATTGCAGTGATTTTTACATCTGTAAAAATCGATATTCTTGAATTAATTAAGTTTCCATAACCAAAAAATCGAATTCATAAAATTAAAAAAAAAAAAAAAAAAGCAGAATAATTACTGGTCAGCCTGCAGGACCGTTCCACCACTAGGGCTGTTTTAAGCGCTTATAATTTTGAGGAAAGCGCCATGTTACGTTAGTAACACACTCACTGCTTGGAATATGTAGTAAAAAAAATGGTCGAATCCTAGTTAGTAAAAGAAGCCTGATTCTAATCGTCAAAGAGTGGATTCAAGGCAGCGAAGAAACGATAAAGGGAAAATTATTAAAACTGGGAATAATCTAGTTTTAGGCCTTGAAAAGTCCAGCTTCATAAAGCGACAACCTTTAAACTTGACCGAAAAAAAAAATGCATTGTGCAACATTTTTGTAGAATGCACATTTTTTTATAGTGAAAAATAATAAAGTTACTTGCATAGCAAGGATGCACTACAATAATGACAATATGCTGAATTTCTGTGGTTCAATAATCCTTTTTCACTTTTTTTTATAGGCCTAAAAGAGATCGTGTTTAAAAGATTGAATAGCTGGCGGAATGAAGTGACACTTCTTGACTTTAATATAGAAATTTATTTTTGACTTGCAGATTAACGGAAAAGCATTCCATTAATAAGAAAAAAAAAAAAAAAAAAAAAAGGTAAGTATGGCATAGATTTGACAAATCAGCAGATACCCCAAAATAAATGTCGAGCCTCTCTTCCATCCTCCATTATTTTTAAGGTTCTAGATCGTACCTCTGCTCCATCACTTTGACAGCTACTGAATTTTTTTTTTTTTTTTTGCAACCTAGGAAGGCTTTATATGTTCAATATCTTGCACATCTCAGACTATAACCATTCATTATCCTTACGTTTCTCAAGCACCAAAATCGAACCTTGCAGCCATAGAACTTAACAAAACAAAGCTCAAGAAACGGTTTTTCTTTTCGGAATTGCTTTATTTTTATTTTATTTTTCGTTAATAATGTGCTCAATGCTTCATTTGAAAGTTTATATTACGAACATGTAATTAGCTACAATGTTTCAGCAATTATGGCAAAATGCCCGGTTGAATAACCTTATTTATTTTATTTTTATTTTTTTCTTTTAAAAAGGGAAATTCTGTTACGTTCAACGACATAAGCAAACTTTTTTTACTCTTTATTGCCATTTTAAATAAATACTGCCTTGACTCCGATGAATTCCCTCAATGCAAACATACTTAATTTTTTTCTACAACATTCCCCATTTCAGATTTTTCGAGGACGAAGGCACAACAAGAATATTCATATAAGCAAATATCATCGGAGAGCTAAATAAACAAGAGATCGAGTCTTAACTATAAATAACGGACTTTTCTGCCGTTGCTCTAAGCAATTCGTAAAACACTCACTGCTATCAAATTATCGACTTGAGCCGAAGATGATAGGCCTCTTGAATTTTCCTTTCGTTCAAACTTCAAAGGATTACAAAAGTAGTGTTATTCCTTATAACTGTAATTTCGTGAAATAAAAGTAATAAATCTCGATTGAAAAGCTCTTTAAAAAAGCTGATAAATCTCAAGTGTTTAATCACTTAAGGAGTGAAGTACATGTCATCTGATAACTTCCGATGAGGATGATATTTGAAGAGAGAAAGTGTCGCAACCGCGGATAAAATACCTAAAACCTGTCCGAACAAGTGCTACCGATGGCGACCTTCAAAAATGTGACGATTAGGTCTAGGTCACTAATTACAACTTATGGCTCCGTATCTTAGGCCAAGGTTTAGCTGTAACAGTGCGCTATATTATGTCACTTAAAATGTATATTTGCATAACAATTAGAGTATTGAATTGTCGCACGTTCTAAACAAATTTATTTTCATCTTCGGCTCCTGTTGCAAAGATCGACCCCGTCTTTTCTTTCCTCTGTAACCTTAATCCATTCGAATTTTCTCTTTCTTTCCCATAAATTTTTTTTTTTTTTTAATCCTTTTATTGTTTCTAAGACTGCAAGGACGATGAAGCGGTTCTTTCAACTAATACTACGCCTGACCTTAACATATGATCGAGAAAATAAAAACAAAAACATACTGAATGCAATTACTTTGCGCAAAAAAAAAAAAAAAAAAAAAAAAAAAAAAGTTGAGAGAAGAAAAATACGGATGACCGTGAAAAACAATCGCAGATACCTCAACCTCAGCAAAATAAATTAACATATCCAAGCTGAAAAACCAGTCTTTATATTGCCTATATGGTTTACCTGGAAATATAAAATACTATTGGAAATTTCCAGAGAAAAGGAAGGAATACACCTACAAAAAAATGAATAATTTTGTGTGATTCACTATAATAAAGCGAGTGCATCATGTTTCTATCCAGGTCAAAATCCACAAAAAAAAAAAAAAAAAAAAAACATCCCTTTAAACAAAAATTTAAACATCCCTTGCCTCAGACACTGTCGCCTATGGTTAAAAAACAAGTTTCATACTACAGACAAAAAATGAGAATGATCGTTTATATAATTCTTCAGCTTCAATTGTCAGTGCTCAGAAGCCAGGACAGTAAAGTAAAGGATGTCAAATCATCATTATGTTAGTTTAACAGAGAGTCAACTTGGCTTAGTTAGCTGTTCCAAAGGAAAACACATCAGATCAAAAAGAAAGTCATTAATAAAGACATAAATTTAGACGATTCCACTGCCTTTTCCACAATTACATTATATAGAAAATAAAATTCTATCAATAAAAGTTAATATGCATTAATAATATTTACTTGCAAATTATAGCTGCCCTTGACAACATTATATTTAGAAAAATTTTTTTTGCAGTAATTTATTAATAATTTGCCTTTATCTAGAATAGAAATACCTATTCGTAAATAATCAGTTATCAAAAAATTGAAAAATTTTACTTAAATACATGTTACCGAACCAGGAATAGCTTTAAGAAAACAAATTTTTTTTTAAATCATATGATCGGTCAAAGACAATTGATTGAATCTATTTTTAATATCTTATCACTTCACGTTCTTAATTAAGATATCCGCATTACAACTTAAATATTTTACTCTGTGAACCTATGGGGTGAGTGAACTCAACAGTCATTTGTTTTGATGCAATTTTTTAACCTAACCTCAAATAAATATTGTTGAAAAGCACAATGCCCTAGAATATGAATTGACAAGCTCCATTTCAGAATCAAAACATCATTGATTGATTTTCCATTTTTACTAAATGCCCTGTCATATCTATTAATGAATTGCTCCAATAATTAACAAAAATAATTAATGGTTTTCAATAATCGATTTGGAGTGCAAATCATTTTGTTTCATTTAAATAAGTTATTCTACTGGAAATCATTGAACACAGCTAATTTTCATATGTAAAATCAAACAACAGACACAGGCTTGCTGTTTAAAAAAAAAAAAAAAAAATGTTGACATTTTTCAGAAATGCCGGAAAGCGAAAGTAACTGTCAACCCTTTGAACATGACCCTTTTCAGTCCCATTCTAGCAGTTTGTTGTATACAATTATTTGGAATAATTCAAGGGTTTTAAATGAGAAATGAAAGTGAAATGGTCCCTAATGGAGAAAGAAAGCAGGAGTCAATAAAAAGGACCAACAGGGTTTGATTATACGACAGATAAAAAAAAAGGAGAAAAAAATGCGCGCTTACCTTCGTTTAGGATCCAGGGCGAATTGTCAATTTTCAGTTCATATCCAACATGTTGTATAAATGAAAAAAAGTTCTGAATTTCGAAATAAATGTCGCCGAAACCGCACTAAAAAAATAATACACAGAAACCGATTACAACATCAAACGACAGGGATTCAGGATAACCAACCAAGACCGAAAGAAAAAAAAACCTTTGATAACCTTTGTTCCTTTTCCCTTTCCCGGATATTTGTTCCGTTTCAATTTTCAGTTTTTCATCAAATTTAAACTTTTGTCAATTAATCTCATCTTAATCACCGATTTTTATTTTAGTTTATATCATAAAATTAACATTTATTTTACGGTCAAACTGAAGCATTTTAAAGATGTTTAAATAGAGATTTTTTTCGTTTTTATTTTTTCACGTATTCAACAGGGAGTAAGAGAAAAATCATAAAATTTGTTTCAATGTTTATACTCAACTGAAAAAAATTATCAATTAATCAAAAGTTGACAAATAAAAAAAAACACAAACGTGGACTATCGATATAAAAACAATTTTGAGCGCCACTCGTTTCGGTGCAACTTTCTTGGACGAACTATGAATCTCTTGTAGTTTCCGAAAAATGAACCTAGATGTCGCGACGGAACGGTCGGCGATTCCATGACGAAAACTGCTCTACGCCTACGGTTTTTTGATTATGCAGTTATTGCAACATATTTACACCAAATGGAGATGAAAAACTGAAATAAAATACTTCGTGTCGTACTCACCGCATTCTGAATCTTATTAATGATAAAAGCTGGTTTTTGTATTTTCCAGATTTTTTTAAAAAGAGATCGCACGGTGCTCAACCAGTCTCCGATTATAGGGCGGAATGGACGAAAAAATCTGACTTCACAGCGGGCTTAGGGATCATGAATATAGTCCGAAACAAGCAACCGCCAATTCGCGACAGATCATCCTGGGCCCCCACTGGGGCCCCCCGGGAGACCCAAACTTTTCCTTAGTCGTGTTGTATATCATATGAAAACCCGTTGCAAATGCTGTCGAATGAGACCTTAAAGAAGTTTCTATCTGTTATAGGCATGAAGATATCGTCATTTAAACCATTCAAAATGAAGGATCAATTTTAGACCCTTTTAAATGACAGTATCTTCATGCCTATAACAGATAGAAACCTCTTTAAGGTCTCATTCAACAGCATTTGCAACGGGTTCTCATATGATATACAACACGACTAAGGAAAAGTTTAAAAGGGGGCCCAGGATGATCTGACGCGATTTGGCGGTTGCTTGTTTTGGACAATATTCATGATTCCTAAACCCGCTGTGAAGTCAGATTTTTTCGTCCATTCCGTCTGATAGTCGGAGACTGGTTGAGCACCGTGATCGTCGAATATAAGTTGCAAATAAGGTTTATAATTTCTTGATAACCCTTAGGTATGTTCTAGTCATAAGCATATGGGTTCAGGAAAACCTTTTTATATAGAAAATATTGACAAGGATTTAATAGCGTTTTTATTTAGTGATTATAAAATTAGAAAATAAACTTATGGAACATCTTTCATTAAATAGTCCTTATTTAATTTTATTACATCTCTTTCATTCAGTGCCGGCTTTACAAGTTTTGGCACCCTGTGCAAACATCTTTTTTTGCGCCCTGCTTCAAATTTTTTTACATTTCCCCACCCCCACCCCCACCCCCAGTTTTATTTTTTATTTTTTTCCTAATATTAGTTTTCATCTTTTATAATCTTTTTTTACCTTAATAATAAACGACAAACGAGCAATTTTTCTTCATTTTGGCGCCCCTAAAATTTGGACAGTATGTGCATGGGCACGGAAGGCACATGCCTAAAGCCGGCGCTGCTTTCATTAGAATAATTAAGCAATTTATAACACTCTTGACCCAGACAGATGATATACCAAATACATATATACCGTTTATTCTATATATTTTACTATACTGTATAAACGGTACATTACAGGGGTCCGAAGCTTGAAAATTTTGGCCGATGCCGATGCTATCGGCTTTTTTTTAATATCCGAAATCGGCATCGGCACCGGTAATCGGACCCCTGATTTTAAAAATCGTCTGGAATGGCTCTATGATTTTTTTTCACTAAAATCGGAATCAGAGGCGGCATCAGATATATTCTATGCTTGGTGGCGTTGGCATCGGCATCGGGTGTCGGTGCCGGGATCGGAATCGGAGTTAAATAAATAATATGGAATCTACATCGGCATCGGCACCGGCATCTACCCGAGATTTCAACCGGCCGCGGCCGGTACCGGCATCGGATTCCTGGTATAGATTATACGTATATTTTAAGACTTTTTATATGTTAAAAAGGGAGAATCCACTGTGACTCCGTTACATTATGACAGAAAAATCTGAAAAAATAAGGTGATGTTGAGGAGGTTGTCCTCTAAAATTTGCAGTAGAAAAAAAACATGTCCGGGCTCGTAGCCAAGACGCCCCCCCCCCTCCTGGAGTTAATTGGCCAATCATGATTGGTATAGAGAATAAAGGCCTAATTGCCCCCCTTAACAAGCCCAATTGCCCCCCCCCCCCCCTGACTCTTCGTTCTGGTTACGGGCTACGAACTTGTCTATCTAAATTAAGCGTATATACGATCTTAAAATATATGTATAACCATTTATGCGCGTAATTATAAATCGTCTGTCTGGATATAGCAGATTATAAAAAGAAAGAATTAAATTGAACTCCAAAAAATGTTTAGAATATAAAAAAAAATAAAAAAATAAAATAAAATAAATAAATAAATAAAATAAAATAAAATAAAATAAATAAAATAAAATAAAATAAAATAAATAAATAAATAAATAAAAGAAACATATTCAGAGATAAAACCAGAAAGGACAGAGATCAGACCGATCACTGGTTTTTTCCGCAAAATATTTTCACCATAACATTTTCCTTTTATCACCCAGTTAGAGATATGATCCCAGCCATTGATCCCAGTGTCATGATCCCAGTCCAAACTACCAACTTAAACATAGTTTTGTTGAGCTATACATAATACATTTTTTTTTGTTCATTTTTTATGTACTGTAGAACACATAGGCTTCTTATTCATATTTGGTTTTTAATAACAATTTCTAATTTTACTAACTAATAATTCCTCGTCGCTTATGAATCTTCGTTTCCTCCCTAAAGGTTTTCCTCCTAGTAAACCTGGTTTTTTAGTCATAATTGTTAGAGAAGCCTAAAGCGCAATTCGAAAGAAAAGAATATAATTAATAATTAAATCTAAAAATCAAATCAAACTAAGTGAAGCCCTTACCTGTAAAGAGCTTAGCAATATCAAAAATGTAATAAAACCTATAGCATATAGTGAATGAGCACTGACTAAAGCAGCTGGAGGACCAGCAACATTTCTTTCGCTTAAAACATGCCTTTCATGCTCATCCGTAAAATATACATCCAAGTCGTTCCGTTCTCCTCTGTCATTTTGAAAAATAATTTGGGTATCGGCTTTAGAGTAGGTCGGATCTCTTCTGTATGCATATTTCTCTGGCAGTCCATTCTCATTAATAATTCTTTGTTCTGAGCGAAGTAACTCGGCCGTAATAGGCTGTCCGCCTGTATTTTCAAACGAAAAAAAATAAGTCTTTTTTTCCGACTTGATTTTTGTAACACTTTTCTAAAAACTTACCGTTGGATTTCAGTTGCGGCAAGGCTAAATTTCTGTCAAAGTTAGCAGAGACGACATAATCTTCAAGGATTTTTACTTTACTTTTCGACTTGACATGAGCACTGCAGGAAGCACAAACCCGGATGATACAGAAAATAAGGAAAACGATTGCCATCTACGAGATAATTTTTATTTTTTTGTCAACTTGATGCAGAGCGTATTTGCGCGACCGGAATACTAACTCGGTCAATTTCAAACCAAAAAAATCTCTCGAGCAAAAATCTGTCATTTTTTTTTTTATGACGGATGTCTCGTGCCCGTTCGAAATAGAATCGGTGCGTGTCCTCTTCCTCCTCTACTCATCAACGAAAAACATGTGGAAATGTCATATTAATAGACAAAGGAACTTACGAAATAAGATTATAATCGAAAATATGGGAGGGAAAATATTGGTGAATGAGCTTCACCCTATAAACTTTCAGTTTGACGAGGCGGATTTTCCTTTTCATTAATATTATCATTGCTAGAAAAGTAAACTGGCAAAAAGGAGAAATATTTTCGAGATAAAGGTGATTTTCTGCAGCGATCAATTTGCAATTAAGGTTCCCTTTATATCGCCCGATCCTTTTTTATCAGAACATCAAGATACGAAAATGTCGCCTTTTTACGAAAAATTCGACTCAGCTTTCTATAGCGACGAGAACGTGGGAAATAGAGCCCTTCTTTTTCCTGGTGCAAATGACGTCAGAGGAAGTTAAACGTGCAGCTCCTACATAACAAAAATTCAATTAATTTCGATTGAAAGCAAATCTTTTCCTAAAATTAAAATTTCGGGAAAATGAATGACAAATATGAAAGTTCTATCAGAGAAAGGTATAGCCCGATAATAAACATTCTAAAATAGAATTAATTGATTGATTTCTTCTTTGAAAAGGTAACTCTACTTAGTGTTTATAAACATTTATTTTAAAATAAAGTTAATAGAATGAATTATTTAGAACAAGTGTTTTTTTCTTCAATTTTCCCAGGGACATCGTTTGAATGAGCGGTATGTTGTAGAAACTGCGTATGAAATTCCTGGAAAAATTACGTCATTCTCCGCAATTTGCCATATAAATCGCAATTTAAAGCAAAAAAAAAAAAAAAAAAAAAAAGAAGAAGAAAAAAATTACATACATTTTTCTTCCTTTTTTTTTGTAAAATGAATGGAAAGATTATCCCGATTGTATAAACAAGGTAACGGATTTCCGAAACCGGGCGATTCCATGACAAGGGAGACTGAAGTAATTACTCGTCTTTACGCCCCCGTCACATCTCCAATCCGACTGAAAATTGTTCCGCTTGATCCAGATTCTCAGATGCAGATCCAATCCTTCTCTCATTAGCAAAGCCCGAACAAAACGGGAGGAGAAGGGATGACGATGTCGCCGGTTTTTACACACAGATGAAAATTTCAATATTTCATGTCGCAACATTTGCTACCGTTATTGTAAAATTTATCGGACTAAATAACTCAATTTCAGATGATCCAAAACAATAATGCATCGATCGCGAGAGACCGAAATAGAATTTTCATTTTCATGTTAATAATTAAAACCCGTCTTCATATTTTGGTATTAAATTTACTGTAAACCCGGAGGTAGCAGTAGCTTTAATGGTCTAATTAATTTCCTTAATGAAAAATTTTTGGTCATCTCGCGCCAGGGAAAATTTTTTTAAAATCGAATTTTTAATGAATTTTACCGCGTAATACAAATTTTTTGTCGATATAATGTAAAATCAAAATATAACCCGTTTTTCATTGTATTTATCTTTTTGCCACCCCTCAAGAAAAAGGAAAATTACAGGGTAGGATTATACTCCCATATTTAGTTTAAATCCGTTTATCTAATGCGAACGTTTTGTTAAATAATTTTTTTTTAAGTCTCTGGGAATCAATATAAATGCTCGCTTGAAAGGTTGGAGTAAAAGGTTGGGGTCGGAAAATAAAGCCAGACATTGCAGGCTGCCTGTACTTGCTAGAGTCGGCGCAGGTCACTCCGTTTTATCGACTTTAATGACATCAGCTACGTTACCCTGGTAACGGAAAGAAAATCTTTCCCTAAGAAAACTACGTTTGCATTTACGCTGTGAAAGTATTCGGTTACTTTTTTTTCCCCCGGAGTTTTTCAATTTTTTTTCAGTAAAATCTACTAAAAAAATTATTCGTTTTAGTGCTAAAAATTTATTTTTTAATTTTTTAAACGGGGCTTGTTAAAAGAACGAAAAATCAAATCTTCCTAAATCATCCCTTCGATAATTTCTTAACGTTGCGGAAAGAAGTTGTGTTAAAGTTGTTCATCAAAAATTACTGTTTTCTTTTATTGTTTTAACAACAGTTTGTTTTCCAAATATTAGAAGACGACAGAAATTAATAAATAAGATTTATTAAAACTTAATAATAGATATTGATTTGTGTATATTTCGGACCTCTCGGCGCCGGCGATTCAAAATCCTATTGATCCGTCGTCGGCCATTTTATACCGAGCGCCTCCCCTGTTGTTGTGCGAAGGTGGAAGTGATTTTTCCTTTCATTTAAAAAGAGTTATCGCTTTTCGATACCGGAAACGGATAAAAACTGTGAGGACGTTCTATCGATTAAGAAAATAAAGATGTTGAAATCGATTTGTGTCGGACATGACCGATTGTTGTTAAAGTCAAAACGGTGGTTCTGAAAAGTATTTGGCAGGTGGTGGCCGGGCCGTGGGGCGGCATGGGTACAGTCCTAAGCTTTAGCCCCAGGGAAAGGCGCCCCGTATACTCCACGGTCGCTGCCGGAGACCTCGCTCTGAACAACATCAGCTACGAACAGCTCAACAACGCCAAAAACAAAGCCATCCCGGTTGCGGTCGCGAATAATACGGCAAACGCCAATTCCAACCACCACATACACGCCAACCATCATCACAACAATCACATAAATAACAGTGACAACGCGAAAATAATTTCGGAAAAGAATGCTCTCGAGAAAAATTTCAAGAAACATTCGCTCTTCATCAACGCTCTCAGCTGGAAAAGATTTTCCACAGCGAATAACAACAAAAAGAAACTCGATAACAAAAATAAAAATTTAACGGTGTTTCGGCAGCCTTTAGTAGATAACATCCACCCTCTCGTCGATAAAAATAAAAATATACAAAAATCAGCGACGATATCTTGCTATTATCCCGGAGTGGCGGTGACGAAATCCGTTCCGCCGCTGACGCCGGAAGAGCCGGACAATTCCGATCTTGTGAGGGCCAACAATGCCAACAACAACACCAATCATGCAGTATGCGAAAAACTCGCACCGAAAGCCGCACTTCCGAGTCTTCCGGCGCCGCAACCTGCCAGCGTCGGCCATCAACCTCCACCTAGAAAGACGGTCATTCAAGCTTCCACTTCCGAGTTACTTAAGTGCCTCGGTATTTATCTACATAACAAATGTTATAGACTAAAAGACTTTCAAGCAGGTGACGCAGTCATGTGGCTTCGCACCGTTGATCGAAGTCTCCTTTTACAAGGGTGGCAGGTATGATTCTAATTTTGATATTGCTCTTGCATGCTATAAAACTATCGCGAATTCATTTTCGTTTTTTTATTCTGTAAAAGCAAGAAATGTAATTTTGGTTTAGCTAATGGAAAAAAAGCGTGACTTCTTTTCATAATGACGTCAATCGATCACGGTCTCAAGACGTCCCAAAATTTTACCGTTTAAAATGTTGTGTCGATAAAGAACGAATTTTCTTAAAGACAAGAAATGAGGAAGGAAAAGTTAATGCGATAAAAAGAAACGATAAAGGTGTTTCAATTTTTAAATTAATAAAAAAAAAAAAAAAAAAAAAAAAAATGGACGAAGTCGGCTTTAATTCCTCAGCATAAAACTTAATAGAAAAAAAAAAGTAGGGATTTCGACCTAGCAACTATTCTTTCTTTTCAAAACGTGTGATTACAAAAAAAAATCGATAGGAAATAACATCCCTAATGAAAATAAAGCACACTTTACCTAATCAGAATCGGTAAAAACTGGATATCGCGACCTTAGAAACAAAAGGTTCTAAATCGACCACCCGGACGAAATTCACTTTTTTATGGAAATAATTTCTACTTCATGAGCACTTTCGAGCCCTAAACTAAAAATTTTAAAATTCTTATTCTTTCCGTTTTTTTTTTTTTTTTTTTGAAAAATTAAAAGATCCTAACTGTCAAATTCTTAAAGTCGATTTGAAAACAAAAGGTTCTAACGTTATTTTTCATTATAAAATGCTCGAAATTGAGCCAAAATATATTAAAAGCCAGGATTGCTTAAAAATTACTCCAGGCATTCCCAGGAATGTTCTCGTATAATTTTCGAAAAAATATATATGACATTTGAAAAATTAAGATTTAGTCACATTTTCAATTCAGAAACAAAAGGTTCTAGGTTCTCTTCTCTTTAACTTAGCTTATGGAGTTGATAGAATTTTTTGTTTCTAAATTAGAAAAAGTCACTAAACGGGCACAACTTTAGGGACTTTTTAAATAACTTAATAAACAATTATATGATCGAAATGAAACTTTTAAAATGTGTTTTTTATTAGTGCGTTTATGGTGTAATAGCATTGCGATATCAAAAAATTGAACAGGTATCAAGGTACAATAACATAAACTTTAAAATAGCCCTCCTGTAAAATTTTGATGTGTTGCATTTAAAACCTTTTGTTTCTGAGGTCGCGATATCTAATTATAATTAATGTAAGAGGAAACCTTGGCTATTGGATCGGATTTAGATTGAACACTTTACATACCAAAAAAAATTGAACCGGGATTATTGCATGAAAATATCCATTTTCCCTGTTGTAAATTGTCTTTTTTTCGGACAAAAGGAGAAATACTGCATAAGCTATTAGGTCATTTGTCCTTATGAAAAGTCGAATTTCACGAAATGTCCAAAGTCTCTTGGCCAAGCGATGTTTTGTTTTTCACGATGAAAACCAAGGAGTTCAAGCTGATTTAAAATTCTCGGAACACTCGCAGGTCATTTGAGGCCTATAACCTGCTCGAAGCAGTAAAGAGTTGAAAGAAGGGGCAAGAGCTTTGCAAATGGACCCCTTTTAATATGGTTGATAGTAGAAATATAAAAGCGGAAAAAAAGGATTTGGCTAAAGAACAATGGTCAAATAGTAGGGTGCTTAATTACGCATGGTCTTTCTCGATATTTTATCTCTAAAATTAGAAGTTTAAAAACAGCTTCAAAGTAAACTGATTAAAACGGTAAAAAGAAACAATTCACTGACTGGAAGCCGAAATATTTATTTTCGATACTTTTTGTTTATTCTTTTTTCGTCTTTCAAACTTTCGGATTCCAAAACAGGATGAATGAAAACCCTATTTTCGGTAGTACAAGCTAAGTAATGGTTTGGATTTTGTGGGGACCGAAACGGTGTAGAAGGAAAAAGGGGAATCCAAAAAAGAAGGTGAAATGGGATACAGTAAGACAAACGTCTTACCGGACCAGAGTCCTAATGACATAAGGCGATTTCCTTAGGAAATCATGCTTGTTTTATACCGTCGATGTTTTGAGTATCACTCAAAACATAGGCGATATAAACATAATAAGGAAGGACAGGATGGTTGTGTTTTGAAAACATCCAATGTGGGATATTCATATACCACAATTTTTTTTCCATTTGAACATGTCTGCTGCTTAGTTAGGATATTTCATCGACCTAGGATTGTCATTGTTACATCGAAATTTGACCATACATAATTTTCATTGCCTAAACACTTTGCTTATTTTAATTTTAATTTCACATTTCGTCATTTTAAATCTAGTCACTTATCGTGCTTTCTTCAAGGTTTAAAACAGAAATCTTATTCTTCCTTCTGACGTCCCTCCCTCTGGGAAAAATTATTTTAATTATATTCTATTAAGAATTTTATAAATTCTACGGGGTCTTTTAAAATACTTGAAATTATTTCAAATAAACTCATCCCTTAATGTCAAATTACAGTGCTGGAATTATCTGCGTCCATTTCCTCATCCGTAAACTTTTAAAACTAAAAGGACGGACGGATTCAAAATTGCAATGCAGAACCAAACTGAGAAAGTATAAACAAAAGTTTAGTGAAACTTTTGTTCTCTACAAGGTCAGTTTTTTTCGAAGGCATATTTCAATCTTTAAAAAGCTTGGTTAAAAGAAATAATGAAATACTGAATATATTCAAATTTCTTCACAAAGAAATATCCTGATGTTTCCCTTGACAGTTAACTATGAATGAAAATGAGAAAACCGTATCCTCCGATAAAGTCGGTTGTACGTCCCGTGTGATTTATGCTATCACGAAATATAGCGTGACAAGATGGAGAGAATGTACATCTATTTACCGATACTAATTTCGGATGTAAATGTTTTCAGAAAAAAAAAAATTAGAAAATCATATTCACTACCTCTTTTTTCTTTGACATCTAATACAACGAACATTTAGGGGGAAAAAAAGGATATAAAAAATTATCTTTTGATCTTTTATTTTCAAAATTTAGTCAAATCTAAAATTAATTCAACCGAACCCAATATGATCATGCTTTTTGCTGACGTCAGTTGCTATTTTCGAGAGGGGAGTATTGTCAGTAAAGGATGCTGCCTTTTTTGTAGTTGCTCGATCGGAAGGAAAAAAAAAAACTTTACTATCGCTGACGAGGCTGATTATTCATTCTAGACCCTTGGAAACTTTTTTTTACACTTGGCCTTAGTTCCACACATTAATCACTCTAATAAAACTTTGTCCCTCATTTTTTTTTTTATCAAAAATTAAATTGCGTCCTTCATCAGCTTTTGTTTGCTGGATCGATCCATCCCTGTTTTTAATGTCGGGAACCGTCTAGACTATAAGCAATAGATAAAACCAAAATGCCGCAGGTTATAACGCGAATCTAACAGTCACTTTGTATCATGGGAATCATGTGTTTGTAGATATGATAAAATTCCCGTAACACTCCTGCTGTTGGATTTCCGTGATAAAAAAAAAACAAACAAAAAAAGACCGATGCTGCTCATCCGATGCTCATTTTCCAATAACTTACACGAGCGTACTCAGGGCATTTTTAGGGGGCGGGCGAGGAAGTGATGGAAAACTTCGTAAAAGGGGCAGAAGGGGAAGAGGGTCCCATTTGGATCCATCAATAATGAATTAGAAATAACTCAAAAATTATAACCCTTAAAATTTCAATACTACCGGAGCTGGCTTACATTACATAGTCCACAAAGACATGATTTCATGCCAAACGATCACTTATTTTGTTGTAAATGGAAATGCAAATGACAAGTTTGTGAAGTAGAAAGAAATATAATTGGGTACATTCAAAATGCAAAACGACTGAATAAGTAAAAACAGATACTTAACTGGCTGTACGGGGAGCAAAGAATACTGATGCGAAAATGGGTATTCTTAAGGAATAACTGTAATGAGAGTCGTTATATCTTAAAAAAATGTTTGGCTGATTTCGTCGCAAGGACAAGTTTTCAAAAGATGACACGACTGCAATCGTCACGAATAACATTTTTATACGGTTCGTAATTTTCACACTTTTTGGTTGGAATAAAAATTCTAAACTCAATTTTATGTTAAAACTTAAGCAGGAGGCGAACGGCGCCTATTGGAAAATTTCCCTTTGAATTTTTTTCGGTAAACAATGATTGACGAAACTCAATTACAGTCGTCTCTCTCTATAACGTCATCGGTTATAACGAAAACCCCTGTAGTACGTAAAAATTGGCACGGTCCGGCCGAATTCCCATATAACACCATGTATTTGAACTCCGCTTTATACGTAACGCCACTCCCTGTAGTACGTAACGAAATTTTCAATTTTGAAAGGAAATTTGCCATTTTGAAAGAGAAAATGACCATTTTTACATGTAAAAAGGGCAAAATTAATTTTTATAAAAAAACAAAAATGACGTCATATTTTTTTAATAAATGTTCAACCGCAAAAATATTTTTAACGCGCGATTTTTAAACCTGTAGTATCTTGCATCGAAAATTACACCTTTGAATCAAAATTTTATTTTGTTCCGTTTTAGTTAGTTTATCGGTAGCATTTCAACTCGGCAAAATTAAATCTTCATTAAAATTAACCATTAAAATCATTTTTCTTATTAGTAATGAAGTTTTTTTCTTTCGAGAAAAAAATTCTATTTTATGTCAACATCGGTTTTTACGTAACTCTCTGTAGTACGTAAATATCTGTTCGGCCCCTGCGTTTACGCTATAGAGAGAGTCGACTGTATTTTATGCACCTCCCGAATTTTCCATGTCAAACCATGGAAGCCCTACTTCCTTTTGGAAACCTTGAGTCCCCCTAGCCGCATCGAATGTAAGTCTGCAGTTAAATAAAAAATGTCTTTCTGTGAATTATTCGAAATGTTTAAATTTACTGAATATTTTTATGCATAAATCCGAACTTTTCGTCCTTTGAAAAAAAGAAAAGAAAATGTAAAAATTTTAGAATTTATGAACGATTATTTATGACTTTATCCTTTAACACTGTATTAATAAAAAATTCAAAGCAAACGTTCCTAAAAAATATTTCAGTTTAAAAAAAAAAAAAATCTGCCTTCGTTAGAATTTTCTTGACAGTCACGTCTCGATGAAGGATTTTGCTGTACAGCGTCGGTCTCATTCTATAAAAATTCTGACGCAGAAATGAGAATTTTAAAATACGCGGGTCGCGTAAAAAGAGGAAAAGTTATGCAGTTTCTCTTCCTCGTGTTTCCTTATAACAAAAAACATAACATCGCCTTAAACGTAATATAAATATGAAATTATGTTTTGGCAATGAAAACAATAAAAAAAAAAAAAAAAGGGAAAAACGCAACATCGGGAGCGGACAAAATACATTATATATGCCGATGGGAATAACTACGTCCCCTATCCCCATGCTCTGCTTCCCTATGTGGCTTTATCGATCCCGGCACTGAGGCAAAGATCCTGTTATTTCTATGACGTCATTTTTGTTGGAATCATTGCCAATTCGATTTTTTTTTTGTTTTGGGTGGAAGGAGGAGGGGAAAAAAGAATTTAAGCTACTAGTAACTTAAATTCTTTTAATCAATTCAAAAATAACTCCATACTTAAATTAAAATCCTAAAAAAAAAAAAAAAAATCTAAAGGCCCGAGGCATAATATTCTATATAAAAAAAACTGGAGCAAAATATTTCCTATTAAATTGGAAATCCCCTGAAAAATAAAATTTTTAAGAAACTTTTAAAGGAAAAGGCGATAAATTGGATCCCTTATTTCTCCTCCCCAATAGCCAAGCGTAAAGAAAACGAAAATAATTATTTGAGTTTTCCCGCGGGTGAATTGCAAAATAGGGGAAAGCTCAATCGAAGGGTGAATACCCTACCTTTTTATTCCTCGAGATTTTTATATACAAGTGAGTCTAGACTTTTTATTGCAAGGGGTTCCTTCACATTATCAATAAGATAACTAGTTCGTTTTTCATCAGGGTCCGTTCTTTTTTCTTCTCTTTGCAGGACGTGGCCTTCATTAATCCAGCCAATGTGGTGTTCGTGTACATGTTAGTTAGAGAACTCGTCGAAGGCGAAGAGGAAACGGAGCACGAATTGCAAGTTTTAGTCCTCACCTGCCTCTACTTAAGTTATTCGTATATGGGGAATGAAATTTCATATCCGCTAAAACCGTTTTTAGTGGAAGATTCAAAGGAGAAATTTTGGGACCGATGTTTGAGCATCGTCAACCGGTTATCGAGGAACATGCTTAGGATAAATGCGGAACCCGGATTTTTCACAGAAATATTTACTGAATTAAAAGCATGCGGTGCTGCCGCCGGTTTAAATCACGCTCTAAATAATTTAAATATTAACGGGAATCACGTGCACGGTAGTGTGAATATAAATAAAAATACGAATAATAACAACAACCATAATAACAACAATAATAATAACAACAACAACAACAGTAGTAGTAATAACAATAATAACAACAACAACAATAACAACAATAATAATAACCTGCATAACAATAACAACCACAGTAACAACAGTAATGACAATATTAATAACATTCATAATAACAACAATAACAGCAGTAATATAACTACCGGCAGTAATAACAACAACCCAACAAACAACAATAATTTAAACGTTGTTAATAATAATGTAAACGTGAATTTGGCAGCACCGGTTACGGCTTGACCGACAGGGCAAAATCGACCGAAGCGAAACGTAAACGATACGTTGAAAACTGAATTACTCCGAAAAAACAAGCTGATTGAAAATCAATACTTTCAGTATATGGACGAAAGCAAAGGGAAGAAAACATCTCTGAAAATAGAAATACGAAAAAAACCTGTAGAGGAACCATACTATGAGGCTGAATACTTCCAAAAAATAGAAAACACAAAGATAAATAAAGACGAGCAAAATGAAGAAGGAAACAAAAATCTCGTGCAATACGTGCAGCCCCCGATTCATAAATACGTTATAAGGGAAAAGATCCTCCATCATCGGCATTTTCTAAAATACGACGTTTCCAATAACCAGCTGCAAGAATATTGTAAGGAAAGCGTGAACTCCCCCTGTCAAAAAGAAAACGACAATGAAAAGTATCTCCGGAAATACGATGCCAAGTACCCTCAGTATTTCATGGAAACGGAAGATGAATTCGAAGAGAAGCAAGACTACAGGAAATACATTATCAAACCGGCATCGACTCAATTGTACAAACCGTTGGACGAATATTTTATTGAAAACGAAAGGGCTCAAACGATTGAAAACAAATACGTGACTAAATCTCAGCAGCGAAATGTATTTCGAAGGGATCAAAAGAGTAAAGAACTGCAACAAAGAGCGGACGTCATTAAAAACTTCCAAGAATTATATCAAAATCAGTCCAAGTTGATCGAAGCTCAAAATTTTTATATTCACGAACAAACTAAACTACTTCAGGCCCGACAGCTAATGCAGATTGCTAACAGCAACAAAACTCAGTGGATGGAAACTCATGCTCAGATTTTCGAAAATAAATGCTACGGCTTGAAAGAGAAAAAAGAGAAGGCGATTCAAGATTTAATCAAGAAGGATGGAATCAATCAGTCGTTCCAGCAATATGTGACCACTTTGTGACCGTACTCCCTTGATTAAACATAAATAGGGACGTAGTACAAATATTTAGCCGTACATAAAAATCCTGCTAGGTGTTTAAATACGTTCGATTTTTTCAAATTCTATTAAAAGTTAAGAGAGATTAAAAAAAAAAAAGCGATTCCATTTACACGTGCAACAATATTTCTAGACATCTTATTCCATTGTTGTTGGTAATCTTTGTTTTTTATCCTTAATCGAACTTTTCAGACTAAGTTTAAGGGTTTTCAAAGTTTGTGAAAAAAAAAAAAAAAAAAAAATTACGAGAATTAACGCTTTTAATAGTTTTTGAAAAAAATAAAATAAAATAAAATAAAAACTTCCCTTTTGTAATAGCTAATTCTGAATAAAAAAGTAATAATCTCTATTTTGGTTGGAGAAAAAAAAACTTCTGGTGCCAGTTTCCGAATATAATAAAAAGGAAATAGAAATAAGGAGGAAAGATGTGTGTAGTGCTTGAGTGTGAGGTACATTCATATGAAAAAGCATTTATAGACATAAACCCTCAAACTCTCAATTCGATGAGTCACATTCGATTATTTGAGCATTAAATCATATTGAGGGACTTTTCCCCTCAAATCGAATTCCGGAATAGTAAATAAAATTATGATGGCGTTATACTGTATACAAAAAAAAAAAAAAAAAAAAATGGCAGCTCAAAATAAGCGTGTGTAAAATACCAGGACAAAGAGTTAAAAAAATTGTAATTAAAAAAATTAGTATTGTAAATAACATATTACATACCTTTCAGTACACTTACGGAGGTCTATGTAATTTTGTAAATATTTATAATTTCCGGAAAAATTAGATGGCTGTTTATTATAAGCTTAGAAATTTGTATTCGAACGAGACTCGATCGATTTGAAACCGTTGTACGAAATCTTTATATTAAAAGCATAAATATGTAATAAATGTGTTTTTCTTCGGTGCCTTAATTTTTGACCTAAATCATTCAATTTTTAACAGAGTTCCCTTAAAAATGCAAAGAAAGGTCTGGTGGAAAATTCTATTTATTAAAGCGAAAAGATGAAAAACTTCCCGGAAAAATGACTTGAAATTGGTTTGAAGTAGCTAACGGCAGTTTATTAAAAAATTTCATCTTTCGGAAATTTTCCGGCTCACCCAGACCAAAAAGAGGAAAAAAAAATGCATTAAAATTTAAACGAGCCAAAACAAAATATTCAAAAAATTAGACATCAAAAACACATTTAGTGCAAAAATTTTTGTTGTTCAAATTTGTAATAAGAAACCGGTGTAAATATTCATACCAATTCTTTCAATTTCAAAGGACTGATTTAATTGTATCCATAAAATTATTCCTTTTCCACGGAGAAAAATTATTGGAATCGTTAATTTGTTTCTTCCTTTTAAAACGGAAAAAAAATTAAGAAAAATAAATAAGTAATTCAAATATATATAAAAAAGGTTAGTTGTTAAAGTAAAAAGATATTTTTCGTCAGTTAGCTAATTTAAAATAAAGTGATTAATAATTGCAATGGTTTTAACAATTCTGTAAGGACAATCGGACCAAAGGAAATTTTACAAAATGAAAGTAACTTTGCGCTCCTATTAATAGGATAATTTTTTTGCAATGTAAATCCAACCGATGTTGTTCATATAAACAATTATTTTTAAAAAAAAATTATAGATGTCGACGTGAGAAGTACTGGAAGTCGAGCAAAAACTTTATATGCGAAAAAAAAAAGAGATTATAAGCACAATTTTTGCATGTATCTTTCGCTATTTCTCATGAGCAAGAAAATGTTTATAAAAGAAAATATGTTTTTAGAAAATGTATATACTCGTAATCTTGAAATTAATACGTATTCTAATTCATTAATTGTAAAACTAGTCGTAAAGCTGATTATGCTTTAAATAGTGGCGTAAACGACCTGGAAATGAAGAGGCAGGACAAATATAAGCTTCGTTTTTAAAACTTTAAATTAAAGTTAGATGCTAATTAAATTCAGTTCGAAACGAGATTATTTTTTAATTATCTTCGTTGCAAAAATCAATTTACTCAAAAAGGATTGATTTCCCAGATATTTTTTTTTTCCACGGATGTTTTTTAAACCTTGTAGGGGAGGAAATTCGTAAGTTGTTTCTCCATTCGGGAAATTGGTGGGCTTTTGATCGACATGATAATCAGTTCAAAAGCAAAGATTTTGTATGTTCAGCGTTTGCGTCACTTATTGTTAAACTGGCCGGATTGTGCAATATTAAGTAGAAAATTGTAAAAAAAAAAAAAAAAACGAACAAAGAAAAAAAAAATAAATAAAAAATAAAAATAAAAAAAAATAAAAATAAAAAAAGAACGTACCTATTTTTCTTTGATGAAAGTGAAAAATAATAAGATGTGTCCATCTTAATTTGTGTATTGTTTTGTTCTGGAAAAAAAAGAGATGCTGATTAACTTATTTTTTTTTTCCTTTAAATTTAAATTTAAATTTAAATTTAAATTTAAATATGTGTGGTAAATGGATAACATGTGATTTAGTAAAAAAAACGAAACCTCTAAAATTGCTCACTAGTAAATTTCCTGATATTACATCTTGATATTAAAAAAAAATAGCTATAAGAATTTTACTAAATCGCAATTGTATATTGTGATATGAGTGTTTTAAGTATCATCGGCATCTTTGGCAGAAGACAGAAACCTAAAAAAATCGTTCAAATTAAAGTTTTGATCATCTTAAACAGAAAATTTTTTTATGCCAACAAATTACCAAAAGTTGTAGCATTATAAACCGCTGAGACAAATCAGGCAGTTTTAAGTGCAGCGGTAAGGAGCATTAGTATTTTTTTTTTTTTTGGGTGGGAAAAAGGGATTATTTGTTGTTTTTATTTTTTATTCTCCTTTACTAAAAGGCAGCCAAAATATCTGTCGACTTAATAAATCGACTCTAAAGGGAGAAGCAATTATTTATATAAATTTCGATCACTAGTCAGTTAATTACTAAGCTTAGTTAATCTTTTTGTTTTTTTTTTTTCATTTTAAGTTGCAATCGTTAAAGTTATTTGCGTGTATTAATTCTGAATGCTTCCAAAACTGTATACAGTACGACACTATAAATTCTTCAAATATTTTCGAAAGAGCAATCAAGTACTATGGAGGAGCAAAATAATTGAACGCATTCTTTGTTAATAAACGCAAAATTTTAAATGATTTGATATTAGCCTAGACCCTTTAATGTTTTAAGAGGTAATATCAAGTTTAGATTGAATTTTAATCCATAGTGCAATGGTCTTACCTAATCAATGTATAACATTAGTACTTTTTTTTTTTTGAGAATTATAAGGAAAATGAATGACTGTTTACTACACAAAAACAGTTTCTGCGATATTTTTAAGGTAGCATTTTAAAAGTTTTCCCGTCAAAAAGAATAATAATAATTATATTATTTAATATAGTTTGCCAAATTTATTTATCTGGTAGTGAAACTCGTCATCCTTTTATTTTTTCTCAATTCTGTAAAAACTGACTTTTTTTCGTATTAAGATGGATACAAATAATCTGTCATGCCCAGCGTTTTGAACTATCCGTAATTTGCGGCTGAGATTGCTTAGCTATTCGTGAGCAATTCGCCAAAATCAAATGGCAAAATTCAAAGAAAAAAAAAATCAACAAAGTCTTCTACAAAATATTTTTAAATTAATCCAAAAAAAAACCTTTTAAAATATTTACAATTTACCTTTTTTGTAAAATATTTTTTAGGTATAGAAAACATTGCCTCAAAACTTAATATTAATCATATTAAAATCCAAGTCAATCGGTCGGTGGTTTTGAGCATTGAATATACTTCAACAAAAATACTTGACTAAAAAAAAATTTAAGAGTTTTTATGAGCAGAATATTTTTGATTAACACATTTGAATTACCTGAATTAACGAGTTTTACTCCCTGGTAATATCCAGCTAAATAACTGAATGAATGAGACCATTTATGGATTTAGTTTGTGTTTCTGTTGTTAACTATGGTTTCTGTTGTTGTTTTGTATTAACTGATTAATTACATTATACTAGCTTCATTAGTTAAATAAGTTTAAGAATTATAATGTCATTATTCAATATAATAAGTAAAGTGACAAAAAAAAAAATGCATTATTTTTTTAAATCTTGTAAACATTTATATCATACTTCAGAACAAAAAGAGAGATCTTTTCAAAAAGGTTTTGGCATAAAATTGTCTCAAACGAAGAGGAAAAATAAAAGAGGATAATCCTATATTTTTGGATTTTTTTTATATATCATCATGATTTAAGTTTGCCGTATAATGCAGGTCTGAAGCACAGAGATAGGTTGACACTCTTAGCTGTCAGTAGAAAACCATGTTAAAATAAAACAAAAAAAATTTCGACTACAAAGATTTAGCCCTGAGGAGAATGTTAAATGAAACAGAAAGATGAGAATTAGTTAAAAAGGAACTTTACTTAATGAGTAATTTAAAAACGTTTAATTTATTCTCTAAAAATGTCAGGAGTTGACGTTTCAAATTTTTTTTACTCTCCTTTCCCGTTATTCATTTCTGTTAAATATATAAATGCCAAAAAAGGTTATCTTTTTTTTACGTCACTTTATAAGAAACGACATGAAAAAAAAAGGTTAACTGACCTTCATTTTTACCTCCAGCTAAAGCAATTCGAAATATTAACAATTCCTTATTTGAATTTTTTAATTCATTCACAAATAATATACCTTGATTTTAACAGACGTCTTTTATTTTCATATTATCATATTGAAACTTTAGAAAATAAACAAACATTATTGAAACAGTCGAAATGTCACATTGCGCTGCCATCTATCGTGACTCTTAAAAAACATTTCGTTAGAGATCGAGTTTACGCATGCGTCAAAAGAATCGGTTAAACAGATATTCACGAAAATTTATACAAACTCTGGGGAACACGCAGGCGCAAGAATCTACGGTTCATCGTTCATCAAAATACAAGGCAATGCATTTTTTGTCCAGGGTTTCAATGATGAATAAAGATTGAGTGATGACGATTGCTTCGGCTTTATTGGTAAGTAAAAAAATGTTTACTTGTAAATGTCTTGTACATATGAGTATCTGAATGTTTTCTCATATTGAAATTTCGATTCAAAATGTCGGTTATTAAGATTTTTTCCTGCTTCGAATAATAAAAAATACCGATAATATTGTAGCCTGATAGCATTTTGCTTTTCACAGGAATTGATTTTCATTTTTAATTTGAGCTTGAAAATGATTAAAAAAGCTTGAAAATGAGTTTTACCCCAAAACAAGGCTTGTTCTGATAGAAGCAATCTTTCAGTTACTTTAATAAAGCAATGATAGGTTATTTGTTAGGCACCACAACGAATGTGGTATTGTGGTGTTATAGTATGCTGTGGAAGGGATGCTAAAAATTGTTAATTTAATTATATTTTTAAATTATTTTCCAACAAAGCCGTATAAATTGCGTTTAAGCGCAAGGGGGGTGTAATTCTCTCAGTTGGAGGACTTTTCGGCATATTAGATCATAAAGAGGGAACCGGGAATGTTCAGTAAAAGAATACACCAGAGGTACCCGAAGAGTGGATTTTTACTTTGGACTTATAATCTGCTAATTTACAAAAGGATTAAATGAAGGTTTAAGAGAGATTTTTTTAAAGACAATGCCTAACATGATGCCTGAATTCGATTTTCAAAATATGTATCAATGAAAATCTTACCCTGTATCTTATTATTAAAGAAAAAATGCTGTCTGCTGTTGAAAAAAGAGTTTATAAAAACATTTATAGCTTGAAAAAGAAAATGAGGATGAGAACTCAAAAATAATGCTCTGCAATAGCATCTGAAATTTTTTTACAAGTCCCTTAATTTACATTTTTTTTCATATGTAAATCCTGTGGAAGCACTGAACTTTTGAAAGGTAGTGAAGAAAATTTGTTTTAAAAGTATTATAGGAATTATAAAATACATGCCAGCGGCAGTAAAGAAAAAATTGTGTTTAAATTTTATTATCATTATTGCACTTCCAGTTCTTTTTTTTTTTTGCTTGCTAATTTTTCAAATTTGGCTTTCTTTTTACAATCTAACAGTATTAAAAGTCTTACCGGAATGTATTGAATTGAAAGAAAATTTGTTTAAAATTATATGGAAATCTTTTTGATTACATGATGCAAACAGTGTTTTCAAAACTGTTTTTTATCCAAGTGTGCTAAGGTTTTTGATGTCTTCATCAAAACATTTCCAAATTATTTTTTTAGACGATTACTGCCTTTTCTTAAGGTTAAATTATTTTTTTCACTTTCTGAGGGCTCAGTTTAACATTGAATTTTCACCTGAACATGTATTAGTTTAACTTGACTGCTAAAGTTCTGATTGCCTGTGATTAATAATATTTTTTTTGGAAATGGTTAACATCTTACTCCGATGAAAAATTGATAATTAAGTAAAAAGGAAAACCTAGAAAAAAAGCGAGAATGATAAATGAGAGGCATAATAAACTGAATTTGGATGTTGCATAATATAATATGAATTGTCCCTATGTTATTTATATTTAGCAGCAAATATAATATTTTTTCATGACATTTGACTTATTTCAAAGTAGATATTATTTTAAGAATGAGGGATACCGCCAATTAATTCTTTTATGAATGAACTTAGTGTGAAGAACTTTTATTTGAGGTGAATGACGTTACATTGCCATAAGTAAAAACGGTTGCGGGGTCATGGCCGTAACTAATAATAAAATGCGACTTTTGGAATTCAGTGTTGCCTCTATTGTCTGGAAGATGCACATCTGAAATAAAGCAACATTAATCATAATATAATTAAACATGTGTAAAAAAAACTGCAAATTTTATTACGATCCGATTTCGAAAAATGTTGAAAATAATATCGAACTGCTGCTTTATAAGTAAATTTTTTAAGTTATGAAACTACAAAAGTCTCAGTTTGTCCTGAAAAGTGTGGATTTAAATAAAATGTACTGAAATTCTTTATTAGTTGCTAACAAAATACGTTGCGACCATTTTCAATATAAAATGATTAAATTAAGTCTTTTTTTGGAAATGATTTTTATGAAAATAATATGTCTGCGAATTGCGGACTAAATAATTATTCGAATTCAGACAAATCTAGGATAAGATTAAAAATTTTACACTTCAATTAATTAATAACTTATAGTAAATAACCTTTAACCTTAGACGGCATATTTATTCGGGAAAAAGATAATTTATTTTGCTTTTATCGTTTTACAGTTGGGATGTTCTTAGCGCCCGCGAGAAAAATACTGCGAATATGTCCGGTTATAATTCTAATATCATCTGGAATCCTCTTATTCTGGTACCTATCGCTCTCCCAGGAAAAGGAAGAAAGAGATGAATTATTCCACGTGAGGTAAGTTTCTTTAGTTCATTTCATATATCTTAAACCGTTTTTTTTTTCTTTTTAAAAAGTCACTAAGTATCATCAAGCTCGCATTTTACAAGATATCAACACAAATGTGACTTCACACTGATTTAATCCTATTCATTTTATTGGGGAAAAAAAAAGATTTCATGTTTTTTTTTGTTCATATAAGGAAACGGGATAAATCTAATCATAAGATTCTTTTTTAAAAACTTAAAAAAAAAAAATAAATAAATAAATATATTTTTACTTACAGCTAAGCTACTTTTTTTTTTCTTGACAGACTAAAAGACGATCAGGAAGAATACGTTGATAAAAGGGGAATCCATGTTGTCGTAGGGCATTATATTGGTGACGTCAGCGATGGTCCAGCATTGAACATAACCGATGGTAAATATTTTTATTATTTATTATTAAAATCCATAGCTGGAATTGTATTTTTCTTTCCTCTCTGGTTGCAAAATGACACAATAAAGCCCGAGAGATAGCAATCTAAAATTTTAAAGAAAGGAATTTTTTAGTTTAAATAATTCTGACATGTAATTACGTAAAAAGCTTTTTACCAAAAGTTCTGCGCATTACGGCTTTGTCACCTTTTATAGCATCATTTATTATTTTTCTCCTGAGAACAACCATCTTTCTGGGGCAACGGAAACTGTGTCGTACAGTCTTACCGACTCTTAGATTTTTTTATAATTTTTATTTTAAAATTTCAGAAATATTGAATACAAACATGTTTGATCCCAAGCCAAAAGAAGGAATGAACGGTTTGCCAGTGGTGATACAACCTAGTGAAATGTCCAAAATGCAAGCACTGTATACAATTAATAGATTCAATTTGCTAGCCAGCGATAGAATACCGCTAAACAGGACCCTTCCTGATGTTCGCAAAAAAAGGTGCATAATCTTAGTAGATGTAAAAAAATATTTTAAACTCTAGTTAATTGTATATAACGTTTTTTTCAGGTGCCTTACAAGATACAAGGTCGTTCCTAAACTTCCTAGCACGTCTGTTATAATTGTTTTTCATAACGAAGCATGGTCTACGTTGTTGAGGACTGTACAAAGTGTAATCGACAGGTCACCAAAGGATGCGTTAGCTGAAATTCTTCTGGTAGATGACGCTAGTACTAGAAGTAAATTCAAAAAATTTGCAAAAAATTGTTATATTAAAAAGGTTTTTAATTTAATTTTAAATTTGATTTGCAGAATTCCTTAAGAAAGATTTGGAAGAATATGTGGCTCGTTTGCCGGTTTTGGTAAAAGTTTTGAGAACTGGGAAAAGAGAAGGTTTAGTTCGAGCTAGACTTATCGGAGCGAAGGAAGCTAAAGGCGAAATTTTAACATTTTTAGATGCTCATTGTGAATGTACTGTTGGTAAGTTTGAAATCGGATGAATAATAATATTTCAACCGAAATATGCAGAAAAATAAGGTAGCAAAAATATATAAAAAGTCCGAGTGATCAGAAAAATTAAAATTTCAAAGGAAGATCGATCAGTATTATGAATAACAGGGTAGTTTGAAGCAGTACTGTAAGGACCAGTATTAATTTTAATTTATTGACATAATATTTATATCAGTTTTAAAATATTACGGTCGGACACAATTAAGCAGTGAAAAACCGATTTAAAATCTGTAAATTCTTTTGTCAATATTTAAAATTCTCAATATTTTTTAATTAGAGGACGAAGAAAGAACGTTTTTGAACATATTTATTTGTATTAATTTTGAACGTTTTATTTGTATTCTTAACTGGTGCGTGCCGAAATTGGCCGTATAGGACATGGAAAAAAGTAAATTGGAAATTCTTTGATCAGCACCTAAATTATTTTTGAATGGAATCAATAATTTATTTTTTGAATGGAAAATTCAGATGGTGTAAAACAAATTATTTTAACTGAAGGAACATAGTAAGGTTTTAGTTTAATTTATTATAATTAGTAAAAACGATAATACTAAACAGAAAGGTGGATATTTAAGGCTTTCCTGAGGCTGGTTTGTTACAATCCTATCCTTCTTTTACTCATTAATAAGCTACTGACCAGAAAATTTTATTTTCATATCTGTTGCAAAGAAAAAAAACACTGACAAGATAGTTATTTTGTTAACAGGTACATAAATGGCTTATCATATGATTTTTCTACTGATCGCTAGAATTTTTTTTTATATATTTTAGTGAAGATACAACAAAGCGCATAGAACATTTTTTTTGTATACATATTAGTGCCGCATTTACGACTAGACAAAGTAGGCAAGTGCCTCGGGTCTGCATAAGTAAGATTCCTGAACTGCTCACTAACTAGTTTTTACTTGCAATTCCAAAAAAGTTGCAAAAATTTATGCATGCAGTATTTTTTGTTAACCTCTGTAGGTTCGAAAATAGTTTCACCTACCCCTAGGGTGTACAGAAAAAAAAAAAGTGTTTGGAATTTTGTTGCTCACCGAAAAAATAGTTTCATTGGGGGGTAAAAACCTCAAAAAAATTTTGAAACATTTTTTTTTTACCAGCTGGAGGTCGCGCTTTGCGGAAAAAGGACCTAAGCCAAGAATTTTTTGAAAGCGTTCAATTAAGTTAATATTTAGCGCATTTTTCAGTAATCGATATTTGTAAAAGGGGTCTAATTATATGTTTTTGAGGTCGTAGAACACGAATTTCACCATCCCGATTTTCTCCGACCAATGCCTGAGTCGCTGTTACCGCTTTTTTAGCGTTTAGGCCTGATTTTTCGGGCTGGATTTTTATTTATGTCCAGATTTGGAGCCCCCAAAATTTTTTTTTTTCCTTTTAAAGTTGCTTATACTTATGAAAAAAGGTTGAGGAACACGAATTTCACTATCCCGATTTTCTCCGACCAACGCCTGAGTAGGGGTATAAGTAAGAATTTGGTTTTTTGAGCCAAAAACTAATTTTTTTGTAAAAAATGGCGACAACTCCTCACCAGTTCGAGTTAGAGGTCATGTTCTATGACATTTTTTAGTCAGAACACTCTAATTAATAAGGCACTTTTGTGTTTTGGATCAATTTTCTAAATTTTTTCACGGACGAAAAGAATTTGGAATTTCAAAAAAATTACAGGTAGAATTTTCCGTCCGTTAGAAAATTTTGGAAATTGATCCAAAACACAAAAGTGCCTTATTAATTAGAGTGTTCTGACTAAAAAATGTCATAGAACATGACCTCTAACTCGAACTGGTGAGGAGTTGTCGCCATTTTTTTACAAAAAAATTAGTTTTTGGCTCAAAAAACCAAATTCTTACTTATACCCCTACTCAGGCGTTGGTCGGAGAAAATCGGGATAGTGAAATTCGTGTTCCTCAACCCTTTTTTCATAAGTATAAGCAACTTTAAAAGGAAAAAAAAAATTTTGGGGGCTCCAAATCTGGACAAAATAAAAATCCAGCCCGAAAAATCAGGCCTAAACGCTAAAAAAGCGGTAACAGCGACTCAGGCATTGGTCGGAGAAAATCGGGATGGTGAAATTCGTGTTCTACGACCTCAAAAACATATAATTAGACCCCTTTTACAAATATCGATTACTGAAAAATGCGCTAAATATTAACTTAATTGAACGCTTTCAAAAAATTCTTGGCTTAGGTCCTTTTTCCGCAAAGCGCGACCTCCAGCTGGTAAAAAAAAAATGTTTCAAAATTTTTTTGAGGTTTTTACCCCCCAATGAAACTATTTTTTCGGTGAGCAACAAAATTCCAAACACTTTTTTTTTTTCTGTACACCCTACCTACCCCCCCAAATAAAGGCAAATTTTACGAAAAGGAGAAAAAAACTGTTCAAACAATAAATTCTTAGCTTAGCAATGCGGAAAGGGGAGACAATTTAAGACGTTTGCTTAAAGACCTACTAACTTCGGCTCTGAAAAACATATTCGTACAAAACGAATATGTGTCATGTAAATACATTTGATACATATGTATTAAGTTGGCATCGTAGGAGGTAGTGCAAACCAGAATTTAGTGTCATTCTAATTAAAATATCTATTTTACTTACTAGGTTGGTTGGAACCGTTACTGATGCGTATAATGGAAGATAGAAAAAAAGTCGTCTGTCCTGTGATCGATATTATAAACGATGATACCTTTGCTTACGTTAGAAGTTTTGAACTACATTGGGGTGCCTTCAATTGGAATCTGCATTTTAGGTGGTACACGCTTGGAAGTTCAGAAATCAGAAAGCGGAAGTTGGACATAGCCGAGCCATTCATGTAAGCAAGTACATAAAATACAATTATTATTCATACATTACGAATTTCATTATTTAATATTGGGCTAATTTATTAATATGAATTGCAGATCTCCAGCAATGGCAGGAGGACTATTCGCCATTAATAAAGAATATTTCTTCGAAATAGGTGCTTATGATAGTCAAATGAATATTTGGGGTGGAGAAAATTTAGAACTCTCATTTCGTGTCTGGGAATGTGGTGGTACTGTGGAAATCGTTCCATGCTCCCACGTCGGTCATCTGTTTAGGAAGTCGTCTCCATATTCTTTTCCTGGGGGTGTGGAAGAAATTCTATATGCAAATTTAGCTAGAGTTGCATTAGTTTGGATGGACGAATGGCAAGAATTTTTTTTTAAGTTCAATCCCGCAGCTGCTCGACAGAGAGACAGACAAAGCGTGAGAGCTAGAATGCAACTACGTAGTCGATTAAAATGCAAAAGTTTTGAATGGTACTTGGATAACGTGTGGCCACAACATTTCTTCCCGAAGAAAAATCGATTTTTCGGACAGGTTAGGAAACACTATGTGACTTTGCCGGAAAATGTTTTAAATGTATTTTAATTTTTAGATAAAGAATGTCCAACTTGAAGAATGCATTACAAAACCTCAAGGACGAGCAAGTCTAAATCAGCCTACAGGTATCGCAAGTTTAAGTGCATGTTCTAACGGTTTAGAACATATGTTTGTAAAAACCCGCTCCGGTGATATAATGACGGACGAATCGGTTTGTTTGGACGTTCCTGATTCTTCAGAAATTAAAGTTAAAGTAAAGATTGGCCCTTGTAGTGGCGGGCCAAGACAAAAGTGGGAATATGATAAAAACGTATGCGAAATTTATTTTTTCTTCCTAGTACAAAAAATTGTATTCATTTATTAATAATACTTCTTGTTGTTTTAGACCTTCACACTTTTACATTCAAACTCTGGACTATGCTTGGATGTTGCAGAGGGCAGAGCTGTGGTAACTGAATGCAATGGAAATCCGACACAAAAATGGAATTTGGTATCTATTCCTTGGAGGTAGCAGTTATAAGGTAAAATATTTCAGTTTCACCTTTTTTTTAATATCGTTCATTACACTACTGTGATTTTTCTGAATTGGATTGCTGCATTCTGGATAGTTTTAAAAAACGTCTTTACAAAATAGTGTAATTTGATTGGTGCTCAATTACTTTTAAGTACGTTCATGTAGTGCCTTTAAAAAATTATTTTCTAAGTAGTCCCGACACTAAGGTATAAATACATATAAAAGACAAAGCCGGTATTAAGCAAGCAAAGCTTTTTCAAGTTCAGAAGGAAGAAAAAAGCATTCAGTGAATCATTCAAATGATTTTACATTTTTTAAAAAGGTGTAGTACCTTTTTTATAGTGCTCTAGTCAAAGTATTTGAAGTCTTAATAAAACTGTCTGTATACCATAGATTTATCTTAAACATCTGATATCATATACTAAACAGAAAATGAGGCACCGGTACGGTATTAGCGTGTATTTATGCATTCAAATCATTAAGTTGTTGCTAATACTGTGGCTTCAAATAGAAACCTTTTATATTAAAGCATTTCAATTTTAAAGGAAGTATTGGAAATACATGATCTTTCCGCTTAAGATCAAAGTACTAGTTATTAAGTACTACAACATTCAAGTTTGGTTCATTATTGCTTTTTAGTTGAATTAGAAAAATAAATAATGGGTTAAATCTAATGTTTAACAAAATGAGATTTCTAAAGAGCTAATTAAAATACTACAAAAAGATTCACTTTGCCTGCTCTTCCACTACCATAATTTGCGTTTACATTCTGAAGTGCATTACTAATTATAGTTAAAAAACGTTAAAAGTCTAGAAGTTGGTTACGGAACAATCCAACTCAATGAACTCTTTATCTATAGATTAATGTAAAATAATTAGAGTCAAAAGTGATATTTGGAACAATGCATACATTTTTGTATTACATATTTACTAGTAAAAGATTATAATTTACAATATACAGTATAATAAGTTTTAGGATTTAACAGTTAAATTAAATTTTGAAATTAAATTATGAAAGCTATAGATTTATTTTATAATTTTTTTATCAAACGGATTAAAAAAAAAGATTAGAAAAAAAATCAAAATTAGTTTCTTTTTAAAATTCCGATGACACTAATATTTTAATAATTTAAATTTGTTTTTTAGTAATTAATTTCTCGATGGTAAGAATAATTTATAATATTGGGATTGATAATTTTGCATGACAGTTTGCAAAGAATTGGCTTTTTTTCTTACATAAATCAATTTTTTAGATTTCAATTTTTCTATGCATGGTAATAATCTGCTTGAGCTTTTCTTTTTTCCAAATTACTGCCTTTTTAATTAAATATCAAATATTACTCTTTGGCTTTTTGTCTAAATGAAACAAAAAAATAGCAAAAAAGATGCTAATGAAAAATCACCTTTGTATTAGCATAATTAATTACTTTTTTTTTCGTTTTTTAAAAAAAGGGTTTATCAGTTGAGAATCTAACAAGACTTCATTTTAAACATTGAATTTCTTTGCTGCTTATTAATTATTTTAATAATCTAACTTGCTAAGCGGAATATTCATCTAAATCATTTAATTCAAGTTTTAAAAAAAACAGAATAAAGAAGCGTCAGGGAAGAATAACACTCCCATAAAGCACTTGGCTCTGTGCCTATAAGATAGTGGCATTAGAGCAATTTTATCAAGGCCGGTAGGTGTCGAATCGAATATGATGGATTACTTATACAAAAACTATCGAGGATCTTTTAAGAGGCTAAAATATTTTGCTTCCCACATGAGTCGGAATTTGAGTCTCTCTTAAAGACCGGGATACCGGTAGGACAGGGCAACTGACAGAAACCCATGGGGGTCGACAGCCAGGATGCGGCTACCTCACAGGAGGAGTCCCACAGATTAAAATATGGCGCATCGCTGCAGGGATCGCATCGTTCCCGGTCTGTTTCTTCATTCAACTTTTCCGTAAAGAAAATGCACACCCACAACTGGAGGCTATTGCAAAATCAAAAAAATCTCTGAATTTTTTTTTCTAAGCGTTTTTCTATAATCATATGTTGTTAAAAACTTCTTCAGTTGCGAAGAAATTGCATGCAGGTATCTCGTGTGATTAATTATTCTTAAAGTTTTACAAATAAATTTTAGCTGTCTTGTTCGGTAGCAGAACATCTGGGATAGTCGTGATCAGCTCATGGCATCTCAATTAGAATCAATTACATTTCGATATGTTTAAGGCTTATTAAAAATTGCTGGTCGATTCTTTTTCTCCCTTTTTCGCATATTGGCCGAGGATGTGGGGATTGACTGGTCTCTTCTCATTGATAAAAATTTATGCTAAAATCTGTGAAATGTCAATGGATGTTCCGGATATTTTTGAATCAAGAGCAGGCGAGTCCTAATGGTAATCCTCCCTTTTCTATCTACTCCCGCGCGTCTCCTACAATACCAGCAAGACTTTTGTCATCGCCCATCACCGCTCCCGCTGGTTTGCCGTGAACGAACTATCTAATCTACATACATAGTTGTACTTTGCTCATTTGGGTATGGTCGTCTGTCAGGCCTACTCGAAAAGAGACTGTACCTTTCTTTAAAAAAAAAAAAAAAAATTGTTAGTGAAGTTATCAGCCCCAAGGCGTATCTAAGTATTATTTCGTTTCTTCCCGTTTCCTACGCAGATATTAACGTCCCATATATTTGCGCTGTTTCAACGGTAGGTGTTTTTTATTATTGTAAACGCTGCGGTTCATTTTTTTAAAATTAGGCCTTTCGTAAAAAAAAGAAAAAGTGAAAAGCTATATAGATGGAATTATGACCCAAATAAAATAAGAAACACACCCTTTAAATGATTTTTTAAGCCACCCACAGCAGCAGTATAATGTTAGTATATTAGCATACATTTTCAACACTTAAAAATTCATGAATAAATGATCGGTAAATTGGAACGGTCATTCGAGTGGACTGTCCTTTAACATTGTTGATAAAAAATGGAAGAGTTATAAGGAGGTGCCTCCTGTCTATATGTAAAAGGTAATTTACACTTGTAGAAGGAATATTGGTTTAAGGACATGAAAGTTGCATTATGAAAACCTTACGGTATTCAGCAAGGACGAAGGATGCGTTATTATCTTTTCTGCTGTTATTATCTTTTCACTAATTTTTATATGCGACTACAGTCAGGTGTTGCAGCTAAAATATAATGCTTTTTAGAGGAGTCTGTCGTCTTGAGTTTTTCAGTGTGTTGCTTTATTTTCGATATTTTTTAGTGTTAAAATTCTCATGTACTTTTAACATCGTACCATTGAGATAAAGGTCTTATGCCGATTTAATGCATTTGGATTATTTCACGAACTCTGGAATTTTCTGGTTTTGTGATGATCTAGGCATTTTTTCGTACTGAGTACGTAGTGTTGATTTGTTATCAATTTTTTTTTTAATTTTAGGCAGGAGACTAACCGAAGATACCGTTGATTGTGAGTGAATTTTTTGGAGTTACTGTGTAGTAGAGATATACCATATATAAGTTGTCAGCAGTGCCTTCTACCGTTAGTCATGAATGATTTAAATTTTTCTAAATTCCTTGTACCGTACTAACGAATTTTTCTGGCTAATTTCAAGCCCATTGAACCGGTGTATCAGTTTGAACCATATGGTAGTACGACTGCAGCATTAATTTTTGTTTCTGAAGTCACACTAATTATTTGGTATGCAATCGAATAAGACAAAGAGATGCAGTCATTTTTGGTTAAGAGGATTGTCATTGTTTTACTTTTCAGTGATATAGCGTAACGGTTTCGTTATGTTTTTCCATTCCTTTTTTTTTCCATATTTTAAAAGCTACGCGGATGCTTAGGCTAAAATTAAAAATATTTTCAGTCCGTTTAACTCAACTCGTTAATACTTTTCATTTAAAGTCGAAAAATTTCAATAGTTTAAATACTGTAAAAATGAATAAAACTAATTTGCTCGAATGGGGCTGAGTTTGCATGTTTAGGAGCTACCTTGTAACCTATAAAGTGTATTGTAGAAATCTAAAAGTACAAAAATTTTAAAAGTAGTTTAACGGTCAGGCATAACATTTCTTCGATCTGGCAATTTTTCCCGAACTTTGAAAGCATCACATTTTTGCAGGAAAGTTGTTGGTTTATAGTTGTAGGGTTTAAAATATTTTCGTTTAAAGCGACCAGTTTCAAGCAATGAGTAAATAATCTCATCTACTTTTGCTAAAATTTTCCCTGCTAGTAATGCCAAATAATTGATTCGCTAAGGTCATCGCTGTATTCTTTGATGTGAGTCTTATGTCTAATAATTTGGATGATATTACTTTATGGAAAAAAAATATACAATATATAATACTGTACAGTTGACCCTCGCCCAACGCGGCATCATGCAACGCGGATCCAGCTATACGCGGTTTTTTTTTTTGAGACCACCAATTCCCCGAGCGCGGCCCTTCCCTCACTTATACACGGTTTTTATTTTTTATTTGCACCAAAAATGCAATAATATATCGAACCCAGTTATTTCAGGTTCCGACAGAGCAATTTTAAATGACACTTTTCCTTCTTAAAAGTCATTGTCGTTTTTCGATTGCCCGAATATGTTGATATTTTGCACGTTAATTTTCGTATGTTTTTAAAAAAACGTTGCCTTTTTTGGTCTAGAGTAAAAATGGTTCAAATATCTGCGAAAAAGATTTTTTTAAAAGCTTCTAAGCACCCTATTCATTAAAAAAGCTTCTAGCACCCTATGAAGAAATGAGAAAAGATATGGTTAAAAATGCTGCGCAACCGAAAATTAACACGTTTTTTAAAAAATAAATAAATAAATGTAAATAAATGGTGAGTTTCAACTTAAAATTTTTTTTTTTTTAAATTTACGTGGACTCTTGGTCCAGGTTCCCCCGAACCCCCCTTTTCCCATAAGAAGTTGGTCTCATACAACGCGGTTTCCTCGTACGCGGCACCCCCCTTTCCCCCTATCCCCCGCGTTGGGCGAGGGTCAACTGTATATGTATATTAGGGTGGGTCGAAAATCAAAAATTTTGGATTTTCAAAATGCCTGATAGCGTAATCGCTGGGGTTTATCTATTGCAAAAAATTTTTCGTTTTCGTAATTTTTTTCCAACGGCGTCTTGAGGAATGCGCAAGAGGGTGAAAGTTTTGAAAAACTTCATAAGGGATGAAAATTTGACTTTTAGATTTTCGTGAATAAAGTACCGTTTCCTATCGGATTTTTAACGTAGATTTCAAACATTAATTCGGTTTGCGTCTAGCTATTTCTGTTCTTGAGTTATTGTAAAAAATATGATAAAAATATTGAAATTTTAGAGTTTTGACATTTTTATGGCAAACTTGGCCTGTATCTTAAGAACAGTAACAGCTAGACGCAAACAGATTTCATTTTAGAAATCTACGTTGAAAATACGATAGGAAACGGTACTTTTATCAAATATCCGATATTATACAATTTTCCAAAACTTTGGCCCTCTTGCGCCCCGCCAAGATGCCGTTTAAAAGAAATTTCGAAAAGGAAAAACTTTTTACAAATGATAAGCCACAGCGATTGCGCTATCAGGCAATTTGAAATCCCAAAATATTTGATTTTCGACCCAATGTGTAATATAATGAAAATGACGTTTTGATAAACAAATTTCCATTCGAGGGTTTAGGAGGAACCAAGAACTGTCTCGTTGTATTATGAGTAACAAAATCCAATTTTTATTTTATAAAAAAGCATGATTAGAAAAGAGAGCCAATGATAAATGATGTAATTCACAGTGGTCCTGAACAAAAATATTATTCGACAAAAATGTCAAAAAAAACTGCTGATGAGGCTTTGTTAGGAAACATGTTAACTATCAAAATCCACTAAAATCAAAATCTTACCTGATTGTCTTCCCCTACCCCCCACGACCCCCCCGGCCCCTCAATTTTTTTTCAAGGCTTGTTACATATCATATGAAACCCCATTGGAAATGCTTTAAAAAGAGACCTCGCCGAGGTTTATATCTTTTGCCGGCACGGAGATAACAGATTTGGTCGTTTGAGAGATCGAAAATTAGACGCTTAATTTTGGGCAATTGAAATGAGGATATCTCCGTCCCGGTAAAAGATATAAACCTCGGCGATGTCTCATTTTAAAGCATTTTCCATGGGTTTTCATATAAAATGTAACAAGCCTTGATATGTGACAAGCCTTGGGAAAAAAATTAAGGGGCCGGGGGGGTTGTCGGGGGTAGGGGAAGACGATCAGGTAAGATTTTGATTTTAGTGAATTTTGATAGTTAAGATGTTTCCTAACAAAGCCTCATTAGCAGTTTTTCTTGACATTTTAGTCGAATAATATTTTTGATCAGGACCACTGTGAATTTAAACGAGAAGCGGTCCAAAAAAAAAAAAAAAAAAAAAAAAAAAAAATTAAATACATTTTTTTTGTCGTAGAATGTGAAAGACAGGTTTGCATTGAAAATATCTCAATTACGACCGATCGATCACGGGTACTGCTGAAAGCTTAACGAATTGCATTATAATTCAATATCTATGAGAAATCGTTTGACTAATTTTTTGTCCCTTCTCGGCTCCCTTTTCTTTGCGCAGCATCCTTCCAAATTCTTTTTTTTTTTTTTTTGTGATAGCAACGCTTAAGGAATTGTTAACCGTTTTACCGTAAAATAATTCTTGTATGGTCTTGGTACCCTCGCTTGTCTTTTACATTTTACTTTTCTGTTTTCGTTTTGAAGTTTGATTTGAATACCCGCCCTCAACGATTCGAAATTTTTTTTTTTTTTTTTTTTTTTTTTTTTGAATTTTGCCTCTTAGGAAGTTATGATATGTCTAATAATTGTAGTAGTTAAAAAATGCCAGGAGACAAAATGAACGGGAACCGGTAAATACGAGATGAAAACGAAAATGAGACGTAGACAGACGGACGGACAGTCAGACAGACACTTGCTTTCGAGATCAGTGACAAGGGTGCAGTATATAATTTTCTGGTTGTCAATATCCAACAGAAATTAGAATAATTAGTAGGAATGATGAGAGGATGTCAAACGGAGGCGGCAATTGGGGTCGGGTACGGTGAGGGCGGGCGTGGCCCTAACGGTTACGCCAAGGCTATATCGTGCTCTCTGCCAGGGCGTCTTGCCTATGCTTTTGTGATCTGATGCCTTAGGGAAGGTCATTGTTTTCTTTCACATTTCTATATCCGCCATTCTAATTTCTCCGAAAATTCAAGCAATTACAATTTTTGTTCACCCAAAATAAATTAGTTCATTTTGCAATATGTTCCATGCACGGAAAATGATCCATTAACTCTACGCTCTTCTGCCCACGCGTTCACTGGTGGCGATCTTATTTTTTTTCTTCTCTTAATAATGATACTCGCATGTTAAAGTGTCAAAGGTTGATATCCGGTTATCTTGCAGTGCAAACCGGTTCCTATTTGGGAATATAAATTTAAATCGGCATGCAAATATCTTCACTCGAGATTTTTCCGCTTGATACCATAAGTGGGTGTTAAACCGCAAACGGACAACTTGTATTAAACGAGAGGTTATTTATGTTTTTCAAAAAATGATTCTCTTCGTTTGGAATTTATAATGAAAATTGGGAAAATCGCCGATGTTTTTTTCACGAAAAAAAAAAAAAAGAAAGAAAACATTTCTCGTAGGAAACGATGATAGATGAAGACATCTTAGGGACCTATAATTTTTTGGTCGAAAATTGCAGTATTCTCAAACCGGATGATTGAAATCCTAAGGGCAGTTACTCGGCTGGAGAATCTCTATAATAATGAGACTGACATTGGCCCTAGATTTAGACATTTTGTATTTTATTTGTCTTTACTTATCATAATTCGACCTTCAGGGAAAATGAATTTTTTTGATTTATTTTACATCGAAACTCGCAATCATCCAATCAGTACGTTTAGAATAATTTATGGAAAAAGAAACAACAACCTCGCGAAAAAAAAATTTAATTCAGTGACAGGATGACGCAGATCTGATCAATAGGATAATGTTACACCTATGACATACTACCGACATGCGATAATAATAAATGCCGATATATTTTATATCATCGATGGAATTAAGTCGTATTTTTCACGAATACGTAAAACATATCCTTCACGAATACCGTATTAAGATCGAAAACTGGATTATTAATTTTTAAATGAATTCACTACTTTGTTAGATTTTTATACCTTCTTTTTTTGATTTTACTGATAAGAAAAATTGTTTGGTTATGAGTAGGATGGATTTTTAATGCCTAAACCTCTAGCTCGCATCGGAATTTTCTCTGAATTTGAGTCTACTGAAACGTATTAAAAATTGAAAAATCAGATTGTTATGACCACATAGATATGGTATCTGCTTGTAGGGCAAGACGGTTCTGCAAAAGAAAAAAAAAATCATTGACAAGGTACTTCTTTTTCGTTGTAATTTTTAAGGCTATGCTAGCGGACATTACGCACCTCATTACAAACTATCATTTCCATAGGTATTTTCAAGTTGAACGTGCCGAAAATTTTTTGACGGTTCTTTAATCTGATTTGAGGCATGAAGGCATACCGCAACTGGATATAATGTTATAACTGGATTTAATCTTAAATTCAGCATCTCCCAAATATTTCAGTAGTGTTAAATTTCAGATGAAACTGTAATATTTTAAAAACATTTTTCTTGAGAAGAGTTACGAGAGAAGTGTACACGACATCGTTGAGAAACAAAAAACGCGAACTTGTAGGTTTCTTTATAGTTTGTCAATATCAAAAATTATTAAAAATTTTCATGTTATTGAATTTAAATTCCCACAATTACTTGCCTTATTTTCGCTTCTTTTTATAAGACTTTAATTCCGTGCGTCGGAGGTGAACTAACGTATCTCCATCGTAAATATGATTGGAGTTAATCTGTTTCGACGTTTCGTGGAAGTGTCACGTGACCTTATGTTTACGAAAACATGAGCGTGTAAACTTGCAGTCGCATGATCACGTGATTTTCATAAACACTCGAAACAGACTATCTCCAATCATATTTGCGATGGAGATACGTTAGTTTATCTCCGACGCGCAGAATTACAAAGCTTTGACTGTAGCTGCTAGTTCAGTTTTCTGATTTTTCTAGAGAAATAATCTTTCCAAATTCTCTTTAAACTTGCAAATTCGGTCTTTGATGAACGATATGTTTTACAAGGTGAATTGATAGTGGTTCGTTATTTGGACGTGGGTGAAAGAGTTCCGCCATTGATTTCTATCCTGAACTATTAGCCACTAGTGCACCCAAAAAAATTAATAGCCTCGTTCGCAATACAAGCGATGTTGCTTAGCGACAAGACTGGTGAGTGCTTGTGGCAAAGCATATTTACTAGACTTGACGACGTTATGCATTGCGACAAGCACTCACGAGTCTTGGCACAAAACATTTTTACTGCTTAGACCTAAGTTATGCAAAAATGCTTTGTCGCAAATTATTTTTGCTTAGACCCAAAGCAGCATTTTTTTGAGTGTGATTTTCCATCACTTTGTTCTACAAATTATGAGCATAATTTCGTAAGAAGTGCTTTATGGGTGACGTGTACCAAAGGCAAGAAATATCAGCTGCTTGTGTATAATTCGTTACTTTATTGCGCGTCAGTAAAATCCTCTTCGTATTTATTTAACAAAGGAGTGAGTTTGGCTAAAGAACTGTGGAAAATGAAGAAAGAGGTTGAAAATTTGATTGCATTTAGAACTACTTTGTACACCTTTGATGGTTTTCTACTTCCTCTGAGTTCCCAGCATCCTTTTTATATTTAAAGGTGGACCGATGTTAAAATTCTTCGTCTTTCTAATTATCGCGGGCTGCTTCCAATTAGCTCTTCTTCTTTGACATCGTCTTCTAGATCGTTTCTTTTGACGATGTGTCCAGCTTTTCTCTAACGCCATTAATGATTTCTTGATCTTTCGTTTAAATTTGTGCGCATTTTTATTTTCCACAATTTCTGACATTTAATGTTGCCGTTACGAGCTAGCATGACGTAAGAAAGTATTCTGATTCCAATATTTTTTTAATACAGTGAATCTAACATTTTGTTGCAGAATTCAGCATTTTTGATACTGAATATATCATCAAGTAACTCGCTTCACTGTGTTTAAATTTAACTTTCCTTGATGTGAAAAATCTGATAATAGCTTCCCTCACTTTACTACGTTTAGATTCCGTGATAAAAAGAAAAAATTCATGCTTTTGAAGAAGACTTTTTATTGGCTCCTTGCTTCTGCTACTCTTCTGCCGCCATTATTGTGGAGCCTTATTAAGATTTCAGATTCGCATTTTATCGATTAATTATATCTGTTAGATATTCCGATGATAATTTTATTCGATGCCGGTGGTTATCAAAAGGGTTGAATGTGCACTACCGAGAAATCTTATTTTTTTGCTTCTTTATAAAAAAAACGACTACCGTAGATAAAATAAATCGCCACAGGGAACGAAATCAGATAAAGAGATGGGCATGTTGTCACGATTGCCTCGACGTGTTATTTAATTATGTAAAAGAGATGAATTCGCTAATAAAACTTACAATTTCGAAAGAAATAGTAATCTTTTCCCTTTTTTTTTTTCCTTTTGCCTGACTCTTATTATCCATTTATCTTGTGATTGTCGCTCTTTTTTTTTTACCCTGCATTTTACGATCTGTGATATAATCGTAGGTAGAAAAAACAACTCCTTTGTGACTGTATCAGTTTTAATCGACTTTAAATATTTTAGAAGTGAGAACGATTTCTACAATTTCACTATTTCATTTGCATTTCATAGTAAATTAAAAGATGAAAAAAATTTGAGTTTTTTTTAAGGTTCTAACTTGACGATAAGTTATTTTTTCAGACGAATCGAAAAACCCGATATGTTTCGGATAAATGACGGAAGAAGCTTAGAACAAAGCACGATTCGCTGATATGAGTGTTTGAATCTAGGCAGAGCATGTTTACTCAGACTCGCGACTTACTTGAAATCGATAACCAGATTCGATACTCCCTCAATACGATTTACTCTATCATTTAAGGTAGCAGGAGGCATTCCGTTATTAACTGCATCTAAGAATCATGATCGCATTTGAATTTCAAACAGTTAGCTAAGATGCCTCTTGCCCAGTTTAGGAAATCGGTTTTTTTTTGTTTTATTAGATCACGAGTTCATCACAAAAAAAAAAAAAAAAAAAAAAAACACAAATTTGTTTCCTCACATCGTTACTCCTTCTGTCTGATGAGGAAATCCAAGGTTGTGGTCCCGACTTTGAAAGTCGATTTTTTAAAAAAATATTATTTTTACTTGTTTTTTAGTCATAAAGAAAACAATGAATAATAAAGATTGATCGCCGTATTTGAAAAGCGGCCATTTTATCGGGAATAAGTCCACTCTTCCCTGCCCCAATGTGGTGCCCATTTAAGCCATATCATGGATTATAAAGAGAAACAATGCAACAATAAAAAACGAGAATATCGAAGATTGTCCGACGGAGGTCATATGCAAAATATAAAGGAGATTTTGTGAAAGTATCATTTTCATGCTCAGCTGGTTTCAATTCACTTGAAGACTTTTTTTTCTTCAAAATTTAAATGATTGAAACTGTCGTTTTAATTATTTGAATAGATTTTCTATCGAAAGATGATATTAGTCATTTGAAACCAATTTAAGATTTTCTTTCATGAAAATTCGTTAAGGTTAAGTGTTGAAGACTTCTGGAAGCAAATCATTTTTGTTGACTGACAAAAAAAATATTTTTTTCGAATAAATTCATTATGTCAAGACGAGAATTATTCTGATCTTTGTTCGTAATTTCAATTCTAAAAATTCATAAAATACAGGGTAAAGATTTCTAGGGCCAGTTTTGCGAATTAATTGCCATCAGAGTATTGTTAATTTCGAAACATTGTTTAAAACGCAGTCTATTTATTAATGATATCTCAATAATGAATCAACCTGATTGTGAATGAGATTGATGTTTTTTAAGTAATGTTAATGAATCCGCTTTTCGAGACTGTCTTACTGTCCGCCCGCATCCATTGTTACGGAGATTAATTTAACAAAACTAGACAAACACTATCAAGCTCTCGACCGGCCTTCCTAATTAAAAAAAAAAAGAAAAAAAAAAAAAAAGCAGCGCTCTTACTTCATCTCGACTTTTCGCATTTTTTAAACTGCCTTTCATGCCCCTCTCAGGCTTTATTTTGATTTTGATTAAGTAACCCAAGCGTTTTACGAAAATTGCAAGACCGATACATTCGAAAAATGAGATTTTTTTTTTTTTTTTGTTCGTTCGTTTCTTATTAAGAAGTTAAGAAGTGTTTTGTAATTATTTATTTCTTTCGGTATCGACCACAGAAAAAAGAAACGAATAAGGACGGAGGCACATCGAATTCCGAAACACATCATGGCTTGTTCATAACTAATCAGCATATTTATCAGCTCTCGTAAGGGAAATGGACCGGTCCAGGAAGTGAAATTCGTCCACTTCTTCCAAAACGAAAACTAACCGTCCAGCCCAGTCATGCTTTGATTACATAAAATAAATTTATCTACGGTATAAATTGCCATCTTCGTCGTTTCGATATGCCTTGGGCATCGATAACAATCGATATGACAAGCGATCCTATTGCTGAAGATTGAATTGACTTTCGGGCACTTCACTTTTAAAAAATTGCACTAACTATTTTTTTGTGCTTGGCAATTGTTTTTCTTTTTTAAATTATAGTTTTATTTTAAAAGATCCTTCTTAGTCCGAGAGAAGGGCTAAATGACGAAATTCTTTTTCTGAATTTTGAAAAAGCTTTGCGCGTTATATATTTCGATCGATCTCATTGGTATGTAAATAGCGTCAATTTTTTTTTCGGTTGCACACCACTGTCCAAAAAACCGTAACAAATTAATAATAGGTAAGAGAAAATACGAAATCGATTGAAATTAACCAGTTTTAATGAGCCGATTAATAATCACTAAATTTAACATATTTATTTAAACGGTATTAAAAGACTCGATTTATGGTACCAGTTATATGCTTTTCTCAAATTAATATGCAAACGGCCAAATCTGCACTCGGGATGGTCGATACACTTTTAGTTTAACTAAAAAGTGACATTAATTTTTTTTTTTTTTTTTTTTAATTTTGTTATTAAGGGGTCGCTTAAAAAGTCAACTTTTGATTTTCGATCGTGCCACGCTCAATTTTGCTCCAGTACATAACAAATTTAACGACGAGGTTTTGAGAAGATTGCATAGAGATAAGAGAGAAGTTTTGCAAATCGTATAAAACGACGGAAGTTGGAATACTTTGGTAATTTTCTTAGAGGACCTAAATATGAGCTTCTGAGGACGATGATTCAGGGACACATCGAAGGAAAAAGGAGAATAGGCCGGAAGAACCTGTCGTGGCTGTGTAATTTAAGAGCTTGGACTGGTTTAAGCGTTGAGGAGCTCTTCAGGATTGGCCCCGATAGAGACGAATATAAAAGTCTCATTGATGGTCGCCTACGCCTGGACACAGGTACGGCACCGTAAGAAGAAGATATAACAAAGTTAATGAGTTAAAGTTTCACCTCGATCGGTGTAAGGGGCTGCTCAAGTACCCCCTATTTTCGCCATATAGTTTACATTAGGCCAAACATGTTCATGCTCTTCCCGTTCTTGAAAATAAACCGGCACATTTTATTTTACGCACTTTGATCCGCTGAATTCAAATTTGCAACGGAAACGTTTCTAGCTTTTACCGTTTTCGAGCTATTCAATAGCCAATTTGGGCTAAAAGTGCGGTTTAGCTACATTTTAGCCTCTAAATAAGTCGAAAACAGCACAGGCTATAAAAATCTTGATTGCAGATCTGAATTCAGCGGGTCAAAATATTTGAAATATAATGTGCTGGTTTATTTTGGAAAGCGGGAAAAGCGTAATTTTGTTTACTGGTGCTCGGCCCAATGTAAATTATATGGCGAAAATGAGGGGTACTTGAGCGAACCCTTAAACATGGCCGATCGAGCTAATTAGCTCGAAATTTTAATTCGTTAAATATGTTATATACAGGAACAAAATTGGAGGATGGCACGACCATATATATTATTTTTAATATAACCAACTGATTTTTTTAAAATCCCGCCTTTGATAGTAATTAATCGAAGGATTTTAAAGAAAAATGATCAGGGGCAAAGTTTCGACTCCTGCCAGCATTTATAAAATTTGGACAAAGAGTCATGCCAGATTGGAAGAGCTTTAAAATATGAGCTCTGAAAAAAAAGTGGTTTCTTGAGGTACAATTTGAATTTGGCGAAGTATTTTTGTTAGGGAAATCTTGACAATTCTTTGAGTTGCACTTCGTAACGAATTGCCTTTCTGACCAGTTTCGTATTGTTTGGCATTAAAACTTTGCAAAAAAAATCTGTGCACCTGCTACATTCAAGATAATGTACCCCTAAGGAAATTAGTAGCAACGAACTAGGAGGTCGGGATTAAATAAACCTTCCTCCATTATTATTAAAAAGTAAATTCCGACACGAGATGCGCCTGGAGATGTGGGCAGAAGCAGAATTTGTGGGCAGGTTGACCTTTGCAAACTGCCCTTTGATCCGTTTAGTAACCCATCCATAGTCAATTTATATGTTTTCATTAGTCGCTTAGGTCGTCAATTAATTCTATAATGAAGTGAAAAATAAATGACCAAAAAAAATCACACACCTTTTTTTTCGCTGGAGTTTGAGTCAAAAGTCTAAGTTGAATAAAACTCAGACTCTTCTCCAGCCAAAAAAAAAAAAAAAAAAAAAAAAAAAATTGAATGAAATTTTCTTCTTTTTTATTACTACACTTATGAATGAAATGAAATACTAAAAAAAAAAAAAAACTCCAGGATTCATTCTTACCGAATTTGACATAATTTAGAAAAGTCAAAGGCGGACTGAGAATGAAAAGGCGGCTTATGTCAACGGGAATCATAATAAACGGCCAATAAAGTACAATTAGATGAACTGAGACGACATTATAAGAAGTTGAGGACAAACAAACTGCGCATCCACCCAAAAGACCTTTGGCCCAAGGAACATTTTTTTTTTCCTTTTGCTTTTTACATCTGGAAACGTATTATGTTTTGCAGTTTATTCCTTTTGTTCTTTGTTCTTTTACACTCTTCTGGATCTGGCCTTTGAAGCTTTTTATTAAACCCTATTTCGGTACTTGCCCCTTGAGCTGATGAATTTCGCTTCGGGTTAAATTGTACCGGGACTACAAATTGTAGAGCGAACAAAAAAACGTGACAGATACGTACAGTACTATCCTTTTTATTCTCATTCATTTCTACTTATTATGTTAATGATACAATGGGTTGTTATCATAACCAATAATCACCTTCGGAAGCACTTTACACCTTCTTTTTTTCAACGTTTACAGGAGTTCTTTTCAAACTATCCCGCTGGTTATTTTCAGTACTTTTTCTATTTCCTTTCACCCATAATTATTATCTCCGGTTTCCTTTCGTTTAAAAAATAGAAAAAAACTTTCCGTAAGTCAGTTAACATCGGAATAAAACGCCATCAAATCAAACTAGCTCCATTATTTCATATTAATTGCATTATAAAGAGGCGCATCTAATTAAAACATCGGTGATTATCTTGTAAGATACCGGGTAACGTAATGAACTGCTCCTTGAGACAGCAGGTGTTAATTTTCTGCCACTTTTTTCAAAACAACGCACAGTAAGATGACATAAATAATCACCTTCTGGTATCTTGCACTTCTTGCATAGACTTTTCATAGTCATCCAATGTCGTCAAATCGGCCTTGAACATTCTCTCATGGGCGTCGTTCCTTTACTAAAATCTGGTCTTTAATCCATAGTCATCACTCTGCCACTCGATGTTATCGGGAATCCAGCATTCGTTTTTCGACCTTGAGAGAGACAGCAATTTTTTTTTCGATTCATTAGCATTTCGCTTGGAAAGGCAAACAATGGCAAGGGTTTAGGCGGAAGGAGATATTCGAAGAAACTTGAAACCGAATTGAAAAATTAAATGTCGCATAATCCGGAGTGCATAAAAATTGTAATATAAAGTTTAAGCAACTTCTTGCTCTAATAATCGTTTTCGTTTATGTCGAAAATAATGGGTGACACATGTAATGTCGCGGCAGCACAATAGATCGATCCAAAGTTAAAGACTCTCACTTTGCTTGAGCAAATCGCCTGCGGCAATATTATATTTCACTGGTCATCATTTGCCGAAGTCATTTCGATCGGTTCTATTATTTTGCGCAATTGAAAAAGGTAGCACAAAAACTTTTTTCGGTCTGCTTTTATGGTTAGGTTGTTGTATCAAGAAAATAAATTTAATTCAAATAGTAAAAACAATAGGGAAAATCTTTTTGAGGTAACATTTTTTTTTCTTTTGCTCTGGTGTTTGATTAAGGTACCTTTAGGTATGCTAAAATAAAATGGCAGAAAAAGCCAAATATTTTCATGCATGTTAAATGAAGAATTTAAACAGTAAGCGGTACTCGTTCCAGTAAGGAGAAAAAAATCCTGTAATTTGCAAAAAAGAAAAGTAATTTTTTACTCTACTTTTGAGGAAGTGGGGGCACAAAAATATTTTTTATCTCCTTTTGAGGAGCCTTTTACAAATAGATTGCGTTTCTGATCGAGTAAGCTTTTATTTTTTTATTGTTTTAATATCGCCATAAAAAAACAGACGCCAAATCAAATTTCTTTTTAGTAGCAGTTAAGTATGAAAGGGTCGAAGAAAAAAACATAATCTGAAATTCTACGAAGCTGAAAATGAAAATTTTTACGCTGAAATTCCTAACTAATAAGTTATTAGCCTAAAATCCGCTGATGATTTCTAATAGGTATACACGGAGAAAAAAGTTCGGTTCCTGTTACTGAATGTTAAGTTGGGTCCTGTGACATCTAAACATTTGAGTGGATAATACCGAAAATTTAGTAATTATTACTACGAATTCGTAATAATTAATAACGTTTATTAATAATTACCTAAATTTTAGTATTATCAACGCAAATGTTTAGATGTCACAAGACAAAACTTAACATTCAGTAGCAGGAACCGAACTTTTTTCTCCGTGTACTGAACGGAATATTACATTTTTTAAACTATAAAAATAAAAGAAAAACCGACCCATCCTCACAAATTTATACAAATAATTTAAGAAAGTTTCTATTGTTTTCAAGTTTAGACCTGTTTGTTGCTGCCGCCCTCACTGCTTTCAATTCCCCCACTCTCTGTGCTCAGATGGCATTGGCATTGCACCGTAGATGGGAATTCCTTGTGCCATTGAAAGTCTGGGAGATCATTGAAATCGGTTAAGATGTCTTGGATAATCAATCCTAAGTTTTTTGCTTGAGTATGTTGCAACATACTCAAGCAAAAAACCTAAGAATTAATCACAATTAACAGCTGATAATGTTTGAATATCGTTCATTAATCCATTTAACTGTGATGTGCGGATATAAATGTGCAAGAACAATCGTTATAACTTCTGTGATTGCAGCTCTTACCACAACCGAGACATTTGGAAAGATGAATGAAATTAGCCTTGTAGCACCTTCTTCAGTTGTAGGCACCCAAAAATGATAGAAATTGCCAAAGAAATTGGTAGCAACATCTCCTTCGGACTAATGTCTTCTTTCTTCGGATTTTTGCCATCCATCGTTTCTTTTTTCGGGAACTTCAGTGACGATTTAATCGCGTCCCTCAGGGAACAAGTCGCCTAAACTTTCAAAACAGGCAAAATCATGTGAATATCAACCACATGTTTGTTTCCCGTAAGCTTTTATAGGCAGTCCGCTAACTTAGAGTGCAAATTCACGATGAAATGTTAAACCAACATGCTGGAGCAACACGTTGTAGGTACCAACTTGTTGTACCAACTTGTTGTACCAACTTGTTGGACCAACATTCCACACTAATTTTGGCGAAAAAGAAAGAAAGAATTGGTATAATATCTGGATTGGTATAATATCTGGAAAAAAAAAGAAAAGGATAAGTTACCATTTATAAATTGTTCATAAAAAAAATAAATAAAAAAACTTACTATTTAGTGCAAGAAAGTTCGTTTAACTTGAATCTCCTGTGCTTGGTTGTGCACCTCCACAGTAGAAAGATGGAAAGGTCCGAGTCACCGGAGAGCCAAAGAAAATTTCTCTTAAAAATGATGCTTCCCACTTTTAACGTTAGGTGTCGTAAGAAAAGTTAGGCTGCGCGTGTTTTCAAGAAACGACTCTGGGTAAATTCCGTGATTCTTACGACGGCTTTATTCGAGAGATCGGCATCTGAGCTCGTTGGTTTAGAGGTTTAGAACAACCCGGGCTAAACGGGAAGACGGAGGTTCGAGTCCTCCATGGGTACAAGTTGTTAATTTTTCTCGAAAATTTCTTTCTATCTATCTACTCTGCTCCGGCTTTTTTTCCGCCAAAAAATTGGTCAGTATTTCATTTAAAGGTCAGTATTTTACTGTCCATATGACTTTGGACAGTTTAATAATTATTTTGTCAGTAAAAAATTTAAAATATCAATATAGAGTTTCAACAGTATAAAAAAAATTGGATTTAAAATTAACGGGATTTTCGTGAAATTTTGCAGATCCCCTCCAAAAATTGCAAGCCGGTTATGCAAGCCGCCATATTCTAAGGTTTTGTTATAAAAGTGGAGCTTCAGATATGGTTAAGACCGTGGGTCTGGGGAAATTCCTCCTTAAGTTTTCAGCGATTTTTCGAAAATTTTTCAGAGTCGTATATATATGATAGGCGCATGGAAAGGGTTAAGTGGTGATACATCTCTTTCTCTCCCTGACTCTTGATATGTCATAACTGCATTCCTAATAACAGTGAAACCATTACTCTTCCAACTGTAGATTTATCATCTGTTGTAATTGCATTTTCAAATTTTGTCATCCAAACTGTTAAGATTTCATTTTCAAAATTGCGATACCGAATTAAATAATCACGTTGACTATTCTATTCACTGGAACAACTTTTCGTTTTTGCACAAATGGACTTGCAAATAAGTCAATGTTGAATGCCTTCTTGCGTGTCGTAAAGTATGCGACTAACAAGGGAGCAAAATCCCCGTTTTAACGAATCAGTTAGGAGCCTGAATGATGAGAACGAAAACTAATCTTAATTAATCAATGACTTATCATGATCCTACGTATTAGAAACGAATAGCGTCTTTTTTCGGATTCAAAAGATAACACTTTTTTCATGTTCTTGATCGCCTTTTTTTTTTCTTATTTCTTTTTTTAATCTGAAATCTCCGATCAGTAGCCATTTAATGTACGATTCACACTAAGTTACTGACTTGTAGTTATTAAAACTGAAATACAAAATGTTTGGTAATAAAATGGCGAAGAATGGATCCAAACACTCGGTGGGGGAAAATATTAGTTTATTTTATATGTTAAGCATGAGAAAAAATGGCGCCAATAACAAAAACAGTGATTTCGTTATCGATACTTCCATCAAAATTCGATGGTAATAATCATGCATCAACAAAGACAGGAACCGAGGAAGAAAGTCTTTTTTATTAAGCTTGATGAAATCTTCATGTGTGGTGGGATTTTAAATGATCGCCCTTTTCTATTAATTGTTATTTTGAGAAGATTAAAATTTGCATATTTTTTTTATTTTTTTTCAAACGTAATTTATCAAATGCGATAAAAAAAAAAAAAATTCTCGTTCTCTATATTTTTATTTTTTTATTTTGAACTTTTTTCCGTAATAGAAGATGCTACAATTTTGTTTCATCTCTTTCGCTCTTTTTTCACGGTTGTCTCTATAAGGAAAGAAGAGATACTCACACGTATCTTTCATCTAGTTTTTTATTCTTTTTAATTACGATCACGTTTTATGCGAGCCTAAATACGGTAGTCCAATCTATAAATAATAACAGTTGCGACATTCGGAGTATGAGACCGTCATTCCAATTATGCTTCATTTTATTGCGGCCTTAAATCCTTGACTATGTTGCAACAAGTGACACCGCCCTTAGGTCTCTGCGTCTTACTGTCCGTCTATTTTCTTCCGTTAACATCTCCACCTCCGCCTAGAATTGCTAATCCGTTCACTTTTATCTAGATCGATTTAATTGCGATCCGCATTTTTATTCAAAGCGGAATATTAAAATCCTAATTGAAAACCATTGCTAAACGTTTTTTTTTTTTTTGCAAACTTCGACCGGTCTTTGAGATTGCGCGATTAGGAATGATTGTGACAAAATGCATACTGCTGATACTGCTTTTATACTAAGATAAAAAAAATAAAATAAACGCTAAAAAATGCTCTTAAACAAAAAATTCCAGCTGTTGCAATTTTATAATGAAAATAGGAGTTTGAAATGATGAAGATGTTACCTTATGTTAGCTCATTTTCCACTTTGTCTAATATATTTATTGCATTTGTACTCGTTTTATGGCCGAAGTTAACCGTATTCTCTTTTATTATTACATACAACATAGAAGTGATTATTGCCGATTGTTCCAATCTTACAAGGACTCTTTATTAACTTCGTAAATTATGCTGAGATTTATGTTATCGCTTCCGGAGAGATCTCCTTTCTTAAGAGAAGAAAATTTCTCGTGCATTTATTTTTATATATTTTAAATTATTTCCTTTCTTACCGCAGCTAGGCTTGATTTCATTCTGTAGAAATTAGAGTCGTATCTTTAAAAAAAAATCTGCAGGCAAAAAGTATCCGCAAAGTCTTGACTCCAGAAATTCCGATAAGTAAATAAAATGCCTAGGATTTTTAAAATGGAGAATTTTAAACTAGAAAAGAAAAAAATGAAAAATACGGAAAGCCAGGGGTTATGATGAAAATGTTTCGTTTGTAGTTTAGAAAATTTAGTAAAAGTAACATACTTGAAAATTCATGGCAAAAGACTTGCGAAAAAAATAAATTATATTATTAATAAGCTGAGGGTATTTTTAAAACTTTCCTTTTCTTATAAAAATTTAATCAATGCCCCCATGACGGGCCGTTTAAGTGTGACGTAAGACACAATGTCAACCTTTTTTACCCCCTTTCCTTTTGTAAGAAAATGACAAGCCCCCTTATAAGTATTTATTAGCAGCATTTGTTAAGTATTTTTATAAATTACGTTTAAATTTTTACAATGAAATTTTATAAATTTTAGCACCCCTCCCCCCTCCCCTCCCCCCGCCAATATGTAAAAGGTGGTCTGCTACAATCTTTTTTTTTTTTTTAAGTTTTTATCATTTATTTCTTCTGGTAATATTCGAAAATAAAAACGATTTTTAAAAAAGAAGCAGAAAAATACTTGAATTAATTTGATGCTTTAGTTAATAACACTCTCCAGTTAATTGCCAAGTGGGCACAAGGTATACACTGTTAAAAAGATTTCGTAAAATTTAAATTTTGAAAGCACATATACCACCCTCTTCTTTTTTACTTTTTTTCATTGATAAATACGAGTAAAATTTACTTTACTTTATGTATAGGGTAAATTTTACTGTTTATCATCCCTGGTGGAAAAAGTAAATTGGATCAATCTTGGGAAAACTGACTCGAATGTAGCCCCTATCAAGATTGAACTTATGCCCGATTGACTGGCATCCAGTAATCCAAAAGTATTGGAAATCGAACCGCATCGAACCGAGGTCCCTTTTTTTTTTGGAAAAGTCCCTATTTTTATTGTGACTCCCTAAAAGTCCTTATTTTGAAAAAAATTCCCTAAAAGCCCCTATTTTTCTTCATTTTAATTTTTATTCCTGGGTTATTTTATTACACCAGAAAATGATGCTAAACTTTCAAGAAAAAAATAGTCCATCTTTTCTCAGAATTTCTAAAATTTTGCGCTCGGCCTTCGGCCTCGGTTAGATTCGTTTAAAATATATTTCAATTCAGTTCAGAAAGAAAGTGGATGGAAATGAAAATGGACCAGAAAAACTGAGATAAATAAGAAATTTAAAACTAAAATGAAAAATTTGCATCGAATATACATGTATTAGCTTAAATTTTGACTTCAACCCAATGTTTTTGTTTCATTGTCTTTGGTCTTATTTTATTTTTAAAAATTTTACATATGTTTTTAAGTTAGCGCTATGCAGCCTGTTATAAATGCTATCCTCCGAGCTAAAATATAGGAAAAAATTTTGAGCCGTGATACCGTTCGTTGTCATAGGTAAAACTTTCGTTGTGATTATATCAAGAAGCTCGTAACGTGGTTGAAGAAATGCATGTGATTGCAATTTTTGAAGTGAAACTTCTTTAGAATCGCTGAGAGTAAATTTTTGGGCCTCAATTTTAGGCCAAAAAGTGCGCAACAATTTTACGCCGAAAAGTGCGCAACAATTTAGGCCAAAAGTTGATAGAATGACGGGAAGTAAACTTCTTTAGAATCGCTGAGAGTAATTTTTGGGCCTCAATTTTAGGCCAAAAAGTGCGCAACAATTTTACGCCGAAAAGTGCGCAACAATTTAGGCCAAAAGTTGATAGAATGACGGGAAGTAAACTTCTTTAGAATCGCTGAGAGTAATATTTTTGGGCCACAATTTTAGGCCGAAAAGTGCGCGTGTTTGAAGTTTTTTTCAGGAAAAAAAGTTATATTTTTATTGAAATGTACAAATTATTTGACGAAAAACGAGCAAAAAAATGCCTTGAAATTTTTTTATTGTGTCTACTATTAGCGGAGTGTAGAAGTTTCACTTCCCTTCTTCAGTGAGTTTGCGTAGCTAGACTCACTCAGTTTTTTTATCTTAAGCAAGATGAAAGTTGTTGCTAAAAAAATGGCTAAAGCTAAATCAGAATTTTCTGAGCCATCACAGCCAGTCAAATTAACCACATAATTCTTAACATTGGCTTCTATGAAATTTCGGCCTTTTTTGTGAGGGCCGAAAGTGGATCAAAACTGGGCGTAAGGGGGTCAAATCAAACCTTGACCGAAATAAAAAGTTCGAAAATGAAATGTTTTTGGTCCCTATAAGGCCCCTAATTTTCCCAATTTCGGCCCCTAGGTCCCCTAATTCTTTACGGCTAGAACGGTTCGATGCCTATTTATCAAGGCTGAATCAGTGTTGGATCAAGATAGATTAGATTTTTCCCAAACCTGTTTTCCCAGTTTAAATTTCCGCTAGGGATGAAAGGAGCTTTTTACTCTTAAAAAAGTAGCGGGTCTGATATGTGCTTTCAAAAAGTAAATTTTACTAATATTTTTTTTAACAATGTTGAAAAAGAAGTTCAAACGTGTAAAAAAAACTCAAACTTCATCAAAAAAATGCATAGCAATTGTAAGGTATTCACTATACAAAAGACTTCCAGCTAAATGGGGCCATAAAGCATATCGTCTTTATGTCTTGGAAATCAGACATGTAAAGTAAATAGAACTAATACAGCATGCCAAATGCCTCAATAACAATATAGACCGTCTATTGCTATTTCAATTAAAAAATTACTCGTTTTAAGCGGAATCTCGTAAAAAAATGTTAGTATGCACAGCCTTGCTAACTTTTAACATGTCAAGACATAACGATCAAATAATATTTTTTTTTTTTTACGGTTTATTGAATTAAAAAAATCTTTTGCACATTATCAATGATTATTATCCCATCAAAGATTATAATAATTAAGCAGTTGCAGTTGTTATTGAATTACCGTGCAGTAAAATGCATGCTTCCTGTGCGAGGTTGGAATTCGCATTTACTTGTGGATGCCCCCTTTCCGCTGTTTATTATTACTTATATGTAATTAATAGTACTCGGTTTTCTTTTTTTTTTTTTTTTTTAAATTTAAAAATCATGCTTTCGTGCATGCGACTTTTAAAAAGATTTTGAAAGAGTGGTCGGACACGATCCGGAGTTACGAAAAAAAAGTAATCGATTCATTTTCGGTTGTGTTCGAAGGAAGCAAATGAAGCGTTTAAAGAGAACCGATACATAAAAATGTGGTATGATTACATTATACAATGCAATGCAATTTGCATGGATTGCATAACGGTCTGACTTGTGACTTGGCAGATCGGTGGTGACTATCCGATACCGAGTCCCTTGATAATTCAGAAAGTGAAAGGTCTCTTTACATTGTTCCATCCATTTTTTTTCTTAATTTATTGATTTTTATATAATATCAAATTTATCGGAAGTTTTAATGGCAGCTCAAAATAATTTTGGGGTTATATAATTATTAATGACAAATTTCTGAAATTCGATCGAAAAAAAAAAATCGAATTGCATCGACTTGAATTGAGTAAATAAAATCTAAAGGAATTGCTGTGGTATCATTTCAACTTGTAAATAATCTGATTTATTAATCACCATTTAAAAGGAGGGTAAATCATAAATTTAATGTTTCTAAAACAATGGAACACAAATTGAACGTTAATAATGAAATGAATCGTTAATGAATTTATTGACATAAAATATTTTTCTAAATGTCGCAGTTTTATTATTGCGATGAAATAATGGATGGGTCGTTTACACATTTTTTTTCCTTGAACTAAGCTCTTTACACGGATTTATTAGTCAAGAACAAGTATTCAACGCTTAAATCAAGGGTTAAAAATTTTTCCGCCTTCTTTTGTCATTTTCGGTCATTTACTCAAGCTTAAGTTTTCATTATACAACACTGGAAGACCTTAAGTCTTCTTTAAGAATATCGAAGAAAGACGTTTCTGAGGTCATAAATAGAGATGAGAATATCCAGGGACCTGTCCTTGCTTTACGATCGGCAAAAGCTTATGCTGATTATAAAACTCGCAGGAAAATAAACAGAAAAACGGCGGGGTTTTTTGAACCTGGCACAGCATTTTTGAATGCTCAGTTTCTATCGGTAAGCATTAAAAAGATATAAATTTATATCTTAAAAATATATAATTTATATCTTTAATTTTTTTAAAAAAATTTGTAAGTTCTTGTTTAAAAAAATAGATAAAAAATAATAATAACTATATTATTTAGTAAAAATATGGCACGAAAGGGGATGTGTTTTATTAGTTTGGATTATTCGTTTATTTTGTTTATTTTCAAACTTATTCTGATAACGGAGATTAGACTAAGAGAATCGCAATCAATGGTTATATTGTATTTTGTTTTATAGTTGTTATTGGAACATTGAACTTCCGTAGTTTTGGAACTTCATTTTCGAACCTCCAAACCCGCTGGAAATTAATTTTCAACCAACAAATTTCTATATTGGGACCTCGAAAGCCGTTTCAATTTCATTTTTTTTGCATCTCATTTTGAAACCTCAAATACCGTTGACATATCAGTTTGGCTCTTCATTTTGTAACTTGCAACCGGAACAACAACAGAATTTTTCAAGTTGTTTGGATGCCTGATGATTAGCTTAAAGAGATAACGTAAAATTATTGGTAAAATAAGGACTTTCTCTTTAATGCATGATGGAAGTTTAGATACTATCAGATCCTGATGCAAAAAGCTTAAATTGTTTGCTTTTTCGACATCATGATAGTAATTCATTTCGACAAACATGAAGCTTTTCTATATTGATATATTAATCCCTATCCCGGTCTTCCTCTCCTGACTAATAACGGAGCTAATGGGGGCTTAAGGTGGTTAAAAATAAAAAAATTGAACTTTGAACCCTCTTATTAGTCAGAGGAGGACGTCAGAGATAGGTCCAGTGGAAGGCCCTACTCATAGACATTGTTCCACCATACTGGCAGAATTTTCTCTTCATTTTTTGTTTGCCTGAAATGTAACATCAGACAGTCGTAAAAATCTTTATGCATTTTATATGGGAAAAAGCAAGGCCTCACAGGCACGGGTTAGAAACAAGTTAAAAAGCCCAGCTTTTTAAAGAGTAAACTTTTACCTTATTCATTTATTTAGAAATTTTTCAGGGGGAGAACGTTTTTAAATTCCATATTAATTTTGCATTTTTCAAAGACACCCTATTGATATATTGATATGATGTTAACTTTGTGCTGAATTTAACCTAAACAGCTTCTGTTTTTGCGCTAGTTTAAGTAAAATCTTATTAAAAATATCTGCTATAACTTTGCTATTTTGTTCTGTATTTAATAATTCTAAAGCGTGGACTGTCAGACTCTTGTATGACTACGTGGTACCTAAAGACGCATATTTTTCAAATCTTCTGAATTTGAGCTTTTCAGTGGTACCGATTTCAGAGCTAAGCTTTTAAAAACTAGGGGTGTTAAAGTTTTATTTTTTTTAATGAAATAAGCACTGACCCTTTTTACTCGAATTTTTTTTTCAAAGCACGATTTTTTTCGAAGAACGGTTCTGAAATTCGAGGTATTTTGCCCTGACTTGACAGCCTCTTATTTTCCCGATATTTCTCAGCCAAATACTCCTTTGAGTATTTGGAGTAATCTAGAACCTTTTGTGAAACGTTTTAGAATTTTGAAGGCATATTTCAGTCCATACTTAAAAATAAACGTAAGATCGAACTCTTTTTCCAATTTTGCTTGTACACGTCAGGATATTATTAACAAGTAACCGTAAAAAGTTAAAAAGATACAAATTGCCGCCAACTATTGCGATTATTTAAAAAATATATTCCCAATAAAAATAAACTGCCTAGAGTTTTATTTGAAAAAACTTTTTACTCAATTTGTAATAACTTAATCCGTTTTATGCGAATATCTGATGTTTTCTTCATCCCTAGCATATAAAAGAACATGTAGCTTCCATTTTATCTAAAATTTCCCGGAGTAAATCTTTTTCTGTCAAGTATTAAAATCCTTTTACCAGGACGAAAAAAAAAATCTCATCGAATAGCTTAAGTGAAATATTACTTTTTCAAATTGAATTATAACCGTCGATTAAAACCTCATTTAGTACATGCTTTTAGGTTGCGATACATCTCCATGGGTAACACGATATCAGGAGAGTAATAAAATATCAAATCCGAATCATACCGTATACTATATACATATGAAAAACACAGTGTGAGATTTATTATGTCGACGGACGCCTTCTTATACGGCTAAAAGTATATGGCGAAATCTGTGGAATGATTTTATGGGTATGTAGGTCTTGGAAATGGGGGTGTTTAGCCCGTCTCTGTCCGAATGGGTAACATGCTTTATGTCTTATGAACAACGGGGACGCATGCTTCGAAAAACCGCCCGTCGAAGGCGTTTAAATTATTTTTGCGAGTTTTTTTTTTTTTTTTTTTTTTTTTCTCTGCTTTTTAGTAAAGGTAAAAAGAAAAAGATCCACGGCTTTTTAATAATAAACTATCGCCGAAGGATGAAATCTCCTAAAATAAGTCTAAACAGATATTCTTCATTTTCTTTTTTTCTTTTAATATTGACGTATGGTTCTCATTAATTCCGTTTCGAAATGGTCGTAATTCTATTTGAAAGTCTCATATTTAAATATCTGTCTAAGTTTTAAGGCGCTTTAAGATATTCGGATACAAAGAGTCAATACCGGTTCGTTAAGACGGGTGATACTGATAATTGCAAAAACGAAACCTTCATCAATTTTCTTCGGTTGTGTTTAACGCTATTACCCAAGACATCCCTTCAATTAGCTCGACTACTACCGGGCATTTCCTCGCTTCCCAAGAATGTGGATGCATTTATCATTATTTACTTCATTTTTTTCTTCTGGTGGATAGATCTTTCTTTCAACTTAAGGGCTTGTCCTTGCCGAATTTTTTTTTCTTCTTATTCGGGACTACACCTAAATGAGTAGGATTTACATCTTTCTTCATTTTTTTTTTTTTTTTTTTTTTTTTGCAATTCATATTGTGCTGTGTGACACTCCCTTATCATCCGACACGGTTTAAAATCGACCCTTAAGGTGATCCATGAATTGATTCCCTCTCTCTTTAAAATATTAGATAATATAAAATAAAGCATTGTCAGTATTAAAGACAATGACGTGTGGCAAAGAGACAAGAAGGCGATGGATGTCGCGGCCCAGGTATGCGCATCACCGTATGAAATTATCATTCGGTCGTAGGAATAGTTTGTTCCAAAGGTACCACCCTTGAATTCATTAAAGGAGTCCTCTTCTTAAATCTCTCGATTGTTTGCCTGTGACACCTTCCACAAGGTCGGATTACCTTTGACCCCGGTCTCACGTTTCTACATTAAAATGTCAAAAACACCTATATGACCATTGTTCATTTTGCCGGTTTTGTCGTTTGTTAGGTCTAAATCCGATTTTTTCTCCTTGCGATAATGCGATATGTATTCTTGTTTTGCATCGATTGAATGAAAATGAACAGATTTAATGGCGGGCGATGATAGTTGTATTACTCTAAAATAAGGGGTCCCGTTTTTACAAAATTTGTAAATGTTAAAGGGACACAATGGCTGATCCAGCATTTTTTTTTTCTGGGGAGGGGGGAGACATTCGAAATCCCAATATGTGGACAAACGTTTGAATTCGATATCTAGTGTAATCCCAAGTTTCGAAAAATCCACTATTTCCCCTGGATCTCCGAGTCAAAACACTTGTTTGAACCTTGCCGCGACCATGATTGGAGCTAAAAAAATGTCCGATTTTTTTCTATATTATCCCTCAGTGACTAGCTACTAATTTCATCATTTTTTTGAACCATTTGAAAAATGTCCAGTTCTTGGATAGCGAGTCTAGCAATAAAAAAAAATTTGGATTTCGTGTCCCAATACTGACTAACCAGTCCAACTCAACTAGTCTAGAAGTTGGACTGGTTAGTCAGTATTGAGTCACGAAATCTAGATTTTTTTTTATTGCTAGACTCAAAATGGACTGCCTATTCTGCCACAGCATATCCCCTCTTTATCTTTATTTTTAAAATTTTTCATGTCGGAAAATATTTCAAATTATTTTTTCTTTTCTTCTTATTTTTGTTTACGTTTGATAATGCCTCCGTCTCCAATGGTTTTTTCTTGTATGTCGTTGTCAGCAGCCGTAACCGATTCATCTTTTCCTTGAACTTGAATTTCACTGTCACCACTATTAACCTGCATATCGCTTTCATTATGATTATTATTATTATTAGTATTAATTTTATTTGTGTTTTTTCTTCTACCTTTCACCTGCTGAGCCATCTTTCTTTGACGACTATATGGATGGGGCAGTATTTTTTTTGAAATAATTAAATAAATTCAGATATAAGTATTTTTTTTCTCCATAAAATTGGCAGTAGACTAATTTTTTTGGGGCAGTATTTTTTATATTTTAGGGAAGTTGCAGAGTGGCAGTAATTAATAATCTAAGGGCAGTATTTTTTTATAAAGCTAATTTATTCATATGTTTTTATTTGTTTGCACAAATATTGCTTAAAGAACTCAGGGCACCATTCACCTGCAGACCAAACATTACTTACTCGCTGGAACAGGCAAAATTTTGATCACTTTAAAAACTGAAAAATATATCTTAACATATATTGTGTGTCACTTTATGTTAATTTTTTTTTTAAATGCCAAAAAATGCCTTTTAATGCCAAATTATTCATTATACTGTCAAAATATATTTTTAATGTCAAATTATTTATTTTACTGCCAAAATATTTTTTCTATTGCCCAAAATTGTATTGCTAATAAAAAGAACTGCCATATTATTAAATTTACTGCCAATCTATTATAAAAGCTGCCATTTTATGAAAAAGTACTGCCCCTTTAAATAGGAGCCCTTTTTTTTATCAAATTATAAAAAATATCACGCAGTTTTCTAAAAAAAATGAGTAGCTTGTTTACCGGAAGAAAAATTCTTGTCTTTTACTTGTTTCGGTTTGAATTTCTTGTCTTGTTTCTTGTCTCGTTTTTATTCTGTTTCAAGACAAGAAACAGAGAATTCTCGATATTTCTTGTCTTGGGATGCTAAGTAGTAATTTTCCTAGTAACTAGCCCTAGTAACTTCATAGCAATAAAATTGAAACACTCTGCTGCCTAGGTATGACGTTGGTAAGATCGAGTATTTCCACTTAACTTGGCCTTTGTCCCATAATTTTAGTGGCAGTTTTTTTTTTTTTTTTTTTTTTTTTTACTCAATGAAGAACATTATTTTTTTGCCTTTATGGTGGAACATAATTACTTTAATTACAAAATTTTACTAAAATAAGTTGATAATCAACTGGAGGTATTTGTAAAATCCACTTTTCCACTAACGCATTAATCTTACCTGAGAAAAATCCCTAAACTAGGATGGAAGCAGGACACATCTTATGACTGAGAATCGAGCGCTCTATGAACTAGACTACGGGTCACCACTAGCTCCAAAGGCTACTGGTTCAAGATTACGCAGGAAAAAAAGAAAGAAAAAAGTTACCCTAGTAGAGCGATATATTGCTAGTGCTTTTGTTTAAGTTCTCCGGCGAGTAGAATAGCTAGAACGAATCGAAACGGTGGTGCTGACTTCAGACACGACATTTCTTACCGGAAGGACCCTGAAAACACGTGAAAAGAAATTAAAGAAAAGTGAGAGAAAACAAAACTCATCATTTATCGCACACTTCACATCTCTTCAATCAATCGATTCATCTTGGAAAGAGAATTTTGCAATCGTATCACACGACTGCTAACGAGACAAGTGGTCTCCATTACCGTTCAAGGTGTTGCGGCAGCACAAGCATGACAGGCACAGTTTGACACAATCAAACCAGATTCGTCTGCAATATCCGCGATATTCCATTATAGATATCCTTGAAGAATCAAAAAGCCGACGCATAGTCCTATCATTTTTAAATCTGAGATATGGATCCGATCCATTCCATTCTCTTTTAATTTTTTGGCGATACCGAGGCCTCGTTATCGATAGTGGCATTGAAGTGGCTGCTTTTTTTAAAAGAAAATTTCAAATTACCTCCGATCGCCATTAGTGTTTTTTTTTATTGATTTTTATTTTTTATTTATTTATTTATTTATTTATTTTTTTTTTTTTTTTGGGCGGAAACACTTTCATCTTCATTTTTATTTATTTTCTTTACCTAATGTAATTTAATTTAATTATTTGTTTTGCTTCATTGACGTCAAACCGGGGGACACTTGTAAAACTTTATTCTGTATGTAATTTTAGACAACTTCTCTATCAATTAATAGGTGGATCTAATCGTGTCGATTTTTGCCAGATTAACCTTAATTTCGTTTTATTCCGGGGAGTACTAAATTGAATGATTGAAAAATAATCATATAGGTATTCTTCTAAATTAACCGCTAAAATAAAATGAAGTTTTATAATATTAGAAAGCATGTTATATTTACTTTTTTTTGCACATTGTAATTATCTAATGTAAAAACAATGGATTCAGATATTCTTAACAAAAAAAGTACGAAAGAGGTAATACACGTAACGTTACGTGACTTTTGATTGCTACATGGTTATTAATTCTCTTTTGATCTAGATTTGGGCCTTATAACATCTTTAGGGTGATCTTTGATTGAATGGCTAATGTGACCGTATACATCAATAACAGTAACACTTTTTTGTTGCCGAAAATGCCTGAAACCTTTTGATGATAGTCCACTTAAAAATAAAAAATGAAGTCAGGGGCATATAACATTCCTTAATTTCATGAAACACATCTTCCACGTTTTGGAAGTGGGGCTGGTTTGTGCATGCGATTTTGCGATATTTTTTTCTACTGCATTAAGTTAAATTTTCGAAATAATTCTTTTTAAGGAAAAAAAATAAAATGGAAACAGTAATCAATCAATCATTCGAATCTGATCTTGGTTTTAAATTGAAAATCGGATCAAAATCGGTCTAATAATCTTGTGACTTTAATAGTCGTTAACTTTGAATAGGTATTTGATTTGTCCTTCATGGGAATAATTCTTAATCTCCATGTGATTTCCTTCGATCAGGCATTAAACTCTTATGCGATAGTATCTGGATCAGGTTGAATTGTAAATTTGTCTTCGTATTTTAATGCAGGATATTTAAAAAAAAAATTATAATGTTTTCTGTCATATAAGGATGTGTGGGGCAAATATTGTTTTAGTTGCGTTTTGGGCGATTTGTACAAGTTTGCAGAGGAAAATTGATAAATGTTACGGTCGATCGAGCGAATTCGACTTATCAAATCCCAAGTTTGTAACGGCTATCTAAAGAGAAATGATATAAATTTATTTTTTGTGTGTTTACTTTTCATTTTCGTAGAATTAAAAAGATTGATGCTGGTGAAATCACCATGTCATTAGTTCTGATGGACTTAACGACAAAAACAATAAGAGAGAGAGAAAAAAAAATTGATATAAAAGGAAATCTTTATTATTTCCCACGATGTCTCCGATTGGAAATGAAACTGTAGAGCTGATAATCTTTAGGTCGACGATAAATATCCGATTTTTTTTTCGCCGAACTTTCTTGCTTTATTAAAATTTGATTGATTAAATGTAAAACGGTTGCTTTTCGTGATGAATGTAATTAACCTGCTAATTATTTTTTTTGCTAAATTTTTTGATTACTCATTGCTTAAGCCGAAAATTTTAGTCAAATCATTTAGGTTGTTACTTATGGTTTAGTTCGAGAAGTGTGAATAATAATATTTGAATCACCTTGAGACTTCAAAAAGTTTTTATTCCACGTGACATCCGACATCCCGCTTACGCCTGTTTGTTCAGAAACAAATAAATCACTTTCCTCGATTCATCATTGAGATCAAGTATCAATAAACGTGTCGTAATGTTAAGCTAATCGCAGTAATTAGGCAGTGTGACCAACCATCAATAACATTAAACCTAATTTAAGACATATCATGTATTCCGGCTCGTTTTTTTTTTTTTTTTTTTTTAAATAATTATTACATTAATATGAATATGCAAGATGACGTCAATTTTAAAAACACGCAAGTTGACAAACATCCCCAACAATTTTTTATAGATCTGAAATTGTCGTATGTGACTGCGTACGAAATGGTTAATTAAAATCGTATAAAGCCGACCTCATCTTCAGACTGACTTCGAAAGTAAATAAATATATGAAAGAAGAAAAAAAAAGAAAACTTTAGCACGGGAATCAATCTCGTAGCAAAATGACTCATCATTATCTGACTTGATTCACTCTGGATTTTTAATCGCTGCTTTTTAAACAAGTCATCCTAACTCCGAGAACAATTAAACTCGGTAAGTCATTGTTATCACAGAGAATATTTCTTGACATAAAATTATGTAATACATTGCTATTTCCAGGGAAATCTTCTTTAATAAAAATTAATAACGATAATAATAATAATAATCCAACAGCATTGAAAGGTTAATCGTTTCTTTACAAACCGGTCCATCTCGATACCATTTAGGATTTTATATACGTAAATAGGAAAATGAAACTTAGTAATACAAACATTCTAATAGTTTTTTTTTATATTCAGACCTTTATAGATCCACCATACACTTTTGAAATAAGAAATTGATACTTCAATGATGATCTCGTCATTTAATCGATTCGATAAGCAATCAAAACAAGTAACATTTTTTTCAAGATCGCCTCGTTTCAATTATTCAGAGAGAGAGAAAAAAAAAACACCTACTCACACTATTAGATGAAAATGAAGAAAAAAAAAACCGATACGTACGTTGAAAAGTAAATAGTTTTTCACCTCATCAAAAAATTTCAAAGGAAAGCATTCACTTGAAAAGTTATTAAGCGGATAAAATTTGAATCGAGGGCATATCTTAGCCATAATGGAGTTAATGAGTTGGGAATATTGCCACTGATAAACGATTTATCGTTTTATTGCGTATTCATTCATTCAGGATTTCATGGCTTACGGTCGGATAAAGAGATTTTCATAGGATGCGTATTTGCCTGGGAGGATATCCGTAACTTTTTATTATTTAATATAATTTAGTTTAAATTGTTTTAATTACTCTTGGAGAAGAGTGAACGGGTTGTAAAGATAATCTTTGAGAGCAGGTCTGGTGTAACTGGATATGGAATCGATGCGAAGAGGCCATGGAAAAAATTCCACAAATCAATATCCAATCTTTCCCTTATTTCCGAAATAAGGGAAAGAAGGATTCCAAAACAGAGTCGAAGCGGGTGGTTCGCCTTCAATTCAGGCTGGATAATTATGTGGTGTAGTTGGTGCATTCAAAGCTCTACTTTGAGATATCAGCTACACTCTCCTCTGCCCGCACATTCATATACATTAGCGAAATATTCAGCACGATGGTAAAGGCGTATAAAAATCGGTTGTTGTACAAGTTATGATCGAGTTGAATTAAATAACCGAAAGAGGATTCTGAGCTATGGGCAAAGGCTACAGATTTCGTTTTATAGATTCAGAAAATAAAAGTTACCAGAGACTTTTTATTTGATTTGATTACAAATTAAGGATGGTACACCGTAAAAAATTTTTTCTGTTAAAATTGACAGAACTGATATGTTCAATCGGTCTGCATAAATTTTTCGTCAAGAAAAATTATAAAATCGTTTTTTTTAATGTTCTGCGTCCATTAACAATTGTCATTTTTGTTGTTGTTTACAATCTAATTTTGTTGATTTTTTAACACGATATCGTAACATACACTTTATGCAGACTATTTTTAAAAAAATTTTGGAAGAAATTATTTAAAGAAGAGGGTGGATAATTAGTTAGATCATTCTTGTTCTTATGTAAAGGAGAATTTTTTTTAGTAATTAAATGTGTACGTCATTTAGGAAAGGTACGAAGTGGGAGTTGGCGCTAAGAAGGCTATAAAACCTAATTCATAGCAAAATATTTTTGTTTAGAAAAAAAACATTCTAAGTTATTTTTCCAAATTGGTACCTTTTTTTAAAAGACTTAAAAAAATGGCTTTCTGTTTTTGCAATATTTTACACAGACAAACAATATTTTAATCTTTTCTTTTTCGGGGGCTAGAATTAATCTTTGATCTGCAATTTTGTCAATAATTAAACTCTTCCGAATTGGCAGTCCTTTTTTGTAATATTTGTTATTCTTTTTTATACTGTTACTGTTACTGTTGCTGTTTGCGTTTTCATGTATTTCTAATTTTATTCTCTTTTCTTTTTTCAGGTAAGATAATTTTTATTACACTTAGAGGTCTTTACCTAGAAGTACCTGGGAGGGGCAACAAAGTGGCTCTTTATACCACGCAGAATAGGCTGCATACACGGGCAAAAATATTTTCAGGGGATGCGGGACTTGTAGAAAAACCAGACAGAAAGTCTGACTTTTTCTGAACCGCTGTGTCAGGTTCCCTTCCCAGGCTATTGGGGTAATTATTTGTTTCCACGTTCAAAACTCTGTGATCCAATCTGACGCCAGTGTAAATATGTAACAAACAACTCAGCCGATCCGATATTCTACCTGCACGGTGGTCAACTAGACATTTACTAACCCACAAAAATGTGGTAAAAATTTGACTTCACAGCTTCATTACTGCCCATTCAAGAAAAAATAACGTTTCTCCATTTCGGAATTGGCACGCCCCTTCTGTTTTTAACTTACGTAAACAACAGTCAATTCCAAAATGGAGATACGTTATTTTTATCTGCTTAGATAGACAGGTTAGGAATGAATTAAATATCAAAAATTCGTTAAAACCAAAATTTTATCTGCGAGTTAAAGGGTTGCGTCTATGCTTAACTTATGGATAGAGTGGTAGTAAATGCACCCTAGGCGTATGACACTCTAACCATAAGTTAAGCATAAGCTCAACTCCTTGCCTCGTCAGGACGAGCAGATAGGATTCGGATTTTAACGGATTTTGGATATTTAACTGATCCCTAATGAAGTCGTAAAGTCGAATTTTGCCACATTTTTGTGGATTAATAATTGTCCGGTTAACCATTGTGCCTGGTCTTGAAACACTATAGTTATCACCCTTGTTTTTTTAGCCTTTCGAATTTTCTAGGCAAGATTTGGGCAAAAAAGAGGCAAAATATTTAGGAAAAATTTGTCTTGCAAAAAACATCTGACGGATTTCTTGTTTCGTTCGTCAAAAAATGTCTTAGTCATTTTTCTTACTGATTTCTGTATAAATGTTTTCGGCCAATTAGGCCTACGATTTCAGCATTTAGAGGTTGCTGAGGGATTTTTTTTAATAGCAACAAATAAGCAGTCGGAACGGAATGAAAATCTCGGTTCGAATACGTATCCGGTCTATCCAGTAATAATGCGATTGCAAATCAAATTAATCTGATAAGAGCAATGAGCAAAGTACCTAATATTTTTCCTAGAAGTGTTTTTTTTTTCTTTATTTTTTGCTAAACTGTTTCGCAATATGATTAAAGACCAATCATTTATAAAAAAGTCGCCGAAAAAAGAATACTTAATTTTTATTTTTAAATCGGTTTTAAAGGGGCCATCCCATCCAATGAATCAATCGGCGAGGTAATCACAGAGGCACTTAGATGCATGTAACTCAATACGATCATTAACCGATTACCTTTCTGTATTAAAATATTCCACATTTAAAATTTATTTAATGGCCTGAAATATGCGAGTAATTAATATATTAAAAAATTATTTAAAGCCAACTTCACAATTTATAAAAGGTGAGGAAATAGATCTCAGGTTTAAGCGCACGCAATCGTACGTCAAAGAAAAAAGCTAAACATTTCATTTTAAATCGAATTTCAAACTTATCTAATCTTATTATTATAGTGATTAATTAACTAACTAGCGAGAATCTAACAAAAAAAAAAATAATAATTAAGGAAAATTAATCGTTTAGCAGAGAGCCGAAATCACAGAAAAACGAGTGAATTTGTTGCGAAATTAATTAGGATAAGTATAACGATAAAAATACGGCTTTAGTTTAACGGGAGATGCTCCAAGGCATATTAATTCGGAGATCGAAGGCTGCTTGACATAATTGATACGGATGATTGATATCTTGACTTGCTTGACTCCGCAACTACATATTAATTTATAGCCCATAACTGCTTTAAACTTTTCCTCCGTTTTCGTAATTGGATCCTAGTTCTCTGCCCCGAAAAAAAATTTAAAGAAGATGGTGGAAACAAAGCCGAAAGCGTGTAAGGTCAAATTGTGCAAAACTCACAGACAAAATAATACTTTTGCGTTTTAACCTAAACGCAAGTACCGTTCTCTTTAAATTATATGAAAGCTGTATTTTTAACTGCTGACAAGTTTCAAATGCGATCATTTTGCAATTTTAAGTTTAAATCATTTGGCATAAAAATACGACCGATAATTTCTTTTTTCAATAAATATGAATATGTTTTTCTCTTATCCTCGGGAATCCATAAAAAAAAAATGTTGGCACGTATGAAATTAAACCGTAAAATGGTTTTTCGCCTACAATTTGAAAAAAAAAAGATTTAAATCCATTAACGAGGAAAGATGCGTATATCATGTAATACTTAAAAAGAGATAAGAAATGTGCAAATGACTTTATTTTCACTGATAGTCCGAGGCAAATAAGACAAACGATCCGTTTTAGATTATTTGTCTTCGTATATACTCGGAATCTTTATTTTATCGCCCTGATAAATGGTCGTAGTAATCAATAAATTTTTATATTGAGAAAATTTTTATTTTGTAGTTCATATTTAATTTCGTTCAGAGACATTTATTTCACAATTTTTCATAAGGGCGTTTTTTTTTTTTTTTTTTGCCGCTTTACAAAAGAACATACTTATCAATTTCACGAAAAATCCTCACCTCTTGAACGATGAAACCAATACGATTCAACAATGTAGGACGTCACTGGTCAGAAAATAAAGTTTCCGACTAAACAAACCGTGTATTGAGCCTAATTATAATCTTACTGACAAATAATAAATTGAAAGCCTCTTCTCTTTTACTAAATTTCTATCCGAACGAAATTAATCTGAAAGAAAAATGCTTTATTTCTTCGATTGCCGATATTATAGAGGTCCGTGTACAATTGTCAGAATTTTGCTCTGATATTTATTTTTAATAGGAATCTATTTAAGTTTTTTTTTAAATCAAATCATAGTGAGAATAAAAATGATTAATAAACTTGTGGGATAAGAATAAATAAGTTTATTCGGGTGATAAATATTTAGAAGCTTTATTTATTTGTATGTTTGAAATGTTTGCATATTTTAAAAGGTAATTTAGAAATAAAAATAAAAAAAATATAAGAAAAGGAAGAGGGAAGTACTAATATTTACCTATGAGGATTAAATGGCACTTTAAAAAAAATCAAGTTTAAGTGCCCCACAGGAAGGATAATATGTAGGAGATCAGATTATGCCCAGAGAAGATTTTTTTTTTCTGGTAAATAAGACGAATAAATAATCTCATCGATATTTTTTTTTTCTTGTCAGTTAAGTGGGTACCGATTATTTGCCAATTATGTGTTTTCTTGTAGAATAGGCTGACTTGGTAAAAAGCCCGAATAGGCATTTTTTATAAAGCAAATATTATATTCTTTGGGAAAAAGCCAATCTTTTTTTTGGAATTTATAAAAGTAATTACTCATTTATTTATTTCTGGTTTTAAGAGCATTCTAATTTTTAACTTTTCCTGCTGGATTTTTACATTTCCTTAATTTTTTGGAATTTGGATTGTAGAACTTTGTAGGATTAGTCATGTGTCATGAATTTTCAATTAATTCAACGCTCTGATAAATCAGCTTATGACGTTACGGGGTGGGTAATGGTAAATTTGTTTTTAAACGTAGGGATTTTTTTTTTTTTTTTTTTAAAGCTTGGTGAATGTAATTGAAAATAAATAGGAGTAGAGCTTATTCTAATCAAGGTTTTTCGAAATGTTATATTTAATTAAACATTGACGTTAATTCTTTTTTTTTTCTAAAAAAAAAAAAAAAATAAAAAAAAAAAATGAAGTGCAAACCGTACATTGCCGCTTTTTTCTTTATTAATCATTTTAATAAACATAATCCACGTCTTTTTAATGATGATAATTAAACGCATTTCTTGTTTTTCCCCGTCTTTTGCGACACACTGGAATTTGCTATCACATAATTACAGGGATAGAATACCGTAATGAATCGGGCAATACACAAATGCCTTGTTTGAGAGCATATAGACAAATAGATTCTTGAATCTGGTAGCCTGTTTATCGCGGAAACGCCCTGCTAAACAACTAGGTACCCGATCCTCTTTTTTTTTTTTTTTTTTTTTTTTTCTCTCTCTTTAAGTTCTTGCCCGAATTACATGTAAGAATAGCCATTTCCCTTCTATGTTTTCTTTTTTTTTTTTTTAATTTATGGCATTAGTAATCTGAAGTTATGTCGCCGTATTTTATCGGGTTGGCAATATTAATCCAAACAGAGTTAGAGCAAAAGCTTGACTTGATTATTCCTAACTGATTTACATTCATGTCCATTTGATCGGTGAAGAGACTTTTTTTTTTTTTTTTTTTTTTGAGGAAAAAAAATAATTTATGAAACGTTCGGCATTGCTAGATTCCTCGTGCTCTGTACTCATCATCCTACGCTTGAAATAAGGAATGTTGCTACTCTTCATGGCATGAAATTATTAAAACACAAAAGATTTAACAAGTTTTTTAGATCGTGTTTATTTCTCTGAAAGATTTGCAGGGATTTTTTTTTATTGTGTAGTTGAATTCGGGTTAAAGGCACCTTAAAGGCATTTTTTTGACAGTTTTGTTCGTTGTTCGGAGTTACAATCTTGATACAGATTTTTTTTTAAAAAAAATTTAGATTTACGATAAGATTTTACAAGAAAAATAAGGAAATTATTTTCTTGTTTGCATTACATAATCAGAAGTAGCAGTATAAATTTATGTTTAAACCTTTTTAATTGAAATGTTATCGATTTAAATACTATTCAATTCTGTTTGAAAATAAAAACGAGAAACATGAAGAATATTTTACAATGTTGTCTTAGTATATATGACGAAAAGAAAATTCGAGCGATTATTCGACTATAAAATCCTATAAAATATTGCATTTAATTAAGTTGCTGTGGAGTGTCATCCTTATTGCATTTTTTTTAAACATCTTTATCGATTGGCCTGTTTTCGATATTTAATTGGCAACGCGAATCGAGTAATATCCCTTACTAAAAACGTGACTTATTCCCAGTTTAAATTCGATTACGCTTATTAATTGTTATTAATTACCGAGCGGTTAATTATGTCTTTCGAAGCAATATGGATTTTTAATATATTGATTTTTTATCTTTTTATTTTTTATTTTTTTTTTTAAAGATGAGTTATTTTCTTGAACCGGTTCTAGGAACGAAAAGAATTTGCAAGCATCATTTTTCCCCCCTTTTCTTATACGCAGGAGGCGGTTTCTTGATGGTAACAATTACCGACACGAAGATAGAGCAGATAATTCGAATGCATATATTGATGCACCCACACATTTAGCAATCAGGTAATATCCCCGGAGCTACCATATTCGTGCTTCCCGACAGATTTATTGTTTTAAATTATTTCATGTAGGCGAGTGTTGTTCAAATTAACGCTTCCTATTCCCCAGTTTCTTTTTACTTTATTGCATGATCGAACCCAGTAAATGATGACTCGTTGTAAAATTATACAATTTGTGACAAGTTTCCATGCAAAAATATCGTTACCGCTTTCATATATCTTTTCTGAAAGAGCCTCCTTTTTTTTCTCCTTTCTCTCCCATCTTCTGCCTTTTTTAGTCGATTTATTTTTAAATCAAAACTTAATTTATTTTATTTAATGAAACGATATCTTGCTGCTGCATCAAATCAAAATTACACATCATCCGACTATTGAACGTTTTTAAAAAATATATTTAGCTATAAAAAAAAAATCTTTATTAAGACATAACCATACATCCTTATTTTCTTAAACGACCCATTGAAAACGAGTATAAAAGAAAATAAGAGGCATATCACCTATTAAAAAAAATTCATCTTCGAAATTCAACTTTTGCGAACTCAATCGATGTTTTCTCCATTTTTTTTTTTTTTTTTTTTTTATCTTTTTAATGCCCGGTGAACATTACTGTCGTAACTCACTAATAATGTTGAGATAATAACTTTTAAAAACTAGTAGCTGTTATTAAATACGTATTACTGTCTTACTATCAATATATATGTGTTTGGAATAAATTAATTTAATGGATTTCTTTAGTATTTGGAAGAGTAAATTTTGCATGAAAGAAATGTTTTTCTCCCGTTCAAAATGGATGGAAACATTAAAAATGACTCTATTTTTTAAAAACATTTTGAAGTGTTCATTATTTGGAATACCTTTTATACTTGTTTTTTTATATGTTTTAATAGGAGCTATCTAAAGGTATTAGTCCCTTTACATCACCGAGCGGTGGAGACATTTTAACGATAAAAAAATATGTGAAAAAAAATTTTTAATCCGGTATTTTATACATTTAAACGGAGTCTATAACCACACCGAAACCGCGCCAATACGTTTTGTTATGTTCAAAGATACAGATCCATGATTTTTAATGCATGAACAAAACTTCATTGTTCTTATATTTAATATTTTTTAATTGTTTTCCCAATAAAAAAATGTTTCTTTCCGAGAGACCAGTACAGCTCTCTAGCGGTGAAGTTGGGAATTAATTCGACAACAAAAAATAAACGTTGGGGTTTTATTTTTTTGATTGCCAAAATATTTAAAAATTATTATCAAAGTTAGGAACCATAAGGCCTTTTTTTAAATATTGAATCTTTGCCTCTGAAACATAACAAAACTTTTTGGCACGGTCCGATCTCATTTTCCTTTGTAAAAAACCGAATTTTTGAAAACAAAATTTATTTTTTTTATTTTATTTTTTTTTTTTTATCGATTTATTTTAAGTTGTTATATATTTATTATCGGGGACACATGGATTTCCTTCTGGATATTTTTCTTGTAAGAATTTTAGTTTTTAAAATGATCGCTTCTTCTTCTTATGAAAAGGTGGAGAAACGGAGAATGTGCTCCATAACATTTTATATATGGGGTATATTGATATTAGACACCAAAAAAAGTTTAGATATTAATGTTTTTTGATACTAAATTTCCAAAAAGCTGATAAAAAGAGTTTATTTTGTTATGCTGGAAAAATAATGCCTACTTGTCACGCAGGTTGCATAACTAAAGAACTTTTAGGGTGCAAATTCACTATGGAATTTTGGACCAACATGTTGTACCAACTTGTTGGACCAACATTCCACACTAATTTTGGCGTAGGAGTAAATTCTGCAACAGTCGATTCGTTCGCTTGTCAAACATGTTGGTATAACAAGTTCGTCCAACATTACAACAAGTTGGAATAACATGTTTGTCCAACTTGTTGCACCAACATGATGGTCCAACAGTACATAGTGAATTTTCACCCTATGAGTGCAAATTCTTTGTGGAATGTTGAGCCTACATATTGTACCAACTTGTTGGACCAACACTCCACACTGATTTCGGTGTAAGAGTAAATTCTGCAATAGTCGATTCGTTCTTTTGTCAAACATGTTGGTACAACAAGTTGGTACGACTTGTTTCTCCAACTTGTAGTACCAACATGTTGGTCCAACATTCCGTAGTGAATTTGCACCCTTAAAATTTCGATACTTTTTTTTCTTATTACCTGAGCTTTACATGTTCGTATAAAATTCGTTATTAGAAACCTTCTGTATGCGGCACATAAGCCCTACGGAAGGGGTTAAGTAAAAAAAAATTAGCTGTGGCGTCTTTCGATCTCGGATCTCTGGGATATCATGTGTAAGATTGTATCGTATAAGCTATCTGTTTTATTGCAGAACTTTTTTGACAAGAAACAGAAACTAAACATCCCTTTTTCGTATTCCGGTTGTAAAGCCAGTAAAGGTCATCCGATTCTGATTAAAAGCGGTAAAATTTCATTACTGCGAAAATATATTGTAACAAGGCGCGAAGAATGTTTTTGGTAGGCGGGTACAATTATCCAAGGTTTATCGACAACAAATTCGGGTTTTAACAAGTGCAATATTGTTAAACATAAAAAAAAAGAATATATTCAAGTCAATTAATTTTTGTAAATTGTTTTTGAGCTAATTGCGTTGATTTCACGCCGATTTTCTCATCCCGACGAACTTGTCATGTGCTTCAATTTATTACATTTAATGGCGTTGCGAAACATGCTTTGTTTCACTCGTTAAATCCCAGTAAATGCGTTACGGCCGATTTTTTTTTCCTATTTTTATTTTTAATTACTGCTAGAAGCTGCTATTGAAACAAGTACCGGTACCATAAAGAATATTAAACGTTTATTGATTTCCTTTATTTATGGACTAATTTATAGAAATTCATTCACGTTAAATCTAATCTAATGTTTTCGTAACATTAGTTTTCTGAGCTGTTTTAAACTGCCTCTACCGGCAAGTGGCAGCACATTCTCGTCTTTTTTCGACCTTTTTTTTTTTTTTTTTTTCGACGTTTAATCCTGATATCATGAGGTTCTGGCTAGACTTTTTTGCCAAAATTATTAGCGAGTTCCCTTTCTTCAGGTTTACAACAAAGCGAATCAGTCGTTTCTGTAATATCCTTTTTCGTTAAAAAAAAAGCTCAATTATATGGGAGGTGTGTGTAAACTGTATACGGTTAAGGAAACTAGGGGTAGTTTGGAGACCATAGCCACGTAACCAAATAAGAGATACAACAAGCACCCACTACTGGCACGATGCTACTAAGAAAGTAAAAATGCTGCTTTGGTTGAAGAAGCGCAAAATCGAGAACGGTTCAGGAAAAGACGCAACAGAGACTTCAAGAAACTCTTTGTAAGGGACATATCAAAACCAAATGATTCTGTCCGTTAAGAGGAAATTCCAGTTTCAGGTCAAAATTTTAAATTTGACTTGTTTGATTGAAAATACATAATCGTTTAATTGAAATTTAATTAATTTAAAATTAAAAATATTTTAAGATACAAATTGTCGAGCTAACAACATGTAACTTTCTTCGACACTGTAAAATTTAACCTCTATCGAATACTACTAGGCATTTTAGATGTTCGTCATTTCCAAAGTCGCCCATTAGGGTGGGTCGAAAATCAAAAATTTTGGAGTTTAAAAATGCCTGATAGCGCAGTCGCTGTGGCTTATCATTTGTAAAAATTTTTTTCTTTTCGAATTTTTTTTTTACGGCGTCTTGGTGGGGCGCAAGAGGGCCAAAGCTTTGAAAATCCCATAAGGGATGAAAATTCGACTTTTGGATTTTTGTGAAAAAAGTACCTTTTCCTATCGGATTTTCAACGTAGATTTCAAAAATGAAATCGGTTTGCCTCTATCATTTTCTGTTCTTGAGATACAGGCCAAGTTCGCCGTAAAAGTGTCAAAAATCTAAAATTTCAATATTTTTATCATACTTTTTTTAATAACTCAGGAACACAAATAGCTAGACGCGAACCGACTTAATTTTCGAAATCTGCATTAAAATTCCGATAGGAAACGGTACTTTTAGAGTCCACGTCTGGAATTCGGAATGTCCATTACTGAGAAAAAAAAAGCTTTATATGGAGCAAAATTGGGGCAGTCCTATTTTAGCCATATTAGAAGGGTGACTGTTGAAGGGATTGTCCGGTTTTTTGAGGTTTTATACTTTCAATTGACTTATTTCCACGAACTTATAACATATGTAGAATTAGACTGCAATTTATAAGAGTCTCTGTCCCTAACATTTTTCTTCGAAAGCTCACGCTGGAACACCAAATTAGTGAGCTCGTTCGTATGGTAGGCGGGCGGAAAAAAGAAGAAAAGAATCGTCGATTTCAAAAGTAGAGCAATATTTTGTTACGGAGGTTTTACCTTATTAACGGTCAAATGTCAGATCCTACGTCAAAATGGTTGCCTATACTTGATTGATCCTTGTTTCACCTCTTGCTAAGCTTTTGTAACAAATTGTGCAAAGGGTGCTGGCTGGCTCATATATGAATGAATCGTATTGCTCTTTTGCAGAAATTGCATCACGGATATATACTCAGCTAATAATATTTGTAGGATCAATTTATATTATTTTCAATAGGATATTACTTTTTTTCTTCGATGTTTAACGAGAAATCGTAAACGACATAATTTAATGAATTCAAGGACATCCTCGTTAAACGGTAATAAACGGAGATAATGCTTTTAGCCAGAGCATCCACGGGTCGCACCCCATTTATGTAATTAGCAGTTGCAGAAACACATCAGAGAGAAGAAAAAAAATGCTTTGCCTCAGTGAGATATATGTTTAAAAAGTCGTGCTGGAGAAGAAGAAACCGGTGCGAGTCGACGAGGGCACATGTTTTTTGTAAAATCCAAGAAGAGCTACTGCAATTATCTAAAAACTAAGAAAAGAAAATAATGGTGATTAATTTAGAGTAGATCATGTCGGACTGAGGTTGCATCGCATCGAAATAAATATTGTAGAGTAATAAAAAAGCGATGAGAATTTTGCTTTCTTTGTTTGAAAACGAACTGGATTTTTTTTTTTTTTAAATAATATAAATCTGGTTTGTTTTTCTTTTACCGCCAGCGCTGACTGGTCGCGTAATGAAACATGAAAAAGAGGAGAAGATGTTATGAAAAATCGGTAATTATCAAGATTAGCGATACTGACATAAGAGGAGAGGCTAGATTGGCATTGTATATAGTAAACCGTGGAGCCGCCGTGCTGGTTTGTTACACCGATTCTAGTTTTATCTAGCCAATTGATCTTAATTAAAACTATGCGTACGTACACTAACTTGAATCCTCTTACATTTTGCCGTGGCCGCAATAAAAATGATTTTTGCTTTAGGTGAAAATTATTTAACGTTCTATAGATGATATTATTCAAGACGGTGGTTTGATATGGTAATCGATATTCGGAGAGACGAAGTAGTCGTAAGGCAAAAAAAGGTTAAATTTAGCCGGCAGTGTTGTCCATATGGACCTTTGTGATTAAAAACAGCAACACCTTGTCAGCAGCTTCAAAAACGTTTTTTTTGACCATCTTTTTTTTTGGTTATTAAATTTTTTGATTTCTTTAGCAGCCAGTTCTTCTTCGTGTCCAGGTTTTTAATTTTTTTTTTTTTTTTCTTTTGCTTTAGGCTGAGGCGTTTTTTCGGTTGAGGATCTGCATAAGTATAAGTATAAGGAAAGTGGAAAGACAGCTTTATTGTCAATTGCCTTCAGGGTGGTTGTAAAAATTGTAAAAGAACAGACTTCATATTAACTGGAACCGAAAACATTTTTAAGGGTGTTTAATTTCCGTTTTGCGCTAGAAACAGGAATGAATAAGCTTTCGCTGAAACCCAAGCTCTTACCCATTTTTTTTCTTTTTTTGAATGTTAGTAATCCCCGAAAAAAACCTGTAAGATGTAAGCGTACTTTCTTAATCGAAATACGAAATTTTGCTTTAATGAGATTTTTATGGCTAATTCCTGGAGTTAATTTTCACGGCTTTATGGGGAAATTTAAAGATGGTGTGGGACCCTAGCAAAACCCCGACATTAGATATCGGGGTTTTGAATGTCGGGGTTTTGCTTTTTGCCTTTTATTATATTTTATTTTTTATTTATTTTAATTTATTTTTAATTTTTTAAAATTTTTGAAATGTCGGGGTTTTGAAATTTAATAGCACTTATATAGAAGTTAATAAAACTAGTAAGAATTAAAATATAGAAAATTTTCTGAGCAACAGATTGCAATAGAAATTCTTACAGAGATTTTCCAAACTCCTCCCCCATATATAAAAAATCGTAAGAATTTCGAGAACCCCCTCCCCCTTCCGGTCTTACGAAATACTAAAACACCTCCTATGGGGAGCTTAGTCGAATACTGCACTCGGTCTGTGGAATTTCCGTCGGTCTCTGCCGGTCTGTGTGGTATCTTGACTTTCTGCTGAAAGCTCCCTAGAACTTCTCAGTTCTCTAGAGCTTTCAGGGAAATGTTCATTTCATAAAAGCTCATAGACTCTGAAGTCAGGAGGACCTATTGTCCCCTGAAAATTTTATCAAAATCGGTCGGGAAGGGGCTCCGTACGTGTCAGGCATCGCTTATTTTCCTTAGCGTTTTAATACATAGGCATGTGCGGATCTAGGGGGGGGGGGGGGGCGGGGTGCTAGCCTTCCCTAGAATTTTGAAAATTATATGGCCTGAATGGTATCAGCCCCCCCCCCCCCCCCAGAAAATATTTTTCCCTATTCTGAGCCCCCTCTAGGAAAAAATCCTAGATCCGCCCATGTATATAGGACTTAACTGCTGATTTCAAAACCCCGTCATTTAAAAATATTTTTAAAAATAAAAATAAATTAAATTAAATTAAAAATAAAATATAATAAAAGTCAAAAATCAAAACCCCGTCATTCAAAACCCCGATTTCCAATGTCGGGGTTTTGAATATCGGGGTTTTGACTCGGTCTCGATGGTGTATAGGCCTAACTTATTAATGAGTTTTCAAGCTTTTTACTTCGAGGCAGATTATTTACAGGCATGGACTGGGAATTTTTTAGGGCCCGAGCTACTGACTAGGAAGAGCGTCTAATTTTTCAAAAATTTTAATGCTGAACAAGCTGATCAAACTGAATTAATGGCGCCAAGGTGCCACATCCAGGAAGGCGCACCGTGACTTCCGCGGTAGCTCGGCGCCCCAGTCCTTGCCTGATTATCCAGAAGTGCTCGCAGTGACTTCTGTAAGTGTCAAGGAGAGTTTTTGCTGATTTTTCCCATAATGATTATTCTCATACTTTATAATGTCGCAATCTAGTCCTTTAAAAAATAGGCGTGTGCCTTTGGAAAATGGAAAACCGTGTAAATGTATCTCACTGTCATAAGGTTTTTCTGGTAATGCGATTCTTACAAAACAATTGAGACCGATACTGGTATTGGCCTCAATGCGAGTGTCATATTCTTTAGGCCTTTGCAAATCCTGAATTCGCTTATGAAGGCGTCTTTGGGCACATTCAGTTTCTTCGTAAGTGTTGCGCATAATCGTTTCAGCTAGAAATAGCGAATTTTCTGTAATTTCACATATGCGTGCTCTCAAAATCACAGACCAAATTCGTTCATTTTTCATGAAAAAAAAGTCTTAATCGCTCGTTTATTAATGTTTAGTGAGTTGATTTACTGCCTTTTATTTTTGATGACGGGATGCTCGGAATCCTTAAATTATTGGTAGCGCTATTCCAGTCTCCATAAATTATTTTTGGGTAATAACTAATTTTAAAATCTCGGTATATGATCGAAACTCGGAGAAAACATTTCTATTACGCGGAAATGATAAATGCGTTTTTTTTCTCTCTCTACGTACAAATTTTTTAAACTTAAATATAAGAAGCATCTTTATATATATATAAAAAAAGGATCAATTTTTTTAAAGTGTCGATGCTATTAAAAGATGATTTCACAAAACACGTCTCAGTATGACTGCAAGCGTCGTTGGAAACAGCGTTTGAGGGGAACAATAGCTCAGTGGGCGCTGAGATTGCTCCCATTGTTATCAGTACGGGTTTCACGCTGATATCCTGCATAAATCAACCTTAACTCAGGTTGCCGATTCCTGATTAATTGTTCTCGTATCTTTTTTGTTTTGTTCAATACGTAATGGCCATCGAGATGAGTACCGAGAATTTTATTGTACTGCAAGGCGACAAAATACCACTTTAGTGTTGTTCATCTACTTTTTTCTACTTTTTTTTTATTAAGTGTGCAAGTTCAATTTTACCTTCTATATTTTTTTCCCGGTTTTTTTAAAGGCAAAAAAGTTTGTTGTATTGCTTTCCTGTCAGGCGGCACACTTTTTCACCCATTGGCATTTAAAGATTTCCCTAATAACTGCTACTTAAGACTACGACATGACGACATGCTGGAAAGAAAAAAATCCTGTAATGAATGGATAATAAGTCATAGGTTGCGTCCCTATGGGCGATATGTTTGTTTAGCTTTTTCCTTTTTTTGAAAAATGAGAGAAAAATTGACAATAGCACGCATGTTGTATATTGTAACAGGTTTCAAACTATTCATTTAAAATGATCGATTTTCGAATTAATTATGTTAATGATGGAAGTGTTGGTTAAGATTTATTTCTGCTATTGTCGTAAGAATTATTTATAATTTATGTGACTTGTAAATCGCCCAATGATAGACGAGGACGTACACCCATGTGGGAGGTCCCATCATTTTCTGTCACAATATTACATTCGCAATATCCCCCCATATATTTTATTAAAAGCGATAAAAATGTCTTTTCTATTAAGCGTTTCTCTTGGTAATAATCAAGAAGGTAGAAGAATGGATTATTAAAAATTGAAATTAATTGTGGATGTCAGAAACTTATTGCTGCAATTTCCAGTGTACACACACCTTTGGGCTACTGCTGTATTGTTGGATTTTTTTAAAAATTTTATAATTTTAATGTCACACCCTAGCTCCAAAGCAATAGCATATAGGTATTTGAAAAAAAAAAAATTTAAAAGATCTGAAAATAATTATGACTGTTTTCCCCTGAAAAAAGATTTCTCATTGTTCGGGGAGTAATTTTTCAACATAAATTCATCCAGTTGACAGCTTTTTATAATCTTTCGAAAAATCGAGGAAATTCAGGGGATTGAATGAAACCGATTTCGAGTGCGATTCGGAGCTTTTTAAAATTTTTTTTTTAAAGTGAAGATTCGAAGGTGTAGTAGCTATTAATCGAGTGGTGTAGTAGGTTGGAAATCGAGAGCTGAGAATTGAAGATCAAGAGGCCTAGTTAAGGAGTTACGATTTGACTTTGAAGGGAAGATCGTAAAATGAGAACAAGCTCGAAGAATAGTCAACAAAAATGCGATGTAGTCAATACGGCTAAGCATATGCAGCAGGGGAATGGATTGAAGGCCTTTTGACTTATACAAGTGTTTCTATAGCCTTATTTTCTTTGGTGTCTTTTCTTTTTTTTAACCAGTTTTCCCAACGGTTTTAATAAATTTTTTGAAATGGTGCAATCGTTAAACAAAGGAATCCACGTGAAAAATTCAGTCTGTTTCTTTTAATTATTATTCATCGATATACGGTTTTCCGATTACACCCCCTGTTCCTTGTTCTTCGTTCTTCAATTTTCGATCCTCGATCTTTATTCTTCGGCTAAGATCTTATTCCCCCTTCAATTTCAATTTCAAATTTCTAATCTCCATACCATTAATCCTCTCTTCCGACTTTAGTCTTCGACTTACTATTTTCGGTGTTTGAATCTTCTGCCTTATGTTCTTCTTCATTGTTCCTTTTCTTTCTTTTTTTAATATTTCATCTTTAATATTAAAGGCAGTATTGCTCAATTTTTGTTCCTCTTATATTATGTAATCGGAGCAAGTAGAAAAGTATGCGAACATCAGAAATATTTTAAATGAGAAACCTTTCTAAAGTTTGAAAAAAATTCGGTAGTGAAGTTTTGTCTATAATTTTAATACTTTTCTATCTTCTGGAAAAACTTCTTAATCAAAATGAGACTATCGCTTTGGTAAATCCTATTCATAACATATCTTTTAATGGACTCTGTTTGCATGAAACTTAATCGTCTTCTGTTTCTTTTATAAGTTTGATTGTTTTCTTAAATATCGATTTTTATAAAAATAATAAGTGTATTAAAATCCATTTCAATTCAATGATTCGACCAGGGCTGCCATTCCGATTCCCATTCCGAAAGGTGGAAAAAAATTTCAGATTCCGATTCCAACTAACAAATATTTTTTTGGATGCCGATTCCTATTTCTTCAAAAAAAAGCAAGGATTCCGATTCCGGCTCCAATTACTTCTGAAATAGCAGATTCCGATTTCGATTCCGATCCCGAATAAAAATTATTTGGAATTGCAGCCCTGGATTCGACCAATGCAAAATCAGAAAACATTTCCTTTCAACTGAAGTTTTCGTTTTTCGGACAAGATGACTTATCGTGATTCAAATTACTTGAAAAACACTGTGAGTTCTTGATTTATTTTAAGATAATTTTAAACCTTGCGGTCAAAAATTTCTTTTGCTTTTTTTTTATTTTGAAAAAAACTTTTGACTAGTACAGTAAATAAGCTACCCAATTATATCACAAAAGATTTATCTTCAAAAGTCATGAGCAGATTAAAAAATTAACGAATTTTTTTTTTTTTTTTTTTAAATGTTCTGATCATTTTTTTTCTTTTCTTTCTTATTTTCAGTTTATTTGTGTATTTTATTGGCGAGAGATCCATCCCGTGATGCAAACAATTAAACAGTCAATAATGATTTCATTAAAACATGCGAAATCAAGGTAATGTGGCGCAATGATCGACTTTCACCCGCGCACGCCACGGGGCCAGTAGCTTCGGGGGACCACGCCCCGGTCATTGGGGGCCTAGGGCCTAATCCCGGTGCCACCCAACGATTACACAAATCAAAGGGTCAGCCGTGTCAGGGCTTCCGTACTTTAACTATGTTTTTATAATTTTATTTATTTATAATATTGATAGTCGATTTACACGAAATCATCGATCCCTCGGTCACGAAATTACAAAATAATTCCTCTACTATATTTTCCCGATTTTCGTTTTCTAGTCGGCGATTATGAAAGAACCACAAGAGAGAAACATACTTCTTTGGTGGTTTCCATAGCGAGAAGTCGGCAAGTCTGATAAAATAATTTTAATTTTTTATTTATTTTATTTTATTTTTTTTCTTGCGTATTCCTGCTAATCTCTTGTTATTTTCATTTAAATGTTTTTAATTACCCAATTAAAAATGCGATATAAATGTTTAAATGAAAATCAAACACAAGACACGAGAGAAAGACGATCATTAAGGTTGAGAAAATATTTTACTGCATTTTATTCATTCGATGCGTTTTTTAACATTTATTTGACTTGAATGAAAATATTTCGCTGAAAGTTTAAAAAAGTTGCTTTAGGGATTTCATACAAGAAAACAACCGAGTTTATACAAACATTATTTAAACAATTTTAATGAGTTTCAAATTTAAAATTTTGACTGTTCTTGTATATATTACTTTTTTATTCTCTTTTTTTTTTCTTTTCTTTCTTATTTTCAGTTTATTTGTGTATTTTATTGGCGAGAGATCCATCCCGTGATGCAAACAATTAAACAGTCAATAATGATTTCATTAAAACATGCGAAATCAAGGTAATGTGGCGCAATGATCGACTTTCACCCGCGCACGCCACGGGGCCAGTAGCTTCGGGGGACCACGCCCCGGTCATTGGGGGCCTAGGGCCTAATCCCGGTGCCACCCAACGATTACACAAATCAAAGGGTCAGCCGTGTCAGGGCTTCCGTACTTTAACTATGTTTTTATAATTTTATTTATTTATAATATTGATAGTCGATTTACACGAAATCATCGATCCTCGGTCACGAAATTACAAAATAATTCCTCTACTATATTTTCCCGATTTTCGTTTTCTAGTCGGCGATTATGAAAGAACCACAAGAGAGAAACATACTTCTTTGGTGGTTTCCATAGCGAGAAGTCGGCAAGTCTGATAAAATAATTTTAATTTTTTATTTATTTTATTTTATTTTTTTTCTTGCGTATTCCTGCTAATCTCTTGTTATTTTCATTTAAATGTTTTTAATTACCCAATTAAAAATGCGATATAAATGTTTAAATGAAAATCAAACACAAGACACGAGAGAAAGACGATCATTAAGGTTGAGAAAATATTTTACTGCATTTTATTCATTCGATGCGTTTTTTAACATTTATTTGACTTGAATGAAAATATTTCGCTGAAAGTTTAAAAAAGTTGCTTTAGGGATTTCATACAAGAAAACAACCGAGTTTATACAAACATTATTTAAACAATTTTAATGAGTTTCAAATTTAAAATTTTGACTGTTCTTGTATATATTACTTTTTTATTCTCTTTTTTTTTTCTTTTTGGCGTGGTGTTGAACGCATGAATGTGTTCATCAGGTTGAGCGAGAATCTATTTTCCCGCATCGTCAGTTTAATTTTATTTCAAATCATGAATGGAGGTGTTCGCAAAATTGTAAAGGTGACATTTCGCTAATCAAAAGACTCGCGTCCAGACTTGCGACGTTATGATTTTAGTTGGTTTTAACGGCGTTATCCCACATTGGCTAATTAAAGCCAAAAAACGGGTTTTGAAAATAATTTTGAAGCGCGCATCTTTTGGGCAAGCGAACAGATACCTTAAATGAGTCTCCCTGGTAAAATTTTCAAACATTTCGACATTGTATCAATATCGGAAATCCAGTTTTCTACTTGTTTCCGTTCTGGATTCCGTTCAGAAATGTTACTGAAATGTAACGCTTTTCTTAATCGATTCAAGTAGATAAACCGATATCGATTTATCTATTTCAATCGATTTAGAAAACTGGAATGGAAACTGGTAGAAAACTGGATTTCCGATACTGATACAATATCGAAACGATTTCGGTTTTTATACTTCAATTAGAAATCGAAAAATTCAAATATGATGAATAATAATATAGTAAAAAATAAATTATACGTCAGAATTCTTAAATGATTTTTTATTGTTTCTTACTCAACAAATTTAATATTAATCGAAACTTTATTTTAATTTTTTGATTTAGATAAACGATCAATTTCCATGTTTTCTTTTCCAGGTATAAATTTGCCCTGGCCCTGGTGATAAGCAGTTTAGATTTTTTTTCCCTGAGCTGAAAAAGAAAAAAGAAGATGCTCGGCCCCAGTCGGTGTTTCCTGTTACGCTTAAAAAACAAGACATTAATTTAAAATTTGCAATAAAACAAGTTTTTAAATATGGTTTTAAAAAATTTTCCATTTTAAAGCAATAGTATTTGTTGATTTTTGCTTAAACAATTTAAGTTCTAGGCCGTAAAGGTCAAAAGTCACAAAAATTGACTTGACTTGACTTGCCATAGACTGGAAAAAATTATCCTAGGGCCTAATATTTTCTTAATAGCAACTGGCGGTTATAGCATGGGAAAGATAAAGATTATTTAATTTAAGATGATTAATTATCTCGGTCACGGTTCCACGTCCTTTCAAAAAAATTCTGCCAAAATAAATTTATTGGTACAGTAAAAAGAGAAATATTCTGTAGTCTGGAATTTTTAAAATAATAAGGAAAAAATGCAGAATTTTAAGTTCTAGGCGGAAATTAGCCGTTAGATATCATGTTTACGAAAAGAAATACAGCTAAAATTCTCCAAAAAAAATTGTGGACCTTTGTGAGTGGAATATTAACAGTTAAAATTGTGCGAGAAATTTTGAATCCGAAAGTTGCGGATAAAAGAATTAGAGCTTTTATTTAAATTAAAATTAAGGTCCTAGGGTGGTTCTTTGAAACCGACTTTTAAATTTTTGTGACGGACCCCCCTGATTTTGTTCCAATGCCTAAAAGATTACCCCACAAAAAATTTTAGGTCGATCAGTCACCAGTAATTTGAAGTCGAAAATTAGTTTTGGTGCATGGTTTTTGTGCTACTGGCCGGATTTAAAAGCTCTCCAAACATTGTTATGGTTTTTTGCCTGCGGCTCAAAAACCATGCTCCGAAACTAATTTTTGACTTCAAATTCGAAATCTACGCAAAATTTCCGATAGGAATCAATTTTCTTTTATGCCCAAAAAAATATTTATTTTCGACCCTTGTATGGGCTCTTTGGAAATTTTTGGGCCCCTGGGGCACCTCTTGATGATGACCGATCGACCTCCAATTTTTTGTGGAATAATTTTATAGGCATTGGAACAAAATCAGGGGGGTTCGTCACCAAAATTCAAAAAAAAATTTTTCCCCTTTTCCAAAGAACCACCCTAAGGTCCATATTAAGTAACAATTAAAAATAAAGTCGTTTTTTGAAAATAAGAACTTTGAGGAACTTCGGTTCGAAGCGTATTAAAAAAATTGCGCTTTAAAATTTGCAAATTTAAAAGAAACGCTTTAAAAATTGTTCAAAATCATTGAAATGAAAACGTTTTTAAAATAGTCCTCGCTCATATTATTTTTTCTTTTTTTCTCGACCTCCCCAGTCTGTGGCTCCGGCAAGAACTTTCGAAATTTCCGTCAGGACCGTGGTTTCCAAAATTTTTAAACCCACTGCTTCATGATAAGTCATGACAGTATCTGAAAAATACAAATAAAAATAATCAATACCTTTTGACTATGTCGCTTCTGAATTAAACTTACCAAGGATTCTCCTGTAAAACAAGGATGATTTTATGATTCTTTTCTCCGGGCATTTTGAATTTGTGGATGCTACAAATTTTTGAGCCAGTTCTTTCGTAAAAAAAAATGAAATTATGCTCTTCAGGCTTTTTCGTATGTCTGGAGATATAAATAAATTGATGTATCCATCCTAAAAAGATTTTTCAATAAAAATTAGCAATATTTAATAGTAAAGAAAAAAATTTTGAACTTACAAATGCAGCTTTAAAATTATCGTCCAAAAGGTACGTTTCAAGTTTATCAAAGTCTTCGAATGTACTCATTTCCTTGCAGCCTTTGACTCTATCTAAATTTACGTCGTTTACAGGTGGCCTATTTTTGTTAAAGTCTATGAGAACTCTTTTTAACTCTATAAGATTCTTATTTATGAGATCAAATTTCGTCGTGGCAGTGGCTTTAAAATTTGCAAATTCCTTCGCTAAAGCTTTGCAACATTCTGAAAAATATTAAACTTTTTAGAAATTACTGAAAAAAATTAAAATTTAATTAATAATATTTGTAATATTTTTTTTTTTCCGTTTTTGAATGGGCAAAATTAGGACTTTACGTTCCAAAGCTCTTTCTAAAGCTAAAAATTTAAATTTTCCGTCTTGTCTATGACAATTTTCCATTTTTTTGAAAAAAAAAAAAAAAAAAACTTTTTTATTATACACATGGTTACCATGAGTATGAACACCAGAGTTTAAATCTTCTTTTTCGTCCTGTTTCTTTTTTTTTGTTCTGGGACCTTCAAAAGAGTCTTCAACTTCTCCTTCGATAGATAAATAGGGGGATATATTTCCTCCGTTTGAAACTAAAAATTTTTATTTATTTACTTATTAATATTTTACATCAAAACAGAAAAACCTTATTTGGACTTACTTTCTAGCACGGTAGGGTCAATTGAACCCGGAACATCCAAAAAAAGCACATCGTGCCCTAAAAAACTTGCTATAGGATCGTTCTCCTTAGTTACAGAAGCACTTCCTGTGTGGCCTAAAATTTAATTAATAATATTTGTATATTTTTTAGCCGATTTTGATTTCTTACTATCAGTCATAATTTTTTGATTTTTCTTTTTTTAATTTTTTAAAATTGCATTGTAAGACTGTTATTTAGCCCTTAACCCACTCATTTCTTTGCCTAACTCAGTACTTCATTACCTGACACGAAATCCTTTGCTCGACTGGCAAAAATTTCCTCCAATTCGCGTTCTAAAGGATCGTCCTCCTTATTTAGTTCAATTACAGAAGCACTTCCTGTGTGACCTAAAATTTAATTAATAATATTTGTATTATTTTTTTAGTCGTTTTTGAATGGGCAAAATTAGGACTTTACGTTCCAAAGCTCTTTCTGAAGCTAAAAATTTAATTTTTCCGTCTTGTCTATGACAATTTTTTTTTTACTGAATTTCTACTTACTTATCCGCATAGAAGACGAAGGGTCTCCATCCTTACTTAGTTCTGCCATAGAATTACTTGCCGTATTACCTGAAATAAAATTAATAAAATTTGTTTTGCTTTAGTTGTAGTCGTTTTTGATTCTTTTGAAGTTTTGCAATTAAACCCGAAACTCGCTCAGTTGAATTTTTTTATTTACCTGATGTAGAATCCTTTGGGCGTGAAAATTTCTGCACAAAACCTTCTAAAGGGTCTTCTAAAAGATTTTCAGATTTTTGTGAGGAAACGTTCGATTTTTCTGGTATATTTTTTACTTTTTCTGAAGGATCTTCTTCTAATTTTTCTGGTAAATCTTTTGGTTTTTCTGAAGGATCACCTGAAATTATTTCAGAATTATTTCAGAATGTTTTTTTGCTGATAAATAATCTTTTTTAAAAAAAACCTACGTCTGGATTGCATAGCATTTCTCTTTGCTTTAAGCAGATTAATTTTTTTCGCATTTTTTTTCTTATTCAAAGTGTTTGATTGCTTCGTCTTTAAAATTTTATTTTGAGCAAACTTAGCCGTGCTTTTTCTACTCATTTCAATTAACTTTTGTCGTCTTATATTTTCGGTAGCTTTTTTTTCACTTTCCTTATCTGAAAAAACGTTTTCCTCGGTTTCTAACCGCTTTAATTTCTTCAGCCCTTCTTCGTAGTTTCCTATATAAAAATAATATTCCTTTAAATTAAAATAACTTCTTAAATAGCTGTGCATACTTACTTGCAAATCCTTTAGCGATACATGTAAACAAAGGCCAAGCTTCATCTGCCTCCTCATTATTTTCGATTTTCTTTTTAATTGTTTCTAGAATATTTTCGTCATATGGCTCAGGTGCATATTTTACTTGGGTTCGTCCTTTATAAATCCGAATCCATGATGCCGGCACCAATTCGATTGATTTTAATTTATTTTCTGATTTTCTGCCCCTTGTTACGAATTCGATTAAATTGTATGTGTATTCCACTTCAGGCTCGGATGATTCTTCATCTGGAAAAATTAACGATTGTGATATAAGAATATTAAAGATGCTTTTAAATTCAGTAGCAGGTTACTTAAATTTCAACTTACCGCTTCCCATTGTAACCGAAATAAAACGGAAAATCAGAAGACATAAGCTGTAAACAAATGTTTTTTTTTTTTTTTTCCCCGATACAATCAACAGTGGAACGAAATTTTAGAAAATCAGAAGACATAACCTGTAAACAAATGTTTTGTTTTTTTCCCCCCGATACAATCAACAGTGGAACGAAATTTTAGTTGCAAAGTGAATCAATGCCATATGGGGTAACGTAGCTAACGAAATTTTTAATTAATGAAGATGGCACATGATGAAAGTTTTTTTCGGAGCCTTTTCTTCCATACTAATATGTAATCTTATCGCCTTGGATTGAATGTCGAGAATCTCCACAGTTTTTTCCATTTCGTTCAAAGTTTCATCTACTTCCCAAACTCCCAAGTCCGATGAATTTATTGGGTGTTGATCGTTTAAAGAATATATGTCTCTTTTGTTCTTGTAAGGTGTGACTTTCAAAAATACTTTGTTACAATCTAAATACATGTCTTTAACAACAGCAATTTCCCCATTATTCAATATTATTGTATTGTTAGGATGTTTTGTTGTTATGATACTCTGTCGAAACATCAATTTTTTGAATCGGCCGCTTTCATTTTTTTTTAAATCCAATACTTCATATGTTTCAGGAAATTTCACTTCCGTCTCAATAAAGGAACATTCTTCCATGAGGCGATTCGCCAGTTGGGTTAATACATGTGTGGGAGATCGTATCTTGTATTTTATCTTTCCCAGCTCATTCTCATATGGATAGGCAGAGATGTCATTTAAATTAACTTTAAAACGTTGCACTTCGTCCGCCAAGTGCTCCAAATTATGAACATTTAAACACAAGAATTCATTCCCGTAAATATTTCCCGCTTGTTTAACATATTCCTTTAAATAATATTTGGCTACTTCATAACCTAGGGAGAAAATTTTGATTTTAAGTTAAAAAAAAAGAAAAAAAATGTCAAAGTTCAAAATCAGTCATAAAAAATTTTGCTGTACAACCTTCGAAAGCCATATCGGACATTAATATTCTCGTAGCAGCATGGAAAAGAAGGAAATGATCGTACTTTTCTTTGCCTAATATGCCTTTAAAAATGATGGGTCCGCATTTTTCCAAAATAAATTTCACCTCTACGAATTTATAATTTGTGAAGGATTTAATAGGGCGCAATTTTCGAGGGAATTCTGCTGGCATATCTTTCTTCATCCCTTCCATTCGTCGGTTTAATTCATTTTTCATGAAACTGGTGATATTTGTCGAGCGATGATTTGACGAAAGGTTAAACGTTAGGAGTCTGTCCATGTTACCATATAACAAATGCATCGATTCTAAAGCAAAATCTCTGACTATGTCGATTTGAGGGTGAATCAATAATAATGGTGTTACTTGTTCATGTTCAACGTTATGATGGTTAGGATGTAAAAAATCCCGAAAAGTTTCATTTGTTCTTTCTTCGTTATCGGATGACAAAAAAACGGTTACATTGTTAACTTTTTGACCGATTACGCAGCATCGTTCGCAAGCATGAAACCCTGTATGGCCCACTATGCATTTCACGTAGGCTCTCGCTGGCGTATCTGCTATAAACGCATGTAGGGATATCTTGAATTTCTTATCACCTAGAAAACTCATTAATATAAATTCAAGCACATTACACAGTCGCCCATATAAAATTATTTAATTAGTTATAACTACCAAATTTGATTCCTTCTTCCAAGAGTTGTGAAATTTCTTTTACGAAATCGAATAAATATTCATCTACATTCTTGGGTTTGGAATGCCCATAGTAAGCGGCAACCACAAAAGGCGTGTAAACCATTGGCCTCGTCACAACACGAGCTAAAATTGGCCACATCTCGTTGTCAGACTTATTGAATATTTTCACACCGTCTACATGAACTTGAAGACTAATCTCCTCTTCGTGCAAGTTCATATTCAACTTCCTTCTTAGGTTTTCTTCTATTCCAATGTACATATATTCCCCTTTCGTAGACTCATCAGCGTCGTCAATTTCTTTAATTTCAATGTTAAATTTCTCAGTCTTTAAAAAAGTTTCGGCGCACTTTGGCAGCCTTGGGAGCAAGCGCCTTTTCAGAATTCCTAACAGCAGATCCAAGTGTTGTCTAGGGGTCTTACAACTGACGGCCCATTCTTTTAAATTTTTCATATCCAGCATTTCTTCCTCATATGCATCTCTTTCCTTCTCAAGGTCAGGGTCGATGTCATTCAAAAAATTGGAAAGGTCAAGGAGGGAATCCATCTTTTCTTCTTGGTTAATTTCAAATATGCTTTTCTGTTTTTAGAAAAAAATACAATTAAAGAAAATCAAGTTTACTTACTTAACCTTTCCCTGCCGAATTTCGAATTGGCAAACGATCGTTCCCGACCACATTATTTTTAGCCATTTTTTGATAGGGAAGTTAAAAGTAGATAACGGAAGCATTACCTCACCGCAGGAATCATGACTTTCGCTTTCTTCATTAAAGACAGGCATAGGTGCACAATAAATTTGGTCTTCGAGAGGAACTGATTCACTAATCCTCTTCACTAATTCACCACTAGTCTCCGTTGTTAATTTTATTTTTTTGGCCCTTTCGGCGCACTCGGCAATTTCATCTACCATTTCTAACAATCTTTTTCCCTCTCGCATTTTCCTTACCCTATTTAAACTCATTTTTTCCTTTATTTAATTCACTATTTTTATTTCACAAAAAAAAAAAAAAAAAAGAAAAAAAATTAAACGTCTATAAATAAATAACCGTTACTATAGCGTCAGATTGGATTTACAAGTAAGAGCGATATTGGATATCCACGAAAAAGACGAAATGTACCGATGTAAGATACCTAGTTGAATCTACTTTGATTCCAGAGAGGTAAACCGATATCGATATTGATTCAAGAACGGAAAGGCGTTACATTTCAGTAAGTTTTCAATTTTGTAGTCAATATCGCACCGAGTTAGATCGTGGAAATTCAATTAAAAATTTTACCAGGGCTTCTGCTCAACTTTTATCTATTATATTCGTCATAATATCAACGTTTCTGGAGGAAAAAAAAAATATGAAAAACTTAACCTAACCTAAATCCGGCTTTCTGGGGTAGTGTAAATTTCCACTAACTCCTTCCGGACGAATGCCCCATATATGGGACATGGGCAAATAAATTATAAAAAGTGGTGAAAGTGTATCCCCATTTATCTTTCACATATTATCACGAAAACATTTTAACTTCAGATTTTAATGAAAATATGATTCCTATGTTTACCTTATGGAAGCATATTGGTATAATGAAAAAGCTTCTCTAAATTACGAACGCGTTTCTATATGAGTCAGATATTGCTAGAACTAACATTCGAGGAACATAATATTTAGCTTATGGTATTTATAATTTCTATGTTTAGCTTATGGAAGAGTTTTCGTATAATGAAATTTCAAATTTTCAAAATTTTTGAAATCATCAATTAATTACTAATTAGTTCCCATATCCGTTAAATATCATCAGAAATGACATTTAAGGAATGTCATACTTAACTTATGGCAATTATATCTCCTACGTTAAGCTTATGGAAGAATATTCTTATACATAATAAATAACTAATGTTTTATGAATAGTACTTAATTATAAAACTCCATGACAGTATTGGCCTCTCGGTATTTTAAATTTAAAAGAAAAATGTCTTTTTTTAGAAATCATTTTAGGAAATGATTTTCTTCGCCTTTTTATAATTTTTGGTGCCATGTAAGGGCCGCCATTTTTAATTCTAAAAATTTCAAAGTCAGTTTTGAATTTAGCTTCCCTTAAAGCTTCCGGGTACAAAATTTAATTGGGTTTTGTTGAAAAATAGAATAATTAGAACGATTTTTCGATTTTGTCTAAAATCGAATTTTGTATTTTCAGTATTTCACAACCATCAAAGATGGAGCCTTGAAGGAGTGTCTTTACACTTGAAAAAAAATATAAGATTTTTTTGAAACCATGAAAAGCTATTCCATAAGAACAAAATTAATTTAACTGCTAAGTTTGGGTTAATTTGATAACTTGGTTCCATGGATATTTCGCTAAAAAAAAAATACATTATTTTTTTTTGTTAATTTGGAAAAAACATGTTACTTTTTGGAAATAAACATACCATTTGTTTACAAACAAACCAAAATTTTTATTTCCCAAAAGTTGGCAAAGGCCGAAAGGAAGAGACCTTATTGGCCAAAAAGCAGTGAGTTATACCTTTTTAAAAAGTGTAAAGACACTCCTTGAAACTTTATACGTAATGCCATCTTAACTTAAGGTTACAAAATATTAAAAAAAAAATTTTTTTTTTTAAAATTGAAATTAAAATTTTGTCTTGGACGGTAAATATGAAAAAATAGGCCTCCGTCAACCCAACTCTTTAGCGACGAAGGCCTATTTTTAAATGGTATGTTCCTTGGACTGTTGGCAAGGAAAATTTCATAATATTTGTAAAGAAATCTTCACGTTTATCGATTTAAAACAAATGTTTAAAAATGCAACTAAAGCATCAAAAATTTATAACAAAGCACTCGAATTTCCTTAGAGCATTACGAAGCGGAAGAATTTTGTGCGGAATAATTTCATTTCACTTTATAGAGGTCGTCAGTTGTCCTTAATTACAAGTGCTCATAAGCTTTTGACACGTTAGTCAGCGCCTCCTGGCGCGTTTAGTAAAATTCCTTTCTCGATTTTTGTTTTAAAAAGGAGTAACCACTATAGTAGCGTAAACGTTTCGTTCCGGATCTGCGAAAATAAACAGGAGCTAAAAAAGAAGCAGGAACGAGATCATCAGCACCAGGGAGGAAGAGATCGTAGCAGGAGAGGAGGTTTCGTGACGGGCGTGGTGCTGGTCTCCTTGACACCCGGCAACGAAGGACCATCGCAAATTCCATACTTCAATATTCCATCACAGATTGTCGATTAATATTCGTCTGTCCATAAATGATTGTCATCCTTAAAGTCGAGTTACAAAAAATCGCTCCGAGCGATTTTAAAGTACTTTGAAGCGGAAGTTGTCTCCGCTTCAACCTATTATTTGTGCGAGATGGCTTTTAAATGATTGCAAATAGCAAAGCGAGCTTCTGGCGTGTCGTGATTGCTTACAAACCAGGATATGTTTGTAAAATATCGTCTTCTGTAGGCCTATTTCATTAAAAAGATTTTTAAAAAAATGTTTTATATTTCACTCAAACGGAAAATAAAAATGAGACAATTGTTTAACACTCAAGAAAGTTATATGAGGATCATGAAAGAATCCTACGCAAAACGTAATTAAACTCCTGGAAACATTGTGCCAGTGTATGATATAAAGAGGTTTAATCGAGTGAAGAAACTCAATGGGATTAAAAAAATCCTTAGGCGCGTTTTTATAAAATAATTTCTTCTTCCGAACGAGAGGGAAGAATGAACAGTTTAAAATTGAAGCATTTACCTTTTTTATTTACCGAAACCTGTTATTTAGCTTGAAAACTGCATGCTGTTTGAAAATCAGATGAGTCCTCGCAATTCGCAGTTGGGAAACGAGAGGAAAAGGAGAACGCTGCGCGCGAGGTGCTCAAGCAGTAATTATTTTGTCGGCAATCTGCTGCTTGGGGAAACGACTTGGAAAAACGATAATTATCCGATTGTCTGTCGTTTTAGCGATGAAAAAGGTTATTTTTAAGAAGAAAAAAAATCGCGCCTATTAGAAGCATTATCCGACAACCATCCGCAGGTCGACCATTCACAAATGAACTGAGCATAATTTTAAATATTTAAAATAGCCAATAAAACGGGGCGTTCCGCATCACCTTTGGTCATTAGCTTCTTTTTATCCTCATTGTTAACAAGATCAGGTGATTTGAATATTGTAAAATTGTTTTATGGTAGACGACATTAGTCCTCGACGCAGTTATTTATTGACTTTATAATCGTATTAGCAATTTCTTTGAAACTGCTTTTTCGAAAAAAAAAAAAAAAAATTGCGCATTTTTCACTTTTTTTTATTATTAATTACTTGGCGCATTTGCAGTTTTTTTTTTTTTTACTATTATTAATTTCAATACGTTTCGTAAAGGTATGACCGATGGTTTAAAAAAAAAAAAAATCTTTGCTCTATTAAGTTATTACACCAGTCCGATTTTCCGGTGGCTGGTCAAAAATAAATACGTAAATAATTACTTATATAATAGGCCATTATTCGCAGACACGCACAATTAGACCATCACGTACGAGAAAGGTATCACAAAAAAAGAAGTGTCAATCTTCAAAGAACTCAGTGTGTAATAGATTAAATCAAAATTGATTTGTTTCGCTTCTGCTTACTCAATAAGTTATCACTATTACTAGTTTTTGCATTATCTTTTCCTATTTTATTGCTTTAACACTGAAAGTTGCTGCTGAGTGACTACCGTGCAGTCTTGAATTTTTTTTTTTTTTAAACTTATAAGCTTAACGATGTCGGTAATAAATTAATATTAAAGGCATTAGATAAGGAGGTTTTTCTATTTTTTTCTCGCCGTCGTTGCCCCCTTAAATCAATGCAAGAAAATCTACAAGTTATCATTAAAGCGAGACGCACTAAATGTCAAAAGTTTAAAAGAAGAAAAAGATCCATAAAACCTAAATTTACTCATTAGCAAAACTATGAAAAAAGAAAAATTAATTTCAGGAGCGATGAAATGTTTTTAATGGATATCTTTCAGGGAGTTCGAGTTCATTAATTATTCCTAAAGATGGCGTAAGTGTTTTCCGTATTAAATAGTCCTAGAGCCGAAGCTCTTCAGTGGACGATTTGACCATAAATTTTCGAAACGCTTTCCTCCGGAAAATAAATGCTTTAGGACCTAAGAATACCGGAAAACCCATATCGACATTTCTCAGGTGTAACTTTTAAAATTGGCGGCCGCGGCAATGCAAAGCATAAAACAATTGGTGTTTTGGCATGTTGTAAATAATGAAATTTTATTGGTTTCTTCACAATCGAGTAAGTTGAGAATTTGGAGAAAAACATTTTCCTTCTTCATTACACAGGAAAACGATATGTCTGATTATTGTATAAAGTGGTAGAAGCCATCAAAATCGTAAATAAACAATTTTTTAAAGGAAAAAAAAAAAAAAAAAAAAAAAAATTGAATTGAGAAATTTTTTGTAGGCGAACTGACACCTTTTTTTTTTTTTACACCAAATAATATACAGTTGAGTCCGGTTATAACGGATCCGGTAATAACGTAATTCCGGTTATAACATACAAATTAGGCCGGTCCCGCCAAAATCACATATAAAATCATTTTATTTAAATTCGGTTATAACGTAGCTAAATTCCGGTTATAACGTATATATTTTAGCAAAGATTTTAAAAAAAATTTAAAAAATGTGTTTTAAGGTCACTTTTTAAAAAATTTTGAAGATAAGCTTACGCCAGTGAAAAAAAAAAAAAAAAGGTTTAGTAAGAATATTACTTTCAAAATAGCAAAAATTATCTAACTTTTCGTAAGGTATACATGGTTTAATCGGAATGTTTAAAGTTTCTACTGTACCCGCAGGCTGCTGTAACTTAGATTGCAACTTAGATAGTAATAAAAAAACAAATTTTTGCTGCTAAACTTGCGTTTTTACTTGAAAATGACCAAATCCTATTATAACGTAAATTCCGTTATAACTTAAAAAAAGTGCCAGTCCCTTGGATTACGTTATAACCACGGACTCCACTGACTCCTTACCTAAACCTTACGTTTAACTTACGGACTCCACTGTATTATTCTTAATATTACAACTGTTTTTGACATTTTAAATTGCGTATTAACAATATTATGACTCATTATTTCAATTTAAAAAAAAAAGAACTTCCATCACTTTTATAACTGCAAGTAGCCGAGTAATTCAGTTTCAATAAATTCCAGCATATAAAGAATTAAATAAAAATTCTAAAAAATCTTCTTCTTCTTCTTCTTCTTCTTCTTTTAGTAGGCTAAAAAAAAGGGAAAAAAAAGCCTGTTTTTTCATCTATACTAACATCTTCTATGGGGTATCTACGGATGACGAAGCCCAGCTATCCCAGCCCAGCCCATCGCTTTGGAGGTCGTGCTTGGGGTCGCTTCGCGATCGGTTGCTCATCCCTTACTTTCTTAATGAGATGACCATCGGCTCTGCCAACATGCTCATTCCAGGCTTTCCTTCTCGCTTTTACAAATTTAGTAATGCCGGTGATATGGCATTCTCTTCGAATGTCGGTGTTCCGAACTCTATCTAATCTAGTTTTTCCTGCGATTGAACGTAGTACGCTCATTTCGGCTGTCGTCAACATTCTTTTCGTGTCTACGGTGTCTGCTCTTGTTTCAGCTGCATAAGTTAGTGTGGGTCTAACAACAGCCTTATAAATTCTGACCTTGCTTTCCGTTGACAGGTGTTTATTTTTCCAGACGGTATGCCTAAGAGCGCCGGCTATTCGAGTTCCCTGGATGATTTGTTGACGAACTTCGCTAAAACTAAAAAATCCACTTTACATTAACAGAGTTTTTACTAAGAAATTGATTTGGTGGCTTGTGCGTTTGATCTAAAAAAATAAATCATTTACACCCTGTTGAAAAGAAAATTGAAAACTGGAAGCACGATTTTTAATGATATGTCTTCTGTTTGTTCTAAAAGGCATGGAAAAGAATCCGTTTTCAATCACATGATTTAAAGGAAACCACATGATTATCCATCAACTCTACTTAAACATCTCTACAATTACATCATGAATAATACCTGACGTGTCCAAAAAATAAAGTAATCAAGATCACCAAAGGCTTGTGAAAACATAATGAGACTTCCAAAAAAATTAAAAATTTAAAAAAAAAAAAAAAAAAAGGTTTTTTTTTTTTTTGCTGGTATGCTGGTATTTTCATAAGGAAAAAGTCTATTTACTGTTTTGGGTGTAATTTCTAACCCTGCAAAAAAATTATCGCAAGTGGGGTTTAGTCTTCTCCATTCTACATTTATAACCTTTTTAATTAAATTGAATGTTGCCGTCTGAGCTTTTAATATGTCACGGTTTTGCATTTCCCTCTTTAACATAAATTTCATTCCAGCTTTTAATGATTGGCAACCTTCCAAATCTGGATCATCTTGCACCTTATATTTATTTAATTCATCCATTAATCCAGAAAGTGTAGCTTGCGCTGCTGGAAAAACTTTTTTTTCTGAAGTTCAGCAACCTCTCCATTGGGTTCCCGCTTCTTCGCAATCTTCTGCTCATTGTCTCTCTGTAATCTATTTTAAATTTGTAACTGTCCTCTGAAAAAAAAAAAAAAATTTATATAATTTAATATTATAAATATGAAAATTAAGAGAGATGACATCGTTATCGCCATCTTTCTGGTGGTAGAAATAGGCTTGGATTCTTCACGAAAGGAACAAGATTCATCTTGCGCCTTAGCCATTTTTTAAAACTTTTTATTTATTTATTTATTTATTTATTTTGTTTATCATTTTTTCCATTGATATGATGTGTAATGCTTTGTACAGAGCTTTATATACATTGAGAAGTGAGTAGTGAATAAAGTTTGTTGAAAAAATATCATTCAAATATTGATATGACGTTAAAGGTTGCAATGATATCTGAAAAAACGGGGAGGTCGGGAGTAACCTCACCATATTTGATGATTTTCCGAAAAGAGGAAAAACTCTTCAAAGGCACGACTCTATTATATTAATGTCAAGGCGCTTGATATTAAAGTAATCATATAATTACTTGTTTAAATTAAGACCTTAAGGTTTTGCGGCAGACCAAAGTACCCTAGAGGTCAGAAATAATAGGCAAGAATATTTATGCACTTAAAGGTCGTTATAAAAAAATCATCTTATTCTGAATTAATGTAATTATGACATTTAAATAAGACTTTAGGTATTTCGGCACTTGGGTCATTACAAATAAAAAAGAATTGATAACAAAAAACCGAATCACAAGTGCAACATCAAATGGTGGGTTATTAAAAATTTGTAGCACAAAAAAAAAAAAAAAAAAAAAAAAAAGTATTTGAAAAAAAGAGGCCGACCGAATTAATCTAATACCATTAATTTTTTTTCTTTTCTCGGAACGGAAAAAGCTTTTCTTATACTTGGACTCCGAGGAAATTTTAGCTTGATTTTGCTTTTATGGTATAAATGCGATTGTTTGACATAGGAAGTTCGAGATCGATTTTTATAACAATGAAGCGATTGCCTTTTTATTTTCATCATCGGGCCTTGAATACTTATGAATCAAGGTTTTTCCACTTCATTAGCAATGAGTTTAGAGAAAAAAAAAATTAATTACGAGTGGTCTATCCATACAGTTTCTTGGTCTTGATACCGATTTACAAAAATGATATCGCGAGTATCATATCCTTGGTTCAATCGATATAACCGGTGAATGCGGGTGACGATTCGCGTGCATTGTCCTTCCGCCCCCTGCTGAAAATCCCAGCCTCAAAGGGTGTGGCTGCCCTGCGCTCTGATACGTCTGCCGAATAAAGGTCCGCCTATTCATGTGTGTAAGTTGAATAACATCCAGTCGAGACATTTCACTTTGCAATAATTAAGAAAAAAAAAAAAGCCCAATCTGACATATATATCATTCCCCAATTTATGATGCAAAATTGAAAGATTTTTCAGATACGTCTTAAAGTAGCTTGTACAGGAATAACAATAAGGTTATAATGAGATATCGATGCTATTTTATGTCGAATAGATACTTTCTATATCTAGTTTGGCTATCTCGATTGAATGATAGGTAAATGTAAGAGTGGGAGTACTACTGCAACATCGAGTTTGTATATATTTTTTTTTTCAATGTTGTTACTTAGGTGTTCTGGTATTAATGAACGATCTTCGGTAAGGGTCAGCCAAAACTTTTTAGGTCAGATGGAAAGGATGAGATCATACTCCTTCCGGGAGATTGAAAGGATGAGATCCGCTTCTTTTTCCTTTACGGCTATACCTTAGATACTAATTAGAGGAAAATTCCACCGGGAAAATTATAACAATATTAATAAAAATCTGAAAGTTTTATTACGCATGTACGATAATTATTTAAAAAGGTATTGTCCTGAATTCATATGGCCCACCTCATAGCGTGCAGATTTAATAAATGTCAGGGCCCAGGGCCAATCTAGTCCTTTATTTAGAAATATCGACTAAGCTTTATCGCGAAGATTTACAATTAATATCACGAATTATATGTAGAAGAGAAAAGCAGTGTACCCAGTTGCGCTTCAGGCAATCATTCACTTGGACGTGGGTGGCGTGCAACAGAGGCTTCAAATTATAACATGCCAACTGTGTCAAGTAAATATTTTAATAATATTTAAAATCGTTTTTAATCACCGAGAGTTATAAGAAGAGAAATAAAAATAAAAACAAAAAGAAAAACATTGCAAAATCAGAAGAAAAATACACTTTCGGGATAAGTCGGGTGTGGTCGCAGTTCGAATCTGTAAAGTGCATAAACATCGGCTTAAGGAGCTACGGTAATTGAAAATGCGATGAAGCACAAGGCTAAAACTCATTCCTGTAGGGGTTAAAAAAAGTTTTCCTGCCAGGAAACGATCTGGCTGTTCAGCCTTTATGATTATTGTTTAGGTTCGATCTGCGAAAAGATAATTCATTAAATATATTAATATCAAGAAATATTATCAAAGGACATGATCTGGGCCCGATAAAAGAGTATGAAAATATAACCGCAGGAACATGTTTGGAGTCACGACTACTGTTTATGAAGAAAATGAATGTACCCAGCCAACAAATGGAGCATGGGATGGACAGAGCAGATTCATAACGTATGAACTTTAACATTTGAACACCATATGCAGAAATAATAATAACCAGGTAGCCGGTCGTGGTTACAAATCATACTTATGCGTTCTGCTACTCCCTCGACTACATCCTCTGGCGCTTTTACAACATATTAATGAAATTAAATTATTTATTTTATTTTGATATATCGGCTAATACAATAGGGGCATGGAAAGGAAAAAACAATAATTTTTGCTTTTCAATTTCGTTGTTTTCCAAGGATTTCGGGGATATGTCAAATTCAGTTCTTGTTTTCTGCAAAAAATTGCACACTTACTAAAGTATTTGTTACTTAAAGGTGTTGGTGTATGTCAGAGGCTTGAATGTTTGTGAAAAGGCTGCTTTTCAGTCAGAGGCTTAGTAGAAAATGTACATACCGTTATTGTGTTAGGGTCCAAATTCACTATGAACCAACATGTTCATACAATATTTCATGGTGAATTTGCATCCTTACACTCTTCTTGGAGAACCTGTAAGTGATAGGGAGGATGGCCAATACGCAAACTTTTTTTAAGAGGCTCTAGAAATAACATGGAAGATAAAGAAATACATTGGCCAAAATAATGACAGAGGGAGATGTTCCACTCCCCCCCCCCCCCCCCCCATCTCCGCACCTGGTTATAGGTTTACCTGTACTGTATCAGTGTGTGGACCTAACTCTGTGATATTAATTATTTATTGTAATTGCAGCCGCACCAAGTTGTTGGGCGTCTCGACTGGGGGGGTATGGGGGTGGCTTCTTGGATTGAACTGGTTACGGTCCTCACTTTGTTGGGGTCGTAACCACTCCAATCCAATAAACTTCAGTCTCGACGTGCAAGTAGCCACCCCCATACCTGGTTTGTAGTATACTATTTCTTCCCAATAATAAACAATCGGTTACTCGCCATTTTAAAACATATTGAAGGCAAGCATTTGTAATTTAAAATTAGCTAAAATCAAAAAAATGTATATTAGCTGTCATGTATATGTGGGAAGTGAAGCGTTTTTGTAGTAAGATTTACCTTCGGCAAAAAAACTATTTAAAAAAAAACCGAGAAATAGTGATGATGACTTAAGGATGCGCTTAATTAGAAGCCACTTCTAGTTCTTATTTATTTCAAGCATAAAGAAATATTTAAGTGAGAAGAACAAAAAGGAAAAAAAAGAATATATGTGTATAAATACATTTTAAGATGAATGAATAAGTGATGTTCTTTGGTATCGAGACAGGCGTCGGTAAGTACAAATTAACTTCATTGCAGGGATCCAGGTTTTTAAAATTAAAAGTAACTATCAAATCATGCATTACACTCTTCATTATAACGATGCTTTCCATTTATGACGTTCAGTAGCCGAAATTGATGAAATCTCAGAATCCTTTTAGACCATATAATTAATTATACTTGGCCGTTTAAGGAGGAACAGATGAAAACCATTTTTTAACATGAATTTCGGTTCGGTTTAAGTAGTTTTTTTTAATTTTTTTATTTCGTTCATGTTTTGTTGTTTGTGATGTAATAAATGGTTACGAGAAGAAGATGCAATAATACGACAATAAGAGTTTAAAAGAACAATCGCGATCGCGAAAAAAAAAAAAAACGAACGTCTCATTTACGATATTAATTAGTCCAGAATGATGAATGGAATATTTGGAACAGCTCGATTTAATCAAGGTCATGAGTGGCAAAATGATCATAATACAATTTTAACGATCGTTATTAATATTAGGTATGACTTGTTGTTTTTTGGGCTGATGGAAGTTCTCTTATTAATCGATACGCATATTAATTTAGCATGCAACACATCTTTACATTTTGTAACATTTATACGAGTGACGTAATTTTAAAAATGCCATCATCTATAAAAAAGCTAGGCTCATTTATATTTTGAGTAAAATAAAACTGCAAGCGAAACAATGGAATAAAAACTAGGCAAGAAAAATTTCATCTTTTTTTTTTTTTTTTTTTTTTTTTTTGCAGTCTTTATTGTTGGAAAATTTCATATAAAAACGAATCACCGTATAATCGAAGAACTAAAATGCATACGTGTTGTTTAACCCCGGTGAAAAAGAAAAAGTATTGTAAGATAATAAAAGGAGATGAATGAATGCTAAAAAATGTTTTAATAAATACACGATCGTGTAAGAAACCGGGGGGCTCGCAAGATTTTTATCTACACCCGAATTCGTTGATAATTGGTTATTAAGACTGACAAAAGACTCATTTTCAAATTGCATACTATCTGTTATTAAACTCTTAGTCATTCCAGATTAAAAAAAAAGAAGTCAAACTTTCCGATTATTTTATATTCTATGGACATCTTATGGGATATCGTACAAGATCTCCATAGTTATGTAAAATTTAAAAAAAAAAAGGTGATGCATTCTTTTCGCGTTAATAGCAAACCGTTTATCTTGCGGCTGAATCTTAAGTTCGAATGACTCGTCTCTCCATTCGTGTGTTTGATTAGTACAAATTGTCTGTAATAGATCCTTGCTTGTTATTTATCGATAGATGAAGATGTGTAGATAGTTTGGAATCGTGGTCAACTGTGAAAGGATATGTATGGAATAAAAATCTATTGCGGAAATCTTCGGTAGTGGAATCTGCCCTTTTCATTAGTAACAAAGCTTTTCTTCCGTCAAGATAACATTTATAAAAGAGAAAAGAAGATCCAAATAGTAAAGATTTTCAAAGACCTGTGAATATGATAAAATAGAGAATCATAAATTTTTGAATAGTTTATCATGAGCAAAAGCATACCGGTCGGTAGATATCAACGTGTGTAAAATTATTTCATAAAACAGGAAATAAAAAGTCTTGGCAACTATTATATTGTGCATGTCGCAGCATTCGCAACGGGGTATTTGTATTAATAAACTACACGTCGACCGTTTTGTGGCATATTCAACTGTGGTACTATTGGTTCTGGCTATTCACTGAGGTGAAATATTCTTTTTTTTTTTTTTGCTGTTTGGCTTCATCTTGTTCGTTTGGTTGGAATCTTTTGAATAATTTTTGATTATTTCATTTATCGTCTATCCATGGGAGTTTTATATTGTGAACGGCAGAAAACTTAATAGAATTTCCTCAGTTTTTAAAACTCTGGAATTTTTTTACAAATATGTTTGAAAGAAGTAGATTTGATGGATTCAGTCGTTAGAGCCTCTTTCGTGACTATGCCAAATCCTCGAAATTCAAAACCTCGATCGGGGATTTGAACTCTGCGATTTTTTTAATTTATTATTTTATTTAATTTGTATTCTTTACTTTTGGGTTTTAAAAATACCTAAAAATGATTTATAAAAATATTTTTCAAAACCACGAAGTTTTCGGGGCTTGCAAGGTCAGAAATATAATTTATTAATTTTTTTTTTTATTTAAAAAATTATTGAAAAACCCCCATTTTTTCCTGAATTTATTTTTTTCCTATATTTAAATGGTTTAAGCAGTCGTATTAGGGTAAATATTTATTTTTACACAGTAAAAAAATTTGCTCACTTTTAACACAATTTAAAATCAAGATTGACATAAAAAGAGTTACATACAGAGTATTTCGACCGGGTTTGTTAAAAATACACAAAATGTTTTACTATCTGTAATAGGCAACAAGTAAAATTTTGTTTACTGGTACAAAATCATATGAAATTGATTCTTTACGTTGAGGAAAAAAATCGGGGGTTTTCAATCATTTTTTGTTTTAAAAAAAAATTAATCAATTATTTTTCCGACCGTGCAAAGCCCCGAAAACTTACGAGGTTTTGAAAAATACTTTTACAAATTATTTTTCGGTATTTTCAAAAACCCGAAAATAAAAATTACAAATCGAATAAAATAATAAATAAAAGAAACCACCGAATTCAAACCCCCGAAATTCAAAACGCCGATCTGGGTTTTGAATTTCGGGATTTTGCAAGGGTCCTTCTCTTTTGCGTTGAAATCAGTTTGCGGTAAACTGCTGTATGAAGGATTTTGAGTGCTTCTGTAGGACAGTGAACAAGGTAGTTCAGATCAAAAGCAATTAATTGGTTCTTTGGTACTTGCCGAAAAATAGTGTGTGAAAGGATTCGGATCAGTTAAGAGTACTTTTACGTGGTGTTGACGAAATTAATGTCCAGCATAACCTTGAGACATTTTTTTTTGGGGGGACTTTGTTTTAAAAAAAAATTAATCAATTATTTTTCCGACCGTGCAAAGCCCCGAAAACTTACGAGGTTTTGAAAAATACTTTTACAAATTATTTTTCGGTATTTTCAAAAACCCGAAAATAAAAATTACAAATCGAATAAAATAATAAATAAAAGAAACCACCGAATTCAAACCCCCGAAATTCAAAACGCCGATCTGGGTTTTGAATTTCGGGATTTTGCAAGGGTCCCCCTCTTTTGCGTTGAAATCAGTTTGCGGTAAACTGCTGTATGAAGGATTTTGAGTGCTTCTGTAGGACAGTGAACAAGGTAGTTCAGATCAAAAGCAATTAATCGGTTCTTTGGTACTGTGCCGAAAAATAGTGGGTGAAAGGATTCGGATCAGATAAGAGTACTTTTACGTGGTGTTGACGAAATTAATGTCCAGCATAACCTTGAGACATTTTTTTTTGGGGGGACTTTGTTTTAAAAAAAAGAAAAAACGATGCCAGTCAACTTTTTGAAATGCTCTACGCGGTAAATGATCTTGAGCCTCGTGAGAGGGTTACAGTGTTTGTTTTTGGTCTGACCATTTTATTGCTGCATTCTTGGTTTTAGGATAAGAAACAACACGCCGATGTTGACTCACCGAAAATCTTAATGTGACCAAATCTATAAAATTATATCATGTTACAGGAAAAATGAGGGTAAAAAATGTAGCACGGGCATCTTTATTTCAGGGCGTTTAAATAATCATTGTAGTAGCCCAAGACCTTTTGCAGGTCCTTGTCTGGGAAAAGAAGGAAGTGTGTATTAGACCGGCTGTTTAGGCAAGCAAGATTAGTGAGTTCTTCTGTAGCTTAGGACCAGTGGCGAAGCGCTGTTAGAATGCGGTAATGGATTTCGGCAATTTCCTGCTTTATTTTAGGATCTACTATTTACACTCGTCTGTTACTCACTTACAAAACAGTAGGGAAAATACAGGATGCAGCTTGTCGAATATACGACCATCTTATTAATTTAAGATCCTATTTAATGAAATAAATGTTTTCTTCATGGTCGAACCCTAAGCGATCCATAAGTCATCCGATACAAAGTAATCGGATATAATAAGTGGATCGCTATATAAGTGAAGCGAATTTACTTAACAAGGGTGCTTTAGGCATTTAGCAAAACCTTAATTAAACCGTTTTAAAAGAGAGAGAATAAAAACTTTGACACGCGATTTGAAAAATTGCACTCCGGTAAGAGGGCAACTCTTTATAAAAATAAACAAGGAAAAACATGTGGTGTCGTGGAAAAAAGCGGACGGGATTAAAAAGAAGATGATATAGGGAGGACGTGGTGTTGAACTTGTTAAGAAAGAAGATTCTTCACACTTTAAATAGTCACGTTCTTGATGGAATTCGACTGATTTGGACACGTTTCCCAAACCGAAAACCGCTTTATGCATATCGGTTTGACTCTAATTGACGAACTTTGTTCTTATGAGAATCTTGCGGTGTGAAATCAATTTTCAGTTTCAATTTTTTAAAATAATTTTTCTCATGGTCAATGTAGTACGGTTCACTTCATTGTTTTTAATCGTCTGCAAATTACTGAGAATCGTTCGGGAACAACAATACAAAAAAAAATTTTTTTTGGTATCGGTGCTAAAGGAAGTTAGCTGGTATGTTAATAACTTTTCTCCTGAATTAGATAAAAAAATTTACAGCTTTGAAAGGGAGAAAAATAAATTTGTGAATGAAATTTAAACGTGTACTTTTTTTTATCGAAAAAATCTGCTGAAGAATTTCTCGCTTATAATAAAAATAAATTAAATCAAGCGCAAAAAAAAAAAAAAAAAAAAAAAAAAAAAAAATGTTTGCACTGGTCGCTATTTGTTATTCCTAATCTTTGAAAACGTCATATTGATTTGCTAAAATGGTCTGATACGATATAAGAAATTAAATTAATTCACAAAATTAAGCGCCGAAGCCAGAAAAATTAACACACACCATAAAATGAAATTCAAATCATGTTTAAACAAGAAAAATGTAGCTGTCAAGAGGATCTTCCGCGATCACTTCGGCAATGGCGTGATATCGATGTTTTCCGATAAGATAAAAAAAATCCATCTGGAATCTGGATCGATCAGATTTATTATCTTGGACACCACCTCGTATATATTAGTTATTCGTTATTGAAAAATCGTTTTATTTTTAAAGCTCTTTAGGTCTTTTTTTTTATGTACTCAAACCTCATAAATAATTTTTATAGATCACTTGATCGGTCCACTTTTTCCGTTTGCAGGCTTCATAATTATAAATTTGACTGGAATTGTGTTGCATTTCGGCCGGGAAGAATTTAAATGATGTTTTAAAACTAAATGAATTTTTCGCTTTTTAAGTTTATAATTTTGACAATAAACAATTAAACAAAATATATGCTAGTAAACGAGCTCAGTGAATATTTTATTTTGGCCGACTTGTTGGAAAGGCAAAAAGGACACAGAATTTATTTTATCAACCGTTCTTCCGTAGTTTCTTTTCTTATGTTAATCCATTAACGTAATTAATGGTTTAATAATAAAGTTGAAATTTTATTGATAGATCGATGATTAATCGAAAAAAAAGTACTGTTTATCTCGTAATAACCCGTCAAAATAACAAGTATTATCGTATTAACCATAGGTGTTAGTATAAGTAAGGACCCAGGCAGATAAAAATCGTTTTTTTTTTTTTTTCCTTTATTTGAGTGTTAACTTGTTCAAAAAATGAAATTATGCTATTTCTAACTGGAGGCTTATTGTTCTAATAACGAAATGCGTTGTACACTTTACGGTAGAATTACAGGTTAAGTAAAACATGTAGTACTCGATTTTTTTTTTTTTTGTAACGATTTTAAAAGAAAAACAGAAACGCAACCAAGAAAAATCGTGGCTAATTTCTTTCCCCTTTTGATTTTTCGATCAATTATTTTTTTTTTTTTTTTTTTTTTTGAGAGAGAATCGAACTGATTTAGCTGATTCATCGATCAGAAAAAAAAAAAAAAAAAAAAAAAAAAAAAAAACAGTAAACGTGTATAAGTAAATATTTTAGAACCCGAAGCAAATTGTAATTAGATTGCGTGAGAACACTAAATAACATCTGAACCTATGTGTTTAACAATTATCTTTCCACCAAAGTGATGATACAGAAAGATTTCTTACTCCCTGTACCGTCTTTTCATTACAGGTCGGCTAATTTCATTTTTAATGCAAAACATCTCGCACCGTTAAATATTTAGAGCCTTTTTTCACGCTGTTAAAAAATAATCATGGGTAAAGAAAAAATTTCGCTCGAAAAGTATTTTTGACGGGGGTGAAATTGAAATATCGTAGTTAAAAAAGGAAAGAAAAAAATATTTTTGACTAAGCAAATTCTGCAGCGAAAAATTGTGATTGCAGAAAGAAAATTAAACCAACCTACCAGTTTTTATTTGATAAGTCTTAACCCAAGTAAACTTGCGCCCAATTACTCGTGAACCGGTGGCTTCTTTATTCTATGTAATTGCAGGGTGTCCATTCGAAGATTGACTAGTAGCTGGATTTAGCGAAGTTCTGAATTCCATCTGGTTCATTTACTTTTCTCGTGCTTGTGCTATGCCTACCGTTTAGCTGTAGGTCTGACCTTAGAAACGGTAGCGAAGCAATTTCGGTTAGTGAAGAAAATGCTAGTGCTCAGCCTCGTGACTCAATAATAACGTACGCTTGCCTTTAAAGCATAGCAGAGGTTTACGAAACGCGTCTAGAGTTACTATACCATTTCCAGTTCGGAATAACACAATCTAATGTTTCCTTTGATAATGTGAATATGGGAAAGATATTAATTTTTCTTTTCATTGCTAAAAAAAATCACATCTGTGTCATCGAAGTGGCTGTTTTAGAGAATTGAGGAATTGATTTACTTAATTAAAAAACGAATGTCCATTTATAATTTCAAGACATACCAATTAGCTTAGCAAAGCAAAGGCAAAGACAAAAAAAAAAAAAAAATATGGATATAAAAACGGTATATTAATTTTTATTTTTAAAAAAATTATAATAATACCTTTTTTTTTTTTTCTAAAGATCTCAAGACGACATATTTTCATCAAACAAGTAGAGATTTCAAGGTTGATCGGCGCTCAATTTATGCATTTCTAAGGATTTGCTATAAATGCTTTTACCGACAACTCCCATGTCTTAATGGATGATAATTGATCAAGGGACGACATGTTCGGGTGAAAAAATAAGAAAACACGGCAATCCAGAAAAAGAGCGATGTATTTACAAACCGGTCAAGATTAATGCGAAACGAACGAGTGTATCGATTCTGTGCAGCGTAAAATATCTCCCTAAAACTCGCATGAATCTCTCAAAAGAACATTTTAAAAGAACGCGATAAGTTAATCCCAGGGAGATTACATTATAATAATTGGTGTATCTTACAACATAATGAATTGCTGTATACTCTAGTTACGAATTCGAAATGACTAATGGCTCCAGCGCATGCTCCACCATATAACTTATGTTAGAGTTCATCCATATGTTCGGTAATCATATTTCTTTCAATCATCGTTTTTTTTTTCTTGAAATGAAAACACGGCGTTATTACGACTTCATTAAGACACCGTACGGACATATTTTATTTTCTGAGACCATTTTTAAATAGGAACATCGAGGTCGTATATTTTGACGTCCCGCGAATAACTCAGAAGTTGGAAAACAACACTAATGAGGAAAGAAGTTTAATGATTGATTTATGAAGATGGCCAACCGCGCTCAAAATACTTTCGAAAGCGGAAAGATTAACTGCCGAGCAAAATGAAGAAACAATTTGAAGAAGGTTTCGGTGAAATGAACGGGTATCATTAACTAAAATGATATGAACCATCTACCCGTTGTCAACTTGATTGATTTCCAATAACAAAAAATGATTTCAACGCATGCGCAATCCAATTAACTTAATGAATATTCATAACGCGAGTTCTTTCGGTTTTTTTTTCCGATGACTTAATGTCGGGAAAATTGTTGTACTTATAAGGTAAACATTGGGGGATGTTAACATGTGCTAATATGTTCTCGATGTTACAAATTTTTATCTGGTCGTATATAAAAACGAAATTGGTTTAATTTTTAAAACAGGTCGCGGTGGGATATTCCTATTAAACATCGTATTGGTTTTTAAATTTTCTTGAAAGAATAAATCTCCGTACGTCGTTAACACGGTTATCGGGATTTGTAAGGGATATATTTGAAAAATATAAGCTTGGGAAAAAGTTCAAAAATTTTTTTATACTTTTCCTGATATGTTTAAAAACGTGTTAGGTGACATGTTCACCAAACAGGATTGTTGAAGCCATAGACAAGTTGCACAGCAGCTCTTTGCTATCTTAAAAGCTTTACCAATCATGTTCAACAGTAATGTTCCTCCAACAAATGTTCCTCCCGTCGCCTGTACATTTCAGACAAGTTGAAACTTGCACTAAAAATTCCAGGATATACCAGAGGAGTTCGTTAGGTACCTAAAATTTGTAATTCATCGTAAATCGAGTATTAGAGAAAACGGTCATTCGTTTCGGTAATCAGTATCCGTGAAGCTTCCTCTTAAGGCCTATCAAGGCTGTATTTATGGGAAATTTGCCGTCGTCCAATATATTGGCCAGTATTAAATAATTATGTCTGCACCAAGGTTCGTTCAATTGGTTGGCCCAAATAATATTTTTCCAATTTTCACCAGGATTTATACGGATGGAAATGAGTGAATTTACACTTGTGCTAATAAGGCACAACCTTTGCTCTCCACCAATTTTGATATCGGAAATCAGAGGCCCAACACTGTAAAATAATTGAGCTGAAGTTTAATTTTTTCTTATAATTATTACCTCGAATATAAGCTTCGATAATACGCTTTCCAAGTCCGCTTGATTTTTCAAAGCGTCCAATCTGGAGAAATTTTTACAAGGGTTGCTAAATGTTATTCAGTGGCGCCATTTAGAGGTCTTTTACAAAGTTCTTTTGCCCCCTAAGGATTTTTTGTTTTCAGAAAATGAGTCCGGAACCGTATTTTTAGCCCCCCTCAAGCTGGATGATGTATCCAGACATCTTTACCCTCCTCAAGAAAAGTTTGAAATGACCCCCCTGACACGAGAAAATGAATCACCGGAATATGAAGTATCACCTAATAATGAACCAGATCTAAAAAAAAGACAAAGAAATTAATCCATCATTACTCGCTATTTCAATTCTAGAAAAGTTTCCGATTCCAGGGCTATAACTTGGAAAATTTGAGTGAAAATACTTGGGGCTAAAATTTCATTTTTAGCATTTTATATTTTTTGATATCTATCAAAAATCATCGATAATTTTTGGTAACATTTTTTATTTGCCTTGTCAGATGAGTAAACTTGATTTCTCGTTTCTGGCTGATTTTTAGAGGTTGTTAGTCATTATCTGTAATATTTATTACTATTAAAATGGCACGTTTTCACTTATTTTTACTCAACGAAAAAATTCAGCCGTAAAAAGCTTCCGGCTAATTTATTAAAATCAGACCATATTTTCGTGAGCTGTAAATGATTTTTTTTTTATTTCATTTATCTATCGCAAAAATACTTTTTTAAAAGTACAGTAAAAATGTCAATACCTGCAAAATAAAATCTTTAAGATTAGCAGATCTTGTCTTCTGTTACTTTTAAGATTACATGCCTGACATGATATTACTTAATTATAATTATAAAATTAAGTTCATTTTCGCTATATTTATTTTAATTTTAACTGAAGTGCTCACATTTAGATAAAGATTCAGTAAATGCATTTGAATAAGGTTTATAATATTTGCATGAAAATAATAATAATAATTTCCAAAGAAATCGTTGATAAACGGGATTCGAATATGCCTTACGGCGACCACACATCTCCTTTAAATTAAATTAAAAATTCACCATATGAATTACTTGTATGAATAACATTGTTAATTCCTGTTATGTCAGAGGCATAATAATATTGTTTATGGTAGAATCAGATTCAAAGAGGTAAGAAATTCGCCCGAAGTCTTTAAATATTTACTTTTCATTTACAAAAAAATTAAATTAAATTAAATTAAATAATTTAATTTAGGTTTATTTATATAGACTTAGCATGTATAATAGTTAAAGCAGTCGGGTATATCTTGTTTAAAAAAAAAATAATAATGTAGAAATGATCGTATGAAAGTACCCAAGTCGCAGTCCCCGACGTTGGAAACAATCATTAACGCAACCGCAAACGAAATGAACATTTAATGATAATGTAATTTTGACTTATTTAATTAAAAGGGTTCGCGCAAACCTGTTCTTTTCCTTTTCATAATCCGGAATGGGACAATTATAGGTTGGGATGCGATTAGGCTAATCGGTCGGGGTAACCCGTGATTTCGCCTATTAAATGACGGATTCATACAATGCGATTAAGCTGAAAACTATTGGATCATATCTTCTTAAAGCAATACCACAGAATCTTGTTATACAATGCTTCATTTTGAGGAACACGCCTTCTTTCAAAGATCAAAAGTAATTCAAACCTTATAGTCGAGGACCAGAAGCCTAAATATTCATAATAATCGGGCGGGAAGTGTGTATACAAGCCCACACACACTTAGTTTCACTTTTGAAAATTAAATAAAAATAACTTATACGTTTATATTTCAATTACGGCATCCTCCTTGTAGACTTATTTTAATTCCCAGGACCAACATTCGGCCCCCTGTTTCAATGACTTGAATTCTTTAAAAATCTCAACGAGGAATTGTTTTGACACCTGTGGAAATTCTAAATTTTACAAAATTTTTTTTATTTTTTTAAAACTATTTTTTTTTTTTTATTAAAAAGCACTTTCGTATTTAAATTTCTCGGTGTTTTATTTGAAAATAAAAATCTGTATTATTCATTAAGTGTAATTATTGATACTCAGTTGGGCGTTGGTATGAATATCACAAGAAATTTTTCCAGCTCACATTTTTTCCAAGGGTATTTTAATATCGCACCAATTTAATTCATCTTACAGATTAATTCAAGTGACTCGCTTATTATATTCATGTAGTTTCCTTTTTTAAAAAGACGGATGCTTAAGGGCGAAAGAGAAAAAAAAATAAAGAAGTAGGAAATGCAAATATAATTTTTATATAAAAATAAGCTAAGCATTATATTGAGATCCGAGACGGTTTCGCCCCTTTTGAAAATCCCTAAAAACCTTTATCCTCAATGCAAAAATCTAGAAAATTTTAAAAATTATCATTTTTTTTAAAAACGAGCCATGCAGAAGGCCGTAGGAAGCTTACGGTCTTGGATTTTTATCTCTCCCCGTACTTGACACTAATTCCTCCAGTTGGTAGCTCTTTCAGTAGTTAAAAAGATATCATCATAATTACAATTTAACTACGGTAAATTGATTTTAGATTACATCGATTTCAATCGACGCCGCTTTTTTTAGTTAGATTATCATAAAATGTTCTCCAGCTTCCGCTTCGGGGAGAACGGGATAAGAAATCCTGGATATATATATACCATCTTTTTTTTTTTTTTTTTTGTTAAATCGAAGACAAGCAATCTCTTGTAACGATTTAATTTTCAGAAATGAAATGAAACAGATAACATCGAATAGTATGGCAAAAAAATTATATGAATTCAGCAGATGATTGAAATGATTTGGAAAATTAGGGAGGGAAGATAAAATGAGATGGTGCATGAGCTTTGAAATAAAGATGATCGGCATGATTCCTGCCATGAATTAATATGGATTGTGCAATTACTTTTTTACGGCTTTTTTGAATCCCTTAGAATCGGTAGTTTGTATTAGACTTGAAATAAAAAATTTACTAGTGCCAAAATCCAAACTTATCGAGATTTTTTTTTCTGCGGTCTCGAGTACTGCGGAATTTTTTATTTGTCAGTTTTTTTACTCTTTATTTTTGTTATAATTCTTAATTTTTTATTTAAATTTTTTTTTTTTAATTTTTCCAATTTTTATTTATTTTAATTTTTCCAATTTTTTTTTTTAATTTTTCAAATTTTTTATTTTATTCTTTGCTGGCGGAAAGGGATATTAGTACCAGCTGGAAAATAATATGTAAAATTTTTGATTCTAAAAGCTGTGCTATCCAATTTAATGAAAGAATTAACAAGAACTATAGAATGCTACTGTTTAGCACTATTGAAACGACTGGGTCCCACTGCCAACTTCCCAGATTTTAACGGAGTAGATCTTTTTTATTTCGAGATTTCGTTATTGTAGTGAATATTAAAATAAAAAAATCTTTTTATATAATCTGTGATGCCGAACAATATCTGAAACCTTTTTTATGAAATACCGAAAGTGACAGTAGCCGTTATTCTGTGTATGTTTATTTATTTATTTTTTTTTTTCAAATTATGATTGTTAAACGTCATGTAGTGTAACCATAGGAGGGTAATTTATGCCTAACTTTCAAAAACAAATGTTTTCGTTTAAGCAATCGAATTATGAAATTTAATGTGAGCCTAACTGTGCCTAAAATAATTATTTTTCTCTTTTTTGTAAAAAAAGGTAGTACTTTTTTTGCCGCAGGACAGAAGAAGTATTAACGTAGAATCGGTTTAGAAACATTTTCAAAATATACGAAATAAGAAATTTAAAGTTACTACTGCATAAGGTCTTAAAAGTGTCGGTTCGCTTGCCAAAAGACGCACGTCTAGACGGCCAAAATGTTTCTTAAAATACTTTTTGGCTTTAATTAGCCAATATGGGTTAAAACTAAATAAAACTACAGAAACGCCTTTTTAAAATTGAAGCTGAAACGGTTGAAAACCACCTCGGATAGCTGAGGGCCAAAACTCAAAACCAAAAATCCATCCCAGGTAAAACATCAGGCTTTTAGGAAACTTGAATAACCAGTAAATAATCCACATTTCTCCAGTAAAGAATATATTTCCTTTTCCCTAAACTAAATCCCCTTTCGGGGATTTACAATAAAACGATGGTTACATTTCTTATATTCTCGCTTCCTGCGCTTTCTTCCCTTTTGAAGGGAAACCCAATTTCTTTTTACTAAAACATTTCTTTTATTTATTTAACAACGACATTTAAATATTAATAAAATACATTTTCTTTTCTTTAAATTAAAACTAACTCAAATGAACATCTTATCCCAAGGAAAGCGAGTGGACGACAGACCTTTAATTTACAACAAGGCGACGATAATCTCAGTGTCGCGCATTCGTTTGGCGGGCGATTATTAGCGCGGTTTATTTAAAACTTCGGGAATACTTTGCGAGCCGGTTTTATACCGTAACAACTCTCCCACAGGTAGGGAAAAAAAATTTTTGTTCGGAGAAAAAAAATTTTTTCGCTTTTAGACGAATAGTCTGAAACATGCAACCCTCAACCTAAATAATAAATATTACGTGATCATTCTCACTAATATAACGGTAAATCTATAACGAAATCTGTAAAAAAAAAAAAATATATACAACGAAATTATTTAAAATATATACAACGAAATTACGAAAAAAAAATTAAATCGAGGCAGAAAAGCAGACAAGCAAATTTACGGAGTTGTTTCCGAGATGCTGTAGACGAATTTTAAATCGTCAACGTGCCATCGTCCTTGGTTTTTGCGATTTGGAGCTTCCAGAATGACTTGCGAGTTCGTGTCGACTTTTTTCACAATACTCGGTCCGATAAATTTCTCGTCCAATTTACCTGCTTTGTGGTTTCGACGCCACACTTTGTCTCCTTCCTGAAAACTGGCGTCTATTCGACGCAAATTAAATCTCTGCGCGGTTTTCCTTCGGGCTTCATTTACTGACTCAGCCGCTTTCTCGAAAACCCATTTCATGGTCTCATCCAAGTGTTCTTTATACGCTTGAGCGTTGAACTCTAACAATTCTCCATCTTCCGATTCCTTGAATAACGTGTAGGGCATTCTCATGTCGCGTCCGAATGTCAAAACGCTGGGCGAAAATTTTGTACTCTCATTTACGCTGTTTCGCATGGCAAACAAAATATATTTAATGTGATTATCCCAATCACGTCGATTATGTCTAGCGAAAATTGCTAAGGCTGTTCCTAAGGTTCTGTGATGCCTTTCGACTTGGTTGCAACGTGGTGTGTACTTAGGAATGTAATTTACGTCAATATTAAATTTCTTGCACGTTTCCTTAAAAAGATTTCCTTTGAACGCCGGACCATTGTCACACACTACAAATTCAGGACAACCCAATTCTAAGATGATGTTTTCCACAAGAAATGTTGACACGTTTTTGGCAGTCGCGGCACGAACTGGCATGGCTACCATCCAGCGTGTGGCAATATCTACAGCCGTAACGATATATTTATTAAGCCGCGGAGTCTCTGCTAGTGGTCCAACGAGATCCAAACAATACGCTAAACCAGGTTTAAATCGCCTTTCGTAATCAGCCATTCGCCCAACGGGTGCCGAATTTTTCGCCTTATACTGCTGACAGTCCCGGCAGTGCCGAATGTACTCCTTGATATCCCCCATCATTGCGGGCCAGTAGTACTTTCGTTGCAAGCTCATAAATGTTTTAGTACTCCCTAGATGAGCCCCCACCAATGACGTATGGTGTATCTTTAAAAGATTCTCCCTAAAATCGAGCGGTACTACCAACTTTGTTACTTCCCGTTTGGTTTCGCGATCCATAACTTTTTTAAATATCATGTCATCCTTTATGGTAAAACTCGTATATAAATCCGGTCTAAGTAAAATTTTTACTTTAAGCTCCAAATACCATTGATCAGTGACGTTTGCAAAATCTCCTAATGCCGGAAAATTTAAATCGACTGAAGCACATTTAATTTCTTCCTCCTTGTCCTCTGGGATAGCATCGTGATACGAAGCTCTGCTCAACGTGTCTGGAACTACGTTATGTTTCCCTTTTCTATGTTTAATTTCGAAATTAAATTGACTGAGTTTTACTATCCATCGTCCCAATTTTCCTGTTGGATTCTTTAAACTGTGGAGCCATTGCAACGCGGCATGGTCCGTAATAACGGTGAAAAACGTTCCATCGACGTATTCCCTAAATCGTTCGACTCCAAACACAATAGCAAGTAACTCTCTTTCCGTTGTGGTCCAATTTCTTTCTCTCCTGTTTAACGTTTTTGATGCGTAAGCTACGACTCGCTCTTTCCGATTCCTCTTTTGGACTAAAACTGCACCAATTCCAGTTAAGCTGGCGTCGACATGTATTTCAAAAGGTTTGTCGAAGTCAGGACATATGAGAACGGGTGCCTGAGTTAAGCACTTCTTCAACTCATCGAAAGCTTGCTGTTGTTTACCTGTCCATTTAAATTTCACCCCCTTTTGCGTCAATCGAGTTAGCGGTTCCGATTTTTCCGAGCATTTGTCCACGAAATTACGATACCAATTTACCATTCCTAAAAATCTGCGAACTTCTTTAACATTCTTCGGCCTCTCCATTTTGACGACAGCTTCAACCTTTTTCTTCATCACTCGGACTTCCCCCTGACCGACGATGTGTCCCAGGTACTCTACATAAGGTTGTAAGAATTGGCACTTTGCCCAATTGATTTTCATTTTGGCTTCCAATAATAACCTGAATACTTCCTTTAAGTGATGTATGTGTTGTTCATAAGTCTCGCTGAAAATGATTATGTCGTCTAAGTAGACGAATGCGAATTTTCCTAGGACGTTTCTTAAGATAGTGTCCATAGTGCTTTGAAATGTGGCTGGAGCGTTGGATAAACCGAATGGCATCACCTTAAATTGGTAAAGTCCCCTGCCTGGTACTGTAAATGCTGTCAACGGTATGCTGCTCTTTTCCATTTTTACTTGATGGTATCCTGATTCCAGGTCTAAACTGCTGATGTAATTAGCGTTCTTCAATTTTGAAAAAATTTCTTTCATGCGAGGTAACGGATAAGCGCAAGGTACTGTTTTCTTATTTAATAACCTGTAGTCTACTGCCATTCGATAACCACCAGTTTTCTTATCCACCAATAAAATTGGACTAGCCCAAGGGCTTTCAGATTCTTCTATTAAATTCTTTCTGAGCAATTCATCCACGTGCTCATGGGCGATTTTTTGTTTATGTGGTGACATTGTATAAAATCGTTGTTTAACAGGTATGGTCCCTGGTTTTAAATAAATGTGGTGACGGTTGACGTCGGTTATTCCAGGTGATTTTTCAAAGTCCCTCTTCTGCTTGGCTAGAAACTTGTCAAAATTTATGAGTTGCTTCGCAGTGGGCTGATGCTTCGACTGTCCATTTAATTCTTCCAATTCAGTAGCTCCTAATCGTAAACTTCGAATGAAAATTGTGGAAACTGGTTTTATGTTATCCGAAATTTCCAAAGTTCCTTGTTTTGGATTGATTTTGATGTCGAGTTGTGTCATTATGTCCATCCCCAAAATGGCATCAAAGGGAACATCGTCCATTAGGTAGATTTTTCCAGTCCATGAGATTTTATGAATTTGCAACGTTGCCTCAATCGTGCCACGGATCGGTTTCTTTTGACCATCAGCAAATTTGACCCACCGGTCACAAGGTTGGATTTTCAGATTTTGCTTCTGTATGACTTCCTCCAGAATTTTGTAATTAATAATCGTATGGGTGGCTCCGGTGTCGATTAACATCGTAACCGATGTTCCAAGGATTGATGCGTTGACATACATTCTAACGGAGCAATCGGACGAATGAAGTTTTAATTTGATGTCTTCGTAGTGACACGTGAGTTCATCCAGGTTTTTATATTGATCTGCAAAGTAGGAACCTGGGTCGCATTTTTCTCCTACTTTTTCTTGTCGTTTTTTGAATTTTTAAACGATACCGCCGCTCCTCTGTCTCTCGAATTCCGATTCTTAGAATTACTGCGACTCCGGTGATCTTTGAGTTGAACCCCCGAAACGTCGGCATCCTCATATTGATGATCTGAAGAATTTCCCCTCGGATAAGGTGAGTCGATCCTCCTTCTATCACTCGGACTATACCGTTTCCGATTTCGATGACGGTCACGACTTCGGTCATATTCGCTATCCTGGTCTCGACTGTTTTCGCGTGAACGGTTAAAACGATCCCTTCCTCGAAAATCTTCTCTAACATCCCTGTCACGTCGACGCGGGTTTCTCGAAAAATCGCGATACCTACGATCATAATCGCTATAACGTCCTCTTCCTCGTGTTGGGTCGCGTTCAAAATGTCGATCGTAGCTTCGATCCCTGCTGTAATCGCGTCTATCCCTGCTGTGATCGCGTCTATCCCTGCTGTGATCGCGTCGATCCCGACTAAAATCTCGTTTATCTCGGCTAAAGTCTCGTCTATCCCGACTGAAATCTCTTCTATCCCGACTAAATTCGCGTTTTCCGTGACTAAAATCGCGCCTATCTCGACTAAATTCGCGTCTCTCCCATCTACGATCTCGACCATTCCTGCTAAAGCTACGGTCTCTTCTCCTTTGATAAACATCTCTTGCGTAATTGTCGTAACGAGACGATCTGTAAAGTGGCGACTCCGGATCCGGATAAGGATTTATCAGCCTTGACGGTGGCGGCCTATACAACGAATTTTTCAGTATTACCTTTTCCTCCTCTCGGCAAATATATTCCAATTCGTCAATTGATCGTATTCTTATTCCCTTAATCATCTTCATATACTTGGGAGCCAGATTTTCTAATAAAATCTCTTTCAATAACTCTGTATCCGACATAGGATCTGTGAGCTTACTATTCATATGTCGTATAATTGTCACAAAAGAGTCTATGGTCTCAGTCTCCAATTGTTTGCGGTCATACATATCAGCCTTGATCTGCGATTTCAACAAACGAATGGGAAAAATTTTCTTAAACAATGTTTTAGTTTCGTCGAAAGTGGCACACTCTTGTCGATGTGTTTTCAAAAACATCTTTGCCGGGCCGCTTAGAAACTCCGGAAGCACATCCAACATCTCATCCTTTGTTACAGGAAAAATTCTCTGTAAATCTTCCAATAGTTTAAAAAAGTATGTCACATCTTCCTCCGGATGACCACCAAACTGAATTCCACGGGCCCTGCCCTCTTGCAAAAAGAAACGAAGACCTCTTTTGTCTGACGATGAAGTTGCATCTGCAGGTTTTCCCTTATCGACACAGTACAACAAAGCAGCCTTCAAATCATCTACAAAATCTAACATCGGATGAACGACTCCTGGTCCTGGTGGCTCAAAAAATGGCTTATTTGATTCCGAAATCCGTGGATTCCTTCCTGGTACTTTTAACGAAGTCGAAGATTCTCCGTTTTCATCCTGGTTAGTTACTCCTTCGTTCGCGTCCTTAAATACATCCGATTCTTCTTCCTCACCGGGTGCAAAATAATCGTCGCGCGTCATATTCGGTAATGGCGTTATCGGTCGGTTTGGATCCTTGCTAGGGTCTAACGATTTACGAAACTCAACGAAACCGTCCGGGAATTCATCCTTGTGTTCCATGTAATAATCTCCAAGCATCTTCCTCAAATCAGGCACCGTTTGATTTGACTCTAATCCCAAATTCTCGGCCAACACCTTCAACTTTGCTTGTCTACAGGTTTTCAAAAATTCGTTGAGCGACATCCTAAAAGAATTTCAAAATAACGATTAGTCTTTCGAAACAACAATGAAAAAAAAAAATCAACTAAATTCCCAACCGAAATTTCAATGTAAAAAAAGAATCGCTAAATCCGATTAAATTCTTAACCTAAATACGATAAAATTATTTAAATTCGATTTAATTCTAAACCTAAATTCGATTAAAATTGCATAAATTCAACTAAAATTCCGTAATCTAAATTCGTGTGAAATGTAACCTTGATTTCGGTTTCAAGGTCATCGAAAAAAAAAATGACAAGTACGACGAAGAAAAAAAATAATAAATCGAATTAATTAATCGCAGCAATAATTTAAATTATCGACGAACACAAACATCAATAAAATAATTCAAAAAAAAATCACAGACTTATTAATCGTCCAATCACTCACTTAAGCCAAGCGCTTAAAAAATTCAAAATTTCAATCAATTTCCACTAATGCGGGTTCCCCCCCAAAAGTAAGAAAACCGCAGAATGCGAGATCACAAAAAAATACATTACCAATTTCCATTAAGAAAAAAATGCTTAGGGAAAAAAAAAAAAACTACAAGAATTTACAAGAGCCTGCAAAAGTTTACAAGTATTATCAACATTTCCAAAAAAAAAAAATGCTACCATTTTATTAAAAGATTAAATGCTATAATTGCTTAAAAAAAAAAATTAACTATTTACAATGCACAATGATTATCATATTCACCAACATAGCTTGGGAATCAAAACGAATGTTAATTAGATCAGTCTTGAATAATCTCAAACAAATATCTCCTCGACTAAATTTTTTTTCAGATAACAAAAAAATTGACAAAGAGGATATAGCTGAAAATTTTTCCCCAATCCTATATTAACATTATGATCCTAATTAGAATTCAAAATCTCAAATAACAGATGATGCTTCCCAATTAATTAAAAAAAAATCAAATTTCATCCCAAAACTAGGTTGATCGAAACACAATTGACTAGAATTTAAATATGCTTAAAACAGTTACTTTGCCTTCCCTTTCTAATTCAGACTCAATACTCTCAGATAACAGATTACTGAAATCTTCTTTTAAAAAATTCGGACTTATTAATTGACTTGAATTTAAATATGCTATTAACAATTATTTTGCCTTCCCTTTTTTAATTCAGATTTAATACTCTCAAATAACAGACCATTAAAATCCTCTTTTAAAAAAAATATTCAGACATATTCGACTAGAATTGATAATTGCTATTACTTAAATTTAAAAAAAAATGAGAGATCAAAAAAAAATGCAATCGTTGACAAATCATGTGCATATGAACCCATATGAAACCTGTCCTGAAGACATGTGCTCGACAAAAAAAATGCATCAGAAAAAAAAAGCATCATTAAAGAATAAAATCCAAATGGGATTCTCAAATAACAGAAAACCATGTTAAATCCTTTAACATTTACTATTTATGATAATCGGTGAGAGCAAAAAAAAATCAAATCATATGTTAACTATTGTAAACCTGATCACATAACTTGCATGAATCCTGTTCAAGGTTGCTCATCGACAATGCACCATGGTGAGCTTTCCACATGTTCCCATCCACATGTTGTTTCTCCTTGAATTTACAAGCATTAAAAAGGCATGATTCCAGATTACTTTCCAAAACACATGAATCCAAAACAGAGTCCATTAAGTTCGGGCGTCAGTGAAACGGTTGAAAACCACCTCGGATAGCTGAGGGCCAAAACTCAAAACCAAAAATCCATCCCAGGTAAAACATCAGGCTTTTAGGAAACTTGAATAACCAGTAAATAATCCACATTTCTCCAGTAAAGAATATATTTCCTTTTCCCTAAACTAAATCCCCTTTCGGGGATTTACAATAAAACGATGGTTACATTTCTTATATTCTCGCTTCCTGCGCTTTCTTCCCTTTTGAAGGGAAACCCAATTTCTTTTTACTAAAACATTTCTTTTATTTATTTAACAACGACATTTAAATATTAATAAAATACATTTTCTTTTCTTTAAATTAAAACTAACTCAAATGAACATCTTATCCCAAGGAAAGCGAGTGGACGACAGACCTTTAATTTACAACAAGGCGACGATAATCTCAGTGTCGCGCATTCGTTTGGCGGGCGATTATTAGCGCGGTTTATTTAAAACTTCGGGAATACTTTGCGAGCCGGTTTTATACCGTAACAAAGCAAATTAAAGCTTTTGGCAAGCGAACTATCGGTTATTTTTTTAAATATATAAAAACGTTTGAGTTTTACATGGACTTTTTAGAGTAACCGTTTCGGTTTTAACACAAATCACGACCTTGGAATAAAAAGGTCCCAAATCGACCACTTCGAAATTTTACAAAACAGCAATTTGAGAGTTTGATACTCAATTACTTTTTTTTTTTTCCCGTCGAGCAATCGTGATTCTGTAGGTAATTTATTGAGGATTAAGATTTTAATTTAAAAAAAGTAAATAAATAAATAACACAGTATCATTTTTGAGGGTGTACAGAGTAGAAAAAATCTTTCTTGACTTCAGAATACAAAAGACTCCTCCAACTTACAAACTTTAGAACAAAAATAGCCGAAAATTCCGTTTTTTTTTTCCTCTCAGAAGTCGCCTTTTTTTGCGTTTTCCTATCCATATTTTTAAGAATTTTGCCAATTTGGCCATTTACAGAATAAAAAAGGTTTCAAAGTGCAAATTCACTATGAAATGTACCAACTTGTTGTACCAACTTGTTGCGCCAACATGTACGAACTTGTTGGACCAACATGTTGTACATGTCTATTCATTCGTTTGTCAAAAGGTGCAAATTCACTATGGAATGTTGGACCGACATTCCACACTAATTTCGGCGTAGGAGTAAATTCTGAAATAGTCGATTCGTTCGTTTGTCAAACATGTTGGTACAAGTTGGTACAACATGCTGGTCCAATTTGTTGTACCAACATGTTGGTCCAACATTCCATAGTAAATTTGCACCCTCAAATCGAAATTTCTTCTTAAAAAGTTGGAATACAAAGAACGTAAATCGACTTTTTTCATTTTTAGAGTTTTGCTAACTTTGGCCAATTTGACTAAACCAAGAGGGCACAATATCACAAACCAGTAATATTCTCGGTAAAAAATAAAACTTTTAATTGACTTTATGAAAAAATTCAATTTGCAATCTTTGTATTCAAACTTTTGAATTAAAAAATGGGATTTATTGCCCTATGCATTTCAAAGTTAGGAAAACTATCAAAAACGTAGCAAAATTTTGAAAACACGGAATGAAAGATCTAAAAAAATAAAAGCGATCGGTCCAAATTTTTCGGGTGGTCGACTTGAGATCCTTGTATTCTAAGGCCGCGAAATATAAATTTTAGGAGTATCTGATATAACTTATTTTTCATATATTATGAAAATATAGTGAAAGACTTGGTCCTCGCTTTGAAGTCTGAATCATTTTCACAATCGTGATTCCAATCAATTTGTCATTCCTAATGTTACATCTTGAAAAACTCTAGTTTTATCTCGTAGTTCCTTCCTTGGTTTTTTTTAAATTTTCTTGTCCGGGCCACTGCCCGTTCACAGCAAAGTGTGTCCACAGTCATTTTTTTTTAGCAAACGAAACTCTTTATTGCTATGAAAACCCTGCTAACGATCTTGAAATTTCGACACATCCGACAATTATTTTCGCAACAATTTCAGCAACAACAATTTTCAAGAGGAGAAAAATAAAATTAGACGAGATTGTAAAAAGTGTACAAATTGCGGCATCATGCTCCACAAGTGAATGATACTCCGCGTGCGCCAAACTTCACGATCTGCAGTAATTTACAAGATAAAGACAAAGGACAATTTGCAGTTCTTTTACGTGCCACGTTTTGTGCAATATTTTTTTGAACTTGTTCACGACTTCGATTTACTTTTTTTTTTTTTTTTTTTTTCTCTCTGCGATGATAGGCGCCGAATCGGGATTGAAGCCACGCGTATCTATAATAAAATAATCTCGAAGAAATTTGCTTCTGTCCATCATCTTTTCTCAAATCGGCTTTCATTCTTGTTTTTATTTCTATTTTTATTATAACATGCTTTTTTAAGAAAGAGATGTTTCAATTTTTGCATGAATTTTGATATAATTTCATACGGCGGGGGCGGAACCTCTCACAAAGAATGTGATTTAAAGTCCGGTCGGAGCAAGTTTCGGATAACTTTCATGCGAATCAGGTTTCTTTACATTAATCATGAATAACTAACAAGAGATGTGATACATTTTTATATGGAAATATTCCTTTATGAAAATTAAAAAATATGAACCGAAAAGAATGAGTGTCAAAATTCGTTCACTCTCGAGGTTCATTCGTGATATAGAACAATGTAATTTAAAACAACGAAGCTTTTTATTTTTTTGTTTCAAAACTTTGAACCCCTTCATTGAGTAAACAGTGGTCTGTCTCAATCGCCCGAGTCAAACAATAATAACAATTAAAAAACTGGATGGCTGGTAGTGTACGAACCATTTTTGCGCAATTCCTCAACACTGATCTTTGACTCGTTGCGATCTGGTACGATCAACAAAATCATTTATCAAAATATTAATCCAGATTGCAAGACTTTATTATAATAAATAACTTTTCAAGGACATCTTTTTTTTTCGTAATTTTGCGCTACTTCCACTGATTTCGACCTTTGATCTTTTATAGCAAACGTTTTGATGTAACTTCAGTAAATTTTTCAATCCGTTCCTTTCTGGAAATGGACCAAAAAATAATGCTTTTCGTCGGCTTTGATTCCCGCAACTTTGGTTTAATTTTGCAGTACTATTGCATTAATTACCTGAGAAAAGAAAAATAAATTTAGTCCATACGGTAACGCCGTGTGGTTCCGTTTTCACGTTTTGTGGTCCGATCTTTTCTTGAGAATATTCGGTTATTTAATAGTCTATTAAATAGGGAAATAAAAACCGAATCGTTAAAGCGTCCGAATTCCGTTTTTTGACCCGGCGATTTACACCCACATTTTCTTGTGAACTCTTTTTTATTCTTTTAATTTTTTAAGGAAAACAACGCTTGTCATTTACGGCTGAAATTGTTCTGTACGACAACCGATACCAAAGCTAGTAATGGAGTTATTCTTAAGATAATGCTCATACAAAAATCAGTCGTTTTGCTTCATCCAATTTTCCTTTTATTTTTCGAGAATTTATGGTCGTTGCTATTGCAAGCATTACAAACTTAGTATAGTACTCCCGAAAACAGTACTATCCGAAAACCGATGTTATGATTTGAAAATTCTCTAACTTTCCCTTAGGTACTACAAGAAATCCTCGAAGATTTTGTATGATTATCAAAACATTCCTAATTTCCGATATTTTTTACTTTAAAAATTTTGTTAAGGATATATTATTCTTTACAAAATCATTACTATGCTGTTTTAATGTTGCTCCTTTTTTTTTAATTTCAGGTAAGTTTTCACTGACTTTATCACGGTTTTAGGTAGGCTGAAATGGCATTATGTCCGATTTTGGCCTGTCTAAATTTCGCTATATAGTAAGTGTTTACTTACCCTAAAAAGGGTTCCAATGCGAATTTTTCAAAAAAATAAAGCAAGTGCAATAAATAATAAATGAGTCGAACCTTTTCATGCATAATAACTAAGGAGTCATTAAAAACGACTATAGAACAACTCGTATTTTTTTTTTTTTTTTTTTTTTTTTTTTTTTTGTCGTCGTTAAAAAGCTTTATTTTTAATAAAGCCAGGAGCCTGTCTATGTTTTTTAGGTGGAATATAGATCCTGCCAGGTTGAACTTGATCTCTTGGTGGTTTTGTGAACCCAAAAAAAGCTCAACAAGTTTTGATTTAAGCCTCTTCTAATTACATCGACATTCAAATACCCTAAAGTTTTGTACACCCAAAAAAATAATGCTTTAGGTCAATAAAAAAAATTTTTTTTTTAAATTTTTCATTAAAAAAAATTGAAAAAATTAATCAAAATTTTTTTTAAAACCTAGGTCTATGCTATCAAATGTTTTGTGCCAAGACTCGTGAGTGCTTGTCGGAAAGCATAATTAGACTTATGCTTTGCGACAAGCACTCACGAGCATTGTCGCTAATAAACATTGCTTGTATTGCGGACGAGGTATATTCATTTTTTTTTGGGTTTATGTTTAACTGTAATTTTAGTTTCTACTTTATAACACTCTCAAGATACAGTTTGAAAATTTAGTTTAAGAATAACAGGAAATTTGTAATTTCCAAATATATCATTTATAGACTTTCTTTAATTTTGCAAGGGAAAAAACATTCGAAAATCGAGCTTTCTTCAGTTTAACAAAAAGTATTGCAGGCTCCTGAATCCGGCTGTCTGGTTGGTTTTTCGATACCTTGAGTCTCGAAGCGATGATTTGAGACATACCTATTTTTTGGAAAATCCCAAAAATTAGAGGTTACTACACTGCAACATTTTCGATTACTTTGGAAAAAATATTAGGTGCCGATTTTTTTTTTCAAAAGGATGTTTTTGACCCTCCTGAATCCAGCTGGAAAGCTCTTTTTCCAAAAAGTTGTTTCGTAAAGCATGTCAACATTACTCCAATTTTTTTTTGCGTTGCTCCAACTTCTTTGAATTACTTCAACTTTTTTCCACTATTCTGCTGGCCAAAAATTATTCGACCTCTCTAAATCCAGCGTTGAATCCCGTTTTTTGATTCCTTAAGTTTTCGAGCTGGGAATCAAGAAAAACTGTTTTTTTAATGAATGCTTTTTTTGGATGAAAACGGTTCCTCCTTGCTCGGACTTCACCATCAAATTCATCACCCTCGAAAAATTTGTTCTTAACCAAAGAAATCGATGCGTAAAGCTTCTGGAAAACCTTCAAAAACATTAAATCACCTTTAAATAATAAGTGAAATGAATGAGCAATAAATATCCCCTAAATTGATAATAACACAGCACCTTTCGCTGAAAATATTGTTAGTTAGTTCAATGTTTCTTTAAACATTATTTTTTTTGATCATCCTTGTGAAAAAGTTTTGTTTTACTAGAGAAAAATTCTTTAAATTAAGTAGCAGATTTTTTTTTCTGATTGAAACTGTTTTACCGAAAATGTTCAACGGAAGTGTATCTGCTGAACTTTTGAGTATGTTATAAAATAAAATTATGACGCAAGAAAACACGCAGAAAAACACGAATGCTAGCATAACAATGACTTTAGCATTGTATCGGATCGATTCAGGCACGACCGATGAGCTCGTTTTTTCATTGTTTACACTCCCGACAAGCGATTCTCTACTTAAGCGCAATTTAAACTAATCCTGCCAAATTTGGTAGCACGCGTTATTTATTTATTTTCTTCCATTTTTAACTTTATTTCAATTGATTTCCAAACAATAAACGTTTTTGTTTGTAAAAAATAGTTTCGGTTACAAGGGGTTTTGTTAATAGTTTCTTGTTACGATGGAACCTTAATTAAAACTCATTTTAGTTCATTGCTGACCGGATTAATTTTAACAATGAACCTGGTGTCACTGCAGGGGCGGCATGGAATATCTTTCAGACCTCTGGGAAACCTTAATCTACTATCAATTCCCGGAATTTATCCTGGATCAAGGTTCCCCAAAAAAAGTACGCGGGGGGGGGGGGGGGGGGTGTAGGGTCAGGTATGGGATTTTTCATGAAGGTGCGTAAGATTGATAGGAATTGTTGCTCGGAAGTGGAATTTTGATATCTGTTTCCAAAACGTTAATATTACCGTTTTTTGATTCAGTGGTGTAATCCTTTTTCTGATAAATTAAGATCCTGGAGTTTAAGAGGGACCATTTTTTGAAAAAAAAACTAAAAAGGCGTGATTTTATGGAGCAACCCAAGAAAAAGTGCTTTACAAAATTTTATAACTCCATAACGTTTTGGCCGATTATAAAATTTTGTAACTATTTATAAATTTTTATAATTAAAATTTTTAACTGAGCAATATATTAATTTTATGCCTGAATTGCACTATATTTAGCATATGGGGACTTTATAAGCTCTTTTTTAAACATTTTTCATGAGAAAAAAAAGGGGGGAAAAAAATAACAATCGTTTGGAACAGAACCCGAGCCTTGTGGTACACACCACTTCTCAACTGATTTTTAAAAGCGGCAATATGGTTCTGAAGTTGCCGATTATTTGACTTATAATATTTTTCAGATTTTTCCGAATTTTCGGTTTATTTCTTGTATTTATAATTTGACAGAGGCTCAAAAATAAAGAAAAACAGAAATAGAAAAATTTGGGAAGCGTTAGAAGAAAATAAAAAAACTTGGAAAAAAACTGAAAATAATTTTTGTTATAAAATTTTATAAGCGCCAAAAAAGACATCTATTTATAATTCGTTATAAAATTTTATAACGAATTATAAATAAATGTCTTTTTTGACGAGTTATAAAATTTTATAACAAAGTTTAAATTTTTAATAACTCAATTTTATAATACACTTTTTCTTGTAAAAAAAAGACTCCATATTCTGAACTATAAGTTTATAAAATTAACTGCCTAACGAAAAAAGGACTTTGTGACTTAGAAGGCCGTGAAATAAAATCTCAAAGTTTTTCATAAACAGAACGTTTCAGACTTTTTTCGTTAAAAGAACCTTTTTCCTACAGACTGACTCGAATAAGTTTAGATTGTGTTTACTTTACTACACAAGATCAATCTCAACCGTACTTGATATTTTTTTCACCTATTTGTTGACGCTCATTTGTACGTGTGGGATATGATTGTTGGAAAACATTTTCCTCTTTTGATGAATGTCGGATATGATAGTCTTTTTTTTAAAAAAAAAACGAAAGTGCAAAGGTTAGGACAGTGGGCAAGTTTACTTTGTAAAAGAGTGATAGAAGCGAGTAACTCTTGTTTTTCACCTGTCTAACAAGATTCTAATTATTAATGATCCGTCAATTATTCTGATCCTTCACAAACTGTTATCTAACCGACGTTATCTCTTCTGCCATCGTGACACTCGGATGATGAACGCGATCGTGGCTCGCTAATAGAACGATTCTCTCTAGCATTCCTCTTCAGACAAACCGAATATCGTGTGGCATATGAATTTTCTTATCTATTTTTCGGTGAATTTCATCGAAACTTCATCCACTTTTCCGGATGGATGTTAGGGAGAAAAAAAATAAACTTGGGAACTATAGAAAATGTAGAAGATGCAGTCCTCATTCGAATTACATGTCCTGGAGATATCGATCATCGCAACATTTCTTTCATGTCACGTTTTTATAAGTCGCTTCAATTCTCATGATAAAAAAAAAAAAAAAAAAAAAAAAAAAAAACGAACGAGATGAGGTCAACGTCATTCAAGAACATTTGGGTGTCATCCCGATGTTACTGAATTCTTAATATAACCGGTCTTGTCTTCTAAATGACACGATTCGGAAATACATCAAGATAATAATATCGATTCAGCTTTACGTGTTTAACTTATATCGAAATTTGGAAGCAGTGACCATCCATCAGTTGCATTTTGACAGGTCATCTGTCTTTTTATTATTTTTTTTTTATTTTCTTCTATTTTTTAATTTGAGACGAATTGCGATAAAATTGAAATTAAATGTCGTTTTACTACTGTCGCAATGTAATCCTTTTAGAGAATTTCCCGCAGCAAATACTCAGTTTGAAAACTTTGAAATGTTGCCATTCTTCCTTTTCGCCATTAAGAGTAGCACATTTTCGCCTAAAAATGTTTTCGCGACTTACAAATTATTACGTATTCTTTCATCAAATCTCAAGTTAATCCATTAGCTTATCCAGGGAAGTTGACCAGTTTTAGGAATCGAATGTGTCACATTCGTTTTTTTTTTTTTTTATCTACCGACCTCATTAATTCAACAGGAAAGACATCAAGGAAGTTGCTTTATTTTTCCACAGCTGAATTACCAATTTCGAATCCTTGAATCAAAGTCATTTAACAAATGGGAACCCAAGATTTTTAGATTAGATAGGGCATAACGTAAGAAAAAGTTTATTCATCTAGAGCTACTTGTTGAGAAACCAGTTATATATATATTCTTTTTTCAAAATTAAATAAATACTTTCGCTATTTGCCAACTCCCCCACAATGAAAACTGATAATTAAACTAAAAAGAAAATATTGATTTATGGTATCGATCTGGTCTGTTAAAAAAATATTCGCCATATAGAATGTCTCATTTTTAATTTAACTAATTTAAATTGCTATTATATCATTGATGTTATCTTTTTATGAATTCTGAGAATTAAAAACATTTTAATAATGAATCAAGTAAGTTTTTTAAGAGAATGAAATTTCGGTACTGAAACGGTATAAAGTTTTCAAAAAAGCGGTTGCAAGATTTTTTTTTTTTTTTTTTTTTTAAGCCAAAGTAGTCTATACACGCGTCCTTCAACTTTTATTACTTTATTTCTTCATTTTTTTCTGATTATTCAGCGGCGTGAAAATTCTTCTTGTTTCCAGTAGCATTCATTCTACGCAAATTCCATTTCTTTTAACAACCATGCACCAATTACCTTGATCTCTTGGTTGTTTGCTTTATTTTTTTTTCATATGCGTTTTAAATTATTGGGATGCTGACCCTAATTACGAAATCGAATTCGTATTTTTTTTTCCCTCTGATGTCTTGTTAGCTAATACACACTCGTTTTCCACCCGATTTTCTTAAATAAAATAAAAAATTTGAGCGAAAAAGTAATGAAATGATAATGATACAAAAGGTCTTGACAGTTTCAACTGATACTGTGCCTGAATAGATATAATTTAGACAGAAAATTGATGGAAGATATCAATTAAAGTCAGATCATAAAAAGAAAAGTTTCGGTTATGTTTAGACTATTGGTTTATTTTTAAAGGAGTTGAAAGGCAGCCAGTTGAATACGGGCACCCGCAACACGATCAACAACACGATCGTCTTGCTATAAGTCGTGATGTTATGAATTATGATTCGGACATGGCGGCTCTTCTGCAGGTTGCATTTCAGTTGTTTTTTTTTTTTTTCGATTCACCTGAAATCGACAAAGGATTTTTTTATTGTAAAAATATTAATTACGATTCAATTTGAATATTGAAGAAAGCTGTTTACGAAAACCCTCATCGTTTGGACTATGATGTCCACTTAACTATAAATATGGAAAAGAGACGTGCTTCCTGCGTCTTTTTTTTAATAAAATGAATCCGAAATCAGCTGCTCTTTCCTTTATTTTATGCCATTTGCTTCTGGTTGAGGATCAGGTTGTTTACTGGTTGTAATTTACAATTTAAAAGCCGTTGATCTGTTCAGTTAAATATTCCGTTCTTACAACCACCCGCAGATTTTTAATTAAGTCATCTTTTGAATGTTTCTCGTTAAACAGGCTTTGGTGCTTAATATTTTTTGAACGTTGAAACCGATATGGGAAGGGAATTTTGTGGAAAAAATCCTTAAAATAAAGTTTTCATTTAATTTCAGGTTTATTTTACCAGTAACTAAAGCGATGACTTTAGGACGGGGCCTTGAGGGGTCGTCGGATGACGTCCCTTTTAAATTTAGTTTTAAGACGATTTGAGGGCTTTTAACATTAGGTGACGTCTTTTCTAAAAAAGGCGTCAAATGGACCTTAAATTATTTTAAAAGTAGGTTTAAATAGGTTTAAATGTAGCATGCTCTTAACTAAAAACTAGTAATTAAACGTGAAAATTTTTTATCCAATTAAAAAAAAAAGTCCGAAATAGATTTTGTCACGTGATCACTTCTTAAACGATTTTCTATTTCTGTGACGTCATCTGCCTGAATCGAAGCGAGATATCGAAGTCGAAGCGAGACATTGAGTTTGAAGGGAAATTTGTTTGAAAAAATGCTTGTAAATATCACCCATCGATGCCGTTCAGAATTTCAGAAATGAACACAACCACTTTTGTTTGGGCAGATGAAGCGTCATCTGCCTAAAAGTGGTTGTGTTCATTTCTGAAACTCTGAACGTCATCGATGCGTAATATTTACCAGCATGTTCCGTTTTGGCGGGCATTCAAATTAAAATTTTGGTTTTTTCTCTTTTTGGCGGCTAACAGTTTTTTTTACGGAATCAAACTTACGCTTTTTGTCATATCTCCCCTAGCACAATTAAACAATGGAGCCACCTCGAAACATGTGACTTCTCTATTTACTGAATGAAATTTAAGATTTTCCGTATAAAACATGTTAGAAGAAAAATCTGGAACAATGTCTTGCGTTAAAACTACTGTGTTTTGCAAATCCTGAAAAGATAAATATGTAAATCTCCTTTCTTCCGTACCTGAAACAAAATCCGAGGTTTAGTAGCCCTGGCCACAAATTGCCGAAAATTCCTCTATTTTCAGACAATTTAAAGGAATTATTTTGAAGACAAAATTCAGGTTCGGGCGATATTTTCCGTGACAGGTTCAGCCAATTTTTTTTTTTTTTCTTTAATAATTCTTTTAAAATCATTTATTTGTTTGTAAAATGACATTTTGACAAATGACAATTGACAGTTTTTTTTGAAATTTGAGGGAATCACTATTGATTATATTTTTATATTTTTATTTTATTTTCAGGTAAGTTTGCATCAGTCCATTATAAAAATTTTGGTTTGGCCTGCTTGGAAAGCCAATCCAGGAAAAGTTATTTAGAAAAATTCGATTTAGACGAGGTAAGAAAGTTTTTAAAACAAAATTTTTGGAAATACAGCAACTGAAAATTTGCTCCTTTATAACTAAACGTAAACGAAATAATTTTCAAGTTGACTGAACTGCCCATGTAAGCGAAAATAGCGTATCTTACTTTCCGGAATTGATTGTTTGTTTACATAAGTTAAAAATACGACAGACGTGCCAACTCCGAAAATGAAGATACGCTATTTTCGCTTACATGGGCAGTGAAGACTGGGTCAAAACTGATATAATAATAATCATTTATTGATTTTTAAAATTTACAATACAAAAACAAAAACAAAAACAAGAAAACAAAGGAACCAAAGAAAAGAAACTTTAAAGTCCGAAAAATGCCCGAAATTACTAAAAAGAACAAAATGCCCGAAAAAAAAGTGTTAAAACACTATGCCACCCCTCCCTCATTTCATTTCTTTTCTTCCTAACCATCCCCAAAAAAAGCCCCATTTTCTTGATCACCGTAACGTCGCGGGTTTTTAACCAGTGCCCTATATTCCATGGCTGTAGACTTCCTTTCAAAACTGATATATCTTTAAGTTTGTCATGGTAAAGGTAATGCATAATGTAATATGCAAGATATATATGTGAGTCTCAGGGTTCGGCATTGCTATAGGACAGGAAGAGCTTTGCCTATGAATTATCGTGAAACATATTTACGATTAACCTAGGCAAAGCACAGGGCGGTCTGCTCTTTCAAAAAAAAAATGTACTCGAAATCCGAATATAATGAAACAATTTAGAATATAATTCTTCGATCATGATAGGATTCGAACACGCTAAAGGTTTGGTTCATATTGCATGATACACGTTGGGCAAGCACCATTCTTGCACCTCTTTAATTTTGACAAGTATCCACCTAGCGGCGACAAACGCGTTTGATAACTGGTTCCAAATCATATTAAAAATGAAAAGGAGTTATCAGACTAATACGATCAGGAGAAGAAAAAAGGTTAATAAACCCGTTCATTGTATTTTAGGCTTCCTTTTTTTGACTATTTTATTTTATTTGGCAAATTTTATCGTGAATTTTTTTTTCCAAATTTATTGGCTGGTTTAATTTATTGACGACAAAATGAATTTTTCGATCTAGTTTATTTTTCAAAAAATCTTTTTTTTTTTAAATAAGCGAAAAAAATGATTGCTTATTTAAGTGTTCATGCTGTTTCGTAATCCATTAATTACTTGTTGGATATGGAACACCCATCGCGCTAGACTAATTCTTATTACACATGAGGAAGTATTGATGAATTTCTAAACACCATGTGTAAGGCGTATTGCGTCATTGGGTAATCCTTAGATTTTCCCGCCGTTTTTCTTTCATTTATTTTTCTTTTGACTACGTTTTCCCTTTGGACTTCCATGGGGTATTTAATGAAATTTGTTATCTTCCTGGTTGACCTCATTTTGGCTTTATTTTTTTTCGTGCAAGCTCGAATTGTCCCGGTGTAGTGATTCGATTTGTGAAAAAAACGATGAATCAATAACGTCTTTGAGTAAACGAAACGAACCAAAACCGATCGCTGCATGCCTCATTTTTTTATTGTCTTCATTCGATATGCACAATCGGGTATCAGCCTTGGTTGAATTTAACACAAAACATAAACATTTTGCATAAGTCAAACCAAATACCGGTAACAAGGTTATTTCAGTAACCACAGACTACGTGACCGATGGTAAAATTGTGATATTATATCAAAAATGACCGTCGTTTACTTTTCTGTAAAGAAAATGCATAAAAATCGATTTCGATTTTTTAGAAAAAAAAAAAAAATCGAAGTCTGTCGGATTATACAGAAAATATGTTGCCAATATTTTTAATTTTTTTTCGTTATAATTGTGTAAGCCTTTGCTAACTATTTGTCAGATAATTTTTTTTTTATTTATTAAGAATTTTAGTATTTTTTTTTTTTTTTTTATTATTTTTATTTTTTTTTTGGATTGATGAAACTTGATGTCAATTTATTAAGCATCGGAATTCTACCGTGAAGGACGAGCTTGCTAAAGTCATGAGTCACCCTCATTTCACGGCTCTTTTGTCATCATGATTCAAGAATGTTCGCTGATGGAAAGGGAAAAAAATCTGTAAAATAATATTACGCATTCTGATTAAAAAAAAAAAAAAAAAAAAAAAAATTGGAAGAATCTTTTTGTAACACTTTCCATGTGTGTGTAGACATTTCTTGTTTACGCACTTTGAGATGAACTAAAAAGAATTCGGAATTTGTAAGATATTAAAAAAAAAGCAGTAAAAACAAAAAAGGAATCAAACGAGAAGAAAAAAGGTGTAAGACCTTTGGGTTTGTAACAATGGAAGCATGTAGTAATTTCGTTGAATTGTGTAATATTGTAGAACTAATCAAAAATAATGATAATATTAACGGTATTGATTATCCGATAACTCTATGGAAGATTGGTCTCGTTGTGATCTGATTTCGACATGATGACCCTACACGTTTTTAGAGCGCTCTACTGTGTATACCAGTTAAGATAGTTTTTGTTTTAAGTTCACTTTCAGTATTTACATCTGGACATATTATAAAAATTCTACCAATCAAATCCTTCCCTTTAAAAAAATTTAATCTATTTTAGAAGCCTCACAATAACTTATCTAGAGGTTTACCAATGTTTGTATACCTGACTGCAGTAAATCGATGTAAACTTACAAACAACTCTGACGATTACCGGTTTAACTATGATCACATTGATAAGGGCTTAAAAACAATTTTGCTTTTCCTACCTTAAAAACCTTGACTGTACGCCAGACGGAACGTAAGCTGTGCATAAGGACTCTTTCCATTTTCCATATAACTTTCAGATGAATCGCTTAGTCCAAATATTCTGCTTAATTAGTCCTTGCGTTTCCGCTGAACCCATTTGACCCCTTGGAAAGTCCGAAGTATTAAAAAGAACGTCATCAACCTTCGATTTTGCATAAATCGTCCATTCTTTATAATTTGGCGGATTTCGTGTTTACCTAATATCTGGGTCCTAGACAGAATGAAATTTAAATAAATAATTAATAATGTGCAAAATGTAACAGCATTGGTGCATTCCCGATGTGTTCCAAAGGCCGGAAGAGTGAACTCACATGTCTTTTTTGATGAAAAAAAAAAAAAAAAAAAAAAAAAATTATTCGTTTTCATTTTATTGTGTTAAATTCATAAACAATACGCACAGAAAAAAAAAAATGAAATACTTGTAATGAAATATGGGTTCCTTTTTTACACTTTTACTTAGGATTTTAAAATAATGCGACCTAATTAAATAATAAATAAAAAATTCATCCATAATTAACGACGGAGCTAAAAATAAAAAAAAATGATTGCATATGAAGACATAAACAGGAAATGGGCCGAAAACAAAAGGAGTGCATTATGCAATCGTTCCCAGACGTATAACCTAATTCCCTTAACTCAATTGTGGACATTACGGTGTGATGATGTGATAGTTCACCTAACGATTCGCAGGGATCCTCGCCAAATATTTTACTTTTGTCACCTCATTTCGACACATTTTTACGTAATATTTTTTAAAACCCGTTGAACCTAATAATTTTTCGGATGTTACTGAGCACTGAATTAATAATTCGAGATGTTTGAAAGCTTCGGTTTTTTTAAAAATTAAATACAGAGCAACTACAATTTAATGAATTCTTTAATTCCCGCGAGTTTTATGGTTAGTAAATTAATTTTGAACGGTTTGCAAAATCATTTAAAGTTTTGCAAGAGAATTTCCCGAACAGCATCGTTTAACTGGTCTAAAACTTTTTGAGACATACGGTTTTTTGAGTCATCAAAAACGGTGAATTATTAAATGGGCACAAATGCAGTACTATATGGAAAAAATTTTGAATGTTTCTTTGCTCAGTTGTGATTTGCCAATTCTTGACCAGTGTCACTGTTGGAATTTTCTTGGGCTTATACCCCACGCTGTCTAAATGTTCATATTTTGCGGTTTGGTTGACTTAAACTTATACCCGTTTTCTGAAAATTCTTACACATGCCCTTATTACATGAGTTCCTTGGTAAGTCAGGGCACACATTCAAGCCGAAAATGTTGGGTGAATATGCTTCACGAACACGTGGAAAACATTTTCACCAGACAGCCTCACTGCTTATGTAGGACTCCTACTACATATTGATCAAAAATATGTTTAATTTTTATTCAACACCAACATCTTCGCTGATCATGTTCGCTTAACACTTTCGGTTGCGACGTTAGGAGCGGGAAAAAACGTTTTTATAATATTTTTATATCACTGCTGAAATAGTAAAGTTTTTCGAATGTGTTCCAGAATTGTAAAAGTTAACTGATCCGCTACAAAGATTGCACGTTATCTCAGTTGATGTCATAATTTAAAAAAGTCCTTGGGTTTCTCTGACGGTGCTCCTGCAGGTATTTTCCCCTTTATTTTTTCTAAAGTTATTTTTCTCATAAATCTCCCATTGCACAAGAAGAAAGATTAAGACCAAAAGTGAATGGTTACCATTCTTACCATTTCATTCATAGTGAACACTATTTTCATTCAACGAAGGAGTAAAAATAACTTTAAATATTAAAATAATACACAGTGCCCAGAAGCTTGCTGTGTCATTAGAAAAACAAAGAAAGCTTTACTTTCTTTATTGAAAAAATGCGATCATCCTCTAACGTAAAAAATCCCGAACTCAAGATTCGAGGGCGATAATTTTTTTTTTTTTTTTTTTTTTTTTAACATGTAAGAACACAAACGGACAAGCACTTAACACGGAGGAAGATAAATATTTATCAACCCTGGATGGGAACAATTTCGTGATGAAGACAATACCACAAAGCAAAGAGAAAAAGAAAGTGGAACGCGGGGGCTTCGTACCATGTCCATCGAGCGAGGAGATTGAGATGACCCAAAGGGCGTAGGTTCGTGGCTCACCATCAATAATTTAGAACATGATGTCTTGTCATCTTCGAAGCTATTAACTCATAAATATGAGCTGTCCAAAATCGCAATCACGATCCTATTATTTATGCTTTTATCTTAGTATCTCATATCTTTTACTATTCTCCCCTTATCTCGAATCTTCCGGAATGATCAAGAGTATAGTAATGCTCATGACACGGTTCGTACAAGTCTAATCGCCGAATCTGCGATGCGAGGCTAAAAGATAAAAAAAAAAGAATTAACCCACTTTTGAAATTCGTTCGTTCGACTCGCCGAACAGTCGGGATTTTGTTTTTGAATCGCTGCTCTTCATGATGCGCCCCAAGCTGGTACAAATTCCAGTTCCTTCCGGCTAGGAATAAATTCGCCCTTTCCAAACCGTGGAGGTAAATAAAAATTTTCAAGAAATGTTTTCATCGGTAAAGGGTGTCGAGTTCAGCCCAGGGCCATTCGAAGAAAAAGTCGTGATTGATTTTTTAGTTAAAGGTCTTCATTATCTCGCTTCTTCAGTGCCGTCGCCGAATGTATTTCGGCTCATCCGTTCTATTAATCTTTTATTCCTTTTATTTTTATAATGGTCACTTAAATTGGTTATTTTTGTACCGCCCAAAAAAAAAAAAGCGGCATTAATCTTTTCCTCCGACTATTTTGTTTTTGTAATTATCTGGTTTTAATGTTGATACCATTATCAGAGTAATTACGTTCGTATTAGCGCTACTTTTTTTTTTGAGTACTGTATTAAATAATTTTCCATTTCGATAATAACCTCCTCTTGGAAAAGACTCCCCATTTTAATTTTTCCTGTTTAATGAACTCCCGTGAAGAAAATATTTTCGATCGAAACTGATAAATTTCATCTCCGACAGGAAGGGGCAAGTGAGAGCGTGAACCAGATACCCTGAAGAATTTGCATGTTATTTGAAGATTCATCATCGTCGTCATCACCATTGCCATCATCATTATCATTACCCGAGTTAGATTACACCTGTGCTAGACTGAGGAGCTGACAGACGATTAATGAAGGTTGATTATCCGCCAACCGACTTGTAATTTCCAAGTGTTTAATATTCTGTTTTAGTATCCTCGTAACTTATTTCGTGGTATATGCATCATTTTTTATCTTTTCTTCCGAAATGCTATCTCAATTACAACATAATACGATAGCATTTCTTCGCGAGAGAGAAAAAAAAATTCCATCAATTTTTGATGTCTTACTCACGAATCTTTGAATGGCATCTGTGCCATTTTATCCCTGGAGGTAGAATAATGGTGGAATCGCACATTTTTATAACTACTAAATTTGTCAAAATAATTGACCTTGTGCTAACTTTTGCTTTTCTTCCAGGAATTGAATTAAATTGTTTTCATAGATAAATCCATTGAAGTTGAAGAATTTTTAAGGGTAAGGGCGCAAATTTACACCGAACCGGGTGTGCATGTTGAAGAAACATTTTCACCAAAATTTTCCTGAACGTGTAGGAGAAGCTACATATAAGCGAAGAGGCTTTTTTATACAAATTGGGTGAAAATGTTCGCGAACATTTAGTCACCCTTAGTCAACCCTTAGTCACTTTTATACAGCACCAACATACTTGTTGAACATGTTCAGTTCACCCAACATCTTCGGAGTGGATTGGCGCCAATTAAGAGGCCTATATACCGTAAAATCTCTTGAGTTTTAATTTTGATTTTGTTAAAGCTTTTTTAACACTTTCATTCATGAGAGTGTAGATTTTCTTATGTTATCTTGCAGGAGCTGATAAAATTTACCGACCCTGGCAAAACTTTGAAACGACCCGCTCTAGCGAAGAAAGGGGACGAGTTTCTCTTTTAAAAAAGTTGGTAGTGTAAAATTGATTGAAAAAAAAAATTCTCTTCGGCTGGGTTCAGTCATCTTGGACCCTTAGCAAGAAGACCTTTTCAGTTCATTATTGAGCTGCTTCCGCCTTAACGACCGTTATGACCAGCCCTGCCTTGTTTTCTTAAGATATATTTGGTAGAAAATGGCAAAAACAGGCTTAAGAAATATGTGTCCTGATCGGTTATTTATCTAATCTTAGTAAAATTCTCAATACTGTTCAATATTGGCAACCAGAAAATCGGCCATAAGTCCAATCTTCATAGGCGTTGAATCCAGTCACTTTTCCCAACTTGATCCAAACTTGATCCCGTTTAATATTTTACTGGAGAAGAGGAAGACAACTTTATTTACTTTTCTCTTAGAAGCACACATGTATCATTTGATATTTAGCCCTAGAAGTCATTTAAAAACTTGAAGAGATATTTGACGGCTGTAGTGAAATCCCATTTTTCCAGACGTGTTTTCATGCTGGTAATCAGAAGTGTACGATTGAAATTATTTATTCACATAATCTGATGCTTTAAATCTCATCAATTTGAGCGCGAACAAGACGGGTTTCGAGGAGCACGTATATCGTATTACGTGAAGGAGATGAAACCAATTAGATATCCAATTAAAAATGAACAGAGTCGATCACGCGAAATCTAAAATATCGTAAATCTATTAATATAACTACCAAAAAAGAGGACTAACTAATAGTAATAAAATATTATTGATATCGATAATGATAATAGTAGTAATGAAATAAAGGATTTCTCCCCAAAGTTTCAGTCGCAAGTAATAAGAACGGGGGAAAAAACTGGTTTCTTTGGGAGGATCGATCCTGTGTTTTTATAACACATTAATAAAGATTTACATGAATTAATGCCTGATTTTAATAAAAGCTGTAGAAAATATATGCGATCCAATTTTTTCAAATGATTTTCTTATTCTTGCATGTGGGAGACCTTTTAAAATCTTTTAAAGATTTTCCGCCCCGTGAAAAATTAATGGAGACTTAATATATTTTTTTTCCGTTTTTAAATGTCTTATTGCATTTGATTCATGTTACTACTTAAATAATGTAAGCGTTCAATTATTCTTATCAAAAAATAATTTTATTTTCTCCTTACTTACGTCTGGGAAAAGGTAATAGGGTAATTATTTATTGCGGCTTGATTTCTCGTTTCGTAAAAAAAAGAAAAAAAAAAATTAAAAGAAGCCGATCACATATACAAATAGTTATGTTAATTTTTCTTATTTACATAATTGTCGTATAATCATAAGTGGGGGTGTACATTATTCTCGCACGATAATTACTCTCTTTTTCTCTTTCCGTTATTTTAACACGAGGTTGCATTATTCTTATCTCTTCATCTCTCGAAACATCGATTTTCATTTAAAGTTTGCACCTACGCATATTGTTCAGAAAGTAGGCAAGAATTAAGGTTTTTATTCCGATGTGAACTCTGTTTTTCTCACTCCCAACACTACCATCCTTTCACAATGCGAAGACTTCACATCCAGTCAAATCTCTGATTGGCCTGCCTTGAAACTCACGTCATACAAACGGCAAACGCAGATTGTTGGCTGTGATTCGACCTATACATCTTTTGAACTGCGTACCACCGTTAAAACGTTTTTTGGTTACCAATTTTTTTTATCTTAAATACCAGCAAGTCCTAGACTTTGTAAGGGGATTCCCTCTGCACGGTGTGAAATCCATTTTCGGTTTAAATTTGACCATAAAAAACCGGAGAAAGGTACAAAGATGGAAAGGGAATTCCCAGAAAAATTAACAGCTCGTAGCCTTAAGGGACTCGAACCCCTGCCTTCCAGTTTGACCGGGCTGTTCTAAGCTCTTAAGTAACAAGTTGAGTTGTCAATCTCTCGAAATCAAAGACCTGATTAATCGAAACCTTCTTTCCATCTTCCTACCTTTTCCCGGTTTTTTTTTTCTGCCAAATTTAGCATTTTCTTGTTCTAGGTAAAGGCAATTTTTTTATTTATTTCCACTTTATCTTCCCTTCTTTTATTATTTTCAGTTGACATCAAAAGCAAGTTGATGGTTTTTTTTAAAATTATTATTAAATTCATATCAAAATATGGTATCACCATTAAAGATAAAAAAAATGTAGACCTACTGTAGTGCACAGCACTTTCTTGACGTTGTTTTCTTTACTTAACTAGCCGTCATTAATCCGGAATGTATTATAATGCGAAGTTTTTTTTTTTTCTTTTTTTCCTACTGAACCATAGGATGCTTATTGAGAAGTGTTGTTTTATAAGATGGGGAGCCGTTATTTAAAATTGTATTTAAATAGCTGTTTTAACGTTGATGATCGTGTAGGTGCACTCATAACGAATTAAAAACCTCTTTTCAGAGGCTGTAAGATGACAATCGGCTAATTCGTCTACATGTTTGATGAAAAAATAATTCAGCCTTGAAGATATCACCTGTCTGTACAATTTCAAGGTTTCCTGGATATTTGTGATTCTTGGTGTCTTTATTTGTACATTTAATCTTTTTCAAAAAAAAAAAAAAAAAAAAAAAAAAAAAAAAATGCGATCTATATATGTTTTGACAAATAAATATGTCAAAGTTTTCTTCTTGTCTGGAAGAAAAAACTGTGAACAACGGCTGCTCTTTCATTCTCTTCTTTGACGTCGCGACATAATGTGTCTTGCAGTGATTCCTGTTTAAATTTTTACTCCCACAAACGATCCTCATTGCGGAGGACAGAGAAGCCTGGAAAGAACAGGCAAGGCAGGCCTCGTCTGAAAAATACCACTGCATCCTGTTCAGAGTAAAGGAATGAGGAGGAGGAGGATTAGTCATTTTTTTGGATAGCCAAAGTTTCGGATCGATCACTTATAAAAGCTTATAAAAGGAATTTTTTTCAAACCAGATGTTTATACTGTTGCCTGCCTGGTATTATTTTTTTTGGCTGCCTGGGGGACCTAACTCATCCTTTTTTTTACAATACAAGAACATGCTTGACTCTTCATCCCTAGTGAAATATTAAGTCTTGATAAAATCATTAAAGTTAAGCAATCAACTTTCCCGAAGTGTTATTTTTTAATATTGATATCAGAATATGCTGAGGCTATTATTCTCGGAAAATATGCAACCTGCATTCTACCTGTTGATGATCAATTGGCTTCTCTCTTAAAACTTTTGATAATGTACTTATTTACGAATTTTTCATTTCGATTTCATTTCTCCAACAATTTTTTCTGCGAATGTTTTACGCTGAACTAAAACCTTAAATTTTTTAAAAAATGTCTTAAATTTTTTCTCAAAGTACAATTACAATCCCGAGGTTCAGCCGCAAGTTTCAAAGCCTAAAAAGAGAAAAAAAAATGGAACACAATATTTTTAATTAATGAAATATATTAAGTAATTTTTTTTTCGGAAATTCAAACCTGAAATTCTTAAAGATAATCGAAATCTTTAACAATTTAATTCCGAAATCAAGAAGTGAAAAAAAAGGCAGGTCGGGATTGCAATCTCTACTGGAGTTTTAATCCCGCTTTTCCTTAAAAATGTATTTGAATTTTCGGGGAACCTGATTATTTAGAATTTATAAGTATTACTAGAAATTTTATATCTTCCTACGCGGTCCATTTCCTGTAAATCAGTTTCTAGCGCGTACTTATTACCTTCGGCCCCATCCTCTTCAGATTTCAGTGAATTGACACTTCCGACTCCAAATGTCGCTTTTATGACCTACCGTTACTTGGTAAACTCTGATATTTACGGATTCAAACGGACAATATTTACAGATAAAAACAGACCTTAAGGCCTAGACCTTCCCCTCCTATCGCCTTTTATTTTCTTTCCTTTATCCGAAGAAATTTGTATTAGCCAAATATGAATTTTTCTAAACGTTAGGGTCGATGATCCAAGTGTCAGGTATATTTTAGCTTTTAAAATATGAAAGATCTTAGAGAACAAAAACTGGAGGTATTTTTTTTTTTTTTTTTTTAAGGGAAGAAAAAAAAACTTTGTCTTTTGATTATCTTACCTGCCACTGGAACTTGAAATAAAAAGTAAATTAAAAGGCTTCACGCTTACATGTCCCTAAAGAAACTGAAGAGTTCTAATATTTATTTTTAACTTTCCAGCAGAAAAGTTATAATTATTATTTTCATCAGAAATCTCTAATTTGAAATCTTGAAGAAAAGAAAACTTAAGAGGAGGCCTAACGGAATACCGGAAGAAATGGCTGTTTTGTCTAACACTCGATTTACGGGGGGAATCAAATTTTAGGTATCTAACGAACTTATTTAATTTTTTATTGTATTTTTGGTACAAGTTTCAACTTGTTCCAAGCAAACAAAAACCATGAAAACAAAATCAAAGTTTTTCGACCGCAATTCTTTTTAGAATCATTTTCCCGCCGCCCATACATTTGAGACAAGTTGAAACTTGCACTGAAAATTCCAGGCCACACCAAAGGAGTTCGTTAGATACCTAAAATTTGGATTTTTTTATCGTTAATCGAATATTAGAGATAGCAGTCATTCCTTCCGCCATCCGTGTAGCCTCCTCTTAAAATTTCTTATATTAAAATGAGGCTGGTAAAAAATTTGATGACTTCATATTTTTGATCCTGGCGGGATGAAAAAAATCCCGGCCGTATTCAGGATGTTTGATATCATCACGGAAAATCTTGTACTGACTGGATCCTCAAGCCATTTTCCTGAAGTTGACATTGTATGCGGATACATTTCTGCATCACCAGTTAATTACGTGAGCAAAATTAAAAAAAAAAAAAAAAAATTAGACGGACCCAGTCATATTTCCAGTGTCGAGAAGCGATAAAAAACCGGTATGACAAGCGTAGGAGTTTGTTTACTACTTGACAGACGGATATAGTCAAATAAGTCAATCGAAAGCGCGGGGATAAAAAAAAAAAAAAAAAAAAAAACATCGCGGACAAAAGATGGAAAAAAAAATCACCGCGTTGTTTGATGAAGCAGTCGTAACGTGACGGAACTAGGGCAGAACAAGCTGCAATGAAGAATCCCTTCTCCTATTTGGAGTACCTGAAACCATTCGCCTTCCGTTGTTCATTTTACAAAGAAGTTTACTCATTTAAATATTGTTAAGGAACAAAAGTAACAACTTACGTTGAGAAACGAGATCTCATCAAGGGAATTTATTCTTATAAGACTCGAATTTTTCAGTGATATTCAAGATGATTGCGGGTTCTACTTGTGATTACAGGCAACACAGGATGATTTTTAAATATTTTAAATTGACGACGAAGTGAATGAAAATGAAATGAACGTTCTGATCATTTTTAAAACTCTCGAACAGATTGTTTTAGGCGTATGTTAAGCATAAGGGACGAAAACGTACCTTAAAAGTGTTTCGGTATGTTTTATATAAGCGGAGTAAAATATTAGCATAAGGTCCAGAACTGTATCAGTTTTGCAGAATTTAAAAAAAAAAGTGGCCGTCCGTAAGTTATTTATAAGCAGCGTCGGAGATTTAACGTGAAAATCGTAAAAGAAATAATCTAGATTTTAATGTGTTTGGTAAGTGTAGGAGGAATCGCGACTGGAACCACTGGAATCTATTAGGTTTTATTAAAACGAAGAAAGATTACTCCTCACGATAGATAAACGTGCAAGAGTCGAATGATTCTTATACCGAAACAAGAAGAAAAATGTAGAAGAGGTGATGCCTGATTAAATCCTCGGTATGAAGAGTCGCCAATAAGCGATTCATATGGAGGGCAGTAGGAAAGCAAAAGTGAAGAGTGACGTACCCGGGATGGCCTGGGTCCCCGACGCTAACGGGACCCGGTGGGGGCTGCGACGTCATTACCGTTAACGTAATCGGGAGGCGGTCACCGATTCACAAAGCCTAAGAGTAAAAGTGTTTGTGGAAGTGGTCAGTGATCGAGTTTCGGATCACTTAGACGTATTTATCTCTCAGTAGTCGCGACCGACACGCGCGTTGTTATTATTATTGTATATTTTTTTTTACCGAGGGTTTGTTTTTGTTCTTCGAAAACCGGGAGTTTTCCGAGTCATGTGAAAAAAAAAAAAAAAAAAAAAAAAAAAAGGAACCCACGAATTCGGATGTTGATTAAGCACGTTCAGAGGGGTGTCAATATTGAACCTCGAAATTAGTGATGATTAAAACAAGTGTTTGGTGTTTAAGTGTCAAACAATCGATCGTGTTGTGTGGAACACTCATGCTATGGATGACCAATGGAGATATTAATTTGATGATTCTCGGCGATGCTCATGCGTCTTTCCATGGTGTACTATAATTAAAGAAAAGTGTTTTTATCAGTTTTTATTGGAGAAATTTCGCACTTAAAAAAGGATTTCCAACTCGACATTTTATTTAAAAAAAAGGTATTGTCTTCATTTATTTGGTTTATTTGTGTTACGGGAAGTGATCGGTTTTTAAAATATTCATAAAGTGATGTATCAATTACCGTTAAATATAAAGCAGAGGCGGTGCGTTTATAGTGTATCTGCAAATATTTAAGGAAAAAAAACCACATGGATAATACTGGGAATTTATCATGATTTTTGTGAGCTCCAAAAATCTTCAGGTTTTATTTCATCAAAATAAATCCATCCCACAACAAGATAATTTTAAGGGATTCCCTCAGGCTTTTTATCTAACCGATTAAATTCGGTTGAAGATTCCAATCGAAAAAAGAACAAAAAATAGCGGAAGAGATACTTATTTTGCTTAAAGTTGCAGATGAAGCGTTTTCTCAATAATAATAAAAAAAATATCGACTTTCTAACCAAATATTATCGATATTAAATTGAAAATGTATGAAATTGTTAGGAAGTGCCCGTTATCCGCTACTTTATTTGATTACATCGATAATAGATTATAATTTAGACATAATCTAGAACTTCGTATATTACAAACATTGAGCCGTGAGTAAACCTGTATTGAATAGATCTTTTTAATTTTCTTTTTCCGTTTCCATTAATCGCAGGGAAGATTAAAAAAAAAAAAAAAAAAAAATAGAAGATGATTTCATCTTTATTTTCTTTTCGAAAATATATCAAGCAAAATAAAGTAATTAAAATTCGGGAAACGTGACTTTCAAGATTGCAGTTTTGTCAAGCATGAAGAAGCACCAGAACTATATAATAGCAATCATGAAGAGGCTTTTACGAAACGAAACACTTGACATTTCCTAAATATATCTTTTTTTTTTTTTTTTTTCAAATTGATGAAACGCAAACGATAAGAAAAGTCTAATTAGAAAAGAAACAATTCCTGCGACGATGGCCCTTATTTTTATTTATATACTGTACAAAAAAAAATTCATACTCATCATGACACGAAAAGCGTTATAAGTTGTAATTTACACTTATAATCCTTGTTTTGTTCTTCTTTTAGGCTTTCCATTGGGTTCTGGCTAAAAGTAATCGTTTTTACCTAAGAGATTTTTGACATTTTTAACGTCCTTAATTGCATTCCCCCTTTAACTGAAAGGCTATTGGGCATCGATTAAAAACCTGACGAAATTAGATTGCAGAGCTGTTGAGGGCAATCGTGTGCAAGCCTAAGTCAATGTTTATCGAACGAAATTATTTTGGTAGAATGATAACAAAATCTGGAGTGTGAAGAAATGAGCTGATTTCTGAAATTATTCTGATCACGGATTCCGAGTCTTAAGGTTTCTTTTACGGATGACTTGTTGGCGACTAAAATCGAAGATAATAAAATTTTGGGCTTAACTTAAATTTTTGATTTTTTTTCCATTTATGAAGAAGCTTTTTCTTATTGTGAGAAGTCTTATTTAAAATTTAAATGAATGTTATACGCCATCTTTGAATCTAATTAGTAATCGTTCTAATCCCAAGATGATCTATATGAAATGTTTTTCTGTTGTAAAGACTTGTTTCCCCGTGTAGTTTTCAAAGCGACAGCAAAAACGTTTAATTGATATGTTCTAATTTACTGTTGCTACTATAACGGTTGGTCTATTGGGGTGAAAACAGTTCATCTACCGGCCGGAACAATTTATATTGTAAGAGTTGTCATGGGTACACGTAGAGAAATTTTGCACTAAAAGATATTCCATTCAATGCCCAAAAATTCATGATTATTTTTTCTGGAATAAGGGAAAAAATAATTGTTAACATACTTTGTTCAACTTATTTATTTTTTTTTAGAATTTTTCATCCTTCTATAAATAAATATTTTAGCTAGCTAGTTTTCATCTGTAAGGTTTTTATTAATCTTACTTACAAGATGCTGCGACTCTTTATCTTGCATTAATTCCTCGGCGTCAATCTTCTTAAATAACTTGTAAAGGATTTGCCTATTTTGATAATTTTATAGATGCTTAACGGAGAGCTCCAACTTGTCTGTTGCCTTTTTTGGACTATTTAGCTTTAATTTTCCGTAAACACTTGATTTGGATGTTGCAATGTTTATAGTCAATAAATAAAGAAAAAATGCGTAATTTTATTACGCCTCTTTATAAAGTAAAAAATGTAGGTAAACGAACAAGTCTCAAAAATGAAAAAATTTTACATTAAACGATGATACATCAGGATTTAGATAAAACACGCGGAGTAATGCAGTACCTGTAGGACTTCATTTTAAGCCCCTTTTTAATAGCAAATTCTGTCTATTTTACCGTTTTAAGATTTCTTTACATTTAATTTTATTTCTTTCTTTCTGATTGTTTTTATTTGTATCTGTAGTCTCGTTGAATTGTGATGTGGCTGATTTGGGGTTCTCAGTTAATTGCTTGAAAACGTTTTACTGGTTATAATCGTACCACTTTTTTCTGTTTGCCAAGACTTTATTAAAGGTGCTCCCTGAATTGGTACAATAGCTTTATCGATAGGGTTTTCTTTTTAGTAGAAATTTGAAGTGCAAATTAAATAAGAAAGCTGATATAATAAATAAGTTAAGTTACTAACTTACAATATTAAAGCCATTTTACAAAGTAGAACAAAATAAAAATTTAAAACCAACGCTGGCCAATATCTGCGACATAATTAGAAAACGACATGTTTAGGTGGATGCAAAAATGTAGAATCGTTCGACTAGGGTGCTGATGGTTGATCACATCATTTTTTAAATTGTTAGCCATGCCATAGTGTGGATTGGATTTTAATTTTTTTTTGCTTGCTTTATTTTTCATGTTTATTATGTTCTATAGATGGGTAATGTCACTCAGCTTAAATCTCAGTGATGTCTTACATTTTCGTTTCATATTCAAATATACTACGTATTAGGTCATGAAAGTGTATATCATCTTTACTTTAATAAAACATGCAAAATTTCATGAGGAGTGAATGCAATTGTTACAGAATCCGTAACAACTCCTTTAATAATATGAAACAGTAACACTTCTGGTTCCTCTGCTGGTATTCCTTAGCAGCCGTCATTCTCATTAGTCTTCGCGTTTTGATAAAACTGACGTTAAATACAATTTCCATCCCAATTATTCAATATTTCCCTAATGGCCGTCGAACTTTGAACCTCACAATACATACCAGTCCAGTTTTCGAATGAGTTGTTATTTGCTTCGCACCGAATAAGGAATTGATATTGTTACCATTATTTTACTTGGCGTTACTATTTCAAAGACCATACGAAGATTATTATTTTTTTTTTTTTTTTTTTTTTTTTCATTCCTACAGGGAACTTCATAATATCAGTTATATCTCTCGACGAAAATAACAGGGATTAAAAGAACGCGAAGAGAAAAAATATGCGGAATCCTTGATTGATTTTATCAAAAGAGCGTAAATCACATAACCACCTTGTTTACGCTTGCTTTATACTCGGTTGTAAAGATGATCATTAGTTTGTGCGTTAAATAGGTAATAGGGAGAGTTGGAAGATGAAAGACTTCCGTTAAATGCGGCCTAGTAACCGAATCCGATCAAAGGTTAAAGTGGATATTAGAAAATAAGACGAAAGAGAGAAAAAAAAAAATTCAATTCTACCAAGTAGCAAAAATGTATGACACGTTTACACGTTTCTTTCTGTAAAAAAAGTTAATTATTATGGTTTGAAAAATTCACATTTTGTTATGCATTCACAGAGTTCATTCATTTTAATTAACATATCCATTCATGTTACTTAACGCTTTTTTTTAGATTCATAACAAGGAATGAGTTAAACCCTTTTGACAACAAATTTCACGTAATATTTGTGCAAGGTCCATCACTATCAGGCACGATCGAATTAAAATCGCAATGAACCGTTTATATTGTTTTTATTATTTCATCTGAAAGTAATAATTTTTTTTCATTAAGTCTTGCCAAGAAAATCAAAAATGCAAAAAAATATCCCGAAATCACTTTTTCGAGTTAATAGGTCTCCTGTTTACTCCTGTTTTTATGATTTCAAATTTCCAATAAGCTCATGTTAGTCTTCAAACATGTTTCTTTAAGTGTAACTAAATCCTTCTCATTATTCGATTTTCCTTAAGCAAATAAAATTTACGTCCATAATGGTAAGTTTACTACCTCTAATAGCATATTATCCCGAAATAAATATAATTTTTACCTTTAGCTTTCACGTGATGCATCGTCTTATTAAAAATTAATTAAAAATGATTCCTTTAATTAATTCTTGAATCCGCTTTACATAGGAAAATGGGAATCATACGCCTTTGGAAGGGCATTAGCACTTTTCGCAGACATTTTTTTTCGTTTGGACTGTATTTCTTTTACGATTTTGCCTAAATTTCACTCATGACCACACATTTTATCGAAGTCTATGCAAAATTTCAGTCAGTTTTTTTTTTTTCGAAATGCAGCGCAATACACTTTAATTATCCAGAAAGCCTCTTATTTCTTGTGTGGACATCATCCTGCACGAAAATATGCTCAGCTTTAGAAATCGAATTATGCTGCAGAGGCTCTAGAGCAGGAAGATCATGTCCCATTCGTCCAGAAATGATTTTTCGTGTTTAAAGTCACGCAGAACGTTATAAACAATGCACATCGTTGATGATACCCAACGATGAGAAGAAGGAATCTGTGGTATATTTTTTTGACATTTAATGACGTTAATTATTTCTAGACAAGTGATTTTTTTCCGTCATTTCTCTCGAGAAAATTTCCTGCACCGAAATATGTTACGAACAATCTTTTTTGGCACTTTAAAAGATCGAGAAGAAAGCGTAAATGATTTCAATTATCATCCGATTGTCGCCAATAAAAGATTTTATTACGAACCGTGTCCGAATCCGAGTTTCGAAACTATGGGAAAACAATCGTACTGTGTAACATTCGTGTCCGTGTTTAACGTTTAATACGAATTCGAGGAAATTGATGTTTTTTTGTTCTTCCTTTTCAGAAGGATTTTAAATTAATTATTTTAACATCGTTTATTTATTTTATTTTTTTTTTTTCTGATATCGTTACCTAATATTGATTTTCGAGCTTCTTATACATGCTGACATTGAGCATTATCTATCATTGATTATCGAGCTTTCAAATGATTCCATTTTTTTTTTTTTTCGCCGTTTGCATAGAAATTAATGGCAAGATAGTAAATTAACGACGGACGATTTCCCGATTCAGCATTATAAGTTTCATATCCATTGCGAATCCATATAGCTTAGTAATATCCATGCAAAAAATACCCTTGCATTTTTTTTTACATTATCTTATACGCGCATGCAACTAACCAAATAATATCTTTTTTCGTATCCCCGTCCACCTTCCAGAAAATGTTTTGTCATGTTTTATTTAATTCAATGCATCATTTTATTTTGTTTTGTTTTCTCTTATTTTTATTTCATTGTCTGCATTGAAAAATGATAACTATTATCGTGAGATATCGGTTATTTGTACTTATGAATTTTTTTGTAATATATGGGGTCAATAAAATGTTCGAGATTGATTACGTAGGTGTTAGGTACGATTTCTTCTCGGCCTACGCTTTTATCGGTATTCAAAACCAAAAAGAAATCCGACAACAAACGCCCTGATATTTTATTATTTATGATTTAATATACAATTTTGAGTCATAATTTTCATAATGGCTGCTTTTCTTGTCTTACAATTTTTTTTTTTTTTTTTACAATTATTGTACATTGATTAGACGATTTTTTTTCCTGGACAGTCGAATTCGCAAAATAATTACGATAACCTACGTTAAAAATTTGGATGCCTTGACAAGTTTCAAAGGAAAACATTTTGATAAATGTGAATTATTACTGAGATGAATTGCCTTAATTTGATGTCGGTTTATTTATGTGTTTCATGATTGTTTTTTTTTTTTCTCTCCGAAGAGACGAGACTTTCTTTGAAGATAATTCAAAAAGGTTGCTTCCCTTAGGGTCTGATATTCTGAACTGAGTCTTATACGACATCAAAGCCGTTCATCTTATGCACATCACAATCGACGTTTTTTATACGTTTGACAATTATGTGAACCACAGATTAAATATGCGACTGCACTGTTTCAATAGGTAGTGTTCAGGACCCAAAGGAAATGTGAGACATGGAACCTCATGCCCTAATCGTACATACAAGTATCCCCGATGTTTTGATAGGGGTAATAGATGAATAATGTAGTATCCTCCTTTCTTATAATATTTATCATCCACTCTTGAACGGTCAGCACCCTGAGGTGTTTCCTTGTTACATTTGAAATGTTCTTTTTCGAAAATTATAACTGAAAATTTCTTCAACTTACGTAGACTTCATTGATCAGAGATGTCGTCGGTCATTCTTTTTATTTAATCGTTAGCAAAAGAAGTATTCGTACAACGTTCATTTCAAACAAAGATCCAACTTGTAATCACGAGTGATTGAAAAACGAATAAAATGAATAAATAAATAAATAAATAAAAGACAAAGGAAGATCGAAATAAAAAAAACAAGTTATAAGTAAGGACCATTGTCTTAGCAGGTAGTGTGTTGTCTCTGTCGTGTGGAGAAGACAGGTTTTCGCATCTAATGAAGACATTTATGCAACCTAAATATAGGTAATCTGATATATAATGGACATTTCTTGTATTTTAGCTTGGTCTAGTTTGCCAAACCAATGCCTCCTGAAAACGACATATTTACGATTCTTAAATCTTCTTTTCCGTGATCCGAATGTATTCTTTTCGGTTCTATCAATTATAATCTCTCGGGCTTTATTTGACATGTTTTTTGGTATTTCAATTAGAAAACCCGGCTAATTTCAGGTTTGAATATCACAAATCAGGTATATTCGTGTTATTATTGCATCGTTGGTACTCCCTTATCTAGCCAAGTGTCACATATAACAAATTCGAGGTTATTAATTGCTCTTACGTATATGCCACGGAAAGTGTTTTTTTAAGTTTTGGTTTTTTTTTTTCGTCCGCAGCCAGTGATTATCCCGATCGTGTGATTTATCACTATCGCATTCTATGTACGGGCCAGTTTTCTCTCGCATCTCAAAGGTATGCACACCGGTTTTGTCAGCTTTATTCATGGTGGCACATTATTTTTTTTTTTTTTAAAAAAAGATTCGATCTCGATAAAAATGTCGATTTATCAATGACGTCGTAAAAAAAATTGTATTTCAACTGTTTTTTTTTTTTTTTTTTTTTTTTTTTTTTTTTTTTTTTAGCAATTTACGAAATTTTACCATTTTCGTACACTGGATGACACACGAAGATGTTACTTTACGCAAACTAAATGAATAAAAATTTTCACATTTTAAAATTATTACAAGTGATTTCAAATTTAAATATTTAAATCGAGTCGAATGTTTTTTTTTTCTTTTTCGGAATAGAATTTTTTTAGCGTGAAAATTTGCATCCAATCCTGTTACATTTAGTGCAACTTGGTTTCTTTTTATCACATTTAACACTACGTGAAATAAGGAAAAATTCTTCGTTTGAAACGAGTAGTCATTGATTTTTCTTTTTTTTTTTCCTTCGATGGTAATCTTTGATGACAGGATGTTCTAAATGAGCCTGATAAAATATCTTCTGTCGGCAAATATTCAAAAAGAAGCTTTTTTTTTTTGAAATAAAAAAATTACGCGGCAACCGAAAATAAATTATGAAAAAAATTTTATAAGAAGAGATAACGTTATCTTACAAAACGCTTTCAGAAATTGCTTTTCATGCCAATAGGTGACAGAATCTAATTAATTGTAACGATCATAATTATTTTACTTAATTATACCGCAATTCGATCCAAATACGGTTTTAACATTCGAATATATTAATTGATATTTGATGCTGTTAACATCTTTTCTTCATTTAACAAGGTTTTAATGTGGCAAAAAATAAGGAAATATCTGTTTTTTTCTTTACACCATTGATGTGACATTACCGTATTAAAAATATAAGTTAAACATAAGCGGTGAAAAATTTTATGCTGAATTTATTTGGATGATTTTAGATTTTCAAATGTATTTTAATTTTTATTTTCTTATTACATGCATCTTCGAGTGCGTTTATATCAACGTCATAAATAAACCTACAATTTTTTTTTTTTTTTTTTTTTTTTTGTGAAATGCAAACGGAATGCTATTTCGTTCCCCGTTGCATATTTTCGTTCTTGAACTGCAATGTATGCTCAACTGTATCAATGCATTCGGCCTTCTAAATCCGATGTGACTGATATTTATGTAAATCAACCTTTTTTTTTCCTGGGCGTTTATTCAAATTGCGTTCGACTGGGGTCGTTTCTCGATTACCGTGTAATTTTTTTTTTTTTTTTTTTTTTTCGTCATCTCGCACTTGTTAGTATTTTCTATAGGTATGCATTTTTCCTTTTAAATGCTAAGGTTGTAAGCCTCTGTGAAGATTTTCTTCTTTTGTTTGAGTAATTGATATTTCTTTTCTTACGCTTCCAAAAAAAAAATAGGAAATGCAGCCAAATTTTAAGTAGGGTGACAAGAACTTTTTAAAGAAAAAAAATTCAATGTCGAATTCGAAGACGTGCCTAGATCTGAAAATCGGACTCCTTTGTAAATTTTGAACATCCAGCGTAATCCATAACAAAAAAATGAATACTTATAATCACTTTTTTTCCCCTTTTGTTCGAATGTAAAATGCATGAATAATATTAGTAAATAAAAAGCGATTCTCCATCGCGTGCATTTATAAAAATTGAAATCAAATAATGCATTATTACATTTATTAAATATGAAAATATTCTTGTAATATCACGGCCATTGTTGTTAATAAATAATATTGAAAGAAAAAAGAATAGAATAGAAAATAGAAAAAAAGATAAAAATGGAAAAATAAAAATGATGGTTGAAATGCACATTAAGGTTTAGCGGATCTAGGAAATCTATGTATAGATTATTATACCCCGATCGAAAGATAATTAGTTCAAAAAAAAGCATGAAAAGATGAAGCAATCCGAAGAACCGACCACCATGTTGCACATGATAATTGTTATTGCGCATAGTAGTCGTTCTTATGTGGTTACCGTTTAATGCTCATTTATCCCGAAATTAATTTTTTTTTGTTCAGTCTTACTTTCTTTTCGTTACTTTCGATTAATTAACCAAATTTAAAATTTTTTTTTTTTTTTTTTTTTTTTAGTTTGGGAAATAAAGTTTTTTTTTTTTGCAAAATTTCAGGATTCTGTGAACCGTCAGAATTCTTACAAGAAAATCGCTCCAGCCGAAACGAAGTTTATCAATTTTTTTTTTTTTTAAATTTTGAATGAGCGGTATATACTCGATAAAAGTGAACGACTCGCTTTTAGAAAAAATGTTATAGTAACTACTCATAGTATCTCCTTTCCTATCATAAATAATAATTAATATAAGCGTTTAGTTATTGATAGGTTTGTTTATACTAAACTAATATATCACGCGATTCTTTTTACCTGTCGTTATAAATTACGGCGTCGACATCTCATCCTCATCATTTTTTTTTCTTTTTTAATAAAATCTTCATTAGAACGTGATGAAACAGTGCAAATCGTTTTTCATAAATATTTGATGGCTAGAAAAAAAACCAATATAAATCATTCGAAAAATATTCAAACGTATAACAGTAATTTACGAAATAATCAGTACATCAGAGCCGCGATTTGAATGTGATTTTGCACGATTTCACAACTTCACGATTAAAAAACCTCCCACATGAGTACTCGAGCATTTGCCTCCCTCAATGTGAATTTTCCAAAAAAAAAAAAAAAAAAAAAAAAAAAAGTAATTACTTCAAACTCAATTATTGTGCCAAGCATTTTTTTTCCATTATTTTTTTCAGGTTAAAAACTTGAAATTATTGATAAAAAGTTCTTTAAATAAATTTTATTAATGCCGTACCCTCCCATCCGAGCTGATTTGCAAAAAAAAAAAAAAAAAAAAAAAAAAAAAAAAAAAAAAAAATTCCTGTATTTATTATAAATGTCTTGCTACTGCAGTCTCTTGTTTTTCATCCCACGCATTTGACGGCTTCATTTTTTTAAACATTTGAAAGAAAAAGAAATGTTAACCGGAGAGACAAAGTTGACAATAATTAAATCTCTGATGCTTTTACAGATATACCGCTGTGATTAAACAGGAGTCAAACAGACTCAAAGCAAATATTTTACGTCTACTGCCCTTTTCCTAATTGCTTTTTATTGATGATATGGATTAAATTTAATGATTCTTGTTTTTTTTTATAAACCAATACGCTCATATACCTATTGTTTAATTTTTTTTTTTCGCTTGGCTTTATTATATGATTTCTTCGTAGAAAAAAAAACATTTTCAACTATGGCCGAAAAAAAGTAAGGACATAAAGTGGGCAATTAAAAATCGTTTCATTCAAAATAGGCTATGTGTTGAAACTCGTTATAATTTAAACTGTAAAACATCCTTATAAAATATGAGTTATTGCGAGTTCTAAGTAATTAATTAGAATCGTTTCCAGTCAAGGATTTCTATAGAATCCAAAAAAGAAAAAAAAAATCCATATAAAAAGGTAATAAAGGATTTATAAAATTCCCGAAAATTAACGGACATCGTAAATTTATTTTACACGTTTGAACGATAATACGAGGAGGGCATTAGTGTCAATATATCAAAGGCGAAAAACAAAAATCGATTTTCTTGTTTGGCATTTGATGATGGCCGATATTAAAAACGAATTTAATTTGAAGCCATTAAATTTGATTTTTTTTTCCCCGGCAAATTGAAATTAATTTTTTTACGTTTAGTTTTAAGTCAGAGAATGATATAAGATATATGATATATCTATAGTTATCATTGTACGCTTACGTTTATGATATGGATGTTTATAGAGGGAAAAAAAAGGCTTATAATGATTGAATGAGAATTTAAAGCAGAGGTTTTACAATAAAAACCTTTGGGCTACTATGAATGCATGAATTTTGAACTACTATGAAAACGAATGCATGAATTAAAAAAAAAAAAAATTGATTGATTTTCTTTGAAGCGAATTATTTTTTGTAGCTATTGAATTACTTTTAGTCATCTGAATATTTTTTTTAAAGTTACTGCAGTAGCCATTCATTCAGGCAACTATTTTTAGTCAGAAAAAAAAAGCTAAAAAAGTGGGTGCCAATTTTTGTCATATGTATAGAAATCCCTAATGACGGTGTGCAAGATTTTATGTGGATAAGGTTGCTCTAAAATTAAGTATCTTCTTGTCTGATTTGAAAAATGTTACCATCAGATAAAAAAAAAGTTACGCCAAAAAGCGTAAAAATATCTTTCTTAACTTATTACTTTTGGAGGCTCCAAGCACAACGGCTTCAGTCACCCGGCTCCATAAACAGCTTTTTTTCCCAATTAATCCGATTTTCAATTTCATGATGTCCTTAAATTGAACGAAAATTTCCCGGAATTTCCAAGATTTATTCATTCTCCAGCATTTCGAACTGCCAGAACATATCTCAAACCTTATCTGCTCGCCAAGTGCTTTTTTTTAACAATTTCTAAGGAAAGGAAAAAATAAAACGAATGCATGATTTCAAAAAGAAGAAAACGACCCTGACCAACAGATCAAAATTCTATGAATAGCGTGACATTCGTAACAATAAAAGTAATATTCATGAGAATATTTGCTCGTTAATATATCACTTTTTATGTTTTAAAATAAAGGATTCTAGAAAATAAAAGAGAAAATTAATAAACGATGTCATCAAATTTCTAATAAAAAGAAATAGTAAGTAACAAGATCTGTTATTAGCAGGGTTATAGATACCGAAATCTTTAACCTGCTACATACAAAAAAAAAAGGCATGGATATAAAAAATTACTATAATATTTATTACATCAAAGAATAGATGTTCAGAAAACGTTATTTCGGAAGTAATAAGACAAGTTAAAAAAAAATACTGGCCTATGCATCATTGTTCGATTCACAATTACTGATATTAGTCTGCTCTATTTTTCAATGGCTATAATAACAGGTATTCTTTTGTGCTTTTTTTTTTTTTTTTACTTATTTATTTTTTTTTCCGGTAAAAGTTTTGAGAATTTTATTTTCTTTGTCGTCTATCGACTATTTATTTCGCATTAAACACTAATCTTTTTGTGAAAAATGGAAAGTTTAACAAAAATTAATATACGATCCAAAACATGAAAATTATAAAAAAATTAAATAATTACCGTAAGTGCCCGGTTTGCTTTAAAAAATAAATAGGGTATATTGGGCAGAGGGGGAAAAACAAAATAATATTTTACGGTGAAAAAAATGAGACTACGGATGAAAAAAACCAACGACGTTGCTTATTTTCATGTTTTACATGAATTAGATGACTTGATAAAGTGTAAACATGTCGTGGGCGTTTAGGTCATCACATTAGATTACCTGTTTTTTTTTCTTAAATTTGTGAGATTTTAAATGGAGAAGCTAATAAAATATTAAATATAATGGATTCATGCTTTCTTTAATAGTGTATTTAAGTTGCGATATTTTATTTTTTTCTCAGCTTTATTAAGATATCATACACCGGCGTCTTTAAAAGGTGACGTGAAAATGATTTTAATGCCGAAGCAGGATAAAAGTTAAGATTTAGTATTTTTTTTTCTCCGCACTTGAGCCTCCTCATTCAGTAAAATTATTCCCATTTGATGGGATTTTTTTTTCTTAACCTTTCTTATTTTCTTTGGTGCCAACAATTTCCGCACATGAAAATAACGACAGGTCTGCTAATATTTTATTATTCGTCTTATTGGAGATTACAGTTATAATCCCCTTATGTTAATTATCCATTAAAGTAGTATTAATTGAGGGAGGAGTTAATTCATTCGCTTCTTTTGCTTCGTTTATCGTTTCTTATCCTCATAATTGTAAGCTTACACCCTATTGAAGTCCATATAACTGTTCTGGTGTATTTAAAGCAAAAACCTGGTCTTTGGCCTTTTTTTTTTTTAACTCGATCGAAATAGTTCATTTTTTTACTATTCTTTTCGTATATTACAGATATAAATTTCACTAAAGCATTTCACTCCGCACTCATGACTTTTTTTTTATTTTTTCAATGATTCTTTCATAAAAGATGAGACTCTCGTATAATAAAAGGAAAACTCTTGAAACTTGAATGAAAAAAAAATATAATACAAAGGGGTTCGGTGTACATTTTTTGAAGTTGAAAAATAAAACAATGAACCACAATTATGAATTACGGTTATAATAAAATAGATGATTAGTACTCGAAGGTATAATTGTTTTAACGGTTTTGGCCGAATTAAGTTTTTAGCCATAATCCGAATTCAATCTGCTTATTTGTTTCCCTCGAAGATTTTTGCTCTAAAAAATCCGTTTATTAAATTATCCAACTTTTTTTTTAGAATTTTTAGAAAGTTAAAAAAAAAATTACGATAAAAATCAAATTTTTACCATTTACGAAAAAAAAAAAAAAAAAAAATGCAATGCCTTACTTAGGAAATGACAGATTCTTTCAAATTTTTTTAAGACATAAAGACAGCGAAACAAAAAACCAGTTTTTCTTTTTTCTTTTTATAACTGTCATCAAAAACTGGATCAAGATACATCGAAAATTAAAATAAAAGTTAATACTACCTACTAGATCGTATAACTGCCTTTTATATGAAAACAGGTTGCTGAAAATATCGTGCATTTAAACCTACTGTTTATTTATTATTTCACTTTTTTTTTAAAAGCATATTTTTGAATTTGCCGATTTGAGAAAAAAAAAGATGATTTTTAAGAAATCGAGGTCGAAAATTCGTCTGGAATATTATGGAGCTAATGAATTATTACGAGAAAATGGGAATGACATAACGTTCTCATCTTTGAAGTCTAATTCCAACGAAGGATGTAATCCATGAGATCGAGGAAAGAATGAATGTTTAATTGTTACGAATTATGAGAAAACTTGTATGTGTTTTGATCGTGTTACATAACGAAGAAAAAAAAACAATGAATCTCAAAAAACTAGATCACATTTCAAGTAACATTCTCATACGTTTCGATGACATACCAGATCCTCGTACCTTATGAGATAATCTTCTCTTCGTGGAGTGTTTTTATTTTTTAATTTATTACGAGACGAATTAATTAATTAATACATTTAAATCTCTCGATCCAGTCCGTATTAGGAACATTCTTTTTTTCCTATCATTATGTAATATTAAAGAGTGACAAGTGGATGGAAGACCGAAAATTGGGAATACGTGAGCAGTGACCAAATTCTTGCAAAATATCCGATCACATAATTTTTTTTTTTAGTTTAAAATTGAAAGACACGTTGAAAATAGCGTGAAACCGCGTTTTCGATAGGGAAAATACTTGAAGCTTGAAAAAATTTGTCGCTTCCTATTCTTTTAAAACTTACACGGATCATAAATAATCGGTTATGGGGATCCGTTTTTACGACATTTTAGACCGCAAAAACTCTTCGGTAATATATGTGATAATAAATGCGGCCATTTGAAACTATGTCAGACGCGTTCAGGATGGTTAATCTAAACTGCGATCGTAACTTTGGTAACGCTGTAAAAATTGAACGATCCTGAATTAATGGAATCGGCTATGGACATATGAAAAACACCGTTTAAAAGCTTTTAAAACACACTATTGACAGTATTTTGACAAATTAAAATTTAGCCATTTAATTTACTTTTCACGCGTGCTCTAAATTGTAAATCATTTATGGATGCTTATAAAGAATTTTAAATGATATTCGGATAATCGTTACCAATAAATTGTGGGTAAGATAATGTTCTTGGAAGTGTTCCTACCGTTCTTCTTTGATTTAAAAAACGATAGTTCTCGGCTTGTTTTTACTTCCTACAAATTAATTTTTGCTCTGATTTCGATCCAACTTAATATTCAACTTGATTTTTTATTTTCAAGATTTTTTTTTTGGCTTAAATTCTTGTCTTTTCGTCTTCTCTTCAAGTTCTTTTAAATGATGTGGAGTCCTTTCCTATGTCAGGCTCGTAGAGAGTTAAAAAAAAAGAAACAGTAGCAATTATTATTAAACATTATACAGTACATGTATGTGAATATGTGACAGCTCGACTTGTTTTGACTCTGAGCTTGGAAGGAATTTAATCAAACAAGAAATTCCAGAAAAAATCAAGGAATTGGAGAGGAATGAATAGAGAAATTGAAACTTGGCCTTTTTAAAATAGGAAATGCAGGAATTTAATTGAAATTTTCAAAACATGTGCTCGGTTAGGGTGCCCCTTATTTTGCGAATTTTCGAATTTGATGTCGGGCCGGGTGGAATCTCGTTCTCTATAGGGCCCTAATAAACCCTGAGTTTTTTCAGATTTTTTACTGAACGGGAAGACGTGCCGACTTGAGCTTTAAGTTCGAAAATTCCCAGAAGAAAAAAAAAAAGTCGACAATTTTTTTTTTTTCGCGGAAAGACGCCGTTTACTATCGGGAATTTTGTGTAGATCACGAATCTGAAGTCCGTTTTTTTATATCTGGTTTGGCTTTTGAGGTAGAGGCCAAAATATGAGCAAATCGTAGGACTTAGTGCGTTTGGTCACTTAACCAGGTTTTCTTGCCACATTTTCCCCTTTAACTCAAAAGCCAAACCAGATTTAAAAAAACGGACTTCAGATTCGTGATCTACACAAAATTCCCGATAGTAAACGGCGTCTTTCCGCGAAAAAAAAAATTGTCGACTTTTTTTCTCTTATGCGAATTTTCGAAATTAAAGCTCAAGTCGGCACGCCTTCCCGTTCAGTACAAAATCTGAAAAAATTCAAGGTTTATTAGGGCCCCATAGAGAACGAGATTCCACCCCGCCCGACATTAAATTCGAAAATGCGCAAAATAAGGGACACCTAGTGCTCAGTGTCTGTTAGCTAAAGAATTGCTCATGTCTGTGATATGAAATCTACGATCATCTGTGGGATTTAACCACAACTACTTAAGCCTTTTGTTAGTATACTGAAATTTGTGAAGTTAGACTATTTGACTAATGCATAACATTTATAGCTTTTGGGCAGAACTAAACATAGATTTAAATGTTTTAAATTTTACGGGTCGTTTACTCTTGGAATTTCGCTGAATTACAGTCAAATACAGTAGAATACGGTGAAGTGCTCTGAAGTTGTTTTGTATTAATTTTAATTTCGCCAATTAGAGTTACGAAAATAATTTGAATTTTAAATTACGGTGTACACTTTTTCGAAGATTGGACAACACTTCGATTAAATTATTTCTTCGTAAGCTATGGATACCTCGTTGGATGTCGTTTAACTTTTCTTTGTATCAAATTGCATACGTATAACTTAGCGTAGTTTTCGGCGTATGTGCTTTGCATTGCATCGTACGTTTTTTAATTTGCAAGTAGTTTTCATGCAAAATAATAATCTGGTGCGAAACTTCCGGTTCTCTCACGGCTTTTTTTTTTCGTTCAATTTGTTGCATTTTTTTCTTTCTGCACTGCTATAGCAGAACCAAGAATTCTTCGCAACATCCATACTGTAGAAACAAAGTGATTAACTGCTGCAAGATTTAAAGGATCGGGGCAATTCAATCTGCTTTCCCATTTCGTATCCTAGCCTACCCTACCCTAGATAAAAACTTTGCAACACTTAACTCCTTCGATGAAATTTTCCAGGATATAATACAAACTGCTGACTCGATTAAATGTTACTGCTCATTAATCTTTTACTTTTTGTGGACTTTCATATTTTTTTTATTTTATTTTATCTATTTTTAATGTGCATTTCCTCTGCATTTTTTTTTTCAAACTTCGCTCATTTTATTCGTCTTTTATATATTTATTGATCATGCGAGCATTATACAGAATTAAACATGAAATGCCTTTGTTGTAAAAGAGAAATCACACAAACTAAATCTAGAGCAATCGTTTTTAGCAATCAATCGCATTTAGACAATTTTAAAGCATCCAATTACTCGAAAAGGCATCGGTACCCTTTTGCGACACATCTAGCCTGAGGTATACAACCATACGTGTTCGGAAATGTGTTAAATGTAAAATTAAATTTCGTTTACCGGAACAAGAATGAGGCGCCGTTTATTTTAAAAATAGACTTCTCCGGGCTTACGAGAATTATGCAGTCACCTAAACTCTCAAATCATCAAGCCTCAAACTTATCGAATCTGAAAAAAATTCAAATATTATGTGAGCGGACTCGCCTGGATAATTCTATAGACCTTTTCCTTGAATATCAATTTAAAAGTAAAATAAAAAAAAAATAAATGGTTGACAAACTGCAAGAGGCCGTATTGTTAAAGATTATTGGTAATCATCGATAAAATTCGATTATAACCTATTTGACTACTGAAGTGTGAAATAATGAATTGTTCCAATACTCATGTATGATGACACTTATGTTTAGATTAACTTTACTGCTCGCAACTTTCGCTTTTTGGTAAAAGACAAATCAATAACGAATTTTTTTTTCTGTTTTAAAATTGAATCATTACGGATGATTGACCGATAATTGTTTTCTTTAATTTGCATCTTTTCTTTTTTGTTTAAAAAAAAATTTTGAAATGTTCACGGTGATTTTTATCTTTCTTCAGATTTTGGTCATGAAAATAAAAGGATTATGTTACGTTTTTTTTGTTTTGTTTTCTTCTTTCCGCAACTTCACAGAAATCGAATCTGAATGTGCATTCGTCTAAATCATCTCGGTTTTTTTTCCCTTCACGAACCTCACCTATTAATAGATTCTCGACTAATGATTAGTGATAGGATTTCGTTATGGTATCATATTGTTTTAATGAGGTGTGATTTATTAAGAGTTTACCTTGCGATTCGATTCAGCGATTGCATTTTGTCATTGTTACTGTAAGAAAGAAAAAAAATTCTCGATGCCAAATCCTCCATTATTTATAAATGACCGCGACGTGATCATCCTGTTAATGAGTACTTTCGGTGTAATATCGTACGGCCTTCGGCTTATATTTTTACATACAAAAAACTCATAATTCAAAATCTATAATGCGAATAAAAATGTGGAGAACTTTAAAGAAAAAATTACGTCAACTCACAAAAATTTTCTAATGGAAAAAAAAAAAAAAAAAAAAATCCGTGGAAAACTAATTAGAAGATATTGAAGAAACAAAAAGCCGATGACGAGGAGGTGGACAAAGATTTTCATTGTCGAGGAGAGGACATGGAAATGTGAACGCGAATCCGAAAGGATGTAGGTCAAAATGATTGCGGTTGCGGTTCATTTTTTTGCACAAAAAATATAAATTCGTCTTTTGAATAGAGTGTTGTTTACGGTCTAATGACCGGTGGGACACATTATTAATATACATATTTGTTTAACGACAATGATCCATTGTGACGAGCTTCTGTTTTCACCTGAAGAATCATCGACCGTGTTAAAAACGTTCCTATAGACGATTTCGTTTTTCACACGCTCAGGAGTGCAACTCATGTTTTTGAACGGGATATATATCTTATAGTGTTGTATTTATTAATGTCCATACTTGAAAGCTTTTGTTTCGCTTTCACGCTCGTTTTCCCGCATTATCTTTTTTAATCTCCTTTTCTTAGTTCATTCTGACTCTTTTTCAAAAAACAATAATTGCTTGAAAATTAGTTTCTTATGATCTTTTGGTGCGATTGCCTTGCATTTATGGGAGATATATCGTTGGCGTCATTGCAGTAGGAAACCTTGAACAAGTGCAAATAATAACTACTCTCAAAAAGAAGCGTCACCGTCCAATACAACTAAGTTAATTTTTAAAACTTAGTGCTGGATCCTTTTGAAAAATGTAAACGGTACTCTCTTGTTTTGCAAAAATGGATTTTCTCTCGAAGCTGTACGTTGGAAACAGTAACTTTCACAATTAGTTATTTGTAGGAAACCGTAGGAATACGATACGAGACTAGAATTAGTAGAAATACGGTATAGATGAGGAAAGAATTTGAATTTATCAAGATTTTCATTGGTTCAAGGGAATATTAGTATCCCCAGAAATGCAAAAATAGTAATAAGTAATCGTATTCGTTATATTGTTAATGGCTTATAGTAGTAGAGGTTCGTTTTTTTAGCATTAAGCTATATGGTCAGCCATTACCTGATATAGACCAGAATTTTAAGGTCCGACCTTATAGTTCAAACCGAGTGAATATAATCGTGGCCTAACACAAGCTCTCGATTTTTTATGTACTTTGGTTTCAGAATCTATTCTGAACCTACTCTGATTTTTTATGAATCTATTCTAACTGTCCTTAAGTGCCTCACTTCCATTTTAAGAAACGAATACGTATTTTTAATATAAAGTTTCAAAACTAAGTATAGCGGCATCTTCAGATTATTATGTTTCAATGGAAAGTTGGCTTTGGAATTTAAACACTTTCGTACTGATACTAGAATTCCTGCTAGGGGCCGTTCATAAATTACGTTAGCATTATTTGGGCCATTTTTGACCCCCTCCCCCTTGTAAGCAAAGGTTAGCATTTCGGGACCCCCCTGTAAAAACGATTTTTGAAAAAATTGATATTAAACATTAAAAAAATCTAAAATTCTTCGGAACTTAAATTTTGCAAAAAAAAGTTTTTTTTTTTTTTTTTTTTTAACTTAGAGCAAATGAGCGGGTAAAATTGAAATAGATCTTTTTTTTTTAAAGTGTGTTAGGTTACTTCATTTTTAAAATTTAAATTATTTTCATTTTTGCACGTTTATTACATGTGACAAATGCTAACGTTAGATATGTAAAACCCCTGCCCCCCCTAACGTGCTAACGTAATTTATGGGCTAAAGATTTATCCTTAAACTTTAAACCCGAAAAAGGTTCGTAACGAGAGGAACATTTTACCGTCCCAAAGGTTAGAGAGATAAATATGAATAAATTAGTTGGTTAAGTTTGCACTAGGCCTATAAACGATGTTTTTAATAAATAAGTTATCAATATTCGCGGACAAATTTTTCAGTTTTTGACTCTGATATACTTGTTTAGTTGCCGTAATCACTTTGAATGTTTTCTCAAATACAAGAAATTGAGCGGCATGCATTTTATTGAAAGAATTTATTAATCTTTTTTTTTTTTTTTTTTTTCAGGTAATGTTACCATGTGCGGAATACACTTCCGAATACGTAAGTTTTCATAACCTTAACTTTCGTAAATTAACTTTTCTTGGACTATAAAGCTTTTCTCTAGCGCTCCAGAATTTGATTTTTTAATTTATAGAAATTTAAGACTTCTTGAAGGTTGGTAAACGCTTTGTTTACAAACACTTTTGGGGGCAAATTTTTCTGGTAAACGCTTTCTGTGGTGACCGGTAGTCTGGTTCATTGCGCGCTCGAGTCTCAACCATGAGATGCGACGCTTCTATTCTGGCTCATAGTTACGAATTTTTGTGAAATGAGACTAGTGCGCTTGTCTGAAAATCAACGGTTGCTTCCCCTTGACAGGCAACGGCAAACCACTGAGCGGTAATTGCCAGTAAATCTCTGAATAGCCGTTCGGATATTGGATGTAATCGTAACTGCAAGTTTCATATACCTGTGAGCGGAAGCACAGGTATATGGAACCTAGAGTCAAAATCACGGAGCATAAGATGAAAATATTTGCATTATTTGAAAATCATAGGCCCTAAATAAATGTTGTAGTAAAGTCGGCAAATTTGTTGAAAAAATACAGAGAAATAAAAAATTTATAAAAAAATTAATAAATAGGGCCAAATATACAAATAAATTATAATCGCTCCAGGTTTTCTCATTAAAACTATGATTCCGCATTTAAAAATTTTGGTTTGCATAAATAAATTCGTATTTTCGTATACCTATATTCCGTGTAAGTAAATACACACCAAAAGCATGATTTAATCAGGTATCAGGTTAAGGTCTTTTAATATTAAAAAACGTAAGTAAAATGACCTTTCAAGATGAGATGCCTCGTTTTCCTGAGATAAGAACCCAACAATGAAATATACCTTTAAAGATTAGGTTCTCTCGCAAAAATTCGCTATCAGATGGAATATTAGCAAATACGCCGTGTCGCTTCGGGGGTTTCTTTTTATTTTTTTTCATTTTTAAAAGTTGATATAGGACATCAGGTCGCCACCTATTAATTAGTCAAAATGCATTAAAATTTCACTCCAACTTGTCACACAATCGATGGCAAGAATGTAGAACGGTAGCGTCAGAAACGTCAACAGGATTGTAAAATATAAAATAAGGTGTGTCATTTTTAGTCCAAATAAACGATCGGAATAAACATTTCAATTAAAGCCGCATCCGAAGAGGGAAAAAAAAATAAAATAAACTCGTGAATGAAAAATAAAACGTTGGCGACAAAACAATCGATATGACAGCATTTAAACAATGTATTTTCAATGTAATAAGGAGCTTCGAGACGAAATAATTCTTCAGACTACTAATTACTATAATGATCGGTGCTCTAGTTTCTTAATACTGGGTGTTATTGAAAGATTTACACACCAAGCCAATCATGTATTAATTAACTTATAGTTTCTAATAATTCTCTCCTCCGGGCAGATCTTCTCATCACTCACTTTTCGGACGAACTGTTATTTAACTGTTTTCACTTTCTTCTATCGTCTTTTTTTTTTTTTTTTTCCTTCTTTTCAGAAACGGTCATTACTTTTGCGCTATTAAAATTCTTTTTATATTACCTTGTTCCCTCCTGATCGAATTTTATCTTCATATTTTTATTGTGTAACAAGCCGTCGATAATTCAAAAAATTAGGCGTGACACATTAAATTTTTTTTTTTCGATATCTGTTCGAAAATTGCGTAGAAAGATTTTGTTTGATATTATTTCGCGTGCCAAAGGCATGAGATGAATCATGTGCAATGCACTTTCAAGTGAAGCAAAAAAAAAAAGAGTTTTAAATTGGACGACACCATAATACTTCAAGCACGTGTAATTAGATGTAATATTTTTTTTTTTTTTTTTTTTTTTTTTTTTTTGCCGATTTCAACTTTAAATTAGCTAATAATTAAGTGATGAATGGACCACGTGTTAAGGATCCATAGACAGTTGATGACCTAATATTTTATAGCGGTGTCATTAAGTATGAAACCAAATTGGTATTCGTTAGTGTCGACTGAAAAGCATTATTTTTTGGGGAAGTGATAAGCCTCGAGAATGGGAGAAGGTGGTGTATAAAATAAGAAAATAACCGCATTCATTTTGCCTTGACGGTAATTTCGTTTGTAAGTAATTTCCGAATTTCCTTGATGTAGACCTCACATTAATGCAATCGAATGTCCCCTAGGGATATCATCTTCTTATTCAACCGAGTTATTTTTTGTTCATTTATTACTTGTGTTTCCATCTCATTAAGGCATTCCTTCTTTTTTTCTCTTTCTTTTTTACATCGTCCTTTTTGAATTATATATGCAGATTTGATTAAGACTATTTGATCATCCTGCCTAACACTTCCATTTTTGGTACTCGGTAAAAAAAAAAAAAAAAAAGAAAAAAAAATGACGTTCGGCCCGGTCTATAACATCATTTGCACCGCGTTGATGTAAAGATTAGAAAAAAATTCTCTTTTTTTTCGGGTTCTTAAATCTGTTACTCACTTCTTGTTTACGCATTCTTCAACAAGAAAAAAAAAATTATTTAATTAGAAAACCTGCCAAAAAATCATCTGCCATATGTTTAAAACAAACGAGATTAGACATCAGCATTATACTTGTTTTTCATATTTGAAGTGAAAGCGAAGAAGAAAAAAAAAGGATGAAAAAAGGAATCTTTTTCGATATGTTGCTTCTGACTTGTTCCCTTTACAACACAGAGATTTCTTTTTTTTTGTATTTAAGGTAGCGATTCACAGTGGGGAGCTTGTCAGAAGTATTCGACTGACATAAACGCATAAGAATGTGCCAAGATCAACGTGACGGGATATTAGAATTACATTAAAATTAAATCTGAAACATCTACTGCTAATAGCACTGTCTTTTTAATATTCCATTTCTGTTACATATTCGACCAAAGGAATAAGATTTCTAGCATCATTTTTTTTTTTTTTTTTTTTTTTTTTTTTTTTTTTTTTTTTTGCGCGGTCCCTCTTACGGATAATAGTTTAACTTAAAAGTTTGATTTCTTGTTTTTAATCGCTGTATTAGCTCCAGGCTATGCCAGAATTGAGGAGAATCCTGTAATATTGTTTGCTCATTTATTTTATTAATATGCAGAGGAAAACAAAACATACTTTTCGGTTTTCCTTATTTTAAACTCTCCCGTGCTTAGCGCATCTTACGTAACTCCATTCGGGAATTGACTGTTTGTTTACATAAGTTAAAAATAGGAGACAAGTGCCAATTCCAAAATGGAGTTACGTCAGATTTGCTAAGCACTGCAGTATTGTAGTTTTAACTGGACCTTTTTTTAAAATTAAAATTCCCGTGCGGTTGTAAAAGAATTTGAACTATCATTGTTGAGGCATTATTGGACTTCCGAAAAAGATTTGACAGAGTTTTTGCTGAAAGTGGTCCTCAAAGAGTTCATATTTTCTTTTATTTATTTGAAGCATTGCAAATGGATTTTTCTTTGTTCCATTTGTCAAACAATCCAAGTTCGGATTGGCTTACATCCCGGAGAATTTTTTTGGGTTACCCCCCCCCCAGGAGAAACCAGTTACAAGATAAAGCCTGAGTGTAGATAAGTCTTCGTCCCTGTGCAGAATTTTATTTTCAAAGAGCAAGCTTATCGATATGAAAATTTTTTCCGACACTCTTTATCGATACGTTGGCGGAATCTATCCTGATCTATTTAATTGGCTTGTTGTTGACGTTTCGCATTCACATAATATATAGTATTTTTTTTTTCCACAACATTATCTTCATGGTATTATTTATATTACTTTTGAAAAAATATTGCTTCTTACCCTAGTATAATGTAGCAGTCGGCCTTAATTCGTACTATCCTATTAAGACGCAGCAATCAACATTTATTTCTTTTTTATTGATGAGTAAACACAGCTTACAAAAAAAAAAAAAAAAACATTTTTACGCCATATAAATAATTACGTGATGAAAAATCAAATAAAAGCGAATCGAAGCGAAATGCACGCCACTGTCGGTTTCTGAGTTAAATAGGAATAGCACTTGCAAGTTAATGTTTTTCAGAAGCAACTTAAAATTTAAAAAGTTTTTTTTTCTTTTCCTTTATCTTGGGGTATCATCAAAACCGGCTGATATATAATTACAAACCGTGTTGTAAAATAATTAAATTGACCGCAAAACTGACATAAATGTAACTTTTTTTTTTTTCGTTTTGCTATTACTTAGGACCTCTTCATTCTCTTCCTTATGAGGCATCATTCCCTTAATTGAAACCTTTTAAAAATGCAAAAGAAAAATGATTAATTGATTGACCACCAAAAAAAAAAACCAAAGCTAAGTTAGTTTTTTTGTCGAACGCTAATATCATTCCGCATTTTGCTTATAAAGTCTAACACATAAATAAAAAAAATAATAATTTGAAAACCCTTTCACTCGGTTCTAAAACAAAAGAATTTTGAAAGAGCCTGGAGAATTACAACTAGGTTCCATTAAGAGGGGAATGAATGAAGAATAAATAACGAAATAAAAAATAATAGTGTGATGACAAAAGTACATATGGATGAACATTGTTGATACCTAACCTATCATCATCATTAAAGAGAAGACAATAGGAAAGATGGCACACACGGTACTCATTACTAATAGACCTTTGAGCTCATTTAGATTCATTCATCTCTTTTTATTTATATATTATTACCGTAATTCATTAAAGGCGATTCCTTAACCCCTTTTTTTTCGTTACCAATAATTTTTATTTTTTATTTTTTCTCTCTTTAAAAGTCGAATTTAATTGCGGTAAAAAATTAGGAAGTGGTTACTGGATGAGTGTCTTTGTGTACTGTGCATATAATGGTTTACAATCTTGATCCACAACTAGTAAATCGGTTTATATCCACAACATTATTACATAGTATTCTCTGTAATGACTGTATTGTGTAATAAGATGTGATGATTTCAGTCGTATATAAATCTTCTAATGCGCTCGACTTTAGTGATGATCTGACTCAATGAATTTTTTGTTCGATTTTTTTTTATTTTGCAGTTTTTGAATAATTGCCTGTTCAAATGATTCCGGAAAAAAATTAAATAAATAAGAAAGATTAATTGCGCTTTTATTGTGCGTTCGGCCATCCTGCGCATCTTAAAAAGAAACACGACCGATATCGATCAAAAACCGATATCAATATTCTTAATGTAATTGTTTATAGCCTCACAAATTGTAATTTTATTATAAGCTGGTTTTATGGCGGTTTTAAAGGGGTTTGGCCATTATCATTAAGACACGTTATTTTTATTTACGATTTTTATTAATAATCAAATTTCAGAAGTTTCTTAATAAAAAAAAAACTTGGTTTTTGTGATAAGGACCCGATTTCTTTTTTGCTCTAATTTTCTTTACCAAAAAAAAAAAAACTTCGCTTGGTCAATTTCCGATTTTTATGTCCAAAATTCTTCTTTTTATTTTAAAATTAAGTTGATTTTAATTGCCGATGCTCCTATCTTGAATTCGTTCTAATTTTCCTCTTTTGGACCACTATTCCAGAAGATGGGAATAAACGCATTTAATTAAGAGCGAGCGAGTGAGAGAGAAAGAAAAGGTACCGGTAATAAAGAAGTGATTAGTTAAATAATGTATTCAAAAGTAAAGAGAAAAAGATTAGGACACTTAAGAAAAAAATATCAGCTTGCCTCCCACTTGAAAAAACGATATTAAGTAAATATGAATTAAAAGCGAACATTGACTTTGTAAATATTATTTACATAAATATCTTCAATTTTTTATTGACTCTACGAGTTTTTTTTTTCTTTTTTAATTACACCTAACTACTAAAATGTTTTATTTTTTTCGGTTTAGCTTTTTTAATCGCCTTGATTTTTTTATTGCTCAAAAGACTTCCACAACTGATTTCGTTTGTTACTTAGAAGATAAAAATATGACGGTTTGAGTAGAATTTTTTTGGGAGCGAAATCGCTACGACTTAGTTGTAGAAACAAGTTCCAATAGGTGGTCCAAAAAAATCGATGTTTTCAAATTTTGCTGCATCTTGAAATTTGCATTATTTACCCAATAAAAAAACACCCCCTAAAATTTTTTTCGCAGATTAAAAAAAAAAAAATGTTTAGTCGTGAGATTTTTGTTTAAAAAAAAATGTTTAGTCGTGAATAATTTTTAATTTATTTCTATGTCATTTTGATAGATCAGTTCTTGAAAATTTTATGAAGACACTATTTTGTAATGGCCTTTAAGGAATAGTAAACGTTTTTTGTTAAAAAATTTTTTCGGTCATTTGTAAATAAAAATTTGAAAAAATTATTAAAAGATTGATCTTAAGCTTTAAAATGATGGTAACTTGTGGTTCTTCAAACATGTTATTAAAATTTAGGGGTATGTTTGACTTTTCTCCTTGACGAAATGTTTTTTGCGTTCCCATATACGGATTACAGGATCTTAGTTATAGTTTCGAAACAATTTTTTAAAATCTAAAAAAGATTTAGGACATGTTTTAGTTAGTAAATAGTTTTTGAAGGACAAATGAAGTCTGGGAACTTAGATTTTTTTTACCACCCTAATGCTCTGCCCAATATGCTCATTAAAAATTTAAAATAAAAAAATACAAAATATTGAAATCAAACATTATGAGAACCAGACCCAGGGCGAGCGAAAAATCCCCCCACTCCGTGACCAAACTTTTTCGCATAATACAAGTTCATCCAGTCATCTCCCTAATAAAACTGCACCCTAAAAGCCTAGCTTTTGTACTTTTAAGATAAAGGAGAAAGTATCACAGTGCCTGTCAGACTGAATGTAATATTTAAAAATTAAGAATGCAGAAAGTTCCGTCTCAGCACTGAATACATAAGAAAAAGAACAGGTTCAGCTTACAATTAATCAAGAGATTTGCATAGAAAAAAAAATCACAAGATTTATTAAATCGGAAATGCTGCATTTAGAAAATAGAATTCGTACCGCACAAATTCTTAAAAGTAATTCTGCAACATTCTAAATCAGGCCTAAATTAATTTCCGTTCCAAAAAAGAAAAAAAAAATAATAAAGTAGTCTCTCCCTAAAAGTCAAATATGAAATTATCAGCCATGCAGTCATGATTTCTTTTTTTTATTATTAAATAAATGGGTTCAAAAGGTTATTGGAGATGTTGAAGGTAAACCGTTTTTTTCCCCCTAAGAGAAATATATCTGCTGTAAATAAAAAATGTATTCTTTAATTTTTATACCTATAACACTGATGATATCTATTTCTTAGCGAATTAAAGTAGTCTTCTCGAGAAGAGAGAAAAAAAAAGACGGTTTGATAATTTTAAAATAAGATTCAAGGAAAAGAAAGAAATAGATAAGAAGCCGTTAATATGCAACTTGATCGATTAACCGGCTTGTTAGGTACACGATCGACTTAAGACAGAGGTTGCACGTTAACAAATCAAAGGTCAAACAGATCATACCAAGCCTATTTCTTTATACAATTTTTTTTTCTTCTTCATATCTAATTTTGTTGACGGACCTAGGATCGGCGTATTCAATATTTCAAATGAAATGATGATCGGGCCAATTGCCAAGATTGAAGAGAAAGGGATAGACGGTTTACCGGATCAATTTTTATAGCTTGGTTTCGCTAACCGTTTTTTTTTTTTTTTTTTTTTTTTTTTTAAATAAGACGTTTATCTATTAATCAAGGGTTGACAACGTTATCACCAGCTCCATATTTTTAATAATTTAATATTTTTAAAAGGCTGAAGCCATCTTCTAAATGATAAAATATTAGCATAACGAGGTAATGGCGCGTCATAATCACTGGTAAATACACACAAATATGAATAGATCGACCATAAAGATAAAATAATCAATAAATATCATAAACTGAAAAACGAAATGAGACAGGGATTTCATTTTTTTTGTGTTTAATATGATTACCTACATGAGCAAGCGTAATGTCATTAGTGTGAAGTTGGACGTGGCCGCAGTTGAATATTTTATGCGTGCTTTATGAATCTCACGGAAATAAGACAAGTTCTTCTTTCCGATGAATTTATCATCTAGTTTATTTATGAAAGGGAATCGGTTCGGATCACTGACCTTAAATTGTAAAAAAAAAAAAACGTCGAACGATTTTTCGGTATTTACGATTCTCGTCGTCAGCCAAGAACATTTAGTCGGAGGCTAAATTAGCTGAGGCAAAACACTTGATAAATATGGTTTTGGACATGAAAATTGAAACTGGTTTAGAGACAAAGCCAAAAGAGGGAATGAAAGTTATTCTCGATTATGATTGTATTATTGACAGATCTAACTAAATTTTTATATATTGAGAAATTAAATATTACACGGCAGTAGGTAGACTTTAAGGAATGAAGACGATGCATATATGTCGCATACTGTCAATAGTGTATATTATTCCTTGCGCCAGGCACTCGATGCGGTGATGATAGAGGTGATGGGTCTTCAGCTTTTTTTATTGCGGGGTATGTGGTGTACAAGCTAATTTATGCTCAATCTTTTATGTTACCATCGAAAGTAGTAAGGGATATTTCAAATTTCGTTTGCAACATATACACATCGGTTACCGTAGATTGGGGTGAAGTTGAAAGATTTTGGAGTTTACTTGCTCATAAAATCTTTATTAATAATTTTTTTTTCTTCAAATTTTTTTTAAAATTTGGGTCTCCACTAGAAGTTTTAATCCCGAGAATTTCAATTTTTTTTTACTTTTTCGAAAGCTCGAAAAAAATTAAAAACCCCTTCTTTTCAACTTCACCCCACATTGGGGTGAAGTTGAAAGCTGTTTTATTTTTTCCATTTGGGCCCTTCGAAACGCCCAATTTTACTTATAATAGTATTCCAAACAATTATAATGACGGATAGTAATATATTTCACGTGCAATTAATCCTTGTTGGTCCTCGAAAGCCAAACAATGTTAGCTTTCAACTTCACCCCATGTTTGAAGTCAAACTGTACAGGAATTAAAACTTCTTCTTCTTCTTCTTTTAAGTGCCAGCTCCGCGACGAAGATTGGCTATCATCTGGACTATTTTTACTTTGTCGACCGCTGCTCGAAAAAGACCCAAGGAATCGACACCAAACCAGTCTCTTAGATTTTTGAGCCATGAGGTTTTCCTACGACCCTGACCGCGCTTACCCTCGATCTTACCCTCCATCACAAGCTGAAGGAGGCGATATTTTTCATTTCGCATTACGTGGCCGAAATAATCGAGCTTCCGACGCTTGATCTCGTACAGAACTTCTACTTCCTTCTTCATACGAGCCAAGACGTCAGTATTTCTCACCCTGTCAGTCCACGAAATTTTAAGCATTCGACGGTATACCCACATCTCAAAAGCCTCCAACTTCTTTTCCAACGTCCTAGTTAACGTCCATCCCTCGTGTCCATATAAAAGCACGGGAAATACGTAACATCGGACGATACGGATCCTCGTTTGGAGGCTCAAGTTGCGATTGCACAACAGGTCTCTCATTTTGAAGAAAGTCCCCCTGGCTTGCTCTATACGAGCTCGGACTTCCTGGCTACAATCCCACGAATCATTCAAGAGGGTTCCGAGATATTTATACGAGTGCACCCGTTCAACTTCCTCTCCGGCGATAAAAAGTCTAGCATCAACATTTCTCCTGCTGACAACCATAAACTTTGTTTTCCGTGTATTTATGGTTAAGCCGTACCTATTACTCACTGCATTTACATGATCGAGCAAGGTTTGCTGATCTTCTGCACTACCTGTAGGTAAGACTGTATCGTCTGCATAACGTAAATTGTTAATGTCCTCGCCGTTGATCACGATCCCTAGATTAAGGCCATCTAAAGCTTCCGAAAGAATCATCTCCGAATATAAATTAAAAGTAACGGAGACAATACACAGCCTTGCCGAACACCCCGCTGTATTTGGACTTCATCCGATAACTCATTTTCGACCCGCACGCTTGCGCTTTGGTTCCAGTATAGGTTCGCAATAAGCCTCACATCTCGACTGTCGAGCCCTATGCGCTGAAGGATTTCTAACATTTTCTGATGTTGAACCCTGTCAAACGCCTTCTCATAGTCGATGAAGCACAAAAAGACATCTTTGTTTACATCCCGGCATCGCTGCACAAGTACTTGTAAGGTAAACAAAGCGTCACGTGTGCCGAAACCTCCACGAAACCCGAACTGAGTATCCGACATAAGTGCCTCGCACTTTCGAAAGACCCTTCCATGGACTATCTTCAGAAAGAGCTTTAGCAGGTGGCTCATGAGACTGATGGTTCGGTATTCTTCACAACGCCTGGCGTTCGTTTTCTTTGGGAGAGGAAGGAATGTGGATTTTAGCCAATCATTAGGGAATCTTCCGCTCCGATATATTTTATTGAAGAGGGATGTGAGGACATCTAGATCTTCATCGTCACTCAGTACCTTAAGCAATTCGGCCCGAACTCCGTCGGGTCCTACAGCCCTGCCCGTTTCAGCTCTTTTATAACTTTAATCACCTCCCCTCTAAGAATATCCGGACCGGTGTCCCCTTCCCTAACCCCATGATCTTCGGGCCTATCATCGTCGAAGAGCCTGGACACGTATCTCTCCCAAATTTTAAGTTTTTCAGAGGTACTGGTGGCTATTTCCCCATTTTCATTCAGTAGTACCCCGAAATGCTGTCTAGGCCGTTCCCCTGTAAATTCTTTAATTTTCTTATGCAGGTTGAACGTATCGTACCGGCTTTGTAACTCTTCGATTTCTTTACATTTCTCGGAAGCTTCTGCTTCTACAGCTTCGCGGATCTTATTTCTAATCTTTCGTTGAAGTGCCCTATAACCGTCAGGATCGCGCCCTTTGCATTCTCGTCTCTCCTCCATCAGACCAAGAATCTCATCTGTCATCCAGGATTTATGTTTCACCTTTGGATCCGCCTTTAGATGTTCCTCACCCACTGCAACGACAACCTTTTTGACCTTATTCCAGTGCTCATCTACGTCCTCTTGACCAGAAATTTCTCTGAACCCTAGACTCAGGTCATGCTGAACTTTAATCGCAAATCTGCGTCCTTGAGCTTGGTTATGTCAATCCGGGTCCTTGTGAGTCCCCGTTTTATCGACTTCAACCTTACTCTCAGCTTTCCTACAACAGGGTTATGGTCTGACGAAATATCGGCCCCCGGATAGGTTCGTACACTTGGAATGCTATTCCTGAATCGCTTATTCACCAAAATGTAATCGATTTGATTTCGAACCACATTTTGGGAATTATCCTGTGGCGATTTCCAGGTATACAGCCTCCTAGGGTGTAGATTAAAAAAGGTGTTCGTCGCAACCATCTCTTCCTCCTGACAGAATTGCACAAGCCTATCGCCTCGCTCATTCCTAACTCCCAGACCAAACATTCCGATAACTCCACCAACGCTACCACGCCCAATTTTAGCGTTAAAGTCCCCCATTACAATATTGACCTCGTGTGCCTTAGTCAATCGTAATGCATTTTTGACTTCTGCGTAAAACGCTTCAACAGCATCATCATCTGCGTCTGTAGTAGGCGCATATACCTGGATGACATTCATGCTCACGGGTTTGGAGTCGAACTGGAGAATCATAACCCGGTCCGAAGGGGAACAAAATTTTTGACTGTGTATTTAGCAGCTTTCGACACAATCACGGCTACTCCATTTCGGTGGTTAACATCGTCATTTCCGGAGTAGTAGATCGTATGGCTGCTCGTGCTACGCTCCCCGCTACCTGACCACCGCACTTCACTCACACCTAATACGTCTATCCCCATTCTTTCCATCTCAAGGACGGCATTTTCAAACTTGCCGCCTTCGAACAACGTTCGCACGTTCCACGTTCCGATCTTTATGGCTGACCCGGGAATTCGCACCCTCTGACCAATTAAGGTCTGCCGGGGACTGAGGGGAATTAAAACTAATTTCCTCTAAACCTTTGAAAAGAAGGAAAGAATCGGAATTTTCGGATTGTTTATTTGATCTCTTGCCTTAATTTTCAAAACAGCACCCAGGAAATGTTTTCCAGAAGCAAAATTTGGCAAAAGCTTTAAGTCTGCGACCTTTCAACTTCACCCCATGTCTCTCTTAAAATCAAAAATTTTTCAAAAAAGCTGTGATTATCCAAGCCTGAAAGCAAATATACTGATTTTTTGTAACGAAATAAAAAGATAAGAATATTCCACGTCGAATAAAAGGGCTTTAAAATTTCTGAAGAAATTAAAAAGCACTAGCAGAAGTAAAAGTTTCTAAACTACCAAAAAGTTGCCATTTTCGGCACCGGCACAAAAGTTAAACAAGAATAGATGCTAAAATAGATAAAAATTCGCAGCTTTCATATTTATACTACATAATTATCCAGTAAACAATATCCACTTAACGAAACAAAAAGTTTTTACTTTTAGTGCCAAAAATAAACCTTAAATTGTTTTTGAAATTTCCTTTCAACTTCACCCCACCTTTCAACTTCACCCCAATCTACGGTACTTTAAGTTAAAATATTGCTCTTGCCTGTGATTTCTAACAAGCACCTTGATCAATAATCAGTAACTAAAAATTTTGCTTCCGAAAAGACGAGTTCTTAAAATTTTTTTCTCGTGATTTGAATAGGTTTTAACGTGATTTTATCTTTATCAGTTACCTCAATAAAGACCATTGACTTTGCACAGTTTTTTTTTAAAATCAAATTATCTATCTTAAACTTCAAAATGACTCAGAAACATGAAGTGCCGAAATTTAGAATGAAGAACATTACTTACTATACGCGACGTTGTATACAGTATGTTCTAAAGGACCATTAGTTCAAATCAAGGGTTCTGATTGTTTGACTAGATTTGAATCATTCAAATTGGCCGATTTTAAGCAATGGCGTTTAGTGCACTATGCGCCTAATTCTATTCACGAATTCTGTTGTTACCTCACTAATCCAATTTAAGGCTTCAGAAAAATCATTAAAAAGGAGTCGCATTTTTTTATGGATGTTTCAGAAAAATTCATTTTCTCGTTTGAGAAAACTGAGTTAGGCAAAGTTTTTTATCAAAAAATAAATAAAATGGTAACGACTGCAAAAGCCTATTCAGACAATTCGTAAGCATGAGTTTGGCCGCTTTTAACCTTTTCGCCCTCTTTCGAAGGCCTCTTCTCGTGTACTGCTGTCTCGAACTCCCCCCCACCTCCCTTACTGTGCTTAAGTAATATTTGATTGGCCTCCCAAGTAAATTGTATTTAAAGTAGAAGACTCTTTTCGCCTTCGTACAGTTTTGTTTATAATATTTATTTAAATGCGATTTCTGGAACGGCCATTTCTGGGAATTCTATCTGACAAAACCACTTCATTAAATCATAATTTTATGATTTAATGGAGTTTTTTACAAATGTCCACTTGGGTTAGTCACTTTTTTCTGAAATGTCCTGCAGCTTTAGTGCATACAGCGCCGAGTAGTAAGTAATGTTCTTCGTTGATTGCCTTTCAAAAAATAAAAATAAAAAAATCTTAAATTAAAGTCTAAACATGCCTGAGTACTTCTAAAGCATCTATGTTTAGCTTATGCATTAAAATTTTTCATATGTTTAGCATATGGGGTTTCTCGAAATTATTTCAGTTCATCATTTTAGGGGTTAGAACTTAGAACTTAGAACATCATTAGAACTTTTTGTTCAACATTTTTGACATCAGATTTGTAACTAGCAACTTTGTAAAACCCAAGGTGTCTATTTTTAACGATAAATTATATTTGGTCTGATAAGAAAATTATTTACCCGGAATTCGGTCCTTAAAGTGCTAAAGCCAAAAATGTTTTCTTTAAAAAAAAATTTTGAAGCTGTCATTAGACGTCAGTCTTTTGGCAATCGAATTGATACCTTTAATATGTATCAAGGGTAACAAAAATTTGATGCCTATTATTGCTGACCTTATTTGCGTTCTTGGATTTGTTCGCAGAACCTTTGAATTTCACTGTTCTGGATCATAATTTCAAAAGAGTTCTTGGTATTTATTTTTCATTATAACCGTATCATAAGGATTTAATTATCTAATGAGAAAAATCGCGAAGAAATGAGAACGAACATTCACAGACTCATTGCACTTGCACTTTGTATCTCTTTATTGCCCATTATAATTAAAGAATCATCCGCCGATAAACGGAAAAAAAAAATGGAAGAGTGCAAAATTTTACAAACATAAACCCTTTATTAGGATAATCCGAGGGTGGGGTTCCGTTTTACACTAATTAAAATAAGACCGGTTATGCTAAAAAGAAAATCTGAAATGTTGATGCAGTTTGAACTCCAGAAGAACGAAAAGGGAAGAATGGCTCATCATATCTCAACGATTTTTTTTTTCATCCGATTTTTTAAGATTAGTAATTCCACGTTCACGTTTAATACTCGGTTTCGTATTATTTATTCACTATCCGTACTTTAACTGTCAATTTTAATACGAAAAGATGATGGTCATATCTCATAAGTCGCCATGAAGATCTCTTTTTTTTTTTTTTTTTTTTTTTTTTTTTTCGTTTAAAGATGAAAATCAAAAATGTCGCAACAGTAAAAATATAAATTTAACAAATGATTCGATCCGAATTTAGATTCATTTGTCCTCAGATTTACAAAGTTTAACTTATTTTGATTGTGTGAAAAACATAAATACACTTTTACCTCGATAAATTGAAAAACAATGTCATTAGCCGCTAGTTGACAGGGTCGTACATTTTTGATGGCGTCCGAAATTGAAATCGGCATTTTCGTTTACAAAATTGTTGGATACAGGGCTGCAATTCAGATTAATTTTTATTCGGGATCGGAATCGAAATCAAAATCGGAATCTGCTATTCCAAAAGTAATTGGAATCGGAATCCGTGCTTTTTTTGAAGAAATAGGAATCGGAATCGGAATCGGACTCGGCGTCGGCATTGACATCGAAAAAAATATTTTTCATCACTCAGTGCAGAAAACTTATTTTTCCGCACTAGTGCGTTTTAGAAAAACCTTTATTGCGCTGTGCTTTGTGATGAAAAGTAGCTTACAACACAAGAACTGCAAAAGAATTACCCGTCGAGACCTTTTTAAAGCCCTCGCCTTCGGCTCGGGCCTCAAAATCGGCCTCGACGGACAATTTTTTCTTTTGCAGCTCTTGTGTTGTAATATACTATTTGATTCAGATTGACTTAAAAAGCACGAAAATACCGTTATTGGAGTTATCAATTTTGGTTGAAATCGGAATCGGAATCGGAATTGGAATCAGAATCGGAACCGGCATCGCTAAAATATTTGTTGGTCGGAATCGGAATCGGAATCTGAATTTTTTTTTCCACCTTTCGGAATCGGAATCGGAATCGGAATTGGAATTGCAGCCCTGGTTGGATATTGAAATGTAACAAAGAAAGCTATTTCGTTTAACCCGAGCCAAAGAAAAAAAAAATGGTACAGTCATACTTTGCGTAATTTCATATAAAGTAAGCCTGTCAGAATAAACTAGGTGAAATAGAACATGTGATGGAAATCAAATTTCGCAGAAGGCCTTTGAGAAAAAGAGATGAGGAATTATTGTACCAAAGGATGAAATCAAGGGCAGAGTCCTCATGAAAATGCGAAATCGTTCCGGTGGAATCTTATATGTTTCGAAGTAAAAAATGATTGACAACGTTATTATATTTAAGAGCAGGAACGAGCTAACTGATGGTATGGTTCGTCCAGGCAAGGGCGTTATATCATACCTTACAGGGTCAGGCGTAATCAAATGTGGGTCATGATCGAAAACTGATTTCGGATTCTGCGGTCGGGCCGCAGGAACGCGTGCCCAACATTGAAAAGCCGCGTTTAAAGAGATGATATGTGAAAGAATGGATTGCGGCTTTATACTGTAAATTAGCGAAAAAAACTTTTTAAAGGTCGATTCGGGTATTACAAAAAGTAAATAAATAAATAAAAAATAAAATAAACAAATAAATAGCGATCGTTAAGACGTTATTGCCCCGACAATGAAACTAGGATATCATCATTTCACCTCGAGGTATTATTTGAAATAAACAATCGACTTCGGGACGGTAGTCGAAGATCAAAAGTCAATATTTTTAACGGATCGCACGCACACGCTACAAACGCTTTCGCATTCATCATGAGATCGTATATTTTATTAATTGACTGATTTCGATGAAAATGACGCAATGGTAGCTTGTAAAAAAAAAAAAAAAAAAAAAAAAAAAAAAAAAAAAAGAACCAACTCCAGTAACCTTTAGATGTTCTTAATTAAAACCTCTTATTCATTCATTATTGTTTTTTACGATTAGTCAACAGTTAAAAAAAAAAAAAAAAAAATCATAATCATTGTTGCTTTAAGAGATTAAATGTCGTAGAGTTTGTAACCTCTTCAAAAGAAAAAGGCGCGAGCTCATCAATGCCTTAGGGCATATTTTTTTTTTCTTTGTCGCATCAAGATTATATAAAACATTCCCGTATTATCCTTTAATAGGATTTCTACATTCGCCGTTTTTTATTGATCCTATGTTATAATAAAATAATTTAATGTTAGAATCGGATTGGCGGTGCTATTCGTTTTTATGTAAATCGGACGGTGTATTTACAATCTATTCCCTAGCTATTACTAAAATATTGGTTTCAGGGACGCAGGTAGACCTAGTGCATTCGTATTAATTTATACAAGCGTTACAAGTGCATAAGATCAGTTTGGGTAGAGTTGCTGTTCTCTCGAGACCCTTAAAAATTCGGGAGATTGAAAATCCCTATTTTAAAAAATTTTGAAATCTTGAGGATCGGAAATCTGGGATTTTCAAAATATGATTTCTCGATATTCTAGAGTCTCAGAAGTTCTGAAAAAAAAATGGGGAATTTTGAGCTCGAGAATTTTAAAGCATTTAAGTTCAGGGAGGAATAATGCCGGAATGCAATTTTGGTTGAAATATTTATCGCTTGAAAGTACTCATTTCACACCTAAAATACAGAAAATATTATTTTATTAATTTAGTTAATTAAATTGAGATAAAAAATTCTCTATCTCCCGACCAAAATTTATCGAGAGTCGGGATTTCCGATAATTTTAAAATTCGGTTTCTCGAGAAATCTCAAATCGCAAATCGCGAAATTACTGCCAAAAAATTTCAATTTTTTTTTTTTTTTTTTTTTTTTTTTTTTTTTTTTGAAAAATTTTCTTGAAAATTTTGAACTTGGGAATCGTTGAGCCATAATTTTAGTTTGCGGTCCTGAAACACTAAAGCTTCCTACCGATCAAACTGAGCATAAGTGAGAAATAATGATAATTAATTTCTTAAAGATGCTTTAGACTAACGCCGGCGCTACAAGTGGCACTAGTCTCTCTTGCAACGTTGAGTGCGTGGAAATTATCCATATTTCATGCCTTTTAAATGACCATCAACCCCAAACAATCATAACTAAATGCTTCATTCTTCTACTATTTTAAATATCGGATTTTACTTCATTCAAGAATTTATTTTGTCTAACCGAAAATTTCTTCACTTTCTAAACATGTATTTTTGCTGGGTTCGTGATTTGGATCAGAGTGCTTGGTGTGCCAAGAAGCCGATTTGGTAGCTTTTATTCACGATTAAAATTATAACACTAATTAACTAAAACCATAAGATTCGGCGACTTTTTTTTATTAATAAAATGAAATAATAAAAAAAAATCTTAAGAGATTTAAAGTTGATTGTGAATTTCGTTAACAACGTCGTTTGTTATCATAAATATTAATAAAAAACGCAATAAATAACGAAAAAAAACCAGATTTTTTTTTTCGTGTTAAGACAATAATCGTACGATTATTACTTCCATCATCATAACCGTAATCGTAAAGGGAATCATTTTACCATTAATTATTTTCTACCGAAATTTCGGCGTTTATTTTAAAACGAAAATAAAGAAATCAAACAAACTGAATCCGTAAAAAATATTAACTAGTTTTTTTTTTTTTTTTTTTTTTTTTTTTTTTTTTTCAATATTATTTATTTTTAGACGAGTCTTTGCGATAGCTTTATTTTGAGAGAAGAAGAAATTATGCGGTAAAAGTTCAATGTGTAAATCAAGACACTTCAAAACGTCCTTGTATACTAGTTTTCTATGCAATAAAACCGAACATGGTCTTCCTCACTGAGCGATTTGAGGATGATGCGATCGATATTCAATCGACTTGTCACTTACGTTTTTTTTTTTTTTTTTTTATTGCAAATAATTTGCAGAAGTTTTTCATATTTAACGATCGCGGATGATTGCCTAGATCCATTTGCATTTTAAGTCGTTTCGATCATGACTTAATGTAGAAATTTAAACTTGAAAAACGATCTATTTAATTTCGATTATCTATCTAAATTGGAAATGGTGTCGCCAAATGGCGAAATGGTAAATAAAATTCTTGTTTTTTTTTTTTTTTATTAAAATTTTATTTTACGGTGTCGTTTTTATTTTAATCGGGTGCGCGTCAATTTACTGCCTTATTTACCTCAGGCAGGGTCTTTAAACTGATTTCTGTTGATTTTTTTTCTGCCTTTAGTGTTATTGCTTAATCTAAAAGCAAAACGTCGAGCAATTAAGCGATTAAGTGATTAATTATATTAATTAAAATAAAAGATCGTAAAAAAAAAAAAATAAGTGGCTTCGCAAACTAAACAGCCTTCTTCTGAAGGGTCTTTGGGTAACGGAGCCCTGGGGGAGTTTTCTTCTTTTTTTGAGGCGTTTACCGTTCCGATTTTTGGCAAAAAATTATCAGCGGTAAATAAGTTTTCTTAGCACTAAAAATTATATACAGGTGTTATTAGGAAAAAAAGTATTGGAATGTTCAGTTTACATTTTTCTAAGTTTTCGGGAAAAAAAATTAAAAAATTGTTTTGGCCATTTGCCTTGGAGTAAAATAAAGTAATAAAGACGTTTTTCTAGGTTTTTCTATCAAGTAGGTACTAAAAGAAAATTCTAATCAAATTTTTATGCAAAAGAATAAACTTCAAAACTAAACCTACCGCCAATTAACTTATCATTTTTCCTTTACGTTAAAAGCTGTAATTTTTTGAAATATTGGGACAATATTTTCGTCATAATCATTTTTTTTAATGACCTTGTTTTTAATTTCAAAAGGTTGCCCCAGACCTGTGTCACTCAGATCCGCTGAAACTTTAAACGATATTTAAAATGTATTAATTAAAAACAACGAAACTACTAATTATTGAGTGGAAAAAAAAAGTAGCAGAAATGGATGCGTTTATCGACAAGTCCCACGATCTGGTTGTTAAATAATCATTAATAGCGCACTCGAATTATTTAATTAAATAAAATTTTACAAGGAGCGTTCTTAGTTAAAAAAAGATTAACTCGGTAGCCGCAAAATAGTTAATGGACGAAACAAGTTACATCATTTGCATGTATTCCTGTTAATAAAAAATTTGTATAAGATCGTAAAAGCGGGAATGCCGCTTATAATTTTTTCTCTCTTAACAGGAAAATTTGTTGACGCGGCATTTTTTTTTTTGAACAAACGTAGGTTGTTTGTCTTCGAAAATGAGTCTCGATTCATTAAATCGATGGAATGAACGTGAAATGTTGCAGATAAAAAGCGCGATTCGACAAGAAAGAAAAAACTTGCTATTCGATAATAAATAACTTAGCGTATGAAAGTCTTCCTTAAAATGAATCAGAGTTGCTATACTTGTCAACGTGATAAACTGGATCTCTCGTTTTAGTTTTCGAAAGAGAAACTGATCGAGTCTAGAGGAAGATGAAAAAATAAAATAAAAAAAAAATATGATGAAATTTAATACATAAACGAAAAGAAGATGAATGCGTTCGATCGGTAACTTGTCACTTCCAGTTAGCAGAACTGAAGAATTTCAAAAAGAAAAAAAAATTAGAACGAAATTGACGATATGCATACTTGCATGCTAAAATAAAGCGAATGCCTTGGAGGGATCTTTACATTGCGCACGACTGATTCTTTTTTTTTTTTTTTTTTTTTTTGAGATTCTGTCACCGGGTACGAAGGGAAAGTTATGTCAACAACGTCCTCCGTGATTCAGCCATAATTAAATTTAATAGTTACTTAAATTTACTGCGGATCTGCTTCTTTGATATAAATCTTGCTGGGCAGATTTGAGATTTTTTAAATGACCAAAAGGCGTGTGCCGATTAAAACTATTTCATCTCATCTTCTTACAAAACGGATAAACAGTGCGTGCGTTCATCTGCCAGTGAAAGTAATACTTGTTATTTTTGACATTAGAAGTTAATTTGTCGTTTGCGATTTGAATTGTTTGCGCTGATTTTTTTTTTTTTTTTTTTTTTCTTAGATTTGATTTCGTTTTATTTTTTATTTTCTTCTTTTCTTGCCACACCTTGCAACTATTAGATAACTATTAATTGAATTTTTTTTTTTTTTTTTTTTCATTTCAACGGAATCTTAGGCTTGAAAAAAAAAGGCAATTTTATTTCTGAATAACAGACGTCCTTGTTTTTCTATTTCTTTCTTATTTTTTTTTTAAATTTTTTTTTCTATTTCCTGCTCGATCATTTTCATCGACATAATAAAATCTAGATTAGTAAAAAGCCATTAACTTTGACCCGAGGTTTCAACAGTATCATGCATAAGCGATGATGCTGCAAAATTAGTGAATTTATTGTTTCAAAGCGGTATTAAAAATAATTAAAAAAATGATAAAGGATAATGGTCTCAGCATTCTGAAGCGAATAATTTAGCAATTTCGAAAAAGAAGAAACAGAAATAGAAGAGCTTTCAATGACGGTACGATTTCGTTGTTTGATAGACAATCATCGTTTAATACTTTTTTAGTATCTCGTTTATAATTTATGTCGTAAGTGATGTAATCGGATATAATTGTGAAAAGTTTTTAATTTACGAGGTTTTAAATTGTATATACCTGGTGGTTTGCGTTTAGTCCTCGGAAAAAAAAAAAGATTCTTGGTCTTTTTTTTATTTAAAAGTTGCTTGACCCTATCAAGATGAAGCGATTAATGGATTGTAATTAGTATACTTTTGAAAATTTACAACAGGTCAAAATTTTGTTTTATCATGATCATCTTGGTGGCACAACTACTTGCCAATATTTATTTTCTTTATATTTCTTCAATTTATTTATTTATTTATTTATTTATTTATTTATTTATATACTTTTTTTTTAAATCGTTGAATTAAAAAGGAAAGAACACTTTTCGGAATGTACGGCACGGGGAACAAATGTTCCGGTATGAGATATGAGATATGAGATCCATATTAGAAGTGGCGCGCGATCGTTGTGGAAACTCCAAACATGTTACAGTGCCTATAATTATTTTGAGTGGTGTCATAAAATACCACAGTTTTTTTATATATATATGAAATATGATACGAAATAAGGCATTAAATTTACATCGGAACCGCGATTGTGATACCGTGTCCTATTCTAAAATTTCTTGTAATTAATTTTATATGTACGAAAATTTCACGACTTGTAATGATGACTTGTTTTTACGATTTCAAATGGTTATTTATGATCTTTTAGCCACGGATTTTATACGGTTGCTTCTATTTTTATTCGACTCGCTCCTCCTTGTGTTACGAGCTTTTTTTTCGAGAAGCGATTTTTCATATTTTTGTTTGTTTTTCCTTGGTACGGAGATGATGGTGGTAGTTAACATCTTCATTTAATTAAAAAAAAAGGGCAGTTTATGAATGAGATCATGAGGGCAAACTGAAAAAACGAAAGAAAAAAAAATATAAGCAAGAGAAAAATATAGGACCGGGAGTATTCATTGGACGAAGACCAAGGATGGGAAGCCGACAGGGCAACTAGAAGCAGAAAATACTGGAATTCCTATAGAAAACACTGCAGGCTTAGTACTCTGCTCCGTAGTGCAGAATCTCATATAAGCCGTTATATATTTTAAGCCCGAGAGTGAAGAGAGTCTAGCCACCAGTCGAACGCCACTGGCATACTCTGTAGCAATATATTCACTTTACGGTTGGCATTGTGATTCAGAATGGTTCACACTCCAATTATCACCGTTCTATCGATCATTTATATTTTAATTCTTATGGAGGAAAGCCTAAGGAAAGGAAATATCAGGCTGATTAGTTATAGGTAAAATAATCCATGATTTTGATTTTTCGTTTTTTATAAAAATTGGATGTTTAATTAATTTTTGATTCAAAACCGGAAAAATCGTGTTAGATCCGAAGATTTCTAACAAAACAATGTACCTATTTGGCGTTACCTTAAAAAAAAAACTTAAGCCAAACGAAGTTCTTGCCAACTTCTCGCCTAATGTTTTGGCCAATCGTACTCGCTTTAGTCTTTTTCGGCGAGACATGATGATGATAACAGTCCACGAAAAAGAAAATATCCCGTGAAAATATAAAAAAGTGATTTAAGTGAAAATTCGAATAAAAATAACGCATTAAAGGTTATGGGACCTGTGCAGTAAAAAAAAAACCGAGTGATGGCGTAGTCAAACGAAGTATCATCTGTTGCTGCTCCATATGATTAGACAAGAGTCCAGTCATACAATTGCTAATTTAGTGACTTTTTTTTTTTTTTTTTTTTTTTTTTTTTTTTTTTTTTTTTTTTTTGTCCGGGACTATTTTAAATGATGTGTATACAATATTCTTTAAAAAATACCAGATACCGATATAATGAAGAGTTATAACATCGCAAACTTCCAAACTCTCTCCTGTAAAATTCACATAAAAGAAGATGGAACGGCAGAAATCTTTAAGAAAAAGGAAAAATCGTATAATATTTTTTAAAATTTTCTTTGCAAAATAAAAAAATATACAGTATAGTTCTTGTTCAGACGAATTTTTTCACCCTTCTTTTTAAAATCAAAAAAGTCAGTGAAAAAGCTGCTAAATAAAATTTCGAAATGACGACTTCAGTGTGCAAGGAAAACAAGTTGAAGATGTTACAATATTACAGCGCTTGAGATGTTGTCTCATCTTTGTACATTATTATATTTTTTTAATTAGTCCATAAAGAGTTCAGAACTGTGAATGAATGCACGGACGACACGCTGGGCATTATTCCTTCAGTTGAATGCATTTAATTAGGATCCCATTGTAATGCCAAGTAGTGACCTTTTTATCGTAGCACTGCTTTAGGTCCCTCCGGAGGTCAAATCTACTAAAACATCTTAATTGCCTGTCTTGTATCTGACGTTTCAGCAAAGAAATCGATCTAAAAGATTATACACAACACATAACGGGAGAGAGGAGAGACAGAGACAAAATGAGGAACGTATCAAAAAAAATTTTTATTTCTATTTAGCATTAACGTCCCATTAAATATTCATATGGTTGCTTTACTTTTAATTTTATTTGAAATTAATTGAGCATGATTGTCCGTGTTTGTCGTACAAACGAAGTGCAAAATTGTGGTAGATTCTTTCGGAAATAAACGTTTTAGTGAAAATCAGTCGTTCATACGCTGGCAGTTTTTATCTTGCAGCACTGCATTTTGTGACGGGAAACTATCGATGAAAATGCGATAGAATATTGTACAAACCTGAAACACCGATTGGTGGTTATTGAAACCCATATAATGCCACCTTGAGGAGTATGGTGGACCATAGTTTATAAATGCAGGCTGTAATCGGCGCCTCGGTCACAAGAAAGATAATAAAAATGTATTTAAAAAAATTGGGGGTTCAAACGTCTTCTAAGAGGGATCGAACCCACGTTGGCACTCCTTTTCGTCATCAATTTCGGGGTCTGGCTTATTTGATAAAAATTAGGACCCATTAACCTTAAGTGGAATAAAGGTCTATTTTATTTATAAGAATTAGGGGTTGGACTCAAAGAAGAAACACCAAGAGTTTTGTACCTGTATAAACGAATTTTCTATTGGAGTTTTAATTCTTCTAGACTTTTTTTTTTTAAATTTTTTTTGCTACTGTTCGCCTTTTGCTTGACTGTATTTACATTTTCTTGCCCGTGGCTCTTCCTTCCTTTCTTTCTTTCTTTCTTGACTTTTTTGGATTTTCTTTCCTCTAATCTGCTCTTATTAGATTTCACTTATGCAGCGGTGTTTTTTTTTTTTTTTTTTTTTTTTTTTTTTTTTAAGGTACAAAATTTCATAAATTAATTTTATTTTTATTTTTATTTTCAGGTAAGATAGGAATATTTCAACATGGTAGAAAATTTGTTGGTGAGTTTTAATCGAATTACAAAACATGCTTTTTATTTTAATGTCGAGGGGGGAGAAAAAAAAAATCTCGTTTTCAAAGTCGGTAACATCATCATTTGTTAGAATAAATGGTTCATCAATTCGCTTTTAAAAACGTAAAATCGGTCTAGGTGAAAAAGATGGTAAAGCATCGATAAAAGAAAAAAAAAGACGATTCGAACCACATCGTTTACGTTGAACTTAGATTTCTATCGCTTCTTTAATTTTTCATCATGATTTTTTTCCCTTTAAGATGGAAACGATAGATATAATTATTCAGAAAGAAAAAAAAATAACACATCAAAACTTTTCTGTCGGAAAATTTTTTTTGTACAAAGAATGCCATTAAAGAAATTAAAGAAGCAATATCAAAGCAGAATTGGAACTTACCGTGAAGAATTATGATATCTTCTTTTCGTACCTTCAAAGGCCTAGCATCATGGTCGTCATTGTTGCAAAGGTGTATATAAAAAAAACGTATATACTGGATGTGTTTTCATGCACACGTTGAGGAGTGAAGATAATTCACCAAATTGTCTGTCTTATTCATTTCTCGAGGTCAATTGCTTTTTGATTTTGTATTTCATATATGATAAATAAATTAAAAAACGAAAAGGAATGTTACGGTTTCATTATTCATGACTCATTTTGAAGTCAAGGCAATAGTGGCGTTATCTTTTTTTTTTTTTTCTCCAATTCGTTTACAGTTTTGAGATTTTTTTTGTTTTTGTTTTTAACGCCAAATCGAAAATTAGTATATCGATTAAAGGGATTAATTACCGTTCCGTTAAAAGTCCGGAGGTGCGTAGAGGGAAAGAATAGACTATTAAACATGTAAACATGAAAGGAACCAGAGGAAATTTCTATGCTTTTTACATAAACAAGTTGTCACGAGACTGATACCCAAATTAATATGTCAACGACGCGAGAATAACAATAATTAAACCTGTATTTAATACGTTTATCTTCTATTTTAATTTTGGAGAATGCCTGAAATTCCGTGTCGGATCGGTGTTATTTAATTTTATACGTGTGGCCCGGATTCTCCCGACGATTATCCCTGTGATAGCTCTGCATCAGTTCCGCTAATTTTTCATTTTTCGGTAATAAATCAAAGTTCTCTTCTCTTTAAAGTATTTGGAATTAATGGGTTTATGAAGAAGTGAGATTTTTTTTTCTTTTTTCCTAGTGACAGATACCTAAGGTAGCGCCGGCATTGTTGCAACTAATCTAGTATATTGTTCACTTCGATTGTAAAAGGTGTAGGCCCAAAAAAATCAAAATGTTATGAAGGGACATCAAGACATAAAAATATTTTTTTCGGGGGGGGCCTCAAAATAAGAGTCTTTGACTTTGATTTAAAAAAAAAAAATTTGAATATGTTGCCGTTATTCAGCAACTTTTTCAAAAAAAATTATGGCGATGATGTTAGCTAAAAGAAGCTTCTTTGAGTTAAAATTATAGATTCAATCATGCTAAACATTTTCTGTGAATTTGATAAGGGGCCATTCAAATATTACGTCTGCACCTTAGTTAGGGGCCCGAATCTGCTATTTTTACCGTAAACTAACTATTGTCGAACGGGTGGGAGGGGATCAAAAATGGTCAAAATTATATTCACTTAGTATTTAAACGGCCCCTAAGCATTTTCTCCAGTGGGTCTTGTAAAAGCCATCCGGCGTCATAAGGCTAAAAAAAAATTAGTTTTCTTAGCGACTCACAATTCTCTACGGAGATTTTTCATCTAATTTATTTATTTTTTTCCGGGAAAAAATTTTTTACAATAATAGATCATTTTTCAAAAATATTAAAAGGTTAGTTTTAGGGGTCTCCCTATCTTACGTCATATTACAAAGACACGAATTTCGTGTCGACACGTTTGTAACTTAGTGAATTTTCACATTCTCACGATTGATCTTAGAAGAAAAAACCGTATGTGAAAAAAAATATTATTAAATGACCAAAATCAAAAACATGTGTTTTTATGATTCGTTTTCGCAGTAGGTGTTTATGGATATAATCACATAATAGTTTTATGCTCAGCTGTAAGACAATATAGGTCATATAATATGTTATTAAAATAATTCGTGTCGGAATGATTAATTCCGAACGTCCGCATTTAAATTAAAACTATTAACCAAATGTCAAATGTTATTTAAATTATAAATCGCCTTATTTTTTTTCCGGTCGAGTTATCGATCGAACGCGATGAGGATAGCCGAAAATAATATTTTAATAAAAATGCTTCTCGGAGTAGGTACAAATGAAGATTACGACAATTAAAAAGAATATATCGTTCAGGTTCCTTCTTATTTTTTCCTTTATTAATTTTTTTTTTTCTCATTCATTTTTATGGGGCAAGAATTGATTTGTGATTATAATTTCGCCTTTTGCTAACAAATGATAAATGCGACCGGCTTTTTTTTTTACGAAGTAAATCTTCATTTAAAATAGAACTATAAGGAAAATTTGATTCGTAAATTTTTTTTTATTATTTAAAATGCTACTGAGTTGAAATTATTTACAGGTCAGCGGTTTCAAATCTTTTTTTTTTTTTTTCCAAAGTGAATTTTGATCTTATCGGTTTATAAAACGGGCAAAGGTCGCATAGCATTTAATTAAGACAACATAGGAATAGCTAAGGTATTTTGACAACATAAAGGTCTTAGTCGAGATTGAAATTACTACCGGACGTGGCATGACATATCAATCCTTATTGACGGCATTCCTTGATTTTAAATAAAATGATCAATCATAAGTAAAACATTTTATATTTAGCGAGAATGAGTTCTAAAAAGTTTGAGCGCTAGATTTTTAGTAGAAAGGGTTGTGGCTGCATTAAAGAGCTGAAACTTCGCCCTGGAAAATACAGACAGGGAGCATGCCCTGTCTTGCCGCTCCCCTGAAAAAAACATTTAAACCGTCAGTTAAACGTTAAAAGACAGTGCAAATTTCATCTGAAACTTAATTTTTTTTTTTTTTAAGGCAATAAGAGATGCTAGAGATTAACTGCGATGCCATTAATTTTAATCACAAAAAAATTGAAGAACGCACTTAGTTAGTTTATTTATCCTTTTCACACCGCTATCAGCAAGAAGAGGAAAAAGATTGACATAAGAAATGATGCTAATCATTTTGCTGACACCAAATTATGAAAAATCCATTCCTTATTTATGAATGGGAATTAAGAATCATTATTTTAAGTATATCTCATTTAATTTAATAAAATATAATGAAGCGTGCATTAAAATGATATTAAAAAATCAGTTTTAAAACTCACTATATAAAGGTTTGATGAACCCTCATTATCTGGCTTATAAATTCGAACGAATTAATATTTCTACTACTTTTTCATTTTCTTTTTTAAACGAGGCTTATTTACTAGGGAAATACGCTCATTTTTTTAAAAGCCCATCCCACTGTTATTTAAAAAGAAAAAATTCACACTTCAACCGTACCGAGATCAGTCGCTACAACAAAACAAAAATAAATAAATAAATAAATAAAAGAATCCCATTATTCCACCTTTTTTTTATTCCATTATAATACGAAATTAATAACCGAAATTAAATATCGACTTCATGAAAAAAAAAAAAAGAAAGATGTCGATAACATAAAAAAAATGCGAAAGAAAGAAAAAGAAGAAGAAGAAGAGATCCGTAAAGAATTCGTGCAATGAAAAGATTGAAGAATCACAGGTGGTCGTTGTATGGTTTACAATTAACTCGAGATAGTCGAGAATCGGAGATGACTTAAGTCGCGAGCAGTTTACTTTCATGCCCCCGAGGAAGCGGCTTCGTGAATTTAAATCTCAAAAAGAAAAAAAAAAATTTCCGGCCAGTTTTCAGTTTCGTGAATCCCAACGTTGCTTAAGGCAGACAGATTGTTAAAAATACACTTATAATTTACTGGTTACAAACGTTATCAATAATACGTTGTCCGTTCCCCGTCCGTAGAACCATATTTAAGTACGCTATCATTTTTTTTATATATTTCACACTGAAGGGGAATCCGCGAGGTCGAAATGAGTAACCGAATCCGATTTTTATTGCCGTAATTCATTATTTTTTATTACTGAAACCCCTTTTAAAATGTAGCTGAAAAAAGAGAAAAAAAAAATTGCAAGAAAATCATTAAACGATTGACATGTTCGATTGTTTGTAAATAAAATTATTTTACGAGGGAAAATAATATTGCACGCTTCGGTTGCGATAATCGAAAATTATAACTCGATTGCATTGTTGACCCTGATTGACTCTTTGGAGAATTAACTACACATTTCGAATTGACTAAATTAGACTCTTCAATTTTTTTTTTCTTTTTGCCTTTACTCGTTTTTCCATGTATTATTACTACTATTTTTTTTTTTTTTTTCGCTGGCGATCGATATGTTACGTGCGAAATCTTTGATGTCTATCAACCGAATTGGGTGCATCGACCTTGAACATTTCTTGTTATCCATTCAGAACTTATAGACAATCGATTAATGAAAATCAGAAAATGTTTGTAGGTTTGACTTGAGTGATAAATGTTTGAAAATTGATGTTCGCCATTTTTTTTTTCTTCTCTATCATTATGATTCCCCGGTTAGATTTTTAAAGTGAATAATTTGATCATTAGGTCAACTGCTTATCCTTCCCACGTTTGAAATTATTTTTATGATAAATCGTTATTTCTTATCGTCTTTTTTTTCTTCTTATGGGATATGGTTCATCTTTTATAATTTTTTTTTTCGATTTGTAAGTTGTTTGGAAAAAAAAAAGAAGATGAATGAATGAAATGGTAATGTTAATAATTAAACGTTAATTAACAAATGTTTTGATTTATATAAAGGAAACACTAGAGCGACTTTTATCGAAGCTCTGAGTTATCGTTTAAATTTTTGCACTATTAACTTAACGTTACGACGTCGAGTATTACTCTCGTTAACAGACGACCATTTTATGTGCATTCTTTAAAAGCAGTTAGGTGTAAACTGTAATAACTGGTCATCTTAAAACAAACGAGGTTTTTTTTCCCCCTTTCCTTTTTTATATATTTTTTTTTTATCTCCGTTATGATGGCTATAGAGTTAACGCATCCATGAGAACGTTATTAAGACCATTTTAATATTTGAACACATGTCCATACGTTTACCGCAGACAATTTCCTTGTCCCGAAAATTTTCGACCTTTTACTTCCCACTGCAACAATAATTTACACGATTTTCTAAATAAAACGGGTAATTTACCCACAATTATTCCTTCATGTTGCTAACATAGTTGCTCATCGCACACCCAAGTGCATCACCTTGTCCACATTGTTTCTTTGTATGCCGGTGGTTTATTGGCATTATTCCTGCCTGCTAATTAGTGTCGGGTGCTTATTATAAAAGTCTTTATTACTTCTTCATCGCACTCATCCATACCAGCCTGTCGCTAATGCGTTGGATGACCGTCGGCCGCCGGCCAATCCGTTAACCGGTCAAAAAGTTTCCGACCCTAAAAATTCGAACGATATACTGAAAATCCTTGATTCGAACCATAGAATCCGCCTTAGGACAAAGATCCGAAAAAGCAAACAATTAATCAAAATCTCTGATAACTCGGGGAGGGTTTGGCGACTCTTTGTGTCAGGCGTGGAACTTCATGTGGCCGTCGGCAAGGGCAATCGACCACTTTCCGTACCGACGTTTGAAAGAGTGTAAAGATGTTTGTACACTTAAATAAAAAAATCCTTAAGGCTTATTTTTAATGAGACGTAAGGTTTACGATGCGATATTGCGCTACATCGAAATGATGGCCATAACATCATTACGTAAGTAAATATCCCTTGGGCTTCTTCTCTGAATAAAACTCAAATAATAGATGAATTACAGTTAGCCGAGCGAATAACTGAAATCACCTTATTACTCTCGAATCGGATCGAACGAGATTAAAATGAGATTTTTTTTTTTTTTCATATAAGGTCTGCATCATGAGTTTTACGATTCCATTGTAATTCGAAGAAAAAACAAAACAATGGGAGATTATCGCCGTCGCATATATTTTTCCTAAACACTTTATAATAAAAAATTTCCGAAAAAAAAATGCCAGGAGCCGAATTAAAAGTACCATCAATATTTAATTTTAGAAAAGAAGCGATACGGATCGGGATATGCACGGAAGAAGAAAGGGATGAAAAGGGAAATCGTGATGTCCCCTGGTTGGAACGTGCTAGCACTTTTTAAGTGCACGACTTACTTTTTCTAGCGGGCTGCCATATCATTTCTTAACTGACCTTTATTTTTTTAGAGCCTAATTTGGTTATACTTGTGGTACTTTTAATTGGTATATTTGTCTTTATAATGTATCATTAGGACCAAAAGTAAATCTCGAATATCTTAATGACTCACTTGTTAGAAGGCGGCTATTAATATGGATTCCTTTAACTCGTTGCGTAATGTGGTTAAGGTGTTAAGATTTTTTCATTAATACCTGTAATAATGGAGTTGGCTATTAATTAATTCGTTTTAATACGCTTTTCATGCTGGAACATTGTTTTAAAAATAGTCCTTAATTTTTTTTTTTTTATTTCTTGTTATTGAAGTGTTTTAGAATTTTGATAATTGTTTTAGTTAAATTAAATGGAAATATTCGGATTTATTTTACTCGTAGGGAGGCTTAGAACCACACCAACTAGGGTGCCCCTTACTAGGGAGCGTAAAATATTTTTGGGGTGCCGCCCCCTCAAAAATGTAAAAAAAAAAAAAAAAAAATTAGACTGGGATATGGGAACATATTCCTACATAGGACTACATATATGGGGCACTGTCCTAATATTGCTAAATTTAAACCATGAAACGATTTAAAAATTTTCAGGAATTTTTTTGCTCGTTTTTGGTCGAAAACCCGAATTTTTTGATAAAAATATAACTTTTTTCCTGGCACGAAAAAAAAACTTTTAAGTTTTTGATAAAAAGGGTCAAAAGTTGAAAAAAATTAGTCAAAATTTTAATTAAAATCAACAAAGCTAAAATTGTAATCTCTAAAACAAAGCTAAAATTGTAGCTCATAAACTTGGCTAAAAGAAAAAGGACAAAATAAAAAAATGTAGTGAACATTTTATTTAAAATTTCTAAGTTCTTCTTTTTGTTCATGTGGTCTAATTTTAATATTAAAAAAATGAGAATTAAAAAAAACGGCGAAAATTTAAAAAAAAGTTAAATACGAGAAATTTTTAAGTCCTTGATTTCGTTCATGTCGTCTAATTTTTTTTACTATTAAAAAAGACCAAAAGTTTAAAAAAATTGTCAAAATTTTACTTAAAGTTTTCAAAGTTAAAGTTAAAATTTTAATATTAAAATAATGAAATATTAATTTTTGGTGCGAACAGACCAACACCGCCCGGACAAGCAGATTTCCCCAGAACCGAGCCCTATAACGTAGTCTTTAAACGTCAAAAAAAAAAAAAAAAAAAAAAATCCAAAATATTGTGTGCAAAATCTGAGCTCCGTACCTTCACTCCAACGCGTGTTTGTAAGAATTTTAATTTTCCTATTTAAAATATACAACATAGCGATTTGACGGTTTTCATAATTTATTTTTTCTCTCCTGCGAATTAGACTGTTCCAAAATTTCATCTCTGGGCCCAGTTTCTACTTAAATATGTAGATGTCTGTCAAAATTTCATAAACTAAAGTTCAATTTTTCTGCAATGCCCCGAGTTGGCTTGAAAATTAGTTTTTACGGACACTTTATAATTTTCAAGTCGTTGGAAAATGACTAAAATTTCTCAGAATTTTGAAGATATCTACGTAAGTAAATAAAAACTGTGCCGAATGATGCAGTTTTGTTCGGTTTAATTCACTGGAAGAAAAAGAAGATCCCTTGTGCCAAATGTCAACTGACGTATGGGGTCGTCCATAAAACAAATGAGCTTTATTTTTGGCCATTTTTGACCCCCCCTTAAAATTACGTTAAATTTCGGTTACCCCTCTTTCCTTAAAAAATTTATTTAAAAAAAATTAATATTAAATATTTAAAAAATTTGAAATTCTTCGGAACTTAAATTTTGAAAAGAAAGGTTTTTTTTTTAACTTAGAAAAGTGCGCGGGTAAAATTAAACTTTTTTTTTTTTTTTTTTAAAGTCAGTTAGGTTACATAATTTAAAAAAGAACCCCGTACAGAATAATAGGAATTTGGGTGCCGGATGAAGTTTAAATTTAAAAATTAAAAAAAAAAAAAATGGATTTTTATCCGGTACCCAAATTCTTACTATTCTGTGCGGGTTTCTTTAAATTATTTTCATTTTGACACGTTTATTACATGAAGCAAATGCTAACGTTGAATATGTAAAATCTCCCCCCCCCCCCTTGTTAGCAAAAGTTAGAATTTTGAATAACCCCTTCCCCTCTAACGTGCTCACGTGTTTTGTGCTATGTGCATCAGAAATGTAGCTGGAAATATTCCGCTTTAGCACTTTTCAAAATCATGTGACTACACGTTCAGTGCTCGCCCACTTATGTTGACGTAAACTTTTCGTCACATGATTTTGAAAATCAGCCAAACGGGACGATCTTCAATCTTATTTCTATTGGAGGTACGTTAGTTGATCTCCGGCGTATGAAAACCAAAAAACCTCCATGTACTTTAAATGGGAAAATCGAAGTGCTTACAGGCCCTAGCCGGAGTGAAGGTGCAAAGTTCACGTTTTGGACATAATATTTTTTTGAAATCCGTACGACGAAAATGTTTTACGCCCCCTGGTAAGGTTCACTTTTGCTTTCAGGGATTTTTCCCACCTCCCCTACCGGGAAGGAAAATGGGTAAAATCCACACTAAAAACAGGCCCATGCCATTCAGTTTTTCACCTTATTCAATCTTTGCTTTTTCGTAATAAGCAGCATAAATACCTTTGCAACCTACTGAAAAAAATTAGTTAGTACAAAAACAAAAATTAATTTAAGTTCACCTAAAAAGATGAGTAAAATCATTTCGAGTCACACCTCCGTAGGTGAAAATTTTAACTCATCGGTCGTTAAAAAAGATTGATATTTTGAAATGGTTTTTCGACCACGCTTTTCTTACTTCATTATTTCATTTTTAAAGTTGTCTTTAAGGAAAATAATGCGGAAGTTTCTGAGATGGGAAAGAAAAAATGCACGTAACGATTATTTTATGGAGGAGAAGATGCCCTATTTGCCATTAGCTTTATAGCTCGATCGAAATATGGGCAAAAATAAAGACAGCTTTTAAGACGTCTTTTTTTTTTTGATGCATGGATACTCTATAACCAGTGTAATAAAGAATTATGAAAACTCATTACATATGGAAATGAATGTCAGGTTGCCGTCCTCTATATGTGTCGATATTAAATGCGGACTAATGGTAAAAAATTCTGTGACATTTTTATTCATTCATTCAAAAACCGACACGAATACATAATCGAATCAAATTTTGTATTCACTAAAATATAATTCGCTTATCCATTTTATACCAATTTTAATAAAGAAATGATTCGGAGAGAAAAAAAAATAACAGAAAAAACAAAGCATCCATCCTTCTTGTTTATATTGTTCCCCTCGGGAGGTCTGAAGGTCTCTAGCCCATATAAATATTTGATGAATGTTGTAATTTTCGTTTTGATTGATGGACTGATTGATTTTTTTTTTTTACCTTTCATCAAATGAAGCAGTGACCAAATCAACGAGTGTTTTCTGGCGATATCTGACATCATCGGCTTTTGAAAAATTAACAGAATTAAGCAAGGAATGTAATCTTCGCAAAATTTTTCTTTACCAAAAGTTTATTTATTAATAAATCTACATTGTGAGGTTGTTACATGTCGAATATGAAATCAAGCGAGGCTCATCCTATTTATAAATCAACAAATGGAATAAAATCATGTCTAATTAAATATCGGAGTATTTTGATTAATGAATAGGAATATCATATTTAGAAATGACGGGTTGTTAATAAAACTTTGGAGAGATTTCTTGGAATCAAGTTTGCTCTACATGTACTGGATTTTTTAGCTCATCATCATTTTCATCATCATCATCACCATCCTCGTCCATGCCTTCCTCGTTCGAACAAAAATGAAAAATAAAAAAAAAAAAAATAATAATAATTTTACGCGATAGGGAATCTAAAAATGGGAAGTGCGAATCGACTCTGCTATCTGTCATTTATTGGTTTAATGCAAAACCGCCTGATAAATGATTAATAAATAATGTTTAAACATTGAAAAACTTGGGATGTAAAAATGTGTTTCAAATGCTTAATGGTTTTAAAAAAGCACTTTATTTAGGAAAATGTAAATAAACAAGTTAACTAGAATTAATGACTTCTTAACCGAGCTAAAGTTTTTTTTTTTCATTTCGCGCGCCAGTAGATCAAGAAGTAATAAAATCGTGATATTCATTACAGGAAGTTTTTTTTTTTTTTTTTTTTTTTTTGAAATAGTAGTCCGGTTTCAGTGATCAACTTTAAATCGAGAAAGAGAAGAAAAAAAGCAAAAAAAAAAAAAAAAAAAAAAAAAACGGAGAAAAGATTAAGAAAAAATCCACGAAGAGTATTAAAGCGATTAGTTTTAAATAGTTAATTTTAATTGGTACAACGTTTAATTATAGAGTAGGAAAAAGTAGGGAAAAAATGAAGTTAAGATGGCTAAAATAAAAAAGATGAGCTTGGTAAACAAATGCATGGCGTAACCGGTCACGATTAAATCAGTAGATGCTCCAAGGAAATAATAGTGATAATGCCAACAAAAGTGTTGAAAACCATCAAAAGATAAGATTAGATGAAGAAAAGCCATTTTCAATTCGTATGGGGAATACACCTCACGAATTACCGCCGACTGACTGCAATTTTTCTTTCTTTTTTATTGATGAGCTTTAACTTTCATCAGGGTGCTATTTACTTCGTCTTCCTCTCTTATTATAATAATTTTATTTTTTATCAAAGACATGTGAAGACCGCAAAAGAATATTGGACGCAATGTAAGGTCACGCTAATAGATATTCTCGGTTGGGATGACTTGAAAATTTAATTTTATGTATTGGGACGATTCGAGGAAAATAGGCAGCAATTTCAGTTATGGAATAAGGCAGTTTTAAAAAATGGAGCCGAAATGATAATCTTGGAAATGGTTTCAGGATAAAAAAAAAAAAGGAAATAAAAAAAAAAAAAACTTCTGGGATTCAGAAGTCCGTTTACCTGAATAAGATATGCGATTTTGATACTTAAAGCCAACCTGCAGATACTATCTTGTGCTGTCTAATATGAAGAAGGATCCAGATACAGGATCATGCCAATAGAAACATCATTTTTCCTGGGTATTCCTAAGGAACGGGTACATCCTTCAAAAGTAGACGAAAAGACAGGAAAAGAACTAAACCTAGAAAAATAATCGAGTCCACCTTTAAAAACTTTATTGTGGCTCAGTCACAGAACGATACTTTTTTTTTTTTTTCAAATATCCATTAATACCCAAAGAGAGACCATTTCTGAAGTAAACTTACTTCAGAAAAGCCAACAAATCGTTTTGAAGGTGAAAAGCTACTTAAAAAATCAGACTGGGATATGGGGACATATCCCTACGTAGAACTACTTGTTTAGGGTACTGTCCTAATATTGCTAAATTTAAACAATGAAAAGGTTTAAAAATTTTCAGGAATTTTTTTTGCTTTCGTCAAAAATTCGAATTTTTTGATAAAAATATAATTTTTTAATTAGTTATAATTAGTCAAATTAAAGTCTTCAAAGTTGAAATTTTTACTATTAAAACACTGCTTTAGCTCATATTCTTGGCTAAAGGAAGAAGGACAAAATTAAAAAATGTAGTGAACATTTTATTTAAAATTTTTAAGTCCTTGTTTTTGTTCATGTAGTCTAATTTTAATATTTAAAAAAAAAGACGGCAAAAATTAAAAAAAATTAAATAAAATTTCAGGAAATCTTCAAGTCCTTGCTTTAGCAACTTTAAGTTTCTTGTAAAAGTTAAGTTTCTTGAAAATTTACAAGAATTATCCTTGCTTTCTAATTTTAATATTAAAAAAGGCCAAAATTTTAAAAAAATCGTCAAAATATTATTTAAAATTTAACATTTTTGAAAGTAAAATTTACAAGAAATTTTTTAAGTCCTTCCTTTCGTTCATGTCGTCTAATTTTACTATTAAAAAAGATCAAAAGTTAAAAAAAATTGTCAAAATATTATTTAAAATTTTTAAAGTTAAAATTTTAATGTTAAAATAATTAAATATTAATTTTTGGCCCGAACAGTGCGACACCACGAAACCACCCGGACAGACAGATTTCCGCAGGACCGAGCCCTATGACGTATAGTCCTACGTCAAAAAAAAAAAAAAAAAAATCGGTCGCGTGAAAGACAACCACGTGCTTATTATTACTGTTCACGACTCACTCAAGGATATCTCCCTCTGAGACATCTAGTAGACGTCCGGATCAAGAGACGGATCCAACACTGCCTCCGGAGGTCCAGGAATTTAAGGAACATATAAAGCATCCGTATGCAAGCAGTCTGTGGAAATATTTTTTCTGGATCGGGGAAAACAACAGCACTGTGACTACAGGATTTTTACATTATTTTTAAAAAATAATGTAATGGAGACGGAAACGAAATCCTGTTCTAATTGAAAAAAATTTTTGAAGACCTTTAACCAAACTTGGCTGCAAATTCCACTCGAACGTAAAGATTTTCCTTTTACTCGACGAATCGTATCGATCAACAGAATGAAAGCCTTACAATTCAATTCGATTTTATTAAATACATCTTTTTAACATTTTGAAAAATTTCTTTATTACACTTTACCACAGGAAACATTAAATTTAATGGATTAGTATAGAGAAATCAACATATTAGATTAATAGATTTGAAAGTACTCGAACCTATTCAAGTTATTGGTATTTGTTTTAATACGCAATGAAGATATCTACTTGAACATTAAAATGATTTTTTTTTTTTACTTTATGTGATTAATTTCAGAATCCATCGACCCCTTTAATCACTTTTTTAATGGTAAAATTCATTCTTGTTTTAATAATTAAAATAACTTCAATTTAAATTGCTTTTCGGTCCTTATTACCAAATCGTACCGTGTTTACTTTGCATGAATTACGTTTGTCATTTTATTTTAAAGTAAAAAAAGAAAAAAAACGAACGTTTTACAATTTACACGGATGAGAGGTTATTAAAATACATACGTAATGACTACTATCATTTATAAATAACAATTAAGAAAATATTCTTGTCCTCGTGCTGCAACACTTAAAAAACACGGTAGCGATGATACATTACATATACAAATATTATATGCATTTTGTAAATATAAATTAAAAATTTTTTACCATACGAATTCGATGTTAGGAAGATATCATCAGCTTCAAAGCGGTCGTTTGCTTATCAAATTAAGTTGTCCCATTAAAAATGAATATTCACATGATCATGTTTATATATGAGTTTGCTCCGAGAGTGTCTGAGAAAAGTACGAACCTCATGCTGATTTTTTTTTTTTTAATATTTCGATGAGCAAAACATGGGAGATTTAATTTTGTTTAGGATGTGTTCGAATGTATACACGAGGGTGCCCACACATTGTATAGCTAATACGTTTTCTTTCTTAAAGGGTTTTGCGCATTTGAAATGACGTTATCTAAGAAATCTCTCTCTTCGCACTCTACAATCTTTATGGTCGGTTTTAAAAAAAAAGGTTTTACGACAACGGGCTTGCGACTAAATTTTTCCTTTTGCAATTAGGGCTTGAACTCATGTTCTAATAACTTGATCTATTAAATTAAGTTTATGATATTTTCATCTGTTTCGCAAAAAAAAAAAAAAAAAAAAAAAAAAAAAAAAAAAAAAAAAAAACCATCGTAGGCCTAAACCATGTAAATATTTTTTCGTAACGTATCTGAAAATGATTTATTTGGCTGCGGAAATACAATAAAGTTAAAAAGATGGTGTCAAAATGAGGTTTATTTGGAGATTTAAAATGCGAAAGTCATCAAAGTGCAAGGTACTTACTCGTTAGAAACATCTTAATAAGAAGATTTAGTCTGAGGTTAAGTAATGATAAACAGAAAGGTCATCTGGCGTGAGTCATGAGCTATGGATGGATGCTTTTATCTGCCCACGTCCGCAGGGGACTTTCGGTACGTACCGGGTCTTCTTTGTTCAGCATATGGCAACTACTTTTCTTTGAAAATCGTTTTCCCGTTTATTCAATTTAAAAAGTGCAAAAGCTTTGAAAATATTCGCGATCGAAATCTTTCATTCCTTGGATCTTTGTGTGCACGTTTAACCCACAACTCGACGGACTTTTTTTTATTTGTCTTTTTCTAAGAAAAATAATTTTAATGTATTTTTTTTTCGTTTGTTTCAGACTGGCTGGGCTTCACAGATTTAGCTTCAGATGAGTGCAGTGGACGCCGCTTTGGCGTGGTACTGCGTGGCGCCACTGCCCCACGTTCGCAGCCCGTACACAATGAGGGAAAAAGATAGCAGTCCACGGAAAATGTTGGTTCCGTCGAGCGGACACAGTTCTCCGAAACAAGCGGCCGTTTACCCTCTTACTATTGGAGTACCCGAAGAGGATCGGCGACGCGAAGCCGGAGATGAAATGCCGTTCGACTTATCTCGTAATACGCGTTCAGCGGGTCCTCACATGTCTCCAGCCGGAAGACCTCCGCCCGGCCCCACCGACGAAGACGACCAACCGTTGGACCTTAGGGTCGATCATAAAAAATCCAATCTACAAAGGAGGAGAATAGAGGATGAAAATCAAAACGTTATCATGCGATCTCCCTCTCCAGACTCTCCCCCTCCGAAGGATCTTCATATGTCGATGGATGTCAGGCAAAGTCCCGTATCCCCGAGGAGTCAAAGCTCTTCGGAAAGAAGTAAAGAATCTCCTCATAGTCCTTACCCCTTGTTGTTTCCTCACCAGCCTCTTCATCCCCTAGTTTTAGAGGCTATGTATAGAAATGTCGATAAATCACGATTGCCCCTTCCTTTTCCGGTAAGTCCACAAAATTATCAGACCCCGCCTAGACCTTATATGTTTCCTTCTCCTGGGATGAACGGGCACCCGAACGGAGGTCCGCCTTTTGACGTCTTGAGAGCTCCTCAACATCCAGCTCTGCAGGCACCTGCCAAAAATTTCCCAGTGGAAAACGCTCCGGGTGGTGGAAAATTAAAAGACAGATACGCTTGTAAATTCTGTGGGAAAGTGTTTCCTAGATCTGCGAATTTAACGAGACATTTAAGGACTCACACGGGTGAGCAACCCTACAAATGTAAATATTGTGAAAGATCTTTTAGTATTTCTTCGAATTTGCAAAGACACGTTCGAAACATTCACAATAAAGAAAAACCTTTTAAGTGCCCGTTGTGCGAAAGATGTTTCGGTCAACAGACAAATTTAGATCGTCATCTCAAAAAGCACGAAGCCGACGGTCCTACCATTTTAGACGATCACCGTCACAATCGGTCGTCCGTTTACCAACATCAAAAATCGAATCATCGGCTATCATTGTTACCGGGGCAGGGGATGATCGGTGAAGAATCTTACTTCGAAGAAATTCGAAATTTCATGGGGAAAGTTACCTCGGACGGAAGGATCATTGATCCCGCCAACCTTCCACGAAATCCGATCCCTCCTCCGGGCTACCCGATGCCTCTTCATCCGAGGTTGTCAGAACCCCCTCACTCCGGAAACGGTTTAGAGGAAAACAAAAGGAGTAGTTGCAGTTTAAGTGATAAAGATCAGTCTTCGTCAAGATCTTCTATGTCGGAGTCGTCAGCTCATGGGTCCGTCCCATCTCCTCCTTTAACGACATCTCCGAAGGAGAAAGATGAATCTCAAGATCAAAATCCTTCTTCTCCCTCTTCCCCAAATCAAGATAGATCTAACGCGTCGACTCCGGTGGATGTAGAGACAACGGAACCGACTTCCCCAACGTGAAAATACGTCACAAAGAAGCTCTTAAGTTTGAAATTTTATGTACAAAAGAAAAAAAATGGAAGCCTAGATGTATTTGGAAGTAAACAGGAAGGTTGGCTACGGTGTTTTTTCTCAATTTGAAAGTATTTGCAGCTCAAGATTCAATACTCTTTTTCCATAATGATATTTGTTCATGTTGTTTTTATGCTCGAACCTTTAATTTTCTGTTCCTTACGCTTTTTGCTCACAAATATTTCCTGCCTCCCATATTGTCTTTCTTTGTTTTTCTTTTCTTTCAATTTTTTTCAGTTTGACTTCGCTAATTTCGAACGAAGAATCTTTAATATATAAATTCGGGAATTTTCATCACTCAACATCACATTGCTTTTCCTTACTTTTTTTAGTTTTCTTTCGTTATCTATACTTTGTTCTGTCTTCTTTCATTATCTCTAGGCTTCCGAAAAGAAAAAAATTAAATAATTAAATAAATAAAAATTTGAACAAAAGGTGGATCATTCAATAAATAGTATAGTTGTGTTATGTTTGTGCCAAGTGATATTTTAATTTTTTTTAATATTGATAATGAGAAATGATACAAATAAATGAAAATTTGTCTCGTTGTTCCGGTGTGAATAACAGTTTTAACATGCGATCACGTTTTTTAAGTATCGCTTTTTTTTATTAGCCTCGTTTATTCGAATGATCAACTTTTTTTTTTTTATTTCAGTACGAAATTTATTCCGTATTGAATTTAATTAAGTATTTATGATTACAAATCAAAAATCACGAGTGCTGTGATAATGAAAACAAAATAATAATTCTCTCTTTTTGCGGCTTCCGCTTTCGGTAGCGAAGTAAATATATATTTTAGAAAAAAATCAAATGAGCTTTAATTTTTTTTTTTTTTTTTTTGTGTGTGTATACCTCAATTTTTTTTCTCTTTTATTTTTGTTTAATTTTGGGCGATCCTGGATTATGTGACGGTGGTCACTAGACAAGAAAGACGAGACAACGTTGATGGTATACTTTCCATTTCACTTTCGCGCGGTAATTCATGAAAACGAGAGCATCGCCCAAAGGGACAGATGACGTAGGGCGTGGCGAAAGTGTAGCAACTGAGATGCAAGTTGCGCACACTGCCGCTGGTGTCACCATACATGTTTCTATCTCAAAATTAATGGCAGGTTTCCATGTTTAGCTTGTTTTCGATTCCCCCTAAGGCAACTCACGAGTGTATCTCGAAAAATATATAATTATTTTAATCATTTCAATTTTGCAAAAGAATTTCTTCCTTGAGTTTTTGGGCTATGTCAAACGTATTTGCCCAGGTTGGTTACATCTGAATCTCCTTCCTCAATTGTGTCTTCCCTAAAAAAAAAAAAAAAAATTGCAAAAAATAATTCATGGGGCGATAAATAATTAAAACATTAAAATCAGGTGGTCCCGCTTCATTTTTTTAAAAATATAGTTTCGCATTTTTAAATTACGACTTGTAATTTGCTTAAAACATACATTGTTTTCTATCCTTTTTTGAACGACGACGAAGTTCTACATAATAAGAGTCCTTATCACTTGTAACTTTGCCAAGGAAAGAAATGACTTTCTAAATATGGGAAGGCACTAGAAATGCAATCATTTCCGTTTTAGAAGCTATGTGATTCAGTCGAATGGGTCCTATATCGATAATCTTTTTGCAAGGACGAACTTATTTTCTGACTTTGTTAATCTTCTGTCACGTTTCACGATATCTCTTTATGCTTCAACGACCCCGAATTATTCATTTTTTTTTTTTTATTTAAAAGTGATTAAAAGTATTTCCTTTCAATTTAAACTGAAACATTTTGGAATATTGTGACATAAGAGGGGGGTACAATGGACCAAATATTCTTAAATTTAAAGGGATAAGGGATCCATTACACAAGTTCAATTTTTTGGAGGGAAAAGAACCCGATTTAAGAAAAACCCGGAAAATTAGTCAAATCGCGAAAACACATGCATTACGCCATGGTTATTTTGACCTTGATTATAAATATCGAGAAAAAATCACACCTCGAGTGGGACTCGAACCCACGAAGGCCATGGACACGCCTTGAAGTCCTATACGCGGACAGCGCTCTAACCAACTGAGCTATCGAGGCTTACACCCGAGCGCATGAAAACTTCTCGATATGACTTAATGATGGGGTGGAAAGTCGAAGTATACTTTTTTGGAGAGAAATTCTTAACTCTTTTTTCCGAGACATTTTACGCTAAGACCGCACCGTTTGACAACACGGTGACCGAGTACGCTAATCCAGGATTATTAAATCTCGGAGCGTAAGCCAAAGCAATGACGGAAAAAAACCCCGGAAATCATTTATGATTTTGACATAAGAGGGGGGTACAATGGACCAAATATTCTTAAATTTAAAGGGATAAGGGATCCATTACACAAGTTCAATTTTTTGGAGGGAAAAGAACCCGATTTAAGAAAAACCCGGAAAATTAGTCAAATCGCGAAAACACATGCATTACGCCATGGTTATTTTGACCTTGATTATAAATATCGAGAAAAAATCACACCTCGAGTGGGACTCGAACCCACGAAGGCCATGGACACGCCTTGAAGTCCTATACGCGGACAGCGCTCTAACCAACTGAGCTATCGAGGCTTACACCCGAGCGCATGAAATCTTCTCGATATGACTTAATGATGGGGTGGAAAGTCGAAGTATACTTTTTTGGAGAGAAATTCATCAAAATCATAAATGATTTCCGGGGTTTTTTTCCGTCATTGCTTTGGCTTACGCTCCGAGATTTAATAATCCTGGATTAGCGTACTCGGTCACCGTGTTGTCAAACGGTGCGGTCTTAGCGTAAAATGTCTCGGAAAAAAGAGTTAAGAATTTCTCTCCAAAAAAGTATACTTCGACTTTCCACCCCATCATTAAGTCATATCGAGAAGATTTCATGCGCTCGGGTGTAAGCCTCGATAGCTCAGTTGGTTAGAGCGCTGTCCGCGTATAGGACTTCAAGGCGTGTCCATGGCCTTCGTGGGTTCGAGTCCCACTCGAGGTGTGATTTTTTCTCGATATTTATAATCAAGGTCAAAATAACCATGGCGTAATGCATGTGTTTTCGCGATTTGACTAATTTTCCGGGTTTTTCTTAAATCGGGTTCTTTTCCCTCCAAAAAATTGAACTTGTGTAATGGATCCCTTATCCCTTTAAATTTAAGAATTTTGGAATATGTTACTTTAATGCGGAAAAGGCTTTCACCATTTTTTTTAAAAAAATAAAATTATGTTATCTGGAAAAAAAATTGCGACATTCACCTGTCGTCAGTTGCAAATATCGGATTTTATTAGAAAATTATAATTCATCATTAGCTAATTAAATATTATCATATTAACTTTATCAAGGTCGTCTCGTTGGTCGGCCCCGCTAGGAATTCCGCTAGTTTGGATACTTAAAAATTCATAATGTCAACCCGAGAATTATCTATTACTTCATTGGTAGAAATCAATTAACTTGTAGATTATTATATATTAATCTTCTTTTATCCTGAATCTCTTTCATTAAAACGTAATTATAAACTGCATGACAAAATTTGCCTTCGGTTAGTTTTGGCTCAAGTAATAAATTAAAGCACGGCCGGGCAAAAAGAAAAAGTTGCGACTTCTACCACACCCCAACACTTCACCAAGAAATCAGATACAAATTTCTCTATGTATTTATATTTTTTTTTTTCTCGAAAATTGCAAAAGCTCTACAAATTATGTATGGTGGCACTTCAAGTTGCAGAATTTAATGAAGCGTTTCTATTAGTTTGTAGAAAATAAAACCGCAACTAAATTGTTAAAAAAACGATGAAATAATTGGAACAAACTTAAGTCAGAAAAAAAAAAAAAACAAATATACTTTCTCAAGGATATAAAAAATGATAAATTATATCGATTTTATTATTTTTACTTATTGTGTTCCTAATCATATATTGATTTTTTTTATGCAATTAGTTTTGTATATGAAAAACAAGAGTTACCTTAGTTTATAATAATTATTTTTTTTTAGTTATTTAAATATTACTTTTTTTTGATACCTATAAGGGTGATGAGTTAATGTTGCTTTACTGCATTTTTTTAAAAAAAAATGGTAGCAATCCAAAATGTAATAAAAACGAAACAACACTTGAGAAATTTGCGAAAGGTCGGGTTTTGTATTAATGAACCACGTCAATTTCGAAGGATTTTCGTTTAAATGAAGAGTTAAGAAGTTCATTTTGATTTGATTACAACGAAATAAATTGGGGCCGAAATTTTTTATTATTGAAATACATGCAAAGTCATTTTAAAAATTTTCGTAACGTGACCCATATTTTTTTTTTAAAGTTCTGTTTTTAAATCGCGAATCTGTTCTAAGACAGCCTTGAAAACGTTGTCTGCTGCCACGATTGTAAACACTGAAGAAAACGTTACATCAGAATTAAAATTGAATCATTGTTATAGAATAACAAACTTTTTTTTTTTTTTATCGGTCTGTCATAATTTTTAAAGATTATTTCATAGCGGACTTCCTATTTTAACGACCTTTGTTGGGCGGGTCTATTTTTTGCGATTGTTTAACCTTTTAACACTTTTAAAAAAATTTTATTGTTTCTTCTTTTTTTAAAAAACTCTAAAGAGGTATTCTTATTTTTTCCTTTTTTTTTAGTTCATCAATATTAATTATTTGTGTTGTGTTATGTTTGCACGCACCTACAACACCAATTTAGTTTTTAACGTACGGTTTTTAAATATCTCAATTACACGGTTCTATAATATTTTGTTTCGTGATAATGAAAAGTTTTTACAGTATAATGAAAGGGATTAAAGTTTGAATTGTCAGAAGTTTTGAATGAATGATTATTCTTTTTTTTAAAGCGTCTTATTTTCAATCTTGATTTTAACGTAGCGTTGAACTATAATCATAAAAGTGAGGATTTGCAATTAACTCATCACTAAATATAGAAAAAAACTGTATATACTTAGTGTAAAAAAAATTTATAAAAGGTACAGTCACATATTAAACTATTTGATAGTTTTAAATGTTTTTTTATTCTTTTTTTTTTTTTGTATAAAAGGGCTGTACAAAATAATTCAAAGTTATAATTTTAATTTAATTTTTACAAAAAAGGACGAATATATGGAGTGATTCATTGAATTTTATTTATTTTATTTTTTCTGAAAAATACTACCAATTCCCAACTCTGAATTCGAATTTCAAAGTGTAAAAAAAAGCTTGGGTTCAAAAGGTAAAGTAAATCCAATTGGCTGGAGGTTAAATTGTCAAAATCCTACAGAGAAAAACCAAAAAAAAAAAAAAAAAAAATACAAAAAAAAAACATACTACTTTTGGGACAGAAAAACTTCAGTTTTATAACGAAATTAACCGCCCTGCAAACTGTGTTTAGGCATCATTGCAACAGCATCAGGCGTTTATGCAAATTAAATCACTTTTAAAAATTTGCCTCTTTAAAGCAAAATTTTTTTAGAGTAATTTTATGCTAGTTATAATTCATGTTCCTCCAGTGTGAAAGTTGATGCCTGGAAAGTCTCCATGGCATTATTCAGTAGTAAACAACGATTATCATTTTGTTAAAACCCCTGCGCAAAAAAAAAAAAAAAAAAAAAAAGTCATGTTCTGAAAGCTTTATATGATTGAAACATCTAAAAAAGAAAGATCAGGTTTGAGTTAGCCCAAGTTTTAATTTCCAGAGAGAAATCAGGCCTGTACCCAGTCCAAAAGTTAAACGAGACACGAAATTCTCTGAGACTCTTAAATAATCCTCTCATGGTATAAAAGTTAGACAAAATAAATAAGCCAAATAAAGGTCCACAAACTCGTTATTTTCCTCACATGCCGATTAGGCTAAGCTTCCCTTTACTACTTTCCTGGATGAGCCTGAAAAAAAAAAAAAAAAAAAAAAATTTAAAAACAGAGTTTCATTTTACGACATCGAAGATGTGATCCAGTATTACATTTTTCCTTCTACTTCTTTTGCAATATATGAACACATTCATCAGGTCATCCACGTCCCATACATCTTCCATCGGTCGATTTCTGTTCGATATCTCGATTGAGAATTTATTTGTCCATTTTTATAAAATGTGTGACGTGATAATTTGCATATGTTAAGGTTATTCGACATTTTTTTTTTTTTTTTTTTTACTCAGGCACGTCGAGGTTATAATTCTATGATTGACAGGATCCTAGAATCCGAGATCACTTCTCTGTCCCAAAGCATGCTTCATACTTCGATTTTTACTGACCTTATATCAGTGCTTTTTTCCCCTTTAATTAATTGTAAGTCTGGTGCACGACTCGCGAGATCATTACGGTCGTACGATATTGTTTTTATTCCATTTAGGGTTAGCATATGTTATGTTCCTTTGAATTGTTAAATTTTATTTCCATTATTAAAATATTTAATAGGTCGTATACCGTCGCGTTTTTTTTTCTTTTTGTATTGTTTGTTTAATGTTTTTAAGTTATTGATACTCTAGTAAAGCCAGGTTTAAAAAAAATCATTTTATCGATTTTCTTTTCCATATATCCCCCATCAGAAAAGATAGCCGGTAAAAACTAGCTCTGGAAGGAAAAAATAATAAAGGATCGGAAGCTGCTAAATAAACAAATGGAAGAGAAGAAGTTGGCATTGTAAATGTCGATTGAGACATTTTTGACGTTTGACAAGACGATACTTGGATGAAAGATATTTATTAGCATTAAGTGCACATACAATGACGGTCTATTACGGTTGCTGCGTATCTCCTAATTTACATTGCAAAACGATTAGAGTAAATGGCTGAGATACGAGCACCAGAAACAAGATCATCATTCACAAAATACCGATCTTCTTTTTTTTTTACTTCGACGATTAGAAGCAGCACCCACCGACGACGTTAAATATTCATGAAATCTGATTTCAGTTTTTTTTTCTTTTAGTAGATCTGGTTTTAGAAAATCTCGTTTTTCAATTTTCCCAATACCGCGATGTTGCGATATCGATGTTTTACATTTGCCAAAATTTACGAGGAGAATCATAAGTATGAAAAATAATAAGATAGACAAGATGGGATAAGATCGATGCCCCGGCGTTAATTAGATTACAGCGTACCACTAATGAACTGCTCGACAGGGGATATGCCCATTAATATCGCACTTGATTATCCATTTTAACGCGGCATGCATCTTTTCGGTTTGCCACGTCGATCACGTAGGTGTTCCTATAAACATAATTACTAATCCAAATAATTTCATCGACTTTTTTTTTTTTTTTTAAATTTTTTTACTCCTTTTAATTTTCTATCGCAACATTCTTTCAATCCTTGTCTGTCCTTGTTCACCGTTTAGATTGATTGCAATAAATGTTATCGGTTAAGCAAGCGAAATCGTTGAAAAGCAAAGGATGATTTTGAGAAATTGAATTACGATGATCGATCACTTTGGTGCATTTCAGTATTAATTAAATATACGATTGGATTTTAAGCAACCTTTCAATATTTGAATACTTCGATTTTAAAAAAATAGATGCTGTATATGCTAATTTTGTTGGTTTTCTATATACACATGTGATCAATAAATCGAGAAATTCGAATGAGGATGGAAAACACAGTGCAATTTTAAGATTCTAATGAATTTGAGATAATTTAGAAGGCGAGAAATGGAAGATATTCTGCTGCGACGGAGGCTCTGGCGGATTTCGACAGTGCCAACGAAATAACGGACCAACGATATACCCCCGTAACATGAGTAACTTTTTATTTACAATTTTAATCGACTTTCAATGCCTTGAAACATCATCAGGATCAAAAAAGAAAATTAACGTATTCTTGCATATTTTACTCAAATTTAAGTCCTGATTAAAAAAAAAAAAAACTCTTTTAAGGCTAAGGTACTATACAAATTTGGTCCTTTACGGATGTGCTGCCATCTGGTGGATTTTATATCGTCCGGTCAAACAAAATCTCCCCATGGTAAAATGACCTGGCTAGGTGTATTACACAATTACAAAAAAAAGGATCCCTTTCTGGGTTTTACTCCCCCTTTTGCCATACACCAGTAATATTTTCTTTACTTATTTTTAAGATTTTCATCGGCAGAAAATTTTGAGCAATTTTTTCTCTCAAGTTTATAATTTTAATATATCTCCTATTCTCATAAAAATATTACCGGCTTTGAATCAAATATATTTTTATTTGCAAATGAACAAATAAACAAATAACCATTTTCAATAAATTTTTACTCAAGAAGGTCAATTTTACTGGGGCATTTATTCCTTTCCTTTAATACATCTATCCTTCCCATAAAATTTTAAAATACAATAACGTCCACGCTAATTTAGAAAATTTAACTGTTATATATTTTTGTAAAGGAAATACCGCATAGTATGCCGAAATCGGCAGGACCAATCATAAATCGTTTTATCCCTCAGACACTGACGTCACTTTCCGTTGCGAGTAACGTTTTTAACCAATCAGAGGGCGTCTTCAATTTCAGAAAACAACGTAGTCGAAAAAAATCACGTGACGTGGTACTCCTTGGGCATTAGTGCACGGTTTCTTTTAATTCGGGTTCGGGTTTCCTTTTTTTTAATTCAAATTTTCTAAAACGTTCGGTTCGGTTCGGTTCGGTTCGGTTTTTCTAGAACAAAAAATTCGGTTTCGGTTCGGTCGGTTTGATATATTTTACCTTAAATACTGTATGACCCACTAGTGAAATGTTATTTTAGCTGTTGTGCTATTATTTACTTGCACGTCGATACGTCTTTCTTTGTGTGTTCATAAAACAATTTTGCTTTACTCCTAGAGAAAATCTAATAGTTAATTAAGCCTTTTTATTACTTTGCCCGTCGAAAATTCAGAAAATAAATGCAGCATACGTCGCAAATACAGTGTGTTTTGAGTCTCGAATAAGGGGGCTTTAGAGTTCATCAAATTGATTCAACAACGCATATTTGGACATATCTGCAGATAATTATGTTTTTCTAAAGCCTCTGAAGATCTAGATGTTACAAGGATAATTTCATTTCATCATGGAAGGTGAATTGCAGGGGTTGAGGCGTTCCTGGTTTTAGTGCCTTTGTTCGTGTTAGTGGTTTTTCTTCTGTTCATTTTGAATTTTTTGGTTTAAAATACAAATATTCAACTACAGCTGGTGAAACAACTGTCAACCAGGCTCAACTTTATTTACATTAGTAGTTCATTTATTTGATTGGTAAGTACTTGATTTCAATTTAATAATCCAGAAAATCAATTTAACCAATCATCTATACCAGGTGCAAAATGTAAAATTCTTGATATTTGTAATTTGTTTTACCCTTTAGAGACGGAGGCATCTACATACGCCCAATTGAAATGTTCATTCTAAGATGCCTCAGAACATTTCGAGCTGAAGAATCAGTTCTGAAAATGGGCTGCTGCTTGTAAAGGGTTAATGAATAAAATCAGGATTTTTTTTGTCTGTTTTGAACCATGGCAACCATTTCTGTTAAAGATAAGAAAAAAATATTTCCTCATTATGCATGGAGATCCTGATCCAAGTAAAATAATTATGATAAAAATCTAATTTTTCATTATCACATTAAAGGTGATTATCTCCTTTTACACAGCACACACATTTTTTTCCTCCATAATCAACTAAATTTGGCTAATTCGCAAGTTTAATAAAAAAAATTTAACCTTAATTCATTTACATTTCTTTTCAGCAGAAATTTATTATGATAATTAAATAGATTTATTAACTCGACAACTCCTACATTTCAATATAAATATAGGTTGCATGGTCAGAAAATTAATAAGCGACTGATTTCTAGATACTAGTACTAAATTATTATCTCTTTTGTTGGCTATTTTTTATTTGTATTAGGAAAGACATATAATAAGGCACAAAAAGTTTTCCTTCAAAATAGTTTGTCACTTTTGCACCAATAAAAAAATAAAAAAAAATTCATTTATGAAAAAATTTTTATAAACTGATAAGCAAAAAAACAAAAACAATTAAGAGATCTACAAGATTAGCAAAAAAAAAAAAAAAAAAAAAAAAAAAAATTCATCTCAGATAAAATTAGAATAAATGTAGGGGATCAAGATGATTTCTCGCCTGACTCGGATTCGATAAAAAAGAAGAAAAAAAATAGACACTTTTTGTCGTGACAAAGATTTTAAAAACCGATCTTTTTTTTTACAAGGCATGAACCCATTTGCATGCTTTAAATCGATATTTGTTATGAATTTCTCGTTTCCTAAAACGATTTTTTTTCTTTTCTAAACTGGATGCGTTTTACCGTATGAGGCTAGCTTGAAACCGTTTTCGAATCGGTTCATCAGCTAAAATCGTGAACGCCTTCTTACACTTTTTTTTTTTTTCCTTAATAGATAATCAACCGCTATTATTATTTACTCGATATATCATTTGAAGTGTGTATATGGGCGATTTTAACGCTATCTAAAGTCAAGGGAAAATGTACCTGCAAACTATTATCAAAAGGTGTTCGTGTAACCTTTAGAAATTAATTGAAAGACAGTTGCACTAGAATGGCGGTAGGATAGTATGCACTCTATATACTTAATAAAGTGTTACCTGTAACGATTATTTAGGAAAAAGGAAAGGAAAGAAAGATGAAAAGACATAAAATTATAGAAAAATTCAGTATAATAGTATCAAAGGTTCCTTAGAGAGCTGCCTGAGTGGCCAGAACAAAAGCCTCGAAACCCTGTTCCACTGCATGACTTGGTGTTGTATGTGGTGAGCTTATTGTTTTTGTTGTCAGCTAAAAAAAATTGGAAAGTTAGCATCTGAAGCTTTCTTTTTAACATAACAGTTTAAGTTTCCTTTTCAAGTATTTAACCCTTTGCAGCCCATGGATCCATATATAGACACATTTATTTTAATACCCAGACGCTCATGCAAAACTTTAATTTTCTTAAAAAATTGTGAAAACCTAAGAACTAAGGGTATTTTGACCTGCTGAAACCGAAGATTAAGTCAGAATTTTAAAAAAACCAAAATTTAGATGGCGGATGGTTGGTAAAATCTTATTTAAAATATTACATCATTTTTTACTAGATTCGAATTTTTATAAACGCTTTATTTATTGCTCTTTTTATTTTTATGAACTTAAAAATGCAAGTAAATAATGAATGGACATTCATTTATGCAATATTTAACAAGATTTCTTCACCTGTGTTTAGCTTATGGGCAAAACAGATTTTTTTTTTGTGTAGAGGCGTTTAAAATTCAATGTAAGGTTTGTAAAAATTTTATTAAAAGAAAGAAATTTTTAATAGTCTTAATTTTGGGAAGGAAGTGATGACTTCTTTTTTTTTTTCAAAAGAATTAAAAATGTGATCGGCGATAGCTATGGAGGGGGAGGGCGAGGGGTTTAAAATATTAAAAAAGGTATGTTTCAGAAACTCAAGTGGGTTTATCAAATGTAATTTTATGGCAAAAAAAAGAAAAAATAATAAATAATAAATAAAATAAAAAATAGAAAAAAATAAAATAAAAAATAAATAAAAGTAAAAACGGATATTCTCACTTCTCTCTCTTTGGCCGAGATCTCCTCCAGCGGGCCTTCTAATATCTTTATACTTGATACGTCGATAATTTATTCTTAGAGAGCTAAAATAAGTGACTCGGGGTTATTTTCACAGGATGAAATTGATGGTAAAGTCGCTTTTTCAATTTTACAAAAAAAAAAAAAAAATTAGTGCAAATTCACTTCACTCTCCGGACCGAGATCCTGACCAATCGGGCTCCCTAAATATTTAATAAAGATTTAATAGAGATTCTTTATCCTTTATAATTCGCTATGTAATCCTTAAAAATTTTGAAGTAAATTATACAGGGGTTGCTTTGCACGAGAAAAACGTGGGGGAAGTCCATTTTTGGATTTGAGAAGAAAAAATACGGTAAGTCACCTCTCTCTGACAGCTCAGCCATTGGCCTTTTATAATGTTATCTTTAAAACTTTGGCAATGTTTTCTTAAAAAGCTTACTACGTATAAGTCATCAGGGGTTATTTTTACACGAGGAAAACGATGATGAATCTGTTTTTTAATTTGACAAAAGAAACAAAACAAGCAAAAAAAAATTGAGTGCATAAAGTTATTTCACTTTCCCGTGTCCGAAATCTCGGCCAACTGGGCTTCCGAAGGCAAAACAGAGGAAATAGATCTTTTTTTTCACAATTGAATATTACTTAATTAAGTACAGCATAAGCCTAAGCATGATTTTTGACCTTTTGCGTAGGAAGCAAAAAAAAAAAAAAGAAAAAAAAAATGCTTTACTTTATGGGAAACAACTGCCATGTTTTCTGAGGAGGTGCACCTCCTTTCCTGAGAATAGCTTAATATTTAAATGTTTTCTTTCAAGTTGCTTGAGAATGGTTGTGAAATACTTTTCAAAAATTTTAGTAAATTTAACTGTTGGAATTTTGGTAGGGATTGAAATACCGGGAGTATCGGTACCGAACCGAAATTCGGGAAACCTCGGAACCCCTTTCCAGGTACCGGTTCCGGTTCCCGTAATTTTATTAATCCTTTTGATTAGACAAAAAAACAAAAAATTAAAAGCTAAAACTATACAAGCAGAGATAAAAAGGCAAGTTTTTTATTGCATAGTTCGCTTTTGGTGAGTAACAGTGCTGCCGCAGGTGCGCTATCGCTTGATTTCTTTTTGTACAATGCCGATCTAACTAATTCTCAGAAATTTGGATTTTGATTCTTGATTTCTTAAAATTACTTATTTTATATTTTATGCAACCAGAGAATAAGCATTTTCGAATTAAAATTCAATTTAAGAAAATGTCTCCACCTGCCACCTACGAAAAAGTTTGCTTGATAAATTAAATTTTTTTTTTTGTCGGTACCGGTACCGAGAGTACCTGTTTCGAAAAAGCTCTTTTTCCTTGGAACCGGTTCCGAGATTTCACGGTACTTTGCAATCCCTAAATTTTGCTTATGAAAACGACTTACTTTGTCAGTCAAATTTAAAAAAAAATATTGGAGGATAAAAATTAAATTAGGACAGAGATGGTACAGTTTTTGATTTTTTTAATTAAAAAAGATATGTACTTATTCAGTTTATTCGAATTTCCTTTTCGCTTTGTATCTCGTTTCGGCCCTTCAAACCTAAATAAGTTTTGTAGGTATATTATGTTCTAGCTGACGCTATACCCCAGCTATATAGCGCGTAAAGAAGAAATCGACTATATAGGATGTGTAAAACAAAAATACACTGCAAAAACGAGCTTTTGGCATATTAAAAATACTGATAAAATCGATCAATAGCTACAATTTTCAGTCCTCAAAAAGTCAAAAAATTTGAATAGAAGGTAAAAAATCTCACAAGGAAAACCATTTTAAAAATATTCATCAATTAAAAAACAAATGAAAGGCAATGGTTTCACATGTTTCAGATTAACCGCTTCTCTTCGATTGTTAATACAGGTGTGTAAGAAGAAGTCGATAAACAATATATTGCTGTGTCACGCGGACGCTTGTGTATAATCAAAAGTTAAAAAATATCTTTCAATTTTTAAAACCTACACAAAATAATCGGAAAGTTTATGTCATTGCTGGACTGGGGTTTTTAAAAAATATTTTCATAAAAAAAAAATTCTTTTAGTGCTGCATTACTTTCACCGGAGGGGTGCCTCAAGGAGGGGTATTAAAATTACCCACATTAACTAATAAAATATTATATTATTTGTTTGTTTAACATGTCAAGGAAATCGATTATTTTAATAGCTTTTAAAGGGGAATGGATCAACTTTAAACTAGGAACTTTTTATACACATATTTCGATAACGCAAGCATAGCAATCTTAAAGGGGGTTTTACATCGATGGAAAGAAAAAAAAAATGCTTGGAGGTGAAAGGATTTGCGTGACGATCCAGACCGTAAATGACTGAAAGATGAAGATAATTCCGAGTTTGATAAAAGCACATTAACCGACGGTTCTTGGGAGATAGACGAGTGTCACATAATTGAAGAAGGAAATCGTGATACTCATCGATGTGCGTGATTTTAAAATGGGTCATTATCAGTGGTATTGTGAGTCGAGTCCGTCTACCCATTTTTCTTAATCGGTGTCGAGTGGTCGAGTCCCTTATTTTTTCTTGTAAAATAATAAAAAATAAAGACGAGTGCTCGATTTGAATTACGCCCCCATTTTTTTTTATTTTCATTAGTGGGTAAGGCTACTACTTCTTTTATAATGTGGGAATGGTCTCAATAAGTACAAAAATAATATTTTTTAAATAAAAAGAGAGGCAAACGTTCATTACATAAAAAAAAAACCCAAAAAGAAAAAAAAACTACAAAACAAGACCGAAATGATGTAATCGACTTAATTAACTGAAAAGTAGAAAACCGTTGAAATTGAAATAAAAGCCGATGAGTTAAAATTGTCAGCGGGTTGTCTGAATTTTTTTTTTCTTATTTCGCTATCGTCTTCATATAATGTGTGTAATTATTACTGAAACAAAAAACTGGAGCGTGTAAAACAGTAATCAATGCATAACGACAGGAAATCATGATATTTTTTAAGAGATCGCGATCGTCAATATTCGGTATCCGCTCGTTAAATGATCTCTTACTTTCATCTACAATAATTATATTGTGTCTTCCGCATCTTCTACAAAAATTTAATACAAGGACCTTATTATTCATATGCATCAAAAATTTCTCCACGGACGTTCACAATTATTAGAATTGGAATTCGAATCTCGCGCATTAGAAGATACAATCAGGTCGTTACAGGTATTTAGGTATCGGATGTATGGAATAAATGTAATCTCTTGAATTTACGGTCATATAAATAGGTCAGGAAACTTAGGGTAGAGTGCTTGAAAAGTGATCGTAACTCTTCGATTTCGAAGCATATACCTAAGTGGTTTAATTATTCCCCATGGAAATATTGGATTGGATGGAATTTGAATCAGGCGTGGAAAAATTGACGGGAATATAACGATCATTTAGGCTGGACGTATGCCCATTTTCTGCCGTACAATATTGGATAGTATCGAAATTTTTTAATGGCTGGATCAATGCTGTTCAAGACATATTTTTCCTTACCTTGTTTTCTAAATTAAATTTCATATACACATAGACGCTAGTAACCAAATGAAGTCGACTAAAAATTGGACGCACTGAAAATTTGGTAGCATTTATTATTTTGAATGGAAAAAGAATGTGCTTTTTCATGACTTATAATAATTTGGTCAGGATTTTAAAACTGTTTTCGGTCAATATTTTAAATAAATGGTCAGTATGTTGGTGGCCAGTAACAATTTAATGAGTAAAAAAAAAAAATAGTTGGTCAGTGTTAAAATTAAAGGATCAGAATTAAAATTAAAAAGTCATTATTTAACTAGATGACCAGTAAATTAATTATAGATATCATGAATTTGAATTATTTGGTCAGTAAAGCAAAAATTTATTTTGGCTATGGAATATGGTGATCAAAAAAAAAAATGTTTTGAAATTTGTCCAAAATTTGTTCACCAAAAAAAGAAAAAAAAGAAAAAAAAAAGATTATTTTAGTGTAAATATGCATGCAAGAAAAATTTTGAAACATTTTTTTTAAAAAAACGATTTAGGGGTGTCGCAGAGCAGAAAAAGAGCCTAAGCCTAAAACAATTTTTTCCTTAGCCTTCAGAAACGAAAATTTGGTGCATTTTTTCGTAATTCAATTTTACAATAATGGACTTTATAGGTGCTTTTTGACGTTGTAGAAGACGAATTTCACTATCCAGATTTTCTTCGACCAACGCCTGAGTCGCTGTTACCGCTTTTTTAGCGCTTAAACCCGATTTTTTGGTGTCAAAAAAAGTAAAATATCTTCTTTTAAGTCATAAAAATAATTTATTTATTAACTGCGTATGAATTCCGATTTTTCGGGCTTAATTTTTATTTATTTTCCAATTTGGAGCCCTGAAAATTTTTTTTCTGTTAAAATTGCTTACATTAATGGGAAAATGCTCGGGGAACACGAATATTATTTTTATCGATTTTCCCCAATCAACGTCCGATTAGCCTGCAGCGCTTTTAGAACGCCTAAATGTTATACGTTTTCGGCTAAAATCTCATTTGACGTATGTTTTGCGGATGAAACCGGTATATTTAATGTAAAATGAGACAAGGCATTACTGGTGGATTAATTCTGTAAGTTCACATCTTTTTAAAAATAAATACTAACCATTTAATAATTTTACTGATCAAACACTATTTTTTTACCCACCATTTATTTAAAATATTAACCATTTCTGTACGTCAGAGCCAAAAGGTTCAATATGCAAATTAAAGATGTCCGCTAAACGTTGTTTACCCATAACAAACGGCCATCTTGAATTTGCATTTTGAACCTTTTGGCTCTGACGTACAGATTTATTTTAAATACTGATCAAAAATTCGCTTAAATACTGATTAATTTATATAAAAAAGTGCCGACCAGTTAAATACAAGCCCTTTTTCGTGGACAACAATATTTTTCTGCAAATTAAAATATTAAGATCGAAAATCATTTCGCTACTCTTTTTTTTTAGAGTTTAGCAGCAAATTTTTTTTTAATTTAAAATTTTTTAAAATTAAGTGTACACCGAAATGTATGAGTAACCCCTCGGATTTTATTTAAGAATAGGCATAATATGCAGAATAAGCAGCGGTCCGATGTTTAATCTGTTTTCTACCTCTAAAATAACCGCTGGTCCATTTGTCTTCTATTTGTCATATGCTGAATTTATTTATTTATTTTTTAGTTCAATCTTACGCTCAACTATTTCTAAATCAAAATCGAATGCAGCAGCTCATTGTATCCATCTATATTTTTTGAAGATTTCCTTTTTAATCAAAAAAATTTAGAAAGCTAGCCATGAAAAAAACATTGATATGTTAGTTATTTTTATTAAAATAATTATTTGTTTAGCCGTTGTCAAAATTAAACGTAACAAAAGGTTCTTTTACCGCTCGTAGCATAATCATACACAGTATGCCATCCAAAATCAAAAGGAAATAACTTTCAATTGTTTCTTCAACATGCTTTTGTACACGTAAGATTAGAAAAATCTAATCCCTTTAGTTTTTTTTTTTTCTTTTTTGTTATTTATATGTGAACTGATAATAATTAAGACAACACCTTTTTCGAATTTAATGATTCACACATGGAAGGATGTCAGTCACTCAAATGGAACTTTCTTCGGTTAATAGAGGTTAATAGAGAAGGAACTATCGGCACCGCCACAATGAAAATGTTTTGTACGAAACTGACGTCTTCAGGCTGTCGGTCCGTCTATCCTCAATTTATTTTTTTTTTCCTCCTTCTTTTCATCTTACTACCATCTTTCGTGATCCAAAATGCTTTTGTTCGATTTTTTTTTTTTTTCAATTTTAATTGAAGACTATAATTTTCGAAGTTTATGTTTTTCTTTTTTTTCTGGAGAATACTCTTCGTACTTGTGTAAGCGAATGAGAAAAAGATCGCAGTGATATGACGCTTGCTGATCTTTGGTATTTCACGTAATATTATGGTGGTGATGTGACATGCATGGTCCATATTTGCTTCGTTTGATTGTCATCTATAACTTTGGAAAATGATGTCTAAACCACCACGATCTGTTTAAAGCTTATTTACCAAAGTTATTTTTTGCACTTTATGTATAGTAAACATTTTCCTGGAAAAATGTTTAAGGATAAGAAATATTGAAATTTTCTATCCTTTTACGGCCCTGTTCATTAATTTTTATCGAGCAATTATTATTATTATCATCGTCGTCGTCATCATCATCATCATCATCATCATCATCATCATCATCATCACCACTATTATTATTATTATTATTATTTAAAATTTATGTATAATGTGGAGTGATTTGAAGAAAGGTGAACCTATTCTTCAAAATTTAAATGATACTTTTAAAGAATAACATAATTTTTTTTTCTTCTTTCAATGAATGACTTTTGACTTTTGATATTCTTTTTTTTTTTTTTTTTTTTTATGTGAGCACTCGGAATAAAAATTTGGGACACATTGAAACTATTATCGGAAACGAAAACGACTTTCTGTCAAGGTTATACCGATGAAAGTATCCTTTCTTTTCTTTCTTTTCTCTAACAATCACAGGAAAATAAACACGTATGCCTTAAAAGGAAATGAGAAAAAAAATACTAAAATAATGAATACTTATCAAAAGGTCCCTTATGTAGATCTATTAATTACTTGTTGGTAGAAAAAAAATTAATTTATTCGAGCGACATATTAAAAAAAATTGAAAAAAGAAAACTTAAGAAAATCGGTCCAGCAAGTTTAAAGGAAATTGCGTTTTTTTAAATATGTATTTATTGTTTTCATATAATAAAAACTAACACGAAAATTAATCTGACCTCAATTCACCTTTAAAATATCAAATGAAAAAAAAATAATCGATTTTAAGGTTGAAATTATCAAAAAGTGCTTCTTTTAGCAAAAGTTAATGGTTATTTAAAAATAAAGCGAAGATCCTGGGTGTAGAACCGGATTTAAGGTTTCATCGAACATCGATTGTGCTCAACCACCGTCTTCCTGCTTTTCAAAATTTTTAATGAAAGTAATCATCATCACGACGGAAAAATCTTTCTTTTTTTCTAATTCTAAATTTATTTTTGATTTTACAGGTTTGATCAAGAATGATGTTGAACAGGTTTAGCGAACCATTTGTCGATGCAAGACTCCATTACTAGAAATCTGTCGTTGAGTAAATTGTCAAGGTGATTCTCATCGGTGGATCAAGTTATTTTCATATCTTCATTACCTGAAAGGAATAGAAAGGTAAAGTAAATATACATATCCACAGCCGACATTTTGAGTCAAACGGCATCGGTCCTGTGTTGATTCCCTCTCGGAAAATCATACTGGGACGTAAATTGAGGACGATCTCAATTGAGTTCGGATTCATATCGATTACCGAAATTGAGATTGTTACAGATCTGCAGCCAGCTTGGAAGGACAAGAATGGGGATGTGCTCAACAAATTTCAACAAAATTTCGAGAAATTTGCTCAGATTTTGGTTCTGGACGTGTAAGACTCTAAGGATTCAAAATCTAAAATTTCTTGTTTGAGAATCTTTCTTAAGATCTTGCGAGATCTTCAGAAATCTTACGAGATCTTGAGCAAGATTCTCGAACAAGAAGTTTTAGATTTTGAATCCTTAGAGTCTTACACGTTCAGAACCAAAATCTGAGCAAATTTCTCGAAATTTTGTTGAAATATGTTGTGTGCATCCCTAGCTAAGGGGGGCAGAATGATATTTTGGGGGCCTCCACCCTTTTAACATAAAAGATGAGGAAATTAAATTAATCAAAAAAAATTTACAATAGGAGGGGGCTCAGCCCCCTGTAAAGGAATATGAGCCCCCTCCTCTTGTAAATTTTGTTTTAATTTATTTTTTTCGATTAACCGATATGAATGAATCGAAATCGGGAATCTTATATCGCATTGTGCAGGACAATGTTAAATTTAAATTTTTTTTAGGTAATACCATTATTTTCTAATAAACTTCAGCTTCTTAAGAGGAGGCTTCACGGAATAGCGGAAGGAATTGCTGCTTTGTCTAACACTTGATTCACGGGGAAAAAAATTAAATTTTAGGTATCCAATGAACTCCTTTGACTTTTTCCTGTATTTTTGGCACAGGTTTCAACTTGTTTTAAGCAAACAAAACCAGGAAAACAAAATCAAGGTTTTTTTTGACCGCAATTTTTTTCGAAATTATTTTCCCGCCGCCCTTACATCTCAGATAAGTTAAACTGCCCTAAAAATTCCAGGATATACGAGAAGAGTTCGTTAGATACGTAAAATTTGGATATTTTCATCATAAATCGAATACCGTAAATTGGGGTGAAGTTGAAAGGAAATTCAAAACAAAATTCTAGGTTTATTTTAGGCACAAAAAATAAAATTTTTTACTGAAGTATTCCAAAAACAATATCCACTTAATGAAGTAAAAAAATTTTATTTTTAGTGCCTAAAATAAACCTAGAATTTTGTTTTGAATTTCCTTTCAACTTCGCTCCACCATGGGCGGATCTAGGGGAGGGGGGGTTGGGGGTGCTAGCCCCCCTCCAGGAAGCAGAATAGCCCCCCCTAGAAAAAAATTTTAGATCCGCCCATGCACCCCACCTTTTCAACTTCACCCCAATCTACGGTATTGGAGGAAACAGCCATTCATTCCGGCATCCGTGAAGCCTCCTCTTAAAAAATTTTCATTTCTTATTTACTTATTAACGAATGTTAATTTTAATAATTAGTCAGCAGCTTCTATAGGTCAGAGGTAACTTTTTTTCGTACACAAGTATCTCCCCCTCTCCCCCCCCCCCCCCAAAAAAAGGATTAAAATAAAAAAATAAGATAAAGTAAATAAATACCTGGTTTTAAGTGATCTTCATGATCAAAAGAGAAGTCACTTGTATGATTATTAATGGATAACAAGATCTCAGGGGAAAAAAGTGTTTTAGAATTGGTAAACCGTATCTTGTTCAAAAAGAATTCATTTTGAAAGTGGCAACTTTTTTTTCTTTTATTTTAAAACAGTGGCCCAGCCGATATTTGGGATGCCGGTTAAATATTCGCCGAATACCATTATTCTCTGTTGTAATTAATTGTGTATAGCATGTAGTAGCACATGTAAAATTCTTTTCTCATGTTGTATGTCCGAAATGAATAATGAAATATATCCTAAATTGCTATGAAATTATGTTAATATCGTTTTATTATGTGAGTTTGACATAAAAAGAATCTCCATTACCTGACAACTTGTGAAACTATTAATAAAGGGGGTCCCTTTTTATTTTCGTATATCGTTATGATTGATGAGAGAATCGATGGCCCCGACGGATGAATTCTACTATATCTTCCCGAAAGGAACGGTAAAAATGCGAAATTAGGCGTGTTTACCGCATAGTTAAAACCGTTTTTAGAATGGCTTCTGGGTGTCATCGGTCACGACTTGCAAATTAGACGATAGGTTTATAAGCCCTTAAATGTACTGATGCAAAGCGTTTGATATTCATGCATGCTTATTTCAATTTTATTGTCTTTAAATTTTTTTAGCTATTAAAAAAAAAAAAAATACGAAAGGCATTTTTAAATCCATCATCGTTTAAATATCTAGAATCTGTTTTATGATCGATTACGTAAACGAGAATAGAAATATATCGGTTAAATTAGGAGTCCTTAAGGGGACATTTTTAAATTACGTAAACAGCAGAGAGAAGGGGGTGGTTAAAATACTTCCGGTGGGTGGGGGACTTCAATTCTAAGTTCTTGGGGTGTAACAATTAATCGTGAAGAAAGGAGAAGGGGTTCCGTGTCCCTCCCGCCTACCTGTTTTACGTCCTTGTAAAGCCTGCCTAAAAATTAAATTTTGTAAAATTTTGTGCCCCGACAAAGCATCACCACCAACTACAAACTGACCGTAAAGACATTTTGAATATTTTCTGAGGGAACGAATCTCAGTAATCGGAAAGGCCGCCAGAGGCAAAAAGTATGAAAAGTATTGGTTTTAAGTTTTGCCCTGGCCGGTCAGTTTTTGCCAGTCCGTCACTGATCGCCACTCCGGCAGATTGATATACTCATCCATCTACGTTTTTTTTTAATCTTTTGAACTGAATACGAGACATTGAAACTTGAAATAAATCGAAAAATTGATATGGAAATTTGCAAACTCTGCATTTCCATATGACTGATAAAACAGGTATATTTAAACTGATTGGTATAACCACACACGACCTTGGCGGTGTCATCTTCTCGGAAAAATCAAGCCTAGGAAAACGTTGACGTTGATTTCTTAAGCTAAATAAAAACCAACATTATTATGTAAATCGTTCTTTTATAAAAAAGAATAAAAAATTCACACTTGATTAATTTTTTTAATTTAAAAAGTGTAAGATAATTGCGTCGTTTTCCTCGATTGCATAAAAGAGATGTAACTTTTCTCAAAAGAAGACAAAAATCGCCGAAAATCGCCGATTTTTGATTGCGTAATTTTTTTTTCTGTGACCGAAATTGTTTTAAAAATTTTCAGAGCGTGGAATAAGTATTTTTTTCTTTTTTGTGACAGAAATATAATTTTGTCATGAATAAAAAAAAAAAACGACTACCGTAAAAATCCTCTCAAGAGATTGTGGCTAATTTTTTTTTTGTTTCGATAATAAACGATCCAATGGCAAAATATTGCATGGATCTTAAATCCCCGATCCCCTGGAGATCGGTCAACTAAGCGACAAAATCAGGACGCGTGAAGTAGGGTCGCGGTCGATGTGATCGATTGATTTTTACCGCAGACGATACAAACTAATTGCATAACGGCCGAAAAGGCCGTTCATTTCTTTTTTTATTTTTATTTTCTTGAAAAAAGAAAACAAAAGCAAGGGAGGAGAAAAATAATCGCCCTGTATGGACACTGTCGAGAAAGTCTTTCGGATTAATAAAATACATTTTTCCAAAGACACAATGTGACATTTAATGCAACTCCTACGGAGGTAGAAAAGTGAATATGATGCAATAAGAAGATTATAAATTAATATTAACGATCGCATATCAAGTATAAATACAGATTGTGCTGCGTATAAATAAGGAGACACGGGCGATCTCGATAATTATAAAAACCACACCTACAACATGCGAATTCAATTACAAAATTATAACGGAGAGTGATGGAGTGAATACCTTATGAGCAACCAACATCTTAAGTCACACATGGCAACATTAAATCCTTTTAGAGGAGATAAAAAGTTGATTCAGTTTTTCCATTCTCGGGTTTTTGACTGATATCGAATTAGTTTATTTCCTTGTAAGGATCTAGGCCTCTAAGTTCTTTTTTTTTCTTAATTTCCGTTGATGATGTAAACCTATATCCGACTTGACTGGCGCTTTGAAAATTTAGAATCGAAGATACCGATCGTCAAACATGAGGCGTAAATCGTGCGTGAGCGTTATAAATCCCAGGATTTTCCCTTGGAGTAAATGAATCAGTGTTAAAAATAACAAGAGCATCGGGATGGATAAAAATTGCCCATAATTACTCGGGCAATACATAATATTATTCAATACGATATCAAGTATTTCATCTATTGTGAACTTTGATTGATATTTTGACAGGGGACGTCTTATTCAGGAAGTAAAAGCAATACGGTTTTGGTATTCGTTTATTGTTTACACAAAACATGAAGTCCACAGCTATCAACTGTCAGTCCCCCGGACCAGACAAGACAATGATTTAATGTAATTACAACCATAATTATCATAATAATATCCATTGGAGGTTTTTACTTTTTTTGACACTTTAGTTTGATCAAATAGACACATCAGAGTCAACGTGATTTAACATTAGCGCTTTTCTCTCTCCCCGATTTCGATATAAATAAGGTCTAATCTTTCTTTCTTTCTTCTTTTTTTTTATCTGCTTTCGTGGAAATCTTTGATAGCAGACTTTCCAAAATGCACGCTGGAAGAGCGGGAAAAGAAGGAATCAGAGACTACCACAGTATACATGAAAGAAAATGATCATGACAACACAAAAAAAGAAAAGAAAATGAAAGAATTAATAATAAATGGTTTTCAAATAATGAGACCGTTGAGATGGTTAGAGAAAGGTTTGTCATGTTGATCGACGTGAACTACTGACACGAGCTTTTTGATAATGCTTGGACTAAAACTCTGACTAATGACACCCCATTATTAAGGTTCACTACGCGATATCATCGGTATTAAAATGATTACTTTAGAGGGTGAATTATGTTTCTTCCTTTACTTATATGGTTAAATTCTTTTATTTTTAATGATTATTGGTTGATATGTATTGAATGCTTTTTTTTGTATTGTACATGAAACGTAGCTGCATTGAATATTTTTAACGCATTAAAAGGGTTATGGTTTGTACTTTACTTGAAATGAATTGTCTTGAAGAATTTCTTTTTTTTTATCTTTCCAGGAAAGACGCAAAGCGAATAAATTGTTCCTTTAGTAATGCCGCGCCTAAATGGACGAAAGAAAAAATAGAATAAAATGAGGAGGTTCCCAAATGAGAGATCTGCTCCATGATTTGCTCCAGTAATGCAAAGGAACGAGCGACTTTGTAGCTGAAAGTGTTTGCAACATAGGGAGGTAAGCTTACAAATTACACTACATTAAGGGGCCATGACAGTCGAATCAGTTTCCACTTTTTTGACTGGATTTTGACTTTTTTTTTTTTGGCCTTTTCCGCTGGATCGACTATTCATAATTTAGTCTTTTAGTCAGAGGTCCGAAGGTTGAAAATTTTGGCCGATGCTGATGACAGCACCGGCATCGGATTCGGACCCCTGCTTTTAGTTTCCATTTTTTGAAAGATAATTTTACCCTCATAAAAATATCATAAAAATAATATTTTCAAAACGTAAAAAAAAAGAAAAAAAAAATACGAATGTGGTCAGGACGAAGAAAAATTATTTGCATGCTCCGTATCTATTTCTGAGCCAGATGACTTAAGCCAGTCATGGATAGTGATGGCTATAATTTTGAAAAGTTAAAAAAGTCGATACTAATATATCGATATATTGACTTAAAAAATATCGATTCTCGATGAGTCGAATATTCAGTGTTAGCTTTGGGTGAAGAGCAAAGAGGAAAAAAATTGCTTTGGCGAATGAAAAACAATTGACAAAAGTCAATTATATTTAGTCAAAATTTTAGTCAATTATAATAGTCATAACATTTTTACACGAGAAAAGTTTTTCTGCTATAACCGATTTGGTTTACTTTGCTCAATTTTCATTATGGGAATGGATTCTGTTCGACCAATTAGGGCGTTGGAAAAGAAGTTGGAGGCTTTTGAGAAGTGGGTACACCGTCGAATGCTTAAAATTTCGTGGACTGACAGGGTGAGAAATACTGACGTCTTGGCTCATATGGGATAGCAGTTGGAAGTTCTCTGCGAGATCAAGTGTCGAGAACTCGATTATTTCGGCCACATAATTCGAAATGAAAAGAACCGACTTCTTTAGTTTGTGATGGAGGGAAAAATCGAGGGTAAGAGCAAGCAAGGCCAAAGGAAAACCTCGTGGCTTAAGAATCTCAGGGAATGGTTCGGTGTTGATTCCTTGAGTCTTTTTAGAGCGGCGGTCTTAAAAGTAAAAATCGGCCAGATGATAGCCAATCTCCGTCGCGAAGCCGGCACTTGAAAGAAGAAGAAGAATGAAGGAACGTCAAAACTGGGGCATTGATTGTTGAACCAGGGGTTGGATTTGCACATCTCATCGTTTTTTTTTTATTTTTACCGCAAAACAAGTTCATTGTTTACCGAAAGAAAAGTGTAGCTGAGACTTTGATTAACTAGATAAAGCTTTCCCTAAAAGGTTTAAAACCTTTGAAAGCTTCTCCTGCAGAATTGGGTAATTGTCGATTTGTAAATAGTTTCCACAGTCTTTTCCCAGATCTATGACTTCTAAAATTTCTTCAATACGTCGAGAAGAACGGAAGTATTCAATCTCGTTTTAAATTGAAAATGAGATTAAACTTTCCAATGAAAAGATATACAACGAAAAAGGTTTTCAAAATTGAATTTAACGCCGAAATTATCGAAAAATTATAGCATTTAAACCAAAGACTATCTTCTAATGGTCTAATAAAGATAGGATAAATAAATGGAATGTTAAGCTAGGATCCTAAAACATCGTTTAATAACATACCTTTTACAATTAAAAGAATAAAGTAAAGCATCGAAAATATTTTTAACAAAAAGAAAAAAGAGCTATCACATCATTTAGCTTAAAACCACCGGATATAAAGTCATCCGAAGCACTTTACATTATTATTTTAATTCGTTATTATCGACACATCGGTATTTAATTCTGAGTTAAAAAGTATTCTATTGTTAATTAAATGGATTCTTTCACTTTCACGGTATTTATTGCACCGCAGTGTCGTATACTAAACGTCATCTACTAAATACATTCTAATGTTTTATCAAACATACTCGTGCCTCATTCAGTTTACATTAACTAGTGTAATGCACGCTTTTTGAGTTTTCTTTTTTTATTGCCGCGGACCGTTGAATATTGTTATTTTTTAACAAATGATCGCATTAATCGTTTTTAACAAGATGCACACAACAGCGTTTTTTTTTGTAGCTTTCTTTTACAAATGACTGATGATTATGTGTATGCAATGTAATTTATGTTATGTATACGCAACTCAATTTTACTTTTTTATCCAGCTCAACATTTTTGACCGGCTTACAATGCTTTGCAAAGAATTTTTGCTATCTCCTTTAAAAAGACCGTTAGCATTTCGTTTCGAAATCTGGAAGATGTAGCACGACACCTTTTCACGTCAAAATTAATCTAAAAATTTCTTCCGTATATAAAGTAACTGATGCGTTAAGATCAAAGTTTTTTTTTTCTTTTATTTTTATAGAAAACTTTTACTAGGATTGTCGAGTGACCACGCGTTAACCCAGAGGACATGACATCAGATCTTTTAGTTCCTACAATTTTGCTTTAGTGCAAAATTTTTTATTCGCTAACGGTTTGGAATTTTTATTTACGATAAATTTCAGAGTTGAAGCGAAATCGATATTTTGTACAAAAATGAAAAAAAAGAATTGTGAAAAGACACCTATCGAATTTTTCAAAATTTTTTTAGTTTCTTAGTGCTACTCTAAATTCCGAACAGAAATGCAAAAGCTTTATTCTATATTTTTTTCTTTTTGTACTGATATCAAAATGACAAGACATGCTTCATGCACATCCCACCGGATTAATAATAGCGGGTTCAATAAAACTATATTTAACTTACGTTATTCCTGCGAGAATAGAAAGTAAGCTTAACTAAATATCTGCCAAATAAAATAAAACAAAAAAAAACGAGACTTTTTCTTTTTTAACCAATCAAGTGGAAAATGTTTTACAATGTCATGTTGATGATACGTGAACGGATATCGACATCTGTGAAAGTCTTTCGCCATAAAAAGCCTTGGACTTTTCGGGCGAGTGAATTTCATTTGCCCATCGTATGTCACTAGACTGGTCGTTTGTAAAAAGTGAATTAATTCCTTTGGTCATTTAATACCGAGGATGGTTACAAAAGTTCACCTAAAAAAAAACAATAATAGCAAAAGATGAAAGAGTTCAAAAGGTTGAAGGATGTTGTCAAGGAAATTTTTTATACCGTCTAGGCATGCCACAGACGTTTGACTTGGTCTTTTACATTGTATTGTTTGCATATGTGGGCCGTTAATCCAAATGACAAAATCAAAGACGTGGATAATCCATCCAATGCAAGTAAATTCGTTTGTACTATTTTTTTTTATTTGTTTGTTATGAAAAGTGTATAGAATGTCAAATATCAAAAGGTGATATGCGCCGGTTGTCCTTCGCCTTTTAAATCGTCTTTAACATTTTATACACCAACTTACGGTTTCCTTTCTTAAAAAAATTTCGTAAGAAAAGTGAAATTCGGATAAAAACTTTTTTTTTTTGGTGGACAAAGAATAATGGCAAACACGCTTTGAAAATTGCGATGATGAACGAAAATGAAATAAAAGAAACGAATGCTTTTTTTGTTGATCTCAGGTGAGGATCGCATGTTGTTTTGGGCGAAATTATTTGATTTGAATTTTTGAATAAACAAAGTCTGAAGAAAGAGGGAGAAATAAAATAAGATCACGCAACATGCGAAAAAAAGAGCAAAATTCCATTCAAAAAATCCTTCCTCTTGCGTGACTTTGTTCCTTGACATTTTTTTATTTATTGCCGCTTTCTAATCTTTCGTTTGTCTGTCGTCTTTTAAGATGATCTCTTTGTCTGGTTCCTTTTTTTTTTCGTTTTGGTCATTTAAGCCAATTTTAATTTTACTTTTATAACATTCGTAATGGAGCCTCCGAAATATTGGTGTCGTCAACGTTCTGTGCAGAGCAGTGCTGTAACGTATTGAAATTGTTTTGGTACAAAAGGACCGGACTTCAAAAAGCTGTTGGTTCTGAATATAAACCCCAGGAGAAAAATTTTTGATACTTTTTTCCTGGATTACATCGGACCATAAACTCTATTGCGATCTGCTTGGAAAATGCACCCTCAGGGTAATGAATTCCCAGACTGCGAAATTTGGCTGTAATGTCTCCATAATCAATACCTGCGGCTTAGAACTGCCTGACAGATACGTCCTGGAAACCTTCCTAACACAAGGAACTATTCGTTTTAAAATGCTTGAAACGTCTTGAGAGTTTCCCGACTTTCAACAGTCAAGATACTGAGAGAATTTTCACCGAATGAAGCTTGGAGCATGTTGTTGACGCATCGCGATGGACATTGGTTTGTTGCCATGGACGCGGTCGGACATGCGTCCAACCGCGGTTGGAACAAAACGTTTTTTTTCAAAACTTTCTCCTAATTTTTCAAGAGAGAAAATCTTTCATCCTATCAAGATTTACGGAAAAGAAGGAAATCGCCCAGATTTCAAATAAGCATGACACCTAAACTTTGTTTTTACAGAAACTGATCTTTATCAACCTGACATGAACGCTTTTCAGTTATTTATCTAGATGACGATGCTAAAGTAGCTGTGGGAGAATATAATGTACAGTACATTCCATATGCTCCATCCAATTCAATCAGGATAAAGGGTAAAAGAAAGGTCCACAATGATTGAACACTTAAAGCATATCCCGTTCATTTACATCTGTCCTTCGTATCCAATTCTGGTATCCGGATAGAGAAAGGACTCGGACTTTTCATCGGGCATCAGTTATATAACCGTCATGACGTGACGCCTCGTGACTTCTATGGCTGCCCCTGCGACCCAGACTTCTGTGGCAGGTACTCACGTTTTGGTCTCGTGACGACGTCTCGTTTAACGTTTCGAAATGACAGCTTTACCCGAAAAATTTATCTGTTACAATCTCCAAAAAAAAAAAAAAAAAGAAATCCAGAAACAACGTTTTTACTCGTGAGAAAAACAAAAGAAAAATGAGAAAAAATAATCTTTTTTTTATTGGTAGTTAAAGAAATCTAACAAGTTCTCATGTTCAATAAAACCGTTTAATTTGCCATAAAAATGGAATCGAATCAAATATTACGACGCGATCTTATTGTCGTAGCCAAGGCTAGTGACAAATCGAAAATAGAAAATCGATGTTCTTGAGGATTATAACGTTATGGAAAAAATCAATTGACTTGGAGGCTAATTAATTCATTTATATCAAGAAAGAAGAGGTGTTGTAGGTGTCTATGTGCAAACTGGTTCCTAACAGTGCAGCCATGACATATAGACTTTCGTTCTAGAAAATATAATTCCTAGGTTTCCCGACAAGCGTGTTTTCTGTTATTTATCGTTGAAACCAAACAAAAAAAAAAAAGAGGTTTCGTTCAAAATGAAACCATAAATTCGGCAAAAAACAGTGATTTCCATTTCACCTTGAAATCAAAAGAAAAAAAAAACAAATATAGAAAAAGACATAAATCGAGAAGACCGGCTCGGTTTTTCATCTTGTCTTTAGCATACTTGGATTCGTTTTAGGCTTTAGTCAAGTTTGTGCACATCAAATGAAATAACATATATAGTGACCACACCCAAAAATGAATGACAAATCTACTTTTTTTTCTTCCTCTTTTTTTATGGTAATAAAGAAAAGATTTTAAAAAATTTGCAAAATAAGTTTTTACAATTTTTTATTAAGGACATATGATCGCATGTGATAATTTTCTTTGTTGGCTGCAACGAAACAGACATCTAATTCTTTTTGATTTTTCGAAAGTGGTGCACTAAAAAATTTTAGCTTTGATTTCACGTTCCGATAGAAAAATAAAAAAAAAATCACGCATTTCACATGGAAAAAAAAAGTTTTTTTTAAAAAGAAAGTGCCATAAATGGATGCATTTTCGATGAAAGTTTGTTTCTGAAAAAGAAAAAAAAATCCGAAGGCGATCCATTTCGAAGATTCGTTCTGGATTGCTCGCCGCAAAAACCGGTCACGAGAATTTGGTCCTGTGATTGTGATATTGTTTGATAAACAAACTAAGTGGGCGGAGACCTTTCAAATTCGAAAATACTCAAAAGATGTGAATAATATATCAATTTAATGACGCACCAGATCGCCTTTTTAAATTGATGAGTTACTTATACGCCTTTTTGAGATATGCTAGCCTTTTTATTCGCATTATTATTATTAAGATGAGAGCTTCTTTTTTTTTTGCATAGGCAAAGGAGATAACTTGTCAGATTTCGATGCGCGTGAAAGTTTTAGATGTAATAAGACAAAGAAGCAAGTGTATGTTGTTGGAAATATAAAAAAGAGTATTGAGAGTAATTGAATGCATTTGATAGATGACTTCTATTTATAAAAAAGAAATTATTACCGGAAAAGGCGAAACCAATATTAAAAGTTTAAATTTTTACTGGAAAATTCCATTGTCAGTATTTCGAAATCAATAGTCAAAACTACAGCCGTCACTATCTTTACATCTACCATCGAAATTTTCGCTAAAATTATGGTGCTTAGTACTCTTCATCTTTTCTTACCACTAGTTCGTTTTTTGCATTTATTTTCGTTTCTCCTCTTTCTTTTCTTCCTTTTTTCTTTCATTTTTTTGTACATTCTCTTCTTTTCTTTTCACTTCCGTTCCGTTCCGTTCAATTCCCTTTCCTTCGTTATACTTTTTTCTTATGTCTTCGCATTTTCCGCCCTGAGAAACGTATGCTGATTCCGATTTTTACGGCCATGAAGCCATTCGAAAGGAGTTTGCTAATTAACAGCACGAACCGGTTGTCTCTACCTCCTGCAATGATGTTTAGAGTAAAATTTTTGAATCTCCAATGCATAGACTCGGAAAACCATGTATACATTTTTTGAGAATATATTGCCTCCTAGGCAGAGGTAACCGGAAATAAGGGGGTTGCAGGCAGAAATAGTTGGGCAAAAAGGGCGAGAGATAGCCCATCGGGTAAGGGTTTTGCGGAAGATTCGCAATAGAGCTGTGGTCACACCTTGGATTTTTATTCACCTCTTATGATTTCTCATGAGGTCATATGAAATCATGTCGTGATCCCTTAAAAGGTTCGAAATCTGTGACTAAATGTAGTCTGTCCATCGTGCATACTTCCTGAAGGAGCCAATGGTCTCTGGCAGTAGTAGAAGTAGGACTAAGATTTAAGAAGAAAGTAGGAGGGATTACTTATCTGCTATTAGGCTAAAAATGCAAGGCAGACAACGGGGTTACATCTCATATTAATATCCAGCCTTCTTAAGTGAAGATTTCGAGTCCCCATTTTGAATATTTCATTTTTATATAAAAGATCGGATAGATGTTTTCCCTTTTTAGAAAATTTAACTTTCCTCCACTAGCATCTCGAGCTTGATAAGAGGATCTGGTCAAGAACACAGTAAAAAAAATAACACATGAATATGATAAAACTTGTTGCTTTGGAAGAAAGCGAATCAAAAGGAGAGAAAATATGCGATTCCTATCGAGACAGATTCGAGAGGCGTTTGAAACTTTTCTGTTAATAAGTTTTTCATTTCCCAAGTATATGGAAAACTTGTGCTTAATTCAATGCCTTTAAACTTTTTCTAAAACAACAAGAATTTACTCATACAAGAGTTACATTTTTAAATATTTCTATTTAACAACACTGTTCAACATATTTAAACATTTGCATGTCCATTTACAGTTGGCACTTAAAACAAGCTATCCATAATAACGCCAAAGCTTCTCAGCCTTTACCGCATTTTTAATGGAAACAACTTTTTAACATTTAGAAAAACATGGATTTTTCGTGTAAAGGAGTTTGTACTACAAGTCACTGCTAACAGTATTCAAAATTCGAAGGGTTATTTAACGAATAATTACATTTTTATAAAATTGAACTTCCCAGCTGTTTAACAAGCCAGATGTATTTTAGGTAGCCACTTCAAATGTGTTTGATGACCGCCGTGCGCTTGGAACTCATCGCTACCTCTTTTAATCATTTTAAAGCTTCTTTTCAGCTATTGCTAGGGATATATCCGAGTAAACATGAAAAAAATGTTTTTCTTTAAACATTTCCTCGTTGACAGGGTGATACAATATTCATATTTAAATATACGAGTAAAAACATTTATAAAAACCTACATGTTTTCAACGTTGGGACCCCCTATCTCGGCATTGTCCGTGGAAATTATACCTCGGATACGACAATGGCCGCTTCTATTTACTTTTTCTTCTCTATTCAAGACCGAATCGTACTCCTATTCATCTACTAAGATTAAGAACATTAATTTCAACATCTTTTTTTGATTTCATTGTAGTCGAGGCTTCAAGGCAACCTATTCCCGCGTCTGACCTTATTTCTTTTTTAATGTTTTCTTAATTAAACACTTCAATTTCATGCATATATAAATGAATAAATGATAATTTTTTGTATTCAAAAAATTTTTTTGGGGCTCGAACTGTGACAAAGACAAATGAAACAAAGTAAATGAAGATATGTTGGGGGAATGTTAAAGTACACCGTCGTATAATGCCCATCCAGTTCTTTATTATGAGATTTTTATTTATTTATTTATTTATTTATTTTTTTTTTCGAAAGCTCTAATTTTTTTAAAATCTGTTATGTCGATTTTTTTCCTCGGTCAGTAAATCGAGGAAAAAAAATGTCTTATCGCCATTTTCTTAAAGGTCATGTTAAACTTCATTTTTTTTTTTTTTTTTTTTTTTTTTTTTTTGCTGTTTTAGTAAAAAAAACAAATAACAAATGGAACGAGTTCGATGGTATAATGGACTAATTAATAAATGATAATTGGACCACCAACGAGAAATAAATCCTGGCAAGAGTTTTTCTGCCGCAATTTCTCATCTGGAAAGTGTCACGAATAAACTGATAAACGGTATTTTTCAATCCTTGGCAAGGGATCAAAAAATACAATAGAGATTTATGATGACCAACTCCATTTAAAAACTGCAGTGCACTAGAACATGGCTTGTATACACATTCAGCGCAACCAGCATGGAGCAGCGTAGTTGTCATCAAAAGCACAAATAACGATTTCACGGTTCCATTTTTGTTTTAATTATCGATAAAATGTGATTAATCTAAAATACATTTCTCATGGGAGGAACGACTGAAATAAAGAAGACGAAATCGATTAAATTAATGATGGAACCGTATAAATTAAACTGCGCTTGCAAATGTGCGAGTCGATTAGGTTGCCATTTTATTAATTGGAAAAAAAAGATAAAAAGTTAATGAGATGGAATGAATGGATTCTGTAAAATAACCGGTAGATTGATTGGATTATGCTAATCCTGATTAATTAAGCTTGGAAGGAAGGCATAAAATATTTTGAGATCTTATATGAAAACTACTTAGACTTAAAGTGTTTTGAATACCTTATTTGGAAGGCGTAAGAATGAAAACAGAAGTAGAGGGATAATTTAAGAAAATGCGGGCTCGATCGTCTAGGATAATTGGTAAAGGTGTCGACTGGCAATGGACTCATGGAGGAAGATTTGTGGCAACCCAGATGACCTCCGTGTAGGCGTGACGGATTAAAATGCCGCAAACGCTTCTGAAAAAACATGAATCACGGCGAAGTACACACGAAACCTAAATCACCTTGAGTTTTTATCCTTGTCCACCGATCTGCATCTTATGCTCCAAAGTCCCATTCTTAATAATCGAAAACCTCCGAATCGATCCACTCCCATTTACTTTCGATTAATTATCAATCAGGAAGAAGAGATGGAAAAAATCAGAGATAGATCTTTTCTTGAGAAACAAAAAAAAAAAAAAAAAAAAAGAATCCAGAAAAAAAATTAATCCTGCTTTTCCGAAGCAAGTTTTTACTTGAGTATTTTTTGCACGATTGTCTGCAACCCATAACATTCTTGTTATAGGCGGAGTAGGTTGAAAAAGGAGAAGAAAAAAAGACGGGTTGACAGTTTTCATGAGTTGTACGTTTCATCATATTTGTGTCAAATCATTCCCAAGAGGTGTCTCTGGCCTTGGCAAGGTTAACCAGTTTCCGGGTTAAATATCAATCATCCGTATCGGTCGCATATGCAATTAAAATCTAGATACTCATCTATCGAGTCTATGTCAAGAAAAAACACGAAGGTGTCAATTTGTAGTTCTTTGGATGATGCAAATTTGAACCATTGCAGATTTTCCACCTGTTATCCGAAATTGATATTTTGTTAATTTGCGCGAAAACCAGTCCCAGAAGATGATATTGCGTCGAAAACAGAAAACATTATGAAATGCAAAAACTGAAAGACAGTTTTAGCTAATGAACAACGTGAAGGTAACTCTTTAACTTTTCTTGCCCTATGCAATTTTATACTGTCATATATCTTGTATCTCATATTTGTTACGTTATAAACTAACCTAAAGGCGAATCTCAATTACGATTTTCGAATAAGAAAAGTGTTTGAGGTCTTTTTAGATTGCAATTAATTGCAGAGCAGCGGGCAAATATTAAATTGCGTATATAAGGTTCTTTTTTTTATGTTTAACACATTTATGGAATTATTTTTAAAAAAAATTATCAGAATCGTTGTGATACTTCCAACTAAGAATGAAATCCTTTCTTTGGCGCGAAATCGTAAATTATATAAAAACAAAATGGTTGGTCAGAATAAAGCTAACCCGGACGGTGCAAACTGCTGCGAACTCATATTTAATATTACAATTGACTAATAATCATTTATTTGCCCGGTTCTAAATTAAGACATACGTGTACTTCATTACTCATAACACTAATATTTGCATAATAAAAGAATCTAACAATCAGCCGAACAGTCCAAATAATTACATCTAAATCTCTACCGCTTCAATGACCCACTTGAGTTTCGTCATAATCTTCGACTAATTCATTGTTTCTTCAAATTAATTTTTTCTTTTCTTCCTCTTCTTCAAAAAAAAAAAAAAAAATACAGTACATGGCATATCATTTAATAAGTTAACATGTTTTTATTCTGTTATCAGAACTGAATCACTGTCATTTTTCAAAGCATGATTATTACTACCAAAGGAAAAAAAAATGAAAAACGTGTTTGTGATCTATATAATTCGCAGTAGGGAATTCAAATATGGGTTTAAAATCGGTCGATATGACTTGTTGTGTTATTTAAAATTGAAAATGTTATTACGGAGTATTTTGTTATAAAACTTAACTAGTTTTAAGTTATTGTATCAAATTTTGGTCGTGGGAGCCGTTACAGTCGGCAGCACATACCATCTTTCAGGCTTCAAAGGAACAGAGCATCGAATAACGATAATGATGCTGCCACTGTTTAAGACACCGAAAGCAGCCATTTTTATGCTGTTCTATAGGATTATAAGCACCATTACATTAAGTAACTGCTATTTATAACAAAAAAAGAAGGGTTTTTTTTGTAGAGGAATAGGAAAAGTTTTGTTTTCTGATGATTTAAGACTTTTTTTTTGGTCTAAAGTGTCTCAAGGTTTGAAAATCTTAATTTATGTATTAGAGATACTGTAAATAATTCCTTACAGCGATGACTACTTTTCCGTAGTCAATTTTGTCCGATTTGAAGGTGTACAAGTCAATTCTCTGCAGCCTTTTGGGCTCGTCGCTAGAAACTACAACATATGGGAGACTCAAAAAGTGGCAAAAGGGCTCCAAGTAGTCAATTCTAACATGGAGAATCGGGTAAAAAATGGATCAGACTATTCGGAGGTCTAAGACAGCCGCAAAGCGAGCCGCCAAGAAATATGAATGATTGTCGAAAATGATGTGCTTAAGGTATGCTTTTTGAAACCCAATACACGCAACACTTAAGAACGAATCCTATGAAGAAAAAAAATCTGCAGCATCTGACCAAATGCACTGATAAAACGCTATTAGTAATTATTACTCATATTAAGGGTAGATGTATAATTACTAATACGTTAGGGTTAATTTTTATACATATTATTAGTAATTTTTACCATAATAATATTGATTATGGTAAAAATTACTAATAATATACCTATATAAAAATTAACCCTAACCTATTAGTAATTATACATCTACCCTTAATATGAGTAATAATTACTAATAGTGTTTTATCCGTGTGGCACGCTCATCGCTGGTGTGGATTATTAAACAAGCTTTCGAACGGAGGTCGACTAATTCTGTACTAGGCAGGTCGACTGAGCTATGTGATGCATGGAGATATACTCTTTTGAACCGTTGCAGCTCAAAACTTATTCGACAGCGGTTCAAAAGAGTATATCTCCATGCACGATTGTGATGGACATAGCTCGGTTGACTTTCCAAGTACAGAATTGAAGTCCACAAGGCCGTTTTCGACCACTATAGGTGCTTTCATTAACTTCTAATTTTCACTTTTGTACTTATAAGTGTTTACGTCTTTCAGGCCCAGGAAGGGGCAAATGACACTCAGATTTGAGCTTCCGCTTTCATTCTTTTTTTTAACTTGGAATTTTCCATACGTTTCATGTTAAACAGAATCATATCCCGAAAAACTGCTGTTTTTCTACTTTGTGTTATTGCTGTAAGTTAAACGTAGGAAATGACAAACCAGTTACGACAATCTTCGGAGGTGTCGATTTGGAAGACTCATTTTCTCCTGCTCTCCATTTTCTCCTCATTGACTCCGGCTGACTACGGTTCTGATCATACGATTTCATTCCATTCTGATATAAAAGCGATGATCTTAAATTGCATGAACGAAACAGGATGATAAAAACAAACTCAAACATCAATTATAACAGTGATAATTAAAATGCCATAAATAGTCGAAAAAAAAAAATGGTAATATCGGCGTCTTACAATCGTGGCATTCAAAGCGAAATAATGTTAGGGTGAAAATAAACTAATAAAATTTAAAACCTTGTTTCTGACGCAGTTTTGATTACTCCATTATACCCCGTGTTTCTCATCTGAATTGTTTTATTATTTATTTTGATATAATTATTAAATTTAACTATGTTATTAATTTACACGAAGTTCAAACTGGTCATTCTAATCCGAACCACCTGTAGGGCGAAACCGATAGTGGCAATAATTTATTTGTAACACTTTTTTTTCCATTCGGAAGAATTTTGTTTTCAAAAATCTCGCATCAGCTTCAATATATACATTACACAAATATTTCAATAATATTAGTAAAAACAAATTACGGTATTCTTTTAGAAATCAGTGAACTAAAGCCAAAAATTATACCTTGGCCCAAGTATGAATGTCATAAATTTGTCCCAAGGAAGTATTTCCACGAAAGATTTTGAATTATTTTATTTGAAATTTATTAACCAGTCATAACAACCTTTTATTTAAAATGCTTGAAGCCATCCATGTTTCCCCTTTTTTTTTCTCCCGCTTTGTCCATCTCCTTTTATGAATCACGATATTTAAAAAAAATGTATAAATTTGACGTTTTCCTTTCGGTAACTGCAAACGAACGTGGCAAAGGTTGTCGATAGTTATTTTGTAATCGATTTTTATTGCTTCCATTAATTCTTGCAAAAAAATTTCTTTCGTCGTTAAATACAAAACTAAACAATGGAATCCAATTAAAAAAAAGTCGAATATTAAATCAGATAAAAAGATAAATTACTCCGTGGCCGAAATATCGAAAAAGAAAAAACAATTAAAGTGAACGTGATTGATAATATTATGTAATATAGTGGGTGTACCAGTCTTCCAGTATCGTATGATGTAAATTCTCTTGCGAGGAATGTATACTATCATGACAACGGAACAAATTTGCAGTTCGAGAATTGGCTGCCTCTATATACCGATTTTTTTTTTCCTTCGACAAGATGAAATAAAAAAAGAAATAGTTTAAAGGTAATTTGGATTTGTTAATTATCGGTAATCAACTTACTTGTCTGGTTTTTCTTCACTTATTTTATTTTTCTCTTTTGATTTATACGGCAATTCGTGAGGTTTTCGTTGTTTTCGAAATATTGACGACGCGTGCATTCTGTTTACATGACGGGGTCGCAGCCTTGCCTTATAGAAATAACTGCTGCATGCAGAATCGTGGCCGATTGGTCGCAGGTCGGGTGTTTGTAATCTTAAATAAAGTGAAATAAAACCGACCGTCGATGGGTTAGGTAAACTCTTTGTGCAGTGGTACAAAGCATTCGGTTTCTTAACCACTACAAAAGGCAAGTTCCCAAAGAAACTCCAGATCATAATTTTTTTTTTTTTTTTTTTTTTTGGAAATAAAGTTGCAGGGGAGCTCAAACTTAACCCTTCCTCACAAGGAGGCTGAGCCCGAGAAAATTTGGAGCCCCCTCTCCCTGGATATAGGTTTGAAGGAAGGCCTAAACAAAATAATGGTAAATTGATTGATATAGAACAGTACAATAACAAAATTATGAGAGGGAGCGGTTAATTTTATGTCGGAAATTAAAAAAAAAAACTGCCAACCCAAGAAAAATTGTGTTATAAAATTGAGTTATTAAAAACTTGAACTTCGTTATAAAATTTTATAACAAAAATTACTTTCAGTTTTTTTTTTTTTTTTAAGTTTTTTTATTTTCTTCTAACGCTTCCCGAATTTTTCTATTTCTGTTTTTCTTTATTTTTGAGCCTTTGTCAAGTTAAAAATACAAGAAATAAACCGAAAATTCGGAAAAATCTGGAAAATATTTTAAGTCAAAATAATTGGCAACTTAAGAACAATATTGCCAGCCACTTTTAAAAATCAGTTGAAAAGTAGTGCAGTGGATAAAGGCGGCTGGTAAGTAGAACCATAAGGCTCGGGTTGTATTCCAAAAAATTGTAATTTTTTTTCCTTTTTTTTCTCATGAAAAATGTTTAAAAATGAGCCTATAAAGTCCCCGAATATAGTGCAATTCAAGCATAAAATTAATATATTGCTCAGTTAAAAATTTTAATTATAAAAATTTATAAATAGTTATAAATGGTTATAAAATTTTATAATCGGCCAAAAAGTTACAGTTATGAAATTTAAAACGCACTTTTTCTTGGGTTAAAAGAAATGCACATTTTTTCTAGTTTTCTGGGGAAACTTCTTAAGGAGAATTCTGAGTTTTTGCTTTTGGGGAAAATTATGCACTCGAAGGCTGTTCGATCTAAGAATGTCATCTGCTATAATAAGTTTTCATTAATTTTTCTTAACCGGAATCGTTCTTAAACGCCAATCCTGTAAAAAAAATTTGGTCAAAAAAAAAAAAAAAAAAAAGGAACCAAAAGAAATAGCGGGTGGGCTCACAAAATTATGATATATTTAAGCTCAAGCCTATAATTATCATTCATTTTGCCGTTGAATTATTTCACAAGTCAAATAAAACGCATCGACTGAATGTAATTTGTTGAGTCGATTTTTAAAACACAGCCAGTCATGGTTAAAAAGTTCTTTCATCGCTTAAATTTTTTGAATATCTTTTTTTCGCCGGATGAAGACATCGATCGTGCACGGTAGGCTTCTTTATCAAAATCTGTAATGATTTTTCGTCGATTTTAGCTCTCATCATTTATCATACGAGGTCGTGCCTCTTGTAAATAATATTCATGGTACTTTCCTGTCAGAATGTTATTGGAATCGTTTCTCGAACGGTTTTTGATAAGCCATCAAAAAATTTAAATGGCCTCTTCTTTTTCAAATTATTATTATTTTTTTTTTTAATTTTCATAGCCGAGGCATCAAAAATGATGAAGTAGGGACAAATTTGGAAATTTTATTAAAAAACCTTGACAAGTTGGAAAAAAAGGAAATAGTTACGTCTACGAAAAGGAGGAGAAAGAAAAAGAAAAATCATTGTAAGTAAGCAAAACATGGATGAAAGAGCACCCTGCATAAAGACGGAGTGGTCAAAGCGGGAGCAAAGGTGAGGGCTGCAGCTCGCATGCTGATCTTCAATTTACTTACCTTATGAATGAAATATGATTTATTCAATCGTGCTCTGGTATTTCTAACTCGATTGAAATATTTTCTCGATATTTCGATAACCACTCTTGAGAGTAATATATGGAGTCGTGGTTTCCGTATGCTTCAAATAATAGATTATTGTGCTTTTCTTAATCCTAATAGATCGTGATTGAAAGCAGTTGCGAGAAAATTTGACTATATTATTTTGTTTTTTAATCCGGAGTAGTGGGAGGAGGAGAAGGAGATCGAAATGATCTTTTGTCACCCTGGGGAATTTTTTTTACAATATAAAACAATATGGCGTCTAGATGAATAGGTAGCGATGGTCGGGGACAGATGAATAAGACGTTATGTAAAATGGCATAACTTTGATCTTTGATAAGGTTAAATGATCCTGGAACGATAATGACTAATATTACCGTTACAGGATAACTGGTAGCGATCACTTTTGCTTTTAAAATAAAAATAAAAATATGAATAAATGAATAATTGCAGAAATATTGCAACATCGTAGGTGATTACAATAATTTGAAGACGCCTAGAGAAGGGCGGGGTCCAAGGAGTGCCCTGGCAGGTCTCCTCTCTTGACCTCGATAACTGGTTAATCACAAGCCTCACGATCTTCCACACTCCATTTGCATACTGCTACAGACTTGCACCCGCCGGTCTTGAAATGTTGCAAGAAAAAAGTAAAAAAACTATTTGTTGATGATTAAAAAACCGATCCGCTCAAGTGATCATCCGGAAGAAAGAGATAAGAAAGCTTTTCTTATACCATGAAAATTGCGAAATAGTGGCAGAAGTGAGCTTATTTGAAAAAGTTCATCTTCTTAAGGTGCTATAATGCTAATCGTTAACGAGAACGTAAAACAGTTTGTTAACAAACAATGAACACCTCCGCGCCTACAAATGATTGTTAATTAAATTAATGACATGACATGACATGCATTGTACTTTGCGTTACATGCATTGCATTCTGACAAATGGAAGTTTGTTCAGAAATGAATGTTTGCTATTGATTTGAGATTATTCCCCTTTGTATGCGCTGGATGATACTAAAGGCGTCCTTTTGATATATGCTGTCAACGGAAGTTCATTTTTGGTTAATTATTAATAACAGCAATGTTTTTGTTTTCGTTCCAGATTCGCATGAATGTGATCTCCGTGAAGCTACTGCACGAGATTCGCACTAGTAATGGAAAACAAGAAATTCACAACAAGGCAATAAAAGTGTGTTAAAATTGCGGTGAGTATTTAATAATAAATAACGTTTAGATACAGTTTCCTGCGGAATTAATTTTATTTTAATCGGTGCATGTTTACTTATGTTACATTATAGTTAAAGAAAATCTGGAAAAAAGAAAACCATGCATCACTGGGATGTCAGAAACCAGCTGGTCTCACATAAATATTTCATAATCTCACCGACATTGCTCCGACTTCCAGTAATTCTACAAATTAATAATTCATTCTTCGGTGCGGTCTCTAAATGCCGACATTACACATGCCTTAGGTTTTCTTTGGCTATGCATATTCCGTCCTTTTAATTTCAATGGTAAGTAATCACTTATTTTGTCATTAGCAATTTTTTTTTTTTTAACTCTTTGCACACTTCATTTTGATTTTGGTTTAGGTTTCGATTTATGTCCGATATCCCGCGGAAGAGTAAAAGCTTTTGGAAATAAAGCTCTGTTATTTCAACTTTAATACTCGCTCTTGAATTAATTCAATTCTTATGGTATGAACTAAGCTCAATAAAGAATCTATTGCATATAATCTGGAGAGTACCAAAATTATAACTTTTTTCTGGTCGTTAAAACTCTTAATATTTTTTGAAATTTTTAAATTTTCTAGTCCAAATGGGGGTGCAACAACAGCGGAAAATATTTTGCCTCCCCAACTTGAGGGGACAAAATATAGAACCTTCTTTATTATATCCAAATAAAAATTATGAAGTAATAATATTTAATTAATTAATAAATTTATTTATTTTCGATTAAAAAAATCCTTAAGTTTGTTTTTAATTTGCAACTAGAGAGCCTTTTTGTTATGGACTTATTTTTAAAATATTTTACTATAAATATAGTAATATTTAAAAAAGTATAGTTGTATACTACTACTACCACCAGGAGTAGTGGTAGTGGTAGTGGTAGTGGTAGTGGTAGTGGTTGGGGTTGTGGTTGTAGTAGCAGTAGTAGTACTTAAAAAGATTTTACTATATTTTACCATAAATGTAGTATTGAAGCGAAATGAAATTATTTACCGTACCGAGTTTTAAAAATTGTATTTTATCTCCCATACTTGCCCCAAAAACTTTGTTACTTTCCTGAGGTCAAAAGCGATTATACGTTTAAGTGTTTGTGTAAATGTTGGGATATACAGCTTACCTTGTTAGGATTTTCACTCGAATCATTGGGTAATTTGATTTTTTTATGTTAAGGAAAATGGTGAAAACATTTTCATAGCTTAAAAAAATCAAATTATCTTCATAAAAAAAAAAAAAATTTTATGAAGATTTTTTATCTTCATAAAAAAAAAAAAAAAAAACGTTAAACCATTAGCCTGATCCCTATTTTTCTTCTGCAAGACCTTCAAGACCATACCGTTTTTTTTTTTATTGTTGCAAAAAATCGATTGATGCAGTTATTTAAAAAAAACCGCTGAGATTATGTCACGATGATAATTACCTCCGAATATTTTGAAGGAATGAATCAGTGGACCGAGTTTTATACGACCTAGAAGCACAATCATTATCTCTTAAAGAATTTTATAATAACGTTAAATTATTTGGCACGTTTCATCGACTGGTCCGCATCATCGTCGATCGCATCCCTGACGGTCATCTTTGTTTCCGTAAGACTGGTCTCGTTTATTAAAGATATTACATCAAAATAATTATCACGTCAAGGCAAAAAAAAAGAGAATAAGGAGAGAAAAAGATAGCACCGAGGACGTTTTTACAAAACTGTCACCTTCATCGATTTGGACTCAACCTTCGATTGCCGCAAAAAATTAAAACGTTTTAGATTAGATTTTTCATAATTTTTTATTGGTTTTTTCGTTCTGCCACTTATCGAAAAAGATAACCAGACCTTAAAATTTTTATGCAATAGGAAAAAATGAGAAAAAAGAAAAATGTTGAAACAACAAATTAATGAGGGCTTCCTAACTGGTACCGCTAGACCGGCTACCCAAAGGAACATACCATCAGGTTATTAATTTTCGTGTAATAATTACGACGTGCAAGCATATTTCTCCATTGTTAGATCGCATTGAAGCCCTCGCCTTCGCCCGAGGCATCCATCGATACCATCTCTAGTAGCCTTGTACCTTCGATACTTTTATTTTTAACATCATCGCTGTTTTTTAGGCTTAATTGTTTCACGATTTTTTCCGCAACTTCTCTATTAAAAAAAAAAAAAAAAGTAAAATAGATTCGAGGTAACCGGTAAATATTACAATAACAGACCTTTTTGCAAACGTTTCAAGGTCAGGTTAAAGAAAAAAATAAATAAATAAATCGCAACTCACCGATTAATCAGGAGATCTTTTCATTTTATCCTACCGATTCCGAAATTTGTGACGCCTAAAAAAAATATTGTTTCCTGTAATGATGAATTTTTCGCAATCGTTTTTAAAAACGAAATTAAATTTAGTTCATTTTGGATGAAGTTTTCACTCGTGACCTCAGGGAGACATAATAGAAGTCTGAGGGATTATAGGCGTAAAACGTTTTTTACCAATATTCGCCTTAAAATTTATTGGGCAAAATTATCGAAGTTCAATAACGTCTTTCTTTTTCAGAAACAAATCTTCTTATGCTTGTCTCCCTTGGCCTTAAATAGTATTGATTCTTGCGAAAAAAAAAAACACTAGATTTTCCTGATTTGCTTATTAAAATAATTCTAATCAACTATGAACGATCAAGTTTTATAAATATTTGAAATTTACTGTTTTAGAAGATACGTCAACTTTGTTCATTTAGTAAATGCATTACCTGCTCATTGCTCACACTCGGGAGTATAGGATTCGAATCCACATTGAGCTACGGATTTTTTCGAGCCTTATTTTATTTATGATCGTCAAAAGATCTGTGACACATGAACTTATTTCAAGGGCAGTGTATGTCAGAAAATTGCAAAATAGAATCAAAAGCTTGCTAAAATGTTGATTACCAAAAACTCGAAGTCTTTATAAAGTTCAGAACACCATTGCAATGATAAACATGCATTTAAAAGAATTCCCAGGATAATAAATTTTGTGAAAAAATGGTAGATTCCATGTGAAATTTTTCGTGGAGTTTACCTGGATTTTTGATGGATTCTTGTGTACTTCACTAAGTATTTAACCAGGATTTTAAGACATTTTCCACCATTTTTCCACCTGTACATTTTTCCACCGTTTTTTTACAAGTGGTAAATAAAATATCAAACTCCACCATTTATCCACAAAAATAGTGGAAAAATGATGGAAAATGTCTTAAAATCCAGGTGGAATACTCGTGGAATTTCCACCGATTTTCCATTGTGGAATACACGTGTATTCTAGGATCTGTTTTGTCTGGGTTATCTATTACTAGGTACTTATCGGCCATAATGTGAAAAAAAAGTGATTTTTTTGGTTTAAGGCGACCTCATGAAGTAGATGCATGTTCAGAAGGGCAATGTTAGCCGACCCTAGGGGGGGAAACGACTACATACTTGCTTTGCTATTCTCAGTATCATATCATAATTATGTTAAGCGTATGAAAATGAATGTCTCAAATCAGCTAAGGAGCAATGAACCCCCCCTCCGATTTCTCCTAATTTGTTCCCCTGCTTACGATGAAAGCAAATCTTCTTCCATATTTCATTTTAGTTACAACAAAAATTCCCAATTTCATTTTTTTTTTTTTTTCAAAATTAACCTTGATTATTCGTCCGTGTGCCTTACAACTACCACGAAAAGCCCATGCAGATTTTTATAACGAATGCATAATAAGTTTCGGAAATGGTATTCTCAAACGAAAAAATTCAACCTTCTTCCCATTCGCATAATTCATACACCGAGAATAAGAAAATTATGACAAACCAATATCATGTCAAACCACTTGTCGGATTCGGTTGCCCGAAAACAATCTATTCGGTCGTTTTTCAAAGGTAACTTTTTAAATGATTGCCAAACAAGATGAGACGATCCTTGAGAGAATCAAGCCACAAATTGCGTGTCATTCACCGATTTTTTTTTAAAAGCTAATATTTTTTAAGATCCGTATTGATATATTTTTTTACGTAATTTTTTTTTCCTTTCGTATCTCATAATTAAATAGAAACGAAACAAAGCCAGCGACGAAACGACATGATGGATAGAAAGAATGAATCGGTTACATCGACCGAATGAGTAACGTGTGTCAAAATGAGACCGGTTTCCGAAGGTCTCGAGGCTATTACCAATCATGCGATGATCCTTTCAGATAGGTGCAAACTAGAGCAAAACACCCGCGCCCTGGCATCGCCTTCGGTTCTCTCCTTGTTTCTTTCTCAATCACTAATTATTATTATTTCATATCAGTTGAAAAATCCAATAATTTTTTTTTCTTATTTATTTGCATATTTAATATTACCGCCGCATGATTCTCTTTAACATACCTTTTCCTTTCGTTGTAATCCGTAATTATCGAATTATGATGCAACTTTGTTGGTTATGTTTTTGTCCACAAATCGAATGTTGTTAAGGAAAAATGGAGGATTGATCGCTGCTTGTTAAATAAAAGTTAAATTTTCATTAATTTTTTTTTCCATAATGCGAAATCAAATAGATTTTTATCAATTATTTATGAAAACGATTATTTTGGATTACATACATTTTTTGCCAGGTTTCGGATTCGAAAATTTTCACTGAAGTCTATCGTTCCATTACCTACGTGTGACAATAATAGGGTATTTTCAGTTATTTTTATTTTTGACAGGTGTATAAATAAAGTACATGAATTTCAAGAATATTTGTGTAATAAAAAGTATTTTTTTAAAAAAAATTTTGTAGGCAATAATTTGTAAGCATTGGGGGTAAAAATTGAAAATCAAAACGGCCGGAATAAGCGTGGAAGCGTTGTGACTTTACAGGTTAGTATCGTTCTGCCGGAAAATTTGTCATAGAATTCGATGCTTTCAATGTTTATAAACCAAGCCACCGCATTCTTGGAAACTTTTTTCGGGCAGAACGATATTAACTTATTATCGTCACAATGCTTCCACGCTTATTCCGACCGTTTTGATTTATGATTTTAATCCCCAACTTTAACAAATTATTGCATACAGAAAACAATTTTTTCAGATACTTTTTATAACACTAGTAATTTTGCGATAAGTTTTGTTGGGAAGTGGAACTAAATAAAAACATACGGTTACTCGCTTAACATGTTTCGTTTATTGTGATAATCATCATCAGAAGCCTCGCAAGTGTCTTTTTATTATATCGAATTTAAAGCATATTAAAAAATTAAAAAACGATCGATTTTGACATATTAAATTAACAATGACCAAATGCATAAAAAGATGATTTAAAATAAAAAATTAATTAAAAATTGAATAGAGTATTTTCGTCGCCATGTTGAATGTTGGAAATCCAACATGGCGGCGATCCTTTTCTCGGGGTAATGGACAGTTATTTTTGACTAGTGGTCACCCGTCGATAAATCGACGGTAAACAATAGAATTTTTTACATTCACTTGCATGAATTATTTGTTTTGACCAATATTGCGATTTTGCCGCCAAATTCTTTGAATTTTGAATTTTTCTGGGATTTAAGTGAATTTTATGGAGCCTTCAGTCTAAACCCCAAACCGTGTGATCTTGATATCTTTCTAGAATTTCATCAAATTATGTAAGCTCCGCCTTTAAACTTTCGAACTCGAATGTTTGGAAGTATTTTTTTTGATTTTCCTGGGCAATAAGCCTAAACTTTTCAATTTCCCTTTGTTTTTCCTGAAGCCTGCTTTGATGTTAGAAGTAGGAGAAAAACGCTCAATGACTCTTTATCCCATCCAAAAGTTAACTTTCCGGCATGGCCAAAAATTAATATAAAAATATAAATTTGCCGATTTTCCGGGAAAACGGTACTTTCCCGAAACCTGAATTTATTTTTCTGATCTTGTAGTCGAATTGAGACGACAGAATCATAGGTCGCTTAATATTTTATCTCACCTAGAAGTAGGCTAACACGCCAGGACAGAGAAAAATAAATAAAAAATGCGCGGTTTTTCCGATTTCCCGGAAACCTGAGACATTTCCGAAAGCTGTATTTATTCCCTTGATTTTTTTTTCGAGATTTTAGACATCAGAAACACTATTCAATTTTCATTTTGTGTCATTTAGATTTGTTTTTAGACGTTTCTATGTATAAAAATGCAATAGAAAAACTACGATTTTTCCGATTTTCCGTACGGAAAAGAACGTGGGTCGATAAGGCCGATTTTTGGGCTGTTTAAAAAAAAAAGTTTTTTTATGTTAAAAGGTGGTTTCATATGAGGTTAATAAGGGGTCATAAGTGGCACTGAGTTGCGCGCATGCTATGGCCATTTTTTTTAATTTTTTCACTTTTCGCTGTTGTGAACATGACAGTCGGAAATCTTCCAGTGGCAGACAAATAGTAGCCATGAAGGCCAATTTACTGCACCATATTAAGGTTGCGACCGGCGTGTTCACACATGCTTAATTCGCATGGTTTTTAGGCCTCATGAAGAAGCCGTTGAATGGCCCTAATTTCCTTTTCACACGAGCTTTCTAATGTTGAAAGCTTACTTAATTCACCATTTCCAACTTAAGCACATATGTGCGCCATTGTAAAATGAAGGAATTGAATTTCAGATGGCTGATTTTTAATGTTAATACTCTGTTTTAACCGTATTTTTCATTCATATTACATGCCTAACGTTTAAATGGATCAGATGCATTATTGTGCGAATATATATTTTGATCTCATTAATCAGTAAAACATGAATAAAAGGTCCGCGATTTATTTATCAACTACTTGTTTTCGAGAACATTTTTTAAAAAAACTTGTTTCGCGCCTTTTCGGAAGAACACTTTTTAAAAATGTTCTCGAAAACAAGTAGTTGATAAATAAATCGCGGACCTTTTATTCATGTTTTACTGATTAATGAGATCAAAATATATATTCGCACAATAATGCATCTGATCCATTTAAACGTTAGGCATGTATGAATGAAAAATACGGTTAAAACAGAGTATTAACATTAAAAATCAGCCATCTGAAATTCAATTTCCTTCATTTTACAATGGCGCACATATGTGCTTAAGTTGGAAATGGTGAATTAAGTAAGCTTTCAACATTAGAAAGCTCGTGTGAAAAGGAAATTAGGGCCATTCAACGGCTTCTTCATGAGGCCTAAAAACCATGCGAATTAAGCATGTGTGAACACGCCGGTCGCAACCTTAATATGGTGCAGTAAATTGGCCTTCATGGCTACTATTTGTCTGCCACTGGAAGATTTCCGACTGTCATGTTCACAACAGCGAAAAGTGAAAAAATTAAAAAAAATGGCCATAGCATGCGCGCAACTCAGTGCCACTTATGACCCCTTATTAACCTCATATGAAACCACCTTTTAACATAAAAAAACTTTTTTTTTTAAACAGCCCAAAAATTGGCCTTATCGACCCACGTTCTTTTTTTCTGATACATGAAAGTATTTTTAGTAAATCCAGCCTAAAATTAGCTTCAAAAATGTATTTTTAATCGACCTTCTATCTCATCCAGAAATTGGTTTTCGGATGCGGAAAGAAAAATTTTTATGAAAAAAATACAGTTTTTCCGATTTTCCGAACGAAAACAAATTTTCCGAAAATTGAAAGTATTTTTGGTAAACCCGGCATATAATTAGCTTCACAATTTGTTTTTACTTGACCTTCTAGCTCATCGGGAAGGTGGTTTCCGGACGCGGACAGAGAAAATTACTGAAAAAAAAATGACATATTCTGATTTTCCAAAGAAGGAAAATTTTTCCGAGAAACAAAAATATTTTTAAAACATCTAGCTCAAAATTAGCTTCAAAATTTGTTTTTACTCGACCTTCTAGCTCATGAAGAAGTTGGTTTTCGGACGCGGACAGAGAAAATTTCATGGGAAAATAAAGTTTTTCCGATTTTCCGGACCAAAAAAACATTTCCGAAACATGAAAGTATTTTTAGTGAACGCAGCATATAATTAGCTTCAAAATTTGTTTTTACTCGACTTTCTAGCTCAATGGGAAGATGGTTTCCGGACGCGGACAGAGAAAATTACTCCAAAAAAGTGACGTATTCTGATTTTCCGAAGAAGGAAAAACTATCCGGAAAACGAAAATATTTTTAAAAAATCTAGCTCGAAATTAGCTTTAAAATGGGTTTTTACACGACTCTCTAGCTCAAGTAGAAGTCGGTTTTTCGAAAATGGACAGAGGACAACTGACGTTTATATATATAGATTCATTATTTCATTTTATTCTTCTCCCAGAACTATAAGAAAGAGAGCGATGTTTGCTTCACGCATTTTATTTATTATGATTTTTTTTTATGTATATTTGATTTGCATTATAGGACGAAAAAAATGAAAGGCTAACATTGAAATGAATTATTGTAGGATGATATATGTGCTCATTGGAATATCTCTTAGCTACGCCAAGATGGCTCCGCGGTCCCCTATACCCCAGAAGTTTGATCTGGCTACGCCTATGTAGGCTAAGGGGAGACCTGCTTAAGAGCTGGTAATCTGGGGCATGAAACCGATGGTTTCCTATTTAAAAATTTTCCTTTTTTTTCCCGTTATTAACCAAAATCGAATAATTCTGCACATGAAGTCCAACAAAATATTTTATTAGAAGGATATTTTTATATTTAAATAATTTGGAACGAAAAATTGATCCATTTAAAATATTTTAGTCTTTTTAAAAAATAAAATATTTAATTAGCACCCTGTGTATTTTTTCTCAAAAAAATTGACGTCTTAATGTCCCAAACCGACGAAGCAAAATATTGTAGCGGCAATCCCGAAATGAAGAATATTCTTATGTTAAACGAACAGTTACAGGAATTATTTGGCCAAGGACCGATCAGAGGAAAAAATCTTCTTGATGCTATACAGGACTGTTGGTCAAAAATAAGGGACATCTTGCAAATGGACATCGATTAGAAAATTAAACTTGTCTGTCAACAAGTTCCTCAAAGTAGAATGTTGCACCAATGAAGGGACACAAATTATACATTGCGCTTCAGATCTCCGAGGCGGTTATCACCGAATTCTTATGGAGGAAAGCAGCATTCCGCTAACATTTCCTGGAAACGATCTTTATGAATTTGGTGTTATACCCTGTAGTTTTTCGACAGCAGCGGCCACATTCTAACTCTCGACAAACATCGTCCTGAGGAAAGGGGAATTCGTCTCAGAACGCTCGGACTCATCCATAAGACCTCAGAAGCTTTACATTGTTTCCTCTGTAATCGGAAAAATTTTTTCTTAATGCCTGCGCCCGTTTTAGATAGTTCTTCGTATCGAAGCCTGTTTTTGTCTCGCGAAAAAATGGTGAATTTCGTGGAATTTGAAATCCATACTAGCATCCGATTTTTCATAGAGGGCGACAAAAACGCCGACAACACGTATTCAAAACTCATGTGCAATATATTATGGAGAATATAATACGCTTCGCATTCATTATTGGATATGTTTTTTATAAAAACACTCGTATGAATTAATTATCTGTACCGAAATGAAAAACTTGTCTGTGCGGCTTGAGAAAAAAGTCGAAAATTGAACGTAATATGCTCGCTATGCCGATCATTTTGCTGCGTAAAAAGAAATAAAAATTAAAACATAATTATTGCGAATAAATAGATGAAGAATGATTTGTAAGTAGTCGTAAGATGAAGAAAAACTATGGCAAGGATGATTAACTGCCCTCGAGTGTTAATTGCCCATCTGACTTTAAGTTCATCACGTATACTATTGTTGGTGCTGTTACGTTTGAAATTAGATTGGCGAAAGAAGGAATCTTCACGATTGTTGATATGTCTTTACCAGACCGATAGACTCCTTTTTTTTATTTTTTTATTTCAGGGTCGGGGGAAATTCTTGTTTTTTTTTTTAACCTACGTTTACTTCTCATAAAAAAATGAGATATCTTAATCGAAAGGTGCACAAACAGGTAGTAATAACGTAAAATATTACTTTATCGGTAGTTGTGATGGCAAAAGATGGTATCAGTGCGTAGGAGTTGTAAAATAAATTGAGATTGTCTCTTATTGAGGTAACCTGCATCTCTTCCAAATACAGAAGCGAGTCTGAACAGAAAAGAATTTCAATTCCAAAGCTTATAAGTCAAAAGATCATACGTTTTTAAATATACCATGTTACTTCACCTTATCAAGTAATTTAATTAAACATTCTTCTTTTTATATTAAAAAAAAAATAAAGAGTTTTTAATTATAATTTTTACTTTTTCGTTCTTAAACTTGTGAACCTGACCTTTCTCAACCTTGCTCGGTTAGCTTACGAATCATTGCTTGAAGCAGTGGCTGCAATACCGCTTGGGCAAGGTCCATTCCTGCACGAATTCTTCAACAATGCTATTGTTATCTGTAACGTATCGTTTCAAAATTATATTAATTAATAATCCATAACGATCTCTCGTTTCGTAATCTTTTTTTGCCCGGTGCCCTTCTTTTCTAAATCATCTGATGCTGATAACGCTTTCTTTATTTATTTACGTGACCCAGTATCACGGCACCTGGATGTCTGCGCAAGGTCGGTTTGATTATGCCCGGAACAACAATATTCGGATAAAAATTACAAGAGCGATCCTTATAATTTTTCAGCACCTCCACGGATTATTACGGGCGATATGAAAACGATTACGTCCTGATGACTCTCGGCTATTCATCGGCTTTAAAAAAAAATCCATTAAATCACCTATGTACGTATAAAAGCTAGTTTGAAGAAAAAAAAATCTCAAACTTGAACTCATTTATGTAACAATATAGCATAACAAAACCTAGTTAAAATCTATGTCTAGGCAAATAGGTTCGGCTTTTGGTTTGCCAGCGATGAAAAGAAGGTATGCCATTATTTTTCTGAGCTCCAAAGGGTGTTTGGTGTGGTCTCCGTGATTCTCTGATACACTTTACAATTTACTTTTCATTTTGCATAATTTTATCCCTTGGAGGTAAACGATAACTGTGGCAATAATCTAATTTGAAGATCGTGGCAAAAACAAAAGCATCGGATTTTTTTTTAATTTTTTGCAAAAAATATAAAAAATATTAAAATGGTTTAAGGGAACATCTTTAATCAAATAATGCAGTTTAGGTCGAGGATTTAAGCCTGAAGGATGCGGCGAATGTGCATTATGAACGTATGATTTCGTAATTCAGAGTCGATAAAAAAAGAAAGAAAAGTAGAAATAAGCTTTAATATATTTTCAACGATAATTCACAGTTGCTTGGATGATTATAGATATTTTCGCGTCGATGTTAAAAAAAATTTCCTGAATCCCAATAGAATCATTTCGTGATTCTTTTAAAATTAAATACATTTGAAAAATATAAATTTTATATGTATCTTCTTTGTTTGAATTATAATGGAATCACGTTCGATAACAAAGCTACTGCTAAAGTTAAAAACAGTTATTATGTTTTAATCACTGGTCAACTCTGACAAGATCACGGTTAATGCGTCATCAAACAAGAAAGCATCTCCATTTCGTTTATTTACCATTTCGTTTACCTTTTTTTTTTTTTTTTTTTTTTTTTTTTTTTTTTTTTTTTTTTTTTGCATCGCCAAAAACGGTCTTTTGCTGGAGACCAAACGGACGATTCAGTTAAACGGAATCTTCGCAGGTTATAATTGAATAATGGTAAATTAGTATTAAAGTCATAGAGCCACAAAGAACAAATTTTCGACGTAGACGATGCATGATGAAGGTGATGATAATGATGATAATGATGATGACAAGATAAATATTTAATTATCCGGAATGTCATTATTCATTTTCTCTCTTAATTTTAATTATGATGTTTGATTTTGCGCACCCGTTAAGTGTTATTGTAGGAGCAATGTCAACTAATAAAGTTATGGTATGGTGCTTTAAGGTGTCCCTTAATACCTTATTTACATGCCTTATGCATTTTGTATACACCTTATATAATCATAATGTTAATGTGGTCCCTTATTTTGCGAAATTTTGGCACCCCTTACTTAACTTTTTTGCTTAATATGAAAAAGATTTGAACTTCGCTTCAAAAAAACCGAAATTTCTTCAGATTTTTTGGCCGACATGAAAGCGTCCCGCAAGGACCCTTAAATTGTGGAAAAGTCATTAGGAGACCAAAACTGAAAAGCATTTTTACAACCAAAAAATGATTTTTTCCTTTCGGATATTTTACACAGGTTATGAAACTAAAAACCATTTTTTTTCTGTCAAGGATGGATCCAGGCCTCACCCCCTCCTTCCTTTCCTCCCTAGACCACCCTATCTTTCCAAAGCCAGAAAAATTTGCACTCTAAATATAGGGAAAATTTTGAAGAAAATGGTTAAAATAAGCCCCAAGAAAAATTTTTAGTTGTTCGCCTCCCGTGTCCCAGACCAACAGTTTTCTATGTTTTCTATTGGCTGCGGTTGTCGAACTGCGAATACTTGACTTTCAGAATTTACATTGTTATATAGGAACTATCACCTGCGCTTCTTCGGCACGCTTTCCCATACCCCAAAAATTTAAAAACATTCCAGCTTTTTTTTAAATATTATATTAGTGAAAAAAATAAGGGCTGGCCGCCTCGAAACCAAAATTTTGCAAAATAAGAAACCCTATTATGGCATGGTAGAGAACTAATCGTAACTTGTTTGATAAAACTCCCTTCCCATTTCCTTAAATATACGGAAGAAAAATTGTAAACTTTAATAAAATACATTTAACAATTTTTTTTTTTTTTTTTTTTTTTTTAGGTCTTGGTGGTGAAATTATAACCGAAGACGGATTTCGCTCAAATTCTGGTACCAGTGGCATTTACGGAATAAACCTATCGATAAAAGGCATGAAAGCCACGATGTTGGTGGCAACTATTATTCAAAACAATGACTTGATCCCAGATATCTCCGCCTTGCGTTTTCATTTGTTTTAAACCTTCGCAAACTGAACAGGTTAGTCCTAATAAAATCGCATGCAACCATCATTTTTCATTAGTAGCTACCACCGTATTTCAGTCGTTCTTGCTTGTAAGACACGACTTATATGCGGTATTAAAAACGTAACTTTAATTATCACTTTTTACTTTCATAAAGCTTCAACGAAAAAAAAAAAAAAAAATTAAAACCATTTTTCTTCGGTGTTACACTGTGCGAAACGCATACGAACATGAAAGATTGATTTGGGAAAAAAAAACGATGCCTCTTGCAGTCCATTTCGCGACAATTCGATTACATGTTTAACAAGTTCGGCACATAAATTATGACGTGTGACGATTATTAATAGTTGCAAGATGCAGCGATCATATATTTTATGAAAAGTTGTCAAAATAATTACTATTTATTATTTCAGAGGAATGCTTTATGGCTGTTAGTGATGCTCGGTGACCTTTGAGCCATTGGAGCCCATGCGCGTGGTGAGAATCAGGCTCTATTGTATTCCAGTCTTGTCGCGTTTTCGCATTGTCACTGGGGAGGGCACAATCTCAAATGTTTAAATTATGCAATTAATTCCTCTTCTTTTCATTGGTTTCCAAACTTTTTGGTCTTAAAAGTTTAAAAATTAAAAGGGGTAATTATTAAATCGACGATTCGGTAGAGGGAATAAGAATTTTCCTGACATTTGTACAGCCGAAGAGATGCAAAGCGCTGTTGCCTATGAATAAAGGGAAATGAAATGACAAAGCGCAAAGATCGGAAATGATATTAATTTATGCGGGGAATGAAAAAAAAAAAAAAAGTTTGATTCTATTTGAATTCGGAGACACCCATCCCAGTTTGGTTCATCCAGGTAGGTCGCAACGCCTATCGATAGGTTAAGGAAATCCTATTGATAATGCTTTTCTCTCTCTCTCTCTCTCTTTGGTAGGGGTGTTAAAAAATTCGTCGACACCAACACGGTTGTGGTATCAGACTAGGTCGCTACGCCTGCTTTTAAAGGTCGTTTCGTGCTTTGCGTCTATCTTTTGCGTTTAGGGGTGTTGAGACTTTCAAATTCCTTATGAATGAAAAATTATTTTTCGAAAAATACCCTGACGAATTTCGAGGACATGTTGAAAATTAGCGAAACCACAATATTAAAAAAAAGTGTCATTTGAATTTAAAAAAAAATTGGAAAAAAGAAATTTGTTTTTTTACTTTTTTCGTTAAAATATGGATGAATACAAAGTTTGAACCAGCCTCCCATAAAAAATAATTATAATATTCATTGCGAATACACCTTAGCTTTTAAACGCGTGAATAGATTATGGAAATCCCCATATTAAGATCGATTAGAGCTTAATATAATTACTATAATTATAAGTTTCTATTGTCACACGTCTGGAATATTATTTATTGATGTTTAAAATACTGTCACTACGGTTGAGTAATCGTTCAAGTTAAAAAAAAAATCATGAGAGATTTGGATTGTTTTATCGTAAAAAGCCGTAAAGTTGAAACTTTTTTTCAGGAAAAAAAAAGAAAAAAAAACGTGTTATATTCGACACAGATCGGTTCCATTTAACTTATGACAAATCATCAATGGAAATGTTCCCATATCGGAATGCCGTAGAATGGGAAAACTCACTTTCTAGGAGATGGGATCGAGGAAAGAGAACAATCCACGTCCTTCATTTTTCCGGTAGACGATGTCTGAGCGACTGAAAAGCGTGAAATTTTTTGAGAAATTTCTCTCGGATTTTTTTTTTCTTGATTGAATTATGCATGAAGCGCTATCAAAAGCATATGTATGTAGACGTTCAATTTATTTTATGCCCGCCCTTTTGGGACAAAAAGATTTGTACAAATTTGATAATATGCATTTAAATCTCCTACATTTTTGATCTTCAGGAGATTTCGTTTATATTTATTAATTTGACCGAATAATAATTTTCTGTGTAAAAAAAAAAAAAAAAAAAAAAGCAAGATTGTCGGACGAAAAAAAACGTATTTAACGCCCTCAGCGTCAGTCCAGTTATTTATTTTCTTACAAAAAGAAAAATCAATACGGCGGCGAACAATTAAAATATATGATTATTACCTTCAGCTGCCACAAACACAAACGAGTGGATATAAAAAAGAATTTCACACATTTGGATTTACAGGAAACTTTTACCAAATTCATTTTTAATGAAAAAAGATCAAGGACAATCAACGCTCGATGGATCTTTTTAATTTAAAAAAGAGTTAATATTTTAAAGAAATAAAAATCATTTCGTTTGGTTTGGGTTATTATTATGAAAAGGATTTTCCTGGTTTCAGATACGTTCAAGTTGTGAATGTATCAGGAACTATGTCATTCGTGGCTTCTTTTTAAATTTGCAGTGTCTTCCGTTTCTCCTCATCAAAATTTTTTTTTTTCTTGAATTTACACTCCACGCCCTGAATTTCTGAGAAATTTCACAAAAAAATTATTCGCAGCCTATATCTGACGCAAGAATACTTTTTATAAAATAAAGCAAAAAGTGTTATTTCGCAAGATGAATCCGTAGACATCTGGTTGACAAGTAGAACCTTCTTCTTTGAAATGGCGCGGCGATAAAAAGCCAAGATAAAAAGTACCATACGCAAGAGACGTGGGTGCAGACGAGAATCGAAAAGAGGAGAAAAAAAAAATAAGTGGCTATGCCAAATATTTTGAAAGTATTACTTGTATTTCCCTCAAAAGAAAAATTATGGCAGCTTCCATCTTTGTTAATTCGAATCCTTCATCACTAAAATGTATACCATGACTTTTTACATACTACTGGATTTAGCCGTAGCAATATACACTTGCCCTACCATCATAAATCTTTCGCTTTATTAATGTGTGCAGTCATACAATGACAAGTTTTTCTCGTTTATTTTACCTTATGCAGTATGGTAAATCTTTTACTCTATTTTTCAATCTTTTTTTTTTTTTTTCCTTTTTTGTCGGAAAACCAAGTTTTGAAAAAAAAAATCGTTCATTGAAAATATTAATTAATTATCGCTGATATGTATGGATTTAAACGGGGAAAAAATAGAGTAGCACGTTACAAAACATTTAAAATATTCGTTGCGTCATTTGGTAACCCGCCGCGGTTTTTAATTCCTAACCGTAATTCGAAGGAATTCATTTCGTATCGAATTTTCATATGTTAATCGAGAGAAAACAGTATGTGATCTTTTAGCATTGTAAGCCCATCTATCCATCTGGCCTGTCGGTTTCGGTGCGTGGGCGTTTTCTATCGTTGTTGCAGAAGGAGACACCTAGACCTCATGCTGCTGCGGCATTTTTTTTTACGACCAATTTATCTTTTTGTGCTGGATTTTCGAAATTTTTTGTTTTATTCGCAATCAGCCGAACGTAATTGAAAGATAGGTATCAAATTCGTTTTTCTTTTTTTTTTTTTTTTTTTTTTTTTTTTTACAAAAGTCAAGGCTGCTTTTCAGTTGTGAATCAAAAGAAGAATATCAGTTTAGGCCTATTTTTGTCTGTTTCGACTAGGACTTTGAGGAATGGAAGAGTGAAATAATTCGAACGAACAAGGGCTTGCCCGATTTATGTTTTTATTTTCTTGTCAGACAGATGCAAGTGACCTATGTTTTAAAAAAATGATCCGCATCAGAAAAGTATGAATCCTATTATCCGAGTTCGATGTTATATGGTATTATTTAAAGTCAAAGGTCCGATGACTATGAGAGACAGCTCTTTAAACATGAATTTTCATTTCCGTTACCTTTGAAATAAGTTATTTCATCAACATTATTTCAAACGGTGATATTGATTTTATCAAAAAAAAAAAGACTGTCTGCGACGTGCTTAAGTTTACTATGACAGTGCGTAATCATTTAAAAGGCTGATATAAAAAAAATTATTTTTCTTTTCTTCTATTCCTTATTTTTATTTTATTTTATTTTATTAGATTAACTTATTAAGCTTAGAGTAGTTACTCCTGTATTCGGAGGGAGGGGGGGGGGGGGGGGAGCAAACGGGGGCTTATCTCTTCTGAGAGGAGCTTTAAAACGACTGTAAATTTTTAGCCTTGTGTTTGTATCTTCTATGTTTAATGTCTAGGCTGCTTATCGATTTCACTAAACCCCGTTGTATTTGTACTCCTAATCCGTCTAGCAGACCTGTAGTAGGGGAACTCCAAATGATTTCTTGGAATATAGAGAAAGGATGTAAATTGATAAAAAATTACAGGGAGGCTCAAATCTCCTTACATAGGAAGCTTATCCCGTACTTGGTTTCTCCTACCTACAGGTTTACACCATTAGCTCTACGAAGAATAATTTGATAATAAATTTCATTAAAAAATTACAGATAAGAATGCTGAAGATGGAATCCTGGCCAAGAAGATTTCTAAAACGTCTTGAGTAAGTCTTCTGCAGTCCAACTGGTAAGTAATTTTTATAAAGTATTTGGACAAGATATAACCTGGAGGTCTGTGAACGCTGTGGTATGATGACCAGACCATCTGCCTTCTGCAGTTGTAGGAGACAAGCGAAAGGAAGAAAAATAGGCCAAAAAGATTTTGAATATACATTGTGAGATGAACTTGGGTTTCCAATCCCTGGAACCCGGTCAATTTTACAATCCCGAAATCCCGCCAGTCCCGATGCCTAAATCCAGGGATTTCGGGATTCAGGTATTCATTGGATTTTACTATTAATTATTGAAGTTAAGTTACGAACCAATTTTGTTTTATACCATATTGCAAGCCAACTTTGAAATTGACTTTAAAAATCCAATTTTTTTTTTGTATTTCTTCGGTCTCTTTTCTTAAGAATAGTTTTTGTTTGGTCTAAGCAACAATTCTAGGGAGTTAAAAGTTGCTTTTTAATTTTTTTTCCCGTTTTTTTCGCCTCTTAAAATTCAGTTTTTTAATTATTTTTTTTATTTAATCTTTAATCGGTTCTTGTATATCATATTAACCATTTACCAGTTTAGATTAGGTTACTGATCCTGAGATAGCGGTTCAATGATAATAATTCAGTAATCCCGAAATCTATACACCGAGTCCCGGATCCCCGAATCCTGAAATTTTTTACCAGTTCGGAATTTCCCCTGACCTTCTTAGGTACTAGTAATGTTAGCGACGCCAGAAAAAGGAAATCATGATTTTCGTTGCTTATTCTTCTAGGAAAAGAATATTTATGAAGCGTTAAACTTAAAGTTTTTGGTTGCTTTTTTAAGAAAAAAAAAAGTAGGCTGAAATTACTAATCCATAAGTTAAACATTGCCTTTAAGTACCGGGATCCTGGGACTGAAAAATTATCAATCCCGAAATCTCGGGATTTAAAAAACTGACCGAGACTGGAAACACTAAGCTGATCTAAATTTGGACCTGGACCTGGACCTAGGGGCTACACAAAAAAAAAAGAGCTTACTGTAGCGTCTTTGCCAATTTAATGCTAAACTGCCTAAATATAAAATTTTGTCCAGCACAAAAACCCGCAAATCCTGTTTCCGGTGGGGCCGACCAATTTCGCTTACGCCACTGTTCGAACAAGTCACCTGCGCTTCGAATTTAAGGACATTTTTTTACCTGAATGATTCATTTTACTTACCGGATCTCCTTTAACGCCTTTTAAAAATTTTTTTAATCAGTTTATTTAACGTGATTTAACACTATCGAACGAACGATCGAAATATTCGGGAAAAAATGAAAATTAAAATCCAGACTTTTATTTGATTTTTTTAAAAATTTTGTTATTGTTTTAAATTAAATTAAAATTATTTTTACAAGATGCCGTGTAGTGCTAAAGCATGGTTTTTGATGCACTTTTAGAAAATAAAAAAGAATGAAGGATGAGCAACAACAATAATTGTGAATGATTTCATCCTAAAAGGAGCATGATATGACGTCATTCCATCATGTTTGACTGATATGATTGATTTAAATCTGGTTTAATTAGGTAGTGCATTGTGACGAATCCACTCATTCACTCGAATTCATTCAGTGTTTAATTCGCCAAATAATAAAAACTTAACAATAAGTAAAAGTCAAGGAAATCGAAGTAAAGAAGAGAACGAAAAAGAAATGACAAAACCGGCACGCGAAACTCGTGTGCCCGAATCAAAGTGCATTTATAGGCAAGTCTCCTCGTGATCGCCTTCAGAGCGTCATGCAAATTTTCAGCAGCGTAGCTAAATTATTTATTTATTATTCTGATCTTCCATTTATTTTTGTTATAAAATAGAAACGATCACGATCGATATTTGTAATGTTTCACGATACGCATCACGTTTTTTTATTTTTATTTTAAAAAATATGAACATTTACCTATGATTACATGAATTTTGTTTAAATTTACGCCACTGAAACTTCTGCAAAATGCTGATATAATTTAAATGAGTGTCCGCCCAGACCAAGTCTGCCTTGCACATATGGTAGAAGTGAAAGTCAACTTATTTTTTGATCGGTAGATCATCCATAACTGAAGACCACTTGAAGATTACACCTTTAAAATGACTCATAATGACTGATAATTTTACAGATCGGATGTAATCAATACGACAAAACGCGAACATACCTAATCCAATTTGTTATGGAGAATCTTCTTGTGCACGATTTTTTTTAAAATCGATTGTAAAATTTGTCCATAGTTCCATGAGAAGAAAAAAAATGAGGATGACTACACAATGAAATCACTCGCAAAAGTTAGTTCGTTCCGGTTGTTTTACGATTTATCCGATGGATCGTTAATTAATTTAGGAGTATCACACGGGACAAAAATTTCTCCGCCAAATATTTTTTTTTATGGAACAGTAAGAAAAGAAATGGAAAAAAAAAAAAAAAAAAATAGTAATTAGGGTAATTAATGTGACAATTGTAATTTCTCACCTTGTTACCTTCTCAGACCTATTTTGGTTAATGGATGACAGTAACATAAATAAATTCGCAGATTTATGTGCAACTATGATTTATTTGTTGGTCGAATTATGAATCGCTTTTTAGGATTAGGAAACAGAAGCGTGGGCTAATAATACCCGGAACGTATTACGCCCTGTTCAAAATAAATTTTTTTGTTTAAATAGGTTTTTTGCCTTTTTATTTTTGATTTTTACGCGGAGCATCCGCAACTCGTCATTATTAGTCAATAAGCAAAAATGAATGGAAGGGTACAGGTACCGTGTGGGTAGTCCCGGTGGGCATACAACCTGATTCGATAACAGAATGACAGTCATGCACATCTAGATAATGTGTGGGTCTTCTGTTTGTTATTTTAACGCATAAAACTTCCACAGTTTTATACGTTGCTTCCGCAGTCATCCGCCAAAACAAAGTTCTTTTAACTCCCTTTTTTCGATTTAGGCGGCGATTAAAAAAAACAGCACGAAGTTAATTCGATGTGAATATACTAAACCTGTTTTAAAAACCGTAACGTTATAGTTACCACAGGTTCCATTAGAGGGAGCCATGAATCAAGAGAGATCTTGAAAATTTGTTTTAAAGCTGTTTTTATTTGGCTCAATACTTTTTTTTTCCTTTTTTTTCAAGAGAGGCAAAATGTTTAAAATGGCCTAATTGGTGAAATATTAAAATTTATTGCTCACTGCCATATTGTGCACACTCCAGTAGGGTCCTTTATCGAACCCCGAATTTTCCAAACCCCGAATCGGGTTTCGGGGTTTATAAAATGCGATATCGCGAAAAAACGATGTCGCGTTTTCCGAACCCCGAAATTAAAAATCACCGAATTGGTTTTCGGGTTTCATAAATGTCAAGGTTTGGGAATCCAGGGGTTATGACGCTTTTCGTATTTCTTTAAATAATTTTATATTTCAGAGTAAAAAATTCGGCGATAATAAAATTCGGCGTTTTTAAATTCGGGGATAATAAAATTCGGCGTTCTTAAATTCGGCGATAATAAAATTCGGCGTTTTTAAATTCGGCGATTTTAAATTTCGGGGTTTGTTTAATTCGTGTTTTTTAATTCGGGGTTTTCAATAGGGTTGCCAATTGTGAACAATAGAATCGTGTTTAACTTATGAGTGCGTCCTGCATTTTGAGAAGTAAATTACGTAAGCTAAACATGATTCTATTGTTCACAAGTTGGCAGCCCTATTGAAAACACCGAATTAAAAAACACGAATTAAACAAACCCCGAAATTTAAAATCGCGAATTTAAAAACGCCGAATTTTATTATCGCCGAATTTAAGAACGCCGAATTTTATTATCCCCGAATTTAAAAACGCCGAATTTTATTATCGCCGAATTTTTTACTCTGAAATATAAAATTATTTAAAGAAATACGAAAAGCGTCATAACCCCTGGATTCCCAAACCCCGACATTTATGAAACCCGAAAACCAATTCGGTGATTTTTAATTTCGGGGTTCGGAAAACGCGACATCGTTTTTTCGCGATATCGCATTTTATAAACCCCGAAACCCGATTCGGGGTTTGGAAAATTCGGGGTTCCGATATAGACTCTTGCAGTATAGCAAGACTATTTTTCAAATAAGGCTCGTATTTTCAAGTTTTCATAAAAAATTTTCTTCAATTGGAAAGGAAATGGATATTAAATTGATGCACAGTTCTGAAAAAGATGAAAAAAATAATTAGTTTTAAAGAATTGTGCTTGCCGAAACACAAAAAGAAAAAGATGCATATGATGATAAAAAGAAAATAGATGCCAAAGGCATCTTTTTTTTTTCTTTTTTTTCTCGAAATGAAGAATACAATTTTCAGAAAATACTTTTGGATCTGGTACCAAATAGGAACTCTTTTAATAAATTCACTTAACTTTCAAATTCAGAGCATTTTTTAAGGATTTTTCACTGCGTGCCAATTATTTTTTAATATTAGATTTTAGGCAGAGCAAGCGCCTTACCTACCTCCCTCCCCAACCTTTCCTCCGTCCATTCGAATTTCTCGCCTTTTTTTTGAAAAAAAAAATTCAAAAGTTGAATCTTTCCCCAATAAAATTTTATTTCATATCATTTTATTTCTCAAGAGTTTCAAGTTCAATCTTTTCTCCTTTTTATAAAAGTTTTTTTTTTTGTTCTCATAAATGATTGTGAGCATTTTTAACAATACTGCTTTCTGGCATCCAGTGCTTCCAAATTTCATTCACTGGGTGCCTCATATTTCCCACTAAGTGCCTACATGGTACCCAGTTGCATACTTAAAAAATGCTCTGTAAAATTTTCAATGAACGTTTTCATACTGGAGTACATTAATTCATAAAATTATCAAGAAATTTCCTGTGGTGAAACCTCATCTACTTCTACTCCTCATCTAAGAATCATAAACTCATTCATACATATGAACATACACATTAAAATAATTTCAAAAAAAAAAAAAAAAAAAAAAAAAAAAAAAAAAAATTAAGCCTATTTTGCAGGAAATATTTGCTACTGTTAATTTTTGACGGTCTTGTAGTTCTCCTAATGAAACAATAGAAATTTTTATAATTTTGTTTCAAGGCGTCAAAAAAAAAAAAAAAATCATTATATGAGATTCAGTTTTTCAAATTATTTTCATCTTTAAGTCGTTTAAGCTCGTTTTTTATTTGAAAAAAAAAAAATCATAGGCCTATCGGCAATGTAGAAATTTAATTTTTCAAAAAGGTGCAAGTTGAAGACCGTAAAAAAAACTTAAAGAATTTTATCTTTTCAGTACTGACCTTTCCTTTTTTTAACCGTTCCGAATGCAAAACCGAAATTAATCTGTCGTTTTCATAAATCCGAAGGGTTTGGAGTGGTGACTCGACGTTTGCTCGTATAAGATATTAACAGGGCTGCAATGGCGATTCCGAGAGTGGAGAAAAATTTCTAAATCCGATTCCGGTTCCAATTAACAAATATTTTAGCGATGCGGATTTCGATTCTGATTCTGTTTTAACCAAAATTGATAACTGTAATAACAGTATTTTCGTGCTTTGTTTAAACAAAGCATCAATCTGAATCAAAAATATTTTTTGGATGCCGATGTCGATTCCGATTCCGATTCCGAAGATTCCGGACTGTTTTTAGACGAGATTCCCATTCCGATTCCGATTCCGATTCCGATTCCGATTCCGATTCCGATTCTGATTCCTATTTCTGCAAAAAAAACATGGATTCAGATTCCGATTTCGATTTCGATTCCGATTCCGAATAAAAATTAATCGGAATTGCAGCCCTGGATATTCGTAAAGATTCCACCTTTTACAAGCAGGGAAAAAACTTCATGGAATCTTTTCTGCCTCAATAATGGAAGTATGATAATGAAATTACTATTTCCGGGAAAATTAAAAATAAATAAATATATAAACAGAAATTAATCACATGATTTATACATTTATTTTTAAGATTAGCTTCAGATTTTTATTTTCTAAAATATATTAACATTTTTTTTTTCATACAAATACTTGAAATCCAATTCAAAAGCTTCTAAAAATTTATTTTAAAAACTTTTTAAGTTAACGATTTTTGAATTAACATGTCATCGATTGAAACGTGCATTGTGTACAAATTATTTACTAAAGATTCATGAATCTGATTTTTGAAATCGATTTAAAATTAAAGCAAAAATTACTTTATTAAGAAATTAAAAAAAAAAACAAATTTAATAACTTAACAGAAAACTTTAACGGGAAAATCAGTAGGATTTCTTAATCGTTGAATTTTATTATAATACAAATAAGAATGTAAAAACTTTATGCGCTAGGTTGCAACTTCTATAGGTTCTTGATCGGGTGTATTATTATTAATAGATTCTTGCTCCGATTTAGCTTTGGTGTCATAGTTTAGTGGTAGAGTGTATTCCTTCGGTGATAAAAGTCTTTCATCTTGGTAATTAGATGGTGAACGATCTTCGGATAAAGTTTTGGAATCGTCGTCGTCTTTCACTACGTCGATGTTCCGACTCGATCTTTGAGGTGTATATAAGTGATTGGAATACATGGGTTGATTAGAGTTGGCTGAATAAGCTACTTTGCCCATGAATAAACGAATTTCGTCGAAACAAGCGTCCCCCCGATCTGTGCTTTCTGGGCTGTCAGCCACGGGCGTCGAACCGCTTCCGTCGTCCGCTTCGTGTTTCTTAAGATGCCTATCCAGATTCGTTTGCTGCCCGAAACATCTTTCGCATAAAGGACACTTGAATGGTTTTTCTTTGTTATGGATGTTCCTGACGTGCCTTTGTAAATTAGATGATATGCTAAACGACCTCTCACAGTATTGACACTTATAAGGTTGTTCGCCTGTGTGCGTTCGGACGTGTCTTGTTAAATTAGCCGATCTCGGAAATACTTTTCCGCAGTGGGGGCATCCGTACCTGTCCTTCATTTTCCCCCCGGCCGTGGTTGGAGTCCCTTTTCCCATATGGGAAGATAGGACGTCTTGGTAAGGTTTCACTCCGCCGAAACCAGGTATCGGACTTCGCAGGAGGTCGAACGGAGGTCTCTGTCCGCTTTGTCCGCTTGGAATGCCGTTCATTAGAGATCCGAGAAACGGGAACGTCCGGGCGGGACCGAAAGGAGGTGGGGGGGGGAGTCCGAGCAGCCTATCGTTTTGATGGGGAAAAGAAGGTGGAACGATGAAGAACGGTATTTGGCATCGAGCAACATCGGATGTAAAGGGATTGGATAAGCCATCGTTGATGGTGTCAAAGTGGCGGAAACAGAAGTTGGAGACTTCTCAGGAGGAGAAGGTTGAGGAGTCGTCTCTCTTTTCATTTTTACCTCCGGCGAACGGTTTTCCGGTTCACGTTCTTCTTCTATTGGACTAGCGCTTTTTCTCGGGCTCGATTTGAATTTGCGGATATCATCCGATGAGACCGATTTCGGAGAAGGTGTTTTCGATTCCCTTTTTACGATGCTGTCGCTTCTAGTTTCTTCAACTTTCGAAAAATCGATTTTTTTCCTACCGACTCTTAAATCAAGAGGTTGCTCCTTGCTTTCGGTGGAATCGTTTGATTCGATATCGATTTTTGTGAAACTGGGATCTTCTTTGGATTTATCAGCTTCCTTCGTTTCGGAGGGAAGAGAATCCCTCGGGTTCGGGTACGTGCAAGTAACAGACCCGACTGGAGGGCGAGCAGGTGACGGCCTTTCCAAAGAAACGGCTTCCTCTGCTGTCGGGGGAGATACTTTCATTTTGAAAAGAGATGCTGGCGGTGGAGTGACTCGAACTTCCCTCCCTTGCCGTAAATTGTTCAACATTCGAATTTTCCTATCAACCGGGGACACAGACCTATCATTGTCGTTGGAATACGATCGTTTTCTATGATGATGCAATCGATATTCCGGGGAAATATTATCAATGGACTTATGAGACGTCTCCTCTGTTGATTTTGATTGACTGGAATTTTGTCCATTAGGAAATAACACCGGGTTATTCATGAAGGGAGATGTTGCGTGAGCATTGTTGGGTGGGAAAAGGGAAGGATAAGGGCCTAATAGGGGAGAATGGTAGAAAGGTAAATGGGGACCGGGATAAAGGGTAAAAAGGGGATTGCTCGGACTGCTTCCCTGAAGATTCATCGTTGGCGAGGATTGCGAAATCCCTAAAGCTGTAGCTCCTGAAGCAGGCGATGAAGTCGAATCACAAAACCTTTTATGCTTCGATAAAGACGTCACCGTACTGAAAGACTGGCCGCACTTACTGCACTTGATTTGAAGTCGACAATCTGCATGCATTCGCTTGTGCCGGCATAAATTAGAAAATTGCGTGTAGGCCTGGAAAAAATTTTTAAAATTAATTTCATGTTAGTTATAAATAATGGCGAAATGGGTAAGGTAAATAATGTCTGATTTAATCATCTGAAAAATCTGCATCAATATAATCTATCTGTTACAGTTCCAATAGTCATTTCCACTATTTCAAAAAGGTGGAAAATGATTTCACTAATGAAAACGGAAATTTACACAAAATTTTCAGTTTTTTTTTTTTTTTTTTTTCATACTTCAAAATTGTATTTTCGTTTTTTAAATATTTCCTTTACCTTTAAGCAAACTTCACATTGGAAAGGCTTAACACTGGAGTGAATATGAGTGTGCTGCTTAAGACCAGACGATGTCGCAAATGTTTTTCCACATTCGGGACAAGCATGAGATCTCGCTCCAACGTGATGTGTTCGTATATGTCTTTGTAGATTGCTCGGATCGGTAAATATTTTATTACAGTGTTCACAGGGATATTTCCTGACTTCTCCGTGACTTATAGTCTGATGTCGAAGAAGTCCTGGCCGCCAAGAATAAGCTCTCGGGCACCTTTCGCATTTGTAATGTTCATATGGATATTTATGTGCCCTCACCAAGTGATCGTCTAGCCTGGAAAAAATAAATGACAGAAATAATTAGAGTTTGTCTCCACTTTTTTTTTTTTTTTTTTTTTTTTGTTTTTATTACTGCTTTTTGGGTAATGATGAATCAATTAAGATTGCAGGAATAACATCTGCCGTGTAAATGTAGTTAATCATTAACGGCATTAAGTCGATTGTACTTGAAAAACTAATATAGCGGAGGATAATTTGGTATTTTATTGCAAAAACGGATGCGAAGGGGAAGCGTTCCGTGATAAAAAGCAATTTAATAAAAGTTGTGAAAGTAAAAACAAGTTTCTGATCTCGGTCGATCTATCGGAAGAGCTTCAATGACTAAATAATGACAACCCTGATAGATAATTTTTTTTTTTTTCAGTCAAAGTTGAAATGAAGCGCTGGGATTGAAGTTTAGTACGAACAAAAGTTAACTTTTAATTTTTTTTTCATTACAAAACTTTACGAACAGTAAATATACATATACGGACTTCAGACTGAAAAGGAAAAAAATTAACAAACAAGGCCAAAATTAAAGGAAAAAAAAGGGCTAAATTAGGTCACTCAAAAATATGAACCAAAACACAAATCTAGATTCGTTGTTGCATTAATAATACCTTACGCTTTTTTTTGACGTGTCACACGATCATGATGGAATAGAGAAGCATGACATAAGTCGAGATAAGAATCTCAGTAAAGTCAAATCTATAAACACAGCTAAACCCTCTTTGAAACTATCCTTATCCTCAATCTCTGCATGCGACTTTGGACATGACACCTATTTTTTCATCATCAAATTTATGTACTTTCCATAAAAAAAAATCCCGAAAATTCGCCTAAACTGCAAGTAAACCGAACGAAACATTATGTGCACGGCGTCGATGGGGCTGCAAAATATTATTTTTGAGTCCATCTTTTGGAAATGGGAGAGTGTGACAATAAAAAAAAAGAGAAAGAGAAGAGAAATTACTCGCGTGACAGGGAACCATTTTATGGAGGAAAATCAATGCACGGGCAGCGGTTTTCCCGTGTTGTGACACTTTTTTTTATTGCTTTTATCAGAACTGATGTCGGTTATTAAATTCGAGCCTATTAATTCGTTATATTGTTTTTAATGCTTTTCTTTGGCGTTTTTATTGCATTTTTTTTCCCTTCTCTTCTCTTGTTTATCTTTATATTCTATCTCTCTCAAGCTAATGGATGGCTTTGAATTTTTATTTTTGTTTGGGCGCAATTATTGTAATCTTCATTAGACGCCTCATTAACGACGCACTTTCGCTTTCTTTCTTTTATCAATCTTTAAACATGCAAACTCTTCATCGTCTCTTCCATAATTTTTTTTTCCTCTCTTCACACTGTGTTTTTGGGGGGGGAGGTGACTCATGTCAATTATTTATCCCTGATGTTCGATAAATTGAAATTGAAAAAATTGAAAAAATAAATAAATAGGAGCAAACTATGTTGCAGAAGTCTGCATGAAATAGATTCAATGATTTCCAAATAGAAGAAAGAAAAACCGCTATTTTTAAACCGGCCAAAAAGCCGAAATAGGAGAGGCTAAAAATTGGGGGGTGGGGCTCGAGTGGAAAAAATTTATAGAAATAATTTGCCTGAAATAAGTTTTAGTGGCTTTTTGCGCTGAAAATGGAATGTCGTGGGAAATCATTGGAAAAAGGGGGAGTGGCAAAATCCAACCCTCATCCCAAAGAAAGCCTAGCGACGCCACGGTAAGAAGCAGAAGGAAAAACGTGATATCTGCTGCCTTGTTTTAAGTGGGATACCAAAATTTGAGACTCAGCTCCGCGAGTTCAATGAGTTGGATTGTTAGCTGAATATAGGTCCGTATAAACTTATACGGACCCGCAACGGGGTATCCTATAACTTTGTCATAGTCTAAAGGGTCCCCACTTAGTCAGTTTAGCTCCATAGGTGACCTTTAGTCCAATCATTTTTTCCCAGATAAAATGGTCTATCATACGAAAAACATATTCGGAATCATACGGGTAATACCTATTTAGATGTCCAGGAAAATTTTCAAAAATCAACTCATCAATTTTAAATTTTTTTCATGGTCAGTTCTAAAACCAGTTTCAAAACTAATTCAGTCGAATTTTTCGTAGTGGCAAACGCTTTCATTTCCTAATGGCTCGTGGATATTTAAAACGTGAAGGAAAAGTTTTTATACTTACTGCTCGATATCAGGATATACTTTATTGCAGACCGTGCATCGGGTTTCGTTTTCTTCGTCTTCGATATCTTCTCTCTCGTCTTCTAATGTACCTGAATGCTGAGAAGCTGAAAAAATAAGAGAAAAATCAAATTTTAGGACAAGAATCAATGAAAAGAAAAAGGAGAAAAAAAGGGCGTTCATATGGCAAGGTACTCGGTATGGTTAAGTTACACTTTGCATGCGAACAATATACAATGGATCATTATCATTGTGATTTCAATACCTCCTTTATTACACCTTTTTATTTCATCAAATTTGTGGTAATAAATAACCTATTATGCGTTTTGATTGGACAATGATCCTCTTATCCTTTGTCATGAAATGATGATTTTCTTTTAACGATATTTCTAAGCACATCAGGATACGAGGAAAAATATGTAAAGCCTTCGAAAATATTAATTGCCAACGTCAGAAATCAAATTAAAATAAGTTAAAAAAAATTAGGGGAAAATAAAATTCCCCGCGTTTTGCTTTTTAAGTAAACATTTTTAAAAATTATATTACAGAAAAATGCAAGACGAGTTTAGTATTTTTAAAAAAAAGCAATATTAAATATTCAACAAATTACTTTTAAACCCTGTATGGATTAACCATTAATTTCAGAGCCTTCTCGTGCTTAAAAATGATATTGTCGTTCATAACGAGACTCTATACAATTTCGTGCACTAATGATGCTTGAATATCATTTTTTTAAATATACTACACATAATTCTTTCGGCTGTTTGCCCCCCACTCTTTTTTTTGACATAATTTTTTAGGGGTTGATTCGTTTTAGATGACCGTGTTTACTTTTTTTTTTCTTTTTCGTTTTGATAAGATAACAGTCCAAACGAATTCATGTTTCGGACTTGATATTACTTACTGGGAATTAAATGATCATCAGAGTAAAAAATGAAAATATTCACTTTTTTTTTTTTTTTTTACAATGGCAAATGCTAATTAAATATCGATTACGTCGTTTGGATGATTTTGATTTTTTGAAAAGCGATGATCTAAGGTTAACGATAGGTTTTTCCTCTTTTATTGATGACTGCATTAGAGCAAAATGCAGTGGGTCTCAATGAAATGGTATCATGATGACATTTAAAAATATATGAAAACGGATGCCATAATAATGATACACCCAGTTTCAGGGAAGATATTAGCATATCTTCGCTGTTTGAGATTTAAAAAAAAAATCCCTTGAATTTTGACCTTTTTTCATACAAAATTAACTTCAAGTTCCTAATTTTAAAAGATAAATCCGACCGGAATATTTTTAATTTTTTAAAAAAAAATTTGCTCGATTCTGCTTAATTTTTCTTGCAAAGAATATGTATTAATTGATGCTGAAAAAAATATTATGTATGAAACTGATGCACGAATTTTCCAAATACGATAAATGAAAATAGAAATCGTCAAAAGTTACCGTTCAAAATGATTTGTTCAACAAAGGTTTTGAGGATTTTAACTACATTTTTTAATCTGAGGAAATGTTTAATGAAGTTTTAAAAATGGTCGACGTTAAAGAGGTTCAAAAAGGTTTTATTATGATGAAGGTTAGCAATGCAAACATTAATTTTTTTTAATTCAAAGAAGAAAATTTTAATTTTGGAGAAGAAAATCACGATACAAAATTTTCTTAAAATCGACTGAGCTACTGCACAAAACCCAACCATAAATTTTTAATTTTTTTTTTTTGAGTTTGGTTGTAATTGGAAACCCAATCGTAATTTTAAAAAACATTTTTGGACCTGCATTTTCTGATGTATTAAAAAATGAGAGCAGGTCGGACGGATACAAGCAATTTAAAAAATATTGGAAAAGTAAGACTTGCACCAGCATTGCATAGTACTTTACTCTATACTACACTAAAAAACATTGCTAGATCCGAAATTAATTAATGAATTTTCGGATGAAAGGCCATTCAACAGCATAGCTTTGAAAATTTATTTTGGACTCCCTTCCCCTTTTCGAGAATGCCTTTTTATAAGGAAAATCCTTAATTCGAAACCCTCTCCCCCCAAACGTACTAAGTAATATTTAAATGTCCCGGACCTATAAAATGATTGCTTTCACCGGAAAAGTAAATGCAGCAGTCTAAAATAAAAAGGGCTATAAGCTGAAGATAGGGACTCAACCAATCTTGATGGCGACCAGAAGTTTCTCTGGGTTGTCAATGTGCCATACACCCTCGCGACTTCTGGTCTCTTGTGATCTTCGTAACAATACTTGAAAACTGTTATCCAACTGCAGATCACGCAGTGAAACAACAATGAAGTTTTAAAAACCGTTAGAAATTACTAGGCTAAGTATGTCCCTTCAATTTTCAGTTTTTTTGTAATCCTATGACAAAATCCATCTAATCCAAAAAAATGAACGACTAGATAAACAATCTACTTGGCATTTTTATTTGAACGGAAAAGCACGAAAGTCCGAATAGAAAAAATACTTAATTTTTTTTTCTTTTAAACCTTGATTTTCATTCTTTTTCCCTTCTTTAAGAAAATATATATAATATATTTTCATTTTTTTTAAAAATCGATGAAGAAGTCTAATTAGAATACTGGGGAAAAATATCGGAAACATGAAAGGAAGAGAAAACGTAGGAATCAAAGGGAATAATAATAAAAAAAAATATATAAAATATAAAAAACGGTGGATTTTTTTTCTTCGCTCACCGAAACCGATGGATTGTCAAGAATTTTAAAATTTAATGAAAAAGTTTTTTTTTTCCCCTGATTTTTTAATCAATACTTTATTATTTTTCCGATGAAATAACTCTTTTTCAATTCTTCACGGTTTGTTTAAAAAAATTATGTTTAAGTGAAAAGTTTGTAAATGTCGTCGATTTCTTTAAAATTGCGGTCATTGGAAAATCACTTACTTTTCCTATTTAGCTAAATCTTTTTTTCTTCCCTCTCCTTTTTTTTTTTCCTGTCCGTGGTTACGCACAAAAAAAATTGTAAAAATTTTTTGAACGATTATATAAATCACTGTGTGATAAAAGTTTATATGTTTACATTAAATCACACCGACTACAAACGAATTTCACTTGTCCACTTTATCCTTTTCGTTATTACTTTCGGCAATAAAAAAATATACGAAAAATATAAGAAAAAAAAAAGCATTGGCCTTCGGTTGATATGAACGATAAGACAATAAAATATCAACTAAACAATAAAATATAATTTCAAAAATAATAAAATAGAAAGGATATCAGGGAGTTTGATTGGTCACCTCAAGTTTGATTATTTTTTACGGGTCAGCTAAATTGACCGAGAGGAATATTTGACGACAGTAATTCCGTCAATTTTTTAAAGATATTTCCGGTTGAATGTAAATAGACCTCGAAGAGTGAAATAAAATGTGCTATATGGTCGATCTATTATGAGGTGGGAAGCGTTTCAGAGGGGTTGTTTCCACCACTTCCGATCCGGAAGGAAGAAGAGTGGGGATTATCAATGTTGACTTTTTCGCTTTCCAATGCCAATTCTTCGGTTTTTCCGTTTCTTTTTTTCGCCCCCTCCTTAGAGGATTTAATTGGTTAGAATAGATTTATAATTATTTTGCATTTTCATTTTAAAAAAAGAGAAGAGAAGGAGGTTTTATTTTTTTTCTGATTTGTCTAAAATTTTGGGATTGCTTTGAATAGTAAAAAACCGGCGATGCTCCAAAAATTAACGAATTAAAAATGCATATGTTTAGCCTGACTTACGATTTTTTTTTGAAAGAGGATTCGGTATCAATGTGACTTATTATATTGTATTTTGAATTTTTTGACAAAATATTTTAATTTATTCAATTTTCTTGTCATGATTTCATTGGTAATTTTTCAAAAAAAATTCATTTTTATTATCATTATCAAAAGCGCTACAAAATGTGAAAAAAATTGTGAGAAAAATTTACTGATCACGCGAGAAAGAAGGGAACGTCTCTGCTTAATAATGTTCAGTTGACGGTTCCCCTTGTTTTTCATTTAAAGAGCGGCATCTTGTTTAGCAATTCTATTTAGTCTGTTGTTAAATATTTTTTTAAAAAATTAAAGGAAATTCTCGGAAAATTAAAGGATAAAATTATTGTTGACTGCTGATGTAAATTGTATAAAATACTATTGTACTGTTAAGAATAGTTTTGAACCACTTGAATGGTCTGAGGATATGAACAGTTTTTCGTGATTGCAAACGGTAGTGCTGAATCCTCAAAATATAATGTTTTGGTTTTCCCCGCTTACTTGTCTGCAGAACCAATTTTTTCCTGGATGCCTTTTCTGCATCAAGCTTTTTCGAGAATCTCGTGAATCGATGAGGTTCCGGGAAAATATTCAGAAAACATTCCAAAACCTTAAGGTTTTTTTTTTTTTTTTTTTGCTGAAAAGTGCTCTTTTTTTCATAAAATTTAATCACTTTTGTTTCTCGAAAATTGAACGGATTTTCTCGGTTATCAAGAGAAAAAATTATTGCCTCAAATCCCAAGGCTCGATTAAAACTCGAAAAGTCATAATTCTGGAGAAAACAGAAACCCTAATTGCTACCGATCACTGCCACTGACAAAATAAACGCGGACGCATCGTATCGTACAATCCCGAAAAAACCTGCTCAGATGTCCAGTCATTCTTTAAAAGTTTTTTTTATCACACAGTAAGGAAAGGAAAAGTTTGTACGGAAAAGTTTACTTTTCGACTTGCCCGTTTCGACCTATTTAAGGCTCTCGTCTTCAGCTTGGGCTTAAAACTCGGTCTCGACGGGCAATTTAGTCGTTTGCATTCCTTGTATATTGCAAAATACTATTATTTTTGAATTTATATTAATTAATATTTTATTTTCAATTTTCAATTTTTTTTCTTTTTCAAATTTAAAGGGGGGAAAAAAACGAATCCTACGAATATTAGAATTGAAATCGATTAATCGATATTAATTCTGCCTACCCCGTTCGTAACAATTTTCAAAAAAAAAAATTTCCAAGGGTTTTTATGTTGTCATAAAAAGAAAAACAATTTTAGACTCAAAAATAATTATTGTTTTCAACCAAAGGCTACCTACCATTTCCTATTGATAATCTTTTATCTTGCCTTATGCAAATAAAATGGCACGAACAGAGCGCTAATTTTACTGCTATCTTCTTCCCCTTTTTTTAATATTTTTTTTGCTTCTTAATCGCTTTTTAATTGTGGAATAAAGTAAATTTAATAAGAAAGAAGCACGGAACTCAAGTGTATGGTCACCTTTTATTTGCTTTTCTAATATTTGGATAGCATCAATAAGTATCCATTACTATGTTTACATACGTATATTTAATGATGTTTATCGTTTTTTTTTTTTTTTCTGTTGACCTTTTTGATAGGATCTTGTTAGTAGAGAGTTAGGCTACATGCGGTAAGGTACTTTTTCATGCATCAAAATCATAATTATTCCCGTGTGGTTGTCATTTGAATTTGAAATATTGTTGCATGTCAAGTTCATCTGATTCTTCTTATTAAGTCACCTAAGAATGATTTATATTCAGGGCAAAAAAATATCACGAACTTCTCAGCCCCCATGGCAAAAGAAAATTTCTATGCTATAAAAGCTTACACCTCTTCTTCGAAAAGGTTGCGGATAATTATTTTCATTCTAGATTTTTCCTTATCAGGTATTATTAAAATCGAACGTAAAAGAATTATTAGTAAAAAGGATTTAATTATGCGGTTGTGATTGGTGGAATAATAGCCGAGGGAGGAAAAAAAAAGGAAAAAAGCCATAATATCGCGTTACAACTAAAGGTAATTAGTGTAACTTTCGATCATAGATGGAAGAGTTACAAAACTAAAATTACAATTAACCCTAACAGAAAGCCCGATTGTCAAAGGTTATCATCGGCAATCAAAGATCCTTAGGGGGCGGACCTTTTAAAAATTATTTATTTCCAAACTCTGGGGCTGAATTAATCGATGTATCGCCTGACCTGGTACTTCCCCCTCCAATTATTTGTCCAGTTCAGTGATGATTTTTGAATTATAAAAGTTGAGTTCGCGTGAGGAAAAAATGAATAGAATCCAATACCAATGTATGTTATCAATATAACTTATTCTTTTTATAAAAAGTTTTTTTTCAGATCATTAGTTTCATCATTAATGAGCCTTGTTTTCATTTTGCAGTTCGATCCAGATAAATCCGTATTACTTATTACATTTTTGTTCCTGGGCTTTTTTTTTAACGGCTTCTCATTAATAAAAATATATAAATAGAAAAAAAAAATTGAAATTCGCGATGTGAAAGATAGGTATTTACGGGTTACCGTTACATAAAGGACGCACATAAATTAGCCATATGGGGCACTTGTTTTGCTGTCTTGAAACGGTAAGGTTCCCACATTCCAAGCTCTCGACCGTGACTTTTTTTTTGGGCTGTGAGCGCTAATTATATCTTCTGCGGTCGATGAGTATCTTTTTCTTCGACTGAAAATATTAACATTTCGGTTCCGGTTGGAGAATTTCGACAGCAGACGGTAATACCGGTAATCATCTGCAACAGGTGAATTTTTAGGCATTGATTACGATTTTTTTTTGTTTTAAAATTTCCAGTTTTTCAAAAACACGAAAACTATTTCACAAATGAAGCTAACTAGTAACGGTATAACACCTTTTGCGTGTACAAACTTGAACCCTGCATGTACATACAAGCTTTGCGCTTGCTCAAAGTTCAGAGCGGGTGTATGACTTTGATTCGCTGTCGATTGCATTCTCCAAGAAATTTAAAAAAAATAACAAAAATAAACAAAGATTTGCAGTGCTTTAAGGATGTTTTACCGATGAATTTGACATTCTTAGTTGATTACTCTCCTCCAAGTTAAGCATGTGCGCAACATTGTTTATTTTTTGAAGAAAGGTTTTTCCGCTACAAAAATTTAATTGGATCCGAATAATTTTTTTAAAAATATGAGAATATTCCTCTTTACATTCACCATAAGTTTTGTTCCATGAAAATTCGCTTTTATTATTAATTAAAATGTTTTACAAACTCTTTACAAAAATAATTTGCAAAAATTGTAAACATGCTGGTGTTTTGCTCATAAACATCGAACTTTTTTGAAAAAATCTCAGAAAAAACAAACACCACAAACGATTAAGGGATCAAAATTTCAGGTAACAAAAGTTCTGGAATTTTTTTTTTTTTTAACATTTGTATATTTTTTAAAAATTTATTCGATTCCAATTAAACTTTTGTAGTCGGAAAAACCTTTCTTCAAAAAATAAACAAAGTTCCGCCCATGTTTAAGTTGCAGGAGAACTATCAGCTAAGAATCTTGAATTCACCTGTAGAACCTCTTTAAGGCAAATAATTTCTTAAACAAACTTTTAATCGCTGCCCAGGAATCTCTAGACAAAATATTCACGCGGAAAATACACGTGGATTTTAAGGCTTTTTCCACCAATTTTCCACGACATTTTTACCAGTTGCCCACCAATCATTCACAATTAAGTGGATGACTGGTGGAAATCTCGCGGAAAATTGGTGGAAATCTCGCGGAAAATTGGTGGAAATCTCGCGGAAAATTGGTGGAAAAAGTCTTGAAATCCGCCAGTTTTTATTTACGAGTTTTTTTGACTGGGATCTGTTTGCTTGCCGAAGGATGCGCTTCAAATATTTTTTTCAAGACATTTTTTTCTTGCTATTCCAGCTGATTTTAATAACATCATTAACCCATATTGGCTAACAAAACCCAATATACGTTTTTTTGAAAACAATTTTGAAACACGCCTCGACTCGACTCGTATTTTTTAGCAAGAAAACAGACACCTTTATGTATCATTTAATTTATGCAAGATGGACTGAAAAGCTTAACGTTTTTTATAAATTTGAATCTAATTATGCTGAAGGAAATGTGGCGCGGAAAATTTACGGGAATTCCGAATCAAAATGATATCGTGTTACTTTTTTATGAACTGTATCGAAATGATCGTACATGAACATCCGGAAGACACCCTCTCTTATTTCGAGAAGCGCACCTGGTATATACACGGTAAAGTCGGTGAGTGTCCCCGACTTCGACCCATATACTTTTTACCCAATGCTAATTTCCATTAATCAAAGGGACCATGACACAGGAACGAATTATTAAATCCGTTCAATGACTAAATCAAAACGTTTTCATGTTCCTCTGATTTCCCTGTATGTTCCCTCCAAAAAATATATAATGAATACTTTGAAAATAATATTGGCATCGTTAAAATAATAAGACGGCTAATAAGATTTGAAAGCGTGAGAGAAAGGGTTAAGTTAACATTAGACACCCTCTTATTATTTTTTCAATACTAAGAACTTATTTTTAACGCCATTTACATGCTTCCTTAGGTGTAGATCTGAAGGTATAATTTACAGATTAAAGACGAAATTACAAGTTTATTACGTTTTGAGGAGGTTTCATTTCGATTGTTTAGTCTGCCACTTTTGAACGATCAAAAGAATAAGGGGAACATCAAGCGTACTTAAGCATCTGTTTCCTGGGGAGTTGGGTCAAAGTTTACAGGCAGCAGCAGGTACGGATCACCGAATCAGGACACGCGCGAAGAGCGCAATTATCATCGTTATTCAATAAAATTGGAGTTCGTCGGAAGTGATTCTTTCCGCAGTCCGTTTGCAGATTGATTTTAAATTAAGTGGACCGTTACTTTCAAAAAAAAAAAAAAAAAAAGATTCGATTCAAACGTCCTCCGCAAATAAAAAAAAATTATAAAAAGCACACGAAATTATGCGGTCATTAAAAATCGTTGAAAGAGGTCACGGTCTAGTGACCCTTCGGACAGATGTTAGAAACCTCTGACTCTTGATTTCGTCCAGATTACCCGTTTGCCTTTTAAGGTCTACGACAGGTGTGCCCCTATGAAAACAAGGGGGCGAGGGTGAAAATCCGACGGAAAAACGATCGACTTCTCATTTAGGTGCACGCCTCGACAACGACGTCACGCATCTCCCTACGACGTCTTCCGCCGCTTCCACACAGATTTCGAAATCGATAATATAAAAGGAAAAGGCACAATTTTCCCATTAAGAAAAAAATAAAATAAAAAAAAAGGACCGGAGGATTAAGTGATATGCCACTCGATAGAACTGCATCGGAGCGAAATGACTGCGGCAAACACAAAAGACCGAGGGGCTGGGGCTTCGAAACACACGCGTGACATCGATATTCAATGTGTCACCTATATTAATGTTACCCGAGTATTTCGATCGAGTTAATACGACCGACGCGTGATCTCATTTTCGGTTTTGCCCAAACTCCATTTTATCAAAAAATAAACTTTATTTAACCCTTTTCTGTATCATTAATCATTTGAGAAATAATCCTTAAACCTTAATACAAACAGTATTTTCTCATCCTGTTAACAATCGAATACGATTCATAGATGAAAGTTTTTATATTTTATTGCTAACGAAAGAAAATCAACAAGTTGCCTGATTATGTTTTAAAGGCGTTTAACTAATGCTTGGCATTTTTTTTTTAAATCTTGAGTTTCTGACGAGGCCAGGTCAAATCCCGAAATAATTTTTCGGGGATTTGAATTTTGCATTTAAAATATTAATTTAATTTTTAAATAGTTAAAATAATTTTTTTTTCCGGGTTCAAAACTCCGAAATTTTTCGGGGATTTGATTTTTGGGTTTATAATGAATCGTTTTAATGTCGAAAAAATTGGAGAATGAAATTGTACAAATTTTTCTTAAATACGCGGTTTTCTTCATTTTTTCAATTAAGTATTGAGTGTCAAGACGATTGTAATCTCGGTATTAGTTCTTTCTGAGTTTATTGTCTTCAGGTTTGGGATACTCTGAAGTTACTATATAAGCACAAATTTTCCAAATCAAGTAATTCAAGACATAACTTATTACCCTGGTTAATAGTTAATTATATTAAAGATGACTAAAGTATCAATTTCTGAAAATGAAGTATGTGAAAAGTGACCCATGGTCAGTTATAAATACAAATAATAAAAAACCTAATATGCTTTTACTAAAGTGTCTAACAATAAAAAATGACAGCAATTTTGAGTGCAGGTTTCTGTTTTCTTTTCACTTGTTTCAGGTTTCTGTTTTCTCGAGAATTTTGACTTTTCAAGAATTTGAGAATCTCTAATTTTGCAAACACTCCAGTCTCAAGATTTCAAAATTTTTAATTGCAGGCAATAATTTTTTTCTGGAAAATCGAGAAAGACCGCCAAATTCTCGAGAAATGAAAATAATAGACAAAAAAAGGGCCTTTCTTTGCAAAAGAAATTTTCATTTTTGGAATATTTGCTGAAATTTCCAGAAGCCTCATAAATTTTCAAAATTCTCAGAGTTTATTTTTCAATGATCTAAATCATTCTCAAAAAAAAAAAAAATTAAAAAATAAATAAATAAATAAATAAATAAATAAATAAATAAATAAATAAATAAATAAAAGAAAAAAAGAAAGAAAAAGAAATTGAAATTTTGAGGACTCCAGAGTTTAGTAATTTCTCGAAATTCAAAATGATCGAGACTTGAGGCTCTCGTCAATTTAAAAAAAAATTCTCTAGATCTCATTTTGAGTCACATTTCCCCGAGCTGCCATTTTCTGAACTATCAAACGTACGAAAAATTTAGGATTTTCTCTGAAACTTTTAGTCGTTTACACATGTTGGTGTTGAACTTTTGAAACGTTCTTTAGGGATGCACGACAAGACGAGAATCTCGTGAGAGAATGAGACGAGACATTTTTCGAGATATGGCAAAAATTTGGTTTTTGACTGGTCAAGCTGCAAGGTTTTAAAACAATGAACGAGAAATCCCGTTCTCATGAAATTTCTCGTGGGATTTTTCGTACGAGAAATAATACGAGAAATTTGAATTTTGGACTCCTTGGTGTAAAACTTGTCGGAAAACAAAATTTAAGCCAATTTCTTGGACACTTCTCGAAAGTCTCATCGTGCATCCCTAACGTTTTTAGAAATACTTACTTCAGTGATTTTTTTAACATTCAGCTGTTAGCAAATCCATACGAATGCATTTTCTAGAAAACTTCCCTCAGCCAGTTATATTGACCCTTTTTGGGGAGAAAACCTAATTTCGATTAAAAATTGTTTGCTTTACCTTTTTCAAATTCTGGTGGGAAGCAATTAACAACATAGACGTAACAATCAAAAAGTCACATAGTTTAACCGTAACAGATAGATGGTCCAGTGAAATGTCAATTTCGTGAGGGAGTGAAATACGGAACTGAATTTGAACAGAGGGTGTCGAAAATCGCGCTCATTTTCATCCTTAACCTAACTTGAAGCCCTAAAGAATTTTATTCAAAAGGGATACGCATTCATTTGGGGGAAACACCAGGAATATTGTAAAATGCATCAAATTCCAGGTGCAAAACGACCGGGACCAAGTTCAATTGCTAGAATTAATTTTAAAATTCGCTTTACTTTTCCCAAACAACGCGGAAGTGAACAGAGAAGAGTCGGGGAAATTCTAATTACGATTCATCCGTCGATCGATTTTTAATAAATTTCGTGTGAAAATATTTTTCACGCATCAATTGCACCAAAAAGGGGATACCACTTTTTAGCATCAGTCACCGTTTTAAAATTTTTTTACAAAAATCTTGTAACCAGTCATGCGCAATAATTAATTTTTTTCGACATCGAAGGAAGTTTTCCGTGGCAGAAGAGAAATTTTCCTTTTTTATTGTATAAAATTTGAATAGAGCCCCCGAAGAGGATGAAAGAACGCGAAGCGAAAAACCCTCTTTCCTCCACCCGGAGAAATCAAAATGGACAGAATAGAAAAGAAACATTAAAGTGACAGCCCTCTTCTATCACGTCCGGGATTGTGGGGGAGTTTTTAATTAAATCCCATTAACATCTTAATTGTTAATTAACTTTGCGTGTTGCGATTGTTAAATCTTCCAGTTTCTTACATTTTCCCTGGGAGCGATGAGTTGTGTACTGCCTCGTTAAAGGAAAAGAAAATTAAAAAAGACTTTTCACGTGAAAATTTCAGAGCTGAACTGATGGTCGCCGCGATTGGAGACATCTGAGTGCAGCTATTCCAACTGCTTTCTTTTATTTTTTATTGTTGTTTTCCTCTGATTCCGGGACGCAGTTTTCTTGTTTATTGCGACAGTTATAATTAAGAAGCTTTTGTAATTTTCTTGGTTTTTCATTTTAACATTTCATATTTACAACTTCGCTTATTAGCTTTGCAGATTATTTCCTTTTTTGAAAAAAAAAATATGACTTTTTGTCACATCTAGTCTCTTTTCTTTTCTTTTCATTCTTTTTCGAATACTCCTTTCCTCCATCGCAAGGAGAAAGAAAAAAGAAAAAAAAATTCAAGCTAATCCTGACAGCTCAGTCAACTTTATCGTTAATTTTTTTCAGTAATCGATTTCGAATCATATTTATTACGATTATCTTTGTGGTTTAATAAAGAAATACTAACAAAAAAAAAAAAAAAAAAAAACTTCACCCTTTTTTTTCGCGTGGGATTTAGCATTGTAAAAACATATGGAGTTTTGTTTATAATAAAGGAAGGCGTAACAATGGCATATATCATAAACAAAAATACGATCTGTGTTGACAGGCATTTGTTTTGTTCAGACGTCATGACTTTATTATGATAATTCTTTTATTTCGTTTCGCGGTCAAAAATGGCTTCATTCAGACCTCAAAATTTCTTTTTTTCAATTTTTTTTTTCTCTTCTCGTTACTCTTTTGTAATTCGGAGGGAGGGATGAAACTGTAATCCGAATGTTGTAAATGATTTCATCTGCATGACGTCATTGTCGACATCAAAAGAAGGCCCGTGACAAAACTTTTCCATTAATTTTCCCGAAGTGTGACGCTGATGGAAGCGGATGGGTCGATTGAATTTTTTTTTGAGATTGGAAAGCTCCCGCTAACTCTTTTCTTTTTCAGTTTTATTTATTTTGGCGGTTTATTTTTTTATTTTATTTGTTTATTTATTTTTTTTTTTTTTGTACAGTTTATCGACCTGGTCTTTGCTTTTTTTCCTTTTCGCCATTGCTTTTTCCACAATCCTTTTGCCTATCCACTTATACATATTAAAAATTAAAATTATTTCTGCTTAAAATTTAAAGTTTTGAGCAGTAGTTGCAGTATCTCAGTTTGGCTAAAGTGCTGGTTTCATACACAGTAAAAAATTTTATGTCAAAATCAACATAAATCAACATAACTAGGTCCACATAATTCTTTTGTTGTTTTTGTTTTATGTTTACCTTTTTGGACAAACAACAGAAAAAATTTATGTGGACCGCTCAGAACATATTAACATAATATTTTTTACTGTGTACTTTAAAATCGGAACTTTAGCGACTGCTTCCTATTTTGAATTTTTGTCCTGAATGAGGATTAGTAAAGCCGTCGTATCATTACAGTACACACTGTAAAGAATTTTGGCTAAGCGACAAAATTAGAAAAAATATTTTTTTTCGAACCGAATATTTCACCCAAAGTATAATTTTTTTTCCTTCGAATTTTTTTCAGTCAAATTTTTCACTCACTGGGCAAGCAATTCCGCTCACTGGCCGACAGTTATGTCTCCTGGGATCTATATGAACTGGGTGACATAAATGCAGCCCAATTCATGTTACAACATGCAGGGACAGACATGCACGCAGCATGTTACAACGTGCTGCATTTTGAGATTTATTCACGCTCTATTTGTGGATGGAAATGGATTTTCCTAAGAGGATGCTACGGACATTTTGTAAGTAATGTTTAAAAAAATTCATTTTTTTATAAGCACGTCGGCAGATTTACGAAGAGTGACGGCGAAGCTTCCACGTAGAAAAAGTAGTTTTTCTTTCCTAAAGTAGTTTTTCTTCATTTCTTCCACGTAGTTTTTCGCGCTAAATTTTTTTGTCAGTATCTTTTAATTTAGGGTCTCTAGGAATAAATAAATGTTTCTTTTCATAAACGAATCTTAGCAGATAAGTTTCAGTTCCGAAATGAATTTACTGCTATTAGGATAGCATTATAAATATATTGTGTAAAAAGCTCTTTTAATATGAAAACCCGATACTATCACATAGAGAATCACTCTCGGCCCTGACTGGGAGGACTCCATGATAATATTAAAAAAACACATTTATTTTATATTTTCGCTTCATTTAATAATTTAAAAACGACTCGCTTTGTACGGAAGAAAAAATAATATCGAGCTGAGAAAATGGGAAATTACATCAAAAAGGGTGGAACTGCCATGTAATGGGGTTTGTCGAGTGACTGTGTTTGGTTATGACATTTGACTGCTTAGGGTTAAGATGACCACCGTCCGCATCCGTGTAAATCCCAATTTCGATATCCCCGTAAAAGTGAGAGGAGATAAACTTCCGGTAATTGAATTCACGGGTTTCTCTCACGGTTAGGGGTGCTAAGTCCAGATGCGAAAATAATCCTCTCTTTTCTCCGCCGTACTATTTCCTCCAACTAATTTCTATTCACTTACATTTATTATAAAAAAATACAGCTTTACTTACCCGATTCCATTTCTGGTTCTCCATTTATTTGGGGCGTTTCACCATGCGCATATGCCGATTCGTATTTCAAGGCCTTTTTTGGAGTGTGCATCATTTCGTTTTCTTCTTCCGTTCCTTCATAATAAATCTAAAATGATAATAATAATATAATTAGTCGTAATATATGTGGAAAAATTATGCTTTAAAAAAAAAAAAAGCGGGGAAACTGAAATGTCACTCTTCGATTAGATTATTCTTTTAACGTCTCCATTTTCTTCCCTTTTTACGAGTTTCAGAGAAAACGAAAGTGTAGTCATAAAGCTTAAAGGACTGATAAAATTTTATATTTAACTGGCATGTCAAATTTTGTGAGGTCGACGTCAATTGCTTACTGCATTAGATTTATTGTCGTTATGGAGCGGCTTTGTGCGTGACCGCTACGATAACAGCGATGGCTTTATGAAAGGAGATTTTTTTTTTTTTCCTTCACGCATTTTATACAGAGTTATGCATTCTCATGTGTGTCGTTTTCTTATCTTGAGATTATGACAACGAGGTAATCGAATGCTAGTTTCCAGTTTGCGGTAAACCGTATACGTTAAAAGAAAAGCCAAAGGAAAAAAAAAGTTTCGTACTCCACCCTTGAAAGTCCTCGTATAAGTTTCCGGTTTTTTTTTTCCTCGGGGAGATCCCAATTGTAAAAAAAAAAAAAGGAGGAGGAAACGAAGGACGAAAAAAGTAATGACTCTCGGGTTTGCACACCGACTGGAAATAAGGTGGTAGGTCGCGTGAGATAAGTAATAAAAATGCTAAATCATAACTTCTCCATAAAATGATTAACACGCTGTCATGAAAATAAAAATCATCAAAATATCAGAATACATTAGCATATATTCCTTTTATCAATTTGAAGTAAGTCGTATGCGATCATGACTAACCGATTTCGGGGGCATGGCTTTCCAATCTTTTCCAATTACCCGTAATTGCTGGTTTCCCACTTAATAGTCCTCCTGTTTACGGTCAGGGAAAAAGAAAAAAAAAAAAAACGAGCCGCCAAGGATTAAGCTTACGTGAATTTTTTTTTCTTTGCCTTTTTAATTTTCTTAGGCCAATCATTTTTCATAATCGATTCAAAATTTTAAATGGCATCGGTTTTTAAAATCGTCCCTTTCATAGATGGCTGAATGTTATTAAGGTCATCAGCAAACTTTCGAAATATTTTTTTATTGCTGGCACTTTACAAGAAGGATTTTAAATCTTAATTTTCTTCACAAACTTCCATTTTTGATGGTTTTTTTTTTCCGCCGATATTTACATAATATTTGTTTCTAAAGAATAGACTATAATTTTATTACCTGATTGGAGCGAAATCATTATTATATGTGTCCAAGGGAAAAAAAAAGTAGTTAACTGGAATCGCTTAATGTATTCTTATCAGGGCTTGGCGACCGACGAAGAAACGAAAAAAACCTTAATTTTCATGCCATTTTATTCGGATATATAATTCTACTAACAAGAGGTAAGCTTACAGTAAAAAAAAAAAATATTTTTAATATTATGTTCGAGTCAACAAGTAAGTCACCGTCCTTTTTTTTTTTTTTCCTTTCCTCATCCCCTCCCCTTTCAAGACTTTTTATCCACGTTTGGCTTACGCATCCGATATGTTTTTTTTTCTTTCTCAAGTCGAGTTTTCCAGTGAAAAAACGCAAAACAGAACTAAGTGCCCTTCGACATGCGATCATCTGTACAAAATAGATATTTATCATTTTGAAAATTCATTAGATTTAGATTCACTAAAAGTTACGAGGACAATAAAGAATCGTAAGGAAAAAAAACGTTTCGAAGGCTTTTGATATAAATATTGAAAAGCCAGGATTTTTAAGATTGGCAGTAAGCAATTAAATGTATCGCTCAGTTGGCCTAAATAACGAATAAACAAGATTTAAAACAAACTGTTTTGAGAAGCTTGGAACGGATTTCATCATTTCTTTATGAAAAATTTAAACGTTCAAGAAGATGCCCGTAAATATTGTAAATACAAGGTGCACAAAAATTCTTCTTTAATTGCTTTTTAAAAACATAAGGCCCTTCGTTGGTTGAAGGGATAAAAATTAATAATGCTGTGTATCAGAATCAAAACGTCTAATCCAGTGGCATCATTAGGGGTCATGGGGAGAGCACTTGAGCGCTGCTCCCCCCCTTTCAGGTTCTTTTGTCCCGCTAAGGACTTTTTCCTTTTATAACCAGTAAGAATTCATATCTTTTGTCCTACTAAGCTGGACCATGCCTGTCCGTACCTCGATATATTTGTCCTTCCCAAAAAAAATCTGAAATGACGCCCCTGTTCTAATCCGAAAGATGTCAAGTTATCCAGAAATGAGACTTTGAAATTCGGCAATTTCAAAAATTCGGAATTGTAATAATTAAATAGTTATTTATTTTCTCTAAACATCGAATTGTCAAATCCTTGGAATTTATAATTCAAGTCATTGGAATATATAATTCAAGTTTCTAGTTTAGTTTCTTTTGTAAAATATGTAATTGGCGGCTATTTTAAACTAAGTCAGATATTTCTTTGTTGTTGAGCAGAACTAATTGCCATCTAAAAGTATTGTTTGCTTGTAATCGTCTTCTAAAATCCTTTGCCCGGTTTTTCCAGAAAATTATCTGACTGGAATTGATTTTCCAATTTCCGGTCAATTAAGTGCCTCTACAGCTACGCGTGCAAATTCACTATGGAATTTTAGATCAACATGTTGTATCAACATGTTGGTCCAACATTCCATTGTAAATTTGCACCCTATAAAAGTTTTGTAATTACAAGTTATTTCATCGGAATCACGGGTCCGAATCCGATGCCGGTGCCGGTGCCGATTCCATATCATTTACTTAACTCCCTATTTCGATTCCGATTCTGGCATCGACACTTGATGCCGATGCCGACGCCACCAAGCACCGATCATATCCGATGCCGCCTCTGATTCCGATTTCAGTGAAAAAAAAATCATAGAGCCATTCTAGACGATTTTTAAAATCAGGTTCGATTCCGATGCTGGCATCGGCATAAGCTAAAATTTTCATATAGAAACTTTGAATATAGAAATGGTATTTAAAAAATGCCGTGGTGGCAAACGTTGTTGGTAATTGCGAAAAATAAATCAAGTTTTTTATCAAAGGAGTAGTTACTATTACACCCTCCTTGAAGGAGGTAAAGTTAGGTTAAGCTGAATTTTTTTCTGTATTTCGGTGTGTTTTAATTTATTTACTTTTGGTAACTTATTATTTTTAATGATCGGAAAAAATAGTTATACTCATATCAAATAGCTAAATGACGATTAAATCCCTGTTCACGGAAAATCACGACAAACATAAATCATAAATATAAAATTCGCGCTTTTCGTAATTTTCAGAGTTACACATGAGAACATCGCAGATGTTGTTTTCGATCATGTTAATGACAAGAGTCATGTGACACAGAGAGGTTCTGAGAAAACAATAATTATTTACTTATTTATTATTAATAAGGTTCAAGGATCATGCTATTGGAAAATCACAACCATTGGAAAATAATCACACCGGACAATCGATTTTGACTTTGTCACCTTAAATTATTGCAAGCGTCGACAATTTTTTAAATCCCCTTAATTTTTTTTTTTTTTTATTACACACTTACTTGTCTTGCCATAAGATAATGTGAAAAATTCGGATCTTTTTCAGCAGATCTTATGTATTTCATCCAGTGGTTTCTCTCTTCCAACGTCACATCCAGAAAGCCCCTTAGGTTATTGACAGGCACGCGTACCTTTAAAGAAAAATGAGATGATATTAATATCAGTTCTGAAAAATAAATTCCATCAGTTTTTTTTTCTTTTTCTTTTTCTTTTTCACTTCTGAATAATTCAAGAGTGAAAAGCATGGAATTATTTATACGATTGCGGTTAGTCCCCTTGGAAAACAGTATAAAAAAAGGCCGAGCCACCCCAAGATGGAGGCTCCGCACATTTATCTAAACGTCAGATAGGAATCGGGATGATTGCAAGGAAAGTCTTTTAGCGAGGGAGAAAAGAGTCCGGATATTCGGAGATGTAATGCGTGTTACCGCCGGGGTGGGAAAAAGAGGAAAAGCAAAAGGGGAAAAGGGGGGCAAGGGTAAAATAGCAAGGAGAGGAGAAAGCTGAGGAAAAGGAGGAGGGCAACGCATTAGGATGTCACCGTCCCACGAAGACTCCGTCCCGCGTGGTCGCTCTACCGTTGCCACTCTCCTCTTCCTACCTCTCATCCGTTTTCCTTTTATTTTCTCTCGACGTTTTTCTCCCGACTCTTCGCGAATAAATCCCGAAATCCTTTTCTCTGCCTTTGAATCGATGTGACGAACATCCATAACAACCGGGAAAAGTTTGGAGAGGGTGGAGAAAGAAAAAGAGATCGCAGGGCAGGATTTTTAAAAGAGAGAAAAAAAATTCGAACTGGAAAATCGATGTAAAAAATTTGAAAAATAAATCGGAAAAAAAACGAAAAAAAAAAAGAAAAAAAAAAACAGGCACTTTTTATTGTTGATAAAAGTTTGTCTAGTCGCAGGTAGAGTGAGCTAGAGAGCCCGTAAACGTAGTCACAGGTAAACTCTATCGGGGATTTCAAGAACTTTTTATTCGAGTCATCTTGATCGATTTCCCCTTTCAAAGAACTTCCGTTTTATTTGACAACGTTTTTCTAGTTTTTTTTTTTTTTTTTTTTTTTTAAATATTTGCGTTGATTTTAGAAAGTGATTCGGCATTTTTCGAAGCATCTCGAAAGATCATGATATCGAGCGAGAACAGAAATTTTTTGAAGCGTGAAAAAAAAAAGTTTTAAACGAGAACTGGGCATCATTTTAGTTTATCACTATTCCAGAAAATTTATTTGTTAACTTAAAACTAAAGACTTTAGGGGCCTGCTGAAAAATGCATCTAAAAAATTTAGAAAATAAAAGCGGATACTACAATAAAAATTGCACGGCCAAAATTTTAATGTTATGCAAACTATGATGAAAATACCGGTAATGAGAATAAAGATGTGAGGAAAATCAAATAGAAAGAAAATGAATGAATTAATTAATTAATTAATAATTAATTAATTTCAGTCATTCATTTTTCTCCTTATTATGATTTTGCTAAGCGCTCTTTCTTCACTAATTATTGAGTTTTACTTTTTGATTTCACTTGATTTTTGATTTTTTTAACCTTGAATTTTAGCTCCTGATAATCGAGTTTCAAAGAAAAATGCACATATTGGATTCATGTTTATCTAACTTACTTTAATATTTGGTTTTTTTCGGCTAATCGACTTAATTCGTGACTTTCTTTTCTTGTGGAAAATTCAGTCCAATTTTTTTTTTTATTTAAATGAACAATTTTTGAACTAAAGTTTCCAAAAATTTGGAATGAAAATCGCAAATTTTGTCTTTCTGGCGCCTTAACCCCTTCCTGTCTTAAGGATGCATAAGGGAAATTGAGGAAAATCTAAGTAAAACGTCGTCCAATTTTGACGAAACTTCGTAGACATACCCATGTCTACTTGAGAACGCTTTTCTCGAATTTGAAGTCTGAATTTTAAACTTCAAAATGGCGGCAGACCTTCTAATGGCAGAACCAGAACCTACTAACTCGCAAGTTATTTATTTTTATTTTTGGCAAGTAATTCTTTAAAAAAAATAATTAGTTGCGTTTTATAACTGCCCATAGTGAGCATTACTCGGAAAAAACAGATGGATGAAACGGATATTGCGCCTATCATTAGATTATGGCTATGGCCATATAATGGTTTAGAGCTACTGAAAAAAGAACTTTTCTGAACTTTTTCGTCAAAATATGTTTGTAAGGGGCCTCCTTGGGTCCCCTACGTCGAAATAGACTCAAAATTCGGAATGATCTCAAAAACAGTTAGGGCGTAGTTTAAATTTCCTAAAAATCAAGAAATTGAGATTATGGTGTTTTTAACTACTATGCACGGATTGCCTAACACTGGGTTCCAAGGCGCCGTACTTACTAGGGACCTCCCTGATATCCAGAAAATACATTTGCATCAGTTTTATAAATTCAGTCCGGAGGAGTCCAATTTTAAAAATAGGCATAGGCAAGAAAGGGTTAAGTACTGGTTCAAAAACACTTGCAAAGAAGGGAATTTTCAGCTTTATAGAGCTAAAAATGTGATGCGCCTGATTTGAAAAAAACGAAAATCGTCTGAACTGCACCGCTTTGGTTTATTGTGGATCATTAGCGTCGTGCAAACATAAGAAACCAGCAAAAAAGAACAATTTCACGTATGTAACTGCGGTAAAATCCAAAGATTGAAAGTTTATAGCGAAACGAGCCAAAAAAACTTTTCATCTTCAAGTCATTGAAACATTGATCGTTTGAGTAACTTAAACGAGTCATCTTTATGCATTATAGAAGTAGAACTAGAGCCAGAACTTGAGCTGCTGCAGAAAAAAGGTAAAATTTTGTTTTGCTGTACAAATATACAAATATTTTTCTGCGGCTACGATTTTATAAGTTAAAAAAGTATTATATCGAGACAGCTGACATAAAATAAATTGAGATTGTGGCATAGAAAGTTTTAATCTTCTTTTATTTTTAAAGCATCTTTTACTAGTAAAAAAGGATATCGTTTTAATGACATCTCCAAGTACCTTAAAATAACTACGAAATGAAATAAAAAAAGAAAGAAAAACAAAGTCTCAGGAAATTTAATCAAAAAACGAGCATCTTTATTACCATATTTCACGTTAAAAAGAGGCAAAAAAAGATGTATACGAGGGAAAAAAAAGTAGAAAATAATCGTGACATGCAACGAATAAGGGAAGCATTTCCGAAGGATGGTCTAATTATTTTTTCCTTTGATTTATATGCAATACTCCCTAAAGAAGGAAATTCGCGATTCCACCCAAACTAATAACTGACATATTACAAGAAGCGATGATTTATGAAACGAAGAATAAAAAAAACAGCGTAAAAAAAAAGGAACAAGGTGCGCTCGTTGTCGCTCATGTTCGATATACAGATATAACAAAAAATACACGAGATAAACGTATTGTGTGATTGAAACGTTTGGGGATCAACAGTAAGAAGAATCATTGATTTATGTGAAATACTCATGAAAAGCTCATCCCCAGTCAACCCATGTCCCGAATTAAGACATAAAAATCAAATAGAGGATACACAAAAGAGGCTGTGATCCCCGCGCTAAGATGAGAGAGGATGACTCTCTTGAGATAACGGAAGGTAAATTCAATCCCGCAAAAATAGTTAACCTGCGCGGAACAAAGGCATCGATTTACCGATCCACTATAAACAGATAGTTCCCTGTCGATGTGAGATATAGTTTCGGTAGCAGGGAGTATGAGGGAACGCATGGAATCCTTTTCAAATTCGGCAGCCCGTTGAAAATACTATTGTCATCGAGGTGTGAACCCCGGTAAGAGATATCACTAATCTGACCTATGATTTAGCACACTTTTTTTTAGAATCGTTACCCTTCGAGTTTAATCGTTCCCTAATTTTTTTTTTCGCGCATCACATTTTTGAAGCTTCCAATGCAAAGAGCACTAAAGGCTCAGAGAGTCAGATTGATCCTAAAGTTTTATTCAACGCAAAAAAATAAAAAAAAATTAACTGATTTCTTTTTATTTTTTATTTTTTTTTTTTTTTTAATCTTAAGAGATCAAACTGAACCAGCTGACCATTGTCCATTTTCTAAACTTTCGATCTCTGAGCGAAGAAACTGCGGGGAAAATGTTTGAAAAATATTTGCAGAGATAAATATACGAAAATTCGTCAGGTAAACGTTTGATTAATTTTATTGTGGATAAAAAAAAAAAAAAAGGGAAACACTTTTGACGTGACGCGTACGGGAGGAGGACATCTGTTAGTAATTCATTTGAGGAATAAAGGAATAGATTTAGATGATCAATAGCGAAAAGTTTTTTGGGCGTGCCTTTCAATTTAATACTAGCGAATGCAACATTGACGGCCTAAAGAAATTGCTCGACCCGGAACAAAAGTAGCATTCGACAAAAAAATTGATACCAAAAAGAGGAATCAATTTCGTGAACAAGTTTGCCGATATTAGGGGAAGAAGAGCCACAATTATGGGATTAAAACCCATCTGATTTTTTTTATTTTTTTTATTATTATTATTATTCTCCTCGATGTTTAACCTAGAGAAAGAATAATTTTTTTAACGTTTAGAAAAATACATGTAATAATTAATTTTCTTTTGAATAATATTTTCTTGATGTGTGTTACAATTCTCATATTCGATCCGTCTGAATCGAATGACAGAAAAAAAAAAAAAAAATCACGGAAAAAACGGGATCTTAAATGTGAGAGTTTTTTGTATTAATTTTTTGCACTAAAAAATTCGGGGATTTCTTCGGTTGTTCTCGAACAAATTTTTACAATGATGGATGAAGCATGGAGAATAACAATTTTTATCTGATATGGGAAAAATAAGTCGAGTATCAGATGGAAGGTTCAATCCTCCATGCAAAAAAAAAAAAAAAAAAAAAAAAAAAAAAAAAAAAAAAAATTTTCACAAAATTTCCTCTGTATTTTTCATTAAAAAGCATCCTGATTAGTTTAAAAAGTGAAGAAGGATTTTCTAAGTCAGTTGCAGTCCTTTTTAAGTCCATTTTGAAAATTATTTGAGAAAAATGTTAGGGAACGTTCAAGTATTACATAAGATTTTTTTTCGGGTTTTTGGACCCCCTACCCCCCTTTGTAAATATTAGTAAAATTTCTATGACCCTCCCTATTATATTACGTAAGATTTTCGCGGACCCCCCTCCTTTTTTTTTAACGTCAAGTTTAAATTTTAGTAATATTTTTTTTCAATCTAGATTTATAGTTCATACTCATGTCCCTATAGATGGCTACAACTGGCACAAAATCTCTTCAAAAAATAGCTTTTTATTTCTTAAATTTTTTTTCATTTTTCTACTATAGACATTCGAAAGAAAATTAATACAACTTAATTTTTTGAAATTAAAAAAAAATTCTGAACAGTAAGTTATAATGAAAATTCTTACGTAAGATTTGGCAAACCCCCTCCCCGAAGTAAGAAATCGTAAAAATTTTGAGTATCCTCCTTCCCCCCCTTTCGGGCTTACTTTCTACTTCAACGCTTCCTTATTGGACGTCAAATAGACTCCAAATTATCTTAAAAATGGATTTAAAAAAGACGTTATCTAACGACCAAATTAAAATGCGTCATAAAGACATCGTTTTGTTTTCTGGTAATAATACCGTGGAAGGAAACTTAAATTTATTCTCCGGTAATAAATAATGACTGTTCTATACAGAATAATCTTCCTTCAGATTAATTCTAGAAAATTTTATTTCAAATTACCCGAAAAATCAACGGAATTTAAAAATTTTTTCACTACAAGCTCTATTGCAAATGTGTTGAGTCTTGAGCGTCCCGATCAAAGATCAGACCCAATATTCTTTTTTATAAAAAGCGGAAAAAAAATTCTTTAAAAAAATTTATTTGCATTTTATAAACCGTTTTACTTTGAACGTTTCCTTCAAACTTAAATAAACTATTAAGATGATATCAAATATGATTAACGTTATTCGTTAAGAGGGTTAGAGCTCATACGAGGTGCACCCCGATAAAATTGTCACGATTTTAGGACACGCGATTTCCTTAAAAAAGGATAAAATATTCTACTTTATTTATTTGCGATTTTTTCCGGAAAAACCGCCAATAATTTTTTTTTTTCCTCTCGAAAATTCATAAATTTCATGGCCATGTATCTCAATTTGAGATCAAAGTGCGCGCCCCTAAATAATTCATTAATGAAAAAAAGAGGGATCGCAGCGGGGTGGTGTATCTGACTGAGAATGACAAAAGTCGATGTGTGTATGCTCGAGCGAGATCAGAGCGGATCTTCTCGCCCGTGACAATAGATAAGAAGACGTGGTGAGCTTCCCAAATACTCTCATTCACAAAAATTTCGTACCTGTAAAATTAAAAAAAAAAAAAAAAAAAAAAACCCTCTCTTAAATGAAACGATTCGGATACAATTTTACGAAAAATTATCAGGTCAACTTAGGAGACCGAAAAAGAAAGGAAACCCCTCTTTTTGCTCTTTTCAAATTCAATTTCCATGCGGGGGAAATATTGTGAAGGTGTCAAATTGGGTCACAATAGGACGCGACCAAATGTAACAACTCGATCTCATTTAATAGGATCTCTTCATTGAAATTTACGGTGCACATTTGAAAAACATGTTTACATCAGGAGTTGACAAGAGAATTTTTTCGAGTCGGGGGCATTTAGGCTACTTTACACCAGATATTGGGGATATGTAGCTCGGCTTCCTTCATCAAAAGAACCGATATTTTGGAATCAAATGACCGCAAGGGTTATAAATCGATTAAATTTCAGAATCGTAGGAATTTTTATTGATCGCGATTTCACGCCGAACATCCTCCTCACCGCGATTATGTATTTATGGTACTTGAGGTATATTTTTTAATTAAGAAAAAAAAAAAAATTGAACGAGTTTTGACTTCCTCATTAATTAAAAAAAAAAAATAATACGGGAAGGGGTAAAAGTAGCGGAAGTGCATATTAATTCTTTCATATTTGTTCTTGTGGAAAAAGACTCGAATTTAAAAAAAAAAAGAAAAAAGTGAGTATTCCATCAAAGTTGAAGCGAGATAATAGCCGGTATCTTAAATGGGAATCAGAATGATAATTAAACTTTTTTTAAACTTTACTAACACGAGGATTTTTTTCCCCTGGTTTTTTTTTCTCATTAGAATAACGGTTAACATTGACTTATACAAATTCATCAGCAATTTTAACTTTTAATAGATTCTCGACTAAGAAAAAAAAAAAAAAAAAAAAAAAAAAAAAGGAAATGCTCCCTCGAAATGGAAAAAGATTGGTTGTCGCAACTTTTTTTTTTTTTTTTTTTAAGAAAAAAAAAAAGCTCCTTATTAAATGGATTTTGATGTGTGTGAATACTTGCGAGGGAGGGAGGGAGAAATCGGTCGCGGACATTAAATGAAAAATTAAAGCATGAAGTCATCTCATTGGCTAGATGCAAGTTCTTCCGGTCCTGTCTCCCGAGACAATGGTAGAAACGTGACTTTGCTCCGGTTTCGTCAACTGTCTCATAATTTTATATTTTATGTCCCATATTGTTTGAGAGACTAGTATTATTTTACTCTTTTGACCTCTCTTGTTCTTGTTAATTTATAAATAAATTAAAAAGAAAGGAAGGGTGTATTGGAAAAAAAAAATCGTTCGATATTCATGCATTTTTATTTTCCGAAGATCCCATAACTCCTAATGTCTTGTAAAATACTACTTCAGAGGTTAATTGAGTTAAACACAGGATGAACACGTGTAAAAACAAAATAAAAGCGATCCCTTTCAAAAACCCGAATCATCCTCGTTTTTGTGATTACGGTTTTCTTAATGCACGTGTCGGGTCACGCTTTATATAATTCGTTACACGTAAGGTAATAATAATTAAAAAATTTCCTTATGAATTTTTGAAAACCGAACATCCTTATAAAAAAAAAACTTGTCGCCCTGGAAAAAAGGGATGGCGAGGTAGAAAGGTCCTGGGAAGTGATGTCACTTGATGTAGGAAAGAGAATTCCAATTCGACACCGACTGCTTATTAGCGGTCACGTTCCTCATGTCAACCGTTTCCTTTTATCTTAAAAAGATATCACCTCCCCTGCGGCAAGGGTCGCTTCTTTCTTAATGTTGTATAAAATTAAAAAAGGATCGGGGCTGTTAATTTTTTAAATTAAATTAAAATGGGTTAACAAGTTTCTCGCCGACTTTCCGAAAGATCGTGGGAGGTTTATAAAAAAAAAAATGAAAATATTTGTTTTGTCGGCTTTTCAAAATGTCTATATGCGGTTTTTTTTTTTTTTTTTTTTTTTTTTTTTTTTTCTCCGAGTCTAGAATACGTATCTCGATGTAAAAAATTATGAACGGCCGATTAGCCCGAAATACGCAACACACACAGGGAAAAATCAAAACCGGAAAGTCAAGTATCATCGTGGAAAAAAAAAAGTAGAAAATTGAAAAGATGATTGATGTTAGAATTAGCATCACTCTAGTGACTGCGACCCCCTGGCTAGTGTGGGGCAACATCTGCCCGGGAATCTGATATCACTTTTAAATCTTGTTTCGCGTATTGGTTTTCGATCATTTTTTTAGGATTCGATTATAATTTTTGAAGTTTTCCGATGGATTTTCATGTAAACTGAAAAATAAATGTTTTCTTCGATTTGGGATCAGTGGTTACCATGAAATCTGGAAGTGAAGTAAGTTTTATTGGGGTGCAAAGTTATAGTCAATAAAGTTTGAATCTGAGAAAGTTTGAGATTTTTTAGAGAAAAAATTTTCCGAGAAAAAAAAAATAATAAGTTGAGTTTAGAAAGACTGAGGAGTGATTTTGACCTTTGTATTTCTGTGCTTATTGCGATGAGCTTTTTAAGCACTCGCTGCTGGATCTAAATCATGAAATTCTTGGAAATCAATGGGAAAAGACGAAATAAGAACACGTGGAAAGTATGTCTTTAGAAAAATGTTGATTTAGTCAAAAAAAAAAAAAACTGGGCATGAATCATGAAGAAAATCGAAAAAATATTTAAGATGGCCCCAAATAAATCGATTGCGATCTCAGCAACATTGTAAGGTTGTTCATTCGTCGCCAATCTTCAGTATATCCTTCAAAAAAATTATACCTCTTCTTTTTCTTTCCCCCTTTTTTTTTTTTAGATCGAGTTAACAATCAGCTAAATTTTGTCGTGCCCTGCTTCGATAAAAGAGGAGAGATGATGGAATTATCCGTTTGGGCGATTCGCCCCGCCTGGCGTTCGCGCCTGGATGAGCAAGGGTAATGGATCACTCGGCAGAACCTCACTTAACTTTTCTCGAGTGATGTCGAAACCTCTTGTATTAATGTGGCCATTCTTCTAATTGCATATTGAACCTCTTTTCCCATTGATTTTTCTTCCTCTTTGAAAAAAATAACTCGACTTATGTTGGATGGCTGTATCCAGTTCCCGCATTTGGCTACTTTCATCCGGGCCAAGTTCCGGTACAACGGAAATAACGTTCACGCAAGACCATTACAAATGAAAATTTTGAAAAAAAAATCTTTCCTTCCCCTGAAAGGAGTTGCTCAGTTAAGCAAAGTTGGAAAAGCAGTCTCAAGATAATTCACTTAATGTGTATTCAACCAAAAGTCAACGGAAGAATAAGTAATCAACGCGAAAGGGGGTAGCCATTATGTGTTTACTCTTCGGCTGCCGAAGGACCAGTACAAATACTTCTTGCAATTTAAACACAAGTTAATTTTGCAAAGCTTCATTCAACACATATGTTTGACGTCCGAACTTCCCTCTTTCTCTTTCTCTCTCTCTGTAGCCTAGCCAAACAGTTGAGAAGCCTCTCCATTGTCTTGTTAGCTTTTTGAATTCTAAATATCCTCATCACTATCTCTCTACACTGTTTTTTTTCTTTTCATTATTCACAAGCGTTATGTTAGTAAACAAGGGATGATTCGTTTTTTTTTTCTCCCTCTCATTCTTGTTTTGGGACTACATTATTGATACGTTTCCAGTTTACAGGTGCAGGGAAAAAATTATTATTTTTTTTTTTTTTTCAATGAATTAAAAAACTTTTTTTTTTTTTTTCGAAAAAAAAAAAAATCGGTGTTGAATATTTTTTTTTTTTTTTAATCGTCTGTCAATATGTGAAAATGTGAAATGATGTAAAATTTCCAAGCTTGTGGACAGTTCTTATTAAAAATTTACAGAGTCGGTCAGTGTAGCTCTTAATTAAACATCTGGCTGCATGGGGCGCTCTAGTTAATTATACACGTTTAATTTCATACCTCTGTTTGCCGACTTATTCCGTATCCAAATTTGTTTGTCACCAGCAATGTTTCCCTGGCTCTCTACGGTCAACTTCGGTTACCTACTGATAAAATTCAATTTCAATCTCTTGAATAATGGATTAAGTCCGAGCGGAACTTCTTGACCGTTCTGTTTCTGAGTTTCCTTTTCTTCCCCCCCCCCCTTCCCTTTGCCCCCCGGAAAACTTAATTCATTATCGAGAGTTTTGATCACTTCCAAGCAGAGATCACGGCTTCCCCTTTCTTTTTTTTTCCTCTCTCTTTTTTCGTTTTTGTTTCTCCCTAATCGATTTGTCGGTTTTCGAATGACGAAAGTTGTCGAAGTTTCGGAGGAATTATTTTAAACAGAGACAAAGGTGAAAAGTTAAAACTCGATGAATAAAACAAAGAACGGGATCTTAAAGCATAAATTTTGAAAGTAAACGATCCGTAAAATTTTTCCGTCGAAAAGAAAATTAAGAGTCGTAAAGCGACGATGATATGAGTGATGCAAATGGTGCCAACCCTTCCAGTCTAATCGTTTCTCCTTTGCTACGCCATTTGGTTACTACATATTTCATTTCTTCACTTCGTCCTTTAATTGATTTTGTACCTTCCGCTTTGACACGTGACGGTATTTTAGAAATTTTCCAACAAAAAAAGTTTCACAAAATAAATTTTGTAATAATATACAATAATAATGATAATAATCTCCTTTTCAAGTTCTAAATGGCCAAATGAACAATTTTCGAGCTGAGGGGAGGAAAGAACTGAAGGATGATTGTGTAAAATATGAAATGGAAAATTTCAAACAAGAGTCTCCAGACTTTATTGACGCTGTTGGACAGCGGTTATTAGGTCGTACATCATCGTCAGCTGCTCCTGATAGTCCTCCTCTTGTTCCATTTGTCCTCCTCCTCTCCTTTATACTTCTTTATCTTTCTCATGTCAACACAAATTGGGGTCAAACTCGCATTTTTCACCTCGCAATTATTATTGCGACTACTTATTGTCTTGCCCCGGAAAAGTCAAGGGTAAGGACCCCAAAGTTTTATTATCTTTAAGGGGACGCAAGGCTGAATGCGAGATAAAAAAGTTTCCTCCGCATTTTACGGATTCCTTGCCTAAGCTGATAAAGTAATAAAAACGTTGGGATAAAATAAACTCCCATTAGTAAAGAAGCAATCTTCAAAGTATTATTAGCTCTAATTTTTTTATCGACAGCTTCAGTCAACAAAAAAAGAAAATAAAGATGATAATAAATTACGGGAAGCAAATAGAACATTATATTAGTTTTCATGCACTTGTTTAAATAATTTGTAACAAGTGTGAAAACAAAAGAGTGAATGTGATTAATGATAAAGGATGTTACGTTATCATCTTTATCATTCCACCCCTTCAGCTCCCGATTTTATCTAATAAATGACAATCTAAGGACGTAACTTTTCTTTGAAAATTGCCGGGTGTTTTCCAGCCGTATCGACATTTTTTTTTAAACTTCTAACTCAACCTGATGGATTTTTTTTTAAACAAACTTTGTGATAGTCGTAAGATATCATTAGGAATGCCACGATGATTTTATTTTTTAAAAATTCTCTGTATATTATTTTAAACGCTATAAAATGATGATAACGGTCTTCGGGCTTCGGCAATAAAAAATCGGTCAAAAAAAACAAAACCGCAGGCTGAAAACGCATCAATATTTGTTTTAGTTGTAAACAATCATATATGATCAAGACACTGTTTTCATAATTAATCATGCATCATTAAGAATTCCAATCATTTTTAGCCGATGACAGGAAAATATTTGCCTATTTTTATATAAAAATGGTTCATAAAACAGTATGCGTATCGGAGAAGATAATTTTTATTAACAGTGATCGTTAGAAAAAAAATCGAAAAACTTTCATCCTGACAAATTAATATGCCAGGTGTCAATATTTTGGATATCGCAGTTGCTATGATTAAGCATATCAGTTGACTCGCAAATCGCATTGGTCTCTATTTGATGATTCCGATCAATTGCGAACAATTAAAATTTGTAATTGTTCAGCTTCAAAGCTGGCAAAATGGATATCCGAACTTCTAAATATCAAAAAATAAAAAATTGCTTTAAAAAAATTTAAACGGCGATAGGTCCTGGATCCAAATTTTTTTAATAAACGCAAATGTGAGGAGTGAGTATAATTGCGGCTGTTAAAAGGAGGCTTCACGGATGCCGAAAAAAATGGCCTTTTTCTCTAAAACTCGATTTAGATTTTTAAAAAATCCCAATTTTAGGTATCTAACGAACTTCTCTAGCATATCCTGCAATTTTTAGTGCAAGTTTCAACTTGTCTGAAATGTACGGGCCGCGGGGAAATAATTAAAAAAAAATTGCGGTCGAAAACTTTGATTTTGTTTTCCTGGTTTTTGTTTGCTTGGAACATGTTGAAACTTGTAGCAAAAATACAAGGAAAAGGCAAAGGAGTTCATTAGACACCTAAAATTTGATTTTTTCCCCCGTAAATCGAGTGTTAGACAAAGCAGCCATTCCTTCCAATGTTCCGTGAAGCCTCCTCTTAAATCGTTGACACCAGCTCAAATGGCTCTAAAGCCATAATTTCGTCCTATTTTCAAATTTTTACATCGATTTCTATTTTTTTTTCTCAAAGTGATTGTAATACCACATTGTATATCGAGAAAAATAGCTGAAAATTAATCTTTTAGCCTGACAAAAAATTTTGTTGATAAATGGAACACTAGCTACAGATTTTGTTTAACTAATCAATATTCAGGAACGTCATAGAAAAGTGAAAATTAAAAAAAATTCCGATTTTTCACCTTGCTCTCTCATCAGGTTATTTCAAAAAATTTGATCAGGCAGCCTTCATCAGCCAGTTTTTGTATTTATAGAGACCTCTATCCAAAGTCGATGACGTATACTAAATATTACAGCTTTCATGATAAGTTTTACTATGAAGGATTCGTTGTTTGCATTTACAACATCAGACCTTATTTTCTTTAAAAAGGTAATAAATTACTATAAATGTTGCGGCTTAATTCTTACGTCCCGCGGATCATATTTTGGCTAAATCATTTCGGTTTCTATCCCTCGGTTTGTTTACTGATGTGTAACACCCGCAAAAAGGGTGCAGCCTTTTCTGATCCCTCCATTTCTGGTTGCGGAACCGCCGTCTTCTTAATTCGGTTTATTTCATGCCAGCTTCACTCTTCTAGCGGTGTATCCAAGATAAAAAAACCGAGAACATCCCTTAAATCATCGTTTGTTATTCCGCCTTCAAAAAAAGACGCCCTGCGTTTTTTGTTTTCCTCCCTCCGCTGAATCGTGACACTTAATTTTTGTTAAAAGAAAAATAAAGTACACGAACAAACCTTCTGGCAGCAAAAAGCTGACAAAAAAAAAGTTGGTAAAGTTATTTCAAATCACCGATTTGTAACTCCTCCCCTTTTTATTTCCAGTTAACGGGATAATCCCACAAAGCGATATAAAATGTTTTTCCGCATGAAAGGAAGGCGAGAGAATTAGCTTTGTTTTAAAAAGGCCACGTATTCCGGAAAAAAAACTCTTGTCATGTGTTGATGCCAGTTATAAAAAAAAAAAAAAAAAAAAAAAAGCTTACTCGACTTTTTCCCATTTTTTCCTAAATTAATTTTCTGATAGATGCTTTTCGCTATTTTGCCCCGTGAAAAATCATTTCTCGAAATTGTAGATCTAATTCGGGTTACAATTATTTTTCATGGTTTATCAAATCTTGAACACGTTTAACGCGATAAGGCTGCGCCTGCGATTTGTTTCGTTTGACAAGAAAAAGTGTAAATCAGTAATGATGTGACTATATCAATGTCACCAACCGTGAAACTGGACACGCGTCACTCAAACAATCGCCCAGATAGCGAAACGAATCCTCTATATTAACTTGATCTTTCGTTTGACGCTGCTGTCACGTTTTCACGCCTTTGCCACGCATTTTGGGAAAACTAAATTAAAAACTACAGGCTGGCTCAAATCTTTTCGGTCTTATGTTATGACAATTTAATATGTATTATCAGGATTATGTTGCCTGATTTTATAGTTCTTGCCTTAGAATGCAGCAAAATTAGTGAGAAAAAAATTTGGTCCCTTCTCGATTTCCTGATGCAGATTTTTAGTACGGTGTTTTGGTTTTTTTAAGAATTAGCAATAACTAGGGCCAAAAGAGGAAAGTGCTCACTGTTGCTCACTACTTTTTTTAAACTTAAATTAATTTTGCTTAGCGGAGGCATTTTATTTAGTGATGAATATGAGACAGAAATTAAAAAATCCCTCATCCCGCCCATTTCGTTTTTTCTCGTTTTTTTCCTTCCCCGTGTAGCACATTGGGGGATCGAGAAAAACGGGACGATTCGGAACATCCCGAATCCCGTGAAATTTGTCACGCCTCCAGCTCCCGAGGACCAGCTTTAAAAGTGAATGTGCTCGTTCCGAATCTAGCGTCGTAATTTGGGACGGAATCGGGTTCCAAAAACTGCATGACAGCAAAGGCTCTTTAATTCATTTTGTTGAGTGGCTCTATCGGTTTTCTTAATTGTGAATTGTAACAAAATTTACTTCGCAATGATTTGAAAAGCCAAGTTGTGCCTTCAGTCGTCCTTTTTTAAAATTGGCTCTATTTTCAAATGAAATTAAGGATCATAGGCCTAGAAGGATTCCCTACCATTTTTCCTAAAAAAAATAAATTCCTAACCCATTTTCCATAAAAAATAATTTCCTAATCCATTCCTCCGGAAAAAAAAATAAATTAATAAAAAAAATAAAAAGTGTATCCCTAATTTTTTTTTAATAAAAAAAATGAATTCCTAATCCCTTTTTTTATAAAAAAATTCCCAATCCATTTTTTATGAAAAAATTCCTAATCCATTTTTTATGAAAAAGTCTCTAATCCATTTTTTAAAAAAAAAAAATTCCTAATTCATTTTTTATAAAAAATTCCTAATCCATTTTTTATAAAAAAAAATCCCTAATCCATTTTTTATAAAAATTTTGGTTCCTAAAATTATTTTCCTAACTATTTTTTTTTCTAGAATATTTTGATTCCTGTCGTAAAATTTCTTAAAATCCCTAAAATTTAATTTTCTGAAATCCTTTTAGGAGTTTTAAAAATTCGGAAAAATATTCATTTTAGGAAATTTTATTTTAGGAATCAAAAAATTTTGGGAAAATTTAAAATTTAAAATTGGGAAAAAAATGGTTAGGAAAAAAATTTTAGGAACCAAAATCTTTAGGAAAAACGGATTAGAAAAAATGTTCGGGAACTCATAGAAGGATATTTTATCTGTTACACTGCCATCGAATCCTTAAATACAAATATCTGGATTGCAGATCTCTTGTCAGCAAGTGAAATAATAGGACTGTCAATAGAGACTGAGATGCTGAAAGTGAATCTTTCAAGTCTTACTGTGTCAAAAAATTTCGCAGTCAGCACAGCATCTTCGATAGAATATGTGTTATGAGAATATTTGAAAACGAGCGCAGAGCAGGCCTAACAATAATGATTCCTTTATAGTTGAGCCCCGAAAACGAAAACGAAAAATTAAGGGCTACTTACGTCCTCGGCGGATTCTGATGGATCTCTTGACGGGCTGCGGGTCATATCGTCTGTCAGTTCTTCTTTTTCTGAACTTTGAGTAGCGACGTCGCCGTCGATCTCTCCTTCGTCGCTACTTCCTGTTTTGGGAAAAAGAGAGAAAAAGACAAGATCGTTTATTTAAAAAATCGAATCAAGGGACCGCGATAAAGCAAAACAATCGATCAGGCATTGGTTTTCCTCGCACCTGATAAGGTTCGCGGAATAAAAAATCTTTTATCGAAATCTCCAATTAGAATTCTTATCTCTTTGCGAAGGATTTTTGTATTTCTAAGAAAAGACAAAGGTACCGCCTTATTATACCGGAAGGGGGGGAGATCACTTTTTTTTTCCAAGGGAAGATTTTGTTGATCTTCTTGTGCAAATAAAGTATTCAATCTCGCGTTTCCGCTTTCGGAAATACTATTTCCCTATTTTTTTGAGTGATATCATTATCAACGTCGCCATTGTGGATATTTCGAGCTTTCGGAATTCGATACCTACGCCACTGCATTAGGAAAGAACACCTGCAAACTCTCGCTCGACATTGGAAACGGTGAGAAAATGTAAACAAACAATAGCGAGTTATCTGCAAACAGAAATGATTCACTCAGTTTGTCATTTGCATCCTCGTTTGAGACGCGATAACGGGTTTGCTGACATCATGTCAGTGGTCAGCGAAATGCCATTATTAGACTTCGCAGGTTTTCGGTTACAATCTTTTTTTTCACTCCCTGTACGGCTGATGCATTGCTTTTAAACAAATCTATGGTGAATCGAAAAAAGAACTCTTTTCATTTTAAAATAAATTGCAGACGAGTGGAAGAGAGAAAAAATAAACGGGAGAGAAAAAAAAAAGCCTGGATAAGAAAAGAGAAGATAAATGATTAATGATAACGATGAGAGTTTGATCCGAGTATGAAACGCTCCTAACACGTATTACTCGTTAACTCAACTGTTATAACTCGAAAAGCTTTGATTTCCTATTTAAGTTTAACGATTATTATCCGATCCTGACACTCGAAAAATGTTTCTCCTTTTGCAATAACCATTTTTTTCATTCGAGAATAGTCTGGGAAAAAAAGGAAAAAAAAAAAAAAAAAAAAAAAAAAGAAAACCAGGTTTTCCGGTAGAAAAGATTGAGTATTATGGGATGCTATAGCATGGTGATTCTCTTCTTTTTCATATTCAGGAAAGATAATTCTGTGTTTTGAGTGATTCTGCGCTAATTTTGAGCATTTAGTTTGACTGGTGCCTTTGAGAAAGTTGTGGAGTTCAAATTGGCATATGCAATTGCTAAAGGACTCATTTTGTAAGCAAAAATACTTAACATGTTTTAAAGATTTTCTTTCTTCTTTAATTATCTAATATCGATTAAGGATGTTAAAACAAACTGAAATCGTGCGAAAAACATTTTCGAGTGTTTTGGCTTATGAAACAAATCTTTGGTTCATTTTGAATTTATAGCCGGGAGTAAATCAGATACAATGTGAAACTTAAAGTGATATGTTTTGCAAATTGTATACTTGTACTTTAACAGGCGCCAACTATTTTGTTTTTTCTAATTCTACAGAAGAGTTTCTAACTGTATGTATTCCAGAAAAATCCATGGAACCGAGGTTTTTGTGACCTCATAAATTGCTAAACAACATAATATCTTACATTTTTGACTCAGTAGAATATTTTCAGCTTGTAATTCGAAAATAAAAGCAGGAAAAAATTGTAAATCGCTTAATTCAAAACAATGATTAAAAATAATTCATATCAAAATATCTCCCTTTTCTCTGTAAATTTGCATTTTAAAAAATACTATCCATGCACCAAGGAAAATTTTAAACACAATCAAATAAAAAGATCTGTTAATCAAAGCCATTTAGGCAACGTAAAAAAGAACTACTAAACTGCAGAGTGTTCATGTTTTATATTGTCTTTTCCGGCAGCAAGAGAAATTTAAAAGAAATTTAAAATGTATGAAGCAAACGGCCAAAGTTTCCCCAGCAACATAGGCTTCATTTTCGAGATTCAAAAATTGAAAGGTGGCTTGTAAAGGTATTTCTGAAAATTGCCGCAATCGAACATGTGACTGAGAATTTAAAACAATAATCTTTGTTGGTGGATTCGGCTGTAAGACAGCTTTGGCTATTGCAGCTAATTCGTAGAAAGTTTCTCTTACCCGATTTTGGGAGAAGCAAGACATTAAAAAAGAAAAAACGGAATAAATATCAGATATTGATTACAGGATGATATCCTAAGAAACTCTAGCGTATTGAAACGCAAGATTCCTCGTTTAAACTATGAAAAAAAAGTCAGAAATTCAACAATGGTGAAATGGTCACTATCGCTGTGATAAATTTGAATAAAGAATTCGTTTATAGACATTGGAATAAACTTTAGGGAAATCATAGGACCTGATAAATTGTAAGGGCAGGGTGTTTATGTAGGATTCAAGAGCTCGAAAAGCGAATTCCGCATTTTTGACGAAATTTGTAATCTGGAATAAATTTAGAAAAAAAAAAAAAAAAAAAAAAAAACTTGATATTTAAGGGGGAACTGGGATGAGGGGTAGACATTTTTTATTACTTTTAACATTATCATTTTTCAAAATTAGATGAATTAAATATAGTTTGTTATCTTTTAAAACCTTTCTATCACACTGACCCATAGGTTCCATAGGTTCCAAATGCATCAAAATCCAGAATGGGGTTCATTATAAAAGGTAAAAATTGTATCCTTGATTTTCATGTTTTCTACAAAGCTAAAAGAGTTGCATATTGCCAATTTAAATTTTAATTTAAAAGAAAAATATTCAGTAATTCTCAATTTAGAAAACAATAGACATTTCTTCACCAATAGCACTTCTTCACCAATAGCACTTCTACAAAAAATCCCTGTCAATTAAATATTTTTTTTTTAAATTCTAATTATGTAAAATCTGAACATCTTACCTGTCATATTAAGCTAACACAAGCCTACATTATTTGCAATTTGAAGTTCCGACAGTTCGATCGCGACTAATGTCATTAGTCAGTTTTTTTTTTTTTTTCTGGCGTATAACTACAATTCAAAAGTTCATATTCTGGTTTCTTTTTTCAAGTGAAACAGGTGACAAAATATTTAACCGCGGTTCACGTTTCATTCACCGACATTCTTTTACACTGTAAATATTTTGATCGGTCAATCTTTTTTGTCTTTCTTTCCCTCCTTATTTCCAATTTTTGATTAACTTAGGGCTGAAGTAAGAAAACAAAATCGTTCCAACTTTATAAATGGAAGTAAAATATTACTGGAATGATATTTTCCTTTCAAAGTCACGCACGCTGATTAAAATATGTGAATATTTTCATTTTTCATTTTTTAACAATGTCGATTAAAATTTTCTTGGTATCTCAAAAATCGCATTTATGAATTCTTTATTAACATTTTTCATTCAATCAAAGAAATAAAAAAAAAAAAGCAGTATTGCTAATAAACAAAGAGACTCGCGGATAGGTTTAAAATAATGTTTCCTTTCATTCAATACGGTTTTTTTTTCAATTGGAATTATTATTGCACAAAGAAGTGATATCTGGACTCGATTGTTTAATGTAAAAATGAGTCAACCAATAATTTTCCCCATGAGCCTAAAAACTTCATTCACTCTCTTATCTGGACTCAATTCAAACCATGTTCACCCGCAACCTCAAAAAAAAAAAAAAAAAAAAAAGAAAAAACAACCCCGGAAACCAATGTTCATGCAAAACGAAAAATTAATCAACAATCCTTAAGTTTTTACCTTGATAAGATTCCTTCGAGCCCCCGTAAACCCTGTTAATATCACTTCTACATAATCGAATCATGTTGTTTAGTTCACCTTTTCGCGGCAAACGTATCTGACTTATTATCACGTAAGTGCAACATTACATGTATTCAATTTTAAACCTGTTTAAAAAAAAAAAAAGAAAAAGAGAGAGAGGCACCGAAAAGAAAGAAGTAAACGAGAAGAAAAATATTTGTTTTAAGAAGTGCCGACACTACCGCTCATTTTATCAAAAAAAAGAAAAAGAAATACAAGATGAGGTCTTTCAAAATTTGGACAAGAAAAATTCAGAGAAACAAAGAATAAAAACTGGGAAAGAAAGGTTCGCGGTTTTTTTTTTAAAATCAAAACTTATCTTTAAATCCGAAATTGATTTCTCATTTTCAGTCCCGATATTTGATAATCAAAAGAAAAAAAGGAAGGAAAGAAAGAATCAATTCTGATTGTATGTAACACAACACTGTTTTTCTTTTATCAAATTTTGATAAAAACTTCACTTTCTTACTAATAATTAATATCCAGAAATTGCATTAAAACGAGTTATCTAAAAAAGAAAAGTCAAAACAATCCTGAACGGCACACTCCACTTTACGACACATAAAAACGCAGATGTTTTGATGATTTGTAAAAAGAAAAAAAAAATCGAAACGGAATAAAACTGACGTTCTCACTAGCCGAGGTACATTAGGAGTGCAGAGGGGTTGAAAATCAGTGTTGAACCTCGCGAAATAAACGCCAGGCGGGGATAGGGAGGAGTTAGTTTCCCCTACTCTATCTCTCTCTCTTTCACAGCATCTCTATGGAGTCGAGGATCTTTATCCCAGAATCTGGGGGATGGAACATCTTTTCCGATTCACTTACGTCTTACTTTATAGCTTTTCTATATCTTGCTTCCCTTAACATTTTTTTTTTTTATTATTTTAATAACTCTTGTTTCCCATTTTTTTTTCCTTTCGGTCCGTAAGCTGGCTCCAAATAAAAATCTTTCCTATTTATTGCCCGAATCCGAGAAAAGGATCGATGTTTGAAAAAAAATGAAGCAAAAGGAGAAAAGAAATCCTCAAGTCGGAAAAGCGGAAAATTCTGATCGTTTTCTGCGGTTCGTCCCTGTCCTCCCCTTGTGAAGCCACTTTTGCTGCCCTGCCTTTCCATCTGGCCAAGACTTGGAAACCTTTTATTATTTTTTTCCTTTTTTTTTTTTTTTTTTTTTGTACTCCCCCGCAACATTCCCCCTTCTACCTTTTCGTCTCCAGATTGCCATCTTTGATTCTGTAAAAGATTTTTATTCCCGATCGAGATAGATGTTCTCTTTTTCATTTTTCTTTTCCCGGAATATCTTTATTCTAGGCTTTCAGCAACTTTTATGCTTTTTATTGAATTCTGGGATTCAAATCCTTTAAACCTTATTTTGAGGAAGTGTTTCAAACAGCAACGAAAGACTGGCCATTTTCATTCGATTTATTTTTAATTGTTGACGATTTTTTTGCCTACAAGTTCTTCCTCAGGATTTCTCTATCAATCGCCTTGGAGGGGGGGGAGATTTCCTTGGGTTCTTGTAATCCGCGACAAACTTAATACAAAATACTGCTCGCAGCTTTGATGATTTTTCGTCTTTCCTAATTCCTACCTAGATAGGCAGTCTTCTAGGTATACTTTGCTCTCACTAAGGAAGAGGAGCAGGCCTGTAGCCATCCCCGAACGACCAAGAGCTTCACCTTCTAAAGGCGGCTCCAATTGGCCAAAAAAAATGGAAAATATTTGAGTATACAAAATCGGTTTTTTTTCCTTTGTCAAAAATCGATGAATCGCCCTTAACGGATATAACTCTAAGAGATGTATAACCAAAAGTCAGTTTGTCAAAGTAAACTTTAATTGGCTATAAAATTCGACCCCTTCAACAAAAATTCTCAACATTAAAATATTTTTATTTTTTGAAAAGCCTCTTTAACTGTCATATACCACATGCTAAAAGATAATATTTGCAATCATAAAAATATGATAATATTCTCTTCGCAACCTTATAACCGTTTTTTTTATTATTATTAAAGAGATTGACAGATTGACCTGAAAAAGTAAAAATGACCTGACTCCAAAAAATTCATTTTTTTTTTTTTTTTTTTTTTTCAAAATATTGAGACATTTGTCCGTTAGACTTGACTTTTTAATGACCCGACATTTTTTCGGTAAAAACCTTTTTATGTAAGGGTCTTTTTTTTTTTTAATTAACAAGATGACCGTTTGTCAAAATCTTTTGTTTTTTTGTTTCATTTCAGAACCCTCGTGTGAAAAATTAAATTCGTAAATATTTAAACGTTGGCCGTCTTACGTAATCAGTCAGGAATCGCCTTAAGGATTTCATTAATGACGGAAGACGGTTTACCATTGGCTTCCAATCAAACAAGGATCGACTTGTAAGTAAATATTAATCTATGAAGATAAGTGGTAGGTAATTAGGGCAAGGGTTACATGTGCATCGCTTTTGCATATATATCGCAGTTGACAATGACGTTGGAAATCGATATTTTAGTTAAATCTGGCAATAAAATTAAATTATTTGACATATGCGAAAAAAAATATCGGTTACGTGATGGAAACTGGAACGTTCAGGATGAAGCATCTTTTTTTTTTTATATAAAGTCAGGGATCGACCCTTCCATGTGGAATCTTCATTGTCAAAATATTTTTACTTGTGAAATTTATTTTTTTTCCCATCATTTCCATAAGAAAACTTTCTTGGTCGTTGCATAATTCTGTTTGTTTCTTATGCGCAAAAAATAAGCAACCGAAAAATTTGCTTCTTCTAAGTCTTACATGACATATTTATCGAGGAAATGTAAATTTGGTTCTGTCGGATGCAGAAATTGAAGACAACATAAGAGAAAATGGTCATTTTTGCGCATTGTGTGCATACGAGTATGAGCTTTTGTAGATTCTTCTCTTAGAGAGCAGATGAGAAAGAAGAAGAGGGGTAGACCGAAAAAACTTGTCATGTAACGCATTGTAGGGATTCGTGAAGATATTTTGAACCACGTTCGATGGAGAATGGTGGAAAAAAAAATTTTGCAATCCCACCTGCAGTGAGTAGCGATTCTCTTTGCAAAAAGAAAAGGAAAGTAGGCCAAGCAAAAAAGTAAGAGCTCCGCAGTCTAGGAAAAGTTAACCATCGTTTTCTGCAGGTGATACTTGGTTGCATTTTTGTCTAAAGGGCCATATTTGCCAGCAAATACTATAGATTTTACAAGGGATTAGCCGTATGTGTAATTCCGGTTCTTCGATAATCTTACCCTGAAAATGATTGGTCCATTAAAATTTTTTTTGGAAAATTAAACACTTCAATATAAACAAATATAGAAAGCATTTTGCAAACTTAAAAAATTTAGTATTTCAGACGGGGATTTATTTTTCGGATTTATCGAAAAACCTGAAATGGCCGAATGGCTAATCTCTTTTAGGATTTTTAGCCAATGGCAGGCTAATTTTTTAAAGGGAAATCCAGTTTTTGCATGCCGAGGGTTATTGGAGCCAAAAATGACCAAAATCGTGTTCATGTTGCTCATACAGTGAACTTTAACCAATGGGAGAGATATGCTTACAGACTGTCCCTTATTTTGAGAATTTTGGAATTCTTTCGGTGTAGCAGAAGTTTAGCTGAGCAGAATTTTGACCAAAAAATTAGAACTTGAATAAATCGAAAACGGTAAAAGGTATTAAAATTTCGATTACAGATTTGAGTTCCTCAGATCAAAATACGTAAAGGACAATCTTTTTGTTAATTTTGGAAAACGGGCAATGCATGGACCCGACCAGTGAAACTTGACCTATTCAATTTATATGGTTAAAACGGGGGTTGATGCGGTACGGTTTAAACATCTTAGGGCGCTAAAATTTTACAGGTTTTCTTTTTAAGCCAAAAGAAAAAAAAATAGGGGGTAAGTTCGAAAGAATTTGAAAGTTTGCAAAATAAGGGGCAATCTAAATGCAAAAAAAAAAAAAAAAAAAAAAAAAAGAAGTTTATAAAATTATTTAAACTTTAAACGAATCATCCAGGATTCCGGGAAAGTAAAAAATGGGATTCTTAAAAATAAGGAAAATTCTTGTCGTCCTGTAAAAATTCATTCCGAGACCTATAATATAATCCCAACCCAAATCAAAGCAAAAAAATTACACAGCAAGACTATCTTTTCTACAAATTTTAACTTCCTTCAAATCTTGAACGTAGTTCCTGTATTATCTGAAGTAAAACGAGAAATTTTGACGGTTTAATAAAAACAACAATTGCTAAGAAGAAAACTGAGGAAGGATCCATGTTTGTATTTGGAGAGAAAGGGAAAACAATGACACGAGTTCGGATGTAATGAAGATTTGTTCAAACATTGTAATATAGGGGTGAAATGACACCTTGTTGGGGTTGCTAACATGGAAATTGAGTTATAAAATAACCTCCTTCCCTTCTTCTTCTTTTTTTTTTTTTTTCTTCTTTTCCTCCTCCGCCGATCCTTTCCTATAATTTTTTATAATTTATGTCTAAAATACCTTTTCCTTTCTTATTTTTATTTTACATAAACATACTTTCGGGAAGAAGCCACGAACAAAGGACAAGAATCTAAGGAGTTAATCAGTCCTATTGTTTTTCTCACGATAGTTGTGGGAATCACTTTCAGTCATCCGTATCGTCCTCGCGAAACTGTCGCGTTAAAGAAGGAATTATCGCGTTTAATTACAACCAAGGAGATCATCTTCCGGTATTCGAACCGCGGAATATCTCTCCCACAGGCTTTAAAATGATATTCACATCTCGTTTACTGCGTGCCAACATGCTTTTGAACTAATGCTTTACCGTATCTTCTTCACCTAACAAGGAGTTTGCTTTTATTTGATCGAATTTATAGTTATACACAATTTCGATTTTATAATAGATTCAATCAGGTTGAGAACAATCGAATATGAATCGAATCGCGGAAAACGATGCTATAAAGGACATATGCATACCAGATCGACTCTTGGATATTATGATGTGAATTTGACAGCTTTGGGACGCATATCCTTAATCAGAAACCTCCTCCCTTTCCTTTAAAATGAATCCACGGATAGCTCAAATCCCGTTAAAGCCCTTTCTCATTTCCGAGTAAAGGATTACGAAAATTTTATAGGAACTTTAAATGAACGGTTTGCTGTGAAAATTGCATTCCCTTTCCTCCTTCATTTTATCGTTCGGCTGAACCTTTTCGTTTTACCGAATCGACTTTTTTTTAAATGTTATTGTTTTCTGACTTTATAAAACACATCTCAACTGTCAAAACGTTTGAAATCAATCGATGAATATTGATGGGTTTGCAAGATGAATATTTTAAATGAGGTAATCTATCCCCGTTTTTCATATACGGGGGAATCGGTTCCTCTTATAAATTTGGGTCGGCGTTTTGGGAATATTGTATTAAAGACAATTGAAAAATAAATAATAAGTTTATTTCATATTTTTATTTTACACCGCGTATGAATCTTTAATTAGGAGACAGTCGGATATTGAGTCGATATTCAAATTTGAATAACTGGTTTAGTGGGAAGAATTAGAAATATTTTGTCACCTTGATTAGATTTGTAACTAACATCGCAGGAAAAGATCACCCAGAAAAAAACGTCATACTATAAGGGACCGTAAATTCTCAGAATGACAAAAGTTTTCGTTTATTAATTTTTAAAAGGGGATAACCGAGAATCGTATATTAATTTTTCATTCGAAAGCTATAAATTTTAGTTCTTTAGGATTGCTTATTCCGAGAAATTCGAAATGTACTTTCGTATTTGAAAAAAAAATCGTTAAGGTTACTACTGTTTTGATTCTGGATGAAACAAAGAATATAAAGAGAAAAAAAAAGCAACTGTCGGAAAAAAAATTAAATAGTACAAACGAATGTCGGTTACGAAATCAACCCCTAAATGTTAAAAAAAAGAAGAGGAAAAATAAGCGAGACAAAAACTTTGGAATAGCTGGCAGGGGCACTCCAGGGAGCCCACAATGAGCCGGAAGCGAGTCTTTACACCGAGTGTATCCATCCCCCCGTGACGTCATAAGTGCTTAACAAGAGATAATCTCGGGTAATGCTTTTAGCAGAACACTTGGAACGTGTTGCTCTCAGTTCCGATGCTCGACTTTGCTCAGCTCTTAGCTTAATGGCCCGGCACTTCTTTCTCCTAGGGGGTCAATACCCCGTAATAGCTGTCTTTTCCTATCTTTCTTCGTTTTCACGATATTTGTAGAGAAATTGCAAGGGTTTTCAATTAATCAACTTGATGTTGGATTTTGCCGTGTTCACATTTCTACGATTTCACAGAGCTGCATTGCTTAAAAAAGAAGACCGGAAAATGTCATATTCAGCGATAACAACATAAAAATCAGGGCAAAATTAGTTGTTTGTTGTATATAAACTACTACCATACATGGCTATGAATGGCGGCTTACTGGTGTACTTTAATTTAATTATGACATACTGAAAAAAATTCGTTATATAATTACGGCAACACCCTGGTAGAAATTGTTCTTGGAAATACAAGATAAGGAAAAAACGATCATGATCCAACATTGATCCAGTCTTGGTAAAAATTCCAAGACTGAACAATCTTGGACGCCAGCAAATGTGCCATAAGTCCAATCTTGATAAAGGTAACGTTTTAGTCAGTTTCATCAAGACTGATGCAAACTTGATCCAATTTAACATTTCTACCAGGGCAGTAGAATAGTATTTGCCATTACGATCTCGATTGCACAGACTAGGGAGCGTTCTAGTATTAAGCTTACGTAAGATTGAAAAGGGGAGCTAGGGTATTCGAAATTCTTACGATTTCTTACTTGGGGGAGGAGGGGAGTTTGGAAAATCTTAAGTAAGAATTTATTATAACTTATTGTTCAGAATTTTTTTAATTTCAAAAAATTAAGTTGTTTTAATTTTTTTCGAATGTCTGAAGTAGAAAAATTAAAAATTTTTTTCAAGAAATTTTAAGAAATAAAAATTTAATTTTTGATGAGATTTTGTGTTAATGGTAGCCACCTTCAGGGATATGAGTACGAACTATAAAACTATAAATCTAGATTTTAAAAAAAATATTACTCCAATTTAAAATTGGCGTTAAAAAAAAGGGGGGTGGGGTCCGCGAAAATCTTATGTAATACAATAGGGGGGGGGGGTCCGAAAACCCGAAAAAAAGTCTTACGTAATACTTGAACGTTCCCCTATACTATTGTAGGGCATGGCACAACTTTCAAGTAATCTAAAGTACTCCCAAGTTGACTAGGCCAGTATCAAAGGCACATGAGTGGCCTTCGGCTACACAAAAAGTAGTTTTTAAAATTCTGAATATCTGTTTTTGTTTTTCAGATCGTTTACTTTAGGCACTAAAAAATCGAATCGAATACCAAAAAAAAGCATATATATATATATTGTTAGAGTGCATCTAAAAAAACTGGGCATTTATCAGTGGCGTCACGTGGTACTAGTAAATCTTAAGGGCATGTGCCCTCCTTCTCCCAAGACCCCCGAAAGTTGGCACTCCCAAGAGACACAAGGTTCTTTTTGTCCCTCCAGGATTTTTTCGTATCAAAATATAAGTATAGGAACCATATTTTTGCCCCCCCCCCCCCCCAAAAATAAAACATGCATCTCCGAACCAAGACTTCTTCCGCCTCTCGAGAAAAATCTGAAATTGCGCCCGATCGATTTATAGGGAGGATCATTGGATGCTAAGAACTTAATCTAGTAATTAGATACTAGGAACTTAACTAGTAATATCGACATTTAGTACCTGACCTGACCTGGGCCTGACGTGACCCTAGTAAAGTAAATGCAGCGACCATAATTTTAACTTCCAATTTCTGGCAGAACAACAACTTTGATTTTTCAAAAAAGACTTTAATTTATTAAGGCAGCTCAGTAACTGTTGTTTCAGAACATGAAGCTGATGGTGCCCATCGTTCAGATGAGCAAGCAGGACCATCAGCAGCAAATGGCAGAAGCAAATGATGCCCAATTTAGAGAAGTTCCTAACTTACAAAGAAGTAATTATACTCATTCTATGATTTTCCTTTATGTGAAAAACCGATAAAGTTATCGAGATATTCGGCTTGACCAAGTTTCCAGGTTCACAGATTTTATTGCATTTGAAAAGCTACTCTAATATTTACTACAAAAAATATGACCTTAGAAAATCACAAATTTAAATCCGATTTTATCCGTCCGTCGCTACAACTGATTGTGACCTAGAGCTTTCTATTTTACAGCTAACTCAAAATAATTTTTTTGTAAAAAAATGAAAAAAAAAAAAATACTAATCATTTCAGAAATGATTAGTCTAGACCAATTTATTTTCGCAAGTGGAAATTATTAAGTCCGATGTTGATTGTCAATCAGCTATCGAAGGATGAAAGGCATCTATAACGGAACTTTCCCAGCTGGGGTCTCATTATCATTCCTGTTTTTGAAAAGATCCATTGACTCAAAACGAATTATCAGATAAATTGGAGTAAGAGACTGAAATCCAGAAGTCATCGGTTAAATTTCTATTATTCGATGCTTTTCTATTCAGTTCCACATATTGTTCAAGCCCTCTTCCGATTCATAATCAATATGCTTTACATAAGTTAAATATAAACATGTTAATTTTAAAAAAACGATATTAATAAAATGCCTGTTGATTATAAGGAAAAAAAAAAGTCGGGAAGAGCGGAAGTCGATTTTTAAAGAGTCTATAATCGTGATGTAAGTCGTTGAGAACAAACGATTTCACCTTTTGTTTGGATTGCATTGTAAATAATAAAGCGGTTAAAAAGGGTCCATTCCAGGAAGGACTGCGAAACCCAAGAAGAAGAAGAGTAAATTAAATGCAAGGAAAAGGGATGAAACCGGCCTTAATAAAAATGATGGCTTGATAGACGGAAGAAAGACGTGAAAAAGTGCAAGGCTATAAGTTAATCATAAGAAAGGGAAATCACCTTGAAGGAACGGGATCGAGATGTGCAAAAGAATACAATAGAAGGATGCCTATTGTGATGCTGGACCGTGGACACGTTAATAATATGACAACTCTGATCTTTTGACAGACAACTTTGCCTCATTTCAATCAAGCAATTGTTATGTCTCACTCGGGAGTTCCTCCAGGATTTAGGGTTTCTTTTGCATTATTCAGTTAAGAGGGTTCCACTGATTTTTTTCTGTTTGGTTTTTTTTTTTTTTTTTTTTTTGTTAATGACGCCTATATGGCCTCGATTGTACTTTGAGGTGTTTCTTCCTATTCTAATCCGACTAGGTGGCAAAAGAAGAATAACAACGGTGAAAATTACTTCGTTTTTTTTTCTGGTTTCGGTGTTTTGCATATTTCTATTGTATCGAAATTGAAATAAATTTGCATTTGTAATATTAAGTTAGAAAAATGTAGGACACTCGCAGTGCTTACATAAAAGCCAAAGCATTTTCGTTAAAAAAAAAAAATCGAAATAATGAGGCGATCGGCTCCCAATAAAAACCATAGCCAGTATCGTCATAAATTCTCGGATTACTCTTTTACAGACTTCTTCCAACTTATATTTCAGCATTTCCTAAACATTTCCATCAGCTAAAAAAAAAATCCGACGAAAACAAAAAAAAATCACTAAATACCCTGATCTCCTGATTAGGGGATGCGAATTAACAAATAAATTGAACTATAATTACATTTTTGGTTAAAGAAGAAATTTCACGGGATTTTAAAAGCTCTTCAAGTTAATAAGACGGTGAAGAAACCTTTCGAAATATTTACAATTTAAAGAAGTAAAAGTGCCGAGCGATCCTCATAAGTCCGCATTATACATGGAGATAGTTCACTAGCTCGTCACCTATATTCAGCTTATAAACTAGCCACTATCCCAGCTAGTTGCTGTTTTTAAGTTAAATATAGGAGACGAGCTAGTAAACTGTCTCTGTGTAATCCGCGGCCTATAAGAAGCTAACAACCGAGTTTCCTAGCAGACGACGGTTCGTAGAATAACAGAAAATTTGGACAGCCTGCCACCGTAGTTGCCACAACATGGCGATTACGAAGCAAGACGAAGAAAAAACCCTCAACCGAAATTCGGGAGTTTCTACAAAAAAAAAGTCACGAAAGCCAAGCACTGCAAAATAAATAAATAAAAGTAATAAAAATAAGAAAATTAAGAGTTTCGAAAAACCAACTATTTTTCCAGTTTAAGAAAAGTTAAAGGCTAAATAAAATCCTCAACAAAAAAATAACTAGAGAAAATTTTTTTTCCAATTAAAAATTCTCGCTCTAAAAAAATTCTAACGACACGAAAACAGGAAAATTGAACTGAATGAGGCAAAACGATTCAAAACTGATAGCTGAAAATTATGTCGTATAAAAGAGCTAAACGGTCGAAAGTCAAAATTAATAGCAGTGGGCGGTGAAAAAGGAAATGGAAACATCTGCCGCATCAATAAATACATCCAGACAAATAAAAACGTACGTTACAATGGATTTTTATCTCGTTCCTTCAGGAACTTCCACAATATTTCCTCCCTAATTTACTCTTTGAATTCAATTATAAAACTCTATCATTCACAAAAAAAAAAGCCTCGAAACGTTCTAATCGATCATGAACAAATCGCTTTCACAAAAGAAAATTCATCAAAATTTTGATGAACAGCTAGACTGACGCAAATTATTTCATCTTTGAAATTTCTGTTTTGATTATTAAATAACATTTCCCAGAAACCCATTGATTTATGAAATAATATTAGCATTTGTCACTCGATCTGTTTGGAAAGAAAAAATTTGCATGGGAAAAAATGACAAAGGATGCTGCATGTGAATGTATCAGATTCAAAATTTGAATAATTAAGGGAAATGAAAAAAAAAAAAAAAAAATGTTTACCAAACAAGGTAAAATCCTCTTTTAATTGGAATCCGGTTTTCTTAACCACAGGCATTTCAAACTCGTCAAGGCAGTTTTCCTGATTGTCATATGCTGCAATTATTCCTACATTTTTTTTTAGAATATGAAAAGAATTTGCTTTTAACTTCATCGCACCCGGAAAAAAAAAGAATTGTTTTGATTGGGAAGAGATAAAAATTAGGGAAAAAAAGATCCGTAATTTATAGCGAAAGGAAAAGAGAGGGAAGGGATTAAGTCATATATTAAAGAGTAAACCACCGTGTAGACATGGTCGCATTGTGGGCTAATCAGCGGGAGCTGGAGTGTTCGACCTTTCCAATTACCCCTTTTTATTCTTCTCTAAATGTATATTCCTCTATTTACCTGCCTTTCCTAAATCGATTCGTTATGTTATTTTTTTATTATCTAAAAAAAAAAAAAAAAAAAAATCAGGAAAAGAAATAATAATTTCGGTGTCAATTGTATCATCAAAAAAATTTTCACGGTGGCACGCCCGGTCTTTTTTATTGTTGCGAAAGGGTTTTTTTTTTTTGCGGAAACGAATTAATTTTAATCCTTTTAAAGGTAACCGATGAAGATCTGCAATCCCCGGGTTTGCATTTAATGAAATTATTCTTTCGAAAAAAGGATTTCAAAATATTTAAAAAAAAATTCTCGAAAGGGTTGGGAAAAAATCGACAATAAATAATTTTTCAAATTGTGGGAATTTAACCTTTTCCCAAAAAAAGAAAAAAAGGTTTCGGCAAATCGACCGGAGTAACCCTTAAATTTTTAAGTGCGCATATTATAATTTGCATTGATTTTTCAACAAAGAAGAGGTGAAAATTTCTGGAAAAAAAAAAACGTTTGATCAAAGATGGTCATGAATTAAAATCGCAAAAAAAATCTTTTGAAGTATATAAGAATCGTTAAAAACCAATTTTAAAAAAATTTAAAAAGACAAAATTTTTAAAAAAGAAAAAAAAAAAACCTTTCAAAAAATCCTCTCCATTTTTCTGGTTTTCATCGGAAAATAATTAACCCATTCTTTTTGTAAAAAGAAAATCTCTCCCGTTAATAAAATATAGATGTCGGTAAATGAATTTTCAGGGTAAATATGGAAACAAATAAGTCTCTTGATGGAACGTAATTTCTTAGGTGACGTTTTATAATAATAAACAAGTCGATCCGAAAGATAACCTTTTTGAAAGGCGATGATCAAAGGTTTTAAAAAATAAATTGAAAAGAGGGAGGTCGAAGGAGGGGTTCTTTGAGAAGGTGTTTGTGGATGTGACAACTCCGGGTGCTACATCCCATCTAGTTATGCTGGGAAAACTCGACTCTTTACATATTAAAAACAAAAAGTCAAATATTAACTTGTTTGTTTTCTTTTTAACTCTTCGTCTATTGTACTTTTTTTCCGCATAGTGGGGCTTCTTCCCATACAATAGAAACTGTAATGAAGTTTCTATTCTTCTCTTCCTTCTTCTTCTTTTTGTTGAGTCGAGATTTTTCCTATCGTCTTTTTGTTTTTACCTTTCGCCTGTCAATCTCTCATTCAAAAGTCTTCCGTGAACAATTAAAAAATTTAACAAAAATGAAGAAGAGAATGCGGTTCCCCCGACAAATAAATTGTCAATGAGGGGAAAAAAGTACGACGTCAAAATAAAAGGAATATTTAACCCTTTAAAATGTCGAATTTCATAAAACAAAAAAAGAAGGCCGCTTAGAAGGCCGAATTTTTTTAGCAGAACGTTTTAGATTGAACCGTCATATCTAAGCAGCAAAATTTTTTCGCATATTATTTCGGATTACGAGTTAGTGCTAGTGTGCTCTTTTTCTAGTTCGAGAAGAAAAGGGGCATAAGAAAAAAAAGAAAATTATTGAGTCATTATTGCGACCTGTATAAAAGTTGATACTAGCAAAATCATTAGATTGACTGAAGTCCATTTCCTTGACTGTCTAAAGTAAGTCAGTTTTGCTTTTGGCGAAATCCGGGAAAATTTTTTAGAGTAAAATTCTTTATCGCCTGAATGAAAATATTTGATCCCGGAAAAACGGATCTCATAAAGGAAAATTAAGAAAAGCGGAAGCAAACAATTGGCCACTGCTTAGATTTTGTTAAGCTTATTTTATTTTATTTTTTTTTATTTTTGCAATTGAAACTAGGGGAAATCGTTCTTTAGTGTTGCTATATGTGTACGTAGCCTATATAAATTTCCAGATTTTTTTCCCCCAGTAACTAAGTTTTAGATTTATGAATGGAAAATCTCTAATTTCCGCCAGCATTGAGTCCTAAATAGTATTTTAGAAAAAAAATTTGACACAAGACTTAATAGACATTAGAATATTTTATATGATAAAAATTATAGAGCAAACAAAAACCAAATTTTGAAAATACTTTCAGTTCGAAACTTTTTTCTCCGTGTTTCCAGAATTTTTTTTTTTTTTTTTTTTTTAACAAAAGAAACCCGTTTAAACCCTAAGCTTACTTTTTCCTTCAGCAAAATAACGGAAGTGAGGAAAAAAAATTTCCATCTTTTTTTTTCGGATTAGGGGTGTTATTTTAAAAGTCTCATGAACCCCAGCTGTTGGAAAAGCAGAAAGAAGCCATTAAACCATCTAAACGGTACTTGAACTCCAGTAGTTTGAAATAAAAGATCGGATTGTTCTTTATTATTGATAGAACTGTTCGTTTTCAAACAATTGTCGAATGGAGGGTAAAAGATCGTTTAAGGGTCAATGTAATAAGTAATAATAGACCGGGGGTGGATTGGTCACACATATGTTTCTTCAGTTTTATCAATCCGCTCCGGGAAAAACGGATCTTATTGAAGGAAAATGTAAGAACAGGGAAAACCGAAGATTAGCCGACTTTGCTCAGATTTTGTTCAAGTTCCGTCGATTTTCATTTTCTTCTTATGCCCCGTGATTTATTTCATTTTATTTTGTTTATTTCTTGGATGAGGATTCGATTATGATAAAAATGTTAGATACGTCAAACGCAAGTGTCAAAGATCGCACATCGGAAATTACGAAATCATCACTTTGTTTCCCCTTTCTTTCCCTATTTTTTTTTCCCTTCACGAGAAGTGATTTTTTTTCCTTTTTTTTTTTTAAATATCTGCACTATGCTTTTGTTGCGCAGTTAGTTGATCCCAGGCTAACTTTATTAATAAAGTCAACGGAATTTTTTCAAAAAGCCCCGTGCTGGAAAATAAAAGTGTTTATCTCAGACCGGAGAGATATTATCGAAGGGAAGAGGTGATTACATATCGCGCTAGGGAACCCGAGCCTCGGTTTCGTGACAAAACAGTGCAACGCCTCATCTTTGACCGCTCCACTTAAGCGGTTATAGAAACCAACCCCTCTCTCACTAAGATAACTAGAGTCATTTTCCCGCGATGAGTTACAACACTTTTCAATTAGGGAGTGTCTCTGTAGTTGAAAGGGCCCTGCGGTGAAGACTTTAACTTTTCCACTTGTCCTTCCATGGCTTCCTTTCTTTTCTCTTTTCCAAATATCAGAAAGGCGGAGTCCGACGAATGAAAAAAAATCCCTTTTATTTTTATTTTTATTTTATTTTATTTTATTTTTTTTTTAAATTGATAGATGAAAATGTTACCCCTGAAAAACCTCTGTAAATCTTGTGTTCCTTATCTGTTTCTTCGATTGTCCAAATTGAATAGAACGAATTCAATTGAATTTTCTAAAGGAAATCTGATATAAAACATCTCCCTGGACAGCATCCGCATTGAAATTCCTCATGCCAAAAAGAACTTTAAAACGTAAATTGAATGCCCTTCCCGAGTTAAACGGATTTTCTGTTTTTATTTCTTTCTCCTTTCTCCTTTCTCCCATTTCTTTTCATTTCTTGTCCTTTTTACTTTTTTGCAATAAGTATTTAAATAAAATGCGATTTTTAAAAAATTTTCCTCTTAAAAAAAAAGCGAATTAAAAATTGTACACTTAAATATTACTTATCATTTCTATAGCGTTTTGTTTTCTTTAAAAAAGCTCTTCTTTTTTTTTTTTTTTTTTTTCATTCGTCCGAAAGCTCCGAGCATGAAACTCATCAACTTTATTCCGGTATTTCACACCCGAGCACGTCACCGGCTCTTCCGCAATGTTTACATTTCAACTTCAAAACGTCGGAAGCTACTGCGGAAAACAAAGACTGGAAATAACTTCTTAGTCAAGGTTATCTTACATAAAGAATAAATATAAAAAAAAAATATTCAAAAAAAGTTTTGGGGGAATAAAGAAAAATACTGCACGCAGAGTATAAAAGAACCACCCAGAACTAATCCAAAACATATCATGTTTCTTTTCGTCAGTTTTTGTCGCCTACTATAATGTTCCACTATAATTCCAGGAAAAAAAAGAGTGAAAGCCAGGCTTCCTTATTCCTTACATCAAATCGATAGATGTCGGATCAGTGCAAGTCACAGCACAGAATCCTATTTGCCTCTCAACTGAAAAGAGTTAAATTTTCCTCTGTGTAAAAAAAAAAAAAAAATGGAGAATACAAAGTTTTTTTTTTTTATTATGCGCCGAGTCGATTATTTTTCATTTTCAACTTTTAAAAATAATGGCGCTTATCCTCTTACTCTATCCCAAAGAAATGGAAAATAACTTTCTAGAAGATACTTAAAATGAAAACGTTATGCAGAGCCAGCAATTCCAAGACTAATAATAATTAAAGGAGAAATAAATTACAGAAATGTTAACCCGAATAGGAAAGGGAAGTCACCACTGAAAGCGATAAATTGCCGATGTTCCCAACTTAAAATCATTTAATCAAAGCGAATCGAATAATAGATAATTATCAGAGTTTGAGGTGATGTCACGGAAGTGGTGAGAAGTCGTTATCGATCGCGAAATTCTGTTTCCACTTGGAATGTTCTCTACAGGGTGCTCTTTCCCCATGAATCCCCCCCTTTACGCTTCCTTTATCAAAATCAAAACTCGCGTGAAAAATCCTTCGAACATTAGAGAAATAAAATTTCAAACTTCATTATACTTGCATAGATTATATTTTTCCTCAAACAGTATTTTTTTTTTTTGTGACTGTTTATTGTATCCATTTTTTTCCCAATACTTTCTGCATTTCATGAAACAAAAAAAAAATTGTAAAAAAATATTTACTCAATGATACCAAAAACAATTCTCTCAGTTTTAATCATTTTTACGTATTTGTAAAAAAAGTAAACATCGAAAATTGATTGTCCATTCTGTAGGAACTTTATGAAACAAGTCTTTTGTTAATGAAAATAGCAGGACAATTGAATGGTAACCGTTTTTCCCACTTTTCCTGTCCCCTTTTTTTCTACGGATTTTTATTCGATGAATATCGAATCCGGCCTTTTTTTTTTTTTTTCTTTTTTTTATAAAATCGAAGCTTTCAAACAAGATTAATAATAAATTTTTGTTTTGATATAACTGACAAATTGGACAAGTTTTATTGATTCATAAATCACAAAAAATTATTCTTAAACAAACCAATATGCACTCACACAGCAAATAACAAATAAATAAAGCTCTATATTCTTCAATTATTTGGCTCCTTAATTAAAAATTTTGTAAGATATTTTTCATAACTTTTTTTTTGCTGTTAGCATAAATATTTTTCTCTGATTTTTTTTATTTAAACGGTTTGTGTTTTGGTCTAATTTTTTTTTTTTTTTTTTTTTCAAATTAAATTTAAAACGAAAAAAAGACTGGCTGCAAAATTTTTTTCATTTCTCCCCCGGAAAAGATGGAGGGTTTTCCAACGGGAAGATAACAATGCAAAAGGAAAGTCAAAGAACGATAAGCTCAAGGGTTTGTAGCGAGGAAACAAAAGAGCTACCGAATACACGAGAACGACCAGAGTCTATTAAAATTAAACCTCATCAATTATGTACATCCCCTTGTAACTTTACACAACAATGAAGAGCTTTCAACAGACAACTTTCTAGACAGTTTCATCTAACCGCATATGCCGCGAGTTATACACGAAAAACCTCCCTTTTAATGAAAAACCTTTTTCTAATGAGAATATGAAGTCAAAACTCCGAAAAATAGCTAAATGGAAAAAGAACATGCGAGGAAAAAAAAAAGGGAGAAGGGAAAAAAAAAAAAAAAAAAAAAGTTGACAAGATTTTTCTTGAGAAGGGAATTTCCTGGTTAACAAGAAGGTGAAAGGCGCATGCTTTCCCTTAGGGATGTTGGCCCTGAACAAGATAAATCATAAAAGCATCTGTTTCTGATAGAAGACTTGTGTAACTTTGTTCCAGTAGATAACTATTTCATCTTACGGTTATCACCGTCATAAATTATTAAAAATACCGAAGAGAAATCAACTTTTCAAATACACTCCGACTCGACACATCAAAATTCAATTTTCTTTTATAAATTTTTTAATATTATTGTATAAAAAGACTTTGTTTGCATTCTTATTTGTTTTAAAGTTTTTTTTCTTTTTTTTGTTTCTTCCTTTTCACATAGGTTAATTGCTTTCTTTTTTTTTTTCTTTTTTTCGAAATAAAGATCAGAAGCGCATATTTCAGAGGCAGCAAAAAAAAAAAAAAAAAAAAAAAAGAACCGGATCGTAATATAATTTGACATTTAATCAAAAAGAAAGAAAAATCATTTTGAATTTTTATAACGATTGACGAACTATATTACCCAGAAAGAAAGCCATTAAAATGATTATAATTGTGGGCTGTTAATCGTCGTTTTCCGAAAGATAAGCATGAGTCGTGATTTTCCTACGTGGAGATAGTTCAAGGTTTTCAGTAAAAAAGTGTCCTTTAGCTCTTTAACGATTTCAAAATTTTAGATTATAAAATTAAATGCGGAAACGATATCCAATATTAAAATGGAACATGGCCTCAGAATTATGTTGCGCTTCTCTTTACTTTCGTATATCGATTTGTACATAATATTTATTTTAGCAAAAAGGCAATTAAATGACTGCTGGGTCAGTGCCATAGGACTGCTGAGTAGTGCTTATCAAAATTTGAAAATTTTCGAATTCGAACATGGCACCTTTGCGGAAGAATTTTTTCAAATTTTTTGGCCAGCAGTTTCGAAGTCTTGATTGGCTTTAAGTTTTACATGATAAAGAACAGGTAATTTTGGCAATTTTTAAAAATCTTGCTAAAAAATTGCCTAGAAGCCTCAATTACTGTAAAAGTTCATCTCTTTGGCGTTTTTAATTAAGGTCGACAAATCTGAACAAGACCGAATTTTTTTTCTAGGGATTTGACAAAATCGGCCAAACGCCATTTTAATTTTGCGGCTTAAAAAATATTTTTCATTATATTCTACCGCTATTTAAAAATTAGTACTATTCCGTTTACTTTAATGAACCTAAAATGTAATTTCAAGTCCCCAAATGAAGAGGAGATTACAATTAAGAGTTTGCAACATGAACAAAGAGATTTATAATTCAAATTCGACGTTTGGGGCCAAAAAAATTTTAAATCATGACTTTTTATTTTTGCCCAATCCCTAGAAAAAAAAATTCGGCTATATTCGGGTTTTCCGACCTCAAAAACGCCAGACATATACACTATTAGTTTACAGTAATTGAGGTTTCTAGATAATTTTTTAACTACATTTTTAAAAATTGCCAAATCACCTACCGTAGATTGAAGTGAAGTTGAAAGGGGGGGTGAAGTTAAAAGGAAAACAAAACAAAATTCTAGGTTTATTTTAGGTACTAAAAAAAATTTCGATACACCCTACTGCTGAGTGTCAGTTTCCGATTCTCAAATTTTTAATCGGCACCATAGTCATTCGGCAGATATTTCGACAGTCAATAAATTAATCGCAGGCCTGTACTAATACAGAGTTCTATCTGCATTGTTCAGATTGACACCAGTTCTCCATAAGTTAAACATGCGGAACTAGTGTCAACCCAAACACTGCAGATACAACTATGTGTAATATTGGCGCAGTGTAATATCAGGAGACTTGCTCGGTCAATTCAAGGACGTAAGTGAAAAAGGTCTAAAATTTGGTAGCACTGGCTATACTCTCCTCTCCCACGATTTCCTCGAACAGAATTGTGACGTAAAAATTTGATTCAAAAGGAGAAAGATTAAATGTAAATTCAGAGGGAAAGGATGAGCAAAATTGTTTAAGCCGTAAATATGAATCAAAAATTCGATGATTCATGCATAACATTAATCGATTTAGAATTTGTTGGGATTACCGTTAATGGTGTTTATTTTATACGTTAAATAATGGTTTCTTTATTTAATTAAGAAATAATGCTAGCTGGCGTAAATTGAAGTTAGATAAAACAGAAAGCCAGCAGCAAAAGGGGCAAAGGTTGGTGCCACTTTTACTTTAAATGGTTTGTCTATTTTTCGGAAGTCGATTCCAGCTCGCTTTTACAGCCTTTTTCGTACTTAGGCTAAAAAAAAGCCCATGGTCGGAAATAAATTAACTCGCTTTAACGAAAGTAACGTTCATTTCCACTGTTATTAAAATTTTTTCGATTCACCATGCAAACATACAACGAAAGCAATCGATTTCGAAATTTGCCGGAGGTTAAACACTCCGGGGTTTATTGTTAATACTTTGGTAAAAATGTGGTGCATACTAAATACTTGTATCTTATTGTTTAAATTACTCCCTAAAAGTTAGCTAACCGTTTGGTTAGAAACGTTCTCTTCATCATTAAAATTTAAAAAAAAAAAAAAACGGTATAATAGATTTTGCATTTTTTCATTTTTATAAAATCACTAATAAAACAAAAATCTCATGTTTGATATAACAATTTAACACAAACTTTTTTACAGATAGGATCCCTCTCGAACTTGATTTAATGTTTGTTATTCACCCCCTCATAAGAACTGATAAGACACGAATGTTTTCAGGTGAGATCATCATTCGACCCTCAAATTGTCCATGATACCACTTCAAACATAATTAATGTGTAAACAAACGCGTTCTTCTTCCCCTTCTCTTTCCATTTCCTTTAGTTTTCAAATTATCTACGTTTAAACGCTTTATCGATTGCTCTCGCAATTATAGATTATCACGAAAAGTTTTGTAGATTTGTTTGAGACAATGAGCAAAAAATCTTCCCTTCCCTTCCCTTTTCCTTTTCCCTCTTGAAGAAAATGAATCGTGCATTAAGGATAAAGTTACATGTCGTAGAACATAAAAATAATCGAGTTAAAATTAGGGTGATTATAAGAGCCGTCGAGGATCTCCCGCGAAGATCTAAATAGACGTCGGAAATGCGTGTCTTCTCAGGGAATGCATTAGTCCCGACGTCGTTTTTCACCTTGAAAGGCAGAAAAAAAATGTAAAAGACAACGAAAAGGGGGAATGGGAAAATATCGCGAAACTTTCTGTGCCTTACCCGATATCTCTGTTAAAATGATTGTGAATAAGACGTATATTTCGCGCGCAAGTGATTTTCTCGAAAACGCCCGACGTAATGTTTAAAAGTTGTTTCACATAATTAGGGGTGTTGTTGCATTGTCGGAGGTCACGTGACATAAAGAGGGGTCGAATTGGTGAAACGGTCTAATTATGTCACAGACAATGGAACCCCGACACGTTTTCTTTTATAAATTATCTTTTTTTGTTTTGCAACTTTCTTATAAAATGACCCAACCGATTAATCATTCTGGGAAGACGCATATGACACAACATGGATAACAAGTCTATTAAGAGAGCTGAAGCTTTTTAAAACAGATCTTTTTTTTTTTTTTTTTTTTTTTTTTTTTTTTAATCGAAGAGGGAAAATCGCAGAGCGAGGAAACCAAGCCAGCGTTACTAATGCAAAATTTGCAATAAATACGCAGAACGTAAGAAACAATAAGGCCTTATTATAATTTTTAATCTCAAATTAATATTTTGAGAAAACGTGACGTGATTACGAAAGTCTACACTATTATTACGTTAAGTACCGAACCGACCAATGACAAATAGTTGGTAGGAGACATTACCGCCCACTCTTCTCACCTAAATCCAATCACTATGCACAATCACTTGTTGATTCATTGTCATTGTCTACCTTTTGTTTTTTTTTCTATTAAAAGTCATGTAATTTTACCTCCTAACATATGTACTTTAAACATTAAAACAAGTCTCCTGTGTCAACCTCGGGAGTATTTCGATTCGCTTATTTTCATTTTATCGCCATTAAAATCCTAAACATGATTTATCCTCGATTATGTTCGATTACGCCTACATGTATCAAATCGCAAAATTCATATTCGAAAATGATGAAAAAATCATGTGCAAAGCACGATGGTTCTTTTTTTTTGCTTTGACTTTCTTTCATTTTTTTTTTTTTCATTTAGGCTTAATCCTTTTTTTTTTTTTTCCAAATGAAGAGTTTACATACAACTATATTTATTAGTCGCCCGTAAAAAATTTATACACGAGAACAGTCACGTTCAGTTTGTTTTCTTTTTTTTGCTAAACCATTTTTTTTTCCTTTTTCCAGGTTTTTAATTGCACATGCGAAGATCTGAAGAACAATAGACAAGAGAAGCCTTTGTTCTCTGGCGCATAAAGCTGCCATAAAAACTGCTTTCAATACTCGGTTACAGATCATTAAAGCTATGACATTTTTTAGTATTGTCTCTGATGCTTTACTGCTTCCTATTTTTACGATATACATCCGAAGTTTCTGCCAACTGATTAAAAAAACAAATTTAACCAACATCGCGAACTGATTTGAATTTTTTAAACTTAGACATTAATTCATTAATAATCTCTGAAATTTATATCATGCGGTGATAAAAAAAGGAAAAAAAAAGATAAAAATTGTCATCGTGAAAACGTCATTGTCTTTAGGACATCATTCATTGTTCGTCAGTGTTTTTCAATTATCTCACAAGATAACTTACTTCGCACACTTGCCCATGCGTTATCGTCATATTTTATGTGCTAATCCCGATCGTGCGAAAACAAAGAAAGGTCAAGTAGGGAGCAAAAATCATCGATGATCTTATCAATGGAAGATGCTACTAAATATAAACAATGCAATTTCGATTGTTAAAAAGGAAAAAAAAAATTGAACTTTCCTTTTCAGATAAACGTTACGCCGTAAAAAAAAAAAAAAAAGAACCCGTTGCTGAGAAAGCAGAACGAAATAAAAGAAATTTTTCGATCGAATTACGAATAGAAATGCAAAAAAGAGAGAGAAAGAAGCTGACGAAATGATATTTTGAAAGATAATGGCCTGTCTCTATTGCATGTACGTGATGTTTGCATTGCCAACTCTCCCCACCTGACAATATATTGTTTTGCATGCTCGTAAATAAGCATTAACTTCGACTCTCAACTAGACATCTCGAGCAATAAACACAATATTCTGTACCTTGTTTTATACCTTTACCAATCAAAACAAACAAGAGGATAAGAGATTTTTCTTGAAAATTAAATTTTAAAAGTTGATCGATTTTTAACGCTGATTGCACTTATAAAGCATTTTTATCCTTAGAAAATAAATAAATAAACTTATTTAAAACCATGGCAGGGGATTCCCCATTTTGATTTCTGTGAGAACTGGTTTTTCATTTTACGAAATTTTATCATTGTTCCTTTTCTGTTTCTTTTTAGATAATGCTCGACCGATTTTCCCAGCATAGAAACACTGTGAAAGACACTAAGAAAAAATCTGACGATCTTCACGAAGCCACTCGTCCAAGATTCATAAAAAATGCAGGAGTTTTGCCCTCCAAATTACTCAGTGGCAGTATCAGGTGAGTTAAAGGGTGAAGAATAATTTTTAGAGGACACTGATTATTTTGGCCTATTTTGGCACCAAAGAAACAATAAGAGTCTTAAAATTTTGGCACTCCGTGGAATTTAAAATTATTGTCTGCTCTGTAATACTGGCAAAGCGGTACCATCTATGGTAATGGTACGAATTGGAGGATATTGAAAATGTAACGCAAGAGCCCCTGGAACAATTTTTTGACCACCTTTCTTTTAATTTAATAATTATATATGAAGAGTAAGCGGGAAAAAGGATCAGAGTCCATTGTTTATGTTTACACTTAAATCTTATGTTTAGCTTTTGTCAAAGGATTCAAAACAAAAACATGGACTCTGATCCTTTTTCCCGCTTGCTCTTCATATGGAAGATAATGGCAGCAATCCATTATTTCGCGCTTATAAACGATTTTGCCAACCCCCACTCAGTTTTTAAAAAAAAAAAATAAGCCTTTTAAAGATCCTCCCCATGAATGTGCTTACGTAATATTTTCATGGTCCTTATGGTCCTTAAGAACTTTTACTTTTGCTGACAAGGAGAGAAGGTTTTATTTTTTTTTTTTTTTTTAATTTTTCTAAGAAAGAACATGCAAAATTTGGGGGAAAATGCTATAAGCCTAAGTAAGAAAATTAAGGGGGAATCTTTTTTGAAGTAAAAAAAGACCTATTTATGCAAGAAAATTTTATAAAATAAAATTTTAAGCTTAAGAAGGTTCTACAGGTGAATTTGAGATTCTTAGGTGATCGTTCTCCTGCAACTTATACATAGACGAAACTTTGTTAATTTTTTGAAGAAGATTTTTCTGCCTAGAAAAACTTAATTGGAGTCGAATAATTTTTTTTTTTAATTATGGGAATATTCCTCTTTAACATTCTTCACAACTTTTGTGACATGAAATTTTGATCGCTTTATCATTTAACGTGTTTTTTGTGTGATTTTCTCAAAAAAAAAAGTCCGATGTTTATAGACAAAATATTAGCATCTTTACAATTTTTGAAGATTATTTTTGTAAATATTTTGAAAACATTTTAATTAATTTTATTATTTCTTTGTTAATATATCCTAGCACACGATAAACATCGTGGATTTTTCGAAATATATAGATCCAATCCCGCCAATAATCTTAAAATAAAAAAATTATGGATCGCCAAACTTACAATCATTTTAATTAATAATAAAAGCGAATTTTCATGTCACAAAAGTTGTGGAGAATGTTAAGAGGAATATCTCCATAATTTTAAAAAAATTATTCGATTCCAACTAAATTTTTCTAGGCGGAAAAACTTTCTTCAAAAAATTAACAAGTTTCGCCTATGTTTAAGTTGCCGGAAAACGATCAACTAAGAATCTCAAATTCATCGGTAGAACAGCCTTAAATTGAACATTTTGTCTATTGCATCATAATTTTTCTTAAGACTTTTACTAAAGTTTCCTCAATTTATCAGTGCCAAAAGCAAAATTTAAGTACGTCGAAAATGCAAAATTTAAGTATGCAGCGTATGATTATCAGTCGCAAAATGAAAGAGTGTTAATAGCATTCTGGATGATTTTGAAGAAAGAGTTGGTCAGACGACGCAAAAAAAAATTCGGACATCAAAAGAGGATCTCGTTTTGTTTATTTATTTTTTCTCTTAGAACCAAAATGGCGTCCAAATTCAAACTTTGATGTCGAATATTTTTTTTGACGGCGTCTTTCTTCGATTCACGTCTTCATTTCGATCCCAAAAAATTCTATATATTCCCAGCTCAAACGGATAACTTAATTAAAGTCATGATCGTTTTTGCTGATACCATCTTATTTAACAAAAATTTCAACTGGCTTTTTGCTTTAAAATTTTAAAAGTTTCATTGCTCATGTGAATAAGATTCCCAGAAAAAAGAAAAAACGGAAATCAAATTTTTATTTCGAAAAATAATTGTTTGAAATTTTACGGCGACAACTAATTTTAAAATGAGAATACATGCTAGAACATTTTCGATTAGTTCCGCTTACGAATGTCTTATAATAGCTTTAGATTCAAAGTGCTTTTGTGCATCCATTAGAGCTTTCAAGCGCAGCGCATGACACAGTCCCAATAGCGCGGAGAGAGGAATACATATATTCGAAATCGTTCCCCTGTAGCTCTTATGCCTGTTCAATGATCACTCTCTATTGCCATGGAATATTTAACAAATATTATTATTCTATGTATACCTTTGTGCGGAAAATCCGATTTTGATGATAGGTAAGCAAATATTATCCTTAAAGCAAGCCTATAGATATTTGCTCGTCGCAAATAAGATCATATCAATACGGCCATTGTTTTCTCTATTTAATTGTCTTTAATCGCGTTTATTTTGATAATGGAAAAAACAAATTAAACTCGATTGTTAATGTCGTCCATCGAACATAAATTAGCTCATCTTTATTATGATCGGTAATTATACAGATAAGATTCTTTCGTAATGTTTCTACAAGACTACCGTTTAGAAATGTTTATAAATTTATTAAAAAAAAAAATTAATCTGTACTTTAAGATATCAACGCTTCGTCCTTTTTAACCCTAATGAATTAAGCTTATTCAAAATAAAAATCCGATTTTTGTTATCTTAAAAGAGATTCCTGACGGTGATGTTTTCGTAAACAAATAGGTGATATTTTTTTAGCTTACCGTGAGAATGATGAGAACGAAACATATCCCTTTCGCTAACAGCAGGACAGTATATCACTACATCACTCGTCGTCCCGAAAACTACTATTTCATAATCTTTAATAAATGCGGTAAAAAAGAAACAATGATCACACTATCATCACAATATTGCAATTATCGGTGTTATCACTAATTAGATAAAGCTGCAGTGGAATGTTTAAAAATGAAATCAGGACTGACCGTTTGCTACTGTAGAAAAATAAAAAAACTGGCTCTCTGGCAATGCGGGGATTTACAGCAGGAACAATGTCGACTGCTGAAGATGAAAAACAACACTGACTTTATCCAGAAGTCAGGCCAAGGGTCATATCGAACTCCAATTTCCAGGGTATATCAGCAACTCCCACGTCACTCCTCTCTTATCTTATTTTTTGTCTGCAGGATTCGGTGTCTCAAAAGACTCGACCGGATAGAGAGATCACCAATCTCTCATGCCTCATTTCCTTTAGCCACTGATTTCTGATATTGCTATCGTTTTTTTCTTTCTCCTTAATTCGTTTTTACCATTAATTTAATGTCAATAATGCTATTTTTTTAAATGGAAATCAACTAAAGTGTCAATCGAAACATTCACTTCTTTATTTATAACATTTGTTATGATTTCTGGAAGGCGCCGTAGATTGTTTTGACGTGGCAGCAGAATTTTGGGGTCACGCTGTTGGCAACTTTATAGCAGACGATTATTTTGTATGTTTATCGTTCAATGGTCGTATTTCATTCTTTTTGCATAAAAATATGAACTTGTTGCGGATATTATTTGTCAGTTTATATGCAATCCACTGTAAAGTTTCTTGAACAGGCAAGCAAAGATTGAACTAAAAAGCCGTGAGTAAAACTGACAAGGTATTTTAATTTAATAACGAACTGAATTCCTATTGTTATCAGTTGTATGTAAACTTATCATTAACCGGCGCATAAGAGAAACTAATGCAGCCTAAAGGATAGCTGCATTAGTTTCTGGCAATTTTGAAATTTTTTAATGAAAAAAAATTTTAACATTATTTTTTTTTTTTTTTTTTTTTTTCAGAAAAAGGGTTTATAAACACTGATATATCTTTATATTTATCACTAACGATTAGATTATTAACGTTGAGCTTCTCTTTGAACCAATATTCAAAATTTTTAAGGGTATGAAAAACTTTGCATTTGACTCACTGGACACTGTATGATTAGATGCTCAGTTGTAAGTTGATCATTTTTCTAAACCTAATTTCTGAATTGGGTCAAACGATAAGAAAAAGGGTGTTATTATTAAATCATTTTTAATTATTTGGTACAAATAATGATTTAGAAAGTGCGATCAGATGTCCTTTTTAGCAGTATTAGGCAAGGCCACAAAATAACTTTTTAATTCAAGAAACTAGGTTTCAATAGAGAAAAAATTGGAGAAATTAAGCGACAGGAAAAACATTTTAAAAATTCTTGCAGGATGCAAATACTTATTACTAGCATGTCTTAAAAAAGCAAGAATAGGTATCTTAAAATTAGAAGCAGTGATTTTGAATATTTTAATCTCTGATATTTTTCTTTAAATACGCATTAGTTTCTCAGTAACTTAAGTCTCGACTGCCTTTTAATTGTTGATTTAAAAAAAAAAATTACTTTCAATCAATTAAATAGTGTGGACGAAGGAGTTCTTTAAATGCTTATTTTTGCTTAAAAGGGGAAGATGGGCGTCGAAAATAATTTTTGAATCACCGGTTTTCAGTTTTCAAAATTAATATCAGTTCTCGGAAATTGAAAAAAGATCCCCGATAATGAAACATATGTTTTTTTAAGTAAGCATGAACATAACACTCTCGTAGATCTTGTTAGTAGGAGTAAAATGTCAAATGTACTTTTTTTTTTTTTTACTATACCTCATTACGTAATTAAATTTAGTTAGTTCTTAATTTAAAACTTCAAAAAAAGGACGTTTTGCTGTTGGATTAATTTTATTATCGTCCATATTTTATTATTAAAGCCATTATACTCAAATAACAGTGTATGCATGAACCAAAACGCTGGAAAGGAATTTAAAGGCATTTATTGAAACTTATTTATTTAATGAAAGAGACAATCCATAACCATAACCATAACCAAAACCAAAGGAGAAGTTGATCTTCACTAGTAGTAACCCTTATACATTTTGTTTTACCCATGTATATTAGGGTGGGTCGAAAATCAAGAATTTTGGATTTTCAAAATGCCTGATAGTGCAATCGCTGCTGTGGCAAATGCAAATTTTTTTTCCTTTTCGAAATTTTTTTTAAATGGCATCTTGCTTGAGGGTGCGCAGGAGGTTCAAAGTTTTGGGAAAATTTTTCATGAGGGATGAAAATTCGATTTTTAGATTTTTGTGAAAAACGTACCGTTTCCTATCGAATTTTTATCGTAGATTTCGAAAATTAAGTCGGTTTGCGTCTAGCTATTTCTGTTCCTGAGTTATTGTAAAAAATATGATAAAAATATTGAAATTTTAGGGTTTGACATTTTTGCGGCAAACTTTGCCTGTACCTCAAGAGCAGTAAAAGCTAGACGCAAACAGATTTTATTTTCGAAATCTACGTTGAAAATGCGATAGGAAACGGTACTTTTTTCACAAAAATCCAAAAGTCGAATTTTCGTTCCTTATGGGATTTTCCAAAACTTTGGCCCTCTTGCGCCAAACCGAAACGCCGATTAAAACAAATCTCGAAAAGGAAAATTTTTTTACAAATGATAAGCCACAGTGATTGCGCTATCAGGAATTTTGAAATTCCAAAATTTTTGATTTTCGGCCCACCCTAGTTTATATTCTCTGTTTTCCACGTTATAAGTGATTCTTTTCGGAGCCCTTGTTAGAGCCCTCTTTATCTCCATAGACTGACTGCTTGGATATAAAAAGGCATATTTACCGAATATTTTAAAACATACGCTTATGGTTTGAGAGAATTTTAGTATTATGTCAGCAAAGTAGGGGTAGAGGTTAACGGCGTCTCAAAATAGAACAACTGGTGAAAAAAGGGAAGACGGTTCATTTCTTACGTCAGCTTGCGTATTCAATCATCTGCTTACTTAATACTATATCTCTTATGATTAAAATAAGTGTTTCTAGGAGTATGAGTCGTTTAATTTTTTTTTTTACAGCGCACCTCACTTTTTTGATTACATAAAGGTTTACGACAAATACGATTTACCTTCTTTGACGTAATGTACATTTCGCTTTATGTAAGGCAAGCTTTAAATGAAACGCGCCTATCTGGTGTTTTGCATTTCGTTAATTCAGAATTCGTTATTTATACAGTACACGACTAACAAATACGAAGACGCAGTTATATTATATAAAATAAATTGGTAAGCGATGTCAGTTGAAGATGGAATAGGGTTTCCTTTTGTGAGAAAGTCTGGAAAGAGACAATGCCTCCATCTCAGTTAATTTTACCTTGTTTATTTTTAGCTGAATATGTCGTTTCACCGTCAAACGTGGGTTTTCACGTATAAAACGGGATTTTCAGTGGCGGTTTCGTAGATTTTCCTTTCCCTGACGACGAGGGCACTTTTCATCCATTTAGTATATGGAAAAATGGGAGAAATCTTTTTCCAGGAAACGGCAGCCATAGAAATACGGAATTATTATCTGAAAATGTAAGGACAAAGGAAGCAGAGACAAATCGAGAGCTCGGTAAATTTGAATTTGAAAAAGAAGCCATAAGCAAAATTCAGTTTCGACTCGGGGAAGTTTCAGTTATAATTGCTCGAGGAATCCTTACAAAACTACCTGTCGCCTTTATTATTCCTGATAAATTTTCTTCTGACACTGTGGTTAATTGTTTGATTTTCCTTGAAAGAAGAAAAAAAATATTATTTCTTACTTCATTTTTCGTTTTGGTTTTCATTTTCTCTTTTAATTTTTTTTTTTTTTTGATATCTTTGTGACGCAGATGATTTCTCATCAGGAAACGGAACAGGTTTATTGAAATGGAATATCCAGGTGTCGCGAAAGAAAAAGTCGGTCGCGTGCTGCAGCGAAGACGGAGAGGGTGCCTGGGACAAAGAAAAGGATGCAGATGTAATCCGCAACGGTCGTTCTTCTTTTTTTTCTTAATCGATCTGACATTATGATGCGCGGTTATCTCGTTTTGCATTAATCCTAATATTTCCTCTGTTTCTATTCATACGGTTTCACTTATGATTTCTTCCAAGGTCCCGCCCAAAAACATTTAAAGAATTTTTTCCGTTACTCTCATCCTTGATAATTTTTATTCTGGAAAGGGTATTTTATTTCATGAAAAAAAAAAAAAACTGTTTGCTTTTTTTGACGTAGCATGCCAAGAAAAAAAAACTTTTATCGCTAGATTGAAATATTACAAAAAAAAAAAAAAAAAAAAAGGAAAGAAAAAAAGATTAATTTTCAGACAGAAGAGCGAAGAGTTATATCCGGTTGGGGAGAGAGAAAGTAATTGTGTGATGTTGAGAAAAGCTTTTTAAATGAATTTCATCCTCAAAATGAAAGATGTCTGGAAAGTCACGAGGGTTTCGACAAAAAACAAAAAAAAAAAAAAGCATGAAGTACAAAAAGATTTTTTTTAATGAAAAAAAAAAAAAAAAAAAAAAAAAAAAAAAGGTCGAGATTCCGGGTGCCCTTCTTCTTTTGAAAGGAAAAGCTGAACACAAAAAAAAAAGATTTATTCGTGCTTTTCCTAGAAATAAATGTAGTAAGATCATTTTATCAGGTTTAATGTAGGCATCTGACTCATTTTATGAACAAAATATGATGATAAAAATGATAGAACATCCAAGAAACACTTTATCATTGGAATGCTCTGGGAACGGATAGTCATTGTTCCTCTCTCATTCCTTATCAAATGTTGATTACTGATGAATTCAGAGAGCATTGCATCTTCATGTGAGTTATTTCGTAAGCTACATTATCGACGTAAAATTTGCATAGTAAGCTTGTATACTGTTAACAAAGTGTTTCTATTTTCAAAATTTTTGCAATCAAATTTGGGCAAAACAAAAAAAATTGCTTTGTGCGCATTATTATTGTCTTCCAGACTTCAGGCCAAAGTCTTTGCGTCATGGTTCAGAAACTCATATTTAGAGAAAACGCGGCTTAAAGTTTATGGGAGTCAAAATAAGAGCAAGCAAAAAAGTTACTGTTACTGATAGCCTGAACTGTTTACTGTTTACATCAATATTATCTGATATTTTATAAACAAGAGCGGTAATCATGTTTCCAAAAAATGCAACCATAAACTCACCTTACGATTAATAAATATTTTTCACGAAATTTAGTTTTTAATGTCATAAGAACAGAACCATCTTCACTTGTCTGATGCTTCACAAGTACTACCCTTTCCTTTAAATAAAATGAAGATCCACTTACATAAAACTGAGTATTCAATCTGTTTTATAGATAAAAAATCCAGTGAAATAATGAAAAGATTTCCAACAAAAAAAAAACTATATTGAAACGGAGATACTCGGAATCTAAAGGACTGCCAGTTTCTCATGTTCTTTACTTTTAGGTTCAAACGCATCATTATTTCACTTAACTACAAATCAATAGTTTGGTATATGGGGGATACTTTTTTTTTTTAATTTGTGAAAAGCGATATAACAAAGTGAAGAATTCAAAAAAAAGTTTATTGATGATAAATATCACGCAATATTTGTTAAAAACTTATTCACCTCCAACAATAACAGACATGATTGGGATAGAATATGAAAAAAAAAGGGGTGAGATCTGTTGCTGTGGAGAAGAATCGCACACAATAAGGGAAGTAAATAATAAATTGAGAGTTCCGGATCAAAACAACGGGAAATTAATCTGCCATGCCATTTTTTGAAGGTACATCTCTTGAATCACGAAAAAAAAAAAAAAGAATTCACGACACAAACTAGGAAATTACTTTTAATTTTTCACTAATTCAAAAATAATCGCGTGATTTTTAAATTCTCTTTACTGTGAAAACCTTCCTAGTTTTTTTTTTTTTTTTTTTTTTTTTTTTTGAAAGGTTTTAAAATTGAACATTAATTTTTATTTTTATTTTTGTGCAAAGTACCTTTATCAGAGGGTCTTCGTTAATTTTAGAATCGAAAAGATTAATGACTGCGGTCAACCGGGCGCTAATGAATGCGGAAGAAGGAGTGTCCAACAGAACATCGTTGTCACACATGGTAAACAAAATGACCATCTTTAGGAACATCTTCCACACGTGCCTTTTATGTCTTGATGAGATGGAAGGAAAAAAAAAATTTCAATTTTTTTCTTTTTTTCCCGAAGGAAGGAAATCCTCAAATATCAAAGCCAGCTTAGCCTTGGAGCTTTGAGAAAAGATAATAAATTCCAAAGGGACGGGTTTGCTAAGTTATACTTCATCTGAGTTTATTGATTAGCCATCTTATTTCCTTTTCGATTACGTCATTGTCCTTCGCTGTCACTTGTTATCATCGATCCGTCGCTCTGGAGACAGATGCCTTTAATCCATCACCATCAACCTCTTTTTTTTTTTTCTTTTCTTTCTTTCTATTTTCTTTTCTGCTCTTACTGCTTTAGATATATTTCCTTCAGGTAGTTGATCTATAAAGCTTTCTAGATTTTGACGCAAGGAAACTTGACTTGCAGAGGTATAAGAACATAAATTTGAAATGCCCTACTGAAAGAGAGCGCTAAGGCCGGTGCTCTCGTTCAGTAGGCCATTTAGAATTTATATGAGGAACGAGTTAATTTCAATGAACATCGAACGAGATATCTTCTCCCAATCCTTATTAAATATTTATGTCGATGTGGCATTTAATATTTTTAAAAATGATATTTGGAAAATTTTCAAAATAAAAATCATACTGGGATATGGGGGCATATCCCTACGTAGGACTACGTCTTTGGGGTACTTTTCCACTTTTCATTACTTTATTTAAAATTCTAATTATAAAAGCATGCTTCTGCTGCATAATGGAAACAAAAAGATAACTAAAAAATAAGTATAAAATTCTAACGCTAAATTGCTCAAAATTTAAAAATTTAAACAATCAAAACGATTTAAAATTTTTAAGGAATTTTTTTTGCTCGTTTTTGGGCTCATTATTTATAAAATCGTCGAATTTAAGAATTTTTTACCGCTCGATGTCGTCCGATTTCAAAAATATTTTGACCGTCGAAAGTCCTTACCTTAACTAGAAAAACTGCGCAAAAAAAGTTTTTTATCTCTTACCGTTCGGAAGTTATAGCCTCCTAAAGTATTGGTGATAGGGTTCTTTCCTTGATTTCGCTGCGTATTTCGATCCCGAATATTTCCAAATTCGAGCTATACAACTAATCAAAATAAATTTCAAAGCAGTCTATGACCCTAGTAGGCTATGTAAAATACCTTTTCGCCGAACCTGATTTTCATTTCGTTCGGAAAATCGATGCTAAATACAAGTCAAAAAATCAAAAAATCACCACTTTTAGCAATTTTTTTTTACTAGGTAGGGTGTAAAATTAATTATTGCTATTCCGTGGGATGAAAGTACTTAGGTTGAAGATTAAGTGGGGTAAATTGGAGATGTTTATCATGAACCGTATAGAAGTGGTACAAAATTGAAAAATCGAATTTTTTAAAAATTGCACATTTAGCCATTGCATTACTCGGAAGGGGTAAGTCCTAAAAATTTGAAACTTAGTATGGAAGTGTCTTACTATAAGACCAACTTATCCTGGAAGTTTCGTTTTGTTTTTCGAACGGAACCGGAAGTTGGGGGAGGGGGTGATCGGTGATTTTTTTCTTGTTTTTAGGGCACCAAAATTTTTTATTGTTTACTTTAATTAATAATTATTGAAAAATTTTAAAAACGAGTCGCTAAGAGGTGTTATTGAGTCATTTTATAATTTTATTATAATTGTAAAATGACTTAATAAATGCCTCTTGACTTTTTGCGACTCGTTTTTAATAATTATTTAATTAAAGTAAACAATAAAAAATTTTGGTGCCCTAAAAACAAGAAAAAAATCACCGATCACCCCCTTCCCCCAACTTCCGGTTCCGTTCGAAAAACAAAACGAAACTTCCAGGATAAGTTGGTCTTATAGTAAGACACTTCCATACTAAGTTTCAAATTTTTAGGACTTACCCCTTCCGAGTAATGCAATGGCTAAATGTGCAATTTTTAAAAAATTCGATTTTTCAATTTTGTACCACTTCTATACGGTTCATGATAAACATCTCCAATTTACCCCACTTAATCTTCAACCTAAGTACTTTCATCCCACGGAATAGCAATAATTAATTTTACACCCTACCTAGTAAAAAAAAATTGCTAAAAGTGGTGATTTTTTGATTTTTTTGACTTGTATTTAGCATCGATTTTCCCGAACGAAATGAAAATCAGGTTCGGCGAAAAGGTATTTTACATAGCCTACTAGGGTCATAGACTGCTTTGAAATTTATTTTGATTAGTTGTATAGCTCGAATTTGGAAATATTCGGGATCGAAATACGCAGCGAAATCAAGGAAAGAACCCTATCACCAATACTTTAGGAGGCTATAACTTCCGAACGGTAAGAGATAAAAAACTTTTTTTGCGCAGTTTTTCTAGTTAAGGTAAGGACTTTCGACGGTCAAAATATTTTTAAAATCGGACGACATCGAGCGGTAAAAAATTCTTAAATCCGACGATTTTATAAATAATGAGCCTTTGGTCAAAAGATTTTTCGATAAAAAATAAAAATTTTTTTTTCCTGGCACGAAAAAGACTTGAAATTTTTGATAAAAAAATGTCAAAAATTGAAAAAAAATTATTTAAAAATTTCAATTAAAGTCTTTAAAGTTAAAATTTTTGTACTGAAATATTGCTTTAGCTAATATTCTTAGCACATTTTATTTAAAATTTCAAAGTTCTTGTTTTTGTTCATGTAGTCTAATTTTAATATTTCAAAAAACCGCGAAAATTTAAAAAAAAGTTAAATACAAGAAATTTTGAAGTACTTGCTTTAGCAACTTTAAGTTTCTTGAAAATTAGCAAGAAATTGCCTAAGTCCTTGCTTTCGTTCATGTCGTCTAATTTTACTATTAAAAAAGGGCAAAAGTGAAAAAAAAAATAGTCAAAATATTATTTAAAATTTTCGAAGTAAAATTTTAATATTAAAATAATTAAATATTAATTTTTGGTGCGAACAGTGCGACACACGGGCAGAACCCAGACAGACAGGTTTCTCCAAGACCGAGCCCCAAGATGTAGTCCTACGTCACAAATTATCCTTATTTGAGGCCTATTTGACGCCCTCTTGTCCTGGCTAATCGGCTTTTAATCTTAATTTAGCTCTTAACCTTAATTTTTCTGGAACCATCGTGGAAGAAAAGAAAAAATTCCTAAATGGAACTAAAAGAAGGGAAGGAGTCCCTCCTCCACTTAAAATTTTTATAATCTTTAAATAGGGGATCCTACCACTCCCTGAAGCTTTGTCCAAATAAAAAAAAAGACGAATAAAACAGAAAATGCTATAAAATGCAATATTTCGTTTAATTAATGCTTCTCCTTAAGCGGAAAAAGGTCGTAACCAGAGATGCATTCATAAACTTTTGGTTTTATTCTTCGTTACGAAGATGACATAAAAATTTGGTTCGACCCTTAATTAGCAAGACAGTTAAAAAAAAAAAAAAAAAAAAAAAAAAGGTTTTCAGATGGTCTGGACATTTCCTGCTTCATATGAATACGGTCTTTTTGAGTGTGAAAAGATCAAGTTGAAGGAGGTGAAGAAGATATTGCGAATATGGCACTCCGGAACGGTGCTGGATCATTCATTATAAATAAATTACTTTCGCGTCAATGAGATTTCATTTGCAACCTTCGTCACGGTATCGGAGATACAAAAGACTCTGTCGCAATATTTTATGTCACGTTTTTGAAACACACGCTTCTTTAACAGCGTTTCTTAGAAAAATATTTAATTCGCAAGATATTCTTCTTTTTTTTTTGTAACCATATTGCCGTTAAATAAATCGAAGGGGTGTCTGTTTCGTCTTCATCAAATCGGTAGTTTATCTTTAAAGTGACTTAAAAGATTGTTGTTTTTGAAATGAATAATAATTTGTGAATGTGTGTGGAAGCAGGGAAGAGGGAAAAAGGAGCGATTGTTTTTTAAATTGACACCCATTCGATGGATATTTTTATTGCTGGACTGTCTTTAATGAGTCTGTTAGCTTTTACGTGTAACTCGATTCTAAATTACAATCAATTCTGGGACACATGGCAAGAATGCAAAAACTATTTTCGCGTATCGATCATAAAAAATCTTATGTTGCACGGACTCTTGAATCTTTTTAATTCTTCAAATAAATTCGTTACTAATGTCTTTTAATAATATTTCAAAAAAAAAAAAAAAAAAAAACACAAAAATAAGTTTTCATTTTTTGTTTGTTAAGGGGGAGGGGGTCAAGAAGCACAACTTGTAGAATCGAAAAGTGCTACAGCGGGGAAAAATTTCATTCTGGTCTCCATTTTAACCCTAATTTTTTTTTTCAGATTTTTTGGGAGCCAACTTCTGCCTTCTAAAGAGGTGTAAAGTTCGTCATAATTTCATAAGGGCCAAAATAATTGTAGTCGTATTTTGGTGCTAAAGATGTCAATTTCTACTGATGGAAATTTTCCTGAGATTCGGCTTGAATGCATTAAGAATGAAGTTTTCTGGCTTAAAAATAGGGATCTGTCAGAGCTTAAGTTGTCTCATTTCCCTAAAGATGGCGCCAGCCATTTCTAATAATAAACAATGGGGGAAACCCTAGCGCCATCTTTTATGAAAAATTCCTATAAAGGATGCCTTAATTATTGTAAAGCCGACTTCATTTTTGAAATTTATAGAACATTTCCAGATTTCAAAAATCTCTCTCTTTTGGACCAAAATATACAACTCTAAATTTTTTGGTCCTTATGAGATTTTGACCCCTCTTGATGCTGCAGAAGTTGGCCTCAAAAAAATCTGAAAAAAATTAGGGTTACGGAGACCAAAATGCAACTTTTCCACTCTGTATAGAAGCATTATCCAATCCTAAAATTCGTGTTTTTCGATCCACCCAATTGTTTATGGACTGTTGACTTTTTTACTCGCGGTCTTGTAACTTTTAAAATTTTCAGCGGACTATGCGGGTCTTGAAATCCAGCATCAACCCCCTTATTTATTTTTACGGCTTCTGTATTTCTTGAATCTTGATATGCGTATTTTCTTTATTCCAGGTAATAAGGAGTCATTTAGAGACCTCCTACATGAAATATTCTGCCCACTTGATTTCTCCGGAGGAGTGCTTACTATAACCGTTGGAAAAATGGTGAGTAAATCTTTCTTTAGAAAAATATTAGCAAATCTTGAGTTTCCCCATCTCAAGTCGCGTTGGTGACTTTTCTAACCGAATCACGGAGAACGGAACCTCTTCCCCCTCCCCTCCCGTTTCCGATTTTGCACTAAAAGAAAGGAACACAATGTCTTGGAAAAAATTTGCCCAAGAGCCACCTTTTTGACAGTCGACATACCTTTCCTGGAATTTGGATCTCCATGGATCCTCCAAGCGTCGTATAGAGAACTGACAATTAGAAATTTTTATTAACGACTGGTTTTGACAATTTTAATGTGATGCGAAACAAACATTTTTTTCATCTCACGAAAGTTATTTAAAATATCCAAAAAGTTGAACGAAATCATTTCTTTCATAAAGTTTCGAAGGTCAAACAAATAAAACTTAAGAAACGGATTCGCAAGAAAAATTGGCAGAGCGCAGTGTCTTTTAAATCGGTCAATAAGAAACAGAAATGTCTGTCTATAACACTTTTTTTTCCTTCCTGCCTGAAACTTGTCTAATATTTTTGCAAAATCGAATCATGTGAATAGATCGTCCCAGGATACGACCTTGTCCTGAATTTTTAAAAGACTTTCCTGCGACAGCAGAAACGGATATTCTCTCTTTCATCCAAAAAAAATTTTTCATAACAATTTATAAATACAAACCGTGAAATGAAGACATGTTTTTGCATTAATTTTTAATCTTTGTAATTTCTGCTTTCGTTTTCCAGTTTGATCTTTTCAACGGCTTGATCCTAAAAACTTTTAAACCGCGTTAAAAAAAAAAAAAAAAAAAAGCGCGAGAAAAGTTTGATGTGAAAAAAGCGCGAGATTTATAATGACCGTTAAATTTAATCGGAAGATATTGTGTACAATCAATGCTAATAACTCAAAAGGATTTGGTTAAGAGTAATTACAAAAGTAAACTACTTGAGACAGAGAAAATAAAGGGAAAAAAAATATCTGACAAGTAATCTCGATAAGTCAACGGAAAAAAAAAACAAATGATCAATGCATCAAGTGGATTCGAGAAAAAAAGGGGAAACGAAAAAAGAAAAGCGAATTAAGAAGTATAAGGTGTTTCAATTAAAGATAAAGCCCTTTAAAATTTTCGGGGACGTAGCTGGCACCCTTTGAGACGGAGAATTTTGACGCAACTGACAAACTATTAATAAACGTTAATCGATTAAAACCTTCGACTCTCTCAAAAGAGATTTAATTTTTACAATCGACTTTGATTTTACTAATCTCCTCGTAAAATTTTCATAAGAAGAAACCTAATTTTTCTTGCTTTGAGAATTTTCCATCGTTTCTAAGGTAACGTTGATTAAATTTTTTTTTCTCTTTAAAAAAAAAGAGGGTTAGGAAAAAAAAAAGGATGAAGTGGCTATAATACCTTAACTTTTGTTGGGGATTAAATGTGATTTCATGTGTGTAACCGATGCAGACAACTAATGATTTAAAAGCTCCCTTTTTTCTAAACCGATGTCAAGTATCTCCTTAACCACTAAAATTTTTTTAAAGAATTATTCGGTCGACTGATATGATTAAAGGGGAAATTTTCTGTTCCGTAATCGTCTTCTGATTTTTTTTTTTTTTTTTAATTGGAGGTCTATGAGCGCATTTTTGAGAATCGAGAATTTTTTATTGGGAGACAATAATGTTGTGATCGTTTCAGCAGCCAGTACCGTCATCTTTTAAACGAATTTTCGTCTGCTTCTTTCGATTTGTAGCATCGTTTAGTGCTTGACATGGACCTTGGGTATCTGCTCAAGACTTTGTGATTCGAGAATTCTCGAGAATTGTCAAGAAATCTCAGAACTTTTTTTTTTTTTTTTTTTTTGAGAGAGAGAGTTTGGAATTTTGAAAATTTTATTTTTTCACGAATGCTCTAAATTCTAGAGAAATAATTTTACAGATTCTCGAGAAGTCATGAAGTTCTGGAAAAATTCCGGAAATATTCCAAAAATTAAGGATTTTTTTGCTCTAACGCTTTTTTTCTATAAAATTTCACTGGTTTTATTTTTTGAGAATTCTCGAAATTTCTCGAGAATTGGACGGTTTTTCTCCACTCTCGAGAAAAAAATTATTGCCTAAAATCGTGAATATTGAAGTCTCGAGACTCGAATTCTTGAAAATTAGAGATTCTTGAATTTTCGAAAAGTCCAAATATTCTGAGAAAACTTATATGGACCTCTTACTTTCACTAAACGTGGATAACACAAAGGTCCCAAATCTGCCACTTCGAAATATTACAGGTCAGCGATTTCAAAGTTTGATACTTAATTACTCTTTGTGTATTCTTTTTTTTCTGTCGAACAATTTCTAGAAACAATGCAAATGTATCATATACAACAAGAGTGCAAATATAAACGTCATTATGGCGATATCATTTGGAGAACACCTGATGTTTGTTGTCTAATGTATCATTCTGTGTCAATTTCAGTAAATCACGTTTTGCCACCATTTACGGAACTGCTAGCTTTTTGTTTTGGTAATAGTAGCGAAACGTTGTTTATCTTTTTTCAGATGATTAAAATTACGTAGATAAAAAAGAAGGAAAAAAAATTGGGTGTCGTACAACAATTAGATAAACATCCCCAAATTTTTTTTTTTTTTTTTTACTAACCCCTTTTGCCCCTCCCCTATCTCCTGTATAAATCCGACATTATACGTCTTTATTATCTGTCATTTTTCAAAATTTGACATCTCACAATTTTAGAAAGAGGATCATTTTTTTTGAAATCGGGGGTTTATCAGGAGCGGCGTCGAATTTTTTTATTCGGGTTTTCATTCGGGAATTTTTAGATTGTAAATAAAATCGGATAAATTGGGAATGAAAAAATTACAGATACAAGTATAAAGTTTGGAATAAAAAACAGCTTGTTGGAACCAGCAGACATGTATAAAAGGATTTTGAATATAAAAGATTTTGAATGTTTTATAAAACAGAGAGAGATCCGACCCTGATGAGCAAGGGTGTCAATGAAATATGCAATATGTCGCACTATTGTTTTGATGCGACAATAAAGATTTGAGCCTAGTCATATTTAGGTTTCGGATTTATCATTTATGTTAACACATTTTCATAAATCAGAACGGGGTGTACGTAAGAGGAACATAAGCAAATCCGATATCCAGTTGCGTGACATATCTAAGGGAGGATCATTCTTTGGATTTATGAACCTTTTGCAATTGCATCAGTTTATTTGTCTAATATTTAATGGGAAGGGTTCGACTTTTTATTAATATTTTTTTTCCCCGACACGTGGATTTGAAACAAAATTTATTTTTCATCATTCTTTTTTTTTTTTTTTTTTTTTCTGTGTTATTGCTGAAAAATCAAACGACGTTTGTCAAACTAGATGCTGCAACCTTGACGATGCAAAAAATAAAAAGAAGAAAAAAAATATGAGGGGAGTAGCGAAGTAATAAATAAATTAATAGGCGATGACCGTTAAGTATCGCATCGTCGTCTCAAACGTTTAAAAAAAGTCTCCATTAATTTTTTTTTTTTCTCGAGCATTTGTTTGTTCCCTTTGGAGTCACGTACAGTTGTAATTAAAAAAAAAAGAAAAACGCATATGAAGAAACCTACAGTCTTGTTTATTGTTAATATTCATAGAAGCGGCATTATTTTAAAATTCCACAAAATTTTATATTAAAAAAGGAAAGGGTTGATAAAACGTAAACACGGTCCTGTTACATTTTGATTCCCGTTCCGGATGTTATAGACATATTCTTGTTTTTCATCTTTTGATTCGTTTCACTGGGACTGACATTTAGAAATAGAAGGAGTAATTTGTAAAGGCGCGAGGACACAAAAACTAGCCCCGGAAATGAAGTCTTCATTCATATCATCCCCATTCAAAAACGGGTCTTCTTTAAATTGAAAAAAAAAAAAAAGTGAAAAGGAAAGGAAGAGGAAGAAGGCATGCACGAGCTAATGTAAATTATTTTGCATTATAAAAAGAAAAGAAGAAAAAAAAAATATTTTAATATTAAAGTCTTTAATCTTCTTCACGCGTCAACCCATTTTCTTCGTTGACAAAATGACCTTTCGCGCCCCGTGATTTTTATCTAAGAATTCGCCCTGCTGTGAAAGGGATTAATTTTCCGGTTGTGAAGAAAAGTTTTAGCTTTTCGGATTCTCTCTCTCACCTGTTATATAAACGGTTGAGTAAATATGAGTCACTTGGATCGGACACAAGAAAGGTTGCGTGAGTGTCAACCCCCGACACACATCCGTTTGAAACGTCGTTTGACTTTTACGTTCGGAATCAAAGGGGTCAAAATCAATTCTCCTACAGTTGAAAAAAAAAAAAAAATGATATAATAATAATAATTTTTTATATTATTTTTTTGTTTGGTAATGGTAAATGCACAGTACATGTTCAATCATTTTTATATATCGGGGACATATTTATTTTGTGGTCGCTTTTAAAATTTTATTTCAGTTATCACTTTGGGTGGGATCGGGAACTTGAGCAAAAGTTGCAATTAATAAAAATGAAAGAACGTTTTTTAATGGTTCGTTCAGTATAAAAAAGATCGTAAGAAATGTAAAGATACGAAGGAAACGTTTCATCTAATTTTTACGATTAAATTCGTAAAAAAAAAAGACTGGCAGTAAAATTTCGTTATCAACGCAAGCGCTATCGATTCAGATAATATTTTGCAAATTAACGATGTAAATGACACGATTTTTGCAATACGAATTTTTTTTTAAAAACAATATGATTACATGCCGTATTGTTGTGTACATTTGAAAGTAAAATTAACAATAGGTATTTGCCTATTTTAACTATTCCTGCACAAGTGCAAAAGGAGCAGTTTCTAGTTCTTGGAGCTAAGCTCTTATGAGGTCGCTTTTTTCTTAAGTTACAGTGTCGGTTCTCTCAGTAAAAAGAAACAGTTTTTTTCTATCCCCCGAATTTCTCCCCTTTTTTTTTGCACCATTTTCCTGGAAAATGAGATTGCTTAGAGTTCAAATTAGGAAGATAAATGATGATCTTTGTTATCAGCGTAAAAAAAAAAAAAATTTAACCTTGTTGTATCATAGTGGAAGAAAGTATCGCTCTCGCAAAATTTTGTATATCTTAATCGTACAATTTTAAAACAATGAGTAAGTGATGGGGTAGTAAGTAAATTGCAGGTATTTTGAATTTCCCGCCACTGTTTTTCCTTTTTGGCAGAAAAAACGATATTTCAAACTTTAAGATTTGAACCAGCATTTCAGCATTTCTTATTAAAAGCCAAAAAAACTTGATGCGATAACAATATTTTAATGGTCAGGCAATATTTACTATTTGTCCTGTCTCCATTGGCCAGTTAATCGAAGTGTATGTACAAATAATTGAACCGCTGTGTTGTACAATTAATTACCCCAAAATGCTGTATATTCTTGGAATTTTTTCTTCTGCTGCCACTTTTTTTTATTGTTTTGATTATTTTTTTGAACACTAAAAATAATGAAAAAAAAAAATGGTAGCAGAAGAAAAAAGTTCAAAAATTTACAGCATTTCCGGTGGTGCAATTAATTGTACCCTCCAATTAATTGTCCAATGGAGACAGAGCAATTGAATTTAAAAGGAAAAGACAGATTGCTTGTTATGGGAAAACAAATTGTAGCAGCTGTTTTTAAAATTTTTAAATGCATTTTTTTTTTTTCGTTCTGCGGTACAAAACTTCAGAATATTTCAAACCATAGCATAAATCTTATGCTTAGCTTATAACAAAGTTTTCAGACTCGAAATAAATTTAAAATTTTCCTCTTATTCGCAAATGAAGATTTTTAAAAGTTTATTTAGAAAACAAATGATAATTAAAAAAGAAAAACCGTATTTGATTTTATTTTGAAGTTTTGTAGCTACTGGTGAAGGGGGGGAGGGGGATGCAAAACACATCCTCCTGGGTTATTGGAGATCGTACAAATATTAAATCAGTTCCTTGGGGGATGAAAGAGTGTACAGTTTCTGTCGTAATGTTGAATTTCCAAAAGATAAACTCTGCTTTTTACTGGCCAGGAGGGGGGAAGGGGATGAAAACTACCGAAATTTTGCTGACTTAATATTTTAACGGTTCATAATACGAATATCTTTTGCCTTAGAGTCATATTATTTTCGCTCAGTAAGACTTTTTTTTTATTATTTCTCCGCAACTTGATGCGATAACAATATTTTAATGGTCAGGCAATATTTACTATAGAAGTACTGGCGCATCTTATAATGTGCGCCTCTTCTAAATTTTTCCTTCTCATTATATTCATTAAAGTTGGGAAAATTATTTTTTTTTGGGAAAAATAAGTGAATTCGATTTTTAAAAATTTTAAAAGAACTACTGTAGTGATGGGCTTGACTATTTTGTTCCTGATTAAATTTTTATTAGCGTTGGCTTTTTTAAATAAGACGAGAAAAGCCATAGTTCCAAAGATTCAACGCAGTGATTTCTTTTTTCCCGCTGAACTTTCAGCATTAAAATTCAGATATTTTTAAGAAAATGTACGTAATACTCTTCAATAAACCTATGAGTGGAAAGACTTTAATATTTTAGTAAGTTTGAAAGTTGATTAAATTCTTTTAAAAAAATGTTTTTTCTTATTTGTTTACCTTTTGAATGATCTGTGAAAAAATGCATTTATATTATCCATTGTTTTAATTTTTAATACCACCGAAAAAAAGGGGAGAAGAATAATCCCTTATTTAAGATTTGACATTAGTGTTTTAGCGCATTCTCTCCACGGGAGTTAAAGAGGGATAACACACCAATTGAAATATTTTCTGCTTATCGGGACAATTAATTCCATTTTCGCTCTTCGATTTTTGTCTGATATACAGCCTTAAAATCTGAAACGTGACAGCTTTGTTTTATAAAATCAGTAGTTGTCAGCAGTTATCACAAAGCAAAAATTGTTTATTAAGGCGTTGTTTAATTAAGTTCTTATCACTTGCTGGTGACAAACAAAAATATTTTTTAAATTCCAAAAAATCATCTCATGGTGACATCATCGTCATGACCGATGACACTTTTCAAAAATGGTGGAAAGAAGTTGCAAAAGTTGGATCAAAATACAAAAACCCCGCCCAGGACAAAAGAAAGAAGAGAATAAGCATAAAGGCAGATGGGGAGAGGAGCAGAGAGACAGCATCCCTGTGATTATCTTGTCCGAACGTAAACGCACGCAGGCGTCCGGGGGAAATGAAACGCCCCAAAAGAAACGGAGTTAGAATGGGATTGGATCTGCCCGAGGGAGTTATCTTGTCAAAGGGGAATCTTTGAGGATGCGCGACTATCTAGTCCCCCGCCCATCGCTTACCTTGAGCTAGCCTCCTGGCGACGGGTTTCAATCTCATGCTCGGCCTTTTTCCTTCCAGGATTTGGTCCTGCTGTAGTGTGCCCCTGTCAAAATATCCGATCTCTATCGATCGTGAAGAGTTTTTAAAAAAAAAAAAAAAAAAAATAAAAAAAAAAGAAAGAAAATAAAAACTAGCGACGCCGGTTCGCGGAAAAAAAAATCAAACGGTTTATTTTTTTTTAAATGTTTATGTTTTAGAACGGAAAATTAGCGCCACTTAATTTCCAAAAATACGGAGCGATCCGGCAAAAAAAAGTCGCCCGAGTTAAAACGAAACATCTCGGGATTATATGTGTCAATCATAAATTTCCGTAAGAAAAACAATCGGTTTTACCTTCGGGCGATACGTAAGTTTGAGAAATGTAAATGCCCCGCACCACGCAGCGCCACGACGGTAGATTACAGAACAAGCACACTAGTTATGCCCGGGAATTTCATCGCACTTAAATGCAAACATTTTAAAAAGGACTCATTCTTAGGAATATCGAACGAGGAGTTGGATTCTTTTTACGGTCACTCAAGAATGGGAAATAAAGTTTATTCCTTGTGGCATCTCTGATAGCGACTTCGACCAATGGGAAGGTCGAGAAAAAAACCAAGTCCATGTGATTGCTGAGACGCAAGGGTCATTGCGCAATCCCCCCCTCGACCTCTCCCTCCCGCGCTTTTTCCACCTACCCTTTTTCTCTTCTCTTCTTATTTTCTCCTTTTTTTTTTTTTTCTTTCCTCCAACAGATTTTCCAAGATAAATCCTTTCCTCTTCTTTTCTTTTCTTTTCTTTTTCTTTTCTTTTATATTGTCATAATTTCCCCGGGTTAGTTTACTATTCTTCCCACACCGACATCAAAATCTAAATTGATATTTATGTTTCGGTTTTCTCCTGCAATATTTTCGCCGTTTTAAATTGTATTTACGGGCACGACTTTTATTTGTGCTTTTTCGACAAATCCAGAATTTCTCGTTTTCCTTTTTTTTTTTCTTTTTCTCTAACCAAGCACGCTCTTTTTTTCGTGTTATCTTTTAATTGGGAGAAGGGCTTTTCAGGAAAAAAAAATTGGGTCGACCAAAAAGCATTACTTTCTCTTTTTTTGCAAGAAACCCTTATATCAATCGTTCTTTATCTCTATTAGCTTTTTTAAAAGCTTTAGAATGGAAGTCATGACCGAATAAAAGCGACATAACGTTATCATCGGTCGTTCAAAACTTTACACTAAACCAAAAGTAATCACTTCTATCGTTATTTAACGATTCATTTCAAACATGGATTAACGATCGATCATTAAATAAATATTGATAAAAAATCGATTGAAATGCGTAGGCAAAACATTAAAAAAAAAAGAGTGACCACAGTCTTGATTAAAACACAGGTGTCGCAAAATATTTGCAGTGGCATTCAATCGTTCATTCATTCCTTAAATGAATCGGATTTTCTAATAAATTATGAATGATTTTTTTTAACAAAGGAATCTTTTTTTTTTTTTTTTTAATGAAAAAAAATTTTTTTTTTCTGCAAAATAAGTTGCAGCTTTAACTGACGATAATCTATACCTAACGTAACCAATTATTCCTTTCACATAATATACAAAAAAAAAAAAAACTAAAACTTAAGACTTTTTATACTGTTTTGTCCTTTTCGGGTTTTCTTCCGACGTGGTTGCATGGAAGGGTTGGGCTTCCTCGAAATGACAACATCAACCCTTCACCAGCTTTTCTTGGAAAATTTGAATTAAAGTAGCTCTTTTATGAATCTCATGCTACAGAGAATGTGAACGTTTTACGGTACCTGGAAAAACGGTTTAAAAAATAAAAAACATTAAATTTTTCGTCCTATCTAAGGAATCTTCCGGAATTTTTCCATTATTAATCTGAATCACTATTCGGGCGGATTCATGCTCCCAGTCGATTACAATCCATAATCCAATACATGAAGTTGCAGAATTGAAGCAACTTTAAAAGAAAGTCTGATGAAGTGAACTTGCCCTTCTAGAGATATTGGTGGAATGGCGCCTGTGTGCTATCATTTCCACGACAATAAATTGACCATAATCTGAAATTTTTAAAATTTTTACCGGTTAAATACGATTTTCTCATGTGGGAAATCATCTTATCTTCGGTATTGTTTGAGTCTTTCAGTGGCAAACTGATAATTTCGAAAAAAAATTTCTCGAATCCAAAAGCTCAACTTTTAATCAGCTTGTCTGCCTAACTGTTCGCACAAAAAGAACAGTTTTTAATTTTATCTGAGCTTTCGGAAAGCTCAGTATGTAAAAGTATATTTATTATTTTTATGCCTATTAAGGATCCTAGTCCGGAATGCTTTTTTAACGAAGAATTTTGGAACCGGGTCCGTAGCCAAAACGAAGAACCAGGGGGGGCAGTTGGGCTTGTTAAGGGGGACAATAGGTCTTCATTCCCTATACCTGTCATGTTTAGCCAATTTAATCCAGGGGGGCACCGAGTCAGCCCCCCCTTGGCTACTGGTTGGAGGAAGGTGCAACGAAGTTCAAAAGAAAAATGAAGTAGAATGTAATTGATTTTTTTCAGAATACAATTTTCTTCGGGGAAATAAGCTCTTCTTTGCGTCTTGTTTGATGGTGGGCCTGATACAGTTTTTTAATTCTCATCAGTAAACTATCATAACACTACCTTTAAAGAAAATTTGAAAGGAATTGACTGCTTAATCTTTTCTTTTGTTGAAGGAAACAAGGTAGTTTGTAAATTTTGGTAAATAGATACACGCACATGGATATTTTTATTTAGAACGCTGCCGTCTTTAGCGAAACTGGCGTAACTGACATTTTGTAAACAATGCTCTTTTCTGATTTTTAGCTTATATAAACAAAGGTTCTATTCCGCTTGTTTACAAAAAGCAGATACGCCAGTTTCGCTAAAGACGGCAGAAAAGGTGAAGTGCAAAAGTTTTCTGCCGTCATACGAACATGAGAAATATATCTGAATTAAATTCATATTTTTCTTAAATATTTACCTCCGATCCAGACCTTAGAGTTCAGAAAAAACTCAAAATCGTTACTGTAGTTCGTTTTCACAAATGATGGGATAGTCTTCTGCTTTTGATCGGTAAGGAATCATGACTTTCAGTACAGCCTCTCTTTTCCCTATAAATGTTCAAGTTGTTCAGTTTTTTTATTTTTATTTTTTATTTTTGAGGAGATTCTCAAAGTCCGAGTTCTGTCATAGTCCCAGAAAATTCGTTTGGAAAAGCTCACTGAGAAAAAAAATCTCATTGTTCAGGTCTCAAACGTCACTATGGCCCCAACGGCATGATGATCTTAATTTGCAGTTGTAGACCTAACAATTTTATGTCTTAGACGTAAGATTTGAGATCAAAGCTCAAACTTTTTAGGTTTATGATTGCAAATTAACATATCATGGCATTGGGGCTCCTAGACGTAAAAAATAAGGTTTTCCTTAAAGTAATTTTCTCAGTGCTGTAGCTGGAAAATTGCACTGCTGAAAAATTTTAAAAAACTACCGTAAAGCGCTACCATCTGAAAAAGGAAAATTAATACAGAAAGTATTTCAAACTCAATACTCGTTTCTAAGCTATGATGCCATAAGTCGTTCCTTTTGGTCGAAACGTAGGCTCCACATGTTGAAGAACCAGAAACACGTTTTCTCAATATTTCAATCCTCCATTTTTCTTTTTCCAGCAATTAATTCGCGCACCGCATCCAAACTTCGAATCTTGCTTTTTTCCTCCTACAACCACAGATGAAATCCTGAAATAAAAACCACGTGACAGTTTTTTCATTACGGGGAAAATGTAGACTACATCTTCGGTTTTGTTTTCTTCTGAGCTGCAAGTCAGCTTCTGATAAAAGGAAAACGGAGATGAAAACACAAATAAACGTTTTATTAAGACGATAAATTTCCCTGAGATTTCGGGAGCTAACTTTCGAAGGAAACTTTTTTTTTTTTTTATATATGATTGCGTGCAGATAGTGGACGTGATTTGTCCCCGTCTCTTGCACACAAGACGAGGGGACAGAGAACGAGTTGACCACGACACGCACACGAAAAGACGTTCGCGACGCCCCGGTCGCCGTTATGACGTCACATTACCGGATGCTACGACCTACCTCCCTTGAACATCGTCCTTGTTTCCTTTTCCTTCCCATTAAAAGCTCTTACAACCCTGGGATTTATTTTCGCTTCTTTTTTTTTGGTTGTTAGTTTGAAAATTCAAAAATCATACGCACGAAAATCCATCATATATTTTTTTTTTTTTTTTTTTTTTTTATGTGCACTGAGCAACGTAATATTTTTTTCCCGTAATTAATTTATGTGTTCTGATTCAGACGATTTGTTTACATTCTAGAATTTGATTATGTAAATTAAGGCGTTGCAAATTTTATGTAGGTTCAGGGCGAGGTGGCGGAGGAGCTTAAAATATTTGAAGACTAGGGTCATCGGTTCCGAATTTCCGAAATGTTCATATTATGCTGTATTGAGTGCAATAGTTTTTCAATTCGAGATGTGAAGATAAGCTTTTTTATTTATTAATTCTATCAATTATTGGTGTATTGGTACCTCGCGAACTTAGAAGCGAAAGGTTCTAAATCGACCCCTCGGACGAAGTTCACTTTTTTATGAAAATAATTTCTACTTCATGAGTACTTTCGTACGTAACGTAATATTTTTTCCCTTAATTAATTTATGTGTTCTGATTCAAACGATTTGTTTACATTCTAGAATTTAAATTGGTTAAACAAGTTGGTTAACTTGTTACCAAGTTACAAGTTAACTTGGTATAACAAATTGGTTAAACCAAAAAGCCTAAAATTCTTATTCTTTCTGATTTTTTTTTTTTTGTTTTGAAAAAATCAAAAGCTTCTAAGGGTGCAAATTCACTATAGAATGTTGTACCAACATGTTATACCAACTTGTTGTACCAACATGTTTCACAAGCGAACGAATCGACTATTCCAGAATTTACTTCTACGCCGAAATTCGTGTGGAATGTTGGTGCAACTTGTTGTCCCAACTTGTTGGACGAACATACCACACTAATTTTGGCGTAGGAGTGAATTCTGCAATAGTCGATTCGTTCGCTTGTGAAACATGTTGGTACAACAAGTTCGTCCAACATTCCAACAAGTTGGTATAACATGTTTGTCCAACTAAACATGTTAACAACTAAACATGTTCGTCCAACATTCCAACAAAATGTTCTAACGTCATTTTTCATTATTAAAATGCCGGAAATTAGGCCAAAATATATTAAAAGACTCCAGGATTGCTTAAAAATTACTCTGGCCATTCCCAGGAATGTTCTCGTATAATTTTTGAAAAAATATATGATATTTGAAAAATTAAGATTTAGTGACTTTTTCAATTCAGAAACAAAAGGTTCTATTGCTTATGGAGTTGATTTAACCTATTGTTTCTAAATTAGAAAAAGTCACTAAACGGGTACAATTTTAGGAACTTCTTAAATAACTTAATAAACAATTTACATGATCGAAATTAAACTTTTGAAACGTGTTTTTTATTAGTGCGTTTATGGTCTAGTAGCATTGCGATTTTGAGGGTGTTTTCGACAGTTTTAAAATTTTTAGTTGAAAGAAATTTTTTGGATTCAATCAAATTGAGATGGTATCTAGAACGTGTCCTCTATTTCTTTTCCCTTCCTCAGTATTAGTCAGTAGTATTCAGTGTGTAGAACCATTTTTTTCCGGCATCGGAACAAGAAATTTATTCCTTTCCACCATCACCGTGCATTTTCTAATTCATTTCAGTTAATTTTTTTTATTTTTATTTTTATTTTTATAATGCGTCTGAGATACCTGCCTTGGCAAGCATATAAGAGAATACTCCAGTAAGATTATTAATGAAATCTATGAATCGTTTTTCCAAAATTTTGTATTTGAAAAAAAAAGGAAACGAATATTTGTGGTAAAAGATCAAAAAGAAACAAAAGACCTTGTTATGTACATATATACACCAAATATGGAAAACGTAGCAAGAGACATCTGTTCCCTAATTCTGGAACTAACTCCACTACTCTAAGATGCACAACTGCTTCATCCATTTGGCATCGAGTCCAATAGATTGCAGTAGCTGCACGCGAATCCATAATTTTGACATTTTAAAATATTGTTTTGCTAAATATTTCACCAATAACATAGGACATATGAAACCTAACATAGGCGATATTCCTTTTATCTCCCTTTTTTTTCAAGCTTTTTGGAAAAGCGAATGAAGTGAAATTAAAATAAACGAGATGAAATTTAAAAAAATTGATACACCCCCAAAAGTTATTAAATCCACAATCATCCTTTTTTTTTTTTTTTTTTTTTTCTTCTTACTGAAATCTGAATTAGAAAATTTTAAAAATTGATTAAAAACGAACTAAAGAAGCGAGAAAAAAGAAAGCAGATAGTTTTTACAAAACTCGCGATTTATATATTTTTTAAAAAAGTACAGAAAATAATTATTTTTTACATTAAATAATTTCTTTCTTTAATTTTTTTTTTTTTTTTTAATAACATGAAATACAAATTTTTACTTTTTGTACAAAGTAGAATCAATAAATAATACGTTACAAGTTTAAGTACCTAAAAAAAATCTATTCTCGATTTTTATGTCTTTTCCCACTTTAAAACAACCCAGCTGAAAGAAAATTCAAACGTGCATTGAATCACGATTTTTTCGGTAACTGTAATTGATTGTAGCTTTTAGACAATTCGAAAATTTAGACTTCTTTGCCTGACAGGGATGGAGAAGGGCCTGTCGAACTTCCTCCATATGGTTTAGTACTGTATCCAGAATCGTTCTGAGTAGGACTGTAAGCATGGGGATAATTTCCTCTTCTTCCTATTAGATTCCTCTCGTCGAATTCAACTTTGGCACTTTTAATGTCATGATGAGGGTCGTACATTCCGTAATAACGATTGGGGGGGCTGTCGTTTAAATCATGGCGAGAAGAAAACATTCTTCCTTCAAAATCCTCGTTTCTGTTACACCTAGTCACATCGTGAAGGTTGTAGCCTGAACGGTTTGCCTCTGTGAAATAAACATCATCCGGGGACTTTTGAAAGTTTCTTTGGTATTCTTGAGGGGGGAAAAAACTATCGAGATCTTGGGAAGGGCTGTAAACAGTGTCTCTACATCGATATGGTAAGCGAGAGAGAGCATCCTTTGGCATATCACGATACCCCACATTTTCATAATCCGGCTGTAAAAATTTTTCATTTTCCGGTTCTTTTTTCGATACGAATAACTCGCTTTTTACTCTTTCGTTTGATTCTTTTTCCCGACTTTTTAATTTGTTCTCTTTCCATTTTTGAGCTGATTTGTGAATCAAACCGGTTTTCCGTTGAATTTTAGCTACCAATTCCTGAACGGTTTGCTGTTTTTGAAATTTGGCGATGATTTCCTCCACGGATTTCCTCTCGGGCTCCTCAACGCAACCTGAGGATCGCTCGTGGTAGGAGCGACGTGGAGCGGAGTCTCTTTGGTTTTCAAATGATTTTTCCGGATTGAGTTCCCGAAACGGGGAACGGCCTCTTTTTTCTTTTTCTTTTTTAAATAAAAACAAATCTTTTTCGTTGGTTTTGTTATTGTGATAGTTCCTCCATTTCATCATTTCGTCGTATAATAATTCCATACTTTCAGGGCCGTCTCCGTTTCTTAAAACTTCATCTATCCTCTCGCTTATTTCCCGCGTCGTACGTAAACTTCTTCCGTCAACTTCATCTACGGACAGACAAGCTTTTCGAAAATTTTCAATTTTTTCCTCGTCCGTAGACCTGGTTTGTTCTTCTCCGTCACTCGTTCCCAACCCCACGACCTCGCTGCTACCTTTTCCCGATTCTTTACCCTCACGGGAAGAACTCCGGTTTTTCAAATCGTCGTCAGGCACCAAAATCGTATTTTTGTCGTTTAACATTTCTACACTTCGACATCCGTTAAACCTTCCGGTGGTGTACTTTTCTTCTATAATGTTTTCTAAGCTCCTAGATTTTGGTAATGAATTCATCATCGATTCCGAAGGTTTTAATTTTTCGGAATTTCTCAATATTGTCCCTCGAATCAGCCATTGTTCCAAGTGAAGATGTCGCTGTTGGCATTTCGCTCGTTCTAAAGCCATCGATCTTGTGATTTCGTTCAGCTGCCCTCTTGTTTTGGCTTCTAAGTTTGTTACTTTCTTATCTAGGCGAATGTGGGCTGCGTCTATGTGATCCTTCAACTCTTTTTTATCCCTATCTAGACGTTCCTCCATGTGCCTGAAAAACGGAGCGCAGTAACAAGTATATCCAACTCCGACTGGACCCTACAAAAAACAAAAATGAAGGTTTTAAAATGACACGAGAAAATGTAACTTTAAAAATTTTAATTTTTAAGTTTGAGTAACACATTTAAGGAAAATCTTTAAGCATAAGCCAAGGTTAATTCAGTAGCGATGGACAGCAAGACAAGGTACAACAAGAACGAGACAAGTCCTTGTCTTGTTTGCACAAGTGATAATGTAAACAATATAAAAAAAAAAAAAAAAAAAAAAAAAAAAAAAAAATGAAAATCGCGAGTTTCTTGTGCAGATACTCCTCTTGTCGTTCATTGCTGTATATCAGCAATAAAAATTTTAGCAATGGTAGTGCTACATTTTTTTTTTTTTTTTTTTTTCAAAAACAATTAAAAGTAGTTTTGTTTTGTGCATTCTTAGGCTAACGGCCCATTTATGATTTTTTGCATGGCAAACCCCTGCGTCTTGCTTTGCTACCACATTTAAAGGGCTTCTAGTATCCTAAAGTTTGAGTCAATTCATCTTACTTTTCGGATATTTCCAGCCAAATCCAAATAATACTGCTCTCCCTTCTTCAGAGGTTCGTGAGGTAACGAATCCAGTTTCGGTTTCGGAAAAGTTTTCGGATCAGGATAATAATGACATCCATAAGGCGACCACTTAGTTTCCATTATTTTGTCATAAGGTACTTGATGGTCTCCTTTATGTTTTTTCTTTTCCTTCGGCCTCGAACTACTATCCTTACTGCTTCCACTTTCGTTTTTTTCTCTTTTTTTATCATTTCCTTTCGTTTTCGTTTTTTCTTTCTGCTTGTCCCTCCTTTTAATTGGTACTGTTTTATCTATTATTTCTATGATTTCGTTGAGATCTTTACGTATGGCAATGTCCTTTGCTCGCTCGTTTTGCTGAAAAAAAAAACCGTTTAATTTTAATTAAACAATTAAAAAGAAAAAAAAAAGGAGAAATTGGAGGAATAAAAAAAAATTTTTACCTTATTACGTCGATTAGGATCACATCCGGCTTCTAATAATATCCTAGTCAACTTCCGCCGTCCCATTGCGGCTGTAATGTGAAGAGCTGTGTCTCCGTTCTGAAATTAAAACATTGTGAAACGGTTAATGGTACTTAATTTGTTTTTTATTTTAACAAAAAATTAAAAAGAATAAAAATAAAAGTCGTTAAAGATGTTTGAAAAATGTGCGTGTACCTTGTTTTGATCGGACATATGACAATCGGCACTAATAAGAATCCTTGTGACGCCTGCATGGCCATATCTAGCACTGGTATGCAAAGGCGTATCACCATACTGAAAATGAAAATTATTAATAAGTCAGACGTTAAAATATTATTGAAGAAACAATAAAGGAGATTTTTCTGAAGCTTACTTTCCCAATTGTAATTTACAATATTTCGATTTAATATAAAATTTGGAGCATAAAAATAAAGTTCGCACACGATATTTTCGATACTGAAAATTTTTATGAAAAGATGCAAACGGCTGATTATTAATTAAACCGATCGTTAAAAGGAGGAAATTTTCCAGAATCCTCCAAAATATCCAGAAATATATTTCCCTGAGCTGGAATTTTTTTTCTGGGGGGGGGGGAGGGAAGGGGGATTAAAAATTCAAATTCCTAATTATCTCTTCATGTACCTTTTGTACAAAATTTTGGATTTTCCATGTTGTGGGCCAATTCCTCCAGTGAATGTAAAGGACATAATTGTCAAAAAGAAAAACTCGTTATTTTTTTTGCCCTTTATTTGGGAGATCGAATTTGGGCAGATATTTTTTTAAAATTAGTTCTCCTGTTTAATTTTTCTTGGTGGGATCGGCTTTAAATAGGATAAGAAAGACTACGGGGTGGGTGCCGAAATTTATTTTTTAAAACTTTCCCTGGGTTTATGCTTCCTGGAAACTCCAAATTCTTTAGAAAATACCTTTATGGCGTAAAAAGTGCGTCATATATTCAAGGTTAATTAGAGAAGTCCAAAGAGATTTCAGTTAACAACATCAAAGAAATCGAATACTTAATTTAAAAAAGTTGGCCTGTACAATGTTTCTTTTTAGGGCGCAAATTCACGACGAATGTGTTGTGGGCGCAATTTCACGCGGAACATGTTCACCCCAATATGTTTGGCGAACAAGTTGGTGTTTAACGAATATGGCGGACATGTTCGGTGAACATGTTGGACAAAAATTTTCACCCAACATTATACAGTATATATGGTGACCATACTGTATGTTCACCAAACATATAATGTTGGTGAACATACAAATTGAAAATTTCGCCAAAAATGTTCGCCGAAAATGTTCGAGCTTGTTAGAAACATTTTCACTGATCATGTTAAAAAAAGCCTCTTTCCTTATGGCCGCAATGTCACGCCTTACGGGCTAACATGGTGTTTGACAGAATTGGCGATCATATTCGGCGAACATATTGGACAAACATTTTCATTGAACATTTTCCCCAACTTGTTGGGGAAGCTACACATAAGCAGTGACGCGTTTCTAAGCATGTTGAATGAAAATGTTTGTCCAACATGTTCGCCCAACATGTTTGGCCTGACATTGCGCGCTATGTAGAGTGCCCTTTACTCCTTTACCCTTACATAAGGAAAATTCTGAGTGAAAATGTTTGTTCAACTTGTTCATCAAACATGTTGGGTGAACATGTTTATGATGAACGAGTTCGTGACTCGTTCATGTAAGAAGTGTCCAGTAACATATTCAACGTGTTCACAAAACATGTTGGATACTTAACCAAACATATTTAAAGAAGCCTCGCTGTTTATAGAGTTTTCCCTGCATGTTGAAGAAGAATGTTTGTTCAACATGTTCACTGAACATGTTGATATTTGCCCGTTTTACCTACACCAGGATGTTCACCCAACATGTTCGTCGTGAATTTTCGCCCTTAAATATATAGTGATTTTTTTTTTTATTTTTGTTAACACGAAGAAAAAAAAACTTACGTTATTTTGTATATCTGGGTTGCAATTAGCCATAAGAAGTTCTCGACAACTTTGATTATGACCATTTTGACAAGCCAAATGGAGCGGAGCAAACCCTCCAAAATTTTTAATTTGAAGATTGACTTTACTAGCTTGGCAAAGGGCTTCCACGCATTTGCTGTATCCCTTCCAAGAGGCTTCGTGTAGAGCTGTGTTCCCGTACTGAAAAATAACAAGGATAAAAATAATAAATTAGTCCTCTAATATTTTTTTTAATAACATGATAGCTATTAATCGTTTCAATAATGTCGCATTTAACAAATATAAAAATCACGAAAAACCGTGAACGATGTGACGATAAAATCGTGAGATATTGCTTTTGAAACGACAAAAATTACGGAGACTTGTGGCATTAGTCTTGTCACGAATATTCTGTTTCAATTCGTTTTCGCTGAAAAGCAACGCGATCCCCATGATTTGTGTGTAAAAAAATGACATCCATTGTGAAACCACCCAACAAGATTTTTTTTTTGTGTATACGATTAAAAAATTTTGTCCGAAATCTTTCATTTGAAATTAAAACTATATAATTTTGCCTTATCTTGATTAGGGACGTGAAAATTGTTCCATTAGAATTTCTAATTTTATTTGAAGTTAAAAAAGAAAAAAAAAAAAAAAAATTAACCCACATCGTAATGAAAACTTTTTTGCTACATCCATAATAATCCTTTAATATCTACTTTAAATCAAAAATTTGCTTAAAACCAAATCGATTACATGAAAAAAAAGTAAAAATCTAGTCCTAATAATTGACTTTGATTGCTTGAGATTATTCAGGGTCAGATTGACCTTACAAAGCAGCCCTTAGGCTTTTTTATGTTGGTAAAAAAAGATACTCATACCTCTCTAAATATTAAACAAACTCTTTCAGAAAGATTTGAAGGTCGCAGAAGAAACTTGATTGCAAATCAGAAAAGTTTTTGAAGCATACTTTTTTTTTATATATAAATTCGATTGCAAAATAATGAAAGAATGTAAAAGTCAATCGTAATTATCTTTCTACTTAATCATCAATGTAACTGATGTATCTAGTTATAAGTATGATAATTAATTATTACGGAATTTTTTTTTCTCGTCGGTCGTTTAGTGATATTTATGATTTGGGTCGTAAAGCTTTCGGGTTAATCCATACCTGGTAAAGTGTAAAACTATCGATTAATTTCTCATCGCTTTTTTTTTTCTTGCCAAATTATTTCATCATTGAAAATTTTTTGATTAATAAAAAAAAGAAGAGAAAAAACCGGTCCTGCTATTGATTCTCCTTCATTTAATTTATAATTTTTTTTTCTTTAAACTTGATCATCAGGATAATCATCCCCGTCATCAAACTCACTTTCCTTGAAAATGACAAAACAGTAAAAAAATATAAAAAGATAATATCAGAAGAAAAAAAAAAGGCTCACCACTTTATCCTGTATATTAACGTTGGCTCCATGTTTAATTAATTGTTTGACGACTTCTACGTGTCCCTCGGCGGCAGCCCTTTGTATTGCGGTGTAACCGGCCTGAAACGGAAGAAAATAAATCGTTTCAATTTTTTATATTACAAAAATTGTTTTAAAAATAATAAAGTCTTATTACTTTAACTATTAATAACGGTGCGGTTAGATTTGTCCGGTGACGAGGTCGGAATATTTTTCGTGGGGGAAGGGAAGGTATGGTTAGTGTGTGGGGCGGCTGACCTTTCCGGCAAATGGTCCAACTTCATTTATTGGATTCTTCGAAATAACTCTTTTTTCTCCTAGGGTGCAAATTCACTATGGAATGTTGAACCAACATGTTGGTACCACAAGTTGAACAAACATGTTGTACTAACTTGTTGTACCAACATGTTTGACAAACGAACGAATCGAGTGTTGCAAAATTTACTCCTACGCCGAAATTAGTGTGGAATGTTTGTCCAACAAGTTGGTACAACAAGTTGGTAAAACATATTGGTCTAACTTGCTGTACCGACTTGTTGGACCAACATTCCATAGTGAATTTGCACCCTAAAACCTAGCGACGAAAGATTAACGGACCTGAGTGACTATCATCGCTATTTTTATGTTTTAGGCGGTTTGCCTGAAAAATCATTTCAGCCATGATTGTTTCAATTTTTTTTTTTTTTAAACATCCGGTGCCTTGTTTAAAATCCTCCAAATCGGAATCTCCTCAATCCTCCCAAAAGTCACATTCTATTTCAGAAACCTGTCAAAACTTCCAGAAAAAGGCCCTCCTCTGAAGACCTTTGCTCGACTAGTAGCTTAAGGATCTCTCACAAATACTTGTGCGTGCGCTCACAGGCATATGGGGCTTAAAGTTTAAGGTAGGCTTGAGTGAATACCGGAGGGAATGGCTATTTTCTTTAAAAACACTCGATTTAGGGGGAAAAAATCAAAATTTTAGATAACTGGCGAATTCTTTTGGTGTATCCTGGAATTTTTAGTACAAGTTTAAACTTGTTTCAAGTCACCACGAATCCGGAAAAAAAAATCAAAAGCTTCTGGACCTCAATTTTTTTAAAAAAAGCGAATATTTCAAAAATTTTAGATAAATTTTTCACTAAAATTTTATCAAAAATCCTTGATGATCCTTAAAAATTTTACAAAATTATCAATGAAATTTATAAAAAAATTTTTTACAAAATATTGTAAATTTTTGACTAATTTTTAGAAATTTTTTAGATTTGGATGATTCTTGATAAAATTTTATTGAAAAAAGGGTGTCGCGTGGACTGATATCAGGACTTAGAGGATTTAGGGGGATCATTAGCATTTTTCGAAATGAAAATTTCGATTATTTTTGACTATTGAAAAAATTTTATTTAAAATTTTTTATTGAAAAAAATTTTTTTTTATAATCATTTTTTGAAACGAACATTTAATAAAATTTTTGATAAATTTTTTCAAACATCATAGACGTTTGAAGGATTTCAAAAAGATGTCAGTTTTTGCGTGGGGAGCAATACCTTCCCTCGATTTTTTTTTTTTTTTTTTTTAAATTTTTGAAGTGTAAGTTAAAAGCAAATAAGAAAGCCAAAAAAAGGAGATAAATAAATTAAGATTTTATTAACTCTGGACGTAGTCCTACGTAGAGGAATGCCTCATATTCCCTGACTATTTTTTGTCATCCTGGCACCTGAAATTAGCCAGCTCATTTAAATCTGACCGGGGGGCTGATCGGAATTATTGGAACTACCACATGCATTCCTCCTTTCAGTATATTTTGTAAACGAAGGCCCTAATTAAAATATTAAACGTAAAAAGTATATTCTTAGAAGGCGAATGTCAATACCGGGAAACGTAGCAATGAATCGACATACTGCTGCGCAAATCATTTTCAATTTGTTAATTAAAAAAATTTACAGCTATTTTTTTAAATTAGAAAATTAATTCGTGATCATGGAAAATAATTACCACAGCGGAAAAAAAAACAAAAGCTGCAAGGTTCACTTTTTCGCCACAAAAAAAAAAAAAAAAAAAAAAAAAAAAAAAAATTAGAGAGAGAGAAAGGAAAAAAAAATTCAGAGAATTTAAAAGTATCGATTTTTTTTATTATAATCAAACAACACGACTACAAGCGAAAACGAAAAAAAAATTTTACATAAACACAAGGTGTCAAAAGTAGGCCCAACGTGTAAACATTATTCAAAAGAATTTCTAGAACTTTTACCCATCATCATGAATACATTACAACATGGGAGGACATGAATTAGTGATAAAGAATCGTCGCCACGGCAAGAATACCGCTTCGAAAACTTTAATGAAGTTATTAACCCTATTAAATAAAATACGTTTCACTAAATTTGAAAATCATTCGTGTTATAAAAAAAAAAAAAAAAAAAAAAGATTTAAAATAAAAAAAATTGAACTTTTTATTTTCTCTTTCACTGTTTCTGATACACGACATATTATTTCTTAATCAACGTCGGTTGGGCCATTCGAAAATTAAAATGTTTAATAAAAGCGCTTTCCCTTTTTTAAATTCCCGCATGCTCGTCGCTTCTTATTTTGTCGTTTATAGACTTAAAAAAAAAAAAATCGTTAAGACATATTTCAAAGGTGCTATCTATATACCTAACCGATGAATTCCCTTATTACGAAGAAGATAAAAGTCCCTGTTCGCGACCGGTAAAACGAGTTTCAAATAAGGAATAAGTGACATTTATTTTTGAACGGCTCGTCTTAATGACCAACTTCGAGTCGAAAACTTTGAGAAAAATTTCTGAAATTAATTTGGTCAATGGAAAAAAGGCTTTAAACAAAATTTGTTTAGCTTTTGGGTCGTTCGTTCGTTTTCATAGATCGGGATCTCTAATTATTTTTTAAAGAAAATGATCGTTTGGCATTTTGAAAAATAGTAAATCCGGGTGTAATCAAGGCAACAAGCGGAAAAAGATTGGAAAAATGGTTGGTCCTGAAAAATAATTTTTGTTTGGGTAATATATAGTATTATTGTTAAAATAGGTATTCGTCATTTCGCGAACTTTCGAAATTTTATATACCTCACCATCGGAGTCTGTGATATCTGGTGCACATCTTAATCCTAATTTTTTACAGATTTTTGATTCGACGGGAAAGCGACCAGCGACCTGAACTCAAATGTCAAAAAACTACCAAAAAGTACGAGAAATTTTATAATTTTTCCTTTTGTGGAAAAAAGGCCGTTTCCTTTTTTTTTTTTTTTTAAAGAGGAGGCTTCACGGATGCCAAAAGGATTGGCTGCTTTCTCTAATACTCGGTTTACGAGGAAAAAAAATTCCAATTTTAGGTATTTAACGAACTCCTCTGGTATACCCTGGAATTTTTAGTACAAGTTTCAACTTGTCTGAAATGTATGGGCGGCGGGAAAATAATTCCAAAAAAAAAAAAAATTGCTGTCGAAAAACTTTGATTTTGTTTTCCTGGTTTTTGTTTGCTTGGAACAAGTTGAAACTTGTACCAAAAATATCAGAAAAAGTCAAAGGAGTTCGGTAGATACCTAAAATTGGATTTTTTCCCCGTAAATTGAGTGTTTGACAAAACAGCCATTCCTTCCGGTATTCCGAGAAGCCTCCTGTTAACCTGGTCTAATTTTCCAGCTGGAAACCGAAAATACGTCAAAAGAACGCAGTAAAGCAACAAAATGTACTACATCCTCTGCTTTTGCTCAAATCTGGGCTTCTAGCTGGAAAACCAGACCATACATAAAAGAACAGACTTCAGATTCGTGATTTACGCAAAATTTTCGACAGCAAATGGACTTTTTTTTTCTAATGGGAATTATCCGAACTTTAAGTTCAAATCATCGCGCTTTCCCTGCCGATAACGGTTCGTATGTGGACCAGCGATCTCGGACTCGGGGGATGAGACATTTAAAATTTTAAAATTCGAAAGTTCACTAAATAACGGACATCCAATTACTTATTATCCACCTCCTCCCTCAGTTTTAAAACCTGATAACACCATGTGGAAAATTTAGGGTTAAACACGATCAGCTGCGGTTGTCAATCACTAAGCAGACAATAATTTCCATGCAATATACATTTCGTAAATTTTTTAATCGATTCGATATTTTTGATTTAATTATTAAAAAAATTCTTGGAAACTCTGGAGAAATATAAAATGACATGACATATCACTTTTTTTAAAATTAAGCAAAGTCGGTTAACACGTCCCAAGGAAAAGGATGATTGCAACAATTAAAACGACACACAAATGCCAGTCGTTAACTTTATTTGGCTCGCCATTTATCACGTTTTATATCTCGCTCTCTCTTTTTTTTATATTTTTTTTAACATTAAGCTGCGAAATTATTAAAAAAAAAATTAAATTAAAATAATGAAACACTTACGGAATCTTGAGCGTTAACGTCCCATCGTGCTAAAAGTAAAGCAGCTACCACATCCGAATGCCCTCCGGCCGCTGCCAAATGAAGTGCATTTCTACCTCCCTGTAAAAAGGAAAAAAAAAGATGTTAAAACCATTTAATAAAAAAATTTTCACTGATAAGATAAAATTGCACGTCATTTGAATATAGGAAATGATTTCATTTTCTGCCTTATCGTTGGAATCCGAAGACTATTCATGACCTGTAAGGTTTCGGGGTTTCACCGCAAGATCTGCGGTTTCTAAGTGTTTCGACCTCAGTTATTAGTTTAAAAAAAAAATGTTTAAGATACGGACACACGTTTTCAAGTTCGAAGCCATAAAAATGTATCCTCGATGCTACACCGCAGGCTTGAGAACTATTTTCACACTCGATGAATTTACTCAACGAATGTTCTTTAAAAAAACGGTAGCAGGATTTCATACTTAAAAAAAAAAAAAATGAAACGCGGCTGGTCATCAACATCTTTAAAAAATATCGTTTCAAAAATATGCAATCATTTTTATTGTACCCAAACTAATAAACTTTTTTTTTCTTTTATTTTTCCAGCTCGTTAACCATTTTTTTTCCTATAACCATCAGCGTCGCTATAAATACGAGTAATATTGAATGAATTGAACTGCAGGTGTTGGCCTAATAATTATCAGACGCGGTTATAAACGTACAATACAGGATTAAATATCCGAAGCAGTGAGTAGCTATTCTTATATTATATATATATATTTTTTTTTTTCGAAAATGAATCGTATTAAAAAATATTAATCACGTTAACTAAATGAGAAGCCAAAGGAATTGTTGTTACGCCTCCCACAACAGACCACTTATAGACCGAAGTCCGGGCGAAATGATTCATATTGCTGAGGCACTCCTTTTTTTTCACGAAATTCATTCTTATCTTTTTATTTCCTAGCACTCGCATACAGAAATTAAAAAGATATTTGAGATTAAAAAATTTATTTTTAATAGAGTTGTTTTTTTTTTTATTTAAACTCTCCGCGCGAAAAAAAGAAACTGTCCAGATAATCGATAAAAATAATATTTATCGCCTTACCTCGCAATAACAATGTTTGCAGCAATCGTGAGCAAGGTGATAGCATATTTCGTCTAAATAACATGGCACGGTTGTGACGATTTTCTTTTTAAATCTCATGAAAATATCGTATAAAAAAAGTTTCGAACTTTTTAGCGACCGAAGTAACTCAAATCCCAAACGAAACTAGTAAATATAAGGACAATGCAAAAAGATGAACACTTTTATAAATTGGCAGTTCAATGACGACATTTTCACAATAATCAGGGCTGGCAATACTGGCGGAATTAGCGAAGCTTAAAAATCGACAAACACCCAAAATTGACGTAATACTAACAGTCAAATGTAGATCATCGCGCTTTATTATTCGCGAATGATTGACAAAAAAAACAACGTATTGTAGGATTTTTTAGAAGTTGGGAGGAACCCAACGGTCGCATTGTTGATGGTTTGTCTTTTTTTTTTTTTCTTTTCTTCCGAGCCGAACGTTGGAAAACCGTTAAATTTGACACAAAATTATAAAATCGCAGTTCCAAATTTTTCAAATTCTTAGTTTTTTAGGCTGTGGACTGGTGGGGCAGTACTGTTGGAACCTGGCGCTGTTTCTTCAATAAATCGAAAAACTCACTTGTCCATAGCATTTCTTGTGCAGGAATAAGCATCGTACAATATCTCCAATCCTCGGAAGAGATCAATTCCAACGTTGCGAAAGAAAAAGGCTTGGAAAATTAAATGGGCCGAGTTCTGGGCCAGTGACGGCTTATCAAGTTTTCCGTATTTTTTTTTTTTTACTCTTTTTTTGACAGACCTTTCCTTGTGGAAGAAAAAGCCTAGAGTGATGTCTCTATTACTTGAAAAACACAGGGATCGAAGTCATTAACTCTTTAAAAATTAAGACTTTAGAGACCTAAATCACAAAATTAGTGACCATTTAGAGACTTTCAAGGGCTTCAGAAAATTAATTTCATTAGAAATATATTCTAAAATTTATTGACTTTATCTATTTCACTTTGTTTATCTGAAAAATTACACCTGCAAGTGAACTATACCTGAAAATTTATACCCACATCCCTAAAAAAAAAAAAGAGTTAGTGCCCTTTCAAGTACAAGCATGAATTCACTCTCCGCAGGTATTATTTATTTTACCAGAGAATAAAGGATGACCCGTAAGCTTGGCAAGGGATGAATCGGAGGGGCTTTTTGAAATTCCTCCAAATTGAAAATAAACATAAAAGCCAGGAAATGGGAAAAAAGAGAAATGGGAAAAAAGACTTTCGGAGGATTTTTACAGAACTCGAGATTTTTAGAGAAAAAAAAAAAAAAAAAACTTTGATGCCTGAAAACATTAATTCGGGAGTTGTTAAAGAAAAAAAAGGTTGGAAGGCCAGCGGTAAGCTGGCAGAATTCCGGGTCAGCGACCCTGTTTACCGAGTTCTTCGGATTTTATTTTCGACAAATCGAAAGACTGACTTGACCATTGTTTTCCTCATGTAATTTTATCTTTAGTACTACTTACATTGAGCTTATTAAAAGCAAATTAGATAGACATTCATGATAAATATTTTGGAAGTACTGCTGACCAACACACAAAAAAAAATGTCAGTCAAATCAGCCCAAAAAAATGTCAGTTTTGAACCCACTGCTTTTTCAAAAGTCAAACCCTTTTCATACTTAACTTACGGACTTTTTTACTTTCAAAAAATTAAAATAACATTTAACTAGTTAAAATAACTTTTTAATCAAGCTAAAAAAAATTCAGTTCGAAAAATAGCCATTTTTGCTCGAAAAAAGTAATATTTACTGGAAAAAAGTAGTATTGACTAGAAAAGTGTTCATTTAAGTTAGATATTAGCACTGGGTTCAAAATTGGCTTATTTTTAGCAGATTTTACAAGACTATTTTTTTGTGTGAAGATCTCGGTCAGGAGAAGTTAAGTGGTTTTTCGATTTCTTTTGGTTAGATCGAAATACGGTCTTTATCATCGTACGAAAATAACCCCTGCGTGGCTTATATTTATCATTTCAAAAATAAATTAGGGAGGTGTTCACGATAAATATTTTGAAAGCATTTTCGGCCGAAATCTGCATCAGGGAGAGTGAAGTGAGTTTGCGGATTTCATTTTCTCATCTCGAAAAACGGCCTTAACCATCGTTTTCCTCGTCCAAAGTCAACCCTAGTACGACTTACATTTTGCGTCTTAAAAATAAATAAGCAAAGTACTTATGTTGAAGGTACCAGAACAATGATTGCGATGTACACATCAAATCTCTAATGGAAAGACTTCAATTTTTAAAAAAAAGCTTAGATTTTTTTTTTTTTGTGGGGGGGGGACCCATATAGTTTAATTCTACACTGGACTCAAAATATGCTTGCTTCGAAGTTGTTTTTTGATAAAGAAACTGCAAAATGCATGCTGCCAATGTAAAAACAAGTTCCTGAAGTTTGTTCGTTCCGCAACCAAATAAAAAACACCTGCTAAATTTATTTCAACAACGATAAGTCTCCGGATAAGTTAGGACAAAGAAAAATTAAGTTAAAATTTATTTGGCTTCGAAATGCGTTATAGCGTTTAAGAGGAGGCTTCACGGAATTCAAGAAGGAATGGATGTTTTGTTTAACACTCGATTTACGGGGAAAAATATCGAACTTTAGGTAACGAACTCCTTTGACTTCTTCCTGTATTTTTGGTACAAGTTTCAACTTGTTCCAAGCAAACAAGGAACAAGTTTCAACTTGTTCCAAGGAAAACAAAATCAAAGATTTTTGACCGCAATTTTTTTTGAAATTATTTTCCCGCCGTCCATACATTTTAGACAAGTTGAAACTTGCACTAAAATTTCCGGGATATACCAGAGGAGTTCGTTAGATACCTAAAATTTGGATTTTTTCATCGTAAATCGAGTATTCGACAAAACAGCCATTCCTTCTCGTATTCCGTGAAGCCTCCTCTTAAACTGCATCTATAGAAAACTCAAAAAAAAAAATTAAACCATCATTAAGAAAAGAAAAGAAAAAAAAAAAAAAAAAAAACGTTAGGCACTTTTTTATCTAAAATATATCTAATATTAGCAAGTTTTATGATAAACACTTAGAATAGAAGATTCAGCTATCACTGTGAAATAATGCAAAACAGCTAAGTCACATAAGAAAATAAAATTGCCAGATTTTCTGAAACCACTGCTACATAGAAAAGAGCTGCAAAAATTAATTTTTACCATTTGTCACATTTTAAGATATGTTAAAGTTAAACAATTATACCAAACTACTCATTAACCTGTCTTAGGCATCGTTCAAAAACCTTTTTCTTAAGAAAAGAAAAAAAAAATCCTACCTCGTCAGGTTGATTCTTCACACCCCCAGCAAGTAGCCTAACAACTTGATCGGAATCGCCTCGAGCTGCAGCATCTCGGAGCAGTTCTCCCATTTCATCTTGCTGTCATCTGAAAAGAATAAAAAAAAAAAAACTTTTAAATCAAGCGGTCGTGACCGTTGCAATATCTCGTGCTCTTATAATCAAAAAAAATGAAAATGGTCAATCATTCAATTAAACGAATTAAAAGATAATATGACTTTATCCATCGATCTCCAATCTCGATTTTCCTCTTTTTATTTATTGCTTTCTATCAAAAGGGGACGTCTAGCATTCTGCAATTTAAAGAATTATATAAAAGGAAAAGACGAATTTGATATCCGATAATTTAGCCATTAAGAATAACTTTTTCGCGTTTATTTCTAAACTTAAAGGCAAGAACAAAAAAAAAGAAGAAATTTTTAAAAATAAATAAGGGAATCTGATGGGAGGCACACTTTATAAGCTGAAACCTGATAGTATCATAATAGCAAGGAATGTATTTACGCAACAGATCCTAAAATGAAATTTCTATTATTTGCCACATAAATTTTCTATGTGATGGAGTGGTATTTCAGGTTTTGCGGTTTTAAAACTTTAATCGTTTCTTAGAAGTGCTATAACTTCGTCTAAAAATGTTGACCTGCGACTGCTAACGTGTGATTTTATGTTATTCCATGTTTTTCCTTTTCGAAAAGTGCAATCTTCACCCATTAAAAATCGAAATCGAATAATAGGCCTAATGATAGAAGGAAAAGAAAAAAAAATGAAAAGTATTATTGCCGAGCTTTAGCTTTACAAACATCGATGCTTTATTTACTTATTTTTAAATCGAAATGAATGAATTAAATACAAATGAAAGCTAATTTTTCTTATTTATGGTCAAGTACAGAACCGAAAAAAATTTAATGATTAACCATCGCATCACGTGGTTTATTGATGTGTAACATCCATCGAATAAGAAAAATTTATCCGCTTAAAATATGCAGTGTAATTGCTCCGCAAGCTCTGTGACTTTTTAGGTTGTCCGAGAAGTTGTATTCACTTTGACAATCATCCAAAATAAGAACTGCATCACTGGCTTATTTAAGAGTGCTAAAGAGTCCCTCGTGAAATGTAAAATTTTACTTCAGCTAAAACATGTTTTTCGCAAATGGATGCCATGACTTAAATGTCAGGCATGTTTTAGGGGTTTATTGATACCTCCCCCCACCCACTTAAAAAAAAGATCCCGGATCACTCGGCAGAAAATGGCCGATATTAGAGTGTCATGGTCTACTCCACGTCGATTCGGTGTCCAATCCAATATGCATCCCGATCGAATTGAGATCAATCAGCATTACGTTCCAGAATGATTTTGAATTTTTTAAATGGATATTGATTTGAATTAATTGAATGGGGTATTTTCAGGTATTTTTATTTTTGAAAAATTTTGGTGTAAAAATAAAGTACATGTACTTATAAACTATTTGTGTAATAAAAACTATTAAAAAAAATTTTTGTCGTGGCCAAAATTTTCTTTGAAATTCCTCATATTTTTGTACTCTAGCACCATAACCGCTTGAGATAAAAAAATTCTGACTTTTTTTTCGTGATCTGCATGATAATTCTTATAAGAAACTACCATTTTTACTTGATTTTTCGATCTTAACGGAAACTTCGAAATTTTTACACGAAAATGAACAACCTTCAAAAATCCTGAAAAAATTAGCGCAATCTTATTTCGGTCACTATAAAAAATTAAGGGGTACGTCCCCCGAAATTCAAAAAATTCATAAAATATGGGCCACCTTTATGAAGTCCTGTTTCGAAATAGTATTTTTCAATACAAGGAGTGCAAACGACAAAATTGCCCGTCGAGACCGAGTTTTAAGCCCGAGCCGAAGGCGAGGGCCTTAAATAGGTCGAGACGGGCAAGTCGTTTGCATTTCTTGCATTGAAAGATATTTTTTATCACAAGGTACGGCGTAAAATAGTCTGTAAATAGACTGACTAGTACTGAAAAGTGGACATTTCAGTACCGTGTGATGAAAATTTATTTACTTACTCTAGAGACGAAAAATAAATCAGTCTATAAAAATTGGTATACTGCATAGCGTGCAATTCTCAAAAGCGATATTCGACTACGAATTAAATGACACAAAAGAAAAAAAAAATGTCTTAAATTTCGATACGTGATCAAGTATGAGAACTAGGAAGTGCTCTTGACTTCAATGTCGCTTTTCAATGTAATTTTAATATATTTCGCAGAGCAATCATAAATTCTTTTGTGAAATTTATTTGAGACATATAAAAACAAACCTCATTAAATCATTCGGTTACTGCACTGATCTATGTTAAGTTGAGCTCATTACAGTCGGAAAAATAGAATGAAAAGTAAACTGTAGGAGACGTATATCCAACCGATTCCTAGTTTTTGTTTGCTCTGGGAAGAAACATTAATAAAAGAAAAAACGGAATGTCTCGCTGCAATTGTGAGAATGTTTTTAATTTGCCGCAGTGGGTGGCACCTATTTCTTTGCATTTGACTCTTCAACTTTTTTTTTGCTTTTTTTTACACCATCCTTAAATTTTTCTTTTAAAACACATAAAAAAACCGCAAATAAAAAATTCTTGCTTTTTTTTTTAATCGACCAGTCAAAATAATAAAAACAAACTTATAATGGAAGTTATTCGATAAGGATTATGACAAGGCGACAGAAAGCATGTTACGTCGGTTTAATTGAGCAGGATACAATTTGAATATGTTGAAAAGCAACGTTGAAAACCAAAGCAAACGGGCAAGTTTTAATTATGCTGTATCCCAACCCCGACTATGACAAATCATCTATCAACTTGTCAAAATAAATATTATTAAAAAAACTAGCGTAAATGAGTCTGTTTCTTCCCTTTTTTTTTTTTTTTTCATTTTTAAAGAAGTTGAAAACGAAATATCGGCTTCAATTTATCTGTTTTTGCTTTTCGCATGAGGATTATTGTAGCATAATTAAGCGTGGCGAATGATTCAGCTTGGACGAAATGATTGATAAAAGAAAAAAAAAATTATGACCGAGGCTTTCCATATTCTGTAACGTACGCGAGATTCGCCTTTGCTCTTAATTGAAAATTCTTTAAGGTGTTTCAGGACCGGTTTTCATAACCATCACTTACAACGAATGACAGTTTGCCAGTATCCGTTATTATTATTCCAAGATGGCAGGGATAATTTTCGCATTATGCCTATTTTTCAAAAAAAAAAAAAATCCTTTACATTTTTTTTTTTTTAGTTTGCTCAAAATTAAAAAAGAAAAAAAAAATGTTGTATATTTAAAATTCACTGAAAAATTCAAAATTTTGCCTCATTGACGTTTTAAATTGAATAGTCGTTTTTTTATTATACTTCCCGTTATAACATTTACTTAGCAAATTAAAACATATCTTTTTCATTTTGCGTGAAAAAAGTTCACACAACTGTCTCTGAGTTACATTGTAAACAAGTCGATGAAATTTTTGTAAAATTTTATTGTGCTATTAATCAAAAAAAAAAAAAAAAATACGGATTTAAATTTAAATTTTGCCTTTTTCCGAGTTTTAATTACAGTACGAGATTCACTTCTTGGCGATTGTATCAGTTTTAAAACTTTCAGTTTACCTTAAATTATGATTTTTTTCCCCTCGACCTTACAACTGTTAAGAATATTGATTCAAAGTAAACAACAAATATTTACTTTTAAAAAGAAATAAATAAGCTGAGCAAATAATGAGTCTTTTGTGCGGCTAATTACAAGCATGATTTTTGACTTGAAAGTAAAAAAAAAAAAAAAAAAAGTTCTGCGCCAAAATTTGACGTTTACTGACCTTATTTTTCATATCTAGATTATTTTATTAAATGTGCAATATCATACTTGTATAATATGCCCCGGGATGACTTATATTGGTCAAGTTTTAAAATTAGGTCTTGTTTAATTAAATAAAAGTTACGTTTTCGTAGAAGAAAGGACTATGTGGATTGTTTTCCCCTTTTAAAAAAATCGACCATGACAGTTGGTCAATTTGGGATAACGTAGTCTAGTTTGAAATTAGGAACTCTTTTTAAAAAAAATTAGAGAGAGAAAGGGAAAGAGAGAGCCATACGAAGAATATAATACTTTGCACCTGCCCCGGAAAATATGCCAGCTCATCCATGAACCAAATGATACTTGTCACGTTAAAAATAAAGGAGTGTGTTTATTTTTACTTGCAGGAATACCTTTTTCCTTTTCATATTTAAAGGGTTCACTTCTTTTCTTGAATTTTTTCCCGGGTGAGGTTGAAAAAAAAGAACTCTCGAATAAATTTAAAAAATTGGATGAATGGTAACAATCTTTCAATGCTAGAATTCGTAGGAAAAATATTGTGACGATCGTCCACAAGCTATAGCGAAATTGTCCCTAACATAAAATGGTATCTTTAAGCGACAGTTTTCATTAAAGGGTAGATTTTTAATTTTTCGAACCTGACAAATACTGGATACAACTCTTCTTTTCCAGCTGAAATCGACTTATTCGTTGCGTTTCGTTTGGGAAAAGAATCTTAAAATCTTTCATGAACAGTCATTTTTATCCAGGATCTCTTCCTTTTAGGCCTGTAAGGTGCAAGTTGCAAGGAACAAAAATTTTCTTAAGAAGTGTAAATTTTTGATTTTTCTAAAAAGTGTTCTTTGTTTGTTACAGGTTATTACGCCCCACCCCTATTTACCTTTACAGCTTCATTCGAGCTTCAGGTAGGGGAGAATAGGTATCTTCTATAAGCCTTCCTTATGGACTTTTAATAAGTATTTTTATGAGAAACTAATGGCAGATTTTCTACTACGGTGGAGGCTCTGGCGGATTTCGAAGGTACAAACGAAATAACGGACCAACGATATACCCCCGTAACATGGGTAAGTTTTTATTTACATTTTTATTGACTTTCAAGGTCCGAAAACATAATCAAGACCAAAAAAGAAACATAACTTATTCTTGCATATTTTTCTCGAATTTGGGTCCTCATTTAAAAAAAAAAAAAAAATTTCCTTCACGACCATAAGGCACCATACAAAGTTGGTCCTTTACGGAAGTGCTGCCATCTGGTAAATTTTATATCGTCCGGCCAAACAAAATCTCCCATTGAAATATAACGACCATCTGGTACATCAGAATCCTCTTTTTAAGCATCATTGTACCTTTTTTATTTTTATGACATAAGATGACCTATTGTCTCTTATAAGGTAAACAATAGCAAGCTGTACGAATTTTCTTTACGATCAATTTAACACCTTCCTCGTTCAAATCGAGACTCTTACCTATCGACTACCGCTCGCCCTATGCGATTATATCAACCTCTGCTGCTTCGATAATCTAGTGAAACTCATATAAAACTTAACAAACTTTAAGCTTTTATACATATTTCGAATTTTTTGGGAACCGTACAGCTCGGGGCCGTAGCCAAAGGGGAGCGGGGGCGGGGGATGCCCCACTTATGTCCAGACAAAAAATTCACGTGGGATACACGTAGATTTTAAGACTGTTTCTACCAATTTTCCACGAGATTTCCACTAGTTTTCCACCGATCATCCACAAGCTGGGGGAAATTTCGTGAAAAATTGGTGGAAAAAGTCTTAAATTCCAAGTGTATTCCACCGGTTTTCATCCACGAGTTTTTTTGATTTGGTGTCCTCCCTGGAAAATTTTGTGACTCATATTTTCCTTAGCTGCCATTTGAGCCTCCTTCTGGCTACTGCCCCAGTACAGCTCTTCTCCACTCCATAACTCCGCCTATGGCTTCCGTTTCCAATGTTCATTAAAAATTTTCTTATTTCGCATTGCATGTTTAAATCTTCCTTTGATCAAGAAAACTTCATGAGAGAAAGTGGACAATTATATCGATCGCTGCACCTTTTTTTTATCAATTAATTGGAGCAATTATTGAAATCACGTACTGCACATACGCATTTTAGCGCCTTCCTGTGTTCGTTTCACGAATATCCCTGACCTACAGAAGAAAGGAAATCCCACCCTTGAGAATTGCATTGGTCCACGGTCTGTTATTACAGTTGTCATTTTATTCATAAAATACCGTACCCAGAAGCAGTGTCCTTTGCCTAATTTGAAATAAAAAAAAAGCCAAGCCTAACGGATTAATTATTTGACATTTTACAAGTGAAGTCATTTTTCTCGCAATCTTCCACGAAGCTGCGCCTAATAAATTGTATTCGTTATAAGTTTTATATTTACAAAAAATCAAATAAAAAAAGCCATGATGAACTTCTCACTTACTAAATCACACTAAGATAAGTTAGAAGCAGTTAGGATTAATATGAAATATAAACGCTGTAGGCAATAAAACATTATAAAAAAAAAAGGAAAAAGATTTGGTCAAATATTATTATCCGTGTCTAGTTATCCCGATAGTCCTATATAGCAAAAGCATGCGATGGCTCAAAACTAAATGCTAATATTTGGCAGTAAGATTAATGCGCATGTCTCAGCGCCTTAGCTGTTACAAACAAAAAGGCGGAATCTCATTAATGACGTTTCGCTTTTTTTTAACTTTTAAAGTTCTGATATACCGGTTTTATCGATGGTTATATATATATTTTTTCATTTATTTTATCTTTTTACAGTATGTTATATTCATTTTTGGATGCTTCAATTTCTTATAATATATCACGAATAAAATAAACGGGTTTTGCGAGCCGAGTCATTAAAATTTTTATTCTATCACCTTCTAAATTAAACTCTCGTTTTTCATCCCAAAAAAAATTATATTTGTACGAATGCGATATAAAAAAAAATTAACACGAAAAAATCATGCCTGCTTGAAAAAAATACCAAAATCTATTTTAATTATTATTGTTATCGTTTTATTTCGGTCACGCTTTGTGAGGTCATAAAATTTAAATGTTAATCTTTTTTTTTTTGAAAATTCCATATTGTATAGCTTTTCGATCATTAATTACCGTTATGCAAATAAAAATGATCGGTTTCGATTAGCAAGCGATGGGTAATTATTTTGATGAGAGTAAAAATGATTCCTTACAGGGGTCCGAGCAATCTATTTTATTCTTATTTTATATTGTGTAAATCGTTTTGCGAATGGTCGATTTTTTTTTTTTTCAAACTTTTATTTACCTATTTATTTATTTATTTTTTAAATTTTCATTATTTAATTTTTTAAATATTCATTTTATCTCTTCGAGTTTGTTCACTTTATTTACATAATGTAAAATAGAGGATAATTAGTAATTGTGAATGAATAAAGAGTGTGGGAACATACCGCGTGTTAAAGGAAGTGCAAAATATAGAAGAAGCGAACAGAAACTTTGGGTGGTTGTTTGACCTTTAAAGGTCCTGCCATCTTTCCGCTTCTTCGGAGGCAGAATCTGGAAGATGTAATAATTGATATCGATTTTAAAAAAGCGGGGGAGGCACGGAGCTTTTCACCCGCGTTTTGCTTTATCAAGGTGCAACTCGTAGTGGGTAATTCTAAAGACACAAAAAAAGAGAAAAGAATTTTTTTTTTTTAAAGGATGAAAATTTTGGCAGCCATCCTCTTGTATTATTCGAATAATAATATATATTTCGTGGGTAAGAGGTCAGTCGTTTTTTATTTTCATAAGAACGCAAACAAAACAGATCCTGGAATACACGTGTCGTCCATCGTGGAAAATTGACGGAAATTCCTCGAGTGTTCCACCTGGATTTTAAAACATTTTGCATCATTTTCCGACATTTTCCACCCTTGGTGAAAAAAATGGGGGAAAAACGGTGAAAAAATTCGTAAAATCCAGGAAAAAAATACACAAGGATCCACCGAAAATTCCACATAGAATCCACTATTTTTCCAGGGATGGTATGCCGAATAGATTTTAATCGGAATCGGAATCAGATTCGATCGATGGAAACTAATCGAAATCGAAATCGCGAAAATTTTTCCCGTAGTTTGGAGTCGGAATCGAAATAAGATTGGAATGATAAGAAACTTTTCGAAATCGGAATCGGAATCAGACTGATATAATAAAAAACTTATCGGGACCGGAATCGCGAAATATTTTTACCATTTAGAATCGGAATCGGAATCAGCATCAGGGGTAAAATTTCTCTCAGACGCAATGCGTTATTTTACAAAATAAAGTCGAATTTTTTATTAAAAACTTTAAAAAAAATAGATATTTTAAAAAACAAAATAAGGTAAAGTCCTCTATTTCCGTCATATTAAGGAAAAAATTTGTTAATACAATTAAGATAAAACTAATATAGATATTTGGAACTTTGACTTGACTATACTTGTTTATCTCTAAATATAATAAAATTAAAATTGAAATTGGAATCGGAATCGGAATCGGAATCGTAAATTTATTCTTATTCACTGAAATCGGGATTGGGAACGATTCAATATAGAATATTAAATATATAAGATCATCGATTCCGATTCTGAAGTTTTCCACGGTAATCGGAATCGGAGTCGAAATTGGAATTGGAATCGGAATCACGTTTGAAAAATCATCCAGCATCACCGGAATCGGAATCAGCATGCCATCCCTGCATTTTTCAACAATTTTTTTTTTCTTTTTTTTTTTTTTTTTTTTGCCTGGGAAGAAGCTAAAACCATTCCTTAACCTCGAGAAAAGGTTCGAACCATGATTTTTTTTTCCTTTTGACTCGTATATTTTCTTTTTCATATTTTCATGTTGAAAGGGCCACCAAATTTCTCTATTTCGCCCACTCGGGCTGGGTGAAAAACTGCTAAAGCTTCGATTTCAAAGCCGGGCTCGGGTATGATGATGTCATATCCTGAACTTGGCCATTATACAGTTTGCTTCAGGGAAACATGATCAAAAAAGTCGAGGGACGGATAAAAAAAAATAGACTCGATAACATTGGACAATAAAGCAAAATATGAATATTCAATTTTTTGTCCAACGCAATCTTTTCTTTACCAGTTGCACTCGAAAGTCAAAAAATTTATATTCCTTGATAATGAGGGATTTTAACGGAATGCCGATTAATAAATTATAACTTGCATGCTAATAAAATTGTAGCAAAGCCCCAGATTACCGTGGACATTACATGATGTCAACTTTTTTTCATGCTTCACACAAGATGGTTTACTTTATAAAAAAAAAAAAAAAAAAAAAAAAAGATTGACAATGGCTTTAAACTTTCGCGTGCGAAATCCGAAACTTATATAGGAATTCGATTTTTTTTTTCTTGATGTTTTCATCGTCTTTAAGTCGTGTTGGTTCAAACTACTTGAAGGTAGAGGTCAAACTTATTTTATTTCCTTGAAACATCCCGAAATTATTACTTTCGTGTTTTAGATGCTGACCCTTTAGCTGGAAACGTTTGCCCGTAATGAATGCGCTACAAAATCACTGGAGGCTCAGTTTTTTTTTTTCTCCCAACGATACTTTATATTGCGCATCCTTTAAAGAGCCATTTCTCATTTAAATAATTTAACGAGTGTTTATTAGATAGCTATTAAGTCTTTATTGTAGTAAAAAAAAAAAAAAATTATAAAGCAAATTATGCTCGAATCAATAAAATGCCTTTTCACGATTTAACAGAGTTATTTTGGCGTTTATTACGGAACGAATCGTAATATGGATGTAACTTCAATATCTTTTTTTCGTGCAAAAAATGAGAAAAATATAAAAATAGGCCACGTATTATTTATTGATTTTTTTTTTTTTTTTATAACAAAAGTATAATATAAGAAATAATATTTTCCAATATAGAAATTGCAGGGTTTATTTAAAAACAAATAACAATCGAAGAGGAAAAAAATATGATGAATCGCACGCCACAAGATCAACACGATTGCGAATCCTGTCAAAGATATACAATAAACAACCTACACGCTGATTTGTACCTGGTTATTTGTTTAACTTTTAACTGTAGGTTTTATTATACAGACTTATTTTTGACTAGGAAACTAAAATATGAAAGTTGTAATAGATTATAATGCATACAATAAATTATATCGAGACTTGTTTTTTAAAGTTTGCTCTACATCACTTTACTCCGTCTTGATAATTAAACCTTTGGAATATTCATATGAATAATGAGGATCTTGAATCATTTGAAGTTTGTTTTATATATTTTTACAAGAAAAATTACAAGACTTAAATGAAGTCGAAATAACGTTTTCGCCGAAGATTAAAAAAAAAAAAAAAACCTGTACGGTTTAAAGTTAGCTTGATTAGGTGTCATATGGTGTGCACAAGTAGCAGATTTTTTGTAATATTATTTTACATTATAATGCAAAAATATTAAACGCGAAAAAAAAGTAGGATAAATGTTAATGATAATATAAAAATTAAAATAAAGTCGGGGGCAGAAATAACAGTTTGTGCAAATACCAAGGATCGAACGGCTTTTTTTTTTTTTTTTTTTTTTTTTTTTAGAAGATATTAGTCGCTATGTTAATATCTATAAGTTGACACTGACCGATAAATCAACATGGAATGTAGTTCTGATAAATTAATAACACCTTGCATTTATTTACATTTATAATTTTAGCTTGAGCCTTTTTTATGAGTACTTAATGTGCAGCATCTCTTCTTGAAATCATATTTTTGACGTAAAGGTAATATAGCTGAATAAATGATACATAGTCTGATATTTTTTTTCTCTAGTCTTAAATATCAACTGCCACTTATATAAATGGCTGCGTGAATAAAAACGTTTGAGACAAACCGCCTTTTTCAATTTACCCGCCCACAAAGCCGGAAAAGGCCAAGGATTGTACACCGATCAATAAAAAGATCATTATTTTTCCATGTGGGAAATTTTTATTACACCATATGGCGGTGCTGTCCAAATTTCATCCCTTCAAAAGCTCAATTACATCTGAATTTTCTTTTTTTCTGAAATTAAAGAAATAACTTGTCCTAAAACCTCTTCAGAAAAAATGTGTAGTATAATATTCTACGGCATGGATGTTGTTGCAAATGGAAAATTAAGAGTGAGTAGCTAAATTGCATATGCGTAGGAAACAATGGGTAAAATACATCTATACTCGATATTTAATCAAGCCTTTTATTTCATTTTACACTTTGTGCCTTAATAAATATATTTTTCAGTTTCAAATTTTCATTTTTGGTATATGAGGGGAACTAGGAGTGGAGATTAGGCCCCCACCCCCTCTCCCCGCAGATTTAACGGCTAGTTCACCCCATGTTCTGGTCTTAATTTTTTTTCCACAATCAGTTCGTCATTTAAACATTTTTCTGCAATAAAAAGAAACGGAAAACTAAAGCTGTGCTTTCGCTTGAGCGTATTTTAAAGTCCTTAAAAACACAATACTCATGCAAAAACGTTATCCGGTTTCAAAATGTTTGGAAATATGGTCAGTTTTATTCAATTTTAAACGTATAGTAAAATTGATTGAGTTTAGAAAAATTTTGAAACCGGATAAGATTTTTTCATCGGTTTTGGCGCATTTGCGGATTTTAAAATACACACAAGTGAAAACACAGCTTGAGCCTTTATGATGCTGCCTGTGATGGCAATTTTGCAGACATCCCATTCCAGCGAAATCTTGAAAAAGAAAGGGGCAAATTACCATAAATAAAGTCTAGATTATTCGGTTAACTTATATAACTTAATGGATAATGCTTAGCACATATCTCCAATTCTCTACCATTTCGCCCCCCCCCCCCCCCCCCCCCGTTATTTTTTGGGATGGGAGATTCTGAATGACCCATTCTTTAGGGATTGATTCTATTCTAGAGCAAGAATCTACATTTTTTTCTCTTCTATTTTTTTGTAATTGATTCCCAATCTGTAGAATCGAACGCAGCTTAATTTTTTTTTTTTTTTTTTTTTGAGCCTAAATAATCGTCTGTAAATTTAAAATTTTTTCTTTCCAATCTAGACTTTAATCGACATTTTTTTAAAAATAATTTCCTTAATACTTACAAAATCACTTTACGTCTCACTTGCCATATATTCCGGTCAATCATTTTTCAATCCTCGATTTACAAAATAATAAATGATGGTATCAACTTTAAGATTTTCTTGTTCAAAATCGAGAATTGATTCCAAAAAACGGAACACCAGGGCGATCGATTCTGGTTTTAGGAATCGCTCATCAAGTATGGTATGCGGAATAGATTTTAATTGGAATCGGAATCGGAATCAGATTCGATCAATAAAAACTAATCGGAATGGCAAAATTTGTCGCGTAATTTAGAACCGGAATCGGAATCAGGCTCGTATGATTAGAAACTTACCGGAATCGGAATCAGAATCAGACTCATATAATGAAAAACTTATCGGAATCAGAATCGTAAAATATTTTTACCATTTAGAATCGGAATCAGAATCAGAATCAGCACATATTATATAATTTTGAATCGGAGTTGGGATCGTAAGTTTATTCTTTTTCACAAAAATCGGAATCGGGATCGGAATTGGGAACGATTAATATAAAATATATGAGCATAAATTTCTATTCTGAAGTTTTCTACGGTAATCGGAATCGGAATCAGCATGCCATCCCTGTCGCTCATGGGTAAGTATTTATTATAAAAAAATTTTTTGTCTAACCTTTCCTTTGATCGGAACAAACGTATTCATTATTAGAACAGGAAGGAGGAGAAAGAAACAGACAAAAAAAGGCCACTCTATTATGCATAGTTCAAACCTAATGGGTGAAATCAACCAACTATATGCGTCAACTACAGCTGACACAGTGAGACTCCCAATCTCATCTTATAAAAATCGGTACTGGTACTAAAAGTATCCCGGCAAGTCTTTACAATGCACAAAAATTAAAATTAGAAGACCAATTTTCATGCCTACGATTTTTCTGAATAAAGCTCTTTGCTTTGCTTTTCATTTCATTCATATAAGACCCTATCATTAAGTATTTTATTCTCGAATTGGCATTAACATTTTATTTGAATGCAGTTTCTATTCGCGCTCTATTCTTGATGACCAGGCGAATTTAAATGTCTTCGACAATCATAACAGGAAATCGTCGAAATCAAACCCGCCGTCATCAGTGGCATTTCTCATCTTCATTATCTTCGACCTGCCTGTGCAAAAAAGTTATAATAATCTCCTGTTTTCATAAAATGTTTACAAAAGAAAGTAGACTTTTGCATCCGGTGGCAACAAAGAAGATCAACCGAATTAAAAAAAAAAAAAAAAAAAAAAAAGTCAAATAATAGTCAAGATTATCATCGGTCAAGGTATCAGGACATCACATCGATTCTAGCCACAGGGCAGTAATTCGACATCTTTGTCGCAGCCCGTTGTTAAAATTCTACCAGAGTGGAACTAATCGTCAAATATCCAGGAATTTCCTTTTTCTTTCATATCTTTGTTGAAAATTTTGTCTAACGGTAATATGCTTCACGTATTATTTGTATATCGTTTTCTTTTTCTTGGTTTTGAACTAAAAAAAAAAAACAAGAAAGCTTGTTTAAAATTAAATTTACAACGGCGACGTTATAAATCTGCATTAATCAACAATAAATTTTAAAAAAAGAGGATCGTGAAAAATAAAACAGCATTCTTATTATTTTAAAACAAATGGGAGTTAAGTCGGATTATGTGTAAAAATTCTTTTTTTTTTTAAACCTGAATATTTTTGTGTATTCTACCGAAATCAAAAGAAAACAGGAATAAAATGATTTCCCTGGACGGTCTCGATTCATTAAAAATCGCCTTAGGAAATAATTAACATACTTTTTTCGTTTTTTTTTTACAGGTACGAGGTCCATCTATGTGCATGCATCGAATAGTTACGTAAGTTGCTTTGTATATTATTCTTTTAATAAAAAGAAGAAAAAAAAAAGGTAAAAACTCAAGGTGGTCCATTAAAATTATTTTTTTTTTTTTTTTTATCTTGAAATCATATTTAAAAAAATTAAATCGCGCACATTTTTTCGCTCCAAATGATTATAAACCTGAATTTTTTTTTTTTAAAGAGGATTTCAGGGAAATTTTGCAAGATTATTCAGTCAAGCCAAAAGCAGTATATAAATAAAATAATAGGATACTTGAGAAGTTTTTTTTTTTTTTTTTCCTCTATTCAGCGAAGACATTTGAACTGCGTTTAGCCAAGAATTTCGAAACGAGCGGAACCTAAAAAGACGTTAAAGTGCTTCTGTAAAGTTGAAAAAAGATCACGAATTCGAAAAGTAGATCTGCTTCGGTCGTATACAGTGATTAAGTTTCACACGCAATACTTTTTATAGACAAAACAACCGAAGATATATTTTAAAACTTTTAACTTACTTTAGAAGGTATAACCAAACGATTTAAGAGTCCTACCTAACGCACTTATTGCATATAAAAAAAGAAATGATTAATTCTTTAATTGTTAACAGATCCACCAGTGTATGAAACTAGTGCAAATGCTAAGAATGCAGGTACTGATGTTTTATTTTGTAACCAGCACGACAAAGGAAGGATAGAGCCTTTGCCAAATATTTCGTAAAGCAACTATTGCGTTGTAACCTGGGAGATGCGATGTTTCGGTTTTTGACGTTAATGTCTTCAATATTGTTTCCTTCGGGGTATGATGAAACCTTTTGAGACTTTTCATGATACCTGCCAACGTTATTTTGTGTATAATCGTTGTACTTATATTCACCTGATATAATAAATAACGTTTTTTTTTTTTTTTTTTTTTTTTTTTTTTTAAAGGTAAACAGTTTTTGGAAATTCTTGAGCTTCATTGTAATGTCTGATTGTTTACTAAAATACCTGCAATGGTTTGCTTTTAATGTATGAATGAATTCGAAGTCAGATTTTTGGCACTTTTAAGCCATTCCATTATTTATTTATTTATACCTTTTTTTTTTTGTAGGACGTTAACAGCGGTAATTTGGAACCAACACTGTTAACGTTTTTAGATTTTTATGCCCGTAATAATTCACTATTTAATGTTGGACCAACATGTTGGCCCAACATTCCATAGTGAATTTGCACCCTAAGAACAACGTGAAAAAAAAATCCGTTACACTCTGAGCAAGTTTTCCCTTTCAGCCTGGAAGTCTACATCAGTGGAATAGGGCACTTTTATTGAATTATCCTATGGGTTCCTTTAGGGTACAAACTCACTATGGAATGTTAGACCAACATGTTGGTACAACAAGTTGGACCGATTGGAACTGGTTGGACCAACATTCTACACTAATTTCGGCGTAGGAGTAAATTATGCAATAGTCGATTCATTCGTTTGTCAAACAAGTTGACCAACTCGTTGTACCAATATGTTGGTTCAACATTCCATAGTGAATTTGTACCCTTAGGGCACAATTTCACGCCAAACGTGTTCGGCGAACATGTTGGGCAAAACATGTTGGTTTTTGATTAAAGTGGCAAACATGTCCGAACATGTTGGACAAACATTTTCACCGGACATTTTTCCCAAGACGTAGGGGAAGCTCCAGATAAGCAGTAGCGCTTTTTTAAGCACGTTGGGTAAAAATGTTGGTGTTTAATAAAAGTGGCGAACATTTCGGGCAAACATTTTCACATAACATGCTTAAAAAACCGTCACTGCTTATGTAGAGGTTCCTCAAAATGTTCTATGAAAATGTTTGTCCGAACATGTGTACCACTTTCTGTCAAACACAAACGTGTTCTCCGAACATGTTGGGCGAACATGTTTGTGTTCGATAGAAAGTGGTGAACATGTTCAGGAACATGTTGGACAAACATTTTCACCGGACATTTTTCCCAAGACGTAGGGGAAGCTCCAGATAAGCAGTGGCGCTTTTTTAAGCACGTTGGGTAAAAATGTTGGTGTTTAATAAAAGTGGCGAACATTTCGGGCAAACATTTTCACATAACATGCTTAAAAAACCGTCACTGCTTATGTAGAGGTTCCTCAAAATGTTCTATGAAAATGTTTGTCCGAACATGTGTACCACTTTCTGTCAAACACAAACGTGTTCTCCGAACATGTTGGGCGAACATGTTTGTGCTCGATAGAAAGTGGTGAACATGTTCGGCGAACATGTTGGACAAACATTTTTACCTGACATTCTTAAAAAAGCGTCACTTCTTATGTGGAGCTTCCCTTGCGTGCTGGGAAAAATGTTCGGTGAAAATGTTTGTCCAACATGTTTGCCGAACATGTCCGCGACTTTTATCAAACACTAAAATGTTTGTCCATGAAGATACGATAGGGCGCAATTTCACGCCAAACATGTTCGGCAAACATGTTTGTGTTTGATAAAAAGTGGCGAACATGTTCGGCAAACATGTTGGACAAACATTTTCACCAAACATTTTCCCCAACATGCAGGGGAAGCTCCACATAAGCAGTGACGTTTTTTTAAGCATGTTTGGTGAAAATGTTTGTGTTTGTCAAAAGTGCCGACCATGTTCGGCAAACATTTCGGACATACATTTTCACCAAACATGCTTACAAAAGCGTCACTGCTTATGTGGAACTTCCCCTGCATGTTGGGGAAAATTTTTGGTGAAAATGTTTGTCCAACATGTTGGCCGAACACGTTCGCCACTTTTTATCAAACACAAACATGTTTGCCGAACATATTCGCCGAACATGTTTGGCGTGAAATTGCGCCCTAGAGAGTCGGTCGGAAATACTTCACCAAATTCTGCAATAAGATGTATATTTTTGCTTCGTACAACGGAGTTACTGCCAGGAAGTGGCAGTTACTTTTTTCGCCTGAATTCGACTAAAAATGATACTTTCTGGAATTCGAAACGGCTGGTCCCGAACTCTAAAAATAATGGCGACCCTGATAAAGTCAAAAAGCCTCAAAATTCCCCTATGCTGAGTGCTGATATCAAAACTCAAATCTCTACTGAACATCATTTTACGCACGGGTTTTGAATCTATCTATAATAACAAGCCGCCGTGCTCTTATTATGAGTCCAACAACTAAGTATTATAATGTTTTAATGTCATAATGTCATTTTGAAGAACTGTAATAATACGGCTTCCAACAAGGAATAACTGATATCAAAATTTTTTTTCCTTTCATTAATTACGTCTCAGATCTACAATCGTACTACCATTCCAATTGTCCATAAATCACATTAGTTTCAATTAACGCCAAAAAATCGTACATTTTCAGGTTGGGGAAAAAAGAGTGGCGAAGGGATGTACCAGTGACTAAGATTACCCGCATTTTTATTGATCGATTCTACATGATGGTTATGGTGTAAAGAATAGTGTATATCGAAAAATTTTACGTTATTTGGCGCATTCCAAAGGGACATCACTATTCCTTTTTTATTAAAAAAAAAAAAAAATTGCCGAAATAACATTATTTTGCGACGAAAGTGACAAAGGAAGAGAATTTGACGAAGCCATCACCGTATAACTTTAAATAATTAATCTTGTGAAATAGCGATGCACGGCACCATTGACTTTTTGAAAAGTTCAACTTGAAAGAACTTGAATTGTGGGCCTAAAAAATAAATGACGAACGTTACCAAATGGAGCACGAATCGCCGAACAGAAAATGCCTCGGTTCATCATTTGTATAATAAACTATATTAAGCAAGTCGAGCGTAAACTGCGGGATCCGAAGTAATCCAATACTATGCATCTCATTGTTTTTGGTCTTCCCATATCATTGAACCTACCATTATTCAATGGAAATATTTTTTTTTTTTTTTTTTGCGAATGAAACGGGCAACACGAAAATGTAATTAATAAATTGTACTAAAAGACGATCTGATTCATACTGATATAAGAAAAAAACTCTTATTAAAAAAATGTATATTTGTCAACCGATAACCATGTTTGGCTGGGCTGCCAAAGTTGAATGAAAAATAAAATAAACTGGCTTGCGCTCTCATTGTTTTAAAAGGGCGTAGATGATTTTATTCTTTCACAAAGCAAGGATGTGACCAAACTCTGTAATCGAAATACGTATTTCTTACATAGCGTTTCCGGTGTTGTGTGCCTTTGTTGCAAATCGGAAAAAAAAATTTTTTTTGTATTGTTAGAGTAATCAAAAATGCACAATTAATGAAGCAAAGTTTGTTACTTATGGGTAAAAGCAATAATTCACTCAAAAAAAAAGTAGCCTAAATAAACAATCAGAATTAGTGAAATCTGTTCTACTTGTTAATTTTAAAAAAGTGTTTTTGAAAATAACTGATTCTGATAATTCGATTAAAAATAACATACAGACTGCGATGATGATGAAAAAAACTTTCGAGTCAGATACTATACGACAAAAACGAATTAAAAAGTATACACACTGTCGGCTGTTAGGCTCAGTATTAATAGAATTATTTAAAAGGTCTATCCAATAACATATTTAATTTCTTTTAGATTTACGATATCGGTTTTATTTGAAAACGGAAATAAGTCTTGAATATCGTGACTCAGAATCAAGAAACTAATCAAAAGTCGACGGATGAATACAACTGACATGAGCTCCCAATAAACAAACTTCTTTTTTTTTCGTAAAGATACACGTGGTGGCTAATTTACTTTTTCTGCCAATTTTCTTTTTTTTTTGCTTTATCGACCGCAGGGAGAATAAAGCATTGTTTTTAGCACAAATTTCAGATTTTCAGTTTTCGATATTTTTACACGTTTTGAAGTCCCCTGATGCCGGAAAAAGCAAAATTTGGATGGTGGCCGTGTGTGTGTATGTGTGTATGAATGTATGAATGTATGAATGTATGAATGTATGAATGTATGAATATATGAATATATGTGCAAAAAATCTGTCCGTCGAAAAGCAGAAAAACGGAAGAACGGATGTCGATGATTTTTGGTGGGTAGCAACTTCTAATGAAATGTAGGTGCTGATTAGTTTTTGAGCCAAATCGGTTCAGCGATTCGGAAGCAGTGAGTAAAAATGTTGAATTTTCAACTATTTCAAGATATTTTTTGACTATAAATCGCAAACGCAACTACCGATTGAGTCCGATTTTCGTACTGCAGTAGATATTCATCAAGATACTCTACCATTGAAATTTGGTTAAATTCTGTTGAGTGGTTCAGAAACGGTGAGCAGGGCTAAAAGTATGGGTATAGGCCTAAAAACCGATATCTCCAACTTTTGAAACGTCACGACATGACGTCATCGATTACGTCAACAAAGCGATTTGGATGCTGATTGGCGGGTTCCTCGTGGGAGCTAACGAAAAACTAACCGTATTTTTGAGAATATTTTCGAGGTAGAGGATTCCGAATCTGAGATAATTTTTCCAAAATTCGAATTCCTTATACCCGTACTGCGGCTTTGGTGGACCTCTGATCAAAAATCTAACCATATTTTTGAGAATATTTTTGGGGTAGAGGATTACGAATCTGAAATAATTTTTCCAAAATTCGAATTCCTTATGTCCGTATTGCGGCTTTGGTGGATTTCTGATCAAAAATTTAACCGTATTTTTGAGAATATTTTTGGGGTAGAGGATTCCGAATCTGAAATAATTTTTCCAAAATTCGAATTCCTTACGCCTATACAGCGACTTTGGTGTCTCTGATCAAAAATCTAACCGGATTTTTGAGAATATTTTCGGGGTTGAGGATTCAAAATCTGAAATATTTTTTCAGAAATTCGCATTCGTTGTGCCCGTACTGCGGCTTTGGTAGAACTCTGATCGAAAAACTAACCATATTTTTGAGAATTATTTAAATAGTCGATAAAGCACTTTGATCGGTTCACCGATCTCATTTTTTTTTTTTTCAGAGGTAAAAAGTTGTATTTACCTTGACATTCAAAATCGAGACGAAAAACGTTTTCAAGTACTAGAAAGCGAAAAAAAAAAAAAAAAAAAACATGAGAAGTTATTTTAAAACACCGAGCGAGAAATAAAAATGAGTTTGAAAAATGATTATCATGTAACTATGCAAGAAGAGAAGAGAGTAGATGAAGGTTCACGGATACAAATGAACCGTTATTCCCGATCGTACCTAGCATAGACTATTATTATAACATCCATAATTAATGCATCTCATCTGGAATAAAAGGATAGTACAAACAAAGGCAGGGATATGCACGCGGTTTTATCTTTTTTAAACTTTCCCAAAAATTTTGAATAAATGCCGCCATTTTATAAGGCTAATATTTTTTACTTAATTTTAAACAAAAAAAAAAAAAAAAATTTACGTGATGCGAACCGGTATTTCCATTTTTAATAGTAAATTATTCAAAAACACGACTATTCGTACCTTTACTACATGAGCAACAATTTTATGGTCCTTTAACGTCCGTCATTATCCTTTTTCTGCGCAAGGTAGAAATCGGACCTAATTGATTTCTTCGATATTCATTTTTCCTTGCTGAGATAACACGTTTCAGAAACTAATGCATCGCTTTTCCCCGCCTCCATTACCCACATTGCCTTTTAAAAATGGGACCCAAATATCGAAAACTTGTATTTTTTTTTCTTGATCGATGGCATTTCCGAATTAATACTATTTTAGAAAGGATATATTTACGTTTTACCTACAGTATGTATGACCGGTCTTGTTTGCCTTTTAAGTCGAGAAATTTTTTTAAAACGACATTTTAATGTTAATTGAAAACGGTAATGGTAACTCGGTAAATTAATAATAAATAAAATATCGTTTGAATTTCAATAAATTTCGTGAGGGACGTTACTGCTTTAATTGGTTGAGATATATGCAGTGCGTTAATAGATCCAAAAGTTATTGGTCTACTTACTGAAAAAGAAAGAGAAAATAAAACGAAAAATGTGGTGAACGATGTGCCTCTTCTAGTATAAGTGAATGGTGTAAAATTCGTTTTTTTTTTCCGAAGTAACACCAGTTGGTCCGTTGAAGAATTGAAGAGATTATAATCCACAAAGGTGCGATGATTTGCAACTGAAATTTATAATTATTGCATCACTATTAATATATCGTATTATTACTATTTTTTAATTGACAAAACACTCGTTTTTCACAATCACTATAACACACCGTGAACATTCGTTTCGTTAATTAACTAAAGCATTTATCGATGGATATTTGTTAGTCATCATTTTTATGTTGAAATGAAGGCTGAGAAAAGTAAAAGCTAAGATTTTTGGAATTTTTGTTTTTACTACTGAAAAGCCGCCAGAATTTTTTTCACTAAAGTCTATGTTTGGCCAATACTCTTCCAATTGGACGAATCGGTGAAAAACCATAAGCTAAATGTAGAAAAATCATTCGGGAAATTTTAATTTGGAATGCAATCGGAATGTGATCGATCAAGGGTTTTGAATGGGATTGAACTTTATAAGAAATACAACGGGAAAAAAGCTTTGCTTAAGAAGGAAATTTTATTTTTGTCCTAGAGCCACTGGACTTTATAACATTCTAACCTAACCTAACCTAACTTAATTTCTTGAATCTTGAACTACTTAAAAATTCTCTGCAACAAAATCAGGGTATCTACTGGAAATCAATTTTAAAAATGAAGGCTTTTTAAAGGATTCAAGAAATTAATTTAGGTTAGGTTAGGTTACATTAGATTAGGTTATGTTAGGTTAGGTTAGGTTACATTAGGTTTGGTTATGTTAGGTTACATTAGGTTTGGTTAGGTTAAGTTAGGTTAGGTTAGGTTAGGTTAGGTTAGGTTAGGTTAGGTTAGGTTTGGTTAGGTTAGGTTAGGTTAGGTTAGGTTAGGTTAGGTTAGGTTAGGTTAAGTTAGGTTAAGTTAGGTTAGATTAGGTTAGGTTAGGTTAGGTTAGGTTAAGTTAGGTTAAGTTAGGTTAGGTTAGATTAGGTTAGGTTAGGTTAGGTTAGGTTACATTAGGTGAGGTTGTTAGGTCAGGTTAGGTTAGGTTAGAATGGTCCACTTTTAACAAAAATAAAGGTTTTGAAAAAACTTTTTTTTTTAAAATTACACCCCTTTTTCATGTTAGACCGGCTGAGGATAAATTTTTTTTCATCAACAGGGATGGATTTTTTTTTAAAACTGAGTCACCCGACTAATAGTTCCAATTTTCGGGCTAACAGATTTCTGTTGATTAAATATATTTGGGGATTGCAACCTTACTCAAACTTAAACGTTTTTACATGAAAATCAATCGACAGAGTCAAATAAAAACCAAATTCTACGATGGGGTTTGGCCGAGAAAAAAGTGAAACAAAAAATGAAAAAAAACTGAAAATAATTTAATAAAGCTAGAAAAAGGTAAGTAGAGACCCTAAAAACGTTTAAAAGCCGATATTTTAGCATTTTACACAGAGCTCTTTGTTGACCTAATTGAAAATTTTGAATCCAAGTTTGATAAGTGCGTAAATGGTCACAGAAGGCCTGGAGCGAACTAATGAGGGGCAAAGGAACTCAGACCCCATGAGAGCAAGTATGAGCTCCCCTCGTGATTTTTTTTTTCGGCATACAATGGTTTGAAAAATGCATGCAATTTTAGCACTTTCCTAATCTTCCATATAAAAAAAATCACTTGCAACTTCCCTTTCGAGCTGGTTGCAGGCTTGGATCACAGCTCAATTTTTCATCAACAGGGATGGATTTTTTTTAAAACTGAGTCACCCGACTAATAGTTCCAATTTTCGGGCTAACAGATTTCTGTTCATTAAATATATTTGGGGATTGCAACCTTACTCAAACATAAAATACATTAATACACATTATCGAACCATAAAGCCTATCGTAGTGCTGACTGCCGAAAAATAGATATACAATAACTGAAAACATTCTTTAAAGCTTTTTGGTTCTAGATCTTGGGTTCTTCTAACGCAATTCAGAAATCCGGCCTAAAAAACCTAATAGGTTGGGAACGACGAAGGCAATGAGGATTTTTACGGCATACTAAATCCGCTAGGGCGGCTCTGGCTGCTATCATGGTAAAATGGCGGCCGGCTTCGGATTGGTCAATAAATATTCCCTTCTCATATTAATGTCATTTATTAACCAATCCGAAGCCGGCCGCCATTTTACCATGATAGCAGCCAGAGCCCCCCTAGCGGATTTAGTTTGCCGTAAAAATCCTCATTTAAAATTTCTTTTACCTACGTCTAAGACTTATAAATACATATTTTTACGCTAACAGAACACATATTTTCGATCTTCATTATGCATACGTGCTTAGACTATACACGTTTACAAGCAGGATCCTGTCAAAATTTATGCGGTTCCTTATGCCCCCTCCGTAGAAAATAAATAAGGGAGAATATGCAAAAATATTTCTTACACCAGTAGAAAATTTCTCATTACAAACCGTGTTAGAACTTTGCCAAATCCCAGAAGCAAAATATGAGTTAAATATGCTGGAGTACCAGCATTTATATTAACGATCAAACGACAATGAATAAGACAGTGAAATTAAAAAGATCCCAGCAGGGTTCATAAAGTAAAATGGATGGGACGAGTAGCTGAAGAAGTGGTTTTTGCGGAAAACCAAAAACTTGCTAACTGAAAGTATTACCCATTCCGCATTGATATTACAATTTTCCACTGAATTAAAATCTCATTGGGCCCGGCCCATTTTTATTAACGACAAACCTCCAAACTGATGTCAGCTCAATGCAAATTTATTAGCCTATTATTACGAGATTACATACACAAAATATAACCATACTTTACAGTTACAAAACCCAAAAATTAAATTATGGCAAACTTCAAAGATTAGTATATCACTCTCTTGTCTTATCAAATTATTTAAATGAGGAGTAGTTGAACCGTATTATAACAAAATGCGCATTTAGCTTTTCTCATGTTTTGCAAACAAATATTATTTATATTTTCCTGTTGAACCCAAAATTTGGTACACACCTATTCCAATGAAATCTTGATTAATGTAAGGTCACTTAAACACAACTTAAACACAGTGTAACAGGTCGTAACGTAACAGCTTTTAAGCTTCTTTTATTAATAAAAAATATTTAAAAAATTAAAACACCCTAATCCAAGCACGATTTCACGTTTGACTGGAGTCACGCTTACAAACTCTTCGACAACCGTCGCACAACTGGAAAGTGAAAACTACCTGCATCTTATAACTCACTCGCTTATTGAAAAATATAAACCTGCGCGCGCGCGGGAATCTGGCTCTATGTTTTTTTTTAGATGTTTTAGGATATAAAAGAATCGAACTCACAGTACCTGGCTCGCTCTACGCTCCGAGTCTACCACATTTTTTTTAGAAGGTATTACACGCACATCGCATACACTATATATGCATAAAACAAAAGCGTGGATCATCACCGATGTTTTTATTACTGATGTTACGAATGGAACTTGCAGAATGTTTGGAGAACGATTTCTTCCGTATAGGTGTTATACCGCAAAACCTTTTCGTGGTCGTCATCATTTTGGGTGTGTCCAGGCGCACCTAAATGCTTTAAAAGCGATCGCCTTTAGGATTTTCTCATTTCTGAGTAATGCTCTTATTTCTGTTCAGAGTTAATTTTTTTTAAAAATATGATGTTATGTCTAGTTTTTGAAACTTTCAGTTAGTTTTAAAATGATGACGCATGAAAAATTTTGAGTTGGAATTTCTGTACGTTGAAGTGAACGAGTTTTCCTGATCATCAATGGTCAGGGGAAAACCGGGCTTGAGAAAACTCGATGCCTGATAAATTATAATTCTAGTCTTTTAAACATTCTTCGTTTTTAAGATGAAAGATATTTCGGTGCAAATTTTTAATTTTTATTATTATTTTTTTTTTTTTTAATTTAACGGGAATGGGGTCTCTATTTTTAAAAAGCCACGATTGTGTAATAGTGTGCTGTTTTTGGTAAATATAGGAAATCAGTTGAAAAGGTAAATCGAAGTGGCTAAGGATGGAATCGAACCACCGACCTCTCGTTTCAAAAACAATTACAAGATCTCTAATATTTTCTAAATAACAAAATTAAAAAAAAAAAAAAAAAGCCCCTAGACGTATTTTTGAGAGTCGACTCTCGGTTAACACCTAACTCCACTTTTTACAAAAAATTAGTCCGGTACGACCGAATTCCCATATATATCTATGTCTATGTCAAATCTGGTTAATACGTAACGAAACATCGGTTTGAACGTAATAAAATTCCACATTTTCGAAGAAAAAAATGATAAAATGTGAGATTTTTTTAGAAATTATTAAGTATTTTTTCCAAATTTTTCAAGATTTTTGTCCATTCTTGGGAAATTTTAAATATAAATTAAGTATCTAAGACTTCTAAAGTTTTAAAACAAAAATGAAATTTTTTTAAGACTAAAAAAATGGCTTTAAAACTCATTATTTAAAAAAAAATGAAAAAAAAGGTTATATTAAGCTTATTCAGTGCATTTAAAAGGGTAACGCTATCACTCGACAAGACAGTTTTATTTAAAAAAAAGAAAAAAGAAAAGAAAGTTTTACGAAACAGATTTGCCGCCAACGAATGACGGAAAAATGTAAACAAGCAGAGCTCCTTGTGACAAAGTCTGTAACTGTATTGCTAGGAAAAAAAATGTTTTTTTTTTCTCATCCCAATTTTCAAAACGCAACATTATTCAACAATATTAAAATTCATTATCATTTTTTCAAGTTTATCAAAAAAAAAAAAATCTTGGAATTGAAACACGGAATTCGTAATAAAAAAAAAGAAAGAAAAAGATGTCCTTAACTCGAAACTTCGGAAGCGGATATAACCTGTCGGAACCACTACTTACAGATTTTTGAATCTTTCTTTCGGGTCAATAATCAAACTGAATATTCGTGTTAAAAATAAATAATTTCAACATTTTTCAGAACAATTTTTTTATCGGCCAGTAATACAAAAATTGGCATCAGTGGACTTAGTAAGCATCAATAGACAACAAATGACGCGACCTCTTGCGGAAATTTCGGGAAACAACGAAGAGTGACTCCGTCAAACATATTGGACGATTGCCCTGCCCTCTGTATTTGATTTTTTATTCAAATAAATAATCAAACGAAACATTTTAAACGGGTTAAAAAATAAATTATTTCAGCACCAGTCAAAACGATTTTAGTATCGTAATACGAAAATACGTTAATAATTAATTAATAATTTTCTTTTCTTCATTTTAGATGACCATTTTTAAAAACTTTCCATTCGGTGGCGCATCCTAGCGGGAATTTTTAAGCAACAGTGCAAGGTCTAACACCACGTGATCAAAAACAAGTTTATGAAAATAAATGTAAAAAAAATGTATCGAAAAGAGCTCTCTATACGTATTAGTTACGCAGTTTTTTAATAAAGGTGATATGTAATTAAGTGGTGGATGTCTGAAAAAAAAATTGTGATTTTTAGTTGTCGATGTTTTTAAAAGCGGAAAAAGTAAAACGAAAAGAATGCTGGGTCATGTTTCTAAAAGTGAAAATTGATGTAGATTTCTACACTGATAGAATTATATAAAAGGCTAAAACCGATAAGATGGTCAGGTTTTCATGGTGGACATGGTCGACATCGATCGCATTAATCATCCTGTTTAACATCAAAATAGTTCATTTGATTTCGCATCAAAGTCAATTATGTGAAACTAGGGATTTACCTTGCACACATGAAAATGTTGAAACGTGTCGCATGAAGTATTACAAATTAAATTCCAGCGAATGTAAAGAATTAGCTTTCGACGAGTCAGCTACGACTAAGGATAACTCATTGGGAAATGTGGAGCTTAAAACATACTATTACGATATTAACAAGTCTTATAAATCAACAGCGTTTAATGTCTCATTATCAAACATACATTGGAAGCAGCTAAAATTTCGATTTAAGCAAGATGGAAATGAACTGAAAAATACATGCAGAGAATTTGAAATATTAAATAATACAATTGTAGCAGATCTTTTTTATGATTGTCTCTGGTCAAATGAATCTTACGAGGGGAAATCTTTTTATTTTGAATATGAGGCTAAAAATGACACAACAAGCACATACAGAAAATACATCTTTAGAGTCCCATATGCAAAAGGCATAAATGATGAAGCAACAGAATTAGCAAATTGGGAATTGTTTGCATTTGTAGAAGTCGTTAAAAGTTGTTTTGGATTAACAACATTTATATTACATTGGCAACCTTTGCCTCAAAAATTCTTTACTTATGACTATAACATAAGCGTGGTTTCAAATGATTCAGGAGTAATTCAATTATTGGATTCAAATAACGTGACTTGCCACAAATACGGAGAATGTCAATATACATATAACAAGTGGTATGGGAATGTTCAATTTTGGATTCAACCTATGTGCAATAATGATTCTGCTTGTTTCATTACCAAAACTCAAGTTTTCCTTTTAGGTAAGAAAGTTTGGGAATTTTTTTTATGATTTTAAAACAGAATCTTCATGATTAAAAGATATAAAACATAAAAATGCTGAATTATTGGCTGATTTTATGATTTAATTCAACAAATTCAAGCCTTTTAAAACTTTTTTTTTTCTTTTGACAGTCTTGAAACATGAATGAATAACACACATATCAATATTATTTACGTTTTATGAACAAAAAAAAAATATTTACTAATTGAAGACCATAAACAGCTATGTTTGCAAAACTAAAATCCTACTTAATTTTGACAACAAAAACAATACCTATAAAAATATTTTTAATTGCTCATCTTAAAAATTCCATTTTTTTTTTTAGGAGGGGAAAGCACTAAACCCATGCTGATTGGTATCGTATCAGTGACGTTGATTTTGCCTGTCATGTTATATGTTTTGTTCCTTCTTAAAAATCATTTGATCTACAAATCAAAGAAATGGATGAGATTCACTCCAAAGGTCCTAATCGTGTTTTCACCATCAGTTCCGTCACATTTAAATGCGGTTCTTGCTCTTGTTGAATATTTAAAAACATATTGTAATGTTCAGCCGTTGATAGATGAATTACATATCGTCACTTCGAAATCCAGGGTAAGTATATGAATGTTGCATCATATGAATCTTAAATGTGCAAGCATTAAATCAAATAGGTTACGAAGAAGACACAAAAAGGTGTTAAATGTTTATGGCGGTTTTCGCACTCAAAAATCTTACTAGGAGCTTTATTTTAATCTTGGTCAGTAAGGCGGCTGAGGAAGGATAGGGATGAAGGGATCAAGTGGTTTAATTTGTATACGTGGGAAAGGAGGAAAGAGGGCGGGGAGGGGGAATTCATATTTATTTGCTTATGTAAGCTAATGAGCAAACTTGAGTACTTGTTTTTTTATAACTGTAAACCACATTAATTTTTTTTTTTTTTTTTTTTAAATTTAAAGGCGCCTTTTAATTTAGTAATGTTTATTAGGAACTTACTTTGGGGTATAAAATCTAAAATATTTTCTTCATAATGCTTTTCTTAAAAATTTATAATCCCATAGTAACTCGGGAAAACATTTTCGAAAATAATTCGTATCCGGTAAATAATTGTCTGGCATATACCAAGTTTAACAATTATAGGAGCAGAAGTGGACGAAAAAATTTATTTTCAATATAATGAACTGATTTAAAGAGAAAATTTCGGTCTTTAAAGCATTTAAAAAAAAAATTATACTAATTATCAAAGATGGAAGGGCAGATTTTAAAAGATTACTCGTTTAAATTGCTTGCACACTCATCATAGGAATGGCTGGAATTCAGAACTCTTCTGCTAATGATATTTTTCATAATTTAACTTAATTTCTCATAATTTTTTGAATACAAATGATTTTAATTCGTTTTTCCAGGATCCCTTTAAATGGTGTAACGAAGCATTCAAGTCGGCTGATTTCGTTATGGTGGTCGCGTCGCCGTATCACAAATACCTGAGGCTCACGGATTCAGTCTACCAGAACACAGATATTCTACTTTTACGATTGTTAAGGGAACGTTTAGTTACAAGGGGTTCAAAAACTCAATTTTTCTCTTTAATATTACCTTATTGCTCGGAAAAAGATATCCCGAGCGACGCAGTAAACCTGAGAAGGTTTTTGTTTCCGGAAGACCTCAACAAAATGTTGAGGTTCATTCATCGCGAATGGAGGCTACCCGGATTTTTAAGACCCGCCGTCTTAGGAGGGAAAGAAGATTATAAAGTGTGGGGTACAAAATTAACGAACGCAATAGAGGAAGCTCAAGTCGATCTCAAGAAAAATGAACATGAGTATCAACGAATGATCGAGGAAATTAGAAATGAAAAAGAAGCGATAGATTCAGATCAAGAAATGTTAACGTGTTTGAGGCACGGGAAAGAAAATTGCTGCGAATTTAACGATCATTCGCTGAGAAATAAATCAGCGTTAATCGAATTAGCGCAGGATACTTTTAGGGAATTTCCCGGTAGGGTAGATAGCATGAATTTATCAGGGGAAGAAAATTTGAGCTTGGTCAATTCCGAAGTAAAAACTAACAATATTATTAACCTACACGATTTAGATCTGTAAGGTTGATATTAACTTAAAGTCAATTCTAGTCTTTTTTAAAATGATTTGTCCAATGATGCAACGGTGAAGCCTTATGTCTTTTCCATCCAGTTTTTTTTTGGAAAAGTATATTTAATAACTTAGATGAGAAAATCTTAGTTGAAAGTCAAATAGAGAGCTTCGTTGATTAGCTAATTTTTTTTTTTTTTCCTTTTTTTTTTCGACACAAAAATTTAATTTTAAAGATTTTAGGGAAATTGCATTAGTTTTAATTACCTCAATTAATTTGGATGATTGCGTAGAAGTGGCTGGATTACTTCTAGTTTTATGGAAAATGATCTGACTGATAATCTTGAAAAGATATTTGTTAAATTTTAGTATGGTTGACAAAATGTTGTCGAACAAAATGGTTAATGGTAATTATGGCTTTGTGCACCATTGTTTGCATTTTTAATTAAATGCTTCACGCTAAAAATCATTTTTTAAACAATAATAGAGAAAAACAGACAATATTTTAATAATAAGGGAAAAGCAAGTTGATTAAATAGGTGCTGTCGAATTTACTGAGATAAATCGTTGAAATTTTTGTTGTAGAAAAAAACGATCTTTTCTGAAAGAAAATAGTGCTCCGAAGGAAGCAAAAGCTCTTGTTGTTTTACGATGTATTTATTAAGAATTTTAGTACCTGAAAGGCACTAAAAAATGTACAACTTTTTTTTTTCTTTTTTTTTTTTTTAATTAGTAATAAGGAATTTTTTTTTTAATGCCTATAAATAAATCTGATCCAGATTTAAAAGGTCATTTTTTTTTTCAAATTAGTTTAATGATTAATTTGATCTGAGATCAAAATTTATTTTTAGCTGCATTAATTTCATATTGAAAAGAAAAGGATTAAAGAAGCAGCTAATGAGATGCACGTTAAATGTAAAATCGTTTTTATGCTGTGTATTATTGTTTTCAGCTTTATATCAATGCTAATTTTTTCCTTTTCGAACGAGCCAATGTTTTGGTTCTTTAGTTCCTACTTTAAAAAAATAGATTTTAATATTCGGAATCTACGTAATATCATGATATTAACATAACTTTTAACTTAGAAACGTTAAAATCATCGTATATGATTAAACAGATTCTCAAAAAAAAAAAAAATTTTTTTTGTCTTTAATTTAGTATAATTTTTAATTTCATGATAAATTGTGAATTAAGATATTTTTGTTTGCAATATGAAATAGATTTAATGGAAATTGAAAGAAAAATTATTGCTAAGAGCAAAGTGCAGTAAAAATAAAAAAAAAAAAAAGTAACGAAGAATATTGTTATGCAATGTGCAATAGATAAAAATTTTCCGTCTTTTGTACTGCATTGGTTTTTTTAATTGAACTGCGTATTAGAAATACTACAGGTCTAGCTTATTTCTGTTAATGATAATTATATAGGTCTATCGCTTTAATGTTCCACTAATTCTTCAGTAATGTCCTTGTTTGTTTATTTATGTATTGAATCTTTAGAAAAATAACACTAGTAAACATTAAGGGAACAGGGAGTTGTAATTTTATGACTAGTAAAAAAAAAATTATGTCATATATTTGCAAAAATTTGCAAATTGAATTCTTAAAATTTGATCGAGCTTTTTATTCGTTTCTCGTTTGTTTTTTGTCATTGTAAAGGCCTAAATTTGGTAGTAATTTTTAAAAAAAATTTGTGATCGGTATTTTTGATATTTTCATTAAGTTTTTTTTTTTTTTAAAAGAAGTCTATAAATTGAATTGTTGTGGACCTTAAAAAAAATTATGTTTTTGTTGGAATTTTTTTTACACTTTATTTAGTCAGTAATACTTGTTAGTGTTATCACATTTATTTTTCGACTTTTCTGAGATAGGTTATTAGCAGATCAACAATTAATTTAAGTAAAATTTCTGCCAGGTGGAACCATGAAATTTTAGATAATGTAAAAGCAGGGAATTTATTTCCATTTAGAGGCCAAAATAAGTGTCCTAGGTTTTCTTTCATTCCATAAATTAATAACCCTTATGATTTACAATTCTATGGTTGCAATTTAATTGCTAATCTATTTTCTTAAAATAATCATTTTTTCCTTTAAAAAAAATCAGAGATTTCTTATATATCGAACTTAATAAAAAGTAGCCTAATTTCAAATTTTGCGTTTAAATTTAAATTAAACTTTCAATTATGATATTAAATTGCCAAATTCTTTTAATTGTTAAAATATGTTCTGAACTTTAGATATTATTCTTTTATTGCACTTATTTTATTATTTTTATTGCACTTTATTTTATTGCACTTTGCTGCGAATTTCTTATGGATGATGTTGATCTCTTTCTATTTACTAATTACTGTGTAAGTTAAAGGTGCCTAAAATATTTTTCAATAAAAAGAACGTATCTTACGAATTCAGGTCTGCTTTAAAATTATTTGCAAATAAGACTATAAGTCGGTTTTATTTTTAGTCATTAAAGATTACATCTGTATGTCAGAGGTAACGAGTACCAGTTCTGAAGTCATCAATATGTAATATGAATAAAAATGACGTCAAAGCTAAAACTCGAACAACTGAGGTACGCTGTTTTTTCACCGTAAAGTTCTGATAGTTTAAAAAATCTATTCGTACATTTGTTTCTTTTCTGTTTTTAATTTTAATCTTTAAAAAAAATGTTCACTGGAAAAAATAGATGTTATTGATTTTAAACTTCATAAAAACATGTGAGTTCAACTTAGATTATAATGTTAATTACGATGTAAAATCGCGAAACTCACAAATTTATCAAAACACTGAAATCTCTTAATTTTAGTTTAGTTAAGTAAGTACTTTCATTTGAAAAAAATAAAAATAATTTTAATTTGAGGAATATAATACTTTACGTGGAGCTGCGTGTTTTTCTCTCGTTTCTGCGTGTAAATTTTTCGGATCCTTACAAGTGTTTGAAATGACTGTCTGAAATACCTGATAAAAAATGTAACTGCGCGTACAAAATTAGTTTCCTCGATTTAATATCACAATTTTGAAAATGTCAAAATTGTGATACATCAAAACGTTTGTTTATAATAGTTTTATTAAATTAAAATCTGTTTTTTTTTCCGAATGAAAAAGAAATTATTCTAGGTACCCAATTTGAAAAATAAGATTCATCTTTTTTTTTTAAATAATCGGAGTATATTTTTAATAAAAATTATTAAATACTTTGATTATCATTTGTTTTTTTTAAACTTTTTTTACATCACAAAGCTCTTTTTTGCTACTCTCTACATAAATATTTGAATTGGAAATATTGGCTATTTCTTTAGCTAATTTAATGGCTGGTATTGTTTCCTCACAAGGCATCGAATCAGAGCCTTGGCTGGAATTGACTAATTTAGCCTCTTCACTAGGCTTAACGTACAAATTGTTTGCTTGCGTTTCATTTTCGTACTTTGGTTTAAACTCGGTAACATCTTCATTTTCATATCTTATGGTGACACATACACATTTTCCCGGCGGACAAGCACACATTTTGATTTGTTTAAACTTAGGCCCTCCCTGTATTTCAAATGTCCATTTTAAGGTTTCGTTATTTTCACTTTGCGGTGCATTAGGAAGAAATGATTCTTCCTCGTCGTTGTTGTTACCATTTAAAAAATCACTGAAGTAAGTTTTATTTTCGATTATTCTAGGGTTGAGATCTAAATAGTCTTTTCCTTCGCTTAACATTTCTTCGAATTTAGCAACCAAAGTTTTGAACGTAGGTCGATACGATGGGTTTTCGTGCCAACATGACCGAAGAATTTGGTATAATTCGTTCGAACAGTTCTGTGGCCTTTCCATCCTGTATCCATTCTTAAGTAGATGGAAAAGGTTTTGAACGGCTATCCCAGGGTACGGGCTTGCTCCGGATGTGACTAATTCCCACAGAACAATGCCGTAACTCCACACGTCGGATTTCGTCGTGTAGATATGGTCGGCCAATGATTCAAGAGCCATCCATTTAACCGGCACTATAAATTTAAAATAAATACAATTTACCGGAGGGGAGTTTGATTTGAGGACAAAAATCTTTGTTTTGGCGACGTTACCACGGAACAGGGTTGCAATGTAAATAATGGACAGCAGTGGGTTACATGGGTAATAAGGGAATCTAGGGAATATTGCAGTGGGCTGCAATGGGTAAACTAGGGAATATCTGGATGATTCAAAAGTGCCATAATGTTTCTGGATTTTTCTGGTCAAATTATTGAGAGATTTGAAGCAAAAAAAAAAAAAAAAAAAAAAAACCGTGTTGAATCTCATTTTGGACATCAGGAATAATACGAGACATATGCACACAAGTGGTGCACACTAATATCTATACTTCTCAAATTTCGTTCAGAGATGCTGCGTATTTAACGGAATATTCTGCTAAGAATATTCTGATTCATTGCCCTTAAATCTTGTGAATGGGTTGTTTTGTCGTCTGCCTCCTTTTTTGAACAGAGCAATCATTTTTCATAACCTATCAGAATTTGTGTATTGCACAACATTGCCTCTTACTGATATGATTTGAGGCATTCAAGAACATTTTTAGTATGATGAACGCTTTGGGTTTTTTATTGAATCGGATTGTACGATAAATATTAATTACTTACCTCTCCCCTTACTTCTCTTCAAGTAAGTATCATCTTCATATATATCTCTTGTCAGTCCAAAATCGGAAATTTTACATATTAGACCCTCAGCGACAAGAACGTTTCTTGCTGCTAAATCTCTATGCACTAGCTGAAAATAAACAAGCAGAATAAAACGTATTATTTTTACTCACTTGGGAGTTCCTTTTTGTTATTACCTTCATTTCTGTCAAGTAAGACATTCCTTTAGCTATTTGCCAAGCGAAAGTAAGAATATCTTTAGGTGTAATACGAGTTACACTCTCCATGTAACTTGTTTCGGCTTCTTTTTCATTTATTTGATGCTCCGAACCGAACTGTCTACTTTTACGGAGATAATTTCTGAAAAAGCAATAGAAAATTTTCATTTTGATATCATATGTGCAACCATGTGAATTTAATTGTTTAATAAAAGTTTCCTTCCATAGGAGAAAGCGTTTAAAAAGAAGTAATAAAGGAAAAAATGGCTTTTTTTTTTTTTTTCTTTTTTTTCGGGAAAAAAATTGAAATAGTTTTGGAAGTTTTTTTCCGATTATTTTATTTTTAAGTTTGGCACGATATTGTTCGGGGGGGGGGGGGGGGACCATGTTAGGGTTAGGTTGTTAATAGGAATACTCGCAACATTTAAGCTCCTGTTTTTTTTAAAATTTCTTTTCAGGAAAAAAAAAATACGCAAGGTTAAAAAAAAAAAAATTAGAGCGCTTTAAAAGAAATATTTTTGGCGCAAGATTAGTGATATAACGTTATCCCGATTTTCGGGGGGGATTATTTCTCATTAAGATGAGCTTACAATTTTCTGGAGGATCCAATCAAAGACGATTTGATTCGAAATAAAAGCTAATGATTATAGGATTCAGTTCAGTATTCCGTGCCTACATCGCTTTTCATATATCTATGCCACGATGATAAGCAGATTCGAAATCAGTAATTAAACCGTCTAATGATATAAAAAAAAACAAAAAAAGACTACGGTTGCGAACTCAAAAATTATTAAGTTCATTAAACAAGATTAACTTGCATATTACCTCAACGATCCAAATTTGGCGTATTCTATAATAATGCAAATAGGGCCGTCCAAAGTTGTGCAAGCTCCTAAAAGGTGAATTACGTTTGGATGATCCACATCCTTTAGCAGTTGATATTCAGAGACCAAATCCGCAAGCTCTGATTCCTTTGCATTATCTTTCAGAGTTTTTACGGCTACAATGACACTTCCTGAAATCGATTGAAAAAGATTAAATCCTTAAGCCCGAAAATAATTTTATTCAAAAAACTTAACGAAAATCACCTTCGTTTCCTGCAATTCCGTCTGCTCTTGCCCTCAAAACTTTTCCAAATTCTCCTTCTCCAATGGTCTCCTCTATTGATAATCTATGCCTCGGGAATTCCCATTTTTTATCATAATATTCGGGTTTATCATTGACGGCAGGAGCATGGGATGAAGATCGAAGAGTATCTCCCGGTCGTTCGACGTAATCCTCGTAATTCACGTTGACAATATCTTCTTTCAAAGGTCTCTGATGGGGGCAACGTTTCCGTAATCTTCTAGAATTAAAAAGAAAAATAATAATAATAATTCGTTTTGACAGACAAAATTTATAATCGGTCTCTAATAATTATTCATACTTATAATTCCTGGTTAATATTATTCCAACGATCAATAATACAAGAACAAGAGATCCACCTATTAACGATAATAGACACCCGATGCCGCACTGATCCGAATCAGGAGCTGCAAAAAATAATTAAAATTTCCATTTTTTTTTTGTTTCCTACGGAAAAATCTCGAAGAGACATAAACTGGCATACGAAAGGTAATTAAAGGAACATCTAAACCAAAACTTACCATAATTAACACATTAGTAAGCAAAGTTTACTTAGGTAGTTAAAATTTTAAGAGATTGGCGGAAATTTCTAGGACGTGATGAGATGAACGTGCATGCGAATGAATGTTAAAAGATTGATATTATCGGGGGTGACATTATGGGATGTTACGATAATGACGCGATAATTTTCAATTTGATTCAATGCTCTTTACAGAGGATATGGAGGTCTTGCTGAAGAAGAAAAAACATATAAGGATAGACAGAACAAACCTATTATAGCACTGATGTTGACGTCACGATAAGCGGTGTCGTTAACATAGTGGTTTATTTGATTATTAGGTCCATCACCTTTATTTTTTTTACTCTCTGGCGATATGCCGCAGGTGCATTTTCCCAATTCAGAACACGAACAAACTCCAGTCCCTGAATAAATGCCAGGACGACCACCTTCATTTTTCATAGCCGTGCCGTATAATTCGTCTGAAAAAAAAAAAAAATTAAATGGTGTAGAATGTGAAGATTCTTAGAATTGAGCGAATTTCTCTATTCCCATTTTGAAAATAAAAGTCAAACTCGATTACGATAAGATTAAGGGGATAATCGAAACAATTCATTAAGAGCGAATTTTCCACCTGCGGCATAATTTCTACACTTAATTTGCTTAGTACGCGATTTTAACTTTGCAAAATGGTGCCAGAGTCTTTTAAGCTTTATTTTACTGCAGTACTAAACTTTTTTTAAAATTTCGTTTAAAAGGGAAATTCAAGTAAGGCTAATTTGGGATATTACCCTCTGGCTCAGGACGTCAAAATATGTTTCCTCTAATGAGTATTTATCATTGACAAAAGATTTCGGGAAATTCCCCTTTCCCTGGAAGTCTAACGTGATACTTGAAAGTTCCCAAAGCTGGCAGAAGGAAACTGCTAGCTTATTTTATCAGACAAAAGTGAATTGATAGGCAATTTCATTTATTTTTTATTAATTTCAGAAAACTTGAGTACAACAGATATTGCGAAGAAAAATTCGAGAAGTCAGAATCTAGTTTTTTGAAGTGTATTATTTGCATTTAGACGCAGATTCATCATTCGCCTTCATAATTATTAAACACGGCCATATAGACAGGTCCGGAAACTCCTATTCCTTACACACGAAAGATCTTGTCCCGCTTAACTACTCGAAAATTAGCTCTTTCTTTCTACCACCGTAAGCGCTACTTGTACGCTAGAAGCTTCTTGATTGGCCATTGAGATTTGTAAACAACGATGGCGGCGCACGACCATATAGACGTCTGTATGGCCATGGTCCATACTTTAACGATTAGACATGTTGCAGCTCTCAAGATCGCAGCGCCTTCAATGGCCCGTTTTAGAACTAAAATGTGCGTAGTTAAGCGGGACATGAACGCCAAGAGAAGTTGTCTGGGCCTGTCTATAAGGCCGTGTAATTAAAATAACTCTGATCATTTTGTGCTATTTTTGGGATAGCAAGGAGATGAATATATCTGAATTTATACCTGAATTATTAAATTATTGATAAATTTATCTCTTATATCTGAATTTATTTAATTATTTCAATTATCGCTTCTCGCGTTAAAAAGAGGAAACGTAGGTTTCAAAATTCGAAATAAAAATTAATGGGGAAAACGGCCTATCCGTTAGACTTGACTCGTGAAGACGAAATCGTCCCGGTGTTTAGTAAAGTGCGCGTTCTTGCCACTAGAAGGGGGGTCGATCGATGCTTCGGTTAGGAGTCTCAGGTATAAGAGAGTGAATTATTCTTTCTGTCTTTGACCAGGAGCTGTAGCTTAAGGGTAGAGCTTCCGTCCGGCAAACGGAGAGATCGGGGTTCGATTCCTCGCGGCTAATGGGCTCAGACTGGGAATTTTTTTCTCTCTTATATCTGAATTTATTTAATTATTTCAAGGAGATGAATAATAAAGAACATTTTTGATCGATTAAATTTTCAAAAATTCATAAAATTGAAAGAAATTTATTTTTCTAATACCGAAGTGAAATTTTACCAAAAACGAAAGGGGGGAGGGGGAAACACAGTTCACAGTCATCATGTTCCTGCATTATGTGTAACTCATGAAACAACTTTATGGTTATACCCGGTGGAAAACGATTTTCGATCGATGTCTTAGGACCGTGCAAGTATTACGTAAGCATCTTTGGGGGGGGGGGGGGGAAGGAAGGGTCCAAATATATCATCTTCGCCATAAGCTAAGTATGGCGAAATGTCTTACACCCGGGGGAAGGGGGTGCAAATTTACAAAAATCATTCTTACGTAATACCTAGATGACCCCTTACGTAAGCATGTTTTGGGGGGGGGGGAAGGGCAAAAAGACCGTCTTACATGCTCTTGTAATTTATGGACGAGATCCCTTTGTCTGTTAAATATTTCAGTAAATAAATTTTAATAGTGCAAAAATCAAAAAGTCTTACAGCTGCAATCTTGAGGGCATATCCCTGAATATAATTTTTCTAAACCGTCACAGGTTCCATCAGGGCATGTTGTTAAATTTGGTGAACATGTCTGGTACTTTTTCGTAAGTTTTTCTGGATTTGCGTTCCTTCTCCATTCACAACCTGTTGTGACCACATACGTTTCGTTCATTTTTCTAAAAGAAACGGAAATAAATGTCAATAACTTTGAAACAGAATAATTGAAAATGGTTGTACTGTGCATACGTTATGTTTCCAGCGCCCGGACCGCAGGCATTAGAACATTCTTCTTCTGATTCCTTTTCCGAACAAGAAGGTCCCTTTTCTCCGATTATTTTAGCACAAAGATTGCCTTGCAAATGAGTGTCAATGATGTTGACTTCGATTTCTTCATATCTCACTCGTCCGTGCCATTCCTGTACTATTTTAATTCTACGAATGGGAGAAATTAAAAATGAATTAACAATGGTGGAAATCTTTCAAACGCTCTGGTTTTTCTACCTTGCATTAGTTGAATTCCTTAATAAAAAGGGATTTGCAACATATATTATGCCATCAAACATAGTTATGTTAAACAAACCCGGGTTACTAAGTCGGAACTTCCTATAAAACTCTAGTTTTGTATTTGGTTCGGCCACTCTTGTACCAAAAGTTGCATATTTTGAAATCGAAACCGTGTCCGGATACGATATATCAATCTTTTCGTAATCAATGTCTGAATTGTCCCGCATATTCCTTATTTTATAATCCGGTGGAGCTAATACAATTTTTTGAGATGCCTAAAAAAAAAAAATTATTTAGCTTTATATTCAGTCTTCTGTTTTAGGAAGAATATCAAGAGTGATGAAATGAGAATGACAGCGATATGGGGTTGATCATCATAATTACCATCTTCATCATCATCATCAACACGTTGAAAATCTACCAAAAATTAAAAAAAAAAAACTTACATCTTTGTTTCTAGCTTTCGAATCGATCCTTAAATGAACGATGTATGGATTTTTGATGCTAAACTGTCTTTTACATCGTATGACTAGAAAAGAGAAAATAAATGTAAAAAAACTTTTTAACAAAAAAAATTTTTTTTGTTCTTTTTTTTTTTTTTTGTACTGGAATTAAATAAATAAACGATTTTATTTTCATTTTTCGAGGAAAAACACACACGAATTATATTGCATAAATCCGTGCGACGGAAGTGAAACTAACGTATCTCCATTGTAAATATGATTGGAGTTAGTCTGTTTCGACGTTTCGTGGACGTGTCACGTGACCACATGTTTACGCCAACACGAGCGTGTAACCTTGCAGTCGCATGATCACGTGATTTTCATAAACACTCGAAACGGAATATCTCCAATCATATTTACGATGGAGATACGTTACCTCCGATACACGGAAATGGAAAGTTTCACATGCAGGATGTAAGACGATTTTCTCAATTCGTATTAAAAACATCTCTAATTCAAATCCTTGTTTGACGATTACAGTATAAAAGCATGAGAAAAACAGCCTGGGAAAACTTTTTCATTACAAAGCGATAGAGTTCTTGAAAATAAATGAAAGCTTATTGGAGAGATAAAAACGTGCCAGGGGTTTTTAGATAAAGAATAAATAATGAATTCAACATGAATCAGAAATGTCAGTTTGAATAATTAAATGATAATAAAACGGGTGATATATATGAAAATGGATAATGCATTTACCGCGAATTATTTTGGCAATCATTTGCAAAGATTTGAAGAAAGATTAAGACCATTTTCCGGGGGCTATGCTGAAAGACTTAGAAAGCATCAATGATCGTGACCTAGGTCAAGGCCATAGCGTGATGCCTTCCCGATACGTATGCGTAACCGTGGCTTAGGTTAGTTATGTCACCGGTCGTGACACGGTTGCCATGACAACTGTAATCATTAATCTAGTCACGATCAATGAGGGGTTGAATTCGCGGGGACAGATGGACATTTTGCTTCATAAGAAAAGAAACGCAGGAAAAAAAAAAGTTTCGTTAAAATCCTTGAACTTGAGACGAAGTTTTCAAGGTTTAAACGCAAATAGGTTTTGCCATATATTTTTCACTTACCACATTCGTAATGGGTGCTGGGTGGAAACAAAATGTTGATGTCGTCCGAATCGCATTTCAGGTCTAAAATATTCTCTGTGTCATTTTCCAGCCATATCTTGAAATCGTTCGTTTTTGTTTTATCTCCATCGTAAACTGTTGCTTTCGCAACAATGTAACCCTTAAAAAAAAATGACATACATATTATTTTGACATATTTTAAATTACAAAAAACTAATTTGTACTGTCTCCATATAAAAAGGGATATCTTAATGAAAGTATGATTAAGCTGAAATAAAGGGAAAAACAAGTTTAAAATCACGCGCCGGAAAAAAATCCTTTTCATGTTAACCGCTAATTTATTTCCCTTCCCTTTTAAAATCCGAATTCCTTTTTCCGCGCCATTCATTAAAAAATAGAACATCAGTAAATTACGAGAAATTTATCATACTCTCTTCCGGTTTTTCCCTAACCCGTTTACTGGTATAAGTTTCCAAGCAACGATAAGAAACATTTTCTGAATTATTAAAGCGTTCTATGTGCTCCCATAGAAATGATATAAAAAATAATCGACACTTTAAAAAAAGCGAGGGAAAAAAAAATCGCATCATCCTTTCAACATTGCCGTTTCTCATTTTTTTTTTTTTTTTTTTTTTTTTTTTTTTTTTGGTCTTTGTTTGAAATTAAACCAAAAGAATAATTCGATTTTAAAATTTTTAATCTGTTTTTTTAAAATCATTTTCACGCTTGATCACAATTTTCGAAAAACGGATCATTTATTCATTGGTTTCGGTTTTTTTAAAAATAAAATTGTAGACATCTTGTTGATTTACAGGATATCGAATTGAAAGAACTTTTTTTTTTAGCTTTCGTGCAAGGCTACCTTAATTAACCGGAAAAGTTTCATCGGAGGGAATTCACACCTGTTTATACACCCACAACCCTTTATATCATGTGACCTTTGCATAAATGTCACATTCTCTTTTATGTCGTTCCAATTCATTATCAAACCCCATAGTGTTGTCCTTATAGTCGCCCTTCTTTATTACTAATTTTTTTAATCCACCCATTTCGCTTTAAAAAAAAAAAAAAAAAAAGAGAACTTTCAAACTTTTAACGCTTTTGTTTAGTCGTTAAAACAAATAAAAGCGCATTCTGCGAAAATGATTTTTAAATAAACTAAAATGGGTAAAAGAGAATTTCCATTTTTTTTTTGTTGGAAAAGGGGAGAAAAAAAAAATTCTGCCGCTTGGAGATCACAGGGTGTGATTTTTTTTTTAGATTTTAAAATTAAGTGAACTAAAGGAGGCAATGAAACGTCAGCTGTTTTGATAGCACAAAATGAGAAAAACATAAGATGACAAATGGTCTTTTTTTACAAGTAACATTTGAAGTTACTGTTTTATACGGTATATCATTTTGTACAAGATATGAAAAATGGAAAATAGGGAGAAAAAAAATCGAAGGCGTAAAATTTCATTTTTTTGAGCGTTATTTAAAATTCAGTCTGGGTTTCGGTTTAGGTTCTTGAATGCTTGTTTATATTAAAAATAATCATTTATCAATTTTCTTTCTCAAAAGTAAATTTTTTAAAATCAAATGATACCGAATTGATTATTTTGTAGATTTTGTCGAAAGTTAAACAGTAATTGAAACACTTTATTTGTATTATAGTTTGTCAGCATTGTAAGGTGATTCGCCTTGTAATGAACTTAGACACCGGTAATGGACTTGCAATTAAAACGGCAGAAAATGTAAGCATTTACCATTTATAGAATTCTGGTTAGAAGTTCATTATTAAAGGCGAACTATCAAAAATACCGCGATACAGGTAAAGTATTCTATTTAATTTTTTTATTAATGCAAGGTAGCATTGTTATACACGGTATCAGCAGAACTACATTGAATATAAATATTTTGGTATCTGAATCTAATTCATATTTAAGAACCATGTAGATCTGCCTATATCTCTATTTAAATGTAGAAAAAGGGTCGCGTTTAATTGATCAGTTATTTGATCAGTTATTTACTGATCAGTTTAATAATATTTCGGTCAGTTACAGAATGTATTTTGTTAGTATAAAAATATTTGTTTAAGTTTTTTAATCTTATTAAAAGATAAATAAGGTAAAAGCACCAATTATTGACCAGGCACCAATTACTGACCAGTCCATAAGCTAAACACGATTTCCTTTTATGGTATACGTGTTTAGTAGGGTGTCCCTTATTTTGCGAATTTTCGAATTTTAAATCGCACACCCTCTAAATCGGTGATCTATGGTACACTGATAACACCTATTTTTTTCCAGATTTTTCTGGGCACCGGAAAGCGTGCCGACTTGAGCTTTAAGTTCCGAAAATTCCCATAAGAGAAAAAAAGTCGACAATTTTTTTTTTCGCGGAAAGACGCCGTTTCCTATCGGGAATTTTGCGTAGATCACGAATCTGAAGTCCGTTTTTTTATATCGGGTCCGGTTTTTGAGCTAGAAGAGAAAATGTGACAAGGAAACCTGGTTAAGTGAAAAAACGAACTAAGTCCTAAGTTTTGCTCATATTTTGGCTTCTAGCTCAAAAGTCGTACCAGATTTAAAAAAACGGACTTCAGATTCGTGATCTACGCAAAATTCCCGATAGGAAACGACGTTTTTCCGCGAAAAAAAAAATTGTCGACTTTTTTTCTCTTATGGGAATTTTCGGGACTTTAAGCTCAAGTCGGCACGCTTTTCGGTGCCCAGAAAAATCTGGAAAAAAATAGGGCTTATCAGTGAACCATAGATCACCGATTTAGAGGGTGTGCGATTTAAAATTCGAAAATTCGCAAAATAAGGGACACCCTAGTGTTTAGCTTATGGTCTGGTCAATAATTGGTGCTTTTACCTTATAAAAAGATAAAGATAAAGCCTACCCTTCTCTGCAATGAAGCTTAAGGGGAGGTAGTCTTACGGCCTAGCCCAATACATTTCATTTTTTATTTTTAGATTAAAAAAAATTTGTTTTTTAATCAGTAAAATTAATTTTTTTTTTTTTTTTTTTTTTTTAACTTAAAAAAATTTGTTTAAATGAATTATTAAACAAAGGCGAAGTTTAATGACATAAAAAGCACGTTAAAAATTGACAAACATTTTTTTGGGGGTCGCCACTCGTTTAAAAAAATTAAAACCCCCTCCAAGTCAAAGATATTCCCATTGGCGAAAAAAAGAGAGGACGACCTAAGAAGGCTCTATTGGTCAATTAATTGATACGTAGCAATTTTTCCTACTACAAGGTTTTCTCAAAAAAAAAAAAGGATCTAGTTTTACTGACCAAAATTTTAAAAAAACTGACCGAATCCTAATTTTTAACTGATCAAATAGGCCTAAAATCTAATTTTATAACTGATAAAAATTATTAAATAACATAGATCGGATATTATTGTACCATAGAAAAAGTCAGTACGTTGCACCATATTTTCATGTACAGTCATCCTTGTACATTTTAATGCTAAGTAATTCGAAACAGAAGACCGGAAGATCAAGTAACACGGCTTTCTGCATTTGCATTTTAACCCTGAACACCGACATAAGTAGAAGAAAAGAGTGTAAAAAAAAAAAAAAATGTTGAAGATAGGCAGCGGCAGAATCCATAGAGGAAACATTTTGAAAGAAGTCTTTTTGCTTTCACGGTCAACTCAAAATCATAAGTAGCGAGAAAAGAAAAAAAAAAGAGAGAGAGAGAAAGAATAAAAGTAAGCAAATGTGACAACGGTATCACGCACAACTGTCAAAAAATTTCCTCTTTTACATAAAATTCCTTTCGAAATTTTTTATTTATTCAAATTTTAAGTAAGAAGCAACTTTTTCTTATTCTCGTTATATAAAATTCAAATTAATATTAATACGAAAATATTTCGGCTCTTTTATGTTTATAATTCTTTTCTCAAAACACCTGATCTACCTTTCATTGAGCAGGAAGCTTTCTTAGCTTTCAAAAGTAATTCAAACATAATTCGAACGTCTTGATTAAGACGAAGCAAGTTGTGATATACACTCAGTTTCTCCCGGCTGATTGTTAACTACGAACAAAACATTTGGAGTTGAAGGAAATAGTAGCGAAAGGGCAACCATGTAGAAAAAGCTCGATAAAATAAAAGCTGTTAACATTATTTTTTCTTTTAGCACAACCCGCATAATTTTATAAAGATGTAAATTTTATTTATTTAAAGCTTTAAAAAAAAAAAAATTCAATTTTCTGGCATGTAAACAAAAATGAATATGCAGTTAAGAGAAAAGTTTGGACTATTGAAGGATTTTCACAGCTCATATAAAAAAAAAGTAATGCCTGTTACGATTTATAAAAAAGCGATTTTTTCTAGAAATTTCACTGTAAAATAAAGATAAAACTTATTTAAAGTCGATTTTTTTTCCTAGAAAGCTTATTTCCCGACAATATTTCATTCAGGGAAATCTCAATAAAGACGAGTTTTCATTCATTGGAAATTAACGTTAAAAACAAGTTTAATTAACAAATTTTTTCCTCACCTTTGGTATGACATTGGAGAGAGGAATTTGATACACATCTAAATTTATTTTAGGCCGATTGTCATCCAAATCGATTATACTTAAATTGAAGCGCCGGAAGTACGATTTCGCACTGGTCCCATCCTTGGTTACCGAGCAGTTAAGCCCGAACTTCATTTTTGGAAAGTTTTCTCTGTCCCAACTTGTAGCGGTCGATATCAGCCAAGAGTTGGTGTTTTTATTTATCTTTTTGTTCTCCGTTCGTTTGACTCCAATCGACTCCGATCCTTAAAATGGAAATCATTTGTTATCTTTTGGAATAAAAAAGAGAATCCATTATCATTTTAATGATTTCTCTTTGCAATAAATGCCTTTTTATAAAAACGGATCGTCCTTCAAAATGTTTTGTATATATATTTTTTTAAATGATTCGTTTTGATCCTTAGTGACATACCTTTTCAATTTCGGTAATATACACGTAAATGTAATAGTGAATGAAAAAAATTTATATCGGATTTGTTCCCTATTTTATTGACTTGACCTTGAACATTAGAAAATTAATAACGCTTTCCGTAATTATTATTATGTTTTCCCACTTTTGCGTATATAATTTCATTCAAAAAAAAAAAAAAAAAAAAAGAAAAAATTTCGAGGAAAAAAGAATAATAAGCGATTCAAGTTTCATGTCGGGAATAGACGTTTCATGTTAATTATTTCCTCCAGAAATAGGTGATAAAATCGACCATATTTTAATTAGATTTGAAAAACGATTGAGGACCTTAATAAATAATTTTCGAACTCATTAATTAGTTAATGGACCAGTTAGAAATTGCAGGTTTTTGAATAAATCATAAGTCATTTTCTAAAGAAAGCTAAGAAAGGTTAGATCAGCAGACTTAAAAATTCTTCTGTGCTGCTAACAATAAGAAGGTTTTAAAAATTTTAATGCGAAACTCATGATACGGTAGTTGCAATTTATTATTCAAAAATAATTTTTAAAGGATTGATAAAAAGAAATTTTATAGAAATCGTTACTTTCTCATTTTAAAACTTAGAGAGCTAGGACGTAGCTTAGGTCAATAAATTTCAGCAATATCATTTTTAAGGACAATATTCGGATAACTTTAAACTGGGGACAAAAAACAAGGCTCCATGAAACATTTTTATGAATATGGCATGTAATGCTTTACCTTGCAAAATACATATATTTTGATTTGTCTAATCTTATTACTGTTTTTGACAGCCGAAAAAAAAAAGTAAATTGAAACACAACAAAAAAAAAAAAAAAAAAAAAAAGCTAACCATACTGAAATCTTTAATAACACTGTATAAATACCCCAGGTTATAATATTAATATTAATATTTAATTTTAAAAAATTTATAGGTTAAAATTTTAGAATTTGGGCAAAGCCCATGACTATTTCTCACTTTGGAGTATTCTTGAATTTTTTTCTTTGACCAAATATTAAGCATCAATTTTATTCCTCACTTTTTTTTTTTTTTACAATTTATCCACTCACAGTCAACCCTTTATTCACAACATGTTGTTTTTCCAGCTTTACATTTTATTACTGCATCACTTATTCTTGCAATATCTCAGCATGTTTTTCGGAGTCCGCTGAATTTTTTTTTTTTTTTTTTCTTTCTTTCATCTTTTAGGCCTACCTCTTAAATTTGGCATTTTGTCTTTATTCTTTTTCTTTTAAAACTTTTCTTTCATCTTTTCTTTATTTTTATTTTTCTGACAGCCATTAACTTTTTATCTTTCACCGTCATATTTTTTCGCTTCAATCCAGACGTTTATTCCTTTGCTTATTTATTTCCAATATTTATTGCTCACATCTTCTTCAAACATTCCTTTTTTTCGGTTTCCTCTTTTTGAAAGCTTAATATTCGTGTTGCTTTATCATTTTTCTTTGTTTTTTCCTATTCATTCATGCTTTGTTCTTCAATATTCTACTCCTTCTTTTTATCTATTCCTTCTTTCTCTTCTCTTCTTTATTTTTATTATGGTGGCGCTTAAAAAGTCAACTTTTGATTTTCGGTCGTGTCACCCTTCAAGTTTGTTCCAATATATAACAGATTTAGCGAATTAAAATTTCAGCTTGATCGGCCATGTTGAAGGGGCATTTCAAGGACCCCCCCCCCCCATTTTCGCCATATAATTTACATTGGGCCAAGCACCACTAAACAAGATCACGCTTTTACCGTTTTCCATAAATAATCGGAGCTTGATTTTTAGGACCAGTTTCGGAATGAAACCTAACATAACAAAGGGGGAGAGGATTTTAAAAAATTGTTACTTTATAGCTTATAATGAGGGGAGGGGATCGAAAATCGCCTAAATTATGCTTAAATGATATTTGAACGATCCCTATAACATCCAGTTCGAGTTTGTTTACTTTCAGTTCGATCGGTTCACAACAAAAATGGCCGCTATATCAGAGAGATGTATGTTCATAAGCGATGCCTGCCCACATAATTTTTTGTAGTAATTTTATTAATTTTATTCTAATTTAGATTAGTCTACTCTAATTAGAATTGACTGTATTCTCCAAGCTTCTTACTTTCATATTTTACACAAAACCTTCATTATCCAAGACTTCTTACCTTTAATTTTTTTCTTCCACACCCCCTTGCCTTGTCATTAGCAATAAATAAAAAGGAATACACCGTCGTTACGTACTCTTATGTACTGTTAGCACGAATAATTTTTTTAAAAAGAAATAATGATAGCTTTTTTAAAAAAAAAAAAAGCAAAAACTGAATTGGTCAAGTTCGTGTTCAGAACTGCCATTTCATGTTAATGATTTCCCCGAAAAACAAAAAGATAAAATCAACGATATTATAATTAAATTATATACTGAATTAAAAAGCTTCCCAATTCATCTTGAAACTTATTAATTTAACCAATAATCACACCAAAAATATTTTTCTCGATTCTTTCAATTTTCATGCCTTAATGGTAATTTTGAAAAGTTCGAACAAACATTTTTTTTTAAAGCATTTAATATTCTTTATTCTTCCCACCCCCGTTTGCCCCAATTTCTTTTTTCTAAAAAAAGAAGGATATTAACTGTAAATGGCAGCGGATATTTGCCAAAGTTAAAGACTAATGATTAAAATGAATTAGCGTGAGTGCGTCAGCCAACTCGCTTGTGATCGATGTCTGTCATTTCAAAAAAAAAAAAAAGTTTACTTTTCTGATGCGCCCTTTTTTACATTCATAAAAAGATGTCAATAGTAACTTTTCCCTATTCTCTCTCCCCCGTTTTCTTTCTTATTTGTATTAACATTTAAACAAAAAAAAGCTCCTAAACTTTCATTTTTTCGCTTCAACTTTTTATCTTTCGGAAGAAAAAAAAAAGTGAAAAAAAGTAAAAAAAAAAAAAAGTTCTTACAAAAGAGAAAGTCAAGTATTTCCAGGAAAAAAAGGTACCTAAATATTATTTTAGTTTTTCACCTGATGATAAGAAGCTCGAGATTCTGAAGCAAAAAATTAACCCTAAATAAATGGCATTTCTCCGACTCAAGGATAAGATAAGAGAAGAAATGAAAGGTAAAAAAGAACTATAAAATATAGAGAAAAAGAGACGAAGGTAAAAAAAAAGGACGAAAGAAAAAAAAATGAATTAAATCTTTTCAAAAAAAAAAAAAAAAAAAAAGACTTTAACTTAATAGCCGTAAAAGGTTTGATTATTTCTCAATGGAAAATCGTTTTCAAATGGGTTTTAGCGATCGATAACCAATCATTCTTTAAATATTATTTGTTTATTCCAGATTTCCAATATGACATCACCGAATTCATAATTAAATCTTTAATTAAAATAAATTCTTAAAAAAAATACGAATTTAATATTTTTCCTTAAAAAAAGAAAATGGTAGGGAAAGGAAACGATATTAAAAGATCGCACCGATCCGCAGTTCCTGATCCTATTAAACGGATTGAAAGCGAAAAGAATCCAAGGAGCATAAAAGTCGAGTCAAATTAAAATTTTAAAAAATGGTTTCCTCGGAGTATAAAAGCCCCACTTTTTTGCACCTTTAAAATTCTACCTTAACTTTCATGTCGGAGCTTAAATTGGAGGACATTTAAAAAAAAAAAGTTATTTTGAAATCGCCCTTAAACTTTCCTAGTTTTAAATACTGAATGTAGGATTCAAGTTTCGTGGGTTCAGCTTCTGAAATAAATACCGTTCATACTACATTTGAAAAAGGGTTAAATTTCATTGAAAAAGCAAGCTACGTTTAAAGAACACTCTTTGACACAGAATCTTAAAGATCCTTTTTTAAACGAGTTATTTAACTCTATCTAGACACTCTTGGAACACAAAAGTTGTTTGCAAAGTCACTTTGGTCGATGCCTCAATTGGTGATTCAATTTGGGTTTTGATGTTTTCGAGACCTGATATTTCGATTCCTACAAGGATACGATCGGGAATAAAACAATAAAAGTGTATTGAGACTTCGCGTAAAATTCAAGAAGAGGAAAAAAACAATGTTATGCAGATTCTTGTTTTGCATAACTGGATTTAAAAAAAAATTGGGAAATCGCGCATGAACATGACACAACCCATTTTTAGAAATTCAAATGTAACGCCTTTATCATTTTTGTCAGTTTTAACTTCGTCTCCAGAGTCACCATGTTGTTGTCATTCAGCAAAATACCGCTTGGGGTCGTACATAAATTACATAAGCACATTTAGGGGGGAGGGGGTCCAAATTTGACATCTTACGCATAAGCTAAGCATAGTCGAAATGGTATAAAGCCTGCAAAAAGGGTAAGTAATTTATGCACGATTCCCTTTCGGCAAATTATAAGTCATTTCCAATTTCGTTCACCAGTCATTTTTAGGCATTTATTTCAGAGGATATAATAGTCCCAAAAAATAAACATCAAGTTTAAAAAACGAGAATTGAAAATAATTGGCCAAGTAAAAAATCAAAACAATAAAAACAACAACCTCACAACTCTGTTTGATGAAAGCTAAAAGGGTAGTCAACCCTGAAGAAAAGTCGCTACAAAAAAAAAAAAAAAAAAAAAAAAAAAAAAAAGAGAGAGAGGAAAAGTGACGTCGCATTTCAAATTCGATAACAAGCACGTTTTCATTTAGTAGGAAATAAAAATAAATAATTAAGGAAAAATCATTGGCTTATATAATAATTTTTAATCGAAATTAATTTTATTTCCTTTTCCGATCTAAAAATAGATAATTTACAATATTTGATCGGGTTTCATTAACCGAATTTGGGTCGGTAATAATTGATAAAAGTGATAAAAGAAGGAAAAAGATATTACGATTCTTCGAACGATAAAATAGGATTTTATGTTTATTACTTATTTAAAAGAAAAACGGCTGTGTGAGGTTAACCCAGAAGAAGGAAAGAAAAAAAAAAAAAAAAAAAAAAAAAAAAAAAGGTTTTCCAAAAGGAGGGAAATTATTGTCCGCATTTATTTTTATTCCCTTAAAACGCACTTGTTTTGACTGCAGGTATTAAAATAATTTTTTTCTTCCTCTTTATTTCCTTTTTTTCGAGGAAACGATGTATATAATCAGAATTAAAAAGCGACAATTTTTCCCTCGAAGTACGAGTTAAAAATTTAGAGATTTTTTTCTTTTAAAATTTACAACAGGAAACAAAAATAAGCTTCCCGATTTTTATTTAAATAATAATAAATTTGTAACCGCTAACTTTTTTCAACTGAGCAAAACTTTAGTTGCAGTATCTCAAGAACTTCTGCAATTCTAAAAACCCCTAGTCAAAAAAAAAAAAAAAAAAAAAAAAAAAAAAAAAATGCACTCAAGAGAATAATATTTTGCGGCCTCAATAATATTTTTTTTTCTATCTTCATTCCATTGGTTACATAAACTCTATATGTAAATCTTATGACTGTGGATGTTAATGGTAATCAGATAGGGGCGGGCAAAGGAAAATAGTACTGCTCGCTTCGCGATTTTATTTATATATTTCTTGATTTAAAAGTCGAGGAAGAGGAGAGAATTTAGCCAAGTAATTCAAAACATGCCCCAACTAGCTGTGGTTTTTATCCGTAGGAAGTTCAAAGCTGTAACATCTTGTGAAAATGTTTATCCACTATCTTGGAGAGATTTTGGCAGTATAGTTACTGGCAGGTTCAATTTAATTTTCGGAAAATATACTACCGAGAATATAATCCAATGCGACGTCAAATTAAATTTCACGTCTAAAACTTTCTTTTTAGTATGTTGCACTTAAAAAAAAAAAAAAAAAGAGAGAGAGAGAGAGAGAGAGAAATAAACAATTAAATAAACGATTTTTTGAAAACAGATAATTTCATTTTACAAAGGGATATCGATCATTTTTTATGGAGCGAATTTTGAAAAAGAATAAAAATTTTTTTAACAAAACTCCTTGTGATTTTTTTTTTCTTTTTTAAGAAAAAAAATTTTGGGTTTGTCGTGGGAGAATTACGGAGAACATAATGTTGACTCGGTCAAAACTTTCTCAGTAAATCGTTTTTCTTTAATTTAGAATTACGATTACGATTGTTATCGGGGATGTTTGTCTTTTAATGCGGCTAAACTTTTAAAAATTTTCTTTTTTCACTTTTCCAAAAAAAAAAAAAAATAAGTAGAGATTAAAGTTTTAGACTTCGTACCTTTGATTCCTTTACTGAAAATTAAGGATTGCAAAGTACCGTGAAATCTCGGAACCGTTTCCAAGGGAAAAGAGCTTTTTCGGAATGGATATTCCCGGCACCGGTACTGGCAAAAAAAAAAAAAAATAAATAAAAAATAAATAAAAATATTTTTAATTTATCAAGCAAACTTTTTCTTATACGGCAGGTAGAGACATTTTCTTAAATTCAATTTTAATTCGAAAATGTTTCTTAAAATATGAAACAAGTGACTTAAGAAATCAAGAATCAAAATCCAAATTTCTGAGAATTAGTTAGGTCGGCGTTATACAAAAAGAAATCTAGTGATAGCGCACCTGCGACAGCAATGTTACTCATCAAGAGCAAAATATGCAATACAAAACTTGTCTTTTTCTCCCTGTTTGTAGTTTCAGTTTTTAATTTAACCTTTTTTGTTTTTTTGTCTAATCAATAGAAATATTAAAATTATGGGAACCGTAACCGGTACAGGAACGTCCGGAACCGGTTCCGAGGTTTCCCGAATTTCGGCTCGGTACCGGTTATCCCTGTTCCGATGCTCCCGGTACTGCAATAATCTGGGTGATTCTAATTTGCCTAATAACGGGCTCGTTGCGGGCCCGTTGCGAGCCCGTAAAAAAGTCTATTTTGCCTAATTAAAAAAAAAAAAAAAAAAAATACAATTGTCCGCCCGTTCCAAGCCATCTAAAACCATCAATATTTCAAACCAGCTTGACCACAAAATGAAAGCTCTCGTCCTCAACGACCCTTTAAAAAGAAAAAATTCCTAAAAAATCATCCCCCGGGGAAAGAAAATAATTTTTTTTTAATTTTCCAATACCCGAGTCAGAAATGGCCTACGAGCCTCTGTCGGGACTAATAAATTTTAACGAGCCCCACCGGAAATTGAAAGCTCTCGTCCTAGACGACCCTTCAGAAAGAAAAAATTCTTAAAAAATCATCCCCGGGGGATGAAAATAATTTTTTTTTAAATTTTCCAATACCCGAGTCAGAAATGGCCTACGAGCCTCTGTCGGGACTAAAAAATTTTAACGAGTCCGACCGGAAATTGAAAGCTCTCGTCCTAGACGACCCTTCAGAAAGAAAAAATTCTTAAAAAATCATCCCCGGGGGATGAAAATAATTTTTTTTTAAATTTTCCAATACCCGAGTCAGAAATGGCCTACGAGCCTCTGTCGGGACTAAAAAATTTTAACGAGTCCGACCGGAAATTGAAAGCTCTCGTCCAAAACGACCCTTTCGAAAGAAAAAATTTTAAAAAAATCATCCCCCGGGGAAAGAAAATAATTTTTTTTTAATTTTCCAATACCCGAGTCAGAAATGGCCTACGAGCCTCTGTCGGGACTAATAAATTTTAACGAGCCCCACCGGAAATTGAAAGCTCTCGTCCTAAACGACCCTTCAGAAAGAAAAAATTCTTAAAAAATCATCCCCCGGGGGATGAAAATAATATTTTTTTAATTTTCCAATCCCCGAGTCAAAAATGGCCAACGAGCTCATGTTGGGGCTTAAAAATTTTAACGAGTCCGACCGGAAATTGAAAGCTCTCGTCCTAAACGACCCTTTCGAAAGAAAAAATTCTTAAAAAATCATCCCCCGGGGAAAGAAAATAATTTTTTTTTTAATTTTCCAATACCCGAGTCTGAAATGGCCTACGAGCCTCTGTCGGGACTAAAAAATTTTAACGAGCCCCACCGGAAATTGAAAGCTCTCGTCCTAGACGACCCTTCAGAAAGAAAAAATTCTTAAAAAATCATCCCCGGGGGATGAAAATAATTTTTTTTTAATTTTCCAATACCCGAGTCAGAAATGGCCTACGAGCCTCTGTCGGGACTAAAAAATTTTAACGAGTCCGACCGGAAATTGAAAGCTCTCGTCCTAGACGACCCTTCAGAAAGAAAAAATTCTTAAAAAATCATCCCCCGGGGGATGAAAATAATATTTTTTTAATTTTCCAATCCCCGAGTCAAAAATGGCCAACGAGCTCATGTTGGGGCTTAAAAATTTTAACGAGTCCGACCGGAAATTGAAAGCTCTCGTCCTAAACGACCCTTTCGAAAGAAAAAATTCTTAAAAAATCATCCCCCGGGGAAAGAAAATAATTTTTTTTTAATTTTCCAATACCCGAGTCAGAAATGGCCTACGAGCCTCTGTGGGGACTAAAAAATTTTAACGAGCCCCACCGGAAGTTGAAAGCTCTCGTCCTAAACGACCCTTCAGAAAGAAAAAATTCTTAAAAAATCATCCCCCGGGGGATGAAAATATTTTTTTTTTAATTTTCCAATACCCGAGTCAGAAACGGCCTACGAGCCTCTGTCGGGACTAAAAAAATTTTAACGAGTCCGACCGGAAATTGGAAGCTCTCGTCCTAAACGACCTACGAGCCTCTGTCGGGACTAAAAAAATTTTAACGAGTCCGACCGGAAATTGGAAGCTCTCGTCCTAAACGACCCTTTCGAAAGAAAAAATTCTTAAAAAATCATCCCCCGGGGGATGAAAATAATTTTTTTTTTTACTTTTCCAATCCCCGAGTCAAAAATGGCCAACGAGCATATGTTGGGGCTTAAAAATTTTAACGAGTCCGACCGGAAATTGAAAGCTCTCGTCCTAAACGACCCTTTCGAAAGAACAAATTCTTAAAAAATCATCCCCCGGGGAAAGAAAATAATTTTTTTTTTAATTTTCCAATACCCGAGTCAGAAATGGCCTACGAGCCTCTGTCGGGACTAAAAAATTTTAACGACTCCGACCGGAAATTGAAAGCTCTCGTCCAAAACGACCCTTTCGAAAGAAAAAATTTTAAAAAAATCATCCCCCGGGGAAAGAAAATAATTCTTTTTTAATTTTCCAATACCCGAGTCAGAAATGGCCTACGAGCCTCTGTCGGGACTAAAAAAATTTTAACGAGTCCGACCGGAAATTGGAAGCTCTCGTCCTAAACGACCCTTTCGAAAGAAAAAATTCTTAAAAAATCATCCCCCGGGGGATGAAAATAATATTTTTTTAATTTTCCAATCCCCGAGTCAAAAATGGCCAACGAGCCCATGTTGGGGCTTAAAAATTTTAACGAGTACGACCGGAAATTGAAAGCTCTCGTCCTAAACGACCCTTTCGAGAGAAAAAATTCTTAAAAAATCGTCCCCCGGGGAAAGAAAATAATTTTTTTTTAATTTTCCAATACCCGAGTCAGAAATGGCCTACGAACCTCTGTCGGGACTAATAAATTTTAACGAGCCCCACCGGAAATGAAAGCTCTCGTCCTAAACGACCCTTTCGAGAGAAAAAATTCTTAAAAAATCGTCCCCCGGGGAAAGAAAATAATTTTTTTTTAATTTTCCAATACCCGAGTCAGAAATGGCCTACGAACCTCTGTCGGGACTAATAAATTTTAACGAGCCCCACCGGAAATTGAAAGCTCTCGTCCTAGACGACCCTTCAGAAAGAAAAAATTCTTAAAAAATCATCCCCGGGGGATGAAAATAATTTTTTTTTAAATTTTCCAATACCCGAGTCAGAAATGGCCTCGTCGGACTCGTTAAAATTTTTTAGTCCCGACAGAGGCTCGTAGGCCGTTTCTCACTCGGGTATTGGAAAATTAGAAAAAAAATTTTTTCATCCCCCGGGGGATGATTTTTTTAGGAATTTTTTCTTTCTGAATGGTCGTTAAGGAGGAGAGCTTCCAATTTCCGGTCGGACTCGTTAAAATTTTTTAGTCCCGACAGAGGCTCGTAGGCCGTTCCTGACTCGGGTATTGGAAAATTAAAAAAAAATTATTTTCATCCCCCGGGGGATGATTTTTTAAGAATTTTTTCTTTCTAAAGGGTCGTTTAAGACGAGAGCTTTCAATTTCCGGTGGGACTCGTTAAAATTTTTAAGCCCCAACATGGGCTCGTAAATCATTTTTGACTCGGGGATTGGAAAATTGAAAAAAAATTATTTTCATCCCCCGGGGGATGATTTTTTAAGAATATTTTCTTTCTGAAGGGTCGTTTAGGACGAGAGCTTTCAATTTCCGGTGGGACTCGTTAAAATTTTTTAGTCCCGACAGAGGCTCGTAGGCCGTTTCTCACTCGGGTATTGGAAAATTAGAAAAAAATGTTTTTAATCCCCCGAGGGATGATTTTTTAGGAATTTTTTCTTTCTGAAAGGTCGTTTAGGACGAGAGCTTTCAATTTCCGGTCGGACCCGTTAAAATTTTTGAACCCCTACATGGGCTCGTAGGCCATTTCTGACTCGGGTATTGGAAAATTAAAAAAAAAATTATTTTCATCCCCCTGGGATGATTTTTTAAGAATTTTTTCTTTCGAAAGGGTCGTTTAGGACGAGAGCTTTCAATTTCCGGTCGGACTCGTTAAAATTTTTAAGCCTCAACATGGGCTCGTTGGCCATTTTTGACTCGGGGATTGGAAAATTAAAAAAATATTATTTTCATCCCCCGGGGGATGATTTTTTAAGAATTTTTTCTTTCTGAAGGGTCGTTTAGGACGAGAGCTTTCAATTTCCGGTGGGGCTCGTTAAAATTTATTAGTCCCGACAGAGGCTCGTAGGCCATTTCTGACTCGGGTATTGGAAAATTAAAAAAAAATTATTTTCTTTCCCCGGGGGATGATTTTTTAGGAATTTTGTCTTTTTAAAGGGTCGTTGAGGACGAGAGCTTTCAATTTCCGGTGGGACTCGTTAAAATTTTTAAGCCCCAACATGGGCTCGTAAGCCATTTTTGACTCGGGGATTGGAAAATTGAAAAAAAATTATTTTCATCCCCCGGGGGATGATTTTTTAAGAATTTTTTCTTTCGAAAGGGTCGTTTAGGACGAGAGCTTTCAATTTCCGGTGGGGCTCGTTAAAATTTATTAGTCCCGACAGAGGCTCGTAGGCCATTTCTGACTCGGGTATTGGAAAATTAAAAAAAAAATTATTTTCATCCCCCTGGGATGATTTTTTAAGAATTTTTTCTTTCGAAAGGGTCGTTTAGGACGAGAGCTTTCAATTTCCGGTGGGACTCGTTAAAATTTTTAAGCCCCAACATGGGCTCGTAAGCCATTTTTGACTCGGGGATTGGAAAATTGAAAAAAAATTATTTTCATCCCCCGGGGGATGATTTTTTAAGAATATTTTTTTCTGAAGGGTCGTTTAGGACGAGAGCTATCAATTTCCGGTGGGACTCGTTAAAATTTTTTAGTCCCGACAGAGGCTCGTAGGCCATTTCTGACTCGGGGATTGGAAAATTAAAAAAAAAATTATTTTCATCTTCCGGGGGATGATTTTTTAGGAATTTTTTCTTTCTTAAGGGTCGTTTAGGACGAGAGCTTTCAATTTCCGGTCGGACTCGTTAAAATTTTTAAGCCTCAACATGGGCTCGTTGGCCATTTTTGACTCGGGGATTGGAAAATTAAAAAAAAATTATTTTCATCCCCCGGGGGATGATTTTTTAAGAATTTTTTCTTTCGAAAGGGTCGTTTAGGACGAGAGCTTCCAATTTCCGGTCGGACTCGTTAAAATTTATTAGTCCCGACAGAGGCTCGTAGGCCATTTCTGACTCGGGTATTGGAAAATTAAAAAAATATTATTTTCATCCCCCGGGGGATGATTTTTTAAGAATTTTTTCTTTCTGAAGGGTCGTTTAGGACGAGAGCTTTCAATTTCCGGTGGGACTCGTTAAAATTTTTTAGTCCCGACAGAGGTTCGTAGGCCATTTCTGACTCGGGGATTGGAAAATTAAAAAAAAATTATTTTCATCCCCCGGGGGATGATTTTTTCGGAATTTTTTCTTTCTGAAGGGCCGTTTAGGACGAGAGCTTTCAGTTTCCGTCGGACTCGTTAAAATTTTTAAGCCCCAACAGGGCTCGTAGGCCATTTCTGACTCGGGTATTGGAAAATTAAAAAAAAATTATTTTCATCCCCCGGGCGATGATTTTTTCGGAATTTTATCTTTCTGAAGCGCCGTTTAGGACGAGAGCTTTCAGTTTCCGGTCGGACTCGTTAAAATTTTTAAGCCCCAACATGGGCTCGTAGGCCATTTCTGACTCGGGTATTGGAAAATTAAAAAAAAATTATTTTCATCCCCCGGGGGATGATTTTTTAAGAATATTTTTTTTCTGAAGGGTCGTTTAGGACGAGAGCTATCAATTTCCGGTGGGACTCGTTAAAATTTTTTAGTCCCGACAGAGGCTCGTAGGCCATTTTTGACTCGGGTATTGGAAAATTAAAAAAAAATTATTTTCTTTCCCCGGGGGATGATTTTTTAAGAATTTTTTCTTTTGAAAGGGTCGTTTAGGACGAGAGCTTTCAATTTCCGGTCGGACTCGTTAAAATTTTTAAGCCCCAACATGGGCTCGTTGGCCATTTTTGACTCGGGGATTGGAAAATTAAAAAAATATTATTTTCATCCCCCGGGGGATGATTTTTTAAGAACTTTTTCTTTCTGAAGGGTCGTTTAGGACGAGAGCTTTCAATTTCCGGTGGGGCTCGTTAAAATTTATTAGTCCCGACAGAGGCTCGTAGGCCATTTCTGACTCGGGTATTGGAAAATTAAAAAAAAATTATTTTCTTTCCCCGGGGGATGATTTTTTAGGAATTTTTTCTTTTTAAAGGGTCGTTGAGGACGAGAGCTTTCATTTTGTGGTCAAGCTGGTTTGAAATATTGATGGTTTTAGATGGCTTTGAACGGGCGCACAATTGTATTTTTTTTTTTTTTTTAATTAGGCAAAATAGACTTTTTTAACGGGCTCGCAACGGGCCCGCAACGAGCCCGTTATTAGGCAAATTAGAATCACCCCAATAATCTCTACTGAACATGCTCAGAATCCTTAACCTTTTGATAAAATTAAAAAGTTTTCTATACACGTGAGCATTTGGACGGATATGAAAAGTAAAAGATAATTAAAGGGCCGTGGAATATAAATGAGATGAGTCCTTATTATATCAACATTCTTGCTGAAGCAGATTACACAGCTTTTTGATAAATTAATAAAAAAAAAAAATTATACGCTGACTCAATCATTATTTCCATATTAAATCCTTTCAATAAAATTTTTTCATTCATTGATTTTTCGTTTTTAATATGCTAAAAGAACACAAGACGATCCAGTTAAAACTTTCTAAAACCGTTTTATAAATTTCTTGTAATTAACTCAAACGAACATATTGTTGGTTCATAAAACAAACAGGACAAAACTTTTCTTCACATTGGGACTTCGTACATCTAATCAATAATCAAATCGAGTTTCGTAAACTTAAAGAAATATTCCAACCAAGTTTTTACTTCTTTCTGTGGATTTCTTTGTTACTCACCTTCAACTACTTCGTACGTGACGGAATAGTTTCCGCAAAACCAAGTAAGAAAATCAGAAGGTAAATAAAAAAGTTGAGTCGGTCCTTGATGTTCGGCGATTTGCAAGGAAACGCCATCCCAAAAACACAGTTTCTCTTCTAAATTTTCACAGTCGGGTCGAGAATCGATTAATTGTAGTCCTATTGTCAAGTTGGTTGAATCACCATTTCCAGATACGGCGTTTACCACAAATGAATGGAAGCCTGAAAACCGAAAATAGAATAATTAAATTACCTGAGTATAAAAGAAAATTCTCGCATTATTTCATACATTAAAATACGATTCCATTGAATCCAGGCATGCAAGCAGGGAATTTTATCATCATCATGGATGTGTATATAGGAAATTGTTCGGCATCGAAGGAACGGGCGAAAATATGAAGTCTATTCTCTTTTGTTTGGCAAACAATGAAGCGGTAAACAAAGATGTTTCGATTTTTCGTTAGAAAAACCGCACAACTGATCTCAAAAAGATGATTTTCGAAGAATAAAAAAAAAAAAAAAAAAAAAAAATTGAATTCGTACGAAATGAATTTCTAGGCAAAGATGATTCCAAATCGGAGGGAAAAACGAGGAAAATCGTTTCAGAAAAAAACCTTTTTAGGATCAACCTCTGGAGGCATGTCAGAATATGTCAAACATATAATAATAGGGAAGTTTATGGAGATTATTTGCATGACAGAAAACTTACCGCTAAGCCTTTGGGCTAGACTGGATAACCGCGTGGTGTTCAGTCTAATCGCGTCATTTTCAATGTAAACTAAAGTTTCATCTGAAGTTTCCACCAATCGATACGTTATTTTCAGTTCCTTCTGGTTGCCGAATTCCCAAATGGCGTTGAGTTTCAACAGTGGAGGGATCGGTCCATGCAAATCCGTTATTGGTAGCGTCATGTTTACTGCATTCATGGGGAAGTAAATGCATGATGCTGAAAAAAAAAAAAAAGGAAAATAATGTTGAATAATTTTGAATAACTTAAGCAGGATTAAAACGCGGAAGGATTGAAAGAAACAGAAACGGTAAGTGCTAAACTATTCCTTAGCCGGAATCGATCGAAGGAGTGATACGGTTTAAGAAACCGTAGGGGTTTTTAAGTTTTCAAAAAGGATCGGCAAAGACCCGTTTACCCATTTTCCGGGAAGGAGAGCTAAAGAAGGGGCCACTCGCCTGTATAATTATACTGTGTAATTAATAGATTAGATAATTAATAATAAAATAGATACCGCTCAGAAAAAAGTGCACAGGCAAATATGCAGACTGGCACGTATTTATGCAGACACGATCTTGTCATGACCTTGTCTAGACTAGCAATGAAAATATTGGAAAAAAATAAAAAAATCCCAAAGAATGAAAGAATGGATGAGATTCGCTTGGATCTTAATACTTTAACTCCTAAATTGGACAGGAGTGAAATCAAAAAAGGAAAGAAAATTAAAAATGCAAAAACCGAACGCGAAACGGCCCACTCGTAACATTTTGCTTGGAGTTTTTCAGAAGGAGTTATCGTTAAAAATTCTCATGCAAATCATTCATTTCATTGCACAATTTTAGTCACGACATCACATCGTTTTTCTTTTTTCTTTCTTCTTTCTTTTTTTTCTTAATCAAAAGATACAATATAAGGAAGAGGGCATAAAGAAAGGTGAGAAAACTTTCAGAATAACGAAATAAACATATTCAGCGAAATGAAAAGGATTCATTCAAATCTTTGTCATCGACTAAAATATACTTCATTAAAAAAATTGCAGGATTAGAAAAAAAAAAAAAAAAGCTTTTGGTGTGATAGGAATTGTTCTGGCATGCTAGCAATAGGGCATTTAACTGTATAAGAATTTTTTGCTCTCATTATAACAATCGTCTAAAATATTGGTTTTAAAAAACGTTTTATCAGAAAAGATCACCAAAAGATCACTGTGATTTGACGGAATTTTGCTGTCTTTTTATTCTTAAAATTTTAATTTATTGTTTTGTATTTTGTATACGTTTTTATTAATCAACCGTTCGGGCTTTGGGGTCGTCCATAAAACACGTCTGCACGTTAGGGGGGGGGGAGGGAGTATTCAAAATGCTACTTTTGCTAACAACGGGGGAACGGGGGGTTACATATCTAACGTTAGCATTTGTCTCATGTAAAAACGTGCCAAAATGAAAATAATTTTTTTTTTAAAATTATGTAACCTAACTCACTTAAAAAGAGAAAAAAAACTTTCAATTTTACCCTCGCATTTGCTCTAAGTTAAAAAAAAAAAAAAAAAAAAAAAAAACGTTCTTTGCAAAAAAGTTTCAAAGAATTTCCAGATTTTTTAAATGTTAAATATTAATTTAAAAAAAAAAATTAAGGGGGGGGGGTCAAAAATGGCCAAAATAATGCTCACGTATTTTATGAACGACCCCTTTGAATAAAGCCTAAAAAATCCAAAACTATTTCACATACAAAAAAAAAATTATTTATTTAATCGGAAAACATTTTAATTTTATGGGTGCTTCTCAGTTATAAACGATAAAAGCTTCCGATATAAAGATATAAAGCTTCCGAGAAAAAGTGACAAGTCGGTCATTGGATTCCTTTTCAAGTGGATAATTTTTTTTTTCGTCCTTTCCTGTTTCCCAACTTTTAATTTTTTATTTTGTCATCAAAGTTATCATTTGGGGTTACTAAATACGGAAAATGTTTCGTCATTGTTGGAAAACTAAGACACCGTTTTGATAATTCAACTAAGCTATTTTACGGTGGTTTAAATAATTTCTCCGTCTTGGAAAAATTTGCTAAATTTTTACTGCTAAATAAGCAAAAAAAGTCAAAAAGCTTTAACTGTGAAATGATTTACTTATACTTACTAATATGCACTTGGTGTGCAAGCACACCAAGCACAGTATTGCATGATTCAAAATAATGAATAGTTCTCTATATAGGGAGGATAAGGAAAATATATAAAAATTTAAAAGCTCTAGTCAGCTTTCTAGTCAATTATTCTCATTAGTAATTCAGACGAAAATTACTCGTGGTTGGCCGTAAATAGCATTTAGTATTTAATATTTCCTTAAATTTATTTTTTTTTCATCTTTGACATTTAATTTTAATACCCATAAAAAAAAAAAAAAAAAAAAAAACGATGACCATAAAGAGACATGATATTCATTCGCGACGTATCACACGCATTTTTTAAGCCTATGAAAAGTTATTTCATTTACGATATGTGCACTGAAAAAAATACAAGAGTCACGTCATTTTGACGTCATTATTTTTTTTTTTCTCTTTTTTTTTTCTTTCTTTCTCTCATCCTATTTGGTCACGGCCCTAGAGTGTTGTAAAATGTTGTGAACACGACCCCTTGTGTGTAAAAAGAATTACTTTATTTCATCGACACCATGCGGGATTGAAATAATAGGGTCAGCAGTGGAAGATGTCCAAACAAAATGGGGGCAAAAAATCCAAGATTTCGTGGTAAATCGATAATACTTTTTTCACATGTTAAGAAACAATCTAGAATTCTGTCACACCCTTGCATGCGGAAAAACGGACGCAATATCGCGATAGTAAAATTGTAAAAATAGCATAATAAATTAGCTTTCTGCTTCAATCTTTTTTTCATTTATTTTGCAGAGCTGAGTGTTAGCACATTAGATTTTTTCATGGGCCGATTTTACATGATTTTCGTTTACTGAAGATAGTATGAGCTACTGAACACAGCATTTTTTTTATTACAGGCTATGCCCATTTTGGATTTTAAAAGCGTTTAGTCGTGTATATAAGTTTAACTGTTCCTTATAAAATGACTACCGTACTGTATAAACTGACTACTGTACTGATAAACTGTCCATAAAATGATTGGAAAATATTTTAAGAATAATAGATGACCTTAAAGTCGCTGAAATTGTGTGCAGTAGTTGATACTTTGTGCAATATGAATGGCACAGTGTGCAGTCCGAATTTTAAACTTGTGTAAGCTTAATAACTAGTTACGACAATATGTGCATCGTTTTTAAAAAATTCAGATCTCATTCCAGGTTTCATAAAGAATTTTTCATTTTTCGCTCACAAAAAACAGAAACTATTCATGAAAAAACGGCCCATATAAACCTTTGAAAAACTGAGCAATAAAGATAGAAAACATGTTCGCTGTGGTTTGCTAATTAAAGGTACTTTTTTTATAGATGGGCTGTCCATAAATGCCGTAATGCTAGAAGGGGGTGGGGTCTGAAGGGACGTTACGATTTGTTACAAGGGGGTAGGGGGGTCTGGTGTGGCGTTATGTAAAATTCATCTTTAATTTAAATATTTTCATTTAATTCGGTTTCAGGTGGAATTCTATCTGCTCAAAGCTATCTGTCATTTTCTCCGCATTTTTTTTTATTTTTATTTTTATTTTTTTTATATTCTAAATTTTTTAAAAATATCTCCCGTTGCCGGCATAATTGTTGAACTTGATATCATGAAAAATAAAAATAATCTGCCTTTAAAATTAAAATCCTTATCGCTCCTAAAAACAGTTGCGAACTTTTTTTAAAGATTTAACCCTGGTGGAAATTTCGGAATGTCGTATCGATATTGAAAAGTAACGCTTGTCGACCTCGGATCGCCATCGGGCCAATCTTGGCCATGATCGATCCGATCTCCAATAACGGCCAATATTGAAAATATGTTAAATTCTCATTTGACCGATATTGAAAAGCGTTAACTTTCTGAATGGACGTCCGAGGTTGGATCGATGCTGCACCGGCATTGATGATCTCAAAATTTCCACCAGGGAACGATGATTCCGATTTTTGAAAGAAAAAAAAAAATTAATTTCTTAAGGGGGTAGGGGGTCAAAAAAGAGACAAAATCGCATTACGTAATTTATGGATGGTCCCTGACTGAAAAAATATTATCTAAAACATTTCGACAAAATTTTGAAAAAATAATGCAGAGCAGAAAGGAGAAGTTGCTTTCAATTTTTAAATGTCTCCTGTCTTTAAAAATATGCAGTCGCTTTTTCTGGTACTTTTAGTCACTGACCTAGATCAATATCGTGAAAAAACTAAAAAAATAACAACCTGCAAAAGTCGTTCTAGACTCAGGTTCATATCACTTTAGTAAATAAGCCAGTTCCGAAGGTTCCGAAAATTTTGGCTAATTTCAGATATCTGTATCAATGAATATGGATAATAACAGGAGGCAACTATATACACGGTGGAACAGTTTTTGATGTGTGATTTTATTAAGGTAAACGTAGGAAACACCGCCATAAAAATTGTTCCGCCGTGTATAATGGTAAGCTCTAGAAACATCCAAGTACTACATAAGCATCTTGGGGGGGGGGGGGGGGGGGGGAGGACCTAATTAGCGATTTTTGCCATAAGCTAAATATTGATAAAGGAAGAAGGGGGTCAAGAATTTTCGAAAAAATGCTTACGTAATACTTCAACTACCCCCTATTACTGTGTCCCAAACATCTTAAATGAGAACGCCGTAAGTATTATGTTGCAAAAGAACTACATGTAACAATCACAAAGATCATACTTACGCCAAACCATATTAACGCCTTAGAATAAAAAAATTAGGTAAGGTATAACATTCTGGTCTGCTAAGAGATTTTTTTTTTCACTGAATGAAGTTTATTTCTGTATCTCAGTGCAGAACTGAACCAAGTCCATTCAAAGATTGCAATTTATTACTTCAAACCCGACTTTGCAAAGCATATTCAAGAGTTGCCAACTCAAATTAATGTCTTCTGCGAGTTAACTTCTTTATTTTGTTAACTAAATGAACTTGCCAGCAAAAGGCATAACATCAGAACTGCCAACCGTTGAGCCTGCATACCTTTTGTAAATTCGGGTTTGAAATTAGAAGTTGCAATGGTTGAATGGACTTGGTTCAGTTCTACTTTCTGCGCTGAGGTACAGATTTGTTTTTGGAAAACACGTGTTGTTTACCAAAACAGAACGACCGAATTCAAATTTGAAAAAAAATGGAAATAGGAGAAAGTTGCTTTGTACGGCAGCAATGTACTCGTTATAATATAGCTTAGCAGTTTTAGAACAAAATTTTAGGATCACGGAAATAACGAAATATCACTCTCACACTCATCAAAATACCGAATCGATTTTCAAATACATGCATGTCGATAAAGTCTGAATGTTTGAAAGCCGATCTATCTGTAAAGATTCCCTTTACAAGTCGTACAAACAAAATAAATTGCTTTTCTAGTTAATGCGTCTTAGTTCTTTGAAGAACAAAATTACTATTTAAAATTTTTACGGGCTTTGCCATTTCAATAATAAATTAAAAACATCGGAAACGTCACCGTATAAAATGTAAAGCACGCAATCCAAATTGATCGTCTTATTATCAAGATTCGATTAAAATCTTTATTCCATTTAAACGCACTAAACATGTAGTTATCTGTTATTTCTCTTATTTTTTTAACGCAACGCAAATAAATCGAAAAAAAAAAAATTGAACTGCTTTCATGGAGGGATGAAAATGGTCGAAAAAAAATTATTTACAAAATTGAATTAAAAAAAAAAAAAAAAAAAAAATCAGAACATATTTCAGATTTCTTATCACTATGGCGCATTTACGTCTGGCGTTTTTAAAATTCCTTAAAAGACCTTCGGTTTGGGAAAAAAAAATCATCAATTTTCTCTTGTCAATCAACGGTTTTCATCTTCCAACCGGAATGCAAAATAACTGTTAAAACGGATTTCAAACTAGAGCGAAAATCTCTTTTTTTTATTTTCGAAATCGTCGATATAAAAAATTGGTTCGTTCGGCGAAAACGTTTTGGAAAAAAAAAATTGGAAGATGATCCTGATTACGATTTCGCGGAAAACGAACTCGGATTTTGAATAAAAGGACGAAGGGAATGCAAAAGGATAATTTAAGGTAACCATGGATTGCGGAAAATGGAAAGGGCCGATAAACCGACGGGAGAGTTCCGAAAAGCTCGTGATGTGTCCCGTAGCGTGCGGTTTATTCCTAAGGTCGAAGGAAATTAATGATTCTAGCAACTCTTTAAAATCGATTGACTTACTTTCTGTATAATGTAGTTTTGCAAAATAATTAATTTAACGCATTTCGACTTTCAAAAACTTATTCCCCCTGTCATTTTTTTCTCATTAATTATCTTTCTGTTGCTGCTGAAGCATGAAATAAGCTTTTGTGGCGATAACCTTGCAAGACAGGGATTGACGTATTAGATTATATTTTAGCAAGCTCGCCTAAAAATGTAAGGGAAAATTTGAGCCAGAAATGACCAGTCAAATTTGAGGAAAAGTTTGTACACGGGGGGGGGGGGGGGGGGTTGCACCACGTGGTTCAGGACTCACGTAAACTGTAGGTCCTGTCTCATACCTCCTGTGAGAGACGATGTATTGCTGGCAAATTTTATAAAACTGCATTGAGGGTGAAAAATTATTCAGGATGAACCCCGGTTATGTTTTAAAAGGTTCGAAAACGAGGTTACCACGCATTATTATTATTTTTATTTTTATTTAAAAAATCGTAATAAAAGAAAAAAAAAAGAGAGAAATACAAGTCGGAAAACATGAATGAAATTTAACAAAAACACCGAATTATGGAGTAAATATTCAAATCAACTTGTTAGTTTTAAAATATTCCCGATCGAGATTCCACGCATGAAATGGCAAAAAGCATTCAAATCGCAATTCAAATGCTGTTGCCCATTTACTAAATCATTGCACATATACGTTTCTGTGTGTAAAAAAAAAAGAGGATAAAAAATATCGGAAAATCCATAAAGTCTGTGAAATCGTCAAAGACAAAATTCGACCATTACATAGGAAGAGCTTCAGCCACTGAACGAAAGGAAAAAAAAAAAAAAACTTTGACAGTCAGATTAATTAGAATTTAATTTTCTTAGCAAACGTCGCAGCATTCCGTCAATTTAATTAAAACGGGGAAATAAAAACAAAACATAAAGCAATTACCTTGCAAATGCAATGAAATGAGGGACCAACAACTGTGTTTTAAATAGCTCAGTATCTCAACCAGAGACACTTTAAAACCATGAATGAAATACTCTGTATTAAACTATGCCGCCTTGTACGTTTTTGGTAAAGTGAACAATTCCGGATTTCGGTACTTAAATTAGCTTTTGGAACAATGACAAATAGTTGAATTAACTCCGGAACATCTCCCTCTTATTCGCTGATTAATTTTCGTACAAAGATTACGTGTACCTCGGTTTAAATCGCATTCAAATTTCAATGGGGTCATACCCGTCGGAGATGGTTTTGAATGAACTTTGCATTCTAAAATTAAAATTGTTTCAAAGATTTTTGAATCGTAATTATTTTAACATGATATCTGTTGTGCAGTATCAGTAAACTTTTTTGGACTCTAAATCAGGTTCAAGAAAAGGTTAAAGGTAATTATTTAAGAAAAATGATTTATGAAACTGAGATGAAGAATGAAAAATTTCACGTTAAGACATCGATTTTTCAAACGAAATAAAACCGTATTTTCGTACAAACCAAAGCAGGAGAAAATATCATTTCAGCCTAGTTAGTTTTATTTTTATGATAGTGATAGATCAACTCTGCCATTAAATGGTGGTTAATTAAGAGCTGACTAAATTGATGAAAAAAACTGATTTGGTTTCTTTGCACTGCGAAGGCGACATCGAGTTTCATCCATTACTTAAGCAGAGATCCTTATCTCATCGTTTTCTTTGGTTTTTCCTTATTACTTTACCTTTTTTTTTTTTCTTTAGACGGCTTGAATTTGTTTGCTCTGTTTTGTGATTTTATCTCAGCTATTTCAAGTCGGATTGAATGAGTGGATTAACGGATTCAATGTCAAAGTATTAGCCTACGACCAAAGCGCTTTCTTTTTTTTCCCAAGATTTGTAAAAAATAAGTTTCAAAATAAGTTGACAAGGGAGCCGCGGCGGATGATTAATTATATGCGATTTGGTAAATTTCCAAAGAAAATTGATAATATTTCAACATGTTAGAGGATAAGTAAAAAGCAAAAGATGTTCAAGTGTAACAGGGTTTTTGGTGTGACAAGAGGTTTATACATTTTGAGGTTAGAATGCACAAACTTGACATCGTGCTCTTACTTAATTAGTGCGGAAACATTAACATCTAAAAGAAATAAGCTCCTAGGGCTGAAGCTTGATACAAGTTCCTCAAGGGCTATTTTACACGAAAAAAATGATGGTAAAGTCCGTTTTTTGGTTCGACAAAAAAAAAAAAAAAAAAAAAAAAAAAAAAATCCGTGCAAACTCAATTTACTCTTCCTGGCCGAGATCAACGGGCCTTTCAATATTCTTATCGTTAATAACTTGCTAATTCATTTTCAAAAGCTTAATAAAATAATATTAATTTTTATTTTATTTTTTTATTTTTTTTATTTTTATATATATCATATTATGTTTAAATTTACTTTTCTTTCTCTTTTGTTCTTCAGCTAATACTATAATTGGTAACCTTTTACTGTTGTATTAGCTTAAATAAATAAAATAAAATAATAATAATAAAATTCACACTAGGGTTAGTTTGGGGCAAGGGAAACGAGCCAGTTTTTCGATTCGACAAAAAAAAAAAAAATCCGTACAAACTTACATTACACTTTCTAGCCGACACAAAATAATCCAAAATTGTAGAAAAATACAATGCCTCAACCGATTAGGTATCTTACTAACTAGTTTTTAATTCTCTTTTGATGAAGAAATCTGCACCGGAGAGACAGAACACGTACTGAAAAAATTCAAGATGGCAACAAAACTTGCGTTTTTAAGGTTATTTTTAAATTTTTTAATTTAATTTAATTTTTTTTTTTTTTTTTTTTTTTTTTGACGTTCTGGCGCAAAAGGCTCAGAAATCCGTTCTTTTAAAACGTTTCTATTTTACCATTAAGAAACCAATGCATTTCGGGTTTTCCTTAAAAAATAAGATCAGAAAACTTTCGATCAGAAAAAATTATAATATATAGTAACATATGTGGGTTTTTGTATTCGCATTACAATGACGTGAAGAAATATCCGGTCCATCCCTTGGGCATATTCTTCTATTAAAAACTTTTATTTCTTCTTTTTTCCACACTTCTATTTTCGAAGAGAATAAAATACAGCAAAAATAAATTCCTTCTACTATTTTTTTTTCTTTTTTTTTTAAAGAAGAAAGCTCGCCTATACACTTTTTTCCCATTAAAATTGAAAAACAAAATGCCCATAAAGAAAATGCAAACACTGAAATCCGTGACTTGGCTACTCATGTGTTTTCATCAAGATAATTCTGTCCTGGATATCAATCGGATTTTTCAGACCGTACTTAGTTTTGGCATCATGTTTATTCAATGGGAAATATAATCGGCTTTTCCGATTTTCTGTATCCATATGACTGATGCGTTCGATTTTTTTTCTCGCTTTCAATGAATGGAACCTGAACAAGAGCTTGATGCAGATTTATGTTTTTTTCACAAGATGTAGGATTCGTTTGATCTCTTGTGGGGTTTCTATTTCCGGATGATTCGACCATAAGCGTCATCCTCAAGACAGACGAGTCCCAACAGAGTTACCAAGTTTTTGACCGAGACCTTTTGCAACTCTAGCCGTCAGCTGGATCATTTAAATTGCGTCCTAGTTCATTAAATATGTACCATATGGGAAAGAGTTTAAGATAAAGGTGAGAAAAAAGTTACAAAAGCGAGGAGAAGTTAAAATGAAAGACAGAAATAGTGAACAAGAAACAGATGTAAGATAAAAAGCCGTGTCCATAATGAACATGAAGGACAAAGAGAGCAGACTGAAACTGAACTGAACTGAACTTAAACTTAAACTTAAACTAAAGACACATCCGCTACTTATTGGATAGTTGATGCTTGTTATATGCATGCTTTATGCCTGTTCTTTTACAAGTTTCCATGTGCTGGAACACAACCAACAGGTTGGACACCGCATTCTTCTGTAAGGCGCTTACTATTGTATTGTCGTTCAAGTTTTCAGTACGAATTTTTTTGATAATTTTTGACCCCTTCCTTCTTCTTTGTCAATTCTTAGCTTATGGCGGAAATCGCTAATTTTAACCCCACCTCCTTACGACACGTAATGCTTGAATAGGCCTTATTGATCAAATGTCACAACTTGCACCAAACGCCGAGCACGTTTTTTCTTTTCATCAAAAATTGTTTGAAATTGATATCCGATAAAAAAAAGTTGTTTTATCTTTCGATTTCAAGTTTGATGACTTCGTATTCACTTCCGAAATTCTCTTCCCTCATTGTTTTCGATACTGCATCAATATATTTGTACATTTTTGACATTATTTATTTATTTATTTTTTTACTATCTTATAAGTACATCCCTAGTATTTTTGGCCTGAAAGTTTAGTATATTAGTATTCTAGTTTTTTGTTTAAAGTATTTTCAGTATTTTTTTTTTTCTTTTTTCATCTTCCCTCCACGATGTCGTTCACTAATTTCTCAAGTAACTGAAAACGTTTCAATGAAAATCACGGAAGGATTCCCCTTTTCGTGATAACAAATATTGATTCCAGGAAAAATTGTCCATGTGCAGGAGTATTGGAATTAATTAAGGCTTTTATACTCGAACGGAAAAGAAAATATCAGAATGAAAATAACCGCGACTCTTAACTTACTTCGACTGATTTTACGAATACCGAGAAATGCAATCCTCTTGATTTAAACCGACATTTCACATTTCCATCATTCGCAAAAGGTAGAAAAAAAAAATAGATAAGAAAGAAAATCAATGAACTCTTTCGAATAGAAAATAAAACCCAACTGACTCAGGCAAACATTTCAATTTCTTTTTTCTTCCATTACAGTCGATTCTTTTTTTCCCCCTGGATGCTAAACGAAAACCCCCTTCCTTGTCGGAAAATCATTTTAAATGATACCCGACAGCTAAAGGCGGTGTTTGACCTTCTCGTTAGACATTTCTACCTTCTCTGATGCACGATTTTATGAATGAAAGAAAGCGAAAAGAAAAAAAAAAGGTGTAGGCAGAAAAAGATCGATTAATTATCATGATCATAGAGAACCAGTCCATATATTTAGCTTTATCTTTATTACAAGGGATTTATGTTGTCCTGATTTTTTTACCCCGGATATATCCGGAAGTGACAGATTATATATTAAATATACAACTCTCTTGAAGATTTAAGGAAAATTTTCGTCCATTACGAAAGACTAATGTTTTTTTTTTTAATTGCAGGGCGTTGTAGGAATAAATTAGTATGATAAATGGCGTAAAGAAAACAGAAATATTTTCCCTCGTTTTTTTTTTTTTTTCGAAAAGATTATTAGTTCGGATCGCTTCTTTTAAACTCTGTTTTATTTCAGCGGAAGCTTCGGTTGCGAAATTTTACGTCTTTTATATTCCCGGGATTACGATGTTTTAAGTCGATTTATTCTTTCGGAGGATGTTCTTTTGTTTCATCGGGGTGGCTTCATATACATAAATCTGGCTGAAGAGTATTATCATCATTTTTCTTTGTAAAAGATTTAAGGTAAATTTAAGATTTTTCAAAATTTTCCTTTTTTTTTTCTTCTTTTTTTTCTTTCTTTCTAGAAAAGAGCGCATATCGTACGTGATCATTTACAACTAGCGAATCGGAAAATCGATTGTCTTTTAACAGATTGCAGAGGAAAAAATTTATGTCGGAATTCAGAATGATTTCAATTTTTATCACACAGAAAAAGAGGTATAATGATTTACAATATTTCATATTTTTCAATATATCGGAAGAGCATAATCTCTCTTTGATTTGCAGATATTTATGAAAATCATTTTAAAAGAGAATATATGGTATAAAAAAAATCGACTTCTTTTTCGTTTTCTTTTTATTTTCCTATCATATTCCTTTAAGTTAACCGGTTTTACAACTTGAATGAGATGGGTCTGTATTTAAAGTTACCTTTGGATTTTAAATCAAGTTTCTTCGTGCACATAAAAGATCAAAGTCTTTTCCGTAGGAAAAAATTGATATTTCGAAATTCACTTTGTTCGAAAAAGAAATTATGTACTGGAAAAAATCAAACAGCCCATCAAAGACTGATCAGGGTTTTTTTCCTAAAAAAAAAAAAAAAAAAAAAAAATTACACGTGCTCCCTGATTTTCTCTATAGCTGTGTTCCTACTTAATATCCACCAAAGAAAATGAATGCAGAAATGGGCATTCGTTGAACACTGGAAGGTGTCGATTCGCTGTCCGAAATAGGAGCGTAGAGGCATTCGCTTCAATTTTTTGTTCAAAAAAATATTTTTCTTACGATTTTAGTAGCACTTTTCTGGATCGAAGCTATACACGTTTTTCGAAAAAAAAAAATTTAAAGCGATCGTCTAGACGCGAGTCTTATGGCAAGCAAACCAACACCTTAACTGAAGAAAAGAACATAAGCTTTAAAATATATAATCCGCTTTTAGGTAAGTTTTTCCATCACTTAACCAGAAATTCCCAAAGAGCCGAATGTTACAATAATAATTTACAATGCCATAATATCGTGTGATTGCAACATAATTTTCCAACTTTTCGGGGGTCGTGATAATGGAGATCCCTTAAAGTAGGAATGTAAAAAGTGATTTAAAAAACTAAAAGTTTAGCCCAGGGCCCTCTCTTTACAAGAAAGAAAAAAAAAAAAAAAAAAAAAAAACAGCACTGAAAAATGAAACCCAGTATTTTTAATAAGCTTATTTTGAGGTTTTAATTTACTCAAGTGCGAAATTGAAAATAAAAACTTATCGAATGAAAAACTGTAATTGCCAAGATGTGTATTAGGGTGTCCCTTATTTTGCGAATTTTCGATTTTGAATGCGCACACCCCCCAAATCGGTGATGCCTTATGCACATATAAACCCTGAATTTTTTCAGATTTTTTACTCGACGGGAAAGCGTGCCGACTTGAGCTTAAAGTTTCGAGCTTTTCCAAAATTCGACATAAATCCTGTCCTAACTTCCGTCCTGTTGGAGTTAAAAAAAAACTTGTTTCACGTTTTTTGTAGGGCATTAGTTGGGCTATAACCCTGTTTTTACGATTTTGCTCTATCTTTACTCGTTGTCGAGTTTTCACGGGAAAACTCCGGGAAAAAACACGTTTTCGTATAGGCAACCCGCAACTACATTTCTATTAACGTATAAGCAATGGATATGGGGTAACAATCTAAATGCAGTATTAATTGGTATAACGCTTTTTGGAAGCTCAGTCCTTGCCTTTGGGGTTTATGTAACAGTTTTTCAGCTTATTTGCTGAAGTCAAACCTTTAGCCAAATGGCAAAAAAAGCCAAACATTTGCATTTTTCATTATTATTTTTACTAAGTAACTTTTAATGTTATTTTAAGTTCCATTTTTTTTCTTTCCTGCCTTTTTTTTTTTTCTTGACTTCGACTTTTTGCCGCTGCTGAATTGTGCTGACGACCGTGAAGAAAGCATCGAGTGGGCTTGATAACACCGATGCATTAAGCTCGGTGGATGGCCCAAGTCATTTACCAGCAGAATTTTTTTTTTAAGATCCCAGCTGAAGCGGGTCGCTTAATTAATGAAAATCTCTGCAAGGAATATATTTGCTTACTTTTAAAGCGTGGCTTCAGAGCAGTATTTTTAGCAGAAACTTTAAGCTCAAGTCGGCACGCTTTCCCGTCGAGTAAAAAATCTGAAAAAATTCAGGGTTTATATGTGCATAAGGCATCACCGATTTGGGGGGTGTGCGCATTCAAAATCGAAAATTCGCAAAATAAGGGACACCCTAATGTGTATGAACAATCGAAAAACATTTGTAATTCCCAACCTTAATTATCCAAGTAGGAAAACCAAAGATTACCTCGTACTGCTGAATCCTCCACTATTAGAGGCGTTGAGTTATACTTTTGCAAACTTGGATTCTTAAAAATTTAAAACCGTTTGCGAGAAAAAAAAACAACGAAGCATATGGCACGATGTTTAATGAAAATATTTGCTTTTCAAAAAATTATAATAACGCCCACGACAACCACTGAAAAGTGATCTGCAGATATAAGGGTATGACAGTTGGAACTAATCATGATATAATCAGCTAATTTTAAAATGGAAAAAAAGTACCTTGATAGAATCTAATGAGAAACGAGACAAAAAAATACGGAACTTAAGGGGACAGAACGAGGCATTTATTATACTGCTTGTTTGGGTTCTTGAATGCAAAATAGGTAAGATTTAACACGGTTTAACATTTTTCCTATTTCCCTTGCTTCCCCGTCATTCAACACGGCAGACACTAAATACAGAACATTATTGGCAGACGATCTTAGAAGCATAGAAACCACTTAGTCTAAAACCTTAAGTCATTTATGAATTTATTCTAGATCAAATTCTCATCTGAAAACCCTTCCGTAACGCAGACAGACCTTTGCCATCTAACAGACAGCTATTAGATGTCTAATTATGGCTAATAGATAGCTAACAGCGAGCTAATTTTAGGCTAAATTGCAAAATGTCCGATTTTTTCGACGGCTATGGGATATCTAATATTTTAGATGTCTAAAATAGGGATACCCATTTTGGTTTTTCTATTAGCGATCTACAAGCCATTTAGTAGATATCTATTATATGGCTAATTTTTTAGCCATGTCTAGATATCTGAAAGCTAAAAGGGTCTGTCTGGGAAACATTTTAGGAGTTCCGTAGCATGTGGATTTCCACTTTAAATTTTTTTTGGTCTTTAAAAGTCAAGTTTTCTATTTTCTATTTAGAAATCTTACACTCCCTGATGCGTAAAATCGAATCCGTCATCAAATTCCTAAACCTATGTCATTTTAATCATTTTCTAAAATTTCCGGGCGAATTAAAAAAAAAAAAAAATCCGTCACTGAGTGTTATCAACGAGTTAGATTTGGTTTCATCGACGAAGCAACGGGGAAATAAATTCGAGCCAATTCCCACCCATATTTCAAAGTATAAAAGAATTAAATGTGAAAAAAGTATGAATGAAGAAGAAAAGGACAGTGAAATGACAAAAAGTTTTAACTTTGTTCAATAAATCGTAAAAATGAATATTGATCAATCAAATAAGGTTGGCTTTGTTGTAAATAATTGGACTGAATTGTGGTAGTCCAATTATACAATGCAGAGTATACAGGAGGCGGTGAAATGTACGGTGCGATTTTATCCCTGAATGCATGATTTTATTCTGCAACGGTTTTGGTCAAATAAAATCGGTTACATCGAGTACGAATCCACATATTATAATTCATTTTCGGCATAGCCAAAGTTTTTTTTTTTTCTTCATTTTTATTTTCGGCACATCAAGCATCTCAGAAGCATTGCTAAAGGACTTCATTCAAACTTAATAACACACCAAAAAAAAAAGCACATCATTTTTAGTTTGTATGATGTGCACAGCAACATATGCTTTTAACGACATCTCTCGAATTCGGTTACACTTTTATCCTTTTCATTTTCATTAACGGCCGTTGTTTGTTTTCCTAAACATCCTTTTAACTTTGAGATGTAAATATGGACTGAAAAATAATAAGGAAGCGAGGCTCGGCATTAGCTTAAAAAGGGCGTGGCCCTTAAAACGTGTGGTCACAATCACAAACCATTTCCTTTCGTTTCATTATTAATCATTATTACAATTTTTATTTCCTAATTGATTTTAATGAGTACCATTTACCTGAACTGTGTATTCAGACGCAGATGCCGTGACTCGTTCATTTTCATCCTAAGCAATATATCCTTATTTCCCCTTTTATCATCATTCTTTCCTTTTTTCTTTAATTTCTTCGAATGCTTTTGTATTAAAAAATCGTAATCATGAACCGTGGATTTTACCTTCAATTATTTTCTTTTTGTAATTATCAAAAATTTGGATGAAAAGCATGAAAGAATTTTCCTTTTTTTTAAATCCTCAAATGTCACTTTGCGAAAAGAATACCAAGTATAATTCGAATCAGAAAAAAAAAACTACCTCTAATGATTAGTAGCTCACAAAATTCTTACTTAAAATCTGAGATTAATTAGGGGGAGATAAGGCGATGTCTCTCTTATACCTTTGAATAAAAGTGGAAATTTGTGAATAATTTGAATCTAGTACTGTATAAATGACATGAATTTTTATAAGTGTGCAAGAAATATGTTTTTATTATTTTCTCCTTATATACTTTTTAAAAAATCATTAAAAATGCGAAATATTCTTTCTTCGGAGGGGAATAAAAGAAAGAAAAAATGATATTACAAAAGGGGAAAAATATATAAATGTGCGCTAATTTATCTTTTACGATTTCCCTTTTCCGGAGTCTTTTTTTTCTTTGAAAAAATAAAAACTTTAGAAAGCTTTGTATATATGATGACCAGTGATCCGGAGCCAAAATGAGCCATTTGGGAATTATATAGTGAAAAAGATGAAGAAGAAAACGCTGTAAGGGAATCTGGGGCTACGCCAAAGAACCTTCAGCTCTGAGATCCCTGGGTTTCGTTCCAGACCATAAAATTTCGAAAATGAATCTTGAAAAGCGTAGGTGAATTATACAGTATATCGTTCTGATCGATGCAATAAAAATTCGACTCAAAAACTTTTCTGTTATGACGAGCTGCTTTCATTAAATTTATACGGTTAAATAATTGTTTACAAAATCGAAATTGAAAACATCATTTTTTTTCTTCGTATTCCCACAAAATCTAGCCAGATTTGTCTTTTTCATTAAAAAGTTCCAAGAAAGACAAGTCTAGGTTTTTTTTTTTTTTTTAAATTGAAGATGTCTATACTTTAGGAAAAGACACGGAAAATGTAAAATATGATTTTCTATTGTCGAAACACTGTGCAGAACATATAAAGTTGTTTTAAGCTAGACAGCAATTAATTCATAAATCATTCCCAACGCCTGTAGTGTTAAACCCGCTCATCATTCCTGAACATGTTCGACTGTGGAAAAACGATTGCGCCCGTGTTTCATTATTTTAAAATTCTTCGGAATTATACTGTAAAGTGGCACTGTTTCACTCTTTGTGCGGACATATAAATAGTTATGTAAGTAGTGATGTTAAATATACCGTATATTTTATCGTTGGTAAATATATATATATATTTACGTATATATATATAAATATTTATATATATATATACCCATAAGCTAAACATGTACTTTTTTTTGGGGTTGAATTTCACATATTATTCCTCGCTTATTTTTAATTTTTAACAACTTTTTTGATTATTTTTTAATGAATTACAAGGTAAAGAAGCATTTTCATTTGTCATTGGCTTGTTGATCAATGATTAGCAATTGATAAATATGAATGGTGGTCCGGTGGTCTAAGGCAGCCATTTTTGTAGAAGCAGCCATCTTCAGGCGCGAAAATTGAAAACTATTCTGAATTTACCTTGGTACGGTCAATATAAACGTTTTAAAATCATTTATTTTACTGTTTTTAATTTAAATATTTATTCTAAACAGACTTGTAACGTTTATTTTAATGAATTATGTCTCTTTTACGAAAAAAGCTAAAAACACCGTAAATATATATGGATATACAATGAAAAGCTTCATATATATATATAAATATATACGTATATATATACAATATATTTATGTAAATATTTATGATTAACATCACTATATGTAAGGAATAAAATTAATTGTGTACCTCCAAATGAAAAGGGCCCACCTGGGAGATGGTAACATGGAAGGCTGTGGAAATTTAACTTATAAGAAAACCCTTTGTTTACAAACAAAAAATTCTAAGCACCAAATGACAAGTGAGCCCTGTTCATGTGGAGGTTCACATTTTTTCTAAGGAAAAAATTATATAACATATCGTTAATAACAGGTGTAATATGTTTAATTCTTTTAGAAAAGGTACCAACTGTGAAAAGCAACTTAGAATGTTTTGCATGTAAACAAAAATTTGTGGCTATGAATTCGAACTTCACATCCATTTAAGCGCCAACTCCCTATTGGTACCTTTCCTAAAAGGCGTAGAGATAATGTGCAACAGTTGCCATTATTTTTTTAATATTTCTATGTACGAATGGAGGAAAAACAAGAAGAAAATAACTTTTAATCAATATTATCTTCTCACCAAAACTGGAGACACATCTTCAAGACATCTAGCAAAATAAAACTGAGACTAGTGTACTGAATTCGAGCCTAATCGAAAAAGCAGTCTCACCTAGCTTAATGCCTGGGCTTAGCTTAAAGTCTCTTTTAAAACATTCCAAACGACTTTAAATTTCAACTGTATAATTCAGTAATACTTCAGGCAAAAAAAAAAAAGCTAAAAGGATATAAATAAAAGTCGGTTTGGAAGAAGGGATCCTCGTGAAACAAGAAAATTGAAGGAAAACATAAGGGAATTCTCGAAGAATGATAAAAAAAATAAGTGCGGAAAAACAAACTTAAACCATAATACGTGAGAAATCCGAAGATATAAGGGATAAAAGACATAAATCCTGGTAAGATCAACATGTACGGTCGTAGGTCAATGTCATAATCGCACTTTTCATTCCACATGAAAATAAAGCAATAGATGGTTTATGCCACGATTTTGTGATTCGCGTCGAAAATTCCAGCAAAAGACTCTAACTGTTTTTTAAACACTTTAGAACCTGCTTTGTCAAAAAAAAAAAAAAAAAAAAAAAACTAAAGAGCAATAAATTATTTCCTAGTCCAGTATTTATTGCGTATTTTTTTTATCATAATGATGAAAAATTTTCCCAAGCGATTAAAGTGTCAGAGAAAGTTGACTGGGAAACCTAAACAAAATTTTGTATCGTTTTTTGGAGTTTTTTTTCCTTCGGTTCCTTCTTTTAAAAAAAAAAGTTCGATTTCCTTTGTAATAAAATTTCGAAAAGGCCTTCGAGGAAGTTTTTAACGATGGAAATTCCATTTCTTAATTTTATATCCGCTGGATTTTAAGCACGAAATCCTTTAGCGAAATAAACCGTATTAAATAACTTTTAAGCACGAAAAGTTGGAAGTTTTTTATTGCCAAATTTAAAACCAAACCTGAAAAATCCCTCAGATTGAAAAGTTCAAAAGTGAAAAGTAAACACGTTTTGAAATTTGACATTTCAAACTGAACAATCAATTTCCATTAACCGTAATAAGACGAAATGCTATTCTTTTTTTTTTCCTTTTCGAACGTCAAAAAAGTTTCGTTTATTTATTCTGATAAATTTTTTTTGTGCGAAAGTGTTTTTTCTGATCACTTACCCATTTTAAAAATTATAGCCAAAAAATACATATCCTTCATGCTAAAAAAATACATTTTTTTAATTATTACACAAAAATTTCCCTGGACCAAATGCTTTTTTTAAATTTAAAAAAAAAAGGAAGACGAGAGTTCCGTAATCGAAATTCTTTTCGTACTTTCCGCGAAATACAAATATTTTCCACAAAAGTTTCTATGTTGCGATTTGATGCATGTGTTGCGAGTCACTACCGCCCCCGTAACATTGTTATCACTTCACCCTTTTTCGTCCTTTCTTGGGGTTGCCCGCGCCGCTTTAATCACGTGGTTATTCTAATATATTCTTTCATTTCCCAACTACTAATTACCTTTTTTTTTTTTTAACAAAACTTTTTTTACGATTTTTAGTTTTCTTTTATGCATTTAAAGTTTAAAAAATAAAAATTTTTTGCGATAAAAAAACGTTCAAATTTTTTATATGTATTTTTTTGAACTCTTGTAAAAAGAAAAAGATATTTCTTTGCACATCTTAAAACTTACAACACACTGTATTTTTTTTTTTTTTTTTTTTTTTTATATCCTCGAATTATTTTTGAAATATCATTTTTCAAGTTTTCAACTGTACATAAACAGGTTGCTGTCAGTATTTCGCTGAATGAGTCTCAACTTTTCGAGAAAACTTTCTTTCAACTTTTACAACTTCTTGTTAGCCAAGATAAAAATTAGTTTTGTTCAACTTGCGACTCCTTGAACCCAAAATGAATGATTTTCGTTTTAATATTTTATTGTTCGGTTATTAAAAAGCACAAAATTAATTTTTCGACTTTTCTTTACTTTTACAATTCAAGTTCGAAACAGATGGTCGTGTATTGGTTATCTCGACTATTCACTTATCATTATCTAAAAAGTATTTAAAAAAAATACTATTATTAATGGATTTATCTAGTACCTCTCAAAACCCACATGTTAATTATACTGTTAACTTAAACGTATATCTACGGAAACGTAACCTTTACTTCAGAATTCTGCTTGATTTTAATTATAATCTAATAAACTAATTATATGATTCCTTTGAAAATAAATGACGAATAACATTAAGTTCAAAATCAGAAACGGATTTTAAAAGGAAAATTTCACCGCACGTCTTAAGAAATTTAACGGCGCAAATGCTTTCCGCATCCCTTAAAAGTTTCAAACAGCTGCCGTCTTGCAACTGATTGAAAGTTCGAAACGAATCGGATCTTATTTTTCTTTAATAAGCCTTAGAGCCATATGTTAATTACAGAAATGTAATTAATTCCTTTTGTTGTCAAACGAAAGAATTTTGGATTAATAGAAAAGTTTTACTGCTAATAGTTCAATACTCGGAAGTTATGAGGAAAATCATAAGTTTGAAAACTTGATTATCATATATCGGGTTCATCGAGGAAAAACATTCTTTTTTTTTAATGAGAAGAGAATTTAATAAAGGATCTCGCATTACAGTCAGCTTAGTTTATAACGCAGTTTATAATTTTTTGCCTTATAGCCGATGTAAAATTGTTTTGGATGAAAACATCATGATGGTCGCAAAACTAGCAAGAAGGTTCGAAAAAGTTTTCATGACGATTACCAGGTTGAGGGGACGCGAAGTTTTTTTTATTACGAAGCTTTAAAGTTATTTTTTACATGACAAACTTTATTTAGTTATTATTAATGATGTTGCCTCCCGTTTATCTTTGTTCTAGAATTCAAAATCAAACTTTTTACACGTCCTAACGCTGAAAAATAATCAGGATCGAAGTAGCATCCCCAGAATGCAAAAATTTTGATATAGCCGAATCCTTTCAACCTTCATGATCTAGGTAAATGTTCTTGTGAGCTTTTTGGCAGTTCCAGATGCCAAAAAGTATTGTTCTAGCTGCCCAGTACTCTTCCACACGAAGAGGAAGCGGGAAAAAACATCAGAGTCCATTTTTTAATTTTGAATGCTTTGACAAAAGCGGAACATAAGATCTAAGTGGAAACAAAAATTAATGGACTTCCCGGACTTTCCCGTTTGCTCTTCAAAACAAGGCTTCTTTAAGGAGTGTCTTTACACTTCCTAAAAAAATATAACTCACTGTTTATTGATCAATAAGGTCTCTTCCTTTCAGCTTTTGCAACTTTTGGAAAGTGAAAATTTTGATTTGTATGTAAACAAACGGTGTTTATTTCCAAAAAATAACATGTTTTTTTTTTTTTCAAACTTCCACAAGAAAATAATATATTTTTTTTTTGAAGCGAAATATCCATGGAACCAAGTAGTCAAGTTAACCCAAACACCGCAGTTTTGTTCTTATAAAATAATTTTTAATGGTTTAAAAAAAATCTTAAATTTCTTTTCAAGTGTAAAGACACTCCTTAAAGCGAGATCGACTGCATTTTTAGTGTTTTATGAAAACGTATAAAATTCAAAAATCTCATAAAGTACGTATAAAGCTATTCTGTGATCGAATTAATTCAATTTACTACTACGGCCTTATGGCAACATGGCGCATACTTTATACATTCTTGCCCTTAGCTCCAAAACTGTATCCGATATTAAAAAAGACTAAGTTCATATTCTCAATCTTCGGAAAACCGATAAAATACAAGTTGTATTCCAAAAAAAAAAAAAAAAAAAAAATTGTCACTTAAGCTTATTTTGCTGCATACAGGATTTTCCGAACATTAATCTCCTAGTCGGCATGCTTTTCCTTCGAGTACAAAATCTGAAAAAAATTCAGGGTCATATCTGCACCAGAGAGCACTACCTTGCGAGCTATGGGTATTCAAATTCGAAAATTGCCAAAATAAGGAATACTAAACAACATTAAAGAAAAAAGGATGCCTTAGTTACCTCCACTTTAATTTAAAGGGGGAGGAGCGCAGCCAAGTAGTCCAAAAACTTTAACTCCCAATAAATTCCACCAAAGACTAGGATTCAAAAATTTATATTAAATTAAAAAGTCAGATGATCATTTCGAGTGTTTTTTGGTGAGTGTACCCCCAAAAAACACTCGAAATGATCATCTGACTTTTTAATTTAATATAAATTTTTGAATAGTAGTCTTTGGTAGAATTTATTGGGATTTAAGATACCTCCATTTTTTTTGAAAGCTACACATTAAAAAATTGTATGTCAAAATCAACATAAGTAGGTCCAAATAATTCTTACGTTGTTTTTGTTTATTTATTTATTTATTTATTTATTTATTTATTTATTTATTTATTTTATAGTGGACGCTAACAGTACATGTATTACCTTTTACAAGCAGTCCCTAAACCAGTCCAAAAACCATATCCGTTTATGTATACCTTTTGGGAAAAACAACAGAAAAAATTTATGTGGACCGTTTAGAACATATTTACATAATATTTTTTACTGTGTACCATTCAGTCTTGGAGTGTTTGTTATTTAACCAGAGTGTGTTTTACCTCCGGGTTACATGCGCTCTTGATTAATCCAAGACTGCCAAAATTCACTCTGGAATATTTCATGCCCTCAGCTAACTTACATCCGAGAGTGTTCAATACCGGAAGCCGATATTATCATCCTAATTAATGATCCTTAGCTAGCTATCAAAAACCATATCCGTTTAGAAAGAACGGAAAAGATTAGAAATAAAAGCAAATTTACTTCAGAAAATGGTTTTCTTTTTTAAAAGCCAAGAAATAATCCCGTGATAAACTAGTCATTTGAAATAGGCTTAATCTTTGTATAATACCTATTAATTCGACCAAAATTTTTTATGATAAGCTTAAATTTTTATTTTTCTTAACTTTCTTTCTGTTTTTTCTACTTTATGGACACATTTTGTGACAACTTATCAGATACTAAGATTTTTAGCGCTTTGCTAGTTAATGTAAGTGATCGCAGTCGACTTTCTTTATATTTTCCTAAAAGAGACACCAAACGTTTTTTATGGATGATTTAGAGTTGTCTAAAAAACAATCCTGACAGGAAAAATTCCTCATTCAAGAGTTGCTTTTTTTTTTCAAGCAAGTTAATTGTAAGAGTAGTGAGGCGTCAGGTAATTTTTCGATCTTCTAAAGAGAGCGAAATTATTAATGAAACGCGATATTGAAATTCTTTTCCCGTACTAGGCCTATTATATTTTCATCCAATAAAATTATTAAAAAAAAAAAAAAAAAAAAAAAAAGACTAATTTATTGTCCAGAGAAAAATTTATGCACCAGGAAAGTCAGAAATAAATTTTCTCCTAAAGGATCTCTTTCTTCGGGCATCCGTTTTTACATCCAGGCTAGACAAAGAATTATTTTTGTGAAGCGCTGAAAAGAAAGAGGACAGTTAAAAAATCATTTTTCATTGTAAGCAACAGGATTCATTTTTTTTTTCTTTCGATTTTATCAAGCATTTTCACAAACGATAAACATTTATGAAATTAATTATTCTGGCGTAAAAGCAAATATACAATAAGATTTGAGTTTCCTCTCTTGGAACTGTATCTAAATATATGCAGATACGGTAACGCGATAAAATATGCAGATATGTATACAAGATAATCACGAAAAGGGAGAAGGCCTACGTAATATGATAATCAGTTTAGGGGAAACACAATTAGTCTTCGTGGATATTAATCAGAAGAATCAAGAATTATAAAAATTCCAGGTAGCAGCAAAATTAAGCTCCGGTAAAATCCCTGCAGCCAAAAAACGATTTTTTTGTATCCACTTTTTCCCCATTTTAATAAACATTGAATACAAGATCTTGCATTTCGAAATCCTGGAACGATGACTATGTTCTAATAATAAACCACAAACAAGCTTACAATTCCATGCTTTCAGGGAATAATAAGCATCACGTCTTTCGGTCATACATTCACTTATCTACGATCCTATCGGTCGTCCAGGGGATAGATATCCCACTTTCACAAGCCTCGAGCATTACGAAATGGAACTCAACCCCCTTTCCTGAAATTACAACAAAATCGACAGCCACCGAATTCTTTTTTCCTCGTTTTTCTTTTATAGCGTAAAACTGAATATTAAAAAACTTCGATATATGTTTAAAATAAAAATTCATGTCAAAAATTCCGACCGTTAAATTTTATAAACCATCATAAACAGTACAAACACATTTGAAATATTTAAAGCCCAGAGAATACTCGTGCACCGACATCAACGCGGAATCCTCATAAATACAATATTCCTTTACTCCCGATGAGAACGTAAAGGAATTGCATTTTCAGCATACTTCCTCGTTCATAAAATCCTTTGAAATTCGCTTTAAATGTTTTGAATAATTTGCAGCAGCTTCCTATTCCGAAAACGGAACAAATACGATAATCGGCATTATCTTTGGACGAAGAAAAAAATTGATCAGAAAAGTTTAAAGGAAAAATAATTTGACGGAAATTAAATCTGATTTCAGTTTTCTCCGGAGATGGTTTCCCTTCACATCGCTAATTGGTGTTTTCTTTCGACGTTGTTACAGGTGAATTATAACTCCAAGGCACAGTCAAGAATAACATGCTTGAGCTTTTTAAGTGATGAGAAAACCACCACATCGCCCTACTAGATCAAGCCTTGCAGACCCATAAATTTCTTTTATTGTCGCTGTTATTTGAGGATTTTCCGTATTTTTTTTTTCGTAACGGAAACCGCGCCATTAGTGTTTCATTACCGGTACCATATAGTACATTTTTTTAAAAACGAATGTCAGGGTAGTTTTTAATGTAAATCCCTTATTCATTTACAGTACAATTTATATCACAAGAAAAAGTTCTAATTCCCTTATGATCAACAGACGCAATTTAAGTTCTTAAAATCGATTGCATCCAATGCAATTTACATTAAGAGTTTTCATCGGAGAGTAATGCTTAGCTTGGTTTTCCATTTAAATTTGTTTGTAGACATACATAGAGAAGAGGGCAAATAAAAGCAAGGGTGATGAAGTCCGTTTTTAAAATTGAGCAAAAGAATTGGTAACGGAAAAACGAGTTTTCGGGAATTGGAAGTTAATCATTTCAAATCGAAAAAAAAAGTAAATCGTTGATTTTTAATTGGGGGTCGTCCATAAAACACGTGAGCATTATTTTGGCCATTTTCGACCCCCTCCCCCCCCTTGTTAGCAAAGGTTAGCATTTCAGGATCCCCCCCCTAAAATTATGTTAGATTTCCGTTACCTCCCCCCCCCCTTAAATTTTTTTAAAAAAATTAATATTAAACATTGTAAAAATCTGAAATTTTTCGGACGAGCTCAATGAGCTTGTCTCAAAAAGCTTGTCTCAAAAATTGAGTTAAATCAGAACAATAAACTGCAACTCATACTTTCGGTTAAGTTAAAAAGTAAATAAATTGTTTTAATAAATTTATAATTCGCAATTTCATGTGCCTCTTTTCTTATAGATCTAAAACCATATAGTGAATGGACGCTGACAGAGGCTCTATCGACTATCGGCAAAACATCTGTACAGGAACTTGAGGGATTTAAACTTGGTACCTTTTTTTTCCCTTCTCCTCTATTTGGTATTGTTGCATAATGTATAATGTAAAATAATTTCCATTGCAGATAAAAAAACCCGAAATTAAAGATGAAGACTTTAAACTATTAACTTGGGAGCTGAAAAAAAATTTGTATGCGTTCCAAAAAATTGACGAGAATGAGGCTACGTGCCGGGAGTTTATTTCACCATATTTATCCACAGCGGTGAAAGTGGTCGGCGAAAATCAAAAATTACGGTATAAACTGGGATCGGAAAGCTGGCTCATGGGCAGTAGAGGTTACGGCCCAGTCGACTTCGTAATTTCGCTGAATGATATAATTTACCTAGTGACTGAAGCCAAACCAAACGACATGGACCAGGGCATTGCCCTGGTCAGGGCACTGCCCTGTATCGAGTGACGAGCTCGAAGACGGGGCACTCATATCGAATGAGCGGGACCTACTTTATTTAGACAGGGAATCCGAACCCTGTGACGCATCGGTCTTCTTCACATGATACACACATGAGTATCAGAGGTGAAAGCTGGCGGAAAAAAATCCTGACTGAAATCAGGTTCGAACCAAGACTCCACACGATCATTCGTTTCGGAGTCGAGCACGCTCGCCACTCAGCCGACCGTTGCGTCGTAATGAACAATATTATAATATAATATTATATATAACAGGCCGAAATATCAAAAGATTAACCTTTTGATCGTAAGGATGATGAAGAAGCCGCGGGTTCAAAAAATATATGTTGTAAATTTTGTTGTAAATTTTGGAAAAATCCTTTATCTATATTTATAAACGTCAGGTGTCCTCTTTTCTATTTCGAAAAACCGACTTTCAGTTGAACTAAGAGAGTCGAGTAAAAGCGAGCTAGATTTTTTAGAAATATTTATGTTTTCGGAAAATCAGAATATGTCTTTTTTTTTATTAGTTTTCTCTGTCCGCGACCTTCTAGCTCATTGGGAAGATGGTTTCCGGACGCGGACAGAGACCAGCGGCGTAACAGTAATTAGGCGAATGAGGCGGCCGCCTCCGGCCTCGCTCAAGTCAAAATTAAAAGCGGCCTCGCGCTCGACTTTGGTTTTTGAGATTTTTTTTTTCAGCTTGCATTACAAAGTGAACGACCTGGGTATAATTGAGCCGAGCCTGTACATTTCTTCAACAGTGCCATAAAATTTTTAGGGGGAAAAAATGACAATAGGAGCAGGTCAAAAATTTGAGTTATTTTTATCTTCCTTTCTTTTTTTTTTCTTTTTTTCCTTGAATAAATTTCTAATGAAAGATCACTGCTTTAATCCGTTCATGACCTGGCCTTTCTCGGAAGTTTATTTCCATTCAGCCTGTACCTGACTTTGGGTTTTGCCAATTCATACGGTCATTGATTTTTTCGGTTTTGTATGAAATTTCTTTCAGTTTTTAGGTAGCGGTCAAAACGGTCGGATCTTCCAATTTTTCTTCGAAAAAAAATTATAAAAGTGAGCCAAGTTAGAAATTTGTGAAACATATGGGGAAAAGAGACAGAGACAGAGATAAGGATAGAAGTTGGGAGGGTGGAGCATCAAAAAAAAGAAATTTTGGGCACGATACCTGTTAGTACAGCAGCAGCTGAGAGACGTTTCTCTAAATTAAAATTAATTAAAAATACTTAAGAACCACTATGTGCCAAGAGAGACTTTCTGGGCTAGCTGTTTTATCCATTGAAAGTGTTATTGCCTCTGCATTGGATTATAAGGAAATAATTATCGACTTTAGCAGCAGAAAAAGTAGGGAAAAATACTTCTAGGTAAGGTATTTTATAGAAATAAGGTCATAACACCAAAATTTAATCTAACAATAAAAAAACATTTGAGGGTTAATGATTCCTTGTTTTAAAAGAATTTTTCAAGTCCTGAAAATAATTAATTTTTTTTTTTTTTTTACTACTAAAATATTGCAAGAAATTTTATTCTTTGTATAGTTTCCCTTCTCACGACCGAAAAAAAATGTATCCGCAAATTAATGCCGCCAAAAATAGGCCTCGCAAAAGGGTTTCGCCTCCGGCCTCGCAAAAGCTGTTACGCCATTGGACAGAGAAAACTCATCAGAGAGTAATGTTTAGCTTAGATTGCCATTTATATTTCTCTATAGACATGTGATATTGAGTTTGAATGATTTAATTAGTTTTAAGCAACAACTGTATATTTTGTAAATTTTAATATTCGTTAAGAACACATCAAAAAAAAAAAAAAAAAAAAAAAAAAAAAAAAAAAAAATTAAAATGAATATGAAAGTTATAAAACAATTCGCGGTGGGAGAATTTAAAAAAATTTTTGTGGTGAAGACCGATGTGCGGAATTTGCTTTTAATTGTTTTCGATGACTGCGGAAGTCTCAACAGAAGTGCGAAGATAAATTTTGAAGACTTTTCGCTGTTGTGTGAAAAAAAAGAAGATATACGACGCATAATTCAAACAACAATGCAAACCAATCAAGCGCCGCAAGAAGTCGCTTTCAAAACAAGAAGGTTCGAAATTTGGGTTGATGAAGATGCCGTAGCTCTTTGCGACTATGCTGGGGAGTGGAGTCTCGCGTCAGGTTATACCTTACAAGAGGCTATGATTGTCCTCGACTTGCTTCCTGAGGTGGAAGCATCTTTTGATCAATGGTGTGAAGAGGAGATTTAATTTTAATGGTAAATAACTATTATTTTATTTATTTATTTTTTTTTTATCACATAATATCTACATATTTATAATTTTTATTTTTTCCCCAGGAAAATCACATTAAATGGAGGAAGTGGACAAATGGAGGAGGGGGATTAGGGGAGAACGTTATAGGCCACAAATTTTTTGGTCAGTATTTAATTAACAAAACGGTCAGTATTTTATTAATAAAACGGTCAGTAAAATAATTAAATGGGCAGTATTTTATTACGTTTTGGGCAGTAAATATTACATAACTGGTCAGTAAAAAATTATTAATTTGGTCAGTAAATTAACTAAACGGCCAGTATTTCTTCGAAAAATTCGAAGAATTATTATTAAACAATGATGGAAGACGACCGCTGTACGAGAACTAACTGTATTATGTGCTGAAAATAGTTTTGATAATTATTGTAAAATATTCCTGCAGAAACTAGGCATGACTAACTTAACAACTAACTTAAACAAATCTTTCACCAAAATATGTATAGTTGAAAATACTATGTTTAGCTTATGAAAGTCTGATTTTGACTAGTTACGACTTTTCATAAGCTGAACATAATATCAGCAAATCTGGATTTCCATCCCTGTAAGACGATTCGAATGAAAATAACCTTCAAATTTTCCCGTTTTTAATATATTTTTTTCCCGCGAAATACTGACCAATAAAAAAAAAAATACTGACCAAAAGATTTAAAAATGTATAAAATTACATTTATATACTGACAGTTAAATATTTTTACTTGCATTTGAAATAAAAATACTGACCTATAAGTTATTTTACTGACATTTTTTTACTGCCCGCATGAATACTGACCATTAATTTTTTTTACTGACAATGTAATTAATATACTTGCGATGTAATTTAAGTTACTGACCGAAAACAGATTAAAATACTGACCGGAAAAATGCAAGCCAACGTTATACTGTAAATCCTTAAATGTAAAATCTGTAATTATTTTTAATTTTCCTTTTTTTTTTTTTTTTTTTTTTTTTTTTTAATTTTTCCTTTTTTTTCCAGAAAAAAAGATTGTTGTAAATATAATTGGATACATAAATATAAATTCGTGTAAATATATTACATTTCTTTTTTTAAAAAAATTATATTCCTTTCTCCATAGGGAAAATATAAAATAAAAAGTTTTGTTTTAACAAAACTAAACTTGTTTCAACAAGTCTACACACCTTAGGTTAGGTGAAAAAAGAAAAAAAGAATGCGAAAGTGTAGACAAATAAAAGTTCATTGCTCCCACATAAGACACCCCAACACACAGAGGGGTATTAACAAACGGCAGCCATGATAACCAAGGCGCGCAAATTCAAATTTTCAAGGTGTGGTTATGTCAAACATGACGAAAAAAAAAAGTAGGCGCGTAAATTGAAAATTATGACATCACCATTTTGTTAGGTTAGGTTAGGTTAGGTTAGGCCACCCGCTATACACTCAACACTCTCCTCACTCCTCTCGCTCCTCAAGGTCATCAACTCTCCTTTTATACCACACCACTACTCTATAGAGAAAACAGTACATAGAAAAACAGTGGTGAAGTCCGTTTTTGAAATCGACTAAAAAGAATTGCGGCACCGAACATACATTAGTGAATTGGCGCTTAAATTCGTGAATTTAAAATTGAAATCAAAATATAGTTGTTCTGTCTCCAGAAGTGCTCGAAAAACTGGATTTGATATTCAAAATCAGGGATCGAGGAATCTAAAACACCCCTTGAGTAAAAATTAAGCCGATTTCTCATCATTCGGTCCAAATAGTGTAAATTTTTGGTTTTAAAATTGGAATTCCAAAATCTTTATCCTTGTCTCCCAGCAAATTTTTTATTAGAATGATAATTATAAGCCATGCAGGGGTTAGTTCGGAACGAGGAAATCGATGGTAAAGCCCGTGGTTCGGAATTGACAAAAAAAAAAAAAAAAAAAAAAAAAAGAAACTTACTTTTTTGGTTCGAGATCTCGGTCTATGAAACTTTCGAAATCTTTGTGATAAAATAATAAATGTCAATGTGCTAGCGCCTAAAAGTTCCCTCTTTAAAAATGCCAGAAAATAGAGAATATTCTCGACTGTTTTAGGTGCCCAGAATTAAAGATTAGGATTCTGTCAAAAACACATTCAGTACTACAGTAACTTTGTACAACAGTAACTTTGTTATAACTTTTTTTTTCATCCTCATGTTGCTGTTCAAGCTATAAATACTAAACAGATAACTCCAGCCAAATATGTACAATAAAGTCAAAGATTGAATCTCTCTTAAAATAAAGAACGGATTTTCTTTTCACACAGAACCGGGATGCCAAACATCTTTAACTGTTTCCCAACGACTACCAACCGGTAAACCCCGATTTTCATGACGGCATTTTTTGGAAATACAGTCGAGTCCGGTTGTAACGGATCGGGTAATAACGTAATTCCGGTTATAACGTACAAATTTGCCCGGTCCCGCCAAAATCCCATATAAAACGATGTTATTTAAATTCGGTTATAACGTAGCAAAATTTCAGTTACAACGTAAATATTTTAGCACATTAAAAAAAATGCATTTCAAGGTCACTTTTAAAACTTTTTAGTAAAAGAATATTATTTTCGAAACGGCAAAAATTATCTAACTTTTCGTAAGGTATACATGGTTTAATCTGAATGTTGAAAGTTTCTACTGAGAATTGTCAAATCGAGGGAAGCTTTTTCATAAAAACAAAGGAATTGTATTAATTTAGTCGATAATCATGGCGAAAAGAAAAATGTTGTTTTTAGAAACCAGAAACTTTAGTTATGTTTCAACTTAGATAGTAATAAAAAACTAATTTTTGCACCTAAACTTGCGTTTTTATATGAAAATGACCAAATCCTATTATAACATAAATTCGGTTGTAACGTAGAAAAACTGTCAGTACTTTGGATTACGTTATAAACGGACTCGAATGTATATTTTTTTTAAATTTCAGAAGGGGTCGTTCATAAAACACGTGAGCATTATTTTGGCAGTTTTTGACCCCCCCCCCCCTTGTTAGCAAAGGTTAGCATTTCGGGACCCCCCCCTAAAATTTTAATTTGGCAAAAAGCAGGTTTTTTTTAAAAGTGAGTTAGGTTACATAATTTAAAAAAATGAAATTATTTTCATTTTGGCACGTTTATTACATGAGACAAATGCTCACGTTAAATATGTAAAACACCTCCCCTCCCCCCACCCCTTTGTTAGCAAAAGTTAAAATTTTGAATACCCCCTCCCCCCCTAACGTGCTCACGTGTTTTATGGACGACTCCGAACCAGTTTAAAAATAGTTGTGCAAGCTGCCACACTCCCAAGTTTTGTTTTAACAGTGGAGATTCAGATCTTGTCAGGATCATGCAGGTTTGGGAAGATTCTCCAAACTTTTTCGGTGATTTTCCAAACATTTTCGAGTATAAAAACCGTGTATTATACTGTACGATAGCCGTCAGTAGGTAGGACTTTTCCAAATTGTGCCTAAGCGATAGCTGTCGGGAAAGAATTAAATACGATTCCTAATATATCGGGGAAAATGCATAAGCTCAATTACTTTACCGAAGAATAGAAATAATTTCTTAATGTTACTTTTTAATATAACTTTTCATTGAATAAAAAAATTGGCCGCAAAGGAAAAGCGTAGTAAGCCATCTGGTCTAAGTTTGATGAGTTACCATTAAAAGTAATCAATACGAACCTCTGCATTTTGCATCGTTCGGCCAGTAGATGGAAACCCAGTTGTATTTTCTCCTTCCAGTTGTTTTACTCCTTCGATTGAAATTCCTTTGACACCCACTATGGCGCTGTGTTAGCTACTCCAACTCCACAGATATGAGCCATGGAGCATTTCCTCACGTAGCTTATTAGGAGAAGGAGAAATGTTGTATTCTTGGCAAGAGTCATGCCGCTCCAAACGAATGGAAAACTTTCCTGAAAATAAAAAAGGCTCCGAATTTTAAAATCGCATTTGAAAACTTATTTAAGTATTTCAAGCAAAAAAATACAAGAGGTTTTCTCTTAGTTGTAGTAAGAAGAAACCGTTAAATTCTTTCAGATCATGAAAAACAAAGTTTTTTTTTTTTTTGTCAAGGATTGTCGAAAGTTAAAGAGTTCAAAAAAAAGGAAGTCGGCAATAGATATATTATAAAAAACTGGGACGATATAGGACCAAGATTAAGCTAATTTATAAACGTATCTATTTTTTCGGATAGAATTTTCAAAAGTGTAACTTATTTAATTTATAAATTAATGAAGATATAGAAAGTAATAAAAGGAAAAATTAATATTCACCGTTTATATCGTTTTGCTTGCTGAAAGACTCTCGTTGAGACGAGCGCTCACTTCGAAACCCCTTTTTTTTCTTTTTCAGATTTTAATCGACTATAATGCCATTAACTCATACAGGCTAATGAAAGCCAAAATTCAAAACGAGAGCCAAAAAATCTGGACATGAGTTTTTTGTCGAGACCTTTAGAGCAACTTATGTTGTATTGTCCAAAAACATGGTTTTAAGTACACAGTAAAAAAATTATCTGTTAATATGTTAAAAACGCTGTACCAATTTTGAATATTAACGATATTCTGTTAAATTTCACATATTGATCTGTTAGTTTGACTAAAATAAATGTTAAAAACTATAGAATTATGTTTATCAACTATAATTATCAGACGGATAATTTTTAACAGTGTAGTTAATATTAACACTGTTGTTATTAGTAAGTTTAGTAGTGGTCGTTAGTGATGTTGATAATTTTCAAAATATCGATAAATATCAAAATCGGATATCGGAACCAAGCAATATCGATTTATCGATTTATCGAAGTAAAAAATATCGTTATCGATATCTCATATAAGAGGAGAAAGGAAAAATTACAAAGAAAAGAACTTGAGTTTAACTCATGTTAACAATTTTAAGCATTAGGAACATTTTTTTAAAAACTTAATCCTATGTAAATGAAATTAAAATTCTCTAGTGAAATAAATTCGTCTAGGGGTGTTTGATATTCGGGTCTTTAGCTCGGGTCCGGGTCTGACTCGGGTCGGGTATTTTCGGTTCCCACGCGAAAAAAGTCGGGTTCGGGTCCGGACCCGAAGCTACCCGTTCTCTTTATTTTTGCGGTATAATGATCATTTCGCCACTGATCATTCCGTAGTCGTTTAATAACATTAATTTTCATCGTTTTTTTTTTTTATTTTTTTTATTTTAAGGATGATAAAAATTAGAAACTTTTTGCTTACATCTTTTTAAGTTTATTTTTTAAAGCAATTTTTTTTTCCTCGCAGTAAAAAATTTTATGTGAAAATTAACATACAGTGAAACCTCTCTATAGCGGACACTCACGGGACCAGACATTTTGTCCGTTATCGGGAGGTGTCCGTTATGGAGAAGTGGCTTTTTTTTTTTTTTAATTATTAATAGGCTTCGTCAGAAATGAAAATTATTTTATTTAAGTAAATTAATATTTTAAACGCGTTTAAAGTACGTATCGATGGTCGTTTGCTTTTTCTTTTTGCTCATTTCGATTATCTCTTGATTAATTAAATGCCTTTCTAAATCATAAATTTTAAGGATCGCGTCACCGTCGTCTCTTGAAAGTAAACATTTTTTTAAATCATTTGCCGCTTTGATTGAGTCAAGAAGAAAGTGTAAATGCAAAAAAAAAATATTACTATTTTCCTAATTATTTTTCAAGGTTTTGTCCCTTATAGAGGGGTAAATTCTTCGGAAAATCGTCAATTTGGTTGTCCATTGTCCTTTAAGGGAGGGTCCGTTATGGGGGGGTTTTTTTAACATGGGCTCTTATGGCGGCCAACCAAAATTCCAAAAAATGTCCGTTGTGGGGGAGTGTCCGTTATGGGGAGGTGTCCTTTAGTAGAGGTTTCACTGTAATTCTAATAAAATCGGTCTACATAATTCTAATGGTTTTTTTTTTTTTTTTTGTGTTTTTTTGTTTTTTTTTGTTTTAATGTTTAACTTTTGGAAAAAACAGCCGAAAAAATTTATGTAGACCGTTTTTTGCACATTTACATAATATTTTTTACTGTGTTTAAATGAATTTTTTTTATTCTTAAATTTACAAAATAAAATTTTGAAAAACAGTAAACTAAATTTTCTCTTTATTGATCGATTATTATGAGCCCAGTAAAATACAATGACGTCACAATTTTATTTGCCGCTTTTTTAAAATTTTTTTCAAAACGTCAGATTTTTTCTGAATTTTTGGAATTTTTTTCTCCGACTTTGATTCATTGGCCCTTCTTGATTTTCGTTATAATAATATTTTTAATTTTTATGAAATAAATAACTCATTTTAACCAGGATATGCGTCACCTAACTTTCCTATTCCGAAGAAAAATTTTAAATACCGGTAAGCAAAAATTGTTTTCTTTCTATTTAAAGCTAATTTTTTTTAAATAACCGATTTATCTCATTAAATTGTTTGAGCGAAATGGACGTTTTAAGAGAGGTATTTCCTTGATTTTAACAGGTTGTTTTGTGCTGATATTTCTTTAGTTACTTTTTTTTATCCAATTTTTTAGATATCCATTTTTCAGGAAAAATTTTCTTGTTTTACTTTTTTTTACAATATGATAAGCTTACTTGACTCTTGAACGACTGGACTTTCATATTATAGACTTACTTTTAAAAAAAGTAATGTTTCGACTTTTTTTTAAAAATGTTTTTCGAAACAAAACAAAAACAGGGGCGGACATTTTTTTATCATAAACTTATAAGTTTGGATGTCGAGCCACCATATTGAAAAAGCATATCGAACATTTTGGCTCTGACGTACAGAATGGCTGATAAACATGGCGTTTATTGACTGTTTGACTATGTTGATTTGGCTGATTGACTGTTTGACTGTTTACAAACATTTTTTTGTTAATTCTTGTTTTTCTGCTCTCGGGAAAATACATTTAAAAAGAAATTTTTCGGGTAGTTTAGAAGATGATGTAGGGCAAGTGCCGAACGTGTTTCAAGCTGAATACGGCTTTCAGATACCGTTGGAGGGACCTTAGTATTCCAAACTTTGAAGTTTTTTCCCGTCTGGCATCATTTTTAAAATCAAATATTTTTATAATGAAGCTAATTTATAGGGCCATTTTACTAAATAATATGCACGAAGCTTCACTTTATGAAATGCAATCCTTATTTGGACTTTTCCTTGTTCTATTTTCAAGAATTTAAAAGAAAATCGAAGTGTCCAAAGTTACCAGGTCGAGTCCAAAGTAACCCCTTGATACGGTAATATGTGTTTGCATGCTAATCTTTCACATATGGCCATTGTTGAAATTTGGACTGAAAAAATTTCGATATTCACAGAATCATATCGATATATCGAAATACATAATTCCGTGAAAATCGATTATTTATCGATAATTTTTGCTTCCATATATCGATATATCAAAATATCGATTAATTATCGACATCACTAGTGGTCGTAATTCTTTCTGCACAATATCATTGGCGAATCCTGGGGGTTCCCCCCTCAACTAAAATTATTTTACACAGGATAGAATTCGAATTTAGAAACTCATTTTAGGCTTTCTTCTCCCTCCCCGCTTCCCAAAAAAAAAATGGAAATCTTTAATAAATGCTTTTCAGTTGAAACGACTATAAATAATTATAAAGAAAGAGGAAAAAAGTGCAATCATATCTTTTTGGAAGGTGTTATTTTTCTTATAAAAAAAGAAGGAAAAGTCACGTGTAGTTGTGTGATAAATTACATCAGTTCTGGAAACAAGTCTCATATCTCTCCTCCACAATTCCCTCCAGTCTTTTCACTTTTGAGAGGATTTCTTTCGATTTTTCTGCTCTTCGCGTATATAAACCCGGCATATTGTATCATCGATTTAATAATGACTATATTTCCCTTGTGGTTTGCAAAACGCATTTAACGATTATCGTTTTTTTTTTCTTGAAACGATTCCATTCCGATCCGTTTCTTAGAAAAAAAGAAACCCGACTTTTAGGAACAAAAAGAAAAAAAAGACAAAATTTGGAAAGCTGAAAAAAAAAAAAAAAAAAAAAAAAAAAAAGGTAAGAAGATTGATGCTACGTCACCGTGACAATGTAAATAGTTAATTTTGGGACAAGACTTCCGTCAAATGTTCTTAGAACTTCTAAAAATGAAACGAAGTCTCGTGAAATATAAATGCTATTTAGATTCACTTAACAACCTATTTAAATATTAATTGCAAGAAATGTTTTCTTTCGATGTCGGGAGGGTTTGCTTCATGCGGGTCTCAAAATTCAGCTCATCAGTGAATGTTTCTCTTTTTTCGGTAAAAATCAAGAAAAGAATGTATCAGGCTATGCTTCTACATCTTTATAAACACGATTTTGTGAAAGGAAGTGTTACCACCCATGTTAAAGCTTTCAAGACTGCATCGATTCTAATCCAGATAACAACCATTAAAAGGATTAAAAGGCATTATCCTTCTAAAACATTTTCATCCAAAGATCTAAAACAATACGAAGAGGAAAGCAAATTAAAATGCCGTATTTTTTTCCCCTCGTTGCTTTTAATCAATTGATCGTGTTGAAATGGAGTGATTTTAATTTTGAAGAAAAATAAAAAAAATAAAAATGAACGGTGCCAGAGGAATCTTAATGTTTAACCGTGGAAAGGAATTCCAGTTTCGCTTCCCCTCGGAGATTGTGTGAGGAAAAGATGAAGACGAACGGAAAAAAGAAATATCACCAGAAATGCTTAAGAAAGCATTTGTAATAGAAATGGGAGAAGTGAGAGGGTAAAGACATAGCAAACAGTTCATAAAGGATAAGAGACCAGATGAAATAGCGCAGCAGTTTATCATATGGGACGTGAGCATGCTATCTGGACGGAGCAGCGAGATATTTTGCCAATTCTGTTAAAGCAGAGAAAGCTGCAGCACTTATGAGCATTTTTTTTTTTTCCAAAAAGTTAAAAACGTTTTGTTCGCAACGAAGTAAATGCAGTCAGTTATACTGGATCTTTTTTCTTAATAAACGCAGCCATAATGACAGAAAAAAAATAGAGCCGTATTTCGGTGCCAAAGACTTTATTTTCTCGAAAATTCTTTTAGAAATTTCTAAGATTAAAACGGCTTTATAGTAATTGAAGCTATTGAAGCTATTTTTTATATAATCCTGGTTGAAGGAAGAAGTATATTAAATGTCCCTCTGGACATGGTATATCATGAAAATCGCTTCATCACACTAATTAATGGATTCGAAAAACCGTAGACTAAACCGCATAACTTAATTATACATACCAAATCTTGAGCTAGCTGTCTTCAATTATTTTCCTGAAAACTGTGAAACACCACCATTGTAGGAAACCAAACGCAATTTTCTTCAAGTATGCTCCAAATTATTGTTTATTTTCCATTCTTGTTTCCATTTTGGGGAGGGATAGAGCATTTTCTCCAATGAAAAATCCACCAGTTCCTGCAAAAAAAAAAGACAAAAAAAATTAATAAATAAATAAATAAATAAATGATTTTAATTAAATAGAAAAGTATTGTTAAATTTTGTATTTAGTTATATACAGTATAAGAGAAAACTAATTAATCGATTTTTTTTTTTTTAACTTTAAGAAAAGATTTTATTTCAAAATATGTAAATAAGTAAAATATGACCGCTTCTTTCTGATTTACTTTTTCAATGGCAGGTACAGAAGTTAGCCTGGGTAGGCCTAATAAGGTTAATGCCACCACATCATAACAGCCTTTTTTTTTATTCATAATTTTGACGAAGGGGAAAAGGGATAGAATTTGATAGTGTTTTTTTTCTTTTTGACCGGCACGGCTGCGTAGTTCTAAATAACAATGCAGGCGATTTAGATTTACAGCAGGTACAGTCTTCGTATGAAAAAAAAAAATCATTTATGCAACAAAGTTTTTAGAAACTGTTGTTAAGAAATGAAAAAACAGCCTTGCCCTCACATATTCGCGGCTCCTCAAGGACGTGCGGCCCAGTAAACAGTCCGTTGCCTATTTTGCCTACTGAAAAGTTCGGCCCTGGCACCGTTTCATTCGACAGTGACTACCGGATCGAAAGAACTTTCTCACAATTTAAATGAAGAATAATTCCATTATTCTTTGCAGCAAATGACAACAAAACCCTACTTAACTCCACAGCTCTCCAAAACTCGTCTGTTCTGTATTAAGCTTATCCTGCAGAAAACATCTATACAATTTTCGAAATTAGAGTCAATTTTTCACCAAAAATTAAATTTACATTTCTTTCACTTAAAAATATTCAAAAAAGAAAAGGAAAAATACGGTTAAATGTAAAAATCACACAAAAATACACTAAAAATGCATTAATCGCCATTTTGGAAACCTGTTCACGTCATCATGACGCATGCGCAGACCAGTCGGCGCCAAGTGTTTTTCGGGATCAGCGCAGTACGGTCATTCCGACTTCATCTTCCGAAGGGGTCGGATCGGTCTTTTTCGCCCGCGTCCGTGAGTGCATTTTTTTTTCTTTAATTTTAATAAATTATTTTTTTAGCTCGGGCTTTATTTAATTTAAATAAAATAGTGTTCGGTTTTTATTTTATTTTTTTAAAAATAATTTAATTATTAAATTTTAAATACGGTGTATAATTTTTTTTTTTTTTTTAAATTTACTATTATCGGTCCGGCTTGGAGGCAAACCAGGAGGTTTGGTCTCCCATCGTAGAAGGCCTAGGTATCGACCCAGCGACTGGCCTTGTGGTATTAGTGTTAAGAATTTAGTGTTAAGTTCCCCCGCAAATCTTTACGTTAGGAGTCAGTTCCTCTCTTGGAGCTGCAGAGTTTTATTAGGCTGTATATTCTATTCGATTCGAACATGCATGGCGCGGGAGATAAGCTCCATAGTGAGAGTCTCCAGGGTTTTCTTTCGGATGACTAAGTGTCCGAGGTTATTGGCGCACCGCAAGCCTTAACTGTGCATATATGTACAGTTAAAGCCGATAGGTCTCTGGCTAGCTCTGATGGCATGGTTCCCTAGACGGCCGGTCCAATGCGGAAGGTCTTAACCTTTTACGCCTGGAAATCCGAAATTTTTTTGCATTTTTGCAATTTTTTTATAATCTCAAACTATTAATTTAAAAACAAAAATAGTAATAATAATAGCATTACAATTTAAAATAATTAATTTTTTTATTTCAATCATACCGCGGGAGATAAACTCCATTGTGAGGGCTCCAACCCCCCCTTTTTTAATCGTCTTTTTTTTTTTTGTTTTGTTTGTTTTAGTTTTCACAGTAGCAGCCAGAGGAATTATCGCAGCCGGAGGAATCGTCGCAGCTGCAACGCAGTTCAAAAGCTTCATCAACGAGGTTTGAGAGAGAGCAGTACCTTCATTCCGACTTCATCTTCCGAAGGGGTCGGATCGGTCTTTTTCGCCCGCGTCCGTGAGTGCATTTTTTTTTTCTTTAATTTTAATAAATTATTTTTTTAGCTCGAGCTTTATTTAATTTAAATAAAATAGTGTTCGGTTTTTATTTTATTTTTTTAAAAATAATTTAATTATTAAATTTTAAATACGGTATATAAATTTTTTTTTTTTTAAATTTACTATTATCGGTCCGGCTTGGAGGCAAACCAGGAGGTTTAGCCTCCCATCGCAGAAGGCCTAGGTATCGACCCAGCGACTGGCCTTGTGGTATTAGTGTTAAGGGTTTAGTGTTAAGTTCCCCCCGAATCGTTATGTTAGGAGTCAGCTCCTCTCTTGGGGCTGCAGAGTTTATTAAGCTGTGCATTCTATTCGATTCGATCATGGATTACGCGGGAGATAAGCTCCATAGTGAGAGTCTCCAGGGTTTCATTTCGGATGACTGGGTGTCCGAGGTTATTGGCGCACCGCAAGCCTTAACTGTACATATGTAGAGTTAAAGCCGATAGGTCTCCGGCGAGCTCTGATGGCATGGTTCCCTAGACCGCCGGGCCAATGCGGAAGGTCTTAACCTTTTACGCCTGGAAATCCGAATTTTTTTTTGCATTTTTGCAATTTTTTTATAATCTCGAACTATTAATTTAAAAACAAAAATAGTAATAATAATAGCATTACAATTTAAAATAATTAATTTTTTTATTTCAATCATACCGCAGGAGATAAACTCCATTGTGAGGGTCTCCAAGCCCCCCCTTTTTTAATCGTCATTTTTTTTGTTTTTTGTTTTTACAGTAGCAGCTAGAGGAATCGTCGTAGCCGCAACGCAGTCCAAAAGCTTCAACAACGAGGTTTGAGTTTGGGCAATGGGTTTAAGCATGGCTATGGTATAGGTATGTATGGGTATGGTATGGTATGGTTTGGTATAGTATGGCATGGTATGGCGTGGTATGGCATGGGTTTGGGTTATGAGGTTTTTACCTTTCTATCTTTTTCTTATTTCCAATTATTTTCTATTTTATTATTATTATTTTTATTTCTATTCCTCTCCTACATTTTTTTTAATTAAAAAAAAAAAAAAAAACGGGATTTTAAAAGGCAGCCCATTCTAGTACGAAAAAAGGCGGTCGATTACCATTTTTTGTAAAAAGCCGTTAAACGACATGCAAAAAAAAAAAGAATCGAGTTTATTTTTCGCGTAAAGATTGTCGAATAGTATCTCGACAATCTTGTCTCTAAAGTCTGATATTGTAAATTGTATGAACGTCCAATGCCGTACATTGTACATTCGTACAATCTTAAATCATATTTAGTTTAAGCTTAGTTGTTTTAATTTTATTCGATTTAGTTACTGTATGTTTTAGTTATTGTATTAGTTTTAGTTATTGTATTAATTTTAGTTATTGTATTAGTTTTAGTTACTGTATTAGTTTTAGCTAATGTATTATTTATAGGCATTGTATTAGTTTTATGTTGTCAGCTAAAGGAGTAAAGTTCTCCTTACGTCATGCGGATCCAATGTCGTGCAGATCGATATGAAAAGGACGTCATTTTTATGTCGATCTGTACGGGGTTGGTGACTTGTGCCGTTAGGAGGATGTGATCCTTGGAAGCTGGCTTGGGGGGACAACTCGGTCGGGCGCGATCTCCGAGTTTTCCCCCCAACCCGTGTGGGGTTTTTGGCTAGTCCCCCATCGGGCGCCTCCCCAGGTGGCGGATAGGGGAACGCTCTCCGAAATCGGAGAGTATGAGGATTTATTCCTCAGGCGGACCAAAACTAGCCACAACAGAACAGCATTTGAATCTGGAAGATCTAGCAGTTTTCTTAATTTTGCAGGGAAAAGGCTATAAAAGACGGTTTGGGGCTTGTGGACATTACAGCATGACGAAAAATTTTATGTGGTGGAATGAGTTTGGGAAAAATTTGGCATGAATTCTTACTCCAGGTTTGGTCTTGCATTAATCGTTCAGCCTTTATATCTTTACAATTATTTATTTATTTCTATTTAACAAAAATTACGGTCCGGTACGGTCTTTTATAACTTAAAAAGAAAAAAAAAATTGAAAAAGAAAACGCGTGATTTAAAATAAGAGAGGAGTTTGGAGAGCTATCTGCTAGAGTTTTTAGAAGCGGTTAAGCGATTTGTAAAAAAGATCCGAGGTCATTTTACGCTCAAAAACTGTCAAAAAGTAATCTTGTTTCTCATGTCTGGTATTGTAAATTGTATGAACGTCCAATGACGATTGTCTGTTGGTTTTTATTTGCAAGTTTCAAAAAAAAAAGTAAAGCGCTCGTAGTAAAATAATTTGAAAATTTCGTATTAACGAATCGATTTTGTAAGGATTTTCGTTTCAAGGGTCCGAAAAACAATACCTTAAGCGGAAAATTTTTGTATCATATAAATTTTACATTTCTCTCTTATGGGAATGCCAAGGGGCCAGGTAAAAAGTCGTAATCGCGCGAAAATCGTTAGATCGAGGAGTCGTATTAACGATGACTTTCATTTTGTTATTAAAGTTAATTTAATTTATCCGTAAACAATCATGGACTCATACATACCTTAATTCAATTAATTTTTAGTTCCTTTGAAGCTTCCTTTCAAAATCTGCGCCCTCCTTCCGTTATTGTAGCCGCTGATAACCAAAAAGTAACCAGAGGTTTGGCAGGATTTGCGGTTAACACGTACAAAATTAATTCGGAGGATGGTAAAACGGCGAATCGGACGTCGATTGGGGTGTCGACCACAATACAACGATACCGGGCGAAACGTTTCTCGATAGGGTCAAATCTGAAAGTAAAAAAAAAAAAAAAAAAAAAAAAAAAAAAAACCTTAATCAATTAATTAAGTCAAATTAAGTTAACCTTGATTTGAGTGCTTAAACGGATCCGCAAAATATTTTATTTGACAAATCATGAAATTTTTCTGCGAAATATTTTTATAAAATTACTTTAAGAAGATAAGAAAGAAATTTTAAAAGTTTTTTATGAGAGAAATCTAGAATTAAAATGTGTGAGCAAAGTCTGCTACTGCTGGGATTTTTTTTTCAAATTTCAAAAAATTAAGCAAAAATTTTCAGAATTTGTCCTTTTATCACAATTTAAAACCTGTTTTTAGATTTCTTTAGCGCTCAAGCCAATTTAACCTCAGTAAAAAATAATTCATACTGTCACTCTATTTGTCCTAAATCAGCATCTCATTATAACTTATCGACCGGAAAAAAACAAAAAAAATTTAAGTTTTTGGGACTCAGAACATTAATGTGGTAATATAACAGGCATTAGCAACATTTCAAAGGCACAACTTTGAATTGCATTCTCTGCATTTCTTTGAAATACATTGCATTTCGTCGTATTTCCTTGCATTTCGTTGTATTTCTTTGCATTTCCTTGTATTTCTTTGTATTTTGCAATTCGATGTACTCAATTTTACCGAGTGAACAACCCCTCGCACAGTGGTCGGAATGCGGATTTTAGTCGGAAAAAAGTCCGGAAATTTCAAGTCGGAAAAATAATTTTTTTCCCTCAAATTTTGAAAATAGATTAATGACCGATCCCAAAAATAATTTTTTCACCCCCCTAGGGTGTATTGGACGCCAGAAATGGGGCGTTGAACTTAGGCTATAGAAATCTTTCGTTATACTTCACCAGCGCAGAGTTCATTTTTATCATTTTTAAATATTTCTGATTACAGCTAAAAATTTTATCGGGAGTGGTTGTATTTTTTTTTTCGGTGTTTAAGTCCTTCTACTTCAATTATTTATGATTAAATATTTTTTTCATGCAAGGGAAAGTACCAAAATCCGTCAGCAAAAAAATACCGTTTTTTTCAACAACAAAAAAAATGTAATCTTCGTTTTAAGGCCATAAAAAAAAAGTTTCGAAAGGTTTCGGTCTAAAATGTTTTTTATCATAAACTATACTTGATATGTTGAACATGTGATCCGGTTTTTTCGCCGCCCTTCGCCGCCTCCTCATTTTTCAGCCCCTTTTATATTGATGTCTAATGTTTAATATAAGGACATTGCCGTACATTTTATAAGTAATTTTCATAAAAGTTAATTTCTATATCTTGATTGCAATATATTTTTCCAATTCATGTATTAAGTATTCTTTTAATTTGAATAATAAGCATTATTTGCGAACAAGTCTTCTAATTTTTTCATCCCCGAACGCTTTTGCCAACCGCTGCTCTTCAGTGACGAAATAAGTGAATGTGACATTCAGGGTCTTATTAAAATGCATCGCGAGGTTTCTGCCTTATATTTTTCGTATTTTAAACTGGGAGATGATTTTCCGTCTGTACGGACATATCTGTTCGTCCCCGTTCACTCTATTATCCGTATAATGACTTCTGAACGCACAGCGTTTTAACTACACGAGCTACTCTTATTTAATGCATAAAAATAATTTTTAATATTCCATGTTTCAATTACTCTTTTAAAAATTATTATTATTTGCAAACAGTCTACCAATTTTTTCACTCCAGAACGCCTTCGTTGATATTTAAAAACGCTGCGCTGCAGTAAGAGTTGTGAATATAGTATTTGAAAAATAATGTCATATTCGTAATCAGCAACCTTGAAAACTCCGACGATGACTCGTATGTCATTATTTTTGAATAATCTAGGCTTTAAGTATTTTTTTTGGGGGGGGGGGGGGGTTAGGGGACTCTCACGTAAAAAATAATTTCATATTCGTAACCAGCGACCTTAAAAACTCCGAAAATGAGTCGTATGTCATTATTTTTAAATAATTTAGCCTTTAAATATTTTTTGGGGGGATTGGGGGACCCCTCACTTAAAAAATAATGTTATATTCGTAATCAGCGACCTTAAAAACTCCGATAGTGAGTCGTATGTTATGATTTTTGAATAATTTAGCCTTTAAATATTTTGTGGGGGGACTGGGGGACCCCTCACTTAAAAAATGATTTCATATTCGTAATCAGTGACCCAAAAAATCCCCTGTTATAGAATTTGAATCCAAAATTACAAAAACTAGACTTTTTTCCGGCTAAAATGGGTATTCCGACCACTGTGCCTCGTCTTTAACAAAATTTTTACTTAGCGCTTCTGCCACTTTGCAACGCTCTTTGAACCTGTCATCATTTACTTTAATTTTGATATTGATATTCTTGCCATCCATGTTCTTCTCGTATTTTTTTTTTTTTCTTTTTGTAACAAAGCGAAATTTCTTTTAACATCTCAGCAATTTTTGTTTCGTTTTGACTATAGAATCGCATAATTTCGAATCGACAAGCCACTTGACTCTACCATCCATGGAGATTGTACGAAGTAAGCCGACAATTCAAAACGCGAATCTTTCTAACAATTTTTTACCAGAATGAAAACCAAATGGTAGTTAGTTAAAAAAAAAAAAAATGTAGGGTTAGATTCAACATATTCACTAATATACACAAACGAATTTAAGACTGCCATAAGTGTAAGGTAAGGGAATGTTATGTACTTATTTTGAAGTACAAACGGTAAGAAACGTAAAGGAATACTTTGAAAAGACCAATCCGAAAATTATCGCCAAGAAAAATTTTCCCCTTTATATGTTTTCATGCTGGCATTATTTTCAAGTTTAATTGAAGGAAAAACATTAAGAAAACCTATTTTAACTTTCGAATCTTGATATTTCTATTACTTTCGAAATTTGTTTAATTTGGGTCAGAGATCAGTCACGAAAAAATATGATTAAATTTCTTGTAGATGTCAACAACTTCGAATGTCTGATTGGCTGAAGAAGACGCACTAAAGACACGGCGCACCACGACACCTCCTCGTCGCCGCCCATTCCGAAACTCGAATTTCATTTCGAAATCCTTTTCCTTTAACAGTGTTGCTTTGGATTTCGTCGCAGCGGTGCGTACCGCTGATCCGCGGTTTCCCGCTTAAATCCACACGAAACACGCGGACTGTTTTCACGTGGCCTTTTATCTAAAATTTTATCCTTTAAAAGAATTAAAAATTAAATAAATAAAGATTGTTCCAAGTAAGTTCATTGAGTTTTTATTCAATTTACATGGATTTTCATACTACGACTTCCCTTGAAGCTTATGTTTAATAACGCACAAGCAAGAAAAAAAAAAAAAATAAAAATGAACGGTGCCAGAGGAATCTTAATGTTTAACCGTGGAAAGGAATTCCAGTTTCGCTTCCCCTCGGAGATTGTGTGAGGAAAAGATGAAGACGAACGAAAAAAAGAAATATCACCAGAAATGCTTAAGAAAGCATTTGTAATAGAAATGGGAGAAGTGAGAGGGTAAAGACATAGCAAACAGTTCATAAAGGATAAGAGACCAGATGAAATAGCGCAGCAGTTTATCATATGGGACGTGAGCATGCTATCTGGACGGAGCAGCGAGATATTTTGCCAATTCTGTTAAAGCAGAGAAAGCTGCAGCACTTATGAGCATATTTTTTTTTTTTCAAAAAAGTTAAAAACGTTTTGTTAGCAACGAAGTAAATGCATGTCAGTTATAATGGATCTTTTTTCCTAATAAACGCATCATATCCAAGGCACAATGCTTTCGTCAATGCGCTGTCATTCACTCTTATTCTAAATTTTCTTTATGTTCGACATCATCATTCTAGATCTATGGTGGATTGATCTTGTGAGATTAAAAAAAAAAACGATTTTGATGGACCTAAAATTAAAAGAACATTTTTCTTAAAATTTTACAAAATAATAATTTTTTCTCTTTCTAGACGGTTATTGTATATATACGATTTGGAAAAGTCCTACCTATTGACGACTACTTATACTTAATAAATCAGCCATCGCGTCATGAAAATCGTACTTCATCAAAAGGCCTCCGTCGGGAAAGTGATAAAAAAAAAACTGTTATTCAGAAGCAATTTAATATTTTTATTAAAAAATTTTCCTCCTGGCAAAATGGTTCCAAACAAACCATAATTTTTCAGTTTTTGGATGACTATTTTACCGATATGAAACTAAAATGGATTTCTTCAAAAAGATTAAATAAACTTTTGGGCAACAAGCTAAAACATTTACCAATTCCATTTAAAAAAAAAAAAAAAATTGGTAACGTGATAAACAAGACTTTTCTTCTAAAATGTAGACACAAGGAATCATGCCTCATCATATAAACAAGAATGTTAAATGTCCATTTTTATTATTAAATTTTTAAAGTGTGTGTGTGATATCGACGTTTAACATGGTAAGAGTAATGTAGTCAGGGTGGATAGAAAATAGACTTTTTTAAATTTCAAAACTCCTATATCGATTAAAGTTTCTTTATAGGCTTCCAAGATGATTCATCCAGAATTTTTCGTCCAACAACAATCAGGCCAATATTTGTTACGTCCTAAGAATAGGTCCAAAATTTTTTGTCCTAAAATAAAAAGTCCAAAAGTTTTATGTCCTTTTTTTAATAATGACCAAAAAAATATGTTCGCAAAATGATAAGCGATATAAAATGATAGATTATATTGCAGTACTTAAACGAGTTCATAAGTTCGCAATGTAAATAAAAATATTTTGAAAAAAAAAAAAAAAAAAAAAAAAAAAAAAAGTTTTTTATCTGCTGACGTTACTTTTTGTTTTTTACATACAATTATTTTTTTAGAGACTTATTTTTTAGAAAGATTTTTTCGCAATAAATTAATTTCAGTGTTTTACTTCATAATGGCGGTAGAGTTAATAGAAAGCGAAAGGAATGGCCAGTTAGGGTGGTTCAAAATAAATCGAAGTTTCCCGATTTAGCTGCACACTTCACAGTAGGTGCCTCTATGATAGTTATGACCTCTGATAAGATATCTTTGCTTAAATTAATTTCCTTAAGCAGCGCCGGGCCTTTGAAGGTGTCTGCGCACGTTTTCGATTTTTTAATGCTTTTTAATGGGATTTATTTAATTTTTCGACATGGAAATGCATCGCATTTGCATAGAATCATAAGAATATTTATTGTTTTAAAGAATTAAAACGATTTCAAGAAATTTAAAAGCTCCAAAAAAAAAGCAGGATGCCTAAAGTACGATTTCCTCAACTTGGCCGATTCGTTTTTGACGTCTGTCATCCGAAGGTCGATCCAAAATTGAAAACTGGGGTTTGCGTAAAAAACTAACCTTAGTAGCATTGCAAAAAAAATTAATATTGCAATTCGCATACAGGGTGTTTGCGAAAAAAAATTATTTAAAATCTTTTCTCAACTTGACCGATTAATTTTTCGACTCTATGACGCGGAACTGTGATCCTAAATTAGAAAATGGGGTTTACGGAGATAACTAACCTTACTAGCATTGCTGAAAAAAATAATAACGCAATTCGCATATAGGGTGTTCGCAAAAAAAATATTTAATTTTTTTCAATATTTAAAATATTTAAAAAATTTTTTCGGCTTTTTCAAGCCTAACTCGGATCCAAAATTAGAAAATATGGTTCACGGAGAAGACTAACCTTACAAGCATTGCTAAAAAACATTAAAAGATAGAGAGATATATAGATATATCCTTATAGGCTACAGATCGATCTTTTTTTCTACACGATTTTTAATTTCCATTTTTTGAACCATATTTTCTAATTTTGGATCCGAGTTGGGCTTGAAAAAGCCGAAAAAAATTTTTAAATATTTTAAATATTGAAAAAAATTAAATATTTTTTTTGCGAACACCCTATATGCGAATTGCGTTATTATTTTTTTCAGCAATGCTAGTAAGGTTAGTTATCTCCGTAAACCCCATTTTCTAATTTAGGATCACAGTTCCGCGTCATAGAGTCGAAAAATTAATCGGTCAAGTTGAGAAAAGATTTTAAATAATTTTTTTTCGCAAAAACCCTGTATGCGAATTGCAATATTAATTTTTTTTGCAATGCTACTAAGGTTAGTTTTTTACGCAAACCCCAGTTTTCAATTTTGGATCGACCTTCGGGATGACAGACGTCAAAAACGAATCGGCCAAGTTGAGGAAATCGTACTTTAGGCATCCTGCTTTTTTTTTGGAGCTTTTAAATTTCTTGAAATCGTTTTAATTCTTTAAAACAATAAATATTCTTATGATTCTATGCAAATGCGATGCATTTCCATGTCGAAAAATTAAATAAATCCCATTAAAAAGCATTAAAAAATCGAAAACGTGCGCAGACACCTTCAAAGGCCCGGCGCTGCTTAAGGAAATTAATTTAAGCAAAGATATCTTATCAGAGGTCATAACTATCATAGAGGCACCTGCTGTGAAGTGTGCAGCTAAATCGGGAAACCTCGATTTATTTTGAACCACCCTATGGCCAGATCCTCCGTTTGGATGATTATTTGTAACATATGCACTCGTATAATAAAAACCGGACGCGAATGTATTGGCGATGCGAGAAGAGAGGGATCTGTAACGGAAGAGCAATTACCAACTATGACGTTCAAGAAGAAATCATTGTCTATAAGAGAGATGTCCATACGCATGAAAGCGAAAGAACGGAGCCCATCATTTGAAGAAAAATTGTCGTCGGGATAAAAAGAAGAGCTGCGGAATTACTGAGTGAATGACCAGCAGTTGTTAGAGAAGATATTGCCGATGTCGTTCAGGAGGATGTATTGATGAACATGCAGCAGAGGAATATACTCGTTCGTTTAGTTAACCGACGGCAAAACATAAACAGGCCTGCCTAAGTTTTTAGATTAAGATTTTACCAATAAATAATTTTAGGACCGATAATAAAACTAGAAAATGTGTTCGACGAAAACTTTCTGGACCAAAGCGCAGTCTATCAGACCTAAGTCCCTTTGAGTCAAGGCTATGTAATTTCAAGCAAAAAACAAAAACATGCACTATTAAGAAAAACTGACTAATATGTCCTACTTAAAAGAATGACTAAAAATATTCATCTAAAAAAAAATTTTAAAATTTTAAAACTTTAAAAATACTTATACTCAAAAAATAAAACAGGCCCAACCTCTTATCAAACGAGGCTCGAGTTGATATAATCAACTAAAATCGTCTTCTGGAGCTAAAGCAATTGAATTAAATAAAATTTTATAAATAAGTGAATCCATAAAGGTGAAGTCAGCATTCCCAGACACCAATACATTCAAAATAGCTGGTATCGGGTAGACGGGGGTAGCTATGCAATCCGCAGTACGGGAGAATTGCTCGCCTGCTAGAGCCATAAGCACAGTATAAAGTAGGCGAGAAATTCTCGGTTGTTTTTTTTTTTTTTTTTTTTTTTTGTTTTGTTTGTTTTAGTTTTCACAGTAGCAGCCAGAGGAATTATCGCAGCCGGAGGAATCGTCGCAGCTGCAACGCAGTTCAAAAGCTTCATCAACGAGTTTGAGAGAGAGCAGTACCTTCATTCCGACTTCATCTTCCGAAGGGGTCGGATCGGTCTTTTTCGCCCGCGTCCGTGAGTGCATTTTTTTTTCTTTAATTTTAATAAATTATTTTTTTAGCTCGAGCTTTATTTAATTTAAATAAAATAGTGTTCGGTTTTTATTTTATTTTTTTAAAAATAATTTAATTATTAAATTTTAAATACGGTATATAAATTTTTTTTTTTTTAAATTTACTATTATCGGTCCGGCTTGGAGGCAAACCAGGAGGTTTAGCCTCCCATCGCAGAAGGCCTAGGTATCGACCCAGCGACTGGCCTTGTGGTATTAGTGTTAAGGGTTTAGTGTTAAGTTCCCCCCGAATCGTTATGTTAGGAGTCAGCTCCTCTCTTGGGGCTGCAGAGTTTATTAAGCTGTGCATTCTATTCGATTCGATCATGGATTACGCGGGAGATAAGCTCCATAGTGAGAGTCTCCAGGGTTTCATTTCGGATGACTGGGTGTCCGAGGTTATTGGCGCACCGCAAGCCTTAACTGTACATATGTAGAGTTAAAGCCGATAGGTCTCCGGCGAGCTCTGATGGCATGGTTCCCTAGACCGCCGGGCCAATGCGGAAGGTCTTAACCTTTTACGCCTGGAAATCCGAATTTTTTTTGCATTTTTGCAATTTTTTATAATCTCGACTATTAATTTAAAAACAAAAATAGTAATAATAATAGCATTACAATTTAAAATAATAATTTTTTTATTTCAATCATACCGCAGGAGATAAACTCCATTGTGAGGGTCTCCAAGCCCCCCTTTTTTAATCGTCATTTTTTTTGTTTTTTTGTAACAAATTGCCTGTTAAAAAATGAAAACTCTTCCTTAAAGATCCACAACTAATTTATTGATTTAATAAATCGTTTTTAATTAAATTTCACGACTTTTATATAAGATGTTTATGTCAGTTTAAAGTATGTTCCTGTGATATTTAATTCATATGGTGAGTTTGTTTGTAAAGGCCTAGTCATAACCTCAACTGGTTGAAGCTTTAATTTAATTTTAATTTTCCGTTGTTTGTTGTTTGTTGTTTTTAGTCACTGAGGATGGGTCTGTTGTCATAGATCCGAAATGATCACATGATTGATATTCTTTCAATTAATTAGTTGTGGATCTTTAAGGAAGAGTTTTCATTTTTTAATCATAATCCGGTCCACAGGGCTGCCAAAAATAATCAAAAAGTTGCCTATATGTGTTAGCTTACGTGCGCCCATTTACCCGATACCAGCTATAACCACATTTAACAAGAGGATATTACCGCAGCAATCATTTTATTCTACTCTTCCTAATGTTCCCTAACTACTAGTGTCATCGTGTAATGTCTGGTGGCAAATTCCGAATCAAAAGCTTTAGTCTGCCGCACAGGGAAATCTTCGGCTGGTTTGCAGTGGCTTGCAGTTTACTTTGGTGGAATTGCAGCACGTTTTAAACCATTGTAACGATTTTCTTTAATGCATGCAGCAACTGGTATATTATTAACCAGTAACCAAGGATTCGAAAATGTGAAAAAAATAAATAAATAAATAAATAAATAAATAAATAAACGTTGATGATACTGCAAAACAAACGCAAAACAGTTTTGAAGTCCAAACATAGCGTTGATATTCGTATAATTGGTCTCTTAAAACCAATTTTATATTTTTAACAAAATTTTTACTTAGCGCTTCTGCCACCTTGCAACGCTCTTTTATGAACGTGTCATCACTTACTTTAATTTTGATATTGATATTCTTGCCATTCATGTTCCTCTCGTATTTTTTTTTTCATTTTGTAACAAAACGAAATTTCTTTAAACATCTCAGCAATTTTTGTTTTGTTCTGACTATAGAATCGCATAATCTGAATCGACCAGCCACTCGACTCTGCCATCCATGGATATTGTACGAAATAAGCCGAAAATTCAAAACGCGAATCTTTCTAACAATTTTTTACCAGGATGAAAACCAAATGGTAGTTTGTTTAAAAAAAAAAAATGTAGGGTTTGATTCAACATATTCAGTAATATAAACAAACGAATTTAAGACTGCAATAAGTGTAAGGTAAGGGAATGTTACGTACTTATTTTGAAGTACAAACGGTAAGGAACGTAAAGGAATACTTTGAAAAGACCAATCCGAAAATTATCGCCAAGAAAAATTTTCCCCTTCGTATGTTTTCATGCTGGCATTATTTTCAAGTTTAATTGAAGGAAAAACATTAAGAAAACCTATTTTAACTTTCGAATCTTGATATTTCTATTACTTTCGAAATTTGTTTAATTTGGGTCAGAGATCAGTCACGAAAAAATATGATTAAATTTCTTGTAGATGTCAACAACTTCGAATGTCTGATTGGCTGAAGAAGACGCACTAAAGACACGGCGCACCACGACACCTCCTCGTCGCCGCCCATTCCGAAACTCGAATTTCATTTCGAAATCCTTTTCCTTTAACAGTGTTGCTTTGGATTTCGTCGCAGCGGTGCGTACCGCTGATCCGCGGTTTCCCGCTTAAATCTACACGAAACACGCGGACTGTTTTCACGTGGCCTTTTATCTAAAATTTTTTCCTTTAAAAACAATAAAAAATAAAATAAATAAAGATTGTTCCAAGTAAGTTCATTGAGTTTTTATTCAATTTTACATGGATTTTCATACTACGACTTCCCTTGAAGCTTATGTTTAATAGCGCACAAGAAAGAAAAAATATAAAAAAAAAAAATCAAATAAAATAAAATTATTTGGTATAGTCACTTTCGTTTCTTACTGGAACAGATTTTAGTTCACATAACATTGACCAGTATAATCGTTTAAAATAAAACAAAATAAAAATAAAAAAATTAAAAAAAAAAAAAAATATTCTCCATTCCAATGGGTCGTTATTCCAAAATTTAAGGTTACTTCTCCAAATGCACATTCAAAAAAAAAAAAAATTATTTTTCCTGTTAAATATTCATGAGAAAAAAAAGGATATATTTAAATAAAAATACTGGAATAAAAATTTTCGTACGCTGGTTTTTGATCTTTGAATCCAACTTTTCCGATATGATGCATTTGATTTCATATTCAATTTTTTCCCTTTTTTTTGTTTTTTTTTGTTTTTGCTATTATAAAAACAAAAGAAACACCATATGTGAAAGATACGGCAAGATTTATTGTAACAGGGAAAAAAAATGTAATGCCCCGCTTAAAAACATGGGTGTTTTCAGATGATTCACATCGAGACTTTGTGGATGAACAATTTTAAGCGGGAAAGGATGTCGGAGGTATGAGAAGTGGAGGTGAAATTCGTTTAGGAGCTCGGAATGGAAAACATGTATTATTCAGAACGACTCTCGCTCCCGAAAGTTCGACTCTGCCTATCCAGACAACGGTAAGTTTCTTTACTGATTTTACCCCTGATTTGAATCCTTATAAGGGGAAACAATCGGATGTAGCTCGGAATTTTCTTCTAACAATCTCTTTCTAAAGCGCAGGCAGTACCTCCATTAAAAACATTAAAACTAAGACCTTTAAGTGGTTCTCGCAATTTTGGCATGTTACATAGGAAATCCGACATGGTTGCAGCAACCATGACAGAGTTCCTTAATTAAATTTTTGAAAATCATAGAAGTTGGTGAAAACGGCTGAAAATCGTGAATACCTATTTAGGGTGCTTTTTTTAATAATATGTGACCTTGTCCAGGAAAAGGTACCTTAGGGTGAAAAAAATTCGATTTCAATTTTTTGACGGATTTCGACTAATCCAATACTATAGAACGAAAATTCGTCGAAAAATCAAAGTCGCATTGTTTTCACCTTAAGCTACCTTTTCCTGGACAGAGTCCCATATATGTTCGAAAATGGTTAGGTTAATTTATCTTGCTTAGCTCGCTTAAAGTAAACTCTTTTTCCCGGCCTAACACTTTTAAAAATCGAATTCATAAGCCTCGAGACAGGTTGAAAGCCGAGCGAGGAAAGTTTTTTGAAATATTCCACAGGATCATGGAAATAAAAGTTATTTTAAGCTCTGAATTCATTGATTGAACTATTTATTTTTTAATGAGAGAGAGAACGAAGAGTTATTTAAACAATTTCTATGCACTGGCGCGAATCCAGGTACGGGGCTCTTCTTTGCCCCCCACCCGACCTCAAAGAGAAACAATTTTACACTAAATATAATTCGAATTTTTTACTACTTTTCAAGCATTCGAACCGCTTTCCCGCCCGCGCGAAAAAATCTTTAGGTTCGCCAGTGTTTTTATGGGGGAGGGGGGGACAATTATAAACGAAATACTGTAAATTACAGTCATTGCGGATTATTACTTACCGATGAATTAGAAACAGAAAACGTTCGAGTCAAAACACCATATAAATGATGAAAACAGTTAAAACAGATATGAGTCAAGTTTATACTTGTAATTTGATTAATTATGAGCAGCCTTTGATTTTAAAATTCCATATTTCTACAAATTCAAAAACAATTTTGGGAATGTTTACGAACTAACACTTTTAAAAATACAAAATCTCCACTTATTAATTAATACCTCTCGAATTTAATTCCTTAAGGTCAGATGCCAAAAGGTGCCAAAGTAAGCCTTAGTAAGCCAAAGGTGCCAAAATTTTTTTGAAAGTCACAAAAAATGATCTAAAAAAACTAACGAAAGCTAAGAGCCCAGGACTTTATCCGTATTTGAATTTCCTGTTTTTAACAAACAAATAGCACAAAACCAAAGCTGGATTTAGGACGAAGGAGACTTGAGGCCTCATTCTTCCCACTCTTTCATCTTTCCTAATACACTAAATCAGATATCAAATCCTTTAGGACTTTTTTACCGTAAAAAATGTTAGTGATACCATTCGACTTTGCTCTCTAAAAAGTAAACCGAATCCTCATCACCAGAAGATACAAATTAGTCATCAATTTTGTTTGAAAAAAAAAAAAAAAAAAAAAAAAAAAAAAAAAAAAACCGAATTTTTTATTTATACTTATCCCATTTTATCTTGAATTTCCCTGTTTTCTAAAATTCAAAAAATATTCCCTGCGAAAATTCAACTTTGCCCTATCTTCTTAACAAGGCTTTTGTCAGACTGATTTTGTTATGCAAATCCCAAGCGTGTTTGGACATCTTAAATATATATTAGCGTAACATCCTCAAACCAATAAAGTGTAAGAGCGTGTGCGTTCTCATCTTGAAATTTTCCAAATTTCGCGTTAGCTTTTTCCATCAAACTAAGTTTTCGAAAAGTTGTTCCTGACTGGGGAATACAGGTGCACACAGTTCACACGGTTCAACACCCATGCGATTTAATTTGTACTAATCTTCATCGATTGATCTATTATCTTGCAAAACCTTCTGGCTTTTTCACAGAGGCGAGAAGTGAAAAGTTGAAGTCGTTACGAGGAGCGTGTCTCTCACTCGGGAACCAGTAAATCATCAATATCAACAATTGTTAGGAGGGTTTCGCTCACTGTTAACCTATTTCGAGGCAGAAAAGCCATGAGGGTTACGGGACCGTGTAAGTTATAGGTTTTATTTTTAGCAGGGAGTTGAACGTGAGTCTCATTGTAACTCCGATGTCATTCTTATGAAGATTAATAGTCCTAATATTTGCATTGTTTCATGAGTTATTGCGGAACATTTTCCTCGTGACTTTTATTATTGGATAAACATAGTTAACGCAAGGAAACCTGTCGATGAATTTCCAGGTAAATATGAAAACTTGGGATAATAAAAAAAAGGCTACTTTTACTCGTTCGCTAGAGTTTTTTTTTCTCCCCGAAAATTGGGTAATTTTTCAAAATTTCGTTGAATATGATTTCTGACACGTCATGATTGCTCTAACGTAGATAATTTTTTCATTCCTATGGTCCTTGTAAATTAAAAATAAGCTGCATCACGAAAACATATACTTGAAAAGACAAAACAAACGGAGATAGAGGTGTTTTTTCAGAGGAAATTGCCAAAGCGATGCGTAAAATTTTCAATTTCCTCGGGTGTTTATAATTGTGAAGGACATTCCATTTTATTTAAAAAAAAAAGAAAAATAACATTTCCGAGATATTACAAAGAGATTCATACGCTGAACGACTGCGTTCATACCTCCATTATAACGACAATACAATTTATTTCCTGGTAATGTTACATGATGCACGGCCAATAGTGACAGAAAACGAACCTGACAAATAAGCAATTATTTCACTCCGTAATGAGTGAAATATAGTAACTGCGAAAATTATTAGATCTCGAAAAGTATTTTCCCAAATATTACCGCCGTTGATGTGTCAATTATCCCTTCTGTTGTTGTTAGTCGTAACTTGAACAATACAGACTGTGAAATTGCACGGATACATGTGCTATGTCACTAGGCCACTATTTACTTTTATAAATAAGCAAGCTTCTGTAGTTTAATTTTTTTTTTTTTTCCTTTTTGGAAAAAGACAGTTACCCTTTATGTGGTAATTAAGTAGCAAGATTTATAAGCACGAAATTTCGAAAACGAGGAGAGCATTTACAAAGGGATAAAAAGGAAATTTACATATGGAGAAACATTAAAGTGTGATTGACACGATCGTGTAACCTGTTGTTAAATGATAAAATGAAAACCGACAGTAGGTGTTTGTTTTATGATGACACACGCAAACACTTTATCTGTTTTTCATTTTGTTGATTCTTATCGCATTTAAACCAAACCTTTACTTCAACGGAAGACATTCGTTTTTGGAAAAGGAATATTTATGATCTTAAACATGATCTGATGTTAAATTTTTAGTAAATCGACTGGCGAAGTTACACAAATTATGAGAATTATGAGAAAATTTCACATTTTGACGACAGAATAACCCTTTTTTAGCTCGATTTTTCATTCCAGTGAAAGTTGCGTATCTATATTTTTTTTAAAAAAGGGAAATCCCTTCTGAACCTTTGACAAGTTTTCCCTGCGCAGTTCTTGGCATGGGAATTCGACTAAGAAAAACTCAAAACAAGAAAATTATAACTCTCGAAATTAGTCGAATACCTTTCTATCTGAGATTTTTTATTTGTACTTAATCCACTGTTTAGCATATGGAAAGGAGTCCAAAAACCAAACCTCAGATAGAAAGGTATTCGACTAAGGTCGCGAACTGTAACAACCGACTCTTTGATAAAAAATGATCTCAATCGGAAAATCGTAATGCGTATCAATGTCGATCTCATATTGATTTATATTGATTAGGTTTCCGATATAAATTCGAATTGAATGGAGATCGATTCGAGTTATGTTTCAGAATGATTTTTTGACAAAGAATTAGAAACCGTACAACTTGCCATAGAAGCCGTCAAATCGAAGTCCGAGAAAGGAAGCACCTATTGGGACTGTCCAAGTGTACAAAGTAAGGAATGAAATGCGAGGGCGTCAGGTAACGTCTGATCCGGACCCCGCTGGTGAAGTCAGAGTCATCAAACGGCCTCTGCCAGATACAGGACATTTTCATCCTCCGGACAGAGAAGAATGTCAAGCGGAAGAAGTGAAATTTTCGGTAAAAAGACGCGCGGAAACTCACCCTAATAAACCTCCAGCCGCGATACTCCGGACGAAAGGTTGGCTAACGCTGTCCAGAGTATCGCGGCTGGAGCTGATGAGCCAGCTACCTGAGAGAGAGAATATAAAGAAGGTCATGAGGAGGATTCGGAGGAAAAATTTGCCAGCAAACCCAACACCAGGGAGTCACAAATAACTTGAAAAGATTACAGAATCGCTACAAAAAACTCGAACGGATGACAAATTTTTGTTGTATGACTCAAAGGAAGTTGAGTTCTTGCTTTCGCAATCCGTAGGAATTTAGAATTGCTTTGCAAGAGCCCGATTTGGTTTTTAGATGAAACTTTTAAGGTACTGGACAACTTAAAAGTTACTAAAGTAGTGAAATTAAAAACGTAAGCTCTTTTTCAGATTTCTCCAAGTATATTTACTAATCTAACTAGGGAATGTTCAAGTATTACGAAAGCTTTTTTTGGGCTTTTGAACTCCCTCCTCCCCTTTCGTAAGAATAACTAAGATTTCTTTGATTCCCCTTATTATATTAAGTAAGATTTTCGTGGACCAACCCCCCCCCCCTTCTTTTTAACGCCAATTTTATATTGGAGTAATATTTTTCTTAAATCTAGATTTGTAGTTTCTACTCATATCCCTGAAGATGGCTACAATTGGCACAAAATGCCGTCCAAAAATAAATTTTTATTTCTTAAAATTTTTTGAAAACAATTTTCCACATTTTTTACTTTAACCTTTCGAAAAAAAGTTAAAACAACTTAATTTTCTGAAATTTAAAAAAAATTCTGGTCAATAAGTTGTAATGGAAATTCTTACGTAAGATTTGACAAACTCCCCCCCCCCCCCTTCCCCAAGTAAGAAATCGTAAGAATTTTGAGTACCCCCTCCCTCCCCCTTTCGGTCTTACGTAATACTTGAACGCTTCCCTATCTATATAATCTAACTGTAAGCTTCATAAAAGAAATCCCCACACCACCACCCCCCCCCCCCCGAAAAAAAAATGCGGAAAGCTTTTTAAAATGTTTTTCATTAAAGATTGCAAACCTTTTATGAAAATTCTGGCTCTCTTAATTGAACTAGATATCCAATAGCGGTTCATCAATAAAAGTGATGCTGCATTTTAACAGTCTGACATCATGAACTGTGAAGTGAGGGTTTGCGGAACAACTCGAAATATTATTCTTCTCTTAATGCCATCTTTCGATAAGTTTTAACGTAAAAATCTTAGATCGGGACAAAAAAAAGCTGCGTGCTATTACTTATTTAAGTTAGCAAACAGGACAACCAAAAAGTTAATATTCTGGCTCTACTGAAAAACTGTTCAGAATACTTGAGCAGATCTTAATTTTACATACGTTTCAACAAAGTTCCATGTTAAATGGTAAAAGAATGAAGATATTTAGTCTAAGGGAACAAAAAAACAGATTCTATCAAACAATACAAGCTCATTTTGAAAGAACTTCCTTGGGTTTCCGAAATAAAGCCATTCATTCCGTCCGATTTCCCCCTCCATAAGAAAAAAAAAAGGCAGACATTCACGACACGTTCACACCTATCTTTAAGAATGTCTCATGAGAGTCCTGTCGAAACCGCGACTTGCAAAAGAAACTTTTTATTCCCTACTATATTTTCCTCCCGGTTTTTTAATCAGAATTTTTTTTTTTATTTCGAAAATCGGTATATGAAGAAATATCAAAGGGTTAATATCAAGAAAAAAAAGAAAGGTTTAAGAGCTTTGGTTTTTCATTTCCGTATCCATCGATTAAACATTTTCTTTTTATTCTCCCCGTAAAGAACGTATTACAATACAATGGCCTTGCATCCATCATTTCTACAATGATCCCTGACTTATTCCTTCCTGCTTCCCGGAAATGAACTCATTAGGCGAATCCTTTTCATTTTCAGCTTAATCTATCTTGTTGAAAGCCACATTTTCTTGATTTATAATGATACGATAAAGTATAATTTTCTTCCCTTTCTTTAAATTTTTATATCTATTTCAAAGTTCCACAATTTCAAGAGTATAAAAAAATAATATATCGGTTGAATGAGTCGGTTATTGGTTGCATGTTTCAAATTGCAAAAGAGTACCTTTTTTTTTAGGCCAATCAACTCTGTCCAGTCTACGGTACTTTTTTACAACAAAGTTTAATCACCAACAAAATTTTGAAAAAAAAAAAAGCAAAAATAAATCCGTAGGAGATCGTTTTTAACGCCCCCCAAATGATAATATTAGGATTCAACGAGGAAATCATATGTGTTTATAGAATCCTGAGCCGTCATCAAACAAACCTACTGGAAGATTATCTACGGATTACATTCCGTAATTACAAAACTGTCATCATTTTACTATCTCTTACTTCATTTTACAGGACACGTTTCATTTTCCAATTTCACGCATATCTGATTATTATGACGAGTCAATAATCACTGCAAGGTTATTTAATTTGCATTATTTCGATTTTTAGCGTGAAAATTTTGGGAGATTTTCCCTTAAATTAAAAACGAAGTGGTTGTTATGATACTTTAAAAAAAAAAATGCAATATCTCCTACTGGAAACGTCGCTATTGTAAATAATACAAGATCTTTCGTCAGCACGAAGAATATGATAACTTTTGAAGTTTTCGCTGCAAACACCAGTTCGTGCGGATCAAATTGAAAAAAGGAAATTGATCGGAAACGTTAGCGTAAAGCTAATTTAGTCGGCGTTGAAGTGAGCGCCATTGGTGCCTTTAACAGAACCATCAGTATCGTGAAGCACGCAACCCTTTGCTTATGAGCCAACAGGGTCGAAATCAGCTCATCCTAATCTATAAAGATAAAATTTTATCATTTTGCTTACATGCCCTTTCGTTTGGCTTTTTTTACTTCTTTAATTCGTTAGGTATCCCTTCGAAAAAAAATTACAGTGGTGCTACCGGGAATTAGTTTTCCAGTAATTCCAATTATTTTTAACTTTTCACAAATTCCAATTATTTCCAACTTTTTTTATACACCTTAGACTATTTCAAACTACTCTCTGCATATTTTGCGATTGTTTTCAAACTATCACTTTATACAGGAAAAAGTCGGTCGAGAAGCGAAGAATGTCATCGAATAGGGTATTTTCAGGTATTTTTATTTTTGAAAAGTTTTGGTGTAAAAATAAAGTACAGTATATGAATTTAAAAAATTATTTGTGGTATAGAAAAAATATTAAAAAAACTTTTTTTTTTTTTTTTTTTTTTTTATACGCAATAATTTTTTAAAGTTGGGGGTTAAAAATTGTTAATCAAAAAGGTAGGAATAAGCGCGGAAGCGATGTGACGTCATAAGTTAATATCGTTCTGCCGGAAAATTTGTCGTAGAATGCGATGCTTTCAATGTTATAAACCAAGCCACCGCATTCTTCAAAACGTTTTTCGGCGGACAGAACGACATTAACACATGACGTCACAACTCTTCCGAGCTTATTCCGACCGTTTTGATTTACAATTTTTAACCTCCAACTTTAACTAATTAATCTTACACAGAAGAAAAAATTTTTAATACTTTTTATAACATAAATAATTTTTTTTAAATTCATGTACTTTACTTTCAACCCGAAATTTTTCAAAGATAAAAATACCTGAAAATACCTTATTAACTCACAACAAGCTTGAAGACAATTTTTATGCGCCAAAAGTGTCAATAAAATTTGACTTTACGGCTTCATTAGAAATCAAATAGGGGTCAAAAATGATCTCTAAAAAATGAAAAGGTTTTATTATTTTACAAATTTTTACCTCGCCAAAACCGAAATAAAATTGGACCTTTTTTTTTTTAAAGAACGTGGGTCGATAAGGCCGATTTTTGGGCTGTTAAAAAAAAAAATTTTTATGTTAAAAGGTAGTTTCATATGAGGTTAATAAGGGGTCATAAGTGGCACTGAGTTGCGCGCATGCTATGGCCATTTTTTTAAATTTATTCACTTTTCGCTGTTGTGAACATGACAGTCGGAAATTTTCCAGTGGCAGACAAATAGTAGTTATGAAGGCCAATTTACTGCACCATATTAAGGTTGCGACCGGCGTGTTCACACATGCTTAATTCGCATGGTTTTTAGGCCTCATGAAGAAGCCGTTGAATGTCCCTAATTTCCTTTTCACACGAGCTTTCTAATGTTGAAAGCTTACTTAATTCACCATTCGCGGACCTCTTATTCATGTTTTACTGATTAATGACATCAAAATATATATTCGCACAATAATGCATCTGATCCATTTAAAGGTTAGGCATGTAATATTAATGAAAAATACGGTTAAAACAGAGTATAAACATTATAAATCAGCCATCTGAAATTCAATTTCCTTCATTTTACAATGGCGCACATATGTGCTTAAGTTGGAAATGGTGAATTAAGTAAGCTTTCAACATTAGAAAGCTCGTGTGAAAAGGAAATTAGGGACATTCAACGGCTTCTTCATGAGGCCTAAAAACCATGCGAATTAAGCATGTGTGAACACGCCGGTCGCAACCTTAATATGGTGCAGTAAATTGGCCTTCATAACTACTATTTGTCTGCCACTGGAAAATTTCCGACTGTCATGTTCACAACAGCGAAAAGTGAATAAATTTAAAAAAATGGCCATAGCATGCGCGCAACTCAGTGCCACTTATGACCCCTTATTAACCTCATATGAAACTACCTTTTAACATAAAATTTTTTTTTTTTTTAACAGCCCAAAAATCGGCCTTATCGACCCACGTTCTTTAAATCACATCTTTTGACCCCGAAAACCATTTTAAAAAATCCTGAAAACGACCACTAAGTTCAACTATTTTCGAGTAAAGTTAGTTGATTGGCAACTATTTTTCCACCCAAAAAAATGAATATGCCTCGTTCGCAAACAAGCGATGTTGCTTAGCGACAAAGTAAATATGCTTTGCCGCAAAGCAACATCGCTCGACTAGTCGACATTATGCATTGCAACAAAGTACTCACAAGTCTTGACACAAAACATTTCTACTACTTAGACCTAAGTTATGCAAAAATGCTTTGTCGCAAAAGCATTTTTGCTTAGACCCAAACCGCAGCATTTTTTTGGGTGTCGAAACCCGGTGGTCCCCCTAAAATCACTGAGAAAACATCAAAACAGAAAATGAAAAATTTTGAATGTCATAATTTTTTTTTTTGATTTCTAAATCTTTTCGTATGAATGTCGACAACAACGTATATTGACTGATTGAACTCATTCGAAATTACCACCACCGGGTCTCCAAAGGGCGTCACATTAATTCATCAAATTTTGATAAAACCAGAAAAGCAAAACCAAGGGGAGTTATCCAAAAAAGAAAAATAAGTTTTACATTTTCCCTTGTCATTAAGAATTCAAAATGCTACTTTCATTAGATTTAAGGGTACAACTTTTGCCGGCTAAAACAAATGAGTTGCATTTCATGATGTTTAAATTAGCAAAGTTGACGAAGCGATTACAATTTTGTGAAAATGGTAGCGTTAAGTGATGTCAGATGGGCTAGTGTTGTTTCACGAGCTAATAAACCACTAAACAGCCATAACGATGCTCTTATCGCCATCGGCGACGGCAGCTATGACGCTTTGTTTCATTCACCTCCTTTTATCTCTTCCAGAAATATTACTCCTGCCTTTTCCTTCGAATAACGACTTCTGTCTTAAGCGGATGACGTCGGAACGATATTTCCGAATCCAAAATAGCATTGCGGATGTTTTTTTTGAATTCCATGTACGGATAAATTCGATATATATATTTTTTTTATATGAAGCCTTGTCGAATAACCAAGAAAAACGCATAGATCGGATCTTTTTGATCTTGAACTCGGGAAAACGAAAAGAAAGGAATGTAGTGAAAATTTAATAAGGAGCAATGAGATTCACCGAATGGAATAAAAATGAATTGGCCCAGTTGTGGAATTTCCTATATAACCAGGAGAATGAAATCATACGGAAAACTCGCCGACCTTTTTCAAGTGGTCGGAGGGGAGTGTTATTTACATTTTATTGTATAATTCATACATCATGCTAGATGGAATTATTTGCTTTTATCAATAATCAAATTGATAAAATGATTTTTCCAATAAAGTTCGTCATTTTGCACTACCAAAACGTTTTTCTTTTTTCCCCCCAAAATTAAGGTGAAAAAAAAAAAAAAAAGCTTTATCATATTTCACTTTCAAAGTGGAAATTTACAAGGAAATAATATTTATTGTATAACAACCTACTCGTGGGGTTCAAGATGAATATTTTACCATCTCATTTGTTGGAGTCCATGAAGATGTTGACGTCAGTTAAACTGTCACAACTTTATCCCCATTTCACTTTAAATACGATTACTTTCGACCTGACGCGGTTAAAGCTTTGATTTTTAGTACACACTTACAAAAGAAGAAAAAAAAAAAAGTAAACCTGATTTTTGTTCCCTTAAACGATCGTTTAGCACCTGTTCTAAGCAGCTTTGCACATCCCGATCACTTATTTAAACTTTCGTATCCTAATTTCTTGCTTAAAAAAAAAGTGGAAAATCGCATTGAGGAGCACGCGCACGGTCAGTTTCCTAAGCATTATCTCAGATCGTATATTAACTAACCCTTGTTCTCCGGCATAATGGAACCCTTGTCAATAATACATTTACCACCTTCCCTTTACCATTATGCTATGTTTACATCAAAAATTTTAACGCGCTTTAAACTTACTTTAACTAATTAACTAAAGACGCTCTTTCAGATACTCCCGAGGCTCACGATATCAAAAAGAAACAAAAAATTGAAAAACAAGTGACAAAAACTAATTTCGCAAAATATTATGCCTTGGTAAATTGTTGGCCTAGTGCAATCCTTTCACGGATGAGAACACTCCCGGGTGTTAAGGGGAAAGAAAAAGGATGTATCAGAGAGAATATATTATTATACGGAAAACCAGGGGAGTTTAAACAGTTAACAAAAACGGAAGGAAAGTAATACTTTTAAACAGATGTAGCAGCGAGGCCCCCCATTACCGCGAAGTATAAAGAACTAGGAATGCGATTTCAGAGGAAAGGATATACCATTATTAAATTGAAAAAGAGAGTTGACAAAGTTAAAAGTAAAGGTCAAAATGATGTTAGAGAACAAAGAGAAAGTCTAATTGGCTCTACGCCCGTTCGGAACAGAGGAGCACGTGGTACCGACGTGGCCGGAACACAAATTTAACGCAAACACATTCAAAACGCATTCAGCTACCATTAGCTTACCCAAACCCCCTTATCCTCTTCGACCCTGTATCGTATACCTTTGTAAACAAGGGTCGGTCAACAAGTTGACTTCTCTGGCTTTTCTTTCTTTTTCACCGCTTCATCTTTACACTTTTTTCCCTTTGATTATGTACGTTTTTTTTTTTTTTTTTAACTTTCGATAAAATATGTAGCGATATTTTTCATTTTTCATCTAAAATAAAAATCTGGATTTTTTTTTTAAAACCAGATTCGTCGAAAATTTAAAAAAGGAAAATTTTGTTAGGAAAATATTTGAACGGCATCAGTTTGCAGTGCAAATGGACGGAACCGAAAAAAGAATAAACAGTAAAATCGAGCCAAAGAAAAAAAAAGGAAGAGAAAAAGTACTTTTAAACTTTCCTTCGAGCGATCTCTTATTTTCGAGTTAGCTTTGCTCCATAACTCCATTCAAAGGAATGAAGCGTTAACACGAACAAAAGCCTTTTAGAGGTAAATCGGATTTTCGGAAAACCTGCTTAAAGGCTGCACTGAAGGATTTATTCCTTTTTTTTTTTTCTCTTCCTTGCTAAGACGTACTAATCATTTTACATAATATATATATATTTTTTTTAACTGTGCGTTTACTAAAATCTCAAGGAGCTATTAAATACGAACTGAGTGGGGAAAGCATTCCATCCGCTGCATGGGTCTGAAAACAAAATAATTTTAAAGAAGATTAAGGTGATTAAAACTTTTCTAAAATGTTTATAAATTAACTTAGAAGAAAGAAAAAAAAAAAAAAAAAAGAAAGAATCGCACCTTTTCTTTTTAACAAACTTTCCAATAGATCTTTCATGACTTTTCAACTAAAATCAAAGAAACACGGAAAAGTTGGTAAAGTTGTTAATTTTTACACTTTCAACACAAAAGCTCTTTTTTCTTGTTTCCAACAAAAAGAAGAACAATTCCAGCAAATAAAATGAGGTTAAAAATGTTTCTAAAAAATTTAAAAAACAAAAAAAAACAAAAAAAAAAAAAAAACCACGATTTTTAGCAGCGAAAAGAAAACCCTATGAAATTATCTGCGAAATTTACATCCTGACTATATTTCGAATAAAAGAAAACTTTTTTTTTAGAAAGATTTATTTTGAAACCGACGTAACTCCATTCGCAAAATATGGCGAGAAGTGAGGGATAAGTAGGGATAAATAGAGTAGGACCGACAGCATAACTTGGTCAAGGATAGTGACCTGGATTAAAGGGTGAAAGAGAGGAGGAGAAAAATATTAAACTCTGTTTGCTCTCCGCTGATATTTAATATTTAATCCTTGGCTAACCATCTATACAGACATTTTAAACAAGCAGCATTTTAAACTTGCTTGCAACGCTGTATCAAAAGTATAAAAAAAAATGTTAGTTATATTCTTAGAACTTCTTCATGATCTCCGTATTTTATTATCTGGGACATGATTTCGTTCAGCAGAAATCATCAAAATATACTTTTTACAGTGGAAGAGTCACAAATTCGGACACCATAGAAGATTGATTCCTGGAAAATTAAAACATGCGCAATCATTGTCGCATCCGGCGTTAAAGAAATAAAAATGGATTTTTCAGAAAAAATTTAAATGTGCGGGATGTTTTTATTTTTTTTTTTTTTTAAATTAAATATGGCTTTTAAATTTTAATGGATAGGATATTATAATTTTAAATTTAAATGGATAGTTTTGAAAATCGATCTGAAAAGAACTTACATTGCTTTTGTATGTCAATTGAATACATATATAGAAGTTGAGAATTACGACAATCAAAGATTGCAATATGCAAATAGACCTGGTATTAGTATGAGAAAACGTCTATCACATTTTTATAATCCGAAATAGGAGTAACGGATCATTACCATGGAAATAACCAATCAGTGCTTTTAAAATTGTAAATATTTATGTTTGTTTTGATTTTCATTGGTTGATCCGTAACTGGGCTAATTGATCCATAACTAGAGACATCACCCTATCTAAGTTCTTTATTTACAACATTTCATGGAACAAACTAACATTATTGAGAAAAAATTTTGTCGTGTAACTGAGCCGAATGGGAATTGAATCCACATCTTCAGCTTGCTAAGCGGGTACTCTACCATTTGGCTGCCGACCCGCACTCGACGAATCATCTCACAATGAAGGATTTAAATAGCAACACGAATCACAAAGCGCAAAAATTCTGACTAGACTAATTAATGCCACTAAATTTTGGCACCAAATGAGAATGGATGCAAGTCTAATTATGATTGTAGGAAGTGACCTGAAATTATGAGGAAACATCTATCGCCTTTATATAATATTATAAAAAACCGAAATATCTAAGTTCCTACCCAAGAAAAAGTGCGTTATAAAATTTTATAACTCTACAACGTTTTGGCCGATTATAAAATTTTATAACTATTTATAAATTTTCATAATTAAAATTTTTAACTGAGCAATATATTAATTTTATGCTTGAATTGCACTATATTTAGCATGTAAGGGCCTTTATAGGCTTTTTTTAAACATTTTTTATGAGAAAAAAAAAAGGAAAAAAAATTACAATTTTTTGGAATAGAACCCGAGCCTTGTGGTCGACTTACCACAGCCTTTATGCACTACACCACTTTTCAACTGATTTCTAAAAGCGGCAAATGTGGTTTTTAAGTTGCCAATTATTTTGACTTATAATATTTTCCAGATTTTTCCGAATTTTCGGTTTATTTCTTGAATTTTTAATTTGACAAAGGCTCAAAAATAAAGAAAAACAGAAATCGGAAATTATAGTGATTGGAATACCGGTTTTGGTAATACCGGTATTACCGGTATTTTGCAAAACCCCTTTTTTCACCTCTAAAACTTATTATTCTTAAAATTTTTTTCCTTTCTTGTGTTATTTATTTTTCCAAATCATTTTTTTTTTTCTACAGAAATATTTTCATTAGTCCATTCATTATTTTCAAGCTGTTAGTGCCGATATTTTGTAGTAGGACGTTGTGTATGTTTTGTTCGTGTCAGTTTAAATATTTGGGTGAAGTTTGTGAAGTGAAAGTTTTGATTATTCATTGACTAAAAAAGAGCACATAAATCCTAAAAAATGAAAATACCTACTGCATAAGAAATTAATTAGAATTAAGAAGGGTTAGGTGGAAAAATAAGCACAGATTCGAAATTAGCTTATGTAAAAACTATGAAATAGAGCTCCATATTGTTTTTATCGTTTAAATACCGGTATGGAATGGTAAAACCGGTATTTGAACAAAATTTCTACCGTACTACCGGTATCGAATAAACGTCACTACAGTGCAATTACTAAGGAAAATTCGGGAAGCCATAGGAGAAAATAAAAAACTTAAAAAAACTGAAAATAATTTCTGTTATAAAATTTTATAACGAAGTTTAAGTTTTTAATAACTCAATTTTATAACGCACTTTTTCTGGGCTTATTATTCCCTTTTCATGGAAAAAACAATGTGACAGTGAAAGAAATTAAATGGACAAGAAATATATTGTCGGAACTAAGTGAAAGTAAAATGATAGAATTACCAACATGTATAGAAATGGATAGTGAAGCAGGAAGCGATTGGTTGAGAAAAGGAGAAGTAAGCGCCAGGTCGGAATATTTCGAAAGGAACCTTTTTTATGTAAGGGAAGAAATAGAAAAGGGAACCATGGTCATAGAATATGTCAGCGGAAAAATAACCCAAGCAGATATACTAACGAAAAACCTTTCTATCGAACAGATAAAAGAAATACACCTGATTTTTCGGACATTTGTCCAACACATACAGAGCCCCTACACAGTAAAAAAAAATATGTAATTATGTAGAAAAGGGTCTACATACTGAGCATGTTACCATTTCTGTGTTAAAAAAGAACAAATTTGCTATGTTGACTAAAACAAATGACGAAAAATAAAAGACGATCTAATGTTTTTATTTTTAACACAGCCGAGTTTGTTGACGTTTTTATGTGGACCGATATTAACAAGTGATTTTGTTAATTTTTTACATATTTTTTTTAACTGTGTATCCAACCAATTCTGATGAAATTTTCAGGAACGATTGGTGGCGAAACTCCCTATTTTCTCGACCAAACTTTACTTCGCGACAGTTGTAACATTATACAGATCTGTTTGACGGGGGAGCACTAGTATTCACTAAAATCTTGATTTCTCACTTCAGTTTCACGTAACAATAGAGATATCCTGATAAAAAATGCTCACCATCTTTCTCATTCATCCGAAATGACTATTGATTAGATTAAAGAGCCAGGAAAAAAAAAAAAAGTTCAATCTCAAGACGTTCTCAAACGATTAGGATGAGCAGGGGAGATTAAAAACTGCAGAAAAAAAGGATATAAATTAAATTTTACAAGTGAGCAAATTAAAAATAAATAGAATTACAAAAAGGGAGGCTAGGGAAAGTGAAAATTGCTTCCGGGTCCAGACATCTCATAACCTAGTTGATTAATGATTAATCCCTGCATTTATAGTCCTCTACACAATTATGAAACTTTAATTACTGAAATTACGTGTCGAATGCTGGCAATATTTTAATCATATAGGATCCCTCTCGAATAAAGCAATTAACTTTTGTTGCGGTTTTTAATTACTTTTACAATTGTTTTTCCCAATTCACCTTTTTATACCATTTAAAAATATCGGCTTCTTCGAAAAAAGCGCGAATTTATATAAAAAAAAAGGGGGGAAAGGGGATTTTTATTCATTAATTTTGTTGATTTGTTTATTGTTTGCTTGTTCAAGTCAGCGTTAAACGGTTTATATTTTTTCCAATTAGGAAAATGTATTTATCATTTTATATATATATATTATTTTGATACACTGTTGCGGTTTGGAAAATCGTAAACTGAAATGACTTTAATTTAATGCATTTCGGAATGAAAGAGTTTATAAATTTTTTAAAAAACAAAAGAAGAGAAGTAGAATCAATTGAACAGTTGGAGAAGAGCTCTAGAGAACAATCCGAATGCCCTAGGGTCTCATCAACTCGTTTTACAATTGAGTCAATTTGTGGGAACCACGTTTCCAAACTTTCAAGTAAATGTAGGTTGTGTTAATCGATAACTGTGCCCCTGATTTTCTCCGAAAAAGAACGGCTAAACGTAAAAAAATTGTAACTTTTTTTTTTTTTTTTTTGGGATAGCGATTAGGTTAACAAAAAAATAATGTCGTACTAACATACAAAAAAAAATATATAAAAATCAGACTGGGAATCAGGTGCGACATTTCATTCGCTTTTCTTTTTCCTCTTTTACGATTTTTAAAATAACGAAATAGACGCGTTGAAAACGAAAATGAAAACTTTACAAACAATGAAAAAAAAAAGGAATTTTTTTTTCCGAGTTGTTAATAGACTTTGTTTCAATTTTTTTTTTTTTTTTTTAAATTCAAGAAAAAAAAAAGTTTCAGGTTGTTTTTACACTGCAATTTCGAATCAGATGGAAAATTAAAGGGTTATGAAATTCTCGATTCGAGGCTGACAGATAATCACTAGGTCTGAATTATGGGTGGAAATGAAAGTTTAGCTAACAGGAAAGAGAATCGTGTTAAAGCTCCGGATCTATGTGAAAAGGGAGGATGTTCACAAAGAGACATTAGATAAGTCGAAGAGCTCATTAAGAGGCATAAGGCGATGGCGTCCTCAGTCAGTGAATCAGGACTGACAACTGGAACTGTCGTAATCTCCACTTTCTCCCTTAGCCGCATCATCTACCTCCTAGGGCCGACTATGATGACATTGGTCTTCCCTCTTTACATTATGCAAAATACCTCACTGATTTAAAGTTATTTCTTTCGTTATCATAATTTTCCTTTAATTGAATTTTTTTATTTTTTTCATCAGGGATCGTCCATGTATTACGTAACGCCTGGAAGGGGGGAGGGGGTCTAAGGTGGTGTTACGCATTGTTACTGACGGGTGGGGGGGATCTAAGCCATGTGTTACGTAATTTCAATATTAAAATTATTTCAATTTTATTTCACTCATTTAAAAAATATTTTCCCGGTTTTTCTTCAAAATAAAAAAATTAAGAATTAAAAAATTTTTTCAACTCTTGAAAATTGATTATTTTTATCATGAAACTGAAAATTCTTTTGACTTCTAAAGCGTTAATCATGTTGACCCCCGAGTGGAAAGATGAGAATATTTTTTTTATGGGGGGGGGGGGGGGTAAAAAGTGGCCTATTTTGCGTTACGTAATACATGGACGACCCCCAAGGATTTTACATGACTAATAGCTAGCTTCTCCGCGCTCGCTTTGCTTCGCGCTTTTGCAAATATTTCTGTCTTTTGTCATAAAAATAGAAGGGCTTACTTCCTATTCAAAAATTTTTTCCTCTACAAAATTTTTTTCAGAAAAAATTTTCTTAAAAAAATCCACATTTTCCACCTCGGAAATATTTTTTCTGTCGGCAAAAAATATTTTTTTCTACAGAAAAAATATTTTGGTCGTGAAAAATGTGAATTTCGAAAAAAAATTTCTTTTTTTAAATGAAAGATTTCACCCCAGGAATTTGGTAAAGAAAATTTTCTGCCCTGGAAATTTTTCATAGAGAGCTTCTAAATCTAAGCCATTTTTTATTGAAAATTTTTAGGCTTCAGCAAAAACCAATAAAAATATTGAGCTAAAATAAAAACGATCGAGAAATAATTTTTTTTTTCAGACATAGCGACTCTTTTTCTTCACGTGAAAAATTTTAATAAACAAGAAAACGGGGCCTTTCAAAATTTTTTTCCAGGCACGTTGCGTATGGACAAACCTTAAATGCCTTTTATATGTATTCAGGCATCGAACCCAGTTGGCCGAGAAAAATGAGTGACTTTAGGGACCAAAAATGGTTTCAATAGTGACTTTCAGTGACCTGACGGAAGGAATTTAGTGACTTAAAAGAAGTATACCCAAAATTTTTTTAACGCATTAGACGTGAGTAATTACATTCCTTATTATTTTTATTAATTTTTCCTAAAAATTTTGGTTCCTAAAATTTTTAGCCTAACCATTTTCTTCCTAATATTCAATTTTCATAAAATTTTTTAATCCTCAAATACAATTTCCTAAAATGAATATTTGTCCTAATTTTTTAAATCCCTAAAGGGGTTTTAGGAAATTTAATTTTCTTTTTAGGAAATTTTATTTTAGGGATTTTAAGAAATTTTATTTCAGGAATCAAAAAATTTTAGGAAAATTAAAAATTAGAAAAAAAAAATAAAAAATAAAATAGCTAGGAAAACAATTTTAGGAACTAAAATTTTTAGAAAAAATGGATTAGGAATTTATTTTTTCTTTTAGGAAAAATGGCAGGGAATCTTTACAACTTTACATAAAATTATTTTTAAAAATGGCGTTTTAGTGAAAAAAATTCTTCCTTGAGCAACTGAATGTTGAATAGAAATTTTTTAATGCAGGAAATTTTTTTTAAATCCACCAATTTATCCAAAAGTGACTTCTAGTGACCTTTCACAAAAAAAGTGACTTTTAGGGGGAAAAAGTGACTAGTTCACGATGCCTGTAAGATGTCTTGAATGTTTTTTTTATGATGTTTCCGGAATGTACTTAATGATCTGGAGTATGTGTGTATGCGTCTGATAGAAAAGCTTTCGTTAAAGTTTTGGTCTCGGAGATTTCTAGCTGCTAATAGGAAGGACCTTTTCAGGCAGTCGTACATATAAAGATTTAAGAAAAATTAAAAATAGCATAAAAAATCCAATAGTTTTTAATTCTTTTCAAAGCGACGTCATTCATTTTTCGAATATAAGGTTATCGCGGTGAAAGAAGCATATATGGGCAGGTGTGTTGACGAAATTTCCCCGGAGTGCGCTTCCCAAGAGGCAGGCAACAAAAGCCCCGGATCACGTATCGGATTCAATTCTGCATCACGGATCACATTCGACACTTTGAAGTTACCAATAATTTGAAATATTTTAAATTCGATTTTTTTTTTTCAATTTTATTCTTCGAAAGTCAAAATTTTACGATTAGGTTACTTTACTTTCCCTAACAACCCACAATTTGTTTTTTTTTTGTTTTTTTTTTTTTTTTTTTTTCAATCAAATCGAATTTACGGTCGGATCAAAAAATTGGAAGTCAAAAGATTTCCGAGAGGATATTCTAGGATTAGAAAGGGTGAATGAAAACAAAAAATGCGCAATGCATACGAATTGGGAAACAAAAACCGAAGGGTAGGAAGGATATTCGAAATTGTGTATTTGGGACGTGAGAAGATAACATCCGATGGACGGGATATAGAGGACATGACGTCGGCGTCGGCAACCACTACAAAAACAAATGGTCCGGCATCTCTTCTCTTTAAAAATTAAAAACACCTCCCGCCATTCGGATTTGTTTTCCCGGTCTGCCAAACATGATTTATCATTGAACCAATTGTTTTCTTGTTTCCTCTTCTATACCCAAGAGGAAACTTTAATCTCTCGGGTTCTTGCGTTAATCTTGAATTGAATTTCTTTTTTATGGTTCGAAATTTCATTGCTATTGCTGATAGGTTTTTTTTTTTTTTTTTTTTTTTTTTTTCTGTTTTACGCAAAAATTTCCAATAAAAACGATCTATGACAAATAAAATGTTTCAGCTACTTAATTACAATTTTTTTTAATTTTCTTCCGATTCAACTTTTCTTTTCTTTTTTTTTTTTTTTTTTTTTTTTTTTTTTTCTGAAATTCAAAATCCGAAATAAGCAGAAAAAAAGAAAAGACCATTTTATTTTTCGAAGATGAAAGGTGAATTTACATGACTTGGTTGATAAATACAGAGGAAAAACAAAAGCAGTGGGAAGATTTCGATAAAAACACGAAGACGGAGTAACGAAACTAATCTGGGAAAACCTTTGAGGAAGACAACATTGGAAAACAACGCGACAACTTATTGTTTCTCAATGGGTTCATGCCTCGAGAAACACGTTTCCTTTTCTTCTGAATATATTCCATTCATTTTAATATACGTTTCCCTTCGAATCGATTCAAACCGCAAACCGAACGAGGTAAACAAAAATAAAGAATTTCGGTTAGTCCGAAATGGGCGGTTCTCGGGATGAAAAATGAAAAAAAAAAAAAAAAAAAAGAATTGACATCAAACGATATTAACGTACAGGAAAAAGAGAGGTAAAAAAAAAAAAAGAACTGATTTATGGATTCGAACGGGTGCTTAGAACAGGACCCGTGCGAACGGAAAACGATTCGGATAAAACAACAAAACCGCAAGACAAACCATTTGGAAAGCGGCGGCATTGTATTCCGTAAATTGGCGTAAGACAGAAGAGGGTTGAGAGGCGTGTACACTCGGTAAAGGTGCAATTTATTGACTCAGCTGACTTTGATGCCGGAGATTTATTGGATTTTGCTTTCCTTAAATATTCATGCAACCTCCGGAATTAGTATTAGGTCTTATATAAGACGATGGATTTGTTCTTCTCTTCTGTTTCGTCATCTATTCCTCTTCCGTGGAAAAGACAGCATAAACTAAAATTTTCTATCCCAGCTTTGGAAATTTTAACACTATTTTCAAAAAACTGATCGGATTCAGTTATCTAAATTCTGTACTACGTGTTATTTTTTAGGCGAATGCGTCAGAAGGCAAGAATAGGGACCTAAAGCGATGTTTGCCATGAGTTTTGGCAAAAATTTTCATCATCAAACGCTTGCATAAACATTGGGTAGGGATCATTCATGCTCACGTGAGATGTTAAAAGGGAAGATGGGAGGGGGAGGGGGTGGGGGAGGGCATAAGGAAAATTCTTACGAGTGGTCATAAAGGGTAAGAGTTCAGCACGGTTCCCAGGGTGTGGGGAGGTAATATGTATTTTTGTGGTCCCGCAACCTCAAAAACCTCTAAAAAAATTTTAAAAATATTGTGCGCAAACCTTCGGTTTCCGTAAAGCTCAGGGCAAGGCCTGAACAAGCTGTTACTTTAAAAGTCGACGAAATAGAAAAATATATTTATTTTCATAAAGCAACAGTTTTTTCAAAATGACAACGGAAGGTTTCATTCTTTAGAATGAACTCATTGACCAACACTGTAGTTTGCTCTGTGTTTGATCATAAATCTCATAGTCCAACTTCAAAACAAAAAGATTTAAGACACTTTCACGGGAAGACGTTCCAAACATTTAAAAGACTAAATTTTTCTGCTGAACTTGAACTCGATTCATACATCGAACAGACAAATCTTGGCTGCTGTTTGTTGCTGGCAATTTTTAAATAGTTCAAATTTAAAAGTCATTAAAATTTTTCCCCATTAGACGAAATTTTCCATAATTTTTTTTCAAAATTTTCTCTATCTTTAACTTTTTCCTTAAAATTTCCTAAAATTTATCCTTTAATTTTTCCTTAAGGTTTTCTTAAAATTTTTACCGGCAAAAAAAACTGTGTACAAGCAAGCAAGCAAGCAAACAAACAAACAAACAAACAGACAGATAGAGAAACTTTCATTTTTGTACAGTGCTTAGAGGCACGTGTTGGATTGGATTGAAGGTACAGAGTTCCAGTTTTGCAGACAATATTTTTTATTTTTTTTAAGAATTTCGAGGGGGCGACCCTCTCTATTACCTAACTGAATTTAAAATTTAAAATTTAAAATCTAGGTATTCCTGAAAAGTGTAAAATGGATGCGATACAAGCCGCTATTTACCTTATTTTTAGTTTGTCTGCATGCTTTAAAGTCTCTGGCATTAATATTTGCCTGATCTGCGAAAACTACTCCTAACAGCCGCTTCATTTTTTCACTCAGTGAATGAATTTTAACTAAAGATTCCATTGAGGGTTTCACTGTTTTAATTTTTATACTTCAAAATTTTTTAATCGGAAAAAAAGTAGTAACCAATTGCTGAGGAGCATTGATTTATAAAGTTAATATAAAAAATTAAAACAATAAACAATAAATGAAAAAAAAAAAAAAAAAAGGAAGAAATTAGAGCACTTTAATATATATAAAAACTAATTAAATCTTTTTTAAAAAACTATGGAGTATTTACTCGTTTTTAAATAATTCTGGTTTAAAAGTTTCGATTTTATAAAAACAACCGTACCGAGCTCCGTTCGCCTAAAAACTGATTTTTTCCCCTCTTCGTGTATTTTCGAAAGAAGTCACAGGTACCTTGGAATGAATGGCTGGGGTAAACCAAAAGGATCAGAGAGAGTACTGACCTCAGAAAAATTCCCTTATTCCAAGCAAAGGATGGATCCCGATAATCCGAAGTTCCCAATCAAGACAATACAATAAATACAAAGGCAGAGAAGGCCGAACGGCTATAAAGCAAATTTTTCGACAAAAGGCAAAATAAAAGAACAAGCCTTGAATTCCGCAAAGTATATACTAACTTCTTTCTTTTTTTATTCATTAGCAGAGGTTAAAACGAAAAAAATTCTTAAATTAAAAAAAAAAAAAAAGATTTATAGAAATAAAGTAACGTTTCTTGTCCCATTTCTGGTCACATTCTGGTTATTCAATTTCAGCCACACTCAAAAAAATGAATACTGGTCGCCAATACAATTTAAACTGGATTTTGCGCCTAATTAAAAATTGATTAGAAGCCATTACAATTGTATTAGTCTCCAGTCAATTTTGTTTTCGGACCAGTCAAAGCGTCCAGTCAAAAATATATTACCCTACTTTTTTTTTGAGTGCAGAGTGCCCCCAAAGATAAAAATATATATATATATATATATATATATATATTCAAATAGGTAAATTAATTTATTATTTATATTTCATAAATTAATTTTTTAAAAAAATATTCATGGCGCGTCATGAATGTTTTAAAATACTATAACTACCTAGATATACAAATTTCGTCGGTAAGTGGAATCGTCTAGTGAGTAAAAACAAAATAAAACAAAGAAAAATACATAATCGAATTTATAAATTGGAGGATTTGAAGCACTAAAGCTGGATAGCTTTTGCAAGTTTTAAGTTTTGATCATACGTCTCTTAAATTTCAGGTTAGCAATATTTATTGTACAAAAGCCAAAGCTCTTCCTTTTGCAGAAAGGTTAAGTAAATGTAAATCTTAGGAAATTAAAGTAAACAACATTTAAATGCGTTTACCAGGAAAGAGCCGTCATCTTTGTGACATAATGGAAGGAGCGAATTTTATTAGCAAAATACTCTTCTTTTTCTTTCCATGTAATCGTACTTTAATTTTCATCCGGAAAATGTTAAGAAAAAATAAAGGCACAACACCTATTATCTTTCTTTTTTTTTACTTCCAACAAAGTTAAACATCGAAGAAAAAAAAAAGAAACAAATAGACTAAAAGAGAGATCAGATAAGAAATGCCGAAGTCGGGGGTAGTATATAAAGCCATTTAGAAGCGAAATAGTGGTGGCGGCAGAGGAAAGATTCCAATCGTTTCTGCACGAGTGAGCTCGCTGATAGTGCGCGTCCCCTTTTGGCTCAAGATGTTGCCTTGTGGATGCTGCTTTCGGACTACGAAATCCCCTTTTATTTTCTAGGTTTTCTTCTCTCCTTCTTTTAAAGCAAAGGGAAACTTTAAAAAAGGTCAATAAAGTCATCGTTTGTTTTGTACTGTTTTTTACTGTTAGTGTTAATTTGATCTGAAATTTTCTTTGTTTTTAAAGGGCAAACGTAACAAATAAGCGGGAATAAATCATTCGAAAAAGGCAAGGGCTTAGTAGATGTAAATGTTTGATGGAACACAATAACAAGGAATAATGGTTTCTAAAAAGTAAGAAGATCTGTGCTGGAGAGCAATAAACGAGAATATACAATAAGATAATACAACGCATAGAGCCTAGTGCATTTATGATTCACCTTCGATATTTCCTGCCGTAATCCACTCTCTCAGAATTTCATTTTTTTTTTCTTTTTATTCTGTAGGAAAAACAAAATAAGAGAATTCTCATATTTTTTGTTTGGATTTATGTAAAAGGAAATGCATAAAATTTTAGTTGCGGGTCACAAAGTTGATGTAAAAGAAAAAAAAAAAATAAGACCGGTCGAACTTTCGGAGGAAGTCGAGAAGAAGAAAGAAATGAATTTTTGTAAAGGATGTGTTTTATGGTTATGTTTTATGTATTCCAAAATCTAATACCTCTTTCTCCGACCCAATTTATTATTCTTTTTTTAGGGGGGGAGGGGGGGGGGGTTAAAAAAAAGAAAGGAAAATTTCCCCGATACGTTGATTTTATTCAAATGGTGTTCCGCTAGACTGCATTTGGAAACCTGATCCCATTTCACGGTCGGGAGCGCTTCAACAGATGCTTGCGAAAGCATCCATCTTGATGATTCGAAGTGAACAGTCGTTTTGCAGTCGCGCGGCGGATAAGAAGCGTCCCTGAAAAATCGGTCTGTCTCGTGGATTCAAAAAAAAAAAAATAATGTTTCAATGTGGAAAAGGAAAATGCGTATTTCCAAGAATTCTCGTTAGCCTCCCATCAATCTCTACGCAGAACTAAGTGCATAATGTACTTGTAATATGAATTTCAAAATTGGTGCATTTTAACAATATCCCTCAGAATTGAATCCATGGCTGAAAAATCAAAACTTCCAATGCTCGTCCCAATAAATTAAGCTCTTCAAAGGGAACGTTCAAGTATTACCTAAACCGTTTTTTTTTGGTTTTTAGACCCCCTCCCCCCTTTTGTAAGAATTAGTAAGATTTCTTTGACCCCCGCCCCCTTTTCTTTTCTTTTTTTTTTTTTTTTTTTTTTTTAAATTGGAGTAAAATTTTTCTCAAACCTAGATTGAGTTCATTTTTTTATTTCTGTAAGAAAATTGTAACAGAAAATTCAGTGTTATATTGTAGAGAATGCTAAATGCATCAAAAAATCTATCTTTATTTTTCAAAAATTAATGTAAAAAAAATTTTAATTTCTTTAAATACCGTATTCAAAAAAAAAAAAGAAACTAAAATTAAATTTTTGAAATTTAAAAAAAAATTCTGAACAATAAATTATAATTGAAATTGTTATGTAAGATTTGTCAAACTCCCCCCCCCCCTCCACCATGTAAGAAATAGTAAGAATTTCGAGTACCCCCCCCCCCCCCCTTCCGGTCTTATGTAATACTTGAAAGTTCCCAAACTGTAGATACTTATTTAAGCCAAATTGATGGTTTAAAATCAAAACACAAGAGTTCGCGACGCTAAAAGAACACATCAAATCATTCCTGACAAACATCCGGGACGCTAAAAGAACACGATCAAAGAACACATCAAATCATTCCTGACAAACATCCGGGAACACTATCCAAAGAAACTGAATTTTGCGTGCCTAAGATTTAGACAGAAAAGGGTTTACTCGCAAGACAGAGTTTTTTTAGACCGCTGCGGAAAATTTAAGGTATTTCTAGAGCTTAGTCTCGGGACTCAAACTTTTTCTCTAGATATTTTTTCCACCTTGTGTTCCCGAAAATTTTAGAGACCGGAGCAGTTCTTTTACATTTTTCCCGACTCGCGATTTGAAGGTTTCTACATTTAAATTCCCGAATCCCCAAAGACTTAAAATTCCCGAAAAATCCTAACATTTAAATATTTTAAATGTGAGCAACTTTTATTTGTAATTCCACCGCAGAATTTGAAAATGACTTTGAAAACTAGGTGCGGTTGAGCTAAAATGCAGATATGTCCACAAATTATAAGACTAAAATCGTCTTTTAACAACATTTTTCGCCGTTTTCTTTGGAGATACCGACCTTTTTCCACAACCGCATCTAATTTTCAAGGTCCTTTTCAAAATCTTCAACTCAAATTACTCCTAGGGCTCTTCCAATTTCCAGGGATGGTATGCCGAATAGATTTTAATGGGAATCGGAATCGGAATCGGAATCGGAATCGGAATCAGATTCGATCGATGGAAACTAATCGGAATCGGCATCTAAATCGCAAAAATTTTTCGAGTAATTTAGAGTCGGAATAGGAATAAGATTCGAATGATAAGAAACTTAACGGAATCGGAATCGCCATTTTTTTTACCATTTAAAATTGGAACCGGAATCAAAATCAGACTGAAGGATTTTTTCTCGTCTATTGCTTGAAATCCAGAAAGATGTTGTTTTACAGTTCTGCTTGTCAGGTCGAGCAATTTTTTTCTCATTTCCTCAATTTTTATCGCAACGGATGCTCAAGCATTGCTTGACTTGACTAGACTTGTTTATCTCTAAATTTAAGAAAATTGAGATTGGAATCGGAATCGGAATCGAAATCGAAATCAGAATTAGAATCAGCATCAGAAACAACCAACTATAATTTGGAGTTGGAATCGGAATCGGCACCGATTAAATCATTTTGAATCGGAATCGGGATCGTGAATTTATTTTTTTTCACCGAAGTCGGAATCGGAATCGGAATCACTTTCGAAAAATCATCGAGCATCACTGTAATCGGAATCGCAATCGGGATCGGAATCAGGATGCCATCCCTGCCAATTTCTTAATTTCTGAAGCTCATCCCTCAGTTGTTTCCCCCAGTGGTCCCAAAAATTCTATCTCGCGCATAACCCCCTTTCATTAATTTTCGGCATCAAATGGTGACAGTAATATAAACTATCTTCCGCATTTTTAAAAAAATTCTGTTTTACGATTCGATCCTCATTAAACGGAATATCGTTTGAATATACAGTTCGTTATGTACAAATATTTAAAGATTGTTATTCTAACGTTGGTATATAAAACGAGAAGATCCTCTTTGAAGTCGTCGACTCGATTATAATCGTCCCAGATGTTACCAACCGGGTGACTTCTCTCACTTTAATACAAATATAATGAGCGGAAAGCTTACAATATTCCAATCCGACGACACATGCCCAATGCTTCGGATAAGCAAATCTCTAATACCTCTTATCGCTCCTGTATTCAAACATAATAAGGTTGTATCAAACGAAGAAAAGAAGTAGTTTCTTTTTTTCCTGATTTGATTATCACATATGCCACCAAGAGAAAATGCCTTAGCTGAAGAATTAAGTCCCATAAAAAGAGAAACCAAACACAGTCGAGCATTTAATCTGATACACGCAAGTAGTAATTAAGGTAATTGCAATCATCAGTCATGATCATTTCGTTTCCAAGCTGTTTAGGGGCATTATTTTGCTGTTGACATTGTTCACTTCACTATAACCTATGGTCGGGAAAAAAAAAAGGTTTTGAATAAACAGGAGAATATTAAAACATAAGACTCCCAAGCAGGCCGAGGACGAAGAAAAAAAAAATAATGAAAGATAAACACTGACTTTTATACTTTTATAAATTTGAATAATAAAAGGATTTTCCAAGCTCCTTCAAAAATGTGGTTGAATGGAATTTTTCATGCGTTAAAATATATCGTTTAAAAGCGATTAATTGTAATTGCACTGCGCAATTTCTTCCCCTGCATTTTGAAAAGTAACAAGGAAACGTAAATAGATTTTGAAAAACTTTAGTCGCGAATTTCAAATTTTTTCCGAAATTCGCTCCAAAGCAACAACTAACAGAGATCCCGATCCTGATTTCATTCTTGTATTTCCAAGAAAGAAACTCGGTAAGCTTATTTTCGGATATTTTTAAAAATAAAAAATTCCTTTGCTCATTTCGGTTAAGATGATTTCCGAATAGCATCATAATAAACAAATGCATGAATAAATAAAAAACAAGTCCGGAAGGATCGAAACCCGAGGAAAATATTTAAGCATCTTAGGAATTGCTTCCATTCTTACCGTCTATTTGAATATATATGACGCTCAAGTCATTTCCATTTCCCGTCCAACGCTTTACCCTCTCCCTCTCCTTCCCGGTTTTCCATTTCGGTTTAATACTTCTCAATTATTTATGCGACATCTTCAATGAAGTTTCTTCCGACAGTCTTGAAAATCATGTTAATTTCTCTCTTTGCTTTCTTCCGAAAATCATAAAGTTTTTTCATTTAATTTTGACCCTAAGGATTTTCCAATTTTTCTTTTTTTTTTTACTAAAGGAGACAATAAACGAAAGAAATTGCGAATCCTAAATCCCCGTCGAAAAGGGAAAAATATAAGAGAAAAGGTGAAAAATTGAGTTTTTTTTTTAATGTCCAGCGATCGAAGAGTTTTAAAAGTAAGTTGTAAATGATTAAAACGATAGCCTTATTCCTTCTGAGTTGGTTTTATGACGAAAATAAGTTTCATCTGGTTTTATGATTATTGCATCGATCTATCTTTTACTGTTTTCGGAAACTGAAGCGAAACTGGATCAGTCAGTTGTTATAAAACCTTCAAATAAAATTAGATTTTTATATGAAAAATTACATGCGTTGGGGACGAAGGAAAAGAAAAAGAAAAAAAGCTAAACTGAAGCTCACGATTTTTTTTTTTTCCTTTTTCTTTTTTCCTGAATTAAAAGAAAATCTGACTCATAACCTGGTAAGACGTTTTCCTCTGGTTCCCATTTCAGTGGAAATTAAATTACGAAAAGAAGATTCATTTACAGTAAAGGAAAAAGAAGATAAAAAGACTTTGGAAAAGTATTAGGAGCGAGAGGTCGGTTTTAAAAACAACTCATATAAAATGAAAATAATAACATTTTACAGTGGAAGCAAAAACCTAGAGTCCATTACACTAAGCCTTCAATCTTCATTCTGTGCAATGAGTATGATTTATTTAAACCGTTTTAAATGAAGTTTTTAAAAGTCGGCAACCTCTAAAAGTCGACGGCGGTCTGAAAGCCTAACGAATATACGGTAAGGGGGGGGGGAAAAGTCTTTTTTTTAACGACATTTTTTCACGTGAATTGTTCCTTCACTTCTTTCACTTGAATTATAAACCTAAAAAAAATTTTGTAGTGTCGTCCAGGGATGATAAACCAAACCGAACCAAATTGGTACTGTGATTACCAGCTAGGTTTTATCAATTTTCTTGTTTCTAAAACCAGGACCATACCAAATTAACCTTAATTCCAAATTATTTCACTCAAACTGAATCAAACTCTGCATTTTAACAGAAATATCAGAACCAGAACCGTAACCAATTACGAGTTCCATTATGAAACCAAAACCAAACAAAAACCCATTATATGTTGGCCCAAAAAAAACCAGGTTCGTGTCACAAAAATCATGGCTTTCTAATTTTGAGGCTTAAAAAAAACCTTGTTTTTCAGCGAAAAACCATGGTTTAAACCAGAGAGGAAAAATAAAAAATCAAACCACAGAATCGGAACTTCGTTACTCGTTCAAAAAAAAAAAAAAAAAAAAAAAAAGTGACCCGAAGCAAAACCAGAGCCTCGAAAAATTGATTTTTTACAACTGTCTTCAACTTAAAACCAGAAATGAGCCAAACTTATTTCGCGACCTAAAAACCAAAAATTCCGATTAATTTTTATTCGGTATCGGAATCGAAATCGGAATCTGCTATTTCAAAAGTAATTGGAATCGGAATTGGAATCCGTACTTGTTTTGAAGAAATAGGAATCGGTATCGGAATCTGAATCTCATTTGAAAAAAGTTAGGAATTTTCGGAATCGGCCCCCAAAAAAATATTTTCGATTCAGATTGACTTAAAAAGTACGAAAATACCGTCATTACAGTTATCAATTTTGGTTGAAATTGGAATCAGAATCGGAATCGACATCGCTAAAATACTTGTTAGTTGGATTCGGAATCGGAACGGGAATTGCAGCTTTGCTAAAAACCAAAAGGTTCTAAATCGACGCCGGGGGCAAAATGGACATTTACATGGAAATCGAATCTACTTCATAGGTATTTTATACGCTTATTTTCAAAATCAGCCCGAGCCCCTTTCCATCATTTTTTGAAAGCCATTAGGTTCTAAGTCCTTCAAAGGACACAATTAGAACCAAAGTTATTTTTGCTTTTTCATCGGATAAGGCCCGTACTGCTAATTTACTAATTTCATTATCAGTTTGCTAATATTGATACCAAAAAGTTATTTTTTTTAATAAAACCAATATAATTAAAAAAGTCCCTAAAAAAAAATTTAGCTCACTTTAGGACCAGAAGGTTCCAACTTTAGCATGCAACTTATGGGAAAAAGATAGAACCTTCTTGGTTTTGAATTAAAAAGTCACTAAATATATATTTAGTGACTTTTTTTTCGATCAAGCTTGGCTTGTTTACGGAAATCCCGTTTCTGGATTTTCGATATCGTTCAGGTAAGCAGCGATCTCGAATTTACTTGATTGGATTCCCGATTTAAATCCGATATTGGAAGCAAAAAAAATCGACTTCAATTTTTACCAGGGATGAGATCAATTTTAGGGACTTTTTTAATATCGGGCTTGTTATTTTATTTATTGAAAAAAAATTGATACAGGTTTATCACTGATAACGGGTGACTGTTTTAAATTATTTAAAACCGAGATTACTCCCGAGTTTCAGTAATACAAACTTTCAATTAATATGGCTTTCCATCCTTAGTGACGTCACGTTACCAAAATGCATTGTGACATACTCCTATTAGAAGCGAGTGCTTTAGACGACACTTTCGAGATAAAAAATATTAAAATATTAGGGAATGACTTGCATATTTTAGACAAGCATGTTCTAAACTTGCTTTAAATTTGGAGAAAAAAAAAAAAAAAAAAAAGAATTGCCCACAAATTAATACAAGCGAAACAAACGTCGTTAGTCGTTAGTCGTTAGTCGTTAGTCGTTTTAAGAAATCCGTCACAGAGCTTTTCTCCTAATTTTATTTATTTATTTATTTATTTATTCACTTTTTTTTTAAATTTATTTATGTATTTTTTTTTTTTTAAACAAAATTTGTAAAAAAGCTGTTTTACTGGCCTGTTAATTTTGTGAAATATAAAATATAAACGTTTTAACTGAGACTTTCTAGTCGGTAAATTATTTAAATAAAAAATTCTTACGTCCTGTCAAGTAATAATTCACCGAATATTTTATTTTATTTCCCTTTCCGCAGTAAAAGGGAAAGCCTTTAAAAGCAAATAAGGTCTTATAAACCCTTATCCATTGTGAAAACTTTCTCCCAAAAAAAAGGGCAGTGATAATGTAGACGAAACAGAGAACAAAAGCTTTTCTTTTTCAAATATGAGAAAATCTAAATAGAGTCATTCAACGCATTGTAAAAAATAAAAATTCTTCATTCTTATACTCTGGTTTAACTTTACTCGTTGCTTTTCCTTTAACACACACCTAACTTCTCTCCCTAAAAAAAGGAAGAATTTTCCCGAGCTAATGCGTTTTGAAATAAGTCGCGGAACATGTTGGGAAAGCTGCTTCGGAGAAATTTTTTTAATTTTCCAGGTACCAAAAATATGTTTCATTTAACGATTCAAAACATGTTTCGCGACATGTTTTTAAAAAACACCTTACTTCGTTAAATTCCGCTTTTAATAGAAATACGGAGGAAAATAAACGTTTGCGTCCTTTGAATTACCGTCATACGAAATAAAACCGATTGCTTTTCATTGTGCTAAGACATGAACTAAATCTAACTTCTCACATTCGTTTTCCGCAACGCATCCTTTATTTCATACAAGAGTAAAAAAACTTTGGTTTATTACAAGTTTGTTCATATTTCATCTTGACATACCGATTTCTCTGCTCTACAATATAAATAAAAATCTAAAAGGAAATGCTTCAAAAATTATTTCATCTGGTAGGTTTTATCGAGAAGTTTTTCAAATAATGACAGGGCGGGGGCATTTTTTTTTTTTTTTTTTTTTTTTTTTTTTTTTTGTAAAATAAAATTGATTGTGAATAGAAAACTTTTAAGTAAAATATTGTAAGCCTTTTTACATACGGAAAAACTTACTTTTTAATAAAAAAGTTACTCTGAATTTTAAGTTTTTTTTATTTATTTTTATTTCTCTGTTTTACAAGCCGCAAAACACGGAAATAAAATAATCTCATTCAATTAAAGGCGATTTGTGTCCCTTCATCCTTGTCCGACTTAATATACCGTAACCTTCATTGGAAATGTAATACATTCCGACTTGCTACAATTGTTTAATACTATTACAGATTAAAAAGGTGTTAGCTCGATTAAAAACTTCTCGGAGGAACGCAAACTCTCGGAAATGGATACATCAAGATAGCTCATTACGGAAGTCCTTAATGCGATGTAAACAATAATCCCGAAGCGAGGGAAAGGGAATTCAACCTTACGAAAGCTTAAAAGTTAAATAATCATAATCTTATTTTACCGGTTCGGAGATAGGGTTTTAACAATATTCAATTATCGTGAGGATCATTAATTTTTCCGAAAACAAGAAAGATTTTTTTTTAATTTCGGAAAAAAAAAATAATCGCACAAGTTTGCGAGCCCTCGAACATATACAGCAGCACACTTGACACTCCCTCTCACGATTTTTTAAGAGTGCGTGCGAGTTAAATATCTATTTTTACAATAAAAATAAAAGAAAAGAGTTAGTCACAAATTACATCTCGCGTTCGGAAGTGTATTAAGTTTTTACTTCACGTGAATTCAACGAGATTTAATGTCGTTTCGTCGAAAAGTTCCGGATTTTTTTCAAATGCATTTTTCGCCAATTTTTACTTCAAGTCTCCACATTATGAATGTGCTGATTTAACGACTCCACGAAGAGAAGGATTTTTTTCCCCAGTAAATATTAATGGTGTATACAATTAATTAGTGTTTGAAAAATTCGTGGAAAATTTACGATCGAGTGGAAGGTATTAGCAAAATTTTTAAAAAATGTGAAGAGTTTTTACGATCTTGTTAAGATGATTTTTAATTGTGCCGCGTAGATAATAAGAAGCTTTTTTTTGATCCTTCAGTGCAAATATTTTCAAATAAAAATTATGGACTGCATTAAAGATTTCAAGCCCAAGGTAATCGATTCTTCTTTTTTTTAACCTTTTGTAATGATTTTCGTTATCTATAGGAAAAGATAATGATTAACAACCTACAAAAAAATTCCAAAGAAAATAGCTTCGTTTTAATCGTATTGCGATCGTGCTTTATGAAAACTGTCGTGAGTTACCGAATATCCTTGATTTAATCCGAATAAATGCATCTTGTCACGAACTGAAACGTTTCTTACGAAAATCCGCGAAAAAAAAAAAAACGGAATTCTTTTTCCATATGTGAAGGAGTGACGAGAAATAGAATACAAATTTTTAAAAATTAATGCAGATAGCACGTGCTCAATGCCCGGAACGTAAATAGATTCCCGACCCCTTCCTTGATTTTTTATTCAAAAAATCAGGATCGCTACCGGATTTATTTATCCACAGCAGCCTCCTAAAATGTCCCTTTAGCTTGAGATTGAACATTAAATTCCGTCAAAATCTCGTAAATTTAGGTTACCGCAAACCGTCTGAAAAGGTATTCATTTTTCCAGATAAAGTAACTTATTTTCCATTTTTTTTTTTTTTTGAAACGCCAGGAAATGAAAAAAAATCGAGGGGAAAAATTCGTTTTACTTTTTCCTTCCCCTTCCCTCGAGAGAATTACCCATATGCCATTTCATTACTGCGCCATAAAGTAATCGTGAAAAAAAAAAAAAAAGTTCACAAACTCAAAAATACTAGAAAGGAAAAACATATCAACTATTGACGAAACCAAAGTTCGATATCTGCACACGAGCATAATGATCCATTTCCTTGCTGTAAAAGGTTTCGGACAAACCGGATATAACCCCATCATATATTTTGTAATTAAAATTTCTATTAAAGGGTGATTACCGGGAGGCAATCAACCCCCTGCTCGTTTCTCAGATGTCTGCTATTAATTCCATTCATAATATTTCATTCAAATTGCATTTTTGCCGACAACCGTGTTTTATCTTTTTCTATGATAAGAAGCAGCACGTAAAAAAAAAAAAAAAAAAAAAAAAAAGGTCGGTACGTCTAATAATATGAATTCTTTCCCCTTCGTATTATTCTTTCCTTTTTTTTTCCAGAATATGGTACTTTATAACCGAACGTAAGCTCAGTACATGAATCTTATTCCTTTTTTACGAGTGACTAATTTGCATTTTTCAATTTCTTAAAAAATAAAATTTATGGAACGGTCTTCATTTCCATAATACAAGACCGAATAGCCTATCTTTCCCATAATCAAATGAACAGTCATTTTTGGTATGACACCGTCCTGCGTGACTAAATACATGAGCTGAAAAATCATTCTTTCCTGTTGTCATATTTATTAAAACAAGATTAAACTCCGTATTATGCCAGAGCTCAACTCTAACGATCACTTTCGACACATTGCACGCCGTAGTCAGCCCCGAGGGCCAGGGAGGAGGAAAGGTTTCCAAAGAGGGCTCCAAATGGCCACTTTTAACAGGGAAAATAAGGAAATTTCATTAGTTAGGAAAAAATGTAAGGGGGGTGATAACACATCCTCACAGGGTGCTGAGCCCCTGGCTTGCTACGATTTCGCAACACTGGAATGAACAAAGAGGGCCAAGAAAATAAATAAGTTGATACTTAGCAGTGCATTTTTTTTTTTTTTTTTTTTTTGTATGAGGATATCAACCTTGAGTTGCTTTGAAACGAGTGTCAAATGTAGCATTGTAAGGAAAGGGTACCATGTACATTAGACATGATAAAATCATAGAAGTAACAAGTAGGGATCTGAGAAAGGGTGACAGAAACAAATGTTTTATGATTGTACCCATTTTGTCAATGTTTAACCAACAAGCGAGCTGACATATTAAAACGGTAAACTACCGATAACACTGAGATTTACAAATAAACATTTATCGTAATATTTCGCAGATTTACCGGCAGATCGGTAACTGATGAATCGATATTCCGGGCAGTAATTCCGTGCGTCGGAGGTGAACTAACGTATCTCCACCGTAAATATAATTGGAGATAGTGTGTTTCGACTGTTTGTGAAAATCTTGTGACTACAAGTTTACAACTCATGTTGGTGTAAACTTGCGGTCACGTGACACTTTCACCAAGTGTCAAAACAGACTATCTTCAATCATATTTACGATGGAGATATATTAGCTCACCTCCGACGCACGAAATTACAATTCAATCCTTCAGGCAAGTTTGAAGGCTCCTGGTAGACTGCTTCGAGCTCTGCTGCCCTATCTTGCCAATAGAAAATTGCTGTCTGGACGTGTCCGGCAGTAGTAAATAATTCGAATGAAGTTCGAGCACTAAAACGTTCCATTTGTTTTTCGGTTTCAAGCGAGGTTCTTACATTTGAGATACAGGTAACAAGTTCATAAGAAAAAATATGTCTAGCCTCACAGCTGATAAAGTTCATGCATTAAAGAGACTGATGTCATCGTCAGTCTCGATCAAGTCGTTATCAATAATCTGCCGTCTGAAACAATGCAATAAAGGGATCCAGAAATATTTATTTGATACCCCTGACAGTAAACAGTAGGTATAAGCTAATTTCACCAGAATACTGTACAATGAATGCGATTTCATTGCTGTAGGAACACGGTTAAGGTCCCTACATCGTTATTGCCAGTTTTTTAAATATCACTAGAGAATCATACAAATAGAAAAGGCAAAATCAGATTTACCTACCCCCACTACTTCAAATGTGAAAGGTCTGAAATAGCTGGGAAATCTGCAGAAAAACATCAAAAAATAACACTTCTTTCTATTCTAATTGCAGGTAACGAGAGAAACCCCGTTCTCTTCTTCCACGTCGAGCGAACCGCCAGACTCTAGGTAAGAAAAATCACCTGAGCATGATTTTAAATTTTAAAAACATTTTGGAGGTCTGAAACCTTCAGTGAACATGATTTTGGATGAACATATTAAACGAGGCTTTAGAGGAACGAAAAAGTTGCCCTGCTTTTTTTCGATGTAGTTGTACGTGTCACCGAACATGATTGTTCAATATGTTTGGACAGTATGTTCGTACATTCTAATGGTAGTGAATATGCGCCGAAAGCGATAGAGCTTTCTACCAAAAAAGCATTGTACGTTCTCAAATTTCTCCTTTATGTCATTTAACTTGTAATAATTTTTAGCTTCACAAACGGAGCTCTCTTTTTATCACGTTTGTCGCATCGCAGTAAACGTTTTCTGGAAGCGTGAGAGGTCGCAAGTCTAAATGAATCATTTCGTTATGACAAGATATTTCAAATTAAATCTATTGGTGGTTGGGATGTTGCCAGTCGGAACATGCTTCACTGATAATTATCACATTAGAACCAAAGAAGAAATTGAAAAAGGACGAACCATTTGATGCGAAAAAGAATCAACGACCATTTAAAAAAATATGAAATTTTCTTATCATATTTTTCTTCTACTAAGGGCCGGCTCCGCAACGAATATTTGCTATCATTTTCCACGACCTTCGAATAACCGATGCTTTCCCTCTGACGCTGATCCAATACGCAAAACAAAAATTCCTTTTTTTAATAGATCAAGGGAAAAAATTCTCAGGCCAAAATAAAAAGATTACAAGTGCTAGCACTTAACTCCTCTATTGATAGATTGAAAGTTAGAAAATCAGTGAAAGGAGATGTTTGAGAGCTTTTTATATCCACGTTTTTTCTATCAACCATCAATTCCTACCCCCGTTTTTTCTTCCCGTTACTGTTAAATAAAAGAAAACTTTGTACGACTCATTTTTTATTTCAACAGAAAAAAAAATAAATAAATAAATAAATAAAAACAGTACTTTTAGTATTTTAGAATCTTTTTTTTTTCTTTCTTAGAGGAAATAATATTAAAACATATCATTTTTATAAAAAATGACGTTTTCGACTTACTTTTAAGGGACAAAAGGGAAAAAAAATTTCAAATAGCGAAGGAAAGTAAAAGGAACGGACGGCGGGTAAGACGAGATAAATGTGTGGTCAGAGGGGTGGACGTGGTGTAATTGACCCGGTAAGAGGATGAGATTCGTGGTCGTGAGATTTCCCATGGGAAGAGGTTAAGTTGCCTCCGTTGTGTCGGTCAGAGGTGCAAAGCTTGTTACTTTTCGATGCATAACTGTCGTAAGACTTCTTTTTAAGAACAAACAAAAAAAAAAAAAAAAAAAAAAAAAAAAAATAGTAATATTTGTTTGTTTATATTTTCTAATAATACACCAAAAGAAAGATCCTAAATGTTAATAAAACAGCAATCACCGTTAAATTTTTGTCCATAAGTGTCAGGTTATCGGAACAAATGACAACCCATGACCTTTTTCTTTTCTCTCTCTCCCATTTTTTCCGGATGTCTAAAGGCACGAAAAAATTGAAAGTAATCTTTTAAAAAATATATTTGGGGGAAAAAATGGAGTCCCATGTTGATAATACTAAAAAATATTTTCTAAGTATTTTTTTTTTCTTTTATTTGAAAATGATTTGAAGCCATTGTACGACTCCAAACTCAATTTTCACATAAACCCCAAACATCCGAATGAAAAAGAGAAGAAAACTAAAAAAGTTACGTCTGGTTGAATGAATTTGATCCTTTCGTGATCCTCTTAGCTTTCCGAGGCCTCTATCTTCCCGTTGTTTTCTCAAAGTCTTCTCCTTGTTACTACAAATATTACAAAAGAGAATCGAGATACATTTGGTTTTATGAAATTGAAATGCCGTGCTCAACTTTTGGATTTCCGCTCTACCATTATATCCATACGAATAAAATTAGATAAAAAAAAAGTGGGTCAAATTATTTTTTTCTTGTAATTGGGAATCTTTACACCCATCACCTTCGGCAGAATTTAAATTCTAAATTTATAAAAAGGAAAAAGAGAAGGAAACCCGTAAAACCGGAGATATTCGTTCGAAAACCGAAGCGGAAAAATTGTGTGTAAACTGAGTTTCATGAGTCCATGTCGTGACTACATGAAATTCTAACGTCTCTCAAGAGATTTGGACGAAAAAAGTTATAGCCGTTCGTAAACTATCCCCCGTTATGCGGTTGGTCTTTTCACAAGCAAATTCTTTACTTAACAGTGAAAACTGTTCTTTTCTTAGCAACAATTTAATAGACACGTCAGAAAGGGAAAAGAAAGTTTTTCTCGAAATTTGGTTCACCAACTGCAAAATCAGACTTAACTTAGCCTTTCTTGTTTCTCTCCTCATATTCACCTGTTTGTTTTTCCCACTATCTGCCTATGGCGATTGACCAACTCTTCCAGCTCTTAGTTCCATAAGTTATTTGAATCTTATTTCTGCTTTCTCAGTGCCGCCACAACTTCACTATTTTTCTGCTTCCCTAATTTTGCAGTGATCCCTGTGCTTTCGATCTCCTCCTTCTTTTACTTCTTCTCTTTCTTCCATTGCCCTTAGTTAGGGTGTAGTAGAGTGATGTATCGGTTCGCTCCTCCTGATCGTTCCAATATCAGGTCACTTGATTTTGAAGACTATAATTACCGGTCATTTTCCCGAATAAAAAATCTCGAACGCCTTATTTCCCGAAAACTAATTTCACGAAAAATCATTTTCAAGGAAAACGCACGTATGCTCTTGGCACTTGCTTACGTTCCAGAAGACGACGTTAATATAAAACAGTTTTCAATATTGCAAAAGCTCAAGCACCTGGAGCTCTGGCTGAAATTCTTACTTATTTCGCCGAAAATTATGTTCATGGGCGACCAGCGCAAGAGGAAGAAGAGCAGCTGTAAGGCCCCGGTATTCACCCCGGCTATGGAATCAGCATGAGGCAGTTCGGCTGGGAAACATAAAACCAGTCGTGTTTCTGAAGGCTGGCATAACAGGATGGTCGTTGGAAAGCACCATCCGGACCTCTATTCAGCGCTCCATGGACTCCAAAAAGAAAAGGCGGATACTGAGGCTGGGATCCGAGAGCTGGTCTCGGGAAAAAAAGTAAAGGCAGCTCCAATGAAGTATGAAGAATATAAAAAGGGATACAACGAATTGGAGTTTTTAAGAACTTTGGGGTACAATATTACCTTGTAATGTAATATGCATAATTTTGAAAAAATATACATTCGTAAAATTTAGATTCGGGATTTTATTTTTGAGAAACTAGTCATTCGGGGAAAAAAATATTCAAGAAATTATGTTTCGGGAAATTAGTCGTTTGGGAATTTAATTATTCGGGATTTTCGATTCGGAAAAATGACCGGGAACGAGGACAAATTTTTTTAAAAATTGCGATTTTTAGCTTTGTCTTTGATTCGTGCCGTAAAATACATTACAAATCAGGTGCGTCGGTAGGTTACACGTCTCGACTGGTTCGGGCCGGAACCAGTCTGGACGTGTAAATGCTATTTCTACACCTGATATGTAATATACTATTTTCTTAATAAGATGACTATCTTGACTGTCTTCTTGCTTGTTTTGTTCCTGTTCTCTAATATAATTTTTACAATAATTCGACTGCATGTATCATTAAACAACCAATTTCTATTTATTTTTTTTTTTTTTTTTCAGAATGAATCGTTCAGGCTGGGTAAATCAAGCTCCAGGGTTCCAAGTCGGGATATATGGTTGGAGGAAAAAATGCCTGTATTTACTCATTATGGGATTATTAGTTATGGTTATAATAAATTTAGCTTTGACTCTTTGGGTGCTGAAGTTATGGAATTTTCATCGGTAAGTTTCGTTCGTAAATTTTTTTTTCCTATTTACCGCAAGGAAAATAAAATCACTTAAAGAGAAAATGGGGAGAAAAATCGCACCGAAAAAAAAAAAAAAAAAAAAAAAAAAAAAAAAGCAAAAGGAAATTTAAATGACATCAATTTTGAAAATGTAATTACCGTTACCCCATCCCTGACATAATCAAAACAAAGTGAAAGAAAATACAAAAGGTAAATAACAATTTGATGAGTAAAGTGTTGACACAACAGGCGTGGGTTTATCTAGGTGGAAATTATAACTGCGGTGCGCAGAAAGAGATCCACTTTACATAATATTTACATGAAAACGTTCGAAAGGGAAAACTCAACGGTCTGCAGAGAATTAAAGCCCGGAATTTGTATCGGATCAGACACGTCTTGACGCGTAACAAGGCGCTTGACGTTTAAAGTTTCTTGACGACACATCTACCTTTCAGGGAACGGAAATCTTTTCCTTCCATTCGTTTCAGGTCAACTCAACTCGAGGAAATTTATATATTTTTTTATTCCTTTAAAGAAAAAAAAATAATTTTTTCGGGAATTGTTAGTTCGGCAGTCTTAAGATGTTCAAGAATCGTTGAATAAGAGATGATGTCAGATAATAAGAAAGTTAATATTTTAAGGAGATAATTTTCCCTCCCATTTGACAGCTTGACATAAATGCTAATTTCAGAGCGGCGGAATCTGTGAAACATAATGATCCGTGTGACTTTGCAACATTAAAACCCAACTTGGGAATTATCATTTTAAAAACACTTGGAAATCTTTTTTTTTTTTTTTTCCCTTTTTCCTCATCTTAATTTAAACCCGCCTGCATTTTTTTTCCCACCGTGAAAAGTAATAAAGGCCAACTGTCGTCCGGAATCAGACTTTGGCAACAATTTATTCGTGGACAAAATTGTAAATATGTTTACGTGGCAGGAAAAAGGACTAAAATTTCAACGACTACGACGTGGATATAAAAAATAAAAAGAACGATCTAAGTTATGATAAAAGAGTATTGGCCGATAAAAAAGAAATAGGAAAAGAATGTCTAAAATGTAAAAGCACTGATCAAAACTATTTTACTTCAAGTATTTTCAAAGTTTCTTTAAAAATTGTAGATTCGAAAATGATGGAGAGAGGGGAAAATATTTGAAGCTTTGTACTTTTTTCTTTTACTCTTGAGCAGCCACGGAATAAAGAAAATATTAAACTTATGCTCTTTGGAAAAAAAAAAAAAAAAGAGGGAAGGAAAATTAGACAGATTTATTTCGATTATTTTGCATGAAGTAGAGTAGGGTAACCGACGCGTTTTTGTGCCCCAACGGACACGGCGTCCAAATGAAACCTCGAAAATTTTATAAAGGAGTCTTAAAAAATGTATAAATCGATCTTCCCTCCATTTTCTGTACAAAAAGGAAATAGAGAGATACACACCTATCAATGTTCTTTATAGCAAAAAAGAGAAGATCCTGGCTAATTAATTTATGAAACCAGTCGGAGTAATAGAAAAAGCAAAAATAAAATAAACGCAACCCCGGAAATTTATAGGATTAAAGCGTGATGTGTAGGGGCGGTTAAACAAGGGAAACAAAATGAGCCGGTCTCAACAAAGTAAACGTATTTTCATATATTCAGTTAAGGGATTTCTCTCATGCTGTTTTCTCAAAAAGGGATATTCAAATATCCCACTATCTTCTTAAACAATTCCTTCAAGAAGGATGTGAAAATGGGATAAGAAAAGGATTATATACTTTGTGATCCTATCCTTATAGAAATGTGCAGAGGAAAAAAAAATTTAATTTGAATGTTTTTTTTTCTCTCCTTATATCAAAGGTAATTTTTTTTTTTTTTTTTTTTTTTTAGAAAAAAGGACTTTAAAAATAAATAAAATTGAAACGAATAAAATGTTTTTAAGAGCTGACTGTTCATTACTTCAAGCCCTTCAATATTAAAATAACTCTCCAAAACGATTTTAAAAAGGACGAAATGGTCATTACAAAGATTTGAATTTGTTTCTGGATTTCAACTTGCTTATAAAGCGGAAATAAATACGTTTTTGCAACTTAACGTTTTCTTTGAAAACGATGAAAAGAAAAGAATGGAGTTTTCCACAACTGACCGATTGATATGCAAGTTTTTTACCTACGTTTGAGCTTTTAGATTTCGCTTTAGGAATTTTACAAAAAAAAAAAGTAATAATTCCATCGATTAATTTTTATACAAACTTCAAACAAACCAAATACAATGCTCTTTGACTGTCGTTTTAAAAACCGATTTTTTTCCCCTTCTTTTTCCGTTTTCCAAGAAAAAGTTAATATCAAAAATTTTTGTTTAAAAGGGATGAGAGGATTAGGGCACGCTTTCGATGACTTAACATTTGCATAATCCGCCTTTTCACATTTCGAGGTGCGCTCGATCAGCAGGTTATTTTACACAAGATAAGTGAGTTTTAAGAGAGTTAAAGCAAGACGGGTTACATGATTGAAACGATTTAGCTGGAATGTAATTACAAAGGAGTATGATATCCACCCCCTAGACCACCTCAACCCCGTCGACTTCAAAGAAACGTCCCTGACGGTGTTTATTACGAATGTGGCAAATTACATTAATGGAATTACTGGCAGCACGCGTTCCTGATTCCCGAATATAATTTCATAATTCCACAAGGCGATTGGCATACATGACAAAGAAAATTTTTCGGATTTCGTGACAACTTTATATATTTAAAAAAAAAAATCGCATTTGTATTATTTGCAGTGTATTGGACTAAATCTTAAGCAGTTATCCGCTTTTAATTTTCTCCCCTCTATTCCCTCTTTTTGATGTCGGAAAATTTTATTCGGAAAAAGGAAAGATAGTAAAACCGAATGATTAAGTCATTCTTCGCTCTAGTGAGTAAATAATTTTAGTGGTCAATTGTGCAATGTCAGTCGGGGTAAATTAATTTTTACAGGATTTGATGAATGACTTACGTCAAACTCGAAGGAGGCAGATAAAAAACAATGCGAATGAAGTAGACGTTATAAAGATAGGAAAAAAACAAGGTTAAACAAACGATGTTATTAAAGTTGGTTTGGACCGATTCCAATTATTTCGAAAGTTTGAAATTCTTGAAGATTGAAGCGCAACGTCCGACATTCAGTTATTCGTTAGTGCAAAAAAAAAAATTAAAAATTCTTGAGGTCATTCAGATTTTTCTTGTGGAATCAATAAACTTATCAATGCGGACTTTAAGTGCAGAGACAAAATGAAAACCGAAAAAGTGCTTAGATCTGACTTTTTATCTTTGGAATATTAGAACATTCCTCCCTCACTTTTATATCTAACTCCAAAGCTCCTAAAAATTGTAATTTTTAATCCGTATTTTTTAAGGAATTTTAAAGGTTCCATTTTAGTAGTATTTTTCAAACTCAGATTTTTTTAAATACGTGAAGCTAAATGAAATGTTGCACTTTATTATGAAAAGAAAGAAATTCAATGTTTAATGAATTAAAACAGCATCAAATCCATTAAGGTGGAATACCAGGCACTGGTGAGTCAAATCAGGTCCTTATAAAATGAAAATTAAATTCATTCGTGAAGTAAATTGATCTTAACTATAATCTTAACTTAATTTAAGACTTTTCCTTCCTTTCAATAAGTAGTATAATTTATTTATTTATATGTAACTTTACAATTTTTCGATATAAAATGCTCGACTGAGCATCCTTTTAAAAACAGTTTTTAGGTTGGTAACAAGGCGGCAAAATAAAAAATAAAAGCAATGGGTATTTCCGATACGATGCAAATAATCATGAATGATCCAGTTTTATCTCTGAAAGAATCGTATCAGCAAACGGACTCAGTCGCAAAGTACATCCCTGATTTCGACTCTGTTGGTGCTCATGAGGGTTTATATGATTGTGAAATATTACAAAAACTTTGCGATATATTAGAACTTACAAATAAAATTAGGGCCAAAGCACTGTCATTCAACGAGTTTGTCGCAAATCAAATAAATAATTTACTTGTAGAAAAGCATCAATCCTCAATGGAACCGTTAAAAACTGTTATTTCCTATACAATGATAGAAAAATTAATTATAAATAATATATATTTACATTTTTTAAAAATACTTTCAAAAGCGGAGGTGAAAAAACTGTTTCAAATCTATTTACAGAAAAGGTAATTGGAAAAGCTAGGATAACTAAAGTACACTGTAAAAAATTTTGTGTATTTTTAACAAACTCGGTCTACACAGTCAGTGTGTAGCTCTTTTTATGTTCATTTTGACACACATTTTATGTTAATTTTAACACATACTGCTAGGCAATATTTGTTATTGTGTTATTATTTACAAATAAAAATGTGTGGACCGTTTTTGAATTATAAATTGTGTTAAAATTACACAAAATTTTTTACAGTGAAAAAAAATTATAGAAAACGTATAGTAAAATTTTTACTTCTCGAAGGTGCAACGTATCCGCCTGAAAAACGGAGTGCGATGGCACAGAGCTTGGGTCCTCTTTGTGCAATTTTATGTTATTTAAAGTCACCAAGAGAATACGAAGAGAAGTGGTTTCAAGCAAGTGTTAATGCATGCCGACATATTCCTGATATAGGAGCAATCCTTAAAACAATGAAATTTAAAGTATAAATTTTCGATAAAACTTGCAATTCCTCCGTCAACGGTTCCTTAAAAAGCTTTGTGCTTTCATGTAAGGAATAAAATATAGCGTCGTTGCGAGTTGTAAAGGAGCAATATGAAAAAGAATGTTTATGTTTACCTTTCGAAGAAGCATTTGCATATTGCTCCGTTACAATGCGCAACGACGATAGTGCATTTGAAAAAAAAACAGTAGTCTGCAGTAAGCCATCCTTGCTTAAGTAACTACGCCATTGATGATAAGTAGGCTCCAAAACACGAGTCGTAATAGTCGCAGCTTTTTTAAAAATAAATTTAATTGCAAGCAACCAGAGAAGAAGGGGAACCATCTTTTTCTTTTAATTTTTTGTTCAAAATGTTTTTACAAAACGTTTTGTTTGTAAGCAACATGTCCGGATTTTTCTATTTTGCCGTCTTATTAGGCCTACCAATCTAAAAACTTTTTAAAAGAATTCTTAGTCGAGCATCTTATATCGAAAAACTGTAAACGTACATATAAATAAATAGGGCGTTCCCAATAACACTTGAATGAAGAAGCTTAAACCGAGTTTAATAATTTTTTAACCTGTAATTTCCGTATTTTTCATTTTTCATTATTATGTTTTCTAGCCCCTGATGAAGAAGTAAATTGACTTCGAAACGTTGGGCGTCAAATAAAGATTTATGTAACATTAACGTTCAGAATTTGTTCCAATCCCGCCATTTCTTTATAAAAGGAAAAGTCATAAATTAATTTTTAGTTAACATCAATTTACTTAACGGGTGAATTTAATTTTTATTTTACAAGGACCTGATTTGACCCACAAATGCATGGTATTATACCTTAATTCAATTTCACTTATTAGAAAACAGTTTTGAAAAAAAAAAAATTAAGTCTTAAAAAAATTTACATTTAAGACGAGCGTCTACATGGTCGTCTTGGCTAACCAAATGAAACCTTTAGTGAATAAAATTTGCACACAGACTCCCGATCAAATGCTTATTTCAATATCAAAATAAAGTTCGATTTTATTTCAGCAGTAAGTTAAAAAAAAAAAACTATATAACAATAAAAAAATATAAGGAAAATAAAAAGTCTGAACGTGATCAAAAATTTTTTTTTGATTGCAAAGAGGTGGTATTAATGACGCGATTCGATAAATGAAAAAAAAAAGTTGAGTAATGGAGAAGAAAGTATAAATTAAGAGAGGGAAAAAGTATTCCGGGAATTAAGTGGAGAAAAGTATATAGGTATCACGTAAGGTTGCGGACATTGAGTGGTGGAACGCACGCAAGAGAGATGCGACATGCGATTCTCATGCTCAACTTTGTAGTAATTTACCATGTGCCGAGTGAAAGACACGAAGCATATTAACAGTAACTTGACAACTGTGGACTTTATCAACTAAAGCTTCCAAAACGGTTTCCATTCATTTATCAAATCAGTACGGCTATTCGATAATTAGCGCGGCAAACGAACCAAACGCTGTTTCTCATAAAATATTGCGTCGATCTCATCGATAAGAAAATGTAAGAAAAGCTCATGAACCTAGATTTACTTGCTTAATTTACTTTTTAAGAATTTTAGCATCTGATTTTGGTGCTGTCAAAATGCAACTTGTTACGCATAAGCCGTGCCGATAGGCAAATAATCTTACGTAACAAATTCCCTATACGATTTTCCACAAAGAATATGTTTTGTGTGATAATTATCGGATGTCCTGTTTGTCATACATTTTTTTTAATTACGTAAAAAAAAGAGCCTTTTATCCCACGTTTTCAACTTGATTAATGAGAGCGAAGCCACGGAAAATTATATAATTCTATTGTCTAAGCATACATGAATGCTGATTTAGGAAATGTAAAGCGCTTGGTGTTTTAAGCGCTCTGCACTCTTTTTAGGGGAAACGTCATAAATTACATCTGCGTGTCGCGGAGAAAGTTTTTGATGAAACTACTGTAATTATATCCGACCACAGTTGTTACATAATTTCACATATATTATTCGTTAGTACTGAATAAAAGAAATTTTAATTTTTTTTTGAGGCAGAGATTTCTATGTGCGATATTTTTTTTTTCTGTTGGATTAGTTAATTCCACCTCCAATTTTCATACAAAGCTTTTCTCGATAAAAAAAAGAAAAGGAAAGAAAATGTTTTTATGTACATTAGTAAAAAAAACGAGGGAAACTTAGTTTATAACAGTAAGATTCGAGATTAACAATGCTGACAGTCGCTTGTCGCGCTTCATTTACCAGTTGAGAAGTTGATCATTTAACGGAAGAGGAAAGGATCCGCTTGCGTTGGATTTTCGCTCCAAGGCTTCGTTATATAAGATTTCGTTTCCATATAAATAATTGAAAGGAGTCAGACTTTTTTTTTTTATTGTATCTGGTGTTCGAAATTTCTATAGATGTAACAAATGGGAGTAGAAAGAATAGTACAACGGAAGCAATCTGAACTCAATCAATCCCAATTTTATTTTGTTTCAAAAAGCTGGACTGAAACCGAATGTCCAGATATAAATTCTGTCCCTGAACTGAATATTAGCTCAAAACGGGCGATTCATAGAAATGCAAGCAGTAAACAGTAGCACATGAAACCAAAGTCGAGACAAAAATCATAATCTGAGTAGGTTTAGGAAATTTTAAAAATTTCCAAAAGCCAGAAAAACGTGCTTTACAAAACAATATAACCGATGATCTCAAATCTGAATATTCCGAACGCTGAAAAAAAAATTACTTTCTAAGCTTATACACAGTAAAAAGTTATCTGTTAATATGTTAAAAACGGTCCACCAATTTTGGGTAGAGGTAAAGATGTGGGGGCAAAATTATATATAATTTATATATACAATATATATAATTTATATATACAATATATATAAATTATATATAATTTATATATAAAAAATGTATAAATTATATATAAGAAATGCCCCAACAGCTTTACCTCTCTAGACCCAATTTGGTATGTTAACCATATTCTGCTAAATTTGACATATTGATCTGTTAATCTGACAGAAAATAAATGTTAAATACCACAGATTTATGTTAAATTTGACATATCAACTATGTGGACCGTTTTAAACAGGAAAAAAATGTCAATCTTGCAGATAATTTTCTACAGTGTAACCAAAACCTATACAAGCTTCTCTTTTCAGAATCCGTTTTTTAAGAAATGGTTTTCAAACTCATGTTGTGTCCTCACTAAAAAACGCAGCTTCGAACCAAACGCTATGACCGTAGGATATATCGATGTCTCATAACTCATAACTTATGAGGCGCAACTTCACGACAAACATGCTTGGCGAACATGTTGGGCAAGCGTGCTGGTTTTGGATAAAAGTGGCGAGCATGTTCGGCAAACATTTTGGACAAAAACTTTCACATTTCATGCTTAAAAAATCGTCACTGCTTATGTAAGGCTTCCCAAACATGTCGGGGAAAATGTTCGATGAAAATATTTGTTCCACATGTTCGCCGAACATGTTCATCACTTCTTTTATCAAACACAAAAATGTTCGCCCAACACATTCGCCGAACATGTTTGCGGTGAAATTGCGCTCATGTATGAAACATCTTAGAGAAAAACCGTGAGGGAGTGGAACGAGACCATAAACTAAATACCGACCAAGTTTATTGTGTTTAACTAATGGAACTTCAAAGGAACCATTCAAATACAGCGCCACATCATTTTTTCCCAAAATTTTGACCCCTCTCTCCCTCCTTGAAGTATTCGTCACGATAGCGTCGACCCCCCCCCCCACCTTCAAATGATTATATCATATTTTGATTATCTGGGGAAGGGTGCATTTTTTTTAAATTCTACGGTGATTTTTCTAAATCCTGCTTTTTTTTTTCAAATCAGTCTGGCTTTTTAAAAATTCTATGGCGACCCAGCCTCGCCCCTAAGATGCTCATGTCCTTCTCATGTCATGCTCATGTCCATGACTCGTGTCACGTTTTAATGGCCCGTTCTTAGTATAAAATCAAAATTAACCTTACCTGTTACGATGAACTATGAAGGCTCCATAAGCTCTTCCATCCAAATCGAAGGCGAATCAGATCTTGTTGCTTAAAGCTCATTTTGGCAGGATCGACTCCTACTTTCCCGGATTTCTTCCTTAAAAACAATAACCTACAAAACCAAACAAATAAATTATCAAATTAAAAATTATCCCCACGAGTTTTTTTGAGGTAAAAAAAAAAAGTGAAACTTAAAAAATATTTTCAGGAGGGAATGGGTCAATTAAGAATTGTGTCAGGAGGACTACAATTAAGTGGACAAGCTATGGTCTTAGATGCTCTACTAGCTTCCAACATTCGATCACGTAAAGGTCAGCCTATATCCATCGAATCTTCTCAAAACTTTACAATTAGCACAAGAGATGATTACGGAAGAGTATCGAGCAGAATGGTCCTCAGTAAGTAAAACGAAATATTTTTCACATTTACTCTGCCGAATTTACTACAGTCTGATTTTTACAAGTATATTTTTAAAAAAAGTCATTAATTACTCCAATAAAAAGGATGGGAGTAAGCTTATTTAGCATAGGTTTTCACACATTACAGACAACAACAAAAAAGACGGATCTTTATTTGCCGTAAAACGCATTTGAAACGGCTCATCATGGCGATAAGTTTTTTTTTTTTTTTTTAAGAAAACAAAAATGGCGAAGTGAAGCATACTTTTTTACTTTTCAAAAAGAAGTTTATTTAAATTATATCTTTAAAAAATTATCACCAAACGAAGGAAACAAAGGAAAACACCGAATGGGGAAAAAAAGTTTTAGGTCGGAAAATACTGTTAAAAGGGAGATAAAATATTGCAATAATAAATGTATTAAATAAAATATTAGATCCGTATAGAAAATCTTAGGGGAGGAAAACGAACAAGCGTCAGCTGCAAAGTCAGAATGTAACTTACTTGACTAAAGGGGAACTGTTAGGACGCGACCACTTGTTGAGCTTCAGTGAAAGATCATCGAGGCTGCTTGAATAGCATTCAGATAACTAAAAACATCCTTTGCGATTCCTCTTAACTGTTCGGTACTTTCGGAATAAATTCATCTGAATTAATCCCCCTCTTTTTTTACGTACTTGACTGGAAAGAATTGAAAGAGAAACCAAAAAATAATTTATTTTCTTAAATTCCAAAAAAAAAATGAATGGCTCAAAAATATTTTTGAAATTTTTTGGCATAATTCTTAAACTTTAAAAACGTGGTTAATTCGAAAGTTTCAGAGATGAAAGGAGATCCGTCCCTACTAACACAATAACACGGTATAAATATACTTGGGGTAAAAATATCTTGATTATTTGAACGTTCCCACAAGGAACTTGAATTAAAAATAAAATTACTTAAATCGAAAATTTTGGAGATTTTTTTTTAAAAATTCATAATTGCGAGTACTCTGAAGGTCGTGAGGTATAAGTCGATTTTTTTCTTCACTTCCAGATAAGGACAGACTGGAATGCCTTTCTAGGGAATTTCAAGTAGTAGATACAAAAGGATCAGTATTATTTTCAGCCAACGAAAAAGAAGTGGTAGTCGGTGCCCAAGTTTTGAAAGTTACAGGTCAGTTATATTTCATAAAACAAAGTAATGATTTTTTGATAGGCAATTAATCCTGTTACTCATTTTCCCTTGCCTTAAAAAAATTGAGGGAGGAAAAAATAGAAGTAAATTTCAAAACGATAAATGACTAAAATTTTTGACTTTAAAAATTGAAATATTATAGAAAATAACTAATTAATATTATTTACAGGCTTGGGAGGGGCAGTGTTTGATGGTTCTGTCCAAGCACCGTTAATAAGGGCAGCTGCTGGAAGTGATCTAAAGTAAGTAATCAATTTGCAGGCCTAACCTTTTCCAATTTTTTTTCTCAGGAAAAAAGATCATTTTTTTAAGTAGTATATATAAAAGAATATGGATTGGAGGTTGGACAAATCAGCACAATCTGGGAAAGGAATGACAAAATCAGCCTTCAATCAGCCATCTGATTAAAGGAAAATACCCCTCCCATGCTTGAGCCTCAGGAATGATCAAGTGGCGAAGGGTTACTCACTCAGGCATTTCGTTGTGCACTTGACTTTACATTACATTGCATTATTTTTCCATTACATTCATTTTGCATCACCAATGCACTTGCATTGCCACTGCATTATAGATGGCATTACCTGTGCATTAGATGTAGTACCATTTCATTAGGTGTAATCTCGCTGCACTGCGTGCATTACTTTGCATTACCGCTGCATTAATAGGTTATACGGAGAGATTCTTGAACATCCCGGAAAAACTCCCGGGATATTCCCCCGGGAAATTTTCCAGGAAAATGCTGTCGGAAAATGAAGCTTTTGTGAACGAAAGTGCAGTTTGGCAAAACTGCGCTTTCGCTAACATAATTGAGAAAAAAGCTCCGCTTTCACCGTCAGCAAAACCTGCATTTTCCGACAGCAGTTTCCGGGAGGATTTTCCAAAAGCGTTTTCCGGGCGCTTTTCCGGGATGTTCAGGCATCCTTCCGTATAACCTACTTGCATTTGCATTGTTTCCATCCTTTGAATAACGACTGCAATGATCGTATACAGGTTTTTTGGAGTGAGCAACTCCTCATCAAGTGGCCTAAAAAGAGCAAGGCTCTCTTTGAATCTTCATCTCCAGCCCCCTTCTCCCCAAATTTCCAAAGCTCAACGCAGTTTGTTTTGTTCGAAAACAAACCTCTACCAAACCAAACCTTCCTTCAGGAAGCCCATAAAGCATTCGAATATATTCTCTTTCACTTATGCCAAGCCCATTCATGTGATAAAAATTCCGCCTCAAAAAAAAAAAAAAAAAAAAAAAAAAAAAAGCAAGATCTCATTATTTTTTCGTCAACGGAATTCACGCAAAGAATCTTAAAACTGCCCCCTCCTTAAAAAAGGACTAACGCCATGAATCGTTTCCTGAATTACAATGACGAGAGAGCTCACTCAGAAACTTTTTCAATGAAAAGCTGTAACAGCGTGGGAGAATCTTGACGAAACAGCCAAAAGGGGTTTTTATCCCCCTTTTTTTTATGTGTAACAAATGTTTGACGACTATGCATCCTTCATCATGGGTTTAAAGAAAAATGAAAGATAAAATGATTTTCCGGGATTTCCCGAGGACAATATACTGTATACCGAAAGCGGAAAATCAATCTGATCATTTCAAATTAAAGAGGAGCATTTTCAGTTTTCCATGATTAGAAATTCGGGTATATAAACGGATAAGTGTGAGAAAACGGTAATATTTCTAGAAGTTTAATTAAAACCGGCAATAAAGTGAACTAATTTGCGAGTGAAAGAAAAGTTTTAGTAAGGTTGTAATAAAGCCGAGCTGAAAGTCATAATATTACTTTCGGTCCATCTCACAAGATAGTTTAATTTCTTCAATTCCTTGATTTTTTTTTTTTTTTTTCCTTTTTACTTTAAATTTAAGAAGAAAAAAAATTTTGAATTTATGAGATGATTTTCCTCTTCCTATTTACACGATTCGACAGTATATACAGCGTATTTTATTGCAACTTCTTTAATATCGTGAGCATTAACATTAAATGAAGTTTACTTTTATTATAGGTTAGAATCGCCTACGCGATCTTTGGAAGTCAAGGGGCCACAAGGTGTTGCAATAGAATCCCGAGCTGGCGATATTAGTGCCTCCTGTCTTACGGATTTAAAATTACAATCATTAGCAGGAGCGGTAATTTATTATTTCCCCCTTCCCTACCTATTCTCTTCCTTTTCTTAAAAAGCCTAAATTTTTTTTAATCTAATTTTTTTTTCCGCTTCAGATTCGTCTAGATTCTGGTGATATTTATTTTCCTAAATTAAGAAAAGCCACTCCGCTTTCAATAGGGACAAGACACTCTTCCAGAGGAGAATTAAATTCTCCCAATATAAGGTATCTTTTCTTTTTTTTTTTTTTTTTTTTTTTGGTTAAATCAGCTTTGGTTTAATAAATGTTCCTTTAATTTTTTTTTGACAGGAAATCGTCAATAGGAGTCAATTATGATATTTATCAACTTTGCACTTGTGAAAATGGGAGATTATTTTTAGCTCCACCTTATGGTGTTTGTGCTGCCGATGATAACACCATATGCCGGTGAAATTTATTTTAATTTAATTTAATGATAATAAAAGACAATTCTAATCAATTGTACGTCGGAGTAGTTTATATTTGTTTTCAGAAGATTGCGAGGGTGATAATTTTGCGGTCTTTTTAAAAAAATGTATAGAGATGCCAGTACTTTTCCTTCCTGCTTCATACTGTTCTTTTCATTCAAATGTTTTTTTTTTTTTTCTAAAAAATATTAGTGCAACGAATTTAAACGTCAACTTGCTTTTCCTTTTTAATATCGAAAAGTAAAAGAACATCGGTAAAAAATCTTTTTATACCGCTATGCCAAATTGTAAAGGTATTTTGAAAACACCAATTCGAATTTCTGCCGTTTTTAGTTTCGAGCTATTTATTTTAGAACTTAGAATATATGGATGAGAATTTTGTATGATGTAAGCTGTATAGTGTTACTTATATTCCAATGCGTTAATTGTATGTACTCTGAATCAGTATATTCGTATATACTAGTAGCTAGCCCAGTACAAAGTAACTTATTTTTTTAAAAAGAAGATTGTGTAACGAGTTTTTTTGGTTTTAGCTTTAAAAGATCACAATGGCAATGGAATTGAGGTAAACGAAAATAAGTAAAAAAAATTAGCCTTGCTTAGGACGAAAGCACAAGGCAGAAATAACCCAACTTAAATGTTTTCGTTGGTAGCTGTAAATTATTAAAATCTACATACCTGTTCCGATTTTTGTATTTTCCAATTTCTAGGTCCATTTTTTTCCGGTGAGGCTCAAAGTTTGAGTTCTTCCACTACCTGTAAAAGAACGAAATGATAAAAAAAAATATGTAAGTAAATAATAAACCTACTTTTGTTACATTTTATACATGTAAATTATTTTGTAAGAAAAAAAAATACTAAATAGATTTGCAGTTGCAAGTATTAACTCAACAGATCGTTTGGCAAGACTTCCAAAACCATGGAAACATAGAAACAAAATTTAATGAATTTCGTAAATATTTGCAAAATTTTCGCATTTTTAGTTGACTAAGGCAATCGATGTAAAATAATGATAGAGGTGTCTTTGACCGAGTAATATCGGTTTTCCAAGCAGAAACGGCGAATTTATAGGTCGAAGAGCGAAGTAGGGGTAAGGGAAAAGACCGATAAACTAAGTAGCCCGACAACTTTGGTATCATACGATACCAAAAATGTCTGCTATACACAGGGCTTATGGAGACAGCGACGTCACAAGACGTCATGTGCCTAAGGTCTATATAAGTTAAAAATGAAGATTTTTACTGCAAACTAAATCCGCTAGGGGCTGTCGGCTGCTAATTCAATAAAATGGCGGCAGCCTTCGGATTGGCTAATAAACGACTCAATGTGAGAAGGGAATATTTAACAACCAATCAAAAACCGGCCGTCATTTTACCGTGATATATAGCAGCCGATAGGAGTTGATTTCCTCTTTAAAGGCCAAAGAATAACAAAAACAAGAAAAATCTAATGAAGCTTTCCTGGTTTTCTGGTCAGGCGCTATTTACAGAGTGAAACTATTTTGCAAGTCTTGACGTGTCGATTTCCACCATTCTAAATATGACGTCATTGAGATGCTACTGAAATCAGTAGCAAATTAGTAAAAGTAAAGAAAGTTACATGATCGCACTGACTTGTGAAATGTTTACATGTCCACTGTTTTAAGACTCATTTTTGCTTGACGATATGGACATGTCTTGACACGTACGGAGTAAAAATCGCAGAGTTCTTCGTCTCCTTTAGAAATCCATCTAAAAGGACACGAAATTCAGGTTTCATCGACACGATAACACAGTAGTTATTACTGGTACTGCAAAATCAAATGTTACCATTTTTTTTAATTGTTGAAAATGGATATTGTTTCCACTTTATTAGTTTAATAATCAAAATTAATGTTGAAACCGTTCAGTTAGACATATCTTGTATGTGAGCAATAAAGCATTTAATAAAAAAAAACACTTAAAATTTAAATTATTCATTTTCCCTTCCAAAAATCGGATTAGAAAATTTCGGGAGCTGAAATAGCCCCCGAGGAAAAATATCGACTTTTCCCGTAATGCTGAAAAAATGATAAAAAAAAAAAAAAACTTTGACCATCTTACGCGGAAAAGGGAATCTTTAATTTTGAAACGAACAAAAAGGAAAAACAGGGAAAAAAAAAGGAAACAAAAGGCGAGTAAGCTATCAAAGGAGGTGGTTTATTAAATTTTTCAGCAAAGTCCCTACAAATCTTAAAACCACAAAGAAAAACTTTTTCTACCTGCCTTATTTTGTTGATGCATGGATAACAACAGCCGGCTTTCTTTTTAAAAAGAGACGTATTCTCATCCCTTCCTTTGGGAATATATAATCGTTTCCAGCCCCGTAGAGCGATTCAAAGGTAACTCTTATTTCAGTTTACGAGATATCGTGTTGTTTTTCTTTGCCTCATATTTCATTACGAAAAAATTCAAATTTTTTTTTCTTTCCTCCTTCTTTTAATGGGATATAAAATGCTCCACGCAAAAGGTAGGTTCTTTCCGCATTTTTTATCCCAGCTCCGAATTTGAACTGTGTAAAATAAATTCGGAAAAGAAGAACTTTCCAAAGATGAAACCGGGGGGGGGGGGGGGGCGGTGAATGAGCTGGGTTTCAGCTACGGTTATCCAACCTGAAATAACGTTCTTTACAATTGAAAATTCAAAAAAACAGTGGTAAATGATTCAAAAAAAAATTTTTTTTAATCCCAAAAAAATTTTTTTTTTATTTAAACGCTTAAATTTATTCCTAAACTACCCATATATGGAATCCGCCTCAGTTTCCTTTTCCCCCATTAAAAAACTGTTTTACGCTCCATATATGTTTGAGAAAATAAAAAGACGAAAATCAAGGAAGTTAATAGAAGAAAAATAGCATCGCTTGATGCTTGCCAGTTGGATAATGGAGCTCAATCCAGATCGTGCTGAAGCAAGTAATTTCGGGACTAAGAGCAGAATGGAATAAACACGGGGCGAGATTTTTGTTATCGAGAGGAAGAAGGAAAATTGTACAGAAAAACCTTTTGATTAAACTAAGCAATTACTTTTTAAAAATATCGTCAAAATAAACTTATTTTTCCGAGGGGAAAAAAAAATTACAAATAAAACAGTCGAATTCATGAATTTTTGTTTAAGTGAAAAATTCCGATCTATTTTAATATTTTCCTACTTCAAAATATTTAGATAATAATTTGAACAAGAAAATTTGTTTTCACTTGAGATTTCGTTTTGCAATGAGAATCCCAGCGTGTTTCAGATGAATTCCTCGTCGCATGCTGGGGATAAAATTAATTTCTAATCATTAGTAGCAGGGATGATCAAAATTTTATCTTTTCGTATGACGCAAGGAAAAAAAAAGCGAAAGTCCTGTCTAAAAAAAAGTTCCGTAAGATTAAAAAAAAAAAAAAAAAATTGTCTCAGCTTGAGCTGTTGAATCATTGTTTTCGTAAACATTTTCCATCCCCCCGCCGTGAAAAAAGAAGAATCTGTGATTGGAATGGAAAAACAAATCAAGAATGAGAACATGATGAAATGAGTTCAGTCGCAGATGTTGTTTCATTGAAATAAGGTTTTTCCCCCAAAGCAAACTTTTCGCGACGTTTTATTTCATGAATCAAAGATAATTCTTACGGATTAATTTCCCTAACGATTTGTATATTATCTCGCCCTATGATAATGCCTTTCATATCAAAGACTTCAAATAATAAAAAGACCAATTGATTTAAAGCAAAGTCTTTTTTTAGTTTTGAATAAATTCTTCGTGAAATTAGTTTAAAAAAATATATTAAGTGTTTAGAAAGTCGCCGTTTTTTTTTTTTTTTTTTTCCCTCACAGGAATAAGAATTTTTCAAGCTTTTAAAAAGAATCCTCAAAATTCTCTTTTTTTCAAAAGAGGTTTTTTTTCTTTTTTTTTTTTTAATTTGAATTTTAATGCTGCTCAGATATGAAAAGAAAAAAAAAGGAAGGAAGAATAATGATTGTCAAAAGTTGTTTGATTTTCCGGTGAAAAGTAACGCTGGAATTTTTAAATGAATAAAACTTGTCCGAGATGTTGCAGTTTGTCAGAGAAAGCATGAATATTTGCGTGGCTCCCCCCCGCTCTCTTAGCCTTTTCTTTAAACACCAGAAAAAATTATAAGCCTATTGCAGCAGTGGCGTATTGAGATTCTTATTCGCGGATTAATTTACATCAGATTTTTATAATACGAAAAATACGAGCATCTAAGCTCATAATCTATCTAGGTAATGGAAATTACCTAAAATCTAACAAGGTAATGGAAATGGCTCTTGAAGACTGATTCTAAAAGTTTATAGGCCTATTCATTGAGGATTCTTACTTTTTTTTGCCATTATACACAGGCATCGAACCCATTTCGTGAAGAAAAATTAGTGACTTTAGGGACCAAAAATAATTTAAATAGTGACTTTCAGTGACCTGATGGAAAGACTTTAGTGACTTAAAATAAGTATATCCAAATTTTTTAAACGTATTAGACGTGAGTAATTACATTCCTTATTATTTTTATCAATTTTTCCTAAAAGTTTTGGCTCCTAAAATTTTTAGCCTAACCATTTTTTTTCCTAATTTTCAGTTTCCATAAAATTTTTTATGCCGCTTCTCCATTATGGCTCAAAATTAATTTTCTAGAATTAATTTTCAAAATTTCCGGAAGTACTGTGCTTTTGTTATTCTATGGATTTCCAACCCAAGATTTCAAAATGGAGTCGGCCATTTTTACTACATTGCATTTTTTGTATTCTTAATCCATGATCGAAAATTCGTAGAATAACTAAAGCACAGTACTTCCGGAAATTTTGAAAATTAATTCTAGAAAATTAATTTTGAGCCATAATGGAGAAGCAGCATTAATTCTCAAATAAAATTTCCTAAAATGAATATTTGTCCTAATTTTTTAAATCCCTAAAGAAGTTTTAGGAAATTTTATTTTATTTTCAGGAGATTTTATTTTAGGGATTTTAAGAAATTTTATTTCAGGAATCAAAAAATGTTAGGAAAATTTCAAAATTAGAAAAAAAAAAATAGTTAGGAAAACAATTTTAGGAACTAAAATTTTTAGAAAAAATGGATTAGGAATTTATTTTTTCTTTTAGGAAAAATGGTAGGGAATCTTCACAACTTTACATGAAATTATTTTTAAACATGGCGTTTTAGTGGAAAAACCTTTCTTTGAGCAACTTCGAATGTGGAATAAAAATTTTGTAATGCAGGAAATTTTTCAAACTCCACCAATTTATCAAAAAAAGTGACTTTTAGTGACTTTTCTTTAAAAAAGTGACTTTTAGGGGGAAAAAGTGATTAGTTCGATGCCTGTATACAGTAAAACCCTTCCTAAAGGCCACTCCTTTAAAAAACTCGATTTTTTGAGGCACGGATTTTTTCCCCTAAAGACCTATGTGTAACAGTTTAGAGCGAACCTTCCTACCGGATCCAGGACCAAGGACCCCCTAAAGGAAGATTACCACCTCCTTTAAGGACCACTTCACTGCGACTTAAAATTAAGTTTTAATTTCTTTCATAAGACCGAAGACTACATAAATAAAATGAAAAACGTTGATCAAATTTTTTATGCTTACATGCTAATCAGTAGGTATATTTAAATTTCCCCACAACTAAACACTATGGTGGCCCTTATTTTACGAATTTTTGAATTTCGGTGAACGAACTCCCTAATTTTTTTATAGTAACCAAACGAAGACTCCCTGAATTTTTTCAGATTTTTTGAACGTCGTTTAGCAGTGTCCCCAGTGACCTAATAATTTCGTGAAGACCGAAAAATCCAAAATTTTATTTTTATGTAAAAATTGTTGTTTTCTTAATGGATTTCCATTTAGATCACTAAAATATAGTTAAAAGTTATATGTTTCATACGGTATTGATGATAGAGCCCAAAATAAGTAAAACAAATTAGCAAAATATTCTACAGCCACTATTTTTCGCAAACATCTTCATATTTGAGTCCTCTAGCACAGCTATCGTTTGTCATGAATAAATTCTAACTTCAATTTCGTAATCTGCATAAAAATTCGAATAGGAACCAAACATTTTTACATAAAAAAAAAACTTTTGATTTAACGGGAATTTACGGAAATTTCCAAATTTTTAGGTCCGGGAACACGGATAGGCGACCTCCAAAAAATCTAAAAAAATTCAGTGAACCTTCTTTTTGTCGCTGTAAAAGAATTAGAGGGTGCGTTCGAACTCAGCCAAATTCAACTGCAGCCTCGTGAGGGACCATTCAAATATTAGATCAGCACGAATTTGGTCATTTTCGACTCCCCCTCTAGTAAAAATAAACATAATGGGTTTGACATCTTTCCCATGTATTTTTTTATAAATTATAATTATACACGACAGATTTATACAGTGGTAAATAGGATACGGCACTGTACAGCCTTCTTATAAAATTTTTAAAAAAATCAAATTTCAATATTAGTAGGCTTACATTTTTTTATGCTCAGATTCTCCAACTTTCTTATAATCGAAGGATTCTAAATATTTATCAGAACTTTTTTCAAGAGAAAAAATGAAACTCGTCCGCAATGATTCCAGCATGTTCTCCTAAAAAGGTGATACAATACATACCGGACACCTTTAAAAGTGTAAAAAAAGGGTCTCTCAACTTAAATGATTATGCTGCTGAAAGTTTGCATATTAAAATAAAATAAATAATTTTCTTTAGAAAGAAAAATGAATCCCCCTTTTTTTTTCTCAAAAGCAAAAATTAAACAAAAGCAGTCCGATGCTGAAGCAGGTAGATCTCAGTTAACTGCCGGTTAGCTGGATGAGAGGAAAGGCTCTGCTGAAATATTACATCATTGGAATTTCATTACTTCTCTCCGTTCTTATATTTCAACGCTTTTATGCAGATAGCACGATTGGTTTTCCTTGTGCTTATCTTACGGCAAACATCTTCACATTTAACTTCTTACTCCGAACATATGAGTAAAATTTATTGACGTTAGAATTCATTAAAAACTCTTAGAAGGCAATAGTTAACCGTTTTTCAACTCTTTTTCTTTCCTCTTTAAAACGGGGGCTAAACTTTTTCTTACTTGTTGAAATCAAAAAAGAAAAATTACAAAATTTTTCCCGTAGTCTCGTACCATATTTCCTTATCGACTTTTTAAAACGGGAAAACGTTTTTTTTTTTTTTTTCAACTAAACTTCCAGAATTGCATTTTGTCGAATTTAATTTTAAGCTGAAATTTCTCAAGTTCTACCCTTAAATGATGAATAATGGATTGAAATAATTTATTTTCCCGGCGGAGTTTGGATGATTGTTTAAAGTATACGGCTGGAAGAATTGCATCTAAGTGCAATTCCGCATGAAGTATAATTTAGTAAAAAAAAAAAAAATTCGATTTCTTTTTTCAGCAATGTTAAATTAGATTGTGACTTAGAACGTTCTGTGAGGAGAAAAAAAAGCGCAGCAAAAATTCAGTTGGAAGCGAACGTAATCGGTATATTATCAAAACATTTTTTTTCCCTTTTTTATTTCCGACAATGGAAGGAACAGGGAAGAAGTAAGATTAGTATACAACACATGTTATGTTGGAAACCTTGATAAACCAATTTGTAGCGACTTCGAATTCAATTTCATATTGCTAGCTCCACCGTCTGACTTTTACTCTGCTTTTACCTTCTCTTTGTTTGCTTCAGTCTTGAAACTCTTTCTTGTTCTTGATGAATGTGACTTGAATATATTTCAGTTTTTTTTTTTTTTTTCGGCAGGAACTCTTACTCTACAGCATTTTTAACTAAATATACACATACGCACTAGCGGGGAGCTCTCTGCTGCGTCAAAATCTTTCCGAATCCTCAAACTGAAAATCTTATCAAATATTTCAATTTGAAGAATTTTCCGTTCGGTGAAAATTTTATAAAACAGTAGTGCAGTAGCGTTTACGATCTTCGTCATCTTCATGATAATTTGAATGTTGTTTCTATTTTAATTTGGTAAGAGTGCCGTTTAAGGAATTGTGGGATAGAACATCTGTTCAATCGTATTCACAACACGTTCCCGTTTTAATGTAACAACGTCACATGTTTCTTTTCGCTTAAAGTGCTTTGATCACACTTTGCGCTGCATTTATTGTTTTTTCTTTAATTTATGGAATGATTATTCCCTTCATATGTATTCCACAACTATTCGCTGCGGTAAGTATTGTATATTTTTAGTTTCTTTTGTCAGAATACTTATAGGTCTTATTCGATTTCTTCTCAAAAAAAAAAAAAAAAAAAAAAAAAATTTAAATTGCGGCGAAAAAATCCTCACAACCGATTTCTTTCAAAACTTCACAACAGAAATCCAATATTATAAAAATTTCAACGCCTTGAAAATTAAAATCATTAACAGCTTTTTATAAAAAACGAAGTTAAAACGTTTTAACTCTCAATTCCTAGAAAGTGGTAAGAATGCTTTCAAGAGAGCTTATATGGCCTAGTTCCACCCGTGTTGGTGAAAGGGAAATCACACTTTTCTAAATACTTTCTTCTTTAAAAATTAATGACATCTGCAAAATAGATGAATCAAGACTTAACTTGATCCTTTTGTACAAAGTAACAAAAAGCAAATTTCATGCTACTTAAACCTTTTCAATTTACTTTACTTAAGTAACTGTTAAATAAAATCAATGCTGTTACACTTTAATTTTAAATTCAGGAGAAAAATTAAGAAAATATCTTTTCAAAACGGATTCTACCCATGAACAGCACTATAGCCTCTAACATTTGCATATCAACTTTATTTCAATTAAAAAAATTACTAGTACGGTAACAAACTGTTTTTCTGGATTTATTTGCAATTCAGTATAACGAAATATATATATTCCCTTTAGGGAAAAAAATATCAGTTTAGCTCATGCAATGTATGAAGTAGTTCACATTTTGCTTATAATTTGCAGTACTTCCCATTGATATTGATATCATTTTTTAGGTGACCATATGAGAAGATACTTTAGACACCAAAGCTAAAATTAGTCAATTCAATTTTTTATGTAATGATGAAATTGATTCTCAACTATAAAATACAAGCAAATGATCTCATATACTATTATGAATAATTCATAAACTATTATAAACCTGAATGATAAGTATTAGGTGATGTGGTGAAATAAAACAAGTCTAAGTATCTGACTTACAATATATACCTTTCAGAAACATGAAGAATAGTTCCTTATTAGCTAGTAAACTAAACTGTAAATTAAATGCTTACATTTTTCATTACAGTAATCTAGTAGTTATTTGTTTCCAATTTATGTTTGTCTTGCTGGTAATCCACCGAAATGTTACAAGTTATTTTAAAGTTACATCTAAATCTATAAAATTAGCAAGTGTTCTAGCTACAAGTAATCTCACTTAATCTTTTGTTTAATTAGCCTAATACCATAGCTTTTGTTCTTTATTACCTTTTTTTAATTCACAATAAGTCAGTAAATGAATATAAGCATTGATCCTGCAGTCAAATTAAAGCCAACTATTTATATTACTTTCTTAAAAATATTATGCCACACGGAAGTGGTTTATTAAACTGTTATCCAACTAAATTATAGTCATAAGAAATCAAACTTAAGATAAATCATTTCAAGATTCAATTCAATTTAAATTATTAATATAATTTAAACTATTATTTTTTTACATTTTAACCTTCAGTTCAAATATAAGAGCCTATTTGCCTAACCATCATATTCCAATCAGTGTTCACCTGTAAACACACCAGTAAACATTTCAGTGACACAGGTTTTTTATATACACCTATTGCTCCATTTGTTCTAATTACTGTCCTAAATACTATATGTAGGAAAACAAAAATGTATCACAGGTTCGCTTCCTTTATGCATGGATTTGTCCATCGCATGGTTTTTATATTCGAATGCTTCTCCTTGTGTTTATATTACTGTCAGTGAAATTGTAGGAAAAATCATGTCTGGTAAGTCCATAAATTTATTCTGTGTCTGTAAAATTAAATTTTGACTCAGAAAATAAATATATCCAACAAAAATCGTTACTCTTACTTGAACAATTACAAATAAATGCGAATTATAGTCCTTAAACATTGAAAACAAAGGATACCGAGCTATTATTCAAAAAACCATCCTTCAGTCTGGTTTTGAAAACACCCCATACAGTTTGGCTTAACCAAATCTGGTAACATTTTACTTTTTCCGATTTCTATTTCATTTTATGCCAAGTATTTCCCACCAAAACAGAGAAAATACAAAATAGGAGTATTAAAGAGATTTTTAAATCTTACCTGACGCAATACGTTCATTTCTCAAAAGAATAGCTTTATATAAAAACAATATTTTACACTCCGCGGACGCGAACCTCGAACGACAATGTTCACTTGTTTTTGCTAGGCAGGGAAAAGTTTACTTATACAATTGGTAACGCTGACGAAACTTTCTGAAATACGTTTCTTCTGCTTTTTCTTGTTTTTTAGAAGCATTTTAGTTTAAGGTATTTAATTGTTATTGATATTAAATAATTGTCTATACAATAGAATCCTTTCAACTGCTTTAATTCTTATAAACTAAATATTAACTCAAGTGTTATTAATATTTTTTTTAGCTACTAAAATGGTTGGATTGATGAAATTTGTACGGCCGGGACTAAGGCTGTTAGCACGAACAAATGCTATTTCCCGGAGAACTTATGCAGAAGCAGCTTCGGCTTCGGCAAAAGATATGGAATTTACTTTTGCATCTGCAAACCAAGTTTTTTATGACGCTGCGGATGTTAAACAAATCGATGTACCTAGTTTTAGCGGAACGTTTGGTATTTTACCAAAACATGTTCCGATCTTAGCTGTGTTATCCCCTGGGGTTGTTACTGTTTTTGAAAAAGATGGATCATCAAAAAAATATTTGTTTCAAGTGGAACTGTGAGTATGCAGCTCTCTGGCAGAAAAGAGATTAATGACAAAAATAATAACAAATTGGCATATTGTTTTAGGTTTGTGTAAATGAAGATTCAACTGTACAAGTTCTAGCAGAGGAAGCACATTATGTTGAAGATCTTGATGGAGCTGCTGCTAGAGAATCCCTTTCAAAGGCTCAAAGCGATTTAGCTTCTGCTCCATCAGATAAAAAGGAAGAAGCAGCCATAGCGGTTGAAGTCGCAGAAGCAATAGTGAGAGCAACTGCTTAAAATTATATCTTTAAACTTAAGTAGTAAACTTGTCAAATAATTCGTATTGTTATAAATAATTATAATGTCAAAACCCATTTTCTTTTTTTTTTCTTTCGAACAAAAATGAATATCCAATATATTTAAAAAGAAAAAAATCAGCCATTTTATTTTATATGATAATTTTATTTTGAATTAAATACAATAGTACACATTTCAAGATTTGATTTTTTATGATAGAAATTATGTATTTCCCCAGGTTAATCGATTAACATGATCTGATTTTGTGCGGCTAGGCTTAACAAATCCTAAAAACTGAAGCTCAGAAACTGCCCTAGTAAATCGTGCTCTGAAAAAATTAATTTAGGAAAAAACAACCTTTACAAATTCTAATATTATTTTTTTTTTTTGGAAAAGGATACTGTATTTCTGGACTTATTTCATGCTCCTCTTCTAATTTGTCTGCAGCCACTGCAGCATCAAATGCCTAATAAAAAGTAAAATTTTAAAAAATTTTTAGTTGACTTCATTAAATTCGAAAGAACAATTGCTTCTTTACCTGTAGCCAATCAAATAAATTAATGACCTTGTTGCATTCTAAATGAAGTTTGTAAGCCACAGATAAGTCTGGTAATGTCGGCAAAATAGCTTCTTGATGAGGAAGTTCACAACATTTGCACTGAAAGACATAATGATCACCAAGAAGTTAAATATTTTCTGAAAAGTTGTTTTCAACAGCATTACCTCCAAATAATACTGGGGGTTATTTAATGCCATATGAATAGCACCACGAGGAGCTCCGGAAATTTTTCGCCTTACAGCTCCCAAATCATCAAAATAAATGATTTCGTGAAGCGGGTGTACAGTAGGTGGGAGAAGAAAAATATCAACTATTTCAGATTCAATGTACTTCAAAAATGAGTTCCTAATTGTTTCAAAATTATTTCCTTCATTTTCCTACAAGAAAAAAAGAATTAAAATAATAATTTATTTCCTTTTATTATCAGAAAAACAAAATAAATTAGTAAATTGAATATTTACCTCAGATACTGACTCTAAATCATTTAATTCTTTCTTGTATTCTTCCAATTTAACTATCAACGGGTCAAAAGTTGTATTTTTATCGTCGCTTAATATATCCATTATAGAATTGAGCCTTAATAATTCAATTAAAAGATTGATTTTAATTATCAATTCACTTCGAGACTGCAAATTTAATAATTTCATGACTTCTCGATACTCGTTGGATTCTTTTACGCTGTTAGATACTGCCCTGCAATAGTACTCTCTAACCTAAAACAAAAAATTATTTTATAGTTAGTTATTAACAACTTTTTTGATAAAACCTTAAAATAACATTACTAACATGTTTTCCTAGAGGAGCTTGCGGTAGATCATGAGTAAGAATATGCAAACATTTCAAAGCTACATGGAAGTTGTCCGTATATTCTTGAATGTTTTTTATCCAATCCAATATTATCCTCTAAAAAAAAAAATAAAATCAAGAACATATTTTCTTTTTAAATAAAATTTTTCATCAAATCTGGTTTTACCTTTGTATAATTATCATCTAATAACAGCAATTTTCTTTCATCCTTGTTACTATTTTCCACATGAACTGAAATGAGGGTATTTTTCTTATATTTTCGATGTCAGCCGCAGTTAGCTCTTTAATTTGTTTTTCCACATCATCAGGATTGCAGCATAATGAATATTCATTTTTTTTATAAAAATGTTCCATTAAGCACAGCTGGAAAAAAATTTTTATTTATAAAAATGAATGATAAGGAACATAATAAATAAAAAAGAAAAAGCAAAAGTTTTACCTTAAAACCCTGAATAAATGCATGCACTGAAAACGAATGGAATAAAAAAAGATCAGTCAAAAAAGTCATGCATTTGCTTCCCAGACGGAAAGGACATTTTTCTGAGAAAAAAATGTTCTCAATAACATGATTAAGAAATGATATTGAAGGTTCTGACTGAAACACTTGAATATTAAGTTGAGACAGCACATGACGAGGAAGACACTGATAAACTGCTGCTGGAGTTGTTGCCACTCCAAATGTTAAAACTATTGGCAGAGTGGATGAATAGGAGCTGGAATAATGAATTTTATTAGAGTAAGTCTTCATTTCTTTTACAAACTGTGAAATGTTAAAAAATAAAAATATATCCAACCTTAGAAGAATGATTAATTCACTTAGCACTGTTGGCACAAAACTTTCAAAATCTGGAAAGATAATTATGACAGATTCTTTTTTGTCTGCGTTATCTCTTGACTTGTACCATGATACTAAAGATGATAAAGTAGGTTGAGGCTGCCCTTTGGAAGGAATTTTTTCATCACTTAAATCGTTTAAAATAGATTCTTCCTGTAAAGTATTAACAGTAAATATTGAAAAAATACTGCAGCGATTACCACAATACTTGCCAACTGAATCATCAAAAAACTAATTACCTCATTCATATGTTTTGATGGTACAATTTGATGGACTATTGAAGCAATAGCATTTTTAATTGTGCCTGAGTCTTTGGACCATAAAATCGCTATATGCTGAGAAACTTTTTCTTCAATATTTTTTTTTAGAGTAGCCAGTAAAGATCGATGATCAGGCAAATTTGTACCAGTTAAAAGAATCGGACATGGTAAAACTCCTTCGCTAACTGGAATTTCAATATGAACTTTTTCGATGTATTTTATTAAATCTCCAAGGATTCTGCTGAACAATGCGTTATTAACATTCTAAAATGATAGAAGAAACCAACTGATGTATTGTTTTGAAATTGAAGGATTATTTTTATTCTATGAATTTATGAACAAATACCTTAATTTCACTTTCAATGCTGAACCAAACTTTGTTATAAGATAACCTCCATCTTTCCGACGATTTCACATCTGCTTTTCTTTTCACAGCCTTTTTAAACTTTGAGAGCGAAAAATTATCAGGTAGGACCATAAAACTTCCCTGAAAAATGAAAAGGAATGGAAAAACTCCCGTTTATATATAAAAAATACGAAAAAAACAAACGGACCAAAAACTATGGTTATTATAACCTAAACTTTTTTTTTTGTTTTTACTTCAGTTCGCCGATTTAAAAAAAAAAAACCAATTAGGTACCTGAGCTATAGAACTAGTTGTCTCCATGATAATTGAACAAATTAATGCAGCATAACTATTTTATTCTATTTAATATAGCATAATAATTTAAACTGCTTGATTCGTTAGAGACGAAAACACAAACCCGCCATCTGGAGGGAAACGTAAAAACTAATATTAGCATTAATTGGAAAAATTAAAACCCAACCCGGTCATAGATAGTTTTCTTTTAAAGAAATCAAAAAGGAAAAATTAACAGGAATATGAAAAAACATTCTTTAATTACATCAATCTAATAAAATATACAAACTAATATAAATGATAAAGCTAAACTAAATATTGTCATCTTTTCTTATTGCCATGCCTCTTGTAAATACTCCAGGTGGTGGTTTCGAAAAGTCATTTAATACATTCAATCCGCTTGATTTTGCTTGGTGCCAAGCAAAAGTGCACAATGACTTAAATGTTCTAGGTTCATAAATAGATATATCAGACAATACTTTAAGACTAAGATAAATGTCATAATTCTTCAACATTTGTCTGAAAATCTTGTAGTCAACATTATGTTCCGCACAAGCAGCAGCTACCCTTGTTTTCCACAACTGTAAGGAAAAAAATTAAGAGGTATAAATCACTTATCATATATTTTCTTTTTTATAATAATCATACTTACTTCAGCCATATCTCTCATTCTAAACTTCCTAGCTTCTGTAGAGTAAAGAAGAGCCTTATAAACATATCTCCGAGCTATGGTAAAACAATTCTGTTTTCGACCATAAAAGTGCTGAAGTAAACAGAGAAAAAGAAATCAACATCAAATTCATAGAAGTTACAACAATTGATTTTTTGATTGTACTGCTCTATCAAACATTCTATAAATATTATGAAAAGCATGTCATTTAAGGTTAACTTACAGCTGACATTCGTAAAACTTTCTGCCTTCTCCAAAACCGGTCAGGATTGGGAGTTCTTTTTGATTTGAGAACGGCATTTAAAACTGATGTAAGGAAAACCATGTTTTAAATCCTAACACAATGTTATAACACCTTACACCAAAAAACACTCCTGTGTTTTTTAAATGGAACCGGCAGCACTGCGACTGCAAGCAACTGCACTCTTATAACGCCATCGCTAAATTGATGTTTAGCTTAGGAAATGGCAACTTTAACAAAAAGTAATGAAGCAATGGAAATATTTCCGGTCCCATAAGCTAAAAAGGTATATTTAAATTGTATACGTATATCTACAACAAAATGCACGTTTGTTTACCTTTTTAATTACCAAATTCGCCACTAGAATCCATTTCATTCCTTTACATTCAATTCAGTGATAAAAATAATGGCAATATTTTTTCGGTGACAAAAGGTTTAGGGTCGTTGTTTTAATGAAAAAAATTAAATAAAAAGAGAAATACAAAAAGAAAAAAAAAAACGTTTGTTATGAGGATCCTACTAAGTAGATGTCGATACATATTTCAGAATTTTAAAGTGCCTAAATCAACGGTACACTGTCATTTAATTATTTTCGTCATGCTTGTTTTTTAATAATGTTGAATTCATTTTAGGTTCGAAAATCGAAGGATATATATAATCTACGAGGAAGACTTTGTACCTTTACATCATTGGGTTTAATAACTGCCCACTGTGAAAATTCAATAGTCCAAGAGAGCAGCTTACCAAATTTTTCACATGAACATTGCATCAAACAAGCTTGTGTTTTGACAGTTAATTCTGCCACAACATTATTAACTACTACTGTAGCAGCAATACTAGATATATGTCAAAAATATAAAATATCTTTACTGCATATTATTGGTCTGCTTCAAGAGATATCTTTAACAGAAGGTATATTATTTTGAGCTGTATTTTTAAGCATGTGATAAAAAATTTAAATAAAAATTAATGCCATATCTTTAAATTACAAGAAACAGTAATTGCCAGAAAAAAGAAATCAGTATCGTTTACACCGAAGGCTCTTGCTATGAAGGTCCATTTTATTTAAAATTTATTTAAGTAGAATAATATAAAAAATTTAATACAAACTTGCAAGAATCATAGCAGTATTAATGGTGTGAGAATTATAGCTTTTTCACAAGAAAATTTATGTTCACTATTGTTTGTTTTCAAAAAAATTGTATTCTCTTCAAAAACATTGAGAACACTTTAAAAAAGAAAAAAAAAAAAGGCTTTGAATCTGGGAGCAAACACTGGACAAGAAAACTGAAACTATGGGCCACAAAATCATGTGAAGGCTATGTAACATATGAATAGTTGCTGTAAATATACCAGTTAAGATTTTAATGTACTTTCAATATCTTTTCAGGTGAAAATTCAGAACTATGGGATTCAGTGGTGGAAGCTCGGGCAACTGTTAACAAAATAAAAACATCATTAACTGAATTAAATTTGTACATGGAAAGTGTAGAGAAATTAGTTAATTCAACAACAGAAACAGCTTTTTTGGCTGGCACTGATTACATTTGTACTGCTTTATGTGAAAGACTTTATTCGGCTCAAAGAGAGATTAATAATACTTTAATGGAACTGAAAGAACTAGAGCATGATTACTTAACAATGCAACAGAATTTAGTCAGAAATTCAAAGACAACAGAAGATGATGTAGACAATACTTCAAACAAGACTGATAAAGTATCAGAAGATGATCCAGTTACCAATACATAGAACATCATATGATTGTAAATGGAAGAATACTTGATTGCTTACATGCAGCCTTTTTCCTATAAATTGCTTATGGCGGTTAGGTCTAAGGAAAGATTTTTATCAGTTTTAATTAAAACATTTTATTAAATTATAAATTCTCAATAACAAGTCAAATAAATTTTTTATTTTTGAAATTAATAAAATTTATATTAAATCGTTAACTTTTTATTGCATTATCACTTTACTTTTGTGTATAATTTTTTTCCTTATAAAATTTAATTTTTTTGGAGTCATATAAACCGCTATTTATTTTTATCAGACCTAGTAGTGCATTAATTATTTTTTTACTTTTTAGAATTTTAGAACTATGGTTAAATGGCAGCTTTGGTTTTTTTTTTTTTTTTCAAAACATGTTTTGATTTTAAGAAGCTTTGCTTAACGGCCCTACCGGTGTTGAAAACCTCGTTGCGTTTTTCATATAGCTCATTCTGAAATTTTCCCTGGTTGGACGACACTGCGATGCGTGAGATAAAAGCGACAGCGTTTGAGGCCGTATTGCCAAAGAATTTAATTTTTTAGTTCCAGCTTCGGCTCGAAGTTTCTTAACATTGTTAAACAACGAATGAGCTGCCTGGAAACATGAATAAATTCAGTTAAAACTAGGCGGTTACAAGAATAATTATGAGATGGCAGGTTATTTTAACAAGATCAGATGTTTTCTCTCTCTTTCTCTCTCCTTGTGCTTAAAAGTTGAAGTAATTTGATTCGATCAACCTTAATGTACAAGCGTGCCGATATCCAGATAATCGCACGTTAATTGAAATACGATAAAATCTACAACATATGATACTTTTAAAACTCAAGAGGTAACATATTTATAGTATTCGGAATTTTTTTTTTTTTTTTTTTATGTATATGAATGCTTGGGGCTCGAAATCGACATTAAATTCATTTTTCCCTTTTTGTAATATGTTGCAAATAATAGCTGTAGGTAACGAAAATTGCAAATATTTTTGCGATGTTTTATTTTTAGAAAAAAAAAAAGTTATGAGTATACTTTAAATTTGATCGGATTAATTTTAAAGGATTTATTAGCACGAAATTGAAAAAATATGAATGTTACCTTGGTTTCGGATTCCAATCTAAATTTTACGTTACTAACTCTTCGCTTTAGATCAGCAATATCTAATTGTAGTTGGCGTGCTTGTATTTTATAATTGGCCTGGAAAAAAAAGGGAATGTGTAATCAGCGATAACTGGGCGATAGATAATTAAAATATGAAAAATAAGCTGGAATCTGACAAATGAAATAATTTTAAAAAAGGAGTTTGCATCAAAAAAAATTTTTTTTTTTTTTGAGGGAGAGGAAGGGGGCTTGTGACCTCAAACATGAGCCATGTGCAGCAATTTTAGAAAAAACTTGTATTACTGTCCAATGTAAATATTTTTTAGTTCAAAAATCCTTTTTTTTTTTTTTTTTTTTTTTTTTTTTGGAGGCCCAAAATTTTGGTTTTTCAGATCAATATCCCAGATGAAAGCACCTCTCGTCCGAAACAAACTTTGGTCTTCCAGGCCGAAGTTTCCGGATCTAGACTTTCGTCTTCCAGATCAGAAAGTTGGTCTTAGAGGCCTAGACTTTTTTGCATTCCAAACCAAGACTTCCAGATTTACATCTTGATTTTTCAGGTTGACTTTTGTCTTACAGACCAAAACATTGGTTTTCCACTTTTATGTTCGTACTTGTTTTTTTTTTATTTTTATTTATTTTTTTAATTAACTTAATAATTTAATAACAACTTATGTCCCATAAACTCAATAAAATTTGAACTTTACTGCACTTAATACAGTTCATTTTAAGTTCTTTCAGCAATCTTAATGTAAATTTCTGCTACCAAATTGACGCACAAAAATGTCATATTAGTTATTTAAGATATTTTTTCAAGGCCATAAATTAATTTAAAGCTTCCTGGACATTAAACACAAGCAAAAAAAAAAAAAAAAAAAAACTTGGTCCTGTAGTTTGGTTATTTTGACCATTACACTCGGTAATTACGATCTATGTTGATAAAATTTTTTTCTTTAATTAAGAGTCGTTTGAGAATCTCGCAAATATTTTAAGTGCCCACACATGCGTCCCCCTGCTCACCTTTAACAAGGGGCTGCGGAAATCTACCGTTATATTAGATTTTGATTTTCTTAAAAAAACTTACCCTGATCGATGGCACATCATGCCCCTTGTTGGGCGAACTACCTTCGATAGAAGCAATCAATTGCTTGTGCATAACATCACGACGTTCCCTTAAGGATGCACACTGAGCTTCGTACTTGCTTCCAACTTGCTGCGCTGTTTCGATTTTTTCTTTCCATGCAGTTTCGCACTAAAAAATTAAAAAGAAAAAAAAAACCTTTGAAATTCCTTCAAATAATGCCCAAATGAAAAATTGATTTCGATAATGAGGATTTTTACTGCAAACTAAGTCCGTTAGGGGGCTGTCGGCTGCTATCATGGTAAAATGGCAGCCGGTTTCGGATTGGTTAATGAATATTCCTTCTCATACCAAGTCATTTATTAACCAATCCGAAGCCGGCCGCCATTTCACCATGATAGCAGCCGACAGCCCCTAGCGGATTTAGTTTGCCCTAAAAATCCTCTGAGCCGATTTTTTCGTTTCGCTTAAGCGTAGCTCAAAGCGACAGCAATTAAAAGGAAATAAAAAGTCATTTAAAAAACGATTTTTTTTGCAGCCTTGTTGCCTTTTCTTCAACCTTGATACCTTATTTTTCGTCTCCTGTACCTGATGTTGACGCAGAGCAGCAGATTGGAGCAATGAATTCCTTCTGTGTTCGGTCGAGCGTCTCTCTTTCAGCACCTCATTCAGTGCCGAGAGGATGCTTATCTCTATAAGAGAAGAAAAAAACAAATATCATATTCAGAACCTGCGGTTTCCTGGCTTAGCGCCAAATCGGGCATTTATTTTAAAACCAGCCGTCAAATATGTTGCAGACCGTTAAATTCCGCTTAAAAATGCGGGTACTTTGTTTTTATAGCTAATTTTTTTTTCTCTCTAAAAATGGAGCCAAGGTTTGAGCAAGAAAATTTAATAAAATAAATGAAGATGATTTTCGGTACAAACCTGTTGCGAAAAAAAAATTAATAAATATATCGGATGTTTGCGTGTTTTTGTTAATTTTAATCATTTTTTCTGTTTAAAAAAAAAATCTAAACGGCTGTTGACTTCTTACAATCGTGTAATAATATTTTTTTTTTTTTTTTTCAAACATCCTCAGGAATTTTTGAGGGAAATTAATCTCTACAATATCAATAAAAATAACAAAATGAGAACGTTTTTATTTGACCACATTGCAATATGAATTTTTCAATTTGTTCTCGTCTGACAAGAATCCTCACCAGCGCATCATAATAAACTTTTTTTATTACCCACAACGGCATTGTGGTCATTTTTCTTTTAGGCATTGTTTGATTTTTGATTTTTGCCTTTTGGACGACGTAAAAAAATGAAAATTACAAAACTTGCTCCATGGCCAAAAATTTTATTTTATTTAATATATATATATATTTTTTTTTTATTTCTTATTTTTCAGAGTTTGTTATTTAAACTTGTCATTCATCAATTTTATTCTCTTTTAAAATGAATATTTTTTTTTGTTACATTAAAAAATGCGAGTCATTATCCTCATATGCAAATGGAAGATAATGATATAAAAATCCACTCCATTTAAGGTAAACGCACACCAAATTCGACAAAAAAGTTTTTATAGTAAATGTTTTTGTCGAATTCGAAACGAGTCTAACCGTGATTGAATTGAAATAAACATTTTTTTTTCTTTTTAGTTTGGGATGAGTATGAAAAATTCAGGGACGTGGCTAGCGTTTCGAATTAATTTTTTTTTTTTTTTTTAGAAAGTACATTCAAAATTGCAGAAGAAAAAAAAATGTGATGAAAGAAAATCAAATTAATTAAAAATAAATTATTCAAAAAGCACTTACTGTGTCTGTTTATTGTGATCCTTATGGTGGCGGAGTCCGTTGCTGGAATAGGGATACGCCATAGTGGTTCGGACTCTTTCATATCAGTCATGACATACTAATGATTGAAAATGTCTGTTATTGGGGAGGCTCTACGTGAAAGGCGCCATGTCTTAAGACATCATCCGTAAATAACTGCATAAGGTACTTTGTCCTGTCTAAAAGCTTGGCAAATATTAACGAATTTTGTCAGCCGTTGTTGCATTAATTTCCAAATCAGTTTTCCCTGACTTCAGAAAAAAAAAAAAAAAAAAAAAAAAATTACATCCGATACGGATGGCAAAAATTTCCATTTTCTTAATTTTTTTGGCTGCTTTCATTATTTTACGAATTACTACAGTAATCTTACTACGGGAAACGGCGAATGTTTTATTTTATTTTGGCGTCTACTTAAAGGGGTAGTAATTTATTAATAGTAGGTCAGTACTTTTTCATAAAATGGCAGTTTTTTTAATAGATAGGCTGTAAATTTAATAAAATGGCAGTTTTTTTATTGGCAGTACAATTTTGGGTAGTAGATTTAGTAATAATTTATTATTAGTTAGTTATAGTAGTAAATATACTAGTATAATACCATATAGGAGTATAATTTAATTAATTTTAGTAGTAATTTAATAATATGGCCGTTTTTTATTGGCGGTACAATTTTGGGCAGTAGGAAAATGATTTTGTCAGTAAAAAAAATTTTTTGGCAGTAAAATAACTAATTTGGCATTAAAAAAATATTTTCGCAGTACATGCATAATGAATAATTTGGCATTAAAAGGTATTTTTTGGCATTAAAAAATGTTATTTTAAAGTGACACACAATATAATGTTTAATATATTTTTCAGTTTTTAAAGTGATCAAAATTATGCCTGTTCGAGCGAGTAAATAACGTTTGTTCTGTAAGTGGATAATGCTCTGCGTTCTTTAAACAATATTTGTGCAAGAAAATAAAAACATTTGAAAAAATTAGCTTTATGAAAAAATACTACCCTTCGATTATTAATTACTGCCACTCTGCAACTTCCCTAAAATATAAAAATTTACGGTAGAGATAAAAGATGTTGGGGCAACATTATATATAATTTATATATAATTTTTATACATTTCTTATATATAATTTTGCCGCAGCATCTTTTACTAAAGTTCTACCAAATTTACTGCCCCCAAAAAAATTAATCCACTGTCATTTTATTTAACAAACTGCCCCATATTTAAATTTACTACTGCCAATTTTATGGAAAAAAAAACTGTCCTACCCATATTTTTTTACTTTCCCATTTATATAGTCGTTTTTTATTTTCATAATCTACACACAATGTGATTAACGGGGAAAAAGGACTTAAGTAATTTGGAAGGGATGACTTGAAAGGAAAATTGTTCCTAGTCAATAAAAATCACTGGCCTAAAAAATGTTGTAATTTTTCAGCATCTTATCGATATTCGAAAATTTTCTGTTTTTCCTAAGATTCTCCATTTATAAGTTAGCTCAAATAGAAAAAAAAAAAAGAATTTTAAATATGAAAATCGCGCCCGTCACGGCCTTTTACTAATTTACGTCACGTCCGAAACGGAATCAGGCGGTTTAACATTCAATCTCTGAATGTAAAATCTGCAATGGATTTTTTGTAAGATTTCTTGAAATTGAGAAGTTATAACGTTTCCAAAGAAAAACATTTTGGAAAACTTTGAGAAATTAATTATTCCTTACACTTTGGAAATCGTCTACTGTGTTTTATAAGTAAAAAATAATGAAAAAAAAGGCACTCTTCCTGTTCTTGGCGATTATAAAACATAGGTCTTGAGCCCCTTATTCTTTCAAAAAATTCTAAATTATGCGAATTAAAAAAAAAAAAAACATGTAAACACAAGTTATGCTTAAAAATTTTTTTTTAAAATGAAGCTACTATTTCACTGAAAAATCTGCAGCGTAATTTGGTGCGGATTTTCATGTTTTACATTATTTATCCGGACTGAAGCCAGCACTGAAAGCCACTCTGGGATTCTTCAAATAGTTGCAAAACTTGATTAGGGGTCATTCCAGTTTTAGTCCAATGCTGAAATGGGTTTGTTTGATAATAGAAATAATATTTGATTTAGCCTACACCAAATCGAAAGTTTTTCTATTTAGGGGTAACCACAATGTGAAATTCTGATTTTACTGCCTCAATTTTTTTTAAGGCTGTTTGACAGCTCCATAAATAAATTACGTTAGTATTATTTTGGCAATTTTTGACTCCCTTCCCCTCCCTTGTTTATTTTTTTTATTTATTTATTTATTTATTTGACGTACCTCATCATTGAGGTTAATCATTACAAGTTCAATCAGAACAAATCTTTACAACTATACATTTCACTTTTCTTTTTTATTTTTGCTTTTCTCTCCTAATAAAGTATTGCCGGAAAAAGTTTAAGCTGTGAGAGGCTTCACGCCTGTTTTTCGGATTTAGAATCTGGTCATTTCCCATTTCTAACCTAATATCAACCAAGGCCGGGCAATCATCTAATATATGTTGGAGAGTTTCGACTCCACTGCATAGGGGGCACAGAGGCGTTCCATGAGAATCCTTAGGAGAGTCCCAAGTAAAGTTTCTTAGTCTAACTTTCGCTATAACCGCTCTTTCTTGTTTACTGCATATTTTAACATAATGTTCCGGTTCATTTATTTTAGTTTTTTGGATTACAAAATTGCCAAAACCTCTTTGTGCTAATTCCTTCTGTCTGTCTACATCGTACTTCTGAAAGGACCTCGACTTGATTAGTTTTATAAGTTCTTTTTCAGTTTTATGATTAATTAAGCTATCATTGATATTAATCTTCTGTAATTCGTCCAGTACGCATGACAGCCACGAATTATTTATCGTTCCCTTTTTCATTTCCGCCAGCGCCGCCCTCCCCCTCCCTTGTTAGCAAAGGTTAGCATTCCGGGCCCCCCCTAAAATTACGTTAGATTTCGGTTACCCCCTCCTTAAAAATTTTTTTAAAAAAAATTAATATTAGACATTAAAAAAAATCTGAAATTCTTCGAAATTTAAATTTTGCAAAGAAAAGGTTTTTTTTTTTAAAACTTAGAGGCAATGCGGGGTAAAGTTAATTTTTTTTTTTTTTTTTTTTAAGTGAGTTAGGTTACATAATTTAAAAAATTTAAATTATTTCCATTTTTGCACGTTTATTACATGAGACAAAATGCTAACGTTAGATATGTAAAACCTCTCCTCCCCTCCCTAACGTACTGACGTGGTTTATGAACAACCCCTAAACGTGTTGAAGATTTCCCAAAAGGTAGCTGAATCTGACTAGTATGCAATTCTTGAGATTTATTAAAATAAAATAAAATGGATTTAACTTAGGTCCATTTCAACTCCCCACTCCCTCTCTGACGCAATTAATCACTTAGTACTCCCCCCCCCCCCCTCGCATATTTTTTCAACTCTTTAACAACTCATATTAGACCTTTTAATTAAATATCAAAAATAAATGGTAAAATCAAACATGCTTGTTTTGGTTATTAACTGCTTTTCGTAGATTTTTGAGAACAGAAATTATGATAAAAAAAAATAAGCAGACGGTCATATGCCGGCAAAATAAAGTGACCGGAAAAGAGAGAGAGAAGAAAAAAAAAGTTCAAATTTTTTTTAACATGCCGCTTTTAATTTAATTTTAAAGTCGCGAAATTTTCTTATTAAACAGTCGAGTTCATTAAATACTCGCCGCAAGGCTTTTTTCTGATTGATAGAACCCCCACTATTAAATCATATGAAAGATTTTTAACATCATTAATTAAATTTATGCGTATCTAATATGCTAAACACAAGTATAGATCTCATTTTTCAGCACAGCCGAATTAAAAAAAAAAAAAACATTGCTCCTCCCTTACTTTCCGCCTCTTTTTATATAATTTTCATTTCATCCAAATCATCTCTATGATTTTTAATGTCAATTAAAGTAGATTTTTTTTTTTTTTACGAAGCAAAAAAGAAAAATTGAAATTATAAAAAATAAAAAAATAAAAATCTGTCAGGAATTTCTTTCGGCAAAGATGATACTTCTTATTTTTAACGTTTCGTTTTTTTTCTTTACGAATCCAATTATTTATCGATTTATTATCAAACGGAAATGGAATTTATTAACGATGGCTAGTTTTTTTTTTTTTTTTTTTTTTTTCGTTTTTTCTTTATAACTACACGATACTGCGTAAGTATTTTACCTAGGCCTAACACGATTTCTTCGAAATCATCACGTTTCACGAGTTTCACATAACATCCCAACCTCAATAGTAAAAGATTTGCCAAAATACTAAAAAGAATAAGAAAAAGGGAGGAAAAAAAACGCAGGAATCGAAATTTAAAATAACTGCTGTGGAGGTAATACTGAGATATTTGGAGACATCGCAAAAAGGTCACGGACGGAACAATAAAACAGCTTTTATAGAAGAAAAGTTTTTACAACGGATCTCCTTATATAAGCGATGTCATCTTATCCGTCTTTTTTTTTTCTTATTCTAAAAACCCGTGTCAAATTATATCAAATGGAATACATATAAAAAAAAAATAAAAGGCATTTTTAAATTATTGATTTTATATTTATTTTACTGTTACATTTATTAGAACGGTCGCAAACAAGCACCGCAGTTTGAGAGTTCCTTTTTGACTAAGATCAAGGAAAAAAAAAAAAAAGTTTATATACTGTTAAGCTCATTTTCTTTTTTAAAAAATATTTTATTTATTTTAACTGTTTAATTTAAAAAAGATTTTTTTCTCCCGCAATTATCACGCAATAATTTTAGCATTAAATAAGAACATCGTCTTCATCTTCTTTTTTTTTAAATGGAAGATCAACTTTTAACAAATTAAAAAAAATTGGAATCGATAAAAATAGAGAATATAATGAAAAAGATATAAAATAAAATTATTTATTGGGATTGTATACGGTCAAACGTTCAGATTTTCATTTTTGGCCATATAAGTAAAGCAGAACGCGAACGATTACAATATACTATATAACGATGTAATACAGAAACATTTGGAATTCTTTTTTTTTTTAAACCATCTTAATAAAATAGGTAAAGCAGAAAACGCGATTTCAAATTAGCACGATATAATATTATAACATACGGTATAAGTCTTTCATTTCATATAAATGCTTTTTTATCGTTATCGTCACAAATAATAACCGTCGAATTTTACAAAAAACGAATATAAATCTATACCTTTTTTTTGTTGGCAATTCTTTCGGACGTCATACGTCACCCCATATGATAAGTTTCTTCGCTCTGTCTACGCTGGCAATGGCAGTTCCATATGGCAACCAGGACACGGCTGATACGGCACAGCTAAAATTAAATCGAAAAATAAAAAGATTAAGGTGCAGGAGAATTGTATAATAAAAGTTTTAAAAACATTTTAAAGGTGTTTCATTTGAGCTTGTTGCACATTAGGGTGGTCGAAAATCAAAAATTTTGGATTTTCAAAATGCCTGATAGCGCAATCGCTGTGGTTCATTTATTGCAAAAAAATTTTCTTTTTCGAAATTTTTTTTAAAAGTCGTCTTGAGGGTGCGCAAGAGTGTCAAAGTTTTGGAAAACTTCATAAGGGATGAAAATTCGACTTTCAGATTTTCACGAAAAAAGTACCGTTTTCTATCGGATTTTTAACGTAGATTTCGAAAATTAAGTCAGTTTGCGTCTAGCTATTCCTCTTCCTGAGTTATTGTAAAAAATATGATAAAAATATTGAAATTTTAGTGTTGAAATTTTTATGGCGAACTTGGCCTGTATCTCAAGAACAGAAAAAGCTAGATGCAAACAGATTTCATTTTCGAAATCTACGTTAAAAATCCGATAGGAAGCGGTACTTTTTTCACAAAAATCCAAATGTCGAATTTTCATCCCTTATGGGATTTTCCAAAACTTTGGCTCTCTTGCCCCATCATCGCGCCGTTTAAAAAAAATTTCGAAAAAGAAAAAAAGTTTTACTAATGATAAGCCACAGCAATTGCGCTATCAGGCATTTTAAAATCCCAAAATTTTTGATTTTCGGCTCACCCTAATGCACATAAAGATATTTTTCCTAATGTTTCAAGCTTGCTCGTAAGCTAACTATTATTGCTATCACATAGAACTATTTGGAGTGTCAGTGCCCATTTTTTATGATCCTAGTTTAGGTATGTAATCAACCCTAGGAGTTAGGATGGGGTTGGGAGGTTCAAAGTTTTTTAAAAGGCGGTTTCAACGACATAGAAAATTGAAAAAATGAAAAAAATGCATGCATTTTCCCACTTCCGAAAAAAATTTACAGTGGGGCTTATATCCCCTCTTGAGGAGGAGGTATGAGATCTTACCTCTCTCCCCCCCTACAGCCCTGTCAAATGTAAAAAAATCGATTTTTACGATTCGAGACGTGAGAACCATAACCGTTTAAATCAACCAAAGTCAAACTTTACAGGAGAGCAATTTTAAAGTTTGACTTATATTTACAGAATGATTGAAATGGATTTTTTCCGTTTTCGTTGCTCTAAACATATTAAAAAATTCATGGACTAACTATTTTTAAAAAAATCACCGAAAAAACTTAAAAGTTACATGAGATATATCTAAAATTTCAAAAAAAGATCCAAATCTAGGAAATTTTTTTAAATAAGAACCATAAACGTTTAAGGGAACGATAAGTTAAACATTGCGAGCCTTTCAGAATTATAAGCGTGTATGTATTTCTCCGAATCAAAAACTTGTTTCAGCTGGTGTTTGTCCATTGTAAATTACGGATAACCGCATTCGGTTCTGACTTTTCAAACTTTTGTAGGCATTTGAACGCTTTGGGCTTTCAAAATCTCGGGAATGAGCCAGAATTTTAAAATTTTGAAAACGGGAGATGGAAGAAAGGAAATATTTTTCTGGAAAAATCTCATTTTCGGTAATCTACCCGATTGGTAAATGAATTTGAACGGTTATGGTTCTCACGTCTCGCCATAGTGATTTCTGGAAACTGCTGAGCGAGTCGAAGAGAGTCTGGAAAATTATATGACGCCTATTCACTCAAACAGCCACTCCAACGTGTGAAAATTTTAATTTCTTAATTTTGGCATTGAATCTTACAAAAATTGGAACGCCCGAAAAAGGATCGAAAAGGAAATTAACTTGTAAACTATCGAAGGATTTATTCATAACGAAATTATTTTTGGAAGAACTCGATCACTTCCCAAGTACAATCGCAATCATATTGAATAAAAATTGATAGGCCTTTTCGATTTTAACTTACAAAGATAAAAGTTATCAAACTTCCCATTCTTCTGTTCGTATTTCTGTCCTCCTTCTGTATTTATTTTTCGATTTCACTTTCCTTTCCTTCCCTCTCCCATCCCCTCCATTCTTCGTCTTCTTAGCCCCTCTTTCCCTCTGTTTCATACTCAGTCTTTCACATATTTCCTTTTTTTCTCCTGCCCTTTCCCTTTAGATTTGAGGCTCCCATGCATAATTTTCCTCTTGGTTCCGAGCCTGTAGCCAAATGAGGAAAACATTTTTGTTTTTTATTTTCCAACAAACCTAAAACTGCTTTAAGGCAGGGGGGGGGGGGTGTAATTCTCTCAATTGGGGTTATCGGTATAGGGATCAAAGAGGGAACCAGGAAGATGTTCAGTAAAAGAATACACCAAAGGCACTCGAAGAGTGGACTTGAAACATTTTTGATTTAAATATTTTCCCTATTCTTCATGTTACAAGTGGCCAATCATTTGGATTCCTCCTCTCTCCCCCCCCCCCCTCCCTATTCCCTCGTTCTGGCTAAGAGACCAACCTTTTTTTTTTAATTTTTTAATTTTTTCTGATTCTACTTCTTCTTCTAGTTTATGTCAGTAGTTACTTCCTGTTACTACACCGACGTACTCCATTTAGGTTATGATAAAGATGTTGGCCCAAAAATGAAGTCAAATTTATATATAAAATATGTATAATTTACATCTAATTTATAAACAGATTATATATAAATTATATATTAAGTGAAATTTATATATATATTTTATATATAAATTTGACTTCATTTTTGGGCCAACATCTTTACTATCACCCCCATTTATTACTCCTATTTCCATCCCCTGCTCATTTCACCGAATTCATCCATTTTAAATTCTTTACTATTTACGAAATTATCTCAGCCCTTAGCCAGCGGAGGGTAAAGTGCCTCAGCCTCAAAAAACTGTTTAAAGCCCCCTGCGAATTGCTTTCGGCACAGGTATTTTCTCTACTTTCCATGTAACAAGTTATCACTTGGAGTCCCCTTTGAAAACCTTCCACTCCCCTCTCTCGCTAGCTTGTCTAGCTGGCTACGGACTTGACCCTTTTCGTTCGGTACAAGATCATCCTAAATCCATCAAAAAGACTTTTAAAATCTCTCTAACCGCCACTGATAAGTATTGAGTAAACAATATCATGAAGTGGTTTCAAATTTTTTTTATTTGACATTTAAGAATCCGTTTCTTATTTGCTCGAGACAAACGATTTGACCGAACTCTTGAATAAATGAACAACCCAAACCATCACACAACTTATCGGAATTCTTTCCGGCCATTGCCATTCCCCAGATTTAAACCGAAAATCAAAGAGGAGCGGGGAGGGAAGGGGGATAAGGGCTGATTTTACTGTTAGTTTTCCCGAAATAAAAATCAGGAGATACGTACACATGCTCCTTAAGAATTGTTTCTACTTTTGATGTCGAAACCCTCCAAACGAAGATTGAACCATCGGTAGATCCTACAGTGACGTGTTGCCCATCTGGTGAAAAAGTAGCTCTAGACCAATCGCATCCTACTTTGAAACCGTCGGCACTAAAAAAAAAAGAGGAAAAAAGGAAAATAAAAATAAAAAAAATCTACAAATTTTTTTGAGACCGTAAGTTCAATTGGAAAGAGATTTCGCCTTCCTTTACGGTTAATGTACAGCATATTTAAACGAGAACTTACAGGAGTATTTAAAAGTAATGGTCATTATTTGCGATACAAATAATCCGTTTTGAGTGCATTGGTACATTGACCAACAAAGAGAGGCAATTTGGAAAAAAAAAAATTTTTTTTCTCAGACATACAGTAAGGGACAAAAATATTCTTGCAATAGCTTTTTTTCGAAGTTTAAGACAATTTTAAAAGAACTTTTTTTTTTTTTTCATGAAAGTGGTTTTGATGTGCAGACTGTAGCCGGGATTAGATTAAGGTAGCAAACTCCATTACTCCCCTTAACTTACTTTGATCCCGGCGGGTGGCCGATCGGGGCCGGAAAGCCAAATTTTTGGATTTTACTCGTATGTCGAACTACAAAATTTGGGATATGTTCAAAAAGTGCAATGAGGACCATAAGGGACAAACTATTCCGCAGTGGCGCTGCATGTCCTTAATGTATATAAAAACATGGCTTCTTATAGGGAAATGACAAAAAAGGTTTTTTTCAAATTTTTTCGGAATGATGAAGTTTTTTTTTTTTTTTTTCCAACTGAATATAGCCTAGGTATCAATAAGCTACTGAAATATGTAAAAATAAAAGCGACTGAAGCATTTTTACTTATAACATTGATTTCCCTATACCCACTCTTATACATCAAGGGTAGTCAGGGGCAGGGCCATCATTTTTTGCGGAATAGTCTGTCCCTAAAAGATCCTCATAGCTGCTGACAAAGTCGACAGCAGAGATTTTAAAAATTAGACAAATCATATTGGTGGAGTCTAAAGATAATTTTTTTAAAAATTAATCGACTAGGGTATGTTTTGGGTATTTTTATTTTTTAATAAGTAAGGCTTGAAAATGAAGTACTCCGAATTTAAAGAATTGTAATAAAAAGTTTATTATTAAATTATTGTGTAATAAAAAGAAAAAATTTGTGTAATAAAAAATGAAATTTTTTTTTCTGTGTGCAATTATTTGTTAAAATTAAGGGTTAAAAATTGTATATCAAAACGGTCGGAATAAGCGCGGAAGCGTTGTAACGTCACAAGTTAATATCGTTCTGCTTCCAGAACATTTTATCTTCATAGAATGCGATGCTTTCAATGTTTATAAACCAAGTTACCGCATTCTCGGAAACTTTTTTGGGAGCGTTCAAGTATTACGTAAGACCGAAAGGGGGTACTCAAAATTCTTACGATTTCTTACTTGGGGAAGAGGGGGAGTTTGGCAAATCTTACGTAAGAATTTCCATTATAACTTATTGTTCAGAATTTTTTTTTTTATTTCAAAAAATGAAGTTGTTTTAATTTTTTTTCAAATGAAAAATTGAAAATTTTTCTCAAAAAATTTTAAGAAATAAAAGTTTAGTTTTTGATGATATTTTGTGCCAATAGTAGTAGCCATCTTCAGAGATATGAGTATGAACTATAAATCTAGATTTAAGAAAAATATTACTCCAATTTAAAATTGACGTTAAAAAAAATGGGGGGGTCCAAAAACCCGAAAAAAAGTCTTACGTAATACTTGAACGTTCCCTTTCGGGCAGAACGATATTAACTTATAGAGATCATTCAGAAGCTTAAAAGAACTCATTTCCCTTGAGATGGCGGTAGTCATTTTCCATAATAAACAATAGGGAAAACCCATCTGTCATGAAATAGAGAAGCTAGCGCTTCTGAAAAATTCCTATGACATCAAAACACTTTCGCGCTTTTTCTGACCGTTTTGATTTACAATTTTTAATCCCTTGCGGGCGGATGTATCCATATGGATATATTATGGGTTTTCTGTGAAATTGATGATTAATCGACAATAAATCGACTTGGACTTGGACATAAGTGGTTGGAAAAATTAAATGATATATTTTTGGTGAAAATGTAAATCCTATGTTTAGCTTATGGAAGCATAATTACTTAATTAGAATGTCAATTAATGACATTAAAATCATATTTTGACATTAATATAAATCAGTAAATTACAAACTATTGTGATGTGGCAAAAATTATAAAATGTAAGCCGACATGTTTACCATACGACGATTTCTTCCTCTCATATATAGCTTATGGAACTAAGACAAAATCAAATTTTCAGAAGCGAAATATGATAACAAAATTTCGTAAGCTATAAATTTTGATATTGTTAGTGATTCTGTAATATTTCTATCTTGATTTTACCGTATTTTATACTTCAACTATACGTTTTTATCATTTTTAAAAGACTTCATTTTTTTTTTAAATTTTTCCATAAGCTAAGCACAAGCGGCCAAAATTTTTTTTAGCTTAACTAACTGCCTCTATGGATCATACTGTATCGAAATATTACCGAAAAAGACTAAACAAAATCTACACCCCTAAGGCTAAGAAGAAAAAATAGGCTTCCGACTGCAAAAGGTTAACCCCCAACTAATTACTGCATACAGAAAAAAAATAATTTTTAATATTTTTAATACACAAATAGCTTTTTTAATTCATGTATTTTATTTTTACACCAAAATTTTTCAAAAATAAAAATACCCTCCCTATTATCTACTAAATTGTTGTTTGTAAATGTAGCCTATGTTTATTTTTCTTACCTAAAAGACGTAACGATTTGATTCATTCTTAAATCCAAAAGTTTTAGAGTGTCGTCTCGTACGCAACTAAGAAGATAATTGGCATCTAGAAAGAAAAAAAAACAAAAAAAAAAGCATATAGAATGCAATTAACAATGGTGATGTAACGTTTCCAAATTTTCAAGAATGGTCTGAAACATTCTACAACTATCCGAAATGCTCTCCAATTTTGGAATGTTCAGGATGAACTTCACAAAGCACCAGGGGATAAGCTTTATATGAGTTTTTTTTTCTCTGGGCTATTCCTAAAAAATGTAAGTAGGTTTTCTACGGATGAACATTAGTGTTTCTCGAATGGTTGACCCCATATATGGAGCATTCAAATAGTGCTTCTGTGGGACAGGTACTCCCTACACGAGGAGAAAAAAAAATGATTTCCTCATTCATGAAGCAATAGAGTGCCTTCTTCCGCCGCGGCAGAAGATGGAATAATGTCCTCTCGCATGTTTTTACAAGTGGCGCACAGCTTGTAGAAACATGCGATGCGGAAGGAACGATTTTATTCACTCTAAAATGGTTTTCTTCAAGTGGCTGAAGTATAAAAACGCCATTTTACTCCTATATCATCATCAAGAATGATTTTTTTTTCTTTTGCGAGTGAAGGGATGAAATTTTTGGGGGCTAGTCGCTTAAAATCTAACAATTTTTGGGGTCGAAAAATTCTTCAGAATCTAAAAGAATTTTCTAAAGAATAAAAAAGAATCTAGAAAATTCTAGAGAAGTCTCTTTTCTAAAGCTGGGGTAAAAGTTAAGTCAAAAAATTGTTCAAAACATCTTTTTGTTTCAAATTTTCCAGACAATGCCTAAGGGTCCATTCAAATACTGAATCAGCTTCCTAGGGGGATTCGAATTAGTGACTTTCCCCGTAAGCTAAGTACAAAATGGTGGGGGGAATACCATACATTTACAAAAAAAAAAGAAACGTACGTGTTACGTAACTTGGAAACAGGTTTTTACACGTTTCGACCGAAATTGTAGCACACACGTAAGATTATTATTACTCCTGAATGTAGAGGATATATTTGGCTACTTTTAGTCTACAATAATTTGGAAAAAAAGGAATAAAAAAATCACGTTTCCAGACGCCATTTTGGGGACGGACCAGGGGTCCGAAGCTTGAAAATTTTGACCGATGCCGATGCTCGGATTTTTTTTTAATATCCGAAATCGGCATCGGCATCGGCACTGCGACATTGTTAGAGCTGACATCGGCATCGGCACCAAGATCGGAATAGGGCCCCTGATTTTAAAAATCGTCTAGAATGGCTCTGTGATTTTTTTTCCCACTAAAATCGGAATCAGAGGCGGCATAGGATATGATCGATGCTGGCATCGGATATAATCGATGCTTGGTGGCTTCGGCATCGGCATCGGATGTCTTTGCCGGAATCGGAATCGGAATAGGGAATTGAATAGATAATATGGAATCGGCATCGGCATCGGCACCAGCATCGGATACGGGCTTTTGGGACGGACGCATTAAGTCAGCTCCCTGACAACACTCTAAAAAATTTGCTCAATCATCTTTTATGAGGAAAAAAAAAAAAAAAAAAAAAACTTACCCCTTGATAAATCAAGTGACGTCACTTTCCCATTTAAAAGAATGTCATTCGCACTCGACTCCGCTCTTGTATCCCAAAATCTAATTTTCTTATCAAAGTGGCCGCTAATAATGGTTGATCCTGCACTATCTGAAGTTACTAAATCATTGCAGCTGGATCCTGCGAATTTGGTTTCTACGCCTACAAACATTTCCACATTTTCGTTCTTAAAATTTCCGAATATTTTAAACCTAAAGAGTGAAAAAAAGAGAAAGAAAGAAAAAAAAAAAAAGGAAGGATTTATGGATGACGGTAACGATCATGATCATGATCAAGATCAAGATCATAATGATGATAAATTACTCCTTATTCCGAATATAAGACAAAATTTTAATAAATGGGATAGATCAAGAACATTAATTCGTGACGTTCAATGAATCGGAAGCAAAATATAAAAAAAAAAAAATAAATAAATAAATAAAAAGAGACCGTTGTGTGTTATCCGCATCCTTTTTGATATATTTTTATTGTATAAAAGATTGATTAAATTTTTATGCTAATTTCATATGCATTTTTACTACGGATACTGTTTTTGAATGATACCAGTTCATGTCTTACATAAACAATTAAATTAAATGATTATAACGGAAAAAGCATCCGCTCTTCAAATAAAGAAGTATACACTTATAGAAGGAAGTGTATTTTTTAAAAAGAACTTTTTTTATATTAAAATAACTCAAATCGTCGGTAGCTTTAATAAGGAGGCAAAACAAAATATGCGTGCATAATATAATTCAGCGATGCATCATTTCAATAACATCTTTGAAATTATTATTACTATATTTGATTTTCCTTTTTTTTTTTTTTTTTTTTTTCTTTTTAATTCATTTAAGACTGGTTATACGATGGTGTTCATGGTAATGGGCATCAAAAATTATTTTAATGTAATTATCAAAAACAAACATTAAAAAACACTTACAAGCTCTGCTCCTGAGGTCCCAAATTTTTAACGTTCTGTCATGGCTACCGGTTACAACTTTTGATGGTTCGCCTAAAAATTTAGCGGCCATAACTTTCCCGCAGTGTCCAGTTAAAGTGTGCTGAAAAGAAAAGAAAAAGAAAATTCGCATAAATACAAAACGCGAAAATTGAAATCCGGGAGCTTGAAAATGGAATGCTTAAGAATATTAGTTTTTCTCGATTAAGAGAATCAAAATTAACGCATCTTAAGTCGATAATTTACAATTCCTTTGGCTTCTTCTCTTAATGAAAATGATTTTGCCATAAAGTGCACTTAAACTAAACCTTTAAAACTCATAAAATCATACAGTGTGACGGTTTAATGAATTTTATTTACCAAATATAAATAAGGAATGAAACTAATATTAGATTTTTTTGTAGGCGCAAAAGTACTTTTAAGTCATTCGTGGACCTTATGAAGGGACTAAACACTAATCCGAAATGTGGACGCTATCGACTAAATCGAACTTGATAACGGTAAGACTGACAGAGAAAAGAAAAGAACCCCGATGTTATGTGAAGAGTTTATGTATGGCAACAAATGAAAATAACTAAAAAATTAAATTCGGCTTTATAATAAAATCTTTTTTTTTTCTAATTTAAAGGAAAGTCGGAAAGTCGGAAAAAGTCAACTCAATGCTTTAGCGAATCTATTCTGTACATCCAAATTTTGTGCATGCGTTCTTCCCACTTTTTGGCAGCAAAATGCCAACCAAAATTTCGCCATCTTTGGGAGCGTTCAAGTATTACGTAAGATCGAAAGGAGGGGGGGGGGAAGGGGGTACTCGAAATTTTTACGATTTCTTACTTGGGGAAGGAGGGGGGAGTTTGCCAAATCTTACGTAAGAATTTCCTCAAAACTTACTGTTCAGAATTTTTTTTTAATTTCAAAAAATTAAGTTGTTTTAATTTTTTTTTCGAATGTCTAAAGTAGAAAAATTGAAAATTATTTTCAAAAAATTTTAAGAAACAAAAATTTATTTTTTGATGAGATTTTATGCCAATTGTAGCCATCTTCAGGGATATGAGTATGAACTATAAATTTAGATTTAAGACAAATATTACTCCAATTTAAAATTGACATTAAAAAAAGGGGGACGGGGTCCGCGAAAATCTCACGTAACATAATAAGGGGGGAGGAGTCAAAGAAATCTTACTAATTCTTACAAAGGGGAGGGGCTCCAAAAACCCGAAAAAAGTCTTACATAATAATTGAACGTTCTCTTTGCTTCCGGAATTCCGATTTTAAAATATGGACCTGTAGAAATTTCCAAGAAAAATTTTGACCTGCCACCATCTTATAGGCCTATCTGATAATTTCGCCAATTTTCGCTTCTCCCCTTTTATCATTTATTTGGCTTTTTCGTTTCTTTGACTTTTTCGCTTCTGCGATTTCTTAGGTTCTCCTAATTTTTCGATTGTCCAAACTTTTTGACTCTCGCTCTTTATCAAATTGCCGATTCTCCCACTTACTCGTTTCTCGAACTTCTTCTATTTTCCGAATTTTTCGATTCTCTGACTTCGATCGTTTTAAGAGAATAGTTTCTGATTATCTTCAATTTGTATCCGAATTTAAATCTCGCCTATAGGACTTTTTGGGCTTTCCATAAATTACATAAGCATGTCTAGGGGGGACGGGGTCTGGAAAAAAAAAATTTTTTTTAGGTTTTAATTTTTCAGTTGAATAATAAGAAATTAATACTTTCAAAAACCAGGCTCACATTTTAATGATAAGACATAAAAATCGAACTTATCGACCCCAAAATGCATTTAGGACAAGCTTCAGCCAGTTAAGAGGAGGCTGAAAAAAAAAAAACAAATCCTTCCGAAATACCGCAAGGAATGGCTGTTTTGTCTAATACTCTATTCACGGCAAAAAATTCAAATTTTAGATAATTAACATACTCTATTAGCTTTTTCTTGTACTTTTGGTACAAGTTTCAACTTGTTCCACTTAAATACAAACCAGGAAAACAAAATCAAAGTTTTTCGACTACAACTTTCTTTGTAATGATTTTCCCGCCGCTTGTGGGATAAGCGGTGTATAACCGCTTATACATTTGGGACAAGTTGAAACTTGCACTAGAAATTCCAGGATATTCCAGAGGAATTCGTTAGATACCTAGAATTTGAATTTTTTCACCGTAAATCGAATATTAGACCACCACCATTTTATTCGGTATCCGTAAAGCCTCCTCTTAAGGGGGTCTGGTATGGTAAGGAAAATCTTACGTAATTAAGCGGGGGGGGGGGGGTCAAGGGTCAAGAAAATCTTACAGCGGGCTTACACCAGGGAATTGATGGCTAAAATTGCCAAAAAAAAAAAAAAAAAAAAAATGCTTACTTAATTTATGGGCGGTCACATTTCGACAGAGAAACAACTTAACGCTTAGAAATTTTTCAAGTCGGAACTTGACTAATCCACCATCTGTATCTTGATTTCAAGAAAATTATTGAAATCAATGTAAAAGGAAAACGTCATTGAGAATATCCAAATTACATGGTCAATTTTTAATGGCATACACCTCTTAACTTTATGTAAATAAAATTCACACACAAGCCTGGGTAGCTGTCAGTAGGATTCATCGCGAACAAAATAAATAATCGGATTCAATTTTTCCTATCACTTTTCAATTTTTTCAATTTTTTCAAAATTTAAAAAAAAAAAAAACATAGGATCCTTTCAATTAAAGGGGGAAAATTTCATGGCCAATGACAGCAAAAGAATTCGTTTCAAAAACTTCTATTTGTCCATGAAATTGTTTTTCTTACCGATTTCTTCTAGCTTTTTTCAAATTTTCCAGAGACAATTTCGGGGGTTGAAACGTCTTAGCATGTACAGTGAAATTGCTGCAAAATGCCTACTAAATCGCATCGGACTTAGATTCAAATGAAGTTGGATCCAAGTCATGCCATATTAGGTTTATTAAGTAAAGTGATAAAATCAAGTGAGCTATCATATAAACACGATAAAGTCAAAAGTGAAGTGAGGAAAACAGTGCGAAAAACAGTACGACAAAATATTTTGATTAACAATTTAAAATTTCGTAACGTTGAAAATAGCCGATTTCTGGAAAAATAGAATCAACATTTCTCAGTTCAATTCATTCAAATTCAAAAATTGCAGTTACAAAAAAAAAAAAAAAAAAAAAAAAAAAAAAAATTATTTTCGGAATTCAAATGACAATAACCTAAAAATTCCACTCTGTTCAATAATGAAATAATTGCACGGAAAAGTGTTAGAAGTTGAGGGATAGATATTTTTCTTATTTTATGGTTGATTTGAGTCTAAGGAAACTGACGTCACGTATCGCAACGCTAACATCGTCAGTTTTTTACGGATTCTTTTCAGTTTAATTAACCAAAGCAAACTAGTACTAATATGCAGTCTATTCCTGTGCCTTCTCCCGTTATAAATATTGACCCGTCTAATTCAAAAAAAAAAAAAAGCAACTACATTACGAATTTATATATCTGATAAAATAATTTTTGCCGCGATTACCCAGGTGACAATGACAGCATGAGAAACAACATGAAATCATGCATATTGCTCCCGTGGTGTCAACGAAAACAATTCTCATGATGTCAAACCATTGTTTTCGAGCACTTAAATATTTAAAAAAAAAAAAAAGTGTCATTTTAAATCTTTATGCCCGTTACTATAATGCTCCAGATTCGGTTACAATTTTATTACGTATTTATTAACGAGTTAAATAACTCAAAAAAGTTATTTTTCTGAAAATATTATAAAACGGTTTTCCACTTCCGGAATTTGATATGTTAATTAAAAAACCGGTGGGATGGATTTCTTTGAAAAGAAATCCCTACGTTGTAATTAATCTTTATCCAATGCCGAAAATCATTATTACCATCTTAAGAGAACTTCAAGATTGCTTATTCGGTTTGATCCTTATATTCAATTAAAATCAAAAAAAAAAATTTTGAACAACAAAAAGAAAAATGAAAGGAAAATGACGAATAGCAACAATTATTTGAATTACAGCGACTGAGTTGTAAAATTGAAATGTTTTTTTAAGGCCAAAGACCTCTCCCTAGGTATGCGTATGAATATCTGTGTACCTTTGTTTTGATTTTGCATCCCGACATAACTTCTATTTTGAAAACATTGCTCATTATTCTTTTCTGTCGATTCATGGCATATCATTTGGTAATAGCGCATCTATATTAAATATGATATCTCTTTTTTGTAGAAATATTTATCATTGAAATCTTGACAATAAGGTCCAAATCCGCCAAAAAAAAAATTGATTAGAAAGTGTTTTTTCTTCTAATGATTTTTTTTTTCTATTTGGTCGAAAAAATAAGATAATGAATTCAAAACTCATCAAGGAAGAGCAGCAGGAGAAATTATATTTATAATTTTTCTGATGGCTATATGTAAAAGGGTTTTAATGGAAGAAAGTTCGACCTTGTGAAGATGTTGTAAAAATTGAAGTGTGAGCTTTTTCTATCAAAATTATCTAAGGGACCATTGATAGAAATTACGTCAGCATGAAATGGACAATTTTTTACCCCCTCACCCTTTACTCTCCCCTAGTGAGCAAAAATCAGCTTTGCGTGTATCCCCTTGAAAAATAACGTCAGATTTAGGATACCCTCCCCCCTCTTATTAAATAAAAAAATTTAAGGGTCATGAAAAAAAAAAAAAAAAAATTATAATAATTTAAATGAACAGATTTTTTCTTTCCTATTGACTTTAATCTGTCAATTTTTTTTACAGCTTCCTTTCATGCTAAAATTTGTTTACCTTAATAACAATAAATATCGGAAAACCACCGAAAAACCCCATAATTGTTTCAGCCCTAGAAAATCTTAAAAAAATAATAGACCAGAAGATTTAAAGAATTGATAAAATCTTTTAACGAATTTCACGATTAAATTCAGGTCTCAGATTTGCGCAAACCCCCATCCTTCCTTCTCAGCAGAAGTCAGCATTTTAAGTACGCCCTCCCCACCCTAAGGGGCCATTCGAATATTACGTCATCATATTAGAAGGGGAGGGGGTCGTTCGACTGATGACGAATGATTGTGAGGGGGAGGGGGTATTGGTGTAATGCTGATGTCATAGTTTACACTAGTTACAATTCCGTGAAAAATTTTAGAAGTATGATTTTTTTTTTCAAATAAACAAATGAATAAGTAATTTATATACAAATTTTAATTTTTAACTTAATCACCTTCAAATTTCAGGTCTATTTTATGTGGATATTCCATAATAATAACAAATGCATTTTGTCAATTTATTTAAAAAGAAAAAAATTCCTTAGTTGGGGGGTCTAGCGAATGATGACGTATTTTTTAAAAGGGAGTTTTGTTAATGATGACGAATGATGATGGGGGAAGGGGGTTTAAATTGTCTAAAAAAATGATGACGTGATATTTGAATGGCCCCTAACGTAATATTTGAATAGCCCCTAAAGCATTCAGTTAAAAAATACCTTAGTGACTAGTCACTAAGGGGTCGTACATAAATTACGTAAGCATGGGTTAGGTCCTTTTTGCACGCTTTATCCCATTTCGCCTATGCTTAGCTTATGGGTAAGATGTCAAACCTGGACCCCCTCCCCCCCCCTAAATGTGCTTACGTAATTTATGTACGACCCCTAATTTAATATTTAATTTTTTATTATTTACATTTTTTTACATGAATTTAACTTAAAATTATTGCGGGTTTTCACCAAACATATAATTTTCTTTTTGTTTCTTTCTATTTCCCTTTCTGATTATTACTCTTCATTGTTTAGGAATTCTCTTACGATCGAGGCGGAGTTGATCAGCATATTTTCTTGGGCTATAGCCGTTATTTTTGGCTCCATTCCTAATATTTTTATTAATATTAATATAATTATTAATATTAATATTTAATATTAATATTTTAACTTAATCCTAAATATCACTAAATATTTTTTAACTTAACCCTTTAGGGACTGTTTTGTTTTCTAATTCGAATCCGTAATGACAGCCAAGTGTTTCTTTAAATGGATTATCGGAAAACAAAGCAAAGGCGGGAGGAGGAGTTGGGTAGTCCTACGATAAAAGCATCGCAGATTCTAAAAAACAACAGTTACGATATCAGTTCCGAAAAATTGTGTAAAATCTAAATAAACAAAATAAGAAGTGATAGGTATTGAAGATCAAACGCTGGCACTGGTAATGGTGCTTTATTGGCTTCACATTTGTTGACAACACTCTATGAACAAATGTACTGTCAAATGTAAACGTGATTTCAATATCACACCACTTTTGTTGCAGATTGACGGAGAGTGACAGTATCACAACTACTAATAGCTGGCCGAAAAAAGGATACACAAGCTGTGAATCTAAATAATTTTTCTTCAAAAGTGAATTCATTTTTTTTTTTTTTTTTTTTTTTTTTTGTCAAAGAAAATATGAGTTTAAGATTTTGTTGTCCACAGTTATCTTGCTTCCTCTGAAACTTTCGTCATATATTTTTGATTATTTATAAAGATCCAGATTTAGGATTCCCGCAAGTGCCGTATTCCGCGCGGAATCAAATAAAAAGCCATATCGGCCCAAAATTGGCATTTAATTTGATATTTAGGAATCCAAAATTCAAAATGAAAGCAAACTGTAATTGTCGAAGTACAATGTTAGCCAATTTTTGCAGTTCTGTAGCTATATAAAAGGCCATCCAAATATTACGTCATTAATTTTTTCGCCATTTTAGACCCCCTCCCCGCCTGATCATCATTCGTCATGATTAGCAACACCCCGCCTTAAAAAATACGTCATCATTCGTTAGGACCACCCCACCGTTGCTAGTCTTAACATAAAATAGACCTGAAATTTGAACGTCGTTAAGTTACAAATTAAAACTTATATGAAATTACTTCTTCGTTGGTTCAAAAATTATATAAAAAAAAAAATCACACCTTTAAAGCTTTTTAGTGAATTATATCTAGTGTAAATGATTACATCAGCATAACACCAATACCCCCCCTCCCCCTCGTCATCATTCATCACCAGTCGAACGACTCCCCTTCCTCCCTCCGTCACCTAAAATTATGACGAAACATTTGATTGGCCCAAAGTCGAACTTTTTTTCTCATATTACAATAAATTATTTACAATTATTTTTTGAAATACCGCGCAGGATTGACTGAATTTCGGATTTCTGACAAAATTGACTTTTGACTTTACGTTACATGCGTCAGCCTGAAAATATAACAACGACGCCATTGTTCTTCTAAGAAGAACACGCATCCAACAAAATATCAATCCACCGTCTTTGTTTTTAATTTGGAATCAATCTTGCGGGATCCCGAGGGATCGAGTAACTGATCCCGATCTCGCAAGCGTCAATCTCGGGCGGGATTGCAAAGTCTAGACCGAACGCATAGAATTTGAATTTTCAAGTGAAAAAAGAAAATTATTTTTCATGACACTATAGTCGAGTCAAACCGAAATTACGCGTTACGTTGGTCAAAAACGAATCGGGGGTAGTACTTTTAGTAATTTTTTTCCGGCGAAGAAAGTGACCCAAGCAAAATAATCAGCTATACCAGTAGACAGGGATCAAAAAATATCATTGATATACCGAAAGCATTCCTATTTGTTTTTAATTAAATTGTTTCTTCCTTTTTTTTAAACAGCAAAGAAACGCACAAAAATGCGCAGGACCAAGGATTTATTGTTTAAGCAGATAGTGCAGAAGTTTTCAAATTCGTCTACTTTTTTTTTTTTTTTTTTTTTTTTGCTATAAAGGACTTAACCTCTCGCGCTAAGAACTATGGGTAACCATTTTTTTCGTCTGGTAGCAAGGTACAAACAAAGGAAGTCTCCCATAAGCTAAGCATTGCACAGTGGTTAAAAATCTAGTTTATTTCCGTTTTAGGAAAAAAAATTGTAGGTTTGACTCCGTAATTATTTTTAAAGACGAAATAGGCATCAACTATGAGAATTTCGAAAATACAATTCCTTTAAATAGCTTAAATCACTATTCCGTCTATTCTTAACTTATCAAATACTACGACGCGTCGTCTGCTTGTTTGTCCCTTTTCAGTCCCAGAATGCTATTCGGATTGTCTACGGAAAAGTCCTCTATTTAGGAAAAACTGTTAAATCCAAAAGTAGTCGTCCTGATTCTTTGCTTATTTAAAGAATTGAAAAATTGACTGGAAAAATACTAATTTTCTACCTCAAAAATCTATTTAAATTTTATTAAAATCTTTCGGATGAATTCCATTGTAAAAAAAAAATTTATGAAATGCTGAAATGAAATAAAATATAATTTTTCATTACCTCTCTGCGGGATTCTTTATACGCTAATTTGTTGAAATAAAAACTTGTATCACAGCCTAAATAGATATAAGGTTAAAAATAACGAGCAGCAATATATTACAAAAAACCGCGAGGTGCCAGGACGGAAGGCGAAAAAAAACCTCCTCATAATTCTTCAAAAAAAAAAAAAAAAAAAAAAAAAAAAAAAAAACACTTAAGGCTACATTTAAAGTTCCTTTAGGCGAAAAGTAAACACTGAACCTAAAGTACACTGGATGATACACAAGTAAATATTAGTATCAAATCATTTTTCTTTTTTTTTTAAAAATGATCGAACAATTTTTTAAAAAAATGATAACCCTTTACTGTAATATTAAAAAAGGGGGAGGAAAAAAACTGGAACAAGAAACCGGAAATCAAGTAAATGTCATGAATTGAAAAACGTTTGTAGTACCGTAAGGTCTTTCTGAGTAAATGCAAATAATTGGTAATGTGTTTAAAGTGAAGATTCACAGTCGAGCGTGCCATGATGGACCAGAGATCACGATCCCACTAATGCTTCGAACCATTTTTTTTATTTCTCCGATATTTTTTTTTTCATATCTTACCGTTTTCCATTCCTGAAAAAGGAAAACGTATTTATTTCCAAGACTAATAAGTTATCGTCAACGAAAAGGATTTCTGTGTCGCCTCCTCCGAAATTCATCAAGTACTAAATATATGACTTTTTACTAAATTTTAGAAGAGGACTTATATGTTTCTGCCTCAAGTAAACAGTACAACCTGAAAAATTGCACCGCTCTGAGGAAATCCAAAAAAAAAAAAAAAAAAAAAAAAAACGAACAAGAGGTCAATGTTTTCCTCTTAACAGGCTGTAATGTCTTTTTAAAAAAAAAATTTCAACCACTGTTTGCTTTTTTAAAAATTAAATGTTTTTGTTTTCTTTAAACTTTACTGGTTATTCCTCTTGAAAAAAAAAAATTTAATATATACGAACTTGTGACGCATAAAAGCTTTTAACTCGTGAAACAATGTAATCCATTAAGTAAGATGAATATGAATATATCCAACATTGTCATTTACAAAAATTTTCAATATCATTTAGAGGTAATAAATTAGATTTCGGCGTACGCTAACAAGTCGTATTACCAAAAGAAAAAGAAGACAAAAGTTTCCTGCCTTCCCCCATGACAAAGTAAGTAAAATTATAATGATTATATCATACCTAAATGAGCAAAAATTTAAAATTTTATACAAACAATTATGATAAGATTCGAGACATGATTCACGGTCACAATTACACGAGTCCTTATCTTATTTCTGTATGAACATTTATTTCGATCGATAAAAAGACAAGAATCTATGGAAGTGATTGAAACGGAGAGGTATTGAACTCCAAACAATTGTATCGTGACTCTAATTATATTTTCATACAAAGATATTATAACATTATATTTTCACGAACATTTTTCAGGTAATTTTTGAAATGCCTGGATTAAAAACTAAGGTTAAAGTTCAAAGGCAATTTTTTTTTTAAGAAAAAGGTGATCCATATTTTTATTTTTTTTATGTTTTGTTGTCAAAAGCGGAAAATTTGGAATTGATATTTTAAGATAAGTGACCAGCACAAAACAAAAACAAAAAAATAAGTTTTTAAAAGCAGACAGTCGCTAATTTTTAAAGAAATGATGCGACGGTAAATTCACTAAAATCAAAGAAAATCAGTTGCCTAACAGAAAAAGGAAATAATTTGTTCGATCATTCGATTAAAATCAAGGAAAAGCTCCCTGGTGAAAATATGAATTGGAAAAACAGGATCGGGAAAGCTCTGTCTTGATCCAACACTGATCCAGTCTTAATAAAATTTCTAATACTGTCCAATGTTGATAAAAGCTACTTTTCCGTCGGTTTTTAAAGTCAGATACAAACTTGATCCAATATTTAGTAACTTAGTCAGGGTTCCAGCAATTAAAAAAAAAAAAAAAAAAAAAAAAAAAAAAAACATTTCAAGAAAATTGTTAGGGTGCAAATTCACTACGGAATGTTTGTCCAACTTGTTGTAGCAACATGTTTGACAAACGAACGAATCGACTATTGCAGAATTTACTAATACGCCGAAATTAGTGTGGAATGTTGGTCCAACATGTTGGTGCAACAAGTTGGACAAACATGTTGTACCAACTTGTTGGACTAACATTCCACACTAAAGGGTGCAAATTCACTATGGAACTTTGTACCAACATGTTGGTGCAACATTCCCATTGACATCCGCTTGTCATATCAACATGTTGTACCAACTTGAACCAACATGTTTAAAAAACAATAAACGAATTTAACTATTGCAGATTTTATTCCAACACCGAAACTCAATTCTTCACCAACAAGTTTGTGCAACAAGTTGGTACAACGTTGGTACAAGGGTGAATTTGCATCCTTATACTTCAATAAATTTGTTATTTTCCAGCCAAAGCGAATAAAAATTTTAGATTATCAAAAAATTGGCAACACACAATACCCATGATTTTACTTCCACCAAAGGGAAATATTGTAAAATAATGAACGTTGAGTTGAAAAATTAAAAGAGCGAGGTATAAAATAAAATTCATCGAATGTATCATACTAAGCAGTAACCTAAAAATGCTTCAAATTTTTCCGCAAAAAAAAAAAAAAAAAAAAAAAAAAAAAAAAAAAAAAAAGATTGGAAATGTATTATTATAATGTATCGAATCTGTAATTCGGGTTCTGGAAACATTTTCAGTCCCCAATACCCACATAAGCACACATTTCTCAATTCACTTATTATTTTAAGAAAAGGTAGACTTTTCAAAAAATCGATTCGATTTCAGGGACTTCTGTGCAAACCACTAACTTATTCTAGATATTATAGCCTCTTTCCTCTTAAGTTTTCACTAAAAACATTCTTTTTTTCCGGAACCAAATGGAAAATTAAAATTCTGCTTAGATGATGTAGGAAATTGATTTTAGTCACTAATCTGAAATATTTTGGGCCCAATTTCGCTCCGTAGTTTCAAAAAATGAAAAAACATTTTATTTTAAAATCCTGGAATTATCTTTGATCTAATAGTTCAGAAATATTCTAATAATTTAAATATGTTTACCAGATCACTATACAAGACAAAATTTCAATTTTCGACCTGGTTCCCGAGATAGGGCACTTTAGTGGAACAAAGGGCCTATTTGCTTGTGACGTCCTCTTAAGATGATCACAAAGTAGGCTTTTCCAATGCACTATCTAAAAGCTACATGCGGAATGAAAGGAATAATTACTTCTTTGATAATAATTTTAAAAAACTCCTAATTTCATAAATTAGTTGTATCTAAATTAAATTTTACACCTTTCTTCCCGTGTGAATTACTATTCTCGATATTAAATATGAAAGTTGTTCGTCCCAATGTACAATTAAATCGTTCAAGATGATGGTCCAGCAAAGTTCGCCAAAAGCAATTCTTAAAGTTGTTTAAAAAAATGAATTAAAACGATTTTTTTGGCCTTTCTTTTTTTCTTCGTGTAAAGCAATGAGGGAAAAAAATTTTTAATCAATTTTTCAGAAAAAGAAAAAAAAAATGACATATGCCCTTCTGAAGTTTTAGGCTTTTCTCTGTAAGGACAACTTTCGGTGCTATCACACTTATACACTTGTTAAAAGGTTAATATTTACTGTGAAACAGGAAAACGTTAGATACTTGTAATAGTTATGTCTGTGCCTGAGCTAATTGAAAATTACATTTTTCAGCAACATTTCAGACTTGAGAGACAGTAAAGAAATAAAAAAAATAAAAAAAAAAATAAAATAGTATAGCTTGATAATGGTATCACACTGTGATGTATGTATATACTTATTGTGAGAGGGATACAACGATTAATAGTAGGTATTTATCATCAGAATGTTGCCCGAAAATGTCTATAAGGGAGTGAAGAAGTAGAAGAAGGGAGATGAAGCGGCCAAACCTCACCAGTCTTGAAAACCAACGACGGCAATAGGAAAAAAAAAAGATTTTACTCGGAAAATAGGTGCCTATGACCGAAGTTTTAAACATAATTTAGGCTTTCGCTTCCCCCACCTCATCTCTATCCAAAAAAACGAATCTTCCTTCCTAAATATGGAGTCATATTTTTGAAAAAGTCGATGACTTCCTGTCCCTTTTGTTTTCTCATACAGTAAAGTACTATCACAAACGGCCCCCCCTCCTCCCCCCCCCCCACACACACACACAATAGGAGATCTCTCCTTAAAGATACTCTTTCAATTTCGGACTATGGCAGAGCGATGAAAAAAATCAAACGTCTGGAACAGAAACAGACAAAAAAAAAAAAAAAAAAAAAATTCATTACTGATAGACAGATAAGCCGGCAGAAAATGACAATCAGTTTTCGGCGTATTCAAGGACGGCGAATCCGAGTTTCACGATCCCGATAGTCGTGATCTTTTAATAAAAGTTCACGTTTTCGCGGGAAAACCGCAAATTATTTTTATTACGTCTGTCTTTTCGCCCGGTATTTAAAAACTTTTTCCCAGTAAATTTTCAAAGATATTTCCTCCTATTTAATTGACCACCATCCTTCTAAAAAACAAAAAAAAATATTGCTGGGGAAAAAAGCAATAAGTCCATAATCCTTATTTAAGAGACATGACTGCCTGTACAGGACGTGGTGTTTTGACCCGTGTGCCATATCAAGTATGATCTTAATTCTCCACGGGTATATTATTTTAAATATTTCATTTCTAAAGCTTGACCCGATGTTCTTAATCTTATGCGAAATGTCAAATGGATTTCTGAAAAGTCGAGCCTTTCAAAAAATATATTGAGAATTAATTTGGTTTTTGTAAACGATTTTCTGCAATTAACCCTTCTCGGCCGGCGCCCCCATGACAAAAAGCTATTACCAGACGGCCGGTCATATTTGAATTTTTTTTATGGTAACATCAAGAACTTGAGTGTCCTATAACAGAAACTAAAAACCAAAATTACATGCACTCACATTTATGTAGTGCAGTGCAGGCCGAAATGCCGATGGAAGGTCTTTCAGCAAAATACGTAAAAGTAGATTGAAATTTTGGGTTAATACGAGGGTTAATATATGTTTGTAAGGTTGCTAATTTGAAATATTCAAACATAATTTTGATTGACCCTTTCATGGGCCCCATAAAGTGAAGATCCTTTCCAGTTTACGAAAATCTAGAATTTTTTTACAAATAAAAACTGATATATATCTGTTGGGACTCAGAAAGCGAATTCGCTCAATGAGCGGAATGGATATCCAAAGCGTGTTCTGCAACCCCGATTTTTCCAAAACGCGTGGTGGGTGTTTCGATTTACTCGGGACACGTATTAGATGCCCATTTGCTCATTGAGCGAATTCGCTTTTTGAGTCCAACATATCAATAACTTCAATTAGACCAATAAGGTAAGCATGGGCGGATGAATGCTCATAAGGTAAACATTGTATTCCATAATTCTGACACAGATTATCATATAAGCTTTTAACTCTTTGCCGACCAAATTTCGAAATTTGAAAATACCCAAATTCCTCTTAAATTTTGTTTTTTTGTATTATGTCTATAAAAGTAAAGCACTCGGACAAAGGGACATAAGGTACATAAGGGGCCATTCAAATATTACGTCATCATTTTTTTCTACATTTTAGACCCCCTCCCTCCTCCTGATCATTATTCGTCATCATTAGCAACACCCTCCCTTAAAACGTCATCATTAGCTAGGAAAGCGTTCAAAAATTACGTGAGATCAAAAGGGGGGAGGGAGTGCTCGAAATTCTTACCATTTCTTACTTGGGGAAGGGGGGAGTTCAGCAAATCTTACGTAAGAATTTTTATAATAACTTATTGTTCAGAATTTTTTTGTTTTAATTTTTTTTCGAATGTCTAAAGTAGAAAAATTAAAAATTTTTTTCAAAAAATTTTAAAAAATAAAAATTTATTTTTTGATGAGATTTTGTGCCAATTGTAGCCATCTTCAGGGATATGAGTATGAACTATAAATATAGATTTAAGAAAAATATTACTCCAATTTAAAATTGGCGCTAAAAAAAGGGGGGGGTCCACGAAAAGCTTACGGAATATAATAGGGGGGGTCAAAGACATCTTACTAATTCTTACGAAGGGGGGGGGGGCGAAGAGGGTCCAAAAACCCTCAAAAAACGCCTTACGTAATACTTGAACGTTCCCTAGACCCCCAGACATCAAGGAATTTTTTTCCTTTTAAATAAATTGGCAAATCTATTTATTATTAATACGAAATATTAACATAGAATAGACCTGAAATTTGAAGGTGATTAGGTTACAAATTAAAACTTATATGAAATTAATTACTTATTCATTTGTTAGAAAATTATTTGAAAAAAAATTATTCTTTTCAAGTTTCCCACGGAATTATATCTGGTGTAAATAATGACATCAGCATTAAATCAATAGCACCTCCCCCTCGTCATCAGTCAAACGACCCCATCCCCCTTAAAATGATGACGTAATATTTGAATGGGCCCTAAGTCATGTGCCCGATATTGCTCAGTTATGCGACCGAAATTAAAATTCAATTTTAATTTTTTTTTAGTCCTGTTTGTGAAAAACTTTTTATTTTATTTGTATGAATTAAGGAGTTTTAGTGGTTGCTGATTCCTAATACCGCCGTTTGGCAGAGCTTTAAATAAGTCCGCGAAATATAAATTTAAAAAAAAAAAAAAGGAAAAAAAAAAAACTATCTTTTTCTACCGAAAACTTCAATACAAATAAGATGTAGTTTTTATGCCTTCTAAATGGAAACTACGCTAAATTAATTAGGCGATTAAAAAGCTATTCGAGAATGAACCGATGACTACTATTAAAGCGAAAATATTCCGAAACTCTTTTTGATTTGAAACACGTCAATGGTTCGAGTAATGGTGGAATAGATGGTGAGAAAAGTACGAGAAATCTTTTTTTTTTTTTTTTTTTAGCATCATCTTTATTACCGGTATCTTAACCGTTCTTAATTTCACACCTTTATAAAATTTCAGTTATCCCCTGAAAAAAGAATAAGTAAAAATAAAAACAAAAACGAAAGAAAGAGTGTGTTTTTTTTGTTTTTGTCTACCTTTTCCGCATTTTAACAGTTAAAAAAAAAAAAAAGAAGCAGTTCAACTCAAAAAACCAACTGAAAAACAAAAAGGTCATGCAAACTCTTTTGTATTCTCAGACATTGCAGTTAAAAAGGAAATCTCCGGATACGGTCATATGGAATAGATCAGACGTAGAATAATGAAACAAGTAAAACAATATTTGTGACCTAAAGAAAGGTGCATCATTAATAATATTAATCACGTTCAGAAGGGTCATTCAATCATACAAAACTAATATAGTTCATTATGTTACAGTGTTTTAAAATTAACGGGTCCTTGAAAATGATTTTTTTTTCTTTTTTATTTTTATTTTTATTTTTTAATGGAAAAAAAAAAAACTTCTCTACATGCGTCAATGTTATGTACCTTTTACCTACACGACCGTTTCGCTATTTCAGAATATAAATCGTAATTGTATTGGTACAGGAATGTTAATACACAACATTCAATCAAATGAACTTTCTAGATATGAATGTCATTAAATAAGAAAAAGGGAACAGCAGGAATTTAATTTCAAATAAGGTGATAATAAGATCTTATTATCTCACTACGTAACCTAACGTTTAGCTATAGCCAATGATTTTTTTTTATTCCTTCTGCCAGCTTACATGACATTTTACCCTTTTTTATTTTTATTGATAGTCTCGTATGTGACTTCGTACAAGGAAAAAAAAATTAATATTTTTAAGCATTGTGAAAAATTTGAAATAAATCACTTCCTCATACAATTAAAAGAAAACCATTAAAAATATTGTACAAACTCTTTTAAATTAGTGATCATCGATCTGGAAAACCTTCTATTATGATTTGTAATGCTCCAGTTCGAAGTTACATAAAACTAAAAAAAAAAAAAAAATTCTGAGAAAATTTGCCAAATGTTGCAAAGATAAAAATGTTTGTAATTGGATCCCCGAAAAACGTTTTGTTTCTTTCCCTGATTTTTATGAGGAAATTACAATGTAATAAATGGTCGAGAAACGAATGTAATTGCGGTCCTCATTTTCTTTTCTTTTTTTCAAAGACAATTTTTTTATCCTCCTTAAATGTTGATTATAAGCCACGAAAAATAAAAAAAAAATCATATTTTACTTCTACGTTTTAATTTGATTAAGATAATTGGAATAACAGCACCTCTGGAAACAACGCACAGCCTAGGTGCATATAAAACTGGACTTTTATTTATGAAAACTTATGAACCATAATTGCTATAAAAGGAGTTGGAGACATCTAACGGAGGTAAAATTTATGTGATTTAATTTTTCTTTTCCTTTTTTTTTTTTTTTTTTTTGTTAGGTAATAAACTTCAACTACTACTAATCATGCATTAAACAAAGGAAACAATTATTTATTACAATTTTTTCATATGTTTTTTAGCAAATCTGACTTAAAGATTAAAATATTCTCCCATAAATATTAAAAGTTAAGATTTCTTTAAATTGAAGATTTTATCCGAAATATAAGACACTATGCATTTTTTAGAATGTTTATGACTCAATTTGCTAATATGGTATAAAAAATTTGAGGCTATTATCTAAGGAAATTATTTCTCTTTTTATGCTTTCAATCTTCGGTTATTTTTCGTTCGAATCGTTTAGGTATGCCAACGATTTTGTCCTAGAAAAATTCTTTAGTTGCAGGTTGACATTATACAACCTCAGAAAGCTTACAAATATATATAATGGATATGTGAATTTATATGATTCGAAAAAATTCAAATATCATGTACATTAAATTTTTTTGGCAAACTTTGTTTGCAGTAACGAGTAACGAGTAACAAGAAACAAGAGTATTTTCCATACTTGTATATTAGGAATAATACAATTTTTACGTAAACACTTAAGGGGGGAGGGATCTTGAAATGCTACCGCTAATGTTAAATCTTTATAAGAAAAGCCTATTTTAGCTTACTATGGGGGGTCTGAAAAGGCCAAAATAATGCTTACGTAATACTTGCATATGATCCCTTAATATCCCGAATAAAGCTATCGATTCTGAAGGGGTTGACCCCTTTATACTGTACCCTAATTTTATTTTCAAAAAAATGCTCGAAATTTTAATATTTTTGAATAAATAGTTCTTTTTTCAAAAAACCGATGGCGTTTCAGGAATGAAGTCAAACTATGTTCAGCGAACTTTTAAAACGAAAGCCAAGGATTGAAATTGAAGCCAAGGATCCAATTTTCAATGATCACAGCCATTTCGAATGCTATTGTTTCATATAATATTTTTTCTGATCTAGCCCATGAAACCTTTTAGGTTGCACACCCGTACCATTGGGAGGGAAAGGGATTAAGAAATCATACAAGTATTACGTAAACATTTTTTTGCCTATTTTGTACCCCCCCCCCCCTCTCTCTCTCTCTCTCTCTCTCTGATATTACGTAAGGGGTGGTCCATGAGTTACGTAACGCCTGGAGGGGGGGTCGAAGTAAATGTTACTCATTGTTACGGGGGGGGGGTGTGGGGGGAGTTGAACCATGTGTTACGTAATTTTAATATTAAAGTTATTTAAATTTTATTTCATTCTTTTAAAAAAAATTGTCATGGTTATTCTTATTCTTCAAAATAAAAAAATTAAAAGTTTTTGTAGCTCTTAGAAAGTGATTAAAATTTACCGTGAAACTGAAAATGTTTTTGACTTGTAAAAACAAAATTTAAATATTTTTCAGAGGGGGGGGGGGTGGTTAGGACCTGTGTTACGTAATAACGAAGGGGGGGTTACAGGTTGCGTTACGGGTGTGTTACGAGGGGGGAAGGGTCAAAAAGTGACATATTTTGCGTTACGTAAAACGTAGACGACCCCTAATTTTTTTTTCTTGTTAATTTTCAAAAAATTGATTTTAACTTTATTTTATTTTTATTTTTATCTTCAAAAAAATTATTGTTGCAAATTCCTTCTTCTTTTAGTGAAATAAAATTAAGCGTCAGAAAGAGAACAGTGAAATTTATTTTTAAAAAAATGAATGAATCGATAAAATAATATTAAAAATCAATGAACAAAATCAAAAATGTATGTAATAAAATAAAATCAAAAATGAATTTAAAGGAATCATAAAATTAAATTATGAACTAATGAGATCATTTTTACGTTGAATAATGCGCATGAATAATGAGCAAATATTTTTAAATCAAGAATTTTCAAAATTTCAAATTTTAAATAAGATATTGAGTACCCCCCGCCTCCCCTGTTAAGTGTTTACGTAATACTTGTATGATCCCTAAGTAGTATCAACGCTACTGGCACGGTCTAATCAGAAAATACTAAAAAAATTATTCTAAAAATTCAAAACTGCTAAAAGTTCGTCAAAACACTACAAAAATTTACTGAAAAAACATACTAAAATTTTTTTAAAATTCAAAACTTGGAATCCGGTAGCAAAAAATGGCAATTAAAGCAGGGAAGGGGTACGGGGGGCTGCAAAAATTTACGCTAGACAAAATATGATTTTTTTTGTTTCCAAAATTGCTGTCCATGTCATCCAAGTTTCAAGTCATTTGTAGGCTTTCTCCCCAGCCTTTCCAGTTTTTCCTACTCCGCAAAAGATCTCAGGGGAGAAATCAGGAGGATCTTATAAATTTTTTAATGATTAATTGCATTCATTTGGCAAAAATGTTTCACCCGCCTGAGTGAAGGGACTCGACTTTTTGCAGTGCACATCACACTCTGGATCACAAAAACTGTATAGGTAGACTAACTACACAATTAGCTCCCTACATAAAATCTAGTTAAAGGTAGTCAATAAAGGTCAACTGAATAGCGAATAACTAGAGACAAATTTTTATTTTTAAGATTCGTTGGTGATTATTCGAGCTTTAAAAGTCAGAACTCTTCACCCTTACATCCGTCATTTGTTACAAAAAAGAAAAAATTAACATTTGCATGCGATTTATTTCTCCGGAATTCGTCATTAACATCAAGCAAAGCTAGCTCAGAAAGTTAATTAAACCTACGAGAGGAAAAGAAAAATTAAAAATCAAAATTTCATCCGATTCTAAGATTACAAAGGATTAAGAATTTTAAATGCAGACGAGGCAGAAAAATACGGCTTTGGTTTTGGTTATGCGTTCGTTGCTTCCAGAAGATAAAAGATTCCTTTACAAAACAAAGTAAATCGTATGTCTAAAAACCGTAAAATAACATAAATTTTTGTAAATCTTAAGAAAAAACCGCTTTATAAATGAAAAACGTATAAATCCCCTTCCACAATAAAATTCTCACACCAAATTAATTCAAACGCCAGATCCTTTTCAAAAAAAATTAAAAAAATGATAAACATAAGCCTTCTAAACAGGAAAAAACAATGGGAAAAGTCGCTATTAAATTATTACTTCCCCATAACAAACAAGAAAAAAAAAATGCCATTTCCGGAGATAAAAAAAAAAGAGCAAAAACCAACAAACCAAACCGTAACAACGCAATCGGTTCGGCAAAATGCGTGAACTTTAAATCGCATAAAAATGTGGAAAACCCATAAAGTGTTATAAATCTTGTTAAAAATGCAACAGTAATGCCCACAGCTATTAAGGTAAAAAAACCATATAAAACTTTTCTGTCATTCCAAAATGTGTACTATGAAAAATCTACAATACATTGTAATTGAGCATATTCTTATTTCACACCCACTTGTGCGTCGACGAACTGACAGTTTCAAGAAAAACATTCCTCTCAATTAAGCTAATACCGCCTATGTAATAGGCAGATAAAGTGAGCCGTGAGAAGGTAAGACACACTAAAAGCCGATAGCCTTTTAGTTCTCAAACCTGTGAAAGTCACTTCCTCCTAAGTTGGGAATAAACGCAAAAATCTGGCAAAGTTATTAAAACGATAATATCTCGTATAATATTTATAACAAAAAAAAGAAAAAATTAACATTTGCATGCGATTTATTTCTCCGGAATTCGTCATTAACATCAAGCAAAGCTAGCTCAGAAAGTTAATTAAACCTACGAGAGGAAAAGAAAAATTAAAAATCAAAATTTCATCCGATTCTAAGATTACAAAGGATTAAGAATTTTAAATGCAGACGAGGCAGAAAAATACGGCTTTGGTTTTGGTTATGCGTTCGTTGCTTCCAGAAGATAAAAGATTCCTTTACAAAACAAAGTAAATCGTATGTCTAAAAACCGTAAAATAACATAAATTTTTGTAAATCTTAAGAAAAAACCGCTTTATAAATGAAAAACGTATAAATCCCCTTCCACAATAAAATTCTCACACCAAATTAATTCAAACGCCAGATCCTTTTCAAAAAAAATTAAAAAAATGATAAACATAAGCCTTCTAAACAGGAAAAAACAATGGGAAAAGTCGCTATTAAATTATTACTTCCCCATAACAAACAAGAAAAAAAAATGCCATTTCCGGAGATAAAAAAAAAAAGAGCAAAAACCAACAAACCAAACCGTAACAACGCAATCGGTTCGGCAAAATGCGTGAACTTTAAATCGCATAAAAATGTGGAAAACCCATAAAGTGTTATAAATCTTGTTAAAAATGCAACAGTAATGCCCACAGCTATTAAGGTAAAAAAACCATATAAAACTTTTCTGTCATTCCAAAATGTGTACTATGAAAAATCTACAATACATTGTAATTGAGCATATTCTTATTTCACACCCACTTGTGCGTCGACGAACTGACAGTTTCAAGAAAAACATTCCTCTCAATTAAGCTAATACCGCCTATGTAATAGGCAGATAAAGTGAGCCGTGAGAAGGTAAGACACACTAAAAGCCGATAGCCTTTTAGTTCTCAAACCTGTGAAAGTCACTTCCTCCTAAGTTGGGAATAAACGCAAAAATCTGGCAAAGTTATTAAAACGATAATATCTCGTATAATATTTATAACAAAAAAAAGAAAAAAAAAAATTCGATCACCTGGTCTGTGTCTTTTTATAATCATGTGATTAATTAATAATTCGGCATAACAAACAGTGCGATCGATTTATCGATACCCATAGGATGCATAACAGTTAAACCGGTCGAGACCGTCTTCTTATCTTTCTGCAGGTTCGAACAAAACGCCGACCACGTTTAGCTTGTCTCGCAGTCAGTGATCCACCTAGGAAAATTCGAACTTGACCAACACATACAACTAAAACCCATGTTTAACCGGTTCGGAGGCATGTTCGGTACTTGAACCTAAGAGCGTCAAGTGTTTTTCAATAACGTTCATTCACCTTGCGGACGGCGAGAGGATAGAACCTAGCTTCCTGCTTGGTGCTCTCACCCACAAATTTCATTGGTCTAAAACTTTAATACCGAGGTTGAGTTCACTGGACCTATTTTTTTTTCTTTTAAATGATTGATTTTAATAATCATCTTGTCATAATTATATGATGCTCCTTCCTCCAAAGGCAATTTTCTTCTTTTGTGTAACGTTTTTGTGGCATTGTCGATTTTTTTTCTTTTCCCTCTGTCTCTGTCTTTTTCCCTTTTCCCCCTCTTTCTCGGACTCCCCCTTCCATTTTTCTATCTCTTTTATTTTTTTCTTAAACCGGTCATTTTTTTTTTTTTTTTAATTTAGCAGAAGGTCGACTGTGAAGGCCATAAATAGACATCACATATTAAAAAATGTTTTCCCATTTATTTTGAGTCTTTTCATGCATTCATCAGCTATAGTGGGTTCTCGCTATGAAAGATATGAGGTGATATTTTTACGATCTTTAGATCTCGTTTATATTTAGGTCTATTACTTTTTTTCTAATTTTTTTTTTTCAAGACTTAAAAAGTTAAGACCTCATAAAGCATGGATTTATCACATATAAGGTTGCCATTTATTTTTTGAAACTGAAATATAAAACTGCCATAAGCAGCCTTTCTAACCTCACGCTGTAATGGCATCACACCATTTGTGTGGTGTGATTTGATTACACTGATGCCAAACTTAAACGGCCCATTTTGAAGGTGAAGGGTGCTCGTGCGAGGACCAAACTTTACCAGAATAAAAACCATATTTTAACAGGACTGCGGGGCCGTTTAGATTTTAAACGGAATCGGAATCGCTATAGGAATGGATGCGTTCAAAAGTTAAATGGAATCGGGATCGGAATCGAAATCGAAATCGGGATCTGGCTCGAAAATCGGTCGGAATAGAAATGTTAATCGGAGTCGAAATAGTATATTTCCAGGTTGGACCGGAAAAGTGAGATTTTTTACGAGGCCGTTGATGATCCGAGCCGAGAGATCGGCAAGAGGGCCGAGTGAAAAATTGAAATTTTTCGATCCAGCCTTGGAAATGTAGTTTTCAGGACGAGAATAACGAAATTATTTTTGTTTACATAATCTCGAAAGTATACTTTTCTAGGGTCTAGGTCTGAAAAGTATACTTTTCTAGGGTCTAGGCCTGAAAAATAATTTTGATTCAAATTGAGCTGAAAAGCATTAATAAAAGCTTTTTACGATTAATACATTTCTGATTTCTATCGGAACAAGAATCGGAATCGGCACCAGCGAAATATTTTCTGACTGTAATCGGAATCGGAAACTGAAATTTTTATTTCTGAGTCGAAATCGAAATCGGAATCAGAATCGGCCCGAAAAATATTGAAGAATCTTGGGAATCTGCATCGGCATCGGAATCGGAACCGCAGCCCTGTATTTTAACGATACTTAAGTACACAGGAGTTATTTGACGCAAAAACCAAGGGGGCGACGAATAACCAGATTAACCCGATTAATTCTTCTTTCTTGTAAGTCTCATTATCTATCAATATTTTTAAAATTCCGCCCAAATAAATAAATAAATAAATAAATAAAACTGAAAAAAAAAAAACTATTTGAATTTCACCCGCGTATTTGCTACAAGTTAAAAAAAAAAAAAAAAAAAATTTTTGAAAAATTTAAGTTCCCAAGAATTTATAATTTTTTTAATGTTTATTATTAATTTAAAAAAAAAAGAAATTAGGGGGTCCCGAAATCCTACCTTTGCTGACAAGAGGGGGGTAAGGGGGTCAAAATTGGCCAAAATAATTCTAACTTTTGTTTGTAGAAAAAATACTTTGTTACGCATTCAAATTTCGCAGCCTTCTAAGCTCCAACTCCACACGGTTCCTTTCCTACGAGACGAACACAATTTCTTTTCAAAAGAGAGCACAATTCAAAATTTTTGAAACACTTCGGTTTCACCACACGTCTGAACCTTTTTGGTTTCATTTGGAAGGCAAAAAAGTTTAAATGAGCCCAGAAAGTTTCACTTGAGGTCAAAAAGTTTCACTTGAGATAAAAAAGTTTCATTCGAAATCAAAATGGTTATTGCCTTTGAAGTAAAAAGAGCTTCAACTTGAAACTTTTTTCGCTGAAAACCTTTTTCGGATTCAGAATAAATATATTTTTTTGAACTGTGAGCAGGAAGGGCACCAAATATTCTTAAAGATTAAGTTAAGGGACAGATTTCGTTTTAAAAAAATGGTGCTCCGTATTTGGTGTAAAGTTTGTCAGTTCGGAAAGGGAAGGAGCCTTTCTCATTCATTCTAATTTTTAAAAAGTATTCGTTTATTCATTCAGTAAATTACTTTAATAATGAAATTTCTTCCGCGAAATATTGTAACAAATGTTTTAGCCATTACTTTTGTTGTCAAAGTGATCTAAAATGTTTTGACAGGCTAAATACGCGCTTTAACCTAAAGGGCTTAAACACGTGCGATGTTCAAGTCAAAAATACGTAGAAAATATTAGTCTCGATATTCCATTTGTCTTTTCATCTTCATAACTTCAGCGTTTTTAATTTTTTACTTCAATTTTCCATTTTTTTTTCTTTTTTTGTTATTTTGATTGTTTCTTCGATCCTTATTATAATGATCTTATTAATTTTGTAAATTTTTGTCCTTCGTATTTCGTTCACATTTACTCCATTGATCATACCTCTACATATATTTTAAATAGTGACCCCAATTAATTTGGGGGGAGGGGGCGGGGAGAATCAAAACCAAACTATAAATGTAACTAAAGTGGATGAATAATCATAGCTGAAAGCTCCTTTGGAAAAAAAATCTGCCTAAAGAACTGAAACCACGGGAAAAAAATAGGGTATCTAATAAAGGGAAAAATGAAAGCAATAAATTAGCAGAAAAAGAGGCAAAAAAGCAACTCATTAAAAACCACAAATAAGGAAAAATACGAAAAAAAAAATGATTTTCTGCATTCCTATATATCAGTAAATCCAGAAAACGGGAGAATTATAGAGGAGAAGCAAAAATAATTCAGGATTGGCGATTAGCGAAGGCAGTCTAAAAAAAAAAAATTAGAAGAACGAAACGACTGAAAAACAAAGCGGCGTGACTATTTAATATTCTTTTTTTACTTTGAGGGAAGGTGAGGAGAAAGGGAGAAGGAGGAGAGGTTAATTGGTCGGCTTGATGCCATAGACCATCTACTTGCTTTTTAGAATGAATTCGTTTTTTTATGAGTGTCCAATGTCGTTATAAAGAGATCCAATTTTTATGTGTATATCCAATTTTATATATATCCAACTTAGCGTTTTGAGGGATCTACGTATTACAACGAGGTTAAGATGGCTGTAACTGTAGATCCTACAATGCCTGCTAGAGGGCAGGAGTGTCGGCGGTCACCCATCCAGTAGCTGGCCGTCATCAATGCTGCTTAACTTCACTGATCACGAGCCGCTATTCTGAATGAATCACCACTTCGACCCCGGCGACTATTTAATATTCAAAAATCTTTATATCGATTTTTTATTTCAAACCATAATTTACAATAATTGTGTTCGATGCTTTTTCCCGTCGTCATTTTAACATCGATCTAAAATCTTAATAACTAAAATTGAAAACACCAGATCACATCGATTTTATTTATTAATTCCAGACTACTTTAATAGCTTCTTTTTTCAATTTGGCTTCAATAAATTTAGAGCCAAAAATGTATAATATTTTTTTTGTATCATTTGCATCTAGATCCGAAAAATGTCAAAAATAATATTGAATCGTAAAGCATTTTATAAAAAGTTCGGGGGGGGGAGGGGGAAACGAAAAAAAAAAAAATTATACTCAACTCGCATACTAGCCGACGCGTTAAACGATTAATTGAAAACAATAAGGCGGTTACATTAGCCAGGTTTAACTAGTTAATCATTAATATACAATCGTTGCTCATTTATTATGAAAAAGTTGTATATACCCATCTTCAATGTGACTTATGAATTTAAAAACCTATATTTAACTCTTATCCATATTTGACTTTAAAAAAAAAAAATAGAAAGAAGTAATTATTATAATTATTATTTTTTGTTAATTAAAAATTTAAAGCTTTCTTTTGAAAAAATTTATTTCCCTTTAAGTCATCAATAAAACAAATCGATAATTCAACACTAATTAAAGGATTCAATCATCATAACGTTAAACTAATAAAATTTAAAAAAAAAATCTTTTGAAACATTCTTTGAAGCGGATGAAGTAAATTACTTTTTTTTCTTATTTTCCACCTATATCACGCTTTTAAATTAAAAATCCTCAAATTAACTGTAATGCCAAAGAAGAAGAAATTCGAAAAAAAAAAATGAAAATTTTAAATATACTACTTGAATCTTGTTTGAGAGGAGGAGAGGAAAAGTCAACTTACAAAACGATCAGAAAAAACAAAAAGAAATTGGAGAAAAGAAAAGAAAAAAGTAAGAAGAAAAAAAAGAAATAACAAAAGCGCTAGGAAGAAAAAAAAACATTTTCTTAAACATGTTAAATATAAATAATGTTGTCCATGGTGGCTTTAGAAGTTTAGAAAAGATAGGAAGATGCACGTGAAAAATATTCAAGTTAGAATCAATTTATAGGCAGGTCATTGTACCAGCATGTTACCGTAATTTCTAATACCCGAGACTAAGTTAGAATAAGAAGAAGGTACTGTTTAATAGATCCAGGCGCATTTCCAGGTCCAAATTATTTTTATGGATAGAGCACTTCAAACCATTGATGTAATACCTTCAATATCATCGAACGTCAACATAACGCTAAGAAGATTAATCCCATTGCATAAACGGAATAAGAAAGCGATGTAAATTTAAAAAAAGGGGAAAGAAAAGCGGAGAGTGCAGTCTTCCTAAGACCGAAAGATTGCGGCAAGGCAGCACTATTGCGTGTTCTCGCGGGCTGCACACACGTCAAGGCCAAGGTTTCAAGTTCAGGTTCGCGTTAATCTTGTGTGCCAAAGACCTGTTACCTTCTCCGTGAGGCGGTTTTCTTTTTCCTAACTTTTTTTTTATCTTTCACCGGTGTACATCGCATGAATAAAATTTATTCTGAAAATTGTGTCTTTCGAACCGATCGTCTCGTTTTATTTATTTTTATTTTGGGGTGTGGATGAAACTATGTTGTGTGTGTGTGCGTGCGTGAGATAATCCAAGAGTTCATGGTTTTTAAAAAGACTTGATAAGGACGAAAGAACATATCTGAACGCACGAGTTCAGGATTGAGGCGATTTTGGACTTTTTCTTGCCTGACTGAAAGAGAAAAGCAACAACACAGCAGGTAAACCAAAATTAAAAAAAAAAATTACGAAACAATAGGGGGTGGATTAAGTTCCTCAAAGCTTCTTGTTATCACGAAACTGGTTCTGTTATGTTAGACCAAGATCATGCGGCTCCCGGGCGTTATTTTAAGAATAAGATAAAAATCATTTTTTATTGTCCGTTAAAACAGCAAAAAAAAAAAAAAAAAAAAAAAAAAAAAAAAGTTTAAGGTGTGGGAAAATTATAGTAATTTCTTGTTTCTGAACTAATTTCAGTATCAGTTAACACTCATCGTTTTGCCTATTTTTAATTTTTTTTTTTTTTTAAAATAATGAATCAAAACTGGATCACAAAGCGGTAAAATAATTCAAGGCTAAAGACGAATATGTTTTCGAGCGCAATTTAAAATTTATCTCGGAATGGAATAAGACAAAAATAGAATTGAATAAATTCTGCAATATACACTATCAACTTATTTTTGGATATATTATGCGGTATTGTTCCGCATACTTACCATGTTGCATAAGATCATATCATGACTTTGAAAATGAAAGATTGACATTATGAAATAAAAATCTGGGTAATTATTTCGTTTAGCTGCCTACATTTAATATTTCAAGAAGCTATAGCAACATCAGGCGAATATTAACGGGTAAATAGTTTAATCTGGCTACTTCTTAATGGAATCTAAGGAGCTCCCCCATGGAGACATTCTGGGAGTCCCTTCGTAGATCCCCATTCCGGTTTTTTTTTTCAAATTTTATCGTAATATTATGTAAATTACCGGTATTTTTGAAAAAAAAAGTAGTACAAAAATGTGTCCAGGAACGAGGCTCTCGGGTGAATGTGGAGGAGGGTAGAGAAAGAGATAATGTAGGTAACCGAATCATTTCCTTGGACACCCTGCCTTGCATCTCACACCCTATAAAGTAGTTTCGTGCCTATAATGACGTTTTTTATAAATTAAAATTTTATTGTAATCGACCTACATTACAGGCAAAAAATTGCAAAATAATTTCAAGAGCTTTACAAATGATTCCGCCATTTGATCCTTACAAATTCAAATTTTAAGAATAAGAATCCCAGTGTTCAACTTTGAGAACAGAGATTAATAAACAAAGTAAAATAATATACTTAAAATAAAAAAAGGAAAAGAAAAGAAAAAGGCAGAAAATTCAATTTAACTTAAGGGATCAAATTCAAAAATTTAAAACCTTTTTAAAAAGGCAATTTGCTTCTTTTTAATTAAAAATTAAGTCGTAGTGACTTTCATTACTTCTTAAAAGCCAAAAGCACTTTTGCGCATTATGGGAAATAAATAAAGGTGTTGGTTACATATTCCACGAGAATTTTTGTTCAAAGCGTTACATTTGTTTTCGAACAAGTTCGAAAATATTGAAGATGCTGGATGTTATTTTAAGGGGTCTATTAAATTTTTTGCATAATGGGAGGATAGATCTATCAGCGGCCGAGTACCCTTGTCAAGTTAAGTCAATTTTTTCCTAAACACGGTAGCAAGAAAAGGCCGAAAAAAGTTGAAAAAGAAAAATTGATTTTTAAAAAAATGTGTAGTGTATTAGTCTCATCACATCGTAGCAGAGCAAATTACGCAAATGAATAATATTCAAGCACTCTGTATTTTTTATTTTATGCATTTAAAATTTTTTCACCGTCTTTATTTCCTACTTTGTACAAATTGAACAAATTGACTGAAATTGATAAGGGTGTTCGGCCGCTGGATATGTATTCCCCCATTACCAGAAAAAATATAATAGACCCCCTAAAATAACATCGAACATCTTTAAAAAAATGTTAACATCAAAGAAGATTTTTGAACATGTTCGAAAATAAATGTAACCACTTTCCTTGTGAAAAATTTTTCGAAACGTTTCGAACAAAAATTTTCGTGCAATGTAATGTAACCTACGCATAAATTGGACAAACAATTGATATTCGAGAAATAAAACAGTAAAACTTTAACATCGGAATTTCCAAAAGTGTTGATGCCGGTCGATTGGTTTAGCCCAAAACAATAATAATACCTGACTTTAAACAAAATAAAACGAAAAGGGTACAGTGAAGCTCGATTTTCTTGATTTTTTTCCACCGCATCACTTTTACCTGATTCAATCTTTGTATGGTTGATACAATATGTAGAAAAATCTACGAAAAGCTATCCCATATTCCAGTTTAGGATCATGTAAAAAAAAGCTAAATATTTTTGATAAGGGTAAGCGATACCTGGAAATAAACGACGGATTCGAGTAAGAAATTGTATATTTTGAGAGGATAAATCATGAGAGGCATATGAGGATAAAATCCGAAAACTTTTTCGTGCCTATTAATTACAGAACAATAAGATATTTTCTTTCGTTTCCAGGGAAAAAAGGAGTTTATTTTACTAACATATTTTTATTTTTCCTAAAAAAAATCAAACAGACTCGTATTTTTCTAAAAAGACAAATTTTGCCTTGAAATGACTGATATTTTTTAGAATCGGCCAATTCTCCTAAAATTGGTCCACTACGGTCCATTATAACCGAGGAATTTTTACACTATAACATACACCTTGGGACTGGGACCAAACGGTTAAGTCCACTACAACCGTGTATCTACGACAATCTAGCCAGGCTGTATTTGTTTCTAGTAAATATTTAATTTTCAAAACCTTTTTACGATTTTCGCTTTTATCAGATAAATTAATCTTTTTTTAAACATGCTTGGTTTTAACACTTAATTGCAATAAAGGAAGCATCCCAATGAATTGCAAGAATAAAATAAAGGCTTTCTCAAAAAAAAAAAAAAAAAAAAAAAAAATCCGACCCTTTAAGTTACCATAAATTTATTTCCCCTGAACTGACAGTATCGAACTTGTAATCTATAAATCTGGAATTTGATCAAGGCTCTTTAATAACCGAATAAAAAGCTATAATTAAATCTTTTGCTAGGAATTTCGCTTTTTGATGTATCTCCGCATGCTTATGTAACTTTATGACAAAATTCACTCTCTACCCCAAACGTCATTACACATGATAGCCATTATCTTTCAGGTCCCATCAATTCAGTCGTTACTACACCGTTTTAATATTCTCATTTTTTTTACGAGGGAATCATAAAAATTATTTCGCTTTTTTTATATAATTACTTTTCAGAGTATAAACGTAAATAACGATATGTTTTTATCATAAACGCATCCCGTTTCCCGTAAAGGCATACAGCAAGTTTCATACGATTCGACTAATTCAAAAAAAAAAGTAGATGATAATTATATCAATTAATAATAAAATATTAAATCAAACCGAACATTTTCTGAAAATTTTCTAGATATAGAAAATTATTCGTAAATCAGGAATTCTCAACACATATAATCACATATCACGAAATCAAAGATAAAAAAAAAATTCCAAGTATGCATATGGCACAGTTTTTAAGACGATAATTTTTGAAAAATTGCCAACATTATGAATGCTTTTCCACTTTAGTCAGGATCTCGGTCTGAAATATACAATTTAAGAATAGGGATAAAAAAAAATCATAAGATCCATCGTAGAAAAACAGCGTAATTATTCTTTAGAAATAAGATGCCGCATTTAACTAGCCGGGCGGCTTATTTTCACTATTAAAAAAAATACGGTATGTCCAGGATCTTGACCTCCACTTAAAGAGTGAAAAAAAAAAAAAAAAAAAAAAAAAAAAAAAAAAAACTTTAGGATGATGAAATGTTATCCATTTCCTCTGCACCTATGTGCGGGTTGTTACAATAAAAATGTGCACTGTATTTAAAAAAAAAAAAAAAAAAAATAGCAGCTTTTAAAAAGCGGTTAAGCGAAAGAGAAAAAAAAATTAATTAGCAAAAGTAAATTAGATTTTCACACTACACATACAGAAATTAAAGGATCTGCAATCGATGCATCGCTCTTTATGAAATTGCCAGTTTTGTCGTAATTAATAATAAGACATTTTATCAGACCGGTTCCGAAATCACTTGCAATTAGTAAAATAAAAATAAAAAATAAATAAAAAACAGAAAATCGTATTCGTCAATAGGATGATTTTTGATTTTGACTCAGCTATGCGTTCAATGATGAGTAAAACTAGCCATCAAAGATTCTTTATGGATATTTTTTTTTCCCTTCATAATTGACTATGATAAAGGATGATTCGAGTAATTTTTATTGGCCGTAACTTTTTATTAAATACCAAACTATTCTTATATTAAAACGATTTTTAAACGTAAAAAATTGGTACTCGACGGATTTTCGAATTAAAGAGGCGCAACATACGCATACAAAAAAAAAAAAACAAATTAAGGGAACAACATAAAACATTTTTTAAAAGAAAAAAAAAAGATTTACATTACAGGAAGAAAATAAGGTCATCACAATGCGCTATCTTCCGAAACCAAAGTAGCAATCACTAATAAAACATATTTATATGTCACAAAAGTCTAGCGCGATGACAGAGATACAAGGTAAAGATAATTTAAAACAAAACCTGCTCTTTTATTTAGATATTAGACTTATAGCGACTTGCCTTTTCCTCCTCCTCCGTTTTCCGTTTTTAATACCGTAGGTTGTAGACAGTCTCGTTTAAAAAAAGCTCCGACATTAAAAATGAAAGAAATTAAGGCAAAAATTTGCTCTACATTTTAAAATAGGAAAACTCGTAATTTCGTCGTAATTTTTTTTTTTCGTTTAATTTTTTAAGTTTCGTTTATATTTTCTTTTTAAATATCGTAGGTGTTGTCCGTATTTCCTTTTATTATAATCTCAAATTAATCTATGAGGTTGTGACTTTGTCGTCTTGCGGCAAACAAAAAACTTTTTTCTCTCCTTTTTTTTTAATAATTACATGGCCACGACTTAATCCCGTTTTGATTTACATTTGTACCTTCTAGCTTCAATTATTATTCAATATTCATAAAAATTTAAAAAAAAAAAGCAGTCTTCCACTTTTCCAATCTTTCATCATGCCGTAACAGCCACGACAAAGTAATAATCTTTGAATTTTGGTCAAGTGTTTCCATCAAGTAATATGCATATTTATCAAATCAAAGTTGCAACTATGCTAACTAATGCATGCTTTTTTTTAAAGAAAAAAAAAAGTAAATCACGCCAGTAGATAAACCTATAAATTATAATAACGAAATAAAAAAAAATCCCGTAAATATTTTTTCCAGATTTTTCACGGAATAAAGACATTTCGTAATTTAATTGGCCCGAAAAATTTCAACTGATTTACATTTACTTTTATATATTCGAAGTATGGCAAACTAGTAACATCAAACATCCTAGAAAATTACATTTCTTCCGAGATACGAATATGGTGTGAATCATTAGGTCATAAAAATTATTCAATGTTTGATATGATTAAATTGTAGTACTGTTATATTTAATTTGTTAGCATTATGAAAGTACAAAAGGATCTCGTTTAGTACAAATTAGTCGAACACGTTCTTCCGCATAGCTTTTTCAATTGTCTGGTATGTTTAAATAGAGTATATTATGTATATTGTATAAAAGCTAATCTCCAGTTTAGATAAGATATAATTACTTTTAAATTTTCCGTCCGTTGAAGAAAAGAAAATAAATAAAAAAAAAAACGACGGTGTCACCTTCCGTTTTGCCCTACGTTTCCTTGATGAACGATGCAAAGAAAAATAAAGCGATGCAGAAAATTGACGCCACTTTGCTGAAAGTTTCATACTCTGTTCACTGATTTCGTTTTAAGTTTTTTTATCCAAAAGGATAATGACGTCGAAAATGTAGTTCCGCTGAAGTACACAAATAGTAGATTTCCAGGCTAGACCGGAAAAGTGAGATTTTTTACGAGGCCGTTGCCAATTCGAACCTAAAGCGAGGATCGGCAAGAGAACCGAGTGAAAAATGGAAATTTTTCGGTCCAGCCTTGGAAATGTATCGTTTTCAGGACGAGAATAACGAAGTTTGTTTTGTTTACATGATCTCGAAAGTATACTTTTCGGGTCTAGGCCTAAAAAGTAAATGCGTTTATTAAATTCAAGGCATCCATTCTCTGCAGCTTAAAAATCAAATGAACAATTTTGCTTATATGAGGAAAATAATAAGAACATGTTTATGGAGGTCTCGTCAATAAGCGTCTGCAATTTCTTTAAGTTTCCCGTAGTTTAAGTGGGAGAGGGAAAAATTTAAATAAATAAATCTAATGGCAGCCAAAATCTGTTAGGAATAAGAGGAAATATCTTCGCTAGGATTTGTATAAATGCAATGAATTCCGTCTGTTTGGTTCAGATGCAAACATTTACAGAACAGACGCCATGCTGCCCCAGTAAGCGATTTCAGCGCATCTCCATTTTGTAAACAATGGCTTATTTCTGATTTTTAGCTTTTGTCAACAACGTTTCTATTCAAGTAGTTTTTAAAATGGAGTTACGCTGAAGTCGCTTCCAGGGGCAGCATGGATGATCAAAATTTAACTTTTTGAACCAATATAAAAAAACATTTAAGAAAGACGGAGGAAAACAACTCAAGCAATAAAATGTCGGAGTAAAAATTTCAGCAAATCCGAATTCTAATGGCAAGAAATTCTGAACCGAGAAATCAAAACGTCGTTGGATGGCATTCTTTTAACCCCATTTTTAATACAATTCGAGATCTATTTGACGTCAATTTTAGAAAAAGATTACTGTCTAACTGACGTCATTTTGAAAAACTTTCAGGGGTCCAAAGCTTGGAAATCTTGGCCGATGCCGTTGTTAGAATCGGCAAAAGCGAATTTTTTTTTCAAATCCAAAATCGGCAAAAGCGCCGGCACCAGCATCGCGAAATTGTTGGAGCTGACATCGGCGTCAGTGCCGGCACCGGCATTGTATTTAAAAAGCCGAGATTTAGTGACTTCACAAGAAAAAAGGCAGAATGGTGCCTGCATGATTCTTAAAATGATATTTTTAAAAACGTCTAAAATGTCTCTATGATTTTTTTCCACCAAAATCGGAATCGGAAACGGCATCGGATGTAGTCGATGCCGACATCAGATTTAACCGATTCTTGATGCCATCGGCATCGGCATCGGTGGTCAGTGCCGGAATCGGAATCAAGAGTTAAATAAATAATATAAGATCGGCATCAGCATCGGCACCGGATCGGACTTGGACCCCTGATAACTTTGGGCATCATCTGACGACCAAATTAAGAAGTCGCTCTGTTTGTCAAAAATGCTTGCTGAAAGCTTCGAAAACAAGTTTTTCCATTTGCCAGAAGCAAAAAGAGTTTGTTTGATTTTGATTTTGATTTTTCTTTGGCTCAAATAAAAAAAAAAAAAAAAAAAATTAGGGAAAAAATTAAAAGAGCATAGCGTTTCATTCATTTTCTTTTCGCTGTAGCTTATTGAAATAAGGTATTAATATTGCCTTTCTGGACATTACAAGGGATGCAGCCAGAGCATCAACTTCATATAATGATATGAAGTGTACATCGATTGTCAATTTTTTAAAACATTGTTTCATTAAACACAATCCTTACCAAGCCCTACCAATGCTACATACGGTTTTGTCCGACAATTAGAACGTCCGCCATATTGTTGGAGACCAGATATTTTCAGGTTGGCTTTTCGCAAAGTTCCTAAAAACCGGCCATTTAAGCAGTCGAAAATTCTTAAATTTACGGACTTTAGCTTTCTTAGGTTGTCGGTTTTTAAAAACTTTGCGCAAAACCAACCCAAAAATATACTGCCTCCAACAATATGACGGACGTTTGGGAACGTTCTATTGTCCGGTGTTTTTGGAAAAACTTTATATAGTGTTGGTAGGGCTTGGTCCTTATATCTGATATTTGCACAAATAGTTAACCATTAACCATTCTTTAGACTACTTTTGAGCTTAAAAATCTTTTTAACAGTGAAAAAAATATCCATGGCAAAATTAAACCCAGCGGTCCATGCAATATTTCCTATATCGCAATAACCAAGGAAGGCAGGTTTACTTCTATGACATTTGCCATAGATTGTAAGAGATCTTCGTCCGTTCAATATCTTGTTGATATATACCAAACCTTCAATAACCATAACGTAAGCAAAGTTAGTATTAAAAACCTTTTTTTTTTTTTTTTTTTTAAATTTTTTGAGGTGAAAAAACCGCGAAAGATAATTAGTTCTATGAAATATGACACTGTTTTATAAACAAAAGATTTTCAGAAATTAAAAAAACTGGTCATTATCTTCTCGGGATCTCGGGCTGAAAAATAATTATGTCGACTAATGTTACAATATATCTTCATTAACTAATTCAAAGTATCCAACTAATTATTAACTTAAAGAATGAGGTTAATTAATTTTCGAAGCTAAAGCCCAATCATGATTCAGAAGTAATATTGTATTTAATTTAAAAAATTTTGCATGAATTTTTCGCAATATTTCAATTTTATGAACTTCTCATTTTCATAAACGTCAAATTTTTGCTAAGGGCCATGCGCTAATAGTACTCCTATGGTTTGCTTGACGGTTTTTATTACACACACGGAAAAAAAAAATCCGAAATTAGGAAATTTTTTTGGATAGCACAAAACCCCATTTTAACTCCTGAGCGTTAATTTATTGCTTACTTAACTGTAAATCTGACCTTTAATTCGCAACCATTTATTTTTTAAAAATAGCATAAAAACATTACGATAATTGCAATATCACATCATAAATACCGTTCCAATTTACATCATGACGATAGAATTTTCTTTCTAAATTTCTTACATTCATCTAATGTCACTTAAGACGATACACTTCAACTTCGGGAAATAAAAATTATGGTTGAAGGGGAATCCGAAAAAAAAAATTAATATTAAACGGAAAGTCAATAGAAAATTTTAATTTAAACCGCGATTCAATCGTGCGAATGCGTAAATTATGCAATTAATCAACGGATAACTGGAAAATAAAAAAATCATTCGAGGTAAATTTTATATATTATATAAAAAAGGAACCGAAAAAAGATTTTCATGTATAAATGATTACATTCCAAAAGCGATTGTTTAGAAACAAAATACGAGTCTTTTGTTTAAAAACAGGAATTAGAGAGATTCGCACACAGATGAGGAAAAAAGATCAAGCTCGATAAGTCTTTGAAAAATTTTCGTTTCGTGTGCATTAGCATACAACAGATTTTACACTTTAACATGGGTTAAGATCGTTACTTACAATCTCATTTTTTTTCCTTATTGCACGGCTCGTTTTAAGCTTTCGCATTATTATTTAATTTTTATTAAAGAAAAAGCAAATTAATATCGCGTTTTCATGCCACGCGGGAACTTTTTTTTTTTTTTTATCGCGGAAATGACACCCGGAGAAAAATTTAATATAAATTAACAGCATCGCAGATTAGATACGTCTAATCGGCATTCCGCAGTCGGTTAATTGGCACCAGATTCTAACTTTCGTGAGTGGAATTTCATATCCAAGCCCTTAACTTTGACCTAAGTCTAGCCGAACAAACAACCTAGACCTAGGTGCTAATGATATAAGCAAGGTCTTTTTCATTCTTGCAGGTTCTGTTTAATCCAGTCAACAATTTCTTGAAAGAGACGAGAGGCGATGAATAAGATGAAAAGAAAAGTTACAAGTATAAGTAAAGAATATTAGAAAAAAAAAATTTATTATTACACTAACCGCTTAAAGAAATATCGTCACGCGATCATTCATTCAGACTAATTCTTTCTTTCGTTCTTCTTTTTTGTTTAATTACTTCATCCAGAGCAAGTCCATAAAAAAATTATATCGGCCATGTTGACCCGATTGTATTGAATTAACCAGAAAAATAGACATAAAAATGCGACAAAAATTTCTAGGGCGAATACCAAAAAAAAAAAAAAAAAAAAAAAAAAAAAAAACGAAAAAAAATTGCTAAAAAAAAAAGATAAGCAAATGACTTATAACCGTTTAAGGATGTGGTACCTGACAAATCACTCGCTAATCGTTTGATTTATACCAGTACATTACATGGATAACGCCCTCGGGCTTTAGTATAAAAGAGATAAAACAGAATAAAGTTGAAGCATATAATTATAAAAAAAAAATGTATTTATTGAAGATGAAGCTGCTACGGCTAGCCGGTAGCCGCTTCTAGCATTCCGCTGAAGGCACGGCGTACTCGCTTTTTAAGTTCTAAAAATATCTCATATTTATAAAAAATTCTTTAAATTGTAATTATAAAACTTATTTAGATCATATTTCGAAGAAAAGAAAGAATGCAGGTCTAATCGATGATAAATTATTTCGACTAAGTCAAGAATTTAAATGTCTTTATTTTTCAATTCGTAAAAATGTGAATGACAAATCTTAGTCATGTTCTGCATTGTCTAGTTCGTAGTCGTCGTCATCATCATCACCTTCTCATCGTTCCGATCGTCCTCACATCTTAAGTTTGCCTATATGTTTCATTTAGGACGCGTTACTTTTACTTAATGGGAAACGATTAGGAGACGCAATGACTGTTCCGATATTAAGTCATTAATGCAGCTAGGTAGGTTGTTATTCGGAAATAATCCCAAATTAAAAGAGAGAGGCAGATAAAATATTAGGGCGGCTCCTTTTATAAATGATACCTTTTTAATGCTGGATAGAAGAATTTAAATAAACATTTATGGTTAGGACCGCAAAATAAGTCATCAACTTGAATTACGATTTGGGTACCTACAAAGTGTTATAATAAAGGGAGCCACATGGATGTCGCTTTGACGGGAGAAAGATATAAAAACAGTGACACATCATGACAAAGCAGAAGAAAATTATAGATCGGAGTTTACACTTAGATAGTAGATTAATCATAGTAAATGAGTTCTATCAGGTCTAATTTACTGTGTGGTCACAATTTTAACATCGTTGGTTCAACTTTGGCGTAAAAACACCTTTCTCTGCGTTTAATGCTCATTTGGTTCGTCTCTTTTCGGCGATTCTGTCTGACGATTTGTCTTTTCGCGTCAACTCTGCTGTTTTTCTATTTTTCCGGTATTGTCCTCCTTCCTTTGCCTATATCAGTCTTTTCACCTTTTTTTTATGACTTCGCAAAATATCCGTCATTATTTGCTTCGTAAATACTGTATATTTTCCCATTTTGCACGGCTGATTTTCGTAATAAAAAAAATATTAACGTTTCAAGAATTAAAATAACATAGACTGTTATGATTATTACAAAAAAAAAGATTCCATTGGCAAGCAGTAAAAAAAAAATTGACTGAAGACATGGCAAATCTCTTTCCTAAAGGAACAATTATTGTACCTAGTTTCAACATTTTGGAGGATCGGTATTCAAAACCTGCCTTCGAAAAAATAATGAAGATGGTATTTATCTATTGAGAGAATAATACGCAGTACGTCCTATGTGTTTTTGGTATCTAATCGTGCAGTGCGTTTGTGACCCAATCGATTTTTATTAAAACGATGAGCCAGAGGAAAATGCTTATTTGCACGTGTTTTATTTTTGATCTTTTTTTTTTTTTTTTTTTTTTTTTTTCATTAAGGAGATAGTACAATTTGTGACATAACAAATTTTAGTGCAGTACTTAAGTACTGGCTTAATCACTAAAAGTCTTCAGATTTTCTTCTATTCACTTTATTCCAGATCTTCGAACGTAGATGAACAATCTGGCATTCTAAAATTTTTCAAAAATTATTCTCAATAGCGGTTGCCTTATTAGAGACAAAGTATTCCAGATTCAAATTTCTTTTAAAAAAATCTCGAACTTGAATTAAGTTCAAATATCTTTCTGGGTCTGCTCTTCGTTTCACCCAAAAAAAAAAACAGGCGATTTTCGCACGGGGTCCGAATCCGAATCCGATGCCGCTGGCGATTCCATATTATTTATTTAACTCCCGATTCTGATTCCGGCACCAACCACCGATGCCGTCTCCGATTCCGATTTTAGTGAATAAAAATCATAGAGCCATTTTAGACGTCTCTGAAAATATTTTATGAATCAAGAAGGCACCATTTTACCTAGCAGCCTTGTTTTTTGTAAAATCACTTAAATCTCGACTTTTTAATTACGATGCCAGTACCGGTGCCAGCGCCGATGCCGGTGCGGGCACTGATGTCGATGCCAGCTCTAACGACTTCCTCGATGCCCGTGCCGGTGTCGATGCCGATTTCGGATTTTAAAAAAAATTCGAGCAAGATTTCCAAGCTTTGGACTCCTGATTTCGCGTGTGCGCAAATAGTGCACCTAACCTTTCATAGCATTTTTTTCCAGCTTTGGCTGTACGATCAACTACGCATGCGTTTTCATTAGTTCACTCCTCCTTTTATCATCTCTGTGTTGCATGGTGCAGCAATACAATATCCCATTTTAATTTCCAACAGACACCATTTTCCACCTTTTATGCACGGGGTTATAATAGAGACCCTTAATTAGAAGAGATCCGACAGAAAAAATGAGGCCGAAATGGAGGCATATGACCATGCGCATTGATTTTTTCTTCTGTCTGTTTATGTTTTTAATCGTTTTCTGAAATCATTTTTTATTCAACTGTCTTTTAAAAAAATTAAGGCGCATGATCTAATGCCTCCAAAATTTCGCACCCATTTTTTCTGTCGGGTCTCTAGGTACTTGAACAAAAAGGAAATCGGGCAATGTTCTGCAACCGCAGGCCCCTGATCGAAGAATGGGCTTGAACCACCGACGTACCTCGCACTCAATTTTTCTTCATAAGAGTACACCAGAAAGACTCAAAAAGTGAACTAGAACCCCCGATCTTCCGACATTATCAAGTGTTCATCTTCTGTGGAAAACCAGTATCAGAACCGCTCGATATGTCCTAAATCGTTCCTCACTTTACACTTAATTAACTAACTAAATATAAAATTTTTACTTTTCTTTATAATGGCCCATAATCAAAGAGTAGCTTACAGATTTTAAACCCGATAAAAATTTCATCGAGAGAACTCATCCGCAAGTTATTGAAAGATGAATTAAACGATTAAAAACTCTTTTCTAAGGTGACGGATTAACTCTTTAAATTAAAAAAAGAAAAAAAAAAAAAAGAAAGGAAAAAAAAACGATTATGGTATAATTGATTTGCTGATTTTATCTTTTATGCTAATTATTTCTTTTTGCTTTATGGTGAAGGATTATTTGTCATGCCTTTTAATTTCGGGTAGACATTTTATTAAGTAGAATATTTTGAAGAAAAAAAAATTAGTCACAGATCGGACTTAATTCAACACATACAAAAAATATCAATGACGAAATATTTGGCATCAAAAGACAAGATAAAGGCGTCGAATTTAAAAGGAATAATATCAAGAAAAAATACAATCATAAATTTTTTTTTATAAATAATTCATAAAAAGAAATCTGGAATCATTAGTCATGATCTATAATGATGGTTTTTATTATAATTCAATCGAATTTTTGACGTTTTGCGAACTCGAGGCGAGACCACCCCTAAATAAAATAAAAAAAATTCGATACTTAGTTCAAATCGTCAAAATGCAATATTTCGTTTTCCGAATACAACAACGACGATAATGATTCTTGTTAGAAAATGCTTATTTTAAATGAGTCTGCGAAATTATTTAGACTGTCAAATACCGCAGATTAAGTCGTGAGAGAGCACAATTTTCATCAGTATGTGCGGTACTGTGTATACTATAAAGTATAATAAATAAAAGTTGGGGTGATATTTCGAAATGGTAAATATCATGGGAGATTTTTTTCTATAATGAAACGAGAATGATGGCGGCCAAATATATGAATTATGTTCCCTTTTTCTAAAAAAAAAAAAAAAAAAAAAAAAAAATCAAACTTTGCGTTTTTTAATAAGTATTATAATGGTTTTTCATATGCAGCTAAATAAGGACTTTGCTTTGGCTTGTAAGGTTGAATTAAGAATTAAAGCAAATTAAGTTATTCGAGATAATCGTTTTATGGATATATTTAATGACCTCCTAGGTTAAAAAAAAAAGTCGAGAGAATCTTGCTTGGCTTCGAAAGACTTTTGTTTTCTTTTTTTTCTTTCTCTAAGATCGAAGAAAAAGAATTCTTGCGACGCAAAAAATTAAAAAAAAAAATTTTTTTAAAGGAGGTATTCTGAAAGCTCCTCAAATAGATTATGCTTAAAGAATCTCGCCTCGGTTAAACTTTCAACCTGAGAGCAGATTTTTTTTTACAGAAAATAAAGGTTCGAGAGGCCAAAATAGTTGTAAATTGGTCGGAAATCAATCTGGACTCAGTAATGATGGTGAAGACCTCACAACAATGACCTGCAAAAGAGGCCGAATATTAAACAAGGATGAACTTTCAATTTCAATTAGTTTTTGCAAGTTAGATCCAAACTTAAGTAGTAGTTATTTCAAGTCCTCAAGTCGGAACAATGGTGTGGTGCAGAAGGATGGTGTAAATGATTGGGATGACAGAGTTCTGGAATTCTGACAGAATTCTGGAGCCGAGCGAGTTCGACTCCGAAACGTATGATCGTGTGGAGTCTATTGGTTCGAACCTGATTTCAGTCAGGATTTTTTCCACCAGCATTCACAAATGATACTCATATGTGTATCATGTGAAGAAGACTGATGTGTCACAGGGTTCGGATTCCCTGTCTAAATAAAGTAGGTCCAGCTCATTCGTAAAATACCCTTACGATATGAGTGCACCGTCTTCGAGCTCGTCACTTGATACATTAAGGGGTATGATGTAGTAACGCCTAAACCTTACACAAGAAACCAAACTTGGTAAAGGTAGGCGCCGGGTCATAGGGCTTCATGTTCTGATTATGCCGAAAAGAAAAAGAAGAGTTCTGGAATAGATCTCTAAAGCATTTTTCATCCCAGTTTCATTATTACCGAAATGATGAAACAGCCCGTCATATTGCTGCTGCTTGCCTGTTCCAGCTTGACAAATTAAAATATTATACACAATTTACAGATATCCTGGAGAAGAGACGATAGGATTTTGGAATAACTTATTGAATCGGGAAAGCAGAAACTCGAGCTTGAAAAATAAAATTAAAAGATATAAACGCAGAGATCCAATACGCTAAAGTACCAACAAGATTACCTTTTTTTCCCCAACGCAAGATTATGCTTTTCTGATAAGGGTTTTCAATCGAGGTGTAAGCGTGTCCATCACTCTTCCCCTTCTAAACTTCGCACATGATCCGTGTCTTCAGCCCCAAAACGTTTTCCTTTATTTACAATTTTCGCTTTGCCTATAGAATCACACCTTCCCAGATAGCAGTCTATCCAGTCTTGAGGACGTCATGAGGATATTTATTGATTTAGGATTTACCTATGTCCGCACAGATCCAAAAAGCGCTCTTTGGACGTCCTACGGATATCCCATGGATTTGAATATCCTGTGGATATCTAATGGACAATCCACAGGATGTCCAATGGACTGAAAATGCCGCCTGGGTCTATCCCATGGTTTAAAAAGGAATTCTTCTTATTGATCTGCATCCAGGTATCATCAAGTCATTATTCAGCATTCTGCACCTAAGGTTCTGACTTCCCCGTAAATTAAGTTTTAAATTTTACATTTTCAGCGTGAATTCTTGCCATAACGTTAAGATAATTTGAATTCCCAACAGTTGCCTGGTCATTTAATTACTGCGGTTATCTATTTTCATTGTCTAAATGCTGAAATTATCGATTATCCGAATGACCGGTTCCATATGCATAGCTCAACCTCTTATGCAGTTTTTCCGTTAGTTAAATGTTTCTGACTCGCGGAAGCTAAATATTCGAGAATAAATTGACAGAACACGAGATTAAACATTAATAAAAATTGCATCGCATTAATTTTTTTTTTCAGGAATTTTACAAGTAGTCAAATCATATTTTTAAACTGTTATTATTCTAACATTAGAACATTAATCCAAAATGATCTTAACGTCTCCTGACTATAAATTTTAAAACCCAAACTTTAAAATCACGAGAGCGATATGTTTTCTCCTTCTGGAACGTGGAGGATGATATAATCTCATGCACGGCTGCATGCAAATTGAAACATCAAAAATCTTCGCACATATGTCTTGTTATGCTAAAAAATAATGACTCCGGAGTTTTTTGATATTTGTTTTACTCTTGTAAATAATAGATCTCATCTTGCACGTGTCGACAAATCAATCTTGCCAAAAAAATTAATTTAATCCTCTGACGTTGGACGAAAATACCCGAAACCAACCAATCGCGTTGCTCTCAAAAAGTAACTTAGCATTTTAAGAAAGTGAAATAAACAATCATGTTAAACAGAAATGACATTGGTCAAGGAATTTTCAAGAAATGTTGTCTTACAATTACTCGTGACCGTAAGAAAAGAAAAAGAGCAACTGCTATGTAAACAGTCTGCATTAAGAAAAAATAATTTTTTTTATTTATTTATTTATTTTTTTTTGAATAGCCTTCAACAAATCAGAAATTTTGAAACGTTGAAAACGAACGAAGCCAAGTAATTTTATATTATGCATATTAAAAAGGCTAGTTAATGATATTTAAAATAAAAAATGGCATTTCCGTAACTACTGGTCATATTATGTCCGTTACCGTTTTTTTAATTTATGTAAACATTTTTTGGGCGAAACAAAAAAAGATTACAGAATATGCATTGAATATATGTACATATCCAAGTGGGAAAACTAGTTTCTTCTGGCTTGTGAATATGTTGAGGTGGGCAGTGATTCAAAGAATCGTTTTCGAAAAAAAAAAAAATTTGATACCCAGAATGACATATTAACCTTCTCTAAAAATAAACGGGAGTTAAACTTGTTTAAATTTCAAGAACTACACAACGGTTTAAAATAACACAGACAAAAAAAAATAGGTATTTGAACTTTCGCGATGTGAGTGTTATGAGTATGATTTATTTATCATCCATCAATCGATTGGTCAGTTACATGATTTCAGGTTCAAAAGCAAATAATGATACGGCGGATGCTTTATTTATTTTTTCTAATCCGGATTAGTTCATTTTTTTGTACACGTTACAATGCATCACATCCCGGAAAGAAAGAACAATTTAACAAATAAATTTTACACTTAAACCGGATCCCACGAGTCTTAATGAGGCGGCCAATATAAAGAGAAGCAACGGTTAAGCCAAAAAAAAAAAAAAAAAAAATTATTTGAATCTCTGCTAGGAGAAATTAATAAAAAAAAGAAAAATTATTAAGTTTGCAGTGTCATGGGCTAAATGTTAACGATCGAAAGGGAAACTTAAACATAACAGGTGATGAATGACTTTGACAGGATTTCATAATTATGTACCATCTGCTGGAGTAACTAAAATTTAATTGTAAAAGAATCTTATGGTGCGTCATTCATTCTCAATTTAGTAAATAATTTAAGTCTGTTGATCCTATTATCAAGGACAATACCAATTGATTTTTCAGTCTATTAATTATATCATCAAAAAAGAAAAAATTCGCAAATCAATTTACTTGGAAAACATCTATTGAATAATAAAGTACATAGAATATGGCAATCGTTAAGAAATCGTTTTTTATTTTCTATGACTATATCATTTTTCTACTAATTTGAAGAAAGGAGTTAATCGCTGTAAAATTCAAATTCCGATAAGAGAATGAGTTAGCTTTGTACAAGAAAGCTATAAAGAAGATAAACTCGACAGAGAGTAGTAATTGCATAGTACGTAGTTTGCGATGCAAGAATGTTATAATGTTACTTATTCGGTGCTAGTTAGTTATTAGCTATGTTCCTAATCGATTTGTTCTATTTTCGTCTGAATATCCAATTTGTTTTGCCCATGATATTTTCAAAACATTTTGAGAATGGCTAGTTTATAATGATATGTTTTTTTTTATTTCTTCATCCTTGATTCTTCCTCCTCCGTATATCCTCTCGCTGTTTTCGATTCATCTCGTATTCTATCTTTCAACAACCTTTTTACTTCTTTGACTTGAACTTTTATTATAACGGTTCGAGTACCCCAATTTTCCTCATCTGGTTTGGATCTTCTAACTGGATAGTAACGTACAAGTCGAATCAATACCACCGAATGAGTTTGCAGATCATGAAAATGAAAACTTCATTTTTCTTCACCGTCCCATGACACTACGATTAGCAGATCATAAGAGTGTAATCTAGATAAGCGGAGTTAATCTGTAAAAACATTTGGCACGGACTATACTAGACGATGAAGAGTCGATAAAAATAATGTCTTACTAAAACTGTGGTAGCACGTAGCCTAATTCATAGAGCGCTCGACTCCCAATCATGAGATACGACGCGTCGTGCTTCTATTCTAGTTCACAGCTAGGAATATTTCTCAGGTCAAAACAAGTGCGCTAGTCAGAAAATCAACGGTCACCACCCCTCAGTAGGCAATGGCAATGGCAAACCACCGAACCGTAATCGTTTCGTAAATCTCTCAAATATAGACGTTCGGAACCGGCGTTAAACTGTAAGTCCCATACACCTGTGGGCGCAAGCACAGGTGTATGTGAGAGATCACCACGTTCGTAACCGAGTAAAGGACTAAGAAGAAGAAAACTGTACACACTGTCAATAGGTACCCAAATATTAAAGTAAATCCAACACTTCGACTGTAATTTCTATGTCTAAAAATAAGAAGAATTAGAAAAAAACACTTTTCTGAATTGGAACTGAATTCCAGGACAGATCAAATCACTAGGATCAAATAGGGAGGCTGCATCAGTTTATTAGCCAATCAAATAGCACTGCTGACTAGACACATGATAAATACTTTTAGGTTTTTCATTATTTCAAAATGCTAAAGAGCTTTTGATGTCCCTCCACGTCTGTGAAATCAAAGGATAGAAGAAAAGAAATTGGACACATGATCTGGCTTCAAGAGGTTTTACTCAATATTGTGACCTATCCTTGTATCAAAAAACAGACTGGATTACCGAACAATTAGGAAAATCATGGTGTACCCTCCTGGTGCCATTCAAATATTACGTTAGCCCGTGAGAAAAAGAAAACATGTTCGAGTCAACGATTTTCCCCAAAAGTTAAATTTTGCTACCAGCGGTGATGCCCCAAAAGCTAAATCATATTGCCGAGGGGAGAGGAGGTCAAAGATTGTCAAAATTACGCTCCCCTTTTGATGGTCAAAATATTTGAATACTCCTCCCTATATACGACACCCCAGCGTCCTTAATTCTGTGCGAAAAACGTGTTTAGCTCATTCGTTTTTTGGAAAATTCTACGTCTTTTTTAGTCAGTGACATGCACCCTGAAAAATTTCCAGCCAGTTCCTGCCTGTTAAGACTAGAACACGAGATCTCCATGCTTTTTTTTTTACAGTAATTATATTAGAAGCTGAACTTTATCATGACCATGATAGCTTAGTTTCTCAAAGAGCAAAGGTTCCGATCATACTACGCACCTGATGGATTCTTTGTTTTCCAACATTTTTCACATTTGACGATATCTATCATTTTTCTTAATCCTGCTATTAGATGTTATAGGTCACAAGTAAAGCGTTATTTCCTAGTCTAGATGCCAGTTTCAATTTTAGCACGACAATATCTTGTTCGTCTTTATCGATTTGAGATTCCATATCGGGTCGAAGGTTATTAAAATGGCCTAAATCCCCAGCTCACGACTCACCGCGGACTCGGGTTTAAATCCTAAGAAACCGTGGTGGAATTATTTTCCGATCCCTTGAACCAACTAGGTTAATACAATTTTTTCCAGTTCAAACAAACAAACAAAAAAGAAATGGTAAGATTCCTCACACAAAAGAAGTGGATGCGATCTTGTAACTTATGACTGTATCATCATCATTTATTTCAATTTTTCTCAAGGGATCGACCGATACCATTATTTGAAAATCATATGCTTGACCGCATGGGAAAATTCTGCCGGAAAAAGTTAATCGCGCCTGCAAAATTCGATCAAACTCGTGGAGTTTAATGACCAAAATTAGAATCGTGTAGCGGTGAAGTACGGATGTCTAAACTGTTGTATAATAAGTACGCATCGCGTCTCACGCTTCTCGTTTCTAATTTGTTAATATGTTATTATTCTATTAGTACTCATGTATTGATTCTAGCTCGTTCCATCTCAAGTCACGGTTTTGTGCTTCGCTCTTCTGGATAATAATGATTTTTTTTTTTTTTCAAAAAAGAGACTGCTTACAACTCCCTCTTAAAAAAAAGTCGCAAATTCATATGTTTTTTTTTTTTTTTTTTTTTTACACTACACAAAGAATTTTCCGTGTGAAAAAAGAACCAGAAATGTATTTACATAAAATTAACACTTAAACCCTTTCTTTACGAATCCTTAATGTTACTTCTTTTTTTTGTTTGTTTCCAATAACATGCTAGGATGATGATGATGATATACGATACCTTGTACCATTACAATAGATTTTTATTGCAAATATAAATAAATTAATCGTTCGGAATTAAATAGCAGCCAATAAGGCAAGTAGCAGGTGATAATTTAACAGATAAAAAGAAAATAACTTTGTACTTTTTATTTTCTTTTAAACGCAATAACATGTGTGTGCGTGCTGAAATTCATGATGGAATGAAAAATCGTGTCCATCTAAGGTTTAATCAAATTCGGACCTAAAGTAAAATAATGAATTATACTTGTTGACTTTTTTTGTCAATGATTAGGTTGCTTTTTTTATTCTGAAACGAATTTAATTTTTCATATTTTCTAAGTTATAAAAAAAAAAAAAAAAAACTGCACCCATTTTTTTTTTCCTTGTGTAACTTTTAAACGAGGCTATTCTATTTTTCGTTTACAAAAATCTTGTTACAAATTTTGACCTTTACCATTGTAAATAAAACGGAAAACGGCCGAAAAAAAATATACCGTAGCACAATCGAGAATTTATTAATTTAAGAAAAAAATTCTTTTTAAGAAAAAAAAAAACTTTTTTGGAAGAAAAAAAAAAGAAAAAGAAATAAATGCCGAAATATTTCCTTCAGGAATGTTTAGGCCAAAGAGGAAAAGGAATGAGGCAGAAACACGAAATTGGTCTTCCTATTTCGCTTTAGGATTTTTAGTGGATAAAAAGGACTGAAATAAAAAGAGTTTTATCATATTGCGGTCATTCAAAATAATCGGACGTGACAGTTGCACGCCTTTAATACGCCCAAAAATCCATGTTTAAATTTGTTTTATGTTGAAAGTAATAAAGGACTTTGAACACTTCGAGAGAAAAAAAGCTTAACGGTTGTAAATAGTTTAAAAAAAGTTAATTTTCTTCTCCGATACATCTGCCTATGTTCGAATTTTGCGGTGGCGTATCTTGCCGGATCGATTAATCATTTTTTGATACAGAATCAAAGTTTCCAGTATAAAGAGCAAGAATGGAAAAATTATGTTCAGTAACAATTATTAGGCCGCCGTTATGACCCTCAACCCAAACAACCCGTTAAATTTAGCCAAAACTTCTATCAATATATCTTCCTCGATCATTTACGACGTCATGATGCCCGATTTTTTTATTCAGGAAAGAAAAAGGTTATTTAAGAAGAGCTGCTTACGTGCAGTTATTGTAGGGCAAGGTCGTGAGCAAAGCAACTGTCTAAACAGACTGCCCTACAAGTCATTTGCTCATATGACAATCTTATCAAAAGAACAAGTAGCGGTATCCGACTGCATTAAATCAAACCATAGAGAAATTCTACAAAACAAGTTCCATTTACTCTTCGACGGCAAAATGATTGAAATCAACGAATGATCTGCTAAAACTGACGGTTCTGTCGAAAGGAAAACAGATGTATTTTCTACACGCAGATCATTCCATTCGGAATGAAAACAAAGCAACTACATAAGATTAACATTTAACAAGCGGGTATAATAATCGGCTTTGTCTTGTTTGATTCCCAACTGGTTTTATCTAATGTTTTATATCCAATAAATTGACTCATATGGCAATATAAGATTTTTTTTTTACTTAATAACAGGACGATCAACTACTTTTAAATCCACATTCAGTTGCGAAAACTGCCCAACTCAATGTAAAAACCTTTCGAATTCTGACATTTCCTTTCAGAGACGGACTGGCGCCCCGAGCTACCGGGATTTGCCCGGTGCGCCATTTATGAAAAGAAAAAGGGGCGCCTTCGCTGTTACAAAACAAAAAAATTAAAAAAAAATTTAAAAATCAGCAGAATAGTAAAATAGTAAAATAGTTTTGTCATAAGAAACTCTGGTAATGAATTTAAAAAAAAGACAAGTTTTTTACTATCAAAATGGCTTAAATTATTACATTTACGTTGAATTTTTCACAAATTTTTCCTCGCTGGATATTAATTAATTAAAAAATTTAGCGGCGAAAAAAGTAGTTATTTTTCTAAAAACTCTATGGGCTTTTGAGGAGGCCGCACCAAATCCCAGACGCCGAGTCTCCCAGACTCTACTCCCGGGAGAGCAAATCCTAGAATATATTATTTATTTATTTGGTCTATGATTTGGGAACACAGAGTCCTACAACCTAGACCAAAGAAATTAATAAATATTTAGAAAATAATAATAAATAATTAATTAATTGGCCTACGCTTTGAGCTACCGGGTGTTTCTTCGAAAAACTTAGAAGTTTAGAAAACTGCTTGGCCAAAGACGAGGGCGTAACGCAGTTGGGGTCTTTATTATTTATTTCGAAATTTAAATAATATATGTCTGTTTTTTGTTCTCCCGGGAGTAAAGTCCCCCGACTCTACTCCCGGGAGAGAAAAATCGGGATTATATTATTTTATTTTTTTGGTCTGGGTAGTAGGACTCTGGGTTCCCAAATTATAGACCAAGTAAATAAATAATATATTTTAGGATTTGATCTCCCGGGAGTAGAATCTGGCAGAATAGGCGTCTGGGATTTGACACAGTCTCCTTTTGAGCTGAAATTAATTTTTCATAATTTTTTGGAGTTTTTTAAGAATTTTCTTAAAAAACTCCAAAAAATTATGAAAAATTAATTTCTGCTCAAAAGCCCATAGAGTTTTTAGAAAAATAACTCCTTTTTTCGCTCCTAGATTTTTGGGAAGGTAAAAAAACCAATTGAGTTCAACCAAAATAAGTTTTTTTTATTCTTCTGGATGATTCTTTTTATTTTGCCTACATCGAATGATTTTCGGACCTATTTTTTAACAAACGGAACCTAAGAGAATTAAAAATGACCTAATTTCGTATTCATTTTTTTGTGGACATCCTAAAAAAATTTCATATAAAGGAAAGGGGGCCCTTCAAGACAAAAGGCGCCCTCTAAAAAACGCGAGTTTTAACTCGCGCCCTGAAAAGTTCTCAGTCCGTGCCTGTTTCCGTTGTTTTATTTAATCATTTAAAAATGAAAGGAAACCCCACATTTTCAACTCACAAATCGTTATTTGTTATCCGGCACAACAACCCGTCCTCAAAATCAATCAACAAGATGATCTTTCCAAATTATTTTTTTTTTTTTTTTTTTACAAAAAAAAAGGTAGATGAAAAAGTGCGGAAACGTTTTCGACGGTAATTATAATAAAATTCATTCATTTAAGCAAAAAAATCGCGGTGAAGCTAATTGTAAGATACCATAGCCTCTAATTATTTTACCCTTAAAAAAAAAATAACAACAATAACAATAAATAATAATAATAATTATTACACGTCACTTTTAACTTGAACCTTCTTTAAAAAAAAAAAAAAAAAAAAACTGTTTACAAAAATGAGAATGACGGTATAAAGTCTTAGGCGCCACCTTAAAAAGTGAATAGATTGACCCGTAAAAGAAATATCGTATAAACTCTAGGAAGCATGAATGTTATCTCCATCAAATAAAGTAATGGATTTACAATTTAAAAAGGTACTAATGATGAGTAAACTGGTTCAATTACATCAATAAACGATCCATACTTTTTATTGTGCATTCCATCGCTCCTCAAGTTCACGATCATTTATTAAAATAAATAATAAAGATGAAATCAAAGAAAAGATCGCCGCATAAGAAAATCAATTATCGAAGCACTTCATCTGATACCGAAAGAAATGGAAATTATCGGATTTTTTTCATCGCTCCGCAAAATTATGTAACAAATCAATTTTTTTAAATGAAACCGAAGGGAATGAAAAATCGATTGATTGACCTTACGAAGCCGAAATGATTTGAGGTTCCCAATCTGAATAGTCATCCACCTCGTGAAAATCAACAACTCGTAAAAATGATAAGAATATATCGAGATTTTTATTTTTTTTTTTTTTTTAACAACAAGCGCTTTCGATTAAAAGTGTAATCAGATTCATTTATAAGCTACCAGTTTTTTTTAAATTGACATAAAATCCATTTTACAAACACAGCACAATAAAAAAAAGTACGGTATTTTTTTCTCTATATATAGTAGTGACTCTAATAAAAAAAAAAGGAAGTATGCAGTACAGAAAAAGTTTTAAATTCGTTTAATTTAAGGCGTTTTCAATACAAAAATAAATGGGCCACCAATGCACTCATACACCTGAAATGGAATATTGTGGACAAGTAAAATTTCAAAACCTAAAATTGTCTTGATGAAATATTCATAGCTATTAATTTATAAGGAATGGGAAGAGCCTCTTTTTCAGATAATATATAGCAACTAGTGATTAATGTAATAATTGAACTTGAAAGATACGACCATGTACTTTCCAGGCCTCGCTCTGAATTACATTTCGTATCTTCATAGCTGGGAAGAATTGAAAATTTTAATTCATAGGATACAGTCCTCTTTCAAATCACTTTTTTTTAACCACATATCAGCGATTTGTTTCGTTTGCCTTTTTCTTGTTCGATGGTTTTAGTTCCCAAAAAAAATTTAAATCGTGCAGTAAAAAAAAAAAAAAAAAAATTAAAAGATCTTTCCGGCTAATTTAAAATGGTTCAATAGCCATTTTCGCTGGATATAAGAAAGAAAAAATTGTCTATCCGAAAAAAATTCATCAGCGACACACCTTAACAGATGACATAATCCGTCAAAAGGAATTGAATAAAAGAAAAAACAGCAAGACGTTCTTTCCGATTACTTTACTCTATTGAATTCCAATAATTTAAAAAACGCAATTATTGACAGATGATTTTCGGTCCCCAGTTATGAATGAATAATACAAAGTACGCGGTAAGAACACTATAATGATATGCTCTGAATCGGAAAGTAACCACAAGTGGTCGGCTATTGACAGTTACTGCTGTGCACTATTCGGTATTGCCTCTGGCCAAAGAAAATAGATGACATTCTACAGTTACTCTTCCCATCATCTCCTAGCGGTTTATCGATTCTTTCCGACCAAAAGTTCTCCGATCGACTATAATTCCATACACTGTTTATTATTATTATTATACACTGGCTACAACCACAAAAAAAGAAAGAAAGAAAGAAAAAAAAAACTTTATAAGTAAACATGAAAAAATTCCCTTTGTCGATTAATAATACCTTTACAACTTAAAAGCTAATAGTGTAAATAAAATGATTGAATGATTGGTATCTTCCCTTTACATTTTATTCATATGTCACCTGCAACATATCAAAGTGTGAAATTGGACCTACATAAGGCGGCTAATGAGCAGTTTATACGATGCAAAGGTCACATGCCATTTTTCGTCTGTCATCACTCGCGCATATATTATTCCTTCCATTGCATCATTTTATTCGTGACATTGTGGCACATATTATTTGACATTGCATCATTTTATATGTCGCTTCTGTATTATTTTGGCGCTTATCCATATAAAAAAATAAAGGCCAGACGCGGAAAACAATATAATATGAAAAAAAACGCGTAAGGATTCAGGTTCATCGTTTCTTATGCGGAAATGCGTTTCCAGTCCACTGAGACTAAAATACCATTTCATTGATGACGTACTAGGCCTACGTGTATGTGTAGGTATGCATCTGTGCGTATATATATATATACATAGGTGTGTGAACAAAATAATTTGAGAAAAATTTTTCGAGGTGTTTAAACCCGAATATAAATTAAGCATGTAAAAAAAAAAAAAATCTATTTAAAGAACTGATAAAGATATTTTTTTAAAAAGGAAACTAGTCCAGTCATTTTAAAAAGGAAACATTTTACGAAAATCGCTAAAATCATTTTACATAATTAATATGCCGTATTTTTTAACAAAAAATTTGTATTTTTTTTATTACAACAGTAAAGCTTTTTTATTCGTGGGAAAAAAATAAGTGGCAGTATACAATATCGTACATTTACAAGCTGGCATTGTTTAGTTGATGTGTAATATAAAAAAGTCTTAAGCGAAAGTCAATGGCTTTGACATAAGCTGGACATCAAAGTTTTTTTTCCCCCTCATTTTTTGAGGCTAACAATCAACAATGACAAGTGTCAATATACAAAGATATCCTTTAAAAAATCGATAACATTTAGAAAAAAAAATGGTGAAATGATTCGTAAAAACCGTTATTACTTCTATTAAGAGTCCAAGTACAGTACAGCTATTAATAAAAACGTAGTGACCGTTACTTCAGGTTTGTAATATACTGTAGCATAAAGTGATTACATTCATAGGCGTCAACTTAAATAAACTTCGATAAGTGCTCGAATTTTTTTTTCGAAAGCCTTTCAATTTCCTTAATGGAATTTATTTAAAAAGTTTTTGATTTTTTTTTTTTTTTTTTTTTTTTTCCGTTGTAAGATTCGATTTTTTTCAATTCGTCGCGTTTGATGGGTTTTTGATACTTCGATCTTCCTTTACATTTTCCGCATATGTTTACTTCCTTTTGCATTTCAATATTCTTTCCTTTGCAAAGATTGATGATCCTGTACTGCTAAAAGCAGGTTCCCAATTTATCATCAAAATTGCAGTAGCACTCTTTACTTCCATCTATCAGAGTCTACTGCATTTTTTAAAAAATTGCTTTTACAGTTCTAGGGTGCAAATTCACTTTAGAATGTTGTACCAACTTGTACCAACACGTTGGTCCAACTTTCCGTAGTGAATTTGCACCCTTTGACAAACGAACGAATCGACATGTACAACATGTTGGTCCGACCAGTTTATACAACATTTCATAGTGAATTTGCACCCTTAGGGTGCGAATTCACTATGGAATGTTGGACCAACATGTTTTACCAACTTGTTGTACCAACTTGTTGGGCCATCATTCCACCCTAATTTCGGCGTAGGAGTAAATTCTGCAATATTCGTTTGTTTGTCAAACAAGTTGGTTCAACAAGTTGGTACAACATGTTTGTCCAACTTGTAGGTCCAACATGTTGGTAAAACAAGTTGAATAAACATATTGCACCAACTTGTTGTACCAACATGTTCGACAAAGGAACGAATCAACTATTGCAAAACTTAGTCCTACGCCGAAATTAGTGTGGAATGTTTGGAACGTTGGACCAACAAGTTGGTACAAGTTGGGACAACATGTTGGTCCAACATTCCATAGTGAATTTGCACCCCTACGGCGAAATTAGTGTGGAATGTTGGTACAACATGTTAATACAACAAGTTGAACCAACACAATTCATAGTGAATTTGCACCCTGATGACATATTGTGTTAAAAAAACTGACGATTTTCCCCGACAAACGGCCATTAAACGTACAACCTTGTCGTAATTTTTTTTTCTTTTCGCTTTCAAATCTCATTTCTCAAAATAAAAAGATACCGGCAAAAGAATTTCCTTTTTGCCACCGATAACGAAAAATCATAAAACAGACTGTTTAAAAAAAATTAAAGATATTAGTTAATAATTACAAAAATTAGTTATGCCACCACATAATAAGCTGATCAGATAGTTCTTTATCTTTTTTTTTCCACAAAAATTTAACGAGCAGCGGTTTGTTTTGAGATTTATGGAAACATGACTAAGCACAAAAAAATTGTTCCACGCTTCCGAACTTATTAAATATCATGTTCGAAATTTATTTTGCTTCTGAGAAATAGCGAAAATAAAGAGCGGGAGAACGACTTTTTAATCTGTTTTTGCTTTCCGAAAAAGCGGAGGGAAGGGGCTGACGAAGACGGTTAAAAATAAAAGTGATTAAAAGGAAAAATTTAGCAGGAAATCCATGGAGGAAATCATAAGGCGAACTGATAAATTATATGTTTTAAATAAAGGTAAATTGAAGTTTTTTTTTTGGACGCTTAAAAATAATTTCTTCTTCCTTGTATAAAAATTCTACCTTTGTCCCTTTACACAAAAACATTACCAAATATGTCCTGAAATATTTGCTATGTCAAGTTATATATATATTTTTATTTTTTTCACTTTCATGCTTACTTTCTTAATATTTCACACTCATCTATTTCCCACTTATCATCCTCATCTCATGTTTTTCTTTTACAGTCTCTTGGTTTATGTCACTTTCTGCTCGGTTACGTAATATAACATCTTCATGTATGACATTATTTTTCAGGCCTAAATGTAAGACTGAGTGTGGAAAATTATATTCTTCGCTCAGTTTTTTTCTTTGACATTAAAGCTGTACAAAAAATTAAAATCGACTAGGAAAAATATCCTGATATTAAATTTGGATTATAAAAAAGACTGGGATCGTTAATGTTGACTGATGACACAAAAAATTCGTCCATTCAACCAAAGGGGGATTAAACTTCAGTTTGCCAAGTACTGACATGTTTCTAATATGCCAAGGAATTCAATTTTTTTTCCTGCAAAATTTCCATCTTACACCTGATGGTTCTGTTGCCAGAAGTCGTTTTGCAATGTCTTAAATTCTTTTGACCAACGATCTGTTAGGGGACCATTACAAAAAATCATAAATCATAAGTCTAGTGTTGCTGTTGCAACAATTTTTCCTTCAGCTCAGATATTCGTCCATCGGGTGAAGTGGAAAGGTGGGGTCAAGTTGACTGTGTTAAAATTGGATCTAATGAACTACAATTTCGGTCTATTTCTCCCTTCTCAAATCAAAACTTTAAAGAATTTACTGAAAGTGCCTTTTCTACGCTTTTCAATTTTACCCAATCAGCATAACTTAAGCAATTTTTTTATACCCTCATCCCTTTAATCAGCAAAAAGCTGATCTGTTTTTTCATGGAACATTGCATCAGTATTCTGCAGACTCCCCCCCCGGCAAGGAATTGACGCAATATTTGAATGGTGTCATGGTGTCATGGCGTCACTGCTGAAGACCACAACAGCTGTACACGTTAAGGATATGTAGGTCAAGAGGCTGGTGCAGCACAGTGGTTAAAAAATGGAACTTTAGCTGGTCAAAATTAAAAAAATGGAGTAAATTCAATGAAAGTGGATATTCTGGGGGTTTTCGAGGTCGCAAATTTCAAAGCTGAAATCAGATTTTCAAAATCCAAGATGGCGGACCCAATATGGTGGCAAAGTACCTGAGTTTTTTAGTTTAAAGAGACAAAACTTGTGACGTGGGGGTTTTCGAGATCGCTGAATTAAAATCTGAAATCAGATTTTCAAAATCCAATATGGCGGCCAAGTACCTGAACTTTTTAGTTTAAAGAGACAAAACTTAGACTAGGGGGTTTTCGAGGTCGCTGAATTCAAATCTGAAATCAGATCAATAGTAAATAATAATTAATACTGTTTAAAGAACCCCGTGACCGGTCGGCGATCGGAAAGAATGCAATAATGCAACAGTGCGACCCATAAGTCAAAAAAATTGACGTTCCGTCAAACAACCCCCATATGATAGCAAGCAAAAGCATTTCCCTTTTTCCATCCAAATACAATACGTGACGCGAAGAGGGACCGCGCAACTAAATCATTTCTCTAGTCCTAAGTCTAGATACTAATTCTGTTTTTCAATTATTAAAATAAATAAAATTCCGCAATGATTAGTCAAAACAAACAAGTATTTTCATCAAGTTTAAGAAACGGTTTTTTCAACTTTTAATTTCAGTACGCGTACGACCGAGTAAGATATTACCTATTTTACTCCGCATATTACACTACCTGATCTAAACGTAAAATGATAGATGTCACAAAATCCACGTATGGCATTACCGTGCAATTAAGTGAGTTGAGTTGATTATTAACGTAAAAAACACGACGGTCCTTGCAAGGTCTTTTCTTCATCGTTTTGGGTCGTTGAACTTAAAAACCTATTTTTCTTTTCCTACATATACGCATATATTCAAGCAAACAAGAAAAAAAAAAGGTACATGCAACGAATCATATAAAAAAGGGAAAAAAATACACAATCAGATAAAAGAAAGATGTATTACGATTTGGCCTTGAGAGTGAACTTCAAGTCCGGTGAAAGACCTCCGCAACAATTATAACTGAATTTGATAAATTAATGGAAAAAAAGTAATAATAATAATGATGATAATAAAAAAAATTTAAAAAAAAGCAAGTTAGCCATATGAAACTTGTTATCTATGGTCTTAACTTCGGCAATAAGCATTGGGGAAAAAAAGATTTTAATTCCCTTTCCGGTTATTTATCCTAACTATAATTAAGCTTATTTTCTTTGGAAAAAAATAATATGGACTTCTGCCGCATAATTATAATACCAAAAAAAAAGAGACCACGTTCCAGGGTCCCATGAATCATATTAAAAAAGAAAATTAAGCCAATCCTGCAAAACGAGTTTTCCAAAAACAAAAAAAAAAAAAAACTTTGTCCTGTTAAGCTTTAAGAAAAAGGTTATGGCTGCTAATTTTCTTTTTCTTCATTTGAATAATCGCGAAACAAACCCTGCAACATTCGATTAACTAATAATGATCCTCGACGTTGGGCGCTCGTTTAATTCAATAGAAAAACTTCTGGGTTTGACTTCTTCAGAAAATTTTTCTTCACCCTAGTGTCCTCACAAAGAAATGCGTAACTAATTTGAAAGCGCTAATCTTATTCTCATTCATCTAAATTCCAACTGAGTATTTGTCCGTTTCCCCGAAAAAATAAACAAACAAAAATCTGAAAGTCAATCGGTATGAATAATCCATTAATTCACGTCGCTAATGCTAATTAATCATCGTGCTTCAAAGAGCACAGCAGATTTCAGTTTCCTCTGAGTCGGTTCAAATATTGTTTTGCCAAAAAGGAAAAAAAAAAAAAAATACAACTGCCGATATGTAAACTCGGTTCATTTAACTTCGGGGAATATTATTCGCATCTTCATCCTCTTATAATTATTTTTGCGAAAGATATGGACAGTAAAATAATGAGCTTATTGTTCCATGTAACTATTGAGAAATTAATCGTATTTTTAAAGTAAAAAAAAAAAAAAAAAAAACTCGAAGGGAAATAAAACGGCATGCGGAAAGTGTGCGACTATGAAATTCTGAGTCTTTGGCAGTTTAATAGCCAGTTTAATTGCGATTAAAATCTGGATGGATCACATTGTAAAACTGTTTTCGGGTAAAAGAAAAACGGTTCGCAAGGTCATTAAATACCTGACCTATAAGATATACCTCCCATTACAGAAAAAAAAAAAAAAATACGGCATTATCGATTTTTGAGAGAGCTTATTAAGAAGAAATATATCCTAGGCGTATAGATAAATTATTATACATGAAATATTTTTTTGACGAGCTAAATTTAGGAAATATCTTATTTAAAATGAAAGGCTATAATTATTCAATTTTTATCCGATTTACGAATATTCATATAATCTAATTTAAATGCAATTAAAAGACTCCAAAAAAAGTTTTACTAATTTTCTAGAGAAAGAAATAAAAACAGGGGACTATCGGCTGGTTCGCATATCCTTTTTTTTATAGGCAATAATCAGTCAACAAATTTAAAACTTAACTGCTGTAATGATGTTAAAAAAACTGTAAAATGTTTTAAGGACTTCTGAATTTAAAAGGGGTAGAAAACTTGTTTTATATATTTTTTTTTAAAGACGGAAGACTATAAAAGTCGGTAATCAGAATTTAAAAAAAAAAAACTCTAAATGACTTACAAAACCTTAAACTTATAATACAAATTCTAACATTTTGTAGATGTTTTGCGAATCGTATTTTTGCTCTATGTGCTATTTTGATCCATGAGAAAAAAAATTAGTGAAAACGGGATTTGAACAAGCTCGTTTGGCACGGTGATTTTATTATTTCGCACAGTGGGCAAATAAAAAATACTCTCAACCTGTTATAATAAAAATCTCTTTTTCAGCAAGACAATAAGCCTACACGAAAATTTATTTTCCTTTCACGATAATGACAGATAATTTTATCATGAAGTAAATAGAAAATTCTTCAGCGTATGATATGCAGAAACAGAGTCCGGGAGCTCAATCAAAAGAGTTTTCGAAAAATCCCGGTCTGAAATCATGTTATTCCATATTCTGATGAGCTTTATTTTAGTGGCTTTAAAAAAAAAAAAATTTCAAAACATTTTCCCTGTTTTCCAGGCATGAAATCGTAATTTAAAATTTATATAAGCTTGCTACTTGAGGCACACTTTGATCTCTTTTTCAATTTATACAAGTTTCTGTTAAAAATATTGAGGATGCCCAATAAAGCTCCGAAATTTTAGCTATTCAATTTTCGGCTTCTATAAAGGAGCACCCTATAACATGTTAAAAAGTGATAAAATCGTTCCGAATTTTTCCGATATGCAAATACGTGAAAGACAACAATTCGAACATTAACGACAAGGAAGTAATAGTGATGATAGACCAAATCAAATTCAACCAAAACTAACGAAATCAATATTATTAGCTGGTTTCTCGACTGTTTTGTTTAACAGCCAGAACTAATTTAACTTTACATTAATTTTAAATTCTGACTTTCATCTAACTGGATCAGTCGTTTAAGGCAATGGCGGAAAATATCTGAGCCAGACCTGAAGCCGATAAGCAGTAGAATATGAAACGAAAATTGAACCAAAGGCCATATGAACTTGCTGGTCTGAAAAACTGGTAAAATTCATGTACGGGAAGGGAAAGAAAAAAACTAAACCAATGAATTAAAGCCTCAAAAAAAAGGGAATGATCAGAAGCTTTAAGAGGAGGCTTTACGGATACCGGCTTTACGGATACCGGCTTTCCGGATACCGGCTTTCCGGATACCGGCTTTACGGATACCGGAAGGAATGACTGTTTTCTCTAATACTCGATTTACGATGAAAAAATTCCTAATTTTAGGTATCTAACGAACTCCCCTGGTATATCCTGGAATTTTTAGTGCAAGCTTCAACTTGTCTGAAATGTATGGGAGACGGAAAAATCATTTCGAAAAAAATTGCGGTCGAAAAACTTTGATTTTGTTTTCCTGGTTTTTGTTTCCTAGGAACAAGTTGAAACTTGTGCCGAAAATACAAGAAAAAGTCAAAGGAGTTCGTTAGATACCAAAAATTTGATTTTTTTCTCCGTAAATCGAGTGTTAGACAAAAGAGCCAATTCTTCCGGAATTCCGTGAAGCCTCCTCTTAAGAGAATGTAAGCCAAAGCTGCAATAAGCTTCTATTTAAGGGGTCATACTGTAGTTTTTTTTTCTTCTGGGAAAATTATTAGGTTTATATTAATATGGGGAAAAACCTAAAATTTCATGATTTTCAGAATTCTTGATTCTTGATTCAGAATGCGAAAACGGGAAAAAGTAAAAAGAAAAAAAAGTAACTAGTGTTAGGGTGCAAATTCACTAAGGAATGTTGGATCAACATATTCTACCAACTTGTAGGACCAACATGCAGCACTTTGTTGGACCAACATGTTTGGGTGCAAGTTCACTATGGAATGTTGGACCAGCATGTTGTACCAACTTGTTGTACCAATATGTTTGACAAGCGAACGAATCGACTTTGACAGAATTTACTTCTAGGGTGCAAATTCACTATGGAATGTTGTATACGACATGTTTTTACTATATACAGTATATATAGTCACTATGGAATGCTGTACCAACATGTTGGTAAAACATTCCCTTGTTGTAACAATATGTTGTTGGTCCAACATTACATAGTGATTTTGCACCCTTAAAGAAATCCATTTTTAAATGTACCTTCTCTCATCTGCTTCTGCGATTCCTTACCACACTCTACCTACATAGGAGCCCTTTGGTACAAATCAGCAACACTTTTTGCATCGGTTTGTTGTTGTCTCACCTTTCTGCATCGGTTCCCACGTGAGGCTTATTTTCAAGGGGGGAATCTAGTTTTCCAAATACTTTTAAATCTAAAACCGCTATTTGAAAAATAAAAGGATAAGTTTTCAATTGCTTTACGAGATAGATAATCTCCCGGCAAGCAGATTGCCTGATAATAGTTTTTCTTGACCGTTAATTACCGCAAAACTTCATAATACTTTATAGTCTTTAATGCTCTTTAAACAATATGCCTCGAGACTTGTCTTTCCGACAGCCGAAAGTTTAACAAAGATATGTAATTAATCAGATGTTCATTGTCTGAGCACAAATTGCCGTCGGGCGTGATTATCAGAAGACAATTGCAATCTTAGATATTTTACATCTTAATAATAAAAAAAAAAAACTGCACCAGACGATTTAATGAAAACTCACACGGAACACATGTCAACCGGTTAGGACATTGCTAATTCGCCAATTTTCTTCAGGGCTGCAAACCGAACCGAACCCTGAACCGAAATTCGGGTTTTTCGGACCTTTTTCCCGGAACCTGAACCGGAACTTGAACCGGAAAAAAATTTTAACCGAATCGGAACCTTAAACCACGAACCGAGAAAAAGTTTTACCCGAACCAAACCTTGAACCCTAAACCGGAAAAAAATTTTAACCGAACCGGAACCTTGAACCACGAACCGGGAAAAAAGTTTACCCGAACCAAACCTTGAACCCTGAACCGGAAAAAAAATTTGATCCAAATTGGACTTTCTGTTAAAATATAAATTTAAATGTAATATCAGGAGATTTGCAATAGGCAACACTGCCTTTACTATTGTGTGAATAGATAGTGCAAATAGTTGAGTAAAATATCAATTGAGTACATAAAAAAGGCTTAGAATGGAGACCTTATTCGGGATTCTGAACTAGACCCCTTCCGCCTATCAGGGTTCTCGAGGAGCTCCACATCAGGGCAGGAAGCCCTGAAAAGAAAATTATAAATTTGCAAGCCGAACCGAACCTTGAACCAAAGTCCGGGTTTTTCCGACCTTTTTCCCGGAACCTGAACCGGAACTTGAACCGTATTTTTCACTAGGAATGGAGCTGAACCCAGTCGAACCGAAAATTATAAGGTTGCTACTGAAACCCGAACCGGAATTTGAACCAAAATTTTCATAACGAATGGAGCTGAACCCAGCCGAACCGAAAATTATAAATTTGCAACTGAAACCCGAACCGGAACTTGAACCGCATTTTGTATTAATATCGGAACCGAACCCGAACCAAACCCAAAAATTCCTCGCGGTTTGCAGCCCTGATTTTCTTCCGCACAAGCAAAAAAAAAAGAGTTATATGTACAATGTCTTATGCGGTGTAAAAACCGGGTGGTATCTTCACTTAATTTCCATTCTTCTAAACCGTATTGATGGGTTTCAGTATCATTATAAACAAAGCAGCGGTTTTTGTCACCGCAGGACAAAGAATAAATACTTTGATCAATCGGTCGTTGGACGAACCTCAGGTCATTGATATCAATTGTTAAAATATTTTATTATATCACCTAATAGAAAGGATTTTTTTGACATATGTTTTTTCATATAATAATTTGATATGTTAAGCGTGAATCGTTTCATTTGTATTTTTTTTTTTTTTTTTTTTTTTTTTTTTCCGAAACGATTTTTTTTTCTTCTTTCGATTGTGGTTTTCTACATTGTCGACCGCTGAATGTATTAAATTATATATCCGACCTTAACTATTAGGAACTCATAACCTTTTAACATTCTAAAGCATACAAATAATAATCGATCTATAAGGAATAGAAATGTAAATTATAGATTGTCTAACAAAGTAAATGAAGGCGTCCTTTTCCTCTATGTTATGATTGTTTAAAAATGTGCTCACGGTTGTCATTTTTTATTGCATGATCTATTAGTATATCTGTCTGTCAAAAATTTTACAGTAGCAAGAAGAGTGATGGATAACAGCTTCTTTCTAATTTGATTATCGCAAAAAAAAAAAAAAAAAAAAAAAAAAATAGATTTGTGGTATGCAATGGTATAACAGCCCAGCAAATTATGGTTTACATAGAAATTAGGCTCAGTCATTGTCTTATTGATTCGTTATATTTATCGAGTATTCTTTTCATGACAAATGTACCTCAAACTGTGCATCACGATTTATGTTTTGCAGGCTTAATATATCTAATTTTCAGTAGAATGGAAAGGAACGGTTTTTATTAATGGTTTAATAATGATTCTTATTTATCATTTTATTTATCACGGGGGATTTCGAGTTATTTCACTTATTCGTGTGCAGTTGAAAAGCAAAACTCTTTCGTTGAAAGGATAAAGATAGTTCGCATAGTTTTTTTTCGAATGCCTCGAAATTATCCAGTCTCAAAAATGCTCGAATTAAATCTCATCGGCCCCACCTTGATTGCTTCCTAATTACACCTATGATCCGCGTTACGCTAAAAATTCGAATAAATATTAATTATTTCGGATTTTAAATCGGTTAAACACTGACTGGTCTCTAAAAATATCTCACCTAAACTGACACGATGTAGGAATGTTCCTTAAGTGACCCATTCAAAAAAAAAAATAAAGAAAATAAAATATAATTAAATTTTTTATACGTTTTATCAAGCCGAAGGTTATATTCCGAACGCTGTAAACGCTTCTTTTTTTTGAAACTTTTTTTTATTTTTTATTTTAAAGTGTCAAAGCGATTCTTTATTCAATTTTTCGATGATATTAATCTAACAGGATATTGTTATTCAAAAAATAATTTACAAAATAATAATATTGATACTTTACATTGTTCGACGAGATTTTTTTAACGGACATTTTTCACACTAGTTATCTAAGAATCATATGAGCATCTTCGAGATCAATAACATTTTTTAGATTGCAAAACGAAATCAACCGACCAGTTTTTTAAAATATGTTCGACCTTAAAAATGGAGGTTCATCTTCCTTAACTTTCGAAATAAAATATTCAAAGAGACAGCTTCAGTGAATACCGGAAGGATTGGCTGCTGGTTTTTAGTAAAATTTTAACGAAATCTTTTGTTCTTGTGTTTTCTGATAATGTATTTGAAATTGTTTTCCGGCTGCACGTACATCTCAGACAAGTTGAAACTTGCACCAAAAACTCCAGTTTACGCTATAGAGTTCGTTAGACACCTAAAATTTGAATTTTTTCACCGTAAATCAAGAGAAATAGACGCAACATCCATTCCTTCCGTTATTCACTCAAGCTTCCTCTTAAAACAAATGGAAATTTTTTTTAAAAATCTTTTTTTTTTTTTTGCATTCCTTCGTTTGATTCGGGTCTCGGGATGACAGAAAACTCAAGAAAACAAAAATATCTTTATTTTCAGGAAAAAAAAAAAGAATGAAACAAAATGACTCTTATTCCAGGAGATCAAAGATCAATATACTTTACAAGAAACACGTATACGAAAAAGAATAACTATCTTTTAATAACAATAAGAAAATAGTGCACGTAGAGGTGACTGAAATGAAGAAGACCGTGTAAAATGGCAGTTACGATTCTATTCTTCGACTTTCTAAAATAATCTGATTCATTTCTCGATTCGCACATTTGTCTTTTCAATCGATTGCTTTAAATTTCGATTTCTGCTCAAGAATATATATCTATTTTTTTTTTTTTTTTTTTCAAATGGACTGTTTTTGTCTATGCCACACAATCCGATTTTAATTAAAATGCAAAGCTATTTTGAAAACTTCTTAGTCACCAAAAAAGAGAGAGAGAGAGAGAGAAAAAAACTGCACAATTAAAATCGTATATACCCATCTCGCCTAAGCCAGTATTTTTACGACCGAAACCCGACTTCCAGCTGAAAGACGGGAACCCGTTGGAACTAATTATGGAATAGTTTAAGTGAAGGCCTATGCATAAGTTATTTATGGAAGCACTCATTATTTTTATTTCTGATCCTGTAATGGAAAAAACGACTTTTAAATTCGCAAAGTTAATTGGAGCATCACTGTTGAAAAAACAAAAAAATTAAAAGCCTTGGTCAAGAGCTACCTAAGCGCAAAACGAAAAAGAGAGGAGAAAAAAAAAGAACGGGCCCTTGGTTAATTTATACGTACAAAAAAAAAAAAAAAAAAAAAAAAATCGGCGAGATTTGTTTACACGTTATATTGATAAATTAGACGGCATATGAAATCTCAATCATTATAATGACATGCATCTTTCATCCCATCCAAAATGAGATATTTAGGGCGGATTCATTTCATTAGTGAATTTAATCCATTATTCAATTGTTAATTATGATTATAAGAAAATGATACGCCTGTATGTTTATTGTTTATTATGTCTATTTATTACGGTCTTCCGTTTATTGTATAATTGATGATTATTTTTAATTAGAAGCCGGTAGGCGTCGTGAATCTTTTTTAACGTTTTTTTTTTTTTTTTTTTTACTGTACTGGCGATTTTAAATTTTTTTTCTTATTGGAAATAATACCACGAAAAAAGCAAAAACGAATTTGCAAAAGATCATTTCCTCCACAAAGACCATGAACCTTCAACCAGAAATTTACCACGGTCATGATCCTGTGTCTCCGTTTCATAATTAGGTACTGTGCATTTTAAAAAAAGTCATCGGTAATCAAGTATTATTAACTTACTTTACTGAAAATTCCGTGCCTAATCGTCCATCTTTTTCATGAATGTCCAGCATTTTTCTGAATATTTTTCCAATAATAAGAAAATAATAAAAAATAATAAAAAAAAAAAGAAAACGATTTTTCATATTTTTTTTCTGGGAACAAAGGCTTCCGATGCTAAAACCTTCTTAATGGGATTCATCAACTTTAATTATTAATAATTATCCTTCCAGAGCTTTCGCAATAATTAGTAAAAATTTTCATGAGTCAAAAATGTTAATTGTAAAAAATGACCAACATTATTATAAGCCTGCTCTTCTTTTTTTTTTTAAGGCCAAAAGGGAAGCGGGATTTAAGGTTAACGCATTACAAATATTTTCAAAATTGCTCCTTAACCTTGATTTTCCGAATAGCAGACATATGTGAGTTATTGTTTTTGTTAGAAAAAAAAATTGGTTAAAACAATGGGAATTTATGGCGTAATCGGAGTAAAAATCGACAAACTGGTTTTTGCTTTTCTATTTTTTTTTTTTTTTTTTTTTTTTTTTTTGATGAGCAGATGATGAGGTGCCGCGTTTATGGAGAAACAAACAACCCACATTGAATTGAATCAAAGGTTACCATCACAAGAATGAGATGGAATAATGCGAAGAATTATCGAATATAGCGGTGACCTCCTGACCGAGGTCGCTTCTCCCGACACGTCTTACCGTTAGTCCATCAACTTCATCCATTGTTATAAACCACAGCCGGAGACGTCTTTTGATAATTTCCATGTCGGTTTTACCACGATAATAAAACAATTCTGAAAAAAGTGGGAAATCGATCGATTTGAAATATCCATTCAAAATAAGAAGAAAAAAAAATGTCTTGACTCATTCACGTTCTTGCGCCGGTCAAGAGTGTCCGAAACGTATTTCGAATAATTATGAAAGCAAGGTTTTGGTTCTTAGTATATTCCGTAAAAAGTTCAGAGTTCGATAGTTTTCATTTCATTTTCGATTGAAAAAGAATGAATAAGACAAGTCAAAAAACGTAATAGACAATGAATCGAAAAAATCAGAAAGTTGTACGGGTGATTCCTGTTTTGGAAAAGCACTAGCCAAATACACAAAGGGTCGAAAATCAAAAATTTTGCAATTTCAAAATGCTTGACAGTGCAATCGCTGTGGCTTATCATATCATTTGTAAAAAATTTTTCACTTTCGAAATTTTTTTAAACGGCGTCTTGGTGGGGCGCAAGAGGGCCAAAGTTTTGGAAAATCCCATAAGGGATGAAATTCGACTTTTGAATTTTTGTGAAAAAAGTACCGTTTCCTATCAATTTTCAACGTAGATTTCGAAAATCAAATCTGTTTGCGTCTAGCTTTTTCTCTTCTTGAGGTACAGGCCAAGTTTTCCATAAAAATGTCAAAAGTCTAAAATTTTAATATTTTAATCATATTTTTTAGAATAACTCAGGAACAGAAATAGCTAGACTCAAATCGACTTAATTTTCGAAATCTACTTAAAAATCCGACAGGAAGCGGTACCTTTTTTTACAAAAATCTAAAAGTCGAATTTTCATATTTATGAAGTTTTCCAAAACTTCTCCCTCTTGCGCGCCCTCAAAAGGCTGTTTAAAAAAAATTTCGAAAATGAAAAAAATTTATGCAATAGATAAACCACAGCTATTGCGCTATAAGGCATTTTGAAAATCCAAAATTTTTTATTTTCGACCCACCCTAATATACAGTAGACAATTTGGCCCCTGATTAATTTAAAAAAATAAATAATTTTAAAAAAAAGTGAGACAGACACCAAGTCGCAGTCTCGGAAAATTAAATGCTAGGCAACTAGTCGAATACAGGGTGATAATACACGGTGACCGGTACAGCAGACGATACTCTCCAGCGTGCCACCTTGGTGGACTTGACTCTGCTTCTTCATTTTTTATTAAGCAACACTAGGGTGCGCCAAAACCATCCCATTACTAAAAGCATTGAATAAAAATCTAACTGACAGTGAATCTAAATATCAAATGAAAAGCAGTGACAGTGAGGAGAGTGAGACGGACACAGAGACTTACAGTAAATCTGATGCTAGTGACATGGAAGATGAAGAAAGCAAAAGCGTCCCTTATTTTGCGAATTTTCGAATTTTAAATCGTATACCCTCCAAATCGATGCTCTATGGTGCACTGATAAACCCTAATTTTTTCCAGATTTTTTTGGGCACCGGAAAGAGTGCCGACTTGAGCTATAAATTTCCGAAAATTTCCATAAGAAAAAAAAAAGTCGACAATTTTTTTTTTCGCGGAAAGACGTCGTTTCCTATCGGGAATTTTGCGTAGATCACGAATCTGAAGTCCGTTTCTTAAATCTGGTACGGCTTTTGAGCTAGAGGCCAAAATATGAGCAGAACTTAGGACTTAGTGCCTTTTGTCATTTAAGCAGGTTTTCTTGCCACATTTTCTCCTGTAACTCAAAAGCCGGACCAGATATAAAAAAACGGACTTCAGATTCGTGATCTACGCAAAATTCCCGATAGAAACGACGTCTTTCCGCGAAAAAAAAAATTGTCGACTTTTTTTCTCTTATGGGAATTTTTGGAAATTAAAGCTCAAGTCGGCACGCTTTCCGGTGCCCAAAAAAATCTGGAAAAAAATAGGGTTTATCAGTGCACCATAGAGCACCGATTTGGAGGGTATACGATTTAAAATTCGAAAATTCGCAAAATAAGGGACACTCTAAGCAACACACATCCAAATCATTTTCTTCTTTCAATTCCAAATACAACCTCCAATTTTATTCGAATGCTCAAGTATTGCGATTACATTCCCCCTAAAGGTCGCAAAATTCACCCCGAATATGTTCAGTCAACATGTTGGACAAACATTTTCATTCAGCATATTCCCCAACGTATATATGAAGCTCAACATAAGCAGTGAAGCTTTTTTGAACAAGTTGGGTGAAAATGTTTCCAACATCACCGAACAAATTCGCCACTTTCATCTAACACCAGCTTTTTCGCCCCAAGACTGCAGTACAACAAAAACCTGACATATTCCAAATTTCATAATCACAAATATGAGGTAAACTGCAATAAAAGATGCAAATCGATAAAGCATTCAAAAAAAAATTTTTTTTTCACCACAAACGTTTTAGGCCTATTAAGGCATCCTCTTAAAAGTGGACCACGGCCGACTTTTTGCCGCAACGAAAAAAAATTAAAATAAATTCTGGGAACGTTTTTTACGCGTTTAAAAAAAAATAAAATAAAATAACGGTCGAAAATCGCTATTTCCCATTCAAACAATAAGACGATAAGTTTACGCGTTATAATGCCAATGATAATCGTGACAATTTATTAAATAATAATTTATATATCCTTTAGGTTATCTAAGACAGGTTTGCGATGTTGCTCCGCAAACTTACGTAACAATTAGTTATTGGATTCGTGCTATGTGATTAGAAAAATCTAACTGACCGAATTGTGGTGCAGAAAGAAAATACGATTTATTCAGAAAATTACTATACTGTACATAAAAGCCTAATAAAGTCTGAAAAAAAAATGTAATGGAATCATTCAGAACCATTTTTACCTTATGAAACTGGCACAAAAATAAAGGGAGAAATATCGATTTCATATCGAAATGGACATGTCAATCATAATTTAAATACCAATTTTAATCATAACTTAAGTTTTTTTATTAACGGGATTATTCAAAAGCCTGATGATTTTCTAGGGCATTTTAGATGAAAGATGAAGATGGTTATAGTTTAATTTTTTTTTTTATTATAAATTGCTTCCTTGTTTCAATTTACTCAAACCGATTTTTTTTTTCTTTTCGTTTCAGATATGATACCAAACATAAGATTGGCCTTTTCTCTACTCTTTGTAACTTTAGTAAATAGTGCACAACTCGAAGACTGCGACCCTGAAATGATAGGGTTCGAACTCGTAACGGGCTACGTATTTTCGGCGCCGACAGATCTACTGGATTCACAACCAGGAACACTCATGTTGACAGACTGTCTAGAAAGCTGTCAAGCCAACGACACATGTCAAGCAGTCAATTACGAAACCGGGTTATGCGTTTTATTTAGTTCTAATGCAGACACTCATCCAGGTATGTGATTTGTTCTCATGCGTGTGATATCCATTAAGATTTGTGGCAGGAACGAAAACCTAGGAATTATTTTTTTTTTTTTTCCGTCTCTCTTTAAATTCTAAAGTCATAGGCTTGTGAGCAGATTGTAAAAAAAAAAAAGCCAAGAAAATAAAAGCGAATGATTTATCGATGACTTATTATAGTAAGCTTTAGACGTCTTTATAACATTTCGTTGTTGACACGTTATAAATGTTCGGTCATTAAATTACGACAAGTTGAATTGTCGAAAAACGATACAAAGAAACCGCTATGGTGTTAAAAAGTAGCGTTTTGAAAATTACACGGTAAATTATATTAAATGTTATTTGTTTTTCTTCTAGGTGCTTTAACGCGATCGCAATTTCCAGTGTTCACAATTTACGCTCAGAAAAGTTGCCTGGGCGTGAAGCCTTGCGAACGAGCCTGGTGCTTCGATCGAGTGATAAGTTATCAATTGACCGGATACACCAAAAAGAAGCACACCGTTCAATCGAGACAGGAATGCCTGGAACTGTGCCTTGGAGAAAGGGAATTTATTTGCAGGTAAATAGGAAAATCGTCCTGTTTTTAAAATTAAAAACATTTTTGAAAAATCATTGGGGTTTCAACTGTTTTATTATGATAAAGTCTTGGAAAATATTTCAGTGTGAAAATTTTAAGGGTGCAAATTCACTATGAAATGTTAGACCAACATGTTGTACCGACTTGTTGGATCAACATTCCACACTAATTTTGGCGTACGAGTAAATTCTGCAATAGTCGATTCGTTCGCTTGTCAAACATGTTGGTACGACAAGTTTGTCCAGCATTCCAACAAGTTTATAACATGTTTAAAAAGGTATAACATGTTTGTCCAACATTTGTACCAATTGTTGTACCAACATGTTTGACAAACGAACGAATCGATCATTGCAGAATTTACTCCTAGGCAGAAATTCAATTCTTCGTCAACATGTTAGTATAACTTGTTGTGCCAATATGTTGGTTAAACATTCCATACTGAATTTGCACCCTAAAATAAATCTTAAAGCATTGCAAATAAATAAAAAATTAGAAACTGCATATTATAGAAAGCAGGCATCGAACCGTTCTAACCCAAAAAAAATTAGGAAATTTAGGGACCAAAAACATTTCATTTTCGAACTTTTTATTACGTCCAGGCTTGATTTGAACCCCTTAAGCCCAGTCCTGATTCACTTTGACCCTCACGAAAAAGGCCGAAATTTTATAGAAACCTTTGTTCGAAGGACTTTAAGTATTAGGTGGTTAATTTTGCTTCAAAATGGCTGTGACGGCTCAAAAATTTTTGATTTAGTTTTGGTCATTTTTTTAGCAACAATTTTCACCTAAAAATTGCAGTCACATATATTAGGTTACGACAAGCTTCTTGATATAACCACAACGAAATTTTGACCTGACAACGATATCACGACCCAAAATTTTTTCCGATATTTTAGCTCGGAAGGTAGCATTTGAAGCAGGCTGCATAGCGCTAAGTTAAAAACATATGCAACACTTTTTTTAATAAAATAAGACCAAAGGCAATTTGGAACAAAAAAAAATTGGGTTGAAGTCAAAATTTAAGCTAAAATTTGATTCAATTTTTCATTTTGACTTTAAATTTTTTTTTTAATTTTCTCAAATAATATTTATCTTAGTTTTTCGGGTCCATTTTCACTCCCACCTAATTTTTTTCTGAACTGCATTGCAATAAATTTTAAAAATTTTAGGAATTTTGAAAAAAGATTGACTACTTCTTGAAATTTTACTATCATTTTCTGATTTAATAAAATAATACAGGCATAAAAATTAAAACGAAGAAAAATAGGGACTTTTACAGACTTTTTTTCAAAAGAGGGACTTTTAGGGACTCATGTTAAAAATAGGGACTTTTCCAAAAAAACGAACCCCGGTTCGATGCCTGAAAGCAGAGCCCTTAAGATGTCTTTTGTTTCTCGTTAAATTTGGGGTAAAACAACCTTTAAAGCAAACTTTTCTGCAAAATGGAAGCAATAACTGTGCAGTGTTAAATGCAACCAACATATTGTCTGCTAAGACAAATATTGCATTAACATTACACCGGTATTGACGATATGTACCGGTGCTGCTCTATTTTGCAGTAACCCTGCGTCCAAAAAGAACGGTCAATCATATCAAAGGTCATTGGAAATGTGAATAATGATTTTTTGGCGTATTCGTATAACTTCGACGTTGGTTACATTGCACGAAAATTTTTAAGCGAAACGTTTCGAAAATTTCTTCGCGAGGAAAGTGGTTACATTTGTTTCAGGCTGTAATACGCCATAACATTTTTTTTAAATTCATTTTTTTTTTTTCTACGTTGTGTAAGAAAAATTGACTTAAATTGATAAGGTACTCGGCCGCTGATATATATGTCCCCTTATCACGTAAAAAATATAATAGAGCCCCAAAAATAACGTCAATCATCCTCAAAAATCTCGAACATAATCGAAAATTTTCGAAACGTTTCTAACAATAATTTTCGTGCAATGTAACCAACGCCTTCGTGTTCATTACTGAATTAGTGAATAGGCCTACATTCGAAAAAAATGGTAAAAGTGCTGCATTATTAGCGTGAAAGCTTCTTGGATACTTCATTTCACCTGAAAGATAGTTTCATTACGGTCGAGACATGAACAAGTATAAAAAAATCATGCCCTTTTACCATAACCAAAAAGAGATTTAAAAGAAAAAAAAAATCTGGAAGGTAACTAATGTTGAAGACAAGCAGAAATGATCCTAGACAAGAGACCTTTGAATCATTGCTGAAAATAAAATGTTAGGCATAAATGACACCAGGAATGCTCTTTTGAAGACAATTATAATAAAATAAAATAACTGCTAAGAACAAGAATATTCCAAAAATGTCAAGAGCTAGAGCGAGATATCGCAGGAATCCAGTACAAGTTTGGCAGACTATTAATTTATTATGGCCAATAAATTAAAAAGGACGTAAAAAATTTCATTTCTTTTCTTCACCCTTTCTTAAAATAATTTTTTAAACGTTTTCTTGGAAAATTCTGTCAAAGGGGTGATCTAGCGCAAAACTCTTGCCGGAACAATTTGCTTGCCCGTAAGCAGTCAAAAGGTTTTCCCATTAAAAAAAAAAAAAAAAAAAAAATGAAGGGTAAATTAATGCTATTGGCGGGAAAATTATGAAAAAAATGAAATGATGAAAATGATGAAAATTATCAATAAAATTATGGGAATTGTGAAAAAATTAAATTTGGACTACCTCTAGATTACCGTAGTTTAAAGCCCATGGAAAACAAGTTAAATTTTTTTTAAAACCATTACTGTTGGCAGCTATGTTCGCAATCTTAATCGATGACATTTCAATAAATATAGCGCTCTGTTTCTCAATACTTTAAAAAGTCTGAAGTCTGGGATATCGATCCAGGTATAAGAGTAATAGGTCGAGCAATTACCGAATCACGAAAATTTCGATTCAGAATCTTGCCAAAAACTAATTTTGTAGGTTTCGAGTTTAAAATGCAAAAATCCATGATTTTTTTTTAGCCTCTTAGTCACACTTTGGACAAAACAGTCATTCGTAGGGGACTCTTCTTTTAAGTAATAAACTCATTACTAGAATATAAATTGCCAAAAAAAGGAGTGTGAATGATCCAAACATAACCAGTAAAGATGTCACGCCAACTTTTTTTTCCTATTTACTATTTAGAGTTTAGCTTACATTTTTCTCTCTGCTGGGACTTTCATAATAACAATACCGGGGGGTTTTAGTAGTTCCCAATTGCTTTCATCATCACGATTCTCCATCACAAGTGTTAATGCAACCGATAACACCGATATATATGGTCGCCGCCTTAAATGCAAATGCTCATATAAGTAGTGCCGTGAACTGTCACTCCACCTTGTACCAGTCATGGTACATGGTCAAGGTACACGGTCACGGTGGCTACTATTGCCCTCCAATCCCTAAGTCCTGAGGTAAAAACTATACCGAAGAAATATTGCTTGCAATAGCGCCGCCGACAGAAGGTGAAAAAGACATGCATAACGCTGCGCGAAGCGCTTAATTCTAATTTTTTAAACGGACGCAGGCACTTTAAACAAGCGGAAAAAAAAATATGACCGAAAGATATAGAAATCGAAAAACCTTTTAAAAAATTGGTAATGCTTGAAAATAAAAAAACCCTTAAAAGTCGAAAACTAAATGATTAATCTTGACAGAAAATTAATATCTGATGATGAAAATCACGTATTTGTCGTTTCTCTACCACTCAGTTTATCTCGTCTTATTTAGAAAAAAAAAAGTATGCGCTTGGCAATTACTTTAAATACAAAAAATATAAAAAATCCCTGCCCACTTATTTGCCCTTTAGAAAAATAAATAACGAAAAAAAAAACATTCTTTTTTCCAGCTACTAACGCTAACGTAGTAAATAGCCAGATTAATTGGTGAATAAATCAACTAATGTCTGAAGATGGCTAATAGAATTATCGAGTGTTAGTAATGATTGCAGCGTTCACGGTCAATTTGACAAGAATCATAAAGCTAATTACTCTACGCCTAACTACAAACTTGTCGATGGAGATAAAATGACTTCTATATTATCGGGATATTTTTCTAAATTGAAAGATAATACTTTTCAATTTGTTCTACAAATGTATAAATCCTATTTTATACGAAAAATCTAATTATTGATTTGCCTTTGTCGTTAAATTTTTCTGCATGACGTCTTTAAAAAAGTTAAACAAGATTACTGTCTTTAAGTTTTTTTTTTTTCCTTTTTTCTCATCGCGTAATTGGTAAATAGAAGGATTGGTACCCCTGTTTGATAAATATTTATTATTGATGGGAACCGGTCAACAGCCTCAAAAAAAAAAAAAAAAAAAAAAATCTCCGTTACTGGAAACATTTTATGTGTTCATTAATTGAAATCACTTAACTGCTGTCTAAATATTTGCGTATGAAATAGGTTCCCAGTAATAAGATTTTTTTTTCGTGCTTTTTCAATTTATTTGCCTTTATTTTCGACGATTAAAAAAGAAAAAAAAATAAAAGGTGAGAAGAGGTCATTCATTTTTTTAATTCTTACAAAAATTTAGTATAGGTATCAAGTTTTGTAAAAAAAAAAAAAAAAAAAAAAAAACCAAAGGACATTTGATATTCATGAAAATTTTTATTGTTTTCGAGATTTTATCAATTCTTGTGGGAATAAACAAAAAAAAAAAAGAATTAACGTTCTTTCGATAATTTAATTCTATGATTTAAATACATTTTAAAATTTATGCCGTGCCATCCTAATGCCTTTGTAGCCAGGTAATGACAAAACTAGGTAAAAGGTCAAAAGATCGCACTAACCGTTAACGGCTTAGGTCGTTTTTTTTTTTTCTGCCTTTTACCAGCGTGCCCAAGATTTTCTAATTCCCGAACGCACTTTTTTTTAAACTACTAATATATTTTAGTGTTTGTGTGGGCCAACATGTCGTATAATTTCGACTGTCTTTTTAAATGCATTTGAAACCGTTATGATATACTGCAAAAGATCCCGCGAGACTTAGACATTTTAATCTAGTAGATGTGTTGGGCACGTGCGTTGTTTCAAGTTTTCATGCGTAGGATCGGCGGGACCTCCAAGATTTCAAGATTAAATTTTCAATTTAACTGTTTTTTATAATCGAGGGAAATGTTTCTTTTTTTTTTTCTATTTTCTTCTTTTGAAAGATAGCTTCTTAGAATTTTGCGTTTCTTGATTGCCTTAGGATTAGCATGACATGTTATCGAAATTATCGAATGATTTTTGATAGACGTTTAAAAACACAACCTTTTGAACTTCTTTTCTTGAATTTTATTCTTATGAAGAGAATCCTTATAAGAAACGGATTCAATTTATTCAATTAGGCAAAAGGATGCGATTTATCTTTGGACATTATTATATCAACAAAGTAAATAAGTTTTGTCGGTGGGATGACATTTCATTTATCTCCAGGGTTCAAAATATTGAAATTTGTTTCGTTCGTATCTAGATGTTGTTCATATGTGAATAAACAAGGATTACCAATGCTTTTACATGCAGTAAAAATTAAATGATGGCTTTTATTGATTTGAATTTGACACTAACTCTCAAGCATAAATACTCCGGTGGGTCGAAAATTAAAAATTTTGAAGTTTCAAAATCCTGATAGCGCAATCGCTGTGGCTTATCATTTGTAAACATTATTTCCTTTTCGAATTTTTTTTAAACGGCGTCTTGATGGTGTGCAAGAGGGCCAAAGTTTTGAAAAATCTCATTAGGGATGAAATTTGAAATTTGGGTTTTTGTGAAAAAAGTACCGTTTCCTATGGAATTTCAACGTAGATTTCGAAAATGAAATCTGTTTGAGTCTAGGTTTTTCTCTTAAGGTACAAGCCAAGTTCGCCATAAAAATGTCAAAACTCTAAAATTTCAATATTTTTATCATATTTTTTAGAATAACTCAGGAACAGAAATAACTTGACGGAAACCGACTTAATTTTCAAAAACTACGTTAAAAATCCGATAGGAAACTGTACTTTTTTCACAAAAATGTAAAAGCCGAATTTTCATCCTTTATGAAGTTTTCCAAAACTTTGACCCTCTTCCACACCCTCAGGAAGCCGTTTAAAAAAAATTACGAAAAGGAAAAAATTTATGCAATAGATAAACCACAGCGATTGAGCTATAAGGCATTTGGAAAATCCAAAATTTTTGAATTTCGACCCACCCTAATAAATACGACCATGCTCGCTATTCTCTTTTTTATTTTTCGATTAACTCCAATGACATGAATCACAGCCGATGATTTTTCTAATTAGTTATGTTCAAGGTAAATAAAAGCCTATCTCATTTCTTAATTACTCGAAAATAATTATTACAATATTTTTTTAACAATATTTTAAATAAATTACTCCTCCTAAACCCATACCAAAACCCTTTGAACCATCTTCGTTTTCTCTATAGTGCGCAAATATTTATAAAAGGTACCATCCAACAAATTCCTAAGTCGATTTTCTCCGGAAACGGTCCTTAAAATATGCAAATGAGAGGAAAAACTGCATATGGCAGCATCTAACAAATTTTTGCGGTATCATTTTTTTTTATACAAGTTTCTGAAAGTAAAAAAAGAAAAAGAAAAAGAAAAATGACCTGGCTTCAAATATAGACATGGAAGAAAAATATTCATGACAACCACAAAGATATAGGAGTCGAATAACATACGGAAATCCAGCTAAAACAATTTTTAAGCGACCTCAATGGAAAACCAATGCCTCAAATTAGGGTCAGTGATCCGCCTATTGCCATTTTCCCCTTCTGATCCAAATTTTATTTATTTTCCCAACATTTAAAATTGAAACCAAATTTTTAAATTATGATTTAAAAAAAAGTGATCTGGGTATAATTTCAGAGCTTCTCAAACCCATATTTACTTTCTACCAATGGTTCAAAAGTAAATACATAATTTAAGAACAAGCGTATATCTAAATTCGGCTGCTGGCGAATATTTGTAAGACAAAACCTAGCAACAAGAAAAGATGATAAATGAAACACCCAATAACCGCTCTCATTATTTTTGGCAATTTTAGTTTTTTGGTTCAGATTCTGAAGATTCGAAAATATGCGAAATCTTTAGCTAATAAGCAATATAATATGCTAATAAGCAAATAAATTTCTATAAAGTGGACGATAGGTGGAACACTGGGTCCAGTATGTCCCCTATGTCCCCTACGACCACTCAACCTCATAAATTCACAATAACGGATTTTCTGTGTTTTCTCCAAACAAGAAAAACTAAAAAAAAAGCACTAAATTTTCGATTTCAATGAAAAAAAAAAAATTCAATTTCAATTCCAGATCTGCGAATTACAATAACGTAACCGGGCAATGCCACCTATCAGAAATGGATAGATTAACAGTTGCCGGATTAGGAGCCTTTCAACCTTCAGAAAACATGGAGTACTTAGAAAATAACTGCGTCGAAGAACCCGGGAAACTATGCGAGTTTAAAAAGATCACGGGGCGGATATTAAAAACAGTTGATTCCGTGTACCAAGAGGTAATTAACTCAATGTCACGCTTTGCCTCAATCCGAAAAAAAAAATGAATGAAATAAAATAAAAAAAATAAAATAAAAAAATTTTTTCCATGGTTTGAACTTTTAATAAAATCCATCTCCATATATGTATATCTATTCTCGTTTAATGCAAATAAATGAAATTATTTTAGGTGTCATCACTGGACGAATGTCGTGAACTCTGCTTGAATTCACCTTATCGGTGTAGGTCGTATGATTACGGAGACACAGGAGAACAAGTTTGCCGGCTGAGTCATCACAGTAGAGCAACGCTTTCCGATATTCAAGATCCGTATCTTGACGTACCCGAAGCCGCCTCCTATGAATTAAGTTCCTGTTATAATGTCAGCATTGAATGCAGATCCGGTGACATGGTGGCTCGAATCAAAACCAGTAAGCTGTTCACCGGTAAGATGTACGCTAAAGGCAGCCCGAATTCATGCGTGGAAGATGTAAAAGGATCTTTGGAATTTTCGCTCAAAATGTCGTATGACGACGTGGAGTGCAATGTAAGACAACCCGGACTAGGAAAATATAATAACGACATTGTAATCCAACACCACGACACGATCGTAACGAGTTCCGATTTGGGGCTAGCAGTCTCTGTCAATACGATTTAACCAACAAGAGTGTGAGTAATGAAGTAGATCTTGGTGTCCGCGGTGAGGTCAAACCAGCGTTATCTGAAGAAGTGGTTGTGGATTCACCTAACGTTGCAATGAGGATAACAGACAGAAAAGGAGATGATGCTAAACCCTCAGCGGCAGTCGGAGATCCGTTGGCATTGCGGTTTGAAATCCTTGACCAAAATTCACCTTACGAAATATTTGTACGAGATCTTGTTGCTATGGACGGAGCTGACTCCAGCGAAATCGTTCTCATCGATTCGGAAGGTTGCCCTACCGACCACTTCATAATGGGCCCACTTTTCAAAAATAAAGATATCGGAAAGGTAAGCATTCACCACCGTTTTACCTACCAAGACGATTATTTAAACCTGCTTTTCTTTTTCTTTAATTCTATAGAGTCTCATATCTCACTTCGACGCATTTAAATTCCCATCCTCCGAAGTCGTTCAGTTTAGAGCATTAGTAACACCTTGTGTACCAAATTGCGAGCCGGCGCAGTGCAACACCGAAGACAGTTCAGGTGAACTTCGGTCAGTTTTATCCTTTGGCAGGAAGCGCAGATCAACGGACGTATCCAGAAGAAGAAGATCATCTTCGTCCGCTAGAGAAGATATGCTTTTAGTGCAATCCATTCACATCAGTGATAGGTTTAGATTTCCGATGGCTTCTAAAAATGGCACGGAGAATGAGACTGTGTTTATTCGCTCAGAATCTACTTCTGGAAACTGCATGAACGTCGCTTATTTGGCAGCAGCAGGTATTTTTTTATTTTCATTTTTTTTATTTTTTATTCTCCAATTATTAAAATGCATCAACTCAAGAGAAACCTTTTTACAACTTGTTAATTGTGCAGATTTACATATCTTTCGCCCGTGATATTATTACGTTCCTTTTCACGCTTTTTTTTTCTATTTTTAAAGTTAGTAACTTAATTCCGATTGAAAAAAAGTCTGAGGCTTTTCTTTAAGGCTGCCAATCACTGTCAAAAAATGTGCCGATGGCTATCTTTGAGGTGCCAATTACTGTGAATTTCAATCCGATCGCACGAGATAATTTTTTCTCACAAGTAACATAAAAAAAAAAAAAAAAAATCAAGCATTTCGGTGATGTGACGTGTTAATTTGTCCTTTTAACATTAAAATTGCGAGAAGGCCTAATAAAAAAAATTTCCAGCTAGGAAAGTTTCATTTTAATGAATGTGTTATAATTTCATTTCCTTTCAGGCGCAGTTTTCTTATTAGCTCAACTGGTGATAATAGCGGCTTTAGCGTTTACATGGCAAAAGAGGAAAGATACGGAAAAAGATGACTCCTCAGTGAGCATATCAAATGGAATCGTCAACTTCACAAGAACTGAAAGCCTTAGCAAATTATACGAACCTGGATATGTTAGGCGGTACTAAATTAACTGTAACTTAGCTAAGAATTTTTGGTCAACCTCGATTTTATTTCCTAAAATGCAAAGACTTCGAAGACTTATAGTGATGAAAATAGTAGGCCTAGTTATTTTTTTAAGGATAAAATTTTTTTTAAAAATGATTTTTATTTTGTAAAATCATTTTTCTGAATAAAAAAAAATAAAATAAAATAAAAATAAAAAATAAAAAATTAAAATCGACACTCGATTTTAAAATGATTTTTTAAAAAAATAATTGTAGGTTTTTTAATTTTTTTTTTTTAATTAAATTATTTTAGTGTTTTTTATGCTCGCAAAGTGTAGGAAATAGATTTTAATTTAAAACAAATCGAAGTCTTTACCCTAATTCACTTAGAAATGATTGATTAATTAGTTAGTAAATTGATTAATTAATTAAAATCGACTTTGATAAAAAGTTCTTAAGCTACCTTTAGACAATCTCTGCTTTTATTTTTTTGAAAAGAAATTTCTCCCTTTGAAGAAAAGTCGAAATTAAAATTTTTTTAAGTATAAAAATAAAAGCAGACTTTTTAATCAAAATTTTAAAATCATCTTTTGGATGTACTTAAAAGCGGAATGAGAAAAAAAATGTTAAATGTTTTGGACAAGTTTTTTCCTGAAAACGAAGTATTTGTGAAGAAGATACAATTTACTTTCGGCGGTTTTGATCAATCTGTGATTACAAACCTTAGATTTAATAATTAAGTCTCTTAAATTTCTTAATCACTATAGTTAATGTTGATCTAAACCGGCCCACGTAAATTTGTAAAAAAAATAAATTGAAAAAGAAAAATATTTCAAAGAGCTTTCATTTTTTTTTCCTTCTTAGTCACTTATCCATAATTAGTCCTTATCCCATTTAAATTGCCAAAAAAAAGTTCATTTGAATAATTATTTTTGAAACCAGTGTTTAACCTCGTTGGAACTCATTACATCATTGTGTAATTATAATAAGGCCAAAGTTCGAAATAGGTAGGTAAGGGCACGGTATCTATGAGATTTTCCAAAAGCAAAAGTTCAAAATCCTTCTCAATTTTAAGGAGTGCCTGTATTGATTTAGGCACACCTAAGCAACAACTCATACCACCAATTTTGATTCATTATTGACTTGTAAATCATTTAAATTAGACATAAAAAGATAGTTATAAAATGTCACTTACCCTTAGTCGCTGATCATTAACAGTCCAAACTCTACTGGCGAAATCGTTCGAAGCTGCCAAAATTAATGTACCCGTTGAATCGAAATCCACAGACATTACACCTGCGTTACTTCCGACTAATATTCCTTTACTTTCACAAGATCCCCCTGCGGTAAAAAAATGCAAAAAATTAACTTTTTATTTTTTATGTTTTACGAATTAAAATAAAACAAATAAAGCTTAATTTATACCCTTTGTAATATCCCAAAGTTTAACTTTCCTATCAGCACCACCAGTTGCAACTATTCGATCAACAGGTGACCAACGAACAGCATTAATCTCTCCATCATGAGCATCACAACGAATTGAAGCATTAGTTGGCACAGATGTCACAAGCATTGGCAAGGATGGTAATCTTTCAGGAGAAACATTTCTTCCAGATTCTTTAACTGCTTCTTCCAGCTCTTTTAACATTACTGCCTGCCGTCTTTTAACAAAATTCTCATTTTCCTCATTCATTTTATCAGCATCTTTTGATTTATACTTCATTATTTTATCTATTAATGCCCGATTTTCATTTTGAACCTGCCTTAATTTGTCTTCCAAAGCTGCAAATGCCAACTGCAAAGCTGTGTGCTCATCACGAATTGTTTGATTAAGACCTTCTAAATCTCGAACATTAGCTTGGTACAAACTAACTTCAAGTCTTAGTGAATTAATAAGAGCTACTTGTTCACTTATTTTCGCATCTTTTTCTATAATTAACTTATCACGTTCCTGTAGGGTTGAATTTAAATCAACTATTTGCTGAGCATGCTCTCCCCTTCTCTTATGAAGACCTGTCAACTCTTCTTGTTGATGAAGGATTTTCTGTTCCAATGCTTGTATTCTATCTTGATCTGCATTACTTGAGAAACCTTCCTTAGAATCTTTACGAAGCCTTTCATTTTCAAGGTTGAGCTGTAGGTTTTCATCTCGCAATGCATTTGTGCCTTCAACTAACTTATTATCTGAAAAAAAAAATTAGATTAGGCTATTATATCCATGGTTTAATGAAGACAAATTTGGAGGGAAAGTGAAACATGTTTTTTCGTGGCATATCAAAGTCCATTCGAGAAAATGATTGATTCATTTTTAATTTGAAAGGAAACACTGTATGCTATAAATCCCGGGCATCATCCCGGATGAAATCTAAACGAAATGAATGACAATAAAACAAAAATCGGAACAGTTATCAAAAAGCCTGCGAATTGAGACCTTGATAAAAAGTTCAAGTTAACCAAAAGATGATTAGCCAATTACATAAATCAATTATGAATGAAAACTTACTGAATGAGATTAAATCGGAAAAACAGTCTATCTCTTTACGATTTCGTTCATGAATTTTTTGAATTATATTTGATTTCCAGTAATTACTCTCGCTATCAACCATGTTTTATAAACTTTATCAACATTGATGTTTGTTTTCATACAATGCACTGCCACAGTTGGAGAACGATGTAAATGATATCTAATTGTCTATTGCCACGAACCGTTTGTAAACATTACATTGACGGTTTTGAATCCTTGTTTTTTTTAAAAAATGATTTGAATTATAGGTAACGAAAAAATTGGAAAAATTGTAGTTTTTATCGAAGGATATGAAAGAAATTCACAGGTAACAACATGAAGGGAAATTTTTAGTAATGGTGGATAAGGGATAAGAAGAAATACTAAAACAGGCGGCATCAGCTGATGTAACTGTAGGTTAGTTTTATTTTTTATTTTGCAATTTATGTATTTTAGTTACTACTCGCCGTCTATGGTGCAATTAAATTATTTTACTGTCTAGATGATTAACAAAGTTGTGGAATAAAGTTTTTTATCGTTTGTCTGTGATGACAATAAATATGTAACTCTTCAATCCAATTTTTGCAGAACATTATTATTAACGCAATTAATGGTGTGTTCTGGTCAGTATGCAATAACTGGATATTTAAAGTATCAAGATTGCAGCTTCCCCTTTTGAAATATTTCTTAATTCTGTTGGAGTCTAGTCTGTTACTCTTAAAAAAATCCGCACATTAAAACTCATGAATTTTGGTACCATTAATACTTTTTTCCTTTTGTTGACATATCAAGTCTATATATAAAAAATGTAAATAAAGGTCACTCATGGGAAATTTGCCAGAAATGTAGGCTCTAAATGTCAATCATGAAACATTTCTTATTAAATATTTGACCAGTCATAATTTCTGAAAATCGACATATTTATATTCCTGCGAATTTTGGTTGGACAATTTTCAACAGTTTCTTAACTTGTAGATCAACTTGTAGTTCTTTTCAGAAACTATATTTTGTCTTAAGCCAGAAAGCATACAGAATTCTACCAATTGTTTGAACATGGGTTTACAAGCAAGCATATTAAGATCACAGCTTAGGGATTTGCCTAGTTATGAAATTAAACACCACGTTGATTTAGTTTATGTTTGAACAAAATTTTATAATGAAATCAGTATTTTAAAAGAAAAAATATAACTAATTAGATTTTGATATGTTTACAAACAGCATGTTGGCCCTAACAACTAAATTAAGCCGTTTAGACTTTTAAAAAAATTAAAAATAGAAATCTCGAATTCACGATCGAAAACTTGATCGGATAATTCATCACAATTTTAGTGGTGAATCAAAAGTATTTTACAGGCATATTTTTGTGTATTTGCCTGTAGTACACCTTGTATATTTTGATGTTTACCAAATTAATACACCCTTGCTAGCAATCAGGCTATCATATCTAGTCTATTGATAGAGCATAAAATCGGCCGGTAATAGTAGTACAAATTTAACTTTTCCCGGTAATAGGCCCAACAATATTTTTAAAAAAATGAAAAGTAAGGTTTGATCCTTATTATGGCCCTATTATGAATAATAACAAATAATTTCGTTCCTTTTAAAGTGACCTAGATAATACTGTTCGTATAAAAACTGAATGACGTATTCCTTTTATTTTTAAGCCTGATAATAATTAGCTTATATATCATTCATTTCCAATCTTCAATGACAATATTCGTACCAGTGTGCGTATAGTGTTTCGCTTGATTCTAGTGAACTTAACCTTGATAACATTTTCCTTGCAGGGCATATAACTGATAAGAAGTCTTTTAACAACAAGAAATATGGCTGAACCTTGGGATGTCGCTGTCGTTGGCTCTTGCATGATTGATTTAGTAAGGTAGGCTTTTACATTGTACCTGATGTTTGTTTAATTTGTTCGAAAAAATAATGCTGAAGACAGAAAAAAAAACGGTCATTATTAGTTTTAATGCCGGGAAGCAATATGGGTGAACCTTACGATGTCGTTTCTTTAGGGGGTTTTGTAATGGACTGTGCTGTGTAAGTGAGCTTAATAAATGATCGTTTTAATTTTGATTTCAAAGACTATCTATTCCTTCGTCTAACTTAAGTTTTTCCCAAAATTTCATTCTCTTTTCTTCGACATTTTCTTTTAAAGCAAATTCGTCCCCGATTTCCAAGTAATATCTTTTATCCGGTTTGACTGGCTCCCATGTTACTCCTAATTCTGAATCCGGCGTCGGATTTCTGAAAACCAAGAGTAGGTATTCTCGTCTTAAATGTATATTACGTTTTTCGTTAGCTGTCAAATTCTTACCCGTATTTAGCAAAATTAACCCACATTTTCATCACTTTACGTGCCGCTTCGAGTCCGTCACTTTCAGGTTTTAAATTCTGCGGTGATTGGTATAAATAAAACATGTATCCTATGTCATCTGCATGAGTTGGCCCTGAAGAAAAAGCAGTTAATTTTTCTAATTATTCCGTGCGTCGGAGGTGAACTAACTTATCTCCATCATAAATATAAGTCGAGATAGCGTGTTTCGACTGTTTGTGAAAATCATGTGGCTACGCTACAAGTTTACACGCTTCACTTGTGGTCACATGACACTTTCACGAGAAATGTCAAAACAGACTATCTCCAATCATATTTACGATGGAGATACGTTAGCTCACCTCCAACGCACGAAATCATTAAATTAATATTGAGCCCTGCGTCTTGATTTATTTTTATTGAAAAAACAAATTCTAAATGCTGTTTTTATTTTAGGTTAGATTTAAATGATCAAAGTATTACTTACCTTTAAATTCTTTGAGACCTAGCATTTTTTTAATTTTTCCAAATGAAGTATCAAGTGTGAAATAATATTGATAAACTGGAGACTTGGCGAATTTTGAATGATACGTCACGGTATTGTGGGTTCCGAGGAGAAAACTGGTATCAGTGGATTGCTTTAAACAACATAAAAGAAAAAAAAATCCAATAAGATTTGAATTTCTGTTCTTAAAAAATTACAAATGGGTAGTGGAATGAAAACGAAACAGAGTACTAAATTCAGTTTTATAATCGCTCGACTTCATTGCGACTCCTTTTCTAAAAATCTGCATTGTTAAAATGTTATATTACTCCTTGATCACTTTGTTTGCAACTTTTCAACTGGAATTTTTCCCTCTGAAATATCCTCGAAAATTTATCGCCTATGATGGCACTGTTTGAGTTTTTAAGAGTTGACTTCTGCGAATTATTGGCCAGATGTCAAGAGAAAAATTTTTTCCTCACTTACATTTACTAATTGTTCTAACGTTGCATTGGAAATTCGGAGATTTTGAAAATAAAATTGTTTAATTTTTCTCCCAGCTCTTCTCCTCTTCTTATGATCTTTAATTTGCCAGTGAAACGGCAACAAGGCTTCTGGATGCTGATTCATATTTCTGTATATTGCTTTTTTGGCGTCTTCAGGAATATAATTCGCTTTCATCGCTTTTTTAAAAAGAAAAAAAAATAAGGTAACTTAATAAAACGCATGTCATTACATGCAGAGGTGAATTAACGTATCTCCATCGTAAATATGATTGCGGATAGTCTGTTTCGAGTGTTTATGAAAATCACGTGACCATGCGACTGCAAGTTTACACGCTCACTTGAGGTCACGTGACACTTACACAAAACATCGAAACAGACTAACTCCAATCACATTTTTGACGTTAGTTCACCTCCGACGCTCGTATTTAATATCAATTTTTTGATCACTTGCCTTTAGCTAGTGCAAGGGTTTCCAATTGCATTGTCCCCGTCATGAAAGGCACATCATGAAATTTTCCTTCTTTTACAATATCTTGTGGGGGTTTTGTTATAAACGCGTCTTTTATCCCTTCTTTTTCAACGCAAGGTAGAAATATAAATGCGTCTCGAAGTTCCTTTTAATAACATAAAATTTGAGCAAAAAAATTTATTTTTAGGAAAATCTATCGATAAATCTGTAAATACCTCATTTATGGATATAATATTGAACTGGTAATTAACTAGTTCTTCGGCCGAAATGTTTCTCAAGCATTTTAATAATTCCTTTGTAGTGGAATATTCGCAATCGAAAAAATCTCCCAACTTAGTAGCATGTTTTTGGGGTTGCGTGCTATGTGCCCATGGATTGAGAGCGGATCCGCTTTGTGCTATCGCTCGGTGGAACAAACCTTTCAACAGAATTTTTTTTGTCATTATTGTATAATCCGATTTTGTTTAAAGGCTTGTAATATTACCTTTGGTCGTAGGAGATAGCAATAAATAATGGACTGAGGCTCCTCCTGCACTTTCGCCGAAAATGGTAACCAGATCTGGATTACCACCGAAGGCTTTTATATTTTCCTTAACCCATTTTAAAGCCATTACCTGATCTTTCAAGCCTGCATTTGCTGAACCTTCTTCATCATCGGTGCATAAGAACCCTTTCAAATAATTTTGAATTTGTAAATTTTTGTAAATTATTATTTCAAAAAGATTTCTCTTACCAAAAACGTTTAATCTGTAATTTAGCTCGACCAAAACAATATCTTCTGATACCAAAAAATCCGGGCCATATTGACTGGGACTTCCTACTCCCATGTGAAAAGCTCCGCCATGTATCCACACCATTACAGGTTTTAAATCGTTTTGCCATTCTTCCGGTTTCTATTTTCAAGAGAAAAAATTAAAATACGTGAAATGTTTAACTAATAAAATTAGCCAATCGAGAATTTCATATACTTTTTTTAAAAAAACATGTATAAATAAGCAATCTTCACTTCCTTCGTCCATCTGGAAAATGGGGTTAACTCTCTTGCATCCTTCATTTTTGTCTTCCTCTCCGGTTTCGAGTATTCCTTCCCATCCTTTGTGCTCCTCCGGAGGCTAGATTTTAAAACAAAATCGTAAGATTTCAGTACTGCATTAATTTTATTAATCAACCCGGACGCTTTTTCTTTAGAAATACTTAAGCTTAGAAAAAACAATGCCAAAAATTAAAATCCTGAAGCGCCCCGGCACTTTTTTTTCAAAAGCACCATTATTAATCAGGATTGGTTTCTAAATACCTTAAACCGGTAATCTCCCACTGGAGGAACAGCATATGGAATATCCAAAAATCCATAAAACTTTTCTTTAGTGAGTTTATTCGTAAATTCTCTCCCCTTTAATTGGCCTTGTCTTATAGTGACGATCACATCATCTTCGTCATCACCGATCGCCTTGTGACAGAAGACTAATATTATTATTAATATCAGCATTTAAGACTAATGGCGACTCTCTTATTTAAACAAAAATTGACACAGATATTGCACTTATGCTTTTGCTGGTACAAAAAACATCTCATGACCTACAATTAATTTTTTTTACTCGCCATGTATGGATATAGTTCCACATCAGTTGCTTTTTTTTTCCTGAATTTTGTTGAACATGTTATATATAAATCAATTTTAAACATGCAATTTCTGCTTTAGTTCCTGCCAGGCCGGTAGCCAGACCAGAAGGTCAAGGGGGCGGAAAGTTTTCCACAAAAAGCTCCAAATGGTCCTTTTTAAAAGAAAGGTAAGGAAATTAATATAGCGTTTAAAAAGTTTACAAGGGGGCTGAGCCACCCTTTACCCCTGACTGGCTACGGGTCTGTGCCTGTTCCTACAGGTCTGTACCTGCTTTTACAAGCCTGTGCCTGCTCTTATATTGAAGTCGAAACAAACCCTAATTTTTTTATGATATAATTTATCGTTCCTATTTAATTATTAATTTTACTGATTTCGGGATCATTGGAAATTCCTAATTTTTTTATTTTTAAAATTAATTTGTAAATATCCCAAAATATTCCTTTTTTATTTGCGGATCAATTATCACTTCCATAAAAATGTTTAATATTGTACCTAAAAAATATTTAAACGGGTCATTTGCATGCATGCATTTTTTTTAAAAATTGTTTTACATATCTGCAATACAGCTTCATCTTAATTAATTTTAACGACAACGTATAATCACCCGCATATAGAAATATGGTGTGTTCCCACATTAAATTCTCGCCAAGCTAGCGTAATTATTTTTTTACATGTTTCACGTGATGAAAACATCTCAATCAAAATCGCATTACGAATCATTTTGTCGATTGAATATTAAATTAAAATGTGAAGATAATATTATTTTTGCTGTATTATGGTGACTGATTTCTCATGGCCGGCTGAAAGGCATTAGTAACGGGAAAACGGGAATAATGCGTTGTCCCATTTCGCCCGTCCACGTTTTGTTTTATTATTTTATATACTTTATTCTAATTAAATTGCATATCTTATCTTCAACGTATATTCTAGATAGTTTTTTTTAAGTTTTGAAATTCCTTTTTTTATCTTTCCAGTTATGCGCCACGACTTCCAAAGGCTGGAGAAACTTTAATAGGATCCAAATTCGTCATTGCGTTCGGGGGGAAAGGCTGTAATCAATGCGTTTCGGCCAAAAAGTTAGGAGCGAAGGCTCTAATGATAGCAAGGGTAAAAATTTTTTTTCAATTTGCAATAAAATAATTCAATTTCGCATCGTAATGATCGTTATTTACTAGGCGTTCATTATATTTTTTAAATGCTATTTTAAATCAAGACTCGGTTTCATATTGCAATACAGATATTTTTTAAAATTACAGAAATATTTTCCTGACCTACTGGGACTTAATTTTGCAAATGAAAATTAAATTAATTTCTAACTTGTTTCTGTCTTGTGATTTAGAAAGCTTAAAGCGCTTAATGAAGCCAAGATTTTTATTTCGGAAAATTAGTTGTAGGCCAGAGAAATTTATTTCTGTATTAAAAGTCTACACTAAACGATTTCTCTTCTAATTACCTAGCTCGGCGATGATTCTTTCGGGAGGGATTATATTCAGCAACTTCAGAAATTAGGTATTCCAACGGATTATGTGAAAATCACCAAAAATATATGCAGCGGAACCGCTCAAATTTCTGTCGCAGACAACGGTTAGTAAATGAAACATTATGAATGTTTTATTTTACGTGACGATTTAGAAAGTCCTTGTAATGGAAAATTTATAGCATCCGCCTAAACGAGGACAATTGTTTCAAATCTTTTTTTTTATTTTCTACTAAAAATCCGATACCCTGGATAATTCCCAGAAAATACTATTTTGCAAGCAAAACGTGGTGGTCCAGTAGAAGTTATTTACATGCAAGTGTTTTATTTTTTTTTTCTTCGTCGTTGTTAGTAAATTAATTATGATTATTATTTTTCAGGAGAAAATCAAATTGTCATAGTGTTGGGAGCCAATAATATGGTTACATTGCAGGACGTTGAAGATGCCGAGGATCATATAAAAAATTGTAAAATTTTGGTGGTTCAGTTAGAAATAACTCCTGATGCTACTTTAAAAGCGCTGGAAATTAAAAGGAAAAGTGGAATAGGTAACTACAGTGATTTGAAAAGTATTTGCAAATTTTTTTTCTATGCTTAAAAGGGCAAATGTAATTAAGGTTCGTTTCTTCGCTCTCCATAGATGAAATTTATTGGCGAACCTCAATGGGTCTGCTGAAATATATTTAAAATTGTCTTCAGGGGAACCCTTAAAGTATTACGTAAGCATAATTTTGGCAATTTTTGCCCCCTTTTCCACGTATTACGTAAGATTTCAATTCCGAACCCTTCTTATAATTGATTATTTTGCGCTTACGTAAGAAGTTACCAACCTCCCTACCTCTTCTTTGTAAGCAATAATGCAATTTTTTCAGACCTTCTCTCCACTTAACGTTTTTATTTAGTACTTGAATGACCACTAATAGCCAGTAAATTAAATTTTTGTCTGTCGTAAGTCTATTTTGCTCCTGCGATTCTTTCGCATTACTTTCGATCTAAATTGCATGTGATTCCATTATATTATAGAACGCAAATTAGCCGTGTGATCATATCATATAATCAATAAAGTAATTATCACAAGAAAGTTTGGTACAGGGAAATGATTTTTCTTTAAAATAATGCCCTTAGAATTCATGAAATCCTTCTTTTCACGAAATTAGTTTTGGTTTTTCAATTAATTTCAGGAGCCGAAATTAAGGCTTAAAAGAACCTCATCTTTTGCTTTTGATGACTTTGTTTCAATTTTTTTTTTTTTTTTTTTTAGGAAAATCTATTCTTAATGCCGCGCCAGCCATGGCTAACTTAAATCCGCTCTTCTATACGTTACCTGATATTTTTTGTGTTAACGAAACTGAAGCTGAAATAATTACCGCCTTAAAAGTAGTAACTCTGGATGAAGCAAAAACGGCTGTGATGGAATTAATTTCCAGAGGTTGCAGAGAAGTTATACTTACCCTAGGCGAACAAGGAGCTATTTATAGTTCTAAAACAAATCCAAAAGTTATTCACGTACCAACTGAAAAGGTCGTGCCTGTGGATACCACGGTAACGTTTTAACGAAACAAAAATTATTTTATCTTTCTTCTTGTACTAAATTGAGAATTTTTTTTTTTTTTTTTTAGGGAGCTGGAGATGCATTTATAGGTGCCTTGTCTTACACTTACGCTAAATATCCAGAACTGAATATTGAGGATAAAATAAAAAAAGCTTGTAAAGTTGCTACGTGGTCTGTACAAAAGGAAGGGACCCAGACAAGCTTTCCTACGCTGGAGGAAGCTGGCATTTAAATTTTAAAATATAATGCCTTTTTTAAAGTAGCCCAAAAATCTTGTATTTACTCACTTATTGGATTTTAAAAATGAGCCCTATTAAATTTTATTTTTGTTTAATAAAAGATGTTACTAGTTATTATTTAAAAACCTTTTTTCAAATCAATCCCAACTGGGAAAAATAACATCTCACGTCTTCTTTTGTGCAAAATTTTGAAGGTACCAGAAGACTTCGTAAAATGACCGGAACTAGTTCTTTTTAAGGTTCGGCACATTCTTACAGTAAAATTTTATTTTTGCTTTACATCGCATCACTATTCGCAACTTAAATGAACTATAGATGGCAGCACCACTTGGAGTTTCTTATGGACTTTTAACATTGTGGTTCTGGCTATGGACCCCTCATATTTCCATAAGTTAAACCGGTTTTACAAAATAAATGAGATGGGTCTGTCTTTTAAGTTGCCTTTGGATTTTAAATCAAGTTTATTCATGTACATAAAAGATCAAAGTCTTTTCCGTACAAAAAAATTGATATTTTCAAACTTGTTAGAATTACAAAAACTCAAAACTGTCATTGTAGAAACACAAAGTCATTTATAACACAAGTGTTTCAAATCAAACTTTCTAAACAATAAATAATGCTACTATTAAAATTTACAAATTTAAAAAAAAATGGAATAAAATGAATAAGAAATAAAAAAATTAGTTTTTCAATCAATCATGCTGGAATATATTTTTTGATTTTATGTACAAAATTACATAGTGTGCGCATAAAGTAAATACCTAGACTTGACTTGAATTAATTTTTACTTTTTTTTAAAAAATAAATTTGAGTGTTTTCTCACCTTTGGTTACATTAATTAAATCTTGATGGAGAGCCATTTCATATTTTCTTGCTTTTGAAATATAATTTAAAAAAAGAATGACATCAGAGAAAAAAACAAACAGAAAAAACCAGTGTCTTTTTCTTCAAGAAAATATTTCTTTTTCTTAGTTTTAGGAAAAAACAATTAACAACTGTAGATTCAATGCGTGCAGAAATAAAACTATAATAACAGGATTGGTCAATGTTTGAAGATTAATCTCAGAATTAAATTTAAGCCATCCTTATACTCTGGATGATCTGGAAAACAGCTGCAAAAGAAACAAAATCATTTAGTTTCTATATAATTAATTATAATGTCTTTCATGTTAGAAACACTTACCTGAACCACAAACAACAAATATAAATAATGCAAGCAGCCAAGGGCCAACTGGATATTTTTCATCTTGAGCTTTCTGCAACAGAAATGCAAATTAAGGTCCGAATTAGAAAATGAAGTTGCAAATCATATCTTAAGAGAGTTAAAATTTATCTAAACTTTGACCCGAAGATGTAGCTTAAAGGTAAACCACTTGCCATGATTGTGGGAGACCAGGTACTTGATTCCCCTCAGCTGCTGGCTTCAGCTGGGTAAATTCTTTCTCTCATAATTTTTAATAGAAAATGAAGGTTATGAGGTCACTCAAGAAGGATTTTAAAAAGCGATTGGAAAGTCAAGGAAGATTATATGATGGTTAGCCTTCAAATAAATTGTAATCATGCGTTGATAAAAAAAACTGCTGAGCTTTTTGTTACAGGCTGTTGCTGTTGCCAATGCCAAATCATCATATTAACTCCTTTATGCATATCTTACTGTGTAATGGCCTACATCAAGCGCAATAATAAACATAGACAATTTTATAAATAATTTATTCTGGATAAAGTTTCATTGGAAAATTATATTTAAAGTCTCAACTCTCTAAACTAAGAGGTTTAAAATTTAAATTCAATAATTAAATCCTCAAATGAAATCTTAGATTAGCCTAATGTATCTGGGGGAAAAAAATGCTTTATAATTCCATGACACTTTTAAAGTAATGCTGATCAATTGACCTACCCTACTTAAAATCATCAAATTATTTAAATGAATTCTTATTATGAAGCAAAACAATATGAAAAAATTAAATAGAGAAATTTAAAACTTTTTTAGAGCTGCATTTACTACTAAGTGGTTTTCCAGAACATTTCCAAAAATAAACACAATTTCAAAGCAATATGGTTTACATTAATACATAATATTCCAACAAATTAAATCATCTACAACCAACGGCCAATTTCAATTAACAATTTAACAAGTATGGAGATAATGTTTTACATATGTTACAACTTCTAACTGATTTTATTTGATAGTACTTACACTTGATTTTGGAACTTGTCCACGCATTGTGATTAATTTACTAGCTTTCTCGTTGGCTATTCTCATTCTTTGCTTTGGAGCCATTATTTCTAACTATATTTTAAAATTTGTGAGTTCTGATAATTGAGGCTGTCACCAGCTAGCACACTAGTAGAAAGAAGGCCTGAATATCGTGATGTGTCAGTGTACGTGGCTACTATTTCAATGTTTATATTATATAGGATCTAGTCCAAGTCCACAATAACACTCATAGAGTTAAGAGAAGACAAGGTGGATGAAAGTAGGCTCTCTAATGACAATCATTCAAAATTTACTTCCATTCATAAGTTAAGCATAAATGGGAGGTTTTATGTCGGCTGAGGAAAATTTCTACCGCAAGAGCGCAGCACTCTCGCAAAGGACCAACACTTGTTGTATTTATGAAGTAAAGTAAATAGGATTTTCGGATTTTTTTTTCGTTTTAATTTTTTTCTGCCTCATCTGTTGCACTGGGTGAGGCCTTTTTTAGTTAAAATATTAAATACATGTCCAATGTTTAAAAAAAATGCCTTCTAGTTGCTGTGTAGTGCCGTTTTGCGGTAATAGGGGAGGTTTTCTTTTCCCTAAGGATATCGAAAAGAAAAAAAAGTGGATACAGGCCATCAAAAGACTGCAAGATAACAAAAATAAAAATAAAATTTGGACTCCTTCGAAATGGAGTACTGTCTGTAAAAGGCACTTCAAGAAGGAAGATTTTTCGGAAGCAATTTCATGTAAGTGTAAATGAAAGTATGCGATAATTAATGATATGAAGCCTCCAAATTTTTTCCTTCTCTTGATACTTCCCTTGATTCATATTTTACAGACATTCTTTCTTCGTAGGTGATGGAAAGCCGGAAAAGGTTTATTTAAAATCAGAAGCTGTACCGTCAATTTTTCCATGGAAGAAACAAAAACCGGCGAATGTTGATGGAAGGAAAATTAGAGCCGAAGGAAGGAAAAGAAAAGTATTAAATTGTTTAAAGAAAAAGGATCCTAAAGAATTTGACACTTTATTTCACGAAGAATTATTTGATTATAATCCCCTTGAGAATACTGCTGCTTTTTCTGAAAATGTAAAGGAACCAGAGGTTCTTGAAGTTCGAGAACTTTTGAGTGATTTAAATGTACCCATGTCAGAAGAGATAGAAATTGAACTTGTAATGAAAGAAGAGGAAAGCAGAGAAATCAACTTGGAAAGCATGGAAAGCATGGCAAGCATGGCAAACGAAAAGGATGATGCCTTGCAGAGTAATGAGGATGAGAGCCTAGAGCATAAGAACAATGAGTTACAGCTTGTTTCAATTGCTGTTGGCTCTGATGAGCCAATAACAACTACAGTAAATAGGTACTGCCAAACCTTGAAACGCCCAAGGTTTGATATAAAAAACATTGCCAATGACAATGTCGCTATTCATTTTTATACTGGCCTAGAAACGTACGAAAAATTTATAATGGTTTACAGAACGTTAGAAGATCGTAGTAAAAAATTAAAATATTTTTACGGCCCTCCACCGCGACATCTTTCAACTTTGGACAATTTTGTTTTAACTTTAATGATATTAAGGAGGCATTACACCTTTTATGAAATGAAGATGTGGTTCGATTGCACAGAAAAAGAAGTTTCAAACATATTTATTACCTGGGTTCGATTTATGAGCTTGGAATGGAGAACGCTACCCATCTGGGCAGATCGAGAAGTAGTTTCGTTCTATTCGCCAACTGATTTTCAAGATAAATTTCCCAATGTAAGGGTAACAATAGATGGAACCGAATGCCCTATCCAACAACCTTCTCTGCCGACAGCTCAGCAAGCGACATTTTCGACTTATAAAAATCGAAGTACCGTAAAGGTTTTGGTAGGAGCCACTCCTGGTGGACTTATTTCTTATGTCTCAGATAGCTATGCAGGTTCTGCAACGGACAGGCAGTTTGTCGAAAGAAGTGACTTGCCAGAAAAATGTGTTTTCGGAGATGAAATTTTAGCAGATAAAGGATTCAATGTTCAAGACTTATTCAGTCCATATGGTGTAAGAATAAATATGCCTCATTTTTTTAGGAAAGTAAATCGTTTAAATGACGAAATACTGCAGAAAAATAAAAAAATTTCAAGCAAAAGGGTACACATCGAAAGAATCATGCAGATCGGCAAAACGTATAAAATTTTGAAACAGCCGATGAATAGAACAGAAATATATTTATCATCAGATATTATTTTTATTTGTTTTATGCTGTGCAACTTCAGAAAACCGATAATGAATAAATATTGTTAAATATTTTATTTTATTATTTTATATAAACGATGAATGCAATAAAAAATTAATGTTAAATTATTGGTTTTAATTTTTATTTTAAATCCTTTTTTAAATGTAAGAAAATTAACATGATTTGGATAAAGGTAGACATAATATGGAAGAAAAATTAATACTAATTTAAATGAATTTAAATAACATTAAAATTTATATTTCGGAAACGAGAAAATCAGGAAGTAAAAGTTTACAACAATGAATTAGAACTAATAATACTTTAAAACTTGAATAGGAACAATCAGTATTCAAATGGAAGCAAGTTAACTATAATGAATATCGTTTCTAAATAATATCTTAAAATGGCACATACCCGTATAAAATCTAAAGACGGTGGCAACAGGTAACTTAACTTTTACAGGTAACTAAAATTCATTTTCTTTTCTCTTGCGACGGAAAATACTTGCAGTAATTTCTATACAAAAATTTTTCTAATACAGCTTTTTTAAAATGAGTAGTATAAAATTTTTCTAATTTTTGTACCATATCTTTTATAAACTTGTCGTTTCTGGGAACATTTATAGTAACAAAATCTTTAAACGTGAAAATGCAAAATATGCAGACATCTTTCCCAGTACAAAATAGCTGCCCCTGGACTTGATAAAAATATTGGTGCGTTTCACTTAACGCAAATAGACCCGTTTTGTCGTCTAAATAAATATATGGAACGGTTTCAGGTGTGATGTTCTTGAAACGGCAGGAATAAGGACATTTTACCTCCACAACAAATGTTTTCGAAATTCGATCTGGCGACGCAGCTATATAAGGATGACTCCTGCTGATTACTAATCCAGTGGCTTTTGTCTTAATTCCTTTTTTCTCCTCTAAAATTTTCACGGCTCTCATTTCGCATCTTTTCCCGTGGTTAGTTGGTAACGAGTTGATATCGTTATGACGAAGTAAATTCCGAACATAATTATCAATACAGTACACCTCGGTTATAACGCGATCCAAGGGACCGGAGTCAAAACCACGTTATAGCCGGGGTCGCGTTATAAACAAAGTTAATTTTTCTTTTTTTTTTTTTAAATGTTTTTTAGGTTAAAAGACTTTATTATAACAAGAAAACAAAATTATTTTTTGCTTTTTAATTTGAAAAACACCCCCAGACTGATTTATCTGATCTGATCTTATTGCCATTTAGGTACTCAATAAGGGTTACATTTTTTGAGCTCAATAATACAAAATGTGAACAAACAAACAGCCTTGAAGCCCTAAAAAAAATTGACTTTCTTTTTCATTCAATTTTCTCTGTGCCTGGCTTTCAAATAAAAGATCTGCAGAGTAATTCAAACGCCCCAAAAAACTTAAACAAAAGAAACCCATAAAAAAAAGGTTTTCTGCTCCGCTCCGTTGGCAAAAAAAACGTTTTTAGACAAAAAACCTGACCCATAAGTCGGACCGCGCTAAAAGCGGGGGGCAAATGCGAATGATCATATAGAATTTTAACCAAATTACCCAAAAAACCGCGCTATAGCCGATGTGAAAGAACCGCCATAACATGTGAGAAAAGGTAAGTCTTGAAAAAAAAAAGAAGGTTCAGGCTCTTAGACGGAAATATTTTAGAGAGAAGGCCGCGTTACTTCCGAGGTCTTACTGCGTTATAAGCGAGGATAAATATACATAATCTTATGGGATTCCACCGGGACCGGCGTTATAACCGCGCTATAAGCGATTTCGCGTTATTTCCGTGGGCTTTATAACCGAGGTGTACTGTATTAGTTTTTTCCGTCATGTTACAAATTTCATAAAAAGAGGTACTTGTGATCCTCATACATCTTTCTCTTTTCCAAGACGAAGATTTACTTTGTTGCCTCGTTTTTTCTTCAATATCTTTCACGTCTTTGGTGGTAACATCCTGCAATTTCATCAATTTTAAAAATTCGTTTTCTTTGTCGTGATTTTTAGAATAATTATGGTCGTGATATAAAGCTTTTTTATTTGCAGGCTCATACAACTGCAAAATTGGCATTGAAGCATTATGCAACGAAGCAAAATTAATCACAAGGTTCCTCACTTTTCTTTGGTAATCGTCTAAATTGCAAGCAGGAAATTTTCTCGGATCAAAATCACGCAACCTCTTCCCAAAATCAGATTTCGTAAGTTTCAAATTGCAGGCTTTTATTGGTGAACCATTATATATTTTACTAGGAACATGAAAAGTTTGCAGTTGGCTGGTGCAAACCTTTTCGAATAAGAAGGTTTTGTCAGATGAAAATTGCACCAATGCTGCACAAACTACATATACGTGTTTACATGCAGCCGAAGGCCCCGCTCCTGCACCACACTCACACTGACTCTCTAAAATAATCAGTTCGTCAAATTTTATGTCTACGTTGTATAAAATATTTTTTCGATAAGCTGATCTCACTTGCCCCCTGACAAAGCAAATCGAATTAAAATTATTATTATTTTTATCCTCTTCGGATGGGCAAAACCTTAATATATGTAGGTATTTCTCTTCGTACATTTTTCTCCCTTCCTCTCGGGAAAGCATATTTCCTTCATTAAATAAATTCCGTATATTTATTTGCGTAATATTTGGGAGTGCAGATGAAGAGTTTACATCTTTGTATTTTTTTTCGTCTGGCAGACTCATGTTGAACTTGTTTGACTCATTGTTTACCCAATAATGGTTTGATCCAAATGAGTAATCTAAATTTTCTAATCTGCAAGTTCAAAATTAAAATTCAGTCAATTTAAAATCTAATAAAAAATATTTTCTGACTTTACCTTTCGACAAGCTCTTTCTTTTTCCCTGTTGTTTTTGCACACCGTTTCTTCAACTCATTTTTTAATTGTATTAAGGTGAGACCTCCATAATCAAACTTCTGTTTTTTTGTAAGACAAGGGACAGGTGCAGTGACATCACTTGTAGAATTCGAATTCTTCACATCTCCGTCATCAATCTTCCGTTTTTTTTTAGGACAAGGAGCAGTTGCAGTGAGATCACCTGTAGAAGCCAAATTTTTCCCAGCTCCATCGTCTATCTTCTGTTTTATTGCAGGGCAAGGAGTAGATGCAGTAATGTTACTTGCTGAATCCAAATTTTCCAATCTCAAAATAAAATAAATAATTAATTAATCAATCCTTATCAATTAAACATTACATCCTTTTTTAACTTGGCAACTTACCTTTCAATAAGTTCCTTCTTATTTCCCGACACCTTTGCTTTCCTACCCCGTAATTCTTCCTTCAACTGGGCGACGGTAAATTTATCATACTTATTAGACATGTTCTTCTCCTTGACAACACCTACAATATGAAAAATATTTTTTAAAAAACAAACATTTTAAACAGCATTACAATAACCAATTAATTTAATAATTTTTTTTTAAAACTAACCTCAACGATTTTCACTTTGTTTCGTTGCCACAGACATTTCCTTTTACCCGCTTTTTCCATTTTGTCTTTTATTTACTGTAAATTAACGTAAAAATATACCGAAAAACTCCAAAAAAGACAAAAAACTGATTAAAAATTGCTTAGAACGTATATGTCAACATGACATTGTTGGTCCTTTGCGTATGTGTCGCACTCTAGGCGGAAGAAAAATGAAACTTTACAGAAAATCTCCCATGGAAATTGACTCGTGGCAGTAGACATATGACTACGGACTCACAGCCTCCTTTCTTTATTATCTGTCCACGTCTATTGTTTTACTTTGCAAGTTACAACAAACAAATCCATTTTTCGAGTTAATTTAATTATAATTATTTTTTTTTAGCGGTGAAGTAATTATAATCAAGGGGTTTGATTTCAAAAATTTTTATAGCCCTGTTCATGCGAATTTTCTTAGTTGATATGGATCATCATGTGGAAGAAAATACAAGAATGGCCAAAAAACAAATTAATTCCTCTGTTTACAATAACGACGTAAAAAAGGTATGTATTTTAAAGATAAAGTTGTAAGAGATTATTGTTAGTTACCAAAAAACATTAAAAAAGAATAGTTAAAAAACGTTAAAAAAGAAAACCAAATTTAAAAATTTTTTATATTTTTAGATTTATCAATAATGATTACACCATTCGCCATTCCGAAGATGCTTGACGGAATATTTTGGTTTGCTGCGGAGGCGAAAGATCTGAAACTTGAGATGGAACTCCATAAGCAAAGGATTCGGAATTTGGAGCTATAGTTGGTAAGATGTGTTTTATTTTTATATAACGTCAGGGTGTCCACCAGCCTATGTGAAATAAATAAATAGAGGGACTTGGGTTTGGTAGACACCCTGTTTGTTATTTAATTTATTAATTTACTTTGATTATTAGTGACTGATAATTTTATTTTAGGAACAATGCAAGAAGGAACGAAATGCATATTTGTCTTTATTAGTTGTTAGAAACTGGATTGAAGACAAGACATGGAATTAAAATTTTTACTTAATATTAAAGTTTCTTCGCTGGCAGAGATGAGAAGGTATTTTACGAATGAGCGGGACCTACTTTATTTAGACAGGGAATCCGAACCCTTTGACACATCGGTCTTCTTCACATGATACACACATGAGTATCAGAGGTGAATGCTGGCGGAAAAAAATCCTGACTAAAATCAGGTTCGAACCAAGACTCCACACGATCATTCGTTTCGTAGTCGAGCACGTTCGCCACTCAGCCGACGTCGTGACATTAACATTAACTTCATTGATGAGGAAATTGAAGAGGGACTCAGATGCCATGGCTTCAGTGAAATTAGCCAAATGATGGAAGCAGTCCATATACTTAAGGACTTGAGGAAGAAAAATTGGTAAGTTTTCTTTACCGAGGTAACGGTAACTTAAACAGGTACTTTACCGAGTGAAATTGCTCATCAATAATTTTATTTTAGGTTGGATGAGCCGCATCAATTTGAAGAGGAACAAAAACCGGAAAGTCGTAGACGGAAAAATCGAAGCAGAAGCAGAAGCCGAAGCAGGTCCAAGTTCCAGGTCCAAGCAGAATCCAGGTCTCGTTCGAGATCTCAATCTCGTGATAGGAAAACTCATAAAGATTTCAGCAGGCACAATACATGAATAAATGATTCACACATGCTTCTTATCAGTATTGTTTGTATACATTTTAATACCGCGCTTTTTTGTTTATAGGCTCCGTGCATGTCTCGACTACAGCGCTACCAGTGGTCGTTTGTGGAAACTTTGGAATTATAAAAAAATAAACAAACCGTAAGGAAGCAATGCGTTTATGATTAAATTTATTAATTTATAAATTAATATTTGATGTAAATCCGTATATCATGTGTTAGTAAGAATATGGATAGAAAAAGAACAGGAAATTTGATCTGCTGCGTAATGGGATGCCACAATACTTACGGTAATAATAAAGAAGTGAAATTATACCGGTTTCCCAACAGACCTTGGGAAAAAGAAAAAAAAGAACAGTGCAAAATGCACTGCATTTAATTTATAGTTAAAAAAAAAAAAAAAAAAAAAAAAAAAAAAAAAAAAAAAAAAAAAAAAAAAAAAAAACCTTAGAGAAATGCCTAAAGGACAGTACTTGGTATTAATTTTATTTGTAATTGTGTTTAGAGCGCTAGAATTTATTTTTTTCGCTCCTTCTCATCAATAAATTAAAAAAAAAAAGAGAAAAGTCCAAAATTAATAGCTTATTTATGCAAACGCTTTTTTTCCAGTTATTGGATTTCTTGAAAAATAATTCAAAAATTTTTGTTTCAATTTCACTAAAGAATAGAACGAAAATTGAACAGAGCAGGATTCTGTGTCCTGATTTGTATATATATTAATATAAATATAAATATCCAACAGGTCATGTCAACATTAAGTTAGAATCGCTCCTTTTTTTAAAAAAATTAAATTAGAACAATTAAATGCGTTGAGAGAATGATCAGAAAAAAATTTACGTCAAGCTTAATTTCAGCTTCTTTTCTTTTCTAATTTTTCGGTAAAACCGGTCTAGAAGCCTAGACTTATTTATCTAGACTACTCTACTTTAATTAATTAAATGAACAATATTAGTCATTTCTAGATATATGAGGAGATTGAGACTTGCAAATGCCTTATCACATCCTAACAGAATTTTTTTTGCTTTCTGTGGAGACGGAGGGAGCCTCAGCAAGAATGAATGACTGTCTTTTTTTCAATAATATTCAATGTTAATATTATATGCGCGTGCGATTCATATAATAATTTCCCTTTTTTTTCAAATAGCGGATTTTTTTTTTATAACCGTCTGGTAATTTAATGGATTGGAATCCGAACAAGATAATTTGCTGTATACTCTCCGTCATTTTTTATACGAAATTATAATTAAAATAATAAATGATTCACACATGCTTCTTTTTTTTTTTTTTACTTTGAGGGAAGGTGAGGAGAAAGGGAGAAGGAGGAGAGGTTAATTGGTCGGCTTGATGCCATAGACCATCTACTTGCTTTTAGAATGAATTCGTTTTTTATGAGTGTCCAATGTCGTTATAAAGAGATCCAATTTTATGTGTATATCCAATTTATGTATGTATCCATCTTAGCGTTTGTGGGATCTACGTATTACAACGAGGTTAAGATGGCTGTAACTGTAGATCCTACAATGCCTGCTAGAGGGCGGGAGTGTCGGCGGTCACCCATCCAGTAGCTGGCCGTCATCAATGCTGCTTAACTTCACTGATCACGAGCCGCTATTCTGAATGAATCACCACTCCGACCCCCTCACATGCTTCTTATCCGTATTGTTTGTATACATTTTAGTACCGCGCTTTTTTGTTTATAATTCCAAAGCTTACCTGATCATCCGCTCGAAGCGCTAGCGTCGTTTGTATTAGACATGCACGGAGCCTATAATTCCAAAGCTTACCTGATTATCCGCTCGAAGCGCTAGCGTCGTTTGTTGTTTCCATTTTTTGTTTACTCTATACCTAAAATCCCGCCAAATGTCTATTTTTTTTTCTGCTTCCAAACAAGTAATGGTTACTGGTGCTACACGGTGTTATTGTAAATAATATATTTTTTAAGTTATTTAAAGAAGCTTTTCGTGCTTATTTTGTGTTTATTTGTACTTAACTCTGCAACATGTCGGAAATGAAAGAAGTTGATCCTGGGGACCATGTGGAGGTTTCAGAGCATATTCAAAGGGAATATCTTGAATTTCTGGACGATGAGGTATCTAATTAAAAGGTTTTCTAATTTAACAGATCTTTATAATGGCGCCTTTTCTTACTTATTATGTTATGAAAAAAATAAGGCTGTTAGTCAGAATCCTTAAAAGGAATGATATATTTGAGATTATTGTGATTTCAGCAAGACACTGGGAAATATTATGAACGAGCCAAAACCATGATTGAAGATAAGGAACGAAGACTTTTTGTAAATATAAATGATTTAAGAAAGAAAAAACCCAAAAGAGCTGCAAAGTGAGTTTACTGAATATAAAATTAGACAGAAAGTAATTTTAAAATAAAATATTTATGACTTTTTTTTTTTTTCAGGTTGTTAGAGAAAGGTTTTGAGGAATTATGTCTATTTCAAAAAGCAGTGAAAGACTTTGTCCAAAATATTGACCCCACGTATGCCAAGGAATTTGATGAATTTTTTATTGGTTTTGAAGGCAGTTTTGGAAGTAAACATGTCACTCCTAGAACGCTAAATAGCTCTTATCTTGGAAATTTAGTATGTGTGGAAGGCATTGTTACTAAATGTAAGAAAAGTTAATTTTTTTATTTTTCTTCTGTAGTTTAAAGGGGCAAAAATAGTTTTGATGTATTAAATGTACCTTTAAATTCAAACATAATTTGTTTTCTTATTAGAATTCTTGGTAACTTAGTAAAGTTATTTTAAAATTAATAAATAAAAAAAAAGGGGCTTTAAAATTAGTTTGAGGTAAAAAAGTTTGATAACCATAAAGAGGATAGTAATAATAAGTTTAGAATTACTATATGGATAGAAAAATCTTCTTTTAGGATGACAATTTATGCAGTAGTTTAAATGTAACAGCCAAATAAATCAGTTCAAGTTGAGATTTTTTTTTTCAAGGGGGGAGAAAATTTATAGAATTTTTCTTAATTATTTTTAAATGATTTCTTTTGAATTCAGGTTCATTAGCCAAGCTGAAGGTAGTAAGGAGTGTTCATTACTGTCCTACTACCGAAAAATTCTTGGAAAGAAAATACACAGATTTGACTTCTGCAGATGCATATCCATCTACTTCAGTGTATCCAACCAAGGTAAATTTTGATGAAAAAGAAAATAAAACTGGTACTTATCCTCACACTTGATTTAAATTTTCCCCCCAGGATGATGATGGAAATTTGCTGGAAACTGAATTTGGCCTGTCAGCTTATAAAGATCACCAGACATTGACAATTCAAGAAATGCCGGAAAAAGCTCCTGCGGGACAACTACCTCGGTCCGTAGATGTAATTTGCGATAATGATTTAGTCGATGTTTGCAAGCCTGGAGATCGAATACAAATCGTTGGATGTTACCGTTGTTTACCTGGAAAACACGGAGGTTTTACAAGCGGTAAGTAAAAAAAAAAAAAAAAAAAAAAGATTGTAAAATCGTGATACGGTATTTTTTTTTTTTTTTTCACAAAGGTATTTTTCGTACGATTGTAATTGCCAATAGTGTAAGTCATTTATCAAATGAAGCTGAATTGAGCATCACAAGAGAGGATATGACACGGTTCAAAAAACTTTCGAAACGAGCTGATATATTTCATTTGTTAAGTAAATCTTTAGCTCCGTCGATTCATGGGCACGATTTCGTCAAAAAAGCTATTCTTTGCTTATTGTTAGGAGGTACTGAAAAAATTTTGGATAATGGAACACGTTTAAGAGGGTTCGTTTAATTTCAAACCAACAAAAAAAAAATTAATTTAGTTTCTAATTTTGTAATTTTTTTTTCTAAACTTCAGAGACATAAATGTTTTACTCATTGGAGATCCTAGTGTTGCAAAATCCCAAATGTTGCGTTATGTTTTGCAAACCGCTCCTAGAGCCATTGCAACAACTGGTAGAGGATCTTCTGGAGTTGGTTTAACAGCTGCTGTAACGACAGATCCCGAAACTGGGGAAAGAAGGTAAGCGCAAGCTTATCTAATTTTTTTATTTTTTTTTTTTTTTTTTGGGCTCTGAAAACATTTTTGTTTTTATTTTTAGACTTGAAGCTGGAGCTATGGTTTTGGCTGATAGGGGAGTAGTTTGTATTGACGAATTTGATAAGATGTCCGATATAGATCGAACTGCAATTCACGAAGTTATGGAACAGGGAAAAGTTACCATCGCAAAAGCAGGGATTCATGCACGTTTGAACGCACGTTGCTCCGTTCTTGCTGCTGCGAATCCGGTTTACGGCAAGGTATTTAATTTTTTTTTTTTTTTTTTTTTTTTTTTTTTGTGAAAGCGATATATAAACGATTATTTAATTTCTTTATCTAGTATGATCAATACAAAACTCCGATGGAAAACATTGGTCTTCAAGATTCTTTGCTGTCTCGTTTTGATTTAATTTTCGTCCTTCTTGATCTTGTGGATACAGAGGACGATAAACGAATATCGGATCACGTCGTTCGTATGCATCGGTACCGTAATCCAGCCGAACAAGATGGAGATGTATTAGCTGTTGAAAATTCCGTTGAAAATCTTTGCACTTATGATTTGGACGAAAACGAACCTGACCAAAATGATATTTTTGAAAAATACGATCCGCTGTTACATGGAAGCACTCGTTCGAGAAAGTTAGTTTGTTGTCACAATTTTTATTCAGTGCTTTGAAAATTTCGTTTTATTTATTTAATTTTTTCCATTTCTAGAGATCAAATCTTAAGCATGAATTTCATGAGGAAATATATTTTAATCTGTAAAAATTTGAAACCTCCAAAACTAACGGAGGCGGCTTCAGAGCTAATTTCAGAAGAATATTCTCGACTTCGATCTCAGGATATGACGAGCACAGATGTTGCAAGAGTATGTTTTTTTGCTCAATTAAAAAAAAAAGGTTTTTTTTCAGTAATTAATTTTTTACCTTTTGTTTTAGACCCAACCGATTACTGCTCGTACTTTAGAAACGCTGATTCGTTTATCAACAGCTCATGCAAAAGCTAGATGCTCCAGAACAATCGATGTCGAAGATGCAAAAGCTGCAATTGAACTAGTACAGTTTGCAGTGTTCAGGAAAGTTTTAGACAAGAAGGATAAAAAGAAAAGGCAACGTGATGAAGACGAGGAGGAAGATGAAGAAGTAATGGAAGAAGAAACCGAAGATGGTCCCAGATCGAAACGTTCAAGAAGCTCACAGGTTTGTCTTCAGAAATAGTCAGCTTTTTTTCAACCTTTTTCAAAAATGCTTAAAAAACTTACGCTTATTTATTTGTATAACCAGGATCCGTATTCAATAGAGGAAGAACCTGCAGTAACTTTGCCTGAGTTACGAGAAAGATCCAGACTAATGAGGGAGAAAGCCACCGCTGTTACTGCTGAAATTTCAACCGAAAGGTATGTGAATTTGATTTGAAAAAGCAATTTAATTTTCAAAATCGTTATTAAAAGTGATTTAATTTTGTTTTTCTTTCACTTTAGGTTAAAAACATTCAAAGAAGCCATAAATAAAGTGTTCATGGATAGTCGCGAACAAACTTTACCACTTCAAGAAGTTCGAAATTATCTCGATAAATTAGTTGATCCTTTTACAGAAGAAGAAATTAAATCTGGCTTCGAAAAACTTACTGAAGACAATAAGCTCATGATTTCTGACGACGAAGTTTACCTTATTTAGTTACATATTATCGTATTATATTTTTTTAATTATATTGATTTTCTTTAGGATCAGTATAGCTTTCCCTGACACATCATTTATTTTTAATTGACATTATTTCAATATACATTAATACATTTAATAATTTTATAAAAAATGTTTGTTGTTTTGCAAATAATTTCGTTCCTTCAATAATTAATTGTAATAACTTTTTTTTTTTTTTTTTTTCTCAAATTGAATTGCTAAGAGATCAAACATTCTAAAATATTTATTTTCAGAAATTATACTCGCAGTTTTTAGTTTGAGCATCATTGTACTTGATAAAAAAAGTGCTCCAGAAATAATTGGTTACAGTAAAATCATGACCTGTTGTAAAAGTCAGTAACAAAAAAAGCGCGAAATCCTTTGTTTGGTTTGGTAGACACTAACGACATCTAACCAACCGCCATCAACAAACGAACTTATCAACCAGCTGTTTCAACGCGCCAAAACCTCAGGCTTTGTAAGGTTTTTGCGATATTGCGATATTTTAATATCAATTGATTATAAGCGAATACAGGAAATAAAAGTACGAAATGGTTGCCGGTACAACAGGGAAGATGTATGTGATAAAAAGGGGTAAGTGAATTTGAATAAATACCGGTTTTTCAAAACCTTTTTTTTTTTTTTGCCATTCTAACCTTTAGCTGAATACAAAAGGGAAGTAAAAATTGCATTGTTATTGAATTCAGGTCATTCAGTATGTTTGTATGAGTGTTCTGTTATGAAAATTAATGCTATACAATGGAAAATACTTAGTGAGAGATATTTTTTTTGTTTTTTCATTAAATTTATCAAAGGCAATGGGTGCCTTAAGTAAGTACAGTTTTGACTGCAAAGATGCCTTTTTTTTCTCATACAAGATTATTGTACACAGTTTACTTATAATAGCACATTATAATGTCAGATGTATCTTCCCTATTTTTTATTTATGTTTTAATTTTATGTTCTCACAGGAGGGAGAAAAGAGGAGGTCCACTTTGATAAAATTACCTCTAGAATCGAAAAGCTCTGCTATGGACTTAACATGGATTATGTAGATCCTGTAAGTTTTTCCTATTAAAAAAAAGAGTGAAAATTGTTCAAATGTTTAAGAAAGTTAAGAGAGTTTTTAAATTTTAGCCTGCCATTACTTTGAAAGTTATTAGTGGATTATATACTGGAGTTACAACTGTTGAACTGGATAATTTGGCAGCTGAAACAGCTGCTACGTTGACCACTAGACACCCAGATTATGCTATTTTGGCAGCAAGGATTGCCGTTTCAAATCTGCACAAAGAAACCAAAAAAGTCTTTTCTGAAGTTATTGATGATCTTTTCAACATGGTTAACGATAGAACTAAAAGACCTACTCCAATGATATCAGCTTTCCATCATGATATTATCATGAAAAATGCTGACAGGTTGAATTCAGCTATTATTTATGATAGAGATTTTAGTTATAATTACTTTGGTTTTAAGGTTGGTAGAGAAAAAAAATTTATCTTCGATATGTAGTTTTTCCTTTTTATTTCAAAAATAACTTTTTTTTCTTATTTGCAGACATTAGAAAGGTCATATTTACTCAAAATCAATGGGAAAGTAGCTGAAAGGCCTCAGCATATGTTAATGAGAGTTGCTGTTGGCATTCACGGCGATGATATCGATTCAGCTATTGAAACTTATAATTTATTGTCTGAAAAATACTTCACACATGCATCACCTACAATGTTCAGTGCTGCTACTCCAAGACCTCAGTTGTCAAGGTTTGGGTTTATAACTGAGAAGTAAAAATTTGAAAAAATTATTTTTATAATTTATTGTTATCTTCTTTTACAGTTGTTTCTTGTTAACCATGAAAGATGACAGCATCGAGGGAATATACGATACGCTTAAACAATGTGCTTTAATTTCTAAATCTGCTGGCGGAATAGGAGTAAATGTTCATTGTATCCGAGCCAAAGGAAGTTACATTGCTGGAACAAATGGAGAGTCCAATGGAATTGTTCCTATGTTAAGAGTGTATAATAATACTGCCCGATACGTAGATCAAGGTGGAAATAAGGTAAATGAAAGTGAACAATAAAAAAAAAATAAACATTATGCTATGCTGAATTTTTTTTTCTGCATATCAGAAACTTTCAGAAAAATGATTTTACTGTCAAATAAAAAGTATAATACCGTGTATTAATATGCTCTTATATATTTCAGAGACCAGGAGCTTTCGCCATATATTTAGAGCCTTGGCATGCTGATATTTTCGAGTTTTTGGACTTGAGAAAAAATACCGGAAAGGAAGAAGTTCGAGCTCGAGATTTATTTTTCGCTCTATGGATCCCTGATTTATTTATGGAAAGAGTCGAAAAAAGCGGGAAGTGGAGTTTGATGTGTCCTCATGAGTCTCCTGGTCTTGCCGATTGCTGGGGTGACGAGTTTAAAAATCTGTATGAAAAGTAAGTTGCAGATTATTGTCAAAATCCGAAAACAATTTTAAGGTTTTATTTTTTTCACTTTTAAATCAGGTACGAAAAAGAAGGAAGATACGTTAAGCAAGTAGATGCGAGGGACTTATGGCATGCAATCTGTCAATCACAAGTGGAAACAGGCACGCCGTACATGCTATACAAAGACGCTTGCAACCGGAAATCCAATCAAAAAAATTTAGGAACAATTAAATGTAGTAATTTATGCACCGAAATTGTGGAATATTCCTCTCCTGATGAAGTATGAAAAAAAAATTTTATTGTCATTTTAAAAATAATAATAATAATGCTTAATTTATATTTTATTTTCAGATTGCGGTTTGTAATTTAGCATCGATAGCGTTGAATATGTACGTTAAACCGGATAAAACCTTCGACTTTCATAAGTTAAAAGAAGTTACCAAAATTGTTACTAAAAATTTAAACAAAGTCATCGATATTAATTATTACCCTTTACCGGAAGCGGAGCAATCGAATAAACGTCACAGACCGATCGGAATTGGGGTACAAGGACTTGCTGACGCCTTTCTTTTAATGCGTCTTCCTTTTGAAAGCGATGGAGCCAAAAAACTTAACATTCAGATATTTGAAACGATTTATTACGGCGCCTTAGAAGCAAGTTGCGAATTAGCTGAGAAATATGGTCCTTACGAAACATACGAAGGTTCTCCAGTCAGTCAAGGGATTTTACAGTACGAAATGTGGAATAAAACTCCTACGGACCTTTGGGACTGGGCTGCATTGAAAGAGAAGATAGCTAAGCACGGAGTTAGGAATTCGTTACTCCTCGCACCAATGCCGACAGCTTCAACCGCACAAATTTTGGGGAATAACGAAAGTTTCGAACCTTACACTTCGAATATTTACGTACGAAGGGTTTTGTCGGGAGAGTTTCAAGTCGTGAATCATCATTTGCTTCGGGATTTGACTGATCGAGGGTTATGGGATGACGACATGAAAAATTTATTAATTGGAAATAGAGGATCCATTCAGGAATCGAAGGGATACCTGACGAATTAAAGGCTCTGTATAAAACAGTTTGGGAAATTTCGCAGAAAGTGATTTTGGAAATGGCTGCCGACCGTGGAGCTTTCATAGATCAAAGCCAATCTCTAAACATTCACATTGCAAAGCCGAATTATGCAAAATTAACTTCGATGCATTTTCACGGATGGAAATTGGTAAGTGAAAATAAAATGAAAAAGAAGAAAGTAATTGACTTTTTAATAAAGAACGTTCTTATGTACATTTTTTTAGGGTTTAAAAACCGGGATGTATTACTTGAGAACGAAGCCTGCTGCTAATCCTATACAATTTACGGTCGACAAAACGAAACTCCAAAAATCGACCCCTGTAAAGGAAGAAAACAATCAGAATGGAAAGCATAACGCCGCCGATGAAATGGCCGAAATCGTGTGTTCTTTGGATAACAAAGAGGCCTGCTTTTCTTGCGGTTCATAATTTTTAATTATTCATATTATTTTACCATATTTTCATAATTTCTTATTCACATCATTTTCACATTATGTAAGTAATTTATTTTATTGATATTTCAAGTTTTTTTTTCCTTTTTAAAGAAAGTGCCTTTTTTATACTGAAACTGTATGATAGGAACGACCGTAGAATTATTTTTAAAGGATTTATCCTGAATTTTATAGGTAATAAAATAAATTATCATTTACCCAGCAAACTGTGTTATTGTGATTTGCAATTTTTTAGGAATACAGAATATCTGCATTTAAGGCTACCTGGAAATTTTCCATTTGTTTTGAATTTATTTCCCAAAATGCAAAAAAAATAAACTATATTCGTATTACCTTTAAGATTTGCAATTTTTCTTATGCCTCAAAACTTCAACGCTTGTCATGTAGTAGACCTTGTTGCAAACGTCACATCGGAACTCCACAGCATTGGCTTTTCTACTCTGCGATTGATGTGATCCAGAATCCCCTGAAGCATCAGTCTTTTTACACTTATAACGATGTTCTATCCTTTCAAAGCAATCAAACTCGAATTCGAACTTACAAACATCACATTCAAAAGGTTCTTTTTCGTAAGTGCCGTCCGAAACACAATCATAAGTTAAAAATTCGCTAACTTTGGTCCCTCCTTTAACGGTATTTTCTTCCGGGATGAAATCTTTATCGAAAAAATTTTCTTCCAATACAAAAACGCTTTTTCTTTTAACATATAAATATTTCAAATCAGCGGGAAGCAACCGTTTATAAGAGTAACAAATATCGGAATTGAAGAACTTCGTAATTTCATTCGTCGGATCTTTATAATCCTTTTCCAGACTGCTTTTCAATAATTTTGAATTAATCCACTTGTTCCATGTTTTTCTTAATCGTATTAATTGAAAGAGGAAAATGTCAGCCTGTCTCGTGTTTAAAATTTCAAATAAAACCCAATTGTCACAAATTATCCTCGTGCAGTCGAAACTTACATCTACGTTTTTAGCGAAAAACACGAAACTCTGAAGAGCAGGCATTCGAATCATATTCGTTAAATAAATTTTATTTGTTTCTAATAAATTTAAGTAACATAACGTTTTATGTTTCGATGAAAAACGCTTTCCCTTATACTGGGTTTTGTTGTTCGGGATGACGATATCCTGCTCTTCGATTTTCAGAACTTCAGGATGGAGGCCGAACATACTTAAAGGATGTAGGAAAACGTGTGACTTATTCTTCGTGTGAAATATCTGCTCGGTTTTAATGTGATTAAATTCGTCGCCTATCGCAAATTGCGGATACAACCCCGAGCAGTAAATTACTTTCATAAGGGTTAAATTTTTTCTAAAATCGTGTCTAATGCTGTCGAGAATGTCGATTATTTTACTTCGGTCATTCCTCAAACGGAATTCTATGTCTTTGCTGTCGAATTCGTCGTTTGCTTCTTCTTCATCTTGATTGAATTTTAATTTTTTTCGATTTTGGTGTTCCTCTCGCCGACTGGATCTCATCTTTTTAAGAAGTCGAATTTCACCGTGCCTAATCTTTCTTTCACTAGCGGAAATCGACTCTGCTTTCGTTTCTAATAATTCGTTATCAGTTAAAATATCCCTGAACTGGTCCCTTAACTTAACCATTTCATAGAATCTTTGTTCTTCCAGTCCAGCTTTTCTGCACCAATGTTTCGTGTTTTCCCTATCCCTTTTCAATCTTAACCACTGACCAAAAAGATTAATTAACGTGATGCCATCTCCGTGATCGGATTCGAACTCTTTCCTCTCCGACTCGCAATCCAAATTTCTAAAAGCTCTATTCGTGTAAGGAGAGGGTACGCTCAAAACGGAAGCCAAAGCGACGGTTGCCTCCGCCTTTTCGAAAACTGCTCCGACTATCAACATTTTTCCGATTGTCAAATCCACCGGCAAATTCGAAAGCATTTTACCGATTTCCGTAATTTTCTCGTCTTCCTTCAAAGCGTTTTGAAACTTTAAACTAAGGATGCAGTTTTCGATCTCTTCTTTTTTAGGTTCTTCTAAAAACGGAAATTTTCGGACGTCGGGAAGACCCATGGCAATGATTTGAAGCAGCACACTGTCTAAAGGTACTCTTTTTATTTCCGGAGTGTTGTATGCTTCGAATTTTTCATATTCTTCTTCGGAATAAAGACGGTAACAAATTCCTGGTCCTGAAATGGAAAAAAAAAAAAAAAAAAAAAAAACTTTTTAAGAATTTGTATACAAAATCAGAACTTGTGAGGAAAATTAAAACTCATGAGATACTTAGATATTTTATACAAGTTTAAGTTACTCACCTGTACGGCCAGCTCTTCCTTTCCTCTGCTCAGCTGAAGAACGACTCACCCAAAACTCTTGCAGTCTTTGAATTTTGAAAATTGAATCATAAGACATCTCTTTTGCCTTTCCAGAATCAATCACAAACCTAATTCCGTCAATTGTCACTGATGTTTCTGCTATATTAGTTGATATAATACACTTCCTGTAGCCTTCTGGCGCATAGTCAAATACTTTATCTTGTTCTGCAGCTGACAATGAACTGTGCAATGGAAGAACGATCCATCCTCCGTTTTTTGATTCACCAAATTCATTAATAGCTTCAACCAATCTCTCAATTTCAAACATTCCACTCACAAATATTAATAAATCTCCTTTTTCATCTTTATATTTTTCGTCAATAATTTGTACAACTTGTAAATAGGAACTTAAGTTAATTTTTTGCTTTTTATTCAGTTCTTTATCGATTGCGGGTATCGGGCGGTACATGACTTGAACTGGATAACATCGCCCAGGAATTTTTAGTACTTTGGCCTCATCTCCAAAATAGTTTGCAAATAATTCTATGCTTATAGTAGCTGACATCAAAACTATTTTTATTTCAACTCTTTTAGCTAAAATACATTTTAAGAGTCCCAATAAAAAATCTGTTTCAATATGACGTTCATGGATCTCATCTAAAATAATTACGTCATGATTAATCAAACTTGGATCCGAAGAAATTTGTCTAAGCAAAAGTCCTTCTGTTAAAAATAAAACTTTCGTGTCTTTATTTCTCTTCTTTTCAAATCTTATTTGATATCCTATTTCATTTCTGTGTCTAGTTAATGTTTCATATTTTAATCTTGCACATAAAGAGGTACATGCCAGTCGTCTTGGCTGAGTGCATACAATATTTCCAAATTTATGTTTTAAAAGATACTGAGGGATCTGTGTCGATTTACCACATCCAGTATCACCAGCTACAACAACAACTTTGCTCTCCTGTACAGTGTCAATAATTTCTTGCTCATAATTTGCAACAGGCAATTCCCTCTGGGCTTTTCGAATTTTTTTCAGCTGTTGAAACCTTTTAATTTGTTTAAAATTCAAAAACGCTTCAAATATGTTTAGGAATATTTGAATTGCATGGTCATCTAAATCGCTGAGGGGTCTCGAAGATTTTTCTTTTTTTACTTTCACATCTCTCTCAGGAATGTTTAAGTTAAAACAAATCGAATTTTGACAACGATTTTCAACAATATTTGATTGACTACTGAATTTTTTTTCAAATTTTAAAACGAATAACCAGAATTCTTTTTCGTCCTCTTTATGCAATAAATCATAGTTTTGTAAAATAAAGTTCAAACGTCGCTTATGATCGTTAAAACTGAAAGATTTGTCTCCCCGAGTTTCCCTGGAATCGTTTTCTCTACGTTTCGATTGTCTCTCTTCCGACTCATACTTTCGACGTTTGCTATGTGAAGACATAGCAACTACAAAAAATAAAATACTTGCTAATTGATTATTTCACTTTTCACGATCTAAAAACGAACAAAAAATTAGTAGCTCTTGTACCAGTGAAAGATACCAAGATTACGCCATATTGTTTATTTACATTCTTGCAGCATTCGTTGTTGCCAACTTATTGATATACAAAAGGCGCCATGTTGTTGTTTTTCGAAAATTTCAGGAGAAAGGACAAGTAAAATTAAACATATCTTGAGGAGTGTTTGAGGTCAATGAGATCAAATTGCACGGTCATCTAATTCGCGGAGTGGTCTGGAAGAATTTTCTTTGAGATATCTTCGACCAATCACTACAAAATCTGAATCCAGTTCAAAAAAAATAAAGGTAGGTTGAAATAAATATTTTCGTAGTTTTGAGTGTCATATTTCTTTATATTCATAATAACCGATTGACCCCTTGCAATTTACTGAATTTCAGTCCTGAAATCAAATATTACTCAAGGAACAATTACAGGTTTATGATTCTTGACATAAGATATACTGTATATAGCTAATTCTTAACAATATTATGCAAACAAATAATAATTTATATAATTACTTTACTATACATAAATAGATAAATAAATACCAAATGATTAGAAAAGTTATTTAACTCTTCTAACATAAGACATGTTTTTCCAAACCATCACACAATTTCCCTTTATCTCAAAAACCTCATTTGGTATATATACAAAAATCTATTGAAAAAAAAAATTAAAGATTTTTTTATTTGGTTGAAAAAATTATTCGTCTTCTTCCATATGTTCCTCTTCCAAATCTTTCTTTCTAGCTTTATATGCTCTTTTAGACGTTATTGGAGGTTGATCAGCTTCTCCTAAAAAAAAAAAATAAAATAAAAAATTATTATAATTTCAACGCTCTCAGACCACAAAAATAAAATGTAAATAATAACCTTGAATCAAAGTATTTCTGTATGATACCAATGGCTGCCAGTCTTCTCCTCTGCTTGAAGGCATTCCAGCAGAAATTTTCTTATCCAAAAACTGTAGGACTAAACGCTTATCCTGTTTCAGCAATTTATTAGTGAACTCCAAAATAATATCCAGGAACAAGATATTTGGAGGCGGGCCGGTGGGATCGTCTTGATTCTCGAGTGGATTAACGGCAAATCGAATACCATCACAATGTAAAGCTGCGATAGCTTCTCGATTTCTCACCGCGTCCAAACCAAAGCTCAAAGCAAATCTCTTTGCTAATTCTTTAATATTTAAGTATTCTTCGCTTTGTTTATTAATTCTATGATTTTCTCTTTGTAACTGTTGGAAAAGCGTTATAAGGCTGTTAACCATAGTAATAGCACAGCTCTTTTTGTTAATTTCTCGAGTTTTACCGACGGTATGTTTAATGATGTCACCAAACTGATTGTAATATTTAACGTAATGTTTGAAAATGTCGGCTCCACACCGAACCGGAATAATGTTATAAACAATCAGCTTACAAAACGACGCTAGAAAATTCCTTTTTTTGTGTAAATCTTCGATTTTTGAATGCTCATCTTGGTTATTATCTTCTTCGGTGACGAAAACGTATTTTTGAATGAAATCGTTCAATAAACCTTGAAGGTGCATATCTGCAGTGTAAACCAAGCCACCTAAAGCTGGGTTGGAAGCTGAAAAAGAATAAAAATTATTTTTCTTTCCAAAATTTAATTTTTTGTTTTCTTCGGTCAATTACCTAAACGTTCACAGAATATAATTAAGTAATCGCAAATAACGTTGTAAGCCTCTTCTTGGAATAATTCCGATACAGAATTTAAAATGATGTCCTTCATAGTTCCCATATATTCATTCAATCGAACTCGAAGTATAGCGATTTCTCTTTCGGCAGTCCCTCCTCCGGACAATATCTCTTCGATGTGTGACAATTCCCACTGTAAGGCGAAGAAAGTTGCTCCTATGCAACTTTTCATAGCCCTATCGGGTAATTTGAGATCATTTTTAGCGCAATCCACGACATCTTTGTAAAGCATGTCCCACAGATCCCATTTTCCTGAAAAAAAAAAAAAAAAAAAAAAAAAAATTAATTAAAGTTAAGAATTAAATTCATTTAAAATGATTAATTTCAATATTTTTTTACCTAAATCGTGACATGAATAAAATATTTCGATTTTCTTCAAACAGGATTCAACGTTGAATATTTCATCTTCGTTCGGCTGATCATCGTCTGATGCTGACAACGAAGCCCATTCGTCCATAGCCTCTTTGTACTTCGTCACAATGGATTCTATTATAGTAGACCTGATATCAAACGGAAAAAAAAAAGTAATCATTAAAACAAAAAAATTAGTAAAATATAAAAATTAACTTACCTAGCTGTTTGACATTTAGTGTAGTTCACATGGCTTTCGTAGCATAATTTTTCCAATGTTTTGGCCGCTGTTTCAAGAACATCAGTATCTTCGTGCTTCTCAATAATTTTACTCATTTTCGAAAGCAAAGCGTCCAAATTAGCTTCTTGTCGAGATTTCGTATATAATTCCAAATCAAAATGTTGTGGAATGTATAAAAGATTTGCCAATTTTTCGGGATCTAAAAAAGTTATTCGGAAGAAAAAAAAATTAATGACACCTGATGACTTATTTTAACACTTTAAACAAATCAAAAAATAATACACTCACCAGAACTAAATTTATCCAGGAGAAGAGGTAAAGTTACAATAAAATGGGAAGTCAGTTTTTGTTTATCATCCTGAATAGCTTTTAATTCTTTTTGAGATAAAAGCTTTCTCGTGCTTCCTCTCCCGACTGGTGGTTCACCGGTTGCACTTTGCTTAATGGCACAAACCTGCAATCATTGATTCGTTAATTTTTAAGTTCACAACCAATGTAAGTATTAATCAAAACAGCCTGCAAGTTTACCATAATTTCTATAAGTGAGGTTTCCTGTCGATTATCTAAAGCCTCTTCATTAGGTCCAGGATCTTCCAGCAATAAATCGGTCATGCATTCCCAGTCTTTAACCATTGCGTTAGAATCAATAAGAGAATCTACCAAATATGCTCCATGTTCGTGAAGTTCAGATTCGATGAAAAACTGGACAAGATCTCGAATTAACGGCGTGTTTGGAGACCGTTTTTTTCCTATTTAAAAAAAAAAACATTTTTAGTTTGATCATCGCATTGCTTCAAGAATATCTTTCAAATTAGCTATTCATACCTCTTTTAGTGCGCACGATTACATTTGAATCTTCATCCGGAGTGAACAAACGTTCGTTTAAAAATTCTCCAGCAGCTTGGGCTACAGCACGATGAGACGAATAGACAAGTTCATAAACATGTTCGCAATCTTTATCGGTCAAAATATCTCTATGATGTTTCAAAATAGAAATAACTAATCTAACAGCTTGAACTGCTACGTCGTAGTCCCTGTCTAAAGTCATAGAAACGATCCTGTCTTTAAATTTAGATGTAAACAATTCCAATTTATTCTTCAATTCTTCAGATTCATACAAAGGAATCAGAGCTTGTAAACATTTCAATCTGAAATAAATGGATAAAGGTGAATTCTAAAAAAAAAGAAAAAAAAACTTAATTTTGTTGTAACTTACCTCACTTCACCAACTCTATCATGCAAAGTCCATCCAATGTATTTTAAATATGAATCATCCAAAAAATTTGTATGAAACTTTCTCATCCAAATGCCAATTTCCGTCATGCAAATTGCTCGAATTTCAGGGAGTGTATCCCTATATCTATGAACGAAAACGGATTTGAACATGTACGTCAACATATTTTTTATTTCGTCCATATTTTCATCAAGTTCAGTTCTCTTTAGTAATAAAGATTCTAAACGATCTGTGGCCCGCTTATTTTGAGCTTTCTGACGTTCGGCTTCGTACTGTCGTAATGTATTATCCGTATTAACCGAAACGGTTAAAGCTACATCGACTAAAGCCGTCATAAGTTTCATAGCAGCTAATGTGGCTGTATGACGGAAAGCTCGAACCTACAAAAAGAACAAAATATAATTCTTAACAACTTCAAGCACAAAAATTTAATGTTTGAACTTACCTGCGAATCAGATAATCCAGTCAACAATGAAATAACATTATCCATCAAATACTGATCGTAAATAATGGAATATTGACATTGCTTTACAAGAATTTGTACAAATTCTGTGAACTGTGTTTTAAATTTTTTCCATTGTTGCCCAGCGCTAATCAAAGGATATTCCCCAGATGATTCATCAAATTCTTCTGTCATTTTTCTAATAATTGCAGCATGTTCCCATTTATGCATTTCAGGAGTAATTTTTCCTTTGCAACCAGCTGCATTTATGAAAAACTGCATTAAGGCTAAAAGTGCATCATCTTTATTTACTTTGTAATTTTCAATCCATTCATCTACAACCGTCTGAAATGAAATGAAATAAAATAAAATACAATAACAATTACATTATCAATCAAAAAATCAAATAGGAAATATATACAATACCTGTAATGAACTTTTCGAATGCATAATGATGTAATATAAACTTGTTTCTTCACTTTTATTTCCATTAGTTCCATATGGTTGTTTTCGTTTTCTACCTGGTCGTTTTGGTTCTGGTGAAAGATCATCTTCCATGGCTCTTTTAAGTGCTTGGATTTTCAAAGGTGGAATTGGAGGTGGATTTTGTACTCCTTTAGCTCTTGCTCTAGTTACTCTTCTTGGAACTGGTGTGGCTGGACTGTCAAATTCTTGATGGCCACCCAAATCCATTTGACCTAAAGAAAAACCATCAGTTATTAATTTTTCTTACCAGATGCAATTTGCTCTCAAATACGAACCTTCCATCGCGTCAGGATCATTATGATCATATGAACTATCTCTTTCATACTCAGATTCATTGTACATTTCAGATCCAGAATGTTGTGGTGTAGCTGGGTTATTCATGTATAACCTTCCATACCAATTGTCTGACATATCAAGCTCATTAGGATCTGGAACCGCGGGCGTTATTGGCGTCTGAGGATTTTCATATTCCGGAGGAATCGGATCGTCTAAACGAATCCTCTTACCTCCTACTGCCCTTCTCATAATCTTGACGGTCCTTGAAATAAACTTTTTCACGTAAACTGACTCTTCCGATTACATTTGCAAATACTTTCAAAGAAACAAACTCAACAAACACATAAACATAATAATACCATAGACTTGTGAAACGAAATGGCGGAATGTTGACACACACGGATCACGCCCACGGATCGTGAATGGTTTTAGTCTATGGTTTTTTAACTTCCCGCTTTTTTCTCTGAACGATTTTGTAAGCAAAAAATGTTTGTTTTTAATTCTTTCAGACCCGGCTATTCCCCTTATATTTGATATTAATTTCAATTAATTTTTCGCATTGATCTAAACAATTTGAACAACTTTTGACGGAATAAAGTTTGATGAAGCTAGTTCTCTTTTAATCTCGGGAATAATGATTAAATTATTTCCAATTTTTGCATAAATGAAGGAGATCACAGCATTGGAGGCCACAATGTCCGAGTTAGTAATTATTTATTATTTTTAATTTTTCTTTTTAACTTCAATTTATTAACTTAACTACTTTTTAAAAATTATTTTACCTCGAAACTTATTAGATTCCATTATTTTCTAAATTAGAGCAGCAGTAATAATCAGCAGTAATAAAAATCATGTGGCCATGTAATTTTTTGTTGAAAGATACCAACAAAAGGCGGCATTTAATTTTTTTTTTTTTTACGTCCCAAGCTCTATTAGCATGTTTTAAATTTGTTTGCCTTTAGAATTTTTTTAAGCAAACGTATTATTACGCTCTGAAATTTTTTCCCCAAGATTTTTAGACAAAATTTTTTTTTAGGCTTGAGAATTTTTTTTTTTCTTTTTAGATTAGGCCTACATCCAGCTTAAAATTTTTATGAAAATAATATTTGAGGAAAAAACTTCCTTATTTTCAGCATTAATGTTTTTTTTTTTTTTTTTTTTTTTTGTTAACAGGATTACAATTATTGTAAAAGATAAGTCTGATTGCTAGAAGATAGGAAAATGTCAAAACAGAAGTACATAAAGATCGTATCAGTGGCTAATAATGAGCCTGTGGAATTTAGAATGAATGGAAGCCAAAACTGCAAAGTAAGCAAGCTGATGTTGGAAACATATTTCGTGGGCTCAGTATTATATTGTTCTAGATACACTTCCCGGGTTGACACGCGTTTTTCATAAGCTAAGTACAGGGGACTAGTGTCAACCTGGGAAGTGTATCTAGAACAATATAATACTGAGCCCACGATTTTGGAAAAAATTGCGGATTCTACTATATTAACAGCGATGGAAATATTGTTTCAGTTGGCTGCGACGATGACAATCTCATTTTTCCAAATTGCAATAATACTGTACTTACTAGCGCAACGGCGCGCTACGCGCGCCTTTTTCGCTATTTTAAACGATGTCACATTGTCACTGTACCCAGATAATGTAGCTAATAATCTAGCTTCGGCCCTGCTGCAAAATAGCTTCCATTAAATTATAAATTGCTTAATAGCCAATTTGTTGCAACTGCAAACTGAAACAAAACAAAGGAGCTATCATCAAACCAAAGCCATCAAATTATTTTTTTTTTTTTCGATTTTAAAAGTAACTAATTTTTTTAAACCCATGTTCTAATTTTTTAACTAATACAAAAGCTTATGCAAGCAGGTTGTTCTAAAACTTTCTGAAAGTTTACTGCCAATAAAAAGTTTACTGTACAATTAATGAAAATTTATTTATTTCAACAGTAAAATAATTAATAAATTACTTATTTTTGCAAAAAAAAAAGCGCTTATATTTAAATTAGATACAACACTGATTTAATGATTTATTTTAAATGCTCAAAGGATATAATTTAGGTCAAAAATTTTCTTGAAGCTGATTTTAACATGAATTAATGCGGGAATTATGTTTTAGATATATTGATTGAGAAGACTATGAGATGGCATGTTAAAAGTCTACCTTATCATTTGTAAAATTTCGCTTCACAAATACCTAATAAATTTTCATGGCTTTTTTTCCCTTTATTTTAAACTGCATGAAAAGCTAAGGGGGTTTACTTGTCTTTTGTATGACATAACTTATCACCAAGTGTATACGCTACTGTTGACAATAGTTCGCCATTATCTTTTGGTGTCAATAAAAGAAATTCACTACAATTATCTTCTTAAGTCGATAGGCATCCTTTTTTATCAGAAAATGTGCACAGTGACTTCACGATAGAATTCTTCACAAGTTCATACAGTGAAGTAATAACTTAATTTTTTCAAAAAAAAAAAAAAATACAATTTTAATTAGAGTAAGTATAACACAATTAGGACTACTTTTTCTGAATTTATAAATAGCAAATAGCCCCAAAATTTAAGCGCGTAGTGCATTTTTATCATAAAAAAATTGAAATATGCAGCAGTGAAATTCTGCAACTTTAATTACTTCAGAGAGTATCGAATCGTATATCTCACAAAATGAAGCTGAGAAAGTATTTTCAACACTTCTCAGTGAGTCAGTGACACGGATGGTCGTTTTCAAGGACTTTTAGCCGTATCGAAAATTTTGATCACAAATAAGTCTATCGCATTCTCGTTTACACATTGCTTGCCCGTGAATATTTCTCACTTTTAAAAATAATCGTATGCCCTTTATATTTAACTTAAGGAATAGGTAGTGTAATAAATATTAAAGTGAGTATATAAATGATAATTAACGTAAATAGGAAAAAATTTTGTTAGGTGTCCTTATAACTTCACTATCATGTAAACATTTTGTATTTTGATATGTTTTATTTCAATTTGATTCGTTATTTTTAAAATTTTTATTTCCTTGTGCCAAAAACTTTTACGATATTTAACTTCCATCAAATATGTTAAATAACTTTGTTTTCCTTTTGTTCTTGCGATTTATTTACATTCTGAATTTCAGAATTGTTTCAACCATGTCGTCGACGCCGAAAAACGATCAAGATGCGGTTGCGGTTGACAACTTTCGTGCTTACCTGAAAATTCCTTCAGTTCATCCGAATGTGAATTATGGTAAGTGAATGTATTGCATTTTTATTTATTAATAGAAATAGGTTTTTTTTTTCTGGATTGCAAACGCGATGATAGTCATAATCACTTAGCGCGCGCCTTTCTTATTAAGTTTGCATCCAGATTTTTTTTTAAATTGTAAAAAAATAAAAAATACAAGAATATGTGAATTATATTTTAAAAAGTCGATTTTTTTACTTTTTTAAATAGATGAATGCGTTAAATTTATTCAGAAGCAAGGAACCGAATTAAAGTTGAAGAGTGAAATCTATGAAATCGTGAAAAACAAACCGATAGTCGTTTTAACATGGCCTGGAACAAATCCAAACCTCCCATCAATTTTACTGAATTCTCATATGGATGTTGTACCTGTATATCCTGTAAGTATCCGCATTAGATTAGCAATAGTTTCTTCATTTTGAATCGATGAATAATTTCAATCGATCTTATCAATGTATAGTAGATTTCGAGGCTGGACCGGGAAAGTGAGATTTTTTTACGAGGCCGTTGCCGATTTGAGCCGAAGGCGAGGATGGGCAAGAGTGCCGAGTGAAAATCAAAATTTTCCGGTCTAGCCTTGGAAATTTACTCTTTTGGCCGAGAAAAACAATATTTAATGGTTTGTTTACATACCGATAAGTCCGAACTTATCGTGTCTAGGCCAGAAAAATAAGTTTGGCCAATCAGATTATTACTTTAGTTTTAACTAAAGCGACTCCTTATCCTTTTTGTGTAGTTTTTTTACACTTGTAATAAAACGATAAAATAATTCGGTGCACATAAAATTTATACCAACATCATTGAAATTATGACTTTATTCGTCTCTTTTGAATGAAAAAATGCTACCATATTTTCGAAACAGAAGTTCAACCTATGGCACCGGAAGAAGCGCTAGTATCAACATGCAACCATCCAAGGTTTATTTTTAGTCCCTCCGGGCTGGAGTTTGAGCCAAATTTTTTTTAAAAATCATTTTCGTTTATTTTTATTTTATATTGTTAGGAACTTTGGCATCATGATCCTTTTGCAGCTGAAGTCGATGCAAACGGTAATATATATGCAAGAGGTTCACAAGATATGAAATGTGTTGGGATTCAATATTTGGAAGCTATAAGACGTCTTCAAGCGAATGGAATAAAATTGAAAAGAACGATCCACATTTCGTTTGTGCCTGGTAATTGCTGTTTCATAAGTTTTGCTGCGGTTTTAAAAAAGTCGAATTTTCAATGATTTCTCGTATCTTTTTAGATGAAGAAATCGGCGGATATGATGGGATGAAAAAGTTCGTTAAAACGGAACAGTTTAAAAAATTGAACGTTGGGTTCGCTTTGGATGAAGGCATAAGTTCCCCAGAACCACATTTTTTAATTTTCTACGCAGAAAGAAGTATTTGGCGTAAGTTTTTAGTTTTTATTTAAAAAAAATCTTAATTTTAAAATTTCTAACGTTGTCTCTTTTTTTTTTTTTGCAATTACAGACGCTGAATTTACAGTACCCGGGACTGAAGGACACGGGTCATTGCTTTTGGAAAACACGGCGGGGGAAAAGATAAGAAAATTAATAAACAAACTGATGGACTTTAGGCAAACTCAAGTTGATCGACTAAAAGCGAATTCTAATTTAACAATCGGTGATGTAACCACTATTAATTTAACCATGCTCAAAGGGGGCGTGGAGCCGAATGTCATTCCTCCTAAATTATCCGTCACTTTTGATATAAGAGTGCCAATCGATGTAGATCACGATGAATTCCTCAAACAACTTCACACCTGGATGGAAGAATCCGGAGATGGAATCCAGTTAAGCTTTGCACAAAAAAATAATAAAGTTGAGCCGACCAAATTAGATGAATCTAACGTGTTTTGGACAGCTATGAAGCAACAATTTAGTGATTTGTAAGAAACGTTCTGAGCTTTTTCTTTTTTAATTTGGAAAAAGTTAATAACACGTTTTTCGTTTTTTTGAAAAAGGAACATCACATTCAGGACTGTGGTCTTTCCAGGAGGCACCGACAGTCGATATTGCAGAGAAGTAAGTCACATTTTAAAATATTTCCGCATCATGAATCAAAAACACATTTGTTCTTTTTTAGGTTGGAATTCCGGTAATTGGTTTCTCTCCTATAAATAATACTCCTGTGCTTCTTCACGCTAATGATGAATATCTAAACACAAATGTATTCCTAAGGGGGATAAAAATTTACGAAAAAATTATTCCCGCCGTCGCGAATGTTTAGGTAAGATAAGATGTTTATTATAATAAATAATAAAACAAAAGTTCATTAAAAGCAAAAAAACAGCTTAAGTTAATATATTTGAGATCTTTTCAGACGGAAAATATAAAATATAAAAAAATATTTATAGTAAAAAATAGATTTACCATTACTTTTGACACTATTTTAAAAAAGACAATCCTTACTAACTATTTAGTGTCACATGCTATCGAGGCCTAATTTTTTTTTTTTTTTTTTCTTCATCAAATTAAATATTGCATTTAAAAACTGTACAGTACTGATAGTAGGCTGATAATTATTTCAACCTAACCGGTTTTCTAATTATAAAATTGAATCCTTAACCGAACAATAAGACCACTTTGCACTTGCATTCCTTTTTTTACATATTTGACGTCGTACGGGTTTGAGATTGATCCCTTTTGGTTTCATTGAGGCAATTCAGCTCCAACTTTCTTCTTGGGTATCTAAAAGGGAAAAAATAAATTAATACTGACATTTTATAAGCTGCAGTAACAAGAAGTTTGTAAATCTTAACAACTAAATTTGGATATTTATATTTTAACTCAGAGCAGTTCATCAATTAAAAAATTTTTGGGGCAGTATTACAAATATATAAATTTTGCGTATTTGCACTTTTTGTAATATGAATTCATTTACTGTTTGATCAGCCTAACGAGCAACTGACTTATCAACTTACAAATTAGTCGTCTGCCTCCAATGAAGAAAGCAAAGTCGGTCTGAGAGGAGATTTTCTTCTTGAAGTCGAAGACCCCAAAGGTTTATATACATAGTTACCTGAAATGGTGTTATTTCCTTAAAAAAAAAAAAAAATTCCCTCAATTTTTTTGAAACAATTTCTTAAAAAGTAATATATAATAATTTAAATTAAATTAAAACATTAATTACTAAAATAAAACTCAAAACAAAGCGTGATTGTATGCGTATTTTGTTTTTGAAAAAAAAAAAAAGACAGGAGGTGCATATTGTTAGCCAAAATGCAATTAACTAAATAAGTTATGAATTAATCAAAACAAAATTAAACATGCAATTAAAAAAAAAATTAAAAAATGAAAGCAACAAATTCAAATTACCTGCTCATGAATAAAGGTATCATGTCATAGCCCCAAAATTTTACTTCAAATTTTCTTGCTGTTAAATCAAAAGCCACTAAAGCCGCATGCTATACAGAAAATCACAAAGGAAAACCATTCAAAAAAAGTACGGACGATATTAAAATAAAAAGACAACAATTTTTTGTAAAATAAATACAAAACTACTTTTAAAGCTTTAAAAAAAAAAAAAAAAAAATTTAAGAACCAAAAAGGTACAGTAAAAAAAAAAACTTTAATATAATTTACCTATAGGTTTAAACCGTTTGGAAATATTTTCATTGTTTCCCTGTGAATTTAGGGTATAAGTTGTGCCTCCAGACAGTCCAATTGGTGTAAAATTTCCATTTGGTGACTGTAAGTTCAATCGAGCTTTTAACTTTTCAGGAGAGTCTACATCGTTATATATTGATTCAGCAACCTGTAAAACGATTGCACGGATAATAAGCATGATTTTTTTTTCTTTTGTTTAAAAAGAGTTATGTTCCAATATTGCTTACTTCAATATCAAAATCTGTTAGACTAATATCACTATCATCAAAAGTCTCATCATTTGACGGGAAGACTGATTTAACATGTTCGGCGCTTAATCTTGTTTCTAGTGATCGCTCCCTATCTTTCCAGTCTTTACTAATGTTCATCGGGGTTTCTTCTTCTTCCTCTTCTTCTTCTTCTTCATCTGAAGATAAAAAGAAAAAATAAAGTCAATTTGGTCAACAAAAGGTCAAAAAAAGGTCAACTTTTTTTTCGCATCAATCCAGCAATACTTACACTCTGAAGTTTCTTCGTTTGTAAGACGTTTGTAATCCCAACCATTTTGGGGTGTTTGCTCCCATCCTTCTTCTTCTGATTCCATTTCGCTGTGTATTGTCTCAATCGATCCCAAATTTTGGTTATAATTACCTGAAAGTTCGCCTCTTTCAAGAGCGTCTAAACTTTCTGCAAATAAAAGTTTTTAAAACATCATTTTTATTCATTGTAAATTTTTTTAGATCTTTAAAGGATGTTAATTGAATACATAAATAATATATCATATTTATCACCAACCTGGATAAACCATTGATTTTTTGATAGCTAATTTATCCTTTTTGGACCATTTTTGAACCTCTTCATCCATTTTACCAATTTTCTTGGGGTTCATGGCCCAAAGGCATCCTTTTCGTTGAGACCCATTTGTAGCTGGCTTCTCGATTTTTTCGAAACATTTATTGAGGCTTAGGTTATGGCGAACTGAATTTTTCCAGCCATTAGGGGCAGTTTTAAAGTACGGAAAGTGTTCACTAAAATAGAAAAAATTTCACTTTTACCCATTTTCTTCTCTTTTTAAGAAAATAAATAACTTCATATTTACCACATAAAATTATAAATTTCTGATACAGGCAAACTTCCATTCGGACTATTTTTTAAAGCCATCGCAATCAGGCAACTATAGGAGTACGCCGGTTTCGGGTAAACAGATTTGGTAGGTTCAGAATCATGATTATAATCTTGCAGTCTTTTTTTAGAATTCACTGATCTGTAAAATTAAAAAAAAAAATTTAATAAAAAAAAAAAACTATTGATTTACAATTACTCTGTGCTAACCTTACTGAAGAGAGATTCTTTTTTGTACTAACAGGTGTTCTATTTGTTATATGATTAGTTCTTGAGATCTGAGGAGTTGTAGGAGTCATTTTAACTTTACCTTTGCTTGCTTGATTATCTAAGTTAAAAAAAAAAAAAAAAGAATAATAACAAAATAAGAATTATAAAATGGAAATTTTTTAAAGTTTCTATTATAATTTTTTTGTTATGCTTACTTTTATTACTAGTTACTGGCGGGGTGTAAGTCTCTACGAATTCCTCATCATCATCAGATTCTCCTACATACTCATGTTTGATTTCAATTTCAGAGTTGTAACGAATTCCATCTTTCATATAATCATTTTCACGAAACATTTCATCTTCATTTTCTCCTTCAACTGGTTCATTTTTAACTTTTATTTCACTTATGTTATTGTTTATAGTGGAAGATTTAATATTTAGTGATGTTACAGGTTTTTTATTTTCTAATTGATTGCTTATTTTATTTTCAATGATTAAGGATTTTTCTATATGTTTTGGTTCTAAAAAAGAAAAACATCTTTGTAATGATCTTTCAAATTACCATCATGACTTTTAAAATTAAATTATTCACTTGAAAAAGTCTTTAAGATTCACAATTAATTTAATTACCTATTTTATTGTTAGATGGTTCATACGGTATCTGAATTAAAGTTACAGGCATTACTGAATTGGGGCAAACCATCCTTGTTTCACCGCTATTTAAATCTAAGCTTAAGCTGGAATTAACATCTCCTAATAATGATTGACAATCACTGGAAGATGTCAACCAAACATTATTATCCCCAGGAGCACCTGAAAATTTTCCATGTAAGTTAAAAACTTTTAAGAATTCCTTTGTATGAAAAACACATTTAACAAAACATACCAAGGGAATCTTCATCCAAATTTAAAGCTGGAAGTTCAGTAAAGTTCAAGCTGAAATCACCACAACTGAAGACATTTTCAAAGTCATTCTCAGATTTTATGTCCATGTCCAACATTTCTTGCAAAGATAATGAATCTGGACCGTTAATTTGAAATTGGCTGCTTAAATAATCCATTTTAAAAAATACTGATTTGTAAATCCTGTAGCAAATAAAAAAAAAAAAAAAAAAAAAAAGAAGTTTACAGATGAGTTATCGGATCATCAATGAATTAATAATGAATGACAAATCTTAAATGCTAAAAAGAAAAAACTACTTTATTTTGAAAACTTATAAAAGTAAAAGAAAACCAAACGCAATATATGAATTTAATTTCGATTTTCCTACATTATTGGCACATAAACGAAAGCAAAACAAAACATAAGTAGTTTTTCTTTGAGCAGTCATTTCATTGAAATACAACTTTCTGGATGTAAACAAAGAGGAGTGCTAGAACATCTTGTACTTTTTTCAATGTATTATAATTTATTGATGGTTTATTTTTTAAAAATAAAGGCAAATAAGAAAAAATCTAAAGTTTACTGATATCATGTGGGATTTTTGAAAGATTATTCACATTTTAAAAAGAAAAATTTGGATCAGTTTCATGAAACGGTCATTTGAAATAAGAAAAACATAAGGTTGGCCAAAATGCTTAATTTATATAAAAAAAAAAATTGTTTTAACACACGAAAATCACTTGCAATTAAACTTTATATAGTAACCAAAAAAATAAAATTGATTATACGTTGTGTTTTCATCCAATGCAGCAATTTTATAACAAAAGAATTTTAATTTTGCATAAAAAATTATATTATGGTTATTTTGGAAACCAATGATCACCTTGAAATCGTTCTTCGCGCCTTGTAATATTTCTATCCGCCATTTTGAATTTAAAGCCTAAATAAAAATCTTTTTGTCTTCGTAACTCTGGTAATAAGTCTTTGAGCCGCTATAATTTAACAAAAATATAATCGGCTTACCAAACAAATTTGGATTTAACACATGATTATTATTGTTTACGCTAAAACAAGGTGGAAATTTTCAAATGATTCCGAAGGCGGGATCCGGCAAGATGTGTTAAAGTGACAGATGATCCAAACAAAAATATCAGAAATTAAACACGATGTTAACCGTTTTAATTGATAAAAACAATCACATTAAATAATTAATACTAACCTTCTCGATATTGACTCTACTTAATTCTAATAATCCAAAAAGGAATCATGAATTTTCGGGATATTTTCCCTTTTTTTTATCACTAATCTTACGGAACAAAGCACGAAGTCGGCAATAAAGAACGTTGACTACATACGAACAAAGATTTCAAAATAAACTCTTTTGATTGGCTGATTTTGATCACGTGGAGTAAATACTCGAGTCTGATTCGTCAAACGGAATTATAGAATGAGGGAGAAATCGAAGGGGAATTGCACATGGCTGCTTTTCTGTCAATAAAACATTCCCTCCAAAAGATGTGCATGTCGATATTACCCTTAGTAATACGCATTTAATACTCAAAATGTTTTCAGAAGTTTTGAAAAATTATCCTCGAATTTTCGAAAGCGATAAAAACGTTCAACTTTCATTTTATTAATACACAAAAACAGAACTATTTTCTAAACCTGGAATAGGAAGAACATGGTCAAAGATGGCGGAAACTTCTTTTGTGTGTAAACAAATACATCGTGATAGTTTTTTTTTCTCTTTTTTTACGTAAAGCAAAAAGCCGATTCGTTTCATTTTTGTAATATTTAAAATTGATGATTTTTTTAAATTAATGGGGTACAAGGTTCCTGCGCTAAAGGCATCTTTAGAAAATCATGTATTTTGAGTAAAAAACGTAGTGGAAGAGTCTATGTTATTCCGAGACAGGTAAGAAAGGTTAAAAATGTAAACAAAGGGAAAATACTATATTATATACATGCTGTGCATTATAAATTTTTAACCCTTTCAAGGCATATGATCTATTACATTTTTTTTACAAAAAAAAAAAAAAAAAAAAAAAGATTTAAGTTTTCAATAAAAAAATAGATGTTTCTGCATGTCTACTTTTAAATTCATCTCTACAATTGTTCATTTATTTATTTATTTATTTATTTTTCTGTTTGCAGTAAAGCCTATAATAGCTGGTAAAGAAAATAAAATTTGAAAAGAGTATATTTGTTTCTGAGGGGAAAAATATGTCACACGGTCTTGCAGGACTAAGTGAGTTGCCAATGTTTTGTTTTTTGATGATTTTGTAATGGACAAGTTAAAGAGATAAATATTAGTAATGAATTCAACATTGTGCTCAACAGCTGCAATGGAGCTGAGTAAAGTTGCGTGTAAAACTTCCCATATGAACATTCTTTTATTAAAACCTTGGAAGGAAAGATGGACAGATTTGCAGTGGGGCATTCACATCAAATTTTTAGGATATTTGAAAAATTATATCTTCAGTTTTTTGTGAAAGTAAGTGTTTTTTTTTTTTTTTTTTTTTTTTTTTTTTTTTTAGATAATCTTTTAATTACTAAATATCAAACTGTTAATTTTTTTTTATTAGACCAATTAAAGAATGATTTTTGGGACTTGTCATGAATATTTTAAGTCAATTGTGATTGACAATTTTGAAAAAAAATATGGAACGCCAAAATATCCCATAATGATTTATAAAGAGTATGACAATGGACTTTATGAAAGTAGGTTGCTGACTATGATATTTACAAATGGCAAAAAACAAATGAAATAATCAAGGATAAATCTTTTAAGGTAAATATTTTGCTTTTGCTCTCATCTGAATCAAAACAGCTTCCTGAGTGAAATGCTAGTTTGTCTTTTAACAATTTTTGCAAACCAAAACTGGTTTTTTTTGTTTTTTTGGACAGCCAAAATCACAACTGAACATGAATCAAAAATAAAAATTTTTCAGGCCTGGAACTGAGCAATCCCCAAATTCTGGAAGTTGCTTTACCTTGTAATTAAACTTCTTTCCAGACTTCAAGACTATTTAACATTCAGAAGAAAAGAAGTAAACTTTTTTCATTTTCATACCTAATTGATGGATCTTGGTTTTACTTTATTTTCAGGACAATTTTTTATCCATATCTCCATTGCAAGAAGTGATGAGAACCTATTGTTTATACATCAATTCATCATACGCCGAAATATGTAAAAAATATGCACTATTGCAGTTGCATTATAACTTTTGTAGCAGAAGCGCATCATTTGAATTGGTACCAAATTTTATGTCAAGGTGTAAAAAGTTACTACCTTTCAAGTGGCACACATCAGGAACCAATTTGGCCTTTAGACAGACTTAACTTAGGCGGTGGTTTTTATCATGCTTCTAAAGATTGGGCATCTGGATTCTGTTTTTAAGCTGGCGCTCTCCATTATCTTTGGGAAAATTTAAATGGAAATTTAAAATTCTTTATAACTCATTTGGAGCACTACGAGGTAAAAAATGAAAATCGATTTAGTCATTTGAAAGGTTTTGTTTTACTGACGGTGTTTATGTTCTTGCTCCTAATAAAAATTTTCGAATGAACCGAAACTTTCAAATTTGAAATCTTTCTTATTCTCCTTTTAGATGCCGCATTTAATTCGATGGCAACTTGATTGTGCAAGCATCGATGTCATTGTGAATTTATATACGTATCAACCAGTGTAGACCGCAGAGCAGCAGCGAGACACTTTTGAATGTGGATGAAACTTCAGTGAGAGGGATTAATGTATTGTTTGAGATATTTTTCCAGTATTAATTTGAAGTTAAGAAGAAACCTATTAAAAACGAAAGAAGGTATGGCATTTTATTAATTAAATGGATGTAGCCGGTTACGGTTCGGTGCCAAATGTGATTTTAAAATATAGAAAATAAGTATATGAGAGTGCCACATTAAAATGATTATACCACAGATCACACTGGCACACTTTTTTCGTAAACGAAAATGGCAATTTGTGATTTCCGAAACAGATGTTTGTTTTGTTTAGTTTACAGAAACAAAACAAAAAGAGTCAGCTTGCATATCAGATTGCACAAATGCATATATTGCCACAGTGCCATTTTGGTTAGGATTGAAACGAGCGAGCACAAATTTGTTTATTTACGGCTCGTAATATGAACGGATTTTGCGTGGGTTTCCTATGGGAATTTATCTATGCGTATTTGATAAGCTTTCTTTTTTTTTTGCCGAATATTTTGACTTTCCATTTGTTCTGTTTCGCAAAAGGTAATTTTTATGCCAATGTCTCTAAATCTTTTTACAAATAATTTTCTGTTAAAAACAAGGTTAAAAGTAGATAAAATCCATATGAATAGAATTAGAAAAATATCCTATTCCAAAAGTAACGGTTTTGCTAACTTAAAAGTACTCTCACTCCCTAAAATTGACCAATCCTAAAAACACCTTACCTTGTGAGTCTGACTATATTTTTAAAAATTCCAAGAAAGGAAAAAAATAAATAAATATCTAAATTAATAAATAACGATATTATTATTTTATCGATTTTTTATTATTTCTTACAAAAATCCTTAATGTAAAAAGCAAATATACAAAAAAAACTATAATACAAATTAAAATAGCACTTTTATGACGATTTTATCTTTCTTTGTTCTTTTTTATAAGCTTGTTGGTAAAAGTCGAAAAACAAAACAAAGAAAATCGTACTATGAACTAGCAACAAACTGGCAATCAACTTCGGATACCCGCAATCGAATATCAGTACTTGAGCTGAATGAAAAAATACTAAAGTAAATTGAGCCTGAAAAAAAGAATAAAATCAATTAATATCCTTAAAAAATGCGATTATGCAAAAGACAGACTCCAGTGTGCTATTGCATAATTGATACGCATAAGGCATAATCCAGTTTAGGCACTTACCAATTGAATTGTTGTGAGGTATTTTTTCCACCACAAATATTTTTGGTATTCAGGTCCCATTGCTGACATCATGTAATAAAAGTACATTATAACATGTACCATATTGTTAATGAGGTTTGAAAATGTTCCATGTCCGCCAGCTAAAAATTTGACACAAATCCATGTTTCAATTGGCGTCAAGGAATGATGATATAAATGCAACAAACTGATTTGGTTATCTTTTTTCCGTAGAACGAAAAATATCTAAAAAAAAAAGACGCTTGTGTTAAAATCAAGAACTCACAAATTAATTTTTTTGTTTAATTTTTTACTTACAGTATCTGCGAATTCAGTTAGCTTCGATATGTAATACCACCAACATAAATTTGCCATCTGAAAATAACGGAAAAAGAAATGTTAAAAAAGCGGGAAAAGGACGTATGTCAGCATTGGGAAAGCGACGCCTATCGGAAATCATGCGCAGAAATGCAGTCGATAACCAGGTGATTTTGTAAGTTATATTATGGAAGCTATTGGAGTGAATGGAAAAATATTGTGATAAATCTAGTCTTCCTTTTGCAGAATGTTCGTTAGATTTGTATATTTACCACACAGTCATCTTAAATATCATGGTGAGAATTCAAATATTTGAGAAGTATATTGTTTACCTTTTAAAATAACATGGCTAGAGTTTGGCATGTCTTGCTGACAGTTAAGATTCAAGGGAATATTTTAGAGTTATGAATGAGATTGACATATTTTCTTTAATACAAGGGTTAGGAGGAAATCCACAACTTACCCTAAGTGCTATTGGATTATGAGAATAATCCACTGGTTGGCATTTATAACTGTAGTGGAATAACCATCCGCTCATTAAATGCTGGAAAAAAATAATTTAAAAAAATGACATTAATGCTATGTCTCCTTTTTTTTAATGAAAGAAATGTAGCTTGTATACTTACCTCCCATAACATAATTAAACTAAAAGCTACTTGAAAAGCGTTATAAACTATCAGTACTTGATTGAGCTGAAATGGCTTTCTATTGGCCATCAGTCGTGGTCCCAATATTGTGACAATGTATAAATAGGTAACTACCATTAAAAGCGTAGGTATAGGACTGTCCATTAAAGGCCAATCATTTACCCTAGGATCTAGAACAGAAAAATTATTAAAAAATGGATTAGTTACATTCTAATCTGGTCGATCTTACATGTAAGCACTTAAATAAAGCCCGTTACTGATTCGATGTTTTGCACTTTTTACTTATGCGAGAAATATTTTTTCCTTAAACTAAGGGTGAATGTCCCAACTAATTAAAAAAACAAGACCCAGATACGAAACCGTTCGAAAAAATTGAAAAATCGACAAATCAGAATTTTCCGGAAAGTAAATATTTACATTTTCGGAAATTTTGATTGGTTAGTTTCATAACTGGTACATGTTCCTTAATTGGCACCCTATAGTCCAAATTTAAAGAGAAAAAAGAGCAAAAAAAAAAAAAAAAAAAAAAAAAACCGTGTTGTTTGTATTGGGCTTAAATCATATTGAGAGTACGACATTTTTTTAAAACTTAGGAAGCTTTAACTTCGCTAATAAAAAAAAAAAAATCGTTTTTCTAATAAATTTATTGAGGGCACTTTCCGTAGTTTTTCCTTCGTAACGCGAGAATTCGCGTGAAATATTAATTTTTTTTGTTAATAATAGGGTAGCTTTTGGCCTTATCGAAAGCTCATATAACCAATAAAGCTTTATTGATTTTCAAATTTCAATTAAATAAATAAAACAGTCCAAGGGTTTTCAAGAAAAAAAAAAAAAAAAAACGTAAATGCACTTTAAAAATTTTTTATTAAGAAAATAACTGGATGTTAAAGCTTCCCATAACGTTTTACTTAAAAAAAAAAATTAATTTAGTAATAAAATGCATAAAAATTGTACCATATTTATAAGAAAAATCTATAAAAGAAGTGTTATCAGAATCAGAATCCATATCTACAGAAAAATGTTATCTTCTGGGAGTAGGTATCACACTTTATAATTTATTCAGATAAACTTTTGCAAAATTTAGTAACTTGGCAAAATTAACTCTGCATTCTCCGAAAATTATAACAAGACTGAGGATCAGTTCCTGATCTGCAGAAAAACTTGTTTACCTGGATAGGGATAACTGAACATTTTAATGCGAATGCCTTTATTGAAGATCTTTAACCTTAAGTAACCCTTTAGCGGTTTTTTAAATTTTAATTAGGTGATTTCGGACCAGTTAGTGACGTTAGGAACTGTCGGAATTAAGATGTCCTATCTCTTGCTATTGAGTTGAGGGTGCATTTAGCAAATATTTATTGAACAAACTCAAGTGTGTACTTTTCTCAAAAACTAAGGAGAATTGACTTGAAGATGTTTTACAATATTAGCGTTTGAAACTCTATATGCACTTGCATGTTTTGTTTAAAATTAGGCTCGGTAAACAGATTGAGTATATTAATTAAGTAAACTTATTTAAAAAACAGGAAAAACTTACCACTAATAGAGTCTAATATATTTTCATATCTATCCATTGCCATTTTGACTAGCCCCGCCATTTTGCCCTGACTGTTTTAGTGACTTCAGTTCAGAGATGACGGAAACCGCAAGGCGCGCTATAAATCTGAAATATTAAAAAAAAAAAAAAAAATACATATTGAAAAATTTTAAAGAAAAGAGAAATGTAAATTCAGATACGAAATTCGTAAAAGGTCATTGAATTGGGTGATTAAAATGAAACAGGCATGTTTAATCGGTTTTCCAGCACACGAGAAAAAAGTTGCCTGGCCACTTTTTTTATATATTTATTTTTTTACATTAGGGCCTTGCACCATAGTGACATTGCCGATTGTCCAGCAGATAAAAATCTTACGTTCTCTTACTTAATTTTTTTTTCGTGGTTTTCGGTCAACAGAAAGTTCAAGTACAAAATTGAAAATCAAGCCGACCTATCATATGTCGATAAATATTTGCATACTTCATTCTCTTACAATGTTTTTCCTTTTCAAAATGCTTGTAAACATGCTCAAGAAAACATAAATCTAGTAAAAGAAAAATAAATCACGATTTGAAGTAGAAAAGTGACTTGCAATTTCTATTTTTTTTTTTTTGTATTCAAAAGAAAACAAGGTTTCGATTCGCTTCTTTCAAGTTGACGAAATTAACCTAGGTCAGGTTTGCTTTGCTTTGCTTTGCATTCAACGAGATAAATTGATACTTTGTAATTCACAATGGTAAAGGCGTGAGGTAAAATTAAAGTAATGTAATTGGGGAGTAGATCGGTCTAGATATTTATATTATGTTGTATTATATTAATTTAAATGATTGTGTTTAGGTTGATTAATCGGCAGGGAGTTCGTTTCATTTGAATTTGATTTGTCATTTTCCGAGGTTGCAATAATTTCTTTGACGGATTTTTTTTTTTGATTGAAAGAATTTTGAGAAATGAATACTTAAGAATAAAGGTTAATTACTTTTCCTTTTCAAATGACAAATAAAATTGCGTTTTTGAAACAGATTATCATTAAAATTAGTCATCTTTTTAAGACAATTATGTGGGATGAGTTGTTGCAATTTTAACATTTTTATGAGATAAAATGTTACGATAACTTCCGGTTACTAACGTACGCGTATGTACTTTGTATTTGGACATATATAATTTTCTTTATTGAATTAGTCATACAACAAAGTTATTGTCAGGTTAACTTTGACCTGGACTTTTTGCAGGAAGAGTTTTTTATGAATTTTCCCATGAACTTTCAGGTTGCAAATAAAAAGAATGAGACATTAAATTTTTAAATCCGTTACTTCAATTGCTAATTTTTTGTGTCTCTGCGGTAACATCCAGCTTTTTGAGATTTTCTTATGAAAGAGAACATTTTTTGAAAAAAATTATGTTATGTTGGAATAATTTAAAATGAGTAAACTTTATTAGCAAATGTATCTTAGACTGAATTTTTCCTTCATAAAAAGCGGAAAATCCGTTCTTAAAAAAAAAAAAAAAAAAAAAAGAATATATATTCAAAACATTTTTTTAATTTTTTAATTATTTTTTAATTGTTAATTTTTTAATTAATTATTTTTTTAATGTTTAAAATTCTGTTTAAATGCTCACAGATTTGAACATTTTTCAAATAGTTCGAACCCACCCTTCTTTTTTTTAAAAATTAGATTTGATTAATTTCAATTGTGAAAGAAACCCATGAAATTTTTTCTGAGAGCTGTAGGTGCCTGTGAAAGAAATAGCTTGAATCAATGACACGTGTTTATCTCTTTATTTCGTAATCGAGAAATCCCGACGTATTTTAAATGAGAAAATCGAAGTGGCTAGGAGCAAGTGCTTTCATAAAGATGCTGAAAAAATGGAGAATATGACGCTTTACTTTGCTTTATTCCAGAGAAAATCTAAATTAAACGAAACTATCTTTATTAGATAATCTTTATTTATTTATTTATTTTCTTTTTCTTTTTCATGTACTGGAAATTTCACTAAATTCACTTAACAGCTCGATGAACATAACTTGTTTTCCAAGTTTAAGCACTTATTTACTTTTAATATTTTATTAAAAATCGCGGTTGTCGGCCTTACCTTTTTGATTTTACATTTTTATTTTACGTACCCCTTATACTCAAGTTGGAAAAGAACGTAGCGTTTTGAATTTACAAGATAAATATCAAAAAATATTTCGCAGATGATTTTCACTCTTGCTCGATATAATTTTTCTCCATAAAATCACAACACTACTCATAGCGGAGAGATTTATTTACGAAGAAAAACCAAAATTAATTTAAAGCCGGGTAAAATCAATCTTCGAAATATTTTAATGTATCCTTTTAATGAAACAAAGCAGAAAATTCCTAAAATAAGAAAGATAAAAAAAAAAAAGAAAATTCAACACACGATTTTAAATCATTGAAACTTTTTCGAGATTAATAGCGCGCCGTATAACACAGTGTTTACAGTTTATGTTTTGCCATATCGATAAAAATGATGTTCGAATATACTTTTTAGGGAATGATAAACCCCGAACGAATGTCAGAGAACTAAAAAATCATACTAGACGAAAAACATCGAAATAAGTAATTCAGAAGGCGGCTAATTGGGAGATATGAATCAAAAATAAGTTAAGCATGGAGACCACCTGAATGTTGTGATATAACGAATATCTATTAGTTAAGTTGCGACATTGACCGTTCGGCTGGATTCGTTCTCGTGAAATACAACTTGAAGCAATATCATCAGGTTGCACTGGTCTCTGGCATTTCAGGTTTATCTCCTAGCCATTTTGCTACCATTTCAACCCGAATTCCTAATTCCGAATTATGACAGCTTTTCGGAAGGGAAACTTTTTGCTATTTTCCTTACATTTTTTCGGTGCCTTCTTGACCTTCCCTCTCGTCCTGCAGCAAAAGCAATAAAAAGGCAAATTTTTTTTTTTTTTTTTTTTTTTTTTACATTTTGCTTGTCGATTTTTCCAAACGCAATTCATGGCTATTACGTTTCCTGTATGAATTCGTAGACGAAAAAGAAAAGGTGTTTAATTATTGTTAAATTGAAGATAAAGGTCAGATGCAAGCTAAATATAAAAAAAAGAGTTGTTATCATGGAGTAGCGTATATACCTTGTTCACCTTGCTCATCGAAAACTATTTTTAAATGCCGAGTCGATATTTCGAATAATATGTAATAAAAACCTGTATGAAAGGGGTAGCGCCTTAAACACTTGTAATCGCATTTAGAATTTAAATTAGGACCGCAAAAAAAAAGGTCATTTTCAAAAACGGACGAATGACACAAAAACAAGATAGCTTTATTTTTAGGGCTACGTAATATTTATTTGATGTGCCTGCGGTAAAAAAAATTAAAATTGAATTCGAAATGCGGTAAAAGCAAAATAAAGTATTGTAATGTTGAGTAGTCTAAGGGCGCGATATCTGTAACATGTCGGTCTCAAGGTACGATGTGGAGGCGTTGTTTAAGGAAATGGGTATAGGAGGAAGACCTTTATTTTGATATATATGCGGAAGGCATATCGAAACAGATAAGCTTACTCGTTTCGAACAGATGATGATATTTTGAGCTTTGATGAATAAAGGAGGAGAGCCGATAACTTGTGTTTTTGGGCCCCAGTATGTAATTCCATTACACGATTCGTGTGATTTCATTACACTGATGCCAAACCTAAAATGATAATTTTGAAGGTGGCGGAATGCACATACAGGGTTGAAACTTTTACAGGATGAAGACCATATTATACCGGTACTTTGGTGTCCGGGAAGTTGTACTTCACATACCATAAGCGAAGATAGCAAGGGGGCCCAAAAACCCGGGTTATCGGCCCTCCTCCTTAATGTCAGGAAAACTCGAAAGTTTGAGGATAAGGGATGCACGGTGTGTAAATACGGTGGATTGACCGAAGCCAATTTTTTTACTGGGCTTTTGAAAGGTGGACGGCTCCTGGCTTGAGGATTCGATTAAGACCACGTATGATTTCTAAAGTTCATGGGTCATGATAAGGTGAACTTAAATGCATCCCTTACTGAACAAAAAGATGTCGACAAAAAACCGACTTCATAAAGTCATTCAGGACCACGATCTTACATACAGGTCAGGCAACTCGGGTATCCCTCATGTGGACAAAAGTGTCCCCCGAGTTTGAAGCAGAAGAATAGTTCAAAATTTGCTCGATAGTTGGCTGGAGCTGTAGTTAGGGAATCACGTGTTCTGGCAGCCATCAAAAAAAAAAGTGTTTTGAAAGTGTTGATTGGATGGAGGGCATATCACGCGATTCCCTAACTACAGCTCCAGCCAACTATCGAGCAAATTTGGAACTATTCTTCTGTTTCAAACTCGGGGGACACTTTTTAAGATATCAGTTGCCTGATCTGTATGTAAGATCGTGTTCAGGACCATGCAGAGACTCAAAAACCGTTGGGTTCGAAATCCTAGCTGCTCCTCAAAATAACATGTTTTCGACCCTCTTCATCAATAATGGATATCAGGTTTTTTTTTGAGGAAAAAAAATATATATATATGTATACAGTACGTACAACAAACGCAGATCCGCCTCCAGATTTAAAGAAGACAAAATTTTGTTTCCTCAAAAACGTTTTCCTGGATCCGGCTCTGTTGAAAGTGCAGTATATTTTTTATATTTTTTTTTTATCACAAATAGAGGTGATATCCATTGTTAATGAATACAGAACTCACTGAAGAGATCGGAAAACTATCTTTTTGTGGAGCGGCTAGGATTTCAGTTCCAGTTGGCTTTTCAGTCTTCACGTAGTCCCTAAAAACGTCATTAAGCTCAACTTTAGTCGCATTTTTTTTTTTTTTTTTTCGAATAAGGGAGGTGTTAATACTATGAGACCGTGTTTTTGAAAAACGATTCCAAATCTGAATACAAAGTTTCAAGAGATTGTTAAGCCCGCCGATTTCATACAATTCCTTGGTTTTACAGCGTCATTATCCATCTCAGAGATAAAGTTCTGAACCCGATTTTTGACGTAAAGGACCGTAAAACCTTTTTTTTTTTTTTTTTAGTGAAATATTTATTTTAATTATTGCTAACTTTTCTTTAAACTGTTCCTTTCAGTACAAAAGCGTCAGGTCTGAACGTTCTGTTGTCTATCATACACAAGTTTAGTCAGTTTGTTAGAAAAGAAACAAATCCCGTTTTCAGCTTGTTACTACCTGATTCACAGTTTCATGTTTGTAACTATCTTGTTAGCTACAAATGTAAAACTCCCAGTTATTCCAAATATTGGTCATTTAAAACCATCAAATATTGGTCATAAAAATGTTAGCCCATCGTTTATTACTGTTGACAATCTCTATTTTACGAGCATTATTGACAGTAAGACAATATCCCTTACGTTCCCGACCATTTTTCATAAACCGTACTTCCTAAAAAAAAAAAATTCCTAATTCATTTTTCCTAATTTTCGATTTTCCCAAAATTTTTTGATTCCTAAAATAAAATTTCCTAAAATGAATATTTCTCGTAATTTTTTAAATCCCTAAGCGATTTTAGGAAATTCTATTTTAGGAATCAAAAAATTTTAGGAAAATTAAAAATTAGAAAAAAAAAAGTTAAGAAAACAATTTTAAGAACCAAAATTTTTAGGAAAAATGGATTAGGAATTCGTTTTTTTTTTTTAGGAAAAATGGAGGAATTTATTTTTTTTAGGAAAAATGGATTAGGGAAAATGGTAGGAAATCATCTCTTGTCAATTTGGAAAAAATTTAGGCAAGGGAGGGGTTGGTATTACTTTAAACTTTCTGCCATTTTACTTTTTTTGACAAAACTCGCTTAAGCAATTCAAAAAGGCAATACGTTTAATTATTTACCCTAAGAAACAGAATTTTCAAATCCTGAAATATTTCGAAAACTCCCAGACTATTTTACGCCTTAAAGTTGGGGATATTTTGCTTTCATTCTTCTCATCTTCAGTTAATTTTTAGTAACCATCCTTTTTTGAACATCTCAGAGTGTCACTTACAATACAGTATATATAAAATAGTATTTATAAAAAAAATATATTTTTTAATGATGTATTCGTTGCGGTTTTCACCTAATCTTCTCATGTTAAAAGCCGCTATATTTTTTAATTTTTTTTAGCTCAACCAAAACCGAAAATAATCTTTATACGGGGAGGTAATATTTCGTTAATAATATCCTTGAAAGATAATAACCGTTGTTAATTGTCTTAAAGGTAGATGTTGTTACGTGTTCTCTTTCACACAGATGACACAATTCTACCAAAATTTTGATTTTTAGGTCCATAATCCAATTGCACTTTTTAATCTATTTTTTTTTCTCTTGCTACATATTTATATACGTTGTAATCAATGTTCATCAAATTGTTAGAAATTATTAATCATTAATCGATTAAATCGTTTGCCGATAGCCAACATTGGCACATCTTGTGTTTTAAATGGGCTTTTACGATTTTTTTCAATAATAGGTCTACATGTGAAGTCTGGCCTAGGGGGTCAAATTAAATACATACTCAAATCTTATCTGTATCATCATCACTTAACTGTCACGTAAGGATTAGGTACAAAGGTTCCGAGGGAATAGCGTGTCTTACAATTAAGGAGTGACGACATTAAACCTGAATGCAAAGAGAACTTTGGTATATCGGTCATAATCAAGGTTGTAATTTTCTATAAAGATTCCAGATTTTTTTATCAACATGACGAACGGGAATGCGTTCCTGTATATGATGATAAACAAAGAAATTATTGCATAACGCACAAAAAAAAATAAAATAGGCGTTTAGGATGTCTTGTTATAGAAAAACCGATTTTTTTTTGTTATTTTTGTTTTTTTGCTCATGGGAAAATTTATGAAACTGGAAGATCGAAAAATATGATCTTATTCAGAAAAAAAAATGTCGAAATAATTTTTTTTAGGTATATGTTAAAAATATAAAGCAAGTTTGAAACTCCTATTGCGGACCAGACGGCATAGTAACCTGGTAAAAGAGACTCTTGCTAAATAGGCCTACATGTCAACATTTTCTGGGGGAGTGCGTCATACGCGGTTAACAAAACAATTCTCCATTCATTGCGATGATTTTTTTCTGGTAATAAAAGAAATTTTTAGTATCGTTTGTTTTTTCTAGAAATTTTGAAAGCTAAAAAAAAAAGGTAAAGAAAAATTATCCACGTCCCATATGCTAATTTTCAATGCTAAAAATTTAATAGGTACTTAAAAATCTTTTAAATTGTAATCACGATGGGAAACAGATTTCTGTTATATAGATTTTTACCGGCTAGTAATCCTTCACCTTTTTTCCGTCCAAGGGAAATGCATTAGGAATTCATTCAAGTATGAAGGACGTAAATGTGTGATTGAACTTTTTTCCTTTTTGAAGATGGCATATATGGGAATTGTTTTGTCGTTGTCAATGAAAAAGAGACCTCTTAATTAATTATAAGAATCGAAAATTAAGGGAAGAAAAAAACGAAATGTTTGACTTTTTATTGTTGATGTTATTATTATTATTAGGTTTATTACCGAAGCCGAACAACTTTCTGGGAAAATGACAAATAATAGTAAAATCCTTTAGCAAGAACCGAGCAAGGGTTTTCATGACCAAGTTTCGGGTTGAAGATCGCAAAGTTTTTGTATGAACTTTTAAGTTGTTATTATTAATGCGACAGTTTTTGTCCAAAAAGCTCAACTTTTTGATGCTAGGATCTTAAAAATGTTCAGAAATCACTGTTTTGACGTGGGACTACGTCTTGGGGATCGGTCCTGGGGAAATTTGTCCGTCCGGGTGTCGCACTGTTCGCACTAAAAATTAATATTTAATCATTTTAATATTAAAATTTTAACTTCGAAAATTTTTTAATTTATCCTTTTTTCTTTAGCCAAGAATATGAGCTAAAGCAATGTTTTAATATTAAAATTTTAACTTTGAAGACTTAAATTAAAATTTTAACTTCGAAAATTTTAAACAATATTTTGACTGTTTTTTTTTTCACTCTTGGCCTTTTTTAATAGTAAAATTAGAAGACGTGAACAAAAGCAAGGACTTCAAAAATATCTTGTAAATTTTCAAGAAACTTAAAGCTGCTAAAGCAAGGACTTAAAAATTTCTTTAGATTTTATTTAACTTTTTTTTTAATTTTCGCCTTTTTTTTTTGAAATATATTTTTTTAAATATTAAAATTAGACTACCTGAATAAAAATTAGAACTTAGAAATTTTAATTAAAATGTTCACTACATTTTTTAATTTATCCTTTTTCCTTTAGCCAAGAATATGAGCTAAAGCAATGTTTTAATATTAAAATTTTAACTTTGAAGACTTTAATTAAAATTTTGACTAATTTTTTTCAACTTTTGACTTTTTTTTATCAAAAATTTTAAGTTTTTTTCGTGCCAGGAAAAAAAATGATATTTTTATCAAAAAATTCGAATTTTTTGACCAAAAACAAGCAAAAAAAAATCCCTTAAAATTTTTAAATCGTTTATTACAATACATCAATATTAGGACAGTACCCCAAAGAAGTCGCCCTTCCTAGGGATATGCCTCATATCCCAGTATGATTTTTTTTCGAATTTTCTGTCATACTTATTGCGTCAACAAAAATTGTTTAAATTGCATTTTCATTGCCTCAGATAGATGTATTCACGGGCCAAATGGCCATCAATCGCGTTTGATTGACTTTTTTTTTTTTTTTTTTTTTTGTTTCTAATTTTATTATACGAAATTGCAGTTTCCTTTTATTTTTATTCCTACAACCGATAATACTGCGTTAAAAAAATACTAGCACTGCATTTTCATTAAATTACATTCTTGGGCGGACTAGTGTTTGAAAGATGAGATTTAATGAAACTCGGGCCATGATTTGGTTTTTAAGTAAAAAGATAGATCATCAAGCTTTTGTTGCTATGGTCACTGGTCAGTATACAGCCTCGAACTGGAGGAACTTTAACACTACATGATCTATGTGATGATCACACGATGAAGATCGTGCCCTATGTACCTGGGTATAGTGGTAATGGTAATAATGCTAACATGACGTTGCTCGTTTTAATCATTAATAATCATCGCATGTAATTAATAACTATTCAATATAGTATGTTTTAGAGATTAACAGTCAAAAAAATGCTTTTTAAATATATAGGAACCGTAAAATACTCAAACTTTTAGCGGGAACCTTGATAATGGTTATCATGCTTTACCACCCCCTCTACAAATTTTGGTATAATTATTCAGGATTGACCGGTTGCAGAAAAGCAGAAGGGTTAAAATTCTAAGGAGTAATCGGCAAAAAACTAAATGTTTTATTTTTTTATTTTTTATTTTATTATTTTTTTTTTTTGCTAACTCCAGGCCCTTTTTTGGATAAAAATCCCAAGTCTTTTTTAATATTAAATTAAAATATTCAGTGAAAATTAAGGAAATTATTTTTTTTATTTCCAGACGGACTCCGATGAAAATGTGCGACAATCCATCTCCTGCTGTTTCATGCAAAACGTTCAATTCGACAATCGATAAATTCGGTAAGTTTTTTTTCTATTTCACTGCTTAATCTTTAAATCTCTGTCTGGGGAATTTTTTAAAAATTTGGAAATGGCCAATTTTGTCATTCAGCTTTTTTGCCATACACAAATATTCTATTTTTTTCGGCTAATCAAGTCATTTAACTTGGAACCAGTAACTTACAAAATGCGTCTTTGTTAGTTAAGTCTGATTTTTAAAATTTTCACTGCAAAATGATTGATTTTTAGAAACGTTTTCAGCCTTCCATTCGTAAAAATCGATCGAATGATCCATTACGTCTTACAAATAAAAGTCAATTCCTAACTTGCATTAGAACGCAAAAAAATAGCGATAAATGCAGAGTAAAAACAAAACTTCTTTGGTCAGAAACTCCCAGGCTATTAGCCTTAAAAGTAGAAAAAAAAAGGAAGAAAAAAAAAAATTGCGTCATAGTTAATAATTTGGTTTTAAAATTACTCCAAAAGAAAATGTAATAATTGAAATCGAGTGAATCTTCCCAACATCCTATTCTATATTTACTGAGCCTAAAATTGTTCCGTTTTTTTTTTATGTTTGCAAACGGGTGTGCAAAAAAAAAAAGAAGAAATAACTAGTGTTTGGGGAATTTCCCGAACAAAAAAATTCTCGTACAGTATTACGTAAATGACGTTAACTTCCGTAGAGGCACTTCCAGACGTCCGTAATATAATGCTAACATGACTCTTAAGGTACTCAAAGGTCAAGGATGGAAAACATTTTTTTTTTTTTTTTTAATAGATTAGATTAAATCAAGCCTTAATGAAATTTTTGTAGAAACGCTTCTCTAAAAAAATGCTGGGAAACTCTTTACATTTATGAATGTGAAGATTTAGAATGTGATTCCAATGATTTTTATGTTCTCCAATTTTCAATGTTCTTTTAACAAAAATGTCAATAGGTTGTTTGATTACTTCGTATAAATAAATCCAGAGTTCTTGTACGGGAATCATGGAACATTCTAGTTGAAACGATCACACATGCGATTTTGAATAGACCTAATTTTCGCGTAAGTTTAGTACAAGAAGTACGCGGTTTCTTAAAAAATTTTTTTTGAGCAATAAGTAAAAGAATTTTTCTGAACAACGAAACTTAAAAAGGTTGAGCTTTCATTTACAACCCTTAATGTAAGCTTTACCTAATAGGCAGAAATTCGATTTCTCAAAGATTTTTTTTTTATTTTAATTTTTCTTTCAAAGATGTTATCGACCCTTCATCACGTTTTGAATTTTCAAAACACGTGTCGTGTATACGCATCGTGTTGTGAAACCTTACATACGACTGGTCCAAATTTTACGAATTAATTTTTTTTATTTTTGTATTTCGGCATAAGAAAATAAATAATTTTTATATCATTCGAATGATTTTTAATGGTCGATAATGTTTTGATAGTATTTGTGTTTTTCATTAAATCGGTTAATGAACATGGGGAGTGAAAGAAATGTTGCGTAATCGTGTGGACGAAGTTATTTCACAAAAAGTTTTTTTAGAGAACCAGTCTTCAGGCCGATTTGAAATTGAAAGAATGTTACTTGCCTTGACCGAATAATGTTTCACTTTATACACCAATTAAACTGATCTGCACTCGACTGCATCCACCACACGAATAAACAATTACCTTAGAACTCCTGGATTCGTCCATTTTTTTTTATTTTTTTATCATTCGCTTTTTTCACGGACTACCGAAAAAAAGAAGGTATGACATGTGTGGGCCTAAGTTTTAGTCTTGGCCGGCCAGTTCCGGGGGTAGGGGTAAATGGATTTTTGCCGGAGATTACAAGAGGCCGTTTTGCTCGAGGAAAAAAAAATGAGGTCGAACAGCAATGACATTAACTTATAAAATCGAATGACCCGAAAATGAATCCTTGCGAGAAGCGATTAACGTAATTTATCTAATTAATAGGAAAATTAGCATTTTGTATTTTTTTTTTTAAGTGCTTTCATCTTTCATCTTTGATTGTTTATATCGTGTTCTTGAAATGCATCCTCTTATTATTATTACCCACAGTTTTTGAAATGAAAAAGCTGACGGTGCAAAAATTTTTCTCGTAAAGATGGTAAATAAAATTTTCATCATTTTAAAGGTGTATCCCTTCGTGAGTTTATCAGGTGCGAGGACGGATGTGCCAATACAATCAATAAAAAAAAAGATGCCTACTTATCGAATAAACATTGACCTTTTTGCTTGAACTTTCTTTGTTAACATTTCTATAATGTTAATAGTGGGATTTCATGCATGTCATGAACTTGTTATATTAAGAAAGAAGTAATATGTCATTAGTTAACTTCCGAAAAGGGACCCCGAAAGTCCGTCAGAATGATATCTGTCACAAAGTAGGAAGCCGAAGTCTTTTTGCTGATTTAACTTTACAAGGGGCGGAGGATCGTAGGCAAACAGTTAAATAATAGTATCAGTTTTTTAACTATTGTATGAATAATATAGTCATTGAACCTGACATTTTATATGTTTCAGTTGTCATTGAGATTGAAGTAATTTGCATCAATGGTATATAAGTGTCAAGACGGACAACTGTCCCAGCATGCCACTTACTGCAGAAAATTACTTTGTTTCAAAGTCGTAAATGAGCTCGATTGATGAATTATATCGTGGTTTAATATAAGGTCTTTAAGCCTGCACGAAAACGTAGTCCTCCATGTTCTCAATATTTCTGTCGATGGTCACAGCGATACATTTTAACACATTATGCCTGTCATGATCATTGAGCTTGAGTGCTTTCATGTAATATTTTAAATAAATGCTCGTCTACCGCTCCTAAGTCAGACTAATAGGTATTTCATAGGTTATAGAATCCAAAGATGTAGCTTTAGTTGTTTTAATATAACATTGGGAAAACTTTTGGGATATCTTTAAGATTATTAAGTTAATTGCCTTGACTGATTCGGACAAGAAAGTCCGAAAACGTACATTCATAATGTATGATTTTAATGCATACATAGTGAAAGGAAAATGCTTCTTATTTTGCTTAGACCAATGCCATTTCCAGCAAGATTATTAAACGGGAGATGGTATCGGTCCCTCAGACAGAACGAGGGAATAGAAGAAGCTTTGAATTTTTTCAAAAATGCAAATTCAAACGTTAGATATTAGGTGTGGGAGGAATCGTCCCCGTTGCTGATTCTCAGGAACCCTCAAGAAAATGTTCTGATCAGTGTATTTTCCCTATTTTTCATAGGCCCCTCCCTATTCAAACACCAAAAACGACCAACGCTGGTTTTGATCGTTTTTTATCTAGCGTGACCCCTTTTGGATCGAAAACAACCAAAGAAATTAAAAATGATCAAAGACGATCAAAAGCGATCAGGTGCAAAACAAAATTTTCCGGCTCGACCAAAAACGATCAAACGGTTTGATCGATCTTGGTCGAGCCGGAAAATTTTGTTTGTTTGAATTTGCATTTGCCGAAAACGACCAAGCGGATTAATCGATCTTGGTCGAGCCGGAAAATTTTGTTTTCCGCGTGATCGCTTTTGATGTGTTTTCATTGAAAATGATCAATTACAATCAAAAACGATCACTTGAAAACAAAATTTTCCGGCTCAAACCTAAAACGACCAAGCGGATTGATTGATCTTGGTCGAGCCGGAAAACTCTGTTTTCCTCTTGATCGCTTTTGATGTGTTTTCATTGAAAATGATCAATTACAATCAAAAGCGATCACTTGAAAACAAAATTTTCCGGCTCAAACCTAAAACGACCAAGCAGATTGATTGATCTTGGTCGAGCCGGAAAATTTTGTTTTCCGCGTGATCGCTTTTGATTGTAATTGATCATTTTTGATTTCTTTGATCTAAAGCTAGACCAAAAACGATCAAAAACATCGATGATTAATGATGATATTTGAATTGGGAAAGGCATATGAAAAATAGGGAAAATACACTGATCAGAACATTTTCTTGAGGGTTCGTGAGAATCAGCAATTGGGACAATTCCTCTTACATCTAACATCTCTGCCTAAAAAGGGGAATCGACCTATCGCACATCTCTAAAATGGCCATGTTTGTTTATGTTTAGCTTATAAACAAACCTGTCCAGCCCAGACATGTGCGATATAGGTCGATTCCCCTTTTCAAGACAGATCTAACGTTTGAATTTGCATTTTCGGAAAAAGCTTGCAGTCGTTTTACAAGTTTTATGCATTTAAAAATTTCAGTCGAAAATTTCGAGATAACTAATTTTAGACATGAAAAATTGCCTTCCAACAACTTTAGTAGACTATATACGTTTTTGTAGTAAAAATCCAGTAAAAACTTGTACATTCTGAGTGGGTCGTACGATGTCAATAAAATATGTCTAAAAGCTGGAGGCTGTTGGGCAAGGTTAAAGTTATGGCCGCTTATCAAAACCAGAGTACTTTCCGGTATTAAGGGCTCGTTTCTATCTAAATTCGAAAACCTAGGTCTTGGTTTCCCGAAAAATCCTCCGGGAACGAGGGTTTTTAAAGGCTGAAATCTACTGATAGCTGAAACATCTAGTTAATGACGACAGTAATGATAATAAGCAGCGACAAAAGTGACTATGAGCTACACAACGAGTAATAAAAAAAATCATTTTATTATCATCTATTATTATCTCATAAAAGCCGGTACGAAGAGAAACGTCTAAAAAAAAAAAAAATCTTGCATGAAATATGTAACGAATAAAAAGAGCGGCAAGGACGTGACCTGAAAATTAACATATAGCAATTCCGAAATAAAAATGCCGAGAAAACGTAGATAATCTTTTTTGCATAGGTTATAGAGACATGGGATAAACTTTTAGCGCCCAAATAAAAAAAACAGAAATATACGTAAACCAAAGTTATTAAAAATTGACTGAATCATTCCTTGAAAGCGCGCTATAAATCTTTCAATCGAATCTTTTTATCTTTTCATCGCACAACTACCCTGATCACGCAGGCATAATCGATTACTCGATCGCACTTTCAAATCGATAATTATCACTTTATCACATATGTAAGTTTGAAATGCTCTCATATCTTCGAATGGACATGTTTCTTTTCTGCATTTGAGTTCAAGGAGGTTTAAAACTTCTAGAAAATTAAAAAAAATCATGACCTAATACTTTGACTCTTAAGGTCATTTCAAGTTTGAATGGACGTGGCAGATGGATGCTTCTAATGTGCAAAAAAAAAAAAAAAAAAAGGAATTAGGTTCTAGATGAAGTGCTTAATGAAACACTTGGTGCAATGAGCAAACTTTGACAAGTGCGCCATTAGATCAAAAAAATACTGGTCCAAAACTATTAATTTTTTTTTTTTTTTTTTTGCTACGTTTTTGTAGGCTTAATGAAAGTTGTAGTCTTAAACGTAGGCTGGTTTAAAAGCCTAAGGTGTGTTACTGTGTTACTATATTTGCAAACTTCACATTAGTCGATTAATCATTTAGACTTTTAATTATTAGAGCAAGGTAAATCTCTTAAAGGGTTGTTGGAATATTGTCAATTATAAAAATTTCCATTTTACCATTTACAAAGTATCAAACTCGCATGTTTTCTTTTGTTTACAGGAATCATTTTACTTGATAATGATGTTTTTAAAACGTTTTTCACTTACCTTAATTTTAATAATTAAAATCCCTTTTCTTCCTTCGGGAGATATTCCATGTAATCCTTAGTGATTTGACAACGGAATCCGAAAAAAGTTCAATATTTTTCTTAATTTTCTTAATTTATCCGATAAAATGGTTCAAAGCAAAATTTTCTTCTTCTTTATTTCCATTTTTGAAGTTTCACAACGCACTGAAATTAAATTTCACGGATCAGTTAAAAAAAGTTGCGATCACGATTTTTTTTTAACGGACAAGGTTGATTACAAATAAGCCCCCCCCCCCCTCTTCCTTTGCAGTCGTTTGTCGTTTTTTTTTTCTCTTATCTTATTTTAATCCGTGAATGAAACATCAAAGTTAACTATCTATCTAACAATATAATAAATCGATGGAGGCTAATTAAATATCTTCATCCATGCATTATATCGTTGGCGGATAGTAAAAAAGAAAATGACTACTCATATAATTAAGCAATAATACCTACGGTAGCTGTAAGAGAGCATCTATTGTTTATTGATACTGACATTGATATTGTAACCCGGGAAGGTGACTTGGCAAAACTTAAATGTATAAAATTTAAACGGATTCAAGGCTGGATCAAAATTAAAAAATAAATAAATGAATCCTGTCGGAGCAGGAAATGTCAGCCAAAACAACAACAAAAAAAAACTGATTACATATTTTTAATTAGTAAAATGAGAATTCGATTTTTCATCCCTTGACATCACTCGGAAGAAAAAAAAAAGATTGATTTAACACACAAATTCGAAGTAATTTAAGCTTTTCGACTGCAATAAAAATTAAAATCACCAATTTTTTTCTTGTCCGAAAAAAAAAAAAAAAAAACAAGAACCGATTTAAAAAAAAAAAATTCGAAAAAATATTCAGAAGCAGCTAAAAATTAATATTAAATAACAAAATAAAACATACACTTTTTTAAAATTTGTAGCACTAAAATTTCTTGCTATGACAACTTTTTTTTTTTTCGAAAATCAAAACAAAAAAATTTTCTGCTGAACCTGATTAGAAAAGTGTTATATAACATTAGAAAAGCGGAATGCATCGGTCCCTGTATATATTAACTTAACTAATTGCGCAAAATTTCCCAACAGTAGAGGGGAGTATTTTTTCATCATATGCACTGAGGCTGGGCCTTACTGTCTACCGTAAAAAGTAGCCAATCGGGACGGCCTATCTTGTCGTGCACCGGTTTCTCGAGTAGCGGATGAGAATGATTAGGGAGTAACGACTACTGGATTTTTTCTTTTTGCGAAAAATGACTTTAAAATTATGGATTTAAATTAAATTCCATTGAATTAAATGTAAAAGAAATTTTTGAATCTTTCGTCCCCTTTTTTTTTACTCAAAGAAAAAAAGGTTTTAAATTTTAAAAAAAGTAAGCAAAAGGTTTTCTCAAGGCAGTAAGAAAATGTCGTGAATTAATTTTTTTTTATTGTTGAAAAGTTACATAATAATCCTATGCTATAATCCTCTTTAAAATAAGACATCCGATCGTAGATAAAAGATCGGCCCATTTTGACGGTAGATAATATCATAGTTTACAGGATAGTAGAGGGGAGTGTGCTACGAAACTGTACACGGCTAATGATATCAAGCATTTGGAATCACTACATCACCTGAGGGTACTGACTTTTAACCTTTTTTTTTCTTATATTTTTTAAATTTATTAATGATGCTCTCTGCAGGTAATCCTGTTTTACGAAAGGATTTAGAAGCTTAAAGTGTTTGTAATCCCTTCCCGCCCCGCGGATAGATCAAAATCAAATAAATCGGAATTGTCACCTCATTTTGGCTTTCTGGTAAATAAAATATGATAGGATGGAAGTCTTCCTGGTTATTCAGGTTTTATAATTTGTCGGAAAATCAAAATGTAGGTCTCCAGCAAGGAATTATATTTTTTGCATGAATTATTGAGAATTTCCCAGATAATTTTTTTTTCTTTTTTAAATTGAATTACCATTACTAGTACAAGCGTGTAGTTGCATCGTGCGAGATGTGCCATGCCATCATAGGAGGATCCTTCCCCTCCCCCCCAAAAAAAGAAAAAAAAATTCCTACCATATATCTATATGTTTTTTATAATTGTCCTTTACAATAATTTGATTTATTCTTGAATCATCTTTTTAATGAAAGTAAAAGCAAAAAGGTGAAGTGCATAATTAGGCGTTTTACTTTCTTGAATTAAAAAAAAAAAAACACGAAACTTTATACAAGGGTTATGAAAGATGCGAGAGATTTCGAATATCGTATACGTCTTTAAAATGTTGTTGGATTGCCAAAACCAAAATTTAGGACGAATGAAAAAAAAATAAAAATGCTTTTCTTGTATTTTTTTGCTCCAAGAAAATGTTGACGTACCGCAGATGCTTCGCATCTAATTTTTTTCCCTTTCTCGTCCTAAATTTTTTTAAGGAATGAAAGTAACTTCTAGTACTGGCAATAGTGAAGTCATGCCCTACATATCTACATATATTTTCAGGCATCGTATACTTTGAAAATTTTTTACATTTTCTTTTTGGAATGAAATAACGAATTACAAATAAAATCTTATTTCCGTTTCAGTTGGACATTTGCGAGAATTTTAGATTTCTCAAACAGTGGATTTTTTCAGAAAGGTCCTAAACAATAAATTGTTTGTTGCAAAATAAATTTTGCAGGAAATCCCATTGTTACTGTAGATCGTACTTAATTACTTGAGCAAGATTTTTATCATTTTTAACCCCTTCCTTCCCCCCTTGTAAGCAAAAGTAAGCATGAACTCTACTCGGTTCCCCTGTATAAGGTAAGGGAGTGATCAAATATTACGTAAGATCGAAAGAGGGGGGAGGGGATACTCGAGATTCATATGATTTCTTACTTGGGGGAGGGGGGGGGGGGAGTTTGGCAAATCTCACGTAAGAATTTCCGTTACAACTTATTGTTCAGAATTTTTTTTAATTTTAAGAAATTAAACTGTTTTAATTTTTGAATGCCTAAAGTAGAAAAATTGAAAATATTTTCTTCAAAAGATTTTAAGAAACAAAAATTTATTTTTTGGTAAGATTTTGTGAAAATTGTAGCCATCTTCAGGGATATGAGTAAGAACTATAAATTTAAATTTAAGAAAAATATTACTCCCTCTGTCCCAAAATACTTTGTGTGTTTCTCATTTTTATTTCCCATTTCGCAAGCTTTTGATTTTTGCCGGAACTGTTTGTACCACTTTACCCACCCCCCCAAGCACTATTTCACACCACCCCCCCATTCCCCCCAGGGGTCCCCCCCTTTGGGAAATAAATTACCGAAAAAATGGAAAAAATTAAAAATTTCTATTATTTTCGCCCCGTTTCAGAAACGAAAGCGAAAAATTTGAAAGTGGTCGGAAATGAGAGGGTACATTACCCTTAACAAGAATCCCCCATGAGAAAATTTTTTTCATTTGTCGCAACCCCCGAAAAAAATTAAATATGTCGAGGGTCCGACCAAGGGGGCGAATTTTTAAATCTCGATTAGATGGTCGCGAAACGTTTGTTACGGGGGTTTTTTAGGTCGCTGATTTCGATTCTGAGGTCCGTTTTTAAAAATTCAAGATGGCGGATCCAATATGGCGGACCTTTTCTTAATAAATCGATTGTTTTTCACTAAAACACGTAATCGGGGGGTTATTGAGGCCGCTGATTTCAATTCTGAAATCGGTTTTTGAAAATTCAAGATGGCGGAACCAATATGGCCGACCTTTTTTCTAAAATTCGACTTTCTTTCACATAAGCACGTAATCGGGGGGTTATTGAGGACGCTGATTTTGAATTTGAGGTCGGTTTTTTAAAATTCAAGATGGCGAATCCAATATGGCTGACCTTTTTTCAAAAATTCGATTTTTTTCCCACATAAACACTTGTCTGGGGGGTTATTAGGGACGCTGATTTCGATTCTAAGGTCCGTTTTTAAAAATTTAAGATGACGGATGCAATATGGCGGACGTTCACCAATAACCCCCAATGATGAATTTGACTGAATTAAAAATAATTTTTTTTGGAATCGTCCGCCATATTGGATCCGCCATCTTGAACTATTGTAAAAACTAACCTCAGATTCAGAATCAGCGTCCCTAATAACCCCCCAGACAAGTGTTTATGTGGGAAAAAAATCGAATTTTTGAAAAAAGGTCAGCCATATTGGATTCGCCATCTTGAATTTTAAAAAATCGACCTCAAATTCAAAATCAGCGTCCTCAATAACCCCCCGATTACGTGCTTATGTGAAAGAAAGTCGAATTTTAGAAAAAAGGTCGGCCATATTGGTTCCGCCATCTTGAATTTTCAAAAACCGATTTCAGAATTGAAATCAGCGGCCTCAATAACCCCCCGATTACGTGTTTTAGTGAAAAACAATCGATTTATTAAGAAAAGGTCCGCCATATTGGATCCGCCATCTTGAATTTTAAAAACGGACCTCAGAATCGAAATCAGCGACCTAAAAAACCCCCGTAACAAACGTTTCGCGACCATCTAATCGAGATTTAAAAATTCGCCCCCTTGGTCGGACCCTCGACATATTTAATTTTTTTCGGGGGTTGCGACAAATGAAAAAAATTTTCTCATGGGGGATTCTTGTTAAGGGTAATGTACCCTCTCATTTCCGACCACTTTCAAATTTTTCGCTTTCGTTTCTGAAACGGGGCGAAAATAATAGAAATTTTTAATTTTTTCCATTTTTTCGGTAATTTATTTCCCAAAGGGGGGGACCCCTGGGGGGAATGGGGGGGTGGTGTGAAATAGTGCTTGGGTGGGTGGGTAAAGTGGTACAAACAGTTCCGGCAAAAATCAAAAGCTTGCGAAATGGGAAATAAAAATGAGAAACACACAAAGTATTTTGGGACAGAGCATAATTTAAAACTGGCGTTAAAAAAAAGGGGGGGGGGGAGTCCGCGAAAATCTTTCGTAATATAATAGGAGGGTTCAAAGAAATCTTACTAATTCTTACGAAAGGGGGGGGAGGGTCTGAAAGCCCGAAAAAAAGTCTTACGTAATACTTGAACGTTCCCTAAGCAAAAATCTGTCGACCTTTTTTTTTGGCATTTTCGAAGGAATTGATAAGCATGAAATAAATAAAAAGGGGTAAGGAAATGAGAGTACACTTCAAACAGGCAAAAATGTTTTTTCAAAATCTTGTCGAACGAAAAAATTATAATAAAAAACCAACTTGAAGTTCTCAAAATTTTTGCTTATGTAAACATTCCCTTCCCCCTTCCCTCCCCTTAATAAGCAGCATTATTTGCATCCCCCCTCCTTCTTTTTTGCTCTTGTAATTAAAATTTGACCCCTTAGACTCGATTACAAAAATCACAGAACAAATATATCAATAATTTTCCATGTATATATGATGTTCAAAAGTAATTACTGAAAATTCCGAACTTTGCTGCTAGTCATTATTTCCTTAAATCTTTTTAACATGAGCAATAATATTTTTTTAAGTATGTAACAACCAAACGACTGTTTTATCGAGTAGGAGATGCAAAGGCCTCACACCTGTTTTTTTAAAAAGAAATTGTTCAGAAAAACATTTTTAAATAGCGAAGTCATACCCATTTGTCTTAATGCTTACTGTTTTCAGAATGTTTGCTTCATTTATTGTAAACCTATAATTCTTATAACGAGCAACTCCAGGTTCGATTTTCATAGTTTTTGAATTGCAGATACAAACTTGTAATATTTTTTTTCTTTTGGGACCCGAGTAGTAGGGTGGGTCGGAAATCAAAAATTTTGGATTTTTAAAATGCCTGATAGCGCAATCGCTGTGGTATCTATTGCAAAAATTTTTTCCTTTTCGAATTTTTTTTAAACGGCGTCTTGAGGGTGTGGTAGAGGGTCAAAATTTTGGAAAACTTCACATCTACTTTTTGATTTTTGTGAAAAAAAGTACCGTGTCCTATCGGATTTTTAACGTAGACTTCGAAAATTAATTCGGTTTCCGTCTAGCTATTTCTTTTCCTGAATTATTGTAAAAAATTTGATTAAAATAAGAGTTTTGACAAGGCGAACTTGGCGTGTATCTCAAGAACAGAAAAAGCTAGACGCAAACTGATTGCATTTTCGAAATCTACGTCGAAAATCCGATAGGAAAAGGTACTTTTTTCAGAAAAATCCAAAAATCGAATTTTCATCCCTTATGGGATTTTCCAAAACTTGGGCCCTCTTGCGCTCCACCAAGACGCCGTTTAAAAAAACTTAGAAAAGGAAAAATTTTGAAATTTTGCAATTTTGAAATTTTGCCTTTTGAAATTCCAAAATTTTTGATTTTCGACCCACCCTACTGAGTAGCCAAAAAAATAAAAATTTCAAATAAGATGCCTCGTATTCGGCCTTCTAGTTGCGCTGTAAAAATCAGTCTTATTAAATGAATTAACCTATGTATTTTTCTAAATCCTCCGACCTTTTCCCTAGATTTTCCACCGAAAACGGAAATTTTCATCTGTGACATTGATTTTTTCCATACTTTATTTTTGACGTTTTCCATTGTTCTTTAAATGATCAAAACAAATTATTCTCAATTTTTTTCAAAATCAAGGCCAATTTGCTTAAGACTTTTTTTTTAGGTTGAAATAATCCTAACGCGTGGAACAAAATTATGAGGTGAGCCTTTCCGCAGCTTTTCCTCCTCTTTAATTGTTTTTCGCATATAAAAAATCGGACGTTAAAGAGCAACATTAAATTCGGTAAATCATTTTAAAGCAAATAATGTCAAGTTTAACCGCATGAAAAGCACTTGACGTTGAACATAATGGAATCATTGTTGTATTGATAACGCCGTCAATCACCAAAAGATAAAGTAGGATTTTATTAAATAGACTCTTGTAGGCGATTAGTATGCAGTTCCTTTAGTTAAGCTTGTCTCATTGTTGATAAGTAGTTTTACAATAATAATAATATAATTGGGCGGTTTGCATGTTTTAATTTTTGCAATAAGAGGATCATGATGGATTTGCCTTGCATTTCGCGTAATTAAGATTTCGTTTTGAAATTGGCCGTGAGTTTATTGTTCGAATCATAAAAGAATGTTTCGGTTATTTTCTGGAAAGTAATTTGGAAAATTAACCAATTGCTATCTAGGGTATTAACTGAAAACAAACATTGCGAATGTTGGTGTCAGCTTTTTTTGGGATGTATTATACCGATGTGCTAAGTAGGGCGGCCCAAAAAAAATCGACCATATCTGATATTCGCTCCCTAGCAAAAAAATTAGTTCTTTAGAGTCTTGGAAGACTTGTGAGTTTTTTTTTTTTTAAAAAAATGTTTTGAGGTTGCGCCCGAATTTTTTATGTTTTTTTTACTTTTCGCACCTTTATTTGGGTGCAAATTCACTACGGAATGTTGAACCAACATGTTGGTACAACAAATTGGACAAACATGTTGTACCAACTTGTTAGACTAAGAGTACAAATTCTCTATGAAATGTTGGACCAACATGTTGTACCAACATGTACCAACTTGTTGTACCAACTTGTTGAACCAACATTCCACACTCATTTCGGCGTAGAAGGAAATTCTGCAATAGTCGATTCGTTCATTTGTCAAACATGTTGGTCCAACTTGCTGCACTAATATGTTGGACCAACATGTTGTACTAACTTGTACCAACACGGACAAACGAACGAATCGACTATTGAAGAATTACTCTTACGCCGAAATTAATGTGGAATGTTGGTCCAACTCGCTGCACCGACATGTTGGTCCAACGTTCCATAATGAATTTGCACCCTTTGACATTCGTTTGTCATACCAAAATGTTGATACAACATGCTTGTACAACAAGTTTGACGAACATGTTGTACCAACTTGTACCAGCACGTCTGAAAAACGAACGAATTTAACTATTGCAGAACTTACTCCTACGCCGAAATTCAATTCTTCACCAACAAGTTGGTGCAAAATGTTCGTCCAACTTGTACCAGCATGTTAGCCAAACATTCGATAGTGAATTTGCACCCTTTGATCAAATTTCAAAAATTCTCAGGAAAAAAATTTAATGACATAAAAAATTTGTCTTTTTATGGTAAAATCCTAATGTATTGATGTATCCAGAAAAAATTTTATTTTGCCGAAAAATGAGACCTTATGGATGTTATATGGCTTATTTCGGCGAAAACGGTTTTTTTTATATCTGGCCAGCCCCAAAAGTTAAAAAAATTTCAAGATAGCCAAAATGACCCAAAATAATGTAGATTCATCGCCTTTGATCAAATTTTGCGTGAGTAGGGAGGGTTTCTGGTTAAAGAATAATATTTTTCAAAATTAAAAAAAATTAAATTATTATTTTCTGGTTTCCAATTTTGATTCTCCACCTCAAAATCGATTCTACAACCTCCAGATACCTTCTCCAATTTTTTTCAGATTTTTACAAAAATGTATAGGGCTCGGTACCAGATTTTGTAAGTTTTTCTCGAAAAAAGAGGTTTATGCAAAAAAGGTATATTTTTGACCGCAAAATAAAAGTCGGCCCTTTTCAAATCTGAGAAACAACTTTGTGTTTTTTGACCCGTAGAGTCGGAAAATGACCATAAAAATTACGTAATGTTGCGGGAAAAACCCGAAAACCCGACATTTTCAGGCTGATCCTCCAATTCAAAATACTTCAATAGGCTCGTTGCGGAGAATCGCCCAATCGAATTACTTTAGGGCTGAAGGAAGCAAATAGAAAAGATGAGAAGGGAACGGAAGGAAAGGAAAGGGACTGGAGTTCTAAGGGAAGAACACGGATTAGATAAACCCTACTAGTGTTACAAATGGAAAAACGGGACACCTCCGAAAATGAGATGCAAACTCTGTTTTTTTTTTTTTTTTTTTTTTTCAGAACTAAAACTTCTTGCATTTTTATTCCTATCTCGCAATGCCCAGTGAAAATTTTCATGACTCGAGAGTTTTGCTGGAAAATAACGCTTGCTGTATTTTTTCGAGGTCTTGAAAAGGTAGTAAACTTGTTCCGTGATAGATCAAGTGTATTTATACCGAACATTTACAATGAGTCGGTTGTCTCTCTTACGTTAAGGGTCAATGTTTATGGCAAACATAAACCTTCACCCGCTCGATTTCGCTTCGTCCGATTCCTTACTCGTTAACTTATTCATTAACAACCGTTATTAGTCAAAATCGAAGTTATAAGCTTTTGCAATGTATTTTTTTCCTATTTACGATGAATAAACTGTATCGAAGGTTCTCGTCTTTATAATTAATCCTTTGTTGTTATTATTATTGTTTAGCTGATCCATGAAAAAAATAATTTTTTTATTCCTTGGACTGTAATATGCACTAAAAAATTCGTTTTCCTTGGAATAAAAAATATCTTACACGGCAGGAATCGTAGGTATATTTCAGGGGTCCGAAGCTTGAAAATTTTGGCCGATGCCAAAATTTTATAATAAATCTGGCATCGGCATCGGTATCGACCCGAGATATTTAACCGGCCGCGGTCGGCACCGGCACCGGATTCGGACCTCTGGTAAATTTCAGAACTCGACCAATTGCTAAAGAAACTGATAAAAGAGGTCTTTTGGCATCTTTAAATCTTTACCTTTGATTCCTGTGATGTAAATTTATTACTTTTTTCTTTTATATTAATTCTTCCGTGTATACAACTTTTGTTTACAAATAAACCTGCTGCAACAAAAAAAGTTATTTCGAGTCCCCATAATTTTTTGCGTGAATTTCTTGTCACGGTTCTCAATAAAATTGCACAGGTTATTTTGTTAACGTAATCAGATTATTGTTTTGGAAGTAATCTTTTGACTATTTTGTGGCATTGTTCTTGTTGCGTCACTCACCTCGGTCAAGTTCAAAGTCTTAAGCCTTGCTCTTATGTCATTTAACGAGACCGGCGTCAGTATCTGTATAGTAAACAACGTTACCGTATGTTACACGGGAAAACCTCGCGGAAATCGTAATGGAAATCGTAATGGAAATAAAAAGTCTTGAATGAAAACAAAAAGATTATTTTAGGCCATAATTATTCGCACTTCATTGTGGTTCTTCTCCTAATTAGTTTCCAGAGCTTATCGCTTTCAATTCATCAAAAAATTCGAACGGAATATGCAAATGGTTCCCAATGTTGTTGGGTCTTAATACCTAGTTTTGACTAAAAAAAAAAAAAAAAAAAAAAAAAAAAAAAATTATTCATTCGGTTTTTAAAAAAAGTCGTAGAAAAATTTTTTATAAACGGAAACGTTCCAGATCCGGCAATATGTGTAATATTTTTTTTTTCTTTGCTTACTATTAGTTGGAAACGGAATAATAATCCACAAAGGCGATTATGATAATTACAAGTTTGCAGCTTGGTAGCAATACACTGACGTCAGAACTCAGAAGGTAGTTTCCAGAATGCTGCAATTTTAGTGGCATTGACATTAATATACAACGTAAGACATAATAGAGGGGAAAATTTTTTCCAAGAGAGAGAGCAACGATCAAAATGTAAGCGATGAAAGGGCATGAAAGTTCAGGCACTTTCTGGTTAAAACAATCGCGCATATAACTTCATAGGATTTTACGTTTTATTGATACTTTGACTTGGGAAGACCGGAAAATTTTAGTCGCATCATTGAGTTTAATACGTTTTTTTTTTTTTTTTTCACAGTCTTGCGAGATTTCGAACCTAAGGGGAAAATCGACAAGTGTGGGAAAGTTACGAAGTTTTGTACCTTTGGGAAGGGTTATAAGTATGCATGTGTGTTTGGACGTATTAAATTAGCCAAAATCTCCAGAATTAAGGTTGCCAGCCTGGCTTGTCTTCATTTCAATCATTTTTACTTTAAAAGGAAAACGCTTTTCACATTTTGGTCGTTTAACTCATAAATAATTTGACGACTACGAATTGTGTTTAAAAACGTACGATATGTGAATTTAATTTTCGGATTTAAAAAAAAAAATTAACATCGAGGAAAAATTGTAAGACACAGAATGGTTAATTTATTTAGAATGCATATTTGGCAGTGACTTTATGAACGTTTTTGCGTCTTTTTTAATCAGATGGTTTAAAAAGGTGCAATTTATTTCATTTGTTTATTTATTTATTTATTTATTTTTTTATTTATTATTATTTTTATTTTTTTCAAAATTTGTTAGCTTTGTCTTCCCTTTTTATATGGAGGATACCTATAGCCGACAATGTTAGAGAAATAGTATATTACATATCAGGTATGGAGGTGGCGGTATTGCAGGCCGAGACTGGGGTTTCCTTATTGCAGGCCTGCAAGCCACGTCCGTGCCTGATTTTTAAGATATTTTTCATCACGATGACGGAGGAAAATTTTCGTTTTTGGGAGTGATGAAAAATTATTTTCTTCGAAAATCGTTCGGTTTCACACTATAATCAATTCTGCGCTGTAATTAATTCATGTAGTGGAGGTATATGAATAAGTGCATATTGTAGCATACAAATTAGCGACGTTTTCGTCGTTCAATGGGAAAGTTTACCGTCCAGAGGACAAATTATTTTATTACCGGGGGACCTGTTTTTCGCATTAAAAAATCAAGAAATTTTACCAAAATTAAATTAAATTAAATTTTTATTTTATTTTTTTATTTTATTTTATTTTATTTATTTTTTAATTTTCCGAAATTTTTGTTCGGCTTCGGTCTCGCTACTTCAAAGCTGTTCAAATAAATAGTGTTTAGAAATTGCTCCCGGGCATTCCCGTACCTGGATTCCCGGGACGAAAATCAATTTATCCCGAAAAATTTTCCCGGGAACCTTTTTTTAAATTGTCAGGAATCCCTCTTCCCGGGAATGGGATTTTTCACATCTTCGAGAAGTCCCGATTCTCGAAATCAACAATTTTTTTCCCGGGAACGGGAATAATATGAATTTTATAAACTTTTTGACCATTTATCACATGAAATTTTCAATATTTTAGGAAAAATTAATTATGAAAATCAGAATTTTTTTTTCCTTTTCTGTCTAAAGCGTGCCCTTTAAACAACATGGAAAAATCTCTTTCGACATGGTTCCACTTATTTTCGAAATTAAATCTCAAAAAATACGGAAATCATGGTTATTTCCTTTTTTTTTTTTGTCTTCTGAATGAATTCCCGGCTTTCCTGGTATTCCCGGGAATTCCAACATCAATTTCTCGCTTCCCGAGAAATGAAAAAGCTAATCAAATCGGGAATTCTCGTTGCCGGGATTGATGTTTTTTTTCAAAAACGGGAATTCCCCTTCCCGGACAAATTAAATATGTCGGGAATTTGCAGTCTCTAATAGTGTTAGCGCAAAAACAAAAACACTAGAAAAATCGAAGCAAAAATATTTGTGGGAAAAAGCACTGGATATTTTAGCACTTAAAATCGTCGATCAGTGAAAAGACGTTGCAACATGCTCTGGATGAATAATATATCATATTTTGATAAAAGAAAACTTTGATTTTGGCTCACATATTTTGTAGTAAAAGACCTTTATATGCGATGAAGTGTTATCAATCTACCGAGGTTTATGTTTTGAAGTCATTGGTTCGGTTTAATGGGAAATCATATCAATTAAAGTTTTTCATATTTAGACCACGTCAGTTTCGGTTTTTCGCAAAATGCATAGGTTATCTTATGCATCCAGATGCATGCAGTTTTAGTATGTTGAAAATAAAAGTTCAATAATATGTTTCGATGTAAAGGGGTTATAGAATATTATTAGCATTTTTTTCCACAAGATTTGCATGCTTAATTTTTTTTTTCTTTTTTTTTCCCTAGAACTACTCTTTTGGTAAAATCGACCGCAGCTCTCTAAAAATTCGATTTAAACAACCAGATGCATCTTAAATTTTTTGACTCATCTGTATTTTTCGACTTTTTTTAAACTTCTAACAAATGCTAAATCGCTATTTTTTCCAACTCTTTTTTTTTTTTTTTTTTTTTAATTTATTTCCTGTAGTTTATCATAAAACTGGTGCATTCTCTCTCTTAAAAATATTCTTCGTACCGTACATATACCTTTGTTACAAATTAAGAAATAATTTTCCTCTTAGATCATATTTAATTGCATTTTCCGTCCTCCTTATTAATTTTTTAAAACGTTTTTTTGAACAATTATCTACCTTACTTAAGCATCTTTATATTCGAATTTTTTTTTTGTCAACCAAAGAAGGAAAAACATGCTGGGAAATATAATTACGATTATTATTCTGCAGGGTTCCGAGAAACTCTACAGCTTATGTCCCAAGATTTTTTTTTTTTTTTAAGAAACTAATCATTAGCACGTTAAGAAAAAATTAGTCTGGCGTAAAAAGTTCATTCGGTTTTCCCTGATAAAAGTCGTAAAAATAACGCTTTAAAGGTCCCAATCAGTAGTAATTTTACTGCAAATCAAAATTATCGGAATTTGCTTAATAATTTTTTTTAACTAGCTTTCGCCTGACGAAAAATTTTCCCATTCTACATAAAAAAGTTCGATAGTAAATTATGGTTGTGTTATAGGAAATTCCACAAAAACTAATTTGATTTTTTGACTGGGAAAGAGCGACTGGATTGAATTATTTTATTGGTTATCCTGGAAATTAGGTAGGTTTATTACTGCTTAAATAGTAGTTACACCTGCTGCTCTAGCGGATGCGGCGGGATAAATAAATAAATCTGTTTCGGTTGATTCGAAAGACTTTTTTTAAGCAAGTGAGAAATCTTCTTTAAAGCGGAAGAGTTTTCACTTGGAACAGGGCAATCTGATACAGGATCAGTGAGACTAGTTTAAGTAAGAAAAGAGAGATCACGCGCTTAAAATAAGCAAAAACTCAAAGGTGCATTTTTTTAAGGCCCGAGTCTTTCAGATCTCGAAGTTTCAATGAGCATAGATTGGTAACTGGTGTTAAGCAGCATAAGAAGGAAATCGGAATATTTTTCTAAGGATTTTCTAAGGACGTTCTCTCGTCCGTTCAGAGACGTTTTTAGTTTAGGTTTAGGCGCACATTTCAGCAAAGTCCTGGGGGGAGGGAGGTAAATCGTAAGCTGTGAAAGCTTTTGAAATTGTGAATTGTGAAGCTTTGGAAAGGAATTTGAATGCGCCACATCAAAACAATTAATTTTTAATTTTTATGTATAGCAACGACTGTCACTTCAGTTTTGGCTTTTGGTCCGATTGCTGGAAATATTTAGATTGGTTTACTTACATTTTTTTCTTATTTATTTTATTTTATTTTATTTTTTTTTTTTTTATTTTTTTTATTTTTTTTTTTTTTTTTTTTTTTGCATAAGTAACTACATTGTGTCTTAAAGTGCTTGATCCATTCATTAATGTATGGAAACTTCCAGCACGAACTTGTAAAAATCTCCTACACGTTTTAAATGAAATAATTCCAAGACGTAGAACTACGTCTTGGGGCTCGGTCCTGGGAAATTTGTCTCTCCGGGTGTCCATCTGTTCCAACAAAAAATTGTATTTAACTTTTTTTTAAAATTTCTCTGTTTTTTGAAAGTAAAATTTACAAGAAATTTATAGTTAACATTTTATTTTAAAATTAGTCAACATGAGCGAAAGCATGGACTATAAAAATTTCTTTGTAAATTTTACTTTTAAACAAGTTAAATTTTAAATAATATTTTGACTATTTGTTTTTTTAGCTTTGGGACTTTTTTAATAGTAAAATTAGACGACATGAACGAAAGCAAGGACTTAGAAAATTTCTTGTAAATTTTCAAGAAACTTGAAGTTGCTAAAGCAAGGACTTCAAAATTTCTTGAAATTTTATTAAACTTTTTTTTAAATTTTCGCCGTTTTTTTTTTTAAATGTTAAAATCAGACTGCATGAACAAAAACAAGAACTTAAAAATTTTAAATAAAATGTGCCTAGAATGTGAGCTAAAGCAATATTTTAATATTAAAATTTTAACTTTGAAGACTTTAATTAAAATTTTGAATAATTTTTTTCAACTTTTGACTTTTTTTTAATCAAAAATTTTAAGTTTTTTTCGTGCCAAAAAAAATTATATTTTTATCGAAAAATTCGAATTTTCTGATCCAAAACAAGAAAAAAAATTTTAAATTGTTTTAGTTATTGTTTTAATTTTTTAATTTTGAGGTTTTTAGCGTTAGAATTTTATATTGTTTTAGCGTTATAATTTTCGTTGTTTAAATTTAGCAATATTAGGAGAGTACTCCAAAGACGTAGTACTACGTAGGGATATTCCCCCGTATCCCAGTATAATTTTTTTTTTATTAATCTAATTAGAGTTAACTGGAAAAGAGCCATATAAGCTAAAAATATTACTCTGATGGAAAGCTCACATGGGCGTCAGCTTCATGTGCTGCTGTAACGGATTTAAAAAAAATTAAATGTTTTTGAATTCGAAATAAATTTTTTTAAGAACTACTATAGTTCAAAGATTGTGAATAGCGCACTCTGCAAAAATATAATGAAAGGCACGAGAACTTATGGATAGAAAAACCACTTATTGCAAGTTTTGTTTTGGATTTCCAAGCTTTAAGTTGTTTCCTTTTTTTCTTCTTTCTTTGCGTCAAAAGAATATTAATTCCTGGAAAATTCTATTCTCATTGACGGGAAAACCTGGAAAATAAAACGAAAGTTGTTAATAAGCGATCAAAATTCGCAAAGGAATTAAGGAAATTATGAAGTTCTCACTCAGTTAAATTAGTGTCATTGTTCCTTGGAAAATTTATTTATTAAAAAAAGTCTTACTAAAACGGACCAAATTAAAAATAAAAAAAATTTTCCGCACTTCCAAAATTTAGAAAAATAATAAGCAAATAATGAACTCAATATGATTTTTTTTTTCGGATTTGACAACCTAAAATAACGACCCTTCTCATAACGTTAATAATGCATTAAAAATGATAACAATGACAATGAAAAATACAAGAATCCTTTATTGACGAAAGCCTACCATCATCATGACTTTGGGTTCTTTGCTCGAGCTGAAAGCAAAATATTTAAGGAAGTACATGTGACTAATCTTAAATAAAAAAGCGTTATACATTTGTAAACTACTGTAACGTTTCTCAAGAGTTTAATTAGCATGGGAAAAAACTTATTTTTTGCCTTTTTTTTCGGTTTGGCAATTTTTTTGCCTTTGTTTGTTTGTTCTTTCGTAGGTTGTTTTGCCCTTTTTTGCTTTTCCTGTTATTCTCTAATCTTCATTTCTGAAATCTTAACAATGATTTCTTTTTATAAATCTCGTACGTATTTTTATGGTGATTGCCCATCGGTAAGGTCGAATTTTTGCCGGAAACAGTATGCATAAGGTAATAAAAAGTTACTTTTTTTTGTTTTTCCGTGTTTACTTTAAAAATTCAACTTATCCTCTTCGTCATCATGACGTTCGCGAAATTTTGATCCATTCTCACATTTGCAGCGGTCGTTTACTAACCGAATCTTTATGATTTTTCCTTTTCCTCCATTATGAATTGGGGAAAAATTTTACGCTGGAGTTATATCGAGAGCGGAATACGTAAAAAAAATAAAGAAATTAATTTTAATTAATAGATAGCCCATATTCGAATTTTGCGAACGGAAATTTTTTTTTTCTCATTTTTCGATGGAATCGCGGAGTAATTGACCTGAATGAAAGTAAGTCAGAATGTGTGTCAGACTTGTTATTACTTATCGATAATATACGGCTTATGTAACAATGTTTTAAGGTGGCCGTCCTTGAGCCGTTTCACATAAGCGAAACATTAATGCAACTGACCGATTCCGATTACTACATTTCTTTACGATATTTGAGGAAGACTTGAAAGAGTTTTAGGTAGCATTCCGCATTAATTTTTTTCGATTAAAAAAAAAAAAAAAAAAAAAACAATCCCATTTCAGTGTTTTAAATCGATATAATTTCAGTGTTCCTTATCTCTTTATTGCAAAAGTTAAGAGGGGAGTCAAAAAGATTTAAAAATAATGTTTGTTCTGAAGTTGATGAAATTTGTGTTTCAAACGATTATCTACAGTAGTAATATTCAAACGAGCAAGCCTAATTACGATTTAAATCCATTGTTCATCGAACCGTCAAGATTTTTCAGTCTTTTAAATAAATAGTTAAATATTCGCAACATGATTTAATGTAGCTCAAAGCTAATTAATATGAAAAAAAAAAAATGTTTTTCATTAACACTGAAGTGTTAAGAATATCTAAAAGGTCAACGCTAATATCCATCAATAGTTGATATACATTAATTTGTATTTATATTCTTTACCCTTACTATTTTTCACTTTTTTTTTTTCGAAGCGATGTTAAATTTCCACGGGAATTATTAACCTTGTTAAAGAAGGTCAAACGCGAAACGAAAATTCTATAATATGTAAGTCCCTTGGAGTAAGATGAAAAAAGGTCAAAAATCAAAAGTTAAAATTACTGAAACTATCAGTCAGTTTTCGCGGATTCAAAACTGTCCAACAAGCAAAGAAATATTATTATTTAGAAAATATTTTTGAAATATTTTTTAATATTTTAAAAATATTATGCAAATATTTTTTGAAAGAAGAAACAACAAAAATATTTTAAAAATTTTGACAAAGATTTTAAAAATATTTTTATTGCTTTTTGTTTTAAAATATATTTGCAAAATATTTTTAAAATATTGAAAAATGTTTCAAAAATATTTTATAAATATTAATATTTTTTTGCTCATTGGGGTGTATTTGGAAATAATAAATACGATTCGGAGTTGGGCTGAGTATGTTTACTTCATACCTCAACCTCAGCCTTGATTTTACAGAACTCTGAGTATAGTTTTGGGATTTCAAGATAAAACTATCAAATTGCGACCTTGGAATAGAAGGGTCCCACGTCGACCCCCCCCCCCCGCAAAAAATTTTAGGTTTTTTGTACCGATCGCCTTTATTTTTTATTTAAGATATTTCATTCCGTTTTTTTCAAGATTTTGCTATAATTTGATAGTTTTCTCTAACTTCGGAATGCATAAAAGGTCGTAAATCCCATTTCTTAATTCCAAAGTTTGAATACAAAGGTCGCAAATAGATTTTTTTCATATAAAAAACTATTTCTGTACTTAAAAGTTCTATTTTTTTCCGATAATATTATTGGTTTGTGATGTGCCCTCTTGGTCCAGTCAAATTGGCCAAAGTTAGCAAAACCCTAAAAATGGAAAAAGTCGATTTACGTCCTTTGCATTCCAACTTTTTAAGAAGAGATTTCGATTCGAAACCTTTTTTATTCTGTGCCTGGCCAAATTGTCCAAATATAGCAAAATTCTTAAAAATATGGATAGAAAAACGCAAAAAAGCGACTTCGGAGAAGAAGAAGAAGAAAAAAAAAAAAAAAAAAAAGCTACCTAAATTTTTGCTTTAAAGTTTGCAAATCGGTTCAGTCTTTTGTATTCTGAAATCAAGAAAGTCACTAAAAAGAGTCTTTTTTAGTGAGTTTTTTTATATCTTCAAAAATTATACTGTTTTATTCTTTTTAAATTAACACCTTAATCGTTAATAAATTGCCTAGTGAATCACGATTGTTTGTCAGAAAAAAAAAAATACACAAAGAGTAATTAAGTATCAAATTCTCAAATTGCTGTCCTGTAAAATTTCGAAGTTGCCCATTTGGAACCTTTGTATTCTAAGGTCGCAAAATCAATTTTTAAAATTTTCAAAAAAAAAAAAAAAAAAAGAACTGCTAAAAAAACCTTGGAGAATATGAGACTTTTTTCGGCCTCGGTGTGTGTTATTTTTACTGAATTTAAATACGTAACCAGTTTGCTCCAGCAATGAAACTTGGATGGGTTGGTTAGTTGCTTTACCAAAATAAACTTATAGAGCAAATCCCATTAGCGTTCCCAAACGTGACCATGGAAATATAAAGAGCCGAATGAAGTCTCTTATTCACCAAGCTGCCGTCCTCAGCAAAATGGGCGTATGTCCATTTTTAAAAAAAAATTACGATTGTTTGGTATCAGTGGATTCTTCGGACGTCTTCTGTATTTAAATTCGCTTACTTTTTAGATATTTTCACTCCAGTAATAGGGTGGTTCTTATTTTGCGAAGTTTGGATTTTCTGAGGTACTTTCACTTTTTTTATTTCTGTGAGATAAGTTTCTCAGAATTTTTTTAAATTTTTTACTCGACGGGAAAGCGTGCCTCATCGAGCCTTTAGTTCGGAAAAATCCCATAAGAACCAAAAATTTATATTTAAAAAAAAAACCCTCATTTCCAATTGAAAATTTTTCGTAAATTTCGAATCTGAAAATAATTTTTTTGTGTCTGGTCCGGTTTTTGAGCAAGAGACCAAAATAAACCGAAAATATCGATAAAACTTACAAAGCGGATTAAGTCTACTGCACACAGTTTTCATTGGTTTTTAGCTTCTATCTCATAAACCGGACCAGATACTAAAAAACTGTTTTCAGATTCGAAATATACGCAAAATTTCGGATCGAAAACGAGGGTTTCTTTTACAAAAAAAAAAAAAAAAAAAAAAAAAAAAAATTGTCAATTATTTAGTTCTTAAAGGATTTTTCCGAACTAAAAGCTCGATGAGGCACGCTTTCCCGTCGAGTAAAAGATTTTAAAAAATTCTGAGAAACTTATCTCGCACAAATAAAAAACGTTATGGGGTGGCACTCCGAAAATCCAAACTTCGCACAATAAGAACCACCCTAGCCAGTAATCGTTTTTTATAAGTAAAAAAGTCTTATTGGAATAAGACAAAATATTTCAACCGTCAAAAATGAAAGAAACAAGGTTATTTTGTTTACATTTTTCACTTTCGAATTTGCAAAAAATTAACACACGCCGTTTTCGCTAAAGACGGCAATGTTCCCTGGTAGAAATTGTTCTTGGAAAAACAAGACAGGGAAAAAACTATCGTGATCCATCATTGATCCAGTTTTGGTAAAAATTCCAATGCTGAACAATCTTGGACGTCAGCAAATGTGCCATAAGTCCAATCTTGATAAAAGTAACATTTTAGTCAGTTTCATCAAGACTGATGCAAACTTGATCCAATTTAACATTTCTACCAGGGTTGTGAGCTTGAAAAATCGATGATCGCACATTGCTTTTTCAGATGGTTTAAAGAAGTTCCAAATATTGTAAATTAGAATTTCGCGAAGCAACGTTAAAAACCAAATTTTCCAAATAGAGTTAGGAGAAGGTTAAAAGGTTACATTAGGCAATTTTAATGTTCATCTGCAATTGTACGTCCTTACCTGTAACTATTTTTGACGTTTCAATATTTCAGAACTGTTAACAAACGATAGTGACTTTTTTTATTTCAGCTCCAAAATTACTATCACTATCTCCTTTTAGTTCTGAACTCATTTACAAATTTTAATAGTTAGAACCTTTTAATTAAAAAAATAAATAAAAAATAAATAAATAAATAAAAAAGCTAGAAAATATTTGGATTTCAGAATTTTGAAAACAGGGGCCGAAAGTCTTTGTTAGATAGAAATACAGCAGTTTTCATCAAAAAATCAGAAAGTGACTTTGGCACACTCAAAAAAATGAATACTGGTCGCCAATACAATTTAAACTGGATTTTGCGCCTAATAAAAAATTGATTAGAAGCCATTACAATTGTATTAGTCTCCAGTCAATTTTGTTTTCGGACCAGTCAAAGCGTCCAGTCAAAAATATATTACCCTACTTTTTTTTTGAGTGCAGGGGGAGTGGAGGCCGATTTGAAACCTTTTGATTCTAACGTCGCGAAAATTTGTAAATGGTGTATAATCGCAATTTATATATTCAGCTACCATTCACTGAATGGTCCATTCAGTCATAATCCTCCTTCAAAGAGGTATTTTTTATTTTTTTTTTTATTTCAGATTTGAAACCTAACGTTTCCCCTTTTAACGCGAGAAGCGATAATCGAAATTTCAGGTATTTTTTATTTTGTTTTTGAAAAATTGTAAGAGCAATTAAAATCCTCTAAAACCGCACAGCATCATTTTGTTACCTTGAGAGCAATACGAATTCTTGCTCAAATAATGCTCTTGAATAAAACCTTTCAAATAAATCATTCAGAGTTTTAGATAACCATTTTTCGTGGTTGCGGAGCGGCTGAATAAAATACGAATTATCGCCATTAAATTTTTATCCCATACATTGTTTATGTACACCTTAAAGCGCAATTATGTAGCAATAACATTAAGTCGTATGATAAAAAAATAAAAGCTTGTTTTTCAAGCTTTATCGTTATAGTTAGTTTATCGAAGCGAAAAGCAGTCGCTTCCTTTTATCATACGACCCTATTCGATTCTGTACTGAATGATCTCTATTTCGAGAAAAACCGCTGCCAAAAAGTTGAAAAAAATTGGAACTTGATTGCAGTAGGTACCAGAATGCTTCTTTATCAATTCGTTATCATTTTACTAGAGAGTCTCCATCTGGCGGCATAACTTGTCCAACTTCTTTCCATGGTGCTAACTCCAGTACCTGCCGTTAGATGGAGTACTAATATCTTATTTATTTATTTATTTGATCAATAATCCCAACATGATTTTTTAAAGAACAATTACAAGTTAAGAAAATAAATAGTTAAATTAACGGGCCTAAATAAATCACTGTCTGATGTTCGATGAATACTCGATCTACTAACTAAAAATAGGCATTCGTCAGGAAGGAAGAATAAATAAAAATATTGTAGACCTATATTTAAAGAAAAATTTTATGGATCATATTAATTTACAATACAGTATAATAGGTAACACCTAAATATTCGGTTGATTATTTATTTATTTTTTCGTGGCAAAATTGAGAAGAAGAGATAGGCCCCTGCCCCGCCGAGCCGCCGGCACCAGTGTTTTTTTTTTAGGGGGAAATCATGTCGCCGCTGTAGAATTATTTTTTTATGCCGGCGTCGCCGGTAATTTAGTCGGCGAAAGAAAAATAATTATTAACCATTCGTTTGAAGATTATAGTGGAACAAAATTTTGAAATGCGTATTTGCGTTGCACTCTTTCGGGGAAAAATGCAATTAGCGATGGCTGCGCGCAGTCCCTTTGTTTGACACTATTGGGTCACGTGTTACGATCACAAGGCCTAGTCATTCTCCCATTTGATTTTATTTAAATTCAAATTTTAGGAGTTATGAGGTTATAAAAGAAAATGTAAAAATAAATTAATTTTAAATAGAGAATCACTTTTGCCGTTTACCATCCATTTGCCTACTTTTAAAATTTTTTCGCCGGATTAGCCGCCGCCGCCGCAAGCATGACTTACACTGCGCACCGTCGCACCGCTAACAGGCACGTTTTCCAACCCGCAGTTGCCGGCAAAAATTGCTCGGCGCAGGGATCTAGCTAGACATGATCTCTATGCAATAGGGCGCATGCTTGTTCGTATATTATTCAAACCAATTAACCAAAATACGTAGATAAGCTTATTAGCCGATCAAATAGACTTAAAAATTATGAACACCAGTTTTGCAGTCAATCGTATGTCGCATGTCATCCTCCTTTCCACGTGCTTTTTATAAAATATTTTGCGCCTTGAAAAATACGATTATGTTATTTAGCGACAGAATAAAACTAAACACTAAAATTTTCAAGTATTTCGAAATTTTTACGACTTACTTTGTTCACAAAGAAAGAAAGAAATCAAAAATATTTTTTACTGTAATTTTTGTCTAGAAATTGTAGCTTTTTTATTATTTTACGCTTACAGAAGGTGCCATGATTTTAACTATTCTGCCGTGCTAACCAAATTGGGAGTATGTTCATTCTGAAATTGAACGTTTGTTTACATAAGTTAAACATGGAAGACAAATGCCAACTTATGAAACGACATACGCCCATTTCGGTTAACACGGCGGCATTGTGAGATTAAAAAAATGGTAATAGCAACGTTTCCGAATATTTGATAAATAAGCGTTTTTAAATATTCGCGCCTTTTTAACGGGATCTAATTTAGCAAAATCTAGCATCATATAGTACGAATTTTCTCAGACGATATCATTATTAGACATATAAAGGCCTTGTGCATGGGAAACCGTTGCGCTTTACCAACTTTATTCCGAATCTTGCTAATATTACTTTGAGAATAGATTTGACGATAACGAATAAATCTCCTCAAATTAATGTAAAAAAAAAAAATTGATTGACATTTCTGGCAAGGTATTCAAAAAGTCACACAAACATAAAGCTGATAAAATAAATAAATAAACAAATGAAATAAGTAAATGAAGGTATATTGAAAAAAAAAAATGAAAGAGTAAAAAGAAATTTTTAGTGTGGTGTGCTAAACATTCCGGGCTTTTGATATCTGAACAGAGGTGTAACCACAAAGGGGCAAAAAGCATTGCTCCTTTGCTCAAGCTTTGGCCCCCCCCCCCCTCCAACGTCTCTTATTTTATTACTGAACTGCAACGGAAAACAATATATTCATGCAAAAAAAAAATGTTTTAAATTAAGGGAAAAAAATAATTGTATTTATTTATTTATTTTTATTTATTTACTAGCTGCTCCGCTCTCTTATATAAATAATTTTTGTCGACAGAAAAATATTTCAGACATTAGGGCTCACTTCCCACTCGATTTTTTTTTTCTCAGGGCTATGCAATTCCGATTACATTTTATATCGGAATCGGAATCGGAATCGGAATCGGGATCAGAATCTCATCAGGAAAATAAATCGGAATCGGAATCCGGAGTAAACATTTTAAAGATTTCCAGGAATCGGAATCGGAATCGGAATTGCAGCCCTGTGTTTTCTAATTTTTTACATGAAGAAAACTTTCTTAAAAAAAATCCACATTTTCCACATACGAAATATTTTTTCTGTCGGACATTTAGCCGGACCACATTTTCTCGGACATTTAATTCGGCCACATTTATTTGGGATATTAAACCCGAGGAATTTGGTAGACAATTTTCTGCCCTGAAAATTTTTCAAATAAAGCTTTCAAATCTGGGAAATTTTCTGTAGAAAATTTTTAGACTTGAGCTAAAATCAATAAAAAAATTTAGCGAAAATTAAAAACCGATCAAGAAAATACTTTTTTTTCGGACATATAGCGACTCATTTTCTTCTCGCGGAAAATTTTAACAAAAATAAAAATGGAGCCTTTCAAACTTTTTCTCCACGTATGTTGCGTTCGATATAATGCGTATCGATATAAATATGCCTTTTATATCAATTTTTATTATATTTTTTTTTTTTTTTTTTAGCCATGGCTATTGAAGACTTAACGGGAATAGTGGGAATAGTGGAAATAGTGGGCGTAATTCCACTGTTTTTTTTTTACATTGTTTTTATAAAAGGTAAACATGAGAGCCAACCTGACGAGATGAAAATTATGCCACTATTCCCGTTAAGTCTTCAATTGCCTTCTACTGCTGCTGCGAAAATTTTTTAAATCTCCAACTCTTGTTAGTAATACTCTTTTCTAATCCATTTGAATGATCGCTATTAAAGGAAACCTACTACCTTTGACCGGCTGTATGAATGGATAAATAAGTGAATTAATTACTATTGTAAAAAAAATTGAACGAAAAATAGCGAAAAAATTTGAGCAAAAAAATTACAAAATAAGACGGGAGGGAGGGAGGGGGAAAGGTTGGGTCGAAAAAAAATTTGCAATAAGTTTCCCCCCTCTGGAAAAATTGTTATTTGAAGAAGGAAAAGGTCGGATAATCCGATTTCTCGGCTTTGGTGTGTTCGTATTACACGATTCATATAATTCGATTACAGACAGAGTGGAGTACTATCATACGATTCGATCATATCCTATGCCTCCTCTGATTCCGATTTTAGTGAAAAAAAAACCAGAGTCATTCTAGACGATTTTTAAGATCAGTGGTTCGATTCCGATTTCGATGCCGATACCGATGCCAATGCCAATGCCGATGCCAGCACTAACAATTTCCCAGTGCCGATGCCGATGCCGATGTCGATTTCGGATATTTAAAAAAATCCATCGGCATCGGCATCCGCAAAAATTTTCAAGCTTCGGACCCCTGATGAAATGGACCATTTAAACATGGCGCCAAGTTTATACAGGAATAATGAAACTTTAAAGAAATAAAAAAAATATGTTTTATTTGATTTTAATTTAATTTTTAAGCAAACAGCAAAATTAAGCACACATTCCAAAAAAAGGATTATTTTAAAGGATTACTTCTGTTTTCCAAAAACGCACCAAATGCTTGGAAAAAAATCTTTCCGCGTTTGGAATTTGCGCTTATCTGCCTTATACAAGCCAACTAGATCAAAAATTTGTCTGAAAAAAAATAAATAAAGAAAGAAAGAAAGAAAGAAATTAAAAATTAAAAAAAAAAATAAATAAAAAGGAGTTTTGACGACCTTGAGTTTCTTGACGAACGAAAGTCGTCCTTAAGAGAAGAAGCACTTTAAAAAAAAATTAAAGAATAATACAAAAGAGCCAACGTCTGGATTTAAAAAACGCATACTAACATGATAATAACGGTCTTATGTCACTTCAAGAAGAGATACTCAGGTGCATGTTCGTTTACTTTTACTTTCAATGTTAATGAATGAAAACACGAATGCATACTTAAGAATTGAAATTGCTCCAGGAATATAAAATCCGCGAGAAACATCCAAGATACGGGAACCTTATATCGGCGATGAAAATTTTTCCAAATCTTTAGCACATCATTAAAAGCGAGATTTTAAAAAAAAGGTGGAAGGGGAAAACCGATGCAGTTTCAGTTGAGTTAAAGTAGTGGGAACTTAAACCGACATGTCAAACAATATTCTGACTGAACAATCTATTTTCAAGTGGTCGTTAGCGTATCAGTTTTCATATTTCAAATATTAAAAAAAAGGAATAAATAAATAAATAAATAAATAAATAAATAAAAAACAATTCGGGATTGATCGGGTTGTGTGAAAACAAAATTTTAGTTGGTAACAATTCGGATTAATTTTATATCGCCAACAAAGAAACGATTAAAAGGTGAGAAGTCTTTCAAATTTTTTTTGTGCACTTTCATTCATAATCCGTTTATTTTTTGTTCTTTTTTTTTATTGTCAGCATTTAAAGTATGATAAAAAGCTCATAAAATCATTTAGAAAGCTTTTGTACTTTTTATGTTGTTTTAAAGTAGAAAAGTAACGTATAAAGTAAAAAGTTTAAAATTTTGATTATTTAAGTTTTGGTTGTGCGGGAAAAAAAAAAAAAAAAAAAAAAAAAAAAAAAAAATCGGGAATTTTATTTTTAGAAGTATTTAACTGAAATTTGACCAACCGGCATCGTACCGATTTTATCTTATAAGCGATTTCTTTGAAAAATCATCATTGCAATAATAATTAATGCAGCCACCTTGCAAATAGGTAAGGAGGTGAAATAATGCCTAGTTAATATGTAAATAAATTAATATGGCAGTGACGGCAATTAATTATAATGTAATTTTTTGGTTAACTTGAAATTTTTAATAAATAAATTGATAGACCTAAGTAAATAAATAAATAAATAAATAAATAAAGGAACGAATTTATGAAGCTTATATCAAACTAAGGGGCATTTTTTTTAAATTTAAATAATTTTAAGCTTTAATTAAATTTTGGAAAAATAAATAAATAAATGATTAATAAAATAAATTATTGACCTATTTTACAGTTGAAAGACGTCACCTTCTGTTATTCTTATTTATTTATTATTTTTTTTTATTGTTTTTGCACACAAATCATCGTTTTCTCATGGGGTAATTATTTCGGATTAAAAACAATCGCATTAATTTATAACCCTATATTTTTATATGAAAATTCCCGGCATTGATGTAGCGTAAATTAAAAGCTTCTGCCTAAGAAAAAAATGTAATAATTGCTTTTAAAAGGATTTCCCAAGAAGAATTGGGTCATTCAATTTTCCGTAACTTTTTTGCAAAGATCTTGCTTCCGCTGGCAAGTATTTTGAATTTTTCACTCCATTTTTTTTCACCCCTATGCGCAATTTAGGCTCAAGGTTTAACTAATCGGACGCCGCAAATCAATTCTCAACGACTCGTAATAAGTGTATCAGGAAAAAAAAAAAAAAGGTCTTTAATGAATAATTAACCTGGTCTTCTTTGAACAAAAGATTGGTTAATAATAATGTTCAATGACGCAGGTGTCATTATAAAATATTTTGTTAATGTGATTTAAAATTTCCCCTCAAGTTACCAATAATTTCCGTTAAGAAAATATATAAATATATGCCGGTTTCGTCTGAGGATTCCGTAGGTTTGGAAAATTTTTAAGGATGTACGTGTCCGAGAAAAATTCATCGATGAAAAGTAAAATGGTTAATAAACAAACACAATTAAAAACTTTCCGTTGTTGGACGTTAAGGTAGGGTCGAAAAACCGCATATTCGTCTACCGAATATATTTCTCAATACTATTATCAAACTTGTTTCGCTAAATAATGAAAAGAAATATTTATTACGAACTATGACAGAGCAAACTGATTCCCATATTAACTTTTCCTTTTAAAGAAGTTTCAACGGTTAATTTTGGTTAATTTTTTTTTTCGTAAGGGAGACCTTTCACTCTCCTATTATTTTTTTTTAGATGGATTCCCTGTAATAACCGCAATTTGGTCACATCAATTACCTTTATGCGTATATTGTACTTAAATTATGAAATATGCATAATTTTAACTGTCATAGACTTTTATAATTGAAAGTTTTTTGATTCCGCTGGACAGTAGATATTTATTAATGAGGTTAACAAAAAAATCGATTCAAGGTTTATCCTGAATAAAATATAATCCTTACGGAAGAAACGATAAATTTATATTAATTAAAATTTAGATTTATAGTAATTAGCGATACCTCTTCCTAAAATTTGTCAAACCTTCAGATAATAATTACGGATATATTTGCCGAATTATTTAATTTATTTATAATTTATGGGAAATAAAATTATAGTGCAGTTTGTGCAAAATTTGTATCCCGCATCCGCACAAGTAAAAATTAAAAATTCGGATGCATGAGTCAGTAATTTATTAAATGGACGTCTTGCGAAGCTTTTATTTTCGGTTAAACATCTTCAAAATCTCTAAAATTTTCCAAAGTTGATAAATTTTGATGGAGAGGCTATTCACTCCAAAAAAAGGTATGCACGGTAATGCGAAAATTCAAAGTATTGCAAGCAATGCACTAGTGATGCAAACAATGAACTAGTGACGCAAAAAATGCACTAGTGATGCAAACATTACAACAGTGATCAAACAGCTCAAATGCAGCTGTAATGCAAAATTATGTGTATAATGCATTGACATTGAACTTAATGAGGGGCCGTCCATAAATTACTTTAGCACGTTAGGGGGGAGAGGGTATTGAAAATGCTAACTTTTGCTAAAAAGGAGGGTGGGGGGAGGGGTTTTATATATCTACCGTTAGAAATTGTCTCATGTAATAAACGTGCAAAAATAAAAAGAATTAAAATTTTTTAAATTATGTAACCTAACTCACTTTAAAAAAAGAATAAATAAATTAATAAATAAATAAATAGATAGATAATGTTATTCTGATTGTTACAATTATTTTTTATCGAAAGTTTATCAAGTGATTTGTAAATCATATGCGTTACCCAGATGCGTTTCAAATCTTTTCTTTGCAAAATTTAATTTCTGAAGAATTTAAGATTTTTTTTAATGTTTAATGCAAACAATGCAATGTGTGATGCAAAAAATGCACTAGTGATGCAAACAATGCAAATGCAACTGTAATGCAAAATGATGTACATAATGCATTGACATTGAACTTAATGAGGGGCCGTCCCTAAGGAGGAGGGTCCATAAGGGACTTTTTTCGGCTCCACCGAAAAATATTGGTGATTGACTTGGTTCACCAAATTTACCTAAAATATAATCATGATGGTATAGAAGTCATTTTTTTTAGTAGCATTTGCTGCACGCTATAGGCAACCCGTAAGAAGCGGTTTTGGCAAAAAGTATACTAAAAGTATACTCAAATCATACAAAAAATATACTCAAAGCATACTCGAAAGTATACTCGATTATAGCTTTTTATTTTTTAAAAGGTCGACATTTTTTGAGCATGTCCCGCAAGGCCCCGCAAAATGAGGCTTTGGGAAAACGGCTACTTTAATATGCAGATATTTTTAGAATGGGTTTCATTTACTGGACCGTACTGGCAAACAATTTATCGGGAAGCCTGAAAATCGGCCTTATGGACCATCCTCCTTTAAAAAAAAGAGAAAAAAATTTTAAGGGGGGAGTCTCGGAAAGCCAACCTTAGCTAAAAAGCGGGGAGGGGGTCGAAAATGGTCCAAATAATTCTAACGTAATTTATGGGCAGCCCCTGAGGTGATACTATATCTAATGCAGAAATAATGCAGTGCGATGATACAGTTTCAATTGAAGTGCATTGGTAATGCGAAATGCATGTATGTAATGCATTGATAATGCAATATAATGCAATTTGCACCGAACTGCAAAAGTGAATATCTTTTCGGTTTTAATAGAATTTTCAGTTCATAAATTTTTAAACTTCCAACAAAGAGCATGGAAACTTTTTGTTTGTAGAGTTTCGAAAACGACCCTTAAAGATTGTAAAGGTGACCGAAACACATTCGAAAGCTTGTCTGCACGAACTTTCTCGTTAATAAAAAATGCAAACTTTGTTATCGCAAAAAACATAGGCTAAAATGCTTTGATTCTTTTCACTTTTATTTAAATTCTTGTTTCTGTGCTTTTAAGATTCATTAAAAATTCCATTTTAAGTTTTATTTTAAAAAACTTGAATGAGAAGTTTTTGCACGTGGAAGGGCTATACAGGCTTTTTTTCTTAAGCGATTTCAACATACTGCTTGTAAGTAACTCTGTATGAAACTGCATGATCATAATTAACTGAAGAGTTTATCAAAAGCTGATTTATAACATTTTATTGATGCTGTGGAAAAATTATGATTAAAAAACCAAAGTAAAAATGAAAAAGGACAGTAATTGGTGACAGTCGATTATTCTCATCACTTTCTTTCGATTACTTGCTTTTTTATATCGCTCTTATTTTAGGAAGGAACTATCGGTTTTTTGCGCTTATCAGACTTTTTAGGTGCTGTTATTGCAATGCATGCGATTTTTGTATTTGAATTTGCTTTTCCTTAATCATTACCTCTTAATTTGGGTAAAATGCTGCGTTGGGTTCGAAAATAAACATCATTAGGAGAAAATCGTCAAACGCGTGGCTAAATTCAACTTGTCAGACAAAAGGGATCGTAATAATCATACGATTTACGTGCTAATTATCCAGTTTCTCAAATAATATAAAATATTCCTGAGGCAATTAATTCTTAACGTTAATTAACGAGGCTGATTCACAAATTTTTCAATTAATTTGAAATGATATGCTGTACACAATGATGATTTGGGAAACATTTTAAAAAAATAAACATTTTCTGTATGCATCGGCTTACCTAGAATCTCTGCTTCGGCTGTTGCAGAAACCATGCCGTTTTTACAACTCCGCCTTCAGCCCGGGCTTCATTCGAACACCTTTCGTATAGTTCATTCGAGTAGCGCCAATGGCGCTAATGGGATGTTGAGGTATTAATGCGTTAAGATAAAGGTCCCATTAGCGTCCTTTGAATAGCGACTCAAATGCAGCCAGTACTGATTTATAGTGTCTCTTCCATAGCCGATGACGGAATTCTAATGGTGCCATCCCCTAAAATATTTCTATATAATTCAAAAATAACGTGCAAAGTTTGGGGCTTCCACCTAAACGCGAAGGGGTGCCTGAAGCAACGTCATTTTTGCCATTTAAAATGCATGGGTACTTTTTATTTTTCTTCTCAATAAATAGCTGGTCGAAAAATCGGCCGTTGGTCCAAATTACTACGGTTTTTCAATTTAGGCACAAAAAACCCGTCGAACTTTATTTCCGTAAATAAGGGGAGGGCCTTCCAAATTTACATAAAATTTAAAATAGTGCTATACCACCTTTATCTGCAAAAAAAAAAAAAAAAAAAAAAAAGCTGGGAGGGTTTTTGCACCTAGATTGAAAGGTTTATTTATGCTTAATAATTTGGACCAACGGCCGATTTTTCGATTATGGAGGAAAAAAATAAAAAGTAAAATAAGAAAATTTCCCATACATTTTAAATGGCAAAAATGACGTTGCTACAGGCACCGTTCTTTTTTTCTAAGAAAACTACAGCTGACTTTCATATTTCGTCTCTGTATTTCTACATACAAGTATCTTATGCTCAGAAGTTTTCTTCGGAAAATATAATTTGTGGCTGTGCATAAGAAAATCAGTATTATGGTGAATACCAAAATGTAACAGGAGATCAAAAAACGGATTTGGCTTAAAAAATGTCGATTTTGGAATTTTGAAAAAAATCGAGTTTTTCTCATTTCTTAAATGAGTTTGGGATATTCCGCCTTTAAAGACCTCATATTTATGTAGCGTTACTATTGCTGTGATTACTGCAAATAATGTTTAAAACCATTTTTCTGCTGCCTCAAACTTAGGATTTTTCAATACGTAACTGTAAACTCCCATCTTTCGGTAATTTTTGGGGAAAAAATGAAAAAAAAGGGTGTAACCGTCAAATAGTCGATTTGGAAAATTTTCACCAAAAGACTGGTTTTCCTTTGCACAGCCACATTTAGTAGTTTTGAAAATCGTAAAAAACGACTTCGGTAGGAATTTTATGTAAGGAAAGAAGTCCAGTGACCGACACATTTGCATGATTTCTTTTTAAAACAATATTCAGAGGAGAAAAAATTTAAGATTTTTTTATGAAGGCTCCATACTCATTACTCGGGATATTAGGTTTTTCCCACATTCAGTCCAATATTTACGATTATTAAAGAATATATGTGTGATTTGCTCCTGCTCTGAAAGCCGGCCTCTTAAAAGATTTTTTCATATTTAACAGTTTCAATGTGCAATTAATAGGCCTATATCAGTTATTCTGATTTTTTTAAAAAAGGTTGGATTTAAGTTTGGCCGGAAAATCCAATCATCAAATAAACATTTTAATCGTAAAAAAAGGGACAGATTTTTTTTTTTTTTTTTTTTTTGCTATGCGAAAACTGTGTCTTAAGAAAAGAAGTCAGGCTTCAGAAAAGTTAGTCTTCTCGAAGTCATATTTTCTTTACATAAAATTTATTGCTAACATCTCATATAGATTTAAAAAAAAAGGGATTGTTTATTCAACTTCCTGGCCTTCAAAAACTGTTAACAGAAGGCTTACGGGTTCAAAATTGAAGGAGAATTCGAAGAAAAGTCTAGTCGTTTAATTTATTCGACCTTCAACCGGGACCGGGTTCCAGATTGAAAAAGAAATTACTCTAGATCTATTTTGTGCTTCAGGCGACATTTTTCTACATGGGGGGAGGGGGCAACATTTTACGAGAAGGGGAGAGGGAAGAATAAAAACTCTGAAGGAGTTTAGCCACTAGGTCTATTTTCGCAATTTCTGGTAAAAGATGGGATTTGCACAAGGTAATCAACCATTGATAACAGTAGTGTTGATTTGCCTCAGACCCTTGACCATACTTAACTAATTAAACTTCCTATGTTGCATATCTTATGGGAAACTTCCGTTTGCAAATAAGAGTTATGTGGGATGAAATTGGGGAAGAGGAAAACAAGAAAAGCAAAAAAAAAAAAAAAAAAAAACGAGGACAAATTTTGCAACAATTTTAACATTTTCGCGACTTTGAGATTTATTTTTAAAATATACGGCATAATTTTCCCAAGTTAAGTTTTAAATTAAACGTTTTTTAATTCTAGTTTTTTATCGATAATTTAAGATAATGTAGCTCCCAAGGTTTCGATCTTAATTTTATTTTTTTCCACCGACATAGATTGAAGACCAATCAACAGAAAACGTTTCCAAAGGCACTTTGAGATTATTTATTACGGCTGCGATGGAAACGATTTTTAAAAATGCTTTGAAATAAAGTATTAAATTTCAAATAAATTAGGGGGGGTCAATTATCGATAAAATTTGCCTATAGTTACCCTTTCTCCCAGGAGGGGACCTCTGACGGGTCTCAGGAGCCTGGGAATGATTTGTCAGGGTACATCTCAATAAGATACATCTTTTGGCAAATTTCCTGGGATTTTGGTCCCGTACTTGTAGGAGGTTTCTTATGAGCAAGAGCATAATTAGGTTACCCGTCACTTGAATTAATCACCGGTATATCCTTCCTAAAATCAAAGTGAAACAATTTTCGTGCTGGTCTGGTGACAGTCCCATTATCACGATTTGAAAAATTCGTGTCATTTACCTTTTTTATGGTAAATTTTCAACAAAACGTTTATTTAGTAGTCTAATTTAATTTCTACTTCTTTTTTTTCCTTCAAAAAATGCAATATTCATAACGTTATTAAATTTCTTTTTCTCTTTTTACTTTTCGTCATATGGGTAACTAAATATTCTTTTGTTAATCTGCTAATACAACTTTATCACCTATATCATATGGTTGTCGTAAGTTTTATCTGGCTAACTTTCTCTTTATTACTAAAAAAAAAAAAAAAAAAAAACGAGGACAAATTTTGTAACAATTTTAACATTTTCGCGACTTTGAGATTTATTTTTAAAATATACGGCATAATTTTCCCAAGTTAAGTTTTAAATTAAACGTTTTTTAATTCTAGTTTTTATCGATAATTTAAGATATTGTAGCTCCCAAGGTTTCGATCTTAATTTTATTTTTTTCCACCGACATAGATTGAAGACCAATCAACAGAAAACGTTTCAAAAGGCAGTTTGAGATTATTTATTCCGGCTGCGGTGGAAACGATTTTTAAAAATGCTTTGAAATAAAGTATTAAATTTCAAATAAATTAAAGGGGGTCAATTATCGATAAAATTTGCCTATAGTTACCCTTTCACCCAGGAGGGGATCTCTGACAGGTCTCAGGAGCCTGGGGATGATTTGTCAGGGGGACATCTCAGTAAGATACATCTTTTGGCAAATTTCCTGGGATTTTGGTCCCGTACTTGTAGGAGGTTTCTTATGAGCAAGAGCATAATTAGGTTACCCGTCACTTGAATTAATCACCGGTATATCCTTCCTAAAATCAAAGTGAAACAATTTTCGTGCTGGTCTGGTGACAGTCCCATTATCACGATTTGAAAAATTCGTGTCATTTACCTTTTTTATGGTAAATTTTCAACAAAACGTTTATTTAGTAGTCTAATTTAATTTCTACTTCTTTTTTTTCCTTCAAAAAATGCAATATTCATAAAGTTATTAAATTTCTTTTTCTCTTTTTACTTTTCGTCATATGGGTAACTAAATATTCTTTTGTTAATCTGCTAATACAACTTTATCACCTATATCATATGGTTGTCGTAAGTTTTATCTGGCTAACTTTCTCTTTATTACTAAAAAAAAAAAAAAAAAAAAAAAAAAAAAAAAAAAAACAAAGTTGGAACAGGCTCCAATGTCAAGGATTTTTAGTTCATCTTTTTTTTTTTGTCGAAATACACAAGGGACGAACATGGTTAACAAAAACGATATTACTTAAAAAATTAAAAAAAACTGGTATCTAATTATCTTTTTTTTTTTTAAATATCAAATGTTATGATGTGTAATTTATTTATTTTATTGAAATGTTAAACACATCTTCAGATATCGCAATCGAAAATTCGATGGTTTACAAAATGAATGGCTGTTTAGTAACTCTGTTCAAATGCCACCGATTCTCTCGTTTTTAACGTGAAAACAGCGAAGACGGATACGGAAAAATGTCTTTGAAAAGATGAAAATGAAAGAAATGCACGATGTGAAAATATAAAATTGATAAAACGTTATCGTGTCTCTGAATGTCTGAATTAATCACGACTAAAAAAAAATCGTATAATGAATAACCGAATCCATAAAATAAGGAGTACTAAAATAAAAACTTTTAAAAGAGTCATTATGTTTGTTAGCTATTTTTATAAAAAATTTTATACCTCTGCTAATTTTTTTGTTTTACACCTGAAAGAAATAAAAATCGCTAATTGATGATGACCTACGAGGATTTACGGAATCTGATTGTAAATGAAAAGCGTAGCTTACGAATAAATGACTAGGATGGTGTATCTTTTCCGGGAGCATTTTTTGCACACGATAAAAAGAAACGCACACAGACTGATAAAGTCGTATCTTTGGTTGAAGTTGTGAATGAAAGGAGAGAAAATTTGCCAGTCATTGTATGCATAATTGGAAAATCAAGCGAGTCATTTAATAGGCCAACGTCCTTTTATTACTTTACTTTCTGTATCGAAAAATTAATTTGGTGAATTGATTAGTTATAGCAAACAAGATGAATACATAGGTTATAGTGCACGCCGCCTTTTGGTAGCATAAGATTTTTTATCCTGGAAAAAAAGGCACACAATTGACTTTTATTTACATGGTGTTAAGCTTTCATTTTGTTCCTAATTTGCTTTTGTTTGTGGCTTCTTTTGCTCTTCATTAAATACCTACTTTGTTATCTAACTTTGCACACATTTTTCGTGGCATCTATTTAAAGTGGCAGTAATTTATTAATAGTAGGACAGTACTTTTTCATACAATGGCAGTTTTTTTTAATAGATTGCCAGTAAATTTAATAATATGGCAGTTTTTTATTGGCAGTACAATTTTGGGCAGTAGAAAAATTATTTGGCTAGTAAAAAAAATATTTTGGCAGTATAATGAATAATTCGGCATTGAAAGGCATTTTTTGGCATTTTTTTTAGAAAAATGTTAACATAAAGTGGCACACAATATATGTTTGATATATTTTTCAGTTTTTAAAGTGATCCAAATTATGCTAGTTCCAGCGAGCAAATAATGTTTGTTCTGCAGGTGAATAATGCCCTGCGTTCTTTAAGTAATATTTGTGCAAACAAAGAAAAGCATATAAAAAAAATTACTGCCCTTTAATTATTAATTACTGCCACTCTGCAACTTCCCTAAAATATAAACATTTACTGCCCCCAAAAAAATTAATCCACTGCCAATTTATTTAAAAAAGGGGTCGTGCATAAATTACGTAAGCATGGGTTAGGCCCTTTTTGCACGCTTTATCCTATTTCGCCTATGCTTAGCTTATGAGTAAGATGTCAAATTTGGACCCCCTTTCCCCCCTAAATGTGCTTACGTAATTTATGTACGACCCCAAAACTGCCCCATATACAATATTTAAATTTACTACTGCCAATTTCATGTAAAAAAAACTGTCTGTTTATATAGTCGCCATTTTTGGTTGCTAGTAAAAAATCTTGTTGAAACTCGTTGGCAGTTTAGTCCATCTTTAGTCCTACTTTAGTTTATAGGCAAAAGTTGAATTGAAAGATTTTTGTTTTAGGAACATCTGTAGCAATCTGTAACAGCCAGGATAACCAATCAATAAATAAATGAATAAATATTTTATAAAGAGATATATATACTGTATTCGACATAAGTAATAAAATTAATAGGACTAAAACAACATCTCTTGACGTATGAAAGCTTAATGATTAATTGGCAGAAAATTTTTCAATTCTGTTTTTGTCTATTTGTATCACGAGAGGAAAGGAATAAATACTGTTTAATATTTTGGCATAAACAAGAAGAAAGTCACTTACGTCATTTGGGGGTTTTGGAGCTTTGTTGTCCACCAAAGGGGTGTGCGGTTCTCTGCTATTCTCTTGTGGCCCTTAAGGGTTTTCTGCTTTTTATAGCATAATTGTAGGAAATATATCTTTTGCCCTCCCTATCCTCCAAACTTGGGCATGCCTCTCCTTACGCAGACATCTTTGCCCTCCTTAAGAAAAATCTGAAGTGACGCTCCTGGAGAAATTCAATAAAATAATTAAACAAGTGAGCAAAATTTTATCAAGTGATATTCATAAACATTTTTCAATTAAATAATAAAATTAAAATTACTAGAATATATAAAAAAGCACCTTTTAACATGAAAAAATATGGTAATTTGATAAATGGTATTCTCTCAAAATCTGGGATATCGCCAACGATGAAGGTTTCTATTTTTCAAACAGAAAAGGTTTAAAAACAGGAACCTTTATCTTGTAGCATCTTTCTGATGCATTTTTTTTTTTTTTTGCAAAAACATGTTCTTAAATATTGAGTGGAATTACCGAAGGGGCAGTCCATAAATTACGTTTGCATTATTATTGTCATCATTTTTGACCCCCTCCTCCACCTTATTAGCAAAGTTTAGAATTTCGGGACCCCCTAAAATTACGTTAGATTTCGGTTATCCTCCTTAAAAAAATTTTTTTTTTTTTTTTTGACTTAGAGCAAATGCGCGGCTAAAATTGAAATAGTTTTTTTTTTTTTTTTTTTTTTTTGACTTAGAGCAAATGCGCGGCTAAAATTGAAATAGTTTTTTTTTTTTTTTTTTTTTTAAGTGATTTAGGTTAGGCGTACATAATTTTAAAAAAATTAAATTATTTTCATTTTGGCACGTTTATAACATGAGGCAAATGCTAACGTTAGATATGTACCCCTTCCCCCCCCCCCCCTTTGATAGCAAAAGTTAGAATTTTGAATCCCCCCCCCCACACATGCTAAAGTAATTTATGGACGGCCCCGAACATTGGAAGAATACTTTATTTAACTATAAAATAAACAATAAATAAATAAGCAAGCAAACAAACAAACAAACATGAGTGCCTCGGTCAAATGTTGTATTTAAATAAAATGGCGTTAATGCCAGACAATATTTTTCGATGCTTGACAAATAAAGCATAAGTACGGATTTGAAACTAAGCGAATAGAGACAGAGCTGTGATAGAGACAGTTTTACTTCATTAGCTTTTCTGCTTATGGAGCAATCACACCGACATTGGTATAAAAGTGCTGATTTTAAAGAGTGAAGCAAATCAAACATTTGGTCTTTTATATTTTTTTAACATTTCGCGCTTTCTTAGGAATTCGCCAAAACTATAATTTTTGTGTTCCAATTTTGAGTTGTAGAATACTAAAGGGTCGTTCCACTATGTTTAGGCCAACTTTTTTTCGGCGATTTCGATTTCTGACTTGTGCTCCTCTAATCATCATTTGCAGTATTAATGCTTTGAAAATGAACCATAATTTTTGAACCCCAACCAGAAAGAAAATTTTCTTTTGAAAATTTGTTTACCATCAGTAAACTTAACTAATGATTTAAAACAGTATTCAGTGTAACTAATTTTTACTTTTTGACCTGACGCAGTAGCAGTTCGTGAAATGTATAAAAAATCATAGGTTTTCTGGTTTTAACAACCGATAGCTTTTTCTGTTCGGGTTAATACAATTTTTGAATATTCTACCTTCCAATCATATAATTTGAACCTTAATCTATAAGACAAATTTCGGATTCGGTCCCATGCATGAAGCAATCATTTAAAGTTGTCAAAACCAGAAACATTTATGTATTTTCGGGCTAAGAGATAAGTTACAGTGAACTACGACCTAAAACCTAGTTGCAAAACATTTTAAAATTATAGTTGAGTTGACTGCTGCAACGTTGTTTTTGATACAGGAACCATTTTATTGGTTGTCAGAAACTCGCACCTTTTTAATTTTTATTTTATTTTAGTTTTTTTTTTTTTTTTACTAACTGCCCATATTTTGAAACGTTTTGAAAACTATAAAACGTCCGCATGTTTTGGGTTTTAAATGTCGGGGGTGTCAGGGGATACAAGGTATATCCCTATGTAGGACTACGTCCAGAATTTTTGGCTCAAGTGGATCATCAAATGTTCGTTTAAAAAAAATTTTTTTCAATCAAATTTTAAATAAATTTTTTCAATAATCAAAAATCATCGAAATGTTTGTTTCAAAGAATGTTAATGATCTCCTAAATCCTCCAAGCCCTAATATTAGTCCACGTGGCCCCCTTTTTTAATAAAATTTTATCAAAAATCATCAAAAAATCTAAAAAAATTTCTAAAAATTTTCCCTTTTTCCTTAAATTTAGTCAAATATTTACAATATTTGGTGAAAGATTTTGTTATAAATTTCATCGAAAATTTTTATGGATCATCAAGAATTTTTGATAAAATTTTATTGAAAAATTTCACGACAAAATCATCATGGTGCGCCCTAAGACGTAGTCCTACGTCAAAACGTTTCGGAGAAGTCTTCTTTATTTGAAATTAAATTTTGCAATTTTTGCAATTTTTGCAAAATTTTGCAATTTTTCTGAGCAATTAAATTTGCTCAGTAAGTGAAGCTTATAAATTTTTGGCCACTCTTCTTGTATTTTTTGCCTTTTTTGCATTTACTGCATAGGAGTCGTACTGTAACTTCCTCCTTCTTTGAATATGTGAGAAACGTTTGGTTCGTGACTTGGTACGGGGAAATTCATGTAGAGCAAGACGTTGTAAGCCATCCAGCACTCAAAGGCCATGGCCAAGGACAGTCAATTCCCGCCCCATATTGTGCAAAAGCGTGAAAATTTCAATCAAAAGTTGTTTTTTTTTTTTTTTTTTCCTAATAACATTTATTTGACAGACCGATAAAATCGGTAGTATAAAGACCTTATTAGTTATTAAGTTGCTTATTCCTTGGTAGTTAATTACCGATTACGACTGATTAATTTGTTGGTCATTTCAAAGAATAACCCCATGTAATTAATGTGAATACTGTTAGGCTTAATCATTAAAAGATAAGATTATACTTGTCATTAACTTGTTATAGTTGGTACTATCTCCAGCGAAAAAAGGCGAATTATGAACAGTAAAATAAATAAATATACATAAATAAATATAAATATACAATAATGTTGCGAATCTGGAAATATATACGAAAAAACATGATTGCGCCCATCGTGCATACTAATTAAGCATCCTTTCTATGTTAAGTAAACTCGGTAAGAGGATTAATAAAAACCCATAACAATACAAATTAGCATTGCGAATATGCAAGTCGGCAAACAAATATATTAACTTGTCATGCGTTTCCAAAACATACACAGAAAAAAAAAAAAAATTTATACATATGTGGGAGAGCAACGGACGCGATGTGGCAAGAATATTCTTTTTCAGACTCTCGTATATTAACAAAACTCGTATGAAATCGATTCACTTTTTGATTAAATAAATTGTCCGTTAACAAACTTGCTCAGCATCGTAACATTAACCTGATTTCGATGCATCTTTGCGTAATGCGTTGTTCCATGCTTGTTTGGTAAGACCTAGAGTATCCAAAGTATGTTACATAATTCCTCCACGATTGGTTAGTTTCACTTTCCAAGGTCAAGAACAATGTTTTCTCGTCTTTTTTTTTTTTTTTTTCTTAATTTATTTACATCCACAAGAATTAAAAAAACCGGAAATTGGCCACACATGTAAGTTTTATTGTTAAACGGTCAAAATCCGATTAAGCAAGAACAATATAATCGCGCGCGAGCGCACGGTTTTCATCCTCCGGTTTTCCCACCATTTCACTGTTAACCATTATCATAGGAAAAACAGGCGTGTGAATTCGAGTAAATTTCCAAGCTTTTCAGTCGCAAATTGGAAGTCCTTAACCTTGGTGGTGCTACTTAAAATTGCAACAAGGATAATTCTACGACAATGCAGATCCACTTTTTTTCAGTCCCGTTATTTTAGTAGGCCTAATGAAATTAGTGTAAGGACGATCATCTTTTTCAGGGGCGCTTCCGTTTTCGAAAGATACGCGGAAGGAGGAAATCTTTCAAAATTCAAATTTTCTAGGGTTTTCTAGTTTTTTATTTTTTTATTACCGGTCGACGTGGAAAATTTTTAGTAACTAAGGTTCAACTTTCGGTAAAACTAAAATCTTTGCGCTTTGAGCTTTGAATAAAAGCAGCCTCCTTCCTTCCAAATATTTCTTTTATGTCAATTATTTTATATAATATTTTGTTGACTTTATATCAATATTTCAATATTTTGCTTACTTTCTCCTCCTCCTCATTCCTTTGCCCTGAGCAGGGTGTGGTGGTATTTTTAAGACGAGGTCTGCTTTGCCTAAACCAGGGCTGCAATTCTGATTAATATTCGAAATCGAAATCCAAATCGGAATCTGCTATTTCAAAAGCATATCAGCATCAGCCATCAATATCAGCAAGCAACATCAGCTATTTCATCCGTGCTTTTTTTTTAAGAAATAGGAATCGAAATCGGAATCTCGTCTGAAAACAGTTCGGAATCTTCGGAATCGGAATCGGAATCGGCATCGGCATCGGCATCGGCATCGGCTTCCAAAAAAATATTTTTGATTCAGATTGACTTAAAAAGCACGAAAACACTGCTAATACAGTTAATCAATTTTGGTTTAAATCGGAATCAGAATCGGAATCGGAATTGCAGTCCTGGCCTACACCCAAAAAAATGAATTGCCTCGCTCGCAATACAAGCGATGTTGCTTAAGCAATGCAAAGCATATTTGCTAGACTTGACGGCATTATGCATGGTGATAAGAACTCACGAGTCTTGGCACAAAACATTTTTACTGTTTAGACGTAAGTTTTACTGCTTAGACCCAAAGCAGCCTTTTTTTGGGTGCAAACTCTTCAGGTTCCCCTGTGTAAATTGCCTGTGGACTGACACTCCTTGCAGTAGTGGTTCAAGTTAGTTCACTCATCTGCTTTTTTTATACTCTTCAATTTCGTATAAGATTAGGTCAAGTTATGCATTTCATATTCGATTGAACGTTTTGGTATGGTGAGAGATTGTCGATATATCGAAATCGAACGGTTTTTGTATTTTATCTCATCTCTTAGGACCTGGCCATTTTTTTTTTCAATTTCGCAAACAAATAGATATCGCTTGTGCTCTACAACCAAATGGAACATTCTACAAAATTCTCGAATAATGATTTCAATACTTAATCGATATTTCGATATATCAACATATCGAGGTCTAAATTATTGATAAATATCGAAAACTTTCTTATGTTGATAGTATCAGAATATCGATATTTTTAATGTCAGTATCGAAAATTCGATATTTACTTGTGCTTTGCCCACAAAATTCCTTAAAACACTAAGAAAAAAAAATACAAAAATTTCATTTTTAAAAAATTTTTGAATTAATTGGCCAATTGCAATTAATTCGTATCTTCAGTTTAAGAAAAAAACACAATAACAACAAAAGTTTTTTTTTGCTCTTTAGTTAAAGTCAGATATCAATTTCGATATTTTCGATACCGATATCTTCGATATTTTGGTATATCGTTATCGCTTCGTCTCGATATCCGATTTCGATAATTATCTATATTTTCGAACATTGACTATTCTCGAACATTGTTCTGATATGTGACCAACATAATGTCAATAAAAAATCTTTTTTTTTTATTTTATTCAAAATCTGTGAAGTAGTGGGTCAAAAATGTCCAAAATTTTGTCTTACGTAATCGTCTTGCTTCAAAACAATCGAAATACGTCCTAAATCGGATATGCAACTACCTTAAACTAACCGGACCGGTCTTTTTATGCCAGTAACCGACACCTGACAAGAAAAAATTTCAAACGAAAAAAATTGGCATTATTTTCGATTTATAATGTCGTGCCAACGACTGGTATAACAACCTAAAGCATTTTCTTTCTTGTTTAAAAAAAAAAAAAAAAGTGGTTTGGGATCTTTTTAACAACAAAAATTTTTTACATTCGTCTCTATACGAAAGAAAAAAAAATATTCGATACATAAAAATTTATCCAAAAAACTAACCGGGCAACTTACATATTATAAAACTGCGAAATTGTCGACCTTCCGAGTCTCCCACAATAAGAACGAATTTATATTGCTTCCACTTTTTTTAGTTTCCGTAATAACTCATTTTTTCTCGTTCAGACCGGAATTTTATTTTCAGACTGGTCCAGGGATCGGTTTCCTTAAAATTTTCCTTGAGGTACAAAATTCTTTTGTTCCAGGCCCAATATGCTATAATTTAGGTTTCATGAGTGCTTTTTTGAAAATCGATTCTTTTTTGAGTTGACAAGTTTGCCGCCCTTTTTTTGGATCCCGATAGAAACACAGGAGCGATCTCTTATGGCCTAACGTTGCGAAACAGGTTCATGAAATTGCAACATAGTATTTTAAAACATAAGTTATTATTTTTTGCTATGACTATTAGTTTTCAGTTTTTCCGGGAGTGAAATTCCGAAACCGTCATTTTCATTAAAGGAGCAAATTCCACAAAAATATATTTACCATTACGTCGAAATGACGCATCGAATTCAAAAACAAAAAAAACAGAAAAAAAAATGTGCGATTAAATTATTAATGACATCGAAACGAACGGCTCGTCACTCATAGTAACTAAATTACACTCATGTGTAATTATTACTAATGTAAATAGACAGACAGACGAGTATTTACTTATTTAATATGACGTCGACATTTTTGTTTAATTGAATAAAATTTTTAAAATATTAGAGCCACTCTGCCTAAAATGGAATTAGATACCGTATCTCTTTTGTAAAATACGAAATAAATAAATAAAATAATTTTCTCTTTTTTTTTTCTTTTCAGATAAATCGAAACCTAGGCTCCGAGGGATACCTCCGAGAGAAATCACGATGAAAACACACAAAAATTTAGTAATCAAAAGCTAAAAAAAAAAAAAAAAAAAAAAAATCATTATTAAGTGCAATATTTTCGAGTCAATTATTTTAGTCTGAATGCTCATTATTCGTCGTATGCAACATGACGTCGATATATAATAATTCAATCGCCGATTACTACAATTTTTTGTTCATAGAATTAGCTGGTAAGATTTTTTTTTTCTTTTCATTAATAACATATATAGTAATGGATACTGGGAAGCACCGATGACGTCTAAGTAAGCTAATTAAATGGGCTTATACGATGTACAGAAAAACATAAGCTCAACATTGCTTTTTGTTTTTTAAAAAAAAAAAAAGTAAATTTGAAATATTTAAATTCACACTGTTAATTTTACTTGGCTAGTAGGCGACTGAATTTACATTAAATAAGAGATTTCGAATGCAGCAAAAAAAATGACCATTAATGGTTATTATATTTAGCGTACGGAAAACTTTTTCAAAATTAAGATTTTTTAATAAAAAAAAAAAGATAAATTTATGAAGCTAATAAGCAGCTATTCATTAATTGTTCTATCATCCGAATGAAAATCGTAAAAGCATTGAATTGGCGAATTTTAATTGTAGAATATTTTTGAAGAACCATAGAGATTTTGTAACTAACATAAAATCCAGGGCTTTAATTCCGATTGGATTCCGATTCCGCAGAAACTTGACTATTTATGAATAAAATTCCGATTCCGAAGGGTGAAAAAAAATTTCAGATTCCAATTCCGATTTTAACTAGCAAATGTTTTAGATTTATATCTATAGGGTTAAAAAAATTAAAAAATCATAAATGAAGGTCATAGCTCCTCTTTTCGAATTAAAATGAACTACATTTATTTTTAATCTGGTCCGGTTTTCGAGCTGGAGCCGAAAAATGAGCCTTTAAATGAGCTAAAAATCCGGACATACCATGTTTTGCCGCTTTACGTGGATTTTTTGCTCATTATTTGGCTCTAGTGCAAAAACCCTACCAGATTTTAAAAAAATGGAGTTCAGAATCGTGATCTACGCAAATTTCTGATAGAAAATGACTAATTTTTCAAGAAAAAAAAATATTCATTTTTTCACCCTTTTGGGAATTTTCCGACCTTGAAGCGCAAGTCGCCCCGACTAGTTTCCCGTTAGTAGGGTTTCCCATCAAGTAAAAAAATCTGAAAAAAAATGAGGATTTATATATGCCGCAGAGAGAACCGATTTCATGGGTGCACTATTCGGCATAAAAAGATTTTATAAAAATCTGCCTTTTGTACCTTCATTCGATTTATTCTGATCCTTCCACTACTAAAACATGATCCAATCAAGATCTAATTCATTAGCAAATTATTAGCGATATGATGATATTTTACTGGAATAACGTGTTTGTTTTGAATATAAATCACTAATCCAGGCTTTGAAATGTTGAGATCTCAGATTGGAGAAAAAAAACTTAACTCTATCATAATTATTTTTCTTTTAAACGCAGACTTGTCACGTGTCTTTTTCCTCTCATTTTGCCAGATAAAAATAATTTCTCTTATGAATATTGAGCACTATAGGGTGTCCCTTATTTTGTGAATTTTCGAATTTGAATGAGATTTAAATCGGAATCGGAATCAGTATCAGGGGTCAAATTTCTCCCAAATGCAATGTGTTATTTTACAAACGAAGTCGAATTTTTTTTTTAAACATTTTAAAAGATCATACTGAAATATGGGGGCATATCCCTACGTAGGACTAAGTCTTTGGGGTACTGTCCTAATATAGCTAAAAACAATGAAACGATTTAAATATTTTAAGGCATTTCTTTTTGCTAGTTTTTGGTCAAAAAATTCGAATTTTTTGATAAAAATATCATTTTTTTTCCTGGCACGAAAAAAACTTCAAATTCTTGATAAAAATGGTCCAAAGTTGAAAAAAATTAGTCAAAATTTTAAAGTCTTCAAAGTTAAGATTTTAATATTAAAACATTGCTGTAGCTCATATACTTGGCTAAAGGAAAAAGGACAAAATTTAAAAAACAGTAGTGAATATTTTATTTAAAAAAATTTCTAAGTTCTTGAAATTTCTAAGTTATTTTTATTTCTAAGCAAAATTTCTAAGTTCTTGTTTTGTTCATGTAGTTTAATTTTAATATTTAAAAAAACGACAAAAATTTAAAAAACATTTAAATAAAATTTCAAGAAATTTTTAAGTCCTTGCTTTAGCAACTTTAAGTTTCTTGTAAAACTTAAGTTTCTAAAAATTTTACTGTTAAAAAAAGCCAAAAATTTAAAAAAAAAAATAGTCCAAATATTATTTAAAATTTTACCCTTTTTAAGAGGAGACTTCACGGATGTCGAAAGGAAAGACTGTTTTTTCTAATATTCGATTTACGATAAAAAAATCCAAATTTCAGGTATCTAATAACGATATACCTTCGGTATATTCTGAGATTTTTAGTGCAAGTTTCAACTTGTCTCAAATGTATGGGCGGAGGGAAAATGATTTCAAAAAGAATTACGGTCGATAAACTTTAATTTTGTTTTCCCGGTTTTTGTTTTCTTGAAACAAGTTCAAACTTGTACCAAAAATACAAGAAAAAGTCCAAGGACTTCGTTAGACACCTAAAATTTCATTTTCATTCTTTGGACTAAAAAGTAGACCATAAAAATTGTTTTCCTCGGAATAAAAAATATTTTTCTTTCACGGAGAAAAAAGTTCGGTTCCTGTTACTGAAAGTTAAGTTGGGTCCTGTGACATCTAAACATTTGAGTAGGTAATACTGAAAATTTAGTAATTATTACTAAGAGTTCGTAATGATTGATAAATTTTAGTAATAATTACCTAATTTTTAGTATTGTCAACTCAAATGTTTAGATGTCACAAGCCCCAACTTAACTTTCAGTAACAGGAACCGAACTTTTTTTTCCGTGTTGCAGGTATCGAAGGTAAATTTCAAGACTAGACCAGTTACGGCCCTCGGTTTCGCCTCGAGCCGTAAACTTGGTCTCGTACTTAAAATATTTACCTTCGACACCTGTAAAGAAAAATACTATTTCTTCCTCGTAAATCGAACGTTAGACAGAACAGCCATTCCTTCCGGTATTCCGTGAAGCCTCCTCTTAAAAGTAAATACTCCATGATTTCGTTCATGTCGTCTAACTTTAAAATAAAATTTTAACTGTAAATTTCTTGTAAATTGTTGAGACAATGTCTTGTACATTTTATTTCAAAAAATCAATCCTTGCACGAAAAAAACTTAAAATTTTTTATAAAAAAAGTTCAAAAGTTGAAAAAAATTAGTCAAGATTTTAAATAAAAAGGTATTATTTTAAAAAAACGGCGAAAGTTTAAAAAAAAGTTTAATAAAATTTAAAGAGATTTTTAAGTTTTTAGCAACTTCCAAGTTTCTTGTGAAAGTTAGTTCCTTGAAAATTTACAAGAAATTTTCTTAAGTCCTTGTTTTCGTTCATTTCGTCCAATTTTACTATTAAAAAAGACCAAAAGTTTAAAAAAAAGTCAAAAAATATTATTTAAAATTTAACTGTTTTAAAAGTAAAATTTACAAGACATTTTCTAAATCCATGCTTTCGTTTTTGCCATCTAATTTTAAAATAAAATTTTAACTTAAAATTTCTTGTAATTTTCTTAGAAAATCTTTTTAAAAAAAAAGGTCAAAAGTTGAATAAAAATTGCTTTATCAACTTCAAGTGTCTTTTAAAAGTTAAGTTTATTCTTAAAAATTAACAAAAGGGCAAAAGTTGAAAAAAATTAGTTAAAATTTTAATTCAATTTTTGGGGTGAGCAGTGCGACACCGGACACCAGGACACCTGGACAGACAGATTTCCCTCGGACCGAGCCCCAAGACGTAGCCCTGCGTCAAAAAACAGCGAAAATTTAAGAAAAAAGTTAAATAAAATTTACAAGAAATTTTCTAAGTCCTTGCATTCGTTCATTGAAAAAGGCAAAAAGTGAAAAAAAAATTGTCAAAATATTATTTAAAATTTTCGAAGTTAAATGATAAAATATTAATTTTTGGCGCGAACAGTGCGACACCCGGACAGACAGTATTTCCCCTGGACCGAGTCCCAAGACGTAGTCCTACGTCAAAAATGAGATATTTTTAAAAACAAAATAATCAGGGATGATATGCTGAATAGATTTTAATCGGAGACGGAATCGGAATCAGAATCGATCGATGGAAACTAATCGGAATCAGCATGCCATCCCTACTTTTTATGTTTTCAACCAGGTACAAATTGTACCTTGGTGGTAAAACAGGATTATCTCGCTGCACTCAAAAAAATGAATACTGGTCGCCAATACAATTTAAACTGGATTTTGCGCCTAATTAAAAATTGATTAGACGCCATTACAATTGTATTAGTCTCCAGTCAATTTTGTTTTCGGACCAGTCAAAGCGTCCAGTCAAAAATATATTACCCTACTTTTTTTTTGAGTGTGAACCGCCTTATTATAACTATTCCGCGGCAATAAATCTGAACCTTTAATGCTTGAAGGAGGCTGTAAAGGGAAGTGTGCATCCACAACAATACCGAACAATTGTTAAACGTAATTAATTTCAGCGTTATATTTTAAATAAAACTATCCGCGGTTATTATCGTAGCAGTAAAAATAACTCATAAATTTTTTTTTTTTTTAGCCAATTTTTTTTTCATCATCTTCCCAACAAAACCATATGTGTACCTGTGGGGTTAAGGCCGGGTTAGGAAAAATCTTAGTTTTTTAGTTTAGATTTTACAAGACGATAATCTTTATGACGTTTTTGCACAGTTGGTTTTTAATAAAAATAGCAAAAAAAAAAAAAAAAAAAAAAAAAAACGTGACAAGAATGGTTTTTTAGAAAAAAAGAAAAGAATTATGACAGAGCTAGTAAAGTTTCATTAATGAAAAAAAAATCCGATTTTTTTTTCCTATTTGGGACTTAAAACATTTAAAAGCCTGGATTATTAATTTGTATTCAAAACGATATGGTGTTTTATTCCACTATGACGTTATAATAACCGCTAATAAAATTCGCGAATGAATTATTTCTTGACTAGGTAATGGTTTAGTGAGCGAGCATAGGTCAATTTATTCCCTTCCTTTTAAAAAAAACGGCTAGGGCTTATCTTAATTTAAAAACTTAGGAAATATTTTATTTAGACGAAAAAAAAATAATAGTTAAACCGAATATAGTGTTTCAAGCACGGAATAATATTTTTTATTTATTATTTTTTTTTTTTTTTTCAAGCAGAAAACAAGCAGGTAGGGAAGGGGAGAGGGGGGAAATGATGTAATGCGAATCGTGGTCCACATATGTGCATATTTCAGATTTAAAACTTTAGGTTCAATTTTTTGCAAGTTAAGCCTTTAAGGATACAATCAAACGCGTGAAAAGTGGTTGATTGATCAAGGTGCGGACATCACGAGGAATAAAAACCTCACGTTACAAGACGCTTTTTTTTTTTTTTTTTTTTCATTCTTCGAATTAAAATGCTAATTATTTAAGAAATCATTCATTTACATTTATAAATAAATTGCACCGTAATCCAAAGCATCCGAGGGAAAATCTGTTTTGAAATGAGGAGTTATGGTTTGGAAGTTTAATAGGGCTTAAGTAGCGAAAAAGAAAAAAAAAACGAGTAATACGTTTTGCAATGAATATATCTGGAAGCTTTATGAGGAAAAAAAGGAAAGGGAAAAAGATAATAAAATTTAAAAAAAAAAGACAAATAGAAAGTATTATTGGCTCGATCCGATCCTTGTTGTTTTGGTGTTAATTTATTTGACATGAACTATGCCTGGCGATTTCAGGTCGAAGTTCAAGGCCGCAAAAAAAAAGAAAAAAATTTGCATTTTTCGTTCGAGTAAAATGTCGATTTACCGATTGGCTGTGTTGCATAACATGCATGAAACGTTAAAAAAAGTTTTAAAAGGGGGAGGACGATCATTCGGTTCTTTTTATTTTCGCAATATTTCGGAAACTTTTTGAACATTAATATTTATATTTTGATATTTTTATAGTGAAATTTCTTAATTATTCTTATATATGGAGATTTCTTAAAAAACTGAAGTACATTATTTAGAATAGGAATATGATGAGTAATTGAAATTTATAATTCTTTTTATTGAATGGGTGTAAGCCTTTTGTTTTACGAAGTACTCTCCAACATATCGTAAAAACGGAATGAAGTTAGTTATGAAGGGCATAGAGCTCACAGTTCAAAATGTTTGACACTTTTCGGTTTCATCACCTATCCGAAACCCTTTTTTTTAGTCCCTTCGGAGTCTTTTTTAAAAAGAGGACGGTCTTAAGCAAACTTTGGGGATAAATTTGAGGGGCCAGTAACTTGAAGCGCTTGGAAAATAGGGATTGCATTACCGTTTTACCGTTAGCGGTATTACCGGTAAATTTGGCTAAATTTCTGTACGTAAAAAAAAAGTCGGTATTACAGGTAAATTTCTAAAATGAAATTTAAAAAAAAAAAGTACTATAGATTTAAAAAATTGTTAATAGTTTTATGATAATCATTATATGCTACCTTCATTTTGACATTAAACTCGAGTTAAAGGATCCTGAAAAGCTGCTACTAAGGTTTAAAAAGTTTTATATTAAGCTAATTTAATTCTTTTTTTTTTGTTTTTGACGTAGGACCACGTCTTGGGGCTCGGTCCTGGGAAAAAATGTCTGTCCGGGTTCTGTCGCACTTTATAAATATTTAATACTGTCGCACTAATTAATATTTAATCACGTTAATATTAAAATTCTAATTTCGAAAATTTTAAATAATATTTTAACTATTTTTTTTCACTTTTGGCCTTTTTTAATAGTAAAACTCTGCCGTGAAAAGGAGAATCGACCTATCGCACATCTCTGGGTTGGCCATGTTTGTTTATAAGCTAAACATAAACAAACATGGCCAACCCAGAGATGTGCGATAGGTCGATTCCCCTTTTCACGGCAGAACTTTCGACATGAACAAAAGCAAGGACTTAAAAAATTTTTTGTAAATTTTATTTAACTTTTTTTTTAATTTTCGCTATTTTTTTTAAAGTAAAATTTACAAGATTTAAAGTTAAAAATTTTATTTTAAAATTAGACGACATGAACGAAAGCATTCGAACGTTCCCATGGACACGTTTGTGCGGGCTGATGTAATTTAACCTAAAACTTTGTCGTGGTACAACGATGAACCTGCCCAAGTTTGAATGCAGGAGAATACTGATGATAACTTTTTCAAATTATAAAACCCTCATTACCCTTCTTGGTTAAACTGTACATCTTGTGGTATTTTTTATATATATTTTATATATAATTTATATATAAATTATATATAAAGTCTTTTACTACAGACTTGCATTATATCGCATTATATCTTTGTAAGATTACAAAGGTCGTATAGGAGATTCACGTTTCCATTGTAGACATGTAATTGCTACATTGCTACTGTTGTAATTAATATTTCATTCTTTTTTTCTAACATCGCAGTTATCGCGGAATTTTATTCTCATTTTTATCGCAGTAATTAAAAATCTTTTCAAAATTGCATCTTCGAAGTTTTAATTTTCGAATGGTAACTTCGAATGCTAGAAAATTCTTTAGAGGAATTTCTCTCTTACCCTGTTTGTTACCCAATTGTCAAGAATGTTGTGCAGCAAAAATATCACTTACATACTTGTGGCTTAGGGTGCCCGTTATGAGGGGGTATAAAGTATTTTTGTGGGGCCCCCCTTTTAAAAATCCCCCCCCCCCAAAAAAAAAAAAAATTGTGTGCAAATATTGAGCTCTGAACCTCTACTCTAACAAGTGCCAGTAAGCACTTCGATTTTCCCATTTAAATAATATGGAAATTTTCGATTTTAGAGCATTTTTTTTTTTTTTTTTTTTTTTTTTTTCTGAGAAATAGACAGATGAAAATTTGATCATTTGGCCCAGTCACTACTTATGTAGTTATCGATAAAAATTTCAAAAACTTTAATTTGGTCATTTTTCAGTGACTTGAGAATTCGAAAAATATTGCCTAAAAACCGCTAAAATATAAATATAGGCATAATTAAATTCAAAATATTATCCGAATTAAAATTCAATGTAAAATTCAATCTAATTTAATTTAATTAAAAAAAAAATAGTTTTTGTATAAAATTGGCAATAACTTTTCGGTTGAGTTTCCCGATCCATTAAACACAGGTACTAACAAAGAAAAAGATATTATTTAATATTTTTATTATAAATTATCTTACTGTCAAAAGGTTAACCAACACCTTCATATTTCATTTAAAACACTTCAGTTTCCTTGGGAGTTATTAGTTTTTTTTTTTTTTTAAGAGAACTCCCGAATGATATTAATACCGAGCTGTCATTTTTTTTTTTTTTTTTTTTTACTTTGTTTTAGATCCCAGGACAAATGACTGGTTTCTCATCAAATCGCCTTTTCCTGGACTTACGATAATAGCAGCTTATCTATATTTTGTAACATCATGGGGCCCTAGATACATGAAACACAGGAAACCATACGAGCTCAAAAACATTTTAATTATTTATAATTTTTTGCAAGTTCTTGTCAGTATTTATTTAGTTTCTGAGGTAAGTATGTGAAGCATGAAAAAGGTGAGTTGTTATTTCGAAGGAATTAAGACCCCCATAAAAAAAAAAAAAAAAAAAAAAAAAAAAAGAACTGCAACGCAACTCACTCTCAGCCTCATCGTTATTTCGTTAAATTAGGTCTAATACAGCGGTAATTATAATGACTTAGTAAAAAAAAAAAAAAAAAAAAATGGTTTCTTTGATTTGGATACTAAGTAACACACGAAGAAGTCCAAGGCCCGAGAAAAACGAATTTTTTGCGCTTACATTTAAAAAAAAATTTTATCTGATGAAAAACAAAAATTAATCCAACCGACCGTTTAATGAAACAACAAACATTATTTAATTATGAGAAAAACTAAATTGAATTTTTTTTTATCTTGTTGAGTTTCCATTTGTTCTCAATATTATTTTTACGTATTTAAAATGTCAATTTTACATGGGCCGTTCAAGTATTACGCAAAAATTTTCCAAATAATTTTCGACCCCCTTCCCCCTCTTTGTCAATACTTAGCTTATGGATAACATCGATAATTTTAACCCCCTCCCCCCTCCCCCCAAGAGGCTTACGTAATACTATGACGGCCCCAAAAGAATTTTTAATTTTTTCCCCAAAGTTTATAACAAAAAAAAACAAAAATAAATAAATAAATGGATTTATAGATGGCATTTTGCTTGCTTTAGATTTCTTTTTTTTTTTTTTTTCAAAACATTTTTCTCCCGATTTTTATTGGTTTTAACGTCATTAACCCAAATTGGCTATTAAGAGTAGGCTTCAGTGAATATCGGAAGAAATGGCTATTTTGTCTAATACTCGATTTAAGGCAGGAAAATTCAAATTTCAGAATCTGACGATAACTCTTATGTTGTATCCTGCAATGTTTAATGCAAGTTCCAACTTGTCTAAATTATATACGTAGTTGGAAAATAATTTCAAAAAAATATACGGCCGAAAAGCTTTGATTTTACTTTCTGGGTTCGTATTTACTTGAAACAAGTTGAAACATGCACCAAAAATACAAGAATGAGTCAAACGAGTTCGTTGGGCACCTAAAAATTTTGATTTCATCCCTGCTAGTCGAGACATGCACACAATCGCCATTCCTTCTGGTATTCACTGCGGCCTACTCTTGAAGGGCTTGTCTAAACTTGAGTCTTTTTGACCATCGAAACAACACCTTATGATGTAACAGCTCTACTCCTAAGAAAAAAAAATTGATTTTCCCCCTTATTCCCTTCTTCCTTTAACGTTTTTGCTCATAAAATTTTTTTACTTTTTTTTTTCAGGCATTAACTGGCTTATGGTTTCGACCAGATTTTTCGTTTAAATGTTACCCGGTGAATTTTGGTTATTCAGAATTAGCCATGAGGGAAGCGAGAGGAGTTTATACATATTTTTTGGCGAAAATGACGGAGCTTCTCGACACAGTATTTTTCGTCCTGAGAAAAAAAAATAATCAAATAACGTTCCTTCATATGTATCATCATACCGTGATGCCGATGATCTCTTGGGGCTGCACAAAATATTTTCCAGGAGGTCATGGAACATTCATAGGTTGGTAAATCTTCCTGTTAAAAAAAAAAAAAAAAAAAGTACAATTTTGTGCGTCGGAGGTAAGCTAATGTATCTCCATCATAAATATGATTGGAGTTAGTCTGTTTCGACGTTTCGTGGAAGTATCACGTGACGTCAAGTTTACGGCAACATGACTTGCAGTCGCATGATCACGTGATTTTTAGAAACACTCGAAATAGACTATCTCCAGTTATATTTACAATGGAGATACGTTAGTTCACCTCTAACGCACGGAATTAAGAGAATAAGGAAATATTTAAATATTACGTCAGCATGCGAATGGGGAAGGGGTCAGAAGTTATCAAAAATTATGCGGATGTAATTGAATAGCCTTTTAATGACCCTTTCCAGAAAACATATCTCTGTGCCAGTAATGGGCTTTCATAATTGAAATTCTAGAAGTTAAAAATATTTGGAAAAATTAAAAATTGTTGGACAAATTAAAAAATTAAAAATTGTTGGACAAATTAATAAATTAAAAATTGTTGGACAAATTAATAAATTAAAAATTAAAAATATTTTACATTCCGTAGAATATTTAAATTAGAAGGTTATTCATTTTAGGGGTCGCTCAGATATTATGTAAGCACGTGAGTAGGTTTCGGAAAATCGTACTATTGCTTACAAGGGGGAGGGAAACAGGTTGGTAAATTCTACATAAGGGCATAAAAATCGGGGTTGAGGGGTCGTGCATAAATTACGTAAGCATTTTTTTCCATTTTTGACCCCCCCCCCCTAAAATTACGTAAGATTTTTATTATTATTATTATTATGCTTTTTTTCTCCCCTATTGAGAGGGGGTTTTTAGGGAGTATATGGGCTCAACTCAGTTGGGCTGTCATATGCTCGCCCCGGGTCTGGTAGTCGTACCCGGCTTTAGCCATAGGAGGCTGGGAGAGGGATTTTTCGGCTTTCTTTTCCTTTATTCCCTCCCTAAAGTAGTGAGGAAGAGGGGACTTTGGCTTCAGCCTTTGTCCTGGCTCTTTTCTCCTTTAAGCTTCCTACTTCTATGTAACATTAATAATAATATAATTATACTGCGCTTACTCTTGGTTAATTTTGCACTTTAGATTGTTTTTCTTATTATTCGGCACGTTTCTAATATCACTAAGTCTTGTATTTCACCTATCAAATGTTTATTGCCACATCCCGGGATTGCTTCTAGGTATTTTGGTAATTTTTTTCCGATGCTTCCATCTTAAATCGTTATTAATTATGGTTTTTGTCGAAATAGGATTTTTTCGATCGTGTTTTCTTTTTTAATTTTTTACACTTTAAAATTTATCATAAAAATTTTTTTTACTCAAGTGAATTTAATTTAAAAATTGAAATTTGGCTGCATGTTGCAGTTACACGTATTCTTTTTGGAAAATTAAAGTTTAAGCTTACGAAAGATTTCCAAGACCCCCCCAAACATGCTTATATTGGTCTCCAATTTAGTCCGAAGAATTTGTAGGTGTATCGAGTCCGACTCAGCAAAGCTTAATTTCTGCTTACGAAAATTATTTTTCAAGTGAAGCTTTTTTTTTTTTTTTTTTTTTTTTTTTAAATGAAAAATGTAAACAAGATTTGTTTTATTTATGCAAATACCAGGGCCTTTTTATATCGCACAAGATGGCACAATAATCCGTACAGGTTTCAATATCTTCAATCTTTTTTTTTTCTTTTATATCCAGTTTTATCAGAACAAGTGTTGTAATTAACTGGAAACAAACAGTAACAAAATCATACCCACCTTCGCTTTTGTGTATGCTTAGCTAATGCCTTGCTGATTCTGTTCCGCTTGCTGTGATTTTCCTCTAGCAGACAAGATTCCCGTAAGGAATTGGAAATTAGCCATAATCATTTAACTGTCTACCTATTTTAACTAGTAGACAAGGTTTTTCATGTATTACAAGGGGTCGTTGAAACGTTGCATCATCACTATGAGGTAGGGAACTGGGAAACTGGATACTTGATTCAAGTAGAGACTTGAAAAGTGGACGCTTCGACCGCATGGAGGAATGACCGTCTGAATAACGTCATATTATGAGGGGAGGGGGGGGGAAGGTTTTAAATTTTTAAGCTGCCATTTCTGAGCTCCCCCTCTGCATAGGATTAGCCCCAATGGCAGGGGCCAGGAAATTTCGATTTCAGCTACCTTCCGCAAAATTTTTTCTTAAAATTCCATAAATTAATTTTTCATAATTAAATTTTTTTCAGGTGTGATCAATTCTTTTGTTCATATTTACATGTACCTCTACTACATGTTGGCTGCCTTCGGGCCGAAAATGCAACCGTATTTATGGTGGAAAAAATACATCACCGTGTTGCAAATGGTATGTTCATCGAGCCTTTTTTGGCCATTTTTCTCATCCTCAAAAAAAAAATTTGCAAAAAAATTGATAATATTTTTTTTTCTGTATTCCATTTCAGGCTCAATTTTTGATAGTGTTTCTCCACAGCGCTCAATTGTTATTCGTAGACTGCGGTTACCCGAAATTTTCGCTGTACTTCACACTGCCAAACGCCTGGTTTTTCTTATATCTCTTCAACGATTTTTACGTTAAAGCATACAGAAGGCGAAGCTCCAAAGCAAAACTGGAACTTCCGGAAAATGACAAGGACGAACACGTTGTACAAACCAACAAAAACAATCTCGTGAAGAGCAAAAAAGACATAAGCAAAGAATCTCCTGAAACATTAAAGAAATTGTACAACAATAACAACGATAACAACTACGTCGACGACAATAAAAATTGCAGAAACAGAAACGGTTCCGCTTATCCAAACGGAAATTGCAACGGAAAAAGGAACGAGTCTCCCAATTCGAAAAAAAAAATTTAATTAATGATTTTGAAAGATGAAAACAACTTTACTTTTTTCTCGTCCGATTTTTTTTTTTTTTTTTTTTTTTCAAACCTACCTGTACCATTAGAGTTGTAAGCCTAATATCTTTTCCAAGGTAAACCACGTTCGAATATAATTTTTAGTAAGGCAGTCCAATCTTTGGAGACTGGACACGGTGGAAAAAAAAGCCAGGAATCTTCGATGGCATTACCAAAAAAGTGGCCTTGCGTTTTCGCATTTGTCTACTTAATAAGCTTAATTATGACTGATTTTTTTTTCTCTGTTAATTTTTTTAAAAGTCTTTAAAACTAGAGTAATTGTTGTAAATTTAGCCCTAGATGAGCGTAGGAAAAGAAAAAAAATCTCAAGTTCATCAAAAAAAAAAAAAAAAAAAAAAAAAGTCTACAAAACTGTTAAACGTAGTCTTCCTAAATTACTATAGATAGATGTTGCGACTTTTTAGGGAGATAAAAAATTTTAAGTTAGTAAAAAAAAAAAAAAAATTATAAATTTAGGGAAATTATTTGCATATCTAAAAGCGCATACAGCAGACACTGCTTGAAAACTTAATATGCTTTTTTTTTAAAAGCATAATTAATCAAAAATTATTTTGTTGCAAAAATTAATTTGGAAGGATTATATCAAAAATAATTTTGCATAAAAGGAATTTTAATGCAGGCCTAGGTTAATTTTGAAGATAATTTTTGAACATTTAAAATGGTGTAGCTCTTTAAATATAGCTACTACCATATGTTATATTTATATACGATCTAGAATAATTCTGAAAATAATGTTTCAGTTATTTAATAATTTATTTAATAACTTATTTAATAACAATAAGTTATTGAGTAACTTTCTGAGGATGAAAAAAATCATGTATCAAAAGTGAGTGATATTTAAAGTAAATTAAAATAATAATTATAACAATCGCTAAGAAAAAAATTGATTTAAAGAATTTTTTTTTTCAAATCATTTTTTTATCCTGTGTTGTGTGTTATTTAAAAAAAATATATATCTTACTGCGATGTAAAAAATAATTTTTTTTATATTTCGTTTTACTCATTAGTTAATAAAGTTTTCCATTTCGTACAATGACGATTTTTTTGAAAAAAAGACTTCATCCTTTTCTAAAAGGGGCACTTTTACTTTCTAAACTTTGACGGCATCCTGATTTTAAAAGAGTTCTAGTCCATAACGACAGGGAAAGGACCGTCAGCTTCTCGGAGGGGAATGAAAAAATATCTTTCTACAGTTTGAATAGCAAAAGTGATTTTGGCTGAGACGTTTCTGTATAATAGTAATTCGTCGAAAAGCTTTAATGAGAGAAGTGAGAGAAAAAAAACCGTGATTTTAGAGTATGTATGACAATCGCAGCAAAAATGATTCCACGGCGTGCCTATACCTAAGACATTTTAAAGCTTTTTCGGGAAATTTCCTGAATCGTACTAAAACATCATCGCATTTTAAGAAGAAAGAACAGAAAATGCCTGGATGAAAGCTACCACTGCCGATTATAACCTCCACCGCAGGATATGAAATGCTGGGATCCTGTCTTCATCACTAAGCCAAGTTGTAAACACGTTTTGCAGGATTTTTTAATGAAAAAAACAGAGCAATGCACCGTGCAATAAAAGAGCAATGTTCCGAAGGGAAACTGCTCCAGGAATCCAATAAAAATATTAATACCTGATTTTTTTTTTTTAAATATAGTTTAAAAATGTTTGGTTTCTTAAACAAGCAGTTTACATGAATTTGAAATTAATGCGACTGAACCACCCACTGGATGATTCAGAAATGGGGGAAGTGGCAAAATTATTTTACACTATATAAAATTTTTACTTATACTGTATACTGTTTCTAGTATATTCTACGTAAGATTCGAATATCCGGCCATATTTCCCTCCTGGTAAAAAAAACTCTGGAAATTAAAAAAAAAAACTCAAAGCAATCAATAACAGAGTTTTCACTTTTTACAGTTTCAAAAGTCTAAAGAATCAGGTAATTAAAATCAGGGATGGCAAACCGAACCGAACCGAACTGTAAAAACCGAACCGGAACCGGGTTTTTTTAAAAAATTAACCGAACCGGAACCGAACCGGTCGAGAAGTTGTAAATGGAAAACCGAACCGAACCGAACCGTATTGCCGAATATACCGAAACGAAACCGAACCGAACCGAACCGTTTTGGCAAAATAAACCGAACCGGAACCGAACCGAACCGTTTTTAAAAAAATAAACCGAACCGAACCGAACCGTTTTGGCAAAATAAACCGAACCGAACCGAACCGACCGTTTTAAAAAAATAAACCGAACTGAACCGAACCGTTTTGGCAAAGTAAACCGAACCGAACCGAACCGAACCGTTTTTAAAAAAATAAACCGAACTGAACCGAACCGTTTTGGCAAAGTAAACCGAACCGAAACGAACCCAACCGTTTTTAAAAAAATTAACAAAACCGGACCGAACCGAACCATTTTGACAAAATATACCGAACCGTTACGGGGAAAAAACAACCGAAACCTTATTTGAAACTCAGGCTAAGTCCCGCACCTTTTTTTTCATTAATATATTGTTTTTTTAGGAATGTCAGTAGGATGTTAATAAAATTAAGATACTCGGTATTCATGTAATGCGGGTTGCCTACATTTGATTTTGCAGGAGACATTATGATAAGAATTTTTTTTTACATTATATTAAGCATATTGGTACGTATGAACCCCAAAAACAAAATTCGGTAAGATGGTGCTTTTTTTTAAAGTCAAATATAGGTAAGCAAAGGGTTTTAAAGCATTGTTTTTTTAGGAATGTCAGTAGGATGTTTATAAAATTAAGATACTCGGTATTCATTGAATAATAACAAAATATTTGAAATTCAAATTATTAATAAAATTTTTATTTGAAAAGTTTCGGGAAAAAGTGGTTAAGTGAACAGGAACCATATTGAGCTAATAATAATTGGTTTGTTTTCAGAGTCCTTTATTCACATTTATATTAGTCATTTTAATGATAATATATAATAGATGATTTAAACCCATTCCGATGCGGTAAATCTCGCTTTAACCCTTTGCTTACCGATGGCCCTCCTGGAGGGTCATTCGCGAAAATGTCGTTCCTTACCCTACGGGGGCCATTTGTTGAAAAATTTATATTTCCAATAATTGCAAGTGCAGGGGGCTAAAAATTTTTGTACTTATGTAAATTGAGTCGAGGATTTCGAATATGAAGCCAGAATTTCGCTACCACCAAAATTCAAGATGGCGGGCGACTAATTATATTGGATATTTAAAAACTCGTTCAATTAATATGCTAAAAATCTTATAAAATAATTATTAGGGATAATAAAACCAATCTGACACTCTCAATAGTTCAAGTATTGTCAACCATGAAGATTTCGCCGAAACCTGGCTTGAATTTTCCCTTATATTTAGCTTATGAGGGATAAATAGACGAGTTAATACCTGAAAACTTTTTTTTTTAAAAGGAAAGTGATGTCCATTAAAGAGTGAATAACAATAGGGATGTTTCCGGCGGGGTTGGATCGTTTAAAAACATCTTTAAAAAATAGTAGCATCTATGTTAAGCTTATGGCACAAAAATCCATTTTTCAATAAATGTTTTTATTTTTAAAAAAAAATTTAAAAATTGTATTTTTTTTCTTTCTTTCAAAAAAGGCTTAATTTTGAAAAAATAATATCAGATTTGAAATCCGGGCCCTCTAAAACCCCCAGACTGAAATTTTATTTCATTAGCAACCTTTGAATTTTTCCAAACTATAATCTTATTTCATTCGGTATTCATGTAATGCGGGTTGCCTACATTTGATTTTGCAGGAGACATTATGATAAGAATTTTTTTTTTCATTATATTAAGCATATTGGTACGTATAAACCCCAAAAACAAAATTCGGTAAGATGGTGCTTTTTTTTAAAGTCAAATATAGGTAAGCAGAGGGTTAAAGAGCAAAGAAATTACATAACTAAAAGTTTCAAATATTTACAACTTTTGGTTTGAAATGTTATTAAAAATATTTGATCTAATGCTTTAATGTACGCTAAGTAAAAGGTTTTATTAATTACTTCTTCCGAAAATTAACTTATGAAAGGACAGATTTTGTAGGAGCCCCTTTTGACATACTTTTGATCAATGCGGTAGCAAGAAGAGAAAAACCGAACCGAATTTAAGAAAGAGGAAAATTGAACCGAAACCGAACCGAACCGAACCGAATTCAAGACAGAACCCAACCGAACCCAACCGAACCGAATTCAAGTCAGAACCCAACCGAACCGAACCGAACCGAATTCAAAACAGAACCCAACCGGACCGAACCCAACCGAGCTGAAGATAAAGAAACCGAACCGAACCGAACCGAATTTAAGACAGAACCCAACCGAACCGAACCGAACCGAATTTAAGACAGAACCCAACCGAACCGAACCGAACCGAATTCAAGTCAGAACCCAACCGAACCGAACCGAATTCAAACAGAACCCAACCGAACCCAACCGAACCCAACCGAATTAAAGATAAAAAAAAACCGAACCAAACCGAACCGAACCGTATTTAAAAAGATTTTCATGCGAACCTAAACCGAACCAAACCCTTTCTGACGGATTTCCGTCGAACCATAACCAAACTGAATTCAACTTTATACTTTGAAGAAAAACCGAACCGAACCGAACCCTTTTAGTTTGCGGAGCGGTTTGCCATCCCTGATTAAAATAAATGAAAAATAAAATTTTTTTTTCTTCAGAGGCAACATATTATATTTTCTGTTTATATATACATTTCAACATCACTAACATAAATATTCTTTACATTCTCATAATTAACTACACGTTTAAACCTTTTCTAAGTACTTTCCAACAAATTTACTAAACTCCAGAATTTTCAATTAACAATAATTTCCAGTCGGAAACAAATCAACAGTCATAAAATTTTTCTTTCCAACCAAGTTAATTAGTGTTTTCGCAAAAACAAAAATATTAATTTCTTAATTAATTTAGTGTAACGAAAAAAAATTGTGCGAAAAATTTAATGTTCCTTTTAATTTTAATTGTAAATGTCGAAAAGAAAAACTCAAAAAAATTTTAATGGTTTCAAGAAAAATAAAAAGATTGGTTCTGAAATTCAATCGTCAAATTTTATTCATAAATGTTTGAAAAACAATTAAAATGTTATTTTTATTTAAGCCAACATCCATTAAAATTTTGGTAATCAAGCAACAGCCTTTATATATTTCGGAATGTAATTTTCGATTTAAAGAATGTTTTTATAACCTGCATAAAAACCTTTCGAGTCTATCTTATTTTTTTTAAAAAAATAAATATTAGTATACTAAATAACAGAAAAAAAAGAGGTCCACAATTACTATTTTTTTTACATACTATGATCACATATTATTAGGAATGGACCGATTTATATTATCACATTGTACTAAAAAAATAACATAAAAATGACTATTAATGAATTGTTACAAATTCATTCTAGTTATATTATTGGACATCGTCAAACAAAATTTTTTTTCGGAAGTAAACTTATTTTCTTTTTTAAGCAAAAGTGAATTACGCGTAATAGAGCATTTCTTTATTAAACAAATTTTAAAAGAAAAATATTGGAATTGGTGATAAATATTACTTTTTTTTCCTTTAAATTTTTAAATGCTTTCTGGTTTTTCTAACTTAAAACCAGAATTTAAATGAAACTAAACTGACTATCGATGATACCGGAAACTATTAATAATTATTATTATTATTATTAATGAATGATTTTTAACTAACTGTTCCTTTTTGCTCGAGGAAACTCTCATTAAGCAGCCGAAAATATTTTCATATTCCATTTCACACTCCTTTTTTTAAAAACCGGAAAGCGTATTTATTTTGACTCTTGATTAAAGAAAAATATTTTTTTTAAGGCGCAAACATTAAGTGAATTTTTATCAATACCTGATACTTTACTTTTTTATTTGTCATGATTAAGAACTGTACTAAATTTTGGATCGAGGGACATTAAAAGTTTTAAAACGAAAAAAAATAAATAGTATCTTTGATCCCAGAAATCGTTACCCTAATAATCAAATTAAATTTCAACTTTTTAACACATCGATAGTTCTTTTTTGACAACTAATTGTCGTCCGAGAAAAATATTAGGATATATCTAAAATATTTTTTATTTTTCCAAGTAAAATATTAATTTGTTCTGCGTTTTCCAAAAATAGAATTTTTTTTTAAGTACCATATGTAAATTAAAAATTAAATTATTGCACCAAATACTGACGGATTACATTTTTATTTTAGCGATTTTTTTTTCTACTGAAAGTGCGGGCTTCAGCAGTAAAAAAAATTAATACCTTAAACGAAAATAAATTAATGAATAAATCAAGTTTTCCGTACTGCTTTTCTTTTCATTTCTTTCATGGATTACGAACTGCTGTAATTAACTTTTTATCCTCGCTGTGCTTAAACTTTTTTCAACATGGGCAAATCCAAATTGTCGGGTATTTCAATATCTTCCAACCGTATCTTTGACGGGTTAAATGGGAATCGAACAGGGAACACGAATTTGGTATCCATGAGCAAAGAAGTATCTTGCTGCTGTGCAGTTGGAGCGCGATTTTGAAGCTCTGCTTGGATTTTTCTCAAAAACGAAACGGGAACTCTTTCTTCATATTCATCAGCTGGTGTGTACAAATGTAAAAGTTTCACAATCTGGAAAAAAAAAACATTCGTCATTTCCAGCTTTTAAGACATTGTCGGCAAAAGCAGTTAAGGTGAAGCTTACCCTTTGGACCGTCAATTTGTCGCACATTTCGCAGAGCGACTTTATATCTTCTTCCGTTTTCCTAGCCTGAAGTAAATGGCTAGCTTGAATAATGGGCTGCAAGGTTTCCACAATCGCATCGTAATCGGTTAATTTCTGGTCTCTGGACCACTGCTCTAAATGACTTAAATTATAACGGATTTGCATTCCTTTGGTCCAATGGCACAAATCTTTTCGTAATAATAGATTATTCAGAGAACTGGCACATACAAAATAGAACGTCTAAAAAGAAAAAAAAAAGTTAATTTTAATTTAAATGAATTTCGAAGCTTGTCGATTAGAAAAAAGGAAATTGAAACGAACCTGTCTAAAAACTTGGGAAATAACTTCGGGATCGACGCCGAATATGGCTAATATTCGATGAAAGCTTGAAAGTTCAGACAAGAGAACATCCAACTTCTTTTCCGGGTTAGGTGTATTGTCTAAGGCGCTGGAAACACTCGAAGCCCGATTTCTACCAGCCAATCTCGAAGAGAGACCGGCAATGGCCTCGTGTTCCAGTATGGCAGGTACTATCAACGTCTGAATTTTCTCTTGCAAGTCTCTGATAGCCCCCTGGTAAATCCACACGCACATATCAGAAAGCACTTGTCGATATTGACTGAGATCGAAATTGCGAAGACACTGTTCGTTTTGCTTCGGTGTGTTGGAACTTTGAAATATTTTGTCTCCGCTGTATTGTTTCAAATTATGGAGTAAACGAAGCGTGTTGCTTAACCAAAGAACCTAAAAATTAATTGAAAAATTAATCATTTTCAAACGCTTACAGGAATAAACAACCTTTTTTAATATATAAATTTTTTTTACCGTCGTTTCTAAATCCTCATGTTTCTTCCTAATCACTTTTTTCACGGCATTAATGTAAGATGTCAACAGAGATCGAACTTTGTCATCGTTGTTTACGAAATCCGTGTGCCTAATGCACATGAAAAAAATATAAGCCGGAAGACCGGGAAGTAAATGCATGGCCACTCGAGGTTTGAGATCTGTTTTAAAAAAAAATATTAATTTAAAGCAGTTTTGCTTTCTCAAAAAAAAAAAAAAAAAAAAAAAAAAAATTCCAAATCTTACCATAAATAAGGTGTTTGATGATAAGAGGTTCATCTTCAATTCTGTATTCAAACATTCCTTGATAATTTCTTTCCTTTTTCATCATAACGTTGGGCAGAGTACTATCTTTTTGCGATTTCTGGGTCGTTCCAAGTTTGGCTACTGTCGTAGTGGTATTTTGTTCCGCCAAATCCAGATTATCTAAGCCAACTTGAATAAAGTAAAAATTTTTTGCAATTATTCCTTTAAAAAAAATCAATAGACAAAATAATGTAAAGTCGAAAATTACCTCCAAATTCTTTAAGCTTTTTCAACAATGCTTTATTTTGACGCTTCCATTTTCTAATAGCTTCTTGAGACGCATCAACTTTTTCCTGCAGATCCAAATTCTCAGTTGTTAATCTGGATATTTCGTGTTGCATGTACGCTTCAGTTTGAGACTGGGGTGTCCTAAAAGAGATGAAAATATTATAAATTGCAATATTCATTGTGCACACAAAAAAAAAAAAAACATAAATAAAAATAAAAAAATAAAATAAAGTTAAATAAAAAATTAAAGATTTTTAAATGTCTCTACTCACTTGTTCAAATTCACTGATAACAACTTTTGTTGCCTATCATTATCCTCCTTTAATTTTTCTATTTCCGCTTTATATTCCTGCCTTTCGGTTTTGCGGCGTTCTTTTTCTTGCTGCAATTCATCTTCCAATTGTCTTGAAATAAAAAAAGTATGATATAATTTGTTGTAAAATAACGGACCAAAAAAATTTAATAAAAAAAAAAAAAATTCTTATATAGGGAATAAAAAAGATTCAGTAAACTTTTCAAACCTACACCCAAACTTACCTATTAATTCTTTTTTGAGCTTCAAATGCCATTACCAATTCCCCATCCTCATTAATGACATCCAAATTGACATCATTAGTGCTACCGTAATTAATTTTGGCGATGTTCTTTATTCCTTTCGTTTGGGTAGCCAAAACCGCACGTAATTGAATTATTTCATCCCTCCTTCGATCTGAAAATGGGTTCACGTTAAATTCTCCCTTTCAAAATGCTTTTAGTTTTATAAACATACCTAGTTCTCGTTCGGATGACCTGAATTGATTCAATAACTCCTTGGTGCCTGGATCTCCCATAGCTAAGGAATCTCTCAAAACTGACAAATCGTTTCTTAGCTTTTCATTTTCTATTTCCAATTCTTCGAGCTGAAAAAAAAAGAAAAATAAATAAAATTAAAGCCACAACGCTTTAAGGACCTTTAAAGCATATGGAATTAAAATTTGTCGTTACCCTAATAGAATCAATCGTTCTCTGCCTTTCTTCTGACGGGCTTTCCTCTTTCTCAAGGCTCTCGACACGATGTAACAATCTATCTCTATCTTTTTCAACTTCTTTTAATTTTTGTTGAAGTTTTAAAAGCAAACCTACATCAATTTCGGGTAGATTTTGCAGGTTTAATAGATTTTCGCCAGAAAATTCCGAGCCAGATCTATCTTTGTCGGAAATTTCAAAATCTTCTTTCTCATCCTTTCTTGAAATCGTGGATCGATTAGACGAATACCCAAAATCCTAACATAAAGAAAAAAAATATTATTAAAAATCTTTTTATCCGGGGTTTTATGATTTTTTTATCAAAATCTTACGTCATTTTCAAATTCAGTAGAAGTATGACTAGATTGTACGGAACTGACATCACTAGGAGATCTAGAATGTTTTGAAGTTAATTTTTCTACCAAGTTTTCCAAATGTTCGTTCTTTTGTTCTAATTGAGCGTATTCTTTCAATAATTTCTGATAATTTTCTAAATCCTGCTCGTGCTCGTGAATTAACATGTTTTTTTCTTGCTGGATTCTCGCTTTTAAATTTTCTAAGGGAGAAAAAAAAATAAAGACGTTTCAGATCAAAACATTTGACTTTGGACAATTTTTTTTTTTTTTTAATTTCTTACCTTCCGCGCCAAACTGGTTTTTCTTAATTTTCTCATTTATTGCATCCATCTCCTTTTTCAGATTTCGATTCTGATTCTCCATTTCGGTTAATTCTAACTGCACTTTTGTCGTTTCTTGCAATAAATCCATTTTTTCGTTATGTTCGTTTTGGATTTTCTCTTGCAGCGCAATTATATCTTTTTCCTTGTCGCTCAACAACGTTATGGTTTTCTTCAATTCCATCTCTAAGCTTTTTATGATTTCCGTCTTTGTGCGAAGTTCTTTTACCTCGTTCTGGAGACTTTTTAATTGATTGTTTTCTTTCGTCTGAAGAAACAAATTATGATTTAAAAAAAAGGTACAGTCATTTTAAAAATAAATTAAAAAAACACTTACCAATTCCCCGATTTTCTGTTGCAGCGAGATGATTTTATTTTCAAGACCTTTGTTCAATTTCTTAATATGTTCCACTGATCTGGCTTCTTTCTTAAGTTGCCTCAATAATCTCTTGGCTAAGAAACGCCGTACTGCGTTTTGACAAATAATTACGCTTTGAAGATCTTTGTTATATCGTTTACGTGTCAAGTAACCTCTGATGAATCTTTGAATTATTATTGCCTGTTATAAAAATAAAAAAACGAAATGTGAAGTCTGATGACATCTATCGGAAATGTATCGTACTAGGTTTTTCTCTAAAAATTCGCGACCTCACACCTAAGAGTCAAAAATTACAAGAGTTTCATAGGCAGATCCGTTAGCTCAGGTGGATAAGAGCAGTCGGGGCTATACCGAAAGGACCGGGGGTTCGACTCCTCCGACGGGTTACGGTCTGTGAAATTTTTGTAATTTTCCCACGTTTTCAAATAGAAATCTCGCTTTCGGGTTAGATTTAGTCTGTGCTATTCGAAAATCGTTATTAAAAATGTAATTCCTGGTCAAGTCATTTATTCTTATAAATAAATGCTTTTAAGCGCGCTTCGGTAATTTTACCTCGTTAAAAATAAAAAAACGATTTAAAAAAATTTTCGTAAATTTCCATTTTCGTCTGAACAAAAAAAAAAAAAACACATACACTATGGTTGTAACGCATCTGCAAATATTTCCTTCTAGCCAAAAATCCTCGAATACGGGTCTGAATTCCTGTCACAAGTATTTTCGATTTTCGGTACTGGTGTCTCTTAACCCATCCTCTTACGTAACGTTGTATAGTGATTGCTGCCTTGGTTTCCCTTAAGAATTGAGCTTGCCTAAAAATAATTATAACAAAAACATTAGAATCAGGTCGGAAAATTATAAAATAAAATAAATAACTAAGAATCCACTATGTCACTTACTTTCTTGCTAAATATCCTCTAATATGCCTTTGCAGGTTAAATACGCACAGTTTGATTCTTAAGTATTTCTTCCTTAATATGAAAGCCCGAATCTGTTTCTGAATGACGACAACGCAGTAGCGTAATCTATCCGCTCTAAGTTTTTCCAGAAAAGCCACTTGACCGGCACGAAAAAATATTTTCGTTTTTCCAAACTGATATTTATCAGGTTCCTGATGCATGAAAAAAAAAAAAAAAAAAATTAGATATCAATTGTCAATGACAGTTTTTAACTTTTAATGATTAAAAGTCAACCTGCTTTTTTATTTTGGTTTTTTTAAACGACCTACCTGTATGTTGTTGTTTAATATCTTTTGGCAAGTAGCTTTCATATCTTGCCTATTGATATCCTTAAATTTGCAAAGAACCCGATACCGCGAAAAAAAATCAATATAGAGCCACCTGAAAATGAAAAAATACAATGAAAGTTACTATTTTTTAATAAATAAAGAATAAATTCCACCAGCTCATTATTTTTTTTTTAAATATAATAACCTTGAAGGAAATCCAGCGGCGCTAATTCTAATCGTTTCAAGCACACCGCAAGCTCGAAGCTGCTGAACTGCTCTTTGCGGATTATAATCAAACGAATTTTTTGAATCGTTCGGTTTGATGCAACGGACATAATGCGGTGTGGTGGCGTTGAGTGTCGCCATTAACAAATTTAAACTATCCCTAAACTGAGAACCCACCGTCTTCTTATGCTGCTTTGATAAATCAGGTACTTGTTTCGATGTCGGAGTTACCTTGATTTTCGTTTGTGCCGATGAAACGCTTAAATTACGAGACTTCTCGCTGCTGAATAGTCTTCGAACGAAATCATTCTAAAAGAATTTTTCTTACATTAAGAATCTATTTTTATGAGAATCAAGGAAAAATCCTTCGAATGAAAATAAAAATTTTACCTGAGAATGCTTTAAAACATTAATCTGCTCCTCTATCACCGAATCTCGATTTTTGAAAAGAAATCCATCCACTTGATATTCCACGTTGTCAGCAAAATGCTGAATAATGAAAGATGAATTCCCAAATCTAGGCCTTGAGAAATGTTTGTACTTTGCACATGCTTTGTAGAGTTTTTCAGCCCAACTCTGGTCGTTTCCTTTAGGCATCTAATAAAAATTAAAAAATAAAACCGTGAGAATATACCTAAAACACGGTGCCAAAGTGCAAAATAATTAACTAATTAACTTTTTAATCGTTTTAAAGTATATTTCCTGCATGCAGGCTCTCAGTACACCAACATAAAAATAAAATTCACTTACCCTGCATTCTTCATCCAGCAAATCCAAAATTCCAAGTTTACTTTCAATTAAATCAATGCAAGGTTGATTATCATAAAAATCAATAAATTTCCATTCTATTTCTTCCTTTAAATATTCTTCTTGTTCCAATTTGAAAACGTGTTGATTAAACTGCTGCTGGAGTTTTTCATTCGCGTAATTAATACAAAACTGCTCAAAACTGTTGATTTCAAAAGTTTCGAAACCGTAAATATCAAGAACCCCAATAAATCTGTGATCGCTTTTATCCCTCGTATTTTCCAAAGCTGCATTAATTACAGAAACGACCCAGTTAAACAATTCTGCATACATGTGTTTCGATAACGCTTCCCTAGCTGCAATGGCCTAGAAAAAAAAAATTATCTTTAAAAGTTTGTTACATGTACATATTGATGTAAATATTAAGGATAATACTGACTTCAGAAAGAGACATCGGTTTGTTAAAAACTTCTTTCATGGACACAATTCGTCTATGGCACAACCAGGCTTTCATATCCTTCTTGTCTACCTCTAATAATTTACAAAATATATCCAAGTGTCGATCGCTTTCCTTAATTAAAAAAAAAAATTAAAATTTGTAAAAATTGGAAAAAAAAAAAAAAGTCAATAATTACTTTTATGTGACTTCCTTCATCTTCCTTTTTTATGGCAACGTTTCCTAAATGTAACACGGCAGACAGGATCTTAAATGTGTTTTCCTGATCCGATCTTCCGAATCCAAGAATATTTAAAGCTTGAACTGTTTCGTCGAAACTATCACAGTCGTTAACTCCTTCGATATTCGGACTTTCTCCTTGATTTAAGTACGAAAAACTATCTTGATGATCTGGAATAGCAAGTATAATTTATTCGCATTATATAACAGAACAAAATCAACGATGCGGTAGGTTGTTTTAAAAAAACTGATTTAATGCACAGGCTGCGCTAAATTCATTCATCGGAATTACCTAAGTACAAGTACGGTAATTTATCTCTAGCCGCACATAATTGATAAAATATATGATAATTCCGTTCGTCGGGTGCTTGGAAGACGACTCGACTTTTTTCTAGGAGGTACGTTCTCATAGAAGCTCCGATAATGTGGTAATTTTTATTAAATTTAATTTCGATAAATTTCCCAAATCTTGAAGAATTATCGTTCCTGGTCGTTTTTGCATTTCCAATTGCCTGTAACGAAAAATACAATATTGGGTGAACTTCGAATCATAAAAATAGCAAGGTCTAAATTTTTAATTAACGATCTGTTTTCGACCAACCTTCTTAAATTAATAGAACATATAATTAGTTTCTTAATTCCCTTAATTTAACTAACCTCCATTATCGGACTCGATGAAAGGACTTTCTTTTCTACTTGGGTTTCCTGTGACGAACCACCTACGGTAGCAAAATATCTCATGGCGTATTTGGCCGAGACTGTTTTCCCAGCTCCTGATTCTCCGGAGACGATGATGGACTGATCTCTTCCTTCCCTAAAAGAATTTTTTTTTTCAATCTCTAGCAATGAATTTTTTTTTTTTTTTTTTTTTTTTTCTGATTCAGTCTACGATCAAATTTTACATCAACTTTCACAGGTGGATTTCAAATTCCACAATAGTATTTTGAGAAAGAATCTTCCCAAAAAGCTATTTTTTTTTGTTTGCTTCAGTGCCTCTGTGGCATATTGTTATACATTTTAAAAATTTTCACTTCAAAGAAAGAAGAGGGGTACTAATTAGAAAATAAACCTGTTGCTCAAAATGCTTAGCACAAAAAAATATATTAAAATAGTAGCTACTATATTTTTTAGTGCTAAGCATTTTATAGTAGCTACTATAGCTACAAACCTAGGTTTGTAAGTTAATAGGAGTCGTTTTTTATTGAACTTGTAAACGGCAATCAGCACCTTTGGAGATATATTCATTCCTACCTTTCCAATTTCGCGTAAGCTTCTTCCGCGACCGCAAAAATATGCGGTTCCAAATCTCCCTGACTTTTCCCACGGTAAGTCCATATGGTATCTTCGTCATATATTTGCAGTTCATCATAAGGATTTATGGCCACGAGAACAATACCTAAAAACATTTTTAAAAAAAATAAAAATAAATAAAAGCAAATATTCTGAAAAAGCCACACTAACTAACATCAGTCAAAACTTACCGCAATAGGTATAAATCGTATTTAAAGTGCAGAAACGATATTTCAAGTTATGAAGAACTGCAGGTTCATGCAGATAACTTAAAGCTGTCAAATCATTTTCTCCTATCAATATTTCGGGGTTTCTCAAGGGCGGAAGATTCGCTTCGGATTCGACTTTGATCTTGGTCGTCCGGCCGTCTTCGAACACTATATCCAATTCGTTGTTTGCATAGTCTGAAACGACTTCCGCCGGTTCCCAAACCAATGTCGGGTGTGGAACCCATACCCGAGCCCCCTAAAAAGAAAAAAAATATATAAATAAACAACTGAATTAAAACAAAATTACAAACAATACCTTATAATAAGCATCAAACCCTTTAGAACCTATAGAGAATTTTCTGTATTTTTGAACGGGAACCAATAAAGCCATTTATTTTTTTCGAAAAGTAAATTATTCACAACGAAAAAAACTTCTTAGGAAGATAACTCTACGTCATCACTCATCAGTCACATTATTAATGTAAAAAAAATTAATTATTTATATTAGTACGACACTTTATGCAGTGGTTTTGGCGCGAACAAAGTCTATATGATTTACTTTCATTTTTCTTGATAGTTTCATCGAAGCACTGATTAATTTCAGCCGCTTGGGGAAAAAAATGATTAAGTAAAATACAACAAATGAAAACCAAATTAAATTTTAACAGTCTTCAAAGAAGTTGGCTTGATTGAAGACTGATGAAAAGAAATACGACCGAAAGGTCGCCATAATAATATTACGTAACCCAATCGGATAACGAGTTCCTAAAGTTTGCTTTTTTTTAAACATATCCTTTCTGCTTGGGTCTTTTATGGTAAATTTATGTGTAAGTTTTTTTTTTTTTTAAGCAACATTAAAATTCATTATCTCCCTTTAAACTGTCAAAATTTTTTAAGTGACAAAAATATCATTTATTTAAGAAAGATCTAGTGACTTTAATTAGCTTTGGACTTGACTGAAACTCAAAAGGTATAAAACAGCATTTCTAAAACCCTTTAAGGAAGACACATTAAATTAAATTTTTCCTTAAAATTGTCTATTATTAAAATTTAATTTTTTAGAAAAGTGTTTCTTGCAGGATAAGTGCATAATTTAAAATCAAATATTCTTCCTCTTAACAGTGCAGGACAAAAAATTTAATTAATTTATAATGGTAATTTCCTCAAAATTCCATAAGTTAAACATAAAAAAAGAACACATTTTAAAAGCTAAAAATGGAATTTGATTCAATTACTTGGTGACTTACCTAAAAATATATATTTCAAGTTTTGATTAGCTAAATATAATTAGCACACAACTGAAGTACACACTAAATTGAATCAGCAATCCAATCCGAAATAAATAAATAAATAAACAGATTTGATAGGTAATTTAAGAATGAAGTAGTAAATTCAATACAGCAATTATCATACACTGTTAGTAATAAGTACTTCCTATGTTTACCTAATAAAACCACACACCAAAATAATTTATATTTATTATAATTAATAAATTTAATTGGAAATCAAGTTCTCAGCTACTTGTGTTAACTAACAGTTTTTTCTTTTTTTTGCCTACATTGTTAGTTAACCAGCAGTATAAGCAAAAAAAAAAAAAAAAACACTAAAATATAGATTTTACTGACATACTTGCAAATGCTTTATTTGATTTGTCCAATTATTAAGCTGACTTTTAATTTTTTAAACCGTTAAGCCTAATTTTATCAAACTTTTTTATCATTTAAGCTTCCAAAATAAAAACTCCAATAAGACATTACAATTGAACAGGATAAAGCACTAAATATGTTATCAATTTTTAATATTTTATCATTATATATTAATATAATACATGCATTAGTAACTAAAGAAATATTAACATCCAGTATGGGCAAATAAGCTTTTATAAACTATTTGCTTGTGAAATTTTAACTTTTAAAAATAATACTTTCTGTGCTTCAATATTGTCAATTTCTTTGTTTAATATTTATAACTGATTAAAACAATTGTCATCCTGATCCAGTTAGAAAAAGTAATCATTTTTAAAATGCAATTTGCTTCATCATTATCTATCATGGGACACTTTCCTTCAAGTATAGTAACAGTGTCAATAATTAATTATAACATATTTCATTTCAAAAAACCTGGATGTCATTGCATTATTTTTAAATAATACTTAAGATCATCTTCATGAGTTCTTTGTTTTGAATTCTTGCAGGAACCATAAAAAATTTTAATAAATAAATTATCTTTAATCAGGTCTGTCAATGACAGTATCTATTACTCATAACATTCCACCTACATGAAATTCAAACCCATTTTTTTTTGGGTGTAAAACAAGGCAATGAAAAAAATTTCTATAACTAAAGCAAACAAACATTTTTTTTAGATGTCTGGAAATTGGCCAACAGAATGACCTATAACTAAATGGCAAAACCTCAAAGAAAAATATTTGAAAAGGTCCTTTCGTATGACAGTTGCTGTAAAAAGAATAAGGTGATAAAATTGAAAAGTCGACCACGCACTTATAACATATCGATCCGAAGATGTATAATAGTACTATGATGATTTTCTTAATTAGAACATGCCCTAATAATTAAGTTGTGACATATTACCTTACAATATAGATCCTTCGTAGTCATTTTTCTTTCATTTTAAGATAAATTAAGCGTATGACGGATTGACATCTTTCTGCAATCACTGTATTTCAACGCACATTGAAATATACATTTTCTACCTGTTTAGACACCACCAACATAACAAAATAAAAAACCCTATAGTATTTTGTTTATGTAGGGAATTTTTTTGGAAATTAAACTTTGATCATAATAAACTTAAAAAGACTCTTTTTCTCGTAAACTAAACCAGAGATACGGAATTTTATACAAATTGGGTTGGCTACAATAACGTTGTTTCTAAAAAAACCACTAGAGTTGCTACTTTACCCTGTCTTTGTTTAACTTCGATTTTGGATTGTTCCCGCCATAACCGAAAGTGGAAAAAATTTCAAAAACAAATCAAATCACGAATTTTAAAATTTTTACATAAGCAAAGCATTTCTAGGTCTTAAAATGCTTATTTATGCAATAAACTCGCTTCATTGAAATTCCCATTTATTACACTCTTTACAGTAAAATGAATTCTTCAGGGGCATATCAGCCAATGCGAAGTGATAGAAGCATACACTTTCATAACTTCATAGTGTTACAGAAAAAAAAATGAACTGGTTTCATGTAAAAGCTTAATTATATTAATTTTAATAAATTTTTTTTAATTGCATCGCGTCGACATATTATATATAATCATTTATTACACAATCAATAAGCAAAACATTAGAACTCAACTTAAAAAGATTCAATAAAATATTTAAAAAAAAAAAAAATAGAAATAAAAATAAATCACAATTTTTCTTACAAATAAAAATTTTTTTAAATTAAGTTAAATATTCTGACTAAATTTAATATCTTCAAAAGAGTTAAATATTTGATCATAGTCTCCGCTTAATTTTCTATTATTGGTATAACCGTACAAAGTATCGTTTTCATAATAACCGGACATGATTCTATCGTCATAAAGCGAAAATCTTGCTGTGTTTCTTTCGCTCCGAATTTTTCTTACAGCTAATGGTACGTCTCCTGGAGTTTTAATCCTCAAACTCGGATCCTTTAATTTGGTACCTTCCGTTTTGCTCGTAAAAACTTCTTCCAAAGAAACTCTACCATTTTGAGAAATTTTCGGCCGATTGTCTTTTGTTGTGCAAGTCTTTTCTTTACTCTCTTCGGTAACTTTGGGACAAGATTCATTTGCTTTTCCTTCACTCGGTCGGACTAGAGATTTTTGACTAACCGTATCTAAAATTTTTAAATTTTTATTAAATGCTTCCTCTATTTTGGTTTCAAGTCTAAGGATTTTTAATTCGTCGATTTCAGACAAGCTTCTAGTCTTGGCATTTCTCTCCTCCCTAGAATCATTTCTCACTCCCACACTACGCCGTTTTTTCGCTCCATCCAAATTAGCTTTTTGTTTTGCGTTTGACCTTTCAATGTTTCGCAACAATTTGTCCACATTGCGGACATTGTTCCTGCCTTTTCCATTATTACGGCTCTGAAATTCTCCTGGTTTTAAAAGCGGCAAAGTGTTCGGTCTCCTATTGTTCTGAGTACCTAGTAACGAAACATCGTTATCATCTACAATTTTAATAGTCGTGGAATATTTCGTATCTTCTTTCGCGGGAGCAATTTTAATTTCAGTTTTTCCGTCGGTCAAATCCACCCTGGTCTCAAATTTGGTCTCAAAAGAAGCAGTAGGCGTTGATAAAACGGCTCCATTTTCATTTGTGATTAAATTACTTTTTACGTTACAGTCTACTTGAGGACTAACGTCGTCGCTTTTTCGTTTTTCAAAAACTTTTTTAAAATTTTTCCAATTAATTTTTTTTCCTCGAATTACAGGTCTCGGAACGTTGGATAATTTGGGTACTGTGTTTTCGGAATTATTCACGTTTTGAAGGAAGGGTATCGGTACGTTAGTTCGCAACATGGGCTCGCTTTGATTAGAATAACCATTATAACTAGGGTTAACAAAATTTTGATGCGTTGAATTAGAAGAATAAAGCTGAAGATATTCGTTGACTAAAGATGAGGATTCGATACCATCTGAAGCTATGTGTTTATGAGATTTGTCGATCAATGTGCTCGAATTTGATTCACGATCATGAGGCAACATTAAATTTCTCTCAAGGCACGGATTTCTTCCCTGATAAGGTTGAACCGAAGGGCATATTCCTTGAAATTGATTTGAATTTTTGCCTAAAACAATAGTAATATAAAATTAAAAATAATAAACTGACGAAAAGGTAGAATTTAAAAAGTCTTACAATTGGCTTGCGGATTTGCTGGCGTGATGGCTAATAAAGTATCCATTGTGGATTCAGACATACAACTGTCCCCGTCTTTATTTTCACTGACTATTAACACGTTGTGCGACTCTTTGTGAATAACGCTGGTTCGTGCGATAGGACTGATGCCACTCGGATACAAAGAAACTATAAAAGTATAAATAAAATTAGAATTATGATTATAAAAAAATGATTAGTTTTTTTCAATCGTAAAAGAAAACCAGAAACCTTTTTGTCTATCAGTTATTCCACACAACTCATGAAATCTTTCTTCAACGCAAAGAGCAGTCAGTCGAGCTTCAGCATCTTGATCCCAACAATCTTCTATTGTTTCTTTTACGGTTCGAACAGCAGGGGAATCTCTCCAAAGATCAGGAAACAAAGGTCGAGCCTTATGCCTGCACACAAGAATCTGCATTTGTTCAAAAGTGGGGTGGCCTGTGGAAAAAAAGTAAACTTAAATTAATCTGCTTAATTAAATCGAAAAACTTACGAAAAATAAACTGACCGATTTCCGCCTCAAACGGTAATTTATATGATGCGCATTCAACTCCTGGTGGATAAAAGTCTGTACAGCGCGAGGAAATTTCCCATAAGATTAAACCTAAGGCATATACATCGATTTGTTTGAGCGACGTTTCACAATCTCTTAAGTTAACGGCACCTTCCAAAATTTCTGGAGACATGTATCTTAACGTGCCAACCTAAATATAAATTTTTCCCGATTAAGTTATAAACTCATTACAGAGTTTCGATGAAAAATTAAAAAATAATTATTTAGAAGTATACACACATCGTTTATACTTTTCATTTCCGCATGTTGTTCTTCTCCATTGTAATAATACTTGGAACCGTTAATCTTAGTTGCAAAACCAAGATCACAAATAACACAGCTCAGATCTTCCGTAACTAAAATATTTTTAGTATTTAGATCCCGATGACTAATACACGGTTTAAACTTATCTAAAATTACAAGTAGAAAGCCAATTAAGTATATTTGCTATTTCAAAATCTGCAAAATTAAAATAAATAAATGCAATTCTTGCCTCCTTTATGGATGTCCGTGTGCAAATAAGCCACGCCTTTAGCAACTGATAAAGCCATTTTGCAAAAAGTATTCCAGTCTAATACGTTACTTCGGAGGTAATCTTGAAGGCAGCCGTTGGGGGCCAATGACAGAAAAAGAAGGTACTCTGGATTTCCGTCTGAACTCGTGCGTTCATCGTATCCTACAGAAATTTTACAGAAAATATTACAAAACTTTTTGCAACAATTTAGTTTTCCACAAAGAGCATAAATTACCAAAATAAGAAAGAAGAGAAGGGTGGGTCATAAATGGTAGACAATAAATGTCGAGTTCATTATAGAAATAATTCCTATAATGAGAAGGAAATATTTTCACGGCAACTTGCTGATCACCGACGCTTCCTTTCCAAACAGATCCGTACTTTCCTTGACCTGAAATTCATTGAGCAAAGTTAATTAGGCCTAATTAAAAAAAAATTCTTCAACTTTAACAAAAAAAGAAAAGTTTACCTATCAAACCATCTAATTTAAGGTTTTCAAGTGTAAAATTAGAGTGGACATTTCCATTTTCTGTTAAATGAACAGAATCTGGATGATTTTTATCATTTTCCAATGCTTTCCTGTGGAACTTTTTCCTGAATAGAATAAATGACACTGTGAGCAGAAGAAAAAAACCCAGTAGAGGTATCACAATAAAAATGTATGATTCTTTTTGGTCTTTCATCACTGCAAAAAAGACAAAAAAGAAATAATTAATAGTTTTACAATACTCCATAGGATAAAAAAAATTTACCTTCTGTATTAAAGACTTCAGACTCTGATGAATCAGAATAATACATTTGTGACACATTTCCATTGCAAAAATTCCCGCGGCAACAACAAAAATTGGTATTATTTAAAGCTTTTGAAGGTTTTCTACTAACACAATCACTACTTTCACACTCTTTCTTTCCACTTGACTCCCAACAACCTGTTCAAATTTTTAAACAATTATTTTACAAATGAAGTCATTAATGATTATAACTATAATACTTAAAAATAAAAAATATACCTTGAGCTATGATAAAGACCCCATTTTCAGTATCATCAGATGGATCTTCTTTCCAAAGGGCATAACAATAATTGGAATTTTTTGGGCAAGTTTGGTTAGGTTCTTGAATTTTACCAGGACCATAATCTGCATCATCAACATCATCAGAGGCTACTTCGATGTGTCGGACGGAAAGGTGATCTACAGTACGGGATGTGTAGTAGCATATTCGCTGCTCCAAACTACCACCTATTAAAAATTATCATTTTATTCTTACAATTCAATTTTGTTCCTGAAATTGTAAATTATTGAAGAATACCTGTATCAACAGCAAATATAGCTAGGACACTGAAAAATAGAAGATCCATTTCGAAACTGGATACAGACTTCATTGAACCATTTCCGTAACTATTCTTTCGATCCCACTACCTAAAAAATATTCCAAATCAGTCATTCAAAAAGTCTCTTTTAGAAGTTTAAAAGAGGCTTGGTTTCCTACTCTCAAACAGTGGACAAGCACTATATCCTTTTTGACTACAAAAAAGGATTTATTAAGGCAAGCTGATTCATAGCTGCATAAGTTATTCTTAAAATCGATAAATATACGGGTTACGTTTTTCTAGAATAAATGAACTGTTGGTTGAAACGATTTTATTTTACGATTTCCATCTAAAATCGCAGGGAGCGGCACGCAACGGCAATTTAAAAGTAAAAATATTTACGTTTTTTCATGTTTAACTTGCGCAAGGAGAATTAAATCCCGAATCGATAATTCGTATTTAAAAATCCGCCGTTTTATTTCCCCTCAAAAATAAGAGATCGTTTTAACATGATCGTTACTTTCAACTAAAATTTTACAGAAAACCATTAACTTTACCTTGAAATAAAACCTTTAACTGTACTACTGTGATGTTATTCAGTAGAAACAGCATTGTTACAAATGAAAATAAGTAACGTTTAAAATTGATGGGCAGAAATGAATGACTTCTGAAAATCACATACCGCGAATACTACTGTTAACAAATACAGCAAGGATAAGTGAAATGTTATGGAAGGAAAATTCTTTGAAGGAGCAGTGTGAAGTTCACCATTTTCTTGTGTTAAAACGACGCGACTACTGTCTAGACGTTCATGAGCGTCGGTCACTTTTAAATTGTAATTATACATTTTAAATGTTTTTCCTTTAAATGTAACTTGTTGAGGACATTTAAACATTTAAATGATTTTTTCAATTAATCGACAACTTTTAAAAAGTTCACATAACTGGAAACAGATTTTTAAAAAACGAAAAAAATTGTAACAAAAAAAAACCGACGCCTATGATTCCGGCTTTCCTTTGTATACCTATGATCGAATCAAAGGACAAAAATCGTCTGCTTGGTTGTCCAATGGTAATTTTTTAGTTCGCAATTTTTCCGCTAGGGTTGTCAAAAACATTCCATAGATTCCAGGCATACCAAAATGTCGTTGGGCAAATTGTCAAGTGATCAAATATATATATAATGGTGAAGAATTTTTGTTATTTCGTGTGAAATTCATTGAAATATCTCGTAGTTTTCTTCGTTATAAGGAATACAAGTTATTTTATAGGTAAGTTTGTGGTTTAGTCGACATCGAATTTGGAATCGAGTGAAAATTTTGTAATTACAAAAATCGATACGTCGGGTTGGTCGTCCCCTCATGCGCGTGGTGTCTTAGGAATTCGGTGTCCCATTTCAAACGGACAAAGTAATGTTTTCGAATCACCCATCTCGTTTATTGCCAAGAGAAAGAAGAACGATTTTATGAAGAGATATACACCGATCTATATTGTTTATTTGCTAAAATATCATTATTTAGATTGGAATTCCTAGCGCTGCAATGCACTCATGCAGGACCGAAGTCAAGAAATATTTTTTCTCGGTGAAATCGTCCTATTATTATTCCACTTTTTAATTATGTGATAATTACCTTTTTTTTTCTTTTTAAATATCCACATTTACACATTACTCTTATACTTTCAATAAGAAATTAATAAAAAGAAGTTTCTTTTTCTGCAAGCTTATATGAACTTTGAAATCTGCTATTAGAAAAAAAAAAGAACTCTTTAATAGCTTGATAGTAATGACACCCAGTATTTATTTCAATGTATAAGAATCAGCATTATTAGAAAATTTGGTTTAATGAAATGGATTTCCATTTCGTTTCCAGAAAAATCATTTTGTGCTTGAAATGTTTTTGTATCACTTAAAAAATTTGTATGTAAGCTTAACTTAAGAAATGCTAATTGCAATAAATTTAAGGCCGATTATTAAAGAAAGTGCTTCATAATATTAGTCTTGAGAATTAATTGTGAAAAAATTTTAAACATTAAATTCCTTTCCATTTTTGGAATTAGTGTTGATTTTTATTTTTTAAACCTAAATATTTATTTATGTTAGCAAAAGAGTCTTTAGATTTGAAATAATGCAGAAAGATACATTATGAGGAAGAAAGAACTGAAAACCAAAAATAACTTTTTCACCCTCAGTAAAATTTTGGAGTTTTTATGGGATGTCACTTCTCTACTTTAAACTATTTGTATCAGTTTAGCTACAAGACAAACTTTAATAAACTTTGTTTACCTTTATTAGTGTTGCTCAATGGATAGTGCAGAATCGCCTTTAGACGTTCTTTCCAGAGCCGCTACAATGGTCAGTCCTCCTACTTATGGTAAGCAATTCAAAAGATATTTTTATTTCTAATAATCATAGTAAGAAAAAGGGTTTTCCATCACTTTAGCTAGGCTAAAGCAAAGGTGTTCCATCACTTTTTCTCTAGGCTTATATATTTATTATGAGAAATGTAGTAGAAAAAATTGAACTTCATTTGATAGCTCTCTATTATTAGTTAAGTTTTAAAATTCCGGTAGCAATTTCTTTTTTATAAATTATAACCGAAGAAAATCGTGTGAATAAAATCGCCGTTAGGAAATATTTTTTATCTTGAAAAAAAAAAAAAAAAAAAAAAAGGAAAAACGAAATCGATTAACGTAAGATCGGCCTAATTAACATAAATTGTGCGATTTTTGAATGGAACGAAGAAAAGCGATAAAAACATAATCTTTCTGTTTTAACTTCTAATTTGAATCTAATTTAGTCTAATAAAAGAGTCAAGAAACAGTTTGGGTTAGAGGGTTAAATGTATATTATTTACTGTGCAGGTCTATTAAAGAATTCTTTCGATCATTACGATAAAAAAGAACCGTCTCCATCAGAATTATTTGTCAATTTTTTTTTGTATGCTTCGTAAAAAAAGATGTTTATAGGAACGCGGATTTTCGTGTTATTTCAAATATTCTAATGTTTTGGAATTCGAATCATTTTAATATGCATTTAGGCTGCGATCAAACAGGCTTGTCTGTTGATTGACGAAAGATAAATTTAAAATAGTCCTTTCTTGACCGAATATTTTAAAATGATGGCAAAGTCAATATCAATAAGAAACATTTTGGATTTTTCCCCCCGTTTTGTGTTAAAAAAAATACTTTCAGTTTTGGCAACGTGAGTTTCATCCCAATTATTTGCAATGTACTAATGTGATTAATTTCAAGGCTTTCCTTTCCGTATAAAATTGATAGCCTAAACGAAATATATTCTTTTGATCAGATGGAAACAATTAAAAATTGGCTTTTAAAGTCTTCATTGTAAATGACTTGTGGTTGAAAAATTGGATCCCTCCCTTCTCCCCAATTTTTTAAAAAAATACTGTGGGCAGGCTGGAACTTGCTGCATGTAAAGGATTATTCCGATTCTGCAATTATTTTTGTAGTGGAAAAAATTTTTTTTTGCGTTTTAAATTAAAATTAAAAATTTGTAATCGTACATAAGTACTTAATTTTTCTGAACAGATTAATTTTGTGAATAACAATCATAGACAGAAATAAATAAATCTGGCTGTGACGTCATTCCATAACCAACGTTTCCGGAATTCATTTTATACAAGCAGAATATAAAGCTTCATTCAAAAACTTGATTCCCCTATTGAATGTTCCTCTGTAACTGCGACGTCTACTTTTAGGGTTGATGTAGACGATGGAACATTGAACTTTAATTTTTTATTGCTCCTCCCGTCCCGAAGCATCCGTTATACTTCGAATTAACAATTGGATGAATTTTCCAAGTGTATGAATTATTTGGCGGTAGCTGCTCAGAGGAAAGAAAATTCCGATTCACCTAAGGCGGCTTCGAGATTAGATCGATTTTGAAAAAAATCTTAAGATGGTTGCTACAAACTTTCATAGCTAATTAAGTAATTATTGCGTTTGCATTACAAATTTGTCTTCGCTTGCGGATTAATTTAATTCTAGGATTAATCCGAGAATAATATAAAACATAATGACTTGCAATTACAATTTTTTTTTTGAGATATTTCAGCTTGTTTTGCCGTTAAGAGCCTAAGAATTTTTCGAATCAAGGAAAAAATACATTTAAATACATTTATACATTTAAAAGCATAACTTTATCCATTTAGCATTCTTCATGTGGCATGTTTAACCCTTTTAATGGATCTTTTAACTATGATCCTATCCACAGACTAATATAGCAATTGGAGACACGACTCAATTTTCCGGAATGATTAAAAAATTAGAAATCCAATTTCTTTTCAAATAAAAGCCATCGTCCAGTCAATACAGATTCCAACCGGGAATACCCGTCCCGAGATTTCCGGGATCCGATTTTTTTTTCCCGAAAAATTTCCCGGGAACATTTTTTCTTATCTAGTCGGGAATCCCGCTTGCCGGGAATCGAATATTTCTCATTTTCGAAAATTCCCGATTCCCGGGATCGACAAGTTTTTTCCCGGAAACGGGAATAATACGAATTTTATCAACTTTTTGATTGACCATTTATCACATAAAATTTTCGATATTTTTCGAAGAAAGTTATAAATATCAGAAATTGTTCATCATAATTTGCCTAAAGCGTGCCCTTCAAACAACATAGAAAAATTTTTTTCTACATGGCTCCGCTTATTTCCGAACTTACTTCCCAAAAATAGGTAGGGTTATTTTTTTTTTCTTTTCGCCTTCAAAATAAATTCTCGATTTTCCCGGGATTCTCGGGAATCTAAGTGTGTCAATTTCTCGATTCCAGGGAAATGAAAAGCTAACCAAAACGGGAATTCTCGTTCCCGGAATTAATATTTTTTCAAATTGGAAAAATTTAAGTTTTGAAAAGAAGTTGGATTAGGCCTACCCGAACAATATTTTTTTTTATTCTGAAGAAAAAAAAAACAGTTCTTGACCGTCAAAGCTTCTTACTTTTTTTTAAAAATTCCAAATCGAAAACAAAATTTAATTAAAACAATAAAATGTAAAATATAATGGGGTAATCATCCCTCGCTCTTTCGATCCAAATGGCGCCAGTCTCCCCTGTTTCAGTATCTTATTGATGTTGCTTTTATGAATATTTTTTTTCTTTTTTTAAATTTTAAGCTTTTAATTCTTTAGTAAATTCATTTTTTCGAAAATCGGAAAATTTGAAGCTGTTGGGAATTAATTTTTTTTTTCTTTTTTTTAAAGGGATGATACGTCATTTAGCTCATTAATTCCCTCCGGGCTGATCGATTCTCTTCCAAAATATTGATTAGAAAAAAAAAAGTAGACAAATCAAGTCAAACGACCTTTAGCATAGACCTTTCTTTTCGACAGTAGGAGGCTCAGAATGAACGGAAACGACCTTGCCTATGCCATTAAATTTTGACTTGTGAATTTTTTAAAATTTTTTCGGGGGGAACGAGGAAAAAAGGAGGGATTGCTTAATTGAATAAAATGGTTCTTGTTTCATTTTTTCTTTATACTTTTGAAGCCTAAATTGAACATACAATTTTTAATACTATGAATATGAATTTATCGATTCTTGCTAGAATTTGGTGATCCCAAATCTTCGCAATACAATAAGCTAAAAAATAAATAAAAAAAAATAAAAAATTCAACCGACAACTGTTGGATAGACGAGACTCAGGCTCAAGTCGTTTTAGTTACTTAATAGTAAATTGCTTTGCCCCGAGGCTTATACTCTTAAAAAGATGAATGAAAAGAGAGTTCAAAATTGAATACCTTACAAAAGTCTGCCTTCATATTACGTGCCAGGTATTTAGGTTTGTTTTTAAGGATGCACGCAGATATATTTTTTTGACCGATTATTCCAGGATAAGATGAGATGAGTCTTTCTTATAAAACTTTTGATGATATGCTTCATTTATCGACGGTCCGTTTCATACCTTTAAGGTTTGGAATGGAAGGTACGATCTGAGAGTCGAAATTTTTTTTTCCCTACTTCAGTTCATTCATCGGTTTCAGGAATCACGGATGAGATTTTTTTTTATCGTTCTTATTTACTTTTTTTTTTTTTTTTTTTTTTTTTCGGCTTCCTTTTTTTGCCATTAAGTTTTTTAACTGATGCGCTTTACGGTGTATTTTTGAGTTTTCATCAGAAAAAATTTTGGGTTAATTTACTTTAGTGAAATTCGTTGTTAGTAATTTATTTTATTGGTGTTTTGTTCATAAAAGTGGTTTCGTTTCGAAATTTTCAAGAAAGTATACTGACTGATGTGATTGTAACTGCCACCGGTTTTTTAAATGTTCATTATGTAATTATTTAACCGCTTAATTAGTAAAACTTTGGATTATTTTTACATCAAAGAGAAATGACGATGATACTGCCTTGTTTGAGGGATTTTAATTCCGACATGGGTTCTAGATCCAATGTACCTAGGTTATGGCAACCGTGGCTTAATCAAGGTATATAATTTATTTTCTTAATGTTAATTAATAATGCGTGAGCATTTTATTTATGGTTTGTGATTAGTGATTGTTATTTTTATACCAAATCGTTTAGACGTACTTTTTTTTTTTTTTTTTTTTCCTCTTTATTTTCAAGTGATTTTCCTTTTTGATTTTGAAGTACTTCAGGGCAAGCTCTTGTTGTTGCAAATTTTAGAAAAAAGTATTTTGATTAACCATTTTATGGAACTTTTTTTTCCATTCGATTAAATTGTAAATTCTGCTTATTGGCAGGCGCCGGTTTTAGCGCCGTTCAACCCGTGAGATTTTTTTAGGGTTGTCAAAATTAGTGTTTTATTTGAAATTATACTTGTCTTGCAGTCCGCGAAGGGGGGGGGGTGAAAAATATTAGAACACGGGGTAAACCTCTGTTACTATTGTGAACGCAACTTCTGTAATTGCAAAAACGTTTTGTTAATATTTTAATTTTAAAAAAAAATTCATTTATTTTCTCTTAAAAAGCTAAGAGAGCTTCAATAATTATTTTATTTTATTTATTTAAATTATGATTTAAACCGCCAAGTATTTAAGATAATATAAATTTACTTCAAACTAATATTTTTTAGAGAAAGGCCTACTTCCAATTTATTCTAAACCGCAGGCCTCGAACTCGGTCCCTAAAAGTCCATAATTTTTGAATCTGCAGCGCGTTTAGGAAAAATTTTCTATCGTTTATAATAAAGAACATAATATAATTACGAAGCAAAATTTAAAAAAAATTTAATAGAAGAAAAAAAAACAATTAAAGTTTTTTTTTTTTTTTTTTTTTGCTAGAACTCAAAAGTTTTTAAGCCATGCCACATAAACCAGAGGAAGGTACCTAAGATAAAAAAACGGACTAGCTAGTTATAGGCTAATTTTAGGTTCTTGAAAAGGTCCTTAATTTTCATGTTTTTGGTCCCCAAAGTCCTTAAATTTCAAACCAGTAACCGGTTCGAGGCCTGCCTAAACCGAAAAAAAAATTGAAGCAATAATTGTTCTAAAATTTCGAGCCTAAAATGCAACATAATTCATATCTAAACTAAAATACTCAATTTTTTTTTTTTTTTTTTTTTTTTAAATTAAAGTTAAGAGAAAAGTAAATGGGAAAGATTTTTAATTTTTTTATGAATGGCTGAGAACCTATGAAGTGGATCGAAAATTTTTACGCCAGTTCGAGTAAAATAATAATAATGGTTTTTTTAAGGACCAATGAAAGCCAGACAGGAGCTTTAACCGAGGGAAGCCGCAAGGATTTCCCCGGTTAATCGCTTCAACCGTCCTGTCCTTATTTTTATTTACCGTAAAGCAAAATGTCTGTCATCGAAAAAATATTTTAAAATTCTTTAATTAATATTATGGAAAAGTAGGGATAAATAAAAAAAATTTTGATTTTCCTATTGCGTTCACTCAAAAATTATGCAATGAGATCTACCCACCTATAGACTGTCGCGAGCCCATCGGGTGTCCCTTTATTTTTAGAATTTTAAATTTTCTATATCTCACCCCTAGAATCCGCATTCTTTGACACACATGAACCCTAATTTTTGAACTGAAACTTCCAATTTATCGTTAGGATCTGAAGTTCTTCGATCCGTCGAGCAAAGCTGATTTTTTAAAATCATTTTTGATTAAGCTTAATATTCCTTAACTAAGGAAAAGGAATAGTGATCTAATCCTTCAAATTTCGTTCGCCGAAAACTATAAAATGTTTTGATATTGCAAATTTTCAGGAGATAACAAAATTTTAATGACACTGATATCACTACTCCGAAAAATCTGAATTAGGTATAAGAGTTCAAATTTAGCCTTCAAAATTATTTTTTAGTTGCCCAGTGATGATAATCCTTTTTTTCTTAGTTTCTTTACTAAATTCCATGCCTGGTTTCTTTTAATTTCAGATGAAGCGAGAACGTATTCTAGCAAAGAAATGCCGAGTGCGAAATGGAGGAGAGATAGGAGGCAAATTATAAATAATAAAATAATCGAAGGACCTTTGGACTTTTCGACGAGGCAAAGCAATTTAAGGCCCCCGCCGTCCTACGATCAGTCCATACAAAATAAAATGTCCAGACCTTCTGTGATCAAATCCGTTTGTGGTGTTGCACTTTCCTCAAGTTGCGATCCCCAAACCCCAACTAAATCACTTCCTCATTCGGGTGAGAATTTGAATTCAAACTTAAAAAAAAAAAAAAAAACAAATTTTAAACTTGGAAATAGTAAAAATAAGAGACTGTTATTATTTTGCAGATGATGCCTGTGATCCGGCAATAGATGAACATTTTAGACGTTCTCTGGGGAAAGATTATTCCAGTATATTTTCCAAAACCGATTCAGAATTGAACAAAACTGAAAGCAACGAATCTGACTCGACGGGTCTCTCAGGTAAATTAATTTTTTCTCTTTTAACAAAGAAAAACTGCACTTGATTGCGTTGAATTTAATAATTTAACTTTTTTTTTTTTACAGTGGATGATCATTTTGCAAAAGCCCTCGGAGACACGTGGATAAAATTAAAAGAAAAAGAAAACGAAGAAAAAGTCAATTCAACTGTTAAAAGTAATAATAATCGGTTAGGTAACGTCAAAGATTTAACGAATGGACAAAGCGAATCTGTCAGTGTGAAAAAGAAGAAAAAACAGACGAAAGAATCTATGTTAAATGACAAAAGAAGAGCGGTAGCTACTTCGACATAGACAAAAATTAAATTTTCTTCCAATGTAAGTTTTTTTTAAAAAAAATTTTTACCCAAGGCTCTATATCCACTCCAGATATTTATTCATTAATTCTTCTTTTTCCAGGAGGGGGGGCCTCAATTGAAATGACGAAAGAGCAATATATTCCTAGGTACGTGATAAATGAGAATGAATGGTTGTGTACCTGCTTAAAAGTAACGACGTATCATCGTAGAAAAGCCAAAACATTTATTTTGGTTTTAATTCCTAATGAAAAAATTGTAATTATGTAATCTAATTAGTTGCATTCTTTTTATTATTTATACATTAGATTTAGAAAATTGAGAAGTTTTGAATATGCTCTTCTCTTTCAATTTTGACTGTATTTGTTCCATGACTGTCTTCTTTTTTTCTTTATATAAAGTAGATTTTTAAGAAAAGCTCTGGGAAAAAATTTAATGTAATATTATTTATGTATTTAAAAAAAGCAATCGCGCCTCCTTTACTTTTTGGGTTTATATTCTTCAAAAACCTTTTCTATAGGATTGAAAATTATATAATTTTTTTTCAAGTTTAGTTCCTAAATATGATTATCTACATTTTTAATTTATTTTATTAAGGAGGCAATTTTTCGTTAGTTCCTATTTTTTTTTTTCTAAATAAGAATCATATTGCTTGTCATTACATATATTTAAACAGCTTTTATAACTATATTACTCATTGTTCATGGTTTACTTTTAATGGTAGAAATTAAATGCAGAGGTATTTCGTATTCCTAAAAAATTGCGAATCACAAAAACACAATCAGTCTGCTGGATAAAATGATTATTATTTTCAAAGAAAATATTTTTTTTAATATGTAAACATTTTTTTTCCTCATATTATTTATTTATTATGTGAGTGGCAAAGATTCGAGCTATTTATCATTATTTTTCAAATTAATGACATGAATTTTCAAAGATAAACATTTCTAGAGCATGGATGATTTATTGTAAATATTATGTATTTAATGTTATAAGGTAAAGCAATTAAATGAAACACGTTTTAAAATTATACTTTAAAAATTGTTTTTTTTTTTTTTTATTATTTATATTTTTTGTGAATGTGCAACAACTATATTTTGATAATTAGACAAAAATAAACTTATTAAAGACTAAAGCAGATGAAAATATTTGATGTGACATTCAAAAAATTTATTCTTTTGTAAAAAATGATGTAATTTATTCCGAAATAAGTTTCATCAAATTTCTTTTCCTGACTAAAACAGCCTGTAATTTAATCATTTTTAAAAGTTGGGGAGTCCGAAAAAAATTAAAGCTAGATACTTCGATTGAAAAAGTTTTCAGGTCACTGGAGTAGTTTTTTTTTTAAATGGACCATTCAAAAGTAAAATAAAGTGCCCTTCGGCGAAATAACCAACTTGGTTCAGTGGAATCCAAAATGCAATTTACACACCAAATTAAATAGGAATTTCCCTTTATTTTCATTTGGCTCTCAGCAAGGGGAAGGTTCAGGGATTGGGACAATGATTCTGGAATAAAAAACATTAAGAGAAATTAACACCTATAACTATATCAAGAAAATATCAGTTTAATTCAAAAAATCAACATTTCTTTTTATTTTTTTTTCTATTTACAAACAGTCCTACATTAATTTTTTTTTTAAAAAGCCATTCTTTAAAATTATATTTTCCTTATTTGTAATAGCTATTTACAAATCTATTAATAATTTTTTAATATTCCCAATTAAAAATATTTGTCTAAAATAACTTTAAAATTATGTCTTTTTTTCGTAAGCGAATCTATATAGTTTTTAGTGTCTTTAATTACAAAAATATCCTCGAGCATCCAATTGAAATTGATTTACTTTATCCATCACAGATGTATTCAATATTCAGTCCAAATAAAAAAATCATTTTGTTACTTTAGAATAATTTACATGCATAAAAGGGCTGCATTTTGATCATGTTAAAAAAGGAAGGAAGCCTTACTTCTGCCGATCGAGTAATTCAATCAGTTCCTCCCTCGAAGTAACCGGTAGAGAGCACGTCCGATTTCTACAAACATAAGCACTTGCAAGGCCATTGACTGCTTTCATATTTCTAATAATGTCACATTTTTTATACAGAATGCTGTCTTCGTTTCCATCAGCTAAAGCCAAAACTTTGTTCGGTATTAATTTTTTGTTAACAATGTTCAATAAACTTGCTGTTTCCGGTTCTTCTTTTTTTCCGGTAATAAATATCTAAAATTGAAAAAAAAAACTTTCAACGCACTCCGAAAAAAAAAAAAAATACTTGTTCACAAACCTGAACAGGTCCGTCGCTGTAAAAAATGAGTCCAGACACCATTTCCGGTAAAACGATCGGCATTTTATTTAAACGTGGTGAGAATACCGATAAAATTTTCCCAGCTTTTTCTTTGTAATTGGGATTATCCAAAAAGGAGCTCAATCGCATGAGATTTAAAACTGATACAGAATTCCCTGAAGGCTCGGCACCATCTTGATCTAAAATCACAAAATTCACTTTAAGTTAAAAAAAAAAAAAAAAAAAAATCAAAATTCTGTCAAGCACCTTCTTTCATTCTAATTAAAATTGAAGAATCCCCAGCTGGACTTGTAAAATATCCTGCATTCCCTTCATCCCAAAACAGACGGTCTTGCGTTTCTTGTAAAATTTCTGCCCATTCTATCCAAGTAGGATCGAAAGAAGCTTCATACAAATCTAAAGCTCCCCGAATCAAAAAGGCGTAATCGTCCAAAAAGCCGTTAATCGGCTTAACTGGTTGTGCTATTTCATCGTTTTCTCCCTTATAACAACTTCGTAAAAGTGTTTTCTCAGAATCATCGTATAAATGTCGTCGAACGAATTTCGCAGCACCGATTGCACGCTGTATGTAGCTCTGATTTTCTAATGCTTGGCCAGCTTTAGCAAATCCACTAATCATAAGTCCTGTAACAAAAACCAAATATTGTATTTTTCTCCAAGGAAAGCTTTCCTCATCCTTTAACTTACCATTCCAACCAGTCAACATTTTATCGTCCAAATGAGGTCTTGGTCTTTTTGACCTTGTCTCATACAAGATTCTCCTGCCTTTTTCTAAAATCTCTTTTACTTTTTCCACCGAAATTTCAAATTTCTGTGCAGTTTCCTCTTCACTTCCAAAAACAATCAGTACATTTTTGTTTCTTAGCTCTCCATGTGGATCCTAAAAAAAAAATTTAATTCATTACTGTTTATTTATCTAAGTCAATGATAAAAAAAAATTAAAAATATGACTACTAAAATTTTTCATACCTTAGATGATGACACATTGCCTTCCGGCTTTACTCCGTAATGAAAACTAAAAACATCAGCATGAGTCACTTCGGGATTTTCAGGTATGGTTTCAATTAAAAGATTTTTAATCTCTTCATACGTCCACACGTAAAAGGCCCCTTCCTTTTTCTCTTTTGCATTTGCAGATGGTAAAGAATCTGCATCCTCAGCGCTATAAAATCCTCCCGACTAAAAAAAAAATTCAAACAATCTATCAATTCCGCTTTTTATATCTTTTCTTAAAACTTACAGGATGACTCAAATCCCTGTTAACATATTCTAAAATATCTTTTATCACATCAGCGTAAGTTTCGTCTTTTGTAGCCAAATAGGCAGATGTGTAAGCCACAACCAGTTGTCCTTGATCATAAAGCATTTTTTCAAAATGAGGAACATGCCATTTACCATCAACTGAATATCTCGCAAATCCCTGGAACGTAATTAACGCATTAGACAAAATAAAGATTAGTTACTTTTTAAATATTTAATATATTTTACCTGTCCAATGTGATCATGTATTCCGCCTTTAGCCATCATTTTTAAAGTAAATGTGGCCATTTCCAATGCCTTTTTTCCCGATTCCGACTTAGGCTCTTTAGCATACAGAGAGAACAGAAAATTGAGATTGACTGGCTGAGGGAATTTCGGAGCTTCGCTAAATCCACCATACTTTTTTTCAAAACTACTAGATAATTGTTGAAGGCATTTATCCCAAGAACCAAAGCTTGGAAGACGTGCTGATGATAAATCTGACGGGGATTCTCCTAAAGAAGATATTTCTCCCAAAACATTCATAATTCGTTTTCCTGCTTCAGAGAATTTTTGACTACTTTCCTTCCACTAAAAAAATTTACATTTTTAATTTGACAAATTGAATTCTATGACAGCAATTTTAATTCTACCTGCTTTGCTATATGATTTAAAACAGACTTAAAACCTGGTCGTCCGTACTGGTCTTCGGGTGGAAAATACGTACCCCCGAAAACCGGTTCTAACGACGGTGTGAGCCATACCGACATCGGCCATCCGCCCCCGCCGGTGTTTACCTAAAAAATTAATGTTTTTTGTACCTTTCTGGAAATGGATACAAGCAAGTTTGGGAATCCAACATGTCCAAATGAATCTTCTGGAGGGTAATAGCTCCCTCCTGCAACAGGTGTCAAATCAGGTAACAACCATATTGACATTGGCCACCCACCATGGCCATTAAGTGCCTAAATTTGGAAAAATATCCTTTATGCCTTAGTAATTATCTTTTTTTTTTTTTTGATAGATAATTTGCAAACATGATTTAAAAATTATGTTTACCTGAACAAAAGTCATATAAAGCTTGTCAACATCAGGTCTCTCTTCTCTGTCAACTTTGATGCAAACAAAATTTTCATTCATAATTTTTGCAATCTCTTTGTTTTCAAAACTTTCTCTCTCCATAACGTGACACCAATGACATGTTGAATATCCAACTGAGAGAAAAATCAGCTTGTTTTCTTTTTCTGCTCTTTTAAAAGCTTCTTCTCCCCAAGGATACCAGTCGACGGGATTTTCAGCATGCTGCAGTAAATAAGGCGATTTTTCGAAGCCCAATCTATTTCGACCCCGACCGTCCGATGTACCAGCCATACTTGTAAAAAATTTTGCGGCTTTCTTTAAGCGATCGAATCTGAAACTATGAGAACCATAAAAATAATCTGAATCTAAAAAAATTAAACAAATTACATAATGGCAACCAAAACATACTTTGTTGTTTCTAGTTGATTGAAGGCAACGTTACCAGAAACATGTGACAATCCTCTGTTAGATTGGAGATTAGATGACCTCTTAAGTTTACTGATAATATGAAAATAACTGCCCAAATTCCGGCAAGTCATACCACAAATGCTACTACAGACATTTCTTAATAATCATTCTGATATGACAATTTCAACTCCAAACAACAAAATAACAACTTTCAGCAGACGATATTTACGTTTATGAGGGTTTTTGATTTTTTTGGTTGGCAGTAGTGTTAAAAAAAAAAAAGTTGCTTTGCTGAGTTGTTTTGGTTGTTTTCGTTTCTGGTGCATACAGTTGCAGTTGTTTGTATTTTTCTTCCAAAATGCAGCAAGATATACCTCAGCAACCTCAAGAAAAATTAGATAACATTTCGAAAGTAAAATCTTTAATTTTACCTTTAAGAGAGTCGTTATCTCAAACATTAAAGACTGCAGCTCAAGCTCTACATCAAAACAGTTTAATCGACGCTGGCTCGACAAAAGGAGTAGATGCGACTATACCTCGTTTTGATAAAAATTTAGAAGAATTTTATTCTATTTGTGATCAAATTGAATTACACTTATGGACGTCAATAGAATGTGTAAATCAAGGAGCAAGCAGTCAAAGATATTTACCTTGTCCAGTAACACCTACAAAGACTGAACCAATGGGGTACCCAGACAATACAATAACATATCCTCATTATTTAGCTACAGTTAGAGCACAAGTTTCGTATGCAGATGAAATTCGTAAAAGCTTGACAGCTACTGCCCAAAATATTGATGGTTCATAATTAAATAAGTTGGATATTATTTATAATATTTGTTGAAGTGATGTACATATAAGGTGATAAAGAATAAATATATAATTATTAATTTTGTATTGCAAATTTTCATGAAATACAAAATGTTTTAAATAAAATACAATCAAGAAATTTTCTGATTCAGAAAACAGAAACTGATTAATTCCTGTAAACAAACCACAAATTCTTGATTTAATATATTTTGGTAACCAAACCAGCTGCTATTGAAACACCTCCAACTCTTAGCATGAATCGTCCCAGCTCTTTTATGTCCCTGTACAATTCAAGACATATTGGTCTTGAGGTTTCTATTTCTACAATGGCATTGGAATGTTTTGCCAAACATCTCGGCTTTTTTTTAATAACTTCTCCAGTACTTTTATTTAATTGTGCAATTAAATTTTTGACAGTGCCTTGTTCTGCTAGAGACTGTGTATGAATTACAACAGGATAACCTGCAATAAAAATTATAAAATACTTTGTAATGAAAAATGGTAATGCAGTAGAAAAAATATTAAATCACAAAGTTGAGCTTTACCTAATGTAATGGGCACATTAATGTTGAAGACAATAATCCTAGCTTCGAATCTACAAGTCACTGGCATAGGACTAGCTGGATCACATAACACATAACCTACATTAATATTCTGCATATCATAATTTGAGAGTGTCAAATTGACGCGATCCCCAGCATATGCTGAGGTTTCAGCAACATCATCAATGCTTATATCTAGAAAAATCAATAACGAACCAAAATAAATTAACAAACTCTTGTTTCTAATTTAAGCTTCAGCTTACTTTTAATCACTGCAAATTCGTTGTGAGGAAGTACCAAAATTCTGTCACCAGATTTAACAATGCCGGTTTCAACACGACCTGAGACACAAAAGCCAGATCCTTGGCCCTTAAAAATGTCATTAACAGATATCCGCAAAGGCTTGGATACGGGTCGGTCTGGCACTTTAAAACCATCTAAAACAAAAAATAAAAAGTTGTTGTAAAACCATAATTAAAAAAACCTAACTTTTCGTCTTACCAATTACTTCCAATAAAGTCGGCCCTTTATACCAATTCGTTAAAAGCTTCTGTGTAGCTTTTTTTACCAAGTTCTCGCCTGCCAAACCGCTGCATGGTACATAAATCACATCGGATTCCCTGAATCCAACCTGTTTCAGAAAAGACCCTAATTTCGTTTCAATTTCTTTAAATCGCTCTTCACTCCAATCGACGGTGTCTAACTTATTCACGACCACAGCCAATTGAGAAACACCTAAAAAATAAAAAAAATTAATTGTAATGGCATTTTACATAAAAAAAAGAGCACTTTTATCTTTAGATGAAAAATTTTTACCAAGAGATCTAACAAGTAAAGCATGTTCACGGGTTTGTCCGCCGCTTTCGAAACCAGTTTCGAACTCGCCGCGAGTTGCGTCAACCACGAGAAGAGCTACGTCAGCTTGCGCTGCTCCAGTTATCATATTCGGTATGAAATCTTTATGACCGGGAGCGTCCAATAAATTTACAATTTTAGATTCAGTCTCGAATTTTGATTGGCCTACGTCCATGGTGATTCCTCGAGTTCTAAAAATGAATTTTAAATTATGGCTTTAATTGAATTATTTTTCGCTTGTGCTTACACAAAGTCAAATAGCCCTTTTCCGACAACGGCCTTTTGGTGAAAAACAATTTTCATAACGAATGATTTTAAAGTATTTTTTGAAAAATTGCGGAGCCCCTTCAAAACCCGCCATACTCTCAGTTATGGCTTTAAGAATGGAGCTTCAGATTTGATTAAGACCTGATTAAGGAAACTCTTCCGAAAGTTTTTGGTGATTTTCCAAAAATTCTCCCCAATCGTACATATACGATAGTTGTCAATAAGTGGGTCTTTTCCGAATCGTTACACATACGATAGCTATCGGAAAACGGTTAATATACAATGATTTTTCTTTCACTATTTAAACTTGCCTTTCTTCTCCGGTTTCATCCAAAATCCAAGCATATACAAAAGACTGTTTTCCAACTTTTTTGCTCTCTTGTTCATATTTATGCATAGTTTTTTGATTAACTTGTCCTAAAGCATATAAAAGGTGGCCCATCAAAGTACTTTTCCCGGCGTCAACATGTCCGATAACCACCATGTGCAATACCTCTTTTCTCTCTCCTCTTTCTAATTTGTATAATTCCTCCGCATTTATTTTTTCCCTAGCTGCGCTCAGTCTGAAAAAAAAAAAAACGATATTTTAATGTGATACCCTTCAGACGTTAAAAAATGGCTAAGGTAAAATAAAATAAAATTTATGTGTTTACTTTGCAGCTGCTTTGTTTAAAGTTTTCGATTCTACATCTTCCGCATCCGAGGGTGTCATTCTTCCTCCAGCCGGACTTGTACATCTCGGTGAATTAGAACTTAAAGGAGGTTTTAAAGACTCCGGAACATCAAAACCCTTTTTCAAAACACCACTTGAAACAACTTTTATGGAAGGCACTTGGGCTTCAAAAGTTGTTTCTTTTTCAGTAGGTCCGTCATCTTTTTTTAGCGTCTCGACGGATGCCTCGATTTTCCCACCTGCAAATGGAAGAGAAACTGCAAATTTTTAAAATTTTAAAAAGAAAATAAAAGAAAAATATAAAAATAAGGAAAACAAGGGATTGTTTTTCCAAATCGCAAAAAATTTGCAAAATTTGTATCATTCAATTTTTAATATGAAAACGAATTCTTACCTTAAGACTTGTTCGACCGATATGAACAAATCCTGCGAATTAAATGCTCGTTTTAAAGAGAAAAATGAATTAGAAAAAAATGCATCACATTCCTTTTTCGCTTTTCCTTTAAAATAAGGTGCATAGCTGCACTGTATACTAAATATTGAGTACTTCAAAAACTCAAACGAAATGCTCCAAACAATTACGGTATGGCTGCTTGCAGAATGTCGAAAGCGACTTTAGTGATGTACGTCTGGCTAATTCATTTGATTTTTTTTTTTTTTTTTTTTTGTTATCAGCTCAGCTAGGCTGAATAATATCATATTGTTACTGAACACTCAGTTTATTGTTAGTAAATAACTTATACAAATCTCTGATTCAACAGTGCACCAAAATTTACTTTCAAAAGATGCACAAAAATCGTATAATAATTTTCACAATCTTAATCGATAGCTAATGAAGTGGATATCTTTTGCAAAGTATTGTATCTATTTATTTATTTATTTATTCGAAAATGGTACATCTTTCATTATAGAGAGCAGTAAAAACTAAGTTTATCGATCCAAGAAATTCCAGGGCGAATTTCTCGCAGTAATCCAAATTAAAATATTAAAATTTGTTGATAAAACCGAAATTATAAAGGCAAATAAATACGTTTTAATTTTAAAAATGGATGATTATAAAATAACAGCTTAACTTTAAAAATCTATAAAAAAAAACCTTACAGTACGAATATTAGCCTAATTATTGTAACATAGATCTACTGTATTATATGTTATTTTCTTCTCAAGTGTTTCAATATAAGATCATCTGGGGACGGAGTTGCAAAATCGAATCTAACAATTCGTTGAGGCAAAATCGTTTCAAGAAATGAAATTCTTGGCCTAGAATATCTCCACTTCCTACATAAAATTTTACCAAATGGGGAACAGCTTTTGGCATTTAAACTGGACTCTGTATCAACTAAGTTAAATTCTAGGAATGAATCTCTAATAATGTCAGGTTTGATTTTAAGTAAACCTATATCATTTTCAGCTTGTTTGGGAAATGTTCTTGGGTAAGACTGAATCTGATTAAGTTTATCTACAGACTTTAGAGCACAAGTTAAATCAATCACCCAATTTTCCGGATTTTCATCTTTTTTAGGAGTTAATTTTGGAATGACAAATTGTTTAGGTTTTTCATCTGCAGACTGAAAATTTTTAATTTTATAAGTTAAAAAACTTTGTGAAAATTCAGCTAAAGTCTTGTCGCTATCTTGATTTTCTAAATCTTGATCTACTTCTGATTTTTGATGGCATTCAATTAATGATTTAAGAGAGGAGAAATTATTCTCTTCATCTGTAATTTTTAAACCTTGTATGCTTTTACCAATTTTTTCCATTTTATCTGTTTTCAATTTTGGAATAATAAATTTCTTGCTTTCATTAGGTAAGCTATCCCCCCCACCACCACCACCAAATATACTTTTTTCATTTTTATTTTTAAAAAATGATGAGATTTCTTGGGTTTCATCTTACCTTATCCATGAATTAATATGATCAATGCAGGCATTTCATGAAAGAAAAAGAAAAGAACTCCATTATAGCAACACAATAATAATAGCTATGATATAACTTAAAAAATTTTCTAATAATCCTACCTTTATCTCTCCCTGCTTTCCTTTCCCTTTGTGGCTTAGGTTCTCCTGAAAATTTGTAACATAAAAATTTTATTTGAAAAATTTTAAAAAAAATCTTATAATTTAAATCAACTACTCACCAATATTAGGCTTCTGAGTTGCTTCTTTATGATCTAAAATTGCATTTAATGATTTTTTAACATCAAATTCATGTTTAATAACAATTTCTTGGATAGCAGCTATGGGCATGGTATCACCAATCACATTTTGTACTTCATCAACACAATATTTAAGTTTATCTTCTTCTAAATCGCTGAGTTTTGGTTTCTGAAATGAAGCCAGTGAAACATCCTCTGCTCCAACTTCTTCATTCTCTTCAGCAATATCATCTTCTTTGTCAATAAATGCTGAAATCTGAGTATTCCTGGATCTGTCAAATAAAAATCTGGCTTCGCTGGGGGATACGCAATAATCATCTTCTACCGAATGACCGTACACGTCGTCGAATCCTTCGTATTCTGCAGAACAAATAGCAATGTACAAAGCGGTATTAAAATTGCATTGCTGACAATTAAATAACGTTCAAAATACCTTCTGAATAATTCATAGACCTCACTGCCCTGTGGCGAGACATTTTCAATTTCACGCATTTCACACTTGTGCAACAATTAAATCAGAAAACATCTTTTTCGCAGATCAACCAAATTTCAAAATTTCATTATAAAAAAAAATCAAAACAGGTTAAATACGTGGTTCCAACTTCAGAACGAGTCGTGGTTTTAGATGTCCTCGTGGTTTTAATTTTCCGGTACATAACATAAACATAACCTAACCTAACCTAACCGCAAAGCAATTTATTTTGTTACATTCTTGTTTTTATTGAAGAGCATTTTTCTGTTTTTAAACTTTACGGAAAGCGAACTGCACACTTGTCAATTGAAAGATTTACTTACTTTTGCATCAAAATGTTTCATATAGAACGGTTATTATGTAAAAATATTGCAAATGTATTCAAAAATAGGTCTATTACCCCATCTGTCTACAATATTTGTGAGTGTAAAAAGTTCACTTGTTGTAAATTAAATTTTCATTTCATTCCATTACGTAACATTTTTTATAGATTCTAGGAAACTATTTTCACCTGGAAAGCTGGGAATTGATAAATATGCTCAGGATAGACAACAACATGAGGTACAGATGCAGGAAAAATTAGATTTTTTTAAAGAGAGGATGGCTCAAGTGTGTATGCCCAATTCTTCTGAATTTGTATTTACAAATGATCTAAAAATTATGGTCTATCTAGCAGAAAATGATGAAGATTTAGAACTTCTGAAGTTGATGATGAAAAAGTAAAATATTTTATTTTTCAAATGTCATTATTTGTTACGATCTTTACATTACATCTTTCATTTTTTTCAGATATAGTAACCCTAATAGCCAAATTAGATTTAGTAGTTTTATAGTTGGACCTGTAATTATGAGATTGTACCATTATTTGGGCAAACCTTTGGAGGCCATGGCTGCTTTTGAGGATGAAATGACTAGTTCACTTTTTAACCAAGTTTCATCATTTACTATATTATTAGATCTTTTATATAAGCATCAATATTATGAAGAAGTATGCAGAATATTTCATATAATAGTAGATAAGCAGTTATCTGGTAATTCATACAATCGAGACTGTGTTTTACTATATTTTGCTGCTTGTTTTAAGTTGGTAAATATTAAAAGAAAAAAAAATTTAATATCAACTATTAAATAAGCTAAATTGATTATATTTTTAATTTATCATTTTTAGAACACTCCAGAAAAATTTGAAGAAGCAAAAAAAGTATGGCTGGAAGTAAACAGAAGAACTGATCGAATTTGGTATAAAATAAAGCAATTGTTTGCGATGCTAGCAATAAATCAGAATGAACCAAATATTGCTCTTGAAGTACTGTCAGAAATGCAAACAGCAGTAGCCGAGAACATTAGTCTTTATGTATGTTTTTATTTTTAAGAATCAAATTATGATCAAAGAAATTTATAAAAATATGATTTTTTTTCCTTTTAGGTGTTAGCATCAGCCAAGCAAATCGTTTGCAAGAGTCACTTTTTCATTTAAGAAGTCTTATATTGAAAGACAGTTCTGATTTATCTAAAGTCTTTGTTACCAAGGATACAATGGAAAAATTAAAAATATTATTTAAGGATAACGAGACATTTGCAAAGGATCTGAAAAATATTGAAGAGCAGTGTAACATTCACAATCTTATTAGGAACGAGGTAAGGCTGTAGGAGAATTAGTAAAAAAATTAAGATTATTACATAAATTCACATTTCCTATTTCAGACTCTTGAGGACCTGCTGACAGCTGAAGTAACGGATACAGAAGATTATGGAGAAAAACGCAATTACAATTCCAGAGATAGACGTCGTTCATACCGATGATAAGTAATTTAAAAAATTCAGCAACTGTGAAGTATTTTAACAGTTTATATTTAAAAAAAGCAATAAGTGCAACACAACAATCACTTTGAAAACATTTTATTTGCTTTCAAAGGATTAATAAAAGAAAAATTCCACCATAAGGAATCTATGTCTGAGCCTAAAATAATCAGAGCCTTCATTCTTCCTGAAAATTTCGTTTCAAGTTGAGTGAATACTCTTTAAGTTGTATGCCTCACAAGACATTTTTAGATGACTTACGCCAGGTCTGCACGTCCTGAATACCTATACAATTTTTCAAAACAAAACTATAATTATTATTATTTTTTTTTTTTTTTCAAAGTGGTAATTATACTTTAGGACAAAACATTACATTCAACAATTTAACCAATATTCTTTAAAAACATTTTTAGCAAATATAGGAACATTAATTTAACTTGACAATTAATTTAATTTATAACAATTCATTCATTTTTTTGTTCGTTACATCATAAAATATTTTACAATCTTACACAATTAAAGCTTAAATTTTTTTTCCAGTAAAAAACGAACTGGTTAAAACAATATTTTTAGTTTAAAAAGAAACGAATTCTTACATGTTTACTTAAAAATACATGGTACCTTTGTGCGTTTCATCAATATTTGTTTAAGTATATAAAGTTTAAAATTTTATTTCAAAAAGTAGTAAATTATTAAAAAAATAATTACATATTTTATTTTAATTTTCAAATTAAAAAACCCTGCTTTCTTATAGTACTTTAAAAAAACTGCGTACTGTTTCTATATTTTACATTTAACAATGCAATATTACAATAATAATTAAGCTACTTCAACAAAATACACTCCTTTCCCTGTAACTTAATTCTTCACTCTTCTTTTTTATCAACCCATCATTATAATGAGCTACATACTCATCCATAACGCCTTAATATCGTCATATAGATTATAATTATTTAACAAACTATGGAGTAAAACAATTTTTAACCACCAAGCATGACGTTCAATGAACATTCAAAGCAATTTCTGTAGTTATTTTTGGCAAAGATTAATATATAACTAAAAACACTCAGCAACATAAATGTTAGCATTACAGCTTGAGCACTAAACAATAGTTAAATGCTCTTTTGTTGTGTAAATATCCCTGATGGTTTCATTTGAGTAATATTTTTACTGTACTGAAATTTCGTAAAGAATAAACCTGCATGTTGTATTTGGCAGTGCTAAAAATGAAAAAGAAAGGTAAAAATACAACTTAAATCCATGTAAAAAAAAATACAACTACAATGTACGATCATTGATTCGGGCCGGATTAAACTCTTGTTCTTGAACGATTGCTTAATTTTTTTAAAAAAACTACGTTCTTACCTGGTTTGTTTCTATGGCATGAATTGAGCAGCAAGATATCCTGAAAAAAAAATTGTACTGTACATATACTGTACAACAAGTTAGGATGAACATCTGATACACAATAAACCTGAGCTGTAAACTTACTTAAATTTTTTTTCAAATAATTCCAGAAATTTCTAAAACAAAAAAGGGAATTAAATAATGCGTAAAATTTTGCAAACAGTCACCAACCCAAAGGAAACTGAGAAAGTAAAATGAAATAGTAGCAAAATCAGTGAACTATAAACTCACTTGGCTGAAATAAATTTTTCTCTATCCTTTTTTGCTTCCTAAAAATAAATGAAGCATAATATTTTTACATATTCTGAATTATTAAAAGTTAAAAACGTCGTATTGCACTTGAAAAAAGTTTTAAAATATTTACCTTGTAGTCATTGAACTTGTTCTGATGTATATCCTCCATTTTCATCATTGTATTTGGACTTTGAGACAAAGGACCAGAGTCAGCCAAGACAAAAAAATTTATAATGCAACCACGAGAAATGTGATTCTCTTGCAAAGTCCCTTGACTCAGACATCTAGAAAAATCAAGCAGCTTGTCAAACAATACTTGGAAAACTTTTTGATAAAGGATTGTTACCTGTGATTGTGCAGCAATAGTATTTGCTCTTCAGATACTTCAATCAACTCAGAAATTACCTTTTTTATCAAGAGTACTTTTGTGTACTTTGTAACTGGTAAATTAAAAGTGCCCCTTGTATTTGAAACAACAGTAATCGTAATTTCTCCCCAAAAACTTTTACCGACGACTGTTTCCATTTGGCGGTTTTTAGAGCTTGTTTTAGAAGATGTAGATAAAGTTGAAGAGGTCACCACATGATGACCTACTTCATCAATGCAAGATATCATTTTCACCGATCTCTGAAAATTGTCACTTTCTGGTTTTAAGTTTTACAAACTGGAACGGAATATATTCATTAGTTTATGTAAAATGCACATATCCCGCGTTATACTTTTTAACATATTGAAAAACGTTCCAATCATGTGCGACATCTAGAAGCAAAGCTAGAATTACTCTTCAGAAAATAGAAAGTTATTGGTAACTATTTTTTCCGTACTAAAGGTAAATGAAAAGTTTAAATGATTGTCCTTTCTTGATATTAAGATTGTAGTACGAAATAAATAACGAAAAGGACTTATGAATTTTTTTTTTTTTTTTAAAGAGGAAAAAAACTGAAACTGACTTGCGCGTTTGCAGCTCTCCCTAGCCGTAATAAATGGAAACTGTAAGTAAACTTAGAGAACATAAATATACAGTATACGAAACCTTCGTATATATACAGTATATAAATACGTATATAAATACGGATATAAATACCAGGTCGTATTTTTTTGTATTTTATTAAGTTTTTATAACTTTTCGCTCTTTATGTTATCCAAGGGTATGAAATTCTAAAAAATAAGACCAAGCAGGATTTTTTCTTCCATGTGGATTGGGATTTACCGTAAATAATTTACAAAAATTGTAAAATAAAACAATGCAAGAATGACGATTAGCTGTATGGCGCTTTCTGCAAATGCCGGCCATATTTGTTAATAATAGTTTCTGAAAATGGCGCAAAAAATGGACGCTCGATTGGTTTTATTAAATCAATTTTATCCTTTTAATTAATCATTTTCATTGATATTTTACATTCCTATGTCATTCACAATTAATTAATCTACCATTATGAGTGCAAAAAATTATTCCGGAGCTTTATTTAAAAGAGAAAATAGGGTTTTTAAAAAATATACTAGGGTATAGAAAATATACATGGTATATTTTTTCCAGTATATTTTTGTATATAAATACTATTTATATACAGTATTTATATACGTATATTTATACATGACATTCTCTAAGTAAACTAATCAAATTAATGATAAGCTTTTATGTTGGCCAAACTGATAAATGTAAACAAAACAGTCAAATCAGCGGTATCAGTATTTATTTGTGATACTGTAGCAAATCAATCACATCTCCGTTTCGGTTCAATTACTTGTATTATTGCCTCATTGTAAACCATTTTTACATTTCATACATATTACAAAATTTTTTTTATTTTTAATGGCAGTTGCAGATTTCACGTGGAATGACCTCTTGTCAACAACAGAACATTTCGGTCGCGAAACTGATTTATCTGATTATGAAAAAATAGATTACAAAAAAATTGAAAGTGATAAATATTCAAAATTTACTCATGGCAGTCACGTTTTAATTTTTGCAAGAACTAATGATAAATCTTTTAAATTGTATGACAGGAAAGCAATTGTTCTCGTGAGTATTTATAAAAATGAAGGTTAGTAATTTTCAAACCTTATTCAATTTTATTTTTATAGATGCAAATGAGATTTGATGGTTATTTGGGATTTCCCGGAGGATTAGTAGATCCAGGGGAAACACCCGTTGAAGCTGTCAACAGGGAATTGAAAGAAGAAGTTGGCATTGAACAACAGATAGTTTCTGAACAACATCATCAATTTACCCATGTAAACAAAAAACAAAATTTCATTTTGCACTTTTATGCTGTGGAAGTTTCCAAAAGTGAAATTTTGGAATTTGAAAAGAATTCTTTAACAGCTCATGATCATGGTGAAGAAAGTTTAGGCATGGTCCAAGTTCCATTATATACAATGGGTGATGCATATAGAGGATTTCCTTCTTTCCTAAATAATAATTTTGTGGGTAATGCAAAATATCAACTTGTTGAAACTTTAGTGAATTTAAAAATTGTAACAAAAGAGTATGTTATACAAGCACTTAATGCCAAACCAAAGACTATAACATAGTTTCTTGTAAATGAAAGCTGGAATCAAAATCAAGATAAGTTTGTGGTATAGTAAAATAATTATTTTTACCTAAACATTTTAGAAAATTGTTACTGTGATTAAAAGTCTTATTATTTTTAAATTCGCAAAGACTTTTTTTTTTTTTTTTTTTTTCATCAAAATCTTCAGAAATATATAATCAAAAAGTTAATGCATGTCTAATATCCATTCATACAAAATTTTGAATCTTCTTAATATTTTAAGCTAAGAGGCGCTATTGTTGCTTAAAAAAATTTCATTTTAGAAAGGCGGCGGAGTTTATCCATTAAGAAAGGAGAAAAAACAATGTAAAAAAATTGGGTTGACTATTATATGAATAGTTCTTGAAGAATAAAAATCTGGACATGTTCAGTTGAATTATCATGGCTTTACAAAAATTCCCTTTAAACTTATAATGAGGTTTGAAAAAGGTATTGATACCTTACAGATTTATCCAGTTCCAGGGGAAAATTCATAGAGCTAAAGGGCATGGACTGAGATTTGTCGGGAAATATGTGCTCATTTTACGGAGGAATTCCGGAACCAAAACTGGAATTATCTATAATTTTCTCCATCCTTAGTTTGACTAGATCATTTGGATTATGAAACATCAGGCGCAAATCAAAAAATTGAAGCTTATGCTTTTGAATATTTTTAGAAAGAAAAAGACCGTAATTACGGTCATATAATAACAGTACAATAAAGTAAAAGTATAAAAAAAAAGTTAATAAGAGGAGTGCAATTTGTTCAACTCCAGTTAAAGGGTAAAGCAGACATTTTTTTTATAAATTTGTAAAAATATAGGTAATGTAAGTATAAAAAACAAATTTGAAGAGTTAAAATAAAAATCATTATCGAATAAAGTTCGAGAAACATTTTCAGAAGTTTCAAAACAACGGGTTTTTCGACCTTGAATTCCAGCTCCATTTTTCTCCAGTTTACCCACAATACCTTGCGCGCTCCTCCTGAATTCAAAATGGCGATTATTGGTGTTGTGTACGTATGTCTATAAATATGTTCCATTTTGTCAATTATTGAAATTGTCTCATTATAAAATACTACTCTGGATCAAATATTAGGTGAGTAATTCAAAATAACCAGGCATTCATAGATTTTCATTTACGATTCGGGTACGTTAAAGAGTTAATCAATTGTTTATACACGCCGTGTTCCAGTTGGTTGCGATATTTTGACATACCGTGCGAACAAGTGTTTTTACTTTTAAAATCTTCCAGTTGGTTGGAGTCATGAATTAAAATAAATTTAAACCCCCGAGAGAAGGATGAATTTGTTTGTTAATTGTATCATATGTTCATAAATCGGTCAAATTTTTTTTATAGCTAAGATTTTTTAATAAGTGCATCGACTTTTGATTATTTTCACATTAAATGATTAAATCGGTGCGGTGGTTGTAGGTGTCAGTGTGTTGTGAACGTTAACCACCTGTCAATGCCCGCAAGGTTGTTTTTGTATAGATGAGTTTTTACGAATCCGTTAGGTGTCTAGCTGGAATTTGTTAATTACAGTATTTTATTATGTTCGTTTATGATCCTTTTTTTACTTTATTAGTAATAGCGCCACCTGAAAGTTTCAAAATTATAGAAAAAATACTCCAGCAAATGGCATAAGGTAGTTAATTTGCTTTGCGTTTTTTTAATAGATAATTATTAGCAAAACTTCTAATGATCATTAGTGGAAAATCCTTTTTACAAAAATAAAGAACTTTTCAGTTAAGAGTTATAGTTTAAAGATGATCCAAGGAAAAAACTTTAATTCAACTTTGGGATTTTGATAATTATCTTGGGTTTTAAGTGAATTGTAACTCATACTTATAATCAAGTTATAAATCTTATAATTATTTTAATTTATTCTAATTAATTTTTTAATAATTCATACAATTCCAGCTTCTTGGGAATAAGGTTTGAGGTTTAAAGTTTAATGGGTGATATGTTAAAGTTGATAACATTTGGATCTGTCCACTACTCAGGCTAAAAATTCAGGATTTTAAGAAATACATATTTTAAATGCTGCACAACAAATTTAAAAAGAAATTCCAAGAATTGTTGTACTATAATAGTACAAAGAATGATTCTTTGTATAAATAATTGACTTATGTTAAACTATTTCAATTTTTAAATCAGTGTGTTTAGGTATCTTTGCAATAAAAAAATTAAGTAAATGGTCCAAAAATAGTTTTAACTGCAAAAACCACAAAAAAAAAAAAAAAAAAGGTACAGAAATAAATATAGACAGGGAGGCAAAAAGAAAAGAAGCTGAAGCTAGTCTGCAACTGAATTAAAACCCCCTTGTTTAGCTATGTTTTTATTAAAAAATCAATACAAGAAGTGGTCTGGGTGATTTTGAAGTCCGACACACCAGCGTCAGCAATCCGCTTTTTCATGCTTACATGTTTACCCTGCTATCGCTATCTTTTGCATAACTTAAGAAAAAACTGTGACCTTTCTGGCGATGGTTTTAATTCAGGCGATATAAATATTGATCCAAAATCTCGTTTATTAATTAAAAACTTAATCAATTAATTTTGCGTACCACGGAAAAGACATTGCGGAGAAAAATGAGTTTGTCGCGAATGTCTTCAGGTGTCGCTTTAATTTTTTTTATAAAGATTCTCCAGCCGATTTTGATTTCCACATCGAGCTATTGTTAAAACAGATTATATGAAAAGTGAGTAATTTAAGAAGGGGTGTGGGAGTTGGAAATAACACAAGGGATGGGAAACATCGAGAGGGTCGAGATGAGTCATCTGAGGTTTTCCCTCTTGTAACTTTCATTCGTGGCGCGCGAGCTTAAGCGGTATACAGTATTTCCTCCTTTGAAACGAAGTTTTTCTCTCAATCCCGTTTTCAGTTCAAAATATATAGATGATCGTACTATTTTGCATGTGAAATGAAATGATAATAATAATAAAAACAATAGTAGCAATAAAAACTACAATAAATACTGCAATGAGCATGAAATGAAACTCGATATGCCGATTAATTTGAAACTTGTCGTTATTACACGCTTTGAGAGGACGAAAGTAAAACTTTTAAAGAAATAAACTGAAAACGGAAAATATTACCCAGGAATTTAAAATTTAATTCATGGAAGCAGAACAATTTTTAAGTGGGTGGTTATGTTTTTTGCTTATTAGATAACGATCTTCCACTTTTTAATGAATTCCGTTGATATTTTAAGCAGGGAAAACGAAATCATGATCAACATTTTTTATCTTCTTTTTTTTCAGAATTGGCATTACAAGCAAATGGACGGAACAAATCTCAAAAATTTTCGAACAATGAATTAGAACTTTATTTTTTTACTAAAGAGTTGAAAATGACAAGAGCTCTGTAATATAGAAGGATACAAAAAATTTAAAAATGTACATATTCAAAAAATGGCTTTATTTTTATCCTCCGATACATATCATATTTTTTATGACCATATTGAATCAGGTATTAAGTTATTTGATAGTAGTGCCTGAAGATACTCCTGAAGGGAAAATAATTTTTAATGCCACTCTTCCAAGACTTGGAAGACATAGATTTTATTCATTAAATGTTCATAAAAATGGTTTTTTCGTAAAAAAATTAATTGGAGTCGCTCCAAAGACTGGAGAAGTTTTTGTGAAGCAAAAATTAGACTGCAAAGGAGTTTGGTATCCCAGTTTATTTACTTTACACGTGGATTCTGTTCCTGAAATCTTGGAAAAGACTTCGACTTCAAAAAGAAGAAGTACGAGAAGCAATGAATTTTGGGATCTTTTGAAAATTTTAAGACGATCAGGTTCGAGCCAACATGAAGATGTTAAACGACCTAGGAAAAGCATAATTGGGGTTGGATATTATTCGATGCCTTTAAGAATTTTTATTGTGGGAGCAGATTGTAGTAGAGATGCGGCTGAAAAACCCATTCTGGAAGAAGAAGAGTATCAAGGATCAAGGTAGATTTTTGCTTCAAATTTTTGGCAGACTGTTTTCTGTTGCGTATGGTACTTGTTTTCAAATTGATTCATTTTTTTTTTCGCTTTATAGGGCATCTTTGAAAATATCGGAAGCTAAAAAATGGATAAGCGAATCGTTTGCATCTTTTGCAATACCTAGCGAATCGGAATATACCAGAATATGTTTGAAACAGAGTCAATTTGTTAATAGCATATCAGCCTTCTTGCCTAGCACAGTACTTTCTGAAAGTTGCGAAGTTAAATACTTAGATGTGAACGATCCCAGATTTATGGTAGAGACTTCAGTCGGGGATTTGGTCGCTGCCTATGATTTTTGTATAATGGAACCCTTATGGAAAATTACCGTTTTATTGGAGTATACTTGTTACGGAAATTCTGGGCTTGTAAGCACGATGGAGCACCGTCTTAAAATTATTTACCATCACGAACAGTTAAACGACACTGAAATCGCCCGAAGAGTGAGAAGGGAATTAAAAAATCAGAGTCCCTATTTCGACCAGGCCTTGTACATTGCTCAGGTGTTGGAAGAAAAACCTCCATCAGCAGTAGTTATCACGCTCAGAGCAAGGGATCCTGAAAATTCTCCTGTCACATATTCCATGACCTCGTTACTGGATTCAAGATCACAGGTACAAATCAATATCATTTTATTTTTATTTTTTAAATGAGACAATGTTTTGTTATTATAACTTATTTAAAAAATGTTGTAGGGTATGTTCACCATAGACGAATCTTCCGGAGTTGTGACTACTCTAACCAAACTTGATCGAGAGTTAGTAGACGTTCACTATTTTCGAGTAGTAGCTACTGATGACAGTTTTCCTCCTCGGAGTGGTACTACAACGCTTCAGATAAATGTTCTGGATGCAAACGATCATACCCCGGTATTTGAAAGCGATTCTTACGAAGCGACTATTCGTGAAGGAGTTGCCATTGGCACAATTGTCATTACTGTTCGTGCTACCGACCAGGATGTTAACAGAAACGCTGAGGTATGACTTATATAATTATATCAATGATATAAACGTTTACAGCATTTTTTTTTTTTTTTTTTTTTTTGTAACAGATTGAATACTCTCTCAGTACGTCGCCGGAAGAGTTTCATATTGACGGAAAATCCGGAGTTGTAACGACTAGAAAGGCATTAGATAGAGAGACTACTCCTCAATACTCACTGACCGTAATAGCTTCTGATAATGCGTCTGTTGGAGACAGACGAACTGCAACTGCTGCTCTACGAATAAAAATCTTGGACGACAATGACAATTATCCTCAATTTACGGAAAGAACTTACACCGTAACGGTGTCTGAGGATTTTGACGCAACGGTCAACCCTCTTGTCGCATCTGTAAAGTAAGTTGAAATACATTAACTTTGCACTTGCTGAATAAAATGTGATTTATATTTTTCTTGTTTTCAGGGCTACGGATGCCGATGAAGGACAGAACGCTGCGATTCGATATGCAATCATAGGTGGCAATACGCAAGCCCAATTTTCAATTGATAGTCTGACTGGTGATGTTTTTCTAGCCAAACCTCTTGATTATGAAGTAGTAAGAAGTTACAGACTTGTCATTCGAGCTCAAGGTATTTTTTTTTTCCTCTTTTTCAAAAGTTAGTTCTCAGTCTTTAATTGTCATTAATATAAATCAAAATATAAATGTTTCATTTCCAAACAGACGGGGGTAGTCCAAGCCGGTCAAACACCACACAACTTTTGGTAAACGTAAAGGACGTCAATGACAACACTCCTCGTTTTTACAGTACATTATTTCAAGAATCCGTTGTTGAAAATGTCCCAGCTGGTTACAGTATTGTCAGAGTAAGTCATTCTTTCAAAGAAGTACATTCTTCAAAAAATCAATTGGAGCTTTCTAATAAATACATTTTTTAATAGGTCCAGGCTTATGACGCCGATGAAGGCTCGAATTCAGCTTTGAAATATTCTTTAAGTAGCAGAGATGAAGCAGGAACACCGATCACTGAATTGCCTATTACGATCGATTCAAATACAGGGTGGATTCAAACGACGAAAGAACTGGATAGAGAAGGGACCAACAAATACCAGTTTCAGGTTATTGCCGAAGATGGAGGAACTCCTGTAAAAAGTGCAACGGCCAATGTGATAATTACCGTTCAGGATGTTAATGATAACAATCCGGTATTCAGTCCTAAAATTTACGAAGTAGTCGTTTCTGAGCAGGATCAACCTGGTACCTTGGTTGCAAGCGTATCGGCTACAGACCCCGATGAAAATCCAAGACTGCATTATGAAATCACAAATGGCAATGTTCGTGGGAGATTTAGCATTACTTCGCAAAACAATCGGGGTCTTGTGACGATATCTCAGCCTTTAGATTATCGCCAGGAAAAAAGATTTATTCTTTCTGTGACGGCAACGGATAGCGGAGGCCTAACCGATGTAGCTACTGTTTACGTTAATGTGTCAGATGCAAATAACTATTCACCTGTTTTTGAAAATGCTCCATATAGCGCTCAAGTTTTTGAGGACGCTCCAGTAGGAACTACGGTAATAATCGATATCTAAAAAATTAAATGGAGAAGTTTTTGTAACTGAGAATATTTCTTTTAGGTTTTAGTCGTCCAAGCATCCGATGGAGATGTCGGCCAGAACGCACAAATTACTTATACTCTTACATCTTCCTCCGAACAATCTATCGATAGTTTTAGCATTAATCCACAAACAGGAGCCATATTAACGACAAAACTTTTAGATCGAGAAGCCGTTAGCAGTTATTTATTGACGGTTACAGCGAGAGATGGAGGAGTGCCTTCCTTATCAGATACAACTGATGTAGAAATTACTGTTCAGGATGTAAATGACAATGCTCCTGTATTTTCAAGCAATACGTACTCAGGTCTAGTTCCGGAAGATGCTTTATTAGGCACTTCTGTCATCCAAGTTCAAGCGACTGATGTTGATTCGGGATTGAACGGTCGAGTTCGGTATTCCCTGACGCCACCTAGTGGCATTGCGGCTAGCGAAAACTCCTTCATCATCGACCCTTCGTCAGGAGTAATTAGAACTTCCAAAAATTTAGATAGGGAAAGTGTGGCCTCTTATTCGCTAAACGTTTACGCCATTGATCGAGGAAGTCCATCTCTTTCGAGTTCGGCTGTCGTAAACATAAAAGTAGAAGATGTTAATGATTCTCCTCCTGCATTCGAATCCGAAAAATTAGTAATGTATATACCCGAAAATAGTCCTGTTGGTTCAACAGTTGGTGAAATCAGAGCTAGAGATCCGGATGAAGGAGTGAACGCAGCAGTGCAGTACTCCATCATAGGAGGAGAAGACTCGAATAGTTTTTCATTAGTGACAAGACCCGGTTGGGATAAAGCTGAACTTTTAACAACGGTGGATTTGGATTACGAAAGTTCCAGGAAAAAATTTGAAATTGTTATCCGAGCAGCTAGCCCACCTTTGAGGAATGACGTCAGGGTTGAAATCTTGGTGACTGATGTTAATGATAACGCACCGATTTTAAAAGACTTTCAGGTATATATTTAGCCATTATTTTACAATATAATGCTTTTCCATCAATAGGTGGTATATTTAATGAATTTATTTATTTATTTATTTTTTTTTTTTTTAGATAATTTTTAACAACTTTCGAGACTGTTTCCCAAGTGGTATTATAGGAAGAATTCCAGCATTCGATGCCGATGTTTCCGATCAATTACGTTACCGAGTTTTGTCTGGAAATAATGCGAATTTAATCATTTTAAATGAAACTTCAGGGGAAATAACCCTATCTCCTCAATTAAACACGAATGTGGCAAAGTTAGCCAGTATGGAAGTATCTGTCTCAGGTATACATCTATTTTTTTTCTTTTTTTAATTTTAATTAATTTTTTTTTTTTTAACTCATTTGTAATTTCTTTTCTAGACGGTGTTAACGAAGCTAAAGCGACTATGAGTCTTTTTGTTAGACTGATTTCAGAAGACATGCTTTTCAGTTCTGTTACTGTAAGGCTTGCGGATATGACAGAAAAAGCTTTTCTTTCTCCACTTTTAGGCTTTTTTGTCGATGCCTTGGCGGCCATAATACCGTGCCCAAGAGAATACATTTATTTATTCAGTATTCAGGTAAGTTTTATTTTTAATTTTTTTTTTTTTAAATGCAAATCAGAAATTAATATTTTTGCTGTAAATTATTTTTTGTAGGATGATACAGATGTTGACTCTAAAATTCTTAATGTAAGTTTTTCCGCAAGGAGACCCGACGTAACAGGCGAAGTTTATTATACTCCTCAATATTTGGAGGAACGAGTGTATTTAAATAGAGCTATTTTAGCTCGGTTATCAACGGTTCAAGTTTTACCTTTTGATGACAATTTATGTGTGAGGGAACCATGCCTTAATTTCGAGCAGTGCTTAACTGTTCTGAAATTCGGGAATGCATCTGGATTTATAGCAAGTGATACAGTTCTCTTCAGGCCTATTTATCCGGTGTCCACTTTTGCCTGCAGATGCCCACAAGGATTTACAGGTAATTCTTGCGTTTTAAAAATGTTTTTGCAAGATGTTTTAAAAAATTTTTTTATAGGATCTCGAGAACATTATTTATGCGATACAGAAGTGGATCTCTGCTATTCTAGTCCATGTGGAAATGGTGGTACTTGCATGAGGAAAGAAGGTGGCTACTCATGCATTTGTAAGCAAGGTTATACTGGTAAGTAATACACATGAGTATACTGTAGTTTTAATAAAGCTCAACTTTTATTTCGGTGAAAAATGATTTATTGTGTCAATTTTTACTTTTTAGGAACAAACTGCGAAATCGATTTAAATTTAGATACTTGTCAGCCTGGAATATGTAATAAAGGACTTTGCGCTCCTCTGGTTAAAGGTGGAGGATTTCAGTGTCACTGCCATGGAAATGAATTGTATGCACCAAAATCACCTCACGGAACCAATCAAATCCTACCCAAACGTTCAGGAAATCGGGCTCCTTTAAGCGAAACCGATTATAATGATTTATGCCAGTTAAAAGCAAGAGGGTTTTCTAAAACTTCATTTCTAACTTTCCCGTCTCTGAGGCAGAGGCATAGATTGCACATTAAATTGAGGTAAGAGTAATTTTTTAAAAGAACTTCCTAGAGCAACTTTAAATAATTTATAATTTAATATTTAATCAGGTTTGCCACACAATCTGAAAATGGATTACTTTTATATAATGGAAGATACAACGAGAAGCATGATTTTATAGCTTTGGAAGTTATACAGGGAGCCGTTCAGTTGTCGTTTTCTTTAGGTACAAATGTAACTCGTACCATTGCTAGAATTCCGGGTGGAGTTAACGATGGCAATTGGCATACAGTGACCTTATCATACTTTAACAAGGTATGAATTTTTAAACGCTGAAGTGTTATTTACATTTTTATCTTCATAAAAATTTTTTTGTCTAGAGTGCCGTTGTAAGTCTTGACGATTGCGATGTTAAATTGGCCTTAAAGAAAGGCCCTGAACTGGGTAAACAATGGGCTTGTGCGAATTCGACGACTCAAATATTATCACCGCGATGTGCCATATTTACGGAAACGTGTCATAGATTTCTTGATTTAACTGGACCTTTACAACTAGGCGGTTTACCTACTTTGCCGACTGATTTTCAAGTGGAGAGCAAAGATTTTGAAGGATGTATTTCTGATTTTTATATTGATCATAAGTTTATCGACTTAAATAGTTTCGTTGCGGATAACGGGACTCACCCTGGTTGTCACCATAAAAAGAATTTTTGCGTTTCTAATCCATGCAAACACGGAGGGAAATGTAAGGAAGCTTGGGGTACTTACATTTGTGACTGTAAAGATGGGTACGGAGGAAAAGACTGTTCTCAAGGTACTTTATTGTATAAATTTTAGGGTTTTAAAATCATTTTTCCGTTTCTTTTATTTTTATATATTTTCTTTTCCTTTTCTAGTTATAAAAACGTCTTGGAGATTCCGTGGAGATGGCTTATTATCGTTTAATCCGTTATTGCGACCGATACAATTACCTTGGATTAATTCTTTAAGCGTTAAAACTTTGCAGAAAGATGCATTTTTAATGAGTATTCAGGTCGGGCAAAATAGTTCTGCAACGATGTCGGTAAGTGTTTTCCAAGATAGCAGTAACTTTTTTTTTCTTATTAAAAAAGTAATTTTCTCTAATTTTTTTTATTTTACTTTAGCTGAGAAACGGTTATTTAGAATATACGTACAATGGAGAAGTTATTAACTTAGACCAGGGAATAGTCAACGATGGTATTTGGCATAATCTAGAAGCTAAATGGATGTCTAATGATGTTTGGCTAAGCTTGGACTACGGTCAACGTGAAATTACAAAGACATTTAATGCAAAGGTTCAAGGTTTATACGTTGGCAAAATTCTTATAGGGGGTCCAGACGCTACTTACATAAGTCTTAATTCTGATTTTGGATACTTTGATGGTTGCATTCAGGTAATGCAAAGAATTAATTTTTTAAATTAGAAAAAAAAAAATATCTAATTTCCTTTTCGCCTTTTTTTAAGGATGTGAAAGTTGGTACTGCTCAATCCTCTTTATCACGCCCTACCGTGGAAGAAAACGTCTCAGAAGGATGTTCTTCAACATCGACTTGCGCTGATTCGAAATGTCCCGTTCACAGTGATTGCGTTGATCAGTGGGAACATTCTACTTGTAATTGTCATACTGGTTGGGTTGGAACTAGGTGTTCTGATGTTTGTCAATACGATCCTTGCGAAAATGATGGTCGCTGCCTTCGGGACAGTTCCTCCTGGAAAGGTTATAGTTGCACTTGCGATTCTGAGGAATTTTCAGGAGAATATTGCGAAAAGAAAGTAGATCAGCCTTGTCCAAGCTCTTGGTGGGGATATCCCGTTTGCGGTCCTTGTCAATGCAACGTTGAATTTGGTTATAATCCTGATTGTAACAGAACGACTGGAGAATGCTACTGCAAAGTATGAATTAAAAATAAAAATAAAAAGACCGCAAAGATATATTGGACGTTCTGTTATTTTCCGTTAATTTTCATTATAGGAAAACCATTATCAACCTGACGGATCTGAAAAATGTTTACCTTGTGAATGTTATTCCGTTGGGTCGTTCAGTCCAAAATGCGATGATGCTACTGGTCAATGTAAATGCAGATCGGGTGTTATTGGTCGTCGATGCGATAGTTGCTCTAATCCGTACGCAGAAGTGACGTTGCGAGGTTGTGAAGGTAACGAAAATTATTTTTTTTTTTTCTATTTTTTGCGAAGTTCTAAGAAGTGATAACTTTTTACTTTTTATTTCAGTAATATATGACGCATGTCCAAGAAGTTTTGGATCTGGGCTTTGGTGGGATCGAACTCCATTTGGAGAATTAGCCACGGCAACTTGCCCGTCCGGTTCCATGGGAAAAGCTTCAAGACTCTGCAACGGAGAGGTTTCGTCATGGGACGCTCCAGATTTATTTAATTGTACTTCGAATAGATTTTTGGATCTAAGAAAAGTGGTATGGATCTATTTCACTGGTTTATTGTTGCACTTTGAGTTTCAACAAACCTCATTTTATTTATTTATGAACTTTAAACCTATTTTATTTTATTTATTTATTTGTTTTTTTTCTTTTTGATTTTTAGTTGAGCCAACTAGAATCACATGAACTTTTCGTTAATACGTTTGTCGCTGTAAAAGTTGCATCCGATCTAAATAAAGCGACGAATTTAACAGTGAATCTACACGGAGCAGATGTACTTATAACGCAGCAGCTGATAAAAAGGCTTATTAAATACGAATTACAATTAACAGGGCTAAATCTGACTCACAGTCAAGATAAAGATTATATCCAAGTATGATTTTTAAAAAATTCCAAAAAGTTTTTTTTTTTAAAACTTTGTTTTGTTTTTCAGAATTTAATATCCTCTGCAAATGTTATATTGGACGTAAAATATTCAGATCATTGGAGAAGAGTCGAAGAATTAATTGGGGATTCTCCTGTGGATTTAGTTAGCGATATTGAAGAATACCTGTCGATCCTTACCGTAAGCCAAGGAGATACTTACACCAATCCTTTTGAAATCGTTACACCGAATTTAGGTTGGTTTCTTGCAGGATTCTTGTTGATTGACACTGTCGATAAATCATTTTTAATGTTTGTTTGTTATTTTAGTTCTTGGGCTGGACATTATAACCACTACTAGTGTTTTTGGGTACGTGAATTCCGACACTGAAGGAATCGGGGGAGAAAAAGAGAAAGAAAAGGTTATTTTACCCGATACGTCACAATTTTTACATCCTTCTTTAGAAGTAAGTATTTTTTTCCCTTTTTTTTAAAAAAATGAATTCGTTAGCGTAATTCAAAAACGCTTTTTTATTTTATTCTAGACTGATTTGACTGGTTCTACGAGACTTGGGGGAGCAGAACCAGGCCCAGCTGTCGTATTTCCGAAATATAATAATTATTTGCGAGATAAAAGAAACTTCGATCCTCATTCTAAAATAATGATTCCGCTAAATATTTTAGGAATAAAACATTTGAAACCTGGTAAGTAACGATTTTTACTCAAGTCCTGCTTTTTAAAAGTTCTAACCCATTTGTATCTTTTTAGGCGATTTGTCTGAGTCTAAATCAACAGAAAGGAAAGCAGTTATGGGTTATGCTTTGTACAAGCAAGCGGGAGATTTATTTCCTGAAAGATACGACGAAACCGTAACGAAACGATGGGGAATTCAACTGAAAGTCGGCTCCGGAGTTTTGTCATTTTCAGTTCTTGTTCCTGTTACTCCGGAGCAACAATATGAAGACGACGATAATGATGTCGTTGTTTATAAGCCGTTGAGTGAAGTTCATTTATCGTCCCCCATTAGAATCCGTATGTGGTTAGATAATGACAAACAACCTATAAAATCTAATCCTCAATGTGTACATTGGACAACTGCAAGAGGGTAAATTTTTGAAACGATTTTTGTCTTATTAACGATCCTAATTTTTTGTTTTTGTTTTTTTTTTTTTTATTTCGTCAAGATTCGGGGAATGGTCCAGATCGGGATGCCACACTGAATTGCCTGAAGACTACAACGAGCTAGACCCATATTTAGTTAACTGTACCTGTTATCATTTATCCACTTTTGCCGTTTTACTGGATATAGTCGACTTAGAGGTACAAATTTGTATTGATGGAAGATAAATTGCATAATTAAGACTTATCTATTAATCTTACTTAATAATGTTTATTACAGTACATACCAGAACCAACGTTCCTAGAAGATTTAATAACTTACATCGGATTTTCAATTTCAATAACGTTGCTATTTGCTTCTTTAATGATTTTATGCTGCATAAGAGGAAAGGCGACTAATTCAAATTCCATTCATAAAAATGTCGTCTTCTGTATTTTATGCGGGGAAGTTATCTATTTTGTTGCTTTAAAACTTCGCCGTGATTTACTAGAGCACGAGGTTGGTTTTTAAAAAAAAAAATGTTTTTGGGATTGTTCTGCTTAATCCACATTGTTTTTTGTTACAGTTTCCCTGCAAAATGATTGCAATGTTCCTGCATTATTTTTGGTTGTCATCTTTTTCATGGACTTTAGTAGATTCATTGCATTTGCACAGAATGCTCACAGAACTTAGAGACGTCAATCACGGGCAAATGAAGTATGCAAATGAAAAAAAAAATTTAAAGCTTTGCTCTGTATTATTATTAATTTCCTTTTTTTTTTTCACAGATTCTACTATTGTTTAGGGTACGCCCTGCCTGCCATAATCGTAGGATTATCCGTTGGTGTTCGCGCTGATCAATATGGTAACTTCTACTTCTGTTGGTTGTCCATATATGAATCCGTTGTTTGGAGCCTCGTTGGACCAGTCTCTTTAGCTGTTGCCGTTACTTTAATAACTCTTATGCTCTCTATAAAAGCGGCTTTTACGCTAAAAGATCATGTTTTAGGATACGGAAATTTAAGGTTTGGATCAACAAATTAGAAAAAAATGTATTCACGTTCTTTTTTTTATTCACAATTTTTTCTTTTATTTTTTTAGGACGTTGGTTTGGGTGTCAGTCGTGTCTTTGCCTCTTTTGGGCATCGTTTGGGTGTTATTAATTTTAAATGTATCTGAACCTTTACCACTTCTTCCGCCTGCTTTATCACTGGCGGTTATAATACAATCAGCCTTTACGATGGCTGGGTACTGCTTTGTTAATGTACGAGTACGGCGAAATTTATACATTTCGTTTCTCAAGTGCCTTGGAAAAGAGATCCCCAAGGATTTAGATTTAAGTATAGATGCTATAGGATCGTCGTCTAATATTGCAAGCGATAGGCCTACAAGTGCGGTAAGTTTTTTTTCATTTTTTCCCCGTTATTTAAAAAAGAAAAGAAAATTCAGTTTTAACTTTTTGCTTCTCAGAGATCTGCATTAGCATATCGCAATACGGAAGTAACTGTTTCGACAAGAAGGAATATGGGCATTTCAACATCGTCCACTACCTCAAGAAGCACTGCCAAAACGTCGAGCAGTCCCTACAGAAGCGATACACAATTAAGAGGGACCAATACTGATACAAGTACAAGCAATTATAATTCTACGAGTGAATTGCCCAGTTTTATGAGGGGTTATGCTACGCAGGGAAGAATTAAAGAAGGTATGGCTTGCTTTAAATAATTCGGTTGTAGGTAGTCCAGGTTTTCAATTTTTATTTCTGTATTATTTTTAGAAGGCAGTAGAGGGCAGTCCGATTCAGATTCCGAAAATTCCGTAGATGGTCGAAGTTTAGAATTAGCTTCAAGCCATAGCAGCGATGACGACGTATCTTCAAGGCCTCACCGCTCTAGCAAAAGTAAATATCGTTTGAATATTTTGAATCGACTTAAAAATAAACGGATTAGGTAATTTTATATTTTTTTAAATTTCAGACAATTCAGCAGCTCCGAATTACTTGCCCAATATTTGCGAGGGAGTAGTTCCCGCTCCTCCTACGTTAAACGTCATTAGTCAGTCTGAGCTCTTTCCTAATTTAGCTCCCCTTTATGCGCCCCGCTGGTCCAGCCAAATTCCTCAAACGTATCTCCCTTCTAACCGTAAGTTCTATCTTAATTTTACCTCAGTTCATGATGGAATAAAAAAAATGAAGTAATATATTATTTTTATTGTTTTTTTATTTTTTCTCTCAGTGGAAGATTTAAGGGAAGAAGAAACATCTCCTCAGCCACTGCCAAGACCAGATTTGGACCATAACAACGAATATCAATCGGATCCTCATAAATTGTCTCAATTAGATTCCCCAGTTTATGAAACGAACATCGAAGAAACATATCGCGTGAACCTGGCAACGGTTTACGAGCATGGCTTCAATAAAATGGATAATTATAATACTGACTTATCTGAATGCGAAGAAAAAGCCCACATTGTAGATAAATACCTATTTCCTTACACAGGTAAGAAATTCAATAATTCAGTTTTTTTAATGAAAAAAAAGCAATTGATGGCATTATTAATACGTTATTTTTTAGCCGAAGAAGACCATTGCACCATCCCAACAATGCCGTCCAATAATCGACTTTCAAGTAGAGTAAGCAACAGGGAATCTCCTGCACCAAGAAGCCATCAAGATTCTCCTGTATATTCTTCCAATTATAGGGATTCCCCTTCATTTCCTCCTTATCCCCCACCCCCAAGGCCGAGAGATTCTCCGATTCTTCATCGCGAGTCACTTTCTCAGAGAGCCAGTCCTCATTTTTCTACTTCTAGGTAGGCTACTGTTTTTTTTGTTGACCAAAAAAAAAAAATTCGAATGGACACATAACATGATTTTTTCTTTCTTTTTAGCAGGGACAACCATCCAATGGGATCAAACAATTTACTTTCATCTCCATTGCTGTCGATACAACAGCGTTCTGCATCTACTACTCGTTCCCCGCTGTTAGTTCCAGGAGCTAACATGGAATTAGTGACTAATATATCGGAATCAGAGTAAGTTTTTTTTTTTTTTTTTTCTTCAAATATAAAAAAATGTAGATAATGATTATTAACTCATATTAACTTACTAACTTCTATTTTACTGCTTTCTTTGATAGTGAGGTAAGCTATTGATTTTTTTTTTTTTTTTCGACAAATTAATTAATATACATTATTTTTCAATAGTCTTGTAACATCTTTTTTTTTTCTTTTTTTATAGGAAGGATATGAGTGAAACTCCAGTTTGAGGAGAAATACATTCCAGAAAAAATAAACGTAATCATTCCGGTGAAATCGGTTGTGCTGCTGATCTCAAAAAAATTCAGTAATACTTAGCTTTAGTTTATTATAGTTTAATTCTAAAAACTCGTTCGGGGACCAGAAACTGGCGAAAGAGAAACTCGAGCCGAGAGAGGACTATATTAGGATTTTTGCATACATGTATGTATGTGACATATAGATTGCTCGTTCGCGATCTTAAATATTTCTATTTTCGTCGCTGTATGTCAATTTTCTTTTCCATAATACTCAGTTTAAATGACGCAATCACTTTATTTTATTTTATTTGATATAATATAACTCAAATTGTAAATAATTTTTTTTTTAATTCGTGTAAAAAGAAATAAACGAAGATGATCTACGCCGAATACGTTATTTTATAATACATTATATATTATATATATACATATTTAAATGTGATATAGGTAGAGAAATGTACTAATTTTTTTTAGCCAGTGAATGATTTAATTATTTTTAATATTCAAAAACTTGCCGAATTATTTATTTGAAAAAAAAGGTTGTGCAAGGAAACAATTTTTTTTTATTTTCATTACTATGTAATTCGGAATTTAATCGGTTTTAATCGGCTTTGTAAAATTTAACAATTATTTTGGTAAAATATTTAAAACCAGGAAATTTTTATATGTATAAAAATATTTTTAAATATTGGTAATGAATGCAATCATATTTTTATTTTAAAAAAAGAAATTTTAATAAGAGAAGCTATTTTAAATTAATGTCTTTTTGTAAATTTGTGCCTCGCGTATATTTATTTTTTTGATCGGCTGCCTTTTTTGTAGCTTTGGTAATTTTTCAGATAAATATAAGACTTTGTATTTTTAGCCGAATTTGTCAGTAATTTAAATTCTACAGCATAAAGATAGTATCATGTAAATTTGCTCATTATATTAAGTTTATATGTGAGAGTTGTTTTTTTTTCTTACAATTTTTTTTTTTTTTACTTCAAAGCGGAAAAAAAGGATTGCAAATTTATCAGATAAAGTCATATTTCAAGTACAACTCAATAATAATATATTAATAATATTTCATAAATATCATCTAAAGTGTTGTTACTGGTTAATAATAAGTGCATCACTTAACATTTTATGAATAAGATTCAGTCTTAAAGTAGTTGACCTTAATTCTTCCGACAAACTGTCATAACATTCTACAAACTCCTCATTTAATTTATTTGTTAGAATTCTTTGACATACATTATCTACTCGAAATTGCAAAGTTGCTCCATATAATTCTTCTAATTTCGTTTCTAATACTTCATGTTTTTTATTAAGATTATCTTTCACAGCACTGATTTCATTGGAAAGTTTTTGAAAATTTTCTTTTTGTTCATTTTTAATTGACTGCAATTCTTTTAAAATATCTTTGGCAAAATTATTTATGAAAATACTGTTCAGTCCATTATTAATTCCATCTCCTTGACATTTTTCATCTACTATGATTGTGGGAGATTCTTCCTTGATCTGTGGCAACTGACAACTGAAAGGCGATTCATTTGCTGCAGGCCGCACGATCGGTGATAAATGAGAAGCATTAAACGGAGAAGGTCGAGCTGCAGGAGAAAAGTTGGCACTTTTTTTTACTGTAGAAACAGGTGATATGATTTTTGATAGAAAAGAATCATCACTAGCTGAATCTGAAGGTTGAAGAAAACTTTGGAGCTTTGGAGTTGATTGAAATGATTTTTGTTTTGAAGAATTGATTGAACTTTCCTTTCTCTCTATTTTGATGGGTGATAAAATATCAATTACAGAGATGTCAAGTGTTTTATCACGAGCTTCCACTACATCCGGAGTGTTGATATCTACATCATCATAAATCTTTGGCATTTTCATTGGATGAGATTTAATGGAAAGGACTGATTGATTGTGAGCCTTAAAATTATGAATAATCTCACTTGATCTTAAATCATAAACAATAATGGAGCCGCTGACTGTTCCTGCAACTACTTTATCTCCACCAACTGCAAAGTCCATGCAAGTAAGAGGCTCTCCTAAGCCAGACTCTAATATTGGTTTTTTTTCTCTCCAATCAAACATTTTTAAATTTTTGGTTAATCCTACTGAACCTATCACAGAATAATTAACTGGTGAAAAAGCAATGTCAGTACAAGCTCCCGTATGGCAATTTAAGGATTTAAAGACATAATCTGATTTTGTTACGTCCCAAACGCAAATAGTACTTTCCAGTGATGATGCTGCTAAATAATTTTTTTTTGTTGAACAAAAGCATAACCCTGATATTCGTTCAGAATCAAATAACTCAAATGCCTCAATCATTTTGTTGGTTTTTAATCCATGCAGGAAGATTAAATTATCGTCTAGACTAGCGGACGCTAAATATTTATCCTCTGTATTTACTGATAAAAAATCTACATTGCTTTTGCTAGCTTTGCTTTCAAGTTTAGTTGAAACCTTCTTGTCTTTTATATCCCAAATGAATATTTCTCCATTACTGCTTCCTAATGCTATGAAACGATTAGTAGAGCTAAAAAATGAAGCAGATCTAACTTTACTGTTTAAACAGACGTGTTTAAAAGGTATTAGTTGATTTTCTTTTAGGCGAACGATTGGCAATGAAGATTGACGACTTGAAGTCGGTGCTACAGCAAACCAATTACCATCTCCACTCCACGTAATTCGACCGCAAGTTTCTTTTTCTTCTTGTAAAAGTAAACTAGCAGATAAATTATATCCTTTTTCGATGTCGAACAGCTTTAATTCCTTTGAAAATGTTGCCAGAGACATTTTTTATACATTCAGTAACAACTTGTTCTCACTCTAACCCAATCTGTTTATTTTGGCTCGAAAACTTGTTTTTTTTTTTAAATCTAGTGACACTTGTAGATGGCGCCCCATTCGTACACAAACAACTTTAAAAACTTTTAGATGTGGAAATTTTCTTTTAAAACCAGGAAAACAATAAAACAATGCAGTAGAAATAGAAGAAAGCTTTATTTACCGTAAAATAAAGTCATACTTAATTTTTTGTTTTTCTTTAAAAAATAATAAAATTAGTACGACAAAATGTTTACATTCAAAAAAACTTTTAATAAAAAATTAGGACCATATAAGATTAAAAAACACCATTTTCAAACATCTTTAGGGGCCATGCAATATTTACGTCAGTACCTGGGGGCGTCTTTGAAATGCTGACTTGCTGTAACAAAGCGGGGGAGGGGCTTTGACAAATCTTACGTCAGCATTTTGTTTATTTTAATACGCGCAAAATCTGTTAAAAACTATCATTCAAACAGATTAACGACGATGAAAATGGAATAGTAACTCCTAGTACGTAGGAATTAAAAAAAATTCAATCTTAGGCCTACCTCGCAAGCCCATTTTTTAAAAGACTCCGTTTTATGGAATCCAAAGAATTTGATTGGTGGTCTATTGTCCAGAAACAGACAGAACGATCCCTTAAGGGAGTTCGATGATGAGCTTTTACTAATGCAGTTTATGAAGTTCACAAAATGCATTAAGCGGCTGAAAAGCGATATGACTTTAGTCGAATTCAATAAACTAATCCCAGTTTTTATAGGAACTACTTCTACAATGAGGTTAAGATGACTGTATCAGTAGTTCCTACAGACCCTGCTAGAGGGAGGGATTGTCGGTGGTCACCCATCCACTATCTGGCCGTGCTCAATGCTGCTTAACTTCATTGATCACGATGCGGCTAGACGGAACGAGTCACCACCCCGACCCCATTTCTTAACTTGTTCAGTTGTCAATTGTCACAGCACGACAATCGTTTTTTCGATATGTTGAAATGTTATCCAATGAATTCATCGCTGCCCATGTAAGCGAAAATAGCGTATCTTCATTTTCGTAGTTGGCACGTCTGTCGTATTTTTAACTTATGTAAACAAACAATCAATTCCGGAAAGGAAGATACGCTATTTTCGCTTACATGGGCAGATCGGTTACAAGAAACTAATCAAATTTTTTTTTATTCGTAGCCTGAGGAGAATCCTATGAAGAAAATTAAACTCCGTAATTTGTGTTTAAATATTTTTTTTTTTTTTTTTTTATTGGCTTTAAGAGCGTATCCATTGGCCATGGACTAAGTATTTCCCACCACCGGTTCTAGCTTTACTGAAAACTACGTGTACATTGAGGTTAAGATGATTGCATTTGTAGTTTCCATTATCCCCGCTAGAGGGGAGGAGGCTTCATGGTCACCCATCCAGCAGTTATCCGCTCTCAATGTTGCTTAACTTCAATGATCGCGATGATACTGCCTTGAATCGGTCACCACTCCGACCCCCTAGTGTTTAAATATTTCTGTAGACGAATCAGGAGATAAATTAACTCAGGTTGCGAAAGTTGAATTAAAACATGCTTAGTGAGAAATCAAACAACAAAATTTCAATGTTTCCTTTGATACCTAAGAAAAAAAGATGTGCAGTGTTTTGAAGGTAATTTTATATTTTTAGTGTTATTTAAATATAATTTTCCTAGTTAGTGATGTTATAAACAAAAAATAAAATAAATCAAAAGGTCAGATCATCTGTTTTAATCATCACTGATTTGACAAATGATAAAATGTTTTTCAGTTATAAATTTAAAACTTACACGAACAAAGTTCAAAAATATTTCAAAATTCATATTTCCAAGAACACAAACACACATGGGTACTTGTCAAATTTCATATTTCATCAATAATTCGTTGAATTAATTAGATTATTAGAATAGCAAATGGAAGTGCTGACCTTATTGAACTAATTTTAGATTAAAATTGACATTATGCGCCATTGTAGATTTGCATTTTGCTATGCGCAATTTTTTTTTTTTAATAATTAAAACCCCATCTATTCTGGTTCTGATTCTGATTCTGATTATTTCGACTGTTGTAACTGTATTGGTTTGAAGGCTTGCTGTAAGCTAAAAAAAAAAAAAAATTGTAAAACTTTATGCAAAAAAATGTTTTTGGAATCAATTGATGTTTTTTTTAAGCATGAAAATATACTTACAATTAGAGGATGATTGACGACTCGGGGCAGGAGTTCTAAATGCAATGCATGTCGGCTTTATCTCGCATGGAGGCCTTGCACAATTTTCCTGCCTAATCGAGCAGAAATGCCCCGACGGACATTTCATAGATGCGCATCCTGGTTTTGCTCCGGCTTTCCTTTTGCAAGTTGGATAAGCTCCGCATTTATCAGAATACGATGTGCATTCATCTCTTTCCATTACGCACTCTTCTCTCACAGTACATAATATATCTTTGCATGATCGTCCATATTCTAAACAAAACAAGTCGTCGATTTTCAATGATCTAAACATCATATAATTTTTTTAAAAATATTGTACTTACTATTGTATGGACTCCCTTGCGAACCCGAAAAAAGTACAAATAAACAAAAAAACAGAAACACAAAAGTAACCAAGGACTTCATCTTTGCCGAGGAGTTAAACGAGGACTGAATGAAAACTTCGCCATAGCTACTTAACTATTCCGTTTGCTTATAATTAACCTATAAAAACTTCACTGTCAAGGATCATCGGCAACTAAACGGAGATACAGTTTTTTTTTCTCAGATTTTCTTATCAGTTTATTGGGAAATTAAATCAAAACATTATTGGCACGAGTTATAATAATACGATTGATAATTAAAATGAAACATTTGAACTTTATTTTGAGTGAGTTTTAAATGAATTTCCCAGGAAAAAAAATAAAAAAAGGAGGAGAACAAGTAACCTGTAATTGATAATGACTTTAAGCTACAAAATAGGCTTAATATTTTAGTGATCGTCATCTAATTATCAATTTCAAGGAGAAAAAAAGATTTTTATTTTTTTTTTTTCATGTTTTTGTATTTTTTGCATGGCTTTGTAGGTAGCGTTCTCTTGAACTCCTATTTGGTATGTATAATTTCATTGTTAGCCATAATAAGATGCCAAATTTTGAGAAGCTAAAGGACTTATTTTTGATAATATTAATCTTTTTAATTATAATGGTTAACTATCAAAGATGTTTTATTGCTCATGTTCGATCATCATTATAATTATAAAAAGTGAAATTAGAAAAACACTCTGGCTGATTTCAAGTAAGATTTGTGCTATTATTCCTAATTCCAAAATCGCATTGTTGGTTACTTGTTCTTATCAGTGATTCATAAGTTTGTTAAGGTTTAGTTTAAACGCGATGAACTCATGGTTTGTTGATATAACGTACATGTAGCAATTATTTTATCAGAAATTTATAAACTTTATTACTATTGCTGAACAAACTTTTTTTTTTTGTTTGCGAAAATTCTACGATTTCGGGTCATCCATAAAGTACGTAAGCATTTTTTTTTTAGCGTTTTTGACCCCTTCCGCCCTGGTGTAAGCAAACAAAGATTTTCTCAACCCCCCCCCCTAAAATTAGTAAGATTTTTTTTTTTTTTTTTTTTTTTCTTTCAAAATTACCAAGGGGTCTCAAGATTAGGAAAAATCCGAATTTTTACACTCAAAATTATAATTTAATGTATCATCAATAAATACATTTTTAAAAAAAATTAAATACTGTATTTATTTTTACCAGATAAAAAAGAATAAACATTAGGAAAATTTAACATTAAATATTTTGAATTGCAAGCATTAAAAAATATTTAATTTTAAAATTCTTAAAGTTTTAACAAGAAATAAAGCAATTTTGGCTTTAATGCTGCTTCTCCACTATGTCTCAAAATTAATTTTGAGCCAAAATGAAAAAGCGGCATAAATAACTTTAATATTGCATTTGTTTGACCAGACAACAAAATAAACACGTGGAACATTAAATATTTTTTTGCACTCACAAAAAAACAATTAAGGTTTCAAACGAAGTATAATGTATTTTGTGCGAAATTGAAGTTTAAGCTTAAGTAAGATTTTCAAGACCCCCCCCCCCCCCCCCCCCCCTCCTTTACACATGCTTACGTAATTTATGGACTACTCCTTTTTGAAAGATGTTTATAAGTTTTGTTATATGTGACTGATACTTTAATTGGTAATTTAGATCTTAACGAGTATTATCTATAATGGAGTTAATTCACACTATGCAAAACGCATTTCGATTTTTTTTTCTTCTTTTTTTTTTTGTGCGTTTGAGACAAAACGTTAATTAACAAAATGAAGGATATTATTTAGTTACTAATTACAAAGTTTGATTTCTTGTTAAGGTCTTCATCCTTGATCCTCTGAAAACATCTTGACAAAAAATCCTAAAAATGATGAATTTCGGATTTAGAAAAACTTACAAAATTAAATTAATCCATTAGTTTTATTTTTAAAGTTTTATTTACAATATTTACATTCGAAAAATTGAATGGTACTAACAAATAGATGGCGATCATGAAATTCCGAAAACTATGCGAGATGACGCTGATTAATATTTTTTTCTTAAACTTTTACCTTCAGGTACTATTTCTTTTTTTTTATTTTTTTATTTTTTTATTTTTAGTTTCGAAATTTTTCTTTCACAAAACCTGGTAAAGGAACTATATAAAGTACAGTGTTAAGAAGAACTAACCCTAGTCCGAAGGCCAGAGAAACAGCCAAGCTGAGATCTGGATCTTGCAAAAATTGTATGTTGTAATCAGCGTCTCGAAAATATCTTTCTTTTAGGAATTCTTGACCGTTCCCGAAACGGCAAAGCCATTGATCGGCGTCGTTGGGTCGAGTTTTGTTTCCGCAGAGATGTTCCTTGGAAAACGGCAATTCTGTTTCCAAATTCCATAAATATGCACCGTTTAAAAAGGAACCGAGGTATCTTGTTTGAGTCCCATATGTAAGGTAAAGGAGCCATTCCGATAAGCCACTGTATGATCTGAAACGATTTTTTTGCATATGCAGTAAACCCCACCTTTTCTTTATTTTTACTTACTTCTATTTATTTATTTTATTTACTTTCTTTTTTAGTGCTGCTTACCTAAGGCTTCCGCTGCCAAGAGCCAATGTTAATGTCGTCAGAAGAGAGCTGAACAAACCTGCAGTCATCTGTTTTCGAACGATCATCATAATGGCCATGGTTTGATGTTCAGTAAGAAGCCATGCCGACCAAATTGCGCAGCTTAATCGTATCCATTCGTTCTCGCCACTTTTTTCCGAAAGTCTGCAAAGATGAGAGGAAGAGACGGAGTAAATTATTCCTTGAGTTTGAAGGTAATTCAAGAAAAAAAAAATTAACCAACTTACAGAATTATTATCCTGGCAGAAGCTAAAGTTGATAAAAATGAAAATGGTAAGGAGTAAATTGTGTAGACTAAATAGAATAGCGGCCCACTGTATAGCCCTTCCTGAGACTCCTGATAGTACCGGGTCCTATGTTGAGCAACTATGTTCAATGTGAGAAAAACGAACATTATTTTTATAAAAATGATTATAACTACACATTAAAAGAAAAAAAAAATTTTTTTGAATGATTATAGGCCGAAAGAAATTTTTAATCACTTTTTCTCAATACTCCGGGATTTCTTTACCATTTTTCAAGGTTCAAAAAAATATATGTTAAATTACATATCTAACATTGGTCTCATGTAATAAACAAATAAAAATAATTTAAATTGTTTAAATTATATGTAACCTAACTCACTTTCATTTTTAAAAAAAACTTTCAATTTTACCTGCGCATTTGCTCTATAAGTTTAAAAAAAAAAATCTGTTTATTGCAATTTAAGTTTTGAAGAATCTCAGATTTTTTAAATATTCAATATCAATTTAAAAAAAAAAATGAAGGTGGGGTAGGAATCACGAAATGTTAACCTTTGCTAACAAGGGGGAAGGGGTTAAAAATGGCCGAAATAATGCTCACGTGTTTTATAGGCCTACTCGTTTTGCTCTCTGCAGCGACACCAGTGTTTGTTTTCTGTCATCGTCGCAAAGGCCCAACCGTGCGACGGTGTTTACATTTAAATTCGCCGGTTTTTTAAATTAAAAATATTTTAATTGTGCATTCGCATTTAAGAGAAATTGAAAATACGGAATATACGAAGGTGATAGGCAACTATAAGCGATTATATGAAATTGTAACAGGTAATTAGTTGTTTATTTATTTATTAAAAATCATTTCATCATTTCATCATTTATCATATTAGATAGGATTCGGGTTTTTTCTCCACTTTCGTTAATAGACTATATCTGATTTCTCGTTGTACTACAAAAAAAAGTTTTAAGAATTGCTGCTGACGCCTACTTAAAAAAATGTAATAAAAAGTATGCTTGCTACGCTTCAATGTATGAAATTAGCAAAGTTTTTAATGCTAACTTCACGATTAAAAATTTAAAGAACAACACAAGGATCTTATCTGTAATCCTTATACAGTATCGTATATATACAGTATCGTATATACTTATACATATCTAATAATGATTTTCTGCGTAAACCGGACAATTTTATAGAAAGTCCGACTTACGTAAATCAGACCAAGATGGAAAAAGATATCGTCTGTCCGACTTACGTAAACTCCACAATTTAATAGAAAGTGATTTGCAGTCCGACTTACGTAAATCTGAACAAGATGTCGTCTGTCCGACTTACGTAAATCAGACCAAGATGGAAAAAGATATCGTCTGTCCGACTTACGTAAGCCGGTCAATTTTGTAGAAAGTCCGACTTACGTAAATCAGACCAAGATGGATATCGTCTGACATCGACAGATATCGTCTGTCCGACTTACGTAAACCGTACTTTTGGTACGTAAGTCCGACTTACGTAAACCGTACTTTTGATACAAAAGTCCGACTTGCGGTCCGATTTACGTAAGTCCGACTTACGTAAATCAGACCAAGATGGACCAAGATGGAAAAAGATATCGTCTGTCCGACTTACGTAAACCGTACCTTTGGTACGTATGTCCGACTTACGTAAACCGTACTTTTGGTACGTATGTCCGACTTACGTAAACCGTACTTTTGGTACGTATGTCCGACTTACGTAAACCGTACTTTTGGTACGTAAGTCCGACTTACGTAAACCGTACTTTTGGTACGTAAGTCCGACTTACGTAAACCGTACTTTTGGTACGTAAGTCCGACTTACGTAAACCGTACTTTTGGTACGTAAGTCCGACTTGAGGTCCGATTTACGTAAGTCCGACTTACGTAAATCAGATGGAAAAAGATATCGTCTGTCCGACGATACCCGTAACCGTACTTTTGGTACGTAAGTCCGACTTACGGTCCGATTTACGTAAGTCCGACTTACCAAGATGGAATAAGATATCGTCTGTCCGACTTACGTAAACCGTACTTTTGGTACGTAAGTCCGACTTGCGGTCCGATTTACGTAAGTCCGACTTAAACCGTAGAAAGTCCTTACGTAAATCAGACCAAGATGGAAAAAGATATCGTCTGTCCGACTTACGTAAACCGGCCAATTTTGTAGAAAGTCCGACTTACGTAAATCAGACCAAGATGGAAAAAGATATTGTCTGTCCGACTTACGTAAACCGTACTTTTGGTTTCGGTAAGTCCGACTTGCGGCCCGATTTACGTAAGTCCGACTTAAACCGTAGAAAGTCCTTACGTAAATCAGACCAAGATGGAAAAAGATATCGTCTGTCCGACTTACGTAAACCGTACTTTTGGTACGTAAGTCCGACTTACGATTCGATTTACGTAAGTCCGACTTAAACCGTAGAAAGTCCTTACGTAAATCAGACCAAGATGGAAAAAGATATCGTCTGTCCGACTTACGTAAACCGGCCAATTTTGTAGAAAGTCCGACTTACGTAAATCAGACCAAGATGGAAAAAGATATCGTCTGTCCGACTTACGTAAACCGTACTTTTGGTACGTAAGTCCGACTTGCGGTCCGATTTACGTAAATCAGACCAAGATGGAAAAAGATATCGTCTGTCCGACTTACGTAAACCGTACTTTTGGTACGTAAGTCCGACTTACGATCCGATTTACGTAAGTCCGACTTAAACCGTAGAAAGTCCTTACGTAAATCAGACCAAGGTGGAAAAAGATATCGTCTGTCCGACTTACGTAAACCGGCCAATTTTGTAGAAAGTCCGACTTACGTAAATCAGACCAAGATGGATATCGTCTGACATGTAAACCGTCTGTACGTAAACCGTACTTTTGGTACGTAAGTCCGACTTACGTAAACCGTACTTTGGTACGTAAGTCCGACTTACGTAAACCGTACTTTGGTACGTAAGTCCGACTTACGGTACGATTTACGTAAGTCCGACTTACCAAGATGGAAAAAGATATCGTCTGTCCGACTTACGTAAACCGTACTTTTGGTACGTAAGTCCGACTTACGTAAACCGTACTTTTGGTACGTAAGTCCGACTTACGTAAACCGTACTTTTGGTACGTAAGTCCGACTTACGTAAACCGTACTTTTGGTACGTAAGTCCGACTTGCGGTCCGATTTACATAAGTCGGACTTACGTAAATCGGACCAAGATGGAAAAAGATATCGTCTGCGGTCCGATTTACGTAAGTCCGACTTACGTAAACCGTACTTTTGGTACGTAAGTCCGACTTACGGTCCGATTTACGTAAGTCCGACTTACCAAGATGGAAAAAGATATCGTCTGTCCGACTTACGTAAACCGTAGAAAGTCCGACTTACGTAAATCAGACCAAGATGGAAAAAGATATCGTCTGTCCGACTTAGGGGTCATGTACATATTACGTAAGCATGTTAAGGGGGGGGAGGGGGTCTCGTAAATGCTTACGACACCTTACCAAGGGGAGGGGGGGGTCTCACACTTTCTTACGTAAGCTTTTTTCTACTCTGACCAGGAATTTTTGAAAATAAAATAAATAAATAAATAATTAATTAATTAATTTCCATGTTTTTTTTAAATATTGTAAATGTTGCGACGAGCTAATATTACATTATTTTGTTATCGTCTAAATAAAGGTAACCTTCTCTTTAATTTTTCTCAATATAGGTGTTTATATTGGTTTATTTCAGTTCCATGAATTATGGGGAAAATAACGGAAGTCGAGTACCGTTGGTTTCATTAGAAAAAAAAAAAAAAAAAAAAAAACTTACGTAATATGGAGGGGGGGGGGGGGTGGCCAAAATCTTAATCATGCTTACAACGGGGGGGGAGGGGGTTGAAAATGGCAAAAAAAATGCTTACGTAATATGTACATGACCCCTTACGTAAACCGTAGAAAGTCCGACTTACGTAAATCTGACCAAGATGGAAAAAGATATCATCTGTCCGACTTACGTAAACCGGTCAATTTTGTAAAACCGGTCTGATTTACGTCCGACTTACGTAAATCAGACCAAGATGGAAAAAGATATCGTCTGTCAGAAATACAATCGAAAAGCAGGAATGGCGCGGGCGAGCCATGAGCCATCGCAAAAAAAAATATATGGGCGAAGCAAAACAATAGCGGGCGCAAAAACCGGTTAGAGCAAAACGAGTGAAACGGCCACTCTATCGACCTATAATAATATGAAATTTCGCGTGCCGTTCGACCCATGCCTCCGCACAAGTGCAAAGTGTTTTTAGGCCGAAAAGTGAGGGAAAACCGAGCACCAGAATAAAAAATTGCACACTATATTTGTTTTACAATCCAGGAAGAAGGAATGAGGGGGGGGGGTGCAAAACAATATCTGTACGGAAAGCCAAAACGGATAAGGGACCGTTCAAATATTATACGTAAGCATAATTTTTGTGAAATTAGACCCCCTCCCCCCCGAGTGTAAGACACTTCGCCATACTTAGCTTATTGCGAAGATGGTCAGTTCGAATCCCCCCCCAAAATTCTTACGTAATACTTGAGCGGCCCCTAAGGCCGGTGCTCTTTTTGAGATATTGAACGTATGGAATGTAACCATCTTTGATGACCCATGAAGAAAAAAATACTTACATGTAGCAACCGTCGATGCAATAGAAGTAAAATAAGTTACTGCCATAATATTGAAGACTAAACCGTTTCGGGAAACGAACGTTCTTTGGTAATGCCCCATGTTGAAATAAATCCCATAAAGAATCCCAAACATTGCTGGTAAGAACAATAGCCTTAAAATTATGTCTTTCAACCCGTATAACGAAAAATTGAACGTCGTCGCTAAATTTCTCCTAAAATAAAAAGTTGATTAAATTTAATTTAATTCAATCCTAGATTCCACTCCGTTTTCTAATTTCACAAATTTCGAAGCAAAATATTACGTGTATAAAGTAGCGGCCACTTGGAAAGCTCCCGGCTGGCCGAAAGCGGAGAGAGGTACTTTATGCTGAGCACCGGCTGATAAAGGATCTAATGCTTCGGGGTGGTTTCCAGTCGGGGCTTTTCGAAACGGTTGACCTTCCGCTTTGAATTTTTCAACCAGTGCCGCGATCTGATGATTTGATTCTATGAATCTTTCTCGAGATCTTCTATCCACGGTTGAAAGACAGACTGGAAGCAATGAGCGAAAATTATATTTTTGAACAATCATTTTTTCACAGGATGAAAATCACTTACGGTAATACATTAGAGGATTCTCATATTCTGGACATGGGAAGCCGATATTTCTGAAGTAATCCAGCATGAATTGGGTGGCGCCTGTGTAAACTATCTCTCCGAGGCAGAGGTAAGTAACTCGATCGAGAAAAGGAAATACGTCCGACCTGTTCAAAGCAAAATGTTACTCATAAGCTACACCCTGCTGACGGAGGTGGGCAAGTATCTCACAAGTAATTTTTATACCTTGGTTTTTCCATGGTAAGAACAACAGCCCTGTTGTATTTTTTGGCATGGTTCGATAGAATCGAAACGATTAAATACGTGTTAAGTGGATCTAAATCCCAAGTAGGTTCATCCAGAAGCAACAAAACTGGATCTTTTACAAGTTGAACTCCAATGGTCAGTCGTCTGTATCCGGAATCCGATAAAGAGTCCACCCGTCGATTGGCTACTTGGGTCAAAGCTAAGTCAGCCAAAACCTGTTTTACTCTCGATCTTTTCATGTATTGTGTCACCTGGGAAATTCATAATTTTTGTTATGATTTTTTAAATTTAAACTGCTGCTTTCCGGGGTAAAAAAAAGAGGAAAAGGATTTACTTTTGATCCAACACCAAGATTTGCGGCAAAATGTAGGCTTTGGCGAACTGTTAAACACGGAAAGAGGTCGCATTTGTGAGTCACATATCCGCAGTGTTGTTGAAATAGAATTAAATTCATGGGAGCTCCATGTAAAAGAATTTCCCCTCCTGTCGGTCCTCTTGTTCTTCTTGAAATTACTTCTAACAATGCTCGCTTTCCACTTCCTAAAATTTTAAATGGTTTACAAAATTCTTTTAGAATTCTAAAAAAAAAAAAAAAAAAAAAACTGGGCATATTACCTTTAGATCCTAAAATTGCTAAAACTTCTCCACTATGAACTTCTAACGACACATCCTTCAAAATCACACCAGTCTTTACATTGTCTACCAACTTTTGGAAGCACGTACCCTGCTCCACCTGAGTAATTCAAAAGCGAAAACAAATTGATTTCAGTACAGTATATGCGCAAACTTAAAATAACGATTCTCTTACCTCCCCCGTATGAATGACATGTGACAGCTCCAAAGTAAATTCAGGGCTCATCATTTTTAAAGATTTAACTTGAACATCTAAACGTTAAACCGTCCATTAATTGTTAAATAAAATAAAAAGTATATAAAAAATAAACAAACTGGAAAAGAGCGATGTCCTTTCCATACTATACGTCACCGTAGACTAAGATGGCGTCTCAATCGACGACACCTCTGCTTATTATTCCCGTATTCATTTCAACCTGGGCAAATATTTAATTTTTTTAAAAAACGGCATTTGATTCATACGCGAATAGGGCAAGATATGCCGTTCATGAATTAAACTTGGAGAGCCTGAAATTCCTTCCACATTCATTTGGGATTCGATAGGATGATATATTTCATGTTAAACTTATCATTGACGGAGTTGTTTTATAATATTTGTAAAAATTTCAGGTATGAACAAGTTGGTTTGTATAGAAGGCTCAGGAGATGAGGAAAGGTAACTCTACTTTCTGTCAGTTATAATTTTTTTTTTTTTTTTTTTTTTTTTTATTTTATTTTATTATAATTACCGGTTGGAAAATCGGTAACTAACAATGCATTTGCAGAGAACACTCAGAAAAAGGAAATGTTTTGAACAAGTTTTGTCTTGCAACACCGTAATGTTCCTCAGCAAAACAAAAATGCTTCATGACAACGGACAGGTTTTTTTCTCGGCAAGATATTTTTATTGTTTATGATTTTTAAAAAAAGTTCTAGTCATAAGACATTTTTGTTTTCGCATTAGCCAATTTTTTTTGTGAGGAAAGTTAAAAAGTAGATTTAGGGTCTCAGAGGGCAAAAAATTAAGCGATCTTCATATGTTTGTATGCTGACTGCTTTTCTTATGGCCATTGCTTCTTTAATTGGGATTTGCCCCTCCCCCTCCTCCCCGGAATCTTTTCCCCACGCTTGTTTTTACAAATAATATTTTTGACACCCTCCTCGCAAAAATTTTCCAGTGGAATACAAAACGGAATAAAAATCTGCAACTCTCTTCGTGATTTTTCTGGAGCTTCATGGTTAATGTTTTTATTCCCGAAATAATGTTCAGAACATCATTTTTAGGGGTCATGTACATATTACGTAAGCATTTTTTTTTTTTTGCCATTTTCAACCCCCTCCCACCCATTGTAAGCATGAGTAAGATTTTGGCAACCCCCCCCCCCCTCAATATTACGTAAGTTTCTTTTTTTTTTATGGAACCAACGGCACTTGACTTGTAAATTTTTGTCTTAAAGTCCCTATTGAATTTTTATGAAAATCATTCTCTAATGTTATTTACATTATTTAAAAAAAACATGAAATTAATTAATTAATTATTTACTTTATTTTCAAATATTCCTGGTCAAAGCAGAAAAAAGCTTACGTAAGGAAGTGTTAGACCCCCCCCCTCCCCTTGGTAAGGTGTCGTAAGCATTTACGAGACCCCCTCCCCCCCTTGACATGCTTACGAAATATGTACATGACCCCTTAGCACTGAATTTAGGGATTATCAAACTTCTGTAGATACAGGCAGTAAATTGAGATCGTTTGCATAGTTCGAAACTTATTTTTCAGCCCGTTAAAGAGTTTTATTTCATGAATAAATGCAATAATAATTTTTTACAGAATGTAATTTGTCCACGTAAGGAAAAAAACAGGTCTAGAGTTTTCCCATCATTTTTTTTTTCCCCAAAACTTTGAGGATCAGCTGAACTGTATTGCAAAACCGAATTGTAGAGTCTCCTTTAATACTACGGTACACTAAACAGGAATCATGAATCATTGTTACCAACTTTGTTAATATACCCTAATTCATTCACAAAAATATTTGATTAAAAAGTAAGATTTAAAAATGGCGTCATCGCCCACCTGTATCCTACCTTTAGTAATTTTATTCTTTTCTTAGTATTTTCGTTAGCCTTTCTTTCTCTCACATTTTTTTTTCTTAAAATTTTACCTTTTAAATGATGATGTCAGCTTTTGTCTACTGTCGATTGTTTAGACTTAAAAACGTGTAAAGTGATTGTAAAACATTCAAAAGTTGGTAACATTTTCCAGGCTCATAACATATTATTAAGTGCATAGTTTGTATTACGCGAGTTCATTTACCATGTACCTGAATACCTTTTCATAAACATTTTTTTTTTCTTCGTGTAAAAATTATTAGTTTAAGTGATGTAGTGACATATATGTTTTTTAACTTTGAAATGGATATGGAAACATTAAAAGTAGGTTTTTATTTTACCTTTTTATGTAATAATTTTAATTTAATTCTATGATTTTATTTTACTAAAAAGAAATATGAAGAAGAGGTATCGAATTTTTTTCATATGAGAGTGTATTGTACTTTGATTTGCAACGTTCATATTTCATTTATTATCGGGGTCTAAATATATATATCTATATATGAGCTTGTTTTGATACTGGAGGGATCAATTTTGTTTTAATTACCGAATTGGTTGTTTTATGCCAGGAGTCGTTAAAATGTTTACCGAATGACATTGCAAACTCAGTTTGGCTGAAGGATAGATTGTATTACTCCTATTGTAAACATGAGTTTTTTTTTTTCATTTTATTATTCGCTCTAAAAAAAAATTGACCATGGACTGGTTTTTGCCTTTCAGTCAAAGCAAAATTTTTTTTTAGATAAAACGGTAGCATTTAAATACATTTTGATGGGTTTCGAAAATGGAAAGGGTCTTGATTTGTTGCAGTGAGAAGAAAAATCTGAACAAAGGAACTTTATTAAAATTCCGCTTTGTAGTACGGTGGAATTTCGCTATAACGAACTTCTATATAACGAAGTTTTTTTCGGAATCTTGCTCCAGTACAAAAAGACATATAAAATGACGTATAAAATGGCCTGCCCATAACAAACTATTTTTTTAACGAAGTGAGTTTTTAAAAAAAAATCCATTTTTCCCCTAGAAAATTAAAAAAAATATTTTTTTAATGTTTTCCCCTGAACATTCCGCTGTATATGATTTTATGGTAAAATCACCACATGACATTTTGAAAGTTGTAGATACTTAGAAGACGATAATTTGCCGCAGGATAATTGACAGAGTAATTTGTATGTTACTAATGAATATTTTTTGGTGTTTTGCCCCGTAGTCTTTGAGGACCTCCGAAAAATTTGAAGAAAAATGACTTGTTTTTTTGACGTTCCTCAAACCCAGCTTATCTTAAAAATGGTATTTTTCATATCTACCTAGAATTTTTTAGCAATTGTTTGCTAACTGTTTTTGGGATAGCCTGGTTTTTTATTTTACCCCCTGTTTTTTCTTCCTGCTTAAACGGAAAGGACGTCGATAATACTTGGAAAAAATTAAGAGGAGGCTTCACGGAACACCGGGAAAAATAGCTGTTTTGCCTAATACTCGATTTACGCTGAAAAAATCCAAATTTTAGGTATTTAACGAACTCTTCTGGGTATATCCTGCAATTTTTAAGACAGGTTTCAACATGTCTGGAATATGAGCGGCGGGAAAATAATTTCAAAAAAAATTGGTGTCGAAAAACTTTGATTTTGTTTTCCAGGTTCCTGTTTGCTCGGAACAAGTTGAAACTTGTACCAAAAAATACAAGAAAGTTAAAGGAGTTTGTTAGATGCCTAAAATTTAAATTTTTCCCCCATAAATCGAGTGTTGGACAAAACAGCTTTTCCTTCCGGTATTCCGTGAAGCATCCTCTTAACTAGAAGATCTATTTTTATGAATTATGAATTTTAAAAATAAAAAGAATATTATAGAATTTACTTTTTGATATATTTTAATACGGTAAATCTGATTCGTTTTTTCTATTGCACTTAGTCAAGAACAGAATCGTCATTTACACGACGGAACTCACTCCTGTAAATGCTTGCTTTTTTACCAACTTACACTTCCTGTTAAAGTTGCTTTTTTTTGGGAAAAATTTGAAATGTCCTCTGATTTCAAAACTTAGAGTTATTTGGCTATCCTAGAGGAATTCTGGTACATCGTGTTTATATTTAGGTGATCGATATTTGGTTCAGATTATATAAAAAATAATTAAATTGGTAAGAAAATCCAGCTTTAGGCAGAAAAATGTTTTTTGTCTTTTCGCTCATTTATCGGGAAAATGTCCGAAAAATTTAACGAATCAAAAGTACCCTTGGAGCGTGATACAGTTTCACTTTCATTTTACTCTGTAGGGGGCAATTTTCCCGTTTTTTACCAATTGCTTCATTTCGTTTAAGTTTCGTTAATCTTAATCTCTTCCCGCTCTCAGGCTTTTGCTCAAATAGCGCCTCTATAATTCACAAGTGTCGGATCCCGTCGTTTTATTTCTTTTTTTTTTTTTTTTTTTCACTTTGCAAACCAGAAAAATTTAAATACCGTAAATTAATAACGTGTTAAAATGTAAGTAAGATTTTTTTTTTAGCGAGGGCGGATTACGCAATTGAAACAAAGATGCATGTAAATTAGTCAAATAGAGACCCACCCTGTTTAAATCATTTTTATTAAAACATTCCATTTATATCAAGTATTGCAAGCTCCGTTTCATTTAGTCATAATTTTGTATTTTAGGCCAAAAATTAAACCACGTGCCGAATCCGATGTCTGTCACATGTGTTTTTTTTACTTTTCTCCAACACCCAAATGCAAATGTTGACATTTTCTATTTGTTCATTTTATTTAATTTGGATGGAATTTAAAAACAATGCTTTTTCCTAGGAAATTTGAACGAGTCATCGTGTGTAAGTGTTGAAAGAACTGATATTATGAGGCGAAGGTTTCAGTCTTGGAACGGCATTATTCCAGATGACGAAGTGTATAAAAGGAAATTTTCTGATTTAAAAATGATGTAATTAGGAGAGAACTGGCTCAATTTAGCGATGGTTTTTTCATGGTTTTAAATTGTTACAAAACATGAAGGAAAATCATTTTTTGTTTCGTCTGGGAAGATTAGAATCTCGGTGAAAAAAACTTTTTTAATAAAAAATAATTAATTTAGTAGAAAGAACCCCGCACAAGATAAAAGGAATTTTACGGTATCTTAAAAGAGCTTTTAGTTTTGTGGACATCATAAACTGTAATGGAAAATTAAGGGCATTTTTTTTTAAATTAATATTTTAAAATTTGTCTGATCGTAATGAAACTTTGTGTACGGGTAGCCTTTTGAGTTCCCCATCATGCACCTCAAAGGGAACTCAAATCGGTCCACTTAAACCGAAGATTATTTTTTTTTTTTTAAATGAAGTATTTTGGCCGAAACCAGTGGCGTTGCTCGGCATTAAATATTGGGAGGGGGGGAGAAAGCAAAAAAAAATTTTTAAAACTTCCTTTAAAATGATTTTCACTGTTCTTTTGCATTGAAAATAAAGCGTCATGAGAATTATTGGGGGGGGGGAGGCAAAATCCAAGATTGGAAAGGGCCTAGCGACATTCCTCCTATCAAAAAGGGCCTAGCGACGCCATTGGCCGAAACCCAAATTTTTTTCGATTTTAGTAAAAGTCAGGGGGTGTTTTTTGGGTCGCTGATCTCGAATATCGAATCAGATTTTCGAAATTCAAAATGGCGGAAAAGTTCACTTCCCGAAAATGGTGAAAACGGATTCGGGCGCAGCAAATTTTCCTTCGAGAGGGTTTTTGGGGTCGAAAATAACGATTTCGTAATCATCTCACTCCCTATACTGTGCTGTATAAAAAATTTATTTCCTGACTTTTCCAACAGGAATTAATTAAATCACTCTAATCCCTTTAAAAAAATTTCTTCGTTTTAAAATGTTGACCATTTTTTTTTTTTCTTTTTTTCGTAACATTTTTTCTTTAATCTCTGACCTTTCCTTAAATTCTTCATTTTGATACTCGAAAGTATTTCAAAATAAGTGGGCGTATATTTTATCTACATCACTGCGTTCCTCCAACCATCTTCATGTCAAAGTAAGCTTTAAATAAAATAATTTCACGTTTAAAAAAAAATAGTAAGTTTCGCAAAAATGTCAGCGCAATTTTTTAAAAAATGCTGTAATTACTTTTAAAAAAAAAATATGTAAAACGAGTAGTACCGTTTTCATTTAAACAAAATAAAAAAAGACGAGACAGGTTTATTTAAATAAAATGTTGAGGATATTCCGAAAGAGGTGCCTGAACCCGAGAGATAAGAAAGAAAGGAAATAACATTTCTTTTCATTTTCTGTTTCATTTCTTTTCACGAATAAAAAGCTTTTTTTTAACCGTTTATTATAATACCCACGCTGTATAAACGATGAATTTAGAAAATATAAAAAATGATAGGAAGACCGGTAATGGGCACTCCTCGAAATGAATATGAAAAAAAAAATGCGTTTTTTTTTGCATGGGTTTCGACTCCGCCCGATGTTTTGTCCCGTTCCAGCGACTGAAAATCAAATATGATGTTCCCTATGGCGACAATGGTCAATTTATAGACAATTATTGTCTTTCATGACTTTTTTTTTTTAAATATACGATCACGATTTGGGCTTTATGTGCAGTTACTGTTATATCAATCTCGATTTCTTCAAAGCAAATCGCGGTTCGATGAAAAAAGAATCAGGAACAATGAGAAAGTAAAAATCGATCAAAAAATGAGATGACGACGTCTTGAAAAACGAAGGGGAACAAAGTTTAATTATTGCTAGGTTTCACCGGTCACGAATCCTTCTAATCTCCTTAATTTCAAATTTTCTTATCTCATAATCGAATAAAACATCGAAACATGAAATCGTAATTATTTATCGACCTAACTTTTCAAAAATTAGAAATCTGGATTTTTTTTTTTATTTTATTCGATTTTTTCTGAATTCGGAATTTGTGAGTAGCTTTAGGAGTAAATACCGGAAGGAATATCTGTTTTGCCTAATATTCGATTTATGGTAATAAAATCCAAATTGTAAGTATCCGGCGAATTTCTTCGACCTATTCTTAAATTTTTAGGACAAGCTTCAACTTGAGTATCGAGTCAGCTGAGTAGGTACATCAATAGGGTGGTTCAAATTTAAAATTTAACTTATTTTTCGCGATTTTGTTCTTCATGCGATTTTCACTTTACTTATGGTGTAAAAACAAAAGGTAATTTTTTTTAGATTTTTTCGACCACGTTAAGGGATTTACCGTGGTATGCCACCATTTGGGTAGGCGTGGCATGCCACCGCCATTTTGTGCTTAAAAAAGTCTTTTTTTTTTTGGGGGGGGGGGGGGGGGATTTTTTTAAAGCAAATTTTTCCAAAACTTTAGATGCAATTCTTTGGGACCAAAACTAATCATTCGTATGTTTTCGACGTCGTAGAATCCGAAAATAATCATCCCGTTTCGATCAGAATCACCCCTAACTGGCCAAACACCTTTTTTTTTGACCAAAAATAGCCATTTTTGGTAAAAAATCAAATTTTAAGTCGATTTTTACCCCTCTGACAATTTTTTTGGGGAATTAAATCCCAGTAAAATACGCTTTTGACATCGTAAAATCCGAATATAACCACCGGGTTTTGATCAAAATCACAAAATCTTTGATGAAAATTAACTTTAAATTCGATTTTTTACCAAAAAGTTGCTATTTTCGGAGAAAAAAGGGTGTTTGACCAGTTAGGGATGATTCTGATCGAAACGGGATGGTCTTTTTCGGATTTTACGACGTCAAAACATATAAAAAAATTAGTTTTGGTCCCAAAGAATTGCTTCTAAAATTTTAGAAAAATTTGTTTAAAAAAATGGCAAAAAAAAAAAAAAAAAAAATTCGGAGTTCAAATTCTCTACTCGACTTCGCTCGATACAAATTTTCTACGAAATTCCTTCTTACTGCTGATATTTTTATGTATCAAATTTTAACTTGTTTCAAGTAAACTCAATCCGGAAAACATTTAAACCGCAAATATTTTTGTAATCATTTTCCTGTTAGGTATATAGTTAAGACAAGTTGAAACTTGCACTAAAAAGTTTAGGATGCACAGAAGGGAGTTCGTCAGATACCTAAATTTGAATTTTTTTCCCTGCACATCGAATATTAAGACAAAACAGCCATTCCTTCCGGTATCCACTAAAGCCTACTCTTAGAATGAATTAATTATGGGACGTGCAATTTTTTTTTTTTTTTTTAATTTTTCTTTTATAAGATAATGGGAAATGGTATTTAATATTTTGATGAGGGTGCCACGGGATTCGGTCACGGCCGTTCAACTTTTACACATTATTTGAAAAATTCCCGCGGATAACAAGGACAGACGTGTAAACTTGCATTATTAAAAATAACAGTTATTACTTACGGATCCATGTCGACCTTTTGGTTTTTCGCAATTTTTTCGCAGTTCATCGGGGTCCCTCGACAGGACCCAACCCTTTCCGTTGGCAATGGTTGGTTGGCTCCAATTTTTTTTTTTTTTAAAGGAAGCCTAGGGGGCAATAGGGTCATCGATGTCGTCCGACATCTTTTTTTTATTGATCATCATTTTTACGATTTTATCGTCGATGAAATTGATATTTATCGATTTTTTCTTCAAGAAGAAAAAAAAATGACGAGGATTAAAATGTTGAAGGTTCATGACTCGTTTTTAAAAATGGATTCCGATACCCCGAAGCTACGCGATTTTTGTGAAATTTAAGATTTTAGATATTAATGATGCACAATTAGAAGAAAAAAAAAAAAACAGCTAAAGGGCAACGGTTTACGTGAGGAGACGACTAAGGGTCACACTAAAAGGAAAAAAGATGATCATATAGCATCTTATTTAAAGCTACAAATTATTTTTTGCTTGTTTACTCGATATATCATTTGAATATATTTTTCGTTATGGCAATGTCCGTGAATTATTTTAACGGTAAGGTTTTTTTAAAAAGAAAAAAATATGGGTTTCCTTGTCACAGGATTAAACGGTACATAAACTATCATTTTTACGTCGTCCAAAAAATTTGTGTATGTGTACTGAAAATATTAAATCACAGCTATGTGATAAATTAATAATCAAGCAACTGATTAGTGACATTGACAAATTAAAAATTGAATGAATAGATTTGTCGCTCACGTCGGTCGTTTAAACGGCCTTTAAGTTTTAGGACAGCGTACTTGACTTTCTTTGAACGGATTTGATGGAATTAGGAAGCGGTGGTAATATATTGATTAGTTTAAAAAGAATAAAGAGATAATAAACTGGTTGATTGAAATAGGGCACTAGCCCACGACTCTATCACTATAAGTCTATGGTTGGCTCTGGCTCAAAGATAAAGGATCGGCCTTGAAAGTTGAAAGTTGTGGGTTTTCTTTTCCACTTTATTCACCCAGTATTTTTTTTTCACTAAGTTATGAATGAAGCAACTGATTTTTCCTTCAAATTATTTCCAGACGCTCAGTTTAAACCCTTATGAGTTATTGTTTGTCTTTTATAGAGTTGTGTTGGTTGCATTAAATACTGATTGATTTTTAGGAAAATTGAAAATTCAAAGTTTTTGATTAGAACTGGCCTTTACATCTCTCATCGAAAATTTTTTACAATAAATTTTATTCTTTTAAATTTGCCTACAAGAAAATTAGCAACATGTGGGGTCGTCCATAGTTTGCGTTAGCATTATTTTGGCCATTTTTGACCCCCTTCCCCCCCCCTTGTTAGTAAAGGTTATCATTCCGGGACCCAAACCCCTAAAATTATGTTAATTTCGATTACCCCTCCCCCTTTTAAAGAATTTTTGTTTTAAAAATGAATACTAAACATTAAAAAAATCTGAAATTCTTCGGAACTTAAATTTTGTAGAGAAAAGCTTTTTTTTTTTTTTTAACTGAGTTAGGTTACATAATTTAAAAAATTTAAATTATTTTCATTTTTGCACGTTTGTTACATGAGACAAATATTAACGTTAGATATGTAAATCCCCCCTCCCCCCTTGTTAGCAAAAGTTAGCATTTTGAATACCCCCTCCCCCCCGTGTCATTTTTTGCCGAAAAATTGCAAATTGCTATTTTTGGCCAAAAAAGAGTGTTTGGCTAACTAGGGGTGATTTTAATCAAAACGGAATGGTCATATTCGGATTCTACGATGTCAGGAACGTATTTCAGCATGATTTAATCCCCCAAAAAAAATTATCAGAGGGGCGAAAATCGACTTAAAATTTGATTTTTTACCAAAAAATTGCTACTATTAGGCGAAAAAAAGGTTTGGCCAGTTAGGGGTGATTCTGGTCAAAATGGGGTGCTCATTTTCGGATTCTACGACGTCGAAAGCATACAAAGAATTAATTTTGGTCCTAAAGAATTGCTCCTAAAGATTTGGAAAAATTTGTTTAAAAAAATGCCAAAAAAAAAATTAAGCACAAAATGGCGGCGAGCCACCCCTAAACGTGATCGAAAAAATCTGAAAAAATTACCTTTTGTTTTTAGACCATAAGAAAAGTGAGAATTGCATCTGCATGAAGAACAAAATCGCTAAAAGTACACTGATAAAACGCTATTAGTAATTATTACTCATATTAAGGGTAGATGTATAATTACTAATAGGTTAGGGTTAATTTTTATACTTATTATTAGTAATTTTTACCATAATAATATTGATTATGGTAAAAATTACTAATAATATATATAAAAATTAACCCTAACCTATTAGTAATTATACATCTACCCTTAATATGAGTAATAATTACTAATAGTGTTTTATCCGTGTATAAGGTAAATTTGAACCACCCTAAATGACCCTTCCTTGTGTATGTATCTTTATCGGGCAGAAGCCAAAAACGTTTTTTGACATTTTTTGGATGTCTTTAACCTTTTAAGTATGCCACATATGAGCGCAAACAAAAAGTGCTTTGCCTACCAAGAATCCTAATATGGGCCCATGGTATTTTTAATTACTGGATCAGCAAAAATATACCTAATGCAAATTTAAACAGTTGTTATAATTAAAGCCCGTTTCCTTCATTTCTTTTTAAAAGTCTTCAGGTAGGTGGAGCCACCGGCAGAAACACATACACTAAAGTTTTCAGAGTTTTTAAACCCGGTTTATGACTCAAAAACCGTGAACCAAAACTAATTTTCGACTTCAAATTCGTAATCTACGCAAAATTTCCGAAAGGAATAGATTGTTGTCTTTTACGCCAAAAATAAATTTTCATTTTCAATTTCCACCTCAAGATGCAGTTCGAAAAATCTGAAAAAAATCAGAGTACCTATAAGAAAACATTTGCCGATATAGGAATTTTGAGATTTCGAAAAAAGTTAATTCTCCGAACCACTCTGTTAATCACAATTAACGATTTCTTTTTCCTGGCGAGTTTTGATTGTTTATCGCTGAGGAAAATTTTAGCTCCTGCGGTCCGCATTGTAAAAATTGAGAAATTAATAAAATGTCCATCAAAATCGGCTTCGTCGCCTTGATTTTTCTTTGTGAAAATATTGTTTTAGATTTTTTTTATTACGTTAAAAAGCTATGCGAACTTTACCAACGGCTTCCCTTTACTTTTTAAGGTCAATAAATTTAAATAAATTATAATTTTCCTTCCTTATAGTTTAAATTGCATATTATTATAGAAAATAGATTCAAGCATGATAAAAATGTATTGGGTTTATTTAACAAGATTGGTCCTTAACTTCGAACGACCAAATTTCGAGGTCTAAAAAAATAATTTATGGCATATAATTTATTACTTAATTCCACAAGCTTATTCAGCGCTTTACGCGTAGATACTGTACGTGATAATTTGATAGGATCGTCCATAATTTACCAAGCATTATTTTTCGCTGATTTCGAGCTCTTTTCCTCCGGTAGGGAACAAAGATATACGTTTCCTCTTTTGGTGATTTAGCATTAGCAAAATATTTTCGGAGACCCGGCCCCCACTCCCCCCTCCTTCCCCTTTTTCCTAAACTTCGTCGCTTATGACCTATAGCTAGGACATTCTTAAAAATTTGCTTTTTTTAATCTAAGCCCAATACGTAAAAAAACTGATCGATTACTTTTAAAAAAAATTTTTTTCCCCTTCTTGGATTTGTTATAATTTTTCCTAATCCAATTTCCTAAAAAAAAATTCCTAATCCATTTTTCCCTAAAAATTTTGGTTCCTAAACCTTTTTTTTCCTTATTTTTAAATTTCCTAAAATAAAATTTCTTAAAATAATATTTTTCCTAATTTTAGGAAAAATTTAATGAATTAAAAAAATTAGGAGAAAAAAAGTATTATAGGAATATTAGGAAGTATTATAAGAAAATTGAAAATTAGGAAAAAAAGAAAATTAGGAACAAAATTTTAGGATCCAAAATTTTTAGGAAAAACGGATTAGGAATTTATTTTTTTTTTTTTTTTGCAAAAATGGATGAGGAGTTTATTTCTTTTAGAAAAAACAAATTAGGATTTTTTTTTTTTTTTTTTTTTAGGAAAGACGGATGAGGAATTTATTTTGTTAGGAATAATGGATTAGGAATTTATTTTCTTAGGAAAAATGCGTCAGGAATTTATTTTTTCTGGAAAAATGGATTAGGAATTTTTTTTTATGAAAAATGGATTAGGAATTTGTTTTCTTAGGAAAAATGGTCGATACGCCCTTCTTGGTATTTATTTTATATAAAACAATAATAATTTAATGTGCGAGGTGAAGTATATTCTTTCATATTAGACCGGTTGGTGAAATACGTTGTGACAAGGATGTCATCACGACGTTTCAAGGCCGGTATTGAAGAAAAACGGTTTGCGGTATGTGGTTTTAAACAAAAGACAAATAATGATCCGCGTGGTCTTAGTAATTTGACGAATCGTCTTTTCAATGCAATAGAACTTCGTTGACTACCCATCTAGCCAATCGACTTCAAAAAACCGTTTAATGAATACTTCACTTTGTTGTTTTTTTTTTTTTTTTTTTTTTTTTTTTTTTTTTTTTAGGAAAGACGGATGAGGAATTTATTTTTTTAGGAAAAATGGATTAGGAATTTATTTTCTTAGGAAAAATGCGTCAGGAATTTATTTTTTCTGGAAAAATGGATTAGGAATTTATTTTTTTAGGAATAATGGATTAGGAATTTATTTTTTTAGGAAAAATGGTCGATACGCCCTTCTTGGTATTTATTTTATATAAAACAATAATCATTTAATGTGCGAGGTGAAGTGTATTCTTTCATATTAGACCGGTTGGTGAAATACGTTGTGACAAGGATGTCATCACGACGTTTCAAGGCCGGTATTGAAGAAAAACGGTTTGCGGTATGTGGTTTTAAACAAAAGACAAATAATGATCCGCGTGGTCTTAGTAATTTGACGAATCGTCTTTTCAATGCAATAGAACTTCGTTGACTACCCATCTAGCCAATCGACTTCAAAAAACCGTTTAATGAATACTTCACTTTGTTGTTTTTTTTTTTATGTAAGACCAAAAAAATTCTGATGCCATGAAATCCGTTAATTACATGAAGTACCCCCATCGTTTATAATATTTTATCTTCGGTTGCAAGAAAAGAAGAAAGAAAAAAAAAAGAAAGGAATTTATTTATCATGCGGGTTTTTCTACTTTTCTTCTCTATTTTTTTTTTCAGCATAAAAAATGTCTTCTTCAAAACGAAACCTTGTGACGAATGAATGGGAAATGTCTACCATAGAGAGAAAATATTCGGTTCCTCCTGGAAGCGGTCCGGTTCCTGGGACACCTCCACATCTCGGAGAACTTCAACCGGCAAGAGGTGAAAGAGGCTCAACGTCTGAAGACCTTCACGCTTGGTCTATTTATAGGTATGGAAAAAGAGAAAAATGATTGGTTCACTGATTTTATTATCTTATTGACATTCGTTTAATTAATTAATTAATTTTTTTTTTCAGACAAAATTTAAATTCCGATTTTACGGATTCTGCTTTGGGCAGCAGCGAAAAAAGCCCATTACCTTACGGGAATTTCCAATTGAGAGAATCAACCGTGCAAAGTATTTTGAACCATCCGAGATATGGACCAAAGTATGTTGAAAAATAAATGAATTAATTTAATGAAAGTCTTAAAGCGTCGCTAATCATGTATTTATACCGTTCAAGGCTAAATTTTGTTATTTTTTTCTTTCATTTTAGATCGGCACTTAGTTCTAATATGTACACGTACCTTAAATTTGGGCTGCCTCGCGTTTTTCCGCCGTCTAGAAATCCGCGAGATGGTTCAAGCGGTTACAATTCCAGCGATGACGGATCTCCGGGACCTCCGAAACCGGGGCGAGGACCCATGAGAACCAGAAGCGAAATGGATTTTCGCAATCTTCAAATGCATTCTAGCTACACTAGGGTTTGTTATGTTTTACTGTTGGATCGTCTTTGAAAGTGTGGGTTGCTCAGTTTGACCAAAATTCAGAAATTCGTTGAATTAATAAAAAAAGACTGACGTTGTACCTAATTTAATTTTACTTATGTGAATCGCTGAATTTTTCAGTCCTTTTACACCCGTACAAAAGAAGTGACCATAGGTCAAAAGTTGTCAAATATGGACCCCTTAATGGTCAAATACGACCAAATAAAACTAGGAAAAATTAAAAACGACGAAAAATGATCAAGAAAATAAAAAAAAAAAAAAAAATTCCGTTTGATTAAAAATAGCCAGAAATAATCATGAATGATTATTCTTGATCATTTTTGGTCAAACGAAGAAAAAATTTTTTTTGCATGATCATTTTTGGTCATTTTTAATTACCGGTATTCCACATTTTATTTAGTCGTATTTGATCATTAAGGGGTCCATAGTTGACGATTTTTGACCTGGTCTTTTCTTTTGTGGGGACTCATTTGATATTCAGAACCATTGGCAAAGCACGAAATGTAGGAGGCTGGCTGCCGTGGTCGACATAACCTCCGAAAGGTCGCAAATGCAATAGTAGATTGTTTTATTAGGGAGGAAAACGAACTTTTCCGTGGAGGTTTTCAAAAAGCCCAAGCAAAGAGAGGGCACTTTTTGCATGTTTTCGAAATTTTTTCAGTGACCAATTATATAATAGGGTGCTCGTTGAAGGGATGTAAAATATTTTTGTGGAGCCTTCCTTTCAAAAGTTTCCGAAAAAAATCCAAAAATATTGTGTGCAAAACCTTAGCGCTGTAACTTTATTCTAACACGTGCCTACTTCGATTTTCCCAATTAAAATGCATGTAATTTTTCGATTTTTACAACATTTTTCTTTTTTTTTTTTTTTTTTTTTCTCTCTGCGAAATGGACAGATGAAAATTCGATCACTGAGCCCAGTTACTGCTTACAAACTGTATGTGTAGTTATCGATAAAAATTTCAATTTGTCCATTTTCCAATAAGGGCGGGCCATTCAAGTATTACGTAAGCATGATTTTGGTGAATTTGAATCCCCCCCCCCCCGGGGTTGTAAGATATTTCGCGATACTTAGCTTATGGCGAAGATGGTTAATGCGGACCCCCCCCCCCCTAAAAATCTTACGTAATATTTGAACGTTCCCTAACTTGAAAATTCGCAAATATGCTAAAACCGCTAAAAACACGTTTTTTAAGCAGGCTCAGAACCAGGGCCGTAGCTAGCCTGAAAAACAAAGGCGGGCACAAGATATTCTAAGGGGTGCTCCAAATGGTCCCTTATAACATGGAAGACAGGCCCTTGGAGAGACCCTTGGCCCTTATACATGGGCCAAGTCAAATTTACAGAGAGGCCCAAGCTTTTCAAAGGAGGGTTGAGCCACCTTTGGCCCCCGGCTACGGACCTGCTCAGAACACTGGAAAATGGTCAGATTAAAATTTTTTGAAGTTTTATCGATTACCACTTATGTAAGTAGTAACTGGGCCAAACGATGAAATTTTAATCTGTCCATTTCGCAGAAAAAACTGCTGTAAAAAAAGAAAAATCCTCTTGTATTTTAAATGGGAAAATCAAAGTGCTTACAGGCAAGTGTTAGAGGAGAGATACGGCGCTCAGGATTTGCACCCAATATTTTTGATTTTTTTGGCGACTTTTAAAAGGGGGGCTCCACAAAAATTTGTTACACTCCCTCATAACGGGCACCTTATTATATACTTCGTTGCAAATGTTTCAGTGACAAATTCTCCAACTCCCGTTTTTTTTTTTTTTTTTTTTTTCTTTTTTTTTCTATTTTTTTCGTCATTTTCTGAGCTAAACCTGCATTCATTTTCATTTATACGTTTGCTTATTTCACGTTCATTTCATTTTTGGTTTAGGGGCCTCCACAACGCAACGGACGAACGATCTCGAACAGCGAAGCTAATCTCTTATCGGCCGGTAACTTTTATCATCACGAACAACCGAGAACGAGAAGGTCAGTGGCAGCCATGGAACGATCTTACAGACCTCAGGATCACAGAAATATGGAACACAGAAAAAGTTTTCATGATCTGAGGAGCGCAGCCATGATGGAACCACCCCCTATTCATAGGTAATAAACTGATTCTGATTTAAACGGATTTATAAAAATTTTTATGATTTTAACAGATCACATGCGTTTCGGTTCTAATTTTTAGATCGCTAACAGAACAACGAAGAGCCTCGAAAGCCGGTTCCCGTATGTCCTTAAACCATCGAAAAGTATTGCCCGGGTCGATGATCGGACCGGAGTTCGTCGCCAGGCCGCATTCGGTCGCAGGTCACGTAGATCCGGGATTAACTTATTACGGAGGAGGACCTCCGGACATGGGCCCTTTCAGATATCCTCATTTACAAATTAGGAATTTAGAGATTGAATCGAAAAGAGAAAAAGAGAGGTACCTCCTTCAAGGGATTTCTTTTGAAGTCCGAGGAGGTGAATTGCTGTCGGTGATGACGACGCAAACGGCCGAAGGAACGTTGCTCCTGTCCGCTTTGGCCGGGGAAGATGTTTCCCGTCACGGGAAAGTCACGGGGGAGTTCATTCTTAACGGGAATCAAATTCACAGGAAACAACTGAAAAAGCTTTCCGCGTTCGTCAAATGCGATTGTAATTGGGATTTAGATTTAACGGTGAAACAAACTTTATATTTTCGATACAGACTGAGGAGAGTGAAACATCGATTTGCCAAATTGCCCCTCGAAGATAAAATATCGACTTTGATCGAGGATTTGGGTTTGGATCAAGTTTCCGGAACGAAATTATCCGGTCTGACTCAATCGGAATTAAGGAGATTAAGCGTGGCCGTTCATCTTTTGATGGATGTCGATTTACTCATTTTGGATCAGCCCACAAAGGGGATGGATATTTTCGATACGTTTTTTCTTATCGAGTATTTGGCGAGATGGTCTCAGAACACCGGAATGCCAGGTATGCACTTGTCGAATTAAACAAAAAGATAGGCAGCCCTGCCTTAAACAAAGTGGGTGGGGAAAAATGCAGGCCAGAAATTTTAGTATTTTTCAATGACAATAGTTCACTCAGAAAACAAAATAACTTAGAATAAGCGGTTATTATGCTTTGAACGCTTTTGTTTTGTGCCAAGATATTTTCTGACTTGTCGCAAGTCATTCAGTCCGGCTATCGGCAAGTCATATATTGTAAACAAACAAAATGGCGATTTATGAAGGATTTATACATTATGTTATGATAATACTGTTCATGCTCGGTTTTTTTTAAATAGACCAAATCCGTATAAATAAATATGCATGCAAAACCATTATAATACAAGTGGTATAACTTTTTAGATTTTTCATATGATTTTTAAATCTTTATTTCATATGAATAGTAGTAACATAACCTAAACATAGCCCCTAATTCTCTGCATTGGACTGTGTTAGATTTCAGTTCAATTTTTTAAAGAAAATATTTAATTTAAGTTACCTACTTGAATATAAAAATCCTGGATATCCATCTTGGTTAATCCATGATGTCCACTTACACGTTTTAAAATAAAATTAAATTGATATTACGTTTTTATTTCATTAATAACTATGGTTTTCGCGAGACGCCATTTTGATTCCGATAGCGTAGTATGCGAAATGTCCGCTAGTGTCGCATATTGTTTTGTGGCAAGACATTTTATCCCAAAGCAAACCGAAATGACTTACCACAAGAAATTTTTTTTTGTTTTTGCACGGTTTTTAGGAAAAATGTCTTGTCTGCTCTGAATGCACTTTTGCTTTCCATTTCATAAATGTCATTTTCTTTTCTGAGTGGGGGTCCTGGAATGCTAACCTTTGCTAACCAGAGGGGCAGGAGTCAAAAATGGCCAAAATATCGCTAACGTAATTTATGGACGACCCCTGAGACTACATGTTACTGTTAAATGAGTAACAATAAAAATGACATTATCGGAAAAAAAAATTTGAAAACAAGAATTTGGAGTCTGCGAAACTTTATGATCACTCATAAGTTTGGAGTTAATAACATGAAACACCTGAAATTTGAAAGATTTTGACTATTACCTTTTTACATTTTCAGATATGACAGGAAGAGCTGTTATTCTAACTCTCCAGCCTCCTACATATGAAATCTTAAATATGGTTTCAAGAATTTTAGTAGTTTCCAATGGTCACGTTATGTATTCGGGATTAACGTCCCTCCTTTTGCCGTATTTCACAAGCGTGGAATATCCTTGCCCGCCTTATAAAAATCCTTCGGATTATTATCGTAAGTAAATCTATATTGTCCTTACTTTTTTAATTTTTTTTTCTTTCCGTAATTAATTATTCTTTTTTTTTTTCAGTTGATTTGGTAACTTTGGATGATTTATCAGCGGAAGCCATGTTGGAATCATCCCAAAGAATGGCTCAATTAGGGGAATTACAAAAGAGACGACAGGAACCACTCAGCGATCCTGGCCCTCCTGCCCCTTTGCCACCCGAACTTGTTCAAAGCAACTGTTTCCGACAGGCTTCTACTTTATTTTTGTAAGCTTTTTTTATTCTTTTAAAAATTCAAATTTGCAAACTGAATGAATTTTTTTTATCTATTTTAGGAGGAGTATGTTATGGAGTCAACCTTCATCTTTCATCCGTTATTTATTTCACATATTATTAGCTGCCATCATATCTTTTCTCGTCGGAGCTATATTCTGGGACGTCCCAGCTTCCGACCCTCAACTTTTGTTAGAAGATCGTTTAGGATTTCATTACACCGTTTTCTGCGTTGCTCAATGGCCTCTAATTCTTCTTACTTCGTTAAACGCTGTTCGCAGGGAAAAAAGATTCGTCTTGCACGAAGTGAAAGAAGGGTTTTACGGCAGGACGGTTTACGTTTTTCTCAAAGTTTTGTGCAGCCTACCAGGAACAGTCATCATGTGGTTGTCGTACTTAGTGCCTTCGTTCATTATGTCAGGACTTCATTATCAAGGAACTAACGCGGAAAGCACCAAAACTTTTTATTTTTACGTAGCCATGTCGTTAATTTATCTTCACGGGATGCAGCTTTTAGCGACAGCAATCTCGTGGTTATTTAAAAGCACTTCCTTAGCAATCTTTTTCATATTTATTTTGTTTTCGGCTGCGTTTACTTTCTCAGGTATTTATTGTTTGATTTTATTCAAAAATAAATACATAGGTTTATGTCGACATAGACCTAATTTCCGTAAATTTACCTTTCAGGTTACCCGGTTCATGTGGACGATTTAGGTCCGGTAGGGAATTATTTAAGGCTGTCGTCACCTACCTGGTGGTTAACAAGCACCCTTTACCAAAGGGAAATGAGGGAAGATGCTTTTAGAGAACACAATCACGTCTGCAAAAACAAACAAGTGAGATTTAAAGGAAAAAAAAAATTTTTTTAAACCAATATTTAAATTATTAAATTTTTAAATGTTTTTTGCTTTTTTTAGAGACAACGTCCGGAAATAATCGTCCAGATAGCTTGCCCAACGCCAAATGGAACCGCGGAATTACAATATCAAAACATGTTACCTCATAAGTTTGAATGGCTACATCCACTCTCTCATAGACATATAGCCGACTCTGAGGCTAAAATAGAAGAAACGCTTCTTGTTCTAGGTCTTTTTTGGGTTATCAGTTTTCTTTTGTTTTGGATATTTTTTTGTATTTCGACAAGATTTTCCAGTCCGAAAAAAAAGGTCGTTCGATCGACCAATAAACCTTGATCATTAAGTATGATGTACTAGTTTTTAAAAAATTTAAACCATTCTCAAAATTTGTCCATTCCAATTTTTTTTACTGGTTTGTTCAAAGCCGCTATTTTTTATTGTAAAAAAATTTTTTTTTTAAGTTCAGTTAATATAAATTAAATTTACACATTGAAAATACGAAGATTTATTGCAATTATCCTTACTTTTCGTAGTTAATATGTGACCTCTTCCGGTAATGCTAAAAGCGTTTTGAATACAGAAAACTTATTTTCGATTTATAGTCAAAACCAGGGGCAGAATTTTGAAAAATGTACTTACCCGCAATAAGCCACAGAAAAATATTAATTATTTTTTAAAAAATTTAATCTGATTGGCACTACTGATCCGTGCGCATTAAGTCTCAAATATTGTTTTTTAAAGTTATAGCGTAATGCTATCATTTTAAAGATCTAAAAAAAATGGTTGAAGATAAAAAAGTAAAAAATTCAAGCTAGTACTACTAAGATGAAAGCTGAAATAGAGAAAGAGAAGGAAAAAAGAATTGTTAGTTTTCAAAAAAAAAAAAAAAAAAGGATTTTTTATATTTAAAAACAAACACCGTGATATGCATTCGACAGATTTTTTTTTCTTTCCATTTTTTAAATTTTTGAAATAAAATAAAAAGTAAAAATGAAAGAAGGAAGCACTTGAACAAAGGTATTTTGTTTAGAATATTCTCTTTCTGAAAATAAAGAAGAGATTATTTTTATAGTAACTAAAGAGTAAAAAGAATTACAGATTCTACAAACATCTAAGTATGAAATATCCCTAAATATTTTCTTTTTTTTAATTTTAAAGACAGCAATAGCCATATTTTGATTGTCTCTAAAGAAAGGAACGACTAGGCATAGCAATAGGTCATGTATTTACAAGTCAAAAAAACGTAGGAATATCTGATTTTCGTTGTTTTATTTTTAAAAAAATCGCTCAATATTTTAACATTTTTTTCGCTCCTCTTCAATTTTTTTAAGAAAAACGAAAATTGATATTCCTAATAGTCACAAGCTTATACAACTAAGAAAATTCTCCTCAAAAATCTTTTTTTTTTTTTTCCGATTTTTTTTTTAAAGAAGTAGGAAAAGAAAAAAATGATCTCAAAAAGTTACGACAAGCTTTTTCTTTTTAAAAACTACTCAAACATTATTAATAAGAATACCAAGAAAAGAAAAATATAAAGAAGTCGTGTCGGGAGCTGGTTGCTGCTCCTAAATTTTTTAATTGTACGGGCAATAATTTTTTTCCATCCGACTGTGTAAGTGAAGAAATCTTTTAAAATCAGTTTGTTTTGAGAAAGAAAATCAGATTAAAAAGTATAAAACTAAATTGCATTCATGCAAGAAAAGTTAGAAAAAATGCGTAGAAAAGGTTAATCAGGTTATCAGAGAAAATCATTTTACTTTTTCAATTGTGTGTAATTTCTATTTCTTCACTTACGAAATTTTTCTTTCTTTTTTTTTCTCAAAATTTTTAAAAAAATGATAAATATAAAATAAAATAATAATTGTAATACTATTACTTTTTTTTTTTCATCAACTCATACTCGCAATTATAATTTATTAATAATAAATTTTTACTAGTAATAAACGTATTCAATTTTTAAAATATGACATGTATAATCTTTTCTATTTTTTTCGTGAAAAATTTCGATACAGGTATGAGTTATCGGTTATTTAAGTTAACATTTTTAAATATTAATATTTTACCATCATGGTCCCATAAGCATCGGAGAATTATGAATTATTAAACATAGTTTATATATTTTGAAGCAGTTACAGTTTATATTTTACGTTTCTTTATGACGAGGAAGAAAATAGAGGTTTTCACTTTTTTCATAAGACGGTAAAAATCTGATTGACGCTTTTAAAAAAAATAAATTACGGACGGGCCGGGGAAGTTACTTCGAAATTGACCATTAGCAACTCTAAAAAACTGTTTAGCTTCATTGAAATTTTTCCCTTGGTATTTTGTGGTAGAGCTTCTAGCATTTTCTTAAACAGGAAACGTTTCCATCAGTTACTTTTTTTTCACTCACAAATGAACATTTATCATCCATTTCTCGTAATTTAATCAAACCAGTATATACTAAATATTTCAAACAGCTGCTTACAGCACACTTCGAAGTTGCCTTCCTCCTGAAGTATTATTTTCAAGCCATAAACTCCGAACTGTATACAAATATTTTAAAACTTTCTGTGAAAAAACTCATACCCAATTCGAATAATTTTTTTTTTTTTTTTTTTACTTTTTTTAATATATATATCTTTTTTTTCCTTTTAAATTTTTTTATATAGAAACTACATTCAAATTTGGTCCTAGAATAAAAACTGCTTTCCCATGGCAGTTTTTTTTAATTTTTTAATAATTTTTTCTCTTACGCTTTCTAATATTTTCATTTTAATAAAATTACAAATGGATTAACTGGAATGAAATCCTAAATTTTGAAGACGACTAAAAAAACCAGTTCTACTTTTTTTAAATGTTCATTTTCTATCTAAGGGTTCGAACTATTGTTCGTAAATCTACATGTTTTTTTTCTAAATCCGTTCGGTTTTCGTCTTTACATACTTATTCACCCAGTAGAATATTTTTTTTGGATATTTTAATAAAATATCGTCGATAAAATTTAACTACGTCGCAAACTGCAACAGCTATTCTACAATTTTTTCACTTAAATCTAAAAGAAAAAAAATCAAAAGGTAAAATAAAATAAAAACGCAAAAAATACTTTTAGTATTGTTTAATAACAACAAAAAAAAAATTAATAATAAAAAAAAAATAATAAAAATAAATAATAAATAAAAGAAAAAAATTAAACTAAAAGTGGAGAAAAGAAAAGTTGAAAAAGAAAAAATAAATAAATTGTCATTTTTAACCGCTGATACTAGTTTACAGTCCATCATCAAAGTTAAGATTTCCTCCTGTGAAATAAATTTAAATTCTCATCCGTTTTCAACTGGTATAATTTTAAAAAAATTTAAAAAATATAAAACCTGATTCATTTTTTTTTTATGTTTTTTCTTTTTTTTTTTTTACATAGCTATTTATACTGATTAGCGGCGTTAATTTTTTTTTAAATATTGACAATTTTTATACTTCAAAGGTAAACGAACAAATTTTAAGAATGCTTCACTGATTTCGTTTTCAGATATGAAATCGTAAGGTAAGTTTTTAAAAAAACAAATGGAAAAAGTATACGCGTAGAAAAGGATATAAACATATTTTTTTATTTAACATTTTTGTTTTGCTAAAATATAACGCTTTAAATATATACATTGCGGATAGTCGTAAAAATTATTGTTATAATATTGCTCGTAATTATTTTTTTTTTAAAATTAAAAGTGTATGCTTTTTTTTTTAATTTTCTATGAGTGGCATAGAACGTTTAGAAATTTAAAACCAATGTTTTGATTGGACTTTGAGCGAATGCAGACAAAGCTTGCTTATTTCAACAAGTTCAGTATGAAGCTAGCCTGGCTTGGGAATGATTTCTATTGTTATCAAACGGAAGTAATCGTCTTACGTAACACACTAAATATTAAATAAACTGAACCGCTAATGAACAATCGAAGGTTTACGTTACATATCATAAACATCTGAAAAACTTGAAGAAAGATTTTCCACGCATCTGAAAATTTCTTAGTAATTCGTTCTTTTACCTCTGACAAAAAGATTTTTCAAACGTCAAATTAAAATTTATTAAACAAATAAAAAAATCGACACCGCATTCACAAAACCCAAAATCAGCAACAAACACTGAAAATAAGAATAATTCTTTTTTTAAACTCTGATAATTAACATTTTCTTAAATTTTAATCACTTGATTAACTTTTTTTCTCTTTGTTGAAACTAACACGTAATGTACCCATTTAATAATAATAATAATAATAATAAAAAATAATAATAATTGTAATATACTAGGTTTTTGTTTCTTAAACTTCATCGTGATCTATAATATCTAAAAAACTACGGTTTTATCAGAAAAAATTTGGCTTTATTTACTCCATTTTTTTAATTAATAATAGTAATAGTAATAATATTTTAATAATCATAATAATTGAACTTCGTATTTTTTTTTTTTTTAATTTAAGTTTTATTTATTATTTTCTTTTTATTATTTTTCTTTCTTTGAGATATAGTCAGATGAAGAAAATCGGAAAACATTCGTTTCATTTTTCTATTTTTTCAGTCATTTTATGCAAAATAAAAAAAAGTGAAAAACGATTTGACTAAAGAAATTACAAAGGGGAAGAAAACAAGGATTCACCGAAATTTTTTAATAAAAAAATATTCCTTAATGCAAGCTTTCAGGAACTTCAAAAAAAATCAAACGAATGTTTTATTTTCATTGTAAAAAAAAAAAAAAAAACAAAACAGAAAATTATTTTTAAAAACGGTTTTCGATATGTTTTTTTTTTTTATCCGTTGGATATTAAGAAAAGATATGTAATCGTAAAAGATATGAAAATAAAACAAAAATAATTTCACGTCATCATTTTAATTTTTTAAAAAATTCGAAATATTCAAAAACCGTTTTTCCTTTTACAATTTATTGGTATTTTTTTTTCTTTCATTCTTATACAGTAATAATTACATTTCAAATTGTTTGTAAACTTAAAAATTAGGATCCTTACAAATTAAACTTATTTCTAAACGAAAAAAAAAACAAAAAAAAAATCGAATAAATGCAAAATACTCTTTAAGAAGAATACTGATTCTTTTTTTTTATACTGCGTTATTAATTGGGGATTATTTATCTTCTTTCCATTTTTTTTAAAAAAAAAAGTACTTAAAAACTATTCTAAAATTTTCCTCCTTTTTTGTACAAAAAAAAAAAAAAGATCTAATTTCTTAAAGAAAAATTGAGAGCTCAAAAATGTAACATGTAAGAAGCAGAAAATAAAAATATGCAATAATACAAAAGTCCATTTATTTTTTGTATTGAATTCAGTCTTTTTGCAACTGAAAAAAAAGATAAAAAGAAAATTTAAGATTTCGACGTTTCGCTTATAAATGAAACAAAGTCCTTTTTTTTTTGGTAAATATCATATTAAGGCACGTTATCCCTTTTCGGTAGTTTCCAAAGTGCCATAGTACACTTAACATTTTTCAGATCGAAATCTTCCAACAAAATACTGATAATTAACATGGATATTTTTCCACGTTGGAAAAAAAATTGAAATAAAAATGAAAAGAAAAGAAAAGAAAAGAATAATTATTTTAAAAGCTCTCAATTTTTCCGAGATTCAACCAGACATTTTATTTTTTTTCTAAACGCACAAAACTTAAAACCAACTAAAAAAAGGAAATATAATACAAAACGAAATACTGAGCGTTAAAAAAAACATCTCTCTTTTTTCTACTTAAAAAAAAAACTAAAGAATACCAAAAAAAAAATCAGATCTATACCAATTTATCGACAAGAAAATTTTTTAATAATTACAATTTTCAATATCTTAATACTTCGTAAAATAGATTCTTTTTTCAATAATTTAAATTAAAAAAAAATGACAGAACACCTTGATTAAAAGCATTAGAAAAATATTTTTTTTAAGAAAAAAAAAATTTGGTCTCTTTTACGAAAAAAAAAAGGAAGAAAGAATAAAAATAAATTTAAATCATCTTTTTCCCTGGTTTGGCACTTGAAAAAAAATTTTTTGTTTTGGTCTTTCTTCTTTTACATAAAAATCTTATCTTCCTTTATTTTGTGCATTTAATCGATATTTATTTATAGTAAATACTGTATACTTGAAAAAGGTTTAATATCGATTCGTTCGGTAAAATTATATTTAAAGAACGGAAAAGATATTAAAAACTGGAATCGTTTTTCCTTCAAATAAAAATTACCCTGTTTTCTGCTATTTTTTTTAAAACATTACCCAGTTTGTTCGGTTTCTGTTTTTTATTTTATTTTTATAAATAACACTAAAAAATATCGTCTGGACAATTCATCAACGATCGTTAACTACGTTGTATATAAAAGATTCGATTAAGCACCTTTAGGCCGTTTTAACGAGGATTCAAATCTTTCATATATATATACTTTTTTTTTATTTCTTTTAAATAAACTCTGTCTAATTATTTTTTTAAAAAATTATTATTACAATTAAAAAAAAGGAATGTATAATTCTCTTTTTTTTTTATTTTATTTTTTTTTATTTTTTTGAAATACTTAAAAAAAAAATTTTATTTTATTTTATTATAACAATCCAATTACACTTAAGTAATTAAAAACACAGCCTTTTCGGACACGGTGATACCACATTGACTGATGAAATAAATCGCTTGTTTGAAAAGAAAAGAAGGGAGAGGTCGGGATCGAAGAAGAAACGTCCAGAACGACGATGAATGCAAATCCCCAAAAACGAATTTTTGTTTTTTTTACTTTTTGTTTTTGATTTTTCTCTTAAATCGATGGTTAAAAACAAGACGTAAATATAGAAGAAAGAAAAATAAAATATCGATATTTAAGAATAAAAATTGTCTCGGTCGAATTATATGTTAGACTTTGAGAATGATACTCGAAGATGATTTGATTCGCTGAGTTGATAATTGTGCATTTTCTGAAAAGAAAAAAAAGTATAGCACAAAAATTAAGCGTGTTTCTTTTTTTTTTTAAATTTCTATTCGGTTCGGTTCGATTCTGTTTTTTTAAAAATATCATTTAATTTGGTTTTTTTTTTTTTTTTTTTTTTTTTTTTTTTTTTTTTTTTTTTGGCTCGTTATTTACTTTCAAATAGTTTCCTGGGTTTGAAAATATACTGTAAATGCGAAATGGCAACATGGGGGCATTAAAATATTACGTCAGCATGACATTGACAATTTTTGACTTCCCATTACCCATTGTCAGAAAGTACCCCCTTCAAAAATATCGTCAGATTTCCCAGACTTCAGATACCATTTCCGTTCCCATCCGAGCTTTAAATTAAATAATACATTTTTTTAAAGCCCCAACTCCCCTGGATAATTAATTGCAAGGTGTAATCGATCCAAGTCTGTAATCAATCAAAACACTGGTTGGATTTTGAGTTTTTTTTACCAATTGCTTATAAATTCATTTTACGGAAAAACCGTAGTGCTACCGATAATATGATTAATTAAGGTTCAGAACGATTATACCCTATAATTAATTATTTAGTGAAGTTGCGGCTTTAAAAAATTAAGTTAATAGATTTTCATTTCCCGATCTTTTTAATGTTCATTTTAATAATAATTAATTTTTTATAACCAAAATCAATTCACTATAACCGAGTTGAACTGTCATGTAATTAATTCTAAACTTCAGGGCAGAACTAGACCAAGACGATTCAAGGATTGCAACTTCTTATTTCAAACCCGACTTTACAAAAGGTATACACGCTCAACAGTTTGTAGTGCTGATTTTATGCCTTCTGCTAGCACGGCCGTAAAGACAGATTTACGACCGTATAGAAAGGTCCGGAAACTCCTATCCCTCATACATGGGAGATATTGTCCCGCTTAACTACGCAAAAATAAGTTCTTCCTTTCTTCCACCGAAAGCGCTACTTGTACGCGAGACGCTTTTGATTGGCCGTTGAGATTTGATGCCAACGATGGCGGCACACAGCCGTATAGATATCTATACAGCCATGGTCCCAACTTAGAGAATTACAAAAAATACAGAAGATGAAGAATAAGAGAATACTTACAATTAAAGCGACAACGGCATCGTCTACGCTTGCCAATTGCAACAATGCCATTTTCCTATCTTTCGGAAAGAATTTGAAGCCTTTAACCTGGAATCCGGCTTCAGTAAAAGCCTCTTTAATATCTTCTTCGGTTACCGAAGGCCTGTAAAAATAAATTCATATTAAAACAAAAATAGAGAGCGATAAACAAAGAGTCAGAGGGCCAGAAAAAAAAAAAATACTTACGGAATGTTGGAGAGGTGCAACGTAGAGCTAGGAGGGTAAATATTTTGGTAGTTTTTGGAACCTGGCTTCTTAAAACGGTGAAGGGGCGAATTAATATAGTCTTTGGTAAGCCCCGCGTCCGGTTGACCGTCTTTAGGCATTTGAACCAACATGTGTTTGCTCGGCATCACATTAATGTTCTTCCCGTAAACTCTCAGTTTATCTAAGTGCGTCATAGCTGATGAAAAGAAAAAAAAAGTTGTATTTCTTTTTATATAATTTTTTTCCCTTTTTATTATATTTATTTTCAAAATAAAGTTTGAACCACCAAAAATAAAAATATGTATAAAAAAAAAAGAAGAAAAACTATTTTACCTATATGTGCTTGCATTGGCTCGGCCATTTGAACAAGAGCCGAATCTTTCTTGTTATATAAAATTTTTACCCGCTGGACGTCCCCATATACACCTAAAATAGTGGAAAAAAAAGTTAGAAAAATCGAACCTAGTAAAATTAAATAAAATAGATTTAAACAATTAATTAATTATTTGATATTATTTTTAAATGTGTAAAAATTAAAACTAAATACACGTAACATTTATTATGTTATAAAAATTTAAAAAAAAATAATATTAACGGTTGACACTGCCTTTTAATAACAGAAAACCCTAAAATATCTTAAAGTTTTCGTGGTGTGATATAATAAGTAAAACTTTTAAACATCACCAAACATCACCATTAAAAAAAAAATAAAATAAAATAAAATAAAGCATCAGAATCCATTTTAGCTCAACAAAATTGCCCAGAAAGTTTATAAATAAACCCTTCAGGACATACTATCAATGGCTGATGCAAAAAAAAAAAAAAAAGACACCAATAGTGTAGTGTGTGAATCTTCAAATTTTTATCCAAAGTTAATCTTAGGGTGACTCAAATTTCCAAATAACAAACACTCGGAAATATTATATGCTTAGAGTTTGTCTAGGTGAACAGCCTACCATATTTCCTAAAAAAAAATGAATTCCTAATCTATTTATCCTAAAAATGTTAACTCCTAAATTTTTTTTCCTATTTTATTATTTCCTAATTTTTAATTTTCCTAAAATTTTTTTATTCCTAAAATAAAATTTCCTAAAATGAATATTTTTCCGAATTTTTTGAATCCTTCAAAATTTATTAGGTCTTGGCAAAGTTGCGAATTTTGGATTTTCTATTTATTTTTGTTTTTTAGATTCGTCGGTAACGAAGTTGTTTATTTATTAGGCTAAGTCATCCTCAAAATTCTGGTAAATATCTTAAGAAAAAAAATATAAAATTCTCGTTTAGGCCCAAAATTTTAGTATACAATAATCAAATCAAAATGTTTTTCAAATTTACATTTTTATAATTTCTCTTCAAATTCTTTTATATTTATGTTTATATACTGTACATTTTTATAGTTTTTCATTTTATAGCTGTATTTTTGTAGTGGTTAATAGAACACTGTAGTGTGGTGGTTAATACACCACTACAAAAATAAAACTATTAAAAAAACAAGAATAAAAAGAAAAACCGAAATTCTCAGCTTTGGTAGTAAATTATTACAAAAATTTTATGGGTTTAAAAAATCAGGAAAAATATTCATTTTAGGAAATTTTATTTTAGAAATCAAAAAATTTTAGGAAAATTAAAAATTTGGAAAACAAAATGGTTGGGAAAAAAATGTTAGGAGCCAAAATTTTAGGAAAAATGGATTAGGAATATATTTTTTTAAGGAAAAACGGATTAGGAAAAATGGTCGGGAAAGAACCAAGATATTTAATTTACATGTCTGAGCAATTAATTAAATACATAACTAAAATACCGTAAACTGGGGTGAGATTGACCGCCGGGGCGAGATTGACCGGCCTAAAAAAAGTTAGTATCCAAGCTTAAATTATGTTTTCTTTAAATAAAATTACTAGAGGATTTCCCTTTCTTTCCCCTCTAACAATCAGATTTTAAAAAATTCAGCCAGAACTACCTTTTTTTAGGCCGGTCAATCTCACCCCAGTTTACGGTATATTCTTAGTAACAAATCGAGATTTTTGTCCCTCTCTTCCTAAAGGTAAAGTGCGCTTGGTAGCATTTCCCAAAAAATAATTACGAATTTTTGGAATTATCCGGACCACCAAAGTTCGAATCACCATACACCACCATTCTTGTAATTTTGAATTTTCAAGCAGGAAAAAAAAGTTACGGCTGTCGATATAGGAAGGGAACCTAAATATGATCCCATCCAATTAAACTGCATGGATCTAGCTAACTTATCATTTTTGGAAATTTGAATCACCATATTAATTAATATATTTCTGAAAATTTGAATTTTCAAGCAGAAAATTGAAAAAAATCATACGAAAACAAAGAAAAATTCTGGGAACAAAAAAAAATTTTTACGACATAATTAGTGTAAGAACGACGACTTCGTTTAAAAAAAAAAAAAAAAACACATCGAAAAAAAAAAAAAAAAACTGAAGGAAGTAGCCAAGAATTTAAGAGTCAACTACATGAATGCAAAGCGGAAATTATTCATTAAATCAAAATGGACGAAGGAAAAACGAAGCAAGAGGAAAAAAAATTATTCCGACGTTTTCCACCAAAGAAAAGATGGTCCATTTCCAAATTGAAAAAAAAAAAAAACCTTTTTCTCTCTTTTCTTTCTTTTTCCATTATTCCTCTTTTTTTTCCCTGAATTCTGAAACCGTTATCATACATCGATACTGCGCGTTATCCATGCACATATTTAAATAATTTTAACATTCTGAATCGTTATAAGCAAAACGAATGGAAACGGACCAAATTTTTCTTTATCATTCAGCACGTTCGGAAATATTGAAACGAAGAGGGGAGAAAAAAAATCAGTCAAAAGAGGACTGACAAAAATTCTTAGCTGTTACAAACATTCCGAGAAAACTTTTCTTTTTCTTTTACTCACAAAAAAAAACTTAAAGAAAAAAAAAGGTTTCTCAGATAATGAGAGATAAAAATAAAAAATTAAATTTAAAAAAAAAATAGAGAAAAAAATAAATAAATAAATAAATAAAATAAAATAAAATAAAAAAAAGAAAAAGTGCATAACGTACCGAATAGAGTAAACAGAGCATCAGGGGTGACCATCTAGAGAAGAAAAAAAAGAGCAAAAGATTAGTATAAAAATAGCTAGAGGAAAAACGATTTGTCCACCCTGATTAAAAAAAAAAAATGTAAAGTGCACTGGCGCATTCGTTTAAAATTTGAAACACGTTTTAGTTGCAACTCCTTTGTTTGTCAAGCGTGAGAAGACTTTTCCCCGAAATGCTAGCTTCACCCGGATAATTAACGAAGAAGCGCCGATGCACGTTTGCAACAAATTAAAAAAAAAAAAATTAAAATTAAATAAAAAAATATGAGTAAATTAAAATTAAAAAATAAATTGAAGGCAAGAAAAAGTTATCAAGACTTTTAATATAATCAACTGTGAAATTTTGGTTATTACTGTCTCAAACTTACCATAACAAACATAAAACAAAGTAATAAAAAAAATCATATATATAGAAAAAGCACTTTCAAATTCAGTATTTTAGCCAACTAAACTAATCGATTAATTGATTGACTTGTATCTTTTTTAAAATTCATTCCTGTCGACACATTATAAAAAGATTAAGAGTAAACAAATAGGGAAGTCAGTCATCGCTTGGGTTCTATAGGCTGTTTATTGATTTGAATTTTTTAATTGAGGAAAAAATCTACAACGGGAATTCGTAATATTTTTTTTTTTTTAATTCCATGTGATGCTAAAGTAGTACTTTTAAGGTCAGGAAAAAGAGACCCCTAAAAGTAAACACATATGGTCTGGCGCTAAAAGTGACGTTAAGAGGAGGCTTCACGGATGCCGGAAGCAAAGACTGTTTTCTCTAATACTCGATTTACGGTGAAAAAATCCAAATTTTAGGTATCTAACGAACTCCTCAGGTATATCCTAGAATTTTTACTGCAAGTTTCAACCTGTCTTAAATGTGTGGGCGGCGGTAAAATAATTTCAAAACAAATTGCGGTCGAAAAACTTTGATTTTGTTTTCCAGGTTCGTGTTTGCTCGGAACAAGTTGAAACTTGTACCAAAAATACAAGAAAAAGTCAAAAGAGGTTCGTTAGATAACTAAAGTTTGATTTTTTCCCCCCATAAATCGAGTTTTACACAAAACAGCAATTCCTTCCGGTATTCCGTGAAGCCTCTTTAAAAATCAATATGGCCGCTGTCTAATCATAATGCAAACGGCTTTAAATGATCATTGCACTTGAAATAAAAACTATGATTCACAGCTACGAATCTAAGTTTTGATATTTTGAGCCCTCAACCGTCTTCCGCACCTAGCGCGGCAAAATCTGTCTCGGATTCGAAAAGTCTCGTTTTAGATTCCAGCAGCGAAATATACTATTTTCTAAAAAAGACTTTTTAAGGAGCTCCGTATTTTTTCCATCTTATAAACGCCCATGAAATAAGATTCGATTTGGCTGGACCAACTAAATAAGGGTATAATTGCGGATTTTCCAATAGGGAAGTAGTCAGCCAGATTGAAAAAAATGGCCCAGCAGCCCCCGTGAGAATGTTTGAGACCCCCGTAAATGTTTTTGGACAAACGCAATTTCTCTCTTTGGCCTTCCTGGTTGGCTACGGTCCTGTTTTCCAATTAAAATACTAGACACATCGTAAAACAATTAGAGACCAGAATTTATAATATTCCGCATCCAAATTCAAACGACCACTCCAAAAATGGAATTTTGCAAAATTTGAAGTTTTACAAATTACATCTCAGAGTTTAAACAAGTTGGAACAATTTTTTTTGTGTGATTTAATTAAGGTAAATGTATAGAAAACACTGCCGTAAAAATTGTCCCACAGTGCATAAGCTTGGAACGTCATGAAAAATGCATGACCTTTCTCAGGAGAGACAATTTTTGAAATATTTGTTTGGTATTGCCTTATTTTTTTAAAACTACGAAATTGATTTTATTTTTTAATCTTGAAACCAAGTGACAGACAGGATTTGAATTTTTAATGCTGATTACAATCAGGTAAAAAAAAAAAAAAAAAATTAACAAACAATCAATCAATACATAAATAAATAAACGAAACGAGGCAAAACCCATCGCCCTTTTCAAAAAAAAAATTGTAAATATTTGTAAAGTCGTCAAAAAATCGATTCAAAAAGAAAGAAAAAAAAAAAAGGTAGGTAGCATTAGTAGGTAAATCGAAATCGGGGCTTCAAATGTTTTTTTTTTTTTTTTTTTTTTTGTAATTTAAGAAACAAGAAAATAAGAAAAAGCGCGGAGGCGGGGGAAGAAAATGTTAAAATAGAAGCAAAATATTTGAATGGAGAAAATGTTTTCGAAAAACGGTCCCCGGAGGTGTTTCTTATAACGTCGGATTCATTTACTTCCAAAACGGGTAATGACAGTATTCTTCCCAATTTCCTCGTGTTTACATGAAAATCGATTACAGAATAAACAATCGGGGGGGCTTCGGATGAAAAACGAAAATTGCTACGAATGATATAATATCGATTTTTTATTCAAAAGAAAATACACAAGGCTAATTAATTTGAAATTAATAATCAAAATCCTTATGATTTTCAGTATTTATGGAATTGATAGGAATTTCACAGAGTTTTCGAAACAGCAGTACGGAAAAGTCGATAGTAGATTCTTCGGGGTCTTTTGTTTAAACTCTGCCGCAGACAGGGTCGTGATTGAAATATTAGACTTTGAAAGCGTCGGTTTGCTAGTTTGGGCTTGAAGTACACCTCCCCTTGGGGCTCGATAACTTTGTTTCGATTTCCCAACCTTAATGAATAATATTGCGTCTGAGAAGGAAAACTCCAATGGGTAGGTTGTTTTCGGAAGTTCAGTAATTTAACGAAAGATGAAGGGGGGAGGGTGAAGAAAAAAGCAGATACTAGAAAAGGTGCTTCTTTCTTCTGCAGCTCTAATCAAGAAAGATTCAGTCAGACAACAACCAGTTTGACGCTGGTTGGGTCCTCTTGTATAATTTTATGCTGGCCTCATTTTCATTTATCCCAACAAGGGAAGCAGACGCATAACTCATCCCATCTCGGTTTAGGTGGAAAGAAAGTAGTATTGCCTGATCAAATTATTAAACTACTGTCCTCCAGAAAGAGTTTGTTTACTTTTAACCTGTTTGTAGAATTACAACTACCTCATCTTCATCTAGTTTCTTCACGCATTAAAAGTAACTTTTACAAACACAGAAAATTTTTGCCTCAAAATATGGTTAAATTTCACCTTCAAGGCTAGGCTCCAGTCTAATTTTTTTTCTTTTTTAGCACTCTAAATTCGGATATCCTTTTAAGACATCTTTTAGGAGCAAAACATCAAAATTCTACTTTCGAAGATCCTTCTACAATCTAATATGAGTTTTCAGTGAAGGTTTCAGATTTGACATCAGCTCAGGTCCGTGTAGGGATTGCATTACTGGTTTTACCGGTAAATAGGCGAATTTCGTTACCGGTATTACCGTCCAAGATTACCGTAATACGGTAATTTTTTTTTTTTTTTTTTTTTTACAAAGTAATATATTTCATTTTAATTTTCCAACAATTAATATATTTAAACACAAGGAATGCGAACGAAAAAATTGTCCATCGAGACCGAGTTTTTTTTAATAGGTCGAGATGGGAAAGTCGTTTGCGTTTCTTGCATTGAAATATATTTTCTATTACAAAGTACGGCGTGAAATAGTCTGTAAAAAAACTGAGTAGGACGGAAAAGTGGACTTTTCCGTACTGTGTGATGAAAAGTTTTTTATTTTATCTAAAATATTCATTTCAATGCATGCTGATTATATATTTTTTAAGAATCAATCTTAGTTTGACTAAATCAATTTAGTTCCTGGAATTCTATTCAAGCGCTGCGGCAACGATGGTAAATGTTTCTTACAAACAATTCCAAGAAATTTTTCGACGAAGTAAACTGATTTCGGTTTTGTTTTTGATAATTTCATTAACATAAAAATATGAGGCTGCCGTTTCATTCTTTAATTTAGCTTTTATTTTTCAGTCGTGTCGAAATAAGCTGAGGAATGGGCGGTTCTTTTCGATTGGTTTCATACGTAAAATAGTGGTTATTTTTAAAAGTGCTTGAAGTGGCTCGGGGGAGAGTGGGTCAGTCCGGAGGCCCCGGATCCTCATGTTCTTTAATCTTTCCCAAAAAATATGTCATGGCTTTTGGGTGTAAATAAAGATAATAATTATAAAATAAGTGCAGTAGGTAAGGTAACTCGTTACATTTCTTGTTTTATTTTTACTTTTATTTGCGGAAAAGAGAACGTTCAAGTATTATGAAAGACTTTTATTCGGGTTTTTAGACCCCCTCCCCCCCTTTGGTAAGAATCAGTATGATTTCTTTTACTGCCCCTATTACATTACGTAAGATTTTCGCTGACCCCCCCTCCTTTTTTTTTTATAGCGCTAATTTTAAATTGGGGTAAAATTTTTCTCAAGCCTAGTTTGAGTTTATTTCTTCATTTCTGTAAGAAAATTGTAACAGAAAATTCAGTGTTATATTGCAGAGAATGCTGAATGCATCAAAAAGTCTATCTTTATTTTTCAAAAATTAGTGTAAAAAAAATTTCAATTTTTTTAAATTTTCAAAAAAAAAAAAAAAAAGAAAAAAAAAAGGAAACTGAAATTAATTTTTTGAAATTAAAAAAAAAATTCTGAACAATAAATTACAATAGAAATTCTTACGTAAGATTTGCCAAACTCCCCCCTCCCTATGTAAGAAATCGTAATAAGAATTTCGAGTACCCCCTTCCCCCCATTTCGGTTTTACGTTATACCTGAACGTTCGCAAACCACTGAAAACCTTAAGCATGGACTCTAAAGTACATTGCTTTTGGTAAAATTAAAAACTGAGTTAAAATTTCAAACCTAAGACCCCAGAAAGCTTGAAATCGAGTACCATATTACACCTTTATTACCGGTTTTACCGGTAATGAGAAATTTTTTTACCGTATTACCCGGTAAACCCGGTAAATTGCAATCTCTAGGCCTGGGGGTCAGCCCCCTGTGAGAAGGTTTGAGCCCCTTGTAAATTTTTTTGATGAATGCGATTTCCCCTTCTCCAATGTTAAAAGGAACTACGGATCTGCATCAGCTACTTTCTCTTAAAAATTAGGAGCACGATAATTCTCGAAAATTCTGAAAATTTTTCGTAGACCCAATTTAAAAAAAAAAAAGTGATGCAGAAATCTAAAATTTTCACCGAAGTTTTGATATTTAGCTCTAAAAATTGGATATAGACGATTTTCGAAGTATAGAGCGTTGCAAAAAAAATATAGACTGGAGCCTAACTATGCTGTGGAAGAAAATAAGAAAAAAAATTTTTAATTGATCTAGGCTCTTTGGCTGCAGTTCTGCTCGACTTACTTACGGCGTGGATTTCGCCCGATGGGAAATTACATCAGCTATAAGAAATTTCTTACCTCCTGATTAAGATTGCTGACAAGGAGAACACAACCTGCACCGGGTAGCCTTAGCCCGGCAACACCTAACGCGGCATTTGTTCCGGGAAGTGCAAAACCGGCAAGGGGCATCCCTCCAGCAACTGGGGAGCCACCAAAAGCCAAAGGACTCGTTAAACCGTGTATTCCGGCAAATGGATTAGGAAGGACTCCTTGCGCTCCGGCTGAAAAAAAAAATTAATACATCGTTAAAAATCAAAATGCAAAGAACACTTCAAAAATAAAAAATAAAATAAAAAATTCGACGATTTTGTTATAAATTCATGAAAAGGTGCAACAAAAACAAGTGAAAACGATTACCATGGAAATGGGCGATTTTAAAAAGGCAAGAGTCCCGATATAAAGTGAAAAGTGAACCAGGGAGGAAGTCGAAAGGATAATTTTTGTAATCCAATTTGGGGCTTCCGGGAGGGTTTACCGTCTAACCTCTGAATTATTTAACATGATCTACTGTTGTGTTGTTCTTTCTCAGGCAGTGGCGTACAGTATCTAATTTAGGCTTAGTTTATCGTTTTCTCATTAACGCACAAAAATTTTTCACTTTTTTTCCTTCTAAAGTGATTCAGTGAGTGAAACAATCTGATATATATATATTTTTTTTAATAGCGAGCGACATTATTTGAAAACAAAAACACAAAAAGAGGAAACATTAAAAAGGCACAAAGCTCTATGGCATACAGTTTCACGTCCAATAAAAAAAAATTAATCCGGTAGAAAAAAAAAAAAAAAAAGAATCAGAGGGGATGAGGAGGGAAAAGATAATAAATCTGATATAAATTCAAAGGATTTTGGAAAGATTAAAAAGTCAGATAATTCGACTTTTCTGTTTTCTCCCGAATGGAAAATATTAATAAAATGAGAATGAGAGTAACAAAAGCTTGGTCGGATGTTGATGGCGTAGCGGCTGCCGAGAGAAAAAAAAAATTAATTTAATAATGCGGTGGTTTTTCTCTCTACTCCGACGTAAAATAATCAAAGACCTTTAATTTTTTTCCCCCCTCTTTTTATTCCCTTTTTTCTCTGTTTTAATTCAGGTACCTTACACCAGACTAATAACTCGTTTTCATCTTAAGTTTCAAGCCCCAAAACGATTTCTTTTATTCGAAAAAAAAAGTAAAAATTGGATAAATTAATTTTAACAAAAAAATAAGTATTTTTATAAAAAGCAATCCCGTTGAATTTATTAGTATGAATCTTTTTTTTTTATAAGAGAAAAAAAAAATTCTAAATTAAAGCACGAAACAAGTGGAATTAAATCTAACCTTTGAAACGAAGGTTATTACAAAAAAGAACTTAATGCCCGTAATGTACTGCATTTCTAAGAATTTAATGTCGAAATAGCGGGGAGAGCAATTTAAAAATTTTTTTAAGCTGATACACAGAATCATGATTCAGAAAATGTAAAAAAAAAAAAAAAAAAAAAAAAAATTAATTTTTTCTGTTTCCTTTTTAGGATAATTACGACCGAACAAAAAAAAAAAAAATAAGAAACTGCTAGGGATGCAAATTACGTAAGGGTGCAAATTCACTATGGAATGTTGGAATGTTGGACCAACATGTTGGTACAACAAGTTGGACAAACATGTTATACCAACTTGTTGGAATGTTGGACGAACTTGTTGTACCAACATGTTTGACAAGCAAACACAGTAAAAAAAAAAAATGTAATTATGTAGAAAAGGGTCTACATATTTAGCATGTTACATTTTCTATGTTAAAAAAGAACAAATTTGCTGTGTTGACTAAAACAAACGACGAAAAAACGATCTTATGGCCGCTCAATGTTTTTATTTTTAACACAGTCGAGTTTGTTGACTTTTTTATGTGGACCGATATTAACAAGTGGTTATGTTAAATTTTTACATATTTTTTTTAACTGTGAACGAATCGACTATTGCAGAATTTACTCCTACGCTAAAATTGTGTGGAATGTTGGTCCAACAAGTAGGTACAACATGTTGGTTCAACATGTTGGTCCAACATTCCATAGCGAATTTGCACCATTAAATATTATGTAACACGGGTCGTATCCCTTCCCTTTATTTATTTTATTTATTTATTTATTTATATTGATTGATATCAACAGCCTGAGCGGCCCATTACAGATTCAATTATAGTTCCTACAAATATTTAATTGTCACAGAAAGAAAAAATGAAATAAAGAGAGAGAGAGAGAGAAAAAAAATTTAAATAATCACAAAACAAAATTAAATAAATTAAATGTCACAAAATTGAATATCACAGAGAGAAGAAAACAATTGAATAGATTTAGAAGTTATCACAGCGTAAAATTTATTAATTGAGGCTAACCGAATTAAATGAAATTATAAAATTTAAAAATGAATTTTACGTAACACCACACCAGACCCACCCCCCCTACCCCCTCGTAACATCCCTTCAGACTCCCACCCCCCCTTCAAGCGTTACGTAATTTATGGACATCAACTCCATCTAAGAAACAAACCATTTGCAAAATCGGAATAAGATCTGAAAAGTGGCTTTCTCAATTACCCTGAAAACCAAAGTGTCATTTATAGTGGAAGATCTTAAATTTTAAAACGCATATTCCCCCCCCCCCCCCCCCCCCCTGCAATCAGTGCTTTCCTATTTTAAAAAAATGAACCCTATAATTTTCTTCAAAATTTTTACTCGGCAGAAAATCCTGCCGACTTGATCTTTAAGTTAAAAAAAATTCCACTAAGCTTAAAAAATCGATAATTCTATTTCCGTGAAGAAAAAAAAAAAAAGTCATTTCCTATTGGCCATTTTGCTCAAATCGTATTTCCAATGACATTTTCAGCCCGTTTTATTGCAACCTGCAATAAAGGAAACCTCAAACAAAACAAAAAAAAAAAACGTAAAAGAAAAACCGCAATTACTTTCTTTCTAAGCAATCTTTATATCATTTTACGTGAAGGATTTTAGAAATAAAAAAGACTAGGTGTTGAAAGATTGTACTTGTCTGCTGAAAGGGCAAAGGAAAGAAGGGCACTTAAAATAAAAAAAAGGGGGGATTTGATCGACGGCCCGTATCGACATTTTGGCTTTTAATTTCTAATTCTTGCTTTTTTTTTTTTTTTGTTTCTTTTTTCTCTTTACTCCAGGTTTTCTCTATTGTCGTTTTGAAAGATTGTCCCTCTTCACCTTTTTAATAAGAAAAGTCTTTTTTATTTTTTTCCTCCTTTCCCCGACAAAGGTAACTAATGCAACCATTTTCCTTTCTATTTTCTTCTTCGGAAAAGAAAAAAAAAAATCGGCTTTTAAGCTTTATGTTTTTAAAGAAAATATGAATAGAACATGGTTTATTCCGCCGGAGAAAAATAAAAAAAAGAATAAATTTCTTTACATAAAAAGAAAAGAGAAAAAAAAAAATATCGCGAGATTAAAGAACCGGAGAAAAAAAAGAATAAAAGCAATTTCGAAAGATAAACAAAATGTCGATCCAGTAATGACTTTGAGGAAGGTAGATTGATTACCAGATGACTTTGTCCGAAGAAGAACTCCATTAAGATTAAAAAACCAAGGCGAAGAAAGATGATAAAAGAGAAGAAAAGAAGAAAGGAAAAAAAAAGCTGATTCAGGTATGGAATCTCTAAAGGAAAGAAGATTGAAACGGAAAGGTGAGCTAAAAGATAAGACTAGGGGAAAAAAAACGGAAAAAGTGGAGGAGGGAGATGATTATAAATTGGGAACTCATTCGGTTGTTATGATGATAAAGATAAAAAAAAAAAAAAAAGAAAAAAAATAAGATTTTTTTTTTTTTTTTTTTTAGAAGTTTGTTTTGAAATTGAGTTTAAAATGGAAAGGTGCTTGTGTTTGACGGGTTCATAACGTCTTTTTTTTCTTTTTCTAGATAAATGTTACAAAAGATGATCTTCCTCAAAGCGAGTCTGCTCTATGCAAGAAGCTTAGCTGCAGAATATTTTTTTGCTACAGCCAAATGATCTTACGGGGCGCGCAAAGGAAAAAAAAAGAACAAAAAAAAAAAAAATCCGCAAAAGTAAAAGATGAGAACAAAAAAAAAAAAAAAAAAAAAAAAAAAAGAGACGGACAAATTAATGAAAAAATAACAAGATGACAACTTAACTAACTTTACCTTTTTGCAGATGGAAATCATTTCTTCCCCCTTCCCCCATAATTATTTCTTTTTCTTTTTGCAACTTTCTATTTTATTGAAAAGTTTGTTTTCGTTTCTTTTTAATTTTCTTTATTGATTTAAAAGGTAGAAGGTTTAGGAATGGCGGGTAGGGGAGGGGGGAAAAAAAAAGAAACGGTTTTTGTGAAACTGAACTCTTGTCAATACGAAGGAATTGTTTTGGCGAAATTTGCCTGGGGCAACTCGCGCGGGCAATATACGTCGAAAAAAGTTTCGTTTCAAAAACTTTCCGATTTTTTTTTTTTTTCCTCTCTGACAGTTCATTTTGATTTTGCAGACAGGTTTGTTTTCGTCAAAAACTTGCTCTGAAAGGGATGAATTTCATTTTGCCCGGGAAAAATTTTATATAAAATGAAAATTTTTTTGATCGCCGGAAAATTTTTAACGTGGGGTTCCCTTCGGAAGTTTTAGATACGTTTATCCGTTTTTATTTCTTCGAAAGAAAAGAAAAGTTTAAAAAGCGTGAGGACGGAATCCGCCCCTGACATTAAAAAATAACATTAACTCCTAATTTTGCAAATGGCGGGGTACCGCTATATAATAGATTACGGCAAGAAGAAAGTTAAAAATGTAACGAGGGTCTCTTAGGTAAGACGAATGGGATCACGGGATCATCAATTAACCTCGGTTTCCGAAAGGGGTCATCAAAACGTTCCCCCCCCCCCTTCTTTTTTTTTTTTTTCTTCTTCCATTTTCTTTTCGCCCTTACCTGCTGCCAAGCGCGCTTGCGTGTCCGAAGATAAGCTCCTGTGCCTCGGCGGCGTCGAATTCGCTATCAATAACTGAGGTAAGAGGTCGGCGCCTCCGAGAGCTAGTCCATCTAATCCAGGGTCCCCTGTCGGTAAATTCGGATTCGTGTAATCCCGCGATTTATCGTTATTGTACTTGACATTGAGTGCCGAAAGTTTTGAATACTCGATGCGTAGTGTGCAACATGAATTGTATATATTTTGTCCGTCTAATGACTGAAAAAAAGAAAAGAAAAAGAAAATTTAATTCTGTGAATTATTCGAAATCCTCACAATGAACAGGAATTTTTTAGACACTTAATTTTTAAGTGAATCGATGGCCACATGGCATCACAAAACGTTTGGGCTGCCCTCCTTAGGGAAATAGTTTTAGGTTCATTTATTTTCGAAATAAAGATCATTCGTTTTGTTTTTGAAAAACATGTATTGTTTATATTATTCCAAAACAAAACAAATTAAGTCCATTTCGAAAAGAAATGAACTTAGGACTATTTCGCTAAAGAGGGCAGTGGAAGCCAGTTATTTTACAATATCTCGAATTTTAAGTCGCAACGGGAGAATTTTCGTTCCCTACGGTGCTTATATTGTATACACTAGGGTGGGTCGAAAATCAAAAATTTGGATTATCAAAATGCTTGATAGCGCACTCGCTGTGGTTTATCTATTGCAAAAAAAAATTTTTTTTTCGAAATTTTTCTTAAACGGCGTCTTGAGGGTTCGCAAGAGGGTCAAAGTTTTGGAAAACTTCATAATGGATGAAAATTCGACTTTTACATTTTTGTGAAAAAAGCACGGTTTCCTATCGGATTTTTAACGTAGATTTCGAAAATTAAGTCGGTTTGCGTCTAGCTGTTCCTGTCTCCAGGGTTATCGTAAAAAATATGATAAAAATATTGAAATTTTAGGGTTTTGACATTTTTATGGCGAACTTGGCCTGTATCTCAAGAACAGGATAGTTAGACACAAACAGATTTTCATTTTCAAAATCGACGTTGAAAATCCGATAGGAAACGCTACTTTTTTCACAAAAATCAGGTCTCGAACCGGTTTCTGGTCTGAAATTTAGGGACTTTAGGGAAAGGGATGCGATGCCAATGCCGAAGCCGAAGTCGATGCCGGCATCGGCCGCCTTGGGTCGCAAATTATTTCGATTCCGATCCCTTTTTTAAAAAATAACCGATGTCGATTAATGAAAAAAAAAATTTTTCGACGATGATGCTGATGCTTTCAAAAATGAGTCAAAAACTCCTGCAAATCGCGAAGTTAAAATCGATCGAAAAATCCATTTTCAGTACCTGAGCAAAGGAAAAACTTTTTTGCCTTTTTTTTTACTTCCAATTCCGAATTCGATGAAGTACTAAAGCGAAGGATCTGTTTTTTAATTTTACATTTTTTAACCTTTTCAAAGTTTTAATTTGTTATTTTAAATATAAAATTTTTTATTGGTGTCAAGCATTTTTTTTTCTTTGGTGAAACACTTGATGCCGATGCCGGCCTCAATTCCAACTTCGGAATCTGCGATGCCGATGCCGATTCCGGCAAATTTTTTTCCACCGATTCCGATGCCGATGCTGATTCTGAAATTTATTTTTTTACCGATTCCGATGTCGACAACAATGCCGATGCTAATAAAATGCCACCGGCCTCGCATCCCTGTGTAGGGACCAAAAGCATGAACATTAAGGACCTTTTTAAGAACCTAAAAGTGGCCTAAAACGATTCAGTTTTTTTTTTTTTATATATCTTCCTCTGGTTGATTGATTTTAAAGGTTTGTAAATGACTTAAAAACTTTTGAACTTTAGCAAAAAAAAAAAAAAAAAAACATTTTGATCATTTTCTATTTATACTATGTATTTTCTAACAGACCATAAAAAATCGAAGACAAAAAGTTTTTTTCACGTATATCAGTTTAAGGTTTTTTACAATTTATCCAATTAGTATCAGAAACGTAAAAAAACCATGTCAATTTAGCCTTTGCAATGGGTAGAAAATTTTTTTTTTAATTTTTGCTTCGTAATATCATGCTTTTCATTGTAAACGATAGGAAAATTTTCGTAAGCGCGCTGCAGATTCAAAAATTATGGACTTTTAGGGACTATTTTTCGAATTTAAGGACTTGTTCGAGGCCTGGCACAAAAATCCAAAAGTCGAATTTTCATCCCTTATGGGATTTTCCTAAACTTTGGCCCTTTACAAAAAAATTTCGAAAAGGAAAAATTTTTACAAATGATAAGCCACAGCGATTGCGCTATCAGGCATTTTGAAATTCTAAAATTTTTGATTTTCTACCCACCCTATTGTATATCGGTCGGACTCAAAAATATCGAATGAATAGTTTGATTTTTCTAAAGCCGTTAGTGAACAATTACGAAAGCTTTCAGGTCTTCCGTTGTATCATTTCTGCGACCGCTGTAAGCATTGACGTAATGACGTAAATCTAAATACCGGCGAATCGATAATTTCCATTGAAATCCATTTCAATTTGGCTTTCGAAAAGAAATCCATATTTCGTGAATAACTTTAAAAGGGAAGTAAAAGGAGAGAGAAAAGACGGAAGCTTCCGAGCGTAATCCTGAAACCCTTGGACTCGGACTAAGTATTAATTTCACTTTGAGAGATTATCTCTTCCGAAAGAAGATATTATAAACCGAGCAACGACAAGCTCTCCGAAAGGAAAATCATTTTACCAAACGAAAATCCAACAGAGGATGAAAGGAAGACAGATAATAGCGAGGCTCAAAACCGCGAGGAAGGTGCCAACTCCGGAATAACACTAATTCGGAGGATATTCTCAATCCGGGTATGCCCTCCTCTTCAAGATACTTGGCGTTTGCAAAATTTTATTTCAAAGAGAAATTTCTAGGTCGGGGGGACCTCTCCTCTACCTAAAAGAACCGAATTCCAAAGTCCTAAAGCATGGAAATCCGGATCTACCCGACTTTAAGTGCGCCCTAAGACCGTTTCGGTTTTGTACAAAATGCCCCGAGCTTATTCCCCGACAAATTGAATCGACCTGTTTCCTAGGAGAGCAACAACGGATCCTCTCATTCAATTTACAATAATTCATCTTAATGCAATCACGAAATAAGAAGATTAAATACCTAATGCCACTTAATATATAAAATTAAATCAACTTAAAATTCTAAACGTGTATCTTCATTTTAATCCTTAGATTTATTATAAATGAAGCTTTAACCCCATGTTAAGCTTACGTCCCTTTACTCTTAAACAAAACTTGGCTTTGATCAAAACTTTATAATATTAACTAAAAAACCTAATTATATCAATGTATAATATAAAGGCACGTTAATTCTATTTCGGATGCGTTTTCCGATCGTGTGCCATTTCCCTCTTTTCCTTTTGGTTTTCTTTTTCCCCTCCCCCCTCTCATTCCTTGCCTGATAATAATAAAATGAATAAGACGGATATAAAAAAAATCGGAATATATATATAAAATATAAAACAAAAGAAAAGCTGGCCCATAGCGCTGTAAAATTTTTAACGATTCGCTTCCTTTTGTACACCGCAAAACTTCAGGCTTTGACATTGTAGAAGATGAATTTTTTTTTTTTTTTTTTTTTTTTTTTGCAAAACATACATCGTCTTCAAAAAATTATAACAATGACTAAATTTTTTTTGAATCCTTAAGCAAACAAACAGGGGAAAAAAAACGTCGTTATGTTTACTTATCTAATCCATGCTTAAGGTTTTTTCCTCCTTTCCCTCTGAATTTAAAAAAAGAAAAAAAAAAATTCCTTTCAAAATTTTCCACAAAGAATTTCATACCTGGAAGAAACTCCTGGAAATATGAAAATGAACTAATTAAGAAACATAAATCTTAAAGAAAAGTCTCGAGGAAAAAATTTTTAACATAATTATAAATAATGTTTTTTCCCTAAAAGAGTGGGGGGGAATAAAATAAAATAAAATAAAAAAATAAAGTAACAAAAAAAAAAAAAAATGAAAAAGGTAAAGTAGAAGATAAAAGGATAGGCAATCAGGGTTATCTTAATTCACATAAGCCCAACCTTTTCAACTTAAAAAAAAAAAAAATTATTGTTCGGTAGAATCGACCAAATTTCCACGAATAGCAATTAAAAATTTGTAAATTGCTCCAAGGCTTTTTTTCGGCCAGTCCAAGAGTTTTCCTCAAAAACAAAAAAAAGGGGGCAACAAGAGGGAAAAGAGAAAGTTAAACGATTTTCCCTGATTTCATTTAACTAATCAGAATTTAAAAAAAAAAAAACGAATTATGTTGTTGAAAACTGAAACAAAAGGAAAAGTTTATAAAAAAGGGATGACCCGAGGAGGTTTTCTTTCTTCAAGAGGAGGGAGTCAGGGAAGAAAACATTACAGCAAAGGAATCTCCAGAACTATAGCCGCGACTTCTATATTTTTTTTTTCAATAATCTAAAAATAAAAATATGAATAAATAAATAAATAAGAAAAGAAAAACGTGAAACAGAGTCAAACATAGAGCCGCTTCAGAGAGAAGTAACGTTTCCAAACAATGGAAAAGGGGTAACACAACCAAATCCAGAAAGAGAGTTAATTAAGAGGAAAACCTACAAGGGGCAAAGGATTTCCTTCAAAGGTCCTTTGTTGCCAACCGATACATATGCTTTATAAACGCGCTTATTTAAAAAAAAAATGGAAACTTTTAATACGTTAAAAGGATTTTTTTTTTTTTTTTTTTTTTTTTTTTTTTTGGTCTCGTCAACGTCGACGTTAAAAAATTTTTCAACTTACCAATTTAGCAGCCTGTGCGGTAACTACGTCGGGATACTGTATTAGCGCTTGGAACGAACCTGAAAAAAAAAAATTAATTAATTAATTGATTAAATAATTTTTATTGGCGACAATATATTCGGAACCAAAGAAAAAAAAATGGTCTGGCAGTTTTTTTTTTTTTTTTGTTTAAAAATGGCGGTTATAAGATTTCATTTCCGGCAGTAATACTATTAAATTGGCAGTAAATTTCGCTGATTAGCAGTCGTAAATTTTTGGTTTTTGGGGTAGTTTCAAAGAGAGACTAATAAAATTAGGGCAGTGGTGACTTCCGTACTTAGCTTATGGACTGTTTTTATAACGTTTAACTTATTAACTGTTTAACTTATGGACTGTTTTAAAATTTGAAATTTATCGTATCCCCATAAGATAAGTGTGAAAGGAAAAATGTTTACCAGTTAAACACGGTAGCTTGTTACCTTCAACACTGATAAAACGCTCTTAGTAATTATTACTAATAGTAATTATCTTATTAGTAATAATACATCAACCTATAAGCTGAGGGTAAATTTTATATATATTATCAGTGATTTATATTATAAGTATGGCAAAAATGACCTTAAGTAAGGTAAACATTACTAATAATATATATAAAATTTACCCTTAGCTTCAGGTAGATGTATAATTACTAATAAGATAGAAGTAATAATTACTAAGAGCATTTTATCCGTGAACTTAAACCGTGTTACATTGTATTTCAAGTATATAATTACGTTAGCACGTTAGGGGCGGGGGGGGGGGGGGAGGGGTTTTACATATCTAACGTTAGCATTTGTCTCATGTAATAAACGTGCCAAAATAAAAATAATTTAAATTTTTTAAATTATGTAACCTAACTCACTTAAAAAAAAACGATTCCAAATATACCTGCGCATACCTGCGCCTTTGCTTAAAATTAAAAAAAAAATTTTTTTTTCTTTGCAAAATTCAAGTTCCGAAAAATTTCAGATTTTTTTAAATGTTTAATATTAATTTAAAGAAAAAAAAATTTTTTTAAAGGTTCTACAGTTGAATTTGAGATTCTTAGCTGATCGTTCTCGTGGAACTTAAACATAGGCGAAACTTTGTTTATTTTTGAAGAAAGGTTTTTCCGCCTACAAAAATTTAATTGCAATCGAATAATTTTTTTAAAATTATGTATATGTTCCTCTTAACAATCTCCAAAACGTTTGTTCCATGAAATTTTGATCTCATTATCATTTATGGTGTTTTTTGTGAGATTTTCTCAAAAAAAAAAAAAAAAAAAAAAAAAAAAGTCCAAAGTTTATAAAGAGTTTTAAAACATTTTAGTTAATAATAAAAGCGAATTTTCATGTAACAAAAGTTGTGGAGAATATTAAGAGGAATATTCTCATAATTTTAAAAAAATTATTCGATTCCAATTAAATTTTTGTAGGCGGAAAAACCTTTCTTCAAAAAAGTAAACAAAGTTTCGCCTATGTTAAAGCTGCAGGAGAACAAGCACTAAGAATCTCAAATTCATCGGTAGAACATCCTTAAAGGGGGGGTACCGAAATCTAACGTAATTTTAGAAGGGAGGGGTCCCGAAGTGCTAAATTTATCAAACAAGGGGGGAGGGGTTTAAAAAAATGGCCAAAATAATGCTAACGTAAATTATGGACGACCCCTAAATACTGGCAACAATATTACAATAGTATATTGTTAACCTAGGGAGGAAAATGAATTTTCCCGTTGGAAAATTCATTTGCCTTCCTAGTTTAAACAAGATAATTTTCATTACGAATCAATGCTTAATTATTCAGAAAAATCAGAGAAAATGATTTGATAAATTGTAAACAAAGTCTTCTCTAAACAGTTTTAGCATTGTTTTGCTCTATGCGGGAAAAGTCATTTTCTGCTCTGATCGCATGCGCGGAAAATGGCTCTTTCTATCTGTGAGTAATGAAAACATAATTTTAATTCCGTTAATTAATACGACAAATTTTTAAAAACTGCTCCCATAAGCTAAACATAGGAATCATTCCCTTGACTGAAACTTCAATAGTGAATTTTTTCTAACGCATACTGTCCCATCTGAGTCAATACTAACTTGCTGAAGCATTGATTTTGCATCAGAACCATAGTTGTCAATTTTGATACATCCGTCCCCAAAAAGTTCAACTGCCTTCACTTACGTAGGTAAATTTTTTTTTTTTTTTTTCTTTAATTTATTTCTTTTTGTAAAAATGATTTTAAAATATTCGAAAGCCATTTTTATCTCAGCGACTGTGTATCATTGCTTCTGAATAACTATAGCATGAAATTTTAGTCTAATTTTAAAACCTATACTTACTGTTTTTTGTGAATGTAACTATTTTCATGACCCGTCCGAACTTGGAAAAAATCTGAAACGATAAAAAACAATAAAAGTTAAGCTATGAAAGCAATCAGCAGCTTGTTTATATTTTCTTTTCATACAACAAAAATTATTTTCTCCTGTGGTCATACTTAAGCTTGACCTCAACAAAAAAAAAAAAAAAAAAGAAAGATAACATTGCATAAATCTTCGAAAAAGGGAAGAAAAAAAAATCAAGGAAAAGACGAAGAAGGATATTCAAAATTAAGTAGGAATACCGGATGGAATTCGAAAAAAGTATTCGCGTGGAAAATCGCCCGTCCGAGTAAGAAACGCGATAATTCGCTTCCGCGGAAAAACTTTCCGCGTCAACCGTTTTTCTTTCGTGAGAAGAAGAAAAAAAAATGTAAAAAAAAATTGGGGGAGAAAAAAAAAAAATTCCGGAAAGGCGTCCTCGACGAATCGATCTTCGGTGAAAGGTCGTCTAACATTCTTCGCCTTCCCACGAAGATTCAGACTCTTCGGGATAAGCATGCAAACAACGAGAAAGAAAAAGAATAAACAACCCCCGGGTAAACCTCTTCTTTTCGATTTAGCAAACATTTAAAAAAAAGTAAAATAAAATGATTTCTTTTTCGACCCAGTTGAGGATTAAGAACCGGACAGTACACAATTCCAGAGTTTCCTAAAATATGAAAAACAATTTTGAACTTAAAATTCTCGCGCGTGTCAAATAAACTTCGGAATGGGAAATCATAGACATTTAAGTTAATCAAAACAGAAAAAGTAGGGGGGAAATAAAAAAAAAAAAAAGCGCGAAAAAAAACATTTCCAGTAATCCCTCGCTTTGATGGAACGGAACTGCATCATTATCGGAAAAAATGGGTATCCGTGGAAAAAATTTATATCGGGTTATCATTATGATGCCCTTACCAACCCTTTTTTTTTTTCTTCTCCTCCCAAGCGATGGTCGACCTCCTCCGGATAAGGTAAACATATGCATCACCTTCGGGGAACCGGAAAAATAAACTCGAGGAAAATCGTTTTATGAATCTAATATACCGTTAGGGAAAAGATATTCATGCATTATAATGATACGTCAAGTAGAAGAAAGATACTCATGCATGAATAAAAGGCAAAATGTCTTTTTATTGGACTGAACCTACCTATACATTTTCACACAGTCCCAGTATAAATAACGAAACTTTATATACATTTTTTTTTATTTTTTATTTTTATTTTTTTTACGTAATTTCAAAAGAGCTTAACAACGGCGTGACGTTACCTAGGTGATGCAAAGATAAGAAATATTTCACGCTTCGAATGAAAACATCGCTCCCTACTACAATACCCCTGACAGGAATTCCTCCTCGAGAAAAGAAAATATGACCTCTGTCGCATAAATGCACAAATGACTGACAAAAGAAAAGAAAAAAAAAAGGAAAAGAAAACGGAAGGGGAAGGAGAAATAACTACAAGTTTAAAGTTATATACGTGCTAAGAGGATAAAAAACCTTATAAATAATATTAGGATATTTTTTTAGTCTTCTTCTCCAAAGAAAAGTTTCTTTTTTTTATTATTTCCAGTTTTTGCTTCTTATAATGCCCCCCATTTTTTTGCTAATGAATTTCTTTTTTGCTTTCGGTTCAACCAGGAGACATTGAGAATGGAAAATGAAAATACATAACTCTTTTTTTTAAGTGAGGAAAAAGTTGTTTAAACATTGGGGGGGAGTTTCCAATTACTTGATAGAAACCTTAACCTACAATACAGTAGCTATTTTTTTCAAATTTGAAATAGGAAAACAACAGATTATGTGACTACAGTACAAGTCCATTCCCCAGCATTCCAAGAATCAACATTATCATTTCTGGATTGAGTTTTTAAAAAAAACATATTTGGAGGAGAGCAAGTAGATAGCAGTTGCAATAATTGTAATAAAGGAGGGACTCTCTTATATATGAAGACCGTTATCAGTGAACGAAGAAGACCGTTTGGCATCTCAAAAAATTATTCAGAGTTGTTTTGGACCCATTAAAAAAAAAAAAAAATCATACTGGGATATTGGGGCATATCCCTACGTAGGACTGCGTCTTCTTGGTACTGTCCTAATATGCTAAATTAAAACAATGAAAATTGCATTTTTTTCCCTCGTTTTTGGTCAAAAAATTCAAAAGTTCAAAAAAATCATTAAAAATTTTAATTGAAGTCTTCAAAACTTTAATAAAACTTTAATACTAAAATATTACTTTAGCTCATATTCTTGGCACATTTTATTTAAAATTTCTAAGTTCTTGTTTCTGTTCATGTAGTGTAATTTTAAAAGGCGGGTCTTTATACACTTGGCTAATATACTGGATTTCGATGAAATTTGAAAACGAGGTTCATAATAGCATCAGAACACCTTCAATTTTTTTATAGAATTTTTGGCAACTTAGATTTGAAGATATAAACTACATTATCCTTATGGGATTTCACTTAAAAATCGGCCCCGTTTTTCTAAAACGCTATAATTTTTTATTTTCGGAATATAAGACATTAAAACAGGACGGTTGGGGTAAAAGGATTATAGCTAAGATCGAGGACTTTAAATGAAATTCTGATTACAATTAAATGGGCGTGTTAAAAAATTCCTCAAATTCAATTCCCTAGTTAAGTATTCAAGAATAATTTTTTTACCAACAAAAATTGGTACAACTTCCTAAAGTTGTAATCATCCATATAGAACTTTGTCGTTATAGAGTGAAGTTACGATTGAAACTAACATTTCAATTTGATCTGATTATCTTCTTGAAATCTTTGTAAAAAAAAAAAAAAAAAAAAAAAATCCGTTTTCCGGCATGGTGTTCCTTGCAACACCTCTCCGCTGATGTCGATTACTAAGAAAAATATCCCGATCACTACAGAAAATACTGCTTTCTTATTAAGAAAGCAAAAAAAAAGTTTCTCCACAACATCTTGCAGAGGGGCAGACCCTGCGTCCTGTTGCACTTGCTAAATCTATTGTTCGAGTTGTTTCCATCTTTACAATGAAATCATCATCAATCATTTTTACCAAGAAAAATTGGTACAACTTCATAAGGTTGTTATCATTCATATAGAACTTTGTCGTTATAGAGTGAAGTTACGATTGAAACTATCATTTCGATTTGATCTGATTATCTTCTTGAAATCTTTGTAAAAAAAAAATCCGTTTTCCGGCATGGTGTTCCTTGCAACACCTCTCCGCTGATGTCGATTATTAAGAAAAATATCCCGATCACTACAGAAAATACTGCTTCTTATTAAGAAAGCAAAAAAAAGTTTCTCCACAACATCTTGCAGAGAGGCAGACCCTGAGTCCTGTTGCACTTGCTAAATCTATTGCTCCAGTTGTTTCCATCTTTACAGTGAAATCATCATCAAAATCCTCTTCCATCACAACGTTTGCTATATTTAAAGCAGTTGAAAATAAATTAGCCCTGCACTGAGCTGATTATCTTCCCTGTTTTTATACAGCTCAAGAGATTTAGATCTCCTCGTTTGCTTTATATTCATTTCACGCTGTCTTTTCATGCAAAGCGAAAATGCAATGAGCATTTTTTGAATGGAATCGTTCTTAACGCGTTCCAGGTGAGCGAAGCCCTGTATGCAACTGCGAGAATCGCATTTGAAAATATTCATACCAATTGTTTTGGATGATAAAGGTACCTTCTTCTTTATTAAAATTGCTGATTCTTTTAACTCTGGGGTCAAATACTATCTTTTCGACTAATCTTCCCCAACGGTCTTATGATTCATATCTGAGAACTGCTTTCCATCAATGAAGGAATACGCCGTAGTATTTAAATTCGGCTCCCAGTGAAACATACCCAAGGCGACCCTTCGCCAGGCCATGGACTGTCAAGCGGTGAGAAACGCTGGTGATTGCTGAAGGCAAGGCTCCCATTCCCGCGTCAAGAACCAATGACGCTCCTTCGACGCCTGCTGAAGCATCAATTCCTACCTCTTTTATTTCGCCCATAACAGCAGCGCTTCCTGCTGTTTCTAATATCAGACTAAAATTATATATCTAAAATTCTTGAAATCTATATTAAAACGCTAAGAACCCCCAAAATCTATTTCCAGTCGCCCTGCAGCCCCTATCCGGCCGATTTTGACGACCTTTTTTTTGAATAAAAGCTCTTGGAGCGTAGATTTTCCCAATCTGAAGCTAGAAGTTATTCTGAGGGATAGTAAAACTTTAAATGCCGTTTGTTAAGAGGTACTGGGCAGTTAGCAACTGAAAGAGGGGCCGTCAAATTTTGACTGGGGACCGCTAGTATTCGTTTGTTTTTTTAAGTTCGGTGTCCAAAACACCAAGACAAGCGGACAACTAGACACGACAAAACCATCATGGAGCGCCCTAAGACGTAGTCCTACGTCAAAAACAAAATTCTTTATAATTCTAGAGCAGAACCTAACCCTACAAAATTGAACTCCAGGAGTAACACGGCTCTAACTCAGAAACGATAATCCTTAATCAGTTTTTTTCTTATTATTAATATCTTTTTGCTTCGCTCCTCGCCCCCGTCCTTGCCAAACTTCCTTCTAGTCTCTTTCCTGTTAATAATATCTCCACCTCCATCCCCAATCCCCAATCCCCGATCCCCGATCCCAGTCATCCTCCAATCCAGTCTTTCCGAATTTCGTGCTCATATTTTCGTCAAAAGTTTCGAAAAGATTTGGAAACACTTAACTACACACTCGAACACATATTTTGGATTTTCCCATTTAAATCACATGGAAAATTGAGCTTTTCAAAGAGCAAAAGAACTTCCTCAATGCTGCATTACGTACAGGTTGAACGTCACATCAAGTTACAGACAGAAAAGAATTTCGAATATATTACAAGTCTTGCAAATATTATAAAAATATTAAAAAACCCTTCGGGGGCTTTGTATTGAGATACTCCATAAGAGCACTCAGTCTTCTCAGTATTAAAATAAATTCACGAGTCCCTCGTTTCTTCCAGGTAAAATATTGTAAAATTCCCCGTCTCCTTCCCTTTTCCCTCCTCCCAAAAAGTTTCACTTGAAAAACCCTTTTGCCAAAACCGGGAAATCAAAAGAAATGCCGAAAGATTAGAAAACTGGATTAATTTGTCGGAAGAAAGTCCGGCGGTTGTCATTTCGTGTTCAGACCAAGCAGGAAAACGTCAATGATAACGATTATAAGTGAGCAAAGGGATCCCGTCGAGTCTGTAACGACTCCCTGGGACATTACAGTCACTTTTCAAACGTATAAACGTCTCGCTAATGGTCTTTTGTTTCCCTTCCCCCCTTTTTTTTCCCACTTCACCTGCCCCTCACCTGCGTGAGAAACTCGCGAAAATTTTTTTCTATAATATACTTTTGTTAAGATCGCAACACGAAAAATTACCTCGCTTACTTACATTTCGCAGAAAAAAGTGGAAAGAGGGGGGGGGGGAAGGAAACAGGGAAAAAGTTACGGTAAATGTCATATGGATCCCTTTGAAACTGGGTTTTCGGACAGGGACCCAAGGGGATTGTTTCAAACAAAATACAAAGACAAACAAAGCATATCAAAAACAATTACAAGTAAAAAGGGAATAACTTCAAGCCACTTTTTCTTTTTTTTTTTTTTCATGAAAAGAAAATTTTTTGAAAAATTTCATTCCTTTACCAGGAAAAGTTTTGTTTTTAAAAGTTACACCTTTTCCGATATTCGATCCCGACTGAGTCTACACGGAGTTCGATATTAAAAATTAAACTTTTTTTTATTTTTTATTATTAAAAATTATTCTACTCCCAAAGACGGATTATTACACAAAACCGGAAAGTCTAAAAAATAATCCATTTACTTTTCGACTGCGGAAAATTATAATCAAAAAAATCCTCAGCAAAAGCATTAAACCCGGCAATCTTTTCATTACAATGATAAAAAAAAAAAAAAAAATCCTCGGGGGCGGAGAGATGAAGAAAAGAAAAGGTGGAAAAACAGACAACAGTCCAGAATAAGAACGTTTTAGTTGGGAAATTAGAAAAGCGAAACAAAATCCAGAGGAGTTCACGGAGTATCTGATCAAAGCAACGTTTTCTCTTTGAAACTTCACAACTTATCAAAAACCATCGTCGGATTCAAAACGATGAAATTAAGTTGCGAACTTACTTGTTTTTGTTTTAAAAGCAGGTGAACAGAGAAAACATCCTCAAACATCTTTTATCATTTTTTCCTGCAGTTTTTTTTTTTTTTTTCAAGTAAATAAATAAACAAATAAAATAAAATAAAATAAATGTATAAAAAAATATGTCAAAAAAAAAAAAAAAAAAAAAAGTTTGTTTACGATTAAAAAAAACCGAGACAAGAATCCAATTCTCTGTAGAAATATTTAAATGAGTGACGGACATTTTCTTTTCTTTTCTCTTCTCATTCATCCCGGTTTTCTAAATATTATTTCAAAAGCACATAATAGAAAAAAAATAATAACTTTGAAGAAAATATGAAACACGATTTATTTTACATGCCGTAGCATAGGGCTACTTTTTACACTTTTAAATGGTTTTTCCCCGAAACAGATATAAAACTTACAACCAAATTGAAATCTGTTTATACAAACATGAAGAGTGGTCCTTTAGCTGACATACGATACCCTGTTATAATATCTATACTTGTTCTAACACGAATAAAAACTCGATTTTCCAAAAGGTGTCGTTCTAACAAAAATGGGGCTACTTTTTACAATCATGTTTATGCCTGAATATCTTTAATAATTGAAGAGGATATGACAAATTATTGGTTTCTCTAAACGGAAAATGTCTTAATAAATCGATTTGTACCTTTTTAGATGTTCTATTAATGATATCGCTGCTTATTTAAAAAAAAATTAGTGAACGTAGTGAAAACGTAATCAAAACGTTGGAAACGTAGTCGATTCGTTGTGGATTTAGCACCCATAGGACATCGCCATTGAAATATCTGTGCAATGTAGCCCCATTGATCGCAATTTTTTTTTCTTTTTAATTTTTTTTTGGCTTCTGAGGGTACAAATTCACTGTTGAATGTTGGACCAACATTTTGGTACAACAAGTTGCACAAACATGTTGGACCAACTTGTTGTACCAACATGTTTGACAAACGAACGAATCGACCATTGCAGGGTGCAAATTCACTATGGAATGTTGGACCAACATGTTGTACCAACTTGTATAATATGTTTGTCCTACTTGTTGTACCAACATGTTGATCCAACATTCCATAGTGAATTTGTGCCCTGAATTCTGCAATAGTCGATTCGTTCGTTGGTCAAACATGTTTGTACAACAAGTTGGTACAACATGTTTGTTTAACTTGTGGCAACAACATGTTGGTCCAACATTCCACACTAATTGCGGCGAAAGAGTAAATACTGCAATAGCCGATTCGTTTGTTTGTCATAAACATGTTGGTATAACAAATTGGTACAAAATGTTTGTCCAACTTGATGTACCAACATGTTGATCGAACATTCCATACTAGTTCAGGCAAAGGAGTAAATTTTGCAATAGACATTTCGTTCGTGTGTCAAACATGTTGGTACAAGTTGGAACGTGTTGTACCAACTTGTTTGACACACGAACGAATTGTCTATTGCAAAATGTGCAAAAAGATCCAACATTCCATAGCGACATGTTGGTACAACAAATTGGACGAACATGTTGCACCAACATGTTCATCCAACATTTCATAGTGGATTTGCATCCTAATAGTTTAATTTCGAGTGAAATTAGGATGATTGTTTAAGGGACTATATAGGGCTAGGGCGAAAAGCAATTTAATTTCAATAGAGAAGTCACATGTTTTGAGATGACTCCGTCGTTTAATTGTGCTACGGGAGATAAAACAAAAAGTGTAATTTTGGCTCAGTAAAAAAAACGATTAACCCCCGAAAAGAGAAAAAACAAAAATTTGAATTTGAATGCCTTCCAAAACGGAGCGTGAAGGAACGTGACTTCATCTGGTTAAAAGTGGTTGTGTTCGTTTCTGAAACTCTGAACGGCATCGACGCGTAATGTTTACAAGCATGATTATACCCTGTCTCCACTTGTACATAATCAACCTTTTGCATTATCGTGAATAATCGTTCAAAACCGGTTTAGAGCGTTAAAATCGAAGAGAACTCGAAGAGAACATAATGCTAAACATGATTATCATCGTTCTGAACGATGATTATCATGTTGGGCAATTATATCGAAGTTTGAAAGTTAACGCAAACGTTGATTATCGTCAGGTGAAGACCTAGCATTACAAACAAGACGTGTTCCGCTTCAAATTCGATATCTCGCTTCGAGTTCGATATCTTGCTTCGATACAGGCAGATGACGTCACACCAATAAAAATATCGCTTAAGGAGTGATCACGTGACAAAAACTTTTCCTGACTTTGTTTTTCTTTTTTTTTAATTTGATGAAAAATTTTCACGTTAAAATATTAGTTTTTAATTAAGAGCATACCAGACATTAGTTTTTAGCGAAATTCTCAAAACATATGACTTGTCTATTTGACCAATAGATGCAGCAGAATGCATCTTAATATTTTAGATTGCGTGATTTCTTAATTTTTTTTTCGTATTAAAAACTTAATATTTTCATTATAAAACAAGTTTAGGCAACTAGACTTAAACATAACACTCGAAAATAATCAATAATTTAGAACAAGTTTAATTTTTGAAAAAATTCTTAAGCAGTTTCCAAGTATTTTTAAAAAAATAAAAGTGCCAAAAGTAGCCCCCTGTAACGGTACCAAACTTCAATTTCTTTTTTCTAGGAGATGGAGTATAAAATATGAATATATGAGGAACTTTTTCTGATTATTATTATTATTATTATTTCTTTTTTTTTATAAAAAGAAGCAAACTTTTCGAAAAACCGGCGGCAAACAAACTAAAGAAGGGGAGAGAAAGGTGAAAAATCATTGGCTGAATAAGTTTCCAAAAAGTTGATATGAGTTTCTAAACGTGTGTTAAGTCACCCTCATCCTCCCGTCCTGCTTTCCATGGATTTCCCCCCTTTCCCCACTTTTCGGGGGCTTTTCCCGACCGCGCCGGGATGATACATTTCCCCGCTGAGATGGCGTATCATCCATCATTCGGGAAAACCTTCTTAACACATTATTATTCAGACGACAATTAACCGAGAGAAAAGAAGAGGTTAAGAGAAAGGGGAAAGGAGGGAAAAAGGGAAAGGGGGAGAGGATGAACGTCCCTCTGGTTCTTTCGCAACGACGATTCGGGACCTTCATCATTTTCAATATTTTTTGACGTGTCTTAATTCGACCTATAACTTACGGTCGTTTTATAGTTCCTCTTTCGAATGTCGTCCCCACCTGGTGAAAACTTTAAAAGAATAATAATCCCCTCCCTGTACCTTCTCCCTTGTTGGTCTTTTTATCGGCATTTTTTAACAGATCGTTTTTACGGTATCGCGGATAGATTGTAAGCAATTGTACGTAGAGGGAGGGGGGAAAAAAAGCAAATCCAATTTAAAAAGAAAACTCGAAGCAGCATCAATCACCGAAATAATAAAAGGAATAAAAGATAATCTAGGAAAGAAAAAGACGTGATAGAATAAAAAATGAAGAGAAACAACTAACATCGGAGCTGAAAATATATATAAGAAAGAGGTCAAGACCGTAAGAAAAATTGCTACTAACATGAAACAAGATGGAAAATACGAGACTAGCAATGGAAATTTAAAAATTAATGAAAGGAAAACAAAGCGATCTTACTAGGGTTGGAAAAAGTAAGCATTCTATGGTCACGTGGCTCCAAAGGGGCGAAAAATCATGCTGAATAAAACTGAGGCTTGGGATTTGGTTGACTTAATTATTTTTCATACCTAGGACCAAAAATAACTAGGTTCCCTCGGTATGAAAAATATGTTACAGTACCGTAGACTGGGGTGAAGTTGAAAGGTGGGATGAAGTTGAAAGGAAATTCGAAAAAAAATTCTAGGTTTATTTTAGGCACTAAAAATAAAATTTTTTATTTTATTAAGTGGATATTGTTTTCGGGACACTTAAGTAAAAAATTTTATTTTTAGTGCCTAAAATAAACCTAGAATTTTGTTTTCAATTTCCTTTCAACTTCACCCCAATCTACGGTACCGAAGTTCGAATGACAGTTCATTGACTTCTATTTTTTTCGAAGTAAAAGATTGCAAACTTTAAACCATTTCAGACACCTTTAATTAGAGCAGATCCGTCAGAAAAAAGGGGCTCGAAATTTTGGAAACATATCATTAGGGTGGGTCAAAAATCAAAAATTTTGGAGTTTCAAAATGCCTGATAGCGCAATCGCAGTGACTTATCATTTGTAATTTTTTTTCCTTTTTGAAATTTTTTTTAACCGGCGTCTTGGTGGGGCGCAAGAGGACATTTTGGAAAATCCCATAAAAGATGGAAATTCGACTTTTGGATTTTTGTGAAGAAAGTATTGTTTCCTATCAAATTTTCAACGTAGGTTTTAAAAACGAAATCTGTTTGCGTCCAGGTTTTTCTGTTCTTGAGATACAGGTCAAGTTCGCCATAAAAATTTCAAAACTCTAAAATTTCCATATTTTTATCATATTTTTTACTATAACTCAGGAACAGAAAAAGCTAGACGCAAACCGACTTAATTCTCAAAATCTACGTTAAAAATCCCATAAGAAAAGGTAATTTTTTCACAAAAATATAAAAGTCGAATTTTCATATCTTATGAAGTTTTCCAAAACTTCGACCTTCTTGAGCACCCTCAAGACGCCATTTAAAAAAAGATTTCGAAAAGAAAAAAATTTCTGCAATAGATAAACCGCAGCGATTGCGCTATCAGGCATTTAGAAATTCCAAAATTTTTTTTTTCGACCCACCACACGATCTTACATACAGGTCAGGCAACTGCTATCTTAAAAAGCGTCCCCCGAGTTTAAAGCAGAAGAATAGTTCCAAATCTGCTCGATAGATGGCTGGAGCTGTAGTTAGGGAATCACGTGATATGCCCTCCATCCAATCAACACTTTCAAAACACTATTTTTTATGATGGCTGCCAGAACACGTGATTCCCTTACTACAGCTCCAGCCATCTAATGCAAATTTGGAACTATTCTTCTGCTTCAAACTCGGGGGACACTTTTGTCCATATGAGGGATACTCGAGTTGCCTGACCTGTATGTAAGATCGTGATCCACCCTAATGCGCATTAGTTTTGAAAAAACAGTTGAATAAAAAAAGTGCTTTCAGAAACAGTTAAAAACTTAAACAGGCAAAAGAAAAAATCAATGTGCATGATCATTGGTCACGTGCCCTCCAAAATTTCGCGCTCATTTTTTCTGCCGAGTGACCTTCTAATTAAGGATCTCAACACCATTTCGGTTACTAAATCAAAAATGTTCCTATCATTATTAAAATCAGTCAAGTTTATCATCATCGTCGTCCGTTTTGAAAACTTTTGAATCCCTGGTTAGCCGTTCCTCCGTCCAGACGAAAACGAAGGAAAAGTTATTACGGGAGTAATAAGGATCCAAGTGAGTCTGTATTTAAAGGAGTTTTGCCGGGAGCATTCGCCCGTGGATGTCAGAAACTTTATAATGGAAGTATATAAGGTTTGTATGACTAACGAGATACGGAGGTAAAACTGAAGAGGAGGAAAAGAGAAAACGAAGGAGAAAGTGGGGGGGATGGAGAGGGGGAGAAGTTGCCGGTACTTTGTGTGTCCAACTTTGTACAGAGTAAATAATAAAGAACGCGGAGTACAGGTGAATTTCGAGAGATTCAAGCAATTATGTAAAAAGGGACTACCTACAAATCTACTGTTCTTTTTTATTTTTAAAAAAATAAAAAAGTTTCAGGATTTTTTTGTCGCATTTTTTTATGCTTTAAAAACGTCAGGCGTATAAAAAAAAAAAAAAGACAAGGAAACGTAATCATTTTTCCAGCGGGAAACCCTCGGATGGTTGAATTAGTTTAAATATATTTAATTACCTGATAAAGCACTTCCAAGGTGACAGGATAAACCATGTGCTCTATAATGACCCGAAGTACAGTATTTGGTCCGCCCTGTGTGTCTGTGCTGCCTGATAAGGCTTGGGCTGCTTGCAGAGCTGCTTGCGCGGAAGCATTCTGAAAAGAAAAAAAAAAAAGGAAGTTAATAAAAAATCTCCGGAAACTATAAAAAAAAAGTCGAAAGTAAAAAAATCAACTTTGAGACGATCGAGAAAATAAAAAATAAGAGGAAATATTATAAATGAATATGGTCAAAGATTCAAGAATTGTAAAGAGAATAAGGAGGAGAAAAGGAACAAAAGAAAAACTCATCTTTGATATATACGAACGATGAAATCCAAAAGAAAAAGAAAAGGAAACAACTTCTGAATCATCGAAAGAAGAAAAGAAGGTCGGGAAAAAGGGGTCAGCGGAAATTGGAAAATTACTAGCTGGAAGTCGGAGAGATCCATAAATAGCGATAATGCATCTTGACAGGGTTACCAACTTGTTGAAAATGAAAACAATCATGGCTTCACGTGAGAGCCCGATTCCGACCTTTCTTCGGGGCGAAAACGGGAAAAGTGCCACCGCAGGTTTTCCCGCAGAGGAATGCGGCCAATGGATTCCCCCTTCCCCGTTTTTCCCGTCGCTCCCTTAACCTTTTGCTTTTTTTTTTTTTTTTTTTTTTTGCGGCTGAAGGGGGAAAGTTTAGAGGGGTGGAAAAGCGTGGGAAACAGTGAGAATGATTCAACACAACGGCATTTTACCTCCTTTTCTATTTGTTTTACGTCCACATTCTAAAGTTGTAAATTAATTTTCAAATTCTTGTTTTCTTTGCGCTGTTGGCCCCCCCAGCCTGTTTATTTAATATCAACGGTGGCGGGGGTCGGCTCACTTTTCATACAACAGAGGACGGATTCAACCAAATTAACTTCTCGGCAAAACTCATATATTTTCACAAGGCTTCTAACCTTTCTCCTTACCGGGGAAATTTCAGCCCAGAAAGTTGAGTAGCTACGACTTTATTCGTTTGAAATGGTATTTCATTTTTAACACAAAATTAACAATGCCCTTCTCTCCTTTCGTACCCCCTAATTTTCCAAAAAAAATTGATGTCAAGTACTAAAATCAAATAAATCTAAAAATAAATACAATTTTTTTTTTTTTTTTTTTTTTGTTGCGAAACGCCGGTTTTGAACAAGCAAAAAAGGGAAAAAATGAGGCATTTTTGTATCTCCGTTAAATTTTTCTGAATGGATTTATTCATGATACTTTAAATCAGAGCGTGAAAAATTGATCAAGGTCAATTAAACGAATTAAGAGGGAGCTTACAGAAGGCTGGCAACTTCGAAGGGTTGCTTTTTAATGCTTTTAAAATACAGGACGAATAAATAAATAATTAGTCAAATTGTTTTTAAGCTTCACTGCAATTTTCAAAGATCCCTGAAGAAATAATGCATAATCTCGAACGAGCTTTAAGAAAATAGTAGGAACAAAACAAATTAAGTAAATAAAATAATGACTTTTTTCTGTATGCCCCAAGAAGGTTTTCGGTTGCAAAAATCAGAAAATATTAAGCGTTTTTAAAACGAGAAAATTTCTTTAGCTTTCGCTAAAATAAGAAATAAAAATTGATAACATGATGCATTAAGGTCTATCGAAAACCCGAAAACAGCGGAAGAAAATAAAAAATTTGGAGAGTTAAAGGATTTTAGAAAAAAATTATTAAAAACGCTGTAATAAAATGTAGAACCCTTTGGGGGATAGTGATGCCGATATTTTAATAAAATATCGAAATCGCGGTATCGATAAAAATCGATAAATAAAATATCGCCGCATCGATATATCGGGGAGAAACATATCGATATTTTAATATTTGTGTCAGAAAAGACCTATTTCTTAGTCACGCACTAATTTTTTTCTTACAGTCAGCAAAGCCAAAAAATTGAACTAAGGGCCAGAATATTCTTTTTCCGACTTTGAAGAGCCAAAAAAAGAAAATTTTTTGAAATTTTCAAAAAAATTTGAAATTTTATCGAAAATTTTCGATATTCGATATTGGCATTTTAATATCGTTATCGCATATCGATATGAAACTTCATATCGAAAAAAAATCGATTTTTTTCCTTCCGATATATCGATATTTTGATATATCGATAAAATATCGGCATCACTATGGGAAAAAAAAAACAGTCAGGAAATATGAGGCATATCACTAAGTAGGACTACGTCTAGAAACATCTTTGATGTTTGAAAAAATTTATCTAAAATTTTATCAAACGTTCGTTTCAAAAAATGTTTTAAAAAAAATGTTTTTTGAATAAAATTTTAAATAAATGTTTTCAATAATCAAAGACCATCAAAATGTTCGTTTCAAAAAATGTTAATGATCTCCTTAAATCCTCCTAGCCCTGATACTAGTCCACGTGGCCCCCTTTTTCAATAACATTTCATCAAAAATCATCAACATCTTCTACTTTCAAAAAATTTTGATGACCATTTTCAAAAAACATTTAAAAAATTTTTGAGGGTGACCTCTTTGGAGATTTCCCCCTCAATTCTCGCCAACTCCAATCGCTTCTCCAACCGAGCAGTCCGGCCAAGCCGGTTCCTACGTCGCTCCTTCTTCTTCTCGCTTAACTTCCTCTTCTTTCGTATCAACTTCTTCACTACGACCCCGTCCACTTGACTCCTACTTAAAACTTCCCGATCCATTTTAAAAATAATAATAAAAAATTGAAATCGCAAAAGAAAAAAAAATCACCAGACTATGTGAAGGTTAATAACGAAATGTAAATTATTAAGCCTTTCGCGCATCTTGATAAGGGAGGAGATATGGACAAGAAAAATCCTGTCCGAGATTTAGGCGAGTTTCTACTTTGTTTACTTTAAAGATTTTATTGTTTGAAAATTGATTACCGGTATTTATTTAGGTAAATTTCATTGAAAATTTTTTTAAATTTTTAATCATCATGAAGGATTTTTGATAAAATTTTATTGAAAAATTTATCTGAAACTTTTGAAATATTCGTTTATTTTTATGTTCGGTGTCCAAAACACCAAGACAACCGGACACGACAAAATCATCATGGTGCGCCCTAAGACGTAGTCCTAAATCAAAAAATGAATAAAAATAAGAAATAAAAAAAATAAAAAATATTTTTTACACAAAGTATTATTCATATTCGGAAGTTACACCAAAAATGTTGATTTATGATAGTTTTCATAAAGCTCATCGCAACGGGGTCGACATACATCAAACGTAACTCAGATCCTATAATCTGCACGATTTAGAGCCACAGGCAGATCTAATTATGCTGCAAGGGAAACAGTTCGATGTACGTTATTAAACACGCTTTAGGCCCTGAGAAATTTTGCTATCTCAACTTGCTTTTCATCTTCCCATGGCAACCTATCCGATTTTAACCAAACAAAATCCTATAATTATACTAATTCATTATCCCCCCCCCCGCGAGAAAGAGTGACATCCCTCCGTTACTAATTAATACTATTATTATTATTATTATTTTGCTCTTCATTAATCTATTTCCCGCACAAGAAAAAAAAAAAAAAAAAAAAAAAAAATCGGAAGTTTGATTGAAATTACTTTTATTTTTTTCTGACATGCACGGAAATTCATTAAAAGAGCGAAAACAATAAGAAAAAAAATAGTGGATGATTTTTTATTGAACTTGTTTCCGACATTGAAGTGAAACAATCGTGGAAATAAAAGAGGAAAAAAAAAGGAGAAAAAGGAAGGTGGAAGTCTTGAGAAACAAAAGGCTTATAGTTAATTAGGCTACTAACACAATTTCTGAGTATCGACTCGAAATCGTCGACTTGACATTCCGGCACCCATGGGGATATGACGTAGAAAGGAAACTCTGACAGATTTATCCGTGGAAAGTGATTTAAATTAGACTTAACAAGCTTCGATTCTGCTCTTCAATTTTGCTCTGATGTGTATATACTTACTGCGTTACTGTGCGTCTGATCGGTTTTCAGTTCTTTATGATTTGAAAATTGGACGTAGACGGCTCTCCCTCGTAATTGTGCTACGCAAGTTGTGAAATATGTTACCATCTGAGAAGCCGATGATTCGTCCGCCATTTCCAGGAATGCCTAAAAAAAAAAAAAAAAAAGAATAAAATAAAAATAAAAATCAGACCGGGATATGGGGGGATATATCTTTGTATGTCGAAAAATTCGAATTTTTTGATAAAAAAGGCCAAAAGTTAAAAAAAATTAGTGAAAATTTTAATTAGTCTTCAAAGTTAAAATTTTAATACCTGAAACATTGCTTTAGCTCATATTCTTGGCTAAAGGAAAAAGGACAAAATTAAAAATTGTAGTCAACATTTTATTTAAAATTTTTAAGTTCTTGCTTTTGTTCGTGTAGTCTAATTTTATTGAATTAAAAAAAAAAAAAATTAAAATTATATTAAGTTAAATAAAATTTCAAAAAATTGTTAAGTCCTTGCTTTAGCAACTTTAAGTTTCCTGTTAAAGTTAAATTTCTTGAAAATTTACTAGAAATTTTTTAAGTCCTTGTTTTCGTTCAAGTTGTCTAATTTTACTATTAAAAAAAGCCAAAAGTTAAAATAAATGGTCAAAATATTATTCGAAATTTAACTTTTTTTTAAAGTTACAAGAAATTTTCTAAACTCATGCTTTCGTTCATGTCGCCTAATTTTAAAATAGAATTTTAACTTTAAATTTCTTCTAAATTTTTTAGAAAATTTCTTGTAAAATTTACTTTTAAAAAGCTTAAATTTGAAATAATGTTTTACTATCAAAACAGGCCAAAAGTTAAAAAAATTAGTCAAAATATTATTTAAAACTTGCCAAGTTAAAATTTTTATATTAAAATGATGAAAAATTAATTTTTAACAGCGCGAACCTGGACAGAACCCGAACAGACAGATTTCCCCAGGACCGAGCCCAAAGACGCAGTCCTACGTCAAAAAACGGCGAAAAGTTAAAAAAAAAGTTAAATAAAATTTACAAGAAATTTTTTAAGTCATTGCTTTCGTTCATGTTGTCTAATTTTAGCATTAAAAAAGGCCAAAAGCGAAAAAAAATTAGTCGAAATAGGCCAATTATTAAAAATTTTAATATTAATTAAAAATATTATTAAAATGGTTAAATATTAATTTTTGGTGCAAACAATGCGACACCGGACAGACCGATTTCCCCAGGACCGAGCCCTAAGACGTAGTCCTACGTCAAAATGATCATCAATTAACAAATAATGGTTCTCTTGTGATAATTTTTAAAAGTTTTTCCGAAAATACCTTTTCCCGAATCGAGAAATTTATCGACGGAACGTTGAAATTTAAACAGAAACAGGTCTAACTGAGCGTGTGTGTGTTCCATTTAAACGGAGTCTGTCCTAGGGATATTTAGTCTCACTGATGAAAAGTGACCCTAATTGCCCCCGAGGTAACCGCGGCTACTCGATACACGAATTGCAAACAATTCCAGCACACAAAGGAGCAATTAACGGGCATTCGCTCACTGGACTAAAATGCTTCCAATACAAATGCTAAACCGGGTTAACATTCCATTAGGAAAGGGTGAGGAGGAGAGGAGAGGGAACAAAAACAAAAAACAAAAAAAAATTTTAAAGGCTTTAAGGATTATTAAAGATTCAACATTTTCCAGAATCGAGGAAAGTTTTTCTACGAATAAGGAGCGTTAATTTCGGTTGACAGAAGAGAAGAGTAGAGAACCGTGTTAGATAACAAACAGACCGAGGATAGATAAAATAAAAGATAAGCCCAAGAGACGAAGAGAAAGAACGGAGAACGAACTCGATATATTCTCCCCGTGAGAGAGGTCCGCTCAAGTCCTGGGAGTCTAGTTTGATACGCGAAAACCTAACGGTTTTCAAGATTTATTGACAGAAAGACTGAACGTTCGCTTCCTCCAACTTCCTTTTCTTCCCTCCATGCACAAAAACCTCAAATGCCACATCCGAAGAAAAACCCTCAAGCCCTTCCGAAAACGAAGTCTCCCCGCGTTATCGAAGTCCGCAAAAACCACGAAAACCGAGGAAGGAACCTCAATTTATAATGATAATGATAGTAAAATTATTACGCGTTCCTGTCGTCGAAATTGAAAAACTGATCGGGCGAAGAGAAAAAAAAGGGGGGGGGGAGAGAGAGAAATAAAACAGTTACGAGAAAATTCAGCCGTTTCAAACGTGTCGTCGCCATTTCGCACAAAAAAAAAAAAACTTTTTTTTTTTTTTTTTTTTTAACGGGATTGAAACGTCAATATTCCAATCGTTTATCGGCAAATGTCAATTGTTTTTGAGTGTCGCTTGATTTTCCGTTATCTTGGTTGGCGGATATTCAAAGGAAAACCCTTTTCTCCCAGCCACAAAGGAAAATGAAAATTTTCCATTTTCATATTGTTTTCCTTTCCTTTTTTTTTTATTGTCAAACCGACATAAGCGCTATTTTCCGACAAAGAGGTTTACGCAGTAAAACATTTTTGTGTATTTTTTAACATTTTTTTTAATGTTGAAACCGGTCCACTTACTTTTGTTTGTAAATAACAACACAATCAACAAATATTGCCGTAGAAACGTGACTTTTTTTGTTAATTTTGATGTAGGACTATACGTCTCGGGGCTCGGTCCTTGGGAAATATGTCTGTCCGGGTGTCGGTCTGTCTTCGCACCAAAAATTTTAATTATTTTAATATTAAAGTTTTAACTTTGAAAATTTTAAATAATTTTTTGACTTCCCGTACGAAAAAGGGATGCATAAAACTTGTATTATTTATACAAAAATTATACATAAAATATACAAAAAATTGGACATGCATAAAAAATGCATAAATTATGTATAAAGAACTTATATTTTTTTATCCTACAATATGATTATACATAAATTATGTATAAAAAACTTTAACTTTTTTAACAAATTTTTTTTTTATCCTCGGGGATGATTATGCATAAACTATGTATAAGAAACTAAGAAACATAAACTTTTTCAACGAAAAATTATACATATAATTATATATAAATTATACATAAATTATACATAAATATATATATGATTATACATAAATTATACATAAATTAAATATAAATTATGTAGGTCCAAATTTTTGTATAAATTATACAAAATTAATATATATTTTTTGTATTTATTTTGCAAAAAATTTACATATTTTATGCATCTCTTTTTTGTACGGGTTTCGCAAAAATACTTTTTTGTCAGCAATTAAATTGGATTTGGGCAGTAAAAATATTTATTTTTGGCAGCGTTAATTTTTTAGTCGGTAACTTTAATTTTTATGGGAGATATGGGTTTTTTTGAAAGCTCAAAAAAAGCTCTAAATGCTGGCCATGGTGCAAAAATTTGAGCTTGCCAATTCAATGGCGTAAAGTTGGCGGTACTTTTCTTTTTTTTTTTTTTTTTTTAAGCCATTCTGCTAGCCTTACGTATGCAAGTTATATGTTTTGAAAGATCAAATTTAGGAGAATGATATGCGATTGGTTCGGATTCTGAACCTACCCAACTATGATGTGTAAAGCTGGCGGTACACGGCATTTTTTAAAAAAAAATTGTGAAAGCCTTAATTTGAAAGCCAAAAATTTGATATGTTGGTTTTTCGAAAGCTCAAATTAAGCAAAATACATTGATGTATGTCTTCCAATATTGCACCGCCCGTGAATTTAGCGGTACATTATTGATTATTATGCTTATATATTCTTTCGTTTTGAAGCTCAAATTTGCAGACTTGGTTTTTCGGAAAGGTCAAAAAAAGCTCTAAATCTTGGTTATAGTCCGAAAATTTGAGCTTAAAAATTGTACCGCAAACTTCACTGACCCGAAAAATTTTTAAATTTCGTAATTGTTCAATTACTTTTCTTTTTTTTACTGACAAAAAAGTTTTTTTCTTGCTTTTTTTTACTGACAAAAAAAGTTATTTTACAGGCAAAACAGCTTTTCTACAGACCAAAAAGTTTTTACACAGACCATAATTTTACTGACCATGCTTCAGGCCCTTAACCAGGGGGGGGCAAAGTGGGGCTCAGCCCCCCTTTGGTCAAGCTTGAGCCCCCCTGTAGATTTTGTTTGGCCCATGTAATTTCCCTATCTTCCATGTTATTAGGGGCCATTTGAAGCCCCCCTTTGAAAACTTTGCGCCCCCCTGTGCTTCTAAGGCTGGTTACGGGCCTGCCATGCTTTTACAGACCAATTAGATTTAAATCTGACGATTTAGTAAAAATACTGACAAAAAGTAAAAAATACAGACAAAAAACAATAAAAAAAACAGACCAAATAAATACAAGCCCCTTTTTAATAGTGAAATTAGACGCCATGACCGAAAGCAAGGACCTAGAAAATTTCTTGTAAATATTTAACTTTTTTCTAAATTTTCACAGCTTTTTTAAAAGTAAAATTTACAAGAAATTTTCTAAAAAATTTCCAAGAAATTTGAAGTTAAAATTATATTATTTTAGACTTATAAAATTTCTTGTAAGTTTTACTTTTAAAAAAGTTAAATTTTACATAATATTTTGACTACTTTTTTTTTAACTTTTGGCCTTTTTTAATAGTAAAATTAGACGAAATAAACGAAAGCAAGGAGTTAAACTTAAATTTGCTAAAGCAAGGACTTAAAAATTTCTTTAACTTTCTTTAAATTTTCGCCGTTTTTTTGAAATATCATTTTTTTTTTAAATTAAAATTAGACTACCGGTACATGAACAAAAACAAGAACTTAAAAATTTTAATTAAAACTTTCACTACATTTTTCAATTTTGTTCTTCTATCCTTTAGCCAAGAATATGAGCTAAAGCAATGTTTTAATATTAAAATTTTAACTCTGAAAACTTTAATTAAAATTTTGACTAATTTTTTTCAACTTTTGACTTGTTTGTATAAAAAATTTTAAATTTTTTTCGTGCAAGGTAAAAAAATTATATTTTTATCCAAAAATTCGAATTTTTTCGAATGAGCAAAAAAAATGCCTTAAAATTTTTAAATCGTTTCATTGTTTAAATTTGGCAATATTAGGACAGTACCCCAAAAACGTAGTCCTACGTAGGGATATACCCCCATATCCCAGTCTGATTTTTTTCAATTTTTTTAATATCGTCCTCCATCCGTACAGGATTTTAATGGTCGTTATCGAACTCTACGGGTTCAATTACATACAGGTCCTGCTCAACTTTGAAAAGGGTCAGCGCTAAGATGCGGTCAAAAAATCAGGCTTTTTGCATAAACCTCTTTAAATATTTTTTCCTCACTTAAGTCCTTTTCTTAAAACAACTCCCTTTTTTTTCTTTCTTTCTTTTTTTATATTATTTTATTTCTTTTTTTTTTTTTACATTAAGCCGACTGTGGGGAAGAAAAAACGGGAGAGTAAAAAAGAAGTTTCTCAAACAAAAGGATTGCAATTCTTTAACGAAGAGATAATCCTCCGTTTGATGGGTACAAGGGAAAAAGAAAGTATCATTTTAAAAGGTAGAAAAAAGAATTAATATGAAAGCACTCCACTGTTGATTATCGCTTATAATGAAGGCAGAATCATTTTTTTTTTTTTTTTTGGGAAACTGTTACGGCAGAAGAAATTTAATGGAACTCACAATTTTTGAAAGAAGTTTCATAATTTTAACAAACTAATTACGGAAAAACTTTTTCGCCTTCAGAACTACAATTAAAAAATATAAAGAATTGGTACGATTCTTTAAGAAACCAAGAAACGATGCCTTTAAAAACCAATTTCAGACAGACTGACAGAGTGCTGAGAATAAAGTTCCTAAGGAAGCCCTTGAAAGGTCATTAAACTTGTCGGTGTGCTTACCGCCGGTTGATCAATTATCACATCTATTTGATCAAACCGACAGTAAGCAAATTGAAACAAATAAGTAAATATATATACAAGAGCGGCAAAATCAATGAAAGACTCGGTATTCTCAAAAGATTTTCAAACCTGCAGATTTTAGTTTTTTGAAATCGTTATTTTTTTTTTTAAACTTCTTATTTTTAAAAGATTGTGGTATTTTGACATTTCAGTTTTTACGCGCTACAAAAAAGAAAGACAAGTCTGAAAGGTGGAAATGTCGAGTATAAAAGAACGACATAAAGCACGAAAAAAAAAGTAATCGGTTCCACTAAATGAAACAGCTGAGGAGTAAGTCTAGGAAAAACAGGGAATCCTTTTTTTGAGGTGGGAAACGAAGCGTGCTACGGAATCCGACAAGAAAAACACTTTCCCATTGTCAACATCTTACACTCTTAACAACATTTTAAACAAAACTAATTCTTCACTATTATTTATTCTTCAGTTTTCTTTTTCTTTTTTTAAAAAAAAAGTAAAAGAAGAAAAAAATTTTTTGGCTTCCTAAACACAGAATACCCATAGCATCATCGAAATTGCATAAATGCTGAGAGTCTAGGAGCGACAGGGAGACAGGGTGCATCTTATTTTTCTAAAAACTGTATGGCATTTTGAGCTCAAATTTATTTTTCATAATGTTTTGGGGTTTTCTAATAATTAAGTTTTTAATTAATTAACATCGAGCGAAGCAGAAGGCCGGGCGAGAAAAAATTGTGAAAAATTCAACTTAACTGTAAAAATTTTAGCTATTGTGGTAGTAAAAAACTTATTTTTTTCCCTCATTTATTAAAAGAGTTTTAAGGGTGCAAATTCACTATGGAATGTTGGACCAACATGTTGGTACCACAAGTTGTACAAACATGTTGGTACAACATGTTTGTCCGAACTTCCATGTTGATACCAACATGTTGTATCAACTTGTTGTACCAACATGTAAGGGTGCAAATTCACTATGGAATGTCGAACCAACATGTTGGTACAACGAGTTGGACAAACATGTTTAACAAACGAACGAATCCAATGAATCGTTTGACCACATGTTGGTACAACGACTATAGCAACTATACTATAGTGACTATAACATTCCATAGTGACTATACAATGTTGTACCAATTTGTTGGACCAACATCCCACATTTTAACAAATTTTGGCGTAGGAGTAAATTCTGCAATTGTCGATTCGTTCGCTTGTCAAACATATTGGTACAACAAGCTCGTCAAACATTCCAACAAGTTGGTATAACATGTTGTACCAACATGTTGGCCCAACATTCCATAGTGAATATGCACCCTAAGACAAACGAACGAATCGACTATTGCAGAATTTACTCCTACTCCGAAATTAGTGTGGAATGTTGGTCCAACAAGTTGGTACAACATTCTATAGTGAATTTGCACGCTATTTTGTAATTTTTTTTTTTATCAATTTCTTACCCATAGGGTGCAAATTCACTATGGAATGTTGGACCAACATGTTGGTACAACAAGTTAGACCAACATGTTTGGCAAACGAATGAATCGACATGTACAACAAGTTAGTACAACATGTTGGACCAACATCCCACACTAATTTCAACGTAGGAGTAAATTCTGCAATAGTTGATTCGATCGTTTGGGTGTGAATCCACTTTGGAATGTTGGTACAACATGTTTGTCCAACTTGTGGTACCAACATGTTGGTCCAATATTCCATAGTGAATTTGCACCCTAATGACAAAAGTTCTTGAATTTAAAAAAAACAACCGATTTATAGGAATATTTTTACTATTTTCCTGATTAAAAAATTTTTTTTTTAATTTCTTTGTTTTGTAACAATAAAGGCGCCTTTTTTTTTTTTTTTTTTTTTTTTTCAAAAAGGCGCACCGGGAAAATCCCGGTAGCTCTGGTCGCCAGTCCGTCTCTGAAAGAATTAAGTAAGCAATCGCGATGTCATCACGAGTGAAATATTTTTCCAAACTTCTTTTTTTACTTTGATTTTCTTGTCGGTTGGATGTGATTGCCGTGGGAAAAAAATGATGTAAAAAAACTGAAACTGCTCGACCATTTGCAAAAGTCACGTAAAAACTGAAGTCATTAATAAAAATAAAATTAAGCAAACAAGTACCCATGAGTTTTTTAAAGTAAACGATAATTAGTTCATAACCCAAAAAAATCAATCATCCTATTTATCATTAGTATATATTAATGATTTTCAAAAAAAAAAAATTAGATGTTCCCAATAACGGACAGAAACTCTGACCTCAAAATGCACCTTATTGAAAGGTATTGCTGCACCTGAGAAATACTTCCTTTATGCTTGTAAATGGTACATACCTGATTTTTACCCTTGAGGACGAGAACGTTGGTAACTCGGCCAAAAGGGATTCCCAAATGTATGATTTCCGCTTCCGAAACATCATTCGGAATATTCCTAATGTGGATCACTTTGGAAGGCCTCACATTTTGATTTTTATCAAGTTTCACCTGAAACATAAAAAAAAATTAAACGTTAATATTTTCGTATTTTAAAAAATGCAAGGGGAAACTAAAAGGAAATCATTTTCTATTTTTCAAGATAAAACTTCGGTTTTGTAAATCTACCTGATAGTCATCTTTCATTTTTTTTTTTTTTTTTTTTTCATTATCAAAAAAGGACGTCACGCTGCGTTTAATTTTCATTAAAAGTAAGGCCTATCGATGCCCTTGTACGCCTTCGAACAAGCGATTAGTACATCGTTCGTATTTCCTATCGATAATTTCATTTTTTTTTTGTGCCCTTATCGTTTTTATCCACCCCTCCCCCCAGCCCACTTCTAAATCCAATGAAAATGAATAAAAAAAAAAAAGAAAAAACAAAGCAGAAACAAACATGGCCATTAAAACGCCACAAAGTTATGCCTTTTTAATAATAAAAATAAGTAAACGCCTTGTCATTTCCCTGGGTGACCAAAACGTTTAAGTTCCTAAGCAACAAGTGGCAGACTTTCAATATTTAATAATATTTCCTGTCAAAGAGCTATTTAAAAACCCCTCGAAAAACACGATTATGCTTTACGTGCTACACGCAAACCACTACAAGTCGCATTCCTATCAAACGTAAGGAGTTCCTTTTTTTTTTTTCTTTAATCTTTTTCTTTCGTTAAACATTGTTGATTCTTATACCGGATGTAACTGACGTATTTGAAAAATTTCTGCTAATTTGACGTTTCTTTCGCCAAGAAAAAAAAAAAAAAAAACTTCCGAACTCTGACACTGAAACCGGCCAAACTTCAAAACCATTTACTTTCCTTCGACTTTTCCTTCTAATCGAATAATAATGAAGAAAGTAAACACGGGAAAAAGGTTTAAATTCTCCGATTTTTTTTCCCCCAACTGACAAGCCCCCTTTGGTTTCTTTTTTAAACCAATATAATCGTTTCGGGGGGGTTTTATTAAATGATGGTTCACCTTTTGCCCCCTTGTGGCCGCGGAAATGTTTTGTCACAGTTGCTATGTTACAAACATGTACGGTAATGATTTTTTCTTGCGTATTTCAAATTATACGTTAACGGTGGCTAAGTGTGTGTCAATATCATACTTACCTCCTCCCCATTTCCCCCTCCTCCTTTTTCCCTTTTCCGATTTTCCCTGTCTTTTTTTTTCCCCGGTAATCGTTCATTTCCTTTAGCACTCGGCCCAAACGAAATCCGAAACTCTTTTTCTCGAAATCACCGTCGTCTATTAAAAAAGGGAAAGAATTGAATTTCCTCCATCCGGTTCTTTTCCATCGGGAAGAAATCACATAACAAAAAGTAGAAAATGAAGAGAGAGAGAAAAAAAAGGAAAAAAAAGGAAAAGGAAAAAAAAAAAAAAAAAAAAATCTCGAAACTCGTTTGGTTTGTCAAGTTTCATAAAAAAATCATTAACGATGGGGTAAACAAGAAATATCGGCACCCGGCACTTTTCATTTTTTTTTCCTACCCCGAAAGAGGAAAACCCTCCCGGAAAACTCCCAAAAGACTATGGGCTGACGGATCGGAGCATAATATTTTTTGAACGGTATAAACAAGAGATATGGGACTCGCCGGGATACGATATGTTACCAATTTATTGACAACCTTCATAAACTGATATAAATTGTTGCTGTAGGTTTACGGGAGATAGAGCTAAAGCTCTGAAAAAAGTTCGGGCTTTTTTTTTTCATTGATATTAAAATTATTTAAAAAAAAAAAAAAAAAAAGAAAAGAAAGCATTTCAAATTTTGTTTTTTTGCTTTCGCTTGTTATCGATTGGCATTCAGCCTAAATGATCGTCAAGCAAATATGAAATAACCGCACAACTGAGTTCGTTTTGCTAGATATTAAATGATGGACAAAAACTTTTAGACTTTTTAATTTCACGGATCATAATCTCTGCCAGAAAAGAGAGGGGAGGGGGGGGGGAATTAGTCGAATGGAATTTTCTGCAGGTTTTCCGGAAAAAATATATTCTTTTTACTAGTTATTTGAAAGCAAGAGCATCACAATTCAGGATTTTCCAAAACGACAAACTTCATTAATCCTTTTCAATCGTCCTTCATTCCTTTTCGAAAAAATTTTAACCATGAAATTTTTTAGCATGCTTAATTTTTCTATATCAATATACAACTCGATCAAAGTTACAATATCTTACCAAAGGGCTACTTAGAACACTTTTTGACGTTTTTCTCAAAAAAAGATGTAAAATGTAGAAGAAAATTCAGACATGTTTATACCAACATTAAGAGGCGTTCTTCAGCTATAATTTGATACCCTGTTATAATATCTATACTTGTTCTAACACGAATAAAAACTCGATTTTCCAAAATCTGTCGTTCTAACAAAAAACTTTGCAACTACTTTGTACAATCATGTTTATACCCGAATATCTTTAATAATTGAAGAGGATATGACAAATTATAGGCTTCTCTAAACGGAAATTGTCTTAACAAAACGATTGGCACCTCTTTAGGTCTTCTATTAATGACTATCGCTATTTATTTTAAAAAAATTAGTGAACGTGGTAAAAACGTAAATCAAAACGTTGGAAAAGTTGTCGATTCAGTTGTGGATTTAGCACCCATGCGAAATATTTGTACAAAGTGGCCCCATGGATCATAATTTTTTTTTTCTTTTCAAGTTTTTTTGGCTTCTAATAGTTTAATTTTAAATAAATTAGATGATTGTTTAAGGGACTATACATAGTGCAAGTGCGAAAAGCAATTTAATTTCAATTTCACCGGTGAATGCAGCAGAATGCACTTTAGTATTTTAGGTTGCGTGATTTCTTAATTTTTTTTTCGTATTAAAAACTTTATATTTTCATCATAAAACAAGCTTAGGCAACTTGGCTTGAACATAACTCTCGAAAATGATCAATCATTTAGAATAAGTTTAATTTTTGAAAAAATTCTTAGCCGTTTTCAAGTATTTTTAAAAAATAAAAAAGTGTCAAAAGTAACCCCCTCGAGTAAAAAGTAGCCCCCTGTTATATGGTACAGGAAAATTAAAATTGCTCAAGGTTTAATTCTAATATTTTTGCCTCGTATTCTTTAAAAATTCACAGAGCAAAAAAAATGAACTTTTAGGGCGCAAATTTACTACGGAATGTTGGACGAACACGTTAGCGCAACAGCTGAACCAACATGTTGTGCCAACTTGTTGTACTAACGTGTTTGACAAACGAAAAATTTATTTTAATTTTAAAATTTAATTTAGGAATAAGTTCTGAAATAGTAGATTCGTTCGTTTGTCCAACAAGTTGGTGCTACATGTTTGTCCAACATTTTGATCCAACACTCCGTAGTGAATTTGCATCCTTATGTTAAAAACAAAAAAAACGACTTTTTTGGTGTCCTAAGAGTAGCGCGATTTTTAAACTCTCTGCTAAAGCTTATAAAAACTCATTCAGATGTTTTTACTGCGCATTGAAAGCCTCAAGTTTCAGGTATTGCCCGATCTATTTTCTCATACTCAAATTTATTAAAATAATATATAACTCAATAAAAAGCCACAATATGTGAAATAAATAGGTGAAAATGTACTAAGAGTAACAGCGAACAAGCCCTTAGATTAAAATAAAATATTTGTCTAACATGTTCACCGCTAATTTCTGCCCAATTTGTAAAATATCTTTCATAACCAAGGCAAAAAATGAACTTTTTCGTTTTTTAAGCGGCGGAAAAGTCCGTTTTCCGCCTAGTGTTTTGAAGAAAGTCTTCATGGCAACGGACAGGTTGTTTAATGACTCGATATTCTTAATGCTTTTGCATGACTTTTAAGGAAATGTCTTTCGACAAGACCAGACATTCCCTTAAAATTTGTTTTTCTGAGTAAAGATAGCAATTTTGCCTCTTTTTGCATGATTTGTATGAAATTTTTTTGCCACAAAGCATTTTTGCTTTAGCATTAGTCATTTTTTTTCCCTAAGTGGTGAACTATTTTTAAAATGCGGCGTAGGCCAATAACACCTTAAAAACCGCAAGTAAAATAAATATATATCGTATGTAAATAAGATAACGTAAACATTTTTTTGAAAAAATTAACGTATTCGATTTTAAGCAGTAAATCCCTTTTAAGTTTGGGTTGTTTAGCTGAAAACATGTGTTATTTAATCGTAGGTTTTCCTTCATCCCATTTTTTTTTTTTTTTTACGTCACATTTTCTCACAGACCTATCTAAATATTTTTTCGTATATCGATTTAAAGCTCTGCTACTAATTATTACATCCGTTGCTAGTTTTTTAAACATTCTTTTTCGTCTTTGCTTTAGCTGAGCTTTCTTGTACTAAAATTTACGTTCGTTAAATGAAGAAAGTGCTTCGTGTCCACCGTTTTGATTTGCAATTTTGAACCCCCAACGGTTATTGAAACCGCTTTCGCTTTTTTTGAACTGCTAATTCTGATTTTAAAATCCAAATTTTGAAAAAATTGAAATCAAAGACGGCGAACTATTAACTTTCAAAATCTTCAGTTTTCTTAAAATTATTATTAATTACTCGAAAAATAATAAGTTGTTGAAAAATAAGGACAAGTTAATTTTCTGGGAGGCACTTAATTTAAAACAAGTTAATTTTCTGGGGAGGCCGCAGAAATCAACGCCCCCCACGTATAAGCTAATTTATGATGGGGAATCAGCTACCCCTAAAACCCTGTAAATAATACAAATAATGTTAAAAAAATTTCGGGAAAAAGGTTTAGAAAATTAAAGTTGAGTGTTGGCATCATAGGTTGCATAACTGAGCAATATTGGGCGCATCCCTTTTTTTTTTTAAATGTTTCTTTGACCCAGTGCTTTACCTTTATAGATATAATGCAGAAAAATAATATTTGGGAGGAATGGGATATTTTCAAATTTCGAAATTTTTCCGGCAAAAAGTAGCCGTTTGGCTAGTACCTGGTTTTTTTAAAATCACAATGGCTATTTTTTTTTTTTTTTTTTTAAGGATGTTCTACAGGCGAATTTGAGATTCTTAATTGATCGTTCTCGTGACCTTAAACATAGGCGAAACTTTGTTTATTTCTGTAGAAAGGTTTTTCCGCCTACAAAATTTTAATTGGAATTGAATAATTTTCTTAAAATTATGGGAATATTCCTCTTAACATTCTACACAACTTTTGTGACACGAAAACTTGCTTTTATTAAAAACTAAAATGTTTTCAAACTATTCACAAAAATAATCTTCAAAAATTGAAAACATCCTAATGGTATATTTATAAATATTGGATTTTTTTTTGGAAAAATCTCACAAAAACACCATAAATGTTTAAGGGGATCCAAATTTTATGTCTCAAAAGTTGTGTAGAATGTTAAGAGGAATATCCCCATAATTTTAAAAAAATTATTCGATTCCAATTAAAATTTTGTAGGCGGAAAAACCTTTCTACAAAAATAAACAAAGTTTCGCCAATGTTTAAGTTGCACAAGAACGATCAATTAAGAATTTCAAATTCACCTGTAGAACATCCTTTTTTGCTCCGACAATTGAAGTTTCCAAGTGTAGGCGACTTTTTTGAAAATGGGGAAAGTATTGTTTTGGGGGGAGTAAAGAAGGAGGGGTATGTAAATGAGGATCTAGGGTAAAATATTGAAAAAGAATCAAGAAAAAGTTGTTGTAAAACTCAAATGCGGAGGTAAAAGATTTCGTAGGTTATCAAAATCGATTTTGGAACATTCTGTGCATGGAAATCTTATTTAATCAGTGCGTATATCGATGACGTCGATTTAAATCAAATTTTCTTGCATAATTAAATTTTCTCTTCCGTTGGTAAAAAAAAAAAAAAAAAAGTTTATATCAAACGTATTAACTTTATCGGATGTCTGATAATTTTCAATTAAAGGGAAAAAACAGCAAAAAATGATACAAAGCACAGTGTAGCAGCCAACGTTTTGACCGTTGGAAATAAAAAAAAGATTGGGTCGGAGAAAGTTATGCAGAACTTAAGGCCGTAGAAAGTTTAAAAAAAAAATTGAAAATAAAAGAAGCTTTTTTTTTTTAAGAAAAAAAAAATGATTACTTTAGCTTTTACTTATTAAAAAAAAAAAAAAAAAAAAGAAAAAACTTTTTCAACGCCACTAGCTTTGTATAAAAACTCAGTATTAATCTTTTTAATTTCGCCTTGCTTTTTTTTTTTAATTCTTCTTTTTTTTCTTGACGAAATAATCTTTCGTTAAGAAAGATCAAGATCGGATTTAACCTCCGAAATTAAATGATTCTTAAATGTTTGTTTGTTTCCGACTTAGAGAAGTCGGACGTGTTCCTTTATTCCAAAGAACTCGAAAATCCCGGAAATCTTAAAAACGAAAACTTAAAAGAAAAAAAAAAAAAAAAAAGATCGAAAAAAAAGGAGGAAAAAAGGAAGGATTCGGATGAAAAGAGCGGAATGTCTGACAGATGAAATCCGGTCCATCGAAGTATGACGAACGACATTTTCAGGTGCCGGTTTTCCAAAGAATCCATTTCAAGTTAATTAAATTGAAACCAACAAGTTGCCGTTGGAATAAATTAATTTTAAAACAAAAATATCCATTTACTTTACATAAAGTTTTTCCCTCTTTCTCTTTTCCTCTTCTTCTTTCCCTCCTTCTCCTCCTCCTTATCTTCTGGGTTGGAACTTTCTTATTTCCGTTTCCGTGTAAACCTTATTTCTCCTGTCGAAGAGTTTCGGTTTTTCTCGGGACAATCGTTTTTCTCTTTTCCTCTTCTATTTTAATTATAACCGAATGGATATTAAAAACAAGATTTCCAGGCGTTATTTTCATATCCTTCGCTTTCCCCTCTCCCCCTACCTTTTTCAAAACCCCTCCCCCTTTTTTTTTGTATTCCTCTCTTCCTCTTTATCGCATCCAGGGAAAGCTTTAAAAATATAAAAACTTGATGTACCATAAAAGTCTTATCCTCGAATTTTTTTTTCGGTTGTATTTTCTTTGGTCAAAATAAAAAAAAAATAAAAACTTTTCTTTTTTCTCGCTGGTCGTAAAATATTTTTTTCTAGTTTGACTTGTACATCGGCTGCCGCGCGATTGGAATATGAAAAAGAGCAATTAAAAAATTGTAGCTGCATGGAATTAGCTTTCCGGTTCTATGTTTTTGAAATGGGGATTTTGAAAAAAAAAAAAAAAGCATTAGGACAAAAAAAAATTGAATACACGCTTTTCAATAACGATTAAAGAGAAAAAGATTGCAGGACGTAATAAACATATTTTCGATACCAACAGGAAACAGCGAGGCGTAAAATTGTGCAGAAAATCCTTTTAAGCTAATAAAAACGAATATTGACATTCGGGAATGATGTTAAATGTGGACTTGATATTTGTACGTTGCCACCACCCGTCCTTTTATTTACGGGACTAATTATTTCCCTTTTTTTTTGTAAAAAAAAAAAAAAAAAATCTATCACAATTCACACCCTTGATCGTTAATCCGATCAAATCCTCCGTTTATTTACCTATAAATCTTGTTATCGCGGCCAATTAAATTTCTTGGAACTTCTTTTGTTTTCACGTTCTCCTCCCGATTTCCTTTCCTCAATTTAAATAATTAAAAAATAAAAAAAATAAAAAAGAAGGGGAAAACGAAAAAAAAGGAAGAAAGGAAATAGAATCGTTTATTTTTTGATCGTTAAACATGTTAAGGGAATAATGAAACGGAGAAAGGAAAAAATCCGGGCGAAAGAAAAACTGGAAAGGGAAAGGAAGGAAAACAATCCATCAGAATTGGAGGAACAGAAAATAAACAAATTGTTATGCCCTAAAAACACAAATTCCTTGAAATTAAAAGAGACAGCTCCGGCAACATGTAAAAACAAGGCTTTTCCTTTTATTTTCTTTTTGCTTCCATTTTATACATCGGATTTTTTTGTTTTGTTTTGTTTTCTTTTTTTGTTCTATTTTATTGGGGCGCAATTTCACGCCAAGCGTGTTTACCCAACGCGTAAGTTAGGGTGGCGCTTAAAAAGTCAACGTTTGATTTTCGGCCGTGCCAGCCTCTAATTTTGTTCCAATGTACAACAGATTTTAACGAATTAAAATTTCAGCTCGATCGGTCACGTTTAAGGGGTCGTTCAAGACCCCCCCATTTTTGCCATATAATTTACATTGGGCCGAGCATCACTGAACAAGATTACAGTTTTCCCGTTTTCCAAAATAAACCAGCACACATTATATTTGAAATATTTCGAGCCGCTGAATTCAGATCTGCTATCAAAATTTTTATAGCCTTTACTGTTTTCGACTTATTCAGTGGCTAAAATGTAGCTAAACTGCACTTTTAGCCCGAATTGACTATAGAGCTTTCAAATTCCCGACGTTTTTTCATTCCCGGAAGTCGGGAATTCCCGTCTTTGGAAAAAATATTAATCCCGGGAATGAGAATTCCCGTTTTGGTAAGCTTTTCATTTCCCGGGAATTGAGAAATCGACACACTTAAATTCTCGGGAATCCCGGGAAAACCGAGAATTTATATTGAAGGCGAAAAGAAAAGAAAATAACCCTGATTTCCGCATTTTTGGGAACCAAGTTCGGAAATAAGCGGAGCCGTGTCGAAAAAAATTTTTCTTAGTTGTTTGAAGAACACGCTTTAGGCAAATTATGAAAAAAAAAAATTTCTGATTTTTATAACTTTTTTCTAAAATAATGAAAATTTTATGTTATAAATGGGCAGTTCTTACCACAACGGAACTTTTTATGTCACCATTTTTCCATTTAAAAAAGTTTGTTTACATCTCCTCCGAACGTGTTAATTTTGAAGAATACGAGCTAAATTCGATGTTTAATACAGTTTTGTAAATGGGCACATCTAAAGTTAACCGAATTACATCGTATGTGCTGATTTTGGTACACATACACGGTGGAACAGTTTTTGATGTGTGATTTTATTAAGGTAAACATAGGAAACACCGCCATAAAAATTGTTCCGCCGTGTATATCGCTAATACGGGAGATAATAGCGTTTTAATTTTGTTCGGAGGAGAGCCGAGATCTTGGGACACATACAAAATGTAAACAAACAAGTTTTATACTCCGAACAACTGATACCAAAACGTTATTATTTCCCTTATTTAGCTATGTATATATACCAAAATCAACACATATGATGTAATTCGTTCAACTTTAGATGTGTGCGTTTACAAAACCGTATTCAATATCGAATTTAGCTTGTATTCTTGTAAATAACATGTTCGGAGGATACAACGAAAATGGTGACATAAAAATCCCGTTTTGGTGAGAACTGCCCAAATGGTCAAAAAGTTAATAAAATTTATATTATTCCCGTTCCCAGGAAAAAACTTGTCGATCCCGGGAATCGGGAATTCTCGAAAAGGAGAAAAATTCGATTCCCGGGAAGCGGAATTCCGACTAGTTAAGAAAAAATTTTCCCGGGAAATTTTTCGGGAAAAATAGCTCGGGATCCCGGGAAATCCCGGGAGGAATCTCTACTTACAAATCAGGGACGGAGGTGGCTTGCAGGTCTCAACTTGCTACGGCCTGAACGAGGGCCGTAGTCTCGGCCTGCAATACGCCACCTCCATACCTGATGTGTAATATACTATTGTTTTGTTATGAAATAATCCGGTTTTGTTGCAAGACAAAACTTGTTAAAGACATTTTCTTTTTCTGAGTGAGTGTCATGAAACAACTTGTGCGTTGGCTTTAGTGCATTTTTGCTTTCCTACGAAACATTAGTCATTCGGCAAGACAGAACTTGCTCAAAAAACTACCCGTCTTCTGAGCAAGGAAAACCGTACGACGAAGTTATTTAATTTTTATGACAGCGAAATAAGCTGTTTACAATATGAATTTGCAAAACTTTTGTTACCAACATGTTTCATATGCGTACGAGTTTTAAGAGGAATCATCGGTCGTGGCAGCAGACTAACTGTATTTTAAATTTTACGGGGAAACGAAGACAAATCCCCAAAAAAAAAATATATATTAAGGACTTTTTAGGAAAAAATCCCGAACATTCCTTAATATTTTTTGCTTCGAAATTAGTTTTCGTTTCCCCGTAAAAAGTAAAATACAATTAGTCTGCTGCCACGATTATGATACCTCTTAACGTTTGTAAAACCTTAGAGCAAATTTAGTAAAATGAGGGAAGGCGCCTTTCCCCTCTCCCCCCCACAAATAAACTCCCAAGTTAAATAAGGAAAATCGACTAAAATCCCGACCGAACTCAGTCATTTAGATTGAAAAAAAAAAAAAAAAAAAAAAAATCAAATTGAAATAAAATTAATCCGTTTATAAATTTTTAATTTTCGAGAAATAATTAGCTCCAGGTGGAAGTGAAGGGGAAAAGGTTTTCGAAATATTTCATCACTTCGATTTCGCAGAAAGAGAATCGCATCGTGAGGAAGCTTCATCTAGGGGGACTCGAGTGTTCGGAATTCCTACCTTTAAAACATTCTCAAATTTCGGTTAATGATTCTTGCCGGGGTTTCGACCTTTATGTAAAACATTTTCCCCCCGTTTGTATGTTTTTATAAGAAGAAGAAAAAAACGAAATTTCGCCGGTGGTATACCTATTTAGGTGTTTCTTTTCGTAACAGGATAGGAAATATGTAAAAAAGCAAACGGCCGGTAAAATAAAGGAAAGCATTAGAGCAACTTGCGTATCCCCAGGATCGAATGCAACGCATCATTCCGCATCCGTCTTCGTCGAATATTTAATAAATCAGAAAACGGTGACATATGGGAAAGTTCCGCTTTTCGCTTTCTCTTTCTTCCATTTGTCACACATGCTTCAACTATGTTGCGAATTTCACCTGAGGTGAGTCGAAAAGTTTTCGAAAATTTCTATTCTTAAAAAGAATTTTCCTTTTTTCCGGGGGAGAAAAAAAAAGGCTGTCGTAAAAGCGACGAAAAAAACGACCTCCTGTTGATTTCGTCGATTTCCCTCGAATCCGATCGGAAGAAAATGACGAAAACTATAAATTTCCTTTTAGAATAAAAAAAAAAAAAACACGAAAATAAAAAAAAATAAAACTGAGAGTAAATATTGGTCATTGTGATTTCTACGGATGGTAAAAGTAAAACCGAAAAATATCCATCTCCCGACCCGGTAAGTTGATTCCTCCCGCAAAAAGATAATCGGGATAGATATACATCTTCTTAGATTCAACTTCTTTTTTTTCACGGAGTCAAATTAAAATGACGGGGGTTTTCCCGTCGCCAAGTTACGGGTTTAGGTTTTTTTTTCGAAAAGTAATAGCGTCTCGTCCCAGCCCGAGATGAAATAGGGTCACATTTTGTGGAGATTGTCAAAGTTTGGAGAGAAAGCCGTCGGGAAATGGAGAAGGGTGGTTTGGAAGCCGAAGAGGAAGAGAAAAGGGGCCAAAGGGAAAACGACACGGAACACTACGTCGAGCAACAAGACGAAAATTTTCAGCAAATTCGCATTTATTTCCTTTTTTTTTTTTCTATTTTTATTCTCTTCTTCTTCCGAGCTGCTTATTTTATTAAATCCGATTACGGGGTTGTGTCCCATTCCTTTTTTTTTTTTAGATTTAGCACGACCTCTTAAGAAGGCTTTAACCGTCTAATATAAGTTAACCTTTTCCGAATTTTTTCGTTTTGTTTTAAAAACAAAAACCCCGGTCGCAATATACCTAAGGATAAACTCTAAAAACTGAATGAGGAATAATTGCAAGGACTAAGTATAAGAATTACAACTGTCAGGACAGTTTAAGGCATGGAACCGTTTTAGCCCTAAAGCATTAGCGACTTTAAGGACCAAAATCGGGAAAATTAGGGACTTTTTGGGGACCGAAAACGTGTAATTTTCAAACTTTTTATTTGGGTGCAGGCTTAGTTTAATTCCCTTACGTCCTTTTTTAAATATTTTGCCACTCGCGAAAAAGACCAAAATTTTTCAGAGAAATAACTTCTGTTCGGAGGATTTTAAGAGTTATGTGGTTAATTTTGCTTCAAAGTGACTGAGACGGTTCAAAAAATTATAATTTATTTATTTATTTTTTTTTTTTAAGCAACAAATTGAAATAGATTTTAAACCAAGCTAAGCAAGGCCGAAGACTAAGCGAAAAATTTTACAAATTTTGAGAAAATATGGACGATTTCTTGGCATTTAAGCATCATGTTCTAATTTAATAAAATAAGGCTTGTATTTAAGGTGGAATATCAGCCACTTGTGAGTCAAATCAGGTCCTTGGAAAATAAAAATTAAATTCACCCGTTAAGTAAATTTATCTTAGTTAAAAATTAATTTAAGACTTTTACTTTTTTTTAATAACTAGCATAATTTATTTATTTATATATACGTTTACAATTTTTCGATATAAGATGCTTTGTTTGTAAACTTTTTGCCATTTTCTTATTTTCCGTTTTGTTACCAACCTAAAAACTGTTTTTAAAAGGATGCTCAGTTGAGCATCTTATGTCGGAAAATTGTAAACGTACATATAAATAAATAATTATACTAGTTATTAAAAAAAAGGAAAAGTCTTAAATTAATTTTTAACTAAGATAAATTTACTTAACGGGTGAATTTAATTTTTATTTTCCAAGGACCTGATTTGACTCACAAGTGGCTGATATTCCACCTTAATGGGGCACTATTTTTTAAAGTTTTTGGCAGTGTTTCATGGGCAGTATTTTTAAAAATTTTCGGCAGTATCTGGGCGTTAAAAAAAATCAAGTTTTGCAGGTAAATTAAAATATTTAGGTCAGTATAAACATATATCAGGGCAGTTTATTACCTGGCAGTGTGCAACATTGAAAAAATCCACGCTTAAGAGGAATCGTGAAAAAAATTGTTTTCTTTCGAATTTTCTTGTGCAAAAAAATTGTTTCTAAAATTATGACCTTGGAACAATTTTTAAAACATTCAGTTATCATTAAACCTTGATATTAAGGGCGAGAAATGTTTTTCTGGTAGTGATTTGGAAGGAATTTCGAAGCTTTTTTGATATTTTGGTAGCAAATGATCATGAATGATGTAATTTACAAACCATTTTTCTGACCTCTCCAACAATGATAATTACAATGGCAAAATAATGCTTCAAACCTGAATGATATGTTTATATTCTCTATTTTCACAGTAGGATACTATTAATATTTTGCATCGATCAGAAAGTAAGAATTTTCAAGGAGCTTTTGACTTGTCCCGTCCGTTACAAAAAGCTGTCCCGTGTGTTACATTTTTCAAAAAATTGTGAAAGCCATGGAACGAAATTTTTTTTAAGTGATTAAATTACAAATTTACGGAACACCTGTAAACATTATGAAAAAAAATACTTTTTCCTGCTAGCTTGAAATTCAGAACAAAAATTTTCACAATTGATAATAAATCTGAATATGAATTCCTTTTGAATGTCCCGTCCGTTACCCTGTAAAAACTGTCGCTATATCTTCTGCTGCATAGTTAAAATTTTTAAAAAATTACCTGCGGTAGATCTTGACCTATATATTGCTACTATGAAAATAAAAACAATTGTTTTCACTTTTTAGGAGGTTTTGTAACGCTTTAAAGCGTAAAAATGTCCCGTCCGTTACATATGGATTTGCTCAGTTAATAAAAATAAGTAAAAAAATACATATGCCGCTTCTCTCCATTATGGCTCAAAATTAATTTTATAAAATTAATTTTCAAAATTTCTGGAAGCACTGAACTTTCAGGGCTCAAACCGATTTTCCCTAAAAAAAATTAGTGACTTTAGGGACCAAAATCAGCAAAATTAGTGACCAATTAGTGACCAAAAATAATTTAAGTTTTAGATTTTTTTTTACTATAATTGTAGAAGAATCAAGTCTATTTTGAGTAATTTCAGTTTTAATTAAATTAACAAGAGACAAAAAATGAAATTCGAGATTTAAAATTTAATAACAATAGTTTTTTTTTTTTTCATCAGCTCGAAAATTTATTTTTAATATTTTTTTTTCTTAACACGAACTAAAAACATGAAGTGGAAAATCAGGAAAGAATACAAAAGTGACTTTTAGTGATCTTTTTTTCCAAATAAGTGACTTTTAGGGACCCTGGTTAAAAATAGTGACTTATCCCTAAAAAAAGTGACCGAATTCGAGCCCTGTACTTTATAGTTATTCTATGGGTTTCTGAGCCAACCTTTTAAAACGAAGTCGGCCAGTTTTACTACATTGCATTTTTTTTATTCGTAATCCATGTTTGAATAATTAAAGCGCAGTACTTCCGGAAATTTTGAAAATTAATTTTACAAAATTAATTTTGAGACATAGCGGAGAAGCAGCAATAAATCTAAAAAAATAATCAAAAAAGAAAAAAGAAATCAAGGTACTTAGATCTTGGTTCATCGACAAATGCGCTTTCCTCTATAACATGCCCTGAATTCATATTTCAATTTTCAAAAAAATATTGGAAAATAATTTCAAAAAAATATTTTGATGTCACTTAAGATTTTTGGGTGGTGAAATACTTGTTTTTGGGCACAAAACTTTCTTTTTTCTCTCTGTTATTTTTAAAGATAAATGACTGCTCATTTTAAATCAATCATATTTTATCAAATAACCTTAACTGCTCATTTTTATTATTATACTGACAAAACCAATAAAATACTGCCACAAAAAATTTTATACTGCCAAAATTTTACCGCCTCCGGAATACTGCCCTTGCAAAATAAATACTGCCCATTTAAATATTAGTCATAAAATAATCCAGGCATAAAAGTGAAAAGGAAGAAAAATCGGGACTTTTAGGGGCTATTAGGGTATCATGCTAAAAATAGGGACTTTTCCAAAAAAAAGGGACCCTAAAGCAAAGCTAATCTAATTTTCCTCAGGGTTTTCGACATAAACGGAACCCCCCCTCCCCCCAGTTGCCATAAGTTGACTGGACTTTAGTTACTGCGGACTATAAATAATAATAACAATAAAAAAATCTTACCTTCTTGGCATCGTTATTATTTTCTGTGTGATTTGGCTGCGGGGACATTACTGAGCCATTGCTGACGGCACCGGACTGGGAGAGTAATTCGTCCGATCCACGCTGTAACAAAAGAAAATGAAAAAAAAAAATTAATTAACAAGATAAAAAAGAGGTTGAGAAAGGGTATTAGGAACCCACTCTGGAAGGGGATTACCGACAAAAAAAAAAAAAAAAAAAAAAAATCTTTAATCGTTAGGAGAGAATTTTGCAAAAGTAAATAAGGCAATTTCCTGCTAACTCCTAATTAGGCGTCATCGGTCATCTTTGCCATTAATTAAGTTCCGTATCCCGGAGTTCTTTTATATAGCTGCCTCGAAGAAAAAGGGGAGAAAAAAAAAGCAAAAAAAAAAAAAAGAAAGCTTTCTAGAGGAAGTTCTCATTTAAAAATCTGACTTTCGACACGGACGTTTGCCTTTCCATCACTTAAAAATCGAGTCTTCAATTAATTCCTTGTCGACAGCCAAAAGATTTTCTTACACATATTTAAAAAAATAAAAAAAAAAATAAGCGGGGGGATGGTGGTAGGGAGCATCTTATTTGCTTACGTCGGATCAGTCCATTCATTACGGTCATGTGCGTTCTCGTAAACCAATAAACTAAATCCCATATGTTGGTCTAAAAATAGCTTCGAGTGTTTACTGATAGAGCCAACATATAGACCGAATCGTTCCATTCGATCCAAAAAAAAAAAAAAAAAAAAAAAATTCTACCCAACACCCTCCCGCTAATTTCTTTTCGCTGTTCACGATATTTCATTAGAATAAGATTGATTTAACACGCCGAAAATTTCGAAATTTTCGAAACATTTTTGACGCTTCGATTGGATACAATGTTTTTTTTTTTTTTTTTGGAGGGGAAAAAAAATTCATAGCTAACATTTTTTTCTTTTTTTTGTAAATATCATCGAGTGCGTGTGGTGGAGAAAAAGCGCTAGAGGATAACATCGAAATGCGATCGCATCCCGCCCCCAGCTTTCGGGGCAGCTGGCCTTTTGTTAACTGCTATTTAACGACCGCACGGATTCCGTCTTCCGATTAGCGATCGCCTTCCCTTCCCTCCCCTCCCCTCCCATTTTGTTTTCTACACTCCCGAGGAGACTTTCTCTTCTGGATTCAATTTACCTCCTTTCCCGGAATTAACGCGCGAGGATGATTTTCGATTGTAGTTTACTCCGCCGGCATGAAATTACACACCCAATTAAAACACCGTTTCCCCAGTGCAGCCGCTTAGAACGGAAGGGAAGAAAGAAAAAACGAATTGAAACAAAAAAAAAACTGGATAATTCAAAAGACCGTCGAAAATGGAATATTATAGGCGAAAGAAAATACGGATTCAAAAAGTAAGGAAACGACTAGCGGGACGAGATGATAAAAAAAAAAAAAAAAAAAAAAAAAAAAAAGGCGAGGGAAAGGAGGGCAACAGGTAGGGATACGCCGACCCTCGGAAAATTGAAAATACAATCTTTCGAGACATATTTACTCGACTCCAAAACAAACAACGCGAAATTTCCAGGATATGAATTTAAAATTTCAATTCTTAACATAAAAAACTGCTTTCAACTGTAGGAATATTTTTGTTACCTTTGGAATATATTACTGGCAAGTGTTCTTTCTTCCCAGGGCCGGCTCCAGATTTTCAAATAAAAAAAATCAGCAAAATTAAAAAAAAAAAAAAAAACTTTCATTGTACGTATGAGCAGAAACACTACGAAAATGGAATATAAAACATAAAAAAATTACCAGAATTTCAAAAATGAAATCCGATGAGGGAAAAAAAAACCGCTTGGCAAATGTGCCCCCCTTCCCCTCCTACATATATGCTTTTTAAAGGGACGATAAAATTTTTTTTTCTTCGCTGACAGTTGTTATAAATCTTTCCATTTCGAATTTTTACTGCATAAAATTTTATCTACGTCAGGTTTTTTTTTTTTTCGAATTAGGGGGTCGAAATAGATTCGGATCAAATGATTGAAACTTTGTCATGTGCTAATTTTCGTGTACTTATTCTATAGTTTTTAAAAAAAAAAAACGAGTTATTTTTCGGTGCCGAATGATTTAAACGTTTTTTTCCCACAAGTTTTATTTCACTAAATTTCTTCCTCTGTAGGCTCGACTTTAGAGGCTCATTTATTAAAAAACTGAAATTGCGCTCCCAGGTATGCAATGCCAATTTGAAGGCTTTTTGAAAGTAAAACAGGTAATACATGAACGTATTGTAATAAAATGACCTTAGTCACTGCCTCTTAGGGTGGGTCGAAAACGGGAATTTTTGAATCTGAAAACGTCTGATGCGGGAATCGATTCCTTATTATAATACTGTTAACCCTTATTTTTTATAAAGATATTTTAAACGAGACTTTGAGGTGCCGCAATGACCTTGAAGATTTTGAAAAGCCCATATAAGGACAAAAAACAAGATTTTTTTTTTTTCTGAAAAAATGATCGCTTTCTATCGGAAATTCTGCGTAGATTATACGAATATGAATTCCAAAATCAATTTAAGTGTACGGTTTTTGAGCTTTTGGCCTTTTTTAAAAAATACTGAAATTCTTTAGACTTTTTTCCCACTTAGTCCATGTATAACGTAACGCCTGGAGGGGGGGTGGGGGTCGAAAAATGTGTTAAGCACTGTTACGGACGGGGGGAGGGATTGGGCCATATGTTACGTAATTTTAATATTAAAATTATTTCACTCTTTTAAAAAAAATTTTCCCGGTTATTCTTCAAAATAAAAATATAAAAAATTAAATTAAAAAATTTTTTTAACCCGTAAAAACTGATTAAAATTTATCATGAAACTGAAAATTTTTTTGAATTCGAAAACTTTAATCACTTTGACCCCCAAATCGAAAGATGGGTGTTTTTTTTTTTTAGAGGGGGGGGGGGGGGTACAAGTTGCCTTACGGGCGTGTTACAAGGGAGGAAGGGGTCCAAAAATGGCCTATTTTGCGTTACGTAATACATGGACGACCCCTTAACTCCAAATTTTGAGAAAATTGAAATTAAAGATGGAGGACTATTAATTTTTAAAATGTTCAGTTTCCTTAATTACTATTATTACCCGAAAAATAATCGGCTTTTGAAAATTAAAGGCAAGTTAATTTCCCGGAGGGTCGCACGTGCCCCCTACGTAAAATCCGATGTTAGATTTGAAATTAGGTTCCCAGAAAACATATAAATCGATATTCATATGCTATTTTTCGGATAATTTTAAAAAAGTATGTTTGCTAATTTTTTTAATTTAAAAAATTAAATTAAAAAAATTTTTTAACCCGTAAAAACTGATTAAACTTCATCACGAAACTGAAAACTTTTTTGACTTCTAAAACTTTGATCACTTTGACCCCTCCATGGAAAGATGGATTTTTTTTTTTTTTTTAAGAAGGGGGCCCCCCCCCCCCCCTTGGTTAGAACCTGTGTTACGTAATAGCGAAGGGGGGGTTACAAGTTGCGTTACAATTTTACGTAAAATGTAAAAAATTTTTTTTTTAAATATTAAAAATTAAGTGAAAATTCAAAATTCCCAAAAATTTGAAATTTCAATTTTTTATTTTGGAGAACTTACCAAGTTTTCTTAATTTGGGTACTTCCATACGTTGGAAATTCACTTTTTTGCTTTAAAAATGCAATTTTTTAGAAAAAAAGAGCCGAAAATAAGGAAAAATGAGGATAACATAGGGTAAAAAATTTTTGGCATCGAAATTACATTTGAGGCATTATTTCCACATATTTTGGGCACATTTTGGTTATTTTTGAATTTTCAAAATTTTCTGCCCTTACCCTTCTTCAGCCATCCCCTATTTTCTACTACAATCCTGCCTGGGCGGAGAACGGGTCAATATTTTCGAACAAAATATTTTTTTTAGGAAGCTCAAAACATACCTAATATACCCTAATATACCGAATAAAGGACAATTTTTTATACTAAAAGATGTTAATTGAGCGAATCTTTGAAATTCGTCCAAATTAAGTACAATTTTGGCCCTAAAAACTTCAAACCCCTGGGCCTGGGCCAAAAATTTTTTTTGACCTAAAAAAAATTCAGGCTTCTTTTAACATATAAATGAATGATTTCTTGCCCAAGGAGCGAAAATTAAAAATTTGACCTTCAAAATGAGCCAACCTAATAGATATAATACATAAAAATAATTTTTGACAGGAATGGAAAATTTCCAAAATTCGAAATTTGAGAAGCAAAGGCTTAAACTATATCCTAAAACATAACTGATACAGGATAAGATTCTTGAAATTTAAAATAAAAAAGAAAAAGAGCAAAACAAATACACGCCAAGTTCAACATCAACTTAGATAAACCGCAAAAAAACCTCAAAAGGTGTACATCGATATAAATATCTCCATGCTGCTCCATATGAATGGTAATAATTTTAATGGATGCCAGATTCGATAACGTAAGAAATCAATACATCGAATTGGTTTTCTTATAGTAATTACAAGTTAGTTCGGTATTAGATTCCTGTTTAAATTATATCAATGTAATTAAAGTTTTGCATTTAGTTTCAACGCAAATCATTTTATTTCAATTTACACGGATTAATAAGTTAATAACATTTTGCGAATTTGGTAGGCACTTGCGGATGCCAAGATAAACCAGAGTTAAAGTTGAAGTTGGAATTCAAGTTTGTTAACAGAAAAAAAAAAAAAAAAAAAAAAAAAGAATTGAAAAGTGGAAATGATTTTTTTTTTTTTTTTTTTTTAATGGGGGAGGAACATAGAAATCGTCGATGTTGAGATGATAAGCAAACGGACGTGGGGGCCGCGCTGATGCCGGCGATAACTGCTTCCGAGCCATTAAAAATGATAATAACAAAAAAAATTGAATTTTCCAAAAGAATGGAAGAAATCGTTAAAATAGAGATTGGCTTTTAGGTGTTGGTCGTGCGAGTTGAGTTCTGTGAAGGAAAAAAAAAAAAAAAAAAAAAAAAAAAAAAAAAAAAAAAAAAAAAAAAAAAGAAAGAAAGAAAAAAGAAGAAAAGCAGTGGCGAAGCAGTGAAGAAGTATCGGCAGAGCAGGAAAAAAAAATTTTAAATCAAAATTATTAAAAAAAAAAAAAAAAAAAAAAAAAAAAAAAAAAATTAAGATTGAAAAGGAAACGAAATTGATCCGTTTGTCCATCTGTCCATCTGTCCGTTAATATAATTCAAAACTCATTTCTCTACAATTTCCTTCAGTATATTCCAGTTATTTCCTGTTTTTACAAATTTCCCGTTTCTTTTTCGATAATTCTGATGTTTCGCTCATTTCGAGATACGCAAGAGGAGCTGTTTTCTTATAACTCATGATTTTTTTTTTTTTTTTTTTTTTTCAAATAAAATGCGGACACTTTTTTTTTTTTTTTTGCTTTTTTTTTTGCTTTTTATGGACTTGGAGAAAAAATCGTATATTGATTCTTTTTTTATAGCTTTTGCTAATTTAATTTTATTCTTCGCCGTTTTAAGTATTAATGATGGTTGCTTCGACATTTTTCCCCGCACGAAAGGAAAAAATAAAAGTAGAAACGAGAAATCGCAGAGAATGGTTTTATCGTACCATAAATCCAAAAATATAATCGAGGAAAATAGTTTTTTCCACTTAAAAAAAAAAAAAAAAAAAAAAAAAAAGAATTCCAGAGGGCAACCTTAAAATATTCGCATAAAAAAAAAAATAAGGAAAAGATTGTTTTAGAAGGGGAATTACGTAAATGAAAGTAAGGATGGCGCGAGCATTGCCGGAAAAGAAGGGAAAACTCTAGAAGGAGAAAAGGAAAAAGGTCCTAACATTAATATTTGTATATTTTCTACAAACTAGAAAAGGTCCGAGAAACACCGGAAACCTTTCCCGTAAGGTGAAAAGGTTATGTTTTAGGAGTCTTTGATTACGACCGGTTCCACGTCCTCGTTTTCTCTTGACGTAGTGCCTCTCTCAAAATCGCTTTTTCGATTTCCATGTGGCAAAAGCGCAAATCATTTCTCGTAGTTTTGAAATGTTCTTTTTTTTTTTTTTTTTTTTTTTTTATTAAAAAGATCTGGCCCATTTTCTGTCGCTTTCATCCCGAGCTATCATTTGCCTTCCAGTTGTACGATCTCAGCGTGTCTGAAATTTTTGCGGTCGAGTGAGCAAATACTTCAAAAGGTACAGTTAAAAATATATATTTTTCTGCCGGCTAAATGGCTTTCCGTTTTGTATAGATAACTATACGTTCTAGGTTCCTCTGATGAACTGTTTTAATTTTCCAAAAAAAAAAAAAAAAAAAAAAATATATATATATATATATAGGCCTATAGGATTAGAAACTGTACACCCGTCTGACCACTAAAATGGATTGGAAGTTCTTTCTTTCCCGGGCGAAGGACGGTGATCCAGAGTCTGATTTTTCTTTTGTAAAACTAGGGTGTGAGTGCACAACAGTTTTATGTGTCCCTTGAGATGGCGTTTTGAATAATATTTTTTATGGATGCACCTCTTCTCTTCATCCTCTTTTTTTTCTTTTTCTTTCTTTTTTCGTTTTTGTTTCTTATTTTCTTTTTCTTCCTTCCTCCCTCCCTTCGACCCCCTTTTTGCTTTGAAATACTCTAATTCTTTTTCATCTTCCGCATATTTTATTCGTTTGATTCCCTGGGACATGTTTCTTTAAAATTCGAGAGTGACAAAAAAAAGCTGAAAAATATAAAGTTGTAAGGTCTTGCAATAAATATTGCTGAGATTTTCAATCATTTGTTATTCCCTCTTAAAAGAAAAAAAAGAACTGCTCTTATGTTCGAATTTCATATTCAGAAAAAAACATTCTTTTGATCAAATTTTCATTTTTTGAAAATTAGGCACTTCAGCAAGGGAAAATTAGAAGCAAGCATGTAACTTGAAAAAGCAAGTCTAGGTAATCCTTCCGTGAGGTGAAATTTCTCCTTGCCGACATGTATTTATCCTCCCCTCCAACTTCCCCTTCCCCTTCCAAACATTTTCCCATATACAGTCCTTCTAAATGCTGAAAAGCACACTCGGTTCCCCGAGATTCCTTCGGGAAAAACTCCGTATACAAAGATTTAAATGGCTTGGCTGGCACACAACAAAGAATTGATCGTTGCTCGAAAATTCGTGCTGGTGCTGAAAAAAAGAGGATAAATAAAACTCCCTCAAAAAAAAAAGGTTCCATCTTCCATTCCGAGAGCATATACGGCACCTAAACCTACTTTTCAAGTTACATGTTTGCTTTTAATTTTCACTTAATGCTTAGTGCTTAATTTTAAAAAAAAAGAAGAATTAAATGAAAATAATTTTTTAAGAATATGAAATCCGAATATAAGAGTATAAAGTAGCTCCTTTCTGTTTTTAAGAGAGAGTTAAAATCTCAGCAATAAATATTGTAAGACTTTAAAACTTTATATTTTTAAGGCTATTTTGTCACCCGTATATGCTCTCGGAATGAAAAAGGGAACTCCTCGATAACGAACACTACAGGATTTCTTTTCCAATTTTACTCAGACTAACAACGAACATTTAACCTCAAATGGATTGTAGAAACTTTGATAAGTTCCTCAATGGCATTTCCTTCTAAGAATCTCTTTGTGCGACTACTTTTTTAGACCTGAAGTAACGCCAAAAGTGGTTATATTAGTGGTTATAGACTTGGTTTTTTAGTCAGTAGGAATGTGACACTACCCTAGGAGGAGGTCTCCGAAAACGTGTAAAGTGTTAGCCACTTGCACTACATTCTGCTCCCAGTTCACGAACTGGACAATTTTTTTCCCCAATACGTGAAATGGGCCTTGCATAATTCACGAACACAGTTCACGACTGGGCATTTTGAAGGAAAATGTCTTGCACCAACGCAACGGTGAAATGAGGTGCCCAGTTCGCGTACTGGGCAATTATTAGACCGCCCAGTTCGTGAACTGGGCAAGTGGTCTAGGAGTTCGTGAACTGGTCAAGCAATCCGACTAGTTCGTGAACTGGTCAAGTGCTCTAACCACTTCTGAAATACACTATTCCACTACACGGAGTCAAATGCAAAAAAAAAAAAAAAAAAAAAACATTTAAAATTTGCAAAAACCTTTCTAGCACCTGAAACGGCTGCGATACATACAAACCACGAAAATCTTATATGAAAAAAAAAAATTAGAAAAACCACATCAATTCGCTTTCAAAAATAAGAAAAATTCGTTTACTATTTTTATTCATTCGTTCTTAACTTAAGGCTACAAGAAAAATCGCGGTTTATGATTTTAACATCACGTACAAATTAAGTACGTGCAGCCATACTGAAAATTGCATTTAAAAAAAAAATCTAAGTTCTTAAAATTTTAAATAAAAGAACATTTGCAGATTACAAGCCTCAGATATTCCAGTCATTATAGGGTCTTCATCATTAAATTTTTTTTCCCTAAATATCTTCCTGCATACAACTATTTTTTCCTCCTTACCTCAACACCTGTACGCGAATATCGATTTAAGTTTGGTACACAGTATTTTCATCAGATGTTTGTTAGCTTTTAATAAAAATGGATCAGAAAGGCTGCTTTCCTTAAATAGTTTTCTTCATTTTATAAAACCCAAGCAAGGCTTCTCAGGATAAAAAGGAAATACATTCTGAAGCTGCCAGTAATTTTTTTTGAAAAAAACTCAGTAAAAATGAATATTTTGAAGAGAAAAAATTACTGAGGGTAAAGTTTGGCCTGGCAAAAAGCAACCATCTGACCTCGACTTCCAAAAAAATGTTTTTGGGGAACTGCAGCTTATATTAGCCCTATCGCTAAAAAATTCCTAATCCATTTTTCCTAAAAAAAAAAAAAAAATAAATAAATAAATTCCTAATCCATTTCTTCTAAAAGTTTGGCTCCTAAAATTTTTTTCCTAACTATTTTTTTCCCCCTAATTTTTAATTTTCCTAAAAATTTTTAATTTTCCTAAAAATGTTTAATTTTCCTAAAAATTTTTGATTCCTAAAATAAAATTTTTTAAAATCCCTAAAATAAAATATATTAAATCCCTTTAGGGATTTAAAAAACTAGGAAAAATATTCATTTTCATAAATTTTATTTTATAAATCAAAACATTTCAGGAAAATGAGGGGAAAAAATGGTCAGAAAAAAAATTTTAGAAACCAAAATATTTAAGGTTCTAGTTCGTTTACATAACCGGCCGGTTAGCCGGGCGGTGTACACATTTTAACGATAAAAAAATACGTTAAAAATTTTTTTTTTAATCCAATATTTTATACATGAAAACGGGGTCTAACTGCACCGAAACCGTACCCGAAACGTTTCGTTATGTTCAGAGATAAATTTCCATAATATTAAATGCAAGAACAACAGTTAATAGTTCTTATATTTGATAATATTTAATTGTTTTCGCAGAAAAAAAAAATGTTTATTTCCGAGAGACTAGTGCAGCGCTCTAGCGGTGGAACCACGAACTATTTAAACAACAAAAAGCAAAATGGCGTTTTATTTTTTTATTTCGAAAACATTAAAAAAAATTATCAAATTTAGGCAGAGTAAAGCCTTTTTCATACGTTTTCAATAACGAATCTTTACCTTTTAAACATAACAAAACGTTTTGGCGCGGTTTCGGTGCGATCCGATCTCATTTTCACGTGCAAAAACCGAATTTCAAAAAAAAAATTAAACTTTTTTTTTTACCGTTAAAAAATTTTCACTGCCCGGCTGACAGGCCGGTTATGTAAACCAACTAGAACCTTTAGGAAAAATGGATTAGGAATTAATTTTTTTAAGGAAAAATAAAGTAGGAAAAATGGTCGGGAACTAGAGATTCCAAATTCCTGACGTTTTTTCATTCCCGGGAATCGGAAATTCCCGTTTTTGAAAAAAATATTAATCCCGGGAACGAGAATTCCCGTTTTCGTTAGCTTTTCATTTCCCGGGAATCGAGAAATTGACACGCTTAAATTACCGGGAATCCCGGGAAAACCGAGGATTTTTGGGGAACTGATTTTGAAGGCGAAAAAAAAAAAAAAAAAAAACCCTGATCTCCGAATTTTTGGGAACCAAGTTCGGAAATAAGCGGAGCCATATGTAGAAAAAAATTTTTCTATGTTGATTGAAGGGCATGCTTTAGGCGAATTATGAAAAAAAAAAATTTCTGATTTTTACAACTTTTTGCTAAAATATTGAAAATTTTATGGGATAAGTTGATAAAATTGATATTATTCCCGTTCCCAGGAAAAAACTTGTCGATCCCGGGAATCGGGAATTCTCGAAAATGAGAAAAATTCCGACTAGTTAAAAAAAATGTTCCCGGGAAATTTTTCGGGAAAAAAGCTCGGGATCCCGGGAAATCCCGGGATCGGGAACGTAGCTGGATAAATACATGAAAATTGCGAATTTGATAAAAATACTGGCAATCTATTAAAAAATATCCGATCCGACCGATTCTAAACAATTTAGCTTATCCCTTAAAGAAGTCCCTTTCCACCTATGCCGAACTTCGGTGGAAGACATTAAATATAAAACACATTTTCCAAACGATAAGAGAAAATTAATATCACCACTTTTTCCTTGATAGGGAAAATGTGAAATTAATCATCACTTAAAATATTTAAAATAAACATTTCCAAAGCTCCTTTACCACTCGCTCAATCATTGATCCGATCATTATACGAGTTTAACGTAATTAAGATGTAATAATTAATGATTTTATCAATTTTATACGAAATTCACCATCAATCCCGTAATCAGCTGCAAACAAAAAAAAATTAAAAAAAAAAAAAAAAGCTTTTCGTCAAAGGGGTAAAAAAAGAGGCTTATGATTGTGCATACATACCGACGAGGCATACCTTAAGGTAACTAGTTTAATGCGATAATGAGGAGGTCATAAAAGCAAAACAGAATCACACTATTAGAAATTAATTAACGGACCTCATAGGATGCAAAGTTAAAATTTAATAACATTTACCAATAAATCGATAGCGAAAAGGGAACTAAAACGAGGGGAGGACGGAGGAGAGAGAAGAGGGAGATAAGGGAAGATAGTCGGAATAGATAGCAGATTACATACAGTTTATGCATATACAACAAAGTTAGACCTGCAAAATGATTTCATCAAACATAATGAAATAATCGATTTCTGTTTTTAAATCGGTGGGATTCAGTGCGTCGAGTTGCGAACACGTTACGGCTAACGATGCCAAAAAAAAGAGGAGAAAAAAAAATGGGGAGGTGTGAAAAGCGAATGGGATGATTTTTTGATGTATGGTTCATAGGTTCTTAAGAATGGAAGTGTCAAAAAACGTTGAATAAATGATGCATTATGTAAAATAGACGATGAAAAGTGTTTTTAGACAACTTTTCCATTTCGGTAATTAATCGTATTCCTTAAAAAAAAAAAAAAAAAAAAAAAATAACGTCGGTTTGAACTCCAGGTGTTAATGCTGACGGTTGGCAGGGGGTCCACTCCTCATCGTTCCTAATGAGCTTCGCATTGTCATTTTCGCGATCGTTAATGCATTTATTTTCTCTCCTCCATTTTTTTACTTCGGCATCTCAAAATGGCCGAAGTATTGGTTTTGTTAGCGTCGTTATTTGCCAGAATTTACATTTCATATTTAAAAAACATGAACCTAATAAAATTTTTGAAGCATTGGACCTTTTAAACCTCAACTTAATGAGTTTATCTTCGATTTAAATGCTCGTTCAGTCTTGCAAAAAATTATTTCAATGTTTTTAGAGGCGAAACAAATCGACATCCCACGCCGTACATGTCGTGTGCGGCATACCGTCTTCACGCAATGTCTTTTCACATCAAAATTTGGCTTAAAAGTTGACATTTGGGTCAAGGATGTGCAAGAAGTTTACCCCGACGAAAAAGACCCTCCCTATCCAAAGATATTTAAGTTTTTATTTTTCTCCATATACCACTACGGAACATCAGATATTTGTCCGCCATTTTGAAATTAAAAAGTAAACAAAGCCGTTAGCTTGCACCGATTTAATTCACCGTTATCGGTTATGTTATGTTATGTTATGTTTTTGTTATGACTTAAAATAAACGATTCGCATCATATTCAGAATGTGAATGTGAATTGATTATGAATTTTCAAAAAAATGATGGCATTTTTTCAGTAAATACAATGATGTGTCAAGATTAGGTTAGGTGTGATCTGTAAGTAAGTAAATTATTTTCTCAGGGTTCAACTCCACACAAAACTTTTAATGCTCCATATAAAACCTGCTTCGCTGTAAAATCATTAATTATGTTTTATTTTCAAATAGAAAATCATTCAAGTGTTAATATTTGTATGCTTACAAAAAAATCATGTTTTTACATCTAATGCCTTAAAACAATTTTTTTTTAAATCTTGTTATTTTTATTTTTAAAAATTGATTCAAATCGTTTCAGCAGGCCAAAATTTCAGTGGTTTGTTTAGAACTTAAGTGCTTCCCAAAATCATTAGATTCCTTCTTTAACCAAAGTGTAAGAAGTCAAATTTTCACCATTTACCAATAACGTAAAGCTTTCAAGTCTACACTTTCATGTATAGTTTCTGATCCTTACCGAAACCATTATGTTTCCAATCTTAGGCAAGAATACAAGAAAACAAATCAGACCTTCTTTGCTTAGAAACAAAAAGATTTTAAATGTATATCTGGTTCTTTATCTGTGAATCTTTACAAAATCATTAATGTTTTTTCTAAAACTGAAGTATTTTTAAAAAAAAAAAAAAAAAAAAAAAAAACAATCAGCCCTCTTTTGTTAACCAAAACAAAGCTTTTAAATCCATTCTAATGTGTGATGTCTGATGTCCTATTGCAACCAAAATCTTAATTTCTTAGCCCTTACACAACAAAAACATATCAACCCCCATTGAATCTTCACCGCTTATCAGAATCATCACTCTCACCTCTTCGACTACTCAAAAGTTTTATTTCTTTATTGAACCTTCACCGCTTATGAGAATTATCACTCTTCACCTCTTCAACTATTCAAAAAATTAAATCCTTACTGAACCTTTATTGCTTATCAGATTCATCACTCTTATCTGTTCGACTAGTCAAAAGTTTTAATTCTGCATTGAACCTTCACCGCTTATCAGAATTATCACTCTCACCTCTTCGACTACTCAAAAGTTTTATTTCTTTATTAAACATTCACCGCTTATGAGAATCATTTCTTTTCTCCTCTTCAACTATTCCAAAAATTAAATTCCTTATTGAACCTTCACCGCTTATCAGAATTATTACTCTTACCTGTTTGACTAGTCAAAAGTTTTGATTCTCTATTGAACCTTCACTGCTTAGAATAATTATAATTATATAATTATTCTAAAAACAAATTTAATGCTTGGAAGAGTTATGACTTACAGGTCTTGTAATTAAAAATTGAACTGTAATTTCATTCTCTAAAGCTCAACACCCTTTTTTTTTTTTTTTTGCAGTTTATGTTTTACTGCAATATAAAATATTATTTTCAAAACTTAGTTTGATCATACTTGCTTGATATCTTGATTTTTCTGATTTCTTAATTCTTCAAGCAACTATTATTATTATTATTATTATTTTTTTTTTTTTTTTTTAACTTCATATTTTTTTAATGATGTCCCACCATTATTTTCAACTGATTAATTAATTGCTAAGCCATTATTAGTCATAAAGAAATTTTAAAATTATTACATTTTTCCGTTAGAATATTTTGAGATGCCGGCATTCTTAAGCCATTTAAATAGATAGCCGGCTTGAACAGAATGAACTTACTATATGTTCCCGTGCATTTGGAAGCCCGAAGGGCGGTCCTTGACTCACCCGAACTAGCCGGACTGTGCTTACTCGGACTGTGATACCCGACTGTGCTTACTCGGACTGTGATACCCGGACTGTGCTTACCCGGACTAGGCCTACACGAACTGTCCTTACTCGGACTGTGATACCCGGACTGTGCTTACCCGGACTAGGCCTACCCGGACTGAGCCCAACCGAACTGTGCTTACCCGGAATATGTCTACACGGTCTGTGCTTACTCGGACTGTGCTTACCCGGACTGGGCCTCCCCGGACTGATCCCACACGAACTGAGCCCACTCGGACTGAGCACACCCGGACTCTGCTTACCCGGACTTGGCCTACCGGGACTGTGCCTACCGGACTGTGCTTATCCGGATTGAGCCCATCCGGACTGTGCTTACCCGGAATATGTCTACATGGACTGTGCTTACTCGGACTGTGCTTACCCGGACTAGGCCTACACGGGCTGAGCCCAACCGGACTGTGCTTACCCGGAATATGCCTACACGAACTGTGCTTAGTCGGACTGTGATACCCGGACTGAGCCCACCCGGACTATGCCTACACGGACTGCGCTTACCCGGACTATGCTTACCCGGACTAGGCCTACCCGGATTGAGCCCACCCGGACTGTGCTTACCCGGAATATGCCTACATGGGTGGTTCTAAAAAAAAAGTACCTTTCGAGTCACAGATAAATTATCCACATTATGTTACAAAAATGAAAATGTTATCGATTATTTTTTTTTATTAAATCAAAGTTTGACTTCTTACAAAACGGTATCCCTTCGCAAAAATTAAAAAAAACCATTTTATGTCGTTTTATCCTGAAAAATTGTACCGAGTATCTGTCTAAATCACGGCTCCGTCACGGTCAGAACTTCATTTTTTTTTTACCGCCACGGGGTTTTTTGATATTTAATGAAATTTTAAAAAATTTAAAAACCAAATACCAAAACACAGTTAAAGGAGGATTTCATACAAATGTTTTCAAAAATTTAAATTTGCGTTATCATTGGATATTACGCTATTGAACTTTGTCACAGCATTTCTCCGCCACGAATTTCTCCGCCACTAAAATGGCGGATAAATGCATTTGTTCGATGTTTGTTTTGTAAACAAACATTCCGCCACGGACTTTCTGATGGTACGTTTTTTTTAGAATCACCCACATGGACTGTGCTTACTAGGACTGTGATACCCGGACTGGGCCTCCCCAGACTGAGCCCACCCGGACTGTGCTTACTCGGACTGTGATACCCGGGCTGTGCTTACCCGGACTAGGCCTACCCGGACTGTGCTTACCCGGACTAGGCCTACCCGGACTATGCTTACTCGGACTAGGCCTACCCGGACTAGGCTACTGGGACTGTGCCTACCCGGACTGGGCTCACCCTGACTGTGCTTACCCGGACTGAGCCCAACCGAACTGTGCTTACCCGGAATATATCTACACGGACTGTGCTTACTCGGACTGTGCTTACCCGGACTGAGCTCAACCGGACTGTGCTTACCCGGAATATGCCTACACGAACTGCGCTTACCCGGACTATGCCTACACGGACTGCGCTTATCCAAACTACGCCTACACGGACCGTGCTTACTCGGACTGTGCTTACCCGGATTGGGCCCACCTGGGCTGGCCTACTCGGCTTACTAGGCTGCCTACTCGGACTGGCTAATAAATATTTTGCCCTATGTTTTTTTTACGATGATTTTGAGATGCCGAAGTTTTGAAGCCGTTCACGGCTTAAGAGAGGTGAAGGCGAGGCCGAAGGCCGAGCTGCTTCTGGGAGCCCGAAGGGCGAAGTAGGAAAGATGGGGGGGGTTGGAAATAAAAGTTCTGGATTTCCCCGCTAGATGGCGCTAGTGTCGCTTCGCCATGGCCGTTAGATGGCGTTAGTGTCGCTCCGCCATGGCCGCTAGATGGCGTTAGTGTCGTTTTATTGTGCAATGGCCGCTAGATGGCGTTAGTGTCGCATCGCCATGAAGGATTCCAGACCGAGCTCGGCTTATAGATCGAGGGTATTAATGGGGGGGGGGGGGGTTCGGAACGCTTTAACCTAACCTAACCTAACCTAAGTTTTCAAAGGCTTTTTGGAAACCTTACCTAACCTAACCTAACCTAACCTAAGTTCCAAACTTGTGTTTTTTTTCCCGCTGAATGACCTTGAGCTTCCCCCGGGAACCCTTTTTGTCCCCCGGAAATTGTCCCAGTCTTTTCCCAAGGGTGGGAAACCTTTTTTTTTCCGGCAACGCATCTAACGGCCATTGCATCGACCGGCCCTTGCATCGCCCCGCCATCTAACGGTCATTGCATCGAGCTTGAACTTCTCCCCCATCTAGCGGGGAAACTTTTTTTTCAGAGGGGGAAAGCTTCCTAAGTTTTCAACGGCTTTTAGGAAACCCAACCTAACCTTACCTAACCTAAGTTTTCGAAGGCTTTTTGGAAACCTAACCTAACCTAACCTAACCTAAGTTTTCGAAGGCTTTTTGGAAACCTAACCTAACCTAACCTAACCTAAGTTCCGAACTTGTGGTTTTTTTCCCGCTGAATGACCTTGAACTTCCGAACTTCCGACCTTGAACTTCCGAACCGGGAACCCTTTTTTTTCTCCCGGAAATTATCTTAGTCTTTTCCGAAGGGGTGAAATCTTTCTTTTTTCCCCGGCAACGCTCATCTTGTGGTGAAACCTTTTCCTGGTTCAAGGTTTCTCCGTTAGGTGGCAACATTCAATCTTGCGGTGACGTTTGTGCAAAACGAATAGTGCATGAACGCATACCAGCACAAAGATTGTTATAATTTTCGATAAGGCAGTCTTTGCGTGCATTCATCTCCGAACCGGATGGGATTCGAACCCATTCCTCCCGAGTCTTTTCTCGGGGATGCTACCGTACACACCACAGATCCGTTAAAAATTTGAGTATGAAACTAATATATTAATCTTTAAATTTACGAAACAAGGTAAAATGAACAACAGAGGAATGTCTGTCATTGCAACGCCCTACAAATCTTGTGTGGTGCTGCCGTGACGAATATTCCTCTGTTGATCATTTAGAATCCGATGGGATTCGAACCCATTCCTCCCGAGTTTTAATCGGTGATGCTACCATTACACCACAGATCCCATTTAAAAATAACCCGAAGGCTTTAAATAAAATACTTCAATTTTTTAAATTCAGAGTATTTGCAAATGGTTTATTATATTTTTTTTGAAATTTCCTCTACAAGATAATGTCCATACATGATTATCAATTCCTGCTCCAAGATTCCGTTTTGAAAGCTTTTGAGCTCTTCCCAGATCGCTTCTTCCGTATGATTTGGAGGTTTCGGGATCATCAAATCCAGGTCGATGCACGTTTGGAAAAGATGAAGCGAAAGATTCGTCTGATCGTTCAGTTTTTCGACTATTCGATCGATGATGTCTCTTATCCGGTAATTCCCATACTCTGCCTTTCTTCGGATTTTTTCAAAGTGACGTTCGATGCAAACGTTTAAAACCAGCAAAGTCTGATATTCCGATGCGTTCATTTGGCACGAATTCCACGTTGTCCGGCTTCTCACTAATATTCCCTTCGGTCCATCGGTCCTAAAAAGGATTTCGTGGTTTTTTCCCATTTGATTAAGTATTCCGCTTGATGTATCGTTATTTTCGGGTTGAAAATACGCCTGGATCTGTCCTTTTCTTTCCGTAAAAGCCGTCCATTCTTCCATCGTGAAAATGACGGTTTCCCCGTGGGATTTGAGTGCAATCCTGGCTCCAAATGATCATCCTCGATTCGAAGTCCCACGATGCAAAAGAGATTTTCCGCGACCTCGAAGCACCGACTCAAAATCGACCTCATTCTTCACTTCACTACACTATAATGAAAATTAGAAATCCCGAGCTATACGTAAAACGCCCGCGTTTACCGATTGCTTATTGCTTGCGAATTCTAACAAGTTTCGACAAGTTTCGACAAGTTGAATCTTGCTCGAAAGACCGTTGTATTTCTTTTCCTGTTTAGCTTATGCGGTTTCCTAAAAAACCGTTTGATTTTGAGAACACCTGCCTTTCTCGGAAAAAAAAAAGCAGGTGTTTACAAATTTTAACGGACTCAAATGACCGTTTTTTATTTTTCCTATGCTTAGCTTATGTCTTTTTCTTACAAAAACCGTTAGATTTTGAGAACACCTGCCTTTCCGGGAAAAAAGACAGGTGATTACAAATTTTAACGGTTTTTTAACTTTTTTTTCCCATGGAGACTTTTCGACGAGATGACCCTTAAGTTAAACATACGCTGATCATCTCATTTTACAAATTTTGCATCATATTGCACAACTGTTGCGCAATATGATGTAATCTTCGTAAGCTTAACATGGATTTTCGATCGTGGCGGAGAGGGGGAAACGGTTACCCAATCAGGAGTTCGGATTTTGGTTGACATAAGCTTAACATACGTTTTTCCTCTTTTTTGGAGTGGGGGAAGCTCATGCCTATATATTTGCGCGTCTTTCAGTTCGGAGCACAGTTTTTCGGTATTTTTTGAGTGAAAAACGTTGTGCTGTGAAAAATATTTTTAATTTATGGTTAGTAAAGTAGAGCTGTTTGTGTAAATTGTGGGAGAGTTCAGTGATCAAATTTTGTTTTATGCTTTCAGATGGCTTTTATTGAAAAATTTAATGAAATAACTTTACTTAAAAAACATACTGACTTAAAAGAAGACTTTAAATACACAGTCATTAAGTGCGAGTTTGTTGAAACGACTTGGGGGAAAACTGTTATGCTTACCTTGAAAGACGACGAAGTAAAGTTTAAATTATTCTTAAGCAAACTTTATTTGGAAGTGTTCGATTCTCAAGTTGTGGATGACATTAACAGTGGGAAAGTGACATATCATTTAATCTACAAAGGAGTGACCGAAAAACTCCGGTATATCGTATGGAGTGATGTGCAGGCCTAAAATTGAAGAACCTGATTTTTCCGAGTCGGATAGTGAGAATTTTTCCGGGAATGAATTAAATAATGACAATTTTTCTGGGATTGATTCGGAAAACGAAATTTTTTTGTCGAAGTTAAAATAAACTTTACGCTAGGTGATTACGGGGAGGTTTTATGTATTTCATGTTATGAATATATTTTCGGGACGGGTCCACCGCATCAGTTTAACAATATCTACAGTCTTCCGGAAGCGGATTTCGAAGACTTTCTCGAAAAAGAATCTTTAAAATCAGCAGAAGAAACTATTTTAAAAAAGTGTACCTGTTGTAATCAAAAATGTTTTAAAATTGTTGAACTATACGTGCGAATTTAATTTTGCAATATGTCTTTGTTTTAAATTGAATGCGACAGACCATACGTTATTGATTCAATAATAGTTCATGCATCTCTTCGATTTTTGCGGTAAAAATATTCAAAGTGAAAATGGTTCGGAATCAATCTGCGAAAACCAAGGATGAAACCGAGAACGGGAAGAAAGTGATTCTTAATTGGCTCGGCATACATTCTCCGTCACACGTCAGCTTTTTGCTAACTGGATTTTTACCGGAACTGGAACACGAGTTTGTGCCTCCTTTGGATTTAAAAAATGGACATTGGAGGATCGCTCTTGTCGGCTGCCGAGAAGACATACTCCTTTTCGGAGGCGAAAAGCCGAAACTGAAGGTTCCCGTCAAAATCGAAGTCTCGATAAATGGCGGTCCGGCAAGAGTTATGGATGAAATTTCTCCGCCATCACCCTTTACTTATCCTTTTCGGGGATTAACTCCTTGCGGCGGTCCCGAAAAACCAAAGTTTTATAATATAGTGATCGAGGAACCCATCGAAAGAATCAAAATCAAAGCGGTGATCATTTCGGAAAACGGTGGAAAGAAAATGAAAATTTCTGATCTGGATTGCCCACCTCCGAGTGAAGAAACCATCAACCAGCCGGACTTCAGCTTGAAAAAGCGTCGGAAAAGAAAAGCCGTTCCAGAGTCGAACCCGAGTCTGGCCCAATTGTCGGAGGTGAAAATGGAGTTTCGATTTATATTGAAAACCGCGGAGCAGTTGGAGATCGAGAACATTGACAGACAGGTGAAATCTTTGCTGGATCGAAAAGAGAGGCTGGAGGTAATTGCCAAACAGATTTCCGAGAGGTGTCAAAAGTGTAAACAAGAGCTTAAAAAAGAATAGCTTTCTCTGCGCTTGAAAGAAGTCGACAAGTCACGTGGTGAGCGTTTTTATATGATTGGATGAGACAAATTTTAAGTGCTAATTAAATGCGTCCTTGTTTCAGAATTTTCGAGAAAAGGAAGAATTTCTTGATATTGTGCAAGGAAAAAAGAGAATATTTCTGATAAGAGCTTTAATTGTGAAAGGATTTTTTAAATTTTTTTTTCGTTTCTTTATCGATAAATAAATATGTTCATAAGCAATTATTCGATTTTTATTTTTTTTGTTTTTGAACCCTTTAAAATCTCCATTGTCAAATTTTCTTAGAGGGATTCGTTCGCCCTTGCTGTCGCAGGCGAAAAAAAAGGGGCGTGGTCGAAAAAGAATCTTTTCGAACGGAAAATTTAAAAATCAAACAGTTGCGTCGTGGCTTTGATCGTGAGCGTTTGAAAATGGAAGCATCGCAAAAAGAAGTCGAAGAGAAGCTGAAAACCGGAAGACTGGAAGGAATCGCGAGAGATTCGCCGATGAGCGTAACTCTTTGGTTATCGGGTTTTGCTCCCGAGTTTAAGCACGAATTTAGTCCGCCTTTAGAATTACAAAATGGTGACTGGAACATCGGTCTTGGATGCTGCACGGAATCCGATGATTTTGTCGAGGACATAATCAATTTTCCTTATGAAATAGAGGTAACGGTTGAGAAGGCTCGTTTCGAGTCAATCGGATCTTCGAAAGTTCTGAAGGAAATAATTCCAAAAAAGACGTCCAGATTAACGGAACGAGTGACGTGCGGATTGAAATACAGTTCGAAAAATTGGCAAAATATCAGTTATCATCCCATATCGGTTGACGGAGCAATTGAAGAAATAAAGATAAAAATTGCGAAAATTCCCGAAAAGAAACGAGAGAAGACGAAGAGAAAAAATCCTTTTGGGGAAGAAAACGAATCGGCGACTAAAAAAATTTGCAACAAGAAAAAAAGTCCAAGACCATTTCCCGAAGTTAGAATGGAGTTCGAGTTATCGCTGAAAACGGATGAGCAGCTGAAAATTAATAGAATCGATGACGCAATGGAAGAAATGAAAGGAAAAATCATGGGCTTGGAAGACAAAATCGACAATTTAGAGTGCAGAAAGAAAGAGTTGGTGATAATTGCAAAACGCAAATCTGAGAAATGTCCGACTTGTAAGCAAGAGAGAAGCATAGATTCCATCTTGGAGAAATAATAACTTTAATAGACGACAGTTTGGATTTTTGTCAATAAAAGACGCAAAAATAACAGAAGGATCTGCGAGGAACTTTTTTGTTCAAATGAGAACGACACCTGTTCACCTCAGAGCGGCTTCTTTAGATTCTTTGCATTGTCCGAGTTACCGAATGATCGCTTTGGTTCTTTATAAATGTCTTTATATCCAGTATTATATAATGTATTTATATAATTAAATTACTGATTTGGTGAGTCATATGGTGGCTGTTTAATTTTTTTTCGATGAATTTGGTACTGATCAGATGCGATCTGATGTTTGATTTCAGAAGTCAGGCGATCGTTCCGAGCCTCATACTCAAGAGATGGAAGGCGATGTTTGATTTTCGGAAGAGGATTGTGACTAAAGAAAGAAATAGGGCGAGGATCGAAGCTTTTGGTGGTGGTGTGCATCGTCGATAATTGTTGCTGATGATTGTTAAAGCGTTTTTACGTTCTTTTTATCTTCTTATGAGTAATAAATTGATATTTACAATGCGATTTTCATTTTTTTGTTTCGTCAAGTCCTGAAAAGCCGGTTTCGAAAAACCTGATCCGTTCATTTTTTGAGTCTTGAAAAGATTCTTGACCTGGACTCGGGTCAGACGATCGATTCTCAGCTTAGCATTAATTGATTTTTCCTTCCAAAAATCTATCCAATCAGAAGCAAATGCGACTTCCGTCATGTTGTGCAAGCGAAGGCAAACATAGCCTATCTTCGAGTGCGAAATGGTTCTTTATCTTTGACTTAAGAGTTTTTTTTCGAGATAATAATTGTGAAAATAAGAACCTAAACGTATTCGAAAAGCCATTCGGAAAAAATATGGTGAAAGTTCTTCTGAATAATTTTATTCGATTGAATAATAATGTTCGAAAATGCCATATTCGTACGTCATACAATTTTAAATAATGAACTATTTTGAGTAATGTTTATTTGGCTCAAACAAATTTATTCGGATAATCGTTAAGATGTTTAGCTTATAAAAAAGCAATATTCCCGCTAGCTAATTGCGTGATAGAAATGTATATATATACGGAAAAAGAAAAGAAAAAAACGACTAAATATCGCGACCTTAGTCAATACCTTTCTATCTGAGGTTTGGCTTTTGGACTCCTTTCCATATACTAAACATTGTATTAAGTACAAATAAAAAAATCTCAGATAGAAAGGGGTTCGACTAAGGTCGCCATATGTAAAAGCTTTTCCGAATTATACTATTCGATCGAATAATGATATTCAAAAATGTCATATTCTTACGGGATACAAGTTTAAATTTACCCTGACATGGACTTTTTGAATAATATAGGCTGCGAGCGACTTTGACTGCAGCGCCACCATTAAAATCATGTTTAGCTTATAAAAAAGCAATATTTTCCGCGAACTAATTGCGTGATGGAAATATATATACGCTTGTATAAGGTAAACAGGTATATTTAAGTGTATATTTATTTTAAAAAAATTCGCTCGGAGCCTATACATTCATCTCAATCAAAGTAATTCGAATAACCATTACGATCCCTTTTAAAGAATGTCTCTAAACAATTTTTCAAAAAAAAAATGTTGAATGGTCGAATATTTTTTAAAAGGAGAATATCGAAGAACCGGAATAACAATTATGGCTAATCTCTTTTAGCATCTCCAGACAAAATATGTAAAAGGTCTTCTGAATAATATTATTCGCTCGAATAATATTCGAAAATGTCTTATTTTTTTACGTCAGACAATTTTAAATAAATCCCTGACATGGGCTATTTCGAATAATTTCCAGTCGTCTCACTGGAAGGTAAGTCAATGAAGAAGACCGACTTTCGAAACGCTTATCGTATGGATTATTTCAACCCAGTGTATAATTAAATTTCAACGAATTAAAAAAATACTTTAAGGTTTATGGTTTTGATCTCCTTACCCCCATCGATCCATCGGCAGAATAGACAATTTCCCCGGTTACGTTAACTGTCACCTCGTCCGTACGGAGACGACCGCGACCATTATTCCATTGGTCGCGGTCGAAATAAAGTTATTCGAATAATGGTCGCGGTCGTCTCCGTACGGACGAGGTGACAGTTAACGTAACCGGGGAAATTGTCTATTCTGCCGATGGATCGATGGGGGTAAGGAGATCAAAACCATAAACCTTAAAGTATTTTTTTAATTCGTTGAAATTTAATTATACACTGGGTTGAAATAATCCATACGATAAGCGTTTCGAAAGTCGGTCTTCTTCATTGACTTACCTTCCAGTGAGACGACTGGAAATTATTCGAAATAGCCCATGTCAGGGATTTATTTAAAATTGTCTGACGTAAAAAAATAAGACATTTTCGAATATTATTCGAGCGAATAATATTATTCAGAAGACCTTTTACATATTTTGTCTGGAGATGCTAAAAGAGATTAGCCATAATTGTTATTCCGGTTCTTCGATATTCTCCTTTTAAAAAATATTCGACCATTCAACATTTTTTTTTGAAAAATTGTTTAGAGACATTCTTTAAAAGGGATCGTAATGGTTATTCGAATTACTTTGATTGAGATGAATGTATAGGCTCCGAGCGAATTTTTTTAAAATAAATATACACTTAAATATACCTGTTTACCTTATACAAGCGTATATATATTTCCATCACGCAATTAGTTCGCGGAAAATATTGCTTTTTTATAAGCTAAACATGATTTTAATGGTGGCGCTGCAGTCAAAGTCGCTCGCAGCCTATATTATTCAAAAAGTCCATGTCAGGGTAAATTTAAACTTGTATCCCGTAAGAATATGACATTTTTGAATATCATTATTCGATCGAATAGTATAATTCGGAAAAGCTTTTACATATGGCGACCTTAGTCGAACCCCTTTCTATCTGAGATTTTTTTATTTGTACTTAATACAATGTTTAGTATATGGAAAGGAGTCCAAAAGCCAAACCTCAGATAGAAAGGTATTTGACTAAGGTCGCGATATTTAGTCGTTTTTTTCTTTTCTTTTTCCGTATATATATACATTTCTATCACGCAATTAGCTAGCGGGAATATTGCTTTTTTATAAGCTAAACATCTTAACGATTATCCGAATAAATTTGTTTGAGCCAAATAAACATTACTCAAAATAGTTCATTATTTAAAATTGTATGACGTACGAATATGGCATTTTCGAACATTATTATTCAATCGAATAAAATTATTCAGAAGAACTTTCACCATATTTTTTCCGAATGGCTTTTCGAATACGTTTAGGTTCTTATTTTCACAATTATTATCTCGAAAAAAACTCTTAAGTCAAAGATAAAGAACCATTTCGCACTCGAAGATAGGCTATGTTTGCCTTCGCTTGCACAACATGACGGAAGTCGCATTTGCTTCTGATTGGATAGATTTTTGGAAGGAAAAATCAATTAATGCTAAGCTGAGAATCGATCGTCTGACCCGAGTCCAGGTCAAGAATCTTTTCAAGACTCAAAAATGAACGGATCAGGTTTTTCGAAACCGGCTTTTCAGGACTTGACGAAACAAAAAAATGAAAATCGCATTGTAAATATCAATTTATTACTCATAAGAAGATAAAAAGAACGTAAAAACGCTTTAACAATCATCAGCAACAATTATCGACGATGCACACCACCACCAAAAGCTTCGATCCTCGCCCTATTTCTTTCTTTAGTCACAATCCTCTTCCGAAAATCAAACATCGCCTTCCATCTCTTGAGTATGAGGCTCGGAACGATCGCCTGACTTCTGAAATCAAACATCAGATCGCATCTGATCAGTACCAAATTCATCGAAAAAAAATTAAACAGCCACCATATGACTCACCAAATCAGTAATTTAATTATATAAATACATTTATATAATACTGGATATAAAGACATTTATAAAGAACCAAAGCGATCATTCGGTAACTCGGACAATGCAAAGAATCTAAAGAAGCCGCTCTGAGGTGAACAGGTGTCGTTCTCATTTGAACAAAAAAGTTCCTCGCAGATCCTTCTGTTATTTTTGCGTCTTTTATTGACAAAAATCCAAACTGTCGTCTATTAAAGTTATTATTTCTCCAAGATGGAATCTATGCTTCTCTCTTGCTTACAAGTCGGACATTTCTCAGATTTGCGTTTTGCAATTATCACCAACTCTTTCTTTCTGCACTCTAAATTGTCGATTTTGTCTTCCAAGCCCATGATTTTTCCTTTCATTTCTTCCATTGCGTCATCGATTCTATTAATTTTCAGCTGCTCATCCGTTTTCAGCGATAACTCGAACTCCATTCTAACTTCGGGAAATGGTCTTGGACTTTTTTTCTTGTTGCAAATTTTTTTAGTCGCCGATTCGTTTTCTTCCCCAAAAGGATTTTTTCTCTTCGTCTTCTCTCGTTTCTTTTCGGGAATTTTCGCAATTTTTATCTTTATTTCTTCAATTGCTCCGTCAACCGATATGGGATGATAACTGATATTTTGCCAATTTTTCGAACTGTATTTCAATCCGCACGTCACTCGTTCCGTTAATCTGGACGTCTTTTTTGGAATTATTTCCTTCAGAACTTTCGAAGATCCGATTGACTCGAAACGAGCCTTCTCAACCGTTACCTCTATTTCATAAGGAAAATTGATTATGTCCTCGACAAAATCATCGGATTCCGTGCAGCATCCAAGACCGATGTTCCAGTCACCATTTTGTAATTCTAAAGGCGGACTAAATTCGTGCTTAAACTCGGGAGCAAAACCCGATAACCAAAGAGTTACGCTCATCGGCGAATCTCTCGCGATTCCTTCCAGTCTTCCGGTTTTCAGCTTCTCTTCGACTTCTTTTTGCGATGCTTCCATTTTCAAACGCTCACGATCAAAGCCACGACGCAACTGTTTGATTTTTAAATTTTCCGTTCGAAAAGATTCTTTTTCGACCACGCCCCTTTTTTTTCGCCTGCGACAGCAAGGGCGAACGAATCCCTCTAAGAAAATTTGACAATGGAGATTTTAAAGGGTTCAAAAACAAAAAAAATAAAAATCGAATAATTGCTTATGAACATATTTATTTATCGATAAAGAAACGAAAAAAAAATTTAAAAAATCCTTTCACAATTAAAGCTCTTATCAGAAATATTCTCTTTTTTTCCTTGCACAATATCAAGAAATTCTTCCTTTTCTCGAAAATTCTGAAACAAGGACGCATTTAATTAGCACTTAAAATTTGTCTCATCCAATCATATAAAAACGCTCACCACGTGACTTGTCGACTTCTTTCAAGCGCAGAGAAAGCTATTCTTTTTTAAGCTCTTGTTTACACTTTTGACACCTCTCGGAAATCTGTTTGGCAATTACCTCCAGCCTCTCTTTTCGATCCAGCAAAGATTTCACCTGTCTGTCAATGTTCTCGATCTCCAACTGCTCCGCGGTTTTCAATATAAATCGAAACTCCATTTTCACCTCCGACAATTGGCCAGACTCGGGTTCGACTCTGGAACGGCTTTTCTTTTCCGACGCTTTTTCAAGCTGAAGTCCGGCTGGTTGATGGTTTCTTCACTCGGAGGTGGGCAATCCAGATCAGAAATTTTCATTTTCTTTCCACCGTTTTCCGAAATGATCACCGCTTTGATTTTGATTCTTTCGATGGGTTCCTCGATCACTATATTATAAAACTTTGGTTTTTCGGGACCGCCGCAAGGAGTTAATCCCCGAAAAGGATAAGTAAAGGGTGATGGCGGAGAAATTTCATCCATAACTCTTGCCGGACCGCCATTTATCGAGACTTCGATTTTGACGGGAACCTTCAGTTTCGGCTTTTCGCCTCCGAAAAGGAGTATGTCTTCTCGGCAGCCGACAAGAGCGATCCTCCAATGTCCATTTTTTAAATCCAAAGGAGGCACAAACTCGTGTTCCAGTTCCGGTAAAAATCCAGTTAGCAAAAAGCTGACGTGTGACGGAGAATGTATGCCGAGCCAATTAAGAATCACTTTCTTCCCGTTCTCGGTTTCATCCTTGGTTTTCGCAGATTGATTCCGAACCATTTTCACTTTGAATATTTTTACCGCAAAAATCGAAGAGATGCATGAACTATTATTGAATCAATAACGTATGGTCTGTCGCATTCAATTTAAAACAAAGACATATTGCAAAATTAAATTCGCACGTATAGTTCAACAATTTTAAAACATTTTTGATTACAACAGGTACACTTTTTTAAAATAGTTTCTTCTGCTGATTTTAAAGATTCTTTTTCGAGAAAGTCTTCGAAATCCGCTTCCGGAAGACTGTAGATATTGTTAAACTGATGCGGTGGACCCGTCCCGAAAATATATTCATAACATGAAATACATAAAACCTCCCCGTAATCACCTAGCGTAAAGTTTATTTTAACTTCGACAAAAAAAATTTCGTTTTCCGAATCAATCCCAGAAAAATTGTCATTATTTAATTCATTCCCGGAAAAATTCTCACTATCCGACTCGGAAAAATCAGGTTCTTCAATTTTAGGCCTGCACATCACTCCATACGATATACCGGAGTTTTTCCGGTCACTCCTTTGTAGATTAAATGATATGTCACTTTCCCACTGTTAATGTCATCCACAACTTGAGAATCGAACACTTCCAAATAAAGTTTGCTTAAGAATAATTTAAACTTTACTTCGTCGTCTTTCAAGGTAAGCATAACAGTTTTCCCCCAAGTCGTTTCAACAAACTCGCACTTAATGACTGTGTATTTAAAGTCTTCTTTTAAGTCAGTATGTTTTTTAAGTAAAGTTATTTCATTAAATTTTTCAATAAAAGCCATCTGAAAGCATAAAACAAAATTTGATCACTGAACTCTCCCACAATTTACACAAACAGCTCTACTTTACTAACCATAAATTAAAAATATTTTTCACAGCACAACGTTTTTCACTCAAAAAATACCGAAAAACTGTGCTCCGAACTGAAAGACGCGCAAATATATAGGCATGAGCTTCCCCCACTCCAAAAAAGAGGAAAAACGTATGTTAAGCTTATGTCAACCAAAATCCGAACTCCTGATTGGGTAACCGTTTCCCCCTCTCCGCCACGATCGAAAATCCATGTTAAGCTTACGAAGATTACATCATATTGCGCAACAGTTGTGCAATATGATGCAAAATTTGTAAAATGAGATGATCAGCGTATGTTTAACTTAAGGGTCATCTCGTCGAAAAGTCTCCATGGGAAAAAAAAGTTAAAAAACCGTTAAAATTTGTAATCACCTGTCTTTTTTCCCGGAAAGGCAGGTTTCTCAAAATCTAACGGTTTTTGTAAGAAAAAGACATAAGCTAAGCATAGGAAAAATAAAAAACGGTCATTTGAGTCCGTTAAAATTTGTAAACACCTGCTTTTTTTTTTCCGAGAAAGGCAGGTGTTCTCAAAATCAAACGGTTTTTTAGGAAACCGCATAAGCTAAACAGGAAAAGAAATACAACGGTCTTTCGAGCAAGATTCAACTTGTCGAAACTTGTCGAAACTTGTTAGAATTCGCAAGCAATAAGCAATCGGTAAACGCGGGCGTTTTACGTATAGCTCGGGATTTCTAATTTTCATTATAGTGTAGTGAAGTGAAGAATGAGGTCGATTTTGAGTCGGTGCTTCGAGGTCGCGGAAAATCTCTTTTGCATCGTGGGACTTCGAATCGAGGATGATCATTTGGAGCCCAGGATTGCACTCAAATCCCACGGGGAAACCGTCATTTTCACGATGGAAGAATGGACGGCTTTTACGGAAAGAAAAGGACAGATCCAGGCGTATTTTCAACCCGAAAATAACGATACATCAAGCGGAATACTTAATCAAATGGGAAAAAACCACGAAATCCTTTTTAGGACCGATGGACCGAAGGGAATATTAGTGAGAAGCCGGACAACGTGGAATTCGTGCCAAATGAACGCATCGGAATATCAGACTTTGCTGGTTTTAAACGTTTGCATCGAACGTCACTTTGAAAAAATCCGAAGAAAGGCAGAGTATGGGATTACCGGATAAGAGACATCATCGATCGAATAGTCGAAAAACTGAACGATCAGACGAATCTTTCGCTTCATCTTTTCCAACGTGCATCGACCTGGATTTGATGATCCCGAAACCTCCAAATCATACGGAAGAAGCGATCTGGGAAGAGCTCAAAAGCTTTCAAAACGGAATCTTGGAGCAGGAATTGATAATCATGTATGGACATTATCTTGTAGAGGAAATTTCAAAAAAAATATAATAAACCATTTGCAAATACTCTGAATTTAAAAAATTGAAGTATTTTATTTAAAGCCTTCGGGTTATTTTTAAATGGGATCTGTGGTGTAATGGTAGCATCACCGATTAAAACTCGGGAGGAATGGGTTCGAATCCCATCGGATTCTAAATGATCAACAGAGGAATATTCGTCACGGCAGCACCACACAAGATTTGTAGGGCGTTGCAATGACAGACATTCCTCTGTTGTTCATTTTACCTTGTTTCGTAAATTTAAAGATTAATATATTAGTTTCATACTCAAATTTTTAACGGATCTGTGGTGTGTACGGTAGCATCCCCGAGAAAAGACTCGGGAGGAATGGGTTCGAATCCCATCCGGTTCGGAGATGAATGCACGCAAAGACTGCCTTATCGAAAATTATAACAATCTTTGTGCTGGTATGCGTTCATGCACTATTCGTTTTGCACAAACGTCACCGCAAGATTGAATGTTGCCACCTAACGGAGAAACCTTGAACCAGGAAAAGGTTTCACCACAAGATGAGCGTTGCCGGGGAAAAAAGAAAGATTTCACCCCTTCGGAAAAGACTAAGATAATTTCCGGGAGAAAAAAAAGGGTTCCCGGTTCGGAAGTTCAAGGTCGGAAGTTCGGAAGTTCAAGGTCATTCAGCGGAAAAAAACCACAAGTTCGGACTTAGGTTAGGTTAGGTTAGGTTAGGTTTCCAAAAAGCCTTCGAAAACTTAGGTTAGGTTAGGTTAGGTTAGGTTTCCAAAAAGCCTTCGAAAACTTAGGTTAGGTAAGGTTAGGTTGGGTTTCCTAAAAGCCGTTGAAAACTTAGGAAGCTTTCCCCCTCTGAAAAAAAAGTTTCCCCGCTAGATGGGGGAGAAGTTCAAGCTCGATGCAATGACCGTTAGATGGCGGGGCGATGCAAGGCCGGTCGATGCAATGGCCGTTAGATGCGTTGCCGGAAAAAAAAAGGTTTCCCACCCTTGGGAAAAGACTGGGACAATTTCCGGGGGACAAAAAGGGTTCCCGGGGGAAGCTCAAGGTCATTCAGCGGGAAAAAAAACACAAGTTTGGAACTTAGGTTAGGTTAGGTTAGGTTAGGTAAGGTTTCCAAAAAGCCTTTGAAAACTTAGGTTAGGTTAGGTTAGGTTAAAGCGTTCCGAACCCCCCCCCCCCCCCATTAATACCCTCGATCTATAAGCCGAGCTCGGTCTGGAATCCTTCATGGCGATGCGACACTAACGCCATCTAGCGGCCATTGCACAATAAAACGACACTAACGCCATCTAGCGGCCATGGCGGAGCGACACTAACGCCATCTAACGGCCATGGCGAAGCGACACTAGCGCCATCTAGCGGGGAAATCCAGAACTTTTATTTCCAACCCCCCCCATCTTTCCTACTGGGCGACCGTTCCGCCGAAGGCGGAACCTGCGCCGCAGGCCAAGAATGCCGAAGGCGTTCTTGTTTTTTTTTTAAATATGAAAATGATGTTTTCTGCGGAATAATCGCGACGAGCAATTCGTTTTCGGGGTAAATAAAAAATATTTACCGGCTTTAACCGTTTTTATTAAATAATGAGGAAGCTTTTGATGTATAACGGTCTTTTGTAAACTGAAAAAGAGGATTTAATGCGATTACAATCGAAGGATGAAGGGAGAAACTGAAGAGGGGTAGGAGCGAAAAAAAAAAGGAAAAAGAGACAGAAAAGGAATCGATTATAAAAGAATTAACTCTGTTGTAATTATCCTTTTTTTTTTTCCAAGATCGATCATGATCGGGTTGTTTTAGTGTAAGACCTCTTAACATGGAGAACGGTGTCAGCCCTGTAATTTTCCTCCCACCACCATTTCGTGTTCTCAATTATACCCTATTAATTAATAATTATCCAATCTCTCTTCTGACGGAGTTAATCTTGTCTTGCCGACGTTCTCCTCTCTCTTCCTCTTTTCTCTATCTCATTTTCTAGGAGGGAGCTAGGTCCGAAGGATCGTTTTCCTTACCGGGGTCTGTTCTATTTTTTTTTTCTTTCCCGTTTCTTATTCTCTGCCACATTTTATATATTTTTTTTTTCAAATTGAAACAAATGACGTATGACCGTTATTTATGTCAGATACGTGACGAGGTAAGGTCTCCGGATACACCTTTCCCGACATTTTCAGTTTTATAATTTTACTAGCTCCTTTATCTTTTCAAAAGAAATTTCTTCTTCTTGAAAATATTAATTTTCCTTTTCTTGCTCACATGGAAAAAAAATCGAGTAATATTTCAGGGGTCCGAATCCGATGCCTGTGTCGGCTGCGGCAGCTGAAATCTCGGGTCGATGCCTATTCCATATTATTTAATTAACTCCCTATTCCGATTCCGGCACCGACGCCATTAAGCATCGATCATAACCGATGCCGCCTCTGTATCCGATTTTAGTGAAAAAAAAAAAAAAAAAAAAAATCATAGAGCCATATTCTAGACGATTTTTAAAATTAGGGTTCCGATTCCGATGCCGATGCCAATTTCGAAAATTAAAATTTAGTCGAGAAAAAAAATTCGTTTAAAAAGTCCCAAAAAAGAAAGTTTTTCACAATTTACTCCCCCTATTTAGAGTATAAATTTTTTTATTAACAATATTCTACTTCCTATTGATAAAAGAGCAGTAAGGACTTGAAAAATAGCGAAATCTAATTTTTAATGCTGCCCAATAGGGTGTCCCTTATTTTGCAAATTTTCGAATTTGACGTCGGGCCGGGTAGAATCTCGTTCTCTATGGAGCCCTAATAAATTCTGAATTTTTTCACATTTTTTACTGAACTGGAAGGCGTGCCGACTTGAACTGTAAGTTCCGAAAATTCCAGCGATTGGGAACGCCCATAAGCTAAACATAGGCCCTCTTATGAGTGTTCCCAATCCCTGGAAAATTCCCATAAGAGAAAAAAAGTCGATCATTTTTTCTTTTTTTTTTTTTTCGCGGAAAGACGTCGTTTCCTATCGGGAATTTTGCGTAGATCACGAATCTGAAGTCCGTTTTATTATATCTGGTTTGGCTTTTGAGTTAGAGGCCAAAATATGAGCAAAACTTAGGACTTAGTGCGTTTTGTCACTTAACCAGGTTTTCTTGCCACATTTTCTCCTTTAACTCAGAACCCAAACCAGATATAAAAAAACGAACTTCAGATTCGTGATCTACGCAAAATTCCCGATAGGAAACGACGTCTTCCCGCGAAAAAAAAATTGTCGAATTTTTTTCCCTAATGGGAATTTTCAGAAATTAAAGCTCAAGTCGTGCCTTCCCGTTCAGTAAAAAGTCTGAAAAAATTCAGGGTTTATTAGGGCCCCATAGAGAAAGAGGTTTCACCCGGCCCGACATCAAATTCGAAAATTCGCAAAATAAGAGACACCCTACTCCCGAGTGACCTAACCATCGTGAAAATCAAAATCATTTTTTGCACGATATTCTTTAACAATTTAAACAAGAACTGCAAGGCTATTGGTAGGCCTAGGTAGACTCTTTTAGCTCCCGAGTCCTATCATTCCAAGTATAAATTCAAAAAATCAGGGCTGCAATTCCGATTAATTTTTATTTGGAAACGGAATCGGAATCGGAATCGGAATCGGAATCGGAATCGGAATCTGCTATTTCAAAAGTAATAGGAATCAGAATTGCTTTTTTTGCAGTAATAGGAATCAGAATCTCGTCTGAAAACATTTCGGAATCCCCGGAATCGGAATCGGCATTGGCATCGGCATCCAAAAATATATTTTCGATTCAAATTGACTTAAAAAGAACGAAAATACTGTTATTACAGTTAATCAGTTTTGGTTTAAATCGAAATCAGAATCGAAATCAGGATCGAAATCAGAATCGGAATCGGCATTGTTAAAATATTTGTTAGTCGGAATCGGAATCGGAATTTGAAATTTTTTTCCGTCTTTAAAACTCGGAATCGGAATTGGAATCTTACCCATAAATAGCAAAGATTCTGAGGAATCGGAATCGGAATCGGAATCTTAGCCCTGGCAAAAATTTAATTCAAAAAAATTAATTTCTTTAGTAATATAGAATGCACACCAGTAACAATTATACGCAATAAATCTTTAATTTTTTAAAAACATATTATCGACGCTCCCTATATGTTGACCTAACAAATTAAAGATAGAGTCGATTTTTTTTTTAAAAAATCGAAATTTTTAACAAAGATGAAAAAACTGGCATTGCCGAATTCTTCCCACCAATCAGAATTTCCGCGCACGGTACAAAAACTTTGCGTTAAAAAAAAAAAAAAAAATCATCTTTAACGAGTTTAGAACTCGGTTATAACATGCAAAAAGTCCCGGTCCCGACGATTAGGTTATAACCGAGGTAAACTGCATATTATAAATGATCATTAAATTTCTACGGGGAAAAAAAAAATCAATAGCAAGCTTTAAAATTTTTCAAAAAAATTAAATGTAGAGAAATGAAAAGGCTAAAATTCGCCGGATCAATTATTGAAAATTACAACAAAACAAAAGGTATACCATAGAATGGTTTTTTAATTATTAAAAATTGTATTTTCCGGTTTTTGAATTCGAAATATCCGATGCCGAGCTTTGAATATTTAAAGTGTTGATAAACGGAGGGCATCTCGTAACGGATGTACCTTTTTAACAGCTTCTATATTATTCATGGGGCTTAGAGCGGTTCCAGAGCAGACTTTTCCTCCGCACTAAAACTCCTAACTCTTTCTCCAAAAAAAAAAAAAAAAAAAAAAAAAAAAAAATCGAAATTTTTTTCATCTTTTTTCGATATTTTCACGGAAGCTACAAAATCCCAAACCAAAATATAAAATAAAAAAAACTTTTTTATACTGAAGACGTATAATTTATGACGTCGTTCTCGATTATTTATAAAAAAAAAGACTAACATTTTCTCTTTCTCGGAAAACCCTTTAAATTTCCCAGGTAAAAAAACATAAGGAGCGATCCTCTACCTCGGAGAATTGACTTACATCATTTCTAATCGGGTTAGGAAGTACGGAGCAAAATATCCATTTCCTAAAGTTTATAAGTAAAATGAAAATTTTAGAAAGAAGTTAGCGGGAAGGGGGAAGACAACGATGGCTGTTTTTCGATTCTTACAACGTATCTCGGGGCAAAATAATTTTTTTTTTCTCCTATTGTGACTTTTCCTTTTTCCTTTACTTCTCTCGATTTGTACGAACTTAAAAAAAAAAAGTATATCGACGAGGACCTAAGTCTTTGTTAGAACTTCTATTATTGGTACACCCGAACGAGAATGAAAAAAAAAAAAAAAGTTTAAAGAAAAGAAAATGACTCGCCTTACAGCAGATAAAAAATTATGACAAGTTTCAATAGAAATAATGGCAGAATGTTTCATTCGATACGAAACCATAAATTAGGCCTTGAATTTATCCGGGTAATCGTCTGACTCGAATACCCGATTTTTTTCAAAAATCGAGTTCAGAATCGAATACTCGGATACTCGATTCTTGGACTCGTAGATTCGAATCTCAGATTTGAACAATCGAATATTCGGGTTCTTAATTTATTATTAGAATTTTTTCATTAAAAAAATGATTTAAAGCATAAAAGGGTATAGGAAGTACTTTTATAAAATTATTCTTTTTTATTGTTAAACAAAAATGTTAAGATTTTCATGCTTTCAGGAGGAGACAGTCTCTTTTTGATAAAACATCATCGCCGACTGCCAAGAGATTTCTTGCAGAGTTGATAGATGAAGCAGGTATCGAAAGATATTTTCTTGCAAGGGTGGCGAGTCTTGGGAATTTCCTGGAGTTTCTCTTCCACTATTCTAGCGGATCACTGTTTATGTATGCTTGCAGCCTACATAAAATTAGAATTTACGAAAGTAAATCAAATTCACCGTAATAATGATCCGTTCGAGTGGTGGAGGAAGAAGTGGAGGAATTTTCCAAGCTTAGCCACGCTTGCGAAAAAATACCTAGCTATACCGGCAACATCGGTAAACTCCGAAAGAAGTTTCTCTGCAGCTGGCAACATCGTTTCAGCAAAAAGGGCTTGCCTTCTTCCTGAAAACGTAAAAATGTTAACTTTTTTGTCATAATAAAAATATTTAATTTTAAAAAAAATTTACTTAGGCCTATTAATCATAATAAGGGTTTTCAAAAAGTCAATCGGATCCAATCAGATTGAATTTTTGATGTTCGAAAAGTCATCCTATTCGAATTCGATCGAAAAAAATTCTTCGAAAAGTTCTTAAAATTTAAAAAAGAGCGGTCCTGCAAAGGAGGAGGATCCACCGTTGACTTCAATTCGATTACTTTCCGAACAATTTGGGGGGAAAAAATATAAAAAAAAAAAAAAACTTTTTTATACTGAAGACGTATAATTTATGACGTCGTTCTCGATTATTTATAAAAAAAAAGACTAACATTTTCTCTTTCTCGGAAAACCTTTAAATTTCCCAGGTAAAAAAACATAAGGAGCGATCCTCTATCTCGGAGAATTGACTTACATCATTTCTAATCGGGTTAGGAAGTACGGAGCAAAATATCCATTTCCTAAAGTTTATAAGTAAAATGAAAATTTTAGAAAGAAGTTAGCGGGAAGGGGGAAGACAACGATGGCTGTTTTTCGATTCTTACAACGTATCTCGGGGCAAAATAATTTTTTTTTTTCCTATTGTGACTTTTCCTTTTTCCTTTACTTTTCTCGATTTGTACGAACTTAAAAAAAAAAAGTATATCGACGAGGACCTAAGTCTTTGTTAGAACTTCTATTATTGGTACACCCGAACGAGAATGAAAAAAAAAAAAGTTTAAAGAAAAGAAAATGACTCGCCTTACAGCAGATAAAAAATTATGACAAGTTTCAATAGAAATAATGGCAGAATGTTTCATTCGATACGAAACCATAAATGAGAAAAAATAAATAAAAACGGAAACGTTGGCGATTCCCATTCGTCTTATTAATAAAAAAAAAAAAAAAAAAAAAAAAAAACTTATTTCAAAAGGAAAAAAAAATGGATTTCGTTACATTTTTTTAAATCTCTTCCCGACATCACTACAGAAATTAAAAGGGAAAAAACACGAAATCCAACAGGGAACGAATATTTGTTAATAAAGCGAAAAGCCTCGAGGTAGACGAGAACATGCCCCTTATCCTAATGATGAAAACTGACATCCTCGTTACCTTCTTGTACCAAGTTTTCACCTGCCCTCGGGGATTCGGCCCCTTTCCACGACCGGTTTCCTTACGTGGAAAATTTTCATTTTAAGGAAAACACGAACGGACAGGGATAGATAAGGATCGAAAAGTAAGGAACGAAAATGAGTCGAGTCCGAAGAGAATCGAGAGTCAACGGGAATAGAGAAAGGAGAGAATCCGGGCGAATTGAGGCTCGGGGAGAGGGGAAAGGAGGGGGGATAACTCATATCGATATTAATATTCTGTTGTGACAGTTGACGGGAGATGGGCTGTGGGGTTGTTTACCCCGTGACGTCATGCCATTTTAAATTCATTATCACTACCACAGAAACCGGGGAGTTGCATTCTCCGTCTCGCTGACTCCCCTGCCGTTATTAATAACGGTACCTCCTAATCGACTCCCTATTCGTCTCTCTTTTCATCTTTTGTGTAACGATAAACCGTCCTTCCCGCAACCAGGTATAAATTTACTCTATCAATATATAAACCTACTTTTCAGCTCCCCTCGATTCTCGTCTTGTTGCGTCGCATTTAATCAGGAAATATGTTTTCTAAAACCTCTCGTATTTAAAGCTATCTAAGGCTGATCTATCCGGACCTTTTTTGTATTTCTAATATCATTTACTAAAAAGGGACATTGCGAACAAAATTACGCTTTCAAAATTAGCGAACGAAATTTTCATCACTAAAGCTGTAGCACAGATAAGGATCGGAAATAGAGATTCCAAATTCCCGACGTTTTTTCCTTCCCGGTAATCGGGAATTCCCGATTTTGGAAAAAATATTAATCCCGGGAACGGGAATTCCCGTTTTCGCTTTTCGTTTCTCGGGAATCGAGAAATTAACACTTTAATTCCCGGGAATCCCGGAAAAGTCGAGAATTTATTTAGAAGGCGAAAAAAGAAAATTACCCTAGTCTCCGTATTTCTGGGAAATAAGTTCGGAAATAAGCGGAGCGATGTGCAACTAATTTTTTTCAATGTTGTTTAAAGGGCCCGCTTTAGGCAAATTGTGAAAAAATTTTTTTGATTTTTATAACTTTTTTTCTAAAATACTGAAAATGTGATAAATGGTCAAAAAGTTGACAAAATTGATATTATTCCCGTTCCAAAAAGCAAAAATGTTCCCGGGAAATTTTTCTGGGGGAAAAAACCCGGGAACATTTCCAAGGAACATTTTTGCTTAACTAGTTCGGAATCCCACTTCCCGGAAATAAAATTTTTCTAATTTTTCCAACAAACCAAAAACTGCTTTTAAGGCAGGGGGGTGTACTTCTCTCAGTTGGGGTTATCGGTATATGGATCATAAAGAGGGAACCGGGAGGATGTTCAGTAAAAGAATACACCAATGACACTCGAAGAGTGGACTTGAACCACCGAGCTTCCTAAAATTTTTCTCATTTTCGAGAATTCCCGATTCCCAGGATAGACAAGTTTTTTCCCGGGAACGGGAATTCTCGAAAATGAGAAAAATTTCATTCCAGGGAAGCGGGATTCCCAACTAATTAAGCAAAAATGTTCCAGGGAAATTTTTCGGGGGAAAAAACCCGGGATCCGAAATGTACTAAAAACTTGAGTCCTGATCATTTAGTTTTGGCAACAGACCCTTCATTCTAGGCAAAAAAAATTTTTAAAGCTCGAGGAGTATAGCGTCCCTTCACTTCTTCCTTTGCCTTATAGGAGATACCGTGGGTGCTTTTTAAATTCCCAGAAACCTAGAGCAGAAAATACTTGGATGCGTTAACAGAATTTTAAATGTATGCCAACCAGGAGTCCAATTGAAAGTTTGTAAATTCTTTGCAAGTTTAAAAACCATTTAAGGGATCCCCAAAAAGCACATCTAGCCAAGACTGTCTCCAAGCAGGCAGCAACAAAGGATCTCTTATCTATAACCTGGACCTTTCCCGACATTTTTCCTAATTCGTTTTTGCTAATAAAATAAATTCCTAATCCATTTTTCCTAAAATTTTGGTCTCTAAAATTTTTTGATTCCTTTTTGAAGATTTCCTAAAATGAATATTTTCCTAAATTTTTAAATCCGTAAACGGATTTTCGGGAATTTAATTTTACGGGTTCAAGGAAATTTTATTTTAGGAATAAAAAAAGTTTAGGAAATTAAAAATTTAAAAAAAAAAAATGGGAAAACAAAAAATTTTAAAATGAATTAGGAATTTATTTAGGAAAAATGGATTAGGAAAAACGGTAAGGAATCAACCTGGACACTTAGAGCAATGCAAGGAAACTTTCCGAAAGATAATAAATAGCCTACGGTATTCAACATGATGATTTGTGGATGCATTTTCAAAAACTATTAATGTTTCCGAAAAACTGGAGGCACATCATAACGACAAAAACTTTTAAATATATTAAAAGGTGAAAGAAGGCCCAGGTTGCTTTAGCGAACTGAATATTTTAAAATAGAAGTCGGTAAAAAACAATCAGCATGTGATCTTAAAACTTACGCAGAAACCTCGAAATGGAATTTTCTTTACAAGATTAAATTCGAGAGATTCTACAATAACTCATGTTTCAGCAAGTGTGTAAACTGGCGAAGAAATAAGATGTTCGGGTGTTACGTACATACGATTTAGGTAATTCAAATTCAAGATAGGGTTAGGTGGGCGTAAAACTAGGGAATCGCAATTAAAGCTTAAGAAAATAAACTTAAGTCGAGACTCTCGATTCCCAATGATGACTTTACATTTTTTTCCGGAAACGATTCGCCTTTTTTTGGACGATATCTTATTTTCACATTCTTCACAAAAAAATAAAAAAAATTGTCCCTGGATAGTTCTTTTTGTATTTTACATTTCAAGATAACACCCCTTGGAGATTTTTTTACGTAGTTGATAAAAAAAAAAATACGAATCAACAATTTAACCCGTATGAAATAGGAAAGATATTTGAGACTTTCCATCTGTTTCAGGAAAAACTAGTTTCACCCTTATAAATATGTACAAAAATAGCAACATGCACCAGCTTAATGTAACTGTGTTTTTGGAGGATTTTAAATCCTAAAAATCATTAAAATTTGTCATTAAAACCTCTTGTTTTAATGACAAATAATAACGCTCGAAATAATAACGCTCTGTCTCCATTGCAGGCATCGAACTCATTTCGTCCATCAAAATTAGTGACTTCAGGGACCAAAAATGGTTTAAAGAGTAACTTTCAGTGACCTGACGGAAGGAATTTAGTGACTTAAAATAAGTATATCCAAATTTTTTTTTAACGCATTAGACGTGAGTAATTACATTCCTTATTGTTTTTATCCATTTTTCCTAAAAATTTAGGTTCCTAAAATAGGTCTTTCCTAGGCTAAAAGCCTAACCATTGTTTTCCTAATATTCAATTTTCATAAAATTTTTTGATCCCTAAAATAAAATTTCCTAAAATGAATATTTGTCCTAATTTTTTAAATCCCTAAAGGGATTTTAAGAAATTTTATTTCAGGGATCAAAAAATTTTAAGGCACTTCGTTGGCTAGACAAAACCGGCCGGTTCACCGTCCGGTTTTTTGAAAAAAAAAAATTTTTTTTAATTAATATTTTTAAACGTTAATATTGCATTAAGTGGGCAAAACTTATACCAAATTGTTCCTTATTGTTAGAAGAAGTCGAATAGACATGTTAAATATATCGGTAAGCTTATATTACGTCAATATTCGCAAAATTTAATGTTGTTTACATAAAAAACAAAATGGCCGATGTAAAAAAACATAAACAATCGGTTCATTTTGCGAATATTGACGTAATTTAAGCTTACCGACACATTTATCATGTATATTCGACTTCTTCTAATAATAAGGAATAATTTGGTATAAGTTTCGCCCCATTCCATGGAATATTAAGGTTTAAAAATATTAATTAAAAAACCTTTTTTTTTTTTAAAAAACCGGACGGTGAACCGGCCGGTTTTGTGTAGCCAACGAAGTGCCTAAGAAAATTAAAAATGAGAAAAAAAAATAGTTGGGAAAACAATTTTAGGAACTAAAATTTTTACAAAAAATGGATTAGGAATTAATTTATTTATGAAAAATGGTAGGGAATCTTCACAATTTTACATAAAATTATTTTTTAAGATGGCGTTTTAGTGAAAAAACATTTCCTTGAATAACTTCGAATGTTGAATAAAAATTTTTTAATGCAGGATTTTTAAAAATCCACCAGTTTATCAAAAAAAGTGGCTTTTAGGGAAAAAAGCGACTAGTTCGATGCCTGCCATTGAAGAATTAATTGAGGGTACGATTAATTCCAACAACGGAAATGCTGTATATTTTTGAACTTTTTTCTTCCGCTACCACTTTTTTTTGGTTTTCATTATTTTTTGTGTTCGAAACACGGCCATATAGACAGGCCTGGAAACTCCTATCCCTTGTGCATGAGAGATCTTGTTCCGTTTAACTTCACGAAAATTAGTTCTTCTTTTTTACCACGGTAAGCGCTACTTGTACGAGAGACGCTTTTTGATTAGTCGTTGAGATTTGTAAACAACGATGGCGGCCCACGGCATTATAGACGTCTTTACGAGCGTGGTCCCACTTCAACGATTAGACATGTTGCGCCTGTCAAGATCGCAGCGCCATCAATGGCCCGTTTTAGAACTAAAATGTGCGTAGTTAAGCGGGACTTGAACGGCATGGGAAGTTTCCGGGCCTGTCTATGCGAAAAAATAATTCGAAAAAATAATGAAAACAATAAGAAAATTAGTAGCGGAAGAAAAAATGTACAGCATTTCCGGTGGTACAATTCCGTGCGTCGGAGGTGAACTAACGTATCTCCATCGTAAATATGATTGAAGTTAGTCTGTTTTGACCTTTCGTGGAAGTGTCACGTGACCACAAGTTTACTCCGACTCGAGCGTGCAAACTTGCAGTAGCGATCACGTGAATTTCCTAAACACTCGAAACAGACTATCTCCAATCATATTTACGATGGAGATACGTTAGTTTACCTCCGATGCACTAAATTAATTGTACCCTTCGTTTAATTGGCCAATGGAGACACGACATAATTGTTTGTACCTCGTCACAGGAAAAACATAGTGCGTATTTTTTTTTTTTTTCTCCTCCCTTTTAAGATTGCTTTTTTTGGACGTGGTTTTCTTTATAAAAAGGTTATATCGAAAAAGGATTTGCTTGACTCGAGGACGATTTTCGATGATCTTTTGAACGAGGCAAGACTAAAAAATCCTTTCTTCTTATCAAAAAGAGAGAAAAGAAAGCACAAGGAAAAAAAGAAATTCATGATTGAAGTGATACAAAACCGAAGAGTTTTGCTGAATAATAGATGGATTACGATCTACTCCGGTTACCTTATTACCTGGCAGCCTTCCTCTTCAATTTCATCAGGACGGATTCATATTGAATAAAACTTTTTTTTTCTCTTCTCCTTTTTTTTTTTTTTTATTATTTATTAGCTCGAGAGTTGAAATGTAATAAATGACATAAAAAGTTAAAAATGCCGCTTTCATTGATCGTCGGAAAAAAAAGAAAAGGAGGGAGAGGAAATTATTTTCTTCTCAACGACAGAATCTACAGGTCTTATACATTATTCCCGAGTTTTGGACTCTCTTTCTATCGAGCATAGTAGTCGCATGCCAACCTTTGACTCGCGCTGCGATTGTTTATTCAAATTAAGGGGGACCATTTAATTTTACATTCCTGGTTTATTGCTCCCTAAAGGAATCTTTTTACGTCTGGAGCCTTTTCTTTCGCCTCGACATTATGCTTCAAATCAAAAGGGAACCATTTTCCCTAAAATAAGGTACTCATCTCATTCATGTTAAAAAGAGAAATTAAATTTTAGAAAAAAAAAAACAAAAGTTGATTCGAAACGGTGAAAAAAAAAATCAATCAAATGAAATATTGTCAAAAGAGAAAAAAAATGTATAAGAGTAAGACTTTAAAACAACATTCTTTCGGTTCCGAGAGAGAAAAAAAAATAAAATAAAATGATAAGAAAAAGAAAGTAAAAAGGAAACAATAAATAATAATTTTTGAAACTGTCAACGATTGCGTCGCGATCTGTGAGTGACGGCCGTTAAAAAACGTCTAAAAATCAAAATCAAATATATCCTTTTTTTTTTCTTTTTCGAAAATTTGAAACGGATCGGAAAATTATGGTCAAATAAATTCTTCATTTTTTTTTTTTCATCCCCTTCAACGTGAAATTTATCTCATTCTCTGATCCTGCCTCTGACGATTTTCGCAAAAATCTATTTAGATTTACGATGTACGCCAAATGAGCTCGTAAAAATTTATTAAAAACAGTCGGGGGAAAGTCCGTGTCGACCTTCTTTTTTTTTTTCTCTCTATCCCTCCGAACACCTACCGTTTTAAAATAAATAAATAAAAACCGTGCAACCTTATTCCTACGGATTTCGTTTAATATTTTCAGCGGGATCCATCCAAGCGCTTAAACGGGACGAAAAATGTTTCAGAACAAAACTTCCCAAACGAATTGGCCGTTTACCAAAGTACAAAATAGACATTGACAAAAGCATTAAACCAGCTATTTAATTCACAATATCGTGGAAAAAAACAACAAAAGATGATGCCAATGTTTTTCTTACAATTATTAATACAACCGGTTACAAAGGAATAATACCGGAAATGAAGTAACTCCAAACCTCTGAGGGTGATAAAAAATATTTAGGCCGAATAAAAACGTGCAGTAATCAAAAGTACAGCAAAAAGAAAAAAAATTTTTTTTTTAGAGCTGAATATTCGGCTCAATAGCATGAAAAATGAAAAAGAACAGCGGGGAAAAAAATTCACAAAAATTCGTCTATTAGTTTGAAGTAAAAAAAAAAACGTATTTGTCATTCTTGAAAAGCGCCGCCAACGTACAAAAAAAAAATTAATTATTCCCGCTACGTGTCTCTTTTTACCTTCTTTGAAATCGTATTTTAAAAATAATTAGGAAACTATGTCTTTGTTGCAAAATACCACGACATTTTCTAAATTTTTAAAATAATTTATCGAGGTTAATTTCGAATAACGAGATTTGTTGAAATGTCAAATGATTTGTTTGTATTTGTTCGGCAGCTCATCGGATCGAAGAAAATCCAAATTCCTCTCAATTATTGTCACAAAAAATTAAAATCTCTGAATCGTTGAGCTCTCACGCTTATAAATCCAGAACGTTTTAATTCTAAAGCGGGGGAGGGGGAAAAAAAGGTATTTTGGCTTAATAAACAATTAAAATAATTCCTTACATCATATCGGAAATATAAAAAGATCAAGAAAGAAAAAAGCAATGCTATAAAATCCTACATGATCCCATTTTAAAACGTATGCGCTTTTCGAAAAGCACGCACATCAAATTTTCCGGATAATAAAGCCTGCATGCAGTGTATGGAAAACATACCAAAATCCGAAAAGTGTAACTCGAAAAGGAAATGAAAAACCGCAGAAACACCTGGGAACTTTTCCCGTGTTTTTACAATCTTTCGAACAATATCGACGGTAGTGCGTTGCTTCCTCTTTTCAAAAATTTTCACAGGTGCTTTAATTCAATAGAGTTTTGTTTCCGTGAATAAAAATGATTGGTGAAATATTTTGAAGCTTTCTTTTCGAGTGAAAACCCATTTCAATTTATTTTTCAAGAGAAAACCAAGATATTTAACCCAAAAAAAAAAAAAAAAAAAAAAAACCGCACGAAATTTTGGCTTGTGATATTATGAAGTTCGTGTATATTACACAAATTTGCGTTTGATCAGTAAGTGCTTCAATATTTAGCTTGTTAGATAGTCGTGCTTCGTGACAAAAAATTCCGTCCAACTCAGCACGGTGGTCTTGAAACCATCCCCATGCAGAAAAAAAATAGAGGTTCGAAAATGAGTTATTACTAAATCCCAACTGATCATTTTGGACCCCCCCCCAAGCCGCCTCAAATTTGTTTAGGTGTTGTAGCATATCGTATGAAAGGTCGTTGGAAATGGTTTAAGGATATTCTTTAGGCGAATTTTAGATTCTTAACTGATCGTTCTCCTGCAACTTAAACATAGGCGAAACTTTGTTTATTTTCGTAGAAAGGTTTTCCCGCCTACAAAAATTTTAATGGAATCGAATAAGTTTTTTAAAATTATGGGAATATTCCTCTTAACATTCTACACAACTATTGTGACCCGAAAATTCCCTTTTATTATTAACTAAAATGTTTTTAAACTATTTACAAAATAATCTTCAGAAATTGTAAACATGGTAATGGTTTGCTTATAAACATTAGACTTGTTTTTGGGAAAATCTCGCAAAAACACCATAAATGATAAAGGGATCAAAACTCCATGTCACAAAAGTTGTGTAGAATGTTAAGAGGAATATTCCCATAATTTTAAAAAAATTATTCGATTCTAAATAAATTTTTGTAGGCGGAAAAGCCTTTCTACAGAAATAAACAAAGTTTCGCCTATGCTTAAGTTCCAGGAGAACGATCAGCTAAGAATCTCAAATTTACCTGAAGAACCTCCTTAAAATGAGACCTTGCCGAGATTTCTATCTGTCATAGATAGTCATTCAAAGGGTCCGAAATTATGCAAGCTGAGAAAACACAAGAGTAAATCTAACTAAATATATTAGTGGAAAATCGACTGACTAATAATACTAGTCAGCCAAACTATTTTTTTAGTTAGACTAACTATTAAGGAAAATTGGTTTTACTTAAATCAACTAAAAAAATAGTTTGGCTGACTAATTATTATTAGTCAGTCAATTTTCCACTAATATATTTCGTTAGATTTACTCCTGCGTTTTCTCAGTGTGGGCTAACTTTTTACTCTTTTAAATTGCGATATCTATTTTATCTATCGGTTTCACTTGCATTGCCAGTATTCCAAAATTAACGAAAAGATTGTTTTTTACGTACTTCGATTTGAGGAACTCAAATCCGCAATGGAAATTTTAACAGCTTTCACCGTTTTTGATTTATTCAAGGGCTAATTTTTTGGCTGAAAATCTGCTCAGCTAAACTTTAATTTAATTTGTAATTCTTAAAAAATTCTAAAGTTAATATCCTGGTCCTACCTATAATATATCTTTTCTGGGAAATTTTCGACGTTGAACAGGGTGTCTACTAAGAAAAGAGATTCGAAAATAAGGTCATTTTTAGAAAATTTAGCTGCAAAAACGTTTAAAATAGACAAGAAAGAGCACTTTAGCAGAGAAAAAACTGACTGCACCTGATCCTTTTATCACTGAGAAGATCTAGGAAGCAAAGGAAGTCACTTTTCAAAAGTTAATAATGAAACTTCTTCAAATTTTGATCTAAAATATCCTTTTCTTTTTTTTTAGATTTTAAAAGTCCCAGCAGTTTTAAATAATCAACTCCGAGGCCGAAGGCCGAGCGAGGGAAATTTTGTAAAATATGCAATCGAACGAATTTAAGCCTCCTTGCTTTTTTCAAATAGAACAGAAAATTTTTAGAAGAAAGTTTAATTAAGAAAATTTTTCATCAGTCATCAAAATTAAGGTCATTTTTAGCTTTTTAGGTTTTTAAGATCAGTAGACACCCTGGTTGGAACACCTAAGAGCACTTAAAATGGTTTATCTACTTTTATTTTTTAAATATAAACTAAAAATCAAAAACCTTGAATACTTTTTTTTGACTTTCATAAAATTATTATTTATTCAAAAACAGTAAGTATTAGAAGATTTTCTCTCCCAATTCTAGATTCAGTGTCAAAAATTGCCTAGAAAAGATGTATTACAGGACAGGATATCAACAATAGAACTTTTTAAGAATTAAATTAAAGTTCAGCTCAACATAATTTTGGCCAAAAAATTAGCACTTGAGTAAATCAAAAACGGTAAAAGCTATTAAAATTTCGATCGCAGATTTCAGTTCATCAGATGAAAATACGTAAAGAACAATCTTTTTGTTAATTTATGAAAACGGGCAATGCAAGGACCCGACCAGTGAAACTTGGCCCTATTTAACTTAAATGGTTAAAACAGGGGGTTCATGCGGCACAATTTAGACTTATCGTAGGGCGCTAAAATTGTACAGGTTTCCCCTTTAAACCGAAATAAAAAACATTAGGGGGTAGGACCGAAAGAATTCCAAAGTTTGTAAAATAAGGGACGGTCTACTATCCGTAGGACAAATTAGAATAACAATTCGTTATTTTAGTTAAACAAATGGCACCACTATCGTGGGAAAAATTAATTTTGCAACAAGATCGATCAAATTATGTTTTAAATGTTTATAACTTTAGACTTAAGTAGTTTTCGAATTAAAAGCCTCGGTGAAGAAGAAAAAAATTGGAATTCACATACCAACAACATTTCAAAGAAAACATCCGTTTTTCTGCACGACAAAAAAATCCTCAAGCACAAGTAACGTACGTAAGTGCTCTCAGCAATAGAATGGATCGTATTCTGGTCGTTTAAGTTTCAAGTCTGAAACGGTCTTAATAAAAAAAAAACCGAATTCAACACGTACATAATGCAGGCCACAAAACAAAATTTTTCAATGCAAGAGATACTGATCTGATTACCATAGGGTTTATGAGAAACGTACCCGATGGACTGATACGATATTATATTATACAATAAATAATATCAAGATTATTCGGAATTAAAGGTGGGATCAAGAAGGAAGGCAAGAAGTACGGGATGAAATACACAAATGTACCATAGCAGCACTTCAACAATAACAATTACAAATTCCTCAAAATAATGTAACTTTCAAGGCCAACCAGTAAATCTTGAGGATGTACACTTGGGCACGCGGAAAGAGAATAAGATTAAAATAATGGTTACTTCAGTATCTCTTATTATTCCTCGGTAAGGAGTTAAATTAGTCAGTCTCGGCCTCCCTTTGTTTTTCTTACGAGTATTTCGAAGAAGATCGATTTTCCGGTCGTCGGTCTCGACATCTCCCTTAATCCTTTATTCCTCGAGTCACAGGATTTTCTCAGTCTCGGAGTGTAAAAATAATAGTCACGAACTTTACGCTTGTCTCACACGGCCGACCATTTCGTTAAGCGCACTTATTCCATCCCTGGCCAAATTCTTTTTTTTTTTTCCAGTGTTGTTTTTGTTACTGACGTCTTGAATTTGATTACCACCAGAGAGACGACAACTTTTGAACTTTTTTTTTGAACTTACCTAAAAAGAAAAGAGAAAGGAAAAAAAAATTAGTTTTTACAGCTTGCTTAAACCTTAAAAAAGGAATGATAAAGCGAATATTTGATAAAAAGATCAATACCGAGATAATATCCGATTAATTGGTTTAAGGCAAAAGTTTCTAGTGTCAAAATGTCACAAAACCAAATTGATCAACTTCATTAGAAGCTGGGAACGAAGGAGAGAAAAAAAAAATCGTGCTTCTCCGTAAAATATACGAAATTCTTCTCGTGCAAAAAAAAAAAAAAAGTTTCTTTTTGCTAAATAAGAAAAGAATCCCAAATGCAAGGTAGACAAAGATGGAACGATAATAATAGACGATCTAATAGCGGTTAGTGCAACGACTTTACTTTTTCAAGGTTAGGTTAATGTTGTCGTATGCATTCACCTGTGTCTGACTATATTATGACAGAGGGAACGGAATCGGCACCGTAAAACGAATTTTCTGGTATAAAACTCGAATAAAATCATTCGCAAAGAAGCAACAGTACTTTTTCCAGATTGAAAACAAATTTTTCCCGGTTAGAAAAGAAAACTAAAAAGGAACAAGTTACTATTTCTCGACTACTTTCTTCACAACAACCAAAGTTTTTTTTTCTTCTGAATACCCTAGTTCACATTTTGCCCTTTGACTCTTTACGGATCCGAGTTTCAAGAGAATTTCCTGGGGAACGAATTTTTCCTCCCGACTTTCGAAACATTCAAACATCTCGCATATTTAAACAATTTGGCATCCCAAATAATTTTCGAGACACGGAAGGGAACTCTTCAGAATCGGAGAATTAATGCTTTTAAAAAATCAGTTACCTCCAAGATGGTTTACTGGAAAAATTGGAAAGGCAGACGGGGGAAAAATTCATCCACAAAGAGTTTCTACACGGTCTGCTAAAGGAGTCACATTATTATGATTTTAATCAGGTTATGAAAATACACAAAGCTCTTTTTCGACGATAACAAAGTGAGTGCATGGCAAGGGATATTCACTAGAAACCCTACGGTGTTGCGCCTCCTTTCCCTTTACTGCCTATGCCAAAATGAAGACAAGGAAACCTGACCAAAGTTATTCATCCATTTTAAAGACAAAATGAAAACAGTCGAAATTCTTTAATTCGGACTCGGCTCGGTAATTCTTTAGGAGTTCGAATCTTGGAAATCTTGGCCGATTCCGATGCCGATGCCAATAGGGTTGTTTCACACAATTTAATTTAATGTTTTAAACCGCTTCGAAAATTCGAGAAAAAAATACGGAAGCATTTTGCGTTGGAATTTTTTAGTTCCAGATTGTCATTAGCTGAAAAAAAAAATAAAAAAAATTGGGCCAAAAATTGATGCATTTGAAATGATTTCGAAAAGCGGGATGGCCTTTTTTGAACTAATTGTTTTTATCGTTCTGCACATTGAGAATTAGCGACTATGTATTTCCTATTATGCGCTGAAGGCAAATAACAGAACGATAAAAACAATTGGTTAAAAGAAGGTCGTTTGTTTTTGTCCCGCTTTTCGAAATCGTTTCAAATCCATCAATTTTTCGCCCGTTTTTTTTTTTTTTTTTTTTTTTTTTTTTGAGCTAATGACAAGTTAAGACAAAAAAATTACAACTCAGAATGCATTTTTATTTTTTCCTCTAACTTTTTAGGCGGTTTAAAAAATTTAATTTAATTATGTGAAACAACCCTATTCTAGCATTAGCGGTGAATTTTTAAAATCCGGAATCGGCATCGGCAACGGCATCGCGAAATTGTTGGAGCTGGTATCGGCAGCATTGTCAACACCGGCATCGGCACTGGCACCGGTAATTAAAAAGTCAAGATTTAAGTGATTTCACAAGTAACAAGGTTGCTAGGTAGAATGGTGCCTGCTTGATTCATGAAATGATATTTTCAAAAATGTCTAGAACGGCTCTATGATATTTTTTTTTTTTTTTTTTACTAAAATCGAAATCGTAGGCAGCATCGGATGTAGTCGATGCCGGCATCAGACATAACCGATGCCGGCATTGGATGTTATAACCGATGCTTGGCGGAATCGGAATCGGAATCGGCATCGGCATCGGCATCGGCATCGGCATCGGCATCGGCATCGGCATCGGTGGTCAGTGCCGAAATCGGGAGTTAAATAAATCATTTGGAACCGGCATCGACTAGGGATTTCAAGACAAAATAAAACAGTCGAAATTCTTAAATTCGGACTCGGCTCAGTAATTCTTCAGGGGTCCGAGTCTTGGAAATCTTGGCCGATGCCGATGCCAATTCTAGCATTAGCGTTGAATTTTTTTTAAAAATCAGGAATCGGCATCGGCAACGGCATCGCGAAATTGTTGGAGCTGGCATCGGCAGCATTGCCAACACCGGCATCGGCAATGGCACCGGTACTGGCCTGGTAATTAAAAAGTCAAGATTTAAGTGATTTCACAAGTAACAAGGTTGCTAGGTAGAATGGTGCCTGCTTGATTCATGAAATGATATTTTCAAAAATGTCTAGAACGGCTCTATGATTTTTTTTTTTTACTAAAATCGAAATCGTAGGCAGCATCGGATGTAGTCGATGCCGGCATTAGACATAACCGATGCCGGCATTGGATGTCATAACCGATGCTTGGCAGGATCGGCATCGGCATCGGCATCGGCACCAGAACTGGCATCGGTGGTCAGTGCCGAAATCGGGAGTTAAATAAATCATTTGGAACCGGCATCGACTAGGGATTTCAAGACAAAATAAAACAGTCGAAATTCTTAAATTCGGACTCGGCTCAGTAACTCTTCAGGGGTCCGAATCTTGGAAATCTTGGCCGATCCGATGTTAGCATCGGCATTTGGATTCGGACCCCTGATTCTGTTCGGAATCAGATCAAATTTAGTAAGGCTGGACCAAGATAAGTACTTCATATCATGGATCAATAGAAGACTTTATAAATAATTTGATAAGGGTCTATTTGGCAGTTTTTCGAGCTGCAATAATTGCAATAAAAAATGGCATCACAGTTAAAAGGATTCTGATTTGAGTGCAAAGATCTTTTTCAAGAAACTGATCTATACTCCCAAAAGAACACACAAAACAATTTTGTTTAAGGAGAAATTTTCAGGAAAAATAAAAAAGTTGGGACTGCTGAGGATACAAAAAGGCAAGCCATGCACTGGCATAATTTTAAAGGAACAACTTAGCTTTAGGGGGGAAAAAAATTGAGAAAAGAGGTTGAAAATGACCTGTGACGTGTTTTCTCGGGAGTCCCGGCGGCTCCGTAGTTACTCTAATTCATCTTATGCTTTATTTCGACTTTGATTCTCTTATTTTGCATCCCTTGTTTCGAGGGATCCTTTCTTTTTTACTCTAATAAACATCTGCCTAATTTACCCTGGGATATTACCTCCGACCGTAAAATACTGGAAGGGGGGAAAAAAGGCAAAATAATAAAGCGGTCGTAAATGTTGATTAGTTACAAGCTTTAAATTTTTTTTTTTTTTTTTTTTTTTGCCTTTTTTACCACAGTTTTTAATCGCAAGTCAGGTTTACTGTTCTTCTCGTTTTTGTTTACAGATAAACCGGCTAGTGCTGTTCAATGAGTAATCAAGTGCAACCGTTAAAAAAAAACTTTGCTTCCGTCAGGATCGTAACAATTTTCCGAATCAACAAAAAGGCCGGCGATGAAGAATTTTAAATCTCTTCAAAATCTTGCGTCATTCGATCGCGCCTGTTTTATAGGTGTGTGAAGGATGATGCATTACAATATTATATGAACGTCATGCGCAAACAAAAATTTATAATCGTCTTTATTTGTTTAAAAGAGTCGACCGTTTTGGTAGCTTCCGTTTTTTCTTCTTACCGGGATAGTTTTGTATTCTATCGGCGTAAACCGTGAAATTCGACGGGCAAAAACGAAAAAAAAAAAAAAAAAAAAAAAAAAACGGAAAAAACGGACAAGATTGAACGATTAATTCGTCCAACCCTATTTCTCTTTTCTATACCCATCCCTTGGCTTTCCTCTTGTCAGACTTTTCCCGAATTCCGATCCAGGAAATCTTGTTTTTCGTTTATGTTGTTTCGATTTCACTTTTTCCGTTGAATTTTGGGTTTTAGTACAAGAAAAAGCGGAGCAGTGCGGAAGGTCATTTAAACCATAAATTTTATTAAATTCGTGGCCCTACTTAAAAGTGACCCTCAAAGTCAAAGTACGTGGTAGCAGATTAAGGTAAAAAGTATGATAGGGTGGTAGAATCGGTATCAGAATCAGAATCGGCACCACTGAAATATTTTCTAATTGGAATCAGAATCGGAAACTTAAATTCTTGATCCCGAGTCGGAATCGGAATCGGAATCGGAATCGGAATCGGAATCGGAACCAGGATCGACCTGAAAAGCATTGAAGAATCTTGGGAATCGGAATCGGAATCGGAATAGAATCGGCATCGGAATCGGAACCGCAGCCCTGACAAAACTGAAAAAAATGTGACCATTCTTTTTAACTTTTGGTCAATTTTTGCTTATGTTTTAACCTCTAGTTTCTGAACATAAGCATATGTCCAGGCAAAGAATTTTCAAAAGATACTATGGCGCCCCCAAAAAATAACTTTTCTTTTTCAAAAAAAAAAAACTTATTATTTTCACCTCTATGCTAATCACTACCCCAAAAGTGATTAGGCCAAATCAATGCTTGAAAACGTAAAACAACGTACCGTATTAATTCATTAATGATTTATTATAATTAAGTCGTAAAATCTTACTTCCTATAAAAGTATAAAAATAAAAATGAAAAGCCAAAAAATTCTAAACATGAGCTTTAAAATAAGCTTCCGCTCAACATGCCATCCAGTGTAATCAGGTAAACTTTACCGATAACATAAACAACCGATATTATAAAAAACTTTAGAATTCATGAATTTATGACAAGGAACTTCAAACTCATCAATACTGCAACCTGTTAAATTTATGATAATGGCCAAGAGGTAATTTTGTAATAAAAGTAACTTTAAAACGAGGGGTTGTTCACTCTTGAATTACCGTGTACACCTTGTCTTGAATTACTTTGAATTACTTTGAATTACCGTGAATTACTTGAATTACTTTGAATTACCTTGAATTACCGTGAATTACCTTGAATTACCGTGAATTACCTTGAATTACCGTGAATTACCTTGAATTACTTTGAATTACCTGTGAATTACATGAATTACCTTTGAATTACTTGAGTATTTTTATACATATTTCCATGGTTCTTTTTTTTTTTTTTTTTTTTTTTTTCAATTGATTTCATTCTTATGCATCATTTTTTCCCTTAAAAATTGTAATCAATTGCTTTGGGCATCATTTTTGTTATGAACGGCCTCTTTATCAATTAATGATTTATTTATTATCATTATTTTTAAATAATATTTTTATTTTTATTTTTTATTTTTTATTTTTTTATTTTTTTATTTTTTTTTTTGGATAGTTAAATACCGTAGGCTATGTTTACTTTTTTTAACCGTTTGTTGTCGGAAGCCTATTTTTTCTTTGAAGCGTTAGGGGCGTAGATGCTGATTGGTCTCTTTCGGTAATATTTTGATACGGCATGATCCATTGAGGCAGTTAGTCAAGCTAAAAAAATATTTGGCCGCTTATGTTTAGCTTATGGAAAAAAAATATTTTAAATGAAATCTTACAAAAATTTGCTAAAAACTAATAGCTGAAGTATAAAATGTAGTAAAATCAAGATAACAAGTCTCAGAATCTATATTGATATCAAAATTTATATCTTATGAAATATTTGTCATATTTCGATTATGAAAGTTTGATTTTATCTTAGCCCGATAAGCTAAGTATGGGAGGAATAATACATATGATAAACATATCGGCTCACAATTTTTAATTTGGCCATACCCAAATAGTTCGTAATTTATTTATTTACACTAGCATTAAAAATATAATTTTAATGTCATTAATTAATATTCTAATTAAGTAATAATTCTCCCATAAGCTAAACACAGGATTTACATTTTCACCAAAAATTTATAATTTGATTTTTCCGGCCACTTATGTTTCAGTCCAAGTCTATTTATTGTCGATCAAATATAATGTGTCCATACGGATACATCCGCCCGCAAGGGGTTTCAACTTTGCTGTTTCTTTATTGAGAAAGAAACATTTAATTACTGAATTTATTTTTAAAAAACTACTATGTATAGACTTTATTTTTTCTAAGATTCTATTACTGAAACTATATTTGAGTAATCTTTGATTTCGGGTAGCACTAACTTTGTGCGGAATATTAACGACTGATTAATGTTTATTAATTGGACAAGAAAATTAGCCGAGTATTATTTCATTTTTCACGACGTCACAGGATAGGTGATAGGCACTATTTAACATAATAGTTACAATAATAAAAAATTATTCAAATAAATAAGAATGAGTCTAATATAAACTCGAAACATGTCGTTTTAATTTTATAACTTGAATGTTCCTAATTTCCGAGTAAAATAGAGAATGATAAATAAAGACTTCGTTTGCAGTGATTTGGAACTGCCAACAGATTTGAAGAAAAAAAAAGTATGATGACCAAAAGGATGCTTGAAATAAATAATACAGGTAGCATTGTCGCAGAAAAAAGAGTTCGCCAATAATAAAAGCATTTTTTTTCTTATTTGGTTTCCGCAGAAGAAGGGATATTACAGTTGGTCGGTCACGCAGTTAAAATAAATGTAGAGCAAGTGACAATGCCGAAAAAGAGAAAATTTATTGGGGTGATCGGAAATATGTCGAGATTCCACGAAACCGACAATGAGCCACAGTTAGGAACAATTGAAAAGGAAAAAAAATTGAAAAGAATTTTTAAAGGATTATGAGGTTAACAACCCCTAGTTAAGAAGAAAAAAAATGATAGAATTACAAAAGCAAACAGTAGGTCAGGTAGCAAATGGTCATCTGGAAAAGAATTGTATAATGCACCATTTACATTAAATTATAAATATCATGTCCGAAAAAAATTAATGCCCCGAAAATTAGAAGTTATGAAAATAAGTTAAATAATTAAAGAAATTAAATTTTTTAATTAGTATTTTCTAAACAACATGATATTTTTTCCTTTATATGCTACCTAAACAAACGGCAGCAGATTTTCCGGTGGACGCTTTATTAAAGTCTTGTAAATAACTTTAAATGACTCATAATAAGCCTAACATAAGTTAAACATGCGATTTAATTTATTGAATTTCCGGAATTACTTTGAATTACCTTGAATTACTTTGAATTACTTGAATTACCTTGAATTACTTTGAATTACCATGAATTACTTTGAATTACTTTGAATTCCTTGAATTACCTTGAATTTCGCTTGAATTACTTGAATTACTTTGAATTATGAATTACCGTGTACACTTTTTTGCAGAGTGAGCAACCCCTCGCTTTAAAACCACATCAGCGAAATTTTCGGAAGAAGGAAAAAAATCGATTTTACTAAGCAAAATGAGTGATGGCTCGTTTTTTCCTTTTGATGTCTCCAACATTTTTTTTTTTATTTTAAAGAGAAGATTTTAATTACGCCAGACAATTATTCTGCTCTTCAAAAAAATGAAAGGTAACCGACAGACTCCCCAACATAATTTTTCTCTTCAATTTCATGTTTTTTCCCGCATTTAAAAAAAAAAAATCTAATTTAAGAGTTTCGTCCTTTGAGACTTGACAAGAAACGCGGACCACGAGGACACGCGTCGACCAAAGCTTTTTTAAAGTAAAAAAAAAATTGCGTGGAAATAAAATTAATTTTTGCCTTACCTAATTTTCACATTCTCTTTTTTTTTTTTTTTTTTTTTTTTATTAATTTAAATGTGAGTAAATGAAGAGACAAAGTTATTAATAGCAAGGAATTTTACATGTATGAAAGACGAAAAAAAAAGGCGCGAACGAGGATTGATTCTTTAAATAGTGGGCACAGCAAAGGGATTGTAGAATCATTATTTTAATTGAACTGTTGAATTAAGTTTTAATTTGATGAACAAAACTTATCGTTTTTAATGATGAATTTAAAGGGTTGATCTGGTAGTAAAGTTCTTTTTTTCAGGGATGACTTGCTGATTTACGATTCCGATTCCAGTGATGATCGATGATTTTTCAAACTCTATTGCGATTTCGATAAGTTTCTTATCATTCGAATCTTATTCCGGTGCCAATTCCGATTAGTTTCATTGATCGATTCCGATTCCGATTAAAATCTATTCGGCATACCATCCCTAATTTTTTTATATCCTAGAAAAAAAAAACGAAGCCAGATTTTTGAAAAAACTGGTCCAGCATTAGTTTTGGGTGAAAAGGGAGTGAGGAAGCTTAAAGTGCTTAACACTTACTGGCATCTATTTTTTAAGAAAATTTGAATCTAGTGGATTATATTTGAATCTTTAAGAATATTATAATTACACTCAAGAAAGTGGTTACCAAAGATGAATGCTGGTCTCAACAAAGCAAGCATTTTAACAAAAAATTAAAGACCTTTTCGGTCCTTTTCCCTCTCGACGCTTTTCCAAAAATTTTGCTCCAAATAGGGAAAAGGATCGAATTTCCACATTTTCGCTTCAAAGGCAAATTTCGGTCCTTTACTATCTCAAAGAGCTCTTCAATTTTTTTTTTCAGATTTTTAATAATATTTTTAGAGGTGCTTGAGCCAATCAAAGATTTTTTTTTTTTTAGGCAAAAAAAATAGGAAAAATTTGATTTGAAGCCAAAGTTTTTAAAATTTGTAATTTATGGAAACTTGGAGAGAAAAATTCGAAACTATGACTCGAAGATACTTAGATGTAGGGGTATCGAGAAAACAATAAGCCAGGTCTAAAGTGTTGCCTTTGAGTAATGTGGAGTGGCATTTGCCCGGAAAAATTAAAAAATTTGGGCACCCTTGGGCACAAAGATTTGAATGTCGGTGAGGTGCTTAAAATTTATGTAAAATGTGTAAAATAAAGTAAGACCTTATATCAAAAATTTTTCGAAATTGATTTTTTAGCGATTTTCCCCATAAAAGCCCTATGCAAAAAAAAAAAAAAAAAAAAAAAAAAAAAAAAAAATTAAAAATATTGACGAAATATAATTAAATTTATTTTAGGTTTAAATTCACTATGGAATGTTGGACCAACATGTTGGTACAACAAGTTGGAGCAACATTCCACACTAGTTTTGGCGTAGGAGTGAATTCTGCTTTAGGGTGCAAATTCACTATGGAATGTTGTACCAACATGTTCTACCAACTTGTTGGACCAACACCACACTAATTCCACACTAATTTTGGCGTAGGGGTGCAAATTCACTATGAAATGTTCGACCAACATGTTGCACCAACTTGTTGTATTAACATGTTTGACAAACGAACGAATCCACTATTGCAGAATTTATTCCTACGCCGAAATGAGTGTGGAATGTAGGTCCAACAAGTTGGTACAACATGTTGATCCAACATTCCATAGTGAATTTGCACCCTTATAATTATATTAACAGTTCTTATGTTATTTATTTACGGGCAAGCATAATGTCATAAACACTTTCTGGGAAGCTTCTTTATAACACGTTTTAAAAAGCAGGGATGGCATTCTGATTCCGATCCCAGTGATTTTCGATGATTTTTCAAATGCGATTCCGATGCCGATTCCGATTAGTTTCCATCGATCGATTCTGATTCCAGTTCCGATTCCAGTCATGATCAGAGAGTTTTCAAACCCGATTCCGATTCCGATTCCGATTCTAAACTACGGGATAAATTTTCGCGATTCCAATAAGCTTCTTATCATTCGAATCTTATTCCGATTCCGATTCTAAATTACTCGAAAAATGTTCGCGATTCCGATGCTGATTTCGATTAGTTTCCATCGATCGAATCTAATGCCGATTCCGATTCCTATTCCTAATTCCGATTAAAATTTATTCGACATAACATCCCTGTTAAAAAGTTAAATATGTACCAGCGACTGCTTCCGAAAAAAGGACTGGAATTCGATCCTTTTTGGAGCAATATCTTTGGAAATGGGCCGACATGGACCACAAACCCCCTAAATCCGTTTTACTGCTCATCTGAAAATCCTTAAATTATTTCGGTGGTGACAACCTATAAGACTCTTTCAGTGTATGACTTTTCACAGAATAAGAAATGCACCTGTTTACCGACAATCTTACAATTTCGATCCAACCCACCGCCGGAATGTTCCACGTTTCTTTAAAACTTACCATTTCGAAATCGTCCTCCGTGTTACTCGACGAAATGGTGACGATTTTATTTTGAAGATGTGACGGAACGTCGACGGATTCGACGTCTTCGTATCGGAGAGCGGATCCCGGATCGGACAGGAGAGATTGATGCCGAAGATCGACAGGGACCGAAACGGGATGAGCAAACTGATTCGGAGGCGAAAGAGGAGATCGGTATCGTATCAAAGAGATGTTACTCTGAACTTGGGGGTAGGAATAAGTTGCGTAAACCGGATTTGATCGATTAGGATTGGGCGTTAAGATGATAGGACAATTCGGCGGAGGGCTGGAATTCCTCAAATAACAGTGACAGTTGTTGATGCAAGTGTGGTTCGAACAAAAATTGTTTGGGATCGGATAGGAATTTGCAAAAGTAAAATAGGAAGGGGGCGAAAAATATGAATAAGAATTAAAATACGTTTTGAAAATTTAAAATTTAAAAATAATAAATTATACAGGTTCGCTCGATTTTTTTTTAAAATTCGTCGACTCGAAAGGGAGGCGAGGGGGAAGAAAAAAAAAAGATTTCTCCCCGATAAAACGAATACACCGTATATAAACAATCAATCTATTATAACTTCTATCCCCAAAACGAATATCTACAAATAACCTATTTATTTATCGTAAAGTACATTTGGATATACGAGTATTATCCCGAATACTGATTTCAATATTTTATATTGCACGTAAAAGTCATTTATTTATAATTTAAAACATTGCACGTTAATTCGGTCATTAAATATAAAAAAATATTTGGCCGGTATTTTTTATTTTTTTTTTATTTGATCAACTTTTTTTTTTCTATTTTATAAATTCAAAACTTATTTTTCTGATATGTATATATCACAAAAAAATTATATTTACAATCAAAATAAAAATGCGCTGATATACAATCAAGAAATTGACTTATTTTTCACAACCGATTATTATCTTTCTTTTTAAGTTATTTTAAAATTCAAATATCTTATTTCATTTAGTTAAAAATTACTTAATTTATTCTATTTATTGATTCATTTATTTTCATTAAAAAGAGAAGTTTAGAAAAACAGTTCAAAACAGTTTTGATAAGGCGAAAAAGAGCGTGCACATAGATACCTACAAGAAAAAAAAGATTTCTTTAAAATTTTAAAATAGAATAGGCCTAGTTTCGATTGTCATTCAAGAGAAATAGATTGTCAAAAGTTATAAGATTATATTAAAGACTAAAACATAGATATTTTTAAAAGTTTTTTTTTTTTTTTAGTTTATTTATTTACATGGAGAGTCCGAAAAATTTAAGAGCAAGAGCAAAGTTATTTTCGAGTTTTCTCCTTATTATTATTATTTTTTCTGATATTTTTTTTTCTTAGATTAAATATGTCAACAGGATGCGCGTGTCGCTAATATAATTAACTTAATTTCCATCAATTCTCACTTTATCCACGTTAATCAACACATATTTTCTTTTAACTTGAACGGTTAACTTCATTTGAAAAACCATAACAAATTACTTTTTAAAAAAAAGCGAAACTTTCTATCTTTTTTATTTTTTCCTTTTATATCTTTTTTCTGTTGGAAAAAAAAAATTAAAAACAAAGCGAAAACGTATCAGCTTTTTCTACTCAAAAATTATGCGACCGAAATCAAAATGAAGGATTAAATCGAGAGGAAAATCAAAAGGAAACGAAAAAAAAAGCGAGAAAAAGAAAAAAAAAGGAATAATGGCGTCCGAGGAAAATAAAAACGAGTGAAACAATCGAACAGATCGGAAACGGAGGCCGAATCAAGGTCTGCAACGAGCTTCCTTCAGCAACTGGTCGGAATCGTGTGTATAAAGTTAGTACCCCGGTCTGTTAGCATACCGCGCATGTCTTCTGCTTCTTTTCCTTCTTTTTTTTTTTTTTTTTTTTTTTTTTCTTGTTCCACGGTTCAAACATCTATACGTTTATATATACAACGCGCAACTGGTATCTGGTTAAGCGTCGAAAGGTAACAAGAGACCGGTTACCAAAAGACCGATGTGCCCTTTTCTCTTTTGCCGAACAACATTTTATACATTTTATTATTATTATTATCATTATTCTCGTTGATGATATAATTCCTTCTCTTTTCATTTTTGTATAAATAAACTATTTACAAATATGATTCATTAAATTTCGAGCTGTACTTCCAACCTAAACACAAACGTGTCAGCTTTATTTTTTTTCTTTTAAAATAAAAAAAAAAATAAAAAAAGGAGAAAATAAATGGATTTTCGGGTTTAGCGAAATGTCTCTATTTTAATGTTACAAGGAAATGCATTTCGTCCGACGAAGATTTTTTTTTTTTTAGTGCTTCGGTTCTTTCATCATTAGTCATTCGGGTAAAAAAAAAGGGTTAGACATCATTCATTTGAAATTAACGTAATCGGTTAAACAGAGATAATAACCGATTCCGCGAAGAAAATATGCTATGCAAAATTTGTATAACAATCAAGTAAAATGATCTTAGTCACTCGTACATACTCAAATCTTTTAATGTGGAAAATTATGGAATTGCGACTGGGATTTACTAAGTCATCCTCCGAAATTGGCATGAAGGTTTCTCAGACATCGGCCTCAGTCCTAGTGCCAGCCCAGATATTTAAAATTCACAAAATATAACAAATCATGGCAGTTTTAGTAGCTTAGTGGTAGAGCTTCTGCCCGGAAGACGGGGGTTCGATTCCCTCTCGGCTCACGTACCCGACGAAATTTTTTTCTCAATGATGTCGTTATTTTTTCAGAATTTAAAAATTAAAAAATCGAGATTTCGGCTTTTATATAAAAAGGCCATCGATTTTCCTCATAACAGTTTTAGGTTTGAATATTTTTGTTCCAAGACTATAGAACCTATAACAAGCCTTCCATAGCAACAATAAAAAGAATTCAATAAAAGGTCAGTCATGCTACCAAGAATGCATCGAACAAATATCGGAAATAAAGTTTTCCCGGAATCAATCATCAACCAGTCATCTAATCAATTTAAATAAAGATCAGGTGCTCGAAAGTTAAATTCAATCAGAATTCCTTTAGAATTTTAAGTAAAGCAAAATGGGTCAAAATCGGATTTTCCCACTGCAAAATCATTTGAATAATCCAAAGCAGCAACTTACGATCAGTTTCGCATCATAATATTGCCGAAATTGATGGTCGTTCGAAATTTTCCGAAACAGGACCGTCATTTCATTTTTTTGAAAACTACAAAATATTTACTTATTTATTTTTTTTTTTTTTTTAAACCGAAAACGAAAAAAAAATTCTTCCTAAATCCACAGAAACTAAAATCAGAAAAGGTTTGGCGTTATACTGCAGACAATGTACCCAATACAGAAAATTTTTGTCTATTTCAATCCGTAATTCCAAATCCACGTACCGGTGTTTTATATCATTTCAACTCGTCAATTTTTAAATTTTTTCTAAGAGAAAAAAAAACTGATCTGAATCATTTTTGTGCGACATTACGCACACCCATACGCCGAGCCTCTAAAAAGAGGTTGGAGAAGATCCTTTAAAAATGTTTATGAAAAGCTACGTTCAAAAATTATAACAAGGTGTCAAATAAAAATCATTTTTGAAATTTAAGGGTTTTTTAAGGCCATTCTCTACTTTAGAATGGTAGGATTAAGGTAAAAAAAATAACGATTTTTAAATAAAAAAGAAATTTCAAATTAGGTCTGGTTTAAATAAGAAGAAAAAAGGCGACGAAAAAAAAAGATCCTAATAATTGTGGCTTTCAGAAAATTCAGTTCTAAATTCAGGAGTATTTACTAAAAGTTATGTTTGAAATTCAAGGTTTTTCAAGGTTTTCAAGGTTCAATTTCGAATTCAAGGTTTTAAAAACAGGAGTCTGAAGCCCGAAAATTTTGGCCGATGCATCGGCATCTGATTTCTTTAAATATCGGAGATCGGCACTGCGAAATTGTTAGTGCTGGCACCGGCACCGGAATCGGAATCGGACCCCTGAGTTTAAAAATCGTCCAGAATGGCTTTTTTTTTCCCCACTAAAATCGGAATTTTTTTTTCACTAAATCGGAATCAGAGGCGGCATCTGTCAAATCCGATGCCAGCATCGGATACGACCGATGCTTGGTGGCGTCGGTATCGGCATCGGGTGTCGGTGCCGGAATCGGAATCGGAATCGGAATCGACACCGACACCGGCACCGGATTGGGACACCTATTTAAAAGTTTTCAAGGTCGGTAGACACCCTATATAATGTATAGGCAAATGCTGGAATTTCACCTACTTCGACAAGGAGCAAAAATTAGGGCAGGATGATTAAAAAACCCCCATTTGTAAACTTATTTTAAATGGCAGAATCCCAGATCGTTAAAGACAGGGATCCTACACGGTAAAAAATTGTAAGTTAACTTGCTAAAAAAAAGGGCTACACATTTTTTATGTTAAAAAAAATAGAATGTTATTGTCCATAAGACGTTCTTTTGTTTTTAGTGTTTTGTTCGAGGCAATTTATGTTACTTTTAACATACAACTTTATACCGTGTACTGCGTAAGTTCAAAAAAAGCTCTGTTTATAATATTTCGATTTTTCTTCCAGATTTTTTTAAGGCCGAATTACACACGGCTAGTGTACTAGCTCGTCTCCTATATTTAACTTTTGTACAAACTACTCGCTAGCTAGTAGGAGCGAGTAGCTTATACTTAAGTTAAATATAGGAGACGAGCTAGTACACTAGCCGTGTGTAATTCGGCCTTTAGGTGGGAAAAGGCTGTGAAACTACCAAAATGTTTCGTGGTCCCTTATAAGAATCAATTTATTTTATCCAATTTTTGCCCCCCATTTTTTAAGCAATTTTAATTTTTTTCTTACAAAAGAACCAAAGACAAGCAGTCACCAAAAGCAGAACATCACAAATGTTGTCTTTTATATCCCAAAGAAAGAACACGTGCTACGAATCCAAATAAAAGATATGATGTGGCCCTTGGTGCCCCTTTACCTTTTTTTTTCGGGGTTCACCAGATGGATGGACGAAGAGGAAAAACCGAGGGGAGCAGAGTAAGGGAGAGGAGCAAAGGAGTAGGGGGGGTAAAGTAGCGGAGGATCGAAGAGGGGAATAGTAGTCGTCAGGAAAAATTATTAATTTTTAATAGAAAGCTTTATCACTATAAGCCAGTCAAATTCGAAAAAGGTGAAAAGACTCGGAATATAGAAAAAAAGAGAAAAGAAAGCTTTCATTTTATGTTGCCTCATTTTACAGAGTCTTTTATCGTAAATTGACGGTTTGCCCCGGATTATTTTCCCGCGAGGATCCGCCCTTTCAGTTCTAAGCATTTATAATTCACGAGCCAAATAGCTTTCCCGGCAAGAAAACGGTTCAAAGGTACTCATTTTTCTCGGTCCAAGAGGTCTTTTTAGGATGTTTTCAGTTACCTATGTACGGGTTCGTTCGGCTCCCAGGTGAGTTGAGCTACCGAATACGGGTGCATTCCAAAAATCTTCTCCTGCCGTCTTCTCGTTTCGAACGTGCCCCCGGTTTTAAAACAACCACTAACCCAACGTCTTCACCCCTACCACGATTTTAGGCAAGTAAAGATGTCCCTTTACAAAAAAAAAAAAGCAATGACCAAAACCTTAGGTAATTTCGGTTAAATTCATGCCCCTCCTTATAATGTAGATGATGCACCTTGAAATGAGAGATTGGTGGGGCAATCGATCATTTATTTGGCAAATAATACAATGAATGGAGCCTTTTCGTGCGTTTTTCCAAATTGTTTAAACAATAAGAGGTGTACCTCTAAATTTTTTGTTAACGTTGCAGAATATTCAAAAGACAATTAATGTTCAGGGTGTAGCTGAAACACAACACGGGTTTTTTTTTTTTTTTCTCATCACTTTAACCTTTGGAGACCATGACTGTCCGCACAGGGTTATGGGAAAAGTCGACTGCACGTGCTTTAAGGCAGAAAATAATGCTAAAGTAACTGTCCTAAAACAATGGATTTAAATTGATACACGTTCGCCAGATCGTATGACATAATACTATTTTCATGGGTCCGAATCCGATGCCGGTGTCGATGTCGATGCCGACGCCATCGCCATCGCCATCGCCATCGCCATCGCCATCGCCACCAAGTCTCTGATTCCGATTTTAGTGGGAAAAAAAAATCATAGAGCCTTTCTAGACGATTTTTAAAATCAGGGGGTCCGATTCCAATTTTGATGCCGGTGCCGACGTCGATGCCAATGTCGACAACGATGCAGATTTCGGATACTAAAAAAAACCAATTGGACGATTCGGCATCGGCCAAAAATTTTCAAAGTTTGGACCCCTGACTATTTTAAAGAAGCAAAAATTTAACAAAAAGTATTAACATTAAACTAATATTTGACACTCCTGTTAACACTTTCCCATCCAGAAGTTAGATCCAAAAAGTCAAAATGGTGACTGATAGAATTTGGTTTAGGGTTAAATTAGAGAGAGAGAGAGAGAAAAAAAAAAAAAAAAAAAAAAAAAAAAAAGAGAATCATCAGATTTAACTTTCATTATTCTAGAATTAAAAAAAATTATTGTATATGGCTGCGTACTTATCCGTCCACATATTTACTTTCAAAAATCGTTCTTTCTTGTTTGTTATCTTTCGTGTAAGGTAATAAATTTCAACTTCAAATCATACGAACCCTTAAAATTAATCAAGAAAACTTTTTTAATAAATAAAAAATAAGCTTTTAAAAAAATTGAAGTAAATGTACGGGCTATAGAAACAACGTAATAATTTTCAACTTCAGTGGTTTTGATCAAGTCAAGTGGTCAAGGATGTGCAACAATGCGTTACCACAAGGATTAATCTGCACTTTAATACCATTTTTTTAATAAAAGAAAGTAATAATCCTTAAATATCCTAGATGGATTTGCAAAAAACTTTCCGAACGATAAAAGCTCGGGAAAACATGGCAACCTTACGTCCGAAAAATACATGTTGCAGGAGTGATTTAATTTTTTGAACACCCTATACTTCGAAATATGCCAATGTTATCCTTTAGAAGCTAGATATCGAAATTGTTGCTTTCGAGCAACAATTCTTATCAATCTTAGGCACCTACATGAAAAATTCCATACCTGACCATCCAGTACGTTTTTGGGAAACCTTAATTATACTATAAATTCCCGGGAATTTATCCTGGATCAATGTTTCCCAAAAAAGTACTGTATGGTCAGGTATGGAATTTTTTATGAAGGTGCATAAAATTGATAAGAATTGTGTCTCAGAAGCGGAATTTTAGTATCTGGCTCCAAAACGTTAATATTAGCATTTTTCAAAGTATAGGGTGTTCAAAAAAAATTAATCACTCCTGCGTCACCTTAAATTAAAAAAAAAAAAACGACTAAAGTGTCGACCTCCCAAAAAATTGATAATTTGTCAGTCCGCTTAATTTTACTCAATTCTCGGTTTTTTTTTTCTTTTATTAACGTTCTTCAAAATTGATTCATTGTGAAAAAGAAAGAATAAGATCCCAGTAACTCCTCAAATTTACATAAATAATGAAATAAAATTCCCTGATTTTTAAAAACTATTTAACCCTAACCTCTATTGCATAAGAAATCTAATTTAATTTTAGTTTAAAAATTCGAACTGACTTTACTGAAATTCACAGCCAGTCTTGCAGATACTGAATAATTCCAAAAAAAAAAAAAAGGTAGAACAAAACATGGGAGAGCATTATTATATTACTGAATATCATTCTACTTAAACCAAGCATTTCCAAATGCAAAAAAAAAAAAAAAAAAAAAATATTGGAGAGCAACACTAAAAACCAAATGAAACCATCTTAATATTTTTACCCCGCTTTTTTTTTTTTTTTTTTTTTAACAGGAAAGAAAGAAGGAAAAAGGCCAATAGCGCGGTTTCAACATCCAACAAAATGAAATCCGTTTGATGGAAAGCGTACGATTCTAAAATTTTATTCTCCACCGGGACATGACCTCTGTTACAGATACTTTAACTTTCCAAATGAATTATTTCAAATTTAATTTACAATTTTCATAATAAAAATTCACAAAGACAAAAAAAAAAAGCCAAGAATTTTTTTATTTTATTTTATTTTATTTTTATAATAGCTTACAAGCATAAATGAAATTCAAGAATTTCTTCAATATTTCAAAGCTTTTTTTTTTTTTTTTTTTTTTTTTGACTTTAATCATTCACCCGACGTCAGGCTTAACGTTAAGAATACAAGCCAGGAGAAAAAAAAAAGAGGTAAAAACCTAAAGGGCCGGGGAGTAAGAAAGGAGTGCTCCGAAAGGGGAAGGAACAGGGTCTCATCTGCTTAGGATTTTCCGTGAGCGAAAGGATTCTTTTTTTTCCCCGTTATGTTAAAAGAGGAAACCGCACATGTGAAAAGAGATCTACAGGTCGCGTGTCACACATTTCGGTTTTTTTATAGCCTCTCACGTTCGAGATTCCGGACCGGCAAGGAGAATCCACTTATTACTCCACCGACGTTTTGGCGATTATTTACCTCAGAAAAGACGGAAGAAAATGTTCCGAAAAAAATATCGATTTTACTAAAGAAATCAAATCGAAATTATACTTTTGTGCTTCTTCCATTAAACGGTCCTAATTTTTTTTCCTGGTACATTTTAAAATCCAAAAGCTGTCATTATAACCGAAGTAGTCCTTCGCTAATCGATCTTTCTTCTTTTAAAATTAGATGCTTGCAATATATAAAACCCGCTTCCAGCAACGGCTGATATTACTTTGATAAATCATAGCCTTTGAAAATGTAATTTGGTCTTTCGAATGCTTCTTTAAAAATTTTTGAAATAACATTTGAGAATCATATTCGAGTGTGCTTAGACCATCTTGGCGATGCAGCATTACAACAAATTATGAAAAAAAAAAAGTATTTAAAAACGTACCTTTCCCATTGTGTAAATACAAGTTTTATGACTAGATATGAATAAAGAAAACAAATAAATCCCAGACAGGCACCAAATAAGGCAACACGGAACAGACCAAAACGCAAAAATAAAATCGTTCATATAAAACTTCAAAACTTCATACAAACACAAAATGCACCAAAACGTAGAAATCAAAAATCAGTAAAAAAATTATTAACAACAAAAAAAAAATACGCTGCTAACCCGAACGAAAGAACAGAAAATACTAGCAACTGGCATTGAAAAAAAAAAAAAAATCACCCTTATAAAAATGGGAGGATTTGCATGAATTTTAAAAAGAAATGGGCGACTCTTAAGGTAAAGATGATCGCGATGGAAACATCTCAACGACATTAAAATCACAAACAAAATAACGAAGGGACTACCCCAATAGAAACGAACCGTACACTTCAATACAAAAGCCGGTGGCACATCTTTCCTTTTTTCCTCTTGCATTCGATTGATGAAGGGGGTAGAGGAGACAAGGCCGACGAGTTATTCGGTTTTCCATTTCTGATCCGGTCTCTTATCCAGCACTAAATTTTTTTAAAACCAGGTATTTATTTAATTAGCACAGCTGACTTTTCACAAATCCATAGTCCAAAATATTCGATATTTACACCCCAAAAAAAAAAAAAAAAAAAAATACTATTTTAAGCAATTTTCTAACTCCCAGGCGCACAAGTCTAAGTCGATATATGGACTCATCAGTTTTACAACCCGGCAGAGCTTCAATTTTCTTAAAAAATTGTAAAAACTATGTAGCTCGGGGTATTTTAAACTACTAAAACCGAATATAAAGTCAGAAATAAAAAAATAAAAAATTCCAGATCGAGGATGGTTGGTAAAATCTTATTTAAAATATTACATAATTTTTTACTAGATTTGAATTTTGTAAACGCTGCATTTATTGCTCATTTAATTCTTAAGAACTTAAAAATGCAGTAAATAATTGGATGGACTGGACAGTCAATAGACAACATAAAAAATTGCTAATTATGGTGAATAATGAAAGTTCAAAGTTTTCTGGGCAATTTTTACTCAAGGAATTTTCTTAGCAATTAAGAAAAAAAAATTATAAAGTCGTAAAAACTATTTGTCACGTGACCCCACTCCAAAACGTTTACCATCGCTGTGACGTCATCGTTCACTTTTAAGCGCGCGGTTATTTGAAAAACGAAACCACGAGTGCACCTGCTCGTCGTCAAAGATTAACATAGATTTGTTCGTAAGACAACTCTTCTTGCTCCAATGGGCATGCCGCCGATAACTCACCTAGGAGCATACCTAAATAGTGAACTGTGACGTCATGGTCGTTTCGGCGCCAATTCAAACAGCCAAAATTTTTATTCAGTAATTAAGCGTCGCATAACAGTAAAAACCACATTTACTCTTTTTATATGCTAGGTTTATTTAAAAATGATGTTCAGTAAAAAACGTGTCTGTCGTTTATTATGCAATGTTCAACCAGATGCTTTACCTATGATTAGCTTATGGGAAAAACAGCTGTTTCTGTGTAGAGGCGCTTATAAGTTTAAAAATAATCAAAACTAAATATTTTGGGGGGTTTTTGAGCTGCGAATTTTAAATCTGAAGTCCAAGTTTTGAAAAAAATTGAAATTAAAGATGGAGGACTGGAGGACGGAGGATGGAGGATGGAGGACTGGATGGAGGAACTTTTAAAATTTTCAATTTTCTGAATTATTATTATTTTTACATGAAAATTAATCGGCTTTTGAAAAATTAAGGCAAGTTAATTTTCCGGGAGGCAGTTAATTTAAGACAAAATGATTTTCTGGAGGGCCGCACCTGCTCCCTATGTAAAATCGGATGTTAGATTTGAAATCAGGTTGCCGGGAAACGTATAAATTAAAATCCATATGTTATTTTTCCGATAATTTAGAAAAAGTTTGCCAGTCCCCCCCACTGCACACAAGTCTGTGTGAAACTTAGAAAGAAAATGAAGGTGTCAAAAGCTACGATATTTTGTGCAATTAAAACCCTGCTGCCCGTGCCACAAAATTCAAACTGGTGGGCATAATATGGAAACCAAAATTTTTAATTATGAATGAAATTTCATGAATATTTATTTTTAGGTATTTTTGCGGCTGATGATTTCATATCTTTAAAATTCAAGATGGCAGACTTAGTATGGCGACGAATGTAAAAAAAAATTAAAGTTCTTCAATTATAATGAAAATTTGTACTAAGGGGTTTTCGAGGTCGCTGATCTCGAACCCATAATTCGTTTCTCTGAATTTCGAAGATACAACGAGTAAATTAATTTTTTTTTATTTCTTGAGTCCCTTAAAAACTTTTTAGAAAACTATTAGCGGATTCAAGATCAGAGCCTTGAAAACTCCTTAGTACAAAGTCTCGTGAAAATTGAACAACTTTAACTTCTTTTTACATTCGCTCGTCGCCTTACTAAGTCCGCCATTTTGAATTTTAAAAGAATTATTCCAGATATGAAATCGGCAGCCACAAAAATACCTAAAAATAAATATTCATGAAATTTCATTCATAATTAAAAATTTTGGTTTCCATATTATGCCCACCAGTTTGAATTTTGTGGCACGGGCAGCAGGGTTTTAATTGCACAAAATATCGTAGCTTTTGACACCTTCATTTTCTTTCTAAGTTTCACACAGACTTGGGAATGAGTTTTGGTTACTTTTTTTTCCCGGACCACTGTGCTACGCCCCAAAAAAATGAATATGACTCGTTTCTCAATACAAGCGATGTTTTTTTGCGGCAATACTCGTGAGTACTTTTCGCAAAGAAAAATGACACCGAGTCAAAAATATCAAAGCTTTTGACACCTTCATCTTCTTTTTTATGATTCACACAGGCTTGGGAATGAGTTTTGGTCATTTTTTTTTTCCGGACCACTGTGCGTGGGGAAGGGGAAAAAAAGTGTAAAGAAGTCACATCGGGGTTATTTTCAGAGAGATTCCGATTTCTCACAAAACGAAGAAAAGTTTAAGAAACCATATTAACATGGTTGAAATATTTTTTCCTCATTTGCTAAAGAATTCGATTCAACAGACTGAAATAAAACGAGTAAAGATAATTAATGCGGTAATAATTGCAAACTCGAAATCATGCTCCGCGCCACATGATGTTCTTATTACGTGATAATGAACTTTTTACGTCCATACAAGAGTATTTTACAATTCATAAACAAAATCTCCTTTCAGAGAGGGGAAAAAAAAGGAGGGAGGGAAATAAAAGGCTTTAATCGTTAAGTTGAAAACAAAAGGAATGAAAGCTTCGATCGGTCGACAAGTTACCCGAGAAATGAAAATGAAAGACAATAATGGAAAACCGGGGGGACACGACCTTTTAGGCTCACAATATTCACAACCATTATCTCTCAGGACCGATATGCTGCTACATATTGCGGAGGAAGGAAATCCACCTGCAAATCGCCTCCCTGTTTTTAAGCCCTCAAATCACGACGGCTTTGTTCGGTTCTCTAAGTCCTTTTTTTTCGACCTGTTGCTTCATCTTTAAAAGCTATTTTCAATTCGGTCTTCTAAAAAAATCGTCGAAGAATAAATAAAAATGTAACAAAAAAAATCTGTACTTTTTTTTTTAGGTCGTAAAAAAAAAAAAAAAAAAAATTCCGCCAAGAAGAAGAAACAAAACTGAAAGGGAAATCAATGGAGCACGATGTGGCAACGCAGCCAAATACACAAGGAGCAAGTGAATGTCTAGGTATAATGAACTAGGTACGATGCAAGTTCAAGGTCACAAACGTCATTATTTCTTCAGTTCCTGCAATAAAAATTCCATTTTCGCACAGCTTTGTACACCCTCTATTTCTTGCCGCTTTGTTTCTTTTTTTTTTTACGGATAAAAAATTCCAGATTTCCTATCTTTTTTCTTTTTCTTTAGACAAAACACCACTACTTTATTATTGATTAAATAATGATCCGATAATGGCTTTATAATAGATACGGCTTAAGCAGCACCGGTGTAACACGATCGAAAGTATCGTTTGTTTTCCCTCTTTCAAGTAAATATCCCGATCTGAAAACGAAGAACCTTTTAACTTAGTCAAGTTTTGAAATAAGAGTCGTTTCGGGGAAGTGGCTTCGTTTAAAAAGTCTTTCTCGTGTTAAGAGGAAAAAAAATAGAAAAACTTTAAAAAAAACCGATCGGTTTTTTTTTTTTTTTTTTTTTTTTGGGGGGGGCTTTTTTTTTTCCTTTAACTTTTTCCCCCTCTTATAAATTCAGCAAATACCTCATTAGTATAAGAAAAGAAAAAAAAAAAAACTAGAGATAAAAAAACTATTTTCCTAACGACAAGCCGCAACGAAAAGAACAAAAAGTTGGACGAGCGTTCCTCGGAAGACAAGTGCCTGATTTATATTTGGCTAGTTTTAAAACTAAACGCTAGATGGCAGGTCACGTAAAACAAGGAATGCTTGGTTCCGGTTAATATTTCATCTTTTTTACGTTGAAATTATCATAAAATCATTATAAAATTCACGAAAATCGTTGTATTTAGTGCTATGATTTAGCTACACAATATCCTATTTTTTTTCTTAAATTCTTGACCAGACAAATAGCAGAGCAGGGTGGTCTAAAAAAATCGACATGTGCTGTTCCGGGATCAAGACTCGTGTCGATTCTTTAACTTAAATCTTGAAATTGGCCTAACAACGTGTTCTTAAAAAAATCCAACTTTTCCAATTTTTGCGAATTTTGTTTTCGGTTTTTTCATGATCCTCAGGAAAAATGCTAAACATGTCCGTCTGTCTGTGCAAAAAATCGTGTTACCTAGTTATCTCAAGAACTAATAAACATAGAAGAGTGAAATTCGGCATGTGAAAACCTTTCAACAAGAAGGTCGCAGTTGATTTTGAGCCAAATCGGCCGACTCGTTGGGAAGCTACAGTCTCCCTCACAGAGTAAAGAAGACTACGTAGAGAAGGAACTCCCATGGTAAAGTTTGGTTTGGGATCACATCATGTTTAGCTTATGAAGGAATGACGTCATCCGTAAGCTAAACACGATGTGATCCCAAACCAAATCGTTCATAAGAGTTACACTCCCCTGGTCTCCCTCAAATTTTTTTCATTAAAAAAAATAACTGTTTATGCTCGTTTCCTAGATTCTCGGGGTCGTAGATTTCAAAAATGATGTCAGATTTTCTGTGGGGCAAAAGGGGGTAACAATAAAATTGTTTTCGGTCAGTATTTTAAATAAATGGTCAATGGCTAAAATAAATGATCAGTCTTTTAGTGGTCAGTAACAATTTGATCAGTAAAAAAAATAGTTGGTCAGTGTTATAAAATTAAAAGGTCATTATTTTAACTAGATGATCGTAAATTAATTATAAATTTCATAAATATGAATTATTTAGTCAGTAAAGCAAAAATTTATTTTGGCTATGGAATAGGGTGATCAAAAAAAAAAAAATAAAATAAAATAAAATAATATAAAATAAAAAATCAAGTATTTCCGATTTTGTTTATCACCAAAAAAATAAGTTCATTTTAGTGTAAAAACGCAAGAAAAATTTTGAAACATTTCTCTTTTTAACAATTTAGGGGTGTCGCAGAGCAGAAAAAGGGCCTAAGCCACCTTTTTTTTCTTAGCATTTAATAAAACGAAAATTTGGTGCATTTTTCCGTAATGAAATTTTACAAAAATGGAATCTATAGGTGCTTTTGACGTTGTAGAAGACGGATCACACAATCACAAAATCACCACCCGGATTTTCTCTGACCATCGCCTGAGTAGCTGTTGCCGCTTTTCTAGCGCTTAAACCCGATTTTTCGGGCTTAATTTTTATTTTTTCCCCAATTTGGAGCCCTGAAAATTTTTTTTCTTGTTAAAATTGCTTAAACCAATGGGAAAATGCTTGGGGAACACGAATTTTACGATTTCGATTTTCCCCAATCAAGGTCTTATAGGCCTACAGCGCTTTTACAACGCCTAAATGTTATAAGTTTTTGGCTAAAATCTCATTTAACGTATGTTTCGCCTACGAAACATGTATTTTTAATGTAAAATGAGGCAAGGGATTACTGGTGGATTAATTCTGTAACTTCACATTTAAAAAAAAAAAAAAAAAAAATACTAACGATTCAATAATTTTACTGATCAACCACTATTTTTTTACCGACCGAGGTCCATCATTTTTGCCAACAAAATAGCATGACTTCACCGACCATTTATTTAAAATACCAACCAAAATTCGATTAAATACTGATAAATTTATATAAAAAACTACTGACCAGTTTAATATAAGCCTAAAAAAAACATTCACCTTCCTTTCAACATTTTTTTTTTTAAACTGGACAGCAAGAACGAAAACACTATGGAAATCATTAGACCACCTAAAGAAGTAAACCGGAAAAATATTGCTTTGGCGTTTTCTCGAATCGTGAAAAAGAAAAAAAAAATCACTGGATAAAAAGTGTAAAAGTAATTTCGATAAAACATTAACATTTACGATCGGGAAATAAAAGCGCAATGTCGATGGCTTCGCGATACATTCGAAATTTTAAATTGCAATGTTTTACTTCTTTTTCCCCGACCCCAAACTTTTTATTTTTTATCTTTATATTTTTTAAAAGGGAAAACTGGTGAATTAAACCGATTATTAAAAATTTTATGATTTTAAGTTATAACCCAACTTAAAAAAAAAAAAAAAAAAAAAGTAGCTATGATTTTTTAAACGAGGTCTTCAGCAAATATTTTTATATGCTCTTCCCCGTCCTTTTTTTTTTTACAAGATATTTAAAAAACGATTTGTCTCAAGTTTATTTGAAAGCACTCCATTAATTTTTTTTATAAAAAAAAAAGGATTTTTTTTCTAATGGGAGGAAAATGGAAAAAAAAAAAAAAAAGAATCATCTGTTGCGCGTTTCATTTTTCCACAGAAAGCAATTGTAAATGGTCATAATGAAACGACAATTGTCACCGAATCCTTTTATTCCCCGATCTTTGTTTGTACCCTTTAATAACGTCCTCTCGTGTCAACTCCCTATTTTTAATTACTGGAGCAATTTATGTCTTTCTCTTGTTTCCTCGTTGCCCTCTTTCACCTTTCTTTTCGGAAAATTTTTCTAGCCGCAGCATTAAATTTGAACGTTTTTTAATTGCTAATTCATAAACGTCTGAAAGCATTTTACAGCACGGAAAACGTACGATACAAGAAAAGTCTCCCAGTGTAATTAATTCAATTTTTTTAAATATATTTATAACGTTAGTTTATGAATTCGTTGTTGAATTTCGGAAAAAAAAATCGTTTTAATGATGCAATTAGCTTATGCCGAAGGGAAATTAATTACAAGTTGTCAATCAACGAAAGAGGGTGAGCTGGCTTATTTTTTAATTTTTCTATTTTTCTTATTTTTTATTTATTTTTTTTTCTTTTTATATTTTTCAGGGGTCAGAATCTTTAAAATTTTGGCCGACGCGGATGCTAGCATCGGCATCCAATTTTTTTAAATATCCGAAATCGGCATCGGCATCGGCACCAGCATCGGAATCGGACCCCTGATTTTAAAAATCGTCAAGGTAAAAAATTTTATGTTAAAAGTAACATAATTTGCCTGTAGCCTCGAACAAAACACTAAAAACAAAAGAGTGTCTTATGGACAATAACATTCTATTTTTTTTAACATAAAAATTGTGTAGCCCTTTTTTAGCAAGTTAACATAAAATTTTTTAACGTGGTCTTATGATTTTTTTTTTTTTTTTTTTTTTCCTAAAATCGGAATCAGAGGCGGCATTGGATATAATCGATGCTTGGTGGCATCGGCATCGGGGCATTGGGCATTGGGCTCGGCATTGGCATTGGGTGTCGCTGCCGGAATCGGAATCGGGAGTTAAATAAATAATATGGAATCGGCATCGACCCGAGATTTCAGCTGCCCTCGGTCGGAACCGGCATCGGCACCGGCATCGGATTCGGACCCCTGATTTTTTTAAAAGATTGTTTAAATGTGCAAATTTCAGAAAATAAAGCATGTGATTTACTATTCAACTGAAATCTTTGCCATCAAATGGACTTTAATTAATAGAAAATTAATTTCGTAATTTGTTCGTTCCGATTAATTTAAACTAAATTAATTTGATTAATAGAAATGTTTCGGTTTGATATATCGATTTATTTACAAACATCAGTCTTTTTTTTTTTTTTAATTCGGAGCACAAAAACAATAAGACAAGCAAGTTCACAGTTCAAACATAGGGAAAAAGAAAAACGGAAAACCTCCTTACTTTTACGGGCACATAAAAAGAGAGAGGAAAAAAAAAAAAAAAAAAAAACAGAGATACAGAACGTGATCTGATTTCGATCGGGATTTAATAGATAAATCGTCCATAAACCGTCAATTTTTCTCTTTCGATTTAATTTCTCCCGACCCTTCCTCGGACCGAAAGATCGGAGAACGAGACAAGCATGGTGCAGATTGGGAGCAAAAGCAAGCGAAAAGGGAGACAAGGGAATGCGGGAGGAGGCAAAAGGCGGAAAAGAGAAAGACGGAGACACTCCAAACTTCGTCAACTTAGGGCAAAATGTCTTAAGATAAAAGTTAGTTTTTAAGTCTAGCATCGGAAAGGGGGATCGTTCAACCGAAAACCAAGATAAAGTATCATTTTAATGTGGCACAGAATTGCAAACAGTCAACATGCTTTGATTTCGATTTTGTATACCGCGAGAAAATTTTATATCACGGGCCAATTTAAAAAAAGCCACTTGAAAACAACAGGTTTTTCGATTTCGATGCCATTCTGCTCCTTATTTTTCGCATTTTTTTAAACGATATTTTATAAAAAATTAAAATTAAATCTCTTTATTTAAATTTTTAATTCGACCAAAGACCAGTAACGTGGAATAACGCAAAATTTTTCCTACTAATTTTCAACTGGACTTGTGAAAAAAAAAAAAAAAGCAGGCGAAGTCGGTAGACGTGCCAGACTCTTGATTCCTCTTCTTTTGAAAATAAAAAATCAAAGGCCTATCACAAAATAAAATAAAAAGCTTTACAAAATGGAAAATCGGATTTCTTACCTTAACTCCGTTGACCACAGATCTAGTTGTCAGGTGAGGAGGCATCATTCTCAGTTTTCTATCGACGACCTACCTGAAATCAAAATTATGAATGAAAAATTAAAGTCGTGACAGTTTACACTTTTTTTTTACAAACCGTTTACAAAAAGTCAGTGCAAGAAATCCCCATTTTTTTTTTTTTTTTTTTTTTTTTTTTTTTTTTTTGGTTCAATAAAATTTTAATCCTCTTCTTCCTCCCACCCCCTTCCCTATTCCTCTCGTTTTCTTTCCTTTTGTCCTCTATACCCGGTGAATCCCTCTCTGGAGAGAGGTGATGGAAGAAAAGTCGTGCCTTGAAACTGACAGACGAAACCGTAAATCCCGGTTGTACGCCAACAAACGTCAACGAAAAATGAAAGGCAATTTACCGGCACATCTCGCGTTCGCTTTCTCCGCGACATTTTCTTTAAGAATTTGGAAAAAAAAAAAAAAAATCGTAAGGTGCACATTCCCCTCCTTCCTCTTTTCACTTCCCGCGAGAGCAGAAAATGATAAAGATAAAATAGGTAAAAAATAAAAAAATAAAAAAAAAATATGCAAATGGCGAAATGGGAATAGAGAGAAACGAGTTTTTGGGAGGTATGCGGGCGAGGTGTTCGATTCAATTACCCTTCAAAAGTTGACGGAATTCTACAACAAAACAACGAGAGAGAGAGGAAAGAGAAATAGGGAAAGAGGAAGGCAAAGTTAGAGAATAGTTGGACGTGATAACAGGAACCGCAACTATGCCATGTCAAGACTGTGATACACTTCGTTCAAACTTAACAAACAATACGGCAGCGTTTCCCAGGGCGCACACTTTATACTTTTTAAACGAACAATTAACAAAATATAGTTTTTCATTAAAAGGCTAACTTGGTTTCGGTCTGGATTCTCTCAAAGAATCAAAAATATAGCTTGAAAATGTCAAAGCATTTTTCTTGTGCACGTCGTCCTTCCTTTCTTTAGACAGACTAAAAATATTCGAATATGTTAAAAAATTGTAAGAAATATACTGTATGATCGTTACTTAGACTTTTCCGCCGATTAGCCTTACATGTCAACGGATTGGCCGTGCAAATTAGCTGAATGACCAAACATTGAAACTTTTAGGAAAAGCGTTTCCGGATGAAATAAGCCACAGTTTTATCCATTTCAATACAATTATGCCAGCTACTGCAAACATTAAGGTTCATTTTTGCTCTCTAATCGAAAATTGGAAAGGGAGAAATATCGTTGAAACTGGGTTACCCTGCGATCCAAACATGTTTGGTAAAAGTTTCGCGAATTCGTACGCCAGAAGTACAAAATCTGTTTTGGGCACCCAATAAGCTTATAGAAATTTAAAATCGTAAAGTGGAACTTGTACCAGAATTATACTAAGAATTAAGATGAAAATTTTTCCTCATTAAATATTACCCTCATTTTTAACAGGCTTTTATAGTCACCGGAAATAGCATTGCCCTCTGGGTAACCCAGATAGCATTTTCAATGCATTGGACATCCCGTGGATTGTCCGTTACATATCCACTGGATATCCAAATCCAGGGGATATTCATAGCACGTCCAAAAGCTTTTGGATCAGTGCGGACATAGGTTAATCCCATGCACGTCCAATAAATATCCTCACGACGTCCCGAAGACGTCCTCGGACTGGATAGACTTTGCTGTCTCGGAAATTGAACGATGGCCATTACAGCTCGGCGCCAATTTTCACAGCTCAGCAGGACGGAATTTTGTTTAATTGGCTGCTTATTGGGCATCTATAGATGCTAGGTGTGTCCCTTATTTTGGCAATTTTCGAATTTCAAATCTCGACACTCAAATGGTTCTCCTTGGTGTACTGATAAACCCGATTTTTTTTAAATTTTTTACTCGACGGGAAAGCGTGGCGGCTTTAACTTAAAGTTCCAAAAATGCAGGGCTGCAATTCCGATTACATTTTATATCGAAATCGAAATCGGAATCGGAATCTCATTAGGAAAAATAATTCGGAATCGGAATCGGAATCTCGTCTGAAATCAGTTCGGAATCTTCGGAATCGGAATTGGAATCGGAATCGGAATCGGAATCGGAATCGGAATCGGCATCGGCATCGGCATCGGCATCCAAAAAATATTTTCGATTCAGATTTAAGGCAAAATAAAATCATATGCAACCAGGCAATGAAAAAAAAAACAAAGCAAGCGACTTCTGAAAAGCTTGATAAGAACTAAGCTAGTGGCAACTTCAAAAAAAAAATTGTAGTAATAATAATAATAATGCAAGTTATTATGGAAATGGGAACAATGCCGAGTAGAAACTCCGTTAAGAAATTGAAATCCGAAGAAAATTAGCTTTTTCGGAATCGGAATCGGAATCGGAATCTCATCACAAAAAATAAATCGGAATCGAATACGGAATCTTACTTATGTTAAGCTTTAACGGAATCGGAATCGGAATCTCATTAGGAAAAAAAAATCGGAATCGGAATCGGAATCGGAATCTTAAATATGTTAAGCTTTATCGGAATCGAAATTGGAATCGGAATCCGGAGTAAAAATTTCAAAGATTTTCGGAACGCGGAATCGGAATCGCAGCTCTGCGAAAATCGCCATAAAAAAATTTTGATCTTTTTTTTTTTTTTTTTTTTTTTTTTTTGCGAAAAACGTTAATTTTTTATTGCAAATGTTCCGCAGTCAGTTTTTTTTATACCTGGTCCAGCTGTTGAGATAAAAGCAGACACGGTCTGGGCCGCCGAAATACCGGTGAAATCCCGTTGCGCCTTCCTGGATGTGGCACTCTGGCGCCCTTAATTCTGTTCGATCAGCTTGTTCAGCATTTAAATTTTTAAAAAATTTGGCGCTCTTTCCAGTCAGTAGTTCGCTCCCTAAAAAATTTCCGGTCTGTGTCTGGCTAAAGCCAAAATAAGGCAAAAAAAAAAAAAAAAAAACGTGGTAAAGTGACAAAGCATACCAAGTCCTCAGTTTCGCTCGTATTTTGGTCTCTAGCTCAAAAACCGGACCAGATATTAGATGTTGAACATCTTTTACCAAGGTTCTTGAAGATGTATTAAAAACAAAGACGCCTCATTCATATTTTGCCCCACCTAAAAGACAGCTTTAAGAAAAAAGACGCCCTTAAGACGTATTAAAGATAAGAAGGTAATGTGATGTCTTAAAAACGTCTTTTTTCTTAAATCTGTCTTCGGGGTGCGAAAAAAGAGACTTCTAAAATTCCTTTTTCTTTGAGACATCTTGTTCTACTTGAAATAAAAAAAGGACTTCAGATTCGTGATCTACGGAAAATTTACGAGCATAGTGCCCGCCTGGCACTCAGACATGGTTGTGCCAACTTCGCGTACACCATTTTTTTTTTTTTTTTCAAAAAAAAAATTGTCAATTTTTTTTCTCTTGCGGTAACTTTTGAAACTTTACGCTCAAGTCGCCACGCTTATCCGTCGAGTATAAAATTTTAAAAAAATTCTGGTTTATCAGTACACCAAGGAGAACAAAACGTTTTGGCTGGGTATCTACCACTGGCGAATGCAAACAATTTTACGCAAGAAAGAATACGACTTTATGTAGAATTCGAATTTTTGGAAGAATATAGGCTTTTGCTCCCTCGAAAAAAGTTCCTGGATCCGCCAGTGTCACCTATACCTGCCTCCGTCTCTAAAGGGTTAATAATTTGTTTAAAGAAATAAAAAATAAAAAATTCATTGTTTCACGATTGCTGAATTTCCCTACTCTAAAACGAAAAACTTAAAAACCTTCATTCATATAACTTTCTTTTTATCAACTCGAATAGAAAACTTTGGCTTTCTTTCCCTCCGTCTTTTCTGCATTTTTATCGACCGAAAAACTCGGCTGGTTTTCCTTAATTTTTTTATTTTAAAAAAAAAAGGATAAAAAGTTTTTAATTTTTCAAACCAGGTAAGAAATGAAAGCCGGAAAATTAGAAATTTTTTTTTTAATGTGAAAGTTTGAAAATGTGAAATAATAAGCACAAAAAAATTTAGAACAGTCTCAACCTGTGGAAAATTGTTTATCGCTATCGATCAATTTGAAAAATCAAGATAAGATTGATAGGGTTGCTGGTAGCGTTGGTTTTCAAATTCCCACGTTCCTCCAATTTTGTCTTGAGAAATCGTTAAAAATTTTTATAAAAACGTTGTAAACCTATTTCAAAGACATCTTATGGGTTTTCCCTTTATATTGAATCTGGAAAATTCGTATAGGGCACCGTAATATTGAATTCAGTAAAAAATAAAGGAAAAAAAAGGAGGATTGTCTGATATTTTTATTAAATGTCATTTTTGTTTTCTTTTGTTAAATAGAGATCTTTTGTGTCGTTTTATTTTGTAATGAATGGGTGAAATGAATTCTTTTATGTCGTACTTCTGTCCGTATGTCGTCGCTGTTTGACCTCACCTTTTTTTTTTCTTTTTTTCCCGAGTTATTTTGTACAATTTCTCTCTTTTTTTTTTCACAAGTCCTTTCCGATAATTATCCATCCTCTTGTAAAGTCGGATATATTATTTTCTCCAAGTCTGTCTCCCATCCTTATGTATAAAAAAAGCGGAAAATCACGCATCAGTGAATAAAATCCTTGACTGCGAGACCAATAATTTGAATGTAAAAATATATCTAAATAGGGTCGATGAGTCTATCACATTTTCACAAAGGGAAAAACTATTTTTTTTTTCCGTTCCTTTTTTATATTTTACACAAATACCAGCCGAAAAAAGATTATTGGAAGCAAAACTTTTGAAGGAATTTTCCAAGTCTTAAAATCGTAAACTAAAAATAAATATTCAAATCCGTATTTTCACGACTTGTGTTTGCTTATTTATCTCTTAATTAGCTAATCAATAGGTTAATGACTGGCCGAAGCAATCCACAATTTCCTAAATGTAAACAGCAAGTAGTGGTTAAGATTGTACATCACCCAAAACATTTACGTCAAATTAAAAGGATTTTAATTTCATAGAAGAGTAAAGATGCCATGTAAAGCTGTCACAGCACAATGTCTCCAATAACACCAAAAATGTTTTAGGCTTGTATTTAACTGGTTAGTTATTTTAAATTAAACGGTCGGTATTTTTTTATATAAATTGATCAGTATTTCAAGCGAATTTTTGGTCAGTATTTTAAATAAATGGCCGGTGAAATAATGCTGTTTTGTCTGCAAAAATAATTGACCTTGGATACACTTAGAAAACGCAGGAGCAAATCTAACTAAATAATCTAACTAAGTTAGAGGAAGGATTTTTTTTTGGTGAAGAACAAATTCAAAAACACCTATTTTTTCGATCCCCCTATTTTACAGCCAAAATAAATTTTTTCTTTACTGACCAAATAATTCAGATTTATGAAATTTATAATTAATTTACTGATTTACTAGTTGAAATAATGACCTTTTAATTTTAATTTCGATCCTTTAATATTAACACTGACCAACTATTTTCTTAACTGATAAAATTGTTGCTGGCCACTAAAGTGCTGACCATTTATTTAAAATACTGACCGAAAACAGTTTTTAAATACAGACCAAATAATTAGGTATAAGTCCATGTTTTATTAAAACTTCTCTTCTCTCTTTCTCTCCAAAAAACTCATGCCTTGTTATTTTAAAACCTTTCGACAATTTACAAGAACATATACTTCGATTGAGCAACGTTATTTACATGGGATAGCCTCTTTTTTCCAGATTGATCGATGGATTTCATGCTCTGCTTATGAGGGAAAAAAAATAATAAAATGTTGAAGAAAATTGGCTGTCGTGAAGAGTAAATTGAAAGGTTTTTGTATTGGAAACAAGACGAACGACGTCATTATTACTTAATTAAAAGAATCAAAGAAGTGGGGGGTTAAAGGGGTTGACAAGAACCTGACGATAACACCTTTCTTTATGTCGTTTCTCTACTTTCTTTTCACGACCACCTGGTCGGTTAACTGCGACTCTTTAACGCCACTTTTGAAACATCATATCCTATTTTCCTCGACATATATTTCAGTCAAAATCTACCGGGATAAATTTAGCCAAATCGTACAAAGAACACAACATTCTAGAGGAAAAAAAAAAGATTTTTTGAGATCAAAAAAGTATTATTCATTTTATTTTCGTTTAATTATAAATCGAAAAAAAAAAACCTAAAATTTCGTTTACGTGATGCAGCCAATCGGAGCTTTCGTTAAATCGAGGTGTCACTTTTCCAAGATCGATGGCGTTTTTTTAATTTTGTTATTTTTATTATCGACCACCTCGCTCGACGCCTTTTCTTCCTTTCGAAAAATAATTTCTTAAGACTGGAAAACCCTTTGCATTGATCTTTATAAAGTGGCCAACGGGGAGGCATATGTTTCAAGGAAAGCATTATCCGCAAAAAGAAAAAAAACATGGAAGTATCTCAGAAATAATTTGCATTTGAGACAAATGTCATCGAGCAAAAAAGTTTCTTGACGTAAAAAATATTATTTTTTTTTTTTTTTCTTGAAGCAACAAACGGAAAACTGCAGTAAATTTGCGGCGAAAAGGATCGCAGATGTTTTCCTTTTTTTTTTTTTTTTTCTTCTTCAAACTTAAGCATTTTATTATGTCAAAGAGTTTGCCACACGTTCTTTAAACGAAGAAAGAAAGAGAGAGAAAAAAAAAGAACATTTATCATAATTAAAAAAATTCAAAGATCGGCTCAGGTTTTTTTTTTTTTTTTTTTTTCAAAAGAAGATTCTTATTTTCTGGAAATATAAAACAAATTTTTGTTTATGAGCTTCGGGATAACCACTAATGGAACGAAATCCGCTTAAACCATAGGAAACTGATATACTAGGATGTTATTATGTTCCAAAGAATGGAGTTCGCCTAACAAATCATGTTTAGATTTCCGCATGCGTTAATCATGGCTAAATAGGCACCAGTTTTCCTTATTAGGTAAATAAAGATTTTAACCCAGTCTTTCTCTGGCAAAATGGACATTTTAAAATGTATAAAAATTAAACATTTTTACGAAAACTTTTCACCACGTTTTTTTTTTTTTTTTTTTTTTTTTTTTTTTTTTCTTTCTTGACGTAGGACTACGTCTTGGGGCTCCTGTGCTCGGGAAATCTCGGGGCTCGGGGTTCTCGGTCCTGGGGAAATCTGTCTGCCTGTGAGTGTGCGTCTCTTCCCGTGCATGTTTTTACGCCTCAAAACGATTTAATTATTTTAATACTAAAATTTAAACTTCAAAAATTTTTAATAATATTTTGACTATTTTTTTTAGCTTTTGGTCATTTTTAATAGTAAAATTAGACGACATGAACGAAAGCAAGGACTTAAAAATTTCTTGAAATTTTGATTAAATTTTTTGTAAAAATTTTCCGTTTTTTTTTCAAATATTTTTTTTTTATATATACATGTGTATTTCCCGAGTTTTTTTGACTGGGTTGTGATTCTACCCTAGTTCACAGCTATGGTTTTTTCTCTGTAAAATCGATTGCACTATTTATTTAAAGATTAATCTTTAAATATTTATAATTGTCTTCAATTTGTTCCAGATGCCCCCCACAGAAAATTTAAAAAAAAAGGGATTCCTTCCCAAAATCTGCCTTAAAAATCGATGCAAAAGACTTGAATGACAGCTGGACAACCTTGTGTTAAAAGTGTTATGTGTTCTAATTTTGGCGGCCGAATTCGACAGTTTCCCCAATTTTTTTATTTCTGGAATCGAAATCGAAAAAACGGTTTTGCTACGGGTTATGGCCGAAGTTTCGTTACTTTTGTTTGTTGATTGTTTATCTATTAAAAGTTGTGTATGTAATACTGGTTAATTGTAATAATGAGTGAACCAAAGAAAAAGCGACAGCGAGGGCGACCGAGAAAAGATATTGCTGCTAATGATGATATTTCTGAAAGTTGTGGAACTCAAACGGAGTTGGAACCGAGAAAGGATATCGGTGCTAATAATGCTAATTTTCAAAGTTGTGGAAGTCAAACGGAATCCGATTCCGCCTGCTCTAAAAAAATTTAGGGTTCCGATTCCGATTCCTTTTAACTTTTGAACCGATCGATGTAACCTATCGAAGCCATGTAACCTATGCCGATTAAGACTCCGGATCAGACCAGTCTTAAGTAGGGATATGCCCCCATATGCCAGTATGATTTTTTCTTTTCCTTTCGACTCGTCTCTTTTGTCCAAAGCTGAAATTTACGTGTTAGAACATAAAATACTGAAATAAGCCTTATTATTTTTCAGACTGACCGAGGGAAAAGCCGCGAAATTCAATTTTAAAAAAAACGAATAATGTTACTTAAAATGTTTTGCACAGAAGTAAATACAACATCCGTGTTTCTCAACGTAAATGCATTTCAGAAAATACACGATTCCATATTGACTAATTAATTTTTAATAACATTTCTAAGAGCATCTTTATCCAGTACCTTAAATTCAATCTTCAAATCCTCAATCCTTCTAGCTTGAAACTTCTTAAAGCTAAACTTGTAATTCAAAGAAAGTCAACACACATTACCGACCGCGGTTTTATCGAGCCAAATTCGGGTTTCCCTCATCCTCCTTTCAAAACAGAGCTTATCCTCTTATTCCTCATCAAATATTATAATCGACATCGACAAAAACAAAATGGGTTCGTCTCGGGAATAATGTTTTTCCCGAAATCCTCGACGTCCTATATTTTATGAATGAATACAACGCATTGAGTTTAAAGTCGATTTTCCATCCAAGAATCATCTTTTCACAGTAAATACGTAATACAGAGGGGAAAATCACTTCGGGCTAATATAATCTTTCAAAGCTTCGAAAAGTTAAAACAATCCCCATTTTTTCGCCTTTTACGGACGTAGATTCACGGGTAAACGGCAGTGAAGATTTATATTATGCTAATAAAATCCCCGAAAAAAAATTAAATAAATAAATAAAAAAATAAAGTAAAATTACTGAGCAAATGAAGAAAAGAGGATTTCAAAATAATCTGGTCGGAAAATGAAAATGTCCGCATCTGACAAGGCCTTCCCCAAAATCGAATGTCATTTTCATTCTTAAGTCAAACTTGTGCTAAACTCCTCGCAGACACAACAGACACTCTTTATTCTAATGCAGTTCTCTGCTCGTGACGTCATCAAATAGTTAAAAATACATTTCAATAATTTAATGTGAAATCTGGCACACACATTTGAGCACAACAATTATTTAGAATTTAAAAAAAAAAAAAAGAAAAGAAAGAAAGAAAGTAAAAAAAAAATAAAATAAAAAATAAAAATAAAAAATCGGGAGTTTTGTTAAACGAATCTTACACGCTCGGCCGAGACCGCCAACACTGTAAATAAAGGAAATAATGTCAAATAACAAAATTAAAAAAAAAAATCATGTTCGTCAATCTCAAATATCCAAAAAAAAAATTCTTTAGGTGAAGAATATAAGCCATAAATAGTCTGGAAAATATTGAATAATAAAAGATAAACTTTATAGGCGTACAGCCCTAAAAGGGGGAAAAAACGAGAATAAAATCAAATTATGATCGCGCTTATCGCAGAAAATAGACCACAACCAATTTTCATCTATAGTCTAAATACGAGAAGAATATCGCACCGATCGAAAAAATAGGAAAATAGTTAGCGGTTTCCTCTGTCCAGTTTTTTTTATTATCAGAGCCAGGATTTTCACAAGATTTTTTTAAACAAGAAATTAAATTAACTAAAAAAAAAAAATTTAAATCCCTGAATCGAAGGTGGAAGGCCCGAGATAATTTAAACGACGAGGGTAATGGATTTAAGCGGTTTCGATAATGAATGCCACGTTTATCGCCGCTAAATTTAATACAAAAGAGAGGTGTTAATTAATCTAAAAGCTTTCGTTTCCGGGGAAAAAGGAAACCGAAAGCTAAACGTTATTTCAAAGATTCCCCCGCGCTTATAAAATTAATTTGAAGCTCGGAGTCGCCTTTGATTTTAAGCGGATACATTTCTTATCTCAAGCAACAACAGGTGGCATTCGAGCACCACCCTGAGGGGTCTTAATCTAACACTATTTATCACATGTAATACAACCCCCATGTATCCAGAATAATCATTGGCTAAAAACTAAAAAGAGCTATCAGGATCGCATTCACCCTTTTTCCTATTAATGAAAAACCCTTTTTAGTGAAAAAGAAAATATGGAAAAAAAAAAAAAAATGAAAAAGATATTTCTTAAAAAAAAAAGGAGCGCATATGGTTCAAATTCAAAAGAAACGGCAGAGTATTTTTACAAAAAGAAAGCATAGATGGAATTCTTCGGGATCAATCGAAAATTTTCGTAAATTTGGAGCGAAAGTGATGGTTTTATACGAGGGGTGTAACTTTGACACGCCCCAAATATTAGGAACCGATATATAGACGAAACATCATATATGTAAAACGTATTTAACAAAATTACGTAATTTTGACGCTTTGAATAGTTTAATCAGGATTCGCATTGAGGAAGAGAAGACAACGATGCGAATCCGATTTAATTACAAATTCCCCTTATTCCCTCCTGACGTTGAAATCCTCGGCCGTTTTTTGATATATCAAATCGAGTCATTCCACGTCAAAACGACCAATGCCATTTCGGTAGGTCGCGCGATTTTTTTCATATTTTTTTTTTAGATACTGCCACTAGTAACTAGTAAAAAGCGACATAAAAAATTTTTTCATGTTGCTTCGTTTAAATGGAATAAGGGCCTAAACACAAAATTCCGGAGAGAAATGAACATTTTTTTACTTTATTTCGCACCCCTACTACTTTTGCACTGTTGCACAGTGAAAATTGGTACTGCCTGTGGTTCAAGTTTATACTCAAGCCTTCTAAAAAATGCAGGTTGAAAAAATTGATTTTCACCTGGGTAGTCAGAAAAAATTTTGAACTTACCCCATAAAAAACGAAAACTAAGCTATTTTTCAGCTATGCTGCCCGCTACAGGGTGCTTCCTTCGGAAATCTGAATTTCGTCAAAAAGTACCTTGGTATGTGGGCTTCCTACCTCGTAAGTCGATTTCTCCTGTCATGCAATTCCCGCCACTTTCAGCGCGCCAAAATTGGCAATTTTTGAAAAAATCGCTATTTTTCCACTTTTTAAAGGCCTATAACTCCAGAAAAACTAACCCGAAAAAAATTTTGAAACTTTCCACGGAAAGTCCCTTTAGTGTGTAGGTTTTCCACGAAAAAAAAAGTTTGGCTATTTGCATATCCTGGAAGCTGCAGGGGCTTCAAAAAACTCAAAATTGGTTAAAATCAATGTTTTTGTTATTAATTAAATTGGTACAAATTCGTTCTTTTTTCATAAAAAATTATGATGAAACATGTTTTCAGGTCTAGATTTAATGCAGAATTTGGGGCGGACAAATATTGGGGGGGGGGGGGGGGGTAAAATTGAAATTTTTCCGCAATTTTTTTTTTATTTCTTAGGCTAATAGCACTTTTTTGGGGAAAAAAGGCGTAAAAAATTCGAAATAAATTTAGAGATGTGAGAATGTAGACGATTTTGAGAAACGGATTGTCGGTTTTAGCAATGCCGCTGTTCACCCGTTCTTTTTGGATGGCGATATAAGTAAGGGACCGTTCAAGTATTGCGTAATTACGTACGAGGGGGGAGGTGGCGGGAATTCGGAAAATATTACGTACGAATTTTTATTATTCTTTATTGTTTCAAAAAATTCGAATTTAATATAAAAAATAAGCACCCCTCCACTAGCCATCTACTTAAAAAAAAAAATAGTATAATTTTAAGGAAAAGGTTTTTTTTTTTTTTTTTTTTTTAAATTCTGGAAGACATTCTTAAAATTGGCGGTGAACAAAAAAAAAAGGGGGAGGAGGGGGGGGGAGGTTAGCCAAAATCTTACGTAAGATAAAGGGGGGGAAAGGGTAGGTGGCCGAAAAAAAGTCTTACGGTATACTTGAACGGTCCCTTACTTATATCGCCATCCAAAAAGAACGGGTGAACAGCGGCATTGCTAAAACCGACAATCCGTTTCTCAAAATCGTCTACATTCTCACATCTCTAAATTTATTTCGAATTTTTTACGCCTTTTTTCCCCAAAAAAGTGCTATTAGCCTAAGAAATAAAAAAAAAATTGCGGAAAAATTTCAATTTTTACCCCCCCCCCCCCCCAATATTTGTCCGCCCCAAATTCTGCATTAAATCTAGACCTGAAAACATGTTTCATCATAATTTTTTATGAAAAAAGAACGAATTTGTACCAATTTAATTAATAACAAAAACATTGATTTTAACCAATTTTGAGTTTTTTGAAGCCCCTGCAGCTTCCAGGATATGCAAATAGCCAAACTTTTTTTTTCGTGGAAAACCTACACACTAAAGGGACTTTCCGTGGAAAGTTTCAAAATTTTTTTCGGGTTAGTTTTTCTGGAGTTATAGGCCTTTAAAAAGTGGAAAAATAGCGATTTTTTCAAAAATTGCCAATTTTGGCGCGCTGAAAGTGGCGGGAATTGCATGACAGGGAGAAATCGACTTACGAGGTAGGAAGCCCACATACCAAGGTACTTTTTGACGAAATTCAGATTTCCGAAGGAAGCACCCTGTAGCGGGCAGCATAGCTGAAAAATAGCTTAGTTTTCGTTTTTTATGGGGTAAGTTCAAAAATTTTTTCTGACTACCCAGGTGAAAATCAATTTTTTCAACCTGCATTTTTTAGAAGGCTTGAGTATAAACTTGAACCACAGGCAGTACCAATTTTCACTGTGCAACAGTGCAAAAGTAGTAGGGGTGCGAAATAAAGTAAAAAAATGTTCATTTCTCTCCGGAATTTTGTGTTTAGGCCCTTATTCCATTTAAACGAAGCAACATGAAAAAATTTTTTATGTCGCTTTTTACTAGTTACTAGTGGTAGTATCTAAAAAAAAAATATGAAAAAAATCGCGCGACCTACCGAAATGGCATTGGTCGTTTTGACGTGGAATGACTCAATCCTCTTCCAACGAACAAGTAAGGCTGCTACATCTTCCAGAAAATGAGAATTATATATCTAAATCTTAAAGAGGAAGACTGACAAAATTTTGCCACACGTGGCAGGCGTAAACTATGACCCTTTACCGTTTAAATTTTCCGAATCAAAAAGTCAAGCTTTCCCGCGGTATGTCCATTCTGCGATTACAAATGCATGAAAAAATGCCTCTTTTTGTCTAACACTCGATTTCCGGGGGGAAAAATCAAATTTTAGGTATTTAACGAACTCCTTTGACTTCTTTTATTTTTGGTATACAAGTTTCAACTTGTTCCAAGCAAACAAAAACCAGGAAAACAAAATCAAAATTTTTCGATATCTTTTAAAATTATTTTCCCGCAGCCCATACATTTCAGACAAGTTGAAACTTGCACCAAAAATTAAGGATGTACTCGTTAGATACCTAAAATTTCGATTTTTTCGTCGTAAATCGAGTATTAGAGAAAACAGCCATTCCTTCCGGTATCCGTGAAGCCTCCCTTTAAGCAGTTCAAATCGAAAATACATAAAAAAATGGCGTCAATTTTAGCCCTATTTTTTTTCCTTTTAAATTGGATCCCCCTCTCCAAGGAGGCAAGAGCACAAAATCACTCGGAATCTATATTTTTGAAATTGAACAATTTTTTCCTCCGATCATACATAAAAAAATCTAATAATTTCAACTGAGTGATTTTTGTCCAAAGATGGGGCCCCTCACTTTCCTACAAATTAAGGGCCCCATCTTTAGCTGAAAATAACTCAGCTGAAATTATTAGGTTTTTTTGTCTCCAAAGAGAAAAAATTTTGGGATGTTTCTGCATGAAACTAATATATGGTCATTTTTAAAAAAAATTGAGAAAAAAAAGTTTCAAATGAAACCGAAACGAATCAGTTGAAACTTGTTTCTCTCATTTTGAAACCGCAAAATTCTTACGACGTTTTCAAACTATTTTTTCTCAACTTTTCTCACTTTTTATTTACTGTGACGTAAAACAAACCTACAACTGCGCAGCTTTTGACCTATATCCCCCCCAACAGTTTGCTACAGTGAGTCTAGGTATACAGAACATAACTTAACATTTTATAAATAATAAAGTAATCGTATTGTCATGCAGTTCCTAAAGAACCATTTCGAGAACCCGGAAGAAAATTAAAACCTAAACTAAACTTAAAAGGAAAACGAAAACCATTTAAATTTCTCCTGAGCCAGCCGCATCATCCCTTAATTCCTATGAAAACATGGAAAATGCAAACATTCCGAATTATAAACAGATGGGAAATAGTAAACACGTTGAAATAAAACGTTCCAAGCCGGACCGCAATATCTTAACACCCGTGCTTAAGAATGGTTTGTTTAGAATGATGTTTGAATAGTGTGAACCATGTGATTTCCCACTGCTAATAAATTCGAAAGAACGAAAAACGAAAAACGATTTCCGTTTCCGTGAAAGGAATTAATTTTAATTTATCACAAGCAGATAAACCATAGCGCCAGTTTTTAAACGCCTAACTTCGCGCCCAAGACCGGATGTTTTAGCGTTGAGTTCCATTCGCCTAAATTAATATTTCGTTTAGCAAATAAAAAAACCAAAACGCGATAAAGGTTGTATACAATAAATACAATGTGTACAGAAAACCGAAAGGTAAAAATAATAAAGATTAGTGTTTAAATCTTGGAAGAAAAAAAAAATTACGTCATCATATTAAATCATGATCGGAGAAGCCTCAGGATTCGACCTTGACTGAGTAACACCTGTACCTGACATTGGCGAACAGTGAAAGTTATTAGCAGACAGGATTTTTGCGAATTGAAACGATTTTTGTTATTATTTGCATAACAGCTATGCCAAAAAAAAACGATTAAAAAAATTTTAAGGCATTTTTTTGCTCGTTTTCGGTCAAAAAATTCGAATTTTTTGATAAAAATATAATTTTTTTTTTTTTTTTCCTGGCACGAAAAAAACTTTTAAAGTTTTTGATAAAAAAGGTCAAAAGTTGAAAAAAAATTAGTCAATATTTTAATTGAAGTTTTCAAAGTTAAAATTTTAATAATAAAACATTGCTTTGTAGTTCATATTCTTGGCTAAAGGAAAAAGGACAAAATTAAAAAATGTAGTGAACATTTTATTTAAAATTTCTAAGTTCTTGTTTTTGCTCAGTCTCGTTTTAATATTTAAAATCAAGATAATTTCAAAAAACGGCGAAAATTAAAAAAAAAAAAGTTAATTAAAATTTCAAGAAATATTTACGCCCTTGCCGACTTTGTGATTCTTGTAAAAGTTAAGTTTCTTGAAAATTTACAAGAAATTTTCTAATCCCTTGCTTTCGTTCGTGTCGTGTGGTCTAATCTTACTATTAAAAAAGGCGAAAAGTTTAAAAAAAAAATAGTCAAAATATTATTTAAAATTAAACTTTTGTAAAAGTGAAATTTTTTAGCAATTTTTCAAGTCCATGTTCATGTCGTCTAATTTTAAAATAAAGCTTAAACTTTAAATTTCTTGTAAATTTTACTTTTAAAAAAAAAGTTAAATAAAATTTACAAGAAATTTTCTAAGTCCTTGGTTTTGTTCATGTCGTCTAATTTTACTATTAAAAAAGGCCAAAAGTTTAAAAAAAATAAAATTGTAAAAATATTATTTAAAATTTTCGAACTAAAATTTTTAATACCGTAGATTGGGGTGAATTTGAAAGGAAATTCAAAAAAAAAATTCTAGGTTAATTTTAGGCACTAAAAATAAAATTTTTTACTTAAGTATCCCAAAAACAATATCCACTTAATGAAATAAAAAAAAATTATTCTAGTGCGTAAAATAAAGCTAGAATTTTTTTTTTAATTTCCTTTCAACTTCACCTCACCTTTTCAACTTCACCCCAATCTACGGTATTAAAATAATTAAATATTAATTTAAATGCGAACAGTGGCCGGACAGACCCGAGGACAGACAGATTTCCTAAGGACCGAACCCCAAGACGTAGTCCTACGTAAAAAAAAAAAAAAAAAAAAAAAAAAAAATTGAAGAAAACAATTACCGTATGCCTGTAATCTAGGCCAGCACTTCTTTCAGAAAATCTTTGACTCTGATGAACTCTTAAAATATCCTTTCGCTGATTTCGTTTTTTTAGTTTCGCATAAGTTCCGTTAAAATCTGGAAAAAAAAGAGACTCATTTTCATAGTCAAAAGACGGGTTCATACAGCACAGATTATAATTGGAACGAAATCCTTAATTTCAAAGAAAAGACCTTGGATATTCACCTTAACACGTTTAAATAAAATGTTACAAAAAACGAGCAGAGAATCTCTTTCTCTTCTAGCAACGACGAAACAAGGACTTAATTCAATCAATAATAATCACAATATCAAAAAATTTTTCGATAATTTTTCTAAAAAAAAAAAGTGAATAATTTTTCTAAATACAAATATGCCCATTTTTTATTTGCTTTTCTTTTTCATTTTTTAATGAAAAGCAAACCGTAATGGAAGAACCGAGTTGAAGTCCGTATATTGAATCGACTATAGTCAGCACTAATATTTGCTTAATGAGGTGTTTACATTTAAAAGCACTGAATCGCAAACATCTTGAGAGGATCGATTAAATCGAGACGGTCGATCTAGGTACGCGCTCCGATTTTGATCAAAGCGGTCATTTCATTCGGTCAGCAAACCGGGGATGGGAAAAATCTCCTGCATGGCTGAATGACCCAGACACAGAATACGTGTAGGACTAAATACAAATGTGTGCACACATTCAAAGAAGCGTTCAAACCCCACTATAAACAAATAAAAATCGTTTTGAAATGGATGTCGCAATTTTCAGGGCCGCATCTTGCCGAATGTATGAAGAAGCAAAAAAAATAAAAAAATAAATTTTATTATCCTCGTCAAATTTGTTTACTTAGGCCTACTTTTTTTTAATAATTTTCAAAGAGGAAGAGAAAAAAAGTTTAGTCAAAAACCAAAAATAAAAGTAAAAAAGAATCTGAATCTTGGGAGTATGAAAATTTTAGTTTGGATTTCAAAAATGAGCAGCTCCTGAAATATTAGTTTTTGTGTCAACCGAAATCGATCATGAGCAATCGTGAATTATTTCAAATATATTAAGTGCTACGGAAATTTTTTTTTTTCTTTTTCAAAGTGAACACCATTTTTTTTTTAAAATGTAAATGAAAACAGCGTTTAAAAAAACAGAACGATTCGTCTCCCTTTAAAAAAAAAAAAAAGAGGTGGACGAGATCCCTTAGGCAGTAATCGATCCATATACTCTTTTGTTTTTAGCAGCTCAAAAATGACAGGGGAAAAACCGAATTTGTAGCCTCGGCCTCATTCCAAATTGCAGAGCCGAAGCCACTGAGAAAAAAATGGGTGGATTAATAAATCGAACACAATGAGTGCACTCTTTCCTACTAGGGGCTAGATGATGTACCCAAACACCGGAAGAATCAAGTGAAATAGCAAAGCTTAAAATCAAACAAAACATAACAAAACAAAATTTAAAAAAAAAAAAAAAAAAAATTTTAATCCATTTTTACAATAAAAAAAAATTTCTCATCTATTTTTTCTAAAAAAAAAATTCCTAATCCATTTTTCCTAAAAAGAAATAAATTCCTTATCCATTTTTTCTAAAAAAAAAATTCCTAATCCATTTTTCCTGAAAATTAAAATCGTAAACTGTTTCTTTTTTTTAATTTTTAATTTTTCTTAAATTTTTGGATTCCTAAAATAAAATTTTTTAAAATCCGTAAAATAAATTTTCCCAAAATCCCTTTAGCGATTTAAAAAATTAGAAAAATATTCATTTTAGGAAAATTTTATTTTATGAATCAAAAAATTTTAGGAAAACTGAAAATTAAGAACAAAATAGTTAGTAAAAAAATTTTAAGAACCAAAATATTTAGGAAAAACGGATTAGGAAAAATGGTCGGGAACGGTTTTTTTTCCCCCCCTTCTTAATTCAATCTTTTTTTTCTTTTTACCTTAAAGATATTGCCTACGAAGAAAGTGAGAATAGGCAAAAGTTATTTTCATTTTTATTTTTTTTTAAAGCTTAAAAAACTCAAAAGTCTAGGGATACATTCTCTTCGTATCATCCCGAATGCTCTTTTTTCTACCGTTCTGCCAAATTCGAAATCAAGCGTGCAATTGTTATACTTTTCGGATTAATTAACAATGAAAAAAGATTTTTCAAACGGGATTTACTTTAAATTTTTTTAATTAAAGAACACAAAAAATTTATGTTAATGATAGATTCAAATAAGTGACAATCGTCAAGAAGTATAAAATATACGAACATAGTTTTACTTCAAAAATTAAAACAATCAGATGTATTATTTTAATAGGCATTGGCTCTTGAATACGCAAACATTAATCACGAGAAGTTTGTTATAAAATTTTTCGAAGAACTGATTTCAACTTCGAACTAGATTTCCAGAATCGAAAGGCATATCAATGAGATTAAAATCCAAAACTCAACTTTCCTCAAAATCGAAACCTAAAGAGGTTAATTAAGCGATTCTCAGTCGGATTCATATCGTTTACATTCAGCTGTCAATCTCGATTTCCAAAACTTGACTTGTGCATAAAAAATTTTTCCCCCAATTTCTGCACTGTGCTGGCTATAGTCATGCTGACAACAAAAAAAATCAAGCGCAAGTAAAAGTAGCCTATCAAAATTTAAGCAGATCTATTAAAAAATTCTGTTTTGTTTCAATAAAAAAAAAAAAAAATTGTCGTTCCGGCATGGAAATATTTAAACGGTTTTGGATACACACTGTGGCTTATCTCTTGAACGGAAACACATGGCGGTTTGTGTGACGTAAACAGCTGGATCACTGTTATTCGGTTCGCTCATTTTATGTTCATCAGACGTTCTGCCATCCAACGCCATGCTTTCCATGCAAGATTTTAATCGTTAAATTAATTCCCAAAACCTCTTTACGGGTAAGGGAAGGATTTAACATCAAAACTCACCAGGCTCGTTGTCGCGATTTTCTATTCCTTGATCCATTCGTTCGTCCACTTTGCCCTGATTAACTCCCCCAGGCAAAAGAAACAAAACAACGATAAAAGGTATACATCCGTTAAAAAATTTGACTTTAAGTGATTGAAATAGACTTTTCTTTTTCCTTCTTTCGATAACAAATAAAAAAAAAAAAAAAGAAAGGAAAGAGCTTTTCCAATTTTCTCGAAGGATAACTCTCGATCGAGAGCTAAATATAAAACTTGTCTGCACTTGCGAAAAAGACTTTTCTTAATATTTTTTTTTTCTTCCTTCAGTCGAAAGACAAAAGGGAAAAGAGTCATAAAAGGTCAATCAAAAAGGAAGTAAATTAAATGCTTTTTTCCTTAAACGACCATAATTAATTAATTACATTAAACGTAACTTAGAAAAGGTAATGCCATTATTTTTTTTTTTTTTTAAATATATATTTTGAAACAAAAAATCAGTTACTGAAACTACGGCTGAGGACAATAAAATTGTAATTCAACAATATAAAATAAATTGTCTCTTAAAATCGTAATTATTTTATCGACCGTAAAAACCGCAAAAAAAAGGTAACTCACGAGATCTAAAAAAACAGAAAGATGACACCAAAAGCACATCAACATGCATCACGAACAATACCACACTAAAAAAAAATTACAATGATAATATTTGAAAATAAAAAGTAAAGAAAAAATAATAAAAATAATCGGCAACGAAAAAACGATACGAGTCAATGTAAAAAAATCTTAAAATCCCACCTAATTACAGTTAACAAAGTCATTCAATTTATGATGAAATACATTATAATGTTAGAAAAAGACAGGAGAATTGAATTATTGGCGGGAAGAAGAGAGAGATGGATCTATATGAAAGGAAAACGCGTTGACTAAGGATAGATCATAGGAAAAAAAATTTTTTTTTTTTTAAATATATATTTTGAAACAAAAAATCAGTTACTGAAACTACGGCTGAGGACAATAAAATTGTAATTCAACAATATAAAATAAATTGTCTCTTAAAATCGTAATTATTTTATCGACCGTAAAAACCGCAAAAAAAAAGGTAACTCACGAGATCTAAAAAAACAGAAAGATGACACCAAAAGCACATCAACATGCATCACGAACAATACCACACTAAAAAAAAATTACAATGATAATATTTGAAAATAAAAAGTAAAGAAAAAATAATAAAAATAATCGGCAACGAAAAAACGATACGAGTCAATGTAAAAAAATCTTAAAATCCCACCTAATTACAGTTAACAAAGTCATTCAATTTATGATGAAATACATTATATTGTTAGAAAAAGACAGGAGAATTGAATTATTGGCGGGAAGAAGAGAGAGATGGATCTATATGAAAGGAAAACGCGTTGACTAAGGATAGATCATAGGAAAAAAAATTTTTTTTTTTTAGTTTTTCACGTGTTTTGAATTGAGATCGTTAATTAATGAAAGGAACGGCTTTTCTTTCCATCCGCATATACTAAGACCACGTGTGAAACGGCAGCAGTTTTCAAAAAAAAAAAAAAAAAAAAAAATGTGATCCAGTTTTCTTTAAAGTAGATTTTTTTTTTTTTTTTTACGATTTCTTCATCCTCATTTTAACAACTCACGATTTTACACTTCATTTGTAATATGCAATGCGCTTTCCACGCTATCCGTCATTTTTTGACTTCATATTTCATGCTTTATGATATATTGCTTCATTGTCGGAAATAAAACAAGCTGACAAAGCGACAATTTTACTTTGACTAAATCCAATCACATTTTATGTTAATGAATCGATTTGTTTTAGTCAGATAAAAGATGATAATCAAAGCAAGTAGACTAAAAAAAAGAAAAAGAAAAAATTGGTCATTGTTAAATTTTAAATAAAGATGCACTAATCTGGCAAACTACAAAAAAAAACGTTTAATGTAAAAACGGTTACTTACGTAATTTAATCTTGCAAAACAAAATGCGATTTGCTATCAGCTATTTTATGGATTCAATTTAAAAAAACTTTAGGGGTTATGATTGTTATAACCGAAAAGAAAAAAAAATTGGGCCTTTGAACTGCCAAAAAATTTAAAAATGATTATTTCATAGGTCTCAATTATTGCAATTCCGTGCGTCGGAGGTGAACTAACGTACCTCCATCGTAAATATGATTGGAGATAGTCTGTTTCGACATTTCGTGAAAGTTTCACGTGACCACGAGTTTACATCAACATGAGCGTGTAAACTTGTAGTCACATGATTCTCACCAACAGTCGAAACACACTATCTCAAATTATATTTATGATGGAGATGCGTTAGTTCACCTCCGACGAACGGAGAAGGAGAACGAAGAGATGTATTGCTAGTTACGTTCAAAACTATGCAATTAGTTATTTTATTTAAAACATACAGATCAAATTCTACTATGGAAGCTAGTCCAGTTTTACACTATGAGGGCTTTCTGGAGGCGACAAATGATTCTTATTCGCCGATCGAAATCCCGATCCGGACATTGAAGACTTTAATTTTAGGTGAAATAGGAAACTTGCAACATTTGTTGTTAGCAGTGTAAGACAGAACTGTTCATGCAGATTTAAAATCAAAAACCAGGCGTTTTTCAGACAATATTTCAGGAATTTGAAACCAACCATTGCTGCAGAGCAGGTCCGTCGAGGACGTTACAGAAATATTTAATTTCGTGCGTCGGAGGTGAACTAACGTATTTCCATCGTAAATATGCTTGGAGATAGTCTGTTTCGACATTTCGTGAAAGTTTCACGTGACCACAACTTTACACCATGAGCGTGCAAACTTGTAGTCACATGATTCTCACCAACAATCGAAACACATCATCTCCAATTATATTTACCATGGAGATATATTAGTTCACTTCCGAAGCACGGAATTAACATCAGTAATTTACTGTAAACTTACAGTAAAGTAGTTTCTATGACTATTTTTTTTATTCCTCTTCTTTGCATATGACTGGCTCGTACCGAGTATAAGCGAACTCCCTACACATACTTGTGCAATTTGTCATTATAAAACACACATATGTGGGGTTTAAAGTGAAACGCCGGTTCCGAAAAGCTAAGCTAAAAAGGCTTTTCTAGACTCCACTCGATGACACTTTACTTTTAGATTACCGGAACTATACACGTTGAAAAAGTTTATGTAAAAAGCTCTGCCTGCATAGAATTTTTGTATCAATTTTCTCGTTAAATGGCAATGCTTTCATGTTAATTTTTACGTAAAACTATGTAGGCTTTTAAAAATTAACACGAAAACCGGTTTAACATAAAAATTTAACACGGTAAACTAAGTAGATTTTTTTACATAAACTATTTTACAGTGAATGAAATCTTGGTTATCTATTTCTTTAACCCTTTAACAGCCGAATTTTAAAAAATTTCCCCGGAAAATCGAAGAAAATTTCCCAAATGTTCTTTTTTTTTTATGATTTCGTTCTTAAAGTTAACCTACAACACCTTAGGGACCTACAATGTGCGTTAAAATCCATATTAGACGCCTACCAATTTTCAGTATATGCAACCCGCAACACCTACATGCAATACAAAACGCCACACAACTGCTTCCTTCAGTAAAATGATCGGGAAAACGACTTTCTATACGTTTTCGACGTCGCTGATTTCAAATCTGACGTCAGAATGATCTCACAAAATGACTCAAAAAATCCGATATGGCGCACAAAAAAAAAGAAAAAAAAATTATTAAGGTGATTAAAACTAAAACGGCTCCACCATATTGGATTTTAGTTCCTTCAGAATTTCGACTTCAATCAGAATCAGCGGTTCAAATTACCCCTAGAAACATGTCTTTCATAATTTTTTACTGAAAAAGAACTTTATCCGGTGAGAAATACCCAACGGCTCGTCGTCGGGAAAGGGTTAAAATAATAAATCCAAGCGCTATTTTGATTCAGACAACAGAAAATAATCCTTAGTGTCTAAAACCGAAATTTAAGTGTCGAATCTCAAATTTCATAAAAAGAGAAAGCTTAATGTCAACCCACAAAGCGACGTCAGGGACACAATCTTTTTTGAAGAGAATTCAAAAATTTTCGTAAATAAATTGATTGAGACCTACCTAAATCAATCTCTATTAACTCCAGTATTAAAAAACTTTCTTTTATAAATTCAAAACTGTTCTCTATTAGTGATTGCAGTGACTTCACTTAAATGGAATAATAAATAGCTAACGGCTTATCAGAGAAGCTCACTAACTGGTAGTCAAATTGAAAAAGTGACGCACTTTTGGTTTGCAAAAAAAATTGACATCCAAATCAAAAATTTTGGCTGCAGCAGTCAAATATAATGATTTTGAAATAAGCTTAGTTGCTAGAGCCAATTCTTAGATCAGAGTGACGATTCTTTTGATTGGCCTCAGGTTAATTGGACGGCTTGTTTCATTTTGACAAGAGCTGCATACGATTCAATTCAATTCAATTCAATTCAATTTATTTTTATTCCATAACAAGACAATAGCTTATCGGAAACGTCATAAAATATAAAATAAAATACATAAAAGAAACTAAGAACTGTATCACAGGCTACGGATACAAAGACTACCCAACAGATTGACCCTCTACGTGCCAATCATCCTCGATGATAAGACTTTCATGGTAAACCAGTTTTTAGTACCCTTCCTGTAGGTTCATCTTTAAGTTAGGTAACTCTCAACCCTTTACCTCCGGAAGGACCCAAACGAGTCCATCTAAGATTTATTTCGGAAGCGTCACTTGTTTCTTCGAAATAACATCCTATAGGATACATTTTGCGGCCAACGTAGGTTTAAAACTGAAATGGCTCGAAGAGAATTAGAGCTCAAAAAAAAATGGGTACGTAAAATGAGTAACCCTTTTTTAAAATGACATCAACAATGCATTACAAAAAGGAACAAAAGTAAAGTACATTGAAGAAAAAAACGAGCAAAAAACTTATTAATCATATCAAAAAAGGGGGGGTCCATAGTGTCGCGAAGGTCAAGCTAACATAAATATTTGAAAGAAGTTTGTTTTAATATCTATCTGTCACATTGCCAGATACAAATTTGATATATCGGAGGTTTTGGCTTAAAGCCAACCTTCACTCTTCGCAGCGTCAACTGATCCGCCTTATTCAAGCTTTCCGTGCCACTGCAATGAGAGAAAAAAGATAAGGCAAAGCTTTCATGATTCAGTAATTTATTTAAAAAAAAATGGATTAGCAAGTGAATAAAATAATTGTAAAAAAAAAACCGTAAAAAAACTAATCGTGTGGAATTATTGACGATGTGCCTCTACAAATATTTCATCCTATTACGAGAAAAGTGCAAGATAAAGCGTCCATCCGTTTCTTAAGTCTTCCAACAAATCGCGTGTGTGCCAACGATATAAATCGACCAAGACGAACATTAACTTTCTAGTGATGAACTGCTGCGGTTGAAGTCTACCGTCGCTCCCAAAGCATCCTTACATGGGTTATAATTTCCTCAAGAAAAACTCTTAAATCTTTATACCAAGACGAAGGGGAATATGCGTTCGAGCTGCGATTTTAAAAACGCGGGCACCTTGGGAAAAAACGATATTCATACAATTTCCAGACTCGTTAAAAACATCATAAATATTACAAAATGCGAAATAGCTACAAGCCAAACTCGGTTAAAAAACCAATTAGGAAATTATTCAATATTCATGTTTAAAGTTTGAGCCTGAAATGCTGATTTTAACTGGAAGAGGGAGGGAAAAGATAGATTTATACGTGCAATCATTCATTTCCCTTCATGAGAAAATGTTGCAGCTTCCTTTCCTGCATTTACCATGTGAACCGTGACTGGATTAAACTTTTTTTTTCATTTATTAATGAAAATCGATAAATGCTTTCAAATTTAACCTTTTTTTTTTTTTTTTTTTTTTTATTTGATGATTTTAGTTGATTTGGGGATAGCTAAAAACAAAAAAGTTATGGATTGAAAAGTATCATCGGTAAAATTATCTCTCGTATTTCCGTAAGTCTATACCATATTGTATACCGAATTAAGCACTTAAAGGAATATAGTTCAGCTCTTTTTTCGAATCTATCTTACAGGGTGTCTACTGAAAATCAGTTCCGAAATTCCAGGATTTTAGTCTCATTTTCGGGGAAGATCAATGGTTTTTTAAAAGGATATCCTCTATTTAGGAAAAGTGGCTGGGTAACAGTAACCACTTTTGAATTTAAAAACAAATAGGGTGGAGTCCTGCCTTAAGAAGAAGAATCTAACCGAGGTAAAACAAAAAAAGACACGAATAATTGAGAACGTTGGTCTTCAGAAAAACTAAAAGTTCTAAAAAAAAAAAAAAAAAACTGTTTTTGGGGTCTTAAGTTTTCAAAAATCAAGGCTTTTCAAGGTTTTTAAGGTTCAATTTCAAATTCAAGACTAATTCATGGTTTTTAAAGGTTACGGACGCTCCAGGGACTATACAGCAAAAGGTCATGGAAATTCTTTTCAAGTATCGGGATACACCCTTAGCAAACGGGGAAACACCAGCAGAACGTTTTTTCGGAAGGAAAATGCGCACCAAACTTGATCTTATTCGTCCGCCGCCAGTGCGTCAACCGACCGCCAAGGACATTTCGACTTCTGGACATCGGTCATTCGCCGTAGGAGATAGGGTGCAAGCCAAAGCCTATGCCAAACCCTACAAATGGGATTATGGAACGGTCATAAAGAAGTTAGGACAACTTCACTACATCATTCGTTTGGATAATGGCTACTCATTGAAGCGTCATATAAACCAGCTCCTGGCCACGAAAATCCAGACGACCCAGTCGCACCTTCCTCCGACGCTGGCATCGCCATTGTTATCCACGCCAAGCAACACTCCGGCAGCACCGCAACCACCGATTCCACTGAATCCACCTCAACCGGGAACCCCGGTAATTCCTCCGAGAGTTTCGCCTCCGCGCCAACTTCAGGTAGCACCTCCTCCACTTCCTCCTCCGATTTTGCGAACCCCTCCACATCCGCTACAGGAACATGACTATTTCGCGGCACAACCGCAACCGCCGATCCGCAGGTCACAGCGTACACGGAAAAAAGTTGTCAAATTCAACCTTTGAACTTTTTTCATTTTTTTCGGGGGGAAGAATATAGGATCTATGGTAATCGTGTAAATAGAATAAATAACGTGTAAATAGATGTATGAATGTATATATTAATAAAAAATGGAGTATGAATGGAAATCGACTTCTCTTTCAAAAATCCATCATAATAGCTTTTCAAGGTTTTTAAGGTTCAATTTCAAATTCAAGACTAATTCATGGTTTTTAAAGGTTTTCAAGGTCGGTAGACACCCTGTATCTACCATGCCAGAAGAAAAATGAGTAAAAGTTTTAAGTGATTAGCGAAAAATTTTGGGGACCAAGTGGTGGAAACTTGACAAAAGATTTTTCCGGCCTGAGTAAAAAGGTTTTAGGAGAACAGAAACAAGTTTTGAAAGCCTAAAAAAACATTTCAGAAGAAGGTTTCTGCTCAAGAATATTTTTTAATACTCAAGAACTCAAGAATGTTGAGTCTCGATCATTTTTAATGTCAAGAAATTTCAAAATCTCGAGTCTCGAGAACGCTCTCGATTTTCGAGAAGTAAACTTCGAGAATAGCGAGAATTCATAAAGTTTTGGGAAAATTCAGGAAACCTTTCAAAAAATGAATGTTTTTTTTTCCTTCCAAAAAGTAACTTTTTCTTTTTTATAAAATTTAATTATTTTTATTTCTCGAAAATTCTCAAAATGTTTAGAGAATTGGGCCTGTTTTCTCGGCTCGGGAAAACAAATTATTGCCCAAAATCAAGCATTTTGAAACCTTGAGACTCAAATGGTTGAAAGTTCGAGATTTTCGAATTCTCAAAAAGTCCAAATTCCCGAGATAACAGAAACCCTATTTAAAATATAAAAAACGACTTAATTCTGGAGCTCATGGTCCTCTAGTTTTAAGTACAAGTCATATCCAGTCATTCAAATATCACGCACGCAAAATAGGCCACCTTTTATTTTCCTCTTTTGTTACATCCCCTGTAAAACAATTAGTAGCCCCCTTCGGAAAATTTGAAATTAGTCCAATGACATACTGTGACTTTTTATCTGTTATAAAGACTTTTATAACAAACTAGCCGCTCCCCCGATCGGGGGGATATGAAACTGACGTTAAGCGCTATGCCTAAATTTAAATAATTTTTTAGTACGATTAACGGTACAATCTCAAACTAGAACTAATAGCTTTATGTTCAAAAAAATTTCGTTTTCGATTTTTTTCCGGTTCACTCCCATACTTACAGAAAAAAATTGAACAGGTTTCAACCGATCCTGATTCAAATTGACAATAGACCACCTTCAAAGTATATACAAACTTTGATCGATTACTCTCGACGAATCCAAGGAAACTTACCTGAAAATAAAAAAATAAAAAATTATAAAACGACTGTCTAAAAAGTGATTAGTGAAAATTGAACAGGCATAATTTTTACAAAATTTATGCATGAAAATTTCTGGCTTCTAAATTTTTTCAGTGTTACGAACTGCATCCCATATAATATCCAATCTATTAAATTTACTTGAAAATTTTTCATGAAGAGAATAAAGAGAAAATTATTTCCAAAAGGTGACAATCTTTATTTGAAAAGGGAGCATAGCACTTTTTTACTTCGTGGCTGCCTAATCGCAAAAACTCGAAAAACCACCCGCCAGGTTAAATCCCACAGCTTACAAAAGGTTTTTATTTGATCCAATTTGTAAAATTGCACAGTAAATGCTACAACTGTTTAGTTTTCATCAGCGATTAACTGAGCACTGCACACAAGAGACCCCAAATATAAATGAAAATATTCCAATTAATATTATTGTAATTGCGCAACGACTCAAAAATATTCATTTTATGTTGCTTTTCCCAGTTCGCAACCATAAACATTTACCCCCTTATGCAACAGGAACTGGTAATGAATAATGAGCCCGCAATGTGCAAGCACAGGTGTAATTCATCATTATACACAACGCTTTTTTTTTTTTTTTTTTTTTTTTTTTTTTAGAGAGATCTTACACAGAGTAAAAAGAGAAATTATAACTCATTAATCGATTAATCAGGACCGTCTCTTTAGGTTTCGTAATAAGAAATGCAGTTAAATTTTCCGAACAGTCTTTGGAAAATAATCGGAGAAAATCGTATGCCGCCAACCATATGAAAGTTCAAGTAAAATGATATCAAGTAAATTCAACAAATAAAAAAAAAAAAAAAAAAAAAAAAGGAGATAAAGAGGAGAAAGCAAAAAGGGGCAAGAAGACCTAGAAATACATTTTCAAAAAATAGAGAAAAATGAGTATTGATCTCGAAAAACTCAAGGGAATTACAAAAAGGTTTTCTAATAGAAAATGAGGGCGGTTTTCAAAAAAAAAAAAAAAAAAAAAAAAAAAAAAAATCGCGTTCGCTTTCCTTCAAAAATTGATATTTTTCCACCACTCGTCTCGTCGGCTATCCAACTCGGTCGACAGGTAAAAACTTTCCCGACTTGTTTTTAGTTCAAAGTCTTCCGATTTAATATATCTTCAAAAATTGATTTTAAAGTGAAGTGAATAAATAAATAAATAAGTAATAAAATTAAATTAAATTAGGAAATTTTTATAATAGGACAGATTTTTTCACCCGTTTTACAGTAATGAAGTGTTAAAAGATTCGAGTTAGCAATCGCTAATGGTGCATCACAAGAAAACACTAAAACAGCACTTTTTCCTCAACACACTACGATTTCAGACCTTCATATATACTTTTTTTAGAAAGCTTTCTTTTTTTTTCCTTTATTTTATTTTCTTCTTTTAATTTCAATTTTTTAAGAGTAAAAATGACAAAGGCATTCACCAACTACCAAAAGCAGTAAAAGTTGTCAACTTTAAGTCGGCTAAAACCAAAAGCCATACAAAACGTGTTCTTAACCCTTTCCAGTCGGAAACCTTATTTTTGTATTGGTCTTATAAGACGGCATTTTCGTTTGATTTAGAATTAGCATATTGCCGTGCTAGGACGCCCCTTATTTTTCGAATTTTCGAATTTTATATGTCTAACCCCCTCAAAGTTTTCTTTTAGGAGTGTTAGTAAACGCTGAATTTTTTCAGATTTTTAAAATGTCGGGAAAGTGTGCCTAATGGGCCATCAATTTTAAAAAATTCTCATAAAAACCTAAAAATTTTTTTATTTTTTTTTTATTTTACTTTACTTTTTTTTTTTTTTTTTTTTTGTGTGTGTGTGTGTGAAAAAGCACTCGTTTTTTTATCAAAAATTTTGCTTCACGAATCTGAATTCAAATTTTTTATATCTGCCTAAGTTATTGTGTTAGAAATAAAAATAGGGCAAAAAATAGCCTAAAATAGCATAAAATGACAAAACATGTTAAGTCTTTAATTTTGCTAATATTTTGACCTCTGGCTCAAAAACTTATGCTGCTTCTCCATTTTGGCTCAAAATTAATTTCCTAGAATTAATTTTCAAAATTTCCGGAAGTACTGTGCTTTAGTTATTCTATGAATTTTCGACCATGGATTAAGAATACAAAAAATGCAATGTAGTAAAAATGGCCGACTCCATTTTTAAATCTTGGGTTAGAAGTCCATAGAATAACAAAAGCACAGTACTTCCGGAAATTTTGAAAATTAATTCTAGAAAATTAATTTTGAGCCATAATGGAGAAGCGGCATTACGCAGATATAAAAAAAATCTGACTTCAGATTCGTGATGTACACAAAATTTCCGATAAAAAAAGCAGTGTTTCTTCAAAAAAAAAAAAATATATATTTTTGGGTTCTTTTGGGAATTTTTTAAAATTGAAGGCCCATGAGGCACACTTTCCCGTCATTTTAAAAATCTGAAAAAATTCAGAGTTCACTAACACTTCAAAAAGAAAAATTTGAAGGTAGAAAATTAGGGTTGGTCGGCATTAGGGTGGGTCGAAAATAAAAAATTTCGGATTTTCAAAATGCCTAATAGCGCAATCGCTGCTTTTTGTCATTTGAAAAAATTTTTTACTTTTTTAAATTTTTTTAAATTGGCGTCTTGAGGTTTCGCTAGAGGGCCAAAGTTTTGGAAAACTCCATAAGGGATGAAAATTGGACTTTCATTTTTGTGGAAAAAGTATCGTTTCCTATCGCATTTTTTACGTAGTTTGAGTGTAACTATTTTTTTTCTTGAGATATTGTAAAAATGTGATAAAAATATTGGAATTTCAGATTTTTTCCATTTTCATGCCATATTTTGCCTGTGTCTCAAGAGCAAAAATCGCTAGACGCAAACATACTTATTTTCGAAATCTGCGTTAAAAATCCGATAGAAAACGATAGTTTTTTGACAAAAATCAAAAAGTCGAATTTTCATCCCTTACGGAGTTTTCCAAAACTTTGGCCCTCTAGCAAAACCTCAAGACGCCATTTTAAAATATTTCAAAAAGGAAAGAAGTTTTACAAATGACAAAACGCAGCAATTGCGCTATATCAGGCATTTTGAAAATCCAAAATTTTTGATTTTCGACCCACTCTATTAGACATATGAAATTCGAAAATTCGAAAAATAAGGGACACCCTAGTATACGGTCGATAGCGGTCGATAGAACCTAAAAAGGTCGCTAAAAAAATTATTTAAGTCGCCAATGTTTACCTTATGGACAAATTCTTTTTCGAAAAATATACCTTAAAAATCGTTACGTTTTTAAACATACGTTTAAAACATTTTAAATTAATAAATAATTGTTAGGAGGGGTTGTTTATAACTTTCAAACGAATTGAACTGCAATGTAAAACCTTACTTAAAAAGGAGTTTCAGTAAAGCTCAAACTTGAAAACAGTATTACTATACAAATTAGAGCAGCTTTCGTTTTTTAAGCGCAAAAAAAGCTATTTAAAATTGTGATTCCCTATCGAAGACTTTACCTGGAGTAAAAAAAACCCAAACGTTTACATTTTCTTTGAAAAAACTAACATGAACTTTATGCATTCATAAGGCAAAAAAAAATTATTTGTTATCTTTTGAGGTATTTCGAAGGAGAGTTGTCACGGGGAAGGAAAACCTCGGGATCTTGTTTTATTATATATCCCTTAGTTATATATTTATGATATACCGAGTCGTACATCATTATCATATGCCGCAATATCCGCACCACGCATTAACGGAATCACCATTCGCTCATACACAGAATATGCACTATATTCCTCGCATCTATTTATTCTAAAACTTCCTCGAGGATTTGTATACATTATCTTAAAATTTATAGCTCCAGCTATGTTTCGTCAAAACGTTTCCAAGTGAAACACGCAATGACCGTTCACCTTAACTGACATAAAATTTCCGCGTATTGTTTACCCACATCAAAGAAATCAAAGAAGAGTTTCATTTTTATTACCTAAGGTTGGAATTCGTCATCGTAGAAATCGCAAAAAAAGAAAAAAAAATGTCTTTTTGCTTTTTTTTTTTTTTTTTTTTTTTTTTTTTTTTTTTGTCTTCAACTAAATTTATGTCAAAACGTTTACACATAGCCTGGGGGGTTTTTGATCCAAAAGAAGTAAACCGGAGAAAAAATCTATTCGCTTTTGATTTACATCGAAAATTTTTTTTTCTTCTTCTTTCTTTCAGGCAAATAGCAAAGAAAAACTTGAATTATATCATTCCGACTCTATTTTCGAAGATTTAAAAAAAAAAAAAATTATTTACATAAAAAAGTTTTAAAAGATATAAACGCAGTTTTAATACCTTTTTTCGCAAGTTATAAAAGTTGTACAAATCCTAAGTTAAAGTGTATTAAACTCATACAGAAATTTTTATAAAATAACGTTCTCCAAACAATTTTACAAGATTCCCACCTGTAAGTTTTCAAGAAAATATACAAAATCTTCCCAGTTTTAAAGTAGTATCGTAATTTGAGTAAAGGGGATCCCGTTTGCTCGCTAACTTTCACCGTTTTTCCCTTCATCGTTCATCAAAGTTAAAATGGCACTTTAAAAAGAAGAAAATAGCAACGAAATTTTCCTTTTCTCTCCCCCGCCCCCCCTCCCTCCGCCCTTCCTCTGCCTCCCCCAAAAAATAAAAACAAAAATTACGCCCAAGGATAAAATAACGATACGCGGAAATGAAAACCAGGGATCCGGGATGTTTATCAATACAGTGCAATGCAAAAGTAAATGAAAAATGATCGAGAGGGATGACAGACACCCCTAACCATGTTTATGATGTCGTAATTGTTGACACAGGTGACTCGTTTTCAAAATTGGTTGCCGTCCAAATGCGTCGCCTGAGGAGGCTTTTTCGTAACCGATACCAATGTATCATTAAGGGCTGAAATTCTGATGAATACTGAATTATCATCTATGCCCTTTGAGCCTGAAAAGTTATGATCCATAAAAGTTTCACGTCGATTTCGACCCAGCTTTGAACAGACACCAACCTGATTTGGGTAGACTTCAAAACAAGATACGAAAGCAAATGCCATATAAAGCTTAATTTTAACGCAAAGCATCATGAATTATTCCCATAATACTTTGCGATTGGGAAGAAACAAAAGCAGAGCTGCAATTCCAATTACATTTTCATCGGAATCGGGATCGAAATCGGGATCGAAATCGGAATTTGCTATTCCATAAGTAATTGAAATCGAAATCGAAATACGTGCTTTTTTTAAAAAAGAAATCAGAATCGGAATCGGAATCTCGTCTGAAAACAGCACGGAATCTTCGGAATCGGAATTGGCATCGGCATCCAAAAAAAATATTTTCGATCCAGAATCGGAATCGGCATCGTTATAGTATTTCTCTCGGCAAGAACCGAAAGCGAAAAATTTCGAGGTCGACACCGAATTTGATCGCCAAGCGAAGCGAGGCGCGGCAAACGGTCGAGAGTTCGAGATATCGAGCGTTCGACTCGCAGCAGAAGAAAAATATTTTTTGGTTGGAATCGGAATCGGAATCGGAATCTTACTCATAAATAGTCGAGATTCTGCGGAATCTAAATCGGAATCGGAATCGAAGTTGCAGCCCTGAACAAAAGCAAATTTAGAATGGCACAAAAGTATTATTATATCTAAGTCTTTTTTTCCTAACCTGAATTTTACTCAAAGTGAAATTTAAAAAATTTCCCACTTGGGTCCTTTATCGAACCCCGAATTTTCCAAACCACGAATCGGGTTTCGGGGTTTGTAAAATGCGATATCGCGAAAAAACGACACCGCGTTTTCCGAACCCCGAAATTAAAAATTACCGAATTGGTTTTCGGGTTTCATAAATTTCGGGGTTTGGGAATCCGGGGGTTATGACGCTTTTTGTTTTTCTTTCAATAATTTTATATTTCGGTGTAAAAAATTCGGCGTTTTAAAATTCGGCGATTTTAAATTTCGGCGTAGCCTATAGGGCAGTCTCCACTTGATGACGTTCACGGCATTCGCGTTGTCCGTCATCGCGGTTAACGTAATCGCACCGGAAGTACTTTGCAGGTTTTGCTCCCGTAAACGTTTGTGGCATAAAAAGAGTACCGTATATTTCATTAAGTATACAAAATTGGCTTACCCAGAATTTGTTTTGGAACAGATTTATTGTCTTCCCCATGCCCGAATTAAAATTTTTCTTTTTAAATCCGTAAAAACATCTTTCAAAACCGCCATTTTTAATGTTTGTAAATAGAAAAAAGCAGAAGATGATCAAAAAAATCGTGGTAAAAGATCCACAAAACTTCCGGTGCGATTACGTTCATCGAGAAGGCGGATAACGCGAATGCGGTGAACGTTATCAAGAGGAGACTGCCCTTATGTTAAATTCGTCTTTTTTAATTCGGGGCTTTTAATAGGGTTGCCAACTCGTAAACAAGTCCTTACGCTTGAATTCGGGGCTGTCAGGTCCTGAATTAAAAAACACGAACTTAACATACACCGAAATTTAAAATCCCCGAATTTTAAAACGCCGAATTTTATTATCGCCGAATTTTTTACACCGAAATATAAAATTATTGAAAGAAAAACAAAAAGCGTCATAACCCCCGGAATCCCAAACCCCGAAATTTATGAAACTCGAAAACCAATTCGGTGAATTTTAATTTCGGGGTTCGGAAAACGCGATATCGTTTTTTCGCGATATCGCATTTTATAAACCCCGAAACCCGATTCGGGGTTTGGAAAATTCGGGGTTCCGATATAGACTCCTTCACTTATAAGTGTTATTTTTAAAAAGGAACAAAAAAAGGAATTTAACTCCATTTACTCCCCATAATGTTTTTAAAAACGTCCGTCATTTATATTCTCAAACGATATTTTAATATATTTTTCTCGCTTTTCATTAAAAAATAACATTTTCAAGTAAAGTAATGTTATCTGTTGTATTTTTTCTGCACACCCAAAAGCGAAAATTAAGATAAAACTAAAAAATATTATAATAATGTTTTCGCGCCATTTTAAATTTAATTTTGTTTGTCCCCAATTGCAAAGCATTGTGGGAATAATCCATGATGTTTTGCTTTAAATTAATAAGCTCTATTCTGTCAAAGTTAAACATTCCTAGGGACTGAAATTTTGTGAAATTTTTTACATTACGTAACAGAAGGTAGGACTTATTATCTGTCTCCGAATCGAAAAAATAAATTCAAACTTCTCTAGTTTGAAAATTAGAGGCAATAACCAAGATTTGAACTGCACTTAAACTCCTGCAACATTCGTAGGAACTTCTGGAAAAAAGGATGAAAATTCGTTTTTAAACAAGAACCTCTCTGACATTCTAACGAGGCATATTGTCCGTTAACAACACAACAAAAAAAAAGTAAAAAGTTTTCGGATTTTCAGCACTAGGAAATCTCCACTTTTTTTTCTAAATTTGGGAGGATTCTATTAAAAGCGATCTCAAGGAGGATATCATCGCAAAAATCGGGCGTTTCAGCCTTAAGATCTTCAGATTCACAGACAACTTCTTAATTCCAAAATTTTGTCCGCTTTGATACAATTCACTTTTATCCTGATAAACCCGCTTAGAAAGCTAGAATATTTTCCGAACATGTACCTTTATTTATGGATTTGAGCAAAATTAAAAAAAAAACCAAGATCGATTTTATGAGAAAACGAAAAAGGTCAAAAAGCTTTCGGTAAACGAAAAGGTGTTTATTCAAACCGCCATTTCGTCCGGCGCATTGTACTTATGTTTACCATTAATGTATAACTCCGATAGAAACTGAAGAACAAAAGAACTCAAGTTTACGGTTAAACAATGTAGACTCGGTATGAAACAAAAGCACGAAATAAAATTTCCTCGAGAAGGGGAAAAAGGGTTGAAACGGGGAGAAAAAAAACGAAACTCTTGACTTTCCTTGACTTTTATGTAATTCGCACAGGAGAAAGACTGAAGGAAAAAAAGAAAGACTTATGAGAGGGCAGTAACTCTAAAGAAAAAGCGCTGAAAAAAAAAAAAAAAAAAAAAATTGCAAGTTGAAAGTATGAAAGTGAAATTATTTATCAGTTGGGATTTTCGCACAGCTCTGATTTTAAACATATGCTTATACAGAGAAAAAAAAGGCGAAGATATTCCGGCATGTATGGGTATTACACTTTTGACATGTGGGTTTAGCGTCTTTCGTAATCCGTAGTGATTGATTAAAGCATCGGTGTTAACTTGTGTTATCGTTTGATATCAGCACCACGGTCGCTAACTTCTGAATATTCCTATTAGTTTCGTCTCTTTTCCGAGTTTTCAATATCCTCCAAGAAAAAAAAAAAATCTCTTTCGCTCTTAATTTTTGTGGTCGAGAAAGAGGAAGGGAGAAATGGGAGGAGAAGAGAAGAAAAGGAAAACTTTGTCGAATCCTTGTATTGTGCTGGGTTTCGACTCATCGCCTCCATTTTAAATATTCAGACTAAGAAAACAGATTGTATCCTTTTAAAATTAACAACCCGGAGGCAATTCTTACGGGAAACGGTAAGAACCATGGAGTTTCTTTTTCTGATTCCACTCGCGTTTTTTAAAAAGATTTTTATTATTATTATTATTTTATTTTTCTTCTCCCTTTTACGGGGTATTTTTTTTATTGGGAGTCATGTGAGCTCAGTACCACTGGGCAATCACATGATCCCAAAGCCAGATGTTATGGCTCGAGCCTGTTTTAGGACTGGGGGATCTATTACTCGTTATGGATATCTCTTCATCCAGCCTATTCCCAGGCAGCGGGGGGAGGGCATTTGCATTTAAGCGGTCGTCCTGTCCCTCTTCTGGCCTTGTCCTATGGCTCTACCGGGGAAGAACTAAAAAAAAAAAGTTTTAAATAATATTACAGTAACTGCTACCATACTGATAACTCCACTAAAACTTTTATGATTTCTCATAACTACACTTCACCGAGAAAAATATGCTTTCAATTTTAAGTTATTGACTTTGCTAGAGCCCAAATGTCAAAGATGTAAAAATTTAGCTCAATTTGCTTAAAAATCTTAAAGCATAGACGTAAGTTTTAAATTATTAAACTAAAATTTTAAGCAAATTGAGTTAAATTTTAACATCTTTGACGTTTGGGCTCTAGCAAAGTCAATGACTTAAAATTGAAGGCACCATTTTTCTCGGTGATTCCCTTTTCCCGAGGTTAGAGCAAATCATAGGGATCATACAAGTATTACGTAAGCACTAAAGAGGGGAGGGGGGATCTCCGAAATGCTTACGCTAATGTTAAATCTCCATACGAGGAAGCCTATTTTTGCTTACTACCAGGGAGGGGGTTTTGAAAGGCCAAAATAATGCTTACGCAATACTTGCATGATCCCATATTTTAATACAAAGTAAAGTACTATCACATAACTCAATATAACATAACATATCATAACATAATATAACAAATATGTTATATTTATGTTACACGAAGAATATGTTTTTACGGAAAGTTTTTAATTTACCGTAAAATGAGGTGAAATTGACCGGCGGGGTGAAATTGACCACAAATCCCAAATCAGCTTTTGGCTTTTCTGGGCTGATTTCTGGGACATTTATTGTATTTTAGATTTGTCATAATTATTTTGAAGGTTAAGACAGAGCTAAGCATGAGAAAATTTGGGCATTGTTAGGTCAACTGGGCTAAAATTTGAATTTTATTTTGATATAAAAAAGCACGTTTTTTGAAAGTTGTCAAACTTTCATCTAAATAAGGCCCTTTTGATTTCGCGAAAATTTTTTATCCTGGATATTTGTTTCTAAAATTATTTCAGTTGAAGATCCATTCGTTAATATTCGCATGTTTTTGCGTTTATAAATAAAACCAGCCAATTTTAAAAAAAAGGGTTCTAATCTTTCAGGTATGGGGTGAAATTGACCAGGGTCAATGCACTAGTTTTTTATTCTTTTAATGCAATGAATGAAACAAAAGGCAATACCGGAATTCAGAACAGGTATTGGCATGGACAGATTACAAGCATTTCATTCTTAAGTCAATTTTGGCGAGAGTAGGCCTATGAGCCATTAACTAAAATATCAGAAAACCTCTCGGTAATTTAAAAAATCTTGCAATCTTTCGGGAAAGAAATTTGCGACTAAATGGAAAACCAAAAAGTTACAGGAAAATGGAGATGAAAACTCGGAATTAAAGAACCGAAAATATACACGGGAAAAGTAAAACAGTAAAAAAAAAAAAAAATTAAATTTAAAAATAATAATAAATAAATAACTGTAAATGACACCCCCAGGTTTCCAAAAATAGTCAAATTTTTTTTTTTACTGATATTTTATTTTATTTGTATATCTATATATATAAGACTGATTGTCCTTAACGACTCATAATAATAGATGACGAGATCTCATATATCCCGCGGCCCGAAAAATCTGAAATTTTCGCAAAAGGTTCGTTTCGATTTATCATTTAATAAATAAGACTTTCATTTCGGAATTCCGAACCGTTCCCGAGAAACCCGGAAAACCAAATCCGGTAAAATCCTAGCTTTAACTTACGGCCGAAGAAAAAAAAAAAAGAAACGTAAGGGTTTCGTTCACTAGCGAGGAACTTTTTTTTTTCAGTGATGACCCATGCTTTTTTTTCACTCATTCGATAGAGGAAATCCCAAAGAAATTTTCGGTTTTTTCAAAATTAAAATCGGCCGGAAAATAACCGAGAAACCGATTTTTCAAAATTCCCTTTTTTTAAAGTCCGTGGATGTTAGACATAATTAATATACAGAAAAAAAAAAAGAAATGTAAGGTGTTCGTTCACTAGCGAATAACTTTTTTTTTTCAGTGACGATCTATGTTTTTTTTGGACTTATTCGACAGAGGAAATCTCAAAGAAATTTTCGGTGTTTTTAAAATTAAAATCGGGTTGTAAATGACGAAGTAATGGGGGCTCAAAGTTGGGAGCATCGGTCGGGCTCATATAGCGGGAAGTAGAGTTACTTATGAACGATGAATTGAAACGAGCAACGGTTTCGGGCAAGAGTTTTTTGTTTTTTCATGCAGGCTATGCCTGTTCAAATCTCGGTGTCAACTTTTTTTTTTTTAAATAGCTGAGGGGGGGGGGGCTGTTAACCTATCAAACTAATTTGGTTTGGTTTGGTTTGCTGACTCCGGTGCGGTTTAAAATCTTAGAGATTTTTTTTTTTAAATTTTATTTGACCCTTTTTCTAACAAGGGCCCATGGGATTTTTATTCACCGAATCAGCAAAAATATAATGCCAATATGGAACAAAAAAAAGAACTTTATCCCAAACTGTTCCCCAGAAACCCCGGAAAATAAAAAAAAGGCTTCAAGTTTATGCAAACGGGGAAAATTAGTTCTTTATCACCAACGGGAAGCTTTTTTTTTTTTTTAAATAATATTTTGACAATTTTTTTTAACCTTTAGCAAAAATTTTACTTAAGTTTTTTTCGTGCCAGGAAAAAAATTATATTTTTAACGAGCAAAAAAATTGCCTTAAGAATTTTAAATCGTTTCATTGTTTAAATTTAACGATATTAGGACTGTACCCCAAAGACGTAGTCTTACAGAGGAATAATCCGATTTTTTTTTTCCTGCCAGATTTTTAGTTTCAAGGTATACAAAAGGCTAAAAATTATAAAATTTGATAAAGCAGGTGGAAAACACAGGTTTTGATGTTTTTGGAAGAAACTCTTACGTTGAAGCCTATAGTGTTTTAGGGCTAAACGAGACTTCAACCTTTTTTTTTATTTATTTATTTTTTAAAAAATAGTCGGATTGCCTAAATGTAAACGCTCTCCTTCATTTTGCAACCGAATTTCAAATATATTTTTTCATACAAAAAATTACGTTTTAAAATGTGATGAACATCGCAATTGTTCTTTAAAAGATATGAAGTAAATACAGGTACGACTTTGAAATTTTGCATAGAGGACTGATGTAATAGTGTTGTCATTCGGTTTGATTTTATCTTTTTTTTCATGAAAATGAACCTGTACGTAAAAGCTCACCAGGCATCTTTCCATGAACAGAAATCAGTTCAAAATTTATCTCCCTAGAATGCTACATCATTCCTAGGAAAAATAAACGGGTGTGGACATTTTGGGAGGGTTTACATTTACCCAACCCGACCCTAAACGTTTTTGTGCGCAATTTTTGAAAAAAGCTTTGTTTGTCAGCGAATGGCCTATAAGATTTCAGCGATTTCGATTTTTTTGTTTACTGAAAAGACCTTACTGAAATGAAAACAATTACCCAATTTAAAAAAAAAAAATTCCAGACATTCTTGCGAATTTGTTTATGCGAACAAACTTTTCGAAAGAATACCGAGCCGCTATTGAAATTTCTTTTTTGTATGAAATGTAATATTTTGTATAATTTTCCAACCAACCTAAAACTACTTAAAGGCAGGAGGGGCGTAATCCTCTCAGTTGGGGCTATCGGTATGTGGATCAAAGAGGGAACCGGAAAGATGTTCAGTAAAAGAATACACCAGAGGCACTCAAAGAGTGAGCTCGATTGATATTTTGATTTCATATTAATCCCAACTTTGCCTTATGGGAGAAACAACATAAAAAATTTATGTGGACTTCTTAGAACATATTTACATAATATTTTTTACTGTGTATCCTTAATCATAAACGAATTGGCTCAGTTATTAATTCCATTTCTGGAGAAAGAGTTTATTTAACTCTAACTCCATCCTGTTTTTCAGCACTCTATTGCATGGGTGTTCAATAGAGAACACCGCTCTTTTATATTCATTTCCTTTTTTTGGGTGTCTTGAAAGGTAAAAAGAAATTTAGAAGGCATTTAAACAGCACTGGTAATTTTAAAAAAAAAAATCTTTTAATCAGGCATTCGGAAAACATAATGTAAGAATCTTTCTCTGAAATTTACCAGATTATATTAAGTATGATAAGATTAATAATAATGATGTTAATGCTCCGTTTAATATACCAGAAAAGCCGAAACAATGCTGCAGCAAAATAAGGTTTATGGTGTTGCTCTTTCAAAAAGGACCTCGCTTTAAAGTTATGGAACGCTTAAACAAAATTCAACCGATCTGGCCAAACTGTCAGCTATTTCTTTTTTTCATAGAAATTTTTCTTGCGGCCAGCTGCTCTTAAACCGGACCGTGTATAAAAAGGAATCATGGATACGAGCAATTGAGGCCAGGTCGGGCGAAGCCCGACCTGGCAGCAGTTGCTTGTCTATTATAAGTTTTAAGGCCAATAACATTTTTTCGAAAAAAAAAGCTGGATTTTTTGACATAATTTGTCATTTTGCACCTTAATACATATAAAATACATGCCGGTCAATTCACCCCTATACGGGTGAAATTGACCAAAAGCTGTTTTTAATTTTTTTTAGCTTAAGACCATAACCTGCAAATTTGAACTTCATAGGGTTAATAGATCTAATGGTCCCAGATAGTATTCCTTAATTTTTTTTTCGACTTTTGTAATAAAAAAAGCTACAGCTTTAGTCAAAGTTGAAAACTGGTCAATTTCACCCCGTTTTACGGTAGTGTTTTTTTTTTTCAGGTTTGCAACGAAATTCGACAAGTAAATGGACCTAATGGAACTTGAAGGCGTTATTTCAATTTTCTTTTTCCTCCCGATACAGATTTCAATTTATAAGCAAGTTTAAATTTGATCCAGATTCCCTTTTTTTTGGTATATTTAGAGGATATAAAACGTCATCACAATATATATTCATATTCAAATCGACCCTGTGCATCAGAATTTTGAATGGTGCGACTAATTAATCCGTGACATCCTAAATCATAAGGCCATCCTATCGGGTGACAACTTTAAACGTAATGTGATGGCATTAAAAGACGGGTTTAATTACGGGACAACGGCGGGAACCCAACCTTTCGAACGGTATGAGGGGTAAAGGGTAACCGAGAATCGGGATCGTCAACAATATAAAACTCGTTTTCCATGCGATATTTTCCCTTCCGTTTTCTTATATAAAATTTTTTATTCAATTCTAGACGCGATTATATTACATTTTATTTAAGCTACATAAGATAGACTCCTCAGGGAAAAGAAAGTCTCGTCTTCGATAGCGGGGATTTATTCTACATCAAGAAGGAATAAAGAAAAACGAGATACGGCTAATAAAGAATCGAAATCATTCCGATTTAGTTTCCGTGGTTTTGTGTTCTTTTCTCTTCTCTTCACATATAGACTACTGAGTAGTAGAAATAGACAGGTATTACCTATAACCGGTGGCCGGTAGCTTATTTCATAGCTCGCTCGACTCTCAATCATGACATGAGATACAACGCGTTGTATTTTTATCTTAGTTCACAGCTAAGGGGCCGATTTGGCACTGCTGTTCAGGTAAAGTCTCGAGATCAATGAAGTTAAGCTTCAACTATCGCGGACGGCCACTGGATGGGTGACCATCGCAGCTCTTGCGGAGAATGTCGAAGCCTACAGGTATGTTCGTATCATGGTGCTGGGTTTTTCGATAAGGCATAACATTGTTTCACATAAGCTAGAGAGCTAATGATGCATATAATATTGAAAATGGTAATAATGTGCTGAAGAGACTGTTACGATGAAGGTCAGAAAACGGTCTTTAAACCTTTGTTATTATTATTATCCTCTTGGTTCACAGCTAGGAATTTTTCTTAAGTGAGATCAGAGCGCTAGTCAGAATATCAACAATTACCACTCCTCGGCAGGCACAATCAGAAAAAAAAACCGCCTTGATTTTTGAATGAATTTTTTTCAAACTTCTGACCTCAGATTCGGAATCAGGAAATTCAAGCTCAATAATGTATTCAACATAAAGAATCATGTTCTCCAACAGATTATACCAAAAACTTTAGGTCGCAGCGCCGTCAGTGGCCATTTTAGAACTAAAATGTGCATAGTTAACCGGGACATGAATGGCATAGGAAGTTTCCGGACCTGTCTATACGACCGTGCCGGATATATCTTGACGAAGGTGCGCGAGCTTCATGTCCCACCCACTTGAGCCTTTGAGACTTAATCACACTAGTAACTTGGTTTTAGGACCGGTTTATCAAACACCCGGTTTCGTAAAATCGGTTTTTACGTCCTGGAGGGCAGACCACGGATCCGATGGGAAGATAACGTCGCGGCTGATGCGAGAACGTAGGGAGTGCCCGACTGTCGAGGTGCCTGCCAGGAGAGGACCGAATGGATGAAGGTTTATAGTGCGGCGATAGGGCTCCAGGTCCTGTAAAAGCCAGGTGTGTGTTTGTGAGAACCAAGTTTTAGAAAAACTGGGGATCTGTTTAGTTCATAGTTGCCGGGAATTAGAGATTACTAGAATCTTCCGTCCAAAATGCCTAATTACGTAAATGTATAAATATTATAAATTTTGTATACAATGCCTCACATATAAGGCCACGGTTCTTAAAGGGTTAACCCCCATCCGAATAAGACCACCGCTTGAAAATATCCTCACGTTTCACCCAACGACTACAAAGTAGAATTTAAGAGATCATCCCGAAGCATTTGGAGATCTTCAAATACTTAATTCGAATAAAATCATGCATAAAGAATTTCCCGTTAGATGTGATTAACACCTTTTAGTATTCAAAGTGCTTAACAGTAACTCGCGTCACTGAGTCTAGAATCGAATTCTGTTTACAACAGGGATAATCCGAGCGTACTTAGCTCCTTTTTAATGTGAAGCGAATATCATTAGCCATTCTCTTTGCACGGCCCTTGCTTAAGAATTAAAACGAAACAACTGATTTTACATTCGAATTGTTTACATCAGAAAGCAGCCCCCGTACCCGCTTTTTAATGCGATCGCTAATTACACGCATCAATATTCAATGCAATTTTTCGCGACCTTTGTAATTGTCGATCATCTCGATTGCACTTTCATCTCCATTACGTATACGGCAAAAAAGGGAATTTCAATCATTATCCCGGTCCCGAATTCCCTCTTTTCTCGCCCGCTTTTTTTTCCACCCATAGCAGGAAAAGCTAAAGCGTAAAAAAAAAAATTTCGAAAGTGATACGATAAATCATCCGGATAATTTCTCGAATCTTTTAGAAATTCACAAAATCTGACAACCAAAGGAAACATCGAAGAAAGTCGAGGAGCACTTGTTGGATTCTGAATTTCACTCGTAGTCCTATCCCTTTGATGTGAGGTGTTAACAGATGAAATTCTCACGCTGCAAGAAGTTCAGTTCGTTTTGATTTTATTCGATTTTCGTAAGCAAAATGCAGGAAAAATCGAACCAATGAATACATCTAAAAATTATGTTTAGATAAAGACTTCTTGAAGGGTCACAGACTCCAGAAAAAAGTAAAAAATAGAAGTGCTCATAAAAAAAAAAAAGAGTTTCTCAATTCGAATTGGCTTCGGTCATAGAAGTAAGCGAACCGAAAAACAGAAACTGAGCTTATGAGAAGAACCGATGGTTAACGCATTTCACATCCAGATCCATTTGGTAACATTAGAAAACAAACGGAATTTATGATGAGATGACACCTTCCCTGTATGGCTATAGGAAGATGAGACGGAAACATGGAAATCGGACCCAAAGCGAGATCATTTTTAATGTCAGCAAAAAAAAAACTCTCGTTTCGAAAGATTATCATAGAATTCGCGGAATACAGATAAAAATATCTGCTTTCATTTTCTTACGATTACTCATTACGTAAAAGAAAATCCTCATGTATAATCATGCCTTAAAGGGATCAACGTAATGCTCCTTGACAAATATCCTCTTTTTTTTTTTAACAAAAAAGTTTAAAGGTTCATGAAGCGAAAATTATAAGACAGCAACAAAACAAACTTTCCCCTCTTCTTTTTTTTTCCTTCTTTTCCATGAAACATTATATCAGCGTTTGGCAAACGGGACGATGATCAGCAAAGCAGAACGGCAAAGTGAAATAGGTAAAGCACTCCCGATTATTTTAAGTAAAAGCAACCGAAAAATAAAAACGAAAAATAAAATGTTATCCGATGCTAAATCGAATCATTTTATTTACCGCTTATATGTTTTCGGTAACATTTTACAAAGAATCGACGAACATTATGAAGTTTCATTCCGGTTTTTAGTATGGGAAAATATCAACTTTAAATGCAAGGGCTGCACTTTATGCACTTTATTTCATACGAGAGTATGAAAATTAACTCTGGACTTTTTGTGGGAGATTGCTAAACGTAAATATGGAACGATTCAAGTAGAACTGACGTAAAAAAATAAGACCTATTTCAAATCCATTAATCCCAGGTACCGCTTAAGAGAGCTCTGAGAATGCATTTATTGAAAAATTTACGGGACTTTTGAGAGGATTCCTTAAGTTTTAAAAGCTAGACAACAAGCTCGATTTTCATTTATTACAAAGCAAAGCTTCTAATACGCTGAAAAAATATTTAGCGTATAATGACTATCGAGGAAATCCGGGGCAAACTAGACATGATTTTTTTTAAATTAATATCTTTCTAAAATACCATTTTTCGGAAAAAATGATGTCTGTGGTTGAACTTTCATCCCCGGTCAAAGTCCTTTACTGATGATGATAATAATAACAATTATAACATAAGGTTTATTTAGCAAGAAAAGCTACATTTTTACTCAGTAATACATCTAAAACAAAATAATATAAATAAAATGTGAATTGTAAAAACTCCACAACTTTAAAAATTTAAATTATGAAGGTTGGGATCGATAGATAAGTCACTTGTTTTGAGATTTTCGCTGGAAACGAATGTATAGTATGCTCTTAACTAAAAACTAATATTTAAACGTGAAAATTTTTCATCAAATTTAAAGAAAAAGAAAAATAAAGTCCGGAAAGGTTTTTGTCACGTGATCACTCCTAAGACGATTTTCTATTGGTGTGACGTCATCTGTCTGTATCGAAGCGAGATATCGAACTCGAAGCGAGACATCGAACTCGAAGCGAGACATCGAATTTGAAGCGAAACACGTCTTGTTTGTAAACATGCTTGTAAACATTACGCATCGATGCCGTTCAGGGTTTCGAAAATGAACACAACCACTTTCAGGCAGATGACGTCACATTCCTTCACGTTCCATTTTGGTGGGCATTCAAATTCTAATTTTTGTTTATTCTCTTTTCGGGGGTTAACAGTTTTTTTCTGAGCCAAAATTAGGCTATTGTCATACCTCCCCTAGCACAATTAAATGATGGAGTCATCTTAAAACATGTGACTTCTCTATTTAACGATTTTAAAATGATGACAGGAACCAGTTTCCAAGTAACCTTTTACTTAATTATCTACAATCCGATTCTTTGGTTTCCTTCATGTTGAGTTTCTGCTTTTTTAAACCTTATTAATTCTTATTGCAAGGCATGACAGATACTTCTTTTATTGGAATCTTATTACCAATCACCTTCGCCAATTTTCTTCATGTTAAACCAGGGATTGAAAAGTTGATGCACCACATTTTATCATTGCCTCAGACATGACCTAGTTGTCCGCCTACAGATACCGTCCACACCTCGACAGGCAGCTTTCCTACGATTTAAACATCAACTTGATTGCATTCATGGTACTGTATCCCCGTTCTTCAGTTTAGATCCTTAGTTCCCGAGTTTATGACCTGATATTCGAGCGGTTTTGTACTATAAACGGTTTATAGTGTAGCCGGTAAGCGGCTTCACAAGTGATTGATTTTTAATTGAATTCCAATTTAATAACAGAATCACCGGTCAGATTTTTTAAGAACTTAATACCAACCGAAGAAAAGTATGTAAACTTTTCTCAGTGGTACGAATACGTCTCGATGGAAGCAACACTCTTTTTTTTGGTATTCTGATTCTTGCACCCGAAAAAGTTTGTGGAAACGATTAACAAAAAAGGAACTCGAACTCGCCCATACATGGTTTCCATGGGCTTTGTCATCGACCTCTAATTTTCTTCCACACGCATCTTCTTGATGTAATCAAAAGTTTTAATGACATCGAAGTTTCAAAGAAGACGTTTTGATAATTAATTGCCGAAACGTTGATCTCAGCTGCACAATAAGGAAAACGGAGGCGCGATTCACGATTTTTTCATTTTTTCATTTCAAATATAAATTTGCCCTAACGTAAATCTAAGCCTGCACCCTCGCACCACTGTTCCAAAAAAAAACTTTTTTTTTTTTTTTTTTTTTTTTTTTTCATATCCATTTCACGTTTAAAACTTATTTCAAGAATAATTTGGATCGAAGAAGGGAGTAAAATGATAACTACAATTCCTGTAATTTGAAAATCGAAACTAGTTAGCCAGAAATATTTTCTGTTTGGAAAATATTCATCGTAAGAAATATTAATTGCTTTTATGGAAAAAATCAAAACTGTCGTCATTATCCTGAAATTCCATTATTAGGATCTTCTTCCTATATTTAAAAAAAAAAAAAAAAAAAAAAAAAAAAAAAATTCTGCTAGGATTATTTTTGTATTTTAGGAAAATTTTGGCAAGTTTGACTGTATCATAATCCCACCTCATAAATGAAAAAAATAATGAGGTTTCAACAAAACGAACGGAAAGCCTACCGATTTACAAGGCCGAGCGAAAGCTTTCGGAATGAAAATTTAAAACGGTTTGCGTTTGATTTAAACCATTGTTACTCGAAACGATTAAACGATATGCAATGAATTCATGCGGGGAAATGAAACGATTGCAGTGCATAAAAGAAACATAACAACATTTTCCAGGGTGATCGTTTCCCGCGAAAATTTTCCCCACGTTTAGCATTCGTTCGAACGGAAAACCGTAACCGGTTTCTCCTCTTTTTAACCTGCGGGGGAAACCGTTTTCCGAAAGAGAACCTCCGCTTTGTTCTCTTCCTCATTAATTAATAGGCAGCGATGGTATAACCAATTTTTGTACACTGGAATATGTTTTTGCAACCGCGATTCCATAGTCAACTTTAACCGTTTCAGTCGAAAAATGCAGCAGCTTTATTTAATTCTTTAAATTTTCCAGTTTCATATTAAAATAAAATATAATTCCACTTAATTTTTTTTTTCATCTTTAAACGCAAGTTATCGGCAAAATTTTTTTTCTTTGTTGAAATCTGAAAACTGAGCTTCATTAAAAATGCTTTCCTCGCGAACCCGCGATAATAACAAATTCACTGGATTTTTGTTTATTATTTACGAGACAAAACATAATAATTCTGTGGATCGTTTGTTCCGCTTAAAAGCCATTAACTCATTTCTAAAAAAAAATAAAGGTCCCTCAGGAGTTAATATTTCAATCCAATCGTGGAATTCAGTTTCACTCAAAGAATGGTTTTCCGATATTTTACCCGGGGAAAAAAATCCAACAAGCATGCAGCTCAAAAACTCTAAATAATTTGCGCATTCAATTAGGAAGGAAAAACGAATTTATTTACCTAATTTCCTACGGACTTAAAAATTAAAAAAAAAAATTACTAAATCGATACGGAAAGATGATAAATAAGAAAAGTAAAGAAAGAAAAAAAAAGAAGGAAAAATAAACAGAAGCGGTATAGAAGAAGAAAAAGTCTTACCTTGGTTCCAGCTAGAAGAATGTCCCTAAAATAATAAAAAGAAAAACTTTGAAGAAAGAAAACAAGAAAAAAAAGTCGGAGAAGAAAAAACACAGTGAAACGCTAACATTTAGTACGTAAGAGGAAAAGAATTTTCAACCATTCACTTCGTAAATGAGCGACTTTTTATTTCCTATGCGGTTTTTATGGCCGGTCGGAAAAACGTGACCGACTTGCGATTAATCGCAATCATATTACATCCAGCCCTTTATATTGTTCTACAAATTTTCACAGAAAAAAATATACGTGCATTTGCGAACACGTTTAAGGCTTATCGTAAAACCTGAGGAAAAAAAAGGGGGAATTATCTTAACCCGCCGCTTTGGTGAAATAAAAAAAAAGTTGCAATGGCGTTCTAAAGTTTAAACATGAAGGGGTGTTATCAACCACAAGTTTTTTTTTTTTTTTTTTACAGCTTCTTTTTTTTTATTGTCTCATCAACATGACCGCAAACCATCTTTTCCCTTTTTAATACTTAAGTAAGCAAAATATTACTGACCCTTAAGTGGAGAATAACTTTCCAATACACAATAGACGAGAAAGTTTTAAAATTTAAGAATTCGACAGCTTTTTATTATAAGAAAGAATGAATCCGGTAGAGAGAAGAGATAAATGTTTTTTTTTTTTTTTTTTTTTTTTGCTCAATTTCTATAAAAATTCTGAAATTAAATTGATATCTTGGCAGGTTCGTCTTTTCTTACTTATAAAAGTAAAGGCTGCTATTTCGAATGTCTACGATGCTACCCAGATTCCCTACCATTTTTCCTAATCCATTTCTCCTAAATAAATAAACTCCTAATCCATTTTTTCCGAAAAAAATAAATTCCTAATCCAATTTTTCCAAAAAAAATAAATTCCTAACCCATTCATCTTAAAAAAATAAATTCCAAATCCATTTTTCCTAAAAAAAAAAAATAAATTCCTAATCCATTTTTCCTAAAAAATAAATTTCTAATACATTTTTCCTAAAAAAAAATAAATTCCTAATCCATTTTTCCTAAAAAATAAATTTCTAATACATTTTTCCTAAAAAAAAAAATAATTCCTAATCCATTTTTTCCGAAAAAATAAATTCCTAATCATTTTTCCTAAAAAATAAATTCCAAATCCATTTTTCCTAAAAAAAATAAATTCCTAATCCATTTTTCCTAAAAAATAAATTTCTAATACATTTTTCCTAAAAAAAAAAATAAATTCCTAATCCATTTTTCCTAAAAAATAAATTTCTAATACATTTTTCCTAAAAAAAAAAATAAATTCCTAATCCATTTTTTCCGAAAAAATAAATTCCTAATCCATTTTTCCTAAAAAATAAATTCCAAATCCATTTTTCCTAAAAAAAATAAATTCCTAATCCATTTTTCCTAAAAAATAAATTCCTAATACATTTTTCCTAAAAAAATAAATTCATAATCCATTTTTTCTAAAAAATAAATTCCTAATCCATTTTTCCTTAAAAAAATAAATTCCTAATCCATTTTTTTCGAAAAAAATAAATTCCTAATCCATTTTTTTCGAAAAAAATAAATTCCTAATCCATTTTTCCTTAAAAAATAAATTCCTAATTCATTTTTTCTAAAAATTTTGGTTCGTTTTCCTAACTACTTTTTTTTTCTATTTTTAATTTTCCTAAATTTTTTTGATTTCTAAAATAAAATTTCCTAAAATCCATTTAGGGATTTAAAAGAATTAGGAAAAATATTCATTTTAGAAAATTTTATTTTATAATCAAAACATTTTAGGAAAATTGAAAATTAGGGAAAAAAATGGTTAGAAAAAAGTTTTAGGAACCAAAATTTTTAGGAAAAATGGATTAGGAATTTATTTTTTTCCAAGAAAAATGGTCAGGAACGGCTACCCATTATGAAGTAAAACTCAAATACATGTTTCTATAACGGAAAAAATATACCCAACATTTTATCGAATTCAGTAATAACGATTTTCCTAAAGAGATAGACAATAGCCCCTCATGGTATTAATCATCCGTAATGAAAATACAAATTATTATTTTTTTTAGAAATCAGTCCTCTCCCCATTAAAAAAAAAAAAAATGATGATGATGAGGCGTAAAAAAATAAGGTTAATTGATCGATGGATCGTATACGTTCCCTGTTCTAATCTAATTATGATGCATATTACTGTAAATGAGACGAAAACAATGAATTTTCCATTCAGTGGTTCGAGGGGGAGGAAAAAAAAAATATTTAATTTTTTTTTAAGGGAGGGAAGTTCGCAGGTGAACGGATTTTCCTGAAAAACAAGTGTCAGCAAGTAAACTCGAGATATAAATCCTATTTCGGTTTCCCATAAATCACAAGACAAAGAATTAAAGTAAAGCTGTCAACGAACATGCTTTTAACTAAATCCTTTAAGACGATCCTTTTCTTAATGGGTTCTAATTCATCCTTCGTATTCCCGGCATTACATCCTGCGTCTCTTCCCAAGCAACCATGTGCATAACCAACAATCGACTCGAAATATATCTAATTTTCCATTTTGGCATTTCCATGACCATAAGCAAACGACAATTGAATTGTTCCTTTTGTTAAGCAATATATTTCCCCCCACACACGGGTGCAATAATGCGATGTACCACTGTATACTGCACAAAGAGAAAAAATGAGGAAAAGTTTGAGTACTGCGGAAGGAAATAAAGTACATTTTTCTATGCTCTCAAAAAATATTATAAAATGTAACATCGTGCTACTGGAGCACCGAAGAAAGATACGTGAAATGCCAGAAAAAGTGCCCACAATATTCAGAATTTTAAGCAAAATGTTTTAACTTTTAGATTTTGAAAGTACAGTTGCATAGTCCATCCCCTCTGAGATGTTATAATGGGAACCTTCAAAATTTTTACATTACCTAGCCTTTGACATAGGACTGCGTCTTAGGACGAACCAAGATGGTTTTGTCGTGTCCGGTTGTCTTGGTATTTTGGACACCAAGACTTAAAAAAAAAAAAAAAAAAGAATTCAAAAATTTTACAAAAATGTTTCAATAAAATTTATCAAAAATCCTTGATAATCCTTAAAATTTTCTTAAACTGTTAACGAAATTTATGATCAAATTTTTTACAAAATATTGTAAAGAACCCAGCACAGAATAATAGGAATTTGGGTGCCGGATAAAGTTTACATTTAAAAATAACAAAACAAAAACAAAAACAAAAACAAATGGATTTTTATCAGGTACCCAAATTCCTATTATTCTGTGAAGGGTTCTTTTCGACTAATTTTAAAAAACAAGGGAAAATTTGTAGGACTTTTTTTAGATTTTGATGATTTTTGATAAAATTTTACTGAAAAAGGGGGCCAAGGAACTAATATTAGGGCTTGGAGGATTTAGGGGGATCATCAACAATTTTTGAAACGAACATTTCGATAATTTTTGATTATTGAAAAAAATTTAAAACTTTATTTTTTGAGTTTTATTAAGGGTGCAAATTCACTATGGAATGTTGGACCAACGTGTTGGTACAACAAGTAGGACAAACATGTTGTACCAACTTGTTGGAATGTTGGACGAACTTGTTGTACAAACATGTTTGACAAGCGAACGAATCGACCATTGCAGAATTTACTTCCACGCCAAAATTAGTGTGCAACGTTGGTCCAACAAGTTGGTCCAACATTCCATAATGAATTTGCACCCTAAAAATTTTTGTTAAAAATGCTTAAAAAATTTTTTATTAAAAATTTTGATAATGTTTTGAGAGAAAGGTCATCAACATTTTTTAAAACGAAGATTTTGATGGTTTTTGATAAAAAATTTTTGAAAAAGGAGGCCAAGTGGACTAATATCAGGGCTTGGAGGATTTAGGGGGATCATTAACATTTTTTTAAACGAAAATCTCGATGATTTTTGAATATTGAAAAAACCTTTTTTCCCAATATTTTATGAAGCGAAGATTTGACAAAATTTTAGATAAATTTTTTCAAACATCTTTGATGTTTCAATCCAAAATGTAAATATCAGAAAAATTTTTACTGAAAAATTTTAATATAAATTTTATTGAAAATTTTAAATGAGATCATCAAGGATTTTTAGATTTTGGTGATTTTTGATCAATCTTTTTTTTTAATTCTTAGTGCTTATGGTTCTAAAACCAAAATTATCAAACGGGCTAAGTTAAATTAAAAGCATTTGCATTCCCAGCTGGAAAATTTTTGGTTGCAAACCCAACCAAAAATTCTAGACGTAGTCCTACCCAGGGATATGCCTCATATCCCCTGACTGTTTTTATTCAAGGAAGTCCATAGGGTAAGTCAGGAAAATGGGAATTTTTTTCCCATGTAAAATAAATGTACCTATAAGGTCCATCCAATAAAGGCAAACGATTAAAAGATGCACACAAAAACACTGTGAATTTCTTGATTATTTACTTGAAATATCGGGCCCATTGCGCCTGTGTCTCTTCAGAACTTTTGGATGCCGTATTTGGAGGATATTGTAATATCAGCATTTGTTAGGCACCTACTAAATGCTACACTCTTTTCAGTTCAAAAATTTTTTAAGCACTTTTTTTTAAATCTCTTGTGGATTCAACCCAAAAACATTTACATACAATAACCCTAGGGACAAAGAAACGACCCTGTGTTATTTCTTATTACTAAAAAAAGTACTTTCAGGATGAATTAACAATTTTCGGAAACAAAATATTTCATTTTTCTCAACGTAATGCCCAACAAAGCAACCCTCACAGTTCAACACTAAGATTAAACGCAGCTAGTATATTCTCTCGCCTCTAATATTTAAATCCTGCCGTCAGCAACTCAATGGCGAGTTTACTAAGATTAATAAAATCTAAGAGTCCGGTGAATTCATTATCTACAAAATCTAGGTGATCGCGTTTTTCTTAAAAAATATAAGAAATAAATTAAATAATAAATACATAAATAAATAAATAAATAAATAAATAAATAAAATAAAGTGAACAAACCGCAAGGAATAAAAGCAAGGATTTAAAATATGAAGAAATAAGTTCTCTTCAGGTCGATAATTCATTAAAACCAGCATGTTTTCCTTCAAGATTCCGATATCGGATTCCCAATTACACCATCAAGATAACGAACTTAAACCATTTCACCTCTGAATTTACTTCTCTCTCACCCCCTCCCCCCTCCACCGCTTTCCTTCCCTACCACCCCCCAGCCCTTTCGTCGTGAATTTATGTTTAACTTGTGCGCAATCTCGATATTTCATATCCGCTTACTTATTCCTTCTAGGTTTTCGGGATACCCTAGAGAATACCCAGTCCTACTGACGTTCTTAAATGGCACAGACATCTTTGTTTACTCCAATTAACATGAAACGTTCGCCTTGTCGCATTTAACATAGCTTCCCGATAATCCCACGAAGTGTATAACATCCTGATGTCTTGTGATTTCCATCGTTCAATAAGGCATCCTCTCTCTCTTTTAAACTTTCAAGCGATCCTTACTTTACGGACTGTACGGAATAAAGATACAAAAAAAAAAAAAAAAAAAAAAATAGTAGGCCTACAACAGGGATTCGAAAATAATAAGCTGAATAGGCACAGGAAAAAAAATCAACAAAAACCCATGGAATTAAATTTCATTACGCATATTGTAGTCAGTGCATATCGAATGATTTCGTGTTTTGGTCCCTCAAGAATTGGGCTAGGTCGCATGGCCGGGGAAACACAAAATAATTATTAAAGGATTTATTATTCAATTATTCGGTTCGATGAGCTTTTTTTTTCTGTTTCGAAAGGTAACACAAAACGGTTATGTTTCGAAACCGAAAACAAAAATATTGCAACCGGAAAAAAGAGAAAAATAAGCCTTAGGGCAAATGAGCCCAAAATTTCCTTCCCACATTCGATGATATCCGCAATACCTTTTTTTTTTTTTTTTTTTTTTTTTTTTTGAAAAACATTCTTTAGGAGCAGTGAAAACATTTTCCGTCCTTTTTTTTTTTTTAAATTTTGTTCATTGTATGGCATGAGACGACAGCAGTTAATTCAGTGTTGGAAATGTAAATATAATCGCTGCGGGGCAGCAAACATATGACGGTAATTGACAATATGCGAGCGATGCAAGAAAATAACCCTGCCTTTTCCGCGAAAACTCCCCGCATTGAAGCGTATTCCCCTGGGACCATCATCCAAAAAAGAAGTTCTTTTTAAATGAATAAGAAAAAAAAAAAAAAAAAAAAAAAAAGGGGGGGGAAAGAAGACTGCCTTCAAAAAATTTAGATTTTTTAAGATCATAAAGAAAAATAATTTGTTTGAATTTCGTTACACCCGTCCCGTTTGAGTAACTAAAATTTTATATCATTTTCCAGTAAAAACAAGGAAGGGTGGGAAGAAAAGGGATGATGATGAATTCTTGTTCCCGTTTTTATTTGATCTTCCACAGCTGTTTAATAGGCAATAATAACACGAGTCGTATAATATTTTTAAGGATATTAAAACCTGCTTTTAGCGAAATCGTTTTAATTTTTTTTTTTTATATCTTTCAATATGGTTTTTAGGAACCTACAAAAAATAAGCGCAGAAAGTAGTTTTGATAAAAGGCTTCACATAAAAATCAAAAATCCGTAACAAAGAAGAAAAAAGGGATTATTTTCCGTTAAAACCGTAATCTTCTAATTAAGTAAAACGACTTATTGATTTAAAGGAAGTTCTTAGCCGACCATACCGCTTTTCAAGTCACAGGAATTAATAAATGTTAAATCAGAAAGATGCGGGTCTGCATAAGTTTCGAAAGTTAAGAGAAAGATAATTCAACGTCTTCTAGTAGTGAGCCATTTTCCTAACTGAAATGCGTATTATTTAGAAATAAAACGTGCAAAATTTTAAATAGAAGAAAAAGACCATAGCATAATTAATGTCGAAAATTTGCAAGGGAATTTCAATATTAATTGCGTTAAAATATTTCTTTAACGTCAACAGACGTTTTCAAGCTCTAATCCACGAAATTTCCGAAACACGATATTTAGCCAGGCAAACTTTACAAAGTCACCAATAGGGATTGCAAAATACCGGACTTTTTCCAATACCGGTACTTCCGGTACTACCGACAATTCTAAACCTCATTCATGTCATGGTACTCAAATCCATAGTTTTTAAAGTTGTAGAAGCTAAATTTATTACCTATTTAGGTGTAAATTGTTGAACCCTTAAGCTTATACTGCTATTCACAAATTAATGAAAAGAATATTTGGTATATTTAAAACGTGAAAAAATCAAAAATTTTGAAAACAAAAATTACAAATTTTAAAATTTTATAATTTTTAAGATTTAAAAATTTTCTTTCTTTAAAAAGCTGTTAAGAAGCAAAGAGAATCTAAGCTTAATTGACTTAATCTCGGTCTGAATTTGATACAAAAATTTCCCGCCACGGAGAAGGCTCTCTCCGATTCTACGCTGGTTGGTCGAATCGTCTTAATATAATAGTAAAAACAAGCAGAAAGCAAAAGTCGGTGCTTTGAATAGCCTAATATCGGAAGATTTAAAAAATTTCCAAGAAAATGCGACCGAAAATAAGAAGACGGCTTTTAGCAAAGCCGCTTCTCATGAATCAACCTGATTCGCACCCGATCAATTCCGAGAATGTTTGCATCGAATTTGAAACAAGATAAAAATAAAAATAAGATTACGTAAAAATTTTCTAGTTAAGATAGCTTTGTATCAAAGATAAAGCGCCGTTTTAACCAATAAATTCGAAGAATTTCTCGAGTTGAAGTAAAACTAAAATCATAATTTAATTTTTTCAATTAAACTTTCCCTTATATCAATTTTTTCATTTTTGGAAAAACACCGGTAGTACCGACGGTTTTTCAACGGTAGTGCCGGTATTGCAATCCCTAGTCACCAAGAGCTGGCGTAACTGATTCCAAATAAGTTGCACAAATTCGAATATTGTCCTATTCAGAGCAAAACGCAATCCACATTAAAATAATAAGGAAAAGCTTTTCGGGGAGCTTGGCAAAACCGGCTGCACCCAATTGTTTCAATTTTTTTGCATTTCATTTGCTTGGTTAAAATAGGCAAAAACTAGCCATAAAGAACTTTTCCGAGCTCCCCAAAACAGTCTTCAAGTTCTTAACTTTTTAGATGTTAAAAAGAGCTGGCAGGAAGCATTTTAGCCTTAGAACAGTATTGGGTTGACCCATATTCATCATAATAAGTTTCCATCTTTAGAATTTTCATGTTATCACTTGAACTTTGAATAATTTTGTGAACACAAAACAAGATTCGAAAATTTTCGAATACATATCGTCTAAGCACTACAATAAAGTAAAAGTTGGGGATCCTAAAAGTAGAGATTAAATGGGCAGGCATGAACTTAGGATGTCAACCAATTAGAATTCTTTCAGCATCCTCTTTCATGACCACAGAACTTCCATCCTTTTCGCAAAATATTTGGCGTTCTTTTCCCCCTTCGAATAAATTGCTCCAAAAGTAAAAGACTGTCGCACATCTCTATTTTTTAGGATCCCTAATAAAATCAATTAAAAATTTACCGTTTAACTTCGTTTTTCCGACATCAAAATTCCGTAAATCCACCGGCTGGGAACTATTTAATCCAATATTAATCATTGTATCCCGATTGATGGAAATTGGGGGTTAGGAATTCGGCAAGTTCTTTCCTTACCATAATGTTTTGCTTTTTGCCTGTAACGACCATGTTAACCAAGCTAAAATAAGTACAAAGCTAATATAATAAAATTGCAAAAATCAAAAGCTAAAATTAGGGTTTAAATTCTCACAAGGCCTATGATTCTTTTAAGTGCTTATCTAATATTTGCGCAATCCTTAAAGTCTTTTTACAACTTCTATATAAAACAAAAAAAAATTGATAAGAGCCTTATTCTGAAAACCGCCCTGTCAACGAATAAATTTAGCCAGAAATTTATGATGAATCAAATATTTTTCAGTTTGACAGTCAAACAAACCTAATTAATTTTTTTTCTTTTAAATTTCCAATCAGCATAAGAAAATTAAAATATTTCTGATAAGCTGCAATGACTGTACACTTAAATATTGTGACTTGAAATTCCTCTGCACAGAGATAAACTCAGGTTTTAAATTGCATTGGTCCTATTTAAGTCGGATATTTTCTAAGGTTATACTGAAACTTTTTTTTTTTCACTTGCTTCTCGGCACTACCGGTCATATAAAAAAAACAAATCTCCGTTTTACGTCTCGGCTAATATTGGTATTGAAAAACCAATTTCATCCAATTTAACTTTCTTAAAGAAGAAATCATAACAAAAAAGAAAAAGAAAAAAAAAAAAAAAGCATCTTACCATTTTACTAAAACGAAATTCGATTTTTTGTTTAGACGAAATTACTGAGATACGAAAAATAAAACTGAATTTAACGCAGCGTTTACTGCTAATTGAGAAATATGAAACCGATAAGTTTGTCGCTTTAGAAAGGAAAAAATCCGTTCTAAAAAGTCGTTTCCATGTTTTTATTTATGTGTTAAAAAAGTCGTTTTTTTTTTAAATTCCGGAATTAGGGTAATTTTGTTCAAAGTAAATATTAATGTAAAATATTTAACGACCTTCCCATCGAATTATTATAACCTTATTTTCAGCCACGAAAAAAATAAAAGTTTAATGGTTAGTGAGGTATACAGCTAGTTTATAATTTTTCATTTATGGCACCAATAGTATCCTTAAGACATGTTTTTTTTCCAAAAAGGATGATTGCTAAAAAATCAAAAAACTATGTAAAACCTTAATAATTATTAGCATCTAAAGTATTTATAACTGACGTCAACCAAAAAAGGGTTGCGACAGAAGGAAAAAACTGCCAATAAAATCAAGAAATGCCTGTTATTTAAAAATTGCTTGAAAATATAAAGTAGCAAGACTTTTCATCAATATTTCTTAAATTAACATGTAAACAAATGATACCTAAAAGTAATTTTAAAACATAAAACTGAAAAACTTATTATCATAAATAAAGACCAAGGGTTTGGAACAAAATGTCATGGAAAAATGGCAAACTGTCCTTTGAAACTCTGAACTCATACACTTTAGACTAAATGAAAAGACGAAGGGTGCCTCAATCTTAAAAAAAAATTGTTGCAAGCTTTCCTCAAAAGCCCATTTTTTTCTTTCGGAACCTTTACTGTCAAAAATAATCATAAGTTTGAAAAGCAAGACCATAAGCATGCATATGCTTTGTGTGTTTTTCATGCCTCAACCAATTTTCATTTTTAAAGATTCACAATGGTGTGGCGAAGCTGTTAACTCAAATGCTTCCCAGAGAAATTCATGCTTTGTAAAATTCTTGAGGATATGATACCACATAGGAATAAGTTTGTAATTCACAATTATTCTGATAAACACAAAAGTAAAACAACAAAAAGGAAAAAAACAGTCCCAAGTGATCAATGGTTCTGAAAAAAAAAATCATCCTGGAGTCATAACCTAACCTTAATAAAAAATGATTATCCCAGATTATGAGAAATCCCTGTCTCCCTGCAAAATTCCAGGTAAAGAGAATATTTATGGAAGTATTTTATTTCCATTATCTACTTGTTGACTTGAGCAGGTGGACAAACATGGCCGGCATGACAGACAAGGTACCGCAATCGTAAACGGCATGCTTTTGCCTTTTTTGGAAAGGCGGAGATCCGTTAGGAAGTTGGAGAAATTTTTGAAACGACATACAATACGAATAAGATAAAACGGACTGAAAAAAAAAAATAACGCAGGCCAAGAAAAACCGTTCGAAATTTAATGTTTTGATTTTGACAAGTGTCAAAAATCGATGAAACGAGCATGGGGCCAGCGAAATAAAAATCTAACTTACCCATTCATATCCCGGAAATGTTCACGCTCCACAGAGAACACTTAAACTATTTTTTAATTACTAAAAATTATAAAAAATAAGCTTTTGCTAATAAAAATAAATACCCGACGCGTAACAAGTGGTCCCACTAACCAAGATGGCGACTATATAAATACATATTCAGTTCGGTTAGGGATTTCATCAAAGTGGCGCCACCTGTCACAGAACAGACCGGTAAAAAATCTCCGTTGTTGTTGCACCTTTTCAAATGCAATTAACTTTTTTTTCACTAAACGTATAGAGTTGAATTAATCTCTGTATAAGCAAATGTAATGTAATTTGATAATTGGAGATATTTAAAATCTTCAAAATATTAATAACATTTCATCGAAAAGTTTTTAATTCAATTGGATTGTTTAAGACAATCGAACGGTTGCGTGCAAAACAAAAAAAGTTTTGAATCCTTTTAAAAAGCTTTTTAAGTTCAAAAAAAAAAAATTAAATGAACTGACAACTTATTAAAAATCTGTCAAATTTAATATTCATACATTAAATCATCAATCGATCTAAAAATAATCCGGATCAAATCACGGAGTCATTTTTCTTTATTTTTTAAATGAAGTATATTTACAAATCCTTTGAAAAAAAGAAACAAAAAAAAAAAAAGGAACAGAACTACAACAGAAGTATATAGATGGAACAAAGCGATTTAATCGGCACTACTTTCACGAGATTTGTCATTTCAGTAAGGCAAACATGCGGCTCTGTTCACAATGACGTCAGAGAAATCTTATGAATATTAAAAGGGAATAAATAGATAGATTAATTTATAATTCGTACATCGATGCTCCTATTGTACTCTATAATTGAAAAATGACATTTTAAACAAAGCATGACTTCGCGCCAATTTATTTAACTTCATGGGTAAAAAGAAAATTATGCACCAGTAACAGTAATTAATTTATTAATGACTCTCTTATTAGCGAACAATTATGTAAATAAAAAGGCTAAACGATTGATAAATGCTTAATTGTAGAAGAACTGAATGAATAGGACTCTGTCGCAGCTGATACCTATATTTATTTTCAACACATTTCTTGAAAATGAAAAAACCACAGCAAAGGCAATCTAGAATTTAAAGATCAATGGAAGAAAAATTGCTGCACATTACTTCCGCTTCATGCTAACGTTAACCTGCAGCGAAAATTTTCATCATTTAACATATTTAAAACATGAACCACTGTCGAAACATTTTCTCCTATAAAACATAATTCCATTTAAATATTGTTCACAACCATTAAAACCAAGATTACAGTACTCTATTGTGAAATATAAGACAAAGAGTTAGATTACATATTTCATTTAAGTAATTAAAAACATTTCTGTGAGGTTTCTGAAAATTGTTTAATTAGATATCTTATAAAAATGTAAAATTACAAAGTAATTTTGCGGATTCAATTACGAAAAGAAGAAAAAAAAGGAGAGTATCCATTTTCTAACATTTTCTCTTTATAAATAAAATATGAATTAAAAAATCAGAAACTTTTCTTGTTCGCGATTATTATGCTACGTCCTACGTCCAAAAATTCATTTTCCATACCTCACAAAATCTTAAGGAAGACCAACAATATTTAAAAGACTACTTTCATCTTCTTTTAATAATTTGATGAGCCTAGGATTATTTGGTATTAAATGTTTAATTATCAAGATTTGGGGATTTCAGGTTCATCAATATTTCCTTCTAAAATTTCCGAATCTTGATGAGTCAATTTTGATTCAATATCTGGACCAGAACGTTCAGTACTTTCTTCTACTTTTCTAGGAGAAAAGAAATCCTCTAATTTTTTTTGGAATATTTCGTTGAATTTACTCTTTCCTTTTTCACTTCTTTGAGCATTCACATCTACATATGTAGGAACTGTCGCTGACATCAACGATTCCTTTTCTTCCTTAATTAAATTTTCAATTTTTTCCTCTTTGGCATCATGACTAGTTACTGTAATATGATAAAATTCGCACATGTTTTTCGTTTTTTCATAAATTCCAAAATATATGAATCCTCCTAATGTGATCCACAACACTCTAGGAACTACACCAGCAAAAAATCTAAAATTACAAAGTCATTCATTTTCACAACAAAAAAAAATTAAAAACAAAATGAAAATTACCCTTTAATTCCACGCTCATGCAAAATATCAACAGCAATGTGGTAAATTAAGAATCTTTCATAAAGATAAATATGTTTTTTCTCAGCTAGCATTATTCTAGTTTTAATAACATCCATTGGAGTAGTAAGAGCAGCTGCTACTCCTCCTGTGAACAAAATTTAATACCTTATTGTGAAAGAAACAGCAAAAATATTTTTGTAAAATATTATGTTCATTTCCCAACATACCTGCTACAGCTCCACAAAAAGCAGTCTTAAGAGCTGATAATTCATTACCACTTCTAAATTTTTCTTTTAAATACTCCCAGAGTGGAAACTGTATGGCAGCAAATGGAACTTCTCTTGAGATTGTGCTTAAAAAACTGAAACTAAGTTATTAGAATATGCTCCATAAATGCAATCAAGGAAAAGGATTGAAAGGATACATGCAACAGAAGAGATAGGTTTAGGGAATTTGTTTTAAAAAATAGGAAAGCTCTAAATGAAAAAAATCTCACCCTCTGTACATGCCAGGAATTCCTTCACTTATTAATGCCTTTCGAACTATGTCTAGACTTTTAGTGCCTTTTGGTAAAATCTGTTGCCTCTGTTTAATAATTTCCAAAGGAACTCGTATGGAAGCTCCAATCTATGAATAAAATATTCAATAATTTCAAATGAATCAAAAATTGTTTAGGCAAAAACAAAATTACTTACAATTTCTGCAATACTTGCAGCTGCAACATGTGTAAATACATCATATTTTGGGTTATCTGTCTTAAAATGATTTACAGCTGAATTGTATGTTCCAAAAAAAATAGCCGCTATAAAAATTTAGAAAGAAAAAACAACCTTCAAGTTTGATAAAACATTGCATCCTTTTATCTTACATATTGGAGCAGATCCTAATAAAACTGGGCCGATTCCTTTGTAAACCTGCCTAAAACCTCCTGAAGCATGAAATCCATTTTTGCTTTGAAGTCGAGTTTTAAGTGTATCAAGAGGAAATAAAGTTATGTCCACTACAAGGCCAGCTGCTGCTCCTGCCTAAAGGAAAACATTCTAATTAGTTCCCTTGCTTTAATGAACCTACAGTAAAACTTACCACTACAGAAGTTAACAGATTAGGATGACTAGTTTTCAAATGAGGCTGACCTAAATCATCTCCATCTGACTTCTCTGAAATAGTCACATCACTAGATGTTTGTTGCTCTCGGATTTGGCGAGTAACATTTGTTTTTGCAGAGTGCCCTGTAATGTTGCTTAAAGTTTCATCCATAACCTATGTTACGACATTCCATTCATTACCGTTTATCGCAGCAGATCCTACTAAAATTGGGCCGATTCCTACGATCAATAATATTCTAATGCTCATTTCACATAATGGCATCAAAGGCATTGAACCGGTGGAAAAAATAATTATTATAACAATAATAAGATAACGGAGCACGTGGTGAAAATGGAAATAAACAAAACATTCCTTTGAGATTCCTTTCCTTTGAGTCGAAAAAGATGGCTGCTGTCTTAGATGAAGTTGGAAAGTCGGAGGAAAAATTGGTGGATGATACCCAAAATGTGATCGAAGATTTAGAGATTGAAAACGGAGCGGAAGAAGCTTCCAAGAAAAAGAAGCGAAAGAAGAAAAAGAAGAAAGCTGGTATGCTAGTATTTTTAAATTCCTGTTTTAGCTGAAACATCCATCAACACGATTGGTTAACAAAGTATTAAAACCGGTATTGCAAGGCGCTACTTCATATTTAAATATTTATTGTTTCAGATGCAGGAGGAGCATCGGCTGATGTACCAGGTGGAGGAGATGTTGATGACATTACAAACAGCTTAAAAAACACTGATGTTAATGATGCACATGTTGATTCATCAGCTGTTAAAGGTAATGAAAGTAATAATGGTAAAAATAATGTGGATGGAGAAGAACCAAAAAAGAAGAAAAAAAAAAATAAATCAAAAAGTCAAAAAGCTACTGTATTGACTCAAACGGATCCACCCACTATTCCAATAGCAGATCTCTTTCCTTCTGGTAAGTCTGATAAATAATAAAGTCTGATTTTATATCCTATATTTGGATTATACTCATTTTGAATTTGCAGGAGTGTTTCCAGTTGGCGAAGAAATGGAATACCCAGTGTTAAAAGATGATCGTACTGCTAAAGATAGATTCACTAGTGAAGAAAAAAGAGCTTTAGATAGAGCCCATAATGATATATACAATGAAGTTCGTCATGCTGCTGAAGCACACAGACAGGTAATTTGCAAAATTATTATTTAAATATAAATTACACAAATAAAATAATTCATTTTTTTCAGACAAGAAAGCATATGATGAATTTTATTAAACCAGGAATGACCATGATTCAAATCTGTGAGGAATTAGAAAACACAGCTCGAAAATTGATAAATGAAGATGGTCTTAAAGCTGGATTAGCTTTTCCTACTGGTTGTTCAAGAAATCATTGTGCAGCTCACTACACCCCAAATGCAGGAGACAATACTGTTTTGTTGTATGATGATGTTGTTAAAATTGATTTTGGAACCCATATTAACGGACGAATCATTGATTGTGCTTTTACATTAACTTTTAATCCAAAATATGATAATCTTTTAGCTGCTGTTAAGGATGCAACTAATACTGGTATCAAAGTAAGTTTTTTCTAACTTTTACAACAAAATTTTTTAGGGCTAAAAGTATTGTACTTGTTTTTTGTTCTAGGCTGCTGGGATTGATGTTAAACTTTGTGAAATTGGTGAACAGATTCAAGAAGTGATGGAGTCATATGAAGTTGAATTGGATGGAAAAACATATCAGGTGAAATCAATAAGAAATTTGAATGGCCACTCCATATCTCCTTATCGTAAGTAATGTTGATTGATATTTTTTAAGAAATATTTTTAAAAAATTAAATAAAATATAGCTTAAATGCTTTTTTTTTTAAAAGGTATTCATGCTGGTAAAACAGTACCAATTGTCAAAGGAGGTGAAGCCATACCAATGGAGGAAAATGAGTTTTATGCTATTGAAACTTTTGGTTCAACTGGTAGAGGACAGGTGTGTGATGATATGGACGTATCTCATTACATGAAAAATTTTGAGCAGGGTTATGTACCTTTGAGGTAAGCAAAAAAAAATGTGGCTAGTATTTTTCATGTTTTTATTTATTTATTTATTTGTTTTTCCCTAAGATTGCAATCATCAAAGTCACTTTTGAATGTGATAAATAAAAATTTTGGAACTCTTGCTTTCTGCAAACGTTGGCTGGATCGTGCTGGTTGTACAAAGTATCAGATGGCACTAAAAGACTTGTGCGATAAAGGTACAGGAAATAGAAATAAAAAAAGTATTGTTAAAACCTAATTTCATTTTTATTTGCTCATTAAAAGTAATTTCAACTTTGTTTTAGGTATAGTCGATGCGTATCCGCCACTCTGCGATATAAAAGGAAGTTACACTGCTCAGTATGAGCATACAATCATGTTGCGTCCCACCTGCAAAGAAGTTGTCAGTCGTGGAGATGACTATTAAAGCATGTTAATTCAGATGATTGTTGAGCATTTCTTAATTTGAATATAAAATTAATTTTCTTTTGATTTATCAAAAAAGTAATTTTTTTGGCAATAATGTTGAATTACTATTAAAAAATTTGCTTACTTTGATTAGTTGAACAAAATAAAATACAATATTATTTTTATCACTTTTAAGCTACAAATATAAAAAAAAAATAACTCTAGCATAATGTTACGGGTTGTTTCCCTTTTTTCATTCATTCAAATAAAAAAAAATTGTATAAGTTTTTGATTGTTTTTTTTTTTTTCAAATAATAAAAATTTTTTTAAAAATTTATCTAGAGGTCAACGGCAAGAAAAAAAGGAAAAAAAAAAGAACGGAGCCCTACGGAATACGGACGCGGCCATGTGCGAAGACACTTGAAGAGTCCAATGCTGATTGGCTAGAACAGTGAATCTCGTCTGTTGTTTTCTTCGGAGTCGAACTCGATCATCATCGCCATATTTGTTGTTAGTAAAAGACTCGTAGTTTGCTTCTTTATTTAACGTTGAGGAACTTGATAGTATGACTGCGTTTGAAGAGATGGGTGTAATGCCCGAATTGGCGAAAGCTGTAGATGAGTTGGAGTGGACATTACCGACGGACGTCCAGGCAGAAGCTATTCCTTTGATATTAGGAGGAGGTGATGTTTTAATGGCAGCAGAAACTGGCAGCGGTAAAACCGGTGCTTTTTGTCTTCCTATTCTGCAAATAGTACACGAAACATTACAAGATTTATCTCAAGGTAAAACTGCGAAGGTGGTAACAACATCGTCTAGTAAGTGGGTCTTAAGCTTTCTTGATCGTGGCCCTGCTATGGCCATAACACCAGATGGTTTACGATGCCAATCTCGTGAGTTTAAAGAATGGCATGGTTGTCGAGCTACAAAAGGCGTCAGAGGCAAAGGTAAATACTTTTTTGAAGCAACAGTTACAGATGAAGGATTATGTCGAGTGGGTTGGTCAACTGCACAAGCTAGTTTAGACTTAGGAACTGATAAATTTGGTTTTGGTTTTGGAGGAACTGGAAAAAAATCGAATAATAAACAGTTTGATGATTATGGAGGAGCTTTTGGAATGTCTGATGTTATAGGATGTTATCTTAATCTAGATGATTCTCAAATTAGATTTTCCAAAAATGGTCAAGATCTTGGGTTAGCTTTTCAAATACCTGGGAATTTGAAAAGTGCAGCTTTTTTTCCAGCAGTTGTTTTGAAAAATGCAGAGATGTCATTTAATTTTGGAGATCAAACTTTTAAGTATCCTCCAGCTAATGGATATGTTGCAGTCTCAAAAGCTCCAGAGAACAATGTTATTAATAATACAACTGAAGGCTCTAGTGCCCAGGCAGTCACAAAGAAGACTAATAATGCTCCTCAGGCAATAATTATAGAACCTTCAAGAGAACTTGCAGAACAAACTTATGATCAATTAAGCAAATTTAAAGTTCATTTATCTGAGAAAATTTCAACTCTTTTGGTTATTGGGGGTGTCCCAATTAAAGAACAGATATCAACTCTCAATTCAGGGGTTGACATTGTGGTGGGAACACCAGGTCGATTGGAAGAATTAATTTCAGTTGGTCATTTATCCCTGACTCAGTGCCGCTTTTTTGTACTTGATGAAGCAGATGGTTTATTAAAACAAGGATATACTCAGTTAATTGATAGGGTTCACAAGCAAATTCCAAAAATTACATCTGATGGGCATAGACTACAAATGATAGTTTGCTCTGCTACATTACATGATTTTGATGTAAAAAAAATGGCTGATAGGTTAATGCATTTCCCTACTTGGGTAGATTTGAAAGGGGAAGATGCAGTTCCAGAAACAGTGCATCATGTGGTTGTTATGGTTGATCCGCAAAAAGATAAGTCTTGGGAAAGTCTGAAAAGGCATATTCAAACTGACGGCGTTCATGCTAATGATAGTGTTCGTCCTGGAAGCAACACTCCTGAAACACTATCAGAAGCTGTAAAAATGTTAAAAGGAGAATATTGCATTAGAGCTATTAATGAACATAAAATGGATAAATGTATCATTTTCTGCAGGACGAAATTGGACTGCGATAATTTAGAAAGGTATTTTAATCAATTAGCAGGGGGCCCGAAAAATCCCAAAAATCCTTATTCTTGTGTGTGTTTGCACGGAGACCGTAAGCCTCCTGAAAGGAAAGCAAATTTGGAAAAATTTAAAAAAAATGAAGTTAAATTTTTAATTTGTACGGATGTAGCGGCTAGAGGGATCGACATCAACGGTTTACCGTTTATGATCAACATCACGTTACCGGATGAGAAAAGCAACTATGTTCATAGAATTGGCCGTGTTGGAAGAGCGGAAAGAATGGGCTTAGCAATTTCTTTGGTAAGCTCAGTACCAGAAAAAGTTTGGTACCACGGACAATGGTGCTCTTCTAGAGGGCAGAATTGTTATAATACAAATTTAACCGACGTAAAAGGTTGCTGTATGTGGTATAACGAACCTAGGTATTTGGCGGAAATCGAAGATCATTTAAATATAACTATTCAGCAAGTCGAAAAGGATATAAAAATCCCAGTAAATGAATTTGATGGGAAAGTTGTCTACGGACAAAAAAGATTAAAAACCGGAAGTGATTATCAAAACCATGTAGCGCAAATGGCTCCTGCTGTCCAGGAGTTAGCACATTTGGAAAGCAAAGCTCAATTAATTTATCTTCAGAGACATTTTTGTAAAAAAGGATTGCAAACTTCTATTTAAAATCGATGATGTTAATTATTTTAATTATCTTTTGTACAATTTAAAATGATGTAACCGAATAGCACGTAAATAAATGGTAAAAAAAAAAAAAAAAAACTTGTTTTCTCTTTTTCTTAAATAATCCTTTCTTGTGATGGATTTAAAAGAAAAAAAAATTGATGTTAATAATATAATATTTCATAAACTAATCTGAAATACACAACAACTTGATTTATTTACAATTATTTTGATAAAGGAAATATAAGAGGGATTTTTTTAACACTGCAAAATACTGACAAAAGTTGAGATCAACTGAGAGAGTATTTTGACTGGAAAATATTGCTGTAGTCATGACTGTTTACACGACGATAATTTACTGACGTTAACACAAGGCATCGGTTTCCATCTTGCTTTGTGTTTCTTTTCCTCAGTTAATGAACTATTTCTAGACCCATGGACTTCTGGAACACATTCTGATTCTGGAAAAAAAAAAAAAAAAAAAACAGATATTGACAGTAAGCTTTTTTGAACATCAAGAAATTTATCTTTTGACTGAAATTAAAAATTTTCTTTTAGGTCATTTAATGATTACAAAATAAGTACAGATAACTTATCAGTTATTGTAGGTAATTGTAAATATTTTCATAACACATTAAAACAACAACCAAGAGTTGATTGATCACACTTCATTAATTTTTGCTTCAAAATAATTTTTTTATAAATGAAAAGTGAAAAATGATAAGTACCTAATCTAAAACTGTCTCTTCTTGAACTGCTATTTTCAACATCTTCATCACTGTAATGAAGTTCCATGAGATATTGGAGCGTCGTCATAGAATGCCTTTCATCTCCCTTTAAGGGAGGTATTGGTACAAATTCTAGACTCTTCTGGGGTTTCCCAATCACCCAACTGCAATGAAAATGAGTTTAAAACATATATCCAACAATAATTGGATGATTTCTTAACCAACCTATGATTTTTTACTTGTTGCAATGTAAATCTTTCATTTGGATCTTTTTTTAACATTCCCTTAATTAGAGAACAAATATTTCCTTCCAGTTCTTCAGGGATTGTAAATTCTCCTCTTCCAATATTTTCAAATAATTTATAAATGTTATCCCCTTCAAATGGATATTTTCCAGTTGTTATATTGTATCTATTTGAAATATACATTATGAATAGAAAAAGTAAAATAAGCCAAAATCAAGCATAAGTCTTACAATGTTACTCCACTGCTCCAAATATCTACTTTAAAACCTGAAAATTTTACAGCACCATTTGCTATTTCAGGAGGCTGAAAGGTAGGAGTTCCTTGCCCTGTATAACATGTATCATCTTCTGCAAAAATATCCAGTGCCTAAAAATGAAAATGCATTTAGCAGTTTAATCAAAAAAAAAATTATAATAATAAAAAAAAGAATTCACAAGCAATTTTAAATTTACTTCAGCTACTCCAAAATCAGAAATTTTTAATGTCCCGTCTAAAGCTAGAAGCAAATTTCCCGGTTTTATGTCTTTATGTATGATTCCTTTGCTGTGAAGGTATAAAAGCCCATCTAATAACTGACAAAAATAATTATGAGCCTGCCAAATAGGCAATTTTTTGGATGCAGTGCTTTCTAATAAGTCTTGTAGTCCTCCAACACAGTGTTCCATCACTATATACATTTTTTGTTTTTCATCATTATATAACACTTCTAATAATTTAATTACATGCTTATTGTCTAAACCTTTTTGTAATTGTATTTCCCTGCAAATGAAATAATGTTTAAAATAAATTTTATTTGACAGAAAATTATTCAAATTTTTTTTAATTTAAAAAAAGAAATTAAATAGTTTGATCATACCTTTGAACATTCTGCTCGCCATTCATTATTTTCCTAAGTTTTTTTTTCTTTAATATTTTAACAGCCCGCCTACAAAGTGTTTCTGAATCTAAGACTTCCTTTACTTTGCCATAAGCACCTTCACCCAGTAAATCGCCCATAATATATTTGCCTATCATTTTGCATTTCTTTTTCTTTTGGTAAATAACTTGGTCCGAGTCGACTTTATGGAAGAAAAGGTTAAGATCGCTCTCGTCATCGTTGATCCAAGTAATTCTTTCGGAATCATTAAAAGCGTGAGATATTAGCTCGTCTTCGTTCACACTTTCATATTCTATATCGTTGTTATCCATTTCTGATGCATTTATTTCACCGAGGAAAAAACGATACGATAAAAAAATTCATACTTTGCATCCGGTTTTGAAGAAAACATTTTAAAAATGCAAAAAATTTCATCTGCTTTTGATCAATGGTGAGCAGAATTCCAAATTTACAATGAGCACTTTCCTTTTTTTTTCTAATATTATGCAAAGTCGAAGCAAGTTAAAAAGAAAAATAGGTAATAATTATTAAACTCGATCGATTCAAATGTTTAAAACACAAATAACGAAGCTAATACAATTAAAAGTAAAAAGTTGACTTTAAGAACCTAACGTGGAGTTAGAGTTAATATTTCCGTTTAAATTCTACTACCACTTTTTTATCGTGTCATTAAGCTTGACATGAATTTGTTTTTTTTTTTTTTTTTTTTTACTTCATGTATGTAGAAATGATTGTGGGCTATGACGAACGGATTTTTTTTTGAAAGTTTTCTGTGAGTCACTGTAATGCTTTAGGTGAGAATTTATTTTTCTGAAAAGCAATATGTATTTTTAAAATAAAAATGGGAAAAGGTAAGGTTTTTTAGAATTTGTCTCTAACAAAGATACTTTCCATTTAAAATGAGCGGTAAAGCATGTAGATGTGCATATCTTAACCTCTATGTTTGATAACTAACGTACAGATAACATTTAATTTATAATTTTAAGCAACAACGATAATAATAATAATAATAATACTAATAGAAATGGAAAGTATTAATGCAGTATTTGGAATGTGCATTCCCTACTATTTATTTTAAGATCCATTGGTTTAATTTGCTGATCAATCACAATGAATATGAAACCAGTTTTTCCCAATTGTAAACTTTGTTATTATTATCATTATTTTTTTTCTTTTAAATTTTCAAATGCCTGTTATGTAGCTCAGAAATTTATTTCATAATTTAGGTGGCAAAATTAAAAATTTTGTAAGTGCAAGGAATTAATGCAAAAGCTAAATGCCCTTGTAAAAGCTTGACTACTTATTTTAATTAATATTGCTCATTTAATTTTTTGTTAGTCCTATCTGCCTAAAAACATATTAAAACTGTTTCCATTTTTAATGAAAACATGACTATCTCCTGAAAAAATTCTTATTGTGTTTTATTGAAATTACTTGAAAGTATGCGTTTTGTGATTTTTGACCTGACATTCAGGTCAAAATATTTTCCCTTTAAGAGTTCCTTAATTTTCTAGACATTAAATAATTTTAAGAAATGGAAATTTGAGTAACTTTAAATTAAAAGATATTATTGCATTATTTGAACTCAAGTACGATTAAAAAAGCTTCAAGTTTTAGTTTTAAAATTTTTATTTTATATATGGCTTAAAGGTGTTTTAATAAATAAGTATTGCACCCAAAGATAGGTTCCTCAATATATTTGTGGTAACTAATACTAAAGTTTAAGTAATTGCTTAAGTATCTGCTTTGAATCTTGAATTGACATGAAAACATGGAGCCGGTAGGGAAAATGACTACAGGCAAAGCATTAAAAATTTGAAACAGCAATGGAAATAAAAAGATAGGAAATTTAATTTTTTTTTTACTTTAATTGGAACCACTTTTCCATATTACTTAAGATTTTAGAAGCCTCTTAACACCCACCTTCTTTAGCTAATTGACTTACAAAATATTGTTTGATTGCCCCTTTTATAAAAGAGGCATTTTTTTGGGAGGAAGTTTGGAACTCCTTCCCTTTCATTTTCATATGCATTAAAACATTGTATGATCAATAAATAGTATGTAAAGCTGAATAGCCTAATTTTATCTGGCTGCATTAATTCTTATCATATTATTCCAGTAATATTGACTAATGTGTAAGCATCAATATAATCAAAAACACAGGAAAATTTTTGATTATTTTATGATTCTACTCCAATTTTTTTACATCTTTAAAGCTTAGAAGCAAAGATTTTTTTTTTTTTTTTTTTTTTTCTTTCTTTAATCTTACTTTTTCCCATAAGCAGTCTTACAGGTTTTCGGGCTTTCAAAAATTGTTTGCGTGAACGGTGGAAAGACAAAGTAAGCATGCTAGTGCTGCTGTGACTATCTGAAAGGGCATATTTACATTTTGAAATATATGTTTACTTGTAGCTAAAAATTATATATACAAGCTTCAATTTTTTAAAGGCCATGTATGCGCCCTTTTTGTTAGAGGCGGCAGTCAGGTCTACATCATGAATAGTGGATCGCTTGCTTTAAAATAATAATATTTACTTATTTATTTATATTACTTAGTGTAGCTCTAAAATTAATAATGAAAAATTTAAATGATTGATATTGTGTACTGTAACTCGGTAGGAAATACTGCGAAAGACTGTAAAAGGATGGATTTTTGTTGAAAAAAAAATGGGAATCGAGATTTTAATCGCCATGGAATCATCGACGACTTCAACGGCTATTCCAGCACATGAGGATAAAATTACAGAGGACAAGTTGGTTGATTCGGAAAACCCCGATCAGGCTGTTGCAGATAACAGTACGAAGAATCAAAGCTCCGAAAAGGAAGAGAATGAAGAAGTTCTTCAACAGTTATTAATCAAAAAAGAGACAGAGGATTCGGTAAAACCAGAGGACAGCGTATCGGAAGGTGAAATTTCTTCTTCTGAAGGAAAATTAAGTTTGGAAAATGTTTCGTCTCCCAATGATGGGAGTAGTTCTGAAAAAGAAGACAAAAGAAAATCGGATTTAGAATCGATATCATCTGAGGAGATGAAAGATCCAGAATTCTACGAATTTTTAAAACAATTATCTACTAATCCAGACTTATTAAAAGTTATTAAAAATGAGTATAAAATTGTTCAGGAAAGAAAAGAATCTAGTCCCCGTTTCCTTGCTCCAGATATGACGGTTGTTCGTGACTTACGCCAAATCCTTCAAAAAAAGAGACAAAAAAATATTCCTTTATTGAATTTTATAAAATTAGAAAAGGAAAAGGATATTGAAAAAGAATCTCCGTGTCAAATTGAAGAAAATACTTACACCCAGGAAGCTCAGACATCAAAAGATTCGGGTGTGGAAAGAAACGAAAGAGAAGCCCTCGATGATTTTGTTGATCAACTCTTAGATATTAATAGAGATGTTACAGATAACGATAACAAAAGGAAAGTTGATAGCGAAAGTAAGAGTAAAAACAAAAAACAAGAAACTGAAAAAGAGAGGATAGCCGTTAGAAAAGACGATAGAGAATTACGAAGAAGGCGAAGTCCAGAAAGAGATCGGAGCAGAGAAAGGGATAGAAGCAAAGAAAGAAATCGGAGCAGAGAAAGAGATCGGAGCAGAGAAAGGAGGGAGGATTTATTGGATAGAGATCGTAGGAGGAGGCGTCGTAGTCCTAGCAGAGAGCGAGATAGATACCCCAGTTCTTCATATAGGAGACGACGTCCAAGTCCGAACAGTCCACGTAGAAGGAGAAGTTCTAGTCCTAGTGAGAGAAAGAGGGATCGTAAAAATGATCCAAAAAGTCCTTTACGCCGTAGTCGCCAAAATGCAAAGTACAAGTCGCCTAGTCCAGTAAGTTTTCACAAACTCATAAAGTATTAAGAAATAATACCTTTATATCGCTTTTTATTTCTTTGTTAGCAATAGACTGCACTCAGTCATTTTCCGATGAATGCCCAATAACACCCATATTAACATATTTTGTGGATGCTTTATAGTTCGTATATTTGTACTGATCACTTCTATATGCATCCTTTTTTCTAGTCTAGTAAACCTTTGTTCTTTTTACGACCACCTTAACAAACTATATAATAATTAGTGGGTTGTTCAAATATATTTCTCCACTATTTCCACATACAGTCGACCTCGCTTATAGTGAACTCGGTTATAATGAACTCTCGGTTATAGTGAACCAAAGTGGCCGGTCCCAGTCCCTTCGCATATTCTTTCCATGTAATTTACCTCGGTTATAGTGAACCGAAAACTCGGTTATAGTGAACCGATTTTGGTTACAAAAGGGCTTTAAACACGGTTTTTTGGAGCAATTTCCTGATTTTTTATGGTTTTTGCCGCCAAATATTTATTTTAGTGCCTAAATTACGAACTGGCGCAACATAAATTTCTTTACAAACTTGCAAAATGAGTTTTTTTGTCAAATCAATCAGAACTCAAAATTTTCAAAAAAATATACTTTATTTTCGTAATCTCGTTAAAAATTTTAAGAAAACTCAGAAAAGTCCATTTTGGGAAGTTCGGTTATAGTGAACCTCGGTTATAGTGAACGAATATTGCCCGGTTCCTTAAAGTTCACTATAAGCGAGGTCGACTGTATGTAAATCACAATTGAGGCGATCAGACTTTAATCAAGATCCTGATGGAGGGAATTAGCAGCAGCAGCGGAGTCAAAATCATTGCAGCAACTCCAATCCTATACTTATCTTCCATACATATTTTGAAAGACGTCTAAATGAGTGTTCCTACTCATTTAGGCGGTTGATGCAATTCATAGCCCATTTTCATAAACAAAACCCTTTTTTAACTATTTTTTAAATTATGACCTGGCGGTACAAGGATAAAAATTTACTATTGTAGATCTTTTATATATTTTTTTCCAAGGTTAAAGTCTTTAGGATCCTAAAAGTGTATTCGAAATTGTATATCGATTCTATTTGCTTATGCTTGTTGTCTTTTCATGTAATGTCCAGTTTTGCAAAGTTGATTATGTCTTGAAAAGCCCTTTACCTCTAGACGTTTTGCCTTTCTGCGGAATGTCCATTGCCTTTACTGTTAGATTTTTAGTCCCTAAGATTTCGTAAAAAAAAACATCGAAAATAGATATTTACCTATTTACTGATGTATATTGTTATATGAATTTTTCCTTTTCCTTTTAATCCCCGTCTGAAAAAAATAGTCTGCTATATTCCCTACTGCACTATTTTTTTTTTGTGTCCTTACCAGTTCTTATTATAATTCATGTTAGCGGCAAAATATTTATTGTTTTTTTATTTGCCTTTTTAGAGAACAATTTTAATTCAAATCGAAAAAAATTTTTTTATTTTTAGAGAAGCTCTCGAGATAGTAACAGGACAGTTAGGAATGTGAAGAACATGAGTGTCAGTCAGTCGCTGAAAATAACTTTTAACCGAGAAAGGTCCGATTCTTGGGAAGAGGAAATAATGGGCTACGAGGACTCAAAAAAACTGGTTAAAAAAAAACTAAAACTAAGAAAAAGGACGATGACATTGAAGCAATCAGCCTTTCTTCCTCGGACGAATCCAATTCAAAACGGAAAAGGTAAGATTTATAAAAATTGCAAGTAATTTGTCTATTAATTTTTTTAATAAATGTTGATTTTATTTAAAGGAGTAATTCAAAGGAAAATATGAACAGAGATAATATTAGTTTAACGCCTAGTCCAGAATGGAAAAGCAAAAAACGAAGTCCATTATCTTTACCTCCTCGCTCTAATTCAAAATCCAGATCCAGAACCAGGTCTAGATCTAGATCTAGATCCAAATCAAGATCTAGGTCCGGATCCCGGTCTAGATCCAATTACAAAGATCGCAGCAAAAGAAGACGTAGTACATCGGCAGATCGAAAGCCTAAGAAAGCAAAATTGCCATTTATTTTTGAAGTTACGCAAAAACTAATTGCGGACGAACAAAAAAAGAAAAAAGACATTAATTTTAAGCCTTCTGACAATCCTGCATTTAATCGACCATTAACAGAGTTCGAGAGGTATCAGCCATATCGGGAAAGACTTTTGGAACAAAAACGGCAGGAAGGAAAAGCTCAACAGCAGCAGCATTTATCTCAGCAACCAGTTTTACAGCAACAAGTTCCTTCTCAGCAAGAGATTACCTCTCAGCAGCTTCCTTCCCAACACCTGCCTCCTAATCAGTTGCCTGCTCAACAAATACCTCCGAATCAATTGCCTCCGCAGCAAATACCTCCCAATCAATTGCCTCCGCAACAAATGCCTCCTAATCAATTGCCTCCGCAACAAATGCCTCCTAATCAGTTGCCTTCCCAACAAATGCCACCCCATCAGATAGCTCCTCATCAATTTCCTTTACATCAAATGGCTGGCCATCAACAAGTTCCTCCTCATCAAGTTCCTCCACATCAACAGCCAGTACAGTATCCGGTAAGTTTGTTTAACTAGATCTTGTATTTATTTATCTATTTGTAAAATAAATTTTATTTATATTTTCGAAATTACCACTACTATAAAAGCGTTTACAAATTAAAAACTTGTTTATTTTTATTTATTTATTTTCTATTTTAGGATTGGACTAATATGGCACAAGGAAATGCCATCCCACTTCAACCGATACTTCCACAAAGGCTTTACGATCCAGTGCAATACCCCGGTATAGATCCTTCGTATCAAATGCCACCACATTTGTTTTATAATATGGTTCCTGGTAATCCAAATTATTACGGACCTCAGTCAATGGCAAATCAGCCTCAGCCTCAGCCGCATCCTCAGCTTAATCCTCCTCAATCGCACCTTGAGCTTAATCCTCCTCAACCTCAACCTCAGCCTAATCCTCCTCAACTTCACCCTCAGCCTAATCCTCCTCAACCTCAGCATTCCCCTCAGCGTCAACCTTCACCTCCTGGTGATGAACTCATAGAAATATTAAGTTCACCTGGAAGTCCAGACATAGAAATTTTGCCCCCTCCTTTAATGAATTTTAAAGCTTCAACATCTTCTGAAACATCTGACCTTCGTAATGAAGAGCCTAAGGAAACTCCTGCAGAGGTTGATAAAGCACCAGTCTCAATCGCTTCTTCGCCTAGTATCCATATAAGAGGTAATATTTGAAATAAATACAGCACCGAATATTATTATCGAGTATTATTAATTTTAATGTTCTAATTTAAAAAAAAAATAGAAACCTTAAATGAGGATTCAGAGCGGGATACGGATTTCATTCTCACTACTCCAGGTGTACCAGTCAACGATATCATAGTCCCCCCGATGCAAATCAATTTCTCTGACGAAAATGAAGAGAGTCAGCAGTATGTTAAAAAAGTAGTGCAAATTCTTCAAGATCAATCCATGTCGAGCACGTCAAAGGATGAAGCCATTAAGCAGTATAGAAAGGAGATCGAGAAGAAGAGATTGGAAGCAAAAGAGTTAGAGGAGATGCAAAAGACTTTAGGAATTAGTAAATCTAAAAGTGGGGTGAGAAAGTCGACGCCTGTTAGACCTGCGAAAAAAAGTACAAATTTAGAATCTGTAAGTATATGAAGTAAATGATGTTATTAGGGTAAATAAACGTAGTAAAATGCTTTTAAAAAAATTAAAGACTTAAAGGTTTGATTAAGGTTCCATTTTGATTAATATTGTTTCTGGATTCAAAAATAACATAATAGATGGCTTTTATTCTGAAACAATTAACACTGTATTACACAGAGTTTTTTAAATTCATCACAATTTTTTCCGATAAAATAATTCAGGAACATTTCAGTACATTATTCATATTATTAAAGTTTCATTTCCCAAATTGAATAATATCTTGTATTTAAAAACAGATAGGATTTTAAAAGAGATTGAGAAAAACTTGGAATGAAGATAATTTACCTAGTGAGCTGTATGATTTCTCTATTCATTAGTTTGAATTCAATGATTAATTTCAGTTATTGAAGCATTCTTGATTTTGAATGAAAAATGCGCATTGCAAATGAGTCATTGAACCCAAAGTGAAAATAAGAGTATCGTTTGTGAAATAAGAGCTGTTAGGCTGATAAAATCTGTTTCAAATGTTTCTTTTGAAAGCCGATCAGTAAAATTAGATTTAGTGTAAGAACAACCCTTTTTAATTATTTTTAAGAATGAATTTAGCATGGAAAAAGAAAGGGGCGCAGCCCAGTAGTCTGATTCAATTGAGAATAAATAAATAAACGCCACCAAGACTACTAAAGAACGATTTATTACGTCAAATACAAAACTTTATCAGTTTTATTTTAGGGTTAGTCAACGTGCAATTCATCTTGTTTATATCATGGCTTTTTATTATTTTTGTTTATTTATTTTTTAGATGTCACTGAAGATGGATGTAAATTGAAGACATCCGAAATGGCCATTTGACGTGATAAATCGTTCATTAGTAGTCTTGGTGGCGTTTATTTATTTATTCTCAACGAATTTAGCATCATTACTTCTAACGGAAATGAATAGGTGTCGATGATGTTTGAGTTTTTCAAACTTTTTCGTCTCGCATAAAAAGATGGATTTAAAAAAAATTTATGTCAACTAACCAAGTTTTTAGCACATTTTTGGTTCTTCGTCCTTTTACATTTTTGGTTTTATCCTTTTGCGCCCTTCTCTGAATAATTGAATCCACCCTGGTATTAATCATGCATTTGTTTTTCACAGAATTCGGGGGAGAAGCTAACTACAAGTATTCTGAAAAATGCAGCTGATGCACTCAGAGGTAACAAATATTGTTTAATTTAAAAATTAAATTATATAAAAGCTAATCATTTTTCTCTTCCATTAGGATCTCAATCAGAAGCCAAATCGCCTGCAGACCAAAGTCCTAACCGGAACGACAACTCAATGGGAAATATTAGAAGTAAGGGTTTGATCTTTTAAGAACATTTAAATCTCTGAAAGTAAGAGGTAAAGACCCGAATCGACACAGATTCACGTCATGTAATTATTTGTTGGCATATTGAATTTTTCGGATTCGCTAGTTTACCTTTCCTTTACAAATTATTCAAACATTCCTAGTTTACCTGATTTTTTATTTAATTAAATGATTTTTTTCTTACAGTCGATTCCTCGAAATCCGAGGCTACTGCCAGAGACCTCACTATAATTAGAATTGAAAATGCTGTCAAAATGTTAAAGGAGGACGGTCCTGCCGCACCTTCCGGTCGTTTTATTCTCTACCCATTGAACAACCCAAACGAGCCTCGAATTGAGGAATCAGAAAATATATCCCCTTGCTTAGAAACAGAGGTGTAATTAGATTTACGGATCCGTGCCAAGAAACCGAGAGTGACAATATTTTAGAAGGAAAAAGTGATATAGACTTTAGTTTTTATAATGAGGAAGACAGCGATGAATCGCCTGAATTAGACGATTTAGAGGAACTTGCAATTAGAGTTAACCAAAAAGTAAACACAAAGGAAACCGTAGTTCAGAGATCTGTAGACAGCAGTCAGCTCGTTTTTACGCACGCTTCTGCTTCTCAATGCGATTTTACAACAAAAGCGATAACCACTTTACAAAGTAAAAATCACGAATTGAAGAAAGCAAATGCAAATATCACAAACAAAAATGCCAATTTAACGGAAAGTTATAAAAATTTAAAAATAGGTTACGAACAGAAAAAAGAAGCGTTGAATGAAGCGCATAAAAAACTAGCCGAAAAAGATACGGAGATTAAAAGTTTAAAAGAGCAGTTGCTGAAAGGAAATAAAGGTGAAGGCCGGACTCAAATTGCCGCAGCCGAAATTAAAACTCTGTGCCATAAATTATCTCAGAAAGAAAAAGAAATATCTCAGAAGGACAAAGAAATAAACGCTTTGAAAAAAACAGTGATGGAATTGTGCAATGATAAGGAAAAGATTATGGTAAACAGACTGACGCAGACACCTGACACTGAGGGTACCGCTAAAGGATCAAAGAAACAAGCAGCTTGTCAGGCCAGTATAGAAAAAAGAGCAAGAAATACTCAAACGGACGAATCTTGCTTTACATCTAGTAGTTCTGTTTCTGAGGATTCTTTGGCAACTTCATCTAAAGAAAAATTAAAAGCTTACAACGAAGAAGTTAGAAAAAAGTTTTCTACTAGTAATACATCGAAGGGTGGAAGTAAGAAAAAATAATGAAGTTGACCTAAACAAAAACGTTTTACCAAAGACTAAAAAAATTAATTTAAAAAATATAACAAAACTGAAAAAAAAGTCAAAGAGCAGTTTATATCTTTGAGCAAGGAAATTTTTTTTACTGTCAAATAACATTTTTTTATTCTTTAGAAACGTAAAGATTAAAGCATGATTTATTGTTATATAATCATACAAAGAGATAAGCTATTATTGGTTTTTTTCTCAATTAAAATTTATGTCGATTTTGATATTACAAGAGCAAAAACGAAAGCAGTGTAATAGAAGCTTTGAGGAGAAAGTTTCTTTGGCGACAATTAATTCAAAATTATTCATGTGATAACAATATTACGAAAGGGGTTTCCGACGCAATAACCTTGGTTATTTAAGTTTTATATTATATTTTCATGGATTCACTTCACATGAATTAATAGCATTTATGCAGTATTTACCTTTAGCATTGTTATGTTTCGGTACATAAGGAAAAAATATAATAAGCCATAAGCTGATGACCTGCTCCAGTGCCAGGCTGAATTTGACGATAATGAGGAGCCTGTCTGGTGCCTAATACTTTTGATATATTTATAATATCATAAGTACTAGGATCTTTCACTTACGAACAATCATTATTCTGCTCATGTTTAATTTTTAGGTCCTGAAACATTGTAAAAATACGAAGGTAATCAAGAAAGTAAGAACTTTAGCCACTAAATGGCTCCCGCGTGCTTAACGGGGTAGCATCGCGTCGTACGAATAAAGGGTCTCAAATAGAAAATGACATGCTAATCATGCTACACTAATTATGGACCCGAACCCTTCTCATATTAGCGTTTTCATTGAACCAAACGGATGTTTTATCATTAGACATAACAGCCATGCAGCGGTTTTAGTTTTTACTCACTTTCCAGTTGCTTCGTTAGCAATTAGCATTATTCCATTTTTGGAAAACTTTGATTTGGGAGATTTATAATTGTTAAGCCAAAGTTTTAAAAATTTGAGTTTTTAAAGTATAGTTTTTTATTTACATTTTATATTCGATTTCCAATGTAATAATCTAGAAATTAAAAAACAGTCTATGAACAAACAGAGAGAATGAACAGTTCATTTGTTTCTTTTTTACCATACTGCAAGAAAGTTTGTAAAAATTTTATATCTTTAAGTAATTAAAAAATAAATATATTTAATTTCAGAAAATAGTTTTTAGGAATTTTTCAATAATAAATCAATTATAGACAATTCTGTATTGATTCGTTGATGCATCGGAGTGTAGAGAATGGGACCAAGATTCGATGCATGGATCAAGAAGAAACCGATTCATCGACAATTTGTTCAGAATTCAACATTCTATAATAAATTAATATAAAAAATAAAACTTTTAAAAAAAATGTCATTAAATTAATCATCAAAAGTTCAAGTTATCTGAGTGGATCAATTTTTACAATCTTGGCACGTGCCTTTTAAATTGTTAGTACAAATATGAAACATCGCAATATTGCCATTTTCAATCTTATTGACATTTTCTGTTTTTGTACTGTAAAAAAAAATTTTTTTTTTTTTTTTAAAATTTAATTTATTAATTATTTTATACAATTCATTGAGGGCAAAAGTTATTTTCTCCATTTTTTTGGGATGTATTACGGTAACTTGCTTTAAAAAATGCTGGAGCTTCCCGAAATTGCACACAAAGTATTTTATTTTTTGGACAAAGTGTCTATTATCTACTTATAGTTCCTTAAATAGAGCGCAAGGAGCCGACAACAATGTTTTTAAATATTACATTCTTTTATGTTACTCATTTCAAAATGTATAAAAAGTGAAAAAGAGTTTCTTATTTTTATTATTATTGAAATGTTTGCCTTTAAAATTTATAAGATTTTATAACTCAGTTGTGTAGAGATTATAAATCTACTGATATTAGAAAGATTAATGTCATAAGTTAGATTTATCCCATTATAGTTCAATAAATTCTTGTGCTAAATTTTTTTATTGCATTATATTCTATTTTATTTTCTTTTTGTTGCATTAAATGCAGTATGTTGTTTCTTTGAATGGCTTTCCTGCACCTCAAATTAGATTGGTGTTACTCTGTTTCCTCCTCCTTTTTAGTTCTTTGTTCAGCGTGATCTCTTATGCGTGTGAAAGAATAAAGCTTAGAAGTAAGAGCTTTTTTTGAAACTGTAGCTATATTATTAAGATTTCACAAATGACATAATTTACATATTTTTACTTCTAGTTGTTTGACCCGTATAAAAATAAATGATTCTCCTAAAGTTTAGATTAATTGGGTTAGGTTATTAGGGAAAAACTTTCTTGAAATTATAATTTTCTCGTGTTTGCCGCTAAAAGTTTACAATCTTTTATCGGGATGCAGTCGAACTTGTCAAAAACAATAATATTCCAATAAAAACTGATCAGTTCTATGGTGTTTTGATTATTGCTGCGCTTTTCTTTAAAACTAAAAATGGTACCTACTACCTATACGAAAAAAAAATATAAAATAAATAAAAAAGCACATAAAAATTTATTTTTGGCGGGCAACGGGCAACTTTTTTTTTTTTTTTTTTTTTTCATTAAAGAAATTTGTATATATATTCTTTTTAAAATTACAATTTGAGAGACAAAATGCTGGGTAAACTATAAACAAAAGACTGTCATTTTCTGACGGAAATAAACGAAAATGGTTTGATTTCAACGCGAAAGAGGGTAGATCGTATCTAGTTCAGGGTATAAAGCACAATTTATAATGATTGAAGCTGCATGTTGATGTGCGCCTTCTATTGTTGATGATCCAGTACAGTAAGAAGCGTTAAGATCACAAGTAAGATAAAGTATACTATATATTCTATCGTTTTCACCATGAATAGGAATGTAAAAATTATAAACGCTTTCCATTCCAGCTTTGTCACAGACTGTTCTTAAATAGCTAACATTATCCTTTGTTTCTTCAACTTTCCAGTTAGCCTTTAATAGATTTTTCAGCATCTTTACTCTAGATTCCGCAAGTTCTTTGTTTACTAGCGCTGATCTCAGACTTACAGGAAATAAAAATTTGACCAAATTTTCCGAAGTATTAAAATCAGTCCGTTCAGTTCTTAACTGCTCAAAAGGTCTATTGCTTGTTTGATAAAAAATTAATTCTGCATCAGAGTTTTTCAAACTGATGCTGAACACACCTTCAAAAACTTCTACCGTATTTACATTCTCAGACCAATCAAATTTGATTAAAAATAATGAAAGCCTTAAAAATTTGGAGAGAGCATGAATAATGCTAACGTCCCTTCCGTCAGGTATTTTACCATCGGAATAGATTCCCATCAATTGGCTACTGCCTGAATTATAAGAATTTATATTCTTTATAATGCTGTCTGCATCTGTGTCATTCGTCAACTCCAAAGACTCTTGTATTTCGATGTCTTGACCGTTTTTTTTCCGCCCAAGTAAAATTCCGACAATCTTATCATTATCTACCGCCATGTTTTTTGTTCGATGTTTTTGGATGTTTTGTAGCACCGTGTTAAATATTAACACAGTTTCAAATCCCTCATTGTACCACACAGGTATAGCCTTTTCTTCCACTTTCACATATTCAACGTTATCTGCTTGACAATTGTCCGCCTGAAAAGCACCCATTACGAAAAACCTTTTACCGAGAGCTTGTGGACAACATTGAGGTGTGTTCAAAAAGTCGACAGATGGCGGTGACAAAAGGCATATCCGGTTATAGACCCTTTTTCTTCTTTCACTTAAATTTTAACGAAAAAAAAAGAAACATGCTATGAGAAATATTATTAATGTGTTTTACAGTGAACAAAGGACGGGGAAAGGGATACCGCTGTAGAGTGTTTTATTTTAGTGTTTTATTTAATTTAAGCCTGTAAGCTAATAAAGAGAAAGAAAGAAATACCGATGGCGTGTAGTAACTGTCGTATTCCAATTTCTTCTCAATTAGGATTTAAAACTATCTCCGTGTTTCCTGCGGTTTTTAACCAAATTGAGCAAAATAATTTGAAAGATGAAAATTGCCTTGAAGGTAAATATTGATTTGTACATCAGATCCAAAAAGTCTGCCTTGAAAACTTGAAAGTATTGGTTGTGTAAGTCGAACCATGCTAAGCCATATTGTCAAATAGCTACAGCAACAGCCATCAATCTTTCCCCAGGTAACGCAAGATGATATGAAGCACAGCAGTGTCATCGTGTCATCTTGTAAAGTGTGAAGATGGTATAAAGATTTCCTAATGTCTATCTCTACAGGATCTTTTAGAGAAAGATTGCTGCTAGATTTCTAGAAAACCTCTTTATCTCTTGTAAAGATGGACATTAAGGTGACGCAGGAGTCGTTCATTTTTTTGAACACCCTGTACTTCGAAAACCGCCGATATTAACGTTTTGGAGCCAGATATAAAAATTCCGGTTCCGGGCAACAATTCTGATCATTCTTTAGCACCTTCATGAAAAATTCCATACATGACCAAAAATTTACTGTATATACAGTATACAGTAAACTTTTGGGAAACCTTGATCCAGGATGAATTCCTGGGAATTTATAGTAGATTAAGGTTTCCCAAAAAAGTACTGTATGGTCAAGTATGGAATTTTTCATGAAGGTGCATAAGATTGATAAGGATTGTTGCTGGGAGCGGAATTTTTGATATCTAGCACCAAAAGGATAATATCTGCATATTTTGAAGTATAGGGTGTTCACAAAAATGAACTACTCCTGCATCACCTTAAGTGGTCTTTAATTCTTTTCCATCATTTTAACTTAAATTTAAGCATTTCTTCCATAACTTTCTCTAGTTAGGTCAAGGAATTTATTTTATTTAAAGCTTAATCCTTTGAACAGCTTTTTTTTTTTTGCATTTTACATTAGTACCTTTTCTTTTTATTCAGCAGATCAATTAGAATTAAAAGTAATTCATGCAGTAGTGTGTAAGATGTTCCTTAAATGTTTCAGCAGTTATGAAAACTTTTTTTTTTTTTTTTAAGTGGAACTTATATGGAACCTTCATTAATGTAGCCAAAACTTCTTAGCCTTCAGTTTCATTAAATTGTACATTATTTGTTGGTCAAGTTCATTATGATGCATTCAGATTGTATATATCTTTAATGTATAACAATCCTGTGAAAATGACTTCAAAACTTGATGTTTTGGCTCTGATGTACAGAAATATAAAGTTTAATTATTGTCATTCTTATAGACAAAATTTCGTTTTTTTTTTTTTTTTTTTTTTTTTTTTTTTTTTTTTTAGGAACTTTTGATAAGAATTTTGTTCCAAAAGATGCCTTAGGGGTTCTGTTTGGTAAAAAAATAGATGCCAATATTGAGATTATGCAGTCTCAGCTATTGGACCCTAATATGGATGTGAATAGTATAATCACAGATAAGAATATTTTTAATGGAATGACCTTGGAATTTCTCGGCGTTTATTCATATGGAAATATCCCTACTGATTGTGATAAAAAATATTTACAAAAATTTTTGGACAACACAGATCATCATTCTTTTTATTAAAATTCACTGGGTCTCCAAAATCAAAAAATGTAAGTACATCCCTTTAAATTATGAAAAAGGGCTGAGTTGGACCAGTTGATTCATCATAAATTTTCAGCTTTCAGCTACAATTTTTGAGTCTGTCCTATGTCTTTGTCTGGGAATGTGGAGGCTTTATTTCCTACAGTTGAATAGCCATGCTGAAGGCTGCATCAGCAATCAGTTTAACAAGGAGATATCTGATATGGAAATGAAAGTCTTTTACATTGATTATAATAAACAAAGAAAGATAACAGATATTGATGAGGAAAAGATAAAGAGAATTGCAAAAAGGTTGTTCAAGGAAAAGGTAACTTTAAAATAAATTTTACAAAAGTAAAGGATAATTAATACTATTTTCTTATTTTAATGCATTTTTTATTTTTAGTTCTGTAAGAAAACAGTCCAATCAAAGGAAAAAGATTTTGTGGAGTTGTTAAAAGAGCTTGAAGAGACATCAAATTTTGAAATAATGTACAATTTTATGATTGATATTAAAAGTAAGTTAGCAAAACTTTCCATTTTACTTTGAATTTCATGCCCATTTAATGTTTGAGTCTGAAGCCCAAAGTAACTAACATCATGTTTTAAAAATGCATATCTTGGAGAAGATAATGAAAGCTTTTTTGACCACTATGATTAATTTTTGCACAATACAATGTGATTGCATAAAATTGACATTGGGCGCATATTGTGCCAATTTGCCCATGTTCCAGCAAGGGAAATTATGTGGTCTTTCAATATGCTAGGACACTAACCTCAACCCATCCCACAAGGTTTCATTTCTGCTTGAATTTTTTCCTTTTTGGCTGTTCCGAACTTTGGTACTTGACTGTTACAAAAAGTGTTATCCAAAGTTGTTTTTTAATCAAGTAGTAACAGTTGTTAAAATAATTGTACTTGAGATTGAAGAGTACTTTGATTAACACACTCTTCATTTAACTATAAACTTGCTCTGGCGGTTAGCATTATTTGAGCCAGATTAACTGATAGGCACTTCAGGGCAAGGTCTCATCATCATTATTACTTAAAAAACGAAGCTAAATTCGGATATTATAAGGTTTCTCAACTAACAATTCATTTTATTAATCATGAATTTATTTTTCTATTTATTTATTTCAGCTTTCGGGAAAACTGAGTCCATAAATTATGCCTGTTTTGTTTCACTAATGAATGGTGGCGGTGCTCTAGGAGCCAGTTTATTGTCATCGAAAGACTCACAACTTGCATCAGCTGAAGTGGCTTTAGATTGTCTGAGAAGACTTCAGGGATACTCCTTGCATAAAAAAATCTTGAATTTTATAAAAGAAATTCAAACGTACTATAAAAAAATTATAGAGTGAAAAAAATGATGAAGCTCTGTATACTTTTCTTCTAATATTTCTATTGTGGCAAATCTTGATGAAGACTACATGTATGAATGCTACAAATGTATGAAGACTACACTTAAATCCTTAAAATCTCAGTTTATCAGTTTAATATGTTTTTCTGTAATTTGACAATTTTATGGTTACAGTTTATTATATTTTAGTTTATTTCATTACTTCATAATGCATTTTATAATTGGAAAAGGCGTTAAACATTACTGCGCGCAACGAAACTGAACCCAAATGGAAGAAAAATAAGACAAAATAGCCGGGCTTTAAAAAAAAATGAAAATTCTTTAGTGGAAGTTACTTCTCCAGGGCTGCAATTCTGATTAACTTTTTATTCAGAATCTGCTATTTCAAAAGTAAATGGAATCAAAATCGGCATCCAAAAAAATATTTTTGACTCAGACAGACTTAAAAAGCACGAAAATACCATTACTTTTACTTTACAAGAACTTTAGGATGAGTAAAGCCTGGCCCGAAAATCACAAAGCTTAATAAATTGATTTGAGCATTTTTTACCTAAAAAAAAAAAAAAAAAAAAAAAAAAATGAAGAATTAGATTTGAACAATCATTTTAAAATAAAGAAATTTCATGATGAGCATACCTTTAAATCTTTGTGAATTGCAGCAGGTACTTTTAAATGCATATGTTGAGCTGCTCTGCATGTCTGCCAAAAAATTTTGCAGACAATATCAGGTGGAAATGGTGTAGTTCTATTGTTTAAGCAATCCACTAAATTTCCTTATGTGCAAAGTTCTGTACGGGAAAGATGCTCATGATTCCCAAGAGCTGTTTCTGATGTATCAATTGAAGCTGCTTCTAAATACTGGATGATCTGAAAACTTCCTTGATGATCAGATGCAAGCAATCCCTGTTAAAAAAAAATAATAAATGAATAAATGATTAATTTAAGTCATAATATACTTACTTTGAGTGTATACTCTTTTTTCAGTAATTGGATTTGTGACAATACACACAAATGCAAACCAGTCAAGTGATGCATGTAAATTTTTAAAAAATGTTTAAAAAATGTAAATGTTTAAAAAATTGATCATTTATTGAAATTTGCACATTTTAATTGTATATTGTTAAAAATAAAGCTTTCTGCCATATGCCTGCTGAAAAGGTACGTACTATTAAAAATTTCGGTTGCTTAGATTTTTTTTTCTTCACGCAATTCAAGACTGTAGAACACATTTTTTATTTAAAACTCTTAATTAGGTTTTTGCTTTATTAATTTATTCATGATTTTAAATAAATGCTGTATTAATGCACTTATTTTTCGAAGCTTCATATTTTGTGGAATGATTTTGTAGCTTTAATCTGCATAACGCTGAAAATGATCATGCTCTTGTGTTTATTCTCACTTGATTATTTTTGTCATATGGTTTCCTAACAAAAACTTGATATTTTCTTTACAGATTATTCCTAATTCTTCTTCCCGATGAATTTTTTGCATAAACTAAAAGGCATACAATTAATCTTAAAAAAGACTTCTAATAAAGTATTTGGTAAAAATCAGTACATTACTAGGTTTGGGACAAATGGATTCAAAGTCCCTGACAATATTACATCACAAAAAGTTCGACTTCATCAATTAAAAAATGTAGTGCTCCCAGAAGAAAAATTGTCACGATATGCAGTTTGTGATAAAATATATGTGGATTCACAATTAAGAGCATTGAGCATATACGGAAATTTCAATTGACTGGAGTGAAATTAATAATAATAAATCCATGATGTGACTGGTGGAGAATATTTACATATTGACAGAGATGATTCCAATAAGGTATCTCTAGAACATCGTCAAAACTTTAAGAAACAATCGGAAGGATCACAGAACTATTTAAAAGCATGTTCTTTATTAAAGAAAGCAAATGTCATTCTGCAGGAGCATTTTAAATTAGAATGGAGACACATTAATAAAAGGGAATGAACAATGGTTTTTCATCTGGGGATCCCTACATATTTTCAAGTGGCTTGGGGCAGGTGCTGATTGATACATTGGAAGAACATCAAAAATATTACTTTTATTCTGGACTGATTGAAAGCTTTGATATAAAACTGCTATACAAAGCTGTCCAGTGTCTGAATCCTGAGTTTTGCGAGGATAGTTTTCTGCTTCTAAATAAAATTGAAGATGAGCTTTATTCTTATGAATTTCCGTGACCTGAGAAAAATTCCTAGCTGTGAACTAGGATAGAAGCACGACGCGTCGCATCTCATGATTGAGAGTCGAGCGCGCTATGAACTAGCTACGGGCCACCACTTTATTATAGCAGCGGCACATTATATTCAGAAATTACAGGATGGGAAAGACATACTGATGATGTTAGGGTTTTCTACTGCCGAAATGGCCGAAGTAGAAAATTTTGTGAAAAGTATATTGTGATCAGTAAATTTTTTGTAAATAAATTTTTTTTTAAAAATAATTTATTTAAAAAAAAAATATTTCGGCGCTCAACTGATCCCTCTTGTTATTGGCACGTTAATGTGATTACATAGTTGCCGTCGACGACCGACAATCTGACGCTTCTTTGCATTCCCCTACCGGAAATATTCGTAAACAGGCTCCGGCGGCGTCTTTCTTCGAATGTCAGGAAAACAAAAATAATGTTTCGGGTCTAAGAAGCATAATAGGGACCTGTTGCAATTAAATAGTTCATTTCTTTCTTATTAACTTTTCTTTTGTGTAAAATTTTAAAATATATTCGCTGGAGAACCCTCAAACTATAGATTTTGTGTTGTATTTTTATTTATTTATTTTTATGCCAGTTTTATTATAAAACAATAAGCAGTTATATTATCCAAAAGTTGCGATCTGTCAGATTTGTTTTTATTTGTTAACTATCGTGAAAAATGGGTTGCTGCAAGGACGAGACAATAGAAGATCCTTCAGGGGATGATAGACCACGAGTCAGAGGATGCACCGATGTGTATATGCTCGTTCTTTTCATTTTATTTTGGTTTTTATTGGTAAGAAATAAAGCATTTTATTCACATTAAATAATTCAATAAAATGAATAGATTGTCATACTACATTGTTTTTTTCGTGTTATACAATAAACCTTTTTTTTTTTTCAGATTTTAATAGCTGCTTTTGCTATTGTATTTGGACATCCAAAAAGATTGATCCATGGTTATGATGACTTCGGAAATATTTGTGGTACACAAAATGAAAAAATTGGATCATTGGAACATTCTGGACTTGACATGACAGAAAAACCATACTTGTTTTACTTGGATGTCAAGAATATAAAGAAATCAATGAAAATATGTGTTTCAAAATGTCCTACAAGAAGCTTAAACAGTATAAATGAGTTAAAAGAATTTTATCAAGAAACAAATTCAAATTTATGTAGATATGATTACAATTTTACAACTGATAGTAATAAATTACCAGAATTAATATCTAGTGCTATGGGTCCATGTCCAGTTTTTCCAGTATATGATAGGTAAATAATTTTTTAAATTCATACATATGAAAAATGTTAATTTGTTTTCAAAAATTTCAGCATTGTTGTTTTAAAGCGTTGTATACCTAGAGCTGTTAAAGAAGTTGCAGAATCTGTTGTTTCTAATGCATATGATGCAATTAACAGCTGGGATACAGTTGAACATGTACTTTCTGATTTATTTGCTACTTGGCCTCATATCCTTGTATTCTCATTATTGGCATTCAGTAAGTTTCCTTTGAAATATTTAGGCCCAGTCATTAAAAACCAATTACAAACTTTTTTTTTTTTTTGTTTTTTTCCCCAGTTTTCTCATTAGTGACAATATCTTTTCTGCATTTCTTGGCCTCCATTGTTGCTTGGATTTTTATGATTATAATAACATTGGTTGCAGTGGGTATGTAATTTGAAGTAAAAGCAAATAGAGCATTGTAAAGTTTTGAAAAATTTATTCCTTGATTTTTTATAGGTTGGACAGCAGTTCTTTGGTGGACTTATGCTACAATAAAATGGGATTTGGATGTAAAACCTGTTCAAACTTGGCTTGTAAGAACAATCCATAATGAGCAAGCTTTTCTTACATTCAGTATCATTGCAACAATCTTAACGGTAAACGAGGAAAAAATTGATAACTTTTATGTGTCAAATTTACTTATGATCAGTGCAGAAATGGAACTATAATGGGAAATTTAAAATTAATAGCATGTTATCTGTGTTTCCTTTTTCAGATAATTTTATTACTTCTTGTCATAGCTATGAGAAAACATATCGGATTTATTTCTGATTTGTTTAAAGAAGCAGCAAAATGTTTAGCTGAAGTTCCTTCATTGTTTTTACAACCAATACTTACATTTTTAATACTCTTTGGATTTTTCGCTTTTTGGACTACGATTGCAGTGTATCTCGCTACTGCTAGTAAGTTCATCATCAGATACTAAAAAATTCATTTAAATGTTTTATAAAAAATTAATTTCCACTCTCTTTTTCAGATTATCAAGGTATAGATAAAATGAAACCTTATGAAAATTTAGATGTTCCTACTACAGTACCAAGTCAACAGTTCTCAAATCCTGCTGCAATGTCCAACATTTCACCAAGTAATTTCTCTGCAAACGACTTAAAGGAGCATAAGAGTTAGTTGTGATTGTTTTTTTTTTTTTTTTTTTTTTTTTGACTGAAAGTTTAATTATTTATTTATTTATTTTTTCTATTTTTTGTAAGGTTTTACAAGAGTGAAGTACATAGACAGCACTTGGGTGAAATACATGTGGTGGTTTCATGTCATTGGTTTGATATGGACCTCTGAATTTATTTTGGCTAGCCAGCAAATGGTCATTGCAGGTGCAGTTGCAGCTTGGTATTTTCAAAAGTAAGTGTTCCAAGGAATTTTTTTTTTTTTTTTTTTTTTTTGTCTTGAATCATGAAAATTTTTATTAAAATTTTTGTTTTATTGTAGGAGTAAAAAAGAAGGGGACGATGGTTGGTTTGTTTTGCAAGCCATAAGACGTCTTTTATGCTATCATATGGGCTCTGTAGCACTTGGCTCATTCTTAATTACGATTTTCAAATTGCCTCGACTTATTTTGATGTACCTTCAAACAAAGTAAGCAGTTAATTTTTTTGATTTTTCAGTTTTAATATAATTTAAATGTTAATCATGTAGCTTAAAAGACAATCCACCTACTAATCCTCAGGTAGGATAACTAAATTTTTGAAAACTAAGTAGAGAAAAAATTGATTTGAAAGCTGGATTCGAACCAACGAGGACTCACACATCCTTGAACCCCAATCCGTGGGAGAACGGATCATTTAGTTAATCATTTATTTTTTTACAGATTAAAAGCAAATGAAGAATCAGAAGTAGCAAAATGTTGCTTAAAATGCTGGGCTTGCTGTTTTTACTGCGTTGAATGTTTTATTCGGTTCATGAATCATAACGCGTATACTGTCATTGCAATGCAAGGCCATCCTTTTTGCACTTCCGCCAGAATAGTAAGTTTCAAAAAATCTGTTTTTTTTACTTCAAAATTTTTTAACTGGTGGCGTCGCTAGTTTGATCTGTTGTGAAATTACCCATTGAAATATTATTTTAAATCTAAAGTCGCTGTGAATAATTTCTTTGCACCAGTAAATATGGACTTCCACCGTGTTATCAACAAACTTAAGTCAATTTTTTAATGTTTTTTTTTTTTACAGGCATTCAACACGATAGTAAACAATGTCGTGAAATTTACAGCTCTTAATTCCGCCGGCGATTTTATTTTATTCCTTGGAAAGTGCATCGTTACGCTAATAACAACCATAATAGCCATCGTTTATTTTAAACACGATGAAAACCTACATTTTTACGCAATCCCTGTACTGCTAACGACCATATTCTCTTTCTTTATCGCACACGCTATCATTTCTTTATATGAGGTAATTATATTTGCCATCGAAAGTATTAATTAAACCCCTTTTCAGCTAATGTTAATGTCATTATTTTCCTTTAAAGGTCGTCATTGATACACTGTTTTTATGCCTCTGCGAAGATTCTAGAATGAACAGAGAAAATGGTAAATGGAAGGAGAGCAAGCTTGTTGCAGTGAACGCGTCTGCCACTTCTCAGGAATTAACTCCAATTAATTCATAGGCAGTTACCCTAACATTCCATAACTCAATCGTTTCACTAACGTAAGCAGTACACTCCAGCTTTTATTGTGAAAAGCAGTTTTATGTCTACTTAATATTAATACTGCCTGAGAACAGGAATCGATTCAAAAGCTTTAAAAGCCTTTATTTTTGTAGTTAATTTTTAAATCATGATTTTTTAAAAGAGCGACATTTCGTTTTAAATTTTTTAAAATATTTTAAAAATTGAGGGAACTATTTTTACTAATTTTTAAAGGTGGCACCACCACATTGTAATTCGAAATGACGGAAAAGATTTTAAACTTTTTTAATGGCATTCCAAATTCTGCTAAGTACATATTTTAACAATTATGAAGCCTATACAATGGAACTTTATAGCATGGGCGGATTTAGAATTTTTTTCTAGGAGGGCTAAGAATAGGGAAAAAAATTTCCTGGGGGGGACTGACCCTATTCAGGCCATATAATTTTCAAAATTCTAAACGGGGCTATTCTGCTTCCTGGGAAGGGGCTTACTCCCCCCCCCCCCCCCCTAGATCCGCCCATGCTTTATAGATCTGGAAGTAATAATTTTCTCCATCATTCGGTTTCGTCTTAGTGAGTAGGATTTCCTAATACCAAAAAAACGTTTTTAAAGGAAATTCGTTTTCCTTTTTTGAAAGAATAGTGATAAGAATTTCCAATGAATCTGCGAAATTTAATTTAATTTACTTTAATTTGTTTTTTATTTATTAAATATTGCCTAAAAATGTCGAGAGATTTGGCCAAGTTTTTTAGATCTTAAGTTTTTTTTTTCCTTGCATTAGCTTAATTTTGCCAATCCAGTATTAGCAAGTATTTAAATATTTTTTGGTCAAGTTAAGTTTATTCTCAGTCTCATAATTTTTATTTTACAATAGCATTTCAGTAAATGGTTATTTGATCTCAATATTTTAATAATTTGAAAAAATTCGAATTTTTTGAATTATTACACAAATTTGTTCTTCCGTCCAAAGGTGTTTAGCAGAATTTAAAAAAAATATGCACTTTGTCGATGTCGCGTACTTACATGCCTTATATAAATGCATTTTGTGTCTTTAATATTTGCCGAATATTTATTTTTTAATTATAATTTTAAATTAAATTTAAAATGTAGACTTTTATAAGTATTTTAAACATGAAATTTTTTTAAATTTTATTTGGACTTATTTATCATTAATATAAAATAATTAATACAATTATTGAAACTTTGATCTTGTGAACATGTATCACACTTCATGCCTTAACCATTTTTAATTTCTTCTTTTTCTTCTTTTGATTCAGTTTTACATTTTCCATGATTTCCTGAGCTTTTTCTAATGGATCTCCATGAAAAATATCATTTAAATTGTCCAAATCATCGTAACTATTTACTGGTTTCGTCCTTTCATAATGGAGTTTCTGCTCTTTCCTATCCAAATATCGATTTCCTTTCTGTTTATTCACATGTCTTCGATACTAGAAATGAAAAAATTAAAGTTAATAAACAGAATTGATTCGACAAATACTGTGTAATATTAACGAATTATGTACCATAGCTGTAGAAACATAATGGCTATTTTCCCATAATATTTCTCCTCCAAAACTACCAGCAAATATTTTGATTGGATTTAACACAAATCTTGGTCCAATCTCAGCTAATGCACCATCTTGAGATAAAATCTGATAATTTCTAAACCAAATCCTATGATCAATGATTGTAAAAGTCATTACATGATCAAAAAATGGTTGACTTTTAGGATGGTGATTAGGTGTTGAAAAAATTTGAACAAAAAGTTCCTTTAACAACTGATATTCTGGCTTTTGCTTAAATGTTTCATCAAATGATAGTAATGGTCTAGATCCTTTTAAACAATTCCCTGTTAGTTTTAACTCTTTCATTGTGTAAACTAAAATTTTAATAAGAAAAATTAATATTTCAAAGCCTTAGATCTGAAAAAATAAAGAGATTAATACAAACCACTTTCTATTAGAAACTTTGCTGTTGGGCCAGAGTCAACATTTGCAAACCACATATACAAGTCACTTTTTCTTCTATTTTCAAATAAAATGCATTTGTTGCAATTCTTGCTTTCTGCAATTTCATTCATTATGCTTAAATTATCATTGCCTTTTTCTATTTTATTATCTCGTTTGGAATGAGGCAACAATGTTCGTAAATCCTCCATTAGATGCCTATTCAAATAAGTTATTCCCCTCATTGCTAATATTAATACTCTCTGCTTATTCCTCCATTTTGCCTGAAAAAAGAAATCATATTACTTTAATACTTTCTTAACTCAAAAAATAATGAAAAGTTTGAGGTTATGTTTACTTATACCAACCTTTTTCGGAACGGGTTCATCAGATTGTCTGATGGCAGGAGGTAATTCTTCTTCCTTATTTTCCTCATTATTGGTATCAACACGCTTTCTTTTTAACAACTTCTTTGGCTTCATTTTCAAATAAAAATAAAATGGTTTTTTGGAACTTAAAAAAACTCACGTGTTAAACAAACGTACAAACTACAGCGCTCCTAGTAGCAATGTTCTGAAACCAATTTGTTGCCAACATAACAGAACAATATTTCCTTTGGGAAATATTTACTTTCCTTTGAAAAATTTTCTGGACACATTCTAGTTTTGAAATGGCGACTTCAGAACGTTCTATGTCTCGTCTTTTCCAATTAGCTAAAAAATTTAATTGTTTTTATTTAACTGGTGAGTAAAACTAATTGTGTTTTTCAATAATAGTTATCCTTTTTATATATTGCTAACCATGATCGTGCAAACTCTTTAATTTAATTAAAAATTATCGATTTGCATCCAACGCCTATGTATCGTACAGTCTGCTCAAAATTGAATTTAAATTCAAATATTCTGGTTTTCATAATTTTAATACGTAAAGCAATCATTTCAATTAACAGTTACTTACCATGCACATTTCTTAGCGAAAAAAGTTATGTAAAATTCAGCTTACGAAGTTCAAGATTTGTATTATTTAAACGATCGATTTCGAAAACGTTAGAAACAATGTAAACATAATCTCAATCATTTTATGAATTTGTTAGGACATTCCCAAATATGTTACTTTATTTTTTTTTTATTTGACTTTGATTTAATTTTATTATAATCATTCTTATGGAATCAGCATATTTTTTTTAATTATAGCTGAAGAGAGAAACTATGTTTTTTTTTAAAACTACAGGAAAAAAAAAGAATACAAATGCATTTTCACTAACAAATTACAATTGCATGTCCTTTTTTTGTTATCAAATTTGGAATTTTTAAATTTTTTTATGAACATCACTTTTTCAAAGATTGTAAGGCCATATATTGTCTCTTTAAAACAAACTTTAATTGATAAATTAAAAAAAAAAAAAATTAAGTGTATTTTTGTGGTATTGACAAGCATAGATTCTCAACCGTTGAAAATTTTGAAAATAATTATGCAGTTAATTATGCAATTAGAAAAAAGAATTAGCCTAAAATGTGCACCATTTATTTTCAAACCTTTTTTTTTTTTTGCACTTAATTTCTTATTAAAAAATAAAAGGTTAAATAGTGACCAAGACCCATTGACTTTATTTTTACCGAGATCGTTTTACCCGCCTTCAGAAATTCAAAATTAACTTGCCAGTAGTTTTTTTTTTTTTTTTTTTTTTTAGAATTTTTAAAAAAATTGGTTGAGTCGCGATTTAAGAAAAGTTAATGAAGGTGTTTTCTTTTTCAAAGCGTGCGACGCATGAAGACGCCTACATTATCTCATTATCTTTTAAATACTTGACATTCGTAATTAATGTGAGGCAAGTTTGCATATTTTAAGTTGATAGGAAACAAAAAGGGTTGTTTCACAAAAAATTAGAGATTTTTATTGTAATAACTAAAAGCGCGGTTCTTTTTTTGGCGCTTCATTTTCTGGCCCACTTCTAACGCATAACTTTTTCACCTGTCGCAAATTAATTTATTCGATAAATAAATATCTTATTTCGCTATCTAGCAGCTGAATCGGAAACGGGTTATTACTATTATTATTATTATCTTTTTTTCCTTAAGAATTAATTATTGTTGTTTTGAGGTTTTTTAATTATCACCTTTTCAACGTCATTTTTATCAGTCATTCTATTTATATCATTTCCTGATTTTTTTGCAATTTTTGTTTTAGGTCTTCATAAAGGAGATTGTAGGCCGTTTATCATAGAAGGGCATCAAGTTGGTCTGGTTAGGCCAGATATTATGAAGAATTTGTTAAAGTATCCTGAAGTTTTTTTAATACAACCGGACTGCATAGAATTAAATCCAGCATTCAGGGATTACGACGAGAGAACATCTAGGATAGATAGGGTTTTGAGAGAATGCCGGGAGAAAAACGTATTTGTAACCCTTAAAGGTTGGAGGGAAGAGGTAAGTCAGATACAGGAATGTAGGAATGTACATAATAAGTACATGGCCCCAGTTTGTGTAGTTGTGTGTTCATAATATAACGTTTATTCTTTTAGTGCTATGAAGTAAAGGGGACGTACTCCGAAGTTCCACTTTTAAAAATGGATAGGTCTGCAACTTGCCTTTTCGGCATTCGTAATTATGGCGTAGACATAAATGGCTATGTAAATCATCCGGAATTAGGACTGTGTATATGGTTCCAAAGGAGATCTCCAACAAAGCAAACTTGGCCTGGAAAGTGGGACAATATGGTATATTAGCTTCGAAAAAAAAAGATTCATTCACCACACAGTAATAATTTTTTTTTTTTTTTTTAATCAAATTAGGTAAGCGGAGGTCTATCTGTTGGATACGGTATTAAAGAGACTGCGATTAAAGAAGCGTATGAAGAAGCTTCCGTTCCTAGATCGTTGATGGACAAACTGAAAGCTGCCGGTTCCGTATCGTAAGTAAAATTTAAAAAGCTTATTATCTTATTTTGATCCTTGAAATATAAATGAAACGAATAAATAAATTTAAGGTTTTACTTCGAATCCGAAAGAGGCCTCTTTCCAAACACGGAGTTCGTATTCGATTTGGAATTGCCACTTGATTTTGTACCTTCGAATAACGATGGAGAAGTCGATAAATTTGAATTATTACCGGTAGATCTCGCCATGGATCGAGTTTTGAGTCCGGACTTTAAGACTACCAGCGCTCCTGTTGTGATTGATTTTCTCATTCGGCATGGTCGAATCACTCCTGAGACAGGTAACTACAAAAAACGTAACTTTCACGTTCGTAAATATTAATTTTTTTTTTCGATTTGTTCTTTTCCAGAACCGAATTTCCCGCAATTAGTGGAACTTCTTCACGTTCCGCTGCAGTCGCTGTATACCCGGTTTCCTACTGCCGAAAACGGAAGGTCATCCTAATATCTTTCTAATAAGTGATCTGTTATTTTTTTTTAATTTGTTTTTTTTTATTTTATTTTACTTTTATTTAATTTTTCAAATTTTGTTGGTTTATATATATTCCAACTTGCAATTTGTATGCCTGGCTGTGTATATACCCCAGCTTAAAGAACATGTACTGTTTCTTAAATATACTGTAAATTCAGGGTGTGTAAAAAAACTATTTAAAGTATCTTTTTTCGTAATTGAGGATTGAACTTTTCTTTCAGATTAGAAACTATAAATTTTAATTTGAAAAAAATCAAAAAGAACTTATGAAAATGAACTTATTTCTAATTCGGAAAAAGAACTTTAGGATTTATTCAACATTGCCGTTATTAAAATATGGGAAACAATTATTTAAGCATGTTGCATGGATTCGTATTTTTTACTAACCCTTCGAGTTCGTTTTTAATATTTCTATTTATAATATATACATCGATTTTAATTAGATTAGGAACTTGACCCTTGGCTAATTAAATTTGCAGTACTATCAGGTAAATGAGGAATTTTCGTTTTTTATTGTTTTTATTTTTTCAGTTCTAAATTTTAAATTTAGAAAAACCAATCAGAACTTAAATGCACTTTTCTTTTTCTTTTTTTTTTTTATTGTGACAAAAAAAAAACTTTGTCATGGTGTATCATACTTTTTTTCTAGCAGAGTAGACTTAATCGGCCTACTTTTGATTCTTGCTTGAAAAGAATTTAGAAGAATATTGCTCCAGCCATGAGTCAAACCTTCGAGCTGTAACAGAAAATTGATTAGCCACGGTCCGGACTTAAGGATCGGAATCGTGCTAGCTATCGCAAGTCGGAGACGTGTACGACGCAATATTTTTCTAAATTTTTTCTCATCAGAGTTGCTTTTCTTAGTGTTCAGGGGATTCAGGAGACTTGATCTGTATTGTGTGAGCCCGAGAGAGACGTTTTGAGTAGAGTTTTATTGAGTTTGTGTTAACATGAAGAAATTATCAAAAAAAAAAAAAGGAAAAAAATTATATTTCCAAAGTGGCGCTTTTAAATTTTAAGGAAAAAAACACTGTATTTATGGTACTTGAGATTAACACCTTTTCGATAATTTTGTATTTAATCTCAAAATGTTTTTAATAGAAAACAATTAATTTCTGTACTAAAATACGCGCCAAAATCTCAATACAAAATTGTTTTTACGGGAGTAAGTAAAATTTCAAGATAGCTCCTCTGAGGTGAAAAAAAATTTTCTTTCAAAAATCAAAATTTATCGTTTTTATTACCTAAAGAAATTCATTATTTTTCTTTTGTAATCTAGTCATTTCACATTTTTAGTGGAGGAAAAAAAATAATAACGAGTGAAGAATATTTTTATAGACTTGAAATGTCTTGTAAAGGAATTTTAAATGTTTAATTTTGTAGCTAAAGTGATCTTTGGTTATTATATATTTTTTTTTCTCGATCATGATTTTATTAAAAACGATTAAAATTAGACTTTTTAAAATTTATTAACCTTAAAAGATGTTTTTAATTTTTTTGGGAATCTGTGAATGTTTTTTTCAAGTGTGCAATTAGTCTGTGAATTGTATTGATGAATTATATTCTAAATTTTTTTTCTTTTCAGTTTAAAAAAAAATTGTAGATCTGTCGAATTTTAAGAATAATAAGACTGCTTTAAAAGTTCAGGAGAAAGTTTATTCTTATAGCGCCGATAAAAGTATATTCTCATGTATCCTGTATTATTCAAAATAAATTATACTTCTGACAATACAGTATTTAATATAAATTTAAAGAAAAAAAGCAGTATTTGAGATTAGCGTTAAAATTAGACTAGCTTTAGTCGAAGAAAATTTTAAAAGTCGGATCGTTAATTTAAAATTTTTTTTTATTTTTTATTTCTTCGAACATTATTTTTTGAACAGAAATCTGTTAAAATGTTTTTTACAATCGACGTGGACTATTCGTACTAATTAATCAAATGCACTTTTGTTTGTGCAGTGTATGATATCATTTTCTACATCTAATATTTTGCTAAAATTCTTAAGATGTTGAGAAATAAAAAGGTTAGGAAAATGATCCTGCCATCGGTCATGCAATATTTTTGTAAATTGTGATATCGATATTAAAGCAACGATTTTTTTTGGATCATTTCATTTTGGGGCCCTGGTATTTTTTTTCCTTGTAATTTTTTCCCCCAAGTCGTTTAAGTACTTATATATTTTCATTACTTTTTGCCTTCTACCATTTGTCTAAATCATTTTATAATTTTGTTAACTAAATTAAAGAATAAGTTTTTGTTTCTTGAAGGCAAATCTTTTACCGGTTTTTTAAATGTTGTCTTCACTGTTATAAATATTTCTGATTTACATTCCATTTTGATTTATTTGTATGAAAATAAATATTATTTACAAAATGAGGTTTTGTATTATAAACTAACCTCGTGATATTGAAAAGTTTCATTGAAAATTATAGAACATGAAATTCTACGTTGAAAACGTTACATTTTTTTTACTATTTGATTATTTATTTATTAATTGCCATTTATTTATTTGATGATGAATTATTTATTTATTTATTTTTGTCTGCTTTTTGGCATTGTCCGTCTTTTATAGTCAGGCATACATCAGTATTTCAAAAATTTACAGTTAAGAAATGCATTTTGAAAAAAAAAAAAAAATTGGCGAAAAAATAATTACCCTGAAATAAAATTAAACAGCTCAATATAGAGAAAAGATTTAAAACCATTTTCATTACTTTATTATTATTCAATTTCCTTTATTGATTTATTTGTTTATCTATTTATTTTAATTATCGGTAATGACGATCGAAGGCTTGCCATATAGTCGTAACAGAGTCATCATACCTAACAAAAAAAATTTATCCTTTTATGTGCTTTACGGAAGATTTGTGACCCATATCAGTCATATCACAGCATGAAAAATCGACAAGCGGGAAATTTAAAACTGTTCAAGTTGGCACAACTGTGAATGCGTAATGAAGTCCCGAGAAAAATATGTGTATATCCTCAAAGTAGTGAAGAAACCGAAAGTTTTCACAACCCGAAGGTCGTTCAACGACTTTCCACAGTATGTTTACAAAGTTTCTTAAACTTTATTTTGAAAAGTTTTTTTTTCGTTAGTTCCGTTAACGTGTATATACATTTTTAAATTTTTTTAAATTGAAAAGGCTGTACTGTTTGTAATTAAAAATCGTGATGAGATTGTATTTATGTACGTTTTATTTATTACTATGGATAGAGAATTATTTATGTAGCGAAGAAAGTAGTTGCGGTTGTAAAGCTAACCGTCAAAGCAATCATGAAAACGACGATGCCAATGTCGAAACCGGCGAAGACCCTCATTCAAAATACACAAGTGCTGCAAATTGGAAAGCTTCTCACCCAAGGACAAATCAAATGGTTTGTTTAAAAGGAGGAAAGTTTGAAATGGGCACAGATGAACCTGTTTTTATCGCAGATGGGGAAGGACCTAAAAGAGAAGTGGAGATTGATCCATTCTGTCTAGATGTGCATGAAGTTTCCAATGCAGAATTTAAAGCTTTTGTAGATTCAACAAATTATGTAACAGAGGCTGAAAAATTTAAAGATTCATTTGTTTTTGAAAATTTGTTGAGTAGTGCTGTAAAGGAAACGATAACCCAGGCTGTGGCTAATGCTCCTTGGTGGTTACCTGTTAAAGGGGCAGATTGGATGCATCCAGAAGGACCTGATTCCAGTATAGAAGGTAATGTCTTTTCTCTTTTATTTCTTCCGAATAAAATGACATGTTTAAGTCAAACTTTTAATTAAAATTTATGTCAATCTAAATAATTAAATATATTATTGCAGTTGTTAAAGTTAAATGTTTTCCATTGTTCTGTTATTGTATTTACCCATGATTTACATAATTTACTTGCATGAAAAAAAATTATCTCCTTGTTAAACATGGATATCAAGGTAACATTAAACTTGTTATCAAGTTCTTTCATCTGTTTACTCATGAGAAAATTGTGGCGCGTGCCGCTCAATCAACCGCAACGGATAAGAAAAAATAAAATATGGTTTCCCTTTTTATTATTTACTTAGGATTCATTTTGTTTTTATAAACAGGAAGAATGGATCATCCTGTAATTCATGTATCATGGAATGATGCTAATGCTTATTGTTCATGGTCTGGGAAAAGACTTCCAACTGAAGCAGAATGGGAATATTCATGTCGAGCGGGAAAGAAAGACCGACTTTTTCCTTGGGGCAACAAACTTCATCCAAAGGGAGAACATAGGTAAAAAAAAAAATTGATAACCATAATACAGTAAAAACTACAGTATACTGACTTGTAGCCATGAAACATGGAGAGTAGAAAGAAAAAAAAGTCAATTTTAAAAAAAGGGGTTAAAATTCTCGCCGTTCGCTGACTATGGACATGTTTCGGCATTAGAACAGTCGTACCGCTGAAAACACACTCCAAGAAGTTCAGGTGTGCAGCGTGTTGACTCTGCTCCCCTGTGAGGAGGTTTTTTACACGTTTTTTTTCTTCATCTTTTATGGTAGAATGACCCATTTAAAGCTCATTTAGAAGCTAGTTTAGGCCACCCCCGTTGGCCTTTCGCCTTGGGAGAACAAGAATTTTTTTCTGGGAAGGGCAAAGGATAGGGAAAACAATTTTCTAAGGGGTGCTGGCCCTATTCAGGCGATATATTTTTTAAAATTCTGGGGGGAGCTATTCTACATCTATCCCCCCCCCGATCCGCCTATGTCTTTCGAACTGACGACGGGCTTGCAGAAATTGAATGTTTTTAGAAGAGTAAAAGCAGATTAAGAAAGTTAATTATTAAATTATTTATTTTAATTTTTTTCTAAAAAAAAAAATACCCTTTTTTAAAAAGCACCTAAACTTTCTTTTCAATTTTGTTTAACATTAATTAAGCAAATGCATGCCTATTTTTATTTTATAAATAATTTTAAAATATTATTTCCAGAGCTAATATATGGCAGGGAACTTTCCCTGATCATGATGAGGGGAAAGACGGATATGTTGGAACTGCGCCCGTTACCGCTTTTCCAGAAAATGCATTTAAATTAAAAAATATGATTGGAAATGTCTGGGAATGGACTCAAGATTTTTGGACTATTCGCCATAGCCGAGAACCATCAGTGAATCCGGTTAGCAAATTAATTTTTTCAACCGTTTTATATTTTTTATACTGAAATGTTTTATAAAAATATTCATCGTTTTTAGAAAGGGCCAGAGTCCGGGACTGATCGAGTAAAAAAAGGAGGTTCCTATTTGTGCCATAAAAGTTACTGTTACAGATACAGATGTGCTGCAAGAAGTCAAAACACTCCAGACAGTTCTGCTGGTAATTTGGGCTTTAGATGCGCTGCAGATAAACTTCCTGAATATCTAAACCACATGTGACAATACGGTGTGTTGATTTTTTTTTTAAATTGACTTAATGCATCAATAGAATCAAATATTTATTGTTTTACTTAAAAATGTATTTTTTCGTTTCAGAAATAAAATCGACCAGTATTTAATTTACCATTAATATAAAAGATTAAAAAAAAAAAAAACTATGCACAGTGTAACTAACATAGAATATTAATAAAACAATTGTGATAACAGAATATTCTGCCAATTTAGCAATTTTTTTATAAAAAATTTTATGTCTTGTTTTAAATAAAATTGTTATTTTTTTAAAAAATCGAGTTTTAGGCCTATTTTATTTTACTTTGCTTTAAAATGGGTTATTATTGAAGTAGTGCATTTTTTTAAAAATAACTGTTATTAAAATAATTATTTTTCATAGCAATTTACCATTTTAAAACTGAAGGAGAATTAAAATGCTTAAATTATATAAATCCAGAATGGTTCCCAAAAATATTTACCTTTTCGAGGCTACGCCTAAAATAAAAGAAGAATCTTGCAGAACTAGAAGAGAATAAAAAAAATTTGCTGACGCTCAATCCATGAAAGCAATTTATTTGGAGCCTAGGAGAGGGGTATGGAGTCTAGCAGCAATACAAACAATAACCCTAACAACAATGCAGGAACTGTTAGTATAGATTTAAAGGATATTAGAAATCAAAAATACGGACATATGAAAACTGTAAACAAATACAGAATTTAATTGTTATTTAATTTTAAAAGAGTTAAAAAGCTACTTTGTACAGCAGAAATAGAGAAATAAGAGATGTAAAAAGACCGTAAAAATTTTTTTTAAAAACGTAAAAAATTTATTTTTTGATTCACGTAAACTTAATTTTATATCATGTTTCTTGGATACAACAATTTAGATCCTTTTATCAGTCTTTAACAAGTTTTTTTGTTCAATTTTTATCGGCCAGTTTCAATTTTCTTATAAAAAAGGCATGCAATTTTAACCACTTTTACGAATAGTCGGAAGATTTAAACAACTTATGCAATATTTTACAATTAATTTTACATACTTTCGTAAACGAAACAAATGGAATAATGTTCATTTTGGTATAGCTAAATATAAAAGAATCTCAATAATATTTTCAAAAAGCTAATCTAAAATTTTTAAAATTCTATGATTTGCTTTAAAAAAAAAAAAAAAAATCATAATAATTCAGGTTTGTTAATGTCTCACTTTCAAGTGTAGTGTTTTTTTTATAGTAGTAAGATTGAAAACACATTTTACGCAATAAATCATCTTTTCTTAAAAATGCTTTAAGGGGATTAAATTCATAAGCATAATCACGTTTATTCAACTGGAATACATGTTTTTGATCACAGAATATGTCAAGAAAACCATTACAAAAAAAAAAGTGTTAAAAAGTCATAAAAATACGAAAATATGAGATACAAGGAAATTAAGGCCTTTACATTTCTCTAACTAATTTAAAATTACGATTTCATTGTTTTACTTCAAGGAAATTTATTCCATCAAACTCATATTTTAATTCACTAAAATGAAGCAAAAAAATTAAGCCGTAATTCAATCGCACTAATATTTCTGAATGTAATTGTAAGAAGGCAACTTAGTCTTATCCAAATCATCAAAGTAAGGATGCTTAATCGCAACTTTAGCGCTAATTCTCATGGCAGGGTCGTAGACGAACATTTTTTGAAGTAAATCATAACCCAATTTATCGAATGTTTTTCGATTCATCAATTTTTCGTTTAAAGCTGTTTCTAAACAATAATTAGTCCAATGGGGAAATGATGGTTTGAAATCGGGAAGATCACTAACGGACGGCCATGTCGTTTCATTAGGGGTCGTCAAAATCCTTAAGAATAAAAAATTGATACAATGAACTATTTATTAAAAACTTTTTACCTTGCTTCTTACCTAAAAATTCTAAAGAGTTGGTCAATTTCAGAGTCTCCTTGAAAAAGTGGTTTCTTTGTAGCCATTTCAGCAAAAATACATCCAACAGACCATATATCCACAGGACATGAATACCTGGGAGCACCCAGAAGCACCTTAAATGAGAAAAATTAATTGTAATATTATTTTCAAAAAGTAATTTAACAAAAAAAACCAATCTGTTACCTCAGGGGCTCGGTACCACAGTGTAACTACTTCATGAGTGTATGCCCTCACAGGAATTCCAAATGCTCTACCCAAACCAAAATCAGCAATTTTTATAACATTATCTCCCTGGACCAGCAAATTTTGAGGTTTTAAATCCCTGTGCAATATCCTCCTTTGATGACAAAATAATATAGCTTCAAGAATTTGATATAAAAATGATTTTAACTGGTTTTCCTCCATGTATTTTTTTTCTAACTTGTCTAAATATTTTTTTAAGTCATAAGACAAAAATTCAAAAATTAAATATAATCGTTTTTCTTCCATTATAACATCTTGCAAAGCTACTATATTTGGATGCTGTAATTCTTTCAACAATGAAATTTCTCTAATTGCAGTCGACGGGATTCCTTCATCTTCATTTTCCAGCCTGATTTTTTTCATTGCAACAATCTGACCCGTTTTTTTGTGTTTGGCACGAAACACAACTCCGTAAGTACCTAAAATGAAGCCATTCCAGAATATCAATAATAAAATATTTTTCAAATCATCAACTACAAAATAAATTTGAATCATCGAGATTTAAGCTTAAGAACAAACAAGTCATGAACTGATTTACAGAAAAAAGTATAACCCTATATATTTTTTAAAAAAATGAAAATATCATTCAGGATTTCAAAATTTTTATTCAATGCTTTGATCATAACCTCTAAACACATTCTACAGCCAGAAAGTTTCATTTCGGGAAAAACGTGTTTTATTCGCAACGGAACTGAATTTTAAAATTACCGAAGAAATAAAATGGAATTGAAATCGTTTTCAAAATCATTACTAAAGATAAATAAGTATAAATGTCGAAAAGAAAGCCGAGACAACAAAGAACCGTTAAAAAATATTACCTTACCTTCACCAATTTTCTCGACTTTTTGATAGTTATCCATTGCTGCTAATTATGGAACAATTGAAGAATCTTAAGGAAATAATTATTTTCTTTCTCTTTCCAGGCCAATTCGTCGAGTGGAAGAGATGAAGGACCACAAGGAAATTTTTTAAAACTAGTGCTCTGATGAATAACGATAAATAACAACGCTCCGGCAACTGACATCCATGGTAAAAAAAAACATAGTGTGATGATTGTGAGCGGTAGTCACGTGACATCCTCGATCAGCCAATCATTTTTTTCCGAAATTTGCGTCACAGGTTTTCTCACCAATGAAATAAAAGTGGGAAGTGACGTCACAAATTATCACACTGTGAAACTTTTACCATGCTTCAAAGGCAAAAATCAAAGGAAAATTTGCAGAACTCCGTTCAACTCTTACGAACTTTTTTATCTGACCAAAGTAAAACAAGGTCAAGAAAATGCAGTCAAAAGTTTTATCTCATTTATCGACCTGCTTGAAGGTAATTTTCTTTTACAGCAGTAATTAATGTAAAAATTTTTTTTAACTTTAAAAGGATTATAAACAAGCTATTTTGATACTAAGATAGTTTAAATTTCGAGTAAACAAAATGGCTGCTTTTATTTATAAAAGGTTAAGTTCGACCTCACCGGGTTTTTTTTTTTTTACTTTTATAATTCTCGAATTATTTACCTTAATTTTTAGTCAAAAGGATTTCAAACCAACACTCCTTTGATATGGAGCCTAGGAAAACGACTTTATTCCACCGGGGAGGAAGCAGATCTGGTCGTAATAGGTTCGGGACCTGGAGGTTATGTAGCTGCTATCAAAGCCGCTCAGCTTGGTATGAAAGTATGTGAAAATTGAATTAAATTAAATGGGGTTGAAGTCAAAATACAGATGTATGTTATGATAAAAATATATGAATTGTTTCCAGACTGTTTGCATAGAAAAGAACGACACTTTGGGAGGAACTTGCCTTAATGTAGGCTGTATACCATCAAAAGCTTTACTGAACAATTCTCATTATTATCATATGGCTCACTCTGGAGATCTCACAAAGCGAGGAATAAAAGGTGCTATTACTTAAAAAAACTTTTTTTCTTGCAAAGGATTATACTTATTGAAATATTTCAAAATTTTTATAGTCGGAGATGTTTCACTGGACTTGGATGCATTGATGCAACAGAAAGTTAATGCAGTTAAAGGATTGACTGGTGGAATAGCAATGCTTTTTAAAAATAACAAGGTAAAATTAATTTTAAAAAATAGAAGTAGAGAAATTATTAAACATTGTTTACTCTCTTGTAAAGGTTACTCATATACAAGGACATGGAAAGATCACATCTCCCAATGAAGTCACTGCCATCAAGAAAGATGGGAGCTCTGAAAAAGTAAAAACTAAAAATATTTTAATTGCAACAGGATCAGAGGTTTGTTACTTGTTTTTGGAAAATAATTTCATGGGAAAGTTGAATGTACTAAACTTTTTTTTTTTCTTTTTTTTTTTTAAGGTGACACCATTTCCAGGAATAGAAATTGATGAAGAATCTATAGTTAGTTCAACAGGTGCTTTATCTTTAAAGCAAGTACCAAATAAATTAGTTTTAATTGGAGCAGGAGTCATTGGTTTAGAATTGGTAAACATTATGAAGAAATTAGCATTTTTTTAAAAGCCAGAAATAAGTAGTATTAATTTTTTTTTTAATTTTAGGGTTCTGTTTGGTCCAGACTTGGAGCTGACGTCACCGCAGTCGAGTTTTTAAATTCAATCGGAGGTGTCGGTATCGATGGAGAGGTCTCAAAAACTTTTCAAAAAATTTTAGCTAAACAGAAAATTAATTTTAAATTGGGAACGAAAGTGACGGCGGCATCAAAATCAGGAGGAAACATTAAAGTTTCTGTAGAAAATGTGAAAGATCCTTCCAAAAAAGAAGAGGTATGTTGAGAGATTATAAATTTTCAGTTACTATCTCATTTATTTTTACTACATTCTTTCGCTTTTTTTTTCAAGCTGGATTGCGACGTTTTATTAGTTTGTGTTGGTAGAAGACCATACACGGCAAATTTAGGTCTAGAAGAAATGGGTATTGAAAGAGATGAAAAAGGAAGGATCCCTGTCAACTCTAGATTTCAAACAGTAGTCCCTAAGTAAGGCTTCTTTTTTTTAATTTCAAATATTATTTATATAAATTTCATTTTACACAACTTTTTGCAGTGTTTTTGCCATTGGTGATTGCATACATGGTCCAATGTTAGCACATAAAGCTGAGGATGAAGGGATCGTATGTGTCGAAGGAATAGCAGGTACAATTAACAGTTAATTTAATAAAGTACAGCAATTTGAGATTTTACTGATTAACTTAAAATCTTTTTAGGGGGAGCCGTGCACATAGACTATAATTGTGTTCCTAGCGTTATTTACACTCATCCTGAAGTTGGTTGGGTTGGGCGAACTGAAGAAGATCTTAAGAAAGACGTACGTTAATAATTACTTTCATTTGAAAAACATGCATGATTTTTCTACATTTTTAATCGATTTTGTTTTGAAAACAGGGAATCGAGTATAATGTTGGTAAATTTCCGTTCGCTGCAAATTCTCGAGCGAAAACAAATAACGATACCGAAGGATTTGTGAAAGTGTTGGCAGATAAAAAACAGACAGGGTTCTTGGTGTTCATATTATAGGGCCTGTAAGTATATTAACTGATGAAATAACTAAGTTTGTCTTCAAAAATTCAGTTTAAGATAATTCTAAAAAGCTTGAAAGATTTTTCTATTTTTTTCTGTTCTTATCTATGTATTGCATTTTATTTTTCAGGGAGCTGGAGAAATGATTAATGAAGCAGTTTTGGCAATGGAATACGGAGCTTCCGCAGAAGATGTTGCTAGAGTCTGTCATGCTCATCCTGTAAGTGAAATTCAATTGTGTTCTGATGTATTTTTTTGAAACTGAGATTTTTGGTTTAATATTTATTATTTTGTTGGTACATTCACTGTTTTTTTATATATGTACTAATTTCTGATTGATTTTCAGACATGTTCTGAAGCTTTAAGAGAAGCTCACTTAGCTGCGTATTTCGGCAAGGCTATCAACTTTTCTTAGAGTAATTTTTATTAGAAGGCTATTTAAACGGCCTTATTGAGGGATTTATTAAAAGGTAAAGTAATTTAAGTACCGAAACTACTTCTAAATACGTGTATGAAACAAGATTATAATTTTCTTTCTTTTTTTTTAGATCCTTACGAGTGTTGTCATAATGGAACTTATTTGCTGCCAGCTGTAATAATTCCAATTTTCCAGTGGCTACACAATTATTTTTGTTTGTTATTATTATTTAATTTTGTTATCATTTCTTTTCAAAATGTTTCTTTTTCTTCGTGATATTGGTTCTTCTGTAAATATAATCAATAATGATAACGAGAAAAAACTTTCCTCCATATTGTGGGTAAAATTTTAAGTTATAAAAAAATCGAATAATATACATTGTTTAACTAAAAATTTAATCAATCTTTTATTTCGACTTCTACAGCTATTTTAATTTAATGTCATTTCAAATCAAATGATTGACCCCTTAAAGTTTAGTTTCCTCATGAAAAGTTCATAAATGAAATTAAAAGCGAAACTTTGGATGCACTTATTCCTCAATAGATGGCAGCACTTCATTGTTATTTCAGTGTGAAAGCAACTTTAAATGACTACTGAAATGATTGAGTGTCTGTTTTGTTTACTACCACGTATCATGTTTATTATGTTTAGCGTTTGCCCCCACTAAAACTGCAGTGTAATGCCTACGTAAGATAACTGAAGCCTAAAACATTTATCTGTTATGTTAAGTATAATAGTGTGTTCCTTGAGAATACTCAAGTCATTCGGTTCGAGGACGTGTTAGAGTTTGTATCGTTTCTTGTTAGTTTCTGTCTTTTTAAAGTAAAAGTTTTCATTTGTTTTAACCATGGCTCAACGTGATCCGGCAGCGGAACAATTAACCGGCTACAAGAAAAGCCATGGAAATCCGGGAGTCTTGGTTACCGGTCATGGAGCTCCAATCGACGATAAAATGAACAGCTTGACCATTGGGCCTAGAGGACCCATGCTTTTGCAGGATGTTACCTACATCGACGAAATGGCCCATTTCGACAGGGAGAGAATTCCAGAACGTGTTGTACACGCTAAAGGAGCTGGAGCTTTTGGATATTTCGAAGTAACTCATGACATTACCAAGTATACAAAAGCCAAAGTGTTCTCTCAAATCGGCAAGAAAACCCCAATTGCTATAAGATTTTCAACTGTCGGAGGTGAAAGTGGTTCTGCTGATACTGTTCGCGATCCAAGAGGATTCGCTGTCAAGTTTTACACTGAAGAAGGCAACTGGGATTTGGTTGGCAACAACACACCAATTTTCTTCATTAGAGATCCAATGTTTTTCCCAAGCTTTATTCACACTCAGAAAAGAAATCCAGCAACTCACTTAAAGGATCCTGATATGTTCTGGGATTTTATTACTCTTCGACCTGAAACCACCCATCAGGTTATGTTTTTGTTTTCCGACAGAGGCATTCCAGATGGTTACAGACACATGAACGGATATGGCTCACACACTTTCAAACTCGTCAATGACAAAAATGAGGCTGTTTATTGTAAATTCCACTACAAAACTGATCAAGGAATTAAAAATTTGCTACCGAACAAAGCAGGACCTCTCTCTGGTGATGATCCGGATTACAGTATTAGAGATCTTTACAATGCTATCGAAAAAGGTCAATATCCAAAATGGAACTTTTACATCCAGGTAATGACATTCCAGCAAGCAGAAAAATGGCAATTCAACCCATTTGATTTAACCAAAATCTGGCCCCATTCCGAATTCCCGCTAATCCCAGTCGGCAGATTAGTTTTGGACCGAAATCCCAAAAATTACTTCGCCGAAGTCGAACAAATCGCATTCAGTCCATCTCATCTCGTTCCCGGAATCGAAGCGAGTCCCGATAAAATGTTGCAAGGTCGTCTTTTCGCTTACGCCGACACCCACAGACATCGTCTTGGTGCGAATTACCTTCAACTTCCCGTCAATTGCCCTTACCGCAGCGTTGTTTCCAATTATCAAAGAGACGGACCTCAAGCCTATTCCAACCAAGAAGGTGCTCCTAATTACTACCCGAACAGCTTCCACGGACCTGTCGACCATCTTAAATATGCTGCTCACAAAACGACTCATTCTGGCGATGTGGCTCGTTACAATTCTTCTGACGAAGATAATTTCACCCAACCGGGCATTTTCTGGAGCAAGGTTTTGAGCGAAGCCGAAAGAGAAAGACTTGTTCAAAATATCGCAGATCATCTCAACGGAGCAGTCGATTTTATTCAAGAAAGAGCGGTTAAAAATTTCAGCAATGTCAATCCTGAATTTGGTAGGAGGCTTGCAGAAAAACTTAAACAAAAACGAGTTGGTTCTAAATATTAATTTACGCAGTCTTAAGTGCCATTGCATACCTTTCATTTAACACCGCTTTTTTCTATTTTAAAAACTTTTTTTACAAAGCAAATTTAGCATTTAGATCTGTAAGAATAAGCTTGAAGTTAAAACGAACATTCATTTTTACAGGATATAAATTTTGATGCAAGTTATTAATATTTTCTGAGGAAAAAAAAAAAATTGTTATATTTTTGTCAATTGCTCAACAACAGCTATTCTTTTTTTTTTCGCATACACTTTTTTTTCCGACAAATTAAGACTGAATTCTCACAAAATAATTTATTTTTTTATGTCAAAAAGTATTTTTACTTTTAAAGTTGTATAATTTTTATTTTTGATCAACAAAGGAAAATTTTTCAAACCGTAAAAATGCATTTGTTTTAGGAGGTATGGGTGCATGGTAAAATCATGTTGTTTAATATGTATTATTAATGAAATTAATAATAAATGTCATTTGCATTTTTCAAGCACGTGTTTTTGATTTTAAAATATGCTTTTTCAAATCCTTGTAACATACAGAAAAATATTTCGAAAAACTGAAAGTGGAGGTAACACAAAATTCTCCTAAAAAAAAAGGAAAATAAAAAAAGCTTTACAAAAAAAGCAATTTTGTTATTATTTCGTGGTAAGGAGTGAAAAATGGAGCAGTCTCACTTCTGGAAGAACGAATTAAAGTTTCTGCGAGGAAAAATAATTGATCTAATAATGGCGGGGTCCCTTCTCATAACAGATACTCCTTATTCCAAAGTTTTGACCCAACTTTTTTTTATTTTTTTTTTTATTTTTTTTTTTTTAAATGCAATGATTTTTTGTATGACATTTAAAATGTATTTGTATTAGTTTCAAAAACCCTTATCTCCCCTTAAATTGAAATCGTGAACGGTTAGTAGCAAATCATCTTCGTATTTCCAATTTTTATATACCAAAAGATTAGCGTGCGAAGTCATCGTTGTGCAAGCAATTGTTGTGACCCATCACACCAGATTAAAGAAATCAATTCGAGTGATTCATTTTTTAATTTAAAAAAAAAAAATTCTTATTTTTGATATTCTAAAGCTGATAATTTCCAATTCGTTTGTTATGTAATTTAATAAGCCTGAATCGATTACTCGCGATAATTAATCGCTTAAGAACAAAACAAAATTGCGTAACTGATTCCAATTTGTACTTATAATATCATAATATAGGCAACAAACAGCTTATTTATCAAAGCAAAGTTAATATATGCAAGAAAACTGAAGGTATGATAAGGTATATTTTTCACCCCTTGATATTTACGGCTAAGATATTGAAAGCGAAATTTTTATATTTCAAGCGTTTTACTGGGTAGTTTAAATTCTGATCACTTGCCAATTTTATTTTTTATTTTTTATTTTTTATTTTTTATTTTCTTGAAAAGTATGGGAATGGTAAATAGAGGCTAAATAAAGCAAAATATGTTAATGAAAAATTTATTGTCATTCTAGGAATTAAAAGTTTAAGTTACTATCCAACAAACGTTATATTCAGCATATTTTTCAATTTATTTTCTTTCCTTTAAATTCTTATGATACAATGCAAGATTAGTCGGGAAGAACTCTGTCGAATTTTGGATGTAAAGAAACAATTGCTCGAGGCTTCGCTTTCCAAGTAAAAAAATATATGCAGTATGCAATTTCACATGTTTTGTTTTCAATTTTCATGGCGGTTTAAATTTAAATTGCTTAGTATTCAACTTCAAATTGCTTTGCCTTTTTCGAATTTTTTTTTCCCCTATTGTATAAGTTATTCTCCATTATCCTAAATTTTATGCCGGAGGCTGAATTCTGAGAATTTTCCAAATTGTCCAACAAATGCGTTTAAGTTTAAAGGAAAATTAAAAAGTACTCACATATGCGTCTTATCCTCAGTTTTGAGACTTTTAATTTCTTTTTATTTAAATATTAATAACTTTTTAAACGATAGATTTTGCTATAGAAAATAGGAGTGTTTACCGGGTTAAAAGGGAATCATTACTACTTTTCGTTAGAATTTTTTTGAAAAAAAAAAAAAAAAAAAAAAAAGTAACCAAAAAATTAAATGCATAAGCGAAAATAGATGTAGGCAAATGCAAAACTTTTCAGGATCCCCTGCCATTTCTCCTAATCCATTTTTCCTAAAAAAAAAATAAATTCCTAATCCATTTTTTCTGAAAATTTTGGTTCCTAAAATTGTTTTCCCAACTTTTTTATTTAGGCCTATTTTAATTTTTATTTTTAATTATCCTAAAATTTTTTGATTTTTAAAATAAAATTTCTTAAAATCCCTAAAATAAAATTTCCTAAAATTAAAGTTCCTAAAATCCTTTTAGGGATTTAAAAAGTTAAGAAAAATATTCATTTTCTGAAATTTTATTTTAGGAATTAAAATTTTTTTTTTGAAAATTGAAAATTAGGAAAAAAATGGTTAGGAAAAAAAATTTAGGAACCAAAATTTTTAGGGAAAATGGATTAGGAATTTATTTTTTTAGGAAAAACGATTTAGGAAAAATTGATTAGGAAAAATGGTCCGGAGCGCTTTTCAGCCTTGAGAAAGCCAAAGCCATGAGCTAAATCCAGAATTTTTTTAAAGAGGTGCACTCGTTTCAGAATAGGGCTTCTTCAGTGCTAAGGTAAAAGGAGTACTTTAATTTCTTCAATTCCAATAGTATGCATAGAGCAATAATAGGATTTTCGATGTTGGGCCAAATCCAAAACAACTTTAAAAGTCAACAATGCCGAAGTTGTTCCAGTCAATGAACTTCCATCTTCGTAAACTGTATACCTGGTACCTGAAGCAACTTGTTCTTTTCATCTTATAAATAACTTTTATAAATAACTTTAGATGGTCCACTCACCCGGTCGGGGCTTTCTTTTGAGATTCTCTTTTATGTTTAAATATGCATGAAATTAAAATGCTTAAATTTTTCCCTATACAAAATTATGCAATTTTTTTTTTACCCCTTTTTTGGCCATGATGACGCACGACGTTTTTTCGTTCTTTGCTTTTTACCAGAAAAAAAAACTAGTGTGGAAAAGCGCTATCTTATCTTATATTTTTGTAGTTGTGTCATGCATGCAACATGTTTAAATATCTGAAATATCCATTATTTAAATACGAATTTTTGAAGTTCAAGGCTCTTTGAAATTTACATGCTGATTCTGCTTACATATCATTTATCATGAATAAGCCCAAAGTTATTAGGATTCCTGACAGTTTGTGAAAGTCAACCTATTACAAGGTGATTTTATAAAACAGATATATCTTTCACCATTTTTTAAAAGGATTAAAAAATCATGGGAACTAAAATTTAAATTTAGCCTTGATCGTTGTTTGTGTGAAAAAAAAAAAAAAAAAAAAATAGAGAGATATGAAGAGTTAAAAGAAAACACTGAAAAAATTTTATATCAACTTGGCAACAAGGTGGTGTAAAAGTCCACTTTGACTTGTTTTCGATTAATGCATGGAAATATAAAGAGACCTGCTTCATAATTTATAATTACAAGCTTTGACTGTGCTGCAGAAATGATTAAAGTAATCTTTTTATTTTTTTCATCAACTTCAGTAAACAGCTTTTTTTCCCGGTAGATTGTTAATAAAGTTGACTATACTTTTTTTTTTTTTTTTTTCAACGACGAGTATTGTCATAAGACTAGAAGAAAAGGTTATAAAAGTTAAAATGATAAATAAATAAATAAATAAATGACTAAGTAAATGTATAAAAAATAACGATATCTATTTTCGTCCCTTTAGCAAAATTTAATGACAAAATTTGAAACGAGTTTTGAAATATTTTTGGCGGTTTTGTTTTCAGGTTTTAATTGTATGATGAAGCACTAAAATTAAACAGTTAAAATTACCTGACATTGAAGATTATTGCAATAACATTTCAAAGTCAAAATTATTTAGCGGCAAAGTTTACGCGTGAAAGTAATCGGGAAAATTTTCATAATTAGAAAATAATTAAACATTATGACAACATGCAGATCAATTTCTTGCGATTTGGAATTTGTTTGTTTTATGACTAATCGTTTTTGCTGACAAAATTATTTTCCAAATTATAGGCTTGCTGAAAGTGCGATCTTTTTGACCTGTTGATTCTTTTTTTTTTTTTTATATTTTGTGCATATAAGATTTAAAGACAGCAGATAAGTCCAAAGTGTTTCCATTTTTTCAAAAGATATCTATTAAGAAAATGATACTGATCGTTCCACAGGAAACATAGTTCAAGTATTGATCGGCGCGGACTTTCGAATGATAAGATAAAAACAATGCGAAAATAGGACTTGAAAAACTTTTTTTTCAAAAAAATCTAAATATATCATTTGTATTCTGCGATTGTTATTTTATAACAAGGGGGAAGTAATTCTTCGTTTAGAAATATATAACCTATTTTTTTAATCGATTTTTCATATCTTCTTCAGGTGATAAAAAAGATAAAATGAATTATTTGATAAATTCGGTCATAATTGAATGAAATGACTTTCAAAACTTATACATTTTCCACTTGTAGACGGATGGCGCCAACAATTTTTAAAAAATAATCTTTAGCTATCGATAGATTGGATATTAGAACGGAGGAGTAATGAACACCCCCACTAACTCATTCCCACCCGAGTGGTTCTTTATTTTCTTGGGCTCCACGATTTTTTTAAAAATGTGTCAAACAAATAATTGCTTTGAGGACTTAAAACCATTCCCCCTTTTTTCCTTCATTGACTGACACTGAATAAGCAGCAAGTTTTGACTAGCATCGGTTAAGTGACCAACAAATTAGTCGATTGACAGATGACAGTGAAGGTAGAGTTCCAAAATTGCTGCCGTTAACTTCTGGCAGCCGTTTCATCGGTTAGCCATGACTGATTTTCTGCTTGGGAAAGAACAATTTGCTTTTGTAGGAAATTTGCAGCTTCTACCATTATTTTCGTTTTCCCCAAACAAAATCCACTCCGGTTTCATAAAAAAAAGGACGCTATAACGGTCTGAGAGAGCTAATATTATTACAAGATTTAGTGATCTGCAACATGGGTATACGTACGCGTAATGTAATAAAATAAAGGTAAAAAATGCCAAGGCCTGCAATCCCATCACGAATTTTTTTTTTTTTCTTTTCGTTTCGTTCTAAATGATGCGCCGGTGACCCTTTTTGAAAGTTAATTGAATCGATCGATCGTTTATTCTCCCAAGGTAAAATTATTTTCGCAATAATTTTAAATTACCCTATATGAGGTCCCGAGGTACCAGAAGGGTATCTCAAAAAATATCGAAAAGTTTCAATTAGCGACACCGATGTCACGAATAATTGTACACATAGTTAGCGCAATTAATAACTACGTTATGCAACTCAAAATTACTTGCATTAAAAATCTTTCGGGTTTACATATAAGTATCCTATGAAAGATCGATTAGGCAATTTTCTTCATGACAAGTGTAGCATGTTATCGTTCTTCCAAATTAATTTGCCTAATGGATCAGAAAGCGACTCGGATATAATGATTATTCTTTATTGCATTTTTTTCCGAAAGTTATTTCAATTAAGCTTTCCAATAAAGTATAATGCTTAAAATTCAATTTTTTTTTCATATTTATAGTATCTACTAGATTGAGGGGCACAGGAGTACCCCCCAGCCAAGTTAAAAAAAAAAAACATTTCAGACCCCCCGATTTCCGTTTCCGAAAAAACCATTTCAGACCCCCCTACCTCCGAAAATAAAAAAGCTAATTTTTTTCTGATTTCACCATCTTGTTACCGCTTGCCTTGTGACTCTATGTTCCAATTTGCAACTTTCTAGCTTTTGCCGTTTTCGAAATATTAGGGCCTAAAGTTACGGTTTTTGAGCGTCAGATAAGGTAAAGGCACCGAATCCTGACTCTATAAGGTGATTTTTCTATAGAAATACTTACTTATATGGGAATAATTTACTTAATTTCTTTTGAAAAAATGGCAAACTATTTAGGGATTTATGCTTAATAGGATGTAGTAGTCCTACCTTAAACAAATAAATAAGAAATAATTTTTTTCCCGCTTAAGACAAAATAAAAAAGTTTCCTAATCCTGACCGCCTGAAATTGAGCTGCTCCTAACGCTGACCATTACGGTACCTAAAGGTGACCCAAAGGAAATTTTTCATTTTTTTTATTTTTGTCGGTAAAAATGGATTTACACAATGATTTTTGATTAATAATGAATGTTTATTTTTATGTTTCACAGCAAAAGAGTAGTTTTTCTCTTTAGTAGAGCACTTGGAAAACATTTATAGAATAAAATTTAAATTTTTAATTTTTACGCAAATAATTTACTATAGAGTATATAATAGCGATAGGAAAGTAATAAAAAAATGGTTTTGAAACTATATTCATCTTTACTGAAAAATTAAATTTCATTCCATATGCTTTCCCTATAGGTCATGATTAGGTCCTTGGACCGGACCGGACCGGACCGGATCACGCACCTCTCTTCTCTTACCATTGACATTTGCCGTGGGAGGGTGTCATTCCTTTGGGTAACTTCCTTTTGTTGTTTATGTCAACATAACCGTATTTTGAAAGTCTAATTTTGAAGATAAAAGCCATTTGGTAAACCGTTAAAGATGTTTTCGAAATATCGAAAAAGTATAGAAACAGAAATAACGAGATCTGCCCGAGACAATAATTTAATTGAAGTAAGCGAAGGCACGAGAATAGCTTTGAAAATTCTTTACGAAGCTGAGCAAGAACACAATACAATTGTTGCCGGCCTCAAAGACTGTCAACGAAATATTACTAGGCCAGGTTAAAGAGTAAATCTTTTTTTTCATTATACATACGACGAAAGTACAACTTACCACACTAGTTTAGCAACAAGAAAGCTTCATTTTTCATCTCAATATTAAAATGAAAAATCTTGAGTTTTTTACCAACTATTTCCTGTACTTTTACTTACTCCTTCCGCTTTTACCTCCTCCTTCCGGTTTCCGGTCGATCAATTTCGAAAGATTTCTGAACGGATTCTTCAATTTTTGAATGAACGGCCATTTTATTTTAACCAATAGAGCAGACGACATGACAACTTATACCAGTGTGTATAACAAATCAATGCTACCAAATACCAACATACAAATGACCCACATTTTTTTTTCGGAATGTATGTGTACGTTTCGTCGTATATAATGAAAAATTTCTTACAATACTAGGGCGGAAGCGTGACTTTTCTGCCAAACTCGTCCGATTGCTCCGCTCGCCTGCGGCTCGCGGAGCAATGTTTCGGACTCGTTTGGCAAAAACGTCACTTTCCGCCCTAGAATAGTAATAAACTATTCCCTAAGCTGTATAACATGCATAATTCAAGATCGAGTTATAAATCATGTTTTAGGCTAGAAACTATACTGATATTAAATAATAAGATTCTTTTTTTTTTTTGCCTATTATTAATAAAGAATGTACATTTTTTATTTTAGGACAACAGAGTCTCTACAGAGTCAGCTGAATGATCTGAAAGCTTTGTTATTAGTTGAAATAGAAAGCCATAATGAAAGAACTAGCTGCCTTGAAGAAGCAGCTTTAAGAATGAGCCATCAGTCGACGGACACAATGGTTACCTTAAAATCTATCTCAGATATGCTAGGAATGGTTCAGGACAAAGTGGATCAAATGGACCAGCATCTCATAACGGTTGATAATAAAAGATAAAGATAAAACCTACCCTTCTCTGCAATGAAGCTTAAGGGGAGGTAGTCTTACGGCCTAGCCCAATACATTCCATTTTTTATTTTTAGACCGCAAGAACTACCGCTCTCATAATGGGCGATGAGAGGGACCTACTATATTTAGACACGGGTTCCGAACCGTGTAGGGCATCACAATATGATTTCACTTTGATCTCATAACAAGAATCAAGAGGTGAATGCATGGTATAAACTTGACTCGACCGCGGACCTTCCGCGTGCGAATCGAGAGTCTTACCAATGGCCTACCGCTCGCCCTCTAACGGTTGATAATAACAAAGCTGATGAAATGGATGTTGAGGTAAGGAAAAGCTGATTTCTAAATATTAGAAATCAGACAGTAGAATCAGTTTGTAGAAATCAGTTTGTAGAAATCCCCACTTTCGACTTTTTTCCCAGAAACGCGAATTTCCCCAAACTGGTTTCCCCTTTGTTTATATCTTTAAAAATATAACTAATTATTATTATTTTTTTTTTTAAATATGTAGAAGCTGAGAAATGACATACTAGGATTAAAAAAGCCTTTCTATAAACGATTTAAATTTTATGGACTAATAGCATCTACATTCAACTTAAAAGTTGGCGTAACCCCGTTATTGTACCAGAGGTTTAACAGGGGATGGAGCTGTCTGTGAACTCCCTCCATAAGCACAATTTTTTTTTTATTTTATAAGCATGCCACAGACATCAACCATCCTCTTACAGAAGGGTGTGTAAGAGGGACCTACTATATTTAAACACGGGTTCCGTGTTGGGCATCACAATATGATTTCACTTTGATCTCATAACAAGAATCAAGAGGTGAATGCATGGTATAAACTTGATTCGAACGCGGTCCTACCGCATGCGAATCGAGAGTCTTACCAATGGACTACCGCTCGCCCTCATTCAACTAAATAGGTAGATTATATTTGTATAGTTATATTGTATATTTATAAGTTAATATATTTTTTTTGCTTTTTTTTTTTTTTTTTGTTTGCAGTTGATACTTTGTCCTTGATTCTGGGAGGGAGGAATTAATGATATGCATGTATTAGTACTATTTCAATGTTTTAAATTATACCATATGCCATTTATTTTTATTAGTTTTTTAAGATTTATCAGAAATTTTTGTATTGAAAATTTATTTATATATTTGTATAAACATATTTTAAAAAAAACTTTATATTTTTTATAATTTTTTATTTATAATTTATTTCATTTAAATTTATAGTGGGTCCGACTGTGCTTAGTCAATTTTTTTTTTTTTTTTTTTGCTACCTGAATAATAAATGATGAATTAAATCAACAAGTTTGTACAAATAAAAAAAAGTTTGTTTTTTTAATAGGTGTTAAAACATTTTTTTTAAAAATCTTTCCTTAACGAAAAAAAAATTAAGTCTCTGGGGATCTTATAATTTTTTTAAAAATCATGACGGGACATTAATTATGACGTGAAACATTTTTTTTTATTTTTCAAGTAAAAAAAAATTTGACTGGGATATGGGGGCATATCCCAACGCAGTACTACGTCTTTGTATGTCGAAAAATTCGATTTTTTTGATAAAAATATATTTTTTTTTCTGGCACATAAAAAAAATTTAAGGCATTTTTTTTCCTCGTTTTTGTTGAATTTTTTGATAAAAATGTAATTTTTTTTCCTGGCACGAAAAAAACTTAAAATTCTTGATTAAAAAAAATTCCAAAGTTGAAAAAAAATTAGTCAAAATTTTCATTAAAGTCTTCAGAGTTAAAATTTTAATATTGAAATATTGCTTAAGCTCATATTCTTGGCTAAAGGTAAAGGGACAAAATTAAAAAATTTAGTGAACATTTTATTAAAAATTTTTAAGTCCATGCTTTCGTTCATGTCATGTAATTTTAAAATAAAATTTTACTCTAACTTTTTTCTTGTAATTTTTTAGAACATTTTTTCGAAAATTTCTTTAGAATTTCTTTTAAATTTTTCAGAAAATTTCTTTTAAATTTTTCAGAAAATTTCTTTTAAATTTTTCAGAAAATTTCTTTTAAATTTTTCAGAAAATTTCTTTTAAATTTTTCAGAAAATTTCTTTTAAATTTTTCAGAAAATTTCTTTTAAATTTTTCAGAAAATTTCTTTCAAATTTTTTAGAAAATTCTTTTAAAAGGTATGTCTCCATTGGTGATTTAATTACATGATGTAATTAATTACAGGATGCAATTAAATGGTTTACAAAGGTGTTAATTTTTTTTTTCAAATCTTTGGAGCTCGATATCCTTTTTCATAATATAGATCTAACCAACAAAATCGAAAACAACGATTTAGTACCTTCGAAAATCATTTAATTACATCCTGTAATTAATTACATCATGTAATTAAATCACCAATGGAGACATACCAAAATTTTTTAGAAAATTTCTTTTAAGGTGGGTCTTTACACGTAAAAGCGCGGGAAATTTTTCAAATTTCAGCCAATAAAAATGCTTTATTTTACCTAATACCAACTTCTAAAATTTAACAACTCGAATAAAAAGTTAGATTAAAATTATGGTAGTTTACCGAAATTATGATTCGAAAGTTTCAAAATTAATGACCTAAATGAAAATATATATCAATATCCATGAATAACTGAATTTTTCTGATAAATTTATATATTGAAAAAAGCACGAAAAACTTGGCAACACCGAAGAAAAAAAATTGGAATTGGCACTAACATGGCGGTTTTGTTTTAAAACTTTGTTTGTTTACTGAATGAAAATATTTTCAAAATGAGAAAATACCGCTATAAAGGTCGATTTGTGACAGAAAAGCAATTTAAAAAGTTCATGAAAATTAAAAGAACGGGAGAAAAGAATCGAGAAAGGAAAGTAATATGCGAGAAATTACAGGATTTCCCAATCATAGGGCACCGAATTTTAGACATAAAGCTGATAGCTGAGCAAATGATTTGTAAATGTTGCGACCAAGATCTTTCTATTAGAAATATTGAATCTGAAAAATTGTACGGCTTATCATCTGTTTGGACAGTCAGATGCCAACATTGCCTAGATTTAGTAAAAATACATACGGGAGGAAGACACAAAAACAGAAAAGGGTTCTGGGTGTACGACGCCAACTCTTTGTCAGGTCTTGGTGAGTGAGATAGGTTATGACTGAAAACTTAAGCGGTTCATTATCGATTTTATAATTGTTAAGTTACATTGCTATTGAAATTAAACGCAGGTTCGCTTCATGTTGGGATAGGACATCTTGCCATTTCAAAGTTTTTGCATACTTTGAAAATTCCGTGTATGTCGTCTAGAACATTCAAAAAAAGAGAGCGAGAAGTGGGGCTTGCGGTTGAGAAAAAGGCCAAAGCAAGTTGTCGACTAGCGGTGGAAGAAGAAAAGAGATTGACCACTATAAAAGCAGATGAATTAAAAAAATATTTGTAAGCTCATGAAATTAAAAAAAAAAAAAATTAGTGACAATCCTTTTCGTATTCGCAATCATTTCGATGTTTCTTTTTAGACCTTCTGAATGCCATAAATTGTTTTTTCCCGAACCGAACATTGAAAAAAGCAATGAAAATGTCCCTGTTTTACGCGAACCTCCAGAAACTGGTAATGTTGAAGGGATTACACTGTCTCAACCAGAACCTATGGAAATTTTTGAAGAACTCGACTTAGTTCCATACAAGTAATTAACTGCATTAAGAATTTTTTAAGCGATATGTCTTTACTTGTGATATATAGACATTACACTTCAAATATTTTTTTATTTTTTATTTTAGACTTTCAGAATCTCCCAAATTATTTTTCCCGGAACCGGACACTGAAAAAAGCAATGAAAATGTCCCTGTTATATGCGAACCTCCAGAAACTGATTATGTGTTATACTTGAACCCCGAAAAAAAAAATATTGAAGATCTGGAAAACATGAGTAATCTTTTAAATAGCGAATCATTGGCCTTAACCAGTTTAGAAAACTTAATTTGTCCAGCCCAATATTTAATGAGCTCCTTCGATATGGGATGGAGCAAACGAGGAAGCGGGAACTCGTATGACTCCACCAATGGGTATGGGGCCATAATGGGCCCATTAAGTGGCAAAGTTTTGGATTTCGCAACATGCAATAGAAAATGTAGGATGTGCGATTTGGGGCATTTGAAAGAAGATCATGACTGCCGCTTAAATTTTTTTGGTTCTGCAAAGGGGATGGAACCCCATACCGCTAATTTGTTAGTAAACCACAGCGAAATACTGAAAGACTGTCGGGTTAGGATCGGTGCTCTTATAGGTGATGACGACAGCACTGCCATTTATGCTTGCAGAAAAGAAAGTGAGCATGAAATTGTAAAATTTTCTGATTTCAACCATACTTCAAGAGGTATTAAAGGAATGCTCATAGGCCTATCGCAGAAGCATAAAAATCTAACAAAGAGAGATGTTGATCACCTGCATAAATGTTTTAATTATGCCGTGAAGCAAAATTTAGGGGACGTTAATGCTATAAAAGCTGCTATTTTAAATATTCCTGATCACGTTTTTAATAACCACATTAAATGCGGAGACTGGTGTGGCTATGTTAAAAATAAGGAAAATTATGAGCCAACTATATCTTTTGACATGAACGATACAATGCTTTTTAAAGAACTGAAGGATCTGTTCACTAAATTTGCTAATAATGCTAACAAAATTGCATCTGGAATTTCTAGCCAAAGCAATGAAAGTCTAAACTTTGTGATGTCGAAAAAATGTCCCAAAAATGTCTGTTTCAGCCAATCGGAATCAGCGGACTTTCGCTTTGCTGCTACCGTTTTGCAAAAAAATGTCGGAGAAACATATGTGCCAGATGTTTTAAATGAACTGAGCATAGAAGCGGAAGCTCCTCTGGAAGATTTTTTTAAAAAAATAAAGGATAAGGCGAAAAAGAAATCTGAGAAGTCTAAAACCAAAGAAAATAAAGCCAGGCGAGTGTTTTTGAGGAAACAAAGGGCGCAATTAAGAAACCAAATCGAAACAGGGGAAGGCCGAACATACGAAAAAAATGTGGGATTGAAACTGAATTTAAACGAAGATTCTTTACCTCCAACGACTGCTTCAAAAAATCTACCACAGTTGGTTGAGAATTTAATTTTTAAGCACGACAATTATGCCATCACCTTTTTTGATTTAGAGACAGCTGGCTTAGCTTTGCATGACGAAATACTTCAAATTGCCGTCAAATGTGGGGATAAAAAATTTATGAAATACGTTCAACCCACAAAGTCAATTAAAATTTCTGCATCGAGAGTTCATGGTCTTACCAGTGAAGGGAAAGACTTATTCTTTCATGGAAAGCCTGTTGACTGTGCTCCTTTGCGATTAGTATTATCACAGTTCTATGATTTCTTAAAATCACTAGGTAAATTAGTCGTACTCGTAGCGCACAACTGTGAGTTTGACTCAAGTAGACTAATTTACAACTTAAAAAGAAAAAATTTGCTCGAAGATTTTAAACCTATTATATATTCCTTTGTAGACACTCTCCCAAAGTTTAAAGCAAAATTTCCAGGCGATAGCTGCAAACTTACAGCTTTAGCTTCAAGTCATTTTGCAATAAACGACAATCTGGCTCACGACGCGTACTATGACGTCATTTTGTTAGAGAATTTGAGTTATAAATTCTTTAGTACGGAGGAGTTATTGAAAAACAGTAAGAATTTCATAGAACTATTGATTTACAAAGAAAATATGGAATCACTGACACCTCTAAAAGGAATCGTTTCGGAAATGATCCTGAAAAGGATGGCCTCATTTGGCGTTTCTTACGCTGAACTGCTGGAAACGTTTCGAAAAGACGAGAAAGAAGCCAGAAAGATATTAGAGAAGAAAGAAAATGGAAAAAAAATGATTGGTACAAAAAAAATTATAGACGCTGTAATGCAGCATTTAAAACACCAAAACTAAACCCTTCTGAAGTTCTATTTAATGTTTCTGTAAAAAAAGTTTTTTTTACTAGCTTTTCCTCTTTAAAAATCAAATAAATAATCGTTAATTTTGGAATTAATTTTTTCTGTATAGTTTTTTCCAATAGTTGTTTTCTTAAAAAATTCCAATAGCTTTTTCCTTAAACGCTTTGAACTTTCAAAGCATTTAAGTATTAGTTTCTTCCTTCAAAGCATTTACTAGTCTCTTCACTTAAAATACTTAATATGCAAGAGACTTTAAAAAAATATATGCCGCCAACAACTTGTTTTATCATTCGTTCTAGAATTTCAATATTTAAATAATTCCGTGTTGCCAAGTGTACTCAAAATGGTGCTTTCAAAACATAAAAAAATAATTTCTTACAATTTGATTTGAAAAAAACATTCATTAAATGATGGTTAACTTTTGAATAAGCGTTAAAAATAATTTCAGTAAATATCCATGCTTCGTCATACATAACAGTTTTCCTGTTCTTATATTGTCATTCAGACTTCCATCAAAATTTCAAAAAAAATTGGGTGAGTTTTATCAGACTTCCATTAAGTTTAATGTTATTTTTAATCTCATATATTAAGCAAGATAGATGGTCAATTGAGTTTTTATCTTAACCTAAGGTTTGAATCATTTATATCTCATCATTTCTTGATATAAAAACGTTTTCCTATATTTTTGCCGAGTGTAAAGACCCACCTTTAAATTTTTTAGAAAGTTTCTTCTACATTTTTTAGAACATTTCTAGTAAATTTTACTTTGAAAAGTTCCCACTTCACCGAAAATCTCTAAGCCCCTGTTTTGGGCATTTCGACTAATTTTCATCATAAATTAAAACTTATTTTATGAAAATAAATATCATTGAGAACCATAATCTCTTAAGTCCTCTATTTTAGACATTCATTAATTAATAATTTAAATATTATAAATTAATTATAATGTTAATAATTAATAATAATTTTTCGTTAAGAGGCAACTACACGGTCCGCACTAACTATTTTTCCCCATGTTGACCCCCAAGACGTAGTTTTACGTCAAAAGCGGTTATATGAAACTTTCGAAAACTTTTCACGTGTCACTAGAAAGAAAGTTTTTTCAATGTTTACGTAGTATCGTTATCGGTTTCAAAACAAGAAGGAAAAAAAAATGTTTATCAGCTGTTTTTATTTTGCTTTTTAAAAATTAAAAGATTGCAAATAACATTGAGCATTATCAAAACGAAAAGAATGTTTTTTTTTATTTTTCAAAATCCGCTGATAAATATTCGAAAGTTGCTAGAATTAGTGTGAAAGCAGCCTATTTATTTTGTGAGAGTTTATTCAAAATGGCGATCAATCGTTACGGGTTGCTCTGCGCGTCGCTATTTTTCTTAAATACAATTAAAATGCCGTGAAAATTTCATTATTTTTTCGAATTAATTAAAGATTTCGAAATTAAGCAGCTATGTGGACACCGGCGAAAACCAAAAAATATGGAGTCGGTAAGAAATTTCGTATTTTGTTCATTTGACAGATCTTAATTAACCCGATTCCCATCCCATTTTGTCTCGGTTATCTGCTTCATCTGCAAGTGAAACCATTTGTTTCTTTATGTAAAGGGTTCCTTTGGATGGATTTATAAAACCGTATGGCTTTAAATTAAAATGATTTCGTTGTAAGGGTTTAACAAGATAATGGAAAAAGATTGATAAAAGTTAGTAAAAAAGACTGTCGCTAGAGTCGCAGGTTGAAATAGTGGAAACTCGATGTCTCGATACCATGTCCCTTTGGCGCAGAGGATAGCGCGTTGGACTTCTAATCCAAAGGTCGTGGGTTCGATCCCCACAAGGGATGATTCAATTTTTTTTTCATATTGCACTTTTTTTCCATAGAATTATGTTTAATTTTTTTTTATTTCAAAAATCGTTCTAAGAATGCCCAGAAGAGAACGAATTAAAGTGAAAAAGTTATAATGAAACTTCAAAAAAAAAAAAAAGGTTTTGCATCAGTACCTATGAATTGTTCCAAAAAGGATGGCTTTATTTCTGGAATAAATAAATTAAATCTATGCCAGATAAGGTGAATATTCATGAACTATATAACATTTTACCCTCTTAAATTCATTTTTTTTTCTTTTTTTTTGTGCCAATATGACTAATTAAAGTTTTTTTTTTTGGCTAATTACTATTACCGGTATTTATTTTTAAATTTGTAGCTGAAAAACATGAAATTATTAATTGAATAAGAACTGAAGAAAATTATAAATGGAATTGTGGAAAGGATGTCGAAATGTTGCTACTTATTATTCATCTTGCATAAAACGATTTTTGTCTGGGTGACGAGACAACGTCAATGAAGCTAATACCAAATTTTTAATTATACGAAATTTTGTTTATTTAAATGCCTAGAAAAAAAAAAAGATTGAAAGAAAAAATTGGACGATTGAAATAACATTAAATAAAAAAATAGAGAAGATTTGTGTTATCACTTTGTTATCATTTTATTAATTTAAAGATTGATAAACGACTCTAATTACAACCATCGACAATTTCTTTTGTTGATAAAAAAGGAAGTCGCGTATTTTTAAGGTCGAATTCTACAAAAATTATTTATTATTTTAACGGTAAATGTTTATAGTCCTAGCGAACAAGTTGTTAGGCGACAAAAAAAATAAATAAGTTATTGCAAAATAACCTTAAAATTATAATTCCTTGGATTGAACTCGAAACGAGAATAATAAATATTAATTGTAGCCATAAAAACCAAGTCTACTTTCCCACAATTGAATCTTAAAACTAAATACATATGGATCATTTCACCTTGCATTGTTTTCCCAATAATGAACTTACAAAAATGGAAAAAGAAAATTTTTTTAAACAAAAAAAAAAAAAAAAAAAAAATGTAGTTAGGTTTACTTATTTCAATTACTTTTGCAGCTGTGTACAACTGGAAGGGGGATGTCCGCTATGGCCTACCACTTGAAATCGGCGAAACCGTCCAAATATTGGAGGAAAATTCTGGTTTGTAAAACCAATTTAATTAACTAATGACTGTAGACCTAGTCGTTTTATTTAATTGAATTATTATTTTTTTTAAAGGTTGGTACAGAGGATTCTCAACGAAGAACAGAGCAATCAAAGGAATTTTTCCGAGCACTTACATACACTTAAAACCTTGCAAAATCGAAAATGAAGGTTTATTCGAATCCGTCATTCCTATTGAAGATCCTGTATTACGGGAGGTCACTCAAGTTTTGAGAGAATGGGGACTGATTTGGAAAAATCTTTTTGTTGTAAGTTTAATATTTTTTAAAACTTACTGCTAACAATTTTTTAATAATTTTTAATTGCTTAATGGGAACCTTTTTTTTAAAGGATCGGGAACATTACAAATTTACAACTGTTCGGAAAGTAATGAGGGAATTATTAGAATGGAGAAGGCAGTTGCTTACGGGAACTTTAACTCAGGACCAAACGCGGGAAATAAAGCTCAAAATTACTAACAAAATCGACTGGGGCAACCGGTAAGCAGTATTTTTTTTTTTTTTTTTTTTTTTTAGAAGAACAATGGTACGAAAAAATTTAAGGCATTTTAAACTCTAAGCTCTTATTTCGTCGTAAAAATTTACTTAACGACTTTTATTGGATTGATTTGTATTTACTGAATTTCGTTTTACTGACTCGAGCAAGACTTTCTAAAAATTTATTAAATGCCAAAGTTTATTTTACACAGCTGAGAAGCATATTCTTTCTTGTGAAAAAGAAAGAAATATATTAGATTCTTAACTAAAAGAATTAAAACTTCATAATTATCATTAACAGCAGGAACGACAACGACATTAACAACTCCATCATAACCTTCTCACGAAAATGTTAAAACTTAGAAGATAAAATAACATGAATAATCTTAAGCCTGAGAAAAGATTAAAAAATAATGGAATATGAAACTTAAAAAAATATTAAGCGTAATCATTACGTTCTAGGATTTATTTTGAATTCTTACAGTAACGTTTTTCATCGTTCTTAACATGTATTTTCTAAACAATTTGTTTTGAAATACCTATCATGCCAACTTAAAATTACAAAAAAAATATTTAAGGCATTCACAGGTGCAGCAAAACCCTTTTATTAGCAAAAAGTCTAGCAAACAGGACTTTGATTTAAGCAATAAGCTACATACAATCTGCTTTAATTAATAATATTTTATTTCCTTATCTTATATAGGAGCCATTGAATATTTATAACTAAACCGTTTGAAAGCTATTGAGCGAAATTTAAAACCCAAACTAAAGTTTAAACCCGAAATTTTAACGCTAATTCTAATCTTCACCTTCTTGCATGGCGTTAAATTCTCAAACACAACTTTAAAAAGCAATATCATGTAAAGAAATATTGCCGGCAAATTTACAAATATTTTTAAATTGTCACGTCACCCGATTTAAAAAAATTAAAATTAATAGTATATTGCTAACCATTTTCCACCCTATAATTAGCAGAAGATTCATTTAACACCCTGGAATAACAGGATACTTTCCATAACGAATAAAAATAACTTTTTAAGCGATTTTTCTTGAAAAAAAAAATACCTAATTTCTTTGATTACGAACACTAAGAACATGGCAAGTTAAAAAAAAATAGGCCTTCCTTCCCGGTTTATATCGATGGGAAGTGGCTCTTCCTATCGAAAAAAAACTTATCTCTAGTTCATTTTATAAAACGCATCAATTTTATCGGAATCAAATGCATTCACTTCACTTTATCACATTTTTTTTCCTTTTTCTTTCTTTTTTTTTTTTTTTACAATTAAATTTAAAATGGCAAAATTATTTCACTGAAGGCAAGATTTGCATTTTCTAATATTAAAACTATACAAGTTTTTTTTTTTTTGTTCAAAAATTGTTCACATTTTTTACTTTGACATTAATTATTGTGCCTTGTCAAAATCATTAAAATAGATAGGCAAGAATAAAAAAGGCAGTCTTGAAACGTAAATGCTATTAAAATATTGAATAAAAACTGTTTTGATTTAAAGAGTTAAAAAGCAAACTTCATAAATGCGAAAATAAACTTTAAGAGATCATACATTTTTCAAAAAAATGCAGTTTGATGATCTGACAGGCACAAAGGCTTTTCTCAGGTCTCTGTTTCTTTACCGAAAGGCACTTTTTCACCGTGAAGTTTGTCACTGGGATAAATTGGGCTCAATTCGAGGGAGCTAGGAGCCGAAGGCAAATTATTTCCGATGTGAAGTCGTCGGCTTAATTCGTCGAGAACTTCTCCAAAGACGAGCAAGTCCATATTTTGGCCGAGTAGATGGAGGAAAAGAAAATCTCCCACCTGCAAGTTAAAAAAAGAAAACAAGATGAATAGCATCAGCATAGTTAAACATTTGGCTTTCGTTAAAACAAATTAATTTTTAGTACCTGAGTCTTTCGGATAAGGCTAGATACTCCAGCGGGTGTGCCAAATCTAAATCGGCGCTTCAGAATGGTCTCCCTCACTCCTGGCAAGACGATCACCATTGAGCTGTAGAGCAGGGCAAGACCACTTAAAGCTGAGAGGATAACCAACCAAAACCAGAGAAAAATGAATATTTTTTCGTTAAGAATGTTAAGAGCCAAAATGCAGAGAGCATCGTGTTTTTGAATCGAGCCAGACGGACCGAATTTATGGAAAGTGCATTTGGTTACTCTCGGAAATATGGCAATCATTGGATCTGTTCGGTTCTCTTGGTTCATCCCAGAAAATTTAACGACTTCGGTCCCGTATTTAAGGAAAGCTCCGTTTAAAAATGTGTCGAGGAAAAATATATTTCCGACCTGAAAATAATACATTAAAATGATAATCAAAAATTTTTGTTGAAAATAGAAAAAAATGCGGATTTTTTTTTTCTTCACGATACGTACCACGTTAATAAAATTAAGAACTTCGCAGAGGAAATACCCTGCGGCGTAAACATTATGCATATGCAAAGTGTCGACGAAGTACTGGACCAAACGAGATTGTCTCTCGATTCTACCTTGCTTTGACCCGATAACTGCGCCTCTCATACCATCTGTCACCATACGGATTTTACCTTCTTCCCAATTTTTCCAAATCCAGTGTGGGATATAAAAAAGTACTCCCTAAAAAAAAAATGGTTATTGATAACTTTTCATTTTCTTCAAATATATTTTAAAATTTCTTTAGTGAGATCACCACGCCAAAAATGCTAAAAAATAACTTAAAGAATGGCATTAAGCCAGGTTACATTAGGTATGTTGCTTGGAGGTCATTTAATAATATTCTATTTCATTTCAATCCTAAAAGTGCATGAAAAAAATTGTCATCTTACCTGGAAAAATAGCATAAAAGGAACCCACTGATAATAACTGTGGAATCTTTGAGGCTCTTCATTATCGACATAATTTCCTAAACCAGGATGTGCCACATGAGTCCCCACTGGTTTGTTGAAATTCAAAGGCAAGCTAAAAGTGTATGTGATCCAGCAATAAGTGTTGATGACATGTTCTGGTATCGCTCTGTCGTTTATACAATTAATAGGATCACCTATGGAAGAAAAATAATAAAATTAATTGAATGAATTTTAGAAATAAAATGAAAAAAAAAAAATTAAAAAGGGAATCTTACCAATTAAATTATTGGCTGTGACTATAATACAGCAAGCAAATAAAATGGCAGATGTGATTCTGTAGTGAAATCTGAATATCATATTGTCAATAATTGCTTTATCGACAAGGTATCGCACCTTAACGAAGCCGGCAACCGCCGAAACCAGCCCAAATACTGCCATTTTCTGGAATTTAAAAATCAATGATAAAATCAAGCAGACACAGGTCAAAAGCAGCAAGCATTTATCATAATCGATTAGCAATTATAATCGATCTCAAAAAGAAAATCTTATACATATTATAAACGGTCCACAGAACGCAGTTTGAGTATTTTTCAGATTTAAAAAAAAAAAATTAAGTTTATTTGGAAAGTTCAATAGATTTAGGCCTATCCAGTTGTTAAACGGTTTTCTTCTTTCTAGGGTGCAATATTACAATACATGCCTGATGGTTCCCTTATGCAGCAGAACGTGACATTTAATCGTTTTCTAAAATCGTTTTATTACATATCATGAAGTAAATCTATTAAATTTCATGTCAAAAAATGACATGAAATGCAATTCTTAAGATATAGGCTGACCGACTTTAAAACATTAACCCATCTAAATTTTCTGCTGTCAGCATAAATGATAATCATGTCTAAACATAATATGTATATTTTTTTTTCTCATATGATAAGGAAACATCTGTTTCTTTATTTGAGCAGACAAGTGAAACACAATGTTGACAAACAAAAGAAAATCAAAATAGGTATACTGTTTCTTTATACAAACAAGTGATTTTACTGTTTTTACTATCTTTAGCGGAGTAAATAGATCAATCTTGGGATCTCATAATAATAATAATAATAATAATAGCCTCTGTCGGTGGACCATTCGTAACAAAAAAATTTCTTATGCGACTGTGAATAGGCGAGCCATTACACAATCTATACCTTTCTCAGGCATCGAACCGTTTTAGCCCTAAAGAATTAATGGCTTTAGGGACCAAAATCAGAAAAATTAGGCACCTTTTGGGGACCAAAAACTGTAATTTTCAAATTTTTATTTAGGTCCAGGTTTAGTTTAACCCCCTTTCGCCTTTTTTTAATTGATTTTGCCTTTCACGAAAAAGACCAAAATTTCATTGAAATAACTTTTGTTCGGAGGATTTTAAGAATTATGTGCTTAATTTTGCTTCAAAGTGACTGAGACGGTTCAAAAAATTTTAATTTAGCTTTTTTTTTTTTTAGCAGCAAATTTCACCTTGTTTAAGTACATAGAAAATAGCCTGCTTTCTTTACCTCGAAATCAATGAAGGGGGGGGGGGGGAAAGAACTGGAGGAAGACGTGTCTCATTTTGTCCTCTTTTCCAAAACCTTCCTACATTCTTTTTATAGGCGCAACATTAATTTGTGGCCCCCTCCCCTCCTCTCCCCGGGAAATTTTTTTTCCATAAGGTAAGCTGCTCCCCGCCGCATGTTAAAAATTTGTATTACACTTACAGTCCCGTAATAAATTAGTTGATAAGGAGGGACTCAGCACCCTTTGAGAAGGTTTGAGGCCCCCTTGTATTTGTTTTTTACTGCTGCAATTTTTTTCTATCTTCCACGTTAAAAGGGGCTATTTGGAACCCCCCTTGGAAATTGACTTCCAAACATATACTGATCCTTTTTTTTTTTTTTTTAAAGAACTTCCTAAACTTTATAGAGGTCTGTAGCCAGATAGAGGGAAAAGAGGGCTTAAAGGAGGAGGTGACAGCTCCTCTGTGAATTTTCAGTTTTGCTTCTTTCATGTTAAAAGAATAAATTTGAGACTTACTGTTATAGAACTTTGCTTCCTCGCCCCCTAACTTTTTGGGCTCGGCTTGAGATTTCTTTTAAAAAAAATTATGAAGTTCGTTTCCTGACAGAACTGTTGAGCGTCAACAAACTTGCTAATGACCTGAATTCTTATTTGAGCTTTTCTTCAGTTTTGCTGAGGTGTTTATGATATAAGAAAGTCAGTCATCAGAGTCTCAGGGCTGCTCACTGGCTATTTGAACTTCCTGGTTTTTAAAGATAGTTAAAAAACGTTTTATCGGGAATCTATTGCCTTCGGGGCAGGCGAAGTCGGTGTACGCTAAGGCGTTAGTCCTTTAAAAAAAGCATTCAGTTTTTTATCTTCCCGCTGAATAGCGATAGCGCCTTATGTTTTTTTTGACATTCCTCAGAAGACTTGCCATCTGAGAGAAAAATTCGAAGAATTGCCTCTTGCCATTTGTTTTAATTTAACTAGTTAAGCAGCTTTTCATAGATTAAACTTATTTTTCTTTTTTTAAGCTTCGTTAGCTAACAAGAGAAAAAAAAAATCCACATCGCGAAATGTATAATCAATTGAGGTTAACCGCATTATTTATCGAGCGCATGCCGTTTATTGAATATTCTGAAGAGCACATTTAACCGCAAAACAGCTCGCCTAAAAAAAAAAAATTTAAAAAAAAAAAAAAAAAAAAAAAAAAAACCGGAGCTGACGAATTGCTTATTCGTCATTTTTTTTTTCATAAATTTATGTAGTAATCGTTAAAACATGTTATTGTTTTTTTTTTAAATTTTCGGCGAAAAATAAGTCCTTATATGGAAAGTAGCTGATTCGAATTAATTACTATAAAATATTTAATGTTTTTGATATCAAATAAATTTTGTAACTCTGACCCCATACTACTTAAATAGCATAATAGGAGCTTATTCGATTGGCTTTGATTTGATCGACCCGAAACGGAGCAAGGTCGGGCGCACTTAACTGTTGGTCTTCATATAGGGAATAAAAATTTGTCTTTTTATTGTCACTTGAGTGTTCATTTCTGGATAGTAATTAGGAAACAAGAAAAAAAAGAAGAAAAAAAAGTTATAATTATTATTGCTACTGCTTCTTACCCACACAGAAAGTAATTCTAAAGTGAAATAGCTGGCTACAATTGCCTGAGACATTGAGGTCTTTGTTATGTTTCAATTTCATTTTCATTATTTTGTATTTCTCTAATTTAAAGTAAATTGCAGGTGTCTCATTAAAAAAAATTCAAACAAGCATTTTTGTAGGAATCCTTTTATTTAAGTTGGCTCCTCAAATTATAAATAGTCTTTCAACCAAAATACTTGCATTGTCATTAAATTTTTGACAGCTCAAGAGAGATGCAGATAAAACTGTTGAAAGTGATGCAGGTACCTATGATGTATTTTGAAGCAAGTAAAATGGAAGACAAGCTTCAAGGGTGAATATAAATTAATGAGGGAGAAAGAAATTTAAAAAAAAAAAAGTTTAATATGAAAGTGGTATGCAGAATGCAGAATGCAGGATTTTAAAAAAAGAGATGCAGCTTAGATAGTGTGTTGACCTGTGTCAGAGAGTGGTTGGCCATGAAAAGGTACCTGAGGTATGCTACATGCATAAGTCTACATCTATATATTCCCTGGTCACTTATAAAAAAAAAGCATTTAAAGTATTTACCAGTTACCATTTTTCATATCCTCCCATTGGAATTTTTATTAAATTATTGATCCAATTCTTTCTTATTTTTCGTATGTGATTTTAGAATCAGGATTAATTCACGTTTTATTGATTTTCTTAATGTTGTGCAGTATTGCAAAATTCTTTTAAAATATACCTTCTATTTTTCCCAGCTACTGTCAAATCTTAATTATAGAAAAATATTTTCATTTTGGCAAATTAAAAAAAATACGAGATTCGTGATTTACGTTGTTATCAAATTAGATACTGCGGTTTAAACTTTTAATTTTTCCAGAAGAAAAAAAATGTATTGCACAAGGAAAATTGTCTGAAATTATGTTTTTATATTTGCGTATTTATTTTTCAGGATTTTTATATTTTCATTTAAAATAGCAAAAAACATACTTTGTTGATTTTTTCTGAAAACTACCCGCATCGTTTGAATTAATTGCATATGATTTCGGAAATAAACATTTATAATACAAGGCATACATACTCAGGTTTATTTTAATGGTTCTCACGGAATTAAATTACCTTAAAATTTTAGGAATCCGAACGATATCCTATTATCCTTATCAATGACTATTAATACATTTCTGTGTTATAAATTTTACACAAAACAAAATAAAACCAATAAATTTTTTTTAAAATTAAAAAAAAAAAACCGACGGAATATAAACCCGACAGCTATGCAAGAGACTATGCCTGTCTTGACGTGCCTGTCTTCTTTCCTTAAGGTTTAAATAATATTTCTTGCCGATTTAATTCAATGGGGTGAAAAGTTTTCTTACAATGTACGGGTCTGTTATAGATGGATGAATCGTGCGAATCCTTTTTTCTTTTTTATTCGCTGTTATTAGCCAATTTTATGTAGAACTTTGAACGATGATGGTACAACATCCTTGTAAGCAAAAAAAGATTGAGTAAAATTTATTTACAAAGTAAATATCCAGACTTTCCACTATTTTTTTGAGTAGAAATTAATTTTCTGGGTACAGTAATTTACTTTTTAAAGTAGGATTTATTTTTTTATGATATACTTTTGTACAAAAAATTGAAATATTCTTATGTAATTAATTATTTGAGGTGATTCTTACTCTGAAAAAAATTTTACTGTAGAAAAAAAGTAAAACTGGTGTTATTCGCAACTTAAATGAACTATAGATGGCAGCACCACTTGGAGTTTCTTATGGACTTTTAACATGGAAATATTTTTTGTCGCACATTAAAGAAATTTTATCGAAAATAAAATCTTTAAGCAGCCCTGAACCACCTCTAATAATTGGTTTTGCATGCGGTGATGGCTGAAAAAAGTTTAAAGCAGTTAAAAATACACTGGCTCTTTTGGGAAAAAAGTTTAAAACTCCAATGTAGTGTATCACTAGAGGTCGCGTCAGTCTATTTAAGTTGCGAATTTATTTTCATTAAATTTTACCCTGCAGCTTTTTTTCTTTGTAGATAGTTTGCTCTTTTTGTCAGTGACTGTTTTGAAAAATTTTAAAGTCAATGTGAAGATCATGAAATATTTGGGAATGTTTTTAAAAGGTACCGGAATTGTTAGATTTTCTCAAATGAAGTTATATCCAGAAGTTAAAGGAGGGAGTTTTTGTCAACCATCAATTTAAAATCTTATTCACGAGCTAGTTTGACGAGATAAAATATAATATTTTAATTAATTTAAAGTTGCTTCTCATTCTTTCTAAAAGTGAGAAAAGAATATTGTGAGATTCAATGCGACGTGATATTGTTCTTAGTAGAGTGACTTGTCCAACTTATAAGAAAAATGCTTTGTGTTGTGTTTACTAATAACCGGTTCAATCTTTTTTTTTACAGCGCATGAGTTGCTTATGAAATTATGGCAGAGGTTAGGTTTACTATTTTTACACTGAAGAAAACCAGCATGCAGAAATTTTATTATAGAACTTTGAAGAAAAATCAAAAACTATTAGTAACGAGAAAAAATAGGAAAGGATTTTTGCATTTCCCTGTCAACAAGAACACCTGTATCAGGCATCGAACTAGTCACTTTTTTCCCCTAAGTCACTTTTTTAAAGAAAAGTGACTAAAAGTCACTTTTTTTGATAAATTGGCGGATTTTAAAAAATCTTTAAAAAATTTTTATTGAACATTCGAAGTTACTCAAGGAAAGGTTTTTTCACTAAAACGCCATCTTTAAAAATAATTTTATGTGAAGTTGTGAAGATTCCCTACCATTTTTCCTAAAAAAAAAAAAAAAATCCTTATCCCTTTTTTCTAAAAATTTTAGATCCTAAAATTGTTTTCCTTACTTTTTTTTTTTTTTTTTTTCTAATTTTGAAATTTTTTTAAAATTTTTTGATTCCTGAAATAAAATTTCTTAAAATCCCTAAAATGAAATTTCCTAAAACCCCTTTAGGGATTTAAAAAATTAGGACAAATATTCATTTTAAGAAATTTTATTTGAGGATTAAAAAATTTTATGAAAATTGAAAATAAGGAAAAAAATGGTTAGGCTAAAAATTTTAGCAGCCAAAATATTTAGGAAAAATTGATAAAAATAATAATGAATGTAATTACTCAAGTCTAATACGTTAAAAAAATTTTGGATATACATATTTCAAGTCATTAAATTCCTTCCGTCAGGGGGTCTCCCTAAAACACAGACCATACAGACCGACACATACCGACTGAAATTCCACAGACCCAGTGCGGTATCGAACTCACCTCCCGAAAAGGAATAACATTTATAAGATGAGCTTTCCGCTGAAAGCTCGTTCTATGAGTTTTCAGAAGAAAAACTCAAGATACCACACAGACTGACGAAAAGTCAACAGACCGAGTGAGTATCGGCTCCCCATGAGCAGTAGATTTTACGAAATGAGCTTTCGCTCCGAAAGCTCGTTTTAAAAAAGCATTGAAATACAGACCATACAGAACGACTCAGACCCCCAGCCAGAGCGAAAAAATTTTAACTAGACCAGACATAATTTCCCATTCTAGACACAGACCGAAGGAAATTTTACAGACCAGATATAATTTCCCATTCTAGGGCCAGACCGAACATAGACCGAAGGTAAATTTACTGAATATTTGAACCCCAAATTTTAAAATGGCCACCACTTTCATCTTTTGCCGGTTTTTTTTTTTTGAGAGGAGATCCAAATAAATACATAGAATTGAAGAACTAAAAAAGTTCCCAATTCTTGCAACCGTTCTGTGCCTCTGGTATTTTCATAATTGAGTGTAAACATTTTCTAATTTTTCTTAACGGGAATGGGTAACACCTTGTTGATGTCATTTCCAGTTTTTTAAGAACCGGTCAAAAATGATGGTTTACTTAATTTATAATAGCTTGATAACATTTCTAGCGGGTACATCAACCGCAAGAAAAAAAATTGTCAATAACGTAGGAGACTTATAGATTTTTTTTCTGTCTTTTCTTTTCAGAAAATTAGGACTAGATTTAGTTCCCCGCATTGATTCTCATATGGTAGATCCAGCTGGAATGAGTGCAGTTGAATTACATCAAGTGGTTAGTATTTTTTACCGTTCTCATAAATTTCAGATTTTAAATTTCTAACTTTTTTTTTTTTTTTTTTTTTTTAAGCATGTTCAAAGCTCGGAAAATTCTCAACAGGCTGTGAGTTCAAGAGGGACTTTAAAGCAAAAACCCGGAAAAAAAGTTTTGACTCATCATCTTTATCTTTGTATGCGAGATTTTGGTCATTACATAGGAGAGGAAACGGAAGTTTATCTTTCTCTGTATGATAATTACACAGGAAAGTTTTTGACGGATCGTTACTTGATTCAAATTTCCAAACAAGGATTTTCTAATTACATTGAAAAACTTCACAACAACTGCACAATTTTCACCGTTAGTTCTTATTTGGGTCTTTCTTTTTTTTTCCGTATATTTGTTAAAAAATCATTGACTGATTATTATTATTTTTTTTTTTTTTACCTTTTCTTAGGATTTAGGTAATGCTGATTTAAAGAAAGAAATTTATTTAGTGGCTCACGTTATGCGAATAGGAAAAATGGTATATAACGATTCGAATAGGAAAATCAGTGATAAAACTCCGCTCCAGTGTTTTAAGAGGCCCGTAGGCGTTGCGGTTTTAAATATTTCTGAAGCATTAAATTCTACTTTAGGTATAGTCATAAAAAATCCAATAAAACCATGGATGGAAGTTTTTCGCAATATCGAAACAAACATTTCTACATTTTTCTTTTATTTACAGTTCCAGGAGAAGAAAAAGAAAGCACTTTTAAAGTGGTTCAGGGCGAAGAAAAAGATTTTTTCCAGCTTCACGAATTTATAATTAAAAAACAAAATAATAAATTCAGTTCGCTGCAAGGGCAACCTAATTATGGTACGATTTTTCTTTTGGATTGCAAATCAAAAATGTTTTGAGCAGATTTGTTACCGTATTTTTATATTTTTTTTTCAAGGTATTGTGGTTAGTTTTAAATTACTTCACGGAGAATTATCACAGGTTCGGGAAGAATATCCGATTTTATTTAAAAATATTTCGTTGACGAAAAAGCTAGGGTTTCCAGACATTATTTTACCAGGCGATGTAAGGAACGATCTCTACATTACTTTAGACAAAGGAGAATTTGAGCGTGGTGGAAAGTCTACAAGTAAAAATATTGAAGTGACGGTTTTAGTTTTGGACGGAGATGGAAAAATTTTAGAGGTATAGAAAATAGTTGAATTATATTTTTTCAGTTACTAATTATAACCTTGTTTTTTTAGAATTGTCTTTGGGGTGCTTGTGGCATGGACCCACAAAGTGATTATCACAGTATGATTATTTATCATCATAATAGTCCTCATTGGAACGAAACTATACGATTAACGGTTCCAATTGATAAATTTTCAAACGCACACGTTCGATTCGAATTTCGTCATTGCTCAAGTTCGTATAATTTTAGGGATGATCCCAATTTCTTTCCTATTATAACAACATTTTTTTTTTTTAGCTCGTGATAAGGCTGACAACAAAAAACTTTTTGGATTTTCCTTTGCAAGATTAATGTCTAACGATGCTACATTGAAAGACAGCACTCACGAACTTTTCGTTTACAAATGCGAGGACAAAAGCAAACTTAACCCGGAACAATATTTAAAATTGGCTTCAAACATGCAAGAAGCAAATGAGATGAGCTCTTCCGTTGCTGGATATTCTCGAAGCCATAAAGAAGTTTTTTCGATTACTACTTTGCTTTGCTCCACGAAATTGACCCAAAATGGTTAGTATCTTTTAGAGAAATTTTCTCAGAATTTTGACTGATTATTAAATTTTTTTTCCCCTGCAATTTGTATAGTTGATTTGCTGGCTTTACTTAAATGGAAATCGCATCCGGAAAGAATCAACGAAACTTTGAATAAAGTTTTGAAATTGGGAGGCGAAGAACTCGTAAAATTTTTACAGGATGTTTTAGATAGTCTTTTTGCAATGTTTTCGACAGAAGATGGGAATTCAACTGCGCATTCGGGTCAAGTTTTCCATGTTTTGGTAATTTTTTTTTTTTTTTTTTTTTTTTTTCTTCTTTTTTTTTGTTCTCAATTTTAAAAAAAATGCAATGAACTTTCTTTTTTTTTTCCTTTCAGGTTTCCATTTTTAGTTTATTGGATGAAGGAAAATTCGAGCACTTTAAACCTGTAATGGATACTTACATTAAAGGACATTTTGCTGCCGCTTTAGTTTACAAGTAAGTTTTAAATAAATAAAAATTGAAATTTGTGAGTAAAAATTAGGAATTTTTTGAAATTCTTGTATTTTTAGAGTGGTTATTTTTTTTTATTAATCATTTAAAAAATTTACAGGGGCTTGCTAAGTTCCGTTCAGCACTGTGCTGATTACGTCCAGACGAGTGGAAATCAAGAACCGCTGCAAAAGTGTTTCCGATCCCTAGAATACATATTCAAATTCATTATTCAAAGTCGTTTGCTTTTTGCCAGAGCTACGGAAGGACAATATGAAGAAACATTCCGGAAAGATTTATTTTCACTTTTTAAAGCGCTCAATGCCATGCTGTCGAAAAACAATCCTGTGACATTAAACACTCAGGTTCGAGTCAAAAACCAAAATTAAAATTAGACAGCTAAGTAAAAAATAAATTAAATCTTTCAGGTTGCTATGTTACACAGCATCTCAGCTGTATTCGAACAACTAACTCAGGTTCTACCTACGGTTGAAGTAACGAGATTAGCGTCTTCAATGTTAGAATCACTGCCAACTAGAGATATCTCTCCACAGCTAACTCAAGCCAAATTGACAGCTATTAAAAATATGGTTTCTAGTCAGTTATTTTATGAAGATGGTAAATATATTTGATTGGCTGTTAGTTAAAAATTCTGAATAGAAAAAAAAAACATTTATCGTTCTTTTTTTTTTTTTTTATTTTTTTTTTAGAGTCAAGAAATTTGTTGTTGACTACTTGTTGCAAACACATTAAACTACATTTAGCTCATAGAGACGAATTGAAATTATGCACAGAAATTTTGACAGAAATAATTAATTATTTATTCAAACAAAGACAGCTGCAAGATCAAGGGAAAGTAAATAATTGCATACATTTGGATATTGAGATACTTTGCTTACATATTTTGGACATATTAGTACAGACCCTGACCATAATAATTGATCGCCCAGGCAATGTTCTGGTAAATATTACTTACAAGTAAAATTTAAAAACTTATTTCGATTATACATATTTATTCGTTTTTACGTTTTTAGGGTTCATTAGTAGCTTGTTTAATGGGTTTATTACAATTAATGGACGAATACCATTATAAGAGACTCTGGGAAGAATATGGCGAAAGGAAATCCCTGAAAGATCTCCTTGCTAAAATATTTTACGTCTTCCATAATCTAGTCGAGACCGATGTCTTCCCAACTGACTGGCTTATAATGAAAATGGTGGTTAACAATATTATTTTAAATTCTCTTCAGGAGCTAGCGCAACCTTTGATTTTTAAATTTCTAAATCCACGTCCTCAGTTTGATGTGCAGGTAAGCACCTCATCAGCTTTAAAAAACAAGAATAGTTATTGACTAATGTGCATTTCTTGAACATAATTTTTTTTTCGCAGATTTGGACTGCTTATTTTAATTTAGCTGTCGCATATTTAACGCAAACAAGTTTACAGTTAGAAAAATTTAGCCAGGTTAAAAGAGAAATGATTGTGGAGAAGTATGGAGACATGCGAGTTTTGATGGGGTTCCAAATGTTGTCGATGTGGTCGAATTTAGGTAAATAAAAAATGCGGAAGCGTGAAAAAAAAATATGCATTGTGAAGTTTTAAAGGTGATAACATACCCTATAATTCTCGTTGTGTTTTTACAGGTGAAAATAAAATTCATTTCACGCAGTTAATGGTAGGTCCATTTCTTGAAGTCACTCTTGTCCCTGAAACGGAATTACGTAAAGCTACGTTACACATTTTTTATGACATGATTCAAGTCGAACAGTGCTACCATGGAAGTTTTAAAAATGTAGAAAATGAATTAATTGAAAAATTAGACCAGCTCATATCAGAAAATAAGGGCGATGATGAATACAGACAACTTTTTAACACGATGTAAGTATTTGGTAACAGTAAAAAATAGATGGCTTTATTAGGGCGATAATTCATTCATAGGCTCAAGTTTTTAAAGAATATTTAAAAAAAAAAAAAAATTGGTTTTTTTTCATTCCTTGCAACTCAGGGAGCATTTAAGCGCTGTGTAAGTACATTTAAAGCATGAAAATAAATATAGCATCGGTAGCATTTGAAAGATGTTTGGTAGTTATTTGTTTTAATCTGGTTTCAAAAAAAAAAAAAAAAAAAAAAAAAAAAATGTTCAAAAAAATTTGTTACCTATTTAGTGTAGAGTTTAATTTTATTGAAAGCTGACTTTGAATTATTATCTTCATTTGTGGTTTATTTAATTATCAGATTACTGGACAAAGTTCAGACGGAAGATCCTCAATGGAAGGATAGCGGGAAAGCATTTATAACAAGCGTAACACGTTTATTAGAGAGATTATTAGACTATAGAAGTGTCATTCACGGAGATGAAAACAGGGACAAAAGAATGCACTGCACGGTTAATTTATTGGTTTGTATGATTTTTTATTAAATAAAATAAATAAAAAAAAAATGATTAATGAATTATTTATTTTTGGTTTATGTTACAGAATTTTTACAAAAATGAAATCAACAGAAAGGAAATGTACCTAAGGTACATTCATAAACTACACGATCTTCATGTATCAGCTGATAATTTTTTAGAAGCAGGATTTACTATGAAATTATATGCGGATCAGCTAACTTGGAGTAACAGAATTTTACAGGTATGTTTCTATAACTATAAGTTTATGTTTGAATAAATTAATCTTTTTTTTTTTTTTTTTTTTTAAATATAGAATGATGCACATTATCCCAGGCAAGAAGAATGGAAACGAAAAGAACAATTATATTATCAAATTATTTCTTACTTTGATCGAGGAAAGGTAATGTTAATTACGGTGATTCACTTATTAATTTGTATTCCTAATTTAAAAACGTGAATTGTTTTATAGGCTTGGGAAAAAGGCATCCCGCTGTGCAAGGAACTGGCCGAATTGTATGAGGCGAAATTGTTTAACTATGAAAAGTTATCTGCAATTTTAAGGAATCAAGCCAAATTCTTCGATAACATTTTAACGCAATTACGTCCTGAACCCGAATACTTTAGGGTTGGATTCTACGGTCTCAGTTTCCCGCTTTTTGTTCGGGTAAGGGGGATAAATGTTGCCTTTTAATTGCCTTTTAAAATTTAATTAGTTGTGTTTCATTTTTCTGTCCTTCATATTATTTTTCAGAACAAACTTTTTGTATACCGAGGATTAGAATATGAAAGAATCGGAGCTTTCACTCAAAGGTTGCAAACTGAATTTCCTAGTGCTCAAATTTTAACTAAAAACACTCCTCCTGATGACAGCATACTTCACGGGGATGGACAATGTATCCTTTTATATATATAAAAAAGTCCACTTACTTTTGCTTTAATTTAATTCATTTAGTATCATAAAATTAATTATACGTTTCGTATAGAATTACGGTTTTCTTTAATAAATAAAATAACAGATATTCAGATTAGTAACGTAAAACCGTTGAATGAAGGGAAAGTCACTTTCAAAGGAATTGAAACTGTACCTGAAAAAATTTCGAGTTACTATGATTATAATGATGTCAGAAGGTTTCAGTTAGATAGACCGGTTCATAAAGGTCCTGTCGATAAAGATAACGAGTTTAAGGTAAATATTGACCAAAAAAAAATTTTTTTTTTAAATGCTACAAGGACGAAAAATTTTTATTTATTATCATTTTCTGTTTTCAGAGTTTATGGATTGAGAGAACATTTTTGGTGATATCGCATCCTCTTCCCAGTATACTACGTTGGTTTGAAGTAATCGAAACAAGCGTAGAATTGATTCCTCCTGTGCAGTTCGCATGCGAAACAATGGACTCCATGAATAAAGAACTGAAGCAACTAACATCGTTGTATAGCCAACCAACGAAACATCCTGATAAATTAGAAACTAAATTAAATATCAATCCTTTCTCTATGAGACTTCAGGTAGATATTTAATATTTGAATTATTTTTTAGTTGATATTTTGGATATGATTTACCGTGTATGCTATTTTTTAAATAGGGAATTATCGATGCTAATGTAATGGGAGGCATCGTGAAATACCAGCAAGCTTTCTTCACTCAAGAATTTACTCAAAATCATTCTGAGTACCTTCCTTTCGTTCACAGACTGAAATGTCTTCTTAATGAGCAAGTGAGTACTACCATTTAAATGTTTTACCATGGTCATTTAAATTAAGTAAGGATGAACGTGGCCAAGGATTAATATTCATGAACATTTTGAACCCCCTCTTTACTTAAAACTTGGCTTTTTCAAGCCTTTAAAAATATTACTTCACCTGCGAAAATTACAACGTAATATTTGAAAAATATTTCGATTAATTTATTAATGTTTTTTTTTTTAATATTTAGATATTACTTCTCGAAAACGCTTTAATTCTTCATGGCCAGTTATGCACCAGTGAAATGCAACCTTTGCATAAACGACTTCAGGAAAGATTTTTGCAACTTAGAGATTCTTTAAGAGATTTCGGGAATAAGAGTATTATAAAGTGAGTAAAAAATAATTGAAATTTTATGCACATTATTTACATATTTGACCAATGTTTTATCCTCTTTTTTATTTTAGTACCCCTCTGCCGCCTGTTCCGGTGGAAAATAAAAAACCGGGTCAACATTACGAAGTGTATTGCAACCGATATTCGAATTCAATTACTTCTGAAAACGTATATGAAGATGGGATTTACAGTAAACCGGCGGTAAGTTTTTTTTATTTTTTTAAAAACTTTTTTTGTGCTTGGCAACAAATTTTAAGTTATAATATAATATAATCTTTTTTGATGTCGTAAGGAATGTTCTGGAAATGTTACGCCTCCAGTACCTCATCGTAAATCTTCATCTAGTGTCAGCGAATGCAACACGCAAGAAAGGCCCCCAAAACCAACGCATCAAAGGTCGTTATCGAAACCGCTGTCACCTAGAACTGCAAGACATGTCTCAGTGTCTGACGAGCAGTCTTCAGCCAGTTTAAGAAATTCCTGGTCAGAAGAAATGAGAAATGATTCTGAAGATGCACCGCCGTTGCCTCCTCGTGGGCTTGGTACGTTTTAATGAATTTTAATTTTTTTTTGAATATTTAAAATTTATATTTGACTTTCTCTTAAAGCTCCTGACAAAAGAAGCGGTTTTTTGGCCGACTCGTATCAAACCCCGAGCGTTCCTCCAAAACGACCATTGTCACAGAAGGTAAGTTTTCTCTTTTTAAAAGCTTTTTAAAAGGACTCAAAAACTCAACTCAGAGCTTTCTAAAGTATACTCACATAACTTAGTTCCGTGATCAGCTGTTCTTGAGTTTTTTTAAGATTGCTCCTTGTAAATAAAGATTTAAAAAAAAAAAAAGCGACTGACCATGACATTTGGATTTTCCATTTTTAGAGTTCTAATTCCAATTCGATTTTTTACACCGATGCCATCCTCGATATTTCTATTGAAGACGGTCCATCCGCTAACCCTCAGGAAACCTCAACCGGTGAAACGGTATTACGCAACGAATCGGACCGAGAAGACGTCCTCAGAGATTCTGGATGTTACCTTCAGGATTCTCGTCAAGATTTAAATTCTTCGACGATAATTCCAAATTTTAATAATTTATCCTACGAGGATTTTGATTTGAAATCTCGGCTCAACGTTCAAAATCATTTCAACATTCAATTCAACGGGGACACACCTTCGGAGGCTACAGCTTCCGCATCCGGGGAAGAGAAACAGTTGAACACGTGTGAAACTACTTCTCCTCCCGTGTTAAGCCCGAAAGCGAATTCGATCTCTGTACCGCCACCCATTCCTCCGAAAAGTTTATCCTTAAATGAAAGAAGGGATTCCGTGGACAGTACAACGACACCTTCCTCATTAAATGTACAAAACGGAGGGAAAAACGAAAATTATTCCGTTCCAAGACTTCAAAACCAAAGACAGTAATCATTAGTTTATTTTATTACAGTAGGTAAAAGAAACTTTTTTTTTTCTAATATTTCCCCCACAAAATATTGTAGGAAGTTAGGTTGTAATGAAAACAGAAGATTGTAAAAAAAAAAAAAAGAGAAAACAATTATTATCTGTAGTTGCGAAAAGTAACCGCAATCATTTTTTTTAAAGTCGAATATTTCACTGAAACTTTTTATGTCTGTATTGAGTCATTTATTTATGAAAGGGATTATGATGACAATGAATTTAAGCATAAACTTTTAAATTGTAAAGCTCGTGTATTTTTTTAAGCTAGTAGCTAAAAATTTTAGAATTTAGACGGGAATCAAAATTTATATATTTTGATACGAAAGATTTGGACCTTCTGTAAAAGAATTTCTGATTTTTGTTTATTTTATTTTATTTAAATTTCGTTTTTTTTACTTCAAAAATTGTAGAAAAATTGCATTTAAAGCACCTCAGGGTCGATTCAAGTTGTGTTGACATAAATTTTTTTTTTTTATTTTTATTATTATTGATTTAAAAATTTTAAATACGAAAATGAAATGAAATGATATCATATCATATCAGATAGTGCGCTTGGGACTAAGGTTGTGTAAAAAGTTCTCTGAAATATTTTTTAGTGATTTATACGCAGGAAAAAAAATAAGATGTATTTCGTCTTGTATTTTTAACCTTCTAGACACCAGTATTTATAATGCAAAACGTTTTTGAAAAGAGGCGCTGCCTAATAGCTAAATATGTAACGAATTTTTTTCCCCCAAAATTTCAGGTACTTTGTTAAAAAAGTTTTTAAATATTTTCAATCCAAAGTGTTATTATAGCTTGTGCCAAATATTAAAATATTATTGGACTTTTTATATAAAGAAATCTATGTATACAAGCTCAACCTTAATCACTGTGCATAAAAGATATACAATGTCTTTATTTTTATTTATTATTTTCAATGAATGTTATTGAAATCTTTTTTTTTAATTTATAAATTTTAATGTGGTACAATAGTTTTTTAGGCCTATTATTTACAATTAAAGTACGGTCAAACCTCCTAACTTTCCAGTTATAATCTCTTTTTATCGTATGAAGATACGTGAAAAATTATGGAGGTTCTGCTGCATACAAAATCCTCTTTTGGTGAATTATGAGCATAAAAATTTGGGTTTTGTTCAAATGGTCAGCTCTTTTTTAACTATTAAGTAGTAAAAGTGTTCTACTTGTCAGTATATTATGTCAGTATAATCTATTTTTGTCGGAAAAAATATTGATCGGCAACGGTAAAACTCGGAAGAGTTTATGGCGTGGTTGTCACAAGATAAAAAATTTTTTAAATAGTAGTTATATTTCTGTTTAGGAGTTTTTTTACGACATTTGAAACATCGATGGCAAAATTGTTCTCTCCTAATTCCCAGTTTTTGAATACAGGCTTAATTATTCGTCAAAGATAAATTATGTAACTATGTCCACATTTATACGATAGCTGACTTCAGAAGTCATGAACGAAAAGAATGCATATTTTTTTAAATTTATTTGTCTCTGAATTAGAAAAAAAAATTTTCTTACACTTTGAAAAAATTAATTACCTAACTAATCAGATAATTATGGTGTAAATGATTTAAAATTTTTTACTGACAAAAGGCTTACTTGATATTGAAATACTGACAATTTTATTTACATACTGACCAAATAGTTGAATTCGATAAACATTTACAATATTTATTGTTCTTTCCGAAATTTGCTAAGCTAGTTTGCGGAACTTCTATTCAACTTCCAAATAAATGATTCTATTCATTTAAATTATTGGCAGATAGGCTGCTGAAACGTACATTTGAAAGCAATAACGACCGATAATAAATATTCTAATTAGCAGTTTTCGGAAAAGAGTATGTATCAGTATTGATTAACGTGATACCACTTTTTAAAAAACAAAGAATTTTGTATTTTTACAAATTTTATGTACTTTGTATTTACGATATTTTCAAACGATTACATATATATTGTTCGTGTATACTAGTCATGAAATAAAGACGTATGATTTTAAAATCAGCAAATTGGCTTTTTATTTATCCAACGAACGGATGCCATTTTTGCTTCATGTGCAAAGATTTTTAACTTTTAATTGGACGTAATTTTTAATAATACCGCAATTAAAACTTTAAAAATTTCAGACTATCAATATGGCTATAAATAAGCCGGAGTCAGAGGAATGGGTTCGAAGGAGAATGAAAAGGCACGGTTATACAATGGTTGAAGAATACAAGTTCAATGAGGACACCTTTTATTCTACAAAAATGGTTTTTGAAGTAAAAAAATCGAAGGTCAAAAATTAAAACCTAAAATCCCAAAATTATGCCTTGCTGATTTTATTTCTTTCGCATTCGATTACATAAAAGCACAGTTATGTCATCAACATCTTATCGGTCATTCAAGAATTGATCTTTGACCCATGTTTAAAAATTCACTCAAAAGACAACGATAATATTTTGCAGTAGAATCATGGCCTCAAAATTAGGAGAATCGTACGGTTGCAACGTAAATACTACAATGCTTCTATTAATGCTATTATTAAATATCAACTCGATCGGTTGCGCTAAAATATTAGCGATGATGGCTGACGGTAAGTTTAGCCAAATCAACGTCTATTGCATGCGTTCAAATATCACTAAACAATTCCAGCTTCTCCAAGCCATCACGTCTGGAACTCAGCTATAACGAACGAGCTATCCAAAAGAGGTCACGAAGTTACCTATTTCGGACCTGGCGAAGTTGCACATCATTTAGATGAAGTACGACAAATTCGAACGGAAGGCGTTTTTAAAAATATACACGCAGAGATAAAGATGGAACAATTGGTAGAAGGGCAAGGATTTTCGGATTTAGTGAACAGTCTGAATCTATACAGTCATTTAAATTGCAAATACGTAATGGAAAGCCAAGGCTTCGATAAAATATTAAAAATCGTGAAAGAAGAAAAATTTGATCTCATCATGTTCGACATAACGATAACCGAATGCGTTCTTCCAGTGGCAGACGAATTAAAGGGTGTCCCGATTGTAGGGGTGTCCGCTTACGGCGGCAATCCCATTAATAACTATTTAGTCGGGAATCCGGAAATGCTTGCAATAAAAGCCAACACGAACCTCCAAATATCGAATAACATGACATTAGCGGAAAGGGTGCAAAACGTGTTGGCCTATTTGTATACCATGTACGATAGGTTTTATAATTACCTGCCGAAGCAACAAGAGTTTGCAAGAAGTAGATTTCCAGGCTCTAAAAATATTCATAAAGTATTAGATCGATTGAGTCTTGTATCAACCAACACTCATTTTAGTATTGATAATGCCCTTCCAGCGGTTCCGGCATTCCTCAACGTTGGAGGACTTCATATAAAACCTCCGAAACGTTTACCTGTTGTAAGTAAGATTTGGAGTTAAGTTTTTGTACGGTGAATTGTTTGTTTTGATCAGTAATGCAAGCTTTCGATGATTCGGGCCAGTAGATTGGATTATTGGAGAGAGCGTTTAGGAAAGGCACTTAATATACAGAGATACATTCCTTAAGTATATAATGTGCATATCAACTCAGTGAGGGGACATCGAGCTAAGAGTATATTTTAAGAAAAATGTGAAAAGCGTCTGGTAACTTATACCCAATTGGAGATATGTATGCTGCTCATGCAGGTTTCACAAACGATTTGAAAACATTCGATAAGAAACTATCTTCTTCAAAAAGTGAGAATTACGGCGCCCATTTGTCTACGAGCATGACATACAGGAATAGGTAACTTCCAATAAATAGACAAACACTCAGTATTCTTCTATTTTTCAGGATCTCCAAAAGTTTTTAGATGAATCCATCAACGGAGTTATTCTTTTCAGCTTGGGAACGAACGTGCAAAGCAGTTACCTACCGGAAGATAAGCGCGAAATTCTACTGGACGCATTTCGGGAACTGGCACCTATCCGAATCTTATGGAAATTTGAAAAGGAACTGCCTGGAAAACCGGAAAACGTTATGATTCGTAAATGGCTACCTCAAAGTGATATATTAGGTATTCAAATCATAACGTTTTACAACCAACGGAATTAGAAGATGAAATTATATTCTGTTGCAGGGCATCCCAACGTTAAACTTTTCTTCACACATTCCGGACTCTTAAGCACGCAAGAGGCTATTTATCACGGTAAACCCATCGTCGGAATGCCGTTTATAGTAGACCAATATATCAACATTAACAAATGCGTTAGAGATGGGATGGGCGAAAGAATAGACTTTGGAACATTAGACAAGGGACACTTGGTCCAAACTATCAAAAAAGTCTGGAATACCCCACAGTAAGCATAGAATAAAATCATCTATTCTTAAAAGATTATAATTTTAACGGACAAATATTGCAGGTACAAGCAAAAAACTGAAGAACTTTCTCGAATATTCAAGGATAGACCGGAAACTCCTTTAGAAACTGCTATATTTTGGATTGAATATGTTATACGGCATAAAGGTGCGCAGCATCTCAGATGTGCGTCTCAAAATCTGTCTTGGTATCAAAATAATCTAGTAGATGTTATTTTAATTTTGCTGGTTACCTTGGTTTTAGTCTTATTAGCGATTTATGCAATTTTAAAAAAAATATTCAAATGTATACTCGAACGAGGGAAAAAATTGAAAGAACAATAATTCGATTCAAGCGTTCATTTTCTGTATTTTTTCGTCTAAATTTGCCCAAATTTATCATTTTGGCTGAAACTTGTTTCGTACTCGTTTCTGTATTTGTTCGAATTTTATAATGTTAAGGGTAGTCAGCGCCATCATTTTTTGAGGAATAGTTTGTCCGTTTAGCTTATAAAAAAACAATATTCCCGCGAGCTAAACCTAGGTTTAAAACAGATCAACACAGGACAAGTGAAAAATGTTAACTAGATAATAAAGACTATTTAATATATTTAAATAATAATTTTTATTAAAATATATCGTCTCCGTCGTCTTGTGCGGTCCTTTTCCTTTTAAATCCTTTACGTTTGTTTTGCCTAAATTTATCAATTTTCCTTTTCTTGGCTTCTTTTCTCCTTAATTGTTTTTCTATTTTCCGTTTGGCTGCTCTTTGAGGATCTGTCACGAATTCCTGAGCTCTTTGGACTTTTCTTTGAGCTCTTCTCTCCGTCAGTTTTGCTTGGATTTTAACGGCTTCTTCCGAGTAAACTTCTAGAGTAACTTTCTTCCTTAGCAGCGAACTCACTTCTTTAATTATGTCTTTGATAGGAATTTCTTTTTCCGGGTGAACTTCTATAAATTGTCTTTCCCTTACTATGGGAGACATGAGACAGTTTAAAAGCGGCCTGCAATCGGTCAATTCTGTACGAGTCAAGCAGCTCACCGTAGCTCCTATCCATTTGTAAATAGCCGATCTCTGCAAAAATTTAAAACAAAAGAAAAGATCAGCACAGTTCGAAGGGCAATACTTCATTTAACAAAAAATTACCAGGGAGTAAGATCCAGGCGTTTGAGCTATTTCCATGTTAACTATTCTTCTCAGCCTTTTAACTAACCAGAGCAAATTCAGCTTTGGCACGAATTCCTCATCCTCAGTTTCTTTTACAGTTTCTTCGGGGTTCTTGGGTTCGTATAACTTTACTTTTCTCAAAACCTGAGCGAAATAAACTAAATTTTTCGATACCTGCAAGAATTACAAAAAAATTAGAATTGTAGTTCTTTTCAGAGCCATTTTTTTTTTTTTTTTTTTTTTTGTTTTAGACCTGCTCAACGAACTGCTCTCCGATTTCGATTCCGGGAATCAGCTGCGCACAATGGTCTAAAATCAAACTTTTAATCCTCTGATGAATGGTCGATTCCTGAAGAAAAGCCAGTTTTTCTTTAGGTTTTTTCCCGCAAATTACCGTCGCCACAATGTCCGGAGGTATGGTGGAAAATACGTAGCCTAAAAATTGTGTCGCTGCTAATCGTATCCACTCGTGCGGATGACACAGAAGACTGTGTGCAGTTTCTTTAAAAAAAAAAAAAAAAAAAAGAGAAATAATATAAACTGTTTCGAAAAAATTACTTGCTGCTGCAGCCTCTGCATACCTATTAGCATGTTTAAATGCTCCTGATACTGGATGTCCGTTAAAAAATTAGGACAGCCAGAGCAAATTTTAAGCAAAAATTGTAAAACTTGAAACAAATGATTGTCTTTCGATCGATCGCTATCATCTTCCGCTCTGACTCTTACGAATTGACCAGGTTTTGACTCTCCGGTGAACTGCGACTGAATTAACGGCAATAAATTTTTAAACCTTTTCGAAAAACCTTCTTTCTCGACTCCTACAAATATTCCTCCAACCTGAGCTCCCAGTTGCTTATGACTCAACTTGAAACAAAATCAAAAAAAATTAGTATGCACAAAACATAAAAATAAAATGTGTTTGCTCATACTTTCTTTTCCCGTAGCCAAACGGTCACGATTTCAAAAAGTTTATCCCGATCTCTCTGCTCCAGACGCGTGATCATGGACTTTATTACACCGGAAACTAATTTCTTGCAAGCGGGACTGTCGTCGTTCAGAAGTCTAGCACCGAGGGAGATCAAAAAGACGCTGCTTTGTTGATTCAAAACGGACTAAGGAAAAAAATTTAAGATTAACCCAAAGCCAAAAATGAAATAAAGCTTTAGTAAATTAAGAAATTACCAAAGGAAAGTGAGCTATAAAAGAACTGATCATATTCAATGTGGACTGCCTTCCTGCTTCGTTGTCAAACTCCAACTGGGCCAGAAAAAATCCGATAATCTCTTCGGTGTCTTTTCCGAAAGGATAATCCATCACGTATTGATATACGGCCTGGCGAGCTTGGGTCCTGATGTAATCCAACTCCGACGTGACCGACAACGCAGCCACTTTCATCATGAGTTCGTGAAGTTCCGGCACGTTTAATTTCCTTTTCAGAATAACTTTGAGTAAATTAAATGCGGTAGCTTGTTTGCTCGTATCATGAATATCTTGTTCGGCGTAAAACAGCAAAATTTTAAGCTGGTCGACGGTGATGCCATGGTAATCCAAATCTCTAATCATGTTGCTTAACGCTTTGAAAGTGAACAAAACCAAATCGAAATTGTCTCCTTTGCTCAACCCTGCAGCTCCGTATTTATGCAAAATGGCGAATAAACTCTTCCGCATAGAAGCTACTTCGTTTTTCAGGCTTGGAAGGTCGTGTTTAAAAATTTTGGACAGGCCCTGAAGTGCTAGTGTCGTAACCTATCAAAGATAAACATGCATTTAGTACAAGAACAATTCCGTGCGTCGGAGGTGAACTAACGTATCTCCATCGTAAATAAGGCGAGATTTAAAAAGCTAAGCTCGCTGCACTCCTCTTTTGCTATTGCTCGCAGGCAGTTATTGCTTTGCTTTGCTCTTGCAAGTCGTTCACTATGGCGCTTGTTTTTGTTTTTCTTTTTTTTCTTTGGAATACTGACTCTGTTTTTTTAATTTTTTTTTTTTTTTTTGCTTTTTCTTTCCGATATTTTTCTTTTATATTTTCAACATGTATGAAATAAAAAGTTCAATGCGTTTACTTGCGATATTTGCGCCGCGGTGCGCGAGGAAAAGTTTAATATGCAAAGACATCGCAAGCATAACAGTATTAAAAACCTCGTTTGTAAAAAAAAAGAGGAAATAAGTGCGAAGCTTGAAGCAAAGTTTTTTTGAATGAAAAAGTTTACGAGCGAATATGAGGAGCTGATTTAAAATCAACAGTTGAAAAACATTGTAAAAAAATTCCGGTTAAGGTAGCGGTTTTGGGCCAAGACACCTATTTCGCTCAAACCTTGGGGTATGATACTACAGGGTAAGGGTAACTTACCCCCAAATTTTTAGCTCTCTAACGTTACTTGTTTTCGCCTCGCGGAGCCAAATATGTGGTTTTTTTTGGAGGTTTTAGAAAAAAATTCCTAAGTCCACCAAAATTTATTAGGTATAAGGCTCATAAAAATTCCGTTAGCAACAATTTTTAAAAATTAAAAAAAAACGATTAAAACTTTTTTTTTTTTTTTTTGGCTTTTCAAATACAACTTCTCGCCCGTTTTCACGTATGCTTTAGTTGGCTTTGAGAGCTTTCAAATGCTTTTTTGGAAACTAAAATCGATTGCAGCAAACAGAATTTTTCGATCTGTTCTCATTTATTTCCATGTTGCATGCGGAAATGCAAACAAATTATTGCAAATGTTGCAAATGATGAAAGCAAACTAAATTGGACAAAAATCTATCTGGAACCATCTTATCCTTCTTTAAATTCTGCGTCGAATGTTTTTTTATTCGATTCTCTCCGATTAATAGTGCAGGCGAAATATAGTATTTTAAAATAAAATGTTATTTATGTGGAAAAATAATGAAAATTGGCATTTTTTTGGTCTTTAACTAGAATTCTATTACGGAAGGGCGTACACCAAAAGCCCTTAGAGTAGGGTGGCCCTTAAATAGCCGATGACGGAATTCTAATCCAAGCGCCCCCAAAAATATTCCCAAATAATTCAAAAATAACGTGTGCAAAGTTTGGGGCCTTCACCTAAACGCGAAGTGGTGCCTGTAGCAACTTCATTTTTGCCATTTAAAATACATGGGAAATTTTCTTATTTTACTTTTTATTTTTTTTCTCAGTAAATAGGTAGTAGCACTGTTTTGAATTTTACATAAATTTTGAAGGCCCCTCCTTACGTACCGGAAAAAGTCGAATTGGTTTTTTGTACCTAAATTCAAAGGCATGTATATAAGTAATACTATTTTTTTTTTATGAGCGCTTTGTTCCAGGGTGCGTAGCGTGTCCTAAAAAAATAGGACAATATAGGACAAATTATTATAGAAAAATAGGACAATATAGGACAAATTATTATAGAAAAATAGGACAATATAGGAAAAAAATCAAAAATTGAAACAGTTAAGTGCTCTACCACTGCACAAATTTCTTATTTGTAATTTTTTTTTTTTAAGTAGAAAACAATTTAGGAAACCAAAGAATAAAAATTTAATAGAACATAATTTTAAAAAAGGGAGAAAAACCTAAAAATTCTAAAATAAATGTAAAATGAATCAAAAATATAGGACAATAAAGGAATGTAGGTTGGCTATGCACCCTGCCTTTGTTCGTTCAAATCAGGCCCGCAGCCAGCTTGAGAAGCCATGGGGGGCACAAGATATTTTAAGAGGGGCCTTTAATGGTCCCTTATAACCTGGAAGATAGGGAAAGTACATGGGCCAAGTCAAGTTTACAGGGGGGCTCAAGCTTTTCCAAAGGGGGGCTGAGCCACCCTATGCCCACCTACGAGCCAGGTTCAAATTGGTCAATAAATTTTGGTGGAGTTACGAATTTTTCTTTTAAAACCTTCAAAAAACCACATATTTGGCTCCGAGGCGAAAACAAGCAATGTTAGAGGGCTAAAAATTTGGGGGTAAGTTACCCCCACGCTCAATGTTTGACTGAAATCAATATCATGGCCCAAAGCAACTATCTCAAACGGCATGACTCTTTATTACGTTAACCTAAAAGATCGTAAGCATCTTGGTTCCTCATTTTTTCAATCAAACGCGGCCTTTAATACAATATTGCTTGGTTACCGCGGCACAAATATCACAATTAAACGCACTGCACTTCTTTTTGGTCATCATACATGTTGAAAAATTTTCAAACTATTTTCAAACTAATGTTGAAAATTTTTATACTTAATATAAAACAAAAATATCGGGAGAAAAAAGCAAAAATAAAAAAATAAAAAAAACCCGAGTCAGCATTTCAAATAAGTAGAAACAAAAACAAATACCATAGCATAGGAGCAAAGCAAAGCTATAACTGCCTGTTAGCAATAGCAAAAGAGGAGTGCAGCGAGCGTAGCTTTTTAAATCTCGCGTAAATAAGGTTGGAGATAGTCTGTTTCGAGTGTTTATGAAAATCACGTGATCATGCGACTGCAAGTTTACACACTAATGTTTGCGTAAACATGTGGTCACGTGACACTTCCACAAAACGTCGAAACAAACTGACTCCTATCATATTTACGATGGAGATACGTTAGTTCACCTCCAACGCACGGAATTAGCAAATCAACGGGAGGGGAGAAGGCGGGGAGAAACAATTCCTTACCTTAACATGCTGAGATTCCAATGATTTTGAAAGCACCGGAACTATCGGGTCTAAATAAGCTCTGGAGTCATTGCTCAAATTTTGCAATTTTTCTTTTTTGAGAAGAGATATTAACAACTGGAAACCGAATTCGATAATGACGTGGGAATTTGATTTGGCGTTGTTTTTGACCGGATTACTTAAAGCACCTGACCTATTCTTCGGAGCCGCCGGAATCAAATAACAATCGGGTTTTTCCTAAAACAAAGCAAATGCAGATCAGACCCACTTCCTCGAAAAAATTTTCAAATATAATTTACCTTCGACTTGGATTTTTTAGATTCCTCCCGAACAACAGGCAAAAGTTCAGGAATACTTTCGGAAGTAACACCGTACAAGAATATAAATAAATTATCGCAGCTGATAAAATCATTGGTCGATAATCCTAAAACTATATGCCTAAAACATTCTCTGCATTTGACGATCAGTTTATGGGAATGAGATGTTGTAAGGACCTGCAAAAAGAATTTTTAAAAAGAAATTAAAAGTCCTCATCCTGTTTTTGATTTTCATTTCTCCTGTTAACTCACCTCTTTTATCGGCATAAGCAAATCGGTCAAACAACTTTCGGTAATGTATTGAGCCATTAAATGAAATAATTGATAGCTTTTAGTGGACCTGGCCTCCACATACTTGACTTGAATCTGAACCACTTCTTTTTCCTCGCTGACAGTTCCAAATAAATCCGTTTTACATGCCTAATATATAAAATAAGTGATTAAAAAACAAGCTGGTAGCACGTTTACGGTGAGATCACTCCAAGTAATCAGCATAGACGTACCTCCAAAAGCGTTTCTAAGTTCTTGTCGATGTCTCCCGGTCGAAGACGGCTTTGAATAGATTGAATAATGGCGTGAACGGTGAAAACCAACACGTGAAGATGAAATCCTTTGGTCAGCAACGTTTTCATTTCGTACAATAACTGAGGTAGGCAATCCGGACCTAAAGCATCCACGATTTTTTCCAAGGTTTCCTGGTGACCAAACGAATGCTCTCCATCCGCGATTTAAGATACGTGCAAAGTCTCATAAATACGCTGTGAAAAAAAAAATTGGAAAAATACTCTCAGAAACTCAAGAATGCTAGTGAAGTCACGAACCCTGGTAACTGAGTCTGAAGCATCCTGTTCGGCAGTTTCTGAAGAAGTTTGACTACAGTCACTGCTAACGGAATTCTCAGTACTTCTTCTTCTTCTGCCTCATCTCCCAACGATTTTAAATTAACTTTATGCATGTAATCCGCCTTGGTTTTCTGACCGATAATTTTGTATAACTGATCGAGCAGGACGTTTGATATGATGTCTTCAACTCTGGCGGCAGCCTCTGGCGTTAGAATCACCTACAAACAAGTTCGTTAATAAGTTTGAAATAACATAAACCCCTCCTTTGAGAAATATTTACAATTTGTTCCATAGCTAAAATGCTATCCTCCGTTGGAACTTCCTCTTCCTCTTCTTTTTCATCTTTCTCCAAATCGGCCTCTATCATTTCTTCTAAAGCTTCTTCTTCGTTCAATTCTTCTACTTTTTCTGTCGTTTGCTCTTCCGGTGGATTCTCAAGAGGAATTTTTTCCCCTTCAGCTTGCGATATATCAAAATGAAAAGCATCCAATATAGCGACTACAACTCGAAGCAACTGCTTTTGAAATGTTATTTTCGTCCGTAATTTTGTCAGGTACAACCTCAACAAACTTTGATACTGCTGCCAAGGCAATAAACGGCACACTGTCCCAATGCACTGCAAAAAAACATTGAATTATTTTTTAGTATAAACGATTTTTTTTCCGTTTTTGCGAAACTGAATACCGTACCTCGATTGCAGCATCTATTAAACTGTTCCTTTTAATAAATTCTTCTTTACATAGGTATCTCGCAGCCAAAGGTAAAATAAATTCTATCAACGACCTTCGAGTCGGTACAGCTTTTAAAGTTTTTGCTATGGAACAAAATCTGAAAAAATAAAAATTGCATGATATATATTTTTAAAAAAATTGAAAATATAATTCTCTTACTTTAAAAGGGCCTTCATTCTTCGGTACATTTGAAGATGCTGTGCGTTCTCAAAAACGTCAACTTCGAGATCTGCTTTATTTGTGAAAGGGAACAAATCTCTCAACACCGGATGCATGTCACTGCACTCTCTGGCCTGCAGTCGGAAAAAAAAAATTTAAAATTCGGCCAAAAATTTCCTGATAAACAAACAAAAAAAAAAAAAAAAAAAATTAAATACCATAATTCCCAAGAGGGAAATAGAAAATGACTGCACATTGTCGACTTCATTCATCATGCCATTTTTAATTAACGCTAATATACTTTCAATCCAAAACTTAAGGCTGGTTTTATTTTCTTTAATGCAATGCGCTACTTTCGGGCAAATTTCTTGCAAACAAAATGAAGCATTGTCCCGAAGAGATAGGTCCGTTTCCTGAAAAAGTTCGAGAAAATAAGTTGATTAATTTCAATTTACTCACGTAAAAATTAAAAAAAAAAAAAAAAAAAAAATCTTACGCATCGAATGAAATAAAAGCAATTGTGCAGGATAACAATTCCGAGATTAGCATCCATTTTATTTTCCTGTAGCAGAGTCCTAATACTTTTAAAAGCTTCAAGGCGCTTTTCAAAATCAGGCTGATCGACCATTTTTTTATCGTAAGCATTAAGATTTTTAATAATCGTTACACTATCCGCTAATTCCGGGCGTCGAACTTCCATGCTTTCTAAAGCATTTAGTAGGATTCTTCGGGCTTCCGCTATTTCCACCGATCCAAATAATACGGCAAGGTTCCTAAAAAGCAAAACAACGAAAAAATATTGAAGTTTGTAAGCTTTTCCTTGTTAAATTTTCGCAAAACTCACTTCATGTAATAAGCGGGGTTGGCAACGATATTCATTAAATTCTGAACTGTCGTCACCATGTTGATAAGATATTCCTCGCTCAATCTGCGCCTCACGGACAGCAATTTCAGTAAAATTTTCATCAAAGCATCTCCGTGTTTGGTGGAAGTGGCCATTTCCGTAACCCTCGATAAAACAGAAACTTCAGTTTTATTTAACCCTCGCTTCGGAGATTTGTTAAGTTGTCGAAGAAGGTGGGTCAAAATCGAACCCACATGAGGAAATAGAATTTTACTCCCATAATTGAGTTCTCCTTTCACTAAAAGAAAAGGTAATAAAACTTTAGGCCCAAAAAGGTTCACACCACAAATTAAATGCCAGTTTCGAGTTGCATGTCAACAACAGCTTTATTTTGGGTCGTAGCTTAGACACAAATAAAAAACCAAAAATCTTACAATTTAAATTAGCGATTTGTTCGTCATTTACATCGAGCACATGATTAACGTTCAATGGAATCTTTTCCGCCTTCATTTCAACATCTTGTTCCTCATTGTCCTCTTCATCTTCGTCATCTTCTCGGAGCGTTAAGAGATTTTCGAGAAGATTGTCCATATTTCCAATTACGCTCGATTGGATTTTTTCGTTTAACAATAACTGCATCAAAAATGGAAGGGGAGTTGTATCTTTATCGTCCTTTTTATATTTAGCAAATAATTTAAAAAACCTAAAAAAAAATTCAGGGTTACATTAAAAATATAATACTCGGAAAAAAAAAAAAAATTACCTTGGGTATTGCGACCATTTAATAAACAGTCGCATGAGTGCCGTCGGGCTATGGATACCTTCCAAAGGCAATTTCATTAAATTCGGCCACACAAAAATCTCGAAAACGGATTCTATCTCATCTTCCGTCCAAGGAAAATTAGGATACTGTTGGAAAAATCTCGTAATCGAATCCAAACAATTATTTTTTAAATTCTTATAAAATTGTAGATATCCTTTAAACATGTCATCTCTACAAGAAAATTAATATATAGGTAGCATCTTTCATATTTTCACCTCTGAAACTTCAAAGACATTACCTTTTTAAAAAAACTCCCGCAACGTTCGCACCGATCGAAAGAAGAATTTTTAACATAAAACGCTGCAAATGATCCGACATTAGAGCACCAAAATGATTAAAAACTACTTCGATGAGGTTGAGACCGCTTCTTAATCTTTTAGGAGAGATGACTTTTTCTAGATCAACAGACTCCATAGTTTTTAACAGTCCGACGCATCCGGCATCCTCTTTCAAGTTATCCATAAAGGGTTCGAAAGCCAGTTTCAAAAACATTTCCATTTCCGAATTATGGCACCCTGCTAAAAATCTGAAAATTATGGATCTCTTAAGAGCCACGGCACCTCCCTTGTTCCCTCGCTTAACGGATGTCCTCGCAGTCATTTTCTTAAACAAAATCCTGCAGAAAAAAATTTAAACTTGTCAAATTTATGATTTTCCTTAAAAAACACAAATGTTTTGAAATTTTGCGAACCTCATGACGATCGGCATCAGCTCTTCCCTATGGGCATCTGACACGATCCCGGTCTCTTTATCAATTTTGAATCGTATGATTTCGTGTTTGAATTTCACGTCGTCTGTCAAAGCTCGTAAATTTGCTTGATATGGTTCAATATATTGAAATTTATAATTCAATATGCATTCTAATGCGCTTTTCTGTATGGTAGAACTTCCGCTTAGTAATAATTCGAAAAAAGTCGACCTTAACTCCGATTCCCTATAACACTGCTTGGGATTCTTGAATTTTGAAAAGAGTCTCAAAAGAATGACCAGCCACCTGAAATGTAAAATTCGGTCATTTTTCGGAGCTTTTTAAATCATAAAACAAGTGAACAAAAAGGATTACTTTGTTTTAGCTATTTTAGGTGTCTGACTTTTGGACTCGCTCGAAGGAGTCGGCGTTTTCTTTTTTTATTCCTTTCTCTTTGCTTTCACTTTCCTCTTGGTTTAATGTTTCGTCGTCCCCAAGCTCCAGATCCTCGTCATTAACTTCTTTGTCTTCTTCGTCGTTTAAATTAATTAAATCTTTTTGTTTGACGTTTAAAATTTGATTAGCTCCGGTAATAGAATTTAATACTTCATCCCTAAAATGATTTTTAAAAAATGTATCTTATACGATCATCTTTTTGTTTAATAATTATCATAATTATGTATAATTTTCTTACTGTACAAACTCCAAGTAAAAGTTCACGATATCTCGATTTTTTCTTTCGCATAACTCTGGGAACAACTTCATCGTTTTTAAAAGTAAAAACCGATGATTGTAGTGGTCCACTCTGTTTTCTTTAGAAATATATTTTACGCTTTTAAGGAGAAGTTTATCTGGAAATTGAAGTTTAAAGTATTAAAATATTGTAATCATCAGATTTAATTCAGAATTAAAAGGAAATAGTACTGACCAAAATTTAAAGGAGGCCTGCTAGCCTTATTGTCAGGTATCGGTTTGCAAAGTTCTGTATAAAAAACGCTCCAGAAATTATCGGCGCGCATCTTAGAGGCATAAGAAGCTATTATCTCACAAATAGGCTCCCATACAAGTTGGAAATTCGAGTATAAAACTCCTACGAGATATTTCAAAGGTATCTGAAACCATACCAAAACGTATACAGTACGTTAAATCCTGTGTGTCAAAAATTAAAAAAAAATATATATATATCTTATTTTAAGAATGAAGCATCTCATTTTTTGGCTTTGACATTATAGCAAGGGGTTGCCCATAGCAAGTACATTCCATTTATTGTTAAATTTTTTTTTTTTTTATCTAACATTTAGTTACTGAAAAATTGTTTAAAAAGCAGGGCAAAAATAAGGTACTCTGCAAAAGTTGGGCATTGCGATTCAAAAATTTCTTCTAGAGCATGGCGCGCCATGCCAGAACGTCTGCGACGTCACGAAGACGAGTCATTTTTCGGCTTCCTATTTCCGGTTCCGACGGCAATCATTTGAAACTTCTGCTCCTTCTGCCTTTTAATTATCTTGCTCCATTTCTCGTCACTTTTAAAAATGAAAGAATTACTATTTCAAGGGGCGGAATCTAAGATATACACAAAAGAGTATTTAGGTAAACTAATGTTGGTTAAAGAGCGGTTTGAAAAGAAATATAGGAATGCCGAATTAGATGCAAGTCTGACGAAAGAAAGAATAAAGGCCGAATGCCGAAATTTAGTTCGATCCAAAGAAGCCGGTAAGCTAAACCTTTTTAACGTACAATTTTATTCTAATTTGTAAAGAAAGATGATGTAAAGTTACATTACTTTTCCAATAAAACATTCATCAATTTCAACAAGATTAGGTTATGTGAAATGAATTTCATTTGTTTCAGGGGTGAAGACACCTGCTATATACTTTGTAGATCTTAACCAAAGACTGATTTATATGGAATATTTGGAACACAGTATAACAGTGAAAGAATTCATTCTCAACCTTGAAAGGGATTCATCCGATAAGGATTACAATAATAAAATCTCAGCCTTAGCAGTTTTGATTGGAGAAGCAATAGCAAAACTACATACAAGCAATATTGTGCATGGTGATTTAACTACATCAAACTTATTATTAAATAATGTAACTGAATCAAACTTAGGTGAATTAGTGATGATAGATTTTGGATTAAGCAGTTCAGATGCAAGTGCAGAGGACAAAGGTGTTGATTTATATGTGTTACAAAGGGCATTAAGCAGTACTCATGCTGATACAGATGTATTGTTTGACAATATTTTAAAAGCATATTCCAAGGTGTATGGTAAGAACAGTAAAGACATAATAAGTAAATATGAAGAAGTGGCAGCTCGAGGAAGAAAAAGGACAATGGTTGGCTAAATTTTTTAAAAATATACATTTTCCTCAAAAAAGTTTTTCTGTTTACTCTTTATCTAAAGTTTCTAAATTCAAATCTCCTGTCTTTATAGCATGTGCCTTAAACATGAGAAGAGATGAACCTTATTTAAGAGAGAAAAAAAAAGCACTGAAAATAGATTTCTTTAAACTTTTTTTCAGAAATATATATTTTGAAACTGGAAAAAATATCCTGAAGAGAAAAATTAAATTTTTTAATCTTTGCTCTTGTCAACTCCAACCTAATATTTAATTAGCCATTCTGAATGTTCACTCATCAGAAGGAAGAAACAGTTTGATAAGATGAAGCCACAGTAATGAACAAGCTAGCCAATAAAAAAAAAATGATAAAACTTACCCTGTACTGATTCTCAATATCAAGATCCAAATTTTCACATTTCAGTTTATTGAGGAGCCTCAATTTTTCCCTGTATTCTGCCAATGTTAAAGGCACTTTTTCTGCTTCTAAACAAAATTCAATGACGTCATTCATTTTTCCGCGCGATTCCTCCTTTGGTTGTTGCTGAAGATTTTTAAGTACACGTAAAGCCAGGAGCCTTCCGTTTTTGTGAGGCGATGTTAACCACATTTCCATTATATCCCAAATTTCTGCGAACTCGTCCGCTTCCCGATCCGCTTCCTTGGTCAACATCAAGAAAGAATCCAAAATTCTTAACGACACCAAAGACTCATTGTCTTTTAAACTGCATAACAATTTCGATAAAAGCAATTGGGTATCCAACTTTTTTTCGCTGTTCTCATATTCTCCCTTAAAATGCAACAAAGTCTCTATAGCTGTGCACAGTATAAACAAACTAACGTCCTTATTGTCCTCGTGATTATCAAAACCGGATAAAACATTTTCGATGAAGGAAGATATTACTCGAACTGCGGAATGTGCATCCATCGGTTCTACATGACGAATTAAAATTAAAGAGCATATGCATATATCAGGTTTGTCTAAAATTTTTTCGATAGGTTCTGAAAAAACTTGGAGTAAAGAATCTCTTAAAGGCAACGAGGACGAATTTAACAACAATTTGTAATTAGAAAAATCGTCTCCTGCTTCTGCTTCTGCTTTCTGAATAACGATTTTTGTTAAAGACAGCAAAAAGTTTAGATTGTTCAACGTGGAAAATATTTGTAAAGCGCGAGGTAGTATTAACGTTTCGAAAGCGCTATGCTGAGACATTTGCTCGATGAAAAAAAGTTTAGCTTCGACGTCTTCCATTTGCAGAGCCTGAAAAAAAAAATTACATTGAAAATCTTTTACAATAACTTTTATTTTCAATTCGATTACCTTCAAAATAAGAAGACTCGTTGCATCTTGAGATAATATTAAATTCTCGAACCGTAACATGTCGACAGATATCATGGCCAAAACCATTTCAATTTTGGAAGAGGCTCTGCTTAGATTAAAAACTGTCACCAACAAATCGACTACAGCTTTAGGGTTCGTAACATAGGCCCCTAATTTTATTTCTATCGCCATGCACAATAATTTTAATAATTTTGTCATTCCTCTTGGGATCTGACTATCCTTTACTTTTTCTTTTAAAACTACCTGGAAAGAAAATATGTTGATTTAAAAATTTTTAAAATCTGGGGAGCAGAGTAGGGAGAGTCTATTTACTATTCTGCTCCAACTTTGGAATGAGAAAAAAAAGATTCCTAAAAAAAATTATTGTCCCAGGACTTCCATGTTTTATTTATGGATTTGATGTTAGCATCAGAATAATTTGAACTTTTACTTACTGTAAAAACATCAAGAAGGATGCTGTATTGAACGTCAATATTTTTTCCATAGAGTTCAATAATGTGACCAGTCATAAAGAAAAGTAGTTTTTGTGGGATTTGTTCATCCCCAAATGATTCCAACAGAAGTTTCAAGGTCTCTTCAGCAGTACTATGAACTCTATTTTTGATACCTCTCATGGTTTCAAAAACAAGCTGGGCACATCCTGTAGCAAGCTATAAAAGAAAAAAGCAAAAAAACATTGGGAAAAATATTTTTATTTTTGACTCCCAGCTAAAAAAATGATGTACCTCAGGATGAGTTTGAGCTGTATGAAGCACCAACATAAGAAATTTTTTTCTGTCCTTGATTTTCCTTGCAACAAAAGCAAAGCTCTGGGCTGCAAAATCTCTGACATGATCTCTATTTTTTTCATCCAGAAGGGGCGCCAGTTCCAGTATGACTTTGTCCAAATCCTTGGCCTTGAGAAAAATTATTTTAAATTTAAATGTTTAGCAATTCTGAATTCAGAAACTAACATTAAAACTTACTAATTTTGTTCCTAAATATTTGAAGATATATGATAATGAAGTGAATGTCCATTCAACAACATCTGCCTGATCAGATTTTAATAGTGCTATCAATTCTTTCAAAATTTGAGGATAAAATGGATAAAATTCATGTCTTAAATCTTTTATAAAAGCTACCAATACCCTATAAAAAAATTACAATCACAGTATATGTCAAATCAAAATAATTACTTAAATCTCAAAACTTACTCAAGCACTGGTTGCAACGAAAACTCAGTCTGCTTTCTAAGATGTTTTAAGAATAGTTCTACTATCCTTTCTTTGTTATTTAATAATTCTGGTAAAGTTGTTATTCCCTTTCCTAATTCTTTTTGAAAGAGGATCCATTTTTCGGTTAAATTTAAAAGGTTCCATTTTTCGACTGCTTGATACAAGTATGTTTCTTCTTTTTCGGATTCGACTTCGTATCGATGAGGCACCCGATGAAATATATCTATGTTTATGTTAGATACTCTTTCCGAAAACGATTGAAACTGTCGAAAAAATTAATCAATCAAATACATATTATTAATCAAATGAAAAACCACGTGTATAATTCTCGATGTAAAAAAAAAAAAAATATGACCAAATCGACTTTATTTTACAATGCCTTATCGAACTTACTTTAAACCGATTATCCTCTTTATTATGTTTCCTACCCATTGTGTTGCTTTAACTGTACATTAATAAATAAGAGAATAATTATAATTATTATTTAGGTACTTTTCAAAACATCAACAAGGCGCCATGTTTGTTGACAGCATGACTACAGAATGAATGAGTGAAGAAACAGCAGACGATGCTACCAGTATTTTAATTTTTTAAACCCACGACTTCCACTTCTACTTTTGTAACACTCTATGATAAAGAAAGCGTGATTGCCAGTTTGAAATTGTGTTGCCGGTATACGTTTATTGTACAGATTGCTAGGCATGTAACAAATCATTCAATGAAGTGTAGAGAAATTGGATGTTTACACTTATAAATTGGTTACAATAATTAATTAATTTCAGCTAGTTTATTGATAATGAGTCAAGGAAATCAACGTGCGTCTTGTGGCCTTGATTTATGTAATGTTTCAGAGATCAGTGTGTCTCTGAAAACTGCATCCGAGAACAGGTGCGTTGTCACTATTTTTTTTGAGTTTATGCTCAATGAAATTCTTGAAGCAACTAGACACAAGTAAAATAAAAAAGTCACAATTTCACAGAATTAAATTTTTTACTTTTGCCAATTCTCATTTGTACTTGCTAAGCAGAATTAAACTATAATATTAAAATAAACTTCCATACTTATTTTTAGGTTTGAATTCATATGCTTGCCCTTAGTACATCCAAGATTTAAGAGAGAATTTACCGAAAAATGTAAAGATCGTCCAGGTGCCTTTACAAGGCCTGATTTAACTCTGTCTAGTAGTGGTAAGTATTAATTTTCAAGTTTTGAATTTTTGGAATGAGTCAGAGAAAAGCCTTCTTTTTCTTTCAGATTGGAGCTCATTTATTGTAGGAAAAATTTCCCCTTTCATTGATGTAGACTCAAGTATTGTATCTATCAGACATCAATCTGAATGTGCATTAGATCAAGAATTAGGCTATGCCAGTCATCTAGGAGTACCTGCCATTTTAATAAACCTGAAACATGGGAATTGCTCAAACCTTGCCCGGATTTTATGCACTTGTATGTTGGGAATCACTCAGTATCAAATTTGGATTCAAGTTCCAATGCTAAGCCCTGCAGCAGAAGCATTACAGTTTAGGTCAGATCCAGAAGAAACAAATGATAATTATGGTGGATCTACTTGGGAATGGTAATTTTTAATTTCTTTTTAACAAATGTAATAAGAAGATTGATATAAAACAATTTTTTTTCCCCTTTGTATTCAGGTGGGATCGACTAAGAACATTATGCAGTTTTGAAAAAAGGTTAGGAATTGTTTTAGAAGTTTCTTCTGATTTGCCTTCTCAGCAGGAATTGGACAGGTGGATTGGAGAACCAATCAAATGCATTCTACTTCCAACAACTGTTTTCTTAACAAATAAGAAGGGATACCCTGTACTTTCAAGAATGCATCAAACTTTTGTAAAATCAATGGTACCATTAGGGGTTCAGGTTATTGTCAAAGGACATGCCAGACATGATAATTTAGGTTACTATCAAAAATATATTGATCACTTATGGCAGGTTGGTTACTTCTCAAAATAGTTGTTTGTGATATTTCCAGATATACACTGTAGAAACCATTTTGTTGTATGATTTTATTAAGCTAAACATAAGAAACACTGCAACAAAACACTTTCCACAGTGTATTTGCTGCTTAATTTTTAGTTGAAATGTTAAAAATTTGTTTTACAGGAAGTGAATTACCAGATTGATCCAGTAACTGATTTTGGAAGGGGCTATGAAGATTGTTTGCAGTGTCCACTTCAACCATTAATGAACAATTTAGAATCTCATACATATGAAGTATTTGAGAAAGATCCTGTTAAATACAATGAATATATGAGAGCAATTTATTATGCCCTCATAGATAAAGTCAAAAGTGAAGAAAAAGACACAAAGATATTGTAAGTTTTAATTTATCTAGTATTATATTTATTTTCTGCTTAATAGTTAACACATTTGTTCAAATTTTTGATTTGATTAGAACAGTGATGGTAGTTGGAGCAGGTCGAGGACCTTTAGTTACCGCCGCTTTGAATGCTGCTTATAAAGCTGACAGGAAAATAAAAGTTTATGCTGTTGAAAAAAATCCAAATGCAGTTGTAACGTAAGTATTTAATGACTCATAAGTATTACCATTCAGCAATAGTTATCCATTTGATTTTTTTAAATCTAGGTTACAAATTCATAAAGAAGAAGTTTGGCATGATCGAGTCACTGTTGTGTCAAGTGACATGAGAGAGTTCAATCCACCTGAAAAAGCTGATATTTTAGTGTCTGAATTACTGGGCTCTTTTGGTGATAATGAGTTATCACCTGAATGCTTAGATGGGGCTCAAAAATTCCTTAAAAGTAAGAACTGAAATTAAAGCAAATGAATACAGCTTTATTATTTTTCTTTCTCCCTGGTTTTTTTGTAGAAGGAGGAATATCCATTCCATATAAGTATACTTCATACATAAGTCCGGTGCAGACGTCCAAATTGTATAATGAAGTGAGACAAGTCAAGGAAAAGGATAAACACCCTTTAGCTCATTTTGAAACGCCTTATGTTGTACTGCAGAAAAATAAGTACATTATTGCTAAGAATCAGCCATTATTTACTTTTCATCATCCAAATTATGGTAATATTTCAATACTTTTCTTTAAATAACATGTATGCATATGCGGTAAATTATTTTGTATTGCAGATAACCCAATTGATAATTCACGGTACAAAACTCTTACGTTCGATGTTGAACAAAATTGTGTGCTCCATGGCTTTTCAGGATACTTTGATACTGCCCTTTACAAAGATATTCTACTGAGCATTGTTCCTGAAACTTATTCAACTGGAATGTTTTCCTGGTTTCCCATATTTTTCCCCATATCAGTAAGTAAAAATGTCTTATTCAGCATTAATGTTTTAAATTTGATGATGATTTTATTAAAATTTTTTAGGAGCCTGTCCACCTAAAAGCGGGAGATAAAATCGAATTACATTTTTGGCGTATAGTAACTAAAACGAATGTTTGGTATGAATGGACGATAACAAAACCCATTCCCTTACATATTCATAATCCAAATGGAAGATCATATAAAATTGGCCTATGAACAAACTGTGATAGTTGCACTCTTGCTATACTTTAAAAAAAATTTTAATGAAATTGAAAAAGAAAAATACACAAAGAATTTATGGTTTTAATTTATTAAATATATTTTCAGAAAGTTTTTGAAATACTTGCAATTTGAGCCACGCAATCGTGGCAGCAGAAACAAACTTTACGCAATATTCAACCACCACTTTTTTTTGCCATAAAAAAAAATTAAAAGTTATTGATTAATATACATAACAGATAATACTACCGGTATTTAATTGTTTTGAAATTAGTCGGGTGGAAGATTTTCAATATTATTCTCTGCAATTACTTGTCATATGAGTTTAATTCAACATGAACTTAGTGAAATCAGAAAATTTTGTGAAAGCAGGATTGCAAACTGTAAGCTTATTGCTTGTATGGAAAGTATGGTACGAGTTGAAATAAATAATACAGAAGTTAGAAAATTAATCGTTTGTTTTCAATTTTCACAAGATTATCCAGGTATGATTTTGCAAATGTTTCCAAAGTCTCTAATTTATTCTCCTACCAAAGTGTATTGATTTTTCAGGAACTGCAATATTATTTGAATTAAAAAGCAAATCATTTTCCTCAAAATTTCTAAAAAGACTAACAGAGATTCTTGAAGATGAAAATAAAAAAATCTTGGGTAAACCTCAAATATTGCCATTGTTAAAATTTTTACATTCTTTTTTGGAAGAAAATGCATTATCAATCTGTTATGATGAGATTTTAAATCTTAAGTTACTTTTATCTGAAAAGGATGAAATAAAAGTAAAGCAAAAAATATCTTCAGTCTTCTTAAAAGTCAGAGAAGAATTGTACTTCATTAAAGTTACATTCAGTGTTCCAATCGAATATCCTAACAAGGCTGTAAGGTAAAATCGATTTCCTCTTACAAAAACAATCCCTAGGCAAAGTCTCATTGATTATCATTTGAATTACCAATAAAAAAGCACTGATCTTACCACCAAAGTATTGACAATCAATAATCCGCCAATATAAGTTTACTGGTAATTCGGACTTATCACTGATGATCAATAAAGGACTTTGACTGGGGATTCATTTGCCTGAATAATACTACAATATTTTTTTTTATTTCTAGGATTGAAGATTACAAAAGCAATTTTCCACCAGCAATATCAAGGTATATAGTTGGACATAGTAATGAACTAGCTCGTCAATGTGTTGAGCCTGCTGCAGCACAATTAGTGAAGTCTTCTAATAAAACTGTCAGAGCTATTAAAAACAATCAACCATTTTCTCCTTCTCCCAGCTTGGAAAAAGTTGCTTTATTCATAATTCGTACTGTTAAATCAATTCCTACTCAAACATGTCAAGTTTGTGAAACAGTTTGTTTGGCTGTCAACCCTGAGGTAAAAATAAAGCAAATATTTTAAAAGCAAATAGAGAAAATTACTCTTCATGTATTTTATTTGCCTTTTAGGATGCAGAAAAAGATGAAGCAAATGACAAGCATATCGAAAGGTTGTATTGTGGTCATTTGTTGCATTTAAAGTGCTTAATTACTTATTTAAAGACGCCTCCTTTTAAAGGTAAATTTTCAGCATATCTTTTATTTAGAGTGCTTATTTTACGCTTTATTTATTTGGTTTTTTATGTACAGTAGAATGAAAAAAATAGTTTACAATTTCATCATTAGGTAATTAATTAATTTATTTATTTTTTACTAGGAGGAAAATCTTGTAAAGTTTGTAACGAAAAAATTTACCATGATAAGTGGAAAATTAGTGAAAAACTGGCTGAGGATAGATGGGCTCATCAGCAAGCACGCGAGCGAGAGTAAAAGAAGTGTCTGAATTTTTTGATTAGCTCTCTGAAGTAATTTGTTTCATATTGAAAATAGTAATTTTATAAAAATAATTAATTTTAAAATCTTTGTGGTTTTAATTTTTATTAGAAACATTTGTTGTTTTTTAAGTATATATAACATTCTTTTTCTTTAATTTTTTTTAAAATCTGGAAAGCCTGTCAGAGAAAAATTAAAGTTAATTTTTGAAGTTTAAAAAAACTATCAACAAAGATAGATTTGTTATCCTGCAAATAGTTGCTTTGAACTTCATACCCAGGTAACAAAGATTATTTAACTCTTCAGAGGCTCTAAAAGTCTTAATCAGTCTTGAAGTTCTCCAATGTCCCACTTGGCCATAAGTAAGATTTCTATACAACTTCTTAAATACCGTATTGTGCTAGTGAGGTGAGATACCTATAGATGACGTTTGCGCGCATTGCTTTGTTAACAATTGTTCCAATATTAGGCGTTACAGGAACTGTGGCCAACATTTTTTCTGTCGGCTTTTTTACTTACCGAATAAGGAAAATTAATAGATCGAGTTGGGTTTGATTTAAAAATTCTTAGGTACGATACTGATAAAATAAATTTACAAATAAGCTTTAATAAGTATATCTTGCCTTAATAAAGCTACCTTTAACATCATTTTTAAAAAAACTCGGGGAAAAATTACGAAGTGTTGTACGACAATTGAACCTCTTTCAAACTTTTTTGAAGTTATAATTTTCTCGTGTTTGCCGCTAAAAGTTTACAACCTCTTATCGGGATGCAGTCGAACTTGTTAAAAACAATAATATTCAATTAAAAACCTGATCAGTTCTATGGTGTTTTGATTATTGCTGCACTTTTCTTTAAAACTGAAAATAGGTACTTACTACCTATACGAAAAAAAAAATAAAATAAAAAAAGCATATAAAAATTTAGGCCGCGACTACATAAACAATAATGTATACATTCTGGTGTACACTGAAACGTTTTAAAACGTTTTAAAACGTTTCAAAACGTTTCAAAACGTTTTGAAACGTTTCACACCCTTTTAAGACCCTTTTAAGGCATTTTTGGCGGGCAACGGGCAACTTCCTCTTGTTATTGGCACGTTAAAGTGATTACATGGTTGCCGTACTGCCGGCCGACCACAATAATAACAGAAAAAAAAGTAATGTTAAAAAATTGATTATTTATTGAAATTTGCATTTTTTTAATTGTATATTGTTAAAAATAAAAAGCTTTTTGCCATTTGCTTGCTAAAAAGGTACGTACTATTAAAAATTTCGGTTGCCTAAATTTTTTTTTTTCTCATGCAATTCAAGACTGTAGAAGAACACATTTTTTATTTAAAAGACTTCAATAGGTTTTTGTTTTATTAATTTATTAATGACTTTAAATAAATGTTGTATTGATGCACTTAGTTTTCAAATGTTTCATATTTTGTAAAATGATTTTTGTAACTTTAATCTGCGTAACTCTGATAATGATCATGCTATTTAATTACATCATCCAATCTCACTAGATTATTTTTTGTCATATGGTTTCCTAAGAAAAACTTGATTTTTTCTTTACAGATATTATTCCTGATTCTCCATCAAGATGAATTTTTTGACCAAACTAAAAGGCATACAATTAATCTTAAAAAGAACTTCTAATAAAGTAATTTGTAAAAGTCAATACATTACTAAGTTTGGGACAAATGGATTCAAAGTCTCTGATAATATTACATCACAGAAAGTTCAACTTCATCAATTAAAAAATGTAGTGCTTCCAGAAGAAAAATTGTCACAATATGCAGTCGGTGATAAAATATGTGGATTCACAATTAAAAACATTGAGCGTATACCAGAATTTCAATTGACTGCAGTGAAATTAGTCCATGATGTAACTGGTGGAGAATATTTACATATTGACAGAGATGATTCCAATAATGCATTTGCAGTTTTATTCAGAACAACACCAACTGACTCAACAGGTCTTCCTCACATTTTAGAGCATACATCACTATGTGGGAGTAAAAAATTCCCAGTGAGGGATCCATTTTTTAAGATGCTTAATAGATCTCTAGCTTCTTTTATGAATGCAATGACTGCACCAGATTGGACTATATATCCGTTTTCCACTCAAAATAGCAAAGATTATCAGAATTTGATGTCAGTTTATTTGGATGCAGTTTTCAGACCAAATTTGAAAGAAACTGATTTTCGACAGGAAGGTTGGAGACTTGAACACGAAGACCCATTAAATCCTGAAAGTCCAATTATTATAAAAGGAGTAGTTTATAATGAAATGAAGGGAGTATTTGCAGATAATCAAAACATTTTTGATCAAGCTGTGTTGAATAATCTTTTACCATCTCATACTTATAGTGTTTGCTCTGGTGGAGATCCTGCAGTTATTCCGAATTTAACTCATCAGGACTTAGTAAATTTTCACAGAAAACATTATTCTCCTTTTAATTCAAAATATTATTCATATGGAGATATCCCTTTTACTAAACATTTGGAATACATCAGTCAGGAGTATTTAAGCAATTTAGAGAAAAATCAAGGAGAAGCTGCAGCACAAGTACCGCTAGAAAAAAGATGGACGAAACCCGTTCGGAAACACATTACATGTCGCTTTGATCCTTTAGAAGCTGATGAAAAAAAATCATCCTTTATTTCTGTCAATTACTTATGCTGCCCCATTTCGGATGTGGAAGAAATTTTTGTTCTTAAAGTGTTATCAGAACTTTTAGTGTCGGGACCTAACGCCTCTTTTTATAAAACTCTTATTGAACCGAATATCGGATCGGACTATGTTAGATCCACTGGTTACGAATCTCAGACGAAAGATACTTTCTTCTCCGTCGGTTTGCAAGGAGTGTCAGAAAATGATTTTGATAAAATCATCAAAATCATTGATGACACAGTGGACGACGTCATAAAAAATGGCTTCGAGGAAAAAAATGTAGAAGCCATTTTACATTCCATCGAGTTAGGCGTGAAACATCAAAGCGCTGATTTTGGATTAGGCTTGCTATTTAGTCTTTCCTCTTTGTGGAATCACGAAGGGGATGTTTTGAAATACTTAAGGATAGACGATCAGATTAAAAATTTTAGGGAAAAGATAGCAAATGATCCAAAATATTTACAAAATAAAGTGAAACAGTATTTTAAGGATAATAGCCACAAATTGATCGTGACAATGTCACCTGACACTAATTACGAGCAAAAATTTAAGGAAAAGGAAGAAGAAATATTGAAGGAAAAATTAAAAAATTTAACCGAAGAAAGTAAAAAGAAAATATACGAAGACGGTTTAAAACTTTTAGAAGAGCTCAAAAATAATGATGCATCGTGTTTGCCGACTCTGCGGATTACTGATTTGAATAAAAATACCGAGCGGGTAAAATATTTCGAAAAAAAAGTGTCAAGTATTCCGTTTAGACTAATTCCTCAACCTACGAACGGCATCACTTATTTTCGAGGGCTTATAAATGCAAATAATTTAAAACAACATTTGAAACCTTTCCTTCCATTATTTGCAGTTGTTTCTACGAAAATGGGAACAAAAAGCCATGACTTCAAAAAATTCGATCAAATGGTTTCTCTTAAAACTGGGGGTTTGAATTTTGGAACTCATTTAATAGAAGATTCGAAACAGCGAAACAAGATTGAGGACGCATTGTCAATCAGTTCTTATTGTTTAAATAGGAATATAAATGATATGTTCGATCTCTGGGCGGAGCTTTTTCGCGAAGTAGATTTCAGAGATGAAAATAGGTTTGAGACCTTAGTCAGAGCTCACGCAGCAGAATTAGCAAACAGCGTAGTCGCTAGCGGGCATCATTATGCTATGTTGGCCTCGTCTAGTTTAGTATCCTCGGATGGAATGTTAAAAGAAAGGAATGGCGGATTAACTTATGTCGATTTGATTAAGAACATTTCGCAAGATCCAATTAAAATTTTACCGAAAATGATTGAAATTTGTAATTTTGCCATGTCGCAGCCTAATCTTAGATGTTCACTCAATCTACTGGAAGATAGCGAGAATAGTGTTTTGAAAGGATGTTCGCGCTTTATTGAAAATATTCGAAACGCTCAGGAATCCCGGCCTTCTTTTCAAAATATTTCATCTCCAAAAATTGAAGCTAGAGGAATTTATTATAATTTACCGCTACCTGTTAGCTATTCAGCCAAAACAGTCGTCACAGTACCATTCGAGGACGAAGATTTTCCAGCTTTAAGAATAATGGCGAATTTAGTGACCATGAAATATCTGCATCCTGAAATTCGTGAAAAGGGAGGTGCTTACGGAGGCGGTGTAAACATTAGTATGACAGGTTGTTTAAATTTTTATTCCTACCGTGATCCTAACCCTCTGAATTCGCTTCAAATTTATGACAATACTACGAACTGGCTTAAAGGAGGAAATTTTACTGATGTGGAAGTTGATGAAGCAAAATTAGGAGTTTTTCAACGTGTGGATGCCCCCATAGCTCCAGGAGATAAAGGGATGAGAGATTTTCTTCACGGAATTTCAGATGAGACGTACGAGCAGCATCGATTAAAATTAATGAAAGTTACCAAGTCTGACATTATTGCTTTAGCTGATAAATATTTAAATGAATCTGTGAATAAAAATTTAGTTGGGCGGGCAGTTATTGGGCCTGAAAATAAATCTATTACCAGCAATGCCGACCAGAAGTGGAAGGTTGTTAATCAAAATTAGTGAATTTTCGTTTATTAATTTTAATTTAATAAAAATATTTTTTTCAGTAAAACAATTTAAAATCTTTAAGCTTATTTTTTTCTCCTCAAACATAGAAAATTACTGTTATTAATTACTTCTTTTTTGATAATGATTTGTTTCAAATTAATTACTTTGATATTTTTTTAAAATTAAATTCTGGCTACTGGGATATTACTTCAGATAATAATTTAATTTTCAAAATGATGTATTCGCTTTTGATATATCTATAGTCCCTTGTAGAGTGGCCATGCTTTTAAACCTTAAGTAAGTGACTTCCATCACATTCTGTGTGTTTCAAACATTCAGAAAGTTTGGTTTTTTCCATTTTTACCCCGCAAATAGACCTACCATACCGAAAAATCTTAAATTATTTAAGGTACGCAGAGTTCTAAGAAAAATAATACTTGACAGATTTCGGGTTAATTCTTTTCATGGCAACTTCGGAATTTACAAGATTATTATTTAATTATTAAAAAGTTACCCCGCAGAAAATAATGAAAGTAAAAAAAGGGAGGCAATTTTGAATTCCTCTGCTGCCACTGTGTGTATTTAGTCACTTGACCTTCAAGTGACTTTTCCAATCATTTGAGAAGAACACTGAATCAAGAATCAAAATATGAAAGAAATTCTTTTGTAATCGTTAATTTAGTTTTATAGTCTAATTTTTGTTCTCTGTAAATAAATTTATGTACCCACCCTACGAAGGTTTATCTGTTGTCATTGAAAGGTAGGATCATTTTAATCTTAACAAGTTCATAGTTAATTCCAACTAAGGTTATGTTTACATTTTTTACTGCGGACTTTGTATTACCGCAGAGGCTCTTTCGATTTTCAAGACACTTTATTTTTAAACTTTTATCTTCGATTTTCCGTAGTGTACCGAAATAAAGTTTTTTTTTTACATTTTAATTGATGAGAATTTAATCAAAGTCTATTTGAGCATTAATTTGCATCAATTTAATCTGTCAATTAATACCAAATAACAATTTTAAAAGTTTTTAAGTCAAACCTTCATTTGCATTTCCTTGCACATAAATCAGCGTAATGTAATGTTTTGAAAAATTATTTCTTTCACCAGTGGTTTCTTTTTCAAAAAAAAATTTAATTATTGTTTATTTTTAAAATGTATGAGAAATAGTATATTTTTCAACAAAGTTTTTAACAATTTTTATTTATTATTTTTTTTATTTTATTTTATTTTTAAGTTTTAAAAATGCCTCAGCAAATAGAAGTAGTGAAAAATTTAGTAACAGAAGCTCCAATAGGCATGATTTTGGGGAAATTACCATATTCATATCAGCAAGATAAAAGGCAGCAAATTCGAATATTAACATTAGTTGATGGCCAGCATTTAAATTCTACTTTATATCGTTTGGAAAAAGGTATGAATCATGCAGAGCAATTAATGACTGGTTCTAATTTGTTATAATATATCAATGGCAATCTTCCCTTTAGGATGGATAGTAGAATTTCGCCTAGGACCATCATTATTTGGAAAAAAAGTTAACATTTTTTGTAATCATCCAGCAACTGCTAATGAAGATTTTCAAAGAAAACAATACAGGTTATTAGAATGGCAATATGGATCACTTGGAGAGGTCCATAATAATAGCTGTAATGATGATACTGCAATATTTGCTCAGTTACCTATAAGAAGAGCTGGTTCTTTTCATTATTATTTTACTGAGGAAGGAAGGTTAGATGTAGTTTTTTGTTTATTACTTACACTTTATGGTTGTATGGCTGTTATAATAATTATTTTTTATAGTGATCAACCTAGGGGCTCTGGTTATTTTACTGTGGATCCAGTTCTAGCAATTGGAAATAAGGAAGATGAAGTTTTGCCTTTAGATTCCGTCCAATGCCAAACTGTGCTTGCTAAAAGTTTGGGTGCTTTTGAAGAATGGAATGATAGACTGAGAGTTAGCAAAGAAAGTGGTTATAATGTGATACACTTTACTCCTATACAAGTAAAATTTGTTGTCTATAAAGTGAAGTACATGCATTGAATTTTTACAAAAAACCTAAACTTTCTTTTCAATTCATTTTTTTTCTAGGCGCTTGGAGCTTCAAATTCTTCTTATAGTTTGCAAGATCAGTTGAAATTAAATCCTATATTTTCAAGTGAGAATGTTATTCCAACTTTTGAAGATTTTTTGAACTTAACAGAAAAAATGCGACAAGAGTGGAAGGTGAGAGACTTGCCGTTTGATGACTGATTTATGATTGTTATTTATAAAAAAAATTTAATTTTAGGTTTTGTCCATTTGTGATGTTGTTTTAAATCATACAGCTAATGAAAGTCCATGGCTGTTAACACATCCAGAATGTACATACAACATGGTTACTTCGCCTCATCTTATTCCAGCTGCTATATTGGATGCTAATTTACATGTTTTTAATAAGGAAGTTTCAGAAGGGAAATTGATAGAGTTTGGAATTCCAAATGAAGTTTATACTCAAGAACATGTGGAGGTACTGAGTTATCACTAGTACTAGTACTAGTGTAGTTTGTAGTTCTTTTTTTTTATTTTTTCAATAACAAATTTTTTTTTTTCTTCTAGGCCATAAAGAATTATTTACTAACAAAACTTGTACCGAATTTACGGTTGTATGAATTGTACATTTGTGACGTTGAAATCTTAGGAGAAAAATTTAAAGCTTTAGCTAAAAAATCGATTCCGACTTGCGAGGATAACAAACTAAACGATATCGTTTTAATAAAAGATCCAAAATTTCAAAGAAATACGGCGTCTGTCGATTTGAATCTGGCGATTCGACTATTCAACGTTTATAGGTTAATTATTTTGAAATTTAATAACCTTCTCTTTATTTTGAATTACGTACTGAATATTTCATATTTTAAATTTGGTTTTCAGAAACGACGTAAATAGTGAAGAGGAAAGACTTGCAAAATGTACGGAGGATTTTCAACGAAAATTGCATGAATTAAATTCAGTTGCAAAACGTGAAATTGAAATTCATTTAAATGCAGCTGTCAATAACTGCATCGAAACTATGAATTATTTCCGGTTGCAAGGAGACGGTCCTAAATTGAGGAAAGTTTCTGAGCGATACCCTCTCGTACCTAGATATTTTACAGGGAATTTTACAGATTACAAATCGATCGAAAATGAAATTTACGGAAATGGTCAGTTTGTTATGGCTCACAACGGTTGGGTAATGAATTCGGACCCGTTAAAAAATTTTGCCGATCCCGACTCGAATGTTTACATCAGACGAGAATTAATTGCTTGGGGAGATAGCGTAAAGTTAAGGTAGCTCTTGTGTTTTATTAATTTTTTACTGAGTTAAATTTTCATTTATTTTTAATTGTTCTTTAGGTATGGAGAATCGCCATCTGACTGCCCGTTTTTATGGGCTCATATGAAGAAATATGTTGAACAAACCGCTTTGTTATTTGATGGAATCCGGTTGGATAACTGCCATTCTACCCCACTGCCAGTAGCTGAGGTAAGATTTAAAAAAAATCTATTACCTATATTTATGATATTTTTGCATGAGAGAAAAATAAAAAGGGATATTCGAAAGAAGAAAAAGGTTTCATTTCTTATTATAGTTCGCAGAACAAACGTTGATCAATTTGCAAATGTCACGCAAGGAACGAATTTTCATTTCCGCTCCTTTTTAGTGAAAGAAAAAAAAATGTAATCGCTTTTACTTTTTTCACTGTGTCGCTATTTCAGATTTTTATTACGAAGTTAAAAAATTCATAGCATTTACTTTCGTGTTTACAAAATAACTTAATCCCTTTTTAAATTGGATAGTTACCGAAAGTCTTAATGATAAAGGCAGAATTATTTCCTATTTTATCATAATTAGACAGTCTGCTTTTTTTTTATTCCGTCTGGCAGGGTGGTGAACGCATCCCCATGCCGGAAAAAATGACGACAAAATCCGATTTTACTACTGGATTAAGGCATAAATAGAGGTTCAAAAATGAGTTATTTTAAAATCACAGGTGATAATTTTGGACCACCCCCTCCCCCCCCCCTCCCCAAGACCCCCCCATTGTTTGTGGGATTGTTTTAGGTGTTGCAGCATATTGTATGAAAGGCCGTTGGAAATGGTTTAAAATAAGATCTTACGAGATTGTTATGTGTTATAGGTAAATAGATACAATCATTTAAAGAATCCAAGAGGATTTTTACGGCAAACTAAATCCGCTAGGGGGCTGTCGGCTGCTATCATGGTGAAATGGCGGCCCGCTTCGGATTGGTTTATAAATGACTTTAATATGAGAAGGGAATATTTATTAACCAACCAGAAGCCGGCCGTTATTTTACCATGATAGCAGCCGACAGCCCCCTAGCGGATTTAGTTTGCCGTAAAAATCCTCTATTTTTTGCTTTTTTAAATGACGATATCTACGTATCTATAACAGAGAAATCTTGGCAAGGTCTCATCATTTTAAGCCATTTCCAACGGCTTCTTCTACAAAACCTAATAAAATTTCGGGCGGATTGGGGGGGGGGGGGGGTCCAAAATTATCAGCGGGAATTTTGAAATAACTCATTTTTGAATCTCTCTTTATACCTTAATCGACTAGTACAATCGATTTTTGTCGCCATTTTTCCCGGCATGGGGATGGCTTCAAGACCACTGTGCTGGGCATATATTTTAAAGTTTATCAAGTGCTGCATGAAATGTATGTAAGAAATGGCCCCAGCTGACCAAATTTGATCCATTTCTGTTTTTATTACCCCGACTAACCTGAGAAAACCCAGTATTTACATGTCATGGTTTTGTTATGCGTTACTATGGCAACTGCAGCTTTGAAAATCTTGACATCTGATGCAGCAGCTGATTCAGCAGTTGTATAGTGACATTAAGCAAAATGTAAGCCTGAAAAAGTTAAGTCAAATTTTTTGCGATACCAATGGCTCCAGTGAAGTTTAATGAATCCAAATATTATTGAGAAAATTCAAATTAATGCTCAGCAATTCAAGTGTTTTTCTAAAATGCTATAGACTTTGTAATGGAAACCTTTTAATCGTTTATTTTATTCGTTTCAGTACCTTTTAGATTGTGCAAGAAAGATAAGACCAGATTTATATGTAGTCGCCGAACTTTTTACGAATTCGGATTCAACCGACAATATTTTTGTTAATAGATTAGGAATTACTTCGTTAATTAGAGAAGCGATGAGCGCTTGGGATAGCCATGAACTTGGCAGATTAGTCTACAGGTATTTTAGTATTTGATCAAACTTTTGAAATCCGAAGTTTTCCATGATTTTCTTCAACTTTTAGGTACGGAGGAGAACCGGCTGGTAGTTTTTACTCCTCTCCGATTCTGCCATTGGTTCCAAGCGTTGCTCACGCATTGTTTTTGGATGTTTCCCACGACAATCCGAGTCCCATTCAAAAAAAAAGCGTCTTCGATTTGCTTCCAAGCTCTGCTTTGGTTGCAATGGCGAGTTGCGCTTCCGGAAGCACCAGGGGTTACGATGAACTAGTCCCTCATCATGTAAGTTTATCAATTAAAATTAAATTTTCTGAAACTTGTAGGGAAAAATATTATTCGCATTTTTAAGATACATGTGGTGGACGAAACAAGGGTGTACACTTCGTGGACTGACGGAACTGTAATCAACAATTCACGAGTTAATAACCAAAGCGGAATAATAGCTGCTAAAAAAGCTTTAAATAAATTGCATCAGTCCTTAAGTGAGGAAGGTTATAATCAGGTTTTTGTGGATCAAATGAACGAAAACGTCGTAGCTGTTACTCGTCATAACCCGAAAACGCATGAAACTGTAGTTCTGGTATCGCATACTGCGTTTTCTCATCCGAATGGCTATATTCCAGCAAAGCCGGATATCAAAGATTTAAAAGTTGAAGGGGTTTTATCAGAAATCATTTTGGAGTGCAGTTTTCGCCACAAGTCGAAAGAGTAAGTTGCATTTTTTAAAATTTGATTGCAAACGTCACGTTTCAGTCTCTTGCACAGTATGTGATCTCTTTATTTTCTTTTCAGTAATCCTTTTGCACGTTTCGAAAATTTTAAACAAGATGAACGATATATTAATGGATTAACCGAATATGAAATCAGTTTGAAAGAAAATATTGGAGTACAAGAATCGGATACTTTGCAGTTAGTTTCTAATGTCGACGATAAAATAGCTCGTTTTGAATTTAAAGTCTTCCAGCCAGGCTCTATAGTTGCTATCAGGTAAACGGCTGAAAATTTTTTTTCTTGTTTGTAATTTTTTTAAAAATATTTTGGGTTTTATACAATTTCTTTGATAGGGTTTCGCCTCATCCTAAAATCAAACCGAGTTTCGCCGCTTTAGATGAATTAGCTAATTCGTTTTTGGACGTCAGACATGAGCAAAAATTGCTATCAGTAGTGGCGGAATTAAATTTGGGCGATTTGAACTATGCATTATACCGTTGTTCAGAAGAGGATATGGAAGAAGGGACAGGTTCATACAACGTTCCCGGTTACGGGAATTTGGTATACTGCGGATTGCAGGGCTTTGTGTCTGCCTTGAACGATATCACTCTCGCAAATGATTTGGGCCATCCTATTTGCCATAATTTAAGGCAGGGCGATTGGATGCTAGGTGAACTATCATTTCTTTTTTTTTAAAGCGTTAATACAACTTTGATTATTTCTTGTATAATTTCAATTTCAGATTATATTTCGGGGAGATTGAAAAGCGAAAAGGGCACTCTTAAATTAGGCCTTTGGCTTCAGGAAAAATTTGAATATTTGCGACTCCTGCCAAGATACTTGATACCCAGATACTTTGAAGTTATTGTTGTTGGGGTTCATCAGTTGTTAATTTCAAGGGCCGTGTTTTTGATGAACGAGTAAGTTTTTTTTTTAAACTTAATTTTTCTTCATAGGTGAGCTTATTTCGTATTTATTTTCCAGTTTTGTCAAGTGTGGATCCACGTTTGTAAGAGGTTTGGCACTTGGATCCGTTCAGTGCGCGGGAATCGTCCAATCAGCTCCTCTCCCTCCTTTTTCACCATCTTTGTTACCTAAAACCGATAACGAAAGGAAGATCACACTCAGCGCGGGATTACCCCATTTTGCAACTGGGTATATGAGATCTTGGGGGAGAGACACTTTTATCGCTCTGAGGGGACTTTTTATTTTGACCGGAAGATTTAAGGAAGCAAGGTAAAACGATTTTTAATTTTTATTATTTTCGAGGAAAGCTACTGAATTTTAATTTTTAATCGAATATTAATTAATTTTTTTTTAGGTACCACATACTGGGTTACGCCGGTTGTTTACGCCATGGATTAATTCCAAATCTGCTAGATAGGGGAGTTAATGCCAGATTTAATTGCCGGGATGCGGTTTGGTGGTGGCTGTACTCGATCGTGTCATATATTGAATCCGCTCCTGAAGGAGAAAAAATATTGAAGGATCCTGTGTCTAGGATATTTCCCAGAGATGATTCTCCACCAATGGGACCTGGTGTCGCGGTAAAAAAATAAAATTTTTTTTTTTTTGGAAGTTAATCTTTTTTTAGCCGAACAAAACTGGAAGAATTAAGTAAAAACTCTAATTTTGTAGGACCAACCTCTATGTGACGTAATGCAAGAAGCATTAACCATCCATTTCCAAGGCTTGGCTTTCAGGGAAAGAAACGCGGGTCCCGCAATAGACGCTCACATGAGTGATTTGGGTTTCAATAATAATATTGGAGTTAATTTGGAGACGGGTAAGACATGAATAAAAAATTTAAAAACGCTTCGTATATGTCTAAAGTATTTTTAAATAGGTTTTGTTTACGGCGGCAATGAACACAACTGCGGCACTTGGATGGATAAAATGGGATCCAGTTACAATGCTGGTAATAGAGGGCGACCCGCAACTCCGAGAGATGGATCCGCTGTGGAGTTGGTTGCTCTTTGCAAAGCTGTTTTAAGGGATCTTGTAACATTACAAGAACGGGGGTTTTATCCTTATTCTTCCGTTGAAAGGGTTGACGCAGAAGGTTGATTTAATTTTTAAAATTGAAGATGAAATTAATTGCCAATATTTATTTATTTGAATTGAGTTTTTTTTTTAAAGGGAAAGTAACCGAGTGGTCGTTTAAACAGTGGGAAGAATTGATCGCTGCTAATTTTGAAAAACATTTTTGGATTTCTGCTTTACCCGAACCTGGGGAAAAACGACCTGATTTAATTCATCGTCGTGGAATTTATAAAGATAGCTTTGGAGCGACTCAACCTTGGGCCGATTATCAGCTTCGTCCTAATTTTTTGATTGCGTTGGTAGTCGTAAGTAATAATAAATTAGTAAAGAATTAAATATAAAAAAAAAACATTTTTAAGTTAACTAATTAACTGATTAATTAATACTTAGGCTCCAGAAATGCTTGACACCAACAAAGCTTGGACTGCTGTTCAAGAAGCAGAAAAACTACTTTTGGGTCCTCTTGGAATCAAAACTTTGGATTCCGCTGATTGGAATTACAACGGGGATTATAATAATGACAATGATGGCACCGACATTAAGACCGCTCACGGTTTTAATTACCACCAAGGACCCGTACGTAATTAAAAAAAAAAAATTTAACTGAACATTTTAATTTATTTGCATTTTGCTTTAGGAATGGTTATGGCCAGTCGGATACTTCCTTCGAGCTAAATTACATTTTGCTAAACTAAGAGGAGAAAGTGAATTAAAAAGTGCCATTTCTCAAATCAGATCGTATTTGTCAACTCATTACAACGAGCTAACGAAATCACATTGGCGTGGATTACCTGAGCTGACTAACAGGGATGGAGCCTACTGTTCAGGGAGTTGTCGAGTTCAGGCCTGGAGCATGGGTTGCATCTTGGAAGTATGTAATATTTAAAAGAGCACTAAGGTTACTTCGAATTTTTTGAAACAAATAAAAGGTCGATTTATAACCTTAACTGCTCTCTTAATACCGAATTTTCCTCTAACTTGAAAAAAAAAGGACCTTCATAATTTTATTTGAAATTGGAGTTCAAAAAAATTGCTAAACAGGTTTTTATTTCGTTTTTCTGTAGGTTCTGCACGATTTGCATATCTTGGAAAAAGAAAGCAAAGTTGCTCTTATTAATTCCATAGCCAACTGACAAAAGCTTACAAAAGGCTTTCAGAGTCTTCCTATCATTGTTGATAAACTGCCGAGAGATCCAGGAACGCAACCTTGTAAATACGAATCAGCTGTAGTACGTTATTCATCCAGTTACAAACATAAGAATGTGAATTACGAGAAGTCCAATCAGAAATGCTATTATTTAAGAATACCCGAGGGGAAAAAAGTGATTTCAAATCCAAAGGTAAGGCCTGCCAAAAATTGTCACCGAACGAAGGATTTGAACCTAATATTAGTTAAACCGGAAAGCCCTGTATTATTAGAACCTTCTCGTTTATATGATCAAACAAAAAAGAACGATTCTTCGACCAATTTTTATTCAGAAAATGTAAAATACATCAGTAACAATAATAATAATAATAGAAGAAAACAATTAACACCATCCGAATACAATAAAATAATGCGAATGACAATCGGTTACGTTTTGGCCTTTTTCATGTTAATTATTGTAACGTTTTGTATAGTTTATTTCGTTTAAAAATGACTTCCATAGGAGATATATCATAATAAAAAGTTGCCATTTTAAATTTAAATTTAAAAAAAGAATTATAAAAATATTTTTCATAAAAAAATTACTTAGTTTGTTATTTAAATTTTTCTCGACATTGATGCACTTTGTTCTTTAATCTATCAATCAAGCAAATAAAAGAAGAAACGATCAAGTTTATATTTACTATCTTTTATTAAAAATATTTTATTAAAACCATCGATTTTATTCAAATTTTAAAGTTTTGTTCTCAATAGGGGAATAGATTGCATGATAAATTAATATTTTAAACCCTTTTCAATTTTATTGATCAAATAATTTTTAACAACTTTGCTTTAAGCTTATTTTAAATGAACAATTATTTTAATTACTGCACCGAAAAAAAAAATGAAAATGTCTGAGCAGCTTAAAAACTTATTTCAAGCTTCTAGTCATTACGAAAAATCATTTAAATTGTTTTAAAAATTCCATTAAAAATGCACGATATCAAAAAATTATAAAAGCTTTTTATTAATAAAAACTTTGCCTTTGTCTTTAAAAAGTTTATATGTAAAAAAAACGTTTTGTTACTGATCGCTAATTTTGACTGATTTTATTGAAATATTGTTAAATGATTTTTAAAAGAAAAAATATATTGCAGTTTTAGTTCCAGTTTGTCGTTTACTTAAATAGCGTTCAAGCAAAAGAATTTTTTTCAATAATAATATGAGGAGTGAAAAATATTCTTGTTTTGTCATCCTTAAAAGCAAAAAATTGCTATATATAAGTCCGAAATGATATACATCACAATCTCTGAAATCACCATCCGAAAACTAATTCCATTGCTTTAGCTACTATTCCTGTATTTTTCTGAGGCGTATTTCCAGCATTAAATACCTGTTTAACAAATTAAAAGAAAATTTGACATTACAACTTAGTTAAAATGACACTGTATTCTTGAGCAAAAAAACTGCATTTTAAGTTAAATTATAAAAAGGAAAACACTTGAGAAGTTGGCCAAAGAAAATGCAAATCAAACTTGTTTAGCATATACCTTAGCGTAGTCTTTCCTCTGACAAACTCCTCAACTGAAATAAGTGTAAGCACAAATAAAAAAAAAAAAAAAATACCTCTGTATCATTGAACCTTCCTTGTAAAGGTCTAGCACCAGTGTATCTTCCTGGACTAGTTATTGGGCTTTCATATATGCTACTTTCATTTATAGTGTTACCACCCAATGTACTGTGTAAATCAGGATATAATTTATTTCTAGTAATAGGTGTGATTGGTGAAGGTGCATTAAAGGTTACTGAATTCTGGTTTTCTTTGTCATTGGCCCCTTCTGATATTACTCCCTGAAACGTTTTTCACAAAAAATATTATTAGTCCATAATATAATAGTAAATTCATCATTATTTAAAAATACCTGATCCCTGCAGGGAATAACACCAATCATAACAGTCCCTGCAAAAACCTTCCCATTATTAGCTAAAGCTCTCCTTGCTTCTAATTTTGAACTATATTTTATATGCATCCAATTTCCCTTTGTAGGTGATCTAGTAGCTACAATATTGCCACAATGGGCCAATTGTGCTAAAATAAATGAAGCTGCTGATAGTGGATAACCAAAAACGGTTACCCAGTTACTATCAGTCACATCTGGAGGTCTAGAAGGTGAAAGCCTGGGTTCTGCATAATATTTCGAAGCACATCTAAAAGGGTAACATTCATTAAAAATTATTATTATTAACTTTCATAATTTTTGTAAAAGAAAAAGATACATACGAAACATAATTCTGAATATCATTTGACTGGTTATCCATACTGGCTGAAGCCGAATGGACAGTATCAAAAAGACCATAAATTGGTGGACCACTGCCTTTATCTCTTGAAGTACATTGAGATGAGTTTAATGCTGCAAAGCTTCTGGAAGACTTAAGAAAATATTTTATTTTAAACATGCAAATGACTATTGATTTTTTTTCTTGCATAAATCATCTTCCTTACTTGAGAGAAGTTGCTTGATAAATCATGTTTGATATAATCTTTAGGAGAAGTGTGAGAATCAATAAAGCTAACTCTTTTACTTTTCGGGCTTGATGAGCCAGCAAGAGGAGTTTGTGGCTCTCCTAACAGGAATGAAGGTAAATAAGGAGATCCACTTGGTGTTGTGGCAGGACTTGATGGCCCAGAATTGTTAGGTGTACCAATATTCATTGGCTCCATCATCTGAAAGAAATATTATTCAAAAGAATGACCATTTCTTAATTTAAATTTATTTCCAGGCTAAAAACTTAATGAAATTTTCAATCATTGGATACATTAAAAATAAATAGTGTAAAAAGTTTCAAAAATTATTTTGCAGTACTTTTAAATAACTTTATTAGCCAATATAGCCTAACTTGGTTAGACTATACACTACTAGATTTCTTAAAAAAAACAGTATATTGCTTACAATCTATTTAACTCTTAGTTTCAAGCTGCATTACAATTTATAATATTCACCTTCATAAAAGTACAACTGCCGGTTTTTTTACGATATTAAAAGAAAAAAAAAGTTTAAAAAATTAAAATAAAACACTTTGATGGATAACCAAGAAAAGGCGAAAGTTTACCTTTGACTGTTTTCTGTTTTTAGACGAAATCTCCGCGGGCCAATTTTCTTTCAAAAAAACGTTTAACAAACTCAAAATCCTATCTGATTTGCTCTACTTTTTTTCCTCGTTCTTGCTTTATGTTTTCATAAAGGTTATAATCTTACAATTGTAGTTATAAAAGAAAAAAATATCTCCCAGAAAATATAAAGTCGGTTTTTATTTTCAAAATTGCGCGTAATAGTGTTAGACTAAAAGCGTCAAAGGAATAACTTCAAAGGAAACAGACTTAATTTTTTTCATTGAATTTCAAACCAGCAGAAATTGCGAGTGTGATAACAAAATTCGAGCGTGATCAATTAAAAAATGGATAGTAAACAAAGTAAAGATAAAGGGAAGCCGGAGACAAGTGATTCGAAATCCAAAAAAAAGGATGATGTGTTGTTGAAACCTTTAACTGTAAATAACATGCTCTATTATTATTCACCCATCATAGGAACTGCAAGTTATTCTCTTCTTTCAATCAATGTGTTGAATCCTGGATTAAGATTCGGGTAAATTTAAATGCCTTTTTGAAGAAACTTCCAAAAAATAGAATTAGTACTTGTAATACAGATTGCTTTCATACATAGAAACAATTTTTCTTTGATATTTTTTTTTTGTTCTGAAATGAAATAAAAATTTTATTGATTTTTTGTTTCAGTTTTTTTCCAAAGCGAGACTTAACAAATATATTACTACTAAACACACTTGTGGGAGCTGGATGTTACATTTACTCAAGACCACACATCAAATCTGCTGATAGAAACAGTCAAATTGGATTTACTGTTTTGGGCTCTGTAATGTTCAGCTTTAGTTCAGTTTTGTTATGGGCAATACTTCGAAGTGTATTACCTGAAAATGTAGCTGTTTGTAGTGCAGCAGGTTTAGCATCAAGTTATGTATTGGTGCAAGGCGCTACAAAATATTTAGTTTATGTAGACAACAAAATCACAAATTAAAAGATTTTTTTGTAATATTCTAACAACCCATTTTATCATTTTTTTTTAAACATTGTCTCATGTGCTAATTAGTAGATTTTCAAATATACTGTATATTTATTTATATTTTAGCCAAGTAATTAAATAATCTTTTTGACTTTAAATCCATTAAAACACCTGGACTAAGATATGCTTCAATAGGAAAGTTACTTTGAAAGAAATATTCATTTACTATTAAGTCATAAAGATCAAAATTGCATCATTTTTGTTTTCATAAGTTGTCTTTAGTCAAGGAATAAATAAGGTTGGTGATACTTTAATTATTAATTTTATATGGAGAAATTAGTGTAGACACATGATATATTGGAATTATTGTAAATCAGTTTAGTTTATTTTAAGTAGTAAGAAGAATAAGAATTCAAAAAAAAAAAAAAAAATTAGCGCTGGTGACGCCATCTATCCATCAACCATTGGAACTTGTGTAATCCTTCTTCCACGTTATAAACTATATGCAACATCGGATGATAACTATTTTCAAAATGGTGATCAGAAGAGTATTTTTGTCGGTATTTTTAATTTTAAATTTTTGTTAGTTTTAAAAAATGGAGTTTTCTCCTGATAACTTGGAGAGAGCGGTATGTCAGTTTTATCAAAGCGACACGACCGCTCAGGCACAGGCTCATCAGTGGCTTACAGCGGCTAAAATCAGTCCGCAAGCTTGGGCCTTTGTATGGGAATTACTACAACCTCAAAAGGTGAAATTATTTTTTATCTTAAATGCATTAAGAGGAAAGATTTAAAAAACATATTTTTCCTACCTAAAATAAAACGAATTGCTTTAAATTTTTATTTTTTCTATTTGTCTTTTATTCTTTGGTAGTAAATACTTTTATTTCTTGCCACTTACACAAAAAACTAATCTAAGGAATTTTCCCCCCTTTTTTAGGCTACAGAAGTTCAGTTTTTTGGTGCTACAACCCTTCACACCAAAGTAGAGAAGTCTTTAAATGAATTAAATCCAGAGCAAGTTTTAGCTTTAAGAGAACGACTCTTGACTACAGTTATTACTTACAGTACTGGACCAAAAATTGTGTTAAATAGATTGTGTATATCTGTAAGTAGAAAAAAAAAAAAAAGAAATCAATTTACTTGGAGTAATAACATGCATTTATTTTAAAATTTTAGCTTTCTGCTTATTTACTTCAAACTTGCCCAGAAAAGTGGCCAGATGCATTGCCTCAGTTATTAGCTACATTTACTCCTCAAAATCTTCCTCAAGTTCCTGCAGACAAAATTATATGGGTTCTTTTGGAAATTTTATGTGTATTACCAGAAGAGGTATGAGAAACTTAGGCTAACTAAAAAAAAAGTTTTTAATAAAAAATTTTATTTTTATTACAGTTGTCTTGCATGCACCTTTCTCAGACTCAGAAGAATCTGATGCGCCATCATATATACGAAAACACAGGATCAATTTTAGAGTTACTCCAAAAAATATTATCAAGTCATACAGATCATGAAATAATTTTACAGGCTGTAAAGTGTGTTTCCTCTTGGTTAGCAGTTGGAATTCCTTTATCACAATGCCAAAATATGGCAAATATATTAGTTGGTTTAGTTTTTAACACTCATAAGCATCATTCAGGGTGAGGAATGTTTCTTAATAAATTGATCAGACAATATGTAGTTCATGAGAAAAAGTTGAAAATAATTTTTTTGGCTCAAATTTTTTTTCTCTACATAAAAGCCTGAAAATTTTTAAAAATCGGATTGAAAAAGAATTGATTATAATTTTATTTTTGTAGAATTTGTGAAAAAACATTAGAAGCCTTAGGTGCCATGACAAGCCATCCAGATACTTACAAGTATCCATCTTATCTTTTAGAATTATTAGGAAAGATATTACCGTTACGTGAGATTATTGCTAGAGAATTGCTATCTATTGATTCAGCAGATCAGGTACATGAGTCTTATTATGCACAGACATCTTTAGGATTTATTTTCCATTGTAATATTTTTTAAATTACAGGATTTAGTTAACAACATTTATAGTCTTTTAATTTCGTTTGGAGAAACCCATGCAAGGCTGTGTTTAGATTGGATAAAACAGGATGGCGCTGCTAGAGAGCATGTAATGGCACTAGTAACTTCACTCCTTCATTGCTCCGGAGCTCAGGGATCGTATCCAGCTGATGAAACCCATAGTAGATTGTCTTTCGCGTTTTGGTATATTTTGCAGGTAAAAAGAGTAAATTTTGATCCTCAACCATCATGATTTAGTTAATTCTTATTTTGTTCAATAACAAAAAAAGGAAGAGTGATAATATTTTTTATCTATAAAATTTTTTAAAAGAAATAACGTAATGTATCGAATTTTTCGGTTTGAATTTTAGGATGAAATTATTGCATCAGAACCTCAGGACTATGAATTATATATGAAATTATTAGGTCCAGTTTATAAAGACTTGGTAAATGTGTTAATAACCAAAGCTCAATCGCCTGATGGCAGACAAAATTTATCTCAGCAAGATTTAGAACTGTTTCGATGCTATCGACAGGATATAGGCGACACTTTGGTAGGAAAAGATCATTGAAAAAAACTTATCTTTTTTCCATAAAATTTAGACTTTTTAATTTTAAACTCTATTCGTTTTCAGATGTATTGTTATAGCATATTAAGAGAAACTACAATTAGTTTAATACAGTCAAGGTTGCAAAAAATAAATATCGAGGAAACGTCATGGCAAGAACTGGAGGCTTGCCTTTTTAGTCTTTGCTCTATAGCGGAAAATGTTGATTTAGAAGAAATTACGTTTTTACCAACATTATTTCAGTACATTCGCAATTTACCATTTCAAAGATTGGACCCAAAGGTTTTAGCTACTGCATTAGAAACGATTGGTACGATTACTTGTTCCAGTTTTAAAAAAAATTAATTTCTCTATAGCGTTATGCTTTTGTTGAATAAAAATTATTTCTTAAGGTGCCTACGCGGAATGGATTGCAGCGCATAGCTCCACTCTGGAGCACGTTCTACCGTTAATCACCATAGGTCTTAATGTACCAGAAACAGCTCCAAGTGCTACTTTGGCTTTGAAAGATTTAGCTAGAGACTGTCAGTTGGCTATCAAACCCTATTCATCGTTAATTTTAGACGCTAGTCAGGTAATATCATTCGAAAAAATTTTTGGTTTCCATCTTTTTCATGCGTATCTTTCTTTCTAGAAAGCGCTTCACGGAGGCAGATTAAAATTAAATGAATATAGTCGTTTAATGTATAGTGTAGGTAGAATATTATCTGTCTTACCTTCGGAAACCATAATGCAATACTTAGATGTAATATTAACGCCGTATTTGGATCAGTTGAATTCTTTGTCTCTTCAGCAGGTAAAACAATAAAAATGAAATCAAATAAATAAAAATAACGATTTTTTTTTTAAATGAATTTTTTTTGTTACTTTTCAGCCGTCCACTCAAGTTAAAAATAACATTTTGTTATGTTTGAAAATTGTTGGGATGTTGACTGCAACTTTAGATACTCGACAAGAATCAGGAACAGATTGTTTGGCTGTAACAGATCGGTTGGTTAGCACCAATCCTCAGCCCGTTTTACTTATTTTACATAAATTGCTTCCAATCATCAAAGTCATATCTGAAAAATATCCGACAGATGCTCATGTAATGCAGGTAACTGATCCGAAAATAATTATTTGAAATTAAAGATCTTTGACTGATATGTTATTATTTATTTTTTACGTTATTTTTAATTTCAGAATGTATTTGCTGTGTTAAAACATGCAGTAACAACTTTGTGTGAAGATTCTCAGCCAATAGTAACAGACATTTTGGATCTGATTGTTTCTACGTTTAGAGTTCATGCTCAGCCAACTGCTTTAGATCTTACAAAACAAGTACGATCATTTTTTGTACTTTTCAGTATTTTATCGAAATTCTTAAATTGCATTCCCGGTGGTATAATCTTATAAATTAAGTTTTGCGCACCATATCTGTTACCTTTTACCAAAGGGAATTAATTTAGTTTTCCTTCTTTCTTTCAGTTATGCATATTATTTGGTAAAGATGAAAAATACGAATTATTGATGCAGTCATTAATTAGCGAATTATGTTCAGTTTCTATGACTACCGTATCAACGTCACCTAATATTTCAGATCAGACTGAATTATTAGATTCTTTATTTACGCTATTGTCACAGTTGTTAAAGAAAATTCCAAAATTAATACTTTGTGTCGATTCTGTGTCGTTGATTCAGTGCGGTAAATATTTCATTTATTTATTCACCAATCCGTCATTTATTTATTTATTTATTTATTTATTTATTTAATCTTTTATTTTTCAGCCACCGTTTCTTTGGGGATCGCTGAATTACCCACAGTGAAGGCAGCCGCTTCTTTTTTGGTTAATTTTATAACCCAAAGTCGAGAGTTGGGAAATTTGTCGACCTCCGTCAACATGAACGGAGAGCAATTAGTCCATAAAATAATTTCGTGCATAGCTGGAGAAGCATCGCGTTCTAATATAGAACCTTTGGCGGATATCCTGCTAGCTCTAAATAAAAAGTATTGCGATAACCATGCCCGATGGCTTCAGCAGGCTGTGAATGCAAATATTTGTCCCCGGGCGACTCCTCAGCAAAGGGAGCATTTTACAAAAATGGTTTTAAAGTAATTAAGATTGAAATATTTAAAATATTTTGTTGTTTTGGCTTTTTATTCACATCTAATTATTGATTTAATTTTTTTTTTCAGGGAAAGAGCTAATAAAAGAAAACTACAGGAAACGGTTAGAGAATTTAGTCTTATATGCAGAGGCTTAATAGGAACTGAATACGTTCAAAATATGCCTCCATTTTATTAATGATTTCAAATCTAGTCTTTTTACTTTTCTGCCTTGTGCATTTTAATACTTTCGACGAATTAAGTTCACCATTAAAAAAACGATATCCTATTATTGTCTAGACAAAACATTTTACTTTTTATCAGTTGTAAACGAATTCATAGCTTTTGAATCGATTATTACGGAAAGTTTTTATGTATAATTTTTTCCAGGATAATTTTTATAAAAAAATTAGTTTGATAATTTATTATATGATCGCATCACCAAAATCGTGTTGATTTTATACAGATTATATTTTTCTCTATTGTCTTATTTATTTCGAGTTAGTACAATAATGGTTAGTGTCGCACCTTCGGGATCAACTTGGAGCTATCGAAAGGACATACATAATTAATTAATTATTGTTGTAAAAATTACAAACACATACAAACAGTCTCCTCAAGAAAGCATGATAAATTCCAGTGATATTCTTTACAAGCTAGATTGTTTAAAATCACCCTAATGTGCCGTTTCTTCGGTGTAATTAATTTTGAAGTGATTACATTTTAACAAATTTAACTTCACAACACCTAACAAAAAATTTTATGAAACGCACACATGAATTTTTTTGAAAGGACAGTCTCGAAACAGTAACAATAACCATATCACAGCGAATAGCGTTTTCTTTTTACTGTTACGTTTAATATTGGATATATCTGGCAATTTAAAAAAAACTGAATTTCAAAAGTCAATTTTTAGAGAAAAAAAAAAAAAAAATAGTAATAGATATTGAAACTCCGATAATTCATTTTTGCAAACATTATTGACTTCCCTATTTTAATGTTAAAATCATCGAACTTTGTCAGATGTTATTGAACCAAGTTTTATTTCATACTTTTAAAGGGATACCTACGGAGGTATTTAGCGGATTATCATGCTTTGGATCCAATCCGACAGTTTAATTTTTTTGAATCTTATTATTGTAGTTGACTTAAACCCATTATTGAATATTGTTTTTTTAATGGTTTATCTATGCTTCCACTTTTTAAACTTCGTCCTTTTGAATAATGTAGCTGATATTAAGCCATTATAAAAAAAGATTGCAAAAATATATAAATTTTGGTCTAAAACCTTCTTTTTTTTTTCATTGAAAAGACTATATTCCGGCAAATACTTTCACTTGCTTTTATTTCATGTTTGTTAAATTTTCATGTACTAAGTAAGCATTTTTTTCCCTCCAGTTTTAATAAATAATTTGAAATGGAAACAAAAGTTGTTCATGAGACTCAAATTAAAACCAATGTTATAATCTCACAGGTAGTTTGGTACTTTGTGAATTCAATGAATGAATTTTTATGATGAGGGATTTAAAAAAAAAAATTTACATACCGGTGCGATTCTTTTAGCATTTTTTATGAGTTGTTAATTTTTAAATTGGTTCATGATAAAAATCCGAAGACCGTATAAATCGAATCGAGCCTATGCCGGCACAAGCACCGAATATTTCTGGAAGAAGCATGGGAACCGAGTAGGACTTTGAAAATCGAGTGATATATTGGAAAAGTACGTTTTTCGATCCGGAGCATCGCCGACTTTATAGAGCCGTTCGACCAGTGCCCTCGTACGAGTGCTGAGATTTTTTTAGGGCGTCAAAATGAAGAAAAATAGAGCGCAAAAATGAATGATTTGACATAATACTTGCCCCACAATCCGAGGGAGGGGGGGGGGGGGGGGGGAAGAGGCAAAAAATATCTGAATGGGGTGAAAGAAAGGGTAAAGCCGGCGCCGATCCAGAGTCGAGAATTCGAGTCCATAAAGTCGAAAATTCGACCTTTACTGGGCACTTTGATTTTTGCTTAAAATTGTATATAATCAAGTGTTTTTCTCATAAAATACACAATTTCAAATTTTAAATATTACTTTGCCTTGTGCAAAAACGTTTTTATAAGTTCAATTTTCAGTCAATTTTAAAAAGTTTGAAAACACGTTTTCAAAAACTTTTAAACTGTTTTCAATATTTCAAATCTGTTTCCCTCCAAAATTTTTAAATCTATGTCTTTCGTTTTCAAAACCTACCACAGCAGAAAAAGTTTTTCTCCTTCTTTTCTTCACAGAAAAAAAAGTTTATTCTGTGAAGAAAAGAAGGAGAAAAACTATGTGCCTATACCTGTTTTTTTTTTCTCTCATTCTATTTATCCAAAAGATTACGCATCTTTGGAGAAACATTTCAGAACTTTGACTCTACTTTCTTTCAGTTATGGGCCTAAAAATAATTTTGTTTTAATTAAGGATAAGGAGAAAAATCGCAATGAAATCACCTTTTGAATTATAATGAATCTCTTTCTTAAATAATTTCAATATTTATTTTTACAAATTTTTTATAAATGTGTTTTGATTTTTAACAATCAGAAGGTTTCAATCCTAGACGTTTAGGAATAAAATCACTGACCGTTTTTTATCACTCCTACTTGTCAGCATATTGAAATGAACTAATGGGCGAATTAATTTGAAAAGGAAAAAAAAATTAAGAAACAGAAAACGTGAAATAATTTTTCCTCCAAGTGAAGAAGAAACCGAAAGGAGCCCAAAACTAAAAAATTACCTCGATTGAAAGAGATTTAAAAAAAAATTTGGCAGTAAAATTTTTATTTTGACCCAAACATAATTAAAAAAATTATAAAACTAAAAATAATTATCACCTTACATCCATTACTGTCCAACTAAATGCACTGACAAAATTTCTTTCATTTTCAATAAAATTAAATGCAATCAATGAATAGTTTTTCATTAGTTCAGTAAGTAACTCGTGGAAAAACATCAGGCGTAATATGTAACATGGAACTTATAACATGCAACATGTTACATATAAAACGAAAGATGAAAGGTGGAAGATTTATTTTAGTATTTACAATGCAGGGAACGATAAACCCGGGCGAAAATTAAGCTACGGTAAGTATATTAAATAAAAGAAGTTTTTTTAGACTTAAATTTTCATTTTGATAACTCAAGGCAAAAATTAGGCTTTTATAAAACTTCATACCTAAATAAAATAAAAAATATTTAATTTAACAATTCAGCTTCAGATACTGGGCTACCATCGATAGTGCGGCCACTGGAAAAAAAAAAAAAAAAAAAAAAAAAAGATTATGATAGGGTACTAACAAAAACTATATTTCGATAATAATACACTCCCTCTGTCGTAGGCTTTTGATTTTTGCCGGAAGTGATGGTACCACATAACTCACCCACCCGAACACTTTTTCACACCACCCCCCACCCCCCTCCGGGGTCCACCCCTTTGAAAAAAAAATTCATGAAAAAATGAAAAAAATTGACAATTTGAAAAAATTTTGCCCCGTTTACCATCACTTCCGGCAAAATTCAAAAGCCTACAAAATGGGAACTAAAAGTTAGAAACACACACTTTATTTTCGGAGAGAGGGAGTAAATAGTAATTCTATATTGATTCCATCAAGAACATAACTCAATAAGGCACTCCGGTAGATTCACCTAAGTCGACTTGACCGATATCGTTAAGAATCGCCGAATCGGTCAAGCTGGCTTTTGGACGGGGTTTTTGACCAATTCGATTAACGAATATCCATAACTGGACGTTCCAAATTAGTCTTTTTTTGATTTTCCCCCTGAAAAAGTAACATGTATATAACAAATATATATAACATGTATATATAACATGTATATAAGTAAAAAAATATATACAACATTTTATTTTTTAAAATTTGATTAGTTTGCTCACCAAATAAGGACAAGGCCGAAGTAACTCCTAGGAATGTTTTGTATAGGGGTGGACACGGGACGGGATTTTCAAATTTCCCGTCCCGTCCCGAAAGAAAGCTTGTCCCGTCCCGGATCCCGTCCCGAAATTACTACAACTGTCCCGTCCCGAATCCCGTCCCGACCCGGGAAATCCCGTGTCGTCCCGTCCCGTCCCGAAAATCCCGAAAATTTTAATGCTTTTTTTTCTTATAATGGGACGTCTATTTTTCTTTTTTTTTTTTTTTACTTTACTGTGATCACGGAGAGGTAGCTATTTAAAATAGAAAAAGGGAAAGGTAGCATTTAAATGAAAATAATCCTTTTTTTTTAAATAGGGGCAATCATTTGAATTTTGACAATTTTTTTGTGAATAAAAAAAAAAAAAAAAAAAAAAAAAAACTGACCAGAATAAAAGTTAAACACACCGATAGACATATTTACAACAACATCTTCCGTTTGCGATTCTCAGAATAACAAAAAAAGTTAAAGGAAAAAAAAAAAAAAAAAAAAAAAAAAAAAAGTGAGTTGTAAAGTAATATTACAAATGAAACGGTATCCTTTAAAAAATACAGGGAAATCTTGCTACAAATAAAAAAGGTTATAATATATGCAGGTTTAAGGGGGAAAAATCGTCAAGGTTGATCCCTAATATTACATAAGATTTATATTACTGAGAGGAAGTCAATGGCAATATAAAACAAACCCATCCGGTAAAGTAGTTCAAAACGAAACACATGTACCTGCAGAACAAAAGGAATTTTTTCTTCACTACTTCCAAAAAAAAAAAAAAAAAAAAAAATATTTACACCAGACCAAAAACCAATAATTTTTTTTGCCCGTAGTGTTGGCCCGTAGCCTAGTTCATAGCGCGCTCGACTCTCAATCATGAGATGCGACGCGTCGTGCTTCTATCCTAGTTCACAGCTAGGAATTTTTCTCAGGTCAAAACTAGTGCGCTAGTCAGAAAATCAACGGTCACCACCCCTCGGAAGGCAATGGCAAACCACCGAGCGGTAACTGCCTAGTAAAATCTCTCAAAAATAGCCGTTCGGAACCGGCGTTAAACTGTAGGTCCCATATGCCTGTGAGCGCACGCACAGGTGTATGAGAGAGATCACCACGCTCGTAATCGAGTAAAGGACTAAAAAGAAGAAGAAGACCAAAAACTCGTATCAAAAAAGAAAGAAAAAAAAAATTCGGGATTTCGGGACGGGATTCGGGATTCTATGTGTCCCGTCCCGAAAAATATCTGTCCCGTCTCGAATGCCGTCCCGTTGTTAAACCGTCAGTCCCGTCCCGAAAACGGGACGGGATTCGGGACGGGACGGGAAAATCCCGTTCCCGTGTCCACCCCTAGACTTTTGTACCACGGCTTTCTGGTAGAAATTCTTTCCATCTCTTCTCGGAGACTGATAATTTTTTTTGCTCCATTCCTCCTCAGAAATTTTGTTCTGTTCTGTTCTCTTTTTCTCTTCTTCGGCTAATTTTGATTCTAAATTTTCAATTTTATTTTGCATTATTTTGAAACTTTCTTCTAGAATATCTGTTTTACTGTTTTGGTCTGCATTAGAAGTACTTGATTCTCTTGAAGTTGGAAAAACTTGATCCTCTCCAATGGTAATGACTGTTTTTATTACTCCTCCTTCCTTTGCCACATGTTCAGCATTAGGGTACCGAGTTACCCGGCTATCATTTTCACCAGCCATCTGGAATGTTCTGGAACAGGAACACAGCAAATAATTGTACCAAACAATTAATGCCTAATCTCTAGGGGGTCGAAGTGGTGATTCATTCAGAATAGCGGCTCGTGATCAGTGAAGTTAAGCAGCATTGATGACGGCCAGCTACTGGATGGGTGACCGCCGACACTCCCGCCCTCTAGCAGGCATTGTAGGATCTACAGTTACAGCCATCTTAACCTCGTTGTAATACGATCCCACTAAACGCTAAGTTGGATCTCTTTATAACGACATTGGACACTCATAAAAACGAATTCATTCTAAAAGCAAGTAGATGGTCTATGGCATCAAGCCGACCAATTAACCTCTCCTCCTTCTCCCTTTCTCCTCACCTTCCCTCAAAGTAAAGTAAAAAAAAAAGTAATGCCTAATCTACCTAATTAATTTAATACCTAATTAACAATTATTTAATTACCTTATTTATAACAATTTAATACCCAATTAAACAATTAATACCTAATTAATTTAATGCCTTTCTGTTTGGACGTAATAATGGAATGGATTCCAAATATGGAGGAAAAAGATGGATGCCAAAGGAATCCCAAAGGATTCCCGCAAGAGTGAAGAGTGAGAGACATGGCGGGGCGGCGGCGCAAATATTTAAATTAGCGAATCGTGGGAAAGCGATTCGACCAATCAGCGAAGCCCATAGAGGGGGTATTACACAAGTTTAGAGAGCCTTAAGGGCAAGGCTCTCTACACAAGTTACCTAGGAAGGAAGCATATGTAAACTCGCCGTTTGCAAAGGAAAATATAAAAGGAAGCAATTTGTAAATAACATTTTTTCTGACTGACATTATAACCAAATCTCGTTACAAAATGTACCTGTGCCGCAGGCTAAACTGTTCTTTTTCGTTAGTCGTTATATTTTTATGTGAATTATGGTTGTTTGTTGATTGTTCAGAGAAGGACATGACAATAAGTGTGGGCCCAGGAGTAGAGGAATGTTTTTATGAGCCTCTTAAATCCGGTCAAGTCTTAGAAATAGATTATCAGGTTTCTAATTACTTAAAGTTTTCGGTGTTATTGTTTAACAATTTAATTTAATTTATTTATATTATACATTTTTTTTGTTAAAGGTTATTGATGGGGGACAAGGAGAATTGGATATTACATTTCATTTGACAGCTCCAGGAGGAAGAATAGTTATAATGGATTATAAAAAACCAGATAAAAATCATAGGTAAACTAGTGGATATGTGACTGATGACTATTTGATAATTATAAAGTTCTAAAAAGCCTACCCTTCTTTGCACTTAAGCTTAAGGGGAGGTAATCTTACAGCCTAACTGAGTACATGTCATTCTTAAATTTTTATTCCATAAATTACAAGAGCTACCGCTCTCATATTGGCTGAAGAGAGACACCTATTATATTTAGACAAGGTTCCGAACCGTGTTGGCCATCAAAATATGATTTGATTTGATCTCATAACAAGAATCAAGAGGTGATGAATGCATCGTATAAACTTGACTCGATCGCGGACCTACCGCATGCGAATAGAGAGCCTTACCAATGGACTAGTGCTCACCCTATAAATTTGATAATGACACAGACAAAAAAATATTGTTTATTGCAGATATGAAGTGGAGGAGGATGGTGATTACAGGATATGCTTTGACAATCGATTCAGTAGTTTTAACAGTAAAACTGTATTTTTTGAAATTATGGTAGACTCAGATGGTGATGAAAATGACCCATGGGATGATTTAAGTGAAGAACAAAATCAGGAAGAGCAATATGAACTAACAATACAAGTCATTGAGGTAGGTTTTTATCTTTGAAAAAGATTTTTAAATAATTGTAAAATTTGCACAAAAATTATATCGTAGTAAAAAAAAAAACTGTTTTTTTTCTTTAGGAAGCTGTTAAAAAGGTAAAAGCACATTTAATGAAAATTAGACACATGCAGGAAGCAGCTAGGGCCTATGGAGCTAGAGATTTTAATGTTATAGAGGAGTACTATAAGAGAGTGAATTATTGGTCAATATTGCAAATTATAGTTATGCTGGTTGTAGGAATTGTACAGGTATATATTTTTCATTTTAATTTTTAACATATTATAATTCTACAAATTGTCATTTATTTTTTAACTTCACAGGTAATTATGGTGAAGAGTCTTTTTGATGAACAATCTACCTTTCACAAACTTTGGAGATCTGGTTGGAGATGATGAATATTCTCTTAAAGAATTAAATAAGTTTTTTAACAGACTCCTTAAAAATAATTCCTGAAAAGCTGTATCTGTAATTCATGAAAATATTAAGCTTTTTTAAACTCTTGTCTTTCTTTATATAGAAATAAGGCTTCTTTGCATCTAGAATTTTTTAATTTTTATGTTTGACACATCAATTTAAATAATAAGATATTGCAGCTCTCAACTACCATAGATATTACTGAAAAGCAATTTATTTTCACATTTGAAATTGAAAGACTGACAATGAGATAATTAGAAGTTATTCATTTACCGCCTTTAAAAATGTAACTAGTCAATAAGAGAAAAGAAAAACAGTAATTGTAAAAAGCTTCTTTTTTCAACAGGTAAATTTATGATCATTAATTTTACCAAATTAAATTTACTTTTTAAAATTATGTTTAGATGTTTCGCCTAGTAATTTTTGTAAATATTAACAATTAATATTGTTGTTATGATAATTTTTATATGAGGCCTTTTTTTTCGAACAAAAGAAAAAATTAATAAAATTTTGAGCCAAAAAAAATATTTTAGCTTACTTATTTATTGCCCTAGCAATTTTACCTGCTCATGTTATGATACCGCGGTACTAAAGTCATTTACTTATTTACATTATTGGTGTTGCCGCGGTTTGATCATTTAATACATTCCTGTAATTCTAAAAACATTTTTAATGCCATGTTTTAGCGCTTGCTTTGTAAATATCAACTTCAACATAAGTACCACGGTCATCAAATGCATGCTGACTATACTTTGAACAATAAATTGGTAAATTCGTGAATAAAATGAGCGCTTTTAGCTTGGAAAGAAAATGACTCTTGCTGCAAGTTGAATGCTACGAATTTGCTTGACTGCATTGGCATTGCCAAATCCAGTACGGAGGCTGGATTAATCGGAAAAGGGAAATATGTAATAAAAATTACATATGTAATTACATATGTAACCGAAGTTTATAATATACAATATGTAATAGAAATAATTGCATTACATTACAATACATTACATTAAAATTACATATGTAATTTTTATTACATATTGTAATTAATGTAATAAAAATTACATACAGTCAACCTCGGTTATAGTGGCTTCGGTTATAGTGGACAAACTCGTCCGGTCCCAGTCCCATTCCCTATATTGCAATGTTAAATTACCTCGGTTATAGTGGACCGAGACCTCGGTTATAGTGGACAGGTTTTTAAAAATATTATTGATTTCAGTGTGAATTTTTCGGCATAAACAACCGTTTTCAAAGATTTTTTTTTCTTTTTTCACGAATGAACATGTTGCATTACAATCAAAAAATGTTTTCTTTTTGCTTTTATTCGTTAGTTGAGCTTAAAATGTCGAAAAGAACAGCATTTTCGTTAGATGAAAAAATTAAAGTTTTAAACGAATTGAAAAATGGCGGTACTCAGGCGGAAATATCAAAAAAGTATGGTATTGCAACTTTTAAAACAGGCTCGAATTACAAATTTTTTCTTTAAAGTTGCAAGTGCTTAAATATACGATTATAATTCAGGCTTTTTTTCAATTACTACTTCATTTTACTTTTTTCATTTTTTTCTACCGAATTTTTTCGACCTCGGATATAGTGGACCTCGGTTATAGTGGACTACATTTGGCCGGTCCCTTGAAATCCACTATAGCCGAGGTTGACTGTATGTATTTTATGCATTACATGTAATTTTTATTACATAATAATACCAAAAACTTTTTTTTAATTTTTCCGATTAAAAAATTTTTTTTAACGGAAAGTTACCATAAATGTTCTCCTGAACGAGTGCAATTGTTGACGTGAAACCAAGCGATAAATTCCCACGACATATTCTAAAAGGTTGTATAGTTTTAAATTACTAGATATTCCGATTCCAAAAAAGATATCGCAGCTGTTCAAAATAAAAAAAGAAAAAACCGCACTATCGGAATATTGAGAAAATTAAGTATCTAATACTTTTTTTAAATTTGTTGAGTTGTATCAAACCCAAGTTTATTACTTGTGGAACATTTTTATAAGCTTTTTTAAAGCCGGTCATTTGTTTTCGGTGAGCGATTAACGTGGTAATTGTTCTCATGAACCAAGAACTCATATTTACATATATCTTTTAAATCGGAGGTTAGGAAAAAGACTTTATAGAAATCAGAAAGACTTTTTTAAAAATAGATTTATGATTCATAAACGATTTTAGAAAAATCAAAATTTTAATTCCATATGTTATTAACAGACGGACTATACATTTCATTATCAAACCTACATTTTGATACTTTCTAATAACCCATTTTTTTTCTTTAAAAGTTATATAAAAAATATTATTTCACTTGATCAGAAAAAAGGAGAAATAAATACTAATAAAATAATTACATAATTCCTTTTTGATCACTAATTGGTAATTCCTTCTTTACCTTCTTTGTATATATTTTTTAATTTTTACGATTTAACTTAATTTAATCTCTCACTCTGAGCCCCCATATTGAAGTTCTTCGAATTCCTACGGTTGGTCTCGCCACGCTGGAGAATGGAAACTGATTTATGAAAACGTCGGTAAATCCAGATTTTAATTCCACTATCTCTTCTTCAGTCATCAAACCAAACACATCCAAATACATAAGACTGTCCACATTTCTGAGAAGCCTAAAACAAAAGTGAACAAAAAATTCATTAAATTAAGGCTTCTAAATAGTATGAGATATTATAAAACTTCTAGAACAAGTGGCATAATTATTCCTATGAGTGATATTTGCTAAAGTAATTAATTTTTTTTTTTTCAAAAAACATAAGAGCGGTCAACATTTCTTTGTGCAATCTAAACTAAAAAGAAATACTATTACTATCCGTCTAAAGTTATGAAAACCAAGATTTTCGATAATTTTCTTCTTGCGAGTGTTTGAAAATACTTACAAAAAGCTGGCAGTATTTATTGAATAGCACCTAGAGAATGATAAATATTCTATTTTCTTGACATATTTAACTATGAAGTTAATAACTTGATCGGTTAATTCAATGCAGTCCGACACGTCCAGCTCTATTAAATTTTCGCATCTGTGAAATATTTCTATCACATCTAAAAATAAAAGGGCAAACAAAGTTAATAGTTGTCAAATCAAATTTTAATATGATTGAGAATTCGACTTACGTTCGTTACTTAAATTTTTCCTGCAACCGCTAATATTTAAACGCTCTAATTTAGATGGCACTTTACAAGCAAACATTTCTAAAGAAGCTACGCTTAACCCCGTCCACGAGATATTCAAGGACTGCAATCTGTAAATACAACAAATAAAGTTAAAATTTCTTCTCAAAAAAAAAAAAAAAAAAAAAAAAAAAAAGTATCTATGTATATACCTTCTGCAATTAACCAAAATGTTTTCAAGTCCTGAGGTTGTTAAGCCGATACACATCGTCAAATTAAGAACTTCCAGTTCTGTGTTCTGAGCTATAGCTGCCGTACAATCGTTATTTAATTGGCAATGTTCCAAACTGAGTTTTTTCAAATGTTTACAAAATTTTAGAAAAATAGATAAACCAGTCACTGATAGTGTTGCCATTGATAAATCTAAATATTGCAATTTACAATCAAAATCTTGAGGAAGAATTGTTGACTTTGGGCAATACACTGGATCCTTTAACTATAAAAAAAATTAAAATAAAAAAATTAAAATAAAAAAATTAAAAGTGAAATACTGAAAAGAACAATGCAACAAAATAAATACTTACTTCAGACTGAGCCAATCTTAAAATTCGGAAGCCTCTAGAAACGATATAGCCGACTGATTTTGGTGGCAAAATCTTCCCTCCAAGATCCATCCTAGCCCAGAGGGCTTCATCGTAAGCAAGTCTATAAAATCTTTTGCACACCATTGCACAGCTAACAAGAGCTTTTTTAGGTAGCCACCGTAATATACTTAAAATAACTTCATCAGATAATTTTTTAAAATGATCATTGCCAGCTATTACTTCTACCTTTGGTATTCTGCGCAAGAAAAAATCTCCATCATCTTCTTCTTGATTTTTTCTATCTATTTTGCTTTTTCTAACTTGTTCAATTTTATTTTTATTCAAGTTTTTTTCACCTTTGGAGTCATCAATTACAGTAGTTTCATTTTGATAAATAATTTTAGAATTTCTAATTTTACAATTAACAGGTTTCAATTTTTCCCATTTCAAATTCTTACTGTTCTCCTTGCTAGCACTGTCCTCACAGCTTTCTTCAACATAACAATCATCTGAATTTTCATCTGAATCTGTTTCTAAAACGATTTCTGATAACTGTTCTTTTTCATAATTATTTAAATTGGTTTCAGCTTTTTTAGGGTGTGAATTATTATTAATCAGTGATTTCTCGTTATCTTTTATGTATTTCAACGGTGATCTTTTCAGCTTTTTCTTCTTCTTTAATAATTTTTTCCTGCTAGATAAATTGGAATTGATATTTTCATTATCCTCCGATGAAGATAGAAAGCTTTTGGTCTCTGGTTTATCCTAAAATGCATTTGAAAAGTACATTTGAAGCGAATTTTTTTTTCAAATTAAAAATCATGATTATAGCTTCTCACCTCTTCTGAAACTTCAGGAAGCATGCTAACCCCCATCTCTTCTAGAAATTCAGGTTGAAATTCATCACTAGCAGCTCCTTTCCACCGTTTTGAAGATCCAGTTACTTTCAGACATTTTGGAGAGCCTTCCTCAATAACAACTGGAGAGGAAGATCTTCTACGTTTTCTTCCCTGTGTTCTAGATTAACAAAGAAAATAATTTTTTCTGATTATGTAAAATTCCTAGTTTAGTCTTATTTCATACACTTCTTAATTATATTTATATTATTTTATAAAGTACATAAAATGAAAAAAAAAAAAAAGGAAAATGAAAATACATTTAATGATCATTAACCTATTATTTGTGACAAAGCTATAATTCATAAATTCAATTAAGGACTTTATCGAGCTAAGGAAATTCGACTCCAAATATTTGGAAATGCGTAATAAACGTAAGATTAATCCAAAAACACGCTGGAAAATCGTAAAATTTTTTATTTGCTTAAAATATGACACGTTAGCATAGTCCCATTGGGCGCCAAAATGAACATCCCCCAATCTCGAAACAGTGGCCTTTCCGAACTCATTCCCGTGATTATCAAAACATTTATAACCTCTTAAGTAATAAATACTGTCAATAACTAATAAATAAAAATGATTTAATTCATAATATATTTAATAATTGGTTTTTTTTAGAGGGTAGGGTTTCCCGCCTAATCTGATTCTGCAGGAAGCTTACATTATTCCAAAAATAACGATGCTACCACTCATTAATTTTAATAAAAATAAAAAGAACATTACCTGTCATTATTTTCCGTCAAAATTGGGTTTTTATCCGATTGTTTAGACATAACTTTGATTGAAAAATTAGGTGAGTTACTCCGCGAATTCCCGCTACTGTTATTTATCTGCCTATCGGCTTGGCGGAGCAATGTTTTTAATTTTTCACAGCCTTCTCTATTTCAAACGGAACTACAAATTGGCCAATCAGCTGGGAGATGTTTCAAAGGAAAGCATTCGCGCCAATAATATTTGTTTTAAAACTTTTTCATATAGTATATTATTATCTAACAGCTGTAGAAATACTATTTACAATTATTTTAATGTAGTTTCCTATTATTAAATGAAATAAAAGTTATAGATGACACTTTATGCATTGGGATCAATTAGGCATTGACAGTGAAATAAAAAGGTTAGGTTAGGTTAGGTTGGGTTCTAGTTTACTATGTTCTAGTTTCCACTTTCACTCTCTTCGTTATGAAAGAAAATTGCTGACTGGTTTATTATTATTATTCTGGTTTATTAAGCCTTTGGGCAAATAAATTCGACAAAAAACAATAAATAAATAAATAAATAAATAAAATAAAAAGTTGATATAAAAAATTGCGGTTAAACCACGCTCACATAACGAATTTATCCTTTTCTTAACATCGATTTTTGGTTTCCATGAATTAATTATTCTTAGTATGGCCGAACGTGGATTTTCATAAATTCTTTATCCGGTAATAATTTCCATCTATAGCCTAAAATTTGAGATACTTCACGCTCAACATACTCATATTTTCTGGAGTTTATTTTAAGCCAGTCGTAGAAATCGTCCGACCATTCGTGACTTTTTGGCCAATCAGTTCTAATTATAACAGCGTTTTTTCTAATGTATAATTTATGGAGTTGTTTTCCCGTAATAGCTAATAATAAAATTGTGGCAGTCGATATTCTTTCTCGGATTACCTATAAAGGAAAAGAATCTTAAAGTTTTTGTTTTTTTCTCCATTTTCATTTTTATTTTATTGATTATTTTACCAAAGTTTTCAGCCTTGGACACTGACGACATAAAAGCATTAAGGAACTGTCGGCTCGATCATGAAAAGATTTTGATCTGTAAAAGCGTGCAATACCATGGTGTATAAATGCTTCTAAATTATTTCCGTAACTTTCAATAGCTGATAATACAATGTCAGTTTGCACCATCGCGTTGGTGGAATTGAATATAATTGACTTGACAGGAGCTTGATATTGCCATAAAATATCTTTAACGCATTCGATATGAACTGATAAATTTGGATTATCCTTCCTGCATTGCGTCCATACTCTTTAAAAATGAAAAGAGAATAAGATTTTTTTTAACGACAAAAATCGTATAGCTTACTTATGTGATATTGGCAGACATCCTTGAATCGGAGGAGAAAACACGTTCGTTTTTATATGAAGGTGCTTAATAGCTGTGTAACCCAGCAGCTGTATCAGATCTTCTCCTAAGTTATGTGGACTAATTACTAAAACCTGAAATTTAATTTCATGAATCAGTCGACTTTTTTTTACTTTTATTAAGCGTATTTTAAAGTATTTAAAAAAATTATTCTGCCGTGGTAACCGAATGGGCGTATGTCCATTTTTAAGTTGGCACTTGTCTTCTATTTTTAACTTATGTAAACAAAGATTCAATTCCAGAATGGACATACGCCCATTTCGGTTACCACGGCAGTATTCTCACGTTTAAATTAAGAAATACTCCTGGATGAAGTAACTGATAAGTTTCCTTTGTTGTATTTACTAAAATAAGAGTCTTTAATTGCAAACAGCACATGTTACAGACTTCGTCTAAAAGGAACCTAGCATCTTTATATTCCAGCATAAGATCTATTAACTCCAACTCACATAAAGATTCTAAATTTCCCATAAGTCTTTTTAAGCTTTGTAAAATTTGTCCTACAACAAAAGAAAATCAAGTTATATTAACCTGAAAACATAAAAAAACGTTTTTTTAAAATATTTTTGATCTGAATTTTTTTACAAGCTTAAATGTTACCTTTTCTTACCTCCAGTTCCGAAAATTCGACATTTTTCAGCTTCAGCTTTTTGCCTCATATTACACGGAAATACGAAGCTTAAACCCCTTATTAAGTGGCCAACTCCTTCAACCGAGTAATTGTCTTTTCCTCCTTTTTCACAATAATAAGACACCATATTCATAAATTCATAAAGATTGTAAAAATTCATCATAGGCTCAAAAACCAAATATCTTATGTGACGCCCTATTTGTGATAAACATTGCATTGTTCTGTAATGATCTAACACATACTGAAAAATTAATTACTGTTAGAAATGAAACGTTTTCAGTTATTTTTCTAAAATTTTTATTTTATTCTTATGAATACCTGCCATCCTGAGTAATAATTGAATTTTCTCCTTGTAAGGGTGTAATCATCCAACACGAACGTGGCCCACGTTTTTTGCAAATGAAAAGCTCTATACCAGTTTTTACAAGTCATTGATGCCCAATATTTTTCCCTCATGCTTAAATGAGAAAATACATTTTCCAAAACCAGATCAGGCAATTTATCCCAATCAGAATATTCTCCAGTTTCATCAGATACTTCATCTTCTTTCTCTTCTTCGACATCAATAAAAATTGCTGTAAAAAAATAATAAACTGTTTAATAATCAAAAATCTCGTTTTTAAAAAACAAAATCACGTGAAACTATTTTCAAAAAATGTTAAAAATGACATTTCGGACGTTCGTTTGTTATCAGTTGGAAAAACACAAAAAGTGTGGGTTGAATATTTTTAATCCTTCTAATTTGTATTTCATTATTATTATTATTAATAATAATAAAAATTACTTTCATTACAAAAATATGTATTAGTCTAATAATGTCATCGTAGGGTAATTTTCACGCTGGATAAATTACCTTTATCTTCGTCATCAGTCTTCCAAGCCGCTTTATACATTCCTTAATCGAAAATTTTGAGTTTTTGTAAAATTTTCGTATGATTCAAACACACCTTTGAGTTAAATGTATCAAAACATTTGAGTCTATTTTTAAAATAACCTTGGCAAGTTTCAAAAAAATTATGCCGGTCTTCTCAAAGGAACCAATTGAAACGAATTATGTAAGATGGGGCCGCAATCGTTTTTGTGAGGTAGACTCTAGGCCCAATTTTTTACTTTTTATTCCAAATATTCGGTGTATTGTCTTAATATGATGATAATCAATTAATTATTTCATTAATTCTTCTGCAGCAACAAAAAATACAAAAAATGAAATTAAAACAAAAAAATGAAATGATGAAGAAATAAAAATAAGTTAACTAAAAGAGTTTTTTTTTTCACCCGCTTAATTTTAGTTCAAAATTTTCTCCCTAGAAATCGCCCCTCCGACGACGCCAAAGGAAAACTTTAACGGCCATCTCTTATCTTCTGCTTCTTGTTGTAATTATTATTTTTTTTTTAAATAAAGAGAAGCATGATCGTTAAAGGAATTTAATAGCTTTTAACTAAAATGTTTTTGAAAATAAAAAGACTAACTCCGTTAATGTTAGCTTCATCTGGTGCAGTTGCCGTATCTAAAGAAATTAAAACTACTGCCCAGAATAATGATGAAATAGATGCAAGAACATATGATAAAAGCACCGGTTGGGAAAGGGTGAAAAGCCTGTTTGTGATGAAGTAATTTTCTAATTATTTCACTTTTTATTTGCAATTATGATTTGAAAGTGATTGCATACTTTCAGTGATCGAGGTGAATTAAGTCCTGATGGAGTGATGATTACAAGTTCTGTTGGATTTGGTATAATGACTGGAGTTGCAGTGGCTGCATTTACAAAGAGCAGACAGACACTCCAAGATTTTATGGAAAAGAATGATGCATCAAAATTTCAGAATATTACAGAAGCAAGAAGAGAATTAGCTCGACTTCTTACAAAAGAAATGTTGAATGGTGTTTTTAAATATGCTCCAACATTTGCTTTTCTGGCTGGAGGATACACGTATGTTTATCTAATCTAAAAATTTGACCATAACTTAATTTCAAATATTTTTTTTCTAAAAGGTTAGTGAGTACTACATTTGCAGCATATAGAGGAAAAACAGGAATGTTAGAACATTTAGTAGCTGGTTCTGTAATAGGAACATTATATAGATTTCATTTTGGGTTCAGAGGAATGTTAGTTGGATTTACAACAGGTAAGGCTACAACAGCATTGCAAGATAATTTTCTTGTTCATGAAATGAGATTGCTTGATTCTAATAAGATTTTCACATGTGTTGGAAATGAAAAACTGCATCCACTGGAGAGCTGCCTAACATCAAAAAAGAGTCAAAGTTTTGGTTTTGAAAAAGTTATTTTGTTAGTTTTTACTTTACAGCATCTTAAATACTGATTCCCTGGTCAGCCAAAGTTAAAAAAAAGTGGCACAAATAAAAAAATTATAACATATTCATTAAAGAATAATAGATTAACAGAAATACTATTTAAATCAAAACTGCAACAAATTAAGCTATTGAAGAGAAAAAATATTAACATAGAAATTATAAGAGACCAGCCTTTAAAAAAGCATAATTTATAAATTTTAGCGTTTAGAGGATCTTGTCTAGATATCTAAAATTTAATTTTATTATTCTACATAATAAAAAAAAATCTGGGTGAAAAATTCAATTAGAATCATACACAGCTATTGTTAATTTGTAAACCAAATGTGTGATCATGCTGTGCTATGTAGTTAATTTCTGTTAAAAATCTTAATTCTAGGATCAATATTTGGAGCTGTATATGGACTTTCAACCTATTTACTACTAAAAGTTACTGGAACTGATCTAGAACAAGCTAGGAAAGAATTTCATAACTTATATTATTACAGTGATAGGTAAGCTTTTGAATGGTGCTCAATGATATCAGTCTCAAGTAAAATTTACTCCTTTACTATCTCATTTTTAGAAAATGGAAAAGAAAAATGGCTGATTTGGAAAATCAAGAAGAGTTGTCAGGTTTTGAATTAGCAAAAGCAGAGAGGCTAAGAGATTTACCTTTAACATTGGATCATTTGGAAGGTACAGTAAGGGATGCAGCTTAGATAACAATTTTGTTTTAACAATTATCCTGGTTCTGAAACCTCAAATTTGTTCATAAGCAATTTTTCATTTTTTTTTATTGTTAATCAATAATTTCAGTCAATTCATATTAAAGCCCATAATAAAGAAAATTTACGAACTGTAAATGCTATACTCAATTATTATGAGACAGGTGGGTTCAAATTGAAAATTAACTCAATTTTGAAATAAAATACTGATATAAATGAAAACAAAGGAACAAATTGAATTGTTTTGTTTTAATGAAATAATAAAAAGATTTATTTCTACTTCTTTTTCGACATTATTTCTTTCTTTTAACTTATGGACATGCTACGACTTTTTACAATCAGCAACATACAACATTTTACTGTTTATCCAATATAAAAATTCTACTTCATTTCACGTCATATAAAGCTACAACACAAATGTATGAAATATAATGACTATGTTTAATACGCTCGAACAAACGTTATGTATATTGTTGATCTTAATTACTAAAAGCCTAAACTTAATTATTACAGAACTTCCATCTGCAATATTACTATTAACTTTTTTTATCTCCAGATAATCAAATACTATGCGTAACATGTTTTCTGTCATTTCCTTTAAACGCGATTATACCATATTATTTACAATCAAAACCATCTCAGTTCTTTAAAAAAGTAGAACTTAGAACTAATTTTGTTTAAACTTTTTAAAAACATTTATTAAAAAAACAAAAGTATAATTATAATTATATTCTGAATATAAACAAGTTCTTCTGTTTTTCGTTCGGATTGTACATGGGAAAAAAATTGAAAGATCAAATAAACTCGGGGAAAAAAAATAATAAATAAATAAATATGTGGTCTTTAAAAATAATTAAATAAGCTTCATAGTATAACTCAGTAAATTCGATTTTAAACATAAAAAAAAATCACAGACAACACAAACAACTATACTCCTTATGCTATTTTTGTGTTTTTGTTATTCTTCTCGCCCCGCGATTGGGTGGTCCTTTAGGTTTTTCAAATTTTGGACGATGCAAATTAACTTTAGGGTGTACTTCATCGAGCAGATAATCGTGAGTTAACTCGTCAACAGAATCAATTTCCAACTGAAAAAATTAATAGCAAATAAAATAAATAAACTGAATAACAACTGCAACAACTTTTTACTCCTTCATGAGATTTTACCAACAGACCTTTTTATCGATTTGAACATTTAATTGTTCTATAGCGTCCAAAAGAGGCGCTTTGCAACTCGAATACAACATTCTTTCTTTTATGGAACAAGTATACCCAGGCATCGAATAAATGAAAAGAAGATTATCCAAATAGTCCCCTTCGTGCGTGTGTTTGAATCTGAACAAATGATATCTTGCAGCATCACTGGGAATTTTTTTCCTCAAGTCTTGCGTACTTATTTTTGAAGCTTCAACTAAATGTATTTTTTCGCCCTCTATATCTAAAATTTTAATAGCAATTAAAATGAAGATTTTCTACATAAAAGTATTCCGCCAAGAATTCTCTAATATCCTTTTTAATGCTAGATTTCATTTTTCTCCAATTAAATGAAAACAGATAAGGCCGTGGAACTTTTGGCGGAGTAGTTCTAAGATAGAACTCATTAAAATAGATTTTTCAGAGACGTTAAGAATATTAATGAGAACGAATTTACCTATTTTAAGTTGTACGTAATCAACAAGACTGCGACCTATGTCAATAATAGCTTTTTTGGCATTTTCGGAAATCGGGAAGGCTATTCCTGATAACGTTTTGTGTTTTGTATCAATACTGACATCGCTAACGCTTCCTATTTCACTCTTACGTAGTTCTATCAGCTCTTCTTCTCTATTAGTAAGAGGAGCTGGTTTTTTCATATCTTCTTTATGTTTTACATAGGCAGAGTAACTTATTTCATCCTGAAAAATAAAATAAATGTAATTAAAAAATAAAGTAATAATATTCTTTAGTTTTTGAGAAAATTTTGTTGAGAATTATATTTCTTAAAAATTATTTTTAGGAAATCTATTTTCAATGAAAGATAGATTTAAAAATAAAAAAATAATAAAAATTTCCAACATTTAATGGGAGTCTTAAATGCATTTAATTCTTTGATGACTAACCAAACTTGTGGCATGCAATTCTTCCTTAATGTCACCACTACCAAATTCTTGTTTCAAAGTTGCTTTTGTAGAAGCATATAACATTTTTTGCCTAACAGGAGCAGTGTCTGGAGACCAACTAATTAACATCCAGTCATAACTACTTGAACTTCTTGTGTCTAATCTACAGAAAAAAAAGAAAAATATAAGAATTGATTCGTGAAATAGAAGAAAATAATCTGCAGAATATGTTTTTCTTTCTTTCTCTTATTTAATTTTTTTACCTATAAAGGATATAGCAAGGTTGTTCTTCCACTATTAAAGAAGGAACTGTTTTTTCAAAATCTTCTTCCCATGATTTCATTATTTTTTTCTGTCCTGCTAAAGTTAATTGTTCTAAAAAAAAAAAAAATTAAAAATTAAAAATTAAAACAGGAAAAAATTGGAAATAAAAAAACCTCACCATCCTGTATAGAAATTTTAAAAGCTCTTGTCTTTCCATCTCTGCACTGGCTAAAAAATTTCTTGAGAGCATCATTTGCTAAAAATAAAACATTAATAAATTATTTAGCAATAAAAAAAAAAAAAAAATTTTGCAAATGCTAATCAGTCAAACTGTAACTAGTATGTCTTTCATCAATTTTAACAAATAAAAAAAAAAAAAAAAATCTTATGTAATATTAAGGGGGGAAAACGTCGGAAAATTCTTACGATTGCTTACATGGGGGAGGGGGTTAAAAATTTGTAAAAATAATTCTTACGTAATATACGGACGGCCCAGAATTGAAGCAAAATAGATTACGGTTCAACTTTATAACACACTGCTAGTAAGACACTACTTAGTTGACAAGATACAAAGAGAAGCATTCCGAATGTGTACAGGAACCATGAAATCCATGAGGATTGAAGTGACAAGCAGGCTGCATGTCTTTCAACTCCTTAAGTTAATGGAGCAGATTGAACATGGAGCAGAGATAGACATAGACAGATTTTCTGTAGTGACAGAGATAGACCACCCGGACTAGAGAGCCTAGAAGGGGAGAGGCTCAAACTCCAGGTATCGCACCAACAAAGTCTTGTGCTCTAAATAGGAAAACGACCAATCAGATACCAGCTTTGAACAATGCAATCCAATGAAATTAACGGAAAGCGGAAAACAACCAAACAGAGAGCTCTGATATAGAATGCGGCTCTCTCCTTCTAGGCTCTCTAACCCGGACTATGTGAAATCAACATTTCTAAACGAAAAAGCGAAGGATGCAGAAAAAAGCGTACAAATTTTTACCGATGGTTCGGAAACAGAAAGCGAAGTGGGAGCAGCTATATATCAAAAAGATACCGAATTCTTCCAAAAAATATCGCTGGAGAAACATAATATGATCTTTACAGCGGAACTAACTGCTATACATCAGGCAACAGCATCACATTATAATGGATACTCTCCCATAAGGAAATCTCGGGCAATGAAACAGTGGATCAAATGGCGAAAGAGAGCCTAAGATATATGGAATTCCGTCGACAGGAGCCGTGATAGCAGAGCAAATTAAAAGGCGAATTTATAAAACCTAGCAGAATTACTCAAAGGAGAGATCCAGGGATACAAACTACTGATTGAGTATTTGAAAGTTCACAAGATGAAGCTTTAAGAAACATAAAAACCACATTGCCTATGGCCAAGAGTCGCAGTACCAAAAACCAAAACAAATACATTGGGATCGCCCAGTGAGTCCAGAATAACTCATCTTTATCAGGCCAGATCATTAAACAACAAAGCAGTATCGCCAGTCACCCGGCACGATTTGCTTTTAAAAAATACTATACCTTTAATGCCAGTTTGATGCGACATTTTGATACTTTAGAAATACAGAAATGAATTATAAAAGAAATTCGTGTTGGAAAATGATGCCTACGACATCAAAGTAATAAATATTATTAATTATCCACGGTTCTATGACTCCTGTAGAAATTGGCCGGATTTTCTTCTTCACGAACCCAGTGTTTTTATTTTAAAAAGTTAAATTCATAAATTGGTATGTGTAAATACTTTTCTTGATTCAAAACGGCCTGGTTTAAAGCAGCTTTCAAAGCACTAAACTGGTTTTAGATTAACTTTAACTTATATAAATAAATAAATAAATAAATATAAAAGGACTACTGTACAATTTTTTTTTTTGTTGGCAGTTCAATTCAGTTTCTGCAAATCGTCGAGAGAGGCGCTGAAGGCATTTTAGTGTTAAGAAAATGATTCTTTTATCTTTTTACCGAAACAATTGTTTTAATTTTGTTTCAATTTTTTAATTATCACTTAATTATGCCATTACTTGAGTAATGGGTTGCATAAGACATAATGCTGGAAAATCTCAAAAAACCAAAACTTAATCGTTAAGATTGTAGTTTAGAGCTTTTTCGCTAGATGTCGCAATTTTTTTTCTTTCGGTTTGTTTTCTTGCACGATCTTACATACAGGTCAGGCAACTGCTATCTTGAAAAGTGTCCCCCGAATTTGAAGCAGGAGAATAGTTGCAAATTTGCTCGATAGATGGCTGGAGCTGTAGTTAGGGAATCACGTGATATGCCCTCCATCCAATCAAATCTTTCAAAACACTTTTTTTATGCTGGCTACCAGTAGAGCCCTATATACTGGGAGAAGCGCAACCTAAGGTTTAATTTTGATTGGTCCTTGCCTATGTATTTTTTTATGTAAGTGAAACATAGGCGTTGTGCGTTGCACGGAGGTCGACATTTTACCGTCCCGCGGAGGTCACCATTTTCCCGTCATAAACAACTAAGAATTTTACGCCATTTTACCGTCCATACGGACGCCGCCATGACACCAATTGCGCTTCTCCCAGTATATAGGGCTCTAGCTACCAGAAGACGTGATTCCCTAACTACAGCTCCAGCCATCTATCGAGCAATATGTGAACTATTCTTCTGCTTCAATTTCGGGGGACATTTTTGTCCATATGAGGGATACCCGAGTTGCCTGACCTGTATGTAAGATCGTGTTTTCTTGTTATGTTGCCAGCACTTCTTTCATATCATTTGTAAATAAAAGACATTTATTTTTATTACATTTGTTTTTAATTTGTTTAAGTAATACTTTCATATAAACTTAATGATTTGAAAGATTCACTCAACGAATTAACGGTAAGAAGAAAGCAGAATTGAACTAGTCGAATCTTTCGTACTTTCAGCATTTTTTTTAAAATTTAATTGTTGTTCCTTATCGACCATATCTTTTCCAATTAGATTATAACTTTTGTGATCGCATATTCCGTAAAATTAGAGACATTCATTCGATGAGTTGATTGACGCTGTTTAAATATTACGCCTTCATCGATAATTACATGTAATCTACATTTTGAACGTAATTATATGTAAACATATTGAAATAAACCTTTTTAACTGAAAGAGTTACAAACCTGCTAATTAAGTTAACAGAGTTGATAATATTCCCTGGACAGGATTATACTGCAACCATATCCTTATCAGGAGTGACTCAATTAGAAAGTATTATTTTTAAGTTACTGATTGGATAATTTAGTTATCACTTGAAAGGTTTCAATTTTCTTTTCATTGGTTTTTTACATTTATCCTTTTTTTTTCAGTTATGTAATGGCTGGAAAATTTAAATTAAAGGAAGAAATCAATCATGAAGCAAAAGAAAAAGATTTAAGTGAAAGTTTTTCTGACAGTCTGAGTGTTAGTTCAAGTTCTAGTTCTGGTTCTAAAGACCTTCCTTCCTTATTGTCTGATGCTGGGACCTACTCGTATGCAGCCATCATTGCTTTAACATTGCATGAGCTTTTTGACAATCAATGGGATCGAAAATTTAATTTACAATGCATATCAGTATTATTACAACATTTAAATTTACCGAAACAGGTGAGTTGTAAATTAGAAAAAATTCAAGTGATATTTTAAAAATAATTTTTTTTTTTTTATTTCCTATAGGTGGAACCTGTAATGATTAGTTTACTTGATGGACAAGGAAGCCAGAGTCCAGATGCTTATAGGGATCTTCTTTTACAAGAACCAGCTATTGCTGGGAAAGCAGTAATCATTATAGAAGATCTTTTATATTTATCAGTAAGGGGAGGTGAATATGATGCTCGTATGAGAGTTTTGATTCGTCATTTGTCTGTGCAATTAAGTGTTCCTTTAGAAATAGTTGAATTATATGAAGTTTCAGTCGTTCGATTTTTGACTGAAGAAAGTCGTCAATTAACAGAGTAAGTACAAAATTCGGTTTTTTAAAAAAATTTTTTTAATAAAATTTTTTTTAAAAATTGTATTATTAAAAAAATTTTATTAAAAAAATTTTTTTAATAATACAATTTTTTTATTAAAATAAAATTTTTTTTTTTTTTTTAGAGAAGAAAAAAATCAACATAGAAAAAGACAAAGAAACAAAAAAATGAAAAGATATGCTTTAATAGGACTTGCAACATTAGGAGGAGGAGCTGTTTTAGGATTGACAGGAGGATTAGCAGCTCCTTTAATTGGTGCAGGCGTGGGAACTATATTAGGGGCTGGTAGTGCAGCTGTTCTAGGGTCCACTGCTGGAATTGCTATTATTGGATCTCTTTTTGGAGTCGCGGGAGCTGGCCTCACTGGTTTTAAAATGCAAAAAAGAGTTGGGGAAGTTGAAGAATTTGCTTTCGGAGTTTTAACTGGCGATCCTGTTTTGCATACTGAGTTATATATCACAATTGCAATAACTGGATGGCTGTCTGATGAGCAGCCAGATAATTTCACAAAGCCATGGAAAAGTTTATTAGAGTCCAGGGAACAATATTATTTAAGGTGCTAATGATTTTTTGATTATACGGCCTGCCGGTTTGGATTATTGGAAACGTTTTTTATTCAAAATATATTTACAGATATGAATCACAGTATTTGCTAGAACTAGGTAGGGCAATGGATTATATCCTTGAATTTGCCGTATCCGTTGCAGCTCAAGAAGCTCTTAAATATACAATATTGAGTGGAATCATAACTGCCATAGCTTGGCCTGCCAGTTTAGTTACATTAGCAAGTGTGATTGATAATCCGTGGGGAGTTTGCTGCAGAAGGTATTTTTAAGGTTTTTTTTTTTAATTTCTGATACGAAAACCTGTGAGTTTATATTTCTATGTAGATCCGCAGAAGTAGGGAAACAACTGGCAGAAGTTTTACTATCAAGAGAACAAGGTCAGAGGCCAGTTACTTTAATCGGATATAGTTTGGGCGCAAGAGTAATTTATTACTGCCTCCGTGAAATGTCAGAACGGGACGGTTGCGAAGGCATTGTACAAGACGCAATATTACTAGGAACTCCTGTGACTGGATCTTCAAAAGAATGGAATAAATTAACTAGAGTTGTTTCTGGCCGATTAGTAAATGGTTACTCAAAGGTTTTATTAAATTCTATCATTTATTTGAAATCTAAAAACTCAAAATATTTTTCTTGTGGTTCAAATTCTTTTGTTTTTGTCATTTTAGAGCGATTGGCTTTTAAAATTCATGTATCGAACATTTTCAATGGCAAGCGGAGTGGCCGGCCTACAACCTATCAGTAGCCATGACAGGCGAATCGTTAATGTGGATTTAACAGATATGTTTCAGGTAATGAAAAAAAAATTGTTTATAATTGTTTTTAATACATCAAATAATTTAATTTTCTTTTGCTTCATTCATTTTATTTTAGGTCACGGCGATTATTCCGAAAAAATCAAAGATATCTTAAAATTGATCCACGTAAGAACATTAGACGAAGAACCTATGGATTTTGAATCTCTATTGAAGAAATCTGCTTCGGATATTCCTCATTATAACAAGGAATCAAAAGTACTGCATAAAAAAATTGTATTTTTCTTTTTCTAATTTTATTTTTCATTTATTAATTTTTTGTTAAATTTTTATTTTCAGATACCTCTGGCTTCATTGAGACCTTCAAGATCAGACGAAACTCTACATATGAAACAAAATAATTCCGTTACCTAGGGGTCATTTAAAAAACGAAAATATCTAATTTAAAGTTTTTCCCAATTTTTTGAAATTACTGAACGACGGTCAAACGGGAAAGAATTTTTAAATAAAACTGAATTTAAAAATCACATCGCAATAAGAAAAAAATAAAATTTAAATGAAAAAAAAAAATTATTTTTGTAACCGTTAATAATTAAACACCAATTTAAAAGAAAGTAGCATTAACGATAATATAATGACGAAAAACTGAATTTATTTTAAATGAAATACGTTATTTGTATGGTACATAAATGACTAAAATTTTATTTTTTTAATTATAACTTCGGTTATAACTGTCGCGAAATAAAAATTTTGTTTCACTGCAGAAAAAAATTCAAAACATTTTTGTTAAAGTAAAAATTTGGAAATTTTCGAAAAAGGTTCCGATTTGAAGGAACTAAAATTTTTGTTTCGATGATGCCTTAGTCCATTTTAAATCTTTTAAATGGAAAATTTCAATTTCTTGTTTCTTTCAAAAAGTAACGTATTTTTCGCCAAACATATCATATTTTTCGATGATATTTTCCATTTAAAAAACTGAATATTTTCTTCCAAACGAATGTGATAAGAACTTTTTAATGGTGATGCTGAGTAGGAAAATCAATTTTGAGTGTTGATTAAATTCAAAAATGGAATGAAATGTGATTTTGATGTATGCTGATATAGTATTAATTGAAAAGAATATATATGCGGTGAATTAAAAAAAAAAAAAAAAAACAGGGCTAAATATTTTTCAGGTTGATTTCATTACATAGCATAGATTTTTTAGGATCTAAATTATTTTAAAAAGTTTTTTTTAATTGTTTAAAAATTGCAAATAATTTAATTTTCTTTTTAAAGACGTAAAAATATCGCTGTTTTAATTTAAAAAAAACTATATTGAGAGCTCTTCTTCACTTCTACACCTTACATTGTTAAGAAATCGGGTGTATTGCTTCAGCTATGGTATTTTGCCCCTTGATGATGTCGATGATGATATAGAGAGCTTGTTTTTTTAGACTTCTAAAAATTATTTTGAAATCTAAAATTAACCATTAGCTATTTTTTAAATTTAAAATAATTGCACTTTTTACGAATTTTAAAATCAATTAGTTCAATCAATATTTAAAACGAATTTTGTTATTTTTGCATTTAAAATTATGCTTTGTTAAAAATTTTACATTCATAATGCCCTGTTTGCAATTTTGTTTTTTCATAAAAACTGTTCTAAAAATTTATTACCTGACTTTAAAAAAATAGGGTAAAAATTTGTAATTAATTGTCTTATGGTGAGTTGAATTTTTATTGAATGTGATGACTAAGATAAGATTATTTTTGTAAGGAAAAGCTAGCTGTTTTATTTTTATGAAGGACACAGATGGATATCTATTTTTGTTTAAATATGTGAAAAAATTATATGAATTGTTTTCTGATTGGAATCGAATAGTTTCTTGTTTTGTGCAGAAGTTTAAAGTGAAAGAACTGATAAAATACCTCGATTCAATTCTTTATAGTATTTTTAAAAAACAAATAGTTTTAAAATAATTGTGATCAGTTGGTAAAAAAAAATCGATACATATCACATGTTTACAAAACTTAAAAATTGTAGGAACCAATTGTTTTAGGGAAAATTTTAAAATATTTAGTATATTAAGAATTTATTGGTGATATTTTCAAAATATTTACTGGCCAAAATAGAGCTTTCCTCAAATTGTTTTTTTCTTAAGATTCTCTAAAGTCACCCTAGTGCGTTAAAATGGAAAACACTGATAAAAGTTTTATTTATTATTTTCTCTTATTTGTTTATTTATTCATTTATAAATGAAGTTTGAAAGAGCGCTTACTAAATCATTAAATTAATTTCGGCTATAAAATGTAATTTAAAAAAAAATTATTTTAATTTAAAAAAAGACTGTACTTTTGAAATTAAAGCCAGATGCAAGGGAACATGTTATCGCTTTTCTTGTTACGAAATTAAGCTTTTCAGCGCTCTTTTACAAAATATTATTTCTCGCTTTAAAGGCCCAAGATAATTTCCTAGGGTTCATAATTAACAAAAGCAGAGTGCCTGCTGGTGAATTTTGTCCTTGTGCTTTTTCTTTCAAAAAAAAAAAAAATTTTTTTTTGGCTACTGGCTTAATGTAGGTTTTTAAACGAGTAGAAAAGAAAGAAAAAATTAAGAAAATTAGCCATCAAAATAAAATAAAAAAAAAAACAATTTTTGTCTTTATTAAAGATTAAAATTAATCAGGGTAGAGTACATGTTTAAAATTATGTAAGAATAATGTTTAGAAAAATTATACCGCATTTTTATTTTTGATTACGTAATTTTAAAATGAGTTATTTTCTTTAATTAGAAGTTCAGGGTAAGCTTATGTAGTACTTTCAAACTAAAAAAAATTAGATATGTGAACTGTCTCCTATTTCTAGGAATCATATTAATAAATTTGTCATTTAACATGAGTCAATGATCTCAGTATTGAAGTATTGTATTTTATGCTCATAGAAAATTTTGGAATTTAAAAAACGTCCAAACAAAATTGGTACATATCATTTTATAGACTATGATTAGAAAATAAAAATTATAAATATTCCATATTTTTTTGTTGGGAGTCCTGATCATTGAAATATAATTTATTTTAGATTTGAATTAGATTTAATGTTAAAGTTGTCAAAAGGTAGAAGGTGTCATTTTAATTAAATGGGTATTTAAAAAAGTAGAGTTTGTTGGCAAAACACTTGCATACCAAATTATTTTATATTAGATTTATATTAAATGTTACTTTGTTTAGCTAATTACTTTATGTTGTTATCTATTTTAAGCTGTAGAGAGATGTGAATAAACCATCATTTTATTTTACTATTTTTTTTTTTTAGTTTAATTTAATTTAGTTGAGCTTTTGAAAGTTATTTACATGAAATGCTTTCTAATCAATGGCAAGTAGTAACTTATGGCTGTGTAGTACTTTACTATAGTAACAAATTTCTAGCAATCAATATATTTATGAAATGTATAGAAAAATATCTAAAACCTGAATAAAAAATTAATGAAAAGAATGTATCAAAGTAATTTTTTATTTTAATATTTTATTTTTCTCCTTTTCTTTACAAAATGAACAAAACTTTTATTTTTAATCCCTATATCCTGCAATTTCTTGTTATTATCATTTAAGATTACATCATTAAATTGTAAATCATATGTTTTCCAGATATATTTCCATGAAATTAATTTTTTTCTAATCTGCCCTTTTTCTTGCCTATTTAATTTTAAACTAATGAATCTTTTGATGGATTTTTTCAAATCTCCGATTGTTCCTTTTGCTTGAGGCACCTGAAAGGTTCAATAATTATTATAATAGGACTGTCATCTAATTTTTCCAGAGATTCCATCAAAAATAAATTTTATAGACTAGTAACTTACAATTACAGGCATTTTGTCATCATCTCCCCGAATTACGTAAACAGTAATGGATTTCCCGTACTGCAAAGCTATTTGATTATTTACTTCTTCCAATGTAACTTCTGCCGGCAAGTCGGACAAAAAAGTATCATGTTTCAATAACTCGTTTAAAGCAGTTTCAGTAATTTCATTTAGTTCTTCATGAGTAAAATCAACTTTATCATCACTTTTGTCTTCTTCCATAGTTTTTGAGGTTATGTTTACATTTAATATTTACAAACAAAGGCATCTGTATTGACAGTTTCCTTTGGAAATATTCCTTTTCCTTGACATTGATTTAAAAATGGCCGCCTAAGGCTTGTAAATATTCGAATTTTTGTTTTACTTTTTGCGGTTAGTTTTATTTATTTCAAAGAATAAGTTTCATCTGTCATGTTTTAATGAATCAAACTACTAAAAATTATTACTCATGAATCAAAATAGTCCGGTTTTTTAACGGGAAAAGTTCGTAAATACTCGATACCAGAATGGTAAAAGTATTGATTTTCTTAATTCTAGTCATTATTTGTGATTCGAAGCTAGTCATTTAAAACTTAGTCAATTTAGATACTATCATGCAGACCATACAGGACGAAACAAACCCGATGAATTTTACCGAAAACCAGCACGGTAATATAATATTAGAAAAACTTCGCATGCAGAGGGAATCCGGAAGATTTTGTGACGTTATTTTGTATGTTGAAAACGAACGGTTTCACGTTCACCGTAATGTATTATCATCTTTTTCGCCGTATTTCGAAAGTATTTTTCAGTCCCAAAAAACTACGAAGGAGAAATTTAATATAACATGCCAACGAGCTGATATCTTTCAATGTTTCATAAATTACATGTATTGTGGGACCATAGTAATTGACAAGAATAATGTAGCTGAAATGTTTAAATTGGCGCATCGTTTGGAAGTTGCTAAATTGAAGCTTTATTGTGCTGAATACTTAGAAAGATATTTAGACTTGAATAACTGTTTAGCTGTAAAAGACATGGCAGACCAGTACAACATGCCATTGTTAAGCAAACTAACCACTGGATATATTCAAAGTCATATAAATGAAGTTTTAAATCATTCTGAAATTCTAGAATTGGATGTTGATAAATTGGAAGCATTTTTATCAGACAAAGTCTTTGGTTTGACTCAAATGCAGATAATGCAGGTGATATTAAACTGGACAAAACATGATGTCACCAAAAGAGAAAAGCAATTAAAATCTATATTAAAATTAATTAAATGGACAGAGATAGATATTCAGTATATAAACGATATAATAGAAAATGAAAATTTGTTTGTAACAAGTGAATTATCATTGTACTTGATGCTGAAACATTTAAATGATAATGGATTAACTTTTGCAAAATTTCATACAGTCTTGGATACTCTCAATCAAAAATACTGTAATTTCCAAAGTGAGAAACAGAAAGAGCAAATGGGAACAATAAGTAAAGTTAAAATAAGTAAAAAGAGATTTAAGAAAAGGCAAAGGCTGTTAAGAGCCAATCCAATTGCACGTTTGGCTGCCTTGAGATCTGCACTGTTGTTAAGGGGCAGGCACACCCCCAAGGAAAGATTTTCATCTACCAAAGAAAATAATTTCATTTCCCCTGGAACGAAACAACCCGAAACCGAATCAAATAATTCGGAATTTTCTGAAAATACCCTTAAATGTCATTTGTGTGATCATTACTCAAATGACACAACATCACTAGAGCAGCATTTAAGTGCAGTTCATTCCAGAGATGTTACGTATAAATGTGGAGTTTGCGGTTTTGTGTGCCAGTGGAACAATCTGTACATTCAGCATATCAAAGGGCATTTTCCAGGGCCACCTTATAAATGCGATTCTTGTAAGTTTCAAACTTTTTTTCTAATTAAAAAAAATTTGCGAACATCAGAATAAATACTAGTTTGTTCTTTGCAGGTGATTTTACAAATGAAAAGTTAAATGCAGTTTTGACGCATCGATCCGTGCATGTTGAAGAGAAAACTCATAGATGTTTGCAATGCAGTTTTCGAACTAGATCGCAGGTTTGTGCAATTTTTTTAACGTTAAAAGGAGTTTCAGCTTTCAATATTAAAATTTTTTACATTGTTTTTACTGGTAGGCGAGTCTAATAGCACATTCTAAATGCCATGTTACCCAAAGTCAGTCAAATGAGAAAACAAACCAGGCCTTATCAGAAAGGGCATACGTGTGTGATGTGTGCGGATTCAGCAGTAAATATTTAAGTCATTTGATTGCTCATAAAAGAATTCATTCTGGAGATGTATACAGGTAAAATGATAATACTAAATTAAAAAAGTGATTTTTCACAATGAATTTGAAAAAAGTAACAATTTTTTCTTCTTTATTAATTTAGATGTTCATATCCTCATTGCAAGTATACCACTGCTAAAAAATCTCAGCTTGGATCTCATGCTAAGAGCCATCAGGGTGTTCGACCTCATTGCTGTAACGTTTGTGGACGGGGATTTCTTGAAAAAAGTCATCTGGTAAGTATTTTGAAAGGCATAATTATTATTTTTTTTTCTGACTTTCTGTCGTTTAACTTTTAGGTTCGACACGAGAGAATACATTTGGAGGAAAAACCGTTTAAATGCCACGAGTGTGATTATGCGAGCTCGAGAAGAGACAAATTAAAGGAACATCAAGCTCGACATCATGGCGATAACGCTTCTGCCAAAGTACCTTATAAAGCAAGGCCTAACAAAAAACCAAATCAGGTATATTTGTTTTTAAATTTTATCTTCCGGATAATTGTATTAAATTATTCGGTCTTTTTTCATTTGCTGAAATTAACTTTTTTAAAAACAACTTTAATAATTTATTTTTTTCCCTGTCAGCTTTTTCAAGAAAATTTTAACGAATCAAATGCTACTAGAACACACCAAAGCACGAATACGAACGAAATTCCCGAGGTTCTGGTCCAAAATCATAATATTTCAACTCCAAATATCAACTCATATGTTACTTTTACCGCCAACGAAACTCACGTCCACCACACGTCCGCCGTCACATCTGCCACATTAGATTTTCACCATCAACAGCTTTTGACTTCGACTAATACCAGAGTAAAAGAACATTCCTCCTCCACCACAAGTCACAGGACGCCTCACCAAAGCTCTGCGGCTGCCGTGGCTGCCGCTATGATGTTAGACCCAAGATTTCATCATAGCAACAGTGGGACCGGCCCTTATACGACTCCTCCTGTTTCCATGGCCACAATGGTGAATCAGGCCGCTGGTCAAGTCGTACAGTCAGGGCATCATCAAGTTACCGAATATCCAACCGCACTTATGTCTTTATTTTAAATTTTTACTCTATTGTAAGTGATATTTCTTTGATATTAGACTTAAGGAAGAAAATGAAACTGTACCGTGTTGTTTGCTCGTTTTAAATATACTGTTTTATTTAAAATTATATGCGCATGACATTCCGGGGAAATGGTGCAGCAGGAGTAGGATGAACCGGATGTACCGTTTTTATCCCAGCTGATCCTTTATCTTTTTTCTTCATAAACTTTGGATACAGGCTTAAGTCCAAAGGAGGCTTTTCTTGACTTTCGTACTCGTTTTTAAGTTCTTCCAGCCGTTTCTAAAAATTTAAAAATTACAATTTAAAACGCTTGAATGTGATAAGTAAATCATTGGGGTGCATCTTATTTTTCGAAAATTTGACTTCTCAAAGTCTCATCTCCGGAATCGGTGCTCACTTATGCACATATGCTCAATTTTTTTCCCTTCAAATTGTTTACTTGATAGGACATCATACCGACTTTAGCCCAAAAATGGCAAAAAATCGATACATTTTTTTGTTAAAATTTTTTTTTCGAATATCGCAAAATTTTCTGTAAATTGAACTCAAGTAATTTGTTTGTGCATAAGAAAGCATTGGTTTCAGGACATTACAAATTCTGAAAATAAGGGTAACTCTCTAGTTATTATAACTTTTTACCTTGTCTCGGAAAAACATGCAGCAAGATCTCATGGTGAAATAATAAATAATTTCAACTCCAGACAGTAAACTGAACCCCAGAAATAAACCTGCGATCCCGCCAAAAGCAACTAAAACAAACGAAGGCATTATTTTAAAACAACAGATTAATGCTCATTGCTCATCTTTCTACAAGGTCGCCTTCTAGAGGACTACATTAATATCATTATAAATTTTTGACTTTAAACTTTAGGGAGCTTTCAAGTATTACGTAAGACCAAAAGGGGGGGAGGGGGTACTCGAAATTCTTACGATTCCTTACTTGGGGGAGGAGGGGGGGGGTTTGGCAAATCTTACGTAAGAATTTTCATTATAACTTATTATTACGAATTTTTTTTAATTTCAAAAAATTAAGCTGTTTTAATTTTTTTCGAATGTCTAAAGTAGGAAAATTGAAAATTTTTTTCAAAAATTTGAATTCAAAAAATTTTTTAAAAAAAAAATTTTAAAAAATTTAAAATTTAAAAAATTTAAAATTTTTTAAAAAAAATTTTTAGAAATAAAAATTAATTTTTTTATGAGATTTGGTGCCAATTGTAGCTATCTTTAGGGATATTAGTATGAACTTTAAATCTAGATTTAAGAAAAATATTACTCCCAATTTAAAATTGGCGCTAAAAAGAAAGTGAGGGGGTCCGCGAAAATCTTACGTAAGGTGGGGTCAAAGAAATCTTACTAATTCTTACGAAGGGGGGAGGGGGTCCAAACACCCGAAAAAAGTCTTACGTAATACTTGAACGTTCCCTTATAAGCTAAATATTTGTTTCGTAAATTAAAAAAGGCAAACAAAATTTTAGCTTTTATCACATAATCAGACCCCAAAGGTTCCAAATCAATTTACTAAAACATGAAACCCCGAAGTAGTCGAGTAGGAACTTTTCGGTTTTAACTAAGATCGCGAACTTATGTTTTTACCATCATCTTTGGTTTCGTTCAAGTGGTGCCCTGGTATTTCTGCATAAGAAGAATGTTCCTTTTTAAACCTCAATACTAAATTCTAATTATTCTAGACTGCAAGCATTGTTCGAATCTTTTTAATCTGAAAATTCTAAGTGCTTAAAAAGTTCCAAACATTCATTTTTTACCTAATAAATCGACCCATCCAAACAATACTTCCCGTTTGTATCTTATCATAGGCCAAGAGACAAACGAAACTTCTAACGCTTCTGCTTCCCTGTTCAATATAAAATATACATTAATTTTTTTTCGAAAAATAAATAAATAAGGGATCATACAAGTATTACGCAAGCACTTAACAGGAAAGGGGGGAGGGGGTTGATGGAAAGCTTATGGCTGCTTACGGAGGGGGGGGGGGGGGGGGCTATTCCATGTTTTACGTAAAATTTGAAGTTTTAAAAAGTTACCATTAAAAAATATTTGCTGAATTATTCAGTGTAGAAATAATGGTCTCTTTAGTTCATAATTTCATTTTCTGATTCCTCTAAATTAATTTTTGATTTTATTTTATTAAGTAATTTTTGATATTTTTATACTGATTTATTAACTTTTTAAAAAATAAATTCCACTGTTCTTTTTTTGACGCTTAATATATTATTTCAGAAAATGAAGAAGAAATTGTAACAATAATTTTTTTGAAGATGAAAATAAAAATAAAATAAAGTTAAAATGTTAAAATATGTTTTTTGCAAATTAATAAAAAAAAAAAAAAATCTTACGCAATATTAAAGAGAGAGAGAGAGAGACGGGGGGGGGGGGGGGGGGGGGGGGTAATGGTACAAAATAGGAAAAAAAATGCTTAATACTTGTGTGATTTCTAAATAAATAAATAAATAAATAAATAAATAAATAAAATAAAAATTAATACTCACGATAATCCTTCCGTAAGTTTATCAACTTCGTAAACAGTATTTTTGCATCCCAGTTCACAAGGACATATATCTTTCGAAGTCAAAGTTTCTGAAATATCAGAGAAGAATTAAATAATAGTAAATCTGTCTAATGTCGCTTCTCATAGTTTTAAATTAAAAACCTGAAAGCCAATTTTTTCGACGGTTCCAAAACTTAAAAATTTACCTTTGTGCTGAGCAATGCAGACCAAGCCGTCCAAACCACAATATGGATATTTTTCCTGTTCTTTGTAAAGAAACGGGATGCATTTACATTTTTGATAAGCTTCCTTGATTCTGCATTCCCGCATGCAAGCTCCGTACCTGAGTACGAAATAAAGTCATTATTTTTAAAAAAAAGGAGGAAAAATTAAAAAAAAAAAAAAAACTATTTTTACGTATAAACGTCGTTCGTGATGAGTTTTAATTCATCTGCAAATACGCATCTCCTTTGTTTAATGCTCAGTTGTTTAGCGTCTTCAGTAGTGTAAGTTGATTTAGCAGAAAAGGAAATCTTTTTAACTCTCTTATCCCAAATATGTTGAGGTTCCATATCGATGCCGGGTGTTTCATCCGAGGAATGAATAAAAATCTGAAAGGTAACCATTTTTTTTCGTGAACGATAGATACCTACTTTAAATTGCCAGAGCAACTATAGGCCTATAATTTTTCTTTCGATGAAAATGGAGAGTTAAATTTTTAATTTTTGGAACAGGTAACTATGGGCGCTGATATTTCGATAAATAGGCCTGTTTTACCTCTGCAGGATTATTGCTAACTCCATGCATGTTAAACGTCAATGCCCATTTCGCATCAGTTTCATAAATATATTCCTGTTTGAATTCAGGAACTGGCTTCGTCCTCCTAAAATAAAAATAAAAATAGAAAAAAATAAAAAAAATAAAATAAAAAAGTAAAAATAAAAAAAGGGATGGGATTTAAAAATATTTTGAAAAGAATTGTTTTATTAAAGGCCATTCAGATATTACATGTGTACGTGCATATGAAAACATCCCACTTAAGGCCGAATTACACGCGGCTAGTGTACTAGCTCGTCTCCTATATTTAACTTGTGTACAAACTACTCGCTAGCTAGTAGGAGCGAGTAGCTTGTACTTAAGTTAAATATAGGAGACGAGCTAGTACACTAGCCGCGTGTAATCCGGCCTTTATAAAATTCGCGTAGTTTGTTTCGTTTTTTAACCTTTTGTAAACAAATAAGTTTTCGAATCAAAACCAACTATCCGGATTGTACAAGTGGGAGGTTTTCATATGCACGTACACACATCAGCATAATTTTAAAAATTCTCGACCCCCCCCCCCCCCTTTGTCAGCCAATTTAGGCCATTTCTTATGAAGAATTAACATGGGCGTCAGAACTGGACAGGCTTGATATGCTGACGTAATATTTGAATGACCACTTTTGTTTCCTGTAATTTTCCTGCTGTTTCAGCAGGGAAAAAGTCTGTTTTTTTTAAGGAAATAAAACCAGTTTAGTTCTTTTATCTATCGATAAAACTTTTAAAAATCTTACCACGGTATATTCTTTTCCACGTGTTTTGAATTAAATGCGTAACAGATTTTTCTTTCGGTCACTATAGGGAAGAATTTTTCACAGCATTCCATATCTTCGTCTTTCCATTGGCAAGAGTAAAAAAGTTTTTCACATCGATATACCACCTAACATTTAGGATTAAAACGAAAAATAGACTAACATATTCAATTTTTAATTTTTTCCTAAGTAAAATAACAGGTCATTGAAACAAACCTCAAAGGCAACTTCTTTCATATCCAATTTCGGAAATGATCCATCTTTCAAAAAAAAATCAAACAGGTCCATATTTTCATAAGATAAAGCTCCGATTTGTTTTATATACTTTTTCAGCATTTTTTTATCGCTGAAATCGGGGAATTTTCTGAAAAAGAAAATATCATCAGTTAATTTCATTCGGCATTGCAAATATAAAACATAAAAAAAAATTAAATTACTTTTCAATGTATTCGGCAACCAAATCATCGTCAACCGGATCTTCTAAACAAACGGTGACTGCAGGAAATTCAACATCCCAGTTGTGGAAATCCGTGTCCAAACCTGTGATTGTAGGGTTGGTTTGAAACTTTTCCCACAGGGAAACGATAATAATTAAAGTAACAGTGGCTCCAATCGAAGTGCAACAAAACCAAAGGAATCTAAGTTTCGAGAAGAAAAAAAAAAAAAAATCAGATCTTTATAATAATCAAAAAACATATCGCGAGAAAATTTACTTTTCGCAAAACGGCCTTCCTTCCTCAGCGATATATCGAACTCCGTGCAACGTCGAATTATCAAAAAACTCCTTCGTCTGGTACGTCCAACTCGTTTTAAGCAACTCATATTTTTTGCTCGACGGTTCTGGTTTCATGATTTTCGTACGTTACAACTCGAAATTCCGCAGCAAAATGAAAAGGGGGGTAAAAATTCGAAAAAAAAAAAAAAAAATAAATAAAAAATAAAAATAAAAATAAATAAATAAAATCGTAAGCGATGACAATGGAAAAGCAATTATGTACACAATGTTTGTCACGGTCCTCACGCTATATTACATTTTCCTTATCTTAAACTGAAAATCTGGAACCCTTATTAATAAAACGATTTTTATTGATTTTTTGGATATGCCAAAAGGAAAAATCTGTCTGAATAAATAACTTGTCAGTATTAATGTTTTAAGCTCAACCAATCTGTATATTATTCATTTTAATCATATTTCCCTAATTTTTTTTTACTATACATTTTACATAATACATTTAAATCATATACGGTACCCATGGAATGCAGATTTGGATTCATTACAAAGAATTTAGTAAATAAGTAATTCTCTGTTGAAATTTTTATAAAATTATTTTGAAAAAGCTCTGTTTTAGATCGGATTTTTTTTTTTTTGTTTTTATTCTGTTCAACTATATAAGTGAACAAAAATATCTAGATGGTCCGCAAGAAGTACACATTATTTTGGTAACAATTCTACTTCTAGAATCGGAAATTTTTTTTTTATTTCTATGAAGGTACATTCAATATTAGCAGGTTACATTTATTGTTGATTTAAAATAAATAGATTTATGAATGACATGATTTTTGTTTTCTGAATGACGATATGAAAAATTATAATGCAATGGTTAGTGCGTTGTTAGACTGACCCTAGAATTAAGTTATTCGATTACTGCCCCAAATGCCATACGGTAACTACAGAAAATTCGTATTCCATTTTTAAAAAAAAACATCATATTTCGAACTTTGCATCGATTACAAAAAGCAAAGACGTATTCATGTCGAAATTTCGCTTTATTAAAGAAATATTGCTTTCAAAAGGATTTTGTTCGAGTTTTTTCAAAATTATTTTACTTTTTTTCCCCCAAAACCAAAATTATGAATTTTATAAATTTACAAAACCAGACAAATTCTTTGTAATTATAAAAAAAATGAATACACTTTTCGGAGATTAGCGCACATGTCAGTGATAGAATTTTAATGATTTATTATTGTTTTTGCTTGAATTCCCCCTTTTTTTAAATCTTAAAAATAAGTTTTTTTTTTTTTTTTTTACATTGACCATTATACATTTTTTTCCATCTACATTTTTTTCTGACATAAACAATCATTTTTTATATTAACCTTTTTTTTTAATTTTCAGTGAGTTCGTAATCAACTAATTGCTTTATAAAGACTATATATATACATGTACATTCGAAAAAGAATTGGAAATATTTTATTTATTTATTTATTTATTTTCTTTTTTTAATTTTCAAACACTTCGTTATTACTTCGTCGGAAGAAAAATCTACTGAACCCAACATAAACATAAACATAATAAAAATATTAATAAAAAGTAATCAAATAAAATTTTCTCACGAATTTTTTAAAACACAGCTTTTCATCTTAAATTATAAAACAAGTAGTCGATTAACAAAACAATCATTTTTTTCATTCACATGCTTTCCTATTGTATTGCAAAAAATTAATTAATAAGTTAATTAATTTAAAAAGAAATGATTTATTAATCAAAAAAATAGTCCATTTATTTATTTATTTACTTATTTGGTTTTTTTAACGTTTTATGACATATTTTTTTAAAAAATTAGACAATAACGATTCAGACACAAAACAGCGATAAAAAGAAAGTTCTGTTATACTGGAAGGCGTTTTGCATATGCAACATGCATATATTTGAGTATCATTATTCAAAAAGAAACAAAGAGGGGCCTACAGCGCAGTTTTGTGCCAAACATCAAAAAATAAAATTCAAAAGAAATAAAATTTCAGGAAAATATTTATAGCATGTGAAGAAATAGAATAAATTTTAGATAAAACCATCTCTTTTAAACAATCATAACAACAACTTACAATTTAAGAAAAATGATATTTTTTTTAGGCTAAATTTGAATTTATCCGCTTTAACAAAAGAAATTAAAATAAAATTCGTGTATCTAAGCTCAAACGTTTAATGCGAAAAAATTTCAGTTTATAAATTTGAGCTAGACTACAAAAATGTTTCGTAAATTATTTCATTAAAAAATAAATAAGTACAATAAATAAGAAATAAATAAAAGTCACGCGAGTTTTTAATAAAAATGACATTTTTTTTTAAAATACCGAACTTTAAAAAAAAAAAAAAAAAATGTGATATTGGCGAAAACTTCTAGATCCGATGATATTTTTATTGAAAACCAGCAATATTTAAATACTCAAACATTCAATTTACATTTTAAGTTCAAGCGGATCATTATCACCTTTAGCTTTAACTTTCTTTTTAGAGCTTCAGGCGAATTTTCAAATTTTATTCCACCTTAAGCGGATGAAATCAAAGCGCAGAATTTTCAAGACACATCGAGATAGTTCTTTTAGAGGGAGATATAACGAGATTCATATTACAAAATTCAAAGAAATTTCGATTGTTTCGATGAACACAGCAACGAGGTAAAAAGCTAATATTGATTCATTTCTTTTTTTTTTCTTTTTTTTCTTTTTTTTTTATAGAAATTAGGCAACCGAAGTTTTTTTCCAAAAAATCAGTCTTCGAAACAATACCTACAGTGCTCCTTTTTTTCCATAAAGTAAACTTAAAATATGAAATAACAACAAGAACAAAAAAAAAGGTAATACGTTTTTATTTATTTGAAAACTGAGAAAAAAACTTCGACCACCAGTGCTATGTAATTCTTTTTTTTTTTTTTAATAACCTTCATTTAAACGTTGAAAACGTTAATGATATTTTTTTTTTCTTGTATGTAAATTAATGCTATGAAATGAGACAACTGATGTTAAAACAAGAAAAATAGTGCCGATCAGGAACTAGAAGTTGATTTAAGTTAATTTTTTTTTTTTTTAATAAAAGAATAATTTTTTTTTGCGACTTTTCATTATGCTTTTTCGGTAATCAACATCATCGTCGAGAGCTGTACACCTGATTGTACACTCTGTAATTTAGGTTAGCAGTTGCAGTTACCATTATGTGGTCCCTGAGGTGCTTCTGTTAATCTAGTCCCTGCAAATATTACAAAGTATTAAATATTTTGAAATAACAATTTTTATTTTAATATTTGGGGTCATTCAAATGTTACGTCTGCATAATGTTGACAATTTTTACCCCCCCCCCCCCCCCCCCCCCAATGCGCTGACGTAATATTATAATATCGTGGGCTCAGTATTATATTGTTCTAGATACACTTCCCAGGTTGACACTAGTCCCTTGTACTTAGCTTATGAAAAACGCGTGTCAACCTTGGAAGTGTATCTAGAACAAAATAATACTGAGCCTACGATATACCCTCTTTAAAGGAGCTTAGAGAGCCTAGAAGGAGAGAGTCGCATTTTATATCAGATCGCTCTGATTGGTAGTTTTCCTTCGTGGTTCTAGATTTTGTTCTAACCTAAATTGGTTGCTTCTTATATCCAGAGTATCCGCGGGATTCCAATACAATTTCCATAAAGTTGTTTTTTTTTTTTTAAAGATTGTATTTAATTTTTAAAAATTAAAATAGACATAGCATCAAATACTCAGTGTCTAAGGGGAAAAAAAGACCAAATTCATGTGCCCCTACATTTATGGGATATAGGCAACTTGGAATGCATTTAATAAAAATAATTATAAACTAATGGTAGCTCTTCTATTACAAAACGTAAGAGATTAAAAATTTGATTGCATAATTTTTTGAGGTATCTGAAAGTAAATTTACCAATATAAAACTAATATAAAACCGAAAACATTAACCAGTTTAGGTTAGCTCAAAAATCTAGAACCACGGAGGAAAACTACCAATCAAAAAGCAGCATGGTTATGTATGGGAATCGCGACTCTCTCCTTCTAGGCTCTCTAAAGGAGCTGAATTATTCTGTTGATTGTTCGAAAAATTACCTTTATTAGCCCCTCCTGCCATTAGCGTTGGGTCGGAATCCAAACTTTCAGACATCTTGTCGCATATTATGTCCACCAATCTTTCAAAAACAGCCTAAATTGAAAAAAAAAAAAGCAATATAAGTCATAATCGATTTTTTAACCTTTGATAGCAACTACTCTTTTTTATGGAATTGCCGCTTTAAATTTTACATTTTACCAAGTCTAATAAAATCGAAATTTGAAAACTCAAATGAATATGCTTTTGTATTAGCTTAAATCTTAAATCAAAATTTGAGCTTCATAAACAAGAACCTGCAATAAAAATCTATATTGCGCCGCTGTCGTATCTGCGCAATGTCAAGCTCAAATTCCACAGCAGAACCACAAATGTGGAGTTATAATCGGATTTTTAAAAAAATATCACCCCGAATTTTAGGCTTTAAACAATATAATCAAAACAATGAATTGGCCAGAGCCGAAACACAAATTATAGGTTTTGAATTTCGAGTTTTCATCTCTCATCCCTTCTTTTGTGTTTGCCATTATTGTTTTCCTGAATATTTCTTTTAAAAATTGAAGATTTTCAGTTATAGGCATTACCCAGAAGAAGACAGTAAAAAAAAATGACATTGGTTTTTTTTTCTATATAACAAGTTTTAAGGTTGTCAAACACAATTTTTTTTTTACAAAAAATTAGTGCAACTTTCTTTTCAAAGAACAAAAAATTCACTATTACGAAAAACACCGTAGACTAATTCAAACCAATTTTAAATTTTCTTTTTAAGTTTTATTCTGTAACTTAACTTAAAATTCACACGTATTCAACAAATAATTTTTCAATGAATTACTTTCTTTTTCATAATCTACCACATTCTCCTTTTATGAAATAAAAAAGCTATAGACCAATATTGCCTTGAATAAAAAAGTTTCCAAACTTAATAACCCAATTTTCCCTTCCTTTTGGGACTAACCACTACTGATAGGTAGGATTAAGTAAACTTACTTTAACATTGACATTTTCCTTGGCTGAAGTTTCAAAGAATTCGATGCCGAGCTGCTCAGACAGTTGCTTTCCCCTTTCAAAACTGATAACTCTTTCATCTTCCATGTCACATTTGTTGCCTACTAGAATCACTTGAGCGTTGTCCCAAGAATACGTTTTGATTTGAGTTACCCTAAAAAAAAATAAATAAATAAATAAAAAATACTGGATTATTAATGGTTTGTTTACACAACCGGCCGGTTAGCCGGACGGTCAAAAACGAGGATTTTTACGGCAAACTAAATCCGCTACGGGCTGTCGACTGCTATCATTTCCAAAATGGCGGCCGGCTTTGGATTGGTTAATAAATATTCTCTTCTCATATTCGCAACTTAAATAGACTGACGCGACCTCTAGTGATACACTACATTGGAGTTTTAAACTTTTTTCCCAAAAGAGCCAGTGTATTTTTAACTGCTTTAAACTTTTTTCAGCCATCACCGCATGCAAAACCAATTATTAGAGGTGGTTCAGGGCTGCTTAAAGATTTTATTTTCGATAAAATTTCTTTAATGCGCGACAAAAAATATTTCCATGTTAAAAGTCCATAAGAAACTCCAAGTGGTGCTGCCATCTATAGTTCATTTAAGTTGCGAATTAAAGTCATTTATTAACCAATCCGAAGTCGGCCGCCATTTTACCATGATAGCAGCCGACAGCTCCTAGCGGATTTAGTTTGCCCTAAAAATCTTCATTATACAGATTTTAAAAAAAATTCATTTTGTTATTAAAAATTCGGTTTTCTACAAATAAAAATATAATCGGATCGGACCGAAACCGTGCCAAAACGTTTCATGTTTTAGAGGCAAAGATTAAATGTTTAAAATGTATGAAAAAGGCTTCATGGTTCCTAAATTTGATCATTTTTAAAAATGTTTTTGCAATAAAAAAATAAAAAGGCCATTTTTTATTTTTAAAAAAATAAAAAGGCCATTTTTTATTTTTTGTCGTTGAAATAGTTCCCAATTTCACCGCTAGAACGCTGCACTAGTCTCTTGGAAAGAAACATTTTTTTTTAAAATTGCTAAAACAATTAAAAATGATGAAATATAAGGGGGTCGTACATAAATTACTTAAGCACATTTAGGGGGCGGAGGGGGTCCAAATTTAACATCTTACCCATAAGCTAAGCATAGGCGAAATGGGATAAAGCTTGCAAAAAGGGCCTAACCCATGCTTACGTAATTTATGTACGACCCCTAAGAACAACTAAGTCTTGTTCACGCATTTAAAACCATAGGGGGTCGTACATATATTACGTAAGCATATTTAGGGGGGGGGAGGGGGTCCGGTCAATGCTTACGTTTGCTTACGAAGGGGGGGGGGGAGTCTGTAAAATCTTACGTAAGCATTCATATATATATATTTTTTAACCAATGGATATAAAAATCGATTGGAGTAATAAAATAAAAACAAAACAAAACTGAAAAAAAAATTATAAAAATTTCAAAGTTTGAAATTCAAACCATTTAAAATGAAGTAAAATCATAAAAAATGAGGAAAATCTTAAAAAAACTAAATTTAAAGGGATTTTAAGGAAAGAAAAATATTACGTAATATTAGGGGGGGGGGGGTCCTCCCAAATCTTACTTTGTCTTACATGGGGGGGGGGAGGGGGTCAAAAACTGTCAAAAAAATGCTTACGTAATATATGTACGATTCCTAGATCTGTATCTCTGAATATATCAAAACGTTTTGGCGCGGTTTCGGTGAGGTTAGATCCAGTTTTCATGTATAAAATACCGGATTAAAAAATGATTTTTAAACATATTTTTTTAACATTACCGCCCGGCTAACCTCCCGGTGATGTAAACAAACAAGAACCTTAATATTTGTTTTTGCTTAAGGAAAAACAAAAAATTATTAAATGTATTTACCAATCTTGAACACTATTAAAGGATTCTTCATTCGTGATATCATACATGAGTATAAATCCCATGGCACCCCTGTAATACGCCGTTGTTATAGTCCTGTATCTTTCTTGACCGGCAGTGTCCTAATGTTTTGAATAAACAATAAAAATTAAAAAATTAGTATTATTATCATTTATTATTACGTCATTTTATAATTATTGTGCTACATCAATCATTACCCACCCAGATTTGTAATTTAACCCTTTTGTCGTGTCGAAAAACTGTTTTAACTTTGAAATCGATTCCGACAGTACTGACAAAGGCTGAAGTAAAGCTGTCATCTGCATATCGAAAAAGGAAAGACGTTTTCCCAACGGAAGAATTCCCGATAATTAAAAGTTTGAACATGTAATCGAAATTTTGATCCGCTGCATCCTTTTGCCATTTTGGATCTTGTCCCCCAGCCATCTGAAAGTAACAGAAGAGAAAAAAAAATTGGGCCATTACTCTGTTTCCTCTTTATATCCTTTATATATAAAAAAAAAAAAAAAAAATCTTCTCTTCTTCGGTTTTATTTGGAATTATTTTAACTTTCTTTTGTTATCATTTTCCCTTCTCACCTTTTTCAAATCCCCTATCGGGATTTCAACAAGCGATAAAATTCTTCCGTCTCTGTGTCTACTACCTTCTTGATATATCTCATTAGACTTAAACTTCTGCATCGAAAATTTTTAATAGATACAACTTTTTTTTTTTTTTTTTTGAAAAAGGATTTAAAATGATTTCTCATATAAAAATCTATATGTGAAACGTTTAGTGTTCATAACAGATATAAATCTGATCGGCCATTTTATTTTATATATTTGTTACCGTCAATTCCCGTTTTCAGGCAATTCGAGAAATGAAGAGTCAATTCAGGCCCGTAGCCAGGGGGGGGCATAGGGTGGCTCAGCCCCCCTGTGAAAATACTTGAGCCCCCCTGTGGATTTCAAAGAGTCATTCCGGTTAAGATAGGGGTTTTGGGCCAAGAGACCGATTTCGCTCAAACTTTGGGGTATGATACTATAGGGTAAGGGTAACTTTGCCCCAAATGTTCAGCCCTCTACCGTTGCTTGTTTTTGCCTCAGAGCCAAATATGTGATTTTTGGAAGGGTTTAGAAAAAAATTCATAACTTTACCAAAATTAAACCGATTTGAGCGAACAAAGCGCAGTTCGATAGCTTATAAAATGGGCTTTAAAGGGGTGTATATGGCTGATAAAAATTCCGTTAGCAACAATTTTTAAAAATCGAAAAAAAAATATTTTCAAAATTTTTTTTGGGTTTTTGAAATATACCCCCTCGCCGTTTTCACATATGTTTTAGAGGGCTTTGAGAGCTTTCAAATGCTTTTTTGGAAACTAAAATCGGTTCAAGCAAACAGGAGTTACGAATTTTTTTCGATTTTTCCCCATTTATTTCCATATTGACACATGTGGAACTTGCAGTATGAAGTTTCGATGAAAACATACAAATTACTTGTAAACTGCTCAAAATTCTATCTGGGACTATCTCATTCTTCTTTAAATTCTGCGTCGAATGCTTTTTTATTCGATTCTCTCTGATTAATAACGCAGGAAATATAATAATTTTAAATAAATGTTAATTATATGGAAAAATAATGAAAATTGGCATTTTTTTTCGTCCTGAATTAGAATTACGGAACAGCGTACACTAAAAGCCGTTAAAGAGTGTAACTACCTTAGTTACACCTGTTGCCGGACTAGAGGGGGCAGATAAGGCATTTGGGGCAATTGGGAAAAGGAGCAGTAAACTTTCTTTCAAATGGTCGTCAAATGTTCGAAAAAGTATCTAGAAAAATAAAAAAATAAAAAATATATATAAAATAAAAAGAGAAAATTATGGTTCCCAAAAAAATCTGAAAAAAGTTTTATGTTTCCATCTGTCCATTTCTGACTCTCTTTGGGCCGCACATAATTGGTAGAGTCTCTCACATTTGTGAATAATAGGGCTTACATCAAGATAATTTGGATGTTGGCATCAGCCAGAGTAAGTCAAGAAAGTAGCTCTTTATTAGTTTCATCATTAGTTTTGAAATTGAAATAATTTGTTTTCCCTCCACTCCTCCCCCCCCCCCTTCTTCAATCAATCCAGACCCACCCACATTCACCAAAGTTAAAAAAAGAAAATTAACTTTTCGTATGGAGATTATTTAAACTTGCAGTCAATATCGGGCAATGCTCATCCCTCATTCTTAAAATAATGATGTAATTAAAGCATAGTCCTTAAGAAATATCTGACATAATTAAAATACTACTCTCAAAAAAATTACTATTAGTGGTTAGAAAAATTTTAACTAGGCACAAATTCTAGTTTAAATCGTACTGTAAGTAGTAACCGCTTTTTTGAGTGTAGCAGGAGGGGGATCCCCCTCCCCCTCATAATTTTCCCATTCCTAAATACAGATTCTCCATTTTTTTGTCTGGAAAATATTGTCTTTGGGTTTAGAATCCTTTAAATGACTTATGACATTTACATTATTTTCATATTTTATCTTAATGTACCTATGCAATGTTTCCTATCTGAAGGCAAAAGCTTTAGCTAATTGATTGTATAGGACGAAAATCAAGCATCCAGTCATCGTGAAATAAGAAGTATTACTAGTGAAATAAGAAGTACTAGTGAATAAAAGTACTACTGAATTAAGAAGTACTACTTTTGAAATAAACCAAATACGGACGAAAAGAATGCCAATTTTCATTATTTTTCCATATAATTAACACTTATTTAAAATTATTATATTTCCTGCGTTATTAATCGGAGAGAATCAAATAAAAAAGCATATTTAAAGAAGAATGAGATAGTCCCAGATAGAATTTTGAGCAGTTTACAAGTAATTTGTATGTTTTCATCGAAACTTCATACTGCAAGTTCCATATGTGTCAATATGGAAATAAATGGGGAAAAATCGAAAAAAATTCGTAACTCCTGTTTGCTTGAACCGATTTTAGTTTCCAAAAAAGCATTTGAAAGCTCTCAAAGCCCTCTAAAACATATGTGAAAACGGCGAGGGGGTATATTTCAAAACCCAAAAAAAATTTTGAAAATATTTTTTTTTCGATTTTTAAAAATTGTTGCTAACGGAATTTTTATCAGCCATATACACCCCTTTAAAGCCCATTTTATAAGCTATCGAACTGCGCTTTGTTCGCTCAAATCGGTTTAATTTTGGTAAAGTTATGAATTTTTTTCTAAACCCTTCCAAAAATCACATATTTGGCTCTGAGGCAAAAACAAGCAACGGTAGAGGGCTGAACATTTGGGGCAAAGTTACCCTTACCCTATAGTATCATACCCCAAAGTTTGAGCGAAATCGGTCTCTTGGCCCAAAACCCCTATCTTAACCGGAATGACTCTTTATATCCCAATTCCAAATCAAACTCTAATTTTAACAGGAAAAAAATTAATTATCATCCAATTCCCTACTCTGTGTAAGACATAAAAAAAATTCCAGCCCCCCTTTAAAAACCTCCAGCCCCCCTGTATATGCCGGTCTGGCTACGGGCCTGAGTCAATTCTAGAATTGCCTACAGATTTTTTCATTTTTGGGCAATTTTAGAATTGCCTAAGCATTTTCAGAATGGACTGAAATAATTATTTACATTTTTCAGTCATTTCTATAATTGACAAACGGTCGGGCAATTCCCCAAATGAATAAATAAATAAATGTTTATTTTCATTTCTAGAATTGCCTGGGAACCGGAAATTATCGAAATATTAAATAAAATATTGAATAAATATTTTATAAATGCGAAATAAACAGGATTTATATTTTTTAAATGTAATAAAAAATTAAATGTAATTAAAACTTATATCACAATGAATTATCACATAGTCAAAGTAGTCAGTATTAAAAATATATTATGTACCAGTTCAGTATTATTCATTTTATTTATTTCGCATTTATAAAATATTTAATCAATATTTATTTATTATTTCGATAATTGCCGGTTCCCGGTGCCGGTAATTTATTTATTCATTTCGGGAATAGCCCGACTGTTTGTCAATTCTAGAAATGCCTAGGCAATTCTATTTATTTCAAAAATTTATTTTTTCATTTCGCAAATTGCCCGACCGTTTGTCAATTCTAGAAATGAGTGAAAAATTTAAATAATTATTTCAGTCAAGTCTAGAAATGCCTAGACAATTCTAGAATAGCCCAAAAATGAAAAAAATCTGCAGGAATTGACTAGTCATTTCTAGAATTGCCTGAAAACGGGAATTGACAGTAAAATATTCATAAAACCGAAACGGGAAACGCAAGTTTCAAATTAACGATGATAAATAAGTGATATTTTTAAGCTACAAAAATTCAAGGCTATTTGTCGATCAGGATTTCGAGTTTTGTCCGAAAAAAAATGATCATCACAATACCGCAATCGTTACGTCGATCATGTGGTTAATAATGACCGCATATAAATTTCGATTTTAAAATGAGAAATTTGAAAAAAAAAAAAAAAAAAAAAAAAAAATCGCATTTTCAAAAATTTACCAGGTTACTCATTTGACTCGAGGTTGATGTTACGTCAGCACTACAGGATGCCCAAAAAAGCTGTAATGCAGGTTAATAATGGTATTAAATGCGCCCCCTTTGCCCGGCTTTGAGGCCGGGAACGATTAATTTCGTCCCGGTTGATTTTTGACCTACCCTCGGAAATATTTGTTTCCTTCATATATTTCCTATTTTCCTGGAAAATCGGAAAATCTGTCCGATTAATCATTTGTTCAAAATGAAACAATTCCACCACCTTTAAAAAGATTTGAAAATCTTACTAACTTATCCATTCGGTATCTTCGACAACCAACGAGATATCTTGATTCAGTCCAAAAAAAAAAAAAAACTTCTCATTTACTCGTACCCTATCCAACCCTTTCACTTTCAAAGGAAACGAAACTTGCAATTTCAGCGTTCGATCCTCTTGTTTATTTTCCGCGGGCTATGAATTGACTAAACTGAGCTGCTGTGAAACATACTAAACAATTCAACAAATGACATTTGATGGAAATAATCTTTTAAAACATCCAGCACCATTTGTCATAATCTCATTTCTCACTCGGCTGTAAATCCGATCAACTATAGTTCACAAACCCCCCCATGTGGGAGAATAATAAATATTAAAAGGATTTTGCAGATTTATAATAAAAATTATAAAGCAAACTCTAATTAAGTTTATGTTAATTAAATAAAGTGTAAAAAATAATTTAAAAATTCAAATTCACCCCGAAAGCTACAGCGTATAGGAAAAATCAATGATGTTGCCCTGGGTCAAAATTCGTGAAAGTTTTGCATGTTTGAATGTTGTTAAAAATGACATGCACATACCTGTTAAGTCTAAAAATAATCAAGTGTTTTTAAAATAATTTTTTTTTTTTTTTAATCCCGGTTTTATATGGGCTTTTATCGGAAGAAAAAAAGAGTTCAAGGAGGGATTGAACCTGGTATTACAATGAATCCTCAACAAAAATCTTGCACTTTTTAGGGCTACATTATTGAAACCTGAATGCTAAGCACTGGCTATTTTTAAACAGAATAAGTTCGAGCGTTCTTAAAAATATTTCCATAGCTTATTGTCGAAGTCGAAGTATTAAATTTGGCACAGCTTATAAGTTAATAGATGCCTAAGTGTCCTCACTCCTACCTCCTTAGGGGCCGTCCGTAAATTAGGTTAGTATTATTTTGGCAATTTTGACTCCCTCCCCTCCCTTGTTAGCAAAGGTTAGCATTTCGGGACCTCTTCCCTAACTTTCTCTTACGTTAGACTTTGGTTACTCTCACTGCTCCTTAAAAAATTTGGAAAAAAAAAAATTAAAATATTAAACATTAAAAAAATCTGAAGTTCTTCGGTACTTAAATTTTGCAAAGAAAAGGTTTGAAACGCATCTGATTGCAAAATCACTTGATAAACTTTTGATAAAAAATATTTGTAACAATCAGAATAACACTCGGAATAACATTATTTATTTAAGAGGAAAAACTATCGCCTTTTATAATATTATAAAAGCCGAAATCTCTAAAGTCCTTAACTTTTATGGACAAACAAACAACACTGAGAGAAAAAATTTCGTCGGGTACTTGAGCCGAATGGGAATCGAACCCACATCTACCGTTTGCCGGACGGGTGCTCCACCATTAAGCTACCGACCCGCACTCGACGAACTCTCTCTCAATGAGGGACTTAAATGCAACACGAATCACAAAGCGCGGGAAAATCCAACTAGGCATTAGCCACTAAATGTTGGCACGAATTGAGAATGGAAGCGGCAAGTCAACTTACGATAAGGGAGTAACCCGAAATCATTTATTTACTTATTTTAAAAAAAAAATGAGTTAGCTTACATAATTTAAAAAATTTAAATTGCTTTAATTTTTGCACTTTTATTACATGAAACAAATGCTAACTTATTAGAAATGAACCCCTTCACTGTCAGCAAAAGTTAGCATTATGAATACCCCCCCCCCCCTTTTAACGTGCTAAAGTAATATGGACTTCCATAATTAAGGCATTCATACACTGAAAAAAAAACTAAGATTAACATTAGTAGTGTTAGTTCAAATAATATGAGGGGTCGAATACAGACAATCCTTTTCTTCGCTTCAATTAATCCTTTTCTCGGCATTAATCCTTTATTGTAAGGCTGGTTCATAAATTCATGAATAGGTTTCATTCAAGTGTTTTTCTTTGATTCAATAGATTTTTTGCTTAAACAATTAATTCGTTTTCCTTTTGATCAAACGAAAATTACAATAGGGGTATAATGCAATTAATTTTTAAAAAAATTAAGCATTGTTTTTCAAGCTTTTGTTTCAGGTAATTACCGAAGACGTATTTTGGAAACTGAAATTTTATTTTCTTCATATTCATATTTCATAAAGCACGCAAATATGTATTGTATATTACTACACACTTTCAGCACTATGATCACTGTAACACATTTCTCTTAACGATAGCTAAATATTTGAAACTTTTGGTATAGTTATGATCACAAAGCTAAGTGACCGCAAAAAGATAAGAATATTTTATTTCCGCTTAAGAAAAAAAAAGGGAAATATACTGATATTACAACTTGATGACACTATCTGGAGAGTATATTTTCTAAAGAACAAGATAATTGATTAGTGATTTTCAAAACGGATTTTAACACGAAAAATAAGATAATGCCATATGAGAGGTAATTTTATGATACTAGTTAACTCTTCTACACAGTGTTGCCAGCATCAAGGAAATTTCCCTTTTTCAAGGAAATTTTGAAGGTCTCAAGGAAAAGGAATTCCTTGAAAAAATTCAAGGAATTACAAGGAAATTTGAACCCTATCAAGGAAATTTAATTTTTTCCCCGTAAACAATATGATAGCACTAGCGAATCAAATGCGATTCACTTTAAACCGAGAAGGATCGGAAAAAAAACCATACAAAATAATAAAAACCAAAAAAGCCATGGACATTACCAATAGGATTTAGACAAATTTGACAGAAAACCTGTATTTAGCGATTAATGTTCAAGGAAATTTTACGACATTAAAGGAAAATTCAAGGAAATTCAAGGAAATTTGAAGAAAAAAAAAAAGGAAATTCAAGGAAATTTGAAGGACAAAAAAAGGAAATTTTGAATTTTGAATCTGGCAACACTGCTTCTACAATTTTTAATACAAACTTTTCTTTAACTCAAGTCAAAATAGACATTAAATTTTCATTATATGAAAATGTTCTTTAAAATGATATTTTTCGATCAGCATTCACAAATTTGCTAAAATTTTTGTTAATGAATTTCTATTAGTTAACTCAAGTGAAAGTAGGCTTGACTTAATTGGATTTAAATTAATGAAATAATTTTAATTCCCCCCTTTTTACTGGTTTAAGTAAATTTTTTTTCTCAGTGTATGTCTGCTTGTCTGCCTTTTTGGAATATAAAAAGCACGTGCAACTCTCAGAGGGAAATTCATTTGAGATTTAAAGCAGACAAAACGCGCATTTTAATTACAGGTGATTTAGAGGGGAATCCGCGTGTTGATTCGAGACTTCAGTAACACAATAAGAAAAAAATAAAAGTAAACAGAAGAGTGTCTTCATGTTTCTTCTGTTACGTTTGTACGTAAGCCCTGAAGGGTCCAAACTATTTGCCACTTGTGTCGTTGTTTGCTCCGGAATTGATATTTGTTTGTTCCGGAACTAATAATTTTACCGCTGTTAATTCCGGAACAGGCGGTGCTTGTTTCGGAACTGGCAGAAAAATAAAAAACATTTGGGAAATAAAAATAAAAAAACTCCAGGAAAATAAAAAACATTTGGGAAATTTTCTTCGATTTTCCGGGAAAATTTTCCGAAATTTGGCAATTAAAGGGTTAACAAATTCGAAGTGGAAAAAATCGTCAGGAAAGGCTAAGAGTGATACAATGAAAAGTTATTTAAGTTAAAAAAAAAAAAGAAATTACATAGCTTAACAAGTCTTCTAGAGGAAAGCAATACCCTACATCAGAGTGATGGGCTAGAAAAAAAGTTTTGGGGCAAAATTTAGGCGCAAAGAGGTGCAAAAACTGTATGCGGGTTTTGATTTAGAACTTTTAGGCTTTATGAGACCATGGAGATTTTGAAGACTTTCAAATAAACCGAATAAAAGCTTAGTTGAAAAATAATTTTTAATAAAATTTTAAACGTTAAAAACGAATTACCGCCAGACAAAAAAATTTGGGAAGGAAATAACTTTATACTCCATGATCGCTGACTATCAGTAAATCATATTCAATTACTTCTGATTTCTTTAAACATAATATGCCAACAGCGTAAACAAATTTTATGTCATTATTAACAAAAAGTTGGTCAAAAACAATATAAAAAAGCAAAAAAAAAAAAAAAAAAAAAAAAAAAAATGTTCTTAATGATTTTTTTGTTATAAGGAACAGAAACAACCTAAAAATTGTGTTGTCCGATCAGTTATGTAAAATTATAAAAATTTTAATCCAATTTTGTCCAAATATATATATATTTTTTTTTTTGGCCCACTGTGTATAGCGTAGATGAATTCAATCACATTTAATCATCCGTTTTTATCTGGAAACCGAGCAACCTAAAACACGTTAGCACTATTTTGGCAATTTTTGCCCCTACCCCCTTTTTTAGTCAAGGTTACCATTTCACCCCCCTAAAAAGTTTTTTAAAAAATTAATGTTAAACATTTAAAAGATCTGAGTTCTTCGGAACTTAAATTTTGCAAAAAACAGAATTTTTTTTTTTTTTTTTTTTAAATTTATACCCTGGTAAAACTGAAAGTTTTCTTTTTTTTTTCTTTAAGTGAGATTACATAATTTAAAAAATTATTTCATTTAAATTTTTTCATTTTGGTATGATTATTACATGAGACAAATACTAACGTTAGATATGTAAAACCCCTCCCCCACCCCCCCTAAACGTGCTCACGTGTTTTATGGATGACCCCTTAAAGTAAATTCAATCGTAACTTATTTATCAGAAAAAAAAATTTGCATACACTTAACTATAGAAAAATATTTTAAAATAAAACAAGATTTAATATTTATCGAAGAGTTTCGTGCTATCTTAGAACCGAACCACATAACCATAAGGTTTCAAATCGATTTTTCAATGGACACTTGTTGATCCCTAATCTTGGTTTTGCAATCTGATGCTTCTAAACCCAATAAAGGACAGAAAAAAGAAATATGACGAAATTCATACGCCCCAAACAACAGGTACAAAACAAAGGTCAAGGTTCTTTTTTTGAGAAACAAACAAAACAAAAAAAGAAAGAAAAAAAAGGATTGTTGAGTTGAATTTGCTCCTTTCCGAAATTGAAAGCGTTTTGAAAAGCGATCTCACCATGTCTCTGAACTTTTATAAAAGGAAACTCCCTGCAGGATATTCCAGCTTTGATTTCCCGTGTTTACTGATCTAGTCAAAATTCGAATTTGATGGCCCTGTAAATTTATGTTCTCTGTTGGAAAAAGAGAAAGTTTTTGCTTCTCTTCTGATTTTGAATTCATTTAAAATACTGTGTATCGTTACTATGCTTTCACAGACTCGTATCAAATCCCATTGTAAGAATATAATGAAGATTTTTTAAAATGGCCGATTCGTTTAAAATCACTAAATAATGTATAAGCCATGTTACATATGGTATTCAAATAAACAAACGAATAAAAAATGATGTTTGCTTATATAGATTTCCTTTTAATGAATATGCTATACAAATTTTAATCTCCGTATCATGGATTTCATTTGGAATGAACACTATTCAGTTAAAAAAACAAAAGAAAATTCTTTACACTTTTCCCAAAAAACAATATGGTAACATTAAAAAAAAAAAAAAAAAAAAAATAAGTCACAAACGAACCATATTATAGTGAAACGTGTAACTAAAATATTTGTCCCATTATCATATGCAGTTGGCAAATACGTTTTTTTTTTTTTAAAAAAAAAAAAGCACATGCGTTGTCTCTTGTTGAATGATCCTAATCTCGCAAATAAATCAAGGTCATTCATAATCGTTCCATGAAAAATTCATATCTCAAAAAATAGGGCTCAAAACTTTCTTAAATCTTAAGAAAAAGGGGGGGATTACTGTAATAATTAAACTTTCATTTGTAGTTTAATTAGGAAGGATAAGTTCAAAGCTCCGGATTTAATTCGTTAAGACTTCAGTTTGTTTATAATTCGTTAATGAGGAAACCGCATAATTAGGTATATTCTTACAATTGGTTGATTACTTTCAAGTTTTCACGAAAAAACGGATATATTAATTAATTAATTAATTACATAAGGGACCGTTGAAACATTACGTCAGCACGTTAGGGGGAGAAGGTACTTGAAATGCTGACTTTTGCTGTCAAGGGGGAGGGGTTGGGCAAATTTGACGTCAGCATTTTATTATAAATGTTCCAAGTTTTCGTCATTTAAAAAAAAAAAAAATTCTAGTCCATTTTTTAAAAGTTTTTCAGGGCCCTCAAGAAAAAGTGAGTGATAAGTCCGACAAATACGTTATAAAAACTTATAACAAGATAAATTTTATAGTAAATATACGTAATAAAACTTATGTAACAAGAGTCAAAATTATAATCTTGGTATAAGTTTTTATTCTTCTAACTCACTTTTTCCAAAGCCCAAAAAAAAAAAAAAAAAAATTAGCGGTTCTCAAACTTACCGAAAATTATTAAGAAGATGAACAAGTTTCAGCATGAAAGGTATTACTAAAAAAATTGACAGAATAATGTGATCGAGATTTGGGAAATCTCTATTCATTTATTGTAAAAAAAAATTTCATGAAAGTTTTTTTATTTATTATAATGCCCGGGGAGTATCCTCAATTAAAATTTGATATAAATTTGATGTAAATTCGGAAAGGAGGTATACGTGGTGCTGACTTTTGCTGACAACGGGGGAGGAAGAGGCGATTAAAATTGATAAATTTCATGTTGACGTAATAATTTAATAACCCCTAATTAATTATACTGTAGTACATAATTGTATTGTTTTCGGAGGTACTAATTTTTTATTTGGTGAGGGGGTAGAAGGGGGGGGGGGGTGGCGGCGAAGGCATGCTTGATTAGATTTACATTATAGCTCCATTATTACATCAAGCTCCAAAGATGTTAAAAACAAATTCAGCACTTTTGAAATCCATTTATTGACGAACTATAAAAAGGAAAATTCTACCCGTGATTTTTTTGAACTTCCAATTTTTTTCCAACCGCAAAAAAATTTCGGAAACGGATTCGAAACACAAAAGATCCTTATTAATTAGACTGTCCTAGCTAAAAATTATCATTGAACATGACCTCTAAATCGAACTTGTGAGGAGTTGTTGCCATTTTTGGGGAAAAAAAATCCGTTTTTGGTCCAAATAACCAAAATTACAATTATACTTCTACTGAGGGGTTGATCGGAGAAAATCGGGATGGTGAAATTCGTGTTTTACGGGTATTTTATCATAAGTATGAGCGATACCAACAAAATAAAAAAATTTCAGGGCTCCAAATTCGACTTTTAGTCGAATTTCAGCCGGGAAAATCAGGCATAAGCTCAATAAAAACGCGTTTGACGTCAAAGGGGTTAATCGGAAAAATTCGGGATAGTGAAATTCGTGTTTTACGACCTTGAAAACATAAGGAAACACTTTTTCAAAAAATTTTGCAAGCCTTTAAAATTGAGTAAAAAAATCGAGATTAAAATGCCGTAATTTCTAGACGCCAGAAACACCAAAGTGGCTTTGAGGGGCATTAAGAGGTGAAAAAAAATTGAAAAAAAATTTTTTTTTTTTAGTAGTTTTATACCTAAAGAAGCCCAATTTTCAACAAGCATCCAAACATTTCAAAAAATTTTTTAAAATGACTCAACCTAATAATCATGCAATTAACTCACTAATGAAGGCAGAACTTAATTGTTTACATAAGGGATTAGTGAATTCTGAAACTTTTTCAAGCAGAAAATTAAGCATACACAGTAAAAAATATTATGTAAATATGTTCTAAGAGGTCCACATAAATTTTTCGTGTTGTTTCTCCCATAAGGCAAACATAAAACAAAAACAACATAAAAATGAGGTGGACCTGCTTATGTTGATTTATGTTGATTTTGACATAAAATTTTTTACTGTGTATATTTGATATTATGACTTTCAATAACAATTGTAATGATAAAACTTTGCCTAAAACTGTACGAGAAAAAATAGCGATTTGCCGTCCACATCAATCCGTTTTTTTAAAGCAAAACAAACAAACCCCCTAAAAAAAACCCACCAATTTTGTAAAAAAAAATATGAATGCCACATAAAGCTAAAACATGGATCTCCGACCTCGCTTTCTTTCTTGGAACTGATAATGTTTTTCGTTGGAAAACTTCATTTCATCGAGCGTGGGTGGAATGATAAACGGAGTCATTTACTCCCGTTAAAAAAAAAATGTAAAAATTAATGGAGGAGCTTCCAATTTTTCGATAAAAACCGATGAAAGAAAAAAAGATTCGATTATTACCCAAAAATCTTTCATTGACTGATCAAAAAGCTGGAAAGTGAAATAACGTGTAAAAAAATGAAAAAAAATAAAACGTCCAATATTTTTTTACTATCTCATAATTATCAAAAACGAAGAAAACGCAACCGGGCTATTTCCCGTGCACCGAGGTACATCCATTCATAAATGGGTAACTAATTTATGTCGTGATATTATTAGCATAACAAATAAATAAATCGTTTAGTCAGTGCGAGTGTCATTTACATGGGGGAACATTACGTTTTGTACAGTTTGCCGAAAAAAAAAAAATCGATATTAAAACGTTCATTCTGCGACAGCCGAAATTATAAAAAAAGCGAAAACTAAGAAGAGAAATACTTTTCTTTTTCTCTTTATGCAAAGAAGGGGCATCGTTTTAGTAACCTACATTACACAATTGGTAAAATATAACGAGAGAGCACTTTCCGCCCATTACAGTTATCGATTCAATGAAAAAAAAAAATTTTCCCAGGATATTTAAAAATTTTCCAATGGGAAATTTCCGAAATTCACATATTCTGTAAATAAAAATCCCTCTTTTTTTCATTCAAATCGATCGCCTATGTTTAGGTTTAACGATTGAATTTAAATCATAACGGAGTAAAAACGAAAGGAAAGAAAAAAAAAAAAAAAAAAAAAGGGTAATTGAAAAAACGTGAAACTCACCTTCTTTTAGAAACCAAAGATTTCAAAAGACCAGGTCTAATCAAATTAAAACGATTCAAAAAGAAACTAAAACAATCGGTGATATAAATAAAAATGAAAATTTTAACAATAATATATGATATAACACATTTTTTCCCCCTTTTTTTCTCTCTTTTTCACGGTAAAGCTGGTTGATCAATTTATAAACGCGCATGCTTCGACTGTAGGTTTTTCACCTGCGCCCTTATCGCGATCGATACAAACCGCTGGAAAAACAATTTTTTTTTTTAAGAAGTTGGTACCACTTACTACTTTGTCACATGCTTTTTTTCGGAAGGATTTTCAAAATTCGGTGTCTCTGAGGCCGTAAAGGTTTTGGATATATTTTTTTTAAATATCATTTTAGGTTTTTTTTTGCTTAGTTGTTTATTCAATTATTTATTGATCAGTTACACTCTGAATCCATAACGAGAATGTAGGCATTCGCACTAACCCACACGACAAAATGCAATGTCGCGGAAAATCTAACGGAGCACTCCTCGGTAAAACAATATTTAACTTACGTTAAGTCTCAACTTTAGGAAGATTTTGTGGTGCAAATAATTCTGATATGCAAAGAAATATTTTTATTTTTATTTTTATTTTTATAAAGGTATCACTTTGACAAGAGCAAACGAAAGATAAATTGGTGTTATGGATTTTATGAAAACGATTCAGGACAAGGACTCCTCCAATCGACATCAAACTATCCCTAGAAGTTTCTCCACAGTTTATAAGGTATAAAATCAGTGGAAAAAAAATTTAACTATAATTTTCTATGCCGGAAAAAGTGTTGAACATTAACAACTTTCAATTTTTAACGTCGAATCCAAGCAAAAGGCAAAAACATGTATAAGTAAGACACTTGCAACATTTTTCCCCTTTTCGTACTTAAAGGTGCCATTTTCGGTTGCCGAAAGACGAGTGTAGAAAAACGAGTGCCCTCCCGGCCCTAGTTTTTTTTTTTTTTTAGGTGTTGCAGCATATCGTATGAAAGGACTTTGGAAATGGTCGGGGTAAGCGTTTCAAATTTTTTGGCATTAATTAGCCAATTTGGATTAATGACGTTAAAACCAGGTAAAACTGGGAAAAAAAAGGTTTTGAAATAATTTTAAAGCAAGTGTCTCAACGAACGCCTTTTTGCAACCAAACGACATCTCAAAAATTCAAAGCAGGCAAAATTGAAAACGACTTTGGTCAGTATTTAAAAATTGTTTTCGGTCAGTATTTTAGTGGCCAATAAAAATTTGATCAGTAAAAAAAAAATAGTTGGTCAGTGTTAAAATTAAAGGATCAGAATTAAAATTAAAAAGGTCGTTATTTTAACTAGATCAGTAAATTAATTAACTGCCAAAAATCGATTTTAAGATTTTGACCCTTTTTTAGCCCAATTTCTCCCTTTGAAAAAAATTTTAAAAGTACATATATGACGTATTTTTTCATGAACATTCTCCTTGCGTTGCCCAAATTTGGATCCGGCAATAGCACTACAGACGATTATATTTTATACGATTATATTACGGCAATAGCAAACGATTCCCCCGACTTGGCAAATTACTGCCAAAAAAAAGCACCTACGTCCCCTACATTGCCCATAAATAGAGTTTTTTTTTCCTTTTTCGTTTGTTTAAATGGGCCGCTCCAATCGGTTGCAAAAAAAAAAAAAAAAAAAAAAAAAAAAAAAAAAAAAAATGAGAAGTGAAAAATCAACTTCCGTTGAAAACCTCCGTAAGGAGCTTCCAAAAAAATTCGGTTGATGGTCTACACTGTAAAAAATTTTGTGTAATTTTAACACGATTTATAAGTTAAAAACGGTCCACACATTTTTATGTGTCAATAATAACACAATAACAAATATTGCCTAGCAACATGTGTCAAAATAACAATAAGTGTTTGTCAAAATTAACATAAAAAGATTAACAAACAAAGTGTGTAGACCGAGTTTGTTAAAAATACACAAAATTTTTTACAGTGTATAAGTGGTCTCTAGGATACCCTAACTTATCCCCAAAGTTTCGTCCAAATCGGTGATTTGGGCAGGTACATATAGTTATACGGTAGAAGCCTTTTAGTTAAAGCTCCTCCAGCAGCCAAAATCATTCCCGTATCGGACAAAAAAGCAAACGAAGAAGGCCTAAGCTTGCTACAAGGTCATTACTGGTGGATTAATTTTGTAAGTTCACTTTTTTTAAAAAAAATAAATACTAACCATTTAAAATTTCACTGATCAAGCACAATTTTTTACCTGACCGAGGTCCATTATTTTTGCAGACAAAACAGCATTAATTCCACTTACCATTTATTTAATATACTACTAACCATTTATTTTAAATACTGATCAATTTATATGAAAAAATACCGACCGTTTAATTTAAAAGCACTGACCAGTTAAATACAAGCCATTGAAAACTGAAACTGCCTCAATTTTCTCATTCTCTTATTTACCACAAGACTCGCCTACTCTAAAAACAAGCAATTGTAACACATTTAGGGGAGTAGGGCAGTCACGAAATCCACGACAATGTAACATTACAATTCCTATAATCCTGACGAATTAAGTCAGTTTTCAAAACTGGAATATGTTTATCAATTGGATCCCACTATACAACAAGGAGCCAGCTCAAAAGGTAAATAATTCGATAATTCTTAAAACCCTATAAATGCTTACTGGATTCGTAACATTCGAAGTGTCTCCATTATAAACTGGCTCCTTGTTGAATAATAGATTATAATTCCGTGTGTCGGAGGTGAACTAACGTATCTCCATCGTAAAAATGATTGGAGATAGTCTATTTCGAGTGTTTATGAAAATCACGTAATCATGCGGTTGCAAGTTTACACGCTCATGTTGCCGTAAACTTGAGGTCACGTGACACTTCCACGAAAAGTCGAAACAGACTAACTCCAATCACATTTACGATAGAAATACGTTAGTTCACCTCCCACGCACGAAATTATCATTATCATTCTTAACAAATTCCAAAGGCATTGCCTACGACTGTTTTTACATAACCCTTTTTTTAAAAATTTAACACTTTTAATGCTCTTTTAACGCTGCCCTCAAAAACACTAAACGCCATAAGAAAATTTTAGTAAAACAGCATCTATCGGTGTGTAAAATTTCGAAAATCTGCCGGATAGGAGTCCAATCCCAAAAACGCCTATCATTAGGTGTAAACTAAACGTTAAAACATTTACCGTCATTGAACAATCTAAAGTAAAAATAAAAGCCATTCATTTGTCCTACTTCTTCATTTGTAAATTTAACAATTTAATAATCAGTCAAATCACCATCATAAAAAAAAAAAAAAAAAAAATCGACATGCATATTTTACTGATCAGCAAATACAACTAAATACATTATTAAAGTAACAAGTATATGTTATGTTAAGTTTATTTCATAAAACTAATTATTTTTAGAAAACCGTCAAACTTCCTTTTCCGTTGATAAAACGACTAAAACAAAGCAGTTAAACGTGTCCCGAGTTTTAACGGGAGATGTCGCGCCAATCGACCTACGAAGTAAATTCCCTGTGGTTACTAGTTTTTTTTTTTTCGTTTGAAAGTTAACAAAAAAAAAGGGCATTGTAAAATCAGTCTCCTTTACGGAAGAAAAAGAATTAAAGGAGCCGACGCCTGAATTCGGAAAAGTAACCGTTACATAAAATTGATGGGAGTACTCTATTACGAGCGATGCAAATGAGGAAATAGCGTGAAACTTAATGTGCTTCAGTGTTGGAAGGTGCTAATAAATGATTCTCACCTTTTTGAAAATGCGTCAGGAAAAAATTATGCCATATAAAAATATGTTAAAAAAAAAAAAAAGGTGCCAAAATATTTTAGGTTTTTTGGACTCTGAGCGTTTCATTTTCTCCTTAAAAACCTCAATTCGTTTGGTTTATTGATAATTCCCCTTCCATTATCTCCATAAACAACGTTCAAAATCGATAGGTTCATCAATTGTTATTATACGGCTGTTGTCATAAGTTAGTGGCAAAAGTAATTTTCTTGAGATAAGCCCGTCATCAACAGAATGATATATTTTTTTTTTTTCGAATAAACGTAGCAAAGCTCATCTCGTTCACCGTTTTCAGTTAATTTTTTCGCGAATTTCATTGGATGAAAGGATGCTTTTTCATCGTGCAGGGAAAAATGGGACGACGGATTTTTCCTGCTGTGAAATTAATTATTTAACAAATGATCTCTGTTGTTAAATGGGTCTGGCCCATTAAACAACAGACAACAGTGTGTAAATTCCTTTACAAACTACAGACTAGGAACTACGGAATAAAAAAGTAACATTACTAAAATTAAAAAAAAAAAAATTAGAATAAAAATTCATGTAAATACGAATATAAACTACAATAGCTGCAGAATACAGTAGTTTGCAGTTAGTTAGTAGTTTGCAGTTCGTATTTTACTATTTCTTTTTCATAGATTTTTTATTTTAATTTTTAAAAAATTTTATTAATATTGCTTTTTTATGGAAGGAAAATGACGGATACACGTCGCTCCAATACGTCTTTATATTAATAAAATTAAAAAGGTTACAGCTGTTTCGGTTTTTCAACCATCCTCAGACCCTCTCTTTTATAAAAACATAGAAAGGTTAAAACATTAGAATACGGAAAATGCGGAGACTGATATCAATCAGATAATTCCTACTTTAAACTTAAATTTTTTAAAATAAAAGAAGGAGAACATTATATAAAAAATCCTAACCCCATCATGTTAAAAAAATGTTGCTTTTTTATTCCGTAGATTAGAGTCTGCGATTTTTATAACTAATTTAATAGATTCAAACCGGGGTAGGTGTTTGAGGGAAACGAAGAAGTACCAAAACCGAATTACAGGAGTGTAACAACAGGGGGGGATGGGGGGGATATTGTACCCCCTGGATTAGCTATATCCCCCCCATGAGTTAATTTCTGCCTCCCCCAAGTTAGGGGGGCCAAAATAGCCAGTTTTTTTAGACTGTTAAAATAAATTTAAAATGAACGATTTTGAACTAGTAATTGAATCGTTTATTGCAAAAAGGGATCTTGTCCACCATTTTAGAAAATGGAAAGAGTTTGTTTTGTTTTGATAACGTATACTTGTTTACATTCTGAAAAATTAAACAAACTATTTCTTTTTTTAAAAATGGTGGACAAGACTCCTTTTTGCAATAAACGATTCAATTGGTCTTTATTTCAACTGAAGAAATGTTTTCGTATATTTTGCTTTTGGGAAAACAAAAATAAAAAGTAGAATTTTTCCTTAATCAATTACTTGTACAGCACCCTATCCTATAAATGTTTCATTAAAAAACAAGGTTGTATTATACTTATAATTATAATTATGGGTTAAAAAATTTGAAGTCACCACTTTATGGCGAGGGGGGGAGTGCAACATTTACCAGGTTTTGATAATCAGTTTTTGTTGAGTAAAAAAGTTGCTGCTACACCCCTGCCGATTTTATATATTTCTAAAAGTTAATAAACAATATAAGGGGTCATCCATAAATTAAATAACGCTTGAAGGCGGGGTGGGGATCTGAACGGACGTTACGTTTTGTTATGAGGGGGTAAAAAGGGGTCTGGTGTGGCGTTACGAAAAGTTCATCTTCAAACTAAATATTCTCATTAAATTCGGTTTCAGTTGGAATTCTGTCTGCTCAAGGCTGTATGTCATTTTTCTCCGAAATTTTTTTCTTTTATACTCAAAATTTTATTAAAATTTTCGCGATGCCGGCATAATTGTTAAATTTGATACCGTGAAAAATAAAAAATAATCTGCCTTTAAAATTAAAAACCTTATCGCATCTAAAAACAGTTGCGAACTTTTTCAAAGAGTCAACAATGATTCCAATTTTCGAAAAAAAAAAAAAAAAAAAAAAAATTTAAGGGGGGGGAGGGGGTACGACCCGTGTCACGTTATATGTATTTATGGGCGTTGGAGTTTAAGTTATGGGATGTTTTGAGGGGGAGGGGGGTTCAAACGTGAACAAAATCGCGTTACGTGATTTATGGACGGCCCCTAACGTTGTGGCGCGTAGAAAAGGAGGAATATGAAAATTCTTCTTTGAAAGGTAAACATTCGTTTTCATTTTGCTTCTTTTCAACGCGCCACGACGATAAGGTCGTACCTAGAACTGCTGCAGAAAACAGGGCCGTCTTCATTTCTCAGTGCTAACCGCAATCGCTTTTTTAATGCAACCTACAGGATTGTAAAAAAAATTGAAAAATAGCTTTTATTATAACTATTTAGAAGTTATGCTTTTTACTTTTTTTTAGGTTTCAAATTCACTGTGGAATGTTGGACCAATATGTTGTACCAACTTGTTGTATCAACATGTTTGACAAACGAACGAATCGACTATGGGTGCAAATTCACTATGGAATGTTGGACCAACATATTGGTAAAACATGGACAAACATGTTATACCAACTTGTTGGAATGTTGGACGAACAAGTTGATACAACATGTTGGTCCAACATTCCTTAGTGAATTTGCAACTAAGGGAAATTTAGAACAAAATAAAAAAAAAGGCCAATCAAATAACACGTCAGCTCTTTAAGAAAAATGGGGATCCGAATCAGGCATTTTTCCTATAAGCTAGGTATTTCCAAAGGGGGCGGGGGGAGGGGGCAAAAGTTGTAAAAATTACGCTGAAGTATTCGGATCGATCCGCGTTACGTTTCAGAATGATTTTCCGACATGGAACCGGTATTGGTCGATGTCTTTTTCACTCACAATTTTTACCGCGGGGATTCATGAACGTGTAATTAAAATAATTCACATGCCTTGCTTTCTTCATGTTTGCAGGCTAGCGACCGAAGAAACTTGCTTTTTTAAAGATATGACATTCGCGCTTTCGGTGCAAAGATCAGCATGTGCTCCGACCATTAATGGAAAGGCCCTAAGTTTTCCGATTAATAATGAAAAGGGCCGAAAACACTTTTTGAGCGTTGATGTAAAGCCGCGAAAAAGTTTGGGTTTGGGGAAAAGATTAAAAAGCTTTTGACGACTCAAAAGTCCGAACTTTTATACTCAAAAATCATTTGGGTTAAGATTCATATCTAGTGGTAAAGTAAATAATATACGCATAAAACTTATGCCGAACATATTTCGAAACTGCAATAACACCCAAAATTTTGTTATCGGGACTAGTATAATTATTAGGAATAATAAGACAGGAAAATTCAGAAAAAATTGTATCAAAAGAAGTCGAGTCGAGGACTTAAACCCCGGACGTTCCGAATACATTTGATTTATGCACAAAATGGAATTTGTACACCATAATTCAAAAAATTCAGGTAATTCACATTAAATTTTAAAGTCGGAATTTTAAATTGTCGGAATTTCAAACTTACGGTACCGGTATTTTGATTACCGAGATTTTTGTCATTTTCAGTGGCACCCCTACTTCATGGCTACTAATTAACGAATCGACTTCTTTTTTCAGTGTAGCCGAAACAAATACAGAGTTCTAGTGCACTTTCAAGATATTTTCGTAAATAAATCCGATTATTAAAAAAAAATTTTAAAATTAAATTCAGCCCGAAACGATGTATTGTCTTAAAAATAAACTTTCGTTTCGAAAAAAAAAAACTAATTTAATCATTCGGTCTGCATATTTCATATTGTTTATAATGAAGCAAAAAATATTTTTTTCTAGAAAAAGAAAGAGAGAAAAAAAAAATGTACACATTAAAAAAAATTTAGAGGGGAAAAATTTGTATAATTTTCCATTCCGTTTCCGGAAGCCAACTTCCTCCTATTTTTTTCCTTTTTTTATATTGGCAACGGTTTGCCAGTAAAACATTTTTTTTTGAAGTGCAATCTTATGAGCGTTGAAAAACAAAAATCAAAAAGAAAATAAAGTAATGAAAGTCAAGCCAAAAAAGGAGCAAAGGAGGTGAGAAATCCGGTTTTTGGTCGGGAAATAAAAAAAAAAAAAAAAAAAACACATATCAAGGTCGATAAATAATTTTTTCATGCGACATAGTAAAGCGATTAACATTCGTACAAAGGCAAGCTGCTAATAATAAGCATAAGGTAAAGAACGTATTTAAATATGCATATTGAACGCGTCGAACATGAGGCGAACGTGAACAACGTTCTCGTCAGTAGTCTCGGTGTCGCGTCCCGTACAGGGTCTCGCCCGAACGCATTTCGCAATTCTCATATCTTATCGTTCTTTTTTTTTTTTTTTTTTTTTTTTTTTTCCTTTTTTTTTTTTTTTTTTTTTTTTTTAATTTATTTTCTTAGTAAGGACATCGACCGAAACTTCAATAGTGATTTTAAAAGTGAGTGCCAAATTTTATTTTTAAATTTCATTATTATCACGACGGGGAAAAAAATTATGTAATAAATAAAAGAATGCACAAGTTTGTCAAGGCTTTACGCCACCAAATAAATAAACAGACAAATAAATCAGTAATTACGGTAGTAACAAAATTTTTAAAATTAATTTCGGAGCCGGGAAAAGAACGTCCGTTTGCCTCTTAATCGTCTTTACCCATACGCAAAAGTAAATTAAAAATATTATTTGGGTTCGCGTGTTGTTGAAATAGTTCGAACTGAACACGCGAAATTAACATGGGGAGAAAAAAAAAAAACAAATAAAATATAACATAATATTATAATATAATATTCGTCCGGGCCAAAAAATATCAGTCAAATTTCGTTAGGAAAAATTCGGAGACAATGAAATAACAGTTGGTCTAACAGCACGTGTTTCCCGCCTTTTCGGAGATTATTAAGTCTTCATTTTTCTGAAGGAAAAATTGTGAATGTCTGGTATTCCGCAAACTTGTTAATTCAGTGGTTTCTCCAAAAAAAAATTTATTTTCTTTTTTTTTTTATATACAGTATAAAGCATATTTCACACTTGCTTCAACGCTTTCTTGAATTATTACACTTCAAGAATAATTTAAGACATCACAACTTCTTTTTTATTGTTTACACTTTTCTTAAACTCGTGACAAAAAAGAAAAAAAAATGTAAAAGTTTTCTCCTCTGGATTTTTTTTAATAGGATGAAAAAAAAAAATTCTTCTCGATTTTTAATACGGTAAATTTCAAAACACTTTTTCCCACGTTTCTGCATTTAAAAGTTTTTTTTTTTCCTTCAAAAAATAAAACTTTCGTTGGATTTAACAGTTTTTACTTGATTCCGCGGGGTGTAGATTAATTAACCGGAAAAAATTACGGATTTTTTTTTCTAAACATTTAAGAAAGGAAATTGGAGATTTATTCACAACCGACTTTGCGTTTTTCTCCATATTTCCAGTGCAAACTAGCTAGCTGAATGTCATACCATAAGGGGATTACGTGATCGCTTTTTTCTTCGTTTGTATTATTTTATCTTTCGTTTCAACTTGACCGATTATACTTGGAGCTGGATTAGGCCTATGTGTGAAATTAAAAATGCCTTTGAGCAAGGACGGGGGTATATTTTTCGTTTTTTGAGTTGTGTTTTATGCCTAGTCGTTCAATTAATCTAACAAAACTAATGATGTATTAAAGTATAACCATCATCTAAAACCACGATTTGATTTACAAGTAACTTCGAAGATCCTTAGAAGGAAAAGGTTCTGAGTCGACTCCCGGGAAAAATTCACTTTTTTATGGTAATAATTTCTACTTCATGAGTACTTTCGACCCATACACTAAAAAGTCTAAAATTCTTATTCATTCTGGGTTTTTCTTTTGGAAAATCAAAAGGTTCTAACTGTCAATTCTTAAAGTCGATTTTGGAAAAAAAGGTTCTAACGTCATTTTTCATTATAAAATGCCCGAAATTGGGCCAAAATATATCAAAAGACTCCAGGATTGTTTAAAAATTACTCTTTATAAAAAATAACTTGCTAAAAATTACTAAATAACTTACTAAAATACTAATTACTAAATTACTAAATCTGTACGTCAGAGCCAAAAAGTTCAATATGCAAATTAAAGATGGCCGTTTGTTATGGGTAAACAATAACGTTTAGCGGACATCTTTAATTTGCATATTGAACCTTTTGGCTCTGACGTACAGAAATACTAAATTACTACTTACTAAATACTAATTACTAATTACTAAATTACTAAATAACTTGGCTAAAAATTATTTCTCCAGAAATGTTCCCGTATAATTATCGAAAAAATATATGATATTTGAAAAATTAAGATTTAGTGACTTTTTCAATTCAGAAACAAAAGCAGGTTCTATCGCCTTTAACGTAGCGTATGGTATTGATAGAACCTTTCGTTTCTAAATTGGTAAAAGTCACTAAACGGGTATAATTTTAAGGATTTCTTAAATAACTTGATAAACAATTATATGATCGAAATGAAACTTTTGGAATGTGCTCTTTATTAGTGCGTTTATGGTCTAGTAGCACTGCGATGTCAAAAAATTTAAGTGGTATCAAGGAACAATAACAAAAACTTTAAAATAGCTCTCCTGTAAAATTTTGATGTGTTGCATTTAGAACCTTTTGTTTCTGAAGTCGCGAGATGACATACGTGTAGTGACATTACATGAATCATAAGTTGTCACCGTTACATAAGCCTTGCTTCAGCCTTTTTTAAGGTACACCTAATAGAGCAACAAAATAGAGTACTTACCGCAGTATATTCACAGCAGAAATATAACCATGTTCACTACACTTGAGCTGATTACATGACTATAGGTAGTAGACGTTGACAGCGCAGTAACCAGGAAGGGACAACCATATATGGACTTTTTCTAACCGAAGATGATAATGCTTTAACCTGAAATTTGACATTTGTTTAATTAGTTATGGTGCTTAATTTGCCAACGATGTTCAACTTGAAGACATCAGTGGAAGAAGGAGGCCGTTGGACCTCTCAAAAAAAAATTCAGACAACAGGCTATTTTCTATTGTTTATTTGGAAGCCATTTCGATTCCAGCAGAATTTCCTATGTACTATTTGTAAACAAGCAGTAGGCTCAGATTGGATCCTCTTTCGATTTTCATTTATTGGCTACAGTTGTTCGTTGGAACCTGAACGGTCTTCTTTTTCCACTAATGTCTTCACTTGTTAATATGCAATAACTTTTGTCTACTTTATTTTAATTGTTAAATGAGGAATTTACAACAAAACATTTTTCCGCTATACGTTGTCCGGATATTCTTAATCCATCGATTCTCTTGGCTTATCATTCATCTTAGTACATCGATTTTCTAAAATGGTAAATTCTGATTGGTTTCTCCTAAGGATAAGCAGCTCCTCTCCCCCTTTCCCTGAGCAGAATAAATTTTGCGTCTGCAAGTCCCATTGGCGGTAAAATATACGACGAAACTTACGCAGAGTAAAATCACATAAAATGTGAATAATGTGGTTTTACTCCTAATACGCCCATCGACGTCAATTAGTATGTTTTACGAACATTTACATGCCCGGTAGCAATGAAAGGCTTAGGTATTTAACATGCTCGTAGGACGTTTCTTGTCTTATTTACGTGGTCACCTTTCTGGCACCCATTAAAATATTCTGCAGATATCTCAAAGAAAACCTTAGGATATAGGGTCATTCAAATATTACGTCATCATTTTAGGGGGGGTGGGGAGTCGTTCGATTGATGACGAATGATAACGAGGGGGACGGGGGGTATTGGTGTGATGCTGATGTCATCATTTACACTAAATATAATCCCGTGAAAAACTCTAAAAGTATGATTTTTTTCAAATTATTTTCTAACAAATGAATAAGTAATTTTATGTAAGTTTTAATTTGTAACTTACATCACCTTCAAATTTCAAGTCTCTTTTATGTTAATTTCGTATTAATAATAAATGCATTTTCTCAATTTATTTAAAAAGGAAAAAATTCCTTGATGAGGGGGGTTTAAAATGTCCAAAAAATGACGGAATATTTGAATGGCCCCTGTCCTCTGTATTTAAGTGATAATCGGTATTTTATAGATGCCATCAGTTCTATATCCACCTTTTTACATCTTCCCATCCCTTGAATCCCGAACATTAGCGTATATCTTATCTTATCGATAAACCTTGCTGAGAATAAATTTTGCTGTTTAAATGATGTAATCGGGACATTTTTATCTTCCCCATATTTAAAATGTATTCAGAAACAAAGTAAATGTGACCGTGCATTCACGGTAAAACATTATTTTAGGAGCCTTAAAAAAGCCTTAAAGTATTTATATATATTAGTCTTAGTCTAAAAGTCTTAAAGTATAAAGTATTTATATATTTATAAGTATTAATACTTATGTTATTAATATTAAAAGTATTAATACTTTTACTATTAGTCTGTTCGCAAACATTTTTATGTTGATAAATGGCGACTTTTTATTGGTTGATGGACAATCCGTTTGACGCCACATAATTGTTTCTGAAAAATTTACAAAGAAAATTTATGTAGAATTTTTTTTTTTAAAATGAGTAATTTATGTTACTTTTTACATAAAATTTTTTACCGTAGGAAAATCAAATTTAAATTGAAAATTTTTAAAGACTTTTAGACGGTTTTCTTTCGTCACTTAGTAGACTAAATTCAGAAGTCCACTAGTGGATACTACTGTAGTTTACTCTGATCCTTTTTACCGCTTGCTCTTCAATTATCTTAAAAATGGCTTTTAAAAGGACGTAACCCGACGAAATCTCAAGGACACGTCCTTAAAACGTCGAATCGTTTTCTGGGTATGATCGAATCTTCTCTAAACCGTAAAATGCTTTACAGCTTGTTCTCACAGTGCTCTTGAACAAAAATACTTTTCGATTAAAATGACAAAAAAAAACTGCTAATGAGGGTTTGCTATAAAACATATTAACTACCAAAATCCACTAAAATCAAAATCTTACATGATTGTCCCCCCCAGCCCCCACAACCCCCCCGGGCCCCTCAAATTTTTTTCAAGGCTTATTACATATCATATGAAAGCCCATTGGAAACGCTTTAAAATGAGACCTCGCCGAGGTTTATATATTTTACCGGGACGAAGAAATCGTCGTTTGAGAGGTCGAAAATTAGACACTTAATTTTGGGCAATTCAAGCTAGGGCTAGGTCTTATTTTAAAGCATTTACAATTGGCTTTCATATGATGATATCTAACAAAGCTTGAAAAAAAACTGAGGGGCCGGGGGGGGGGGTTGTGGGGGGTAGGGGGGACAATCAGGTAAGATTTTGATTTTAGCGGATCTTGGTAGTTAACTTGTTTCCTATAACAAAGTCTAATTAGCCGTTTTTCATGTCGAAAAGTATTTTTGTTAAAGAGCACTGTGTTCTGCGGCGATCGCAATACTTCCGTTCCTAAATAAGTCTGGAGCTAAAGTAAAAATAAATTTAAGTTTTTGATAAATCCGATGAGGAAAAAATAATTATTAAATCTGATTTTTAGAGGAAGTTTCAGCTGTAAGGTAATGAAAATTTTGCTGCGACTGGGAGTGACAGACTTGATTATCATCACTTTCCTCTCTCTATAATAAAATGCGCTCATAAGTTTTCAAACCGGGACTGATGTCGTCCTATAAATGACCCAATAAAAAAAATTGCCTTTTTGACTTTTATGAAAATTGATCGATGCTTGAAAAACATTATCAAATCATATCTTTTTTTACAATTTATTTATCAAATAAAAAAAAATTGAAATGATATATGAATGAGAGATGCTTTATGACGACTAAAAGCTTTAAGGAAATAAGCAGGACGTAAATATACTTTTCGATTTATATTTTTTTCATATAAAAGGGATACAGACGCGGGAAGGAAAAAACATTGAAGCGAAATTATTTTGCTAAAACTAATTAGTTGAATATCAAACCCTGAGTCCTGATGTAAAGGGATATACTTTCAGTTACAAGGGTTAAAAGCTGAATAAAAGGCTCAAAGGAGTTTATACAATGTAGTGCATAATACCGAACATTCTTTGGCATTGAGTCGTTTGAATTTTTCCGGGAGTAAATAAAATGAAAAATTTCTCTTTTGTGAAAAGAAAAAAAATAATTAAAAAATAATTAAAAATATCAACGTCTTTTCTTTTCTGTAAATAAATTAAAATCAATTAAAATATAAAATAAAAAAAATAAAAACAAATAAATAAATAATTACCGTAATTTAAATTTGATTAAAAAAAGAACAAAAGCCTATCGTTTTTAGAACGGATTGCATGCAGTATATTGCAACGGTCAAAAAATTTTTCAAATGTATGTAGGGGACTGTTGTGATCCGCTTGTATTACTTAAAATCGATCTAAATTCATAGCAGAAAATCTAACGGAGGCAAAATTGGATTAAATATTGGTTGGATTAAATAGCGTGAGTTGAACGTATTTCGACCGTCAACTGCAATAGATCCATTCAAATATGAAAGCTCGATTGATGAGATTAGTCTAAGATTATGAACGATTTCTCATAAAATAAAAAGGAACACGGCCATGTATCAGTAGAACACAAATGAAGAGAAAAAAGTAAAGTACAGTATAAAAATAAAACGTTTGAAGATCGCTGGGTCAGTATTACAAGGTTGTATCTGCAGTGTTCAGCTTGACACTAGTTCCTTATGTTTAACCCACGGGAAACTAGTGTCAACCTGGACAGCGCAGATACAACCTTGTAATACCGGCCCAGCGAGATGTACTTCAAAAAGCCTTCTAAATTTCAGAGCTAAAGCTATTAGCCGTCTATATATATTTTGGCTTTTTATGCCTAAATTCCAGCTATTTACACAAAGGAGTCGTCTGTAAATTACGTAAGCATGTTTAGGGGGGCGGGGTCTCCGAGAATCTTACGTCAATGTTAAATCTCCATAAGAGGAAGCCCATTTTTGCTCTGCTCATTTTTGCTGAGGGGATCAAAATGGACCAAAAAAATGTTTACGTAATTTATGGACGACCCCAAACGTCACAGCTAACAGAAAGCTAATAAACATCTAGGTTTCAGGGCTAATAGATAAATATCCATTTTTCTTTTTAATAGCGGAAAAAAAAAAAAAAAAAAAAAAAAAAAAAAAAAAAAAAAAAAAAAAAAGATGAGCCTTAATATGGAATCGAACTCCGTCATCCGCATTTAACTTATTTTATTTTATTTTATTTTATTTTCGACGACACTATCCACTAAGCCACTTCTCTATAGTCCGGTCTGTGGAAATTAAAAATCACTGCAATAATGAAAAAATTCGAGAAAGGAATTTTATTCCATAGAATGCTAGTATAAGATGTAAGAAACCTTGTGTGAAAAATGCGACCAAATCTGATCACGGGTTTGGCAGTTATTCCACCAAAAAGGTCCCAATTTTTCATTTTTCGAGTTTTACATACCGATTTTTATAATTGGGGAAAAATCGCATTGGTATCATCTTATTCAGCGTAAAATTCTGCGTATATCAGTTTTTTATTCGACTTTGTACGATAAATAGAAGCAAAGTTAAAAATTATTTCATGACTTGAAAAAAAACGGTAAAATAGCTCAAAAATGACAACTTTTTCTATCTTAGCTTGCGCATCGAAAACGGTGCGTTGTACAAAAAAACTGTAAATGGGTGGTTAAAAGTACTTTTTAAGGCGAATAAAATGAGACCAAGTACGATGCTCTACGATGAAGTAGAGCCGACTTAGGAGAGGCTTTAGATAGGGTATTTTACTAATTTTTTTAATTTTAACGCTAAATCGGCCTTTTATCGACGAAGAGGGACAGGATTTGAATTTTTTTGTGTTTTAAGTGTCTGAAATCTATGAAAATAAGTTACGTCATGTGGTTTGACAATTCCCAAATGCCAGGTCCATGTGGCGAATTGAAATAGTAAAATTTTGTGGCTAAAAAAGTTGGACAAAATTAAGAGTGGGGTGGTAAATATTTGAATGATATTTCTCCATGGCATTTCAAAGTGAAATAAGGGAAGGGGCTAAAATAAATGAATGACTTTGAAAATAATTAGCAAACTTATTAAAAAGTATTTTATATACTGTACATATAGTGCATATATGAAACTTATATTTTTTCGTATTGGATATTCCTTACAACTTGGTAACTTTGGGGAACGTTCAAGTATTACGTAACATTTTTAGGGGGGGGGGTCCGCATCAACCATCTTCGCCATAAGCTAAGTATGGCGAAATGTCTTACAAAGGGGGGGGAGGGGGTCCGAAAACCCGAAAAAAAGTCTTACGTAATACTTGAACGTTCCCTTGATTGGAATGTTCGAAGTTTTGAAATGTACTCTTCTAAATCTTTGTTCAATTTTTTCTTTTACATCTTTGCTTAACTTTCCTTTTTAAAAGGCAGTGATGTCCATGCCATGGAGAAATATCATTCAAATATTTACCACCCCACTCTTAATTTTGTCCAACTTTTTTAGCCACAAAATTTTACTATTTCAATTCGCCACATGGACCTGGCATTTGGGAATTGTCAAACCACATGACGTAACTTATTTTCATAGATTTCAGACACTTAAAACACAAAAAAATTCAAATCCTGTCCCTCTTCGTCGATAAAAGGCCGATTTAGCGTTAAAATTAAAAAAATTAGTAAAATACCCTATCTAAAGCCTCTCCTAAGTCGGCTCTACTTCATCGTAGAGCATCGTACTTGGTCTCATTTTATTCGCCTTAAAAAGTACTTTTAACCACCCATTTACAGTTTTTTTGTACAACGCACCGTTTTCGATGCGCAAGCTAAGATAGAAAAAGTTGTCATTTTTGAGCTATTTTACCGTTTTTTTTCAAGTCATGAAATAATTTTTAACTTTGCTTCTATTTATCGTACAAAGTCGAATAAAAAACTGATATACGCAGAATTTTACGCTGAATAAGATGATACCAATGCGATTTTTCCCCAATTATAAAAATCGGTATGTAAAACTCGAAAAATGAAAAATTGGGACCTTTTTGGTGGAATAACTGCCAAACCCGTGATCAGATTTGGTCGCATTTTTCACACAAGGTTTCTTACATCTTATACTAGCATTCTATGGAATAAAATTCCTTTCTCGAATTTTTTCATTATTAAAACCTCCACAGACCGGACTACTAGTTATTTTACTAAGTGGAAAAAAGAGTATTTACGTGAAATTTAAAATTTACGAGGACAAATTTCGTTTACTGCTTTTTAATACCAGTATAGGAAATATGCTGAGATTTTTTGGCGGAAGCAGGGTAGAACGATGGAAAGAAATTTTCGAGAAAAATTAACAACTCGTACCCATGGAGGACTCGAACCCCGGTCTTCCATTCTGGCCCGGGCTGTTCTAAACCTCTAAATGGCAGGAAAACAAAATCGAAGTTTTTTGACCGCAATTTTTTTTAAAATTATTTTCCCGCCGCTCATACATTCCAGACAAGTTGAAAAATGTCCTAAAAATTTCAGGATGTACCAGAGGAGTTTGTTAGATCCTTTAAATTTGGATTTTTTCGTAAATCGTGAATCGTGTAACCGTAAATCGTGTATTAGACAAAACTGCCATTCCTCCTTGAAGTCTCCTCTTAAAACCTGAATGTACTCGCCAACGATCATGCAGACAAGGACTGGGAAGTTTTTTACGGCGCGAGCTACAGACTGGAAAGAGCGCCAAATTTTTCAAAAATTAAAATGCTGAACAAGCGGATCGAAGCGGATCGACCCCTACCATTTTTCCTAAAAAAAATAAATTCCTAATTCATTTTTCATAAAAAAAATGAATTCCTTATTTATTTTACTAAAAATTTTGGTTCCTAAAATTGTTTTTCTATTTCTTCTTTTTCTAATTTTTAATTTTCCTAAAATTTTTGGATTCCTAAAATAGAATTTCTAAAAATTTCTAAAATAAAATTTCCTAAAATCCCCTTAGGGATTTAAAAAATATACTCATTCTGGGAACTTTTATGAAAAATATTTATTCTAGGAAATTTTATTTCAGGAATCCAAAACTTTTAGGAAAATTGAAAATCAGGAGAAAAAATGGTTATGAAAAAATTTTAGGAACCAAAATTTCTAGGAAAAACGGATTAGGAAAAATGGTCTGGAACGGAACAAAATTAAGGGCGCCAGGGTGCCACATCCAGGAAGGCACACCGGGATTTCCCCGGTAGCTCGGCGCCCCAGTCCGTGCCTGCATCATGACAAATAAAATTTCAGCAAAAAAAATGTGACAATGGCTGAAACTAAAATTTTGTTTTTACACTAAATTGTAAGCTTCGGAAAACAGGTTAGTGCCTGACACTTTCTTGTATTCAGTCACTGAAGACTGGCAATAAAAGAAGAGACTGAAAAAAAAAAAAAAAAAAAAAAAAAAAAATTGGTGCTTGATGGCGATGACGATTTTTTTCAAAGTGATAAATTTTTCTTTCTAGTGAATAACGGTTTTATTTTGCCTCTTGGCGTTTAACGCTTAACCTCATAGCATTACATCCAAGTTAATAAAAACGAAGGGAGGAAAAAAAAAAGATCTGATCAGAGACTTGTATTGTATTTTTTGAAATTTTCGTGATACTTCGCGCAGTGAGTTTCAATCTGGAAAGCAGCAGTCGAGAAAGACTTTTTAATTATTTTTTAGACGCCTTTTTTCTTTTCATTCTTTTAATCATTATTAACTCGTATATTTCATGTTTCCTAGTTTTTTCCTTTTCTCCAAAAAAAAAAAAAAAAAAGAAGCTTGTTTCTTTGGCGAATTAAATTACACCAGTGTTCGCTATCAAGCAACTGCAAGAAAAATAACAGCGTATATAAAAAAACCCAGCTTGAAACTTCCCATACGAAAGATATTAAACCACCGTTTTATAGTAATTTAGAAGCAGTAATTACTTATTAAGACAACTGTAAACACATTTTTTTCAAAATGAAAAACAACAAGGGAAAGTCCATTAAACGGATTTTTAGTAGATTTAAATTCCTCGACCTTTTATTTTCATACCTGACGGGATGAAGGGGTTTTTTGGTTTTAGTTCCTTTTTAAAACAAAGAACTTATTTAAACGCTTTTACCACTGGTTTAAACCGCGGCAAAGAAATACGGCGCTTATTTTCCCGAGCATTACATAACAAGTCAAATGAAAGGATTTTGAAGTTTTGTAATATATAGGACTGATTGCTCTTTAGCCGGAACAAATAATTTCAAAAAATTTTCCGGTTTAACCGCTGACTTCCCGAGGAAACATACATCATTCGTCTGAAAGCCATTGACGTATAATAATAAACCGCAGCCTCGGTTTTAATCTTTAACTGGGGGCTTTTTTTTAGAAGAGGAAAACATTTTTTTTTTTGAAAAGATAAAGGTGAACTCGAGTTCCCGGATTTGGTTTTTCAGAGGTACAATAATGGGAGAGCGGGATGCCGGATTATGCGTTAAGTAAATGAAATGTGAATTATTGACCGCCACCGGGATGGTTTAGGTTCAAAATCTGTCAAAGAAATTAAACCCGTGTCACGTTTAAATCAAATAACCCGATTTATCCCCCCCCCCCACCGAATCAATCCCCCGAATCCCACTCCTTAAACGAAGGGTATTGTTCTACTTTTTAATCGGATTTTGCTTGAATTTCGATATTTCATCCAGATCCCAAGAATAATTGATGAGGTATCTATGCATTTTGGTTTTCAATTAATCTTTAAATCCCAAAGGTGTGGGAAGGGGGAAAAAAATCTAATAACGATATTTTAGCTTTTTTTTTTTTATCGAAAAAAATTTATCTCGAGAGGGAACGGGGGAAGAAAAACTACACAACAAGGTCGTCAAGAAGCTTTTAATGGTTCTTTTTTTTATCATGACGAGACGACGAGCTTACGTATAAAATATGAAAATATTTAAGTGGTTTCAAATGAAGAGGCTACGCTTTTTTATTTTCCTCGAAAACTCAAGCCCCCTTTTTTTTCTTTTCTTTTATACATAACAAATATTTGCTTTCTCAATAAGTTGCTTTTCGACTTTTTTTCCTTAACTTCTTTTTCTTTTTTAAAATAAAAAATTTACGATTTTTTTTTAAGATTAAATTTCTTTCATTTCTTGAATTTTGTTTTCACAAAGTCAACCGATAAGCAGACTAACGGGACAACGACTATTCAGCCGAAAGAGCTAAAAATAAAACGAAAAGGATGGAAAACGATTTTTATCGGAATTGAAAAATAAAAGTAAAAAAAAAAAAATGAGGAAGACTTTGAAGTTAATTAATCACTCAGTGGTAATACTGTAATTTAGAGCAATCAAGTCGAATATGAAAATTTTAAGACGGACGCTATCCGTTTAATTCCCGTAAGAAACTATCACGTGACAATCCTAAGAATATTAAGAATACGTGACAATTCTAACAATTCTAAGAATATTAAGTTTTGGCTCTGAACTACAGATTTATTCAAAAATGTCAAATAAAAGTGTATCAAAAGTACGTGAAAGCGCAAGATTGTACATGTCACTGTGTCAAGTCGTAACAATTACAACAGTTCAATTAAAAACAAATAATCAGATCTAAAATTGAAATATACACCTGAATCAATCAATAAATTAATTGATAAAAATTACAATGAATCGATCGAGTAAATGAATTAATCAACCGATGGGAAAGGCTAATTAATTTACCTAACGACCAGTAGCCAGTCAAACAATCAAATCGTAGAAATTTCTTCCGGGAACTCATGTTACGAAATATCTTCCATTTTAAAAGTTTCGAAATAACAAAAACAAATTATTTTGCCACCGATGATTGTTGTAATACAGATCATACCGTTCGGATGTAAGATCTAAACAATAATTGGTCAAAATCATATGATCGACATTTTTAAAAAGTAAAAAAATATCTGTGTTATTCTGTTTTTCTTACTGAATGTTTTGCACCATTCTCTACATTCAAAATATCTGGTGAAAATTTTAAACTGGATCAAGTTTGAGGAAGCCTGAAATAAACTGACTTGAATGTAACGTGAATCAAAAATGGGCTTATGGTCGATTTGCTAACGTCCAATTTCGGACAGCATTGGAAATTTTATCAAGTTGGATAAAGACAGATTCTTCGCTATCTTGTTTTTCCCATTAAAATGGAGCCAGGGTTCTTCTCTACTATACAGACCACGGCCGTATAGACAGGTTCGAAAACTCCTATCTCTTATATGTGGGATATCTTGTTCCGCTTAACTACGCGAAAATTAGTTCTTCCTTTCTACCACCGTAAGCGCTACTTGTACGCGAAACGCTTCTTCATTGGTCGTTGAGATTTGTAAACAATGGTGGCTGCGCACTGCCATGTAGACGTCTATACGGTCGTGGTCCCAACTTAAACGATTAGACATGTTGCGTCTCTCTAGATCGCAGTGCCATCAATGGCCCGTTTTAGAACTAAAATGTGCGTATTGGGACATGGACGGCATGGGAAGTTTCTGGACCTGTCTATACGGCCGTCATACAGACTTGTGGTGACCGGTAGCCACGGTTGTATAGGCAGGTCTGGAAACTCCTATCCCTTATACATGGGAGATCTTGTCCCGCTTAACTACGCAAAAATTAGTTCTTCCTTTCTACCACCGTAAGCGCTACGCTTTTGATTGGTCGTTGAGATTTGATGCCGACGATGGCGGCACACAGCCGTATAGACGTCTATATGGCCATGGTCCCAACTTAAATGGTTAGACATGTTGCGTCTCTGAAGATCACAGCGCCATCAATGGCCCGTTTTAGAACTAAAATGTGCGTAAATAAGCGGGGCATGAACGGCATAGGAAGTTTCCGGACCTGTCTATATGACCGTGCCGGTAGCCTAGTTCATAGCGCACTCTACTCCCATAGTCATAAGGTGTGATGCGTCGTGCTTCTAAACTAGTTCGCATAGCTAGGGATTTTTCTCAGGTGAGAGTAAAACGTTAGTCAGAAAATCAACCGTTGCCACCCCTCGGCAGGCAATGGCTAACTACTGAGTTCGGAATCGGCGCTAAACTGTAAGCCTCATATACCTGTGAGGGCACGCAGAAGTATATGTGAGAGATCACTACGTTTGTGCTCGAGCAAAGGGCTTCACTCAAAAAAAGAAAACGTTTTGAGCAAGTTCTGTCTTGCAAGAAAACTGGAATGTTTCGTAGCAAAGCGAAAATGCCCTGAGAAAACGGACAGGTTGTTTCTTGTTGACAAGATACTTTTATTTTTTTCGCATGAAACCGTTTTGTCACTAGACATTTTTGCTTTCGCATAAGCCATTTATTTCCTAGAGTGTAAGGAGGAGGATATAGACATTTACAAACAATTTGAAACAAGTTTCATTTCAAAAATTACATCGGATAAAAAACTATCAAGCCATTTTTCCTTATCTTTTAAATCGTTCACGTCCGTTTGAAAAAAAGCCAATTTCACTCCTTGTATTAGTAAAGACGAGTGTGCACACTTTTAAGGTCTTCGAGCACAACTTAAAAAAAAAACAGCTAAGTAAGATTAACCATTAAAAAGTAAGATTGGTTTTGTCCCAGATCATTAATATTTGTAAGTGAATGTTTGTTACACTGAAAGCAAGTGATTCATTTAGTAAAATCGGAATCCCGAAAATTTTTTTCAATCCTTCCCCATCTTTTTATTCTCGTTAATACGAAAAATATTTTTGCTCGGTGAGCGGTGTTAACATTGACGTGGGTGATTAGGCCTGTCTTTTTCCTCTAAAAACAATTTTAAAAGTTTTTTTCTTTTTCCATTTTTACACACAACGGTGAGCATTCGTCGAACCATTTCCAAAAGGTTACTCCTTTATTCATTGGATTCCCACGTATCCTGTACTTTTTGAAGTTTCGAGATGACCAAGTAAAAGGAAAAGTAAAAGTAAAAGTAAAAGTAAAAATAAAAAAAAATGAGATTTGATATTCGAAAAGAGGAAAAAAAGAAAAAAAAAAAAAAGATGAAAGGGCGGATTAATTCCTGAAAGTGAAAAATTAGCTCTAAGAGCAACCCATTCACTCACTCATTCTCATTCTCATTCACTCATCTATTTAATGAAACGTCTTTCCGGCTCTTCGGATTTTCTCCTAAACTGGCAAATTATACAAGAGCTCAACGTTTTCTTGACGAGGGACCTTAATTTATTATTTACCACTGAGATCAGGAGTTAATATTTTAAATAGACTAATTCAAAGTGTCTTGTCTCAAAGTTTCCTTTTTTTTTTTTAAGAAGGAAAATGACAATTAAAGACGAGAAAATCGTCTTGCAATTTCCTTTATTGTCTTTTAAATAATTCGGTCTTGTTATTGGATCAATTTTCAAATACTTAATCAATTAAAAGAAAGGAACATTAAAGGAGAAAAAAGGGAAATTGCCAGAGAACTGATATACGAAGTAGGAAAAAAAAACATTACGCTTTTCTTTTGCGATGTAACTTCAGTTGAACGACAATATTTTTTTAAAGGTAATTTTAAAAAATGCATTTATTTTTTTGATGTCTTAATTGAGTCCGATGTAATGATTCCAAGAAAAATAGGACAAAAATATCAAGAAAGAAATAAAGGCGTTAATCGAGTCGAACGAGAAACGTTTTTTATGTCGGAAGCGGTATCCTATTCTGTCTCCGCTACCTGCTTTATTTCCGTTTCCGTTTCCCTTATTACACCATTTAGGACGCTTTATTTTTCCGCTGCCTCATGTTTGAAATCAGACGAAAATTATTGAAGATGGAAAAGAAAAAAAACCGAAACGAGTTGACTTAAGTTTTCTTCCACCCGTATAACGGTAAAAAAGAAATTCGCAAAAACAAAATAAAATGCAAGAATGCAATTAAAAGGAAATTATCATAGATAAAATATTTGGATGTTCTCGAGGAATTTAAATGTCGCTTCAAAATTTTTCTATTTAAATCACTTTTATCTGCTGAGATATAAAAAATTAAAAAACCGAGGAAAATTGGAGGGTTGATTCACTTCGCTGATCAGCAAAACCCTTCGTAAATTAGATGCCGGTACTCTTGAAACTGATTCCGTATTCCCTAAATTCGTCTTTTCATTACAAGTGCTTTGAAAATCTCCATTTTGACTTTGTTTTCTGCTCCGAAAGTAGAACATTTCGCGGTTCTTCAAACTGACCTCGAAAATGAACATTCAGGGCTAGCACCCTAAAAAAATTACTTTCAAGATCACTTAACAGAAAATGGCGTCTGTCGACGGTTTGACGCTGCCTCGCAGCCAAATAAAAAAATAAAAAAAAAACAGCTGGAAAAAATCATTTCACTTGAAATGAAAACTATTTTTCTTTGCTGCGAATCGAAAGCTTGACATCTCGAAGTCTCGACCGTTTGCCGCGCCGAGCGAAGCGAGGTGCGCAAATTCGGTCTAGACCTCGAAATTTCTCGCTTTTGATTCTTGCCGAGAAAAATACTATTTCAGTAAAGATTACAGACTGAAAGCAGGCTATGAGAAACGTTTTGTAGGAAATGTTCTAAGTCTTTGTTTTCGTTCGAGTCGTCTAATTTTACTATTAAAAAAGGATAAAGTTTAAAAAAATAGTCAAAATATAATTTAAAATTTAACTTTTTTAAAAGTAAAATTTACAAGAAATTTTCTTAGTCCCTGCAGTCGTTCATGTCGTCTAATTTTAAAATAAAATTTTAACTTTAAATTTCTTGTACATTTTAGACAATTCCTTGTAAATTTACTTTAAAAAAACTAGGAAAAAATTTAAAAAAAAAAGTTATAAATAAAATTTACAAGAAATTTTTTAGCTAAGTCCTTGCTTTTGTTCATTAAAAAATGCCAAAAGTGAAAAAAAAAAAAATAGTCAAAATATATTATTCAAAATTTTCGAAGTTAAAATTTTAACATTAAAATGATTAAATATTAATTTTTGGTGGGAACAGTGCGACACCCGGAGAGAACCATGACAGAACCCGGACAGACAGATTTTTTCCAGGACCGCGAGTCCCAAGACGTAGTCCTATGTCTAAAAAGGGGGTTCCATTATACATCAAATTTGTATATTTTATACTTAAATTATTATTAGCCAATAGGGTTGTTTCACAAACTTTAATTTAATGTTTTAAACCGCTTAAAAAATTTGAGAAAAAAATACGAAAGCATTTTGCGTTGGAACTTTTTAGTTCCAGATTGTCATTAGGTGAAAAAAAATAAAAAAAATTGGGTCAAAAATTGATGCATTTAAATAATTTCGAAAAGCTGGATGGCCTTTTTTGAACTAATTGTTTTGATCGCTCCGCACCTTGAGAACTAGCGACTATGTATTTCTTATTATGCACTGACGGCAAATAACAGAACGATAAAAATAATCGGTTAAAAGAAGGACGTTTGTTTTTGTCCCACTTTTTGAAATTTGTTTTTGTCCCGTTTCAAATGCATCAATTTTTCGCCCGATTTTTTTTTATTTTTTTGAGCCAATGACAAGTTAAAACAAAAAAATTACAACTCAGAATGCATTTTTATTTTTTCCTCTAACTTTTTAGGAGGTTTAAAAAATTTAATTTAATTGTGTGAAACAACCCTATTCTGAAAAGGATTCTTATTGGGCACTTTTTCTTTAAAGGGTTAAAACCAAAATAAGCCTACATGTTCCTTTCGCCCACTCCTGTAAATCTAAATCAAATTTTTTTTTTTTTTTTTTTTTTTGCTGCTTTATTAGAAAATAGAAGTAGCTAATTTTTGAAATGGATATATGGCACAAAAAAAACCGAATGAATAAGATAAAATGAAGTACGAAACGTGACGCGAAATTAAAGGGCTAGATTATAACTGAGTGAGGTTTTATGTCCTCTTTTGTTACACAACTGCGGAGAGGAAAAAAATTTTCCATCTTCCGCCACGTATTCCACGTATCCGTTCTCAAAATGGAAAATGAAAAAAATATATATATATGATGCAGGAAGTACCCAAGTTGGTTTGTAACCTGGTCGAAAAAAAAAAAAAAAAAAAAAAAAAAACGGGGAAAAAACTTGTAAGCTTGCAAGGTTTTGCATGGAAAATCTCCGTAAAGCCACAGGTGGGAAAAAAATTCACTCTCGTTGGAAAATGAAAAGAGACGGAGGATACGAAAAAAAGCATTGAAAGAGAAAGACCAAAGAAAAAAAAACGAATGAAAAAGCAAAAGCTACATCTGCATTTTCCTTTTTCTTGAGAAGCTCACAAAATAGAACATTTTCATTTCCAACATATTTCACTTTTAAAAAGCACTTTTTTGTGTTAAATTTTTTTTTTTTATCTTTTCGATTCGATTCGTTTCTATATTTTCACAGTAAATTGAACTAAAGATTTTTATCTACCTCAGATGATTTTCTTTTTCTTTATTTTATGTGGGGAAAATCAAATATGTCTACAATCGTAAAAACATTCGTTTAGAATGGGTACCAGACGGCGGCACTGCTCGTTGACTAAATGGGTACTTCAAAGTCTGGCTTCTCTGACAGGAAAACTTTCCATAAGATGTCAGTAACAAAAGTTGCGGAGAGTGTTAAGAAGAATATTCCCATTTTAAAAAAATGATTTGATTCCAATTAAATTTTTGTAGGCAGAAAAACCTTTCTTCAAAACATAAACGAAGTTTCGCCTATGTTTAAGTTGCAGGAGAACGATCAACTAAGAATCTCAGATTCATCCATAGAACATCCTTAATTTACAGTTATTGTTATTTTGCATAGAGCTCAAAACATTAGTTACGTTAAAGTAATTCGTCACATTTTTTACGCTACTGCACAAAACGACCTCACACAAAATCGGGGAGCACGGACTTAAAAAAAAACGAATGGAAAATATTTCTTTTGGAAAGAGAAATTGTACGACGCAATCGACTCTTTCATAATGACAAAAGAATTTCATGTTACTTTAAAAAAAAAAAAAAAAAAAAGGAAAAGAAAAAAGAAAATCGTGGCGTGACAAAAGATGAAAAATATCCCATCGGACAAATTGTCCTCATTTCAAAACTAAAAAAAGTCATTTTTTTTTACTCGGTGAAAGTTGAAATGGGAACCAGATCTCAAAATGAATTATTGTTAAAGGAAATCGTTTAAAGTTAAACCAAAAACACCTCTCTAAGGTTTTACATTTTCATTTCTGCTACTTTTGCTTTTCAGCGAAATCGTTTGAAAGGATATTCGGTTCCTTCTAAAAATTTATATTTCACATAAAAAAGAAAAAAAGAAAAAAAAAAAAAACTCTGTCAACTTGATAAAAAAAAAAAAAAAAAAATTACAGGAAAATCGTTGTGAAAAAATTGTACATTCCATTTTTTTCATTTACAATGACGTTTTATGTTTCATAGAAAGAAAAGAAAACGTTTTAACGATTTAGGGAATCGTTGCAAAGCTTCCAAGCATTTATAAGTTTTCGCATTTTCTTTTCTTTATTGTTATTATTATAGTTTTTTTTTTTTTTTTTTTTTTGGTTCTATGGGTGTTAAACGTGCTTTTAATTTGTTTTTAATCTGCAGTTGTCAGGCAATCGGAGGTCTTTTTTTTTTTTTTTTTTCTTTTGGATTGCATAATTTATCGATTGTTTTCAAATTTACTTTCCACGGATTTTCGCGGTTTCTGATTTAATGCAAATACCATATATATACGCACATCAATTTATATAACTTTTGTGTGATTCGTGTTGGAAAATACCTTCTTCACAAAGGTTTTAATTAACATCAACTAATGAACATTCTGGGAATGGGCTTACGGAATAAAATTTTCCTTTACCGTTAACACAATGAGAATCGAATGCAAACTCAGGAGATTCCATATAGCAATTATAATAATTTGAATTGTTCCTTGAATACAAAATGGAAAGGATAATTTAAGAAAAAAAGATTTCAACTTTTAATTGTTGAAGACTTTCAAAAAAGTAATCCAAATAGGCTATTTTCCGCATATCTAGGGTCGTGATGTTTAACGACTCAATTAAGCTTATATAATTAAAAACCTTGGAAGGTGAGTATGGTAATATCAAACCATCAAACCATCCAAATTTGAATTTTTTGTTTATTTAAGGGGGTAAAAAACCTGACTGTAGCAAGAAAAACTCATTCAAAATTAAAAAAAAAAAAAAAAAAAGAGGAATATTTTGCGAAAACAAAGTCTTTCTTTTCTTACTGATATACTAGTGGTCACCAGTCGATAAGTCGACGGTAAACAATAAAAAATTTTTAATTCAGTCAGATGAATTAGTGGTTTTGACCAATATTGTGATTTTGCCACCAAATTCTTTTAACTTTGAATTTTTTCTGGGGTCTAAGTCGAATTTTGGGAGTTTTCTTTCTAAACCCCAAACCGTGTGACCTTGATATCTTGCTCGAATTTTATTGAATTATGTAAGCTCCGCCTCCAAACTTTTTAACTCGAACCCGCAGAAGTTTTTTCGATTTTCCTAGGCAATAAGTCTAAACTTTTCAATTTTCTTTTGTTTTCCCCGAGGACTGCACTGGTGTTAGAAGGAGCAGAAAAATGCTCAATGGCTCTTTATCCCATCCAAAAGCTAACTTTCCGGCATGGTCAAAAACTAATATAAAAATATGGGTTTTCCGATTTTCCGGGAACACGGGGCTTCTCCGAAACCTGAACTTATTTTTCTGACTTTTCTTAATTAAGACGTCAGAATCACAGGTCGCTTAATATATTATCTCACCTAGAGGTTAACCGGCCAGGACAGAGAAAAATGAATAAAAAATGCGCGGTTTTTTCTATTTCCCGGAAAACTGGGGAAATTTCCGAAAACTGTATTTATTCCCTTGATTTTTTTCGCGATTTTATACATCAGAAACACTATTCGTTAGTCATTTTATGTCATTTTGACTCGGTTTTAGACGTTTATTTAATAGAAAAAAAAATACGATTTTTCCGATTTTCCGAAACATATGAAAGTGTTTTTGGTAAATCCAACCTAAAATTAGCTTCAAAATGTGTTTTTACTAGAACTTCTAGCTCACTAGGAAGATGGTTTCCGGGCGCGGACAGAGAAAATACTAAAAGAAAAAAAATGACATATTCTGATTTTCCAAAGAAGGAAAATTTTTCGAAAAACAAAAATATTTTTAAAAAAATCTAGTTGAAAATCAGCTTCAAAATGTGTTTTTACTCCACTCTCTAGCTCAACTGGAAGACGGTTGTTCGAAAATGGACAGAGGACAACACTGACGTTTATGTATATAGATGATCGATCACTAATTGTTAGGATGCCATTGTTTATCCAAAATATTTATCCTCAGCTCTTTACACTACACATGAAAAAACAAAATACACCGGGGTGTACTGACGATTTTTATCACCCGAGGAGGACCTTGTTTTACCCCCTCCTTTGTCTTAAACAGCAAGCAATCAATAAACCTTATCTTCAACAAAAAAAAAAAAAAAAAAAAGTATTTTTCAATACAAAGAATGCAAACTACAAAATTGTTCGTCGAGATCGAGTTTTAAGCCCGAGCCGAAGGCGAGGGCCTTAATTAGGTCGTCACGGGAAAATCGTTGGCATTTCTTGCATTGAAAGATATTTTTAACACAAAGTACGGCATAAAATAGTCTGTAAATAAACTGCCTAGGACGGAAAAGTCCACTTCTCCATACTGTGATGAAAAATTTTATTTAATGCCTGATATTTAAAAGGTTGCGAGTTATGCACAGTAAAAACATTTTGTGTCTTTTTGACTCATTTTTTGGGTCAAAAACCGTCCACATATTATTATTTGTAAAGTTAACAAAAACTAACATAGCAACTTGAAATGTCATAAAAAATAATATGTCAAAATTAACATTCAAAAAAAGTGAAATGCAGAGTATGTGATCGTTTTGTTAAAAATACACAAAATTTTTTACTGTGTGTACATTGAAACAGAAAATTTTCAAATGATGGCTGGAAGTTCCTTACAGGGAATTTACAGGGTTGCAAGGTCTAAAATTATAAACGTGGTACATCTAAACCTTAGATAGAGGTACGCCCATAAGCTAATCTTTGGGAAATTTTTTTTCGGTGGCACAGGGTACCACTATCACGGATTCAATAAGGGTACATGTACCACCATAGTGGTGCATCTGGCAACCTTGAGAGGGAAAAAATAATTTAATGCAGGTCTAAAGTATTGCCCTATGATGGCCTTCACCATGACGAACTCATAGTGGGCGTCAACAAACTTATTGGTACCATATTACGGACACCCTAAAAATGTATTTTGGGTTATGTATTTGAGTATTGACATTTAAAACATTAAGCTAGATTTTCCTAGATTATCTAAAATCGTTTCACAAGCTTTTACCTAGCAGAACCATTTTTTAAGAACCAAAGTTTCTGATAAAGCGTCAAAAATGATATTTTTATACTGTCATATTAATGCAGCTGAATTTAGTCACTCTGGCATCCTGTATTTGTGTTGAAAGCTTATTATCTGTGCCTTCAGGCATCTGGACTTTTTAACCTTAATTACTAAACTTTCAAAAAAAAAAAAAAAAAAAAAGACGTAACTTTTAAAAAAAGATGTTTTCAAGCAAAAGTTTAAATATAGAAAATCTTGAGAAAAAAGAAAGTCGATGTCGTTAAGTCTCGTAAATCCCATTAATTAGTGATGGGGAATAAGAGAGGACATTAAATTTTTTGTAAGAGGAAAAATCCCCATAAAATAAATGGACCAAGGAAAAAAGATTAATCATGTTCCGAATTAATCTCCAACATCAAGTTAGAGAACGTGAATATCTACGGTATGCTCCATTGCTCCATATTCCACGGAAATGACAGACTTGCACTTTTTTTTTTTTTTTATTCCGTAAATCCACATTCTTTCAACGCGACTAAAGAAAAAAAAATGCATTATTTTACACTGTATTTAAATCTAAAAAAAAATTCATTTCGACCGTAAAAAACGGTTTCCAATGAAAATATTCGCTTTTGCAGATAAAATAAAATCTGCAAAAACCGCATAAAAAATTTATTCCCTTTAAAATAACCCGTGCTTCTCCGTTGCAAAACGGGAAAAGACAACAAAAAAATATATAACAATGTAAAAAAGGTGACGAGTTCCCACATTGACTGACAAGTGACATTATTTTAATTCACGTTTTTAATTTGCCTTTAAATAAAGTCATGCTCAATATCTTTCTCGTCATCGGTAAATAGTGAATGACTAATTAACTAATTATTTTATTTTATTTTACTTTTTATTTTTTTGATTCGGAAGCCTCAACGGGATTAAATAAATCTAATTTATTTTTTTGCGATTCTACAATTCACAAAATCCCAATATACACTAATGAAAAGTGACAAGTTGACGTTTCTCATCGAAAAAAATGTTACCGCCTTTTAACAAGGGCTGGAAAAACTACGTTTCGGCTATCGACATTTTAAACGGTTTGTATTATATATATATTTTTTTTTCCTGTGAAGGACTCAATTTTATTTACTTAATTTTGCTTTTCATTCCTTTGAAATAACACTTTATACAGCAATTAGTAAATAAAAACCGATAACGACATCGACCGTATGAACTATGTCGTTAAAAAAAGTAAATAAAAGAAAAAAAATGGAAATGGTTTCCGAAGGGTTTACGGTGTGTAAGCTATAGATGAAATTCATTAGCATCTTCCAGCTTTCGGTTAGACTTTGATCCGGAAAAATCATGTTATTATGATTTACTTTTACATTATCGTTTTGGAGGTAAAGGTAATATATTTCAAAATTTGAACAAGTGCCAAAGGTCGTTATTACTCAGCAAATCACGTAATGAATTGAAAGACTATTTTATTTCTCAATTTTGTGGAAAAAATAAATATATATATATCTATCTGGTAACAGAGCTCTTTATGCCAAAGGTCGTTATTACTCAGCAAATCACGTAATGAATTGAAAGACTATTTTATTTCTCAATTTTGTGGAAAAAATAAATATATATATATCTATCTGGTAACAGAGCTCTTTATGCACGCTTGTATATTTTATACTACGCCAACGTAAAACAAATTGGATGCAAAACCTAAGATGTTTGTTATTTTTTCTAAATAACGTTCGCTAAAAACTTTTAATTAGGTAACGACAACTTATTTTCTATAAATCTGAATGTATCTTCGAATAGCTGATAATGTCAAGCCTAATCCGAATAACAAGCAAGCATTAGTCAAAGTACTACAGCTAATATGACTTTTAAAAAAAACCTAATTTTATTTAAAAGTCTAAGTTTAGTTTACTACTCCAGATAAAGTAAATCCAGTTTATATTTGACGGAAAAGCGGGCTATCTGGCAGAATAAATTGACATTGTGGTAGAGGTCCCTATGTTGGTCATGAAAATGTATACAACTTGTTTACAAAATGTATACAAAATGTATACAATGTTATAACTCAAATGTTTATATTTAAAATATTGTATCTTTCAATAATCAATAATTCAATCAACAATGTTTTATAAAATCGATTCTCATTTTTGACAAAAAAAAAATATATAATTATTATCATGGTAACCTTATTCTCGAACTCGTATTCATTCCCTTCAAACTTCTGGAATAACATACAAAATGTATAAAAATTGTATACCATTTTAATTTGTATACATTTTGTATACAATTAGTGTACATTTTGTAGGCATTTTGTATACATTTATATGGCCAACATAGGGACCTCTATTGACATTGTATGCATATAAGCTAAATGTAAAAAATAATATTCTTTTCATTTTAGAGTTGAGTCGTTTACATTATGGGCTTAAGGTGACGCAGGAGTGATTCATTTTTTTGAACACCCTATAATTCAATAAACGCTAATATTAACGTTATGGAACCAGATATCAAAATTCCGCTTCCGAGGGACAATTCTTATCAATCTTATTCAACTTCATGAAAAATTCCATACCTGACGATTCAGTACTTTTTTGGGAAACCTTGATCCAGAATAAATTCTCGGGAATTTATCGTAGATTAAGGTTTCCCAAAAAAGTACCGTATGGTCAGCTATGGAATTTTTCATGAAGGTGCTTAAGATTAATAAGAATTGTCGCTCGGAAACGGAATTTTGATATCTAGCACCAAAAGGATAATATTAGCACATTTAGAAGTATAGGGTGTTCAAAAAAATGAATCACTCCAGCGTCACCTTAATATGTTGAAACGGCAATTAAAAATTAAATTAAAAAAAGAATGGTCTGATACTAAGGCGGGCCGTCCACAAATTAGGCCTACGTTAGGATTATTTTGGTCATTTTTGACACCCTCCCCGCCTTGTTAGCAAAGGTTAGCATTTTTTTTGCATTTGGATTACTCAGCATTTGCTTTCTTAGAATTTTTTGAATTTTGGTTAGCATTTATTTACATTTTCAAACCATTTATTTTTCAAGTGAGTTAGGCCACATGACTTAAAAAAATGGAATTGTTTTCATTTTTGGACGTTTACTACATGAGACAAATGCTAACGCTAGATATGTAAAACCGTAACTTATGTTAGCACATTAAGGGGGGGGAGGGGGGCCTCCCCCCCCTTAATGTGCTAACATAAGTTACGGACGACCCCAGGAGCCATCTAATAAATATAACGTCAGCACGTTAAGAGGGGGGGGGGTCCCCATCAGCAGTTTTCCCCATAAAGAAAGTACCGCCGAAGGGGTAAGGAGAGTAACGAAAATGATCAAAAATATGCTAAAACTAAGCCTTCCCTAATCCTGCATCAATTTTGCGCCCGAATAGGGACACTGACTTAATTATTTAAAGAGCTCTTATACTAAAGGCAGGAAATAGTCGAAAGTAGGATGTTTTCAAGGGAAAAAAGTTGAAAATTTTAATAAGCATACAGTATAAACAAAACAATAACAAATATTAGAAACCTTATTGAATTGAATTACTTTCATCATCATATTGTATTGCTTTTATCTTAAAAATCCTTACAGGTGTTTAAAAATTTAGGTCATATTTCCAGTTGACGGAAATAAAAATTTCCAAGGAACACTCAGAAAAATGAATCCGCCTTGATATAAAAGATATGTGTCGTCGTCGCGAATCATAATTGCTTCGGCTCGACGCGTTACAGCTTGAACACAAACACTCCCGAGCCTTCGCGGAAACCATTTCAACAGTACAGCTTATAGCCCTAGGTTTAAAAAAAAAAAATGCGTTGTCGCAATGCATTTTTGCATTGCCCTAAAGCATTATTTTTCCAAGTGAAAGAGTTTTATTTGTACGAGTAAAGCATCTTTATTCTTTACTTTTTGACGCTTAGGGATTTTTCGAATTTTTAAACTTATATTCGCGAGATTTCAGGTCAAGGTCAAAAAAAAAAAAAAAAAAACTTAAGGGTCAAATGTCCTCAAAAGAGCAGCGATTCCAGAAATGAGGCATTGGAAATTCAAAAAATCCAAGATCCAAAAATAAAGGAAATTCTAGGCATTATTTTATCTGATTTCAAAAAGGTACAGTGCAGATACACAGTAAAAAATATTATGTAAATATGTTCTAAGCGGTCCACATAAATTTTTTCTGTTGTTTGTCCCATAAGGTAAACATAAACAAAAACAACATAAGAATTATGTGGACCTAGTTATGTTGATTTATGTTGATTTTGACATAAAATTTTTTACTGTGTACCGAAACTGCTGCAGCCGCTTAACAAAATAATTTTACATTTTTATTCTTTATACAATCCAATTCAACTCATATTTCTTAATATATTACAATATTTTTTGTTCTTTACCTTCCTTTTTAACCGTTAGAAAAAAATTGTTAATAATGGAAAAAACAAATCGGAAATATAATGCTTACACGAACACTATTTACTTTGTTAATTGGCAAATGTTTACCTACTGTTGAAAAACTTATTGTAAAGCATTGCTGTAAGAGACGTAGGCTTCATAAAAAAATTACATTGCCTCATATTTAATTCACCAGAAGATACAATTATTGCTGTCAATTCAAGTTTGTCAGTTTTTGAACATTCTGGAGTTATTTTGTTGTGTCACGCTACTAATCTAAACCAAAGAAAAAAGGTAATAAAAACGATTGTACGGTAGGGTGGATCGAAAAAAGCGAATTTTTGAATTTGAAAACGCCTGATATGGCAATCGATGCCTTATTGTAATACTATTAACCCTAATTTTTTTCAGATTTTTTGAAGGTCATCTTGAGGTCGCGCAATGACCTTGAATTTTTTGAAAAGCCCATATAAGGGCAAAAAATAAGGATTTTTTTTTTGCTGAAAAAAGTATCGTTTCCTATCGGAAATTCTGCGTAGATTACGAATATAAAGTCCAAAATCATTTTAAGTGCGTGGTTTTTGAGCTTTACGCCTATTTTCTAAACACTGAAATACTTTCGGCTGGTTTTTCTTTCAGCTTAAAAACTGTACACAAAAATGAATTTTGGACTTCATATTCGTAATCTACGCAAAATTTCCGATAGGAAGCGATACGTTTTTCAGCAAAAACAAAAATTCTTATTTTTTGCCCTCATATGGGCTTTTTAAAAACTTCAAGGTCATTGCGCGACCTCAAGGTGACCTTCAAAAAATCTGAAAAAAATTAGGGTTAATAGTATTACAATAAGGCATCGATTGCCATATCAGGCGTTTTCAAATTCAAAAATTCGCTTTTTTCGATCCACCCTATTCTGCCCATGTAAGCGAAAATAGCGTATCTCGTATTTTGGAATTGACTGTTTGTTTACATAAGTTAAAAATACGACAGACGTGCCAACTCCGAAAATGAAGATACGCTATTTTCGCTTACATGGGCAGTATTGTACGGTGTAACATGAAAAAGTACAGTGCATCGTGTACTTTACTGTATAGCGGGATTTAATTTTAAGAAATTCCAATGAATGACTTTATGTCTGAAATAGATCAGGCAATATTGCGTTGCAAAGCTATGGAATTATTGCCATTCCATTGCAATAATTGCAACCATTTTGGTTGGATTTTGGATCATGTATCTCTCCCTTATTATTTGAACAAATAACAATTTTTAAAAACATGAGGGCGAAATTTCACGCCGAAAATTTTCCCAAACATGCAGGAGAAGCTCCATATAAGCAGTGACGCTTTTTTAAGCATGTTGGGTGAAAATGCATTTGTGTTTGATAAAAGTGGCGAAACATGTTCGCCCAACATGTTTGCCGAACATGTTTGGTGTGAAATTGCGCCCTGACTAAGTAGAATATTGATCCTTTACTTACGATACGATGTAACAGGTTTAAATTTAGGATAATTTCAAAAGGATTCAATTTTTTATTTCCAATTTTTTTCCCCTTAGGAGCAAAAATTTTCTAATATTAGCCAACGAAGTGGCAGACCTTTCTCCATTTGTTACTCACATTGATGGCAAACCAATTTAGATAAATATGGATTTTTATACATTAAGGTGAAAATACGTCAAAAAATAAAAACTTCCATCGTAATCGTCTCTTTATTACAGACGTTCCCTTTATTCCAGGCCCGGAACCGCTTAAGGTGTGATAGAAATTTTAAATTCCTCTTAAACCGGTTATTTTGCATAAACCACTACTAAACGCTTATGAAATTCCTAGGCATTGCATCGAACTTAAAACAATTTTGAAGCACTAAAACGCAAGTTTTTACGCCGGTGACGATGTATAATAGCTTTAAATTTTGGATAATTTTAAAAGGATTCCAAGTTTTTATTCCCAATTTTTTTTCCTCTTAGGGGCAATCAATGGAAATAAATATAACTAAATAAAGTTATTAGTCAAAACTGACCTTCGTGATATAGATCCCAATTTAAATATCTTCAAAGGATTCTACAAGGTTCATTTATCTCTGAATAAATGTGACAGTCGAATGTTACGTTAATTGGAAACGGAAACACCTATTCTTAACGAGACCTTTCCCTTTTTAATTCCCAATTGAGGCGCCTGATGCAAAAAACAAAAAGCTTATGGAGCTCGTTTAGCTACAATATCCTCTTTTCCTAACGACCGCCTCCAATTGCTAATTGATTGGTTTATGCACTACAAAACAATTGCATTAAATATATTTTTCTGAAAAAAAAAAAAAAAAAAAAAAAAAAAAATGCCGATTGAAATAAAAACTAAAGTAAAGCAATATAAAGAAAAAACATCAATACAGCAATTAATTTTCTTATAAGCTATCAAATAATCTTTATTTAAGTGCTGTTATAGAAAACCAAAATTTGATCTCATAAATTTTCGTCTGATCAGCTAGTCTATATTCGAATTAGGATTTTTCGTAACGAGAACGTAGGTCGATCCCCGAATTTAAAGATTTTAGTGGTTATTTGGCTGAGTTCCACTAAATCTTAAAGGCTTCCCCGATTAAATTTTTTAAAAAGAAGCTGTGACATTTATTTATTCAAAAAAAAAAAAAAAAAAAAAAAAAAAAAATCACAATCTATTCGATATCGTTTTTATATTTTTCCTTTTTTCTTTTACGACTTCCTTTTGATGATGATGGAATGACAAAGGGAAATTTCCTAAATTAACCTGATATCCTTTTTGGAGGCAGGCTTTCATTACTTTCGAAAAAAGAAAGATGCCTCCTTTGGATCGAAAACTGGCGTAAAATAAATAACAATGTTTGAAATGTTTCTTTCTTTCATTTGTCGATATCGGAAATGATTTATGTTCTTCCGATTTCCTTTGAATAATTCAATCGAATCGATGAATCCCGTGCGATCCAGTTTTTTTTTTTTTAGATGAAAACAACTTCGTTATGAGTCTTTTTTTCACGCTTTCACGGAACAAAAAAAAAGAAAAAAAGAAATAGTTTTTTCCTCACTGACATTATCAATTTTCTGTAAGAACTTTCCTGTTAAAACTAACAAACTTAAAAATAAACGTAGGTGAAACCTCTTACTCATTAATTTAATTTAATTTTTGTTTATTTTATAACAAAATTACAAAAACTTTTTTCCTGGGCGGAAACAACATTTCTTTTTTATTATTTGGGAAATGCATGAAATTTTATTTACTGCACGTTAAAAAAAAATGTCCCTAGAATACTTGAAGCGAATTTATGACCTTAGTCCGTTCACAAAACTAACACAAAAATCTCTTTTTCATAAAAGAAACAATGGAAAATGACATCAACGTACGTTTTCGAAAGGCCAATGATTATTTTAAGTAAGATGAAATAATTAATTAACTCCTCGAAAATAAACAAAATAATCTTTTTATGTTCTTCAAGCTCGTCAACGCATGCAAAAATAACCGATTAAAATAAGAATCATTGTTAACTTTTACATTAAAATTTTCTTTTTTCCTTTATTTTTCTTCGCGCTAAATAGACGGCGTGTATATAAACTTCCGGTAATGGAAATTTCGACCGGGCGCTTCAATTTTTAATTTTGCTTTTTTTTTTTAATTTCGAAAATTTAACTGGTATTTCTTTTTCAAGGCCATAGGCTGCAATTTTTTGGAAATAGGTTTTGGGGGTTCTTAGCGTTTTAATATGAAAAATAAGATGAAAATTTTGTTTTTTTCCCATCCCAAAATGAAGCACGGGCCTCCCTTTCTGGTATAGGATATTGAATCGGTTTTTGTTTGTCATTTTTTAACCAACTATACCTCCGTCGCGTTAGTGGTTTAGGCTTACCAAGCGAAGCTGGTGAATATGAGTTGGCGAGCCATACCGTCTAGCATGAAACAAAAAGCGGCGTTTTTCCCCGAAATATAATCTCCCGATGCAAATATCGAGCATCATAAACTAACTCGGAATTTTTCAGAACTGACAAAGGGTGACGGTATAGTTGGTCTCCGGACTTTTCGCTTTATTATGAGGGAAACAAATTACGGTTCAACCGCAAGACAAGTTAAAAAAATAATTATTGTGAAAAAAAAAAATGCTTACCGTGACCGAAAATAAGTAAGGTTGCTAAAATCGGTTTTCCCAGCTCCGTCGACCCATTCATCCATTTTTTAGTTTCTACACTCAGCGAGGGTTTCTCCGTGTGCATTTACGAAAATGTGTTTTAACCATCGATCTTGTAATTTCGGTATCCTCTAGCCGACTTATCGATTCAAAAGCAACTACATGGGACATCGTTTATGAAATGAGGGAAACCTTTTAGGTTTACCGAAAGCCATATATGGATTTAACGTGTCGGCATATAACTTATCTGAAAAGACGAAATGCGATTATCGTTTGAGTCAAAGGATCTGAAAAAAGAGTTTTTTTCCCATAAAATAATCCCTTCCGCTTTTTATTTTTTTCCCCTTCTTCCTCTTTTTTAAATGTCTATCTTGTCAAATGACAATTTTGCAAGTTTTCTTTTTTTTTTTTTTCGCGGTAAAAAGTTTTGATTCCAATTTCCGGTAGAAGGAAAGAGAGCCACCTTGGGAAAATGATGAATGAATGAATGAAAGAATAGATAAAAATAAAAGAAAGGATAAAGAGAGACGTGTAAGCAATCCTGTATTGTACGGGCAAATCCGCGTTGCCCGACATCGATCTGACATTCGATCGACGTCTGACAGGCTGAGAAAATTTATAGACAGCTTCTTATTAGATTCTATAATCTCAAAACATAAGGGTTCTGTTGTTAAGCTGTTTTAAGTTAACTGCTGTTTTCTCTTTCATCGGATTAAAAAAGGAAAAAAAAAATACGATATCTTTGAGGTATCGTATTTTTTTAAAAAAAAAATATGAGAAATTTTTAATCATTTCCCTCCCCCGTAAGCATGAAACAGGTTTTTTTTATGAAGACGTAACACTGATTTTCATGTACCTTTCCTTCCACGTGATATTAAACGCCCCCATGCCCGAGTTTTAAAGCATTGACCCTCTTCGTTTAACGCGAGAGTTACTTCCCCAGAAAATTTCGAGTAACGCGAAACTGCTTTGCATGAGAGAGACTCCTTAACGGGAAAGGTGGGTTCCGGGTCTGACTTTGAACAAAGTTTATGAAAAATAAATGAATCAGATTTCAAGTAAACTGGTCATTATTTTTTCAAATATTTAAGTCATTTTCGGTTGGATGGCACCCCTACAAAAAAAGTGACCAGCTCAAAAGTTGTCAAATATGGATTATGGACACCTTAATTATCAAATATGACTAAATAAAGTTAGTAATAATTAAAAATGACCAAAAATAATCATGAAAAAAAAAAAAAAAAAAAAATTCTTTTCGTTTTATGTGTTAAAACCTTTAAAAAGACAAGAAAATGAATTGAAAATGAACAGAACAATTGAAAAGAATAAAAATAAACCTAATAATCTTTAAAGGAGAAAAACTGATCATATAAAAGAAAATGGTACCTTTCACTTTGGAAAACAACTGCTTGAATTAGATAATTCAGTAAACGATGGAGGGTAACACACTCCTGCATTTCCGTGCACACTTGACTTTGCATTACATTGCATTACCAATAAGTCTACGTTTTATTTTTTAAGGGTCGCCCATAAATTAAGTAAGCGTGTTTAGGGGGAGGAAGGTCCAAATTAGCGATCTTACCCATAAGCTAAGTATTGGCGAAAAATAGGGGGGGGGGAGAGGGGGTCTAAAATGCCATTTTACATGCTTATGTAATTAATGGATGACCCCCATTATTACCAACGCAGTTGCAATGTCACCAGGAATGTAACAACAGGAAGGTTGGGGGGGGGGTTATTGTCCCCGCTGGATCAAATTTGTCTCCCCGAAATTGCAGAAAAATTTACATGGGAGGTAAATATAGATAATAATTGTCCCCCCTTCTCTTCAGAAAAAAAATTTGTACCCCCGCCTACCCACAGCTTGACAAGTCCGGGGGGGCTCTCGTCAAAAAACATTGTTACGTCCCTGAATGCCACTGCATTACAAATTGCATTATCTTTGTAAATGTAGTACGACTTCATTGTGTGCGATTATTCTGCATTAAGTTCATTACCTGCTTCATACCGCCGTGGCATTTACATTATTTCGATCACTTGCATTGCCATTGCATTTCTTGCATTTTGGCATTGCGGTGTGCAATTTTTTTCGGTGTAAGTAATCCCTTGGTTAAAAAAAAAAAAAAAATTAAAAAATCTTGTACACTGAGTGAGTAGAGGCCATTTTCCGCAAATTTTAAGCGCAAAAAATCTGGACGTAGCTGGATAAAAGTTGTGGGATGGCACCCTGGAAGAGGGTCAACAAAACATGATATGCTTATAGCCATAAGATCAAAGGTTGAAGGCACAACAAACCATATATCATATCAATTGAATCGCAAAAATACGAAGTTCTTTCAATGGAATTAAGTTCAAATCTACAGGGTGTTACAAGATTAAATACCAAAATCAGTGCTAAAAGATAACAGGATGGAAAATTCGTGTTTTATGAATAAATTAGTCAGTGAAACTGATGACTGGGAGTACAGACTTGTCAAAGGCCAGGATTGGGGAATCAATATTAGAGCAAACACACGACTTCCTTTCCCTCTGGTATAAAGGAAATAAAACCGTCTATCACTTTCTTTTTCCCAGGATTATCAACGGATTGACCACTGATCTAAAAATTCAATGTTTAGCTTGTGAAACTCTATCACATCCTTTCTGAATCGTCCCATTTAAGGTAAACATCGCTATTAAAATTTTTGGGTTTGCATCCTTTTTTTTTCTTCAATTAATAATTAACGTGCTTTTGAAAAAATAAATTGCGAGAAAGAAATACCATTAAAATATGCAAGACGAACTGCAAAAATAAAAGGATTCCGAAATATCCTAGATTTTTTTATTAACCTTAATACCACTGGAGAAGAGCATGTGCAGAAAAATCCAGGAAAAAAATTCGGAGGTTTGCAGAGGAGCTCTTTAAAACAAGAATGATTAATGATAGGACTAATCTGATCATGGAGCATCGGCTCCATCGACGAGGCTGTTAAGCAGGCTCTGACGAAGGAAAATCGCAGAAACATTTTCGATTTGAATGGAAAAATAGTCTTGAATCCAGCACCGAGTAGGAGTATTCCTACTGACAATCTTGTTAGGGGTCGTCCGTAAAACACGTGAGCATTATTTTGCCCATTTTTGACCCCCTCCCCCCTTGTTAGCAGGGGTTAGCATGTCGGGATCCCCCTCTAAAATTACGTTAGATTTCGGTTACCCCCCTTAAATTTTTTTTTTTTTAAATAAATATTAAATATTTAAAAAATCTGAAGTTCTTCGAAACTTAAATTTGCAAAAAACAGGTTTCTTTTTTTTAACTTAGAGTAAATGCGCGGGTAAAATTGAAAGTTTTTTTTTTTTTTTAAGTGAGTTAGGTTACATAATTTAAAAAATTTAAATTATTGCACGGTTATTACATGAGACAAATGCTAATGTTAGATATGTAAAACCCCTTCCCCCCTCCTTGTTAGCAAAAATTAGCATTTTGAATACCCCCTTCCCCCCCTAACGTGCTCACGTGTTGTATGGACGACCCCTTATCACCCAAGATTCATGAGCACTTGCGTAGTGTGGTAATAGATCATGAAATCTTACAAGAAAAAAAAAAACACTGGGCTGTCTTGGAAAATAAAATTAAAAATTATGATTTTATCCAAATCTGTTTTATTCTGTCAAAAGTATAAAATCTGACATGAAAACTCTGTCAACTTTGATTTTCAATTTCTTTTTCGTGTGAACTAGTGATGGCGATAAATTATCGATATATCGAAAGAAAAATTATCGATATCGAGGAATTCGATATATTGATAACTTTTATTTGAGACAATTGAATAAATTTTAAAATCATTAATTTCCCCTTTTCTGGCGTTGCCACTTTGGCCAGTCACCCTGCAATTAGAAATTTTATAACTCTCTGATAATTTTTCACCGTTTTTATTGACTTAGGATTCAAGATAAAAGTATTTGAGAATTATTACACGTCCGCCATCTTGAATTTCGACTTAAAGAAAATTTTGACTTCATTTTATTTTAAATTTCAGTTTTTAATTGTTAAAAAAGTGTATTTACTTAAACTCTTTTCCTTTTTCCGTTATGGAATTTTAAAACTACTAAAAATGAAGTGTTTTATGTCGATAGATATATCGATCATTTTTGGCGATATATCGACATAAATCGGGAATTCCAAATATCGATGTATTTCAAACTTATCGCCATCGCCATCACCAGTGTGACCACCAACTAAACTCCATAACGTTTTAAGGACGTTTGAGGAAGGTCAAAGGTCACTTAAACAAGGCACAGTTAAACAGGCACAAAAATTTATTTTTGGCCAAAACTAACGGGGGCAAAGAGGCGCAAAAATTGTAAGCGAGTTTTTGATTTAGGACCTCTAGGCTTCATAATGAGACCATAGACACGACGGGAACTTTTGGATAAACCGAATAAATGCTTAGTTGAAAAAAAAATTTTATAACAATTTTTACTAAATTAACTTTAAAAACGAATTACCGCCAGAAATAAATTTTTGGAGGGGAAATAATTTACACTCTACGATCTCGATCACTGACTATTAGGGTGTCCCTTATTTTGCGAATTTTCGAATTTTAAATCGCACACCCTCTAAATCGGTGATCTATGGTTCACTGATAAGCCCTATTTTTTTCCAGATTTTTCTGGGCACCGAAAAGCGTGCCGACTTGAGCTTAAAGTCCCGAAAATTCCCATAAGAGAAAAAAAGTCGACAATTTTTTTTTTCGCGGAAAAACGTCGTTTCCTATCGGGAATTTTGCGTAGATCACGAATCTGAAGTCCGTTTTTTTAAATCTGGTACGGCTTTTGAACTAGAAGCCAAAATATGAGCAAAACTTAGGACTTAGTTCGTTTTTTCACGTAACCAGGTTTTCTTGTCACATTTTCTCTTCTAGCTCAAAAACCGGACCCGATATAAAAAAACTGACTTCAGATTCGTGATCTACGCAAAATTCCCGATAGGAAACGGCGTCTTTCCGCGAAAAAAAAAATTGTTGACTTTTTTTCTCTTATGGGAATTTTCGGAACTTAAAGCTCAAGTCGGCACGCTTTCCGGTGCCCAGAAAAATCTGGAAAAAAATAGGTGTTATCAGTGTACCATAGATCACCGATTTAGAGGGTGTGCGATTTAAAATTCGAAAATTCGCAAAATAAGGGACACCCTACTGACTATCAGTAAATCATATTCGATTACTTATGATTTCCATAAACATGCCTACAGCGTTAACAAATTTTATGTCACTATTTACAAAAAGTGAGTTAAAAACAATTTAAAAAAGCAAAAAAGAATTTTTTTTTACTTTTTCGTTCATTTAAGGAACAGAAAGAGCCTGAAAATTGTGTTGTCCGATCAGTTATGTAAAATTGTGAAAATTTTAAATTGGGTTTTGGCCAAAAATAAATTTTTCTGGACCACTGTGAAGGTCATGCAAGGTTAGACCTATAATTTGGTAAAAAAAAAAAAAAAAAAAAAAATCGAAATTTGACAATACCCGGCTAAGTTAATGGAGTTTACCAACTAATCGTTACTGTATACAGAAAATTTACCATTTTCTATTTTATCAAAAATTTCCAGATAAGAGTTTCACGCTTCTTCAACCGTTAATTGAACTTTAAGTCTGAATAATACCAGAAACCCGATTTATCATCATGTTCGTTTTCCCTACTAAGGGATTTCAAACGAAAATGTCAACCGTCTGTGAAACAATAACTTATCCGTCAGAAATAAAACTCACGAATAATTAAACACTTTGAAAACTAACTCCTCCCATTGATTCAAGGGATCATCATTTTAACTTTTTTACCCATATAAATTTTTAATTTTCGACCTAGGTCTCCCCTCAATGAAAAAACGTAAGCAGAATATGTATTTTTTAGAAAAGTAACCGATTTTAACCGCTTACATATACCACTTGCATTTGAAATATATGAAATTAATCACCTCGGACAAAGAATTTTGCTGTTACGCACTACATATTATAGCCAGATCCATGCATCTGACCAATATATCAATTTAGTCAAATAGGAAAGGGATTTATTTTTAAACCGATCATTTTCCTTTCCAATACTCTTTTTATACTTGGGTTATACGTAGAAAATGATTCTCGGATGCATTCGACCAGCTACCGTGTTTTCCGTTACGCTAATTTGATTTTTCTGGAGCTATTGAATTAAATAAACAAGAATCAGAGCATATTTTAGCAACGTTTTAAAATGTTTCCACACGTCAAAGTTCAAGTCCAATATTGTTTTCTTTGGACAAAATCCCTGAATTAATTACCACCCTGACCCTTTCTCATTTGAAAAATTCTGTATTGGCTGGCAAATATTTTTCAATAGCTCCGCATTCCAAATAAAAAAAAGCGCCGACCAAACTTTTTCTTTTTTTTTTTAAACCGACGAACAGGTGTTAAAACCACAAATTATTTTTAATGCTTTAACAGAAAACTTCCTCGAATGTCTCACATCCGAAAGTTTGAAACAAAAGTACAAACGAGCTTTTATATTATTTTTATGATTTAATAATTCGATTACGACCTGAGAAAAAAAATTTCGAAAGTTTTCGCAAGCGAATCGGTTCGAAATGCAAAACAACTCCTACGGGTCTAAATGATACACATTCAAATCGAACGAGGCAAATCTGGCAAGAGACCAAGGCTGTAAAATTAAAACACAAAGTACTGAATACTTTAATTACAAAATGCAACCTTCCTTGAGTACACCCGGAATAAATAAACACATAAAAATTACCCGGAAACAGTTCCAGAGGGAAAAATCAACAGGTCGATTTCAATTTTTTTTTTTTTTTTTTTTTAAATAATTAAAAATCACAGCAACAAGTAATATTTTCGTGCAAGGAGAAAATGCCATTCAAGGACGAACGGAAAATGTATCGAAAGAATCACGGCCGAGCGATGTTCTTTTTTTTTTCTCTTTTATTTTAATTTAAAATTAATTAAAGGAGATTTCAATAAGAGTTGGGACGCGAGACGCTCGGCCAAGTCAAGATTGGAAATGATCCAATAATGAATTCAATGACGACATTCTATGACACTTTGCCTTGCCTTTACAGCTCATCAGGGACGGGTACGTAATTAACGAGAGCGAAGTTACAATTCGTGCCGCAAAAGAAACGCAACGGGAGAAAGAAAAACCTGTCACTCTTACGACATATTTTTTTTTTGTTCTAAAAAATCACACAGCAATGGAATTGGAGTGAGGAAAAAAAAATAATAATAATAAAAATGGATCGTTTTAAATCGCCAGTTGGATTTTTAGGAGAGCATCGCAACGTCAATCAAAGACCTTCGATCCTAAAAGAAAAAAATCTTAAACGATATTGACGTTTCTCCAACATAAATTTATTTTGGAGCGTAGGATTTAAAAAGATTCGAATTCCGAATAGAAGCTGACTTATCTCAGATAAAATAAAATTCGATTCGTGAATTCTTAAAAGTAGAACGCATCTCACATGACTCAACGTCGGTAATGATACCGGCATTTCCTTTCAGCTCTGGTTGAGTTATTTTTTTTATACACATTGAAAAAAAAAAAAAAAAAGTAAGAGCGATTTTCAAAATCCTTAAATGTTCCGAGAAGAAAAAAAAAAAAAAAAAAAAAACCTCGGGTTAATCACAGTTCTCTACGTCAAAAACCGGTTAAAGTTTTCGAAATTACCGGTTTTAAGTTTTCCGTAGGTATTATAAGGGAGTTTAGAATTTGTTTTAGACTGGGTTCATCACAATTAAAATTTGTAGCTTCAAGGGAAGCTCAGATTTTGAACTATATGCAGAATTCGGAAATATTTCCGCTTAAGATTCATGAATTAGGATTTTCACTTGGTTAAAAGTTGCAAAAACGACGGGATAAAATTTAAACTCCTATTATACCTGTGAACCTGCCGATTTTTCAAACGAAAGTTTTTTTTTTTTTCGTCCACTTTATTTAAGGAAAAAACATTACGTTAAATGGGACGAAACCTAGACGAAATGGTTCCTTATTATTAGGAAAAATTGATTATACATGTTTAATATAACGGTAAATTTAAATTACCTCACATATTCATAAAATTATCGACCGTTTATGTTTTTTTCGCGACGTTAGAACCAAAGGGTGCTATCTAAAAAAATTTTTCTATGTTTAGCTTACGAAAAATCAAAAAGTGATAGCACTCTTTGGTTCTAAGGTCGCGAAATCCATTTGACCATTTTGTTTTTTATGGTTTAACATTGTTCTAATATTCCCAACGAAATAAAACTAGAAGAAAGATGAATCGATTTGTAAGAAAAAATCAGATTGAAATACGTTTTGAACGAGAGAAGGAAAAGCCTACTCGAGAGGAAGCGAAAAAATGGCTTAAAAATGAATTTTGCGAATATTGAAGTAATTTAAGCTTACCGACATATTTAACATGCATTATCTACCATTTCTAAAAATAAGCAACAATTTGGTGCAGGTTTCGCTCCATTAAATGCAGTGATTGCATTACCGATTTCGGTTAATACCGGTAATTTTTGGGGAGTTTTGGCCAAAACGGTAGTACCGGTACTACCGTTGTAAAAAACCAGTATTAAAGTTTTTAAATTACGGAAAAAAATTTAATTCTATTGAATTAAAAAAAACAAAAATCATCAAAATTAAATTATCGCACGCTCAAGATAAAGCCTTCCCAAGAAAAAGTGCGTTATAAAATTTTATAACTCTACAACGTTTTGGCCGATTACAAAATTTTATAACTATTTATAAATTTTTATAATTAAAATTTTTAACTGAGCAATATATTAATTTTATGCTTGAATTATACTGAACTTGTCTTCATTAGTGACTTAAATGAATGGTCGAATTAAAGCGATCGTCTATTTAAATCAAGCACCGGAAGTACTGTATGTTTCCTTTTCTTTCGACATATTGAAAACTTTTTGGATGAGCCATAATTTCTTCTGAAAATAGTTTCTCAGTAATTAAGTACCTTTATACTCAGCTCTTTTTTTATTTAGTCGTTACAATTCACTAAAATTAATTTACAAAAACATAAACAAAATCCCGGAGTTCTCCATTTTGAATTAATTTTTGAATTTGGAACGGTACAGTACTTCCGGTGCTTGATTTAAATGGACGATTCTTTAATTCGATCCTCTATTTAAATCACAAGTGGAGACAAGCTAACTATAATTAGCATGTGGGGACTTTATAGGCTCTTTTTTAAACATTTTTCATGAGAAAAAAAAAAAAAAAAAAAAAAATACATTTTTTTTGGAATAGAACCCGAGCCTTTTGGTCAAGTTACCAGCAGTCAAGTTGCCAGCCTTTATCCACTATTCCACTTTTCCACTGATTTTTAAAAGCGGCCATATGGTTCTTAAGTTGCTAATTATTTTGACTTATTATATTTTCCAAATTTTTCCGAATTTTCGGTTTATTCCTTGTATTTTTAATATGACAAAGGCTCAAAAATAAAGAAAAACAGAAATAGAAAAATTCGGGAAGCGTTAGAAGAAAATAAAAAAACCTAGAAAAAAACTGAAAATAATTTGAGTTAGGCCTATAAAATTTTAAATTGATTATTTTTAATTTTTACAGTACGGAGTAGTTCGAAAATTCCAAGTCTCGATTCGGAAAACAATTTTTCCAGGCTTTTCCGGATCGTTACAAAAAAAGTTAAATAAGGTACGATTCGGTACAAAATTAGTAGAATAGGATTCCGTGAAAAAAAAATTGAAAAAATCGATTTCAAATTTTTACATATGCGAATATTTGAAAATTTTCAAAGTCTCGATTCGGAAAATAATTTTTCCCGGCTTTTCCGGATCGGTACAAAAAAAGTTAAATAAGGTACGATTCGGTACAAAATTAGTAGAATAGAATTCCGTGATAAAAAGTAAAAAATTTTAATTTTAATTGTTTACATATGGAAGCACTCGTATAATCTCATTCTATGGATCGGAAAATGATTTTTTCCGGCTTTTCCGGGTCGGTACAAAAAAATGTGGATTAGGTACGATTCGGTACAAAATGAGGTGATGGCGACTGCATCGAAAAATTCTTGATATTTCAAAAATCATTAAAGCATGTCTCCAGAACAACCCGAAATTGTGGATATCGCGCATTTTCCGGAGGCTCATTTTCCCCGGCATAGGTGAAGGTACAAAATTTTTTTTTGACGGTACAATTCGGTACAAAATGTTTACTTTCGAATGACATCATTTAAAATTTGGTAGCCGGTAGTGGGTTTTTTTGTGTCTCTGGATCCACCCACAGGAATTCTAATTTTCCGGGAAACCGTTATGGTACAAAATTTTTTATCGGTGGTGCATTTCGGTACAAAATGAGCTCTAACTGGTAAAATTGTTGAAATTCAGTTTGGGCGATGTGGGTGGAAAAGCATGTCCCTGGAACCACCCACGATGATTCTATTTTCCCGGAAAACCGGGCCAGTACAAAATTTTTCCTTTGTGGTACATTTCGGTACAAAATGGGTACAAAATTTCTATATAATTTTTTTTTGAATATCTCTTTGGGTGTTTCTGGGGACATATCGCCAAAATGATTTTCAATCAGTTAGCGCCGATATTTCTTAGTAGTACTAGTTGTGTACAGGTTATGCACTTTACTGCATATAAAATTAACTAGAATTTAAAAGGGTTGGGTAGGAAAATAAGCTCGGATTCAAAATTAGCTCAAAGTGAAAAGTATGGAACAGAGTTCCATAAGTGTTTTTATTTTTTAAATACCGGTATTTGGTGGTAAAACCGGTGTAAGAACAAAACTTCTACCGTACTATCGGTATTGAAAAAACCTCACCACCGTGCAATCACTAAATGCAACGTTAGCATTTAAAAAATTAGTTGAAAAAAAAAAATTTAACCGGTTCACCTTCTGGTTTGTCTAGCAAACGCATTGCCTATGTTTGATAAGCTTTTGTTTCGTAAAGAAAATCCTCTAAAATGGTGGAGATAGAAAACATATCCCGATTTAACAGGTCTTTTTGGGTCCAAGGTTGTGTAGTCACTACTTGCCGATAGGTCCGTAAGGAACAAAAAAAAAATGCTTAATCACATGGTTTTTACGCGAATTTTCCTTTTGGGATAGGAATTGTCAACAATAGGCTGGCTTTCAAGGAAATTTAAAAAAAAATCCTGTAAACCATTTTTAAAAGATTGTACACGGAGAAACCCACTCTGACGCTCAATGTCAGAATCTGGTAATCGTTGCCAAACTTTCTGTATTATGGCCTGACAACCAAGTTTCTCTGGTAATCATTACCAGTGGTTTCTGTTAATGCTTGTTGGATAGCATTGCTAAACCCTTTTGGCAATGGCTACCAAACGTTATGTATACCATCGTTATGTATTTTATACATTCAAAATTAACAAATCCAGCTTCTTTTTGGGGGGAGTGGAAAGTTTTCCGGTTTCCAGAATATTCTGTTTTCTGTTTCCGATTCGTTTCCCGAATATTTCGACATTTTCCAAAAATGTTACACACATATTCGAAAATGCCCCCGTTATTAATAGTAATAATGATATAATAATAATAATAGTAATAATTAATAAAAAAAAAAAAAATAAGTGCATGTTTTTTATTATTTCGAATCTCATTATTTATATTATTGTTGTTAAATGACGACGCATGTCCATCCAGGATGAGGAATGTCCCTGAAAAAATCTCAACACCTAGCAAGATTCGAACCTGAGACCTCTCACACCTAAATCAATCAACCCTACTACGTTACAAACTAAACCACACAAGCCATGTCAAAACAAGTCGAAACTAAAGGGTATTAAGTGCTCGAAGAAAAAAAAAATCAACCCTTATGCATAAACCATTACTACCTCTGGTATGTACCTCTGATAATGGTGGCTACGGTTTGTTATAATACAAAAATAATGTTGACCATTTTTAACCATTTGTGTAAATTGATCCCGCGAGAATAGTAAAGATTCAAAAATATATAGCAACTATTACCAGTAAGTTTTGGGATCGTTTAAAGTATTTAGCCATTGACAATTAAAAAAGGAATCTTTATCAGTTTGTGGCAACGATTACTATTTTACGGTTGACATTGGCGAATAGGACTGATTACTAAAAATTGCTGGTTCGTAATGATTAAAAAATGGGAATAGATTACCACAAACGTTATTCCCAAACCGTTTAGTAGCGAACACGAGTAAAAGTTTCTCCGTGTAGAAAAATCTTGGATATAACGTTAAATCCGAGTTTAAACGATTGACACCATAACGAAGAAGAAAAAAAAAAAAAAAACTTGAAAAATTCGGGTAAAAGTTTTCCGACACCAAAATTTACTTTAAAATTTTCACGTAAACTTTTCCTTGCTTTTTGTTTATCCAATTTATAAGGGAGTAAAAAGACCAACGTTTGAATCCCGGTTTAATCTTTTCTCTTTTTTCTCTCTTGCGGATTGAGAGAAAAAGAAGTAAAGGTGACACTTTGAACCCTTTCACGTCGCTTAAAAAGATGTTTCATCTACAAAAAAAAAAGGAACCTTTTTTTTAGTTTTATATGAAAATTGCTTATGATATAAAGATACACAAATGAGTTTTTCCTAACCCCGACAAGAAAATGATGCAGGAAAAAGTTATCGATCTTAAAAGAAAAAAACAAGAAAAAAAAAATGATGAAGTCACGTCTTGTTTGAGGTTGAAACTAGGAGGTGTCAAAGACACGCCCTAACTTACTATCCTCAAGAAAAAAAATAAGAAGAAAATAAGAAGTAACGGAATAAATTGAAGCTGACGTGATTTCTGCCTGTCTCTAAAACTCAGAATTAAAGTTTGTGAAATTCATCCATTTTTAATTTTAAAGAGGAAAAAAAAAAAAAAAAAGAAAAATAAGAAACCAACATTTTTTATTCCATTTTGTTATATTTATGGTTTTTTCTTTCTGTTTCAGGGGTGTGTGTCCCCCTCGAGAGGGGAGGCAGGCCCTCGGCCCCTGCACCACGATGCAGGTTAACGAAGGATGTACGTCATCTACCCCGCGTCACATCTCGTAGGTTTGACTCTCAATTACCGTGAAATTAATCAGGTACGTCCATTCCCTCCAAAAAATTCCTCGGAAGAACGTCAAAATATAGAAACCACCGCTTCGGTTAAAGAAACCGAGATCGTAACCGAAACCGATACCCCAACCGAACGACCCGAATTGCTCAACGAAGGACCAAACGAAACAAACTCTAATAAAAAGGATCAAAACAATTCTCAACAACGTTCCTATTCAAAAAACAATCTTATCGAAACCAGTGACAATCACTCAAACAAACCCGAAAAAGAAAATAAATCGTTGAAAGCGAGTGATACGAACATTAGAAAAAAAAGTGTTTCCCCGATAATAAACAAAAGAAGCAAAAGTGAATCGCCTAAAAATAAAAGTGAATCGCCTCAAAGTGTCTTAAAAAAAATTCCTAGTAAAAGACAGATAAAAAACTCGACAGAAGAGATCCCCCCGGAAAACCCTTTAAAATCACCTGTGGAAAATAGGCAGGCGATTAAGATTTTGACATTAGAAGAAAACTTAAAAAATTTAGAAGTTTATCGCGTGACCAAACCACCGTTAAAACGATCTTGGAGTTTACATTTCAAGAAGGCTGTGACAACTGAAATTATCAGAATGGCGGCGTTGGAATGTGCGTTAAGGGAAATGACCCATCCAGCGCTCAACGACACTTTAAAAGCCCACAATGCGGTCGCATTCAAATTAGTAAAGACTGGTAAGTTTTTTTTCTTTTTTTTTTTTATCAGTGACTTTGTTTTTTCGGTGTTGAATTAGTAAACTTAAGCATGTTAAATTCCGTTTCCTCTTCCAAAAAGCTCTCTCGTATATGAAAAACTTGATAAAACTAACATAAAGAATCGACGAGAATTTTTTTGATTCTTTGAAATGAAATCCTTTTTTTTTCTGAGAAATGTGACGACAAACTCTTAATGTAAGAGGATCGAATTCCAAAGAAAGTTTGATAAAGGGAAAAAGTGAATATGAACTAGTGATCGACTCGATCTTTTTCCCTTTATATTTTCTTTCTCAGAAAGCAATTTAAGATTTATATGAATGAAAATACTTTACTGTCGGAAATGAGAAAATGAACCGTTTCGAAATATTGTCAATTTTTTTAAAGAAATTCAGAGCATAGGTGTTCCTCCTGAGAAATTCCTAAATGAACCAGTCAAAGGATGGATAAAATTTTCAGAGTTTTTAGAAAATAAATATTCTCTTTTTCTCGATAACTTAAAGTAATCCGTGTTATTTCCTGTTTTTGTTAAAAACTCTGCCCCTGAAATCAAAATGACCGTAACTGCACTTTTTTAAATTTTGAGATAATGACAATATAAGCAAATGTAAAAAGTAAACAAATATTTTGTTTCTTTTTATTCATAATAAAGATCGTCTTTTTTTCTTTTTTATTTACTTTTTATTTTATAAAAATAAGCTTTTTTCCTCTTCATATATCACTATTTAGGTATAAAATGTAATTCGTGAGATTATAAGGATTCGATCGGTACCAAAATCGCCATTGTTTACAAAAATGAAGTTACGGTCATTTCGCTTACAGCGGCAGAACTGCGCAGTTGATTTATAGGTACACTGAAGCTTTCTGGGTATCAGAGGTCCATAACTTTTCAAGGACGTTTGAACGAGGTCGGGGGTCACTTGAGCAATGCCAAGCAAGGTCAGATCTATAATCTAGTAAAAAAAAAAATAAAAAAAAAAAAAAAAAAAAAATTCAAAATTTGAAAGTGCCCGGCTAAGTTAACGAACCTGGGTATGGGTATCAGTTTTTTTTTCATGTTTATGAATAACGTCTGTGCTCAATCCCAGCCTCAGTGTATCTTCAGGTATTTTTATTTTCATAAAATTTTTGTGTAAAAATGAAGTACATGAAATAATAAAATTATTAGCGAAATAAAAAGTATTAAAAAATTTTTTTTCTGTATGCAATGTCAAAGTTGTAGGTTAAAAAATGTTAAATCAAAACGGACGGAACGCACGGAAGCGTTGTGACGTCGTAAGTTAATATCGCTCTGTCCGAAAAAATTTTCCGAGAATGTTGTGGTTTGGTTTATAAACTTTGAAAGGATCGCATTCTATGAAAAATTTTCCTGGCAGAACGATATTAACTTGTGACGTCACAATGCTTCCACTCTTTCCGATTGTTTTGAATTAAAATGTTTAACCCCTAACTTTAACAAATATGTACGTCGTTTAGAAAAGGTACCATCGGAATGTTGGCGATTAGAAGGCTGTGAAACTTGAATTCGTAGCAAAATAATTTTCGTTTACAAATAGAACATTCTAAATTACTTTTCTCGGAGGGTACCTTTTCTAAACGACGTATACGCAAATTATTGTCTACAGGAAAAAAAAAATTTTAATACTTTTTTTTTTTTTTTAATTCGTGTACTTTATTTTCACTCCGAAATTTTTCAAAAATAAAAATTCCTAAAATACCTTAATCTTCAAGATCCCATTTTTCTTTCCATGAAAAATTAAAAATAAAATATGATAAAGAGATAGATAAAAATATAGGAGCAGAGACCATTTAATTTTTACCTATGTTGGAATTTTGTATATTATAATCGTTTAGGCGCACTTTATGTTAGCGACTCTGTATTTGATAGTTGACATGTATATTAGATTTTACGTCTTAATCGTAGAAATCCTCATTGATTATCAATAACCTAAGCATATTCGGAATGTCAGAATTAGCCACTTTCACCATAAGATAAATATTGAAAAAGGGGGGGGGAATGATTAATAAAAGCTTAGGTAACACTTAAACCCTTCCGATTCGGCACTCAAAACGGACTTCTTGCACTCCTCTCCTAATGGCCTGATTCTTAAAAAGAGACAAAGTGCCTGACGTGAAATTTGAAAGTTTTAACTAACTAAAGAAAATACGATTTTAAAAACGTATAAAATCCACGCATCAGGTAACGAAGGAAGGTAAAAAAAAATTTAATGAAGATGAAAAAAGGCTGTAGAAAAAGGTGAATCATTATTGCTAATAGGGTGGTTGAGCTTCAGATATAATTTATCCGAATTTCGTTCAAAGAGCCGAAGAGCCGAATGAAATATAAGAATACAAAGCTAGGGTGCAAGCGGTTTTTTAGCAGCACGAAAAGAAAGATTATTTTGGGTTAAGGGGTTTGTCTTTTTGGTTCTGGTTTGGCTTAGGTGTGGATGGTCTAAGGCATGGGCCGATCTAAGGAAGGGCTAGCCCCCCCAGAATTTTGAAAATTGTTTGGCCTGAATAGGGTCAGCCCCCCCAGAAAATCTTTTTCCCTATTCTTAGCCCCCCCCCCCCCCTAGAAAAAAATTCTAGATCCACCCATGGCTAAGTGTTAAGGACATTTCTGTACTGTACTGTAATTCTAGAATTCCCTCCTTTATTTGAATTTTATAAAAAAGAAAAACAAATGAAAATATAGTCTTTTAATTATTCGTTCGGAAAAAGGGAAAGAATTTTCTCGTTTCTTTAATTGTCCCTAATAATTAATATTTATAGCCAAATGGCTAATTACCTATCAAAAAACAAATTTATATAGTTCGGATTTTTTGATATTTTTGGCGACCGTGATTTTGGATTTCGCACCGTAATCACTTCGTGAATTTGAATTTGATATGGACGGAGAAGAATTTCAGGATGCTTCGTCAGATGCTAAAAAGGATGATTCGTAGATGCAAAAAAGGTTATGGGAACCAAGGCCAAAAGGGCGGTGACCAGAACACTATTTACAAAGAAGTGCAATGCGTTGGAAAAGTTAATACAAGACGGGGCAGATGTGGAGGATATCGCTGTCGAATTTACGCGATTACAATCCTTAAACGATAGACTAAACGATAACTAAAATATCAAAAAATCCGAACTATATAAATTTGTTTTTTGATAGGTAATTAGCCTTTTGGCTATAAATATTAATTATTAGGGACAATTAAAGAAACGAGAAAATTCTTTCCCTTTTTCCGAACGAATAATTAAAACTTAAAAGACTATATTTTCATTTGTTTTTCTTTTTTCTTTTTTCTTTTTTATAAAATTCAAATAAAGGAGGGAATTCTAGAATTACAGTACAGTACAGAAATGTCCTTAACACTAAGGTTCGATTCTTGCTTGGTGTAAAGATTTTTTCATAACTCCTCGATACATTGAAAAAAATACGGTTTAATCAATCTTTTGATTGAGTAATTTTGATTGGTAGCTCGTAAAATTTGACTGGTCGTTAGTAAATTTTTCTTAGCCACTAGACAGTCTTTTACTAGATGCAAAATCTTGTTTGTTTTTGAGTGGTCACCAGTCAACGCATATTTTAGTGTAGGAAGAGCCACTTCCCATTGATGTAAACCGGGAGAGAAGGCCTATTTCCTGTTATAGAACTGGCCATGTTCTTAGTGTTCGTAAACAAAGAAATGAGGCATTGTTTCTTCGAGAAAATCACTTGAAAATAAGTTATTTTTATTCGATACGAAAAGTATCTTGTTATTCTAGGGTGTCAAATGAATCTTCCCCTCTCGGTTTCCATGAAAATCTCTACGGGAATATTCATTTTCCACCCTAGGTTAACAATATACTATTTCGCTGTATTCGCACACAAAATGGACTTCCGTTACTGTTGATATAAATAAGCTCCTTAATAATTAATTAAGTCACTAAAAAAGCTTCAAAATAATCAATAGGCCTACAATCCGTTTAAATAAATAAAGAAATAAATATTTAAAAGGAAAAAAAAAATACATGTAAAACACGAAGAACATTTTAAATAAAAATGATAGTGCCGGGGCAGCTCGATCCCCCTCGACCTCCCCTTCCCTTATATTGCCTTCCTTATAGTACCCCACCAAAGTAGCAATCTAACCATAGCGATATGGGAACAAAAAGAAAAACAGATATGTTCAGTTCTGAAATATAAAGCACTTTCATCAAAAATAACTAATGAAAATCTCTTCACCATTGATGAAAGTTATGGCTTTTCAAGGGATTAATACCCCGCCAAGCTCAATTCTGACACTTATCAAGAAGCAAAAAAACAGCGTTTTACCTGCACCTGCGCCTGCACTTCCATTGAAAATATTCAAGATAATGAAAAATATTTCCATTAACGTAAAAGTGAAAATTTTCACAAAATTTTAAACAAACCCAAATCAAAATCATGTTTAGGCCTACAACGATCGTTTCCTAAGAAGACTGTGCTAACAGCTTAATTTTAAATTACCTCGATCGAACACTGAATGTAAATAAAAAAAATTAGAATAAATTCGATAATAGTAACGAAATGTTTGCTCTTTTTCGGGCAAAGGAATAAAAAAAAAAGGAAGCCAGTGAATAACCATTTTTTTTTCAACGCCCGCTGTGCTGTGCCGACTTACTCTTGTCACGGAAGAGAAATCGTCAAGTTATATCTTTATGAAACTTTATTTCGGGAAAATATTGCCGTGCGTTGATTTGCTAGTAACTTCTAAATCGATAAACCTTTTAATGTCCAGTAACAAAATTGTCACAAATAATGATGACTTATGAGGGAGAAAAAAAAGTTTCGAGACGTAATATTTTTCCCGAACTTTGAGTAGATCGAACCTTTCAACGGTTTTATATTTAAAAGCAAAAAAAAAAAAAAAGCTATTGCGATCAACGTTTTTAATTGGAAAAAAAACATAAAAACATTTTGGGTTTTGCGGTTCTGAAAGCGTACGTTTAAACTGTTGATTACTTGCAAAGCGTTTCAAAGTAATTAACTACTTTTATTATTTTAGTTTTGAGTTGCAAAGCGTTTGTAACAGGATCGATAGTGTATAAAGTTTCTTCTTTATCGATTCCGTTCGATTTGACAAAGGATGTTCTCTCGTCAACAGAGATGTTTATTCGCGGAATCCCTTATCCTTTCCTTTTCAAAATGAACAGCGTTGTAATTTAAATCAAAGATAAACGTTAATTACGGATTCGAATTTTCTCTCGCTTTCATTTTGCCAATTTGGCAGATAAGTGCCATAAACGAAAACAAAAACGTTGCCGGGAAATTATTGGTTTATTTATTCCTTTTAACACGATCGTTTGTCTTCGTCCATTTTATTGTTTTTTTTTTTTTTTTTTTTTTTTTACACTTTCACACAAAAAAATAGAGATGACCGAAGTATTGTTTTTGCTTGCATTTTTGACCTCCCAAAACGTTTTATGATGCGGTAACATTTTCCGTCCATTCACAACACGGTATTTTCAGGTAGTTTTATTTTTGAATAATTTTGGTGAAAAATAAAATAGGCCTATGTGAATTTAAAATTTTTTTTTGCGTAATAAAAAGCATTTAAAAAAAAATTATGTATGCAACCATTTTTTAAAGTTCGAGGTTAAAAATTGTATATCAAAACGGTCGGAAAGCGCGGAAGCATTGTGACGTCACAAGTTAAAATCGTTCTGCCGGAAAATTTGTCATAGAATGCGATATTTTCAATGTTTCATAAACAAAGCCCCTGCATTTTTGGAAAAATTTTTCGGACAGAACGATATTATCTTGTGACGTCACAATGCTTCCTTGTTTTCAGACCATTTTGATTTACAATTTTTAACCTCAAACTTTTAAAAAATTATTGTATACAGAAAAAAAATTATAAGAGGAGGCATCTTACGAAAAATTTCAGGCATCTAATGCTACTTCTCCATTATGGCTCAAAATTAATTTTATAAAATTAATTTTATAAAATTATTGGGAATAATGCTTTTATTTTACTAATCGAACGTGAGGATGACTTAAAAAAGAATAAGAAATGGCTTGTATTTAGTTGGTCAGTAGAAAAATATAGGTTTTGGTCGGTATTTTTATTCACTGGTCAGTAAAAATATTACACGGTCAGTAGATATACTTCCTGGTCAGTATCCCTGTGGTCAGTTGACAAATGGTCAGTAAAAAAATTGAATTTGTCAGTAATAATATTTAAATAGTGAGTAAAAAAATTAATTATGTAAGTTTTTTTCAAAAAATTTTTTTTCGATGGTCAGTAAAATAGCGGAAAAAATTTTTTTTAAGTAAATCAACATAAAGACCAGGGGCGTAACAACTTTTTGGGGGCCTTTTTGGGGCTAAAACTTTTATGGAAAACCAACCTGGCACACACAAAAAAAAAAAAAAACCATCCAATCAGACTACAAAGAAGTTTAACCCCTTTTTGTCTAATGCATCGATATGGATGCACCAGCAAAATCAAACTTGATCAGATGTTGATTGATGTTGATGTTTGCAATACTAAAACTTGGTCAGATTTTGACTAAACTTCGTAGATGGGGTTAAATTTAAGGGCGCTCTTTTCGAATTTGAAGTCAGAATGTACCGATTTTTAGAAACAAAATGGCGGCAGACCCTTTAATGGCAGAACCTAATAACTCATAAGTTATATTTTTTTATTTTTGAAAAGTAACTCTTCAAAAAAATAATCAGTTGCCCTTGATAACTGCCCATAGTCAGTATTACTCGAAAAAAACAGATAGATGAAACGGATATTGCGCCTATTATTAGCTTATGGCTATTAGTATAATAATTTAGAGCTATTAAAAAAAATAACTTTTTCGTAAAAATATCTTTGTAAGGGGCCTTCTCGGACTCCTACGTCGAAATAGACTCCAAATTCGGAATCTCTGACCTCGAAAACAGTTAGGCCATAGTTTAAAATTCCTAAAAAATAAAAAATTGAGATTACGGCGTTACATTTAACTCCTATGCACAGATTGCCTAACACTGGGTTGCAAGGCGCCGTACTTACTAGGGATGAGTTTAGTACCTCTCTGATATCCAGAAAAAACATTTGCATCCGTCTTATAAATTCAGTTCGGGAGTGTCCAATCTTAAAAATAGGCCTAGACAGGAAAAGGTTAAAAAAGATACCCAACTCCACCCTTGTTGGAAAACTTTTTTCAGTAAAAAATTTGATACCGACCAATTTTCAATATTTTTACTGACCATTTTTAAATTTTTTACTGACCATTTTCAAATTTTTTACTGACATTTTAAGTATTTTTACTAACCAAAACTAATATTAAGTACTGACCACTTCATAGAATAAAATACTGACCAAGTAATTAAAAATAACTGACCAAGAAAATATATTCCATAAGAAATCTGTAAAAAATAAATATGTTATGAAAAAAGAAAGAAAAAGCGCATAATTTCCGGTAATTTTATAAAATTAATTTTGTAAAATTAATTTAGGACCATAATGGAGAAGCAGCATAACGAACTCCTTTGACTTTTTCTTGTATTTCCGGTACAAGTTTTAACTTGTTCCGTGCAAACATAAACCAGGAAAACAAAATCAAAGTTTTTCGACCGCACTTTTTTTTAAAATTATTTTCCCGCCTCCCGTTTATTTCAGACAAGTTGAAACTTGCCCTAAAAATTCTACGATATACCAGAGATGTTCATTAGAACCAAAGTTTAGGTATAAAATTTGGATTTTTGAAGTGAAACTTATTATCGCTGAGGGGGGTGAATTGGCCGCATAACGCGTTACGCGGCAAAAAAATTGTTTAAGTTTTAAATTTTTAAAAATTTATTTGTTACGCAGATAATTTTTAAACATTGTTCGGCCGCTTAACGCGTCACTCTTATAGCGGGTTAAATTATTTTTTAAAAGAATGAAGGTCGATAAGGCCGTTTTTTGGGCTAATTTTTTTTTTTTTTTTTTTTTTTTTGTTTTTTTTTTTTTGTTGAATTTGATTCTTGAGTCCTGGTAAATGATTTCCCAAAGGATTTTCGATTCCGGTCGTCAGCACCCTTAATATTCGCCTAAAACCAGGATATTTTATTAATAAGAAAAATGTTTGAAAGCTGAAAAATTTGTAAAGGTTTCAAATTTTAAAAATTTATTTGTTACGAAGATAATTTTTAAACATTGTTTGGCCGCGTTACAAGCTACGCGTGACGAGGCTGAAAAAATTTTTAAACAAAGGAGCTAAAAAATGTTTGAAAGACTCATAAAGAATTAAGAATTTTTGAAAGATTTAAATTTTTTTAAATTTATCTGTGGAGCAAATATTTAATATTATCCTAGAAGTTTCACTTCATCACGATGCGAGTCTGGTAAATAAATCAAGTATTAGACAAAGCAGCCATTTCTTCCGGTATTCCGTAAAGCCTTCTCTTAAATGCTTTTTGCATTTAAAATTCACAAATTTTTGTGCATTTAAAATGCACAAAAATTTTTTAAATTCATGTGCTTCATTTTAACTAACACCAAAATTTTTCAAAAATTGAAATACAGGAAAATACTCTTTTTTATTTTATTTATTTTTTTGAATTATGGCTTGCCGATGATTATATTCTCGAGGAAATGGCCGAAGGGTTACGCATGTCAAAAATAAAAGAAAGTTCTTCACTGAAACGTAAATCGTTAGAGGCGATGTGCACATCTCCGGAAAGTTTCACTCGAGGTCGCTGGAAATTTAATCTCAGACTAAGTCGGATTTGGAATATTTCGGAATTAAAGCCGAGTAAAGCCCACATGGTGGAAAACGTCGATCTAAAAATATCGCAGAATACATTTTAAAAGACATCAAGTCAGACTGCAGATTAAAATAAAAAAAAAAAAGTGAAAAGAAAGTTAAACATTGGAAGACGTAAAAGTTTGAAGAAGGTATAAAAAAAAAGGGAGTGGAAGAAATATGATAAAAGAAAAACAAAATTTTCGATACCGACATCTTTCCTCCGCAGTTTATCAGCTTCCTAATTTAGTAATTATTCGAAATTTAGATAAGGTCAAAGAAGTAGAGTGAAAGCGCTTGAGTTTTGGAAACTTAACAAAGACTTTGAGATATTCGAGATAAGAGTGTAACGCTTAAACCTCATTCGGCTCTCGTTCCTTCCTTTTCTCTTTTTAATCTTCGAAGGACGACCTTTAAGGAAACCGCGGTGATTTTCAATGGGCAGATTTTCGAGTAATGGAGTCGATCGGTAAAAAAAGAAAAAAATTTAGAGATTTCGTTTTGATGAGAGAGAGTGATATTCGTACATTTGTGAAGAACGAGCAACCGTGACCTTTTATCAGAGTGTCCGAGTGAATGAAACCTTTTTTTAACGGAAAAGGCTCTTTGGGGAATTCCTTTCGGGAGAGAAGAGAATAGAAAAATACGTCATCAAATATCTTCTCCTAATGATATATGATACATTTTTCATGATTCTTTTTACCTAATTTTTTTTTTTTATCCATAAACGGAATAGGTAATCTTTTATGAAAAGACGAGGAATCATTATTATTAATCTCGTAACATGTGGAGGAAAGTTCGTCACTATAGCAACTTAATGGAAGTTAGATAAAAATTTTCGATAGCGGTTTTTTTTTTTTTTTTTTTTTTTTTTTTCCTTTTTGCGAAAGTTACTTGCTCCTGCAGTCCTTCCGTTTAACATTAAATCTTAAAATCATTTTAAGGGAAGTATTTTCACTCTCTTTCCTGTAGCAGCTAAACGCATTTTAGTAAAGGCGCAGATGGTGTTAAAAAAGCATTCCCCTATAGTTTCCCAGCATTAAAAAGAAAATATTGTAAGAGGAATGTGAAAAAAAGGGTTTCAGATTCCCAGATTCTGTCAAATTCAATTTTGTGAATTTCCAACAAAGGTAGTGAAACTACCTATGATTTGTTATACTAACTATGATTTGTTACGATACGCTATAAGAATAAAACCGGACGGACTCAACTAAGACGACTTAGGCAAAGGAATGGTCAACTGAAAATTGGAACCCTCAACACACGGAGCCTGTATAAGCCGGGGGGCCTGGCTAACCTCATATCCGTGCTGCAGAGGTATGGCATCCAGATCGCGGCATTACAGGAGACGCGATTGGTAGGGGCGGACCATCTGTCATCTGGCGGTTTCACCTTCTTTTGGAGTTGTCATCCCACCAGACACAACTTTGGAGTCGGTTTCGCTGTGGCGGAGGAGTTGCTGCAGAATGTGATCGACTTTCAAGCCGTTAACGAACGGATGTGCGTGTTACGCGTCAGGGGGCGATGGTTCAACCTTACTTTCATTAACATCCATGCACCAACAGAGGAGAAAAGTGACGCTGTGAAGGACGAGTTTTATGAGTCACTAGACACGATTTATGATCGCTGCCCACCCGATGATGTAAAAATCGTTCTTGGGGACTGTAATGCCAAGATAGGTCGAGAGTAGGGACTGCTCCCTTTCATAGGTTGTCACAGCTTGCATCAAGAATCTAACGACAACGGCCTACGAATTGCAAATTTTGCCGCGTCGAGAAACATGTCGGTAAAATCTACCATGTTCCCCCACCGTGACATTCACAAAGGGACCTGGAGATCGCCGGACGGTAAAACTATCAATCAGATTGATCATATATTGATAGACCGTCGACATGGAAGTATGGTGCAGGATGTGCGATCATGGAGGGGTGCTGATACGGACTCAGACCATATGTTGGTATCTTGCAATATGGCAATGCGTATCTCAAGCAAAGTGGAGAGGCGGCGTCAAATAATACGGCGTTTTGATACCCAAAAGCTCGAAAAAGAGGAAGTTGTCACCAGATTCCAACTCGAACTACGGAATCGTTTCGACGCCCTGGACTTAGATACGAGAGATACCAACACGTGCTGGGAGAAAGTAAGGGATGTCACGAAAGACACTGCAGCAGAAGTACTCGGACACCAGAAACTGCGTCGAGCTAAACAATGGTTCGACGAGGACTGCGAGAGGGCAGTAGAGAAACGCGCTAAAGCGAGGCTACTAGCCCTACAGAACGCCGAATGTTGGATTCAGCAGTTAGGGTACGAGATTCAGCAACGAATTACCCGAAATCTGCTTAAGGCGAAGAAAAAGCGGTATGAAAGGAGCCTGGTGGAGGAACTTGAGGCCGAAAGTACGGCAAAAAACAGCCGAAAGTTTTTTCAGCGAGTGAAAAACTTCAGGAGAGGGTTCCAGCCCAGCACGGGGATCATAAGATCCTCGAACGGAAAACTTCTTACCGACCCGCATCGAATACTTGAACGTTGGAAGGAGTATTTCGAAGAACTGTTAAACGTCCCTCTACCTGCTAACCCTCTGCCCCCTGTACAGCCAATAGACGGCCCAGCTGAAGATCCTCCCATTTCCCTTCAGGAAGTGAAGGACGCTGTAGGGAAGCTTAAGCAGAAGAAGGCAAGTGGAGCGGATGAAATCCCCGGAGAACTGTGGATGCATGGAGGGGAGGCGACCTGCGAAATGCTACACAAACTTCTTTCGAAAATATGGGAGGCCGAAGAACTGCCCGACCAATGGAAGGAGGCTCTGATCATCCCTCTTCATAAAAAAGGGGATCGAAAGGAGTGTGCGAACTACCGAGGCATCTCGTTGCTCTGTACAGCATACAAGGTGTTATCGAGTATTCTTCTGCAGCGCATTTTACCACTGGCCGAAGAAGTCATTGGGGAACATCAGTGTGGCTTTAGGCCGAACCGCAGCACAATCGACCAGATCTTCACGTTACGGCAAATTTTGGAAAAGAAGCGCGAGCATGACAGCGAGGTCCATAATTTGTTCGTCGACTTCAAGAAAGCCTACGATAGTATACACAGGGAAGGCCTTTTAACGTCATGGCCGAATTTGGGTTTTCGAGGAAGGTAATACGGATGACGGCGGTTTGTCTAAGCGGGGTGAGGTCTAGGGTCGTTTCGAAGGGGTTTTTAAGTGATGCGTTCGATGTTAACACCGGACTTAGGCAAGGCGATGGGCTTTCACCCGTCCTTTTCAACCTAGTCCTAGAGAAAGTCGTACGGTGCCTGGAGAACGTTCCTGGGGGAGTAAACGTAGGCGGACTCATTAAAGACCTGGATTATGCCGACGACATCGATTTATTAGGGGAAACCCGTGACGATGTTCGAAGGTTATGTGGAGAGTTGCTGATTACTGCTCGTAGGGTTGGGCTCGAAGCGAATGAGGGGAAAACTGAGTACCTTGTTATGGTCAATGAGAAAGACAGGCAGAGACGGCACGATGAACCTCTGGAGGTAGGAAACCTTAGGTTTAAGAACGTTACCGAATTTCGGTATCTAGGGTCCTATGTCACCAGCGACAATGACATTAATTTTGAGGTCGCAGCGAGGTTCAGAGTGGCAATCGTTGCCTTTTCGCGCTAGGCCATCTCCTTCGTAGTAGAGTTTTATCTAGACGAGCGAAACTCCGCATTTATAATGCCATAATCCGCCCTGTAGTCACGTACGGCTGTGACACTTGGAGCCTTACCGTCCGCGCTCAAGAGAGGTTGCTGGTATTCGAAAATAAGGTCTTACGCCGAATTCTAGGCCCTAGAAGGGATCCAACTACTGGCAGGGTGCGCATGCGTTCAAATGACGAGATCCGAAGGCTCACTGGGCAACCATTAATCACTAGTGTGATTAAGTCCCGAAGGCTCAAGTGGGCGGGACATGTCGCTCGCGCACCTCCGTCAAGATATATCCGGCAGGTCCTGGAGGGCAGACCAACGAGTCCCAGACCTCAAGGTAGACCACGGATCAGGTGGGAAGATAACGTGGCGGCAGATGCGAGAAGGTTGGGAGTGCCCGACTGGCGAGATGCCTGCCAGGAGAGGCCTGATTGGAAGAAAGTTTATAGCGCGGCGATAGGGCTCCAGGCCCTGTAAAAGCCATATGTGTGTGTGTGTGTGGTAGTGAAAAAAATCTGGACGAATCGAATTCAGAAGGGAATATTTGCAAAAACCCATCTTTAAAAAATGAGATGGGTTTTGAAAAAAAGTTATAATTGAACTGGTTTCAGCTTTGGCACAAGGAGTAAAATTAGAGACTGCGATCCTGAATCACCCTTTCAAATCCGGGTTTTCGGGCTTCAAAAAATCTTAATTCCGGAATTAAAAAGTTCTATGACAGGCTACCGTAATGCCAAAAAATAGTAACTGACCACTCTATAAACAATTGTTTTTTCTTAACTTCATCTTCACTATTATTGTGCGGCATTTCAGCAGAAGTCCGAAGCCAATAAAAATTGGTTGGAGCCGACGCCGGCATCGGCGCCGAATATGCAAAGTGCTGAAGCTGGCGCCAGCGCCGGCACCCGAATAGCAAAATTTTGACCACTGGTACTGGTGCCGGAGCCAACCATCAACTTTGTCAATTTTTTTTCTTTTTTTACTTGGAAAAAAAAAAAAAAAAAAAAAAAAATGTTACAGTAACTGCCGCTTATTGTAGTGCTGATTAATACAATCGGCCGTTTAATATGATCAAAATTCGTGGCCTTCATAATTATAAGATCCAGTGCCAGCACCGGCGCTGGCACCAAGTTTAAAATAAATTGTCTAGGACTAGAACCAGCTTCGACACCGACCTGAGTTTTAAGCCGGCCGCGGCTGGCATCGGCATCAGCTTCGGAACCCTGCATTTCAGCGACAATTAATGCATGTTATAGCTAGTCATTTTTTTAAAAATTAACCTAATTTTGAATACATTAGGGGAAAAGTGTCAATAGGCAAGTCACATGTTTTGAGATTTTCGCTGGAAACTAATTTATTTATAGTATGCTTTTAGCTAAAAACTAGTATTGAAACGTAAACATTTTTCATTATATTAAAAAAAAAAAGAAAAACAAAGACTGGAAAAGTTTTTGTCACGTGATCACTCCTTAAACGATTTTCTATTGGTGTGACGTCATCTGCCTGTATCGAAGCGAGATATCGAACTCGAAGCGAAACACGTCTTGTTTGTAAACATGCTTGTAAACATTACGCATCGATGCCGTTCAGAGTTTCAGAAATGAACAGAACCACTTTTAGGCAGATGACGTTACGTTCCTTCACGTTCCGTTTTGGCGGGAATTCAATTCAAATTTTTGTTTTTTCTCTTTTCGGGGGTTGACAGTTTTTTTTTACTGAGTCAAAATTAAGCTTTTTGTCCTATCTCCCCTAGCACAATTAAACGATGGAGCATGTGACTTCTCTATTTTAGGATAAAAAACGGCAATTTCCGGGGTTTGAAAATACCGGGATTAATTCCGTCCGAAAATCGTTCGAAATCCAGGAATCCCTGGATTATTGCAGAGAACGACATTTTGTCGGGGACTTAGAAACTGATATAGGCCTACTCCGAAATTATATCAGTTTCCGGTATTTTTAGTTTTAAAATATACAATAATAATAATTTTTATCTTCAAACAGTATTTATAGAAACATAGGTATATTAATTCTTTTCATATTGACAATTTTTCCCAAAAGAGGCTGTACAAGTATTACGTAAGCACGAATGTGGCCTTTTTTCACCCCCTCCCCCCCCCCCCTTGTAAGATAAATTAAGGAAATGACAAACCCCCTTTAAGTATTACGTAAGACGTTCGACCTCCCCCTTTTTTAAGTACTGTGCAAATAAAAATTTCATAGTTTAAAAAAAAATCACCGTATTTTTCTTTTTTTCGCAAGATTTTTTGTTATGATTCAAATTTTCATACTTTTTTTACGATTCAATTTTTTTTCTCGGAATTTTTGCATATTTTTGCTATGTCAAAAAATTTAAATATTAACTTTAAAAAAATTTTAAATTCTGTATAATTTTATTGAGATTTTTCAAAAGAAATAAATGCTTACATAAGACCAGCTCAACCACCCCCCTCTCCTTGAAAGAAAAAGTAAGAATTTTAAATACCCCTTTCCCCCCCCTAACGTGCTTACGTAATACTTGTACAGCCCTAAATGGAAAACGGATGTGCAAAATTCATGTCACTTTCCGGATTTTTCTATTTTTTATTTTTTCTCTCGGAAACTGATATAATTTCGGGATATACCTGTTTCCGGGTTTCATAAGACCTCTTTCATATTGTCTTGAATTAGAAATGTAGAAACCGAAAAAGGAAGAAGAATCAAAATATTATGTATGATCTCAAATTTGAAATTGACATACAGAAAAGATATGGAAATTATTATTTCACTTAATTTTATTTAAAGAAACTTGTCTGGTACATGAATTGCTATTCTCTTTTTATTTAATACCCAAACAAAAAAAAAAAAATGTTTCGAGGAATATATATGCGAATTAAAACTAAAACAAGCTGATTTGTGCCGCTTTAGATTCTGCTTCACAATACTTCCTTCTTTCAAATGACTCATCATTTCAATATTAGTCAGATGTCATTTTGAATTATAGAACAGTCAAAATATCGAAAACGAACAATAAGTTTTGAACCTTCTCTCTCATATTTTATTTAACTGCTAATGGAGCGGATGCAAACGTTTTTTCTTTATTTCAGCCTCTGCAAAATGATGTTAAAAATTAATCAAGACTTTACCAGAACATCAGCCAAAAATATATATAAATTTGCGTAGCTTAAAAAGTAATTATTTCATATTAACCATCTTTGAGAGATCCTTTTCGTTTCTTTTGTTCTACAGTAATAAACGTTTTGGCAGTTAGCCTGATATTTAAAAATATTCTGTAAAAGGTTTTTAACTGGTTTTTATGGATCAATCAAATGAAATTGAGGTTTTAAAATTAAACGTTGGTTTTCCTGCACGGAATTAACTGCAGAAAATATGTGATAGGCAATGTAGCAAATTAGTTAAAGGATCCGTAGGATAAACCCAGCATTCCCTCTGCTTTCGGAAAAATGGTGGCTATACAGGCAAAAGAGTTAAGACCACATTAAAGTGAATAAAATCCAATTGGCAAACGGCAGGGATGGTATGCCGAATAGGTTTTAATCGCAATCGGAATCGCAAAAATTTTTCGCGCAATTTAGAATCGGAGTCGGAATAAGATTCGAATGATAAGAAACTCATCGGAATCGCGAAAATTTCTCCCATAGTTTAGAATTGGAATCCGAGTCGGAATCGCGTTTGAAAAATCATCGAGCATCACCGGAATCGGAATCGAAATCAGCATCAAGGGTCAAATTTTTCCCAAATGCAATGAGTTATTTTACTGCAAGGCTAGGTAATTCCGATTAATTTTTATTCGGAATCGAAATCGGAACCTGGTATTTTAAAAGTAATTGGAATCAAAATCGAAATCCGTGTTATTTTTTTTTTTTTGAAGAAATAGGAATTGGAATTGGAATCGGAACCTCTCGTCTGAAAACAGTTCAGAACCTTCGGAATCGGAATCGAAATCGGCATCCAAAAAAATATTTTCGATTCAGATTGATTTAAAAAGCACGAAAATACCGTTATTACAGTTAATCAATTTGGGTTTAAATCGGAATCAGAATCGGAATCGGCATCGTTAAAATATTTGTTACTTGGAATCGGAATCGGAATCGGAATTGCAGTCCTGATTTTACAAACAAAGTCGAATTTTTTATTAAAACTTAAAAAAAAAAATTATCTATTTTTAAAAACAAAATAAGCAGTGATAGTAGGCCTTTGCCGATCAGATTTTAATCGGAATCAGAATCGATCGATGGAAACTAATGGGAATCGGCATCGGAATCGCGAAAATTTTTCCCGTAGTTTAGAATCGGAATCGGAATCGGAATCAGCATGCCATCCCTGGCAAACGGTTTTTTTTTCTTTTATCAAAAATTACAGTACAGGTATGCAGAAAAAGCAACTGTTGGATTGATATTCCCGTTTATATGGCGCATAGAATTCCATTAAAATATGGGTTTATTAATTTTTCGAAAACTTAACAAAAATAAATAAATAAAGAAACAAACGTTCAAGAAAACAAATAAATAAGTGGAAAAAGCAGGCGGGAAAAAAAATATATTTTGAATTTTTTATTACAAAAAATAAATGAAGACAGTGTTCGTTTTTGCCGTCCTATGAGTAAACTAGAAACGGAAATCGGTACATCCTTTGGGAAGTAAATTTCATAAAAATGTTAAAAAGGAGAAAAACAAGTGAATGGAGATTTTCCTACCTTTTTTTTCCTTTTCCAAACACAGATAAAAAGTTTAAAACTTTTTTTTCCGAGATGGAATTTAAAAAAAAAAAAAAAATCGTTATTCTGATTTTAATTCATTTATCGATCAAACGGGATCAAAATTAGAATTCAGACTTTTTTTTTCAATATTCGATATTCGCTCGATTGTGCAGATAGAAAAAAAAACGAGGAAATTTGAAGGAAAGAAAAAAGGAAAAAAAAAATTATGGTTTGATTCTTGGTTGAAGTATCGATTTTCTAACGATCGGTCCCTAGCGAATTCCTGTTGAATCGACGGTTTTAATTGCTGTTATTAATTAAAAAAGAATAAAGTTCAAGAAAAGATCCTCATTATTCTGGGAACAAAAGAGAGGGATCCCGAATGGACGACTCCGAAAATAAGCCGAAGAGCTTTGGCGATGTAAGGAAATGAGTAAACGGATAAAAGTTGGTTAATTCCAGAGGAACGTTAAGGGAAGATAGTAAAAACGAATGTTATTTAAGTTAATGCTGCAGGATTTTGAATAAAAATGACAACTTAAACTTATCTTAACTCAGGAAATTCGGACGATTAAAATTTACGTAACTCGCTTTTAATTTGGCTTATGTTATAAAAAAACGGTTTATGACAACAGCCGGATAAAAATTGTTCGTGGTTTGCAGTTTCAGGGGGTAAAAGGGGGGTTTTCTTGGGTGATTTGAATTTCGGTTCCGGGGACTTGAAAGGAAAAACATAAACGGGTTAGTTAACGTTCTCAAAATGACACGAACAATTAATTTGGAAGGCAACATAAGCCAACAGCTGGAAAACTAGTAATTCTGTTGGGGAAATTTAATAACAATATTCAGCGTTTAACATCCGTGGTTGCATCCGGATTTTCGTGGGAAGTAATTAATTTATTTTACGGACTCATTAGAACCGACTTGCAGAATTAATGGCGAATGATTCCTGATGTTGATGGTAAACATTAGATGAAAGATATACTCCAGACAATACGTAACGAATTTCAATAAAGCGATTTACACGTTCATTTTTTTTTTTTTTTCACTCGTTGTTTTCATGAGCAAAATATCATGACGATAGAAATTAAACAGATACGAATGTAATATTAGCGCTATAAAATTTTATCGCTATAAAAAATGTACGTGGAAATGCTTATAATAAGACGTATAACTTTCTTCGGGATAAGAATTCATTCACTCACCATTTTGGAAATGGGTCAACAAAGAGGATAGGAATTTCAGTATCCGAAGATTTAATCCCCAAATTGTACTTTATAGTTTGCGATGTATGATCATAGAAAGTATTAATGGGCATTTCACTGAAGACCTGCAAAAGGCTCAAATTAGGAAGATGGAAACTAAGGGAGCATTCAAGTATTACGTAAGACCGGAAGGGGGGGGAGGGATTGTAAGAAATTCTTACGATTTCTTACATGAGGGAGGTGGGGGGGGGGGGTCAGCGAAAATCTTACGTATAGAAAAAAGGGGGGGTCAGCGTATACGTAAGATTACGCTTATTACGTATACGTACGATTTTCGCTGACCCTTCTTTTTTTCTTTATCCTTTTTTTAACTTACGCGCGTAAGTTAAAAAGGGGGTCAAAGAAATCTTACTAAATTTTATGACTGGGGAAAAAGGGGGGGGGGTTGGAAAACCAAAAAAAAAAAGTCTTACGTAACATTTGAACGATACCTAATCTTCCGATTTTTAAAGTTGTTTAATGTTTATCAATAAAAAATTGAATCTTGGAATATGATTTAAATGTGAGCATTCTCAAATAAATCAGAAACCCTTCAATAAACTTACTTTCATCTGCTAAAATGGCAAATAATAACAAAACCGTAAACGGGGGTGAAATTGACCGGTTTTCAACGTTTACCGAAGCTGCAGTTTTTCCTACATAAACATTAAAAAATATTTCATTGAGAAATATCTGGGTTTATTAGACCTGCTGATAGTGTTAAGTTCAGATTTTAAAATTAAAATTTCACAAAAAAAAAAAAAATCTAAAAAGATTTATTTGAAGCCATTCAGAGCCAGGCTGATCAAATAGTTCGTTTTCATTATTCGTATTTAATTAACTATCTTCTTTTTTTTCTTTTCTTTTCGTAATTAATTTTTTTTAAAAAAACGGGCTGCCCCAACACGCAAAATATTTTTTCGGGGGCCATACTGGATTGTCATTAATTAAATAAATAAATAAACAAATAAATAAATAAAATCTACTGCTTAAAAAAATGAAAACAGCAGCCTTTTGCCAAAAGTAAGTTTCACCCCGATCGGAATGAAATTGACATTTAACCAAAAACATTAGCTTGCTTTTTATATGGATAAGAAAAAAAAATTAAAATCCCAGTTTTTCTTATGAGGTTTTATTTAAAAACTTTCTTTTCAGCACAATTTACTGTCTGGAAGCCTTTTTAAATTCCCTAAATCGTTTTTTTATCCGATCTTTTTTTGGCGGGTTAAACGCTATAGAACTAAAATTGGAACTAGATTTGAGCCGCTTTAAGGCGACTTGGGCAAATATGAACCGAAAAAATTTAGTGGGAGCGTAGTATATTTTTTCAGAACCGAATTCTACACTGATCCCCGTGGATTTTAATATTTAAAATAAATTATTTCGATTTTAACTTGAAGCATTTGCCACATTTTTTTAATAAAGCAATTCTAATCAGACGCTGATTAAAACTTGCAAGGCTGCATGTCCAATTATTTTTTATTCGGAATCGGAGTCGGAATCTCGTCTGAAAACAGCTCCGAATCATCGAAATCAGAATCAACATCGCTGAAATATTTGTTAGTTGGAATCGGAATCGGAATCGGAGTCTTACTCTAAATAGTCAAGATTCTGCGGAATCGGAATCGGAATTGCAGCCCTAAAAACTTGCACATTTGAAAAGTTGGCACTTAATGTAAAGCACATTTGGGACAACACAGCTTGATCAGAAGTTTATAAGAAACCAAACTCCAATTCTACCAATGGAAAACTTTAAAGTACAAATTACATGCCAAAAACTGGTCCGGAAAGGCTAAGAGTGAATTTGGAAATGGTGGTCAATTTTACCCCGTTTTACGGTCACAGATTGTTAGTGAACAGCAAAGTTCTAACACGGGTAATTTTGCTTGTTTGTTTGCAAATAGTCGAGCTATGATAAATAAAAAAAGGTGAGACGATAAAATATTATTGTTGACTTTTATAATAGGTTATACTAATATGAGTTTTCAAATTTTGGAATTTCCCTATCAGAAATGTACGTCACTCAACATTAAAAAGCTTTTAGTTTTGATATTTCATTTTTCAAACCGCCCAAAAACATTTCACTCGTATACTAATTCCTAAATTACAGTTTATTCAATGGTTTCATTTTTTTTTTTTTTTTTTTTTTTTTTACTCTTATTTCTCTAACACCGACCGACCTTAATGGATCAATAATCCAGTTAATTAAAAAAACAAAAAAAAAAAACTGTTCTGGTTTATCTCGTATCAAATAATAATTAGTTCATAAACTTCGAGAGAGAGAAAGAGAGTTAGGTCATATCAAACTGGAGAGCACATTATCCTCTTGAACCGTTATTATAATAACAACAGCCATGTTTCCATGTTGTTTTAAAATAAAACAAACACACATACACACACAACCATTGATCGGGTTAAAATCGAAGTGATAAGTGATAACTGGAAATTCAATTTGACGTGAAATAACGTGAGAGATATACGAGGAGCTTAGACTTGATGAATAATCAAAAAGGTTCAATAGCATACGCGGACCCCGAAAAAAAAAAAAAACTAACATTTTAATGCATCCTCAATGTTTACGTCGTCATCGGCTTTCATATTTTATCGGTTTTTTTTTCTACCTCCGAGCGTCACCTTTTTTCCAGCTAAAAATAGTTAACAAAATTTTGTTTTTCTGGAAATCACTGTAAAATGGGATACCATTGTTATTTTTCAGAAGAAAAAAGAAAACGAAACAGACAAAGAAACATTTCTTCTTAAGGCAGGAGAATGATTTTTTTGTTTGCCCTGAATAATGTTTCTTTAAAAGAGAAGAAAAAAAAAAAGGCTTTTCCAATTTATTTCATGTCTTCAACATTTTCCAGAACATAAAATCAAATAAAAAAAGTGAATAAAAACGTACTTAATGTCAAAAAGTATTAACTCGAATCTAAACTGGTTTTCCATTGTTTCCCTCGTTTGCTATATCGTTATTGGTTTGAATACAGGGAAATTCGTTACATCCGATATTTTCCATCACCGCTTTTCGAATTCTCTTGTTTGCTTGTTTTTTCCTTTCCTTCAATTTTCCCTAACGAGAAATGACACACTTTTGCCGAACAGATGATCAAACTGTCTTTTAAAATCTTTTTTAAAAGAAGGAAATGTTCATTCAACGAAAAACGTCGGAGGAAAAAAAAAGTCGTTGACATTGAGATGGCCGGAAACAACGAGAATGGCTTTCCCTCGACTGCGGTAAAGGTTTTTGTCGTCGTTTTCCTCAAAGCACTAAAAAAAAAAAAAAAAAAAAAAAAAAGGCAAACAAATCGAGGGAAATAAAACTCAAGAATGTTGAATTGCATATTTTCTCCGTTTTTCTGCACTTGAATTCAATTTCTTTTTTTCATTATTTCTCTTTTCTTTCATAAAAATTAAAATATCAGTTTTAATTCTTTTGAAAAAATTAATTTAATTTAATTTTTTTTTATTCAAAAAAAAAATTCCTTTTGCTAAATACAATGGATTAAATAAATAAGCAGGAAAATTCCCGTGGAAAAGATCCAAAACAGGAAACAATGACAACGTATAAATTTTATTCGATAACCATATTCCCAGCTTTTAGTTCCCGTTTCGGAATTTCAATTCATCATGTGCTCGAGTTTAACCTGTTGCGTAATTTGATGTAAAATCGGCTTGAATCGTTTTACGTATCGGTTATATGTCTGCTCCCGACTTTCACAATGGCTTTTTCGCAAAAACATTTGTTACGATGATAGGGAAGCCATATATATAAGGAAGAATTACGTCATTTTCATCCATTGTTGTGCTCGTGGAATTTAGGAAGCCTGATCAGTTATTAAACATGGGACGATATGCGGCAAAAGATTTTATTGGAATCCAATGAATAGAGGCAAAAATTATAATGAAAGTGTTTCACAGTAATATTAGTAATATTGCTTTTCTAGGGAGTGAAAACCAAACCAGAACGAAACCGAATCAAATTGATTCGATTAAATTGAATTAGTTTTATCAATCGGTTTTTTGAATCTATTTGTTAAGGCACTTCGTTCGCTACACAAAAGCGGAAGGTGAACCTGCCGGTTTTTGAAAAGAAAGTTTATTTTTTATTAATTTTTTAAAGGCAAATAATTGCGTAAAATGGGACGAAATCTACGCCAAATGGTTCCTTATTTTTAAGGAAAATTAATCAATTTTCCTTAAAAATAAGGAAAATTATTCGTATTTAATATGACGATAAGCTTAAATTACCTCCAATATTCACAAAATTAGCCAATTGCTTGTTTTTTTATAACGGCTATTTTGTTTTTTATGTAGGTAAATAACATCGAATTTTGCGAATATTGACGTAATTAAGCTTACCGACGCATTTAACATGCACAATCTACTTCTTCTAAATATAAGGAAAAATTTAGCATAAGCTTAAGTTTGGTTTAATTTAATGCAATGCTAGCCTTTCATAAAAATTAACTGAAAATAATTAAAAAAAAAAAAAAAAAAACCGGCTGTTAGTTATTGCAATGCCTGTTTCGGTAATACCGGTTTACAGGTATTTTGGGAAGTTTTGGCAAAACGGTAGTACCGGTACTATTGTTGAAAAAGGCCGGTATTAAAGTTTTTAAGCCAAGGAAATAGTATATTACATTTCAGGTATGCAGGCGGCGTATTGCAGGCCGAGACTGGTGTTTGTTCGGGCCGTAACCAGTCGAGGCCTGCAAGCCACCTGCATGCCTGATTTGTAAGATATTTTTTATCATTTCTTTCCCGGAGTGATGAAAAAAAATTTTAATTCCATTGAATGAAAACATCAAAAATTATCAAAATTTAATAACGCACGCTCAAGATAATGGATTTCGGTTTTGCCTTTGTCCTCACGCGTCTATCGGACTTACTTAACCACCCGAATTTTCTAGGAATTGTTTATTTGCTGCAAAATCTTTTTTCCTCTCTAAAACTTATTTTTCTTAGGATTTTAAATCTTATGTTACTTATTTTTCATCAAATCATTTTTTTTTCTGCTGAGATATTTTCATCAGTCATTCATTATTTTCAAGCAGCTAGGGCCGATATTTTTTAGCAGGAGGTTGGGTGAGTATGTTTTGTTCGTGTATAATTTTAATTTAGTTCAATTTTAAAAATTTTAATCATTCATTGACTTAAAAAGAGCACAAAAATTCTAAAAAAATGAAAGTGCTTATTGTAAATGAAATTAACTAGAATATAGAAGGGTTTGGCAGAAAAATAAGTCCGAATTCGAAATTTGCTCATGTAAAAACTATGAAATAGAGTTTCATATTTTTTGTATTTTTTAAATACCGGTATTTGATGGTAAAACCGGTATCAGAACAAAATTTCTACTATACAACCGGAATTGGAAAAAAGGAACTCTCGTGCAATCACTAGGCTGGTTCACCTTCCGGTTTTCTGTAGCAAACAAAAAATGCCTTACTTTTTGTTAATTTATTTTTTATTTTATTTTTCTTAAAAACGAGAAATAATTTACGATTTCCATTAACTCTTTAAGTGCCGAATTTATCAATTCATGGAATACTTGTATTGAAATAGCGAAACCAGAATTGAAAGGGAGCATTCAATACAAGTAGATTCAATATTACGTACGTCAGCACTTTTAGAGGGTACGTCAGAATCAGCAACCCCCCCCCCCCCTGCTTTCCCTACATAAGCTAAGTATTGCCGAAGACGGAGAGGGGGGGGGGCTAAAAATGGTACAAATTATGCTGACGTAATATTTGAATGGCCCCATACCAACACAGCAGTAGACTAGACTCTGACACCATATATTATTTGCCATACCCAAAATCCTGCTTGCTTCCTTAAAACGTTTTAGTTTTTGAAAAAAGTAGTAAAAATATGGAAAAAAATGTTTTTTGCCTGAAAAGCCTTGGATTTTTAAGGTTAAATTTTTCAATGAAAACCATAACCTTAGTCCATTCTCACATCCCTATACGGTTTTTTCACATCACCTTCGTGACGAAGGCTTTGCGCATGTCCAAGACAATAAAATACTTTATTAGATGATACTTCTATTACATTATTTCCGTATTTATTGAACACAACCATAGGGGAACATGATTCGGTTATTAAATGGAGGGAAATCTAATGGAGATTTAAGCAGAAACTGATTTTACGTGGCCGTTGCGAGTGTAATTTTCAAAGTGTTGAGAAATTTTGATATACAACAACTATCCATATTCCACACATACATACATACGTTTTCGTTTAAATTTATAGAATTTTCATGAAAGCATAGTTAGCCCAAAACTGCTTAAACTCTATTAAAAATAGGCTGATTATATCCTTTCAATGGCCTTCAAAATGGTACAGTTAAATAAAAGTCGTTCTTGAAGTTTCCGTAGACGTTTCTTTTCCCGCTCCCCAAGCAAAAACGCTTGATTGCTGCAAAAAATTGAATTTCAATAATTGAAACGATTTTTCTTTCTTTATAACTCTTTTGAATGCTAGATATGTCCCTACCTGATTTGATGAAAGGGAAAAAAATGAGATCGGTGAACCGATCAAAGTGCTTTATCGACGAATTATGAAATGTATATTATAAATAATATACATAACGGTTAGATTTTTGATCAGAGGTCCACCAAAGCCACTGTACGGGCATACGGAATCTGAATTTTGGAAAAATAATTTTAAATTCGGAATCCTCTACCCCGAAAATATTCTCAAAAATACGGTTAGATTTTTGATCAGAGATCCACCAAAGCCGCATTACGGGCATAAGGGATTCGAATTTCGGAAAAATTTTTCAGATTCGGAATCCTCCACCCCGAAAATATTCTCAAAAATTCGGTTAGATTTTTGATCAGAGGTCACCAAAGCCGCAATACTGGCATAAGGGATTCGAATTCGGAAAAATTATTTCAGATTCGGATCCTCTACCCCGAAAATATTCTCAAAAATTCGGTTAGATTTTTGATCAGAGGTCCACCAAAGCCGCAATACTGGCATAAGGGATTCGAATTCGGAAAAATTATTTCAGATTCGGAATCCTCCACCCCGAAAATATTCTCAAAAATACGGTTAGATTTTTGATCAGAGGTCCACCAAAGCCGCAGTACGGGCATAAGGGATTCCAATTTCGGAAAAATTATTTCAGATTCGGAATCCTCTACCCCAAAAATATTCTCAAAAATTCGGTTAGATTTTTGATCGGAGGTCCACCAAAGCCGCAATACTGGCATAAGGGATTCGAATTTCGGAAAAATTATTTCAGATTCGGAATCCTCACCCCGAAAATATTCTCAAAAATTCGGTTAGATTTTTGATCAGAGGTCCACCAAAGCCGCAATACTGGCATAAGGGATTCGAATTTCGGAAAAATTATTTCAGATTCGGAATCCTCTACCCCGAAAATATTCTCAAAAATTCGGTTAGATTTTTGATCAGAGGTCCACCAAAGCCGCAATACTGGCATAAGGGATTCGAATTTTGGAAAAATTATTTCAGATTCGTAATCCTCTACCCCTAAAATATTCTCAAAAATACGGTTAGTTTTTGTTAGCTCCCACGAGAAACCCGCCAATCAGCATCCAAATCGCTTTGTTGACGTAATCGATGACGTCATATCGTGACGTTTCAAAAGTTGGAGATATCAGTTTTTAGGCCTATACCCATACTTAAGCCCTGCTCACCGTTTCTGAACCACTCAACAGAATTTAACCAAATTTCAATGGTAGCGTATCTTGATGAATATCTACTGCAATACCAAAATCGGACTCTATCGGTTGTTGCGTTTCCGATTTATAGTCAAAAAATATCTTGAAATAGCTGAATATTCAACATTTTTACTCACTGCTTCCGAATCGCTGAACCGATTTGGCTCAAAAACTAATCAGCACCTACATTTTATTAGAAGTTCCTACCCACCAAAAATCATCCACATCCGTTCTTCCGTTTTTCTGCTTTTCGACGGACAAATTTTTTTGCACATATATTCATACATTCATACATTCATACATTCATACATTCATACACACACACGGCCACCATCCAAATTTTGCTTTTTTCGGCATCAGGGGACTTCAAAACGTGTAAAAATATCGAAAACTGAAAATCTGAAATTTGTGCTAAAAACAATGCTTTATTCTCCCTGCGGTCGATAAAGCAAAAAACATTAGAAAAGGTTATTTTCAGGGGAAAAAAAATGATGCCTTTGACAAAAAAAAAAAAAAAAAAAAATCACGGATAAAAAAAAAAAAAAAAAAAAAAAAGATCGTCATATAAATTCTTTCCTCTGTTGTGTTACCACTACTCTGTAATTTAGCTTTAGTTGCATTATTGAAACTGCCAATCATGCCAATTTTTCCACGTCATTACATTTTCCATGTTTATTTTTTGTTCGTGCGATAAAAAATATTACAGAAAAAAAAAATAATAAAAAAGAAAAATCGTGAAAATTTCATTCTTTTTTTCTGATGCTTAAAAAATGAGTTGAAATCATCGGAAAAAATAGCTACTAAAATTCAACTTCAGTAATTCTCTTCGCTTTAGAAATAAGAAAGTCATGGTTTATAGCTTTTTATGGACCGTTGCTTTTAACGAGGCACAAAAAAAAAAAAAAAAAAAAAAAAATGGTTTGGTTGGAATTGCAACTACTTTACAAGATTCAACAAGTGTTTGTGGGAAAAATGCTTAATATGATTCAATGCAAAAAAGTGAAATTGTAGCCGTCAAAAAACCCATCCTTTTTTGCTATTACAACAGTATAGTTGAAAATGTTCAAAAACTGTTTCCATATCACATGCGACCTTAGAAACAAAAGGTTTTAAATCAACCCCCCGGACGAAATGAGGATTTTTACGGCAAACTAAATCCGCTAGGGGGGCTCTGGCTGCTATCATGGTAAAATGGCGGCCGGCTTCGGATTGGTTAATAAATGACATTAATACGAGAAGGGAATATTTATTGACCAATCCGAAGCCGGCCGCCATTTTACCATGATAGCAGCTAGAGCCCCCATAGCGGATTTAGTTTGCCGTAAAAATCCTCATTCACTTTTTTGTGAAAATCATTTCTACCTCATAAGTACTTTCGATCCCTAAACTAAAAAAAGAATACGCTCTATGTCTATATAGCGTAAAGAAGATGTGAAACTTCTTATGGGGTTGAATAAAAATTTTTAAATTTTCACAAAATTTTAAAATTTTGTGAATTTTTCTTTTTCTTTTTCTTTCTTTCTTCTTTCTTTTTTTTTTTTTTTTTTCTTTTGGAAAAAAACTTAGTGGTTCATTAATTAAAATCTAAACAACGTGAGCATACTTTACAAAAAGAAAATTGATAATTAAAAGTAAAACAATCTGGTTTTGATGGAAGTTTCACTATTGATTCCGATATCTCCAATACAACATTGCGGTTGCAGTTTATCGGGAGAGTCACGTGTTTTGTTTATCCTAGTTTACTCGATACGGAAATTGCAAAGCCCTTACCGGAAATGAAAACCGATACCTTCCCAATTGATACGTTTCCTATCAGTTATTCGGACGCGAGGGAACCGAAAAGAATGTTACAAAAAAAATAAAAAATAAACGACTGATGAAAAACCCATTTAATGTCATCAAATCCCGAATCGAATCGATCAAGATTTAAAACGCTACTGGCATTTTTCGAAGATGACCTCCGTTTGCCTTTTGGCCGTTATCGAAGTTTCCCGTTTTCAGGTTAAATTAGTTCCTTTCTATCGGTTTTCTATTACTTGGAGTTTCTTCCATTCGAAAGGGCAACGCTCGTAAAATGGCAGTCGTTTAAAATATTTCCGAACTAAGGTTAAAAAAAAAAAAAAAAAAAAAAAAAGAGTACATAAAAAAATTTTATTGCGCGGTTGAATAAAAAATGAACGTGATAAACAGGGGAGAAAAGTATAATAAAAAAAACCGAAAGTTTTCGAGAATTTAAAAATAATATGCATCATCATATATTACGATAACGGTTAATTTACTATATAGGTGCATAATTAAACATCGTTAATGGAAGACACTTACATAAATCAAGCCTTCGGCTATTCAGCTGCACAATATAATCCGTTGGAAAGTAAATATGAATGTCCTAAAGTCAACCGCAGATGATTCGCTTCTCCAGATGCAGGTAAAGCCGAGAAGGCAAGACGTGGGAAACAGGCAGCCGGAGAAGGAGTTCCCAAGGAACAGATCTAAAGACCAATTTGGATAATTTAATATCTTAATTGCTATAAGGCATTCGGGAACTTTAATATTCTTTCTGAATGAACCCTTACAGAATAAACAAACTGAAGGGTATCTCGCAGAAAAATGGTTTATTCTCTAAGGGCCGGTTCCACCGACGATGGTTGAGATAACCGACGGGAAAAAAAAACACGGTTTTCTTTGCCCCTGAGTTAACCGACATAAATCAACCTGTTATCTTTTTTAATCGTGGTTTTTTTAGAGAATCGGTATTGCTGAAACAGGCTCTTAAAGGCTTTTCAGTCTTGATTTCTAGATTGTTTCATTTGAAAGATATTATTTATATCCATATTTCAAGGTGGGCCTTAAAAATAAGTAACTGCTGGTAAAAAGCCGTATCAACCCAGGAGTAAAATAAAGTTTAAGAGGAGGCTTCACGGAATACCGGAAGGAATGGCTGTTTTATCTGACACTCGATTTACTGGGAAAAAAATCAAATTTTAGGTATCTAACGAACTCCTTTGACTTAATTCTTGTATTTTCGGTACACGTTTCAACTAATCATTGCACGGTAGTGGGTTTCTTTTCAATACCGGTAATACGGTAAAAATTTTGTTCTTATACCGGTTTTACCATCCAATACCAGTATTTAAAAAATAAAAACAATATGGAACTCTATTTCATAGTTTTCACTTGAGCTAATTTTGAATCCGGGCTTATTTTTCCACCCAACCCTTCTAAATTCTAATTAATTTCATATGCAGTAAGTGCATAGCCTGTACACAACCAGTCCTACAGAGAAATATCGGCGCTAGCTACTTGAAAATAATGAAAATATTTCAGCAGTAAAAAAAAAAAAAATGATTTGATGAAAAATATAAATAATATAAGAACGGAAAAAAATTCTAAGAAAAATAAGTTTTAGGGAGGAAAAAAAAAGGTTTTGCAGCGAATAAACAATTCCTAGAAAATTCGGCTGGTTAAGTAAGTCCGATGCACAAAGGCAAAACCGAAAATGCTTTATCTTAAACGCATTATTTAATTTTGATAATTTTTGATTTTTCATTTAATGGAATTAAATTTTTTTTCCTTCGCTTAAAAACTTTAATACGGGTTTTGCCAAAATTTCCCAAAATATCGGTATTAAAAAAACCGGTATTGCAATCACTAGTTTCAACTTGTTCCAAGCAAACACAAACCAGAAAAACAAAATCAAAGTTTTGCGACCGCAAGTTTTTTTAAATCACTTTTCCGCCGCCCATACATTTCAGACAAGTTGAAACTTGCACTAAAAATTCCAGGATATACCACAGAAGTTCGTTAGATACTTAAAATTAGGATTTTTTCATCGTAAATCAAGTATTCGAGAAAACAGCCATTCCTTCCGGTACCCGTAAAGCCGGAAACTTAAATGGACTAGTTAGGAGCAAGTAGGAAGCCTGGGAAACTTGAGCTAACATTAATCTCTAAGTTAATACGGATTATTTACCACCTCATACCCCGGGGTGGTATGGGTGTTATTTCTAGGCCATTACAGATTATTGTTAGGGGAAAGGAATTAGGACTTAGCCAATCCACGGACGTCACCCACCACGTCCATAAGCTAAGTATGGTGCAGTTTGGTGGTTACAGTCCGCGTGGATTGGCCCAACTTCACTTCCACACTTTTCCACAGTCTAATACTCTGAAGCAGGTTGTAGTGGCACATCAGGAAGTGACCTGTTTCGCCTATTCTTCACAAACATCTCCATCCTCCGCCAAATAGCCAGATTTGGAGAGCGAAACTCCCATAAGAGGCTTAAGCTGATCCAGCTATTAAGGTAGTGACCGCCCTCTATGGCGAAGGCCTTCTACTTTTCCTTCCAACATCAGCTTTCATGAACCTGTTTCTCGGCGAAAGAAAGTTAGGTAAAATATGTGTACGTGTGCATATGAAAACCTCCCACTTGTACAATACGGATAGTTTGTTTTGAATCGAAAACTTATTTGTTTACAAAAGGTTAAAAACAAAACACACTATCCGGCTTGTACAAGTGGGAGGTTTTCATATGCACGTACATAAATGTGTACTTGCATATGAAAACCTCCCCCTTGTACAAACCGGATAGTTTGTTTTGATTCGAAAACTTATTTGTTTACAATAGGTTCAAAAATCAAAACATACTATCCGGAATGTATAAGTGGGAGATTCACAGATTTGTTTACAACGAGTCCTAATATTATATCAGAGTCCGGAGGAACAAAACTCCAATGCTGGGAAAATTTGGTTGTAATGTCAGAAAGAAGTATTGCTCAAATGGAAAACGATAGGAAGGAGTTCTCAGCAGTAGGACGAGTCAAATTCAGATAGCTTTCATATGCACGTATTTTCATATGCACGTACACATATGTCCATTGATTGGAGAAACTGTTCAAGCCCTACTTATAATATATACTTATATAATCTTGTGCGACTTTTTTTTTCCCTTTTCCTTTGGGCACTCAAACTACGTTATTTGTTTATCGGTCACACCGGTCCAGAAAGAAGAACTCTCTGCTAATTAGTTATCTCTGAGTTAAATTTTTAAAACATTCTGTCTTTTTCCCTTGTTCCATCCTTATATCCTACTATACTACTATGTACTGACAACTGACAAGTACGAAAACAGCTTATTTATCTTGCAAAGTCTTGAGCCAAGCATCCTAAACTAACTCTCCGTTACTCTTCTTTATACGGTAAACACTTCATCAATAGAGAATAAAGGTTAAAAACATATTCCATCGCTACTTCAACTTCATTATAGTTTCATTATTTACGAATTCAAGCAAACAAGGGAGATAAATAATCGCTTTTACTTTCCAGCACTTTCCTTATAGCGCTCAAATATATATAAGCTTGGGGACCGATTTAAAGGCACTCTTTCCAATTCATGGCAAAAAAAAAAGTTAACTACTTACTCTTTGAAATGTTCAACAATTCAGGTTTTATTTTAAAAGAAAAGGACAAAAAAAAAAAACACACCCATAATGAGACTAATGGAAGTACAACCTTTTTGAAGATTTTGTTTAACTAAAAAAAAAAAAAAAAAAAAAAGGACCTCAGGATATTTGTCAAAGATCCGATCGATCAAAGAGAGAGAGAGAAAAAAGAATTTGATAGTTTTTTGAACTCCGAGCTGTTTGCTCAGATGGAATGGAAAATCGAAGTTTTGACGAAGCTTTTAGTACGTTGGGAAAACAAAAGAAAAACTGGTATCTCCGAAAACTTTAAATCAAATTACTTCGGAATTACTTAGGGGAAAATTCTTTCCCCATAAGATTTTTTTTTTTTTTTTTTTTTTGACGGTTAACGAGGCAAAAAGTAAGATCTCGGTAATTGGGTCAAACGACCGTATATCGACCGGTAATTCCTGTAACCCTCGTACTTTTGTTGTAATGTACCACAGACAGAAAACCGTATCGTTAGAAGAGTACGTGGCGCTGTCGCGGCAAGTTCACGTACTATCGATCCCAACAGCAACAAGTGGGACGCGTTCAGGACACGGTACAGCAAAAATTCATTCTCGCAACAAATCCCGAAACACTTTCCGTACCAACCGCGAGATATCCCTCTTTTCGTCCTCAGACGGAATTTCCTTTTTTTTTTTTCTTTTCTCCCCGGCCCCTTTGACATTTCTTTCTCCTTCCCCGTGGCGAAATTATGTCAGAGACATTCGATTCAGTGGGGATCCCATAAAAGAAAATAATGAAATCACATTATTTTCTTAAAAATAAAACGTTATTCTTCATTTCGGTTCGAGTTCTGAAATTCAATAAAAGTTTTAATAAACAAGTTACTTTTTAATCGAGGGAACAAAAGAGAAAAAAAATTATAAAAATAATAAAAATAAAAAATAAAAGAGTGAAGGAAATTTTGTTCTCGATTTCAATTTAACAATTCATTTGTTAAGCAGAAAATTTTAGCTTTGCATAAATAACCGACAGAAAATGCCGATACAGTCAAGCGAAATAATTCGCCACATAAAACGATCTCTTTTATTTTAATTGTTTTCAAAATGACGTAGGCGTAAAAAACAATAAAAGACTTCAAAAAAGGTTTTTTTTAAAAATTACCTTTTTTCATCTCTGATCAAGACAGACAATTACCTTATACAAAGTAATATTGATACCCAAGTTTCGTTCTTTAAAATGCTTCCGGGCGCATAATAATAATAATAATCATCATCGCTGTCTCCACAATACCTTTTATGGAAACTTTAAAGCTTCTGATGTCGGCATCCATTTTTTTTCATTTAATTAATTTTTATTTCACGTTCAGAAACGGCAAGTTTTTCAAGTTATACTAAAAATTAAAATTCGTTTCTGGGGATAACCCCCTAGTTTTCCGCTTCTTCCTTCATCCGTGTTTCTCTCTTATTTCCTTTTGAGGTTTAGCAATCTTTCGTTTACAGTTTCCTCCCCTAAACCGAAATCTTACACTGTTGGAACTTTGGCTGCTTAATATTTTATTTACCTTGAACGGATCCTCTTTCTTATTGTGTGAATGCTGAGCGAACTGATTAAAAGTCATTGAATAAAGGTCAGCACCTCACGGGAATTTTGAAAAGCAATCTTTTAACGGTAAGTTCAATCAAGTAAACGACCCGACGAATTTCAATTTGAAAATTGATAAATTTCGTTGAAAAAATTTTACGGAGCCGGAGAGTTTTTAATCGAAAAATTATTTCATTTCTCTTAAATTAAATGGAAAATATTGAAGAGCATTTATCGTTCAAAGATTCTTATAAATTCGGTCAATTATATGGAAAGCTAACCTAATTTTTCTAAAGGGACCATACAAGTATTACGTAAGCATTTTGGACGACAGAAGTAACATTCATTTTAATTCAGAAGCTACTTGTTTTGTTAACAAGTAAAAAAAAAAGATAAATAAAAATAAATAAATAAAAATAAATAAATAAATAAAAAATAAAAAAAATTTTACTTTTGTGAAAAGGGAAATGTGCGTTCAATAAATTCCCAACTCATAACTCCAGACGATGCCATACTGACCGACGCCTATTTTTCACAAACAAAATTTCATTTCTCTTTCCACATTTGGATCCAGGGAAAAAATTCTCGTACTAAGTAATTAGTCAATCAACATTACAAAATTTTCAATTTCATTTTCTCTTTTCTTTTCTTTTTTTTTTTTTTTTTTTTTTCAGAAAAGGCTACAAAAAGTCCATACCTCCGCCAATTCAAGACTCTCATTCCATTTCTATCATTTATCATGTTTATCACTGGTATTTCAAACCTCAAACCGTTTTTTTTTTTTTTTTTTTTTTTTTTTTTTAATGTTGATCCTTCACTTTTTTCTCTCTAATTTCGTTCCCTTTTATTTCCTACCCGTTTCTTTGTAAAAGAAAATGTTTTCCTCTCTTTTCCGAATCTTAATTATTTTCGTTAACAACTTTCCTTTGTTTCTCGTTGAATCAAAGCTTTTTGCTTTTTCAATTAAACAATTTCAAGTAATTCGTGTCTATTTTCACTTAATAGAAAGCAGTGAACCTTATTTTAAAGTCGATAAAGCTTAGCTTTTGACGTCTTGACCAAAAGGCTAATAAAGGGAAGGGCCGAATTGCGCCTTCCTTTTGCCACGATTTTTTTTAAAAGTTCACAATGCATGAGGTGCCAAAATGACGTGCCAGATAGAAGTTTCAAACTGAGGTGCTAAATTATGGTGGATCGCGAAGGCGAGACCCAAGGCAGAACTGCGTTTGAGCCCGAAGGCATCTGTGGGGTCGAAGGTATCTTGCTCACCATATGAATTTTCTTTTTCAACATTAAGCTTTAAAATTAATTTTAAGAACCTTCAATTTTCCCCTTTTTGAGTGCCTCTGGTGTATTCTTTTACTGAAACATTGTCGGTTCCCTCTTTGATCCCCATACCACTTAATCTCCAATAGAGAGAATTACATTCCCCCCATACATCAAAAGTATAAAGAATAAGAAATTTGGTTTGTCGGAAAATTTTAAACTTAAATTTTTAGTTAAGAAACTCTACACCCGTACGTATTAATCTTTGACGACGACGACGACGATGATAAAAACGAACATAAGAGGCATATAATTTATTTGTCTCAATCTACTTCAGGCTAAAAGGTTTATTGTCTGTAAATCCATGTTAGACGTTTAAAACGAGATACCCAAATAACTTGTTGAACGAGAAAGGATTGGAACGTCTGGAGTTTTAAGGTTTTATGTTCCTGACAGATATCTGAGATAAGATAAGATATAATTTGAAAGGGATGCCAAATACAACGTCACGTCACTTTTCGTTTATTTCCCGCACGTATTCGAGTCTCTAAAACGTATCCAATCCAATTCGATCCGCCATTCGTCTTTCAAAATCTTAAGGACTTTAATTTTTCTTCTATCCCTCCCCCGCGATTGCTTTTGGACCTTTTTATTATTTCTAGGGATGAGGGCTTGCGGTAGGCTTTCATTAAAAGGACGTCCTATATAATAAGTTTACGGTAATGTATAGTGAGATATATTTTCTTGTTTGAGGAAAGTTCCCTGATCGTTTTTAAAGTAAAATGATTCAATACTTGGGAAAAATGTGTGGGTGGAAGCAGTGAACGAAAGAGTTGTTCGTGTAGCAGTAATATACAGTACCGTACCAGGGGGCTACTTTGTACATTTTTGACGTTTTTTTTTAAAAACAGATGTAAAACGTAGAATAAAATTCATATCTGTTTATACCAACTTAAGGAGGAGAGAACATTAAGAGGCGTTCTTCAGCTTTAATTTTATACCCTGTTATAATATCTGTACGTGTTCTAACACGAATAAAAACTCGATTTTCCGAAAGCTGTCGTTCTAAGCAAAAGTGGGGCTACTTTGTACAATCATGCTTCTACCTGAATATCTTTAATAATTAAAGAGGATATGACAGATTATTGGTTTCTATAAACGGAAAATAAAACGATTGGTACCTTTTTAGATATTCTATTAATGACTATCGCTATTAACTTAAAGAAATTAGTGAACGTAGTAAAAACATTAATCAAAATCTTGGAATCGTTGTCGATTCGTTATGGATTTAGCACCCATGCGACATCGCCATTGAAATATCTGTACAAAGTACACGGATAAAACGCTATTAGTAATTATTACTAATAGTAATTATCTTATTAGTAATTATACATCTACCTGAAGCTGATTACTAATAAGATAATTACTGTTAGTAATAATTACTAATAGCGTTTTATCAGTGTTGCCCCAATGGTCGTAATTTTTTTTTTTTTTTTTTTTTTTTTGGCTTTTACAAAGTAAAAAATATTATGTAAATATGTTCTAAACGGTCCACATAAATTTTTTTTCCTCTTCCCAAAAGGCAAACATAAACAAAAACAACATAAGAATTATGTGAACCTACTTATGTTGATTTTGACATAAAATTTTTTACTGTGTAATAGTTTAATTTTGAGTGAAATTAGGATGATCGTTTATAGTAAAAATTACCAATAATATACTGTGTATAAAATTTACCCTCAGCCCAGCCACCGGGAAAGTATAGAAATGGAGTATAGTGAATTTCGGTATAATTTTTCTCGTAAGCTAAACAGGGGCGCAACGTAAGTATATGCAAGGATCGGATCACGGTGCTCAACTGGACATTTATTAATCCGCAAATGTGGTAAAAATCCGACTCAACAGCTTCATTAGGAATCAATTAAGTATCGAAAATCCGTTAAAACCAAAATCCTATTTGCTCGTCCTGACGAGATAAGGGATTGCGTCTATGCTTAACTTATGGATAGAGCGGTAGTAAGTGCAGCCTAGGTGTATCACCACTCTAACCATAAGTTAAACATAGACGCAACCCCTTATCTCGTCAGGACGAGCAGATAGGGTTTTGGTTTTAACGGATTTCGGATATTTAATTGATCCCTAATGAAGCTATGAAGTCAGATTTTTACCACATTTTTGTGGATTAATAATTGTCTAGTTGACCACCGTGGATAGTTTCATTTTTTTTATCCTTGCATATACTTACGTTGCGCCCATTTTTAGCTTACGAGAAAAATTATACAAATCTTTACCCGAAATTCACTATACTCCATTTCTATACTTTCCCGGTGGCTGGGAGCTTCAGGTAGGTGTATAATTACTAATAAGATAATTACTGTTAGTAATAATTACTAATAGAATTTTATCCGTGTAGCCCCATTGGTCGTAATTTTTTTTCTTTTATTTTTTTAAATTTTTATTTATTTATTTATTTAATTATTTATTTATTTATTTATTTTTTTTTTTTTGGTTTTAATATATTTTTTGGCTCTAATTAATTTTGAGTGAAATTAGGATGATCGTTTAAGAAACTATATACGGCAAGTGCGAAAAGCAATTTAATTTCAATTTGACCGGTGGATACAGCAGAATGCATCTTAGAATTTTAGGTTGTGTGGTTTCTAATTTTTTTTTCTCATTAAAAACCTAATATTTTGATAATAAAATAAGTTAGAAACTTCAACATAACTCTCAAAAATAATCACCGATTTAGAATAAGTTTAATTTTTGAGACCATTCTTAGCCGTTTTTAAGTATTTTTAAAAAATAAAAGTGTCCAAAATAGCCCCCTGGAGCACAAATTAGCCCCCTGGCACGGTGTATACAGCAGTTATATGCATGCATTCAACAAAAATTTACGAAAAACATGTTCGATCATGATTATGATCATGTACAGTACGTTTACCAAATATGATAAGCAATTTCTTATAAAGTTATTACATCCATTGAAAATTCTGCTTATTGAAATTTTGACATTTTGGAGGAAAATTTGGTTGTATGCAAAGCATACATAATGGTCTAAAAATTAAAAAATAAATAAAATAAAAGTCTGTCAAAAAGTGTGAAAGGCGGTTAAATAAACCAACCCATCGTTAAAAGGCTTTCTTTACATAGGAAAGGAATAACTTCCTTTCGTGATTCTTTAAATCGGATCAGGGGCGATTAATTAAGAAAGACAAGGAGGTCGGAGGAAAAAAGTAACGAGTTGATGAGATTGGGAAAAGAGTAGCCCTTTTTTAATTGGATCCCAGTGTCCGGCTAACTTTCTCTCCTGTTTTTAACTACCGATTCCCATTCGGAACTATATAAATAGATTGGATTACCAAATATAAGCAAGTCGAAAGCGGAGTGGAAAAGGTCAAGAAGCGATGTCGAATTAAATACCAGTTGCCTAGCAACCAATATATACACTCCATAACTTTTTCGAACAGGTTTCTACGTTCGTGTCGGAAAAGGTTTCAATTTTCCATTTTTTTGTTTATTCGCTCGTACCGGGAATGGGGGGAGGAAAAAGAAATCGTTATCTCCGAAAGCCCTCGCGCTTCATCTTCTCCTTGCAGTATATACACTATAAATGATCACCTTTTTTAATCTTCTCTTTTTGTTTTGTTTCAGTAAGCGAATTTACGGAAGCACTTGCTCACATTTACGAACAGCACGCCGAAGAGATGCAGTTGCTAGTATCAAATTTTAGGAAAAAGAATTCCGAGTTAAGGAAGGAGAGGCCTGCTTGCGCCAGTTCTTTATTCCACACGTGGGAAACCTTGCTTCAGGAAGTCGAAATCGATTCTCAGGCACACAGCGATATCGCCAGTATTTTAGGACGCCAGGTAAATGAATCCATTAAATAATCATTTAAATTTAAATTTTTCAATTTTTTAAAAATAAAAATTAAATCAAAATGATTCGTCCACGGAAAAATCGTGCTATTGACACAGCGGTTTCGATTTTAAGGTCAAGATTTTAACTTCGTCATAAATATTGCTAAATTTAGTTTTAAAAAAATCATGTTCGACATAAAATATTCTGCATGTGCACTCAAGACCCATTTTTCAAATCGATCATAAGTTTTAATGGAGTAATGACAGCTGAATGTAAAAAATTAATGACAAGAAACACTTTCCTGAAACTTCCTTTTCTGTTGAATGCTAAGATTATAGCAAGCAGCTGAGAATTCAGATTTGCATCACTTCAAATGTTATTTATTGTCAATGTCCCACACGAGTTCCTACACTTTTTTTCCGTTTTAATTTTAAATTACAACTTTCGAGTTTTATTGCCAAAGGAAAACCGATTTTTTTTTAAAAAGCAACCCATCGATCACCCGAAATTAGTCCATTTTGATAAATCATTTGGTCGACAAATGTGTGCGAAGGTGAAGGTTAAATATTCAATTAATTTCAGTTCGTTCTTACCTCAAGAAATATTTCATTTTTAAAAAAATACGCTATAAAATATGCGATGAGTTGTTTAATAATAACAACAATAATGATATTACATTCCTTCATGTTCACTAGTAATTAGGGTTCACACTAATTAGGGTTAATAGTAGTAAATAGGGTTCACACTATAATAGGGTATATAATACTAGTATAATAATACTAGTAAATAGGGTTCACACTAATTAGGGTTCACCCTAAAAGGAATACATTTTTTTTCTTGAAAAAACAGTCTTTTTCTATCAGAAAGTTTGCGCAGATCAGGAATCTGAGCTCAGTTTTTTTTTTATCTGGCCAGACTTTCGAGCTAGAGCCAATAAATGAACAAAAAAATCCGCTTAGTGTGACAAAACATTATAAGTCCTAATTTTTTTTGCTTCTTTTTTTGGTTCCAGCTCAAAAACGGGACCAAATAAAAGAAGAATGGAGTTTAGATTCGTGATCTACCCAAAATTTCTGATGGATAATGACTGTTTTTTTAAAGGAAAAAAAAGATCGATTTTTTCATCCTTATGAGAATTTTCCGACCTTGAAGCACAAGTCGAGACGGCTTCTCGTCGAGTAAAAAATCTGAAAAAAAAAATGTTAGGGTTTATATGTGCCGCAGAGAGAACCGATTCCGGGGGTGCACTCATTCAAATTCAAAAATTCGCAAAATAAGGGACACCGTAGTGCACATACTTCTATTGAAATTAATTTTTTGAAGTCCTTGAATATCTCTGAACGGTCAGGAATTTTCTGATTTTGGTCTCTAAAGTCTCTCATTTTTAGGGAATAAATGATTTTGGTGGCTGCTCGTGAACATTAGGGTGGTTTGAAAATCGGCTTTTTAGGGATTTCAAAACTCCTATATCGGGAAAAGTGTCTTTATAGATAAGAGTATCAACCCTGAATTTTTTCAGATTTTTTGGACGGCATCTTAAGGTGGCGCATTGGCCTTGAGATTTCGAAAAAGCCCATGTAAGGGCCAAAAATGATAATTTCTTTTGGATATAAAAGATTATCCATTCCTATCAGAAATTTAGCGTAGATTACGAATTTCAAGTCGAAAATTATTTTTGGTGCACGGTTTTTGAGCTACTGGCCGTATTTAAAAGTTCTGAAAACCTGGTTATGGCTTTTGCCTGAGGCTCAAAAACCGTGAACCAAAACTAATTTTCGACTTCAAATTCGTAACCTACGCAAAATTTCCGATAAGAATCGATAGTCTTTTATGCCAAAAAAAAGGTTCATTTTTGGCCCTTATACGGGCTTTTGGAAATTTCAAGGCCAATGCGACACCTCAAGATGCCGTCTGAAAATTCTAAAAAAATTCAGGGTTGATACTCTACCTATAAAGAAACTTTTCCCGGAATAAAAAATCTGAAAAAAATTAGGGTTCATAATATGTGCCACAGAGAGAACCAATTCCGGAGGATGTACTCATTCAAATTCGAGGATTTGCAAATAAGGGAAATTCTAAAATTCATTGATTTCATCTAGGATTTCAGTACGTTTTTCTTTAAAATTATACCTGCAACTGAACAATACCTGGATACCCACGTCCCTTAAAAAAAAAAGAAAAAGTTCAACACTGAGAGAAAAGAGTTTAATGCCCTTCCACAAGCAACATCCCTTTCAAATTTGAATAGAATAATGACATCATTCTCCGCAGGTATAATTTATTCTACCAGAGAATAATGGATAACCCGTTAAAGTTGGCAAGGGATGAATCAGAAGGGCTTTTTGAAATTCCACAAAAATTTAAAATTTACACGGAGAGAGAAGAAAAAAAAGAAAAAAAAAAAAAAAAAAAGATGGGAAAAAAGAGACTTTAAAACGATTTTTACAGAATTAGAAACTTTTAGTGATAACTTTAAAATAAAAACATTTCGATGAAAAAAAAAAACAATTTCGATGTCTGACGAGTCTCATCAAAGAAATTTTTCGCCAATTTTTTTGCTCCTAAAAGTGAAGACATTCGGTCTTGGTCCGATTAATAGCAATCTTGATTTCGTTTTCAAAACTAATTATGTTTTTCATTCTTTTTCCAGGTTTCTCGGCCACTGTTGGAAAAATCATTCTTCCGTAAAATCCAATCAAAAAAAGTGTTCTCAAACAGAGAATCGTATGAAAATTTAATAAAACAAAACGAGGAGAAATTAGGGAAGACGCGAATCGAGTACAAAACGGCTTACTTAGCTTACATGAATAATCCATCGACGCAAGCATTAGCCAATTACATCAACAGCCATAATGAGTATGTCAGTCAGCTTCATTTGACGAATGGCATGCTCAGTCAATATCATTCCGAAACATTGCCCATGTTGTTGCAGGTAATTTTTTTGACAATTTTAATCAAGCTCATCCCCATAAAAAACACATTCCCTACAATCATTTACTATTATTTTTTTCCCCTTGTCATCGTTCGAATAGATCCAATTTTCGCATTTCCGAGTTTTCCTCGGTTTTCGTAAACATGGAACGATATTAAAAACGAGGAAAATTCAAAATTCATCCATAAACTTTTACTATTATATTTTTCTTTTTGGAAATTTTCCAGGAGTTAGAAGATATATATTCTGATTTGTGTGCGACTATGTCTGATTCTGTTTTGCAAGGAGCCGAGATGATATCATCAAGGGTAAGCTCGTCGACATTTTCTTTATGCATCAATTTTTTCTTGTTATGATATCGATCTTTCTTCTTTTATAGGCTCAAGAACAAGCTAAGAGGTATGAGGGACTGACTTCTCAATGTAGAGCGGTGCAAGGATCGACGGATTTGGCGCATCTCGTCAGATCAGTTACCATTCCGACCAATCACCCGCCCGTTCGAAGACATTTTGCTGCGCCTCAACCGCCCCCACCTCAGGATGGACCAGACGGCCAACCTCTTCCCGTCGATCCGGCGATTACGGCTGTTAGTATAAAATCTCATCCTTCAAACTTGAAAGACTGCTTTTCTAGTTTTTAAGAGAATTAAATTTGTTTTCCTTAAAGTTTGGAAAAGTTTGTTTTCAACGAACAATTAATGAAGCAACTGAATATTTACCTAGCTGTACATGTCGGGAATTTTCAAAACACGAGGATGATGCTTCTCTTTCTTAGGAAATTTCAAAGCGAAAAGTTAGACTTTTCCATCTAATTTACATATCTCCTCCTTTTTCCAGAATTTACCGCCAGCACTCAAAAATGAAATAGTCGTCGATCGTTTAGCTACGATACAAGTTAGAGAAAAATTCGATGCGGCCAAGAAAGAATGCTTAGAATTGGAAACCCAAATTAAACAACTGACTGATGCACTGCACACACTACCAGGGTACAAACAAGGTAAACAAAACAAAAAAACGGAAAGCTATAAATTGTATTAATTGCCCAATCACGGTTAATTAAAAATATTTAATTTTTTTAGGAGTGTGGATAGCAATCTATTCAATAAAGTAAACGAGCTTCAAGAAGACATTAGCGCTAAACAATATGAACTGAACGTAGCACTTATGAGACTGGCAGCTGTAAAAGCTCAGGCAAGTATTAATCAGGGGGATATTAAATCTATGAACAATGATAAGTCTCTAAAAAAGTTTAGATGACAATGAATGTCAAAATACCACAGGACAGGAGAATGACATAAAATAGGAAAAATAATGACGTGATCACTAGGCTACACGTAATAGGTACCAATAAACAATATAATGATTTGAAGGTGATTTACCACCAGATTCTATCACCTGCACAGTAAAAAATTTGAGTATTTTTAACAAACCAGGTCCACACACTGTGTATGTAACTCTTTTTATGTTAATTTTGACACACGCGTTGCTAGGCAATATTTGTGGATTGCGTTTTTATTTAAAAATAAAAATGTGTGGATAATTTTTCAAATACACAAAATGTTTCACTGTGTGGTACTATGTATATTAGATGTACTGTACTGTCCGTAGAAAAAGAAATGCATAAATTATATAAGAATCATGTATAAATTATACGAAAAATTGGACATACATAAAAAATTGCATAAATTATGTATAAGTCATTTTATTTTTTTAACAGAAAATGTTTTCATCCTCCAATCAAATTAAGCATAAATTATGCATAAATAAGTATGCACAAAATGGGAAAAAAATTATTTAGACATAATATTTGCAAATTTTCTTGCTTTTATGATTAAAAAAAATATATGAATTATATTATTATTATTATTATTATATGCATAATTACATTTATGTGCATAATTTATACATATCCATATGTATAATTATTATATAATAAAGCATGTATAATATGCTTTGAAAACTATGTAGTATATAATTAAAATAATTATATAACTATAAAGCATATATAATACGCTTTTGAAAAATTATGCGTATTCAAATTTCGGTGCTTACACGGTAAAACATTTTCTGTACTTTTAACACAATTTATATTTGAAAAACTGTCCACACATTTTTATTTGTAAATAATAACACAATCAACAAATGTTGCCTAACAATGTGTGTCAAAATCAACATAAAAAGAGTTACATACAGAGTGTGTGGACCGGGTCTGTTAAAAATACACACAATTTTTTACTGTGTAAAAAATATGCATAAAGTCGGCAAAAATTAAGCACATATAAGTTTTTGTATAAGCGGTACAAAAAACGCATTTTTTATGTACATTTTTTCCGCTTATTTTGCAAAAACGCTATGCACTTTCTGCACCTTTACTTCGTAAGGTGCAGAAGGTGTAAAAATGTTGCAATAATATACTGTAACTGCTTAAGAATCAGTCATGAAAAAGAAGACTATATGTCAAATATTGACTCCATGAAATTACAAAATCGGTCTAAACTTCAAATTCATTCGACTGAATTTAAAAAAATTCTGTTTTCCGTCGATTTATCTACGGGTGACCACTACAGAATTGACAATAATCTTGCACTAAAGCTTGAAGTACAGATACAGCGCAAAAAAAGTAGAATATTAAATAGTAGTGCATTGAGGATTTTACGAAAAAAAAAAAACAGCAATAGGAATGGGTCTAATTAGACCCATAGTTCTAATTAGAAACTCATGGGTCTTTTTTAACCCATAGGTCTAATTAGAATTACCTCTTTCAAGCAAGTTTAACATTTTTTCTAATAGAATACCGATACAACTTTTAAAAACATTATTCTCATTACTTATTATTCAAAGAAATCCACTCGCTCTTATAATTATCGAACAGGCCTTATCTGCAATAATTACATAGAGTATGTTTTTCAAAATAAAATTAGTGCAAAATACGGGTCGTTATAATTTGCAGGCTCGCGCGAGTAATTACAGGCCACCCATTTCCGATCGGAAATCAATACAGGCCAGACCGGATTCGGAACCTACCAACCTTCCTGACCAATCCTTGCGCATGAGCTTTCGCATATGAGCTTTCGTTGATGAGCTTTTCACAGAGACCCTTATACATGCCGACGAGAAAAGAGCGAATTTTCGCGCGAGTGACGACGGAATTCGATTCCTCATAAAAAAAGAGTCCAAACGAATAATTTTACACCTAGCTTTCACACCGGAAAGCTCGAAGTTAAAACTGGTGACTTTTCCTGACGAGTTCGTCAACTGGTCGCTTTTCCTGACCAGTTCGTGAACTGACCAGGTCTCGAACCTTCCTTTTGGGAAAATATATCTCAAGCACCCAGGCCGAGTGTTCCGCACGATTTTTTGTACAGGCTAACCCGGATTCGGATTCCTCGTAAAAAAAGAGTCTAAAAAAACTAATTTTCAACCGAGCTTTCCCACCGGAAAGCTAGAACTTTTGGGAAAAAATTATTTCAACCACCCAGGCCGATATTCCACTTGCGTTTTCTGTACAGGCCAACTCGGATTCGGAATCCTTGTGAAAAAATAGCCTAAAAAAAATTACTTTCAACAGAGCTTTCACACCGGTCAGCTAAAGCTTTTGCAAAAAAAAATTTATTGTGCACAGGCCGAGTATTAGACTCGGTTTTTCTGTACAGGCCAGACCGGATTTAGATTCCTCGTAAAAAACTGACCCTAAAAAAGTATTCTTTACCCCAAGTTATCACACCGGAAAGCCAGAGCTTTTGGAAGAAAAAAAATTTCATGTGCACAGACCGAGTATTACACTCGGTTTTTCTCTACAGGCCAGAACTGCTTCCAATTCCTCGTAAAAAACTGATCCTAAAAAAATTTTATTTACCCTAAGCTTTCACACTGGGAAGGTTTTTGCATTCGCAAAAAAAAGTTCCATGCCTACTGGCCGGGTATTACCCTCGGTTTTTCAATACAGGTCAGACCGGATAAAAAAATCGAGGGTAATATTCGGCCGGTGGGAATGTATTTGTTTTTGCAAAAACTCTAGCTTTCCGGTGTCAAGCTTGGGGTAAAAAATATTTATTAGGCTCAGTTTTTTTACAAGGAATCCGAATCCGGTCTGGCCTGTAGAGAAAAGCCGAGTGTAATACTCGGCCTGTGCACATGAAACTTTTTTTTTGGAAAAGCTCTAGCTTATTGGTGTGAAAGCTCTGTTTAAAATGATTGTTTTTAGGCTTTTTTTTTTACTAGGAATCCGAATCCGGGTTGGCCTGTACAGAAAACGCAAGTGGAATACTCGGCCTGGGTGGTTGAAATAATTTTTTCTCAAAAGCTCTAGCTTTCCGGTGTGAAAGCTCGGTGTAAAATTATTCATTTGGACTCTTTTTTTATGAGGAATCGAATTCCGTCGTCACTCGCGCGAAAATTCGCTCTTTTCTCGTCGGCATGTAAGGGTCTCTGTGAAAAGCTCATCAACGAAAGCTCATATGCGAAAGCTCATGCGCTAGGATTGGTCAGGAAGGTTGGCAGGTTTCGAATCAGGTCCGGCCTGTATTGATTTCCGATCGGAAATGGGTAGCCTGTAATTACTCGCGCGGGCCTGCAAATTATAACGACCCGTAAAATACTTCTTTTTTTTCCCTTTATAATTGACTACCGTTTAAAGTTATTCTTAGCTTTCATCAAAATAAATTTACCGGATTTCCACTGAATACAGCTCTAAATTTCCAGGCTTGCTCATCGGTCGGAAATTACACATTGTTCCTTCCAGCTTTCCTATGTTCTGCAAATATTTAGAGGATAAACATCCTTCCTTCTGTTTTTATTTGTCTCGTGTCTGTTGTGTGCATCACAAAGTGATTTCCAACCGTATATAGAAGATTTTTAATTTCACATTGTACTGTAGAAACAAACATCTTTTTACAAAAACTGTTCTACTGGATAACTAAGCCAATATATGGCACAAATAATTCAAATATTAAAATATTTACTGAATCTATCAGTTAGTTATCGGAATTACATTTATGCTTAAGAGGAGGCTTCACGGAATACCTGAAGGAATGGCTGCTTTGTCTAACACTTGATTTACGGGGGGGAAAATTAAATCTAACGAACTCCTTTGACTTGTTCTTGTATTTTCGGTACAAGTTTCAACTTGTTCCTGTGAATATACGTCGGATGGCCGGTATATAATCAAGTAAAAAAACGACCTGTGTAACTACGACTATACGATTATATTCACATAGGTTATGGGCTGCAGGTACGCCTAAGGGAATAAGATGGCAAGTTGTAGTAAATACTTGTTAATTAAGTGTATTGATGACTCGCATTTGGAGAGCATAAAAGATTGTAAGACGTCCCACGAAATATGGACAACTTTAAAAGAGGCACACGATCAAAAGTCACTAAGCAGGGAAGCGTTGCTTCGGAAAAAATTAAACGAATTGCGTCATGATCCAGAGAAGCTGATTGAAGAATTCATGCTCAAATTCGATGAATTGATCAGGGATCTACACGATGCGGGTCGGGTGTGACGATATCAGATGAAGAAAAGACGGTGATCCTGTTAGCGGCACTCCCTCCGCAATATGATATGGTAACAATGGCTTTAGAAACCCAAAAAGCAGACGACCAAACGTACCAAAAAGTCAAAGCAAGACTTTTAATAGAGGAAACGAAAATAAAATCCAAAAAGCCTATTGAACGGGGTTTCAGTTCACATTGAACGGTGTTTCACATTCAGTGTTTGTTGTTTCGGGAGGTTTAGTATGCTTTGCCTGTAAAAAAACCCGGCCACAAAAAAGTAGACTGTCCAACACGCGGTCGAGGTAAACGCCGTAACTGGGCCCATAATCAATGTGAATATAATCGAATAGTCGCAGTTACACAGATCGTTTTCTTGCTTGATTATATCCCGGCCATCCGAAGTATATTCACAGTTCCAAGCAAATAAACCAGAAAAACGAAATCAAAGTTTTCGACCGCAATTTTTTATGAAATTATTTTCCCGCCACCCATACATATCAGACAAGTTGAAACTTGCACTGGAAATTCCAAGATATACCAGAGAAGTTCGTTAGATACCTAAAAGGATTTTTTTCATCGTAAATCGAGTGTTAGAGAAAACAGCTATTCCATTCGGTATCAGTGAAGCCTCCTCTTAACATAGCATAGAATCTGTGTTAAAACTGTATCAACGTATTACCTGTATTAACGAAACTTGAAATAACGTAACATTTAAAGCTACCTACTGTAAAAACTCAAGTTATTTCCTCTGGAACCTTCTTAGCAGATTGACTGGGATTAGGACGAAGTTCTAATATTAATACCTGTTTTCATTCCTCTTTCTAAAGAGAACGCAGTAGGTCATTTGGTATTGCTTGCAAGTATGTTTAAAATGCGAATTATAGAAGTCCTTGACAGTTTAAACACCCGTCTTAAGATATCAAGGGGTTACCAAACATCAATAACATATTTGCAGTGATGTGGTCGGTCAGACCCCGGAAAAAAGTTTTTGCTTTAAATTGGATTCTAAGGCTGTAACGATGAAAATTCTATGGAATGTCGGACCAACATTCCATAGTGAATTTGCCAACATGTTGGTACAACATTACACAGTGAATATGCACACTAACATCTAAGTGCGAATCCGAGCCAACAATAAGCCTTGAGGCTGGCTATTGCTATAATTTCCAAAGAGTAAAAAGTGTTCTTTCTTTGAAACTTTAATCTCATGTCTTTTTGAAATCTGCAGTACAACACTTTACAAACTGCTAAAACATTGTTATTGGATCGTTTAACCAGCAAATCAAGTTACTGCCAACTAAAAACCACAAAATTATGAACCAAAGTCAGATCGAGTGCCAGTAAACCTGAAATACGGCCACAAAATTTGTAATGACTGGCAAGGGATTAGTATAAATAAATTCTAAATGCATTGCAAATAGGTCTAAAGCAAGTCAGGCATCTAAGAATCTTTAAAAAAAAAATTAAAATATAAATTAATTTTTAATTGTTCAGAACTTAAGCACCAATATGGATTTAGTAAGGATACAGCGTAAGATAGCTTTTTGTCCCTACATCAAGTTCATTGACGACTTTCAATTAATATCGACCGTCAAGCTTTCAATCTTCAAACGAAAGATAAACTAGAAAAGCACTTTAATCAAGAATAATTTGAAGTTGATTTTTCACAACCCGTCATGTTCTTTTTTTTTTCTTTTCCGGCGAACCCCAAACTGACAGCATCTGCCACCATTTACTTGGAGCCCGATTAGGATAATCAACCTGGTAATGGAAATATCGTGTTACAACAGATCTTTCCTGAAATAGAACCGCTTCATGTTGGTACGTGTCAAACGCCGTTCGGGTTTAAATCATCATTTTCCCTTCGGGAATTTTATGTGTTTATGCGGCTAAATTCGCATTGCCCAGGAGCAATGCCACACGCTCATTGAATCTAAATTCGTCAAGACAGGCGGTTCCAGATTCGCGGTTCGTTATAAAACGGCAAAATGCAACGCACCAAAGGCGTTAAATAAAAAGCCGCTATAGTGTAAGAGCCGAGGATCAAAACCCGAAAAACCAAATAAGGGTCGACCTTTTTAATTTTTTTGAGTGCAACATTTCAGGAAAGAAGGTGTCGGTCATAACGGAATCGAAAGAAGAATACCACTTTAACGGTTTCGATAGGGAAATCCCATCACCAAATTTTAAAAAGGGATTATTGATGGAAATGTGTCGGTATTGCGCAGGGTATTACGAAAAAGAGGGAAAAAATAAAAAAAATAAAAAGACAAAGACGGAAAAAAGTTGAAAAAGTCAAGCAAGATTTTTCTTTTACTAGGTCATGAATCAAATTTTATCAGAGGACGTAAAAAGGTTCCGTTACGAAAATTTCTTTGAAGGGAATAAAAAAAAAAAAAAAAAAAAAAAGGAGAGAGAAAAAGAAACAAACAAAGGAATTAATTAATTATGAATTGAAAGACGCACAAAGGCTGATGTTTCCAGAAACTTTAGACGTTATAGTGGTCATCGCGTTGAAATGGAAAACAAAAAACGATTTTTGATGACCGAAAGACCGGAAACAATAAGTTACCCGAAAACTTTGATGACTTTTTGACCCATTTTCGGGTTAGTGAATAAGAGAGGAAGGAAGCAAGTCGAATAAATCTTCCACTGGTGTTAAGTTTACTTTAATAGATCTACGGACTACAGAAATTTTAGACAAGTCTATAAAACTAACTTTGAAATATATCAATTTGTACTGCGATAAATGATTCAAGTTCGCGAAACGGAATCCTCCAGTTGTTGAACTCTAATTATGAGTACAAGGAAGAGCGAAAAAAAAAAAAAAAAAAAAAAAGAGAAGAGCGAAAGGGGGGCAAGGGGATTAATCCAATTCATCGAAAAGATATAAAAACCGGTGTGAAAGCAATTTGAGTGAGTTGCAATAAATCATGTTTTCACGTCCGACAGGGAAAAGAAAAAAGTCCCTTTGATAAATGACGTCCATTTTATTGTTTAAAGTTTTTTAACGCGTCAAATGTTGCTTTGAAAGTAGAGCTTAAAAGAATAAGTTTTGAGGAAAGAAATTAAAAAAAAAAGAAGAAAGAAAAAAAGGGAAAAGAAAACGTCATTTGAAAATAAGTGTGAAGAATCATTCTGGTTAGTGACATGTAGCGAGAAACCATGATTCCTCTCGATTTTCCTTTCCAGATTTCTCCTTTTCATCATTTGTCATTTATGTCACTTATCCCATTCCTGTTCACATTGTTTTTCTAATCTTACAGAAGCTAATCGGCGCTTTTCCTATCTTTCACTGCATTCCTTCGTTTGCATTTTTTTTTCCTGAGCAAAAAAATGCTCATCGAAATGCGCGATGCGGAATAAAATGCAGAGGAATAGTGCGTTTTCTAGTTATTTATTACGATGAATATTGGAACATATCCAGCTAAAAAGAAAACTTCAAAATGCTTTTTATCTGACGCCATTTTCCGTTTTCGACGCATTTCATACATAAAATGGGGCGAGTTTTAAAAAAAAGAGAAGAATTATTCCGAACATTTTGCCAACTCATTGATAACAGAGGAAAGAAGGGACGAACCTTTTGCAATCACAATGTGAATGCGAGATTTAAAAAAAAAAAAAAACCCACGCAGTCCATTTTGAGCTCTGAAGCAAATCCGATCGAAAAAGATTAAAAAAATATTCAAGTTCAACAAACTTCAAAAAGGCTGCTTTTTCTAATTCGTGGATTATACAGAAACTTGAAAATTTGACTTTAAATTGAAAAGGAGGGGGACTTTTATCTAGGGAATAAAGGGAAATGCTTCGGGTTTTCAAGAGTCATTGGTTTTGGCTTATCTTACACGTATCGTATCAATGACACAAGGAAGAGCAAACACACAGAGTTTATTCGAGGAAATCGAATGGAATCTGACATATATATCCCCACATGATTGGAATGCGATTTCATTAATCGGATGACAAGTCTTTAATTCTACGAAGTTTGCATATTTTCTACGGTTATCAACTGCAGGAGAACGCAATGCTTTACTTGGGTGGTTCTAAAAAAAAAGTACCTTTCGAGTCACAGATAAATTATCCACATTATGTTACAAAAATGAAAATGTTATCGATTATTTTTTTTATTAAATCAAAGTTTGACTTCTTACAAAACGGTATCCCTTTGCAAAAATTAAAAAAAACCATTTTATGTCGTTTTATCCTGAAAAATTGTACCGAGTATCTGTCTAAATCACGGCTCCGTCACGGTCAGAACTTCATTTTTTTTTTACCGACACGGGGTTTTTTGATATTTAATGAAATTTTAAAAAATTTAAAAACCAAATACCAAAACACAGTTAAAGGAGGATTTCATACAAATGTTTTCAAATTTTCAAATTTGCGTTATCATTGAATATTACGCTATTGAACTTTGTCACAGCATTTCTCCGCCACGAATTTCTCCGCCACTAAAATGGCGGATAAATGCATTTGTTCGATGTTTGTTTTGTAAACAAACATTCCGCCACGGACTTTCTGATGGTACGTTTTTTTTAGAATCACCCACTTGTACTTAATTGTGTTACCGTTAAGTACCAAAATATAAGCTGCTTAGGGAAGAAATAGAACGACTCGTGTTTTAAAATTCCAAAGGTGACGCAGGAGTGATTCATTTTTTTGAACACCCTATACTTTGAAAAACGCTAATATTAACGATTTGGAGTCACATAACAAAATTCCGCTTCCGAGCAACAATTCTTATCAATCTTATGCACCTTCATGAAGAATTTTTTACTTGGCAACAGTAGAACAGTACTTTTTTGGAAACCTTCGATCCAGGATAAATTCGCGGGAATTTGTAGTAGATTAACGTTTCCCAAAAAAGTACTGTATGGTCAGGTACGGAATTTTTCATGAAGGTGCCTAAGATTGATAAGAATTAGTTGCTTGGAAGCGGAATTTTGATATCTAGCACCAAAAAAAAAATATTATTAGTATACAGTCGACTCCTCGGATATAGTGGACTTCAAGGGACGGAAAAATTTAGACCACATTAACTGGGGGTCCACTATATCCGATTTATTTTTTATTTATTTATTTTTTATTTATTTATTTATTTTTTTTTTTGAAAACCTTAATAAAATAATTGGTATTTATCACAGCAGAGCATATAATTACTATTATCAATTAAATGAAAATTATAAATTTTCGGTCAAAAAATTCAAAGCATGGCATTCACTTGGGATTGAAATAATCGGTGAATTTTTTTTTTTTGCAGTCAATGAAAAACAAGAATGACGCATCGCTGCAATGATTTAGTTGGTGAAAAAACCTGTACGAGAAAACATTATCGAGCCTTAAAAACATTTTGTCCACTATAATCCAAGGTGAAACTTCGAGTCCACTGTATCCGAAAATTTTTATACAGTGTCTTATGGACCATGAGCCAAATCGAAATGAATATTTTGACCATTATAACAGGGGTTCCGTTTTTTTTCCAGTCCACTATATCCGGATGTTTTAACATGGGGTTTGTGGGATTTTTCAACGGGACCGGACGATCTTGTCCACTATAACCGAAAATCCACTATATCCCATGTCAATTATACCCGGAGTCGACTGTATTTTGAAGTATAGGGTGTTCAGAAAAATGAATCACGCCTCCGTCACCTTAAGGTATAAGACTGACAAACCCACAGAGCAACAAATACAGTAGATTCCGCTTATTATAATCTCGCTTACAATTATATTTCATACATTATTATCGAAAAACTTTGGAACAAATCTTTCATATTTTTTTACGAATTCTTCTCGAGCTACGGCTGATAACCACAACGAACAATTTCTGATAAAACTGTATTGACTACGCCAAACCTGCGGTTCATCTAAAAATTACAGCCTCTTATTTTCCCTTCAATAGTTGTATACAAGATCACTGATCGGTAGAGGAGAAGAAGGGGACGAAAATTAAACTGGTCTCAAATTCTGTTGATCAATGATTTCAATTTTAGGCATATTCTGACACCCCCCTTTCCGGTCCCCTTCAAAAGATCATGGAACAGCTCCTGGGATCAATTATAACATGTATTCTTACCTGTCTGGACCATACAGACTGTGATCCTCCGTTGCATCACCTGGAAGAATAAAGATAAAAAGTTCAGAAAAAAAAGGAAAGATTTTCTTAAAAATTAAAAATATATAGAAAAAACAGGGCATAGCGAAATTTTAAAAATTCAGTACGTTTTTCTTTAGCCTTCGGTAAAATTCGTTTATAAAGTAAATCTCATAGCAAGAAATTTTTTACTGAAATCGTACAGCGATTCTGCAGAAAACTATATTTTGATTAGAACTGAAAGCCTCGTTCAAATTGTACTTGTGGAAAAACCCTGAAAAAAAAAACCCCTGGAGAACTGTTTATTTTGCTCAAAATTTTCATCCCTTTCTCATATACTACACCGTCCCAATACGCACACACATAATACGGATAAACCTAACCTAACAAAAGTAAAATTTTTTTCATCTACCATTTTTATAATATAGCACGCATACGAGTGTTCAATGATATCCTTCGGGATTTACAAACCGTTCCGCTTTGAGACGCTTTTCAAAAAAAAAAAATCGTTTTATTAATCTAACCTATTTTCATTGTTTCGTCATTTATTTGAACTACTAAAGCTTGCAAAGCAAATCGCGAAAGGATTTATCGTTGTCAGTGAAAATGAAAGATGAAATTTTTTGTGTCGAAAAAAAAAAAGAAGAAAGGTTGACAAGTTATGATTTAACATCGGGTCGGCTTGTCAGGAGTTGTCGATTATCATGAAAACGTCAAACCGAGTGCGTTGGGGTTTTGTTTGACTAGCGTCATCTTGACGACTAGCAAATACAGTATAACAGGCTGGAGGCTTGATTGTTAAACGTTTCGAAATTTTAATAACTTTTACCAAACTCTGCTGAGCTACTGAAAAGTTTGACAATTGCAATAAAATTGGACAATATGACACATCGTGTTAGTATAAAGTGACATAATTCGGTAATAACGTCAAAAATCTTTCATGGATATCATTATGATTTTATGTGCTGCATTATGATTTCGTTTTAAATCAACCTAACTCCTAATTTCCCGTGGGGTACTTGTGGTCAAATTTAACTTCCAAAATTTAAATTCTACTGTGTAAGCGGCAGACCTTGAGTGCTCCTTTCATAAATCCGAATTATTTTACGTGCCAACAGCTTCGAGATTTTTTTTTATTGCTCCCATTTACCTACATTGTGTCAATCTGTTTTTATTTTTTTTTCTTTCAATTTTCTTCTCCAGATGACGCTGCACAATTCTAAGGTGGCGATAAAAGAAAGTTGGTTAGATTGCCTATTCCCGATTTTATGCGAAAGCGCACCCTAAAAATTTTGATGGTCTTTATCTAATTGAAGGGTTTTTGGTATTTTTATTTAAACGTGTAACCAGTTCCGTCAATTTTTTAATTTAAAAAAAATTTTTTTTGACTTAAGCTACGTCATAGGGCTCAGTCCTGAGGAAATTTGTCTGTCTGTGTTGTGTCGGTCGGTTCGCACCAAAAATTAATATTTAATTATTTTAATATTAAAATTTTAGCTTTAAAATTTTCAAATAATATTCTGAACATTTTTTTTTATATTAGGTCTTTTTTAATCCTAAAATTAGATGATATGAACGAAAGCATGGACTTAACAACTTCTTGTAAATTTTCAAGAAACTTAAAGTTGCTAACGCAAGGGCTTAAGAATTCTTGAAATTTTATTTAACTTTTTTTTAAATTTTCGCCGTTTTTTTAAATATCTTTTTTTTTTTAAATAAAATGAACAAAAAACACAAGAACTTAGGAATTTTAAATAAAATGTTCACCACATTTTTCAAAGTTTTAAAATTAAAATTTTAACTTTGAAAACTTTAATTAAAATTTTGACTAATTTTTTTCAACGTTTGACCTTTTTTTTATCAAAAATTTTAAGTTTTTTTCGTGCCAGGAAAAAAAATTATATTTTTATCAAAAAATTCGGATTTTTTGACCGAAAACGAGCCAGAAAAAAAAAGCCTTAGTAAAATGTTTAAATTGTTTTATTGTTTAAATTTAGCAATATTAGGGCAGTATCCCAAAGACATAGTCCTACGTACGGATATGCCCCCATATCCCAGTCAGATTTTTTTTAATACCTTTTTTTTATATTGTATTTAGGTCTACTTTAAATATCATTGGAAAACAACATTCCGCCTATAATCTCTAAACACGAAAATAAAAAATTAAAACCATTTCCTTGAAAAACGAAATTTTCTTTAAAAGCATCGATAGGTTAAAAAGTATATAGGAACTTGTCAAAAAAAATTTGAATAATTGATGTTTTTTTTTCTTTCCCTTTTTCTTCTTCTTCTTCTTCTATTTCTTTTAAAATTATACGGATGTAAATTTTCAGGAGCCAGTTTTTACGGAACACAACTAACAGCATAAAAAGATTTTCCGAGTTCAGTTTTTTCAGCCGCGTTTTCATTTCATTTTAGGATAAGCACACGAAAGGTTAACATCTCCGGCTTCTCGGTCATATGCGCAGAAGGTTCAGTCGGGAAAACCTCCTTGTGTTTATTTCAGATGCTTTCAGTTTGATTTTACTCGGTTACTATAAATATATATAAAAATTAAATAAGACTCCTGTGCGCGTTACATAATTACAATGCATTCGGTGCGAATCGTTCCATCCCGGTCTTGTGACTAATCGAAATATTTCAGTATTCTTTCATTTTATTCCGGTCATTTTTCGGTCTAATGGGATGGAAGAAATTACAAATTCATTTGGTGGGTTTTTTATATGGTTTCACTCTATTTTAATTTCTTTTATAAGATCGTTTACACATCTGTCAACCCGGCATCTCATAATATTTGACGTTCTGTGTAATTGACTTGAGAGTTTATTAACTAAACCGTATATAAAAAAATTTATTGCTTTACAAAGTGTTTTCATCAAAAAACCATTAAGCAATTTTTACGTTTCATTAAAGAATTTAAATGCTAAATATTTATGACTCGGTGTTAATAATTCGCATTTTTAAGATTGTGAAAATTTCGTATCAATTACTTAACGGTATTAAAAACGATATAAGTTCTAGCTTGAGAAATAAAATTTGAAAGACTTTGAAAATACCATTTCCCATTTAAAAATACTTGAAAGATTTTACTTTATTGTGAAACCTATCAAAAGTTATTATCGGAAAAGTCTCGTGTCCTGGATATTAAATAACCGACGTAATATTTATTTTTATGTCAATTCTTAAGTCTGTATAAGTAAAAAAGTTTTCAAAAGTTTATATGAAGTTAAAATTAACTAAGTTATAGATTTTATTACGATCTTTCTAATAAAGGGTATAAGCTTTGGTATAACTTTGACGAAAGTTTTTTTAATATGAAATTCACTTGGACTATTCAAAAAAAAATATTTAAATTGCAGTCAATTGTGTAAGAATTTATGGTTCACAAGAAAGCTGAAAGTTTTTTTATAAAACGTAATTCATTTTATTTTATTTAATTTAAACTTAAATCGAAGTATTTCGTTTAGAATAAAAGAGTAAAGCGAATTTCGAAAAAAAAAAAATTACCGAGTGGAAAAAAATTAACATGTCAACCGCATGTTAAAAAATTCAGGGAACAGTCCAACCATCTACTTTTTCAAAACCCAAAGGCAAAAATTTTAGGTTGTAAATTTTTTATATCAAAAAACACCGTTCTGTTTTAACCAAATGTTTTTTTACCTTTACACTAGCCTTTTAGCATAAATTCCAAAAAAAAAAATAGTACCTGTAGTTAAGTTGTCCTGCAATTCGTTGACAAAACAGTAGATTGCATCATAAAACGTTTTAGCTGTCAAAGCCGAAAAAGCACAAGGAACTTTGAAAATCCATAAATATGAATACTCTTACGTTAAAACTGGTTCCACTAGTTAATAAAAAATATTTAAGTTGATAACAGGTACTTAAGTAATTTTTTCATCACTCGTAGTCGGAAAATAAAATATCCCCCCCCCCTTGTGGAAATTTGAACTGGAAAAACATTATTAGGACAAATCTGTCTTGATCCAACATTGATCTAGTCTTGGTAATATTTTCAATACTGAGGAATATTGGACGCCAGCAAATCGGCCAATAAGTCCAATCTTGATATGGGTTACACACGGAAAAAAAAGTTCGGTCCCTGCTACTGAATATTAAGTTGGGTCTTGTGACGTTTAAACCTTTCAGTTAATAATACTAAAAATTAGGCAATGATTACTAAGCGTTATTAATCATTAGGAACACGTAGCAATAATTAATAAATCTTCGGTATTATCAACTGAAATGTTTAGACGTCACAGGACCCAACTCAACATTGAGAAGCAGAAACCGAACTTTTTTTTTCCGTGCATTCCAATCAGTTTTCCCAAGGCTGATCTAAACTTCATCTAATGTAATATTTTCACAGGGCCGCCTATTTAAAAAATAAAAAAAGCGATTTCTAGATTCGCGATAAAAAGTATCTTACAAATTAGGTTAGGAGGTGAATTGCAAAGCTCGACTGGCTATGGCCCGAACGAAATTGGGAAACTCCAGCGTTGACCTGTCATACGCCAGCTCCAAAACATATGTTTTTTTAATCTCTAATTATTTTCTTGGTGGTCCAAAATTCCATTTGCTTTTTTTATCCGACGATGAGCTTGGATTTCGCCTCAGTTTTTAAAGTTCTTTCCAAATTTCCCCGATTTACACAATCACCAGCCAAGATTAAAAAAAAAAATTAACACGCTCTATGATATATAGCGTTAGGACTGAAGTGAAACTTCATTTTGGGTCAATTATTTAAATTAAAATAAAGTTTTTTTTTTTTTTAATGATTTTCACGAAATTTGCCTCTAAAATTACAAATTAATTTTTATGAATTTTTTATCAAATTTTCTTTAAATGAAGTTTAAATTTTGTAAAATGAAATTTTTAACTTTTCCTTTGTAAAGGAAAGAGTTTAAAAATTAATCGAAAAATTGTTGTACTCAATAAAAGCATTATACTATCAATTTTTAATTGCAACAGCAACACTAGGGTGTCTCTTAAAAATGCAAATATGGAATTTAAAAACGTTCGCCCCCTGAAAAATTCCTAAATAAATAAATAAAAACATTTCCCGAAGCTGGGCTTCGTAACTTGTTTCTAACCCGTGCCTGTGAAGCCTTGCTTTTTCCCATATAAAATGCATGGGGATTTTCACAACTATCCGATGTTATTTTCCAAGTTACGAAAAAATGAAGGGAAAATTCTGCCAGTATGGTGGAACAATGTCAATGAGCAGGGCTTTTCATAGGGCCTATCCCGGACTTCCTCCCCTGACTATTAAGGGGGTTCGAAGTTCAATTTTTCTTATTTTTAACCAATTTTTAGCTCCCATATAAGTCCTTTATAAGTCAGAGGAGGAAGTCCGGGATAGGTCCTATGGAAAGCCCTACTCATATAGACGTTGTTCAACCATACTGTCAGAATTTTCCCTTCATTTTTCTTAATTTGAAAAATAGCATCTGATAGTTGTGAAAATCCCCATGTATTTTATATGGGAAAAAGCAAGGCTTCACAGGCACGGGTTAGAAACAAGTTACGAAGCCCTGCTTCGGGGCATGTTTTTATTTATTTATTTAGGAATTTTTCAGGGGGCGAAAGCTTTTGAATTCCATATTTGCATTTTTAAGAGACACCCTAAGCAACACATGTTAATGAAAATTTTAGTATCGAAATGCTATTTTGATTTAAAATTTTTGAAAGATGAATTCCATTTACCTTTGAAATTCGAATTAAATTTTTATGGTTTTTATTAAATTAAAAATTTAATTGAAATTAACGGTAAAATGTTTTTATATTTATCACGTTCTTTTAAATGAAATTTAAATTTTCATGAAATTTCCTTTTAAAAGCTAATTTTTATGTGGGTTTTTTATGTAATTTTCTTTATATAAAATTTAAATTTTTAAAATTTTTTATTTAAATTAATATTAAAATGTTTTTCTTAATTTTATCGCGTTACGCACACACTTAAGGCCCACCATGAGAAGTTTCACTTCAAAAATGTAAAAGTTCCCCCTTTATTTTAGGCTTTTCGTAAAAGTTTTCAAATGGTGGATTTAGATTTCTCTGTTTTTTCTATTAATCCTATATGAAGTCCCCTTATCTCAATTTATTCCATTTAAGTCCTGCGATTTCCGGTTTTCTATTTTTCGTTCACTCCATTTTCAGGTATTCATGAAAAATTTCAAAGTCGCTGTTTTGTTCTTAACAGTCAATGCCATTTTAAAATTTTCTATTTCGGCTTCCGAAAGTTTTAATCCCTGCCTTATGAAATATTTTGTGACGATGCGTCAGCTTTTTCTTGAATCGGTCAGCTCAAAGACGTATTCACAAAAAAAAAAAAAAAAAATATATAATAATAATAATAATAAAAAATAAAAAATGACACCGATGAACTTTATGATGTATACTGATATTTTGCAGAACGGCGACGTGAAAATGTCGAATCTCTTTTATAAAAAAGATTAATTTTTCTTTCTTTATTTTTTTCAAATTTCAGAAAGAACTGTTTAGTAGTAAGGTGGAAAGTGCGGATACAGGTCGTGATCGTAAAATGTCATCTAGCTCAACCGGGAGCATGAAGTCGAAATGGATGAAGGCTTTTAAAAGCCTTAAAACTCCCCCAACAAATGGAACAGCAGCTAAAGAATCAGAAAAGTAAGCTTCTTTTTTTCCTTTCAGATAATCTTTATTTTTCCGCTTCCGCCTTTTTAAAAATGGTTTTAACCTGTTGACAACGTCATTTAATTCTAGAGACATCGGATATTTTTTTTTAAACATTAAAACAAAATAAAATGAATGTTTGAAACATCGGTTAAATCTTCCTACTGGGATTTTCTACAATCAAATCAAATAAACATTAAACGATCCTAGTTCTTCTGGACGAAGTTTAATTAATCGTTTATGTTTTCCCATCATATATTTTTTTAAAAAAATAATAAAAAATTTTAAAAAAAGGGAGAGAAAACCAAATTCCTGCAAAAAATTAAATGCGTTGTCAAAGGTTTATTATATCGTTCGATTCGCGCTCAGTAATTTTTTTAAAGCAAAAAAATGAACGAATGGCTTGAATTTGGATATTAAAATTAGTTGGCAGCTATATCAACCGAATTTTACAATAGAATTTAATTATGAGAACTTCACTGCATGACTTTTTTTTTTAATTTTATGAAAATGGATTTTCATTAAATATATCATTCAGACACATTTGATTCGCTCATTCATTTGCATGAACGTTCAAATGCGGCGTTATTTATTTCCTCAATGAATAATCCGAACATTTGTACAGTGTTTTTATTTTTAATTTTTTTTTTAAATAACAGTATTAATTTTTTCTTTTTAAATCAGCATTACTCCAGATATAGTACCAGCAACTGTGAGGTTGGTATTAAAATACTGAAAATAGTAAATGTTTTTCGTATAAGAAGTATGAGTAATAACTTAGATTTTTTTCTTGATTTTTTTTTTTTTTTCTTTTTCAAAATAAAAGAAAACACTTTTTTTTTTGTAAAGAGTTGTAGGTGGAGCTAACATAATTTTAAAAAAGACTAATTAGAGTAATAATAAGTACAGAATCGAAAGATTTCGGTCGAGCGGATTGTGAAATAAAGTATACCAAAGCTTGAGATCGAACCCTATATTTTTCCCTCACATGTTTTAGGCTACAAACCTAAACACTTGTTAGTCATTTATGACTAACAAAAGACAATGAAAAGACGCAAATAACTAACTATGAGTGACGTCTGAGATGAGAGTATATTAGCTCGGACTGCTTGATCAGCGTTTCCCAGGCTCGGGATTTTGTGGGAATCCCTGAATATGCGATATACAAATCCGTCTATCGAGCCACTGATGGCTTAAGGACTGTAAATAGGTTCGTTGGATCGAAACATTTTTCGTTTCCCGGTGTACCAAGTCGCAAATGACGCAATAAACAAAAAATTTAGTATTAAATAATATCGACGAATTGAAAAATAAGTAAAATGGATAACGTTCAGACAACTGAATTCAGAAGCCCGAAATACCCTTTAAATCACTGGCAAATCCTAAGCAATACATGTTTTTGTTCACTGGGGGGAAAACTATATGTATATTGGCTCAAAGGGAGTTCGGTCTCGACACATTCCGCCGAAACATTTTCAAGTTTTGTCATTTTAGCATTCCTATAAGGGGTGTTTTTAACAGCTGATTTAAGGGGTAAAGTCATTTTTCGATACATCTAGTTTCGAAGCAAGGAAAACTACTCTTTGTAAAAAAAATTTTTAAAAATGGCCCTAACCGTCCAGGGACTAAATGTAGGACTGAAATGTGGACCTCCACATGAAAAGGTCTCACCTGGCAGATATGAACATGGAAAGCTGTGGAAATTGAACTTATAAGAAAACCCTTTGTTTACAAACAAAAAATTCTAAGCGCCATCTGCCAAGTAAGACCTTTTCATGTGGAGGTACACAAATCGTCTCGTATCGTCCATAACTTATAGGACCATCAATTATTTAGGTCACATCTATCGTTACGATGCAATGGAGAGACTTGTGGTACAAGGCAACCTGGGGGTACACGGTAAAAAATTATCTGTAAAATTAACATTATTTTAACTCACTTTCACGTTGAATTAACATATGGATCAGTAAAATATTTAAGAGAAAGCGTTAACATTGGAAGATCTAACGGGAATAGAGGCGTAAGTCCTCTCTGTTTTTGTTTACATTGTTTTTATAAAAGCTAAACATCAGAGATCATTGCCAACATGACGTAATGGACTTACGCCACTACTCCCGTTAAGTCTTCATTTATAATATGCAGACCGTTTTTGACATATTGACATAAATTTTTAATTTTTTACCGTGCAAAGGAGAAAGGGAACATTCGGAACTCTAAACTGACCGAGTCAACTTTAGAGAAGGCGGGTAGACAGGCTAAAGACAAAGATAAATAAAGCTTCTTGGGCAAAATCGAACTGAAACATTATGCATCATGAAATGCGGTGTTATTACCTTAAGTCGCTTCTCCATTTTGGCTCAAAATTAATTTTCTAGAATTAATTTTCAAAATTTCCGGAAGTACTGTGCTTTAGTTATTCTAAGGATTTCTAACCCAAGATTTAAAAATGGAGTCGGCCATTTTTACTACATTGCGTTTTTTTTATTCTTAACCCATGGTCGAAAATTCATAGAATAACTAAAGCACAGCGAGTACTTTCGGAAATTTTAAAAATTAATTTCAGAAAATTAATATTGAATCATAATGGAGAAGCGGCATTATGTGTTCATCTCTTCATTGTCAATTTTTTCGAAAATTAATAAATCTTTAAAGACGAAATTTTTGCACTGTCCAGAACCAAAAAAATTAATTGAAAACTAACTAATTTAATTAAGGGCTCATATATGGGTCGAAAATGAAAAGTGTTTAGCCTACCAAACGCCCTTATGGGTCCACGGTATTAAATAAACTTTTTGTGAAAAATTCTGCTAATAAAAAGAATCAGTTCTTTAAAAGCAAAAAATGTTAGTTCCACCTTTATGTGTCAATAAGCTATTTTAAACTGTATTTAGAAATAATATGCGAGTAAATTTTTTCTTTCTGTGTTTTTAGTGTGATTTCCAATGCACAGCCCTAAAAAAGTGGTCCTTAATTATACCTGAAAATGATTTCTTGAATATTATAGTTTAAAGCTAAAGCAGTTTAGTACCTTGCAGAATGATATAAAAAAAATTAAGGCCGTGGCAACATAGCCTACCTTTAGTTGCAATTTTTTTTTTCCGTAATTTTCCTATTCAAAATTACTTTCTTATACAAACGATACCTAAAAACCTTTTCGAGCTTTTTAAGTCAATCTGAATCGAAAATATTTTTTTGGATGCCGATGCCGATTCCGATTCCGAAGATTCCGAACTGTTTTCAGACCAGATTCTGATTCCGATTCCTATTTCTTAAAAAAAAGCACGAATTCCAATTCCGATTCCGATTATTTTTGAAATAGCAGATTCTGATTTCGATCCCAATTCTGAATAAAAATTAATCGAAACTTCAACCCTGCACGGAATACCGGAAGGAATGGTAGTTTTGTGCAACACTCGATTTACGGGGAAAAAAGCAAAATTTTAGGTATCTAACGAACTCCTTCGACCTTTTCTTGTATTTTTGGTACAAGTTTCAACTTGCTCCAAGCAAACCAAAACCAGGAAAACAAAATCAAAGTTTTTGGACAGCAGTTTTTTCGAAATGATTTTCCCGCTGCCCATACATTTCAGACAAGTTGAAACTTGCACTAAAAATTTCAGGATATAATAGAGGAGTTCGTTAGATACCTAAAATTTGGATTTTTTTTCATCGTAAATCGAGTATTACAGAAAAAAGCCATTCCTTCCGGCATCCGTGAAGCCTCCTCTTAACCTGAAACTAACGATATTAGAAAATAGATATAAATAAATCACTGTAAGTAGTTTATTTCAATCGATAAATAGAAAAAAAAAAAATAGAATCTTTTAGACATTATATTGTGAAATGTCTCATTTGTAATTCTAAAAAAGACACAGGAAAAACGGCGACGAAACTCACAAACTTTATCCTATAAAAAAAACCAAGAGGAAAAAAATGAAAGGGAATGCTTTGAGAATCTCGTAAGAAATTATAAGACTTCAGTTCGACCACTGACATCATTACTTTTTTGAGAAAAATTCCAACTTCAAATTTTCATGATTTATTCTTATCTCAACCTAATCATTTTAAGATTTATTATGAAAACTTACAAACTTAATTTACGATTTTCCAACTTATGTAAATTCTTCGTCTTGTAAGAACCGATAATTGTTTAAAATAAAAAGTCAATTTTTTTTTTTTTAACATTCAAAAATTGAATGATGAGGGGAAAAAAGGAATATAGTTTTTCCGATGGGAAAACTTTCACAAAAGAAATCACCACCTTCGTGTTAAACGATATCTACTTTCTTTAATTTCAAAAATTAAAACATTTATCGATCTTTCACTTTTCCAGTTCGTGGAAAGCTTCGGCAACCTTACGACAGAAAGTGTTGCGGTTTTTTAAAAATTCAGTAAAATGTCAAACTTGTCGAAAATCATAACGAAAAGAAATCGATATTCTCTTCCATGCCTCTTATTTTTAAATCAGTAAAGGGATTTGAAAGAAAAAAAAATGTTATTTTATCGTGAAATCGACATCAGCTGAATATAAAATTTTACTGAGACTTATTTTGAATTTTTTTTTTTCTTCAAGAGGAGGAAAACTTTATCTTTTATCTTTGTTGAAATATGACAAAAATACGAATAAGAAAATGTAAAATTAAATATCAAACAGATTTTTTTAAAAAAACGTTAAAGACGATGTCATATTTTTATTTCAATTAGGAATTGACGTTAAACCATTTCGAAATAATTTAATTTAATTTACACAAGGCGTAAGAGCTTTGTTCACCGAACAGTACTTCACGAGTTAATACCAAATTACATAAATACATAATTCTTTAATCCAAAAAAAAAAAAAAAAAAATTTAAAGCTATGAAAACCAGGAAAAGTTAACCATCAGCTCGAAATTTCCAGAATATATTTCTTTCAGACTTTATTCCCGGAAAAAAATCTGAATTGCAAAAACCCATTTGAATGACAACTCCTAAAGAGCTTTTGCTTCTAGCAACGAATATACAGTGGTATAAAGGGAAAATTTTACAAAAAAAAAAAAAAAAAAAAAAAAAAAAAAAATGCAGTCTTTTTCGTGTAGAAATTCAGTGCTAGAAAAAAAAGCTATTTTCGTAAAATTAAGGACCACTTTATTATAATGCTGCAGGGCTCAGCGATTTTGTTCTGGTGCAGTTAAGTTTCCGATTTCCTTTCACATAATAAGTCAATCGTAAACAAGGAATAATTTCAGAATTTATTTAGGACGAAATCGCTTTGAACGGCAGAACAGTCACAATTCAAAATAATAGTCTATTTAAAATAAAGAAAAACGTTTCAGTTTTGAAACACTAAGCTTACTAACTGCAAACTTTAACTATTTCATGTACTAGTAATAAATGTTACAAATAACGATTTCGTGCGTCGGAGGTGAACTAACGTGTCTCCATCAAAAATATAATTGGAGATAGTTTGTTTCGTCCCTATGTGAAAACCATGTGACTACAAGTTTGCACGCTCATGTTGGTATAAACTTGTAGTCACGTGACACTTTCACGAAATGGCGAAACAGACTATCTCCAATCATATTTACGACGGAGATACGTTAGTTCACCTCCGACGCACGGAATTGCAACGGTCTTTTCTTTTATTTAAATAAAAAATAAAAGATTTAAAAAAATGAGGTGAACTGAAAATTTTGAAGTGTGACGCAAATCAGAATAACATTAAATAAATGAATCTTTTTTCCAAGTAAAACTAATTTCGTTTTATTTTATTTAAAGAGTCCATTTTTTTTTCTTTTTTTTTTTTTATTGAAGCACCCTAATTAAGAAATGGTTTAAAAGAGTTATAGCACAGATTGCTAGGTCTACTACTAACCGAATCTGTCAGTCTTTTAACAAATATTTTTTTTAAAATACTTTTTTTAATCTGAAACTAAAATTATGTCGTCTTCAAAAGAAGTTTACTGAAACATGGACCTTATTTTTGAGGGAGAAAAAAATTGGCATACACAATTAATGATGTTACAAAGCTTGCAATAAATTAATTAATTTAATTTAAGCCATTTTTTTAGCGATAATTAATTAAATTGAAATATAAGAAAGAAAAAAATTCTCAGTCTGAGCCACTTCCTCGCGGCTACACTGGCTCAGACTGGGAATTCTTATATCCGAATTTAATTAATTATCGCAATTTCGCAACCTGCGTTAAAGGTAGTACAGGGAATGGATTTTTCCGAAAATTAAAAAATTATTTTAGCAATAAATTCGCTAATAGAGATTCCTCCCAGGAATTCCCGTCCCAAACATTCCCGGGATTTCGGTTTTTTTCCAAAAAAATTTCCTTGATTAGTCGAGAATCCCGGGAATGGAATTTTTCTCATTTTCGAGAATTCCCGGTTTCGGCCAAGAATTCCTGAGAATTCCCAGATCGACCAAGTTTTTTCCCGGGAACGAGAATAATATCAATTTTATAAACTTTTTGACCATCTATCATATAAAATTTTCAATATTTTAGAAAAAAGTTATAAAAATCAGAAATTTTTTTTCATGATTTGCCTAAAGCGTGCCCTTTAAACAACATTTTTAAAAAAAATGTCGACATGGCTCCGCTAATTTCCGAACTTCCTTCCCAAAAATACGGAAATCAGGGTTATTTTCTTTTCTTTTCGCTTTCTAAATAAATTCTCGGCTTTCCCGGGATTCACGGGAATTTAAGTGTCAATTTTTTGATCCCTGAGCAATAAAAAGCTAATCAAAACGGAAATTCCCTATTCCCGGGAATGAAAAATCGTCGGGAATTTTGAATCTCTATTGGCTAACTACAGCAATTATTTACAATTTCCTGAAGAAAAACAAAAACAAAGAAATAAAAAATAAAATAAAAAAATAAAAATGGGACGGTCCCGATTTTTTTCCATATTATTATTATTAGTAGCATACTAGTATTATTATAAATAACATCTTTCAAGGACATTTTTTGGGCATATCTATTAGGGTGTCCCTTATTTTGCGAATTTTCGAATTTTAAATCGCACACCCTCTAAATCGGTGATCTATGGTTCACTGATAAGCCCTATTTCTTTCAGATTTTTCTGGGCACCGGAAAGCGTGCCGACTTGAACTTTAAGTTCCGAAAATTCCCATAAGAGAAAAAAAGTCGACAATTTTTTTTTTCGCGGAAAGACGTTGTTTTCTATCGGGAATTTTTATCACGAATCTGAAGTCTGTTTTTTAAAATCTAGTACAGCTTTTCAGCTAGAAGCCAATATATGAGCAAAACTTAGGACGTAGTGCGTTTTGTCACTTAACCAGGTTTTCTGGCCACATTTTCTCCTCTAGCTCAAAAACCGGACCCGCTATAAAAAAACGGACTTCCGATTCGTGATCTACACAAAATTCCCGATAGGAAACGACGTCTTTCCGCGAAAAAAAAAATGTCAGACTTTTTTTCTCTTATGGGAATTTTCGGAACTTAAGAGGAGGCTTCAGATATTTATTTAAATATACCAAAATAAATTTCCATGGCTTAGAACTTTTTTTTGGAGATACAAATTAGAAATCTGGCTTCGTAGCGAACTTCATAGTGATACTGGCATCTTTCCTTCAAAATTTCAGATTCTCAGGTTGTAAAGAAACTCCGGAAAACGCTTTGGAAAATATATTCCCGACATTTATTTTTGAAAACGTTTTCCGGAGTTTCTTTGCAACCTGAGAATCTGAAATTTTGAAAGAAAGATGCCAGTATGAATATAAAGTTCGCTACGAAGCCAGATTTTTAATTTGTATCTCCAAAAAAAAATTTTAGGCCAGGGAAATTTATTTTGGTATATTTAAATAAATATCTGAAGCCTCCTCTTAAAGCTCAAGTCGGCACGCTTTTCGGTGTCCAAAAAAATCTGGAAAAAAATAGGGCTTATCAGTGTGCTATAGATCACCGATTTAGAGGGTGTGCGATTTAAAATTCAAAAATTCGCAAAATAAGGGATACCCTAATATCTATACTATGACGACTGACTAAAAATGCAGAGTATTAATATCAAACGGTGCCTTTTTCTAAAAATTTTATTGGATCGAAACAAATAATTTGAGGTTAGCTCAAAAATTTGCATTTAATACTTTTTCCTCCATAATTAATTAATCAATTAATTAACTAATTAGAGAGGTTTTACTGTACAGTATTAATGAAATTTAAGCTGATTTTCATAGCGAAATCTTTTTTCAAAACTAACGCCGTTTGCAGGCGCTTTTTTCTTCAAGCAAATCTGCTTTAGTTTCACTAAAATTAAAAAACCTATTCATCTGAGAGCCAACGGAGACCCTAAATAATTACATTTTTGGAAAACGTCCGTGTTTAATTTTTAATGTTTTACTAACCATTTCTTAATTGGGAAATTAAAACCTTTGCTCAGATACACAATTAAAAAAATGCATGAAAAAAAAGTTTAATTTTCTAGTAGAAAATGATGTAATATATTGTATAGTTGCTTCAATCAAGATAATGAAACATTCGCCAGATTCAACGATTTTACACTTTTAATGGTAATATCATTAGCTTTCCATTAACTTTGATATTATCTCATTTTAATATGGATTTTAAATTGCTTTAAGCTCCAAATCTTACGTTATAATCAACTTTTCTACTCGAAATATATACTTAGGATGTAAGTCGGGGAAATGTGCAGAATTTTGATGAAGAACCTTCATAGGAAATTAATCTCGAACAGCTGACGGAATTCTCCGTTTACATGCATTAGCAAAAGCCACGTTAATAACATAGGTTTATCATACTTAATACAACTAATTCCAAATAAAGTCATTTATCCTTTTCGTGTCTGAAATATTGAAGCAACTGTACGCCTGGATAAATATCTTAAATATTGAAATGATCCCTCTTTAAATTTTATGTCTTTATATAAAAGAAGTTGTAAATATTTTTTTTTTATTTTCTCACATTATATTACATCCAGTTAATGCCGGTTATGCGCAAATAGACTTGACAATTGCCAAGAAGTCGCAAAACTGGCGTTGACTTCCATTTTAATGTCGATTTTATGTTTCATACTAACCATACTCATTGTTCTTTTTTTTGTAATGCCTACAGAAAGAATCAAATGTACCACGCCGTTTCTGCAATCTTAGCGATGAGGTAAAAACATATATACAGTATTTATTCAATACGGCTTCTTGTTTATATGGCTCGTATACTTTGCTTTACCGGCGCTTTTTTATATACCTTTTCGCTCGCTTACATAATTTCATTCATTTTCATCATCACCTTCATCTTTTTCATAATAAAAAAAACTGTCTTTTTCAGAATTTGGAAAAACGAAGACACGAAGTAAATTTAGATTTGATTCACCAATATTCACAGCGTACCTTTTGTGTAAACAGTCAAGGACTCTCCCAGTCGATCTCTGTTTTTTTTTTTTTTTTTTTTTTTTCTGAAAAGAGCGAGCTCGACCGGGAACGTCCTCTTGTCACACGATAGCATCCCGTGTAAATACTCCCGAAAAATTTTATGAACGCTCTTTAGCTTTTATTATATATTTTTTTTTTTCTTTCTTTTTTTTTTTTGCTTTATCTCTGTCGCGTTTAACGATTCCTTTTTTCTCTGTTACTTTTTTCCGGGTCAAAAAAATCCCAATTAACGGTGTTAAATGTATGCTTTGAATAGTGGTTCACGGTATATGCAAATATTATCTATCCTAATAAGGACACTCATTCCGCTTCGGCGAAGAGTATTTTTACTTCGGAATACGATTAATTTCGGAGTATAAATACTCTTATAAAGTACGGTATAAAAACCTGCATAAAGCACCTCATGATTTATCCCTGATTTTCCTGACGAGTGCAGGAAAAAAAAAAAAAAAAAAAAACTGATGGACTTTTAGGACGTCCGTGTGGAGTATGAATTGGCTGGATTTCGTCGAAAAAGAAAAGTTTTTTTTTTTTTTTTTTTCCAGACCATATAATTTATTTCAGTTTTGAGCAAAAACAAAGCGATTCGAGGTGAAATCATACTGAAAATGCTCGTTATTTGATGTAAAACAGGTTGATACATTAGTAAACTTGAATTTCGTTGGTATTTGCAACAATCGGTTTTTTTTTTAATTTACATCGCCGTTTTTGTTTTACGTTTAAAAATTTAATTAAAATTGCGTAAACAAACGTACTTTCGCATATATTAAGGTGGCTTACCAGAGAATTTCCTAGTCAATGCAGGTTCCAAAAAAAATTTAATATATTCGAAAAAAAAATTTAACTTTATTAAAATATTATTCAAGGCTTATTTTCTTTTTATATATTTAAGTGATTGTACATTATCATTTTTGTTACCGTGCCGAGGGGTTACTTTTTACACTTTTTCACTTTTTTTTGTTATTGCTTGTATAATACTGAGGCGATTTTCAGTCTGCCTTTACAAACATGAAGGGAGATCCTTCAGCTTTCAAATGAAAGCCTTTTTTAATGGTTACACTTTTTCTAAGTCAATCTATGACTCAATTTTCCGAATGCCCTCGACGATCTGAAAGTGGGGTAACTTTGGACATTTTTGTTTCTGCATCCGTGACTCCGTAATTAAAACAATAAACGGCGAAAAAAATATTTTCCAAACATATTACCGTTAATAAATAAACGATTTTTACTCCGTTAAATAACTTAAAGAAGAGAAAATGATCCAGAAAAATAAATTCTTTTAAATGTGTTTGGATGAATAAAATGGCTGATAAACATGGCGTTTTTGGAGTGTTTACAAACATTTTTTTGCTAATTCTTATTTTTCTGCTCTCGGAAAAATACATTTGGAAAGAAATTTTTTGGGTAGTTAAAGGATGATGTAGGGCAAGTGCCGAACGTGTTTGAACCTGAATACGGCTTTCAGATACCGTTCGAGGGACCTTAGTATTCCGAACTTCAAAGTTTTTTTTCGTCTCGCATCATTTTTAAAATCGAATATTTTTATAACGAAGCTAATTTAAAGGCCCATTTTACTAAATAATATTCAAGAAGCATCACTTTATGAAACGCAGTCGTTGTTTGTCCAAAGTTATCAGGTCGAGTACAAAGTAACCCCTTCATACGGTAATATTTATCCGCGAAAGCTGCTGTTTTGAAAATTTTTTTGTCATGTTTGCAAACGTTTATATTATATTCATTCTGCCGCTCGGCTACGAACTCAATTTTTTTTCCTAAAAATATTCAAAATGCCATCTTTTTGTCGAACAATAACAACATTAAAATGCAATAATAAAAGTGCATTTACTTATGTAAAAAAAAAATAGGCCCTAAATACATTTTTCAATAATGCTAACTTTTCTTTGGATTAATTTTGTTAAATTTTAACAGAAACTTGCATTGACTAGGAGATCCACTGGTAAGCCAGCTTAAGAAAATCCAAGCTTCTTAAGAGACGGCTTCACTGAACCCGGAAGGAGTGGCTTTTTTCTGTAATACTCGATTTACGATGAAAAAATCCAAATTTTAGATATCTAACCAACTCCTCTGGTATATCCTGGAATTTTTAGGGCAAGTTTCAACTTGTACCGGGAAAATAATTTCGAAAAAATTGCTGTCGAAAAACTTTGAATTTGTTTTCCTGGTTTTTGTTTGCTTGGAACAAGTTGAAACTTGTACCGAAAATACAAGAAAAAGTCAAAGAAGTTCCTTAGATACCTAAAATTTGATTTTTTTTCCTCCGTAAATCGAGTGTTAGACAAAACAGCCATCCTGTCCGGTATTTCGTGAAATCTCTCCTTAATGAAAAACAATTATTTTTCAAATCAATCGGCAATCAGAACAAAATTTTTAGTATGTATATTTCGTTTCCAAAAATCAAGTTAAGTGACTATCAGGGTGTCCTTTATTTGAAGAGCTTTCGAACTTTAAATATAGTACCCGCCCTTACCCTCCTTTAGTGAAAATTTACCCAATTAAGCTTTTGCGTAGCAAAAATAATTGGATATTTCAGCCGAATGCATGGTAATAAGATATTTAGAGGTATTTTGTGACCTAAAAACAACCTTTTTCGGGTAGCGTATTCTTTGTAACAAATGAGTGGAAATTTTAAAAACATACCTATTTGATGAAATTCAAAATAATAAAATTTTTTGAACTCGACTTTTTTTCATTCTTCAAGAATAAAATCAAAGATAATTTAGCTAATCATTCCTTACAGTTACAAAGACGTGCCCTATTTACATTCCAAAACGAAGGGGGAAAAAAATGAAGAATTAAACATATGGAGCTATTACGTGCCGTATGGAAAGAAGGTCGATTTTATTTCTGCTTCACAATTATTTTGAATTACATCGAACAAAGTACAGTCAATCCGCAAATGTCACTGAATTAAATTACAATCCCATTTCCCTCCATCAATAAAATCTTTTTCCCGGTACTAACCACTTGAAATTGGTTTTCCTTAATCCATTATCATGCTGCAGGCTGAAGTTAATTCAATCGATACAAAATTAAAAATTAATTCAAGAAATTGCTTCTGACTTAAGACGAAAATCCCTTTTTTTTTTTTTTTTTTTTTTTTTTTTTTTGATTAACCTTAATCTATCCCATATTACTGCGTTACCCTTTTTTCTTACATTTAAAAAAAAAATTCCATCTTTCGAGCTTTTCAATCAGTGCGGTCCTGTCGTACCATGAGATCACGAAGATTTAAAAAATTGTAGCTCTTTTGCCGTAAATAAAATTTTAAAAAAAGTCCAAAGAGTCATTTTAAAAGGTGACTATAATCCCGAGGTTAGGCGGTCGACTGCTACAACTGGTTGTTTTCACTCCCAAGTACATCCTAAGGGAAATTTTACGTCGCTAAGACCCACAACATTAAACCTTGACCTCAGACGAGTGTTTAGTTTTGATCATTTTATATTTACAACAACGGATACCTTTGCTCATTCCTTTTCCATTATTTATTGAAAAGGGATTTTATTTCCTCACAAAAGACAAAGGAAAAAAAAGCAAAGTTCCAGAAAACTGTTATAAAATTAAAGAAAAAGTTCCTAAAGAAAACGAATTAAACCCGGAAATAATTCTCCAATTTTTCCGTTAGTTGAAAAGCAGGTTAAAATAATGCAAAACTTTGAACCACTTTCCGATATCGAAAAGTAAATCAATAACGTTCCAAATTAATTATTCCGTGTTTCGCAACGATGTCGTCAAAGTTACAAAAACTTCACTCCGTTTAAATTTCTTTAAAATATTAAAAAGAAATTCGAAAAAAAAAAAAAAAATCTAGAATAAACTTTCGATTATTCGAATATTTTCCACCAAAGAAAAAACTTTCGAAATTAAGATTATTTCTTGGATCATTCACACGAATAACGGTAGGATTTACACGACGAAAAAATTTATAATTCATTTCAATAAAGAAGGAAAAAAAAAAATTATTTAGACGAAAAAAACAAATGCGAACTTAAAGAAGATAAAAAAAAAGGAAGTGGGAAATTATTTCCGTCCAAGTGTGAAATTCGTTGAATAAAATTTAATTTCACAAGGCTTTTTTTGCTTTTTTTACGGTTCGAGAAAAGGAGAAATCGTTTGGTTTTGTTAGGGGCAGCGCAAAAGAATTCTTGTCTCTAAGGAAATATTTTTTTCCAACACGGTCCAACTCATCCAAAGGGATGAAGATTCGTTTCAAGGAAAATAGTCGAGTAACTTTTTATTCTTTTTTCGATTTGCAGGAAAAATGGAAAAGAAGGAGCGACCGCTTTTGTAACGGATTCTAGCGCCCACAGCTTTCAGGATTATACGTACAAAAAGATCACACCGTGTGATGTTTGTTCTCAGGTATTAAGAGGTAAGAACAATATAATTTTTTTAAAGTGGGGGAGGTGGGGGTGAGAAGTTCATATTATGATTAGGGGTCGTCCATGTATTACGTAACGCCTGGAGGGGTAGGTGGGAGTCGAAGAAGGTGCTACGCATTGTTACGGGCGGGTGGGGGGAGTTGGGCCATTAGGGTGGGTCGAAAATCAAAAATTTTGGATTTTCAAAATGCCTGATAGCGTAATCGCTGCGTTTTATCATTTGTAAATTTTTTTCCTTTTTGAAATTTTTTTAAAATGGAGGTTTCGAAAGAGGGACAAAGTTTCGGAAGACTCCAAAAGGGAAGAAAATTTGACTTTTGGATTTTTGTGAAACAAGTATCGTTCCCTATCGGATTTTTAGCGTAGATTTCAAAAATGAAATCGGTTTGCGTCTAACTATTTTTGTTCTTGAGATACAGGCCAAATATGGCATAAAAATGGCGAAAATCTGAAATTCCAATATTTTTATCACACTTTTTACAATATCTCATGAAGAAAAATAATTAGATGCAAACCGATTTAATTTTTGAAATCTACGTTAAAAATCCGATAGGAAACGATGCTTTTTTCACAAAAATCCGAAAGTCGAATTTTCATCCCTTACGGAGTTTTCCAAAACTTTGGCCCTCTTTCGAAACCTCAAGACGCCATTTTAAAAAAAATTCAAAAAGGAAAATATTTTTAAAAAAGATAAAATGCAGCGATTGCGTTATCAGGCATTTTGAAAATCCAAACTTTTTGATTTTCGACTTACCCTACTGGGCCATGCGTTACGTAATTTTAATATTAAAATTATTTCAATTTTATTTCACTCTTTAAAAAAAGATTTTCCCGGTTATTCTTCAAAATAAAAAAAATAAAAATTTTTCTTAACTCGTAAAATTTGATTAAAATTTACCTAGAAGCTGAAAAAGTTTTTTTGATTTCTAAAAACGAAATTTAAATATTTTTCAAAGGGGAAGTGGCTTAGAATCCGTGTTACGTAATAACGAAGGGGGGGGGGTTACAGGTTGCTTTATGGGTGTGTTACAAAGGGGGAGGGGGATCAAAAAGTGGCCTATTTTGGGTTACGTAATACATGGACGATCCCTTACACTGATCACTGAAAACGAAACTTTTTAAAAGTGGCGGCAAAAAGGTATGCAGAGATTCCTCCCGGGAATTTTCGGGACGGGAATTCCCGGGATCCCGGTTTTTTTTCCCCCGAAAAATTTCCCGAGAACATTTTTTCTTACCTAGTCGAGAATCCCGCTTCCCGGGTATGGAATTTTTCTCATTTTCGAGAATTCCCGATTCCCGGGATCGACAAGTTTTTTCCCGGGGACGGGAATAATATCAATTTTATCAACTTTTTGATCATCTATCACATAAAAGTTTCAATATTTTAGAAAAAAGTTATAACAATCAGAAATTTTTTTCGTATTTTGCCTAAAGCGTGCCCTTTAAACTAAAAACAAACAAAAAATTCGACATGGCTCCGCTTATTTCCGAAATTACTTCCCAAAAATACGGAAATCAGAGTTATTTTCTTTTCATTCCGCCTTCTAAATAAATTCTCGGCTTTTCCGGGATTCCCGGGAATTTAAGTTTCAATTTTTCGATTCCCGAAAAATAAAAAGCTAATCAAAATGGGAATCCTTTTCTCGGGTTTGATATTTTTTTTCAAAAACGGGAATTCCCATTCCTGAAAATGAAAAAAACGTCGGGAATTTAAAATCTCTAAGCGAATGGCAATGACATTTCGACTGAAAAATTGACTGAACAGAGATCCTTTAATAAATCCGGAAAATCGAAATCCAAGTGCAGAAAACACAGAGGCCCAAAACGCGAGATATCGGCCCTATCTCGGTTTCTTTTGTCTCTATTTTGAATACAAAGCTAATGAACCTTGTATGTTATCAGTTCGTTATGGAGGAAGCTTCCAAGTCCCAGGCTTATTTGCTTTGTACCGGTTGTTGCGAAATGTTGTTTGTCCTGTGTTTTTTTTCCCCACCCTCGTAAAACAGGGATGAAGGATAATGTAATCGAGAGCGGAATATCCTGGGACTGGTTACACGTAGAATGTTACAATTTTCTCGACTATTAAACTCGATTTTTTTTTCCACAGTCGTTCTGTATGTTGGAATATAACCAACTGTTTCCTAATTTATGCAGTCGTTTTTCTTCTCGCAAAAGTGATAATATAACGTTTTGAATGCTTATAACGGTTTTTCAATTTCATATTGTCACTTTTTCTTTCATTCCCATTATTGTTTTGTTTCATTTTTTGGGATTGCTTTGTTTTCTTTTTTGAAATATTGAATTTATTTGATTTTTTTTTATTATTATTGTTGTTCCTCAAAGTGACTTTAGATCCTACGATAGTCGTTTATGAAATAAAAAAAATAAAAAATTTATTTTCAATTTTGATTTCATACGTTTCGTCAGACGATTTCTAAAAAAAAAAAAAAATCGGGGATGTAAAGCTTCCGTTTGATAGCAAACTGACTAAAACTGAAGCCTCTTTATTTCAATCAGAATTTATTGATCGACAACATGTCTATTATTCAAAGCCCTCGGGATAGTAGAAGAAAATTGAAAATGAAGTATATAAAAGAAAAGAAAAACTGAAAGATTTCAGAAAAAATTCGCCGTTACTCCGAGAGGTATTCGATCTTAAATTTTTTATGTAACTATATAGAACCGGCTCAATAAAGGGTGTACGTCATTTAGAAAAGGTACCATCGGGGAGATGGCGCTTAGAATGCTGTGAAATTGGAATGCATAACAAAACAATGTTTGTTTACAAACAAAACATTCTAAGCGCCATCTCCCCGATGGTACCTTTTCTAAATGACGTACACAAGGCATCTAGGGGTAAAAAAGTAAAAAATAAAAAAAGGTCGGTTTTTAAATTATTTTCCAGACCCACATTATTTCGACCACAACATATTTTAAACACTGAAAGCTTTTATTTATGTACGTGACACTGAAGCTTCCCACGTGGAAAAAAGAATCCTAAAAATTTTTTAATGTCGAGAAAAAAAAAATTAAAAAAGGTTTTGTCAAAAACAACAGAAAAATAATTATTCATTTGTACAACAAGTAGAGGAAGTGTTTTAATGATTTTAATTTTAATCAAAATGAATTCTAATTTTTCTCTTAATTGAAATCATAAAAAGTAATTTACCCCAAAACGTTGCTCGCAATGATTTTTTTCTTTTTTCTTTATCGTAAAAATTCAGTCCTTCGATAACACACCGAAGGAAGCTTATACAAAATTTATTGCTTATTAATTCCAAACATAAACAAAAAAGACCGGAGGAGGCCGATAACCATATGTTTTCTTTTAATTTGAGAGTTCGCGACAAACGCCGATCATTGAATCAAGATTTTTAGGCCTTCCTTACTTTATTGCCGCCACAATTAAAATCATATAGCATTGGCTTGATTCAAATATAATCAAATTAAACCGCAAAAAAACTTCTTTCATATCATAATACCAAGTAATGACAAGTCAGATCATATGAGTAGTGTAATTCGATTCAGAGCCGAATTTTACACTAGGCAAAATAGGCAGCTGCCTAGGGCCGCACATCTTTAGGGGACCGCAGCAAGAAAGGTAGACCTGTAGACCTTTAAACCTAGAAGAATGTCGAAAAAAACTTTATAAAGAAGCAATTATTAATTAGTAGCAAAAACGTAAAACGAGGGATTGTATGCCGAATAGATTTTAATCGGATCCGGAACCGGAATCGGAATCAGAATAAGATTCGATCGATGGAAACTAATCGGAATCGGCATCGGAATCGAGAAAATTTCTCCTGAGTTTAGAATCGGAATGCGAATAGGAATCGCGTTTGAAAAATCATCGAGCATCTCTGGAATCGGAATTGGAATCGGCATCGGAATCGGAATCAGCATGACATCCCTGAATTTCTCCCAGACACAATGATTTATTTTACAAACCAAAGTCGTATTTTCAGATATTTTTATTTTTGGAAAAGTTTGGTGTAAAAATAAAGTGCATGAACTTACAAAAATTATTTGTGTAATAAAAGGTATTAAAAGATTTTTTTTTTTATGCAATGGCTTTTTAAAGTTGGGACTTAAAAAATGTAAATTAAAACAATCAGAATAAGCGAGGAAGCATTGAGACGTCATATATTAATATCGTTCTACCGGAAAATTCGTCATAGAATGCGTTGCTTTCAGTGTTTATAAACCAAGCCACCGCATTCTTGGAAACTTTTTTCGGGCAGAACGATAATAACATATGACGTCACGACGCTACCGCGCTTATTCCGACCGTTTTGATTTACAATTTTTAAGCCTTAACTTTAAAAAATTATTGCATACAAAAAAAAAAAAAATAACTCATAGATGGGAAGAGCCCTTTCCCATCGATGTAAAGCGGGAGGGAAAGCCGTTTTCCCGTTATGGAACTCGCCATGTTCTTGATACTTGAAATTCGATTTTTTTAAAAGAAAAAAATCACTTAAAAAGTTATTTTTATTCGTTATAACAAATATCTTGTTATTCTACGGTGACAAATGAATCTTCCCCACTCGGTTTCCGTTAATGAAAACCTCGACGGGAAAATTCATTTTCCACCCTAGGTTACACTACTACACTATTTTTAGTATTTTTATTGACACAAATAATTTTTTTAATTCATGTACTTTATTTTTACTCCAAAATTTTTCAAAAATAAAAATACCTGAAAATAACCTATTTTTTATTAAAAACTTTTATAAAAATTAGGTATTTTTAAAAACAAAATAGGGGAAAGTCCTCTATTTCCGTCATTTTATTTATCTCTATATTTGTCATGTTTGTTTATCTCTAATCTCTAAATATAATAAAATTGAAATTGGAATCGAATCGGAATCGGAATCAGAATCAGAATCAGCATCAGCAGCAACCAAGTATTATTTGGAGTTTGAATCGGAATCGGAATTGGGAACGATTATTATAAAATATATAAGAGCATCGATTCCGACGCTGAAGTTTTTCAACGTAATCGGAATCGGAATCAGCATGCAATTCCTGCTTAAAACAAATTTTTACGAAAAAATCAGAAAAAAAGTTCAGGAGGAGGTCCCTCCCGCCTCTCGCTAAATACACCGGGGTTGCATTATGACGGTTGCCTAGGGCCTCATTTGTTTTAAATCCGGCTAAAAATTCCATTACAGGGTACGAAAAGATTGCCCTTGAATCGACCATGACTTTTTGGAATAAATATTTAAATAATTCCGTTTTTTTTTCTTCTATTTTCTTTCTGTAGGCCACACAAGGCAAGGATTAAAATGCAGGGTTTGTAAATTGAATGTTCACGTAGACTGCCAAGAAAAAACGCCGAAATGCCAACAAAAATCTAGACTGCTAAGACGACAGAAATCGACATCAGAAATCGATACGAAAATTCAAGAGCCACCACAAGAAGAAGAAAGTAAGTGATCTTACTCCCTTATTAAGTCATTATTCATCATTTAATAAAAAAAAAGTAGAAAAACAATAAAAAAAAATCATCATCGATCATTGTGACGTAAAATAACCCAAATAATTATAAATAAACTTAAAACGGTTTTCAAAAAAAAAAAAAAAAAAAAAAAAAAAAAAAAAATGCTTGCAGTTTTTCTCTTCATTTTTTAAACTTTCGGTTATCTCTTTAAAATTCCCGAGAAAAATGTTTTTAAAATTTTACGTCAAAAGCGATGAAATAAATATATCTTAAGCGTCACAAACAGAATACAAATTATTCTCTTAAATTTTATTTTCATGGAAAAAATAACTCTTGGCATGTAAATGGTTTTCCGCAAATTGCAGCTTCAAAAAAAAAAAAAAAAAAAAAAATTAAGCACCGTTTGCCTTACTGTTTTTATTGTTAGGAAATGACTTGCAATCAAAGTATATTAAAACGATCAGCTGTTAAAATATATACATACAAATTTCAAACCGAAAATTACAATGGCTTGCTTTAAGTAGTTTGAATAAGTAGATCTAGTTTTATCCTAAAATAACTCGAGTTTGCTCTTAACAAACAAAAAATATTTTGCGACAAAAAATAATTTGTTAAAAAAGTTCAAAGCTGTAAATTACCGATAGACGTCGCCTAGTCTGTGTATGTTAATTTTGTGCTAACAAAACTATTATTAATAATCTAAATGTACAATAGATACTACTTTTTTTTTCGGGGCGGAAAGGGGAGGGGAGTGATCAGCGATTCGCACACCTTATAGGATCATTACAACATTGAGTATCGAAAGATAATTGACTGCCTTTAGCTTTTAAAAAAACACCTTTATAGTAGTAAGTTCTTTTTTGCAGCTCCGAGACCCACAACTGCAGGTACGAGACAAGTTCATTACGACTTGGGTACTGCAGGGATGCCGACAGGACAAATATCACCGCCGACCACTAACTTGACGAAATCCCGAACGCTCTCACAATCGAATTTAGGTAGCACTAATAAATTCTCTAACCTCGATTTTGTATATTTCTTTCTCTACTACTTTCGCATTTTCCCAAATCACTATTATTATTATTTTCATAATTTCTCATTACACACGTTTTCTCTTCACTAGCGTCTTAATTAAACAGATTACTCACAATCTGCCGAATATTAAGATTTTTCTCTTTTTAAAGGCTTAACCATTTTTTTAAGGAAGCTAAATCGCCTTAATAATTCGTTTTCGCAATCTCAAAATGCACGCCTTGACGTTATTTATTATCCAAGAACTTCGTAAACTCGGGATGTAATCCCTTTTTTTTATATAACGCAGGAAAAGGAATACCCTGGACAAAACAGTGTTTATGCTTTATCTTCCAATTAACAAACGACCCTTCTCAAGAAACTATAATGAAGTTTTAATGATTATAATTTTCCATCAGAGTAAAGGAAAGACAAGAAATTGATTGTGCCAAGTTCCCTTTTCAAGTCTCTCTTTCGCTTGGCTATAAGGATTAAAATCGGTTCGAATTTTGGAGTTTTATCGAGTGCAAATGGCAATGGATTTCATCTGTTATCATGATAAGCAGAAGATAAAAAAGTTGCCAAGAAAATAAGGACTGATATATGAAGAATAGATGGGCATCGGTGCCGGTTTTAGGGTGACGCTTAAGAAGTCTAAGTCTGAATTTAATAATGGCCAATCGCTCAAATGATTCGGAATAAATAAAAAACTTGGTAGCCAAGCTGAAATCTCCCAGTCACCTCCTAGTGGTGCCCATAAGCAGTCAGTTTTTGGCCTTTAAGAGACATGTGAATCACTTGGGACGAAGACTTTTTTTTTTCTCACGTAAATACATATCAGCATAATCGATCCGATGGAGGAAGTAATACTCATATACTGCATGTAGCTTTCAACATGAATTTTTAAGGTTTGCAAATCTTACGTAACGGCTGTATTGGGTAGCTAAAATTGAATTATTTCGAAATTTAAAACTTACGAGGACAAATTTCGTTTACTGCTTTTTAATTACCCAGCATGGGAAAATGCTAAGATTTTTGGCGGGAATTATTTCGGATTATTTTATGATATGGATGAATTATTTCGGTTAATTTTAGCTAAAAATTTAATTATTTTAGCTAAAAATGGAATTATTTTGGCTAGTTTTAGCTAAAAATTGAATTATTTTGGCTAATTTCAGCTAAAAAAAATTGAGTTGTTTTAGCTAATTTTAGCTACCCAATACAGCCGTTACGCAAGATTTGAAAACCCGAAAAAATTCATGCTGAAAGCTACATATATGAGTATTACTTCCGCCATCGGATCGATTTTTCTGATGTGTATTAATTTACGTAGTGGAAAAAAAAGTCTTCATCAGGAAGTGATTCACATGTCTCCTAAAGGGCAAAAACTGACTGCTTATGGGCACCACTAGGTAGGAGGTGACTGGGAGATTTTAGCTTCTGGCTACCAAGTTTTTTATTTTTTTTCTAATCATTTGAGCGATTGGCCACCATTAAATTCAGACTTAGGCTTCTTAAGCGTCACCCTAAATGACCACACTCCCAGGCTGGTGGAAACTTTTGGTCACATATGACAAATATACAAAACCGACATTTTGTGTACTCGAAAAAGACTTATCTCCATTCATGTTTACGATGGAGGTACATCAGTTGACCTTTGATGCACAGATTTAGCCCTAAAAAATAAAATATTTTTTAAGTAATTCTTTTTTAAATGGCGATAGGTTTTCAAATTTAAAAAATTATTAAGCGATGAAGCTTCCGTTACACAAGCACTATATAAAAAATTAAAAATGATATCACCTTATTTATCACTTTCAACTTGTACCTTTTCACATCAAATGTAGAATGAAACAGATAAATGCTAGATTCTCTTCCGTCTTTCACATCTTACGAGTTCAACCGCATGCAACTTCTATCCAACAAAAAAAAAAAAAAAAACCTTCAACAGATTGTGTGTCCAAATGCAAATCCACGAAAAAAATAATCCAATGTGAAATCAAAATCGAATTCGACGGTGAACCACTTGCTAATTTTGTGAGAGTTTTGACGCATTAACCAATGTCAAAACAAAAATTGACGAAAAAAAAAAGACTAAGAGTCAAGAATGACAATAAAAGGGCTTGGGTGCACAACAAATCCCTATATTAACATAAGAAAATCAAAACCGCTTTGTAAACGGCGTAACTAATATGATTTTTTTTTCTTCTTTTTTTTTCTCGAAAAACCTAAATAATTTCCTTTCATTAATAAAATAATCCTTCCTCGCTGCTGTATTTGAATGCTCATCATTCTGCATGGCTCGCATGTGCTTAAATAAATATATTTAAATTATTCAAATAAAGACTCGCCAGAAGTAGATCAAATATATCAAGTATTAAAACAAGCATCGGATTTAAGTTCTAAAGTAAATAATTCAGGACGTAATCTGATGCCTATCGAATCGTACCAAAATGCCAATTCCAATATAAGCCCTCCACAGGCGAGAAACGAATTTTACAACGAAAAAACTCAAAACATTGATCGAAACCCATCGAAAAAAGATTATTATTATCCGAATCAAAAACAGCAAAAAGGTTATTATCGCACCAAATATCAAACATCTCCAGATTTTTACCAATCGGCCGATTATTACCCAAGCTCACCTCCTAAAACATATAAAAACCGTTTGTCTGATCCTGGTGTAATCCAAACGAATAACGCTGCATGTTTGGGACCCTCAGCTGGGACCGCGACTTCGGGACCTTCCTGTAATGAAACAGGGCTGCAACCGAGACAACCGCAAGGTCCGTTGTTGCTTAGGGGAAACGCATCGCTTTCCGTCGGTCCTGTACCGCATGCAACTAGCTCAGGTGTGTATTATCCTAAATATATTTTTCTTTTTATGTATATAAAAGTAAACCATTTCGGGAAAGAAAAAAATCACCTTTTTAGCCTTTTCAATGATCATTTTCATCTTGACCCTTTTTCTAATGTTTCATATTTCATCAATCGTAAGACTTCCCTTATGCCATTATGATTCGATTTCTTACGGTTTTTTTTTTTTAACTTTATTACAAGACTTTCAATTTTAAGAGATCACAAGAAAAAATAAAAGCGCGGAAATTTATTATGCATCTTATATGCTTTATACTAATTTTCTTTTAAAGACGGAAATTATTGGGGGAGTTAGACGCATACTTTGCCTAGAGAATACAAACCGTGCCGGGGGGGTTACTTTGCACACCTTTTCGGGTTTTTTTACATGAAACGTTATGAAATCGTTAGGGTAAAAAAAGATGCTTTTAATATGTTAGGGGCTCTTCAGCTTTCATTTAATACCCTATTTAATTATTCCTAGTTATTTTAAGAATGAAAAAAAAATTATTTAAGGAATGATGTTTCGTTTTAGAAAAAGGGGTAACTTTGCCCACTTATATTTTCACATTAATATGGCTGTAAATATAGCACGAACGCTAATGAAACGTATCTCAAATCAGAAGGATTTTTATAAGGAGTCGATTTTTACCTGTCAATGCAATTAAATTACTTTTACGACTAAGAAATTAATTAATTGCTTTTACGAAGCAACGTCGGCAAAATCGGACAAAAAAAAAATACGAATGATTTAATGCGTCTTGAATATGCAACCAGCAATACAAATGCTTACAAACAATATTCTGCAATCTTTATTTTTATTTTTTTTAACGGGATATGGATCTTTTTATTAAGAAAATCACGATTATAAGTTCGTGAACTACATAAGTTAAACATAGGAAATCAGTTGAAAAGTTAAATCGAAGTGGCGAAAGATGGAATATCCATATCCCGTTAAAAAAATAAAAATAAAGATTATCAATGAGGATTGAAAATAAAAAATCTTAAATATTCTGTAATATTCGTCGGCTGTTTTGTTTTTTTGCAAATGGCCGACAATAACAAATTATATTTCTTATGTGTACAGCTGTTTCGTGCCACAGTAAAAAAAAAAAAGTTTAACATAACAAATAAATCCATCGATCGAAGAAAAAACACCAAACCCACCATCAAAATCTACATTTTTATTAAACTTTTTCATAATTTCAATATGGCGTCCGTTAAGAAACAATGATCACGTGCATTAAAAACAACGGCTTACCAAAATATTTGTACATTTTTTTTTTTTTTTTTTACGAATTTCTTCCTTTTTTTTCGTTATAGGCTATTTAGGAATATTTTATTTGGACAAACATAATTATGGGAGTTCATTATGATATTCCTGACGTATGTGTTTGAACGGGAATTATTTTAATACTGCCGTCAACTATTCCTCACGAAGTCTTCGAATGAGAATTTCCGATGCAAAACTTTTCCGCTAGAGGCGCTGGATGTCTTTAACGGTTTTTCGGCTTTGTTCGTTTTCCATAAAACAAACAAAGCTGAACTGCTCTTTGGGCCTTGTTTTTTCTGCTGGGAGTATTTTGAGTTTGATAAATAAATAAACAAACCTTTCCTGCACTGCTGTTTACAAACAAATGTTGATATTCTTCGATATTACTGAATATAAGTTTATTTATAAGTTTTAAGAAGAAAAACTTCCGAAACCGATGATTACAAATAATAATTTTAAACAGAAATGGCGGACAGGTTTGTCTATTTACCAAACTCAAAATGCCCCTAGCAGAAAAAAACAAGGCCCAAAGAGAAGTTTGTTTGAAGTAAAACGAACGAAGCCGAAAAACCGTTAAAGACACCCAGCGCCTCTAGCGGAAAAGTTTTGCGTCGGAAATTCTCATTTCGACATATAAAGTCCTTTCAATTTTTCTTTATCTTTCAAAACGTAAAATTTTTTTTATCGAGGACATTTAATGCAACTAAATTAATAAATAACGCTCCAAAATGTCTACTCTTTAATAATCTATAAAAATATCGCCGAATTCTTGAGCCATACTTATGTAATAAATGTTTAATGGAAGTAGGCAATGTTACCCCGTCCAGTGCAGAGTAACCCCCGGGTACGGAACCTCTATGACGGTCACATTGGTACTTTTGAACACGTTTAATTTCAACTTACAGGTACGGAAGCCGTTGAATGTTTATTGTTTATTGCTAGTTGTCGACTGTCAAGTTCAAATTTAACACTGTCAAGTTGCAACTCGCCAGAATTTATTGTCAAGTTCAAACCTGATAACAAATGAAATGACATGTTACCTGATAATGTTAGGTTGGAACTTGATCAATGTCAGATTTAATCTCGAAAATATTAAGTTTGAGTCTGACGTGATTATCAAGTTCAAACTTGTCAGTCAACAGAATAACAATAAATAATGAGCCTTTAGGGCTTCCATAGTTAGAACCACACAAATACAATCACTGTCGCTATACAGCTCTATCGCAGCTCACAACGCGGTATTTCCGGTATAGCAGACGAAATCCTGAATTCTGAGCATTTCAGCGGAAAAATTTGGTGTTTAACTTATTCCCGTAATAAGAGTAGGTCGTTAAAAAAGTATCATCAAGAAAGGTTGATCAGTCATAAAAAGATGCTTTCAGGTTTCCGCGCCTATTTTCCGTGTTTGAATTGTGACCGAAAGAAGTCGAAATTGTATATTAATTATATCGCCCATTTTCCGCATATACAAATAATTAACAGGCCTAAACTGTACGCTACCCAAGCGAAGTCTATAAAAAATTGACGGTACTAGTAATCGGCCTCTATTAATTACAAAAAGACATTCAAAATTTTTCCCAAAAGTCTTTTAATATTATCACTCGTTTATCAGCACAACAGCACTGTTAGTTCTTTCGATATAGCTAACGCATGCCACTAAATTGGTTATATCGGTCTAGCTTGTATTTCACCAAATATAGATGCACATTAATTTATTTATAATACTGTGCTTATTATAAATAATGAAAATTTAAAAAAAATGAAACTTTAGATTTTTTGAAAATGTCTTTTTGTTATAAAAATAAAGCGATATGATTCCCCTGAAAATAAAAGTAGCACCACCTACTTTAACCGACATAGTCATGAATAAAATAAAACACTGGAAGCTAACTATATAATTAGCTGGGGATCAATCGTGCATCCCGTTTAGGCGGCCAAAAGGGGCATATTTGTTACATTTTGAAGAGGTCACAAGAGTTCACCGCATGGCAAAAGTTAAAACGGCGGGCTCAAGAGTCCCAAGGATATTAAATAAACCAGGAAGAGGAAAAATCGTCGATGGAAAACTCAAAAACTAAAAAATTATTCTCATATCTTTTACACTCTCAACATTATAACACGGTATTATTTCAACACAATTACGAATTTTAATCATTCAATTCCCGCCGCTTTTCAATTTACAACGACCCCAATTCAAAAAAGAAAACAGAAGAGCGAAATTAAAAAACAAAACGCAACACAACAAACCAACTTTTGAATATCGTTGATTTTCGCTCTTTAATAAACTATCAAAAAGTATATTATACTAACAGGAGAATGGCCATTTGTTGCTTTACTTGCTTTAATTTTTTTTTGCGCTCTAAACTGCTGCTCGTCGCCGGATAGCTTTTGATTTTTTCCCCCCGATTTTAAAATAATTACAGCTTTTTTTACTAACAGCGATTGATCTAGGTAGCTTCGAGAACATTCGACAGAGATTGCATATTTTAATAATTGAATGATTAATGGATTAAACTAATATTTTCTAGACGATATGGACTCAGCACAACGTCGCCGCCTCTTTGCTGGCTTCAAGAGTCTCTCTGTTTTCGGAGGAAAATCTCGTGGCGACTCGCCCAACAGTAGATCTATTTCTCTACCCGAGAGTAGGCTATTTCTCTCTTATTGTTTTCTGGTTTTTTTCTTTCTGAATTTTAATTTTTTACAACTTGTATATTTTTGTGTACCTTTTCTGTTTTTTCTTTTCTTTTCTTTTCTTTTCTTACTTTCTTTTAAAAACGTTTTTTTCGTTACTACATGGTTTTACCTGTCACCGAGATAATAAGTTTAGCTAAACAAGAGTAAAATAACCTGAGTCTAGATCACTTTATTAGAAGAAACCAATGACTAAACGGCATGGACAAAAAAAATAAACCAAAAAAAAAAAAAAAAAAAAACTGCAATGGTTTAGTAGATGCTAAGCTTTTAAGAGGAAGCTTGAGTGAATATTGGAAGAAACAGTTGTGTCTATTACTTAACTTACGGTTGAGAAAAAATAAAAAAATAAAAAATAAGAATAAAAAAAAAAATAAAAAAAAATTTAGGAATCTCACTAACTTCTATAGTTTTTTATTGCAAGTTTCAACTTGTTTGCTTCAACTTGTTGCAAGTTTCAACTTGTTTCTTTTTAATTGTTGCAAGTTTCAACTAGCTGTTTTTTGAAAATTATTTCAAAAAAAAAATTGAAGTTGGAAAACTCATCTACTACTTGTTCCAAGTAATATTTGGAACAAGTTGAAACTTGTATTAAAATTATAACGATAATTCAAAGAAGTTCGTTAAGTACTTAAAATTAGGATTTTTTTCCCCCGTAAACTTGTTTGTTTCAACTTGTTGCAAGTTTCAATTTGTTTGTTTCAACTTGTTTCTTTTAACTTGTTGCAAGTTTCAACTTGCTGTTTTTTGAAAATTATTTGAAAAAAAAAAAAAAATTTGAAGTTGAATAACTCATCCACTAAGTAGTGGACACACTTGTTCCAAGTAATTTTTGGAACAAGTTGAAACTTGTATTGAAAATACAAGAATAAGTCAAAGAAGTTCGTTAAATACTTAAAATTAGGATTTTTTCCCCCGTAATTTGAGAATTAGATACAACAGGCATTTCTTTTGGTATTCACTACTCTTGAACTTCATCTTTTAGCATAGAAAATCGAAGATTTAGATTTTATAGCGAATATAAAAAATTAACTAAAATTATTTATTTGAAGCTCTAAATTAAATAGCTTCTTTGCTTGCGTTTGAAAAAGCGATTAGTCTTCTACCGGTCAAATTAGCCTCATCGAAATCAAATTATGCCCAAAATGAATCATTGCCATCGTTTTTAACATTCTCAACTTACCACTTTCAAAAAACATTTTGGCTAGTATAACAATTATTTTTCAATTTTTTATTTTATTTAATTTTATTTTCAGGCTCTTAAGGTTCTAGTTCGTTTACATGACCGGCCGGCTAGCCGGGCGGTGTACACATTTTAACGATAAAAAAATATGTTAAAAATTTTTTTTTTAATCCAATATTTTATACATGAAAACGGGGTCTAACTGCACCGAAACCTTACCCAAAACGTTTCGTTATGTTCAGAGATAAATTTCCATGATATTAAATGCACGAAGAACAGTTAATAGTTCTTATATTTGATAATATTTAATTGTTTTCGCAAAAAAAAAAAAATTGTTTATTTCCGAGAGACTAGTGCAGCGCTCTAGCGGGGAAACCGCGAACTATTTCAACAACAAAAAGAGAAATGGCGTCTTATTTTTTTATTTCGAAAACATTTAAAAAAATTATCAAATTTAGGAACCATAAAGCCTTTTTCATGCAATTTCAATAGCGAATCTTTACCTTTTAAGCATAACAAAACGTTTTGCCACGGTTTCAGTACCATCCGATGTCATTTTCATGTGTGAAAAACCGAATTAAAAAAAAAAAAATATTAAACTTTTTTTATTGTTAAAAAATTTTCACCGCCCGGCTGACCGGCCGGTTATGTAAAGGAACTAGAACCTTTAATAGGGTGGATCGAAAAACACGAATTTTCGATTTTGAAAATGCCACATCGCGGAAAAGTTGCATTTTAGCCTCCATATTTGTTTTTCTCAGATTTTTTGGAGGCCGGTTTCTGTTGCCACCAGAGGCCTAAAGTTATTCAAAGTGAAAAAATTAGAGTTGTATTTTGGTGCGAAAGAGTTCATTTTCTATCGGAAATTTTCCGTTAATTTCAAAAATAAAGTCAGTTCTATAGTAATTGGAACCATTTTTTATACATGAAGCGAAAGAGGTATAGGGAGTTTAATAACAGCCGTTTTCTGCTCATTAATAAAGAATGGCTTTAATTTCTGTAAAACCGTCTTCATTTTTGAAATTTTTGGAAAATTTCCGATAGGAAATGAACTTTTCCGTTTCAAAATACGGCTCCAATTTTTTCGGTTCTTATAAGACTTAAAAACTTTAGGTCTCGGAGGGCAGCAGAAAACGGCCTCGAAAAAATCAGAAAAAAAAAATCGGATTAATACGGAGGCTAAAGTGCAACTTTTCCGCGCTGTGGCATTTTCAAATTTAAAAATTCGTGTTTCTCGATCCAACCTAGCCCTTAATTTAAACGTTGCATTGCCTAACAAAACGTCCCATTTAGATTTTTTTTTTAACCAATAAAATTTTCTGCAACATTTCGATCCACGGATTATGGCCGTGCTAAAAATTCAATTAAAGCTGATTGATTTCCTTTCATCCCACTCTTCGTTTAACGCTAAGCCTCTTTTGCGTTTTACACAACTGAAGCAACCGCCACTAATTACAATTTAAAGGGAACCTGATTAGGGTTTCCTTTTTTTATAAATCGTTCCAAAAAAAACAGAGGCAGCTTTAGAAATCCGAATCCGAAACAAAGAAAAAAAAAAGAACCCTTTTTAATCGGAGAATCAGCTGTAATTGCGTTCGACATTGTCTGTGTTAGAAGCGTATTAAAAAGCACGGATGTTGAGATAGAACCTGTTCAGACGGTCGTCTTTTAAACTCCCAAAGACAAAAGATCTCTTTGTCAACTTTTAGATTAAAACTAGAAGCTAAGCTTATTATCAGGTAATAACGTTGTCAAATGTTGTTAACTTGGTGAAAGTGAAAAGTGTTTGCATGTTAAACGGATTCCCTTTTACTATAATCATCCATTTTTCTCTCCTTTCGATAAAACCAACGAAGAATTGCACGCATTTTCCTTTTCATCACGATTTTTAATCATATCGGCTGCCTCATCTCATCTTAATCTCGATGACGGCACGATATGTTTTTTCTCTTGTCGTTTCTTTCTTTTTAAATTCCAAAATCCTTTTCGACAACTCTTACTGAAAACAGAGAGCTTTATCACCGTTTTGTCGTTTGGCTTTTGCTCAATGTTGGTCGTTTTATAAAGCTTTTGTATATAATATATTTTTTTTTTTTGCTGCGAAGTATTTCTGAATGGGTTGTATTAACTGGGCTGACCGACATGAATGTTTTTTTTTTTTGCAGAAAGGAAAAGCATCTATTTTCCTTGCGGAAAACCGATGATTTTCATGCTTTTACGGGATAAATAATGCAACGGACAAAAATGTTTTTTGGGAAGGTTTTCAGCTTAAAATAAATTGTCCCTTATGAAATTTTAATTTGAGGACCAAAATAAGCTTTACTTGACGCAAAAAGTTGGTTAAAATAACATTGATTCGATAAATTCCCTTGTTTTTATTCAAGATCAAACCGATTTTCGCTCGCGATCCATTTCAAATTCAGATCCAGTTATTAAATTTCCAAAAAAGTAATAAAAGTTTTTTGAGCTGCTTTCATTCAGTACTAATTCCGATAGAAATTTTCAAGTAATAAATTGTATGTTTTTTCAGCTTCTTATCTTTGGAAAAGGAAAGCGAAAACCCGCCTTTTTTAACTGACAAAAATATTTATACTAGACAGAAAACTTTTTCTTTCGATAATTCTTACCCAATAATATGGCGATTATTTTATGAATTTTTGGAATTCGGTGGACGAACAAAATTTTTGGATTTCGTTAAATAAGGGCCACCCTAGTATCCGAGACCAGTTTTAAATTTTCGCCACTACTTTTAACACCCCCCCCCCCAAAAAAAATCCTACATTTGACTTTTCCTATATCCGACTTGGCTGCTTTCATTTTAATAATTTTTTTTTCCTTTTTAATTCTCGGAGTAAAAATTTCAATTTTTGTTGACTGAAGGAAAAAAAAAATTATGACATTTTTCTAAATTGGTGATATCTTAATTAAACTCCCCGTCAAAACTGAAAACTGAAATCTACTACGAAGATTTCCCCACTTCGAAACTTTACCGTTCATACTTTTTAGAAATGATTTTCATTTGTATATTCTCAGTCACTCAAGCAAAACAGAACGTCAAAGAGACATTTTCTAATATTTTATATAACGAATATACCATGATTTCACTTTGCTAAAAGCTCAAAAAGCAAAATTTTCGCCGACGCGTCATCAACAAAAGATACTTTTAAAAAAATGAATCTATTGTTTTTAAATTAAAACCCCAAATTGTTGCATTTCAAAAGTATCGTATTTATCCAAGCATGCCCTTCTCTCGAAAATTTTCTTGGCGATGAAAAAGCGTCTGAAAATTTTCTTATATTAAGGGAATACTCGGTAGAGGTTTACCAGTAGACTAAAAAGCTTACAAGAGTTTTTTTTTTTTTTTTTTTGGAAAATGTACCTGGTACGACAAATAATTTATCATTAAGATTAAATTAATTGCCGGTGGCTAATTATTAAAATAAAACTCATCTTTCGGCGTGGGATGATATTTGGGAAATCCAGTCAATTAAGCTGATTTCGAAATTCAAAACCCACGTTCGATAAATATTGTCATAAATCTTCAGGTCAATGAATTAATGAAAAAAATCGACTTGCGTTTCAGAATATCGAAATAAGTACATTGTACAGTACACTGATTTAAATAAAAAATTATTGTGGTTTCAATTATAAAAACGGAGATTTTTTTCATTTTTTTTTTTTTTTTTTTTTTTCATTGATTCTTTAACCTTCTAAAAACGGATGGAAAGACTGCAGATGTCCAATAAGAATTCTTTTTAAAATATTGTCTAATATTTTACATCTAAATGACCCGGGTATTATTTTAGATTTAAAAAAAAAAAAAAAAAATCCAGTAATTAATATTTGCTAAAAATCGGTTTCCTATGTTTAGCTTTTGGACCTTTCATAATTATTCTTATTTTAGAACCATCAATAGAAATAAAATAGTTAAAAAAAAAAAGGTTAGAAAACGTTCATTTTTACTTGATTATCGAAGGGAGAGGGAAGGTATATTATTGACTTGTTTGGATCCCTCCAAAACCCCTATAAAAACGTGCCAGGCTTAGGGTATCCCTTATTTTTCGAATTTTCAAATTTCATATGTCTAACCCCCTATAGTTTTCTTTTTGGAGTGTTAATAAACGCTGAATTTTTTCAGATTTTTAAAATGACGGGAAAGTGTACCTCATGGGCCACCAATTTTGAAAAATTCCCAAAAAACCAAAAAATCAATTTTTTTTTTTTTTTTGTGTGTCTGTGTGCGTGTAAAAAAAAACCTTTTCTGTTTTCGGAAATTTTGCGTAGATCACGAATCTGAAGTCAGATTTTTTAAGGTAAAGTACTCGAATCCTGACCAGACACCTAAACCTGACCAGGTCATAAGCTAAACATGTTTTCCTTTTACGGTATTACGTGTTTAGCTTATGAGCCGGTCAGGTTTAGGTGTCTGGTCAGGATTCGGGTACTTTACCTTATATCTGCCTAAGTTTTTGAGCTAAGAGGTCAAAATATTAGCAAAATTAAGGACTTAACATGTTCTGTCATTTTACGACATTTTTTTGCCCTATTTTTATTTCTAACTCGATAACTTAGACAGATATAAAAAATCTGACTTGAGATTCGTGATCTACACGAAATTTCCGACAAAAAGCAAGTATTTTTTACCAAAAAAAAAAAAAAAAAAAATCAATTTCTTGTTTTTATGGCAATTTTTTAAAATTGAAGGCCCGTGAGGCACACTTTCCTGTCATTTTAAAAATCAGAAAAAATACAGCGTTTATTAACACTCCAAAAAGAAAACTTTGAGAGGGTTAGACATGTGAAATTGAAAAATTCGAAAAATAAGGGACACCCTAGTCAGGCTACAGATTTTTTTTCAACTTTTACAAAATACTTTTCCTTTGGGGAACACAAAGGGAAAAGAAGGCTTCAGATTAGGAATCGTCGACCCCAAAAACGAATGGGAACTCATTTTGATCCCTAGACAGTCAAAGCTGGCCTAATTTTACTGGTAATTAAATTGGTACGCAGAAATTGCCGAACTTCAGGTTCTAAGAGGCTTTTTACAATTTCGGGTTCTTAAAAATGCCTTTAAAATTACAAATTTATATAAAATATATTTTTTTAAAAATTAAGCCCTGGGAAGTTATTTTTAAAAAAATTTGCTCTTTTAGGAAAGGTTTAAAGAATTTCGAACGGTTGAAATTATGTCTATCTAATGGAATATTTAGGCGGTCAAGGAAAGATCTAAAGAAGAAATTGTTTTCATAAGATTTTCTAAATGCTCGCTTAGTTAGTTATAGACTTGAAGTAAACTAACTGGACTTCTGGTTTAATGCAAGTGCAAAATTCAATTTCATCCCCAAACTTCAGGCAAAAAAAATATCCCTGATTTAGGTTGAGTTATTCTTTTTAATTTTTACAAAGAGGGATTCCGGTAAAAACCAGTAGATTGAACTGGACTGAAACTTTTACCGAATAAGAAAGTGCAATAATTTTGATGGCGTACGGCTGCAACCAAAACCATTTTCCTCAGCTCACAGTAAAAGAATACAAGTCAAAAAATAATGATAAATTAATTTCGACGGCATATTTGACGATTTTTCCCTCAAGTCGGCTTTCAACACCTTATAAATTCCCAAGAAGATGATTCAAAATGCACCACTACCTCATCGCTTTTAGCATACTCGTTTAAAAATCCGATCTTTAACTTTTAACCTAGAGTTTTAAAAACGATTATTGCTTACCAATACCGTAGCTTATAATCTCCATCATCCTTTTCTTCTCCACCAAACTGATTAAGGTATTTTCCATTCTGAAATAAAAAAAAAGTACAATTTAAAACTTTAAGAATGTAATCTTATTTTATTTACAAATTCCGAATTAGCTACAAACTGACTTTTTGTGTTTTTTTCTTTCTTTCAAACTGGCATACGGCTTTAATCTTCCTGTCTTAATAGCGTAAAAATTGTTTTCTTTGTATTATTAATTCGACTTGGCGCTTAAAAAAAGGTCGACTTATTTCTAACCAAGGATTAAAGATCGCGAAAGCTTGGGACATAAGACTATACTGTCAAGCAATGGATTTAATCCTGATTAATAACTTGCCTCTATATAAACTCCACGTAAAGCTTTCATGAAGTTTGACGCTAAACTGATTTACGTTACTCAAAACTTGCAGCAAATTCCGAGTCATGTTTCATTACGAGACCTCGAAACATACTTCAAAATTACTTTGGTTATTACTGTACCGTACAAGAAATTTTTGTACACACACAGCATAATATCAAATGAAGAATTTTCCACGTTAAATTAAGAGAAATCTTTCCTCATTTTACCTTTCATTAAGCTCAACATTATAAATTAATTGTCAGCTCGGGTTTCCTTATAAATCCCAAACAACAGGAATCTTCGTTAATATAATAGCCTCGGAAAGGATCTAAACCTTCGCCCGAATGTATTACGGATTATTAAAAAACATTCGTCCTTTATTTCCAGAAAAATCGAAAACTAACAGTAGAGAGAGAGAGACGTGAAACAAACATATTAATTGGTAAATAAAATTATTTTCAGGCGCAGAAAGAACAAGGCCCTTCGGGCAACCTTTGTTCTTAGGAGCAACAATTCAAGAAAACGGCGGACTAGCAGTAGAAACGTCCGTTCAGCAAAGCCCGCACGCTCACCATAAAACTAAAACTAATAAGAAACGATGATTTTATTTTAAAACGTCTCTTTTAATCAATAATCGATTTATATCAGCTCGAAATATCCCCGATTAAAAAGGAAAAAAAGAGATATAAAGTAAAAAAAAAAAAAAAGAGAAAAACTTGACAACATTCAGTCTTTGTGACTAAGTTAAAAAAAAAAAATAAATTGATTAACTGTACGATGCTGATATAAACTCGGTAGTTTCTTTTAAAAGCCTTTAGATTAATTTTTTTTTTAAACGATATTAATTGAACCCAATTTAGCGAAATTACTTCTGCTCTTTCATTTTATAATCGTGACTGGAAAATGTTCCTTTTTATTAGACTAATATGTTATTTTATTTAAAAACTTAGAAAATCGTCTTGTATAATCCCTGTTTCTTTAATGAGCTAGTTTTGTGTTCGTTGAAAGTGGTTTGTTTTTTATTTAAATATTATTTTTTGTTTTATTTTATTTCATTTCACATTTAATTTATTTATTTCAATTTTTTTTTTTTATTTTCTTCCTTTTTGTTCGTTTTTAATTATTTATTCCTTTACGTTTTATATTATGTTTGACGTTAATATTGTAATAAAAAATAATAAAAATTCGACTCGATAGATTAAAAAAAAAATCTTATAAGCAGACAATAAGGAAGATACTTAAAATTTTAAAATAAAAAAAAATCAAATCTCTTGAATGATTCCTATGTTGATATACTTATATAATTTATTTATTTTTCTCCTTTTGTGTTGTTTTCGAAAAAAAAAAAAAAAAAAAAAAAAAAAAAAACATCTGTGATAAAATCAGAAAATCGTAAAATCTGTGCACGTGCCAAAAATAAATATCTGTTGTAAAATAATATAATTTATTTTAGTTTATTTTAGTTTGTTTTATTTTATTTTATTTTATACTATTTTATTTTTGTTTACTTTTTTACATGACTTCGTTTACAAAATTACGTATTTCGTTCACTTTTCTCACAAACCCCCGTCCGTTATTTTCATTTTTCAACAAACAATTCTGAATTCCCAATTTCTAAACTTATTTATAATGGAGCAAAAGGTATAAAGGATATAAACGTGAGTATTCTCCATGTAAATAATGGCTGAATAATAAATGTTGCAGCTCCACACAGTCCGCGAAGGCAAAAACTCAATTTAAGGATGAAGAGTTTATCCTTAGATTCCCCGGAAAGCACGGAACAAGCTCAGAAACGTCGTGCTCAAGCTTCTCATAGCGCCGGCCACTCAAGCCAGAGCAGTTCTTCCAAGATTCACTGTACGTATATAATTTATTAACTTGATTAATTATTCTTCCATCTCTGCTTGTTCTTCTTTTTACAATTTACCCCCTATTTGTTATACCAACTTGTAATATGCACGTCCCTACTCATACAACTCTTCATGCCTTTCTCTTTTTAAACCCTTTTTAATTTATAAAGTTTTTGAGATACATTGTATTTTAAAAACGGAATTTCAAGTGTCAACATTTTAATTAGAAAATCTGCTAATGCAAAACTTGATTTTGAAATCGAAAATCATTTGAAAATAAAATATAGAACTACATAGAAATAGAATTTTAAACACACTGTGAAGTGAATCTTAGCTCAAAACTGACCGATGCAGCTCACATTTTTTCAAGTATATTTTCGATTTGACCCAGGAAAATCTGGACCACAACTTGTTTGGTGTTTAAATCATGCGTGTCGTGCAGGTCGTATGTTTCGTGGACCATAATTCTGAACCCTCAACTTTCTTCCAATTTCTGCAATACGAGTTTAGCTTTGCTTATTGTCTAAACGCGATGTACTATTCTTTCACCGGTGAATATGCGAGCATCTAGTACGTGATGGTAGCTGAGGTGACCCAGATGGAGACATCTGGGTCATGGATGATCACTGAGATGGAGACATCTGGGTCATTCTCAAAAAACAAAAATGGCGAAACATTGTTCGGAGCCTTTTTACGCTGCTTATTTAGTCAACTTTTGAAGCTCGTCATTTTTTTCACTCTTAAATCATTTAAAATGTTGTATTTTACCATGTTATTATTTTAATACGGATAAAATTCCTTTAAAGCTTAATTTTTTATTTAAAAAGTTTTGTGTCACAACAAAAATGGCTGTCCCTAGCCCTCCAATGACACTGAAATAAGAGAAATAAATAATAAAAAAAAGTCTGTTCCAACATTTATTTTACAAATTATCGTTTAAACATGGACTATTATTTGAAATCAATCGTCATTTAGAAATTTTAACATTAGGCTCACTTTTTGCTTGAAAGACGGTCCCTGCCCTGGATATCTGTCAGGTTCGTTACTCAAATTCTTATCGGGATTTTTTTAGCCATAAAATTAAAAAAAAAAAAAAAAGTTACCTGGGCACAGAGTTACTCCTTTATAAATCTTCTAATACACGATCCGATTTTTATAATTAACGCTGAAAAATTCGATATTTCACAATTTTTGAAGAAAAATTCAAGCTTAAAATCAAATTTGTAAGGGTGCAAATTTACTACGGAATGTTGGACGAACATGTTTGAGAAACGAACGAATCGACTATTGCAAACTTCACTCCTACGCAGCAATTAGTGTGGAATGTTAATCCAACAAGTCGGTACAACATGTTGGTCCAACTTGTTGAACCAGCATTTTGGTCCAACATTCCATAGTGAATTTGCACCCTAACGCAAAAAGAAAGTATCAAAAAGGCACTAAGATTTAAATTTAAAAAAAAAAAAAAAAAAAAAAACAAAGTTACACAAGAATTACCTCATTAGTCGCAATTTTTTTTTTTTTTTTTTTTTACTTATTTTTAACATAGGATGCAAATTTACTGCGGAATGTTGGACTTATATGTTGGTACAACAAGTTGGCCAAACATGTTGTACCAACTTTTTGTACCAACATGTTTGACAAACGAACGAATCGACATGTTGGACCAACATATTCCACACTAATTTCGGCGTAGGAGTAAATTCTGCAATAGTTAATTCGATCATTTGGGTGCAAATTCACTATGGAATGTTGAACCGACATGTTGGTACAACAAGTTGAACAAACATGTTATACCAATTTGTTGAAATGTTGGATGAACTTGTTGTACCAACATGTTTGACAAGCGAACGAATCGACTATTGCAGAATTTATTCCTACGCCGAAATTAGTGTGGAATGTTGTACCAACTTGTTGGCCAATAATTGAATTTCGGCGTAGGATGTAAGTTCATTATGGAATGTTGCACCAACATATTGGTATTACAAGCTGGAAAAAAAAATGTTGTACCAACTTGTTGTATCAACATGTTTGAGAAACGAACGAATCGACTATTTCAGAATTTACTCCTACGCCGAAATTAGTGTGGAATGTTAGTCCAACTGGTTGCATCAACATGTTGGTCCAACATTCCAGAGTGAATTTGCACCCTAGGAGTAAATTCTGCAATAATCGATTCGTTCGTTGCCAAACATGTCGGTACAAGTTGGTGCAACATGTTCGTCCAACTTGTTGTACCAACATGTTGATCCAACATTTCATAGTGAATTTGCACCCTAAAACATGTTGATACAACATTCCATAGTGAATTTCCAGCCTAAAGAAGATTTTCAATTAAAGGGAAGTTATTCACTCGATAGGTACTGAAAGTAATTGGCTGCTTTTTTCATAAAACAAAACTCAACTTAAAGCAAAAAAAAAAAAAAAAAAAAATTAGGTATGCATGAAACTCCTTGCTTTTCAACATCACTTTCGAGTTTTTTAGAACGTGGAAAAACGAAATAAAGACATTTCAACCAAAACATTTCTAATTTGTTTTCCGGCCTCCCACATATATACTAAGGACAACAACTTTGAAATAAACCAAAAAAGTCTCATGAACATAAAAAAAAATTTTAACGGTTTGCCTCTTAGTCGAGTATTAGGCAAAACATAGTCTTTCACTAAGAGCTACAATAAGGGAAACAACATAATATGGTCCAAATCGATTATGCTCCATTTTAGGCATTATTTTCATACAAACCAAAACATTCGATCCCTGTCATAATTCACAGATACCAGAGTGAACGCATATCATGAAAGCTTCAAAAACGTTCAAAATAAAATAAACGAACGTTACAGCAAATCGACCTATATAAGAAAATTGAGATTTACAAGGTTAATTTTTTTTCTTCCAATTCAAAACACGTAGATTGTACATTTCTTTTTATTTAAAATTAAAATTGAATCGTAGAAAAAGCCTTTGTAAATCGTGGCACTTCTCCAATTTCATTCAAATAATGAGACGTTCTTTATGTTCCACAATAAGACCTTATTTTCCGTATGAATTCTGGGAAAATTACGTTTGACACTCCATCGAAAAAGGTTTTCAGAAAGGGACGATTTAGTTAAATCGAACTTGCCGCATAAAATGGGAATCCAATTACTCTTTGGAAACTCCACAACAGACCACAGAATGTTAAAAAAAAAAGATTTAACGATATGTTTGCATGTTTTATCCTTTTTAACTGATATCTGTCTATGTTTTTTTTTCTTTTTTTGTTTTCCTTTTTTTTTAGGGGACGATGTTCCCGCGAGGATGAGAACTTTAAGCAGGAGCAAAACTAACGTGGCTTTTACACCTTGGTCGAGTATGACACCTTTTTCCCTGTATTTTTATGCATGCATTATGTCTATGATTATGTTGTGGGCTTCATTATTTTTTGTTTGCTTGCCTTGCACACTCTATAGTAAAATGTCCGTAAACGTTTTTAACAAACACAAATGAGTAGCAATTTGTTAAAAATGAGAAATAAATTACAAAATTATATATTAACATTTTGCTAATAAATGTAATTACTTTAAACTGTTTTTTTTTCCTTATAAATGATCCGACGAAGGTAAGAAAAAAACACCAGAGCAAAAGGAAGGCTTTTTTTTAGGATTAAATGATCGGCACAATAATCCAATTTCAAGAGATACAGTAAAATAATTGCAAAATTTCATGTCATCGATTTTTGTAAATTTTTCATCAAAAAAGTAGTTTTGGATGCTTCATTATTGATATAGAGCGCTGCATTTTGATTGATTTTTTGATAAGTTCGAGGTAGCACAACTTATAGAAAATAATTCAAAAATCCATCTTCATAATAGGCCCGAAAAAGCCTTGCGTCGATTTAAAAATTGTTATTGCCATCTTTAAGGTTGCAATAACAATTTTTACAAAAATCAAAGTTGTTACACCGCCGTGATGTATTATTAAGTAAAAAAAAAAAAAAAAAAACAGGTGTGTAACAACAAAGGGGAGAGGGAGGGGGGGGGGGGGGTCCGAACTCTGTTTTCACCTTTCGGAAAAATTATTTACTTTACAGATTTACATTGCCGTCCCCACATTACTTTTAAAGAACCTCACACAAAAAAATAGGAATTTGGTTATCGGATAAAATCATTCGTTTTCGTTTTTCTTTTGTTTGTTTTTAAATGTAAAGTTCATCCGACAGTCGATTTCCTACTATTTTGTGCCGGGTTCTTTGTTACGCTTCTGCAAAAAAAAAAAAAAAAAAAAAAATGAGATCGGTGAACCGATCAAAGTGCTTTATCGACGAATTATGAAATGTATATTATAAATAATATACATAACGGTTAGATTTTTGATCAGAGGTCCACTAAAGCCACTATACAGGCATACGGAATCTGAATTTTGGAAAAATAATTTTAAATTCGGAATCCTCTACCCCAAAAATATTCTCAAAAATACGGTTAAATTTTTGATCAGAGGTCCACCAAGGCCGCAGTACGGGCATAAGGAATTCGAATTTTGGAAAAATTATTTCATATTCGGAATCCTCTACCCCGAAAATATTCTCAAAAATACGTTCAGATTTTCGATCAGACGCCCACTAAAGCCGCAGTACGGGCATACGGAATTCGAATTTTTAAAAAATTATTTCAGATTCGGAATCCTCTACTCCTAAAATATTTTCAAAAATACGGTTGGTTTTTTGATCAGAATTCCACTAAAACCGCAATATGGCCATAAGGTATCCGAATTTCGGAAAAATTTTTTCAGATTCGGAATCCTCTACCCCGAAAAGCCGACTACGGGCATAAAGAATTCGAATTCCGGAAAAATTATTTCAGATTCAAAATCCTCTACCCCAAAAATATTTTCAAAAATATGGTTAGATTTTCAATCAGACGTCCACCAAAGCCGTAATACGGCCATACGGAATCCGAATTTCTGAAAAATTATTTCAGATTCGGAATCCTCTACCCCAAAAATATTCTCAAAAATACGGTTAGTTTTTTGATCAGACGTCCACTAAAGCCGCAATACGAGCATAAGGAATTCGAATTTTGGAAAAATTATTTCAGATTCGGAATCCCCTACCCCGAAAATATTCTCAAAAATACGGTTAGTTTTTCGATAGCTCCCACGAGGAATCCGCCAATCAGCATCCAAGTCGCTTTGTTGACGTAATTGATGACGTCATATCGTGACGTTTCAAAATTTGGAGATATCGTTTTTTAGCCCAGCTCACCGTTTCTGAACCTCTCAACTGAATTTAACCAAATTTCAATGGTAGCGTATCTGGATGAATATCTACTGCAGTACGAAAATCAGATTCAATCGGTAGCTGCGTTCGCGATTTATAGTGAAAAAAGGTCCTGAAATTGTTGAAAATTCAACATTTTCACTCACTGCTTCCGAGTCGCTGAACCAATTTGGCTCAAAAACTAATCAGCACCTACATTTCATTAGAAGTTGCTATTCACCAAAAATCATCGATATCCGCTCTTTCGTTTTTCTGCTTTTCGACGGACATCCCTCTTTTTTGTCACATCCGGTCATACGGTCATACACACACACGGCCACCATTCAAATTTTGCTTTTTTCGGCATCAGGGGACCTCAAAACGTGTAAATATATCAAAAACTGAAAATCTGAAATTTGTGCTAAATGCAATGCTTTATTCTCCCTGCGGTCGATAAAGCAAAAAAAAAAAAAAAAAAAAATTGGGAGTGAAAACTACTTTCTGACAAAGTAAATATGAAATTTTTCACACATAACAGCGGAAAAATGCAACATAAGAATATTGATTATTGTTGACATTGTTTTATAGCAACTTGAAAAGTTTTTTAAACTCAATAAGTATTTGTCTTAAAATTACTGGAAGATTAAGATAAGAAAAAAATGCAAGCAGTTCTCGGGAATCCTCAGGATCCCTACTTTTTTTCCCTTTCCAAATTTTTCGGGATTCCCGTACCTCGGAAATTTAATTTTTCTCATTTCCGAGAATTCTCAAATGCCGAGAAGAGGAATTTTTTTCGGAAATCGGGAATTAGGCCTATATAAAATTTGTTAAATTTTAACAATTTTTCACATAAAATTTATAATACAGATCTTTGCAAAAAGTTATAAAAACGAATCCATTTTTCTTACGACTTTTTTTTTTGGCGTGAAATATGCCGATTTACGTTAAACCGAGCAGAACTCACGTATGTTCTTTGGTGTGGTTTTGCTTGTTACCAAACTTCAATTCAAATTTTTTCCTATTTTAAAGGAATTCCCGGGAATTAAAAATATTTTTTCTCGAATCCCGGGGTATCAAAACTATAAACAAAACAGGAATCCCCAATTCCCGGTATTTTTATTTATTTATTTATTTATTTATTTTTTTTTTTTTTTTTTTTTACGAGAATTTTCAATTACTCAGATATATTTTTTTTCTTTTTTTAAATGGGAATTCTTGATTCCCGGGAATAAAAAAAAGTCGGAACTTTGGGATCTCTATCCAAAACTGTTTAGTTTCTAGCAGGGGGAGGAAACGTTTTTTTAGCGCCAATGTTTAGCTTATGTAAGCTCAGAAACGGAAACGATTTTTTTGCTAATTCCATCCCCTGTGTATGAATGTTAAGTTCAGAAACCAAGACGTTTTTAACAGAAAGTAATTAAGCTTATATAAATAAAAATAAATAAATATTACATACCAGGTATCCGAATTTTCAATGTTAGGGCTAAGTTAATAGTAAACACATAAAAAACCATTGCATGAAAATACATTGAAAAAACGGACTCTGGGTATATATTATTACAATTACATTAATCGGGATCCGTGAAGTCAGCAGTGCAATAAAAAGCTCAAATTATAAAAGCTATACCAGGATTTTGAGCTTTTTTTGAGCCTTCAGGAAAACCACATTTCAGAATTTGAACTTCTAAAACAAAATAGTTATTTGAATTATCAACTTTGTACTGCTGACTTTTTAAACAGTACAATGAAAAGCTCACACTTAGGGGCATAGAACGTGTCTATTTTAAAATCTGAGCTTTTCATTGCACTGTCCGGGAAGTTAGCAGTATAAAGTCGATAATGCAAATAACTTTTTTGTTTTAAAAGCTCAAATTCTGAAATTTGGTTTTCCGGAAAGCTAAAAAAAAAGGTTAAACTCTGGTACAATTTTTATAATTTGAGCTTTTGATTGTACTGCTAACTTCACAGACCCCATTAATCGCTATTTTAAAAAATGTAAAATTTTGTACAGTAAGCTTATATGTAAATAAAATCTCGCCACCCTTGTTTCAAAAATGAAAATTTAAAAAATTTTGCACATGAGTAATTCATCAGCATGCCTACTACAAAAAAAAAAGTAATGAATAAACATTTTCAGAGGTGTCCAAATAAAAGACAAAAAAAAAAAAAGGAAGTCATCTATCATTTTATTGAAAACGAGAGAAGATCCAATGGGAATGCTCAGGGGAATGAGGGAGGGGAAGTCAGATAAAAACAAATCCGAAACACCTGCGAGAAAGGAAAAGGAAAAACCACTTCATCCACTTCATCGATGTCGATGGAATCGGAAATCACACCGGCGAATAATTAATTATATATAGTGAATGATACCGAGGCCGTGCTATTGCTGGATCCCTGAATCTGACGGGGAGGAGGCTGTCAGAGGAGAATATTTTCCAAATAAACATCACCTCTGCATTTCTATTTATATCGCAGAAACATGTCGAAATAATTCATTCATGCACTCATTCATTTTGCATAGTACGGACAAAATAGGAAAACATTTAAAAAAGAATACGAATAAAAAAAAAAAAAAAAAAGAGCTCTTTTCTATTTCGTGAAAAATTATTTAGATTGATTCCCAATTTTTTGTCTCTATATCATTAAATTCTGGATACGAATTTTTCTTACTTTTGATTTTCCGCAAAATAAAATTTTTCATTTCGAATTATGAATTATGAATATCAAACAACTTTCAAAAACCGGATCCTGAAATCCGTTATAATTTTCCACAATTAAAACTTTGACTGCTTTACATCATTTACATTTTATGAATTCTAAATTGTGTTTTATCTCTTTTATTCCGTTACAATTTTAACTTTAAAAAAAACATAAATACGTGTTATATTATCAATGGAATAGATAGGTCCGCCCAGCATCTCAAATTAAATTCGGATTTATTTAATTTTTCATCAACTCTTCCAAATTAATGCCAAAAATCCCTAATTGAAATATTCATTAAGTCTAGTCCAAAGCTCAAATATAAATATTTATTTTTAAATAATGTTTTCAAACTAGCAACATTTTAAATTTATATTGTATTTTTTAATCCCGTAAAAAGGATGGAAAAATTTCCATTTTAATCCCAAAAGGCGAGGGAATCTGACACATTTAGATACATAACTTGACGCCCGAGGGACTAAAAATATAAGATATAATCCTGATTTTAAAATATCAAAAATCTCAAGGACCGATTTATTTATTCTTTTCTAAAATTACATCGACACCTCCGAAAATATTTTGTATATAACGACTTAAAGAGACCTAAATTTGCAATAGCATTCGCTTATTTTTACTTATTTGTTTTAATCAAATATATTAAACGAGGCATCGGGACTTATTTATAAGGAGAAAAAAAACTAATCAAGTTTTATTTTAAATTTTTTTTAAGCACCCTCGAGTCCCGTTCATAACAGGCGGCTTCTTTCAGCGAGAAATATGAGAATGTCGTCCGTAGAACTTCCCGATGACAATGAAAAAAGTTTATCCTCTGCGAGTACTTCTCCCTGTCCTTCGCCGGTAAGTTGAAAACCTCATTTTTATTCCAAAAGTTTGGAAAAAGTTTACCAGTGAAATAAACTGAAGGGGAAAAAAAAACTTTTTTATTTTTCGTAGAAACCGCACCGATTGCTGCCAACCAATTTGTATGTAGTTTTGTATAACTTTAAATCTAGGCATCCAGACGAATTAGATCTCAAGTAAGCGTAATTTTTATTTTCTATTTTCTATTTTTTTTTTTAAAATTCGTATTTTAACGAAATTTTTATGTTAGGGCTGGATATAAGGTGACAGTAATGGACAATAGCGATCCGGATTGGTGGCGAGGAAAATGTTTGGGTCGAGTAGGATATTTTCCTTCCAAATACGTTATAAAACTAGAGCCTGGAGAGAGACCTCTCCAGGTAACTCATAATCTTCAGGTGCAAGATGGGGACAACGGTCTCATGTTACTAAGGGATCAAGTAAGTAAAAAAAAATTATAATCTAATTAAATAAAAAACAGGGAGGAGTCATGTAAGACATGGAGTTGAATTTAAATAAAATTGAAAAAAATCAGACTGGGATATGAAGGTATATCCCCAAGTAGGACTACGTTTTTGTTTAAGCTGAGGAATAGTAATTGCTAAAAACAATAAAAAGATTTAAAAATTTTAAAACTTTTTTTTTTTTTTTTTTTTGCTTGTTTTTGGTCAAAAAAATCGAATTTTTTGATAAAAATCAATCTTTTTTTCCCGGCACAAAAAAAACTTCAAATTTTTGATAAAAAGGTCAAAAGTTGAAAAAAAAATTAGTCGATTTTAATTATAGTCTAATTTTAAAATAACATTTTAACTTTTAAATTTTTTAGCAAATTTGTTATAAATTTTACTTTAAAAAAAAATAGTGAGAATTAAAAACAAAGTTAAATAAAATTTACAAGAAATTTTCTAAGCACTAGCACTTGCTTTCGTTCATTTCGTCTATAATTTTACTATTAAAAAAAGGTCAAAGGTTAAAAAAAAAGTACAAATATTACTTGTAATTTTCGAATTTAAAATTTTAATATTAAAATAATTTAATATTTACTTTGGTGCGAACAGACCGATACACCCACAGAGAGACAGATTTCCCCAAAACCCAGGCTAATGACGTAGTCCAACGTAAAAAAAAAAAAGAGCCAAAGTAAAAAGATTAAGATATTTTGCGTCAAGAAATATTTTCTTCATCAAAAAATTAAACCATCAAAATGCAAAACTTTGAATCTCGATTTCATTTTGATTTCATCTTTTAATCTAACTGTCAGCTGCATTTGAAAACTCTCTTTGAATCTCAAAAAGCGAATCATTAACTTTTCGATAGACGTCTTCAACATCAGTTGAATTTAATTTTGTAGTCCTGTACCAGATTTTACGATCAGTATTTTTTTTTTTTTTTGAAATTCCTTACGTTTGACCCATTTGCCCTGGTAATAAAACGTGCAGGGGTCCGAATCCGATGCCGATTCCGATTTTAGTAAAAAAAAAAAAAAAAAAAAAATCGAGCCATTCTAGATGATTTTGAAAATAATCATGCAGGCCCCATTAAACCTAGCAGCCTTTTTTCTTGTGAAATCACTTAAATCTCGACTTTTTAATTACGATGCCGGTGCCGGTGCCGATGCCGATAGGGGTCCGAAGCTTGAAAATTTTGGCATCGGCATCGGATTTTTTTAATTTCTGGAATCGGCATTAACATCGGATTTTTTTTATGTCCGGAATCGGCATCGGCATCGGTTTTTTTTAATATCCGGAATCGACATCGGCATCGGATTTTTTTAATATCCGGCATCGGTACTGCGAAATTGTTAGTGCTGGCATCGGCATCGGCACCGGTATCGGTATCGGTATCGGTATCGGTATCGGAATCGGACACCTGATTTTAAAAATCGTTGAGAATGGCTTTAAGACTTTTTTTTTTTTTTCGTTAAAATCGGAATCAGAAGTGGCATCAGATATGATCGATGCCAGCATCGGCATCGGCATCGGGTGTCGGTGCCGGAGTCGGAGTCTGAATCGGAATCGGGAGTAAAATATATAATATGGAATCGGTATTGGCAATTTGGCATCCGCATTGACCCGAGATTTCAGCCGGCACCGGCACCGGATTCGAACCCCTGGATGCCGATTTCGGATTTCGAAAAAAATTTCGGCTTTGTGTCCTTTTCCTCAAATAAAAAAAATTAAAAATTTAAAAAAAAAAAAAACGGGCAAATAGATTCAGACTAGGGAAAGTCAAATCGCAATGGACAAAGTTCCCACCGCTTTACAATCCACATCAAATTTTATTAAAAAAAGAAATAGACACAAAACCACAGCCTAAAGAAAAATGATAAATGAAAATTCTCTTCTATTTTTTAGATTGTTATCCAAGTAGGAGAAGAAATAGACGGAATGGTTATGATCAGAAGTGCCGATAATAAGCAAGGGGCTTGTCCTCTCAAATTTCTACAGGAAGTGTGACAGAGGCCTTTTATTCCTCCTGAAGGTAAAAGAAAATCCCAATTTAATTCAGTTTTCTTCTACCATTTCTCTTTCCAAAGAAATATAATCGCTTCCAATAATTTTTTTTCCCAGCTTATCGAGAATATGGGAGAGGGAAAATCAACAGAAGAATCCAACAAAAGTCACAATCCTTTAATAACTACCCAGGAATAGCAGCAGACCGAAGCAACTGGAAAAGATCGAGCAACATAATAAGGAGTACGACCTTTCCACTCGACGAGGCCTGCGGATCATACAGAAAATCTGGTCATAATTACAATCTTAGGGATTTCAAATGCATGGACCGACCAAGTAGTTTTCGCTACGACGAAAGGAAAAACAAACAAGAAAGAAAGTTACCGGTGAGGCCTTCCAGTTTTCATTACGAAATACGAAGAAACCTGGGGAACAAAAAGTGCGTGGAAGATGTCAATTTCGGGAAATTAACATCCGTGAAAAACAAATTTTTAGATTGGAAACCTCTAAGGGAATCCGTAGTTAGGAACGAAATTCCGAACCGACCAGAACAATTAATGCGCGAAAAAAAATACGATATTAAAAACAACCTAACCGACAAATATTTCATAGGTTGGGACGAAGGGTTACGAACTCGTCGTTCATACGCTCAGGATCACAACAGCAATTTTATAGAAAACGAAGGGGAATGCAGATCGTTCATAGATCGACTCCTGTCGGAAACGGATACGGAAAGGAAAAACCGATTTCGGAAAATGGAAAACCCAGATTTGGATTTTCACAGAAATTTGGAATCGATCAAAGAAAAAAGCGGTTACTACGATAAAGAATACGGACGGTACGGATTCGAAAAAAAAAGTTTCCACGCGCTAAATCGGAAAAGCATTGATACGTGTTTCCTTCCGGTTTACGACAACGAACCCGAAAAAAATTCAAACGTTTCCGATTCCAGCGATTTCTGGTTTGAAACCAATTCGAATTCGGATTTCGAAGTCGATGGAATCCCGTCTAGTGTTAAAAGCAAGAAAACGGGGATATTCGATATTTTCGACACGGACGATAGTGACGACGACCAGTACCTTTTAGAAAGTTGCAAGTATTTGAGAAAATGCCCGGAAACATTTTTGAACAACAGTCTTACCAACATTAAAAACAACAATTCGCCGTTCACAAATCTTGAAAATAAAAATTTTGTAAACAAAAATCATTTTGAAAATTTATACGACGATAACGATAATTTCGGAATACAAAACATGGACCATTTTAGTTTGTACAAAGACAAAAATGTTTATTCGTATTACAACAATAACAATAGCAATTTCAAAATAACAAAATTATCGATTCCTTCATCGAAACGCCCTTTAGGTATTGCCAACCCCAAAACCGAGATAAAACAATTAAATAACCGTAATTATTTTTTTAATAACGCCAACAGGATGTTTAACGAAAATTTATACTTAAATAGTTATAACAATAAAAATGTTTTTTACAATTTCTTATTTAACAAAGGGAAAAATAATAACAAAAATTATTCGGTAACCTCGCTTACAAGACCATTATGCTTTTCTATGAACCGCTAAAATATTGTTTTTTTATGCCATTTATTTTTTTAGAATGTGAAATCTTGATTAAATTTTTTCAAGTCGATAACAGGGTGAGTGCGAATTATTGCACAATGGTTCTAAAAAAAAAAGAAAAAAAAAATCCTTCTTTTAAAATGGGGAATTTTTTGCAAAGAACCAAAATTTTTAGTTTGTATTAATTATTATAAAAATCGATCTCACATAACAACAATATTTGTTAAATTTTCTTTACACAGAAGAAGAGACTCTACATTCCCTATGAAAATTAAATACGTGGTTTTACTCATTTTTAATCCAGAAATACTATTATTTAAAGTGCTAGTCTACATTAAGTAATTAAATATTGCAGTGAGGTAATAAGATCTGAGGATTAATTTTGCTTTTTTCAAAAACCTTTTGGAGCAAGTCCATGTTTATTGTAACGTCCGCACTATGCTTAGCTTTTGGGGTAGTATACATATTACGTAAGCATATTCAAGGTCTAAAGAATTCTTAAGGTTGCTTACGAATAATACGAATAAAGGGAGCGAGGTTTTAAGAGGAGACTTCACTGATGCCGGAAGGAGTGGCTCTTTTCTGTAATACTCGATTTACGAGGAAAAAGTCCAAATTTTGGATACATAACGAACTCCTCTGGTATATCCTGCAAGTTTCAACTTGAATCAAAGCTTAACTTTTTTTCGTGCAAGTTTCAACTTGTCTGAAATGTATGGGCGGAGGGAAAATAATGTCAAAAAAAATTGCGGTCGAAAAACTTTAATTTTGTTTTCCTGGTTTTTGTTTGCTTGGAACAAGTTGAAACTTGCACACTCAAAAAACAAAATAACTTAGCATAAGCGGTTATTACGCTTTGAACTCTTTTGTTTTGTGCCAAGATATTTTCTGACTTGTCGCAACTCGCAAGTCAGTCAGTCGGCTATCGGCAAGTCAGATATTGTAAACAAACAAAATGGCGACTTATGTAGAATTTATCCATTATGTTATGAAAATACTGTTCATGCTCGGTTTTCATTAAATAGACGAAATTCGTATAAATAAATATGCATGCACAACCATTATAATACAAGTGATATTACTTTAAGATTTTTCATATGATTTTTAAATCTTTATTTGATATCTTATATGAATACCTAGTAATAACATAACCTAAACATAGCCCCTATCCTCTGCATTTGACAATGTTAGATTTCAGTTCAATTTTTTTAAAGAAAATATTTGATTTAAGTTACTTGAATATAAAAATCCTGGATATCCATCTTGGTTAATCCATGATGTCCACTTACACGTTTTTAAAATAAAAATTAAATAAATATTAAGTTTTTATAACATTAAATAATAATTATGGTTTTCGCGAGCCGCCATGTTGATTTTGATAGCGTAGTATAAGAAATGTCCGCTAGTATCGCATATTGTTTTGTGGCCCACTTTGTGACAAGACATTTTATCCCAATGCAAGTCTAAATTACTTATCACAAGGCATTTTTTTGTTTTCGCAGGGTTTTTTAGGAAAAATGACTTGTCTGAACGCACTTTTGCTTTCGCATTAGTCATTTTCTTTTCTGAGTGTGCACCAAAAATACAAGAAAAGTCAAAGGAGTGCGTTAGATATTTAAAATTTGATTTTTTTTCCCCTGTAAATCAAGTGTTAGACAAAACAGCCATTCCTTCTGGTATTCCGTGAAGACTCCTCTTAAAAATCTTACTAAGCAGTTTTAGACCAAACTTTCACGCGATTTAGACCAAAAAATAAAATAAAAGAAAATAATAATATTGAAACACAATTTTTTTGAATAAAAATCTGGGAAAAAATCGGTGTAAACTAAGGCGGGTTAAAAAACTTATCCTCTGTTTTCACTTGAAGAGGTAAGAGTTTAAAATCAACAAAAAAAGCTGATGCAAAATGTGTAGGACCTTTATCTGCAGTCTCTACATATTAAAACGATTTGCTCTAATTCAAAGGTTCAACATTTTCTACATTCCAATATATTACTGGTGCTTCACATAACAAAAGAGTTAAAAAAAATTATTACCAGTCTGTGTAAAGTAAATCTGTAAAATTTTATTTTTTTATTGTTCAACACCTTTCTTTTTTTAAAAAAAATTAAATTAACATGAAGGCCTATTTTAGCCTTAATATTTCAATGATTTATTGTACATATTTACTTGTAAACCCGTAACTCAAGACTTCTAACTCCAATGTTATTTATAAGCTACTTTATAAATCGCAAAACTGGGTTATAATTACATAAAAGAGACTTTATTTGCTTATATTTATTAGTTGCTTACTTTATTTAGAAGCAAACTAAATATTTCTTTTTTTCTTTTTCTTTTTTTTTTATAAAATTTTAGCGATTATGCTGGTCATAATCAAATTTTATCAACAAATTTTTCAAATTGTATATTGTTAAGAAAAAAAAAATATTAATTTTGAAAAAAAAAAATTGGGATAAGCTTAAAAAAAAATTTTAAATGTATTTCAATATTCCTATTTTATAAAAAAAAAAATTAATTTTTTTAAAAAAGCCTTGAAAATTTCAGTTGCTATTAACAATTGGCAAGAATTTTATTAATTGGTCCATTATAAGGCGTTGGTTACATTACTCGAACATTTTTGTTCGAAGAGTTTCAAAAATTTTTTCTCGATGAAAGTGTTTACACTTTTCAAACAAAGTTTCGATGATGTTTGATGATGTTCGATGATGTTCGATGATGTTTGATGATGTTTGACGTTATTTTTGGGGTTGTATTATATTTTTTACGTAATGGGAGGGTACATATATCATCGACCGAGTACCCATATTAATTTAAGTCATTTTTTTCCTACACGCGGTAGGAAAAAAAGACTGAAAAAAAGTTGGGGGGGAAAAAAAATCCCGATTAATTTTTATTCAGAATCGGAATCGAAATCGGAATCTGCTGTATTTCGAAAGTTATTATATATATGTACCCTCCCATTACGTAAAAAATATAATACAACCCCAAAAATAACGTCAAACAACATCAAACATCATCGAACATCATCAAACATCATCGAAACTTTGTTTGAAAAGTGTAAACACTTTCATCGAGAAAAAATTTTTGAAACTCTTCGAACAAAAATTTTCGAGTAATGTAACCAACGCCTAACAGGGATAACTGAATTTAATTTTAAAATAAATATAAATATACATATAAAAGTGATTAACTTTAAAAAGTTTTTAAGAAAACATGAGCAAACTCAAGAGCAGGTCTAACTTTTTTTCTGATTTAAAAAAAATAGCATTTTGAGAGCATTCCATTTTATTATTTTTTTTATATTACTTGATTTTATTTGATTTTATTTGCAATGCAATCCAAATCTAATTCTTTCCCCTCAATTAATTAATTATCAATGGTGTGATTGGATTTTCTACTAAATGTGATATAAGAATTACATAATTCCTTTACCAACAAAACACTGTGATTCAAAAAAAAAAGTCAAATTAAACATACATGTACAGTACATTAAAAAGCTTTGTTTTTTAAACTTTTATAAATTTTGATTAATAGTTTTTAAATGATTTCTGATGCAGTGAAAAAAAAAAAAAGTTTTTAAAATTAAATAAGAATGCAGTATTAATTAAATATTTCAAATTTCTAACTTTGTTAATTGCCACATGATTATCAATTACAGTTGAATTAGGTTAAGAAAATTTCATAAAAAGAAAACAAAGCTTATTGGCATATATTTCTTTTGGAAAATATCTATTTATCAGTCATTTTGAAAAAAGGCCACAGTAATTTTACGAAATCAGGTAAATAAAATACAGGCTTTCCAATAAAATATTTTTTTTCTCAAACAAAATATGATCATCGATTTTTGATTTAAAAAATGAAAACCTCTATTTAAAAATTTCTATATATTTGTAATGTCACCTTTCCTGCTGTAGCTCTTAGTGAAATGTAAAAAAAAAAATTCAAAAAAGAAAAAAAAGATGTAAATGTGATTTAGAAGCTTTTTGTAAATGGTCCAAAACGCTGCCCTTTATTGTTGTGGCCTTATTCTTCAAAAGTTCTCACTAAGGGAAAAAAAAAAACCTCTTTTTTAAGCTGATAATCACTGAAACATCATTCATTATTTAAAAAAGAAAAAAAAAACCAAACAGAAAATTAAAAATTGATGATCAAAACCCATGTCTAAATGTTTTTAGAATTATCTCAATGTACTGTTGCACTTTTTATATTATCATATAAATTATATGCACCAAACTGAATCTGTCCTGTCTGCATTAGATTATATTTGTTGATAATCATGTTGTTATAAAATAATCAATAAAGGATATATTGAAAGAACATGCCTGGAGCTAAACTGGGAATATTTTTTTTTGTTATTTCACACTAAAATCAATTTCATCTTAATACCTTTTTTGGATCTTTAACATATATTTTAAACAGTGAGTATTATTATCTCATCTTCTCTTCTCTTACAATCTAACCCGTCTTACTTACAAGCGTCTGAATTTACTTGCACCATCCAGTTTTATTTGACTTATATTTTTTTAGAAAACATCCCAATTGTACTTCTAATTCTAATTACCATAAAAGACTAAATATTCGCTTACCCAAAAAATTTGTTGACGAGAATGAGACATTAGTTGCCTTTGGTAATAGAAGACTTTTAGTACCGGTATATGACGGAAGCATTTTAACAAGTTTCGGACCACCATGCCTAATGAAAGTTAAAGTAGTCCAATTGATAGAAAAATATTCGGAAACCAAAAGCCAACACCACAACATTACACTTTATATTTTTCAAGTTCAACTTCACGAAATTCTTAATTTATTGTTAACTTCTTTAAACCACCAAAAAACCGAAAAATAAACGATTAAATCCGTTTAAAAATAAATGCCACACTTTCCAATATGGAGTCACGGCCAACTAACAAAACAATCACTGTATGGTGCTGCGCTCTGGAATTCGTAAAATGCGTCATTTCGCTAGATGCAAGATAAAACAAGATATGCAAACAGTATCTTTCATTTCTTTTCACTTTCGTTATTGCTTTCGGTCTCTTTTCATTACTCCCAAATAAGATAAAAAAGATGTGAGGTAGAAAAAATAATTAAAACGCAATCGCGTTATAACTGCAGTACTAAAAATGTCGAAATTAAAAACTAATACTTAGGTTAGGTATTTGAGTACTTCAGCTAAAAGCAAGTATATTTAGCTTACCTGTGACACGACTTTGTAAAAATGTAATTGAAATAATTTGAAGCCTGCCGTCTTGGAGGATTTACTCAACTTAAAAAATAAAATTTCTTAGGAGTTTCAAAATTTTACTTCTATATATAATTACGGAAAAATCGCCAACAAACCATAAGTAGGAATATTTTATAGTAAGAGAAGGAAAGCAGGAAGCAAACAGGAATTTTCTGTTTGTGTTGTAAGTTTTGGTCTTTAACCATTAAAAAATGGTAGCCTTATACCTTTCAAAACTTTTCGGCCCATTTTTAAGTTGGAAATGCATAAAAAAATTATTACGCTAGTCTTTATGTAATACAATTTTATTACAGCCATTTATTTTACCTAATAATTCAATCATTAAAACTTGAGTTTATAAAAAGTATAATTCTTGTAAATTGCTATTTCTCACATCATGTCTAGATTTTTCCAGTGTACTAAAAAAAAAAAATTCACTTTTTTCCCATTACATCTGAACAGAATTAATTAAATAAATAAAGTTTGATATGTCCACAATCACACAATCACACAGTCAGTCTTTGCACATAATTTTTTTTTCACCTATTTTTATTAATTTATTTAAAGTTCATCATGGTCTTCTGCTTCTTCAGCATCAACTTCTCTTTCATCCAATTGTTCACTGTTTTCTGTTTCTGTTTCATCTTCTTCTTCCGGCTAAAAAAAACATTTAAAAAATTGTTAGTCATATTTTTTAAAAATACTGAAATGCATTAAATATGAGATACTTACTTCTGCATCTAGAGGAACACCTAAAGTCTGTCTCATCAGAGATTCTACGCTAGCAGCAAATTCAGCAGTATCGCTTAGCATGTAACCAGAACGCAACGTAGCTAAAAAATAAAATAATATATTTGTTATTATACTGAAGTCCAAGTTCAAACGGAGTTATAATTCAGCGATCTTACCAGTCCTAAACATCATCAGAGCTATGTCTTTCGCTGTTTGATCGTTTTCGTCGTCTACAACCCTTCTCAACATCTCTTGAATTAAAGGATGTCTAGGATTAATTTCTAAAGCTTTCTTTTGGTTTCTATAGTAATTTCGTTGAACGTCATCCGACTTTTGATGAGCGTTGGACATGGCTAGACGCTCCATATTACCAGTCCATCCGAAAACTGGAGCGACTAAAGCGCAAGGAGAATCTGATAATCTCTCCGAGACAAGTGCTTTTGAGATCTGAAAAAAAAAAAAAAACATTAAGCCATTAAATATTAAATTTTTTTTTTTAAATTCCGGGAGTTCAATTAAAACTCTAACGCACCTGATCTTTTAAGGCAGTTTTGGAGAGCCAGTTAAGAAGTGGCTCAAATTTTTCAGCTAATTGTTTTTGATTTGCTTTATCTTCTGGCAATGTAAAATCTTCCTTAGCTACATTTTGGAATCTTTTCCCGTCGAATTCTGGTATGGATGATAGACAATATTCATCTACTGCTTCAATTAAAAATAAAACTTCATATCCCTTTTTCAGCAGCCTTTCCACAAACGGAGATTTTTCAACCTGGAATAAAAAAATTAAATAGTATCATTGAAACGGAAAATCAATTTTTTTAAAATGACCAGGAAAATCGCATACCTCATTTCTACTGGCTCCAGCGATGTAATAAATATGTTTCTGATTTGGTTTCATCCTTGAAACATAATCAGCTAAAGAAGTTAAACCTTTGACAGAAGAAGATTGGAACCTTAACAATTTCGCAAGTCGAGTTCTATTTGACGAATCTTCGATTACACCTAGTTTAATATTTGTAGAATATTCCTTCCAGAATTTTTCGTAATCTTCCTTCTTAATAGATTTAATCATATCCAGAGCTTTCCGAACTAATTTCTTTTTAATGATCTGTTAACGTAAAAACAAAAAATTTATGTTAATTTTTGCACTAAATTTTGTATTACTTTAAAAGTTAAATAAAAGCATACCTTTATGAGCTTGTGTTGCTGCAACGTTTCTCTTGATACATTCAATGGTAAATCATCTGAGTCAACAACTCCCTGAATGAAAGCAAGGTAATTCGGCATCATGTCGTTAAACTCATCAGTAATAAATACTCTTCGGACGTACAACTAAAAATAAAATATTAGCACTTCATTTATTTGCCAATTCTTTTGATATAAATCAAAAATGATGGTAAAGAGTGTACTTACTTTAATATTATCGGATTTCGAACCGTATTTATTAAAAGATTCAGCAGGCTGTGTAGCAGGAACAAATAATAAAGATTTAAAAGTAACTTCACCTTCGGCCACAAAATGAGACTTAGCAAGAGGATCAGTTTTATCTTTTGTTAAACTTTTGTAAAATTGAATGTACTCGGATTCTTCAATCTCGTTAGGTCTAAAAAAAATTAGAAGTCATTAATATTAGTCATTAAAAAGATGGAAAAAAGGAAGAAAAAAATGAAACTTACTTCCTGGTCCAAATCGGTTTGGAATCGTTGAGAACTTCCCAGTCCCAAACAGTTTTTTCAACCTCTTTTGTTTTTGGTTTGTCCTCTTTTTCATCTTCAACTGCTACTTCTTCATCTTTGGCTTCTTCTTCTTTGATATCATCGTCTAATGGTTCTTCGACTTTCACCGTCTGAAAAAAGCGAGTAATAAATCATTTAATATAAAAACCGAAAAACCATCAAAGAAAGTGTATCTTCCTAAAGAAATTCAGAATTATTAATACCTTGCTTGACCACAAAGAAATAGGGAAATTAATAAACTGGGAATATTTCTTGACTAGATTCCTCAGTGTGTCTTCTTCCAAGAAATCATAAGCTTCTTCTTTCAAATGAAGACTAATCTGGGTTCCTCGCTTTAAAGTATTTCCTCTTGGATCTTCAACAACACTAAAACTGTCAGCATCTGACTCCCAAATGTGTTGGATATCATCATTATGTTTTGATGTAACGACTACCCTATCCGCAACTATAAAAAGAAAAAATTAACATTATAAATAAAAATAAAAACAACAATAACTAACTACCTATTGATTCTTTTCCAAATGAATTTTAAATTACCTAGGAAAGCTGAATAAAATCCAACACCAAATTGACCAATCATATCATTAAAATCAGCAGTGTTTTGAGCTTCTTGCATTTTAGAAAGAAATTCCGCAGTTCCTGACTTTGCTATTGTTCCTAAATTATTTACAAGATCATTCTTTGTCATCCCAATACCTGTGTCAATAATATGAAGGATATGATGATCTTTATCCGCCTGAAAAATTGAAAAATGAAACATTAATGGAAAAGAATATCTCCCAATGTTCAAAAAAAATGTAATTGTAATACAAACCTTTAATCGAATTCCTAGTTCTGGGTTAGTATCCAATACAGCTTTATCAGTCAATGACAGTAGCCTAATTTTGTCTAAAGCATCTGCAGCATTGGATATCAATTCTCTCAAGAAGATCTGTAAAATAAAAATGAATGTATATTTTTTTCTTGTAAGACATAAAATTATTCAAAATTTTTATTTTTTGCTGGAAAAAAAAACTAAAATTATTCAATTAGATGTCTTCAGTCCATTAGATCGTGTATACAGGTCCAATCCAAAGGCAAGACATTTTGCTTCTTACAGAAGAAAATTCAGTTTTAGCAGATATATTGTATTCCTTTTACAAAGCCCCTTTTGACAGGGATTTACTTTTAAAAAACCAGGCTTTTCAAACAAAACTTTATTGCCCTCCCCATCTGATCAAAAAATGTTAAAATATTGAACCTAGATATCTATTTTATTGTCAAAACTTTAAATGTTTTACTGTTTTGCTCCACCAAAACTCCAAAGCTATATAGATATACCACTGTAACCAAAACATCCCCAATAAAAAAAACCCCCATTTTAAAAAAAGTCTGCTTAAGGAGTTTGAAAGAATTAAAAGAATTTTAAATTGTAGTTTTAAGACAAACACAAAAAAAAAAGAAAAAATATATATATATGAATTTAAAATAAAAATGGTTACTCTAAAGCAATTTTAAGCAGATACGTTTAGTCCATATATAGAGATTTTACTGCATAAAAAATTAAGTGCCTTACCTCTTTATTCCTATACAAAGAATTAATAATTAACTTCATCATTCGATTCACTTCAGCTTGGAAATGAAACTTTTCAGCCTTTTCTCTTAATTCTTTCATTTGGGCCACATTTAACCCATCTAACCTAATAGCTTCAGCTTCTCTCTCCACCACTTCATCATCAGTTCTTAAAGCTTCTCGTGTTGCGCCAAGATCAGGCTCAACGCTTCCTATTGAATCTACATTTTCGCTTGATGCATCAGCATATGAGTAACCTGAAAACAAGAGGAAAAAAAATATAAGATACTGTTGCTATGATGAATTGTAACAACTCAGTTCAGGTTATATGTTTCTAGAAGTTTCAGTTGGTGTACAGTAGAAGTTATCAACTCTTTGCCATTTATTTTCATCTGATTAATGTTTATTTAAGACCAGTTTCCGAAATAAAACAATTTTATTAACGGCCGAATCGTTATTAAAAATAATTAACTCATATGGACTCTTTATTTTTTAATCAATTAAATAATCATGCGAACCGGTAATTTTTGGCACCAGTTTAAAAAAACCACCGAGAGTTCTTTTCTTTTGAAAGATTAGTTAAAAAATTATATTTAATCAACTTACCAAATAAGCATAAGGCAAACGTTAATAGTATTAGCTTTTTCATTTTTATTTGAAATAATTTAACGAGTCATTCACTTGAAAAAGAAACAAAACTGACTATAAAATGAACATCCCAACCAAATCGACGTGTTAATTTATAAAATGGCCGAGAATATGTGGACCAATCAAATTTTGCCAAATATTTTGATTTGAACCAATCATACATCGCCAAGTCTTTAAGTTTACCAGATGTGTTGGCGGGCTTAATTTAAACATCCATGATATAAATTATTTAGAGTTTAAGAATTTCTTGACTAAAGAAACCCTAAATCGCAATTCACAAACGGACCGCAGTTGTTTCCCAGACAGCTCTTCAACTATAAAATCCAATTTAAAGTTTTTTTATATGCACGATCGTGCACGATTTTATGGCAATTAAAAATATTGACATGACAGAGTTCAAAGGATTCGATTTAAAGGATGGCACAAAGCAGAAGATATTGACAAAGGATTTGTTTTGTTTGCACACCTGTTTCCCACTAAATTTTTTTTCGTTTATATAATTTTGCTTTTTCTGTTTTTAATTAACACGTCAACTATTATTAACATGAACTAATACATTTAATATTTTTTAATTTTTTATTTTTTATTTTTTAATTTTTTAATTTTTTAATACATTTAAATTATAAAAATTGTTATTGATTCTATCCAAACTAAATGTATGATAAGGATTCATGTAGTTTTCAATCTGTGATACCTTTTTTTGCTTCGTAAAAGTAGGTTATCTTCATATTTACTCGCAATATTGTAATTGACAAACAGTTTACTGACTTAAGGTCTGAAGAAGCCGTATAATGAAGACGAAATTATTTTTTGTTTTAGAATGAATAATTCAGATAACGCTTATTCATCTACAGAAGCTTTGCCAGAGCAAAATGATTTGACAAATGTAAAAGCTGAGAGTAAGTTCAATTCAGAATCCAATTTTTTGTTAAATGAAAGCTTGCCTAACCCTGGAGGAGATAATGAGAATCCAGGAGAGCAAAATTATCATACAGGATCAGGTAAGCCAGTGTAAATAATTTTTATTAATAAATTGTCGAAGATAAGTAAAAGTAACCTTTTATTTTAGAAGCAAAACCTGGGGTTCCTGATGGAGATATTGACAATGATTTACCAGAAACAGTAATTGTTCTGACGAATGAATTTGGTTCTAAAGTGTATATTGTAGGCACAACACATTTCAGCAAAGAAAGTCAAGAAGATGTGGCAAAAGTATGTTTTAACTCTTAATTTTTTCTTTTTAATTCTTGCTATGAAATTTTTGTATGTAATTATATTTTTAGGTAATTCGAAAAGTCCAACCACATTGTTTAGTTCTTGAATTATGTGATTCACGATCTTACATGCTTGGATGGGAGGAAGAAGATATATTGAAAGAAGCTGAAAGAATGGATTTTCGTAAGTTTTATTAGTTAGTGTTTTTTTTTTTTTTTTTTTATTAAAGTATTGAAATGATTTACCTCATTATTTTCCAGGTGTGATGTCCAACATATTAAAAAGTAATGGAGTATTACAGGGTGCAATGTATCTAATTTTACTATCTGTATCATGTCAAATAACGCGGGAACTTGGGATGGCGCCCGGAGGAGAATTCCGGCGAGCAGTTAAAGAAGCAATGCACGTTCCTAATTGTATGGTTTACTTAGCAGATCGCCCCATTGAAATTACTTTAAGAAGAGCCCTAGCAAGTTTGTCGTGGTGGCAACTTATTAAATTATCAGTTCATTTATTATTTAATAAGGACCCAATCAAGTAAGATTTTTCTTTTTGACATGTAAAATTTGATATTTTGTCTGATGTCAAATTTTTCTTTTCAGAAAAGAAGATGTTGAAAAGTGTAAAAACAAAGATTTCTTAGCCGAGATAATTGAACAGTTAGCTGGGGAATTCCCAGAATTGAAAAAAGTTTTTGTTAATGAAAGAGACATTTATTTAGCATATGGATTGAGAAATGCAACAATGATGGCTGTTACAAATCAGAACCAAAATGAACCCCGAAGGTAAGGGAAATATTTCTGAAGTTCTATTTCTTCTTCTTTCTTTTATTCCATATTGCAATTTTATAATTTTAGAGTTGTTGGAGTGGTCGGAATCGGACACCTAGCTGGTATTCAAGCAAACTGGGATCATTTATCATATAAAGATATACCCGCCGTTTTACAAATTCCCCCTCAATCTAGAACTTCCAAAATTATAAAATTTACTTTCAAAGCTTCCTTATTTTGTTTTGCTGTTTATGGTGTTCATCAAGTAGCTAAAAGGTCTTTCAATTACTTCTCAAAGAGCTGAATGGATTTTAAAATATTGAAATTGCCGGAAAAGCAAAAATGAAATGAAATGAGATTGTTAAAAGATGTTATTTTATATATAAATATTTTAGAGATGGAGAAATATTTTAAAGTGTACAAATAATTTCTGATGGGATTTGATAATATTTTTTTGAAATAAGAGTATTAATTTAACATGTACCAAATAAATTATCCTTTATTTTTCTAAAATTTTATCATATAAATAAACAGTATATTTATATTATTTAGATATTTTTGAAAATAAATATTTTTTAGACTAATAACAATCGTCTTTTTTAAGAAAAATTTTAACAGATTACTTGTTTTCTTTGTCAAAATTTATTTAAGAAAATGGCTTTCAATATTTAGCTATTCAAACTAAATTTTCAACTTTTAAATTTTGTACTAGTTTCCAACTCTTTAGCGTTTCTCTTTCTTCAATTTACACTTAAATAAATTTTGTAAAAACACATTTTCTGCGTTCAAAAAATGCTTTTTAAAAACCAGTTTTTTATACAAAAAAAATCATTTTCGCTTGTAAAATTCAGGTCATATGGACTTAAGGTCAAAAATAGTTTTATTTTTAACAATTAAAAAAAAAACTGCCTTACAATTTGGAATACTGAAGTAATTAAAACTTATTGCCGTTTTACTGAATTCACTACGAAATTATTCTTCGTTCTTTATTTATGAGACCAAGAATTTCTTCAATTAAATTAAAACGCTTAACGGGCATCATTTGTTCTATGAAAAATTTAAACCTTTTCTGGGTCACGTTTCCTTGACTGCTTTTTTAACATATGCTTTTCTGTAGAAACTGGTGAACAAATATAAGAAGATTATAACATTTCCTACGAAAAAAAACGTGAGAACTTTGGGGAACTGGCAGTCGAGAGCAAGCAGAGTCAAAAGATAAGTTAACATAATGCAGAACTGAATCTAGAATCAAACAAAAAAAGACTCGTTATTTTCTACAAAATTTTACAGTTAAAAAAAAAATTGTTTTGAAACCTACCAATTGAATCCAAGTAATATACTTCTTCCACCATAAATATTTGGCATATTTAGGACCCATAGCGGCTAACATGTAATAAGTGTACATGAAAATATGGACTCCGGAATTTAAAAACCCGATGACGACGCCTTGTTCACCTAAAGGAGGAAAAATTGCACAAAAAAAGTTGTTTTATTTGGAAAAAACGTTACTTTCCTTAAAAATAAATATTTACCTGGTAAATACTTCAAATATCCCCATGAAAATAGACAAGTAACGGAATGGTGATAAACGTGAAGAAACGTGACTTGCGCTTGTTTTTTCCTAAGAACGAAAAACACGGTATCCAGAAGTTCGACGACTTTGGAAATAAAATACCACCATGCACCGTTCGATAAGTCTCTGGCATACTGACTTCCATTCGGAGTCGGGCGACAAGCGTTTTCTACTAAATATCCGATTGCTCCTAATCTAAGAGGCTGAAATAAAAAAAAAAGGATGGATTCAATGAGTGTTCCCGGAAAAATATTATCTTCTGCTCGGAAAAACGAGTAAGCCAAAAAAAAAAAAAAATTATTTGTTGTTTTTCCATATATTTACCATTGTACACAGCCAAATACTAAAAAGGACTTGATATAAATTATATGTGACAAGTATGTTTTGAAGGTTAAATGGTTTTCTGTTTGTCATGTACTGAGGTCCCCATTTTAATACAAAAATTAAATATGCTGCTATGACCATTAGAACTGGTACTGGGCTGGACATGAACATCCATGAATCCACTTCTGGATCTGAAAAAACATAAAACATGTGGTTTGAAAGGAAATCAGGTTAATATTAAAACAGTAGCTGCTAATAAAAATTTCAGCATGGAATTATAGTTCATCCAAATTACAGTTAGTTTTGTCACTGCCTTCACAAAAAAAAAAAAAAAAAAAATTAATTTTAAAATTTGTGACAGCCGTGCAATTTTTTCCGGCCCATTAGAATCCGTCTTAGCAAGGGTTTAGGAAGACTTTGGTTAGTATATTTAATTCCTTTGCTCGGTTATGCTACACTTCCAAGCAAATTTTTCTGTTTTACATCTAAATCCATAACAAAATCGATCCACAACATATGGTCAGTTATATTGCAAATACAATCAAATCTGCATCTATGTCTTCATTCCTTCCTAAATTGTGTAAGCATATTTATTTGAAGGGGAAAAGAGGGGGTTTCGGAAAATCCGACGCTAATATTAAATAAATCTCCACAAGAGAAAGCTCTTTTGCTTACTACCTGGGGGCAGAGGGTCAAAATTAACCAAACTAATACTTTCGCAATGTACTGCGGTCTCTAATAGTTTACCGAAAATGTTAAAAATTTCTTTTAAAGTTGGTAAAAAGGAATGGCATAAGCATTACGAAAGCATGATATCAGATTTTCAGACTTCCTGCTCTCCCCCCTTTGTAGTAAGTTATAGTAATATTTCTCGGGCTTCCCTCTCCCTCCTTTCTCTTGCGCCAAGTTTTTCCTTGACCCTTGCCCTTTAAATTTTTTTAATTCCTTTCAAAATACAATTATTTTTTTAAATCGAGAATTCCGATAAGTATCGTTTTTAGTGCAATAGTATGGTAGCAACGTAAAATTTTTTTTTTCTTTTTTTTACTGATTTTAGAAAATTTTCTTTCTCTTGAAAAATTGCAGAGCCCCTTCAAAAAATAGTTATGCAACCCTTTATACTCAGATTAAGATCGAATGTAGGAAACTTCTCCTTACGTTTTCCGGAATTTTCGAAGATTTCCACCTATCGTATATTTACGATAGCCATTCAAATATTACGTCATAATTTTGGGGGGAGGGGGAGGGGGTCGATTGACTGATGACGAGGGGGAGGGGGTATTGGTGTAATGCTGATGTCATCATTTAATCATTTAAAAATTCCGTGGAAAACTTTAAAAGTATGATTTTTTTTTTTTAATAATTAACAAATGGAAGTAATTACATATAAGTTTTAATTTGTAACTTATTCACCTTCAAATTTTAGGTCTATTTTATTCATGTTAATATTTCGCATTAATAATGGAAAAGCTTCCAAACTAATTAATGTAATTAACTGTTTTAATCAGAAAAATTCTTAAGATTCACCAGAATCCACCTTATCCCGCGTAAGATTTGGCAAGATTTCATGGTTCCTCTACCTCTCCTCCGTATTTACGAAAAAATTTGAACCTGTTACAATATACCGGATATTGTGCGCAAATGTCACGCAAAACGGCAGTAAAAATTACATCATTGAATAAATAAAACAAACAAGACTTAACGTAGTTTTCCAGTCAACGTGATTAGTAATTTAAAAACTTTTTTTTTGTTATCAAAATATTGCGCCAAATTGTTGGGACGAATAAATAGATCCTTATATTTTTCATGTCTAGAGCACTGCCAGGCATGAGCGGTCGGCTTACAGCGGCAAAAAGAAAAAAAAATTGAAGTTGAAAAATTGAAACTGAAGCCGCTGTAAGCGACTTCAGCTTAACTCCACTTTGAAAAGAACCGTTGTTGACAAAAGCTAAAAATCAGAAAGAAGCTATTGGAGTTACGCTGAAGTCGCTCACAGCGGCAGCACAGTTCCCATAAATGACTTAGGGTATTAATTAAAAATTCTGAAAACCAAATTTTTAATAATTAGGTGCAAATATAACCATTCATACTGAAAAGTTATATTTGTTTAAATCAAAAACGACCGAAAACAGGCAAGCGCAAGAAGAAAGAATAAGAGCGAGAAGCTTATTCTTTTTCTAGATTTTTCTCAAATAGTCAATGATTTAAATTTTAAAAAATAAGCTAAGATCAAAATCGCAGTATTTAATTTTTTTTTCTCTTTGAATTGATAATAAAAAATAAAAAATAAAATAAAAATAAAAATAAAATATATTGTTACCTTTCGTTGATAAAACGACATTGTCGTAGTTGTGGATCATCAAATGCAAAAGACTGGACATTTGAATATCTTATCTGGAAAAAAAAAGTAAATCCCAAAGATGAGAAAAATGTATTAACCCACTTTTAGCTGACACAGATTATTTAAAACAAAAATAAATCCAAATTGAATCCCTTAAAATTTCACTTTCACTTCGATTGCATTTTTAGTACATAATTTCATAAAAGTAATCAATCACAAAAATTCGTCGAAAATAGCTTTAAACTTGGCCTGTCAAAGTGAATTCAATGATAAACCTGATTAAGTGTTAAAAGAAAAGTAACGTTTTGACACTCCGCTGAGAAAGTAATAAACCGAACCGCAACCCAGCAATGTTTGGGAAGCAACTTCAGACCTCCCTCTTTAAACTTTACGGTATTATGTAAATCGACAAATTTAATTCGCATTGTTCGTACAGAAAAAGGAAAAATTGATATTGATATTGAATCTTACGTGGACTGATCTCTATGATTTTAATCTGTAATCCGCTATAGTGGTTATTATCAAATCAAAACAAACGCTCAAAAAATAAAAACTCAGAATAATATTTTTCGACGTTCTTTTTTTTTCTACTTTTAAGTTTTGATTCGAACGTTCCGAAAAACACAAAGTAGTGGCAGTAGACGTAAGTCAGATTGAAGATAGATGGAAAATTCAAAGTAAAATCAAACGGAATGTACATAAATGTTTCGGTTTTTTTTAAGACCGAACCGAATTTCTAATCTCTTGCCCTAATCGGGGTTCCGAATTTCTAATCCACCTAATCGGGGGACCGGGGTTTTGAAACGTTAGGGTTAAAAATTGTTTTTTTTTTTTTTTTCTTTTTTTTTAAATTAAATAATTTTAAATTTATTTAAATTTTCCTCGTTTTGAAAATGAAACGAAATTATGAATTATTGCAAATTTCAAAACCTCAAAAAAATCGGGGATTTGCAAAATTTTAATTTTTTTTAAATTATTAAAAAAATAACTACGTTATTTTTTAAGAAAAATTCGGGAATCTAGAAAATTATTTTGTAGACTCCCAATCTTTTCGTGGATTTTCAGGATTGAAGTTCATCATTCAGAAATTAAAATTTGCAAATCCCCGATTTCTTCGAGGTTTTGAAAATTGCAATAATTCATAATTTCGCTTCATTTTCAAAACCTCGAGATTTAAATTAATTTAAAATTATTTAAATTTAAAAAAAAAACCGAAATCATAAACTCTTATGTTTCAAAATTCCGATAGGGTTTTGAAACAGAGCCATTATAACAAGAGATCCTAATATACTTCAGGGAGGCCCTTATTTTATGAATTTTTGAACTTCGATGGACCACCTCGAAATTTTTTATGGTAACGCAAATAAGATCATCTGAATTTTTTCAAAATTTTTCGAGGTTGTTTGGCAATGTCCATGAGGGTGTAAAAATTTCCAAAGTCCCGTGAAAACCGGGAAATCAAAAATTTATTTTATTTGCACTAGCATCATAACCATTTGGGTTAAAAAATTTTTGTAATCCGCATAAAAATTTGAATAAAAATAAAAAAACGACCATTTCTACAAAAAAATAAAATTTTTGATTTTTCGGTCTTTACGGGAATTGGGAAAGTTTTAGGGCATCGTGGGCACGACCAAACAACCACAAAAAATTCTAAAAAAAAAAAAAAAAAAAAAAAAAAAAACCAATCTTATTTTGGTCGCTATAAAAAAAAATTACGGGATGCGTCCACTGAGATTGAAAATTTGTAAAATAAGGGCCATTGTAAATATTTATTATGATCAGCTTTAAAACGAAGTTTTTTTTTTTTTTTTTTTTTTTCACCTCAAAACTCAAAAAGCAATGTTTTTTTTCTTTTTTTTTTTTTTTTGGTTTGTAGAAAAAAAAAGCCAGATAAAAAAAATCGAATTAAAGAACTTTAAAACGATTAATTCGTTAACAATTAAAACAATAATCAGTATCCAAACCAGAACCAGCGCACATAAAGCCATGGTTTTTTGCACCTCTGCCTTCTGCTTTAAAAAAAAATACTTACAGATAAAAATGCTTAGTTTAAAAAAAAAAATCAGTCCATTAAATGTAAATGATTGTATGTAACTCAACGAAACATTTGTTCACCGCTACTAACGGTTGGGTGCCATTTAAACCTTCAAATATAAATACGTATTTCTCATCGATGCTCAACTAATTACGGAAAAACTCAATACGTCTGTTCGCGTATATAGATTCATTTTAATATTTCCCTCATTAATATTATGTTGTATTTATAAATTCTTCTCTTTAATTGCGATATCGGTAAAATCATCCCCTTTATTCAAGGATTTCTTGAAAACGTAAATCGGAATTTTCAAAGGGACATTCAAGCGTTGCGTTGCCTGTATCAGAAGTGTGACTAAATGCCATATATCAACATATTTTTACGTAAAATAGACTAACATCAACTGAACGAATGGATTATATTGTTAGTTATTCGCTTAAATCAGGACATTGATGCAAAGTGACGTTGGAGAATAAAAAGCAAATAAAATTACGTCCAGTTTGTTTAACAAAAAAAAGTTGACTTATAGATTACTCAGAGAGTAAATGAAATCAATTTTTGCCGATGAGAAATTGCCAAAAAAAAAAAAGATTAGCACATAACTTAGTTAAAAAACAAAAATAAAAAAAAGAATTGAACTAAGTAAAGTTGCAATAAAAAAAAAAGTTATTAAAACAATTTAAATGATCATTTCAAAATCATGGAAAGATTTCTTTACAAAAGATTACATTCGTTTTTTTTTTATGAGATGAATTCTTTAAAGTGGATGCTGTACCTTCACCAAATATTTCTTTTAAACTTATGGATGAACGCAAAATCTCCTTTTAGTATTTATGTCCAAACTATACCAGGAATACTCGTCGTTGTGCAAAGTTAGCCATCACCAAACTGCATTAATGTCCACCAATATTAGTGCACTTTTTTTTATCGCTAATGTTAATAGCGTTTTATGCGTGTTTTTTACTGTAACTTTCATATGCCAAATTTCAACGATAACGCGATAAAATAAATAAAGGATTTTCATTTCAACTCAATCCTTTTTATTTGAAGCCAATCCTTTATTTTTAGCAGCATTATGCTCGTTTTTTTTTCACGAGACTTTCACTTAAATTTGTGCAAATTCGAAAAGTTAGAACGTAAAAGTTTCCAAACAATTTTTTTTTTTTTTTAATGATCGAGTCACCCATTTAAAAAGTTTGCAATACTAAGTTTAAATAGCTCATTTCGTAACCGTTTTTCAGTCTTCAGACTGGAGAGTAAAAAAAAATGACAGTTTCTTATCGCGGAGAGGATTTTTTATGTTTAAGAAAACAATTACATCACTTTCGTCCAACCCGAATCTTACAATCGATAATGAGTCGGTTGTGCCTCACCTACCGAAATCTCATGATAACTGATTTCAGCTACGCGTTCCGGCAGTGCTAACGACGAGAAATCTCCAAAAAAAGATTTTCTTGAAATTTCTTTACTATTTGACTATTTTATTCCACACAGACATCGTAGTTCCTCCTTAACGAAAATAGGACATTTTTTAAAAAAAGTATATAGGACCGGTTTCTTAAAGAAAAACTCTAATTTCCTTTTTTTTTGAAGGGGTCAAAATTTTTTGATAAAGAAATTTGAAGAATAATTTTTTTTATATAAAGAAATAGGTAGGTAAGTTTACCAAGTAGAGAAAAATTATCAAAAAAAAAAAAAAAAAAAAAAACAAATAGGCCCATTGCAGCAGAAAATAACAAATCTTAGCTAAGAAAAAATTGGTTTTTAAGGCATTTTTTAATTTTAAGTAAAAAAATAGAACAAACGTAAAAAATAGGACTTTTATGGGACCTATAGGACATATAGGCAACGCTCCCCCTGGAGTAAATCGACTAAACATGACAGGTATAGGGAATGAAGGCCTATTGCCCCCTTAACAATCCCAATTGCGTACCCCCCCCCCCCCCCCCCGCTCTTCGTTCTGGCTACGGGCTCGGTGAGACAATGTGTATGGTGTAAAGGGGGGCATTTTACACGTACTTCTCCAGGCAGGCGAACTGCAGGCGAACAGCATGACTTGCCCATTCTATATATGGAAGGCTCATTTTTTCCAACCGGCATATTATTAGAAAGCTGACCACTCGGCTTTTAGTAAACTTTTGGTGGTATTTTAAATTCCTTGAATCAATATTTTAGCCAATCCACAAGTACCGTACGTCCGTTATTATACTTAGCTTACGAATGGACGTGCGAATTATCTCATTAACCGCGGACTTGCTCATTTTTAATTTTTTTCGGCGGTGTTTTGTAATTTTCTTGGTCGGTATAGTATGTGAAATGTTCAGATCAAGTCGAAGTCTGCATTATGACTAGAAATATTATGTAAATGGAAAGGGTAGAAACACTTTTTTACAGTGGCGTCGCTATACATTAAATATGGTGGGGGGGGGGGCGAAAGGAAAAAAAAAATTTTTAAACGTGGCCTAAAATGATTTTTACTGCCCTTTTGTATTGAAAATGAAGCGTCAAGAGAAATTATTGGGGGGGGGGGGGCCAAATCTAACATTAGAGGGGCAACGGCCCCCCAAAAAGGGCCTAGCGACGCCAGTGCTTTTTTATGATCTTAAAAAATTTGATAGCTTTTATTAATTATTGTACACGGAGAAACCCACTCTGGTGGTCAATGCCTGAATCTGGTAATCATTGCCAAACTTTCTGGGGAGGGCCTGACAACCAGGGTTTTTTAGTAATCGTTACCAATTTTCTGGCAAAAATTGACACATTATGGCAGTATTTACCAAATATTTAGGGACAGAGTGCCACAACGACCTTGCCAAATCGCTTAGTAGCTTATACCAGTAAAAGTTTCTCAGTGTATGAGCATAATATCTTCGTTTTAGAACCTCCTATCTCTTTCCCATACTAAGATATCTTTGATCCTCCCTTCTTTCCTTTATGCATTTTTATAATTACTGGAAAATGATTAGGCTAATTTAAAAATTTGCCTATAACTATTTGCCTGAATGTTTGGTAAATGGCGGACTTTGCAAAATATCTGAAACATATAGACTAATATGTTTTCACCAAATAGCACACATCTGAGATCTGATTTTTTTTTCGAGTAAATGTTCAACAAGAATAAAAAAAGCTATAGCTTAAAAACTATTTTGATTTTAAATAAAAACGCAAGTAAATTTTACGTTCTGGAAATGTAACCAAATATTTTTATTCAGTGTACCGTAAAAGAATCCAGCTCAAAAATTTCTTCAAACGCGTTGTTCAAAGGTTCGTCCATAAATTACGTAATTATTTTCAGCAGAATGGTCGGCAGTTGAATGAATGAATGATTGAATGAAATTAAGTGTAGGCCTATTCGCTGAAAGCATATACAGGTTGACAAATGATTAGGATTTACAAAGTCTTTTCCTAAAAATCTAACATAAACGGCCTAATTTTTACTGCCCCTGATACATAAGCACTGACGTTTCTAATTTTATTGAGGTTTAGCTCTGTAGTTTTTATGAATTTTCTTTTGTCATTAAACGCCAGTTGGATATAGTCGGACAAATAAATGGTCGAAAGTTTTTATAAATGTTTATGAAAAGTAAGGAGTTACTCAAACAGAAATACAAGCGGAAATTTTTCTTATTTTTTATCTAATTCCAAAAAATTAAAGTCGTTTTAAAAGATTTCAGGAATTGATCAAAATAGATGTAACAAAAACCATAATTTATTATTCCCGTTATTGAATGATAAAATAAATTAAAACGGTGATATACATGCAATGTTCATGCATGGGGATTTTCGTCCCCCAGATTTCCCATGACTGAGTAATAAATAAATAAATAAATACCTGAATAAAAAAATAAATAAATGACTTAGACTTGAATGAAGAAACAAATTAAATAAGCCGCTCATACAACAAATATTTCCATTAGCCCTTATTTCGTAAAAGATTTTGAGGCCCCCCATTGGAATCGCTAAAAGAAATTCGATAAGAATTTTTCTACTGGACGTTTTGCAGCAATCATAATTTTTAATGTTTAGAGAATCTAGTCAAAAAATTGGGTTTAACTGATGATGTCATACAAGCGATTTAAGAACTCATACCCCCCCCTCCCTCGCTCCCTTTAGCAACGGGAAAGGCTCCATATAATACATTTTCATTAAAAAGAATTTGAATCACGATTTAAGCGTAATAGTTTCATTTGTTCGGAAAAACTACAAAAACCGCACCATTTTTTCCTTTCTATTTAAAACTCGCGATAAGTGGGCTAACGTAGCCTAAAAGAGTAAACCCTCAATCGTATGACAAAAATGCATATAATTTTTAAAATACACACACATGAAAGTGCTTTTCCAAACCTAAAAGCCCGTAAATAATTTCATCTCATCATTAACAAGTCAGATACGTAGATAAAAATGAAAAATAATGTGAATGAAAATCAATGCTAATACTCAAGCCATGACTTGACATTTTTTTTTAAAGTATTTTTTTTTTTTCTTTTTTTTTGTTAAGCAAAAAGTAGGTAAAAAATTCCGAAAAGTATGCTACTGATACAAATGATGTTAAGGAGTATTATTTTTTGTTGGAAATCTCACAAAAAAAAAAGAAGTAGAAAAACGACTTTTCCAGGCATAAAGAAAATAGAAAGCACTATTATAATTACATAATCATTTATTCAATATTTGCATTGGATCCAGTTAGTTTTAAACCAGTAAAACTTGTTATCTTGAACTTGACCGTGATCGATTGCAGATAAATAAGTAATTAACGCCGTCTAAGGCAGCCCAGACAAGCCGGGAGTTATTCTTGTGTCATCTTTTGTTTTTGTTCGCACAAATTTACATTTATCATTTCACTATTCTGAATATAGGTTATTATCCACTTATATTAAATTAAAGTTTAATTTTTTGACGTACGAATCTATTCAGTCCCGAAAATGACGTTATAATCATATTAAACAATGGGGTGCAAATAATCATTAAAGCTAATCATCGTTATATTCAAAACAAATCAATACAAGGTGCCGGCTGGAAGCGTTAATGATGATATCAGTTTCTTAACAAAACGAAAAGGAATTTAATTATCATGACTTTTTCTTTCCCCTAACACTCGAGTGTTTTTTTTAAGCCGGATCCGGCTTAAAAAAAATTATTAAAACTAAACCTTTTCGGAAAAAAAAATTTACTTACATATCAAATACCGCAGTTAGAGAAGGTATGATCTACCTGTCCACAACTAAACGATTAAAGACTGTCCGAAGAACTGCACCGACTGTTCCGGGTTTAAACATTCGCCATTGTTCCAAATTTGTGCCATTTCTATTTCTTGACGATGCTATTTTCACATTCGCTTCGAAATTCAAATCTTTAATGACTAAGTTTACATCTATTACTTTCACATTTTTATTAATTTCCATAAAATTCGTCTGATTTTGCTCGATTAATATTTTTCATTAATTTTTTTTTCCCACTGATTTTATAAAAAAAGGAATAAAAAGGATAAAATTGTTTGCGGGTTAGGGTGCCCGTTATGAGGGGGATTAAAATATTTTTGTAAAGCCCCCCTTTCAAAAGCCCCAAAAAAAAAAAAAATTAAAAATATTGTGTGCAAAAACCTGAGCTCTGTATTTCTTTTCTTAGCACGTAAATTTTCATCTGACGATTTCGCAGAAAAAAAAAAAAAAAAAAAAAAAAAAAAAAAAAAAAAAAAAATGCTGTAAAAATCGAAAAATCCCCGTGTACTTCAAATGGGAAAATCAAAGCACGTGTTAGAGTAGAGATACAGCGCTCAGGTTTTGCACACAATAGGCCTATTTTTGACTTTTTTTTTTTTTTTTTTTTTGGAGACTTTTGAAAGGGGGTAAAAATATTTTACCCCCGCCGGTTTTGCGCCTAAGCAAAAAAAAAAAAAAAAAAAAAAAAAATTGGAAAAAAAGTTGACAAACCGAAATTTATACATTCTGTGAAGCAAAAAATTCTGTTGCTGTGAAGCATCGGATATGGTCTAAAAAATTAACTTTGAAACTTGACCATTTTTTGTGATAAATTACCAAATATGAATTTTTCCATTTTGATCATTTTTAACCACCTCTCTTCCTTTCTCAAAATTATCTCTGTTTTTTCAGTGATTTTCCCAAAATGAATGCGCTTTGATCCGAAACGAGATGGTGGCAGTCTAAATTTCAAAATTTCGTCTTCAGAATCCCTTTACTGAATCTTTCTACAGTAAATAGACAAGTTGCAGTCTTTTTTTATTTATTTATTTAAGGTGTTTCGATAGTAAAAGCCAAAATGTTCCATATTCTTCAAACTCGCACAGATGATATATCAGGTATCCGCGGACCTCCCTTAAAAATTTAAGCAAAAGTTACTTTCTAGTTAACGAGTTAAAAATTTCTAAAAATATAAAAAAATACATGGCGTTATATGGGAAGTTCCAAAAAATAAACAAAGCGTTTTCATTTATTTACAAAAAAAGCCTATTTCTAGATGTTCCGATTTTTCCAAAAACTAACATAACATCTGTTAATAGGTATCGAATTAATATTAGCTTTAAAAAGTGAATGTAACTTTCTAGTTTGAATGTTTCAGCAAAGAAAATCGGAAGCTTTGTTTATTTCGTGGAAAAAAATGGATGCCATTTTTTTCTTTTCCGTCATAGTGTAAAAAAAGGATAGTGTGATCACGCGTCGATTTGATCACGTGACTACTACGTAATTTACGTAATTTTCGTCATCATCTTTACTGTCAACCAATCAGAGCATCTGAAAAAGTAAAGATGATGACGCGTTTTACGTCATGCGCGACCTTGACGATTTTAAAAACTGAAACGATCACCCCCTGTTTTCCGTAGGCTAACAATAGGATAAAATTTTTTTATTTTTTCTTAAATTTTAATGAAATTATAAGAAGACCGAAGAACGATGCTTTTTTAACTAATAATGAAGCGGTGCTATCGAAAAACCTTAAAAAAAGGTAACAGCGACAAGCCTTTTAGAAACAATCTTTGTCAATCGAGGAAAAAAAAAAAGATACAAAAATTATAAGATCAAAATAAAAACAAAAATTAAAATAAAATAAAGCAAAATAAAATGAAATAAATACAATAACAAAAAAAATAAATAAATAAATAAAAAAAAATACAAAATTAACTTAATTTTTTTTTTTAAGCCTTTTGTTTTGCTTTATTTTATTGACGGGCTTGGACTTGGACACACTCAAAATAAAATTGGACGTTTTCATTTATCAACCTGTAGCACTTCCAAAATACTGTAGAGGGCAAAACGTTTTATAGCGAGGCTTTAAAATGGCCCCTTTTAACATAGAAGATACGGAGAGCAACATGGTACCAAAAAAAAAAAAAAAGTGAAGGAAAGCGCAAACCTCCTCTGGTACAGACCTGCTGACCCTACAACCCTTCAATTGACAGAGCCTAAGCCAGTCTGAGAAGTCCTCCCTCACCTAGCAGAGAAGATAAAAAATTTTATTTCCAGGTGTAAACGAAGACGATAGAATCCATTCGTCATTCAGGTTCAATGCAAACTCAAAGAGTAAAAGATGTATATAAGCGCAACATTTGTAACACATACTATATCAGCTGCCTTAGGGGTCATGTTTACTTTTAATAGTTGGATTCATCTCCCCTTAAGCACTTCCTATTATTTTCCCTTTTTCGCGTAAATTTTCAAGATAAACAAAAATCCACAGACGTCAAACTGTGCTTTTTTTAAAGTTAACTTTTACAGATTTTTACAAAAAGAAAGAAGATGAAAAAAAAAATTGAATTCTCGTTCATTTCATTAACCCAGGGAAGATGAAATTATTACGGTCCTGAAGATGATTCAGCTATAAATTGCAACGGATTCATAAGTTAAATACAAGGAATCTAAAGTGAAGTATTTTAACCTTAAAAATAAGAATTGCACTTGTACTAGTTAATGTTCAGTCATGCGATTATCGAAAAATAGATGAGTGTCAAGGTATTAAGGATTGATGCATAATCGTTTTGATTACGGAATTTTACCTATGGCTAGGAATCTTAAGGTGTTAAAATTGGGGTTAATTTAAATTTTCAAAAATCGATCGATTACAACTGAATCTGCAAAAAACAAAATTTAAGCTTATTGTCAAAAAAACTTGGACTTTTTTTCAGTGCAAACAATTCGTTTTCATTCGTAAGACAAACTACTGCACAGGAAAATATGCATCCAGGTTGAAAGTATTAGTTATAGAACCATTCAGCACCATTAGGTGTATAATGTATCGGACTCGATGGCTGGACTTTGCTTCTAAGCAGAGCAATAAGCTAATACCTTGCCACCTGAATAACTTCCATGAACAAAATTGGAGTGATTGCGACAGATTGCAAACCCTCAACTGTGTGCCACATAAGGACTGCTCTATAGTGAAATCCAAATTAGCAACTTCAACTCTAATAACTGCAACAATCAACACACCAATTTAACATTATATCGAATCCGACGCAAAATTCCGTGTGTCGAAAGTGAACTAACGTATCTCCATCGTAAATGTAATTGGAGATAGTTTGTTTCGACTGTTTGTGAAAATCATATGACTACAAGATTACGCTCATGTTGGTGTAAACTTGTGGTCACGTGACACTTTCACGAAATGTCGAAACAGACTATCTCCAATCATATAGAGTCGAATAGTCTGACGTCACATGTACGTTCAGAACACCAAAATCGCTGCCTCCTTAATCTTTGCTCCAAATTTGATTCGTCAAAAAATAGCAAAACCTTCAAAATCAGCGTTTTTCGGACCCTGTGACGTAACGGACTATTCGACTCTATTCACGATGGAACGTGTCACGTGACGTCACGTGTCATGTCACGTGTCCAATCATATTCACGTTAGTTCACCTCCGACGCACGGAATTAACACCATAAGATAGAAAATTTTTACAGCTTTTAATTTTTCACTCATCTCCAAGAACCTTCAGGTTAAAAGAGGCGCCAGAAAACATCCAAAGTTTACAAGTCCAAGAACTCGAAGTTCTGGGGATTTGACTGCATCTGCAAGTGTTCCAAGTGAACTTTAAATTAACCCAAACTTAAAAAATTTTTAAATCTCAAAAAATGTATTTTTAATGGATTTTATTTTCTAGTTCTTTGAAGAACTTTGTTTTTCCGTTCAACAATTGATTTAATCTATTCAGAACAGTGCAAGTACTTTGCCGATTTTCTTGTATTTTAATCTTTGTTGAATTCTCAAAATATTTAGTATTAGTCAAACTATTTTTTTTTTTACTATTATTTGTATTTGAAATAAAAGTTTCCAGATTTTCATGGCAAATGACCAACTGACATTTATTATTATTAAAATTTATAGTTACTACAATTGGTTTTATTTTAAATTTTGACGACACTTTGAAAGTCTCGAATCTTGTGCAAGATCCTAAATATTCATAGTAGGTAATAATAAATTTCAACGAGACGTTCTGTAGGCTTAATACGATTCGTTAGAAAGAATTTTTTGCCTCGAGCAATCGGAATTACAGTTTTAAACAATGGGATTCAAATTAAATTTTAAGAGTTTGTTGTATTAAAAAAAAGGACGTTTCTTTAATTATAAGACAAGCATCGAGGAGCCTTAATCACTCCGCAAAAGAATAAGCTATAAATCTTAATTTTCTATTCGATGATAGAAAATATGCAAAATAAATGACAATATAAATTAACGCAATGAAAAAAAAAAAAAAGGTATGTTTGCTATTTTCAATAAAAAAAAATACCTTTTTCTGTCAATGTCTTTTCAATTTTTTGACTAAAACAACAGCTTAAATAAGATTCCCGTTTTTTTTTTTTTTTTTTTTGCAAGTTGTAAAAGTTACCATTCAAAGGAAAATTCTTACAATTCGAAAATAAAGTAAACTTAAAAGTCGAACATTTCAAATCGTATTACCATATTTTTATTCCGGAGCTTATACCCACGAAATGGTTGAAGATGCCATAACGTCCAAAACTAAAAATTGAATAACTGAAATATTCGTTTTTTCTATTTCCATACAAAAGTAGCTTCAGTTTCATCCCTAAGGATTTTGGCACTTAAAGGCAGGCGTTTAAATTTGCCGCTTACATTTTGAATGAAAATGAATTAAATTTTTCATTAATCAAATTTTAAGAGCTTTTTTTTAAATAAATTTTTTCACCACACCGCACACCATTTTAAAGATATGATGGCAAAATAATGTAAATAAAACTTAATTTTTTAAAACTATTTTACAATTTATAGTTATTTTTAGGATTTCAATATGCATTAAAAATTTTTAAAACAAGACCTTAGAAACTACTTTCCCCCATTTTCATTATTTTAAAACTGAGTACTGAAATATGAGTGAAAAATCTAAAATTGCAAAAATCAACTTTTAACTGTTTTGGTAAAAATGTAAAATTTTTTTACATCATTATTTTCCCTTAAAGTTGTGTTCTTCTATTTGTCCTCAGCAATTACTGAAATTATAATTTTGAAAAAAAAAAAATATATATATATATATATATTGTAGGCTTATCCAATAACTATAAAGCCCAACCTTTTATTTAGGTCAGAGTTTTTTCTACAGGAGAATAGACAACTAGCTCCAAGACACATTCTTGTAATTCTTAAAAGAAACAATTTATTCTTTCCTTTCTATCCAATCTTCTTTATCTTAGGCTTTCCTTAGGTACATAAATAGAAATACTATGGAGCATATTACTCTAAACCACACCTAAGAATAACCCTCTTAAAATCATAAAAACAACCTGTTCCTAATGGATCTTTTTGTAAAAAGGAGTTCATCCAGGAACTCATTATTCTAGGTCACACAATTTTATTATACAGCAGATATTAATTTATTTGGGAGTTTTTTTTTTTTTTTTTTTTTTTTTTTTGGAGGGTATTGTATGTAGGAAATTTTATGAAACAGTTTTACTGATACATGACCATGTGAAAATGTACTCCTCCAAATTGACTTACAATACAGGGATATTTAGATCAATAATTCAGTGCACTTCTTAATGAGGATTTTTACGGCAAACTAAATCCGCTAGGAAGGCTCTGGCTGCTATCATGGTAAAATGGCGGCCGGCTTTGGATTGGTTAATAAATGACATTAATATGAGAAGGGAATATTTATTGACCAATCCGAAGCCGGCCGCCATTTTACCATGATAGCAGCCAGAGCCCCCCTAGCGGATTTAGTTTGCCGTAAAAATGCTCATTAATCTGGATTTTTCACATATTACCTTTTATATGCTTTTAATGTAAAATTACTTTGAGTGAAATCATCAATTTGATCATCGGTATAAAAAACAAGTAGTATAACTAACAAGGTAGGCTGATTATAATAAAAATGTATTACTTTTAAGTGTACTAGTATACAGCCTGCTTCTGATATTTTTTTCCCTAGTTTTCACGCAAGTCCTAAATATTTCCTACAAAAATTTTAACACATTTTGTACATGAATACTGGACCCATAGCATTTTCCAAAAATTAAACAAATATACCATACGCTATTATCTACTTGGAAATCAATAAAATCTATTTCACCTTACCTGATTTTAATCCTGAGTATAAGACCATAACTCGAAGTAGTTGACTTTTAAGTGCATTTCGATTACTGTACCCACTTGTTTACAAAAAACTGCCTCCTCGTTTATAGTGATCAATATAGCGATTTATTTCTTCTCATTCCAATCATAGGAATTAATGGCGACGTCTAATTTGCAGAATGCCAGTATATTTTGCCAGCCACCTATTCCCAATCAGAATTTCGTGTCAGCCAGCACGGATTTGGAATCCTTGCCCCCAGAAAATAATTTTAGGCTACCCCCCACCCACCTCCCCCCCCCTTCACAAAATAGAAATTTTTCAGTGTGTCAGCCACCTATTTTCAATCCGAACTTCGTGTCTGCCAGCACGGATTTGGAATCCTTCCCTCAAGAAAATTATTTTAGGCTACCCCCCACCCACATCCCCCCATTCTCAAAATATAAATCGTTCAGTGTTCTAGCGACCTATTTCTAATCGGAATTTCGTGTCAGCCAGCAGGAATTTGGAATTCTTGTCCAAAGAGAATTATTTTAAGCAAACCCCCCACCCCCACCTTCCCTTTTTCCAAAACAGAATTCTTTTATACTCTCTTTTGAAAAGTATTTTGTGCTCTTTTTTTTCTTAGTTAGTTTTAACTCTTGAGAAGTCTTAGAAAAAAACTCGCTGTTATGAAACATGCGAAAAAGGAAAGGGGAGGAGAAATAGGAAAAAAGAAAAAGTTTATTATTATTTACTTAAATTTAAATTTTTTTTTTTAAATTTTATTATAGGTAGTTTATTTGTTTTAAGGGGGGTTTGGTTAAAATAATCCTCTTGGGGCAGGAATTCCATATTCGTGATGTCTGACACGAAATTCCGATTAGAAATAGGTCGCTTAAACACTAAAATATATCTATTTCAAGGGGAGATGTGGGTGTGAGGGTAGCCTAAAATAATTCTTTGGGGGCAAGGATTCCAAATCCGTGCTGGCTGACACAAAATTCGGATTGGAACTAGGTGGCTGACACATTGAAAGATTGCTATTTCAGGACGGGGGAAGGTGGTAGGGGGGGTGGTAGCTTAAAAGAAATTTCTTGGAGCAAAGACTCGAAATTCGTGCTGGCTGACACGAAATTTGGATTTGAAATAGGTGGCTGACACTGAAAGATTTCTATTTTGTGAAGGGGGGGAGGTGATGGGCGGGGGGGGGTAGCCTAAAGTAATTTTTTTGAGGGAAGGACTCGAAATCCGTGCTGGCTGACACGAAATTCGAATTGGAAATATGTGGCTGACACACTGAAAGATTTCTATTTTGTGAAGGGGGGGAGGTGGATGGGTGGGGGGGGGGTAGCCTAAAGTAATTTTTTTGAGGGAAGGACTCGAAATCCGTGCTGGCTGACACGAAATTCGGATTGGAAATATGTGGCTGACACACTGAAAGATTTTTATTTGTGAAGGGTGGGGGGGAGGTGGTTGGGGGGTAGTTTAAAATTATTTTCTGGGGGCAAGGATTCCAAATCCGTGCTGGCGGACACGAAGTTCGGATTGAAAATAGATGGCTGACACACTGAAAAATTTCAATTTTGTGAAGGGGGGGAGGTGGGTGGGGGGTTGCCGAAAGTAGTTTTCTTGAGGGAAGGACTCAAAATCCGTGCTGGCTGACACGAAATTCGGATTGGGAATAGGTGGCTGACACACTGAATGATTTCAATTTTGTGAAGGGGGGGGGAGGTGGTGGGGAGAGGGGGGTGGGGGGGTAGCCGAAAATTATTTTCTGGGGGCAAGGATTCCAAATCCGTGCTGGCTGACACGAAATTCGGATTGGGAATAGGTGGCTGGCAAAATATACTGGCATTCTGCAAATTAGACCTCGCCGAATTAATGGTTTATTTTTTAAAACTATTTTAAACACTTAACCTTTACATGAAATAAATCATTTGCGTTAAAGGTGTTAAACCAATTTACCTCTGCAGCCGCCTGATGGTAACATTCAGCCCATTCTAGGGATGCACGATTACTAATCGATTATTAAGTAATCGATTATTTGACCGATTATTGAGCAACCGATTAATCGAATAATCGATTACTATTTTTGTGAATCGGAAATCCGATTATTACATATAAATTGAGAAAAAAAAAAAACATTAAAAAAACAGAAAATGAATGAAAAAATCATTTTTTGATTGCATAATTGTTTGTCGTATTTTCAACTACGAATACGCAAAAGACGTGTCGAAATGGAATTTGAATTTGAAAATCGAATCGAATACGATAATACTGCGCGGCTATTCGGTTAGGAGGTTCGACTGGCAAACCTCAACCGTTTGACTGGCAAACGGGTATCCCGTTTAGTATTTCTTGGCTCTTTAAAGCCGGAAAACTTTTTTTTATAATTTTTTAAACTTTGTTTATAAGATTTTTTTTCTTTTTTATGAGATTTAAAAAAAAAAATATCGTCAATATCTTAAATCATAAATCTTTTATTTGTTATGACAGGTGTTCTGCATATGATAAGTGTAAGAGACCCCTGTCACGTAAAAACAAAGATATCTGTTTTTGAAACTGAACTATATACCTTGTTTTGCACCCTGGTTTTGTTATGGTTCGGTTAGAATTTTTTTTTTTTTTTTTTCGATAACGATTTAAATTAATGCTTTTATATCAAATTTTAGGAGATGGTCAGTCAAAGACGTCGCGTGGCGAATTCAATGAGCTAATAATTAGCTAGCATCGAACTAGCATCGACGGATTGTACGAGAGCAATTTTTTTTTCAGTTTATGCTTTAATGTAGTATATAATAAATGATACCATTGTTCAAGTTAAATTTAATAAATATACGTAGAATAATAATCCTTTTTTATTCCAATGACTCCTTGATGATAAAACGATAAAGAAATTAGTGTTATAAAACGATTGCTATTCTTCTCTTTTCAAATCGTAAGTAAAAAACCGCTTCAAAAAAAAAAAAAATTTTTTTTGAACCGAAGACATAGAATAATGGAAACCTCAGACAGTTCTCTCATTTAAACAGCTTCTCAGGACAGTTCTCTCATTTAAACAAAACAAAAAAAAAAACAGAAAAAAAAAGAAACTTAGCATTCATAATGTGAGCAGAAACAACGAAACTAATTTTAAAAAAATGTATGTGTAGAGAAAAGAATAAAATTTTTGAAACCGGAAGTTAGATTCATATTGTTAAATCCCGCGCCTATCATCACCTCATTCACCATTTTTGGTCGTTTTGTCTAGTTATTTATTTTATAGTGCTGCCATCTATTGATTTTCACCGGAACTATTATGGAGAAAAAACGCCTTACAAATTGAACATCTGCAAATAAAAATCCCCCCCCGCGTCGCGTGTGAATCGTCGTCCCCGCCGACATTTTTACATCTTTTATGGCATTTTATTTTTCGGACAGATGGCGCGCCATACAGAAATGCTTGACTTCTCTTGCAGATTTATTGACAGTGAATTTTCATATTTGAATCCATGGCGCTGAAAAAAACTACTTACCATAAACTGTCCAGTGAATTTCTCGAATTAAATCCAACTCAACCTCAACACCATCAATCATGTGTCTTACCCAGTAATAAATTTTTTAATTATCCTATGTTAGGATATGTAAGATCTAATATTAGGACTAAACAAAAAGACTCGTTAAGCAAAAATCTTTCTTTTATTATATTTTTCTAAGACTGCTTACAAATTTATCACTTTTTTCACCCTCGTAACTCATTTGCTTCTGACAGAGATATTGGCGGATTAAAGACAGCTATCTGAATTTGACTCGTCCTACTGCTGAGAACTAAAGGGGTCGGAGTGGTGACCAATCCAGAATAGCGGCATTCGTAATCAGTGAAGTTAAGCAGCATTGATGGCGGCCAGCTTCTGGATGGGTGACCGCCAAAGCTCCTTCCCTCTGGCGGGGATTGCAGGAACTACAAATTCAATCATCTTAACCTCATTGAAAGAGTAGATTCTGTAAAGCCAGTTTAGTTTAGAAATAGAATATATAGACCTGCGAAAGCAGTTATGGAATAAAGTAGACCTGCGAAAGCAGTAATGGAACAAGAAAAAAAAAAAAAACGTTAACCGTATACATACCATGATATATGATCTAGTTTGTTGACATGATACATTTAAAAATATTTCAAATAAGTTTGTTGCTAGTAATATCATTTAACACTTACAATTATCTCTTTGTCTGGCTTTTCCGCCACTAAATTCAGATTTTCCATGTTATAACCTCTTAAAATTCAAATTATAAATAAAATTTGTCTTAACCTCAAAAGTCACGGATAAACCATTAATCTCTATTTACGCTAGATTTACAACTGATTTTCCTCACCTATATTTAACTTTTGAAATGAAAAAAACCTATCTCGATCCCAGTTTGACTCCAGTGCACTACCTCCGAGATCAAGTTTTCAATAATTCGCAAAACGATTTTAAAATTTGTCTTTCAAAATAAAGAAATAAATGCTCAGAAATTTGCAACTAGATATCACGACATCACAAAATATTTAAATATCGCGAAATATTGCACCTTTTCTCGAAAATAAGGAAAGTAAATATTATCGTTATCCAATTGTTTGCAAAAAATGAATAAAGAAGGTAGTGCATTGGCGTCAAATCTTAGATAATAGAATCCATAGATAGGACAATAGCTTCAGAAAATGTACATATGGACATCCATAAGCTAAACACGAGGTAGGCTCAATTTTTTCGGACGAAAACAAACAATGTAAATGGAATAGGAATGTCCGATCTATGGATTCTATTATCTAAGCGTCAAATTTGGTTCGCCATTTTGCCCGTCAGTTGGGAATCTAGCGTAAATAATAGAGACCAATGGCTTCAATATTCTGACATATGTCAGAATATAGCTGGTATCGGGAAAACGGGCACTCATAAGCTAACACATATAGGCAACTTGTGTTACAAAAAAAAAACAACCGAGAATTGCTCGCCTGCTTTATACTGTGCTTATGGCTCTAGCAGGCGAGCAATTCTCGCGTACTGCGGATTGCATAGCTACCCCCGTAATCCCGATACCAGCTATTGAAGAAAATTTTCGGTTTCATTCAACGTTGTGCCACTCTCGGTTCTCTGTACCAGCAAGGATTTTCAGTGTATGATAAAGCTGTCGCGAGATTTTTTTCGTATACCGATATGCTATGTTTCACGGCCGTGCTATGTTTCTAAAAGGTTTAAAAGAATATGTAACGCAAGTGCTTAATGTAATTTGTTGTGATAAAAAAGTGTACTATGTTGTGGTTCTCAATCTTGAATCTGTGGGATTTTTTTATAAATGCCGCGACTTTTAAGGCGAGATATCTAAATAAAGCCATTAAGCCAAGTTTTGTTGCAATTAACATGGATACAGGTATGGAATGAAGTAAAAACAACTTGTTTGATTGGGAGACAAATATATTGGTTGTGCTGAATCATTTCCGTTGAGGGTAAGTTTTAAAATTATCTATCAGTTTTCTTTGTCAAATACTAATAAAGCTCTTCAGCATCTTTCTTTTGCTTCAGTTGTAGAAGTGAACTGATAATTTAATGTCATATATTCCTGCTATTGATTTCTTTTTTAATTTTAAAAATTTTAAATGCAAAGTGAAAAATAATTAAACTTCAGGGTTATATTAATTTAAATATAAATTGCTAATTTAACAAATATTCTTGAGCTATATGAAACTCAAACTGCTAACATTTTACCTACAAAATAGAAATAAAGATACCACTAAACTTGCACTTCTTTGTCTGTCTTTTTCCCTACTATATACATATTACAAGCATTAAAAGATTATATTTTTATTTGATAAATAATTTAAAAATGATTCAGCATAATTTATATTAAAAAATCATAATTGTGTAAAGGTATGTGCACTGAGAAATAAAAAGTTTTGTCAGAAGTTCAAAAATAAGTTTTAACAAAAGTGATAATTAAATTAAAACTTGAAAGTTTATTTGAAAAACATTTGAATATTTATGTTTTGATTTCGAATATTTGCAAAAAAACCTTTGAGTTTTTGTTTAAATCTCATTTTCACCAGAACTTATTCTGATCTTGTGACAAAACTATTGGTTTTTCAGTGTGTATATGAAACAGGGCTGCTTATACAGTATCAGATTAGTTGTTTGATAATGTTTTTGATTTGGAAAATTTCATTTGATGACAAATGGTTTACAGTTAAAACAAACTGTCTGGAATAAGACATAAGTGTCACAGTTTTATACAGTATATGCATGCACACAAATATTAAAATTATTAGTTGTATTTTTAATTTGAATTTTAAATTTTGTTTAAATAAAAAAACAAAATTAAAATTTGTAAATGGTAACTCAGAACTGGAACATAATAATTTTTGAAAGATAAGTATTTAATTTTATATATCCCAGAAGTTTTCAAATTAAAAATAAGTAAAGATGCAAATTACCCAAATTAAATACAAATGCAATAGATGCAAGCAAGTGATTATTATATTCTTTCATTGAAGACCATGTTTTAACCGGACATACCCATTCTTTAAATAAGCTTAATTAATCAAATCACAGGATTTAAACAATCAATACCATTCATTGAAACAGTGTTCATTACTCTATTTTTTTTTTCACGTTGTCTTTTCCTTTATTGTACTGTTTTCAGAAATTTCAGAAGTTTCAGTATCCTTTCCAACGGCTTTCTTGGGATAAATGTATGCCTTCTTGTAAAAATCCCAGAACAGAATAAGCATGAAGAAGTTTTGAGGCAAAAATATTAACACAGCCCATATAGGATATTCACATGTTGGTTGGAATAAGATAATTGTAAAGTGAATTATGATGCATAAGAACTGAAACTAAAAAAAAAAAGAAAAAAAATTATTATGTTGCCAGAATGTTTGAAGCTAGATTGTCCTTAATTAAAACATAATAAGTTATGACTTCGAATTTTCCCATATGTTTTTTCTGTAGGGTTTGTAATGTACTACAATAAGTCGGAATTTGATTCGAAATTTGTGAATTATGGCGGTTTAAATTATTTAAAAAAGGCTGTTCATCAATTATGAATTTTTTTTTTTTTAAATCTTTAACCCCCCTCCCATTGTTGTGAAAAAATAGGTTTTCTTGTAGTGAGTTAGTATTGACGCCATCATGTTTGATGGCCTAAAATGGTGACGTAATTATTAGGCAACTTTATTGTCTAAATATCAAACTTTACCATTTGAAGTTGAGTAATGTATTTTTTCCACCAAAGTTTCTTTTTGTATTCAGGGTTATAGTTAGTCAGAAAGTAATAAGAATACATCACGACGTGTACAAAAGAGTTGATCATTCCCATAAATACTCCGTGGCCACCTAAAACAAAGTGAATAATGCATATTACATCATTTTATTTAATATTGTAATTACTTGTATGCGCAGTTACCTGCTAAATATTTAGTGCCGCCCCATCCCACTAAAACCATTCCTGTATGATGGTAAACATGAAGAAATGTTACTTGAGAATTTTTCTTCCGCAAAATGAAAAATACCTAAAACATATTTTTAAATTAAGTTCGATTGGAAAGAATGAGGAGCACAGCTGAAATGCGAATCCACCGGGATATGTATCTGACTGTCCTTTGACAATCCCCATCCCTAGGGATAGGAATAATTAAGTACTATGGTAGCTAAACCAAAATTATTTCAGCAGCTTTCCTCATTATATCATCAACATAAAATGAAAAATTACTACTTACAGTATCTAAAAGATCCACCACTTTTAACATGTAATATAGCCATACAAATTTAGCAACTAGAAGAGCTTGAGGATCGTTGGAATAATCGACTGGTTCGCATAGCCATTTATATTTCCCTGTCGGCCCATAGCAATGTATTATAGACTAAAAAATTAAATGAGAATTTTTTCTCCCGAGCTTCAGGTATTTTATATAAACACTTACTTCTACCACTAGCCACGAACATAAAAGTACTTGAACTGCGTTATATATTTGTATTAATCTGTCAACATTAAAAGGTTTCCGATGTTCCATAAGGGCAGGACCGAGTCTATGCACAAAATAATGGTAAAATCCTAATACCGCAAAAACAGCCCATGGCCCTCCCACTAAAAACCAATCATTTGTTCTTGGATCTGAAATCAGAAATTTATTTTTTTTAATTTGTTTTCAAAAAAAAAAAAAAAAAAAAAATTGTTTTGTTGAAGCAAATAAGTCATAGAAAGCGAATAATGGTATTTTATCAGTGAGTGAATAAATTAATGATTACATGCGATTAAACTGCGAAATATTACATTTTCCGCTTTAGCTTACCACTATAATCTTCATTAGCTTTCCGATATACGGTATAAAGAGCTTTAAGTATCATCGCCATTTTCGGTGACTTTTTTGATACCTAAAAAAATTTATTTATTTTTTTAATAAGCTTTGTTAACAATCTTTAAAAGATTAAAAAAAAATGGAATGGAGTTTCCCAATGTGCGCTGAAAACTAATCTTGTTTTCGAAAATTTTATTAACTTTAATCCTAATACGAATATTTTTATTTTATTTTTATTTATTTATTTATTTCTTATTCTTTTTTAAACTTTGAAGTATTACTTTTTCTTAATTAGGTATTTATTTATTTATTATTTATTTATTTTTTTATAAATTTTTCGGAATTTCAAAGTCCAAAAGGTTGAAGTTTAATAAGACCGGTATTTTTGAAATATTATCGTAGTTTATACAGTATACTGAATATAATCCAGGCTTTCTAAAAATAATTACCTAGCACTTTTGAATTAACAAAATCTCGTAATATTGATTTTAAATGTTGATGGTGCAGATTTTAATAATTACATTTTTTAAAGTTTGCTCATAGTAGTCTGTTGACTTCAAATAAATTATTTAAAAATTTTACTTGTGATAGAATAATAGTTAAACGTATTTTATTAATTTTCAAATTTCAGAAAACAATTCTTTTTTTTTTTTTTTTTTTTTTTTTGCAAAATCAGGCAATAGCGTCAGTTGACGTCATCTATTTTATTCGATCGCTTTCGATGAAAACACACTTTCCTTCACTTTTTGATTTCCAAGTTTCATCCACAGTTTCTATTCATTTTCAATATCCTTTTCAAAATCAGCATCAGAAATATGTACTTAACCTTGCTGCGTCGCACTTCATCAAGGATAAGCACTAAATGCGGCACTTTAATTTTAGTGTTCGCTACCGAATTCAGGCTGCAGCCTAAACTTTATCACTAAAGCACCTTTAACCTTTTGCACTTTTTTTTTTAAAATCGGTCTTATGTTTTCGCAAAATTCGATCAAAAAATTTTAAATTTGAACTCACCTTTTTATATCGATGTCACCGATGTATCAAGAATGACTGAACAGTTCGGAATGAAGGCCAATGCAACTGAAAATATGTTAATTTGAATAGAGCATCCGGTTAAAGGTTTGTTGCCCGATTTTTACGACGTCCACTATGAGACTTATTTCGGGCTTTTTATGTTCTGTTGTTTTCAACGTATTTTCCGGGAATGTTCTTTTCTAATTACATACAATATACATGAACACTTCCAAGTTATTTTAAATTTTTTTTTTTTGGAAAAAAATTAAGAAAGGTTTGAAAGAACGGTAAAACCAAGTCGTTAATTGTAACTTAATTTATTGGCTCATTTTTACATGGAGGATCTTAATTTTCCTGTGCTATTCATTATAAAGACACTTCTTCACATGGGTGTTTTTTTTTTAAAGTCCTATTTATTCTCAATTTAATTTGTCACAGCTCCTTTTTATTCTCGGTAGACTTGATCATTGATGAGATTTTGATGTTATCATCTTTTTGTATGCTATCTTTATCAATTACGGTAACTTCTTTTGGTGAATTTGATGACGATTTAATATGAACGCCGTTGCTGGTCGATTTAGGAGTTAAGTATGCTCTCTTGTAAAAATTCCAAAAGAGAGCAAGAATTAGAATATTGTGGGGAAGAAACGCGCAGACGGCCCATTTTGGATATCCGCAGTTTGGTTGAAATAATACTTGACCAAATTGAATAATTATTGCCAGAAATTGAAACTGAAAAAATAAAAAAAACACAATGTTTAAAAAATCGTTCAGTGTCAGAAAAGCGTTTATAAGAAAGTGTTTTTTTCCCCTTTAGCTTTCATTCATTTGAAAGTCATTGGCCTAAATAGCTTTTTCGACTTTCGTTCATCAGCCGTCGGGTTGATAACCTTTTGGTTTATTTACTTATAGGAATAGTGTGAAACGTGTAAGAGCATAAGAACACGTGGACATGATTGCCTAAAAAGTTCGTTACCCAATTTTTACTTCCTATAAAATTTGGCAAACGGAAGTACTAGATCTTAGTTTAATGAAATTCATATAATGATAACTAGCGGCTAAACAATGCAAAAGAAGGTGCTTATATTTTCCTTGTTTAGATCGTGTCAGAAATGAAATATTTTAACATTTTTTTAAAATTATGTCCTATGGAAAGGGTAGTTTAGTGTATTATATAAATTCTTTATTCAGAATGTAAAATGTATCTTACACACCTTAGAGGTTCAAAAGCACCCTGTTAAGCTCATATAAAAACACATTGTAAGCGTGTAGTATACTGTCATATGAAAGAAGAAAAGGTTGTATCAACGTATTATTCATTAATCGAACAATAAACCGATATAGAACAATAGAACCGACATACATTCAAAAAACTCAATTTAGAACCTCAATTTAGAACCTTTTTGCAAAAAATCAGGACCACCAAGACATTGGCTGCAGCCCTTTTTATTCTATGAATTTAAACGTCACGTTCAACTCTGTCCTACTAATTCCCTTTAGATAAAAAATATCTTTCCAGATGATGCTTCAGTCCGGACTGAAGGGACTGATGGAAGGCATCTCTAATACTAAGAAATTGTAAGAATTATTAATAATGCTTAATCAACTCTTGCTGTTTTTTGGTAAAAGGAAGCCCTTATACCATTTTGGCTAAAATCCCATTGGACTTTTGGGAATTCGTACAGCAAAGTCCGCAGCTAAAATATTTTTGAAAGAACTGCCAAAGCAGGGCATAAGGAAAGAATTTATATAAAAACGTTTTTTCTCTTGAATTAGGAACGAACTGATGTATTGTAATTTATACGTGTTGTGATGTATTATGTAAGCAACTAATTGACGTCTTTATTGAAGTGTACATTCGTAGGCGACTTTTACATGCGATTAAAATTGAGGAATAAAGTTGAAAAAGCATAAGCTTTACATAACTGACCAACAGGCATACGATCCAGAACATTGAAGTCCAAAAAAAAACCCCAGACGTATCTAAAGTACATAATTAATTGTTCAGTTTAACTTGCTGTGTCGAAAACGCTCTGAATTGTTGTAGCTAGGCTTTGCTTTTACCATCTTTTTAAAAGGACACACCGTTAAGTTTTGATGTAGCTAATGACAAGTTCCAAATGTTTTCTTAATACTTTTATTAGCATGACCGATTAAAACTTTTTTTTTCTATGGGATAATAATGACGTAGACAACTTTTTCATCTTCGCATCAAAGTCGCAGAATGCATTTAATCTCTATCCGAATTCCTATACTTTTATAATACTTTGCTTAAATAATGTCAAGAAGATAAGTAGTAGAAAACTTGTATAACATTCGAATGTAATAATACTGTTTGAATGTAATAATACTGGATCCTTTTCAGTAGCCAGTCTGGATAGCCAGACATTGCAATTACATAAAGCGCTCTTAGCAACCCCCTTCATATTTTGAACTTTAATGTTATGGATTTACCTCATGGTACAGTGTCCAATTTAGAAACTCTTTGAAAGCTTTAGGTGATTTTAATTACGCTACAAGAAACTCTAATTGGTTTTGAAACCAATCAATCCACGAAATATTTTGTTTCAGACTACCCAAATAGTAAAGTCTATCCAGTCCCGAGGACGTCGTCAGGACGTCATGAGAATATTTATTGGACCTCCATTGGATTTACCTATGTCCGCCCTGATCCAAAAAGCGTCCTTTAAACGTCCTATGGATATCCCATAAATTTGGTTATCCTGTGGATATCTAGTGGACAATCCACAGGGTGTCCAGTGGATTGAAAATGCTATCTGGGTAGTTATAGACACCTATCAAATTCACAAATTTCAAAAATCCATCAGAGTTTTTGGATAATCGAAAAGTGTTTTTTTGTGACGAAGAAACTGGTAGCAGTATCTCAACTGTATGGTGTTAGTTATTAGTGCTTTTCTGACAACAAAGAAGAATCACCTTCGCCAACGAATTTGATCTGTTTTTGCTCTTTATACCTTCGTCTTTGCTTTTTACTTCACTCAGAGGTTCGTAAAAAGTCAAATTTCATTTTTCTAGTCTTGTATCAAAAATAGTCTTAAATTTCTTGCTTATGGAATTACTAATTTTTCGTTAATTTCTTTACCATTTGGAGCTGTGTCACATATTTTTTCCACCAGACGTTGGCTCTACTTCCTGGGTAATAACTTGTTATGAAGTAATAAGAATACATGACTGCGTGTACAAAGCAATTTATCATCCCAATAAATGCTGACTGCCCACCTGAAACATTTTTTTTTTTTTTAAATCAAAAACATTTTTAAGAGCTAGTGAATATAGGTATACCGAGTTCGTCATATTTGTGTCTACTAAATTGTTGATCCCCATATTTTAATAAAAGTATTTCGTGGCGTAGATATTTTACAGTATTTTGTCCAAGCCCTACCAATGCTATATACGGCAGTGTCCGACAGTTAGAACGTCTGCCATGTTGTTGGAGACCAGATATCTTCTAGGTTGACTATTCGCAAAGTACCTAAAAACCGACAACTTAAGCAGTCACAAATTCTTAAATTTGCGGACTTTTAGTTTCTTAGTTTGTCGATTTTTTTGGGCTTTTCGCACACCCAATTTAAAAATACGTTGCCTCCAACAATATGGCGGACGTTTCGGAACGTTCTAATTGTCTGATGTTTTTGGAAATATTTTTTATAGTATAATATAGTATATACATATTATACTAGTATATAGTATAGTATAATATACATATTTTATATAGTATTGGTAGGTCCTGATTTAGTCAATTAGAATGATTTAAGAATCTTTAAGTAACTGAAAACTTTTGAAACATTTTCCAGGCTTGCGTTCATTTTTCAGGAATCGAATAAAAAACATACAACATGAATTTTGCCGCGTTCGTTTTATTTAGTTCCTTATTAGTTGGGAGTATCTCACAAAAATTTCGGACAAATAGAGTGATCTTGTAAGGGCCTAGCTAATAGCAAAGAACAAAGAAGGAAGAGAGTGATCTCGTACTTATAGTGTACAATAGCCACCTTGTGGGCTCTGCGTCGTTTAAAAGATCCTCATTTTCCCCGTTTAATTGTTTTTTTATTTTTTATTTTTATTTTTTTCAAAATATCCCCAAACTTTTTAAATTGTACGTAGATACGAATTCTAAACGCCCAAAGTAAAGATTACTGGTCTCTGACTTTATTCTTTATTCATATTAACTTGAATGACGTCAGAACCAGTACTTTTTTCTTCTCAGGTGCGGAATTTATATGCTTACCTGGTAAAAATTTAGTTGCTGCCCAAGCGACTATTACCATTCCCGCATGATGGTATACATGAAGGAACGATATTTGAGAATTTTTTTTCCTCAACACGAAAAAAACCTGAGAAAACATAAAAAGTATTATATATCTAAAAGTAATAATTTTTACTGTTTTTGTTTTTTCTTAGCCTTATACTTACAGTGTCAAGCAGATCAATAACTTTGAGCATGAAATAAGCCCAAAAATATCGTGCTACTTTTAACGAAAATGGATGAATTGTATGGTCTACTGGTTCACACGACCAACTATAAGCTCCATATGGACCATAGCATTCTAAAACGGACTAAAATAATTCATAAATTAAAAGCTGTTCTCGGGTTAATATAAACCGGTCATAGGCAGGAGTGAATTTGTATATGTTGTTGGTAACTGGGGGGTGACTTTTGTAACTTAGTGCCCCAGAATGAGGGGAGGTTAATTTTAGATCAAATTTGAGCTTGTCTTGGTTTGGTCATTTTTGTCACACTCTAGAAACTTGGAAGCCCGTTATAAATTAGCGCAGAATAGAATGTACAAAGCCATTAGTATTTTAGTACATTTAGTACATTTAGTGCTTTAGTTTTACAGTAAAAACTTCGTTACTGTCTATACATTTTACATCCAGATTAGTTTTTAAATAGGAAAGCTTTGGGAGTTTTTACCGTACGTATGAAGACCGATCCTATTACATTTCGGCAACAAGGTTGACGTAACACGTTTTTTTCTTCTTTTGGCTTAAAAATTGACTGGAGCCAGTATATATTTTTGGCGTAGGACTACGTCTTTCTTGGGGATTCACGTAACTTGGGGATTTCCGCCTCTTTGTGAGTTCGGATGTTTGCAACCATTATCAAATATTATAATTCATTAATAGTAAATAGAATAACATAGGTATAAAATAAATAATAAATAATAATAAAAAAATTCAAATAAAAGTCAAAATTTTTCATTTTTTTTTTCCCGCAAAAAGAATAAAAAAATAAATGAAAGTTTTCAGCTTTTTTGGCAAATAGAAAAAATTTAAAAAAAAATGAAGAAAAAAAAGGAAGGAATTTATATATTTATATTAATTAATATTAATTTATATACAGTCGACTCTCTCTATAGCGTAAACGCAGGGGCCGAACAGATATTTACGTACTACAGAGAGTTACGTAAAAACCGATGTTGACATAAAATAGAATTTTTTTCTCGAAAGAAAAAAAACTTCACTACTAATAAGAAAAATGATTTTAATGGTTAATTTTAATGAAGATTTAATTTTGCCGAGTTGAAATGCTACCGATAAACTAACTAAAACGGAACAAAATAAAATTTTGATTCAAAGGTGTCATTTTCGATGCAAGATACTACAGGTTTAAAAATCGCGAGTTAAAAATATTTTTGCGGTTGAACATTTATTAAAAAAATATGACGTCATTTTCGTTTTTTTATAAAAATTTAATAATAATTTTGCCCTTTTTACATGTAAAAATGGTCATTTTCTCTTTCAAAATGGCAAATTTCCCTTCAAAATTGAAAATTTCGTTACGTACTACAGGGAGTGGCGTTACGTATAAAGCGGAGTTCAAATACACGGTGTTATATGGGAATTCGGCCGGACCGTGCCAATTTTTACGTACTACAGGGGTTTTCGTTATAACCGATGACGTTATAGAGAGAGTCGACTGTATTATAATTTATATTAATTTCCTTCTTAGAAATTAAAATGTCGCAGCAGACAAAAAAAGTTTTGACGAAAATATAGTTAGAGTTTTAGTTGGCTAAAAACTGAAATAAAAGTCAAAATTTTTAATTTTTTTTCGCAAAAAGAATAAAAAATACCTAAATGAAAGTTTTATGCTTTTCTTTTATTTATTATCAAGTTATTAATAATAAATTAGGCCCCAGGGAAAAATAAGGGGCTTTGAATTTTTCAATTGGGGATTTTTGTTTGTGAGTTAGAAAAGTTCGTAAAATCACCTTGAAAATTAAAATGTCAAGGCTCTCTATTACCCTACCCTAGATCCACACATACACCATACACCATACCCCACAACTCTTACCAACGCAACGAGAAAAGACGTAGTCCGACGTAAATAAATACGGCTATGACATTATAGCTTACTCCCAGTAGAAATTGATTGGAGCCAGCATATTTGTTTTTAAATTTACAGTTTTATCGTAAAATAGACAGTCCGAATAAAAATGTTAACAAATAAGCTAAGCATTTTTTCTCTGGCCTGAAATCTGCACCGAATGCGAACGGATCTATCAAATAATTAAGAACTTATTTTGGTGTTTCATGAAAGCTTATCGATGCCCGGCGGATAAGAAAATTTCGTAGGTACAGCAACTCGATAGCAGATTTTATTATTAAAATTTAAGTTAACTTAATTGAGGGTTTTTTATATAAGATGACGAAAAAAGCATCAGACTAATAGTAAAATATTAAGTGATAGTCAGTCGGTGTCTTTATGTTACGCTGAAAATAAGGGAAAACACCTTATGTTATTCTGACCAACTTACTTCTACAACAATCCAGGAACACACAATCACTTGAAATGCATTATATATTTGCATTAGCTTTTCAATTTTATAAGGTTTTCTATCTTTCATCCATTCTGGCCCCCATTTGAGAACAAAGTAATTATATAAGACAATTAGAGCTGCGACTGTTAAAGGAGAGTCGATTAAAAAAAGTCTCTTGTTTTAGGATCTGAAAAAAAAATTGGAAAGACAAGATTATTTAGAATAAATACTACTACTACTTACTATTATTACTGTAAAACCAATGTTATTATTTAATCGTTTTTCTTGAGACACTCTGACCAAGACCTTATCAAGGATTAATTAAACTGCTATCTCAAGGAGTTACGACTAGCATAAAGTTTGTTTACCTTAAAAGCCACGTTGTTTTACTGCGCGCTTTCAATAGTTTAAAAAAAGTTCGTTATACTTAAATTTTATTACATAACGTAAGATCAATGAAAATCTTTCATTTTACGAAATAATTGTATTTATATTCGTACATTTACATTTTATTAAAAATATAACTTACCACTTAATTCGTTGTTAAAGTACTTATATCCATTAATCGTAGACGAAATAATGGCCGCCATTGTCTTTGCCCTTGCAAGTCACCCACTAAAAGTAAAGAAAAAAAAGCTCAATTCAATACAGTATTCCTTTAAAATTTATGTAAACAGTACTGTTCGTTGTATTACATTAATGTTGTAAGTAGGACTCCGTTATATGTAGATGTTTTAGTTGTAAGTTTCAGGTGTTGATTTAAGCTTTTAGTGTTAGTCTTTTCAGGTTATTAAACCATTTTGTTTCCTGTATAATTTTTGTTGGTCAATTAAGAAAATTGAAGTTTAACTGTTATCAACTTGTAAAAAGTTGCGTTTGAATTCAGGTTCAGATTAAGAATGATACTTGTTTAAACTGTTTCTTTTTTTTTTTTTTAAGTATATTTTATTAAAAACGACCCAGTTAATATTGATTCATTTAAATATTAGTGAAAAGCCTTTTATTTAAAGAACGTAAATAATTAGGCTAGTTAAAGGTATTACTCTATATTACCATTCGATCAATAAAGCAAACTTATTCTGAAGTAGGAAGTATATTTTTAATATGTGAAGGTTTAATAAATTATTACTTTGTAGTTTTTGTTTCATATTAATATTTAAATTTTCCAGACTGGAAAATAACTAAAAGCGTCATGGAAACAGGAGAGGAGATTGCATGACATCGTTTCTAAAATATAAACAACTTGTTTTGGTCGTTTTCATAGGGCAGTATAGAATCCTTTGGTCTGATGCCAGCTTTGCTCCACCCATAATACGTATTCAGAAATAGATATTATCCCAAGGGTTAGGCAAAGGAGTTGTTTTCCAAACGGGGTGGGCGCTTTTTGCCACACGAGAGGCGAGCGAAGCGAGCCTCGAGTGTGGCTAACGCCCACCCCGTTTGGAAAACAACTCCGTTTGCCTAACCCTTAGGGGTAGCTATTTTTCCCAACGAGTGATGAAAACCACGGGATTTTTTGAAAAATTTAGGATGGGAAACGGCAGAAAACCTTTGAAAAATGTGTAAAAAAAAAAAGTTCTTGGTGTCGTTTTAATGCGGGTGAGGCTTAAATGAATTGATATAAAGTTGGAGTGAAGATTTCCCCCTCCACAAGTGCGGAGTTGACAGAAAAAAAAGTCATGTGTACGTTGTTAAAGAATGAAAAGTTTTGGATAATATTAAAGATAAAAATTTATATTGTTCTTTTTTAATCTTTTTCCGATTTTAATTAACTAATTTGGAGTTTTAAGTTATTTAACGTTCTTTTTTTTTCATCAATATTGCACATAGTGAACATAATCTTAAAAAAAACAAAAACAACTCCTCGCACGCATAGTCGTTTTCGCATCAAATCTCGTGTTTCGCTTATGGAACATATTGAAGTTACGATTCGTTTTGCAGATCGTAGTAGCAGATTTCTTTTTTTTTTTTTCACAGAAACTTTCGTTAGAATTCGTGTTTCGCCTATGTCAACCTTATAGGCAAAGAACATCTTTATCTCAAACTGAACAGCCGTTTAAATATACTCATAATATCTCAACGGGACGAAATTTTACGTGGGGAAAAGACGTACTTTGACCGCAAAAGTTAGTCAGTTAAAATCCTATTTTTCATCATGAGTTGGGAAAAATATTTTTCCCAACTCATGATGAAAAATAGGATTTTAACTGACTAACTTTTGCGGTCAAAGTACGTCTTTTCCCCACGTAAAATTTCGTCCCGTTGAGATATTATGAGTATATTTAAACGGCTGTTCAGTTTGAGATAAAGATGATCTTTGCCTATAAGGTTGACATAGGCGAAACACGAATTCTAACGAAAGTTTCTGTGAAAAAAAAAGAAAGAAATCTGCTACTACGATCTGCAAAACGAATCGTAACTTCAATATGTTCCATAAGCGAAACACGAGATTTGATGCGAGAACGACTATGCGTGCGAGGAGTTGTTTTTGTTTTTTTTAAGATTATGTTCACTATGTGCAATATTGATGAAAAAAAAAGAACGTTAAATAACTTAAAACTCCGAATTAGTTAATTAAAATCGGAAAAAGATTAAAAAAGAACAATATAAATTTTTATCTTTAATATTATCCAAAACTTTTCATTCTTTAACAACTTACACATGACTTTTTTTCTGTCAACTCCGCACTTGTGGAGGGGGAAATCTTCACTCCAACTTTATATTAATTCATTTAAGCCTCACCCGCATTAAAACTACACCAAGAACATTTTTTTTTTACACATTTTTTAAAGGTTTTCTGCCGTTTCCCATCCTAAATTTTTCAAAAAATCCCGTGGTTTTCATCACTCGTTGGGAAAAATAGCTACCCCTAAGGGTTAGGCAAACGGAGTTGTTTTCCAAACGGGGTGGGCGTTAGCCACACTCGAGGCTCGCTTCGCTCGCCTCTCGTGTGGCAAAAAGCGCCCACCCCGTTTGGAAAACAACTCCTTTGCCTAACCCTTGGGATAATATCTATTTCATTACTCATAAACAGAAGGAGCCGCTTTCCGCGCATGCGATCAGAGCAGAAAATGACTTTTCTCGCATAAGCCAAATTAAGCCTGTTTTACAGAAGACTTTGTTTATGATTTATAAAATCATCTCTAGTTTTTCTGAATATTTTAGCATTGATTCGTAATGAAAAACACCTTGTTTAACCTAAGAAATCAATGAATTTTCCGTTTCGGTTTTTTCAAAATAAACCTCATCCGGAAAATTCATTTTCCTCCCTACACCCAGAAAAATGCTGCTTTGGGTCTAAGCAAAAATGCTTTGCTGCAAAGCATTTTTGCATAACTTAGGTCTAAGCAGAATAAATGTTTTGTGCAAAAACTCGTGATTGCTTTGCCGCAATGCATAATGTCGACAAGTTGAGCCATGTTGCTTTGCGGCAAAGCATATTTGTTTTGTCGCTAAGCAACATCGCTTGTATTGCGAACGACGCATATTCCTTTTTCTGGGTGTAGGTTAATAATATACTATTTTATTGGGGGGAAAAAATTGGAATAGAAATGATAGATGATAAGAGATCTCCCGTAATGCATTTTCAAGCACTCTGAAAACAATTTTTGTCCATGTGTATAGGGATAGGCTCCGAGCGACTTTTTTTAAAATAAATATACACTTAAATATACCTGTTTACCTTATAGAAGCGTATATATTTCCATCACGCAATTAGTTCGCGGAAAATATTGCTTTTTTATAAGCTAAACATGATTTTAATGGTGGCGCTGCAGTCAAAGTCGCTCGGAGCCTATAAAATTCGCCATGAAAGCGGGGAACTTTCTGCTTTTGTTTGTCATTTTTCAACTGCATTTTTTAAGAATCATGAGACTTCTTTTATTTAAAAAAAAAAGGGAAGCGATAATTCCTAAACGAATGTAGGCCTACTGATAATTAAATGTTCCGAAAATAACGAAATCCGGATCTCAATATCCGGATGTTATTTAATAATCACTGAAAAAAAAACATCAAAATATCGCATTGTTGTGTGATGTCAAAAAAACTTGAACTTGATTTCGGCTAAAATTCCGGTTTCCAAAGTGACGAATTATTAACCTTGCGTTTAATGCGTAAAAGAGAAATAAAATATTTTGGGAAATCCCATGTAAAAGAGTTGAAAACAACTGGGCAGACATTTGCGTTTATTGTTATTAGGGTTTTACTATAAAAATTTAAATATCAAGATATTAGTTTTAGGGTCAATATATACGTAAGCCTATCTCTACCTTTTTTTTTTTTCTTTGCTCTAAAACTTCAATGTGTGCATATATTTACGTTGATTGGATTCTACTTATTAATTATTTAGAATTATTTTTGCAGCTGAAATTAAGATTTTGCTGGCATTAAAAATTTGGCGTTTTTGGCGAAAAACACAGTCACAATCCAACACTTATTATTCTAGATCTTGGGTCTATGGCATTTGCTCCAACGAGCAGATGCTCCAAAAAAATTTTGGATCATATGCAAGGGTATGAAATTGCACTTCCTCCAAATTGCATAAGCTCCAAAAATTTTTGGAGCATATGCAAGAACTATGTGTTTTTTATATTGCATTTGCTCCAAAAGTTTTGGAGCAAGTGCTAAGGTTAAAAAGGTTGATTTGCATGTGCTCCAAAGAAAAAAAACCAATTGTTTCCACGCAATTTCCACTTAGGTTATTTTTAAAACTGAAAACCAGTTCAAATTTTAATAACAGCCTGGTGTCTACCGACCTTGAAAACCTTTAAAACCTTGAATTAGCCTTGAATTTGAAACTGAACCTTAAAAACCTCGAAAACCTTGAAAAATCTTGAATTTCAATCATAATCTTTAGTAAACATCCTTAAATTTAGAACTTATACAGTTTTTCTGGAAGCCAATTTTCTCAACTATTAATGTTTTTTTTTTGGTCGCCTTTTTTTATTAGACTTATTTTGGAATTTTTTTTAAATTTAAAAAACGTTCTATTTTGCCTTATCTAAAAAAAACTGTTAGTTTTTACCTTAGTCTTACTTTTCTAAAGTAGAGCGTGTCCTTTAAAAAATAAAAGAAACCTTTTTTTTTTTTCTAAAAATGAGTCTTGAAAGCCTTAAAAAAACCTTGAATTTCAAAAATGTAGAGACCCAGTATTCAGTAGACACCCAGAATAATTTCGAACTTGAATACTTCGAATAATTTCGAAACTGAATATTACTGATTTTAAATTAGATGATATTACTGATTTTATTTAGAAAATATTTCTTTCTCCAACAAATAACTGAATAAGTCTATTTAAAACAACGGGTAGAAGCAATTTTTTTTTTTTTTTTTTTTGTTTTTTTGGAGCAAATGCAAGTCAACCTTTTTAACCTTAGCACTTGTTCCAAAACTTTTGGAGCAAATGCAATATAAAAAACACATAGTTCTTGCATATGCTCCAAAAATTTTTGGAGCACATGCAATTTGGAGCAAGTGCAATTTCATACCCTTGCATATGATCCAAAACTTTTTTGGAGCATCTGCTCGTTGGATCAGATGCAAAGGTCCCTAGATCTTTAATGCTTTGGAAGTAAGCTATCTTCTCATTCAAGAAATCGGACTGAGATATGGGGACATACGCCAACATAGGACTACGTTTTTGGGGTACTGTCCTAATATTGTTAAATTTAAACAATGAAACGATTTAAAAATTTTAAGGCATTTTTTTTTGCTCCTTTTTGGTTAAAAAATTCGAATTTTTTGATAAAAGTATAACTTTTTTTTTCTGGCACGAAAAAAACTTAAAATTTTTGATAGAAATAGTCAAAAGTTGAAAAAAGTTAGTCAAAATTTTAATTAAAGTCTTCAAAATTAGAATTTTAATATTAAAACATTGCTTTAGCTCATATTTTTGGCTAAAGAAAAAGGGAGAAAATTAAAAAATGTAGTGAACATTTTATTTAAAATTTCTAAGTTCTTGTTTTTGTTCGTGTAGTCTAATTTTAATATTAAAAAAAAAAAAAAAAAAAAAAAAAAAAGAGCGAAAATTTAAAAACAAGCTAAATAAAATTTTAAAGTCCTTGCTTTAGCAACTTTAAGTTTTTTGTAAAAGTTAAGCTAAGTCCTTGGTTTCGTTCATGTCGTCTAATTTTACTATTAAAAAAGGCCTAAAGTTTAAAAAAAATTAGTCAAAATATTATTTAAAATTTTCAAAGCGAACTGACTGACACCCGGACGGACACACCCACAGACAGCCCAGATTTCCCCAGGCTCTAAGACCGAGCCCTAAGCCAGTAGTCCTACGTCAAAACGTTTTTGCGATCAAATTGAGAATTATTATTTCAGAATTCAAAATCGTTATTAATCCCCGAATTTGATTCTGTAGGCAGGAGTGGATCTAACAATTTAAAAATTTATTCAGCGATCAGATACTAACTTGCTCTGATTTAGTAAATTTTTTCACATTTTAGAACTTCAGCAGCATTATTACGGAGATGCAGTAGAGCTATTACATGGTCATCCCACGACATACCGATGCCACAATTTTATACAGTAAAGTATTTAATAAAGTGCTAAAACGTTTCTTGATCGAGAAAATGATGAAAAATTGACGCCAAAATCTGATCACACAGAACGCTTAGCGATTGGGGAAGGAATGCGGAGATCAAAGTCTTAAATTTGTTTTTTGCTTTTTTGTGAAAAGTGAATGAAACGCAAAATAACCAGTTCTGTTGTTCCAATTCAGAGTCAGACCGTCGAATTTAAGTGAATAAATCGGAATAAATTATATTTTTATTTTATAAAAAAATTAGATTTTATAAAAAATTATTATTAGAAAAAATGTTTTTAGGAGATTTTTTTTTTAAGGAAAAATGATGGGGAACCCTCGCGTTGATTAACAGAACTTTGTGGACCAAATGGCCTTTGTAGAAAGAAATTTTTCCAGTAAACGTTAAGTTTATGAGCCTAAATTAATTATTCTTCAAGCTAAAATTTCCATTTTTCAACAGTTATAGTAAAACATAATAAAAAGTTGGAAAGCTACCTGCAAGAGTTTTTTTCTCCAAAATGCTCCTACAGCTATAGGTACACAATCCTGAGGTTCAATGACGTAATCTGTCTAAGCAAATAAAGATGTACCTGAGGCCATTTACTCGGTCAATGCCCCAGGGGATTTTCCGCTTTTCATCAATTAACTCAACCTTTATGTAACGTATTTATTTTTCTACGAAAAATATTAGATTTTCAATGCGTAAACACTGTAAATCACTGTCTTTTCAGCACAAACCAATGAAAAAAAAAAAAAAGAAAAGAAAATTAACGCGCAAGATGAATTTGAAAATGATCGAAGAAAACTAACGATATAATTGTTATATACAGTTTGAAATAGCGAAAAAAGAAGATCAGCCTCTGGCCTCCGAAGATGGTGAAAAACTTGTTTTCGCGAGAGCATGCTTTTTTAAACGAATCTTAATATTGCATTCTGTAGAGCTGATTTAATCGTGTGAATGTGATAAAAAAAAAATTGGATTACGTTCATTAATTTTCTACAATTTTTATTTTTTGTTTTGTTAAATAATATGCACGTAAAAAAAAAAAAAAAAAAAAAAAAAAAAACAATAAAACTATCACTCATTACACTTTTACTTACAAATTATGTCCATAGGAGAAAACAAGAACAGGTTTATGGACCTTGACTATGATCTTAGTTGATAGTATTATGTAAGAACAATTTGATATCAATGTCTTGTTTATTACATAGTACGAATAAAAATAACGTTAAATCGAACTTTTTATGCTTCCGAAATTTTTTTTAGGCGAATAAAGAAAGACGTATAAAATTTTTACTACGAAGCGTATGTATAGCATTTAATTACCCAGCCGAAAAACTAAGTTGTTAAAATGAATTATTCATTAGTGATGACAAATTAAAATTTTTAAAAGTCTGAGGAAAAAGAAGTCTGAATTATATTCTAAGAATCCTGTTGTAAGCTTGAAAATTTGAAGTCTTTAAACTGTTGTCTTTTATAAATCGATCTCAATGGTTTTAAATTTCTTATTCAACCCGTTCCAGCTTTGGGTAGTTTTAAATTTTGGATTAAAATCTTTTAAGTACAGAAATTCATTTGCTCCATACATGGACTTTATTCACTTGTCAAATTTGAATTTTCGTATTTGAAATGCGCTAATTTAACTGGGATATATGGCAGTAGTACAGTTACAATTTTGGTAAAAGTAGTATAACATTGACTCTAGCTTTTTCAAAGGAGCTTGATATGCAAAGGGAACCATCGAGTCAGCAAAATTTCTGTAGTTTATCCTGAAATGTGATAAATGCTGTTAATACAGAGTAAAAAAACCTAACATATCTTTATATAATAGTAGTAAAAATCCAATACAAAAACTATTTAAAATTCTCATAAATGCACTTCTCCGTAAAAGCAACCATTTATTTTACTTGTTCACTTTTTTATTCAGTTATTGAATTATTTTTAAAATTTTCTTTCAATTCTTTATAAAAATACTTATAATTTTCAAAAGTACACAACATGATGATTTTACTTACGGTGATTAATTTGGTAAAACACTGTGTTTCATAAAAATTAGATTCCAACTTAATTTTTTGTTTTTATTTTGAAATAATCGTTTTCAATTTTCTGAAGGTATTTTACATACGGTTTGCCCATTAGGACATGATCTACGTTGAAACAAGAAAATTGAATAAAAGTGTAATTAACTTAACAATCGTTTAAAGAGAGATCGATGAGTCGATCAAGGTTAATTTGTACGAAAACACAGTATTGTGTAGTACTTGTTCTTATCTATTCGGATTCTACTGTAATCATCTTTTGCAAAAACGCAAGACATAAACAAATCCAATGCCCAAAGCGTATCAATTACAAGTTTCATTACTTAATGCGCGAAAACAGTTATTTGGAAAATTAATATATAATTGTTTTTTGGAGTCATGCGTTAAATCCTCCTTTAAAAATGTCAAGCGCCTCATTGTTAATTTTTTTTTATTTTTTATTTTTACTTATTTACTTTTTTTTTTTTTTGATCTCAGGCTTTTGTGACAAGCTTGGATTCAGGGGGAAATTTTTCCGTTAATACTTAGAGGTGATGCAAGTATTGTGAAATAATACTATCTCTAAAAAAATTGGGTGAAAATATATTTTTTTTTTCTTAGCAAAAATATTTGTTTAATTTCAAGAGGCTTCTAAATTTGTTTATTTCAATTTTCCCGAAAGCAGCAAGTTTTAATCTATTTCAAAAAAATAAACATACCGTTTGGATAAAGTACTGTACACAACGGTAAAAATTTGTTGCAAGCCATGTAATTAGTGTACGAAACGTTGGAGGGCTTAAAACTCGGGTCTAATTAAAAGAGGCTGTATCGCGTCATTAAAAGAAGCCAAAGGGACGAAAGAATGCAGTGCAGAATTATACATTAGGGTGTCTAAAAAATGGAAAATGAAAAATGGTCAAATATCTCGAAAAGTTTCTAAAATATCTCAAAAATAAAATTGGAGTCTTCTTTGTTTTCTAAGGCTTTTAAAAGCCCCCCTGCTCCTACCCCCCCCCTCTTTTTTTTCAGCAAATGGCTAACTTGGCTTATAGCAGTAATGGGTTATTTATTTAGCTATGGGTCTTAACCTTTCCCCGCAGCAGCTATCATGTACACATACGATTTGGGAATGTCCTACTTATTGACGGCCAGCACATGTATATTAGGGTGTACCTTATTTTGCGAATTTTCGAATTTGATGTCAAGCCGTGTGGAATTTCGTTCTCTATGGGGCCCTAATGAACCCTAAATTTTTTCAGATTTTTTACTGAACGGGAAGACGTGCCGACTTGAGCTTTAAGTTCGAAAATTCCCATAAGAGAAAAAAAGTCGACAATTTTTTTTTTCGCGGAAAGACGTCGTTTCCTATGGGGAATTTTGCGTAGATCACGAATCTGAAGTCTGTTTTTTTATATCTGGTTTGGCTTTTGAGTTAAGAGTCCAAAATATGAGCAAAAATTAGGACTTAGTGCGTTTTGTCACTTAAGGAGGTTTTTCTTGCCACATTTTCTCTATTAACTCAAAAGCCAAACCAGATATAAAAAAACGGACTTCAGATTCGTGATCTACGCAAAATTTTCGATGGGAAAAGACGTCTTTCCGCGAAAAATAAAATTGCCGACTTTTTTTCTCTTATGGGAATTTTCGAACTTAAAGCTCAAGTCGGCACGCCTTCCCGTTCAGTAAAAAATCTGAAAAAATTCAAGGTTTATTAGGGCCCCTTAGAGAACGAGATTCCACCCGGCCCGACATCAAATTCGAAAATTCGCAAAATAAGGGACACCCTAATGTATATACATACAATGTCGGAAAATGATCGGAAAATCTCTAAACACTCATGGAGTTTTTCAATTAACTCTTAACTAATAAATCTCAATTTCAACCGTGGAAGCAGAATTTGGGAATTTAAAGCACCTTGCATAACCATTTTTTGAAAGGGTTCTGCAATTTTTCAATATGTAATCCCCAACTCAGCCGGTTATGAAAATTACATTTCGTCAAAATGGCATCCGTCAGAAAAAAATTAGTGTAGATTTATCGGAAATAATTTTTTTTTAATTGGGAAAAATTATTCTTAAGAGTTTTAATTTGGCCTCTCAAAACGTTTTCAACAACTTTTTCGGTTCACATCCTTTTTGGATACCCCGTATATAATTGTATTTTTTTTTATTTCAAGTAAAAAATTTATAATTATTTGATGTAAAAAGCGAAGAAACTGATATTTCGGAGAAGAGGAGCATGCTTTTAAATACTGTATGAACTTACCGCATTTTAATGAATCCCTGATTTATTGGCAAAGACTAATCGTTGTTTTAGCCACTTCAAACTTCTCACTTGCAGCGAATCAATCTTGAAATGGCACGCTTTGATTACAAGGTCTTCCTGTTCTTCCGATTTATTTTTTTTTTTTTTGCACAAAACTGGAATTTTGTCTTAAAATAACTAAATTTTTTAACAGTTTATTGCCTTGCTAAGATGCAAATCTTTTTAATAATTTTCTCAAAATCCTTAAATCCCTTTTCCCAATATCCTTATTCTGCCGACCAATCCGATTTTTTCCTATATCCATTTTTGAATCGAATTATTTTCTTTGTGAGTTGTAGCTACATGAAAAACACGTTCAATTCAAAAATGGAGATAGGAAGAAGTCGTTTAGGACGGCAGTTCATTTTCCATTATTTGATTTTCCTCTTGGCGATTTACGTGCATTGATATTGATTTGTTTCTTAAAAGTTTCAGTTTCAAGGTATATAAACCGATTTTACTGTTGAGAAGATGAACGGATTTATTAAAACAATGAAATTTTTTTCCTACGATTCCTAATAGAAAAACTTTCCCGCCTTGTATACCTAAGTTATCCGGTAAGATTTCTTGCGAAAGTAAACTCTTCGATTCTAGCGACATGAAGATTAGGAAATCACACGAAAACCGAGAGTAGCTATTAATATATCAAGTAATCTTAAACGGTAGACTGGACCTGGGACAACTAAGAAGTTAAACTAGTGGCATGGCATGTATATTCGTTACAAGAATGCTGGAATGTTAATTTCAGGAACTTGGTAATCATAACTAAATTTTCCATGAGTAGTTCGCACACTTATAACCCTATAATCTGCACTTGATGGTCATCTTTTGTTAATATATGCCTATAGTTCACACCGCGCTTGACGGAAGATATTATTCGATGAAAATGTGGGAAGAAATTGAATTCACTACTGTATTACGGTATGAATAGAGGTTCAGAATTGAGGTATTTCAAAATCCCAACTGATCGTTTTGACCCTCCCCATGACCCCCCCCCCCCCAGGCCTCCTTAAATTTTTTTAGGTGTTGTAGCATATTGTATGAAGGGCCATTGGAAATGGATTAAAATGAGACCTTGCCGATATTTCTAACTTCTATAGGTATCTACCTATAGAAATTAGATGAGCTGCATCCAAAAAAATGCTTTTTTGGATCTAAGCAAAAGTCCTTTGCGACAAAGCATTTTTGCATAAGTTTAGGTCAAAGTAGTAATTGTGAGTGCTTGCCGCAATGCATAATGTCGTCAAGTCTAGTAAATATGCTTTGAGACAAGCACTCACCAGTATTGTCGCTAAGCAACAAAGCTTGTGTTGCGAACGAGGCTACCCGTATGAAAATTTACTACCGAGTTTTTGTTTTTAAAAAGTAAAATATTTTTGAAAAATTATTTTCGTCTCAGACGGTAAATTCGGAAATTTTGTAGCTACCGAGATCTCGAAAATATTTAAAAAATTTTTTCGAATACTTTTGAAAAATTACAAATCTCAGAAATAATTACTGACTTATTTTCAAAAATCTCAGAAATAGTATTTGTTGTCCTGTCGGTAATACTTTCGAAATATTTCGAAATCTCAGAAGTTATCACCGACTTATTATTAAAATCTCAGAAGTTATTTTTGATTTCTTTCCAATAGCATTTTTGAAATATTTCTGAGACTTCAAAAATTGTTTTGAGGAGGAAATAATAGATTTTAACACAGAATTAATGTCCGAAATGCACTATAAATTTATTGCCATCATTCTCTTTACGCATTTTTATATTACTATTGTTATTATTATAAAATTTAATTTTATTTTTTTATTGCACAACGAAAAAATTAAATTTATATAAAAATTGTAATGGAAATGCGTAAGGATGAGAATGATAATAATATAACGTCATAATGTATATATTTCAATCATCCGTTTAACACAAATATTAAATGCAAACGATATCAATATAAAAATAAAAATATCAAATCTTTAAACATCATCATGGTTGAAAATCATTAGGGGACACAACAAACACTAATTTCACTGCACTATTGCTGCTGGAGAAAGTGTTAGCATCCACAACGCTGATATTTCGCAATTTTAAATTGACTGCAGCATAATATCCTGTGAACAAAAAAGTTTAAAACATTCATGAACTAGGATGTCTACTACCTTTCTATATTTGGCCGCAAAACCACATTTTAAACTTTTTTCCTCGAAACTGTTTTTTTGAAAAATGCAAAATTTTTAGAAATTTTCATAGCCTTAACTTTTTTTTTTTAATTTTTTAAGCCTTACTGCCTCCACTTGTGATTAAAATCTAGTTGAAAATTCATTTTAGGGATGGACACAAGACTAAATAGCACAGCAAAAAAATTTTTCAATGTGATTGATGTTTTTTTCTTGATTTTCTAAAAACCACATAAAATGTTGGTTTGTCTTGTGCTTTTTGCAAAAACATCAAATCGAAAACCAGCAGAAAGTTTGATTTTTTAAAGAAAAAAGCCTTCACAATACAAAAATTTATTCTGTTATGGCCTATCCCTAATTCATTATGGTAAAAATATTTGAAAGGAGAAATGTAGGTTTTTAGGTTTTGTAGGGTGGTGGGCATCCCCCTGTAAGTGTTTCAGATCTTTTTTTTTAATGATTAATTTAAAAATTTACAACAAAATGTCTTGTTATGGGATATTCCACTTCTCATTAACAGATGATTTATTCTCTGGTATCGATAATGTCAAAAAAAAAAAAAAAAAAAAAAAAAAAAAAAAAAAAAAAAAAAAAAGGCATTCTGGATCATTATTGAAAAAAAAAAATTACATGATTATTCCAAGAATTTATCCATCATTATAAATTGTAAAAATCATTCACCAATCATTAAAGAATTTACCATAATATGTACAAGCAAAAATGCATATTAAAAAAAAAAAAAACTTACATTCGGTATGTAGTATGCAGCATTCACTGTAGATAATGTTCTTCCCTCGGGCCCAGAATGTTCAAAATATGTGACTTCTGCACCGTGGATTGCCATTCCGGTCATGAATTTGCTAAAACAAAAGAAAAAAAAAACAAAGAAACAATTCTTTCCATTTCAATAAAAAAAAAAAGGGTGTACAATAATTTTTAGGTTAGGATGCTTGCTTATAGGAAAAAGCAATTTTTAAAAGGAAAAAAAAATACTTATCTGATTGAAATTAATATCCCTGAATTCTCCTTTTTGAATCGCAACAATCCGTGTTATTTTTTTCCAAATTCACAAGCAATTTCACTAATTAAATAATTAAATATAACGAAAAATCCGTTGAAAACATTACACTTCAGCCATTGTTGTTTATTGAAAATGACCGTTAGCAGCATTAACTCTAACGAACTAGTTGACGCATGCGTTGAAATGTAATTGTATTATTAAAAGATGACATTTCTTATCCGCTCGTCATTACTCCCTTAACCTTTTTATAATTAATGTAGGTTTTATTTTTAAAATGATGGTCTCTAGTTTAGTAAATTTGTATGATATAACGGACCTTCTATGCTTCTTAGATTATTGATTTTTTTTTCTTTAATGTACCTTTCCACATTTTTTTCTTATTGTAAAACATTTTAATTTTAAAATTCAATTTAATTATCCTAATTATATTTTAGTCAATAATCAACTGACTAACCAATTAATAAAATAAAATGATATCAAAATATTTTAAAATTCCTAGGTAACAATTAATAATTTAAAAGAGTGACTAAGCAGGGAAATGGCATGCTGATTCCGATTCCAGTGACGCTCGATGATTTTTCAAATGCGATTCCGATTCCGATTCTAAACTACGAGAAAAATTTTCCGATGCCGATGCCGATTTCGATTAGTTTCCATCGTTCAAATCTGATTCCGAATCCGATTCCGATCCCGATTAAAATCTGTTCCGGCATATCATCCCAGCTTATTTTGTTTTGAAAATATCTAATTTTTTTTTTAAGTTTTTAATAGCAAAATCGACTTTAATTGTAAAATAACTCATTATTGTATCTGGGAGAAATTTGGCCCCTGATTCTGATTCCGATTCCAGTGATGCTCGATGATTTTATGAACGTGATTCCGATTCCGATTCTAAACTACGAGAAAAATTTTCGCGATTCCGATTAGTTTCCGTCGATCGAATCTGATTCCGATTCCGATTCCGATTAAAATCTATTCGGCATACCATCTCTGTGACTAAGTATATATTAAAAAATAATTAAGAATAACTTTAAAGGTTGAAACAGAATTCATATTATTTTATATTATTATCATGTCAGGGCTGAGCGGATTAATGTGCCAAAATTTTTTGGTCCGACCAGGATCGACCAATGCGCTTGATCGTTTTTGGCCGTGCAGAAAAATTTCGTTTTCCGCGTGATCGCTTTTGATCGTTTATTGATCATTTTTGATTTCTTTGGTCGTTTTTGATCTAAAAGGGGTCACGCTAGATCAAAAACGATCAGAAACAGCCTTGATCGTTTTTGGTTTATGAATTTGTAGGGTTATTTTCACGCGGCACAGCCCGAAATTTTAATCATGGCATTGCCACTTCTCAGTAATAAGTTTATGCGCTTCGTACTGAGCTAAAAAAAAGAAATTTTTTTTTTTTTTTTTTTTTTTTTTTTTTTTGAGTTAAAAAATTTATTCCGATCATTGTTATTTCTCAGTAATAATTTTTGAAATACATATACTAAACTCAGAAATGTTTCTATTATATTTTTCAGTTCAAAAATATATCCACGGCATTCTCATTTCTCGGTAGTAAAGTTTGAAATATATACTAAACTCGGAAATATTTGTATTTTATTTTTGAGTTAAAAAATTTATCCCCGACATTTGCTATTTCTCGATAATAACTTTCTGAAATATTTACTAAACTCAGAAATATTTCTATTATATTTTTCAGTTCAAAAATATATCCACGGTATTCTCATTTCTCGGTAGTAAATTTTGAAATATATACTAAACTCGGAAATATTTGAATTTTATTTTTGAGTTCAAAAATATATCCCCGACATTTGCTATTTCTCGATAATAACTTTCTGAAATACTTACTGAACTCAGAAATATTTCTAATTTATTTTCCAGTTCGGAAGTTTACTCACGAAATTGCTTTTTTTGGGTAATAATTTTTCTGATTTTTCTTATTTGAAAAATAATTTTTCTAATTTCTCGTGTTTGGGAAATAATTTCTCAAATTTCTCGTATTTGGGGAATAATTTCTCTAATTTATGGTATTTGGGAAATAACTTCTATAATATTTTCGGACCTGGTAGTAAATTTTCATACGGGTATTAATTTTTTTGAGTGATGGGATTTTGAAATATCTCAATTCTGAACCTCTACTCATCCCCTAATACAGTAGTGAAGTAGATTTCTTTCCACATTTTCATCGAATAATTTCTTGCTTCAAGCGCGATGTGAGTTTAATTATTTCTCTTGACTTTAAAAACATTATAGGCTAAATCGTGATTGTTGTTAACCAATATAATTATACCTACCAAAAAGTATATCACTTCTCCCTGATGGAAATATTAAATTGGAGTGCTGGATCAATCTCGGGAAAGCTGACTAGAATATAACGCCTATGAAGACTGGATTTATTTGAAATTTTCTGGCTTCTAATATTCGCCAATATTGAATTTTACCAAAGAGGAAACGTTCAAGTATATTACGTAAGACTTTTTTTCGGGTTTTTGGACCCCCTTCGTAAGAATTAGTAAAATTTCTTTGACCCGCCCCCCCCTATTATATGACGTAAGATTTTCGCGGACCCCCCCCCCTTTTTTTTTAGCGCCAATTTTAAATTGGAGTAATATTTTTCTTAAATCTAGATTTATAGTTCATACTCATATCCCTGAAGATGGCTACAATCGGCACAAAATTTCGTCAAAAAATAAATTTTTAAAAATTTTTAATTTTTCTACTTTAGACATTCGGAAAAAAAAATTACAAAAAAACTTAATTTTTTGAAATGAAATAAAATTAAAAAAAATTATGAACAATAAGTTATAATGGAAATTCTTACGTAAGATTTACCAAACTCCCCCCCTCCCCCAAGTAAGAAATCGTAAGAATTTCGAGTACCCCCCCCCCCCCCCCTTCTCTTTTGGTCTTACGTAATACTTGAACGCTCCCAAAGGTGTAAAACAGATTTTCCGGGGGTTTTGCTTTTCCTGGTTAATTTACCACGATTGCGATTGCTAGGGGCAATAATTTATACATTGATTGTTTGGAAAATCACTTTGTTTCGTTGGAATAAAAATACCGATGAATAATTTACCGAATTTTTAATGAATGTGAATAAATTATGCTCTACCGATGTAGGAAGACGGAAAAATCGCCCCTCTCTGTTCGTAATCCAGACCTTTGTTAGAAGCTTTGTCGTTGATTAAAATTTTTTTTTTTTCTTTTTGTAGACGCAATAAATAAAAATTAGGAATTAGTCTTTTTTTTTTTTTCGAATTTCAATATTAACACTTATTTTTCATACAAATTTGAGTACTAGTTCCTTATTACAGTGAAACCTGTTTAAGTGACCACCTCTGAATCGCGACCACCTCCCTAAAATGACCAATTTTCTAGGTCCCGAAAAAGATTTGCTCAGTTACTGAAAATCTCCAGAAGCTGACAACCTGCTTAAGTGGACCATTTTTGCCGGTCCCGATATAAACCGGTTTCACTGTAATATAAAAATGATGTCATTTATTATATCCCACTCTTGCTTAGCTAAAGCGTTGATGAATGGGTTTATGAAGTTTTAGCATGAGCACCAGAGTCTGGTTTTCGTGTAAGATAAGTTCTCTGGTAAAACCTCCAAAATAGGTAAAATATAAGTACATTATGCGGCAAAAACGTGTAAACAGGCCACCTGGGGTATGTGCAATCAGGTTGAAATAAAACTCTTCCAAGTTGAAACATTATGAGTAAAAACTGCATCTACAATTAAGAAAATTGAAATTAAGTAAACAAGCTATTAGTACTTGCACCAAAAAAAAAAAAAAAAAAAAAAAAAAAAAATTACCATTTGAATCTGTGTGAGATATTTTTTCCACCATAATTGGGATTTTATCTCTGGCTTGTAATTCGTCAAAAAGTAATATGCATACATAAAAGAATGCACCAAAGAATTTATCGGCACTAGAAAGAATCCTTGCCCACCTAAAATTACATTTAAATTTATTATTTAAATTTTTTTGACGAAAGAAAAACCACTTGTTTTTTTTAAAAAAAAAGGGAAATCCTGTTTTTTTAGAAACAAGAAAAGGAAAACCACTTTTTTTAAAATAACTACCTGGAACATATTTACTGCCGATCCATCCTAAAATAACCATACCAATATGGTGGTAGACGTGTAAAAATGTTATTTGGCTACTCTTTTTCCTCAAGACAAAAAAAACCTATTTGTTAAAAATTAATTATTTTTTATAGGCCAAAAAAATATTTCAAATGTATGATTCAATTTTACTTACTGTGTCTAAGAGATCTATAACTTTTAACATGTAGTAAGTCCATGCTAACCTGGCCACTTTGAGAGAGTGCGGGGACATGGAATAATCCATAGGTTCGCATGCCCAACTGTATTTTCCTGTAGGACCGTAACATTCTAAAATTCCCTGAAAATAATCAAGTTGTATACAGTATTTTTATTATTGAAATACGATTTTTTTAAATTACTCGTGTACAGTACTAGAACTAGATGTACCATTATGAATAGATACCCAGAAGCCACAATTTGAAATATATTATAAACTTGTATTAGTCTATCTAAATTATATGGCTTTCTATCTTTCATATATTCCGGTCCTATTTTATATACAAAACGATGGTAAAACACTAAAAGGGATAGGACGGTCCATGGTGAACTAACTAGAAACCAATCTTCTGTTCTTTTATCTAAAAGGAAAATTTCGAGCTTTAGCATTTGGTATAAATATTTTTTTAACCTTTCGGATATAAATTTTTTCATCTTACCACTGTAATCTTCTATGACGGTATGATATCCTTGTATCAGAGATTTGGCAATTGTAGTCATTTTGTAAAATCTACTTTGTTTAAATCTGTAGACGATAAAAAAACGGTGGTAAAAATTTTATAACTTTTCAGTTAAAACCTATATGCGAGTTATTGGAAACGAAGAGAAGCATAGAGCTTCTCCGACGTGACTTATGCAACATATGTCCATTGTATAAAAATAGATAAACAGGAGGATAAAACAATTAGATGTAATTTTATTTATCTGGTATTTTTAAAGCATTTTACATTATTTGCACTAATAAAGTTCGAATTTTTTATTGAGTCACTCACTCAATTCAACGATTTAATTTTATGATGAAAACATCCCTTTATTTGTGTTCTGTGTATTGTCTTGATGCACTTTTTTGTTGTAAGTAAAAATAAAATGAATTTTAAATTTGAAATTTGACGTACATTTGAAATTTCACATCAGAGTTTATGAAAATAATTCATCTAAATTTATCAATGCAGATAATCATTATACCTCCACTTTGTAATTACATTAACATTTATTTAAAGACTCGTTTAAGAACTTTCAAATAGCTAAATCCTAAATAATGTGGGAAGTTAATCTCAAAAATAAATTATATAATTAAACAATTAAAAAACTCACCTCTGATAAACTATTTGTTTCTAGTTAATCCCGTAGGTCCTGTCCGCCATACGCTGTACTTGTATTGAATAATAGCTTCTTTTTAAAATGCTGAAGCATCATTCGCACACTAAAAATATTAATGTATTCAACAAAAATTTACATATACTTTAGAGGTGCAAGGCAAAGCCTTAATTAATTTTTTCCCCCTTTCATTGTATGAAAAAATATAAGAGACATTGATTTTAGGAAGAGTAAGGTGGTTAGCTATTAACGATAATCGAAAATGTTTTTGGTCTTTTGGAACTAGAGATAAGATTAAAACAATCGCTCGTATGCAGGTAATTCCCTGTAATTAATTACAGAGTAAAACACTGCCTGAAAATTGATAAGCGACTTTTCAAAAGGTTGGATTTTCATGTCATCGCTGCGCTTTGAAAAGGCCCAGTTTAAAAACGCTTTTTCGAAAGATAAACATAAAAAATCTTTTTTAAACTGAAACTTTTTAAGGTCCAGCGACAATATACTTTTCAAAATGGAGTTGGCTGGTTTTGTTTTCCAATATCGGTGAACGAACATGTTTTACAAAAATAAAACAGGTAAACTCCATTTGAAAAAAAAAAAGATGGAAATGGGGGTTTTTGAAAAGCCACTCCCAATTTTAATCATTTTACACAAAAAAAAAAAAAAAAAAAAAAAAAAATGTTAGTCAAATCAGCCCAAAAAAAATGTCAATTTTGAACCCACTGCTTTTTGCTCGCAATTTGAACCCACTGCCATTTTTGCTCGAAAAAAGTAATATTTACTGGAAAAAAGTAATATTGACTAGAAAAATGTTAATTTAAGTTAGATACTAGCACTGGGTTTAAAATTGGCTTATTTTTAGCAGATTTTACAAGACTATTTTTTTGTGTGTAGGCAGCATCAAACAGAACTTGTAAGACAAACATTTTCAACCAACAATTCTCCCAACATGTAGGGGAAGCTGTACATAAACATTAAGGCTTTTTTGAACGTGTTGCTTGAAAATTTTTCCAACATGTTCACGGAACATATTGGTCACTGTCATCCGGCACAAACATCTTCGACATAAATTTGAGCCCCTTTTACAGTTGTTGTGCATTTCTTCTAGACTTCGCATTTCTATCCAATTGCTATCGATTACCTATTAAGTTAGAAATGCATTGTAGACTGTCCGTATTTTGCTAACTTTGGAATTCTTTCGGTCTCCATCCCCTAATTTTTTTTTTTTGGTTTAAGAAGAAAAGCTGTAAAATTTTAGCGCCCTACGATAAGTCTAAACCGCGCCGCATGAACCGGAACCCCTCGTTTTAACCATTTAAGTTAAATAGGGCCAAATTTCACTGGTTGGATCCTTGCATTGCCCGTTTTCCATAATTAACAAAAATATTGTTTTTTACGTGTTTTGATCTGAGGAACTCAAATCTGCAATCGAAATTTTAATAGCTTTTGTCGTTTTTGATTTATTCAAGTGCTAATTTTTTGGCCGAAATTCTGCTCAGCTAAGCTTTAATTTAACTCTTAAAAAATTCTGAAGTTGATATCCTAGTCCTATTATTCTGGGCAATTTTCGACGTTGAATCACGTAAAAGCACTTAAAATTGTCTATCTTCTTTCATTTTTATCATAGTGAAAACCATAGTGTGCTCAATCGGCCTACGAAAATTCGTCCGACTCGCGCATGACGTCATATGTCAGAATTTTGAAGCCATTTCTTCTGCTTCGGTTTGTTTCTTATACATTGCTCTTATGGCATAGAGCAGAAGAAATCTCTTCTCTTCAAAAGTCTGACATATGACGTCATGCGCGAGTCGGACAATCACGTGGTACATCCTGCGCTTGAGCACACTATGGTTTTCACTATGATTTTCATAATGAGTGCAAAGAGTGCAGTATAATAAGACTTTTTGAAAATACAATTTTAAACAATAAAGATGAGTTCAGGCTGAAAATTTTCAACTAAAAATTCTAATCAATATGATAGACTGATAGATTTGGGGAAAAAAAGAGTACTCTTTTTTTTGCATTTCAAAAAAAAGAGTATATTTCTGTAAATTAAAAAAAAAGAGAGAGTACTCTTTTTTTAGACAAAAAAAGGGAGTAAAAAACCATGCGGTATGCTCCGTTAACGCGCAGAAAACCAATGATTTGTTTTGACAGAAAATGATCAGTTTTGACTTGGTCATTCTTGATCATCTTAGGGGTCCATTATTGACAACTTTTGATTCGATCACAACCGTAAACTTTCATAAAAATTATTATTTTTTCAAAAATATTAAGCATTAGAAAATTTTCGGTCTCAGTTCTGAATTCAGTGTCGAAAATTGCCCAGAAAAAGATGCATTATAGGACCAGGATATCAACTTTAGAGGTTTTTAAGAATTAAATTAAAGTTTAGCTGAGCAGAATTTTGGCCAAAAAATTAGCACTTGAATAAATCGAAAACGGTAAAAGCTATTAAAATTTTAATGGCAGATTTTGAATTCCTCAGATCAAAATACGTAAAAAACAATTTTTTTTTTTTGGTTAATTTTGGAAAACGGGCAATGCAAGGACCCGACCAATGAAACTTGTCCCTTTTTGACTTATATGGTGGTCATCATGCGGTGGAGCAAAAATTTTACAGGTTTTTTTTTAAATTAGAAGAAAAAAAAATGAGGGGGTAAGACGAAAAAGAACTCCGAAGTTCGCAAAATAAGGGGCAGTCTAAATTCCATAGGCGTAATACTTCGATAGAATGGTTAATTTCAGACTGTGATCGATTATACCCTGGAATTAATTTTTTAACGAAATTAGAGCCTAATTCTATATTCATAAGGAAAAAAACTCCCCGCAAAATAATAGGAATTTGACTGCCGGATAAAGTTTACATTTTAAAAGCAAACAAAAGAAAAACCAAAATAAATGGAAGTTTATCAAATTCGTATTATTTGTGAGGGGTTCTTTTCATTTTACAATTTTCATAATTTTCATATCGAAATGCTGAATTTTGTAAGTCTTTAAAATCGGTCAAATTAATATATCCTAATTTTATGGACGATTTTTTTTAAATTACAAAAAAATCAGAAGTTTAATCGTTTATTTGTACATAAAAAAGCATATAAATTATTAATTATATTACTAACAAAAGAAGGCCTTATTTACGATTACTCTTATGAAAATAATAACAAGTAAATTCGTTTCCTAAATAGTTTTTGCGGTAAACCCGTAAAAATTCACTTGTTATTGTTATAGTAGAGTATTTACTTTGATTTTATCACAAATTTCAAATTGCAGTTAAACTTACTAATTCGGACTACCTATGACTGCCCCTGTAAGCGAAATGACCTCAACTGCATTTTTGTAAACAAAGGGTGATTTTGGTACCGATCGAATCCTTATAATCTCCCGAATTACGTTTTATACCTAGTGAGATAAGAAGAGGAAAAAAGTTTATTTTTATAAAATAAAAAGTAAATAAAAAAGAAAAAAAGACGATCTTCATTATGAATACAAAGAAACAAAATATTTGTTTACTTTTTACGATTGTTTTTATTGTCATTATCTCAAAATTTAAAAAAATGCAGTTGAGGTCATTTCGCTTACAGGGGCAGTATGGCCTCCAGTCGGAATTTTACTATGATTCAAACTTTCATAATACAGTCTATCTTGCATTGAATAATTTTTTAGTTGTTTTAATTGATTTGAGAACATTGCCGCAATCAACTAAATCGCATTTTATTAAATACATACACATAATAAAAATCCGAATAAAGAAAACACTACTTTATCTTGATTGTACTAAATAGGAAAATAAATTAATCATCGTTTTCTCTGAGAAAATAAATGCCACCTTTAGTTTATAAAATACATAAATATCGTAAATAATTGACACATAAAAAAAACGTAGTTGTTTTCTAATAATTTTATATGTATATGCAGCTATAGCTTACGAATTTGTTTGGCGCAAATCACAGGACCACATCACATTATATTTCCGATATGTTCTTAATTTCATTTAGTCTTTCTTATGTAGGAATTTATGTAAAATATTGTGAAGAGGACTAGAATAAACACAGTGTTGACGCCTAGGACGGTTATCATCGTTTTTGGATAGTTGCATTCGTAGATAAATAACTGCGATGCATGAACTATGATTATTATAAATTGAATCTGTGAAATTAAAAAAATAAATTTCAGCAACCTATCACTTATTAATGGGGATTTCCGACGCAAAATTATTCCGCTAGAGGCTCTGGATGTCTTTAACGGTTCGTAGATTGATTGGATAACTTTCTTTTGTTTTAACTGTTGACATCCAATAAAATTAAAAACCGTTAAAGACATCCAGCGCCTCTAGCGGAATAATTTTGCGTCGGAAATCCCCATTAAATTTTTTCTCCGGTTGGCAATTTAGCAGTACGAAATAATTTATTTCACCCCTTTAAAATTCAAATACTGATGCTTAAAAGACTTACGATTTGTAATGAGGTTAAATATTTCTTCCACCATAAGTATTTTTGATATTGAGGCCCTAAAGCTGCAAGGAGGTAGTAGCTGTACATTATGACATGAACAAACGAATTTATTACTCCTACGGGGAAAAAAAGAAAAAAAAAAGGTTATTTTTTTGTGAAGTTCAAAAACTTCAATATTCGAAATGTAATAAACTTACCAAGAAGTGTACCATGTCCACCTGGTAACCATTTAACACCTATCCAGGCGCAAACTGGCATTATCGTATGATGGTATAAATGCAAAAATGATACTTGATTGTCCTTTTTGCGCAAAACAAAAAATATCTGAAAAAAAAAAAAAAAAAAAAACATCAAACTTTAATACAAACATTTCTTTGCATACCGGTAACTATTAATGTTTTTAATTTGTGAAATAATACTTTATCCATAAAAGCTTATTTCTCAAGAAAATTAAGTTTAATTTTGTTTTCATTACCATTTAATAGAGTAAAGAATAGATGATTTTTATTGTCCAAGCCTCATAAAAATGCTGATGAAACCCCATTGTAGAAATCAAAGGGGGAATTACTTACTTTTTATGTTTTTGGCCTTAATCTTTTTTTTTAAAACATTTTAAATATGTTTATTGTTTTATGCTGCTTCTCCATTATGGTCCTAAATTAATTTTACAAAATTAATTTTATAAAATTACCGGAAATTATGCGCTTTTTCTTTCTTTTTTCATAACATATTTATTTTTTACAGATTTCTTATTCTTTTTTAAGTCATCCTCATGTTCGATTAGTAAAATAAAAGCATTATTCCCAATAATTTTATAAAATTAATTTTGTAAAATTAATTTTGAGCCATAATGGAGAAGCAGCATTATAGGCCTACTACTTACCGTATCGAGTAATTCGATTATTTTACACATGTAATAACACCATACTGCAGCTGCCATCTGAAAAAGAAATAAAATAAATAAATAAAAAATAAGACGATTTAGTTACTGCGATTTTTCGCAATTGTTTTTTCCAAGTTTCATTTCATATTTATTTTTGTACCTCAGAGCTCGGAAACGGCGAATCTGACAAATCAAAATGTCAGTTATTTGCTTATTTTTCGTAAAAACAAAAGATTACTTGACATAACAATTTTAGAATCGAGGTTTTTGCTTGAGGTACTCACAGATGCATAAATGCATTACTATATACGTAATGATTCTTACCCTTTTGGCAACTGGATTTTCCGAGTAATCCACAGGTTGGCATTTGTAGTTGTAGTGAAATAACCAGCCTCCCATGAGACCCTAAAAAAATGCACAATTTTTATTAATTGGGAAAACAAATTAATTTAATTTTTACAGAAACAGGGGCCTGTAAAATTCATATTCATTTTATTTTTCTTTAAAGAAAAATTTTTCTTAATTTTAAAGAAAAATGTTACAGGTATTTAATAAAATTGTCTCTGACTTGCTTTTGTTTACCTTTCACCGATTTAAAAAAAAAAAAAGTGGAAAACTGGTTTTGCAGATGATTTTAGGTAAAAGATTTGATAAAAGATTATCCAAATTGTTAAAAGCCCCTATCAACCTGAAGTTCAGCAATTTCTGCACACCATCGTATTACCAGTAAAATTCGGTTAGCTTTGAATGTCTTAGAGATCAAAATAAATTCCCATACATTTTTGGGTTCGCCGATTCCGAATCTAAAACCCTATTTTGTTCAAGAATCCCCCTATTTTATTTGTGTAAAGTATTTTATAAAACTTTCGAAAAAATTGTAGCTTGGAAGGCTTTTACAGGAGTTTTGGGGGTATCCAGGGGAATCAATAATATACCCTCCCTTCCTTTGATAAATAAAAATGAGAGTTTTCTAATCTATATTTAAAAACTATTTTATTTCCTCTAATACTATAAGATAAAAATTATTGTAAAAGGCTCATAAGCTAAACATAAAAACCGATTTTTAGAAAAAATCGCTGAATTTTTTTTAATATAAAATAGGACCCGGGCCATTTAGAAATAAAATGGCCAATTTAAAAATATTTTTATGTGACATCTATACATGCCTCCGTTTTTAAAGGGTTAATTTTTTCCAATGCTGTATGCATAAAAAATTTTGCTCTATTTTAAAATGTTGCAAAGTATTATGGGTGATGATAAACTGGCCAAAATTCTGGGGAAGAAAAGCAAAAGATGTCTCCTGATGCCCTTGACCTTTTTTTTTGGTTATGAGGCCTGGATTACTTGTAATAATTTAAAACAGATGTTTTTATAGCCTTTCACATTTAGTTGGGAAAAAAAATGATAGTGCCGAATGCAGCCTATTTTCAAAAATAAAATATCAAAAAAAAAAAAATGTCGTGTGATCAGTTGTGATGTAATTCTGACCCGAAGAAAAAATCATGTAAAACTTGCAGAAGACGATATAGAGTTATCAGGTACGAAAAAAAGTGCAGAACTGGATTTTAAAAAATCGAAATTTATCTGATAATGCTTCAACGGTTACCCAAGTTAGTTAATATCCTAATTTGCTTAATATTTAACTTTTGTAAAAACAGGTAAGATTAGTTATGTGAAATGTGGGCGATGATTTTTTAATATTAACGAAATCAACGTATATTGGAAGACTACTTTCTCATTTTAATAAATAAATGTGAAGCAAAGCCAATTTATGTCATAAGTAGCACTAATGCCAATCAGAAGAAAATTAATGGTGGTTGAAATGTGGCACGATTGGAGCTATTTGCAGTTAATATTAATATAAATTTTTTTTTTTTTTTTTGAACTGATTGAAAACTTTTAGCCGCTCAGGAAAAAAATTGGAGCTTTCTGAAAAATATCTAGTTATATACATCACTTTTTCTGATTTAAATTTAAATTTAAAAACTGTGACTGTATTTGTAAGACTTGGTTTGGCTCAATTGCAATAAATTTTTTTTGGTCAAACGCAACATTCTGCATTAATTTTCGAAAGTTCCCAAACAAAAGATCGACGTTGACTTTAAGACTTTTTCGAGCTCTCTGATCGATTTTTTCATAATTTTAAAATCTAAAATTCATCTTTAGGAAAAGTGATTAACTTTCATCCAATGTTGAAAGTGAATCACTATTAAAGTGATTAATTATGATCCAGTGTAAACGGTGAACAAATTTTTAATTTTTAAATTAATAATTTTTTGATAATCTTTTATTTTGCTTGCTCGAAATGCAATCATGCATTAGGTGTATATAATGTGCTTGGGCTCTTCATAAAATAAATATTAAAAGATTTTTTAGAAAATAGATTGCTTCATAAAAATTCTGTTTTTTTATTGGAGGGCGAATGTTCCGTTAAACGCATCAAATCAGATGTTCCAGGAGATCAGTGATTTGTATCCCAACATTTTCTGATCGACTGATCATTAATTTTTTTCAGACAGTTTCTTCAGGGACATCGTTATTAAAAGCTATTTTTCCTGTACAGTACAGGGTTATAGAAATACAAAATATCCAGAATTTCCACCAATTAAGGATATGAAGCATCACCTAATTTTATTGAAACAAAATACTCACTTCGTGAAACATGTAAATGCTTGCTACTACTTGAAAGACATTATAAACCATCAAAATGTTATTAAGCCTAAATGGTTTTCGATTTTTCATCAATCTCGGTCCGAGTTTTGTACAGAAATATAGATAACTTATAAGTATTGCTGCGAGGGGTAACGGATTATCGACAAGGAACCAATCCTTCGTCCTCGGATCTGCAAAAAAAAGCGGAAACAAAAATCTATTAAACCTGAAAATATTTAAATTTAAAAAAAACGGAGGGAAAATGAAACCGTTTTTTGCTACAACAATGCCTCTGGTGTCGAAGTTACGAAACTCTGATATAAACAAATAATGACTGTGCGTAAATGTCAGAGTCACTGTAAAATACGGTTAACAATTCATGCGCAACCGGATGATTAGAATATATTGTAAATAAACAAATCTAAAAGGTATGGTATTTGTGAACTTGTGGAAATATTTACCTCTTAAAATTTATTATAATAAGTGATAATACGGCAAATGTACCTTGACATTGCGCGACCTCTTGATAAATTCAACGTGCCTTGCATAAAATACCTGCAGATTCAACGCAGATGATTTTTTTTCCCCCCCTACGGTTTCTTGTTAAATTCTTTAATTTTTTTTCATTCATAAATATTATTTGATCAGTTTCATTTATATGTATTTTAAATTGTTATTGACCTACTTCTGATATGATTATATTGTGGTCACCTTTCTATCAATTAGTGCGTTCTGTGAACTTCAACAAATTCATTGGTTTGGTTATTTATATTCAGCTGTGAATGATTTTATGTTGACTCTCCTAATATTATGATATTGTGGCATTTCAGATTTTATGTAGCTTTGTCATCTTTGATTAATGTGGTTAAGGTGAAAAAAGAAAAAAGCAAAAACCAAATGTCATATTTATGTCATTAATAACATTAGGCAATGGATCAAGTAGTTATGATATAATTCGAGAAACTGGAATCTTTGATATGAAATAGTAGAATCTTTCGTTAATGTTTGTTACTAGTGAATGAACGCTGCGGTGTAATGTTAAAGTTTGATTTACTTTCTTAAGCAAAGAAAATCAAATTTTTAAATCCCATCTAAATGGATGTATCCAGATTTGTTCAAAATTGCAATTTTAATTTGGTATACCGGTACTGACAATTTACTGCAAGTAACAACAAGTTGAATTTCAAATGAAAATGCACTTTATGAATTTAGTTTATGGAGAATAATTCATGGATAACTTGGAATTGCCATTGATTCTACTTTAAATAGGAGTTTGTTGTTTTATTTCTTGAAAATGTTCTTCCACATTTGAATATGTATGTATAAGAATCTCCCACCTGGGAAATGGTACTAGGAAAGTGTGAACGTTGAACTTACAAATGTTTTGTTTATGAACAGAACGTTCCAAACACCATTTTCCAGGTGGGAGATTTTGATACGGTGGTACACATGCAGTTCCTTTTGGTTTAAAACTGAGTCGCATTAAAAGAAAATTATGAAAATCAAGTGACCATTTTTAATGTTAGTTTTGGTCAAAACTGGACCTTTGATCCTACAAGAGGAGATTTTTTTTGAAGACTATCGTCTGTTTAGTAAAAATATGAAACTTACACTAATTATCATTTTTCTAATAATTCTTTCAAATATTGAAGAAGTCAAAAGGTTTTATATGTTTAATGAAATAGGCTTCAAAAAAAATCCCCTCTTATAGCATCAAAGGTCCAGTTTTGATCGAAACTAATGTTAGAAATGGTCACTTGATTTTCATATTCGGAAAGTCTAAGTTCACAGTAGCTCATTTAAATTGTATGCATTGTTATCGTCATTTATTACTGGTGTGCAATTAAATTTTTGGAAATAATATGTATCAGTTACACTGAAACTCCTTCAAGTCGAACACGTATCAACCCCTTTAAATCTTTAAATATTCAGTTTTACTTTGTTTCATTTCTTTTCATTCTGACGTAAATGAAATAATTAAAGCAAAGCCAAAGTTCTTTTTCACGGTTACGCGTCGTCAACGTTTCTAAAGTTTGCCTACTCGCGGAATAGCCCAATTCATTAAATACTGTAATGTTCCGGCCTCGGGCTTTGGATCTTTGTTTTTTTTCTTTTAATACGAGACATTAAATGGCTTTGACCTTCCAGATACCCATTGTTTTATGGACATCGATCAGTAAAAATAGAATCCATATCCTGAATTATATGCATTGTAGATAAAATCTAAAAATAATTGGGAAAATTTGCAGGATTTTTTTTTTTTTTTTTTTTAAATCATGTTATAATTGGTTGACAAATCAAAAATGATTCAGTGTGAAAAATGTAAGACAAATTTGAGCTGTTTCAGTTGCATAATATTATGATAAATTGAGCTTGCAATGAATGTGCAGATTATTTCAAAGCGGGGAAAATCTGGATTTGCTCATTATTTTTTCTTGGGAAGGAAAAAAAAAAGTGAAATTAATTTTACTTTTTAGTGGTCATTCAACGAATGTGAATCAAGTTTTCCGGACTTTAATCTTATAGAAGTACTACACTTAGAGGATGGGTTATTAAATTGCTCATTGCTGAAAAAAACCACTTTTTATGACTGTAAAACTATGACGCGAGAAGCGTACGATGAACTTTGTAATAGGTTTTTTTTTTTGCCTAGGATTTTAGATGTATCTAATATTTTTTTATTTTCTATTTTTTATGTTCCTTGATTTCGAAATTTTTGAAGTATATAAGTTACAGCCGGTGTTTTGTGATACAGGGAAATAATATAAATACTCGAAAAATTCATTCGGAAAAAATAAAAAATTTTCTATAAATTATTAAAATTTTATAGGCCTGTTCCAAAATCTAACGGGTTTCGAAGAATCATTTTTAAATTATACGAAAAAAAATGATAAATAAACTGTTTAATTATCCATAACAAAATCTAGTTTGGCAGTAATTTTGAGTGAACTGAGACACCTCATATTTGGTAGCGAAGTTGTTATTTTCGGCCTTTAATTAAAATATCATAAATTACGAATTTATATAGGTACGCTTAAACGTAGCGCGTTTTATTGGGCAAACGCGATATTGCGTAAACGGCGTCACATAGCAGATCTGTGTAATATTTGACAAGCTTAAATACATGTTCGGCATTGAAAGGACTAATGGAGCTGATCTTTTTTTTTTTTTTTATTTGAACTGGCTCTGTACGTTAATACTTTTTGATTTATTTGAATTTGAAAAATGCCCCTAGGGTTTCCTGCCTTAAGAACGAAAACGCTTTACCTATGGTTCTTTCCATGAAACCATTGTAACCGTTGACGACATTTGAAAGTCCAAAGGGTAGATCGGCCCCACCGATGAATTCATGTCGCACCCCGCTCCCGGCGCTACTTGAATTGCTCATAGTTGTCTGAAAGAAAAATGAAAGAAAATTCTGTTTAGTTACCGCTCAACTATTTCATCAATTAATTAATGGTTTTGATGAATTATTTTCCTAAAATGGTCATGAACAGATTCGGGATTCGTAATTTTTATTTAAATTGTAAATATTGCAACAAAATTATAATTAAACGTGAATACTAATGCGTAATTTCGTATTTATTTATTTATTTATTTATATTACGGCACGTGTGTATGGTCGGCTGCTTCATGCGTCAAAAACAACTATCATATTTTCCTGCAAAATTTAATTTTCTGCAGCTTTATGGCAAAGGAAATGGTGTAGCCTTGATACATAAAATATAAGGAATAAAATTTGAAGAAACAAAAAAACAAACGACTTCTTATCGATATTTATTTCCGAAATGCAAATCAAATTTCTGGCTTATACTTAATATTGTACATGTTTTTGTTAGATTTTTTTTATTTCTTTGACAGCAGGATTAAGCACAAATCAAATTTGCATTTTTTTTTTTTTTTTTTTTTTTTTTTTTTTTTGCTTTTTTTTGTTTGTTGAATTTTTTGAAATTGAAGTATTTTTTCGCGCGTAATTAGTACAGCTGTCAATGTGGGGGGCGGTTTTTGAAAACATTTTTAGCTCTCGTTGTCCTTCATCAAATCTTAAACAGTAAAAAAAATGAAGGTGAAGTCGACAACTCCAAGTAAATGTTTTTATTAAAAAACGTGGAAAACGTTTGGGAAGATTTGAGAGAATAATGTCATTAATCAATTTAATTACATTGTTTTACATTATGCAAATGCTTCTGCTGCATTAAATAAATAATAAGTTCTGTTAAAATGCATCAAATAAAATTTTCCAAATGCTGTAAATTAATTACAGTAAAACTCCGGAATTTTCTAAATAAAAAGCGTTATTTAATTTATGAAACGTATTTCAGAAATGTTTTGGGAGTTTTTACCACATTGAAAGCTTACAGTAAATATAATATAGGCTTGCAAGTCTTGTTAAAATCATTAGTATCGATAAATAAATTGAGCAAATATCAAACTCTCTAAATTTCATTTGGGAAAAAGGAGATGTAATCGTTTTTTTATTCTTATAATTTCAAGTCAACTTGTTGCTGGCTATTTTTTCTTTCCAAGGAAATTTTTTATTTCTTTTCCAGCATGAAGGAACCTTCCTTGGAGTTCCCAGTTTAATAGGAATGGCATCTATGGATGCCCTATGCCCTAATAAGAACCGGGTTTAATTATTAAAGGTTTTGGGCAGGGCTGCGGTGCCGTTTAGATTTTAAACGGAATCGGAATCGGTATCGAGATCGGAACCTTAAATTTTTTTCAAGCAGTCGGAATCGGAATCAAAATTGGAATCTGGCTCAAAAATGGGTAATCTTAATCGGCATCGGAATCGGCATCGAAAAATAATTTTGATTCAAATTGAGCTGAAAAGCATTAATAAAAGCTTTTTACGATTAGTACATTTCTGGAAATATCGGAATCAGAATCGGATTCGGCGCTACTGAAATATTTTCTAATTGAAATCAGAATCGGAAACTTAAATTTTTCCTCTCGAGTCGGAATCAAAATCGGAATCAGAATCGGCCCCAAAAATATTGAAGAATCTTGGGAATCGGCATCGGGATCGGAAACGGAACCGCAGCTCTGGCTTTGGGTTGTTTAGGCCTATATTGGGCTTTAAGGACAACTTTTGACAGTTCCAAGCTTATATTTTGGCGCTGTAGGCTAAGTTGTTTTACTGGGTGTAAGATAATTAATATCTGCATCTAGTTATTGCGTCTCTATAATTTTGTTATCTTTTTCTATGAAGAAAAACGATTTTCACTGTAAATCGAATTAATAATTGTGAAAAGGGCACATGTTCACACGACAAAATTTTTAAGCAAAGACTAAAAAATGGTTTATGAAAAATTCAAAGGAAGAAAAAAATTTAAAACCATCAGGGAACATGAATAATAAAGAGTTTAGCTATAATTTGTAAAAAAAAAAGATGCTAAAATAATTGCTTTTAGCTAGTTTTTTAAAATGGAAAAGGGTATTGGACATGTGCCCTTTATTAAAAAAACACTACTTAGGCACAGTTACGGGCTCCCAAAAGGCAAAAAAGAGGGTTGCAATTGCATTTCAATGCCCGATCCCTTCATTTTTTTTTTTAAAACAATAACTTAACACATTAAATTTTTATAATGTTGTTTTCGGATTTTTTAACAACAAAAATTGTAAACACGCACATTCGAACGTAAAACTCACAGCCTCCGAGATAAAATTTTTTAAGTTTGAAAAGCAAGAAACGAAATTTATTTTTTATGTCGTAAACAAAACATTGAGAAAAAAATGAAGAGTTTTAGTTAGTGGTGGTAATCGAAATACGAAGGCTACGCGATTGATAAAAACACTGTTCAGTACATTTGTACATTAAATATGCGAACCTGGTTTGGAGCTTTTTCCGTTATTTTTTTAAAGTTTACGAAACAATTTTTAACTTCGCTTCTACTAATCGTAGAAAGTCTAATAAAAAAACTAATCAGCGCAGAATTTTACGCTGAAAAATATGGTTTTAGCGCTAATTTTCCCCGAATCCACTGTCGGCGAAAAAAACCCAAACAATGTAAAACGGGGCCCTTTTTCGTGCAATAACTCACAGACCCGGACTCGGGTTCCCTGGTAGAAATGTTAAATTGGATCAAGTTTGCATCAGTCTTGATGAAACCGACTAAAATGTTATTTTTATCAAGATTGGACTTATGGCACATTTGCTGGCGGCCAAGATTGTTCAGTATTGGAATTTTTACCAAGACTGGATCAATGTTGGATCATGATAGTTTTTTCCCTATCTTGTTTTTCCAAGAACAATTTCTACCAGGGTTTAGTCACATTTTTTACTTACACCCTATACTAGCATCCTTTGAGAAAAAAATCCTTTCGCGAATTTGTTCATTATTGCAGAAATTTTTCATGTTCGGAGATCAGCCTAATAATTTTTTTTAAACACTATTTTCATTGACTTGCAGTTTTCTGTCAAATTCAATTTTTTCGTCAATGATGCGTCTTATTAGGAGCATTAATAATAGCATCAGAAACTATTTGAGAAAAAAATGGACATGTGACCTTTTCAAAATGAATTATTTAATTGCCGCCCAATTTGAATTTTTTTACTTCGATTTTCCTCATTCACCCGATTTGGTTCACTTCCAGAATGGTTTTTTTTTTTTTTTTTTTTTTTTTTAATGGTAACAAATGTCCTTTTGTTTTTGGCGTTGACCAACAGATATTTAGATACACATATACATTATACGGTATTTTTTTTTTTTTTTTTTTTTTTTTTTTTTTTTTTACAGAAAAAAAAATTAAACAATAAGGAAGGTTAAAAGTTGTCTTCCTTGATGATTTTGATAACAATAGTTTTTATTCTTATTAATGACCAGTTTTGGATCCCATCATTTAGGGAACATGTTATCGTCGCCACTTAAAAACAGTGACCGTGAATTTAGAAGTTTGCTATTCGTAATTGTAATAGGTGTAAGGTAATTATCTTGATAAGACTCACATTTCACAGGACATCCTGAGTAGGCCTGAGTTTTAATTTTTTTTTTCTTATTTTCTAATTTTCTAATTGCAACCAACTTAATATTTAGGACGTAATTTATTAGTTCGATTTCTTACGCATAAGTTGTAATTGAACTAGATTAGCATGGAAAAGTCAAGAATCTGGAAAACCCTGAACATTTAGGATTCACTTTCGTCTATACGATATCCTAGGTCAAAACTAGTTTTTTTTTTTTTTGTTTTTGAATTAATCACTATAGAAAAAAACGAGTTGTTTTACGCTGCGGTTTTTAACTTCCATGTTCATTTATTAGAATAGGAAAATTCCTCCGGTGGATAAATTCTTCCATAGATTTTTTATGCTATATTCGTTTCGCCTTTTTTTCTCTACTTTTTTTTGATTTATTTCAGTACATCGAGTTGTTTGAAGATACCGTCACGCCCTTTTTACATGTTTAATGAATGAACCTCTTATCTATATGATTATGTCTCCGTTGGGTATCCGCTGGAAAAGTTCTGGAAGTTTTAAAGGCAGATGACCTTGAACTGTAAGAGCTTTTTTTTTACTTTTCCATTTTTCTGCGCATCTATGAAAGTTGTTCTGGACTTATTATCTCAATAATTTTTTTTTTTGACTGCTTTTTCGTTTTGAAAATAGATTTATGTATGTTTAGCATAGCCTTCTATACACTGACACCACATATTTTGCTTCCGCTCGACTCCTTTAATGCTCTGTTACTGTTTTAGAAAATGGTTTTGGTTTCACAATGGTATTTGTTTTTGCTGGAATTGTTATTATCATTTTTTTTTTTTTTTTACTTTCGCATTTCGACCTTTTTTTATCTTAAATTTTTCTTGCTTAGAAAAATTACGGTATCAATATTGACAAAATATATTTTACAAATGCGTATAGATTTCCAAGGACGCGATAATGAAAATGATTGAAGAACCATGACTGGGCTTTCCTCTGGTCAGATATTATTAGTTATGCTCTTGAGATCAAGAAAATTAACCGTGGATATGTGACATTCGTTCAATTAATTTTTGTTTCTTTTTGTTTTGACTTTTTTATTTCTCCGGTTAAATTCATGGAAATTTTTAGCGCGGCCTTCGTATGATACAAGGAAGCTGCTAGCTAGACAAGTAATTAAATGCAACACGGACGCGCATTCTTAACAACACGAAAAATCAGCTTCCGATGACTTTGATATCCCCGATTAAATCGAAAGTTGGTTTTGCATTTTGAAAGCTTGGTTACCCTTCCTTGTTCTAAGTAAGTGCAAACATATACGAAAAAAAAAAAAAATTCGTTTTTTAAGAACTTTCTCCCAGATTCAGCAAGAAAGTAATGAAGAATGCGCTAGGGTGTCCCTTTTTCGATTTTCTAATTTCAAATCGCTTACGATTGAAATTGGCTCTCCTTGGTGCACTGATAAGTTCGAATTTTTTTTAAATTTTTTACTCGACTGGAAAACGTAGCGACTTTAGCTTAAAGTTCCGAAAAATGCAGTAAAAAAAAAACCGACAATTTTTTTTTCCCGCGAAAAAATGTGGTTTTTTATTGGAAAATTTGCGTGCATCACAAGTCTGGAGTCCGTTTATTTATATCTGGTCCAGTTTTTTAGCTAGAGACCAAAATAAGAGTAAAACTGAGACTTGGTATGTTTTGTCACTTTACCACATTTTTTTGCCATATTTTCGCTTTTAGCTCAAAAACCGGACCAGATATAAAAAAACGGAATTCCGATTCGTGATGTACAGATAATTTCCAAATAAGAAACCACTTTTTTTCGTGAAAAAAAAAAAAATAAATAAATAAAAAATTGTCGACTTTTTTTATGGTAATTTTCGGAAGTTAAAGCTGAAGTCGCCACGATTTCCCGCCGAGTAAAAAATTTAAAAAAAAATCGAGTTTATCAGTACACCAAGAAAAACCATTTTTGGGGCTAAGCGATTCGAGATTCGAAAATTGCCAAAATAAGGGACACCGTATTGAACATGGTTATCACTTAGCGTTAGAAAATACATGCTCTGGGCTATTTTTTAAAAATTGCATTTAAGGGCGAAAACTAGTAAAGCTTGGGGGGAGGGGGGAGTAATTATAGTAATTAGCGGCTCAAAATATGGTTCAATGTTTGAATTTTCATATTCTGTCCTGAAAAAATCAAAATATACACACTTTGTCCAGTCGTGTTACTTTTCAATTCTGATTCCAATTTTATTGTTAGAAGAGAATTTAATTTTGTTAAATAAATCATCTTTTTTTTCTCTGTCTCTCTCTCTTAAATATTGACCAGTTTAAAAGAAGTAATCGATTGCTTTCAGGGTGTCTACCAACCTTGAAAACCTTTAACACCTTGAATTAGCGTTAAATTTGAAATTGATCCTTGAAAACCTTGAAAAGCCTTGATTTTTGGAGACTTGAGCCCCTAAAAACAGGTTTTTTTGCACTTTTAGTTTTTTTGTAGACCAGCTTTCTGAATTATTCGTATCTTTTATTCCCTCGGTTAATTTCTTCTTATTAAGGCAGGGCTCCACCCTGGAATTCGTTCTTAAATTCAAAAGTCGATATTCTTATCCAGCCTTCTTTCCTAGGTAGGGATATCCTTTTAAAAAAACATTGATTTTCCCCGAAAATGAGCCTCGAAAAACATCGAAAACCTTTAAATTTTTATTTTTCAAAAGAAGCTTTTTAGCTTTAATTAGATAACTAGAGTTCCCCTGTCAGACAGACGGGTATAATGTTACAACTGTCGCGATGTAAAGATTGGTCGGTAAAATGGGGAGCTTCGGCCCCCCATCGATCCTAAAAATTTCATCAAAATCGGTCGGATAGGGGCTCCGCACCTGTTGGACAAAGGTTTGAAAAATCAGGTATAGGGATTTAACATGGGAATATTTGTTTTTCCGCTCTCACCGAAAAACGGAAAAAGACATCAAAAAATCAGACTGGGATATGGGGGCACATCCCTACGTAGGACTACGTCTTTGGGGTACTGTCCTAATATTGTTAAATTTAAAAGGCATTTTTTTTTTAGCTTTAGCTCATATTCTTGGCTAATTTTGACTATATTTTGACCATAAATTCTTTAAAATTCTAGACTTTAAACTTTTAATATTAAAATATTAATTTTTAGTGCGAACATCGCGCGGACACCTGGACAGAGAGATTTCCCTACTTTTTGACGTAGTCCTACGTCAAAAATTGAAAAAAACCTGCAAATCTGTACCCATATACCTATCGTTCCTATAAATTTCATCGAAATCGGTCGGGTAGGGGCACCGTACGTGTTGGACATCGCTTTTCCTTAGCGGTTTAATATATAAGATATGGGTTTTATGGGTTTATGATGTTAAAACCAACTAAAAGCGTAAGAAAAAATTTTTGGAAAAAAAAAATTGAAGCGCGCTTCTCAACGTGCGTGCTTCGACATGCGAACCGACACCTTTAAAATACTTGTTGAACTAAATTAATTCCCAAGAAACTATTATTACGATCAAACTAACAATATTTAACGCGTATATTATTCAAATTTTCACTTGCCTAATGTTTCAAGGTTCCAATAGAACTGATATTATTGTTAAATAAATTTACAAAGCTTTTTTGGTACCTGTTTTTCTATATTTATATTCCAATAAACCTTTAATAAATGACCGCTCACACGGAACAGGTTTTCCTATTTCCATTCACAACCGGGGTTTTTTTTAAGCCTTTAAAAGTGCATTTTTTCCGGTTAAAAATTTTTTAATACAGACGCCGAAGGGTGTTGTTTTTCCTCCTTTTCTTTAAACGTATGTAATAGATGAATACTAAAACGTCAGTTGTAGCCAATCCTCAACGAATTTTTTTTTCCGAAAAATTTTTTTGATCCATAAATAAGGTAGAATCAAGGTTGTTAATGATCTATTATTGTCCATCTAAAAGTAGAGTATTTAATAATAATATTTTTTAATTTCTAACATTATTTTAATTTTCGTAGATCTGATCTTCGATTTTTTGTTACTTTCGCCTCAGACCATACCTTAAAATAGATAATTAGGATACTCATATAGGCAGTAGATATCATTTTTAGTTTTTAAAAAAAAGTGTAGCAATAATCAAAACATGATAGAACCGATTAATTTACTTGCCGCTTTTGCTTTTTTCATAATATAAATTTGAGGAAATTCGAATTAATTTACTTTAGGGCTTACGGGAATTTCCCTGCCTTTTTAATTTTATTTTATGGGTTTGAGTAGGTTTATATTATTTTCCTCTCCGTTACTTCCTTTTGGTTTTGCATTCAAAGTCAGATTTTATAACGAAAAATTGTAGGTTTTTAATTGAATGTTTTTGTTTTTCGACAAGGTCGATTGCATCACGATAAAAGTATAAGATTGTAACTTTTAGCGGCAAACACGAAAAAAACACTCGCAATTATAATTTCAAGAAAATTTAAAAAAGGTTCAACTGTCACACGGTAATTTTATTCCCCGAGTATTTTTCAAAAATGATGTCATCGTTAGTTTCATCGAGACGAGATATACTTATTAAAGCTTATTAATAAATTTATTTTTTTAATATCGTACCTATGAATTTAAGTTTTTTTTTCTTTTATGATTTTGACGATACTTATAGCGCAATGTTATAAATTTAAATAAATAATCAGTCAAACCCAACTCGATTCATTAATTTTCCTTATTCGGAATCAGCTCTCGTTGTTATTTATATGTTGGTATTTCAGCAAAAAATTTATTCAGTAGCCTCGCAGGGTTAAAATCTTTCGTGTTCTTGCTTTGAGGTAAGGTAAAGGTAGGGAAGTGTGACCGTCTGAAAAGTGTGACTTTACCATATAAACATGGGAGTAGGAAATCCGTTTTGTGCGAATAAGTACATCATTTTCTAGTGCATATATATTCCGACAAAAACGCATTTTCAACATGCGTATGGTTTAAAATGTAAAAGTCACACTTTTCAGACAGTCACACTTCCCTACCTTTATTTACTTAAAACGACTTTTTTTTTTTTTTTTTTTTTTTTTTTTTTTTTTTTTTTTTTTTTTTTTATGAAGTCAAGAAAATTTGAAAGGATTTATTCGAAATCATAGTTTTGCAAATGAGGGAATCCTGAAAAATCTTGCTCCCATGTCAAGTCATTGAGGAAGCTTAAATTTTTCCTTATTTTTCTAGGCAGAAGGAGATTAATAAAAGGCCCTGCGTGTGCTAAAATATGTTCGTTATTTGAAAACGTAAAAAAAATAAATCGGCGTCAAAGATTGTTGTAGGACCCTGGTCTCGTGTTCGCTGTTTTGTCTTCTGCGTATTATATTGCATGCAGGTTTTAGAAGGCGGAAAGTTCCTTACACTGGCTAAAAAAACATACGGGTTTTTCCACAGGCGTCATGCATATTAAATTTAGTTGCTCCTTTTGAACGATTTAAATTTTCAGAATAAACCTGTTTTTAGGGCTATTTTTGATAGGTTTAAATTTTAAAGCATTTTTTTGTTGTTCCATTTGAATCGTTGGTCTTTTAGCATAAATGATCAAATTGTATGCATGGAAAAGAACTTCCCGCAGATTCCAGGAGCGAATTGATCCTCAGATTTACCGGGACGATTCCCGTTGCGCCCTAATGAAATTTCCCAAAAGGACGCCTCCTTGGAGTGCAAATTCACTATGGAACGTTGGACCAACATGTTGGTACAACAAGGGAATGTTGTACCAACCACAGTGTTTTTCTCAAGCAATTTTTCGACAGTGTTGCCAGGCCGAAAAAAAGAGTGGTTTTTTGATTAAAAAGTGTTTAGCCAATATGTTGGTCCAACATTCCATAGTGAATTTGCACCCTTAAGTAAAAAAAAAAAAAATGTTCTTTGAAAAGATTTATAATTTGAACCCCAAATTATTTGTTTCCCCGGCTCCTTTTCCGAGCCAATCTGCCCCTTTTTCTGGGCCTGGCAGATTCCTAAAAATTCTTTAAGAATTATATCTATCCTTTCGCTGTTATGTCTTGTTATAGAATATACCAGGTTCAAATTAAACGATTTTAGTATAACCTGAAGAAAAGATCTTGCCAGCTTTTAAAACTGATTTTCTGATTTTTTTACTTATACATTTTTCTACTACTTCATCCCATGCTTGTTCCTGAATAATAATGTCCCCTTTTATTGTTTTTTTTTTTTTTTTTTTTGCACTTGTAATTTTTACGGTACTGCGAAACATGTTTTAATGTACTGTTTTTTCTGAATCATATATATATATTTACTCCAAATTCAATTAGTGATGTCGTTAATTGCTTCTTTATATTCTTGTTTGTACGTATACATGTTTACACATTTGAATAAAAATAAATAAATAAATGATATCCTATTTCAAAGTTCAAATACTGGAAATCGTGTTGAGGGAAACCTTTTTAATAATTACGCATTTTTTTGGCTTTAATTATAATTTTAATTTTTTTATTTTTATTCATTTATTTATTTATTTATTTATTTATTTATTTATTTTTTTGTATTTCATTTCCCAATGTAAAAAATGTTGGTGCCAATATTAAATTGGCACACAACTGAAAACAGGTTAGGTCGGTAATATGCACTATATTATTTATTAAGTCTTTTGCATCCTACAAATAGGAAAAAAAAAAAATACTTCCCCAAGTCCTTGATTTCGTTGCACTCATGGATATACTGAAGGTAGATACTCTGTTATTTTTCCGGTTTTGTCCGTTAGTTTTTAACTTAATTTACAGAATTTTTGAAACTTTAACTGTATTTAATTTCTACTCCGCATATAGATAAAGGTTAGGATTTTTCGGGAGTTCAGGAATCTAGATAGAACCATTAAATCTCGAGTTGGGAAAATTGGGGGAAAAATTGCCCATGCCTCCAGATTTCTTGAGAATTTTGCGGGAAAATCCCCGAGAAAAGGGGAAAAAATTTTTCGGGGAATAAACCTCGAGTCCCGAAAAATCCCGATGCGAAAATTCTGGAGACTAACCTCTATCTGTATAAATAAACCGACTGTTTTTTCGAACTTACACACACTAGTGAACAATTGGGAGTATGGAATTCCGATGCATCATTCTGTTCTCACTTTCTGGATTCATTTTTAGATTCATTTGATCAAGTCATTTAATATTAGTTAATTTTGCAAAAACTGACATAACCTTTAAAGCAATTTGCCACATTAAAGTAAAGATTAAGACTCTCACTTACGCTGATCAAAAACCCGGTGTTTAACGTAGAAAAATTACTTGATGCATTTAACCGGACTTATTATTCAAGTTCACCAGGAGTTTAGAAACAGTTTTTTTTTTTTTTCATAAAAAATTATAAATACTATATTGACCGTATGTTGCATAAAATAACCTAGTTTTAAAAACATGAAAATTGTATTTTTTTTAAAAATATTTTTATGAGTTTTCCTCGGCCTGTTTTCATCTTGGGCGAAATGAAACCCGATGACCTAAATCAAAATGCACTTTTTTAAATATTTCAAAAGCATTAAAAGGTATAGAGTCTGCAAGGAAAAAAATTTCGAGGGCAAAAATGGTAAAAATCTGTCATTTCGACAATTTTTTTTTATTTCCCAAAATGTGAACAGTGAAAATTATAATGGCTTGTTTTTAACGGGGCAGTATTTTTTAAATTTTTGAGCAGTATCTGGGCAGTAAAAAAATCAAGTTTTGCAGTTAAATTAAAGCATTTCGGTCCGTATAAATATTATATCAGGGCAGTATTATTACCTGGCAGTGTGCAACAGTTAAATAAAAATAAGTAAACAAATAAATAAATTTAAAAAAAAAATAAAAAATAAATCAATGTACTTCGATTTTGGTTCATCGGCAAATGCACTATCTTCTACAACATGCCCTGAATTCTTTTTTCAATTTTCAAAAAAATATTTAGGATCGCTCAAGATTTTTAGGCGGTAAAATATTTTTTTGGGGGCACAAAACATTCTTTTTTTCCTCTGTTATTTTTAAAGATAAATAATAGCTCATTTTAAATCAATCATATTTTACCAAATTACCTTAACTGCTCATTTTTATTATTATACTGACAAAACCAATAAAATACTGCCACAAAAAATTGTAGGCCTATACTGCGAAAATTTTACCGTCCCAGAATACTGCCCTTGTAAAATAAATACTGCCCATTTAAATATTAGTCAATTATAATTGCCTTATTCTAACCTTTTCCCTTTTTTGTTTGCCTCTTCTTCCCCTCCTTTTTAAAAAAAGTTTGTTTATCTTTACTGAAAAAATACTAATTAGACAATCAAAATCCTGATACTGAGCAATCGTTTTTGAACACCGAAAATAATAAAAAAGAAAATTCACAAAATTTAATAAAAGTATAATTGTAATTTATGGTCCTTACTAAAACGACGCACAAATAGGTGAATCTCTTAGAAAATCGAAGCGAAAAAGATAAACTTACCAATTATGCCGCTACTGATGATCGCGAGTAATGCAAACGCAAAAGTGACATGAACACGACTGAATCAAAGTATACTGAAAGAATACAAGGTAATCAACCATCTTAGTCGTTTTTAGTTTATAATATTATTATTATTATTATTTACAAAAAATAGTAATGGTCACTGTGAGTGTGAGGTGAGGGGCGGTATGCCAAATCGGTATGTTTTTAACTTACATTTTTCGATGACGGCTTGTTGTGTCGCATTTGGATTTTTTGTAAATTTAATCTAGCGAATGCCTATGGGGTTTTCTTTGTTATCTCAAAAAAAAAAAAAAAAAAAAAAAAAAAAAAAAAAGATCATTAAGATTTGAGCCGTTTAATCCAAAATAAAACTGTAGAAGTCAGCAAAGTCAGCATAGGCCTATAATTTTTTTTTTTTTTTTTTTTTTTTTTTTTTTTTTTTTTTTTATTTTTAACATGCAGACAGACACGGACTGGGAATTTTTTAGGGCGCCAGCTATGGACTGGAAAGAGCGCCAAATTTTTAAAAAATTTGAATGCTGAACAAGCTGATTAAGCAGAAGGTTCCTTACAATTTTTCCTAAAAAAATAAATTCCTAATTTATTTTTCCTAAAAAAAATAAATTCCTAATTTATTTTTCCTAAAAAAATAAGTCCCTAATCCACTTTTCCTAAAAATATAAATTCCTAATCTATTTTTCCTAAAAAAAAAAAATCCTAATTTATTTAAAAAAAAAAAATTAATTCCTAATTCATTTTACTAAAAATTTTGGTTCCTAAAAACCTCCTAAAAATTTTGGTCCCTTTTACTAAATTGTTGTCTTCCTAACAATTTTTTTTTTCTAATTTTTAATTTTCCTAAAATTTTTTGATTCCTAAAATAAAATTTCTTAAAATCCCTAAAATTAAATTTCCTAAAATTCCCTTAGGGATTTAAAAAATATTTTCATTCTAGGAAATTTTATAAAAAATATTAATTTTAGGAAATTTTATTTCAGAAATCCAAAAATTTTAGGAAAATTGAAAATCAGGAAAAAATATGGTTAGGAAAAAAATTTTAGGAACCAAAATTTCTAGGAAAAACGGATTAGGAATGCATTTTTTTTTAGGAAAAACGGATTAGGAAAAATGGTCGGGAGCGGAGCAGAATTAAGGGCGCCAGGGTGCTACATCTAGAAAGGCGCACCAGGATTTGCCCGGTAGCTCGGCGCCCCAGTCCGTGCTTGCAGAACTAGTGACCATTTTTTTTTTTTTTTTTTTTTTTTTGGTTTTTCAAAAAGCATTTTAAAGAATTATTGTTAATTTATTTTAATGTTAATATTCATTTTATTAAAAAAAAAATAAAAAACTGTCTTTAAGCAACTGCAGACGTTTTTAGAAAATGCCAAAAACAGCCTAGACCCATAAAGTTGTAAACAAGTTTATGGAAACCTGACGGTTGACCATGTGAGTTGTTACACATCTTCGACAATTGTTTTTGATTTAAATGGCAGTTTTTGAGTGATTTCAATTTTTTTTTCTAGATCTGAAATTTAATAGAGTGGCGTGTAAACCGCCCTTGTCGGTCTTTTTTTTTTTTTTTTTTTTTTTTTTTTTTTCGTTAACAATAGAAGACTGTGCATTATACGTACGTCCTTGTGACAAACGCGATATAAGCTTCGAGCTTCCAAAAATGCACTTTTTTTTATTTTTACGTTCATAACTTCAGAAAAAAAAATTCTTTTGTTTTGTTAGTATATATAAATAAATTTCCGTTAATAACGACCAGAATTTTAATCAAACAAAAAAGCATAAAATAAATTATTTTTATAGAAAAATACGATTTAACAGTTAAGATTGACTTATTGAAACCTAAGGCACGAGTTGGTCATTAAGATAGGCCAGTCGTCAATCATAAAAGTTAAAATAAAAACCCTTTGAATGCAAATTAAAAAGGACAGGTTCGTTTTTTTCATTGACAAGAGCATCATTACATTTATTAATATATCGTGTGTGAATTATTAAATATTAACGACACTTTGTTTGTAAAATTGTAACAGAACCTTGCGTATGATGTAAAAATTAAAAAGTGAAAGATTAAAATCGCGGTGATTTGATGAGCGGAAACGCAGGGCTAATTGTATTGCATGACTTGGAATTATTAAATGAAGAACAATACTAGCTAATGCAGCAAAATATCAATTAACACGTTTAACATGCTGCAACTGCAAGATCCTTTGATTGACAAATTGTTAAGAAATTTTTTTTTTTTTTTTTTTTTACTTGCAATACTTGTATTTATTAATAATCTCCTAATTTAATTAAACCAGAATTCTTCTTCTTCTTGTTTTTTTTTTTTTTTTTTTTCATGATGATTTGATTTATGATGGATTAATTAGAAAGATCATCATTTCGGTCCCTGGGATTTTATCGAATCATTTTGCATTGCCTAATTAAATCCAGTCAAGTTAATGAAAGTAATGGATAGATCGGTTTAGTTTTAGTTTTTTCAAAGTCTCGATGGGTTAAACACTCATCAATAATGTCATATTTAGCGTGGTGATGAGCTCATCTCATGCGTTTTTTTATTTACAGTTTTTTTTTTGTTTTGTTTCGTTTCTGCTATTCATTCCCGGTAATTTTTCTATTGTAATCTTTACAGGTAATGAAAGGTTATAAAATAACCGATGGTCAACGGAGTAAATTAGTGGGGATTGCCTGCAACTCATTACAAGAACTGAGACGTAAAAGTTATCAAAAATTAGGAATAACCGAAGATTGCATTGTGGCCTTGGAAGATGGAACTGTAGTTGACGACGAAGATTATTTTCGAGTTATCCCTAATCAGTCAGTCCTGGTTTTTTACAGGAAAAATGAGAAGATTAAGACAGGTAATTTATTTTCATTATTAGTTTATTAGGTTTATTAGTTTATACCGATTGGTTTTTAATAAATGCAATTGGAAATGCTAAAAGTTCCTTATATACTAGATTTTCCTTATTTTGCGAACTTTGGAATTCTTTCGATCTTGCCCCTTAATTTTTTTTCTTTTGGTTTAAAAAGAAAACCTGAAAAATTGTAGCGCCGTACGACAAGTCTAAACCATGCCGCATGAACAACACGTTTTAACCATATAAGTTAAATAAGGGCCAAGTTTCACTGGTCGGGGCCTTGCATTGCTCGTTTTCCAAAATTAACAAAAAGGTTGTTCTTTACGTATTTTGATCTGAAGAACTCAAATCTGCAATCGAAATTTTAATCGCTTTTACCGTTTTTTATTTATTCAAGTGCTAATTTTTTGGCTAAAATTCTGCTCAGCTAAACTTTAATTTAATTCTTCAAAAATTTTAAAGTTGATATCCTAGTCCTGTAATACATCTCTTCTGGGTAATTTTCGAGGTTGAATCACCTAAGAGCATTTAAAATTGTTTATTCACTTTTATTTTTATAATATAAACCAAAAAATTAAAAAATTTGAATATTTTTTAACTTTAATAAAAATTATAATTTTTTCAGAAATACTAAGCATTAAAAGTTTTTCGCTACCAATTCTGGATTCAGTGTCGAAAATTGCCCAGAAAAAATTTATTATAGGAACAGGATATTAACTTTAGAATTTTTTAAGAATTAAATTAAAGTTTAGCTGAGGAGAATTTTAACCAAAAAATTAGCACTTGAATAAATGGAAAACGGTAAAAGCTATCAAAATTTCGATTGCAGATTTGAGTTCCTCGGATCAAAATACGTAAGGAACCATCTTTTCGTCAATTTTGGAAAACGAGCCGCGCAAAAGCCCGACCAGTGAAACTTGGCCCTATTTAACTTATATCACTGAGAAAGAAAACATCTTCGTTTACGTTTCAGACGTCCCTATAGCTCCAACGGCATGATGATGTTGATTTGCGGTAGTAGACCTAATAATTTTACGTTTTAGACGTCAGATTTAAGATCAAAGCTCAAAATTTTTAGGTTTATGACTCCAAATTAACATATCACGGCGTTGGGGCTATAGGGACGTCTTAGACGTAAAAAACAAGGTTTTCCTTGAAGTTTTTTTTTCTCGGTGATATGGTTAAAACGTAAGGTTCGTGCGGCACAGTGAACTTTAGACTTATCGTATGGCGCAAAAACTTTTGCAGATTTTGTAAAAGAAAAAAGATTAAAGAAAAAAAAATTAGGGGGTAAGACCGAAAGAATTCCAAAGTTCGCAAAATAAGGGACAGTCTGTAATTTATACAGGCTATCATATTTGACCTGGTCTCCTTTTATGTTTTATCTCATACAAAATGAAATAGAATATCTTCTGAAGGAACACTGATTAAGAACGTTCAAGTATTACGTAAGACTTTTTTTCCGGCTTTTGGACCCCCTCCCCCTATTATATTACGTAAGATTTTCGCGGACCCCTCCCCCCCTCTTTTTTTTAACGCCAATTTTAAATTGGAGTAACATTTTTCTTAAATCTAGATTTTTAGTTCATACTCATATCCCTGAAGATAGTTACAATTGGCACTCAAAAAAAAATTTTTATTTCTAAAATTTTTTGAAAAAAAAATTTCAATTTTTTTACTTTAGACATTCGAAAAAAAATTAAATCAACTTAATTTTTTGATATTAGAAAAAAGTTCTGAACAAAAATTTATAATGAAAATTCTTACCTAAGATTTTGCAAAAATTTCTCCCTCCCCCAAGTAAGAAATCGTAAGAATTTCGAGCACCTCCTCCCCCCATTTTAGTCTTACGTAATACTTGAACGCTCCCTTACCCAGGCAAATATCTTTTAATCGAAAATAGCTAATATTATCCTCTTTAATGTATTATTTTCAGGCGTCGACTACTTATTAGAAACCTTACGTACCGTCAACGCTACATATTTAAAAGCCGGTGAGAAAGCCAACGAATTTCTGCTGCAACGCGCCAAGGAAATAGTCAGCTTATTAGAAGATGAAAAAGATAAAAAAGACCGTAAGTTCAAAACCCGGGAGGAAGATCCGGATTGGTTTGAAGGCTTAGAGACCAACGCGAACACAAAAGAAGATTACATGTTTAAAAAATCCCAAGATCGAATCCGGGGATATTACTACAAATTCCAGGAAGATGTTAAAAAAAGCGAGCTTTACCTAAGTGATTCGTCATCGAGGAAAGAATTAAACGATTGCCTTGAGCTTTTCAAAAAACAGCTGAAGATCGATCATTATTTCGGTTGCTTTTTTGATCGCCGATGCGCTTTGAAAAGTGTTGACATCGTCGATTGCTATTCGAAAAGGAAAATCGAGGAGGAACTGATTTACGTTAAAAGATTTAGAAACGAAGATGATACCGACGGATTGTCAGCGAGCCGTAGGAAAAGTGACAGAATTGAAATGCCTTGCTACAATTTTAATAGCTACTGCGATGAGACAGGAAAATTCGCTTGTCAGGGAAAGTGGGAATTAAGCGGTTGTCCAACAAGCAATGGCCATGTTATTAATCCATACTCGAATAAACAATCTAGAATATTGTTTTCTACTTGGAACTTAGATCATAGGTAATCATGACTCATTAATTTTTTTTATTTTTATTTTTTTTTATTGATTATTTGAATTTACCAATCTTGTTTGTCTTACAGAATTGAAAAATCAAGAACAGTTTTTCCAACTTTACTGAAAGCGGTGGAGGCCCGCAAAAAAGATCAACTCGTCAATTATCAATACTTTTATAGACTTCTTTTTACTAACGTGAATTTAAAACTAGTCCATGTTGTTTGTCATGATAAATCAGCGCATAATTTAACCTGCGATTCAAGATATCTTTTCGTAGAAAGGCAATCCAGATAGTTGAACTAGTAGTTATTGGAGGAAAATTCTTATTGTTATCAATGAAATTGTAAGTATTTTTTTTTTTTTTTTTCTCTATTAGGCGGAGGAAAAAAAATCTTGCCAAAGAAGTTGATTCTATGCAAGTTGCAATGGAAATGAAAATATTTTTTACTTTTACGCAACATTGGGGGAGATATCAAGTTCCTTTAAAAGAAGTTTGAGGATAGGTCATCCTTGTTCTGAAAAACTAGCTTTGTTTTTTATGTCAGATTTTTTTTAAATTTGAGGGAGAGGTTTTTATACGTAATTCGTTTTTTAAATTTCTTTTATAATTATAAAAACTCATTATAATCAACTCCGATGATAATGGTTTAGGTAACTATCTTTTTTGTTTTGGTCTCTTAGTATTTTTCCTTCCATACCTCTTTACTAGAACTTTCGAATCAGAACGACTTTTTTTTCGATGAATTAAAGGATGGTGATTAAGAGATTCTACTGTAGAAAACGACGAAACAGAAAATGAATTAAAAGATCCAAGATGGTATCTAGTCTTTTGACGTAGGACTACGTCTTGGGGCTCGGTTCTGAGGAAATCTGTCTGTCCGGGTGTCGAATCTGTTCCCACCAGAAATTTTATTTGACTTTTTTTTTAAATTCTCTGTTTTTTAAAATATGATTTACAAGATAGTTTCTAAAAAATTTACAAGAAATTTATAGTCAAAATTTTATTTTAAAATTAGACGACATGAACGAAAGCGTAGATTTAGTGTAAATTTTACTTTGAAAAAAGTTTAATTTTAAATAATATTTTTTTAACTTTTGGCCTTTTTAATAGTAAAATTAGGCAACATGAAGCAAGGAATTTGTAAATTTCTTGTAAATTTTCAACAAACTTAACTTTTACAAGAAATTTAAAGTTGCTAAAGCAAGGGCTTAAAAATTTCTTGAAATTTTATTTAACTTTTTTTTAAATTTCGCCGTTTTTTTAAAAAAATATAAACATTGGACTACGTGAACAAAAACAAGAACTTAAAAATTTTAAATGAAATGTGCCAAGAATATGAGCTAAAGCAATATTTTAATATTAAAATTTTTTTAACTTTGAAGACTTTGATTTGAATAATTTTTTTCAACTTTTGACTTTGTTTATCAAAAATTTTAAGTTTTTTTCGTGCCAGAAAAAAAAATTAGACTTTTATCAAAAAATTCGATTTTTTTGACCAAAAACGAGCAAAAAAAAATGCCTTTTTTAATCGTTTCATTGTTAAAATTTGTAAATTTTGAGTTCTTTAGCTTTAGAATTTTATGTTTTTTAGTTATCTTTTTGCTCCCACTATCGTAAAGAAAATTTTTTTAAGCACGTTCTTTTTCAAGAATTTTTATTATTGTTAATGTAGGTAAAGCATGCTTTTAGTATTTAAATTTTTAATAAATTAAATTAAATTTTAAATAAATAAACGAGATTTTTCACATCTTTAAAATGCGTTAAAATAAAAAATCGAAAAACCAAGAATAAAACAACGAAGAGGACATCTCTTTTTAAAATCACGTACTCGCGTTAGTTTCCGAAATCTTTTCCAAGCGCGTTGTCGTCGACTTTTGATTCGCATGCGCTTTTTGGCGCGTCATTCAAAATTCATCGAGTTAATATTTTATTCATTTTAAAATCTTACTTTAGGTCTCTTAATTAGAATAACGAGTTGCATTTATGAGCAGAAACTCTTCTCGGCAAAAACCTTTTTCATTTTATAAAACTTGAAAAAGGTTGAAATATCTTCCTCGTTTTTATTCGCTCCTCAAATTTCACCCGAATGGGTTTATTCCGAATTCCGATTTCCGAAAATATTTATTCCGAAATCCGAATTCCGAAAATATTTATTCCGAATTCCGAATTCCGAAAATAATTCCGAATTAGGTTTTTTGATAAGGAAGACTGAATAATTTGTCATTAAATAATTAAATTATATCGTAGTAAACTAATCGGAGCATGTATAATCCTTAAATTATCGTTAAATTTTGAAATTGAAATTAAAATATATTAAATTAAGCTAATGTTCACAATCACAGGTCTTATCACAGTTCGTAAACGATAGTTTGATCACAGATTTTCCATTTTAATGATATGTCGTGAAGGATACATGCAAGTAAAATTTAGTAAGGTTTCCGAGGGCGACCGGGTTTTCTTTTCAGGCCTTAATTTTTGCGAGGTCGACCGCGCTTTTTAGGAGGATTTTCGACAGGGAGAAGTTCCTTCACTACCGTTTCCCGAGTATGATCACATGGCTGAATGGGACTCTCGTTATCGAAGTTGAAATTGCCGTTGGGAACGTAAAGAGGACTAGCGGCCACCCGTCAAAATTTGACGGCCCTCATCTGCCTATGCAAGCAAAGATAAAGTATCTCCATTTTGGAATTGACTGTTTGTAGACATAAGTTAAAAATAGAAGGGAAGTGCCAATTCAGAAATGGAGATACGTTATTTTTGTTTACATGGGTAGTCATTCAGTTCCTAATTGCCCAGTTGAGTACCTCTTTATAAACGACATTTAAAGTTTTACTACCCTTCGGAATGACTTCCAGCTTCAGATTATCGAAGGAAGAGGTTTTAGACATGGCCACGTAGAGTTGGCCATGCCTAAAAACAGGCTCTGGGAAATATACGCCGACCTTTTGGAAAGTTTGGCCTTGTGATTTATTGCTAGTCATGCAAAAGGCAAGGCGGATAGGGAATTGACGTCTTTTGAATAGGAAAGGTGTTGATGAATCTGAAGGTGTCAGATCAATCCGAGGAAGTAGAATTCTCGTTCCAATTTTCTGACCGGTAATTATTTCCAAGTCTAAAATATTATCATACATATTTTTTACAATCAAGCGAGTACCATTTAAAAGCCCTTCCTTAGGATTCAAATTTCTCAACAGAATAACGATAGCGCCTGGTTTAAGGGTTAAGGTATGAGCAGGCAATGACCCAATTTCAATACTATCTAAAAATTCTGTTGGATATTGGAGCATTTCTTGTTCTTTTTCCGTGATGAGGGTGTTTATGCTTACGTAAGTGCGAGAGGTACCTGATAAGTAAGAGGGCAATATTTTTGATTAATTGGGAAACTGTAGTGAAGGAACTTCTCCCTGTCGAAAATCCTCCTAAAAAGCGCGGTCGACCTCGCAAAAATTAAGGCCTGAAAAGAAAACCCGGTCGCCCTCGGAAACCTTACTAAATTTTTTCTTGCATGTATCCTTCACGACATATCATTAAAATGGAAAATCTGTGATCAAACTATCGTTTACGAACTGTGATAAGACCTGTGATTGTGAACATTAGCTTAATTTAATATATTTTAATTTCAATTTCAAAATTTAACGATAATTTAAGGATTATACATGTTCCGATTAGTTTACTACGATATAATTTAATTATTTAATGACAAATTATTCAGTCTTCCTTATCAAAAAACCTAATTCGGAATTATTTTCGGAATTCGGAATTCGGAATAAATATTTTCGGAATTCGGAATTCGGATTTCGGAATAAATATTTTCGGAAATCGGAATTCGGAATAAACCCATTCGGGTGAAATTCAGTGAGCCGTTTTTATTCTGCACGGTTTTTTAAACGCCTTTTCAGCTTTGCTTTTCATTTTCAAAAAAGATATTTTAGTCTATTAATTTTAATTGTTATCCGAAAAGGCTGTGCAATATATATTTAATGCATAGGAAACTTCTAAAAACCCTCCGCCAGAGCTTGCCGATTTAATAATTCCGTGCCGAAAGTGCATTTTGCAATGGAAAGTGATTATAATCAAATATAAATTAGCCAGCATGAAATATTTAATGCACCCGATTAGATTTTAGTGTTAACAAAATTTTAAAAAAAATTTATATACATATGTATAAAATATGCAGTATCTGTATTAACCGATTCGGAAATCTGGTTTTCTTTTAATCAAATTTATTTTATTTTGGTTACTGTTTGGCTTTTGTTTAGTTTATTTAAAAGTTTAAAAAATTCATTTTTTCCGTTTTTTATAAATCAGAAAAATTTTGCTAAAAACGTGCAATAATTGAAAGCAGGTAAAAAGACACACTTTCATGCCACGAAATGTTACTGAAATAATTTTTCTTTCTTTTCTTATTTTTTAGCTACAGAATTTAATAATTTAATTCTGCCTCCGAACAAAAAAAAGAAACATTCCAAAGAGTAATTAAACCTTTTTTTTTATTTTTTATTTTTTTTACGAGGTGCGCTGCTGGGAAAGGCCATTCGAAATTATCCCTTACATAATTCACTTGAGTCAAATACCCACAATGCTTTCTTCAAGACAAAAATACGACCACAAAATATTTTCAACCCTTATTCTTTTGCATTATTCGTTCCTTTTCGTCGGCTTTCGGGTCTTTTCGGTCGAAAGTGAATCCCGGTCGTCAATTCCCGATCGATTCTCGCGGATTCCCTTTGAATGCGAAGCCCAAGCGAGGAATCAAATCGAGAATCAGTCGCTGGAGTTCCCCGGTTCTGCCCGGGGTTGTCTACGAACCAGTCAGTGATAAATTTCGTACTTTCCTTTCTTTTTGTATTTTTTTTTCCCTTAGCTATTTGACTAAAAGTACAAAACTCGGTAAAAATATATAATTTTAATCAATTTTAAATCGTCAAACGTAAACCGTTTCTCAGTTATAATAAGCAATTTAATTTTACAAAAGGTTTAGTGTAAATTACAAGTACTATTTTTCTATTATTATTATCATTATTATGATTTTAATTTTATTATTTTTCTTTTTATTGAAGAGGATGTGGTTTTCTTATTAAATTTTCAACCTCGTTTTTTTTTTCTCCTGTAGATTTTTATAAAAATTGTGATTCATCATTTGTTTTTCTTTCTTTTTTTTCATTACGTTATTGCTTCAATGTGAATATTACTTTTCCTTTATCTTGATAAACTTCCCCTATGGTATTGCTTATCCAATACACCTTTGTGATGTAATCTACTGAAAAAAAAAATTTACTTTATATTAAGCCTCTGAAAACCGAAATCCTTATTGTGGTGAAAATTAATACTTTAAACTTAAATAATTCTTTTTCATTTTGATAATTTTTTGCATGATCAATAATTGACTATCAATGTTCAAAATGAAGAATTTAACGTTTTCATTGGTCATCTCGAATGATTCTATTTTAATGTCATGTCCTTTTTGTTACAGATGTGTGTTAAATAATAATAAGTGATTATATTAATTTAGAAAGTCACATTCTCAAATGTGAATGTTGTTATAATATGCTGGCGTTTAATGTGAAACGATGTATCATGTTTTGCTGGTTTGTTTGAGGATTACATATATGGATTAACGAGAAGAAAATTTACAGCAAACAGGTAAATTTCCTTTTAGTATAAATTCTAGTATATTATTCATAAGGGATTATTATTTCAAAGTCTGCAGACCATCTGCTATAATGATTTATTCTCCCCTTAGATGGACAGCATGAACAGGTGTTACTTTTTTTTATTTTTAACCAATGTTTTCTTGAAAAGTTGGAAGGGAATTATTTTATTTTAGCATTCCCAATATTTTTTTTTGTATTAAAAGCCTGTGCTAGTGAATTTTTAACAACTTTTTTTTTTTAAAGTTGAAGTTGCAGGGGTTGAATATTATATTTTATTTAAAATTCAAAATTTCTAGCACAGGGTAATACTGAAATTAAAGTTTAATCTTAAAATTGAATTTACCTATCAAAAGCGTTATGGACACTTGCAAGCAAGCATTTTTATATTGTAGCACTTAAAATAAATATATGGCTCTAGTAAATTGCATTAGGTTGCATTCTTATAGAACTTTTAATAGAAATGGCTCAATTAAAGCCTTTAAATTAACTTTTAAAAAGTTGCTATTAACTCGATTTTTTTAGGAATTAATGAAGAAGCTAATTTTTGCATATATATATTGTCTGTTTCAATTGTTAGTGTCTTGCAAAAAATTAATGTGCTGCATTCATTATTTTTTTTTTTTAAAATAAGGTTTAGATTGACAAAACATCAGGAACTTTTAATTAATGAGGAATTTAGTTGGTACAGTAATTTTAGAAATTATCAAAAAATAATCGCAATCATAAAATTGTTGTTTATGCTTTTTTTCGTTTATATAGTTTATTGTAATTCTTTTTTTTTTACCCAGCGGAAAAAGTCCTTTTTTCATATGCGATTCTCCGTGCAAGTTTAAATAATGATAACACACCAAAATTTAATATTGCTTCTCACTTGTGGTATGAAATTTCTGATTAGTTTAGCTCCCCCGAGAGCCATTTTTCAAAGTATGTAGAGAGTTACATTCTGAGAATTCCAGAATCAATATTTACGTTTTCTACCTCTGTCCCTGATTTTTTTTTCTTTTTTTGAATTCAGGCTTTGTTATGCCTGGGTCGTTCGCAATTTCAGCTCTTCTTTGTTACCATTTTAGACGGTTTATTCATCTCAAATTAAGTTTCATGTATAAGTTAACAAGGAATTAAAATTGAAAATCGCTCCATTATAATAATTTACGTACTCTTACAGCACGGTCATTCGCCATACAGTTCTGGTCTTCCTTTATTTTAAATTCAAGATTTTTGTTTTGACATGCCTCATTTGCTTTTAATTTAAAAATTATTTAGAGTGCTTAATATTCAAATAGATCAATATTTCGGTAAGACGAGACGAAAGCAACAAAAGCAAAGTAATTTAGACAAAGTGCAAGAAATTCGAAGAATTGCTCTTTGACCTTTTATAAAAAGATGTGAAAAATTAAAAAATCAAAAAATCAAAAAAAAAAAAAAAAAAAATCTTACTTTAACCGTATTATTTCGGAATTATTAGTCACAAAACCCAGCCTCCGGAATTTTTCTTCACTTAATCAATACACGGTAAAAATTTTATGTTAAAAAAAAGTCCACACTCAATTATGTTAAAATTAACATAAATTATGTTATTATTATTTTAACATAATTATGTTATTTTTTAACATAAATATGTTAATTTTTAACATAAAAAAAGGGCCACACACGATTTATGTTAATGTTAACATAAAATTTTTTACCGTGTACATAGGCCATATATGGCCCATCGCGGAATCTTAACAGTTTTTTTTCAATGGGCGATATAGGGTCTTTTCGGTGCAAAAGGATTAAGTTTTACGAAGTATCTTTAATGTAAGATTTTCAATTCTTGAGCCGCCCTATAGCCAGCCAGGGAAAAAAATGACTTAGTCCATCTTTTGAGCATTTGAGAACCCCCCACCGTAATTTTTTTTCTTTTTTTTTTACTAACGCAAGTTCCTTATCACCCATGTTAAAAGGGACTATTTGGAGCCCCCCTTAAAGATCTGTCCATCCCCAATGTCCTTCCGGACTGGTTGTAAGCCTGCCTTGAGCCTCTTAGGCCCAAAAAATTGAAAAAAAGTAGGCATGCAAAAGAACAATAAAATGTTTCTTGTAGGCATTGCTGTTGCATTATACTCCTTTTGGTTTGCTGGATGCCCTTTTACATCGAAAATGACGATTTTCATGACGATTTGAATTTTAACAATGGCCCTGATAGGACATGCAGTTTTATGCTAGGGACTGTTTAAATATTACTTTAGCATGATTTCTGCCATTTTCGACCCCCCCCCCCCCCTTTCGCAGGCCAAAATAAATTTTTAAAAATCCCCCTTCTTTTTTATTTCATATGATTTCAGACCCAAACCCCTTTCAAAATCTATTATTTTGCTCTTACCTAAACATGCCTACGTAATAATTGAATGGTCTCCTACCGCTAAAAACATACCCATGCAGCGCCCTGGCGGGATAATTTTATGTTGAGTATCCCCATATCTAAAGCATGTATTGATATTATTTCATGATTAATATTAACTTACAAGCAAAAAAAGAGATTTTTTTTTTAAATTTTAGGCGAGCGCTTAGGGTTGGAAGAGCGAAAAAAATTCGTGAAAAAATGGTTACAGGCCCGTGATAAGCTTTTTTGTATAGAAAAATAATCTGTGAGAAAGTTTTGTTTAAACGGTACATATTTTGAGCATTTTTGTATTGTTCTGTTATTAAATAAGTATAATAGATTTTACAAAATAGTCAAGTGTTAAGAAGGAAAAAAAACTTAGTAATTCAAAATTTTTTAATTTTTTAAAAAATTTTACTTGCTAGAAAAATAGGGATATTCATAACAGTAGGCCTACTGTTGCTGTCTTTCATATTTCTGCCGTACACTTTTTTTTTCTTACAGTGTTACATCCAAGGCTGCAATTCCGATTAATTTTTTATTCGGAATCGGAATCGGAATCGGAATCTCGTCTGAAAACAGTTCGTAATCTTCGGAATCGGAACCGGCTTCCAAAAAAATATTTTCGATTCAGTTTGACTTAAGGAGGTTCTTCCGGTGAATTTGAGATTCTTAACTGACCGTTCTCCTGCAACTTAAACCTAGGCGAAACTTTGTTTATTTTTGTAGAAAGGTTTTTCCGCCTACAAAAATTTAATTGAATAATTTTTTTTAAATTATAGGAATATTCCTCTTAACATTCTACACAACTTTTATGACACGAAAATTCTTTTTTATTATTAACTAAAATGTTTTCAAACTATTTACAAAAATAATCTTCAAAAATTGTAAACATGCTAATGCTAATGGTTTGTTTATAAAATCTGGACTTATTTTGGAAAAAATCTCTCAAAAATGCCATATTGCATAAATGATAACGGGATCAAAATTTTATGTCACAAAAGTTGTGTGGAATGTTAAGAGGAATATTCCCATAATATTAAAAAAATTATTTGATTCCAATTAAATTTTTGTAGACCTTTCTACAAAAATAAACAAAGTTTCGCCTATGTTTAAGTTGCTGGAGAACGATCAGTTAAGAATCTCAAATTCACCTGAAGAACCTCTTTAAAAAGCACTAAAATACCGTTATCACAGTTAATCAATTTTTGGTCTAAATCGAAATCGGAATTGCAGCCCTGGTTACATCCCCCATATCTAGAGCATTAAAAGCGTTTTAAGACTTTGATAAAATACAATTTAAAAAACAAATTTTCGAACGCGCGCCAGGAATTTCAAAATGGCTGAAAATTTCGGGGACAATGCGATGTTGCATATTGGTTTTGAACGGGAATTTTAAAAACATTTTAAAATTGAGTAAGGGCAGCTGGTTTAAAAATGCGAAATGGTGCAGATCCGTCCCAAATAATTAGAAGAATATTTACAACAGCATTTTACGAAATAATTTTCAGCCGTAAAGGAAATATCAGCCAAATATAGGGCTAAATGGCACTTAAAGGGGCCCCAGATAGTTGCGATTTTAGGATGCTAATTGATACGTTAAAAGAAAGTTATTTTACCGGGCAGAATTTTTTGTAACCCTCAAGTCGAATTTATGGGATGTAGCCTGGATCACGCTGAATTTAGGATTTTTTTTAGGTATTGTTATAACGTTATTATAATAATAATATTGTTTAAGCATTATAATTTAAATAATTGATTTCCGATTCACCGCAATTGCACCAATTCATCAGCTTGATTTCTTAGAAGCCACTTCATTTCATTTAGTGCTGCCCTATTTTGTATTTTATATGTATGTTTATTAATTTAATTTAAAAAAAGGTAAAACGATTGTGTAAAAAAAAAAAAAAAAAAAAAAAGGAAAGATTGATTGAAAAACAGTAAATTACCCAGGAAAAAAAAGCTATCTCGAAAATAAACCGAAGACAAGCAAAATATTCAAAACTATATATATATTCAAACCATTAAAGACACGTTATAAAGATTGACAGGAAAAGATCGAATTCGCGTGTTGTTTACCAAACAAAACATCATTCTTTATTAAACAAATTTTTCAAATTCACCCTTGACGGTTATAATGTTTGTTTTATTGATTTCAAATTATTAATGGAAAATGTTATATTCTAATTGGCACTGAGAGTTCGGGGTGTTGAAAAAAAAAAAATTTTTTTTTTTTTAAATCTTGCATTTAGAACCATCCCCCCGCGATTGCTCGATCCTGTTTATAAAAATTGATTTCTAAACTGGATACGAGCATCAGCTAAAATCGTCATCGAAGTGAAAGAGAGGGTTGTTGTTGTATAATTCTCTTCATTTTGAAATCGTTAATTGATGTTGAATTGAATAGCATAAATTCGCTTCCTGCTTTTAATTTTTAATCTTTTTGATTTGGAAAATTATCAATTTAAAATGAGGCTTTCGCGACGTTTTAATTCCTATTTAATAATTTTCGTAACTTAAAATTTTGATCTGGGGGGAGATTTCCCCCTTTTTAGCACCTTAAAAATCATTTGCATAAGGCTCTCTCGTGAAATTAGAAAATTTTCAAAAACCCATCCTTTCCGTTATTAATTTTAATTGATTTGTTTCCCTATTTTATAAATTCTGTTTGGAGTGAAATCTCGTTTGCGTATAAGAATTTATCGGATAACGAACGTTTCGGTAATAATGAGGAAATTTTGGATATCGATGCCTGTGGGACATCAGAAGCAATAATGTCATAATAGGAGAATAATGAATCTTCATTTTCAGTTTGAACCATAACCTTTGATACGAATAAGTCTGAGTTTGTAGCGGAAGCTTTTGATTAATGAGTTTTTTTTTCCTCCCCTTAAACAAAATATTATCAAAGAAATATTAAAAATATTTTTTTTTCTCCTTTTTTTTATTAAACCGTCGTTTAGGTAATTTAATTTTAAAAACTGATAATTATTGCTGATTTTTGTTCTTAATTTTCAATATGAAAAAGGAGCGAAGGAAGAAAATTAAAAAAAGAAAAAAAAGTCCTCTGATGTTTGAAATCAAGAGGTGGTACCTTTTCAGCGGAAAACGTTTATTCCTAGAATCCTCCTTTTATAAGTATTTTCCTGGAATTATTCCCGGTAATTACGGAGATCTTTTCCTGTTAAAAAGCTTTTATTTGAAATGATGATTTTGAAAACTCTTTTTTTATCGGAATATCAACAAATGATTTTTCAAATTATAAATCAGGTTTTTTTTTTTTGGCCGTAATTATTTTGCAATTGAGAGTTTTTTTTTTTAACGAAAAAAACTGCAAACTTTGCTTTTTTTTTTTTTTCCTTTTCGAAAACAAAAAATGGGATTATTAAGTAAATCAGCTGTGAAAAAAAAAGCTAGACATTGAATCCCCACGCAGTACGCTAAATTCGATCAGTTATGTTGGCAATGGGCCATATCAAAATACAGTCTGTCACAAGAAATCCCGATGATCCATTTTGTTATTACTGGGTCGAAAGATTGTGAACCACATCGATAACGACTTCTAATTTTTATTAGCTTTTCATTTCATGTTGTATTAGTTTTGACTATATTGTTATGCTGCCGCTGCATTTCGTAGAATTTGAGGAAAGATTCAATTGTAGATATTCTGGTTTTGCACTCTTGTCGAACGAGAGTTTTCGACACAAAATTATTTCGTCAGGTGTGCTGCATGTCTCAGGGGGTAACCAGTCGAAATTCATGTGTTAGCTTTTATTAGCTACCGTTAGGAAGATCCAACGAATTTAACGGAATAATTTTTTGTAGTAGAATCTCCATTTCATGGAACTTTATACTAAGAGAGAATCCAAAGTTTGCCGCAAATTATTCGTATCTGAAATGGTAGACTCTTCGAAAAAGGAGGTTTCTAGGTCTTTTCATTTCGCGGAATCGTTGGTGATATCAAATCCCTAGGGACACTCTTCAGTCAAGGGACCTGAATTCTGGTGAAATCTGCCTCTCTTTGCAATTGCAAGACGGTAAAATTACCAGAATTTTAATCTTTTGTTCGAAGTTGATATTTTGCAGAGGCAAAAGGACTCGAAAATGAAGTTTCGTTGCCAATAATGTCATGTATTATGTTTATATATGGGCTGGTTTTATTCAATATCGTTTTAATCGGGAAATCGATTCCTAATTTATATCCCGTCCGTTACAGCCTAAAATTAGCCATAAAACAAAGTAAAATTTAGGGATAAATTACTTGGCAAAAGCCATTGATGTTAAAAATCAAAAGTTTTTTTTTTTTTTTTTTTTTTTGTGCAGTTTTAGATTTTATGCATACAGTTGCTTACTACTCTTTGGCTGCGATATTAACACATCCTTAATTGCTTTTTAATAATAAAAGCTCGAAGTAAGTTACATTGGAAATTAAATCCAGTAAAAATTACTCACGTAATGAGTATATATATGCATATTGGATCTATATTTACCTTATGCTTTTTTACCTTTCAAGAACGTAAAAGGACCTTGGAAAATAAGAGGCCTTTTTCGGCCCCGGGGATTTATATATCCAGGTTCGAGCAGATGAACGGGATGGACGCTATATTACAGGATACACGGTAAAAAATTATCTGTAAAATCAACATATTTTGTCTGTTCAAAACGGTCCACCAATTTCTATATGTCAATTTAACATACTGCAGTTCTGTAAAATTTTTTTTCAGAAATTAATATTCTGAAATTTGCCGAAAAATTCAATGGCATAAAAAAAAAAATAACATATTTGAAATCTGTTAAATTGACATATGAATCTGTTAAAAATTTAACAGATTACCGTTAACATACAAAATTGGTGGACCGTTTTTAACATATTAACAGATAATTTTTTACCGTGTAGAACTATAATAGGGAAGTTAAGAATTTTTTTTTAAATTTTATATTTTGATCCCCAAATATAAGTTAATAGCCCAGGTACATGTAAAACATTAAAAAAATATTGAAAGTAATTGTAGAAAATTGTTAAATTTTGATTTTAAAAAAGTCGTTTGATACGTAGAAAAAAAGATTGTGACGTCATAGTACTATAAATTATAAAACTTAGTTTGGTAACACTGATCCGAGATGAGCCATTTTTTAATTCTTTTCTATTACTCATAGTGTAAAAAGAGCCTTTTTAAAATTTTTTAGGGACTTAAAAGTTAAACTTTTTGGGATATAGGGGCCATTCAAATATTACGTAAGCATGATTTTGGTGAATTTGAACCCCCCCCCCCCTCGGTTGTAAGATATTTCGCCATACTTAGCTTATGGCGAAGATGGCTAATGCGTGATTACGACTATGGCGAAGATGCTAATCTATTTCGTTGGCCCTTTCTGATTTTCGTTAAAATAATATTCTTATGAGGTAAAGAATCATTTTAACCAAAATGTGACCAACTTACTATAAAGCTCAACTCTCCTATTGCGTTGGTATATACCAACCAACAAGCCAAGATTTCGTTGCTGGAGCAAACTATGGTAATACTCTTAAATTTAGTTAAATTGTTTACTCCCTCTGTCCCAAAATACTTTGTGTGTTTCTCATTTTTATTTCCCATTTCGCAAGCTTTTGATTTTTGCCGGAACTGTTTGTACCACTTTACCCACCCACCCAAGCACTATTTCACACCACCCCCCCATCCCCCCCAGGGGTCCCCCCCTTTGCGAAATAAATTACCGAAAAAATGGAAAAAATTAAAAATTTCTATTATTTTCGCCCCGTTTCAGAAACAAAAGCGAAAAATTTGAAAGTGGTCGGAAATGAGAGAGTACATTACCCTAAACAAGAATCCCCCATGAGAAAATTTTTTTCATTTGTCGAAACCCCCCAAAAAAATTAAATATGTCGAGGGTCCGACCAAGGGGCGAATTTTTAAATCTCGATTAGATGGTCGCGAAACGTTGGTTACTGGGGTTTTTTAGGTCGCTGATTTCGAGTCTGAGGTCCGTTTTTAAAAATCCAAGATGGCGGATCCAATATGGCGGACCTTTTCTTAATAAATCGATTGTTTTTCACTAAAACACGTAATCGGGGGGTTATTGAGGCCGCTGATTTCAATTCTGAAATCGGTTTTTGAAAATTCAAAATGGCGGAACCAATATGGCCGACCTTTTTTCAAAAATTCGACTTTCTTTCACATAAGCACGTAATCGGGGGGTTATTGAGGATGCTGATTTTGATTTTGAGGTCGGTTTTTTAAAATTCAAGATGGCGAATCCAATATGGCTAACCTTTTTTCAAAAATTCGATTTTTTTCCCACATAAACACTTGTCCTGGGGGTTATTAGGGACGCTGATTTCGATTCTAAGGTCCGTTTTTAAAAATTTAAGATGACGGATGCAATATGGCGGACGTTCACCGATAACCCCCAATCATGAATTTGACTGAATTAAAAAATATTTTTTTTTGGAATCGTCCGCCATATTGGATCCGCCATCTTGAACTATTGTAAAAACTAACCTCAGATTCGGAATCAGCGTCCCTAATAACCCCCAGGACAAGTGTTTATTTGGGAAAAAAATCGAATTTTTGAAAAAAGGTCAGCCATAATGGATTCGCCATCTTGAATTTTAAAAAACCGACCTCAAAATCAAAATCAGCGTCCTCAACAACCCCCCGATTACGTGCTTATGTGAAAGAAAGTCGAATTTTTGAAAAAAGGTCGGCCATATTGGTTCCGCCATTTTGAATTTTCAAAAACCGATTTCAGAATTGAAATCAGCGGCCTCAATAACCCCCCGATTACGTGTTTTAGTGAAAAACAATCGATTTATTAAGAAAAGGTCCGCCATATTGGATCCGCCATCTTGGATTTTTAAAAACGGACCTCAGACTCGAAATCAGCGACCTAAAAAACCCCAGTAACCAACGTTTCGCGACCATCTAATCGAGATTTAAAAATTCGCCCCCTTGGTCGGACCCTCGACATATTTAATTTTTTTGGGGGGTTTCGACAAATGAAAAAAATTTTCTCATGGGGGATTCTTGTTTAGGGTAATGTACTCTCTCATTTCCGACCACTTTCAAATTTTTCGCTTTCGTTTCTGAAACGGGGCGAAAATAATAGAAATTTTTAATTTTTTCCATTTTTTCGGTAATTTATTTCGCAAAGGGGGGGACCCCTGGGGGGGATGGGGGGGTGGTGTGAAATAGTGCTTGGGTGGGTGGGTAAAGTGGTACAAACAGTTCCGGCAAAAATCAAAAGCTTGCGAAATGGGAAATAAAAATGAGAAACACACAAAGTATTTTGGGACAGAGGGAGTATAAACTAAGTGGTTTTATTACAAGATTTTTGGGATCGTCCGTAAATTACGTAAGCATGTTTGGGGGGGGGGGGAGGGGGTCTCCGAGAACCTTACCTCAATGTTAAATCTCCATAAGAGGAAGCCTATTTTTGCCTACTCTCGGAGGGAAGGGGGTCAAAATGGGCCAAAAAAATGCTTACGTAATTTATGGACGACCCCTTTGTAATAAAATCACTATGTAATGTTCTGTAATTCTGTTGCACAGTCCAAAAAAAAAAATCAGCAAACGACTTCTTAGATAAATCATGATTTTATCACTATTCAAAAGGAAAATCAGAAATTCCAACGGCTACCGAACCATCTATGAAATTTGAGCAGGTCGCTTGATCTATCAAGAAAGTGTTTTAGGGTCAATCCCGTTCGGATGCTTAAGCTTGGGTATCGGAAATCCACGGGACCGAAAAGAAACCTCTTATTATAGTCCTAGGTTTTTAAACATATTTTTTTTTTTTGCGACAAATTAAAACTTTTTGTACTCTTTTCGAATAAAAATTACCAAAAATTATCACGATCCAATATTTATGTGCTGTTTTTAAAAAAATTTTGCTCAATTTTTTTTTTTTTTTTTCTTTTTCCAATTGATCTATGCTAGAGGAGTCGTTTTTATTTCGAATTGAGAAAGCGGGTTAACACTGTTGAGAAAGAAGGATCACTCGGCAATTAAAATTTTCCTAAATATCCAAAGCAACGATTTTTTGAAAAATACTGCAAACGGCACGACAAATTCATACTAGAAAAAAATTTCATGCCTAACAGTGAAACAAAAAAAAAAAAAAAAAAAAAAAAAAATCCAGGAGCCGAAAAACGTAAACGTTAAGCCAACCTGACTTAACATAGCTTTAAAAAAAAGTTTTTTAAGTCAGAAACTTTGGTCTAGCCGACACATTTTCCACTACGGGAAATAACGGTCTAAAAAAAAATGTGTTTTTGGCTTGCGAAATAAGAGAAAAAAACGATAAAAAAAAAGACTACAGATCCCTGGCCCGATTTGGGTGTTTTTTCTAAGAATTTTTGAAATTTGCTCCGGATTATTATTATCTGTTATCTTTTGCAACTTAATCTTAAATTACCTGGAAAAAGGAATGATCTTTATCCTTCATTTCTCGGAAATATTAAATTTAGAGAAAAAAAAAAACGAACCACGCACTCCTAAATAACATTTTAAGAGTATAAAATCAAAGATACTAACTTTTCCTGGAATCGGTTGAAACAGATAAAAGAAATCATATCATTTCCAACCGAAAAATATTTTCCTAAGGTGCGAAAACAATGAGAAAATTTATAAAGTGTCAAGCATAGCGGTTTCGAAAATATCCGTGACAAACAAGGAGAGGGAAAAGTGGTTAGCAATTTGGGATTCATCTCTGAGGATTTCCCCATCCTGGTTATATTGATTTTCAACTTGAAAAATTTATGTTAAAAAGACAAAATATCAGATAGGGTAAAAATACGGATCTAAAACCTTCCTTTTTACACCGTTTACTACTTATATACAAACCAAAATAAATCTTTTTTTTTTTTTTGTTTCTTTCAAAAAAATATAGATTTCGTAACTGGTGCAATGAAATTAAATAATAAAAAATAAAATAAAATAAAAATAAAATTGAAATTGCTTCCCCGCCGTCACGCAACTCGTTAACCCTCGACAAATTGCAAATCCCAGACTTAATCTCGATTATCCGGAAAAAAAAGGACGCCGAAAAAAAAAAAGAAGTTTGTTAATGCAATTAATGTTGCTGGATTTATGGCACGTCCATTACTATGTCAACTTTCAAATAAATAAAAATTAAAAAGTGCAAAAGCTTTTTAAAGTCTCGAAATGTAAAGGGTCTTAAAAAAAAACTCGTTGCCTTTCTCTCCTTTTAATAAAAAGTACAATATTTTCATGTAGGGACTTGTAGAGGGTCAAGGTTAAAATTCCGGGTAACATTTAAAACGACGTCCTCGAAAACTTTTAGGAGAGAAAATTCCGAGAAGAATTATATTTTCAAGAAATATAAAAAGTTGGATATTTTATTTATAGCGAAATGGCTAAGGATTTTAACAGAAAGAAAAGGAAAATTGATTTCCTTCGAATTATGTACGGCATAAAGAAAAAAAAAAAAAAAAAATTACAACTCGGAAAATGTACGATGACGTTTTTTTTTATATTCGATTGCGATTTATAAAATAAAACGAAGCAGAACTGAAATAAGGAAGCATCCGCATCAATAAAGTTTCCATCTTGGGATATCCCTTTCCCGGATTTATTCGAAAGTTATTAATTTCATTTTTTAAAAAAAGAAAAGACTCGAGCTGCTGTATATCTTTTATGTATTTTAATAAAATACAAAAGTGATGAGGAGTTTATTACCTTTTTTTAACGGGTTGCCTACACGGCTTTCTTAGAGCAACTTATTACTCGATAATAATTTCTGAAAAAATTGGACATTAGGGTTATACTATGTAAGCTTATGAATTGAGGCTGAAAATTGAGTATTTTCAAAATTTTATGCCTGGCCTCCACTAGAAAAATTAATTGTATGTAGTAGGTATGTAATTAATTATACTTCCCTGATGAAATGGATCCAATATTTTTATTTTGATCATTCGGGGGGAAAAGCGACTCATATGTGTATGTCTATGATATCGCCAATTTGGCCCAATTAATAAGATGGAACCCGAAGTTTGTCCCGGGACTCCTGGTATACCTCAAAATATTTTACTTATTTAGTACTAATTTTGTACCATTTAAAAAAATTTTGTACTAACTTAGTGTTTGAAAAAAAAAAAAAAAAAAAAATCAATTTTGATGCTTTGCCAGAAAAATGCGGAGTGACGAGCGCTGCGCTAAAAACTGGGAAAAAACTGCCATTTTTCTGGCAAAGGCATCAAAATTATTTTTTTTTTTTTTTTTTTTTTTTTTTTTGAAAACTAAGCTAGTACAAAATTTTTCTGAATGGTACAAAATCAGTACTAAATAAGTACAATATTTTGAGTTATACCAGGAGTCCCGGAACAAACTTCGGGTTCCATCTTATGCATTAATTGCGCCGTCATTTTTGGGATTTGAATTTGAGAGTGAAGATATTGAAAAGTGAAAAATAAAAAATTATTGTAAAAGTTACGCAATATGTTGCCAACATGTTTTTACGCTTCAACAAGTTGACTAACATGTTGGCACAACATGTTAAAACAACACTTTTTAGCGTGAAATTTCGGCTTTACATATTTTAAAAGGGGTTTCAAATGATTTTTTATAACATGGAAGTCTGCACAGTAAAAAATTTTATGTCAAAATCAACATAAATCAACATAACTAGGTCCAAATAATTCTTATGTTGTTTTTCTTTCATGTTTACCTTTTGGGAGAAACAACAGAAAAAATTTATGTGGACCGCTCAGAACATATATACATAATATTTTTTACTGTGTGGAAGAAGCCATTCTGCAGTAGTCGATTCGTTCGCTTGCCAAACATGTTAGTACAAGTTGGTACAACATGTTCGTCCAACTTGTTGTACCAACATGTTGATGCAACATTTCATAGTGAATTTGCACCCTAAAATATGCAAAAAAAAAAAAAAAAAAAAAAAAATTAAATGGGGGCCCAGTCTTCTTGCCCCTTCCTGGCAATAAGTCTATAACAATTTGTTCTATTACAATAAAAATTATAAATAATTTGCAGAGAGGAGGCTTGTTTTCTGAGTAAATGCTTTTTAAAATCTCATTTTAATTCCACAATGGTCATTTTTTATTATTAAGGATCAAATTTTAAAACCGATGCAGCATAAAATCTCACAAAAATCTCTCTAAAAACTCTAAAAAAAAATGAGTATAAAAACAGTTCTAACTTGAATAGATAAAACGAAGTACCCGAAAACGGGCGTGAAATTGAGCCCCATGGGCTCTAGGGTGTCCCTTATTTTGCGAATTTTCGTATTTGATGTCGGGCCGGGTGGAATCTCGTTCTCTATAGGGCTTTAATAAACCCTGAACTTTTTCAGATTTTTTACTGAACGGGAAGGCGTGCCGACTTGAGCTCTAAGTTCCGAAAATTCCCATAAGAGAAAAAAAGTCGACAATTTTTTTTTTTTTTTTTTTTCGCAGAAAGACGTCATTTCCTAACGGGAATTTTGCGTAGATCACGAATCTGAAGCCCGTTTTTTTATATCTGGTTTGGCCTTTGAGTTAAAGAAGAAAATGTGGCAAGAAAACCTGGTTAGGGGACAAAACGCACTAAGAGTCCTAAGTTTTGCTCATATTTTGGTCTCTACCTCAAAAGCCAAACCAGATATAAAAAAACGGACTTCAGATTCGTGATCTACACAAAATTCCCGATAGGAAATTACGTCTTTCTGCGAAAAAAAAATTGTCGACTTTTTTTCTTTTAGGAGAATTTTCGAAACTTAAAGCTCAAGTCGGTACGCCTTCCCGTTCAATAAAAAATGTGAAAAAAAATTCAGGGTTTATTAGGGTCCTATAGAGAACGAGATTCCACCCGGTCCGACATCAAATTCGAAAATTCGCAAAATAAGGGACACCCTAATGGGCGCATATGTTGGGGGAGCATGTATGCATTTTGATAAAAAATGATGATGATGTTCGACAAACCATTTCATCAAACATTTTCCCCGACATGTTGGGGATACTATACATAAACAGTGATGGTTTTTTAAGCATGTTCTGTGAAAATGTTTGTCCAAAATGTTCGCCGAACATGTTTGCCACTTTTATTAAACACAAACATTTTCACCCAACATGCTTAAAAAAGCGGCACTGCTTATGTGGAGCTTCCCCTGCATGTTGGGGAAAATATTTGGTGGAAATGTTTGTCCAACATATGTTTGCCGAACATGTTTTCCACTTTCATCCAAAAACAATATGTTTGGCGTGAAATTGCGCCGTATAAAAGAGGTATAAGACAACTGAGCGAGCAACTAAGCGATATTCGTTTAAAACTCTCCGTCTACCTCTTTTTTTCATGCTACGGTTACTGAAATAAATAAAAACCATGAGAAACGCATCTTGAGTTTTAGAAATAATAATTTTTGCGATATTATGCCAAGGAATAAAAGATTATGATTTTTATGATTTAGGGGCAAGCTTTCACGTTGCAAAAAATTTGAATAATTTTTTTTCCCAACTTTCAGAAACATTTTTTTTTTTTTTTTTTAAGTTTGCATAAGAAGAAAAAAAAATCTTTTTGATGATTACTATTTCAATTTTCCAAAAAGAAAAGCCTCCGTTGCTTTTATATGCTTTATGGTAAAGCTGAAAGATCACAGAAAAGCTTTACCACAATCGATTTTTCAATTGAACAGCTAAAGGAAGCAATGTTTTGACTTCGCCACCTACGTTCCTCGGCTTCATATGCATATTCCCGCTTTAGAAATTTAAAAAGATATTATTTAACTTCGCGTCTGTGCGCCGTGAAAGAGCACTTGATCCCTGTAATTTTCTTCTGCAATGATTTAATTTACATAGTTATCACCATATATTCGATTAATCATGGCAAATTAAATCATTGAAAAGAGTCGCGGTTTCAACAAACGAAAAAGGGATATGACTTTAGGGAAAATGGGCTTCTGCGTGTGTTTTTAAGTATTGATTGGTTAATAAATTAAAAGAAAAAAAAGAAAAGAATAAAAGATTTTTAGCTTTTACATCGTTATTTAACATTCGTAAACATTAAAAAGCCTTTTGTGTCACTTATAGGGAAATTTATGTTATTTCCGCTAAACGTTTGAGATTTATGCCGTTTGAGCTTATTTTATGTCCAATATATTTTCCATTACTTTTCGGTTATCTGAATATGTTATCTTCCATAAGTTTATATTACATGTCGTTACATTCTCGTTTCTTTCGATGTTTTCTTCCCCCTCTTTCTTATTTTTATTATTGTTGTTATATTTAAAGACGGGGATTCATTTAATATTTCGGAAAAGTCGGAGAGAGAAAAAAAAAAGGAAAATAAATAAATACCGTAGGGGAAAAAAAAAGAAATAAGCTTTAAATACATTTTATTTATGTTTAATTTTATTTTAAGAGACGACGAAAAGTTGGGCGTAAAATTTAAATATATTTTGACTTAACGAATCCCGGGATTTATTTCGGGCAGAGAGGAAAACCCAAAAAAGGGGTAAAAAATAAAAAAGGGTTTTTTGCAGGGAGGTGGAAATTTTAAGCAAAAACTGGGAGATATCGTTAAAGTTTGCCCACGTTTTACTCATTAAAATAATTTCGTAACTGTAAACAGGAAATTTCTTCTTTACACAATCCTTTTTCTCCTAATTTATCTTTAATTTAAAATAGTTTGTTTAGTAATTTGCGGGAAGAAAAGCATCAACAACGATTTTTTTTTTTTTTCATTTTTCCTTCCCCCAGAAAGTTAAACAAAAAGGAAGAAAAAAAAGGAACATCCTGAATAATATAAACTTAATAAAATAATAAAAAGGGATTTTATTTGAAAGCTTAAAAACTTAAAGCAAGGACGGATGAATATTTGTAAATTATTGGATCTGAATTATTGCTATCGGAAAATTGGAAGCTTTAAAAGAGTTTAGATAAAGGAAATGTTAATTAAAAATTTAAGAAAGGATTTTAAAATGATTTGATATATTTTTATTTTATTTTCCTTTGTTTTTGTTTTCTTTTAGGAGTCACGATGAAAGTGCACCGATGATCCGGCCAAACGGTTGAAAGGTCATGCGTTGGGAGGTACTTGTGCAATATCTGGCCGTGTTCCTTTTGGAAGGACCGTGGTTTTCGATAGCTTCTCGAAGAGACGGTAAGTGATTAGGGCGGTTCACATTTTCCAAAACGTTGTCCGATCGCTGCGTTCCACGAGATTTACTTTCTTTTAGGCCTAAAAGTCCACGAAAAAATTAATAATAATAAAAAAAAAAAAATTTAGTCGCCGTTATTAAATTCTTTATTTTTAACCTTGTAATAGGGTGATTAAAAAAAAAAAGTGTTTCCGATTTTGGTGTTCACCAAAAAAAAAAAAAAAAAAATTGGTTCATTTTAGGGTGAAAACGGAAGAAAAATTTTTGAAACATTTTTTTTTTTTTTTCAACGTTTTAAAGGTGGCGCAGAACAGAAAAAGGGCCTAAGCCTCAATTTTTTTCTTAATTATTATTTAATTCAGCATTTAATGAAACGAAAATTTCGGAGTTTTTTCCGTAACTGAATATTACAAAAGTGGACTTTGTAGGTACTTTTGATAATGCAGAAGACGAATTTGACCATCCCGATTTTCCCCGACCAACGCCTAAGTCGCTGTTAGAGCTTTTTTAGCGCTTAAACCCGATTTTTCGAAATTAATTTTTATCTATGTCCAAATGGAGCCCCCAAAATTTTTTTTTCCTCTTTAAGTTGCTTATATTTGTGGAAAAATGCCTGAGGAACACGAATTTCACTATCCCGGTTTTCCCCGATCAACGCCTGAGTAGGGGTGTAAATAAAAATTTGGTTTTTGGGCCAGAAATTGATTTTTTTGCCAAAAAATGGCGAAAGCTCTTCACTAGTTCGATTTAGAGGTCATGTTCAATGACATTTTTTACTCAGGACACTCTAATTAATAAAAATCTTTTGTGTTTCAAATCAATTTTCAAAATTTTTTTTCGATCGGAAAAATTTTTAAACTTCAAAAAAATTACGGATAGAATTCCTAACCCTAACCCCACCTTGGAAGCCTATAATTCATATAATTTTTTGATTTTTTAATGAAATTACTGTTGAAAAACTGGAAAAACTCAGAATTAATTTTGAAAATTTACCCAAAAGTTTTTTTATCATGAAACTGTTACCATTTTCGGATTCTACACCCCTAAGAACATAATGTCTGACTATTGAGACAAATTTTTTTGATGCTTGTATTTATTGGTGAACTCAAAAAAAAAAAAAAAAGCTCTAAATTTAAAACGGCTAATTTTTTCTAATGAAAGGAAGCGCCTCTTAACGGTGACAAAAATTTCTTTTTATATTTTCGTGGATATTTAAGCCTAAAAGAAAGGAAACCTCGTGTAACGCAGCGATCAGACAACATTTTGGGCAATGTGAACCTCCCTAGTAAGTGATAGATGTAAGCTTTTATGTGGATTTATTTCCGAAAAATTCAAACAGATTATCTTGTCCCCGTGCTTCTTCTTTTTTTTTTTTTTTTTTTTTTTTTTGGTATAGTAGTAAATTTCTGTAAATAAATTGATTCAGTCATCGATAACTGCACCCTCAAAAAGAGAAAGTACGCGACTAACAATTAATGATTGCTTTAGTGCTCTCAAAGGCATCATTTCAGGGAATGTGGAAGGGGGGTTCAAGGCTGTAGGCAAAATATTAATTACTGTTTAAAATTTGGAGCTTTATGCAGTGCTGGCAAACCCATCTCGAAAAAATGTCGGTTCGGTCCAGTTTCAGTATTTTTCATACAGTAGTTTAGGAACCGCGGTTTAGGTTCGGTTCTGTTTAACATTTTGCGAACAAATTGGTATTTTTTTTTTTTTAATTAAAAATACCAGGTCCATCGGTTTTTTGGGGGGGAAAAATCAGTTCTTTTTTAAAAAATAAAACCGATTTCTTTTTGGTTTGATTTCTTGAGAAAACCCTGTTCGGTGCTTTTTGGACGTGGGACTTACATCATAGGGCTCGGTCCTGGGAAAATCTGCCTGACCAGGTGGTGTCGTAGTGTCGGTCTGTTTGCACCAAAAATTGATATTTAATTACTTCAATATTAAAATTTTAACTTTGAAAATTTTAAATAATATTTTGACTGTTTTTTTTTCTTAATTTTTGGCCTTTTTTTATAGTAAAATTAGACTACCTGAACGAAAGCAAAGACTTTAAAAATTTCTTGTAAATTTTCAAGAAACTTAACTTAATAACTTAACTAACTAATAACTTAACTTAATAAGTGTCTACAAGAAACTTAAAGTTGCTAAAGCAAGGACTTAAAAATTTCTTGAAAAATTAATTTTTTTTCCCGCCGTTTTTTTTAAATATTAAAATTAGACTACATGAACAAAAACGAGGAATTATAAATTTTAAATAAAAGGCTCACTACATTTTTTAATTTGGTCCTTTTTCCTTTAGCCAAGAATATATGAGCTACAGCAATGTTTTAATATTAAAATTTTAACTTTGAATAATTTAATTTAGATTTTGACTAATTTTTTTCAACTTTTGCCTTTTTTTTTTTATGAAAAATTTGAAGTTTTTTTCGTGCCAGGAAAAAAAATTTTGAATTTTTTGATCAAAGACGAGCAAAAAAAAAATGCCTTAACATTGTAGCATATACTGTATCTGGACTGAAAGTAGGTATTTTTAATTTACGTGTATAAATGTGTTTTTATTTAAAAATGCATGAAGGGGAAACATGGATTGGGCTGGGCAAAAAATTTGAAATGAGGCATTATACGCAAGTAGGGTTTTTGTTAGTTTTTCCTTAGTGCATTCATAGTCGTTTAAAGGAGTCTATATCCCTGATATTTGCTCCCTTCATTAAGTGACCTGCCCTCTGGTGAGAAACTCCACGATGGAGTTTCCTGATACTTTTTCATATAAGAGTTTATTTTCTACTTGTTGAAGTGTTTTCCACCTTTTCTTTCGTTAAGTCGAATAGGAGTTTTCAACATTTTAAACAAGGGTGGAAATTCACTCATGCAAAGCATCATTTCGTATTTTAAAATTTTAGTAAGTGCTACTTTATTATTAGGTGCTTCTATAATAATCTTTTTATGAGAATATAAAATATAAAATCGCAATACGAAATTGATTATTTTGAAAAGTAAAAGACCAAGGCGGGAGAGAAAAATAAGATAAGAAGTGTTAGGGAGCCCAATTCCAGGGGTCCGAAGCTTGAAGATTTTGGACGATGAGCATCGGCATCGGATTTTTTTTTAATATCCGAAATCGGCATCGGGATCGACTCGAGATATTAGCCGGCGGCGGCTGGCATCGGAATCGGATCCCTGATTTTAAAAATCGTCTGAAATGGCTCTGATTTTTTTTTTTTTTTTTTTTTTGCCACTAAAATTGGAATTAGAGGCGGCATTGGATATGATCGATGCTTGGTGGCTTCTGCATCGGCATCGGGTGTCGGTGCCGGAATCGGGAGTTAAATAAGTTTTATGGAATCGGCATCGACATCGACCCGAAATTTCAGCCGACCGTGGCTGACACCGGCATCGGATTTGGACCCCTGCTCAATTCTGTAAATTAATGGCGGGCTGAAAATATGCGTTGGGATTTTTTCGATCTTGTGTTTTTCCGGTTTCTGATATCAGAGATTTTAATTTAATTAAGAAATCTTACTATTAATTATAATTTTTACAAAATTTTTTTCATTTTGCCAAATGGAAGTTTGAATAAAAACACATGGGGAGATGTCACACATTGCTAATATTATGAAAGGGGAAAGTCTATAAACCAGAATAACAAAACCCAGAAATGTTAATTTTTTTAAAATTCGGCGAAAATGCCATGAATTAAAAATCCGGAATTTCTCAAGATTTTTTTTATTATTTTTTAGAGGTACCTAATATTTTTTAAAACTCGAAATTCAGAAAGCAGAGCATGTTGTACGCTTTTCTCATTGAGTGACGATTTTTAAGTGCCCTAAAATGAACCCATTTTTTTGGTTAAGAACAAAATCAAAAACACTTTTTTTTTTTTTTTTTTTTTGATCACCCTAGCCAAAAAAATATAGATACACCATAGCCAAAAAAATGTTTGCTTTACTGACCAAATAATTCAAATTTACGAAATTTATAATTAATTTACTGATCCTCCTAGTTAAAATAATGACCTTTTAATTTTATTTTTGATCTTTTTAATTTTAACACTGACCAGCTATTTTTTTTTTTTTTTTTTTTTTTTTTTTTGATCAAATTGTTACTGACCACTAAAATACTGACCATTTATTTTACCCACTGACCATTTATTTAAAATACTAACGGAAAACAGTTTTTAAATACTGACCAAATAATTATATGTCATTTTTTAAATGTAAATCAAAAAGATGAAGTGCCAAATCGTCGAATTCCTCTTTGGTCTCACTATCGAAGTTCAGGCAACTTTTTTTAAAGATCGAAATTTCTTTTGAACGAAGTTCTTCGTACGGTCTAGCGGTCACCTTACAATTTGCCCAATATGATTTTTTTTTATCGCTAATATCGTCTAATATTAGGGGCCATTTAAATATTTCGTCAGCATAATTTTGACAATTTTTGACCTTCTCCGGAAATTCCGGACTTCAAAAAAAAAAACATCTCATTCGAACCCATATTATTCAAAAAGTCTGAATTTTTTTTTCTCATTTGTATTTTATGTTTTTCCGATCGTTTTCTTACAAAATTCCCTAAACAATTTTTTAGCCAATGCTGCAATTAGTCATTATTAAGACATTAAAAAAAGTGATCACGTTAAACTGTCAGTCGAATAATATGTTTCGTGTCACACGTATGGGGATGCCAACACGAACTCACAACCCGATCAAAACCGTTTTAAAAAAAAAGCAATATTATTGCTTTACAACGAGGAGGGAAAAAAACCGAAGTCGCTTTATATAAAAAGAAAAAAAAAATTTCCTATTTTCTTTTCATTTCAGAGATGTGCAGATTCCCACCAAAGTGGGAAGGAACTTGGTTCCAGAGTGGGGTTCGAACTCCAATCACGATTGAATTGAATCGACTTAGCAATAAAGGAAGGTGTCTAGCTTCGGAAGGAGATAAATTTTTGGTTGTAGATGAGTAAGTTGATAAAAAAAAAGTATAGAAATAAAAATGCGTATGAAAAAAGCGTAAAAAAAAAAAAAAAAAAAAAAAAAAAATCGATTTTCGATAAACCGCTTTTTGTTTAACTGGGCCAAGATCGTGTAGGCTATCAGTAAAGCTTGTAAACGCTTTTCTCATTTGCTTTTTCTTTGTATCTCGCTAACCTTTTTCCCCCTTTTTTTTTCTATTTACAGTAAGAGTGTTTGCTACCGTTGCATTGTGATACATGAGAAGCATATTAATGTTTTACAGTACAAAGAAAGTAAGTAAAAAAAAAAAAAAGGTTTTAAAGTCGAGTAGAAGCGATTACATTGTTATATTTTTTTTAACATTAATTACGTTGCCGACCATTTTTCCTAATCCGTTTTTCCTAAGAAAATAAATTCCTAATCAATTTTTCCTAAAAATTTTGATTACTAAAATGGTTTTCCTAACCATTTGTTTTTCCTAATTTTCAATTTTCCTAAAATTTTTTGATTCGTGAAATAAAACTTCCGAAAATGAATAGGTATTTTTCCTAATTTTTTATATTTCTAAAGGAATTTAGGAAATTTAATTTTAGGGATTTTAAGGGAAAAAAAAGGTTTTAAACTCGAGTAGGAGCGACATATTTTTTTCAAACATTAATTATGTTCCCGACCATTTTTTCTAATCCGTTTTTCTTAAATAAAAATTAATTCCTAATCCATTTTTCCTAAAAAATTTAATTCCTAAAATAATTTTCCTCCTATTCTTCCTAATTTTCAATTTTTCTAAAATTTTTTAATTTTAGGTCTTTAACTAATTTGTAAAATGAAGTTTCCTAAAATGGACATTTTCCTAATTTTTTAAATTCCTGAAAGAATTTTAGGAAATTTAATTTTAGGCATTTTATCCAAAAAATTTTGGATGAAACGAATTTGGATCAAGTGCAAAATAACCGATATTCGTTTCATCCAAAATTTTTTGGAGGAAAAGTCATTTGGATGAACCGCAAAGTCCCCTTTTAGGAAAGGAAAACAAAAAAGGTTTTAAAAGTCGAATAGGAGCAATTACATTGTTATATTTTTTTTAACATTAATTACGTTCCCGACCATTTTTTCTAATCCGTTTTTTCTAAAAAAATAAATTTCAATCCATTTTTCCTAAAAAGTTTGGTTCCTAAAATTATTTTCCTAACCATTTATTTTTCCTAATTTTCAATTTTCCTAAAATTTTTTAATTCATCAAATAAAATTTCCTAAAATGAATATTTTTTCTAATTTTTTAAATTCCTAAAGGAATTTTAGGAAGTTTAATTTTAGGGATTTTAAGGGAAAAAAAAGGTTTTAAACTCGAGTAGGAGCGACATATTTTTTTCAAACATTAATTATGTTCCCGACCATTTTTTCTAATCCGCTTTATCAAAAAAAATAAATTCCTAGTCCATTTTTCCTAAAAAATTTAATTCCTAAAATAATTTTCCTCCTATTCTTCCTAATTTTCAATTTTTCTAAAATTTTTTAATTTTAGGTCTTTAACTAATTTGTAAAATGAAGTTTCCTAAAATGGACATTTTCCTAATTTTTTAAATTCCTGAAAGAATTTTAGGAAATTTAATTTTAGGCATTTTATCCAAAAAATTTTGGATGAAACGAATTTGGATCAAGTGCAAAATAACCGATATTCGTTTCATCCAAAATTTTTTGGAGGAAAAGTCATTTGGATGAACCGCAAAATCCCCTTTTAGGAAAGGAAAACAAAAAAGGTTTTAAAAGTCGAATAGGAGCAATTACATTGTTATATTTTTTTTAACATTAATTACGTTCCCGACCATTTTTTCTAATCCGTTTTTTCTAAAAAAATAAATTTCAATCCATTTTTCCTAAAAAGTTTGGTTCCTAAAATTATTTTCCTAACCATTTATTTTTCCTAATTTTCAATTTTCCTAAAATTTTTTAATTCATAAAATAGAATTTCCTAAAATGAATATTTTTCCTAATCTTTTATTTCCTCAAGGAAAATTAGGAAATTTAATTTTAGGTGTTTTAAAAAAGAAAAAAAAAGGTTTTGAAGTCGAGAAGGAGCGATTACATTGTTAAATTTTTTTTTTAAACATTAATTACGTTCCCGACCATTTTTCCTAATCCGTTTTTCCTGAAAAAGAATATATTCCTAATCCGGCTGTCCTAAAAATTTTGGATCCTAAAATGATTTTCCTAACCATTTACTTTTCCTAGTTTTCAATTTTCCTAAAATTTTTTGATTCACAAAATAAAATTTCCTAGGCCTACAATGAATATTTTTCCTAGTTTTTTAAATTCCTGAAGGAATCTTAGAAAATTTAATTTTAGGGATTTTAGGAAAGAAAAAAAAAGTTTTAAAGTCGAGTAGGAGCGATTACATTCTTATATTTTTTTTAACATTAATTAAGTTCCCGACCATTTTTCCTAATCCGTTTTTCCTAAAAAAAATAAATTCCTGGCCTAATCCATTTTTCCTAAAAATTTTGGTTCCTAAAATAAAATAAAATTTTAAGAAATTTTAGGTATCTAAAAATTTTAGGAAAATTAAAAATTATAAAAAAAAAAAATAGTTAGGAAAACAATTTTAGAAGCCAAAAGTTTTAGAAGAAATGGATTAGGAATTAGTTTTTTTTTTTTTTTAGGAAAAATGGTAGGAAATCATTAATTAATTTCCTATGTTTCAGCTTTCTGTCACGGCAGGGATAACCTGTATAGTCTTTGTTCGCTGATCACTGGCGATGCCTTGTTGTATAGTATGTTCAGATTAAACGCACAGCCTGTTCATTGCCCGTTCAAACCTCCCATGACATTTACCTACAATCGAGGTCACGGGGAATGCCGGAGCCCCGTTTCCAACATAGATAGTTGTATTGAAGAGTCGAGATTAGTGTTGCGTTATCAAGCTTGCCCAGATGTATCCGGAACTGAAAGTGCAGGTAAAAGAGGAGAAAAGAATAAAAAAAAATTAATAATTCATATGCAGAAGCGAAACGGATAAATAATGTAAAACTATTTTTATTTTTATATTTTTTTGTTTTAGTTGAGGAATTGGAATGCGTAGCTACTTGGAAAGAGGGAAGTCTGCGTTATTTAGTAGGAAAAATATCTCACAATCATATTACTTCGAATGAAGATAGATTTCGTTGTTTTGTATATGAAAAAACGAATTCCCTGCAGAGCAGCGAAAATATATTGGGTCATAACGAAGAATATAGTACTTTCCTCAACGGCGAAAACGGTTTCGGCGGGAATAAATTATACGATAACGTCGATTTTAGATTAGCACAATCAGGGGATGCAACGTGCAATGGTTTGTTTAGTCCGATGGAAGGTTCCAGGACGATGACGTTAAAAAAAGGTGAGGAGAATTCGCTTTACCGGAAAAGTTTTAAAGTGAAGGGCGCAATGGAAATTCTTTAAACATCCCCTCTGCGATGGTATCATTTTTTGAGGGAAATTGCCGATCTTTGCTGTCCGATCCTTGTAAATATGCGAAATGCTAGGTTCCGGATCTAGATAGCTTTTCCTCGTAATTCGATCCTGTGATAAATTCCCGGAAATTTATCGGGAGTTAAAATTTTGGAGAGAATAAATCGTCGTTGAGCGTTGTAAAGGAGCAATATGAAAAAGAATGTTTATGTTTACCTTTCGAAGAAGCATTTGCATATTATTCCTTTACAACGCGCAACGACGAAATTGTTTAGAAAGCAACTGGACTGGAGCTTCGCCTATCGACTTAATTTTTTTTTTAAATTTAAATCAATAAAAAATTTAAAAATTTGAAAATTTTATAAATCAATAAAAAAATTTAAAAAATTTTGTAAATCAATAAAAAAATTTAAAAAATTTTATAAATCAATAAAAATTTAAAAATGATTCAATTTTTTTACAGCTCCGGCGTTAAGTAAGTGCAAATATCCAGTCTGGCTGACATATTTTCAACATTGGCATACTCTGGACTATAGAAAATCATATACTTTTCATCATAGAAATACTACGCTTAGGATATCAAATAATTCCGCTGTTGATATTTCTCGCAGGTAGGTTATTTGATTTTTAAGAGAAAGATGCGAAATCGAAATTAATTGATAAATAATCCATTACCTTTTTTTTTTTTTTTTTTTTCAGCGGAACAGGCTTGCACGGCGAAATACCAGAAGTAATGGTAACACCTATGGGCTTGAAAAGCTCTTTATCTGACAACGGAGAGATTAGACTGATTTGTTCAGATGTGAAATCAATTAATCAAACTCAAGCTAATATTGTAGCTCATTTTACAGTCGGATGGTAATCAAAGCTTTTATATATTTATTTCATATGTTTATATTTTTTATCTCTTTTTATTTTTTTTCGTTTTGTCATAATTATATTTCAAATCTTTTTTTTTTTTTTTTTTCAGTGAAAGCGGATACGTTTGTTTATGGTTTTATAAACGCGATCTTCACGTGATCGAAGTACAAATCGGTCTTACAACCAGACGAATGGAAGAAGCCTGTCATCCATCACATTTTAATTCTCATATGCCATTTATAACATTAGTCAGTAAGTACAGAGCAGGGACTACACAAAACGTAAATTTAGAAAAAAAAATTCAACAAATTAATATTAAGTTTGAGGGAAAAATCTTTTGTTAGGCTTAACAAGTGATGATTATATTAGAAAATAAAAAAATCTTTTTTAAAGAAGTTTAGGAACTTTAGTATACAGTGTGGAGCAAATTATAACATCATATTAGAATTTCGCCAATGAACCTAAATTTTAGCTGGAGCGTAAAATAAAATTATGTCAATTATGTTTTTTTTTGTTTTTTTTTAGCTACAAATCCAGAGCCCAGAGAATGCCCTTACTCAGGAAAATTTTTAGTTGCGGGGATGTCGAAAATGGAGCGACAAAAACGTTCCGTCATAGCAAATAAAGAAAAAGCAATAAATGATGTGATCAAAACAAGAAAAACAAGAAGAAAACGTGGTTTCGATAAAATCGAACCGTGCGAAGAGGAAATGACGACGCTGGCGGTTGGTTGTGACGCTACCGATACTTTAGAATTTCGTTCTCAATGTGCTAATCCCAGTTTAATATCAGGTATTTCACAGGTTCCCCTCCCACTTCTCCCCCCTTATTGGAAATTCATAAACTAATCTTTTTTTTTCCCTCTTCGCAGCTTATAGCTGTCACGGGAGATGGTCGGAAAACGACACGAATTTCCTCATAACGACTCCACAAAGTCGAACCAGTATCGGAGCGAAAAGATATTGTTTTATTTATAAAGAGGTCAACGGAGTTATACATTTTTCTAGTTCTAGTCAATCCTGTGTTAGAAATATAAACACAGGGGTGGAGGGAGTTTTAGCCTTCAACGCGACCAGTGTTGGTGAGTTGGGATAAAGAATTTACATGATAAATGGGATGAGGGAATTTTAAATTTTAAAACTTTTTTGTCTTGTTTATAGGGAAATGCATAGAAGCAAGTAATGGAGCAATATTAAAAAATAATTTATTCATTTTGTTTATCATGATAATATCAATGTGGGTGACTGCAGCTGACAGTAGGTGATGAGTCTCACCTATTTCGATTTTAAAATAAATCATAGCAAAAATTTATGGGTTCTTGCACAATGCTTTAGGGCAAATCAATGGACCATTTTGTAAGTAGAATGGTTTTGAAAGATAATGAAATTAAAAGTATTTCTTATGTTAAGGAGCGAACTCTTTTTTCTGTTTCAGGAGTCGAAGGTTGTTTCTGCAGTTACATATGTCACAAAAATTGAAATAAAATGTCACAAATTAAATAAATAAAAAAAATAAAACAGTTGACAATTAACGTTGATTATACAAAGTGCTTCTACCATCTACAATGCATGCATTTTTACAAAGCTTAGACTATTTTAGAACTTGTATATTTTTTAAATCGTCATACTGTTTTTTATATGAATCCGTCTCTGATTTCATTTAGATTGTTTATCACAGACATTTTTATATTTTAAAAAAACGGTATTATCATTTTTTTAAAGAGAAAAAGCTGGTAGAAGCATCGTTAGATTTTAGCACAATAATTTTATTGAAGATAAATAAAAGATAAAAAAAAGACATGTAAGTTAATTATGTTTTATAATAGCTATGAAAGTGTGATATAATAAGTAAGGTTTTAGTTGAATCCAGGCAATAACTTTTTAATAAAGCATATGATGTAATATTTTGGGACTTCTTAATTTGATTCCAATTCATCCTTTCTGAGGCTTATATTTAGCAATTATCTCATATTGATGAATATTGTTCAGTACTTTGTGGGAGGTGCCAATTGTCGGGAAAGTTTCTTTAAAGAAAATAATCAAAATTACTCATTTTTTAAAAAATAAAAACTGATTTATTTAGATAATAAATATTTTTTTTTTTTTTTTTTTTTTTTTTTTTTGTGATCAAAAAATTTTTTAAAAACGTAAATTAATTATGCTATGAATTGTCTCAAAATTTCTTTGATTTACATAAAGCGAAACGTAGTAAATTACGTATTAACTTATTGTTTTGACTCGAATTTCAATATCGCAGAAAAAGTTTCAAAAAGTCTTTTTACTAATCGAATGCTTGCTATTGCATAACTGACAGTGCCAGTTTCCCTGCTGAAAATGTACAGTTGTCCAATAGCAAGCAAAATAACAGTAACTGGAATACAGTTGCTATTGTGTTTTTTACAATCTACCCTCTTAAGTTTCACGATTCTGCAAAAACATATTTTTTATGCTTTTGCCTTTTAAAGTTAAGCTAAAAAATTCCATTAAAAATAAATTAAAATAAGTGTAGCACTTCGATTTGTATAAATCACAACCATTTCGTATGAGAATAGATTAACTTCGTTAAAACCGAAAATAATCCATTAAAATAAAAAAAAAATCATCATTAAAAAAATGCTAATAAAAAAAATATTAAATTAAAAAAACCGGATAAAAAAATCTCCAATTATTACTTAAAAACTTTTGACTAAAAATGATTTTTCATAAAACTTAATAAATAAATCAAAATAAATAAATGATATACCGTAAGAAGTCATTTATATAACTCCTTTGTACTAATTTACGTATCCATTAAGATCATTTACGATTTATCACAATGCGCGAAATCGAAAAATTTAATTCATAAATTTTCCAAATCAATTTCGTCGAAATCCCGAAGAAAACATCTTTCCGATCTCAAAGACTGTGCTAGACTATTATCAATTATTATTTTATTTAAGGATTTTCCACTAAAATTTAACAAATTAATGTCATACTTTCTTCCACTAACCATTTGACCTCTTAAATTATCGTGGATCACAAATGCACAAAGCTCAGTTTCTCCCATATCACAAAAATTGTAAATTTCATTTATTAGTTGAATATCGCAGTCCGGTGTGTGTTTTATTCCGATTAAGGTGCATTCAATTGCCTAAAAGATTTTTAAATCATTTTAAAAATCGGTAATAAGGCTAAGACTTTTTTTTATGAAAAAAACTAACCTGAAAAGGAAGTTGGGTTAAAAGGTTGTTAGGTAAAGGGAGAATATCATTTTGCTGAACATGTTCGACCTCTGCATAATCCACGAAAAATACGTCAATGCCTGAGGATATTTGAGACTCAATCCTGGCTCTTCTCCATCTTTAAAAAGATTAAAACTATTAGAACGATTTCTTAATTTAAGAAATGTTTTTACTTCGTACCTTCTTTTGCTCTTGGCATAAGCCAAACAGTAATCTCCGTTTCGAAATGAAGATGTCGTATTTTTCTTTTTAAGCTTTTCACCTTTTCTTTGGCATTCTGATTCTAGCTTTTCTAACCTAAAAATTTTTCATCGTCCAAATTAAGGGTAATTTTCTTCGTTTTTTTTTAAAATAAGAAACGAAACTCCTAAATAATTTTTAAACAAAATAAGAGAATTTTTATTTCTTGCCTTTGTTTAATTTTTTTTCTTTTTGAAACATTAAATGTCAATAATAAAGAATTTCAGATATTAAAAAACAGAATAGTAAAATTTTTAAAAATTAACTAAACATGTTATTCTTGTTTAAAAAATAATAATAAAAAAAAAAAAAATAAAAAAAACATTGGGACAGTAGAATAATTCAATCAAAAAACTAAATAAAGCATGTTACTCTTTTCAGAAAGAAAAAAAGCCTAGGTAGAATGTTACCTACTCTTTTTTCATATTAGATTTCTGTAAAAAAACTAAAGACGAGTTTTCTGCTCCTAAAAAAACTGCTCTGTTAAATTTGTCATCAAATAGTGCCCAATCAGGCTCTATTTGTTTCTTTACTTCCTTCTTCTTCTTCTTTTCTTCTTTTCTTCTTTTGCTAAAAGAAATTAATTTAATTTAATTTAAAAGAAAAATATTGTTTTGAAAGAAATTCTGACTAAAGTCTTACCTCCACCCGTTTGTATTCGATACCGCTTTGGTCGAAAAGCTCATACAAAGTACTCAAATGGTCATCATTTTCTTCGACCCAATTCATTTCCAAAAAGTAATCTCTTATCGAAAGTTCATCGATATATAAATCATCGACGGACTGCACTTCGAAAGTGTTTAACCAAATGCTGTAATTCACCGTAAAAAGGATTTGTCCACTCCACACACACTTTTGATGTTTAATTAAAGTTTTGACGAAATTCATAGCATCGTTATCGTTATCGTGATTTCCTCGACTTAGATTCGACAAACAGACATGGTATACCTGTGGCGGATATTTTCGAATCTCTTTCGGAAGTCTGTAAATCTGATCAGTCTGAAAAAAAAATGTAAATGATAGAATGTAAATATTTATTATGGTCTTTTTAAACAAGAGATTCAAATGACCACGAAATCGAATTTTACCTTAACAACTTTTGTATCTCCTCTTTCTAAACATCTTACTTTAACCTCAGCGCGTTCTCCTCTCGCGTTTTTTTCTATAATTTGGACAACCTGACCACGGTAAAATAGGTCTGAACCACATTCAACTCCGACGATATCTCCTAGCTTGATCGATGTTTGCACCACTCTAACAAAAAAACACATAAATTAATTTTTTTTTTGATAATTTCAAACTAATAAAAAAAAAAAAAGTAGCCAAATTCCATAAATCAGTGACATGTGTTTGCCTCCCAAGCAAGAGGTTCAAATATCCAAAGCACGTGCGCTGCACCTGTCAGTGCAAAATGGCTTCAACAAATATCGCCTCTGGTCAACAACAGCCGAGTCAAGAGATCACATAACTCAAGAAAACATCATGACCCTAATAATAGTTAGTATCCCTAAATCTTGACAAAGGTTCATACATCATAAAACAAACAAAAAAAAAATTTACGAAATTTTACTAAAAAGGGCTGCTATACAGCTTCGGCTTAATATTGCGCCCAAAAAAAAAAGAAGAATTATCTACCTATTTCGTGGGTCTTCGAAGTAATTTAATAACTTAACATTTATTTCTATTGATTGATCTTTCATGGTCTTTACTTCTCCCGTAGCTTCATCCTCGTGTTCTACAATTCTTACTAGATAACTGAGGGGATTTTCCACCTGTACTATTTTGAACCTAATTTTTCCATTAGTTGGTAATCTTGGAGCATCAAAGTCTTTCAAAAAATAATGCCGATAGGTGCAATTTTCGGCTTCGCATTTTCCAACTTCCAGGAGGTTGAAACAAAATAACGCATGATCATTTGTTACTGTTTCATGCTGCTTGTTTACGGAATCATTAAGTTTGGCAACTGGAGGATTATTGTGCTCCACCAGAGTAATTTTCTAAAAAAAAGTCAAGGAGAAGAAGGACAATTAGAAAACATTGCACTGACCAATCCAAAAAAAAAAAAAAAACTTACAGGAGTCTTTTTTACTAATTCTGGCTTAGTGCTTGTGTTTATTAATTCTGGAGGCTTTTCACATTCTAACCGTAACTTTGAAACCCTGGCAGGTATATCAGCTCCTAATCTATGAGCAAAATCAATGATCTCCGGTAAAAATCTATTAAGAGTTTTATCGACGAAAATAAGTAAGTGACTTTTTTCAGTTTCTTTTTTAGAGAAGTTCTGTAAAAGAAAAAAAAAATTATTAAAAATCAGGCAAGAAAACCAAATAAAAATCGTAACTTACTTCCGATTCCCTACATTTCCTAAATGTGTGATTTAAATAAGCTAAACTAATTTCTAACTCTTCGAACGATGACGGTAAACAATAATAAACTAAATAATGAGTTTCTTTAATTGGCACTTTATTCATCATTGAATAAGTGCATAGTAAAATCCTGTAGCAGTTTTTCTTTTGATGTGACCATGATGTTATGTCATCTGAAAATTAAATGCAATAAAAAGTTAATTAAATATTTTAAAATCTTGTGTTCTAAAAATGATAGTAATTCTTTGAAAAGAAAACAACATTATTCCAGGGCTGCAAAAAGTATGATTTTTGAAGATTTAGCCCTCCAAAATAAAAACGTCACACCTAATTTCAGCTACCCAAAAAAATTGTTCATAAACAAAACTAAGTCAGAAAGCAAATTTTTTCAAAAAAAATTTTGTTCTCTACAAAGAGTTTTTTTTTTTTGTTTTTGTTTTTAAAATAGGGGAATTCCGATTTTTTTTCAGTATTTTATCAACTAACTCATTTTGCAGAGATACACCAGGTTTAAAAGCCAAAAAACATTAAAACTTGTTGGGTCTAGCTTATCATTTTAGGACCCAAAAAGTTTTAAGGACAAAATGGAAACAGAATTCACAAACCTTTTAACAAAAACTTGTCGCGTTTTTCATGGATTATCAAAGCTGCACGGCCTATGGTCGTAAAATACGTAGACAGCAAATTTATTTCGTCTATGTTTCTACACAAAATTACAATTTTGTATTGATCTACATCCTGTCGTAGTCGATCTGAAATTGAAGGGAAAAAAAAAAAATTAAAAATTAATTTAAATTGAAAAATTCGCTTTTTATTCATATTTACTTAAAACGAGTTGCGCTTTCATCATCTCATCAGGTTCATAATAAACAGAACACTTGATGTCGTTAAAAATTGCGATTTCCATTGAAGAAGTTGCAAAATAGACAAATTTTTTTTGCAATGAATGGATGATATCACCGATTTCTGATGTCCATTCTTTGCCGGTTAAGATGGCGCAACATTGATTTTTCAGTTTTTTATACGGGATTCCTTTTAAAATATTTTCAACCTGAAAAAAAAAAAAAAAAAAAAAAAAAAAAAAAAAGAAATTTACAAACCTGTTTAGAAGATACGGTAAATAATTTTTTAAAAGTATTTTCCGAAAAGAAAAAGCTAAACACTTACAATAATATCTGGATGTCGCATTTGATCGGCATCGTCGAATATTAAATACCGCAAAGATTCTAAATTTTTATTCGAATTTTTCATAAAATTTACAAAAATACTTGGACTAGTAATTAAAACATGACATTCGGCAGATTTCATATCATTAATATTTTCAACACTTAATACTTTCATTTTTGATTTAGATTCCTTATTTAACAATGAGAGACACAATTCCTTAACATAATCAGCTTTTTTATGTGAATTGCATAGAATCAAAGCGAAAATTTCAATTTCTTCTAGATCCTATGAAAAAAAAATGTAATTAGTGATATGAACATTTAACAAAAGAATTAACTCAATTACCTCTTCGCTTAGTAATGAATTAATAACATTAATCACGTAGGCTACAGTTTTACCGCTTTTTGAAGGAGAAATCATAACGACGTTCACCCCCCTGTGGATGGAAGGTACCGCCCATCTTTGTAACGGAAGCAAAGTAGTAAAATTTAATTTTTCTAAATTCTACAACGAAAAGGATTAATTTTAATTTTTTTTTTTCAGATCAATAGATATTTTTTGGCTTATTTAAATAAAAACTCACAAAGGCAACTTCAGGTACAAAGTGAATATCCTTAAACGTATTTTTTGAATCGGCTAATAGTTCGCTGCTCAGTACCCATGGTTCCATTTCCATTTGGTCACCAGATGATATTTTTTCCGACTCGATCAGCCTTAATTGTACAAAACAAAATTTTTAAAATTAAACAATGACATAGGATCAATTCCAGAATGAACCATATATTTGCATTTACGAACAGGTTGCGTTAGTCAAAGTTTTATAAAGATGTGCCTCCTACAATGGTCCCAACAAAAACATTATTCAACTCCATTGTCGTAATACGAGGATGTTTTAGCTTCGCTGCTTAGATTTTACAAAATAAACGATAGAGTACTTAATAAAAAATTTATTTTTTTTTTGTCGTTGATAAATGACTTAATTTTTACAAAACTAAAATAATTTTTTTAACTTCTAACTGAATCATTAACAATTGAATGCTAAAATGACTTTTTAAATGGAAAATCAAGTAGTTTTACAAATAACAAACAAAAAATAATAGTAATAATGAACTATTTTGATGGAACAGAATCGCAAGTCTTCTTCATTTGTAACGTATTCAAAACCAAAATATCAAAGTCTTCCTCTACAACAGGGCGCGAACTACTGTTTGCAATGTCCCCTAAAAGTCGGTTTTTTAAGATTCAAGTTTTCAAAATTTAATTTTTAGTACTTTCAGTAGCACTTTCTTTTTTATTTAAGAACTGGATGGTGTAGCTGTTTTCTAAAAGAAACGTATTCATTTTCGAGCAAGTTTTGTGAAAAATTGTAACTGCTGAGGAAAAATGAAAAAAAAAAAAAAAAAATCTTTTCTTGGTTTGCTGCTTAAATAAAATGGACAACCTTTGTTAAATAAAATGGAAATTAACCTTTGTTAAAACCTTAAAAGTCACTAAACTCACTGCCACTCTACCTGTCGGTAAAATATCAAAATTAATTGTCGAATAAGTTCGCGCCCTGGTATAATTTAAATCATTCTCCAATGATTACAATAACTTAAATATTTTAAAAATACTAATGGACAAAAGAAAAAAAGATGAAGCTTAACTACAATCAGATTACGGTACAGTATTTAAAAGTTTTGAAAAGCAAAATGTACCTGCTTTATTTATGAAATAGAAAATAAAATAAAACTTGGGATTCAATTAAGTTTTATAAGATAACATTACGGCAGCTTTTATCATTCAGGCCTCAGTCTATTTGAACAAACTTTAAAATCTAACTTACCACGTTTCGGTTGCCTGTTTTCGTTGTTCCGGTAAATTTTTACCGGCAGGTAAAATCGTATGCTCAGGTTTTAATTTCGGTTTGACTTTTTCTCTTATAGTTTTACTCAAACCAGAATTCGGATTTATCACAGACTGTCTGATAGGCATGTTCGGCTCAAAATCGAAACCATTTTCATCATTTATACTGGTGTCATCTTCAGGTGTCTTAAGTATGATTTTGATACTGCTTTTACGAGACTCAACGTCGCAGAATTCATTCTGTTCCTCCGTTTCATATGGCACATTATCACAACCGTTGGTTTTTAATCGGGACTGACGAGACAATGAAAGTCTTTTAAACAATTTTTGAATCGGATCATTAGAAGAGTCAACCGACGCCGGAGAAGATGCGGTTTTTAAAGATTCAGTGTTGTGAAATGAATTTTCAAGATCAGGTGAACTACAATTCTTGTTTTTTTGATTCTGTAATAATTTCAGCAAATTTCGATGAGAGGACTTTACACTTGCAGAATCTGGCAAATCTTTAGAAGGGCTTTCCATTTCTTCTTCATTATCACTGTTTTGCTCTTCACTATTGCCGTACTCATTATTCCAAGCTTCATCCAACTTAAAAAAAAAAAAAAAAAAAACAGAAAGGCTTTTTAATAATTTTGAAATCTTCATTTTAAAAGCATGTTGTGAAAGAAGTACCTCAGAAAGTGATCCACTATTTGCTCCCATGTGCTGCATCCTCCATTCACGAACTCTATCTAATTTAGCTTGCACTTCTTTTAACTCTTGTAGATCTGTAGGTAGTGATGCACTTGTAGAATCTGACGATGAAAGCACTTTAAAAAAAAAAATTTTAATTCTATATCCAATAGAGGCAACATCTAGTTTTAAACATTTATTTTTAAAAGCACATACCAAATTTTTTTGGTGAATTTTCAATGGCAAATTCGTTATCTATCAACAAATCTGCCATTGACACTACACCTCCGTTTGATTCATCCTTCAAATAAATATCAGCTATTATAGACTGATCAATAACTTTTCTTGATTTTATATAAACTTCCTGGTAATTAGCAAATTGTTTTTTAACAAAGTCCATAGCTGCTGGCATCCAATTCTTTGATACCCTTTAAAAAAAAATTACGGTTCCGTTTTTAATCTTTGTTTTCAATTTTAAAGTAAATTTTTACATTAAACACTTACTGCCATTTGAAACCACTTTCACCCACACTTGGATCAAAATCCATTGGTTGAACAGGAACAACACCATAAAGTCTAACTTTAAATGCTGCAGGATCTTTATTCCTGTAATGGGGATTTACTATAATTTCTATCTTACTTCTTTCTACTTCAACATAAGTCCCATGATCAATTAAAAATAATTTATATGTATATTTTGAAGATTTTTGGAATATTCCTTTAACTAATGCTCGAAAGTAATAAAACCTTTTTGTTGGATGCTGAACTGCAACAACCTAATAATACAAAAAGAATTAATTAAGCTGGTAATTTCATCTATCTGATAGGAAAAGCTTAGAGCTGCATGTTACCTCATTTTCTTCGATTTCTTCTTTCATGTAACCGCGTTTAAGAGATTTTATTTCTCTACTTATGTTTTGTTCAAGTTCATCATATTCATTTTCTTCTGGGTCATAATATTTTGTCATCCAATACACGCCTGGTGTTTGAATTGACTTCAGCGTACACCGAAAGTAATCCCCCATTTCTCTTCTTTCGTAATTACAAACGTCAAAATTATAAGTCAAAAATATTCAAATATTTAATGCTTTAAAAATGACTTATCGGAATATAATTTGGGCACAAAACGTCCCTAAAATGAATGAAGAGTAGTGATGAAAACCGTACAGAGTTAAATCTCAACCTATCACTTTCCATAACCGTTTAAACCACTGTCACATTTAACTGATACGAACATGCTGACTCTTGCTTTAACTCGGGCTCTAATAAACAATCAAAATGGCGCCATTTAATTCTTTACCAACTTCGTCAAAATTTATTTGTTAAAAATGATAATCGATTTTCATAATTTTGCCTTAACTTGTCATTCTCATGTCTTATAATGTTGATGTTATTACTGTAAAGCATTTAAAATAATCTTTGTTGGGTAGAACATGGTAAATTTTTTAAGACTAGACTAGAGCAGTTTAACATCGGTATTCTATTCCTTTTTGCAGGTTTTTTAAATACTCAAAGGAAATTTTTTTTTTAAATTTGATAATTTTGGTAAATGAAAAGCAATCGAAAGCGAACATGGATAATAAAAAGTAAACATTTTACTTTCTATTTCTTAAAACAATTACAGTTTTAAGAAATAAACAAGAACAGTTAGTCCTTTATTAATTCAATTAAAACCTCTTCCCCCACTCCAGCCTTTGTATCCTCTATGAAGTTATAAAGTAAGTCGTTCTTTGTTATTGTTCTATGAAAAAAGTGAACTATTATGTAAACATTGACTTAATAATGTAAATAATTTTATGACTTCATAAGAATTGATTTTTTTAAAAAAACGGATGGACTAAGACTCAGTAAACTGAACAAAAGATGACGGGGATATGTGTTTTCACACTGGGAGCTAATAAAGAGGAAAGAAATTACCGATGGCGTGTGGTAACTGCTGTATTCCAGTTTCTTCCAAATTAGGATTTAAAACTGTCTCTGTGTTTCCTGCGGTTTTTAACCAAATTGAGGATTATAATTTACAAGATGAAAGTTGCATTGAAGGTAAATATTAATTTGTACATCAGATCCAAAAAGTCTGCCTTGAAAACTTGAAAGTATTGGTTGTTTAAGTTGAACCAAGCCAAGCCATATTGTCAAATAGCTCAGCAAAAGCTGTCAACCTTTTCCCAGGTAACACATGATTGTATGAAGCACAGCAGTATCATCCTGTAAAGTCTGGAGATGGTACGAAGATTTCCTTACGTCTGTCTCTACAGGATCATTAAAACTAAGATTGCTGATAAATTTTTAGGAAACTTCTTTGTCTTTTGTATAAATGGACATTAAGTGGTCTTTAATTCTTTTCCACCATTTTAACTTACACTTAAGCATTTCTTCCATAACTCTCTCTTGTTAGGTCAAGGAATTTATTTTGTTTAAGGCTTAATCCTTTAAAAAGCTCTTTTTTTCATTTTTTTTTTTCATTAATAACTTTTCTTTTTTTCAGCAAATAAATTAGAGTTAGAAGTAATCCATGCAGTAGTGTTTAAGACTTTCCTGATAAATATTTCAGCAGTGTTATGAAAGCTTCTTTTCTTTTTCTTTTTTTTTTTTTTTAAGTGGAACCTATATGGAACTTCATTAATGTAGCCAAAACTTTTTAGGCTTCAGCATCATTGTACATTAATGGTTGGTCAGGTTCATTATGATGCATTCAGATTGTATATATCTTCCATTTGTAACAATCCTGTAAAAATGACTTCAAAACTTGATGTTTCGGCTCTGTGTACAGTAACAAAGTTTAATATTGTTATTTTTATTGATTGTCAATATTTCGGTATTTTTTTTAGGAACTTCTGATAAGAATTTTATTCCAATTGATGCCTTAGGGGTTCTGTTAGGCAAAAAAAAAGATGCGAATATTGAGATTATTCAGTCTCTGCCATTGAACTCTAATATGGTTATGAATAATATAATCACTGTCAATAATATAATCGGAGATAAGAATTTTTCTAATGGATTGACCTTGGAATTTCTCGGCGTTTATTCATATGGAAATGTCCCTACTGATCTTGATATAAATATATTAAGAAAAATTTTCGGACAATACAAATCATCATTATTTTTATTAAAATTCACTGTGTCTCAAAAATCAAAAAATGTAAGTGCATACCTTTGAATTATGAAAAAGGGCAGGGTTGGATCAGTTAACTTATCATAAATTTTCAGCTTTCAGCAACAATTTTTGAGTCTGTTCCATGTCTTTGTCGGCACATGCGAAAACTTATTTTATACAGTTGAATAGCTATGCAGAAGGCCATATCAGCAATCAGTTTAACAAGGAGATACCTGATATGGAAATGAAAGTCTTTTACATTGATTATAGTAAACAAAGAAAGATAACAGATACTGATGAGGAAAAGATAAAGAGAATTGCAAAAAGGTTGTTAAAGGAAAAGGTAATTATTTTAAAATCCATTTTTTTATTTTTTTTATTTTTTTTTTATTTATTTATTTTTTAAACAATACAAGATTTACAATATTCTTTTTGGGGCGCAAAAGAGTGCAATGCACTCTTGTCCGCGCGGTCTTAGTCTTATATGATACTGTTAAATAAGAAAGTTAAAATAATAAACTAAATAACTAGTAATTTAGAAGAAAGAAAAGAAAAGAAAAAAAAAAAAAACCAATTGAAGTATCATAAGCAGAAAAAATAAAAAGTAACAAATTTAAGAATAAATAAGATGAAACATAACCAAGATAAGATTTTATAATTTTATAAAATAAAATAAAATGAAATGACAATTAAAAGTATAATTTTCAGAAAAAAGAAAGAAAAAAAAAAAGAACAATGCGGATTAGTTGAGATTAGAAATTGACATTAAGTTCCACTATGAGCTATGATAAATATTTGGATTGTTCATCTGTCAATATTAATGTCAGGGTTTTCAAAGAGCCATTTAGTTATTTCCGTCTTTATTTTTCTGGCGGAGTTATGGTCTTCAAGTCCAGGTGGGAATTTGTTAAAAATGGATGGAATTAAATAACATAGCTGGCGTTTTCCAAACCTCTTTTTTTTACTTCTTTTGTTTTATATTTTTTATAATTGACTACCTGTCTTAATGGTCGTACATAGTTAATAGGTTCTTTGTATTGTTCGTCAAAATAAAATTTTAAAATTAATCTGTATATGAGTAGATGTTGAATTTTACAAAGGTAAAGGATAATTAATACACTTTTCTTATTTTAATGCAATTTTTATATTTAGTTCTGGAAGAAAACAGTCCAATCAAAGGAAAAAGATTTTGTCGAGTTGTTAAAAGAGTTTGAACAGACATCAAGTTTTGAAATAACATACAATTTTGTGATTGATATTGATATTAAAGGTAAGTTAACTAAAGTTTTCATTTTACTTCGAATTTTATGTCCATTTAAGGTTTGAGTAATTGTACTTGAGATTGAAGAGTACTTTGATTAACAAATTCTGCATTTAACTGTATAGTCCTGCTCTGGTAGTTAGCATTATTTGTACCAGATTCACTGATAGGGACAACTGATTTCAGGCCAAAATCCATTTAAGGTTTGAGTCTGAAGCCCAAAGTAATTAACATCATATTTTAAAAATGTGTATTAGGGTGGATCGAAAAAAGCGAATTTTTGAATTTGAAAACGCCTGATATGGCAATCGATGCCTTATTGTAATACTATTAACCCTAATTTTTTTCAGATTTTTTGAAGGTCATCTTGAGGTCGCGCAATGACCTTGAATTTTTTGAAAAGCCCATATAAGGGCAAAAAATAAGGATTTTTTTTTTTGCTGAAAAAAGTATCGTTTCCTATCGGAAATTCTGCGTAGATTACGAATATAAAGTCCAAAATAATTTTAAGTGCACGGTTTTTGAGCTTTACGCCTATTTTCTAAACGCTGAAATACTTTCGGCTGGTTTTTCTTTCAGCTTAAAAACTGTACACAAAAATTAATTTTGGACTTCATATTCGTAATCTACGCAAAATTTCCGATAGGAAACGATACTTTTTTCAGCAAAAAAAAAATCCTTATTTTTTGCCCTTATATGGGCTTTTCAAAAAATTCAAGGTCATTGCGCGACCTCAAGATGACCTTCAAAAAATCTGAAAAAAATTAAGGTTAATAGTATTACAATAAGGCATCGATTGCCATATCAGGCGTTTTCAAATTCAAAAATTCGCTTTTTTCGATCCACCCTAATGTGTATATCTTGGAGAAGATAATAAAAGCTCTTTTGACCACTGGGATCAATTTTTGCATGACATGCTTGCATAAAATTGACATTGGGCACATATTGGGCCAATTTAACCATGTTCCAAGAAGTGGATTTATGTGGTCTTTCAATATGTTACGACCTTAACCTCGACCCCTCCCACAAGGTTTCATTTTTGCATGAATTTTTTCCTTTTTGGCTGTTCCGAACTTTGGCAATAATTGACTGTTATAAAAAATAGGCGATATCCAAAGTTTGTTTTTCAATCAAGTAATAACAGTATTGTTAAAATAATTGTACTTGAGATTGAAGAGTACTTTGATTAACAAATTCTGCATTTAACTGTATAGTCCTGCTCTGGTAGTTAGCATTATTTGTACCAGATTCACTGATAGGGACAACTGGTTCAGGCCAAAAGTCCTCATCATCAATACTTAGAAAACAAAGCAAGTTAAATTAGGATATTATAAGGTTTCTCTGACAATTCATTTTATTAATTATGAATTTATTTTTTATTTATTTATTTGTTTCAGATTTCAGGAAAACTGAGGATATAAGATATTCTTGTTCGTTCCACTATTTAATGGTTGCGATGTTGTAGGAGACCGTTTATTCTCATGGACTTCATCGAAACTCTCACAACTTGCATCTGCAGAAGCTGCTTTATACTGTCTGGAGAAACTTCAGGGATACTCCTTACATAAAAAAAAATTGAATTTTATAGAAGAAATACAAAAATACTGTAAAAAAATGATAGAGAGAAGAAAATGATGAAGCTCTGTATACTTTTCTTCTAATATTTCAATTGTGGCAAGTCTTAAACAAAACATATGAAGACTACAATTAAATCCTTAAAATCTCAGTTTAATATGTTTTTCTGTAATTTTACAATTTTATGGTTGCAGTTTATTATATTTTAGTTTATTTCATAATTTCATAATCTATTTTATAATTTGAAATGGCGTTAAACATAACTGCGCGGAAACTGAATAACCCGAATGGAACTCAATGGAAGAAATTATGCATGTTTTGAATACTCACCTGTCAGGAGTATAGTCAAAAGTAGTTCTTATAAAAACCGTGTATCTGACCGCAACGTCAAATAAACTACGAAAGAAATGAGGCTGACGGAAAAGTCAATTAAAATAACTTATGTCGATGGAAAAATGGTGTTAGGCTATAGATCCAATTACTAGGAAAAAAAAAACATGTTTTTCTTCATCCTGAGTAATACTGCTTCTAATCAGCGAAATGATGCTGCTCCCTTATATGGCAATTAGTCTTTTCGTAATCAGTGCGTGCCGTCTGAAAAAAAAAAATTATAATTTGGTTTGTCACTTAAGCGAGAATTTTAAGTAACTTACTGGCGCTTTTTTTTTTTTTCTCGTGTAAATAGATTGCATGTAAAAGCCAACTCTGCGGCAAAAAGTTGCCACACTTTTTGAGAAAACAAGATTTTATTTACCATTTATTTTCTTTTTTTTGGAATGACATTATAATTTATTATTTTAATAAAAACAATTACATTAATTATGTTTGCTTCTCAATAATATTTTAATTCCTTATCAGCTTTTTCGTTTTTTTCACCATCGGTGGTGGCCCGTAGCCTAGTTCATAGCGCGCTCGACTCTCAATCACGAGATGCGACGCGTCGTGCTTCTATTCTAGTTCACAGCTAGGATTTTTTCTCATGTCAAAAACTAGTGCGCTAGTCAGAAAATCAACGGTCACCACCCCTCGGAAGGCAATGGCAAACCACCGAGCGGTAATTGCCTCGTAAATCTCTCAGAAATAGCCGTTCGGAACCGGCGTTAAACTGTAGGTTCCGTATGCCTGTGAGCGCACGCACAGGTGTATGTGAGAGATCACCACGCTCGTAATCGAGTAAAGGACTAAGAAGAAGAAGATCAGCTTTTTGATAATCATTTCTTATATCTGGTTTAACTTGCTGGATAATTATTCTCATTTTTCATTTATGCACAAAATATTTAGACTCTTTTACGATATAAAGAAATTTTTAATATCAATTAAATTTGTATTATAACAATTATACTGAGCAACACTTGATTGTTTATAAAATAATAACAAAAAATCTGTTCCTTTTCAAATGTCAAGATTGTTTAAACATTCTGATAAATTCTTCATCTGTTTTTCGCGAAAGATATTAGAATCAACGTCGTCGGTTTCAACATAACGGTGAACCTTCGCGTTCAATAAGCCATACATTTTCGTAACTGCCTGTCCAACCTTTTTTGGATCATCTGACACACATCTCCGAAGGCACTCTCTAAGATTGCCAAATTGAGGATAATCTTCGCTTTTTTCCATAAGATTTATCCATCTTGTAACTCTAGTTACCTTTTGCCAATCTTCAAATGTTATATCGGCAGGCATCGCAATAGTTCTTCCGTTTTTTCTATGACACTTCTCAGTCTTAAAATTGTATAAAGTTTGTCTTTTCTTTCAGTTATGCTTAACTGGAACAAAACATTTTATTATATTATGTGTAACATGAAGAAATATTTTTTAATGATGTATGAAAAAAAAAAATATTTAAATAAGCGCGTGCAGTTACCAGTTCTTGTTGTAATTTTCCGTTGCTTCCCCGCGTTTGAGGTTAATTCGCTGTTACTTTTATCAAGCAGCCGCCGTAGCTCCTCAATAAGAGAATCCTTTGAATTATTTTGAATCAAACAAGTTTCGATTTGGTTTGCTTGGTCTTCGGTCATGGAAAAAAAAATCGCAAAAAAAAATTGTAAAAAAAAAGATTAGAAAATATCAACTGAAAAGACGTATAAGAGCGCAAAAAATGGTCGTACGCAGGGAATTCTGCGGCAAAAAGTTGCCACACTTGCGCAGTAAACGAATATAAAATGGCGTAGTGTATATTTAATTTTTTTTTCTTTTTAAGTAGTAATTATTTAATTAAAATGTCGGATTTATTTAAATCTGCATTCGGATATTTTAACAACAGTAATAGTCCCGGGACCGACAACGATTTCATCGGTCAAATCGTTGAGATTGGAAATGTTAAACTCCACGTAAAGAAAGTAATAGCTGAAGGTAGGCGTGAAGTCTGTTATTATTAGAATATTCATTTTTCTCGCTTTATGAACATGTTGCTAATGTAAAATCGATTAGAGAAACTATCGGAGGTTATTTTTGAGTGGATATATCTTTTTGACACATGTATAAAATTTGTATGATCGGAGGTTTACATCGACCGAACAGCTGTCATTTTTGTATTGCTACCATAAAAATTTGCCGCTCCAGATGAACTATTGACTTTGACTTAAAATTAACTTCATATAAGAGAGTATACAATAAATAAAAAGTCAATTTCATATCAGTTTAAAATTTTCTTTCAAAAACATTTTTTTAAATATTTCTGCAAAACAAAACTGATGTAATTTCATGTTATAATTTTTTAGGTGGCTTTGCATTTGTGTATATAGTTCAAGATCCAAATACTGGAAAAGAGTATGCACTCAAAGTAAGTATATCATGACTTATTTTAATTTTAAAAAAATTATCATTTATTGTTGTTTTTGAACAGAGATTGCTTGCATCTGATCCAGAAGCAAATGCAAATGTTTTGGAAGAAATAAAATTATTAAAGAAGTTGTCAGGTCATCCTAACATCATCCAGTATTTAGCAGCAGCTTCAATTGAAAAATCAGAAACAACTCATGGGAGTCATGAGTATCTTTTACTGACAGAACTTTGCACAAAAGGAAATTTAGTGGATTGCTTAAACAATAGAACTACACCATTTCCACCTGATGTTGTTTGCAAAATTTTTTGGCAGACATGCAGAGCAGTTCAACATATGCATTCACAAGTACCTCCTGTAATTCACAGAGATTTAAAGGTATGCTCAGCATTAAATTCCTTTATCTTGAAATGATTGCACAAGTCTAATTATTCTTTTATTTATTTATTTTTTTTTTTAGATAGAAAATTTATTGATTAGCTCTGATGGATTTATCAAGCTTTGTGATTTTGGAAGTTGCACATTGAAAGTGCATAGACCAGATTCATCATGGGGTGCTGGTCAAAGGTCACTTCTTGAAGATGATGTAAGTATGGTTTACAACAAAACTATAATATGCATATTATTATTAAAATTGCATATTCAATTGTATAAAAAATTACTTGCAATTTCAGATGGCAAAATTCACAACTCCAATGTATCGGGCACCTGAAATGTTGGATACTTGGAGTAATTATTCAATAGGACCTCCCTGTGATATTTGGGCTTTAGGCTGCATCCTGTACACTCTGTGCTTTATGTCACATCCTTTTAGTGATTCAGCCAAATTGAAGATACTAAACGCCAATTATAATATTCCTACTGGTGATTCCAAATATGCTCCATTCCATGACATAATCCGTAAGCTCTTGATAATGTTCATAAATTTTGTTAGGACTCTACAGTAATGATAAGATTCCAATTATTTTTCTTAGGTGGGTGTTTAAAAGCAAATCCTGATACTAGAATGACAATATCCGACATATTAGAAAGATTAGCTGCCATAAGTGAGTCAATGGGTTATGATTTGAAGGAACCATTAAATATAGAAGGGAAAAGGGTCAGTTCTTCTGCTAATCACAGCCCATCTCATGGAGTCCAAAACGAACAAATGAAACCTTCCAAACCTGCACAGCCTAGTCGACCTCCACCTCCTGCGCCTTCATCAGGAAATGCACCACAACGACCTGAACCTCCGCTTGTTCGGTAATTCAACAAATTCTTATTACATGTTTGGGGAAATATAAAAAAATTTAAATTTGATCTTTTCTTTTTAGGGATCATCCACCAATAAGGAATGAAATGTCTAGTCATATTAGAAGCCAGCCTCCAAGGCATGAAGCTGGCTTATTTTCATCTTTAAAAGGCGGTGCCGGCAGCTTTTTGAAAAATTTAAAAGACACCAGCAATAAAGTTATGCAAACTGTTCAGCAGTAAGTTTTAATTAGTAATTGACAAGAGTTAACTTTGGGTTGACTGGCTTTGCCATTCATAGGTAACAAGTTTACATTCCTAATTTTTTTTTTTTTTCTTTTTTTTTTTTAGAAGCATTGCTAGATCTGATCTCGATATTTCCTACATTTCTTCACGAGTTTTAGTGATGCCATTTCCAGCCGACGGACTTGAATCTGCATATAAAAGTAATCACGTGGAAGATGTCAGAGCTTTTCTAGAAGTCAGACATCCCGGTGGGAGATACTGCGTTTATAATTTATCGGGAAGAAGCTATCCTCCTACTAGGCTCGGAATGGGAAGGGTTAGTTTTGAAATTAATGTGTTTTTTTTTTTTTTAATTTGTATTCCGTTTGTCAGTAAAATAACTGTCTCGTCCAAATAGGTTGTTGATTGTCCATTCGGCGGATTTCGGCGTATTCCTCCTCTCCATATCATTTACAGTTTATGCGGTGATATTATGAACTATCTTGAACGAGATCAAAGGAATATAGTTGTTATTCATTGTACTGTAAGTATAAAGCGTAGTGTAAGATGTAGAGTGCAGAGCGCTCTTGATAAATTAATTTCATACTAGCTATCTTTCTCACTTGTTTAAAAGGAACTTTCAAAATTACGATTTTGTTTTTCTTTTACAGGACGGCAAAGCAAGCTCCGCTGTCCTAGTATGCAGTTTGCTTTTATATTCTGGCATGATGGAAAGATATGAGGACGCTTTGCAAATGTTTGCCGTAAAAAGGCTACCACCAGATCTTCAACCTTCGGAAACAAGATATCTTCAGTATTTGAGCATGATGTTAAAAAGTCCTCCAGTTTTCCCTCACACTCAGCCAGTTACATTAGTTTCTGTTATCCTTCAGCCCGTTCCTCTGTTTACAAAGTTGAGGTAAATATTTGATTAAACATTTTCGTATTATTATATAAATAAACAAAGATTTATAAAAATTTTTTGTTATGTTACAGGGACGGGTGCCGACCTTACATCGAATTATATCAAGGAGACGAAAGAATAAAATCGACATTAACGGATTACGATAGAATGAGAGTTTTTCACATTTCAGAAGGGAAGGTGATAATTCCTTTGAATACTACGGTCTGCGGTGATATTACCGTTAGCATTTACCATGCAAGGCAAAATTTAGGCGGTGTAATGTCGGCAGGTAAACCGACAGGTCATAAAATTTGTCAGCTTCAATTCCATACCGGATTTATACAGGAAGAAGACACTAGTTTGAAGTTTACGAAGTTAGTCCAATTATTAGTAATCTTTGGGCTTTCATGCAAAGAAATATTTTCAATGTTTTTTTATATTTTACAGGGGAGAATTAGACGAAATCGGTGAATCCGATCACTATCAAGATCGATTTTTAGCTATAGTCAATATATTTGTTTGTGATTATTCGAAAGAAACGAGACCTATGCCATGGGAATTTCCAAGAAAAGTTAATCCGGAATTACTTTTTGGAAACACTTTAGAAATGGATGAAAACTATGATAATTTTGGTAATTATAAATTTATTTTTGAATCAAGTTGAAAATACTAATTTCTGTCTGCTCTAATAGTTACCAAACCGCCTATGCCTCCGAAAAACGCAGGAAAAGGAGCCGCTGCTCCACCTCGACCGATGAGGCCTCCGGCGCCTCCACCCTCTCAAGTCGATGATAAGTCTCGAAGAGAGGAGGAAGCGCAAAAAGAAAGACTGTTAGATGATGTTGAGCAAGATGCTGACCTCCTTAATATTAATCCGGCACCTCCAGCGCCAAAACCCGAAGTTAAAGTTAATAAGTAAGGACTTTTTTTTCCCCCTGCCGAGAACATTTTTAAACTTGACGATAATTTTTTTAATTTTAATTTTAGGCAAGAAAGCATGGATCTACTAGGTCTAGGATTAGACTCAAATAGCGAAAGTAATAATAGCGTAATTAATAATAATAGTGATAAAACTAAATTCTCAGATTTGGATGATCTCTTTAAAGCTGGAGCGACTTCTGCAACTTCTAATGCTACTAGTAATAATGTAAATAATCCGGATTTGTTATTTGATCCTTTTGGCAGCGATAATAATCCATCTTCACAGGTAATTTGCAATATTTTGTAGATGTCTTTGTGATATGCACTTTTAGATTTGGATGCACTTGACGAATTTTTTTCTTCAAAAGCATTGCTGGTTTTTTTTTCCAATTTTTGCTTATTTTCTGTTATTATAAATGGGTGATAGATGATTAGAGATGAAATAAAAGGGGAAAAGTTAAACCTTTTCCCTTAACTTTTTATTGTTTAATTTTAAGTGCATAATCTTTCACTTTATTCAAAAAATAAAAATTTTTAATTTTATTCTTTTTCTCTCCAGAATTTATTTGACGCAAATAACTGGCCAGGTTTTGCTCGTCCTAAAGTTCCTATGAACCAGGCAGGACTGACTAGAAATTCAAGCACCCCTAACTTAGAACAAAAAAATAAAGATCCATTTGCTGAATTTGGTAAGAATTTTGATAGATACATTTTTCCTTACCGCCTCTAATCTCTTCATTATATTTTTTTCCCCAGGTAACTTAGGCGCTGGTCTGAACATTCCGACAAGTAGTTCGAAACCCGTAACACCAATGGGTGGAAGCCCAAACGTTCAGTCCCCGGTTCACAGACCCGCTTCACAAGTTTTTGGCTCACAACAACCTTCTCAACCTGCGAGGACACCCGGCGGTACACCCATTCATCAAGCTAAATCGCCATCTGAAACTCGTGCGCCTGATTTTAGCAGATCTCACTTCGACTCAGTTTTCAAGCAAAAACCACCAAATGAGAAAGCAGCCAAAAGCACCGACGTTTTTGGGGATCTTTTGGGATCCCAAGGTTATGATTTTGCTTCGAAGAAAGACACGGGACCGAGGACTATGAATCAATTAAGGAAAGAGGATATGGTTAAAGAAATGGACCCTGACAGAATGAAGGTAAGATCATAAAAAATTACGAAAGCACTGTACTTTTAACGTTTCTATGGTTTAGAGTCTGCATTTTAACGACCAATGTTAACATTTACGGGCAATGTAAAACTTAAACCATCTAGAGTCTAAAATCCGAAAATTTTTCCACAGATATTAGAATGGACTGAGGGAAAGAAAGGAAATATTCGAGCTCTTCTTTGCTCGATTAATATGGTGCTCTGGGAAGATTGTAAATGGAAGGGAGTTGATATGGCGCAATTAGTTACCGCAGCTGATGTTAAGAAAGCATATAGAAAGGCTTGTTTAGCTGTCCATCCCGATAAGGTAAGCAAATTTGGAAATGCTCTCTTTTCAAAAAAAAACGAATTTAACCATTTTATTCATTAAAATTACAGCAAGTGGGAACGGACAATGAAAACATCGCAAAGCTTATATTCGTGGAGTTAAATAATGCCTGGAGTGATTTCGAAAACGATTCGAGTCAACAAAACTTATTCGGGACTTAATTAATCCTACAAAAATACACAACACACGAACACACACAAACAGAAAAAATAATAATAGAGCTTTGTACTTAGTCGTGTTAAAAAAAAAAAACCGAAACGCTTTTGTTTACCCTTGTTAAGCGTGTTTTTCTCTTCCTCTTTTTTCTGGGAAAGGCGAGGAAAGTGTTTTCAAGTGTTATTACTATACTTTTCTTTTTAAAATTTTATTCAGCATTTTGAAAGTTAATTTCATCCAAATATTTTTTTTAACTGCTGACAATTTTTTTAAATAAATTTATTCAAGCAGAATGGAACTTATCATAGTAAAAAAATTTTTATTTCTAATTCCAAGAAATTATATTTTGAAAAAAAAAAAAAAAAAAAAATTATTATTTTTCATTTTAGAAAAAAAAAAAAAATGGGAGTTAAAAAGATAGAAAAAAATTGGAAGACTTATTTTTTGTTTTAAGACGTGATACATTTTAAAAGCATTCGTTTTATCTATAATTATTTTTAGCGATACTCAAAACAAAAGCAAAAAAAATGAAATATTTATAAATTAGTGTAAATGACAGTTATAAATTTTTTTCTGTTTTAGAAAAAAAAAAGTTTTAAATTAAATGCTAATTTAAAAATCGTTTACCTTATACCAAAATCAGTCTTAAATAGATTGAATGCATATTTAAAAAAAATATATACATAGATGTATATTTATTTTATGCCTGTATGATTGTTAACAAATATTTTTTATTAGTCCTTCTCTTTTCTTCTTCTTTTAAAATTTACATTTTAATTTTCCTGTTCATTAATGTTACCTTAGAATTGTTTCTCTTTGTTCTTGTGGAGGAATTAACATTGATACTTTTTTATCGGAATTTATTTCTGAAATATTTTCTATTTGTTACAAAGTAATGAATGTTATCTCTTTCACGTTTAACAGCATGCTTTTCGAAGTCTGCTATCAAAGGTAAAACTTTTGCTTCTTCATTTTCTTAAGTTCATTTTTAAATTATTTGAGCTGAAGCAAAATATTCTTTTATAAAATGATTTATTTAATGGTTCCATATAAAAAAGTAGGAGCATGCCTTAATTTTTAGGACCGGTGATAGGGCTATTCAAACTTGTAAGTATTTTGCAGTCGTTGTTGGATTTTCCTCTGTTTTAGCAAGGCATTTCAAATTTTAAAAATTAATTGAAAAATGCTTTACCTTATAGCAAAATTAGCTTGAAAAACAAAACCTCTTTCAAAAAGCTGCACTGTGGATGTATGATGCACTTATTTTTGCTCCTTAAAGTTTTATAAATTAATTGTAAACGTCCTTTTATTTTATTTTTCCTATATAAGTTATTTTTATAAACAAAGTATCATCACTTATTATTTTGTAAATAGCTATTATCTTACTTCCGAATCTTAATTGTTTGATTCATATATTTCTTTTCTTCTTTTGGAGGAAATACTGAATCATATCCTATCAAATTTTAAAATCTGATAAAAAAAAAAGGTTTTTGTAGGTTATTTAGTAATGCATTTTAGTTGTTTCACTAAAATCATTTTAGATAGTTATCGCAAATTGCAAAATGCAATTTAGAGTGACTATAAGTTTTGGGCTCTATAAATAAGGAAAAAAGCTCCACTATTTCCACATTTAGCTGCAAAGATTCGAAAACTATCTCATCCTTTAAGGTAAATGTTTCATCTTTTTTTTTTTTTTTTTTTTCATTTTTGAAAAATAACATTTTTTTTTTTTTTTTTTTTTTACATTTACATTTTAGGCATTAAAATGGTTCCGCTTAAGAAAGATGAGTTGGACGATGAAGCAGTAGAAAATTTTAGGACGTATTTAAGAATTCCATCTGTCCAACCTAATCCTGATTACGGTATGTTTTTTTAAATTTTTTGATTGCTTTTTTAAAGAAGACTTATGTTTGTTTTTAAATTTCAATTTTTCGAATAAACAGAGGGCTGCGTAAAATTATTCAAAAAGTTATGCGAGGAAATTGGTCTTCCAATGACAATTTATGAGTTTGTTCAAGGGAAGCCCATCGTGATTATAAAATGGGAAGGAACAGAACCTACTTTACCGGCGATACTTTTTAATTCTCATATGGACGTCGTACCGGTTTATCCCGTAAGTTCAATTAAATGATTTACAAGTGACTAAAATTTTTAAATTTCACTCTGAGTTGAAAAAAAAATTTTAAACTTGTTTTTTATGTGGAATCTTGTTTTTAAATCTATTATTTTATTCCTTTTTTTTTTTACTTTTAATTGGATTTTTTTTTTTTTTTTTTTTTTTTTGCTTTGTTTAGGAACTTTGGGAGCATGATCCATTTGGCGCTGAAATGGATTCGGATGGGAATATCTATGCAAGAGGGGCACAAGATTGCAAATGTATTGGTATCCAGTATTTGGAAGCTATTCGCAGATTAATTTTAAGTGGACAGAAAAACAAACGAACAGTTTACGTTTCATTCGTTCCAGGTTAGTGAACATATCAAAAAAAAAAAGTAAAAACTTTTCCAGTATTAAAGTTCTGGCTTACAGCGTATAAACATATGAAGGTTGCCTATTTTTTTTACTTCCGTTATTTAATATTGATTTTGCAGATGAGGAAATTGGTGGCGAAGGCGGAATGAAGCTTTTCGTTACGAAACAAGAATTCAAGGACTTAAATATTGGATGTGCATTTGATGAAGGAGGACCATCGCCGGTTGAACAATTACCATTATTTTACACCGAGAGAATTGTTTGGCGTAAGTTTCACATTTTGCATTTTGTCTCACTGATTAATTACATTAACTTTTTTTAAAAATTGTTACAGAGCTAAGACTTAAGGTTACGGGGACCGAGGGACACGGATCCCAATTAAATCCGGGTACGGCCGCTGAAAAATTGCGAAAATTAATAGACAGACTAACGGATTTTAGGCAATCCCAAATGGACATTTTGAACCAGAATCCGCAATTAACTTTAGGAGACGTGACCAGTCTTAATGTGACTGTAATCGAAGGAGGAGTGGAAGTTAATGTTGTACCGCCGGAATTTAACGCTTCTGTTGACATAAGAATCGATGCAAACATGGATCTGAATGGCTTTGAACAAGAAATTCAAAAATGGTGCGTCGAATCAGGAGATGGAATAGAATTAACCTATATTTCAAAAGAAGAGCGCGTTGAACCGACAAAGCTGGATGAAACCAATCCTTATTGGGTTGCTTTGGAAAATAAAGCAAACGAAATGTAAGTTTTTACCGATTTATTTATATACTTACCGGCAGAAATCGTTACTTTTGACTCTTTTTTTCAGGGGCGTGCAGTTTTTGAAAATGGTGCTGTTTGCAGCTTCGGATGCGCGATGCGTCCGTGAGGTATGTATATAATATATTTTTTACCTTTAATTTCTAGTGTCCCAATTTTCTTTATTTTTATTTTTTGTGACTAGCTCGGAATTCCTGTTTTTGGATTTTCACCAATGGGCTCTACGGATAATCGGGTGCATGCTAATAACGAATTTTTAAACAAAGATGTTTTCTTAAAAGGAATAAAAGTTTACGAGGGAATCATACCGGCTGTGGCCAATTTTTAATTTTCTTTTTTTAATGAAAAATGTCAAAAATCTTTATTTAATAGAATATATCTGCAACAGCCGAGATGTCAAACAATTTACATATAACCACAGTTTAGGTAACTAAAAGGTGGTAAAATCAGCTTTGATCAACAATTTTTTTTAAATTTCTGTGGCATACAACTTACTCTGTTGTTAATAATTCTCCATTTGTGAAGAGGACCTTGAAATAGAATGCGCTGTGTGCCAGAAACGTCTGGCTGTTGCAGTCCTTACTGTAATTTAAAATAGTAATAATTAAGCTATTTAGATATTAATGACAATTTTAATTAAATGCTAAGCGATTTACTTTATTATTGATTTTATTATTGAATAATACAATTTTCTTAGTTCAGAATTTTATTTTAGATTTATCAAAACCGTAAGTTGTACTTTTTTTTTTCCCGACAAGGGGTCGTCCATAAATTACGTAAGCATGTTTAGGGGGGAGGGGATCAAAATGGGCCAAAAAAAATGCTTACGTAATTTATGGACGCCGCCCAAGAGATAACTTGTCATTGCGTCCATAATATCGTATGCATTTGTTTTTTATTGTGATAAGCGCTGTACTATAAAGGTAGAGCTTTTAGCATTGTTGTTATCTTTCTACGCTTACTTAAAAAAAAAAAAAAAGGAAGTAATAACGTCTGATTAGGATAATCTCTTGTTGCCTATAACTGTAAGCATTTTTTTAAAATAGCCCTTTCTTTTTTTTTAAAAAAAAAAAAGAGAAAATGTCTTTAACCAAAGAACTGGACAATCAGGCGATTAAGAGTTTCTGAACTTATTTAAGAATTTATCTGTTCATTCAAATATTAATTGTAAAAATATAATAAAACCAATTTATTATGAATACGAATAAAAAACTGTTGTGTTTAGTGAACGTAAGAAAAAACAAAGTATAATTTCACAAGTGTAATTTTTTTTTTTAAAAACCTTACTCCTGTGAATGTTATTGGTAAATCACATCCAAGCCAAATGAAAAAAATAATTCGAATTTTTATTTTTTCCGCAGGAAAAAGTTGTGTTGGAAAGGGATATGCACTTTTCCCAAACTAATTTATTTTTCGTTTTCCCGGGGTTTTCCATTTCCTTAGAATAAATGAATGCGAGTTTCCTTTCTTCTGCTTCATAAGTTTTCGTTTAGTTTATTTATTATTTATTTATTTGTTTTGGTTTGGTTTATTGGTTTCTGAGTTTTTTTCTAATTTTCGGTAAGATCTGCATATTCACTTTAAATCAAAATTAGCTTTAAAAATGACTGTAAATCACTTAAGTTTATTTAGAAAAAAAGTTATATTTTTTTCTAAGACTTACTGTTACGATTTGATCTTAAAAGATTTAACCGGCATACAATTTATTGTATAGAAAGTACGGTATAGAAGATACCGGCATCCAATATTTAATTGGAGCCTTCTTTCAAAAACATTTGCTGCATGCCACTTCGACCTTTGGGCCGGGTACTGTAATGTCCTTTATGTTAGAAATGTCCCCTCAATTTATAGCTAAATTATTGAAGAATCCTACGTAGCATTTAATGCCGCTTGCCCTCAGAACTATTTGCAGAGATAATAATAGACTATGATCAGGGCCTTTGCCAGTCCAAGAGGCTAAGCTCGACGAAGCTCAAAGTTCTCAAAGTGTTTTTCTTAACATGAAAGATAGGAAATATACATTGGTTTAAAAAAAAAACATTTACAGGACAGCTAAATTTCACAAGGCATCTATATCCATCCCCTCTTCGACTAAAGTCCTGTTTATTGTTTTCGTAAATCAATAACATTATTGATGTTTTTTTTTTTTCTTCTTAGGATGGCGTAGGTACAAGTCAATGTTGCTCCTGCCGATTTCGTAGCTTTCATCGACTTCAGAACAGGGTGGTGTCTAATTTGCCCAAAAAAAAAAAAAATCAGGGATATCTTTGCGGGTCAGACCGGATTCGGATTCCTCTCATCCAGAATAACCGGAATCCGACCTGACCCGCAAAGATATTCCACCCCCTACCCTTAAAAAAAATTAATTTTGTCGGAAACAAAAAAAGCTGCGGGTCAGGCTGAAAATGAAAGAAATTTTAGCGGGTCAGCCTGGATTCGGATTCTTATCATTCAAAGCAACCGGAATCCGGTCTGACCTGCAAAAATTTTCCACCCCCTACCCTTAAACAAAATTAATTTCGTCGGAAACAAAAAAAGCTGCGGGTCAGGCTGAAAATGAAAGAAATTTTAGCGGGTCAGCCTGGATTCGGATTCCTCTCATTCAGAGCAACCTGAATCCGGCCTGACCGGCAAATATGTCCCACCCCCTACCCTTAAAAAAATTGAAAAAGTCGAAAAAAAAAAAAAAAAAGCTGCGGGTCAGGCAGAATATGAAAGAAATTTTTGCGGGTCTGACCGGATTCGGGTTCCTCCCATCTAGAGCAACCGAAATCCGACCTGACCCGCAAAAATTTTCCACCCCCTACCCTTAAAAAAAATTAATTTCGTCGGAAACAAAAAAAGCTGCGGGTCAGGCTGAAAATGAAAGAAATTTTAGCGGGTCAGCCTGGATTCGGATTCTTATCATTCAGAGCAACCGGAATCCGGCCTGACCCGCAAAAATATTCCACCCTTTACCCTTAAAAAAAATTAATTTCGTCGGAAACAAAAAAAGCTGCGGGTCAGGCAGGAAATAAAAGAAATTTTAGCGGGTCAGCCTGGATTCGAACTCCTCTCATCCAGAACAACCGGAATCCGACCTGACCCGCAAAAATTTTCCACCCCCTACCCTCAAAAAAAATTAATTTCTTCCGGAAAAAAATAGCTGCGGGTCAGGCAGAAAATAAAAGAAATTTTAGCGGGTCAGCCTGGATTCGGATTCCGGTTGCTCTGAATGAGAGGAATCCGAATCCAGGCTGACCCGCTAAAATTTCTTTCATTTTCAGCCTGACCCGCAGCTTTTTTTGTTTCCTACAAAATTAATTTTTTTTAAGGGTAGGGGGTGGAATATTTTGCGGGTCAGGTCGGATTCCGGTTATTCTGGATGAGAGGAATCCGAATCCGGTCTGACCCGCAAAGATATCCCTGGTTTTTTTTTTTTTTTTGGCAAATTAAACACCACCTCAGAACAGCCTTAAATGTCGACATTGCCGAATTCGAAAAGCTCCTTTGCAAATGGTGCGATGAATCGGGAGGGAGCCTGGAGTTAAATTTTGTTACAAAAGATAAATATGTGAAACCTACAAAACTGGACGATTTAAATCCTTACTGGGTTATTATGAAAAAAGCTACAGGCGATTTGTAAGACTTTTTAAAATCCGATCCTCTATACGATTTTAAAAAAAATTGAAAGCGTCTTAAAGTTTTATTAAAATGATTTAACCAAATTATTTTACAGAAAGCTAAAATTACATGCGTTTGTCATGGAGGATGGTTAAGATGAAAATTATCTGCGAGGTAAAAATAAAAATTAATAAAACTTGAAGGGGAAAAGAAAAAACTTAATTGATTTTTTTTTCTTTAGGTCGGAATACCAGCATTTAAAATTTTACCCATGATTCGCACCACCCCACTGGAATATGCTAATGACGAATATTTAAATGAAGATATGTTTCTCAAGGGGATTAAAATTTACGAACATATCATTACATCCATCGCTGATATTTAAAAAAATATGTTTTCGAAAGTTCTTTGATATTAATCAATAATATCAAACTTAAAATTTATATTTTTTTTAAAACGGTTTTTGCAGTATAACGTTCCATTGTTTAATTCTTTGTGCAACTTTATTTGTTCGTGGTTTAAAAGGATAATAAAAAATTGTTGTTTTTTTATAAAGGATTACCTACATTTGACCTGGAAATACGATATAAATGCGATTAAGGATTCTTATCGGAGGAATAAAATAACCCTAATAGGTGGAAACAAAGAAAGTCGACGCTTGAAGATATGCCTTTGTATCAGCCCATTGTTTAGCAGTTTAAATATAAATGTCGATTCAGAAAAAGATCATAAAATGTTGTTGTAGATTCGGCTGAAATTTACGAACATAACATTACACCCGTCGCTAATATTAAAAAAATATGTTTTCGAAAGTTCTTTGATATTAATCAATAATATCAAACTTAAAATTTATATTTTTTTTAAAACGGTTTTTGCAGTATAACGTTCCATTGTTTAATTCTTTGTGCAACTTTATTTGTTCGTGGTTTAAAAGGATAATAAAAAATTGTTGTTTTTTTATAAAGGATTACCTACATTTGACCTGGAAATACGATATAAATGCGATTAAGGATTCTTATCGGAGGAATAAAATAACCCTAATAGGTGGAAACAAAGAAAGTCGACGCTTGAAGATATGCCTTTGTATCAGCCCATTGTTTAGCAGTTTAAATATAAATGTCGATTCAGAAAAAGATCATAAAATGTTGTTGTAGATTCGGCTGAAATTTACGAACATAACATTACACCCGTCGCTAATATTTAAAAAAATATGTTTTCGAAAGTTCTTTGATAGTTCCAATAATATCAAAAAATTATCAGTAATATCAAATATCAATTCGGCGTGGTTAATTTAACAAAAATGGCATCTTTAACGAAGGACGAGCTAGACGATCTAGCTGTCGAAAATTTTCGAACTTATTTAAGAATTCCGTCAGTTCATCCTAATGTTAATTACGGTAAAAACAAAAAGGTTTTTTTTTTTTTTTTTTTTTTTTGTAAAGTTTGGTTTGATTAAAACATGGTTTTCTTTCAGATGACTGCAAAGCCTTTATCACGAAGCAAGCTGAAGAAATCGGCCTTCCAGTTACAGTTTTTGAATTCGTAACGGGAAAACCGATCTTGCTTTTAGAATGGAAAGGATGCAATCCGGATCTGCCTGCTATTTTGTTCAACTCTCATATGGATGTTGTGCCGGCATATCCTGTAAGTCATTTCCGTTTCCTTTAGTTTTTTTTTCTGATTTCTGAATCATTTTGAAACTGAAAATTTTGTTTCGAATTTTTTTAAAAGGAGCTTTGGACTCATGATCCTTTTGGTGCAGAGATGGATGACAACGGGGATATTTATGCGAGAGGGGCTCAAGACATGAAATGCGTTTCGATTCAATATTTAGAAGCGATCCGAAGATTAAAATTAAACGGTCAGAAAAATCAAAGGACTGTTTATTTATCGTTTGTTCCAGGTAAGTGATTTCTAAAAACGGTTGACGGCTTTTTAAAAAGCAGAATGCCTATAAGATTTGGTGTGGATTGGATAATTTTACTTAGTAGAAGTAAAATAAATCAAAAAAAACTTTTTTATGCGGGAAAAAAGTGTTGGGCCACTTATGCAAAACGCGTGTAAAATTAAAATGATGAAATGCACTAGGTTACTTTATCTAAAATCACCTCCCCCCCTCCCCCCCTCCTGTTAAATTTTTTTTTCCTTTTGTAAGAAAATTTTTTTTCTTATTTAAAAATTTCGCCAAATAAATAAAATTTTGCCAAATAAATAAAATTTTGAAAAATGAATACCAATACGATACTTCTATGCTACATAGAAAAATCATTCTTTTATTTAAAAAAAAAAAAAAAAAAAAAACATTGGAATAAGACTAGGTCTTGCTTCAAAAAATAAGTTAAATGTCAAATAAATTCAGCTTTTTTTTTTTTTTTGTAAAAGGAAGGATTTTAATTTATTAAAGTAAAACATTTTATTACGGAATTCTGAATCTCTAACTTAAAAATTTTTAAATTATTTTTCTGTGCCCTAAGCGATTAATTTCAAATTCAATTCAATTAAATTTTCTTAGATGAAGAAACTGGAGGAGTGGATGGAATGAAAATCTTCGTGACAAGAGATGAATTTAAAAGTTTAAACATAGGATGCGCTTTCGATGAAGGATCGGCTAGTCCAACCGAAGTTTTTAGTTTATTTTACGGAGAAAGAACGATTTGGGGTAAGTGTAAACACATTTAAAAATTCCTTACCCACTTGGATAATTTTTTTATTAATCATATTTTTTTCTGCCGTAGAGGGTAATATAAAAATCCCGGGTACTGAAGGTCACGGATCTTTACTTCTTAAAAACACGGCCGGCGAAAAAATCAGAAGACTTCTAGATAGATTAATGGACTATCGGCAATCCCAAGTGGACATTCTGGATCAAAACCCGGATTTAGTTCTTGGGGACGTAACTACTGTCAACTTGACGATTCTTCAAGGAGGTGTTCAAGTTAATGTTGTTCCTCCGGAATTTGTAGCTAGCATAGACATGCGTATAGCAATAGATGTTGATTTGGACGAGTTTGAACAACAGTTAAATACTTGGCTTCAAGAATCTGGAGACGGTTTGGAAATTGTTTTTACTGCAAAAGATAATTTCATTGAACCAACTAAATTAGACAATTCCAATCCGTACTGGGTAGCAATGAAAAAAGCGACGGACGACATGTAAGAAATATTTTAAAATAATGTAATAAAGTATTTTTTAAAAAAAATCATTAATTATTTGTTTATTTTTTAAGGGGATTAACACTGAAACCACAAATATTCTTTGGAGGTACTGATTCCCGATATATTCGAGAGGTACGGAAAATCATTTCTTTTATTTTACTAAAAAATCATTCAAACAAAACAAAATAAAATAAAATAAAATGACTGTTAAAAATTTCAGTTGGGCATTCCAGCAATTAGTTTTTCACCGATGAACTACACAGAACCGAGATTACACGCAAACGATGAATATTTAAACAAGGACATATTCCTCAAAGGGATTGAAATCTACCAAAACATTATAACGGCAGTAGCTAACGTTTCAGGTTAAAATAAAATAAAGTAATTACAAAAATATTAATATATTTTCTTTATTTTTATTTTTAACAAGACAGGTACCAATTTCATAAGGAAGAAAAAAATATGATAGTACATTAGGCACCACTAACTGTTTTTGTGATATCACAAAATCTTTTTAACTATTACAATAAATGCTTTTATCCATATAATAAAAAATAATTTAAATATTTCTTTATAGTCATCTCAATCCCTTATTTTTTAAAAAAGTGCTTTTTGATGATTTTCGGAGCTAAATTTATATATTTTAAATTGCCAGTTTTCAACAAATTTAAATGACTTAATAAAAATTTAAAAAAAAAAAATATAAGGAACCTACTTTTTAAATTTCTTTTCAATACCGAAATTGGTACTTCTCTTAATTATAAACAATTTTCCCCCTCTAAAATGATCACAGAACTCATGTAATATTTGGAGATGGTAACACTGTATTTGTAGATCTAGGTTCTGGAACTGTCGTTGGTATTGGAATTGCAACACTTGGAACTAATGGTTGTGCCAATTTTGAACTTTCAACTTTTCCCAGTCTTTCATTCAAAGCTTTCAAAGCTTTTTGTCTAAAAAAATTAATTGATTTTAATATTGAATTTATCTACTACATATTTAATTTTTTAATTCAACCTATACCTTCTTCTTTCCATGTCATGAGGATCAAGTCCAGGAAGCGAAACTGTTACTCCTGTTGGTGCAACAGCAACATTCACTTGTTTGACTGTCCTTCGACATATTCTAGCTTTGACTAATAATTTATGAATAGTATTACCAACAATAGCCATAGGTGGTTGAAGAACATTTGGAAAAAAACTAAAAAGGTAATATTTGGATTTCAGAATTAAATTTTTTTCCAAAAAAAAAAAATTTTTTAAAAATGGAGAAAGACAATAAAATAATCTTACCTTGCAAATGTAAAATTGTCGGCCATATCACCCCTTGTACCATTACTATGTCGTTGATAAAATCTTAAATAAATCCAACTAACCAACAAACCACAAGTAAACATAGTTGGATGATCCCCATCTAAAAGACCTATGGCCCATAACAGTAAAGAGACTAGAAGAACACTCAATGGAATATTTCTGCAACAACAAAAGATTTTTATCAGCTATTTCTTATCACATTCAAGAAAAAAATATCATTACCTATTCGTTAATTTCCCTAATGGTGTTTTCAAAATCAAATGATCTGGCATGATTTGTTTAACAGCAACACTAACACCAGCTATATAACCTGCAAGGCCGTGGATATGAACACCGAACAAAAATGAAGTTTTTTGAGTTAAATAATACAAAAGTATGTAATAAGAAGTACTTAAAACAGCAACACCAATATTTACAACCGCGAAAAACGTTAACATTTCCATTTGACCCCATAATGGCTCAATTAATTTTCCGCACAATCCCACGGTTACTATATCAACGCACACTTCCCAAAAATGTATTTCTAAAAAACAAAATGTGAACGGTGTCCAAAGGCAAAACAAGGATGATGGGAGCATATAACCCGGTGTAACACTAACTGCTCTAATTGCAGCATCGGAAAACGATAAAAAATAACTAAAAAATATCACTATACATATAAATTTCACTGATGTACTAGTATTTCCTAATAGAGCTAAAAATTGTTGCCTGATATATGGGATATTTTTAGGTACGTTACTTAAACTCCTCATCGTAGAATACGCCATTTTTCAATACAAAATTTTATTTTTTACTGCCAACTTGACATATCCTTTTTCCCTACCTAGAAATTTGCATACTAGCGATATCGCTAAAATTATGTTTAGCTTATGCATGAGCAAAATTTGTAATGAGTCAATGTTATACGATTAAATTTCCGTTTTCATTAACTAAGCAGGTATAATTAAACTGTATATTTATATAAAAAAGATTCCCTCTGTCTCTGAGTGGCGGCATGGCAACACTGCAGCATAGTGATCTCTAGTTTCAAAATGGCTTCCAATAAATATCGGGGATTGGTTTGTGTACAACAATTAACAGTTGTAATTATTTAAATACTTCTTTAACTTATAAATGAAAAGCTTTGAATGAATCGTAGGAAACGATTTTCGCAAGGTAATGTTGAAATCCGATTTATATAGCTCATGTTTTAGTTATAATTTTGCAAAAAAATCAAAATCAATATTGCTTATGAAAGGGCCTTGCCCTAAACGAAAATTTGTAAAAATAAACCATCTTGTGTGTCATTTGATCATTGTTTGCTTTGCTTCGTCTAATTGAAAAACAAATCCATTTTTATATAATATAATTGTCTCCTCCCTTTCTAAGCTTTCAAAAGGCTTAGAATTGCGATAAGTTAAGCCAAATAAAAAGCTGCATTGCCATATATGTCGATGCTCCGGGGTTTTTGTTTTCTTTTTTTCATATGTACGCACAAACTTATCAATTTTGCGAAGTCCAGTTAAAATAATTAATATTCAGATACATTTGCAAGGTCGTGATCGGAAGATTAAATGCATCGTAGGATGCTCGAGTACTTAAATAGCGAGCGGGAAGTAGCATTATTTTGCTCTTATCTGTCAAGGCTTATTTATTCAAATGGTTTGCACATTAGGCTTTTCCCTTGTTGAGAGTAATGAATTTTTTACAGCTAATTAAAATTAAATGGTAATTTAAAGAAATGGGGCAACTTTAATTACTGTGTAAAAAAAACGAATCATTTTGCTTAAATGTTTATGTAACATTAATAAATTTTTGACCTTTTATTTTTATGGCTTGATGATGGGAGTTTTTTTTTTTTTTTTTTTAGCATTATGTGTGAGATGCCATAAATTCTGTGTCGCGTATGTTAATATTTAAAATTCTTTTTTTTATTTTTTTTTTATTTTCTTGTTATTATAGATGGAGTGGGTGGAGATAATAGAACCTCGTACAAAAGAGCATATGTATGCCAATCTCACCACTGGAGAATGTGTATGGGATCCACCACCTGGAGTTCCGGTTAAAAAAACTGATGACAATCAATGGTGGGAACTCTTTGATCAAAATACTTCACGTTTTTATTATTACAATGCTATATCCCAAAAAACAGTTTGGCATAGACCAAGTAACTGCGATATCATACCTCTTGCCAAATTACAGGTAAAGTTTTCTTTCCTAAACATTGAATAATTAATGAATAATGTACAAATTTTCTTTATAATATAATGATTTCCTTACAGACTTTAAAGCAAAACACTGAGCCAGTGGGGGATGATGGAGATGAAGAATGTAAAACTAAAGAATCAGTTGGAACTCAAACTCCTGGAAAGTGTATCAGGCCTCCAAAACCTCATCCAAATGCAGATCATGATAGGCATTCTCACAATAAGGTATGATAGTTGATGTATATTGATAAGTAGCAAGTTAGTTAAAAATTATTTTACAATTTCTAATTAATTTCAGATTTCTATTTCCTGTGAAACACAAACTACTCCCGGTAATTCGCCAAAAAGTTCTCGCCGACAGCATCATCATTCCCATTCACATAGTCATTCACATCGCCATCACAATGCTGTAACCCCTCACAAATCTACTCCAAAAACAAACCAGTCACACGATTCTGGTCGATCAAGTGATTCCAGTTCCAGGACGTCGTTGGATAATCATAGGGTTTTAGAATCTCCACGCCATAACAGACATCATGGAACTTGTCTATCTACTAGTACTAGCACTCCTGTCTTCGATAAGAAACCATTACAGGAAGTTAATTCACAACCAAATAGAGGTGAGAGAAACATTCTGAGCTGGTTTCTTAATAGTCGCATGAGAAACTAATTTTTTTGGAAATCCAAACACACTTGAGGTGGAGAAAAAGTGTTGGTGAAAAATGTTTTTTTTTTTTTTTTTCTAAAGCAGAGATCTAAGTGTTTTTTTTTTTAATATTGAAATTAATAAAACATTTTTTCGAACAGGTACTACCAATGTCGATAAAAGAGATTTATATCGATCTGCGAATAAATCGAATGTTAGTAACACCACCACATCTCAAAGCATTATAGGCGGTAAGCCTGATGGCAATATTTCTGTGGCAAAGCAGAAAAGTTTTGATGTTGAAACATCGTTAGGTATAGGAGGCTGTTACAGTAATTATGGTCACGAGAATCTCAGAGGAAGATCGAAACCTGATAAAACGCCTCAGACTCCAAAAGAAGTTGTTTCTGTCGGAATCGGAAGCGATTTAGCACGTAGTTATAGCTTTATTCAAAGGAGAGATACGTTCCAGGTAACGACCATTTCTTTTAAAAAAATTTCCTTGGATACGAAAGTAGGAAATAATAATAAATTTTTTTATTATCAGGATGAAGAAGATTCAATGCATGAGAAATACTTCTTACCTGGAAGTCAATCCGGAATGCGAAGCGTCGAATCTACTCCTCAAGCTAGAAGAAAACAATCTTCTTTCAGCAGTGGTAATTTGCTTGTTAACTGCAGAAAAAATGATGTGATTGGTAATTGTTTAAAAAAATACATGTTATTTCAGGATCGAAATCTAATAGGGAATCGGAAGTTTCCAACACACCTTTGCATAATAAAAAGCAACATAAAACGGTAGTTGAGCATAATCGAGGAAGAGATAATAGACGTTATAACGAAGAAAACGAGTCAGGCAGCAGTGGTAACGAAAGTTCAAATACATCACATAGTCCAGTCACAACTTCACCTTCTAGGTACTTCGGTTTTTTATTACCATAGGCTTTTTAAAAGTGGGTTTTGTTTCAATCACAAATTTTTTGTTTCTTTTTTAGTCCTGTTTCTTTATCGAGAAAAAACAAACGCTTAATTCAACCCAATCTCTTCTCGGGCATTGAGCCACCTCCTTGTCGGCATTCTGGTCAGTCCCAGTCAGACGAAAGCAAAACCTCTACTTTCGACGAGGCAAAAGAAAAACAGAGGCGCAATCAAATAAAGGAATATATACAAGTCAAAGAAAATTATAGAGAAGGGTCCGGCGATACTTATAAAAAACAACAATCACGCGAATTACTGGAACAAAAGGAACATGTTAAACAAAGAAACTTCAATGAAATTCGAGACTGTTTTAAAGGAGACCAAATCAAAGATAATTATAGGGAAAAGTCAGATTATAGGTAACTAAATTTTTTATTGAACAACGTGTAAATCTAATAGTGTTTATCAGCTGATATCCATGAATATATCTACTGGATCAGCAGAAAAATGAAATATGAGATTATACAAAAGTCCGAAATTAACGTCTCTTAAAAAGCGCATTAAAGATTTTGCTCTATCCCGGACTTACTAACATAGCTATTAAATTAAGTTTGGACTTTTTTAAAACCCGCCATTACCAGTTAACAAATTTTTTTTCTTTTTATCAGGCATACAGAAGCCAAAGATAGTCGTGATTTATATAGGGAAAACGGGAATCACGGAAACGTATCGAGTCATATTAAATACTATTCGATGGAACGAGGATACGATAAAATGAATTCGGCGACTCCTTTGTACAGTAATTTAGATTACCCGCCTTACAACGTTGACGTTAAATGTCAGTCACACTTACTTCCCCTTCAACAGTACATTTTAGAACAAGCTAAACTATCAGGTAAACCCCTTTACTTTCATTTTTTTAAGCTTCTTGATTTTTTGATTTTTTTAAAATTCTCTTGTTTGATTTTTTAACTCAGGATGTTATAAATTCGGAGATCCATTGAACGACGAAATGGACTCATTACACTCGGAAGATGAAACATCTGTCGGAAGGCCGGAATACGACAGTGACGAGTTCGCGGACGACGAAGGAATGTCCAATCAAGGCGATTCGAGTAGTCAAGAATATTTAGACGATCCAAATTATTTCGAACAAGATGAATTTCTAAAAAAATATCAAAAATACCCTCCGGTCGAGTATAAAAACAATACCGAATACATCGAAAGCCTTGAATCTCGTATGGCGGTTAACACGGCCCCTCAAGGCGTTTATTACAGTGGAGTAACGTCGGCACCTTATCCTCCTCGTTTGCCGCCACCCAACGTTATGCCGGGGGCTACAGAAACTCAACACGCGTCCCTAAAAAGAAAAAAGGACGCACCGACGCCGCCTGTTTCGTCGTTGTATTCTCCCATTATGGAAAAAACTGAGGTTTGTATAAGATTTTATTTGGATTTTGAACGTTTTAGACGAGTGTCATAAAATCATTCGTAGCAGCTATCCATTCAGTATTTTTCATTAACATTTTGAAAAAATAGTTACCTAATTTTTTAATCACATTTTTTCGATTTATTTTTTTTTAGTCGTACGTTTTATTTTTTTAAAATAATTTTCGTTTTTTATAATTTTTTTAACATGTAGAACGCAAACCGTCCTATTTCTCTTCCCTCCCAAGCCGTTTCGGAAGATTTCACAGATAGACCAGAGGTACGTCTTCATTTTGCATCTCAAATATTTAATTTTTTTTTTTTTTTTTTTTTTTTTTTTTTTTTTTTGTGTTAAGAGGCGGTTTTACGGATGCCAAAAGGAATGGCTGTTTTCTCTGATACTCGATTTACGATGAAAAAAATCCCAATTTTAGGTATCTAACGAACTCCTCTGGTATATCCTGGAATTTTCAGGGCGGCAGGAAAATATTTTCAAAAAAAATTGCGGTCAAAAAACTTCGATTTTTTTTTTAATTTTCCAACAACTTTGATTTTGTTTACCTGGTTTTTGTTTGATTGGAACAAGTTGAAACTTATACCAAATATATAAAAGAAAGTCAAAAAAGTTCGTTAGATACCTGAAATTTGATTTTTTTTCTTTGTAAATCGAGTGTTAGGCAAAATAGCCATTCCTTATCCGGTACTCCGTGAAGCCTCCTCTTATGTTGCAGTAAAATGTGTATTTAAATTTATGAATTTGATTTTTACTTGTTAATAATGTCATATTTTTGAAAATTGTTTTAGACGCCGCGGCTGACCCTTTCCCGAGACAAGAAGCTCCCGTCGGAAAGTGATATCGAAGAATATGCACAGGGTCACTTAAACATTCATAAAAAAGGGATCTTCCGAAAGAAATTTTCAGTTAGAGATATGTTGTCTTGGTCCAAGGTGAGTCATATCAAAGCGAATTAATGAGTTAAATGGGATATTTCAGTTGGCCATTCGCTAACTGGCACAAAAGAATAGATAAGAGTTGTTATCTTTATACCAGAATTTGTGGACAGTTCTTGCTCCGCGACTTACACTTATCACTGATTTTCTTTTTAATTTCAGGATCCTATTAGAAAACCAATGCTTGTACTTGCCGAAAAGTCTCTTAAAAAGGACGCTTGCGAATTATTTAAACTAGTCCAGATCTATATGTCAGATCGAAAAGCCAAAGTCGGAATGACGCTGAACGGCGTCGCACTCGAAATTTGTAATTTAGGTTACACCAAGCCGCATCTTAGAGATGAACTGTACATACAAATTTGTAGGCAGACTACGGAAAATCCAAGACGGTAATAATTTTTTTCGTTTTTTAATGTAGTTTTTTCGATTAATACATTAAAAAATGCTCAGAACTCATTTATGCTTTCTTTTTTTTTATATATAGGGAAAGTTTACGTCGGGGTTGGGAATTAATGGCGATATGCCTAAATTTCTTTCCACCCAGTCCGAAATTTCAAAGTTATTTAGAAGGTTATATGAACAGGCATCGAGATCCCGGTTTCGATTTTCCAGAGGTCGTTAAATGGCCTATACATGTACAAATTAGTCATTACGCTACCGTTAGTTGTAAGAGGTTAGAACGAATAGGAACCAATGGGAAAAAGCCGCCGAGGAAACCCACCATAGAAGAAATCGACCAAGCTAGGGTATTTACAGTCAATTTCGATTTATGAACAAGAGATGTAAAAAAACTTCCTTTATTTTAACATCTTTTTTTTGAACTTTCAGCTACAAATATTTAGAGCTAGCATGTTTGGAAATACATTAGAAGAAGTAATGTACCTCCAGAAGGAAAGGTTTCCCAACAGAAAACTGCCTTGGGTCCAGACTATTTTGTCCGAAGAAGTACTTAGATTACAAGGTTGCCAGACGGAGGGTATCTTTCGCGTGTCCGCGGATGTTGATGAAGTCAATTCTTTAAAAACGAAAATAGATCACTGGGAGGTTCCTACCGAAACAGTTGACGCACACGCTCCTGCTTCGTTACTTAAATTATGGTTAGTTAAAATATTTTTTTTTTTTTTTTTTTTTCAAAATTTTTAATTTTCAATTTGCTGTTTTAGGTACCGTGAACTGTACGAACCATTGATACCAGATAGTTTGTACAGCGAATGTGTGACGCATCACGATGATCCCGAAATAGCATTAGCGATAGTTCAGAGATTACCCAATCTTAACAAATTAGTTTTATGTTACCTAGTTAGATTCTTACAGGTATGTATTTTGTCTGTCTAAAAAATTCCTTGTGAAATAATGTTAAACTCTTTATGTTGTTTATTAAAAATTTACAGATATTTTCTCGAGCTGAAGTGGTGCAAGTTACTAAAATGGATGCCTCTAATTTAGCGATGGTAATGGCACCAAATTGTTTGCGGTGCACGTCTCAAGATCCTAGAGTCATCTTTGATAATGCCAGAAAAGAAATGTCTTTCATGAGGACGTTAATACAATCTTTGGATACATCATTTATGGAAGGCGTGTTTTAAAGGTAAAACGTGATTTTCAGAGTTTCAAAGCGTTTAAATTTGCTCTTTTTTGGACATTTTTTCCCCCTCTTTTCAAAAGTGAATTGACTAAAGTGATTTAAAAATTTTTAAATGGATATTTTTTGGACGGACATATGTTGTCAATTATAAGTCCGGAATCATCTAATTTAATCCGTAAATCATCTAATCTTTTTTTTTTTTTTTTTTTTTTTCAGATCGTAACACAACTAAACTTCAGCATCAATCTTGTGTTTTCCAATCTCCGATTTCTTCAGATTTTCATGAGTTTCAAAAGCAAAAAACGATACGTCATTATTGTTATTTTTACTTATTTATTTATATATTTTTCCTTTTTTAAAAGAATCTCTCTGTTATTGATATTTTACAAAATACGTATTTTGCAATCAAAAATAATCTTTAATGTCATTTCATCTCTTAATTTTGAATGTTAATAAGGAGATGAAACAGTACTTTAAAAAGATTTTAATCATGATGACAATAACTTCGTTCGATCTGTTTCTTTTTATAATTTTAAAAGATTGATCGGTTGATTTATATCAGCTTTTTAAAAAACATTTTTTGACGATTAAATTTAAAATTTATAAACCATTAAAATTTTGCATTGCAAAACGCAAATTAAAAGTCACTTTAGTTTTTATGTTTTTTATCGTTATTATTACCGGTAACACACCAAATTTTTTCGCTTCATGTATTTTCAAAAACAAGAAAAAAAAAAACCACAATCGTCACATCGATCTGAAATTATATAAAAAGTGAAATGCTGATTATTATTTTTTTAGCATGAGAAATAAACAAAAATATTTGTTCCAAGTCGCTTAGGTGTAAACTAGGTATTTCATTAGGTAAAAATTAATCTATTTTTAAAACATGCTCAAATAATATTCCGCATTTCGAAAATAAAATGAAAAATTATTTTAAAAAATGTACTAGATATGTAACGATATACCATGTAAATAGTGAAAAAAAGTTAATATATTGCATGTACAAATTGAACACACTTTTACAGTTAATTAAAATAAATGCCATTAAAAAAAATTTAGATATGAGCTTTTTAAAAATTTATTATAGCCTGAAGTTTTTTTTTTATAGTTACTTTTATTAACAGTAAAAATTGTCATTGATTCATTAATTGCCATTTCTGTTCGTCTTTATTTATATTTAATAACAATATCGTTTTTTTTTCGTAATTATGGGTTGAAAATCTTGTATAACTAAGCAAAAAAAAGGGATGTTGGTCCATTTCACAGAAATTATAAGTCTGTCTGCGATCTTTTTTTTTTTTTTCAGGTGACACTTACAACTGCCTTAAATTTGGTTTGAAAAGGCGAGTTTTGGTGCAATATTTTGTTTTTTCTTATGGTTCAAAATTGATCCGGTTTTATTTATAAAATTGCCATTACAACATCATTATTGAGAGACATACTCACAATTATTAAAAGCAATAAACAAATCTTTTTATAAGTGAAAAAAAAACTGTACAACTGATTTTTTCCCATATACATTTTTGTAAGACCCTGTCGCGCTTTTTTTTGTTCTAACGCGAAAATCATGTTAAAATAATAATTTTTTTCGTCAGTAAAAAAAAAAAATTATTATTTTTTTATGTTGTTGTCGTTGTATTGTTTAAAAAATTAAAACCAAAGCAGAATAAAAAGAAAAGAAAAGAAACAGATGTCAGAGTTGATTTTTAATTATGAAGTTTTATAAAAGCCTAATTTTTGCCTTGAGTTATCAAAATGAAAATTTAAGTCTAAAAAAAATTTGAAAAATACGAAATTTATCTAAGGATGTCTGTAGATTGAAAAATTGGGGAGAGACTGGTGCACTCCCTTGAAGTGGAACTTCTTTTATTTAATATACTTACCGTAGCTTAATTTTCGCCCGGGTTTATCGTTCCCTGCATTGTAAATACTAAAATAAATCTTTCACCTTTCATCTTTCGTTTTACATGTAACATGTTGCATGTTATAAGTTCCATGTTACATATTACGTCTGATGTTTTTCCACGAGTTACTTACTGAACTAATGAAAAAGAAGTTTCATTTCAAAATGAAAAACTATTCACTGATTGCATTTAATTTTATTGAAAATGAAAGAAATTTTGTCAATGCATTTAGTTGGACAGTAATGGATGTAAGGTGATAATTATTTTTAGTTTTATAATTTTTTTAATTATGTTTCATTGTTTTGATGCCAAATATTTACTCCAAAGTAGTTTTAAGTTTCCCTAAATTCGAAATTCATTAAGTTTTGCGAATAAGTATAAATATTGTTTAATTTTATTTACTTTTTATTATGATTATTATTATTTTTTTTTTTTTTTTTTATACTTTTTTTTTCATAAAAATAAAATTGAATTCAATTTTATTTGCGTTTTCTATTTTATGATCTTAAATGTTCAACCCATCCGAGACTACTCGATTATGCAACATTTCATTATTTGGATTAATCTTTTGGCTCTATTGCTTTGGCTCTATTTTTGCTCTATCTTTTGAATAAGAAATAATCTTAAGTTGCTGTTAAATTACCAAACAATATCGTTGGGAATCTGTTGTATTTCATTAAAAATGAGTGATTTATTTGTAAACGCGAACCCTTTTTTCCGCCTTAAAGTACACGAAGCCGTATGTTTAGATGAATTAAAAGTTATATTCCAGGAACTCTGGACATCGAAAGAACAATGTGCGTACAATAATACAATCGAAGATTTTGAGAAATTTAAATTATTTTGTCCGGTAATTGGGCAAACAACCTTACCAATTTTAGAAGAAAGAAAAAAAGGCATCTCAAAGTGGGACCTTAGTATTTTGTTAAAAGTCGTGGATCTTCTTACGAGCGTGGTGATCTCTCACATACACCTGTGCATGCGCTCACAGGCATATGGGACCTACAGTTTAACGCCGGTTCCGAACGGCTATTTTTTGAGAGATTTACGAGGCAATTACCGCTCGGTGGTTTGCCATTGCCTTCCGAGGGGTGGTGACCGTTGATTTTCTGACTAGCGCACTAGTTTTTGACATGAGAAAAAATCCTAGCTGTGAACTAGAATAGAAGCACGACGCGTCGCATCTCGTGATTGAGAGTCGAGCGCGCTATGAACTGGGCTACGGGCCACCACTGTGGCCAAAGTCGTGGATAAGTTTCCCAATAAAACAAAAGTGGTGTGTATTGTGTTAAAAGACTTGACTGTTGTGAGAAATGACTTAGCCCATTGACATCAATTATTATCGACATTTATTTCGGAAATTATTATAGAAATTTATTACCGACATTTCGAAAATAAATGATTGTTAAAGTTTATTTCGGAAATTATTATTCATTTATTACAGAAATTATTACAGAAATTATTAATGATGGAAAATAATTTTGAAAGTAAAAAAAAGTTTCGAGTCAGGAGCGTGATGGTCCCAATTAATTTCCGAGTCGGAAGTACTTTTGAAAAAAAAAAAAATTCGGTGATAAATTTTCATACGTTATTAGCCCTACTTAAAGAAATTTTGAGTCCCTCTTTGGACTAGGGTTGCCAACTGTCCTATATTTATAGTATTGTCCTATATTTTAACCCTTTGTCCTATATCCTAGACTACTGTAATATAGGACGCCGAAAATACTATAATTTCTACAAAGAGGCTAATTTCAATTTTTTTAATCAATTTTTCTTATTATTGATAACCTGATTAAACCTGAAAAAAAACTTTAAATACTTTTGCATTTGCATCTGGATTATTTTTAACTATTTTAGAATAACTTCAGCGTTTTGATCAACTAAAATGTTGAGCTTTGAGATTTTTTTCTTTGGAGATTTTTCGCTGAATTCAATTGATTTCATTGTTTTGTGAGCGTATTATATTTAGATGTTCAGTTTTCGAAATTTTAGTCTATACTTGCAAAAGATTTTCTATCTTCTCCTTATCTTATTTAAAATAATTTTTAAAAAAAATTTGCAATACACGTAAATGTGAAATATCAGGCTGTTTTAAAGTAACTACACTCAATTTGACCGTCCTATAATTATTCTATAAATTAAAAATCAGTGTCCTATAAAATACTATAAATTTCTTTAAAAATTATTCAAAATACTGTATTTTAAAGCTTCAGAGTTGGCAACCCTACTTTGGACTGGTTGTTTTTAATGCAATATTTAAAGTTCCAAGTCAAAAATATTAAACCTTGTAGAAGCTTTTTGAGTCATTCCTGTGATATCAAGGACTGAGGTTACATGTCAAAACATTGTAGAACATTATTGTCATGTTGCTTTACCGATTAAAAAAAAATTTTCAAAGATTTGGATTTTTTGAATAATTCTTATACCACGGTTAGGAAATCTGCAAATTAGTTACAAAAACGCGAGGACTAAAAGAGAAGAAGTTAATAAATGTTACATAAAAGTATCGTAAACAGTTTGAAATAATGCAATTTATTTAACGACATAAACAATACAACAAACATTTATTTCAGTCTACACCATTTTTTCCTTATTTTCTCTCCAGCGGATATCAAAGTAACGTTTTATTTTAATCAAATAAGTGAAGGCAGTATCACCAAGAAGTTGTCTGAGACGAAACTTTTTACTTTTCAAATATTTGAACTGGCAAATTCCGGGATTATGAAAATCAAGATTGATAAATTTCCTATACTCCCCAACTCATGTCAAGATTTTATCACATTAATTAAATGACCAAATATAATTACAAAGTAATCTTATTTTTTAACTTCCAAAGTTTGACGAGAATTTGAGTAACTCGGATTCTAAGACCACTTCAAAATTTAGAGGACTGATATTCCTAATCCCGGTTTACAATAACGAGTTCGTAATTATTTCTCACGACAACTTGTATTTAAATAACGAGACAAGATACTTGATACCATTTTTGCAGCAGTAATGTACTTATATTTGTAACACGGTTAAGTACGAAATTCGATTTCTTGGAATAAACATATTTTTGTGCAAATTTCTAAGCTTTAAAAATTTTGGGAATTTCAAATTAGTTTTGTCCACAAAAATTTTTTATGTTTCCAAGGAATTTGAACAATTTCAAAAAATTATTTGAAAGTTCTTGAAATTCACATTTTAAAATGAGAATCAGTTGTAAGTTCAATGCTGCAATCACACAACAAAAATAATCACGTAAACACTTTAAATCGATGGATTAAGGTGACACTTAAAAATATTATTGCTTTTAACAAACATTCGCAAGCAAATAACAATAAAAAAACTTAATCCCATTTTCGGATTCTGATGGTGCAAACTTTTTTTAATTACACAATAATACTTTTTCTACAATATCTTTACAATTGATACTAATTGACACAGATAAGTGTGGTAAAACAAAAAAAAAAAAGAAAAAAATTAATTATAATATATTTCGTATTTTCTATGATACGAAAGATTTTATTTTTAAAAATTTTTTCTTTTTCAAAAAAAATTGATAATAAAATACATGATGGTGTCTCCCTTTTAACAATATTCTTTTTTAAAACACCAACTTCTAAGCAAAACATTGCGAAAAATCAAAAAAAAGAAAATTATCTAAAATTTTTTAGTTGTAAAAAAAAATTACTTTCAATTCATAACTTCGTGCTTTTATTTTTGTCTTTGCTTTTGCTTTCCTATAAAACTAAATACCCCTCTTATGTGTACAAAACAGCAAAAAAACATTAACTATGAAATTGAATTTTTCTTCTACTTTTTCAATGACTTATCATTTTTTTACGAGTAACAGGCCGTCCCTTGATATACTGAATGTATATATTAAATTTAGATGACTAAGTAAATTAAATTCTAAAAATTTCTATTTCTTTCTCATAAAGAATTACAAAGGTGATTCTGTAAATACAGAACAAAAAATTACAATTTTTTTTGTACAAATGAAGTAAATAGGACTACGAGGAACAAACGAAAGGATATAAATTTTTGGGTCACACAATTTAAATATTAAAAAAAATTATAATTAAACGTGACCTGAAAACTATTTTTTTATCACATTAAAATATTATTGATATTATTGTTTACAAATTATTTACTAAAATTCGTTTTAGTTTATTAATTAGGTAAAAATTAACCTAAAAGCGAAATTTAAGTGAGGTTGTGCCTTATTTTAAAATTCAACTTATAACAAGAGATTCAAGTCTTTTCTTTTTTCATTGTTGGCAATATATTGCAAGATCGTTTTTTTAATTTTTAAAAATTCCATTTCAGTCCCAAAAATATTTTCAAATACTATTTTCACTAAACTTAACTACGTTTCTTTTATTAAAAAAAAAATGTATCTGCTTTAAGAAAATAGACTGCTTTTTTGATAAATAGCGATAACAGTGTGGCACAACACCCATTTTCTTTGTCAATAATCAATCGCATAATGTGACTATAACGGTATATTAACTAAAAAAATATTTCGCTAGGACTAAATACTAAATAATTAAAGAGGTAAAAATTATAATACAAAGTTGTCATTTACATGCCTGTTTCAATTATTTCCGTTCTCGAATTTTATGTCAATTTGATTTCTTGTTCAGTCGAAATGTTTCTGTAAGAAAGATGTGGAACTTTGGATTGTAAACAAGCTTGATTTTGCCGAGATCGACTCAGAAATAAAAAAGGGGACCTAAAGACTACATATAGATGACAGAAAATGTTTCATAAAGAATTTGCAACAGCGAGATGCGCAGAGCAAGAAGGGGCTAAAAATAAAGCTAAAGTAAAACAATCGAGGACGGTTCTTCAACTTTTACCGGCCAAAATCGGTCCCACTTTTTAAACAATATTAATAAAAAAAGAATTAAATATTAATTATAATATTTTAATTAATGAAAAAGAATTGAATTTGAATTAATAAAAAAAGAATTAAAATAATCATCTGTCTTATACAGTTTTAAAGAAATTATAAGGAAATATCGCAAGGCTTGCGCTATGTGCACAATTTTTCTAATTCAACAATATCATTATTATTTTTTTTTTAGGCGATAGCTGGAATGTTAATAAAATATTAAAATGCGAATCAGGCTAACGTGACGCGAATATTCAGATAGCCCTCTTTCAGTTGATCCTAACGATGAGTCCCCGTTTCCCCCAACCCTCCTTCCTCTTCCAACTTGCTTAGGAACTTGTTAAGCCTATTCTGAGCACTTATTTGCTTAGCCATGTCGATCAATGCCAGAAGTTTACGAATTCCGATGAACACTCTGAAAAAAAGCACCCAAGAATTAAAAAAAAAAAAAAAAAAAAAAAACCATCTCGATCCGTAAATATTTTAATAAAACGTAATTTTACCGTTGTCCGTGTATTCGTTTGGCGATAGTTTGAATATCCTTTTTCGGGAATATGTCAGCCTCTTCCAAAACGGTTAACAGTTCTTCCGGTCTAGACAAATTGGGGACATGAAGTACTGCGGTAAAAGTTGATAGCATTTCCAAATCCTCGAGCAATTGCCTGAAAAAATTAAAATATTATCTCAGAATTCAAATTTTAAGTTAGGATAATGAAATGAAAAAGAAAATACCTTCGACTGCTTGTGCACAAAACCAAAAGCTTTCTTCCCTTAGGCGGTTCTTTCCTTAACAAAACTAACAAAGCTTGAAGTGTAATATTTGAATAGCGGGGGCCGATAGCACCGTAATCGATTAACCTCTCGATATTGTCAACTAGAATGCAGCTTAAACTTGAGCGGTACGCGTCGTCGAAAATTTTACGAATATGCAAGCATTTAGCGGATTCCGAAAATCCGACCAACTCCTCGGAAGAGCAAACTTTAACAAATGGAAAATCACTGCATTTTGCCAAATGTGCCGCAAGCGCCGTTTTGCCCGAGTTAGGGGGTCCTTCGAGCAAAACAGTCACCAAACCGCTTTCGGGAGATCTGGCTTGCTGAATGCGCAGCATGCCATCTTCGATGATATCTGCAACCGGTTTGCCCCAATTGATGATGCCTTTCGATAAAAGAAGCTCCAGTTGTTCGGCTGATAATCCAAAAGCCTTTAAAAAAAAATATTTTAGCTCTAAGCTCATGATGAACTTTCGTTTTTTAGAATTCCTTTGATTTTTGAACTTACGGGTTTGATATCGTGTTCTAAAGCATGAAGGAAATCGGCTCTCGTGACAAGTAATTTTTCAACTGCGTTAGGATCAACTTCCACTTTGTTGGTCGCTTTGATCAGTCGATTTAACGCAGTGCTCTGCGCAGCTCGTACAAGACCTGGAAAATATTGAAAATAAGATTGGTCGTTTTAATTTTCTTATTTAAAAAATTAAATTTAACTCAAGTAAAATGAAATAAAACAAATGCAACTTATTCACGATATGAATAGAATAGAACTAAGCTCAGAGATTAATTCAATTCAGTTCAGTGCAGTTTAAAGTAAATTACACATTTTAAATAATCCTAATTAAATTTAAAAGAAAAATTTAACAAGCCATCGGCATCACGCACTGGAACTATACTCTAAATTCCGACGTAGTGGTATATGGAAAACATTTAAAACAACAATGATTTTATTTTTAAGTCTGTTTTTCAAGTCAAAGTCAACTTCGTTAAAAAGCAGTAAAAAAGATAAATAAAATTAAACGTCACCTTCTATTTCTGCACCGCTAAAATTTTTAGTAGCAGCTGCAAGCTCTTTCAAATCTACATCGTTGTGCATTTTTTTGTACTCTTTCATTCTAGCTGTGTGGATATTTAAAATCTGGAGACGCCCTTTTTCGTCCGGTAAACCAATCTCCATTTGAACCTTTAAAAAAAAAATTAAAAGCTTATCGTTGTTTTATGCTCTGATTTCGGAGCACATTGAAATTAAAAAAAAAAATAATAATAATACGATGGGTACCTCCAAACGACCAGGACGTAATAAAGCCTCATCGATCATATCCCTTCTGTTAGTCATTCCGATAACTAAAATATTGTTCAACTGATCAACACCATCAATTTTCGTCAACAGCTGATTTACGACAGTGTCGTGAACTCCAGCAGCTCCAGCAACAGAACCTCTTGCCTTGCAAATGGCATCGATTTCATCAAATATAATGATATGCAATCCACTGTTTGGTCCCAGCTGAAACATAAAAAATTTAAAAAATTCCGAAAAACCCTTCATTTATAATTTTTTTTTCCCGTATTTTCATGCGTGGTAACATAAAACGTTTAAGTCATACAGGCAGTATTCTTAGCGAAAACTGGAAAAATGCGCCAGAAGTATTTCATCTCGTTGTCGTCTAATATATCGACAAATAATCATCTACCACTTACGCGAAAAACTAATTTATTCCAGATTAACTTGCACGCTTTAATTTTTTTTTCTTTTTTTTATTAATCTAGCTTTTTTTTAGATTAATCTAGCTCTCGGTAACAATCATCTGGTAATAACTAATAAATTTTCTTTACCCTTTTTTCTTCTTCTTCGGCCTCGGCAAACAGTCGGCGGACGTTAGCTTCACTTTCTCCCACGTATTTATCTAATATTTGAGGACCGTTTACAATTTTTGGCTCCCTTGCGTTTAACATTTTTCCTATTTGACGGGCTAACAACGTTTTACCGGTACCGGGAGGGCCGAAGAGTAAAATGCCTTTAACGTGCTTGCAACCTAGAAATTAAATATAAGGAAGAAACATTATCTCGATCTTATTATTTTGACTTAGATGAAATATTACCTAATTGTTCTATAACTTCTGGAGGATAGACCCTTGACGCAAACGCTCTTCTGAAAATGGCGTTAAATTCGTTGTCCAATCCACCGATTCCCATTTTTTTAAAGTCCCAGTCTGGGTTTATTATAGATTGCCTCGGTACGTACCTACAATTATTTTTTATTACACAAAATAGATTTTTCAAAGAAAACAAAAATTAATGTCCTAAGCATACCCTCTTGCTTTTCCTGTTAAGTTAAGACTGGAACCTTCCGCTTTTTCAAACTGGACAACAGTGTTCCCCACTAATTTACCAAAACTTGTTTTCTTGGGTTTAGCCTCCTGTTCAGCTTTGAGAGCGTTTATATCAGCTGCCAGAAGTTCTTTGACAACCAAGCCTACTTATAAAAAAATTTCAATTACATTTTTTATTTTAAATTAATTATTTGAAAAACCAAATTTTTAAATTTACAAAACTTACAAAGAAGCTTTTTATCATTTAAGCTAAAGACTAATTGCTGTCCAACTGTAAAAGCATGACCGCAGAATTGTGCAATAAATTCTCTAGCCATGTAATCTGTGTCATATGGCTCGGTGGTTGTACTACAAAAAAAAAAAAAAAAAAAAAAAAAAAAAAAAGACAATTAAAGAACTATTATTTAAACTTTAAAAGATTTAAAGTAAAAAATGTACCTTTTTTTCTGCATAAAATCTGCCTCTAGCAGAATGTTTGAGAGAAATTCTGTGTTTGCTTTGGCATCAAAATAATATGGTCGTACACCAATTTCTTGATTTAAGGACAAAAATGCCCATTTTCTCTGTGGCATGCTGAATCCAACACATCCTGCTGGAATTTGTGGATCTAATTTAATTGTAAATATGAACTGACCAGAGCCAGTGTTTACTTCAACATGTCTGAAACAAAACAAATTTATACAACATATAAATCAGTTTTAAATACACTTAGTTTAGCTGTAATACTTTTGAAATAGGTTAATTTTTTCCAATTTAAAGGACGACTATTTCCAAAAATCATCAAGTTTTTTTATTAGCTTTGATGTCTCAACATATTCATAGTATAAGCTAAATATTCTTATAAGTTTTTTGATGTTTCATTCAAAAATTAGCAAGCTTGAAAATTTATATTCATGTCTTATAAAAATATCTCAACCATTATCCTGTCATTTTACTATAAGATTTAAATTGGGTCTTGAAGAACCAATTTCATATGTACTTAACTAGGCATATATTGCATGAGTAATGCTATTATAATATGATGTAACACTATACATCATTTTGAAAAAAAAAAAAAAAAAAAATATTTTTTATTTTCCAACAAACCTAAAACTGCTTTAAGGCAGGGGGGGTGTAATTAAGGCAGGGGGGAGTAAAAAAATAATAGTAACAAAAAAATCTAAGTTATGTACTTACTTCACATCTGGTGGAAAATCAGCAGGGCTGCATATTGCACAATTTGTGAGCGAAAGCTCATCGGTCGGACACTTGTAAACCTTCATTTCTAAAACAATAAATAATTTACATTAAAAAAAAAAAAAAAAAAAACTGTCAGATGTTCCACTGTACGTCAAATCAATACTTGTTGACAAGATTAGGTTAGGTTCAGTTATAAATTATGAATTTTAACAACTATTTGAATGACACATGATTAAATCTCCATAAAATCCTAATGCTTCACATTCTTGTTTTTTACAACACGACAGATTGAATGAAAATTTTATCTACGAGCATTAAAATTGCAAAATAGGGCAAAATAATAATTAAGATGGCTAAGCTTTATAGATTTTGACAAAGGAATGCTCCCAACATGATTTTTATCAGGGGTGGGAATTATCGATCTTTCAATTCAATCTGTGAAAGAAGGAATTTGCCTCGAAATAATAGAAGTAAATAATACTTACTTTTTTTTAATATACTCGAAACTACTTGAAATGTGGTGCAACTTTAAAAATATTAGTTATGTGACCCGCAATGCAGTTTTGGAAAGTACGTTCAGGGATGGATAATCGTTTCGACCAATCGCAATCGAGTTTTCGATCTTCGGCCAGAATACAAATTTTTAAATGCTTGCTGTCAAAGTTTGAAGATAATAAAAAAGAAAAAGAAAATTGAGGAACGCCCATCTCATTAAACTGTAATCTTCGTTAACTCCTTTATTAGTTTTTATTTAAAATACGTGCAAGAAAAAAAAAAAAAAAAAAAAAAAAAAAATTAAGCGTAATTTTTAGTCCCGAGTCCGGACTGAATGTCGAAATGATTAAAGCCTGAATTAAACAAATTATTCGTTTACTGTTTTTTTTTGCAATTATGAAATCGGATGACTTATGTCATTGGTAACGGTAACAGCTTTTTAAAGAAATTTTCCGCCTTAATCTTACTTTTTCCCTGAGGGACAGGCATAAAAGTTAAAACAGAGAAAAAAGTTTATGAAGTCTCATGACATGGAATCTACATATTAATTTTCAAATCACTAATACCTTTAGAGATGCTACATGATTTAATCCGGTTCATCAACTCTATATGGCCTGGACTGGCTAGCTACTTGTGGCAGATGCTCCCAAAAGTGGCTTAAGCTACTTCATTTTTCCCCAATTTTTATCTCCTGCCGAGCTGGTCACAAAAACTGAAAATCCGATTCAAAAGGCGCAAATATCAATAAATCCTAGATTGAGATTGGAACAGATTATAACAGGAATGGAACCCGAATGGAACAGAATATAACAAGAAAATAACTTGACTTTGGCTTTTCTACTTTTGTCTATTTGTTCCACCCAGTAAATAATAAATGAAAAATTGTGCATTGATGATAATGATCAAAGGATTTGAACCAAACTCAAGAAATAAAATCGCCATTTCAAAAAAGTGGTTTTTAATTTTTCTACAAATATTCTCACTATGACAAATGCATGACTAGTTTCCGTTATACAAATAAATAATGTATATAAATATATTTTTTTTAAATCTTCAATTTTTAAGACATAAAGCCGATGAAAAACGTATTGATACGAGTTACTATTATTCCTTGAAAAGAATAATTACTTTCTTTTATTTAAGTAAGTAAATTTTATTAAGAAATCATTTTTTTAGATTACTACGATAAAAGGAAGAGCACGCTAAGCTTAAAATTTCCTTTTAAAAAATAAAGTATTTTTTCTTTTGTCAACTAAAATTTGTAGAAGACAATAACAAATAAAAAAGGGAGGCACTATTCTTACTGATAAAGTAAAAATAAAATAAAAAAAGTGAATAAAAAAATAACCCCTGCATTTTTTCTTCCATTAAAACTAAATTTGTGAATTATGTAACTCGTTTGAAAACGAAAAGAAAAAAATTGACTTGAACAAATCGATTAAATTAAAGCGGTAGACAACGAACACTTATGGAAATGCTATGAAAAGTTATTTCAAAAATTCTGCAGTATAAAAAGTAGCACCGGTTAAATAAGTTTCGATAACTTTTCATAATCATTTACCTGATTTACAGATTAAAAAAAAAAAACTTTACTGTAATAATTAATTTTCTTTTTTTTGTTTTTTTAATCTAGTCAGTACCCCTTGGAAACAAGGATTTATTAAGGCCGCTGGGCATCCTTAATTTTAAATTAAAATAAAAAATAATGAGACCAGATTAATTGATAACGTCATTCCATTCTTTGGAATAACCAATCTTTTTTTTTCGTTTTCCTTGAGCTGGCCCAGCTCAAAGTCACAAATGTTCCGTGTTAATTAAAATAATAACAAAAAATAAGAAAATTAAAACGTTTAGCCTGTGCGACACTCAACACAAATCCAAAGTGAAACATCACACCTCTCTCACGTGGAGAAACAGAACAAATATAACACAATATATTATCTAATTTCTCACGAATTTGAAATAAGAATCTTATATGAAAATGTCCTTGCGTCAAATCGATTTCATGAAAAAATTAATCATTTACGTGTCAACAATAAAATAAAAAAATCAGGAACAATATTAATTTACCTCTACAAATGCTGCTTATTACGTCAATGATACTTAGCTTATAAAAATAAAAAAAGATACTCCTTCTTATTCTTCAAATTAGCTGCTTTCTATAATAAGAACTTAATTGTTCTTTTTTTCTTTAATAACAGGACATTTTCGATTGATTCGAATTTCATTAACTTAAAAGACAAATTTATAAAACAATAAAATAAATAAATAAATAGTATTCATTTATTCATCTAATGCTTCGATTTCTATTTTAGCTGAGCTTTACCCGTTTAATGTCGGGCTGAAATGACGAGCTATCGATGTTTGGACAACGCTGAAAAATGTATAATTAAAACATTCAATTCAAAGAATTATCACTTTAGAATAAAGTCATATTAATTCTTTGACACAAACCTCGCCCATAACGGCTATAGGAGTTTCACCAGTGGCTAAGGCGACTTCATGTTCAACCAAATAAAACATGTACTCGTCGTAAAGCAAACGAATCAAGTGAAACGAACCAAAACTGGCAGCCGATCTTAACGTAAGGTCACGAATAACCATAGAGCTATAAAAACTCCATTTAAGTAAAAACTGCCTTGCAGCTTTTGCGAAATTAGGTTTCCCTTCGAAAGGCTTTAAAACTTGAGCGACGACGTTTTTCAACCATAACGCCCATGACTCTAATGAATTTTGTTGCTGAAGCGTTGCTTTAAAATCCGCTTCCAATCTCTGCACCACGGTGTCTTCGCATTCGCATACCCACGAGGCCTGAATAGTTTAAGAAATAAAATTTATCAATTGAATTTAAACTGCTTTTTAATTTTGGAAATTTTGATCTATACCTGCTCCTGGACATTATGAAAATCGACGCGATTCAAATCAGCCAACATTTGCGTGATTTGAGAGGAGTTTTGCAGGACGGCTCTTGCGGCTTGTGCAAGGTGATTCAGTGATGTATATCTTCGTAAAGTCTGGGCGAGAGCAGATACGGCAGAAACCTTAAACATTAAAAATAAAAAAACATTTCAAAAGTTGTTCCAATTTTTTTAGTCTTTCATTTGCGGGCAAAAATTAAAAAGAAGTGAAAAATTTTAGAAAAAGCTTCAAAAAGAGTTCGAATAAGGAACAAAATTGTATCACACCAGCATGATTTCGGCTGTTATTGACCTCCTCCCCTACTTGATCAGGAAAAAATGGCCTTTTTTTAAATACAGATTTAAAATGTCCGGATTTGGGCTTCCCTCTAACCCCTCGTCTCGATAAGTAATAACCGTAGCCAAATCTTATTAACTTACCTTAATGAGGACCATTTCCTGCGGGCAACCATTCATAGCTCCTGTGAGCCAATTTTCCAAACCTTTGGCAAAATTTCTAATGGACTGTGTCAGAGAGCTTGGAATAGGTCTCAATACATCAGGTATTAAAACTTGTACAATGTTCTGATAAAATACGTAATCGACGGTTCTCATAAATTCCTGAATCGGCGGCAGCTTACAAAGTGAATATAATTTTGATCTGAAACAAAAACGTGCCATTACAAAAATCGATACCTTCAATCGGTACAAAAATAAATAAATAAATAATAAATAAATAAAAATTAAAAAATAAGGGCAGTGTATTTACTTAGATAAATATTTTTCTTCTTCGCATTCATCCCCGTTATTGTTATCTTGAGATCTCCAAAACTCTCTCCAAAGACTTTCTATTGTTTGAAATTCTAAATTGAGCACCGCTTCCAAAAATGCTTCACAGTGTTCTCTGTATATATTACGTAATGTATCCACATCTTCTAACGTTACATCCGTATCATCGAGATAGGAATTTAATTTAATGGGCGGGAATTCTGGAATAGCACCGAGACCGTCGCCTAAGTACTGTTGGTTATCGTTTGTCTGTTTAAAAAAAAAAAAAAAAATTTACTTTTTTTCTTTTTCTTTCCCCGTTTTATATTAAGAAAATAATTCGTACTTACTTGTGGACTAGTATTGTGATTGCCTGACGATTCGTACTGATTTTCCGATTTCGTTCCAGGTGACTGTTTAAACCTTTTGTTATTTCCTCCTCCGGCCCGGGGTGTGTTCACAACGGGTTCATCCGAAATATGCGTTAGACTAGACCCTGGCTTAATCCGAATTCCGTAGTAGTGATATTTTGAATTTCCCCTGATAATTTTAAAAATATATATCATGTAAATTCATTTACAAGCTTACCTACAAGCAACAAACCTAGTTCCTAATCTTCGAGTTCGCAATCCTAAGAAAACGCTCCGAATCAATTTCCCAAACGATGCCGCGTTTACTGGATCTAATTTATGTTCGTTACAGTGCCTTAGATAATGAGAATACATTGTAGATCTTGGCAAGCTGACACCTTCGAAACATTCGTAGTTTTCTAGCAACCATTGAACCTATCAACACAATGTTTCGTTATTAACAAAGTATTTTTAATAAAACAAACCTTGCTTTTTTTTTTTCTCAAAATGGATTTTATTTACGAAGAACTCATAAGTAATAGATGGTAAGTTAATTGTTAAACGTACCGTAGCAGGAGAAACGCGAGTCGCGTTTGATATATTATTATCAATCCTTTCGCCATCCATAGAAACGGAATTGTTAGAAGAGACCATGTAAACACCAGTTCCGTCCTGAATTATGGTCCATGCAGAGAGGTAAGCATCGAAACAAAACAATAGACCGTTTTTGGTTAGTTAAAAGCACCTAGCCCATTTTAATACCCCAAGAAAACCATCCTGAATTCATTCACAGCAGTTTGGGTCAATACACGTTTGAAAGACGAATCATTTTAAATATAGATAAAATTTGCCAGAAATTCATTTCACTTTGCTGAAAAACGTACTATACGTTTCGCGTCGAATTTTTATACATGTTTTAGCGAGGGAAAAGATGCGACTAATTTTAGGGGGTAATGGGAAGATTTTAAAAGGAAAAAATGTCGAATTTAATGTAGAGGATTTGTCCAGATACAGACATCTAACCTATCTGGACAAATCAACTTATCTGGTTTAGCAAAAAATGGCTTTTTTTTAAAGCAACGTGCAAAAACAAATCGAATCTAAGAGCTAGCTTCTTCTGTTTCGAAGAATTTTCCCCGCTATCTAAAAATCATTAAAATTTTATCATAATTGTTTTTTCTAAAACAAAAAAATTTTTTTATCGTTTTCGTAAGCGTGGATTGACCCAGGTTTGGAAAGTATAAGAAGAGAAAATGCATAAATGTTAAGGAAATAAGTTATTAAAATATTACAATATTATCTGAGCATTTAAAAATACATTCAGGAAAAAAGCAAAATTTAGGAGGGAAGGAACACTATGAAAAATCAGAAGCGAATTTCCTTTCCAAGTACTTGAAGTAACTAAGCTAATGAATTGATTTGTTTTTCTTGTTCTATGTATAGTGCGTAAATACTATAAAACGATTTTCTTCTACTAATATTTCTATTATTCAAATCTTCAAATTTCTAAAAATTCGATCAGCAACTTCTTTCCCATGCAAACGTAATTTCGAAATTAATTTATCATTGTTAGAAAAGGAGCGTAAAACGAATTCTGATGTTTTTTTCAAAATTAACTATTTTGATATTGATTTAAACGTAATGAAATTCAAAGTCTGCCTCAAAGTAATAAAAAAAAATTTTCCGCTAAAGGTTCTTTGCTGAGCCCTAAAGGTTATTGCAATACACATGCCGTTTATGTCATCGCCTAGAAGGAATAGCTGACAGTGACGGCTTTGACGGCAACTGACAGCTTCATTTATTATACTCTTAAATGAGTTTATTATCTTTGACATATTTCAAGAGTTTCAACCACTCGTTTAAAGTTTTAAATGTTACTTTACATTAATCGATGATCAAACGTTAGTAAGGATACTTAAGCGTATAATATTTGAAAAAATCAATGAACAGCCATCGGAAGAACAGTATACAATGACGAATTTTTGAACAAATTACTTTCAAATTCATTAGCTTAATAACATGTTATAATGGATGATTTCTTGTACCGCATGCGTTAATCACGTTAGACACTAATAATGCACTTATCGAATTGACTTACGGCATTAACGGTATCCGGGCTAGTTCTGGACCCTGTAATGATTGTATGAGCGTTTTCATGATCCACGCTAGGCTGTATCAAATACGTATTTCCGGCTATTATGCTTTGTCCAGTTTGTGCTACCTGAGTGTACGTTACAGCTGTATTCCCTGAAGTATAATACTGACCAGAACCAGGGGTGTAGTTTTCTCCGACAGCGAAAACGGGGGTGTAAGATCTGGAATAATAATTTGACTAAATATAGTGCTTGCGATTACAGTCGACTGATATAATGGAATTGGAATTTCGAAGAGCAAAAAGGAAAAATATAGTTGTAATTTTCTCATTCTAAAAATAGCAAATTACAAATTTTTGTGGAAATTACTTACATTTGTCCGTTTGTTGTAGTCGCATATATAGCTTGTTCCGTTCCATCGACAGTGTATGAGACATACGTAGGATGCACTGAAGAAACTTCCCCGACACTTTCTCCATCGGCGACTGAAAAAAAGTTTAAAAGCAAAAAATTAAAAAATTGCTTAAAAATTGAAATGAATTTCCTTTCAGCAAAACAACAAATATTGACAAGCTAGACATATAAAATATTGAAAATTTTCTAAAGTTTGACCATTTTTGATTTGAAGAAGCTAAGTGCAGATTGTCAACAGTGCAGAAACAAAACAAGAGTTTGTGCTCTTTGTTGGGAAGCAGAATATGCAAAAGCTTTGAGACAATACCTGCAGTGTTGACGGTGGTAAGGCTGGTGTATGACCTTGTAGCTCCCTCTTTTAATTATGTAAGCATTAAAAATAATTTGCAGCAGTTAATTTAAAAAGTTTTTGTATTAGATAAAAAGGAAGAAAAATTAAAGGCAGTACACTACCTGCAACGATATAATGGGACGCATGGGATTCCGATGCTGGACTGGTAACAACCACTTGAGAAGAAACCTGTGTAGAACCGTCACTTGAATCTGGGCTATCACAACCTTCATCACTCTGAAAAAAAAAAGAGAAAAATGGTATAAATAAGTTGGTATTTATTCAACCGAAAAAAATTCCTTGAAAATAAAACGGAAGAAAAAAAGAAAAGTTTCTTTGTTGATCGAAAACATTTTCCAGGAATAGGATCAAAAGAGAAGAAAAGAATAAAAAGCCAGTTGTCTTTTATTTATCTGTTTAATACTTTCGCATCCTTAAAAATGTTTACTGCAAGCAGGTAAAAATAAACTTATTTCTCGTCATTTGGAATTAGTTCAAGATGAAGAAGCGGTAGTCATGGAAACCGAACATGAATCATTTCGCATCAAGAAAAAAAAAAAGAAGAAAAAAGTTGTTTACTTAAAAAACGGATCTCGTTATTTCAAAATTAGCAAATTGTATTCCGATTTGAAGAAAGTAAAATCGGAAACTTCAAGAAATTTACCTGAGGATTATGAATAATAGCTGTTATGGAAACAGTATCACTTTCTGTAGCCTGACTGGCACTAGCAGTGGTAACTAATGTCGCATTGGAATCCAAACTTTCAGTTGCTGCCATACTTAATTGAGATCAAAAACAAACCTGGAAAAAAAAAGGAATTATATGCATATTCACAATTTTTATTTTCCAGTTAAGGAATTAAATACCGGTTAAAAATGTACCCTTTCCAATAAACGTTTAATTACAATGCGTGCATAGAAAACCCGGAAGAAATAAAAAAAAAAAAAAAAAAAGTTGTACGCAGATGTGTGCATCAGTGCGGGATAAAAACATAAAAAACGAATTTTAACATTATATACCAGTCAAGTGTGAAGGAATCATATTATGGCAATGCACGAGTCCGGTGATATCGATTAGATTTTATATTTACCCTCTTCGTTTATTTCGGTTCAATGCGAGTTCCACGTTTGGGTCCGCGAATTGCATATGGGACTTCATAAAGGTTTTTTATTTCAATTTAATTATGAATTTTTTTTCTTTTACAAAAATGGCGCCAAAACAACACGATCATAGTTAAAGCACTTTAATCCAAATCATTATTGAAATATTTAATTTAATAGTTTTTTTTTTAAATCGATCGGAGCTTTTTTTCCTTAAAAAAGCCGGGTGAAAGCCGGCAAAGCATACAATTCAAATAAAAACTTTTTCATTTCATTAACAGAAACAAATCAGCAGTTATTTCAATCTGGTTTTGACTTTTCCTTTAACGCTTTATGCGTTTTCAAAATATAAGCATACAGTATTCTGTTTGACTCCAAATTTTTTTTCCAAATTAATTTGCTTTATCTTGTTTTCAATATTTTCAGTAAACAGTTAAACTTTCTTAATTTTTTTTCTAGTCCTTATGTCTTAATGATTTGTTATTATTATTATGTTTCCTCTATTTTAATTTTTTTTTTAATTTTTTCATTCGCTCAAAAAAAAAACATTATAACTTATATTGACTTCCTTAATAAATGATGTAGGAAAAAAAGTCTTAATTAAAATTAAAAAATTAACTATGATATTAATAGACCCAAAAAAATAATGAAAAAATCATAAGTAGCAAAAGAAATTAAACTCTTAAAAACAAAGTCAAGAACATCAATCAAAATCTACTCACTTAATTTTTTATGAAACATACAATTTTCTTTTTTTGATTTCAAGGTGGGGGGGTTTTTTTTTTTTTTCATGCATTGCCACCTGTTCTCACACACTTTGTTAAAATATCATATATAAGAACTGTTATTTTCTTATCACAAAATAGCAATGTAATATCATCATAATATTATAAAGAGAAAAAGAGGTATTAGACTTCAACTTTGAATTGTAAATCTCCAATCCGTCTTTTCTAACCAATTTATCTCCATATGGCCTATATTTTCCTTTCAAAATAATCCACAAAGCAAAACAATTTCCTTCACCTTTTCCATATATTCATTATATTCTAGTAAAACGATCGCCATGGGACACGACATATTGGGAGTAATGCCATTTGAAACGTCACGGGAATTTTACTTAACTATCGATGTTCACGATATTCATACTTTCATGGATGATCACGTTAGTTTTATCATCTTGTTACCCATGATTATATTCTTATAAATAATTTTCATATCGGATCAAGCGATGCACATTTAAAAGACGTGTAGAATTTGTAAAACGCTCTTATCAGCAAAAACCATAAAAACTTGAAACTGGTATTTAAATTATTCTTAAAATCACCCAAATGGTTGTCATACATTTGAAAGGCGAAAAAATAGTATGTAGGATCACCGGTCAGCATAATAAACTTACAATTAATGAAAGAAAAATAATCCTAATTATTTAACACTATCTTATCACCACCTTGCAGTGTATAGTCGCCATTTTATGTTACCTAGAAACGCCTTTTGATCCCAAGGCAACGTCAAAACAAATTTTATTGCTCTAATTTACAAGCAAACAACAATATAAACATTTCAAACGCTTACCGAAGTGTTTAGATTCTATTTAAATAAAACTAAAAGGTATAATTGCAAACTAATTATTAAAAATTAAAATAAAAATCATCTCTATACTTGGATTTCCACTTTTTCTAAAATCCAAACAAAATGGTTGCCTAGAAACGATGTCAGCGCTTTAACGGATTTTCAAAATAACTAACCGGAAATAATGTCCAGTCAATTAATAAATTCGGTTTTAAACTCAATAATTTGTAGTTCTCATATTTATTGACTACAAAAGATAATTTTCCAGTATATTTGACAACGTTTCGAACGAATCCAGATTCATTCAGTAGTCATGATAACCGGGAAGCGAAATTTTTAAATTTCATACAATAAGAGCATTTAACGGCCATGTTTGATTTAAAAATCGATTTTAATACGTTACTGACATTTCAAAAGTATAAAAAAGAAAAAAATATATAGCGGAATAATATAGTTCTTGATGGTAATCTTCATAAAAAAAAAAAAAATATAGCGGAATAATATAGTTCTTGATGGTAATCTTCATAAAAAAAAAAATTAATAGGAATTTTGAAAAAATCAATACAGAATTAAAATCTCGAAATTCCGGAAATAAAGAACTACAACATTTCAAAACTTTTTCTAAACTTTCCAAATTCTTTTATATTTATTTATTTATTTATTTTACTTCAATTATTAAAGGGTAGATACAATTTTGGGTCGTTGAAGCGTTGAATAAAGAATTATTTTATTGCTTTTGCATTAATAATTTATTTATTATTCATTAAAAAAAGGGAAATAACTGTTGAAACGTAATTAGGGGTCAATGTTAACCAGATTTTTCTGGTTGAACGGCAAATAATATTTTTATTGGAAGTCGTTAGCAAATTAAAAAATCGCCTGTAAAAGTGGATACTGTTGCCTATAAATGTGTCAGCTATCTTTTAGAGGATTTTATAAACAAAGCAAATTCAATAAAAGATTTAAAATAAAACACTTACAAGATTCAGATCAACCCTAAAAATTTTAGAAGTCGTCCAATCGTCCAACAAGCCTTAGAAAACGAATGCAGCCATAAAAAAAATCATGAGTTAAAAGTAAGCCAGCTTTTCGGGTTTTTAAATGCAGAGGTTTGATATCGATTAAGTGTACCGATATTTACAATCAGGTTTTTATTTAATTTTTGCAATGGAGATTTGGTAACTTGCAGAATTATTTAGAGACGGAAGTAGAAAATGGAGTTCTAATTTGTGAAAATTAGGAGGAATCATTTATAAAAAAAATCGGTTTTATATGGTACACTTTGGTGAAAACTTCGATCAGCTATCGACAATCACAGGTTTTCTTCTTTACTATATATTTAGACGTTTCCCGTAAAACGCAGTTTAACTATTTGAAATCGAACAATTACAAATTCAGTAAATATTACATCATAAATAGTGATATAGATATTCTCCAAAAGAGTAATCGGAGGCAAATGGAAAATCAACCATATATAACTAAGAATATACCGGGTGTCCGTTTACAGACTGCTTTTGAATCCTAGATGATTAGGTGCATAGGATCGCGGTATCCTTCCAGCCATATCAAAATGCACCCTAACCGTTTTCGTAACTAAGTGCCATAAGTTGGAGCAGGCTCGTTTTATTTTTTTAAATAATTGAGCCATATATTTAATTTCTTTTTCCCTATAGTTTCGAAGCCGCAGAATTGGTTTTAACTGGAAACAAATTTTAAACCACTGCTTTAGAGGTCATATCGAAGTAATGTAAGTAATGTAGATTCGATTTAATAAATTTCTCATCTTTTGTTTTTGTTTTAACGTAGGAATAGTTACTTTAAAAAAATCAGTTAAGAAGTCCACGAAATGCAACAAACGACACGAGAACCTTAAACAATGATTTGGGTCTTCCTCCGCAGTTGAAAGTCACTATTTTACCTTCAAGTTCTTAGTATGCAAAAAAATAATAACACGTATCGTATTTTCGAACGAATTTTATTTATATTAATGCTAATAATGATTTTTTTTTATATTTGCACGTAATCCGAGTCTACATTCACAATTAACTATAAAAAAAGGAAGGCCGAGAGTACAGTACTTATAGTATGCGGTATTTTACTTCAAGCCACAACGGGTTCTGGAGGGCTGATTTCCATTAATTCGGCGCTGTCTTGATTACTATTATCTAATTCATCGACATTACTTAATTCCTGAAAAATAAAATAAAATATAGTTATCTTAAAGTTTGAAATCGTAAAAAGAAAATTAACACTTAATTCTAATTCAAAGAGATTCGTAATTATTTATTTTTACGAAAAAAAAATGTAAATTTAGGAAAGAAAACTAGACTAATTCTGACTATCTAAATTCTTACATTTGCTGGAGGGTCCGACGTTTTTGCTTCTCTTCTAGCACGACGACGAGCTCTGTTTTGTTCCATCACCATTCTCAATCGTTCTAATTTTCCTCTTGTGGCTTCGTTTTCTATCGAAACCAATTCGGTGGCAGTAGCATTTGCATCTCCACTGGCTAAAACATCAGAACAAAGTTAATTAGTACCCAAGAATGTGCAGACAAGGAATACTGAACCTCTCCCTTTTAAATTATTTTGTAAACATACTTGAAGTTTCCTGAGTTTGAACTTTAACCTGAGGCTGAGGTTGACGCTGTCTGCGATACTGAGGAGTAGCGCACAACAAATCGTTTAATATGTGAATTATTGTTGAAATATCACGTTTCGGACGGCCGAACCGATCTTGCAAAGCTGGATTCAATGTACCGGAGAATGTCCCACTAAATACACCTGGGAAAAAAGTCGTGCCATCGGAATTAAAAAGCAATTCATGGAAAACAAATTGAAAACAAAAATGTACACATAACGGTAACGGTCAAAAAAATTTTTTTTTTCTTTTTTAAACGCACCTTTTCCGTTGTGATGCATAGATTCTATGATAGCTCCTTGGGCACCAGGACGACGGCGGGACGTAGGAGCTGAGGTAGAACAATCCTAAAATGCAAGAAAAAATGTTCGATTATAGTGATTCAAAATTAAACTGAAGTTTACGGGGTGATAATTACACAGCCGAAATCAAGTGCAAGTTGTCTTATGGTTTCAACTCTTTAACGAGGTCAGTAGACATCGAATAAAAAAGTCAGGCTAAACCGGTACGGATTCGATGTAACAACTGGTCTTCTTCAATTACAACGAATGCGATTACCGAGACGTAAAGATACAATGTTAATTGCAAGCCTTATCAAGGTAAACTCAAATAAAACATCTTTGTGGACTAATCGGGTCACTAGTATGAAATCTGCATTAACGGTTTTTTTAAATAAAAAGATTCCCAAATTTTTTATTTTATTATTCTTTACAAACGTGACCGTGTAAATGAGGCAAAAAAACACGTGAAGGAATTAAGAATAAACGTTTTTTAAAGATTTGTATCAAACAAAATGCCGTAAGCCAGGGACAGACACACCTGAAAAACGATAAAACACTTCACCTTTGATCTCAAAAAGATTAAGAATAAAAAACGCCTTCAAAGCCAAATAATTTTGTTATCAACATTATTATACTAATCACAGTATGGTGCTTGCACTTATTGTAAGATGTCTGCAAGCTTGTTACTTAAACAAATATATAGTACCAAAAGTGCTTACAAGCATAAGGCGCAAGAAAATTCCTGAAAATTGCTGCATAACATGTTGGGTCAAATAAACACAAATAAAAAAGCATGGCAAAACTATTTGATACACGAGAACCAAGTTAAAAGACATTGAAAGAGGAGAGAGTACAGAAAAAAAAAAAAAAAAAAAAAAGAAAGAAACAGAAGCAGCAAGAAATTATGTAGGAGAAATCATTTTCAAGAGCGAAAGAAAAAAAAAATGGCAATATTGAACTAAATATCCTGCAATGTTTTTTTACCAAAATAAAATTTAAATGCAGTTTTACATTAAAATCTAAATCTAAATCTAAAGCTGAAGTAAAATCTGTCTTATTCCTATACTCAAAGAATAATTCAGAAGGCTATGCTGAGTCAGAACTGTAATATCATAATAGCTGAATGATTTGGTAATAGAACAAGGGCTGACTATGAACTTTACAAAGACAGTTTTAACTTACCTCTGCGCTATCAGAACGACATGTAAGAGCTTCAGAAGACAACTGCTTAAGTGTTTGAGTGAGATTTCTTGAAGCTTCAGCCAATGCTTTTGTATCTAAAGCAGCCGACTCAGTACTTTTGACACTATTGTCTAAACTATCTCCACTTTTGTTTGAACATGTACATGCTACATTGCACTTGGACCCATTATCACTCACAGTTTCTTTATCACATTTTCCTTCAATAGCTTGAGTCATTTCGTTTGTGTTCTCACTGATCTTCCTCACGTTCTCCATAATCTGGGATAAAATTTTAGACTTTTTAGCTTGCAGGTCTTGATTTGTTTGCTGACCCTTAGACGATTCCCCGGTCGATTCCTTCATCATATCACTATATTTTGTACTTTTCGCATCAGACGAGGTAGACGGTTCAGATACATTTAGTAGAACGTTTTTTAAATTTAAATCTTTAAAGTATTTACTTTTGTTTTCATCATCAGATTTAGTTTTTTTAACAGATGCATCCTCATCACTAGAATTAAATTTCCTTTTGAGAGCATTTAAATTTTCATTATTTTTATGCAATAATGTATTTAATTTAGAATTGATTAATGATAAATTAGGCAAGGAAATATCGGGGTCGACAGAACTACTGCTGCTCTGAGCAGTATCAGAGGTGCTAGGAACATTAACATTGGGTTTAGGAAGATATGTCTCATTTGATTTTGAATTTTGCTGGGATGTGCTCACAGTTGATTTACGAGCAGGTGGTGTTACAGATGATAATTGAAGCTGAATCAGCATCATGTGGTCTCCTAATCGCATTGTTAAATTTAAAGGAGCTTTACCAGACAAAAAATCATTCACCTGAAATCAAAGAGGAAAATAAAAATGTCAAATAGGAGATATCATAAAATAACTAATATACAGTTAATTACTAATAAATATCATAAATAACTAATAGATGGTGAATTAAAATTGCTTTGTGTCAAAAAGTTGTCTATCATATAAGCCCTAATGAGGTTTTTCATCACATTTTACATAATAGTAATATTTATTTTTTGAGAAGTTCAAAATAGCGTAGATTTCAGCAATAAAATAATTTTCTACAAACTGAGAAAATGGCAAAATTTCATTCTAACACAAATATTTACCTGAGAATCATTCAAACTTTCCAAAGCTTGCATAACTCCTTGTTCTGGTCTTTGAGATAAAAGACCAGTCTCTACTGAAGGCAACAATGTCAGAGTGCTGCCATGAGCAATGCTATTTTCATGTAAACTCCCATCTCGTAATTGTCTAGAATCAAATAAATTTTCATTTTTAAAAAAAAATTAAATTTTAAACCAATTTTTCCATGTAAATGATGGATTATTTTCCTAAAATAATTATTTGCACATCATCTCTGTCAATAAAATGTTTAATTTCTTGCAAATAAACAGCATAACACAACCTATCATTAATAAGAAGCCTACCCACTTACATAGGCTCATTAAAAATTACTTCCTGGAACTTAAGTGAGTATAAAATTACATTTGGGAGTATAAAATAACGTTTTTAGATCTTTAAAATCCAATATGTGCAAAAAAATATAAAAATTTAAAGGCTGATGATATATTTAGAAAGCAAGATGAAACAGGAAGAGAAAGAAATAAGCTTGACTCAACATACCTATCTTTGTGCAGCAATAAGATCCGTTCTTTAGGTACTTTCAGCTTCTTTGAAATAACTTTTTTAAGATTTTCGATACCTATATTCTTCTGGACTGATATTTCGAATCTGCCCCCCGTAGTTGGGGCCACAGTAACCGTAATTTTGTCCAAATCGTTTAAGCCACACCCTGGGCAATTCTCACTGTTTGTACTAGAAGAGCTTGAAGAGGTCATATGATGACCTACTTTATCATTATTTTCACATTTCTCGCTACAATTACCACTTTTCGTGTCCATTTTTATGGAATTAAAGCGCTACTAAAACGATTTAACAACACTTTTCTGGATTAAAATCGGGAAATCTAACTTTAAAATGAAAAAATATGCACCGTAATCCTTTTCATGCCCTTTGTAAACTTTAAATGATGATGTCACTACTGATGTCACGCGTCTTCTGCTTGATGATTTGCATTACTACGTCACTTAGCTTCCAGCTGATTACTTTATTCAAAAACTTTTTTCATACGAAAAACCTATAAAAGACGATAGCAAAGATTTAAATAAATTATATTAGAATTTTTAAAGTGACAAAGTTAATTTTTGAAAGAGAAACAACAAAGTTCATAAAAACAATTTAACTTAAGATGGCAACGATGGTATCCGCTGTCTAATGACACGTGAAAAATTTTCGCGCTAAATGTTGAAGTATTGTAAACTTTAATTTTATGACTTTTTTTTTGCTGTAAAATGCGGAAAGGAGCTTCACGTCAGTACATACAGAACCAAAAACGGACACCTATCATTTAATATTTTCATGCAGCCACGCCTATTCATATAGATATGTAAAGTCATTAGAGAATGTAATGTTAAAATTACAATTTGGCTTTATGGTACTTCTTGGATAAAGCTATACCGTTTTGATCTTACATATCGTTTTTACTTCGCTAAAACTAGGACTTTTTTATTATTTTTTTTATTTTTATTTAATTGGATCTAGCCTTCATCGCTTTTTTTCCAGCTATGTACTAACTAGGATTTTCTGTAACTTAAAAAGTTAATACAAGGTTTGCGGAAAGTTGAATCTGGAACGTAAATACTTATAATTAATTCAAACTTCGTGTATATTTAAAAGCTATGTATTAAAATTATTTATTAACAGTCGGTTGTACAGAATCTATGAAAGGCTGCTCCAGCAAAAAGAGAAAAAACCTTTAAAAAAAATTTTTTTTGAGCTCAAAAAAGATTTTTAAAAAAGTTTTGTTTTTCGTAACAAATAAATAAAAAAAAAAAAAAAGTTCAAAAAAGATTAATAGATGTTAAAGTCACAAAAAAAAAAGTATTATTAAAAAAGTAAAACAAAATAAAAGTCGTAAAAATTTTACAGAAGCAAACCTCGGTTGATGCGATCGTTATTCCAACAAATCGAACTTAATTCGTGTTATTTAACGTAAGACGGATAGGTTCTTCTGTGAAAAGAATTTCATTAAGCAGTTTCGAAAAATCGATATTTTTGGTGTTGAACTAAATATTTACTTCAATAAGCGGGAACGAAATGGGCTCAGCCCTCGTGAATTTTTTTCGGCAGAAAATCAATCATTCGGTAAATGCAAATATTTTTTGGATTTTACGATTTTACATGTTATTTAGAGTCCGATTCTGAGAAACTTTTAGCCCACCCCATAGTCTTTCAGGCTTGCTATAGGCCGGGACTGTGCAGCGTCTGATAGTTGTGCAGAATTTCCGGTTTCAAATCGTTTAACTTCATATAATTCTATTTTAAAGCTCTTGTGAAAGCTCGATTCCCAATTGTTTCAAGTCGCGCAAATCGAGGTTTACCTGTATGTCAAGCTACGTACAGTAACAATATTCAAAAATGTTGGTAAAAAATGTTAGTATAAAAAACATTTTAAGTAATGAATATTTTTTATCTTATTTGTTTGGGTTTCTTCTATTTAAAAAAAAAAAAGAAATTCATATGACAAAATTCAGGCAAAATTGGCAGAGAGTGGTCAATAAAATTAATAGATCATGTAAATATAAAAAAATGCCATCTCCATATATGAAAGTTTCAATAAAAAACCTGAACTAGAAAAGTAAAAATTTCTCCACATATTTTTTTACAGGCTTTAAAAAATAAGCCATTTTCAAATCTTGCTTTAAAAAAATTTACATTGAAAAAATATATTTATACTGATTTCTATAAACTTATGAAAGAAAAATCGCTAAGAAAAACCGCTATATGCCTCCACGCACTTAAATAATTATAGATTTACAAATTTGTCTTATTAGAAAGCCTAGCTTCATTCCTGCTAAGGTCAAACAACAAAAACAGCCAAAAAAATCAACAAAAAGTAATTGACTAACGATTACAGTAAACAGTATCCTGATAATTGATGAATTTATCAACATTAAGGATCCACAAAAATTATATATATATTCAGTGAAACCTGCCAATGTGGGAAACCGTTTGAATCCACTAAAATCCGTTCAATTTGTGAAGATTAGGCCAAGTTAGTAGCTTATTATAATACTTGTTAGGTTGCAAGTTCGTTTTTACAGCATGACTAGGGGATAACTCGCTAAGAAATTTTCCAGAAAGACGCAAAAAATCAAGTCAGAAATCCCTCCTAGCCCAAGCTTGGCTACAGCGGATAGAGATGTTTCCATAGAAAATCAAATATGTATTGCTTATTTTGAAAAAGTATTACAATACTGTAAAGTCTTTTTCACCTTTTTTTTTTTTAATATTATACATAACAAATGGAAGCTAAGCCGTCTGCAAATGCACTATTTAATAAGGTGCCGTTTACCTATTACATTTTAATTCTTGGTATTTCAGTGATTGGGATAGAAAGTTTATATCCCCCTTCTATTAAGATCAATTGTTATTACATTAGATTATCAGAAATTTTTCTTCGCCGAAAATTTGTCGGATACCTCAGATGCTATGAATAGTTAGTTCTTGGCTTATGCTGCCTCCGCCCCATACTTACTAAGACAAGTATATGTAATGGTTTCTTACTCAATCAAATGACTGTATATTTTATTTCCCTCCATTAGAGGGTCATTCAAGTCGTCGAAGGGGAACCCCTTCGACGACTCCTTACGACGAATATTCTTATGAAAGCTACAGTCTACAGCTACAGCTCCTTTCGGAAAACAATCATTATTTATTTATTTTATTTTCAAATTTTTTTCCTTTAAAACATTTTTACACTCCCTACAGCACTCCGTAGGATATCCAAAGTGAATCCCGGTTGCCCGTATAGGATATCCATATGGCGCCAAAGATATCTTGAGGATATCGTATACTAATATCTCTCAAAAATATTTTCTACGGATATTCATGGAATATGTTTGTGCTACTAGGGAGCTTCTTCAAAATTTTGGCCATGCTTGCAATTCACTGTGCTGTGTTGACATAGCACATATATGTCATGCCTTCAAGTCTGTGAATAAAAAGATATCCCTACTTTAAAGGTTTTACTGTACATATATTGTCTAACTAAGCTTACAACTACGGAACGCTGAACAAACCTCGCCGGGGCCATTCAAATATGACGTCATCATTTTTTGAGGATTTTTGGATCCCCCCATCCCCCCTCGTCATCATAAAATAGGCTTTTCTTATGGACATTTAACATGGACGTAATCATTCTGAAGACCCCCCCCTCCCCCAAAAATGATGAAGTCATATTTGAACGACCCCTAAGCTTCACAGCCTTTATCATAAGCCACTCATTTCCTTAAAAATACATTTTTTTTGAATATCGATTTAAATGCCTTATTGCTTTAATTAAGTTCAGCAATTCGAATCATGATACAATAAGCTTACCTATACAAAATTAAATACCATAATTCAACATAGTAGAACTACAATAGTGTGTTAACTTTCTGTATTGATCACGTAAACAATATGGTTCCATTAATAAATAATTACTTCCTAGTCTTTTATCAACAAACGTCACAAATCATTCACAAATATGTGGACGTCCACATGAAAACCTGCCTTATGGGGAATGGCGGAGTCGCGGAAAAAACGTTTTTTTTATAATCAATAATGTGTTTCTTTATAAGTTTAACTTCCACAGCCTTCTAAGTACCAATCCCCAGAAGGTAGGTTTTCATGTGGACGTCCACATATAGTCAGAGCTGAAGAGGCTATGACGTCAGATCAAAGTTAATGCACTATTGAAATTGCACTATGATCCACAATTTAAAAAATAATAATAGGCCTAATCAAAATTTGAATTTGAAGAAAGTAGGAAAAAATTCGAGCCACAAAGTTATCGCTGTCCCTCGTAGACGCACCAAATTAATCAAAATCATTTCCTTCCATAGCGACTTAAATCTCGTCGAAGAAAATCATCTCAATTTACCATACCAACCCATAAATCCTGAAACATGAAAAGTTTGAACTCCATTAGCCATTCTGCAAGTACATTTTCAACGTCTGTTTTACACTATTGGATTGTGATTCGTGGAAATATTTACTGATAATAATGGAAACCCGTTTTAGAAAAGGAAAAGAATATACGTATTTTAACTTAGTTATTTAATTTTCATTCCAAAAAAAGTGCATGCCATTTCATTTTGAAGAACAACATATAATGATTGTTAAGCCCGTTTCGACCAAAAACACTAATCAATAACAATTAAAAAAAGCTGAAATATATATATACTGTATATATATCGTGGGGTACACGCACTAAGTATAGTTGGTAGAAACAGGATAAAACCTATAAATTAACAACTAAACAAACGTAAACACTAATCGTTTAAAAAATTTTAAATTTGCAAATATTTAAACTTTAATATTCAATTTTTAACGGTAAAATAAAATAAATTTTTTCATCAGTCAGCTAATACCAATTTAGGATGATCCAATTTAAATATTTTAAATGTCCGCCATTTAGAGTGAGAGAGGTTTCTACGTGGAAGAAGAAAAGATGGCGGTTTCTTATTATAAACTCGCGATCCTAACACCAATAGTGTTTTCCTAAGGTGATAAATATCAGTAGTAATAACAAATGTTATTTGTTTTTTTCACGATTTAAGTAGATTTGATTGTAAGTTTAAAGTGTGGATCCGTTTTAAAAACTTTTATGTGAAGCTGCAAAGTTTATGGAGTTTAATAATTTATTCGGTACTTATCGGTGCAGATTTGTGGATTCAACGATATTATTGTTGTGCACTATAGTGTACAAATCTTTGTTGAAGCTTTTGGCCATAAGTTTATTAATTTGGACTGAACTGATGAAAAACCAAAGGTAATTATAATTTTATTATGCAGGCAATAAATGAAAAGCATAATATGAGCAAATGAAATTAAGTAAATTAACTCAATGTTCTTAATTCTAATCTATGTAGTGGAAATGTGTATATGTGCATATGAAAATAACCGCCCATTTATACAAATCGAATAGTGTGATTTGTTTTTTAAACCTTTTGTAAACAAATAGGTTATTTCAATAAAAACAAACTGTCTTGGTGGTTTCATATGCACATATATGTTATCATTTCACTGCAGTTCAATCAAATGTAAATAATGAGCTTGATAAACTATTTTTTGCAAAATATCAAGCATCTTATTAGTCTCTTGCACTTTTTTGTTGGTTGTTTTTCCAATTAAATTAAATAAATCATTAACATTTGTTTTATTTATATATTAAAATTTTATTTTAAGTTTTAATAAAAAAATCAGTAAGACAGTCAATTGGTAAAATCATTGTCAATATCTTGAATTTAATTGCTCTACCAGTTAATCAATTAAATATTTTTTACCTCTAATGCAATAAATAAACAGAAATTGTTTTAACTGAATAACTGTTAATTTTACACTTCTAAATTACTAATTTTCATTTTGGAATCTTTGCAACTTCAAATAAGATTTCAAATCTTTCTTAAATGGAGAAAATTTTAGAAACAATTTTTGCAAACAAAACCTTTTGATTGTTTTTTAAGAAAAACTTGGTTTTTTTTTTTTTTTTTTTTTTTTTTTTCTTTATAGAAAATTTATTTTTTTCTTTTCCCTTTTTGCTGTTGCAGTTTTCCTCCTTGAAAATAATTTTTGAAATACATAGAATGTTTACATTTGAATTAAACATTACAATGCAAACATAGTATAACAGAAGTGAATATGAATATTAAACTTTTTTGAACTTAATTTTAAAGAAAAATACAAGTTAAATTAAGACTAATAATACTAACCATTATATAACATTTCCTTGTTGTACAGTATTTTGCTACTAAATCGTGGCTAATATCGTTAATTATTTTTTCATTATAATAAACGCTCTATTCATATTAAATCTATAATTTCTACAATTTAAAAAAAATATAAACAAGAACTTTAAAAAAGTAGAAGAAAAAAAAATGAAAGAAAATCAACTGATTAAAACGTTTTTAAAAAAGAAACAAGTATTTGTTTCACTCCGAAAGTTGAAATTAAATTTTTTCTTTCATTAATACCCATTAACAAATCTTTTGCATTTAATCAATTTCCTTGAAATCGAAATACTTTTTACAGGTTTTGCCTTATTTTTAAGTGGGGAGATTTTAGCGGAGAGAAAAACTATGAGTCGAAATATTATCTTCATAGAATTAGGCGACTCCTTTTCGATTTCAACGAAATCTTTCGTTGTTTTTTTGTTTTTGAAAGAGAAATTAATGCAATAAACTTACCATCAGTTTTCCGCGAGAAAAGTCATGGAAAGGAAACCACATTCGCGGAAAAAAAGAGACACGAATCACACGTTTTAACACTCAAGTCGAAATATTTTCAGTTGGTCACAACGGTGGTTCTCGATGGTGATGGGAGCGGCATGTTTTCCTCATAGATCATGACCAATTGAGTGTAATTATGTTGCCTCTTCTTTTTCCTATTTTGCTGTAAAACACCAGTAAATGTCTGTTAGCGAAATTGAAATAAAAATGTTAATTTTTATTTTCATAAAACTTTTTTCCTCCTGAAAAAAGTTTTGTCGATTCATATTTCATTGAAAATTTTGAGCTTTACTTAAACTTAAAATTAGATTAAAAGTATAACGTAAATGTAAGTAAATTATAAATAAAAATAAAAATACAAATAAAATAAAATAAAGTAAAACTTAAAAGGTAATACGATTTTTAAAACGAAATAAAATAAAATAAATCAAAACAAATAAAAACAAAACAAAACAAAACGAAATAAAATAAAATAAAAGTAAATTAAATGTATAACAAAGCCTAAAATGTTCATTTACAAAATTAATTAATTTTACAAACACCAACCCTTTGAACTGGAGCCGCTTGCAACTCGTCCCCGCTACTACAGCTACTCGTTGCGAATCCTTCTTCTAATTTTAATTTGGTTGAAAGGCCTTCTAACTCCAAATCTACATAAAGTTGTTGAAGTTGGTCGTCCACCAATTTCGGCTGATCGATGCTCTTTAATACTTCTAGGTCTGATTCCAGCACATTGGTTATTTCACGATTACTTATTTGATACCGGAATATTAAATCCGGAGTTAATTGAATTTGATCCAACCAAGGTGGTTCCTGCAAAATTGAAAATGTTTTAATTTCGAATGGGAAGGATTTAAATATCTCCACGTTTTTCTTTATATCAAGTTCTGTGTACTTACTTTTCGCAGTGGTCTTCGTTCTGATTTGTCTTCAAATTTTTCCCAGACCATCCCAGTTTTCCCGCAAAAGCCTGGTTCGGTTTCATCAGAACTTCTCATACTATCGTCAGTCTTAAGAAAAGATGAAAATGAAGAGTAACTACTCTCATCTCCTGTCCCCGTACCAGTGTCTCTAGTTAATCTGGAAAGAATTATTTCCATAGAATTGTTTCTACCACATGTTTCAGTGTTTAACTTACCCTGGCATTTCTTTCGTTTTTTCCTCGTCATTAGACAAGCACGGAGAGTCTTCGATTTCAGGAGAATCCATGGATTTTTCTTCTTTTTTTGAATACTCCGAAAGTGCCTGGGAGGGAAATAAAAAAAAATTTTCTTATTCGAAAATTGTACCCTTCTTTTTATTTTTTTTTTTTTACGGGCATAAAATAAATTTTTTGATAACAAATTTTCAAGGCGGTTTAAAATTTTTCTTGAAAATTCTTACCATGCTTCCCATTGCAGAGCCAGGCTCAGCTTTAACACTAGTAGCTTGAGAAGCTGGTCTCTGAAATTTGCTAGATCCTTTTTCATTAACATTCTGTAATTTGTTGTTGTTTTGCGGTCTAGGTGGAGCTTGGGGTGCCATCATAAGAGGAGAGTACATTAAAGAAGGAGTCCCAAAACCCATGGCCGGATATACCGGAAACGCATTCATGAATTGTACTAAAAGGAACACAAAAAAAAAAAAAAAAAAAAAAAAAAGAAAAGGGGATGAGTCAAGTCTAATTTACATTTTATACATGTCCTTGAACCTGGGAAATAAAATCGGATGAAAATAAGTTAAAATCATGCAAACAAAAGGAGAAATAACTTAGGAGTTTATAGCATTGAAAGTGACAAGAAGTATCTAAAAAACCTAGACAGGCTTTTACCCTTGATATATATTATACTGCATAAACACCCAAATACGGGAAAGAAAATTTGTAAAAAAACAAAAGGAAGAAGGATATTCCAACTCGAAGAATAAATCCGTCGATGTTGGAACCCATACTTAGCTTACCTTGCGGCATAAAAGTATTACCTCCCATTAGGAGAGGACTAAGTGGACTAGGATGTTCGTTTGGAGCTATCCCTCTTTGGTTTGCGTGAACTGCATTCTGAGGATAACCTGGGCTTGTTGTTGTGATAGAAGGTGTAGCTCCGGTTGGTATATAATAAACCGGAATCATCCCTGCCATTGGCATGCTTCCATTTCCTGTCGTGTAGGTTCTGAAATCAAATATGAAAAATAGGAATGCGAAGTCTAGAAAACATTTAGAGAAATGTAAAATGTCGCTATCTTACGCATGAGGTGTCACAGGCTGATTGAAGGCAGTTACGGAAAATGGAGGCCACAAATTGATATTGGTCGGCCCCTGCTGGTAAATATGCGGGACTCCAGACTCTACAGCATTTACTTTCGTGGACAACTCTGTTCTATTATTTGCACTATCTCCATTTAAAGTTTTTTTGTTCGTGGTTTGAGCTTTTGTTTCGGTGTGCCTATGTTTGGATGCTTTATCGCCTTCCCATGAATGTGATCCGCTTCTCTTTACTCCGTGGCAATGCTCCTATTGAAAAAGTTGAAAGTATTGGTTGATGTTTACATTCGATAGTAGTAATTTAAAATTCCCCGTCAAAACAACATAATATATTTGTCAAACTTACTTGTAATTTTTCGATGGCAGTTCTCAAACGTAATTCGTTCAATCTCCCATCCTTTGCCCTTAAATCACGATGCCTCTTCACTAATACTTTTTCCATATCTTCGTTATGTCTAAGCACAAAAAAAAGGACTTATTAATTTTTTTTTTTATTTGGTTAGATTTTATGAAAGCCTGAAATGTAAACGGGTTAAGAACTATACTGGAACCTAAGCTATTACTTTTCGCCTGCATAATCTCTACTCATATGTAAAGCAAAATAGGCCTGAACAAAGAGTTAAAAAACTCATTTTTTTGCTTTCAAAAAGATTTCAAATAGAAAACAATTTGCATAAAAAATTAATGAAATAAAGGAGATTAAAAACAATTTTTACCTTGATAAAACGGCTTCTGTTAATACTGTTAGCGGTTCATTACAGTCCTGATGTTTTGACGTGTTTGTGCCGCTGCTGTTCGTTCCATTTATACAGTTCGAAGCACTGCTCAGACCTGATCCACTTCCTGAACATGTACCACTTCTATTTACGGGAGATCTGCATTTACTAAACAGAAGATTTTGCCCAATAAATAAATTTTCCAGCGGGAGAAAATTTTTTTTTATATCGCAGGCATACCTGTTATCGGCTGTCTCTTGAGATTGCTTTCCTTCATCGTCAAGCGCAGAATGAATTTTCATGTCAGAATTTTCATCGCTCGTTCTGGATGTTTTCGGTTTACTTTCAAAAAAGCGTTGAAGATTTTCTTTATAATTGAGCTGATTATAACTCGGAGGAGTTTCTGTGGATGATTTCGAGTCGTAATAATCGTGATGTGGAGATATTTCACCTAACATAACGGAGTCTCTTTCCTGAAATCAAAACCGGGGTACATTAGTACAATTTGTCCGCTTCTTCATTTAGGTTTGGAAACGGACAACCGAGTATATTCGTATGACATTTGAGCCCAAAAAAAATAAGAAGAACATTTTAAGTCATACGTACCAAAAAGCTGTCATCCTCCGCTTGAGCTTCATCAAGTTTTTCAGGCTTAGTTATTTCATCCATTAGAGACTCCATAAAAGTAGCCAAGTCTTTACACCTTTTTGATACTTGTTGCTTGGCAGAATCCGAACTTCTAAGTACAGGCTCATTCAACATTCTTTTTATGTCCTCTTGGATTATTTTATTTTCTTTTAGTACCTACGATTGTAAAATATGTGTTAGTGTCCAACCGGCTGATTTTTTTCTTTTCATCCCCTCAAAAATTTACCTCGTCTGGAATTTGTTGATGTTCCATCGGAGGTGCAAAAACGTCAGGATTTGGTGGACCTTTGACTATTCGGTGTTGCCCTATGGCGAACTCAAGCTTTCTCGACCAAGGATTGATAAAACTAGACCACTCCGTTTCTAAAATAACGTATCCTCCATTTTGTGTCTTAAATCGGTATGGTTTACTTCGATAAGGCGAACTTTGACCTTTTAAAACTTAAGAAAAAAAAATCAAAATTAAACGGATATAAGATTATAAATTTAACTAAGCTTGTACCTAATTCATAAATTTCCTTCAGTAGAGGCAAATCCTCCGGGTGGTAAAAATCAAAAATAGAACGACCAATCATGTCTTGGGGTAAATATCCTAAATAAGATACCGCTTCAGCATCTACGTGACTGAGAAGGCAGTTCGCTAGGTGACGAGTTACAAATTTTGGAGCTTCTTGAGTTTCATCCGGTCCTGTAAATCGTAAGATTATAAATTGATTAATCTTTTAGCTACACAATCTCCAAATGCAGACTTACGTTTATAGGCAGTTTTGACATCGGTAGCTGTTATAAGAAGTATCGTATCTGAGGTATCTCCTTTCACCTCTTTGAACGTTAATGATAGTTGAAACGGTATATACTCAACAGCTTTGTCTTTTACTCCAAAACCTGATGTCTTCAAACCACGGTATTTTCTCAAGCAGCAAAAAAAGGTGTTGCTGGAGTTCTTGGATGATTTACCACAGGACGGAAAACTGTTTGATATCATAGGACCAGCCACTCCTTAAACAAAATTATTTGAAAAATGACTACAAATGAATTTACTTTATAAAGATGACTATGTCAGCAAGATCTCATCTTCAAATTTTTCGCAAGTTTAATTTAGGTCGCAAAATAATTTGTAAAGAGTCGTATCATTTAGTCATATCAAGTGCTCTTTCCCCCTTTCGGCCATTAGGTGCAGGATTGACCATCCATTTATGGACATTATATAGTAGTAATAGTAGTAATAAGTAATAGTAGTAGTAGTTGTAATAATCCATCGTAATTTGCAGAACAGGAAATTCACTTCCTCATTACTTTCTTATGGCCATTCGGTTAAATACATATTCACAATATAAAGTTAAAGCATATGGACTCTACGTACCGACTGTGATGTGATTTGCGAAAGCAACTCGGTCTTTTGGATGTATAAAATCGATGAACGAACGGCCGACCCACATGTCACATGGAAAACCCAAAACATCAGTCAGAGTAGGTGTCGTATACAATACTTTGCCGTCAGACATTGAAACGATTAAGCAAAATTCGCCGCCGATAGGCCTGCTTTGTTCGGTTTTTAACGTGTTGATCAAGGATTCCGGTGTTTCCGAGGGTTCAGCCGGTTTTAAATTCGTCTCGAGATCTACATCTGAATCATAAAATCATAGAAACAATCTTTTTAATAAGTATTTAATGCACGAAAAAAATTCATAAAAGCAGAGATGGCGTAGTTATTGCATAATATGGAAAAAAAAACTTCGAACATGCTCAGTTTTAAGCAAACATACTCTTTTCCACTCAATTTTCCACAAATCATATCTATATTTATCCCGTTTGTTCTTTATACAAGATATGCATGAACGGTAGTAAAGTACGAAATTGGACATTGAAGGGACAGATTAATAACAACTAAAGGGGGTCGGATTTTACGTAACAATCGTTGTGTAACGGAGAAAAGCTGCATTGAAGATCTCAAATTTTTGTACTTTTTATTCTTTCCGTTTAATTTGAATTCTTTTTTGCTTCCATGTTCCGTTCAAATAATAAACCCATTTTGTCTCTTCCGAAAATAGACCAAATTATATGATTGAAATCGTTGAAGTTTATATTTTTGAACTTAACGAAGCGAAAATATCGAAGAAAACGAAAAGGAAAAAAATATTAACAAATAATTTTCGCCTCGTGCTTTTTCAATAACAGACACACAGCCCGTCAACGAGACTTGTAATTTTGTGAAATAAAAAGAGAATTCAAATTGGAATATCGATGACATTTTAAGATTCTTTATTGAAAGAGTTCGTTTAAAATTGGAAAAAGTTTCCTCGTTTATTTCCTTGTTCGGCTTCCCGAAAATAGTAATTTTATCACTCGATCGATTCTTATTGTGATTAAAATCTCTGTTGATTAATACTGGTGATAAATTAGTAGTCTCGAGCAGGCGGTTTTGGTTTATTTGGTCCTTGACAAAAAATGAATACTAAAGGGAGGAAAAATACTACTTTATAAAATATGTAGTTTGACAAAAAGTTGCCAAATCTCGAAGTCTCTCGTTTAAATAAAGGCTGCCACCGGGTTACCGTAAGGGTTGTGCCCCAAAATTTAATTTTTTTTGGACTTTCACCCATCGATAGGACCTAGTGAGGGGGTAAATTAGGCCAAATATTAGGGTCGAAATGAAAGCCGTTTCTGAGGCGGGGACGGAAGTGAAAATTCCGTTATTATTTTTTTGGCGGAGAATGGGTTGTCCGATTGAAGAATCCTAAAAACGAAAAAAAAGCTCATTCAAAGAGCTATCTAAGGGCATAATTGTTAATTTTAAAAAAAATGGCCAGTTGGCCAAAACGGCCAAATAAAAAGAAAAAAAATTATTTTCTTCGTGTTAGCGTCGCCGGACCAAAATTTCGCTATGACAGTCAAAAAGTACGTCAAAAATTGGCCTAAGCACATGTGCTTCTCAATTTTTTTTTCAACGAGAAAGTGGCCAAAAAAATGGCCAAAATTTAAAAAAATTTTTTTCGCCGCGAAGATGACACTGCACACAAATTTCGCTACCTCCACGTGAGAGTACGCAAAAAACTGGTCTAGATATGTATTTTTTTGGTTTTTTTCCCAAACGGCCAAAGTGGCCCTAAAATGGCCAAAGTCTCGAAAAATTTATTTCGCCACGAAGACCACGCTGGACCAAAATTTGGCCTTCACCATGTGAAAGTACGCAAAAAATTGGCCCAAAACCATGTATTTCGCCTTGGAACCCTAAAGGCGAAAGTGGCCAAATTTGATGGCCAAATTTATAAAAATCGCAAAACATTTTTTTCACTGTCAAGACCAGGCTGGTTCAAAATTTCGCTATTACCACGTGAAAGTACGCAAAAAAATAGCCTAGAAACATATTTTTCCGTTGGAGAAAAAAAGGTAGAAATTGGCCCAAATTAATGGCCTAAAGTAACCAAAATGTGTAAATTTGGGCCAATTTCTACCTTTTTTTCTCCAACGGAAAAATATGTTTCTAGGCTATTTTTTTGCGTACTTTCACGTGGTAATAGCGAAATTTTGAACCAGCCTGGTCTTGACAGTGAAAAAAATGTTTTGCGATTTTTATAAATTTGGCCATCAAATTTGGCCACTTTCGCCTTTAGGGTTCCAAGGCGAAATACATGGTTTTGGGCCAATTTTTTGCGTACTTTCACATGGTGAAGGCCAAATTTTGGTCCAGCGTGGTCTTCGTGGCGAAATAAATTTTTCGAGACTTTGGCCATTTTAGGGCCACTTTGGCCGTTTGGGAAAAAAACCAAAAAAATACATATCTAGACCAGTTTTTTGCGTACTCTCACGTGGAGGTAGCGAAATTTGTGTGCAGTGTCATCTTCGCGGCGAAAAAAAATTTTTTAAATTTTGGCCATTTTTTTGGCCACTTTCTCGTTGAAAAAAAAATTGAGAAGCACATGTGCTTAGGCCAATTTTTGACGTACTTTTTGACTGTCATAGCGAAATTTTGGTCCGGCGACGCTAACACGAAGAAAATAATTTTTTTTCTTTTTATTTGGCCGTTTTGGCCAACTGGCCATTTTTTTTAAAATTAACAATTATGCCCTTAGATAGCTCTTTGAATGAGCTTTTTTTTCGTTTTTAGGATTCTTCAATCGGACAACCCATTCTCCGCCAAAAAAATAATAACGGAATTTTCACTTTCGTCCCCGCCTCAGAAACGGCTTTCATTTCGACCCTAATATTTGGCCTAATTTACCCCCTCACTAGGTCCTATCGATGGGTGAAAGTCCAAAAAAAATTAAATTTTGGGGCACAACCCTTACGGTAACCCGGTGGCAGCCTTATGGCACATATAGACATTTTTTTTTTAACTTTAAAGTATTTTTTTTTTTTTTGTTGTTGTTGTGTGTGTTTAAAAGACCTGAATATGTTATACTGTATAAGCATGTGCATGTGCATGTGCAATGCATTAACTTCGCCTTTCGTTACTTAAAATTATATTCCAGTCTTTAATGGTTTCTTATTGTCGCTTAATTAAAATGAATAACCATTTTTACCTTTCTTCCTCTTAAAGTGATTTTTATATGGCCTAAAACAGATAAAATAAATGCGAATCAATTAAACGAGTTTATTTGATCTGAAAAATCGAAAAAAAAAAGATTGATTTTAAAAAAAGCGATTTTGACTCAAAATATCAACGCAAATGATTTCGTTTGGTATATGTTTACGTTGTTTTTTTATTTATTTTTACATCGATGAAATGGTTACGAGATTGCAGGCAACTTTTGAGAGGTTTCTCAAGGTAGTTTCCATGGAGAATTTCAGAAACTTAAAAATAAATCACCGGAAGATTGCTGTCAACAAAGACAATTGCAAATTCTAAGGTTAGAAAATAAACTGAGAAATGTTTTGGTATAGAAGACTTCTCAAACAGACATTGTGTTTTGGACGTTATCACGTTATCATGCACACATTGTTTTGTGCTCTGCTTTTCCTCGAAATATATATATATATATTTTTTTTTGGGTGTCCATTAATCTTGGTTTCAAAAGTAGATTTAGAGAAGTTTGGCTTCGTTTGGATCTTTGTAAAAGAGGATAACTTAAAAAAATAAGGATAGGCTTAATTGTCTATAGTATTTGCCAAAAATGAAAAGTATAAAGTAGTTCTGATATAATGAGGTATTTGATTTGACGATGTTATGGTCCCCGGAAATACATGGCGCATAGTGGGTATGCGTTTGTGTAGTTAACGGAAGAGGGCAATCAGAGAGGGAGAAGGGGGCAACCTTCCCGTCTTGGCTAGGGGTTGCTGTGGGCTAACAACCGACACAGCCCGAAACTATCAGTTGTTACAATACACTATAGTGCAGAGATAGGGCTTCAGGTCCTGTAAAAGCCTGGTGTATGTTAGGGTGCGTCGAAAAAAATCAAGTGTCTGGGATTTTTGCTCCCCGGTTAAAATATGATTATTTGGCTATCGAAACACCTCCCTAATTTTTTTCAGCTCGAAAAAAAAATTTTTTGATATGCCCCACGATTTTTAAAGTTTTTTCGCCCAAAAAAAGGGCTTTTTTTCTTTTATTTCACAAAGTTATAAAAATTTGTGCAAGGCTTAAACTTTGTTATAAAAAATTGAAATTTTGAGCATAGGTTTCAGGTATATAGAAGTACCTGAAAAAAATTACGCAGTCGTCAAAAAAGCAGTTGTGTCGTTTTGGCAGGGGGGCCATAGTGAAAACATATTTTTGCGAAGGGCCTTCGAGCGGGGAGGGATCCGAAAATTTCAAAATAGCCAAAATGCGTCTAAAATATGTGGAAATGATGTGGCACTTGAACCGTTGCGGGCCTAATATATATACGCTCTGTAGGGGGCCAAAATAGGGCAAAATTTTAAAAAATTTTAGACTTTGTTTTCGAAAAACATTTTCATTCGATAGATCTCGCAAAAAGAAAGCTTTTTTATATGGGACACTTTTCGTTCCCATTATCAGTTACGGAGATTGGCTAAATTTAATGTTTTTGGCTAAAAATTTAATTTTTTGGTCGAAAGCTTATATAACTCCACAGCCGTTTGATTTAGAAGAAATGTTCCATGTAATTTTTACTCAGAACACTATAATAAGAGAAATAATCAACTTCCAAACCGATTTTCAAAAATTTTAATGCATTGAAATTTTTAAAAAATTTTAAAATTATAGTGCAGTCAAAATTTTTGAAAATCGGTTTGGAAGTTGATTATTTCTCTTAATTATAGTGTTCTGAGTAAAAAATTACATGGAACATTTCTTCTAAATCAAACGGCTGTGGAGTTATATAAGCTTTCGACCAAAAAATTAAATTTTTAGCCAAAAACATTAAATTTAGCCAATCTCCGTAACTGATAATGGGAACGAAAAGTGTCCCATATAAAAAAGCTTTCTTTTTGCGAGATCTATCGAATGAAAATGTTTTTCGAAAACAAAGTCTAAAATTTTTTAAAATTTTGCCCTATTTTGGCCCCCTACAGAGCGTATATATATTAGGCCCGCAACGGTTCAAGTGCCACATCATTTCCACATATTTTAGACGCATTTTGGCTATTTTGAAATTTTCGGATCCCTCCCCGCTCGAAGGCCCTTCGCAAAAATATGTTTTCACTATGGCCCCCCTGCCAAAACGACACAACTGCTTTTTTGACGACTGCGTAATTTTTTTCAGGTACTTCTATATACCTGAAACCTATGCTCAAAATTTCAATTTTTTATAACAAAGTTTAAGCCCTGCACAAATTTTTATAACTTTGTGAAATAAAAGAAAAAAAGCCCTTTTTTTGGGCGAAAAAACTTTAAAAATCGTGGGGCATATCAAAAAATTTTTTTTTCGAGCTGAAAAAAATTAGGGAGGTGTTTCGATAGCCAAATAATCATATTTTAACCGGGGAGCAAAAATCCCAGACACTTGATTTTTTTCGACGCACCCTAGTGTATGTGTGTATAATTGATAGTCTTGAAATAATTCTCCCACTTTACGGCGTAATGTGCTTAAATATAGAGTAATGATAACATTACTACTATTTGGCGAATGCGGAAGAAACCCCCCCCCCCCTTCTCTATTCACAAAACTTAGCAAAATTCTGCATTAGATGATATTATCTTTTTTAAAGATTGGTGCCAAATTTTAGGCTTAATTTATTCATTGGTGCTTTGGACCAAAAAAAGTGCCGGGGTGCTTCAGTATTTTTTATTTAAACTGTAGGCGTATTTGCTTCAAACTTTAAGCATTTCTGAAGAAAAAAAGTGCAGGGGTGGCACCTGGAAGTGAAGCATGTTTTATTTCGCATCCCATCGCCCTCACCGCAAAAATGGTGCCTCTGTATGGTGTGGGTTATTTCCCTCTAAAGTATGGTATATACCCTCACCTTTTGCTTAATCATTTTAGCAAAAAATGGAGGAGAAACAAAAATTAATGTCATTACCGGAAAGTCTGTTACGTCTTTCGGCGTCTGAGCCTTTGTGCAATATCATTATACGCTCTTGATGCTCCGTAATAATCGGTGTTTATAAATCTGATTTAATTTTCTTATTTTTCTGCATTTTTCTACAATATCTACCGCATCTACTGCATAGCTCGTCGTTTATGTTTACTCACCGGTGTTTTTTAGTTTTTTGATGCAAGTTAAAGTGTGAGCTACTGCAGCCAAATGTAAAGCCTCACAGGAATTGGCATTGCTCGCATTGTTTATGCTATTGCTGTTCACACTATTGTTGTTGCTATTTGTCATGTTATTGTTGCTGGCTACGTTGCTGTTATTTGTGGACGCATTATTATTGTTTATGGTGTTTAAAGACACCGGAGAACTGGCTACACCACTTCTTACTGTAGCATTTAAACTTTCACTTGCAGTTATTTCCGTTATTTCTTCGGCTTTAATGTTATCTGCATTACTGGTTATCGCTTCTTGCGTCTTGCATTTTTTTTTCTTGTGATCTTTAAGTTTGGAGCAGGACTTAGTAGTTCTAGGCTGAGGGAACTCTTCAACTGTTGCTGGTAAGCCACCATAGCCGCTGCTGTTACTGGATCCTGAATTACTGTGAATGGATTTGCTGCTTCCACTGAGAATCAAAATAGTAGTATTTTTTTTCTTTAAATTTTTACATTTTCAAACTTATTTATTTCATTTTTTTTTAAACCTTAAAAACAAAAAACGAGAAAAAAAATTAGAAAAGTGATTAAACTACCTTCTTTGAGATTGACTGTTGGAGCATCCAGTAGAGTATCCAGAGTCCGATATTTTCGTATTGTGCGTTTCAGCTTCGCTTTGCTGGTCAAGATCTGACCTGAAATTTAAAAAAAAAAAAAGTAAACTATCAGTGTGTTTCTTATGTTGCTCATGCATTACAAAGTTCGGCGAAAAAATAAACCTCTCCGCGGACCTTACAATCTCGACTTTATCTGCCCAAATAAACATAATCTACTATTTTGTTATGTAAATGTGTATTCGTCGTAAAAAAACAAGAAGGGTAGTGACGTCACTTTATGGAACATTCATGAAAGGCTGAGATGACGCGAACGTTTTTTTCTTTTCCAGTAGAAGATTTTCAAATTTTTTGCTAACGTCACTGTATGGAGTACGCAAATTGTTGTAACGTCATACAAATTCGAATCCAGTGAAGCATACAACAGTCATTCAAAATTTCAGTTTGAATGGTAACATACTCTCAGTCAGAATGGGAAAGCTGTTTCAAATCTAATTCTTTTTTTTTTTTTTTTTTTTTTTTTTCCATGTTTTTCATTTTTTGCAAAAATGAATTCCAAAAAAAATTTAGCATTCGCCTCGTGACTCAGTCATTCAAACGAAAAAAAAAAAAACTCTTCAACCCCCGTGTCAAGAATCAATAATAATACGGAAGGTCTTGCACAACCTTGGATAACTCAATAAAATTTGTTTTTAGAAATCTCTCAGTGGAAAGGCAAAACGGAGAGGATTTTCAATTTTTCCCATGAGCCTAATTTGAGTTGGATTATATAACTGAAAATAACAGCGTTGTGAAATGTAAATGACATATTTTCGACGTGCTTTTTCTGCAAACAATAAAAGAATCAATTATTCCTTCCTCCAATCCAAGAGTGATTTATTTTTGGAATCTTAATATTTCAAAAAAAGAAATTTCTGGAAACCGTTCGATCTTTTTTTATTAGGAAAATTGCCAGAGTTTTCGAAAACTTTCAAAAGTTTCAAAAAATTGATTCAAAAGAACGAGAATAACTGTAGCATATTCTGATGGCTAATATTAAGCATATTATCCGAAGTTATACTCATATCGTTCATTCATTTCTGCATAATCGTGAAATGAAATTGTGGAATTGAGGCGGGTGCTGCAACAATTACGCAATAATTCGGAAGTAAAGTAAATTAATTGGATATAGCCTAGCCTTGATCTTGACTTTATGAAAGCAAAAAAAAAAAAAAAGCTTACTTATCAAAGTAAGGTCATAGTAACAATGGAAAGTAAGAAAAATTTAAAGTAAAATCATCAATCTGAAGTTTTCGTTTTTTTTAAGAAAAAGTGATAAAAAATGGACATTCGCTGTTGGAAATTGATGCTTGTTAAATAAAAAAAAAAAAATGATAAGTACGCAAAAACCAAAGTTGGTACTTCATCTTAATATTCGAAAGCTGCAGCAATGTAAAAAATATCAATATCATATTTTCGACGTGCTTTTTCTGCTAACAATAAAAGAATCAATTATTCCATCCTCCAATCCAAGAGTGATTTATTTTTGGAATCTTAACATTTCAAAAAAAGAAATTTCTGGAAACCGTTTGTTGGAAAATTAAAAAATATCAAATTCGATATAGCATTTCTATATGGATAAAGTAGATTAGAGGTTATTAACCTTGCACAGCACTTATCAAAAACACTAGTCTAAGTTAAATGCAGAGCGATATTTAAGAAAAAGAGAAAAATAAATCTCCCCCGGTCATACAAGAATTTATTAAAAATTACATTGTTTTAAAACTTTGAAAGATTTTCATTTCTTTTTTTTTTAGCGGCATTTTTTGGCTATTTCAAATTTTTCTATGGTTTAACCAGATTGGGGACTGTATATTTTAAAACTGAAATTATGCAATCACTAGCAATGGTGGTGGGGATTGTAAATAAAATGGTCACCATTGACTTTGAAAAATTTTCGACATTATAATCATCATACACTGCACTTAGAATCTTAAAAATTAAGTTATTTCTCTTCTTTATTTTTTTCTTAAGGATCGCTTATACTTTGGTATTTAAATTTGAATAATCAAAGGTCCTATCGGGAAAATATCTAATTTTCGGGCAAAAAAAATGAAAAAAAATGTCACTGACTGGGACAGAGAACGCAAAGTAATTCTTACATATGGACAAATCTCGTAACTCAACGAGCTAAATAAGTTAGGGTTGTGCAGTAAAGACATGCTTTCGTTTTTAATTGGGAGACCCGTAACCGAAAGTAACAAAAACAAGGAAAAGTAGGTTTTATAAAAAAATCATTTTTTATTTTTAATAAACAGATAATATACGCCTACAGCGAAGTTTAACAAAATTATGTGTTTTACATCGACTCTCCTTAAGACAGCCAGTGATCGTTCGCCATATTTACATATCACTTTTCGTAACCCAAAGTTAAAACGTTTTTACTTTTACTTTGAAAATTCAAGTAAACTTGGAGAGTTGAAACTTTATTCAGAGTGTGTAATAATTTGTTGATTGACAAAGTTATTAAATAAATTCCTTTCTAAACTACAAACTAAACGGAAAATTTTTGATCCATCGGAGCCACAACAAAAAATTGGGTGGGAAGTCTTTACCACCTCATACTGTATATATGGCCCGTCATCTCGTTATGGGTCAGAGTATAAGGTCAAGTAGTTTCAGAAAAGTTTCCAATTCTCTTCTGTCATTCATCAAAAATGGGAATTCATGACCATATCCATCGATAATGTATTATATTTTCAAGATTCTTTTAATCCAGTTTTCTTTTAAATTAACAAACCCATTTTTTTTGTCGTACTTTTTAAAACCTAAAATATGATTACCGTTTAAACATTTTGAATTATGGTTATCCCTATTCCAGTTCGGTAAATGGAAAGTACAGGGACATATCGTTTGGGAAAGAAGAAAAAAAAAATTTTGTTATCAAACAAAACGGAATAATATAAAAAAAAGGAATCACAGCTAAAGAACAAAACAAAAAAAACCACCACTATTATACAATATCTTAACGGCGACTCACGTTTGCTGCAACGTGACGGACAAACAGTGCTGCCACTGTTTCCGACTGGAAATCCCCTAAATCTTTATATTTTTTTTTCTCCGTTCTATCTTGACCGTTTCTCAGTGGCGGTTTCATTTTTCTGTTTAGGCCTCAAATATTATTTTACCAATCAATATCCGGTATTTTCCTAAGATTTCGTTAATATTCGTAGACTTATAAAGATTTTGTAGAAGATAAAAAAATTTAGTGCATATGATTTTCCACCTACCAAAGCTTTTATAGTTAAAAAAGAAGTTGTTAAATTTCATGATATGAAATTTTACATAATATGAAATTTTTCATTATATGAAATTTTAAAACCGAAACAATCTAATTTTCGGTTTACAAAAAGAAGAAAAAAGCTTAACTTTTTTTTCTGCGATTGAAAACGGGATAAATTAACACTGCATGTTAAAAAAATATGGTCCCTATATTGCAGAAAGTTTAGTAGTAGATCTGGATAAAAAAAGCATAAAGTTTTCGGTCGAGTGGAATTGGGTAAAAAAAAATTCGCGTGATTTATATATCACAATATCAAGCATCGTCCAAGTTTTAAGAGATATCTATAAAAAAAAATACACGTGAGATGGCGTTGTCATTGAAAAAAAAAGAAAATGGGTGTGCAACTTTTGTATGGATAACGTGATATTTCATGTGAATGAGATTAACGGCAGAATTTATTGCGAATAATATGATCCTAATGTCTTTTTTAAATTGTGGTAGGATTTTCACTTTACTGTTGGTTCCATAATAAAACAAGAATTTTTTTAAAAATCAAAGGGTAAAAATTCACAGCTCGCTCTTGTAGGATTCGAACCCCAGATTCCTCGTTAGGGCCGACTTTTGAGATGTTAGGTAATGTGTTTACACTTCATGCGCATTGCGCAATAAGAATAAGAGTAATTGATCACAATTACCTCCTAAAGGCAAAAAAACTCGATTAAACTTAACCCTACACTAGCATGCACATCACAAATATCTTAAGGATAGGGGTCGTCCATAAAACACGTGAGCATTATTTTGGCCATTTTTGACCCCCTCCCCTCTTTGTTAGCAAAGGTTAGCATTTCGGGACTCCCCTCCCCTTGAAATCTTTTTTTTAAAAAATTAATATTTAACATTTAAAAAATCTGAAGTTCTTCGGAACTCAAATTTGACCTTGAAGAGACCAATTATGTCACGTTGTATATATTACAAGCAAAACCATAGAGTAGAATTTTTTTTGAGCAAATGCTCGGGTTAAATTGAAATAATTTTTTTTTTTTTTTTTTTTTTTAGTGAGTTAGGTTATGCATTACAGAATCTAAAAAATTTAAATTATTTTCATTTTGGCACGTTTATTACATGAGACAAATTGGTTTAGTGGATGTCCTACAGCGATTTTATGAACTTTTTCGGTCTGGGTGGGGGTCTATGTCGGTCTGTCAGGCCCGTAGCCAGAATGGCATATACAGGGGGCTGGAGGCTTTTAAAGGGGGGGCTGAAATTTTTTTAATGTCTTACACAGTGTAGGAAATTTGATGATAATTAATTTTTTTCCTGTTAAAATCAGAATTTGATTTGGAATAGGGATATAAATTTCAAATCCACAGGGGGGCTCAAGCATTTTCACAGGAGGGCTGAGCCACCGCATGCCCCCCCCCCTGGCTACGAGGCTGCGGTCTGTACGGTCTGCGTGGGTCTGTACTTGAGTGAGGGCCAACTTAAAGTGACGACCCGTGTCGGCCAGGAGCAAAAGGTGGCTCAGCCCCCTTATGAGAAGGTTTGACCTTCCTCCGGTAAATTTTTTTGACCAATAGAATTTACCTATCTTCCTTGTTAAAAGAGGACATTTGGAATTCACTTTAGAAATCTATTCGCCCCCCTCGCGGTCTACTGGACTGTCTAAAAAGCCTGTCGAAGCTTGAATTTTGCACGTATAGGATCTCTAATGGGTGCACTATCTCGGATAAATTTTCTAAAAATTTGAATTTTAGTCATGACCTTACAACAACAAAATATAATTAAGTTTTGAGCGTTTATTTAAATAATGACTTGCCAATTTTTCACTGCCATTTGACTAAACAAAAATCGTTACAGTGGATCAAACTAATCAAAATGAAGAGAATAGTACCTATTTTAACATAATCGAGTTATTTAATCAGTTAATTAATTTAGTAAATTGCATAATAAGTATACAGCCGAATTAATTTTTCGGATCATGGAATTTTTCCCGGGAGGGGGGGGGGGAGGTACTAAAGCCTAAGATCTTCCGAAAATTCAAATTCTGCCTATTAAAATTAATTTGACAAAAAATCGTATTTATCTATTGTAAAATTGTTTCATTACGGAGAAAGGAGGCGAGCTTAATTTAATTCTCCAGAGGGCAAGATTTTTTGGAAAACATTTTTTTTTTCTACAACAGAACTACGATACTACGTAGTGATTCGCACAAGACCAAGACTGCCTCGACAAGACTTTTAAACAAGACTTAAGCTCAAATTTTGTTTTCGGGCATAGGAATCTCAAAATAAGTCAGTCTTGTTTTGAAGTATTGTGCAAGAAATATCGTTTTAAAACAAGAAATCTTGTACAAGACTCGAAAACAAGACTCCCTTGTTTTTGCAATATGCAAGGTAATACACATCCAGAAACGAAATTTCAGCCGAGTCTTGTACAATATCTTGTGCGCATCACTAATACTACGATTACGGAAAAATATCTTTAGGTCAAAACGACTAATAAAATATCTAACAATCTGGCGGAAGCTTATAGAAAAAGAATAAAGAGGAGAATATAATTCATTTTACTGACCAAAATGGAAAACGTAGTAGAAATAGTTCGGCCCGAAATGGGTAATTTTAAACAATAGCATTTTTGAAGGGGAGCGTTCAAGTATTACGTAAGACCGAAATGGGGGGCGGGGGGTACTCGAAATTCTTACGATTTCTTACTTGGGGGAGGGGGGGGGGGGGGAGTTTGGCAAATCTTACGTAAGAATTTCCATTATAACTTATCGTTCAGAATTATTTTTTAATCTCAAAAAATTAAGTTGTTTTAATTTTTTTTCGAAAGTCTAATGTAGAAAAATTGAAAATTTTTTTTTTTAAATTATAAGAAATGAAAATTTATTTTTTGATGAGTTTTTGTGCCAATTGTAGCCATCTTCAGGGATATGAGTATGAACTATAAATCTAAATTTAAGAAAAATATTACTCTAATTTAAAATTGGCGCTAAAAAAAAGGGGGGGGGTCGACGGAAATCTTACGTAATACAAAAGGGGGGGTCAAAGAAATCTTACTAAGTCTTACAAACGGGGGGGGAGGGGGTCCAAAAACCCGGAAAAAAGTCTTACGTAACACTTGAACTTCCCAAGACAAAAAATGGCCGATTTCTAATCTTTTTACCAGCGAAAAATTTAAATGGGGAATATAAAGGGAAAAGGTATTTTAGAAATTGCATAATCTTTTTAATTGATAAATGTGAATAAAAAATAGATAAATAGATATAGTTGACTGAACACTATTATTTACGATTTGATAAAGCAGGAATAAATCGTTTTCAGTTGCAGAATTTTGTTTTCAAGTAAAAATAACCCCTGTCAGTATCCAGACTCTTTTGTTAAAGGAAAACAAGGGAAAAGGAAATAAATCGAATTGCTACAAGGCCTTTATCATTCTAAATTTAGCCGATTGAAAGAACAAAAAACTGTAATCTCGTAGTAAAAAAGTGCTTTGTTTTTCATAACCTAACCTAATACATATTCTGAAGCCCAGAATCAACAAAGCAACAAATCCCAGTGCCGTGGCTTACATATTTGCTTTTCTGCTTTTGCCGGTCTAATGAAAACATTTTTTTACCTGAACAAGCGCGAATTTTTAAATTAGGCTATCTTTCGATAAATGTTTGATAAGCATGCGACTTTAACTGCGTTTTGTAAAGAAGATGCACACTGAAATACTATCAAAATAAACACCCGTTGCTCACTATTATTACGCACGATCGAATTTGATGATTTATTTTGGCGTAAATGTTCACTACAACCGTTAAGCAAATATTTTTGCAATTGGTTTTCAAAACAGGAGTATTTTTATAAACTGCAGAGATGGCATTTACTTCATTGCAATTTTTTATTCATTGCGTAAGGAACTCACTCGTATAATTTTTTTGGATATGTATTTATTCGGTTGCAATTTATTCGTTCTCGCCACATATGTGGCTTTAGGAGAAGCAGGTACGTCTGTTTGCTTAAATTAAAGTAGCACGACCCACGAAGGCTGACTGAATGCATGTTTTTTTAACGTTTTAGTGAGTAAATCGGACGTTCTCAATTATTTCTCCAGCATCTCCGGTTCAAAAATAATAGCTGGACAACATAATCGTGAGCCAAATTCTGATCCGTCAAAATGGACACGGGTGGCGAGGGACATTACCGGCTTATATCCTGGTTTGTGGGGCGGAGACTTTTTGTTTTTACCGGATGATGTACAGCACAGGCAGAATATGATAGATGAAGCCATTAAGGAATGGAACGCTGGCTCCGTTGTAGCATTAACATGGCATGTGTGCCCTCCTAGTAAAGGAGAAACCTGTAATTGGGATTCCGATGGAGTGCTTGCACAGTTAAGCAACGATCAGTGGAACAGTATAGTTCAAGATGGCGGGGATTTGAATCAGAAATGGAAAAGCCGGCTTGATACGATCGTGCCTTATTTGCAACAGTTGAAAGATGCTGGAGTTGTGGCTATTTGGAGACCTCTTCATGAAATGAACGAGGGTAAATTTGATAGGATTTATTTGATTTTTAATTTTTCAAGATCTAATAGAAAGGATTTATCCAAACAGGTTGGTCCTGGTGGGGAGGTAGACCCGGTGCAAACGGTTCCCGCAAACTTTATCAAATCACTCATGATTACTTAGCTCCGAAATTTGATAATTTGATTTGGAACTGGAATGTCAAAGACATTCAAATGGACTCGGTAGGGGACTACTGGCCAGGGGCAAATTATGTTGATGTGGCGTCCCTTGATATCTGGGTTAATAAACAACCAAACGACCAACACTACCAAAAAATGCTAGACGTTGCACAAGGAAAGCCCATAGCTCTTGCTGAAGTGGGATCTGTCCCAAGTCCCGATGTCTTGGAAAGGCAAAACAAATGGATATGGTTCATGGTTTGGGCGGAGTACCTCAAAGACCCTTCGTACAACACCGATCAAAGTGTGAAAGATACGTATTATTTAGCAAGAACTTTGAGGCAAGGGGATTTGAACATTGGGTCCAGTTCCGGCTCCGAAAATTTAGCTCTAAATCGCCTAGTTAAATCGAGTAGTCAAGAGAATTCTTGTCTGGTTCCTGAAAACCTTGTGGATGGAGCTTCGAATACGCGATGGGCAAGTGACGAATCGGATGAACAATGGATATACGTTGATTTGGGGGAAGCGAAATCTATTAAATCTTTAGCGATCGAATGGGACGCAGAATATGCAAAAGGATATCAGATCCAGACATCCACTGATGAAACCACATGGACAACCTTTTATGAAAATTACAACGGGGATGGAGGTTTGGATTCAGTAACATTGTCTCAAGTAACTTCAGCAAGATTTGTGAAATTATACGCATTTCAAAAAGGCACTCCTTTCCGATATTCTCTACGAGAGCTGCAAATTTTTTCCTAATTAGTAATGGACGAGTAAAAGAAGAAATTGTAAAGATAACGATAAAAATAGAAATAGAGCTAGAAATAGAAATAGAATGATGTAAGAAAAGGTCCTTCTGTGATTAAATATCGTTAAACGTTTAAAATCATCTCCCTTGTGTATTTATTCACTGGACAATTATTGTAGCCAATTATTACACTATTGTAGGCAAGTCAATCAAATGGTCTTGTAACAATGAAAAACAAAACAGGAAATTTCCTCTTCCTTTTCCGAGTTGTCAGCTGTTCTTTATACCTATAATTGATATTTCCAGAAAAGGATGTTTCAAAATATTAGTCACGTTTTGCTATTTTCTTACTTTTAATTTACTTTTCTCTCCTTTTTCAAAGTTAATTTTTTCATGGAATTATGATCTGCAGCGGAGTAAAAACGCTTTGGGATTAAAAAAGAGCCATGATCAGAGGGTAACGCTTTGTTTTTAAATACAAGAAAACAATTTTCTGAAACAGGGGAAATAGCTGGAACCTTTTTTGACCATATGGAATGGTCAGTCCCAGCTTCCGTATTGTAGCCTAAAGTAACACCTTGATTATAACAAATTAACTTTTACAAGATTGAAACTTTTTTCTTTGTTATCTAAAAAAAAGAGTTCTACAAGATTCATCAACCCTGGTTCGCAAGTAAACTTCGACTTTTTTTTTATCCAGAACTTTACAGGCAGCCCCTCCCAGATAATATTTTCCTCTCAGAAAAGGTCTTGGGGGTCGTCCATAAAACACGTGAGCATTATTTTGGCCATTTTCGACCCCCTCCCCCACTTGTTAGCAAAGGTTAGCATTTCAGGACCCCCCCCTAAAATTACGGTAGATTTCCGTTACCCCTCCCCCCCCTTAAATTTTTTTTAAAAAATTAATATTAAAAATTTTAAAAATCTGAAATTTTTCGGAACTTAAATTCAGCAAAAAACAGGTTTTTTTTTTAACTTAAGAGCAAATGCGCCGGTATAATTGAAATTTTTTTTTTAAAGTGAGTTAGGTTACATAGTGTAAGAAAATAAAATTATTTTCATTTTGGCACGTTTATTACATGAGATAAATGCTCACGTTAAATTTGTAAAACCCCTCCCCCTTGTTAGCAAAAGTTAGCATTTTGAATACCCCCTCCCCCCCTAACGTGCTCACGTGTTTTATGGACGACCCCTTGCCATTCGATCAATGATAATGATATATTCTAAATCCAGACCTAACTGAGCAATTTATTATTGTCTTACTCATCGGTCACTTTAGAATTTGAGCAAATAAATGACCAAAGTACATGTGTAATCCATAAAATTACTATTTAAAATAATTCAAAGATATAATTATTCTTTTAAGGATGTTTATTTTAATCACAGTCAGTAATATTGAATTATTATTGTAATCATATTCAGTGATTCTAACCTTACAACACATATACCAAAAACAGATAGGTTTATAACAAAGAGAGCCATAAAAAGCACGAAGAAAAGGAAGTAAAAGAAAAAATATTTAATAAAAGCACCTGAAAAATTCTTTCGAGCTTTAACAAGCAACCGTTATATAACTCTTTTTTTTAGACAAAGTAATTTTAGAACACTACTACGACTGTTCGTATCAAGCAAAAAAAAAAAAAAAAAAAAAAATGTTTCGGACTTACCTCTGATTTTCCATATTTTGCCTCCTTTTTTTGTTCACGACCGTCTCACAATTTCTTGATAAAATTTTCCTTTTTAAATTTAATTTCAGTTTCATAAGTAAACCGGTTGGCTGTTTATCTTAACAACAAAACCCAAATCAAAATTAAGCATAATTTTTATAATGAGTTCTACAGGTTGATAATACTGATTAATCGAACACATATGCAGGAGGTATAATTTTTGATGGAAAATGAAAGCCAATTCTTTAATAATTCCGGCATTTTCGAATAACATTTCTTTTTCAAAATTCATCGATTTACAATTTTATTTAAAACCCGTTTTTAGTTATATAGGCTATTCCACTGCACAAATTTTGGAGATATACCTCCTACAAACTTGGAATAAATTCACTAAATTTAAAAACAAAATTTATAACTATAAATTTAGTATTTTTAAAAAAGTGCAAGCTTGAATAAGCTTAAATTAGCTTAAATTATTACTAATTAAAAAAAAAATAATAATAATAAAGCAAAAAAATATTAACAATACAGCACCAGCACCAAAGAATATTATTACTAAATGGTAATGGTATTATAACTTTATGTTTAATTCAACGACTTTAAAGTTAGTTAATTTAATTCCAGTGTTGTGCAACAACAAACCCTTCATTCATCAAAAAAAAAAAAGATAGAACTCATTTATTAAAAAGAGAAAAAAAAATCGAAGACACTTACAAGCACTTTTAATATTTTTTTCGGGGAAAAAAATCTATAAAAAACTGATTTTTCACAAACAGTAACGAAAAAAATTCAAAAATAGGACTTCCGCAGTTTTTAAAAAAGATTATCCATTTATTTGTTATTTCACCTATTACCCGGCTTTTTTGAAAGCTTCTAAAGTTTCTTAGGTATGCGACAAAACAAAACCGAAAAGAAATGCATGTGTCTCATACACGTGACAGACAAGGATTGCTATGTCGATAGCAGCGCGCTCACATTGAATCTCACGTGCAGATAGGCGTGGTTCCTAAGTGAGTCGCCGCAATACCAGATTAAATGCCGATACTGATGTTTTTTTTTCCCGAATTCTTTTCAGCTGTTTATCCGTATCCTTGATGCAAAATATTTCCACGGTTCGTTTAAAATTGTTGACCTTGGAGCAACGAACTTTATTTGGAAGATAGGTCACGAGACCGTTTTTCACATTTTGGCGCAGTTCGAAATTTAAAAAAACAAAATGAAATGAAGCGAAACAAGGAACTAAAAAAGACGATAAGGTACCCCAAATCGCTAGGATGGTATAAATCAGTAAATCAATTGTGAAGTTCCACTTTCAAGAAATTTAAAAAAAATGACCAAATTAAACGTCTAGAGGCTACCCAGGAAACTTCACTGCGTACGATTAATTACTTTTTTTTCGCTGTCGGATTATAATTCACCGTTATTTGAATTAAAATCTTTAATATTGAAGACGTCGCCTTTTTTCAGGTACTATAGAATTAAAAGTTTGGCTTTCTATGAAAGCAACTAAGCAGGGGTCCGAATCCGATGCCAATGCCGGCCGCGGCCGGCTGAAATCTGGGATCGATGCTGATGCCGATTCCGATTCCGGCACCGACACCCGATGCCGATGCCGGCGTCACCAAGCATCGATTATAGTCGAAATAGATCATATCCTATGTCGGCATCGATCATGTTAGATGCCGCCTCTGATTCCGAAATTTACTGGGAAAAAAAGCCATCCTAGAGCCATTATAAACGATTTTTAAAATCAGGGCTCCGATTCCGATGCTGGTGCCGATGCGGCGATGTCAGCACTAACAATTTCGTAGTGCCGATGCCGATGTCGAATTCGGATTTAAAAAAAAAACCGATCTGCATCGGCCAAGATTTTCAAGCTTCGGACCCCTGATACTAAGGCGCCTAGAGCTCACTTTAGTGCCTCTCCTAAAAAATATTCTACTGTTCGAATTATCTCCCTATCCTGCCTAGTACTGGTGGGCATAAAACTCTACCTATGCACTTTTCAAATTTTCGATCTAATCGAGATGAAGACCCGGATGAATTATAACCATCTAAATGTAACCTGAATTTCTAATTTAAAAAATTACAAGCAAAACAGCTGATAAATGCGAAATTTGATCGATTCGTGACGTAACATTACGCGTGTTATTGGTACTTAAACACCATGTGGCTCCCTTTAGAGGCCAAAAATTTTCCGGTTCCAGCCTAAGGTTTCTTAACAAATTTGAATGAAGGGAGCTGAAGTAAACAATTATACTAGTAAAATTGTTTAGTTTCCCTCCCTTTGGAGGCCAAAAATTTTCCGGTTCATTTGAATGAAGGGAGCTGAAGTAAACAATTATACTAGTAAAATTGTTTAGTTTCCCACCCTTTGCAGGCCAAAATTTTTTCGGTTCCAGCCTAAGGTTTCTTTTTTGAATGAAGGGAGCTGAAGTAAACAATTGTACTAGTAAAATTTTTTAGTTTCCCTCCTTTTGGAGTCCAAAAATTTTCCGGTTCCAGCCTAAGGTTTTTCCAGCCAAAAAATATTCGGTTTCGACTAAAAAAAAATAAGTAAATAATTTTACTACGAAAATTAATGATAGGAATGTACACTCAGAAAACAGAATGACTAATACGAACGCAAAAGTGCATTGAAATAAGACCTTTCCCCTAAAAACCGTGCGAAAACAGAAAAATGTCTTGTCATTTCGGTTTGCCTTGAGATAAAATATCTTGCCACAAGACAATAGGCGACACTAGCGGAGGTTTCTTATACTATGCTATCCGAATCAACATGGCGGCTCACAAAAAAAATAATTTTTATTTAAGGAAGTATAAAAGCGTTATAATTTTTATTTTAAAATAACGTGTGAATGGACATCGTGGATTAACCAAGTTAGATATCCAGAATTTTTATAATGAAGTAACTTAAATTCAATGCAGAGGATAGGTTTATTTGCACGTGACAACTGTTGCTGAATCATTCATATAAGATGAATAAAGATTTATAAATCAAATTCTGAAAAATATTAAAAGTTATATCACTTGTATCACAGTGTATTAATACACTGTGATACAAGTGATATAACTTAAATATGCGTGCAAAACTATTATATATAATAGTTTTGCACGCATATTTAATTATACGAATTTATTCTATTTAAACAAACCAAGCATGGACAGTATTATCATACATAATATATAAATTCTACACAAGCCGCCATTTTGTTTGTTTACGATACGCGGATGAATACATGTCCGCCATATTGAGAGGGAGCTAAAGTAAACTTTTACCTTCGTTAGGACCCAGGGCATTAGAAAACTTGAGTAAAGAAGATTATTCAAAAAACAAAGGAGTTTTTGGGTTGGCGAGAGCCCTTCAAATTACCAAATAATAATCCCTTTCAGCCATTCGGGTTCGTATATAAATTACGTAAGCATGGGTTAGGCCCTTTTTGCACGCTTTATCCCATTTAGCCTATGCTTAGCTTATGGGTAAGATGTCAAATTTGGACCCCCTCCCCCCAAATGTACTTACGTAATTTATGTACGACCCCTTCTTTAAAAAGAAGTAAGGAAAATGAGTGATTTTAGGGACCAAAAGCACGTTTATTACGACCATTTTAAGTAAGGATCTAAACGCGAAAATTAGCATCAGAGTTTGATTTTGATCATCCAAGACTTTTTTTTTTTTTCCCGATATTAAGCCACCGAAAATTGAAGAAAAAATAGGGACTTTTAAGGACTTTTTTTCATATTAGGGACTTTTAAAGATTTGTATTAAAACAGGAACTTTTTTAAAAAAAGGGACCTCGGTTCGATGATAAAGTAAAGTTCCTTCCCAGATAGAATTTTCAATCCATTGGACATCCTGTGAATTGTCCATTAGAAATCCATGGGATATCCAAATCCATGGGATATCCCTAGGGCTTTTAAAGAACGCTTTTTGGATCAGTGCGGACATAGGTAAATCCTATGGACGTCCAATAATCCTCATGACGTCCTGAAGACGTCCTCGGGACTGGATAGACTTTGCTATCTGGGTTACTTTTGGCAACTCTCTCTTGAAAATTTTCGGTCTTGGCCTGTTTGAAATAGGAAATCATATACACTAAAAAAAAACCCTCGGCAACCGATTATTACAAAATTTTTCATTTGCGGGTAATTCTTGAAAAAACGTATTGTGACGGGAAAGGACAAATATTGCACTTTTGGGTAAAAAAAAAAAAGGTTAAAAAGTAACTAATTTTCTCTCAAAAAAAGCGATATCGTTATTATTTTTACCTTCCAAAACTCAAATTCACAACAAAAAAAAGTTTTTTTTTCGCTGCATTCTTAATGAGAAGCTGCTAACAAAACAAAACGTGACGGGAGGACAAATAATTCACTTTTTAGCTAATTAAAAAGGTTTAAAAATAATTTTTTTTTTTTTTTTTTAAAAGGGGTATCATTCTTTACCTTCTGAAACGCAAATCCACTGTAAAAAAAATTTTTTTCAGTGTGTGTTTGATAAGATATTTAGCAATATTTTCTAAAAATAAAAATTTACTTTTTTCAAGAACTACCTTGTATGAATATTAGCTTTAATTTTTTGCGAATTTTTTATAATATAAATATCATACGGAACTTTCCAAGAACCTTAATTTTTAATAAAATCGAAAAAAAAGTAAATTAAAATCATCTAGGACACTACGCTATTCAGGCAATTAAAAACCGAATCGCTTACCTTAATTTTTTTCTTTTAGTACCAAAACGAAACATATATGGAACATCTCAAGAAAAAATAAAATGACCAAGCAAAACCTGGTATCAGTTTAACACTGATTAAAAAGTCAAACAGTTCCAGGTTTAATCGTGTTTAAGCCCCCCTCCCTTCGCCCGAATAGAAGGAATTATAAAAACCTGTTCCTCATCACTTTTTTTTGCCTCAAATAAAATACTTATGAAACGTGAGTTGCAAATATGAATGGTTTACTATGAAATATTATATAAATATATTCATATTTACATATGAATGGTTATTTCATAAAGTTCGTTTAAATTGAAATTGTGTTGTTCGTTGATTTTGATTTTGATGTTAACGACTGACTGTATTACAGTAATTCTTATCTGCATTGCATGACAGATTAAATATGTCCCTCGGATTTTGGTTTGCACTTATACCTTTTTTTAACTAACTGCTCAAAACCATTCTCTGAAATGGCCATTTTTTAGATGGGGTACCGGTACATGTTCTCAAATATCCACCCTTCCCTTTTCTCAAACGGCCACCTTTTTAATTAGGGGATCGTCTCAAACGTCCTGCAGCATAATATTTTCGTATCATCGGTTTATTTTGATACGGATTATGATGTAATATAAATGTCAATTATTCGTTGAACAATTGTATTTCATGTTAATAATTGTTTTCCAAAGGGGACGCGACATTCATTGACAGAATTCTATTAGAAATTATTAACGAACCGGCGATCTTTAAAATATCTAAAGTTAGTATCAAAATAATCATAAATAAAAAATAGTTAAGGGTAAAACCTCTATGATGGACAAGTTAAACTGACAATGTCATTTCAAGGTTTTTTTTTTTCTAAACGATATAATTCTTTTATATTCTTCTTTTTTTAAATATAACATTTTCGATTTAAATTGTATAATATTCATAAAAAAATACCTGTTATTGTTTTGATCCTGGCACATCGTCTAGCATCCTGCTTAATTTTCTTTTTCATTGACGGGCATTCACAATATCGACGAATTCAGGTTTCAACGATGCTCCACCAACCAGGAATCCATCGATATCCTTTTCTTTAGCCAATTCTTTACAATTAGCTCCTGTTACGGAACCGCCGTAAATAATTCTAGTCTCGTTTGCTACTTTTTCGGATACGTTTTCCTTTAACCATTTTCGTAGGGAAGCATGAACTTCTTGAGCCTTTAAAAAAAATAATAAAAAAGCGAAAATTTAATTTTAAAAAAATAAATATTTTGAAAACAAAACTTAGTGAGGTTTGCTAGGACTACAAATGCTCTTTTTATGAATTATACTTACTTGCTGTGGGGTGGCAGTTTTACCAGTTCCGATTGCCCACACTGGTTCATAAGCTAAAACCACTTTCGACCAATCGTTAATTTTGTCCGCAATGGCTTTAGTTTGTCTGAAAACTACGGCTTCTGTTTGTCCTGCTTCTCTTTCTTCCAATTTTTCTCCAATGCAAGCAATTACACTTAATCCTGTCTCCAATGCGTGTTGAACTTTTTCGGCTACCAACTAAAAAAACAAATAAGACATAAAAAATTAATATTTACCATAAAATTCTGATATTATTTTTAATCTAAAGTAAATGGCGACATTTTTTTTTATTTAACCAAGCAACAGATTTCAACTGCAGGTTAAAACAATTGGACTTTATCATAACAGTAAACTAAAAATTATCTCTCTGAACTTTAAACACTAAAATAAGATTTTGCAAGGTCCGGCGCTGATACGGCTGAATTTTTTGAATTTGGAATGGAAAAAATTATTTGGGTATCTATGTTTAAAAAGCTTTGCAGGAAACTGACAGTATCAGTACCAGTACTTTTGATTTGATACCCCTTTCTCATCAAAATGACTATAATTTTATCAACTGTCCAAAAAAAACCTTTTCTCAATCATTATGTTTTGTCTATTGAAAAGATTCAGGAAAATGCATTAAGTTATTCCTTTCTCGTAATGATTCAATTTTTAGAGAAGCTTTTATTATAATTTTACAATATCAGATAAATTAATTTCTGAAGTACTTGAAATTTTTTTGGGAACATTTTTTTTGGAAGCAAGGTCTAGATATTTCATACATCTGAAATCAAAGCTTTTTTTTTTTTTTTTTTTTTTTTAAGGTGAAAAAGTTTTATTGGAGAAGGATTAATTGTTGAAGTTTCAGACCACAATGGAAAAATAAAGCAAAAAAATATTTTTATTGCACATATTGCTGGGTAAAATGCTTACTCAATGTTATATACTCCTTGCAAATTTAGAGATTTTTTTCCCTTGATATAAAAAAAAAGTTTAACTTACTGAATCAGTTTCTCCAAAAACATTTCGTCTTTCAGAATGTCCCAATATAACCCAGTCGATTCCATTGTCTATAATTTGAGCAGGACTTATTTCTCCAGTAAAAGCTCCTTTTGGTACCTTATAACAATTTTGTGCGGATACATTGATAGTTCTGGGAAGAAGATTCCTTGCATAGTCTAAATATATTGCAGGTACGCCGACGATAACCTCTAAAAATTAAATTGATTAAAATTAATGACTTGGCAAGTATAAGTTATCATCAGATATTTTTTAAGTAAATCTTTAAATAGGGTAATCATCCCCATAACAAGAAATGAATTTTTAATTAATCGGATGTAACGTGACAATTAAATACTTCGTTATCAATTTAGAAAAAACTTACCAGTGTTTGGATCAAGAGGTCCTTTTTTTAAAAAATCCACTATTTCGGTAATGGATTTCTTATCCCCGTTCATCTTCCAATTACCACCGACGCAGAATTTCCTCGACATTTTAATTTTTTTATGAGAATAAAATCTAACTGGGGAAAAAAAGACACAAATTAACAGGATTAATTGTAACACTTGCAACGACTTTGAAGTGACTTCGTCAAGGTCAAATCAAACCGAACGGTGTTGCCGTGAAACCGAAAACTTAATTTTCGAACACAGCTTGTTGTAAAAACGGATTTCATGTGTTTTATTTTTTTATAGTTATTTCAAACTGAAATAACATCTTAAATACTTACAATTCTTATATGTTAAATTATAGTAATCATATGTGAATTTCTTGGTTATGTGATTAATAATTAATCGTGAGCGGGACATAGTTTTAATGAATAACGATGTTTATTTTGACCAAGTTAGGTTACGACTGATATGAATTTTTGATAAAGAAAACAAAACAAAGCGCTGAAATACTTTTCATTCTAAATTATACAGCAGGGTAAGTTAATATAATTCTTGAGAAGTATCATTCACCAATAAAATAAGTGAGATATTCAGTAAAAAGTGGTTGTTGTTTTCCACTCTTATATTTTTGACATTTTTTTTTGCTGGTTTCTTTTGATTTTTATTTGATTTAATACTTTTAAATAGCATTTTTTAATGGCATATATAGTTATGGGTATGCAAATGTTTCTGCAGAAGCATTTATACTTATATTATGTACAAATATGGTCAATTTTAGACGATGTCAGTACATGTAACAGCAATCCTAATATCAATTTTCTAGCACGAATAAATATATTGTACTCTAGTTATTGTCCTTACCTAGGTGATAAACTTGAACTGTTTATCAGTTCTTTAACTGCATCCACTATATTAAAGATGGGTGAAACTAGTTCTATCATTACTGGCATAAAGAACCAGGATCTGAAGTAAATATCTGAGAGAAGAAAAGCATTTATAGCAAAGAGAAACTCAAAAATTGTACCAAACTTTGAATCTCTTGTGATTTAGCAAAAATAAATCTGTAGGACTTTAATATATTTTCCCCTCAAAAAGTAAAATATTCCTTTTTGAATTTTTTTAATCGAACCAAGAATATTTGATAACTTTTACTGTCTTGCATGCTTCATTTAACTGATAGCTGAATATGGACACATGGTTTAAGAAATTTAAAAAAAATTGAAAATTCCCAATGGTATTTAATCTAGGTACCACAGGTATAAAGAGAAAATACATACATAATTAGGATAAAAGAAGGAGACAATTAGGATGTACATAATTAGGATAAAGAAATTGGTATTTTAAAAAATCTAGGTACAGCGTTTATTAAACTTTTTTTTTTTAAATACTTTCTTTGGGGTTATGTTGAAAAATGTAAGGAAAAATAAATAAAATATCAAAAAATTAAAATTTAATCATTTCTAAAAAATTTTTAACCAGTCTACAAACTAAAGGGTTAATTACCAATGAGATTCAGTATGTTGTACTTAATTCAAAATACTTTTTTTTTTTAAACATAAAAATAACTTTGTTAATCTCAGTAAAATTAATAATCTATTTCATACTGATTCTATTGATTTTTAATCCATAAGAATGAACTAATTCTAATAATGGCAATGTTTAACATTAGCTAAAAAAAATTATTTTAACTCCAGTCTCAACGATTTGTTCTCAGAGACGTTTATTTTTGTTCTTTGGAATGATGTAATTTTTTTTTTATATTTTTTTTAAATGTATAATCATTCCAATTAATAAAAAAGTACGTTGACTAGTCGATGAAACCCTTTTAATTTCATTTTCTTGTCTTTTTTTCTTCTATTACTTTTCTTTTTGAAAAATTATTTTATTGATAAGATATTTGTCTAAACATGGCTGATATTTCTTCAATCGTTTTGTTTTTGGTTTCTGGTACTTTCTTCCATACGAAAAGTACAAATATGCCTAATAGAATTACGAAAATGATGAATACGTAACCTCCCAAAGCTTCTTGCAATGGTAAGAAACCCAAGCCGACTAAGAAGTTAGCGGTCCAGTTGACTGCAACCGCGATTGATGTAGCCGCCGGCCTTGCAGACTGATTAAATAGTTCAGAAACCAAAAACCATGGTATGGAACCTGGTCCTACTGCAAACATAATGACGAAAACTAAAACTAAAATTATGCTGAGGTAGGAAACAGCGACGGAGGTCTCAACGTAAGCCAGGCATATTGTAAGAAGGAGAGTGTCGAAAAACATGCCGACGAAACCCACTAAGAGCAAAGTCTTTCTCCCGGCTTTTTCTACCAAAACTAATGAAACGATTGTCATGGCGACATTTACTGTTCCCATGGCCAATGTGGCGTATTGAGCCTTTTCTTCTGTGAGTTGGGCCATTTTGAAAATCTTGGTGGAGAAGAACATTACCTATAAAAAGAAACATTTTATAAGTTTGGCAAAGTAAATATCCGTTACCACTCAGAAAAAAAAAATGGCTAATGCGAAAACGAAAAAAAATATCTTGTCAAGAAACAATCTGTCCGTTGTCATTAAGCATTTTTGTTTTGCTATGAAACATTCCGGTTTTGTTGCAAGATAAAACTTGATCAAGACATTCCCTTTTTCTGACTATGTAAAGGTACCGGACAAAACGTCATCGCACCGGTGCCTTCTGAGTATCTTTATTTTTGACGCCAGGTGCCTTTTCCTTTAATTAATTATTTTTAGCCGAAATAATTGGCCCGCTGGTTGAACAATGGTGATACTTACAGCGTTGATACCGGACAACTGTTGACCAACCATAACCATAATAGCAATGAACAGAGGTATTCGAAGAGTCGAATTCACAAACATTTCTCTGAACGTTACTTTAGGGACAAGTTTCATGGAATCGTATTCTGATCTCATTTCGTCCATTTCATCGTGAACTTCGATGGTCCCTCTAAGCCATGATAATGCTAAAAGAGAAAATGTACTATAAATAACTCTTTTTTTTTCCGGTCGGTCAAGTATTCAGGGGTAATTATCCGTTTTATAAAAAGCAATTCCAGTAGCTCTGGCAATGTGCCAAATTTTTTTAAAAAAGCAGATTCCAGAGAATTGATAATATTATCATTTGCAGCTTGAATTAACATTTTCAACGTTGAGATCGAAAAAAGGAAAACTTGTTTCCGATGTTTTCCTGGTGATGTTCTTGTCCCCACGAATGCCTGATTGAAGTGTTGGCTATGTAATACCCGAAAATCTGGTTTCCTACTTAAAATTTATTTCTTGGCTTTTATATAAGGATGGGGTGATTTTTGTTTAAAAATTACAGGAAAAAATTTAAAATGCCATTATACTGACCTCTTTGTGCTTCCATTTCTTTTCCTTGAGTTACCAGCAAATATTTCGGAGATTCAGGGCAGAAAGGCAAGGTGATTATCTGGAATATAGCAGGGACGACTGTTATAGCAAGAAGCATAGGCCATAAATCTTCAGTGCCTAACATAGATTCCAAACCAAAGATCTGAGAGACCAAAATGGATATCGTAATGACTAATTGATATACAGTTCCCACCTGAAAAAAAAAGAGAGAGAAATAAAATCATTAAGGAAAAATGATAGGTCGATTAATAAATAAAATAAATTTGCTTAAGTTTATTTCAATTTTAATCAAATTAATAATAAGATTACGGTAATTTAAAGTTAATTTCGATTATTTCTCCGTCTGCTTAAAGGGTTTTTTAAGTATCACGTAAGCGCGCATAGGATGGAAGAGGTATTTAAAGTGCTCATGTTTGCTGACGATGAGTGGTAAACACGGTCGTATAGACAGGTCCGGAACCTCCTACCCCTTATAGATGGGAGATCATGTCCCGCTTAACTAAGCAAAAATTGGTTCTTCCTTTCTACAACTGTGAGCGCTACTAGTATGCGAGACGCTTTTTGATTGGTCGTTGAGATTTGTAAACAACGATGGTGGCACAAGGCTTAAAGACCATAAAGACGTTTATATGGCCATGGTCCCAACTTATACGATTAGACATGTTGCGGCTCTCAAGATCGCAGCGTCGCCACTGGCCCATTTTAGAACTAAAATGGGCGTAGTTAAGCGAGACATAAACGGCATAGGAAGTTTCCGGACCTGTCTATACGACCGTGATGGGAAATTGTTATACGTTTGAGTTCGGAAAAGGTAATTTATTTTTAAGAGAAATTTTACGGTTGAAATCTTATGTTATTAAGGCGGAGGGGGTCAAAAGTTGCCAAAATTGTGCCTCTCTTTTTTTTTTTTTTTTGTTTCAAAAGTTGCCATTTAAATGCCTCTTTTTTTTTTTTTTTTTGAAAAAAACTTTAATGGTATTTTTTCATTTTGTCCATTATCAGGTTTGAGGAAGACCGAACTAATGTCAGTCAATTGAGCTGAGTAGTTTATTAGGTTCATTTGACCTAATCAGAATTATCCATATTAGAAAAAAAAACAACTCACGCGAACTCAAATATGCTTTGTGACAAGTTATGTGTCAAGTGCAACAAAACGTTGATGTTTTGTCGCAAGTCAGAACTTGTTCAAAACGTTTCCTCTTTCTGAGTGTATAAGAAAATATTTCCTTTCGTCTTAGAGTTGCGTCATTGTCTTGGGGAGGCTTTTTAAGAATTTTTTGCTTTCATAAGATAAGTCTAAGAACCATCTTTCCCCCCCCCCCGCCAAGTCGTAGCATGTCTCCGTACCAAGACATCTTTGGCCTCCCCAAAAAAAAATCTGAAATGACACATCCGATTGCTGGCGCCTCTTGACACAACAATAATTAGAAAATGAAGTTGGTTTTAAAACACACCTGCTTGAATGTTTGATTCGACTACTTATTTTTGCCCCTTCGAATTTAGAGTAAATGATTGGCCCTTAACAATTTTTCACAATTGTAACAAAGAGTCGGTACTTCTCTCTTTCTGACTTTATTTATTTTTTCGTGCTTTTTTTCTAATCCCTCCCTTCCATCGACTTAGTTTAATTTAGTTTTAAAAGTATATTATGTAAAAACTTACCGCTCCTCTTAGCCTCACAGGAGATATTTCTGCAAGGTACATCGGCGCTAATCCGGCATTCAAACCAGAATTAATCCCTATTAAAAACCTTCCTAAAATTATAAGCTCGTATGAACCAGCACTTTTCGAAACACCTTTGAACAAACAAGAAATGAAAAACATTAAAATTATGAAAATACTAAAATCGGAAAAGGCTATTTTTACTTTTTTATTTTCCTTTTACCTTGAAAAATACTTGATAAAATTACGAGAGCATTATTAAGTAATAATCCTCGTTTCCTTCCGAACCTATCAGCTACAAAACCGGTGATGCAACCCCCAATCATACCTCCCACACAAAAAATGGATACAGCAATAGACCATATCATCGTAACCTGACTTTGATCGACTTGGACGGTCCCATTTTTCTGAAGGATTTCAAATATCCAGTCTTCTATCAATTTTTGAGGAGCGTTTACCACCCCCGTGTTATACCCGTGTTGAAATGATGAGCCTAATGCAGCGGCCGTAATAGCGAAAGCCAATCGTCCGTTTAGTCCCTGAAGGAAAGAAAAAATAAATAAAATATTAATTGGGCGGAATTATCGTTAATTTAATTACCCGAAATGGGGTGGTCCAAAATTAAAAAAAAAAATTCTTCGTCTGAAGAAACAGGGAGGAAAAATGATCACGAAATAAGAAACATATTTATAAATTATTGACATTGGTTCATGTCAGATTAAAAAGAAAAAAAAAAAAAACATTGAAACACCCGCATGAAGCCAATTGGAATTAATAAATAAAATGCTTGAGTAATTAACTGATTAAAAACGAAATAGATTAGAAAATAATATGCCGACTTGGTATTTAAATGTCATAAAAACTTTTTTCTTTTTCTTTGAAGTTTTAAAGGTGTGGCCTACATAATATGAATTTTCATACAGTAATGAAATGAAAACAAGGTTGATTCGGACTGAAAAAAAAAAGCGTCAATACCGAAGTGCAAATATTGGCAGATCGCCATTGACGTATCCATCTCGTTGGCTCTTTTAAAGTCGAGCCTCCATTTGTATTTATAGAAGTCGACATTTTTATTATTATATGAGAAGTATATGTTTTACTTTCGTAATAATTTAAAATAAAATAAAAATGTCTATTGATAAACGATTTGGAAAATATCAGAATTAGACGTTTGCCTTGAGGCAAAATAATGTCGCCCAGATTTTCAATAGGTAGTGCAGAGATTAATTTTACGGTTATTAACGCCGGGTTCCTGAAAGTGTATGGTGGCGTTAGAGTATTTTTTTTTTCTTTTTTTTTTTTTTGCAAAATATGATAGCAAATCAACAGATGGAGAGAAAGATAATACGTTGATGAAATCAATTTTTTATTATTCATTACTGTTTTTTTCAAATGTAGGTCTTGCACGTTGAAACTTTCTACAAAGTCCGTTTTAAGAGGAAGCTTCAGTGAACACTAAAAGGAATGACTGTTCTGTCTAATATTCGATTTATGGCAAAAAAAAAATCCAAATTTTAGGTATAAATCGAACTCCTTTGACTTATTCTTGTACTTTCGGTACAAGTTTCAACTTGTTTCAAGTAAATATAAACACGAAAAACGAAATTAACTTTTTGTTAACCAATGTTTTGAAATTATTTGCCAGCTGCTCCAGACAAGTTGAAACTTGCACTAAAAGTTCCAGGATACCTGAAAGCAGCTCGTTAGATATGTAAACTTTGAATCTTTCACAGTAAAGCGACTATTATGCAAAACAGCCATTTTCTTCTGATATTCACTGAAACTTCCTCTTAAAATAGTTCATCCAAATTCATGTACTTATTTGATTAACTTTTTTTTTTAAGTCCAATGTTGGTTTTCTTAAGAGGAGGCTTTACGGAATACCAAAAGGAATGACTGTTTTTTCTAACTCTCGATTTAAGGGGGGAAAAATCAAATTTTAGGTATCTAACGAATTCCTTTGACTTTTTCTTGTATTTTTGGTACAAGTTTCAACTTGTTCTAAGCAAACAAAAACCAGGAAAACGAAATCAAAGTTTTTCGACTGCAAATTTTTTTTAAAATTATTTTCCCGCCGCCCGCGCCCATACATTTCAGACAAGTTGAATCTTGCACTAAAGATTCCAGGAGATACCAGAGGCGTTTAGTTAGATATCTAAAATTTGGATTTTTTCATCGTAAATCGAGTATTAGAGAAAACAGCCATTCCTTCCGGCATCCGTGAAGTCTCCTCTTAAATCTTGGAAAGATGTGAAGCGCTATTTAAGTTTTCAGAGTTTTGTTCAGTGCTGATTAAATTGTTTTCGTCCATATCTTTAAGAGTTTCAAAAAATTAAAAATCATGTGATGTGATTTCATCTTATTGGCTTACGCTTAAATGTTTTGTGAAATCTAGAGCGCGGTAACAAAATACTACACACGTGCTCTGTGCTTTAAACATTGCAAGCATTTTTGCTATATATTGTATATTTTTTTCCTGTTATCCTGCCTCTCCTCTAATTTGTCTGTGTTAGTTCGTTTCTTTTCATTTTCCTTTTGTATCACGTAATTATTTTTCTTTTGGTTTTTTCCTCACAGGTGTATTCTTTTTCTCTCTTTCTGTCAGTCTTATGCAGTACTACAGTATTACAATTTTAAAATTAAAGAAATACATAAAGTAGGTTATCAACGCAGCATTCAACTGGTTTACTTCTTGTGCTCTGTCTCCATTGTACAATTAATTGGAGTGTACAATTAATTGTATCACCGGAAAAGCTGTATATTTTTGGACTTTTTTCTTCTGCTACCACTTTTTTTTTCGTTTTCATTATTTTTAGTGTTCGAAAAAATAATCAAAACAATAAAAAAAAATTAAAAAAAAAAAAAATAACAGAAGAAAAAAGTCCAAAAATATACAGCATTTTGTACAATTAATTGTACCCTTCGATTAATTGGCCAATGGAGGCAAGACATTCCAGTTTTAGAATATAAGATTTTATTTCAAACATTTTTTTTTTTTTTTTTTGCATATCGTTTTTCAGAATTATATTATGAATTTTACATGAAAAAGCATTTAAATACCTTCTATGTATATGTTTTTATTATTTTAAGTTGCCTGAAGCCAGCCTTGAGTCTTACCCTTCCACCCTTCATAAAAAATTTTCTGGCGCATGTAGTATATGTATTTCGCCATCCTTCATATTTTAGCTAGTATTTGGAGCTCCCCCTGGAAAACTTTGAGTCTTTCCTAATCCCTCGTTCTGACTACAGGCTCACTTTTATGCATATTGAATTCAAAGTCCAATAACGAGGAGATTAATTAATAATCTATTTGTTCAATTGATTCAACTTCTGCTACTGACTTGTTATTCGCAAGAAAAAATGATATATGGCTTTTTTCAAATATTAGTATCAAGCAAGGGATAATACGGTTTCTGTAATAAAACATAAGATGTTAACTTTCACCCTTTCCTGACGGGATCCAATTATTTTTAAAAATAGATTTTATGTATATATTTGCAATATTAAAAACATCTTTAACGCCGCCGAATTGTTGTTTTTAACTAGTTACAACCTTATTCCCTTACAAGTGAGAACCTGAAGTTCGGTAATTTCTGCACATCAGTGAAGTTTGATTAGGTTGTGGTAGGTTAGGTTAAGCAAGGTTAGGTAAGGTTAGGTTATAGTAGTAGTTAGTCGTATTGTCTAGGGATCAAAATGAGTTTTCATTTGTTCTTGGGGTCACTGATTCCGAATCTGAAGCTCTTTTCTGTATAATTAGCTCTCTTTTTCCTTTGTGTTCTTCAAATTAAAATTATTTTATAAAAGTTGAAAAAAAAAAAAAAAAAAATCCGTAGCTTGGCAGGTTTTTATTGAGTTTTGGAGGGATCCATGGGAGTCAATATACCCTCCCTCCCTTCGATTGTCAAATTAAGATGAAAGTTTTTTAATTTTTATTTAAAACTATTTTATTTTTTCTAAATGCTACAAAAAAATCCATTAGCTAAACATAGGAAACCGATTTTTAGCAAAAATCAATTACCGGATTTTTTTCTTGATCTAAAATAGAAACGTGCCATTTAGGTAAAAGATAATGCCCGATTTTACAAAATTTTAAAAATAATTTATATTGTGCATTTATAGATGCCTCCGTTTTTTAAGGGTTATATTTTTAGCGTGTTAACGGAGGAGCCAGCGCAAAGAGGGGGTTGGGGGGGGGGGGTCAGAGGGACTGTGCTGCCCCTGGAAAAATTTCTGACCTATTTATTTTTCCCTATTCTCCATGTTATAAGCGGCCATTTGGAGCCCCCCCCCCCCCCCATCCACAGAAAATTTGAAATCCATTTTATTTCCTCGTCCGACCAGAAAATTCTTCTGTTTTTATTTTTAAGTTATAATTATTGCGTTGATGTTAAAATATCTTGTCAAATTCATAGATATAAACAAAATGATGTCCAAATTTTTCCAGGACATTTTTAATTTGACGTACAATTTTTTTTTTCTAAATTTTTCTCACTCCGTTTATTTATTTATTTATTTATTTTTTTAAAAATAGGGAAGTTAAGTGTTATAGCAAGTGAGGCATATTCTGGTTAAAATGAGTTCTTTACTTCATAAAAATATTATTTTAATGAAAATCAAGAAGGGTCAATGAAACAAAGTCGGAGAAAAAAATTCCAAAAATTCCGAAAAAAATCTGACATTTTGAAAAAATTAAAAAAGCGGCAAATAAAATTGTGACGTCATTGTACTATATTTCGAATTTTAAAAGTTGGTTTCCTGCTCGCGAGTCTTTCTTTTTTTGTTGGAAAAATTACAAATCAAAACATAAACAAAAAAATGGCCCATTCACGGATCAGTGTTACCAAACTTCTTTTTTTTTTTATAGTACAATTACGTCACAATTTTTTTCCCCGCGTTTCAAACGACTTTTTTTTACATCAAAATTTAACAATTTTTTACTCTTATTTTCGGTATTTTTTTAAAGTTTTACATATACCTCGGTTATTAACTCATATTTAGGAATCAAAATATAAAATAAAAAAAAAATGCTTAACTTCCCTATTAAAGGTAGAATATTTTTGAAGTTTTTCAAATATTAACAGGGTGTCCACTGTGCTATAATTCCTATAAAATCCTATATTTTAATATTTGGTCCTATAATCCTATAAAGTCCTACGATCCTATCCTATATTTTTACTACAAGAAGCCAGAACGGGTTAATTTGGCTTATTTTCATACAATTTTTTTTTTTTTTTCAAAATTTTCGTCGCTCCGCCCTTGGCTTCGCTCGATTTTTGCCAAATAAAATAATTTAAGTTTTAAATGTAAAAACGAAAATTAACTCATTTTGGGCTCCAAACGACACAATGACAGAAGTCATGTAAATAATCCTCTTGCTCTAAATGAAGTCTTGAAGAAAGCTGCTTGTTTTGAGTCCTATATTTTTTAAAAAATGGACCTATGAAGCCCTATAAAAGTCCTCAATTTTCGTTTTCATTAATCAGTAGACAACCTGATTAACTAAAAGCCAATAAAATCACACATTGAACTCGACCATCATCATGACATTTATGTCCTAACCTCAAAAACCGATTGATGAAAAAAAAAAAAAATTCATTTTGAAATTCCATCAATCATTTGACACAGTAAATTAAAAGTTAAACACGAAGTAACAGCAAAAAAAAAAAAAATACTTCTGAGATTAGTGTATTGCTTAAATACATAATTATTATGATAATTATGTTTGCATACGCTCTGTCTTTATTTACTAAACAGTCGACGTCAATGCATCAAAAACGCCGGTAAGGAGAAAAAAAAAATAAAGATGAAATTACCTTTAATTTTTTAAGTTTTTTCGTAGAAACCGATCCATTTTGCTCGGTTGTCGTTTCTTGAGTCATTTTTATCCCGATTTCTTTGCTATTTTTTTAAGGAAAAAAAAAAAAAAGGTTTCAATAACCTTACATCCCGGTAAAGCATGCGAGACTAGATCCGCTATATACCAATCGTTACACCCATACAAGAAACACTGAAGCATTTCAAAGTAAAAGAATTCATTTTCTGTGAATGGATGTGAATTCGTCAATAAGCTAAGTATTAAAAGTGAGTTTTATTATTTGAAGTTTTTTTTTTCTTTTTATGATTTTTTTTTCTTCTTTTTGATGACGCCCTATTCCAGTCGACTTCAGGAGTGGTCAAATGCCTGCTTGGTCTGACATGTACATTCGAAGGGTGAATTTTAATGTGCTAAAAAAAAAGAGGGAAAGTTAAAAGAGTCGTAAAACGACTGAAAAGAAACAGGTGGCCACCATGTTCGTTTTTTTATTTGATTTATTTTCTTTTTAATTTTTTGCCCGCCAAAAAAGTTTTGAATTTTTCGTTGTTTTTCTTTTTTCGAAAAATTTGGACAACCCCTGGTGTACACAGTACTTGTCAAAACCAACATTAGTCTTCGTTGTCAGTGTACCGAAAACGAGTTTTTCTGTCCTCGGTCGGTGATTTTAAAATTAGGGTGGGTACTCATTTTTTTTGTAGACTGTCCCTTTAAACCGGCACGTCTTGAAATAAGTTAATAGACTTTTTTTTTTTTTTTTTTTTGTGAGAGCGTTATCTGCGTAGGTCGGTTAGTGACAATTAACTTCATTTGTTCCCGAAGATAACTTAAAGATGACACTACAACTTATGTTTATATTTTTTATTATTTTTATTATTTATTTTTTTTTTTAAATTAGGTAAACGACTTTTAATCGCTCCTGAACAGGGATCCAAATCCGATGCCGTTGCCGGCCGGCTTAAATCTCGGGTCTATGCCGATGCCGCATAATATGGAATATTATTAGTTGAACTCCCGATTCCGATTCCGGTACCGATACCCGATGCCGATGCCGACGCCACGAGCATTGGTCAAATCCGATGCCGCCTCTGATTCCGATTTTAGTGGGGAAAAAAATCATATAGCCATTCTAGACGATTTTTAAAATCAGAAGTCCAATTCCTATGCCGATGCCGATGCCGATGCCGATGCCAATTCCGTATTATTTATTTAACTCCCGATCCGATTCCGATTCTGATGCCGATTCCGTATTATTTATTTTACCCCCGATTCCGATTCCGGTACTGACACCCGACACCCGATACCGATGCCGATGCCGATGCCAATGCCGATGCCGATGCCAATGCCATGAGCATTGATCCTATCCTATGCCGACATCTATTATATCCGAAGTTACCTCTGATTCCGATTTTAGTGAAAAAAAAAAATCATATAGCCATTCTAGACAATTTTTAAAATCAGGGGTCTGATTCCGATTCCGATGCCGGAGCCGATGCCGATGCCAGCACTAACAATGCCGTAGTGCCGATGGCGATGCCGATTTCGGAAATTTAAAAAAATCCGATGCCGATGCCGATGCATCGGCCAAAATTTTTAAGCTTCAGACCCTTGCTCCTGAAAAACTTCGTTGGCCTATATTTCCTTAGGGCACTTATTTGCAGTGTAACTGTCCAATGACATAGGAATAACGCTAAGCAAGGTCATAAATAAACACTTTTTTTTTTGTATACACGGCGGAACAATTTTTATGGCCGTTTTTCCTATATTTCCCTCAACAAAATCACGCCACAAAAATTGATCCAGCCGTATCAATAAATACGAGCAGCCGGTAAACTACTTACATGCTGTCTCCCGGCAGCTCCAACTGCCGTGCCTTCCCTCACGTAGATGGGAGCATCCAAATCGCTGACGCTTGACGATATCGAATTCTGTCGAGACCTACTTTTTCTACCCGGAGGAACTTGGAGGAGGGCTGCTGCTGTTTGCGGACGGAGGGGATGATCCTCTTCGATGTAACCGATACCGTCATCTTCGTTTTTCAGTCTGGACATTACTTTTTTTTACAACACCTATAAAAATTTTTCAATTTTTTTTTTTTTTTTTATCTTTTCGACTTTTCGTTCACTGACATCACGATAAAAAGAAAAATTTTTTATTTAGGCCTACCTATATCACAGACGATTCCCACTCAAAAACGAAAAAAAAAAAAAAAAAAAAAAAAAAACCGCGTACTTTTGCACTTGACGTTGACTCTTAAAAGAGTAACGCGAATTTAAAAATTTGTTGTTTTCTGACTCTTGGCTTTGGGACATCATTTCCAAAATAGATATTTTGAGAGAAAATAAACAAGTGGGTTTGTTGTCTCGTGTACCATAAACTGCGGGCATTTCCCTGATGATAAAAAAAAAAAAAAAAAATTTGAATTATTTTGAGAATTGTCATCTGAGAAGACTGCATTATCAAAAAGCAGAGCTTTGATAATAAAACGCATGGATGAAATTCAATACATTTTTGGGTCGACTCTTAGCGTTTCTTATTTTTTTTAAAAGATGGCCTTCTATATCGTAAAACATTTTCCTTTTCAAAAAATTTGGAAGTTGCATGTTCAGTGAACTCTTAAATTTTTTTTATCGAAATCATCTTTCCCTTACTGAAAATCTGGAACGCATTTGGGTTAAGAGATTTATTTTTCGTACAAACCTGCGGTACGCAAGTACAAACCTGCTCCGCTCAACCGCTCTGATCGACTTCGTATTCTCGGAGTGGGAATTATGTAGTGCATACTGAATGCCTACCGAAGATTAAATGGTAAAAAAGTAAAGACTTTGCCTTAAGGTTTTGAGGACGTTAAGGAATATTATTGAAGAATGAAACCGACGATGAAAGATCAAAGGGCAAAGGTCAGAAATTCCGAAAGCTTTAAAACTGAATATTAAGGTCGAAGAGCGGCAGTGAAAAAAAGCGCAGAGATTAGAGATTGAAGGGAGAAGATGGAGAATCATGAAGATTGAAAAATGAAAACAAAGCCGTTGTAAAAAATTAAATTTATGCCTTAAAATTGGATTCTTTTTTTTTTTCTACAATTTTTCTACGCCACCAATAAAAATTGCAATCTGTTCGATCGTGAAATTTCCTATGCAATCTATTGGTAAAAATTTCAAATTGTGCAAAGTGCCCATTATTCCGATCGACCTAGTAAAAATATTTCACATGGAAATTAGGGTGGCTCATTTTGAAGGTCAATTTTTTAATTCTCGCTCCCTGGGCAAAAAAATCATTCGTTTATATGTAAAAAGAAGCCTGAATTTTTTTTAGATCGAAAAAAAGTTTTTTGGCTCAGGCCCAGGGGTTTGAAGTTTTTAGGGCCGAAATGGTGCTCAATTAACATCTTTTAATATAAAAAATTGTCCTTTATAGGGTATATTAGGTACGTATTGAGCTTCCTAAAAAAAAAAATATTCGGTTCGAAAATGTTGACCCGTTGGCCGCCCAGGCAGGATTATACTAGAAAAACGGGGATGGCTGTAACAGGGTAACGGCAGAAAATTTTGAAAATTCAAAAATAGCCAAAATGTGCCCAAAATATATAGAAACAATGATCCAAATGTAATTTCGACGCCAAACATTTTTTACCCTATGTTAACCCCATTTTTCCTTATTTTGGCTCTTTTTTTCCTAAAAATTTGCTCTTTTAAAGCCAAAAAGTGAATTTTCAACGCATGTAACTACCCAAATTAACAAAACTGGATAAGTTCCAAAGTAAAAAATTGGAATTTCAAATTTTTGGGCATTTCTAATTTTTTTAAAAATCTTCACTCCATTTTTAATATTAATAAATTGATTTTTAATCAATTTTTTAAAAATTGAAAATTTCCAAAAATTTTAAATTTCAATTTTTTTTGTAGAACTTATTAAATTTAAAAAAATGTTTTTTCAATAAAATTTTAAATGAATTTTTTCAATAATCAAAAATTATCAAAGTTTTCGTTTCAAAAAATTTTAATGATCCCCCTAAATCCTCGAAGTCCTGATGACTTGCCACAAGATATTTTATTTTGTTTTGCAACTATTGGTGGCACTGTCGGACATTTCTTATCCGAATCAATCCGAAAACGATAATTATTGTTTAATGAAATAAAAACCTAATATCTCTTTAATTTTTATTTTAAAAACGTGTATCATGGATTAAACAAGATGAATATTGCACATTTTTAATATTCAAGTAACTTAAATTAAATATTTTCTTTTAAAAAATTGAACAAAAGTTTAACATTGTCCAATGCGGAGGATCGCTTATGTTTAGGTTATGTTATTACTACGAAGCTACAAAAAACGAAGTAAAAATATAATTTTTCTACTGGTATGTATTTCATATAGTTATTTTATTTACATTGTTTAGTGTGAAATTGTTTGATACACGCGAGCAGTAACAGTATTTTCATAACATAATATACTGTATAAGTTCTACATACAGTTAGTCGCCATTTTGTTTGTTTACAAAATACATACAGGTCAGGCAACTGCATAAGGTAAAAGCACCAATTATTGACCAGGCACCAATTACTGACCAGTCCATAAGCTAAACACGTATACCATAAAAGGAAATCTTGTTTAGCTTATGGACTGGTCAGTAATTGGTGCCTGGTCAATAATTGGTGCTTTTACCTTAGTCTTTTAAACAGGTCAGGAAACTCCTATCTTAAATGTATGGGAGATGGTGTCCGGCTTAACTGCACAGATTTTAGTTCCACCCAAATACCACCCGTCGCGCTAGTTGCATTCAGGACGCTTTTCATTGGTCGTTGCCATTTCAAAACAAATATGGAGGATTGAGATTATTGTGTTTGTAATCTTTGAGGTGATTTTTTTTTTTTTTTTTTCAGTATTAAATGTTAAATATAGTGTATACGCATAGCAAAACGCGTAAAACGCTATTTGAAGTATATTTAAAAAGCAATTAAAGGTGTAATACATCAAAAAATAATACGCGTCATTTGAAAACATTAATTACAGAGGCAACTATAATCGGTTTGAATGTACGTCCCGAAAGATCGCTGCGCCATCTGTTGCCTGCTTCACCGAACTAAAATTCGTGTACTTAAGCCGGACACTTTCGGGGGGGTAAGTTTCCTGACCTGTTTAAAAGACTATGGGCAACTGCTATCTTGAAAAGTGTCCCCCGAATTTGAAGCAGGAGAATAGTTGCAAATTTGCTCGATAGATGGCTGGAGCTGTAGTTAGGGAATCACGTGATATGCCCTCCATCCAATCAAAACTTTCAAAACACTTTTTTTATGCTGGCTACCAGAAGACGTGATTCCCTAACTACAGCTCCAGCCATCTATCGAGCAATATGTGAACTATTCTTCTGCTTCAATTTCGGGGGACATTTTTGTCCATATGAGGGATACCCGAGTTGCCTGACCTGTATGTTATGTAAGATCGTGCCGACAGCCGAGGTGATGACTTGCGACAAGTGAGAAAATGTCTTGGTACAAAACAAAAGCGTTCAAAGCATAATAACCGCTCATGCTATGTTAATTTGTTTTCTGAGTGTATTGTATCCAGCAGAAGGTTTTTTATGTTTAATGTTGAAAATAGTATGCAACAAATTTGAGGGCCGGTGAAAGTAAATCGCTTCTTCTGAATTTGTTTTAACCGCCTAAAAATCCTTCCCCCCCCCCCTTTTAGTTTTTCTATTTTTCTTGTTACAAAAACTTCTTTGAGTGATTTTCCCCTTCTCGCTTTTCTACGAAATCGCAGAGTCCCTTCTAATCTGTCTGGTTGAATACAAAGCAATCTCATCAAATGAAAAGCCTGCCATTTTTCATCCAATTAAAGACCGTGTTTTACTGGAAATTCAGAAGTTCAAAAATATAGCGTATGAGTTTTCCGTTTGAGGTTTGGGGAATCAACAGACGAACGGATTTCAATGATTTTCATTTCACTTTTTCTTGGCAAAGAAAGAAAATGAAAAGAGTAATTTTATAAACAAAAAATACGACGCCAGTTAATTTTGTTGTTGCACATTATTCAAGAAAGCACGTGATTGATCTGATGTAGAATTTTTTATTTTAATTTTTTTTTCTGCCTAGGATGTCTTCAAAATCGCATTTTGCGGTGTTCATAGGAATGTTTTTAAGGAAAAATCGGTTTAAAAGGATCGGATTGACACAAAAATATTTCGCTAGGGAGGGAGACCTTCTCTTATTAATATTCGATTGTAAAATAAATACCGTAGTCATTCACATGACTTAATGACGTCCGTCATGTGCGTAACGGCTTTCTAAAATTGGCATCGACATAAGCAAACTTAATGTACGTTGAGCTTTCAGGCGGTTGACAATTGATTTTATTAAAGAAGGGGGGAAAAAACCGTTTTTTTTAATACAGTACCTAATTTTTTTCTTTAAATTTTTTGCACTTCCACGAGTTTATAATCGTATGTTTTTTAACCCACGTCTATTTTTCTGGATGAGCGCCATTGAGTATCTATTTTTAATTATGCTCTTTTAAAAGTTAGTTTTGTTTTTCGGAAAAGAAAAATATTCCTAGAAAATATGACCTTCCATCCTTCATTTATTTATTTATTTATTTTTATATTTAATTCGTTAGTTTACCGATTGGAAAATTTTTTTTCTTTGCAGGTTTAATCATGTCCAAGGGTAAATTTTTGGATTCTCTACGCCTTTTAGTAAAAGGAGGAGCTGGAGGAATGGGGCTACCTAAATATGGAGGTGTCGGAGGAAAAGGAGGGGACGTGTACGTAGAAGCAGAGAAAGGTAAGCGGAAAAGGAGTAGCCGTAATTTATTAATACTCCATCTGTCCCAAAATGCTTTGTGTTTTATTTCCCATTTCGTAAACTTTTGATTTTTATCGGAACTGTTTGTACCACTTAACCCGCCCACCTGAGGACTATATTTCACACCATCCCTCCCCGGAGGTCCCCCCCCCTCCCCCTTCGGGAAAAAAATTAGTGAATAAATGCAAATGGCGGACGTTCACCGATAACCTCTTAGATACGAATTTGAGGGAAAAAGCAACTACTTTCTAAGGTGAACGTCCACCATATTGGATTTTTAAAAACCGACCTCAGGATCAAAATCAACGTCCTAAAAAACCCCCGTAACAAACATTTCTGGACCATCTAATGGAATTTTAAAAATTCACTCCCTTGGTCGGACACTCAACATATTTAATTTTTTTTGGGGGCTTGAGACAATTGCAAAAAATTTTCTTGTGGGGGATTCTTGTTTACGGTAACGTACTCTCTCATTTCCGACCACCTAAACATTTTTCTCTTCCGTTTCCGAAATGGGGTGAAGAATAGTACAATTTTTTTATTTTTTCCATTTCTTTACTAATTTTTTCCCAAAGGGGGGACCCCGGGGGGGGGGGATGGGGGAGATGGGGGGGTGTTGTGAAATAGTGCTCGGGGTTAAGTGGTACAAACAGTTTCGGCAAAAATCAAAAGCTTACAAAATGGGATATAAAAATGAGAAGCACAAATAGTATTTTTCTTTACAGGTGTCGAAGGTAAATATTTCAAGTACGAGACCAAGTTTACGGGTCGAGGCGAAGCCGAGGGCCGTAATTGGTCGAGTCTTGAAATTTACCTTCGTTACCTGCAAAGAAAAATATTTTTATTCCGAGGAAAGCAGATTTTATGGTCTACTTTTCAGTCCAAGGAATGAAAAAAGTATTTTGGGACAGAGGGGGAATGAGTGGAAAAAATGTTTACAAAATTCAGCACCTTCACTCTTATTCTGCAGGGTAAGGGTCTTTTTCAAGTCATTAGAATTTACAATTAATTTTTTTTTTTTTTTTTTTTTTTTTTTTTTAGATTTGACGTTATTAAAGGTGAAAAAGACTTATTCCAATTCCATAGTAACAGCGCACAGAGGAGATGATAGCAAAAAATCGAAAATATTCGGTGAAGCGGGCGAGGATAAAGTAATTTCAGTGCCGGTAGGAGTTACCATTTATGACAATTACCAAAGGAAATTAGGTAATTATGGTTTTGAATGAATCTTTCGTGTTCGTTAAAGTGTGGAGATTCAGACTGTTAAAAGTTACTTGTCACCCTTTCTTTTTATTTATTTTTAACTCAATTTTTTTTTTTTTTTTTTAATTCAAGGAGATTTAAACGCTGAACGCGAAAAATTACTAGTTGCTCGCGGAGGCTATGGAGGGTCTCCCACCACTCATCCAGCATTTTCGGGGGGAGAAGGAGAAGAAGTAATCATTAATTTAGATTTGAAATTAATAGCAGATGTGGGATTGGTAGGATTCCCTAATGCTGGGAAATCGACTTTATTAAAAGCTATTTCAAGAGCGAATCCCCGAATAGCAGCCTATGCTTGTGAGTAATCATGTCTTAGATTGAACAACTGTCAAATTTTGCGATTCATTGAGATACTGAAAGTCAAAAGCAGTTATAAGAAAATCAAATTAATTCGTTTTTTTTCTGTTCATAGTTACGACTTTAAAACCAAATTTAGGAGTTGTTCAGTATCCTGATTTGCGGCAAATTCGAGTAGCTGATTTACCAGGACTAATAGAAGGAGCATCGTATAATTTAGGAATGGGACATAAATTTCTAAAACATGTAGAGCGTACAAAAATTCTTTTAATGGTAGTTGACATTAACGGTTTTCAACTGAATCCTGCTCAAAGTTTTCGGAACGCCTTAGATTGTGTGATATTATTGAACAAAGTAAGTTTCCATGACTTTTTCTGCCGTTTCTGTGTACCCTGTACTTACATTGTTCTATTTTTTCTAAAGGAATTAGAATTATACAAAGAAGAACTACTTGATAAACCTGCAATGCTCGTTGTAAATAAAATAGATCTGCCCGGAGCTACAGAGAAATTTAATAAAATGAAACCTTTTATGGAAAATTTAGAAAGTAAGATGACATTTTTTTAAAAAAATGGTATAATGATACTTTTGAAAACCTTTCTAATGTTTTTTCTTATTTTTTTTAGGTTTAGTCGACCAAATCCCGGAAAAATATAAACCTACAAAATTGTTAAAATTCAAAAACATTTTGCCCATTTCGGCGAAAACGGATCCAGAATCTGCGAATAGTGTAAAAAAGATAATTCGCGAGGCGTTGGATGAAATATATGAAGAAAGTAATGACACTTTTGAATTTAAAAAAGAATCAGACGCATTAGAAGAAATTAGGAAAAAAAATTCAGAATTCAATGCTAGATTGTTATAAATAAGTAGAATTCGTTATATACATCGATTTTTTAAACTAAAATAGAATCAATGAAATTCTGAAATTCATGGAACCTTTTTTTTACAAAATCTGGTCAGAGAAAAACTTAACTCAACCTATACTGTCCTCAACTCCCTACCATTTTTCTTAATTTAATTCTCCTACCTTTTTTTACTATTTTGCTCCTTTTAAGCCAATCATGAAGGATTAGGTTCGGATTGGTTCCGTATGGTCAATGCGCACCGACTCAAGTTAAGTTAGGTTGGGTTAGGTTAGAATACGTTATGTTAAGTTCGAATAGGTTACGGGCCATGGTATCTTCGACAACTACCTCCTCCGATTTGGACTCATCGATTCCGATGAATGCTGGTACTGCGGGGAAGCCGATGATCCTGAGCGCACCATGTACCGATGCGACAGATGAGAAGTCATCCGGAACCGTGCATACCAAGAAGTAGGCGAAACCCTTACCCCCGAAAATACGATCTCGAAGATGCTGGAATCCGAAGCGCACTGGAACACCGTGGTAGGATTCATCACCCAGGTGATGAAAAACAAGGAGGAGACAGAAAGAACCATGGGACGATAAGGGCTAAAAAAAAGGGTCGGATAGCTTACATATGGTCAATGCGCACCCACTGAGGTTGGATTACGTTATGTTAGGTTAGGCTAGGCTTGGATAGGTCACATATGGCCAATGCGCAAGAACTAAAGTTGGGTTAGGTTAGGTTAAGTTAGGTTTCGATAGGTCAAGTTTAGTCAATGCTTTAAGTTGGGTTATGTTGGATTAGGTTAGGATAGGTTAGATTACGTCAAGTTAAAGCGACCCATCAGGTAAAATCCACACACGCTTCCTGCACCCCCTCCAACGACTAAAGCCTTCGCTACTGGGTTTTCGTAGGCGCTGATTTTCAAAATATAGTCCATTTTTCGATCAGAGAAAATTCCGAGCCGAGAGATTCAATTTTTGTTCAAAAAAATTAAAACTAGCTCCGGTTTTTCATAAATACCCGCTCCGGACGGCGTCAGATCGAAAAACTGACTTCACCAGTGCAGTCGATTCAGAAGCTTCCAAAACCCCTAGAACCAGCTTCGAACCCTTATTTTATGCAAGTTGATTTTTTCGTCAAAAATGGAAAAATGAGAAGGGGGGGTCGTTCTCATTTTTCCTGATTTTGGTCAAAATCTAAGGTGCCGTTTTTTTGTGTGGGTAAGGGGTTTTCGAGGGTGTAGATTCCGAATATGATGTCCATTTTCCGATACGAGTCGATTCCGAGCCGAAAGATGCGTTTTTTGTTCAAAAAAATCGAAACTAGCTTCGGTTATCCTGGAGTATCCGGTCCGGATGGCGGCGGATCAAAAAACAGACTTCACCAGTCGATTCAGAAGCTTCCAAAACCCCTAGAACCAGCTTCGAACCCTTATTTTATGCAAGTTGATTTTTGAGTCAAAAATTAAAAAGATGAGAAGGGGGGGTCGTTCTCATTTTTCCCGATTTTGGTCAAAATCTAAGGTGCCGTTTTTTTGTGTGGGTAAGGGGTTTTCGAGGGTGTAGATTCCGAATATGATGTCCATTTTCCGATCCGAGTCGATTCCAAACCGGGAGATGCGTTTTTTGTTCAAAAATATCGAAACTAGCTTCGGTTATCCTGGAGTATCCGGTCCGGATGGCGGCGAATCAAAAAACGGACTTCACCAGTCGATTCAGAAGCTTCCAAAACACCTAGAACCACCTTCGAACCCTTATTTTATGCAAGTTGATTTTTGAGTCAAAAATGAAAATAATGAGAAGGGGGGGTCGTTCTCATTTTTCCCGATTTTGGTCAAAATCTAAGGTGACGTTTTTTTGTGTGGGTAAGGGGTTTTCGAGGGTGTAGATTCCGAATATGATGTCCATTTTCCGATCCGAGTCGATTCCGAGCCGGGAGATGCGTTTTTTGTTCAAAAATATCGAAACTAGCTTCGGTTATCCTGAAGTATCCGGTCCGGATGGCGTCGGATCAAAAAACGGGCTTCACCAGTCGATTCAGAAGCTTCCAAAACCCCTAGAACCAGCATCGAACCCTTATTTTATGCAAGTTGATTTTTGAGTCAAAAATGAAAAACATGAGAAGGGGGGGTCGTTCTCATTTTTCCCGATTTTGGTCAAAATCTAAGGTGCCGTTTTTTTGTGGGGGTAAGGGGTTTTCGAGGGTGTAGTTTCCGAATATGATGTCCATTTTCCGATCCGAGTCGATTCCGAGCCGGGAGATGCGTTTTTTGTTAAAAAAAAATCGAAACTAGCTTCGGTTATCCTGGAGTATCGGGTCCTGATGGCGTCTGATCAAAAAACGAACTTCACCAGTCCATTCAGAAGCTTCGAATACCCCTAGAACGAGCTTCGAACCCTTATTTTATGCAAGTTGATTTTTGAGTCAAAAATGAAAAAAATGAGAAGGGGGGGTCGTTCTCATTTTTCCCGATTTTGGTCAAAATCTAAGGTGCCGTTTTTTTGTGTGGGTAAGGCGTTTTCGAGGGTGTAGATTCCGAATATGATGTCCATTCTCCGATACGAGTCGATTCCGAGCCGAAAGATGCGTTTTTTGTTCAAAAAAATCGAAACTAGCTTCGGTTATCCTGGAGTATCCGGTCCGGATGGCGTCGGAACAAAAAACCGACTTCACCAGTCGATTCAGAGGCTTCGAAAACCCCTAGAAATACCTTCAAACACTTATTTTATGCAAGTTGATTTTTGAGTCAAAAATTAAAAAGATGAGAAGGGGGGGTCGTTCTCATTTTTCCCGATTTTGGTCAAAATCTAAGGTGCCGTTTTTTTGTGTGGGTAAGGGGTTTTCGAGGTTGTAGATTCCGAATATGATGTCCATTCTCCGATACGAGTCGATTCCGAGCCGAAAGATGCGTTTTTTGTTCAAAAAAATCGAAACTAGCTTCGGTTATCCTGGAGTATCCGGTCCGGATGGCGGCGGATCAAAAAACGGACTTCACCAGTCGATTCAGAAGCTTCCAAAACCCCTAGAACCAGCTTCGAACCCTTATTTTATGCAAGTTGATTTTTTAGTCAAAAATGAAAATAATGAGAAGGGGGGGTCGTTCTCATTTTTCCCGATTTTGGTCAAAATTAATGGTGCCGTTTTTTTGTGTGAAACAGGGGTTTACGAGGGTGTAGTTTCCGAATATGATGTCCATTTTCCGATCCGAGTCGATTCCGAGCCGGGAGATGCGGTTTTTGTTCAAAAATATCGAAACTAGCTTCGGTTATCCTGGAGTATCCGGTCCAGATGACGGCGAATCCAAAAACGGACTTCACCAGTCGATTGGGAAGCTTCCAAAACCCCTAGAACCAGCTTCGAACCCTTATTTTATGTAAGTTGATTTTTGAGTCCAAAATGAAAAACATGAGAAGGGGGGGTCGTTCTCATTTTTCCCGATTTTGGTCAAAATCTAAGGTGCCGTTTTTTTGTGTGGGTAAAGGGTTTTCGAGGGTGTAGATTCCGAATATGATGTCCATTCTCCGATACGAGTCGATTCCGAGCCGAAAGATGCGTTTTTTGTTCAAAAAAATCGAAACTAGCTTCGGTTATCCTGGAGTATCCGGTCCGGATGGCGTCGGAACAAAAAACCGACTTCACCAGTCGATTCAGAGGCTTCGAAAACCCCTAGAAATACCTTCAAACACTTATTTTATGCAAGTTGATTTTTGATTCAAAAATTAAAAAGATGAGAAGGGGGGGTCGTTCTCATTTTTCCCGTTTGTCAAAATCTAAGGTGCCGTTTTTTTGTGTGGGTAAGGGGTTTTCGAGGGTGTAGATTCCGAATATGATGTCCATTCTCCGATACGAGTCGATTCCGAGCCGAAAGATGCGTTTTTTGTTCAAAAAAATCGAAACTAGCTTCGGTTATCCTGGAGTATCCGGTCCGGATGGCGGCGGATCAAAAAACGGACTTCACCAGTCGATTCAGAAGCTTCCAAAACCCCTAGAACCAGCTTCGAACCCTCATTTTATGCAAGTTGATTTTTGAGTCAAAAATTAAAAAGATGAGAAGGGGGGGTCGTTCTCATTTTTCCCGATTTTGGTCAAAATCTAAGGTGCCGTTTTTTTGTGGGGGTAAGGGGTTTTCGAGGGTGTAGTTTCCGAATATGATGTCCATTTTCCGATCCGAGTCGATTCCGAGCCGGGAGATGCGTTTTTTGTTAAAAAAAATCGAAACTAGCTTCGGTTATCCTGGAGTATCCGGTCCTGATGGCGTCTGATCAAAAAACGGACTTCACCAGTCCATTCAGAAGCTTCGAATACCCCTAGAACGAGCTTCGAACCCTTATTTTATGCAAGTTGATTTTTGAGTCAAAAATTAAAAAGATGAGAAGGGGGGGTCGTTCTCATTTTTCCCGATTTTGGTCAAAATCTAAGGTGCCGTTTTTTTGTGTGGGTAAGGGGTTTTCGACAGTGTAGTTTCCGAATATGATGTCCATTTTCCGATCCGAGTCGATTCCGAGCCGGGAGATGCGTTTTTTGGTTAAAAAAAATCGAAACTAGCTTCGGTTATCCTGGAGTATCCGGTCCTGATGGCGTCTGATCAAAAAACGGACTTCACCAGTCCATTCAGAAGCTTCGAATACCCCTAGAACGAGCTTCGAACCCTTATTTTATGCAAGTTGATTTTTGAGTCAAAAATTAAAAAGATGAGAAGGGGGGGTCGTTCTCATTTTTCCCGATTTTGGTCAAAATCTAAGGTGCCGTTATTTTGTGTGGGTAAGGGGTTTTCGACGGTGTAGATTCCGAATATGATGTCCATTTTCCGATCCGAGTCGATTCCGAGCCGGGAGATGCGTTTTTTGTTAAAAAGAATCGAAAATAGCTCCGGTTATCCTGGAGCATCCGGTCCGGATGGCGTCGGATCAAAAAACGGCCTTCACCAGTCGATTCAGAAGCTTCGAATACCCCTAGAACCAGCTTCGAACCCTTATTTTATGCAAGTTGATTTTTGAGTCAAAAATTAAAAAAATAAGAAGGGGGGGTTGTTCTCATTTTTCCCGATTTTGGTCAAAATCTAAGGTGCCGTTTTTTTGTGTGGGTAAGGGGTTTTCGAGGGTGTAGATTCCGAATATGATGTCCATTCTCCGATCCGAGTCGATTCCGAGCCGGGAGATGCGTTTTTTGTTAAAAAAAAGTCGAAACTAGCTTCGGTTATCCTGGAGTATCCGGTCCTGATGGCGTCGGATCAAAAAACGGACTTCACCAGTCGATTCAGAAGCTTCGAATACCCCTAGAACCAGCTTCGAACCCTTATTTTATGCAAGTTGATTTTTGAGTCAAAAATTAAAAAAATAAGAAGGGGGGGTCGTTCTCATTTTTCCCGATTTTGGTCAAAATCTAAGGTGCCGTTTTTTTGTGTGGGTAAGGGGTTTTCGAGGGTGTAGATTCCGAATTTGATGTCCATTTTGCGATCCCAGTCGATTCCGAGCCGGGAGATGCGTTTTTTGTTCATAAATATCGAAACTAGGTTCGGTTATCCTGGAGTATTCGGTCCGGATGGCGTCTGATCAAAAAACGGACTTCACCAGTCGATTCAGAAGCTTCCAAAACACCTAGAACCACTTCAAACCCTTATTTTATGCAAGTTGATTTTTGAGTCAAAAATGAAAAAAATGAGAAGGGGGGGTCGTTCTCATTTTTCCCGATTTTGGTCAAAATCTAAGGTGCCGTTTTTTTGTGTGGGTAAGGGGTTTTCGACGGTGTAGTTTCCGAATATGATGTCCATTCTCGGATCCGAGTCGATTCCGAGCCGGGAGATGCGTTTTTGGTTAAAAAAAATCGAAACTAGCTTCAGTTATCCTGGAGTATTCGGTCCGGATGGCGGCGGATCAAAAAACAGACTTCACCAGTCGATTCAGAAGCTTCCAAAACCCCTAGAACCAGCTTCGAACCCTTATTTTATGCAAGTTGATTTTTGAGTCAAAAATTAAAAAGATGAGAAGGGGGGGTCGTTCTCATTTTTCCCGATTTTGGTCAAAATCTAAGGTGCCGTTTTTTTGTGTGGGTAAGGGGTTTTCGAGGGTGTAGATTCCGAATATGATGTCCATTTTCCGATCCGAGTCGATTCCGAGCCGGGAGATGCGTTTTTTGTTCAAAAATATCGAAACTAGCTTCGGTTATCCTGGAGTATCCGGTCCGGATGGCGGCGAATCAAAAAACGGACTTCACCAGTCGATTCAGAAGCTTCCAAAACACCTAGAACCACCTTCGAACCCTTATTTTATGCAAGTTGATTTTTGAGTCAAAAATGAAAATAATGAGAAGGGGGGGTCGTTCTCATTTTTCCCGATTTTGGTCAAAATCTAAGGTGCCGTTTTTTTGTGTGGGTAAGGGGTTTTCGAGGGTGTAGATTCCGAATATGATGTCCATTCTCCGATACGAGTCGATTCCGAGCCGAAAGATGCGTTTTTTGTTCAAAAAAATCGAAACTAGCTTCGGTTATCCTGGAGTATCCGGTCCGGATGGCGGCGGATCAAAAAACGGACTTCACAAGTCGATTCAGAAGCTTCCAAAACCCCTAGAACCAGCTTCGAACCCTTATTTTATGCAAGTTGATTTTTGAGTCAAAAATGAAAAAAATGAGAAGGGGAGTCGTTCTCATTTTTCCCGATTTTGGTCAAAATCTAAGGTGCCGTTTTTTGTGTGGGTAAGGGTTTTCGACGGTGTAGTTTCCGAATATGATGTCCATTCTCCGATCCGAGTCGATTCCGAGCCGGGAGATGCGTTTTTGGTTAAAAAAAATCGAAACTAGCTTCGGTTATCCTGGAGTATCCGGTCCGGATGGCGGCGGATCAAAAAACAGACTTCACCAGTCGATTCAGAAGCTTCCAAAACCCTAGAACCACTTCGAACCCTTATTTTATGCAAGTTGATTTTTGAGTCAAAAATGAAAATAATGAGAAGGGGGGTCGTTCTCATTTTTCCCGATTTTGGTCAAAATCTAAGGTGCCGTTTTTTTGTGTGGGTAAGGGGTTTTCGAGGGTGTAGATTCCGAATATGATGTCCATTCTCCGATACGAGTCGATTCCGAGCCGAAGATGCGTTTTTTGTTCAAAAAATCGAAACTAGCTTCGGTTATCCTGGAGTATCCGGTCCGGATGGCGGCGGATCAAAAAACGGACTTCAGCAGTCGATTCAGAAGCTTCCAAAACCCCTAGAACCAGCTTCGAACCCTTATTTTATGCAAGTTGATTTTTTAGTCAAAAATGAAAATAATGAGAAGGGGGGGTCGTTCTCATTTTTCCCGATTTTGGTCAAAATTAATGGTGCCAATTTTTTGTGTGAAACAGGGGTTTACGAGGGTGTAGTTTCCGAATATGATGTCCATTTTCCGATCCGAGTCGATTCCGAGCCGGGAGATGCGGTTTTTGTTCAAAAATATCGAAACTAGCTTCGGTTATCCTGGAGTATCCGGTCCAGATGACGGCGAATCCAAAAACGGACTTCACCAGTCGATTGAGAAGCTTCCAAAACCCCTAGAACCAGCTTCGAACCCTTATTTTATGTAAGTTGATTTTGAGTCCAAAATGAAAAAATGAGAAGGGGGGGTCGTTCTCATTTTTCCCGATTTTGGTCAAAATCTAAGGTGCCGTTTTTTTGTGTGGGTAAGGGGTTTTCGAGGGTGTAGATTCCGAATATGATGTCCATTCTCCGATACGAGTCGATTCCGAGCCGAAAGATGCGTTTTTTGTTCAAAAAAATCGAAACTAGCTTCGGTTATCCTGGAGTATCCGGTCCGGATGGCGGCGGATCAAAAAACGGACTTCACCAGTCGATTCAGAAGCTTCCAAAACCCCTAGAACCAGCTTCGAACCCTTATTTTATGCAAGTTGATTTTTGAGTCAAAAATGAAAAAAATGAGAAGGGGGAGTCGTTCTCATTTTTCCCGATTTTGGTCAAAATCTAAGGTGCCGTTTTTTTGTGTGGGTAAGGGGTTTTCGACGGTGTAGTTTCCGAATATGATGTCCATTCTCCGATCCGAGTCGATTCCGAGCCGGGAGATGCGTTTTTGGTTAAAAAAAATCGAAACTAGCTTCGGTTATCCTGGAGTATCCGGTCCGGATGGCGGCGGATCAAAAAACAGACTTCACCAGTCGATTCAGAAGCTTCCAAAACCCCTAGAACCAGCTTCGAACCCTTATTTTATGCAAGTTGATTTTTGAGTCAAAAATGAAAATAATGAGAAGGGGGGGTCGTTCTCATTTTTCCCGATTTTGGTCAAAATCTAAGGTGCCGTTTTTTTGTGTGGGTAAGGGGTTTTCGAGGGTGTAGATTCCGAATATGATGTCCATTCTCCGATACGAGTCGATTCCGAGCCGAAAGATGCGTTTTTTGTTCAAAAAAATCGAAACTAGCTTCGGTTATCCTGGAGTATCCGGTCCGGATGGCGGCGGATCAAAAAACGGACTTCAGCAGTCGATTCAGAAGCTTCCAAAACCCCTAGAACCAGCTTCGAACCCTTATTTTATGCAAGTTGATTTTTTAGTCAAAAATGAAAATATGAGAAGGGGGGTCGTTCTCATTTTTCCCGATTTTGGTCAAAATCTGGTGCCAATTTTTTGTGTGAAACAGGGGTTTACGAGGGTGTAGTTTCCGAATATGATGTCCATTTTCCGATCCGAGTCGATTCCGAGCCGGGAGATGCGGTTTTTGTTAAAAAAATCGAAACTAGCTTCGGTTATCCTGGAGTATCCGGTCCTGATGGCGTCGGATCAAAAAACGGACTTCACCAGTCGATTCAGAAGCTTCGAATACCCCTAGAACCACTTCGAACCCTTATTTTATGCAAGTTGATTTTTGAGTCAAAATTAAAAAATAAGAAAGGGGGGTCGTTCTCATTTTTCCCGATTTTGGTCAAAATCTAAGGTGCCGTTTTTTTGTGTGGGTAAGGGGTTTTCGAGGGTGTAGATTCCGAATATGATGTCCATTTTGCGATCCCAGTCGATTCCGAGCCGGGAGATGCGTTTTTTGTTCATAAATATCGAAACTAGGTTCGGTTATCCTGGAGTATTCGGTCCGGATGGCGGCGAATAAAAAAACGGACTTCACCAGTCGATTCAGAAGCTTCCAAAACACCTAGAACCACTTCAAACCCTTATTTTATGCAAGTTGATTTTTGAGTCAAAAATGAAAAAAATGAGAAGGGGGGGTCGTTCTCATTTTTCCCGATTTGGGTCAAAATCTAAGGTGCCGTTTTTTTGTGTGTGTAAGGGGTTTTCGAGGGTGTAGATTCCGAATATGATGTCCATTTTGCGATCCCAGTCGATTCCGAGCCGGGAGATGCGTTTTTTGTTCATAAATATCGAAACTAGGTTCAGTTATCCTGGAGTATTCGGTCCGGATGGCGGCGAATAAAAAAACGGACTTCACCAGTCGATTCAGAAGCTTCCAAAACACCTAGAACCACTTCAAATCCTTATTTTATGCAAGTTGATTTTTGAGTCAAAAATGAAAAAAATGAGAAGGGGGGGTCGTTCTCATTTTTCCCGATTTTGGTCAAAATCTAAGGTGCCGTTTTTTTGTGTGGGTAAGGGGTTTTCGAGGGTGTAGATTCCGAATGTGATGTCCTTTTTCCGATCCGAGTCGATTCCAAACCGGGAGATGCGTTTTTTGTTCAAAAATATCGAAACTAGCTTCGGTTATCCTGGAGTATCCGGTCCGGATGGCGGCGAATCAAAAAACGGACTTCACCAGTCGATTCAGAAGCTTCCAAAACACCTAGAACCACCTTCGAACCCTTATTTTATGCAAGTTGATTTTTGAGTCAAAAATGAAAATAATGAGAAGGGGGGGTCGTTCTCATTTTTCCCGATTTTGGTCAAAATCTAAGGTGCCGTTTTTTTGTGTGGGTAAGGGGTTTTCGAGGGTGTAGATTCCGAATATGATGTCCATTTTCCGATCCGAGTCGATTCCGAGCCGGGAGATGCGTTTTTTGTTCAAAAATATCGAAACTAGCTTCGGTTATCCTGAAGTATCCGGTCCGGATGGCGTCGGATCAAAAAACGGGCTTCACCAGTCGATTCAGAAGCTTCCAAAACCCCTAGAACCAGCATCGAACCCTTATTTTATGCAAGTTGATTTTTGAGTCAAAAATTAAAAACATGAGAAGGGGGGGTCGTTCTCATTTTTCCCGATTTTGGTCAAAATCTAAGGTGCCGTTTTTTTGTGGGGGTAAGGGGTTTTCGAGGGTGTAGATTCCGAATATGATGTCCATTTTCCGATCCGAGTCGATTCCGAGCCGGGAGATGCGTTTTTGTTCAAAAATATCGAAACTAGCTTCGGTTATCCTGGAGTATCCGGTCCGGATGGCGTCGGATCAAAAAACGGGCTTCACCAGTCGATTCAGAAGCTTCCAACCCCTAGAACCAGCTCGAACCCTTATTTTATGCAAGTTGATTTTTGAGTCAAAAATGAAAAAGAGAAGGGGGGGTCGTTCTCATTTTTCCCGATTTTGGTCAAAATCTAAGGTGCCGTTTTTTTGTGGGGTAAGGGGTTTTCGAGGGTGTAGTTTCCGAATATGATGTCCATTTTCCGATCCGAGTCGATTCCGAGCCGGGAGATGCGTTTTTGTTAAAAAAATCGAAACTAGCTTCGGTTATCCTGGAGTATCGGGTCCTGATGGCGTCTGATCAAAAAACGGACTTCACCAGTCATTCAGAAGCTTCGAATACCCCTAGAACCAGCTTCGAACCCTTATTTTATGCAAGTTGATTTTTGAGTCAAAAATGAAAAAATGAGAAGGGGGGGTCGTTCTCATTTTTCCCGATTTGGTCAAAATCTAAGGTGCCGTTTTTTTGTGTGGGTAAGGGGTTTTCGAGGGTGTAGATTCCGAATATGATGTCCATTCTCCGATCGAGTCGATTCCGAGCCGAAAGATGCGTTTTTTTTTCAAAAATCGAAACTAGCTTCGGTTATCCTGGAGTATCCGGTCCGGATGGCGGCGGATCAAAAAACGGACTTCACCAGTCGATTCAGAAGCTTCCAAAACCCCTAGAACCAGCTTCGAACCCTTATTTTATGCAATTGATTTTGAGTCAAAATTAAAAAGATGAGAAGGGGGGGTCGTTCTCATTTTTCCCGATTTTGGTCAAAATCTAAGGTGCCGTTTTTCGTGTGGGTAAGGGGTTTTCGAGGGTGTAGATTCCGAATATGATGTCCATTTTCCGATCCGAGTCGGTTCCGAGCCGGGAGATGCGTTTTTTGTTCAAAAAAATCGAAACTAGCTTCGGTTATCCTGGAGTATCCGGTCCAGATGGCGTCGGATCAAAAAACGGACTTCACCAGTCGATTCAGAAGCTTCGAATACCCCTAGAACCAGCTTCGAACCCTTATTTTATGCAAGTTGATTTTTGAGTCAAAAATGAAAAAGATGAGAAGGGGGGGTCGTTCTCATTTTTCTAGATTTTGGTCAAAATCTAAGGTGCCGTTTTTTTGTGTGAAACAGGGGTTCTCGAGGGTGTAGTTTCCGAATATGATGTCCATTTTCTGATCCGAGTCCGTTCCGAGCCGGGAGATGCGTTTTTTGTTCAAAAAATCGAAACTAGCTTCGTTTATCCTGGAGTATCCGGTCCGGATGGCGTCGGATCAAAAAACGGACTTCACCAGTCGATTCAGAAGCTTCGAATACCCCTAGAACCAGCTTCGAACCCTTATTTTTGCAAGTTGATTTTTGAGTCAAAAATGAAAAAAATGAGAAGGGGGGGTCGTTCTCATTTTTCCCGATTTTGGTCAAAATCTAAGGTGCCGTTATTTCGTGTGGGTAAGGGGTTTTCGAGGGTGTAGTTTCCGAATATGATGTCCATTTTCCGATCCGAGTCGGTTCCGAGCCGGGAGATGCGTTTTTTGTTCAAAAAAAGTCGAAACTAGCTTCGTTTATCCTGGAGTATCCGGTCCGGATGGCGTCGGAACAAAAAACGGACTTCAGCAGTCGATTCAGAAGCTTCGAATACCCCTAGAACGAGCTTCGAACCCTTATTTTATGCAAGTTGATTTTTGAGTCAAAAATTAAAAAGATGAGAAGGGGGGGTCGTTCTCATTTTTCCCGATTTTGGTCAAAATCTAAGGTGCCGTTTTTTTGATTGGGTAAGGGGTTTTCGAGGGTGTAGATTCCGAATATGATGTCCATTTTCCGATCCGAGTCGATTCCGAGCCGGGAGATGCGTTTTTTGTTTAAAAAAAATCGAAACTAGCTTCGGTTATCCTGGAGTATCCGGTCCTGATGGCGTCTATCAAAAACGGACTTCACCGGTCGATTCGGAAGATTCCAAAACACCTAGAACCACCTTCAAACCCTTATTTTATGCAAGTTGATTTTTGAGTCAAAAATGAAAAAAATGAGAAGGGGGGGTCGTTCTCATTTTTCCCGATTTTGGTCAAAATCTAAGGTGCCGTTATTTCGTGTGGGTAAGGGGTTTTCGAGGATGTAGATTCCGAATATGATGTCCATTTTCCGATCCGAGTCGATTCCGAGCCGGGAGATGCGTTTTTTGTTCAAAAAAATCGAAACTAGCTTCGGTTATCCTGGAGTATCCGGTCCAGATGGCGTCGGATCAAAAAACGGACTTCACCAGTCGATTCAGAAGCTTCGAATACCCCTAGAACCAGCTTCGAACCCTTATTTTATGCAAGTTGATTTTTGAGTCAAAAATGAAAAAGATGAGAAGGGGGGGTCGTTCTCATTTTTCTAGATTTTGGTCAAAATCTAAGGTGCCGTTTTTTTGTGTGGGTAAGGGGTTTTCGAGGGTGTAGATTCCGAATATGATGTCCATTTTCCGATCCGAGTCGGTTCCGAGCCGGGAGATGCGTTTTTTGTTCAAAAAAATCGAAACTAGCTTCGGTTATCCTGGAGTATCCGGTCCAGATGGCGTCGGATCAAAAAACGGACTTCACCAGTCGATTCAGAAGCTTCGAATACCCCTAGAACCAGCTTCGAACCCTTATTTTATGCAAGTTGATTTTTGAGTCAAAAATGAAAAAGATGAGAAGGGGGGGTCGTCTCATTTTTCTAGATTTTGGTCAAAATCTAAGGTGCCGTTTTTTTGTGTGAACAGGGTTCTCGAGGGTGTAGTTTCCGAATATGATGTCCATTTTCTGATCCGAGTCCGTTCCGAGCCGGGAGATGCGTTTTTTGTTCAAAAAAAGTCGAAACTAGCTTCGTTTATCCTGGAGTATCCGGTCCGGATGGCGTCGGAACAAAAAACGGACTTCAGCAGTCGATTCAGAAGCTTCGAATACCCCTAGAACGAGCTTCGAACCCTTATTTTTTGCAAGTTGATTTTTGAGTCAAAAATGAAAAAAATGAGAAGGGGGGGTCGTTCTCATTTTTCCCGATTTTGGTCAAAATCTAAGGTGCCGTTATTTCGTGTGGGTAAGGGGTTTTCGAGGGTGTAGTTTCCGAATATGATGTCCATTTTCCGATCCGAGTCGGTTCCGAGCCGGGAGATGCGTTTTTTGTTCAAAAAAAGTCGAAACTAGCTTCGTTTATCCTGGAGTATCCGGTCCGGATGGCGTCGGAACAAAAAACGGACTTCAGCAGTCGATTCAGAAGCTTCGAATACCCCTAGAACGAGCTTCGAACCCTTATTTTATGCAAGTTGATTTTTGAGTCAAAAATTAAAAAGATGAGAAGGGGGGGTCGTTCTCATTTTTCCCGATTTTGGTCAAAATCTAAGGTGCCGTTTTTTTGATTGGGTAAGGGGTTTTCGAGGGTGTAGATTCCGAATATGATGTCCATTTTCCGATCCGAGTCGATTCCGAGCCGGGAGATGCGTTTTTTGTTTAAAAAAAATCGAAACTAGCTTCGGTTATCCTGGAGTATCCGGTCCTGATGGCGTCTAATCAAAAAACGGACTTCACCGGTCGATTCGGAAGATTCCAAAACACCTAGAACCACCTTCAAACCCTTATTTTATGCAAGTTGATTTTTGAGTCAAAAATGAAAAAAATGAGAAGGGGGGGTCGTTCTCATTTTTCCCGATTTTGGTCAAAATCTAAGGTGCCGTTATTTCGTGTGGGTAAGGGGTTTTCGAGGATGTAGATTCCGAATATGATGTCCATTTTCCGATCCGAGTCGATTCCGAGCCGGGAGATGCGTTTTTTGTTCAAAAAAATCGAAACTAGCTTCGGTTATCCTGGAGTATCCGGTCCAGATGGCGTCGGATCAAAAAACGGACTTCACCAGTCGATTCAGAAGCTTCGAATACCCCTAGAACCAGCTTCGAACCCTTATTTTATGCAAGTTGATTTTTGAGTCAAAAATGAAAAAGATGAGAAGGGGGGGTCGTTCTCATTTTTCTAGATTTTGGTCAAAATCTAAGGTGCCGTTTTTTTGTGTGGGTAAGGGGTTTTCGAGGGTGTAGATTCCGAATATGATGTCCATTTTCCGATCCGAGTCGGTTCCGAGCCGGGAGATGCGTTTTTTGTTAAGAAAAAATCGAAACTAGCTTCGGTTATCCTGGAGTATCCGGTCCGGATGCCGTCGGATCAAAAAACGGACTTCACCAGTCGATTCAGAAGCTTCGAATACCCCTAGAACCGAGCTTCGAACCCTTATTTATGCAAGTTGATTTTTGAGTCAAAAATTAAAAAGATGAGAAGGGGGGTCGTTCTCATTTTTCCCGATTTTGGTCAAAATCTAAGGTGCCGTTTTTTGTGTGGGTAAGGGGTTTTCGAGGGTGTAGATTCCGAATATGATGTCCATTTTCCGATCCGAGTCGATTCCGAGCCGGGAGATGCGTTTTTTGTTTAAAAAAAATCGAAACTAGCTTCGGTTATCCTGGAGTATCCGGTCCTGATGGCGTCTGATCAAAAAACGGACTTCACCAGTCGATTCGGAAGATTCCAAAACCCTAGAACCACCTTCAACCCTTATTTTATGCAAGTTGATTTTTGAGTCAAAAATGAAAAAATGAGAAGGGGGGGTCGTTCTCATTTTTCCCGATTTTGGTCAAAATCTAAGGTGCCGTTTTTCGTGTGGGTAAGGGTTTTCGAGGGTGTAGATTCCGAATATGATGTCCATTTCCGATACGAGTCGATTCCGAGCCGAAAGATGCGTTTTTTGTTCAAAAAATCGAAACTAGCTTCGGTTATCCTGGAGTATCCGGTCCGGATGGCGTCGGCAAAAAAACCGACTTCACCAGTCGATTCAGAGGCTTCGAAAACCCCTAGAAATACCTTCAAACACTTATTTTATGCAAGTTGATTTTTGAGTCAAAAATGAAAAAATGAGAAGGGGGGTCGTTCTCATTTCCCGATTTTGGTCAAAATCTAAGGTGCCGTTTTTTGTGTGGGTAAGGGGTTTTCGAGGGTGTAGATTCCGAATATGATGTCCATTTTCCGATCCGAGTCGATTCCGAGCCGGGAGATTCGTTTTTTGTTAAAAAAAAATCGAAACTAGCTTCGGTTATCCTGGAGTATCCGGTCCTGATGGCGTCTGATCAAAAAACGGACTTCACCAGTCCATTCAGAAGCTTCGAATACCCCTAGAACGAGCTTCGAACCCTTATTTATGCAAGTTGATTTTTGAGTCAAAAATTAAAAAGATGAGATGGGGGGGTCGTTCTCATTTTTCCCGATTTTGGTCAAAATCTAAGGTGCCGTTTTTTTGTGTGAAACAGGGGTTCTCGAGGGTGTAGTTTCCGAATACGATGTCCATTTTCTGATCCGAGTCCGTTCCGAGCCGGGAGATGCGTTTTTTGTTCAAAAAAATCGAAACTAGCTTCGTTTATCCTGGAGTATCCGGTCCGGATGGCGTCGGAAAAAAACGGACTTCAGCAGTCGATTCAGAAGCTTCGAATACCCCTAGAACGAGCTTCGAACCCTTATTTTATGCAAGATTTTTTTGAGTCAAAAATTAAAAAGATGAGAAGGGGGGGTCGTTCTCATTTTTCCCGATTTTGGTCAAAATCTAAGGTGCCGTTTTTTTTGTGTGAAACAGGGGTTCTCGAGGGTGTATTTCCGAATATGATGTCCATTTTCTGATCCGAGTCCGTTCCGAGCCGGGAGATGCGTTTTTTGTTCAAAAAAGTCGAAACTAGCTTCGTTTATCCTGGAGTATCCGGTCCGATGGCGTCGGAACAAAAAACGGACTTCAGCAGTCGATTCAGAAGCTTCGAATACCCCTAGAACGAGCTTCGAACCCTTATTTTTTGCAAGTTGATTTTTGAGTCAAAAATGAAAAAAATGAGAAAATGAGGGTCGTTCTCATTTTTCCCGATTTTGGTCAAAATCTAAGGTGCCGTTATTTCGTGTGGGTAAGGGGTTTTCGAGGGTGTAGATTCCGAATATGATGTCCATTTTCCGATCCGAGTCGGTTCCGAGCCGGGAGATGCGTTTTTTGTTAAGAAAAAATCGAAACTAGCTTCGGTTATCCTGGAGTATCCGGTCCGGATGGCGTCGGATCAAAAAACGACTTCACCAGTCGATTCAGAAGCTTCGAATACCCCTAGAACGAGCTTCGAACCCTTATTTTATGCAAGTTGATTTTTGAGTCAAAATTAAAAAATGAGAAGGGGGGTCGTTCTCATTTTTCCCGATTTTGGTCAAAATCTAAGGTGCCGTTTTTTTGTGTGGGTAAGGGTTTTCGAGGGTGTAGATTCCGAATATGATGTCCATTTTCCGATCCGAGTCGATTCCGAGCCGGGAGATGCGTTTTTTGTTTAAAAAAAATCGAAACTAGCTTCGGTTATCCTGGAGTATCCGGTCCTGATGGCGTCTGATCAAAAAACGGACTTCACCAGTCGATTCGGAAGATTCCAAAACACCTAGAACCACCTTCAAACCCTTATTTTATGCAAGTTGATTTTTGAGTCAAAAATGAAAAAAATGAGAAGGGGGGGTCGTTCTCATTTTTCCCGATTTTGGTCAAAATCTAAGGTGCCGTTATTTCGTGTGGGTAAGGGGTTTTCGAGGGTGTAGATTCCGAATATGATGTCCATTCTCCGATACGAGTCGATTCCGAGCCGAAAGATGCGTTTTTTGTTCAAAAAAATCGAAACTAGCTTCGGTTATCCTGGAGTATCCGGTCCGGATGGCGTCGGAACAAAAAACCGACTTCACCAGTCGATTCAGAGGCTTCGAAAACCCCTAGAAATACCTTCAAACACTTATTTTATGCAAGTTGATTTTTGAGTCAAAAATGAAAAAAATGAGAAGGGGGGTCGTTCTCATTTTTCCCGATTTTGGTCAAAATCTAAGGTGCCGTTTTTTTGTGTGGGTAAGGGGTTTTCGAGGGTGTAGATTCCGAATATGATGTCCATTTTCCGATCCGAGTCGATTCCGAGCCGGGAGATTCGTTTTTTGTTAAAAAAAAATCGAAACTAGCTTCGGTTATCCTGGAGTATCCGGTCCTGATGGCGTCTGATCAAAAAACGGACTTCACCAGTCCATTCAGAGCTTCGAATACCCTAGAACGAGCTTCGAACCCTTATTTTATGCAAGTTGATTTTTGAGTCAAAATTAAAAATGAGATGGGGGGTCGTTCTCATTTTTCCCGATTTTGGTCAAAATCTAAGGTGCCGTTTTTTTTGTGTGAACAGGGGTTCTCGAGGGTGTAGTTTCCGAATACGATGTCCATTTCTGATCCGAGTCGTTCCGAGCCGGGAGATGCGTTTTTTGTTCAAAAAAGTCGAAACTAGCTTCGTTTATCCTGGAGTATCCGGTCCGGATGGCGTCGGAACAAAAAACGGACTTCAGCAGTCGATTCAGAAGCTTCGAATACCCCTAGAACGAGCTTCGAACCCTTATTTTATGCAAGTTGATTTTTGAGTCAAAAATTAAAAAGATGAGAAGGGGGGGTCGTTCTCATTTTTCCCGATTTTGGTCAAAATCTAAGGTGCCGTTTTTTTGTGTGAAACAGGGGTTCTCGAGGGTGTAGTTTCCGAATATGATGTCCATTTTCTGATCCGAGTCCGTTCCGAGCCGGGAGATGCGTTTTTTGTTCAAAAAAAGTCGAAACTAGCTTCGTTTATCCTGGAGTATCCGGTCCGGATGGCGTCGGAACAAAAAACGGACTTCAGCAGTCGATTCAGAAGCTTCGAATACCCCTAGAACGAGCTTCGAACCCTTATTTTTTGCAAGTTGATTTTTGAGTCAAAAATGAAAAAAATGAGAAAATGAGGGTCGTTCTCATTTTTCCCGATTTTGGTCAAAATCTAAGGTGCCGTTATTTCGTGTGGGTAAGGGGTTTTCGAGGGTGTAGATTCCGAATATGATGTCCATTTCCGATCCGAGTCGGTTCCGAGCGGGAGATGCGTTTTTTGTTAGAAAAAATCGAAACTAGCTTCGGTTATCCTGGAGTATCCGGTCCGGATGGCGTCGGATCAAAAAACGACTTCACCAGTCGATTCAGAAGCTTCCAAAACCCCTGGAACCACCTTCCAACCCTTGTTTTATGCAAGATGATTTTTGAGTCAAAAATGAAAATAATGAGAAGGGGGGGTCGTTCTCATTTTTCCCGTTTTTTGGTCAAAATCTAAGGTGCCGTTTTTTTGTGTGTAAACAGGGGTTTTCGAGGGTGTAGTTTCCGAATATGATGTCCATTTTCCGATCCGAGTCGTTCCGAGCCGGAGATGCGTTTTTTTTTCAAAAATGTCGAAACTAGCTTCGTTTATCCTGGAGTATCCGGTCCGGATGGCGTCGGAACAAAAACGGACTTCAGCAGTCGATTCAGAAGCTTCGAATACCCCTAGAACCACTTCGAACCCTTATTTTATGCAAGTTGATTTTTGAGTCAAAAATGAAAAAAATGAGAAGGGGGGTCGTTCTCATTTTTCCCGATTTTGGTCAAAATCTAAGGTGCCGTTTTTTTGTGTGGGTAAGGGGTTTTCGAGGATGTAGATTCCGAATATGATGTCCATTTTCCGATCCGAGTCGATTCCGAGCCGGGAGATTCGTTTTTTGTTTAAAAAAAATCGAAACTAGCTTCTGTTATCCTGGAGTATCCGGTCCTGATGGCGTCTGATCAAAAAACGGACTTCACCAGTCCATTCAGAAGCTTCGAATACCCCTAGAACGAGCTTCGAACCCTTATTTTATGCAAGTTGATTTTTGAGTCAAAAATTAAAAAGATGAGAAGGGGGGGTCGTTCTCATTTTTCTAGATTTTGGTCAAAATCTAAGGTGCCGTTATTTCGTGTGGGTAAGGGGTTTTCGAGGGTGTAGTTTCCGAATATGATGTCCATTTTCCGATCCGAGTCGGTTCCGAGCCGGGAGATGCGTTTTTTGTTAAGAAAAAATCGAAACTAGCTTCGGTTATCCTGGAGTATCCGGTCCGGATGCCGTCGGATCAAAAAACGGACTTCACCAGTCGATTCAGAAGCTTCGAATACCCCTAGAACCAGCTTTAAATCCTTATTTTTTGCAAGTTGATTTTTGAGTCAAAAATGAAAAAAATGAGAAGGGGGGATCGTTCTCATTTTTCCCGATTTTGGTCAAAATCTAAGGTGCCGTTTTTTCGTGTGGGTAAGGGGTTTTCGAGGGTGTAGATTCCGAATATGATGTCCATTTTCCGATCCGAGTCGGTTCCGAGCCGGGAGATGCGTTTTTTGTTCAAAAAAAGTCGAAACTAGCTTCGTTTATCCTGGAGTATCCGGTCCGGATGGCGTCGGAACAAAAAACGGACTTCAGCAGTCGATTCAGAAGCTTCGAATACCCCTAGAACGAGCTTCGAACCCTTATTTTTTGCAAGTTGATTTTTGAGTCAAAAATTAAAAAGATGAGAAGGGGGGGTCGTTCTCATTTTTCCCGATTTTGGTCAAAATATAAGGTGCCGTTTTTTTGTGTGGGTAAGGGGTTTTCGAGGGTGTAGATTCCGAATATGATGTCCATTTTCCGATCCGAGTCGATTCCGAGCCGGGAGATGCGTTTTTTGTTTAAAAAAAATCGAAACTAGCTTCGGTTATCCTGGAGTATCCGGTCCTGATGGCGTCTGATCAAAAAACGGACTTCACCAGTCGATTCGGAAGATTCCAAAACACCTAGAACCACCTTCAAACCCTTATTTTATGCAAGTTGATTTTTGAGTCAAAAATGAAAAAAATGAGAAGGGGGGTCGTTCTCATTTTTCCCGATTTTGGTCAAAATCTAAGGTGCCGTTTTTTTGTGTGGGTAAGGGGTTTTCGAGGGTGTAGATTCCGAATATGATGTCTATTTTCCGATCCGAGTCGATTCCGAGCCGGGAGATGCGTTTTTTGTTAAAAAAAAAGAAACTAGCTTCGGTTATCCTGGAGTATCCGGTCCGGATGCCGACGGATCAAAAAACGGACTTCACCAGTCGTTTCAAAAGCTTCGAATACCCCTAGAACCAGCTTTAAACCCTTATTTTTTGCAAGTTGATTTTTGAGTCAAAAATGAAAAAAATGAGAAGGGGGGGTCGTTCTCATTTTTCCCGATTTTGGTCAAAATCTAAGGTGCCGTTTTTTTGTGTGGGTAAGGGGTTTTCGACGGTGTAGATTCCGAATATGATGTCCATTTTCCGATCCGAGTCGATTCCGAGCCGGGAGATTCGTTTTTTGTTAAAAAAAAATCGAAACTAGCTTCGGTTATCCTGGAGTATCCGGTCCTGATGGCGTCTGATCAAAAAACGGACTTCACCAGTCCATTCAGAAGCTTCGAATACCCCTAGAACGAGCTTCGAACCCTTATTTTATGCAAGTTGATTTTTGAGTCAAAAATTAAAAAGATGAGAAGGGGGGGTCGTTCTCATTTTTCCCGATTTTGGTCAAAATCTAAGGTGCCGTTATTTCGTGTGGGTATGGGGTTTTCGAGGGTGTAGATTCCGAATATGATGTCCATTTTCCGATCCGAGTCGGTTCCGAGCCGGGAGATGCGTTTTTTGTTAAGAAAAAATCGAAACTAGCTTCGGTTATCCTGGAGTATCCGGTCCAGATGGCGTCGGATCAAAAAACGGACTTCACCAGTCGATTCAGAAGCTTCCAAAACCCCTGGAACCACCTTCCAACCCTGTTTTATGCAAGTTGATTTTTGAGTCAAAAATGAAAATAATGAGAAGGGGGGGTCGTTCTCATTTTTCCCGATTTTGGTCAAAATCTAAGGTGCCGTTTTTTTGTGTGAAACAGGGGTTTTCGAGGGTGTAGTTTCCGAATATGATGTCCATTTTCCGATCCGAGTCGTTCCGAGCCGGGAGATGCGTTTTTAGTTCAAAAAAAGTCGAAACTAGCTTCGTTTATCTTGGAGTATCCGGTCCGGATGGCGTCGGAACAAAAAACGGACTTCAGCAGTCGATTCAGAAGCTTCGAATACCCCTAGAACCAGCTTCGAACCCTTATTTTATGCAAGTTGATTTTTGAGTCAAAAATGAAAAAAATGAGAAGGGGGGGTCGTTCTCATTTTTCCCGATTTTGGTCAAAATCTAAGGTGCCGTTTTTTTGTGTGGGTAAGGGGTTTTCGAGGGTGTAGATTCCGAATATGATGTCTATTTTCCGATCCGAGTCGATTCCGAGCCGGGAGATGCGTTTTTTGTTAAAAAAAAAAGAAACTAGCTTCGGTTATCCTGGAGTATCCGGTCCGGATGCCGACGGATCAAAAAACGGACTTCACCAGTCGTTTCAAAAGCTTCGAATACCCCTAGAACCAGCTTTAAACCCTTATTTTTTGCAAGTTGATTTTTGAGTCAAAAATGAAAAAAATGAGAAGGGGGGGTCGTTCTCATTTTTCCCGATTTTGGTCAAAATCTAAGGTGCCGTTTTTTTGTGTGGGTAAGGGGTTTTCGAGGGTGTAGATTCCGAATATGATGTCTATTTTCCGATCCGAGTCGATTCCGAGCCGGGAGATGCGTTTTTTGTTAAAAAAAAAAGAAACTAGCTTCGGTTATCCTGGAGTATCCGGTCCGGATGCCGACGGATCAAAAAACGGACTTCACCAGTCGTTTCAGAAGCTTCGAATACCCCTAGAACCAGCTTTAAACCCTATTTTTTGCAAGTTGATTTTTGAGTCAAAAATGAAAAAAATGAGAAGGGGGGGTCGTTCTCATTTTTCCCGATTTTGGTCAAAATCTAAGGTGCCGTTTTTTTGTGTGGGTAAGGGGTTTTCGACGGTGTAGATTCCGAATATGATGTCCATTTTCCGATCCGAGTCGGTTCCGAGCCGGGAGATGCGTTTTTTGTTAAGAAAAAATCGAAACTAGCTTCGGTTATCCTGGAGTATCCGGTCCAGATGGCGTCGGATCAAAAAACGGACTTCACCAGTCGATTCAGAAGCTTCCAAAACCCCTGGAACCACCTTCCAACCCTGGTTTTATGCAAGTTGATTTTTGAGTCAAAAATTAAAAAGATGAGAAGGGGGGGTCGTTCTCATTTTTCCCGATTTTGGTCAAAATCTAAGGTGCCGTTTTTTTGTGTGAAACAGGGGTTTTCGAGGGTGTAGTTTCCGAATATGATGTCCATTTTCCGATCCGAGTCGGTTCCGAGCCGGGAGATGCGTTTTTTGTTAAAAAAAATCGAAACTAGCTTCGTTTATCTTGGAGTATCCGGTCCGGATGGCGTCGGAACAAAAAACGGACTTCAGCAGTCGATTCAGAAGCTTCGAATACCCCTAGAACCAGCTTAAACCCTTATTTTTTGCAAGTTGATTTTTGAGTCAAAAATGAAAAAAATGAGAAGGGGGGGTCGTTCTCATTTTTCCCGATTTTGGTCAAAATCTAAGGTGCCGTTTTTTTGTGTGGGTAAGGGGTTTTCGAGGGTGTAGATTCCGAATATGATGTCTATTTTCCGATCCGAGTCGATTCCGAGCCGGGAGATGCGTTTTTTGTTCAAAAAAATCGAAACTAGCTTCGTTTATCCTGGAGTATCCGGTCCGGATGGCGTCGGATCAAAAAACGGGCTTCACCAGTCGTTTCAAAAGCTTCGAATACCCCTAGAACCAGCTTTAAACCCTTATTTTTTGCAAGTTGATTTTTGAGTCAAAAATGAAAAAAATGAGAAGGGGGGGTCGTTCTCATTTTTCCCGATTTTGGTCAAAATCTAAGGTGCCGTTTTTTTGTGTGGGTAAGGGGTTTTCGAGGGTGTAGATTCCGAATATGATGTCTATTTTCCGATCCGAGTCGATTCCGAGCCGGGAGATGCGTTTTTTGTTAAAAAAAAAAGAAACTAGCTTCGGTTATCCTGGAGTATCCGGTCCGGATGCCGTCGGATCAAAAAACGGACTTCACCAGTCGATTCAGAAGCTTCCAAAACCCCTGGAACCACCTTCCAACCCTGGTTTTATGCAAGTTGATTTTTGAGTCAAAAATTAAAAAGATGAGAAGGGGGGGTCGTTCTCATTTTTCCCGATTTTGGTCAAAATCTAAGGTGCCGTTTTTTTGTGTGAAACAGGGGTTTTCGAGGGTGTAGTTTCCGAATATGATGTCCATTTTCCGATCCGAGTCGGTTCCGAGCCGGGAGATGCGTTTTTAGTTCAAAAAAAGTCGAAACTAGCTTCGTTTATCTTGGAGTATCCGGTCCGGATGGCGTCGGAACAAAAAACGGACTTCAGCAGTCGATTCAGAAGCTTCGAATACCCCTAGAACCAGCTTCGAACCCTTATTTTATGCAAGTTGATTTTTGAGTCAAAAATGAAAAAAATGAGAAGGGGGGGTCGTTCTCATTTTTCCCGATTTTGGTCAAAATCTAAGGTGCCGTTTTTTTGTGTGGGTAAGGGGTTTTCGACGGTGTAGATTCCGAATATGATGTCCATTTTCCGATCCGAGTCGGTTCCGAGCCGGGAGATGCGTTTTTTGTTAAAAAAAATCGAAACTAGCTTCGGTTATCCTGGAGTATCCGGTCCAGATGGCGTCGGATCAAAAAACGGACTTCACCAGTCGATTCAGAAGCTTCCAAAACCCCTGGAACCACCTTCCAACCCTGGTTTTATGCAAGTTGATTTTTGAGTCAAAAATTAAAAAGATGAGAAGGGGGGGTCGTTCTCATTTTTCCCGATTTTGGTCAAAATCTAAGGTGCCGTTTTTTTGTGTGAAACAGGGGTTTTCGAGGGTGTAGTTTCCGAATATGATGTCCATTTTCCGATCCGAGTCGGTTCCGAGCCGGGAGATGCGTTTTTAGTTCAAAAAAAGTCGAAACTAGCTTCGTTTATCGTGGAGTATCCGGTCCGGATGGCGTCGGAACAAAAAACGGACTTCAGCAGTCGATTCAGAAGCTTCGAATACCCCTAGAACCAGCTTCGAACCTTATTTTATGCAAGTTGATTTTTGAGTCAAAAATGAAAAAAATGAGAAGGGGGGGTCGTTCTCATTTTTCCCGATTTTGGTCAAAATCTAAGGTGCCGTTTTTTTGTGTGGGTAAGGGGTTTTCGAGGGTGTAGATTCCGAATATGATGTCTATTTTCCGATCCGAGTCGATTCCGAGCCGGGAGATGCGTTTTTTGTTAAAAAAAAAAAGAAACTAGCTTCGGTTATCCTGGAGTATCCGGTCCGGATGGCGTCGGATCAAAAAACGGGCTTCACCAGTCGTTTCAAAAGCTTCGAATACCCCTAGAACCAGCTTTAAACCCTTATTTTTTGCAAGTTGATTTTTGAGTCAAAAATGAAAAAAATGAGAAGGGGGGGTCGTTCTCATTTTTCCCGATTTTGGTCAAAATCTAAGGTGCCGTTTTTTTGTGTGGGTAAGGGTTTTCGAGGGTGTAGATTCCGAATATGATGTCTATTTTCCGATCCGAGTCGATTCCGAGCCGGGAGATGCGTTTTTTGTTAAAAAAAAAAGAAACTAGCTTCGGTTATCCTGGAGTATCCGGTCCGGATGCCGTCGGATCAAAAAACGGACTTCACCAGTCGATTCAGAAGCTTCCAAAACCCCTGGAACCACCTTCCAACCCTGGTTTTATGCAAGTTGATTTTTGAGTCAAAAATTAAAAAGATGAGAAGGGGGGGTCGTTCTCATTTTTCCCGATTTTGGTCAAAATCTAAGGTGCCGTTTTTTTGTGTGAAACAGGGGTTTTCGAGGGTGTAGTTTCCGAATATGATGTCCATTTTCCGATCCGAGTCGGTTCCGAGCCGGGAGATGCGTTTTTAGTTCAAAAAAAGTCGAAACTAGCTTCGTTTATCTTGGAGTATCCGGTCCGGATGGCGTCGGAACAAAAAACGGACTTCAGCAGTCGATTCAGAAGCTTCGAATACCCCTAGAACCAGCTTCGAACCCTTATTTTATGCAAGTTGATTTTTGAGTCAAAAATGAAAAAAATGAGAAGGGGGGGTCGTTCTCATTTTTCCCGATTTTGGTCAAAATCTAAGGTGCCGTTTTTTTGTGTGGGTAAGGGATTTTCGAGGGTGTAGATTCCGAATATGATGTCCATTTTCCGATCCGAGTCGATTCAGAGCCGGGAGATGCGTTTTTTGTTAAAAAAAAATCGAAACTAGCTTCGGTTATCCTGGAGTATCCGGTCCTGATGGCGTCTGATCAAAAAACGGACTTCACCAGTCCATTCAGAAGCTTCGAATACCCCTAGAACGAGCTTCGAACCCTTATTTTATGCAAGTTGATTTTTGAGTCAAAAATTAAAAAGATGAGAAGGGGGGGTCGTTCTCATTTTTCCCGATTTTGGTCAAAATCTAAGGTGCCGTTATTTCGTGTGGGTAAGGGGTTTTCGAGGGTGTAGTTTCCGAATATGATGTCCATTTTCCGATCCGAGTCCGTTCCGAGCCGGGAGATGCGTTTTTTGTTCAAAAAAAGTCGAAACTAGCTTCGGTTATCCTGGAGTATCCGGTCCGGATGCCGTCGGATCAAAAAACGGACTTCACCAGGCGATTCAGAAGCTTCGAATACCCCTAGAACTAGCTTTAAACCCTTATATTTTGCAAGTTGATTTTTGAGTCAAAAATGAAAAAAATGAGAAGGGGGGGTCGTTCTCATTTTTCCCGATTTTGGTCAAAAACTAAGGTGCCGTTTTTTTGTGTGGGTAAGGGGTTTTCGAGGGTGTAGATTCCGAATGTGATGTCCATTTTCCGATCCGAGTCGATTCCGAGCCGGGAGATTCGTTTTTTGTTACAAAAAAATCGAAACTAGCTTCGGTTATCCTGGAGTATCCGGTCCTGATGGCGTCTGATCAAAAAACGGACTTCACCAGTCCATTCAGAAGCTTCGAATACCCCTAGAACGAGCTTCGAACCCTTATTTTATGCAAGTTGATTTTTGAGTCAAAAATTAAAAAGATGAGAAGGGGGGGTCGTTCTCATTTTTCCCGATTTTGGTCAAAATCTAAGGGGCCTTTTTTTTTTTGTGAAACAGGAGTTTTCGAGGGTGTAGATCCCGAATATGATGTCCATTTTTCGATCCGAGTCGATTCCGAGCCGAAAGATGCGTTTTTTGTTCAAAAAAATCGAAACTATCTTCGGTTATCTTGAAGTATCCGGTCCGGATGGCGTCGGATCAAAAAACGGACTTCACCAGTCGATTCAGAAGCGTCCGAAACCCTTAGAACCACCTTCAAACCCTCATTTTATGCAAGTTGATTTTTTCGTCAAAAATGAAAATAATGAGAAGGGGGGGGGCCAAAGGGTAAACAAAAAAACATATTTTTCTGTTCGTCAAAAATAATTTAATGCATTCAGTTAAGAGGTATCGGTTAACCATTATTTTTTTTATTAAAATAGGTTAGCTAGGACACCCACCCTAGACTGAATACTCGCCGTTCTGACGTGTAGTGCTGAAGAAACGATGCCCGCCGGATCGCTGCAGGTCCCAGCGGAATCTTTTCGACCGGTTACTGAACAAGGAGATGAAAGGCTTCCGTCTATGCCGTTGTGATGATCTATGCTCCCTGAATTTAAAAGAAAGAAAATGTTAGTCAAATCTAAAAAATTATTTAAAAGGTAAACGTTGGGTTTTTAAAAAAAAAATTGTTTACTAACCTTCAGGAGATATGATTGACATAGTCGGACTTTTGAAACTCGAACTATTAAAAGACAACCCAGGGGAAAGAAGCGAATGACCAGAATTACTATTACTACTATTATTATTATTAAATTTTACTTTTAACATTTTAAGTAATAACATTTCTTGTAAATTTTACTTTTAATTTCAAGGAATAAAATTTCTTGTAAATTTTTTTAGAAAATTAAAAAAAAAATTTTATAAGTCTTCAAAAATTAAAAAATTAGTCCAAATTTTAATTAAATTTTTGGTGCGAACAGTGCGACATTGGACACTTGGACAGACAGATTTCCGCAGGACCGAGCCCTACGTAAAAGTTAAACAGAATTTTAAGAAATTTTTAAGTCCTTGCTTTAGCAACTGTAAGTTTTTTGTAAAATTAAGTTTCTTAAAAATTTACAAGAAATTTTCTAAGTCCTGACCTTCGTTCATGTCATCCAACTTTACTATTAAAAAAGGCCAAAAGTTTAAAAAAAAATAGACAAAATATTATTAAAAATTTAACTTTTTCTTAAAGTAAAATTTACTAAGAAATTTATTAAGTCCACTGATAACTTAGAAATCAAGGAGCTACTTTTTATATACGGATTCGTAGTCAGTTTTACAAAGCAGCTCAGAAAGATAAAAGGCGGGAGGCCTTTCCTCTAACTCCTTGTCCCATCTGTCTTGGGAGGCCCTCCTCTTTGTTAGACTTATAACTTATCGTTTTTTTTTTTTTTTTTTCAGATTCGTTTTACGAAAAGATCATTTTAGACCAGTATTTAGAAAAACTTGAAGAGACTAGCACTGATTTCACTCTTCATGCTGTAGGCCTAATAAAAAATTTCGCTTCCTATACGTTAAACATGGTAATGAATCTCGAGTCTCGTAATAGTAATTGCGAAAAATTGCGCAATGATTTTATCATCCCTGATCCCGATTTCACCAGAGATTTTTTTTTGTTGCCAATTTTTGGTTTCTAAACTTATATAGAAATTTTAAGGGATTAATTTGGACCCTTTAATTTTTCAGTTACAAACTTCAGGTTAAAAATTTTTCCGGTGAAAAATTCCAAGATGTTGAATTAATTTTTTTGCAATATGTATTTTATTTGAACGCTAATTCCTCTTTATTTTGCAAGTTTCGACCTTTAGCGTTGTTCGTTTTTAAATTTCAAGGCAACAAAATACGATTTTATGCCTCTAAATTTTTTCTCTTGGCAGAACTTTCCGTGATTTTTTAAAATCAAAAATTCATCAGGACCTGATATTTTGTCTGGGACAGGCTAACTTATTTCTAAAAATTTTTAGAATATTTAAGAAAGTAGCAAGCGACATTTCTCTCGCCAAGTGATAATGTTACAACATCCACTGTCAAGATTGTTTTTCAAGTTGACAAAATAAAAATGCTTATTCATGAGAATAACATTTATTGAAAAAAAAAAACATTCTACATAATATTATCTACGAAACATTACAGTAATAATTAAGCTAAAAATCGAATGAAATTTAAAACATTTCACGAATAATCAACGTTATTTTTTATTTTGATTTTATAGCACAACCTTTTGACACTGAGTGAGTGAGACAACACGAAAAGGCAAAACGTTTCCACTAATAATTGCGTGTACAAAAAAAACAGTTACGAGTAAAACTTCTTAAACAAACAGCCTGCAGTGAAAAAAGTTTAAAGCCTTCTTATTGACTAAAATATTTAAAAACTGAAATATTTAGGAATTCTTAATTTTTGGTTTTTGATTTTCACTGCAACAATGGCGTTTTTGTTTAATCTATTAACCAAATTTTAGTTTATTAATGGATCTATTGCCTTAAAAAAATAGCGTGAAAATTGAGAAAATAATATGAAACTAATATTTGGTTAATTGATTTGATTACGATTTTGCTAGTACAGTCGAACCCGCTTATAACGAGCTCGGATATAACGAGAACCCGGCTCTAACGAGCATTTTTTAAAAATTTGATTGGTCCGCCTATATATCTTCCATGTTAATTTTTTGTTCGGATATAACGAGACCCGAGCATAACGAGCAAATTTTTGGTCATTTTTCAATCTCGTTATAAGCGGGTTCGACTGTATATTTTTTTAAAAAAAGTACAGCTAAGCTCGATTACGACTAGATAAATAAACTAACAATTTTTTTTCTTGGAATCGTTCACCTCTTCTAGCACAAAAAAGAAAAAAAATAATCAAATCAAGTCTATTATTAATGGACGCAAATTGAATATTTTTTTTTTCATAATCTTTTTTCAATTATCTTGACCTAGAACCTACATCAAAAAAAATTTTAAAAAATGACTGGAATAAAATTATTATACAAATAACTAATGCGAATATCAACAAGATTCGAAACGTCATCGCGAAAAGAACTGAGAATTTTTAATAACAAATCTAGCTGCATGAACACGATTATTTCTCAAGCGGTTTTCTAATTATTAAATATTTTATTTTTTAATTTAATTAAGGAAGCTTTTCCAATGCAACTAATTATAAAAAAGATGAAATTTTGAAGCTTCGTTTTGCTTTTATTTTCGGTCTTTTTCTAATTTAGCGAAAATAGCCAAAAATATGACGTTTCGGATATTTTAACAAAATGAGTAAACTAGGAAAAAAATTACGTTTTTAAGAACAACACGACATGGAATGCTGTACTAAAATAAAGAACTAAAATTGTCGTGTTTTTCTTAAAATAAAAACGAGATGTAAATTACGAAAAATCACAACAATTTTTTTTTTTAAACACCAAACAATTTTTTTTTTTTTCAGATCGTTTTTTTCCATGATCATACCTCTTCATTACGAGATCATCGGCAGTTCATTTTTCTATAACGTAAGAGGTATCTCAATAGTAATCTGGCCGAAACGATAATTCTTCCTTAATAATAAAATACTATGCCAGTAATTTAAATTCTCTTATATGAGATTTCATAAGTAAAAAGGTTCCAATGCCGATTATCGGAAATCCAAGCATGGCGCAAACAGCTTCTCCTGTAATTTCGGGATAAAATTCTAAAACATCTGAAACAAAAAAAGAATTCAAATTATAATTTTTTTTTTCTTGAAATCTCTTTGTACAATAATGAATTGTAAAACCAACTTGCTTACCAACAGATTTCCCATCAATTTTATACAAACTCCACCACAAATTAGACATCGGCAATGCTGACATCATTACGGAAATGACAGTAACAGCTGATTGAGCGGTTTTCAAAACTTCAATACTGGACAACATCAACACTAAATAAGACAAAGACAACATGGTTGTTGCAGTTAGCAAGCAACTGCAATCTGGATTTTCACTCCAACCAGAATGACAATAAAATGAATCACAAATTTCCTTAATTACTTCCGCCAATAATTTTTCTTTGCCCTGAAAAAAAAAAAAAAAAATTGTGGTTAAGAGCCTGGCACATTTGCTGCAATTCAAACATCACTTACATTCTGTAAAAAAGAAATGGTCGGCAACCAACACAAACTTAAAACGACTAAACAGCAAATAATGTGCTGCCATAATGACACATCGTAATTTTTAGTAGACAACCAAATCTGCCCACTGTCCTTTTCACTATTTGGCGTTGAAGTTAACGGAAACTTTGGGAACTCTTTATAAGATGGTACGGATATTTGATTATTAGTACATGGCACTGAATTATTGAGCGAGTTTTCTGAATTGGCACCGTGATTGTTTAGAATTCTATTGTTTCGGCTAAATTTCGACGAAAAAAACGATTTCTCAACAACAACGTTCTCTACGTCTGTTATTTCATTCTTTTCTAACTCATCTTCTTGGCAAATAATAGAAAGACTTTGGGATGATGGCTTCATATAATCACATACTGAATTTACGTTATTGGACACATTTGATAATACTGATCCATTTAAATTTGTATCAGACCCCTAAAAAGATGAAAAAATACATGATAAGTACAGTTTATGACAGTAAATATTAAACAAAAAAATTTTATATTTACCATAAATAAGATGCAACAAGTTTCAAAATAAGTAAAATGCAATACCCAAATCCCATGGGCTAATATATATACAACAACATATAAAAAATGTAACCTAGAAGTAACATCTGAAGTTGATTGGCTATTCCCATTACATCTGAATCTATCACAAATACCAAAATCAACAGTGACAAATACTCCGAAAATGATGGTGATTGTACAAAATGTCCTCTCCAAACTCATTTCTGAAAAAAAAAATTCAAATGTTAAAAAAAAAAAAAAATCATCATTCATTTTTTAAAAGAGTAAAGGTCTTGTAGTTATGTAATTTAGCTTATTTACAGTGTTTCTGTTACAAAGACCTCAGTCTTCCGATGTTACCTAAATGATAAACATCTTGTAATATATCAAAAAGTAGAAGAACGAATTTAAATTTGTTGACTTTTCTGCTATTTGAAAAAATGTTATGATGCTAGATTATTTATTAGACTTAAGTAGAGCACATTATCTTACAAAACTGTATTTAAGAAGTATGTATTATCAAGACAAGTACTTTTTTACTGCTCCACCTTTTCTTTGAGAGAAGATGCACCTCAACACTAATTCTTGCAGTAAAATTTATTTAAGACATTTTTTCCTTTAAGGCTATCTTTAGCAATCTCTCATGTGAAACATAAACAAAATATATCTTTTAAAGACCATTAATTCTTTAAAATGACTTTAAAGGATCTGAAGTATTCTTTTATTTGGACAATGTTATTTTTCCATGCAAGTCGTCTTATATATTTATTTTCTTTTTTTTTTTTTTTTTTATTATGGAAAATCAAAACAATAATTTTTTTTTATACTTACTTTTTCTTGAAAAAACATAATAGAATAATAATGAAAAAACAATGGCACAGCCTTTCAGTGGATCCTGTAAGTGACAGCTTACATAATGCCCATCTATCAACCAAAATATTATAATGCTTCCAATGGAAAGTAAAATACTGATTTTAAAAACTTTTGGAAGACAAAGTTGGAGACCTGAAGATACATGGATTGCATATTTTGAAATGACTCCCAACAAATGAACAATCCCAAATAGGATAGCATTTATGGAAGATAGAGTGACTAATTTGCTGTATGTTTGAATGCCAGTACGAGTTGAGTATTGTAAGTAAATAGGAAGTGTTATAATTAAAACAGACGACGACAAAAACATGAACAAGCACGCCGTTATAAATATAAACGTTTTTTTATGTGATTTATTACTTTGTTTTTCATTCTGAATAAAATTGAGAATTTTTTCTTCGATATAATAACTGCATTCTCCCTTTTCGAATATGTCGTCTTCACTTTCTGTTTCTTCCAATAAGTCTTCTTTCTCTTCATTTTCCATTATATTCCTCACTGTTCTTCTTTGGTTTTTGATTAATGAAAAATAAAGAAAGAAAAAAAAATATTTTTTAAAAATACAACTACAGTACACCCACTATTATGTCGCCATTTTGATTAACTGCAGGGCTGTGTTCGAAAATTCGATGAGACGATGATGCAACTGGACGTATTGTAAAGGGCAACAGAACGAATGTATGTACCGCTGAATCCAAACCTTTTTTCGGGTTTCTTCCAGTTTTAACCTTTCGAAGGACAGTGGTACGCAAAGCAAACCACTTTATGGGTTATTGTGACAATTTTGTAAATTCTGCTCAAAATTATTGACAAAGTAACAAGAGTAAAAAATTAATTGCAAACTGTCTTCATGATCTGTTTGTCCGAAAGTGAACAAAATTAAATCCGAAATGAAAAAATGAAGTTAGTTGGAAACACAAAAGCTGAAATATTCATATCATTTATTTAAGCTGGTTTTCCCTGTATTTCGTATCCGATTTGACTAAGTCTTTATCCTCTAATAACTTTGAAAAAAGTCTCCGACTAAGGCATCAGAAAGTTGTAAATGTGCTTCATAGCACTGTGACTTAACATGTGACTTTCTAATAACAAACTTTTGTAATTTTAAGTTTAATACCACAAATTCCCTAATTTATCTGCCAACACAATGCATGCGCTATACTGGTATAAATATAGCTTCTTTTTAAGCTTATAAAGATTTAAACTAAGTTTGCAAATCACACTGCAAATTTCCAAATGTAGAAATTTGCGGAGTGACTTGCCCTGGACATATTGGAGTCCACAAACTCAACACAAGTTTATGGCGTCCAATATATCTAAAGCAAATCCGATACTTATCTCATTTACCGTTCGCTCAATTGAACCCTCTGGTTTTGTTTTTCCAAAAATAGGAAGTTTATCTTCATTACTATTAAGTTTATCAAGGAATGATGATGCGACTTCATCACTACTTCTAAGGCATTGGGGTTGAAAGCAAATGAAGGGTCGGAGTGATGACGCGTCCATGTAGTGGTTTGGCTATCAATGAAGTTAAGCAGCTTTGATGCGGGCCAGCTTCTGGATGGGTGACCGCACCGACACTCTTCCTTTCTGGCGGAAATGGCGGGAACTTACAAATGCAGTCATCTTAACCTCACTGTATGTACGAGTTGGTTGTCGCATGCCAGAAAAGAAAAAGTCCCTGACCTGCGCAAGCAGTTAATCGAGTATAATAAAAAAAAAAAAAAAAAAAAAAGGCTTACTTTACTTGACAATTTTACAAATCTGTTTTCTGAAAACATAATAAGCTGCTTTGATGTTTTATCTTCCAAAGTAGCCTTTCTCAAACATAGGTAAGTTGAGAAATTTTGCTTCCAGCAGTTCTTCTTTGTTGAAAATCATTGAAACTTTAACTGGAGTCCCAGGCATTTCTCTGATATCCTTCTTCATTTATTCCAATATCCTTGTAACAATCTATAACTAATTATGCCATTAATTGTTATTATGGACACAATTATGTAGTGGCCCGTAGCCTAGTTCATAGCGCGCTTGACTCTCAATCATGGGATGCGACGCGTCGTGCTTCTATCCTAGTTCACAGCTAGGAATTTCTCTCAAGCCAAAACTAGTGTGCTGGTCAGAAAATCAACGGTCACCACCCCTCGGAAGGAAATGGTAAACCACCGAGTCGAGCGGTAATTAATTGCCTCGTAAATCTCTCAAAAATAGCCGTTCGGAACCGGCGTTAAACTGTAGGTCCCATATGCCTGTGAGCGCACGCACAGGTGTATGTGAGAGATCATACGCTCGTAATCGAGTAAAGGACTAAGAAGATAATGGACACAGGTTATAAAACCATGTAGAATAACGGAAAAGTTTGAACTGAAAAAAAATCAGGATATTTGAAATATTTGAAAATCGTTTTTCATACAATAATTTTAACTACACGTCTTAATTCTTCATTACTGCTTGGTATCGGCAATTTCATCTTTTTCTTTTCTTGTGAACTGCTGGTACCAGTATTTTCAGTGAGCTGCATATAAAAATGAAAAACAAATTAGTTTTTAAAATCTAACCAATTAGAATTTTATGATAAAAATTACTAAAAACGTTTAAAACGAATTTCGACGTTTAAAGAGTTACGTCCACATGTAGGTATTAAGTAAAAAATTAAATTCCGGGTTTTTCCACAACAAACGGACTCTCCTGTGGATTCTATACTAGAAGAGACGGTCGGATTAATCCTTAGACCCCCTGCAACAATCATAAAATAAATTTAAACATAACACGGATTAAACAGCCATTTAAAAAAATTAAATCACTAGATATTTATATTACACTCGTTTTCAAACCAATTTATGTCTTTGGTTAATATACTTGTTCGTTTTTTATTTTGAATAATTTTAATGTTGTTACTAATTTACAAAAAGTAACCGAAATTACAATTTTTTAAATTCAGTTTTAATATTTTTTCATAAGACATTAAAAAAAACTTCCAGCCACCCTAAATGCCGGTCTGGCTACGGCCTGCATTGACCATACGTAGCCTTACCTAACTTAGCCCACTGGAATGAGCGCCCCTTGACCTATCGAAACCTAACCCATCCCATCCCGAGTATGGACGCATTAACCTGACATAACCTAACCTAATCTAACCGAACCTAATTTAATAAACGTAAAAAATTGGGCCAGCTTGAGGGCTTTGTGGAATTTATTAGATTACGAGAACATTGCTCCCAGATAGTTGGTTATTTCTATTGGCATTTCATTGAGGCTGAACTTGAGGTTGGATTGAACTATAATAATATGCAGATTTAAACTTTTCTTTTTTATATCCACTTTTCTGGGTAGGAAGTGAAGGATCAAAGAACTGCTACTTCTTAAGCTTGCAAAAAAATTCACCAGCTAAAAGCTTTCGCGTGTATGTAAACACGGCCAGATGAAAGTTAATGAAGAGCAGTTCTCATTTAAAAAATTAAATTTAATTCATTCATAATATAAATAAACAATATTATTTATTGTTCATTTATAAATATATTATTATAAAGTTTGATTTATTTAAATCAAAAAAACAAAAAAAGAAAAAAAATGATTATAAAAACAAACTTAGAAAAAAAAAATAATAAAATGAAATAAAATAAAATCACACTAAATCATTTTCAGTAATTTATTAACATTAGGCCTATGAACTTAAATGGAAAAAATGATTAAAAAAAAAAAAAAAAAAAAAAAATGAAACAGTCCTGAGAGAACAGATTTTATGACTGATTTTTATTTTTACGTTTACTTTTATTTTTATTATTAATAATAGTTAAGTCACTGGTTATTTTTTCTTGCATATTTCAAACTAATTAAGCCTAATTTTTAATCAGAAGGATAGGTAAATTAATGTCTTTATTATTAGCCTCCTGCTCAAAATCTAAAACTAAAATTATAATTTTTTTTTAAATACGATATTTTTAATGTTTATGTATTTTCCATTCTATTTGGCTGTGTTGACAATTTGAAATAAAAAAAAAAATCAAATGAAGCTTAAAAGCTGAGTATCAACTATAATAGAACATGAACAAGCTACAAAAACCTATATTTTATATGATATATGAACTATTAATTTGGTTTTATTCAAAATTTTTGATCGGGTACTGCCTCAAGTATTTTTCAATAAATATGTAACGGTAATGATAGCAAGGAAGTGATGTACTGAAATATACGTAGGGTGAAATGACGAGAAAAAAATGTTGAGAAAATTGTTGAAAAAATTGTTTAAGGAAAACAATCAACGACGTTGGAACATGCCTTACATATTTTTTTCAAATGTGTTGAAGCCACATTAACTATTTGCATCACATCACAAACCGCCACCGATTACAAAAAAATGAAATAAAATAAAGTAATAATAAATCAATTAATAAAATGATGATTCATTTGTAAAAATACAAAACCAGAAACTGAATTCTAATTAAACAAAACGAAAGTATATAAGACAGCTAAATTAAATGATTTAAAATCATAAAGTAGCACGTCACTCGTATGCTAAACTACCATTGCCCCCTAAATTATGTCCTCTAATGACATAACACTTTTCAAGTCCAAAGGCTTAGCGACGAAGAGAATCTCAAAGAAAGAGTTAGAATAATTCGGCTTCGATAAAGTGTAACGCGACAGCCCTGCTTGTTATATACTGTCTCTAGTTCGGCCAAGTTCCAACGCCATGTTACCATAACCTGAGAAAAATTTTTTCGTCAATTCCGTTACTGTTCTTAAAGATCACGGAAAAATGCTTTGAAAAATTCTACAAGAGGCAAAATCGAATTAGCTCAGCTTTCTTCTGATAAAGAAAAAAAAAAGATTTCTTTCTGAAACTGTTAAAAACATACATACAAAAAATTGGAAGACCCTACCTCAGGTTGGTCAACATCAAAACGAAAAAGTCATTTTGATTTTCTTTACCGGGTTGATAAATTACATTAGCAAAGTTTTTATCCCAGAGTTTAATGTTAAAAATCGCAACGTTTTATTTACAGTTTGTAAAAAATATGTTCAAAACTTACTTAAAAATTAAAATTATTGAAATCGTTTATACCGGGAACTAATTGGGCCTCTTTTAAGACAAAGCATTTTTAAACACTGTGTCAGAAACATGACCAAAATAATTTTTAACGTAAACTCTGTTTTTATCCTTTTCCATGATTGATTCGACCAACTTCGATGATTAAAACTTTTAAAATTCGCTTTTATTTTCTCTTTAAAAGGCAAATTAGTTTAAGTTTTCATTCTCGCTCTCAAAACAAATTAAACTTGTTTTCTCAAGGTATGGGGATTTTTTTTTTTTTTTTTTTTTTGAAAAAAAAAACAAAAAAAAAATTACAAAGGTTCTAGTTCCTTTACATAACCGGCCGGTCAGCCGGGCGGTGAAAATTTTTTAACAATAAAAAAAGTTTAATATTTTTTTTTTAAATTCGGGTTTTCACACATGAAAATGACATCGGATCGCACTGAAACCGTGGCAAACGTTTTTTATGCTTAAAGGTAAAGATTCGCTATTGAAATGCATGAAAAAGGCTTTATGGTTCCTAAATTTGATAATTTTTTTAAATGTTTTCGGAAAAAAATAAGACCGCCATTTTTCTTTTTGTTGTTGAAACAGTTCGCGGATTCACCGCTAGAGCGCTGCACTAGTCTCTCGGAACAAACTTTTTTTTTGCTGAGAAAAACATTTAAAAATTATGAAATATAAGAACAATTAACTCTTGTTCATGCATTAATATCGTGGATCTTCATCTCTGAAAATAACTAAACGTTTTGGTACGGTTTCGGTGAAGTTAGACCCCGTTTTCATGTATAAAATATGGATTAAAAAAAAATTTTTTAATATTTTTTTATCGTTAAAATGTATACACCGCCCGGCTAACCGGCCGGTTATGTAAACGAACTAGAACCTTAAATATTTCATGAACAAAAAAAAAAAAAAAAAAAAAAAAAAGACCCAAACCGTTAGAAAAAGGAAAAAGGATCGAGGGCCTCATTTACTCCCAACAAAAACCAAAAAAATATTTAAAAAAAACTTAAACAAAAAAAAAAAAAAAAAAAAAAATGACAACCTACACAACCTTATCATTCGTTATTGCTTATACGTACATAAAATAATGCTATGCTCTAAATAACAAATCGTTTATTTAAATTCTCTTCCTTTCCTTATGGCTAGCAAAAAAAAGGGAGGGAAAAAACCGTTCTAAATTCAAAGGTTTCTCTTTTTTTTTTTTAAATTTTATTAAATCCTTTAGTTTTCAATTATTGTAATTATAACTTTCTATATGACTATTTATTAAAAATTGCATTTATAGTCAGCTTATCAGAAACAATAACCTTAAAAATTAAAATATTAATCAAGGAGCTTTAAATTTACATTCTAGTACCTTGAATATTCAAAAAGCAATGTGATTCATGAACCAACAGTCAATCTTCTTTCTTTTTTTTTTTTAAATATTTTTAAAATTACATACAAAAGATATGAAGTTTTGATTTTAGAATGATTTTTAATTATATAAAATACATAATCTTCACATCAGATGATTTGAAATAAATATATAAAAAAATAACGGATCACTGTATTAAATGCTTCATCGATTTTTATAACAACATTTTATTTTTAACAATTTAAAGAAAATTCCAAGTAATCTTACAGTTTATAAATTAAATTTATATATAAGTTATATCATCCTTACAACATTACATAAAATATTTAACGAGACATGCAAAAATTCATTTATTTTATGATTACATGAATTTTCTTTAAATTTTAAAAGTTTAAAAAAAGGTTTTGAAAGATGCAAAGATTATTTGATTTAATTCCTGAACCGCAAAACTTTTTTTTTTATTTTTTTTTTTTTTATGCTCCTGGAATTCAAAAATAAACAAAATTTTCGACAACACTGATTAAGCCGTAAGCAGTTCTTATAAACACTTAAAAAAATTAACACAGTCGTACTTTTCAAGTACGACATCGGACAATAAAATAAAATAAGATTTCTTTTCATGCCAGCGAAATAAGGCTCTGTCACTTTTTCTTCCGGTTTTCCAAGCAACTCAGAAATAAACGAAAAAAAAAAGTATATATAACATCAAAATTATTAGATCGCACGACAGATTAAAAAAAAAAAAAAAACAAGAAACGTTTTCATCGACTCACAACACTTGAGAAAAAAAATCTAAAAAATAACAAACAATTGATTTTTCCTAATTTCTTTTTTTTTCGTATTTTTTAAATTTTGTATTTTTTTTTACGTTTTTTTTCTATTTTTTTATGAATTAATTTTTTTTAAAAATGATTAATAATTAATTGTCCCACCCATGATTCAAAAAAACAAATTCAACAAATATATAGTCCCAAAAAGAGTATTGATATAAATTTTATATCAATAAGCGTTTTCTTTTTAATTATTTGCAAATTATTTTTCCTCGTCGTCTCCCATTTATAAAATTAATCGAATAAATCAACAAGGCTGTTAAATTCAGCCAAAATACAAACATTAATTTTTTTTTTCAATTTTCTCTTAAAAAATTAAAATTTGTTTTTGTTGTTTTTTTTATTTTGTAACATTTTTTTAAAAATATAATGGTTTATTGCAATTTGCAATTACAGACTTCTTTATTAGGAAACGGTTGGCGCTCGGAAGGATTATTAACCTTTTTATTATTATTATCTTCGTTCGATTCGGTATCCGATTGGACTCCGCTATCATTTATCGATAAATTACCGATTCCTTTTTTATTCTTTCCCTCTTGCTTCAGAAATTTATATTCCAACACGTCGAAAACTTCGTTTTCGCTATCGCTCTCTTCCGCCTTTTTCGATTTAAACGTGTGAGCCGCAGAAAGCGTGCAATATTTCAGGACGTTCTCCTTGGGATCGCACAACTCCTCCCTCGCGTATTCGAGAGAAACTCCATTTTTAACGTCCCCAATTAAATCGTGACAATACGAAGCCGATTCAGTTAGGAACTTTTTAATTTTTTTCTCAGACAATTTGGCATCCAGCGACGAGGACCGATACCTACGAGTATTATTCAATTTCCAATTTTCGATTCTGGCAACCCGCATATTTACGTTATCAACGTCCTCGTCTTTTTTCTCATCAGCATATAACGCAAGTGTGGGGTTGCCTAACCCGTTTTTTTGAATCGGTTCAGTGTCTTCATCGTCGTCGCTTTCGATTTTTTCAAAAGACTGGGGTAGCGAATTAACAGACAACAACTTCTCGGAATCCCCTTCTTCCTTGAGCCAAGAATTAACGGCTTCAACTATCCCAAGTTTCACTTCCTCCGGCTTCTTCTCGTTTTTTTTTACAGAGACATCCTCTTCTTCTTTCGCCTCGGTTTTACTTTCGGCAACAATCGTTTTACATTTTAAATTATTCTTATTTATTTTATACCCTGTTTTCGGTATGCTTATACTTTTTTTAACAATAACTTGAGCACCATGGTTGGTTTCCTTAACAGTCTCTTTTTTATCAGTCTCAATGTCGTTCGACACCTCCTCTTTTTTACCGTTTTTCGCTGCTTTCTTATCCGTGCCGGAGCTGTTGTTGCTCCCGACGCCACTGCTGCTGCTACTGCTGCTGCCACTGCTCCGGGCATCGTTCCCGTTTGGGTTTTCGATAATGCTCGCGAAAAACTCTTCCGGTTTCGTCGACTTCATGTTCGTTATATTAGTTTTCGTGCATAAATCACTGTGCAATTGCTTTGTGCTTGTCGACGCGAAATAATCGTCGAACTTAAATTTCGGACGGTCCCTGTTGAAAGATGGTAACATTTTCAAAAATCCCGAGCTCAACGGCAACTTGGATAAATTCAACTTATCCTCGTTTATCCCCAACGACTTCAATATGTTGTCGTCGTTTGCCGTTAAAAGGGAATCTATATCAGATATTAAATCAGATTCCTGATTTTTCACTTTGTCCCAACCGTTGTATAAAAATTCGTTGGGTTTCTGCTGAATGAAAGGCTGCAAAAATGGAATATCTTGATTGGAATAATCGTTCGTGTCCTTTGATTCGTCCGATTGCTTCTTTTTTTTCTTTGATTTGTTCGATTTCGGAGTTTCCTTCGTTTTTTCCTCCTCCGTTTTGGTTTTATTCTTTTTCTTTTTGTTCTCCGTTGACTTTTGCTTATTGCTCTTAACGGGTTCTTCTTTTACTTCCGGGATTTCTTCCACTTTCCCTTCGTCTTTTATTTCTTTCGTTTCATCCGGCCCGCTCTCCTCTTCCTTCGTTAAATTTTGCTTCAATTTCTCTTCGAAGCTTTTGTTGATTTCGTTCGCGATTTTTTGTTCCATTTTTTTAACAATCAATTTTTCCGGCGGCGTATTTTGCCCGCTGCTCAATTCCGTCGGAGAGCTTAATTCCGATACGGTCGAGCTTTTTTCCGATTGGCTTCGAGATTCGCTTGAAATTTCTAAACATTTTTGATTATCTTGTTTCTCCGGTAATTGGAGCTTTCTCTCTTTCGAGTCTTTTTGAGCTGCCGGGCTTTTCCCGTTGGACAAACTACGACTAAACCTCTGTTTCTCGTAATAATTATTGTTTTTATTATTGTTATAGTTACTGCTGTTGAAGTTTCCGTTGACTTTCGAATTGTTTTGACTCCTCTTATTTTCCGTGTAATGATTTTTCTCATTCGAACACTGTCTGGTACCGTTTGTGAGCGGAGTTTTATTAACGTTCACGTTTTGGGCGAACTGACTAGATCCATTCATAACGGTATTCGATCCGTTTACCATTAATTTTTTACTATTGTTATTATTGTTGTTGTTATTACTACTACTGTTGTTAGCATTATTCCCTTGTATGGATCCGTTCTCTAACCCGTTCATAACTTTTTTAGCGTAACTCGTTTTAACAGGACTAGTTACTACACTAGGAATTTGTTTGTTTTCGTTTCTTTCGTTAAAATTTGTACGTTTTTGATAGATTTTCCTAGGAGATTCCTCCTGAGGTTTTCTAGGTGATGTTTTTTGAAATTTGTTAACCGTTTTCCATGGCACTTTCGGCTCTTGTTCTTTTTTCGTTAATGAAGACAATAAAATATCTGACAAGTTTCTATTCGTTTCGTTCTTTTCCAATTCTTTAAGTTTACTTGATTCTAAGCTATTATTATTATGATGATTATTATTATTATTATGAACATAATTTTTATTATTATTACTGTTAACATTAATATTTTTATTGTTATTTGGAAATGTTTCGTCTAGATTTGTTTGCGTGCTATGAGATTCTTTAACGCGGACTTCAGCACTTTTCTCAAGTAGTTTTTGCGCTTCCAATAAATTCGTTTGTGTGCTGTGACTTTGTTTTTCGACACGTTTCACTTCATCCCTCTCTTCCTCGTTTGTACTTGGTGTATGCATCCCGTTTTGTTCTCGTTTATTGTCTTCAATACGATCTGACGACGAGTTAGAATCTTGCTTTGATGTTTCTATGGCAGTGATTTGGGAATTGTTTGTATTACTTAAATTTTCTCCTACGTGATTGGACTCTATCTCGTTTTCGTTCACTGTCTCCTGTAACAAACAAAAGCAAATCATATATTACAATAGAAAAAAAAAAAATAATAATAATAATAACATTTTTCAAAAATTACAAAATAATGCTACGTATGTGAAGGTGGCAGGACCCACACGGCAAATTCAAATTTGGTTATAGCGGGTCGTTTGTACTTCGTTAGTACCCGTTTGTACCGGGAAAACCAGCGTTTGAACCTTAACCCTACAGCGAAAACAGAGCGGAGCCCAGTGGGTCCTGCTGTCTTCAAATTCCAAATCCCTTTGTATCTGACCCAAAATGCCTTTAATCGTTTGTACCTCGACCTGAATCGTTTGTACCTGACTCGAAATCAGTGACGACGGCAGAGTCGTTCACAAAGGGGGGCCGAGGGGGGGAGGGAGGTTCAACTTCGTTTGGAACTTGTTCAAATCAATTGTTCCTGCCACAAAAACGTTTGTGCTGACCCGGAATCAGTAACGACGGCAAGCTTGGTCATAAAGGGGGGCTGACGGGGGGGGGGGGGGGTGGTGACTTAAGTTTGGTTTGTACCTTCTTCGAATCGTTTGTACCTCGCTCGAAAACGTTTGTACCTTGTTCCAATCGTTTGTACCTGGCTTGAAAACGTTTGTACCTTGGTCGAATCATTTGTACCTCGCTCGAAAACGTTTGTACCTTGTTCTAATCGTTTGTACCTGCCTCGGAAACGTTTGTACCTTGTTCCGATCGTTTGTACCTGGCTTGAAAACGTTTGTACCTTGTTCCAATCATTTGTATCTGCCTCGGAAACGTTTGTACCTTGTTCCGATCGTTTGTACCACGCTCGAAAACGTTTGTACCTTGTTCCGATCGTTTGTACCTGGCTTGAAAACGTTTGTGCCTTGTTCCAATCGTTTGTACCTCTCTCGAAAACGTTTGTACCTTGTTCCGATCGTTTGTACCTTGGTCGAATCGCTTGTACCTCACTCGAAAACGCTTGCACCTCGTTCCAATCGTTTGTACCTGGCTGGAAAACGTTTGTATCTTGGTCGAATCGTTTGTACCTTCAACGAAACGTTTATACCTCACAGAAATGTTTTGGGGACGAGCCAGAATCGGTACCTTAGCATTCGAAGCACCATACCCAAGAGGAAATGTCAGTCAAATATTGACTGATATTGACTGAGTTTTGGACACTGATGTCAGACTGACATTCATACAATGACGTCAGTCAATGATCGACTGATATTTTTCAGAATGATCTCAGTCACTATTTTCCTGTTTTTGTTCTTGAAAACCTGACGTTTCCGAGGCAGGTACAAACGATTGGAACAAGGCACAAACGTTTTCAAGCCAGGTACAAACGATCGGAACAAGGTACAAACGTTTCCGAGGCAGGTACAAACGATTAGAACAAGATACAAACGTTTTCGAGCTAGGTACAAATGATTCGACCAAGGTACAAACGTTTTCAAGCCAGATACAAACGGTTGGAACAAGGTACAAACGTTTTTCGAGCGAGGTACAAACGTTTTCGAGCGAGGTACAAACGATTCGAAGAAGGTACAAACATTTCCGAAACAGGTACAAACGATTCGACCAAGGTACAAACCAAACTTAAGTCACCCCCCCCCCCCCGTCAGCCCCCCTTTATGACCAAGCTTGCCGTCGTTACTGATTCCGGTCAGCACAAACGTTTTTGTGGCAGGAACAATTGATTGAACAAGTTCCAACGAAGTTGAACCTCCCTCCCCCCTCGGCCCCCCTTTGTGAACGACTCTGCCGTCGTCACTGATTTCGAGTCAGGTACAAACGATTCAGGTCGAGGTACAAACTATTGAAGGCATTTTGGGTCAGATACAAAGGGATTTGGAATGTGAAGACAGCAGGACCCACTGGGCTCCGCTCTGTTTTCGCTGTAGGGTTAAGGTACAAACGCTGGTTTTCCCGGTACAAACGGGTACTAACGAAGTACAAACGACCTGCTGTGGCGATTATTTCTCTTGAAAATGAAGGAGTGAAAGGATTTTTTTTTAAAGTCGATCGTCTTAATTTATTTTTCTTTTGACTTTGAAACATTTAAAAAAAAAAAAAATGATTTTATGTAAACGCAACCTAATAATTAATTTTTCTCTGTATGAATCGAGCTTTAATTATTCGTATTGTTGCCGTAAAAGGAAAAACTCTACGCACGCGCAAACGGATACGTTAGCAGATCGAGCTCTCGAATCGAAGACAGAGGAAGAAGGGAAATGCTTTCGCTCGTTGCTCCGTAATTTTTATTTTTTTTTTCTTCAAATTGGCTTGTAAAATTATGAGAAATAATTGATTATGGTAAGCGTAGTTCAATTAATTTTAAGTGATTAAATTTGAGAATTATTAATATTGTTTTTGAGCTTAAAAGCACGGATTCATTGCTATTGCGAATCGAATGTGAACATGAATTTTCACGTTTAAAATGGTGATGTCTCTTGTCATTTTTTTTTTCTAAAATGCGTTATGATTATCCGTTAGAAAGAAGGTTAATGATTTAATTTCATTGTTTTATTTTCGTATTTTGAAAAATGGTAATTTTTTTTTGTATAAAATATTGGAAATTGTGGATTTTTGAAGGAATTGTGATTATTGACCACGTGCCACGTGCTACGTTTATTTTTTTTTTGGAATTACTGTCGTTATTTTTTTTTGGATTGTAATGCACTTTTTATGATTTTAGGCCTCAATCATGGTTGGATTTATTAGTCGCCAACCCATTTTAATGAGTTTCTAATTTTTCCCCATGAGGGGGGGAGTTTTTTCTGGTTTTCTTTGGAGGAGATTTTTTTTATTTTTAATCATGCTTACCGTTTAGGTCTTTTTATTTGTATTTTGGCATATCAAAATGCGTTTATTATAATGTAAATTTTGCTGCTTTTTATAACCTGTCGGGTTGGGTCATCGGACAGCTATTTTTGATTTTTCAGTGACATGTCGAAGCTTGTTTCGGTATCAATTTTATTTTGCTAATGCATTTTTAGTTTGTGTCTGGATTAAGGGATCAAATAGGGTTAAATTGATTCTTTAATTTATGGGCTCAAGTTGAAGCATTTTTTTTCTCTTTTCGCTTAGCACATGTGAGTTTGTTAATTTTATTTTAGAGTGATATAAATAAATTAACTTGATCTTACTTGCTTAAACAACTGAATACACGAGACTTAAGCGCGTTAATTTAGAGCTTGGAATTGTTAGGCATTTTTTTAATTGCAAACGATTTTCCCTGAATATTCCTATGACCCGATGCGATATTTTTTTTTGTTAATTTTTTTTGATGTGAACCTTGAATGAAATCGATACCTTTTTTTTGTGAAGAATCTGTTAATTTTTTTTACTCGGTTCGTTGATGAATAATATAATATATTGTTATTTGATGAAATTATTATTTTTTTTTATTGCGAATCGGTAAAAGCATCGTTACAAAAGTTGGCGCCCGAACAGGGACTTCCAAAAGTCCCGGTATTTTTCTCTTTAACCTTTTTGATCGATTTCATTCAAAACGATAGGCATGATATTTTTTTTTGATCCGATAAGGAAAGGAAAAACTCCCCCCACTCGTTTTCATTTGTTGCATAAGAGTTACTTTTTAAAAGCTAAAGCTTTTTTTTTTAAATCTGTTTAGATTTGATTTTTTTTCTTGGATTTTGGACTATGACAATATTTTGCCCTTAATTATTGGTTATTTAATTTTGAATGATTGTTTAAAATGGGTTGGCCGACTTTCATTCACACGCTACGGAAAGACGATTTGGTGAAGCTTGCGAAGCATTGGAACTTGTCAGTCGATGAAACGACGATTACCGTGGAAGATTTGCGCATTCTTCTGAAGGCACATGCGAAGTCACTCAACAAAGTGGAAACGGACGTTCCTGATGATGTGGGTGTACCTGAGCGTTTGCTTTTACGTGCCAGGTCGCCGTCCCCGAAGACAACTGCGAGTACCGTTACTACTCCGAGCAAAGTGACGACGACTGCGAGTACCGTTACTTCTCCGAGCAAATTGACGACGACTATAAGTACACCCGGTGGCTCGACTACGCCACTGGGGAATCCAAATGCGGGACCGGCAGCTGTTAACCCCCAGGATCCCGTCAATAGGTTATGCACCCTATTGACGGATCTCATCACTACGACTCAATCCCCTCGAAGATCACCATCTCCCAGTGCCGTCGCCTTCGCTAACCCGACCACATTTGTTGACGATCGGGATCGACGCGTGAAAAATGTCGCGGAAGAGTGTAAGCGTCAGGACATTTATTTTAGCGGTAAACCGGGAGAAAACGTAAACAAATTTATAATTCGTTTGAACGACGTTTTTAAAATATATAAGCCTCACGACACAGAGCTTATTAGGATTTTTCACGCTATACTTTCCGGTCCGGCCAAGATTCATGTACGCGACAATCCGAATTTCTACAGTAACTGGAATGACGCGAAAGATACCCTAAGAGACATTTTCTTGACGGAAACCTATGACGTGGAATCCAAGATCGAGTTATTACAAAGGAAGCAACAACCGAAGGAACCGATGGCCGAATTTTTATCCGCGATCAAGTTGTTGAATAAATGTTTGGTTGATCCTTTAGAAGAAGACGAGTTGATACTAATCGCGTGTAAAAATTGCCATCCGCGTTATTTTAAACGGGTTCGAGGAAAACAATTCCGAAGCCTTGATGATATTCGAAAGATTGGACAGGATATGGAAAATCAGTGGTACGAGGAAGACCTGTACCAGGAACTCATCGGAAGGACCAGCCGAGCACGAGTCTCTTCGATCGACAGATCACCGAAGAAGGATACGGACGCCGATACGTCGGATTCTGAGCCCTCGAAGCAATGCTATGGATGTGGAAGAGCCAATAAAACTCTCAGAAACTGCAAATGTGAGAAAGCTGCACAATATCGAGCAAGACGTCAGGGGAACAGATCCACGAGTCCGTCACCACGTGCTAGTCCAGTTAGTAAACGTTCGGTTAGATTTAAAGAATCGGAGCGTAAACGATCGAAATCTCCGAAGAAAACGTCCGACCGATCAAGGAGTCCGTCAAACTAAAAAGAGGTTCGGAGAATCCAGGCTCTGAGCTTCAGAAGAAATTGGAAAACCTGGTAAAAAGTAAATCGTCTCATGTTATTAAAAGCGAAATGAGTGACGACGACACTCAACGATTTTTTGTAAAAGTCCGTGTGGGTGGACTGAAGGTAATTGCTCTTGTTGATCCCGGAGCCACTCACACCATAATTTCTTCAAGCCTCCTGAAAGCTTTAAAACGGAAGGGTATAAAGCTCAACACGAGGAAAGGATTTATCACCGTGGCCGATGGAACCGATGCACCTGTAAATGGTACTGCCACCGTGCCCATTAGCGTTGACGTAAACGGATGGACAGGAGAATGTCTTATCCTAGACAATCCGGCTAACCTCGTGACCCTTGGAATTAATACTTTGAGAGGACTGAAGATGATTCTCAACATGGCGACGAATAAAATTAAGATAGTGACACCAGAAGGAGCTAGACCAGTTCAAGCATACTACTGCGACTCCAGCGAACCTACTGAACTAATTACAGGCATTTTACGCAGGAAAAACCACGAGGATGTTCGCGTTTCGTCAATGGTATGTAAAGCTGATGGCCTGAATACGGAATGTTTTAAGGAATATCAGACATCATTACCGGAGGATCCAGAGCAAGATTCAAATTCTCAATTTAAGGTTACTGGAGAACAACGAGAAGAATTTGATAAAAGATTAAACGACTGGAAGGAAAAATTTTCCAAAGTTCCCGGCAGAACAGATGTCACTGAGCATTCAATTTATGTGGAGCCCAATACCGTGCCGATAAAACAACGTTATTATAACGTTAATCCAGCAACTCAGAAAATCATGATGAAACATCTTAACGAATTGATAGCCAAAGGACTTGTACGAGAATCCCAAAGTCCTTGGAGCAGCCCTGTTCTCTTGGTAAAGAAAAAGAACAATGATTTTCGTATGGTCTATGATTTTCGAAAATTAAACGCTGTTTCGAAAAAATGTGCTTTTCCCATTCCGCACATCGATAATATTCTGCAAAATCTACGTGATTCGAATTATATAAGCACGATTGATTTGGAAAATGGTTATTTTCAAATTAAATTAGCTGAAGAAAGCCGTGCTTATACCGCTTTCACCGTACCTGGAGCAGGTTTATACGAATTCAACGTGATGCCATTCGGCCTAACATCCGCTCCTGCTACATTTCAACACTGCATGAATATTATTTTGCGACCAATCCTGAATAAAGGCGTATTCGTTTATTTAGATGACATTCTGATTATCGGTAAAACTCTGGAAGAACATAATAAAAATCTTCAAACGGTATTAGAGCTTTTGCATAACGCTGGTATGAAAATCAATTGGGATAAGAGCAAATTTCTGCAACCCGAAGTTGAGTACCTAGGATTCACAGTTGGGCAAGGTCAAATAAAAACTTCTAAAAGCAAAATCAAAGCAGTGGATGACTTTCCCCGGCCTGCGACAAAGAAGCAAGTCCGCTCGTTTCTTGGTCTTACGGGCTGGTATAGACGTTTCATTCCATACTACGCCGAGCGATCCAAAGCACTTACGAAATTAACGGAAAACGATTCGAATTTTTACTGGGGCGATGACCAGGAATTCGCATTCGAGGATTTGAAGGAGGCCTTGATCGATCAGCCTGTCCTTCATTGTCCGGATTTCAACGAAAGTTTCACCCTTTGCACGGATGCATCAGGGGTTGGACTGGGTGCTGTACTCATCCAGAATATCGATAATAAGGAAAGAGTAATCGGTTATTTTTCGAAAACTCTTACGAAATGTGAACGCAATTATTCGATTACTGAATTAGAATGTCTGGCGATCATAAAAGCCATTAAACACTTTAGACCGTACTTAGAATTTAATAAATTTACTGTCGTGACAGACCACAGTGCTCTTCAGTATCTCCAACGTTTGGAAAACCCAAAAGGAAGACTCGCACGTTGGGCTATCTACCTTAGTCAGTATGACTACGAAATTAAGCACAGGAAAGGAAATTACATGAAAGTTCCGGATGCACTTAGTCGCGCACCTTATAACATCGAGGGAGGAGACGAAAATTTCAAAAGCAGTTCGGTTAAAGCGTTCGCTGACTCAGTTGTATTACCAGACTTAGATTTCAAAAACGTAAATGATAAGTGGTATGACAATTTACGGAATAAAATTCGGGAGAGACCTGAAGCGTACTCCGCGTTTTTTGTGAAAAACTCGAAAATCTACCGAATCGTACAAGATAAAGACACTAATGATATCGGTAGAAGATTAGTTATTCCGCGAGATTTTAGAGAGTTAATTATGGAGCAGTGTCATTCGCGTCCATACGCTCCCCATCTCGGTTATTTAAAAACGTTGAAGCGAATTCAACAGCAGTTCTACTGGCCCAATATGGCCGTAGACATTAAAGATCATGTTTACAGCTGCCTCGATTGTCAGCAGTATAAGGCGCGTAATACTCCATTGCCAGGATTAAAGGATCCGACTACCGTCCAGATGACGCCTGCTTCCTGTTGGAGTATAGATTTTTTGGGACCGCTCCCAATGTCGCGTAAATTAAATCGCTATTGCATGGTTTGTATGGATATGGCGACGCGTTGGATCGTAACCGCTCCCGCTCGAGCTCAAACCGCCGCCCGTGCTGTCAAAGTTTTAGAGGATCTTGTAACGCAATACGGAACTCCATCCTTAATTTTAGCCGATAACGCCAAGCAGTTTGTGTCCAAAGCTTTAAAAACGTTCTGCGAAGAACGGAAGATTGAACTGCACAACTCACCTAAGTATAGCCCAAAGACCAATGTTGTGGAAAGACACATCAGAACGCTGAAGACGTCCATCTCGATTTTCGCGAAAAACGATCACAGGACTTGGGATGAGCATCTACCTTATATTACCTTGGGCATCAACACATCTGTTAGTGAAATAACCAAGTATACGCCGGCCAAATTAATGTTTGGCAGAGAACTAAACTCAGTGTTCAACATCTTCACGGATATCCAAGAAGGCGATATGACGGAATTCGATCCGGAAGACTATGTCAACACAGTGGACTACAATATGGCTAAAATCTACAAATCGGTCCTAATAGCCTCGGAAAGAGCCAAAGAGACGCAGGCGAAGTACTACAATAAACGAAGAAAAGCCATATATTACCATGTAGGTGATATCGTCTGGAGAAGGAATTTCCCCAAAAGCAACAAACAAAACTTCTTAGCGGCCAAACTTCAACCTAAATTTATTGGACCCTGTAAGGTGAAACGCATACTAGCTCCAAACCAATACCAATTGGCCACCCTTAATGGGAAGGACCTAGGCCGCTGGGATGTGGAACACATCAAGCCTTTTATATGATTGTTCTTGAATTTTCTTTTATTTTTTTTGTCGCACGCCTGTGGAGGCGTGCGTCGCCTTTTTAACCGGGGGAAATTTGTGGCGATTATTTCTCTTGAAAATGAAGGAGTGAAAGGATTTTTTTTAAAGTCGATCGTCTTAATTTATTTTTCTTTTGACTTTGAAACATTTAAAAAAAAAAAAATGATTTTATGTAAACGCAACCTAATAATTAATTTTTCTCTGTATGAATCGAGCTTTAATTATTCGTATTGTTGCCGTAAAAGGAAAAACTCTACGCACGCGCAAACGGATACGTTAGCAGATCGAGCTCTCGAATCGAAGACAGAGGAAGAAGGGAAATGCTTTCGCTCGTTGCTCCGTAATTTTTATTTTTTTTTCTTCAAATTGGCTTGTAAAATTATGAGAAATAATTGATTATGGTAAGCGTAGTTCAATTAATTTTAAGTGATTAAATTTGAGAATTATTAATATTGTTTTTGAGCTTAAAAAGCACGGATTCATTGCTATTGCGAATCGAATGTGAACATGAATTTTCACGTTTAAAATGGTGATGTCTCTTGTCATTTTTTTTCTGAAATGCGTTTTGATTATCCGTTAGAAAGAAGGTTAATGATTTAATTTCATTGTTTTATTTTCGTATTTTGAAAAATGGTAATTTTTTTTTGTATAAAATATTGGAAATTGTGGATTTTTGAAGGAATTGTGATTATTGACCACGTGCCACGTGCTACGTTTATTTTTTTTTTGGAATTACTGTCGTTATTTTTTTTTGGATTGTAATGCACTTTTTATGATTTTAGGCCTCAATCATGGTTGGATTTATTAGTCGCCAACCCATTTTAATGAGTTTCTAATTTTTCCCCATGAGGGGGGGAGTTTTTTCTGGTTTTCTTTGGAGGAGATTTTTTTTATTTTTAATCATGCTTACCGTTTAGGTCTTTTTATTTGTATTTTGGCATATCAAAATGCGTTTATTATAATGTAATTTTGCTGCTTTTTATAACCTGTCGGTTGGGTCATCGGACAGCTATTTTTGATTTTTCAGTGACATGTCGAAGCTTGTTTCGGTATCATTTTATTTTGCTAATGCATTTTTAGTTTGTGTCTGGATTAAGGGATCAAATAGGGTTAAATTGATTCTTTAATTTATGGGCTCAAGTTGAAGCATTTTTTTTCTCTTTTCGCTTAGCACATGTGAGTTTGTTAATTTTATTTTAGAGTGATATAAATAATTAACTTGATCTTACTTGCTTAAACAACTGAATACACGAGACTTAAGCGCGTTAATTTAGAGCTTGGAATTGTTAGGCATTTTTTTAATTGCAAACGATTTTCCCTGAATATTCCTATGACCCGATGCGATATTTTTTTTTGTTAATTTTTTTTGATGTGAACCTTGAATGAAATCGATACCTTTTTTTTGTGAAGAATCTGTTAATTTTTTTTACTCGGTTCGTTGATGAATAATATAATATATTGTTATTTGATGAAATTATTATTTTTTTTTATTGCGAATCGGTAAAAGCATCGTTACACTGCTATAGCCAAATTTGAATTTGCCGTGTGGGTCCTGCCACCTTCACATACGTAATAATGCTCGAGCATTCTGGAATTTCTAGGAATGACGAAAACATTTAAATAGTTCTGCACAATTAACTCAATAAAACATAGAATTTGCTACGTGATCATTTCTTTAAAAAATAAAATAAGCAAGCGCCATATTCATTTTTAAAATTCGGTCATTTTCTTTTGATTTGCAGAATATTCGGGTGGCTTAGGCAACACCTAAAAATTACTGAGGTGTTTTAGTTCGACTAAGATATCACCGTAATTACGGAAGTAATACGTCTTTAATGATCAAAACTAATGATTTAAAAAATATACTTAACATAAATTTTGTAATAAATATCTTAAGTCGATTCAAGGGTTCGCAAAGGGGACCCCTCGCGAAACGGCTCTTTTGGAATCCCATGGGATTTAGTCCCGAAAAAAAGGGCATTATTTTACCCACTATTTACTTCTGTTTCTTTCAAAATTCCTCTGAGGATGTATGAAACTGTAAATAAACTGTAAATATTTAGTCCTTTTAAGAACAAATTATTCTTTAAAAAAATATTAATGGATAAAAATAAAAGATTATATTTTTGCTATGAACATTTCCGTGCGGCGAAGGTTAACTGACGTATCTCCATCGAAAATCAGATAGGACGGTCTGTTTTGATCATGGCCGTATATACAGGTCTGGAGCCTCCTATCCTTTATACATGTGAGATCTTGTCCCGCTTAACCACGCGAAAATTAGTTCTTCCTTTCTACCACTGTAAGCGCTACTTGTACGAGAGACGCTCTTTGATCGGTCATTGAGATTTGTAAACAACAATATGGTGGCGACTTTTTCCTGTTGTAAATTTTGTGATTTTTTTTTTCCCTCATGCGCGGCATTATTAAACGTTTTCGTAAACGGGTAAAAAAACCGTAAAAGTAAGTTAGTAACGAGCAAATAAATATGGCCGCCACGAGAGTCCCAGTGGGAGTCCTAACTAAAACGATTAGACATGTTGCGTCTCCCAAGATAGCAGCGCCATCAATGGCCCGTTTTAGAACTAAAATGCGCGTACACTGAAAAACGATTTAGTTAACCCAACCAAAATGTTAGTAAAGCAATTATTACCCCAAAAATTTTAGTTAGGACAACCAATTTTTTGGTTCAGTCGACCGAATTTGATTGGCTGAGCAAAAAAATTTTGGTCTTAACCAAAATTTTTGGGGTGATATTTGCTTTACTAACATTTTGGTTGGGTCAACCGAAAGGGTTTTTCATGTGTCTATACGGCTGTGGTTTTGATTGTTGTTCGAAATCACGTGACAACAAGCTTACACAACCGAATGGGTAAACGTGTAGTCACATGATATTTAAAAGCAATCAAAACAAACAATCTCCAATCATATCTATCTTGGAGATACGTCAGTTTATCTCCGGCGTGCGAACTTAACGCATTCACTTTTAGTGAAAATCTTTTAAGATTTTCAGAGCTTGTGTTCCGATTTCGCAGGATTGCGAACCCTACAAGTAACTTCGGTTAAATTGACACTATGCGTTTAGAAATTCTACAAGCGACAAAAATAATCTTAAATAATTAAATTCTTAAAATACAAAATGCTTAAGCAGTACATGTAATTATTTTTGTAAAATAATTTTCTTCTTTTTTTTAAATTCCCTTTTTCTTTTTGCAACGATTAAAAATTTCTTATTTACCTCAGACTTTCTTCTAGTTTTCTTCAATTTCGAATTGTCGTTCACACACATAACTTCAGTCGTTTGGTTCACGCCATCTTGGTGAGTTCCTCCTACAAAAAAAAAAGAAAAGAAAAGGTTACTTAATAGAAAACTTTAACAACAATAAAGCTTAACTTTTCAATTCGCTCGAATTCCTCCGAAATTTAAATATTTATAAGCTGCAGCAGGGTAATAAAAATTTATAGCTTCGGAACGGCTCCTTATCAAAATAAATTTTAAAGGCCTGTGGGCAATCACTTCACGTCTAGTTTATCAACGAAAATAAAAAAAAAATTCCCGACATAAATTTTTGATCGAAAACATTTTATTATAAGTTATTATGACTTGGAAACTCCGAAGTATAAGGCATTGCATTATATTTTATTTTATTTTATTTTATTTTATTTAGTGAACTATAAATGAAAATTTGTTTTTAGAAAGAAAGAAAAAAAAATTAAAAGAAAAGAAAAGAAGAAGAAAAAAAAATAAAGAAAAATAGCGTTGTTCGCTTTTTTTCCTTGATATTTTTTGATTCAAATTTTCTCTCGTGCTGTGCTGTGCAGAGCATCAATTTCCCGCATCCAAGTCCCGGATATATGGTTTCTTTCTCTTTTTTATCTAGGCAATTTAAAATGAAATTAAATGTAACGGAATTTTTTCAACTTCTTTCCCGTCGCTTTTTCTCATTCTACGATTTGCCTCACTTTCAGCAATTACCATTAACTACTGATCTTCCGCACAAAATTTGTTGGAAAAAAAAAATGGATTAAAGCATAGGTTACATAAAAGAAAAATTGAAACATGTTTAGAATATATTTCAAGTCTTAGATATATGATTTATTTTCCTTTTTTTATCTAGACAATTTAAAATAAAATTAAATGTAATTAAATTCTTAAAGTTTTTACAGAATCAGAAAGAAGGAAGGATCAAATTTTTAATTTTAAAACATTTAAGACCTTAAAAAGTTTTTTACCATTGTTTGTGAGTTTACGAAAAGGACGCTCGAGATTTTTTCATAAGACTGTGTAATTAAATGGAAGTTTTTGCTTTTTCTAATTTAAGGGTTTCCGCGAAATAAGTAAATAAGTACTTTAAAATTGAAGAAAACATACAATGGAAATTGAAGAATTTAGGCCATTGGATTTTAGAAATCGGTCATTAATTTCATGAATCTCTTTTGAACCTGTATAATCAGTCTCTAGATAAATTTTCCAGGGCAGTCATTTACTTGCGGTTTATTGATTATAAGGACGGATCAGACGTCTGCTGTAATCTTGTCATGATGCCTTTTGTTTTCATGTGTAGCCTGTATAACTTCAATACAGAGCCGAATTTAACACAAATGAGGCCCTAGGCAACCGTCTCGATGCGGCCCCCCAAACCTCCCTTCTTAACACACGAAATCAGATATTCATCTTTTAGTTTTTCCAGAAAGTTTTGTTTTAGTTTTGTATAATTTGATTTTTTTCCCTTGTGTCTAAAAATGTGATTTATCTTAAGAACGCTTTCTAAAATTTTTGAAAGTGCGTCTGATTGAATTTTCTTCGCCTTTCTCTTTTTTGCACCTCTGTTTGAATGAGCTGAATTCATACTTAAACTTTTTAAGTTTTACAATTTGTAAAAATTAAAAATTAAAAAAAAAATCGAAACCAGACTAAACGACCGAGACTACGAACCGATACTGAATATAAAAATTTCAATGACGGAAAAAAGTGAGCTGGAAAGAAAAGCAAATAGTGTACTTAGAATGAATGAAGAATGGAAATTTCAAGAAAAAAATACCCTTAAAAAGTTGAACGGCCGTATTTTGAATAAGGCTTCCGTCCGAATAATTAGTGAAATATGACCGCTTGTTCCGATGTACTTTTTCAATGGCAGGTATGCAGTACAGAAGATAGGCTGGGTAATAAGGTTAATGCCTCTACATCATAATAGCCTTTTTTTATTCATAATTTTAACAAATGGGTGAAAAGGGATAGAATTTGTTAGTTTTTTTTCTTTTTGAACGGCACGTCCGCATAATTCTGAATACCAATGCAGGCGATTTGGATTTATAGTAGGTACAGTCTTGAAAAAATGAAAAAATGAAAAAAAAAAAAAGTCATTTTTGCAACAAAGTTTTTAAAAACTGTAGTTAAAAAATAAAAAAAAAATCTTGCCATCTCATTCTCATATACGCGGGTCCTCAAAGACGTGCGGCCCCCTAAAAACGTGCGGTCCTCCGCAGTTGCCTATTTTGCCTACCGAAAAATTCGGCTCTGCTTCAATATGAAGATCAGATACAGAAAGAAAGAGGCAGAGGGAGGAGAAAAAAATATTCATGTATGCTCATCGGACATCAACTTTTTATTTTTTCCACAATAAACCTGTGCTTCCGAAAATATAAATTAGAAGTATGAGAATAGCCTTTGAAGCGAAAAAAGAGGGATACATTTAGGTATGATCCGAAATAAAAATAAAAAGAAATTGTAAAATGGGATATGAGGGCTTATCCCTACGTAGGACTACGTCTTTGGGGTACTGTCCTAATATTGCAATCTAAAAATTTTTAAGGCATTTCTTTCGCTCGTTTTTGGTCAAAAAATTCGAATATTTTGATAAAAATATAATTTTTTTTTTCCTGGCACGAAAAAAACTTTTTTCGATAAAAAAGATCAAAAGCTGAAAAAAATTAATTAGTCAAAAGTTTAGTTAAAGTCTTTAAAGTTAAAATATTAATATTAAGACACTGCTTTAGCTCATTTTCTTGGTTAAAGGAAAAAGGACAAAATTAAAAAATGTAAGGTAAGGGTAGGGAAGTGCGACCGTCTGAAAAGTGCGACCGGTTTAATAAAAACTGATAAAAATCCCATACTTAAAAAAAAGATTTCAAGGGACGATTTTTTAATGTTTTCAGAACCTATTATGATCAAAGAAATGTATTGTTGTCGTCCATTTTTGAATAAAAAAAAATAATTTTACAAAAGCAAAAATTCATATTCGTCGGAAAGTTAGGCTGCCTCATTTTCAATTTGATTTAATTTTATGTAAACATTGGCTTATTTTATGAAATATGCTCCATTCAATTGTCAATACCTTGCATTATTTTTTTATGCTATCAAGAATTTTTTACTCGACTTCCTATTTGATAAACCTTAATAGGTCGCACTTTTTTGGCAAAAATAATATTTTCGGAAAGTGCGACTAGCAGACGACTTATTTAATTCCTTTGACAAAGGAAACCATCTTGTTTTTATTTACATATGCAATTCGGAGTGCCACTAATAATAATTATTTAATTGTAGTTTTAATAAACAAGGATTATTTGTTTTTAACGGTGTTCAGCAATTTTTAAAGAAAATTCATCGATCTTTTATAAACAAATAACTTTTGCTTTGGAGAATTCATTTTTTTAAAAAAATAAGAACGGTCGCACTTTTCAAAAAATGGAGGTTTGAAATATTATACGTCGGCAGTCAGAAAAATATGGTTGAACTCTAAATCGCGCCGTTTTTCAAATTTGAGGCTAATGCACATTAAAGCTTAATAATGGAGCAGTATATTGTAATAAAAAACTTGGCTTAATTCTCTTCCTATTAAGAACTAATAAAGGTCAAAATCAATTTTTTCTAGAACCCGGTCGCACTTCCCTACCCTTACCTTAGTCAACATTTTATTTAAAATTTCCAAGATCTTGATTTTGTTCATGTAGCCTAGTCTAATTTTAATAATTAAAAAAAACTGCGAAAATTTAAAAAAAAGTTAAAGAAATTTTAACTTTTATTTTTTAATTTTTTTTTTTTTTTTTTAACTTGCAAGAAATTTTCTTAGTCCTTGCTTTTGTTCCTATCGTCCAATTTTCTATTAAAAAGGCAAAAAAAAAATAGTCGAAATATTATTAACAAGATTTGGATTCTATTATGCAGTTTTCGTAGTTTTCAAAATTTTCTAAATGTTTTCTCAAGATGTGGGATTGTGGGTGTGGCATATAAAATTTTCCAGTCAGGAAGGCTAATTAGTACATTCTTACATCTAACTGGATGTCTGCTTTCAAAATAACTCAAAATTTTGTTTTCAAACTAATTGGAAAACTAAAAAGTGCGTTAGCATTATTTTGGCCATTTTTGACCCCCTCCCCTAAAATTATGTTAGATTTCGATTACCACAACCCCAACCCCCCTTAAAACATTTTTTTTTTAAATTAATAATTAAAATGAAACATTTAAAAAAATATTAAATTCTTCCGGACTTATATTTTGCAGACTTTTCCCCCCCCCCCCCCCGCAAGCGCAGTTTAAAATGAGCGGGTAAAATTAAAATATTTGTTTTTTAATGTAAGTCAGGCTAAATAATTTAAAAATTTAAATTATTTTCATTTTTGCACGTTTATTACACGAGATAAATCCTAACGTTAGATATGTAAAAACCCCTCCCCCCTAACGTGCTAACGTAATTTATGGACGACCCCTAACATATTTTCCTCAAAAATCTTTTTTCTTTTTATTCTTGAAAAGGAACGAAAATAAAATAAAATAAAATAAATTTTAAAAAGTGGGCAATTTGTGAAATACAGCTTTTCTAAACGGGCAAATAAAAAAGTCATTATTTGTCCCCTAAAAGAGTAAGTAGTTTGAACTTTTCATCACAAGTTTTCCAACATAAGAACCTGACAAAAAGGCCAGTAAAGTTAAATTAGTTTGGTTAGAACGTTTTGTAAGTTAAACCGGAGTTATTTTACGTCTTTTGTAAAACTCGTGTACGTAATTGCTGAAATCAACAAGGTCTTTTTTTTCCCGCAAATATAATGCATTCACAACTCATAACATGCAATTTGGTTCACATTATGGAGAAAGTATAAAATTTCCGTTCAATTTTCCACGTATTTTTCAAAAGATAAACATAGATTTTAAACCGGGGAAATTTTCGAGTGGATTTAATATAAAGCGAATTATGCTTGAAAGGCGAGAAAAAAATCGATAACAAAAGACGCTTTGCACGGGTTCTTCAAATCTATCCGAACATTTAAAGTTATCTTTATTTAATGAGCGGGGTAGTTGCCAAGTAACGCCGCCAAAGGCACTTTAAAATGCATATTTAACCGATAAATTTATAGCACTCCTGGAGGGACCCTTTAGAAATTGCTGTCTCCGTTTAACTTTCACACAATAAAAGATAAAACTCAAACTCACCGTTAGCACCGTTGTACATCGGAGGTTCGTATACGAAACCGTGAGGTACTGGGATATAAGCGGTATGGTGATATAAATTAGGAAGTTGCCCCTCGGAACCGAGAGAAGTTGGTGTACTTTCACAGCTCTGACCAGGACTGCTGACTGAATCAGCAGAATTCGGAGGGTTTTGATGGTAAGTCGGTGTCCAGGCCGGGCCTTGGGAACCCCATTCGTTTCCGGGAGGATACCAATCCACAGGTGTGAGAGGTACTGGCTGACAAGAAACTGCTGCTAATACTGGTGGTGTAACCTTTTAAGAAAAATTTACAACGAAAAAAAAAATTAGTTTCACATGTAAATTTATTCGTAAAAAAAAATCAAATTAAAACTCGGACTAAGACGTTTTTTAACTTACTCCATTTGCATAGGGAGGTGGTCCAACGACAACAGTAACGGTGTTCGTATACGGGTCATAAATTTCATAGCTGCTACCGTTTACTAAATAATGACCCCGTTCGTCAACAAATCCATTCGTGATAATAATCTGGTCCATTAGGGGTTCTTCCCCCTCAACTTCTGCAAAAAAAAGAAAAAGAAAAAAAAAAATTTAATAATTCATACTCGAATCGATAACTCTTTTTCTTTTGTTAAATGGAAGCGATCATGCGATTCTCAGAAGTTTAATCACGGATTTTCTTAAAAGAAAAAACGAAGGGGAAAAAAAAAAAAAAATTCTCCCCCATGTTTTCATCTATTACTTATTCAAAAGATTCCATGCTATTTTTTTTTAAATCAATAAAAAAGAACAAGAAAAGAAAAATAATAATCCCAAGAGAGGAAAACCGACTTTTTGGCTGCAGAACTTTATTAAGCGCGGCATCCAACGCTTCCGAATTCCTCAAAGGGCAGAAACCGACAGGGGCAAAAAAAAAAAAAAAAAAAAAAGCTTTAAGTTCAAACTTCACGGCTTTTTATATATCCTTTAAAAAAAAAAGAACAATTAAAAAGCAGTAAATCAAGAACGTATTACATAAAAAATCATCTTACGTTAAAAAAAAATTTTTATTTCATACGATTACGATTTCATAAATTTTCGATAAAGAGAAATCTGTTGAACACGGTTTTACGACCTTTAGAATGTCAGCAATAACACAAATATGAATAATCTGATTTTCTTCCCGGTTTCATACGCGTTGGAAAATTTAATTCTTTCCGCTTCAGCGGATTGACATTACGGATTATACAGTATACGTTCGAGGTTTTATAAATCAAAAAGAAAAAAAAATAATAATAATAACTTCGGTGTCAGATGCAAATTTGAGAATTTCTCGGAAAATTACTTTTTTCTTTTAAAATTGAGTAATGCATCTTATTAGTAAAATTTGCAAAACTAACTAAAGCGCGAAGAGAATCGTTTTAAGAAAAAATGGGAGACACTGAGGAAAATATTCGAAAAAAAAGTGCTGCAATTTAACGCCGACTAAACCGGGATAAAAAAGAAAATCTTTTTATCTTTCTTATATATGTCTTCAGACCTTTTCCGAAGGATTCAAGTGGAAGCTTAAAAAAAAATTCTTTGCGTAAGCGTTTTTCATTGCAGATATAATAATAATTCCGAACTTTCCAGGGAAAAAAAAGTAAAAGAGAAAAGTTTTATAAATCAATCTTAAATCGACGTTTTTCCATCTCAAAAACTTTAGTAAACAAAGGTAGCGAATAATTTTTTATGTCCAATGAAGATTTCCGAGAAAGAAATTTTGAAAATAATACCGTACCAATTTTTCTGGGAAATTCCATAAAAATTATAGCTAATTTCATCTGTATTAAGTACAGCGTCCGGGGTGTCTACCAAAAGAACTCAAATCCTAAATGTAGGCGATTTTTAAGTTTTTTGGGTCCTAAATTTTAGAAAATTTAGGCCCAAAAATCATTCGATATAGGCAAAAAAAGAATTATACAGGAAAAAAACTGACTTCCCAAGAAAAAGTGAGTTATAAGTCTGGCCAATACGTTATAAAAACTTTTAATAAGATTAGAAGTTTCATCGCGTTATAAATTTTTATAACGTACTGGCCAGACTTATAAATAATTTTTTCTAGGGTTCGGTTAACTCTCCACCGCTTGCTCAAATTTTTTTATCATCCCAAAGATCTAGGAAAAGAGGACAGGGCCTAAAATCTCCATTAGCTTTCGAGTTGGTATTTTCCATCTTTTTTCGGATCTTCTAAGATCCCAGTTTTTAAATTATGTATTCTGCCGTGAAAAGGGGAATCGACCTATCGCACATGTCTGGGTTGACCATGTTTGTTTATAAGCTAAACATAAACAAGCATGGCCAACCCAGCTATGTGCGATAGGTCGATTCCCCTTTTCACAGCACAGCAGTATTAGACTTCGAAGATTCCCTACCATTTTTCCTAAACATTTTGGTTCCTAACATTTATTTCCTATAACTATTTTATTTCCTAATTTTTAATTTTCCTAAAATTTTTGTAATAATTTGTTGGCCTATGCAAAGTTGCGAATTTCGGTTTTTTAACTTTGCCGGTAACAAAATAGTATATTTATTTGTGTCATTCTCAAAATTCTAAAAAATTCGAATTTTATAAAAATTAAATAAAATAAAAAAAAAAATAAAAATTATTATTAAAATTCTGTTTAGACCCAAAATTTTAGTAAATACAGTAATCAAATCAAAATGTTTTTCATTATTCATATTCGTCTATTTTCTATAATTTTTTTAAAAATTCTTTAATATAAATTTATATTTTTATACTGTATATTTTTACAGTTGTTCTTTCTATAGCTGTATTTTTTAGTGGTTTATTAAAAAACAAGAATAAAAAAGTAAAACCGAAACTCGCAGCTTTTCCTAGTAAATTATTACAAAAATTTTAAAGATTTAAAAAATTAGGAAAAACATTCATTTTAGGAAATTTTATTATAAGAATTAAAAAATTTTAGAAAAATTTAAAACTATGAAAAAAATGGTCAGGAAAAAAATTTAATTTAAACCGCTTTGCTAGTTAGTTTTTTTTAAACGAAATAAGACAAAATTCTGTTCGACAATTGAAATTTAGGTCATTTTTAGGGTATTTTTAATTTTTCAGATCACAGCTTGAAATGAAGACCATTTTTCAGTTTTCGAGGCTTTGGGGCTGTACAAGTATAACGTAAGCACGAATTTGGCCATTTTTTTATCCCATCCCCTTGTAAGATAAAATAAGCAAATGACACCCCCCCCCCCCAAAGTATTACGTAAGACTTTCCACCACCCCCTTTTTTAAGTATTGTGTAAATAAAAATTTTTTATACTTTAAAAAAAAAAATCACCGTATATTAATTTTCGTTTTTTTTCGTTTGATTTTTTGTTATGACTAGCACAATTCAATGCTAGGAACTATAGGGGGAAAAAATCGCTAATAAAAGATTCTCGCGAAAACGATTCAAAATTTTTTTTTCCGGAATTTTTGCATATTTTTAATATTAAAAAATTAAAAAATTAACTTTCAAAAAATTTTGAATTCTGGATAATTTTATAGAGATTTTTCAAAAGAAATAAATGATTTCATGAGACCAGCTCAACCACCCCCACCCCTCCCCTTGTAAAAAAAAGTAAGCATTTTAAATACTCCACCTAACGTGCTTACGTAATACTTGCACGGCCCCTTTTAAGGTTGGTAGACACTAGGGTGTGTCATTATAAAAACATTTTTGAAATGTTGGGGGGCATGTTGAAAATCGGCTTCCTTCAGGTGTATAACCACTAAAAAAATTTTTTTCAAATTTTTTCTTAACCCAATAATGGCCCCCCAAAGCCACTTTAGCTTTTTAAAAATTTTGCGATCAAGTTCTTTTAAACTCCATTTTTTTAATCCACTTTAAGGGTCTACAAAATATTTAAAAAAAATTTTTTATGTTTTCGAGGGTCGTAGAACACGAATTTCACTATCCCGAATTTTTCCGATTAACTCCTGTGACGTCATTAGCGTTTTTATCAAACTGGTACCTGATTTTTCCGTCTGAAATTCGGCTTAGTCTCGATTTTGAAGCTCTGAAAATTTTTGAATTTGATTTGTAACACTCATACTTATGCAAAAATACCCGTAAAACACGAATTTCACCATCCCGATTTTTCCCGATCAACCCCTGAGTAGGGGTGTAAGTGTCAATTTGGTTTTTTCGGGCAAAAATGAATTTTTTTGCCAAAAAATGGCAAGAACTCCTTACCAGTTCGATTTAGAGGTCATGCTCAATGACTTTTTTTAGTCAGGACACTCTATTTCGGGAAACAGGAGACACTCTAGAGTGTATAGTGCCTAGGCAAGAGACACTCTAGGGTGTATGGTGCCAAGGCAAGAAACACTCTTAGAGTGTATGGTGCCTAGGCAAGGGACACTCTAGAGTGTATGGTGCCTAGGCAAGAGACACTCTAGGGTATATGGTGCCTAGGCAAGAAACACCCTAGAGTGTCTCTTGCCTAGGCACCATACACACTAGAGTGTCTCCTGCCTAGGCACCATACACTCTAGAGTGTCTCCTTCCTAGGCACCATACACTCTAGAGTGTTTCTTACCTAGGCACCATACACCCTAGAGTGCCTCTTGCCTAGGCACCATAGAGTGTCTGTTGCCTAGGCACCATACACGCTAGAGTGTCTCCTGCCTAGGCACCATACACTCTAGAGTGTCTCCTGCCTAGGCACCATACACTCTAGAGTGTCTCCTGCCTAGGCACCATACACTCTAGAGTGTTTCTTGCCTAGGCACCATACACCCTAGAGTGCCTCTTGCCTAGGCACCATAGAGTGTCTGTTGCCTAGGCACCATACACGCTAGAGTGTCTCCTGCCTAGGCACCATACACTCTAGAGTGTCTCCTGCCTAGGCACCATACACTCTAGAGTGTCCCCTGCCTAGGCACCATACACTCTAGAGTGTTTCTTGCCTTGGCACCATATACCCTAGAGTGTCTCTTGCCTAGGCACCATACACTCTAGAGTGTCCCTTGCCTAGGCACCATACACTCTAGAGTGTTTCTTGCCTTGGCACCATATACCCTAGAGTGTCTCTTGCCTAGGCACTATACACTCTAGAGTGTCTCCTGTTTCCCCAAATAGAGTGTCCTGACTAAAAAACCTCATTGAGCATGACCTCTAAATCGAACTGGTAAGGAGTTCTCGCCATTTTTTGGCAAAAAAATTCATTTTTGCCCGAAAAAACCAAATTGACACTTACACCCCTACTCAGGGGTTGATCGGGAAAAATCAAGATGGTGAAATTCGTGTTTTACGGGTATTTTTGCATAAGTATGAGTGTTACAAATCAAATTCAAAAATTTTCAGAGCTTCAAAATCGAGATTAAGGTGAATTTCAGACGGAAAAATCAGGTACAAGCTTGATAAAAACGCTAATGACGTCACAGGGGTTAATCGGAAAAATTCGGGATAGTGAAATTCGTGTTCTACGACCTCGAAAACATAAGAAAACATTTTTTTTAAATGTTTTGTAGACCCTTAAAGTGGATTAAAAAAATGGAGTTTAAAAGAACTTGATCGCAAAATTTTTAAAAAGCTAAAGTGGCTTTGGGGGGCCATTAAGGGGTTAAGAAAAAATTTGAAAAAAATTTTTTTAGTGGTTTTACACCTGAAGGAAGCCGATTTTCAACATGCCCCCCAACATTTCAAAAATGTTTTTAAAATGACACACCCTAGTAGACACCCTATAATATCTGCTGTAGCTTTTTTTTCATTGCAACAACTCGTAATTTATAGAACCTTAAACTGCATGGGAAGTTCCCGGAAAAAATGTTCCGAAATTGTCAGATTCAATTCCTGATAGAATCGTAAAAGTTTTACAGATTATCAAGAATATAAGCCATTCTCTTTACCTATGCAAATAACCATTAAAAAATTCAATTTTATTATTCTTTTAATGATTTTGAATAAAAGGATGTCAAATAAATGTTTACTATAGGAAATCAATCAAAACGAAATTATTATAATAACGACTGCATGCCGCATAAAAGTTTGCTATTAAAAAAAAATACGATCAATAATTCAATAATTAGTTTAACGGTTGAAATTTTAAAAGGGCAAAACAAACATTTTTTTTATAAGTATATTCTTTTCAAATCCCAGCTATTAAAATATCTGATCTTAGTGAACTGTATGATGTAACTGACAAAACGATTGTGCAAGGCTGATTATAGCGCCTCGTTTTATTAAGAAAAAATACTGTACAATCATGGATGTTGCCATGTGCCATTAAAAGTTTCCATTTTTCCCAAAAAAAAAATAATTAGTTATGCCATTTGCAAGAGGGGAATTCGTTGAAAGATAAGAAAAAAAAATTGATTTTAAAAATATTATGCAATAGGAAGCCTCTTCCTTCAAAGAGGAGAGGACTTGATTTTACCGTTGACTTTAACTCTTCGTAGATTTTTTTTGAATGGCTTCGAGGAACTGATTGATAATTACTTTAAAAGTTTTTCGGAAATTTAAGCTTAAAAGCTAAGATCGAAAAAGTATCACCCACTAGAATAACATCATAAAATGCGAATACTTTGTTTGAAAAGTTTTTTTTTTTATTTAAAACCGCTTAAAGTCGTTAAATTATCAGACTATTTCGTGTTTTTACTTTTACCGGAAAACTTTTTCGAAAACTTTAATGACCACAGCTGATTATCATTTTGCTCACGAGTGCAATTATGAAATTTAAGTTTCCTTCTTTTCATTTCTTTAAAAGTAAGAACTCTTTTTTTTTTTTTTTTTTTAAATCTTTTCAGGAAAACAATTTTTGGCGAAACCGGCGATTTTTGTTCCTAAACAGGATAAAGCAAAACAAAAGTAAGAAAAAAAAAAAATTACTTGGATTTTCGCCAATTTCTGGAATTTCGTGAAAGAACTTTAATTTCATGTCAAAACATAAATCATAATAAAATTTGAAACTTTCAAATGGCTGCCTTGCCCAATTTATTTTGACCTTTTTCACAAGCCAAATAATTTTTTTTTTCCCCCTGTAAACTTACCATTCGTACTATTATTATAAACGTTTTCTTCGATGGAAGACTCTTTCTTCCTCCCAAAGTAACCTTTTTTAAACAGGACATCCTGACGAGGAGTAGTTATCTTTGTATATTCCTCTGAAAGAAAAAAAAAAGAAAAATAAATAAATACTAAAAGGAAATTCAAATGAACGAAATTCCGTGTGTGTGAATTTCTCTCGTTACGATTCTGCTGACAAGATCGGAATTCAAATCTGAACTTGAAATCGTATGCTCTGGTAAACGAGATGAGAACGTTGACATGTATAATGAGCTATGATACCTGCTGATATGACACAGCATCGATGAAATGATCATGATAACATCACGTGACTTTTGATTCGAGAAAGAGGAAAAGTTTGAATTCCGGAAACAGGAACCTAAAGTTCTGTTACAATGTTCAAGGACGATTTCTAAACAATGATACTAAAATTAAAAAAAAGAAGAAAACGTTCAGGTTTGCAATGCTTTGCAGATATGTATTGTACCTACGGTAGGTAACAAGACGTGACAATCACTCCGGCACGTTTTGTTTGGTCTTAAAACGGTATTAATTACTAGAGTAAACGGTAATCTCTTCCTTTTTTTAAAAAATTTTTCCACCACGAATTAGGAAGACAAATCTTTTGAAGGTTTTTTTTTTTGGTAAAGTAAAACAAAGCCACATTAATTTAGAAATCCCCAGGTAGACCCGCTTTTGACTTGGGTTCGGATTTTCGAACCGGAACCGTCTTTCGATGGAATCGAAGGACGGTCTCCCTCCGGTCAAGGTTCTGTTGATCTTGAAATTGTGTTAATTATACTGGAGCAAAATGTAACCTCTCTTTTTCAAAAAAACTTTTGAACTTCGAGTCATAAGAAGGCGAACACTTTCGGAGTTATGGGTTGGAATTTTGAAACACAGTCGGGATCAGATTGCGTGGATCTTCATTTCTGGAATTAATTCGGACCTCAAATTTGGACCCTATGTAGACTAACGCGTTCCCGACCATTTTTCGTAATACGTTTTTTCTAAAAAAATAATTCCAAATCCATTTTTCCTAAAAATTTTGGTTTTTTAAATTTTATTTCTAACCATTTTTTCCAGTAATTTTTAACTTTCCTGAAAATGTTTTGATTCCTAAAAAATAAAGTTTCCTAAAATTAATATTTTTCCTAATTTATTAAACCTCTATAATTTTTGTAACAACTTACTAGCCAAAGCTGTGAATTTCGGTTTTTCTAGGCCTAGTAAGTTATTACAAAAATTTTAGGGATTCAAAAATTAGGAAAAATATTAATAATTTTAGGAAATATTTTAGGAATCAAAAAATTTTAGGAAAATTAAAAGTTAGAAAAAAAAAATAGCTAAGAAAAAAAGTATAGATACCAAAATTATTAAGAAAAATAGATTAGTATTAATTTTTTTTAGGAAAAAATGGTAGGGAATAAGACTTGCGGGCTAAAAAATCATGAACGTTACACACAATTTTCACAAACACATGATTATATAAAAAAAAAAAAAAAAAGTAGAAGGAATGCAATTAAAAAGAAACAAAATTTTCGGGAAGCTTTCCGCTTCGATGAAATCATTTCTGAATGAAAACAATGGCGGGCTTTTTTCGCTGATTTTTTTTTTTTTTAACTTGCCAGGTTAATTCAAAAATCATTTTACTGGCCAGACAAACGAATTCAAGAACTCTTGGATATCGAAAAACCTTTAAGTGATCATTACTAATAATGACACACAACTTTTTCAAATCATATTAAGTTACTAATTATGTTAATTGAAGATGCTTTTTTTCTTTCTCATACCGCTGCCACGCTAGACTGATTTTTTTGTTCTTCATTTCAGTCTAATTAAACGCACATGTTTTTTTTTTGTTTTTTTTTGTTAGGTGTCTGAAATACCTCCTGCTTGGGGTTGCCATCACCGGGGTTAAACCCAACTTTTAAACAGAGATTGTACTTCACAGCGGGGATTCTCTGATAAATCTCTCATACAGAATATTAATTAATAATCCGTTATTACCAAACGAAAATTAAAATACTATGAAATGAAAATTAATTTAACATTAGCGGTTGGAAAAGTAATCTCAGAGAGCATAGCTACGCTCAGACAAAAAAATGTCTAGTGCAAAAACAAAAATGTCTTGCGACAAAACGTTTACTTAAAAATCACTCGAAAACAATAAAAATTTCTTGTCAAGAAACAACCTGTCCGTTGTCATGAAGCATTTTTGCTTTGCTATGAAACATGCCGGTTTTGTTGCAAGATAAAACTTGTTGAAACATTTACTTTTTCTGAGTATAAAGTAAGGTGGTCCGAAGATAAAACTTTTTTTTGGAATTGCAAAATTCCTATATCGGGAAAAGTTTCTTTATAAGTATAGTATCAACCCTGAATTTTTCCAGATTTTTTGAACACGGCACATTGAGGTGCCGCATTGGCCTTAAAATTTCCAAAAAGCCCATATAAGGGCTAGGGTGTCGCTTATTTTTCGAATTTGATATGTCCAATCCCCTCAAAGTTTTCTTTTTAAAAATCTTTGAATGAACGCTGAGTTTTTTCAGATTTTTAAAATGACGAAAAAGTGTGCCTCATGGGCCTTCAATTTTGAAAAATTTTCATAAAAGCCAGAAAATCTATTTTTTTTTTCTGTGCGTGTGAAAAAACACTCGTATTTTATCGGAAATTTTGCGTAGATCACAAATCTGAAGTCAGATTTTTTATATCTGCCTAAGTTATATGAGTGTTAGAAATAAAAATAGGGCAAAAAAATTGCGTAAAATGACAAAACATGTTAAGTCCTTAATTTTGCTAATATTTTGACCTCTAGCTCAAAAACATAGGCAAATATAAAAAATTTGACTTCAGATTCGCGATCTACGCAAAATTTCCGATGAAAAACGAGTGTTTTTTCACAAAAGAAAAAAAAAGAAACATAAAATAAAATAAAATAAAAATTTAAAAAATAAGATTTTTTGGTTCTTATGGGAATTTTTTAAAATGAAGGCCCATAAGGCACACTTTCCCGTAATTTTAAAAATCTGAAAAAATCCAGCGTTTATTAACACTCCAAAAAGAAAACTTTGAGGGGGCTAGACACATGAAATTCGAAAATTTAAAGAATAAGGGACACCCTAATAAGGGTAGAAAATGAAAAAAATTTTTCGGCATATAAAAGACTATCGATTTCTATCGAAAAGTTTGCGTACATTACGAATTTGAAGTCGAAAATTAGTTTTGGTGTATAGTTTTTGAGTTAGAGGTTGGATTTAAAAGCTCTGAAAACCTTGTTATGGCTTTCTGTCTGTGGCTCGAAAACCGTGCACCGAAACTAATTTTCGACTTTAAGTTCGTCATCTACCCAAAATTTTCGATAGTAATCTACGGTCATTTATGCCGAAAAAAATTTTTCATTTTTGGCCCATACATGGGCTTTTTGGAAATTAGAAGGCCAATTCCAAATAAGTTGGTTTTTGAATCACCTTAATGTACAGTAAAAGGACCAATTCTAAATACAACGAAAACATTTCTCGATTCGAATGTGCACTAAGCAAAACAGATCTACGGAGGTAAGGAATTAGGAAGAGACCTCTGAAATCAAGGTATTTTCAGCGATCAATAATATTAACTTCCTGAAGGAATCTAATTAAGATTGATACGTTCTCTTTTCCGCTATCGCATATACTATGTAATTTTCGCTTTCATAGATCAGGAAGATGGAAAAGAGATTGAATCTGATGGAAATTTTAAAGTAATTATATGCTCTGTTCGTTTTCAAGCAGGATCTTGAAGAAAGGAAAGCAACAGAACTTATAATAATAAAAATTTGCTCCAAGATAACATTTTACAATAAAATCTCTTCCCAACAACTTAAGAGAAGAAAAAAAAGTTTAAAGTGGATTTTTAAGCTGTTCAACATTCAAAAAACAAGTCAAAAAAGGATTTTTCAAGTCTCCGACCAGGATTACACTAAAATTTCCCGACTGCATCCAGGAGTTATAAAGTCGAGACCTAAGCATCGATAATGAGAGTAAAGGTAAAACGGTTTTTAAAATACTTTTTTTTAAATCCGTATTTACAGTTGAAAACTAGACGAAACTTTCTATTCCTGAACACAGTGCTTGAATTCAATTTTAAAAAGAGAAACCAAGTTTTAAATCAGTTTATCAAAATTCAAATCAGTAAGAAAATAAACTTCTCAAAACATTAGCTAAGATGTCTCAAAAAGATGCAAACTACTGGTGAATCCCTAAGGGAAACTGAAACATAAGTCGAATCCGAGAAAATATGCAAACAATGATTTTCCCTCAAAACAAAACTTTAAAAGTAAACCTTCCTTCAACCGTGGTGCTCTGCATCCAGACATGGAGCAGACATAAAACAAACTCAACTCAACCGGCCTCCTTCTCATTTATATTGCAAGAGTGTAAAGGAACGTTTCTAACCCCCCTACCCTCTTCTGCTGAATAAGCTAAATGGCTTTTTCAGAAATTTGTAAAAGGTGCACTGTGCAGTTTACGGCAAAATAATAGAGAATTCAAGTTTTTATCAACTGTGATCTTAAAAATCGATTTTTAAAAGTTCCCTTTTACTTCAAGCTGACGTCACCAGCAACACCGAGAAATGTCCTCAAATCAATTCCATTTGAGTAACTAATTCAAATTATTGTGAATGGGCTGTCAACAGGGGGAATCCCTGAGATTTCTACAAAGGGATTTAGAGCAATCGACGTATGAAGCAATCAAAAACCGATGGATTCCTCCAATTTTCTTTTTCTTTTGATGGAGAAGTCAAAATTTGGGCAAGTATTACGTAAGCACTGAACAGGGGAGGGTGGAGTTGTTTGAATGCTTACGACTGCTTACCGAGGGTAAAGGGGGAGGGGGGGGGGGTATTCAATGTCTTACGTAAGTTTTGAAATTTTAAAAATTGCCATTAAAAAATATTTGCTGCATTATTCAGTGTAAAAATCGTCTCATTAGTTCATAATTTCATTTTATGATTCCCTTAAATTAATTTTTTGGTTTTATTTCATTAAGTAATTTTTGATTTTGTTCGTTGATTCTTGATATTATTTTACTGATTCATTAGCTTTTTTTAAAAATAAATTTCACTGTTCTCTTTTTGACGCTTAATTTTATTTCAGAAAAAGGAAGCAACTGTAGAAATAATTTTTTTTGAAGATGAAAAAAAAAAAAATAAAGTTAAAATCTTTTTTTTTTTCAAGTTAATAAGAAAAAAAAACTAAAATGTTAGGTAATATCAGGGAGGAGGGGTTCAAAATATGCATTATAAATCGCCTACTTGTATGATCCCAAATGTAAATAAAACGAAACTAGGCCTATCTTTTTTTTTTTTTTGTAATTTTCTTCAAAAATGCTTTGAAGTCATTTTCGGATATGTAGAAATTTTAGAGGAATCGAAAAAATTAGTACATTTCTATATAAGTGGCGGAGATAATTATGTTTGTCAAAGGCGAGCTTACAACGCCATGGCAAACGAGCGAGCCGTGGCAAACAATTCTCCGTCGCTTATATAGAAACATACTTTTTATTACGAAGCAAAATTAAAATCTTCACTGTTGTGAAAATCATTTAATAAGCTTGTTTATTTTCCGAAAATATAAAAAGAACGTGGAATAGCCGAAATGAAAAAGATAAACATAATAAAAATAAAAACAGATTTTTTCCAAATATAATGTTAAATTAAAGGGTAAATTAAGAAATAGATGCTCTGTAGTACAAAATGGGGGGAATTGAATTGGTAAACGGTATAGTCTCGAGAGAAAAAAAAAAAAATTAAGAAAAGTCCATAATTTTGAAAAAAATTAATTTGCTTCACTTGTGACGCCAGTGTTTCCGCCATTAAGTAATGAAGAAGTTGATTTCGTTTCATCCACATTTCAATTCCTCCAAGGAAAAAAAAACTTAAATTTAATTACATGTACTGTGCATTTAGAGCCGTTTTGAGCAATTGAAATGAGGAGGAATCGCGCTAGCCCCCCCCAGATGACCTCAACCCTATAATAAAAATTGTAAGATTTTATTATGGGGCCGTCCATAAATTATGGAAGCATGTTTGGGGGGGGAAGGGTCATAAGCTAAGTATTGGCGAACGGAAGGAGGGGGAGGGGGTAAAAGACATCATTTAATATGGTTTCTATTTTTTATGGGCGACCCCAAACTCTACTCCTTTCAGGATGCTTATAGTATGATTCAAATGCTGGTTTATTATTTACATTTTAAAACATTAAAGTAGTTTACGAGTCAATCGAATATCGGTAGAATTTTTTTATTTTCCGCTTATTGATTCTTCAGGACATAATCTATCAACTGGAATTTTTTTCAGATTTTTTGCTTATGTAGTTTTAATGTAATTAAATGTCAAAGTTACCTCTCAAAGTCCGATCAAAGCATTGCTCTTATGGGAATCAGGCACCGGAAGTGGGATATTTTCACAAATTTTAAAAAATCTACTCGATCGATTTGCGAAAAAAACTAGAAATGAATTGATCTTCGTACTTACAACGATTCTATTTAAAAAAAACGACCTCGCCTTTAAAGGATTGTTAAATATTTCGATTTATATTTGGAAATTGAAACTTTTTTATGGCGAAGATGGAGCCATATTTGTAAACATTTACTAAAATTTCGACTTTTCACCGCCTTGTAAAGCGAAATCGAAGTCATTTGAGTGTCTTTATTATTAAAAATTTTATTTTCAGAATTTTTAATTAATTCCCTAAATCATCTATGAGAACTGTTCTGGACATGATAAATAAGAGTCTATTTATTCGTCCGAACAATTCGGCTCAATTTTTTGATAAAAAAAGTATTTAAATTACTACGCACGGGGACTCGTAAACTACTTTAATAAAGCGTATAAATCACTTTTGTCCAAAAGGGAAAAAAAAAGTTACTACAATCGGGCCAATTTTACACATCATTAAACTCCTCCATCAAAAATGCAAGACAGACGGACAAAAAGGATCAATTAACACACGGGTTTCGTTCTCGAGACATTCAGAAAAAACAAAGTCATAATAACAGTGTATATGAAAATCAAAAGTTTAAAACAATAATAAAGACTGAAAGAAATATTTTTGACAGCGGTCCAATATATTCAATGGTTTAAAATTAGCACGGCCTGATCAAGGTCCCTCATACAAAAGGTATATATATATATGCACGTACGGATCCAAAAATCGAAAACAAACTTAATCCAAATTTTATTGTCTATAAATCAGTCGACTCAGGGATTAAAGCCGAAAAGCAGACCCGTGAAGAGAGCTCTAAACCCCTCTTGTCTCCCCAAATACCCTCCGAATGTAAACTGAAGTAATATAAACCGACACGACACGGATATTACCACTGCAATTTCCAGATTCATATCGGCATTTACGAAATGGGACTTTTGCCCTAATTACAAATGAATCACATTTTCAGATTAGAGATCGGAATTTTTGCTGAAAACGTGTTGTAACAAGAGAAAAATAGCTTCAGATAATTTTTTAAAAAAAGGAACCGAGTGTTAGAAAGGAGAGAAGCAAAAAATAAATAAAAAATCAGACTGGGATATGGGGGCATACCCCTACGTAGAACTACGTCTTTGGGGTACTGTCCTAATATTGTTTAATTTAAACAATGAAACGGATTAAAAAATTTTAAGGCATTTTTTTTTATGGATTATTGGTTGAAAAATTAGAATTTTTGATAAAAATAAAAATGTTTTTCCTGGCACGAAAAAAAAAAACTTAAAGGTTTTTGATAAAAAAGGTCAAAAGTTAAAAAAAATTAGTCACAATTTTAACTAAAGCTTTGAAAGTTAAAATTTTTAAGCAGTGAACATTTGATTTAAAATTTCTAAGTTCTTGTTTTTGTTCCAGGTAGTCTAATTTTAAGGGCAGTCTCCACTTGATAACGTTCACCGCATTCGCGTTATCCGCCTTCTCAATGAACGTATTCGCACCGGACGTTTTGTGGATCTTTTACCCCGATTTTTTTGATCATCTTCTGCCTTTTTTTATTTACAAACATTAAAAATGGCGGTTTGAAAGATGTTTTTACGGATTTAAAAAGAAAAATCTTAAATTCGGGCATAGGGCAGGTAATAAATCTGTTCCAAAACAAATTTTGGGTAAGCCAATTTTGTATACTTAACGAAATATACGGTACTCTTTTTATGCCACAAACGTTTACGGGAGTAAAACCTGCAAAGTACTTCTGGTTCGAATACGTTAATCGCGAAGACGGACAACGAGAGTGCCGTGAACGTTATCAAGTGAGACGGACAACGCAACGAGAGTGCCGTGAACGTTATCGTGAACGTTATCAAGTGGAGACTGCCCTTTAATATTTAAAAAAAAATAAATAAATAAATAAAAATAAAATAAAAGCGAAATTAATTAAAAAATATTAAAAACTTAAAAAATATTTCCCTAACTGATTCCCCTTTGTATTAGCACCTTGCTTAACATTAAAAAAAATCATAATATAATATCATAATCAAACATTAAAAAAGTTAAATAAAATTTCAAGAAATTTTTAAGTCCTTCCTAGTAGGTTTCCAGGCTGGACCCGAAAAGTGAGATTTTTTACGAGGCCGTTGTGGATCCGAGCCGAAGGCGAGGATCGGCAAGAGGGCCGAGTAAAAAATCGAAATTTTTCGGTCCAGCCTTGGAAATTTAGTTTTCAGGGCGAGAATAACGAAATTTTTTTTGTTTACATGATCTCGAAAGTATACTTTTCGGGTCTAGCCCTGAAAAAGTTAATTTTAGTCCATGCTTTCTTTCACGTCGTCTAATTTTAAAAAAAATTTTAACTTTAAATTTCTTGTTAATTTTTTCTTGTAAATTTTACTTTAAAAAGATAGCGATTTTTAAAAAGTTAAATTTTAAGGAAATTTTTTAAGTCTTTGCTTTTGTTCATGTCGTCTACTTTTACTATTAAAAAAGGCCAATCCCAATAGTTAAACAAAAATAGTCCAAATATTATTTAAAATTTTAATATTAACATAATTAAATATTCATTTTTGGTGCGAACAGACCGACACCCGGACACACCCACAGGCAGACAGATTTCCAGATTTCCCCAGGACCGAGCCCTAAGACGTAGTCCTACGTCAATAAATAAAAATGGATACGAATTACTACCTTTTAAGAGTTATGACTTCTCAAATTAGGAAAAATGATGGAAAAACAGAAAAAAAAAATTATCCTCTCTGGAAGAGAAAGAGGAAAAAATTGGAAACTTATGTGGGTGGGTGTGAAAAGGAAAAAAAGAAAGATCTAGGCTGATCATTTCCCGAAGTCACTAGGGGTTGCTACTTTCAACCAAGTCCCGCTTCTGGCTCAAATTCAAAATCAATACCTCATTCTCTAAACGTGTATATACCCGGTTTTTTAGCTCCACGCTTTAATGCATTATCATAATGCATCAATTAAATTTCAAAACGAGATTTCAACGAGTTATTTGAACCTTTCCTCCCCATTGAAAAAGAAAAGAGGTTCCGTTCAATTTCACTTAAAAAGTTTATTTTGAGAGCTTGAGTTCCCGATCGTGGGAGATTGAAGAAGGGGGTTCCAGATCTCGTTTTCTCCCGCGAGAAATCGACCAAGGAGATTTTAAACTATTTAATGCTTACCCTCGTCAAATGTCTTGCTTTCGAGCTTAATGAGTGGTTCCTTATGTCGGAATTTGTCGTATGGAAACCTTCTCGCCTGCCTATAAGGCCTCTCGCTCGTCCTGTACACCGCAGAACTCGTTCGGAAATTATTTGGTGCTTGGCCGACGACGGATGACGTCGTCGACTGGTCCTCGTCCAGTAATTCTTCTTCGTTACCGGAACCGCCATCTTCTATAAAAAGAAAAAAACAATAAAAATTAATGCTCCGCAATCTACATAAAAGAAAAAACAGTTTGAACAATAAAAAGAAAAACAAAAGAGAGATTTTGATTTTTCACGAAACCTAATGTAAATACAGCGTAAAATGAAAAGAGCTGTGTTTAATTTGAAGTTTTAAGTTAAATGAGTGTTTACTAATTAACAATATTCTGTATAAAAGCGGTGCTTGGGCTTAATGTCTTTGCCAATTCGATATCAATCTTTTTGAGAATGACGTAACTTCCCTCAGTCCCCGTATTTTCTTTTTCATTTGATCATTGATTTTCCTTTTTATTTTTATTTTTATTTTTCTTTTGCTAAAAGAAAGCAATTTGTTAAAGGCACTCAACATGGATAATTTCGAGTAAAACTATTTTAAGTTGTTTTAAATTAAAATATACTGTGTCGGGCTGAGCTGAAATAACAAAAGAAAAAAGGAAAGCAGTCGTACGTTGTCTTTTTGTCAGGAAAACAGCGTTTTCCTTACCTTGATAATCTTAAAAGAAAATTCAGTTCCAGATTATAAAATTAAACGTGAATTGTAGTTTTCTTTTACTTTTTTTTTAATTTAAGAAAAACGTAATAAAATTAATTACAGCAGGAAGTCCACATTTAAGAGTATAAAACCGATTTTTTTCCTGCAAGCTTACATACGAGCGTGAATTGCATATTTCAGCAATCAGATGTAAAAGGTTAATATTTTATGTAATCTGGGAGAAGAAGATCACAAATGCGTTTAATTACTAATTTACCGTATTAAAAATACATATGCTGGGAGATTCCCTACCATTTTTTCCTAATCCATTTTTCCTAAAAAAATAAATTACTAATCTATTTTTCCTAATAATTTTGGTACCTAAATTTTTTTCCTAACTATTTTTTTCCTTATATATTTTTTTCCCTATAGGGAAAAATTATTATTATACAAAAATTTTGTAATAATATTCGGCCCAGAAAAACCGAAATTCGCAGCTTTGGCTAGTAAATTAGTACAAAAATTTTAGGGATTTAAAAAATTAGGAAAAATATTCATTTTAGGAAATTTTTTTATAGGAATCAAACAATTTTCAGTAAAATTAAAAATTAGGGGGAAAATGGTTAGGAAAAAAAAATTAAGGAACCAAAATTTTTCGGAAAAATGGATTTGGAATTCATTTTTTTTAGAAAAACGGACTAGGAAAATTCGCAGCCTTGCCTAGTAAATTATTATACAAAAACTTGAGGCCGCACCAAATCCCAGACGCCGAGTCTCCCAGATTCTACTCCCGGGAGAGCAAATCCTAGAATATATTTTTTATTTATTTCGTCTATGATTTGGGAACCCAGAGTCCTACAATCCAGACCAAAGAAATTAATAAATATTTAGAAAATGAAAATAAATAATTAATTAATTGGTCTACGTTTCGAGCTACCGGGTGTTTCTTTGAAAAACTTAGAATTTTAGAAAACTGCTTGGCCAAAGTTGGGGTCTTTATTATTTATTTCGAAATTTAAATAATATAATTCTGCTTTTTGTTCTCCCGGGAGTAAAGTCTGGGAGACTTTACTCCCGGGAGAGCAAAATCGGGATTATATTATTTTATTTTTTTGGTCTGTGTTGTAGAACTCTGGGTTCCCAAATTATATGCCGCTTCTCCATTATGGCTCAAAATTAATTTTCTAGAATTAATTTTCAAAATTTCCGGAAGTACTGTGCTTTTGTTATTCTATGGATTTCTAACCCAAGATTTAAAAGCGGAGTCGGCCATTTTTACTACATTGCAATTTTTGTATTCTTAATCCATGGTCGAAAATTCATAGAATAACCAAAGCACAGTACTTCCGGAAATTTTGAAAATTAATTCTAGAAAATTAATTTTGAGCCATAATGGAGAAGCAGCAATAGACTAAATAAATAAATAATATATTCTAGGATTTGATCTCCTGGGAGTAGAGTCTGGGAGACTCGGCGTCTGGGATTTGACACAGTCTCCAAAAACTTTAGGGATTTAAAAAATTAGGAAAAATATTCATTTTAGGAAATTTTATTTTTTAGGAATCAAAAACATTTTTAGGAAAATTGAAAATTGGGGAAAAATGGTTTGAAAAAAAATTTAGGAACCAAAATTTTTAGGAAAAATGGATTAGGAATTTATTTTTTAGGAAAAATAGATTAGGAATTAATTTTTTTTAGAAAAAACGGATTAGGAAAAATGGTTAAGAACGATGCTGGGACGATTGTTTTCAAAATTTTGCTGGTAACGACTGTTTCTGGTACAAACATAATATTTCGTCTCTCAGAAAAAATCGTTGAGCATTTTAATATCGTTAAAATTGAATGCTTTTGTGAATCAAATAAATTGTGGCCATTTTTTAAAAAAATATTTAAAGGTGTTTATTATTTTTAGGGTATTTAAAATATTTATAAAATAAATTTTTCGTACACCCTAGATTGATCAGTGTTGTGAGTCTACTTCTACTTTTAGCTTTTTTAGGTCAGTAGACACCCAACGAACCCTTTTCTATCTGATAACATAGCAACAGAAAACGGTCCTACACTTCATTTGCAAGTCATTATAATTTTGAAAAAAATAACAAAATAAAACAGGACACTGTAAACAAATTTTTTTTTTCCTTCAATCGGGCAACAAAGAGCATTGTACATCTAAAAATATAAAAGCTGGTGCTTCTACTTTTATATGCTGCAAATTTATTAAATTAAACGACTTGCAAACTTAGACAAGAAATAATTTATTTGAAGAAAAAATGCAAAACCAAAAAAATCTGCATAACTAAAGAGAAGAAGCATATAAAATAAAATGGCCGCATGTTATTCGAGTTTTTTTTTCTTTTTTGCTTAAGGAGTCACACGATGCAAACCTAAAAACACTCTCCACCTGAATATTTAGATTCGGCTACTTAAAAAGCAGCCAAAAGCTTTCCTCAAAGCTTTCCACATTTTTTTTTTCATTTTTTTTCCTCATTCTTTTCGAATCGATCCCTCATTTACTTTCAATAGAAAGATTTTAATTTTTTTTCTAAGAGTACTAATTAAATGAAGAAATAAAAAAGACAAAAGAGAACACCAATGATTAAAATCAATCTAAACGAGCTATTAATGCCAGAAATCTTGTCAAGCCAGACGAACTGAATTTTTATCCAAAAAGAAAAACTCATCTGTTAAAAAACGTTATTTAATTTATTTCATTTTTAAAAAGAGATGATTTATCCTTGTCGACGAAAAAAAATTTGATCTCAAGACCGCTTTTTGTTATAGAAAATTCCGCCAAACAAATGAATCGTATATCAATTTTCTTGATCGCGGATTCAACAACAGCTGATAGCCCAACCCTTTCAAGCATTTATACTGGAAAATGCTGCCAAGAACCTTTTTCCACTTCCCTCGTCGTTAATGATTCCCTTTTTGAACTTGTTATTAACCTATAAATATATTCATGAGTATGGAGAATGGGCATTTTCGTGCCTAACGTATTCCTTGCATGTAATTCATCTTTACGGTTGACGGAGATTAGGAGAACCCGTAATCAATAATCATCAGGATTGCTTCCGTTTCGGGCCAGTTCAAAAATCCACGAAAACATCTCGTTCATGACCTGACGCGTGGATTCGAAACAATACGAGCAACCTAAATATGACATTTCGGGGTCATGGTCCCATAATGATATCGGTGGTGATTAAAAGAGCTTTATAGTTTTTCAAGAGCATATCTCAGAAAAATGACGAATTCATATTCAAAAAAACGCTTCTGAAATTCTTCAAGAATGCAAATCAAATAAACTAAACTACATAATGCTCTTTAAATGATCAAGCATTTTTTTTTTTAAATAAAAAAGCTCACTAAATAATTAGATTTCATATGGGATCTCAGACATTGTATTTCATTTTTAAAGTTTCTTCTCTGTTTTTTTTTTATGTATGAGGAGTCACCTGTTTTGAAAATATAAGCTTTAACAATTTTTTTTCTTAGTATGAGTTAGTGCCAAGCATCGACCGAAGTAATCACGTTATGAATCACTGACAACAGCATCAAGACCACCGTAAGGACGTCTTTTGACTTTTGTCTTTTATTTTTGTCTGTAGCGGCATTTTTTTTTTTTTTTTTTTTTTTTTTTTTTTTTTTTCATTTTTTTTAAACTTAAACGTTTTTATAAAATTTTCCTCCAACTTCGAAATAAAATTTTTTTATACCAAAATATACAAAAAACAAAAAAAAAAAAAAAAAATATAGCCTAATTATAAAAAATTGATTCGGGAAAAACTGCGGTAATTGTTTTTTCTGTTTTTCGATTTTTTATCTCCAAAATTATTGGCTCTCCTTCACCTCTGACTTTTTAATCAGATATTTTCTGACAACTTTGGCACTTCTGTTGAAATTACAATTTTTTTTTCTTGTTATTTTTTTGTAACATTGTTACAATCCGAATAAAAATAAATCATGTTAACAAAACAAAAAGAAAAAAAAAGTGTTAGATCGTTTAGTTAATTCAATATTCAATTATCCAATTCGTCTTATTAATAATTTCTGGGTGTAAAGCAGTACACCCCTTGGACATAAATCATCTAAATATTAAATTTTTTCATTAGTGAACCAGTTTGTTTCAAAGACGGCAAATAAAATATCCTTCTTAAAATTCGAATACGGTGAATGTTCCAATTAAGATATACCAGTTAAGGTAGCTCTGACGTGACTCATGATCCATGCAGTAACTGTAATTTTTTTGGAAAAAGTTTAAACATTGAAAACAATTTAAAAATTCTAAGGCATTTTTTTTTTTTTTTTTTTTTTTTTTTTTTGCTCGTTTGCGGTCAAAAATTCGAATTTTTTGATAAAAATGTAATTCTTTTTCCTGGCACGAAAAAAACTTAAAACTTTTGATAAAAAAGGTCAAATGTTGAAAAAAATTAGTCAAAATTTCAATTAAAGTCTTTATAAAGTTAAAATTTTAATATTAAGACATTGCTTTAGCTCATATTCTTGGCTAAAGGAAAAAGGACAAAATTAAAAAGTGTAGTGAACATTTTATTTAAAATTTTTAAATTCTTGTTTTTGTTTAAATGTAGTCTCATTTTAATACTTAAAAAAACGGGGAAAATTAAAAAAAAAAGTTCAATAAAATTTTAAGAAATTTTTAAGTACTTGCTTTAGCAACTAAGTTTTTTGTAAAAGCCAAAAAAGTTAAAAAATTTACTTTCAAAAAAAGTTAAGTAAAATTTTTGGTGCGAACAACCCGGCAGATAGATTTCTCTAGGACCGACGTCCGTGAAGTTGGCAGGACCCAGTCAACGGATTTGATCGAAAATAATCTTATATAGTAGCTTTTCATTGTTCTTTAATAGTTCCGTGATTGTTCCAATTTGTTCTCTAACCTGAAAAAAACTGGAGTCAAAAGTTGGTGGGTCCTGCTAACTTCACGCGAACAGGACCCAATTTGAATTTATCAAAAATTTTTGCCTTTGTCGGTTGCTTTTGATTTGTTCTTCATTGTTCCGGCCAATTCAACGTTTGTTCTGCAACAGGTATGACAGTATTAGGAGGAGTAAGGACACTGCCAACTTCAAGGAAATAAAATAAAGTCAAATTCAGATGTTTAAATAGCTTGAATCGATTTCATTTTGTTTGTTTTCCGAGAAAAAGGTTTTTTCTTGTACGAAAAATACTATAAGATTGAATTTTTCATTTTTGGAAAGACATTCTGGGTATGAAAAAATCATGGCCTATTTGTAATATTTAGGACTTGTCTATCAATGTCTTTTTGATTGTTCTGAAATGTTCTACAAATATTTCCGTACTCCCATCTTCTCAAATCCTGGAAATGCAGACTTTTGAGGTCTGCATGCAGCAGGACCCATTTTTCCCCCCCAATAGAGCGCGCCATCTTTCCGGTTTGTTATTCAATCTGCTGTCACGTCGGGTTTACAGTGTTCTTTTTCTTTGTCCATTATTGATCAGACATCGTTTGTTCTCGATTGTTCTCTTTTGTTCTCGTCAGGAAAACGTTTAAGTTCATTTGTGGCTGGAAGTTCTGATCAAAAGTCGTTTGTTCTTGATTGTCCTGGTATTAACAAGATAATTTGGAATACCTTGCATTATTGTATTGATCAGAAATAGCTTGTTCTCGATTGTTCTTCCCTGACAAACGACTGAACGAACGACTTTTGATCAGAACTTTCAGCCACAAATGAACTAAAACGTTTTTCTGACGCGAACAAACGAGAACAATCGAGAACAAACGCGAACAAACGATGTTTCGTCACTATAATAATGCGAGGTATTCCAAATTATCTTGTTAATACCAGAACAATCAAGAACAAACGAGTTTTGATCAGAAAATTCCAGCCACAAATAAACTTAAACGTTTTCCTGACGAGAACAAACGAGAACAATCGAGAACAAACGAGAACAAACTAGAACAAAGAAGAACAAACGAGAACAATTGAGAACAAACGAGAACAAACGATGTCTGATCAATAATGGACAAATTTCCTATGGAAAGCCCTACTCAGTACTCATAGACATTGTTCCACCATACTGACAGAATTTTCCCTTCATTCTTTGTTGACTTCAAAAATAACATCAAATAGTCGTGAAAATCCCCATGCATTTTATATGGGAAAAAGCAAGGCCTCACAGGCACGGGTTAGAAACAAGTTACGAAGCCCGGCTTCGGGACATGTTTTTATTTATTTATTTATTTAGAAATTTTTTAGGGGACGAACGCTCTTAAATTCCATATTTGCACTTTTAAGAGACACCCTATTGCACAGTGGTCTTAAAGCCCAATCTGATTCGACAAAAGTTGACTTTGCAGGTTTTTTTGGGATCATTTAGCGGATCAAAAATTGTTGGAACCAAAATCCTAGCCGACCGTCTTAGCGAGATAGCATATTCCGCCTATGCTTAACTTACGGGATTAACGGTAGCCGGTGCAACTTATGTTAGGTACCGTGATCTCCATAAGTTAAGCATAGGCGGATTCCGCTTTCTCGCTAAGACGATCTGCTAGGATTTTGGTTCCAACGATTTTTGATTCCCTAAATGATCCCAAACAAACCTGCAAAGTCGGTTCGTCGACATTTTTGTCGAATAAGATTGGGTCCTAAGACCACTGTGTTTAAGAATAGCATTAGTCTTTTTTAAATATTTTCGTCTTACGTAAAAAAGTAAAATATTTACAATACCCTTAAAAAAGTTTCAGAAAATTTCAAAAAAACAAATATTATTATTATTATTTTTTATTTATTTATTTATTTATTTATTTATTTATTTTTTTTTTTTACGAGAAATTAAAATTGGGGCGCTTTTTAATTTTTTGTAAGCTTACAATGAAGCGTTTATTAAACACCGGAAACGTTTGTTAAACTAAAATTGACAAAAATCTCAAACTAAAACTGGCTGGAAAATTAATAGTCTTGGAAAAGCTATGCACCAAAGGACACATAAACGCGATCCATTTACAATGACATGTGTTGCATAAACAAACAGAAAACGCTGAATTAAATCAGCCATTAAACTGAAGTAAAAATTTTAACCTGATTTTAATAGCCGCAAACGTATTCAAACTCTTATCAAATATCCCGCAAAACATTAAATACGAAACTGAATAATTCACTAAAACCATGAATTTTGATCCGAACGCAAAAAAAAGTCCTTGAATCCCCGCAGACCGATATCTTATCATTCGAGAAAATTAGAATGAAAAATATTTTCTTAAGTGATGGCCCATATTTTTTTTTCTTTTTATAGTCACCACGTGAAAAGCGTAGAAGTCTTTTTTTTCTTCTTTCAACGGTCTTGTCAAACAGGGGAAAAAAATTGCAGTTACGAACTTCAGAACGATATTTATAGTAAATAAAAAATAAAAAAAACGCATACTTTTTTTTAATCGGGTAATTGCCGAAATCTGTTTCCTTTTAAAAATAGAGATGCATTAAATTTTATTGGAACTGTTTCTATAGGAATCTGGCGACAGTTCGTGCAGAGCATTTTAGAATTGAAAACAAATTGCATCAATGCAAATGGCGAAAATTTAAAGTGAACACGATTGAAATAGTTTAAAAATTTTTCGTCAAACGTATATTTCTGTCCGGATTCGAGAATATCTCATTTTCTTTTTTAAAGTAATCCAGAATAATTTACAGCTTTTTTTTGCAGTCATTTTTCAAACCATGAAAAAGCCTGATTCGGTATTTATTTGGCGTCGTCGCCAATTTTTTTTTTTTTTTTTTTTTTTTTTGAAATGAATGCAGATACAAAAATTTACAGCGAATGTTCTTTAACTTTTGAAACCTCTACGGAAATTTGCCTGAGATTACGAAACTACAATGGTAATAGTATCATATGGTAATCGCTTTGGTAATAAGGCATAATAGCCTAATCAAAATTAATCTTGCATACATTACAGCTCATTATCGTGGAATCATTCAAATTGTGTTCTTTGAGGTATCTGTGGACTTGAAATAGAATATTACAAACCGGTAAGGGGTGGATTATTGCACGTAGAGACGGGAATTTAAACAACCAGTCAAGACATGCAAGCCACCCCCATGCCTGATTTGTAAGATATTTTTCATCTCGACGTCGAAATACAAAGAATGCAAACGACAAAATTGCCCGCCAAGACCTAGTTTTAAGCCCGAACCGAAGGCGAGGGCCTTACATAGGTCAAAGCGGGCAAGTCGTTTGCATTTCTTGCATTGAAAGATATTTTTTATCATAAAGTACGGCGTAAAATAGTCTGTAAAAAAAACTGCCTAGGACGGAAAGTGGACTTTACCGTATTGTCTGATGAAAAGATCATTTTTCATACCTAAGACCGAAAATAACTGTTTTTGGTCCTACCAAAAAAGTTAAATTTCGTTTTCCGCGGTGGGTGCGTGAAGTTGGCAGTACAATGTAAAGCTCAAATTCTAAAAACTATACCATGATTTTGAGCTTTTTTTGAGCTTTCAGAAAAACCAAATTTCAGAATTTGAGCTTTCAAAACAAAAAAGTTATTTACATTATCAACTTTGCCTGCCAAGTTCACGAGCCGTACAATGAAAAGCTCAAATTTTAAAATTGACGCCATTCTATGCCCCTAAATTTGAGCTTTCAAAAAATCATGTTCCCTTTGTAGCTGCATAACAAAAAAAGTTGTGCTTTATAATACCGAAAGTTATATGTCCGACACAAAAATTGAGCACTGCCAGCTTCACACCTAGTATTTTTCAAACTAGTAACTGGAAACGGATTTTATTTTGTTCCACAGAATTTGAGCTTTCAGAAAACACGACTCTCAGAATTTGAGCTTTCTCCTGTGAAATTTGAAAAAATATGAAAATACTGTAAATATGCAGCACTGCCAAATTCAAGATCGTTTCTTTTCAACTTAGGAATTTAAAACATAACTCAAATTCTTCTGCGAAATTTGAGCTTTCAGAAGATATAACGTTCAAAATTTGAGCTTTTCCCGTTTAATGAAAAAAAAAACGAACTATTGAATTATTATTTAACCGAGTACTGCCAAATTCACATACGACTCTTTCGGAGCTCGAAATTTAAAATTGATTCTACCTTATTCTCTGGAATTTGAGCTTTACGAAAATATAACGCTCAAAATTTGAGCTTTTCTCGTCTAATTGAAAAAAGAAAGAATTATTGAATTACGATTTTATTGAGTACTGCCAAATTCACATACGATAATTTTGGAGCTTGAAATTTAAAACTGATTCTGCCTTATTCTCTGGAATTTGAGCTTTCGGAAAATATAACGTTCAAAATTTGAGCTTGAAAAGAAAAAAAGTTATTCCCATTATCAACTTGGCACTGCTGACTTCACGGGAAATTTTTTTAGCACTCGAAAGGCGTAAACGATCCTATTTTATTCTCTCAAATTTGAGCTTTCAAAAGACATAACGTTCAAAATTTGAGCTTTTCCCGTTTAAAAAAAAAAAAAATATTGATTTACCATTTTGCCGAGTACTGCCAAATTCACATAGGACTCTTTCGGAGCTCGAAATTTAAAATTGATTCTACCTTATTCTCTGGAGTTTGAGCTTTACGAAAATATAACGCTCAAAATTTGAGCTTTTCTCGTCTAATTAAAAAAAAAAAAAAGAAAAAAAAAAAAAATTCAAGATAAATATGCATAGACAGATGTTTTAGGCTCGAATGCACATCGGATAATAGGATTAAAAGAAGTTTCGGGGAATTGGAGAAAGGAATACCAGGTTAAAAATTTTGTCAAAAGTGAAAAAATGACCATCAAAAGAGTTAAGAATAATTCCGGATGACAATTTAAGAAAAGAGGAAATAAATTTTAAAAAATTAGGGCTAAAACGTATGGCGTATGTATATTTTTATACCTGCACCATTCCAAGAAAAAAGCAACAATTAAGATTTCTAAAAATTATAATAATAATTTTTAGATTATCAGTTGTTATTATCAACTTAACACCAAAAAATTAAAAATTAAAATATGAAGTCAAAAACCTTTTTCTTGAAAAATATTAATACTTTTAAAAATTAATTGTATTGTTTTTTTTATTAATAGTTTATAATAATAATCATTGGCTTTTAGAGGGCACAAAAAGTGCCCGAAACGAAAATCGTAATTCAATAATTCTTTTTTTTTCTTTTTTTTTTAATCATACGAGAAAAGCTCAAATTTTGAGCGTTATATCTTCAGAAAGCTCAAATTCCAGAGAATAAGGCAGAATCAGTTTTAAATTTCGAGCTCTGAAAGAGTCCTATATGTGAATTTGGCAGTACTCGGCAAAATGGTAAATTAATATTTTTTTTTAACGGGAAAAGCTCAAATTTTGAACGTTATGTCTTTTGAAAGCTCAAATTTGAGAGAATAAAATAGGATCGTTTACGCATTTTGAGTGCTAAAAAAATTTCCCGTGAAGTCAGCAGTGCCAAGTTGATAATGGGAATAACTTTTTTTCTTTTCAAGCTCAAATTTTGAGCGTTATATTTTCGTAAAGCTCAAACTCCAGAGAATAAGGTAGAATCAATTTTAAATTTCGAGCTCCGAAAGAGTCCTATGTGAATTTGGCAGTACTCGGCAAAATGGTAAATTAATATTTTTTTTTTTTTAAACGGGAAAAGCTCAAATTTTGAACGTTATGTCTTTTGAAAGCTCAAATTTGAGAGAATAAAATAGGATCGTTTACGCCTTTCGAGTGCTAAAAAAATTTCCCGTGAAGTCAGCAGTGCCAAGTTGATAATGGGAATAACTTTTTTTCTTTTCAAGCTCAAATTTTGAACGTTATATTTTCCGAAAGCTCAAATTCCAGAGAATAAGGCAGAATCAATTTTAAATTTGAAGCTCCAAAAGAATCGTATGTGAATTTGGCAGTACTCAATAAAATCGCAATTCAATATATATATTTTTTTTTTTTTAATTAGACGAGAAAAGCTCAAATTTTGAGCGTTATATCTTCAGAAAGCTCAAATTCCAGAGAATAAGGCAGAATCAGTTTTAAATTTCAAGCTCCAAAATTATCGTATGTGAATTTGGCAGTACTCAATAAAATCGTAATTCAATAATTCTTTCTTTTTTCAATTAGACGAGAAAAGCTCAAATTTTGAGCGTTATATTTTCGTAAAGCTCAAATTCCAGAGAATAAGGTAGAATCAATTTTAAATTTCGAGCTCCGAAAGAGTCGTATGTGAATTTGGCAGTACTCGGTTAAATAATAATTCAATAGTTCGTTTTTTTTTTCATTAAACGGGAAAAGCTCAAATTTTGAACGTATATCTTCTGAAAGCTCAAATTTCGCAGAAGAATTTGAGTTATGTTTTAAATTCCTAAGTTGAAAAGAAACGATCGTGAATTTGGCAGTGCTGCATATTTACAGTATTTTCATATTTTTTCAAATTCACAGGAGAAAGCTCAAATTCTGAGAGTCGTGTTTTCTGAAAGCTCAAATTCTGTGGAACAAAATAAAATCCGTTTCCAGTTACTAGTTTGAAAAATACTAGGTGTGAAGCTGGCAGTGCTCAATTTTTGTGTCGGACATATAACTTTCGGTATTATAAAGCACAACTTTTTTTGTTATGCAGCTACAAAGGGAACATGATTTTTTGAAAGCTCAAATTTAGGGGCATAGAATGGCGTCAATTTTAAAATTTGAGCTTTTCATTGTACGGCTCGTGAACTTGGCAGGCAAAGTTGATAATGTAAATAACTTTTTTGTTTTGAAAGCTCAAATTCTGAAATTTGGTTTTTCTGAAAGCTCAAAAAAAGCTCAAAATCATGGTATAGTTTTTAGAATTTGAGCTTTACATTGTACTGCCAACTTCACGCACCCTTCCGCGGTATAAAAAATATCTTACAGTGCTACGATGCAAGAGAATTTTCACGTCTCAACACGTTACAGCATTTCGGCTTCGCCTCGGTGCCGCAAAATCGTGTTTTGGCCTGAAATCTTCCGTCATAGGACAGTAATATACTATTTTAGCCCAGAGGAACGATAAACTTTTTTGTTTTTATCAGCCCGGAGGAAATATCCCTCCGGGCTGAAGCATGATCTTTTCGTCCCGCTTGAAAAACGAAAAAGTTCATTTTTTGCTGTCGGGATGAAAAATATCTTACAAATGAGGCATGGGGGGGGATTTGCGCGTCTTGACTGGTTACGATGTGTCCAGTCATGACGTGCAATAAGCCACCACTTGCCGGTTTGTGAAATATTATGACGTCGAAGTGGACCACGAAGTGGACAAAATTAATTAGGCAACTCAGCTTGATTTTAACAAATGAAAATAAAAATTAAATTTTTTTCCCTTTTCTTCGCTCCAACTGAATGTTTATCAGAAACTTTATAAGCGAATTACGAAAGTTGCATATTTAACGGTGCCATGCCGTCAGGGGTCCAAATCCGATGGTAATGCCCAATGCCGGCCGCGGCCGGCCGGCTGAAATCTCGGGTCGATACCGATGCCAATGTCGATTCCATATTATTTGATGAACTCCCGATTTCGATGACGACACCACCAAGCATCGATTATATCCGACGCCGCCTTTGATTCCGACTTTAGTGGAAAAAAAAATCAGAGAGCCATTCTAGACGATTTTTAAAATTCCGATTTTTAAAAGTCCGATTCCAATGCCGGTGCCGATGCCATCCGCGGCCGGCTAAATATCTCGAGCCGATTTTTTTCAGCTTCGGACTCCTGCATGCCGTTTATAAACTTTTTATCTATCTGCTAAAAATATGCCTTTCTACTTGGTACGATTAAGAAAAACCAAGTGACCTTCCATGAATATTTTGTTGTAAAATAAAAATCCACCTAATAAAAAAATCAACTCTTTTTTAAGCCTGAAAAATCCAATTGTTTTTCAAAATAGCTCCCAACAAAAGGTCGTTCACTAAAAATAAAAAGTATTTTCGCGAAAAGAAAATGGTGGAATTTATTTGTTAATAGGCGAATTTTGATTTACAGACTCCTCAATGAAGCGGGAATCTGTTGGCAAGAGTTTTTGATGTTACATAAAATGCTTACTTTGATATCATACCAATGTTATTCCGATTCGTTTCGCTTCTAATCTTTTTCCCTCTTTTTTTTTTTTTTTTTTTTTTTTTTTTTTTTTTGAATATATAAATTTTATTGTCGATAAACCAGGAAAATATATTTCCCGCATCACGGTGCGAAATGTGACATTTAAAATCTTTTTGTTTATACGCATCTCAAAGATGATTCTTCGGGCAAAGAACTCGCGTGCCGCTTTTTTCTTTTCTTTTTTTTTTCTGCCATAAATTTTATTTCATTGAAGAATTTTGTTTCCCCGACTCGCAGGAAGGACGACTTAGAAAAGTGTGAGGAAATGAAGGAATCCTTGGCAATGGTTTGCGTATATTATTTCCCTCGGCGCAAATTCGTTTTCAAATGAAAACCGCCGAAGGGTCGCCGAAATAAATTTTCTTTTTACTGATTGATGGTTTTGGTTTTCATCGGTTGCCTCGGTGATATTGATAAACAAAGTACCCCTTAGCATGTCTTCCTTTTAAAAAAAAGGGATTGTATGAATGCATATTTCAGACGCTTTTTTTATGCAGTAGGCGGAATTTATTTTCCCGCTCCGAAGAAACTTTTTCCGCCTGTTAACGAGTAAAAAAAAGGGTTGTCAATTTTTGGTAAGTAATCAGTTATCATTATTAATATTATATATATGGATCATTTTCCACGAGAAAAATAAATTTACCAATTTATGATAATTGGAAATATTGGTTAGACATATTTCAGCTGATAAAAATATTGAAATTTTCTCTAACCCTATTATTTACTCAATGATAATAAAATTCCACCGTCAACGCCATTTTACTTCTTTATGATTACCGAAGACCGTGACAAGAAAAAAAAAAGTTTTAATGAAAATATTTCCGCCTGTCAATCAACTTATCAAACTCATTTTACTTTAAGAAATTATTATTTAAAACAATCGAGACCATTTTTACGTATTGCTTTCTCCTTACCCTTATTTCTGGAATATTAGTTTTTTATACAGAAAACGTATTTCTCTCATTGCCGGATTCATAGAATTCCCTTGGAAATTCTAAGAGTGCAGCCGAACCGCTATACATTTCCTCAACGCTTTCTTTATGGGGCAACCCATAAGCTAAGGTTTAGGAAACTTATAGAAATTATTATCCCTTTGAGGGATATTTACTGGCGATGGTTTTGCATTCATAAACGATCTACTGAGGAAAATTATCGCCCTTTCTTTCCCCATATCGATATAATATTAATAAAAATAGGCCTACTGAAAACCTAGCACATCATTTTAATTCATGTAATCGATATGACCGGCCATAATAAGCAAATAGGCCTCATAGTCCTTCCTTAACAAAAAATAAGACATTTTTTGAAAAAATATAGGATCGGTTTTTTAAAAAAATATAGGATAAATACAAAGCAAAAACTCTTCATTTCTTTTTTTTGTTTTGACGTAGGGCTACGTCTTAGGGCGCAGCATGATGCTTTTGTCTTGTCCGGTTGTCTTGGTGTTTTGGACCGAACATAAAAAATAAAAAAAAATATTTCAAAATTTTAGATAAACTTTTTAATAAAATTTAATCAAAAATTCTTGATGATCCTCAAAAATTTTAAAAAAATTTGAATGAAATTTACAATATTTTAAAAATATTGTAAATTTTTGACTAATTTAAAAAAAAAAAAAAAAAGGAAAATCTCTTTAAAAATTTTTTAGATTGGATGATTTTTTATAAAATCTTATTGAAAAAGGGGGTCACGTGCACTAATATCAGGGCTGAGAGGATTTAGGGCGATCGTTAACATTTTCTGAAATGAAAATTCGGCTCCAACCAAAAATTGTAGACTTACTCCTACGTAGGGATATGCCTCATATCCCCCAAATTTGAAAAATAATTTTTCCTTTTTATTTTCATTATAAAGAAATAAGTTCGTCAAGTAAAGAAAATGATCGAAAAAAATCAAATATTGCAGCAGAAAATAACGAATTTATCATAAAATATTAATTTAGCTAAAAAAAAAAAAATAGTTTTTTTTAGGAATTTTTTAATTATAACTACAAAAATATAGGACTTTTATAGGACATATAGAACGGTTTGCCAAAATATATAGGACATATAGGACCACTATGATGCCTGTACGCAAAAAACCAGTCATTTTTAAAAACGAACTTTTCTCTATATTTGTTACATGCACAGTCATTGTCTGTCAGCGTTGACTTCGTTCAGGAAAAAAAAAGTTATTCAACTAAACAAATCCCCTTACATGTAACATCTTCACGTCATTTTCCTCTTATTTAAAAAAAAAAATCCCAAGTCCTCAGGATATATCCTCCAAAATATAAATTACAAAGAAGTTATTAAAAAAAACTACCGTGTTAACTTGATCTGAACCAGGTGCGTTCTAAATGGAATAACATGTGTAAAAATCGTGAGACATCAATAAACTTTATGGTTCAAGACATTTATGTTCTTCCTGCAAACGCGAAACTTCCCATCCCCATTTACGTTTATTCCGTCCTTTTTCGTCCTTTCGGTTTTTTTTTTTTTTTTTTTTTTTTTTTCATATCAAAGAAAATAATCAATTATGCCGACGCGGTTGTTCTTTTTTCTTCCTCGCTGGCTTTCCCTACAAATAACTCTTCATGATAAAAAAGAAGGGAGAAAAACCATCCGTCCGGGTGAATTACTGTCTCCGCATGCAACGTAAAGCAATATCCCGTGATTTTGATGTTCCTTTAACGCTATTAAGTTTCAACCGAGCCTAAAGGCTTCTGTGCACGCTAAATTGAAGTGGAATCAAATTGATATTACGAAACATATTCGAACAAAGGAAAAAGAAAAGCAGCTTGACCGACTTAAAAAAAAAAAAAAATTGGCGAAAAAAACGGCCGAGTGAAAAAAAAAATGTCACATCTGCCTATAGTTTTTTTTTCCAGCATGTTGCCAAGAAAATTTTTCTACGGGTAGTTAGCGGGTAATGATACTTATAAAGGCTTGTCCCCACAATTTAGAACAGATGTAACAGTATACAGATTATTATAAATTATGTCCGATTTCAAGAGGGCATAAAGCAGTTTAAAACGAAGGTAAAAGTGGGTTGACTCTTGTCTTTTTATTTGGCCATTCAGCGCCATCGGACCGATTTTAATCCCAGTATTTTCAATCCCGCTAATATGGGACCATACAAGTAATACGTAAGCAATTAACAGGAGAGGTAGAGTTGATGGAATGCTTAGTGCTGCTTACGGAGGGGGGAGTAAGGGGTACTCCATGTCTTACGTAAGATGTGAAATTTTAAAAATTTTCCACTAAAAAATATTTTCTGCATTATTCAGTGTAAAAATGGTCTCATTAGTTCATAATTTCATTTTATGATTCCTTTAAATTAATTTTTTGATTTTATTTGATTTTATTAAGTAATTTTTGATTTCGTTCATTGATTTTTGAAATCATTTTATTGATTCATTAACTTTTAAAAAAATAAACTTCACTATTCTCTGTTTGACGCTTAATTTTATTTCAGAAAAAGAAGAAGGAATTGTAACAATAATTTTTTCGAAGATGAATAAAGAAAAAGAAAATAAAGTTAAAATCTCTTTTTTGCAAATTAATAAGGAAAAAAAATTTTAAAAAAAATTTACGTAATATTAGGGAGGGGGAGGGGAGGGGGAGTACAAAATAGGCAAAAAAAATCGCTTACGTAATACTTGAATGATCCCTTGTAGGTGTTTTTTAGGAATTACTTTACTATAAAAATTTTTAGGATTTATTATAAAATTAAAAGAAAACCACGAGGAAAAAAAATTTGACTCCTATTTTTATTGGGCAACCCCGAGAAATAGTAAAAACTGATATCAGTTTAATTTATTTTAATTCATTTCAAGCAGTTGATGCTATACAAGATACAAATTTACCAAAAGGTCAACGATAACTCTGATATTAAGATTGGAACAATTTTGAACAATAATAATGTTTCAACATGGAACGGAAACATAATTTGACAAAAACAAAAATCAAAATCGATCAAAAAATCCAAGCGGATCCCCAGATTGAAAAATGGTCCGAGATTCCAATCTCTAGGAAGTGAGAGTAACCGCATATTTGTCATTGGATGACAACTTATGCCCTCCTGCGGAATAAGAATAATGAAATCGGAACCTTTTTTTTTTTTTTAAAACGAGCTATGGACCCCATTCACCACTAAATGTTCGAGGAACGTTTTGACTTTCAAATGTATGCTTAAAACCTGGAAAAGCTATTCCCAAATCGTACTCCAAAATCCAATTTTCTCGCCCACAACTGTCTAAATTATCTACTTGTTGAAAAACCTTTTCTGAAGAAAAGAAAAACGTCGGTAATAAAAGTCCTTTAACGGCTGACCATTTAAACCACTTTATCCCATTTTAATCCACAAAACTCCAATAAAATGCATCAAAACGAGAAAAATAAAAGATCATCCCTTAAAGATTTTGTAATTTCCTCTAAAACAAAAAAATCTGGCTTTATTCCAAAATTATTTCTCTGAGAGAAAAAAAAAAAAAATTGTCCTTTCTCAAGCTCCAAACAACGTCTTTACGCGACCTCATCATAGACTCCGGCACGTCTCATCAAAATTTCAGGAAGGAATACAAGGTCAAGAAAACGAAATCAAACAGCTGTCCTCCCGCTAACGATTTTCGAACCGTATCCCCCAAAAAAGGGTTTCATAAAGAGCCCGATTTTTCTCTCCCCGATCAAATTCGAAAGTATGCGCAGGTCTTAACTCGTTCCAGGACGATGACGTTTGCCGGTGAACGAAGCGATTTTCTCTTTTTCGCCCTTCCAGACGACTTTCAATCTTTCTGTGCGATGGTTTAAACAGGGAGGGAACACGGCTAACTATGATCGTGAGAAACGAATTTTCACGTCATATTCGGTGATATCTGCACCAGGGGGAAAAAAAAGCCCCTTCTGACGTATTCAGAAAAAAAAAGTTACTTCGTCAGACGGAATATAAATAAGATTCGAATCGCCAAAAATTATGGATATATATATTTTTTTTTTTTTTTAATGAAAGAGAATGTATGACTGCGCTATAAAAATAAGAGTTAAATTTTGAAAATATTTAACGTTAATTAATTAATCGCGTGATCACTGCTTCAAAAAAAGAAAAAAAAACTCGAATTTATTACTTTAGAGACTCAAAAAGCAATAGCTCTTTGAATGCTGAAAAGACGCACTTAGGCCTACAACACTTGAGAAACAAAAATAAATGAACACGCTTAAATGAAAATAAATAAAACAAAACGAAAAAAAATAAAGTTAAATGTTTTAAAGCCGCGAAATATCAAAGAGCAAAAATCTTAATTCCGATAACACCAAGATTTCCGGTTATTATAATTTATTCGCGTGTTTCACAAAACACATGTCTTACAAGAATTTTTTGTTTTTTGGGGGAATAAAACTACGATTTTTAAATAATCTTTCGTGACTTTTATATATCAATGTAATTTTTTTTTCGGCAAAAAAAAAAAAAAATGAATGAAAGAAAGTGGAAAAAAGACGCGTTTTCGATATGTGCATTTAAATAATTCAAAATGATCTTTCCTCTGCCTTTTGTTTTTCTTCCAATGATTTTCAAAGTATATAAAGTTTTTACTGGTTTTGAATGAAGTCAAATAAATATGGGGTTAGATCTGCGAATGCGGTTTAAATGCTTTTCTTTGCTTAGCTCGTAGAAAATTACTTTCAAAAGGAGTTAACGATTATCTTCTTTAAACATTGACTTAAAAACTTTTGCAGCTGGTTTTTGAAATGAAAAACCAAAAAAAAAAAAAAAAAAAGAGAATTAATAAATTAGCCACTTAATTAAAAAGTAAAGTACGTAAGTTTCAAACCCACAGTTGTGGGGTTCAGTAATAATTAGAATGATCACCCTACGAAAAAAACGTGTAATGAAAGAGTTTCTAATCAATAATCTATTAACCTTTACTTCGCAGCTAAATCAATCCAAAATAAATTTTTCCGTTTACATAATGTTTAGGAGTTGTAAAATAAAATTAAAGCGAGACTGATGTTTAACTAAGTTTTAAGTTAATTACAGTACTTCCTCGTTCAACTTGTCTCACAGTAGATTATATAAAATATTTTATAATGCTTTATTAAAATATATAGAAGTAAAGGTCTTTCAAAACAATTTTCATTCACGGTATTAAATAACAAAAGAAATGTGTCTCTATTTTCATTCATACATAGAAAACTCATTCTAATCAGCGACATACGAGCTCAAGAATATCTTTGATCCGGTTAAAAAGCGCTTTTGAGATAGATTTCATAGTGGATACCGAAAGGAATGGCTGTTTTGTCAAATACTCGATTTACGGGGGTAAAATCTAAACTTTAGGTATCCAATAAACTCATCTGACTTATCTTTGTATTTTTTGTACAAGTTTTAACTTGTCTTAAGTAAATGAGAACTCGGAAAACAAAATTAAAGTTTTTCGACTTTAAATTTTTCAAAATTATTTTCCGGATGCATATACAATAGGGCATTTTCAGGTATTTTTATATTTGAAAAAATTTGGTGTAAAAAAAAGTACATATACTTAAAGAATTATTTGTAACAAAAAATATTAAAAACAATTTTTTTCTGTATGCAATAATTTGTTAAAGTTGGGGCTTAAAAATCTTAAAAATTGTAAATCAAAATGGTCGGAATAAGCGCGGAAGCGTTATGACGTCATATGTTAATATCGTTCTGCCGGAAAATTTGTCATAAAGAACGATGCTTTCAATGTTTATAAACCAAGCCATTGCATTCTTAGAAAATGTTTTTGGACATAACGATATTAACATATGACGTCACAACGCTTCCGCGCTTATTCCGACCGTTTTGATTTACAATTTTTAACACCAAACTTTAACAAATTATTGCATACAGAAAAAAAAAATTTTTTTTAATACTTTTTATGACACAAATAATTTTTTTAATTCATGTACTTCATTTTCACTCCACAATTTTTCAAAAATAAAAATACCTAAAAATACCCTATTCAGACAAGTTGAAACTTAAAATTCCAGGATAGACCAAAGGAGTTTATCCGATACTTAAGAGGAGCCTTCACGGATGCCGGTAGGAATGGCTAAAGATCCTAGAAGAGATTAGCCATACTTGTAATTCCGGTTCTTCGATATTTTTCTCCTGAAATGGTCCATTAAAACTTTCTTTGGAAAATTAAAAACGTAAATATAAACAATCAGAAACCATTTTGTAAACTTAAAAAAATTAATATTTCAGACTGGATTTTATTTTTGGGGTTTATCGAAAAAGCGGAAATGGCTAAATGGCTAATCTCTTTTAGGATCTCTAGGAATGCCTGTTTTCTCTAATACTCGATTCACTATGAAAAAGTTCAAATTTTAGGCGTCTAACGAATTCCTCTGGTATGTCCAGGAATTATTAGTGCAAGTTTCAACTTGTCTGAAGTAAACGGACGGCGGGAAAATAATTTTAAAAAATATTTGCGGTCGAAAAAATTTGATTTCGTTTTCCTGGTTTTTGTTTGCTCGGAACAAGTTAAAACTTGTACCGAAAATACGAGAAAAAGTCAAAGGAGTTCGTTAGATACCAAAAATTTGATTTTTTCCTTAGTAATTCGAATATTACACAGAATTGTCATTCCTTCCGATATTCAATGAGCCAACCTTTAAAATTTATGATATGTTCTTAACTTCAAAATTGTTTACTATTTTAAATCTCAGTTTTCAACTAACATCCCCAGCCTAGACTTTTTCGACGAAAAGTCTCTTAAAACCATCCGAAAAAATATAATCTTAAATTAGCAAGATAAAATTTCAACCACTTAAGCGAAACAAAAGGGTTTCTGTCATCTCCTATTCTTTTCATTGATTAATTAATTAATCTCATGAAGGAAAAAAAATAATAAATAAAGGAAAACTTACCCTCTCCGAGTGGCAACGCCCTCCACCTTGTCTTCCTCTTCGTTCCTTTTTTTCCCATTGCAGCCAAATTGACGACATTAAGTTAATCTAAATTGGCAGCAAATGCCGCCCACTAGCACATCACGGCCATTTCCATTTTTTTTTTATTTACGTAAATATTTTACAATTTTTTTAATGTTTTTTTTTTTTTTTAATTTTTTAAAAAATTTTTTATTGTAAAATTAATTTATTTTATTTTCACTTTTATTTCAAACACATCTCAAAAATGATAAAATAACCATCAATTTTAATCTACTCGATCATGTAAAACTTTTTCCTAATATAAAAAGAAAAAAAAATTTTTAGATTAACTTAACCGCGTTATACAACTTTGTTTTTTCTCACTTCGAGAGTTAGAAAATAAAAAGTTACAATTCGTTTTTCACGCCTGTTTTCCTTTTCTTTTTTTTTTTTCTCTTCAAATTCTTTCTTCCCTTCTTTCCCTCAAAAAAGGAAGAAAGGAGGATATTTATTTCATGTGTTGTGATTTCTCCTCTTTGTGTCATGTAATGGGTTTTGGCAAATATCTTTTTTTTTTTTTATCAAACGGAGGAGGGAGGGAGGAAGACGTAAACTTGAAAAATGCGAGATAAAATAATCAATTATATAACGTGGTTAAGTCATTTAAAAAAAAAAAAAAAAAAACTTTTTTTTTTCAAAACTTCTTCATTTACGAATCGGTGAAACAATTACTTAATTATACGCACCAAAATTTTTAACACATTTTTAACTATTCTTCACAGTATTATTAGAAAGACTTTTTTTTTTTTCTTAAAAAAAATCGAAAAACAACGAACACTTTTTCAATAGACAACAGACGGTTTGATGGACAGCTGTTAGTCGTAACTTGTCACTTCCTCCACTCTGAAAAAAAAGAACGAAAACAAAAATTATTTTTGAAGTTCCTCACACAAACATTAAGATATAAAATTTCAAATCCATCGATTTCCGATTCATCATTTCGATTCCATGTGTTAATATCTTTTTTTTTTCTTTTTATTATTGTTATTAAGTCAAGGGAGTTCAATCAGTGCCGGAATTAGATTGACTAACGCATTTTATTTTTCTTCTGATATGAATGAAAGCTATATTTATAAAATACAGAATAAAGTCGTTGCGGACTATTGCACTAAGAGTTGCAGACATGGAAAATTTACTTTTGAGGACAAAGTGGGAAATTTGGAAAACCTTTCCTTATCTCGGGCCGTCCCACTTGCCAGTGGCACTTGCTCAACTCAAAATTCCAGGAAAGTTTTCCTGCCGTGGAAAGTGGTCCGATTCTCTCATTCTCAAATCTAACGTTCATTTATCGAGAAAAACCGCACCTGCAACCCAATGGATCACCACAACTGGCCGATTTAGGTTAACCCCATCTTTGCAGACGACAAAGTCGTGCATGAAAAAAAAGATTCCCTAACGTTTTTCCAAAAAAAAAAAAAAAAGAAAAAAAAATTCCTAATCCATTTTTTCTAAAAATTTTGGCTCCTAAAATTATTTTTTTAACAATTTTTTTTTTCGAATTTTTCATTTTCCTAAAATTTATTGATTCCTAAAATAAAATTATTTCAAATCCTTAAAATAAAATTTCTCAAAATTTCTTAAAATTCCTAAAATTAAATTTCGTAAAGTCCCTTTAGGGATTTAAAAAATTAGAAAAAATATTCAATTTAGAAAATTTTGTTTTATGAATCAAAGAATTTTATGAAAATTGATGAAAATTAAGAAAAAAAAATGGTAAGGACAAAAATTTTAGAAACCAAAATTTTAAGGAAAAATGGATCAGGAACTTATTTATTTTAGGAAAAATGGATTAGGAATTTATTTTTTAGGAACAACGGATTAGAAAAAATTCTCCGGAATGGAAAAAAACCTTTCTTACGACCACATTAAAGAATTTTCTATGCGCGAAAAAAATAAAAACACAAAAAGTGTTTCGAATTCGAAAAAAAATTCTCCATTCACAAAAATAGTTCCGATTCCGGAGAATAAAGGTTAAAAGTTTCGAGACTTACAACTGTGAATGACAGGCGGTTCGACATCTCGCTATCAAGCGAGAGTTTTTCTGTTTTCTTTTCCCTTTAAGTCTTCTGTCTGTGCACTTCTATGGCTTTTATTTCTTTTTCAAAGGATTCAAATCAAAAGTCAGTGATGAAAATCAAAATTGAAACCACGGATATCTGAGTCATCGTTTTCGTAAATAAAAAGATGCGATATCGGAGAGAAAAAAAAAAAAGAAAAAAAAATTCAGTGCTCTTTGATTGCAATACGAGAAAAAATCGCGTCACCATAATGTTCATACATAATTTGGCATACGTTCAATGCAGCTTCTAAATCTCAACTAAATAATATATAAAGACACTATCGAATGCCATCTGGTTTTTTTTTCTACAATACAATTTAAAGTTGCTTCAACTTTTATGTTGCACGATTTTTTTTAAAAAAAAAAGAGAAAAGGTAATAAGGTTAATTGTTTAAATGAAAGAGCCAATTGAGAGGAAAAAAAAAAAAAAAAAAAAAAAAACCTTTTCGTTCTGTCAACAAAACAAAAAATTTCGACGAGCCAAATAAATCCCAGTTTATGTTGGAGCGATTTAAAGATGTTCGTTTCGAAACACAAAATCTGTACACGAAAAAAAAAAAAAAAAAAAAAAAAATACATATACCGTATAATACGTCTCCCCATGAAATCCGGTTCCAATTCTAAACAGAGAAACAATCCTATTGGTTTTGTTATTCGATATTTTGTCCTAAGACAAATGTTAGCAGGTGTAAGTTATCATCATTTTTTTAAAGTTAATGTTTCTCTTCCCCTTTCCGATTGTGGTAAAAAAAAAATTTTCCACTTGTTATCACAATAAGAATATCACATTTACAGATGGGTTCTTTCGATGCTTTGAAAAAAAAAAAAAAAAGTTCAAAGGAGTTCAAGGGTAAGAAGGGGGATTGACATTTGATGCTGTAAGAAACAAAAAGAAAAAAAGTAAAATGATGTAAAAAAAATAAATAATAAATAAATAAATAAATAAAAATGAAATTTAATCAATACGGCTGGAAAATAATCGGAAAACTAAAACGGAGAGTAAAATAGAAAATGGGAAAACTTCAGGAACTTTGAAATAAAACGCTTAATTTCGAAAACTGGGGAAGAAGGCTTGGGGGTCGTCCATGTATTACGTAACGCAAAACTGGCCACTTTTTGGCCTCCCCTCCCCCCTTGTAACACACCCGTAACGCAACCTGTAACCCCCCTAACCCCCCCCTTCGTTACGTAACAAGGGTTCTTACCCCCCCCCCCCCCCCCTTTGAAAAATATTTTAACTTCGTTTTTAGAAGTCAAAAAATGTTTTCTAAATAAATTTTAATCAGATTTTACGAGTTTAAAAAAATTTTTAATTTTTTTATTTTGAAGAATAACGGGGAAAATTTTTTTTAAAAGAGTGAAATAAAACTGAAATAATATTAATATTAAAATTACGTAACAAATGTCCCAGCTCCCCCCCCCCAAAAATGCGTAACACCTCCTTCGACCCCCACCCCCCACCCCCTCCAGGCGTTACGTGATACATGGCGACCCCTTGAGGAATATGGGGAAAAAAGTTAAAAAATTTCATGAAGATAAAATAACGCTATCATCTGGACAGGTTCGAACCGTGCGATTGATAGAAGGAAGTAGCTGATATTAATTTAAATTCACATGACCGATTTCGATAAAAAGTATTTGCATTTATTTCCTTCAACGATCCAGTACAATTTTTTTTTTTTGCAAGGTGCTCAAAAATACGCTTTAAAAAAAACACAAAACATTTCACATAGCCAGTAGTTGAGTGAGGAAAATTTGGACAAATTTTCAAACCAACTCATCTTTTGTCAAGTGTAATGCACGTCTCGTCAAGATTCCTTATCCTAAAATTTAATTTTAACCTTTGCCAATACAACTGATTTTATATGTCAAAATAAATTCAAGGACTTGGAGAAATGACTAGACTTATTATTTAACAGAGGAGGGATTGAAATTGGTCTGCATTCTCGTCTTGCATGAATGTACTTCGTCCAATTTTCTTTATCTTGAAAAAATGCACTGGATTTCTTTTGATTATAAACATCAAGCGATGGAACTATGATGGGCGCATTTTCGGACAACAATCGGGCACAGTCAACGCATCTCGCTTTTTTCACAGAAGCCTATATTTCAAGAAAAATTTTAAAAGACGTTCGTGATCAATAGATAAACAATCATCGAAAAAGCGAAATTTTATCTGTACATTACAGAAACTGTATATAAATGGCAGCTGACAACCCTTTTTTCCGCTTTAAATTTAAAAGCTTTACATTTTACCCCTTTCAAAACACTCAAAACTGTCGCTATTTCGATGACAACGCGTAGACGAATTTTCAAAATGTGGATATATAACTTTCAATGACGCGTCCTATTTATGAGATACATCACAGGTCCCCGTCCATATGTCAACGTGGATGAATCGAGCAAGAAACGCAAAATTTCGTAATACACTAAAATTCTATTTGTCTTAAAACAAGAATAAAAAAATTATTTAAAAATAAAATAATATAATGTGAAATTCACTAATTCATTTTCAAAAACTATGTGAAAAAATGATGTAGGCGTAAAATGAGAGAAAGAAATTCACACGATAACTTTTTTAAAAGCCTCGACGTCCTCAACGTCAAATCCTCGTAGAATGAAAACTTCAAAAAACGTTTTTTCCTCTTTTATTTAAGAAGAAAAGAAAAAAATATCAAAATAAAATTTGCAAAAAAAAAAAAAATCTGAAAATCTAATATTAATCCACTTTTTTTTATCTGCATATCTTTTTTCATTCAGAGCTCCGGGGTAATTTTTTATTTATCTACATTTGCGGTTATGTTAAACTGCAATTACGACGCTCCTCGTTATCTGGAAAAATATATGGATTTTAACTGTTAAAATTTTACTACCGGTGAAGATTAATTGCGAAATACGATATAGCCGAGCTTGCCTTTTCCACAAGAATGTCGTGTTTTGGAGTTACCAAAAGACATTGATTCATTGAATCCCTTTTTCCTGGTGTAAAATATTATGCTGCTGGTGAATCTAAGGATTTTCAAAAGAGAGCTTGGAGGGAAAAAAAAAATACGATATTTTTTATAAATAAAACCTCAAGAAGCGATTTTCTTCTTGAGTTTTCGCTTCTGTTGACAGTATTCCTTTTTCTCCTCTTTCTTGTTGAAGAAAATAAAAATCTTAATTGCAATTTAACGTTACAGCTAAAATAGATAAATAAAAAAAATGATCATGATGAATCGAATGAAAAATTATACCGCAGTTAAAACGATTTTTGTGGTAAATATCTTATGTTTAACTTAGCAAACAGCTAGCCTTCATCTGCCAATTAATTGGAGAGCCCAATTAATTGGAGCGTCAAATTAATTCAAATTTTTTTTCTGCTACCACCTTTTTTTTTATCGGTTTTACTATTTTCGAATACCGTATCAGGGGGTTACTTTTGACACTTTTTCCCGTTTTTTCCAAAAACAGATGTAAAATATACAACAAAATTCATATCGGTTTATATCGACATTAGGAGGCGTTCTTCAGCTTTAATTTGATGCCCTGTTATAATATCTGTACATGTTGTAACACGAATAAAAACTCGATTTTCCAAAAGCTATCGTTCTAAACAAAAATGGGGGTTACTTTTTACAATCATGTTTATACCTGAATATCTTTAACAATTGAAGAGGATATGGCCAATTAATGGCTTCTGGAAGATGTCTTAATAAAATTATTGGTACGTTTTTAGATGTTCTATTAATGACTATCGCAATTTATTTAAAAAAATTAGTGAACGTAGTAAAAGCGTAATCAAAACCTTCGAAACATTGTCGATTCGTTGTGGATTTAGCACCCATGGAACATCGCCATTGAAATATTTCTGTACTAGGCAGGTCAACTGAGCTATGTCCATCACGATCAGGCATGGAGATATACTCTTTTGAACCGATGCAGCTCAAAACCGGTTCAGGCAGCGGTTCAAAAGAGTATATCTCCTTGCACGATTGTGATGGACATAGCTCAGTTGACCTGCATAGTACAGATTTGTAAGTAAGTAACCCCATTCCCATTGATAGTAATTAGAGAACATAAATATACGGTATACGAAGGCTTTGTATATATACCGTATATAAATACGTATATAAATACGTAAATAAATACCAGACTGGTATTTATGGTATTTTTTTTTATTTTTACTTCTTTCTTATAATTTAATCACACTTTAATCATATTTTATTGAATAAATTTTAAGAATCAAGGTCAAACAGGGTGTTTTCTTTTTTTTCCGGGTTGGTATTCATCCTAAATTTAAAAATAAACAGCAAAATAAAATAACGCGCCAACATGATGTAAATTCTACTTGATACCAGCCATATTTGTTAATGGGGCTTTTTGAAAATGGCGCTCAAAATGGAGGTTGTATTGATTTAATTAATCCATCTCATTTAATTTTTTACCAGTTTCCATTAATATTTTATATTCTTATATCACTCAATATTAATTAATCTTTGATTTAACATGCAAAAGATTATTCCACAGCATTATTTAGACTAATAAATAAGGTTTTTTTAAAAATATACCGAGGTATAGAAAAAATACATGGTATATTTTTTCCGGTATATTTTTGTATATAAATACTATTTATATACAGTATTTATATACGTATATATTTACATGACATTCTCTAATAGTAATTTTCTTTGGCTTCTAATGGTTTAATTTTGAGTAAAATTAGGATGGTCGTTTATAGGACAAGTGCGAAAAGAAATTTAATTTCAATTTGACCGGTGGGTGCAGCAGAATGCATCTTAAAGGGTTTTCAAAAAGTCAATCGGATCCAATCAGATTGAATTTTTGATGTTCGAAAAGTCAATAGGATCCAATCGGATCGACTTTTTTTGAATCCGATTCGTGTTTTTTATGTTCGAAAAGTCATCCTATTCGAATTCGATCGAAAAAAATTGTTCGAAAAGTTCTTAAAATTTAAAAAAGAGCGGTCCTGCAAAGGAGGAGGATCCACAGTTGACTTCAATCCGATTACTTTCCGAACAATTTTGGGGGGGAAAAAAATATAAAAAAAATTAAAAAATGAGATTGGTGAACCGATCAAAGTGCTTTATCGACCATTTAAATAATTCTCAAAAATATGATTAGTTTTTCGATCAGGGGGCTACCAAGTAAAGTTACTTAAGAATTTTTTTTTAGAAGTTATACTTTGTTTTTTGAAATTTTCGCACCTTGTACCTGCAATGCGGACAAGAATATAGGCAAAATCGTAATCTACGATTCAAGAGCTTTAGCTGTTCTGCCCTTCGTTTTTTGAAATTTTTTGTTCTTCTACTAGAAAAAGTGATAAGAATAAAACAGTCAAAAAAATTCTAAGTCCGTCGTTTGTGTGCCTAAATGATCAAATTATCAACCATTATAATATGCTATAAAGTAAATATAAAATATTTTAAACATGATATTAATTCTCTATTAATTTATCATCAAAAAATCGATTTTTTAGCGAAAAAAGAATTATTTAAATATCCAATCCGATTGACCTTCCGAACACTACAGTCGTTCGGAAAGTAAAATTCAATCCGGATTGAATCCGATTGACTTTTTGAAAACCCTTTTTGTATTTTAGGTTGCGCGATTTCCTAATTTTTTTTTTCGTATTAAAAACTTAATATTTTCAATATAAAACCGGTTTAGGCAACTATAGGCTTGAACATAACACTCGAAAATAATCAATAATTTAGTATAACTTTAATTTTTGAAAAAATCCTTAGCCGTTTTCAAATATTTAAAAAAAATAAAATCATCAAAAGTAGCCCTCTGGAGTAAAAAGTAGCCCCTATTACGGTACACAGTAAAAAATTTTGTGTACTTTTAACTCACTTTCTGTGTAGAATACGGTCCACATACTTTTATTTGTAATTCTGACAAAATGAAAATGTGTTAAAAAGTTACTAAAATTTATGTGTTATTATTTGCATACTATCGTATTTATCTATTCATAAATTTTTAATCTAGGCGTTTTCTTAAGAAAATTTTTCCCGTATTTGTGAACTGTTTTTTTCAGGCTTATACATCAAGCATTTCAAAACCAAACCAAACCAAACAAGAACAAGAACCCAGCAATTTATTGTATAATTTTTTAAAGAAGCGAATTCCGAGCCTGAATCCAATCCTGAATCCGGAATCCTTGCACAACAAAACAGAAGGATGCTAATCTGTTCGAAAAATTAATCCTTTCAATGACTTAAATCACGATTTATTTAAATTTGCCACTACTATTTTTTTTATTTGTTTTCTTTTTTTTCCGCAAAATCCTTTTATTTTTTTTTTATCGTGGAACTAGAAATAGCCCTAACACCGGCAATGTGTCAAATTAACATATTATATTTGTTATTTTTTTGACACATTGATACTTATTAACATTGACAAAACAATGTGTAAAATAATTACATAAAATGGGATAACATACAGAGTATGTAGACCGAGTATGTTAAAAGTACACAAAATTTTTTACTGTGTACCACCCCTATTATTTTCGAACAGTGGCAGAAGAAAAAAATGATCACGGTAAAAAATTTTATGTTAAAAGTAACATAATTTGCCTGTAGCCTCGAACAAAACACTAAAAACAAAAGAATGCCTTATGGACAATGACATTCTATTTTTTTTAACATGAAAAAATGTATAGCCCTTTTTTAGCAAATTTATATAAAAATTTTTACCGTGTATAGACTCTAAAAGAAAACTGGTGGCAGACCGAAAAAATTAAAAATAGCACAATGCTTCCGATACTCCGATTAATTCCCTAATGGAGACAAGGTAATAATCATAACACGAAAATTATTCCAGAGTGATGCTACATTAAAAAAGTTTGTTGTAATACTAGATTTTATAATTAAATTTTTGCAGAGTTTACTTCAATATTATTCTTTGTGGTAATTAGGGTGGTTACTAACAGTCTTGGTAAGAGCATTAATCGTTTATAAAGACAGATCGGAAATGGATCCTGAGTGTACTGAGCAAACTAAGAATGAAAAACTAACATTGTTCTGCAAATAATACTTTTTTCCTGGAATGACGCTAACCATTTGCCGGTTTGAAAAGTTGATTAGCTTCGAGATCATTGCAGGTAAGCAAAAACGATGAATGTTTATTGCCCATTCCAAAAAAAAAAGATCGAATTAACACTGTGTAATGTCAAAAACATCGATCGTTGTAAATTCGAACTTGGGGGCAGTCCATAAATTACGTTAGCACGTTATGGAGGAGGGGGGGGGGGAGGGTTACATACCTGACGTTAGCATTTGCCTCATGTAATAATCGTGCAAAAATGAAAATAATTTAATTTTTTAAATTATGTAATTTAACTCACTTTGAAAAATAAAAAATAGAAAAATCTTTGCAAAATTTACATTTTGAAGAATTGCAGATTTTTTAATGATTAACATAGATTTTACAAAAAAATATTTAAGGGGAGGGGGCTCCCGAAATGCTAACCTTTGCTTACAAGGGGGGAGGGGGTCGAAAATTGCCAATATAATGCTAACGTAATTTATGGACGACCCCGATGTCAAACGTTGACGACACACCCTTTTTCAAATGCAAAAGATGCAAATTTAAAATATGTCGGCAGAAAAATAAATCTCTAAGTTAAAAATGACTTTTTAAAAAAAAGGAAGCTGTTAAGCTGTTAAGCTGATATTGAAATTGAACTGAAATACTCAAGAGAAAACTAACCAATAATACCGTAACATAATAAAATACGAAACCGATATACAGAATTTATTCGCAAATTTTCGTTACCGAAAGCAATAACTCTGCCGTACTAAAAACCTCATCATTTGTTTGTAATTCACAACAAAAAGTCATAACAAATTTTTTTTAACAACAATTCGTAATAATTATTGGTAATAATATTTTTTTAGAATCATTTAGTACTACTTTTTTTTTTTTCAACGGCTAAAGAAAGCTTAACATATCATCACAATTTGCAATGGGAACCAATCCAATTATTCAGGCTTATAAAAACATTAATGTGCCATCGGTTACAAAAAAAAAAAAAAAAAATTGGCAAATCCGAAAAACATTGCATATAATTAAAATTCCCGTTTTCACTCAAATATTTCCTTGTATTTCAAATAATTCTTATCCCCAAATGCAATGACGGGAATTGACGTCAAGTTTAAATTTTATAACCGCCTGTTTTTCCTCTTATATCGCTTATTATGTAACAGTATTTTATTTTGATGACAATAAACTGTGAGGTTAGAAGAACACTCGTTGCTGCCAAATAGATGTTTATCCGACCGTATTACCACTCTTGTATTTTTCGCCACTTTTCTAGAAAAGCAAAAAAAAAAAAATTACAAGAAAATTTTCCTTTGGCAAAAATCTCCCCCTCGAAACTTTTCAATCCGAACTTACTCAATATTGCGCAATCATGGCGTCAGAAATTCATTCAAATATCACCGAAATTTTCACTGATGTCGTTAAATAAAGCATGTTATAAAAAAGTTCGTCCGCTAATTATTCTCAAACGGACAAAAACCAGAAAGCTTGAAGTGAAAGATTGAATCGTCGACTGGAATTCGGAGGGTAGACGGAGGAGCGAGGAAAAAGTTTCGGTACACGCATATATAAGCAAACGGAAATAGAAAAAAAAGAAAAGGAGGAAGAACAAGAGGGAGCGATTTAGAAAAAGAGAGAAAAAAAAAGCCTTTATTCTCGGGTTTAAAATTAGTGTTTTCTCGTCACGAGGTTGGCAAGATTTCAACCTAGTCTCGTGACTATCTTCGATCCTTATGATTTTTATAAATGACTTCTCTTCTCGTTCCTATTCCTTCAAATAATTCATAATTTATTCAAAGTCATGTGATTTCATAACACATGTCTCGAGCTTTCTATTTGCGGTGAGTTTTGTTTAATTCTAACAGCATCCTCCTCCTTCTTTTTTTTTTATTTTATTTCTTATTGTTTTTTTACCTTACAGAATTTTTAAAAGATCGGTTGAAATTCTTTAAATCCTCACTCCCAAGCGAATCGTAGCAGCCCAATGATTTAAAGCAAAGTCACGGCGTCCGGTTAACCGTAACCATTGATTCTTCTTTTCGACTCATCTCTCCGTTAGGAAAAAAAAAAAAAAACCATAAAAGAAAAGAAACCGTCCTTGGCCAAATCAATCAATGATTCCCTGCCCTCTCTCTCCCTGCCTCTTTTTCCGACTACAGAGTACAGATTTCAATGCATTGCAACGAGAAAAAAAAAAAAAACATTAAGCAAATTATTTAGTCAGATGGTTACGCTGCGTAACCTTAGGACCCGTGGCCTCTGTCAATAATAATGGGTCTCGTCGTCATAACGCACTCCGTTGTAGTTCATTATGCTCATTAGTCATTATTTCATTAAAAAAAAAAAAAAAGGAGGCTCTCGTTCTGGTTCGACATTAAGTTACTGCCATTTATTACAAGTCTCAGATCGAAAATGATTAGATTTAACAAGATAAAAACTCCTGTTTATATCACTTGCGATGATGAAACCTAACTTCCTCAATGCATTTTCTACAGTTCCAGACGAACAGTTCAAGATTTACTTATTTTATGCCCTTTGAATCAAAACTTTGGACCTCGCTTGGCTGGGATTATGCAATAATAGTAATAATAAAAAAAAAGGAATCCGCCATCGCAGTTGCATGAGTTTTTTTTATCGGTCGCGACCTTCAAAACGTGAAATTAAATTTTTGCATTTCCAGGTTTCCGAACTCTGAGCTTTGGACTAATTATTACACACGATCGTACCCTTTTATTTAATAAAACATGGGCTTCAAGAGATTTAATTATCCCTGATTTTTTTTTCCAGTGAGTTTTAAAATTTCATTTCGAATACCAAAACGATAAAAAAAGAGCCAATTTTTTTTTTTTTTTTTTGAAATTGTCTTACAAGATAATTTTTTCAAAATTGCTTCTTCAATATATTTTAGAAGTAACTTGATTAAGAATATAAAATTCAAAGTTAACCCTAATCTACGGTTTTCGGGCTGATGAGAATCACGGATTTTTTTTTGCATTTTGATTTTTTGCCAGGGGTTTGAAGCTGACGAAGATGCCGATGTCGATTATTTTCAAAAATTGTGTGATTTCACTAAAGAAAATATTTTTTAAAAATCCTATAAAATAATTTTATTAAGCTAAATACTTCAATTTTATTTTATTTATTTATTTATTTTTTTTTTTTTTTTGGGGGGGGGGGGGGTTCAAAATTTTTCCTTATAGGCTTACTTTTGAAATGTTTCTCAATATTCAATTTTTTTCGTTTTTTGATGTATAGGACTACGTCTTGGGGCTCGGTTCTGGGGAAATCTGTCTGTGGGTGTGTCTGTCCGGGTGTTTGTCTGTTCGCACCAAAAATGAATATTTAAAATAATATTTAGACTATTTTTTTAAACTTTTGGCTTATTTTTTAATAGTAAAATTAAATAACATGAACGAAAGCAAGGGTTCAGGAAATTTCTTGCAAATTTTATTTAACTTTTAAAATTATTATTCGCCGTTTTTTTTTTTTTTTTTTTTTTTTTTTTTTTTTTTTAACATCTTGTTTTATATATTAAAATTAGACTGCATGAAGAAAAACAAGAACTTAGAAATTTTAAATCAAATGTTCAGTACTTAACAATTTTAAAATTTGAAGATTTTAATTACAATTTAGACTCGTTTTTTTTCAACTTTTGACCTTTTTTATCAAAAATTTTTAAGTTTTTTTCGTGCCATGAAAAAAAATTATATTTTTATCAAAAAATTCGAATTTTTTAAACATAAACAAGCAAAAAAAAACTGCCTTAAAATTTTTAAATTGGCAAGGGCTTAGAAAAAGCCCTTGCTTTCTTTTATGTTTTTTAATTTTATTATTCAAAAAAGCCAAAAGTTTAAAAAAAATTGTCGAAATATCATTTAAAATTTCAATATTAAAATAGTTAAATATTAATGGGGGGATATCCCTACAGTCCTATGTAGGGATATGCCCCCTTATCCCAGTCTGATTTTCTAAAATTTAAAATCCTAAAATTATTCCGCTTCAGACTTCGAATCCGACGCTGATACCAGTGCAAAACCAATTTTACTGATGCCTATGCCGATTGCCATTATAAAAGTATACGATTCTAATGTCGTCCTCAATGCCGACTTAAAATACTGCCGATTTCGATATCGTTACCTTCAACCCCTGAATTTCTGCACTTATTTTAATAAAAACCAAAATAAAACTGTCCTTCCTAAACATCAAACTTGCTCGTATCTTGCAAACATATTTTTCCTAATTCTGAATTTCCTACGAAAACTAAAATTCAAAACAAACCAAAACATTGAAAGTTTTACTCAAAAAGTTATAAACTCCGGGTGTTTTCCGAATCAACTTATGACACAATATAAACAATTTTAATATATAGTAAAATCAAAATTTCTCTTAAGATACCGTGTAAGCATTCATTTTTTCTTTTCTTTTATCTTTTTTTTTTTTTTTTTTTTTATTTCAGGAAAAAAGGAGTGAAAAAAAACACAGTAGCTGTAGAATGATATGAGATGTTAATTACACGTCTCCTCTTTTTTCCTTGACATCATAAACTTCAAAAAACAATGTTTACGTTTCTGAAATGCCTTTGCTTTCTTTTTTTTTTTTTTTTTTTTCTTTGATCGCCGGTGGTTTTGAGATTTCACTCATTCGATGGCAAGAAAAAAAACGATAAAAATTAATGCAAAAGGAAAGAAAAAAAATTAATTAAAGATTAATTAAAAATTAGGTACCGGTAAAGTAATTTTTTTTTTTTTTTTTTTTTTTTTTTTTTTTTCACAAGGAAAAGAAAAATAGAAAAAAAGTTCTTTTTCCTGCTTCGATTCAATTTCAAATAAAATTGCCGAAGACATTGTTTGAGATTTAGGAGGATATCATCACCTTTTCTCCAATCTAAGCACTTTTTATTCGTTTCCAAATAGCTGAATCGATCGCAACGTACTTAGTGCCCATAGCAGGATGGGTAAATAATCTTTCGAATCCTTTCGCAAAAAAAAGGTGGGCTGTTTTGGCTATAAAGAATTACATTACTACTTATTTCCACTTCAAAAACGAGGAAACCATAAAAAATGCTCCTTTGTTTTAATCAAAAAAAAAGGAATACGTTTTTCAGCCGACACATCAAAAAGCTCAATAAATCGCAGTCTAATCCCATCAGCTAAACCAAAATCTCCAAAAAAAAAAAAAAAAAAAAAGACCGTAACAAATTACCTAACCATTCAATGACTCAAATTTTTGCAATTCGCGTATAAAAGCTAAGTTAATTCATGGTTTAGGACGGATAGTGAGTGATGTGTTTTAAGGAATGAGAAGCGGATTAAGTGGGAAAGGGAATCGGGATAGAAATGATGCCAAATAATTCATTGGAAATGTCAGTGTAAATTTATTTCAGTTCGAACCGAATTCGTTGTGTTGTTCTGTTCCCTTTGTTGTCGAGATACATTCGCGTCCTCTGTCCAGACAGTTTGAAAAAAAAAAATATATATAAATTGTTTTTCCCTTGGGGAGCTTCCACATCATTAAATCTTAAAAGCCGCGATTTTTATAAATTTAAAAATCGTGTCACCAAAAAACTTGAAACGTTCATTAAACAAATGAGATCGTGATTCGCACGTATTTTTTCATTTCGTCCGTGTCAAATATTCAGGATCCGATATCGATTTTATCTCTAAAAAATTAAATACAGCAGTAAAAAACATTTAAGTCAATTTAATTCTGTTTCGATTACCCATTAAAAAAAAAAAACATAGTTTTATTGCTGGAAAGTGGACTGGCCTCGCATTTGCTGTTTTTGATAAAAAATGGAAAAAGCAGTAATCCGAGAAAAAATTAAAAAGAATCACGTCTTGAATGATGAATATCTCGAAATATGGAAGAGCTACAGAAAGAAGAAGCAGCGGAAGACAATGACAAATGGGAGAAGGTGTGCTTCTGTCGAAGAGAAAAAACCGATTCCCCCAAAACCTCTCTTCTCTCCACCGTTAATTAGACAACTTTTTTAACGGTTTAACGATTCATGAAGAACTAAGAAACGGTGGTTATTAATGACAATCGGATGCCAAACTATTTTTTTGTATTTCTTTACTTTTTCTTCTTTTTAAAAATATTTCTATTGTTGCTCATGTCTTGTTTGACGTCATCACTTCATTTTTTTTTTTTTTCGTTTTTTTAAATGTCACGCGCGTTTCTGGTCCGTTTAGTTTATTCGCCACATCTCATTAGAATTTTGTCACATAATCAGCGATGATCGCGTCTAAAGATGAAGATGAAAATAAAAATAAAAAAATGGCCAACAGGAAAATAATATTTCCTTTACAAAAAAAAAAAAAAAATATTCAAAACCGAAAGTTTCAGAAAAATTTGAAATTCAAAAGAGATGTAGGGATGGAAAGGGATCAAATATCAATACAGACTTTTATTTCAGGGTCAGTTGCTTATATCGAGTCCCTTCGAGAAAAAAAAAAAAGGAACCGCAATATAGATAAACGGCTAGAAAGTATTTCGAGAAAGAAAATAAAAATAAAAAGGGATAAAATCCGTTTCGAAAGCAAAACCGGCAAAGCAAGCAGGAAAAAACAATAAAACGTTCCAAAAACAATCGACAAGTTCATTTCAATTTTATTTTGGCAGCTTTTGTTTTTAGGGAGGAACCATTCAAAAATGAAATACCAAAGGCCATTGTTGTAAGGTTGCACAACATCTTCGCCACTAAGTTACTTTTTATTATTATCATCCACGTGATGCCATTTTTTCTTTTTAAGTAGGAAGAAACAAAATTTTCCCAAGTTTTCACCGCGAACCAGCCACCACACATAACGATAACACGACATTACAATTCCTTTAAACGGGAAGCAAAAACGTGGAAGGGTATGGAAGGGAATAAATTATAAGGATCGAGTTCCTTTGACATTTTAGCCTTAGCAAATAAAAATCCATATATACTCAGCGATAATTTAAACGAGAGAGTTAGTTGCACGACAGGACATTAAATGTTTTGTTCATAAAAAAAATGTGCTTTTTTTCGGATTGTGTTGGTCCTTTCAAAGTCCATTTTAAAAATTTTGTCAGATTTCGGAAAATGATTTCACTTGGTCACATTATTTTTCATTAGTTCTAATCAGGGTTGCGGTGTCGTTTAGATTTTAAACGAATCGGAATCGTTATCGGAATCGATTGGTTCAAAAGTTAAGTGGAATCAGAATCGGAACCTTAAATTTTTTTCTAGCAGTCGGAAGCGGAATCGAAATCGGAGTCTGGCTCAAAAATTGATCGGAATCGGAATCAGAATCGGAATCAAAATCGGAATCAGAATCGAAATCGGAATCAGAATCGAAATCGGCACTACTGAATTATATTCTAATTGAAATCAGAATCGGAATCAGAATCGGAATCAGAAATTTAAATTTTTGTTCTCGAGTCGGAATCGAAATCTTTATCAGAATCGGCCCGAAAAATATTGAAGAATCTTGGGAATCGGCATCGGAATCGGAATCGGAACCGCAGCACTGGTAAGTTGCTTGTTTTCCTGTTTGTTTGTTTACTTTAATTTTTTTTTTGAATTTGGTGTTAGGGCAAGTATATGCTTGTTCAAAAAACACCATAAAATAAAAATAACAAACAAGATTGTTCTTATTAATTTTAAAATGGCGAAGTAAGCTTTTAATTTGTTTTTTATAGAAACCATTATTAGAACAATAATTTTGTTTCAGTTACACATTAACAAAACTTACTTATGAACTTACAACTTCTTAGTCCTTCACTCGATTTCGAGCGTGGTGATCTCTCTCATATACCTGTGCGTGCGCTCACAGGCATATGGGACCTACAGTTTAACGCCGGTTCCGAACGGCTATTTTTGAGAGATTTACTAGGCAATTACCGCTCGGTGGTTTGCCATTGCCTTCCGAGGGGTGGTGAACGTTGATTTTCTGACTAGCGCACTAGTTTTGGCCTGAGAAAAATCCCTAGCTGTGAACTAGGATAGAAGCACGACGCGTCGCATCGAGAGTCGAGCGCGCTATGAACTAGGCTACGGACCACCACAGAACTTACAACAAACACATCAAAATAATATAGAGGTCTTTTGGTGAAAAGTACCTAATTTTTAAAACTGCTAATCTTGTATTTTTTTTTTTTTTTTTGGAAAATTGCACAGCATTTTTAAAAAATTGTTTCAAATGCGCAACGTTGAGATTTTTCAGGGGACCAATGTTAAATTCCATCTTATTAGGGCAGTCTCCACTTGATGACGTTCACGGCATTCGCGTTGTCCGTCATCGCGGTTAACGTAATCGCACCGGAAGTACTTTGCAGGTTTTGCTCCCGTAAACGTTTGTGGCATAAAAAGAGTACCATATATTTCATTAAGTATACAAAATTGGCTTACCCAGAATTTGTTTTGGAACATATTTATTGTCTTCCCCATGCCCGAATTAAAATTTTTCTTTTTAAATCCGTAAAAACATCTTTCAAAACCGCCATTTTTAATGTTTGTAAATTAAAAAAAGCAGAAGATGATCAAAAAAATCGTGGTAAAAGATCCACAAAACTTCCGGTGCGATTACGTTCATCGAGAAGGCGGATAACGCGAATGCGGTGAACGTTATCAAGTGGAGACTGCCCTATTGCAAATCCGAACTTTTTTTTTTTTTTTGACATTTTAATATTACAGGACTATCAACAAATCAATATGAAACTAGTTCCGTAAGCTTCATTTAGATTATTAAATTGATTAAATTGCTTGCTAACTTAATTAATAAGTCCCTAAAATAGTTCTCATTTAGTGACTTTTTTCACTTCAGAGCCTATGGTAATATAAACGGCTATTTCGGCTGTTTTACACTTTGCTATGGGGGTACTCGAATTCACTAAAAAGAGCAGATAAACCATAAAAGGTTGCTTACAGATCTTATAAATCCTAAAATACATAAGAAGAGAGTTATTGAAATAAAACCTTTGGTTTTTGAAGCGTACAAAGTCAAGCCTTTATTAGCACATATTATTACCAAAAAGGGTAGAAAGCGTGATTTTTTGACCGCAAAATAAATGAGTCCCACAAGTTGCGGGAAAAACCTGATATCTCCAGACCAATTGATAATTAATGATAATAGTTGAAATTTACAATTAGTGTGGAGATATCTGGTTTTCCCGCAACCGTACGTAATTTTTATGGTCATTTTCGGATTCTACGGATCAAAAAACATAAAGTAATTTCTCAAATTTGAAAAGGGCCGTCTTTTATTTTTCGGTCAAAAAATCACGCTTTTTGCATTAACCCCTTTATGTGTACATCCTAGGTCTATAGAGTAGTCCCGGATCATTTTGGTGTAATTTCGAACTTTTACAATGAAAAATTGCTTTGGTTTCAGAATATTATCCAATTTAGCTAAAAAACATTATTCGCTGTTATAGGCCTATTCAAACTTAAATATTATTAGCGGAACAACGTAAAAAATTTTATTTTAAAAGTAACATATTTTGCTAGTAAAAAAAGAGGCTACATATATTTTCTATGTAAATTTTACATAAAACGATTGTGTTGCATCAATCTAAATGTTGATCAACCAATAAACAATCGTCATTTGCCAACAAAAAAATGTTTACATTCAACTTTTAACAAAAAAAGTGTTACATATTGAATGTGTAGCCCTTACTTAGGTTGTCAACATAAAATTTTTTACCGTGTAAATTATTTTTAAAATTTTGAAAACAGCGACTGACCATAGCACTGTACTTGGTAAATAGAGATGATTTTCATTAAAAATTGATTTTGGCAAGGGGAAAAGGGCGGAGTTGATTTTGAACCTTTGAATTCAAATGCCTCGATTCACGCAAGCCGCCATACTCTCAAGTTCAGCTTAAAGGGTGGAGGTTCAGATTTTGTTAAGACTTGGTTCGGGAAACTTTTCCTTGAGCTTTCGGAGATTTCCAAAAAAAATTATTCATATACGAAAGCAGTTAAGAAAGGATTAATCAATCACATGATTACTAAGGTGTCTTAAAATAAAGTAAAGGCAAGAGGGACATAAGTCCAGCACGGAAAAAGACACATAGAATTGCCTCAAGAGTAATGAGAAGAGATTTTTTTTTACACCATCATACAAGAGAAATAATTTTTTCGGAAAAATAAACAAAAGGCAATATTTCATGATCACCAGCACCTTTTAATACAAGTGGTCTTTAACTATCAAGTTTCACAATCAGAGACGGACTGGCTCCCCGAAGTAACGGGATTTTCCCGGTGCGCCTTTTTGAAAAGCAAAAAAGTAAAAATATTTTTACAAACCGGTTTTTTTTTTTTTTTTTTTTTTTTTTAATTCAAATTTTTTTTACATTTGAACCTGTGGTAATGAATGAAAAAAAAATAAGTTTTTTACTAGGTATCAAAATGGCTTAAATTTTTACATTTACGTTGAATTTTTCACAAATTTTTTTCGCTCGTTATTAATTCATTAATTAAAAAATTGAACTCTTAGAGAAAACCCCCGAAAATGATAAAAAATTAATTTCAGCTCAAAAGCCCATATAGTTTTTTTAGAAAAATAAGATTTTTCCTTTCGTTTTCTAGGTTTTCGAGATGGTAAGAAGATCAAGTGAGTTCAACCAAAATAAGTTTTTATCCTTCTAAATGCCTCTTTCATTTTTAGTTTGACTATATTAAATGATTTTCGGCCCTAAATTTCCTAACAATTGGAACCTGAAAAACCTAAAAAGGACCTTCGAATTCATTTTCTGGTGGACATCCTGAACGAAATTAATATGATAGAAGGGGGGCACAGCAAGACAGCAGGCGCACTCAAAAAATATTTCAGCTTGTTCCCTCGAAAGTTCCTAGTCCGCGCCTGTTCACAATATGTAAATTGCACAACAGTCCGTGCAAAACCTTTAAAGGCGTGACATGATAAATAAGCCATCATTCGGTTCAATACCCAAGAAGTTCCGGGTGGACTGTAAAAATATAATACTCTGTACCATACAGTACATTATTTTCCGAATATAACCTGTCGGTTAATATCATATTTACTTCACTACTGAAAGTAAAAGTACAGCTGTGGAGAAAAATGCGATATTCAATTAAAAATTATATCCGAATGAGTGGATTTTATTCTAGTGTACGTTAAATATCAGAAGAATTTACAAACCGGAAAATTTTTTTTTCATTGTATTTTTTTTTTTTTTTTTTTTTTTTTAACATTACCGAAAAGATGTGTACTATAATTTTTTTCATTGTGCTCTTCTGACATTTAACGTTATCCTTCCGGTAAAAGCTTTGTAAAAAAGGTTTTACTCCATTTTCTGCAATCGCGCGATTTCCTAAAAAGCTTTTTCAAATAGTAATAATTTAACGGAGTCGAATTCAATTTCTTTTCTTTACTAGGCTATTGATTTACGGTCCTCGGGCTTTTCTGGTGATTATGCAAATATTTCCTTTCGAATTTTTTTTTTTTTTTTTTTTTTGAAAAAGACCTATTTTTCTTTCTACTATGCATATTTATAATCGCTGCAGGAATTTAGAAGCAGTTAAGAGACTATGTATGAAAATGTTGTCTTCCCGTATCGATAGATGTATATACTTACTTCCTGATTAAATACAAACAGATATGTTGAACTATAAACTTTGAATCGCAAACATCGTGATTTTTTTCCCCGACTTTTTTTATATTTATTTTACGGTAGGAGAGATAAGTATGTTTTATGTGTGATATATTTTAGAGATACCGACGTTAATTTTTTTTTTTTTTTTTTTGCACCAAATCCTTAAAATTAAAAATTTTTGAATTAAGTTAGTTTTTTTTTTTTAATCGGAATTTTTTTGTTTATAACCTTAGCTGACCTTTTGATGTTATCTATGACGTTGTCGATTGTCCTTGTCCCCTCCTGAGACTATCCATAGTATGGGAATTTTTTTTTTTTTTTTTAGTAGAAACAACTTTAAAAAAATAGGGAAAAAAGCAACCGGTTCACGTGTATTTTAAAGTTGCTAAAAGTAGCATATTGATGGCATATGTCAGCAATAGTATTGACGTGTTAGTTTTGGCAGCAACCGTTTTGACTAATGCCATTTTATTTCAGTCTACGAATTCTTGTAATCCTGCACAATTTTCTTTTTTTTTTTTTTTTTTTTTTTTGGAGAGTTCACATGAGTCGACTAATAGACCTTGCGAGACGTTTTCGATTTGTAATTTGAAGAATTTGTTGGAAGTAATTTCCTCCTTCCTAATTTGTTACTCTTAAATTAAAATCTGACCCCCGGGTTAATTTATTTTTTTTTTTCGTATGTATCTTGTCAACTGATAAGAGTGCTTTTATTGTGATTTTGTCACTACCGGTCGTAAGATGAAAGATGCTTGGTATTATCAAATCTCTACCTTTTGTTTACTTTTTAACATGGTTGCTCGACTTTGACTGAATGATAAAATTTTAAAAAGCGAAAGAATCTGTGATTACAGAGATGACAAAGCAAAAATTACAGTTTTGTCTTGTTTTGAACTTCGATTTTCGGAAGGGGGGGGGGGGGGAGGAAGAGCTGCTGGTAGGATTATTGGCCATGGCGTTGCCACCGCAAGAAAAGTTGCAAGCCATTAAAACCGGCTTGCGGTAGCGAGGATCCCCGATATTACCTTTAGGTCAGATTTTAATTTAAAAGCAACAAATTAAAAGAGAGGAAATTACTTTCAACAGACTTTAAATCACAAGAAAAAATAGGGGTAAAATATTGGGTTCAAGCGTAATTTTAAATTCTTTAATATTGAAGTTAAAGACATACGTTCTGTATAACGTTTAGTGGAGAATTTTCGGTATAACTAAAAATGATGCGATCGTTCCCACGCAGAAATGATATTACTGGAATAAACAATAGAGGAATGCAGGAAGCTAGCGATGACAATTACCAAATCTGGGTTATATTCATGTCGAATTGTCACATAACAGAGCAATTTTTTGTTTTCAAGTCAGAGACAATACAATATCATAGCTAATTAGACGGTCGTAATTTTACTACCGACAAAAAAGAAGAAAAAAAAAGGAATCTTGCATAATGTCATAAAACCTTTCAATTTTTTTGTATAAAGTCGGCTAAAAAAAAGAAGCAAAAAGCATTAAGATTCATATTTGGAAAACTCAATTTAGCAGGCACTTACACCTGAAGACTTAAAAAAAAAAAAAAAAAAAACGTATTAAAATTTACAAGCTCAAAACTAAAACTGTCTACCTTCGTAACCATAAACAACTATAAATTTTAACCTTGAAGAAAAACATGTTAACTTATTAATTATCAGGTCAACTTCACCCTATTCCCCCGTTCAGGTCAAAATAAAAACTACCTAATCTCTTTTAGTTTTACGACCTCTTCTTCCGTTCACAGAAAATACTCAGGGGTTTAAAAGTCAGCTTCTTCGCGAAAAAAAAGACCTTGACCGTGGAGTCAAACTGAATCTTTCGTCTCCTCCTTTACAGTTAAGTTTATCTCTTTTTAAAAAACCAAAGCTTTTTGAAGAACATCATAAAAACCCACGGAACATTAAACTCTATGCATCGATGAATCGAGCCGAGGCAATTCAAAATCCCAATATCCATCCAAAAAAAAAAAAAAAAAAAGAAAAAATTTATACACTTATGCTACCATGTACCAAAACAATGCATGTTTTTATGGTCACGCGAACGTTAAAGGAAAATACTCCATGAGATTATGCAACTGGCTCTTTTGATGCACGCCTTTTCCTACAATTTATCCATTATTGTTATTAATTTTTTAACTAGTTAACTTCGCAAGGTCAAATCGGATTATTTCGTTTTAAAACGACAATGTTCGACTTAAAAAAAAAAAAAATTAATTGATAAATATAAATATGTCTTTTTTATTAGCCGAAAAGTTTAAAAGCGTTTTGTCAACTAAATATGCAAATAAATTAAATTAAATGGCCAATGGCGACAATGTGAAATTCGTTAAAAAGAAAAATTAATTTAAATAATAAAAAATAATGTTAAAATTGTCCTGAATAATATGGCAAAAGTGTACTACATGAATATAATTTTCCAAGTGGAACAGATTATTTTATACAGCTTTCCAATTTTTAAGTAATTGCAATTAGATAAATTCAAAATAGTAAAAAATATCATATGGCTTACCAGCTGAAAAGCCTGGCGGATCATGAGGGAAGACTTAGTTTGATGGGGACCGTAGGAATCATGCAAGTATTACGTAAGCAATTTTTTTGCCTATTTTGTACCCCCCCCCCCCCCCCCCCCCATCCTAATATTACCTAAGATTTTAGTTTTCTTATTACTAATTTGCAAAAAAAAAAAAAAAATTAACTTTATTTTATTTTTATTTTCATCTTCGAAAAAATTATTGTTACGATTCCATCTTTTTCTGAAATAAAATTAAGCGTCAAAAAGAGAACAGTGAAATTTCTTTTTAAAAAACGCACGCTGTATCTTGGTACAACGTAAAGAGAGGTGAAACTTCTTATGGGGTTAAATAAAAATTTTGGAATTTCCACAAAAATTTATTAATTGTAGCTAAAAAAACGTTTTAAAAAACGGTTAAGAAAACTATCACTTGAAAAGCGTCGCCAAATTAAAATATTGCAATAATTTCTTCTAAATTTCTTCCACAAGTTTTTGTATTTTACTTTTAAAAAAGTTAAATTTTAAATAAAATTTTGACAATTTTTTTAGAAATTAAAAATGCAAGATTTAATGAGAAAATGCAAGATTTCATTTGTTTAGTTTTTTTAGTCACTTTTAGAATTTAAACTTAAATAAATAAAATATTCGTTAGGCACCCTTTTTTAAATTTTCACAAAATTCTAGGAATTCAACAAAATAAAAAAAATCTTGCACTTTCTCGTCAAGCCCAATTTTTAAATAAAAATTTCAACAAAGTTAAAATTTTAATAATAAAATAATTAAATATTAATTATACTTTTATTTGTCATACTTCTCTTAGTCTTTTGAACTTAACTTCATTACGCGGACCCGCCCCATAAGAAGTTTTACTTCAATAAAATATATAAGCTTATTAACAAGTTTTAAGGCTTATATTCAAAATCAAAAACCTTTGCAGCCTCCCATACCCAGGTAATGGATCGAATGTTTTTTTTTAACTCTTGGAAGTTGAAGAAATAAAGTCCGAAGTTGAAAAGCATAAAACTTGGGGAGTTATGCCTGTCCGGACCAATCTAGTAATCATCAAGCTAAAGTCTCTTCTCGTACTTAAGATATCACACGATTGAAATTTTTTACAAACTCCAAACCAAAACCGGCTTTACAGGTTTTGGCATCCTGTTCAAAAATTTGGCTCTTTGTTTCAAATTTTTTTTACACCCCTGCCCCCCCCCCCCCCCCCCCCCCCCCCGCCAGGAAAAAAATATTCTGAGAAATGCAGGGGGGAAATTGAAAAATATTCTCGGAACATTTTAAATATTTTCTTCTTTCATTTTTCTTCATATTTGCGCCCTAAAATTTGGGCAACACCGTGCATGGGCACGAAAAGCACATGCCTGAAGCCGCTGCTGCTCTAAACCTTAGCTCCGTTCCATTTAAACATTTGTTAAATTGCAACAATTGTACGTTTATTGCATCAAATTCAGGCATTCAGGCATTCTTTAACTAATATTGTCTTTAGGAACACAACAATATGACACCTGCACAATAGAAATAGGGTGTATTAATTCCTTCAAGGGATTACTTTGTTAAATGTTCATACAATAAGCCCTTTTGATCTGGAAATCCTACCTATACTTCCGACGTAGACTGCCCTTCTTAAATGTGACCCATCTTATTTCATTTGATCGAAAAGTAAGTAAGTTTTTTTTAAAACGTTACAAAATCAAAAAAGAAACCTTTCTTACTACTGAGGAAAAACATGCCTTCGAAGTACGGAAAGTCATGTGATATTTTTTGAAAATCGTATCGTGAATTCGGCCCTGCCTTTTAAAAGTGTAAACTACTCGTTCTCACTTTTCTCGTGATGTCTTAATAGAAGACAAATAAAAATTTGCCGCTAATTTTTTCCCCTATCACATCTTATGCAGATTGCTAAAAAGTCATTTACAATTGAAAAAAAAAAAAAAAAAAAAAAAAAAATGTAGAGGCATATTTGAAACACATGCTAAGAAGGTCCCTCGTTTAATCTCCGTGTTGCCTTTTCCTCTTTCCTTAGAAGGGGACAACAAACATCCTTTTCCCCTCTTTTTTGTTATTTGATATTTTTTCTCTTTTTTTTTACGACGATGGAACATGGAGCTTAAACCGGAGGCATCATCAAATCTACGCAATATAAAAGCATCAGGAAGGTTACTATCAAAGTTGCCATTACCTTATCAAAGATCCTTCGTTATAATTATAGATTGTAGATTCTATTACATAACTTGCTCCTGTTGATTAGGACATGCTTCATCATGTTTCATGTTTCTTTTTTTGTCTTTCTTCTGTTTTGTTAATAAGCCGATTAATTTTAGATAAATATATTTCGGTTTAAATACGATTAATTTCCTCTTCATTCATTAAAAATTGTTTACCATGATAAGTAACAGAGAATTATTCAATATAATTTAGGTCAAGGGAAATTTCTTCAAGCAAAGTAATTTTAAACACTTAATTGAAAGGTGAAAAAAAAGGCTTGAAATCCTTTTAATTAGCAGCTTTCCAGTTTTCCTGGAAATAAGATGTCAGTTTATTTTTTGAGCTGCATTTTACACTCTTTTTAATATTTACACTCTTTTTAATATTTTACACCCTTTTAATTAGAATTATTTTTGGCGCCTGCATCACACTCTGTCTCCAATAATAAAGGAACTGTGCCTAATTGCAGCATGTGACTTTGCTCCGAAGGTGCTGTCCAGATATTTACAAAAAGTATTTTTTCATAAACATCCACTTTTTTCAACTCTGGTCACTAGTGCAAGGCATAATTCCATTTTCAACCCCCTTTTCCCAATATTTTTAAAACTTAAAACAATTTTCTTTTATCTTTGTGCCACTTTTTTTTATTTCCCTTTAGAGCTCAGACTAGAATATAATTCAATTAAATTTGGGAAAAATTTAAAAAGACCAGAAACTAATTATGGGTACAGATTTTGTTTGAAACATTAATAGAAATTTTCATTAAAATCATCATTTGCGAGAAAAAAAAATCTTTTAATATAATTAAAAATTATGTAAGCACTCACAAACCTCAGCATGCACTTGTTACCCTTATCATTATAATCAATTAAACTCATCATGGAATCTCTGCATCTGAACGTTAGACAATCTTTAAACTAATTGCATTGTATTGTATGGTTGTTTCTGTATTATATTTTTGTAAAAGTCATGAATAGAAACATTTATAGATGTTTAAAAACAGAAAAAAAAAAAAAAAAAATCTCATTAAAAACCAAATCATTAACACCTAATAGGCCAAGCAGCTATGAAAGAAAAAATTAAGTAATAAGGATATTGTTCAAAATCCTACATTTATTTGATACATATTAATACCGTACAACAGGACCAATTGGTACCAACCACATGTAATTTAAATTACACTTTTAATTAAAATCTACTCACACAACTAGTTATCAGAAAAAAATTCATGGTCTCCTGGACTTTACAGTAAATAATTTGTAACAAATGTGCTGATCTTTTTCATGATAGAAATCAATTTATAAGCAATAAAAACCAATTCAATGCAGAATGCAATTTAAAAAAGTCTGCTTTGGCAAGCCACTTATCAGGTGTATTAAAGTTCTTCACTGGCCTAAAAACGGTATTGCACGTGGTCCAGTATTAATTTTAATCATTAAAGGATCGACTCTTGATTTGATTCACAAATTAATCCTGCAAAAATGATGAATGACATAATTATTTTATAATCATCACGAAAGTTCCAGCACTTTCTCTCATGAAACCCGCCCAAATAACAATCACAAAAGGAAAGAAAAAAAATCCACCCGGGAAAGGCAGTTGCACGTGCAAAATAGTTACGATTACATCATACTTTTTCAATGCCGGGTACGAATAGATACCGTTTAAATTTAAAACAATTAATTGATATAAATAAAAAAATGACTTACCTAAACGGAAATTTTCCAGTCTCAAAGCCGACAAAAACCGGTAAATAAAAACGGTAACTGATTGTATTATCAAAACCACCGCACTCGTTTTCGTTTTTCGCCCCGATCGTTACCAAATAAAAATAAAAAATTCACTGCAGTCTCTCATTCAGTCATAAATTACTTCATTTACGATCTTTACCTAAATTACTGTTCGATTCGATTATATCATTTAACTTTTCTTAAAAAAAATAAAAAAAATAAAATTTCTTTTACATTTTCCTGATACAAACCCACGAAGTCTCAACACACAGCGGTTGTTCGATCCATGTACCATCATGTTCACGACTGCGCATGTCCGACTTTTCATGATAACGAAATGTGTGATCTTCGTCGTTACGCATTGATGCTGAAGATTTACCGGTATTTTTTTTCTCTTTTATTTATCTTAAACAACGTACACATTTTTTCACTTTTTTAAATATCCGAAATTGGGAAAATGACTGATTAATTGTAAATTCATAAAGACTATAAAATATGCATAAACTTCAGTGAAAACTGCTGTCAATTACTATTGCAATTACGATTCAACAACTGTTGGTATTATTGTTTAATTAATTACTTTCATTTTTTTGTAAAGGTAAACATCTCATACCGATTCGAACAAGGAACAAGTGAATAGCATACAGTAAAGTGATTATTTCTTATGTCACCATGCTAATATTCAGCTCTACAACCAGACTCAAAGCCTAGAGGGAGCGTAACTCAGTTGTCTTATGTGTTAGCACGTGTTATTTTGCAATAACATTTCTTTTTTCTTTTTGGAAAAATGCCAGAGGGAGCACTTTCGGATGCTCGGGCGAGCATGCCAGTGCTAGTTGCCCCGCCCCTTGGCTACAGGGCTGCTAATACTGAAGAAAAATATCGCCTGCTTTTTTTTTCATTGCGGTAAAAAATTTTATTCTCAGCTTATGGAAGAAATTTAGGAAATTTTAATTATGCTCTCAAAGTTGCATCCTCACCTTGTGGCTGAGCCACAAGATGATCGAGGGTGTGATCCCACAGGTCCACGTTGTGACCAAATCTTATACAGTTTTCTTTTTTTCACTTAATACATTTTTGTTATGCAAGTGAGCTATTATACTTACAAACTGAAGATCTTGCAGCCAAACCAGACTTATGAACCTCATTGAGCATCATGAATTATTAGAAAAAATAAAATAAACTTTGAACTATGATAATGCCATAAATTTTCCGAACATAGACTGTTTTGCTTTTTTGACGCATAGGCTCATCAAAATTTGCCGCAATCCAATAATAAATGGCAATAAAACCAGAAAGCTTACTGAAAGATTAAAGCAGTGCAAAAAAAAAGCTCGACTTTCTATAAAGTAAAACAGAAAAATATTATACAAAAACAAACGGGAAGAGCATCACCATGCACGCCTTCGCTAGCTTTGCTTTCCTCGGTGAATGCAAGATAGGAAGAACCCGGCTTACATTATCAAGCATGTACCGCTGCACGCATCACGTGCTTTAATTAGAACTATTTTCTTCAAGACGATTTTTCATTTTCCCGATTGCTCTTAAACTTTGGCATTTAGCGAATCTCAAGAACCACCCTAATAAAAGTTTATTGCCCAAAGAAAAAATTAATATAAAAGTAATTTTGAAAAAAAAATAATAATAAATAAATAAATAGGCGGGTAAGCCGGTAAAAGCAAAAAATTGTAAATGAAAATAAATTAAAGCTAATTGCAAAGTGGCATCCACAAAATTATTTATATCTTATCTGTTTTCTTCTTTTTCTTGATTTTTTTTTCAACGATTTCTTCTCTTTTTTTAAAACTTGAACTTTGACACCATTCACTTAAGATCGACGTTTGGGTTCATATGCGATTTTTCTTTGTTTTAAAAAAAAGGATGAAAATGAATCATAAAATTGAAATATGATCGCTAAAAACGTATCAAAGATCAACTCAACCGGAAAAAAAATACTTTTAGATAGACAATAAGCTTAGAGTTAATAAAAATTTTTATTCTAATTAATTTGTATATTCATTTTTTAAACTTATTAATTTCAATATCTTATAAGGGAAAGATTTTTTTCTGAGCGTAAAATATATCAAGAAGAAAAATTTGATAAATAATTTAATACTTTTGTCAAATATCCTCACCAATTGTTAATAAAAACAAAATGTAATAACAATAATAAACAAACGTCATTCCTCCCATTCGCTGTCGCTATCTCCATCCGCTTCGCTTTCCGATTCGGAATCACTGTCATGGAAAGCTCTGCTCCTTTCGGCTAGTGCTCTTGCTAAAGCTCCGGCTAGGCCGTCCAATGGTACTTGTGGTCCTGTCGGTCTTTCAACAACTTGAACCTGTCAATGTAAAAAAAATAAAAATTAAATAAAACAAAACAAAATCATATCTAGGTACAGTGTCAAAAATTTTACTCAAAGTGACACAATTAAGTATAATTAATTATTTAATGCGAGACAGAAAAAAAAATCAAACAGCCAAAGACCGCATCCTCCGGAAATCAAACACCGAGACTTTGCGTCTATTGATGTAATCACTAAATTTCATCTACTAGCACGTTACATCATAAAAAACCGGACATCTTGGACTTGTTGAATTATGAATAAAAAAAAAAAAAAAAAAACTTTGAAAGAAATAATGACACTTGTAATAAACACCTATCTTGGAAAATTTTTATTAAAAATGTATTTACGTCAGCGAAAACTTACACTCTTTAATTCTACTCCTTGCCGAATTTGATCCAACAATTCTCCGCGTGAATCCGTATGACCTGAGCTACGTTTGGTAACTTCCACATGTTTTAAAGTTGGCTGACTTTTAATTGCATCCATTAAGGCGGAGCGGTGATCTGGGGCTGGTGGGGCTGCAGGAGTTGGGCGAGCAACAGCCGGTGCTGGATCTGACATCACGGGGGGAGGAGGTGGAGGTGGAGGAGGTGCAGGTATATTTCTTGATGTATCCATATCTGCTGGTTTTGGTAGTGTAGACATTGGAGGAGGTGGTGGAGGAGGAGGGGCTGTCCTTTGGTGATTTGCTGAAAAAAAAAAAAAAATGATAAATGAGTATGTGTCTAGATTCAAATTTTTGAAAAAATATAATGATTACCTGTAGGAGGAACATTTCTAGCCTGTGAATTTGATACACTTGGAGGCGGGGGAGGTGAAGGCTTGACTACCGCTGACTGAGGTGGCGGACAGCGAGAAGGTACTGGAGGAGCTCGAGGGGGAGTTAAAACGTCATCTTTCACAGACGCCAACCCACCATGAGCTTCAATAAAATCGTATATGAAATCCCTCGTTTCAGGATCACGTAACTGGTTATCCGACACGCCAGCCTGAAATTTAATATCACCCCAATTCAGCGATGAGTCTTCAGATCATAAATTTAAAACAATTTTTATAACACATTAAACAAAAACAATGCTTTACATTTTAAAACGATTAAACAAAAATAATGAGTACCAACAGCATTAAAAGGAAGATGATTCCAATACGTTAACTTTGTCAAGGCAACACCATTGTTTTTCTTTATTTTTTTTACTTTTAATAACATTTAAAAAAATATTTTTAATTGATTTACATTTTTAAACTGCCATATTACTTTTTCCGGAACGGACCAAAGTGAATAAATATTATTGCATAAAGTAATTAGTAGCAGAGTCGGTCGTTTTTACTCGACAAAAATTATTGCTGGTAATAATGTAATAATCAGAAGAAATTATGTCAGTCAAATATTAATCATTCAATCGTGTAAACTGGAGTATATATCGATCAGGAAATGACTTTTGCCATCCTTTTTATATGAAATTTTATTTAACAAACTCATGAAAAGTGAAAGTTAAATAAATATATCTGCTTATGGCTCTCAAGACTGTATTTCAATCAAATAGGAAAATTTTAATTTTACAAATGGACTTCAAATTTTTTTATCGTTTAAAACAGATATTTCTTACAAAAATATAAACAGACAAACCCTAAAACCTTGACTGAATAAATAAATAAGCAACTTACCCTAGCAAAAAATTCTTTTAACTGAGGATCTACAAGTGCTTCTCCATGCCCGTCAAATCCTTTATTAGGATCCCATCCTACATGTGATATATGTCTAAAATCTTTAGGTAATCCAATATCAGCTTTGGTAAATTTACGTTTTGAATCTTTCTTTTTACTGCCACCTCCTAAAACAAAATCCATTAGTTGCACATTATGAAATCAAAACTTTTAACAAAGCACACAAAATATTTACCAGATGAAGTACTTCTCTGATGTTTGTAGTTAATAGGTCCATTTTGATGATTATAAGTAGGTCCTGAAACTGATGAAAGATTTGGCACTGATCCTTGGTATCCTTGCATTTGGTATGAGGTTCTTGATCTCCTCTCTGCATTAAAAAAAAAAAAAAAATCAGTTAATAATAAAATGCTAATGTTTATAACTTTCTATTTAATTATATGCACTACAGAACATACCTATCCTCTTCTGCTTCTTTGTGTGTAATGTACTTATTACTGCATTTTGAAAAAATCTAGCCTCTTCTTCATCTGCAAAATTAAATGCAGCCATACACTGATCAGCTTCAAATGTGTGCAGCCAAATCCTTGGAGCTGTATATTCCAAATTATTATACAGTTCATTCTCCCATAGCAATGTTCTTCTACTTAAACAAAATAATCTGAAAGTAGTAATAAATTCATTCAACATTAACCATTAATAATTCATAACAAGTTTCTCTGCTTGACTTATTGTTAAAATTTCTCACCTAAAAAAGTAAGACCGTTTTAAGTGATCTTTAACCAAGCACATAACTCCTGCATCTTTCCTTTTCCATTGATTGTGCTTTGGGGACTCCGTTAAAAATAACTGTACAACACTTGTAGCCAGTGACTCACATTTTACCCCTAAAAGAGTGACTAGTATTCCATGTTCTTCTTTAGACAGAAGTCTACTTTCATTAGATTGACGTCCAGGCTTCATATTTTTTTTTATTAATCTAAAAATTTTAAATTACTAGGGATAAAGAAAACACAAAAACTGATAAAAGATCAAGGCCTTATCAGATAATTAAAGTGATGGTTGGAAGTAGAATTAACGATGCCTTACCCAAAGTGAATCACCTCAGTTAGGTTAACACCTACATGTCAGATGGCCCTATTTAAAGCTACAAAACGGATATATAAGTAAAAACACAGCCCTTGAAGGTACAGACGATAGGGACCATCTACTCAAAGGGAGGTGATCGGGCTAAAATATTTAATCACGGTAGAAAGCAGAAAAAATAAAGATTATTACTTTCTATTTATACAAAACTCACTCAACAGCCTAGTCCGCCATTTTGTACTACGAATAAAATCTTGTTAGGTTCGTAGCAAAATGTATATTAGCAATAAATTTGCTACAGCTAAAATTTGCGCGAAAAAGTTAAAGTTGATAATAATTTAAATTTTTTCTTTTATCATTATTACCGTCAAAAATTGAAAAGTTGACAGCGAAACTAAAACCCTGAATTTGGTACGAAGGATTATTTAAATATCCGGAAAAATTGTATCATTCTTCAGACAAAGATGAATGATGGTTATTGATTAAATTTAACATTTTGTAAACATGAAAAATAAAAATTTTATTTAGTAATATTGCCGCTTCCCTTAGTACAAATATTTTAAAGTACAATTAGCTTGAAGCTTTTTTCCTAGGAGCAGGGACAGGTCTTGATGTCTCTGCCTCATTTTTATCTGTTTCAGTTTCGGTTTTAAGTTCAATCTGTTTTACTGTGTTATCTTCTATTTCATCCTTTTTTCTTAAACCTTTTTCCCCGATATTGTCCGAAGCTTTAGCAACTGTTGGTGGTAAAGGAGGGGCAGGACGAATCACAAACGTATTGCGTGATTTTTGTAAAGTATTTAATGAAAGCCTTTCGGAAAAAGCTGGATCCTTTGGTCTTGAAAGAGTAGAAAAAGACGCTCTCTCCGGCGGGAGCTGTGTTTCAATCTAAAATTTAAAAGAAAATTATGATAATAAAGGTATGGTTATCAAGAACTGTAATATAATATTTTCCTCCATATTTACGTTTTCATTTACAGTATCCGTCTCTACACCTAAGTCTGAAACTTGGAGGGAAGGTGGAATTTTATTAGCATCCATTGACAAGGAACTTTTTGGTGGTGGGGGAGGAGCTGCAAGACTTTTCCGTAATCCTTCCGAGTCAGCTATTTTAGTTCTTAGATAATTTACAAGAACTTTGTTGGTTCTAGGTGGAGCTTCTCTGGGAGGTTTATCTAAAAGTCAAAATAAAACCGTTTAGAGTAGATGAGTCTGTCTTGCTTCACTTCAAGGAAGAAATTTATATAAGACAGACAGAAAAATTTTGTGCAGAAAGTTTTTTGCTACCTGGGATAACATTTTGCTCCTTGTTTATATCCAGTATAACTTTTGGCAATTGACGTGCAGCAGGTTTAATCATTTCCGGTGTCTGTTCATCCGTAGGAGAATTAATCATTTCCTGCTTTATTATCATGCCTGAAGACAACCTAGCATTTATTTCCTCTTTCAGCTTTAAGTCTGAAGACGCCCTAGTATTGATTTCCTCTTTTACCACTTCGCCTGTAGCGTGATGATCAGTAGAATCAGAGCCACTGGATTCTCTCTTTCCTAAATCTCGTAATGGGGCACGTGCCGCTGTGCCAGCCTAAAATTCAAATATTAAGAGGTAATAAATATTTCAACTGGATAATTACGGGCGTTATTCAACAGATCCTTTACTTTGTCGAACAATTCTTTCAGTTGTGCTGCTAATGCATTTTCCCCTTGACAATCTAATCCTTTCTTTTCATCCCAGCCAACATGCATTACATGTCTAAAATCCCACGGTTGTCCAATATCTTCTTTTTTAATTTTTTTAAATAATCTTTTTTTTTCTTTGTTTGATTGCGCTGTTTTTTGATTATTCTCATCGTTAATGCGAACTTTACTTAGTCTTTCATCTCCTTCGAAAAGTGACGTCAAGTCAGATTCGGATTTCGAAAATTGGCTTAAGGCTTTTTTTTGGTAATTTTCTTTTAACTGAAGAGTATTTCTTATAGATGCTTTATCTGTAAGAGAAAAAGATAAATGATTTGTTTTTAAAGAAATGATTAAATAAAATTATCAATAAATCATAACAGTTTAATCCCACCTGTTTGTCGGTTTATCGGCTTCAGATTACGAATCGCGTTCTCAAAAGCTTTTCCCTCTTCGTCATTTCTAAATCTGAAATGAAACAACGAATCTTCTGGTCTAAATAAATGAAAGTCATCTTCTAACACGACATAATCTTCTGGTTTATCGGGAGTATCTTTATTCCACAATAAAACGCTCTCGTTAAGGCAGTACATCCTAAATGTGGTAGATTCATTTTTTATATTCAAAACAATGCACAAAACACCTTCCTTTTTTCTAGAAGCTGTTTCGAAATCGGTAATGAACAGTTTTGCGTGAAGGGCAACTAGGGTTTGGTGCTTTTCACCGATTAATGTATCAATTTTTTCGTATTCTTCGTCCGACAAGAAAACAGAAATCTTATCGAACTCGAACCCTCGTAAACTCTAAAAAAAAAAAAAAAAAAAAAAAAGATAACGGATAAGTCATTAGAGATAACGATAAATTCCTACCAATTTTTGCAGAAATCTTGTAATTTTTATTTATTTTGAAGTTACCTGATTTTCACCTGTCATTTTGAAATGAATGAAACGTATCTGTATAGACGATCCCTTTTTCTTTAAAACTTTTTTTCAACAGTTCGTTAAACGAATTATAAATTCATGTCATATAACACTTGCAACTGCAAATTCAATTTTCATTTCAAGAGGATAATAATGATAGATATATTTATTCATTGCTATCATAGCTAATAAAATTACAAAATCCGGATACACTAATTTTACGGTCGATCTATTTTTGAAAAATTGTTAAATATCAACAAAACCGAACTCAAAGAAAACTGTAAACATATGAAATTAAAAAAAAAAAAATTAATTAAATTTTTAAACCGTTACGAAAACCTTCACGTTTACCAATAGTCTTGTTGCATTTTGAACGCTCTGAGAAATCAATATGGAAGAAGCAGCTGTGGCGAATTCACGTATTCTATCTCGTGCTGTATTGCCTTACTTCTCCTTTGCTTTGGATCAAAAGAACTATCGCCTATTATTATGTTTCACAGTTTCTAAGGCCGCGAAAATGGTACTATCTAATCAACTTCTCGGCAATACTAGTAGTATATTTAAATGCTTCTTATCTGACATGCCGATGTAGGGAATAAAAAAGGAAATAAATCATCAAATAAATGCTTTCCTTCTTTTATTGTAGACTGTCCTTTTTTTCGCACTTTTTCGAATTTTTTAAAAACATAAAATTTCATTTACGGATTTTTTTTCTTATACATCAAATACTGTTAAAAACAAATTTACGTCATGTTGTATACATTGTTCACAGATTTAAAAAAAAGAAAAAAAAAAATTCTACTTCCATTTTTTTTGGGGGGGAAAAAAAAATTAACAGAGGTTAGGATCCCAATTACCAAAATTTGCGGCTATCCTTGGTTTTCTTTTTGGTTTGGCAGCGGTTGCATTTGTTTGCTGTAACGAAAAAAAAAAAAAATAGAATGATGAAACATACTTAGAAGCTCTGTTAAGTTCTACAAATGGCCATCAATTTCCTCTCAAAATTTCAGGTAATTGTGTTACAGTCAACAAGGAGAAACTAACCTGATTTGTGGTGCTAACCGTTGGTCCGACAGTGGGTACGACAGCATCTTTTGTTGTGTCCTGAGCTTGTTTAACTGGGGTTATGGGTATGGCTCCTCTAACTCTTGTTTTAGTAACTGCCTGCAAAGGAATAAATTCAGTCGCTCCTGTAGATGGTTTCCCATGCTAAAAAGAGAAATAAAATTAAAATTAAAAAAACAAAAATCGAAATTTAAAAATAAAAAATAAAATCCTCTTAATACCTGAACTGTGGAACTTTGCTTTTGTCCGGATTCAGAATTTTTTAATAAATCTTCCACTCCGTTTTTCTTTTTTTGTTGATTATTCGAACTTGTCGATTCGTTTTGATCCCGTTTCCGATCGTTTTTCTTGTAAGCATCATTTTGATTTCTTTTATCGAAACTAACATCGTTTTTACGGTTTTGTCGGGGTTGGTCGTTTTGTCGATTCCTCCCGTCGGAATTTTTATTAAACGGATTCAACATTTGTTCGTTCGACATCCACGGAGGAAGAAAAGCATTGTCTTGCTTCCCGAGGCCGTCAGGAATTGTAAAAGAATTATCGTTTCTCGTGCTTGTATTATAAAACGGATGTTGCATTTGTAACGAAGGTTGATTGAAACTACTAGCGTTCAAGTGACCGAACCACTGTAAAGGTGGTGTAGGCAATGACTGCAAATTCTGCCTCTGATAATTTTTGTTGTAAAAGCTACGAGTTCCTCCGGAGGATTTAGACTTCTCCGATTTCGGTTTCTCAGATTCTTTCGATTTTAATGCCTTTTCTAATTTATTTTGATTCTCTATAATTTTTTGATTGTGTTGCTTTTCTTTGACTAAAAGCGAATCGCTATTCACAGAGATTTCACCTAAATTTCCTAAGACTTGCAAAGCCGCGCTTTCGCAAGCTGAGTCTTTCATGTCGCACGGCAGGCCGCTATAAACGCTACCGTCTGGTAAACGTATCTGAGCCATAACTTTGGTTCCTACTTCTATGAAATTAAACCTAGGCTGCCCGAGATTTTTCTTTTGGAAATAAGAAAATAACTGAGCGTAATAACTTTTCTCCGGTTGTTTTTGAGCTGATTCCAAAAACGCTTTGATCCCGTCGAATCTTCCATCTTTCTTAATCGGGTTTATGCTTTCGGCATTTTTCGTCACATTTTCAAAGAACGACTTGACCGGTTCTTCGATTTTCGGTTTTTCTTCAGTTTTAGGCTTTGCGTCAATTTTCAAAAGCTGCTTAAGCATGTCCGTTCCGTCTTCCGGAGGTTTCGGAGCTTGCAAATTTTTCCACAGTTGCTCGAATTTATTATCTTTTTCTTCGATAGGTTTCGGAGGCATGTTATTCCACTGAGCGAAAGCGGATCCCGCCCTTTCCCGATTCGAAGTCCGGAGATTGAAATTAGCAGCCTGCTGCACGCTTGGAGCATACGCAACCGTGTTGGTTTTCGTTTGAGACAATCGTTCCCCGTGAGAGATATTTATGAAAGTGAGGTGAGACGTTCGATAAGCTCGATGAGGAGAAGAATTAATTGTCATACCGTTCGGGAATGGTTTGTCGAATAAAATATCGAATTGATAATCAGCTTGAATCGGAGCTTTATGTATGCCTGATGGAAAAGCAAAAAAAATATTCAGAAATATTTACAATTATAACCTAATATTATATCAAATTTATCAGCGATTTACCTATTATGTAACCACGTAATCCAGCTGGTACCGTATACGCAGATCTAACGGAAACGACGCGATCTAAAAGTTTGTGATGAACAGACGGAACAGGAGGTAAATTACCAAGTAATAAATCATCCTGAAAAAAAAATTAATTAATTAATCAATCAGTAGGTTTAATAACGTAAATATAAAGACAATTTTTTTAAAAAAATTCCTCTTGCCTTGTACAGTAAATGCGGTTTGACTTGTATATTCCTTAATGAATTTTTGGGTTCGAAATTATCTATCAACTTTTCCAAAGCTTGAATTGTCTCAGTGTCCAGCACCTCCGTCCCACATTCCGTGCGTTCGATCGAATTATAATCTTTCCCTTTGAGCCAGTCCATCATATTTTTGACCTCTTGAACACCTTAAAAAAATTAAAACAAATTTCAGAAAAAAAAAAAAAAATTGGAAACTCCAATCAAGATTTTAATTGAAGGAACATTTAATGTTTACCATCTGGATCTGGGAAAATGTCCGTTCTGAAAAAATAGTCGCTTTTGGAGTTACTGGAAAGATGTTCTATGACATGAGGGTATTTTTCAACATATTCGGATACCAAATCAACAGCCTTATTGGAATAAGTCCAGAGCCCGTTGTCCTTTTTCGTATAACCTGGAACTTCTTCGTTTTTCTTGTTAAACTTTAAATTAAGACCGATGTTCATTTTCGGCGAATTCTCAGCGCTTGGCCTTTCCCTGTCCGTCATGTCGATAAGGATACTTCCAGTTATTCTGGATAACAAATGAGGGCTAATGCCAACCCGTTGAGATGCAGTATTACCTGTAAATAAAAACCAAAAATAATTTCTTTAAAATATTGTAAATATTACAGGACTTTACGAAATATCCCGGAATTTTCCTACTTCGCTATTCTTCTACAATATTTCCCGATTTTTTAAAAATCGTAAAAAAATGTACTGAACTCCTCTTTTTTTTTAAAATCAAATATTTGTTTCTCTGATTCGATAAATTCAAAATTGTAGGTCCTATTCAAGAACCGAAAAGAGAGAACGAGCAAATAAACATTTGTTAACATTGAAGACTGATGAGACTGATGAAGAGTGTAAAAGCGTAAAAAACATTTCATTTTTCATTCTTTCTCGTCGAAAATGATTTTTCTCATCTTACCTGGCATGTAAGTCACTTTGGGTGATGCAATAACGGTTTCATCAATCACCGGATCCGATTTAATTTCCATAACTATTTTTAATCTTCCATTCTTTAGCGTTTCCTTGCTATCAGCGATAGAACCTTTGGATCCGTAAAACGGATGACCCAACATAAAGACGGTTGAACCGATTGGAAAAGCCTCTTCTACCGTTTGATATATTTTTAAAGTTGGATTGTGAACAGCTATATCTCTAACGCATACTTGGAAAAGGTAAGGTTGAATTGCTCTACCCCACTAAAAAAAATTAAAAAATATATAAATAAAATAAAAAAGATTGCTCAAAAAATTCGAAATTTCAAAATTCAGATTTTAAGAAAACAAAGAAGTACCATTTTATCATATGTAATTTTTTTCGAACTTCCAAAAACGTACTTCCTCCCTTCCATTGAATTTCCATAAAGAATTATGGATGTTTCCCCAACATCCACACCTAATTTTTCATAATAATACGTCTGAAGGACATTAACTGACATGTTAAATTGATGTTGTCTATTGGAATCTAACTCGTTTTTATCAATTTTTTCTCCGTTGTCGTCTTTTGAGAAATTGTACTTGACCAATCCATTTGAAACACCAACGATTCTAAAATGAATGAATAATTTAATTAATAAATTAAAATCAAAATGAATTAAAACAATTGTTGAAAAAAAAAATCAAAGAAATTTTTTTTTTTAATTCTGCCGTGATAAGCAATTTTTGTCTCCTATTCCGGAATTGATTCGTGTTGTTTTGATTCGTGTTTCGTTAACTTGTGCAAACAAAATCAAACATTAATTCATATTATTTATGATATAGTCACTCGGAATGGCAGAATCAACGTTTTAAAAGTTAGATAAATGTAGCGTAAAACATTACGATTTTTTCTATGAAATAATTTAAAAAGAAAAAAGTCACACGCAAAATCTTTTGAAAAATTAAAAAAATGCACAAAAAGAACTTTAATCAACGTTTAAGCGGAACTCCGGGGGAAAACAAAGCTTTAGAAATAAAAAAAGTCAAGTTACCTAGCTTCAACCATATGAGGCCAATTAACATAAACTGTATTTCCCAATAAAGAATTTGCTAACTCTTCAATATCTAAACCAGTATTTTCTCTTTGCTGTATTGTTAATATCATACTTTCCCCTCTGGCTGCATGCTCGAACACTTTCACTTTAGCTTTTTTTAATGAACCCTAAAATAAAATAAAAATAAGTTAGACATCCAATTTTCAATTTTGTTTTCAGGTTAAAAAAAATTTTTTAAAAAAAGTTCATACCGTATGTGGAATATGTTTCAGTGTAGGAAATCCAGGAAAATAAACGTCTTGTAACACTCCTGGTCTGAGCCCAAACTGCAACTTAGAAATATCAACAGCAATTTCCTCTCTCCATACTTCTTTCATTGAAGCGTGATTCGCTACTATTTTTGGAAAATATTCGGGCGATTTAAATGATCCTGAAAAAGAAAACACAATGAAATAAAACGTAAAAAATCAAAAATTTTATTTAGAGTCACGAAAGAAATTAGAAGGCTATTCAGAAAAGGAACAAAGTTTTCATTGCTCATATTATGGGTACAAATTACTTTACTTTCCAATCTAAACAGCCGTCTTTCTTCAATCAATTCTCTCATTTAAATATCCAAGTGACAGAACTTACCCATATCTTGTTCTGTGTAAGTGTACACATTCATGGGACCATGTTTATTCCTATTTTTTTCTTCTTCGGTTAATCTCTCATTACATTTTTCCATAGCTTTCAGTAGTCTTTTTTCATCTATAAAAGGGATTAAAACAACAGCTTCCCAATCTTGTTGTTTCCCATTTAAATCTGTATCAAAATCTTTTGGATAGTAGTCAATAATCGAAGAATTCGGCGATGTCATTAATTCCTGATATGCCGATGGTAATAAATTTTTACTAAAAAACAATTTTTTTTTTTTGTGTAAGGCAAATATTAATTTAAAAAACATAAAAAAACCAACCTGCCCGCAGGAAGGACAGCTAATAATTGTTGAAAAGGTAAAAACGGTTCGCCTAGTTCAAAATCAAGTTTTAAATCTTTAAAATTGACTATATCAGAGATGTAGGGTGAGTAATGATGAGGATAATACCAAGACCAACTTTTACAGCCGTGGTAATAATAGTGCAAGTTCCACTGTAAGGCACGTATATAACCTTCTGCTTGAGATTTCATTACTTCGCTGAAAATAAAATAAATAATAATAATAACAAAATAAAAAACTGTGCAATACTGATATTTTTTAAACTTACTCATCAACTTTTTCATAATCTAATTTAGTCCGATAATAGGCTCTTTTATGCTGACAAAATTCTTCTAAGAAAGTATCACCTTCGAATTCATCATTAGAACCGCTTCCATCATCGGTATCACTAAATAATTGGTTTGTACTTTTTATCAGTTCATCAAGTTCTGATTTAGCGCTCGTTGGTTTATATTCTTCGCCGTTGAATGTGGCCCACTTCCTTCCCGTTTTTTCTTCGAAAGCCTTTAAATCGGCATATGTTTCTTCAAAAGTGTCCATATCGAATTCACCGAGGCGCTCCATATACGTTTGAAACCTCGATAAATTTAAAAACCCGTTTTCGTTCAGGTAACCAGTTAAAGTAGGAAGCACTTCAATGTAAGCTTTATAAAGTATGGGAAGAGCTCCCTTGTTTATATGAAGATCCGGTAAATGAGGAATAAAATCATTTCCGACTAAAAATCCCATTAGCACCCAATCATCTATAACATTTTCCAAATTATACTCGAACGGCAATGTCGTTTTCAATACTTGAAATTCTAAATCTAAATATTCTCTCATTAAAGATAGATGAAGAAGATAAAATTTTGTTTCCTCTGGTGATGATATCCTTTTGTTTTGCTGCTTGCCATATTTAACCTAAAATAAGAAATTGAATTAATGATATCAACTACACACATACACATGCATGCAAAAAAAAATAACTTACTTCTTCTCTTAACAATGAAAAGTGAGGCTCATGTGTACAAAGGCCAAGCATAATTAAATCAGCATCTAATCCATACAAGCAATGTCTTGTATTTGAATCATAATCTGGTAAAGTTTTTAAATACCTAATATAATCCATAATCTTATGCTCTCCTTCTCCAGGTGTCTACAATTACAAGTAAACATTGGAATGAAATAAAAATGGTTTTTCCAATTTTTAAAATTTCTGCTAAAAAATCAGCCATCAAAAGTATTTACCTCATGCCCAGATAAAATAACAGTACACTGCTGCCATAATGGGTCATTAGATATTTTATTTGTTATAAAATATTGAAGCTGCTTTTGTAGTTTATCCATGAAAACTGTTCCGGAGTAATACAATTAGAATCAAATCTAGGAACATCTGGTAGCTTTTCTCCTTTATCTAACGCTTTTTTTTCCAACACTTCAGCCTCTTTAGCTGATCTAAATCGTCTGCCACGTTGCTGATTCATTTTAGCTCTAGGAGCAACACCATCCACAGCCATAAAGAATAATTTCCTAGGTTTAATCATGTTGAATAAAATCTTCGGAAAAAAAAGTTTATTAGTAGTTGCATCGATCTTGTCTTAGCAACACATAGATTTGGTATTGGAAAAATATTGTCTCTTAGCGATTTCATAATTTAATAAAAGTATTAGACACTGCCTTTAATTTTTATTAGCTTAATAAAATACAGCAATACTTACTTCAATATAATGAAATATGCTAGCAAATATTTTTTCCTCTGTGATTCGAAACAGAGGATCGAAGTCATTTGGATGAGAGCAAACATGAATAATACCATTCATATCCAAGTACAAATTATCAAAATCAGGTATCTGAAATGAAATGAAATAAAACACAGGAAATTAAAATAAATATAATACAGCAGAAAACATCATTTCATTTTGTAAAATCCTGCTGAAGGTAGGCACAGAAAATGGGGTAAAAATTACAAAAGCTTTTAACATATTGAGAATTATATACTGTTGTTGTTGCATCACAGTAACTGCATATTGCTTCAGAAAAAAGTATTTAAAGACTATTAAGCAGATTGATTTGTAAAAATTGATAACAATTCAACATAAGTCTTTACTTTTACAACCAAACATCTTACCTGATAATCTTTGACAAGTTCACTCAAACAAGGATACCTTTCGCTCATATAACGAAAAAACTTCGGTACTCCCATTTTGTAAGTGTTTAAAATCCTTTAAAAATATATGGCATGCCAAAGCGCAATAAATTCGTTTATAAAAAAAAGCGGTGGAGTGTGGTGTTTTTTTTTCTAGGGGGGTGTTCAAGATGGCCGATGAACGAGTTGTGTGTATCCAATGCTACCAACCTAACTTACTTTTTACTTCCTTGAAATGACGCTAGATGGCTCTGGCATCGTAAAATAACCACATGAAAAAACCAAACATGGCGCTCCCGCCATAGCGTAATTCTTTGAATTTTTAATTAAAAATTTATTAAGCAATTATAGTCGTCTGAGACTTTTTTTCCTTAATTCATAATTTTATAAGTAACATATTATACGGAGGGTCATTTTTTTTTTCCGAAACGGTGGATGCAAAATATCCTTTCGTTTACCTTTTATGCAGACTGTGTTCGAGCGGTTTTTTTTTTTTTTTTTTTTTTTACGTTTCGAAAAGAAAAAAAAGCGAATCTTTTTATAGCACTCATTTCTTTAGTAATTCGGTTTACTACCAAGGAGTCATGCAAAAATTAAATTAAATGAAAGATTAATATTCTATATTTATTAAATTTAACTTGTACAAAGGTATTATTACATTACAGCATATAAACTAAAAAAAAAAAACATTGTTTCCGTACAATCCGTTGTTACTCGATACTTCCTAACTATTAGTTCATTGAATTCGCGACGTGACATCTTTGGCTGGCCATCTCCTAAAATTTGACATAAAATATTAATTAAAATCATTATCGGAAAAAAAAAAATCTAACCTAACCATGACAAAACCAAGGTGTATGATCGGAGTTCAGTTTCAAAAACAGATATCTTTGTTTTTACGTGACAGGGGTCTCTTACACTTATCATATGGCGAACACCTGTCTTAATAAAGAAAAGATATTCGCTTTTAGAACTGAGCCCAAAAAAAAAATCGGCGTGGGTTCATCCCCATATACATTTTCGAAAAAAAATCATGCAATATCTTTAATTCTAAGCGCAATCATGCATTTTTTCATTATCGGGAGGGCTTATTAAATTGATATAGACCTTATTTAAATCACTAAAAACAATTTCAACCATTAAAAACCGAAAAATATACTTACATTAAAAACAACCCTATCTTGAAGGTCGCCATGTTCCCGAGTACTACCGCTTAGAATGCGAAATTCGAAATGGGATTTTTTTATTTTTTTAATATCTAATGAAATATAGCATGTCAGACCGTCAATTTTCGGAATTGGCTTACTGAAAACAGAAAGAGAGTGGTGAATTAGGTCTACCTTTTCATAAAGCAATACGAAAAAATTTTGAAAAAACGCATTTTTGATATGTGCAAAGTCCACGAAACACTTGCACGATTACATGATATGAATGTGAAGCCTCTAAAATAATTTTTTTAGATTTATTTTAATTTTCATTTTTTCTTTAAGAAAGTTATACAAGTTATTAAGTTTTTCAGCGACCAGCGTCAAAAGAAAAATTGGACTAAGCATTAATTTTTGAAGTAGTAATGAAATAGGGATGGAATAAGATAAATCTTCCCAAAAATCCATGATCGATTTTTTTTATCCTTTGTTTTTATCCAGGAATTAGGTCTGCTAATTTTATAGGCCTTCAGCTTGTGATGGAGGGAAAAATCGAGGGTAAGCGCAAGCAAGGCCGTAGGAAAACCTCATGGCTTAAGAATCTCAGAGACTGGTTTGGTGTTGATTCCTTGAGTCTTTTTAGAGCGGCGGTCTCAAAAGTAAAAATATGCCAGATGATAGCCAATCTTCGTCGCGGAGACGGCACTTGAAAGAAGAAGAAGAAGAATTTTATAGGTTAGAATTTTAAAATTCCGAGATTAAACAATTTAAAAAAAGAGCGCTAAATATTTTTTTGAAAACAAATAAAAAACAAATAGGTAAATTAAAAAAAAATAAATAAATAAATAAATAAACACGTTGAAAAGATGAAAATTTTAATAGATTTATGGGAGGAAAATCTGGAAAAAAGCTCTTGGAAATAATTGCGGGGATTTTTTTTTTAAAATACCACTGGGCGTTTTTGAAAAGCTCCGCAAAATCCGTTCGTAAACGGTTTCAAACTGGCACCAGACCTCGAGGTCGCCGAAAACAGTCAGAATATTTTTTAGAAATTGAATGTACTAGAATTTGGGAAATTTTTGTAGGACGTTTCTAGTTTTTTGGAATTTTTTTATCTTCGCCATCATTTTTAGTATCATTAAATTCCCTAGCACAAGGTTAAAGCTGAACATCCTTAACTAGAAATAAGTTTTCAGCATTAGAGGATTTTAAAAAACGTCTATTCTCAAGCTGTTTTTTCGAAATGACTTATACGATCTAAATTTTTTCTCCAATTACGTTTCAAAATTAAACACGTTTTTTAAAGTCTTAGACTTTAGAATATTTTCCATCAAGAATTTGTGTTTTAATAAAAGACATTTTTTTCTGAAGAACTTTTAAAGTTGTGGGATTTTTTTTAAGTTTAAGCTGGATACGTTTTCGATGGATACGTTTTCGATGGCCTATCCGAGCCGATCGTGCTGTGTGGCCATGATAACTTCAGAAGCTATCCAAAACAAAGATTTGGCTTATACGATTACTGTCGATTCTATCGGATCGATCAAAATCGCTACCAGAACTTTACGAAAATAGAAGACCTATCAAATGATAGGCTCGATGACTTTCCAAAAACTCTATATATATCATTTTTTAGCCAAAGTAGATACAGTAAATAATGACTTTTTCAAATTTCTCTTTTCGAAATAAGGAAAGAATTCTATACATAGACAAAACCTTTAAATGCTTATTATATATCCCATGTGTGGAACTGGATGGCGGAAATACCAAGAAGTCCAATAAGATACTCACTTTCGGGTGTGGTATAGTGTAGGACACCCATTTTATGGTGTAAAACACCATTTTTTGGTTTTTTTATTCCGGTTTCTTAATATAATTAGAAAGAGATAGTAGTTAATCTGAAAATTATTGTCAAATGAATTATTGAGCTGAATACTCACTTAAGCTAAATTATTCCAGCATTTTACTTGTGTAAATTTCAGACAATATCATATCCTTAGGAACCTGAAGAAATAAAATATTTTCTAATTGCTTCAGTATTGCACATTTAAAAACCTTCTCGCGGTGTAATTATAAATCATGAAAGTCTTTGGTACTAAGCTCCTTTTTTTAATTTTATTCTCTACAGTTAGTAGTTATTTTCCATTTTTTCCCTTTCAATTTTTCTCATTTACAGCAATAAATGGATAGGGGTGTCTAAAATACGGACCATACGGATCTTACGGACAGAAATAAATTTTACGGACTGAGGACATGGAACGATTCCTTGGGTCAAGCCGAGTATTTTTCGTCCTCTTTAAGTTTTACTCTAAAAGCCGCACTATTTATTTTTGAAATTACAGCTCTGCGGACCGAACGAAGTAATACGGTCCGTATATCGGTCCGTAAAGCTGTAAGTAAAAAAAAAATGTTTGTGGGGCTGGGTTCTTTTGAAGGAAAACATTAGATGACCGAAAATACCCGTCCGAACTCTCAGAATCGATCGGAATTCGGTCCGTAGAGCTGTAATTTCCAAAAAAAAAAAAAAAAAAAAAAAAAAAAAAAAAATTTGGGGAAGATTTTTCTTTTATCCCAATTTCATAACTATTTCAAAAATTGATGCTCAGTCTAATTTTTCTTTTGACGCTGGCCGCTGAAAAACTTAATAACTTGTATAACTTTCTTAAAGAAAAAATGAAAATTAAAATAAATCTAAAAAAATTATTTTAGAGGCTTCACATTCATATCATGTAATCGTGCAAGTGTTTCGTGGACTTTGCACATATCAAAAATGCGTTTTTTCAAAATTTTTTCGTATTGCTTTATGAAAAGGTAGACCTAATTCACCACTCTCTTTCTGTTTTCAGTAAGCCAATTCCGAAAATTGACGGTCTGACATGCTATATTTCATTAGATATTAAAAAAATAAAAAAATCCCATTTCGAATTTCGCATTCTAAGCGGTAGTACTCGGGAACATGGCGACCTTCAAGATAGGGTTGTTTTTAATGTAAGTATATTTTTCGGTTTTTAATGGTTGAAATTGTTTTTAGTGATTTAAATAAGGTCTATATCAATTTAATAAGCCCTCCCGATAATGAAAAAATGCATGATTGCGCTTAGAATTAAAGATATTGCATGATTTTTTTTCGAAAATGTATATGGGGATGAACCCACGCCGATTTTTTTTTGGGCTCAGTTCTAAAAGCGAATATCTTTTCTTTATTAAGACAGGTGTTCGCCATATGATAAGTGTAAGAGACCCCTGTCACGTAAAAACAAAGATATCTGTTTTTGAAACTGAACTCCGATCATATACCTTGGTTTTGTCATGGTTAGGTTAGATTTTTTTTTTTCCGATAATGATTTTAATTAATATTTTATGTCAAATTTTAGGAGATGGCCAGCCAAAGATGTCACGTCGCGAATTCAATGAACTAATAGTTAGGAAGTATCGAGTAACAACGGATTGTACGGAAACAATGTTTTTTTTTTTTAGTTTATATGCTGTAATGTAATAATACCTTTGTACAAGTTAAATTTAATAAATATAGAATATTAATCTTTCATTTAATTTAATTTTTGCATGACTCCTTGGTAGTAAACCGAATACTAAAGAAATGAGTGCTATAAAAAGATTCGCTTTTTTTTCTTTTCGAAACGTAAAAAAAAAAAAAAAAAAAAACCGCTCGAACACAGTCTGCATAAAAGGTAAACGAAAGGATATTTTGCATCCACCGTTTCGGAAAAAAAAAATGACCCTCCGTATAATATGTTACTTATAAAATTATGAATTAAGGAAAAAAAGTCTCAGACGACTATAATTGCTTAATAAATTTTTAATTAAAAATTCAAAGAATTACGCTATGGCGGGAGCGCCATGTTTGGTTTTTTCATGTGGTTATTTTACGATGCCAGAGCCATCTAGCGTCAATTCAAGGAAGTAAAAAGTAAGTTAGGTTGGTAGCATTGGATACACACAACTCGTTCATCGGCCATCTTGAACACCCCCCTAGAAAAAAAAACACCACACTCCACCGCTTTTTTTTATAAACGAATTTATTGCGCTTTGGCATGCCATAAAAATAGTGAACAAAGAGAAGTAAAATATTAAAATATACTGAGAGATAAATTATAATCAGTATCTAGAATCTTGTCTTCATCATAACAAAACTATATCGGAGGCGGAGGCGGAGTGGTTCGTGTACGCGATATTTTCATTTTAGGGAACAAAACGAATAAGAGGCTTTGAATTTCAACAAATCGGCAAACTAGACTCTCATCAACACTGCTTACGTCACGTTGGCTGACTGTGGTTTACTAGACTTTAAAAGCTTCTGCTCCGTTCCCTCCGTTCGTCTATAGATTTAAAATAATTAATTTCTTTTTAACGGTATAATTGACCATCTTTTGTAAAATTTCATGGACTCTCAGGAACAGAAAGTCCAGAAGACGTTGCATGCAATGACGCTAAACTCTTGTGAGGAAAAAAAAAGAAAGCTATGGTAAGCCGCCTGTTGCTTATTTACAATTTCCTCGTTTTATTTATTTATTTTTTTTCTTTTGAGTTTGGCGTTAGGGCAGGTATATATGCTTGTCGTTCTTTCATAATTTAAGGTTGTAATTTTTTTCTGATCAAAACCAAAATTCATAATTGTGATTAATTTTTTCAGTTTCACATTTACTAAATTAGCTCATGAGTTGGCGGAGAATACCGGCCGTTATAAGGAATTGGTTTTGTGGCAAAAAGTCCGGGAGAAGCAGTTAAAGGATCTTTGCGATAGAGCATGTAAGTTATTTAACATTCCTGTATTAACAAGAGCATTAATATTTAAATTGATTTTTCCTTTTTTTTTATTTCAGTGAATGATGATGATAAGCCTAATCTGACTTTACTACAAAGTCCAGAAATTGCTTTTCCGAACAATTTGTTAAATATTCAAGAGGTTGTGAAGGATGGACCATTAGTTGTTTCCTTATTCAATCAGAATAAGAATGCTTTCTTAATCGCTGCCTTGGGGAAAATCCGAATCGCAGCATTAGAAGCAGCATTGGAAAATAATGGTAACAACATTAACATAAAAGTTTTATTTAGGGTATTATATTGAAAATGTTATTTTCAGGAATTCCAATTCCAGAGGAGTTGATTCCGTACCCAGACCCAAATCATGAAATTGTGTAATTAAGGGAGTAAACTAGTAGATAATTTTACGCAACAAGGAAACAGCAGTTTTAAAAAAAAATTGCATTAATTTTTTTTTTTTTTTAATTAAGAAACTATGTCTGAAAAATTTCAGTGTTTTGTTTAAACAGAGTTTAGAGAATTCCAAGTGTTCGTTGGAATTCATAAATTTCTGGCATTTATCAACATGGCTAAGCAAATAAGTGCTCAGAACAGGCTTAACAAGTTCCTAAGTAAGTTGGACTTGTTTACTTTTGTAATTGTATATGAGAAAAAATAGAAATTTAATTCGCGGGGTTCGGGAGGTAGCAGTGTTCTTGTGAATGCACAGAGCTGTTCCTTGAAAAAGTTTCCGAACTTTCACATTACCGTTTACCGTACACCGTACACGTTTGACGACTTCAACAAAGGGTCCTGCATGAAAAACAAGCAACAGCTTTTGGCATTAGATAAGGTTACACTTTTGACTTATTTTTTGTAACGTTAATATTTTTATTTAAAGTAAAGCAAACTAATTTGGTATAATTTGCCTAAAGTTTTTCATGAGACAAACAAACTGTGATTGTTATAATTTTTAAGATGACAAGATTTCCTCAACAGTGAAATTTGAACTGCTATTTATTTTTTCTTTGCAAGTAACAATGAAAATCAGAACTGTCAGGAAAAATTAATAACAGTTTGAGTCGCTGTGAAAGAGTTTAAATTTTAAAGTTAAGGTAACATTTGGGTTTTTTCTTCCTGGAAGCTCACTCGATAGAATTTTTACAAACTGTGTCATTCAGTCCTACCCAATGAAATTTCCTTATTAAGTCAACCCAATTTTCTGTCGGTATAACCCAAATTTAAAAAGTATCAGGCTTGATAGAATTGTTGTCTGTATTTAAATGGGTTGGTCAAATATAAATTAAAAAATATTCGTTGGCTGGACACACAAATCGGTTATAGCAGCTTTTCATTTTTTCAGTGTACATCATTACCTTAAAAGTGACAACAAATCATTAAAAATGCTGTAACTTTTAGCCGCATTTTCGAACGTAGTGATAAATAATTTTTTTTGTTTTTCATCTGTTAACTGAAAGAGAATAAAAAAATTAATTAAAAAAACTATCTAATTTATTCATGTTAAATTTATATTACCTGATTGTAAAAATGAGACCCAGCAAGACATAATAATTTTTTATCTTCGACTTCGGTCATTCGTAAACGTGATTGAACTAAGGGAAACATAGAACGTAACCAAGATTCGCTACTTGCGCTGACGAAAAAACAGTTTAAAGTCCAAATAGACATGGCAACAGGAAGTCCTTGTGTAAAGCTTGGAAGCGTCATAACCACCCAATCTTGAAGTAAACTTAATTCTGCTCTTTCAAAAACCTAATATTTTAATAGAAAAAAAATAAAGGGTAGCTTCGTGTATTTAACAATGAAAACAAATTTTTATTTTTAAATATTAATACAAATACCTTAAAAAGAAGCCCTGAAAGTAGTTTCAGATGAGGTTGATGTGACGATAAAAATTCTTGTATCACTTTGGTTAAAACATCGGGAGCGTTAAAATCTTTTAGCACATAATTAATAACATCAGCTATTACTTCTGCTTCATCCGGATAACTTTTCTTCAGGCGTTCAAACAAAACGTTCACGATTTCCATGCCTCTCATGATTTTTTCTGGGTCATCATGACCGGTTACTAACTGCCTGATATCTTTCGTTTTTTTTTCTGAAGAAAAAACAAAATATGTATAGAAATCAAAAATGTAGTACAAAAATTATTGTAATTATTATTCGGCTCTAAAAAACCTACCCAAGAAAGAAAGTACCATTAACAATTGCAAACCATTTCGATAAACGGTAAATGAGGTTTGGGAAATCATTTCCAAAGAAATTTTACATACTTGGTCCAAAAATCGTTCATCTATTACGCTGGTCAACAATAATCTTTCAATACCCTAAAAGAAGTTCAAGAAAAAAATTAAAATACAAGATAAAGATTGTAAATATTTTAAAGTGTTACTTACTCGAACTAAAAGACTCATAACAGAATCAGAACTTGTCCTATTTCTCAAAGCTGTTAGCATGAACTTAAGCATTTCTTCTTTGCTGTCCCCAAGGGCCGATTGATAGTGATGGAGAAGATAAAAAACCAGAGCCCATGAACATTTTTCGCATTCTTCATTCATCGGCCAACTAAAATGAAATTTTGTTGATGACAGAAAAAAAACTTACACGTTAAATTTTACTGGCTAATTTTTTAATTGTGAGATTTTAAAAATATTTGTCAAGAAATTAATTTCCACCGTTCGAGAAATTTTAAATACCCACGTTTTAAGTTTAAACTGCTGGACAATATCCAAAGCCACAGACAAAAACATGTCCACGATGTTCACTACAAAACTACTTTCGTCTTGTTGGAACGAAGATTTTTCCGACTGTTGAATTACCGTCGTATGATTAATGGCCGCCGAAATAACAGGGCTTTGAAGTAAATACAATAAGCCTTGAATGGTTGCGATCTTGCAAGGAATATTGTGCGCCCATCGCAACATTAACCGTTTAATTTTTTCGCATATTTCAAGATCCTGAAAAAGAAAAAAAAAAAAAAATTAATTTAATATCCAAAAAATATTTCAGGTAAATTTAAAAATAGAAATAATCAAGACACATTCTTACCGGTAAAATAATTGAAACCGCTTTGCAAGATCCTAAAATGATTAAAGGAAGTATTACGACATCTTCAAAAATCGCAATTTGCTCGATGCCCAAACAAAAATCTAACAACCACTGAAATTGTGCGATGTCGGTAAATAAATCCGAAATGACGATCGAACTTTTCAAAGCCGATGTGATTAATCGTATGTCTGGTGAAGGCTAAAATAAATTGTAACATGATGAAAAAAATCTTACTTATTTGAGAAAAAAAAAAAAAATTTACCTGATTGATCCACTGACTATATACTTCGATTAAAAGATGGACGCAGGACGTTAAATCAAGACCTATGTCATTTAACTCTTTGGAATGTTTGTCGTAGAGCTCAATGCGGTTATTGTTCTGTTTAACGGCAACCCAAATATATTCGACGGACAATAAACCGTGATAATATTTATCGCTGCTTTCGTCTATTTCCAAATTATACAAAAAATGAAAACATCTATCGCTGAATTGATCGTCGGAATAAAAATTCGAAACCAAAGGCAATTCATTAATCATGTTCTTCATTGACGACGAATCTCTCCCGTGATGAATTAATTTTCTGTTCGCCGAGTTTAATAACGTATTTTTTAATAAAGCCGTTATGCCTTCGACGGCTGCTGTGCTTGCCTGTTACAGAAAAAAAAAAAAAAAAAAAAAAAAAAAAAACACGTTAATTATTAAGAAAATCTTTTTTTCGAAAAAGTAAAAAATAAAATACCTGAACTATGAAAGCAGTCTCTTCGAGAGGCGTATTTCCTTGAGTGTTAAAACCTAAAATGGCTAACAGACCAACCCAAATTTCTTCGAATTGTTGTCGACTGGTCCAGCCGATCATGGAAAATTTTGAAATGAAATTTTCGAGTAAATCAATGTCTTGCATATCACCACTTTCAGGTACTTTTAAAATGTGTAAACTTAACTCAGGTATTCGACATAAATTAATAATTAAATCCCTAAAAATAAATATTTCAGTTATTATAATTTTTTTTTTTTTTTTTTAATACTTTTTTTCTTACCTAAAACAATTTTTCAAATAATTTGGCAACAACACAAGGTTTGATTTTGTCATAATAAATTTTAAAAGAAACTCTAGTTGATTTATTTCCGGATAAGCGTTTGTTTTTTCGATAGATTCCTCGTTTTCTTGAAAAAACGAAAATCGATATTGTGGAATTAAGTGATTTAAAATAAAAAATGAGTTCCTGATGCAGGCTTTCAATTTATGGCTGTTTACAGGTTGAGATAGCATTTGATTTATATGATGATTTTTGAAAACTGCAGCAGAGCACGTGATCCCATTTTCCAGAATATTTTGATTTAACTTAAATTTAAAGTCATTTTGGTCCTTATTTTCCTTCCTAATTAACCAGCTAATAATCTAAAGCAAAAAATAAAAAAAATTAATTCCAAGTCAAAACCCTCTTTTCAAACGTTTTTACCTCTAAACATAACACCCCAAATTCCATAACACCATCTAAATGTTCCTTCCCAATATCACAAGATTCAAAATGAACGGTTTTTAACAACACGGTTAAACCCGGAGCTATTTTCCAGACTAAATTGTAAAATAATATATTTTCACATAATTTTTCTAACCACAGACTTGATTCTTCTCCCGATGATCGATGTTCCGATTGGATTCGTTGTATTCGATCGTTTATGTCGTCGACCAGTATTAAAAGGCATGAACTTGATGCTTTAAATAATAAGTCTTCAGCTGAAGGTTCCCCCTCATTCACTAAATTTGATTCTAAAATATTTTTCTTCCTGCAAAAATTAAAACAAATAAATACACAATGGATTTCATCGTAATCGAAAACTAACCTTTGCACTTCCCGAAACAGAAGACAATCCTTCAGCAGGTGAACGTTAAACTTTTTGCAGTACATAATTTCCACCATTCGATCGTAGCTTAATTTAACAAGGAGATTAGCCATTTCTCGACCGGGATAAGTTTCTTGACAGCATCTGCAAATATTTCGAAAATAATTTTTTTTAAAAATAAGATTTTTGCGAAGCACAAAACTTTTTACACGTTATCTTACTTTTCTTTGACTTGATTAAAAAACCATTCTTCCCCTAGCTGAATATTTTTCAATTTTTGAGGGTCTAGTGTTCGACGCGTATTTAAATCCAGCGGTGATAAATCATAAACTTGCATGCTTAGTTTATTTAGTAAACCAATTAAATTGCTATGCCTGAAAATTAAAGAAAAAAAAAATTAGCGATTTGAAATTTTAAAAAAATTAAGGAGATTTCGATATAAAAAAAAATTGTCATTACTTTTTTGTCCATTTTTTTTGCTTTATATAATTCATTAGCTCTTTAAATGTGTCCTTATCCAGTTGTTCGTGGGCTTGATCTGGAGGTAAAGTTAATAAAAATTCGATTCTCCTACAAGCGAGAGAACTGGCCAATCTTGACAACGGCAAATGTTTCGAAGGAAGAAATTTTTTCACCAAAAGGCAGACTAAAGCTCCACTTTGGGTATTGTCGGATATTTCCAAAACCCGTAACAACTTCTCCACGAGACGACCATTCGTTATTTCTATTTCTTGAGAAGAAACTGCTTTTATGATGAAATTGCACTCGTTAGGCCTTCTTTGAATGGACGTCAAAAGTTCTTTAATCGGAGTTTCATTAGAAAGGAGGATTACCTCTCTAATATTTTTCATTAATAAATACAAAAGATTGTCGGTGTCGCTTAAATTTTCGCACTTGAAAAAAAAAAATTATGATCAAATAAAAAAAAGGTGATGATAATAAAAAATAATGACGGAAAAAAAAATTAGACTTACCAAATAATCTGATAAAGCCACAACTCCGCAACTCTGAACAAGTTTCGATGATAAAGTGTTCGGTGTTGCAAGAATTTTATCCCAAAAACTATAATCACAGTAATTAAGAAGAGCTAGAAAATATGAAAACTGGCAGGTCAAAATCGGCGAAACGTTCGTCAAATCGACGAACATTGAACAAATTTTTGAAATGGATTCTTGCTCGTTTATAATAAGATTTTGAAGTGCATTTGTAATCCTATGGAATGTACCTTAAAAAAAGATTTCAAATAAAATAAAACAAAGAATTACCCCAATGAGAAAAAAATATTAATATTTATAAAATAATTTTAAAATATTGAAAAACATTTTAAAATATTGAAAAACATTTTAAAATATTGAAAAACATTTTAAAATATTGAAAAACATTTTAAAATATTGAAAAACATTTTAAAATATTTTAAAATGTAAAAAAACATTTTAAAATATTGAAAAACATTTTAAAATATTGAAAAACATTTTAAAATATTGAAAAACATTTTAAAATATTGAAAATTTAAAATATTTTAAAATGTAAAAAAACATTTTAAAATATTTTAAAATATTGAAAAACATTTTAAGACATTGAAAAACATTGAAAAACATTTTAAAATATTGAAAAACATTGAAAAAAATTTTAAAACATTGAAAAACATTGAAAAAAATTTTAAAATTATTTTATAAATACAGTATTAATATTTTTTTCTCATTGGGACGTGATGAAACTATAAATAAAAATCCGTCGTACCTGATATTAAAATATGGAAGACGCAAACAAAGAATACGGATAATTGTTCTTGCAGATGCAAGGAAGTAGACACGGATTCTAAAATTTTATATGCGGAAACAGATATCCCTTTTAAAAGAAATCTTGCGAAGGTTTCAGCCGATTCGTAAGTTTGAAAAGAAGATCTTATATTAAACGGATCTGGAGAATATAACTTTCCAGGAGGTAAAAAAGTGCTCAAGTTAATATTAGGAGCGATCTCCTCTAAACGATTTAAAAGGACGTCTTCTTTAACGTGCAAAACACTTTCTAACATTACAGTGACACGTGAAAGCCACCTTTTTAACGACATGGAGCAGCTCTGAAAACATTAAAAAAGTCAGAATAATTCGATATTAAATTCAGGCACTAAAATTTTTAACAGGGCTGCAATTCCGATTTCGATTCCAATTCCGAATAAAAAATTAATCGGAGTTGCAACCCTGATTTTTATTATTGAGTTTTTAAACTTACGTAGTCGTGCGGTTCGGTGAAAAGAACATTAAGCAGCGGATTAATGGGCCTTAAAACATTCGGGGAAAGTGATGCCATTAATTTGCTTAACGCGTCCTGCCCTTCAAAGGTTTCCGTATGAAGCCGGCCTTGGGACGCTAATGGTAAAACGGCATCTACGACTTGCCTCGACCACCTTTTCCACCTATCCCTTTCTTCGACTGTTCTGCTTTCGTTTAATATAACGGCTAACATGTTCATTACTTCATGGAATTCCACCAAACGAAGAAGCATTGCCAACAGCACCTCACGCTGAGTTTCAAGTTCTTTTTGTTCCGTTGAGGAAACCAAACTTCGAGACAAAAACACATCTTCGACTATTGGAATTAAAGCAGGGATACCTTGAATAATTAAATAAATAAAATTGTGTAAGTGGATTTAGTAAGAAAATTATCTAAAAGACCATTCGAAACTCACAATGAGTGTGTGTTGGTTGATTGCTAGCCATTAAACCATCACAAAGCTGGAGAATTTTCGGCACACTCATGATATTCTTTGAATGATGCTTTTCGTAAGATAACAAAACCAAAAATTTGAATATGTCCGGAAGTAATATTTCTACATTTCTATAAAAAAAAAATACATAAATCAAAAACTAATTAACCTCGTCTTAACAATAAGATAATTTTTTCACTTACGGAATCTGCCCGTGCTCGATTAATTCAAACTGTTTTAAAACGAATCCTACGAATGTTTCGTCGGCATCTAGCAAGCAATAGTTCACTCGAAGTTGAACCAATTGGTTTAACAATTTCAAAACATTAGACTGCAGCTCTACGTCGTTTGTAATCGTATATAGCTAAAATAAATAAATGTTTGTAAAGAAAAATTCCAGCAAAATATTTTATTTTAATATATTTTGGCTTACCTTGAGAGATTTAATCACCATCGGTTCAAACAACCTTATGTATGTTGCCAAGCAATTTTTGTCCGTATTTTTTATTATAACTTTTCGATCAGTCCTCCTTCTTGTTCCTACTAAAGTTTCCGATTCTAAAGTGTTCGAGCTAGCGTGGCTACGAACTCTCTCTAGGAATTTTTTTTTTTTTTGGAATAACAAAAAATTATTATTCAAGTGCATAAAAGAGACAAACGTTTTGACTCACCTAACAAGTACTCCGAAGGTAACTGATAAACATCCCTAAAAAGATTCCAGCTAATCGGTTCTTGTGTTGCTGCTTTCATTTCTTCCCAGTTAGAAGCTAAATTAATACCGAATAAGGATTTTAAAAGTTGTATCACACAAATTACGCTTGGACTAGCACGAAGGGAAACAACAGGACGGAGGTAAGATAAAATTTCTTCGGCACAACGACCAGTATCTTGTACAGTCCCTACTTCCAGTAATATCGACAAAGCATTAACGGTCGATTCTAAAAGGTCAAGAAATTTATCACTCACCGAAGTTTCCAAAGATATCTGAAAAAAAAAAAAAAAAAAAGTCATAATAATTTAAGGCAAAAATAATGAATAACATCAGGAAGTAATTATTTCATTTTCTGCCATAAAAAGCTCAAATATTATGTAAGCACAAATCTGGGACCGCCTATTTGATTTTTTCCTCTTTCTCGGGTTTCGTTATTCCAAAATCTCAAATTTCAAATAACAATAATAATTTAAAATTAGCCATTGGCTTTTCAATTTTGAGCTATAGGAATATTGACATGAATCTGGCGTATCTCCTCGAAAAATATTCCAAATTTTTCCCTCTACTTGCCATCAAAATGAAAAATTTAGAAGACCCCGAAATGCTTACTTAGTGTAAAAAATTTGTAATAAATTACAAATTTTTTACGTTCTTTTAATTCGTCATTAACTTGCTAACCACATCGTTACAAAATTTGTAATTTATTACTGAACCTCATCTCTGCCTCTCCCCCTCCACAGCAGCAACTACTGACAGTGATCGTGATTTAAAATTTGTAAAAGCGCCTTAAAATTTTTGATTAGATTATCGAGTACTCCAAAATTTGGATACTCGAAAGTCTAATCAACATTTTTAAGGCGACTTAGTGGTTGGATATTATGGGGCTGTGAAACATAAGTGTAAAAACTCTGCTAAATAGTCAAATTAAGAGCCAAAATCTCAAAAGTTTTGAAATCGCACTAACTAAAAAATCCTGTAGACAGGAAAATACAAAAATGAGGTTCTGAGCATAAGACTTAGTGTAATGTAAGGTTGTAAATCTGCCAATTTGTCCTTTCAACATAAAATAAAAAAATTCTTGAAGTGAAGCTCGAATTCTGAGTAGGTCTTTTTTTTGGCTCAAAATCACGATTGGCTTATGTTTCAGAATTTGAGCTGCACCTTCCGCTCTACAAAGCATTGCAAACGTTGCAATGTGTTAAATGCAACTTCTGTTCAAATTTTTAATATAATTAATTAATTCTTAAATAATTCACTCACCTTATAATTAGTATGAGCATTTTTCAACAACTGATAAAGTTTAAAATACTGAGGAGATTGACGATAATTTTTAGGTTTTTTCTCTTCTACTTTCTCATCTTTATCTGCTTTTTTCTCCTGCTTCTTAATAGGAGAGGGTAAAGAAAGGGGTAGTAGTGCTGTCGCGCTTGCAGTAGTACTGGCTACTTTACTAAGCGGAACTTCTTCCAAAAGATGACTATAAATATTGAGCATTTTTAAAAGGTGAGTTAAAATCTGTTCGGCCGTTTGCGACATCTAAAAAATAAAGAAATTAAAATTATAATTAACACACACCAGAAAAAAAAAAAAAACTTTAATGATTCATTTTTTTCCCAACCTCTTTGTTTCTAAAAACATTCCAAAATTCGACAGGACCGCTTGTAGGAGACGATACTGCTACTTGATAATCGTTTTTTAAGTTGCACACGCAATACCCCGCGAATAAATTTCCCAGTAAAACGGTAGCACTACTAAAAGCGGATAAATCTAAAATCATTGGAGAAGTAACAAGAAGCGAAAGGATAACGTTGAGCAAACTACTTGCGGCGGTGCCATTTTCTGCTGTTTCCTCCGATTTTGGTTTGAAACAGTTCCAGCCTTTAACATAAATCGTCGTGGGATATCGTTGAGATAATAGTTTCAAAGCCTCAATATATCCGAAGACGGAATATTTATTGGTGGCTTTTAAAAGAGCGTATGTTAATTTCGTGACGACCCTCGATAAAGACTCTTCCAAATTTTGATCGTATGCCGCATCATCCACGAAGAGATACGAAAACGGAGGACAAGGAAACGAATGATTGTAAGAAGCGGTATTCTCCTTTTTTAACTTCAAGCATTTTTTTAACAGATCAGTAAAATTTCTGGAATATTTTAACACGGTCGAATTGCCAAAGTATAAATGAGGAATGATTCTGAAACAAAAAAAGAATTAATTTTTAAAATGTCGTAGTTAACGAAAAAATTTATCGACTGACGTTAACCGAAAACTTACTTGACCAAAGTTTCGGCTGTGGCCGATCTAACACGAGAATCCTCATCTCCCAAAAGGCGCAACAAAACCCTATCAAAAATTTCGTCTTGAAAATGATTAGACCCAGTCATTTCGTGTACACAAACAAACGGTAAATCGCTAAGAACTTCGACGAGTTTAACTCTCAACAACCAATAAGAATTGTCTGACATGGCTGGAAGATGATTTAAAAGAGGTAAAATATGCTGGTATCTAACGCTGAAAAGAACGGATTTCAAACAGATTTGCAAACTTGAAAGCGCTTGGCGAGAGCACACCGACGATTTATCCTTTAATCCCTTGAAAAAAAAAAAAAAAAGCATACAAATTCACAATTTGAAATAATAAATGTTAATAAAAAGTAAAAGATGCGTTCTTACCTCAAATATTATATTCAAAAGGCTAATAAAATTCAATTTTGATTTATCATTTGTTAACCCATCTAAATCAAATCCTTTTGATTCTAAAATAGCTGCATTCAGGAAGGAGCCAACCAAGATTATTATGCCTCCTCGAATTTGAGGATCGGAATGTTCGGAAAATAAGAGAATGTCACTCATCTCTTGCGTATGGCCTAAAAAAATATTTAAATAAATTAAAATTTACCAGGTTTCTGCTGAAAAAATTAATAAACAAATTACCGATATTATGATTTTTAGTTAATTCCATTTTCAAGGCAACCGGATAAATTTTAACTATTGCCGACAAGCAAGATATAACTAGAGATTTGACTGACACACGGACGGAACGATCGCTTTTCATCGAATTGGGAGTGCCATCTAATAAAAAAGAAGCTGCGAGATGCCTTGCACAATATATCAGAGGCACTGCCGCATCTGTAAAACTACCGACATCGATAACTGTTTTTTCTTCACAACCTTCCAAAATATCGGTAGCGGTAGAAAGATCATCCCGACTGCTGCTTCTTGAACATCTAGATTCAGGCCGTTCTTTTTCCTCGGTTTTAACACCAATGAAAAACGTCGAAGGATTATTTATTTCGACTGCCACGCTCTCCGAATCTGAATCCAAGTCTGGCGTTGATTGACTTTCCAGTATTTCCCCTAATAATTTGTCTTTAAACGGGCTGTCAACCATTTTGATGTCTTCGTCGGAAAATCCAAATTTCGACTTTGGTTTCGATTGCTTAGGATCAAGTTCCGACGTTGAAATAGAAGTAAACGGCGACAACACGTCGCTTTCATCGAAGAGCAAATTTTCATCACCCGTTAAGGAACACGCTACACTCATTTCACCTTTTAAAAAAAAAAAAAAAACACTCATTTGGACTTTGAATTTATTCCTAAATTTTTTTTTTTTGCTATTTAATTATAAAATAAAAAAAGCCATACTTCCAGAACGCTGCCATAACCGGTTATCTCGAACTGAATGAATATAGCTCCTCGAAAATCCCGCAGGAGACAAAAGAAATGTTTCTAAATGATGAGGAGGGCTTTGTAGGATTTGACTTAAAGTTTCCAAAGCAGCGACAACAACATTATGGTCTTTATTTTTTGTATAATGCAGGCATAATTCATAGGTCTATAAAAGAAAATTTTATTAAAATTTAAAAAAAAAAAAACATACAGAAAGAAAAAAGTAAAACAATTATTTTACCTGAATTAGTCTATCAACAGAAAGTAGTGACTCATCTTGCTTTCTCTTTGAACCAAAACTACCACTCAATCCTTCATCATTCTTGTCACAAGTCAAATGAGGTAAAAGCATTCGAAGACAATTTAAAACACCTAATATTAAATATGTGGAATGATCTTCGGACACAGGTACAACACAATCTGAAAAACAAAATTTTGATTTAATGAAAAAAAGAAAAAAAAAAAAAAAAATAGTGTATTCTCTTACAAAAAAATAAAAAAAATTTATATCATACCAAGAAGAGTGTTAAGAACGTAAGAATTAAAAACATAGGGTTTTCTGCAATACTGAATTATTGTAATTATGCAAGAAGCAGATGATCTTCGAATAACTGCATTGCTTGATGATAAATTTTGAAGGAAAACTTTAAGTAAATTTTTGATATCATTGTCTTGAGTGAAAACACCTATGACTTTAAAAATATTTGGAAGGGATAATGCTAAAGTTTCATGAACACTTTCTTCTTCCCGTTTGGCAATAACCAGAAGACATGGAAGTAAATTTTGAACATGCCCTCTTCCTTTATTAGGTCTAATAAACTGAGAAAGCTGTCCAAATCTCCATAAAGCAGCTCTTAAACATCTAGCAGGACCATTTTTCTTAATTTCTTTATGCAGCTCAATAAGGACTTTTAACATGTTTGATTCTGCCAAAGCCTGAAAATGAGTCAAATTAATATTTTAATTTAATAATTTGCATGTTAAAATTGACTAATAACTTACTCTAATTATCCTGTTCAAATTTTCATCTGCAACCATTCTAACATCAGAATCTTTATCATCGCAGAGATGAATATAACTTTCTATCATGACACTCAATAACTGTGGAAAATTTTGTGCAGATGTCAATTTTAATGAAACTACTAAATCCGCTACCAGGACACATGATATCATTTTTTCCCTTTTTCTGAAAGTTAAAAATGAAATAATTGAATGACATGGGTGATGTTATAAGAAAGCTTGCAAGATTACAAATAATAAAGCAATTTAGGAGAACTTTTGTCAGTTTGCACAAAAGCTTATTTTTTAAATGTTGTTCTCACCTCACAGCACCATCCTCAATGACAGAGGTGAACTGTATGTTTTTCAGCCCTTCCAGGGCTTTTGACAACTTGTCTACCATAATTGTTATATTTGAGTTATCCAACTAAAAACATTAATTTTAAGCTTGACGAATTCAGTTCGTGATATTCTTTCTTCTTTTCATTATAAAATAAACTTTACTAACAAAATATATGAATGGGATTCATTTTCCTGACTTTTTTTCCTATTGCATACAGCAACGAATGTTTGTAAACAGCAGAAGAAAATTTATCCTGGCGTGGAAATAACTTGCATATTCTATCCCTTTCATGTACTCATAGCTCAAATGCTCTTTGAGTCATAATTTCACTAATTCCATTAATTTTTTGTTTCTGTCCGTCTTCGTTTTTAATTTGTTCGGGTAAACTGCAGTTTTCCTTGTATGACAGAGAAATACAAAAGCATTTCCTTTATCCATCTTTTATAAATATTAGTTAAACTATTCAACTGTTTTTAAATTATGCGCCTTCTTTTTTTTTTTTGGAAAAGGATCTTAACTAAACAAAAACATTTAAATTATTTTGCATGAAATAAATTGTTATAATGTGATTAAGATACAAATGTGTTTCAAAAATAATGCAATGGAAAAAAATTTTGTTTTAAAAAGTTTTCATTTACCACAATAAAACTCTTTAAGATATTTACGAACAAAATCTTTAAAAATTTTTTGAAAATTACATATTAAAAATCAAATATTTTTTTACCAAGCAATTTATTAAATCTATTTAATTAGGACAAATAAACCAATTGTTGAATAATTGAAAAATCTTTAATTTTATGATTTCGATGGCCAAAATTTACTGGTTCCTCTTAAGCCTTTTGATTTGGTGACAGATTTCTTTGTTTTTTCACCAGACTGGGCTAATGCTTCCCGTGATTCATTATTCATACCTTCATCATTTTCAGAAGTGTTAGTTTTTAATGTTCTCTTAATATTAGCTACTTCCTGTTCAATTGCTTCTCTATGTCTTATTCTTTGATTTTTCTCATTATTTGCTTTATTAACCTGTTTTTCAATGCAAGCTAATACTGCTTCACATGAATCACACCATTCTTGTAATGTATTTACTATTGCTCCAATGTCCTCGGGTCTAATATCTCTACCAATAGCATAATCCACTTCCAACTGACTATTTTTCTGATCCAATTTTCCTTGAATAATATCAGAGTAAATAGCTTCAATAATTAAATCTTCAAGATCTCGAACATTTTTCACATCTAATTCTTGCAGTAAAACAGAATAAGGAATACACTTCATTTTCGTAGCTAAAGTGACAATTGTTAAATGCTGAAGTTTTTTCTTTTGAATAGGTGTTAATTCTATAAATTTATTTTTGTTTTCTATATACTGACGATACGTTCCATAAGCAAATAAATTCAGAGTGTTGAAGTAACTGGAGTGAGGTCCATTATCAAGCTCCAGAATATTTGGCATATCCAAAAGCTCTCCAAAGACATGGACACCCGGCGCTTCCAACACTTGTTTGATCAATTCTAAAGCAGCTGCACCTTTCGTACTTTTTGCCAGAAGAACGAATTGCTCCAGCGGATTGTTACCAGTCCCACTGCCTTTATCGGTCGTTGGATTATTCTTCATTTTTGATTTAGCGACTAATTCCTCTTCAACCTCGACTATTATGAAACGAGCAGGAAAACGAAAGACGACGAAGTAAAATTAAAAATGGCTACCCTGTTTATGTTCTAGTGCCACGACTCACTTTAAAAAAAAAATTGCAGATGGCGCTGAAGTTAAAAAACACCTTATAATCGCTTTGAATTTCTTTTTCGATTTAAATCACGGAAAATGGATCAAAATAAATAAATCAACACCTGTGATTTAAATAAAAAACAAAGAACTTTATTTTACGTCATGTTTAAAATTAAAAACTTGGTAACAAATAAATTTATAAATGCGATTACTTCACTTCAAGACATTCAAATAAATATTATTCAATATATAAATGCAAAATTTCAAAACACAGAGCACAAAAGCAATCAAAAATGATAAACCACTTTGTAACTACGATTGGTTCGGTTTGAGTTCTGTATTGTATCGAAAATTTGTTTGCTTTGAATTTAGAATGCCCGAATGAAAAATTGACCGAAGTCGCCGACGGTTTATCACTCCTGAAAGCGATAAAAATGACAAGTACTGATATATATATATAAAAAAAATATCTACCTAAAAAAAGAGTATTTTATGTAATTAAGGCATAAGAATTGCAAGAAAATCATACTAAAATTGCAATATAAGAAAGAGACTATATAAACAGCTCTTCTGATTGATTGATTGCTGCCATTATTTATATTAATGTCACTGGGTAAAAGCGGTGGGATACTTAAATATTTAAATATATAATGACTATATTATTAGTATCCTTCCTTAGTCTTATATTCTTTTTTTTTTTTTGTTCCCGAATTAAAATTTAAAAATCTAAAAGGAACCTTATTAAGAATAAGAAAAAGAATTATTTTTATAAAAACGTAAACGTAAACCAATACTCAGTTACATGACAGCTTATAGTTTACTATCCGAAAAAAAATGATTTACGCCTGCGGTTATATAAAATTAATGCCATTTTGATGAATTAATAAAATATTAAAATTACGGATCTACAAAAGAAATCATGATGTATCGAACTCCTTTAGTGACGGGAAGTCCTTCGTGATAATGAGTTAAACGACCGGGATGCATCAATAACCAACCTAAACGAGTGTTGGTTACATTGCAATTGTAACGAATAAAACGGCAGCCTCCTCCCTGAAATGACAAGTTGAAAATTAGAATGAAGAACCAATTACGAGCCATTTCCAAATAAAACGTAGATTTGACAGTACCTCGAAATCTTTCATAGGAGTATTTAGGGCCAAATTGATAGTGTAAGTCGATGAGTCGTGGTGAGGTCTTAAAGACGGTTGTTCGTCTGGTTTGTATCTGACGACAAAATTCATAATGGCTCTTGGTGGCTAAAATGAAATACAGAAAGATAATTAATATTTGGGCCGAAAGCATGGGCGTTAATACCAAACACCATTGTCACATAAATTCATGAAAAATGGCAGAATCGAAAATTGGTTAATAACTTGGCTAATGGCTAACTACTTCAAAAGCAAGCAATATTAAAATTGTTTTTTGGCAATCTTCAATTTTTATCTAATTCAGAGATAAAATTTTTTGTTCCAAATTATTAAAGCAGTCACACTTACTCCGATTCATTAGAAAGTTAATAATGATATTTTTTTTTAAAAAAATAAGCAAAGCTACTCGCAAGCAAAATCTTACCTCATCTTGATAACCCGTATAAACTTTATAGTTTAATGGTGCTACATATTTTTCCAAAAAATGAAGCCAATGCTTTTCCAATCCCACCTGGTTCATGTGAATATCTCGAGTCGGGACGGCTTCGTATCCGGTATCAAGGCGTTCGTCCTTTTCATGCACATAAAAAAAAACAAAAGCATGCATTCTAATGAAAGCGGCAAAACACATAATCGAAAGCATAAAAACTTAAAAAGAACCCAATCGCAAAACGGATCCTCATGCCTATGTTAGGAATCCCTTTACGATTAATGCGGAAAAAAAAATTAAGGATGAATGATGACAAGCTTTACGAATCAGGCAGTACATTCCTGAAAACAAAACGACATACGTTATGATAATATCCGGTGAAGACCTTTTCTTGGAGCGGTCTGACGTATTCTTTTAGAAAAAACATCCACTCTTTTTCGAAATACACTTGCTTCATGTGAATGTCCCTTGTCGGTACATTTTCGTAGCCTCCATCTAATCTTTCATCCTGAAAGTTAAAATTCTCAAAACCATTAACATCTTTAATAATTCAATAAATTGATTCATCCAAAAAATGATATGCATCCTAAAATGTAAATGAACTATTTACAGGCTTTTGAGTTTCTTTTTTCATTTTTATTTTTCCGGATAAGTAAGAAAAAATTCTGCATTGATATTTTTAAAGCAAAAATTAAGTACACCTAAACTAAACTCAGCTGAACTAAAATAAAATAAAAATAGTCAAAAAAAAGTATAATGAGAAGCTGGAGCACTGAAAAACGACTGGACAAAGACTTCAAAACATAAATTTTTGAAAAGGCTTGTATTAAACTGGTCAGTATTTTTAAGTTAAACGTTGGTATTTTTTTATATAAATTGATCTGTGCTTAAGCAAATTTTTGATCAGTATTTAAAATAAATGGTCGGTGAAGCAATGCTGTTTTGTCTGCAAAAGTAATGGATCTCGGTCGGTAAAAAAATAGTATTTGATCAGTAAAAATTATTAAATGGTTAGTATTTATTTTTAACAGGGTTCCGAAGCCGGCAAAAATTAAAAGGCGCCGGCGCCAGCGCCGGCACGAAAAATTTCAAAAAATAAAATCGGCGCCGGCGCCAGCGCAAGCGCCACGATTGTAAAAAAATTGGCGCCAGCGTCGGCCTCGGCGTCGGCGCTGGCGTCGAAGCCGGCGCCGGGGAAAATTTTTAATTTATTTTATTTTGCAAAAAAAAGCAAGAAAGCGTTACATCAGTTTAAAAAAATTACGTTTTGCACTTTAAAAAATTTATTTATTTCTTAAGAGCAAAAGCTGAAAGGAAAGACTTTAAAATTTAATTATTGAGATAAACATTTTAAAAATCAATAATTATGAATCAGTGAATACCGAGTATTGAATTCCCTATCCTGAACAAAATTTTTTACTGTGTAATTAACCTTAAGTAAAAAAAAAAAATATAAGTTCTCCATTTTAAATGTCAATAAAATCTTCCAAAATTTCTTAATTTTTACCGGCTTCGGACCCCTGAGAAAGAAAGTTGAACGGAAAGAGGTTATGTTAAAAAAAAATCAAATTCTAAAAATCTAAAAATTATTTTTTAAAAAAGTTTTGAAACGCCGGCGCTGGCGTCGACGCCGGCGTCACACCGTACGTAAAATACCGGTGCTGGCGCCAGCGCCGGCGCCAAAATGCAAAGAAATCATCTGGCACCGGCGCCAGCGCCAGCGCCGGCTTCGGAACCCTGATTTTTAAAAAAGTGTGAACCTACAGAATTTATTAATTCACCAGCAATGCCTTCGTCTCATTAAAAATTAACGTTTCCTACGCAAAACATACGTTAAATGAGATTTTAGCCAAAAACTTATAACATTTAGGCGTTCTAAAAGCGCTGTAGGCCAATCAGACGTTGACTGGGGAAAATCAAAATCGTTAAATTCGTGTTCCCCGAGCATTTTCCCATTAGTGTAAGCTATTTTAACAAGAAAAAAAATTTTCAGGGCTTCAAATTGGGAAATAAACAAAAATTAAGTCCGAAAAATCGGGTTTCAGCGCTAAAAAAGCGGTAACAGCGACTCAGGCGTTGGTCGGAGAAAATCGGGATGGTGAAATTCGTCTTTTACAACGTCAAAAGCACCTATACAGTCCATTTTTGTAAAATCCAATTACGGAAAAATGCACTAAATTTTCGTTTCATTAAATGCTTAAAAAAAACTTGTGGATTAGGTCCTTTTTCTGCTCTGCGACACCCCTAAATCGTTCAAAAAAAAAATTTCTTGCTTTTTTACACTAAAATGAACCCATTTTTTTGGTGAAGAACAAAATCGGAAACATTTTTCTTTTTTTGATCACCTTATTCCATAGCCAAAATAAATTTTTGCTTTACTGACCAAATAATTTAAATTTAAATGAAATTTATAATTAATTTACTAATCTGCTAGTTAAAATAATGACCTTTTAAATTTAATCCTGATCCTTTAATTTTAACACTGACCAACTATTCTTTTTACTGATCAAATTGCTATACTGACCATTAAAATACTGACCATTTATTGAAAATACTGACCGAAAACAGTTTTTAAATACTGACCAAATAATTTTAAGTCTTTTGAAAACGTGCTTCGATGGACACGCTGCAAGTATCTAATTTTCTTACTCTTAGTTTAAATGAAAACTCTTTTTCATCAAAAAATAAGCTTGAATAAAAACTTGAAGCCAACAATTACCTTGTTACTGCCATCTGACCATTTTCCAAAGGCTTCCATGATTTCGATTAGCTCCCTGCAAAATCGAGGAGTAGATACCGGAAACCAGTACACGTCAGGACATGGCTGCAGGATCTTAGCATCTGCAGCTAAACTAGTCGAATAATTTTCGTGTAAATACCTAAAAAAATAAAAAAAAATCGGATTTTAAAAATTGAAGTACAGCAAAAATCTTTGCAAATTTTATCTTATAAATCCCTTATGCTTTAATTCAGGGCTGCAATTCTGATTTCGATTAGAGATTCCAAATTCCCGACGTTTTTTCATTCCCGGAAATCCGAAAATCGGGAATTCCCGTTTTTTGAAAAAAATATTAATCCCGGGAACGAGAATTCCCGTTTTGGTTAGCTTTTCATTTCTCGGGAAAACCGAAAATTTATTTTGAAGGTGAAAAGAAAAAAGAAAATAACCCTGATTTCCGTATTTTTGGGAAGTAAGTTCGGAAATAAGCGGAGCCAAGCAGAAAAAAAAATTTTCTACGTTGTTTGAAGGGCACGCTTTAGACAAATTATGAAAAAAAATGTCTGATTTTTATAGCTTTTTTCTAAAATATTGAAAATTTTATGTGATAAATGGTCAAAAAGTTGATAAAATTCATATTATTCCCGTTCCCGGGAAAAAAAATGGCCGATCCCGGGAATCGGGAATTCTCGAAATTGAGAAAAATTAGATTCTCGGAAAGTGGGATTTCCGACTAGTTATGAAAAAATGTTCCCGGAAAATCGAGGGACGGGAATTCCCAAGAGGAATCTCTAATTCCGATTCCGATTCAGATTCCGCAGAATTTTGACTATCTATGAGTAAGATTCCGATTCCAATTCCGAAAGGTGGAAAAAAATTTCAGATTCCGATTCCAATTCCAACTAACAAATTAACATTTTAGCGATGCCGATTCCGATTCTGATTCCGATTTCAACCGAAATTGATAACTGTACTAACGGTATCTTCGTGCTTTTTAAGTCAATCTAAATCGAAAATATTTTTTTTTGGATGCCGATAGCGATTCCGAAAGTTCCGAACTTTTTTCAGACGAGACTCCGATTCCGATTCCTATTTCTTCAAAAAAAGCACGGATTCCGATTCCGATTCCAATTACTTTTGAAATAGCAGATTCCGATTTCGATTCCGATTCCGAATAAAAATTAATCGGAATTGCAGGCCTGATGGAAACTAATCAGAATCCGCATCGGAATCGCAAAAATTTTTCGCGTCATTTAGAATCGGAATCGGAATAAGATTCGAATGATGAAAAAACTTATCGGAATCGGCATCGGAATTGCGAAAATTTCTCCCTTTCGATTTTGGAATCGGAATCGTGTTTGAAAAAAAATCGAGCATCACTGGAATCGGAATCGGAATCGGAATCGGAATCGGAATCGGAATCGGAATCGGAATCGGAATCAGCATCAAGGGTCAAATTTCTCCCAGATACAATGAGCTATTTTACGATTTCGAAGATTCCGATTTTATAAATTCCGAAGATTCCGAACCGTTTTCAGACGAGATTTTAATACCGATTCCGATTCCGATTACTTCAATTACTTTTGAAATAGTAGATTCCGATTCCGAATAAAAATTAATCAGATTTGCAGCCCTGTTTTTTATTATAAAATATTTTTCTTTTCTTTTACCTCTGCTCCCAGTCCCATTTATTGTCCATAATCTGATACAAATCAGGATTCGTTCTGGTAACATCAAAGCTTTCTGGATTTATCAAATGGCCGAAATCTACTCGATTAGTAACGTGCATAAACACTCCCTAAAAAAAAAAATTTCTTTTTACTTTTCTTGCCCAAAATTAAATTTCTAAGAAAATCCTTTGTTCTTTCTTACATTTTCTCTCATGTGTTTACAAAAAGCCATGTCATGATCCAACGATCCTTGAACGTAGTTCGGTTTTGTAGCTTCGTTCTTAATCACAGTAGCGTTTATTAAGTAACAATTGCTGATGTAAGGTACGTTCCAAAGCCCCCTGAAAAAAAAAAAAAAAAAAACGTAAAAATTTAATAAATTTGAATCACGTATGACCCCAAACATAACCCCATATCTTATCCTCGTACATTAAACAAATGGCACATCATCTGATTTAGTTGTTATGTTTTCAATTCAATTAAAGTTCAGGACTGTCCAAAACATCCTTCTGGTAAAATTCATCCTCAAAAGTACCTTTAAGCGGACTCGCTAACCTTAAAAATTCGATACGTGATACGAACCGATTCCTCAAGTCCCTCAAGTGTCGAGAAACATTTCAGGAGAAAAATTCGATAAAAAATTATCGAAATTCAAATTTAAATTTCGAATACAGAAAGCAAGGGTTTGGAAAACATTGGACAACACCGACAAAAATTAAGACGTAAACCGCAATCAACTTCCAGCACCTTTTTAATAAGCCACTTTTATAGTCCGTCTCGGGCAAGACTTCTTTGTTTCTTTTTTTCTTTCGGAAAAAAAGAAAATCATTTTCTAGATAATTTCGAAAGTGCGTAATTGCCATTAATCATTCAATAAGAGCCTTAAGGCCGTCATTCCTAAGTGACGTCACAACGGACACAGGGTAAGTAGAAGAAGAAAAAAAAATCCTACCGCAGGCTCTTTTCTTTTACTTTTTTTCTTTTTTTTTTTTTTTTTTTTTTTTTTTCCCTTTTCATTTTTCAAAAAAACTTGGTCCTGTGCGTAGGTGACAGACTATCGGGATGAGACTGTGGAGGCTTAACAGACATTGCATAACGCTATGCCTCGTAGGAATTTTCATGGTATCGCTTCTGGACGATGGAGAATGCGCCAGAGGAGGAGGTGGTGGAAGAAGGGGAGGAGGCCGAAAGGGTACAAAATACGGATCCAGAATGCCGATCCTTATACGGCACAGGAACCCCGCTTCGGCCAGTTATTACGAACATAAGGATGTATGTTAAAGAAAGTAAGAAAAAAATCATTGGGGAAATTTTGTTAACGTCTAAAATTTTTCTTCGCGCTTTCTTTAGGGTGCAAGAATAATTAAATCGTCCCATTTTGAGTTGGATTACATGCTCGGAAGGAAAATCACATTTTTCTGCATGGCGAAAGGTTTACCCAGACCGGAAATAACGTGGTTTAAGGACGGGATTGAATTATATGCGCATAAATTCTTTCAGGTGGGTATTAAAAAAAAAATTTATCTTGAGCTGAAAATTAAGTAAAAATTTTATGATTTTGAAAAAATTTTGAAAACGAATTTTCAAAGTAGTCAAAAAGTGATCGAAGAGTTTTGAATAAGAGCATAAAATAAAACATTATAAAAAATCGTTTTCTGCAAACTCTTGAATCATAATTTTAAAAAGAATGCAGGTAAGTCACAATGTGGTCTGAACCTAGAAGTAGAGTTTCTGTTTTCCCGGGAATTTTAAAATTTCGGGAATCGGGAATCCCGTTTTTTTTGGAAAAAGCATTTCCCGGGATTCGGGAAATAATGATATGGCGGGAACTCGGGAAATTCGCGGGATTAACCGGGAAAACCCGAGAATTTTCCCGTTAATTTCTGAAAAACGGGAAAATCCCGAAAAATTTCAATCCCGGGAATCGGGATTAAATTTTTTTCCGGGATCCCGGGAATTCCCGGGACGGGAAATCCCGGGCAGAAACTCTACCTAGAAACTCTACTTAGAAGTTTCGTTAATGGACTCAGACGAAAACATAACCCAAAAGGTTTTTGCAAAAATACATTTTCGGACGAGCTTTCGATCCAGATTTCTATTGCTTCATAGTAGATTCTGATTTTAACCCCGATTTTGAATAAAAGTTGTATCAAAATTGCAGACCTGTTATCTTAAAACGGCCAATTTACGGAATTTCTGACTTCAGCAGAGAAATTCCAGACATCTATGGGAGCCACTAAAATTTTAGAAAATTTTAATTAAAAACACGTCTTTATGAATAAAAAGTTTTTAGGAAAGAGCTATTACATCACTCATAGTCGTAAAATGAAGTAAAATAAAAATAAAGTAAAATTTTTCAGCAAATTTCAGAATATTAATTTCTGAAGATTTTTACAGAACTACATTATATTAAATTGACATACAAAAATTGATGGATTGTTTTAAACAGACAAAAAAAAAAATGATTGTACTTATACATTTTTCAGCGTGTGTATTTAGGTAATACAGCCATTCTATTCAGTATTCACTGAAGCTCACTCTTAATAGGAATAATAGCAAAAACGCTCTTACTTTCACCGAAATCTTTTTCTAGCCCTTATAAATTAGGGTGATCAGAAAAATAAAAAGTGTTTCCGATTTTGTTCTTCACGAAAAAAATTGGTTCATTTTGGGGTAAAAAAGCAAGAAAAATTTTGAAACAATTTTTTTTCAACGATTTAGGGGTGGCGCAGAGCAGAAAAAGGGCCTAAACTACAATTTTTTTCTTAGCATTTAATGAAACGAAAATTTGGCGCATTTTTCCGTAATTGAATTTTACAAAAGTGGACTTTATAGGTATTTTTGACGACGTAGAAGACGAATTTCACCATCCCGATTTTCTCAGACCAATGCCTGAGTCGCTATTACCGTTTTTTTAGCGCTTAAACCTGATTTTTTGGGTTTAATTTTAATTTATGTACAAATTTGGAGCCCCCGAAATTTTTTTCTCCCTTTTAAAGTTGCTTATACTTATGAAAAAAAGCCCGAGGAAAACGAATTTCAGTATCCCGATTTTCCCCGATCAACGCCTGAGTAGGGGTATAACTAAAATTTGGTTTTTGGGTTAAAAATTGATTTTTTTGCCAAAAAATGGCGCTAATTCCTTACCTGTTCGTTTTAGAAATCATGTTCAATGACATTTTTTACTCAGGACACTCCAATTAACAAGGATCTTTTGTGTTTCGAATCAATTTCCAAAATTTTTTTAGGAATTGAAAAAATTTGGAACTTTAAAAAAATTATGAATAGAATTTTGTGACCGTTACAAAATTTCGGAAATTGATTCGAAACACAAAAGATCCTTATTAATTGGAGTGTCCTGAGTAAAAAATGTCATTGAACATGATTTCTAAAACGAACAGGTAAGGAATTAGCGCCATTTTTTGGCAAAAAAATCAATTTTTAGCCCAAAAAACCAAATTTTTAGTTATACCCCTACTCAGGCGTTGATCGGGGAAAATCGGGATACTGAAATTCGTTTTCCTCGGGCTTTTTTTCATAAGTATAAGCAATTTTAAAAGGGAGAAAAAAATTTCGGGGGCTCCAAATTTGTACATAAATTAAAATTAAACCCAAAAAATCAGGTTTAAGCGCTAAAAAAACGGTAATAGCGACTCAGGCATTGGTCTGAGAAAATCGGGATGGTGAAATTCGTCTTCTACGTCGTCAAAAATACCTATAAAGTCCACTTTTGTAAAATTCAATTACGGAAAAATGCGCCAAATTTTCGTTTCATTAAATGCTAAGAAAAAAATTGTAGTTTAGGCCCTTTTTCTGCTCTGCGCCACCCCTAAATCGTTGAAAAAAAATTGTTTCAAAATTTTTCTTGCTTTTTTACCCCAAAATGAGCCAATTTTTTTCGTGAAGAACAAAATCGGAAACACTTTTTATTTTTCTGATCACCCTATTATAAATATCAATTTTTAAAAAGATCTATTTTTATACTTTTAATTTAAAAAGCTACGCAAAAGATGACATTAAAGAAAACGGTATTCAAGTTGGAAAAAAAAAAAAAAAAATTAATAAAAAAAAAACGCATCCGATCACGCGATTTTTCGTGATTTCCAAAATCAGAACGTAAAGCCTATTTCGAAAGCTGAAGCTATTTCCCGAAGAATTTTGAATGTGCGAGTTGCAATGAACACGGAGCTAGGAGATTTTATATTCACACAACCGGAAATGACGTTCACGAAAAAATATTTTCTTCCAAAAATAAACTTCAAAATATTTTCCATCAAAATATAAAATAGGGGAAGGAAAAAATCAACAAGTGTCACATAAAAATGTGGGGGGAATCGATAAAAAAAAATGCTTTGATTCTTCGTTTCCAAGGAAACGGAAACGTTGTTTACAAAGGAACGCAGTGGCAGTAAATCCCGAAGAATCTTGCGGCACGGTTTGTTTATATTTACATTTTTTTTTTTATTTTTTTTAAAAAACATATAAATTTTACTCTTAAAAAAAATACATAAATAATGGATGAAGATGAGAAACTAACAGAAGAAGAAACCGAAGTAGAAAAAGAAGATGAAGAAGAAGGAGAGAAAGAACCGCCCGATGAAAAGGAAAAATACGACGAACATCCTGGCGAAGACTTTTATTATCCACCCCCGCCTCCGGATGACCAGTCAGATATAATCCAATTTGAATCGGAAGAGGAGGAAGGAAAAGAACAAGAAGATGACGAAGCGGGGGAGGAAGAAGAGGAGGAGGATGAGGATGAAGAAGCGGTAGAAGCACCGACTCCGATAGCCTCGGAAACAAAGCGAGAATCCGAGGAAAAAGATGATTACGAGGGGATTTTAGGTAAAAAAAGTGATTCGGAGCAGCTCGAAGAAATGTACATCCCTTCCTTGTTGGAAGTGCGAGCTCGGGAGATGACGAGGAGCGAGGAAATTTACGACGAAGAGCAGAGAAAACGAATCGAAGCGGAAATGCAAAAATTCCTCGAAAGAGAAGCGGCGGAGGAAAAGGAGGTTATGGCAAAAGGAAGGAAACCCATTTCGAAAAAAAGGATATCGATTTCGGAGGTTGACGTGTCGGGTCTTTATCCTCCCCCCACAGCCGTCGTAAGCGAAGTAAGTTACACTTACGAAGAGGACGAGCAGAGGAGAGTAACGAAAATAACGGAATCGGATGCGGACACGGTTCAGTTTATATTAAACTCAGTCCAAGACGGGTTGAAACACGACCCGGAAAACATTTTTATAAAAGAAGACGTGGATTCGGTTTTGAGGCTCCGAAGGTTCGTCCAAGAGATGATCGTGAAATTTAAAAGAGGAGAAAAAATCGACATACCGAAAATAGTCAACGAAACCCTGGTCGACATGAAGCAAAATTTGAAAAACATTTTGGTCGCTCGATTGGGGGAAAAGCTGGGGAAATTCGAAAGCATCGCCGAAGAACCGGAGGGGGAAGAGGAAAAAAAAGGAAAAGAAGAAACTGGGGCAAAAATTCAAAAAGAAATTAAAAAAACCAGAGTCAAGAAGAAACGAAGCGAAGTGAAAGAACCGGAAGTCGTGATCCAGGAGAAAGAAATCCCGGAACTGGAAGACCATGTGAGATTCGAGGAAGGAGGACACGAGACGGAAGAGCAACAAGAAAAGCAAGACGTGGAAATTCAAACCTACGAAGAGATCGACTGGGCCAAATTTTTAACGGATTCCGAAGCCAAAATCGAAATCGATCCCGAAGTCAAAAAGGAAATGGACGAATACATAGCGAGGCGAAAAAGGGAATTGGAAACGGAGAGGAAAGCCATAATTGAAAAAAAGGCCAAGGATAGGAAATACTCTACGACGGATGAACAAATGCAATTAGCTAATGAGAATTTAACGGTTACCATGAAATTCGTTCTGAATTCAGGGGACACGTACACTTGCGCCTACAGATTTTTCATGACTTTTAAGGAGATAAAAGAAGATTTGGCTGGGATTTTTAAGGTACCAGCTGATGTTTTAATTATTTATAGAGACGAAATAGAAATTTTGGATTATCAATCCGCTTATGATTTGCAACCAGAAATAGAGCCGTTCGACTGCGTGACTTTTCGCCTTCTGACTTTGGACAATGATAGGTGGCCCCTGAAAAGTTGGCATTTGGAGCTTCCGGTACCGGACATAATAACTTGCACCGTAGAAACCGGTGAAGATCATTTGGGAAATCCCGAATACAAAGAAGTCGTCGTTGAAATCGAAAATAGAAAAATTAAAAAACCGTTTATCGGAGGATACAAAGACATCAAGACAGGTACTTTTTTACCTTATAATCGGACTTACTTATTTTCGTTAAATTATTCTAACGCAATCCAGCCTTTTTTTACTGTTAACATTCGTAAATTCAACCCAAAATTGGCTCTTCTGTTATTCTTCTTATGTGTAGTAACATCAAAGGCAAAGACCTTTCGGGAAAATAGGGTGGCCTTTATTTTACGAATTTTTGAATTTTGACGAACCCCCCCACTAATTTTTTTTTTTATAGTAACCGAAAGAAGATTTCCCGAGTTTTTTCGGATTTTTTTGGATGTCGTTTGGACGTGTCTGCGGGGACTTAAAAATTTCGAAAATCTCGTAAAGACCGAAAAATCAAAAATATTATTTTTTATGTAAAATTAATTGTTTCATATTCGAATTTTTATGCAGATTACAAAAATGAAGTTCGAACTTATTTATGACAAACGATTACTGAGCTAGACTACAAAAATATAAAGAATTTTGCAAAAAGTTGTGGCTGCAGCATATTTTGCTAATTTTTTTACTTATTTCGGCCTCTTATCATCAAAATAATATGAGATACAACTTTTAACTGCATTTTCGTGATCTGCATAAAAATCCGAATAGAAAAAAACCATTTTTTCATGTAAATAAAAATTTTCGATCTTTACGGAGTTTTGAAATTTTTAAGGACACCGCTAAAAAACGTCCAAAAAATCTGAAAAAATTCAGGGAGTCTTTTTTCGGTTACTATAAAAAAAATTAGCGAGTGCGTTCACCGTAATTCAAAAATTCGTAATATAAGGGGCACCCTATTCCTTAAGTAGGTCTACATCTTTATGAGCCTTTTGTACGACTAAATAAAATTTTAGGGCTTATAATTACACTAGCAGTTTTCAAATAGCTTTTTTGGCAGTTTTTTCCCTAGCTTGGCAGTATTGAAGTGGCAGTTTTTTTTAAATTTTTGGCAGTATATTACTTAAAGCAGCAGTAAATAACTTAAATTTCCAGTAAATCGTATGGGTTTTGGCATTATAAAATCCAAAGGTTCAAGTCAATTGTTGGTAGTCGGAGTGCGAACAGCTACGCCTTCATACCAATTTTTATTTAAAGAAAACCATTCACTTTGAAATATTCTACGAATTTTGCATTTTAAGAATCTTTTTGGATTTTCTTAGTCCATTTTTTAACGAAGCTTTCAACCGCTTTTTCGAAAATTTCTGGACACGATGCTAATTTTAAAGTGTCAATATCTTCAGTAATTTCATCTATGTATGCCTTGTCGACCCAACATCGATTTTTTAAAAATCATTTTTCTCCGTGCGTGCATGCTCCCAGCACATGTTTATTGTAACAAGTGGACCAAAAATTTCTACACAACCGTTTATAATCACGTAAACGGCCGAAATATTTTTTTTACTCTTTTTATGATTAACAAACTTACAAAATAAATATTCTACTGCCAGTTGTACCACTGAACCATAAAATAGTGCCAGTTTTATCAAATACTGCCGGTTCAGTTAATAAACTGCCAAAAAAACGAATAAAAAAACTGTCATTTTAATGGAAAAAACTGCCATCATAAATGGCAGCCAAATTTTGGTACTGCAGTTAAGGGTGTTCAGATGACCATGAGCTGCATGGATTTTTCGCCCCATTATTTTCGCCCAAAACTGTCAAAAAACTTTAGGGTTAAGTATATCCTTTACAGGGGCCGTCCATCAATTACGTTAGCAAGTAAGGGGGGGGGGGGCGGTTACATATCTAACGTCAGCATATGTCTCTTGTAAAAAACGTGCAAAATGAAAATAATTTTAATTTTTTAAATTATGTAACCTAACTCAATTTAAAATAAAAAATAAATAAGTAAATAAATAAATAAACAATCTTAATTTTACCTGAGCATTTGCTTATAGTTTTAAAAAAAACCTTTACTTTTCAAAATTTAAATTTCGAAGAATTTCAAAATTTTTTAATGTTTAATATTAATTTTAAAAAAAATTAAAGGGGGGGGGGGGGTAATCGAAATCTATCGTAATTTTAGGGGGGTCCTGAAATGCTATCCTTTACTAAAAAAGGGAGAAAGGGGAAAAAAATTGCAAAAAAAAAAAAAAAAAAATTATGCTAACGTAATTTATGGACGGCCCAGATATGTACTTTTTAATAAAAAAATTAAAGATTTAATTGATTTAACTTTTTCTCAATCACTTAAACTCTTATATATAAATTCCGGTTTTAGTCACATTTTAATTTTATTTACAACTCCTAAACTAAAGGACTAAGGAACGTTCAAGTATTAGGTAGGGCTATTTTTTGGGTTTTTGGACCCCCTCCCCCCTTCGTAAGAATTAGTAAGATTTCTTTGACCCCCTCTAATATATTACGTAAGATTTTCGCGGACCCTTCCCCCTTTTTTCTAAAGCCAATTTTAAATTAAAGTTATATGTTTCTTAAATCTAGATTTATAGTTCATACACATATCCCTGGAGATTACTACAATTGGCACAAAATCTCATCAAAAAATAAATTTTTATTTCTTAAAATTTTTAGAAAAAAATTCTCAATTTTTCTACTTTAGACATTCGAAAAAAATTAATACAACTGAAATAAAAAAAAAATCAAACAATAAGTTATAATGGAAATTCTTACGTGAGATTTGCCAAATTCCCCCCTCCCCCTAGTAAGAAATCATTAAGAATTTCGAGTACCCCCTCACCCCCTTTCGGTCGTACGTTCTTGAACGCTTCCTCTTCGAAAAGAATGACTTTTTCCACCCGGTGACTTAATTTTTCTGGAAAATTATTTTTCGCTTTTCTTAGAAAACACTACGTAGTGTTATGATATCAATATTTCCTGCATGTTAAAAAAAAAAGAAAGAAAAAAATGAATACCGTATGTTTAAATTACATAATTAAATTCATTCAGACTCCCTTCCTCGTTCAAAGTTTTCACGCAAAATATTCACGGTCTGTCAGAAGAGACAAAACGTTCCTGAACCCTAACCGTACATTACAGTGGATTGCGTTAAAAGTGTATTTACCTCAATGACTAATATCAATTACTCGTTTTAAAAATAATGCAGGTGTCGAATACCATCATGCATTCACCCAATCCGCTCCGCACGCCCCAAAACTTCCCTTGGAAAAAAGAAACACGCGGGACACTCAAACCGCCTTAGTCCGAAGAAAATTAGTCGACACCGTCACCGACAAATCGACTCAGATGTCTCGTCCCGATTTTTTCATAAACACCGAAGAGGATAAAATCATCACGGCGAAACCGTACGTGGATTACGACTCCTGGTGGAAACAGCAAGACGTCGAAGGGAAAGTTCGAATCATTCAACGTTACCTCAGAGCCTGGATCCTTCGTAAATACGTCAAAAAATTAAGCGAAGAATATCGAAGACGGAAAACGTGGGAAGACGAGCAAGAGAGGAAAAGACATCAGGAGCGGGAAACCAGAATAAAAACGGAGATAGTCAACATGACGTATCCGAAGACGAAAGCGGATTTCAACATGTTATACGCCATGGTCGAAAGATGGAGGAAAGCACAAGTGGAAAGGATCAGCAAATTGAAAACGGAAGCTCCGAAACGTACGGAATTCTGTTCGGTTTTGGAGAAAGAAATAAAATTATTGGAAGCGATCGAAGTTCACAGGATCGCGATACTCAAAGAACAACGTAAACGAAGGAATTTAAAATTTATGGAAAAAGTTTCGAAACCCGTAACGTGGACCGGTTACCGAGGGATGACCATAAAAATGGATACACTAAAAACCCAAAGAGCGAGAGAGCTCAAAGAGCTTTATTTAAGCCTGACAAGGAACGACTTAAATTATCAGGACAGGATAGAGCTTTTGATGTCGTTGAAATACGCGCTCAAAGTTCACTGTACGAGGCTCACGAACGAGCTCACGGATCTCATAAGCAGGGAATGCGAACTGTTGATCCGAGGGGTAAGCCCTAAAAATTTAGAGTATCTCCGTCGAAGGATCGAACATTTGTTCGAATTGTATTTCAAAGAGCCGGATTTCAATCCGGAAGTGGCGAAATACGATCCGGATTACAACAGAGACCCGTACAAGCAAAACATTTTGTTCTGTAAGCTCTGCCATAAAATGAAATTATACAAGGAATTCAGTATAACCGCAAGGGAGCGGTACGTTAACATCTGCGAATCCTGTCAATGGATCCATAACATAGCGGTCCCGAGGGTGGATCTCAATCCTTATCGATGCATCCTTCGATGTGTGAGGAGAGACGAACAAAAACGAAATTGCTATTCCTCCTGCGCTTTCATCCTCCAAGAAGAGGACATGAGATTTTTGGTGGAGAACATTTGGCACAATCGGTCGGCGGTGTCCGAATGCGATAATTTGGTCGATTTGAGAATGCCGAGGTGGGACTTGACCAAGGATTGGACCCCTTGGAATTGCGTTCTGTTAACGGAATCCGAGGCCAAGGCTCATTTGAAAACGAACCCGGAAGATAATTACGACGAGCAATTGCTCGGGGAAATCATGTCTAAACACGAATTAGCCAAACGGCATTTTCAGCAACTCTTCGCTGCTGATAACAGGATACGCGATAGCGGGAAATGGGCGAACGTCGTCGACGTTCAGGAATATTTTCCCCCGCCGCTCGAAGCTGATATATGGGATTTGACGGAAGAGGAATGCGAAAGAATTAAAACCAAAGGGTCTTTGTATGAAGTGCATGAAACTAATAGAAAATCAGACGGTTATATTAATAAGGAAATTTAATGTCTTAGCTAAATCAGTAGTAACTGAAAAAAAAAAAAAAAAAAAACGCTTTTGGAAGTAGTCCTTGAGGTACGGGTAGTATCTAGAGGAGAAAAACCGAATTGAAAACGGAGGAAAAAAAATCATTTGAATTGATTTTTCAGGTGCATGAATGGCCAATGGGAAATGACACGATGAAATCGAAAATGGAGATTGATCCTACGACCCAAAAAGACGCTGGTTACTATGAATGTCAAGCTGATAATCAATATGCAATTGATAGGCGTGGATTTAGAACAGATTATGTTATTTACACGTATTAAGCAAAGTAAGTACATTTCAATTCTATTCCAAGCGAAATAAATAATAGCATGTGTAAAGAAATGGGATTCACTACTATTTTTTTAATCCCTTTTTCCTAAAACAATAACTTCCTAATCCATTTTTCCTAAAAAAAAAAAAAAAAAAATTCCTAATCCATTTTTCCTAGAAAAAATAAATTTCTAATCTACTTTCCCAAAAAAATAAATTCCTAATCCATTTTGCCTAAAAAAATAAATTCCTAGTCGATTTTTCCTTTTAAAAAAAATTATCTCCTAATCTATTTTTCCTAGAAAAAAGAGAATTCCTAATCCATTGTTCCTAAAAAAATAAATTCCTAATCCACATTTCTTAAAAAAAATACATTTCTAATCCACTTTTTCTAAAAAAAATTCCCAACCAATTTTTCCAAAAAAAAAAAAAAAAAAAAAATCCTAATCCATTTTTCCTAAAAAAATAAAATCCTAATCCATTTTTCCTAGAAAAAATAAATTTCTAATCTATTTTCCTAAAAAAATAAATTCCTAATCCATTTTGCCTAAAAAAATGAATTCCTAGTCGATTTTTCCTTTAAAAAAAAAATAAATTCCTAATCTATTTTTCTTAAAAAAAAAGAGAATTCCTAATCCATTTTTCCTAAAAAAATAAATTCCTAATCCATATTTCTTAAAAAAAATACATTTCTAATCCACTTTTTCTAAAAAAAATTCCCAATCCATTTTTCCAAAAAAAAAAAAAAATTCCTCATCCATTTTTCCTAAAAATTTTGGTTCCTAAAATTTTTTTCCTAACTATTTTACTTCCTAATTTTTAATTTTCCTAAACTAATTTAATTCCTAAACTAAAATTTCCTAAAATGAGTATTTTTGTAATTTTTCGAATCACTAAAATTTTTGTAACAATTTACTAGGCCTAGGCAAAGTTGCTAATTTTGGTTTTTCTATTTATTTCTTTTTTTAAATTCATCGGCAACGAAGCTGTTTTATTAATCCATTCTCAAAATTCTGGTAAAATACTAAAAAAAAATAATAAAATTCTCGTTTAGACCCAAAATTTTAGTAAAGATACAGTAATTAAATTAAAATGTTTTTCATATTTATATTTTTATACAGTAGATATTTTTATAGTTTTATTTTTGTAGTAATTTATTTTAAAAAAAACAAGAATAAAAAGAAAAACCGAAATTCGCACCTTGCCTAGTAAATTATTACAAAAATGTTAAGGATTTAAAAAAATTAGGGAAAATATTTATTTTAGGAAATTTTATTTTAGGAATCGAAAAATTTTAGAGGAACTGAAAATTAGGGGAAAAAATGGTTAGGAAAAAAATTTTAGGAACCAAAATTTTATGAAAAATCGAGTAGGAAAAGAGGTTGGGAACAAAGAAATGGTTCTGGATAAATAACAAAGTTTGAAAAGTGGGAAACTGATGCGGAAGAATCCTAAGATTTTAGTCCTTTCCGATAAACTCAATATCAAATAACTATAATATAACTGATACGATTTGACAGGGGGTGAGGAAGAGGGACGGGTGAAAATTTGAACTTTCGTAAGAACTGGAGATTAGAATCTTCCAAAAAAATGCGAATTTTCGAATTCAAATTTGGTCACCCCAGGAATTTGCTCCTTTTGGTGCACCTAAATACTCTGAATTTTTTCAAATTTTTAAAATGACGGGAAAGCGTGCCGCCGTGAGTAAAAAAATCCCATAAAAAAAGTCGATTTTTTTTTTTTTTTTTTGTCCAAAAATTGTTTATTTAAATTGGAAATTTTGCGTAGATTACGAATTCTTAAGTTCTTTCTTTTATCCCCCTCCCGTTTTCGAGCTAAAAACCAAAATATTGAAAAAAAAAAAAAGAAAAAGAAAAAGGCGTTCGCCATTAAGTGACAAAACATAGTAAGTCCATAGTTGGGCGTTTATTTTCGGGCTCCAAAGCGAAAATCATAGCAGATACAGAAATGCGGATTTCAGATTCGTGATCTACGCAAAATTTCCCAAGGGACTATACAATATTTCAACGAAAAGAAAAAAATCGACTTTTTTTGTCCTTACGGGAATTTTCCGACCTTTACGCTCACAACGGCACGCTTTCTCGCCGCTTTAAAAATCTGAAAAAATTCAGGGTGTTTAGGTGCATCAAAAGGAACAAATTCTAGGGGTGACCAAATTTGAATTCCAAAATTCTCTTTTTTTGGAACACACTGGAGATAGATTAAATTGATTATTTTTTTTAAGGGCAGTCTCCACTTAATAACGTTCGCCGCATTCGCGTTATCCGCCTTCGCGATTAACGGAAGTTTTTTTGATCTTTCGTCTACGATTTTTTTTGATTATCTTCTGCTTTTGTTTGTTTACAATCATTAAAAATGGCGATTTGCGAGAAGTTTTTACAGATTTAGAAAGAAAAGTTTTAATTCGGGCATGGGGAAGATACTAAATCTCTTCCAAAATAAATCCTGGATCAACCAGACTTGTATATTTAATAAAATAGACGGTATTTTTTATATGCCAAAAATGTTTACGGGAGTAAAATCTGCAAAGTACTTCCGGTGTGAAAACGTTAATCGCGAAGGCGGACAACGCGAGTGCGGTGAATGTTATCAAGTGGAGACTGCCCTTTAAAAAAATTTTTATAAACTTATTTTTAAAAAATAGGGGTGAACCGGGGTGAACTTAGTTTTCAAATTTTTTTTCTTTAAAAAAAATTCTTGATATTACTAAAGAAAAAAAAAAAATCTTTCGCCCACTTTTTTTTTTTTTTTTCATAAAAAAAAGTTGTTTTCTTTCAGAGTATTCGCAAGGGAGGATGAATTCCGACCAACCAAATATTGTAGACAACTTTCAAGTAATTTCTATTATAAGTTCTCACACATTCTTCTCAAAGTAACCACCAACAGAGTGCCGTCAAATTTTTTCAACCGGGATCACAGTTTAAAGATTATTCAGTGCTAACCCATCGATTATATTATAATACTGATTTTTAAAAATAAAATTATTATTATTTTCTAATTTTTGATTTTTAAATTTTTTTTTTACAATTTTCGAATCTTAAAAAGTATTACATATTGACAAAGGAAACCTCAGTTTAACCTTAACCTTGAAAAGGATCTCAAGGTGAATTGTACAAACTGAAACCCTAATTTTCGCCCGAGCGAAGTTAAAAAAAAAAAAAATCTCAAAAGGAAATTTCTTATTAAACACTTGAATGGAGTAGTGTCCATTACAATCAATCATAACCGCATTGGATAAACGATTTGTGGATGCAAAATAAAAGTCATGAAAATCTCAGTGGCGAGTCTTCAAAACAAACAAAAAAAAAAAAGGTGTTGCTCAACAGGCCAAGTTTTCAAGAGGTCTCGATTAAGAAAATTCTCTGGTCCTTATGGTCAAGGGGTCCAATTCGTCCGTTGCTTAAATGTTTAAAAAAGAAAAGTCGTGATTACGCTTCTGATTTAAAATTGTTAAATTGGTCGCAAGAAATTAAGTCAAACAAACCGCCACTTGGTGTCATATTCCCGTCAAACCCTTTTATTAAAACAATAACGTTATTAATAAAGTTACATTAGTGAAAAGGCGAGTAGCGAAAATCTGGTTCAGTGTCACAAGATACGAACCGACATTGATTAAATTAATTAATCAATGGAAAAGCGATGGTTAATAGTAAGTGAAGATTGACTTTGTGATTTGTGAATTATGAAAAACGAAATCAATTAAGAGACACAGTTTCTGACTTCGGATTTTTTTTTAATTTTTTAATAATGCTCTTGGGAAATTTCTCTTTCAGACCTTGATGATATTTCTTTTACTTTTAATGTCAGCTCGGTGTCGAAGAGGTAGGGGTCGAGGCAGAACGAAAAGCAGAGTTCAAATCGGACTTCCGATAACAGGAAAATACAGAGATCCCGAATCGGATCAATATTATAATAACAATAATGTAAGTACCTAAATTCTGAAATATTATTTTTCGAAAAAAAATTAAAATTAGGTAAGGAGGAGAAAATTGAGCCTGCTATAAGCCATCAAATTTTGTTTTTCATAATTCATAAGTTTCTTCGTAAATTATACCGCTTATATTTTTTAGGGAGCAAAAATTATTTTAGCATCTCATTTCGATTATGAATACGTTTTGGGACATAAAATAGCTTTTCTTTGCGTCGCAAGAGGAAATCCACGTCCACATATAACTTGGTTTAAAGACGGTGTTGAATTATACGCCCATTATTTAAGCCACGTAAGATTTTTAACGAAAAAATCATACAGTTTTTTTAATAAACCACAATTTTAAAGAAAAAAAAAATATTCCTTCCAGGTGCACGAATGGCGAATGGGAACAGACAAAATCAAATCAAAAATAGAAATTGATCCTGCCACCCAAATGGACGCAGGGGTTTATGAATGTTACGCCGACAATATGTATTCTATCGACAGAAGGAGTTTTAAGACTGATTTCAGCATCGCTTTCGATTAAAATTTAAAAAAAAAAAATGTTTTCAAGCGAAAAATAGACTGATTTGTTTCTCGGCACCAAAACAAATCGAACCCCCGTATAGTAATTTAAAATTTTAGTAAGTACGTATTGATGTATAATCATTGTTATTTAGTATTATAATTCAAAAATATTTTGCTTACCTTTTTTCGTTATTAACTATTTCCATATAATCAAAACTTCTTGAATAAAATCCGTCATCTGTAAGAGCACCCCAGAAATTACTCCAAGCTTTATAAGGGCGTGCAAGCATCGGCGCAATCACGCTTCTACAAGAGAAATTTGTGATGTAAGTAATTAGTCTTTTGATTATACCAAACAAAAAATGATGCAATTGTTATTAAAGTACCTGTTTTGTTCGATGAGTAATCGTAATGTGTAAGGATTGTCGAGATGAGCCTCACTATCCAGATTCATGTAATAATCGTCTCTTCTGCTTAAAAATTGTTCACTGGAAAATAAGAGGAATTTTATTAAAATGTTTTTCATAGAATCTGTTTAAAAAATCGTATCGAAATATTCTCAAAATTTATGAAACTTTATTGATTCAGTTAATATTTTTGTAAAAGATGTTCGGGTCTTTTAAGGACTTACAACTGAATCACTTTAATTTTGAATATTGGCATTAACGGTATAGCCGAGATCCCTTAGATTTTCCCGCGTGTTGGTTAATGATGGGAGATGATAAATAAAATGACGTACTGTATAGAGTTTCTGGTTTCTCGAGAATTCCAGCTTTTCGAGATTTCGGGAATCTTGATTTTAAAAACTTCGGGATCTCAAGACTTTTTTTTATCCCGGTCTTGCTGAAATTTGAATTTCTCGAGAATCGGGATACTATTCAATTTTTCAAAGATTCTGGAGAAATCGTCGAGAATTTTTTGCTTAAAAATATAAAATTAATAAAAATTGTTTTGTTTTTGTGCTCATTACAAAATAAAATGTAAAACCTAAATTTCATTTTAAGAAGAATTTTAAAAGAAAAACGAGGCAGTTAATAAAAATATTAAATATGCATATAATTTTGTTTTTAAAGTTAAATAAATTTGGAAAAAATTTGAGAAAATTGAGACGGTATGGAATGGTATAAAAAGCTAAAAATATGTCGTAGACAAATCGAGGCAAGACAAGTACACAAATCGTGACACGACGAGTAGACAAAAAAAAAAAAAAAAAACTCAAGGGCCTGAAATTCCTATAATTCTTCAATGCCTTTCGAAAAAAAATTCTGACCTTAAAATTCTTCGCCCTAAATTATGAAGAGAAAAAAAATCCTTGAAAATAAAATATATGCGCTCAAGCTTTTTGGACACAAAAAATTCCAAAAAATAAAAAATAACCGATAGTTTAAAAAAATTTCTTTAAATTTTCGAAAAATTCACCCTAAGACTGGACTCAAAATTTTTTATAGGAAGTAATTTTATACTACAAAATTAACAGTTAAAAAAATTCTGGATTCAAAACCACTAAAAAAAGTCCTGAGCTCAAAATTTTTGAAGAAAAATTCAGTATTTAAAATCCTGAATTTAATGTCTCGAATTTAAAGTCCTGAATTTAGAATCCTTGAAAGAAAAAAAATTTCGTCCTATTTTGAAAAGAAATAATTCTTACCGAAAAACATTTTTGAAAAAAAAAATTGCTTTTTGCGATTCTAGGAGCAAAACGTACTAGAAAGTAAAATTCTTACAATAAAAAATTCTAAACATAGGCCTATAGTCAATTCATTGAAAAAAGATCATACGAACCACAGCTTAGGTCATGGAATTATTGCAATAATCGTGTAACAAGTTCAATTTTTTAAAATACATCTCTAGATTTTCAAAGTTTTTTCTCGAGAATCGGGAATTTCGGGAAAATTAAAACCTTCTCAATACGGCGAATTTCCCGAAAAAAAAATCGCCCAATTTCGAGGAAAATTTTTCGGGAAAAAATGGTTGAATTCTCGAGGAGAAACTCTAGTACTGTGCTAAGTATATTGCTTTTCTGCCTTTTTGAAAAAAGCATTATAACTTTATCTGACCTCCACTAATTGCTAATTAGACTTTGGGATGCTTTATTTTTCACGTAATTATCCTTCTCAATTGAATCTGTTCGATGAAATACCTGCTCTAATTTTATTTTTACAAAAATATAAAACATACTTACATCGCAAGAGATTTCGCATGAGGTTCAACAATTTCGTCCACTGGCTTTATCTGCTTCAAGCTTTTGTACTTTTGCCCATATTTGTCCACAAATTCTTCAACCTTCGGTTCATGGTACTTGACGTTATTGTAAACGAATAAATCTATCCTTTCTTTAGGATACTTTTGATGCACGACTCTTTCGAAGAATTCTTCCAAAAAAGGCGTCGGTTTTGATATAAATATCCCAAGTAAAACTTTAGGGTATTGAGAAAGCTGTCAAAATTCAAAATTCAAAATTATTTATAAATCTAAAAGCAATTAAATTTTTAAATTATACCTCTGTATCCTCAAGCGAAAAAACATTGTCTTTACAAGCGATGCATCCTTCGCCGGATGTCCAGGCTTTCGCCAAATAATTCCCCAAGTTATTAAGTTCCAGTTTAGTTCCGATTGGGCCGTTCCCGTGAACGATTAAAGGAATAGTTTTGGTCGCTGTGTTCTCGATAAAGGCTTCGTGATTTCTAATTTTCAGTACAATTTCATCTGAAATTTAATTTTCGGGTAATCCAATTTGTTATCAATTAGTAGGATAAATTACATTTAATATCTGATAAAAATTAGTCACCTGTGGCACCGTGGAGATTATGGAAAATCTGAGATTTATGATCTAATTTAATTTGAAGAGAATCTCTCATCGACTCGTTTAAATAAGCAAGAGTATAAAACAACTGATCGTCCTCATTATCTTTAATTTCTTTATAAGTCAATATTTTATAAATCTCTTTAGCGTAACCTATAAACCCTCCGGAATTTAAATATTGTTTCCCCCTTGATTGGGGAGGATATTTGGAAGCAAGGGTTTTATCAGGCCAGCAATATATTTCCGCTCCGAAGACAACCCGTCCTCCTATTTCATGGAAGCGGCTAATGATTTCATCTAATCCAGAAAGGAAGATAACATCGTAACTGAAAATATACGTCCATAATTAACGAGTGAGTATAAATATCAAGTGAGTCGCGAAAATCGTAATAATTACCTATCTGTAAAAATAATGATTTTATTTTCGTCATCTTTGTACTCTTCTAATTCCGATTTGAGCAAATTAATTTTTTGTCCACCACCGAGTCCTTTCATCGAACCCCCAGACCATTTTTTCCCGAGACCTAATGTTTTAACAGGTATGTCATAAATCTGTGCTGAGCGCAAATACCTTTGGTAACCATCAGTCAAATTGGTGGCGACAGTGAAAGCTATAACATCTGAAAACAAAAAAAAAATAAAAATAATTGAATAACATCTTATATTCAAAAGAAAATGTAGGCGGTAAAACATGACGTTGAAATCAAAAACTTCGATTTTCTTAGTTTGTGACCAACTATTTATCTGAGTTTTGCAAGGAAGTTCAAACGGTAATATCACTCCTTTTTTTTGATTCTGTATTTCATTTAAATCAGAAATTTAAACCGAAAGCATGGCGAGACGATCAGTGGCGATTTAACGTTGTTCACACGGATTCTTTTTCTCTTAATTATAAATTCAAAGATAAAAGGCTAAGTAATATTTTTTATTAAAGATTATACAAATATTTTTCTTAAACTGAATTTTAACACAAGCTCGTCAAAAATTTAAAAATGTTTTCAGGGGATTCCAAAAATCATTTTTTTCAGTTGTTCAAAAAAAAATGTCTAGAAAAATAACTTATTTGAAATAGAAATGAATTTTTTTAATTGTCATCTTTTGCTGTTTCAGGTCTTTCGTTCCATTTTTTTTAAAACTTAAAACTCTCTTTCTATGAAATGAAAAGTCTTGACTCAAAGAAATATTCTCAAGTGGGATTAAATAACTGGAAGAAAATTTAATGGATATCAAATTGTTTAGAATAAAATCATGATTTTTTCCCCCGTCGATATCACACGCGCCGCTACTGTCCTGGTTTATGACTTCAGTTTCCCATTACATTATTAATAGCTCATGTAAACATGTCTCTGTAAATGTTTAAGCTGATTCAGTCTATAGATTTCTATACTCTTTAAATTATCTTCACAATAAGTTAAACGCAACAATGTTTTCATTATTTTTGTCCCTACAACCCAGAGGAATTCAAAATTCACGAAATTAGTTTATTCTAACTAACTTTAAAAAAAATTTTAATCTTCAGTTTAAAATTTGGATTTAGCCCAGCAAAAACTTTTAAAATAAATGAAATTTGAATATCAAAATTTTTAATTATTATTATTTTTTTTTTTTTAATGGAGTTCATTTGATTTCACTAAATATTCACATAAAGTTTTATTATACATGCAGTAAATTAATTTAACAGCTAAAACAATAAATAACAATAAATAACAATAATAGATTTAATGACTACTTTTTTTTCTCCCTCTTTTTATCTCTAAGCAGGATGAAAATTTCAAAGTATGAAGCCTAATCATTTAATTACCAAATTTTATCTGTAAATGTCATTAACATCCATCCTTTCTGTTAGGAATGATACAATGTAAGTGGTCCATGTGACTTTTTATCTAATATCAATCATGTAAGCAAAACCTACACTAACTGATAATAAGTCATACATCAATCAAACTATATTTGAAACGTACCTTTTTCTAAATTAACGTCACTAGATATGGCACTATTTATCAAAAAAAGGAAGTTCAATACTAAAGATAACTTAATATAAGCTATTTGTTCCATTTTTCATTTGAGAAATGTCAAACTTTTATAAAATTCATTCATTACACGAACATTCTTGGTCCAAGTTAACAAGTACACTAGATCCAGCGTCGTTTCTACAGGAAGATGAGTCTAATGACACGACATCGAGACACGATTTGGTCAGCAGGCGCAATGTCGATCCATACTTTTTTTTCACTTTTTTGAAAATTATGAATATTAAGCTGGAAATCATTCTTTTAAGAATATAAGCTCAGAATTCCGCCAGACAGTTATCGCTTTCATCTGAATTATCGAATTTTGTTACAACGCGGGTAATTAAATTTTCAGGGGGGAAAAAAAGTCGCAGAAAATAGTGAAGAACCACATGACATTTTTTGCGGGTGGCCGATGACATAAATTATTAACATGATCGATTATCAAAAACGATGACCCAATCTTTGCCTTACGTAACGGTGTGTACTGTTAACGCTCCATTAGTTTTTGACAATTTTTTAACTCTCCTTCCGGTCTCATTAATGATGCAAGTCATTCTCTTTTATTATATATTTTTAAAGGGGAGAAAATTAAGTATTTTATTTAATACAATTTATTACCAGCAGTGATCAAAAATGATGGGAAACGAAATTTCCAATGCATTATACATTCGATTTTACACATACCGAGCCATGAATTAATTCTCGCCAGTAGTTATTGGGTGGCACATTAAAGCCGGTTTGAAAATGGCGGTTTCCCGAACCGTTTGATTTCGTTATTTATTATCATTAGTTTAGTATTTTTGGTTGCAAGATTTCTGCCACTTCCTTTAAAAATATAATTTAAGTAAAGTTAACGAGTACCTTCTTCCAGTCAGCCTCTTGTAAGACTGAAAAAAGACAGGAGCAAAAAAAAAGGAAATATTTTGATTGGAGAAAAATCTAACCGAAAAAAAAAAAATCAATACTTATGAAAAAAAAGGCCCCAGAGAATCATAGGGCAAAAAATCGAGTGAAACTTAACAAAATTTCGCTTTTTAGAAGTTTGATTAAAGTAACTAAAGATTTGTACCCAAGCTTCTCATTTTTTTTAAAAAGTGAAAAATATTATAAATAATATTTGGAATAAATACAGAATTTGGAATGGGCATTTTGCACTCTTCTTTCCCTCTCCTATGTCGTGATTGGCTACCATTAAAGGTACTATTTCCCCCTTAAAATGCTGACATAACGCTTCAATGACCTTCTTGCGGTATATTCCGGTAATATTCCGAGAATTTCCACTTAACCCAAAATCACTATACAGAAAATACTAATTTACCTTGAACCAGCAAGTTTGAACGAACTGCTCCCTTATTAATTAAAATCCCAAAAGTTTCTTCGATTTGACGTTCGAAAAAAGAAGTCCAATTAACTTTCCCGCATATCGGCATTTCTTCATTCGTCACAGCATTTTCGTAAATATTGCACTGGTCCCAAAATCTCGCGGCGGTCAAATGTAACATTTGAGCCACTGTCAAACTAAAGAAAAACATCATAACCGTATTAAAATCTTATCACCAACTAAATAAGCGAACTTAAAAATTCCGTTTGAAGGGGGGTAACGTAGCATGACCGAATCAGGTACGAACCCAGAAACCAAAACCATAGAGGCACAGATTGAATAATTCACAGAAGTATATAATGTTTGGAATCAACGAACCGAAATTGGTTTACTTTTAAAACCGATATAAAAATAACTGGAATTAGCAAAAAAAAAAAAAAAAAAAAAAAATATTTAATGTCTTCTTCAGAAGTTTTCCTATAGACGAAAATAGGGAATAAATTTTTTTTCTTCGCACGCTCCTGCTAATTCATTCTTTTTTTTTACGGTTTTTAGTAAATGATATAAAGCTATTATTTCACGTCTAATTACGCCAGCATTCAATTCGCGCCTTCTTAGGTAATAAATAATATAAGGAAATCAAAATTATAAAGGCAAGAAATACTGTTAAAATGTTTCCGGCAAGATCGTCACCACCGGAGGGGCTGAAGGAGCCCAAAGTCCAGCAGTAGAACTTTGTATGACACTTTATGAGATGAAAAGTACGAAAAATACATATAAGCCAAAACATCTGATTTAAGGGTTGAAAATTTCTCAAAGGGACATCAGCATCACTATCCCATTCTTTGGTTACAGGTCTGGTTTTCGGGGAAAAAATATTTAATTTGCATTTGAGTAAATTTAAAAACAAAATTTGGGCTAACTTTCTCTTTTTTTAACAGCATAGGACGGACTGAATAACGAAAAAAAAAAAAAAAAAAGGAAACATAGGGTTTTAATAGGATTTAGCTAAAACTAGGTTACAGCAAAAGAATTACTTTTTTTAAAAAAAGTCACGATTAAGCAGTTGAAGATAAGTTTCTTATTTCCTTTTAATATTAAAAAAGTGAGGTCGACGTAAAATCAGCTTATTGCAAAAACTTAGTGAATACACACGACAACAATTAGGAAGGGTGAAGGCTTTTAGTGTCTACATTTTAAAAATATTTGAAAGAAAAAAAAAATGCGATTTTAGTAGTTGAATAAAGGGAAGAGTAAAATGGCTAAAAAAGACGATCCAGATTGGCAAAAATTAAAAAAAGAACTGGATGATTTATATGAAAAAATTAAAGTGAGTGAATAGATTTTCTTTTTAAATTTTTACAACTTTTTCAATTAAAATTATTACTTTTCAAGGAAGATCAAAATAAAGTGCTTGACACAACATTGGACCAAGTCACGGCCGATTTAGCCGAAGTTCCTAAAGTAAGACTTTCAACCAAGAAACTTTTAAAAGGACATATCAATAAAGTAAACAGCGTTCATTATAGCGGAGACAACAGGTAAGTTAACCAATTATTATTATTTTTTTTTTAAATGAATTTTATAAATTTTTTTTTTGACTGAAAACATAAGTTTATGTAAAATGTTGGAAGAATAATACGAAAAAGTTGTTTAAGTCGAAATTTTATCAAATTCCCGATGAGAAAAAAAAATATTAACATTTATAAAATTTTTTTAAAAATTTTTTCAATAGGGAAAAATATTTACCGGTACCTATTTCAAAAATATTTGCGAAATATTTTATAAATTCAAATATTTTTTTTCTCAATGCTTCTCATATCTACAATTTTTTTTCTTTTTGTACACTTAATCTTTCTGGAATATTAAAATAATTACATACCGGCTGAAACTTTTCTTTGATCGAATCCAGACACTGCGTGACGGGATCTTTGGATGGAAAATTAATCATATGGGATACATGGACCGGAAACAAAATCCAAGTAATTCCACTACGTTCCTCTTGGGTTATGAGCGTTGCGTTTTCTCCGTCTGGAAATTTCGTGGGTAAGTCTGTAAAATAATAAAACATTTTTACACATAAAAATCATCAGATTTAAAAAAAAAAAATTATGCAATTCCCGTTCAGCATGCGGAGGAATGGACAACATGTGCACGGTGTATGACATTAATAACAGAGATTCAACAGGCTCTGCGAAAATAGTCAGGGAGCTACTCGGTTACGAAGGTTTTCTTTCTTCTTGTAGATTTTTCGATGATACCAATTTAATCACAGGTTCAGGAGATATGAAAATGTAAGTTAATACCTGCGAAAATTTTTTAAAATTAAACTTACCTTAATTTTCATATTTTTAAAACACTTAATAAAAAGCTGTCGTTGGGATTTGGAAACCGGTAAAAAAACCGCGGAATTTGAAGGCCATAACGGAGACGTCGTGTCAATCTCATTATCTCCGGATAACAACCAATACGTAACGGGTAGCGTCGATAAAACATGTAAACTTTGGGACGCAAGGGATACAAAACCGAAACAGCAATTTTTCGGGCATGAAGCTGACGTCAATTCAGTTTGCGTAAGATTTTCATTCAAATCTTTATGCATCATTTTTCTAAACAAAAAAAAAAAAAAAAAAAAAAAAAAAAAAATATTTAAATAAAAAAATAAAAAAATTTTTTTTTTTTTAAGTTTCATCCAAGCGGTTACGCCTTCGCAACCGGTTCAGAAGACAAAACAGCTCGAATGTACGACATAAGAAGCGATCAACAGTTGGCATTATACCAACCTCCAAATAAAAACAGTGGGTTTACTAGCTGCGGATTAAGTTTATCGGGGAGATTCATTTTATGCGGGAGCGATGACTCTCAGGTAAATCCAATAACTTCCGAAATAACGATTATTTCAGCATCGAAAAACATTTTTATTCCAGGTTCATATCTGGGACTCGCTTAAAAATCAACATAACGGATGTTTGGCGGGTCATGACAATCGTGTGACATCGCTGTCGGTTTGCGGAAACGGTATGGCGATTGTTACTGCTTCATGGGATCAATATTGCCGCGTATGGGTTTAAAACAAATTCCTCGCTGGAAAAAAGAATCAAACTAAATTATTTGTTGAATTTTAATAACAATTATGTTTTTACATAATAATAAAAATAATAATAATAATTTAACAAATATTACTTTATAATACTCGATGATCATTTGGTCTAACCAAATACGGAAATAATTTTTTTTTTTTCATATAAATAAAATAAAGAAATCTTGTGCAGGCAGCAAAATTTTATCCGTAAATTGACTATTTTTTAATACCTAAAACAATGAACGAATAATAATAGAAATGATTTTAACTCTTTATTTTTAAATTTTCCCAAACCTTACCTTTAATTTTAATGAGTAACGCTGATAAGACAGTAGCGCCTCGCTCTTTGGTAACCCATTCAGTTGCGTCCCGCTCAAATCTGGGATCAATTTCTTTTGGCATATCGCAGCTTGGAGGACCAACTTTATAGCTTCCGGGTTGGACCAGAATTTGGAATGCAAGAGTGGCTTCAGATTTTTTCTTCGATCTGGGATCGACGAACCTATAAAAAAAAATTAAATGAAATTTTGTGAGCATTACACAATAAAGTAATTATAAAAATTTATTTATTTATATGAATAAAACTTACTCGAATTTGGAAACGAAATAGTCGCAAGAAGCATATTTAATGGAAGGAGAAAATACAATATGAGAATTGTCCGTATCGTCTTCTTTCGATTTTAAAGTCGATCGTTCCATTCCAAGCATTCCAGGCATTACCAATTCTCCGTGATCCAAAATTCTTCTAATGGCACCTGAATAAAAAGAGATGAAATTAAAAAAATTCCGTTCTTATTATGCTTAAAAAATAACATTTATTACCTGGTTTGGTGCCATAAAAAGCGACCTGCCAAGTGTCGATTTTTTCTGAGGAACAGGGATGTTTTTTCAAAGGAAACTTTGCCCAACCCATTGGAATAGAATATTCAGTCGGTGGATCACCTTTCATTTTGTACGTTTCTTCAGTGCCGCCCACTTGATAACAACTTTCACAATAACAAGTCCCCGGTTCTTTTGAAAAAAAACCCTCTGAAAAAAAATCAAGGGTGAAATCAAATCAATTCAATCTTTCGAGTTTTTAAAACTTTTTTCCTCTTTCCGAATCCTTACCTGGTAACCCTAACATATTTTTAAATCTAGAACAAGACGTAAAATAATCACAGTTCCGCCTAATATTTGGCTGACAGTTTCTTAAATTCTGACTAGATACATTCATTTGCCTGGCTGATGGCTGTTTTTTGGTTTTAGAATTATTTTTTAAACTATTTCTCGATTCAGACTGATTTTCACAATTGGAATTCAAAATAACTTCTGGAGCGGGGCTTTCCTCTCCGTTTTCGACATTCTCATTCGCCGGACTTAATAACGGAGTTGAATCTCTTTCAATTTTCTTAATATCATCAGCTTTTTCGTCATTTTTCGGTGTTTCTTTGGAATTTTTATTTAAAAAAGGTTGGCTTTGACTGTGGGGTATGTTTTGTTGGATATTCGATGAGATTTCTCCCCCAGAATTGGAAGTCGTTAACTGTTGGATTTGAATATTCAAATCATCTAAATTCATTTGTGAATTACTTTGAGCGGATAACATCTGTAATTCCGTGTTGTAGGTGTCGGAACTCGTCATGACCGAAATCTCTTCATCCGGTTGAGATCTTTGCAAATCGCATTTTAAATCCATCGTTAATTGTTGTATTTGAGTGTTGAAATTATCCGTGTCAGATTGAAAGCTACAGGAAGCCGCTTGATTGGAGATCTGTTGAATGCCTGAATTATAACTATCGGAACTCGATAGTTTTTGTTCTGTTTTGGTCAGTTCTTTCGAGTTCCGCCTTTTAATTTCTATTTTATAATTTTTCTCGAGTTGCTCGACGGTGTTCTGTTGTTCCGGACATTTTTCTTGAATTTCTAAATCCGCTTTTTCTTGTTGGGATTCTTGTCGCTGTGTTACTGGAATTTCCATTTTAGTTGATTCCGTTTCTAACCTTCGTCCTATTACGGTTACTTCTTCGCAGCGTCCATTTAAATCAAATACGGCGTAACAAACAGGTGGCAAGTTTGTAGCCGCTACGCCCAAATCGTAACCGTTTATGTAAATACGAAGTTGCGATTCATGATCAATTAGAACGCCGATTGTGGTTCCAATAGAAAACGTAAAACCGTTGATGCCGTAACCACTACGTACCTGTAATTAATATTTTTCACAAAAATATAAAAAAGATATGAAAACTAATATGAAAACTAACCTTTCGTCCATTTTTAAATACACCATCTTTGTACACAATCCAGGAATGTTCTTTCAGGCATAATGCGTTTATAGGAGATTGAATGGAAGTTGGTGGTATGGAAGTGACGCCCATGGCTAAACCACAAGCCCAATCGGAATTTACTTTTTCGATCCTTATCTGTTAAGAAAAGAATTGGTATTTACGATTGTTTTGACACTTTAATCAAGCAATTATGCTTCGAGTACCTGAAAAACATGTCCTTTAACAAGTGGCTTATTCGAAACCACTACACCTTGATTATAACTCGCTATTCTTTTAGCCGAGAGTCTCCTGTCGGACAGTTGAATGTTTCTGCCGTGATGTTCGCTTAACGAGAGATCAATATCCAAACCGTCATCTCCTTGACCTTGACTGAGCAACATAGCCGAACTACTCATATTTTGAAATGACTCAAAACCCATCGGTACAACGGCATCTCCGGCTCCGGATTCCATCCCGTAGTCCCTGCAAGTGAAATAAAATTTTGTAAGCTTGGTCAAATAAAAATGCTAAAATTTACGAAACTATTGACTTACAGCCTTGATAACGTAGGAGTAGGTAGACCTTCTCCCAAAATTTCTAAGGAATCCTGAAGTCGCCCTGATCTGTAGGATACTAGAGGCGATTCAGTAGTAGCATGTGGCATTGTTTGTTTTTTCGTACTTGTAACTGAGATTTTTGTAGCTGAGCCAAAGAGATCAACAACCGCAAATACTCTCTGTAAAAAAATAAATGTGTAGAAAATTATTACGTAAATAAAACGAACAAATTTTTTAATTATTTTTTTAAATTTACAGACGGACTATAAAAAAGGCAGTGTCATTTACAAAAATGTTCTCAATAAATTTAAATAATTTCCCTGCTTTCAGGTTGGCACGTATCACGTAACTTTTCTCCTCCATTTTTAAGTATGTCGGCAAAATAAATATTCCCTCTTTTCTTTTTAAAAATGTTTTGTTTTGTTATTTTAAAATTTTTAATTATAAATTATGTTTCTCTCCGTTTTAAAAATCTAGTCATTCGCAATTTTCTATGTTTTTAATTAATTTTATTCTATGCGAGGTATTTATTTTACATTTTAAATTAAACAATGTCACATGTTTTCTTGAATCCTTTGTTAATGATAGTATTATTCTTGTAGCTCTGATGATGGTTGAAATAAAACCGAAACATGTCAGCATAGTATACGTCTAATTATTTTAAATAGTTCCACATCCCGAAAATCATTCGAAATTTTTTAATGTTTCTTAAAAAATTACCTTTGGTAGGTTTGTAGCTGCCACTCCCAAATCATTACCATCAAGGGTGAATTTCAATACGCCTTCACTTGTTCGTCGAACGCCAACCTTGAAAAAGAAAGATTAAAAAAATGATTAAATCTTTTCCCAATTAATCTTAACTTAAATATTCTTATTATTAACATTAAAAAAAAATACCTTGTGTCCTGGAGTTACCCATTCTAAACTTGGACAATAATTCGTTTTAAGTATTGTATGATTTCTTTTAACATCTCCTCCAGATAGATACCATGTTTCGAAAGAAATTCCTGATATAACAGGAGGTAAATTAGCAGCTTGGAAAGACTCCGACACCGGCATTGTAGTTACTCCAATATGAAGAGATCCGGCCCACTGTTTACACGTCTCCAACAAACATACCTATTACAAAAAAACAACAAAAGTTTTTAACACATAAAATAACTTGAAAGATCAAATTATTTTCTTTACCTCAAAATTTTCGTCGTTTTCTAAAGGCTGCGCACTGAATACAAGTCCGTGGGCATAATTTTTATTTCTTACGGCAATGGTATTGCAATTATCTAGCGTCACGTTTTTACCACAGCAACTACTTAAAGCATGAATGATGTGAAGCGGGATTTGAGGAGCGTTAATGGCATGCTCGCTGTTGATTAAGGTACTTGTAACGGGATTGGAAATACGATCGCCGGAATTAACAATAGAAACTTGAGCACACTGTCCGTACAAATCAATAACACCGTAAACATTGGCCGGGACATTATCGCAAGCCGGTCCTTGATCGATTCCATTGATGTAATAATGTAAAGTTGCATCTGCATGCCTCATCATGCCTACAATGATTTAATTTATCCAATTAAAAGAAATCCTTTTTGGTAAAATAAAAAATAAAAATTAAAAGCAAACCTATTCTGGTTCCCACAGTTAAAGTATCCAAATCACACGGATAACCGCTTCGAAGCGTAAAACCATCTTTCATAACAGAAGAACCCGATAACATCCACGTGCCATGATCCATATCAGTCATAGTACTCGGAAATTCAAATTCTTCAGGACGGATTGCTGTAACCCCAGCTTCTATGCTTCCACTCCATCTATCTACTAAAGTTTCAATTTTTACTTCAAACATTTCTCCTTCTCTTAACGGTCGGTTTGTAATAACTATGGCATGATTAAATTCTCCAAGAGTTCGAGGTCTGGATGCTGTTAATCCGTTATTGGATACCCGAGCATTACGTCCATGAATATGATAAAATCTTAAATCGCTGTAAAAAAAAAAGTTTATTCCATAATTACATCAAATTTAATTAATTAATTTGTTAATTTCAAATTTAATTCCATAAATAGAACTCTTTTTAAGGCAGGTAAACTAATAAATTGAAAATTAAGAGAGAAAAAAATTTCTGAGAAATTTAAGAGAGTAAAAATTTATCGAGTCGTCAACTAGAGGACATAGCCTAGAGGTAGTGCACTCGCCATAATAATGAGAGACCGAGTGTTCGATTCTCCTCGGCTGCTTTCTTAGGTTGCGTAAATTTTTCTCTCTTAATTTCGAACTTATTAATGTTTTTCCGTTCCAAAAATTAATAAATAAATACCTGTAAAGAGTTGTATTCGACAAACTAGAATTATCAGTATCAGGACTGTAATCCAAAACGTCGATTAACGTTGCTTGTGCAGCTTGCCCGTACAGATCAATTACTCCGTAAACGCATTCAGGTACATTAACAGCAGCAACACCTTGATCCACTCCGTTAACATAAAAATGCAATGAGCCGGTGTCTTTTCGCATAGCTCCGACTCGATCTCCAACCTAAAAATTTTATCAGTTAAAATTTTAATTTATTTTTATAATTAAATATGATGATAGTAGCAAACCTTTAATCGGTCTAAATTATGTCCATATTCATCGACTACAGTCGACCCGTTATGCATAACCCCGTTTCCGGTCATCATCCACGTCCCCGATCTGACATTGGTCATCGTGGAAGGATATTCTAAATCGGTTGGGCTGTGCGTAGTCACTCCTATTTCGATGGATCCGGCCCATTTGGTGACCATTTTGTCTAAACGGATTTCAAATAATTCATTTGGTTTCAATGGTCTATTGGTCAGGGCTACACCGTTGTTGAAGTCGTCCATTGCACTAAAAAAAAAAAAAAAAAAAAGATGCATTTAACTTAGCACTAAAATTAAACCTAAAGTAAATAAAAATCAATCATTCACTAACTTTGGTCGATGAACTGTTCTTCCGTTATTAATAACTGCAGCATGTGTCCCACATTTAGGATGGAATGCTAAACGATCGCTACAATCATCTTCAGGCAAGTTACTACTTCTATGAACGATTTGATATTCTCTTAACGATGTATTTCTTCTTGTAACTAAATTTTGTTCTTCTCTTTCGTCACGATCAACAATCGTCACTTTTACAGTCATCCCTAAAAACAGACATTTCGAATTATTCAGTACGTGTGTAAAGAGAAACGCAACATAGAAATGAAAATATATACCATAAAGATCAACTACTCCCCAAACAACTGAGGGTACTTTCTCAGCTGCAACGTCCTGGTCTAAACCATTAATGAAGTAATGAAGATTTCCATTGCTTTTTCTCATCATACCAATTCTATCGCCTTCCTAAAAAACCAACACTTCTATCATGTCAAATTCATTAAAAAAAAAAAAAGACACAATTACGAACTTACTCTAAGCTCATCCAAATTAAATTCACCATATTCCCTTCTTGTGCCTTTTCCATTTGTCAAAATCCCACAACCAGACATAATTGTTGTACCAGATCTCATATTGGTCATAGTGGCAGGAAATTCTAATTTATTTGGATTATGTGTAGTAACTCCAACTTCTATACTTCCTGACCATTTATCAACTAACCTATCAATTCGAATCTGGAAAAAGAATTGAAATTTCACTTAATGTAAAATTAAATTAAATTATTGCTTACTATTTCTTACCTCAAAAAGCTCATCATCCCTAAGTGGTCTATGTGTCATAACAACTCCATTATTAAATTCATCTAAAGGCTTTAATCTCTCTGCCGTCCTTGAGTTACAACTTAGTTTGACTAGTAAACCATGTCTAGCATGAAACCTTAATCTATCATTCATTAGTGGTTCAATTTTAGGATCTGACGATGGAATGTTCATATTCAGTGAAAGGTTGCTGACAAGATCTGTTATCTGGCATTGTGACTCCTCGATTAATACACTTCCTGAGTGATCATTATCTAAAAGAAGCACAAACGCATTAAGATTTTGCAGATGAAAATATAAATATTATTCAATTTTGGAGCTTACATTCCAGCTCATTTGTAGCAACTATTGAAACTTGAGCACATCTTCCATACAAGTCAATAATGGCATATACTGAATCTGGTATATTTTCAGCCGCAACACCCTGTGATTCTCCATTTACAAAAAATTTCAATTCCCCCTGTAAGAAAAATAAATAAATTAAAAAAGGATATTTTCTTCAAAAATTGAATGCAAAAGCAACACCTTCTCTCTCCTTTCATAAATGGGATGAAATTGAGATGAAATTGTAAAAAAACTAAATAATTTTTATCCGATAAAATCAAAAGAACATTTCTTAAAAAGAAAGAAAAACCACACTCAATTTCCTAAACAGATATCATTTCAAGATTATTGAAGATGCAGTTCAATAAGTAATTAAAAATGATTAATTTGTATTTTTTCCAAAAAATGTGTAATTTATTACCTTTTCCGTTCTCATAACACCAACTAAATCTCCTTCATTCAACTTATCCAGATCTGTTCCATAAGCTTCTTCTCCCAAACTCCTGCCATCTTGAATTATTGATGTACCAGACAATATCCAGCATTTGTGCTTCAATTCTGTTGCACTTGGAGGCAATTCCAGAATTTCTGGATCACAAGCTATCACTCCTATCTCAATTGAACCGCTCCAGGAATTAATCTAAAATACCAACAGAAAAATAATGTTTTGCTCAAGCTGTCATTCATTTAAAAGAAAAAAAAAAAAGTACTAATCTATGGTTTCTTTCAAAAATTTCGTCTAGAAAGTGACTGATTATAACTCAGGAAGGTTTGATTGGATAAGCCACTTGATATGAAACAATAAAACAAACCAAAGAAAGGAAATCCGTGAAATTTATTAGCTTAAAAAGAATATTTTTTGGAGACAAGAATTTCAAATGGTACTTTACCGCTTTTTCGATCCTGACTTGAAATAAAGTATTATCTGTTAAAGGTTCACTACTTAAAACTATACCATTGTTGAACTCTGAAAAATTTCGAACGGCAGTTTTATTGTTATTTGTTAAAATTATCCGCTCCCCACATTTTGGATGGAAAGCGGCCATTTCTCCATTTATTTTTATAATCGGTGCCAAATTTACAAAATAAAAACAACGTCGTCTGCATTGTTAGCAACAAGACGATTAAGAAATTAACGCAACGCGAAAATGTTTTGCTTAGAATCACAGCAGATTTTTCCTTTCTTTTTTCTTCGAACCTTAAACCCGGGAAACTGGAATTAATAAATAATAGGGCAAAATAACATTCGAAGACATAAATTAACATACATTTACGGCACATTAAAATCAAGTTGATTGAAACTTAACAGAGTAGATTCAGTTGAGATGACGGGATGAAATACTTGATTAGTTTGGAACGAAAAGCATCGATACGGTAGAGCTTGTAAAAAAAATCAATAGACTATACACTAACATCCAGAAAAAATTAAATAATTATTATTATTTCTTTATTTCTTTATTTATTTATTTTTTTTATTTTATTATTTAGCAACTTGCTAATAACAACATATAACAATATTTTATTCATTAATTTTTTATTGCTGTTGCATTGGCTTATGGCATGTAATTTATTAAGGTCCAAATTTTGCCAAGAATTAAGTATATTGATTAAATTATTAATTGGAAGCATTTAAAGGTCGGTCTACATAAAGTTGTAAGTTTTTTTTATTCTCCAGCTAGATATAAAAAAAAAACTCCTAGTATTTTACATAATTTTTGTTAACACAGGAATTTAAATAAATAAATTATTGTATACAGTGAAATAAATTTTAAATGAAAGAATAGAATACAAGGTACAATAATTAAAAAAACAAGAAAAAAGTCTAATCACGTTCATGCTAAAACGAAATATACAGCATGGAAAAGATTTTAATGAAAATTCCATTCCTCGATTTTTTGTATATGTATCTCATGTGCAGTATATGCAGTGACGCAGGGTCGCCTCTGAACTAGAATCATGATTAATTATGGCAATGATCGGGCTGAAGGACAAATGATTCGATGAGATGTGAGAACGACCTTGGAGCAAACTTATGACAAAAATGTCGGAACGGAAACACTAGGTCACTGTGCGAGACGTATTTTTTGACTGCAACGGTCAAGGATTTTTCGGGCATTATAATCACCGTCGGAATTGTTCTTTACACGTAAATACGTGACCGAACGTTAGATCATGAATCCCATGAATGAGTAAGACAATAAATTACTTTGGCAAAGGAGTCATTCGATATAAAAAAAAAGTTTGGCAATTTATTTGGCGCCAAAAAGTAAAAGTATAAAAATTCAAACAAAACGATAGGATTAATCATATTCAAAAGGGAAAAAAATGTTTAATGTTTTTTTTTTTTTCATAACAAAAAGATTTAATTTAAAAAAAGAAAAGAGAAGAAAAAAAAAATGTCAATTTTTTTTTGTTTGCGGTTTTAAGAATCTGCTAAAAATACTCTAACATTGGGGTTGAAACTGTAAGGGGTCTTGAAAAATGGACATGCCCGTATGTAGGAGATCAAAATTAACAACAAAAAAAAAGTAAAATCTAAAAAAAAAAAAAAAAAAATCTCATGAAACAACCTGTACCAAGATAGCAATACATTTTTTTTTCTTCCGAGTGACCTTGAATGTGAATCACTATACTTTAAACAAAATACTGATTCTTGGAAAGGATGATTCACCCATACTTATCTTGTTCATGTCTTATTTTAACTAGATAGTGGCTTGTAAATCCACCCTTAGAATATTTAAAATGGTTCCTATAACAAACCTTGGGCCTCACCCTTATAAGGTGTTCGTCCATTTTTAGTTTGGATGTCCTCAATTTTATGTTCTGAAAACCGATTTCAGGGGTTTTTAGCATACGCTGTTTTAAATTTCAATTTTTTTTTTTTTTTAACAAAAAATTAATTTATTTGGGCAGTTCTACCGCATTCACATTTTCCTGTTTTAGCATAAAATGAATCCAAGCTAAAATATAATATCTAAAGAACCTTATACCTAATTTTGCAAAAATCATTTAATCAAAAAAATTGACTTTACAGTTAAAGAACATTTACTTTTTTTTTCTTCAATTAAAAAGAATCCATTTCGAAAACGAAGGAAAAAAAATGGTTATTACATTAAAACAGGAAATAAAAAGATTTTTATTAGAAAAAGCGAATGCTTAAAAAAGGGATGTCTCAACTTATTATGTTCCGCCATTTCGTAAAATCATTTATAAAAAAGATTTGAAATTGTACCGTTCTTTTGTACAGTCAGGAACAAAAACCTTTTTGTTTTTCTGAAAGAAGAAGAGACGAGAAAACCCGTCAAGTGATATTTTAATCGGTTTTTTTCCATCCCTTCAAAACTCTTACAATCTTTCTGCTTATATAGGAGATATCTACTATTTTCATTATCTCACAAAAATGTTTTTAATTTTTTGCTTCTAATGGCGCAAAAATCAGTCCGAAAAACATTTTACCCTGATAATGAAGTTCGCATCATAAAAAAAAAGGAAAAAAAAAAATTAATGGCTTTTTTTTTTTCAAAATTACAACATTTCCTAATAGAACTAAATTACCTTGCCATTTATATTACAACCACTGCTGAAACGTTTCATTTTTTTTTAACAAAAACGAGGTTAAAATTTTCGAAACTTGTTGCACGTAGACGCGCATCCATCTGAAAATGAGAAAAAGAAAAATTGATATTAATTCGGAGCGACAAAACCCCGTTCAAATTACATTAAAATTCCATTTTCGGACATATGACCTTCTCAAGGAATAAATTATTATTAAAAAAAAAAAAAAAAGAACAGCGTTAAACTTTTTGGAGAATAGGGAAGAAAATGAAAATTTGGGAGCTGCAGACCGAAACATAACACACACGGGTTTCGAGGTCCTTAAACGTCTTTTAATTTATTTGTTTTCTACATATAATAATAAAAAAATTAAACATCCAAAAAATAAGTAATAAAAATGAGCGACTTTTTGGCGTCAATCGTTATACTAAAGTATATTTTTCAGCTTTTTAAAAAAACAGGACATTCTCGTAAAATATCAATACACCTGAGAAATCATTTAAGAAGTTGAAAAAAAAAAGTTTTAGCGAATTGTTAATTTAGCAGATTTACAAGCGAATTGAATTCCCTTTTGTATTCTTTTCTTTTCTAGGTTGTCGGCTTTCGCTTTTTTTTTTTTTTTTTTTTTGTCGTAGCATACACCTGTTGTTATGGTATTTTTTTTTTTTTTTTTTTGAAATATGGCCACGTGAAACTGGGCACCACAAAACCACAACATTTTTCGAAATAAAAAAAATACGATTATAAAACTTTTCTAAATCCTTTTTCGAATTAAAAAAAAAATGAAATGTGCATTGGTTGAAACACCAAATAAGAAAATCAACTTTCTTCGTATTCGATTTTCTGTCCTTAAATTTCTGACCAAAAAAAGAGGTGTAATTAGGAAAATATTAAATATTAAGTACTGCATATTAAATTGGACAGTGTTTTTCTAGGAAATCATTGCGAACTGCCTTGAAAAAGAAACCACAAACCAGACAAACAGCTAGAGGATCGTAACTATTAAACCGTATTCCGATTGACTTTTATATTTAAAAGTTCAAAAAATAAAATATTTCATCTGACTTAAGCTTGAATCTTGATTCACTCAATGGCTGTGTAAGAGTGCCCATTAAAAAGCACCCGAAAATACTCTTGCGACGATTTCCGGATGAAAAAAATTTAGGGTAGTCAAGGGTTTAAAAATTTTATGCAAAATTTTGGCAATTCTTTCAATCCATATTAACATAAAGAAAATATTCGAAAAAGTGAAGAAAAAATCAGGTGCCATAACTTGGATTCGATCCCAGTATTGCCGAATCAGCAGTGTTTATGACCAAAAAATGTGCCAGGGCACTTCAGTATTTTATTTTAAATTTTGGGCATGTTTGCTCCTAAGCTTAAGTATTTTTGAAGAATAAGTGCAGGGGCGAAAGTTAAAAATGAGGTGGGGTGCGCCCCATTCCGCCCCACCGCAAAAACACCAATTAGCCGAGTATGTGTGGGTGAACCATCTACTGAGCCACAAGCCTAGCCAAAAATTATTTGAGGTAACCTAATCAGAGGCAAGAATATGGAGTTTTTGAGGAAGCACAATCAGAAAAGAAAACGGCCAATATTAGAGATCCTAAAAGAGATTAGCCATTCAGCCATTTCCGGTTTTTCGATAAATCCGAAAAATAAATTTCTGTCTGAAATATTAATTTTTTTAAGTTTACAAAATGGTTCCTGACTGTTTATATTTACGTTCTTAATTTTCCAAAAAAATTTTTAATGGACCAATAATTTTCAGGAGAAAAATATCGTAGAACCGGAATTACAGGTATGGCTAATCTCTATTAGGATCTCTAGCCAATATAAACTATAGGCTCCGAGTAACTTTGACTGCAGCGCCAAAATTATGTTTAGCTTATATAAAAGCGATATTCCCGCGAACTAATTGCTTGAAGAAATATATACGCTTCTATAAGTCAAACAGGTATATTTAAGTGTATATTTATACGAAAAAAAGTCGCACGGAGCCTAAAAAAATATCTTGTCAACAGAGAACCTGTTCGTTGCATGAAGCATTTATGTTCTGGTATGAAACATTGCAATTTTGTTGCAAGTCAAAACTTGTTCAAAACATTTCGTTTTTCTGAGGGCAGAAAAGGAATTCTGAATAAGTTATTGTTTCTTTTTTTTAGGACACACTTTTATTTTTCGGAAAGCTCAGTCGTGGCAGCAGACTAATCGTATTTTATTTTTTACGGGTAAACGAAGACAAATCTCGAAACAAAAAATATTAACGAATTTTCGAAATTTTTTCCTGAAAAGTCCTTAATATTTTTTGTTTCGAGATTTGTCTTCGTTCCCCCGTAAAAAGTAAAATACGATTAGTCTGCTGCCACGATGATGATTTCTCTTACATATTAACCTTTTTTCCAGTCGGCGGTACTATTTATAATACCAATTAGTTTTATTGTAAAGGGATCGTCCATAAAACACGTGAGCACGTTAGGGGGGGGGGGGAGGGTATTCAAAATGCTAACTTTTGCTAACAAGGGGGGAAGAGGGGTTTTACATATTTAACGTGTGCATTCTTCTCATGTAATAAACGTGCCAAAATGAAAATAATTTAATTTCTTTGAATTATGTAACCTAACTCACTTAAAAAAAAAACCTGTTTTTTGCAAAGTTTAAATTCCGAAAATTTCCAGATTTTTTAAATGTTTAATATTAATTTTTTTTAAAAATTTTAAGGGGGGGGGGGGTCCCGAAATGCTAACCTTTGCTGACAAGGGGGGTGGAGGGGTCAAAAATGGCCAAAATAATGCTCACGTGTTTTATGGACGAATCCAAAATATCTTACTCAGTAACATATTATTTATTTATTTATTTATTTATTTATTTATTTATTTATTTATAATATTGGAGAAGCTAACAGCAAATATTTATGCCTTTTATTAGCAATCTTTGTCTAAAAATGAAACAAAAACAAAAGTAAAGTAAAATTAGGAGAAAAAAAAACCATGACCATAATTTAATTTAGCATTACTACTCTGTTTAAAGGACGTCATTCACGGTATTACGAAACTCCTTAGAAGATGAAAAAATGTCTAACTCCAGATGACATATGACATATTTTTAGGATATATCATTGGCATATTTTTAGGATATCTAGAGAGGTATTGGCCAAAAAAGTTTTTTAAACAATTTACACCAAAAAAATATGATTCTTGTGTTTAGCTTAGGGCTGCGTCTCTGCGAGGCAATATAGTTTGCAAGGATGCGGATGGTATGCCGAACAGATTTTAATCGGAATCGGAATCGGAATCAGATTCGATCGATAGAAACTAATCGGAATTGCGAAAATTTTTCGCGTAATTTAGAATCGGAATCAGAATCAGAATAAGATTCGAATGATAAGAAACTTGTCGGAATCGGCATCGGAATGGCAAAATATTTTTACTATTTAAAATCGGAATCGGAATCAGACTCGAAAGATAAGAAACTTGTCGGAATCAGACTCGAAATCTCATTTTCCCGATTTTTATCGCAACGTATGCTCATTACAATGCTTGACTTGACTAGACTTGTGTATCTCTAAATATAATTAAATTGAAATTGGAATCGGAATCGGAATCGCCCCGATTATATAATTTTGAATCGGAATCGGGATCGTAAATTTATTCTTTTTCACAGAAATCGGAATCGGAATCGCGTTTGAAAAATCATCGAGCATCACTGGAATCGTAATCAACATGTCACCCCTGTCAATTTTCAGTTCTCAAATTTTCTGCCCTTATTATTTCTCAAAGCTCATAAAATTTAATTTTTGGCTCAGGCCCACCAATAACACTACTTAATGTACCGCAAGACAAAACAGGATCATTTAATCAAAAATTAATGCGGGAAGAATATTATAAGGGTAATACTGATAATTAGAGCGATAAAAAAAGGTTTATAATAAGTAGCTACCCTTTTCGGACCGGGTGAAATATAAACACTTTAAATAATAAAAAAAAAAATTGATTCATAGAAGGAAAACAATTAATTTCCATGTTAAAAAAAAAAAAAATTCGGATGAGCTCTAGTATTTGATTAAACCCTATTTTTAATGAAAATTACAATTTTCAAACAGAGCATTATACGTGCCATGAGCAACATGTATTTATTCACAAAAAAAAAGGAAACTCTTTGAAATCACGTCGTCACAGGTGAAGATACTTCCTGGTGACTTTGTGGAAAACCCCCCCTGCGATAGCAAACGCACCCCTATACCGTTCAAGAAAGTGTTTTATCCCATAGACACGCCTCCAGGAACGTTTTGTTTAGGATCCCGGGGATGAAGGGTTCAAGACATAATGCGGAAACGTCAAAATTAATTTCGGTGAATAGGAAATTCCTGCCCCGTGATATATTTTGATCGAGAGACGAGGGCAGTGGCGATCTCGTGAAAACTGACTTGATAGAATATAATTCAAGAAACAGACGAACTCCCTTGACATTTTCTATACGTGCAGCTGAGGAAAAGAAAAAAAAAATATTTGAGAAAAAAAAAACCCCAAGCAATAAAACCGTATAAGAATTCAATCTCACTTTCAAAATTCTAAACAGAAATGGGAAAATAAGCCTGGAAACTAACCCGGCTAGAAAACCTTAATGGAATATAAATCAGGTATGATTTTTTTTCCATGTAACTTTAATCAAATCATTTGAATAATTTCAGGAAAAAAAATAAAATCTTTTAATAAAAAGTATTCGCCACTGGCTGAGAAAAAGGGACAAAAAAAAGGGGAGGAAAAAAAAATGTTAACAGTTATTCTTTTACAGGACAATGAACCATTTTTTTAAAATATTTTCTTATAATATTTTTGTGACTTATCGACCCCAATTCAACCCTTTAACCACCGACGTGTCCCCCTGAGCGATTATTATTGTTATTGTGGTTAGGTGTCAATTTTAATTCATTATTTTCACCGTGGGAGAACCCCATTCTGATGATTTAATGCACAATAAGTCGTTTGCAACAATGAAAGCAAAGATTGCTCTCAAAACTAAATCGGGAGAAATATGACGTCTCTCGTAAGGAAATTAAATTTAAAATCGACAGTAATCGAAGACAGCATATCCTAATACAGGAAGAAATAATAACTAATACGGATGGACGTTTTTGAATATGATGAAGTCCATTCAAGTTGGGAAAACGATTTCCCTTTTTTTTTTTTCTTATTTTCCCGAGCTTTCTTTTCTATTTTTCCTTTTCTCTCAGAATAGCAAACAGGAAATTATTATTTTAAAAAGTCTCTCTTTTTTGTCAAAGCAAAGCGAAGATCATTTGGAAAATGATTGCATTTAATAAAAAATATTTCTTAAAAGGAAAAAAAAAAATTAATAAACAACTAACTGAAAATGGGAGAGGATATGAAATTTCGAATTTTACAAACTTATTGAAGAAAACGAAGAATTAAAATAAAGTTTCAAAAAGTTTGACTTTGAAACTAAGTTAAACTTTTATTTTTTGATAATAGGGATGTGTTAGGCAATTATAGAAATAAATTACTGGAACATTTTTGTTAAAACAATACTCAGATATGTATGAAGGGACGTGTGGAGCTCAAACTTAACAAACCTAAATATCCCTGAAGATTTCTTTAAATAAAATGAAGCTCCCTAATCATTTCCAGAATAAAGGAATTTTTCCTTAAAATAATAAATTCCGATTTTTATCTATTACTTTTTTTTGCTTACCACCGCCTTCTAACAGGCCCTGGAATTGTATGTAGTGCAGTTCGAATTTTGTAAACCTGTCTCACGACCGTATAGACAGGTCCGGAAATTTCCCATACCGTTCATGTACAGCTTAACTACGCACATTTTAGTTCTAAAACGGGCCATTGATGGCGCTGCGATCTTCAGAGACGCAACATGTCTAATCTTTTAAGAGGAGATTTCACGGAATCCCGGAAAGCATGGCTGTTTTGTTTAACACTCGATTTACGGCACGATCATACATACAGGTCAGGCAACTGCTATCTTAAAAAGTGTCCCCCGAATTTGAAGCAGAAGAATAGTTCAAACTTTGCTCGATAGATGGCTGCAGCTGCAGTTAGGGAATCACGTGATATGCCCTCCATCATGAAAAAAAAGATTGTTCTGTTTATAAATGAGTTTTCTGGTGCACATTATTATTATTATTATTATTATTTTTTTTTTTTTTTTTTTATCCTCTTGTTATTAATTTTTTCATTTTTTTTTATTTTATTTAACAACAAACAACACTTTCAAAACACATTTTTCATGATGGATGCCAGATCACGTGATTCCCTAACTACAGCTCCCGCCATCTATCGAGCAATATGTAAACTATTCTCCTGCTTCAATTTCGGGGGACATTTTTGTCCATATGAAAGATACCCGAGTTGCCTGACCTGTATGTATGATCGTGTTTACGGGGAAAAAATTAAAATTTTATGTATCTAACGAACACTCCTTTGACTTTTTCTAGTGATTTTGGTTCAAGTTTCAACTTGTTCCAAGCAAAAACAAAAACCAGGAAAACAAAATCAACGTTTTTCGACCGCAATTTTTTTTAAAATGATTTTCCCGCAACCCATATATTATCAGACAAGTTGAAACTTGCACTAAAAATTCCACTATACATACCAGAGGAGTTCGTTAAGATACCCAAAATTTGGGTATTTTCATCGTAAATCGAGTATTAGAGAAAACAGCCATTCTTTCCGGTATCCGTGAAGCCTCCTCTTAAGTTGGGACTATGGCCGTCTATAAGGCCGTGTGCCGCCATTGTTGTTTACAAATCTCAACGACCAATCAAAAAGCTTCTCGCGTACAAGGGAACGTTCAAGTATTACGTAAGACTTTTTTTTCGGGTTTTTGGACCCCCTCCCTCCCGGTTGTAAGATATTTTGCCATACTTAGCTTTTGGCGAAGATGGTTGATGCGGACCCTCCCCCTAAAAATCTTAAGTAATACTTGAACGTTTCCCGAGTAGCGCTTACAATGGTAAAAAGGAAGAACTAATAGATGATTTCGACAGTGACGTATTGTCCCATAATGCATTGCAAATCGTGTCGTCTGACTGGGTAGATGCTAACAATGCTTTCCATAAGTTAAGTATAGACATGGAAATTTAAAAAATTCATTTTGCTCGGTTCGAGGAAAAATGCAGGTTTGACTTCGAAATTGTTTTTATAGAAATAGCTGGCATCAATTATAAGAATTTTCAAAATGAAATGCCTTGAAATAGCTAAAATGACTGTACCGCTTATTCTTAACTTACGAATCACACAGACGCGTCGTCTGCTTGTTTGTTCCTTTTAGTCCCAGAATGCTCTGTGCGAATTGCACTAATAGTAATAATAATAGCACTTTGTATGGCCGATTACCTTATTATAAGGAAAATCTCGTTACAAGTGCAAGATTAAAATTATGGCCAATACTCCATTTGGAGTACAAATATCCAATGGTATGTCAAAGAAGGAAGGCAAAAGGAAAACCACCTTCTTGGGGAAATTCTTCCTCAAAAGTACCATTGCAGTTCCTTGAATCCCGCCTTATGGCCGGTGGCAAAACCTGTCTTTGGACAGAATGACCAACAACAACAAGTAATAATAAGTAGTCAATTCCAAATCTGTCTATAGGGCCGTGCACAAAGTATGCTCTAACAGTTGTCTTTCAGTTGGCAGACAACTTATGCTCCACTAGAAACTTTTTTGAACTTGTGGCCGCTTTGTACAATAATTTTATAATCTAATAATTTAACTTTCTTTCAAAAACGTAAATAGAGAACAATTTCCCGTTGCTCTGTAGCACTAATAACTGAATTATCAGCTACCGACTTCAGCAACCATTTTGTTTGATTTATTGAAGTAGACCTAATAAAATTCTACCTAGGTTTTTCAAAGAGCTTCTCAAGTATACAATGATACATTTAATGGCATCAATTATAAAAATTTCCAAAATTAAATGCCTTGAAATAGCTAAAATCACTGTACTGCCTATTCTTAACTTACGAAACACACAGACGCATCGTCTGCTTGTTTGTCCCACTTTAGTCCCCCAATCCCTTGCGAAACTGGATCGTCGAAATCGTCTAGGTACAAACGCTAAACATAAATTTGCAGAGTTCTGCAAATGTATGAAGTTCTTGGTTAAAACGGCCCTTCCAAATCGTATAATTTTAACGATGTTCCTATTCATTTTAAAGAAAAGTTTAAATTCCCCAAGAAAACGTGTGTTATAAAATTGAGTTGTTAAAAACTTAAACTTCGTTATAAAATTTTATAACCGAAGAGGAAGACATCTATTTATAATTTGTTATAAAATTTTAAACGAATTATAAATAGATGTCTTCGGTTATAAAATTTTGTAACTAAAATTATTTTCAGTTTTTTTCTAAGTTTTTTTATTTTCTTCTAACGCTTCCCAATAAATTTTTCTATTTCTGTTTTTCTTTATTTCTGAGCCTTTGCAAAAATTAAAAATACAAGAAATAAACCGAAAATTCGGAAAAATCTGGAAAATCTTATGAGTCAAAATAATTGGCAACTTAAGAACCATATTGCAGCTTTTAACAATCAGTTGAAAAGTGGTGGAGTGGATAAAGGCGGCTGGTCAGTCGACATAAAGCTCGGGTTCTATTCCAAAAAATTGTAACTTTTTCTCTTTTTTTTGTCTCATGAAAAATGTTTAAAAAAGAGCCTATAAAGCCCCCATATGCTAAATATAGTGCCATTCAAGCATAAAATTAATATATTACACTGTTAAAAATTTTAATTATAAAAATGTATAAACAGTTATAAAATTTTATAATCGGCCAAAACGTTATAGAGTTATAAAATTTTATAACGCATTTTTTCTTGGGATCCGACCCTGCTTGTTTAGAATTTTAAATCTTTATTCAAAAATTCGCTCTTTGTGTCCAAATCTCTTATAAATCAATAATGAATTTTAAATTCGAAAAAGAATTTTATTAAAATGGAAGAAAAAAAGAAAGAAAGAAAAAAGAAATGCATTTTCGCGTTAATCATGAGGCTCCTTGGAGGATTTTCTAAATCCAAAATCCCCCACAGAGCTAGAGGTACAAGCAAAGGGTGGTCAAAACTCAAAACAGCCCCGAAATGAGCGAGCTTCCGTCAGATAAACTCGCATTGCATACCAATGAATCAAAACTGCCCAACGGAATCGTGTGAAAACCGAATCGGCATAAGCTAAATGAAGAATCCGGCTCCTTACTTAAAAGTGAAAATTATGAAGTCGTGTTTAATTACTCCGCACTAAATTCTTACTCCCCGCATAAGCTAATCGTAAAATTTTACTGCGTATATGAATCATTCCCGGTTTGAAAAGTTTCACCCTAAGAAGATCGATTCTCGAACGGAGCCCATACATGGGAAAACGTTTAATTTCGCTCTTGGAAGCTTTGTCCGTTCGAAAGCGTTCAGTTATGAAAAGACAGTATGGGGTAAATTAATTTTTTATTATTTCCCAATTTTGATATGAATATTAAGTGGCTCTAAAATATTTGTACCCGAAACTTTCGCGTGAAAATTTCAAAATGCTTATGGGAAATGGTAATTTTCTTTCTTTTTAATTTTCCCGCCCCACCATCCAAAAAAAAAAAAAAATGAAAAGGAAAACAAAAAATTCAGCTGGAAATTCTAAGTTGGATCGTTTTAATTTCGTAAAACGTAACCCCGTGCCGTGCCATGATGGTTATACCTATTTTCATTTCAAATTTCAATGTCCGGGAAAATTACGGGACAAAAGAAAAAAAAATGCCGTTAGTGTTTTGTTTTTTTCCAGTTGAGCAGTCACCGTGTTTTCCTTTTTTTTTTTCTAATGCCACGTTTTTCCTTAAAACTTTTTCGACTATAACGAAAATCGAAAAGAAAAAGCGGGATATATTCAGTTTTCGTGTCAAACGGAGATTTCCCAAATAAAATTGCGCAGTTATATATAAGACGAAAATTTCGGATCGTTATTTCCTTCCAAACGAGAGAATTTTCATGGCGCATTTCAATATTTTAGAATAATTATCTGATAAAGTGAGGGAAGTGTATGACGAAACGTCGGGGGGGTTGGTTTGCAAGTTAATTTGGGTTGATATACTGCATGCTCATGTTCGGACGAGTCCGATGGGGGCTTTGGGGGGAGGGGGTTCGGGAGAGGAGGTAGGTGGGATTCCTGCGGCATCGATCGATCACTCCGGACTGGGGGAGGTTGTCCAGCAAAGTGATGTCCAAGGAGCTTTACGTCAAATTCGCAGCTTCTAGGATTGTTTAAATTGAATTTGACATGACTGCAGTATGCTCTCTCATCGCTCAAGACCGAATTTCACCCTGGGGAATGTTTTCTCATTCTTTCTCCCATTTTTTATTTATTTATTTATTTATTTTTTCATCTTACCCTTTCCCCCCTCCTAATATTCTAATATTACAATGTTTTTATTTCTAAAGATTTTCAATAAATCATCTTTTTTTTAACTTGATTTGTAAATTTGGAAGGCAAAATTAAAAATATAGAAGAAAATATGTTGCTTTTTCTTTTTAGCAAAAACCTTTTTTTTTTTTCAAAGTCTTTTAAAAAAAATAGAATGTATGAAAATTCGATTAGTTTTACCCTTAAGCAATTTAAAAGCGATCATGACGTTTCCTTCCTACTGATGGCATTGAATCGAAGATAATACATCCAAGGTCTTGTCTTTACTATGGGAAAGTTCTTCTTAACACCTGGTGAAATCAAAGATGGGGTGAAAGAAATGAATTGAAAATTTGATAAACATGGCGAAACCCATGATTTATTTTTTTTTTTTTACTAAGGGATCAACCAAAAAAAAAAAAAAATTGTACGTCTCTCACCCCTTCGAGTTTAATAAGATGATAACGCAGATTGGATTTCAGTTTAATTAAAAAAAAAGAAGGGGGATGAATTATAGTAAAAATCAATCCCTCCAATGCGTCTCTCCTTTCCATCTTCAATTATGATCATGTAGGTACCTTAAAAAAAATATATTTCTATGATACGCCCAAAACTGAAATTTGCCGACTCCAGCAAATAAGGAACGAGAGAAAAAAAGTAGAAAATTACACATTGCAGACACAGACTGGGAATTTTTAAAGGCGCGAGCTACAGACTGGAAAGAGCGCCAAATTTTTCAAAAATTTAAATGCTGAACAAGTTAATCGAACAGAATTAAGGGCGCCAGGGTTCCACATCCAGGAAGGTGCACGGGAATTTCCCCGGTAGCTCGGGGCCCCTGTCCTTGCCTGCAATAGAAATTAAAAAAATGGTGACTTAAAAAAACAGTATAGTATTCTTTGGGGCTCAAAACAAATTCAATAATCGAGAAAAAAAAACCGAATTTTAAATAAAATATTTAAATTAAATTATAGTTAAAATATTTAAATTTTAAATAAAATATTTAAAATTTAAATTTTGTAACTACAATTTTGATTGTAAGGCAAAGAATACAAAACGAGCGCAAAAAAATATACGGCTACATCATTGGAAAAAAAAAATTAATTTTTGATTCTTATACTTGAGGATATTTACAACAGTTGCAGATAATTTAGTCCTTTTTCTATAAAAGAAATAAAAAATAAAAATAAAATAAAATGCATGTCAAAAGATTTAGGCCTATGCAATAATAGGCTGATATAAACAAAATCGAAAGGGTGCAAATTTACTATGGAACGTTAGGGTGCAAATTCACTATGGAATGTCGGACCAACATGTTGTAATAATTTGTTGGACCAACATTCCACATTAATTTCGGCGACGGACTAAAGTCTGCAATAGGATGCAAATTCACAATGGAATGTTGGACCAACATGTTGGTACAACAAGTTGGACAAACATGTTGTACCAACTTGTTGTACCAACTTGTTTTACAAACGAATAAATCGACTATTGCAAAATTTACTCCTAGGGTGCAAATTCACTTTGGAATTACACCGAAATTAGTGTGGAATGTTGGTACAACAAGTTGGCCCAACATTCCCCACTAATTTCGGTACAACAAGTTGGCCAAAACATGTTGGTCAACATTCCACAGTGAAATTGCACTTCTAGGTGCAAATTCACTATGGAATGTTGGACCAACACGTTGCACCAACTTGTTGGACCAACATTCCCCACTAATTCGGCTTAGGAGTGAATTCTGCAATACTCGATTTGTTTGTTTGTCAAACATGTTGGTACAACAAGTTGAACCAACACACTGTACCAAGTTGTTGGACCAACATTCCACACTAATTTCGGTGTATATAGAAGTCAATTCGCAATAGTCGATTTGTTCGTTCGTCCAACAAGTTGGTACAACATGTTTGTCCAGCTTGTTGTACCAACATGTTGGTACAACATCCCACAGTGAGTTAGCCCTACACCGAAATTAGTGTGTAATGTTGGTCCAACAAGTTGGCACAACAAGTTGGACCAACATGTTGTACCAACTTGTTGGACCAACATTCCATAGTGAATTTGCACCCTAAAGCAGAAAACAATGTAGGTGCCAACATTCTCATTTTATGTGAAATTCCATCTTTAGCAATATAAAAATTTTGCAGTCCCTATAATCCAGAATATGTATCGATCCTTTAAGTTCTGATATTGTAAAGATGTTGAACGATCAAAGCCGAAATGAATAAGGTATATACAACGTACAGCATTGAACGTACAAAAGAAAAAAAAAGTATTCCCCTTTATTTTCATTTCTAAAATTACAAAACGCAATGAAAAACTTGTTTAAACCGTTGTCTCAAATTTCTTGGCAAATTTTTTATTTGAATCGATACAGAAATCGATTTTATCGAAAAATTTTAGATTTCAACAAATCCTCAATCAAAGTCTTTATTATTCAAATGAATTTTCCTGTGGGAATGTAGCATGAAAATAAAATTTCGTTAAAATAAAATTTTTGTGCACCTAATTGAACAGAAATAAAAAACCGAAAAAAATTACAAATATTCGATTGAACAACACGTAACTCAAATTAGCAAATCCGTAAGTTCAGCATAAGAGACACAGCATTGGGATTTCAAGATTATCTGCTTAATTGCACTAATTGCAAAGATCGGGAAAAGTATTCAAAATTGTCGAATTAAACTGCAATCCACAAAAAAAATCATAGCTCATCCAAGGTTTATTAACTACGTTTAAAAAAAATTGACCAAGACAATGCATTCTGTTATAACGTGCAACCCTTAGAAAGATGAGAGAATACCTGTGGAATCGAGAAAAAAAAAATTGCTCGGGGCGAAACCAGTTCCACCTCACACAACACTTAAAAAAAAAAAAAAAAAAAAAAAAAAAACATGGGGTATAAAAACCTTTTAAAAACTCCGTCAAAACCGAGCGGAGCGATCTTATCAATTTCCATCTAACAATCTTATAAATTCGATCTTAATTTCCTTCCGTACCTGTGGTAATCATCCCCGAAAACAACGAATTCAAAAAAAAAAAAAAAAAAAAAGCTCAGCTTCAATGCGAAGCGATCACTTCTTTCTGTTAAGTATTTACAACAAGTTGTTAAGGGTAAGTATTTTTATTTCTTTGACCTACTTTCACTGACTCAACCCTCGAATTAAATGAGACTCTTTTCTTTCATAAAAAAAAAAAAAAAAAAAAAAGAAAAGAAAAAGAAAAATTATACGGCTGAATACTGAATAAAACTTTTATCAAAAGATTGAGTTTTATTCCAGACCTGCACAACTTTTTATCGTGGCAGTTGATTTATAGAGTACCGGTATTTTTTTTTCCTTTTTTATTTTTGCACTGAGCATCAAAAAAAAAAAAAATGAAGAAGTTTTCTGCATTACACAGTGTTTTTTAACATAGAAAATTTATTTACATCAAAATTGAAACGGAAAACAATGTTTAAACTCTTAATGGTATCCAAGGATCGAACCTTTCTAGCCCAAATAAATTAAGGAACAAAATTGGGAAAATTAGGGACCTTTTGGGGACTAAAAGCATTAATTTTTGAATTCTTTATTTAGGCTTAATTTGACCCCCATACGCCCAATTTTGATCCAATTTGACCAGCCGGCTGCATAGCACCAACTTAAAAAAACAATATTTTTCAATATAAAATAAGACGAAAGACAACGTGAAAAAAAAAATTAGGTTGAAGCCAAAATTTAAGCTAATATTCGGTTCAAATTTTTTATTTTGGCGCTAAGTTTCTTAAAAATTTTTTCAAATAGTATTTTATCCCAGTTTTTCGGGTCCATTTCTATTTCCAGCTACTTTCATTCTAAATGATTGATTCTGATGATCTCATTGGTTTAAAACCAAGCTAAGCAAGGCTGAACGAAAAATTTTACAAATTTTGAGAAAAGACGCAACTATTTTTTTTAGAATTTTAGCATCATTTTCTGATTTAATAAAATAATCCAGACATAAAAATTAAAGAAAAGAAAAATAGGGACTTTTAGGGCCTTTTTTCAAATTAGGGGCTTTGTAGGGACTAATTTTAAAAATAGGGACTTTTCCAAAAAAAAGGGATCTCAGTTCGATGCCCTCGTATCTGAAAACAGGGAAGCTTGCTTTTTTATAAAAGGAATTTGGCCCGGTTTTTTTAATGGTTTCGGTCTCAAAAAGAAATTATTTCAATAGACCAGCCCAAATTTTTTTAACGTTTTTTTTTTTTTTTTCTCCAAAATCACACAGAAAACTCCGATTTTAACTTTCTTTTATCAAGTCAATTTTAAATAAGTAAGAATATTCAAGAATCGCAAAAGGCTTGAAAATTTTTACAAAATACTATGCCATTACAGTCATTTATGCATCTGCAGAGAAAGGCAGCTCCAGAAATACTTGGCTCATACCTAGAAATCTCCCAAATTTTTCCGCTACAAATCAATATTATTAAATGTTGAATTCCAGCAGCGTCCCCTTATTACAGCGGGTGCTTATTAGAATTAACAGGTTGAATCAAACCTCGTGTAATAAAAAATATGACTTAAGTTCTTTCCGTCAACTCATAATATCAAAATTTCACTCTGAAATTCCGTGCGTCGGACGTGAATTAACGTACCCCCATATTGGAGATAGTCTGCTTCGAGTGTTTATGAAAATCACGTGATCATGTGACTGCAAGTTTACACACTCATGTTTGTCGTAAACTTGAGGTCACGTGACACTTCCATGTAACGTCGAAATAGACTAACTCCAATCATATTTACGATGGAGATACGTTAGTTCACCTCCCACGTACGGAATTGCCAAAATTGTTAAATTTTCTCATTTTTACGACTTAATTCCCGTTGCGGAGATTATTAGGATTAAAAAGCCTTCCAAGCTGCTTATTCGAATCAAATCAATTTCGGATGTGGTTAAAAATCTATTTTCCTTTTACTGTCATTATTTATGCTTTGTTAATCTGCTAAAATTTTTAATTTTCAATTTTAAATAAATAACTGGCTATTAGTTTTTAGTTATTTTTTTGCCCCTTAGGGCCGTTTCACATGGAGCGGATGATCCGCTGCGTTTTTATTACCCCAAACGCTCTGCCCATTGAGTTAAATGGAACCTTTCACATGAAACGCAGCGGATAGTCATCCGCTGGTCAACCGCCGGAGACACGCCGAGCTCCGGCGTTTGAAGAGCGGATGGCGTATCGGTATGCCCACGGAATCAAATGGACGCTTTCACATGATACGCGCGTTTTTATGACATTACCTGGTTTTAATTGCATTTTATTCAAAATCTAAATGACTTTTTTTTTTAATTTACATTTTCTTTAATTAATTTTTTTTAAATCGTATTCTTCGCGTCCTCCCGATTAAAATGATATAAAAATACACTGAAATACATGAATGTTAAGATAATATGTATATCATTTTATTAATTAAAGTTTTATAAATTTATTAACTATAATTTTTTAAGATTTTATTGATTTTTACTGAGTCACTGTGTTATTTATTTCCATTTTAAAGAATATTATTTAGTCTATACCTCAATCTTTATCTGGTCAACCTAACGGGCTTAACCGATTCGAATTTGGTTAAAAAAAAGAAGAGAAGAAACAGATAGGCTTATTTACGCGGAAAAATGTAGTTCAATAAATTTCAATATATATCAGGTCGACAGTGTCCATTGTACAAGTATTCCGAAAAAATAAGTTTTGAAAAAAGTTTCTTTGAAAAAACCGACAAAGATAGATATGCAGTCGTATAACTGTAAATTATAGTAACGAACAAAATTTTTATACCATTTTAATCGGGATCTCTTGAGGAATTCGAATTTTTCAAAATAAAAATTCGTACTTAATTATTTAAAAAAAAATTAACTTTATTTTTGGATAAAAGTAATTAAACGGAGCTTTCCATTGTTCAGGTAATGTCATAAAAACGCACTTCATGTGAAAGGCATACGCATACGCTAGTGCAATAAAAACGCGCGGATCATCCGCTCCATGTGAAACGGCCCTTAGAAAACCGTTTGATTCTTGCTGAAGCCTTGAAACAAAAACAGAGCCTAAGGTAAATCCGCGGAAGAAAAAATTTGTACCAAAATAATATTGCCGCTTATTATATTTAAAAACTGTCAGCATATAAACGCGGCTCCAATAAGCGGAAGCAACTGTAGTAGGAGTTCAAAACTGCGCATTGGCGGTATAAATTTTCAAAATTTAATTTATTAATTTTGACGTAGGACTACGTCTTGGGGCTCGGTCCTGGGGAAATCTGTCTTTCCGGGTGTCGCACTGTTCGCACCAAAAATTAACATTTAATCATTTTAATATTAAAACTTTAACTTCGAAAATTTTAAATAATATTTTGAATTTTTTTTTTTCCACTTTCGGTCGTTTTTAATGAATGCAAGGACTTAGAAAATTTCTTGTAAATTTTTCATTTAAAAAAAGTTAAATTTCAAATAATATTTAGACTATTTTTTTTAAACTTTTGGCCTTTTTTAATGGTAAAATTAGACGAAATAAACGAAAGCAAGGACTTAGAAAATTTCTTGTAAAGTTTCATGATACTTAACTTTTAAAAGAACCTGAAGTTGCTAAATAAAGCAAGGACTTAAAAATTCTTGAAATATTATTTAACTTTTTTTTAAATTCTTGCCGTTTTTTTTAAATATCTTATTTTTTTTTAAATTCATAAAATTAGACTACGTGAACAAAAACCAGAACTTAGAAATTTTGAATAAAATGTTCACTAATTTAATGTTGTCCTTTTTCCGTTAGCCAGGAATATAAGCTAAAGCGATGTTTTAGTATTAAAATTTTACCTTTGAAGACTTTAATTAAAATTTTGACTAATTTTTTTCAACTTTTGACCTTTTTTATCAAATCTTTTAAATTTTTCTCGCGCCAGGAAAATAAATTATATTTTTATCAAAAAATTCGAATATTTTGACCAAAAACAAGCAAAAAAAAAAAAAAAAAAAATAGCCATAAAATTATTAAATATGTTTCATTGCTTAAATTTAGCAATATGAGGACAGTACTCCAAAGACCTAATCCTACGTAGGGATATGCCCCCATATCCCAGTATGATTTTATTATTGTGAAGGCAGTCGTTTCAGCAAAAAATATAGTGCATTTTTTGAATATTCTTTAGCCTCTGCAAAACGATACATTAAATTACAGTCATTTTATTTATTCAATTACCATCAGGCTTTTTTGGCCACTTTTACTTTAAAGATTTTTAGCTCTTATGTGCTTACACTAGGTAGAATTTTACTTTTTGTAATACTGGTGTTGAAGCCAAATTTTAGGGACATTTTAAGCTTGATACCTCTTTATCTTCCTAAAAAATAGTAAATATATAAACAAAGGGGGGAAAAAAATCTTAATTTCGCGATTGTATGAAAAAAATGTAATTTCTCAATCTTGCCTGCATTTTGGTTCGAATGATTTGGGTTTGGCAGAATGTTTTTCCAAATCTTCAAACTTCCCTAAAGGTCTAATTCCTAAAAAATCAGGACATCAGATTTCGACTTGTTCATTTTCTTATCGTTTTTATTCTGTTTCCAAACTATTAAAACTCGGTTGGCGTTTTTTGCATTTTAAAAATGACCTGATTGATGACTTTCCCGACCGTTTCTCCTGAAAAAATAAATTCCTAATCCATTTTTCCTAAACATTTTGGTTTCTTGGTCTTTGTAATTTTTTTCCCAACCATTTTTTTCTCAATTTTCAATTTTCCTAAACTTTTTTGATTCCTAAAATAAAATTTCCTAATTTTTTAAATCCTTAAAGGAATTTTAGGAAATTTTAAGGAATCAAAAAATTGTAAAAAAAATTAAAATTGGGGGGAGAAAAATGAGTAGGAAAAAAATTTTAGGAACCAAAATTTTAAGGAAAAATGGATTTTTCAGGAAAGATGGTTGAGGAATTTATTTTCTTAGGAAAAATGGTAGGGAATCGATTGATGACATCGTGTTTCCCAAAAAATTGCATATTTAACATTGAAACTAAAACGGCAAGTCTGGAGCAGAATGGGAATCGTACTTTTTGCACTTTTGCTCCAATGTTTTTATTTTTGAACTTACCTTATACTTAATTCTATAATCTGTGAAGTAATTCCGCAAAGACAGCAACTCTGTACTGTTTTTCTGTAATCCTTACTTTCGGATGAAGAGCACCGCGAACATCCGGCATTTTGAAAATGCTTTCAACAAGAAGCTAAAATCAAAAAATTCGCAATCAGAGAAATGTCACAAAGAGAAATTTGAAATCACAGAGAATTTTTTTTTTGTAATATACCTGTAGAATGCAAACACATTTCTCTGTTTATTTATTTATTTTTTTTTCCGAACTGATTGAAGGATAGAGAATAAGAAAGATACGAATGAAAAAACTGTACATCTTATCTAATTTGTTTCTTTTATTAAATCGTAAATTAAAATTATTCCTGAGAAACAATTAGGAATATCGGGGGGTTGAAAAAAAAATATATACAACAAAAAACTTAATCAAAAAAAAATTGTCATGGCAATCTTTGATAGTAGCAAGTCTTAATCTTTAAAAAAAAAAAAAGATTGAAAGGTATTTATAACGTACAAAAAAGGAACTTTTTAAAAAAATTAAACAAACTTAATTTATACATTACAAAAAAAAAATCCTATTACATATTTTTCTCGTCATTTAAAATCGCTTCAAAACCGACTTTAGCCAGAAAAATTATCTTTTATTAAAAATTGGAAATCCCTTTCTTTTTTCGGCCAAAATCGACCTGAAAGCTTTTAAATCATTAATTTTCCATATACAAAAACAATCTTTTAATTTTTTTTTTTCAAATGCATCTCACTTTTGATACACTCAAACAGAAAATTTTGTTCTTAATAAATGATCTACAACACGTGCTTTTTTTTAAAATTTTAATAGAGATCGTTTTTACAATAATTTTTTTTTAGCTTGAGAATCGTAATTTTTGGAATGTTGAGAAGTTTTCTATAGTCATTTTTCAAGCAAATAATAATACAAATAAGATATTAAATAAATTTTTTACTTTTATTTTAAACATTCATTCATCTTTTTGCCAGAATTTATTTTTAAAATTTCTTTTTCTTTATTTTCATTTTTTTAAACGCACGTTTTTATTATTATAAAAAAATAAATATGGTAGAATCAAATCTCACTAAAATATCCTAAACTACAAGACTTGTTGGATCACATTAGGTCTTTTAAGAAAAGACTTCAGGCCTAATGCGATTTACAATGTTGAGATTCACACATGTTCAAAAAAAAAAATGAGTATTTTATCTTAAAGAATATTTTGGCACAGCGATTGGGAAATATAACAATAAATTTTTTTTAACAAACAAACAAATAAAAAAAAAAAAAATTGAAATTGAAGGGAGTTGAAAACCTGTCGAAATTTTTTTACCGCTCGTGTTGCAGATTCGTTCAAAAAAAAAAAATCCCCTTTTAGAAATCCGTGCGCGGTATGAAAAGTTTCTTACTTCACTGTTTATGAGGAAATACTGTTAAATAAATTCGTTGTGTATATTTTTCAAAACCATTAGATACAAATAATTCTCCCTTCTTTCCCATTTTAATTTTTCCAAAAAATAATAAAATGTTATAATACTGTGTATCGCTCAACAAATGAAAATTGATTTAACAGCAAAGCTAATACAGTGAAATCTCGTTGTAACACAATTGGTTTAAGCGTCTTTCAGCTCACGAAACTGAAAAAAAAAAAAATCAGTCTTTTAAGCTGAAGACTGGAATCTTGATCTCTAAAAAGGCGTTAAAACGAGGGTTTACTGCACTAAAAAAAAGGAACAAAATAACCAAAACTTAATAAGTAAAATACATAACATACATGGAAAAATAAATGTTGGGAGCATTTAAAAAGAAATTAAGTTAAAATAGATGAGCTTGATTTTTTTTTCTTTTTTTAAATCCATTTTTTACCATACAATAAGAATCAGTTTTGTTTTAAATTGTCGCTAATGAATAGAGATTTAATATCCATACCGCGGCCAAAAATGCCTTCCGAATATCGGAACCGCCCGAAAATAAAAAAAAAGGGGGGCTGACAGTGTATCAGAAAACGACCATCCATTTAAGCGAGCTTTTTTTTTTTTTTTATGACAGTACAAACAACTGACCAGTATCAGGGGAAAAAAAAAATAACAAAGTTTTAATCTTTTTGTAGTTTAACTTAAAAAACAATATTACACATGTTTTTACGCAATATATCAGAAAATATTGTATTTTTTGTACATATTATATAATCTATATTCACTGTATACATAAAACTGATCGCAGACGATGTCAACCGCCGAAAAGGATGTCATTTAATTTTGTTTTATCATTTGGAATGGCTGATTTCCAGTGCGCAACTGTTTTCTGTTAAAACAGTTTTTTTTTTTTTTTTTTTTTTTTGTCTTCTATCAAATTTTGGGCCATTTCAAAGCATAACAAAATCAAATGACTGCATTGATGAATTTATCTGTCTTAACGATATTTCTTTAAAAATTTTTTTTATTAAAGTATTTGAGCTTGTAAAAAAAACATAACGATACTGTTTAACTAATTTTTAATGCATTTGTAAAACTGTAACATGTAAATTGAACGACTATAATCAGACGATTTTTTTATTGCAACTGCCGAAAAAATTAAAAAAGAGCCGGAGAAAGTGTAAAACATTCTGTGCTTTTTGAGTATGGTTTTCAAAAAAAAACCAGAATGATTATGCGCCGTCCAAATTAGGTATGAAAAAATCAGTCTGCTTTGATGTGACGCCAGGAACATTTTTATCAAATTAAACAATGAAGTTCAATCATCGATTTTTATTTTTTACAAAATCGAATTAAAAAAAAAAATACGAATACACCGGACTGATCATCACAATATGTAATGAAATTCATGTATCCATATTTAATTTGACAAAAATTCTGAAGTCACTTTGTGTAATAAACTTGTATTTTTTATTTTATTTTACTTTATTTAAATCTATAGACGTACAAAACTAAATGATATTATAGTAATCTCTATTTCATTTCTTGCTTATTAATTTTTTTCTTTTTTTAAACTTTGTATTGCTTTCTTACTTTTTTCTTAAACTTTTTATTTATTTATTTATTTACTTATTTACTTTATTTCTTCTATAATATATTGCCGTTAATCAAATTATAACCGGATTAAATTGAAAAGAAAAGTTAGATCCTGCTTCTATTTTCATAAACAAGAATGCCCATTGTTTTATCAGAACCAGGATAAGTCTACATTTTAATTGGCTATTAAAAAAAATGAAAAATATAAATAACTAACGTTTTCTATTTGAGCAATTATTGAAAAAGTGAAGTCTTTTGTCGTTTTCATTTTATTTTTTCATAATGCAAACTGATAAAAATAAGATGGGATAGAAAACGCTTTTTCTTTTTTTTTTAATAGCTTCAATCAAATACGAATTGTAAGTAAATAAAACAAAAAAAATTAGTCTTGAATGATTTTAAGACCTTTAATTAATCAGAGACACCACCAGATATTTTATAGGGAACAATACGTTTCCCTAAAATTGAATTATTATTACACTTCTTTTAAAAAAAACAGTGGAAGAATAGAAGTAATGGAAAGAAAATTTTTGATATAAGTTTTAGTGCATAAAATCTGGTGATGCATCTCTGTTTAACAAAAAGAATCCTGCACTACATATTTTCCAGCTAAATTCATTTATTTTAATTTTTTCTTTCTTTTTTTTTGGTATAAAATACTTTGTGTCAGAGAGCTACCAATTTGAGAATTCATTTTCTTTTTGGAAAATCTACAAGCAAAGGAAACAATCGTTTTCTAAATTTTTTGCCACTTTAAAAAAGAGAAATAATGAACATTGAGTTTCTTATTAACCTGTGTTTTTTTCAAGAAATCTTTTTGCTGAGTGTTTACATCTCCTGCTTATGAACTGAAATTCTTCATTAAGCCACGAAAGAGGAGATATAATAACATAACTAATAACTACAAGGCCTAATTAAAGAGGCTGCTTTCATGATATGAGATAGCCAGAGTCATCAAAATGATTTTAACTTAATGATGAAACCTTTAATTCCTATATTAACAAATTGCTGATGTTTATGAAAAGGTTATGTTATGCTGTTTAATATTATCTCGAAAATGTTAACTTTGAATCTGCTTGTTATACTTGAACAGTTATTCTTCACTTTCAAGTCAGATTTTCAAACGATATGTGTTTGCATTCTGAATTGGTATTTATATTTATGTTTGCGTTTATGCACAGAGAGGACTGGCAAGCGGGGAAAAGGACTGCCAAAAGAATAACCAACAATAAGATGTCAAATTGTAACTTTCTACTAACCTTTACAAAGAATATGTAAATCCCATTTAACACGTTTGAGCTTTAAATCTTGTTAACAATGGAACAAAATATTTCATATTCTAGTACGTACTTTAGTCCAAGAAATCTAATATTTCTTCAAAAATAATTGATTTAAACCGGACAGCATGTTTGCAAACACTAAGCCGAGAAAGATGGCGCCACACGATTTCTGTTTATTACTCCGAATTCCGTTCAAGAATTATAGAAAGCCCTTGGGCGGCAAAGACTTCACACTGCGGCAAAATCAACATGGCGTCTTTCATCTTTATTAGTTTTATTTTGCATTGCATCGTTATTTTTGGTATTTTTGCGTCCTTCCTTTATATGCTTTATATAACGTGAAAATAAATGAATCAATCAATGATTTGTGATGATTTAATTGTTAAATGAGATGTATGCTGAAGTTACACTTTTGTTTTCTTTGTCCAGTTTTGTAGGAGCACAATTCAAAAGATTGAAAGGTAACAGTAATTGTTTTCTCTTTCCTTTATTTTCATTTGCGCAAAACAATAACACCAGGTAATCCGATTTTTATGCTACGCTAAAAAGGAAGTTTTTTTTTTTTTTTTAAAGAATAATTCCCACAACAATTTAACTGCCTTTTGAATTCTTGAAACACCTATTTGATTAACTACATTGTAAATGTAGTAAAAAGTTGTGATTCATTAGTGATTGGCTAAAAGTTTTGAAAGTAGCCTCTTTGGCAAATCTGTAAGTTCAAATGATTGGGAAGCTTGACTAACTTTGAAAGTGAACCCAATTTTAATGAGTTCTGAAATAAGGAGTTAAACATTTAACATGCTTGGGCAAAATGTCCAAAAACCTGGTTATAAGCATGAACTCTGCTTGCTTTTACCATTAATTGTTCATATCGATTAGCCCTGTTCGTCAACAGGAAATACTGACCATTTATGCAAGATATTTTGTTTTTTGCTCTTAAAATTTCCTTCATGGGTTTTTGAAGAAACTCAATGTTAATTTGCTTCTCTACAACTTTGTTGCAATTTTTTTTTTTTAAATCAAAAACAAAAAATAATTTAACACGGTACACGAATTTTGTCAACACACGATTTACGAAAAAACATTGCTTTATTTACTTATTATGTATAGTCCTTTTTTTTAATTTTTTCTTTTTTAAATTTTCAATGTAAAAAAATTAACTTTTCTTGTCATTAAATAGCTACCCCGTCTCTATTTTATCCTTGGCTAAAAGAATATCATCCATTGCTTTACTCACGAACTTTCTTTTACCATTCTTATGGGTGTCGTAATGCTTCAGCATATGATCCTTGCGAATAAAGCCTTTGCCGCAATGGTCGCAAGCGAACGGCTTCTCACCCGAATGGAGACACAAATGGCGGCGAAGATCGGTTTTGTGGTTGAAAGATTTCGGGCACATTTCGCACTTGTGAGGTTTTTCTCCTCCGTGCTTTTTCGAATGATCTCTCGCGCGGCTTTCGGATTGGAATCGTTTCCCGCAACGGTCGCACTTGAAAGGTTTCTCCCCGCTGTGGAAACTCTTGTTATGCTGAGTCAGATAACAGATCCGGTTGAAATATTTATCGCACTCCTCGCATTTAATTACACCTTTTTTAACCGAAGGTTGAGGACTTCCCGTTGAAGACACCAAATTGGAAGATTCTTCGGATTTCTTTTTAACTTTTTTCTTTTTAGGTTTTTTAACCGGTTCCATTAGTTCTAAGTTTGTTGATGTAGGAAATTCGATTGGACTTTTTGGCGGCAAAGGAGAATTCGAAGTTTCGCTTAGGGTATCTAATTCCATTTTGATATTCAGCAATTCCATCTGGCGCTTGGATTCGTAGCAGTTTTCGAACTCGAAATTTTCCGTTATCATCTCTTTTTTAATGCTATCCTCCATGTATTCTTCGCCGTATTCCGGTTTTTCAGTGACTTCCGTTTTAACAAATGTAGTATAATCCTGACAGTTGGCCGGTACGTAATATCCTTTCGTAAAAGGAGAATTATCAGGATAGGTTTGTTGGAAAATGGAAGTTTGAAAATTTGAAAAACTCGGAAGAGGAGTTGATTGAGACATTTGAATTGGATCCAGGTTACCAGTAATTGTATGGCTGTTGGTATAATGGAGAGTAGTAAGATGCTCTAGTTGGTTGGAGGGTAGCTCGCTTGCTGGCTGTATCAAAATGTTCTCCCCCATGAAGGTGGTCGTATGGTTCGGGGTACGTATGGAAGGGTGGAAAGGGGGGCAGATAGGCAGGCCCCCCGAGGGGGAGGCCGAGGGACCTGCCTGGAAGTTTGGGGACTGGGCAGAAACTTGATTTGTACTATTTTGTTGATTATGTAGAGGTAGTCTATCATATCGATAATATTCGTAATTTTGTGCTGCTGCAGGTAAATCGGGATTAGACGATGGACGGTTCAAATCTTGTATCGTGTAACCGTTTTGCGTCCGGTTATCGAATTCGCTTCCTCTAGCTTCAAAATTTTGAGGCCGATCAAAACCGGCTTGAGGAGTTGTCCTTTGATCGAAATTTTGGGGTGGAGTCCTTTGTTCAAAATTATTCGTAGGCCCGTTTCCGGGCGTCGTCCTGTCGAAAGCAGACGTTTGACTCGTTTGAATCATGTCAAAACCGCCGTTGCCGAATCCATGTTGTACGGGTCGATCGTAACTTCCATTAGGAACCGGACCGTTCCTCTCGTACATTCTGTCGTACATGTTATCGTTGCTTCTAGAGGAATCTCCTTCGTTGGCATTACTCATAGCCGGACTCGGAGTGCTCGTGTCCCCTTGGGGAGAGATCGATTTAGCTTTTTTAGATTTCGGTGCGGATGATAAATTTGGTGGCGGGTTCGGGACACCCGGTGGTGTCTTTGAACTGTGTATATAATTCGGATCCCGATTCGGATGGTGGTGGCTGCTTATTGGTAAAGTCGCAGGGTCCGGTTGACCGCTTTGCTTCACCGCGTTTTTATGCAGCGTAGTATTATAATGTCTTTTTAAATGTCCACTACTTGTAAACCATTTATTGCATGCCGAACAATTGTAAGTTTTCGGTCTTCTAGCTTCGTTCGATTTCCACGATTCACCCTTAGTGCCTGTTATACCAGAATGAGGTAACGAGTTTGTAGGATTCGTTAGTTTAGGACTAGCTGAATTAGGAATTTGGTTATTATTAATACTTTGATTAGGAACATTCGACTGTTGAGGAAAAGTTTCCGCTGGGAAATTTCTATTTTGGAAATTCGAATTCGGAACTGGGCCGTTTTGAGGCGGATAATTTTGAGGGGGATTAGTCGAGGAAACGAGATAAGGCTGAGGCTGGGGCTGAGGGTATTGAGGTTTAACGTTGTTCGACCAAGGTGTGAGCATCGCGGTCACCGAATGCGGATTCGCAACCGGAGGTACCGGGCCGGATTCTTCTTCTGGAGATCGAAACACTTTTTGTTGAGAATCTAAATCTAAAATATCCGGCGAGTCTTGCACCACTTCCGATTTTACTGTTTCCGGTCGGAAAAACGATTCCGGAGTTTGAAAAGCACTAGAAGTCTGATTATAAACCATCGGCGAAGGTGCGTGAGCTGTTTTTATGTGCTCAGTTAAAGCCGGCTGGGAATCACACATGAATCCGCACTTTTCGCACTGAATCGGTGACGGAGGGCGAAAACTGTTCGGTGACGACGAACTGACGCCGTTTTTATCTAGCGGGTAACAACTTTTATTGAACATACTAAAACGGAATGGCGTAGAGGAACTCGGAGAACTAGAACGATGCCCGGCCGTTGGGAAATCTGCATTCGGTCCCAGAATATAATTTTCTTGAGGTTGCTCGGAGTAGAACGGTTGATTCGGGTCCATCGGGGGTTGAGATCTAGGCGAGCGAAGGTTTCCAGGGTAGTTATTGTACGGCATTTGATACGGTTCGGAGGTTCCATTCGAATAGCCGAAAGACGTGCTCGAAGGAGACGGACCCGGGTTATTCGAAGGCGAAAAACGCTGAATGTCGTTTTGGTACGGACTGGGAGCACTAGAATAACTAGCTGGGGTGTGAGGATGTGTAAAAGGGCTGCTGGTTGGTGGATAACTCGATGTCGAACTCGGCCTCCCCGTTCCTGAAAGTACGGTTGGTTTCATATCCGTGGAATCTGCAGGAGCCGCAACCGGATTCTGAAACTCTCGTCTCGATTTAACGTTGTTGTTCTCGGAATCGGTGCGGCTAGAATCTGTAGCCGCAGTTGCCTGACTAGCCCATTTTGTCAGCAGATTCTCTTTATGGTATTGCAGATGAACTTCTAGAGATTTTAAACTGTCGAAAAATACTCTGCAATCTGGACAGTGGTGCACATTTCGACTGTTGTCATTCGACTCTTGCAACGCCATCATGAGCTCGTCATAACTTTTTTATATCGATTATGGAACTAATTTTGTACATTTTTTTTTTTTATATATTATCCAAAATTCTTCGATTTCCTTCTCGTATTTCAAAAATTTTGATTCGAAATTTTAACTTTTTTCTAAGATAAATCTTTTTTTTTTTTTTTTTTAACAGAAATCAAACGAAAATAAAAACGACAAACTTATCTTGCTCCGTCACATTTTTTATAAATTCCTTTTTATACTCTTCCGGTTTTGTATAAAATGTTGCAATGTAATTTTCGAAAGAGGATGGAGCGCCCCTCAACTACATCCATTTCTCCGACTTGTTCTTTTTTTTTCCTGGAGTTGGTGGTGTCAATCTAAAAGTAGAAGAAGAAAAAAAAATTGTTACTAAAATAACAGACCACAGAAATTTTTAAGAAATCATTTTTAGAAAATTAAAAGAAAATGTTTTCACAGTTTTTAAATGAGAAATTCTTTTAAAAAAATTAACGAAGCTTATGTTATGTTATATCTAGAGATTCCTCCCGGGATTTCCCGCGGGATCCCGAGTTTTTTTTGTCGAAAAATTCCCCGGAAACATTTTTTCTTAACTAGTCGGAAATCCCGCTTCCCGGGAATCAAATTTTTCTCATTTTCGAGAATTTCCGATTCCCGGGATCGACCAGTTTTATCCCGGGAACGGGAATAATATCAATTTTATCAACTTTTTGACCATTTATAACAAAATTTTCAATATTTCAGAAAAAAGTTATAAAAATCAGAAATTTTTTTTCGTAATTTGCCAAAAGCGTGCCCTTCAAACAAGATAAAAAAATTTTTTTCTACATGGCTCCGCTTATTTCCGAACTTACTTCCCAAAAATACGGAAATCAGGGTTACTTTCTTTTCTTTTCGCCTTCAAAATAAATTCTAGGTTTTCCCGGTATTCCCGGGAATTTAAGTGTGTCAATTTCTCGAATCCCGGGAAATGAAAAGCTAACCAAAACGGGAATTGCTTTCTCGAGATTAATATTTTTTTCAAAAACGGGAACTCCCAATTCTCGGGAATGAAAATGCGTCGAGAATTTGGAATCTCTAGTCACATCGCCAAGAAAATTGCAGAGTACAATTATATTTTGTTTTTGAAAATTAAAAGCGATAAATCAAAATTTAAAGAATGATACCCTTAAAAAATATTTAAAACTATTTTAATGTTTGAAAAAAAATTAGGCCCTTTATAAGGTTGGCTTAATAAAGCTGTATAATTTGTTTAATTAAAGTAACCAATCTAAATTCATTATTATTTTTACTTTTTTTTCTATTTTGCTAAAAAAGACTATTATTTTACTAATGCAATGTAAAAAAAACTGCTGGCTAATCTATAGATTAAAGCTTATTTTTTTGGAGAGCGCAGAGCGGCAATTTTAAGTAAATTAAAAATACACCTACTGTTTTCAAATTACGGCACCCTCAAAAAATTTTGATTAAAACTGTTTAGTCGTTCCAATTCACAAGCTGATTTAAATCAAAACAAGAGTTTTTAGAAAACTTGCAAGAAAATTTTTTTAATGCAGGTATTAAAAAACATTTGTTCACATATCTACTAAACTTTTTGAACGTCTTCGTTCTATAAAATTTCTTACAACTACTCCCTTAACGAGGTTTTGTATTTCAAGAAGCCCAAAAAATGGATTTTTCGTCCCCTTGAACACTTTGTGACTTGAAATTTTTTGGGTAAAATATTTTGAAGAAATTTTATTGCTGGTTTTTCCACTCTTTTTGATGTCCAGCTGAACGAAATGATTAAAAATGCAGATAATTATTGCCATATATATTTAGTTATCAAAAATCTTTTCATTTGGTTTTCTCTTTTTAAGTTTAAAAACAGGGGATGAACTTTTTTTAAAAATGTTCTTTGACCGATTGCAAAGGGTAAAGATTATAACATTTAGCAAAGTCACAGTTATAAAAATATTGGTTATCTTTTAATTTTTTTTTGATTCATCTTAATCGATTTCTAAGAAAGGTAAAAATTTAGACGAATGCCCCCCCCCCCCCCCCCCCAAAAAAAAAAATAGAGCAAATATAATTAAGTTTATTTATCACAATAAAAGTTTATTTTCCTTACTATAAAGCCCTATATGGGCCTGAAAAATATTACAATCTATTAAATGGATGATTTATGTTATAGAACTTGAATTTTTTCACAAAAGCTTGCCTGTTTCAAAGGAAGAAGATAATTCAAATGAAAAAATAATTAAAAATTTTAATTTTAAATTTAAATAGTTAAAAAAAAAAATAGCCGTTCCCTTTTAATCCTTAATCCAACTTGCAATTTAATAAGAAATCCAGTTTTCAAAATAAAGTGTAAATTAAGGAACTCTGGTAGAAATCATTATGAAACGGATCGATCTCGGTTCAATTCGGATCAATATCTGATCCGAATATTAATATCTATCAGGGAATTAATTTTATTAACTTTTTAATTAACAAAGATTTTTAAAAATACCAGGGCTGCAATTCGGATTAATTTTTATTCGGAATCAGAATCAAAATCGAACTGCTATTTCAAAAGTAATTGGAATCGGAATCGGCATCCACATCCAAAAAAATATTTTCAATTCAGATTGTCTTAAAAAGCACGAAAATACCGTTATTAGAGTTATCAATTTTGGTTGAAATCGGAATCAAAATCGGAATCGGCATCGCTAAAATATTTGTTAGTTGGAATCGGAATTGGAATCTGAATTTTTTTTTCACCTTTCGCAATCGGAATCTTACTCATAAATCGTCAAGAATCTGCGGAATCGGAATTGCAACCCTATGGAAAATACGGGAGAAAAAAAAAAAAAACAAAAAAAAAGTGATATGAAATGATGCAATAAACGAAATTGAAGGTGAATATCTTTATGCTAAAGATTCAAAAAGAATTAAAATTTTGGAAAATAAGATATTGCTAAAGACAAGTAGTTTTGAAGAAGATTCACCTGTGACAGTGACCCTTCTTAAAATCGTGAAGCGTAGTATTGGCGTTGTTAATCCTCTCAGAAATGTGACATACTAGAGACTGTCATTTTTTCAAACAATAGGTCAGTCCAAAACTTGTTTTTCAAAAAATAATCTACCCAATTATATAAGAATCCCCAGACTATACAAAATTTCAAAGACGTCTTTTAAAAACGAAATTTCCTGTACAAACCCATTCCAGACATAACGGTGAACATACATAATAAAAAGAGAAAGGAAGATAATAAAGAAAAAAAAAAAAAAAAAGCGCGGGCTTGATTTAAAACAAGAAAACATTTTCCACATTCCTCTCACCCTTGAAGAAGAAGCTTGTGTGACAAACAAACAAAGCAAATGCAAACAACAAACAAAGTTATCAGAACATTGATAATGAGAATTTGCCTCAAATGCTGACGTTACAACCAACTTTTTGAGGTTTTTAAAACTTAACATCCTTAAAATCTTCACGAAGAGAATAAGAAAACTCGTGGGGGAACTCTTATGTAATTACCGTCGTTAAGATTGACTTTTAGTGGATTGAATATATGAAGTCATAAAAAAGTAGAAACGAAAATCGGAATAACCAAAGGGTGTGGCTAGTATTTTTTTTTTTTTAAGTCAGAAACCGCCGGATCCTTGATCGGTATAATCAAGAAAATCAAGTATTAATAATACGGGAGTAAAGTGAAAACACACAAAGCTTTTAAAATAATGCAGACGCAAAGTTTTTAACTGCGTTAATGCAGAGGCATTTACACAGCCCCCCAGCGCAATAATTCAAAACACTGAACCATCGGTTCATCGAAAAGTGTGATCTTATGCGCCTATAAAACTCATCATCGGCACCGAATTCCAAGAACCGGCTCGCAATCTCATCATTCGGAATCTTTCAAAAGAATGACATGAATCATACAGTATTTTTTTTTTTTTCTAAAATATTTATCAATGCATATTTTAAAATAAATTAATTCGGACTTATGTAAAAAGGCAATAAAAGAAATCACTAACAAGGTCTGAAAAATCCACAAACTCGGAAGCAAAAAAATAATCGAGACCGGCAATCCTCCATGATATCCGTCATGATTCGACTTTGGTGGATGACTCAGAAAAACAACTAAGAAAAGAATCTTATTAGCTAAAGAAAAAAAAAAAGAAAAAAAGAAAGAAAGAAATTAACAAAAACCTGCGCAATAAGAAAATTCTTTTCCGAAAAAATTTCTCAGACTTAAAAAAGAAAAAAGATAGTTCTCATTCATAACATAACATTTTGTTTCTTTTTTTTTTTTTTTTTTTTTTTTTTTCCCGCACGTTTTAGTTCATTTTTTATTTTAAATCGTAGTAGTCTTATTAGGTTTCCCCCCATAAAAAAGAGAAAAAAAAAAAGATTTCTTTCCTTTTTTTCATTATTCTTTCTCTTTTTTCCCAAGTCCAATACGCATGCGTTCCCGGTTTTTTAATCGATTCTATTTTGTTTTCAAGATTTTGAAAATGTGACCATAACCGGATCTCAAATAACGGTTCTTTTTTTTTTCTTCAAAAAAGAAAAAAAGATTTTAGACAAAAATATGGTCGCAATAAATCACTCGCGCTAATTTTAGAACATCAGACCGTATTTCGAGTTTTGGTGAAAACTTTTTTTTTCCAGTTAATTAACAAAGCTAATTAATAATTTTCTTTTTCTTAAATTGCACACAGTTTTGGAAAAAACGAGATTTAAAAAAAAGACATACCTTGATGGGATGAAAAAGCGAAAGTAACCAAAAATAAATCCATAATAAATGTCCGAAACACTTGTCCAAAAAGTTATCCAAATATTATTAACGAAAAAAAAAAAAGAAAAAAAACCAATCACTTAAGAAATAAATGAAAACAAATCAAGTTTAAAAAAAAAAAACAAAACACTTCCAAATCGTTTAAAAAAAAACAAACGTGAAACAAAACAGGGGGAAAAAATAGAAAACTTTAAATTTTGACGTAAAATTTTGCAAAAATTTTGTTAAAAGATTTCACTGCGATCGTAACGTATAAAATGAAGGAAGGGACAGGCCAGCTATGGTCCAGCGTCGTGTGCGTATGTACCCCCTCCCTTCCCCTTCAAGCCAACCAACCCCCTCGTCCTCAAGTGGTTCAAACATCCCCACTCTCCACTACAACATCATCCCTTCTTCCTACCTTGCTTCGTAGGCTAAGCACTGGCTCTATGTGCTTCACTTTAACTTTTTTTTTCTTTTTTTTTTTTATTATAAGTAATCAGATTGGAAATTTTAAAATTTTAAAATTTTTAGTTTTTTTAGAAGAATTCCCGTTTTTTCCCTTAATGATCTTTACGGTCAAATACGGAAAAGAATTTGAGAGAAATTTTACTTTTATATTTATTTATTTTTTTTTTTTACAATTTTCCTTGAAACCAACCCCTAACTCGGAGTGGTCAAGCATGATTAATAATAGGGGTTTTTGGTTTCTTCTTTTTTTTTTCAGGTATTGAAAAAGGAATATCAAGGAGGCTTCGTCTATAAATCATGCCATCTTGATTTTAATGTATAATTTCCGTTTTGAAATGAAAGTTTTTTTAAAAATTCTTTTTTTAGATTTGTTTTTTCTTTTTTTTCGTTTATGCACAAATTTTTATCGCCACAAGTTTTCAACTTTTCGTACTTGAATCGTTCCTTAAAAGTTGCGGAAATATACGTCGAAATCAATCGTAGCCAATACCGTCTTATTCGTTGGACTTATATAAGGGCGAGTTTTGCAAATCCCCATCGCAATTTGCATTACTAGCTAAATGTTAGATATTGAAAACGGTTGGGAGTTAAAAGTCTTATTTTAAAGTGCGTACAACTAATTTAATGCTAAATCAAAGTTACGACTAAAAGATTGGAATATGAGCCCTTTAAAAATAAGGAGATATGCCTAAAAGAAAAAAAAAGTTATTAGAATGAAATATAAAATGAATTTATATGTTGTTTGGGTTATAAAATTTTTACTTGGGAGCTTTTTAAACTCGTAGCAGAAAGAAACGAATAAAAAAATGGACGAATTTTTTTTTTTCAGACCATACGTGAAAGACGTTCAGCATTATTTATATTTATTACAGCGATTTTTTTTTTAATATTAATTTTGCCACTGATTATATTCAAAATTTTAGAGTCTTTTTTTTTATTCGATTATTACAGAGATAATTGCTTTCCAAATTTTAGTTTCAAATTGGAATATAACGAACTTGTAAAATAATTACTGTATATTTTAAACTTTCAGGTTCTGAAAAACTCGTGGAAAATTCGGAAAATATTTTTCCTTATTTTTGAATAATTTCGAGTATAAAAAATATCCCCCGCCCCATAGATACTCGCTTTATGCGTTGAAACTTGAACTGAGCGCTTACCGATTTTGAGTATAGGCAACCCGCAACACACGCTTGCATTAAATATCCCGTAATTGTTTTTATTATTGCAGTATAATAAATAAAATTATGTATTTTTTATACCGACACCTCCAGATGAGGCAAAGGTCTTTAAAGGGTTAATCCAGTTTTAGTTGCAAAGAGAGAGGCCCTGTAGTTGAAAGGCTGAGAGACGAAAAATTTAACAAAACAATTCTGATATTTTTTTTTACAAATAATGCGAAAAAGAGTAGATTTACTACTTTCCGGCACCTAATACAGCAATCTTTAGAAGAAGCATTAGACGACTGAAATTAGCTCCCCTCAACCGGTTGAAAACCTAAGCTCAAATCTCACTGCAAATTTTACTGTAAATGTCGAGGTTAATTTAACTTTAAATAAATAGTATATCGTTAACCTGGGGAGGAAAATGAATTTTTCCGTTGAGGTTTAAAAAAACCAAAACGAAAAATTTATTTGACTTCCTAGGCTAAGCAAGGTACTTTTTTTTTACGAACCAATGCTTAATTATTCAGAAAAACGACAGAAAATGATTTGATAAATTGTAAAAAAAGTTTTCCATAAACAGGTTTAACCTTTTTTTGCCCTATGCGGAAAAACTCACTTTCCGCAATGGTTTACGAAGCGGAAAATGGTTCTTTCCTACTATGAGTAATGAAAAAGTCAATTTCAGCAAAACATTTGAATTGATGACAACTAATAATGTTTAAAAAGGGGAAAAAAAAATTTAATTTGATTTTAAAAATAAAGCAGCCCAGTGGGCTCATGGCCAGCACACCCTGAAGCTATTGTTCTTGCCCGGTTTTTAACCCTCTACCGGTACCAATGACCTTTTGGAAACCTCTGGTATTGCCAACCAGAAGTAGTAAGGGCTATCGTAATTGCACCCAAGGTCAAATTTATACTTGTTACGCTCACTTCACTGCACCCAAAAAAAAAAAAAAAATCCAGCCCCAAAAATAAGGACGGATCGATACAACCACTAAATACACGACGAGAGAGTAGCTAAAAATTATTTATTCCAAACAGATTCTTCGTAACTCTACCAAAAATTTTAAAATATTCTTTTTTTTTTTTTTTTTTTTTTTGTTAAGTCCAATTCATTTTGGGTACCTAATTTTCATTAATTTTTCATTAACTTTTCATTAACATCTTTTGTAGCTTTTCGTCAAAAATTTGCACTTATGACTTATCGTTCGAGATTTCGCGGCCTTAGAATACAAAAGTCCCAAATCGGCCACTTCGAAATTTTACAGGACAGCAATTTGAAAGTTTGATATAACTTAATTACTCTTTGGGTATTTTTTTTCTGTCGAAAAATCGTGATTCTGTAGGCAATTTATTAAGGATTAAGATGTTAATTAAAAAAAATAAAACACTGTAATTTTTGAAGTTCACTATAAAAAGGACTTTTTAGTGACTTTCATGACTTCAGAATATAAAAAACTAATCCGATTTACAAACTTTAAATCAAAAACAACCGAAAATTTTGGTTTTTTTTTTTAAAGAAGTCGCCTTCTTTTGCGTTTTCCTATCCATATTTTTAAGAATTTTGCCAAATTTTGCTAATTTGGCCATGCACAGAATAAAAAAGGTTTCAAATCGTTTCTTCTTGAAAAATTGGATTACAAAGGACGTAAATGGACTTTTTTCATTTTTAGAGTTTTGCTAACTTTGGCCAATTTGACTAAAACCAATTGGGCATAATATCACAAACAAATAATGATATTCTCGGTAAAAAAGATAAAACTTTTAAGTACAGAAATGTTCTTTTATACGAAAAAAGTCGATTTGCGACCTTTGTATTCAAACTTTTGAATTAAAAAATGGGATTTACGACCTTATGCATTCCGAAGTTAGGGAAAACTATCAAATGTAGCAACATTTTGAAAACACGAAATGAAAGCTCTTAAAAAATATAGGCGATCGGTGCAAAAAATAAACGAAAATTTTTGGGGGAGGTCAACTTGGGACCCTTGTATTCTAAGGTCGAGTAATATTTTGCGGGTGACTGTACCGCATTTCATGTTGTTTACATAAATTGACTAGGTCAGTTTAAACCTAGGTGCAGTTGACAATGCGTCTTCGGTGCAGTAGACGTATTTTTACCTGAAAGTGAGTGCAGTTATTGATGTATCCGCACCTTGTCATTGTTTTTACTGATTCCCCAGCCGAGGGAATAGACAGGCCTATATCTGTTGAATCAGTTATGGAGTAAAAAGTTTAAAATCTGAATCCAGTATCTTACGACGGATATCCCATTTACGATCATTTGATTATAAAATCTAGATTTTTTTTTTTCTCCATCAAACTGCCCATCGCAGAATTTGATTTTATGACTGATGGAATGCGAAGTCCGACGTAATAGAGAGCACTTAAAACCCCTTTAATAAAATCGAGATTTTAAAAGAAAAAAGTTACGGATTTGCTGTAATACATACAGCATCAACCATCCATAAGCTTAAGCTTATGCTTAAGCTTATGTGCTGTGCTACAGACTTAACCAAAAAAAAAAAATTATAGTTTTTTATCAGTTTTGAACCGCGCTGCTTTTTGGCATGCCTTCCGAATCATAAAAACTGGGGGGAAAGGAAAGGGGTAAATGAACCCTTAACTTATTGACCATTTTAATGTACTATTTATAAACAAAAAAAAATCCTTTTGAAGAACTCTAACTTGAAAACGGTGTTGCACTTATTACAAGATTTCAAAAAATAATATTTTGGCGGTAAAAGCAACATTACTTTGAAGTACAAGTTGAACCTGTTTTTTTAACTTTTATTTAAAATTTGGAATAAAAAATGCAAAAATTATTAAATCTTTTTTTTTTTTTTTATTTATTAAACCAATTTTCTTTCTATAGATCTCTTCCTAGTTTCATATATCGATAAATACTATATTTTCATTGCTGAAATAACGTCTTTATAATCAAAACTTGAACAATCTATCGAATCAATTGCTGACTGCTGAACCATTTATCACCATCACCTATATGAAGTATCCTTCCCTTCCTTTTTTTTTTCTCAGAAACGTTGAATTCCTGATGGCAACAAAATAAATCTTATTTTTCTTCATGACTTTTTAGTCGATCGATGAAGTTTTTTTTTTTTTTTTTTTTACGAAAGTCATTTCAGACCGATTTTAATAAATTTTATAAATAATAATAAACAAGTGAAAGAGTTGAGCAAATTGAACATAAAAACAAAAGGCTTTTGTCCAGTTGCCCCTCGCAACCCTCGCAATTAAAGTCCATGTAGGGGTTAGAAAAAAATGTATTTTTTTTTTATCGAATTAAAAAATGACGAAGAACGCATCCCTAGATATTTTTTCCTTTCCACCCCCCCGTCCATAACGTTTTGACCAAAGTAAATCTAAACAATTAAAAAAAATTTTTTTTGTTTGTTTCTTGGGGTTCGGAATAAATATTTTTAAAATGTGAATTTTGTTTCCCCTGCGCACCCCATTTCCTTATCACTGACAGGAACGGAATAAGGGGTAGGGACTTTTATTTAATGGTCAACGATTTTAAAGATTTTGCCGCATAAAATTGAATAATGTTTCGGAATAATCCCTTTCCGAAAAAGGGAAACATGTTATTATATTTTTTTTTTCTTCCCTTTTTGGCATCAAAAATACTAAAAAATATCCTGGACATGCTGACAACACGTCATTTGCAAACTTCGATGCATAATTTCTTAAAAAGTTTCGTTTTTGAAAACAAAAAAATTCAAAAAAGGTAAAACATACCTTAGGCTAGGTTAGTCCTAATAAATAAAAGCTACACAAGGAAAAAAAAAAATAAACAAAAAAAAAAAAAAGGCACACACAAACAAACAGCACTGTTACAGTATGTCAACGTGAAACCGGCAAACTTTAAGGCGATTACAAAATAAGTCATATGGCATAAATAAATCGATGAAAGAAAGTACCTCCTTTGTTCTTTTATCGAATGTATAGTTATACAAGCCAAATCAGGTTCCATACAAGATCAGAGTTTAAGACCTTGAGATTCTACAACTTAACCGAATTTTTATAGTTGGAGAACTATTTAAGTGTTCCGCAGTGAAACTGACGGGAGTTGGAAACGATTTTTCTTCAAGTTCGTTAAGTTGGTAGCGAAATTTTTAGCTTTTTTTAAAAAAAGACCTTTGACTCTTATTAGCTGGTACCGGGAGCTGGTATTCCTTTTATTTCATATAATTAAGTACGTTAGTGTGATTTAGCTCGTAAAGACAAATAAATTGTCACAACATACCGAAGCACGAGTAATAAAACAAGACAAGTGTCCAAAACTTGATATAATAATATCTTGATAAATCTCATATGTGTCTTAGACCTCTGGCCTACAAGTCTGCTTATGTTTGATTAAATCACCGGCCCTTAAGACAACGAAAGTTTGAAGAATGAAGACCATGTAGTTTAAATTATGTTATCAGAATTTCGGACTTTTCAGACACTCAACTTCCCCTTTTCCAATTATAAGCAAGTTTAAGCATTGGGTTGACGCCCCCTCCTTTAAAACTTCATAAGCATCACTTGGTTAACCCCCTTACATTTTTCTTTGAAAAAAGTTTTTTTATTTTTTTATCAGTGTTCCGGTAAACGACAAAATTAAGCATCCGATTCTGTCCATCCCTCTTACTTCTGCTTACGTAACATTTAACCAAAGAGCAATTTTCTATGAAATATCCTGATTTGCGGGCTGTAAGCTTCCTGAATCGGAATTTTGCTTAAGATTTTTCTAGATGATAAAAAATGTTCCTGAAAGGATTTTTTTAATTTAATTTTTTTGCTTTTGTGAAAAAATTAGGATTCCCATCGTTTTGATTATTCTGCTTTCAAACAATGTCCCGTAACGTTTTTTTTACTATTTTATTCTATCTGGAAATAGTATATTTCATTACTAGGGCATAACGGATGAAATAACGCAGAAACGAAATTCCTTTGAGATCGAGGGTTAATTGTCGAGGTGTTATTTTACCCATAATGCTTTAGTCAAAAGGCTGTGCCAGCCGCGCCTTCTGCAATATGGTTATGCTATCAACTTGGAAGACATAAGATCCTGTACTTAGCGGCCATATTAACTTGGAAGACTCTTATGGGCAAAATACATGGGTGACGTCACGTGGGCACAGCCTATGAAAGATTATGTTCTTAAAGACTATCACACATGAAATGGAATAAGAGCTAAAGAATAAGAACAAGGCGCTGCACCAATCAGAGCGCTGGAACAAGACGCCATCTTGGGCTGGAATAAGAATTCAACAAATTGAATTCCTTAGTTCCTATTCTTGTTCTTGTTCCATTTGGTGTGTGATAGTCTTTATAAATGGCACACCTGCAGAGAAATTTTTGACAATACTATCAACTTTGCTTTTTTGGTTGGCACCCTTGCTTTGCATCAAAAAGAAAATATTTTTGTGGCTGATGACTCAGAGGTATGATATTTATAAAATATCATACGGGTGGTGTGATATGATATGATGAGGTATTTTTCGGTTTGTTATGAAGCTAATATCTCCGAAGCAGACGACACTCATAAAAGAGGGATTTCATTCGAGTATGAAGAAGTAAATATTTATAACGAAGTCAATACGATATTTCAGAAATCTGCGCCATGGTAAAAAAATTTTCAGCTGCAACAGAATTTAATTTTTGAGCTGCAGATTTCAATTTTTAAAATATAAAGCTTTCGAATCTCGAAAAGAATGTAACTGTGCCTCAAAACGATTTTAGCTGCTCAACCAGATTTATTTCAGTATGAAGCAATAATCTGAGTCTCTGAAATTGGTGAGCGTTGCCAATAAAATGGGACAGTTCTACTCGAAAGAAGTTTTCGGAGTTTCAGATTTCATGAGGATTATATTTTGAAATTGAATATGGCAAATCCATTGTTTTCACATGGGCGGATCAAGAAACGGCTAGGGGGCCAAGCCTCCCCAAGAAGCAGCATAGCCCTCCCCCCCCTCCCCCGAGAAAAAAAAAATCTAAATCCGCTTATGTGTTTTCGAATCTTGTATTTTAAAACACCTCCAATTTTAAATTCCTTCTTCAGGATCATGGGTCCGAGTCCGAAAATTGGAATCTGAAATTTTAAATTCGCTGGAATTGGAAATTTAATTCCAATTTTAGTGAAAAAAAATCATAGCGCCATTTAAAACGATTTTTAAAATCAGGGATCTGATTCCGACGCCGTTGCCGGCACTAACAATTTCGTAGTGCCGATGCCGATTTCGGATATTAAAAAAAATCCAATATTTTCAAGCTTCGGATCCATGTTCAGGACTTGTAGATACATGAAGTCCAGAATTTATCACTAAAAAAAATTTAAACATTTTAAAGCTTTTAATGATTTCCGATCACTCATTGAAATTCTAGATCGGTTGATTCGCATGCATCTTTATTAACTAATTTATTCATTTTAAAAAGAAGCTAAGAACATGCATTTACAAGATTCATTAATGCCTTTTTTACATAAATCCGAATATCAACAGGAATATAAAAAAGTCACTAGTATTAAAGCTTGAAAGTGAGTTTTAGTATGTTATAACACTGAAAACAATTGGGGAGCGAGAGAGAGAAAGAAAAGCGATGCATAGTTTGAAACTTTATAGTGATTCATTAAGTGGTCTATTGATTATCCGATTCTTTAAAAAAAAAAAAAAAAAAAAAAAAAAAATTAGCAATATTTTTTTATATCTTTTTTCTTAATTAGCTTGATCTGTTCAACGGTCGCATTCAGTGTTTATATTCTTCATTCATATTTAATCTCTTAAAAAAAAAAAAAAAAAACATTTACGAATTAGTATTGGAATTCGAAAATTTTTCATCTCCATCCCCCTAACAGTTTTCTCTTCCTAGAATTACGTTAATTAAGAGTGAGTGGACACCCCTGCCATACATCACTAGGCAGAAAGCAATAGACCCCATCTTGTGACTTCGGGAAGATGAAATCAATGAGAAATGAATAATTTCGTATTGGCGCCATGTTCTTAGCATTAGCTCGGTGTTAAATGGCCGTTGTTACTATGTCCTGGAAACGGCGTAAACCAGTCAACGTAGCTCCTTTTCGTTGTCTATAAATATTGAGTCAGGTCTACAAACAGGATGCTTCTTGTTAAAGATAAATATTGTTTCAAAAATTTTACAATATTCTTTGTTTATTGTTTTTGCATCGTAAAGTTTAGTTCAATTTTGTCCCCGATTTTTTTTTTTCGATCCAAACTCATCCCCTACACCCCTTTGGTCCCCCCTCCCCCCCGACAAACATAGTGTATTAGTTTGTATCAAACTTTTTGTAAAAAAAAAATAATAAAACTGAAAAAGGACGATTATAAAATGTTTACATGTTCTTCCGTTGTCTTAGATCAGGTTCCCTCTTTATTTTTGTTAGCGCTAAAGAAATTGAGTTATTTGCGTTACGACTGCACGCTGTGCATTTGTATATATATTTTTAAAAAAACATTCTGATAGTCGATTCCATAATAAATTCAATGATTTAGGACCGAGTTTTTAGTGATCTTAGCTGCAGTTGATGTTTATAGCACGAATAAAGAAATTAATAACCGTTTAACGAGGTAATCCGATATCTTCTTAATTTTCTTAGTATTTTCGTGATTTTTCACTTGTGCACGGTGCATGATCTACTCGTTACAGAAAATTTGTAACTAATTTTTCAATTTCCTTCTGGATATTTTTCAGCATAAACAGACCGTTCCCGACCATTTTTCCTAAAAAAATAAATTCCTAATCCATTTTTCCTTAAAATTTTGATTCCTAAATTTTTTTTTCCTAACCATTTTATTCCTAATTTAACCTGGTAAAAATTTATTCCCTAACATTACTGATCCGGCTTTGATTCAAGTTGAAAAACCTGACTGAAATGTAACTGTTTTCAATCTTGATTCATTATTGAATCAATCTAGATCAACAATATCGATCTTTGATCAGTATTGGATCCAATTTCCAACCAAATCCAGCTCGAATCCAGACTGATAACTGTTACATTTCAGTCAGATTTTCCATTATCGGCCAGTCTGGCCAAATTTTTACCAGGGTACGATTTTTCTAAAATTTTTTGATTTCTAAAATAAAATTTGCTAAAATGAATATTTTTCCTAACTTTTTGTTTTTAAATCCGTAAAGGGATTTTAGGAAATTTTACTTTAGGGATTTTAAGAAATTTTATTTTAGGAATCAAAAAATTTTAGGAAAATTAAAAATTGGGGAAAAAAATGTTGTTAGGAAAAATAGATTAGGAATCTATTTAAAAAAAAAAAATAAATTGCGATCTATTTTGTTTTTTAGGAAAAATGGATTAGGAATTTTTTTTTTAAAGGAGAAATGGATTAGGATTTTTTTTTTTTTTTTAGGAAAAATGGATTAGCAATCTATGTTTTTTAAAGGAAGAATCTATTTTTTTTAGGCATAATGGATTAGGAATCTATTTTTTTTTTTTTTTTTTTTTTTTTTTTTTTTTTTAGAAAAAATGGTTTGGAATCTATTTTACTTTAGGCATAATGGATAAGGAATCTTTTTTTTTTTTTTAAGGAAAAATGGATTAGGAATCTATTTTTTTTAGGCATAATGGATTAGGATTCTATTTTTTTTAGGAAAAATGGATTAGGAATATATATATACTAGCCGCTTCGGGGCCGCTTCGCGGCCCCTTCGCGTCTAGCCTAAAGTAATGTAAAAAAAGGAAAAAAGTTAAATACTTCATTTTTTCCGCCCAAAAAAAAAGTTTAATTTTTTTAAAATTTTTACCGTCTGTTTTTTAGATCCCGCATTTTTATTTCTTTTGCATTTTAAGAATGCGAATACCGTATGAGGGGGTTACTTTGTACACTTTTTCACTTTTTTTGGTTATTATTTGTAAAATACTGATGCGATTTTCTATCTGTCTTCACAAACATGAAGGGAAATCCTTCAGCTTTCAAATGAAACCCTCTTGTAATGGTTATACTTCTTCTAAGTCAATCTGTGACTCAATTTTGCGAACGTCCTCGACAATCTGAAAGTGGGGTAACTTTGGACATTTTTGTTTCTGCATCCGTAACTCCGTAATTAAAACAATAAAAGGGCGAGAAAATATTCTCAAAACATATTACCGTTAATAAATAAACAATTTTTATGCCGTTAAATAATTTTAAGAAGAGAAAATGATCCAGAAAAATAAATTCTTAGAAACCAAAATAAAATGTGTTTCGATGAATAAAATGGCTGATTAACATGGCGTTTATGGAGTGTTTACAAACATTTTTTTGTTAATTCTTGTTTTTCTGCTCTCGGGAAAATACATTTGGAAAGAAATTTTTTGGGTAGTTAAAGGATGATGTTGGGCAAGTGCCGAACGTGTTGGAACCTGAATACGGCTTTCAGATACCGTTGGAGGGACCTTAGTATTTCGAACTTTAGATTTCCGTTTTTTTCCCGTCTCGCATTATTTTGAAAATCGAATATTTTTATAAAGAAGCTAATTGAAAGGACCATTTTACTAAATAATATTCAAGAAGCTTCACTTTATGAAATGCAGTCGTTGTTTGGGCTTTTCCTTGTTCTATTTTCAAGAATTTAAGGCAAAATCAAAGTGTCCAAAGTCATCCGGTCGAGTACAAAGTAACCCCCTCATACGGTATATGTGACTGTGCAGACCATTAGGGTGGTTCATTTCGAAAAACGTTTTAAAAAGTTAGAGAAGCTACTCGAAACTTAGATACGCATTCCGTTTGGATCACCCAATGTCAGAAGTTATTCACTGTTTACGTTTTGTCTCGGGGTTTATGAAAAGGGCCAAAATGGAAAAGGGTCCAGAGACTTTTTGGACTCTTTTCTATGTCGACTGTTTTTCCCGTCGGCCCTTGGTAATATTTTTTTGCAATTTTACCAATTATTTTTTTCAAAATCTTACCAAATAATTTTTAAAATTTTACCACCTCTTTTTTCGGATTTTACTAACTTTTTTCGAAATATTACCATAAATAATTTTTTAAATTTGACCACTTTATTTTGGAATTTTAACAATTTTTTTTTGGGCGGAAAAAAATGAAGTATTTAACGTTTTTGCGTTTTTCTACATTAGTTTAGGCTAGTTTATAAATAATTTATTTTGTCAGATATTTCTGACAAAAATTCCTGCGTACAGACAGGGAAACTTCCCCTTTTATTTGTCACAATTTTTTTTGTCTAATGCGACTATTTTTTTTTTTTTTTTTTTTTGTCTGTGGACAAAAATGGTACATTTTTTAGGCAACTAAAACTTTATCAATTTTTTCGTCAAATTCGTCAAACTTTTTTTTGTCTGATCTGATGATCGTAACTATTTTTTTTTTCTTTTTTGTCTGTCGACAAAAATCTTACATTTTTTAGGCAACTAAAACTTTATGTATTTTTTCGTCAAATTCAGGGATGGCAAACCGCTCCAAAAAAGAACCGGGTTTCGGTTCGGTTCGGTTTTTTCAAAAATGGAAAGTTGAATTCGGTTCGGTTTCGGTTCCGAGGATATCCGTCAGGAAAGGTTCGGTTCGGTTTCGGTGCTGATGAAAAATTTTTAAAAAGGTTCGGTTCGGTTCGGTTTCTTTTTTCACTGGTAAAAAACCGGTTCTAAATACGGTTCGGTTTTTGTAATTAACTGGGTTTGGTTTCGGTTTAGGTTCGGTTTTTCCCATGAATTGGGTTTGGTTTCGGTTCGGTTTCTTTTCTTCTTAGATTCGGTTTGGTTTTGGTTCGGGGTTTTCCATGAATTTGGGTTCGGTTTCGGTTCGGTTTCGGTTCGGTTCGGTTCGGTTTGCCATCCCTGGTCAAATTCGTTAAAATTAGCTTGTCTGCGGGCAAATTCGTCAAACTTTTTTTTGTCTGATCTGATGATCGTAACTATTTTTTTTTTTTTTAGAAAAAATGGTTTGGAATCTATTTTTTTTTTTTTTAGAAAAAATGGTTTGGAATCTATTTTTTTTAGGCATAATGGATTAGGGTTCTATTTTTTTTAGGAAAAATGGATTAGGAATCTATTTTTTTTAGGCATAATGGATTAGGAATCTATTTTTTTTTTTTTTTTTTTTTTAGGGTGCAAATTCACTATGGAATGTTGGACCAACATGTTGGTACCACAAGTTGGACCAACATTCCACACTAATTTCGGCGTAGGAGTAAATTCTGCAATTGTCAATTAGTTCGCTTGTCAAACATGTTGGTACAACATTCAATAGTGAATTTGAACCCTTAGGAAAAATGGATTAGGAATCTATTTTTTTTAGGAAAAATGGATTAGGAATCTATTTAAAAAAAAAAAATAAATTGCGATCTATTTTGTTTTTTAGGAAAAATGGATTAGGAATATATATATATATTTTTTTTTTTTTTTGTCTGTGGACAAAAATGGTACATTTTTTAGGCAACTAAAACTTTATCAATTTTTTCGTCAAATTCGTTAAAATTAGCTTGTCTGCGGGCAAATTCGTCAAACTTTTTTTTGTCTGATCTGATGATCCTAACTATTTTTTTTTTTTTTAAGGAAAAATGGATTAGGAATTTTTTTTTTAAGGAAAAATCTATTTTTTTTTTTTTTTGTCTGTGGACAAAAATGGTACATTTTTTAGGCAACTAAAACTTTTTATCAATTTTTTCGTCAAATTCGTTAAAATTAGCTTGTCTGCGGACAAACGCGGACAAACGGAGGGGTTTTATTATATAGGTCTGTGGACAAAAATGGTACATTTTTTAGGCAACTAAAACTTTATGTATTTTTTCGTCAAATTCAGGGATGGCAAACCGCTCCAAAAAGAACCGGGTTTCGGTTCGGTTCGGTTTGCCATCCCTGGTCAAATTCGTTAAAATTAGCTTGTCTGCGGGCAAATTCGTCAAACTTTTTTTTGTCTGATCTGATGATCCTAGCTATTTTTTTTCTTTTTTGTCTGTCGACAAAAATCTTACATTTTTTAGGCAACTAAAACTTTTTATCAATTTTTTCGTCAAATTCAGGGATGGCAAACCGCTCCAAAAAGAACCGGGTTTCGGTTCGGTTTCTTTTTTCACTGGTAAAAAACCGGTTCTAAATACGGTTCGGTTTTTGTAATTAACTGGGTTTGGTTTCGGTTCGGTTCGGTTTCGGTGCTGATGAAAAATTTTTAAAAAGGTTCGGTTCGGTTCGGTTCGGTTTCGGTTCGGTTCGGTTCGGTTTCGGTGCTGATGAAAAATTTTTAAAAAGGTTCGGTTCGGTTTCGGTTCGGTTCGGTTTCGGTTCGGTTTTTTCCATGAATTTATGTTCGGTTTCGGTTCGGTTCGGTTCGGTTTCGGTGCTGATGAAAAATTTTTAAAAAGGTTCGGTTCGGTTTCGGTTCGGTTCGGTTTTTTTCTTTCTTTCAACGGTTCGGGTTCGGTTTCAATTCGGTTTTCCCCTTAAATTCATTTCCGTTCGGTTTCGGTCCGGTTTTCCGGAAAAAAATTTTCAATCGGTTCGGTTCGGATTCGGTTTCCCTTGTAAAATTTGGCAATCGGTTCGGTTCGGATTCGGTTTTTTTTTTAAAAACCCCGGGTTCGGAGCACTTTTTTCGGTTCGGTTCGGTTCGGTTTGCCATCCCTGGTCAAATTCGTTAAAATTAGCTTGTCTGCGGACAAACGCGGACAAACGCGGACAAACGGAGGGGTTTTATTATATAGGTCTGTGGACAAAAATGGTACATTTTTTAGGCAACTAAAACTTTTTATCAATTTTTTCGTCAAATTCGTCAAACTTTTTTTTGTCTGATCTGATGATCCTAGCTATTTTTTTTTCTTTTTTGTCTGTCGACAAAAATCTTACATTTTTTAGGCAACTAAAACTTTATGTATTTTTTCGTCAAATTCGTTAAAATTAGCTTGTCTGCGGGCAAATTCGTCAAACTTTTTTTTGTCTGATCTGATGATCCTAACTATTTTTTTTTTTTCTTTTTTGTCTGTCGACAAAAATCTTACATTTTTTAGGCAACTAAAACTTTATGTATTTTTTCGTCAAATTCGTTAAAATTAGCTTGTCTGCGGACAAACGCGGACAAACGGAGGGGTTTTATTATATAGGTAGATATTTTTTTTTTTAGGAATAGTGGATTAGGAATCTATTTTTTTAGATTCTCCTCTCCTCTATTTTTCTAGATCCTCTGGTGTATTCTTTTACTGAACATCTTCCCGGTTCCCTCTTTGACCCATATACCGGTAACCCCAACTGAGAGAATTACGCCCCCCTGCCTTAAAGCAGTTTTTGGTTTGTTGGAAAATTAATATTTTTTTAGGAAAAATAAATTAGGAATCCATTTTTTTAGGAAAAATGGATTAGGAATATATATATATATTTTTTTTTTTTTTTTTAGGAATAGTGGATTAGGAATCTATTTTTTTAGATTCTCCTCTCCTCTATTTTTCTAGATCCTCTGGTGTATTCTTTTACTGAACATCTTCCCGGTTCCCTCTTTGACCCATATACCGATAACCCCAACTGAGAGAATTACACCCCCCTGCCTTAAAGCAGTTTTTGGTTTGTTGGAAAATTAATATTTTTTTAAAAAAAATAAATTAGAAATCTATTTTGTATAGGAAAAATTGATTAGGAACATATTTTTATTAAGTAAAATGGATTAGGAATTTATTTTTTATTTTATTTTATTTTATTTTATGTTTTTTTTTTTTTTTTAGGGTGCAAATTCACTATGGAATGTTGGACCAACATGTTGGTACCACAAGTTGGACTAACATTCCACACTAATTTCGGCGTAGGAGTAAATTCTGCAATAGTCAATTAGTTCGCTTGTCAAACATGTTGGTACAACATTCAATAGTGAATTTGCACCCTAAAAAGAAATTTAAATTTTTCGTTTGTCAAACATGTTGGTACAACAAGTCCATCCAACAAGTTGGTACAACATGTTGGTCCAACAAGTTGGTCCAACATTCAATAGTGAATTTGAACCCTTAGGAAAAATGGATTATGAAATATGGTAGGGAATCAAACAGATCAGCCTAAAAAGTAAAAACTTTTTAGAATCAAGAGAAGTTCCTGACCTGACGAAAATGCTTGAAGGGATCACTGGCGAACTCAAAGGGGGGCGAGAGGATTCTTGGTTCTTTCGAATTGAAACAATTTTACACTTGATAGAAAATCCATTTTGCAAATTCGAATTTTTTGGGACATTTTAGACTTTTGTACCCCCCCCCAGAAAAATTTCTGGATCCAACAGTGATGCTCTTTCTCGGTTTGTTTTAAATCTAAAATCTCATTTGTGCATCCTAAGAGTAAAACCAAAAAAAAAGAAAAAAAAAAGTTAAACAAACAAAAGTAAAAAAGTAAAACCGAAAGATCAGTCATCAATCGTTAAGTTTCAAACTTGCGTAATAGTTTAAAAAGTTTTTGTGAATAAAAAAAAAAAAAAAAGGAGAACATTTGTTAGTAACGATTATTACTTCCCTATAGCGCCCGTTATATGTATAGGATATCGGTATTACAAAAGCACCAGTCAATAGACTGAATGGATAAATTCTTGGAAAATAAATGAAGATCTCAGTCATCAATCTCCAGGAAGCAATTACCTATGCCAGATTCATAATCATGGATATAATTAACCGCTCCATGTTGTACAATATCATGCGTTGCAAATCATATCTCCGAAAAGTCCCGTAGGTGGTTTTCCAGACTTTGAGGTTTCCGTTTCGAAAAGAAAAGTTTAAGTTTCCAATTACAACTTTACACTTGAAATCATCCCGTGATGCGGCTCCTCATCCCTTTAAGAAAACTGTGATTAAAAGATGTGTGAAACAAAAATCCGGATAAAATTTGAAGATACGGTTGACAAAAAAAAAAAAAAACGTTTTTTTTTTCTTGCGAAAAGGAAGGTAAAATATCTTCTCCTTTTTTTTCTCTCTCTCTTCCCTGATCGCGATTCTCTCTAGTAATCCAGAAAGTTCCGTCCAATTCTGACTTGGTTTTGATTCTGCATATTTTTTTTTTTTTTTTTTTTTTGGCTTGAGAGAAACGTCAAAAAATGATACGATTTTAGAAAATGTGACAATTTTTAGAAGTCAATTTACTTCGTTAAAAAAGTTTTCAGCTGCGGAAAGATTGATTTGTGTAAATCTGAAACAAGAGCTATTGTTGGTATGTAGTGGCTGTATCCTGAGTTATCAATCATTTTCGATACGTTTGTTGGGGAAATTTAATACCAAATCTCCAGTTCTTTTGTTTGCCTTATTGACAAAAATCAGAATGAAACGTGCGTACTAATCTTATTTTTTCTTCAAGAAAAAAAAAAAAAAAAAGTAAAATCGCGTATGATGGTGTCTACTGTCCTTTAAAACCTTTATTTGGCCTTTATTTTCAAATTGGACCTTTAAGACTTTGAAAAATCCTTTATTTTGAGCTTACCGAATGGCAAAAAATCCAAAATCAGTTAAATTCAGTTAATTTTTTCTTTAAAAATTGTCATTATAAAATTATGTTGTCATTATAAAATTCACCAGTTGCCTAAACTGGTTTTGCTGCTGACGCTCAAGGTCTTATTTCAAAGCCAAAGTTTTATGTTAAAGTACAGAAACACTTTTAAAAAAACGCTACAAATTATTTGGCCAGTATTTTAATTAATTGGCCAGTATTGAAATTAATTGGGCAGTAGAAAAAATAAATGGTCAGTATGTTGTTGGTCAGGAAGAAATTGGCCAGTAAAAAAATTAAAAAGGACAGTAAACAAATTAAATGGTAGGTACTTTATTCCAAATTTTACATAAATTCGATATTTGGGCCAGTAAAATAAATTTGAAAGATGCATATTAATAGGCATTTTATCTTTCGGAAATAGCAAAAGAGCATGGCCTCGATTGGAAAAAAAAAGTATTAAAGAGTATTTAATATTTTTTTAAAAGAGTATAAAAAAGTATAAAGCTTTTAAAAAAAGCCAATTTTTCAAGAAAAATTTTTTTTAAGTAATAAAACTAAAAATAATACTCCCTCTGTCCGGAAATAATGTGTGTGTTTCTAACTTTTAATTCCCATTTCGTAGGCTTTTGATTTTTGCCGGAAGTGATGGTACCACAAGTCACCCACCCGAACACTTTTTCACACCACCCCCCCATCCCCCCCCGGGGTCCCCCCCTTAGAAAAAAAAATTCATGAAAAAATGAAAAAAATCGATAATTTGAATTTATTTCGCCACGCTTCTGAAGCGAAGGCAAAAAATTTGAATGTGACCGGGAATGAGAGAGTACATGACCCTAAACAAGAATCCACCATGAAAAAATTTTTTGCATTACTCGAAACCCCCAAAAAAATTTTGGGGTCTCGACTACTCGGCCAAGAGGGGAAATTTTTTAAAACCTATTAAACGCCGACAAAATTGGTCACGGGGGTTTTCGGGTCGCTAATTTCAAATCTGAGGTCGGTTTTCAAAAATTCAAGATGGCGGATCCAATATGCGGACTTATGTTAGAAACCTTGACCTTTTCCCACGAAAATTCGTGTTCGGGGGGATATCGGGGTCGCTGATTTCAAATCTGGGATCGGTTTTCACAAATTCAAGATGGCGGATCCAATATGGCGGACTTATGTTAAAAAAAATTTGACTTTTTACCAGGAAAGTTCCTGTTCGGGGGTATATGGTGGTCGCTGATTTCAAATCTGGGGTCAATTTTAAAAAATTCAAGATGGCGGATCCAATATGGCGGACTTATGTTAAAAACATTGACTTTTTGGCACGAAAATTCGTGTTCGGGGGTATATCAGGGTCGCTGATTTCAAATTCTAGGTTCAAATTAACTGTTTTCTTTACAAAATGTTCTTAAAAAATTTTAGTTCAGTGGAATAACGCGAAACCACATTGTTTCGTAGAAGATTCGGTTTTTGATGACGGAAAGAAAAAGAATGGTTGGAACTGGAAGAAAACAGTTAATTTTGACCTAAAATTTGAAATCAGCGACCCTGATATACCCCCGAACACGAATTTTCGTGCCAAAAAGTCAATGTTTTTAACATAAGTCCGCCATATTGGATCCGCCATCTTGAATTTTTTAAAATTGACCCCAGATTTGAAATCAGCGACCACCATATACCCCCGAACAGGAACTTTCCTGGTAAAAAGTCAAATTTTTTTTAACATAAGTCCGCCATATTGGATCCGCCATCTTGAATTTGTGAAAACCGATCCCAGATTTGAAATCAGCGACCCCGATATCCCCCCGAACACGAATTTTCGTGGGAAAAGGTCAAGGTTTCTAACATAAGTCCGCATATTGGATCCGCCATCTTGAATTTTTGAAAACCGACCTCAGATTTGAAATTAGCGACCCCGAAAACCCCCGTGACCAAATTTTTGTCGGCGTTTAATAGGTTTTAAAAAATTTCCCCTCTTGGCCGAGTAGTCGAGACCCCAAAATTTTTTTGGGGGTTTCGAGTAATGCAAAAAATTTTTTCATGGTGGATTCTTGTTTAGGGTCATGTACTCTCTCATTCCCGGTCACATTCAAATTTTTTGCCTTCGCTTCAGAAGCGTGGCGAAATAAATTCAAATTATCGATTTTTTTCATTTTTTCATGAATCTTTTTTTCTAAGGGGGGGGGACCCCGGGGGGGGATGGGGGGGTGGTGTGAAAAAGTGTTCGGGTGGGTGACTTATGTGGTACCATCACTTCCGGCAAAAATCAAAAGCCTACGAAATGGGAATTAAAAGTTAGAAACACACACATTATTTCCGGACAGAGGGAGTAAGATATTTTTGCTAAAAGGTCTCAAAAATTGAATTTGAACAAGGAAAAAAAAATTTTTTTTAGCAGCTTTAACTAACATTTTTTTTTTTTAAATTGGCATATTGATAAATAATTTCGCTTTTTCGAGAAAAAGTATATTTTGGATTTTTCAAAAAAAAAAAAAAAAAAGAGCACTCTTTTTTTGGGTTTCAAGAAAGACTCAAGGGAAGATTCAAGGAAAGACCAAAGCAATGACCCAAAACAGGTTCACGGGCTTTGCTCTTACATTCTGACACTGTAAATGCTTTTACAGACCGAAATACCATTCTATACTTGCTAAATCATTTTTTTACATACCAAAAAGCTATTCTTTACTGGCCAAAAAATATTAATTTACTGCCCATTTGCTTGTATTGTACTGCCCAATTATTTTAAATACCGACCAAACATCGATTTTAATACTGGACAAAAATTAAATAAAAAACTGCCCGAAAATCTGAAAAAATACTTGCCGTTTAAATGCAAGCCAAAAAAAAAATGGCTAATGGGAAAGCAAAAATGCCTTGTGACAAAATTATTTTTTTAAAACTATATTTTTGATATTAATGTAAATAAATAAATAAATTACAAACTATTGTGATATGGCCAAAATTATAAATTGTAAGCTGACATTTTTATCATATGACGAATTTCTTCCTCCCATACTTAGCTTATGGAGCTAAGATAAAATCAAACTTTCAGAAGCGAAATATGACAAAAAATTTCATAAGCTGTAAAATTTGATATCAATATCTATTCTGAGACTTGTTATCTTGATTTTACTGCATTTTATACTTCGACTATTAGTTTTCAGCTATTTTTGTAAGATTTCATTGAAATATACGTATAATTTTTTTGCATAAGCTAAACATAGGCGGTCAAATATTTTTTTAGGTTTACCAACTGCCTCTATGGATCATACTGTATCAAAATTTTGCCGAAAACGACAGCATCTACGCCCCTAACGCTTCAGAGAAAGAATAGTCTTCCGACAGCAAAAGGTTAATTTCCATAATTTTAACACACGGTAAAAAAAAAAATGGTTAGCTTACAGTCTTGCCCCCTGTCTTTCAAACGGTGCACCTAATGAATAAAGAACTGTTAGTTCTTTTGTGAAAGAAGATGTGAAAAAAAAGAAAAGCGTACAATACTGTAAAATGTACAGTTGGTAAATTTATAAAGACAGATTTATTACTCAGTTCGTACATTCGCACCTTTCCGCGAAAAATGCTAATGAATAACCGACGAAAAATCAGGATGGTTATAAAACGAATGAAAGCAAGTAAATTGAAACAACCAAAAAAAAATCGGGAAATATTTTGCAAGACATTTAATGATCTGTAGAGACAACCGTTCAATTACTTTATACATCACGGACTCAAGTTATTTGGCGTTGAGCGAGACTAAAGCTAAATAATGCGGCTTTGAATTCGAAATAAAAAAAATGGGAGCTTATTATAATGCCCGTAATAATTTCAATCAAAAAGACTGGAAATTGCATCGGATTGTCCTGACACATCAGATCGTTCAAAATAGACGTCATCTATTTGAGAATAAGGGTTGGAAACCTTTTTATACACGGAATCTTTTTATATGTATTCTTTTCTATTCCCCTAAAAACGAACCCGAGTTCATTAGCGTGTTATTTAACACTACTATTATATAGAACGATCTGATCCAGATAGATAACAGCTATAAGAATCAACCTTAGGGAAGGATTTTTAACCGGATATTTTCTTCTCAACTGATAAAATTGCAAAAACAAAATCAAATAAGAAAAGAAAATAGAAAATAGAAAATTAAGTACGCAACCGAAAAGGGAAAACAGGCACTTGCGTGCAGGTTTTTTTTTGATTAATTTAATCCGAGTTACTGGCCCTTCGAGGTTTCTTCTAAAAAATAATTTTTCAAAATAAAGTCTTTTCTTTTAAATCCCAGATAGCAAAGTCTATTTAGTTCCGAGGACGTCTTCAAGACGTCACGCGAATATTTAATGGACGTCAATCGGATTTAATTATACATGTCAGCACTTATCCAAAAAGCATCGTTTAGATGTTCTATGGATATCACAATGGATTTGGATATCCTGTGGATATCTGATGGACAATCCACAGGATGTCCAATGGATTGAAAATGCTACTAGAATGTTTTAAAGATCTATTTTCAGGAAAAAAAAATTCCAGGCATTCACATTTTTCATTTTTCATTCACATTTTTCGCATTAGCCATTTTTTTTTTTTTTTCGAAGTGTAAAGTACATATTTTAGTACTTTAACATAAAAATGTAGCTTAGAAATAAGGCCTTGAGCGTCAGCAGTAAAACCAGTTTAGGCAACTGGTTAATTTTATAATAAAGAGCGAGGCCGAAGGCCCAACTATGACTATTTTTAACAGGGATCCGATTCCGATGCCGATGCCGATTTCGGATATTAAAGAAAAATGCTCGAGCATTGGCAGCGGCCAAAATTTTCAAACTTCGGACCCTTGACACTTGAAAAGGAACGTGTTAAAATTACTCCGGAAGTGATGAGGACATTTTTTGGCGAGGACGTGAAATCGATGGCTGGTAAATAAAATGGCCCCACCAGTTTTTTCGTCCGACTGCTTATGAAAGCATATTTAGGTATGAGTCTTGATCGAACAAAGTCATAGCGTGTTAAGGCATATAAAACGTATTGCAGCTGACTCATTTAATTACTTAAATAAAATTTTTTGAGCATCAATTCCTAACCAAATGACTATAGCTTTCGGTAAAAATTACGGTTGGAAATTAATTCAAGCAAGCTGTCATCGCTTAAGGATTAATCAACGAAATGAATTCATTCGTAATCATCACGGGTTTTTGGGACGTCATTGTAATAATCGCTAGAGTATTTTTTTAAAATTTTTGACTATGGGTGCCAGTTAGTTTTTATTTAAAAAATTTGGAAAACAACCCTCCTCCCCCGTCCATTCGAATTTCGTGCTTTTTTGCAAAAAGTTTTCTAAAATTCGAATTGCTCGGGTTCGATGAAAAAGGCCGAATTATTTCGGCCTTGTTTCTCTATCGATCCTTTTCCATGTCAGCCTTTTTCAAAAAATATTGCTCCAAATAGAGAAAAGGATCAAATTTCAGTCCTTTTTTCGGAAGCAGTCGCCGGTAAATAATTAACTCTTTAAAACGTATTTTTAATTTTTTTTTTTTTTTTTTTTTTTTGCGCATTGGGCTATTACGGGGAAAATCGCACAAAAGTCAATTGCGAAAAGTTTTTGATATGGGGTCTTGATTTTACACATTTTACATAAATTTTAAGCACCTCAGCGACATTCAAATCTTTGTGTCCAAGGGTGCCCAAATTTTTTAATTTCTCCGGATAAATGCTTCTCAACATAACACATAAGCAACACTTTAGACCTGGCTTATTTTTTTTTTTTTTTTTTTTTTTTTTTTGACTCCATATAAGTAAATTCGAGCCATAGTTTCGAACTTTTCTCTCTCAGTTTCCATAACTTACAAATTTTTATAACTATGGCTTCAAATTAAATTTTCGCTATTTTTTTGCCTAAAAAATCTTTGATTGGCTCAAGCACCTCTAAAAATATTTTTTAAAATCAAAAAAAAATTGAAGAGCTCTTCCAGATAGTAAAGAACCGAAATTTTGCCCTTGATGCGAAAATCTGGAAATTCGGTCCTTTTCCCTATTTGGAGCAATATTTTCGGAAAAGGGCCGAAAAAATCTTTTGACCCTTTTCTATTTCGGCCCTTTTCACAATAAAAATTTTAACTGCAGATTTTAAAAAGATTTTTTTTTTTTTTCCTTCTAAAATTTTCTTCCCAAATGAATATTTTTATGGATGCCTTTTTTCGGCACCCAGTGCTTCAAAATTAGTTTCCCCGGGTGCCAAATGTTTCGCACTTGGTGCCCAAGTGTCACTCAGTTACTTCCTTGAAAAATTCTTTAAAAATCGCCGTATTTAATCGCACTAAAATAAAAATGTTTTGAAAATTACGAAAATCCTTGACCCGTTTTAAAATTGAGTTTACTTTTTTTTTTTTTTTTTTTTTAAATAAAAGAAGACAAAAAAGCGTAGCAACAGCTTCAAAAGATCATATTACTATAAACATATCCTTTCATATATCAACTCAATTTTTTTTTCTCTTCACTTGTCGAATCTATGAAAAGCAGCCAAGCCTTAAACCTAAATTAAACGGTAATTACTCCTCTTTGATGTGAGAAAAGTCCAGGAAAACAAAGTTTCCTGCGGTAAAAGGTTATTTAACATGTAAAGTCCCAGTGTTCAAACTGGAAAAGTCGACACTCGGGCTTATCCACATGTGTATTGTTATTAGTTATTATAGTTAACGGGAAAGTTTTCTGAGTGAAGGCGAGCTTCAGGGTAAGACAAATCTTGGGAAAATCACGATCAGAAAATCAAAGTTTAGGAGGAAATAAACCGTCCTTCCCCCCCCCCCTCCCCTTCACCCCTCCCCCTCGGTGCCGCATATACCCTTCCTTATCATTTTTCCAAACGTAGGGTACAAGGGGGGGAGAAGAGAAAATACTGGAATATTATTTCAATTAATTATAAGGAAACTTCTCAAATTTAACCGAGGAAAGATGACCGATGGTCAGAGCTCGGGAGTCGATCCCATCAAAAAGAAAAAAAAATTAGAATGGGATATAAAAAATAAAATAGGATAAAAAAAAAAAAAAAAAAAAAAAAGAGAGATGAAAATACATGGAACACGTTTTAAAATTTTGGACAAACACAAGTGGAGTTCATCTGTAGGCAAAATTGCCAAGGACATCAAGTTTGAATTGCTGGAAGTTGATCAGAATCGGAAAACGTGAGGGTTGGTTTTAAAGGTGAGACGGAAGGGTAGGTTTTCTTAAAGTTTCCGCAGGTTAAAAACAACCCTCCGCGGGAAATGGTGTAAAATATCACGGAGAAGAATATTTTACATTCGGTCTTCTTAGAATATATCAATCTGATGGCCCTGGTCGTGGACTCTTCTTCAAATCAACCCCTAGAAGTTGGTTCCTCCCTCACCCCTGCTGCTCTGACCGGCAACCATGCCACATCGGAGATAGTACAGTTAATTTTGCATCCTTTTCTACTCTTCCTTCGTTTTATTCCGATAAAAATTTTTTCCGGAAAAACAAATTAAAATAAAATAAAATAAATTGTTTCGATCGTTTCTTTGCTGAACAACGTTATTTTGAATATTTAAAAAGAAAAAAAAATAGATGAACTTATCCTTTGTCCCTCCTATTTTAAATTCTTAAAATATTTGGATGATTATGTAAGACCATGGGAATAAAAAAAAAAAAAAGCCGAACGAGTATTAAAAATGATTCATCCCAAAATTACCATTGCGCGGGTTATTAATTTTGGCAATGTGCGCATTCAATTCCAAGAAATCAGGTCAAAATAATTTCAGTATTAAAAATCAAACAGGGATATGAATGCATATCCTTAAGTAGGACTACGTTTTATGTTAATTTCTGTCAATTTTTTCATTTTTTTGCAAAAACAAGGGTACAATTTCAATAATTAATAAACCAGACAAAAAGTTAAATAAAAATTGCAAAAATAGGATGAATTTAAAGAACATACAATTATTTACAAAATTGAAGAAGTTTTTTCAAAAAAATTCAAAAAGAAAACTTTTTTGAAGACGTTTTTTCCAAAAAAATTCAAAAAGCAAAATTTTTTGAAGAAGTTTTTTCAAAAAAATTCAAAAATCAAAATTGTTTGAAAAAGTTTTTTCAAAAAAATTCAAAAAGCAAAGTTTTTAGAAGAAGTTTTTTCAAAATAATTCAAAAAGCAAAATTTTTTGAAGAAGTTTTTTCAAAAAAATTCAAAAAGCAAAATTTTTTGAAGAGGTTTTTTCCAAAAAATTCAAAAAGCAAAATTTTTTGAAGAAGTTTTTTCAAAAAAATTCAAAAATCAAAATTGTTTGAAAAAGTCTTTTCAAAACAATTTAAAAAGCAAAATTTTTGGAAGCAGTTTTTTCCAAAAAAATTCAAAAAGCAAAATTTTTTGAAGAAGTTTTTTCAAAAAGATTCCAAAAGCATAATTTTTTGAAGAGGTTTTTTCAAAAAAGTTCAAAAAGCAAAATTTTCTGAACAAAATAATTTTGTCGCGTTTTATTGCAATTTTATTATTTTTTTATTTAACTTTTTGTCCGGTTTAAATTTTTGTGTCGAGTTTGTCTCGTTAGTTTTATACAATTTTTTTTTTTTTTAGTTTTTTGAGTGCGAACGTCGGTACAAAGAAAGTCCAAGATTCCGTAAGGTTGCGCCCTAAAACGTAGTCCTTCGTTAAAAAAGAGGTTTAAAAAAGAATGCGATCCGATCTGATATAAAATTTAACGGGTTCTACAACGAAAACCCCTGGAAACGGGAGCGAATTGACTGAGCTAACATTTTCCACCCTACGCTAAATTTCCAAACTAGGAGAGCGTACACTGAATGTAAAATAGTAAAATCGGATCTCTCCAGAGCTGAGTTCAAATTTTATCAACTGGATTTTCGCTTACTCGCTCGAATTTTTGGTTATTCCAAGTTTTATTCTGATTATCAAGCTCGCCAGCCGACCAGCCTCCCCCCCCCCCTCCCCGTAGCTCCTTTCGAACTGTTCTCAGCAAAAACTATAAACTCGGAAGGATTTTTTGTTGTTCCCTCATAAAAACAAAAAATCCATTTTCTAAAATAATTTAAGGAATTGCTGATTTGAAACTCGGAAAAAAAGAAAAATCAAAAATCTGCCCCAATTTTTTATTTCGGAACCGGTTTATTTACCTATTTAATTTTTTTTTCTCTTTCTGGCAAAATAAATAGAAAATTTTTTTTTCTTTCTTTTTTTCGTAACGGCGTTTTTCGGTGTATGCGTTGCTTTAGCTGCACGGAACAAACCAAAGTAATTAAAACAAACAATGAACAAAAAAGAAGTTTTTGAGAAATTCTCATAAACCATTCCTCCTCGTTTTTGAACAAAAATTCACCCCAATAGACAAAAATAAGTAAGGGAACCGAAAATTGAAAAAAAAAGATGGGACGAAGATGCTTAACAAAGGCGGAACGGGATTCGATGAATTAAATAAAACTTACAAAAACTTTCAACATTTTCAGATGAACATTCTTTTGAATGAGATGAGATTTCAGGACCGTAAACCAAGGCCCCCGGAAGTGTTTGGCATACGTTCCATTTCCAACCCGAATATATATTTTTTTCTTTTCGAATGAAATTTTCAAGTCTCTGACAAAAAGGGGAAAAAAAAAAAAAAATTATTCTCGTAAATTTTACGGTCAATAATTTTTTTTTTCTTCGTCAAAAAAGTCTTTTCCTCCTCATTAAAATTTCTATAAAGAAAGAAATTCTCCAAAAAAAAAGTCCAGAAAATGAGAAATAAAGAAGAAGAAAAAAAAAGAAACAAGACCAGAAAGAAAGTCGAAGATAAATCATACAGCAATAAAGAGAGTTTTTTTTTTTGTTGTTGTATTATTTCCTTTTTTTTTTTTGTATTGGGATTCGACCCTGTTTTTAACCAAGAAAATATGTCTGAAGAAACCATGAGAGACACAACTGTAAGGAGTGTGGGGCAGGTCAGGGTCTCTTCAACCCTCCAGCTTTCAAGATTCATCGTCATTAGATTCATAAACTTACATCTGCCCTACTAATTTCACTTCGATTAGTATGAGAGAAAGATAATGCTTAATTACCTAAGAGTTCAGAATTAATTCTTTTTTTCCTTCCTTTCTTTTTTCCTCTGTCTTTAAAAAAAAAAAAAAAGAAAGAAAAAGAAACAAGTGTGCACTGTGCATGCAAGCCCAACGGTCCCTTTTTCTTTCTTTTTCTATTTCGTCCTTTTTTTTTCGGTTCATTTTTGTTGTATTTTACTTTTTATTTTAGTCATGCATGTTAGCCTTTAACGATTGCGATAGTCTACGTCTGCCCACGTTTTTTTTTTTTTCTTTCTGATGATGACTTGAATAAAACATATAATTTTGGAATTGACGAAAAGGGAGAAAAATCATTTTTCTTTTATGTGCACTTGAGCTTTTTCATTTGTTTTAAATTAAAATCGGGTAGGTATGGTTGTCACTTGGTAGAAAGATCAATTTAATAATTCACAATAAAATCTAGGAATTCCGACTTTTTATAGTTTTTTTCAACTTTCACCCTCCGCAAATGATCACGAAGGTTCTCCAGTGTGTCTTTATCTTATGCGTATTACAAATGTAAGTCAAAATCGTAGTGATTCGCACAAGACCAAGACTGTCTCGACAAGACTTTTAAACAACCCAGACAGTCGGTATACGTATAATCGCCCGAAATTATACGTATAAATTAGGTATACTGTCTACGTATAATAAACGAATATTTTAAGACTTTTTATACGTATATTATACGTAGATTCAGCGTATATAAAACTCTGCTCGACTAGACTTCACATTTTAGTAAATCTGACTTCAGATTTGGATTTTTCGGATCGAAAAACCCTAGGCTGCAAAATTTTATCCCTCGAGCCCTATAAATAAAGGAGATGTTAATTTTTTTTTTTACATTTCCTGACTTTTCCCAAAAGCTCATATTGTCAAAACTGAAAATCTCGTTCTAAAAATCAGGATCCACTCCAAAAATTCTGATTTTTGTATTTTTACATTTTATTTAGCCTATATAGGATCATCAAGTTGAGACATTTTGGAATTTCGATTTTGGAAGGAAGATATTACGAGGGGTGGTTTTTGGCGTACAGTTTGTTTTGTGATTTAATTATATATGCAAAATCAATTTTATGACAAGTCAAATTTTTGACAAAGTTTTTCAGCAATGGCTTTTAAGAATCATATGTGAAATATGGATATCCCTGAAATAATTTTTCAAAATTGTCGAAAAACCACAAAAAAAAACGAATAAAAATTACCATTAAAAGCACGTATATATAGTCTTAAAATATACGTTGATTATACGTATATTATACGGTGTAGAAAAACGTATAATAAACCATAGATATACGTATATTATTCGTATAATATACGTATATCCGCTGTCTGGGAAGACTTAGGCTCAAATTTTGTTTCTGGGCATATGACATTAAGCATCTCAAAATAAGTAAGTCTTGTATTGTCCAAGAAATATTGTTTTAAAACAAGAAATATTGTACAAGACTCAAAACAAGACTCGCTCGGTTTTGCAATATTCAAGGTAATACACATCCAGAAACGAAATTTCAGTCGAGTCTTGTACAATATCTTGTGCGCATCACTACAAAATCGGTACATGTTTTTATGTGAAAATATCTGCTATAGAAATCCAGATAATTAGTTGCTGTTAGCCTTATGCAGACTCGGACTGAGAATATTTATGGGCGCAAGCTGCTGTCTAAAAAGGGCGCCTAATTTTTTGTCAGTCCTAAAAAGTTACTAAATTCTGAACACATCACTACTAACGTAATTAAAGTTTCCGGGGTTCTCCTTCCGGGAAAACTTTTTCAAACTGACGCTGGAACTTACAAAAGCAAGAAATTTAAATGAAAAAAAAAAAAAAAAAATTAATATGTATGTATTCTTTTACTGAACATCTCCTTGTTCCCTCTTTGATTTCCAAGAATACACAACAGTAATGTAGGCAGTTAAGAAAAAATAAAAAAATTTTAATGTTTTAACAATGAAGCAAAAATTTTCCACGATTTGTCACAAATTTCACTAGATTTACTGTAAAATCAGAAAATCCATTCCTGTATTTTGGCTGGTAACAAACTTATCAAAAGGAATAAAAAAAAAAAAACAATTCCGGTGCGTCTTCCTATCCAACTTGTTGGAATGTTGGACGAACTTGTTGCACCAACATGTTTGACAAGCGAACAAATCGACTATTGCAGAATTTACTCCTGAAGTGCAAATTCACTATGGAATGTTGGACCAACATGTTGTACCAACTTGTTGGACCAACATTTCACACTAATTTTGGCGTACGGGTCTAAATTCACTATGGAATGTTGGACCAACAAGTTGGTACAACAACTTGGACAAACATGTTGTACCAGTTTGTTTGGCAAACGAACGAATCGACTATTGCAGAATTTACTTCTACGCCGAAATTAGGGTGGAATGATGGTCTAAGGGTGCAAATTCACTGTGGGATGTTGTACCAACATGTTGGTACAACAAGCTGGGCAAACATGTTGTACCAACTTGTTGGACGAACGAACAAATCGACTATTGCGAATTGACTTCTATATACACCGAAATTAGTGTGGAATGTTGGTCCAACAACTTGGTACAGTGTGTTGGTTCAACTTGTTGTACCAACATGTTTGACAAACAAACAAATCGAGTATTGCAGAATTCACTCCTAAGCCGAATTAGTGGGGAATGTTGGTCCAACAAGTTGGTGCAACGTGTTGGTCCAACATTCCATAGTGAATTTGCACCCTAACAAGTTGGTACAACAAGTTGGTAAAACACGTTTGACAAACATGGTGGTAAAACATTCCATAGTGAATTTGCACCCTAGGAGTGAATTCTGCAATAGTCGATTCTTTGGCTTGTCAAATATGTTGGTACAACAAATTCGTCCAACGTTCCAACAGACTTGTACCAACATGTTGGTCCAACATTCCATAGTGAATTTGCACCCTTGGAATGTTACACGAATTTGTTGTATCAACATGTTTGACAAGCGAACGAATCGACTATTGCAGAATTTACTCCTACGCCAAAATTAGTGTGGAATGTTGGTCCAACATTCCATAGTAAATTTGCACCCTTTTTGAAATAATAGCCACATTTTAAAAATCAGTTTGGTACATTTTTTTTTAAATTTTTCATTTGAAATAATCTGTACAGCAATGCCCAAGCAATATTACAAACGTCGTCTGTATGACTTCAACTTTATTTTCCTAGAGATCTCATATTTACCTTGCATGAATTATCGCGAAATTTTTCTACAAGCACCTGATTCAGCTGTATAGTTTGGGTAAACGGGATGCTATTCCACTGAAATTTTTATTTTTGCAGTAATCAGTATCCCAATCGAAAATGCTCGTGGACGAACCCTTGTGGGATACACGTGGATTCTGGGACGTTCATAAATTACGTTAGGATCATTTTGGCCATTTTTGATCCCATCCTCCACCCTAGTTAGCAAAGGTTAGGATTTCGTGATCCCCCCCTAAAACTACATTAGGTTTCGGTTACCCCCCTTCCTTAAAATTTAAAAGAAAAAAAAATATTAAACATTAAAAAAATCTGAATTCTTCGCAACTTAAATTTTGCAAAGAAAAGGTTTTTTTTAACTTAGAGCAAATGAACGGGTAAAGTTAAAATCGTTTTTTTTTTTTTTAATTTTTATTTTTAAGGTGAAGTAGGTTACATACCGTAATTTAAAAAATATAAATTGATTTCATTTTTGCATGTTTATTACATGAGACAAATTTTAACGTTAGGTATGTAAAACCCCTCCCCCCCTTGTTAGCAAAAGTTAGCATTTTAAATACCTCCTCCCCCCCCCTTAACGTGCTAAAGTAATTTATGTACGGTCCCTTAAAGACTTTTCCCACCAATTTTTCACGAGATTTCCACGACTTTTCCACCAGTTATCCACAAAATCCTCCAATTTTGCACCAGATCTCCACCAGCTCATGGATAATTGGTGGAAAAAGTCTTAAAATTTACGTGTGACCCACGTGACTTTATCAGGGATGTATCCCAGCACGATGGGGGAAATAGGTGCACTCAGAAAAAAAGGATTGTCTTGAACAAGTTTTGTCTCGCAGTAAAACCGGAATGTTTTATAGGAAAACAAAAATGCTTCATGACAACGGGCGAATTGTTTCTTGACAAGACAACATATTTTTTTATCGCTTTTTAATGATTTTTAAGAAAATGTCTTTTATCAAAAAATTTTTGTTTTCGCATTAGCCATTTTTTTTTCTGAGTGTACGCACCTCCAAAATTTCGCCTGCAATACTAAAAGCTTCTTAATGTGTTTCCCCGCAAGGGGAATTCGCACATTATGCCTAACAACATTCCTCAGGCTGATTGCCTGGAAACTGGCCATGATGATTTTAATAGGACCTAAGTACTGCACTGTCTTGTCTAAAACCCTTGGCATCGTTTATCAAAGACTTCAATTCTGCCCGGCCAATCCTTAAAACCTTCAGCCAGTACAAATGAAGTGAAGTCATAATCTGAGTTAGTAGGAAACTCAGCTGGAGATGGAGATGGAGGAAGAAGGACCGCCACTTTCTGGGTTATTCTTTTCCGACAGTTAGATCTTATTTAGGACTTGAGTTATATTTTGATAGCTTTGATAGCTGCGGAGGGGTAACCGGGGATCCGTGGTAACGGGTCTATTAGGGAATGGCGCCTCTACCTCTAAAAGGGTGAGCACCCTTCTCAGGGTTATGAGCTAGCGGAGGGAAGCAGTAGCCGCTAGTTCCAGGATAGGGCGTCAGGATCAAATTCCTGCACCCAGAAAAAGGAATATGCCTCGTTCGCAATGCAAGCGATGTTGCTTAGCGACAAAACAAATATGCTTTGCCGCAAAGCAACATGGCTCGACTTGTCGACATTATGCATTGCGGCAAAGCACTCACGAGTTTTGACACAAAACATTTATACTGCTTAGACCTAAGTTATGCAAAAATGCTTTGTAGCAAAGCATTTTTGCTTAGACCCAAAGCAGCATTCTTTTGGGTGTGCAGCGGCCGATCACCGGACTTCTGCAGGAGTTAAGGGCAATCTTTTTGATATGTTGAGGACGGTTGTAGTACTAACTGCGATTTGCACAAGCCAGAGGGATACCACTGGATCTTACCTTTTTCCTTAAGAGTAAGCAGTGCCCGTAGCAGCAGATAAATCGTATTTTTCCTTTTACCGAAAAACGATGGAAAATCTTGAAAAAGGAGAAACTAAGAAATCTTTGAAATTTTTTTCTGAAGATTTCTTAGTTTTTGTTTTTTTAAGATTTTTCTTCGTTTTTCCGTAAAAAGAAAAATACGATTTATCTGCTGCCACGGGTACAGCATACTCTTTACGTAATTTCTTGGCTTTTACGTCACTGATTATTACTGCCACTTTTTTCACAGACTATAATGTAAAGCTTTCATACTAAAATAGCTTTTAAATCCTGTACTTTTCCTAAAATGTCACTAATTTTACTAACGACCATACATTGCTCTAATTCCAACCATTCTAGGGTTGTCATTTAGAGGGGGGGGATATAAGCTAAACATAAAGTACCATACGATAAACATAATAATCACTGTTTAGCTTATGATCTTGCCCTCCACCCCTCGAGCTCAAAGTTCGCAGAAATGGCGCTCCTGAACCATCCGTATTACGGTGGGAAAAGTCGAGAAAGAATTTTTCCAATTTTAGATTCGCAACTTCATCAAAAGTTTGAAAAAAAAAAATGACCCATACCCCCTACTAACTGTAACTTATTTACACTTACCAAACACTCTTCTAATTTATTTCCAATCAGCCACATAAAAATCACCGTCATAATTTCGGCGTTTCCAATAACTTTTGCGAAAAACAGAGAGAAAAAAAAAAAAAAAAAAGTTACCGAAAAAGTTTTCTCCCAGACTTTAGAAAACTTATTTTCCAAAGGTATGTGTCATAAACTCCGGTTTAAATCTTACTCCCAAGGCGGCACTTCCCTTTTTTTTTTTTTTTCTTCCACTACTTTTCTTTAGCATCAAGTTTTTAACTTTCCTTTTCTGTTTTCTTTTGATGTCATCATCATAGACAAAAAAAAATAAATAAAAAAAAAAATAACAAATCAAGGGGAAAAAATAGGTATAGGCACGCTTATTATTTACGTTTCCATTGATACGAAAAAAAATTTCTGACCGATTTAACTTTAAAAACATTGTAATAAAAATTTATATATACCTTCGCAAGGAACATAAAAAAAAAGGATCCTGACCTGATGAAAGTTAACATAGCAAAATTTAATAAAACATGCAAATAAAAAAGGAAAGGAAAAGGAATTTTGAAAAATTGAATGAAAATCAAGAAAGGAATATAAAAAAAAAAAAAAAAAAAACTGGTCAAGACCTTTTTTTTTTCTTCTTCTTAATTTGGGTGACTTTTTTTTTTAAAAAGACGGCACGCGAATGACCTTTATGCAACAAGGAAGATGAAACCTTTTATTGTTTGGACCCGAATACTCAGACTGACCCAAACCCAAACCAACAAAGGTTTTAGAAACCCTTCCTCGACGGAAAAGGTTTAACTGAGGCGAGTAGAGCCACCGTAGGCTTTCAACCGTCTTTTAATTTTTTAATGGGTCTTCAAAAAAAAAAAAAATTGTTTTTTTTTTCCTCGTTGTCTCTCGTACGATTTTTTTCCCCCTCTGCTGTTTGAGGAGGCGAAAAATAAAAAAAAAAAACTTTCCTTGTGGAAAATCTCTTAACGACACGGATACATGTTTTAACATGGATAAACAATAGAAAGGATTAACCGACCCTTAAAATTTCCTCCGGTTGTCGATTACGCACCCTTATAATCCCTTGTTTATGAGTTTTCCATGGACCCCCCCCCGTGAAAAAAAAAATTTTTTTATGCAATTAGGATCAAAACATATCTCCGAAATAAATCGACCTTTAATTGCATTTCATTCAAATTCAAATTTCTTGGGAAAAAAAATAAAAATAAAATTGCACAGTAATTGCGTATTTTTTTTTTTTTTTTTTTAACACCGACAAAAAGAATTATTACATCATCAGGCGTCACGTTAATCGAAATGTCTTCTGCTAGACAATAACTCATAAAAAGATCCTTTTCCCCCGTTTTCTTAAGCCGGCCTTTTTTTTTTCTTTTCGTTTTCTTTCCCAAACGATTTATTATTATTGTTTTTTTATTAGTTTTCCCTTTAAGCCAAGTCTTTTTTTTTTGCAAGAAAAAAAAAGGATACGATTTAGATTATTAAGCGGAAGCTGTTATTCTTAAATAAATCGTCACATTGAAGTTAAAAAAAAAATCATACGATGGGGGCAAAGAAAAAAAAAAAAAAAAAAAAAAAAAGGAAATCTTGCGCTCGAATTTCGAAGAAAAAAAAAAACTACGGAGTAAAACTCAGCTTTTCCCGGGAAAAGCGAGCGATTTTAAAATAGAGAAAATGAAAGACCATATTGAAGGAAGAAAATTTGCAAGAGGATGGATAGAGGATGTAGAATCCCTAAATTTCACTTGAAACTATTGATTTTACCCCGGAGAGTCCAGAAAGGGATTGGGGGGAGTCGAAGGAGGAGGGGACAAGAGGGAGGGAGGGAGAGGGTGATTTCCTTCGCCCTGCGTCCAGCGGCAGGCCACCCGCAGGACAGAGCTTCGGCCTCATCTCACAGTGACGTGCTTTCCCTATTAACTACTTTCCCTCATCTCTAGTTTCTGGATCCCTTCGCTAATAAAACCGGAAAACCCTTTTCGCTTTTTCCTCGTTGGTTCTAACTCGACGCAGCTTTCTCCTGGACCGTTCGTCAGTTTTTTTTTTTCGGGGGGAGATTATTCTTTGAAAATTTGCGTAGATTATTAGCTTACCTGAAAAGAGAAAGAAAAATTTTTAGAACGAAATTTTATGAAAATTTGAAAGAACCGAAAATAAATTGTAAGGCGGCCATATTTTGTCCAACTTGGAAATAGGAAAATTTTAAGTTCGAAAAAAGCGCTTTCACGGTGCCTTTTAGGTCTTTAAAACTTAAAAGACGGACGAAATCCGCGAAGAAAAATTTAGGAAAATAAAACAAAAAAAGAAATTATAAAAAAAATATAGAAAATAAAGGGAAAACAGAAAAATCAAGAAAAAAAAATAAGAGGGACAAACCGGTAAAATGATAACGGCAAACCCCAATAATCATCGGTGGAAAAAAATTAAAAAGCAAAATTGCGCATTTTTTAATTTTTGCGAAATTATTCATAATTTTGTATCAGTTTTCCCTCGAATCACGGAAACAGCCGAACGAAGTCTCCCGGTTAAACGACAATTTATCTTAGAAGTTAATATTGGTCATATTGCAGTTTATATTGATTCATCTTTAAATAAATATTTTTGCGGGGAAGGAAAAAAAAACTCTTTCCCCAGAAAAAGAAACCCTCGTTTTTTTTAATTCAGGAGGAGCTGCATTACACAATTCCAGCTAATAATGATAGGCAAATCCGGATTCCGGAAAAAGCAAGACGTATTAAAGGACCTCGACGGAATATTAGTAAAAGGATCCCGCATAGCTCAGGGTGGCTGTGTGTCGTCCCCTTTTCAACCCTTGCATAGTTTCCCCGTCCCCCATTCTCCCATAACAAGAGGCTCTGCTGGACGCCTTGGCAATTTCCAACCTACTCTCTGCTACTATTGATCTTATGTGTGTATGTATGTATGCATTCAAAATTAACTACAGACCATACCTTTTCAGACTCAAGAAAAAAAAAATGCGAGAGAAAAAGGAGAAAGGAAAAAAAATCTCTTGAATAAGTTCCTTTTGGTTGGCACGAATCTTTTTTTTTTTTTTTTTTTATCGTCCAATTGCGAAAAATTTCTCAACTTCCCTCTTCTTAAAGATTCATTTCCTGCCTAGACATATAAATATCTTCTTTGGTTTTCTAGTGAGCAAAGATCCGAAAAGCAAAAATGCAATTTGTTAGCCCTTGAGAAAAAAAAAAAAAAATAAGGAATAAATCTAGAAGCTTTGATTCGTGACTCTTCCATTTTTCAAGAGAGGTTTTGCTGTGCTATGTACACCGTTTTCGAATATATGAGATTTAATCCAAATAAAGTAGAGAAATGAGAAGTCTGGTAAAATCGGAGAAAATGTTAAATATTACGAAAAACCGGAAATAGAAAATTTTCCTACGATTTTGTGTGGGATTAGGATTTGATTTTCCCTTTTTGCGATTTTTGCGCCTTGAATAAAAAATTAAGAGCATATACACATAACGCGGCTTAAAAAACCGATTTAACTGCTACCAGCTTTTGGAACAGATTATAAATTTTCATTTTGCAATATGCTTAAAAGTCGATTCTAAGTTCTTGCCAAAAATTCAACTCATCGAAATACGCCTAAATTTTAATTTTTATATGGAGTGAGTTTAAGAGCTTCGTTAGGTAATGGAAAAGTATGAAATTATTTTACCTTCAATAACTACAGCAAACTTTTTTGCACGAATGCTACAGAAGCCCTGAAAGGACACGCAATTTGTTTATTGTTCACTGCCAGTTCCGGAACTGGCACTGAATAATAAAAATGTTGCGCTGCTAGTTCCGGTACTGTCAGTTCCGGTACTGCCAGTTCCGGAACTGACAATTATTTTACGGAACTGAATTATTTTCCGGAACGTATACTGCCAGTTCCGGAACTGACATTTACGGAACTGAATTATTTTCCGGAACGTATACTGCCAGTTCTGGAACTGACATTTACGGAACTGAATTATTTTCCGGAACGTATACTGCCAGTTCCGGAACTGACATTTACGGAACTGAATCAGTTTCCGGAACGTATACTGCAAGTTCCGGAACTGGCAGTATACATTTACTGTCTATTCCGGAACTGTCAATTAGTTTACTGCAAAATCCGGAACTGGCAGAACAATTTGTTTATTGTTCACTGCCAGTTCCGGAACAGTCACTGAACAATAAACAAGTTGCCCTGCCAGTTCCGGAACTGTCAATTGGTTTACTGCCAGTTCCGGAACTGACAATTAATTTACTGCTAGTTACGGAACTGACAGTGATTAATAAACAAATTGAGTGACCTTTCCGTAATAATGCAGATGGACAAGAATCCTGCATCGGAAGTACAAATTTCTTTTCGGTCGTAAGAGGGTGGGGGTGGGGGGGCGTGTGATAACTAAATTAATTTTGTCACTTTCTGTAACATTATGAATGTTGCAAGGCGGGAAATTTGCAACGCTTCTTAAACGCAAAAAGATACGGAACTAAAGATTCTGATTTCTCGGGAAATTTGCGAATCCGGGGGTTAAGATTTCCCGTTATTGAGAAAAAGCAGTTTTCCGGGATTCGGGAAATTATAGTCCGGATTTTCGAAATTTCCCTTGAATTCTCGAAACCTTTTTCGTGAATTGAAAAGGACGGAAAAAATCCCGAAAAATTTGAAACCCTCCCGGAGTCGGGATTGAAAATTTTCTCGGGATCCCAGGCTGAAACTTAAAAAGAAACAATGCAATTCGTTAGCTTTGGAAAAGGGGGGCATCGGAGGGTAGATTTACCTGACCCATCATGGGAGATATTAAGCACCCTTGTATTTTTTTTGCCCTCTCATTTCCCCAAAAATCCACCTTTAGGGAGTCATTCAAGTATTACGTAAGCATAATTTTTCATTTTTTCGACCTTCTCCCCTCCGGGTGTAAGAAGTAGTAAAATTTTCCCAAATCCCCCTGTAATTTTTTAAATTCTAAAATTTTTTAAATACTTTATCTTAAAAAAAATAAGAAAAAAATTAAGAGAAAAGAATGGCTATTGAATAACTAGAATGCAGTGCTTCGCTAGGCCTTTTTGAGGCGGGGGGGGTTCAGTCGTCCCTCCAATTTCGGATTTTGCTCCCCCTTCCCCCAATAAATAATTCTCACGAAATTCCATTTTCAGCGCAAAAACCCACTAAAACTCATTTCAGAAGCCGTTTTTCTGGTAACTTTTTCCTCTCACATCCCTTCCCCCAAAATTATTTAATGGGCAGAGACGCCAGTCTAGAGTAGCTAAAAAAATTTTAAACAGTAATTTAGGCTAAATTCTTTTTTTTCAGTTAAAAAACTGCATGATTTTTCAGTTATTTTTAAATTATAAAATAAATTCTTACGTAAAATTAATCAGGATCCTATCCCTTTTCCATATTAACCAATCGAAAGGATTTTCTCCACATTCCCCCCCCCCCCCTCGGCCAGTGCTTAGTAAGCACTGCTTACGTAAAATTTGAATGGCCCCCGAAAGGGGTGACTCAGATTGCTATTTAAAAAACTTCGCGATTTTCCCAGTCTTTTAAAAACTGTGGCTGCATGGCTGATGCAATCTTTTCCTAAAAGCAATACGAGAACTGGCAATTATTTCCTCATCCTGCTTTTATCTGATAAAAAATCTTACTGTGGAGCCACCATTGACACCATCCATTTACATTTGACTGTTGAAAAAAAAAATTACAAGCACTAATAATAAATCTTAATTAGATAAAGAGACAGGGTTGCTGAAGAAAAAAGTAATTGTGTAAGATACGTTGCAAACGTTTTATTCTTTTTCTTTTGAATGATCTGATGATGATACTTTTACTTGTTTCAGTCACGTTCAAAGCACTGTTTTTTTTTTTTTTTTGTCTGCGATTTTTTTTTTTTTTTTTTTTTTTTTTACGGAAGGGGTTAAAAAAATACGTTACGCATCCCGTGGATGAATCCCAGTTAAGCAGAATATCAGGTGAGATGATCCAGGTAAAATTTTTATTATACGAAATGTATCCTGCATAAAGGGCATATCTATACAAATTTCAAAATTTTGTACAAAATTATTTAGAAATGAAAGAAACACGAAAATTTGTAATTATAAGTCGAAATTCTCAAAATTGTCTACGTATAAAAAACCAGGGCTGTAATTCCGATTCCGAAAGGTGGAAAAAAATTTCAGATTCCGATTCCGATTCCAACTAACAAATATTTTAGCAATGCCGATTTCGATTCTGATTCCGATTTCAACCAAAATTGATTAACTGTAATAACGGTATTTTCGTGCATTTAAAGTCAATCCGAATCGAAAATATTTTTTTGGATACCGATACCGATGCCGATTCCGAAGATTACGAACTGCTTTCAGATGAGATTCCGATTTCGATTCCAATTACTTTTGAAATAGCAGATTCCGATTTCGATTCCGATTCCGAATAAAAATTAATCGGAACTGCAGTCCTGCACAGTGGTCCGGGAAAAATATAAATGGCCAAAACTCGTTCCCAAGTCTGTGTGAATAAAACTTAGAAAGAAGATGAAGGTGTCAAAAGCTTCGATATTATGTGCAATTAAAAACCTGCTGCCCGTGCCCCAAAATTCAAAATGGCCGGCATAATATGGAAGCCAAAATTTTTAATTATGAATGAAATTTCATGAATATTTATTTTCAGGAATTTTTGTGGCTGCTGATTTCATATCTGGAATAATTATTTTAAAACTCAAAATGGCGGACTTAGCATGGCGACAAATGTAAAAAAAATGTTAAAGCTGTTCAATTTTCATCAAAATTTGTACTAAGGGGTTTTCGGGGTCGATGATCTCGAATCCATAAATCGTTTTCCTAAATTTCGAACATACAAGTAAATTAATTTTTTTTGATTTATTGAGCCCCTTAAAAACATAAAAATTTTAACTTTCATATTATGCCCTCCATTTTGAATTTTGGGGCACGGGCAGCAGGTTTTTAATTGCAAAAAATATCAATGCTTTTGACACCTTCATTCACATCTAATTCTAAGTTTCACACAGACTTGGGAATGAGTTTTGGCCATTTATTTTTTTTCCGGGCCACTGTGTCCTGTAAAAAACGTTCTGTGCAGATTTTCAAGACATTTAAATTCCTTAACAAATTAAAAATTGAGGAAGTGCCAAACATGTGAAAAAAAAAAAAAAAAAAAAAAAACAGATTCCTTTAAATCTCAAAACCAGTATAGATAACCCCTTCTACTATTTTTTTCCGGTACATTCAAGTGCAACAGGACAAAGGACGTACCATCAATTCATGTTTCCATTTAAAAATTAAATAACAAAATAGGACTATAGGCACATCTGCTCGATTGGGGTAGTTTTAGTTCCTGTTCCCCGTACGGAATATTTATATATAGTTAAAACAGGCTAAACCTTTTTATTATATTTTTCTTCCCCTTTGATTTATGCGCATGCGCAGTTATATTTCCTCCAGCTGTTATTTCTTTCTAATCCTTTATTTTTTATTTTATTTTTTTCATCCCCTTTTTCTGGCCGTTGACCTAATCAAAAACTGCATCTAACTATACGACGGTATAAATAACAATGATCGTTACGATTAAAATCTAAAACAGGTGATGATCTAACTAACCCCTGTCTTATCTTCCTTTACCTTGAAAATTCCAACCCTTATTTATATTGAAAAATCAAGTTGCCGAACAGGAAGAACCCGGAAAAAATAAAGAGAAACAGGAAGGACAACTTATAACGTCGTTTGGCGATTGTTTTTTAAATCTTTTCCGGGTGTCCAGAACCTGTTTTTCTTTCCATTTCTTGTTTGATAGGGTTTATTTATTTCCTGATCATCTTTCTTTCTTTTTTATGTTTTGTTTACATTATTAACAGTTAAGAAAAAAAAAATCACGTATTATCACGTATTCATAGCTGTCCAAAATAATTCAATTCTTTTTTTTTTTTTTTTTTTACTGAGGCTAAATTCGGTTACTGTTCAGTTTGAATAAGATGGCGGAACGGACGGAAATTTCTATCGAAGGAAAATGCTCGTCCCGGGGTTCTAAATTAATTCATGTTTTCACTTTTCCTCTTGGTCTGTACGCCTGGGTTGACATTTGAAATCTATTCATAAAGATTTTGAGCTCCATTTTGTGTAGGATTATATTATCCAAAAAAAATTTTTATTTTAGGCAAATAGAAATTAAAATGAAAAAAAAAAAGTTTCGATTTGGCGAGCTTAAATTGGGGCCCAATTTGGCGAGCTTTAATTGGGGCCCAATTAAGATGGAATCCAAAGTTTGTACCGGGACGTTTGGTATAGCTTAAAATATTTTACTCGTTTTGTACCATCTAGAAAAATTTTGTACTAGTTTAGTTTTCAAAAAAAAAAAAAAAAAAAAAAAAATTCAGTTTCGATGCTTCGTAAGAAAAATGAGGAATGATGAGTGCTGCGGTAAATACCAAAAAAAAACTTCATTTTTTTTGGCGAAGACATCAAAATCAATTTTTTTTTTCTTTTTTTTTTTTTTTTTCGAAAATTAAGCTAGTTTAAAATTTTGGGGGCCCGAATCCGATGCCGGTACCGATGCCGGTACCGATGCCGATTCCATATTATTTATTTAACTCCCGCCGATTCCGATTCCGATTCCGGCACCGACACCCGATGCTGATGCCGATGCCGACGCCACCAAGCATTGATTATATCCTATGGCGGCATCAGTCACATCCTTTGCCGCTTCTAATTCCAATTTTAATGAAGAACAAAAAAAAAAAAAAAAAAAAAAAAAAAAAAAAATCGTAGAGCCATTCTAGGTGATTTTTAAAATCAGAGGGGTTCGATTTCGATGCCGGTGCCGATGCCGATGCCAGCACTAATAATTTCGCAGTGCCGATGCCAGTATCGGCACTTTTCCAAGCTTCGGACACTTGCAAAATTTTGCTATATGGCACAAAATTAGTGCTAAATGAGTCCAATATTCCTGGAGAGTTTGAAATCAATTTGGAATAGGCGGGTTCCAGCATTAAGTTGAAACTCGGATTGATTTTCCATTTTCCAGGAAACGGGTGAAGGTATAACCTTTTTGAATGTGATACAAAATTAGTACTAAATGAGTGCAATATTTTGAGGTATACCAGAAGTCCCGGGACCAAATTTGGATTCAATCTTAATAATCCGGTACCGGTACCGATTTTTTTTTTTTTTAAATAGCTTCTTTTTAAGAGAAGACTTTTAACCGCAAATAAGACAATGGAAAAAAAAAATTACGGCTTTTACAAGAAAACTTTTCGTTATTATTTTCTTCACTGGTGAATCCAAAAATATTTTTTGGGAAAAAAGAAGGGGTGGCGAAAACTAAAAATATGCCCGAAAATTCGAATTCCAGCTAGCGTACATTAAATTATCCAAAAAATCGTATTCTATCCTGTGTAAAATTTAATCCGCCAGTGATTTTTTTTGATCTAGGCAGCAGTGTATCATTAAAGTTTCTGAAGGCTTAAAAAAATATGAAAAAGGAATGCCTGGTTTCAAATTTTGCCTTACCCTTATTTTTTCTTTAAATATTTTTATGGCCCTTTTTCTCATTTCCCATAAAAAACTTTTTCTCCAAATTTCCCCTAAATATTTTTCTATTTTCATGTTGTCTTCAGTAATACTAAACTTCTCATATTTTTCCCTCATTTCGTTTCTCGGTCTTCGATCTCTAATCTTCGGTTTCCGATCTTCATTTTAGCCCCTTTATCGCCGAATCTTAATTTCAAAAAAATGCCCGAAATCTTAAATATTTTTTTTTTTTAAGTCTTTTCAAAAAATTGTTGTCCCTTCAAAAGTGAAGTTATACTATTATGTAAACTTTCAAAATAAAAGCCAAGGATCCGGTCTTCAATTATAGACTTGTATTGTTTGAATTATATTTTTGCTGGTTCAACCATTGAAACCTCCATGAAGAAATGGAACAACCATTGAAGCCTCATATGTAGCCTTGGAGAAAAGGGTTTAATTTTTGATAACTGCTACTTTTCACTTTGGTTTTAAGATCTTTGATTTTTGATCTTCAATCTCAATCTTCTTACTTCATTAATCATTTATATTGTCTCCCATTTAGTCATCCCTTTTTCAGTGTTTAAGGCTGCTCCAAGTCTTGAAATCCTTCGACCTCAATTATTCGGTTTAATACTGACATGTACCTTTATCTTTAACGTTCAATCTTTAGTCACTTATTTGTACAATTTTTGATCTACACGTTTCAAATAAGTTCTTTTTATAGTGTTCCCAAGCCTTTTTTCAACCTTTTAGGTTCTTTTTAGTATCCCCAACCTTCAAATCCTGATTCACATTTAATAAGTCAATTTTCCCAAGACAGGTTCAAACTTGATGCAGTTTCATACTTGCGCCGGAGGGAGGTTCGAACGGGAGTAGCAAAGCATCCATCTACCTTTTCATTTTATTTCATTTTGTACAACACGAAGAAGCATCCTTTTTCTTCTCGAAGTAGCTGTAGAAGAATAATTCTTCTATGACACATTTCCGTCATCGAGTTTGATTCGATTTCACCTCACGTGTTTTGAAGTTTAATTGACCTAATATTCTCCTAAAGGCACCGACAGGCTAATCAGTTTCCCTTTTCTTGGAAGGTATTTTTAATTTTAATTAAATACAAGCAAAATAATTCGTGCAACAAAAAGGAATACTCAAGCCGACGGAATGCCTCCAGTGCTTTTTGCCACTGAATAATTTCCCATTGTATAATACCTTTTCAAAAGATGCACTTTAGAATGCTGGGAAAACAATTTCCCGAAAGGTGTTTTTCCGCATGCTGCGAAACATCCCCTTATGAGGCTTCAAAGAAATGGGTTTCCTCTTTCAAACGCACCTTGTATAAAATAGATAAACGAAGCAGCCCCTCCGTTTCGGAGTGATACAATTCCCACCCGTAACCACCAGGTGGCATATGACCCTTATATTGAATTTTCGAAATCTGTATTTGTTTTATTAATGGGGTGATTCATGTGAAATTTTTTTTGATGCATGAGAAGCCACATTGTTTATCAGGATCAGTATGATTACTTCCACTTCCTCGAGATTTTTAAAAGGACGAATAAAAAAAAATAAAAAAAAAAAAAATCATCATCCCTTTAAGATGATGAATTATTTTCGGTTTTAAATTATCTATACGGGATTGAAGAAAAAAAAAAAAAAAAAAAAAAAAAGCTGGAGCAAAAGTCCGTATATGTGATTTGAAATTTTTGGTTTTTATTGTTAATAAAGATTGGTAATGTCTGCGCACGACTTGATGGCCATAAAAACATTTTACGATGTTTGAAACCGCACGGAACTAATTCCGAAAACTGACCTTGAACGACTCGCACACCATTGTTTTTATAACTTCGAATTTCGTCTGTCCTTCAGATGCTCCGGCATGATTACCCTGGAACATCAGCGGGAATGTTTTTTTTTATCTTGCAAAAAAAAAAAAAAAAAAAAAAACCGAAAATCCCTTTTTTTCAGTAAAATGCTTTTACATTTTTAAAATCGAATTGCTCATGGGAAAAGCTAACCATGTTATTCATTTGGGTGCTTTAAATGGTTTTAATAAACTCTTACCTGTTGACGATAAATTGTGCAGATGCGTAACGGAGGTTCGAACTGCATTTTCATAAATGACGCAGCATCACTTCATTCAAATTACACACATAATCTGCTTGTTGCATCTTGTTGTAGCCAACGTGATCGCAGCTTGCGATTTCGACTGCTGCGATATTTATAAACAAGTCCGTCCAGCAACGGGGCCCATGTTTAGATCTGTTCAGGCTGTAACATAAAATATTACGCTTAGGTGGCTAGTTTTAAGTTATGCAAGACGTTAGACATTTTTCCGGGAATTTTCACCCCCTCCCCTAATTTCCTTTTTTTAGCATTTTTTTGAGCAAGTGTTATCCTAAACAGACTCACTATAGAAAAATGATTCTTTCTTCTTACTGCTGCCAGCTCCGCAACAGAGATTGACAATCATAATTGGGATTCGAGCCATCGAAACCTTCTAATAATTCCTGATAAGTAAACAAAAAAACTAAAAAAATAATTGACAGTCTAAAACCAAGTAGGGGTAAAACCCATTTGCCCGAAAAGTTTAATAAATAAGGTTTTTACCTCTCAAAAAACAACGCCTTATATTTCAGTTTTGTTGACAATGAACCAAGGTTTAGTGACTCCAGCCCCCCTTTTTTTAGAAAATTTATGCCATACTATCTCCTATACTTACGTAATATGTGGACGACTGGGACTCAGGATTGTAATGATAACTGAGCAGGAGTTGAAAAACTTTAAGATCATGAGCTTCTTAGGTTCTTCCTAAGGAAAATCACAATACTGTACTAACACTGAAGTAAATAAATCAACTTCTTGAATCCAATATGGCGGAAGCCATGGAGGTGAACTGTTTGTTGGAGCCACATAAGTCACGTGATCAAGGGTTGAGGATTTTTAGGGCAAACTAAATCCGCTAGGGACTGTCGACTGCTATCATGGTAAAATGGCGGCCGGCTTCGGATTTGTTAATAAATATTCCCTTCTCATATTAAAGTCATTTATTAACCAATCCGAAGCCGGCCGCCATTTTATCATGATAGCAGCCGACAGCTCCCTAGCGGATTTAGTTTGCCGTAAAAATCCTCATTAAGCTTGGCAATTTCAAGTAAAAAGCGATACCACTTTCTGAAGACAAATTAAATGTTTTGTGGTAAAATCAAAAGAGCACATAAAAAATAAGCATTAAGAAAGGAGGGGATGTCAGATTATACGTACCTCCGCGAATTTTGAATAGCTGGTATCGGGATTACGGGGGTAGCTATGCAATCCGAAGTACGCGAGAATTGTTTGCCTGCTAGAGCCATAAGCACAGTATAAAGCAGGCGAGCAATTCTCGGTTGTTTTTTTTTGTAATTCAAGTTGCCTATATGTGTTAGCTTATGAGCGCCCGTTTTCCCGATACCAGTTATTTGTATTTTAGGATCCATTACTACGTAAAAGTCCCCCCCCCAAAAAAAAAAGAAAAAAACACGAACTGAATATATTTATTCCGCGACGCTTAAACTTCAAAACTGACTAGTCCTAGTAGAATTTTATTTCTAATCATCTTTCTTGGGGAAAATTTTTGTTTTGATCATAACTTTTATTTGTTTATAGCCTGAATCGTCAGCTACAAAATATAGAAAAAAAACTACAGCTACCTTCAAATCCCTTATAAACTTTCTCCAGCAAAAACAGATCGCAAGAAGGGAAGGAAATCTAGAAAAAGGTTGATGTTTACGTTGTGTAATATAAACATTCACAATGCTAAATGCATTGAGATAAAGTATAGTCACGTACAGCTAACAGCACCGTATCCAGATACAAAAAAAATTAATTAATTTCTTATTTTTTATTAGAAGATGGCTCTGTTAAGATTAATGATTGGAAAATCATTTTCTATGTAACGATATTATTTTAATAGCGCAAGCACTATGAAGCCCAAAAATAAATGAAAGATAGTCAGAGCGGCTCATGTTGATGTTAAATTGTCGGTACGACACTTGGTTGGCAGTTACTTCGGATTTTTGAAAATAAATAAAGATAAAATTTTAAAAAGAAAATGATTGGTTATATTATCAATAATATTACAATTACACTTATAACTTTTACGAAACAATGATGGGCAAACAGATTATGAAAATAAAAAAAAATTTTTATACAAATTCAAAGTCCGAAAAAGCTATATAAAAAAACAAATAGCCATTTATAAAACTTATCAATTTTTTTATAAATTAAAAAAGAGATCTTTGTTTTTTATTTCCTTGTATAATAATAAGCTCATAAGAAAAATTACTACATTTACTTCCGTTTTTACAATCACTTTTTTGCTAGTCCGTACTGAAGGCGTTTAAAAAAATTAATATATAATTTACTGTGATTGAAAAAAATATAAATAATAAAATTAATTTGTTAATCGATTTCAAAATTACATTGATTAATGCCTTCAATACAGATTTACAAAATCATAAAAAACATCTACACAGTGTTATTTTCAATATTCAGTATCATGAATTAAAAGGTAATAAAAGCAGCACCATTTTTATTTACCCAATCTCTAAAGGACGAGTATAAAAAAAAAATCATATTTTACAATCTTTCGTTTTAATTTTCGAACACCATAATGAATTATAATATTTAATGGCAACAATTATTAAACTAAAATTATCTACATATTGGCAACACTGCACACTTCAAAATAGCGTTCGAATATTTACAATTTGTTTTTGCCAACGATTTTTTTAATTTTCAAAATTTACAAAAAATCTAATCAAAATTCTTTTAAAAGTTTTTTTTTTTTTTTTTTTACTTTTTAAAATTTTTTTTCTCTGAAATTTAATAATAAAGAGGAACAATTTTGTTTTGTTTATAAAATTGCTTGTAAATTTGGGCGGCAGTCCAAAAATGATTTTAAGTTGAATTCGTTGCTAATTACATTTATAAAAAAAAACTTATTTTTATATCAAAAATTAGAATTATAGTTCAAAATCAGCCTTTAATTTTCATAAATGTTTTTTTCAACAATAAGCAAAAAAAGTATTGAAGTGGCAGCAAAATATTTAAAATATTTCTTTTTTTCGTCTTAAAATTAAATTCAAGAACTATAGCGTTGAATATACGGTTACATTTTATAAATACATTTTTTATTATTTTTATGGTGTTAAACTTAAAGTAGACATTTAATTGTTCGTTTTGCCACTTTTTCGGTAAAAAAAAGAAACATTAGAATGAAATTATTTCAAAACTTAGAATTTAAAATCAATTGCACTTTAAAATTTAAAGGCAACAAGAATTAGGACAAGATCTACAGAACCAGTGCTTTGATCAAAGACCTAAGATTTTAAAATTTGTTAAAAAAACATGCCAAAGTAAAAATTAAAATGATTGATCAACTGATTTTATTTTCCGATCGATTTTATTTCTAATTTGGAATAATTCTGCAGGAAAGAGAAACTAAAAATGGAAAACAAAAAAACTTGCTCCTGACTTGTGAAAATTTCATATTGAATTTTAAAATGTTTTAGATCTGATGAAACCGATGAAAACATTTTGTTAAACAAAAATATTTTCATACAAATAAAAGTCCACCTTAAGAAAAAAAACACCAAAACAAGAATTGCTATGACCGCAAATATCCTACAGAACCAGAACATCTCGGAGTACACAGAAGACGAACATTTTTACCAAACATGTGACAGTCAGGAAAGGCACACTGCGCTTTTCCGAGAATATTTGGGAAAAATATTCGTTCACGATAATTCATCAACATGATAGGTTAGGAATTTGCTTTTTTTCACTTTGTTTACCGAATTGTTTAAACAATTTTTTTCAATAAATTCCTGCAACCGAATATTCTCAGGGGTTGATTAATTGCCTAATCATGAATTCACAGGGGAAAACTTGAACAAAATCTTAAAACTACGAAATATTTTTCAAGTCTTCGAAAAATTCAAATTAATATTCATTTTTTATGCTCAAAAAATATGAAGGATTTAAAAGAGATTGATATTACTGACTAATGTGAACTGCAGCTTTTTACCATCGAGAAATTTTTAAATGCAATGTAACAAATCCTCCTGCTTTTGATTTAAAATTCTAAATTTTGAAATTATTATCATTCCCATCATTTTTTTTTACTTTTGAACAGAATAAGTATTTAAACAACGAAATAAGTTTTTCTTTTCAAATTAAAAAACGATCATAGTTTCATAATTGTGATGAAAATAATTTAGATATCTTATACAATAATTCTTTTTAAAAATTACAAGAAAACCAACGAAAGAATTTTTCTCCAACCGAATCTTGATTTTTGGAAATTGTATTAAATTTTCATTTGTAAACTAAATATTGATTCTGTAACAAACTATGGAAGAAATATTCATATGCTTGCAAATGAAAATTTAATAATTAATATCCCTCAAATCACGTAATAATTTCCGATTAAAACGCTTTTAACAAGTAGGTGTTTTTAATTTTTTTAAGTACAATATTTTTGGCTTTAAAAAATTACTAAAAATTTCTAAAAAAAAAAATTAAGGCTGAATTTTTTTTTTTCCTTTTTTTTGGTACTTTTAAAAACAGTCAACAAGAAATTTAAAAAAAAATGAGAAATTTAATATAACTTAGTAGTCGTGAGATGCGTCGTCTCACTTCTTTTAGGTGGTGGAGGTGGAGGTCGTTTTTTAGAAAGCGGCACAGGGTTTTCTATGAAATTCGGCCTATTTTGGCCTCCGTTCTGCGTATAGTAAATACTATTCTCATCGATTTTACTTAAATTCGACTTAAAAACGTTCGTAGGAGGCTGCGGAATCCTATTGTTATTAAGTCGACCATTCGGCAACGGCAACGGTGGTGGAATGGTAGACGGCATGCCCTGTTCCCCACTACCGATTAAATATACGTTTTCATATAAGTTATTATCGCTTTTGCCGTAATGTTCTTGAACCCAATTCGAAACATTCGTTTCTTTGTAATCGGGAATCGCAGGAGGTGGATCACGAAAGCCGAGGACTTCGTGAGGGGTAGTGGATGTATCGAGTTTGCACTTTTGAGCGACTTGCCACTTTTTCCTCATGACTCTTTGCAGGTCTTTAAGGAAATCCTTAGGAGGAGGAGTTAGGGTTGATTCTTTGCTTGCTATTTTTTTAGGGCTTGTTAATTTAGTGGTTTCGTTCCGTTTCGGAGGAAGAGGTTTTTTTGGAGAATCCGTAATTTCCTCCGGAACGAAATTAAACGTAATTTTCTTAGGAGAATTTTTCCGAGGAGAGTGACATTCGTTTTGTTGGATTTGACTGTAATACGGAGTGGAATTACAAATGTTATTACTATTTTTAAGTATAATATTTTTATGGATCGGTTTTGGAGGAACTATCGGAGATAAAGTGGTCGGAGGGGAGACCGCAGGGGAGCGATTCGTTGGCGTTAAATCGGGAGACAGAGCATTAACGGGCGTCGCGCCCCCCGAGGAAACGGGGGTCGATAAATCGGATTTCGGGGAGGAAGGTTGAGGGGGCGCCGGGAAAGGTGGCAAAGATGCAAGAGACAAACTACTGCATGATAATTCTGAATTATCATAAATAGGCAACTCGCTTTGAGACGGGGGAGGAGGTAAGGAATCTAAACTAAGTGTACTTTCGAACATTTCGTCAGAGGGAGGAGGCAAAAACTCTTCCAACTCGTTATTTTGTAATTTATCTTCATCGTCTCCGAAGCTGGAAGCGTTATCCGAAATATTTTCCAAGTTTCTTTCTAGTGCTTCTTCAAATTCCGAACTTTCGTCCCGGCAAATGTTCTCGGTTTGAGTTAATAAACTGTTCATTGCTTCGTTTAAACTCCTGCTAACTTCTTCTAATGTTAATCGATTATCTAATGTGCTGTATTCTGCGTTGCTGTTCAACTGCGGAGTTTCGTTTGGAGCTGTCAATCGGTTGTCTAACGTGTCATTTGTTTTCCTTTCTTTCTTTAAACTTCTTCGCCTTTTCAAAGTTCCTGAATTGCTACCTGGAATGTTTAAAACAATAATGAGAATTTAAGACAAAGTTTTTTTTTTCTTTTCAAAAGTTGCATCTTCTACAGAAATGAAAAAAAAAAAGTTAAATTTAAATGAAAAAAGTTTTCAAAAAAATGTTTAAGTAATAAATTAGATTTTAAAGAAAATTTTAATATCAAATCAAATATTTATAATTAAAAATACAATCTTGGGACGCAAATTCATAAAAATATGTGGAGCTTATAGGCCTAGGCAGTCAAACTTAAATGAGAAAATTATTGATTTTTTCATAATTAATGTTGGCAAAATTTTTGAGAGTGAAATGCACCTAACTTAAATCAGGTTTTACTGCATTTAAGCCCAAATTGTTTGCAATTTTTTACTATTTCTTTCCTTTTTCTTTTTTTGTGTTAAGAGTTATTCTCGCCTTAATTTTATAACTCTAAAAAATATTTCAGACGTTTAAATTATAAAAAAATCATTCTTACCTGAGTCATCGGAGGTCTGCGACCTCCTCCAACTTAACCTCGTTACGGAATTTCTTGTTAGAGTTCCATTTCTAGATAATTTCCCCTCTTCGGAGTCTGTATTCCTATTCCTAGTTAATGTTCCTCCACCGTTATCTGTAGAATCCACTGTTTCTCCAACCTCTTTTAATTGCCTTGTAATCGAAGTTAAGGGAAGTTTTGGATTCATTGAGGGTTTTCTTTTAATAGTCCCTGCAAGCAAATATGAATTAAATGGCTTGTTTTTTTTTAATTTCCAGCTCATTCGATGGAATTTTTTTTAAATAAACCAAAAGGATGGCTTGTGCTACTATAGACAAAAATGCTACGTACCACTCGGGAAATCACATTCAAAACCTTGTTCCACGCTGGACGGAGCCCCGTCGCTGAGGCATCCGCTGCTCGAAGAACTGGACGTCCTAGATTCAGCACCCCTACTATTAACGCTATCTCGCCTCGTCAGCGTCCTATCGTTTATATCACTTAAATCCTGGCCTAATTCAAAATTTGGTAAGTACCCATCAGGAGTTACAGGTTGACTTGGTTGTGCTATAGACGAGACGGAACAACTCCTCGCATGGGCCAGCAAATCGAGATCTTCTTGGGCAAGATCATCTAATAAACTCCTATAATTTTCTAATAGCTGACGGCCGTACTGAAAAATAAAGTTTAAAAAGAAATTAAACATCTTTAAATAGATATATAAGGTACCTATCAAATCGAATAATGGGCACAGAATTATTACGATTCTTTTTCAGGGTGTCCCTACCAAGACATAAAATTCGTTTAGGCCATTTTCAGATTCTTTAGGACCCATTTTATAAGTTCAGGTTAGAAAATCATTCAATATGGGCAAAAATTAGAAAATTTAAAAAAAAATTGTGAAAAATGCAATTGAAATGTAAAAATTTAAGCCACTTTGATAGTTTCTATACAAAAGGCAAATTTTTGCTTCGGATGGCTCTATCCAGTATGACAAAAACTGACTTAGGTTAAGTCCCCACAGCTGATTTCGTATTCTTACCATCCGGAAGGCGTAAGAAAGCGAGCTAGGGCATTTTTCTAAATTTAATTATAAAAACTCCGTGGGCTTTTGAGCTGAAATTAATTTTTTATCGTTTTTTCCCAAAGTTTTTTACGACATTGCTTTTTAATTTCTTATATTAGAAAATTTTGAAAAATTGTGAAAAATACAATGGAAATGTAAAAATTTAAGCCTCTTTGATTGTTTTTAAACAAAAGGCAAATTTTTGTTTAATTATCGAAGCTTAGTTCACTTTTTAGGTTTTTTTTAGCGTTTTAAGTCCTTAGACATCCTGCTTTTGCATTTCATTTAGCTTAAGAATTTAGGAGATCATCACTAAATCTTTTTAGAGATTAATTTAATGTTCTGCTATAAAATCTTTTAAAGCTTGATGTTTTTTTCAGCTGTGCTATATCAGACAGTTAAAAAAAGCTTACTAGAAGTATCCGGTTTAAACTATTAAACTATAAAATATTGATCAGTTTTTAAAATTTAAGAAATGTCGAGCTAATGTTTAAGTTTAAATTATACTTGAGCGCTTAAAACAGTGGCGTAGCGGAGGGGGAAGCAGAGGGTACGATGCGCCGGGGCCCCCGACCTGAAGGGGCCAAAGATTTTTTTTTTAAAATTATCATGAAATAAAAAAAAATCATAAATAATGTTAAAACTTAGCACTCAAAATTCTCAAAAAAAAAATTAATTTTAGGACTTTTTATTTAATTGTGAAAACGACTTAAGCTTGTCATTTAATGGGCGAAGAATGCCAGGAGAGCATTAAGGTTTCAGGTCCTAGGGCCCCCAGTAATGTAATAATGTCTAATTAATAACTATTGCCAGTAAAAAAAAAACTTGAAAAATATTTTTTATTTTCAAAATTTTCGCACCTCGGCCCCCGGATTCTCCGCTACGCTACTGGACTTAAAATGCTATCAGGAACTTTGCAGGGCCATCTAATTAACCGGATTCTTTTTCACGACGTATGGGTCCATTAATATATCACTTTCTTACTTTTATTAAAAAAGACATACTCTTAGCAAACTTGTCATTCCAATCGATGACTTCATTTTGTTAAAAATTATTCATATTGTTAAAAATTAATAAATTATTCAATTTTTCTCGTAAAAATTACCTTTGCAATACGTATGCCTACAACCCATTTTTGTAACGTGACATTATCCTCCGCGCATAAATATTTAATATACTTGGTCGATTTCGGCTGCTGAAGACGCGGATGCTTAATGGCAAAACAATGATCAGTCGGTGATTTGTATTTTTTCCTCCATCCGACACCGTAATAAACTTCGTTGATATCGAATGAAGTCAAACAAACGAGATCCCTGGAAGACTTTGACTTTTCCTTCGGATAATAATATAATCCAGACGCTCGAAGGACGAAATGAAATTTTTTCCATCCCTTTTTCGAATCGGATTTAAGGTACAACGGCCCCGATAACTCCGGTATCGAGTGAGTCGAAGCGGAGAAAAATTCTTCCAGAAGCATAGCACGGGAATGGTCATCGTAATCGCAGATTATATCAGTGCTGGATAAAAGAAAGGTTTCGGGAGATAGAAAAAGTTGATATTTGTCGTTCCTTTCGTGGAATAGGATTTTATTTTTGGAATCTCTCGTCCACATCATCAAATTATCAACAAGAAGTTCGTGATCTTCGTAAACTCGTTCTAAAAAAAAGGAAAAAAAAAAAAGAATTAATTAAGTCTGATTGTTATAATCAATTAACGTCTTTTTAAAATTGGTATGATTCTTACCCATATAGAGATCTGGAAGATGCTCTACGATCGCCCATTTTGGTTCCATCGTCACGTGATTTTTATCAGCTAATAACCTTGTCACATACCCGCAAGTCATTTTTTCATCGACCAAAAGGCTTTTCGTGCTCCCATCATTTGTAAAAGCTTTAATAAATAATTTTTTTACAGACGCTAATTTCATTTTTTCTAATGCTATTTTAATTTTTTCAGCCTTTGCACGGTTTGCAGTCTCATTCTGAAACAAAAAATATAAACGAGAAAATGAGTAATTTTAGTGGAGGAAAAAAAAAAAAAAACACTCTTTAAAAGTTCAATAAGCTTTCTCCGTATTACCATATCGATTTTAATGGCAATTTGTATGTGACCGAAAAACATTTAGAAAAGTTTTACGACTTTCCTTTATGGTTCAGCTTTCATTGCTCCCTCCCTTTTAATTTTTTATAAAAATTGTAACGGTGTATTTTCAATTTTTTTCATTTTTTGTTTTTTAGGAAAGTACCTGTGAATGTGAATCGATCCCAAGCCCGCTGCTTGTTTTTGAAGCACCGCTGGATCCTCCGCTGGATGCAGAACTTTCGCTAGACAACATGGAGACGTTATCCGAAAACGCGGAGTCATTATCCGGACTTTCTGTTCGACCAACTGAAAAAAAGAAAAGAGATATTAATTGAAAGTGATATTAGTGCGGAATTTTGAAAAATCTTCCCCCAAGACGATTATTTTAATTAAAGCAGCAATTTCAGTAATAAAAACTTTTTTAAAGCCATTAAGACTCAAACACAAAAAACCCGAGAATCAGATGCTTTTCAACGCTCACAAAACCGATTTCTTCCCATATAAATTTCCTTTTCCCTCCCCTCCTTGAAGGAAATTTATTTAATTTTTCTATTTAGCAAAAAAATAAAATAAAAAGAGGAAAAAAAAAAGCAAGAAAAAAACTTGAGGAAAAGTTAAACAGAAGGTCGGAAATAGCTTAATCGTGATGTTATCACGCTATTGTACTTGTCAAACTTTCAAACTCTGAGATTTATTGTGTCGCTGTTAAGTTTGTTTAAATACACTTTTGAAACAAGTCCCTTTTATTTCTATATGGTCCTAACTTCTTTACCTCCTTCGTGCTTTCCGCCGTGATCTTCCCCATTTTCGAGCTTTAGTCTTGAATTATCGGAGCAACTCCTCGAATGCGACAAACTTGTGTTGTTAACAACCGGAATGGATGACCGTTTCGAATTCCTTGCTCCAGCAATTTCCTGTAAAAATTAAAATTTCGGTTTAACATTATGAAAAAAAACTTAAGATTTATTTTATTACAATTTTTTTAATGTTCAAGCACATGTAATAGCTCAAAAATTAAGACTTCAAAAAATGAAATTTTTTTTGCAAAATTCCTGTGCTGCAGGGATTTTTAAATTTTTTTTTTTTTTTTACGAATTTTGAATAGGCAACCGGCAAAACACGTATGCACCGTCGTTAGCCTAGTCTAAATTATTAAGGTTTCGCCAAATTACTACAAATGAAGTTCTTACCAATGTAATCCCGGAGACCCAAAAATATTTATTTAAAAAAAAAAATTTTTTTTAATTAAAAAAAAGAATGGAGAAAAAACATTTACGGCTATTTAGCATCTTTTCAATCGCCGTAAATGTTCCATTAGCATATAATCGGGCAGTCTCATCAGGATTATTTTTATTTCTTTTATTTAAATCTACTTTGCATTATTTATGAGGTCTAACGAAGGGAAATATTATTGGCAAAGATTTTAGTGAAGCTTAATCGCGTCGCTCAATCCAACTGGCGCCGTCGACATCCTATCTTCCCTATTTATATATATTCCGATCTCTTACCTGCTCGCACTGCGTCTCCAAAGCACAAAGCTCCCCCAGGATGGCATCCAAATCGACATCCTGAGACTCTTCCAGGTTCGCCATTGAAAACCTGTAAGAGTCTATCCTGGGGGTATTGAAATCGGATGTCATTTGCGTCTGCCGTAGCGTAACATTCTCCAGTCCCTAAAACAAACAAGAAATAAAAAGAAATTATTTATTTGTAAATTTTGAAAAAAATAAAAATAAGGGAAGCAAAACATCTTTTACGGGCAGTCGCAGCACTATGTGAGTAATAGGGCGGCCCTTATTTTACAATTTTTTTTTTTTTTTTTTTTTTTTTTTTTTACAGTGACCAAAAGAAGATTGCCAGAATTTTTTCAGACTTTTTGCCCCAAGAAAAAGTGGGTTGTAAAATTTTATAACTCTATAACGTTTTGGCCGATTATAAAATTTTATAACTACAGTCAAACTCGGTTATAAGATAATTGAAGGGACCGGTCGAATTTCTATCTTATATCCGAGGTTATGTTATAACCGAGGAGCATTTTATTTATTTTTTATTCGAATTTTGCTGATGATGGATTAGCCTACATATGACTTTGTTGCTTCTTTTATTTCTGTACTGTCTATATTCTGCAAAATAACAAATAACGCATAATTTGGTTAATTTTTTATTTTATTAATTTTTGGAATACATATTTCTTTAATTTTTGGTTTACAGTACAGTATTTATAACAATTATGACCCGCCATATACGACCCATCATTTCAAATTTCAAAATAATCAGTAACTTTTGTCTGTTTATTCTTATTCGCCCAAAATTTTTTCCTAAAAAAGCTTTTTATTTAGCATCAAAGAACCGTATTTTTATCTTATAACCGAGGTATCGTTATCTTAAAACCGAGATTCAATTATATGTAAAACATATAATGTTTGGCCGGACCAGAAGGAAAGTTATCTTATAACCGAGATTATCTTGTAACCGATTATCTTATAACCGATTCTGACTGTATTTATAACTTTTTACAATTAAAATTTTTAACTCAGCAATATATTAATTTTATGCTTGAATTGCACTGTATTTAGCATATGGGGACTTTATAGGCTCTTTTTTAAACATTTTCCATGAGAAAAAAAAAAAGAAAAAAAAATTACAATATTTTGGAATAGAACCCAAGCCTTGTGGTCGACTTACCAGACGCCTTTATCCATTACATCACTTTTCAACTGATTTTAAAAAAGCGGCAATATGGTTCTTAAGTTGCCAATTATTTTGTCTTATAATATTTTCCAGATTTTTCCGAATTTTCGGTTTATTTCTTGTATTTTTAATTTGTCAAAAGCTCAAGAATAAAGAAAAACAGAAATAGAAAAATTCGGGAAGCGTTAGAAGAAAATAAAAAAAAAAGGAAAAAAAACTGAAAATAACTTTTGTTATACAATTTTATAGCGAATTATAAATAGATGTCTTTTTTGGCTGGTTATAAAATTTTATAACGAAGCTCATAACACACTTTTTCTTGGGTGAAAATCGTTTAGCCATGTCTCTGGGACATTATGTAAAAATTGTTCATTACTATTCCGATTTTTATGCAGCCCACAGAAATGAAGTTAGAATTTATTTATGACAAACGATTATTGCGCTATAGGACAAAAATATGAAGAATTTCGCAAAAAATTGTGGCTATAGCAGATTTTGCTAATTTGTTTTTTTTTACTTATGTGGGCCTTTATCCTCAAAACCATATGAGATGTATAACTTTTAACTATATTTTCGTGATCTGCACAAAAATACGATTAAAAAACAACCATTTTTACACAAAAATAAAATTTTTGATTTTTCGGTCTTTATGGGAATTTCGAAAATTTTAATGCCCCAGGGGTCTTGGCTAAACAACGTCCAAAAAAATCTGAAAAAATTCTGACAATCTTCTTTCAGTTACTATTTTTACTATATAAAAAAATTAGGGGATGCGTTCGCCGAAATTCAAAAATTCGTAAAATAAAAGCCACCCTACTATATAAGTAAAAAAAAAAAAAAAAAAAGTAATAATAATATATAATATTTATCGGATAAACAGTTAATTCAGAAAACGTGTTTTATCTTCGACTCGCAAAAATAACCCTTTCACCAAAAAGCATTAAAGCGCGTCATCTTTGGCGTCACATCTCAAATCTTGCATCCTCCGAGTCGCCATCCCCCCCCCCCCCCTTCCGTTCAACGTAACTGCACTTCCTATTCCTCTTAATAACGGACGTCACGGCGGTCGAGACACAGGAAACCGAGGCAACACGCGTTTAATGAATTATAAACAGACATAAACATTTACCAAAAAAAAAAATGTATGGCACATGCTAGTAAACAGCAATATATACCTGCTCTGCCCTTGCATATCATATACATATTAACAACTTCATTCAATCCACACGCTTCACACACGCCATACTAATTTTCTTTCACATGGAATACGCGGGTTCAAATTCATTTAGGATGTTGCCAATTTAATCCATTTTGCCGTCCTCCGCATATTAGAAAAAACAAAATAACAATCAGGTAATTATTTTTCTCTGTATTTCGTCCTAAATTAATTAATTTAGGTATAATGGCTCAATTTAAATATTTCGTGGGACTGTTTAAACGGTTAACTCCCCGTATATAACATGTCTGCAAAATCAAACAAAAATTTCAACATATGCGGGCACCGCCTTCGAACCTTAGCTAATCCGTTAGGATAAAAAATAAATTTTACAAAAAAAAAAAAAAGCAGCATAGCACATACAACGATCAACATAACCCCTAATAGACAGTTCAAAGTCAGCAACAGATCCGAACGACTAAGCCCCTGTCTAAATAGCAGTCATAAGACCCTATTAAATATTAACGAACATCTGTCTCTCCACGTGCTTCGACTTAAAACCCTAAAACGCAAAATTCTGGTTCCTTTCTTTTTTTTTATTCCTCTTTGTCTTTCTTTTTTTCCACTCTTAATCTTACGGAATTGGAACGATTAGAATTTTACAATGGAAAAATACGCAAAAATGATATTAAAAAAAAAAAAAAAAAAAGGTCATGTTGATATGATATGATTTGCCGGATGCTGTTATTCAAAGATATGAGCTCCTTTTGTTTTTATTTAATTATTTAATTCAAGTACAAGAGGAGATAGAACTGTGAGGTCTTATGCAAATTTTAGAGAGATTTTTCTTTTCGCATTAGAGTCATTTTTTTTTTTTAAAGTACAAATCCAAAAAAAAAAAAAAAAAAAAAAAAGAGTAGCCTAACTGAAAATGGCAACAGCCAAAGGCTAGTTAATGAGGAGAATTACAGACCAGGACGTAGTTGCAACGAGAAGCACTACCATTAAGTGTGGACATAATGCGTTTTATTATTTTTTGTTTGGGCAAATTTTGCTCTCTACCTCCTAAATAGAGTCCCATACAAAGGGTTCATAGACAGAGCTGCAATTCCGATTAGATTTTTATTTGGAATCAAAATCGGAATCTGCTATTTCAAAAGTGATTGGAATCGGAATCGAAATCCGAGCCTGTTTGAAATTAATTAAAAATCAAAAACAGAATAGGCGTTTCGTCTAAAAACAGTTCGGGTTCTTCAAAGTTAAAATAAATAATCGGCGTTCAAAAAAAAAAAAAAAAAAAAAAAAAAAAAAAAAAAAAAAAAAAAAAATTAATCAGGTTGACTTAAAAAACATAAAAACCGCATCATTTCAGGTATAATTTATTTAAATCAGGAATCGGAAATCCTACCCAGAATCGAGCCGGAATCGAAATACTATTAATTTTGTTTAAATCAGGAATCGGAATCGCAGTTTTGTCCCTATACATGCTCCAAAAAAAGTGATATAAGAAAGGATTTTACAAAGGAATAAACAGTACGAAAAACCATGTAGTTTAAGCATGAAAATATGGAACTCTTTCCAAAAATAGCCAAAAAAGGTGCTCAGCCTAACAAGCGCCCTTAGTGTTTTCCATTATTAAATCAGGAATATTTTTTCTAATTTTTAATTTTCCTAAAATTTTTTGATTCCTAAAATAAAATTTTCTAAAATCCCTAGGAATTTAAAAAATTCGGAAAAATATTAATTTTAGGAAATTTTATTTTATGAATCAAAAAATTTTAGGAAAATTGAATATTAGGACAAAAATGGTTAGGAACCGAAACTTGTAAGAAAAATGATTTTTTTTTTTTTTTTTGGTGAAAAGCGGACTAGGAAAAATGGTAGGGAACGGTCATTGTAATTATTGAAGCCCGTTTTTTCGTCTTTGATTTCAAAAATTTTCCAATTCGTATAAGTCCATTTTTGAAGGGACCGTATTTTTTTTTTTTAAAACACTAAAAAAGAACTTCCATTTCCAGCGCTTTTTGAATATTGTATTTGGGCACAGAACGGTTTAAGTATTTAAAAAAAAGCAAACTTGCCGGTTTAAATATTTAAAAAGGGATTTTGCTCATAAATAACCTGACAAAAATTTTTTGTGACTTTTGGACCTGAATTTATATCTTATCCGAATCTGTATATAATGCATATTTGGGTCCAACGCTGGTTTTAAACATCGAATAGTGCTCAAAATCAGTGTCGTATCGACTCCAAATTAACATGCAGTATGTCGTAAATTTGATGATCATCGCATCGGCTTATGTAAATTCGATGCTGATTTGTCATGTCGAAGACTTCGTTCCCGAACATTTTTCCTTAATCCGTTTTTCCTAAAAAATTAAATTCCTAATCCATTTTCCCTAAAAATTTTGGTTCCTTTTTTTTTCCTAATTTTCAATTTTCCTAAAATCGTTTGATTCCTAAAATAAAACTTCCTAAAATGAATATTTTAATAAAATATTCCTAAAATGCCTCCTTCCTTTAAAATCCTTTTATCCCCTATGGGGGATAAAAGGGATTTTAGGAAATTTCATTTTAGGATTCAAAAAATTTTAGGAAAATAAAAAATTAGAAAAAAAAAAAAATAGTTAGGAAAACAATTTTAGGAACCTAAATTTTTAGAAAAAATAGATTAGAAATCTATTTCTTTTAGGAAAAATGAATTATATATTTTTTATTATATTATAGGAATATATTTTTTTTTTAGGAAAACTGGTAGGGAATCCGAGGACCGGCATCAAACTTCCAACATGTTTCCTCCTGCTCCAATATCCGGTACCGGAGTCGATATCGGGCACTGGTAATTTCTAGGAGGGTTAAAACGGAAAAAACTAAAATAAAAAATTTGGTTAATTCTTGGTCAAACTTTCTGTTTCGGAACTTTCTTACTTTTGTTTCAAGTTTTCGTTTTTTAAATGCTTAAGTCAGGAATGATTCTTTCGAAATGACTAATATTTTTTTTTTACTTTATGATAATCCAGGCCCGTAGCCAAACAGGGTCAAAGGGCGGCTAAGCCTCCCAATCAGGGAGTTTATCCCCACCCATAAATGTTTATTGACTAATGCAATTTCCCTATTTCCTATGATAAAAACGGGACATTTGGAGCCCCCGTCCGAAATTTTTCCGCCCACTCGGCCTTCCGGCTGGCTACGGGCCTGTGATGGCCAGGATTTGACTAACTTAAAAGTCCATAAATCCACGAGCAAATTCATTTCAATTCCAAACGATCTCACAAACTCTAATTGATCGCCGATTGCCAGAATCTTCTTGTCAAAGCATCAAATAATCTTCTAAGTTAAAAAAAAAAAAAATTCGAAATATAATCGAGTGAAGCTGTAGCAAGTATTAATAGTATATTATTAAAAATAAAGAGGGTGTTATAAATGCTAAATTCGGATTGTTAACATGTCGCACCATATGGCACGCAGCTGGATTTTTATAATATTGTACCTTAGGGATAACAAACATATCCAATTTTTTTTTTCCTCATTTTTTTTCCCACTATTTGCCAAATCTCCATGTGCGTTTATAGAAAAATTTCTCACTCCATCACATCGTCGATCAAAAATAGACGCAGGAGGGATAAAATCATTTCTTGATGCATAAAATGCATCTCCCTAGCTGATGAAACCAACAAAGTGTGCATCGAATTTATTTATTTTTACCAAAAAAAAAAAAAAAACAGCTTTTTCCAGGGGGTTCCGAAAATGAAAAAAAAAAAAATTTCCATAGCAAATGACGTGTAAATGTTCCACCCTAGCCCATTGTCACGTGAGTTATTGATTGAAAATTAATGTTTCCAACTCTTGTTGATGGATTCCTTCCTGTGGGATTTCCCTAGAATGAAAACCGCATAGCTATGCAATGTCACGCGATCTGTGCTGACTTAGAAAAAAAAAATAAACAAACAAACAATGTCCCTTCTCCCCCTTTCCATTGTAAGAGCTTTCATTTGTAAAGCAATCTTAATGCACGTTCCTTTTTCTTTTTTTTTTTTTTTTGATTTATAGATACACACGGGAAGCACGGAAGGAAAATTTGTGAAGAAAATGATGAAATCCTTTTAAAATGGGCCGAGTAAAATATTTCCCGCCACATTGAAAATAATTTTACGAAAAGCTCGTTCGTATACACTCAACCCTTTTAAGTCGAGGTCTTTTGTTTTTATTTTCTCCGCTGCTCCTGCTGCTGCGTGAGATACGTACAACTTTGAGGTTTATGTTATCAAGAATGAAAAGGGTTGTTTTTTGGTTTTGGCTTTTTCTTATCTCTGGGAAAAAAAAAATCCGGAGGGATTGATTTGAGCTTTTCATTCCTACAATTTCCCGAGCATTTTCATTTCACGTGATTTACGTTCTTTTATATCTGATTCAAAAAAAAAATATATAAATTAATTTCGCTACATTTTCTTCCTCATATCCAGAGTTGTATAAAAAACAATTTTTTTTTTCGAAAAGCTCGTTTGAAAAAATAATAATTTCAAAAGGGGAAATTATTTTCCTTATGAAGAGTCAACATAAAAAAAAAAAAAAATCTGAAAATATTCAGAGATTTTTTCGAAGATTCAACGAGGGAAAAGGGAAAAAAAAACACAAGGGAAGAAAACAATAACTCAAGTAGTCTCCGTCGATTAAATAAAAACTACCTTAAGTATTATTAAGTGCCGAGCACGTAAAGGTTAGAGGGGAAAAAAGGAAAAAAAAAAAAAATTGAACCCCCCCGTGGGGGAGAAACGTTACACAGCTTGAAGAAACATCAAACAATCATTTCGGTGGTAGGATTACAAAATATCACTTAATTGACAGTTTTACATCTTCATTTTAGATTTTACCAAAAGGGTGATTTCTTTTTAGAAACCGGAAATCCTTTTTAAAACGTCCCTTCCTGTATGTTAACGACGAACACCAACCTTTTATATATCAGGGGCAGGGGCGTCAAATAACAACTCCCCTGAGAATATCTACTCTCCTCCTAAATCATATATACGTAAAATGGTTATTATCACAATGATGCCATTTTGTTCATTCAGCTGCTCCGTGACTTAAGCAAGAACCGCAAGAGAAAAAAAAAAAAATCAAAAACCTGAAAACAGCAATGTCAACTACAATCTCAAATTACTTTAATTAATAAAGAAATATTTTTAGCAAAAAACCGCAGGAAAAAAAATCTCCACCGGGAATATAGCCTAAACCAAACTTAATGCAAAGAAAAAAAAAACGATAATGAAATTTTCATTTTTTTTTTTTTCCTTTTCTTCTATAGTATTGAATAAAACATGCCCCTTACAACATATCAGAAAAAGGAATATAAAAAAAAAAAAAACTGTTTGTATAAGCTTAAGGAAATGGGGGGAAAAATGGTTTTGCGTTTTTATTTGGACGCATCGGAAAATATTTGTATTTTTCTTGTTAAATTACAAAGAAAAAGAATGAAAAAAATCTTTTTTCCTTTTAAATTCCTTACAACTCTTTAAAAAAAAAATGAAATAACTTGCGAAGATTCTGAAAAATTGGATTTTTTTCCCGTTCTTCTTTTCAGGAATCAAGGCCTTTCTCTGAAACGTACAAATAATTTTAAGCTTTTTTCTTGTCGTCCCTTAAGCATTTTATCCTCTTCTCCCAGAAGGTGGTTGGGACTCCCTGGAATCTTTTATTACCGTCCCATACTAATTCTACCTTTTCTTCGTAATCTTTTTCTTTCTCATTTTCTTTATTTTCTCATTTATTTATTAATTTTTTTTTTGTCGCAAAAAATCGAATTCAATGGCATGAAATCTGACCCTGACGTCATATTAGACGTCATATGCACCTTAGGCCAAAAAGAAATGAGAAAAAAATTGTCAGACTCAGAAATATGTCTGAAATATTGTTAAGATGGGGGGGGGGGGGAATGACGCAGAACAGTAACACTGGGCATTGCAATTAAAAAATATTACAAGAAATATAATTATCAATTAGGCATTTAGTATGTTCACTAGGGCGTCCCTTATTTTTCGAATTTTCGAAATTCATATGTCTAACCCCCTCAAAGTTTTATTTCTGGAGAGTTAATAAACGCTGAATTTTTTCAGATTTTTAAAATGACGGGAAAGCGTGCCTCATAGGCCTTCAATTTTGAAAAAATTCCATAAAAACCCAAAAAAAATTTTTTTTTTTTTTTTTTTTTTGTGTGTGAAAAAACACTCGTTTCTTATCCGAAATTTTGTGCAGATCACGAATCTAAAGTCAGATTTTTTATATATCTGCCTAAGTTATTGTGTTAGAAATAAAAATAGGCAAAAAAATAACGTAAAATGACAAAACATGTTAAGTCCTTGATTTTGCTAATATTTTGACCTCTAGCTCAAAAACTCAGGCAGATATAAAAAAACTGACTTCAGATCCAAATTTCCGATAAAGAACAAATTTTTTTTCACAAAAAAAAAAAAAAAAAAAAAATTTGTTTCATATGAGAATTTTTTAAAATTGAAGGCCTATGAGGCGCACTTTCCCATCATTTTAAAAATCTGAACAAATTCAGCGGTTATTAACACTCCAAAAAGAAAGCTTTGAGGGGGTTAGACATATTTGAAATTCGAAAATTCGAAAAATAAGAGACACCTTTATGTTCACTCAACATGTTCGGCGTGAATTTGTACCATTAAAGGTCGCAATTTCGCCCCAAACATGTTGGTGTTCGATAAAAGTGGCGAACATGTTCGACGATCATGTTGGACGAACATTTTCACCAAATATTTTCCGCAACATATTGGCATATTTGAGAAACTTAAAAACGAAAAGGGAGGTATTTACTAAAATACCTGCTGAAAAAGCATGATCTAGTTTCATTTTGATGCAACTTCAGTACTTGACTACTTGATTGAGAATCGATGCGAAAAATCGTTTATTAACTGAACTAAAGCAGAAATCGAAGGAGGTGAATTCTCAGAATTCAGAATTCAGAATTCAGAATTCAGAATTCAGGATGCAAGGGCTCAATTTTATGCCGAATATGTTGCGTGAACATGTTCGTCGTAAAATTGAGCCCTAAAAAAATTTTTTTTTTCCTAATTTATTTGGCACTAACTGATTTTTTAGACGAAAATGCCTTACATCTACTTTAATAATTTAAAATCAAATTGCACGTAAACATCTACCTATATAATAAAACCCCTCCGTTTGTCCGCGTTTGTCCGCAGACAAGCTAATTTTAACAAATTTTACGAAAAAACCGCTGATTCCGAATCTGAAGTCAAAATTCTGAAAAAAACTAAAATATTCTATTTTCCGGGCCAATTTTCCAAAATTGGGTCGTTAAAGGGTTAAAATTCCAAAAAAAAAAAAGTGGTAAAATTACAAAAATTTTTGGTAATGTTTGGAAAAAATAATTGGTAAAATTGCAAAAAAAGAGGTGGTAAAATTGCAAAAAAAAAATATTACAAAGGACCGACGGGAAAAGCGATCGAAATAGAAAAGGGCCGAAAAAGTCTCTTTTCAAAAGAAATAAAAAGGCGGAATCTAAAAAACCGACGGTAAAAGTTTTAAAAAAATTAAAGGTTTTTTTTTGGGCGGAAAAAAATGAAGTATTTAACGTTTTTGCGTTTTTCTACATTACTTTAGGCTAGACGCGAAGGGGCCGCGAAGCGGCCCCGAAGCGGCTAGTCAGTAGATAAATGCGCTTCTCCATTATGGCTCAAAATTAATTTTCTAAAATTAATTTTCAAAATTTCCGGAAGTACTGTGTTTTTTTCTATGGATTTCTGAACCAAGCTTTAAAAATGAAGTTTTGCTACATTGCGTTTTTTTATTCGTAATCCATGTTTAAATAATTAAAGCACAGTGCTTCTGGAAATTTTTGAAAATTAATTTTAGAAAATTAATTTTGAGACATAGTGGAGAAACAGCAGAAGGAGGTTGATCAGAAAGAACGAAATTTGTTTTGTATTTATTTACATGGCGTTTTGCATTTGTTTCTTGAAGGGTCTCCTTCATCCACTTATGTCTTCACATGTAATTTGATTTTAAATTATTAAAACAGATTTCATGCATGAAAGAGGAGATAAAAAGGGGAAAAAATTCGAATTTTTGAAATCTTAACAAGTTTATTTCATTTTCTTTTTAAGACTTGTAAAGAATCCAAGTTCACCCAAGCCAACCTTCAGTTTTCAGAATAATCTAAAAAAAAAAAAAAAAAAAAAATTAAATTAGTGAACATTCCATCAAAATTTTCATCTCAAAAATGTCTCCACTTTCAACCCCAATTTTCTCATTTATTTTAAAAATAAAAGCACGAGGTTTTACGGTAAGCACAAACACATTGGGAAAACTGAGATGAAGAGGATTAACCTCCAACAAGATTAAACGACTAAGTAAAATAATCCATTCATTTTAAACAAGGGTGGTCTATGTAGTGACGAAGAACAGTCTCACAAACGAAGAAGGAAGGAGGTTTTATGCTCGATTAAAAATAAAAAAATCCCCTTTGAAATTCGGTAACTGGTCGCCAGAATATCAGAAAATCGTGATAATGGGCCTAGTTTTCTGTTAGAAGTTTGGTACTCCTATCGAAGTCCATTCAAAGAGCAAAGCCGCCCAATACGAATTTTCTTTAAATAGGAAAATTTAAAAGGGTATCGAAGCTTTCTGATTTGGAGTCTCAACCTCAGTAGAAGTATAAAATGGGAATTATGATACATTTGGCACAACTACCCAACATTATACTAAGGATCAAAAAAACTGGTAGATTTCGAAGACTGCAGTTGCATAAATTGAAAAAGTGGCAATTTATTATGAATTTCTCAGAAAATCAATGAGATATCTCACAGTTAAAAAGTTTATTTCTGTCAACCAAATTTTTGATTTCCGAAGAGGAAAAATGAAATTTTATGATCACATTTTAAATTTCAGACTGAAAAATGAAAATCCCAGGAACAATCACGTCGAAAAATGTCCGAGATCATAACCCAACCTAAAACGAAAACTAAACTTAATTCCCCTTTCGTTTATAAACGGAATCTCATTTTTGAGCACTAAAGCTTGCTCTCATCATTTTGGAAAAGAAGTTTGAAATGTCTCTTGTGCCTGACACAAAAATCATCTTAAACGCTCCAAAAAACTTTTTATTCAAATTTAGCTGCGTAAGAACATTTTACAGACATAACATTGCGTGATTCTGCTTCGCAGGGACAAAGTTAAAAGGGAGTTAAAATTAACGCACAAAATATTCATAAGAAATTTCCAGCCTTGAGTAAATCCGTTTTTTTTTTAATTAAGAAAAAAAAAAAAAAAAAAACATTCAGCGGATATGAGGCATATGTCGCTTCTCCATTATGGCTCAAAATTAATTTTTTAGAATTAATTTTCAAAATTTCCGGAAGTACTGTGATTTAGTTATTCCATGGATTTTTAACCCAAGATTTAAAAATGGAGTCGGCCATTTTTACTACATTGAGTTTTTTATAGGCTCCGAGCGACTTTGACTGCAGCGCCACCATTAAAATCATGTTTAGCTTATAAAAAAGCAATATTTTCCGCGAAGTAATTGCGTGATGGAAATATATACGCTTGTATAAGGTAAACAGGTATATTTAAGTGTATATTTATTTTAAAAAAAGTCGCTCGGAGCCTATATTCTTAATCCATGGTCGAAAATTCATAGAATAACTAAAGCACAGTACTTCCGGAAATCTCGAAAATTAATTCTAGAAAATTAATTCTGAGCCATAATGGAGAAGCGGCAATATCCCTACGTCTAGAATTTTTGGTTGGGGCATCATCGGTTTATTGTTAATGATCTCCTCAATTCTCCAAGCCCTGATATTAGTTCACGTGGCCCCCTTTTTCAATAAAATATTATCAAAAATCATCAAAATCTATAGAAAGTTTTCTAAAAATTTTCCTTTTTTCTTAAAATTAGTCAAAATTTTTCAATATTTTGTAAAAAAAATTTAATATAAATTTCATTGAAAAATTTAAAAAAACTTTTAAGGATCATCAAAAATTTTATCTAAAATTTTATTGAAAATTTAAACTAAAATTTTTAAAATACTCAATTTTTTTTTATATTCGGTGTCCAAAACACCCAGACAACCGGACACGACAAAACCATCATGGTGCACCCTAAGACGAAGTCCTACGTCAAAAAAAGTCGAACATTTTTCTGAAAGTAGTCAAAATTTGCAAAAAAATAGTTTTTGGTAATTTTTACTTTCCCAAGTCACAGACTGACCTGATGTCCGAGAAGGGAAACCTGGCAACAAATATAAATTAACTTCATCCCTGAAAAATGTTGCAAATCGTTTTTAAAAACGAAAATGAATTTTTTTTCTTTTAAAATTCAACCGCATTTTCTTCCAAACAAACAAAAAAGGGGAATTATTACATTTCAAGAAAAACAAACACAAGAATATTTAATTCTTGATTTAAATGCAAAGGTCTAAATGTTAATTAAAAAATTTTTTTCTTTCCTTTTTTTTGGAAAGAGAGATACACCAAAGCCCAGAGAGGACGGAAGGAAAACGGAAACGCAGAGGAGGTACGAAAACGGGAAACTGTGTAGCGAGCAAGAAAAGAGGAAAAGTTTGGCGAGGGAGGGATGAAGAGGAACGAAGAGAGAGGGAGATGCGACTGAACTTGCCTGGGTCAACCTAGGTCAGACTGGAGTTCAACGACACACTTTTCAAAACAAAACCCCCGAAATCGAAATGAATTGGGCAGAATAAAATCGAGCCCCGCACCTATGCTTATCAAATCGAAATCTATTTTTAAAGAAAGGGAGAGAAATATCAAAACAGGTACGGAAACATATATAATCAAAAAACCGCAAAATGGGATCAACTTAATTACGGAAAAGAGAAAACCGGGGATTTCCGAAAACCCCAAAGGTTTAAAATGAGGAAGGGTTTTTCCCGTATACTTTTACAATCGCAAAAAAATGATAACTTATCGAGATTCGTGTAGCACGCCATATTAATTAATTATCCCAATCGCCATTTGTCTATTTTTCTTCTGGTTAAATGGAAATTTTATTCTCGTGAGAAAATTAAAATTAATTTTTTTTTTTTCGTAACACGTTCAGTATCGCATATGTACCGACCACACATATTTGTATGATAATCCATCACGCAAACCAAGAAAAAAAAATTAAATTAAAATAATTTTATACATATAAACAAAAACACATCGATGCTTAATCATTTTTATAAAAAACGCACCTTCAATTTCCTTAAAAAGGAAATTTTTCCAAATATCCGGGGAAGAAAAAAGCGCGAAACAACGGAAAAGCCGGGTTAAGAACGAAACAAAAATAAATTGTAATATTTTTATTTTTTTTTAAAAACCCGCAAACAGCGTGATGGCTGTGCAACTACTAAAATGATGACGTCATTCAAAAAGCTGCTGTGATCCTTTTTTTACGTCACCACCGTTTAAAATCATCCGGGTTAGTCCTTCGAATTCGAATAATGCGTTTATCATTTAAAGATGCGAGTTCCAAGGGAGTGAATTAAATCGAGAAAAAAATTAAACCGGGACGGAGGATGCACAGGTTTAACAAACCAACTAACGTTTCCAACGGAATACACAAAAGCTTCACATAAACCTTTTACGATAACGAGAATTTTTCAGGTTTCCCAAAGCTAAACATGAGCAGGGTTAAATACAAACAGGCCTTCCGAAACTGAACGAAACGGGAAAATTCCAGAGTACGGAATTAAAAAGAAAGGGCCTGACAAATATTTTTAACAAGAAATGAGCTTTTTTTAGGGAAATCAAACAAACCCCCTATTGATCGATTTAATATTCGGAGATGCGTAAGAAGAGGACTCCGGTCGTTTACTTCATCCCGTACGGGGGTTTCATCTTATGTTTTACGAGTGATTCAGGAACAATGAAATGTATTTTTCTTTTCTTTTTCCGTCGGTTTGTCCATATCCTGTCTATCGTATTGTCTACTAGCAGTTAAGTCTAGGAACTTCGACCCGGGGTCTTTACAAGCCGTAGTGAAAGGGAATCCCCTAAATCACTTCATCAATATATTTTTGATGTCTTTTTTCTTTTCTTTTTCGTTATTTTTTTTTTTTTCCGAAGCCCCCCGCTAAGAAAAGTCTTTCTTAACGGTAGGGTCGCGAGAAACTAAAGAGTTTATATTTTTCTTTATGCATCCTCAAATCGCTGAGTCCAGACGGTAATAAATTTCGGTAAATGTTCCCAAGGTGAAGAAATGTTAACGGCCATAACAACCGAATCCATTAAAAAAAAAATAAAGAGCTGTGGACAACATGGTGATGTTATCGGAAATAAATTTGAACTGATAAGTTAATAAAATCGAAGGGATATCTAAATCCGAACGTCATCATTGCAGTTGGAAAAATTCTGCAAATCGAATGCACTTCCGTTGACTCACAAAAATTTGTTGAAATTTCACTTCAGTAAAGCGATTGCTATCAGTCACAAAAAAAGGAAAAAATATACGGTTTTTCAAGTTAAGACTTTTAGTGTCCTCTGCAGCACATTCAGACACTGAAGTCGATTTCCAACATGTGAACAAATTCACAGCGGGATAACATAATACTCCCATTTGTTTGAAGTTTGTAGCACTTCCCACAATTAAAGCTTTACGAGAACTTAAGAAAATCCCCGAGGCATATTACCTTTGATTTTACGGCTGTCGGAACAAATCTCCTTTTCCCGCATCCGTTTGTGGCAGTTTCTCTCTTCAAGTTTAAATAATCAAAAAGTAAACTAATATTTTTTTTAGTTTGAACAAAACCATTATAATCGGCTCTCCGGACAACCAAGAGAAAATTAAAATATCGAAAATGGCAGATTTGAGTAATTTTACGAAGGATGTACCAGTTGATTTAATAATTTTTCAAAAGGTGGCAAAAAATTCCTGCGAACGGTATTCCCTAATTCCCTAAACCTACCATTTTTCCTAAAAAAAAAAAAAAAAAAAAAAAAAAAAAAAAAAAAAAAAAAAAATTCCTATAGCTTGTCTCCACTTGTGATTTAAATAGAGGATCGAATTAAAGAATCGTCCATTTAAATCAAGCACCGGAAGTACTGTACCGTTCCAAATTCAAAAATTAATTCAAAATGGAGAACTCCGGGACTTTGTTTATGTTTTTCTAAATTAATTTTAGTGAATTGTAACGACTAAATAAAAAAAGAGCTGAGTATAAAGGTACTTAATTACTGAGAAAACATTTTCAGAAGAAATTATGGCTCATGCAAAAAGTTTTCAATTTGTCGAAAGAAAAGGAAACATACAGTACTTCCGGTGCTTGATTTAAATAGACGATTGCTTTAATTCGACCATCCATTTAAGTAACTAATGGAGACAAGACACTAATCCATTTTTCCTAAAAATTTTGGTTCCTAAAAAAATTTTTTCAACTATTTTTTTCCCTATTTTTTAATTTTCCTAAAATCTTTTGATTCCTAAAATGAAATAATTTCTGAAAATCCCTACAATAAAATTTCCTAAAATCCCTAAAATTAAATTTTTCGAAATCCCAGAAGAGATTTAAAAAATTTTGAAAAATATTCGTTTTAGGAAATTTTAGGAATGAAAAAATTTTGGGAAAATTGAAAATTAGAAGAAAAAAAAATTTAGGAACCAAAATTTGTAGGAAATATGGATTAGGAATTTATTTTTTTAGGAAAATTAGGAAAAATGATCCGGAACGGTATTCACATTGATGTATTAACCCAATATTGCCAAACTATCAACATTATTTAAATAGGACTTTGACTTACAGCAAAGAAGTAGCAACCGTTGCAAAAAAGCGGTGCTACAAAGTTTTACTGATAAAGACTGGCAACAGTATCATTAGTCGTAATTAAAATGTCTAGAATTTAAATTCTAAATACATTACAATCTAAAAAAAATACATTTAAATCTAAATAAAAATCTATATATAGATTTTTATTTAGATTTAAATGTGTTTAATGTATTTAGATTTAATAACATATGTATACATATATGAAGCGAGCTTAACAAAATCTATATTCTTAAGATCTATAGATCTACACGGAGAAAAAAGTTCGGTTCCTGCTACTGAATGTTAAGTTTTGTCTTGTGACATCTAAACATTTGAGTTGATAATACTAAAATTTAGGTAATTATTACTAAACGTTATTAACCATTACGAATTCGTAGTAATAATTTCTAAATTTTCGGTATTATCAACTCAAATGTTTAGATGTCACAGGACCCAACTTAACATTCAGTAACAGGAACCGAACTTTTTTCTCCGTGTATAGAACTGGTTGAGGGAATACCAGTTTATGTCCAAGAAGAGGACAAAATAGCTGTCCGAAATTGCTCAGGTTGTCTGATGCTCAAGGAGTTATTATCCAGGATGTTTCGAAAAAATATACTGATAAAATTTCTTCTCGTTGTTTCAGCACATGAATCGCCATCTTTCAAGACTGAATCAACGAGCGCAGGCTCCAACGTGGAAAAAGAATCCTGCGCAGACACTACCGGTAGCGATGATTCCGGGGAAAATCCAGCGTAAACAAATTTTCATAAAGAAAAATTAATTATTAAGATATTTATTTTCGATCCTAATTGATAATCTTTATTTTATTTTTTAACGGGATATGGATCATTTTATTAAGAAAGTCACGCTTATATGATCGTGAACTATATATGCTAAACATAGGAAATCAGTTGAAAAGTTAAATCGAAGTGGCGAAAGATATATATGTTTCGCATATATAGTTCACGATCATATAAGCGTGACTTTCTTAATAAAATGATCCATATCCCGTTAAAAAATAAAATAAAAAAAATTAATTAATTTTAAGTAAGTGAGAGATTAAAAAAATGCAGAGAGATCTGAGTTTTTGTATAAATGCGGGTATAAAGTATAAAGGTCCATTTCACAACCAACCGAGAATGCTACAACAAAAAGATACCAATATTTTCGTTTTACGTAACACAAGGGGGAAGATGCCAAACAAATATTACAGAAACAATATCATACAAAAGGGACCTAATTGCCAGACACACAACGTTTTGAATCTTAATGCGATTCTTAATACGGTTCCAGGAAATAAGCATATCTATTTTAAAGCTCGATTACATTAGCACATAATGTGAACACCAAATGTAGCGTTAATCTAATATTTTTTTATCAGAAATTTTATCGCCTCTTTTTTATTTTCTGACAAATTCGCAACCGGTTCTCCTCTTTTTTTTTTCCTTCTCTTGTCGTCATCAACTTTAGTACTTAAATATTAAATGATCGTAAAGCATCCCTCCAAGCCATAAATTAAATGGTAAAGAGGAAAAGGCCATTGAAGCACCAGTTTATCTAAAGAATTAACTTTTCTCCCAAGAAAACTTCTGGTTAATCGAATTTACCCGACAGATCAAAAGGGAAACCCAGTTTTCCTGTCGTTTGTCAGTTTCAGTGTTAAAAGTTAAGATCCCCGAAAATTTTAATTGGGATAATGGTGGCATCTTACTATCGCTCTATCAAAATAAAGAGATAATAAAAATAAAAAAAATGAAATAGAAAAGAAGAGATAGAAGTGAATGAAGAACAAGCTTTATTTTTGACTGATATCTTAGATGGCTTGGAGGTAGGAACAGTAAAGGTTGTAACAGATAAATATTTTGAAGCTAAAAAGAAGCAACAAGTCATGGTAGAACCTTTTGTGACTGAAGAAAGACACAATATTAAGAACTACACGATCGAAATGCTTTTATCAGAAGCAACAGCATACCTGGTAAAGGAACCCATAGACCTGTTGCAGAGCTCCATGAAGATATGGGCGGCTACGGTAATCGCTTTGAAACACTTCGTACTAACATTTAACATCAACCCAGTCTCTCGCGACAGTATGAACGTGTTTGTTGAATTTGCACTTGAACTCGCTGTAGCGTCAAAAATAGGACATGCAGAGGAAAGCAGGTGTAACAGATCAACCAGATATCTTCAAATTTAGAGGGGTGAAGGTTATGAAATAATCCCTCGTAAAGTAACCCACGTGCCTTTACAGTAAATAAAATGCTGCAATCGCATTCGGTTCTAAGTAAAAAAAAAACAAAATTTTACAGTTGCGTCGAGAAAAAAAAAAAAAAAAAAATACCGCAGACAATTTTTCGGAGATCGATAGAAAATTCAAAAGGATAACTGCAATTCATATTATTCGTTGAGAGAGAAAAGTCATAAAGAAAAGCATCTCAAACAGGCGCCCTCGGAACCACTTTTACGACTCCACCTCCTCCTTAAAAGACAATTCTTAAATAACAGATTTCCTCCTCGAGTAAAATTTCTCTTCATTAACCTCCCCCTTTGCGTAATTCTTCAGTTTCATTCCGCTTTTCCAATTTCAGATAAAAGGACTCGGGTTGCGTAATATTGAACAACAGAAACTATTAGGCGGTATATTATCGATGTCGTGATGACATCGTTTGCTGTTGTTGGGCGTGGACACGTTTTGTGTTGCTAATCACCGAAACATGCTTTTTTCATCTTCCTTTTTTCTGTCACGGTCAAACATTAACCTGCAAACATGCAAAAGTCAATTTCCGAGAAAAAAAAAAACCCCCCTTCAAAGGCCAAGGACATGGAGCTATAATTTTATTGTAACACATCTAACTATATCTACTGGGTCATCAGTCACCACCATCTGTGTCGCCAGGTATCAAGGAGTGGATGCAACGACCCACACGTATTGTCTTCCCCGCTGCTACATTTTTTAAGGAGACGCATTTATGATGCACCGCATGTGAACTGAAAATGTCTCTATATTTCAGGTATACAACATATGCACCGGAAATCGTCTCTAATATCTTTTCTTTTTCAGCACAATGGAAGGAATAAATAGTAAAATAAAAACCGACATTACTTGTTGCCATTACTGATGAATTCGCCTTCTATAATCGATATTTCAAATCCCCAAATTCCAAAATGTAGGCACAAGAAAATTTCATAGCACAAGGCGACAAAAAATGGCTGAAGTATTACACTTAAGTATATTACGTGCTGTATGAAGCGTGGAGGGGGGGGGGGGGTGCGGTAAGGTAGAGTATGATTTGTTACGGGGTGAGGTAAGGGTGAGGGACTGGCGTCACCTAACATTTAATACTTCTACGATTACATTTAGAGTTCCTTCAGGAATGCTGCAGTGTTGGAGATCTGAAAAATTGGACAATCTGTACACATCAACCACCGGGGTTCGAACCCGGGTTCCATGTTCTTACCAGAGCTTTACTCTATTAAACCTTGTCTCTTGTGTACTTAGACTTGTGCCAATTTCTCTCTTAAATGATTTCGCTCATGTTGTTAGTATAGCAGGCAGTAGCCGAAGATTTTTACTTCTACCCTCAAATCTGCAAGAGTTAATCTAAATGCATGTTGTTTCCTTTTTTTCGTACCTTGTTTCCTTGGCGAGCTATAGCCCTTCAAAATGTGCTTATTTTCGTCATTTTCGGAACTCGTTTCCTCATCGCTGAAAAACTTTCAGTAAAAAAGAGAACAACATGCATCTAGATTCAACCTTCCTCTATCATTTAAGACCAGTCCGGCCCAAGAATTCCTGATAGAACGCTCACAAGACCGATTTTTCTGAAGCAATTTTACTAGTTAAAAAAACACGGAGGCTAGCCCCTTAAGTTTGAGAGGGTGTGTTGAAGTGTAAAGTTGACGACTTGAAGTCAACAGGATGAATTCAGCAAACTTAAACAATTTTCATATTCATATGTTGGCATATGAATATAATTATATGCCAAAATATAAATATATTTTCTTATGTTGGCATATGAGTTATAATTTGATAGAATTCATTAAAAAAGGGCCTAAATCGACGAAGATTATTGAATTGGTTCCGGAGTCCTGGCTGCAGTATCAAATGGGCACTGCAAAATGTCTGTATCCTAAGCCACCATACGACGAGGACGTTTTAAATGAAGTTGAAAAAAGAAGATATTAATATGTTTTTTTTTTTTTTTTTTTTTTTTTTTTTTTAAATTTTTAAGAAAAATTTTTTACTTGCATAAAATTTTTTGTCAAAACTCATTCTTGCGTCCCTCAAAAACCAAAAATTAATTTTTTTTTTTGGTTTTGTTCAAATTGCATTTCTTTATAACCATTTAAAAATATGAGTATATGTCGGCTCCACTGCATCGAGAGGAACCAGCGTGTTTAAGTCAGAACTATGTCGAATAAAAAATAGGGATGGTCATATCTATTATCTATTATAATGAGAATTTAAGTACTCCATTTTGTGTCGTAATCATCAGTACCTTTCGTGCACTATGAGATGATAAATTGGCACCCCCTGACTGTGTGTAGGTGCAAAGTAGTTAAATGTAATGAATTTGAAGAAAGAGTAGCTCCATAGGGAACATGAAAAACTACGTGCATGTATTCGTCTAGGGCAGCGTTCGAATGGGCTTGTATTTTTAGGGTAAAGTAAATTATTCACGTTTTGTCAGTTTTTAATATTAAACTGTAAGTTTTTTTAATAAACTGTCAGTTAATATATTAAATGGTCAGTTTTAAAAGGCCAGTTAAATATTGTCAGTAAAATATATTATTTTGTCAGTAAGATATTTAAATTGTCAGTAGAAAAATACAATTGTCAGTAATAAATTAAAATTGGGGGCAAGTAAAAAATTTTCGGTCAGTTTTTCAAAGCAGGAAAAAAATCAACGTTTTTTTCCCTTCTTTTTTTGGGACACCTTATACATGCATTTCAATTGCTGTACATCAATAGACTCAGGTTTTGAGAGGTTTAAGTCTGATTGGTTTTGACTTGTTTTCGCAATAACGTATTGTTTTTCCTCGATTCAGTTCAAATGCTCGGTTGACATATTAAGACGTGTATTAAAAACTCGATTCTAAATGTTTCACTCGGTCGGTTTCAATTTTTTGTATGTGATTTAATTTATTTGATTGATTACAAATTTTAATTCGCTTTAATTTATTTTCAATTTTTATTTATTTGTTTTATTTATTTTTTTCGTGTTTTGTGTAAGATTTTATCGATTATTAAAAAAACGTGCTTTAATGGCTAAAAGTATTGATCAATATGAATCGTCATCTGATTCTGAGGAAGAGAATGAAAGTAGCACTAGTGAGGTTGTTCAGAAAAAGGCAAATCGAAAGCGAACATGGGAAATGGACAGCGTTTATGAAAGCAAGGAAAAAGCCATCGCCTCCGTAAAAGAAGGAAACATTTGGAGCTTTCATTTCTCGAACACAACAAGCGAAGGATCTAAAAGTTATTACAGATGCAATCGAGTGAAAAAAAAAGGCGAGCAATGTGCTGCAGGTTTATATTTATTCTACCCCAAAAACAGCAGCAAAGTTTTTTTATTCAGGGCTGCTGCTGACCATTCGCACGATAATCTGCACTCACTGTCTAATAAACTTTCGGAGAAAATGAAAATGGAAACGAGAAAACTAGTCGAATTGCACGTCAAACCAAAAAAAATTTTTGAAATTTTAACAGAAAAAGGTTTGCAACCCAAAAACAAAGCGCAACTGTCAAATTATCTGGTAAAATTAAGGAAAGAATTGTTTGGACCGTCTGCAATAAGTTTAGGTCAGTTAGAACAATGGTGCATTGATCACTCTTTACTGCCTGAATCAGATGATGCTGCATTTGTCGTTTCCTACACCGTAGGCTACGAAGATGAGGAATTAGAGGATGACGAGGATGAGGATGAAAATGAAAATAGGGGTCCATATTTCCGTATCTTCGTTTCCACAAAACGGCTGTTAAAATCTGCTTCAATTTCCAAAAAGATTCACAGCGATGCAACTTACAAACTTGTGTGGGAGGGGTTTCCTATTTTAGTTGTCGGAACCACAGATATGGATAGACATTTTCATCCCTTCGGACTAGCCGCTTGTAGTAACGAAAAAACAGGGGATTTTATTTTCATTTTTGAAGCTCTAGTGTCAGGAGTAAATTATTTAAATGAGGAAATTAATCCGGACTGTTTGATTTCCGATGCTTCAGAGGCCATCCGGAACGCATTTCAACATGTTTTCGGAGCCGAAAAACGTCTTTTGATGTGTTGGGCACACGTAAGACGGAATGTGGTGAAAAAAGTGGAATCTTTGGCAGATAAAGAAAATAAAGAGCAGATTATGGAAGATATTGATACATTACAATTGTGTTCGAGCGAAGAGATTTTTGACAAAGCTGTTAATAATTTTATGAAAAAGTGGAAAAATAAAAAAGAAAACAAATTCGTCGATTACATGGTATCCGGCTGGTTCGGTGCATATAGGTATTGGTTCGAAGGGGCAGCTGATTTGACCCCGTCCACGAACAATGCTCTAGAAGCATTCAACTTAGTCATCAAAAGGGAAGAGACTTTTCGCGAGCGGTTACCCTTACCACGATTCCTTGAAACTTCATTGAAATCCGTTGAACGGTGGTCAAAGGAGTACGAAAACAACAGCAGAATTTTTCATACTGTAAGAAGTCTTCATCTCAAAGATTGGACACAAGCTTATAATTGGGCAAGAACAAAAATCCCAGTTACATCAGTACCAAAGGATGATAGTTTCGAACGGTACTACGTTCCATCCGAGAAAGAAAAAGGAATCACGCAAGCAGACATCGACAACGTAATTTTTTAAGATGGAATACTTTCGATCAATTTAAAAAAAGAGCCTTTAAGGTATATCTCGTGGACCTGCCAAAGGATGGAGCGAAGTGGACCGAAGGAACTTGTACCTGCCCAAGTTTTATGAAACGATTTTTATGCAAACATGTCATGGGTTTAGCAATTAGGCTTAAGTACGCGAAACCCCCACCAAGTGCCAAAAATATTCCATTGGGGGAAAAAAGGAAGAGGGGCAGGCCGAAGAAAGCTACGAGGGCACTCCTCGTTGATTAAAAGTAAGTAAAAAAATTTTTACCGGCACTTTTACAATTTTTACTTCCAAAATCGCGATTTTTTACTGACCAAAAATGATTTTTATACTGACAATAAGGCCATTTTTTACTTGCATTTTAATAAAAATACTTGCCGTTTTAAATTAAAAAACTGACGAAAACTGAATTTTTTACTGACAAAAAAAAACTGACACTTTTGTAATATTTACTTTACCATTTAAATAGAAGCCGTTCGAATGCCCGTTTTTCTGGAATTTTAAAAACTGCTACACAGGGAAACGTTTCTGCTTATTAACAGTGTTACCTGAAATTTTATTTAGATTTTTTAAGTTACAACAACGTAAGAGAGCGCATCGACTTTGAATTGATTAAAAAATCGGGGGGGGGGGGGGGGGGGAGAAATCTGGGTAATACTATATTATTAAGAGGAGGCTTCACGGAATACCGGGAGGAATGACTGTTTTGTCTAATACTCTATTTACGGCGAAAAAAAACCAAATTTTAGACATCTAACGAACTACTCTGGTACATCCTGGAATTTTTAGGACAGGTTTCAACTTGTCTGGAATGAATGAGCGGAGGGAAAATAATTTCAAAAAAATTTGCGTTCGAAAAACTATGGTTTTTTTTTTCCAGGTTCGTGTTTGCTTGGAACAAGTTGAAACTTGCACCAAAAATGCAAGAAAAGTCAAAGGAGTTCGTTAGATACTTGAAATTTGAATTTTTCTCCCGTAAATCGAGTGTTGGACGAAACAGTCATTCCTTCTGGTACTCCGTGAAGCCTCCTCTATAAAGAACTACGTTGGTCCTAGGAATTTTGAAATACATGGATTTCCTGCAGAAAAAATGGATTTCCGAACCAACCTCTCTGCTGTATAATATTGAGTGCTCTTTTACGATCCTTTGTAATCCTTCTTTCCGCCATCCAGATCGGAAAATGAATGTAAACATTCATGCGTTTGGAAACTTAAATGTTTATTCGTTTTATGTGAAGTACAGCAAAATCGAATTTATGCCCTAATGCATAAATAATTATAAGGTAAACTTAAGAACTTTGTTCGGATGACGTGATCACCAAAGAAGTAAAAAAAAAACTTATGACAGCAAAACATAACCATAATTACAATTTGCATTGTGCAGGGTGTAGTCTCATGAATATGCTATTTTTTTTTTTTTACAAACCTTGATAAAGTACCGTCAGCGGGGTTGATATTGGACGGCCAAAAAAGGCATTTGTAACCAAAGTTTTAAAACAACTTCAGAAAAAAGGGAAAACAGGCAAAATTAGTTCATTTCGTTCTGTAAAAACCAGTAGTCGATGCCACGAAGCGTTTTTTAGATCCTACAGTTCCCTCCAGGAAAGGTTCTAGCTATTTTATTTGATTACTTTTTACATTCTCATTCAAGAAAATGAAAAACTTCTAGGTTTTAAGGTGCAAATTCACTATGGAATGTTGGACCAAGATGTTGGTACAATATTCCATACTGAATTTGCACCCTTATGAATTTTTTTTTCCAATTTAGGTTCGTTCAAATCGATCCAAATATAATTGGATAACATTCTTAATCGGTGCTCCAATCGAAAATTTCCATTCCCTACCATTTTTCCCCCCAAAAAAATGAATTCCTAATCTATTTTTTCCCAAAAAAAAAAAAAAAAAAAAAAGTTCCTAATTCATTTTTCCTAAAAAAAAAAAAACAAAAAAAATTCAGAGCCAAAAGGTTCAATATGCAAATTAAAGATGTCCGCTAAACGCTGTTTACTCATAACAAGCGGCCATCTTTAATTTGCATATTGAACCTTTTGGCTCTGACGTACAGTAATTCATTTTTCCTAAAAAAAAAAAAAACAAAAAAAATTAATTCCTAATTATTTTTTTCTAAAATGTTTTCCTAACCTTTTTTTTTCTAATTTTTAATTTTCCTAAAATTTGTTGTTTCCTAAAATTAAATTTCTTAAAATCTTATTAGGGACTTAAAAAATTAGGAAAAATATTCATTTTACGAAATTTTAATTTAGGAATCAAAAAATTTTAGGAAAATTGAAAAGCAGGAAAAAAATAGTTAGGGAAAAAATTTTAGGACCCAAAATGTTTAGGGAAAATGGATTAAAAATTAATTCTTTAGAAAAATATGGGATTTCACCTATGACAAGTTAGGCGTTCGTTTTTTCAAACGCATTAATCCAGCAATATTAATGGATATACCTTGAACTGGGTAAAGAATAAAGATAAAGTCAACCAGTTCATTCGGGGACTAGGTCTCTCATCAACCGTTAAATCTCATGAAAATTGGATCCTTCAAAATAATTCAAACCACGGTTTTTTTTCTGCATTTTTGTCAAGCAGAAAAAACGTATTGTTTCTTTTCAAGAGAATGCCATTAAAATCAGATCGATTAAAATCGTCCTAACCGATATAAAATCGTCTGAAAATTCAAAAGGGAAAACCCACAAATCGTGAAAAACCGCAGACCAAACCAAAATCCTCTTGACTTTAAATTTAGATATTCAAAACTGTGAAAAGGGATTCAAGCCCGCCTTCCACTTTAGAATAGGAAAATAATTACAATAACAAAAGTGACCCCTCCCACGTGGGAGCAACATTTGATGTCAACCCTTTGGTTACTTGTTCTGTTAGCTTCCACACTAGATAACCCATTGTTGTCTTTGCACTCGGGCTGCCACACACAAACTATAATCACCTGTAGTGATGATCCTCATCCAGGGATTTCTTAATAGCCCTGTTTACAAGATTAAAAAAAAAAAAAAAAGAGTGGATGATTCATTCAAAACCCCAGATACTTTTGAGACAAACTTCTTCCTACTTTTTTAGCTGACGTAAGCATTTTTAAGATTTATTTCCTGTGGGGGATTCCAGAGCCGTACGCAGACGGGAGGTAAGGGAAGGCGCCTTATAAAAACGCAAAACTTTAAAAAAAAAAAAAACCTATTTCTCCAGGATAATTAGGGATGCACGACGAGACGAGAATCTCATGAGAGAATGAGACGAGACATTTTTCGAGAAATGGCAAAAATTTGGTTTTTGACTGGTCAAGCTGCAAGGTTTTAAAACAATGAACGAGAAATTCCCTTCTCATGAGATTTCTCGTGGGATTTCTCGTACGAGAAATAATACGAGAAATTTGAATTTTGGACTCCTTGATGCAAAACTTGCCGGGAAACAAAATTTAAGCCAATTTCTCGGACACTTCTCGAAAGTCTCATCGTGCATCCCTAAAAAAGTTTCGTCGAGAGATCGGTCATTTCTGACATGATTTCACTTTTTCTTTCTTCTTGGAAAATTCGCATCATTACACGCTTGAATTAATATTTTTTTTTTTTTCCCCCAAGCCCGTACAAAAAAGAGATGCATAAAATATGTAAATTTTTTGCAAAATAAATACAAAAAATATATATTAATTTTGTATAATTTATACAAAAATTTGGACCTACATAATTTATATATAATTTATGTATAATTTATGTATAATTATATATATAATTTATGTATAATTTATGTATAATTTATATATAATTATATATATAATTTTTCGTTGAAAAAGTTTATGTTTCTTAGTTTCTTATACATAGTTTATGCATAATCATCCCCGAGGATAAAAAAAAAAAATTTGTTAAAAAAGTTAAAGTTTTTTATACATAATTTATGTATAATCATATTGTAGGATAAAAAAATATAAGTTCTTTATACATAATTTATGCATTTTTTATGCATGTCCAATTTTTTGTATATTTTATGTATAATTTTTGTATAAATAATACAAGTTTTATGCATCCCTTTTTCGTACGGGAGTCCAAAAACCGTTTCCAAGAAAAGCTTTTTCTTTTCATAAGTTTTTCTAAGCGTAATGGGAGGTTTTTGGCCCCAGATGCTACAAATTAACAAAACCCAGTGGATGACAATATATATGAAAACCCGTTGGGATTTGGGATCTTGAAAAATTGTAAGAGTTATTCCGGAAAAGGGAGAGATAATAAACTTACGATTCTTTTCACCTTTTGGGAACTGAAAATAATGAAATTTATCTGTTAAAAAGTTTATGGATTTCTTCCGTATATGCTATATTTCAAATTTCCTCTAAAACCCGTCAAATTTTCTTGGAAAAAAAAAAAAAAAAAAGGATTTTTCATTTAAAAGGCGGGTATGCAAAAGACAGACGAATTGACGACGAAGATTATGCATTTAGTAGCGAGTTGGGGCGAATTTAACAACGTTGTTTGCTTCTTAATTTTTTTTTTTTTTAATTTAAATTTAAATTTAAATTTAAATTTAAATTTAAACTAAAACCGCAATAGCTTTTTTTTTTCTTTTTTTTTAACTCTTTGTACTGTAATTGGGATAGCGAAAAAAAAATCGGTTGTATGAGAAATAAAATAATAAATAAATAAATAAATAAATATTTGCTGCAGAAAAATTGGGGGCTCAACTGAGTAAATTTTGCAGAAAAATCAAGTAAAGAATCCTAACTATAGGATATTGCTTTTTTTGAATTTTTTTTTTTTTTAATCAACACGGATATGACTATTCACCAATAGACCGTCCCTTATTTTGCGAACTTTGGAATTCTTTCGAACGCTCCCCCTAATTTTTTTCCTTTTGGTTTAAAAAGAAAACCTGTAAAATTTTAGCGCTCTACGATAAGTCTAAATAGTGCCGCACGAACCCCCCGTTTTAACCATATAACTTAAATAGGGCCAAGTTCCACTGGTCGAGTCCTTGCATTGCCCGTTTTCTAAAATTAACGAAAATATTGTTCCTTACGTATTTTGATCTGAGGAACTCAAATCTGCAATCGAAATTTTAATAGCTTTTATAGTTTTTGATTTATTCAAGTGCTAATTTTTTGGCCAAAATTTTGCTCAGCTAAACTTTAATTTAATTCTTAAAAAATTTAAAGTTGATATCCTGGTCCTATAATACATCTTTTCGGAGCAATTTTCGACACTGAATCCAGAACTGAGAGCGAAAATCTTCTAATGCTTACTATTTTTGAAAAAATAATAATTTTTATGAAAATTAAAGAAAAATATTCAAATTCTTTGATTTTTGGTTTATTATAAAAACAAAAGTAGATAGACAATTTTAATGGCTCTTAGGTGATTCAACGTCGAAAATTGATCAGAAAAGATGTAATACAGGACCAGGATATCAGCTTTAAATCTTTTTAAGAATTAAATTAAAGTTTAGCTGAGCAAAATTTTGGCCAAAAAATTAGCACTTGAATAAATCAAAAACTATAAAAGCTATTAAAATTTCGATTGCAGATTTGAGTTCCTCAGATCAAAATACGTAAGGAACAATATTTTCGTTAATTTTAGAAAACGGGCAATGCAAGGACTCGACCAGTGGAACTTGGCCCTATTTAAGTTATATGGTTAAAACGGGGGGTTCGTGCGGCACTATTTAGACTTATCGTAGAGCGCTAAAATTTTACAGGTTTTCTTTTTAAACCAAAAGGAAAAAAATTAGGGGGAGCGTCCGAATGAATTCCAAAGTTCGCAAAATAAGGGACGGTCTATTCACCAATGCCCATGCATCAGACTACATTTTCAAGCAATTTAAATGTTCCAAAGTTTTAAATTCTCTCAATGCCTGCCTGCACTGCGAAATCAAAAAACTTTATAACCAATTCTTAATTCGATGAGCTTAAGTAAATTTCAACTTAAGCGACATTCCGAGTACTTAGCACACGAGAAAATAGTGTCGCCTGATGATCTGTTTACTGCCTCTAATGCAAACCTCTTCGCCAAGTGGGCGTCACCTTTCCCCGAATAAAATTCCACAAGAGCATTTACTTTTTTTTTTTAAAGACTCTACTTTCAAAGCAAGATAGTTTTTCACTTAAATCTCCCTATCAGGCCGCTTTCTAACTAAACGTGGGATGACCCGAAAAAAGACATTTGAATTAAGTTCAAGGACGGTTAAATCAAAAGAGGGATAATAAAAACCTCAACATACGGAGAATGGACATAAGATCAACTTGGTCGGGGGGCGCACGAGACTTCCTTATTTTTATGTGCTCCAAAATAACAGCTTGAGATTTTTCTTAGGTCACTCCCAAATCGTAAAAAAAAAAAGTTAACAGAATTCGAAGCTTATTCCAGTTTTGTCAAGCTGTGAAATACGTTTAATATTAAATTCGTATGATCCCCCAAGGATCTCTCAAACCGTTCCTCTTCCCAGTCAACTTTTCCTAAGATGGTTATGTAACACCAGAATGATTCCGCAGTCTCAATTTTTATTGTTTCGTTTATTTGCGGGGGAATAAAAGCCGGGAGGAAAATTCCCTGTCCGGGGAAAAAAAAAGCTCTTTCCTTTAACGTAACGATACAGAAGATTGAATGCGAGACGATGTGGGTAAAAACGTAACAAAGTTGTTAAATTTGATGATTTATTCACCTCGAGTGGAAATTCGAGACTTGGCATTTAAGCAATGTCAGCAATGACCGTGAGTTATGTATTACAAGGCCTTAAACTGTGTCAACAATGTATACTGCGATAAGAGCGTACGCTCATTATGCAACTCTGGCTTCTAAGAAAGAAAAGAGAAAAAAAAAAAATCTTTGAAGGGCAAGGAAATCGACCTCATGTATTTCCAAAGGTCTTAAGTTCATTTTTTTGAAAAATTACACGTGTGTTTTGCCGGGATTTTTAATTTATTTTTTGGATTGATGATCTAATTTATCATACTTACAATCGTGGCTTCAAACCAAGAATCATCCTCTTCTTCGACATATTCCAAATATGTTTTGTTATGGTACTTTGGATGGCACAAGCGCGACATTTTTTTTTTCAATAAATAAATAACATCACATAATTTTTAAAAAAATTAAATCACAATCAAATCATGACCATTGAATTATTCCTTCACACTAAACCACTGTAAAAAATTTTATAAAATGAAGTGACTACATAAAAGTGACTACAACACTTAATTTTTTTTTTTTTAAATGAATGACCAAATCAACTTCCACGATTTATTTTTTCGCTAATAAACTTTTGAACCTTGTATAGACATCATACAAACGATCAATCACATCAATCAGCGATTATGCTAAACAGATGCAAAAAAAAAAAAAAAAAAAAAAAAAATTAATCCGGAATAAACTGTCACAACATAGGGGCTCCCAACTGTTTATAATAAATAAATAACGGATAAATCGAAACTCATAGGCCTAATTACCATAAGTTACTGTTATTGATAATAATGATGATAATGGTAATGAACAGCATTTTCTTTACTTTTTACTTTCTGAACCCTGTGCGTGAAGCGGAATTTTGATTTATGACATTGTGATACTCTTAAGGTGACGGGAACAATACGCTTTGAGTTGATGTAGGTGTGAACCTGGGCAATGTGTTGGCACCAACATGAAAGAACCTATGGTAACGGTAAAGTAACCTCCCTTGATCGGATTTTATTAAATTTAATATAAAAAGGGGGCTGCGTGGGTGAAAAAAAATGTCGATCATTCCAAATCAACAACGTTTATTTTCAAAATTTAACAGTAGGCGGATCAGTCAGAAAAATAAAAAAAATCTCTCACACGGACCCTTATTACTCACATAAAAACCCATCCCCCCTCCTTCCCCCAAAATAAAATAAATAAATAAAATAAATAAAAAAAATAAAAAATTAAATGACTTCTGACCGCAATGTCGTCTTAAATCATTCCTTTCTTGACTTGTTTACTACCTATTATTTTTCCCCTTAAAAAAATATATTCCCATTATCGATAAATAACTCTTTTGGATATCATTTTACCGATCAGATTTAAATTTAAAAAATAAATAAAATAAAGTACAACGAAAATGGTATGTTCCCACACGAATTTAAATTCCAATTCCAATGAATCGGAAAAAGAAAGGAATCTATGTTCATCAATATTTTACTATTGGTATGTCTCTCAGGCAGAAGAAAGTTAGAAATGTCTTAAAATAAAAATAATGCAAACATACAGAAAAAATAAGGGGAGGGAAAAAAAAAAATATGCACCAGAAGAGAGAAATGTGTTAATTTAAAAGTCTGTTTATATCAAAAGAAATAAAGTCCATTCAAACTTGAAAAAGAAACATGCTGGTAAAAATGAATACATCATTAACAGTGGACTTCACTCTTTTGATAAACACTACATGATCATGTGTCTTTTTTTATTATTTCTCTCATTTGTTATTTTACATGGAAATATAAAAAATAAAATGTCAAATATTACAACGGGGTTAGTCTATCAAAATTAACCTACAACCTGTGTGGCAGGGTTTTTAAACTTTTTTTTTTTCCTTAATTGGGGAAATCTGAAAAACCAATAAAATAATTCCAAATTGATTTTTAAATCTATATGGTCCACAGATGAAAGTGCAAAATACTGAGTTTGATACAGGGATGTTATTTACTAATCTTGAAAAATTTTCCAAAGTTTTTAACGATTCTTTTTTATGAACCCAACCTTATCAAAGAAATTTTTCCCTGATCTTTCTTTTAACGATTTTAATTGCAACATAGAATAAATACCTCAGAAGCTGGAAATTTGTATTAGACAGATTTTAAAATTTTCTTTAAATCGTAAAATGAAATTTCATAATTTAAGCTTTACTCTAAAGTATCTCCTATACATGATCAACTTAAATAATTATGCCAAAATAAAAAACTACATTCTGAATTAAAATAAAAATATTATACTGATGGCTTTAGTAACAATTAGATACATATTTGAATCGAAAATTCTTCTGCTCAGACAATGTGACTTGGGTCAAATTTTGTCAAGATGACCTTAAGTGAATATTGAAAACAAAAACAGGAGTAAAAATTTCATTGATAAATAATACATAATTCATAATTCATTTTCTGGTCAAAAAACTAGTTTAAAATTTTACAAGCAAAAGAATAAAGTATCTGCTTTTTATTGGACTATTTTTAAAATTTTTTTTAATGAAAACGTTGTTCTTGAGCTTTCAAAATTACTACAGAACTTCAAAAAAATTAAAAATTTAGGTTTTTAATTTGTTTATCTATACACTGCTCTAACATTAAAACACAAAAGGGAAAATTTCTACAATTTAAAAATTACCGGCGTCCATTCCTCAATCATTTCTGTTGCACAAGCCACCTAAAAATCATTCAATCCCGTTTTATCAACACACACATAAAAAAAATTCGATTAAATATTTCCATGGAACTATTTCTGACGTTTGAAATATATCCAATCAAAAAATAAATTATCTTCTTGGCAAATATCACCATAAATCTCTCCCCCCAGTTAATAAATCCAAAATAAAAAAATAAAAAAAGTTCATGGAAGTTGAATTTGCAAGTCACCGGCTTCGCTTTTAAGCAGTCACTACATTTTCAAAAACATTTCTACTCAAAACGACTTCGACTCACATTTAACCAAAAGAAAGAAAAAAAAATCGCATAAGGAAGTATATAACGAAAACAAAAAAAGCCTTCCTTACATAAAACAATTTAAAAAATTAACCAAAACAATCAGCGAATTGGCACTTGAAAACACAAACTTCATATACTCGAGCACGCAACCACATGGACAGCAGACGTCAACTAATCATAGTGAAACTAATTTATGATTGAAAAAAGACCATTGACAGAATCACAAACGACGGTACCGTATAAAGAACGTTAATTTCAATATAAAACAAACGTGTAGAACGGTCAATTTAGATTCTCCCGGCGACAACCCTCAGGAAGCTGAAGCTAAACATAAAAATAACACACAGTTTTACATTTTTCTTCCAATGTCAAACGATTATCCAAAGCTCGGTTAACTTTATGGAGAAGGCATTCAACTTACGAATAAAAAACATCACCCACGTTATTTCTCTTTTTTTTTTTTTTTTCTTTTTAGGCGACATTTTCTTAAGATGGAGATGGCGGTAACGACGAACCCTTGTTAAATGTTCTCTATTCCATTTTTAATGCCTTTTTTCAAGGGCGTAGCAAGGTTTTTTTTTTTCGGTATCACCATCAGAAGGACAAAATTATTCAAAAGGATACTCAACCTTTCAGGGATGGATTTTTGGTTAAAACATCACCTTCAAGAGAAACCTCTCAACGTGTCGACTACACCAGCTTGTGTGAACCGGTTCTCATGTCGTGTGTCACTTGTGCGTTGTCATTCATAATTCATTTTCTTCACCCTGCCCCTTTAATTTTTAGACTTTTTTTCCTCGGTGATAAAAAATTTAACTTAAAGTGCGTCAAGAATTTTTCACCAAGGAATATAAAAATAAATAAATAAATAAACCAAGTAAAATGAAATCGAATATGTCGTTTTACTCTTGTTTCAAAAAGTTAGCAAACGAGTTTTCCGGCGACTAACCACGACAAACCGTCAAACTAGTTTCATTTTACTTTCCTGAAAATGAAATTCAACCCATCAATCTTGTAAACTTTACCCCGATCACAATTAAAATGACTTTGGGAACTAATTTGACAGCTCAGTTTGACGAAGTCATTGATACTTTTGAAAGAAACGAAAAATTCGGCAGTTGACGTTCGGATCTACATTGTTTTTAAGACAAGTATAAACTTGTGGGAGCAATTATGATTCCCAGTCTTTTCAAATAAACTCCCGGGCTATCAGTCACGTTAAGATTTTGTACTAATTAATATTTTCACAACAAAGATTATTGTTAACGGTGTGACAAACTTGAAATGAAGTTCTTTGCCACCAAATCGGTTTCGATTTCTTGGAATATCACATACATTAACAAAATTCCTTCAGTTCATTTTTAAAAAGTTTCACTTTCCCCATCGAATTAAAAATCTTTTGGACATTGATATCTGATAACTAGAAATAGGCCTATTTCACGATAAGAGGTTTCTAAAGGAGGAAAATTTTAAAGTACCGAAAAAGAAATTTGAAACGCACGAAAATTTAGTTACGAATTTAAAGGCTTATAATTGTACTTCCTACACAGGTTTTAGTTCTAGGTGTGAACGGTTAGGTGACATCATAATTTATCTGTAATCCCTAATTACTATTGATATAATGACAGGTCGAAATCATGTCAAGGATCGTTGCACTTATACGTGATCCTTTCAGAATGTTTGATTTTCTTCGCATTCTCTATAACAATTTTAAACCTTTTATATGCAATTATACTGAATACAAAAATAAAACAAGGAAATAATACGGTACTATGCGAACAATACAGGCAGGGGGAAGGCGGGCTTACGAAATAAAGATGTAGAAGGAAACACCATCAGGTCTTACAAAGAAATTAGGACGTACAATCAGTCCCTTGGGGGGGCCGGGAAGCTAGAGGGGATACTCAGTGTGCCAAAGAGGGTTCATTTTATGGCGTAAAAAGCATAAGAATCGGAAGCCTATTGCTGAAATTTTCAGTCTATTTTAAAAAAATGGTAACACAAGATTTATCTTCGGATCGCCAAAGGTTATCAAACATAAAATGAAATGAGAGCTACAAAGAAATTAGCACTACGGAATAAAGAAATTAGCACTAAGGAATAAGCACTACGCGCTGCACTAATCAGAGCACTGGATTAAGAATTCAACAAATTCAATTCCTTAGTTTAGTACATCGTAGGTGAACTAACGTATGTCCATCGTAAATATGATTGGAGTTAGTCTGTTTCGACGTTTCGTGAGAATGTCACGTGACTTCAATTTTACGGCAACATGAGCGTGTAAACTTGCAGTCACTTGATCACGTGATGTTCATAAACACTCGAAACAGACTATCTGCAATCGTATTTACGATGGATACGTTAGTTCCCGGTTTGTGTGTTTAAGCCTCTAAATCTTCCTAAGAAGGTTCAGGACTCTTAACGCTATAAGGTCAGAAATAGCCGCTCTAATTTTTCCCCCCTCCAAATTAAATAAATAAAAAAAATGGCGAAGAATTAAACAAAATATTCAGCACCGACGTCGACGCCTGTTTCAACCTGCTTCAGTAATCACTGCGATTTGCAGACATACGTTTAGCAAGTTTTTACTGGTAAAATGATCAATACAAAATTAATAGTGCCTCCTTAGTAACAAAATTTTAATCTTAGGAAGTTTTCGTCCAATTTGGGGTTAGCTATTATGGCTGATTGTATAGGCTAAACGGTAACCCATTTTATAGTAAGTAAAAATTAAAAAAACAAATCCGTCAAAAATACAATCCACCGACGATTCAACCGAATGCAGCATAAAGGGTATAGAAATGCTTGATCTGATTGGATTGGATTACACATGCAGCATCTGCTACCGGTATACTCTCCTTTCAAATTCTGGCTGACCTTAACAGTATTCAACACGTTAAATAAAATAGTAAAATTTTGCATAGCACTTAAATCGCAACCCATACACAGTAACAAACCAATCATCCAAAAACTTCCGGTTACTTAACGGCGGATGTCGTTGACGCCTTATAATCCGATTAATATGTTCCTGCCATTTTTGCGAAATGCGTGTGGTCGCATTCATGACGACCTTGGAATATCCTTCAAAGTGAACCAAAAAAAAATCTAACAACACGCACATTTTCTTTCATTTTGCCAACCTAGATGGAGTCAGATTCAAAAAGCCATCGTTCAAAGAACAGAGCAGTAACAAGAATTGTAACGTAACCCTAAAACTTTGGACTATTTGATTCCAAAAATCATTCGGGATATCTTACCTTTCCCACCATATCCACGAGACTGCAAGCCAAATAAAGCTTTGCGTTATCAACCTTAACCTCTGCCGGTAATTCAAGTTCAAAAGAAGGATTCTTGTCTATCCAACAATCAGCAGACACGCGGACTCTACGCCCCTTGTCATCGCAGAACAATTTATATCTGTCTTCTTCGTCGTAATTCAATTTCCTTATCACACCGCACAGCATGGTTAAACACTTAACATGAAAAACTATGAGAAGCACATCCGATTGATTACAACCATAACTCCCGCACTTGCTTGCAAACGTATAAAACACGAATTCAGGCACATTCGATCGAAGACTGAATTAAGAAAAAATCGTACAAAACGAACTTGTATAATCCAACACACACATAATAAAAAAAAAAAAAATCAAGTTATCAGCAGATGTTTAACTTAAGTAAACTACTATTAAGGTTATGATAGTATTTTTTTTTTCTGCAAGGTGTGCTCCACAACTCGTACCTTCCAGCTATTAAACGGATGGGTCTTTTGCTAAATCGCAGTAAAGATAAGCTTTACCTATTCCTTTTGCATACCACTATTCCGCTTTTTTACGAGCAAGTTCTCCCCCCATCACCCATTCAACGAATTCTTTGACACTAACAAACTCGACACATTTCTTTTTTATCTAAAAAATGACTACGCAAAAAGAAGTCATTTTTCTTCTCGTGCTCTCTTCTCGCTGTTCTCCTCTCCACCACACTTTCTTTCCTTTTCTTACGTTTTCCTCTCAGTCAATAAATCAGAAGAGATCATAACCAAAAACTCATCCGGATGTGTATTTGGGAAACATCTGCCCGTGTGCCTTAAAACAAGATTTTGCTTATATGCTTGCCTTACGAACTAGGTGCCAGGTGGTACCTGAAGATTTAAGTTTTTAAACAGCACACGTGCTACTATTCGTGTGCCATCTGCTCGAATACTCCTTAGTATAGTAAACAACACTTCAAATTTCCATTAGTAAAGCCATTATAAAGTAATCTGGGAGTGACGGGAGGGGATGGAGGCTCTTCCCCTCTTTGTAATTGTGCCATAAAAAAAAAATAATAATGATTTGGCATCAAACCTGACAATGATATATCAGGAACAATACTCTAGCCCAAATGAACTATTCTTGTTATTCAAAATTTAAGATGCAGCATAGGCTGTTTAGTATATAGGGCCCAATTAATATTCCATGAATTCAGGTCATGTCTATCCTAGCCATACAATATCGATTCAAATGTAAAATATATATATTTTTTTAAAAGCATAAAGACAAGAGAGGGCCATTTAATTTAAAAGATGAATTACCGATACCTACGTATTACATATTTATTAAAATTTAAAGTTGTAAACGAGAATGATTTAATCAATTATGAAAGAACAAACTCATTTAAACGAGCGATGGGTTTTCGAAGTAAATCAATTTCATAAAATAGAATCATAAGGAATGAAATTGTTATTAGGTTCGATTGCTTTCTGTTTCTTCTTCTGCTTCAAAAACTATGTTAATTTGAATCATTTTATTTGAAAAGAAGGTATCAATGTATCACGGACTTAAAATTAATTAACAAGTCATTAATTGATTAAAAGCCAGCCTTTGTTCTCTTGACATTCGAACATATTAAAATTCTTAAACTGTTAACGGCAATTTCAACTTGATAAAAATGCCTCCAGTCAACAAGCCTGATACCCAGGGTAATTGCTACCTTTTTTTTTGTAATAAACTAATAATGATATCATCGATTATTGTTTCTACCACTGTTTTTACGTCCCACCTTTTTCATTAACACTCCTACTATTATCCTCGAAACAAAAATACAGGTATCTCCGAATGACAGTGATGCTGATGCAGGAACAGATAAAAAAAATAACAATGGGAATTAATCTCAAGTACTTTCGTAGCATAAATATGCAAAACTTGCTGAACATTATCATGGTTCCTTTTTAAATATATGTATATTTCAGCTAAAGTCGGCGAAATAAGTTTTGATAGATACAGCATTGGCAGATACAAATTTTTAGCTGTTGGTTGCTTTACTTTATCTTCACTGATAGCAGCCTGTGAAAAAACATTCATCCGTGTTCCCACAGTTTTTGGTCTCTTTTGTAAGTTCTAATGTTCATGAATGTTTTTAACAGTCTGTTTGCCAAAGATTTGGGAAACGTCCACGTCCGTCGCTTAAAAGGACCATTATCCAAAACAAAAGAACCGCCAACGAATTTATCTTTACAGATTGCTAGATCCCAGCGAAAAAGGTGACGTACTTTGAACGTCATGAAGACGTCAACCATATACGTACCGGAGACTTCATCGGGCATGGTCACTTTCAGGGACTATTTTACGAGATTTTCGACGTAAAAATGACGTCGAAAATTGACCGATAACGTATCTCAATATAACGTCTTATTGACGTCATGACGTTTGCATTTCTAAATTGAGTTGGCGTCAGTACGACAAAAGACATCAGTCACAAATATTACCGGTCGTACTGTCTTGACGTCATTATGACGTCGAAAATTTCGTAAAATCGTCCCGGAAAATGACCATACCTGGTGATGAAAATCGGACGCATCACCATGACGCCACCTTTTTCACTGGGATGCGCCATTTTGATGGTACATGTACCACTATTGAAGAAAAAACCTTTATTTTTAACTTATGGGGTACCACTATTGAATAGTGATAGTGGTACCCTGTACCACTGAAAAAAAAAAATTTTCCCAATGTGTAGCTTAAGGGCGTACCGAATTTGTAGTGCAAATATCAGCTTGTCTGAAATGTACGTGTCGACGGAAAATAATTTCGAAATAATTAAAAAAACTTGATTTTGTTTTTCGGATTCATATTTTTTTACTTCGAAACAAGTTGAAACTTGTACCAAAAATACCAGAATAAGTCAGAGAACTTCGTTAGATACTTAAGAGTGCATATTCACTTTAGAATGTTGGCCCAACATGTTGGGCCAACTTTCCATAGTGACTATGGATGTCGTACCAACATGTTGGTCAATATTCCACAATGAATTCGCACCCTAAAATTTCAATTTTTTCCTCGTAAATAGAGTGTTAGACAAAAATGGCCATTTCTTCGGTATCCTCTAAAGCCTTCTTTTAACTGGAAATTTTTGGAGGTTCAACTACACTGCACAACTAGAACTTTCTTTCGGAAATTTACATACCTTTTCAATAACGGAGGCAAAATGCCATCACAGCACTTTGTTAAATTGCCACGGCGACCATTTCTTAGAGGCTTTGAGAAAAAAAAAACAAATGTACATCAGAAGATACCGATAAACTCTTGCCATTTAACGTAAAACCAACCGTTCTTCTCATATCCAAAATGCTAGCGACATATTTTTCGATGACATCACACTTACAAAAATGACCCAATCTTTTTCCGAAGCCAACTTCCGATCAAAAATCCAGTCACGCAAAATGGGAAAAAGAAAAGGGGAAATATAAAGGCATGGATTTTCAGTGACGATGAGGGGCTTACTGCAGTGTCCTACAAATCCCACGGCGAAGAAAGCTCCATTTAATTTCTTTTTTCCTTTTTTTTTTTTTTTTTTTTTTGCTCTAACCCAAAAAAAAAAAAAAGTTCACGACAAAAAAGATATTAATAATTTAATGAATTCGTTAAAGAGCCTAATTATTAGGTAGAATTATTTAAACACCGACCTCCTAACGCCTTCAAGTGTTATCCTAATCCCGTATAATGGTGGCTGGTGGATCGTACGCAGGTGATCGTAAAAAAAAAAAAAAAAAAAAAATATCATTACCTGCGCGATCAAGTTTTTCGTATATGAATACCGGATGGCAATTTACTTATCTTGATTTGAAATCGTAAAAATCAGTGCTTTCGAAGTTGAGAGAAAAAAAAAAAGAGGAGAAAGAACGGGAAACCCCAACTCGTTAAAAGCTTGGAAAACGAGACAGAGACAGAAACATAGACAAGAGATGATGATTTTCGAAGATATTGCCCATGGATGACTCATCCCGTATTTATTTATAGTACAAAATGATAAAAAGGATGGATAAAAGACATTAGTTCGACATTAGTTACGTTCGGTTTAACCCTAACATCTTATGATGGGTCTATTCTAGAAAAGTAACCCCCGACCAGAATGTAGCAGCGAGGGTGACTCTCCGGGGTAGATTTCAGGGATGTTTCCACCAAATTGACTAAAATCACTTAACATTTTTTATGGATGCAATCCAACATTATTATCCTATGTGGGATTGTTTTATAACACCTGCATCACCTTAATAAAAACATTTTTTTTTTTTCGAGGAAGTTAAAGCTGTCCCTTTTTTTTCATCCCCCTCTATCAAAATAATCGGCGATATAACGATAACGGGTTTGTTGTTTTCTTACGTTAGACTTCGACGCAAAAGAAAATCCTCAAACTTGGTACGTTTTAGCCCGTTTGAAAAATCATTAAAAAAAACTTGGCAGCCATTCCTCATGTTTACTAACTCACAATACAACTATTAACTGGTCTCCATATAATTTTTCTTTTTCTTCGGTCTTAAAGCTCCATTTAATATTATGGTTTTCTTGATGTGAAGAAAAAACATTTACGAAAGATGGTTATACCCACATGGTACATTTCATTTTGAGGGAAAGTTAGACTGTCTTTTCTACTCTAAATTGAAAGCTGGGCAAAATCCTAAAGAAGCGCTTGACTGGTGCTTATTTTTGGATCCACATCAATAAAATGGTTTTGTAAATAAGACGTTGTAGCGCAGTCACCAAAAAAGCAACGAATTTACGGATCCTAATTTTTATTTTGGGTTAGGGAATGGGGGGAGGGGCGGAGGGAGATTGGGGAAGAGTGAAAGTTTAAGTGAAAGTTAAAGTAAAAGTGATGTAAAAATTGATTTTTTTTCCCTTGTTCCAGATGCAAGTGCGATACATGCAAATACCACACATTTTTTAATCAAGGATACGCTTACGGCCGGATGGCAGCGAAAAATGAGTGCAGTATATTATTATGTGCCAATAGTCCCAGCATTTCCTGACCACTCTCTTGAGTAAGTGATTTTGGTGAAAAATATATTTTGTGAAAGTGTAAAAGAAAAATAACAGAAAAGAAAGAGTGAAAGTGTAAAAATTTTACACGCCGTCTCAAAAACTGTCATATTAATGCCAGTTTTTGAGACGGCGTGTGTTCATGCCTTATTCATTTTGCACAAACGTCACGGGGGGGGGGGGGGGGGGGGGAATCCCGGTCCCGGAGAAACCTTGAACCAGGAAAAGGTATCACCACAATATAAACGTTCCTGGGGAAAAAAAAAAGCTCTCCCTTCTGGAAGAAATAAAAGTTTCCACCTCAAGATGGATTTCAACCGGGGAAGTTCAAGGTCATTTCGCGATCATGCCTGCCATCTAACGGCCATTGCGTAATAAGGCGACACCAACGCCATCTAACGGCCATGGCGATGCGACACTAACACCATTTAGCGGCCATGGTGAAGCGACACTAACGCCATCTAGCGGGGAAATCCAGAACTTTTATCTCCAGCTCTCCCCCCCCCCCCCCCATCTTGCCTACTAGGGAGGTAATTCAGAGAAGCTAGGGAAAAATCAGAACAACACTTATTCATTTCTAAGCCCCAAGATTTTGTAAAGTTAAAGTTCAGAATGAAAAAATCAAATCAAAGTCCGAATTGAAAGGAATAATTCTAGTACAGATAATATACATGTATTATATAATGTATAATACTGTATATTATATTAAATTTATAACTTATCTATAAGACAATAAATATATATTAAAAGTTATAAATGTACATATACTATCTATATTTATAACTTTAAATATATATTTATTATGTTACACATATTAATACAGAGATTAAACAAGTGGCCGACACTCTGATTCGCATTAGGGTGCAGAGCATAATGGTGACTCGGAAGAAAGCAGCAATAAGTCTGAAGATAATTTTCATAATATGTGCTTCTATTCTGAAGGTGATGCAGAACAGACAGTAGGTGTTCCTCTGATTCATAAGAGTATTTCTGTACGTCAGAGCCAAAAGGTTCAATATGCAAATTAAAGATGTCCGCTTGTTTATCCATAACAAACGGCCATCTTTAATTTGCATATTGAACCTTTTGGCTCTGACGTACAAATTTCCCATAAATTAAATTGACTGTTTATTTTAGTTACCCGTGATATCCAGAAAATAATATAATGAAAAATTTTTCAGCAAGAGGATCAAAGAAACACTTCTTTCCAAAGTTGGCTTTTCAAGCATTAATGTGCAAGTTACAATTTTTAAAATTTTAAACGTTAATCCAGCTTGATTTTGATCCCATTAAATGTAGTTTTAAATGAATTTAGAAAACGATTTCCTCGCTAATATCTTCTTCTTGCAAAATTTGTCTCAAGATAATTTTCGTAGTATGTGTCTCTATTCTGAAGCTGATGCAGAACAGACAGTAAGTGTTCCTCTGATTTATAAGAGTGTTTCTGTACGTCAGAGCCAAAAGGTTCAATATGCAAATTAAAGATGTCCGCTTGTTTACCCATAACAAACGGCCATCTTTAATTTGTATATTGAACCTTTTGGCTCTGACGTACAGATTTCCCATAAATTAAATTGACTGTTTATATAATTGTAAATAGTTATAAATATTTATAAAACTTTTAAGTTGTTTATTAAAAGTTATAAATATTATTATACTATTTATAAGTTCATTAATTATACTAATTTACTATTTATAAATATTTACTGTATTAAAATCTATGACCCAGTTCAGTTCCAAAAGCTAATAATCTGAAATACCTACTACTTCAATTCGTTTTTGTCTTTATGGGAACCATAGGTTGACACCATCACCAATTAAATTTTTACAACAGTGAAAAAAACTTATAAACCTTGTTATTAATGCATGCAGAATATGCTTTAAACTTTTTTTTTTACACGAACATCGGTCATTAATTGTATGTAAATGAAAAAATTGCCTTGAGTCCAGACCAGTTTTTAGTTAATTTTGAAGCCTGGTTCAGTTTCCGAGTTCGTTGAGTCTTTAATTTAAAAGAGGATAAAAGCACCGATTCCTAGCCATTAAAAAAAATTAATGAAAAATTCAGATTTCAATAGACATATTGCAAGGGTAAGGGCAAGGGTTCTGATTTTTGTATCATATTTCTTCATTAAAATTGAAACTCATACCGAAAGGATGCATGACTTCTATAGTGCCCGTTATGAGGGAATGAGAAATATTTTTGTGGTGCCCCCTTAAAAATCTCCAGAAAAATAAAAATATTATGCGCAAAATCTGAGCTTTCTATATCGATTCTAACACGTGCCTATTAAGCACTTCTATTTTCCCATTAAAATACATGCACGGTAAAAATTTTTATGTAAAAGTAACATAAAAAAGATGTAGCTTTTTTTTATTTAACATAAAAACGTTGAGTCAGAAATTCGAAACGTTCGAAAAAATTGAAGATTTAACACAGCTCGTGTTAAATAAAAAGGGCTACATATTTTTTGTTACTTTTACATAAAATTTTTTACAGTGTGGGAATATTTCGATTTCTACAGTAGCCTATATTTTTTTTTACAAAATAGATCCTCGTACTCCGCCAGCATCGTATCGACTGAGAAAGAAATTTTAAATTTCTGTACAGCTTCCAGTGCTGTACATTTTACGACAAATTTTTGAACTAGTGCTACTGAAAATCGGAATCAAAAAGTAAAAATAATGACAAAATTTAGAAACGCCTGCCAAGATCCTTCCAGGAAGACATCCCAAATTCGGTCTTTTGTCGCTATTTAATAATTCAGACGCCGTTCGAATGTTTATTGCATTTACGAAATCGATACTCGTTCGGTTGGAAGTTTTAAATGATCTATTCGTTCGCCCCCAATAAAAAGCGTGACAGTGAACGAAAAAAAAAAAAAAAAAAAAGAAAAAAAAATGAATCTTATCAATTGATATTCCCCCCTCAGACAACGATTCGTCTTTCTCCTTTTTTTGCTGAAGCGTGATGATATTGTATTGAATTTGTATTTGGATTTTTATTTTCCATTTTTAAGATTTTTTTTTTCTCTTGTAAAGCATGAGTCATTCGGGGAGTTTCTTTCCCCCGGGAACTGTGTGATGATGACGTGAACTTGACATTAACCTAGAAAATGGAACGACGTAAGGAAGATTTCCGGCTGTATTCATGCATATTCTTTTTTTCATTCTCACTCTCTGCTATTATTGCGACCTTGCTTTTAAATTTGTGCTCTTTGTTTACAATTTAAAAAAAAAAACAATATTACCCAGATAACCTGTAAAGAGATTAAAACTATATTCCTTGCCTCTAGTAATAAAAGATGCTATTAAAAATGGGGCCCAGGCTTTGATTACTTGTTAATGATAGTGCGTATGTAATCGGTGCAAATCGTCCTCAAGGGTTTACCAAATGCGGCTGCTGAAATATTTATGCAATAATAAACACACTTCATCAAGTAGGATGATCTTTTTTTAACTGAGATAATATTTTGATGAGATACGTCAATTTTTTTTTTTTTTTTTTATAAACATCACCATATTTGGCACAACTTAGCTCGACTACAGGGAATCCGAGCTGTTCAATAATTATCACGCTAAAATTTAAAGTTTATTCCTTAAAATATCATCGATAGTAGGGTGACCATTATAAGGGTGCGTAAAAATTTTTGTAAAGCCCCACTTTCAAAAATCTCCAAAAAAAAAAATCAAAAATATTGTATGTAAAACTTAAGCTCTGTATCTTTACTTTAACACGTGACTGTAAGCACTTCGATTTTCCCATTTAAAATACATGGGAATTTTTCGATTTTTACAGCATGTATATATTTTTTTTTTTCATCGAAATGGGCAGATGAAAATTTGATCATTTGGCCCAGTTATTTCTTGCATATGTAGTTATCGATAAAAATTTCGAAAATTTCAATTTAGCCATTTTCAGATGACTTGATTATTCGAAAATAAGCCTAAAAAGAAAATTCTGTAAAAATCAAAAATCCCCATGTACTTTAAATGGAAAAATCGAAGTGCTTACAGGCACGTGTTAGAGTAGAGGGGACCCTTTCTTACTTTCAATACTATCAAAAAAAAAACCGGCTGTTTTAAGATTCAGTCGATAGGCTTGTCAGATTATTGCCCTCGCGAAAACTCTCAATACTCTCTCGATGCTTTTCACTCTATCTACTCTGGTTGCATTGCTTAACAAAAATCTCATTAAATACATGATTATGTATTAATTCATCGCAAACCTGTTAGGGGGCAAATTTTAATTTTTGATCGATAGATTGGTAAAATATTTAAATATTTCATTCATAATCCGTTCACTTTTTCAAGTTTAGCAAAATTAGATTAAAGTTATTAAATATGGATTACAAATTATTATAAACAAAAACAAGTTCTTTATGAAAAAAAATATCGAAAATTAAGTAAAGATAGTTTGTGACATAACTAATCTTTCTCTCATTCATTCATGTGAGTTGCTATGAGATGTATGAATAAGATTGTTCACAAGTTCTGCGTGAACTGATAAGCAATATGTTTATGCAACGATTTTGATGATAAAGAAATGCCGAAATAAAAGGAAGGAAAATTGGGTCTATATTATGCTGTAGAATGTTAATTTAAAGTGGTGCAGGAGTGATTCATTTTTTTGAACACCCTATACTTTCAAAAACTATTATAAATTCCCGGGAATTTATCCTGTATCAAGGTTTCCCAAAGAATTACTGTATCGTCAAGTATCGGATTTTTCGTGAAGGTGAATAAGATTGATAGGAATTGTTGGTCGGAAGCGGAATTTTGATATCTGGCTCCAAAACCTTAATATTAACGTTTTTCGAAGTATAGGGTGTTCAGAAAAATGAATGACTCCTGCGTCACCTTAACTTGATTTGTTTTTTATTTTCACAGATTGTTGAACTGGTTGAGGGGATTCCAATTTTTATTAAAGAAGTGGATAAAATAGCTGTCCGAAATTCATCTGGATGCCTTCCGTTGAGAGAACTATTGCCCATGATATTTAGAAAAAAATGAATCGAAAATTTGATATCTACCACCAAAAGGATAATATTAGCAATTTTCCGAGATTTTCGACGTCAAAATGACGTCATCATATATGACCGATAATAAGTCTTACTGTATGACGTCATAACGGTCATGACTTTTCTATTTCAAAATAGAGATGGCGTCAATGTCACGGCACACAGCGACAACAATTAGTACTCTTTTGATGTCGAAAATTTTGTAATATCGTTCCCAACCATTTTTCCTAATCCATTTTTCCTAAAAAAAAATAAATTCCTAATCCATTTTTCCTAAAACCTTCGGTTCCTAAAATTTTTTTCCCCTCCATTTTTTCCCTAATTTTCAATCTTCCTAAAATTTTTCGATCCCTAAAATAAAATTTCTTACAATATTTTTCTTAATTTTTTAATTTATTTTAGGAATCAAAAAAGTTTAGGAAAATTAAAAATTAGGAAAAAAATTTTAAAAACCGAACATTTTGGAAAAAATGGATTAGGAATTTATTTTTTTTTAGGAAAAATCGTAGCGAACCTTGTTAAACCGTCCCGCAAAATGATCATACTTGAAGAAAATCGGACGCATCACCATGACGTCACTTTTTTCGCTGGGTAGTTTTCCAGTGTTTACTATTTTTTTCTTTTTCTGTGTCGAAAATAATGAATTTCTCCACGAATAGCCTTACTTTTGAAACTACTGACAGTATGATTGTCACGCAGCCCTTAAAGATATTAGCTTAACTCGAAACCCAACGCCGAAACAATTAATTAGAGTCCTAAAGGAAGTCATTTTATTGGCAGCTACTGGTATTCAATTTTCCTCAGTTTCATGTCAAAACAGTGCGACAAGCTAACCCTATAGCAATAGATAAATGTTTCAGCTAAATTTCCCGGTCTTTGAGATATACTTTTGGTTGTTATCAAGATGATCACTTAATGGCTTGGGTGCGGAAAGTAGATAACTAAGGATATTACATAATGGAAGTAGAAAGCAAACAAATTTCATTCATTTTTTTTTCCTGCTAGAAAACGTGGTTGACATCCGACAAAACCGGGAGACGAGAAATGAAAAAGATGAAAATGCTTTTTCAGTTTAGGAATTGTGAATTCCTCAGGAATTCACAATTTCGTACAACCCGAAAGCGTGTCGGGGCAGTTGTGCTCCGTGAATGTCTAATGAACTTAAATGACTCCTCTTTGGACAATTGTTCTATTCCTGTCTCTCATCTTTTACTTCGGAATATAAGATCATTCCGTGCTTTATTGATTATTTTAATGTCTTTTTCAGTTGCTTTGAAATTTTACTTTCATGCTCTTTTAAACCTCGAAGCTTAAAACCCTTTTCCTCAGAGTAAAGTCCCTTTTATCCTGAAACGATTTCAATTTCCTCCGGAATTTTTGTCACGTGCTACTACAAATATGAAGCCACCGCGTTTCAGCATTTGCAATTAAAGCTTAGACATGGATATTCTGGCTTTCGTATGCAAAAAAAAAAAAGTAATTAACATGGATTCACAATTATTCTTTTCAGTCAGTTTCAACGTTTAGAGGGTTGAAATCATGGTGTTGTGTTTAACAGCTTTCAGAGGGGTGTATTTGCATTTGGCACTTTTTACATTCCTCACTTCCCAGTTCTGATTAATTACGTGGCGTTTTTAGAGTTAGGCTCGATAATTATAAACAACTTAAAAAATTGTTTCTTGCGGACTGAACGACAATAATACTGCCTTTTCTTTATACGTGAATGAAGTTCCCCTTTTATCAGAGTCGCCTGCCTCGGAGATATTAAAAAATTTGAAAACTCAAAAAATAGGACTTTTATAGGACATAAGGACGTTTGTCAAAAATATAGGACAACTATGATGCCTGAGCATGAGAATGCATTAAAGAATTTTTCAAAAACAAATGGTCAATTCATCAAATCTCATTCAAATAATTTCAAATTTTTTCAACAATTTCTATTACAAAACATTAAACAACTGCCCGCAAAATTGAGACTATTCTTAAAACTATTATTAAGAGGGTTATAATTAAGTATGAAGACACTTACCCCAGTTAAGGTGTCCAATTCGTCGAGCCAAGCATTAAGCAAAGACTCTGGATCCTCGGGTTCCTTATCCTGGCTTATTTCTGGGTACGCTAATTCCATGTTGCGCAAATCGCAACAAAAAAAAATCTGAAAAGAAAATAAAATAAAGGGGAAAATTAGTTAAAAAAATCATGCAGGATTGTAGATATAATCCCTAAAATGGACAACCACTTGAAAAAAAAAGGCAGGGGGAAGGGTCTTAAAAAGGATTATGACAGGCATATGCTTTCTTCGAGGGGTTGAAAGTATTAAAAGTTGGGAATCTGAGGATTTTATCTTTTATATCTAAATCATTGATGGTTGAACGTCCCGAAAGAGTATAATCTTGCTTCACATTTTTTTTTTCCTTTCAGTTTTTTTCTTCAATAATAAAAGCTTTTAATTACAAATCCAGCCTTGCCAATCAAGCAAGAAAAGCCTCATTAATTTTTCTTCTTGGAATATTATGAGGGAAAAAAATGAAGGAAAATAACTAAGAAGTTCTCTGCCTTGTGAAATAGAGAAAAAAAAAATATTTTTCACAATAAAGACATTCATTTTCGTATTCTGAAGTGACTGGAATAAAATTCGACGGTAGAAGAAAAAAAAAAGAAATCCTATTTTTCTTCTTAATGAAAAAAATTGGTCCACGTCCATTTTTTTTCTTTTTTTTTATTTACGGAGAAAACAAACAAAAAAATGAGGCTGTAAAATTTATCAGGCAATTTAATAACTTTTTAAACTTTTTAAGCGTTTTATTAAGAAAAAAAAATTTTTTTTTCAATCTACAATAGGATGGGTCAAAAATAAAAAATTTTGGAATTTCAAAATGCCTAATAGCGCAATCGCTGCTTCTTATCATTTGTAAAAATTTTTTCCTTTTCGAAATTTTTTTTAAACGGCGTCTTGGTGGGGCGCAAGAGGGCCAAAGTTTTGGAAAATCTTGTAAGGGATGAAAATTCGACTTTTGAAATTTTGTGAAAGAAGTACCGTATTTCAGGCTGCACAGCGCCTCGTCGAAAAAATATAGGACATTTTCTGAAAAAATATAGGACAAATTTTGAAAAAAATATAGGACAACATAGGACAAGTTTTGAAAAAATATAGGACAAAAACTTCAATTTAACATTCACTTTACAATATTTTCTTCTTTTTTTCGCTTTAAATAAAATAAAAAAATTCAAAAAAATTTCTTTTCATCAACAGAGAAATAAATTTAAATGCTTTTTTCACACCAAATGAGTTACAGAGAAGCATCACTGACTAAAGGGTAATTTTTTCATTGTGAAAAAAACTCGCCTTTAAAAAATTATCCATAAAATGCATTTTAACTACAAAAAAATTGATTTTATGATATTTTAAAGTTAAAAACTCCCAAAAATACAGGACATGCTCAAAATATAGGACAAATATAGGATATATAGGACGTTTGTCAAAATATAGGAAATATAGGACATATAGGACAGCTGTGCAGCCTGCGTATTTTCAACGTAAATTTCGAAAATGAAATCTGTTTGCGTCTAGCTTTTTCTGTTCTTGAAATACAGGCGAAGTTCGCTATAAAAATGTCAAAACTTTAAAATTTTAATATTCTTATCATATTTTTTACAATAACTCAGGAACAGAAATAGCTAGACGCAAACAGGCTTAATTTTCGAAATATACTTTAGAAATCCGATAGGAAACGGTACTTTTTTCACAAAAATCTAAAAGTCGAATTTTCATCCCTAATGAAATTTTCCAAAACTTTGACCCTCTTGCGCACTAGGGTGTTTCATTTTAAAAAAATTTTTGAAATGTTACGGGGCGTGTTGAAAATCTGCTTCCTTCAGGTGTAAAAACACTAAAAAAAAATTTTTCAAATTTTTTTTAACCGCTTAGTGGCGCCCCAAGGCCACTTTAGCTTCGTAAAAATCGGGCTTTGAAAGTCTTTTAAACTCCATTTTTTTATCGACTTTAAGGGCCTACAAAATATTTTGAAAAGATGTTTTCTTATGTTTTCGAGGTAGTAGAACACGAATTTCACTATCCCGGATTTTTCCGACTAACCCTGTGACGTCATTAGCGATTTTATCGAGCTTATACCTGATTTTTTCGACTGAAATTCGGCTTAATCTCGATTTTGGAGCCCTAAACATTTTTTCATTTTGTTGGTATCACTCGTACTTATGCTAAAATACCCGTAGAACACGAATTTCACCATCCCAATTTTTCCCGATGAATCTTTGAGTAGGGGTATAAGTATTAATTTGGTTTTTGGGGCCAAAATCGATTTTTTTGCTAAAAAATGGCAACAACTCCTCACCAGTTCTTTTTAAAGGTCATGTTCAATGACATTTTTTAGTCAGGACACTCTAATTAATAAGGATTTTTTGTGTTTCGAATCAATTTTCAAAATTTTTTTACGGTATGAAAATTCTACCAGTAATTTTTTAAGTTCTAAATTTTTTCCGACCGTAAAAAAATTTTTGAAATGTTACGGGGCGTGTTGAAAATCTGCTTCCTTCAGGTGTAAAAACACTAAAAAAAAATTTTTCAAATTTTTTTAACCGCTTAGTGGCGCCCCAAGGCCACTTTAGCTTCGTAAAAATCGGGCTTTGAAAGTCTTTTAAACTCCATTTTTTTATCGACTTTAAGGGCCTACAAAATATTTTGAAAAGATGTTTTCTTATGTTTTCGAGGTAGTAGAACACGAATTTCACTATCCCGGATTTTTCCGACTAACCCTGTGACGTCATTAGCGATTTTATCGAGCTTATACCTGATTTTTTCGACTGAAATTCGGCTTAATCTCGATTTTGGAGCCCTGAAAATTTTTTTATTTTGTTGGTATCACTCACACTTATGCTAAAATACCCGTTTACCATCCCGATTTTTTCCGATCAACCCCTGAGTAGGGGTATAAGTGTAAATTTGGTTTTTTGGGGCAAAAATGGATTTTTTTGCTAAAAAATGGCAACAACTCCTCACCAGTTCGTTTTAGAGGTCATGGTCAATGACATTTTTTAGTCAGGACACTCTAATTAATAAGGATTTTTTGTGTTTCGAATCAATTTTCAAAATTTTTTTACGGTATGAAAATTCTACCAGTAATTTTTTAAGTTCTAAATTTTTTCCGACCGTAAAAAAATTTTGAAAATTGATTTGAACCCACCCTAATCAAAAAATCCTTTTTTTTTGTCATAATTTGCCTAGAGGCGGAGACATATGACGGTCTAACATAATTCCAATCTTTTTCGCACTTTCTGCAAAAATTCCCACGAGAAAAACCTTATGTAAAATGCAGATATTCAAAACAAAGCTTCATAGACTTTCGGTACATAAACACATCTATTTTCTTTCCCTGATTACTGCAAATGTTGCACAGCCAAAAAAATAAGTACATTACGATTTTGAATCTGGAATTCACTTGAGGCTATTCCAATATTAGTGCAGTTGCCGTAATTGCAGATAAATAGTTCGACCAAAAATTTCGATTATGCCCAATCTCAGGTCAACCCAACTATCGGTTTCCTGCGTAAAGTCATGCTTATTTACGTGTATTTTCACATAATTATGCATCATTTTCAAGAAATGTTTTTTTTTTATTTTAAGTTTTATTTTTCGGTTCGCGTGAAAATGACATTGCCAAGCAGTCATGCAAGTTTCAGACTTGGCCGAAAATCGCTTTTCGCTTTGAAATTGAATTTGCACCCTTTAACATTTAAATCCAACCCATTTTTTCCTGACAGCAAAGCAAAAATTCCAACAGGTGCATAAAATCGAATCAATTGCGAAACGGACGCATATTACCTAATAAAAATGAAATGATAAGGTGAAACACAGGCGCCACGGAAGCCGTTGCCCAGTTAAATTATTACGACATCCCATCCAGTTGAACCTGGCAATACCCAACGGGTCAAGTGTAATGCTAAGGCCTAGAAATCCTCACCATTAACAGATAATTGATTTAATTCCCTTCGATTACAACTGTGTTTACATACATTCCGACGGGGTCAAACTGTAGAAAGCACAATGGATCCTAAACCGGCTCGAGGCGGAGGTTCCCCCCAAAAAAAGAAGTTGCATTATTGCCTAACGAGGAGTCAAGGTCATCCACAATAAATGACAGATCCGAGAAAACATCCTGAGGAAAGGAAATGATCAATTAGATAAAAATGCGAAGCATTTCATCCGTCGAATATGACAAAGGATGAAGAGGGAAATATTTAAAAAAAAAACCAGAATCGGATCTTTGAAAAAGTGAATCAAAGGCGAAGAGCGAAAATAGTTCAAGAACGAATCCGTGGGCAATTTAAAAGACTTGATCGCAATGCATTTGCATCGAAACTTGCATACACATATGTGTATATTTTAAAACGATTCTTTCAAAACCTCGGCCAAGTTTTTCATTTCTTCGTATTAATAAAATGAAATTTAAAAAAAAAAAGATTAGTTAAAAAATACCTGAACTAAAGAGTTTAACTCTAACATTTGAATTTTGGCGCGAGTTTTCAAAGCTTCCTCAACTAAATTTAAAATGAAATAAATAATTTTAAAATTATTCACGGTAACAGAAATTGGAAGTGATAGACGGATTCTAGACCACTTTACGGTTTCAAAACTCCCAAGCTCTTCTCAGCACACTCACACAAATTCATATACCAACAATCCTTCCATTCATTTTATATTAAAAAAAAACTAGTTGATTGCTACTCCAAGGACGTAATATCGACTGGAGCCCAGCTTTAAAAAAAAAAATCACAAAAATATTTTTTATACTGTTCTTTGATTGGCCATTTGGAGGATATGAGCCAGATTAGGTTACAAAAGCAACAAAGAAACATTAACCTCACGATCCGTTCCTCCTATTCCTTATATTTTTAGCTTACGACTGTCAAAACGTGCCCGCAAGATCTCTCCCATATTAGTTTCTGTATCATCGAATTTCAGTATCGGACTTATTTATTAAAGTTAGCAGGCATTCGGCGTTCATTTCTATACATTAAAAAATTCCAGTCATCGGAAATAAACTGTAGGTGAGAGCTGCGATACAGAAAAATTCATTTCATATACAGAATGCTTTTTTTCATACTTTTTTTCCTGCAATTGAATGATGGTTTAACCTTTGAGTTAAGCCTTGGAAAAATACGCCTAGCTGACGGTATTCCTAGTCCTATCGGGTGCGCCAACCGTGAACAAGCTTTTGCATACGGTTTACGGATTTCCAGCAAATTTTTTAAAATAACAAGAAACTAATGCCCGATTCCATAAAAAAAATTAATGCCAATCAGTAAAAGCATAGACTTCCGCTTTTGATGTCGATAGGAATGGCTTTTCACCCATGGATCCACCATTTTTGGGGAGGTATGGGGGAGGGGACAAGCCAAAGATTAAAGCAGATCTAAAACTTTGGCCTAAATTTTCGAAAATAAAATCGAATACTATCTAGTGTCAGTTTCCTTCTGTTCATTAATGAGCTGGAGGCACTGGATGATCCAGGATGGGGCTCCAACCGACAATCCCCCCCTTACAGCTTTCATCTCTACTCCCAAATTGTCGCTTTTTCTTATCAAGCAGACATTATGACAGCCTCATAAAAATTGCAAATTCCCGACGTATTTCCATTCCCGGGAATCGGGAATCCCTTTATAAAAAAAAGAATCAATCATGGGAACGGGAATTCCCATTTTGATTAGCTTCTTCATTTCTCGGGAATCGAGAAATTAATATTTGGATTCCCGGGCAAGCCGGGAATTTATTTAGAAGACGAAAAAAAGGAAAATAACCCTGATTTCCGTGTTTTTTGAGATTCAACTTCGGGAATAAGAGAAACCATGTCAAAATAGATTTTTCCATGTTAGTTAAAGGGCACGCTTTAGATAAAAAAGGAAAAAAAAATTCGGATTTTTATAACTTTTTTCTAAAATATTGAAAATTTTACGTAATAAACGGTCAAAAAGTTTATAAAATTTATATTATTCCCGTTCCCAGGAAAAACTTCCCGATCTCGGGAATCGGAAATTCTTGAAGATGAGAAAAATCTTATTCCCGGAAATTTTTAAAAAAAGGTTCCCGGGAAATTTTTTTGCGAAAAAATTGATTCTCGGGATGGGAATTTCCGGGAGCAATCTCTACAGCCACATCAATCCTGTTCATTTAAAAAAATTTCCTTCAAATTTTTGTTTTTTCAAAATCGACTTCACAGTCTCAGGACAGGACCGTTAAATCAGTTTATTTCCTAAAAATAAAATAAAATAAATAAAATTTAATGCCTTTTTAATGAAAAATAGAAAACCAATCGGATTATTTAAAATAATTTTAAGTAATAAAAAAAAAAAGTACCGGTAATGAGTACAAATCCGATTATCTTTTGCTTTTTACCAGATTTGCATAATTTATCCAATTTTCCATAAAAATCTAAAGCATTTTTAAGCACCTTACGCCTCTTTACAGAGGAAAAAAAAAAAAAAAAAAAAGATTATCAGATTAGGGGTTGCATCATTTCGAGAATATAATTATTTATTGGTTCAGGAATGCATTCAGAGCTTTGCTTTAATTTATTTTTAATTAATTTTTCCCCTAACAAAATAATTAAAAAAATTAAGCAAAAAAAAAATCGCTTATTATTTGAAAATAAAATCAAACACAAAGAATTTAAACCGGTCGACATTGTGGCTCCAATTAATAAGATTGTTAATTAATACCTTCGAGAATCTTCCAAGAGGAAAAATTTAACCTTAAGTAAACTGGTGACTTTCCGAGCGTTAAAATCGTCCGCCGGTACGATTTTTTTTTTACGAAATTAGGTTTGAGAAATTGAGTTAGGTACTTAACTCCTTCTCATATGCTAATAATCCATACCCGGAAAAAGAAACAGTCGAATTCTTTGTTAGAATTATTTAACAGACATCTTTTTTCGATTTCTTTTTTTTTTTTTTTAATGACCTATGAAAAATTTATCCAGAATTGTAACACTGTATTTTCGGGCTTTTTGCCAATCCGTAGCGTTGCCTACAATATCAAGTCAATAATTTTTTTTTTTTTTTTTTTTGATGTTGGCACAGATTTTTGGTAGACAACTTAGACGTTCACAGAATTGAAGTTTGCATGGCTTTTGAATTCATATTCGCTCGATCACATACGCAATTACTTATCCAGAAAAGCATTGGGAAGTTTGTATCGATTTTATGCTTATTGTATTAAATGTTTTTAAATATTTAAAAACGAGCTATATTATCGGTTCTTAACGTTTGTTTAGCAGTTATCAAATTGTTTTAATGCCTGATAAGCTCATAGTCAGCAACTGGTTTTTCTGTAAGAACTTTTTATTATTTCAATTAAAGCAAAAAGTTTTTAGGGAAAATTTACAATGCTCCAGCTAACAAAATTTGCATTATAAATCGCGTTTTTGAAAAATAAATAAACATCTACAATATAACGATGATAATAATAATAATCGATTTAAACACCTTAATCGAAAGTAATTTAGGCAAGAGAAGGCAAAAATCAATGATGATATCTTTGCAAAAGCTGAAAAAACTTAAAAGCTCTTTAAGTATCCTTCCCAAGTATGAAACCCAGTTTATATCGTTTTGAAAACTTTTATCAAGAGATTCGCTTCCGGTATGACAGCCATCATCCCCGCAATTGAAAATTAAAGCAGCACGTGTATTATAACATCGTGTGTGAGTGAGTCTAAGAGTGAGAAAGGGCGTTACGGAGATTTTTAGAGAGAAAAAAAAAAAAAAAAAAAAAAAGTAAATAATTTAGTTATAACAAACTGTGGGTTGTCAGGTATACAAACCGGGACCGGGGTACGTGGGCTACTATACACCGTAGGCAGTGATTTATAATTAGGACCTAAGGATCATCTTGTGGGAAGTTATTAGACCATTGATCTGCGCTAGCTTCCGTCACGTGCTTTAATCTGACTGTATTTAAACTTTGATTTAATTGTTTTGATCCCAATATTAAAAAAAATCAATGAATAAACATTAAATCAATTAAAAATCAAACAAAACCTGTTCCTGTGTTATTCTATATTTATTTTTCAAAACGCCAAAACAGCCACTTGTAATAAATGTTATTTTATATGATTTAAACCACCCAGTCTAATGTAACAAAAACAGCCTGTTTGCTCTTTGTCATTTTATGTTATAAAATTTTTAAAAAAATGATTGGTATAATTCACTTTAGACATTTAATTTAATTTTAGAAAAAAAAAAAAAAAAAAAAAAAATCATCAAAAAATTATTATATCGAATGCATGGTCGATTTTAATATTTACTTCCCAAGTCTATTCATGATGCTATCACCAAGAATCAATGTAAAAATATTTTTTTTTTTGCTTACTGACCTTGACTTAACTTAATTAACAACCTAGACTAAAAACAAACAATGACTGATATAAAAAAAAAAGTCCCTGATAAAAGCTTACATTTAATTTTTTTTCTTTAAATCACTGTCAGTATATCCTACCAATAAATCAATTACCATAAGTTTGAAAAGTAATCATCTGTTAATATATGTAATCAAAAGGCATGTTAGTTAGATCTTGTTTTAATAAATGATTGCTCCTGCATTTACTGCATGCAATAGAATTATTATAACTGAAAAATATTGGACTCGTGAAATTCGTGAAACCTAAAAATAAATTTATTGTCAGGAAATATTAATGTACAGTTATATATTGGTATTAGTTTAATTATTGCCTCACACAAAAAAAAAAAAAAAAAATTGTACTGACAAAACAACTGTAAATGACAGAGGCGCCATGAGCATAATTAAAACAGACATTACCAATGTGCTTCGTTGATTTAAATATAGTGAGGAAAAAAAAAGATAAATGTATTAATGAAATTCACAATATGAATCTTACCGTAAAAAATATCTAATTCATGGTAAATCACTCACGTAACTAGCACTTTTACTCAAAACAAACATAAATATGAGTCAGTGTTTAAATCATAAGTTCTTAGAATCTGCCATATTGGTATTGTAAAGCCTCCTAGATTAATTAATCGGCGTGGCATTAAGTCCAACAGATTTAAAATGGCGCCAAGTATGATTTAAAAAAAAAAGTTTCGCTACCAATTTTTTAGAAACAACTCTAACAAAAACAAAAATTGGATAGGCAATAAAATAATGTTGTTTAAAAATTAGATTATAATTATTTAGGTTGAAAATAAAATAAATCTATTTTAAATGGTTTATAAGACGTTAAATATTGAAGGGAGATGGTCAGGTCATGTCAGAAATCCATCTTTCACTGCTTAGTTAAATAATTTCTTGGTGTCTTTTGTATTTTAAGCGTTGCAAAATTGATCCTTGAAATGTTAATTTCAAGGAAAGAGTAAAGATTGCTTCAAGAAAAATCTGAAGCTAAATTTTTTTTTACAGATGGATAAGCTGGAGATATATAGGAGGCAATGTTCACTCGTGGAGTTAGAAACTCTCCTTCCACTGCATTTGTACCAGTAAACACAGTGGGATGGTGCATTTGTGAACTTTAAAGTGTTTATTTTTACAGTTAATTTTTTTAAATTTTTGTTTTGTTTTTATCCATTAATTTTATCATTTAAGTTGTAAAAAATGCCGGTTTTTCATACTAAAACAATTGAAAGTATATTAGAACCAGTCGCACAGCAGGTAAGAGATCGATTTTTTAATTTAAAGAAAAGAAGAAAATCAAGGAAAAATCTTTTATTTTTTTTATTTTTACGGAATATCTTGCCATTTATTTTGACTTTCACAATTTGTCAAATTATGATTTCCACTATTAGTGACTCAGTGTTTCAGTTCTATAAATAAAAATCTTGAAAAGTGCTAGGAAATTACAACAGAAATGAAACAAAATATAAATCAGACAGATGTACAGGCCTTTTGCCAAGATCTTTTCCAGTAATCAGGTGTAATTTCTTCATAAGCTAAACATGGCGTGACGTCACTATTTTATTTGTTTAATTTACCATATTTGGTATCATGGTACATTCGTTAATAAAAATGGAGTTATTTTAGCTAGTATGCAGCCTTGACATAATATATTATACCATAAATGATATTTAAAATGTAATTTATTAGTATAATGATAAAAAGAGCACAGTTTCATTTTATCTCATCTTTTTTTTTAGCAAATAGAAAACATAACCTATATTTTTATGTCCCTTTTAACAGATTCAATTCTTATGACACACCCTTTCTAAAGTTATCTGACAACTCGGAATAGATTATAAATATAAGAATTGAGACTAGACCATTTCGTCTTGTTTTACCTTAATCTCGATCATCATCATTTTGTTTAAATTTTTTTTATTGTTCTTGGCTTGGTTACAAACTTTTATTGTTGAAAATATAATTTTGGATAAATGCTTATATCTATTTTATACATAAAAATTTCAAAAAGTTTAGGTTTCATTCATCTTTCTAATTTCTTTTTTTTTTTTTTTTTCAAAGGGTTCCTTTTCCATCGAATAATCATTTATTAATAATTTTAAAGATGTAAGATAATAAAAAAAAGTGATGAATCAGTGTCATGGACAGATGTGATTATAATTTTAATATGACTTAATAGCCAAAATGACATGTGTCATTTGGTCAATTGATTTCAATGGCAATAACTATATTATGATTTTTAAGCATGCCTTATCGCACGCGTGCTCAAAATCTCAAAATATTTACAAAGGGGGAAAAAAAAGTAATAACTCTTCCAGGCCATATAAAGGAGTGAATAATCAGGATTAAAATGAATGAGCAAATTGCTGAGGAGGAAGAGAAAAAAAAAAAAAAACGTAACATGTTGAAAATGAGTCAGAAGTCAGAAAGCGTACGCGGGCGATTGTTTTCAATTTGGCTGTTAATGAGAATCTATTTTTGACATTTTAATGTTTACACAACCAGCTGGGAATCCATTCAAAAAAGCACGAATCCGAAACTGGAAATTGACGCCCTCTGCTTTTTTCATTAAGTTTTAACAATATTATTGGAAACTCTTTTCCTTTTCTTTTAGCTTCTTTCCTGTTTTTTTTTTTTTTTTTCTGACCTATTTATTTTCTGTTAAAGGTCTCGCGGCTGGTTATACTACATGAAGAAGCCGAAGATGGAAATGCAATGCCAGACCTGGAGCGACCGGTGCAGGCCGTCAGCCGCGCCGTCGCCAACCTTGTCAGAGTCGGTAGGGAGACAATCAACAGTTCAGATGATGCCATACTTAAACAAGACATGCCAGCTGCATTACATAGAGTTGAAGGCGCAAGCCGATTATTGGAAGAAGCTTCGGCCATGCTTAAAATCGATCCTTATTCAAGTCCAGCGAGAAAGAAGTTGATAGAAGGTTCAAGAGGGATTTTACAAGGGACTTCCGCACTTCTTCTGTGCTTTGATGAATCCGAAGTTCGCAAAATTATAAGAGAATGCAAAAAAGTTTTGGATTATTTGGCAGTCGCGGAAGTTATGGAGACTATGGAGGATTTGGTTCAGTTTTTGAAAGATTTAAGCCCTTGTTTAAGTAAGGTGAGCATCTTATACCGCTCTTAAGCTCTCCTATGTTAGCTGTTAATTAGCTACACCTCTGAAGACATTTTTTTTAAAAATTCAGTCAAGTTTTTATATGACCAAAAGGGAAAACTGGAAAAATACATTTGTTGTGTATATTATCTCAAATTATTTTCTAGAAAAATAACATTATTTTTATATTTTAGGTATCTCGAGAAGTAAGTGCCAGAGAGAAAGAACTAACACACCAAGTACATAGGGAAATTTTAATCCGGTGCCTGGATCAAGTGAAAACTCTTACACCAATTCTCATTTGCGGGATGAAAATTTACATTCATATCGTATCTCAAGGTAAATTTTACATTTCTTTCACCGTAACTGTAACTGCAGAACCAAATTGGTTTCGTTTCGGAAAAAAATAAAATTATAAAAGGCTAAAACGGAAACACGCTTTGCATGTTCCGTACAATTAAGAAGATGGAAAAAAGAACTTTTTTAATGTTGATTTGTAGTGGGCTTATTGCAGTCTGTTCGACCTTTTTTTTTTTTTTCAAAGGAAAATTTTAATCATTGTTATTTTTCCTCAGGAGGCAAAGGAGCAGAAGAAGCAGCCGAAAATCGCAATTATTTGGCCCAAAGAATGACGGATGAAATCAACGAAATAATTCGGGTGCTTCAATTAACAACTTACGATGAAGACGAATGGGACGCTGATAATTTAACTGTAATGAAAAAGTGCCAGAATGCCATACAAGGCAAAATGCGAGCCGCACACGATTGGTTGGAGGTAGAAAAAAAAAAAGTTTTTTTTTAAATCTTACACTACATTACAATTTTATAATTTTTGTTTGAAGGATCCCTTAGCTTTAAGAGGAGGGGTAGGAGAAAAGTCGGTGAGACAAATACTTGAACACGCTAACAAAGTCGCAGAAAGATCTCTTCCCCATGACAGAGATTGCATTCGAAAAATGGTAGATGATATCACAACGATGACAGATGCTCTTTGCGAATTAAGACAAGACGGTAAAGGGGCCACTCCTCAGGTTTGTAATTTTTTTTGTGGAAAATTTATTTTTTAAAAAATTGTAAAACTAACAAGATAAATAATTTCAGGCCGAGAGTCTGTCCAGAAATATTCAAGAACGATTGGGAGACTTATGTCAATTGGTATCTCGAGCAGTACAGAACGTAGACAAAAGTGGAATTCAGCAACCAGCTCATACGGTTGCTGGCCGATTAGAACAGGCTAGGCGATGGTTAGATAATCCGGAAAGAGATGATCGTGGCTTAGGCCAACGAGCTATTGCCTTAATCGTCGACGAAGGGAAAAAAGTAAGTTTTATCATTTAGCTCTAAAATAATATTTTTAGCTTTTTAACAAAATTTATTTTAATATGTTTCTATGCTAATCATTTAGGATCAGAGAAGGGTGAGTTAGGAATGAAACCCCTTATTAATTTCCTGATAAAAAACGAATTATAAATAAAATATGTAATATACATTTTTTTTTCTTTTTCGTTTATTTTTATAGGTGGCAGATGGTCTACCCGGAGTTCAAAAAGCAGAAATTTTAGGATTGTGCGACGAAGTTGATATTTTGTCGCGACAGTTAAGTGACCTTTGCCGCAAGGGCCTGGGTGATTCGCCACAAGCTCACAGTGTTGCAAGGTAAATGATAATTTTATAAGTTTTATTTACCTTATAATAAGCCTCCGAATAAAAGTAAAAAAAGTGCACGAATGAACTGTAGCCCTTACAAAACACTACTGAAAATTCTTATTGACGGAATCATTTGCGGAAGTGTAAATCTTATCGTTATTAATAAGAATTAGTGAGTGAGTAATATTTTATTCATGTTTTTCTTTTTTTTTTTTTTCAGAGCTTTATCTCAAAAACTGTATGAGCTGAAAACTTGTATCCAAAACGCCGTTGTGAATCGGGTAGTCGAGGATTTTATAGATATTGCATCACCATTAAAGCATTTCACAGAAGCCGTTTTGGCCCCGGAAGGAACCCCTCATAGGGAACAAAATTTCGCTGATAAAGCTTTGAATCTGGAACAATTTTCCAATCGGGCCGCAAAAACCGCGAGAATGGTTGCTGCAGGTGGAAGCGGAGGAAATAAAAAATTAACGGAAGCGTTGTTGGCCTCAGCAAATCAGGTGGAAAGTCTGACACCTCAGTTGATAAACGCCGGTAGGATACGGATGGCTTACCCCGAGTCGAAGGCCGCACATGAACACTTTGAAAATCTTCGAGCCCAGTACGCCGACTCTGTACAAAGGGCACGAACCTTATGCGATACCGCAATCGATCCCGCTGAATTTATTAAAACTTCCGAAGAGCAAATGCAAAAACATACCATTCTCTGCGAAGAGGCCATTAGGAAAAATCAACCGCAAAAAATGGTGGATAATACAAGTGCAATCGCAAGGCTGGCCAATAGAGTGTTGATGATCGCCAAGCAAGAAGCTGATAATTCTGAAGATCCGCATTTTATTGCCAGAGTTAATAATGCATCCGATCAAGTCCAAGCTAGTGAGTATAAAAAAAATGGATAAAAACCATTCATTGAATCATGAATCGCAAGAGTAAAAAATATTATTACTTTAAAATTTCAGCTGTTACACCCATGGTTCAAGATGCTAAATGTGTGGCCATTGATCCTTTGGATCACAATGCAGTTTCACGATGGAGGGAATCAAACAGAGCGGTACGTTCGCGAAATGTTACGAAACATATATATATATTTTTTTTTTTCAAATTGTGCTGATTTGATTAATTTTTTATTTTTAGTTATTAAACGCTGTTGGTGAAGTCAGATGGGCCGTTACTGTTACCCCAGATCTTCCGCCTCCTCCTGATATGAACAGTTTGCGACTAAACGGTGAGTATTTCTGCCCTTATCCTAAACGGGCAAAATCAGACAAAAAATTACAAAATATACGTATGATGATTCTAATCGTAGTTATTTAATTAAGATAATTTTTGTAAATAATATTTGTCATTAATGATATTAATACCGCTTTCTTGTTTCGTGGCCAATATGCTTCGCTCTTTCACCAGATGTCGTAGATCTTAATATTTCCAGAAATAAAAATGAGAAATGTATCTTAAGAAACTTGAAAACCGAAAATTTTTTAATAACAAGGGTTTGTTCTGTCGGTTAAGTTTAAGATTGACTAACAGGTGTCGATTATTTTTCCGCAGATCTATATGGCTATAACACGTATCCTGGCTTAAACAGTTATGCTGGACAAGGTAAATTGCTTGATTTGTGTGCTTTAATTTTTTCTTATTGAGAAAAATACGTGACAAGAAAAGGCCAATCGATATAAATAAGAGAGTTACCTTTTACCGGCAAATGGGACGCTGTAAAATAGTATTAAAAAAAAAAAAAAAACATTTTTCTGAATTCTGATAAAAGCTGAACTTAAGAAGAGTAATTGAATTTTATTTATTTTAACAAATAGTAACTATTTTTCTTTTTTGGTAACAAAATTGTGGAGATTGTCACAGGTGTCTTATTTTGTTTATTTATTTAAAAATGAAAAAAATGATTTTGATGTGCTTTGCTTTGCTATTACCGGTATTTTTGTTTTTCAATTGACGTCGCCAATATTTTTCAGTAGCAGTTTTAATAACGCTAATCATATTAAAAAATATACTGAGATCCTTCGCGCTTAACGGCCTCCTTTAAATGCCTTTTTTCAAATTAACTTTGATCGCTTTTATTAATATTTAATTTTATTTAATTAATTGCGTTGCTGTAGTAGGGCTTAGCATTAACGAGTCTCCTCTACCCGGGCCTTACGATGACTACGGGTATTACAATAAGACTGAGCATTTACAAGACTGGTTCGATAGTGAAACGGGTAAGTTTCGCTTTTTTGCTTTAAATGTATACTTTTAACACCTTTTTCGCTTATTTTAAATACTTTATGGTTGTATCAGTTTCGTTACGGATTCAAATAATAAAAATCCTTAGCAGTACAGACACGTACGCCAGACGCATACTAATCTTTTCTTGGACGCTGATCTACATAAGTACATGGTCATTATGCGTCTGTGTACGTGTCTGCTTTACTAGGGAGTATTCAGTTTTTAATGGAGCTTTTTTTTAAAAACAGAACAACCACCCCCAAGACCACCTTTACCCGGAGAATATGCACCTCCAAGACCACCACCACCAGAAACGGATGATGAAGATGACATGTTCCGACATGCTCCTCAGCCAAATCAACCTATTATGGTAAGATATATTGTTTTTTCTCTTGTGCACAAGAACTTCAAATCATCAATATATGTTTTTTTTTTTTTAATTCAGATTGCTGCCCATGGACTCCATCAAGAGGTGAAACAATGGTCTTCCAAGGATAACGAAATTATTGCAGCAGCGAAGAAAATGGCCGTGCTCATGGGGAAATTATCTCAACTCGTGAGAGGAGAAGGAGGGACTAAAAGGGATTTGATCGCCACTGCAAAGGCGATTGCCGAGGCTTCCGAAGAAGTCACCAGACTGGCAAAGGCGCTAGCTAGAGAGTGTACCGATAAGAGGATGAGGACGGTATGATCTTGTTCCAAAATTTTCCTCTTAAAAAAATATAAAATGGAAATTACCGAACCCTTTTCTTTTTATTTTTTAGAATCTGCTGCAAGTTTGCGAAAGAATACCGACCATCGGTACCCAATTAAAAATATTATCGACCGTAAAAGCCACAATGTTGGGAGCTCAAGGTGCGTAATAATATTGTTTTTACGTATATACCCAGCTAGATTAATCAGAAGTATTTAAATTATATATATAAGTCATAAAATACACTCCGGCAAATTTTTCATCATTTTACACAAAAAAATACACTTTTCAGAAAATGTATAGAAATTTTTTTTGGTTTTTGAGTTTTTTTTGGCTTATATTTTAGTTATAGTTTTATTTGAAAAAAAAAAAATCATGCTTTGATATGAAAAATAATTTTCTTATTAAAATTAAAAAAATGTTTTTCCTACAGAAATAATTCCAAGGCTGGAAATGGGAGAAATTTTAGGCGGTAAAAATAAAAAACAAAAACATTCATTTTTTGCATCATGCTCTATTATTATTTTAATGGACGTGATTTTATTTATCTCTCCATATTGCATTTTGGAATTTTTTTTTTGTTTAGCGAAAATAAAATTTCTTGTATATGAAATGACCTAATCGTATTAGAAATTTTATTTTTGCAAAAAATTGGATTTTTGGTTAAATTTTTAAGAAATAAAACTGCCTCGGAATGAATTCTCCCGTACTTTTTTCGCATTTTTTTTTCGTTACTGGTAGATTAATTTTATTCGAGTGGTTATTTTGACACTTGTAATTTTCTTGCATGATGGCATGAAAACACGTAACTCGAACTTTACATTTCGTTTTGAAATTGTCTTTTTTTTTAAAAAATCGATAAAACGTTTGGTTTGAAGTATTGATTCAGTTTGGTTTGACAAAGGTTTTTTGACTGTAGTTGGATTTCAGTAATTAATATTTGTTTGTTTGATACTTTTCCAGGATGCATGATCGGAGCAAGTAAGTGAATACTTGCTTGGTAGATAGTGTTTTGCCAAAATGTAGTCAAAATATTTTTAGAGCAAAATATTTGTTTATGCTACTAAATTTAGTTTCTTTTAATTCCATTACACTTTACAATTTTAATGACCGTACGTTTTTAATTTGCAATTTTTTTTAACGTAAAAATGAATTGCAGGTACGGCTGAAGACCAGGAAGCCACGGACATGTTGGTTGGAAACGCTCAAAACTTGATGCAATCCGTTAAGGAAACGGTTCGTGCTGCAGAAGCCGCCTCAATCAAAATTCGAACCGATGCAGGAGTTAGATATAGATGGGTTCGATCTCAACCATGGTACCAGTAAATAGAAACTTACAGTTAGTGTCGAATGTTTTTGAAGATTTGAGCGGATAAAGGAGGCGTGCCACTTAGTTTTATTGTATCGATTTTTTATGCATGCAAGTTTAATTTTTAGTGACGGTCAATTTAGTCAAAGATGACTTGCTTTCTTTATCTACTCAAGTCTTCTGATTAAAAAAAAAAAAAAATTTTAAAAAATTATTAAGTATTTAACAACTTTTTTAATTTCAGGTAGAATGTATACGATTTTTTTTCCAAATAATAATCATAACCTACACGCCGCAGTTTCAACTGCCAAAAAGCATGAAGACTCCACATTTGTTAAAAGTGTTCATCAACTATACTCCTTTTAATATTCCAATAGCTTTTATTTATCCTTCGCTTAGGTTTTAAAATAATTTAGAAGATTATTTATAGATGTTAGTAGTTTTTTAATATTGCAACGCACAAAAACTGCGGCGGGGTCGTTCTTTGTTTTTTATTTTCTTTTTTTTGCTTGTTTCTGATGTTATAAAATTACTGGCCTAGCGTAAATTAATTTTAAAAGAAAAACAAATTAACACAAGGAGCTTGAATTTTTTAACGAAAGTTAATGTCAATTGTTTTGCTAAGGAAAATGAAATCATATTGTTAACATGAATAGTTTTTATATGCAATATTTTACTTTTAAGGATTGTTGAAGAGTATATATTTATATATTGAAGGCTGATTTTATCAGTTACTGAGGCGATTTTTACAAAAAGAAAATATTCTACCATACTAGTGCGTCCTTTTTTTAACAAGAAGAATTATATTATATGTATATTAACGACCCCTTTCATATCGTGAAAAAAGGCGAAAGTTTATTTTTATTTTTATGTTATATAAAGTTGACCAAAATTTCCCTCTTCTTGAATCTTTCTTCTATGTTCTCCAAAATCGTAATCTCAACATTGCAATTCTCTTTTTATAATATTTATAGCACTAAATCTCATTTTTAGTAATCTCTTGTGTGAATGAAAACGATTTCATGGAAGTGCCAAACCAGAAATTGTGCAAATATTGTAAATTTTTTTGGTTAGAAAAAAAAAAACAAAAAATTAGGACAATCATTTACCAACAATTTTTATCTTTAATGTTGGTTTTTTTTTTTCTTACAAAATAGTGGGATCTTTATTATTTAAATTTTTTTCCTGTTCGCTTACAGAAAGGGATTATAGCAATAAAAATGAAAAGTAAAAGTTTTATGTATAATATTTGATTTTAAATGACTGACAATGAGAAATAAGTGCGAGCCAAGTACAAAAAATTATTAGGCCTACAAATACACCGCAATTATTGTAATTTTTTTTGTTATAGCCAAATAAAGTTTAACCATATTTATTTAAATCATATTATAGTAATGATTATTATTATTATTAACATGCTATTATTTCGCTAATCGAAAATCTTTGTAACAATTTTTATGTTTTTGTTATGTTATCTTTGTCTTACACCAAGTAGTTTTTTTTTCATTTGTTTTTAGGCTTTTGATCGGTCTAATAGAGAGGCTGACATAGCAATCACGTAAAGATTGTTAATAAACCACAGTGTTAAACTAACAAAAATTGTAAAATTAACACTTGTTAAGCTGTCCTTTGTATTTATATAGAAAGTTAAATGTTGTAGAGTTTATTATTATTATATTTTATACCCGATTTTTGAAACGCGAAATTGGTGATGGATTGTTTTATTTAAAGCCTTTTAAATGAACTCCTTTAAAAAACGTTCTTTTGGAATTAGGCATCTTTTTACTTAGGAAGAAAAAAATAAAATCAATTTTCTATTTAAAATATTTTAGTATATTTTTTAAAAAAATTATTTAAAATCTTCGTTTAGTTTTTTTAAATTTAGAAGAAGGTTTAAAACTGGGTTTAAACTGCATTTCTCTGCAATTCCTTTGATTTCTCATAAAAGTCCTACTGCTTTCCTCTTTTACTAATCGTTCACCTAAACTTTTATTACTTGATTTCTTTTTTAAATTCTTAATGCCTTTGTAATCCACTCCTTCTTTTAATTCATAAAACCTGGGCTCTTTTTTCTTCTCTTGCTTCGAGTTCCATCTTTCAGCTCTTTCCTTTTTCCTTTCCTCCTTTTCTTTTTCCCATCTTTCCTTCTTAATCAGTTGGTACTGCTTCCTCATTTCCTCTCTAAATTCAACATCGTCGTCATCCGAGCTCGATTCTTCAGAACTATTCTTACCCTCCATTTCCTCTTCCTTATCACCGTTTTCTTCGACTTGCGTAAATTGTTCTTCCAATTTGTCTTTGTCTTTTTTCTTCATTTTATCAAACTTAGAAAGTACCGGATTCAGAAATTTAAAATCCTCGGAATCCTTGTCGATTTGAAAATCCGGATTTTCAAATAATTTACTAAACCTAGAATCCTCCAATAGCGCACTTTTCTTCCTGGTATCTGTCATTAATCGCAATGCTAAATCTTTATTTACTTCAGGTAATTTCTGAATTTTTACTCTATTCGTTCTTTCTTCTTCGATTTTTTCCCTGATCTTTTTCTTTTTGTATTTTTCGAAAGCAAACGGATCTGTTAAGGCTTTTGCTTTTTTATACAACCTTATGTCCATAAAATAACCATGCATGTAAGCTCTTAATAATTTTGAACCTATTAAATGTGACAAACCTAAATCTTTTAGCTCTGTTTTTGTAACAAATTTATAATCATCGTAAATCGTTGTCTCTTGATTTTCTTCTAATTCCTCTGTCAATGACTCTAAAAATCCACACCATTTTGGTGCGGGACCTAAACTTGGAATGTAGTATGACTGAATTTTGGGGCTTTCATTCGCTATGAAAATCATTCCAGTATTTTTAACAAAACACAAATCATTAAAATCCGATTTCGCCGATATTGAAGTGAAAATTTTACCGTTGTTTTTCTCCCAGATTTTCAAAACTTTCCTGTCCATTGATAAGACTAAATCCTGATTATTTTCAAATTCAATATTTTTAATTGGAAAACCGTACATATGGTCTTTAACATAAAATGGTTTTTTAGCTCTTATATCATACAGCAAAATATGACCTGTAGCAGTTCCAACACCCATGGTCAGACCATTTTGAAAATTTAAAGCAGTTACAGAAGGTAATTCATTTGGATTTTCACCTATGCAATCAAGACCACAATCCAAAACTCCTATTTTTTCTCTACTTCTCGGATCCCATGCTTCAACTTTGCCTTCTTTTGTGCCACACATTAAAACTTGATATACAGGATTTATAGCACATTTGTTAATTTCAGTTCCTTCTGATGTGAATGGAAGTAAAAACTGTCCTCTTTCTAAATTTAATCTGTAAATTTCAGAGCTAACACCAGCTAAAAACAAATCACAAGTTGGATAGTAATATTTAAGATCTCTACCATATTTTGGTATCCGTAAACGATAATATCTGCCAGGAGCTGAGTGGATTTCCACATATCTATCACTTTGCATGAAGATTAATTTGCTGTAATCATCTGAGATTACTTCAAGGTTACAACTTCTGCATCCATGCATCGTTCAAATTTCATTGAAAGGTGGCTGACATCAAAGCATCTTACTCGAGGTTTGTAAACACCTAGAAATTAAAAAAAAATTTTTTTGGTAAGAAATTAATTTTTGAGGAAACTAACTGAAATAAGAGGTGAGAAAAGGGATACAGTATCTTAAATCATTTTCAAAATGAATAATTTAGCAGTTCTTCCTGTTATACTTGAAAATTTTTTTTTTTTTGAGCCTCTCATCCTGCAAATGATAATAGACATAAGTTGAGGTATTCGTTGTTCGATTAACTTAATTTATTTTATTACGTTACATAGATTTATTATTGAATGAACCAGTGAAGAGGAATTCATTTATATTTATATGGATACAAACCTGTTGCTAAAATATATTGACCATCATTTGACAATCTAATACTAGTGGTGAGACCGGGCATACGAAAATCCTGTATCAATTGAATCCTACGTTGAACAGATAAATCGTTTTTCTGCAAAGCTCGCTTCTTTTTGTCACTCAGCCACTCTGGCAAAGCTTTTCCGGCGCTTAAATTGTAAATTTTAACATTATTTGGTGCAAAAACCTCCATTTTTACACAATATACCCCACGTGTTAATCAAAAAACATTCGTCAGGTTAACCATTTTCCTTGTTTATTAAAAGCAGAATACAATGTTGCTTTGCACCAATTAATTTTCCTTTTTTATAACTCCTTTGAATCGGGTTTTCTTGCGGACAAAGGATCGTTAAAAAAGGAGACAAAACAAAGGAAATCAAAGAAGAGAATGGACCATTAAATTTTACAAATGGCAAATGGTGGAGATTTTTCACAAATTATGGCAGAAAAACAACAAAAAAGGCCGTCTAAAGGGATTTTAAAAACGTCATCGAGTTTTGATAAGCAAGAGAAAAATGAAAAGTAAGTTATTTCGTCAAGTTTTTACGTTTAAGTGGTAGTTTTAGCACTGTTTCATCTTTAAATCTCTAATGAGCTACATTCTATATTTTTGTTTAACATATTCAAAATACAAGCTAAATAAAAGCGGTTCGGTTGGATTTCGAGAAAAGGCGTTTGATGTTTGAATAAGAAAAGAGCGGTTCATCTTTGTCTAGTAATGTCAAATTTTAAACGGTTGTATTATTATCGCTGGTCAAATTCAACTTTATACCAATTTTCTGTTTAAGATATTACCTTGGAAGTTTTATGAGGTCTTTTATCTGAATTTGTATCATGCAACTGTGTAAATTAATTCACTGTATTGACTGAAAGCTTAAATGAATTCATTTAAATTTACGGAAAAGGACCGAAATGGAAATTAACATTTTTATTTTCCCAACATTAGATGAACTGTTAATCAATCCTATTAAATTAATTGCGATATTTTTCAATTGAAACAAAGATAATGCTTACAGGATTTGATTCTGGTCAAGATAAGGTTATGTGATATATCAGTTGAATACATTTATTTTTATAAATGCTAAGCCATGATTTTTATTAGCTGACAGAAGGAAAAAAAGATTCTTCTCATTGCTGTATACAATTGTAGTGTAATATTTTTGTTTTGCAATGTTACAATTGTTAAAATTAAATTGCATTCATTGCTGTTAATAGTTTACTGCAGGATGTGAAATGTTGAGTCATTGCAACACATAAATAGAATAATAGTAGTTTTTAAAAAGTCATTTAAATCATGTTCTCTGGTTAAACAGCCTGGAATGTTGCAGAAATGTTGCTTTTTCTTTTTGGTTGTTTTTTTTTTTTTTTTTTTTTTTTTTTTAGTCATTCATTTTCCTTTTTAAATTGGTAGAAAAATTTGGCTAGGAATCAAGATGAGAAAAAAAAATTAGAATTAAAGCTGGTAATTAAACTTACTGACTTTTTTTTTTTTAAATTCCGTACTTAAGTTGTTTTTTTAATTGCAATAATCCAGATATTTCCCCAATTTTACAATTTTTAACTCATATTTTTGGTGATGGTAGTTCAATCTATAAAGAGTAAGATTTGTTGAAGACATTTTGACATTTTGTTGGATAGGAGGTTAACAATTGCTCTTCTGACCCATGATAAAGGAAAACTTAAATAAGAAAAAAAAATCATTTTTAAATTAAACGCTTCTTTATTTAAACAATTTATGAGACAGAATCATCTAATCCCAAAGAATCATCATCTGGTGATGTTGTTCTTTCCTCCTTTCTTTTGCATTTCCGACAATTTTTACTAGACATTAAACATCCTTCATGATAAACCGAATGACATTTACTACATCGATAAGTTGTAGAACAATCAAATGGGTAAATAACTTTAGGATTTTTACAGACTTCACATATGAAACCCTTCTGGCTGCACAGCCAACATCCGACAACATGGTCCCTTGCAAATGTTATTACCGAGCTAAGCTCAGAAGCCAAAATTCCATTGGGAATCTTGTATAAGTCATTTAAAGAATAAAGGTGTATGTGCTCGTAAATGTATTCCCTAGGCCAAACTTTTTTTTGTAATTCAACTATGACAGGTTCTCTGCATGTATATAAATAAGCTCGTAACATACTTAACTGCAATCTTTTGGTTCTTAATTCTTTCATTTCTTGAACAACACTATATAATTTCGGATTTGTTTGCTTAATGTCTACAATGGGTTTGTGAGAAATTTCATTTAGATAAGAACTTGCTTTACTGCTAACAGGATACTTCTTAAAATCCCAATTAAATATTACGCGACTAGGAATCACACTGGTTTCGTTGAAGTGGCAATTACTGCAAAAATAATCACCGGTAAAATAACACAATCTAGCTTCAGCAAAGTTTAAACCTATTGACAACTGGCAATTTGCACAAATATATTTTTGATTTTTTAAACTATTTTCTCGCTGAATTTTAAAAAGTTTATTGTCATATTCATTCGAAACACTATTGGAAAGGATTTCATATTCTGAAGTGTCTTCTGATTCTTCTTCAATTTCTTTTTCCTTCGATTCAAAAAACATCTTCTGATAATCTGTTGTATTTTTCGGAGGACTTGAATAACTTTCTAGCAAACCTGTAAATGTTTTTGGTTCTTCGATTTTTATAGAAGAAGCAGGTTTCAAATCTTCTGCATCTGTTGAAGACCATCCTGATGTGCTTGTTATTGAATTTCCAATCGAAACTTCTATATGATCATTTTCACAGCTAACAATGTTATCTTCTTCTTTTTCATCTTCTTCAAAAATGGATTCAGTGGCGGATGTGGACGGTTGAGGCTGCAATTGTAATTGCAGTGTAGTTGGTCTTTGTCTTTCAACAATCGGCACTGCATTAATTTCTTTTTCCAATTTTCTAATTGGAGTGTCAAGAATCATTTTCAAAGCTTGATTTTCATCCAAGGCTAAAATATTGGATAAAGTAGTTATTGAACTGCTGGTTTTAATGCTGGCGGTGTCATCGTCCTCAAAATCGTCTTCAATCCCTTCAGCTACGTCGATGGCAGTCGAAACAGGTGTCTTCATAGGTGGTGACCATATTCCAGATAGCATTAAAGGCTCATTACTCCAAGTATTCAAAATACTTGAATTAATTGGAATTTCAAATCGAACGGCTACTATCCCTTCTAAAAGCTTACAAGCGGTATCACATGTTTCTCTATCCCTTAAGAAACTATAATTGTAATAATTACTTATAATGGATCGTCTTTCCTTTTCCATTGCTTGAAAATAGCTTGTAAGTTCCATTTGGTTCAATGCTATCCTTAGCCAAACTCTACATCTTCCAACATCAGTTGTTATTTGTGATAAATTTTTTATTGTAGCTATTGTATTTTTATGAGTGTAATTTGATACAGTGGACCAAAACGAAGGTTGAGGTTTAGTTTCTTCAATACCTCCCACAGTTTTTAAAGCTGTCTGCAGAATTCCTTTTTTCAAGCCATGAAGAAAAATTGCCTCAAGGACAACAATTAAGGAATTGCAAGCTTCATTTGATGAAAAGATTTCATTTGTCTGAGAATGAAGTAATTGCACTTCTTTTACTGTGAACGAGAGTTGGCATAGCAATGATTCCTTGATTAATGTTTCAGTTGCTCTTTGATTTTTTCTTTTTTTTAATAGCGATTGCATTGTGTTGTTTCTGAAAAGAGTAAAAGTAATTTTTCGATGAATACTTTTAAAGGCATGAATAATTCTTGAAGCCTACCCAATTAGCATAGTTTAGTGTTAACTTGTTTTGCAATAAATATTGATCTTTTTCACTTAACCTTAATTATTCAGCATTTGTGGTTATGTTATATTTCCAAACAATTGATTTTTTTTTTTTTTAAGACTGTGGTAAATTGTTTAAAGGTTTATATCCTTGTCATATTATAACAAGGTATTAAAACATTAGGCAGAATGAAATGCGTACATTGTTAGCCTTAAGTAAAACTATTACAAGGAAATTAGTGTCATTTTTTTAAAATTATGCATTAGCTAACTCATCATTCCATATTTATTTCTCAAGATAACGTGAACACGATATTACTTTTTTAAGTAAGAGTCGATTGTCGTCACAACTTGAACAAACGACTAAATCAATGTAAATTGCTAGTTTATTCTTACCGTTCCCTGAAAAGTCCTAAAAATAAACATTAAAACACGATTTTTTGTTTAATAATTCAATCTTGAGTTGTTTATTTTTATCAAAATCATATCTTTGACGACGCCATCATGGATCTTCCTCATTAGCTGTCTGTTTCCCCATATGCTTAACTTACGTATAACTAGTTCAATCGCGTAATTGTGTTGGCATCTTGGTTTTATTTCAGGGATATTTCGTTGTAATGTTGGAGGGCATGCCGATTTTATTTTACCGCTATTTGTATCAGTTTTTAAAATATATTTGCTTTTTTTTTAGGAAATTAAAAGCCACGAAATGGGATGAAATGAATATTATTGCAACTCTGCATCCAGCAGATAAAGACTATGGTCATATGAAGATAGAAGAACCGAAAACACCATATAATTACGACATGAGCGAAGAAGATGAAGTTGACAGTCACACACATGATTTAGACCCTACTCTTTTAGCTGAAAAGTAAGTTAAATATAAATTAAACAAGCGGAATTTATTCTGCCGATATTTTAGTTAATATCGGTCAGCATCATCTGGTCAATGCCCTGCAAAGAAGACTATAGTCATGTTTAATTGGACCAGTTGAAAATGCTTTGTCTAATAAAATTTTCCATTTATTTATTATTGAATCAAACATTTTTTTTGTATTAAATTTAATTTTTTTTTTCTCTTTGAAGATTAAAAGATGATGTTGGAAGTTCACCTAGAAGAAAATCTTTTGAAACAGAGTCAGAAGATTCCGATACAGAATTAACACCAGAAGAACTTGCTCGAAGAAAAGTGTTTAAGAGCAAGAGAAAAATGCATTATAATGAATTTAAAGTGGTTGAATTTGCCAGAAAGCTTATCAAAGCAGATGAGGAAGCTTTGGCTAACGACGATGATGACGATAATGCTGCATCATCTAGCTCCATAGCAGGTAAGCATCTACTTTTACAATTTAAAGAATTAAAACTTATGCAATAATGTATTAACTTTGGGGGGAAAAAATAGTTACAGGAATTGATGATAGTGATCAAAGGGACGACGAAAATGAAGGGAGTAATCAGTCAGACTCTAATATAGATGATATACGGTTGCAAGGTAGCGACAGTTCGTCACAGCCTAGGGCTCCGACGGACAATTAAAATTGTAAATGGCAAGTTTTTTCTATTAAGTTTCAGGACATGCTCGCAGTTTTTATTTGGTGTTTTCAAGATCAAGATATCTTAACCTTAGTCTAAATATACTATTTCCTCTTTTTTAATTTTTTTTTTTTTTTTGTTTTGTTTTTCATACAGGTCTCACTCGAGATACTACAAATCATACACCCAAGAAACATACCGATAAAACGAAACAAAGCAAAAAGTCTGGTACAAATTAAGATGAGTAAAAGAATTCAGTAACCATGTTCCGAAAAAATAATGAGAGCTAATCATTTTTTAATATTTATGAAACATTAGGTCGAGTATATTTGAATTTGTTAAAATCATTGTCTCTACTTATTAATTTTGATGGCGACAAAAAAAAAAGCGAAAATTTATAAATTAGCTTTTAGGCAAATAATAATACAACTCCCATGTTTTCTATAGGAGATCATTTTTCGGGGGAAAAAATTGAAATCTGTAAGCAATTTTGATCTCCTAATTGTCTTTTTTTTTATTTCATTTTATTTTTATTATTTATTAAATTATTTTTTATATCAATGCTGTAGATAGTATTTGAGATTTTTCCCCAAACCGAAATGTATATAATATAGGAAAATTAGCTTAGCTTTAATGTTAAAATTAACGATTAGTACAGATCTGTTTTTAGAGAGGGACTAATTTTTAAGGCCGACCATATGACATCTTTTAAATATGGAAAAAAATCGCAATAATTTATGTGATGTTCTGTTGCAATTGTATTAATTTACGAAGCTTGGAACATTAGAAAAATAAACTAAAGTGCTCTGCCAAGAAATATTTTTGTTGTTAATGACGCAGTGCCCTTAATAACCAAGGATATTGCTACCTTGCGAAATAGTGCAGGTAGAGGCCTGCTGCTATACATAACACTGCTGATATTTTTTATTCTGCTTCCATTTTTCATTTTCGGAAGGTTTACGATTCTTTTTTTTAAATATTGTCAATTTTTACAAAAAAGCAAAATTATCATTTTTTCTTAAAAAAAAAAAATAAAATTATAAGGAATTCAAATCAGTTTTTTTTTAAATAAATAAGACTTACCTATTCCTTTTTCTGAAGCATTTAATCTTAAAATCATTCGGCTGTTTATATTTACATAAATGAAGACGATTTTTGAAATTCATTTGAATTCAAAAGAAATTTTAAAAAAATGAGGAAAATCATTGTTTATAAAAAAAAAATTTATTTTACTACTAATATACAAAACTTAGATCTTTTGACGGTTTTAATAAAAATGAAACAAATGTTTTTAACATATATTCTACCTGTTATTTTCAGTCTAGTGAGAAAGCGACGCAATGATTTACCTTTTGCAATCAAATCTTTGAAGTCTGGTCAACGATAAAGTGTGTTTCGGGGGGGAAAAAAATTACTTTTAACCTTAAGCATTCCTGAGGACGAAAGGGTTCACCGCAACGTCGCTTTCAAGTCATGCACTACCAAAATTCAAACCTTATCATTAAGACATTTAAAACTTAAAACATTGGAATGAGATTTTTTTTTTAAACAATATTACCGCAACGCTGTTATCGCGACCTTTGCAAATACTGTCTGGTGTTTCCTTGCTAAAAATTTATTGTTTTAAAAATTCACCTGATCGTCTTTTTCGTATCCGACAGAAAAAAAAATAAAGGATGGAACAAATTATAGCATTGTAAAAGTAAACAGAACTTAAATTGTGTTCATAAGAGAAATATTACGGATTGTTTACTTTTTCAGTGCTATAATTTGTTACATTGTATATCGTGAAAAAGAGCTGATAGCAACAAATTTAGGCAGTTAAACCACTCGAAATAACGAGATAACATAAAAAAAAAGTTCATTTGTAAACTTTCAGTTTACATCATGCCTCCCATGCCTCCCATTCCACCCATTCCTCCCATACCGCCCATTCCTCCCATTCCGGGCGTATCTTTCTCTTCTTTTGGAAGTTCAGTTACCACTACTTCTGCAGTTGTTAATAAAGACGCGACACCAGCTGCGTCTGTTAAAGCTGTTCTGACAACCTAAAAAAAAAAAAAAATAACAAAAAGTCAAAAAATATTTTTAAAAGAATTCTTTCGGGTCCGTACAGCGCTTTAAAAGCTTCCGACAAACCTTGAAAAAAAAAAACAGATAAGTAAATAAAAACCGGAACAGAGTAACAATTAAAAAAGGAAAACAAGGAAAAATTAATGCGCTCTTGCACTACGCATAGAAGGAGGAGGGCCGTAATCTTCAGGTCCACTTAAAACAACATCAGGCTTGGATGGGACAATATGAGCAATAACAGCTTCAGAAGTGGTTAATAAGGATGCAATCCCCGCAGCGTCTTTTAAAGAGGAACGAACCACCTGCCGTTGCAAAACAAAATCATACGAAATAGAAATTTCTTTTTGCTGCTAAATTTTTAGAACAGGACTATTTACCTTTGTTGGATCTATTATTCCTTTCTCGATCATGTTTACGTATTCGTTATTAAGAGCGTCGTAGCCTGTGTCTTGAGGTAATCCTTCGACCTTTGAAACGACTATTGATGCGTCTAATCCCGCGTTTTTGGCTATCGTCATGCATGGCATTCTTAGGGCTTTCATGACTATGTTAATACCTATAAAACAAAATAAAAATTAATAAGAACAATTGATTTTGACGAGACAAAAATAAACAGTAGCCTAATTTGAAAGTTAATTATTTCAAAATAAATTATTTACCTGTTTGTTGATCTTCATTGGAACCCTTTAATTTTTCTAAAATTGGAATGCATCTTATTAAAGCGGTACCACCACCAGGAACAATCCCTTCCTCAATAGCTGCTCTAGTGGCGTTAAGAGCATCATTGACTCGATCTTTCTTTTCATTCACCTCAACCTGGAATATTTTTAAAAAAAATTTATTTCCCTGAACAGTATATACAATCTTTTATTTGCATCTTCAAATTTGAAAATACTACTGATTCGTTGACATAAAAATTGCAGCTTTATTTAAAAATTTTTTAAAAAGCTTACCTCGCTGGATCCACCGACTTTAAGAACGGCAACACCTGAAGCCAAGCGGGCAAGACGCTCCTGCAACTTTTCCTTTTCATATTCTGAAGTTGTGTTGGCTATTGTGTCTCGAATTTGTTCAGCACGGCGATCGATCTCCTCTTTTTTACCCTTTCCCTAAAATTAAAATAAAAGCATTAAAATTAAAAAGTAGATACAAAATGCTGTAATGCCTCAGGTTTTTCTTTTATTAACTAACAATAAGTCTACCCCTTCATAATAATTACTGACATTAAAAAGTGTAAATGAATTCAATAACTTAAACTTTTCAATTTACCTTTAGAAACAATGTATCATCCTTTGTAATGATGACTTCCCCAACTTGTCCCAAGTCAGACAGTTGCAAATCTTCAATTTTGACAGGATCAGCCTCATCTCCAAAAACAATACCTCCAGTAGCAATGGCCATATCTCGTAATGTAGCTTTTCTGTTGTCACCAAATCCAGGAGCTTTAACAGCTGCAACTTGCAGACCGATTTTCAATCTGTTAATGACCAAAGTAGTCAAAGCCTCTCCATCAATGTCTTCAGCAACAATGACCAAAGCTTTTCTTTGACTGTTTGATAATTCTAAAGCAGGCAAGATAGATTGAATAGATGTAATTTTCTTTTCACTAAATAAAACTAAAGCATCCTGATATTCCACTTTGTTTCCTTTTGCAGTGTTAATGAAATATGGAGAAATGTAGCCTCTGTCAAATTTCATTCCTTCAATAACTTCTAATTCATCAGTTAAAGTTTTCCCATCTTTTACGGTTAAAACTCCATCTTTTCCTACTTTTTTCATGGCAGCACCAATTAAATCTCCAATGGTTTTATCTCCGTTAGCTGAAATTGTAGCTACTTGAGAAATCTCTTCTGGAGTTGTGACTTCTTTAGAAAGGGTTTTAAGATGTGCGATTACAGCATCAACAGCAATCATAACTCCTGGAAATAAAAGAAATGAAATGAGATTTTAGCTTCATTAAAAAAAATTAATCATTAAAACTTTTGTCATTTTTTTTACCTCTTCGAATTTCAATGGGATTAGCTCCTTTACTAATTTTTTCAAATCCTTCTTTTGCGATTGCTCTGGCAAGAACTGTAGCAGTAGTTGTACCATCTCCTGCTTCTTCATTTGTGTTGTTTGCTACATCCTGAACAAGTCTTGCTCCAATGTTTTGAAATTTGTCCTTTAATTCAACCCCTTTAGCAACAGTCACTCCATCTTTTGTGATTTTTGGGCTACCCCATGTTTGTTCAATAATAACATTTCTGCCCTACAAAATAAAAAATTTTTTTTAAAAATTATTTCAAAAACAGATGACAAAACATTTTCTGAAAAATTTGAATCTTGTTTTACATAGTCCTTAATTTATAAGATACAGAGTCACAATGATTCAGCACTTACTTTCGGTCCCATTGTAACAGCAACTGCATCAGTTAGTATGTCAACACCTTGCAACATTAAAGCTCGAACTTCAGGTCCAAATCTAACATCCTTTGCCATAAACCGAACATGAGGGGCTACCCTCATTTTCTGTTGGCTGACTGCCCGCAGTAAAGGAGATAGGCGATACATCTTTTAAAGACTGTTCTGATCTGAAATTTCAAAATTAATAAAAATTTTATCACAGCAAATTACAGCAATTTTTTAAATTAAATAACTAAATTTATTAGATATGTTTGCAGTGACCTTTGTTCTTTTATAACCTTTCACTTCAGTTGAAGGTTCCAGTAATGTGTATTTTCACTTTTCAATGAATTGTAAAGAAATTACAGCCAAATGTTTTATAACTTTTCTTCCATCTATAAATTGAATTGCATTAATAAGGGAAAACCGGCTTCAAGCCGGCTTTTTTAAGAGTATTTTCGAAAAACCGGTAACGCACATGGTCATCTCCAATCACTTGAATCGTGTTTAACAAAAATTTTAAAGGAATTCTTTACAATTCAAATTCAATTCAAAAATTTAACGAAATTCTTCAAACCTAACGATTTTTTTTTTCGGCCTAATAACTTAACATAGTTCTATGAAAAATTGCTTACCAGGATTTTAAATTGAAGCAAAGAATCAACCGATATCACACACCTCGATTAACAGATAGGGAGTAAAAAGAAAGATGGCCTCCTACAACGATTGGCACATGTTTATCAGTATGCCCCGAACGAGCATAAGTTATTAAAGTTTAAATTAATTGAAATCTGATGGTTGCGGAAAAAATTTCAAACGAAAACTAAGATAGAATCATAACTATTGACGCTACCTAAAGCAGTATTTTATCTGTCCTTTCATTTAAAATTCGAAAACGAAAAACCCGAATAAAAAATTAAGCTCGATTAGGGCCAGGGATCTCGGAATATTCTGGAAAGGTGATGTAACAAAGTTAAAAATGAAATAATATTTCAATTTTTAAAAATCTTTTTGGGAATGCTTGTTAGAAAAAAAGTTTATTACATAGAATCCGACCCAATAAGTCAGTTTAATCCTATTATTGAACTCGAAAAGCGATTTTTGAAAAAATAAGCTTGATCAAGATTAATCAGGATTAGCAAAGGCTATTACAAAAAAGCACAATTTGGAGAAAAGACAGGATAGTATTGAATAGTCCAAATAATCAAAAATTGTTTGCGATAGTGCTTGTGGATGAAATCTGACGTATTTAAAAAGAAAAAAATACTTTTTTGAAAGTTTAAAACTTTGTTAAAGTTCGATGGTGTAAACGAAGTTTGTCGATCACGTGGCTTTTTATTGTTTACGAACGAAGCCGAAGTTTTACGAAGATTTAACAATTTTGAAGCAGGGGAGGTTTTTTTGGAATAATCTAGAAAACGTTTTTCTAATTTTACTTTTCACATTCCTATTTGCAAACGCTCTACGGTAAAATGGTAAGTAACCAACTTCTGCTAGAAATATTTGATATTCCAAAGATATTACGTACTAAATTATAAAAAGCTGATAAAGACGATTCAAATAATGGGCTTACGATGAACTGAAGTTTTTCCTTAAATTCATAAAACTTCTAGTAGCGTGCAAGACATATTAATAGTTTATTTTATCCAGACTCTACCTTGGGTCTTAACTAATATTTGTAGTCGAATATTCAACTGCATATGGTATTGGTATTGCTTTTCCAATATTTAATTAAGCACGTGGCGAGATTAGAGGTCACGAAGTTCCAGTCCTCGATAATATTTTCTTTTTCTCTGTTTTTCAGGCAGCAGCAGCTAAACCACAGTTAGTTCCAGCTTTAAAACGTTTGGTACCTTTATTCGATAGAGTGCTAGTTCAAAGAGCTGAAGCAATCACAAAGACCAAAGGAGGAATTGTCATACCAGAAAAAGCTCAATCAAAAGTTCTTCATGGTACTGTTGTTGCTATTGGTCCTGGACAAAGAAATCAAAAAGGTGAATTCATTCCTCTTGCAGTTAAAGTAGGAGATAAGGTTTTGTTACCAGAATATGGGGGTACAAAGGTTGAATTAGAAGACAATAAAGAATTTCATCTCTTCAGAGAATCAGATATTTTAGCTAAAGTAGAATAATTTAATAGGTTTGCTCTTAAGATCTTGAATGAGGTTTTAATTTTTTTTACATGAAATGTTGAGTAGTAAAAATGTTAGTTTTTTTTTATATTTGTTTGTATCTTAAATAATAATGATGGTAATGCTTGTGTTAAATGAAAAAATGTCCGTTGTATTGGTATTCTTCTTAAAGACTGAAAATTATCATTTGGCTTCAAGTCATTCTATATTGTACAGCTTTTATTTTGACTTAAGAATTGATTGAAGAAAAAAGTTAGTATTTGATTATTTATCACCCAAACGTTTTTTAAAAAATGAATAATTTGAATGTAAAAGAAGCTTATAGACCTAAGCTCAAAGCACTTGGTAAAATATCAGTAAAATGGACATTCTTTGTTTAGCAAAAAAAGCATAAAGATCTTCATACAACTTGCTACTTGGTGTACAAGTTGTGGTTGCAGAAGAAAAAATTATTTGAAAAATCAAGTCATTACAATGTTTGGAAAATATAGTAACATTACATTAGGCATTGTAATTTGAAAAAACAATTTTGTAAATCTAATCCCATTAAAATTCATTTAAAATTTATACTTTTTATTTTCTTATTTTCTTAACTGGCTCATCCTTTTCAGATGTTAGAGGGTAATATGATTATATCTTTCCAGTATTGATGGAACCAACAAATGATCTAAACATAAATGGTTACTTTTCGCTTAATTGTGATTAAAACATGCAGTAGAGGTATTTTTTTAAAAAAACGAAAAATGTGCGTATTGAATGTTTTAATGGTCAAAAAATACAAAATCAAATTTACGTCGTTATAACAGGCAGTCAACATAAGAATAAAAAAAAATTCAATTTACGTTTTTGCCTTCATCAATGAAGGAAATATTAACAAAGCGAGTATGTCTTCATTATTGAAAAAAAAAACACTCATCAGAAAATAAAATCGCATTTGCCTACAAAAAAAAAAAATTAAATTTTAGGTAGAAAGTAGATGAAAGCAATTTATAGTATAAAAAAAAAACTGACTAGTTTAATAAGGTAATTTCAAGAATGTGCTTTCCTTTTTTAAATCCTTGTCTTTCAAAGGAAGCTTGTAATTAGCTTGCTAAATAATTATTTACAAAATTAGGCTGTTGTGGTCTGATTCGTTTGATTCAAAAAGATTTAATATTGAAAATACACTTCAAGTATAAGAAAGCAGTGATTTAATATTTTTAGTCTTATGACGTTGGAGCAGTGATTTAAAAAGTCGGTAGGAAGAATTTTATTATTTGTTGCACAGGCTAGGAAGAAACTTCTCTTGTTAATATTAAATCATTGCTCAAGGAAAAAAATGTTCTTGTGTATGAGGCAATTTGAAGACATTTTTTATTTTATTTCATTACTTAAAATTTTGAATTGTAAAAGTTCGAAAAACTGAGAGAGATAAATGTTTAAAAAGTCGTATTATAGGACAAGCTCTACCCTGCGAATACCGTGCAAGCTTAATTTGTTAACACTGAGTCTTTAAATCCAAAATTTCAAAAATTAAAATCTAAATTAATTAATTAAATAAATACACATAGGATTATTTTTTTTATCACAAAACAAAATTCAAAGTTTGGTTTAGGTACAGACCTCTCAGAATTTCCTATTTCACATCAAACTAATTATACATGGGAGAAAAGCAGAACAACAAACATTTATGGGGACCTTTTTTTAAGAATTCTTATACTTTCGCTTGTGCTTCCAATTGTGCGTATTTTAAAATCCGCAAAAGCGCAAAATATATGAAAAAAAGTTATACAGTTTCAAAATTTTTCAAAACTTGGTCAATTTTAATGTACGCATAAAATTGAATAAAATTGACCATATTTCGAAACATTTTCAAACGGGATAGCGTTTTTGCGGATTTTAGAAAATGCTCAAGCGAAAGCACGGCATTAAGCTAAATGAAACAAAATTAAAACAAACTTTTCCCGTGTTGAATTTGTTTCTTTTTTTAAAAAAAAGTTACATTCAAAATAGAAAGTAAATTAAAAAAAAAAAAAAAAAAAAATGCTCATTGATTTATCGGCATACGAAAAATTAAAAAATTTCTACCTAAGCTTCACTAGCAAATCTTACGGTAGATCATCAAAATGTGTAATTTTAACCAAATGGAAGCATTCACATCATTCGCTGAGCTAGTATTACAGTTGTATCTGCACTGTTCAGGTTGACACTAGTTTCCCGTGCGTTAAGTATGAGGAACCAGTGTAAAGCTGAACACTGCAGATACAGCCTTGTAATACGGGCCCAGCGCATTATGCATAATAGCAATCCACAAGCTGTTAGTCGAATAAAAGCCAAACGTCTTTACGATCAATATACTTCTGCTATCATTACTCTTAAAATTTTTTATAAAAATAAAGTGACCGTCATTTTTGGTTATCATCGTGGTTCTGAAGACAAAAATAATCATAATTATATCAATCAACATTTAAATGATATGCTTCAGCGTGTACTTCATTGTAAAAATTAAAAAAAAAACGAATTTTTTGAAACATCTCCATGTTTTAAATAATAATTTCAAAATAACTTTTTAAAAATAAAAATTCTTTGTAAAACAAAATCGTTCGAAATAATTTATTATAATAAAATAAAATTAAAAAAACAATTAATTTTCTTTTTCCTAAGGATCCAGATAAAGAACGACATGAGAAGAGTAAATACTCCCAACGTTTAAGATCATTGGGAATTCGATAGCAAGTCTATTACTATTGACAAATAAACCGGTATCGACGTCTTCGATGTTTTTTGACGTTTTTTCTTTCATTATTGCTTCTTTTCGAGCTTTGATGCTTCTAAACGGATTTAAAGATCGATTTCTTTCCATTTGATTCAAATCGTTTTCGATGGAATCGAGACAATTTGATATAGACGGTTTTTCGTCCGCGTCTCGGTTTCCATCTGAATCCGATGAGTATGGCATAGTCATCGATTTTTTAATTTTTTTCTTTTTACTGTTAAAAAAAGATTGAAAATATTTGAGATCATGTTTATTGCCGTGTAGATTTGTCGTGGACATATGCGTGCAGGATGGTGAGGGTGACAAAAAGTGCTTTGCGGCGTTTGAAACGAATAAATTATTCGGTCTGAATCCGATTTCGATGAGCATCAGATGGTCAAAGCGTCATAAATCAGGAAATCTGTTAAAAAAAAAAAAAAAAAAAAAATTAATAATGAATTTTGAAGATATTGTAGGCAAGGACTCACCTATATAATGATACTTAAAAATCAAATAAATATTTTCAAACAGGGGCAGGGATTCTTAAATTTTATATTAAGTGGTGTTTAGAACCACGCTGAAACGTTTAAACTCGGAATAAATTAAATAATACCTAGAGGAATTTCGCTACTGGACTGTTAATTTTTATTTTCACTTTTTTTTTATTTTAATAAACACAACTAAATAATTGAAAATAGTACATACCTCGCTGGGTCTTCTATATAGTGTGAAGGTATTTCAAAAAGGTCCGGCGAGATGTTATCTTTAAACTGGAAGTCTTGGAATGTGATTTTAGCGGTGACTGTAGGAAGTATTGGGATGTCCAATTTAACTGGAAAACCCGGGGGTAACTTTACTTGAATAAAATCCCTTAATTTGCTGAAATGCTTGAAGGGTGCGATCACTTCCAGTACGTTTAATAGCATGTCTACAGTTAATGGAAAATCACAGCTCTGAAAAAATTTTTTAATTTTAATAAAATAAAATTGAAAATCAATCTTTTCCGAAGACTTAAATGTTCTTTTTTTCTCACCATTGCTAAAGTTGCTTTAAAAGCTTTGCTACTTTCTTTGTATTGAATTTCTCTCCCAAGCGTAGGATGCCCACCAGGTTCAGCTGATATGTATTCAGACCAGGTGACTTTACTTTCAGGTGGAGGTGTAAGTGATGCTCTTCTCGTGGGCTATAATTTGTTTAAGAATAGAATTTAAAAAAAAAAAAAAACAAAAGTTAACTGACTTCATTCATTCAAATTCGCTCTTCAAAAACCTAAATAATAAATTTGGACTAACAAAAAATTCTTACCTCTCCATTAGCATCTAAGCCTTGAGCATTGCCTTTGGTTAAACTTTCCATAATAGCTTTATTCTTCTGTAAATCTTCTTCTGTTAAATGTTCTCTCCTTTTGCGAGACTCAAGTAGCATTCCATTGATCACATAAAAATCAGCTTGAAAAGCGCCAACCATTTCTTTTCGGTTTTCCCGGAATATCCATCCAGTTTGAGCTCTGCTAAATGATATTGATTTAGTTGACATTTGTGCAGACATGATATCAGATGACATTAATATATCCACTTCATCTTCTATTTCAACTTCCGTTTCTTCGTATCTAACGCGCTGGTAAAGATTTGCTTTATTATCCAATACTGTTAAAGAGTTATTGGGCTTTTCATTTCCATTAAAAATAAATGATATATCTCCCCTTTCCCATCTCATATCATTAAAATCTACAAGTGTCGTGTCCAGTCTTATACATGAACCTTTCTTGTGAATCCTGCACAAATCTGAAGGTAGTATTCTAGAAACTAAAGGAACCCAACTTTGAAAATCCCATTTTAATTCCATATAAAAATCACCCATTTGATTTAAAGCTTTCACAAGGTTAGGACGTCTTTCTTCCATTTGTTCTCGAGCTTGCTGTTTCAACTTTCTTACAAGTGAACATACTGGAAGTTAATAAAAAGAATTTAATACAACGGTAATTTCTTACATGACAAAATGACTACTTACTTGTCTGTCTGTCACCGTAGCTTATAGCTTCTGCAAGTGGACTCCATCCTGCTAAATTTTTAATCTTGACAGGAGCTCCATGAGCCAACAATAATTGAACACATTCTGAAAGAAATTGTTAAGAAATGATTCAATTTTAAGGTAATCCATTTTTGCCATTGAGTGAAAAGTATCCTTATTTAAATTTTTGTTTTGTTTTACTTGAAAAGTACAAACAAATCAATGAAGTATAAGAGCAAGCAGACTGGCATGAATAATGATAGATTTGCCAGATGGTGTGAAGTTATTATCACTGTTATTAGAATTACCTTTTCGTCCCAGCATAACAGCAAGGTGCAAAGCAGTATTTCCTGCAGGAAAAAAAAAATTTGATCATAATGAATTTTTTAAAATAAAACATTTATAGGAAAAAATGTATCATGAGCAGTTGAGACATATTATTTGACAATCAGAATCATATTTTAAAATAAAGGGAAACTTGATCTGATTAAAAATTGTTCAATGCTCAGAAGCATACAAAATACTATTTCTAAGTAACAAACGATCGACTTTCCTTTCCACGAATAATTATTTCAGGCATGAAAACTAGTAAAAAAAAAAACTAGGTCGAAATAGGCAGAAGCAAACGACCATTTTCCTACGATATGAATACAACGCAAACTCAAAAGTTAAAATTCCGAATTTTATTAATCACGTCACATAAAACATCCCCCAATTTCCGATCTCTCATTAAAGTCAATTCAATGTTAGTTAATCCACGAAACCGAATGTTCTCTAACAACACAATTTTTGTATACAAATGTCAAAAAAGGCTAAAAATAGAAAGTGATTAAAGGGCAATTTTACAAAGAATAAGAACCGTCATAATTTTGATTCTCTATTCGCATACACCTACCATGTTTATCTTTCTTTGCAATATCATTTAACCTAATTAATAAAGATAGTTTTCTCACGTCGCCCTTAAAAACACATTCATGCAATGGGTAACTCTCACTCTCATCCGCCATATTTTCATTGTACAAAAATAAATTACCAAAACGGTAGCAAAAGTCGTAGTTTGATTTTAAATAGCAGCAAAAACAATTCGCAAAATGCATTTCCTGTCTAGCTGGCTGTCAGCGGCATTTCTTTTGGATTTTTAAAAATAATAGGCTTAAATAAGACACTATCCAAATGCCAGATGCCGAATATTCCAATATCTATATCCAGTATTCTATATATTCAATTTGAGAAAATATAATCGTAATTAAATTAATTCTTTCTCAATTTCAAACTTGATTTAAATGACTGAAGCAATATGTTCTCACCTATGGAATATCCTTAACAGCACAAAAGGAAAGATGCGCTGTAATTCTATTTCAAATGTGACACTAAATTAGCTGGCGTTATATTCATTTGTAAAACTCACAGTTTTGAGAAAATCTTAAAAGATAGTTTTCAACTTAGCTTCTTCAAACTAACTCAGTGCTAGTACACTACTGCATTTTTAATTAATTACACCTCTAATCACTTAATTAATAAAAAATCGGGAATGGTTTCTTTGCTTTTAATTTTAAAATACTTATGTATTATTTCTGTAATATTGTAATTAATAAAAAAGTTCTTATAAATCTAATATATATTATTATCTCTATGTCCTCTGGCTAATTTATCTTGCTTAGCTTTTTCAACATCCACATCTGGATATTCTGCTTTAACAGCTTCGATGTCCACATTTGGAAACCGTTTAAATATTCCACATACTTTTTTATAATTCTCCCTGAAATACATTCAAAGTATAAAAAGATAATTACTTATTAAACAGCATCAGATTCTAAAAAGACTACTTACATTTTATTCCAATATTCATTGTTAATTTTTTTCTCATTATATAGATTCAAAAATTCTTGTACATATATATGATCATCATTATAATGATAAAGATCATACTCCTTTTGCCATGACTTGTTAAACCTTCTTTCCATACAATGTTGAGCTGTAGAACGCATATATTTCAAACCAAAACAATTTGTTTCTTCTATCTGAGGCCTTTCTCCATTTTCACCAGTTTCCAGTAAATGATATGCAATATTTCGCTCTCGGACAACTATCTCAATGTTCTCCATGCTAATTGCTACCTTATCTAACCTTTCAGGGTTTGGAAATATGTTTGTTGTTCTCTAAAAGGCAATGAAAAATTACAGTTACATACAATGTTGAAAAAGAGGTTTAATAGCTTTAGAACATCAAAAAATTTATCAATTCCGATTATTTAAAAATTGTTCATGTTTCAAATAAAGCCACCTACAATAAGTCTGCATAATTTTAAAATACTTACTTCACACTCATGTTGCATTGTCATTAACATATTTCGTTCTTTAAGAAGTATATACCACAGTTTGTGTAGGTCTGAATTTGATTTTATTCTAAGTTCTTCTACTTTCCAAGCTCTGCCAACTCTGACTTCTTTTTCACCCCAGTTTGCTTTGTCATCAAAAAATTCCATTAAACTCTTAATTTCTGGACAATCATTTTGATTATGTGTTGAATATGACTTTCTAGAGCTAAGAAATACGTTTAAAGGCCTACCGGCAGTCCTAGAAAATATATGATACTACAATCTTCAGGTCATAAATACAGCCATTCTCTACCCACTAAAGGGAAAAAAGAATGACATTCTTACAATTGATAATAACAGACAGAAGCGATTAAACGAATAAACTCTTGGATTTTATTCTTACCTAACGTAATTATTTCTAATACTAGCATTTAATGAATTATAAAATATTTTAACTTGACTAAAATGTCTGCAAAGCGACATTTTCATTTTTTAGACGTTTATAAATGGTAGCAAAATAGGTAAAGATGGCTCTGGCTGGAGCTAATATTTCCCGCAAACTAATTGCGTGATGGAAATATATACGCTTCTATAAGGTAAACAGGTATATTTAAGTGTATATTTATGCCAAAAAAAGTCGCTTGGAGCCATAAGTCGATGTTGTTTACAATTTTTAACGGAAAATTATTTTTGAATTACAGTATTTTAAATTTTCTTCGAAATTTTTTTATTTTACATTGCATAAGTATGGTGAAAACTAGAAATGACGGGAGGAAAGGTGAAGCCGCTTGTGAAAATTGTATCACAAAAGATTGTAGCATAATATCATTGGAATAAAAGCTGAAGGCCGCGAAGGAGGAAAAAAGGCACTTGGAGGAAACGATGAGGAAAATTACAGGTATGGATAGCTGATGTATTATTCAATCGTTTTTCATCTTCCCATGCTGCACACTTCATCTCTAACTGTTGCAGAAAGATGATGTTTTTGCGAGTCGAAGTGTGCTGTAAGATATTCCATCGTTAAATGTTCATTTCAACGAGTCACCAGTTCGACCCCTTTTTCAACAACTACTAGAGATCCTAAACAACTACAACTTTAACTTCATTTCTTTTTCTTTTTCTTATTTTTTTTTTTTTTTTGCAGATTGTTAAACTCGTTGAGGGGGTTTCCAGTTTTTGTCAAAGAAGAGGATAGAATGGCCGTCCGATGCTGAGGGAATTGTTACCCAGGATGTTCAGGAAAAATGTGCACATAATGTGTAAGTATAAGATGTGTCGCAATAATGTGCATTTTTTTTTTTTTTTTTAGGTAATGGAACTCTTTTAACAGAAATTAAGCAAGCAGGAACTACTTTTACAATGAGGTTAAGATGATTGTATTAGTAGCTCCGACGATCCCTTGTTTAGAGGGAGGGAGTGTCGGTGATCACCCATCCACTAACTGGCCGTGCTCAATGCTGCTTAACTTCATTGATCACTGTGCCGCTAGTCGGAACGAGTCACCAGTCGACCCCTTTCAACAACTAGATCCTAAACAAGTACAACTATAACTTCATTTTTTTTTTTTTTTTTTTTTTTTTTTTTTTTTTTTTTTTTTTTTTTTTTTTTTTTTTTGCAGATTGTTAAACTCGTTGAGGGGGTTTCCAGTTTTTGTCAAAGAAGAGGATAGAATGGCCGTCCGAAGCTGAGGGAATTGTTACCCAGGATGTTCAGGAAAAATGTGCACATAATGTGTAAGTATAAGATGTGTCGCAATAATGTGCATTTTTTTTTTTTTTTTTAGGTAATGGAACTCTTTTAACAGAAATTAAGCAAGCAGGAACTACTTTTACAATGAGGTTAAGATGATTGTATTAGTAGTTCCGACGATCCCTTGTTTAGAGGGAGGGAGTGTCGGTGATCACCCATCCACTAACTGGCCGTGCTCAATGCTGCTTAACTTCATTGATCACTGTGCCGCTAGTCGGAACGAGTCACCAGTTCGACCCCTTTCAACAACTAGATCCTAAACAAGTACAACTATAACTTCATTTCTTTTTTTTTTTTTTTTTTTTTTTTTTTTTTTTGCAGATTGTTAAACTGGTTGAGGGGTTCCCAGTTTTTGTCAAAGAAGAGGATAGAATGGCTGTCCGAAGCTGAGGGAATTATTACCCAGGATGTTCAGGAAAAAAAAATAAAAAAGTTTTCTGCAAGAGAGACGAAGAAAAGATGCAAATCTCCAAAAGTTGCTTTCCAAGCATTAATGTGTAAGTTGCAATTTCTTAAATTTTAAAAAATCCAACTTGATTTTGGTTAGGTTAGGTTAGGTAGTCATTGCGTTCCAATAATGTTTCATTGGAATGCAAAGCAGCATGTCATAGAAGATAAATTTTCACAACACTTAAGCTGGGATCCTCGTTCTTAAATGTTCTTTTTTTTTTTAAATTTTAAAGTTTTTGTCTTCGAATGTAAATTTACTTTAATAGGCAGAATATTTTCAATAAGTGCATCACATTTGATTCGTGTAGCTTTATGCATTTTATACAAGGAAAGGAAATTTTAAAGAGGATATCTAGACAAAATAATAATATATTAAAAAAATATACTATTTACAAGTATTTACAAGTATTTACAAATATTATAATTAGGTAAAGTTAAATATTTATTAAAAATTATAAATAGTTGTTAGGGTCGTCCATGTATTACGTAACGCCTGGAGGAGGGGTGGGGGTCGAAGGAGGTGTTACGCATTGTTACGGGGGCTGGGGGGGGGGGGGGGGAGCTGGGCCATGCTTTACGTAATTTTAATATTAAAATTATTTCAATTTATTTCGCTCTTTTAAAAAATTTTTTTCCAGTTATTCTACAAAATAAAAAAATAAAAAATTTTTTAACTCGTAAAATCGGATTAAAATTTATCAAGAAGCTGAAAATTTTTTTTGGCATCTAAAAACGAAATTTAAATATTTTTCAAAGGGGGGGGGGGTTGCGTTACAGGTGTGTTGCATACAATGGGGGAGGGGGGGTCAAAAAGTGGCTATTTTGCGTTACGTAATACATGGACGACCCCTTAAATGTTTGTAAAAAATTGTAAATTGTTGTTAAAAATATTTGTAAAAAATTGTAAATATTTGTAAAGAGTTGTAAAAATTGTACTTGACTAATTTGAAATTTTTACCTGGTCAAAGTATTTACAAATATTTATTGGTGAAGAGTTGTACTTGATAGGCCCTACGGGTAATCGCCCGGATGGCCCAGTTAATTGATGACCATTTAGTTGATGACCAATCCGCCCCTGGCGAGTCTAAATTTTCGGACTAAATTTTTGGAACGGAGTAACATGGAAGACTATGTAATAATAATATATAGTCGCATTTTAATTCAACGCGAATGAGGAACGATGCAATTTTCAAAGGACGCGATTGTAAGACCAGTTTGCAATGCCGTTAACCTTGTTATTAAAACTTAAATCTTTTTGTCTTCGTTTTTTCCTGATCTATCCTCCTGTTTGTGCGTCATCTTCCTCGGATGCGTGCAGGATTCTCCCATTTAATATGTTGGATCCTCTGGCTATTTATTGACGTTGGCAACGACCTCGATCGGAAAATTTTGTTTATTAAAACTGGAAGAAGAGTCACAATTGGAATTGAAAGATTAATGGACTCTATGCTAAAGGGATTCGCCAAATTTGATTTTTCTTCGCCGAGGGAGGAAGAAAAAAAAATTTAAATAAAACGAAATGTTTAGGTTATTAAATATGACCGCTGATATTTTTTTTTCTTGTATCCCTCAAGTTCAAGAATAAGCTTGTTATAACATGACGTAATATTTTCGTTTTTCCTCATTTGAAAAAATTGTACTGATGCATCTGCCATAAATTCTAAGCTTATACTTAGTGAAATTTAATTGTTGTTTGTGTAGGTTTAATTTTTATTGCAAGGCAATTACGGAAATGAAGTAAAATAGCTGATAGGCTAATGTGGTTAAAATAGGAACGCTATATAATATGTGTTACGTTATTTTTAGCTAAGTCAGGGGAAAGTAGAGAGTTGTAGTTAGCTGTAGTTAGTTGATGGCAAGGGATGCTGAGGAGAATAATACAAATTGAGATAGTGATCTTTTCAAATATTTGCATTACGTAATACATGGACGACCCCTGAAGGGGGTATATATTATGCTGACTAAAGGGGAAGGGGAGCGTTAAAGTATTACGTAAGACCGAAAGGGGTGAGGGGGTACTCGAAATTCTTACTAAATCTTACTTGGGGGAGGGGGGAGTTTGGCAAATCTTACGTAAGAATTTCAATTATAACTTATTGTTCAGAATTTTTTTTAATTTCAAAAAATTAAGCTGTTTTAATTTTTTTTTTTTTTTTTGAATGTCTAAAGTTAAAAAAATTTTAAGAAGTTGAAAATTTTTGATGAGATTTTGTGGCAATTGTAGTCATCTACAGGATATCAGTATAAACTATAAATCTAGATTTAAGAAAAATATTATTCCAATTTAAAATCGGCGTTAAGAAAAGGGGGGGTTTGCGAAAATCTTACGTAATATAATAGGGGGGGGGGGGGGTTAAAGAAATCTTACTAATTTTTACGAAGGGGGGGGGGAGGGGGTCCAAAAACCCGAAAAAAGTCTTACGTAATACTTGAACGTTCCCAAGGGAGGATGTCAAAAATTGTAAATTTTATGCTGACGATATATTTTAATGACCCCTTACTAAAATCAAAATTGCTAGTAATGTTATCAGTGCATGGTAAATGTCCCCCACAAGAGCTTTACGTCGTTCTGATGTGAACTTCAGAAAGCAAGGCTCGCATTTTTTTAAAAATTGAGCAAGATACAAAATATTTTAAATATATTAAAGATTTTTTCGAAATAGACTATCATCGATTATTAGGTAAAAAATGGAAACCGATTTATTTGTTTTCAAATAGTGTTAAAAGTTGGTTAAATTTCGCTTAAATGCAGTGCCAAATTTTTGAGTTTTCGCATGGCAATTTATTTACGCTTAATTATTCTAATCTTTCAAAGTAATTTTGTTTTTGTTTTCCTTTTCATAGTAAATAAGGAAAATCATAAGTAAAATAATAGATTTTTCTTGAGAAACGCCTATATCGATAAATTGATGAGTAAAAACGCGAATTTTCATATTATAATTATATAAAATGTGCGTTCTTAAGACAGATTAGCAGTTAAAAATATTTTGATTTGTTGATAATGGTGTTTTTGACGTCATTTTAACATTTATAAAAAAATTATATGTACCTATAACATTTTTTTGTAGTTTTGGACGTTTCAAGGATTGAATTACTCGTCTCTTTAAGAGCTTCAATAAAAGGAAAAGCGATGAAAACTTTTTTTTTTTTTTTAACTGCCTAGGTCCATATGGAAATTACCGTGAAAGAGCGTAGGTGAACACGACAGACCTTGTTTTTTCTATGTTCATGTTTTAATTCACAGCAATGAACTTTGTTTTTATTTCCGTTTGTCCTTGACATCAAGCTATGATTTTTCTGCAATGTAATATCAATTCTCGTTTTCCCCGAAAAAATAGAAAAAATAGGAACACCTACTCATTTTTTACAATAGAAAAGAAAAGATACGAAATTACGAATTTTTTTTATAGGCTAGAAAATATTTTTTATAGGTAGATCCGTGAAATTGGGATCGAAGAAATCAATTTTTACGTGACTCTGGATCATGCATATAATGCTTGGGTTCGTGCTTTGATACCCCGGATCCTGATTAGGAATGATGTCATGGAAGATTGTAGCATTGTCCATCTGCCATTAACCACTTCAAAATGTTTAAAGATTTGACAAGTTTTCCTTATTTTTATTGTTGCTTTTTTTTTTTTTTTTTTTCCTTTCGTAAATTTTAATCGATTCACGTTTTCCTTCGCAAAAAAAGAGTAGAAAACTAGACATAATGCATAAAATTAATTTCTTATTAGGTACCAATTCACGATATTTTATGTTGTCCCTGAACTTGATGCATTTTGAACATCACGTGCACCGTGGATCGTGGTTCGTTTTATTTTAAAAGTTTGATTAAGGATGTTACTGAACTTATGTTCTTTCCGTATGAAAAATTTTAAGTGAGCAAAAGGTTTCGACCTAAGGGTTGCCAGATGCACCACCATGGTGGTACATGTACCACTATTGAAGAAAAGACTTGTTATGTTTAGCTTATGGGGTACCACTATTAAATCCGTAAGAGTGGTAACCTGTACCACCGAAAAAAAATTTCTCAATGTTTAGCTTATGGGCGTACCACTATCTAATGTTGTGATGTACCACATTTGTAATTTTTGACCTGACAACCCTTGAAATAAAGCATGAAATAGGGGATTTTCCTCCGTTTTTAATTTAATAGTTAAAAACAATCGATAGAAAATTTTATTGCAATACCTAAGAATTGAACAAAGTGCCAAAAACTTGTGATCCTCGCTTCTGAGAGCTCATGTCAAGATGAAGTGAAACTTCATGGGGATGTGGGATGCCGTTCTAGTTGTAAAACTCAAAGGGATAACTCGTAGAAGTCATTGCTTTTTTTAAGCTAGAATTCATATGTAGCTTATGCAAAAAGTTAATCTCGGACGATACTTTCTGATGTTAGTAAACGTGAAGCTTTTGTTTTTAAAAAAAGTTGTGAGGTCACAGAGGCGAGACTTTTCCAAAATTTATCCAGGCATTGTCTAGCTAAATCAAGGCAGTGCTTAAAAAAATCTAGACATTGTCTAGTTTCAGCCAGGGCTGCGGTGCCGTTTAGATTTTAAACGGAATCGGAATCGATCGGTTCAAAAGTTAAACGGAATCGGAATCAGGGCTGCAATTTCGATTAATTTTTATCCGGAATCGGAATCCGTGCTTTTTTTGAAGAAATAGGAATCGGAATCGGAATCGAAATCTCGTCTAAAACAGTTTTAAATCTTTGGAATCGGCATCGGCATCAAAAAAAATTATTTCGATTCAGATTGACTTACAATTGCAGTTATCAATTTTGGTTGAAATCGGAATCAGAATCGGAATCGTCATCGCTAAAATATTTTTTACTTGGAATCGGAATCTGAATTTTTTTTTTTACCTTTCGGAATCGGAATCAGAATTGGAATTGCAATCCTGATCGGAATCGGAACCCTGAATTTTTTTTCAAGCAATCGGAATCGGAATCTGAATCGACCAGAAAAATATTGAAGAATCTTGGGAACGGCCATCGGCATTGGCATCAGAATTGGAACCCGAACCTTGGTTTAAGCAATGTTTAGAAAAATCAAGAAATTTTCTAATCTAAATGTTGCTTATAGAATAAAAATTTAGACATTTCTTGGAAAAATCTTGTCTTTGCTTAGAGAATTGTTGACTCGTTACTAGTTACGCAAGTATCTCTAAACAAATATGAAGGAAAATCACTCTCTTTATTCGTTGAAGAAATTTTCAAAATTTATTAAATGGTTTTGGGATAAAATCGTAAGATCTAGGTAATACCCTACAGAACTCCTGAGCTTTTTTTTTTTTGTAAATGATCATTAACAACATAGAAAAAAAATGGTGAACGTTTTGACTTCCGCGTCACTTCAGCCGGATACAGAACAATTACTATAATTGTAATCATTTAATGAATGTCAAGTATGATCTTTAAATCGCACGATTGTATCGATTCGATTGATTATTTAATGAAAACCTCGCAAAGCATTGCAAAATGTTTTTATTATATATGAAGCAAAAAAAAAAGAAACCAAAAAAAAAAAAAAAAAAAAAAAAAAAAACAGACTTTATTTTAAACGCGAATTAAAACGAATATATACGTATATGCATAATAGGCCTTGGCATTTTGATGATACCTCTAAAAATAAGTTGAATGTCTCTTGATTAGTTTTAGATACTCGGCCTTCTTGGCTACAAGGATAGTAAAATCAACAGTATGGTAAATAGAGGATTCTCATTATCCTCATAATAGAGATGATATATATGATTGGTCTCGTCCATTCGGTTGCCCAATTCGTTAACTCATAAACAATACATTCGGTCACGGCATTTAGGTATTCTTTTTTTTAAAAATGAAGACTTTCACCTCCGGTGTTTTAAGTGATGAAAAAAAAAAACGATGATAAGAATCACATGAGGATTTTTCATTTTTTGGAAAATGAAAAGGCTTTAGTTAAAAAAAATATTCTATTGTATTTATAAATTATATACAAAAATAATATAAAAACCTAAATTAACATGATTTAAATAAATATTATAAATATAATTAATTACACAAATACTTTGTACAGATAAAATCACAGGAAGGCGCAAGAGCCTCGAAAATACTAATCTAATTTTTTTCCTTTTTCGATTCAAAGGAAATATATATAAATTTTTTTTTCGGTATAAATTATTTAATGGTAATTAAATTAAATTAATTTAAATTAAATGAAAAATAAATATGGTACAAATGCAATAATAACTAAGTAACTTTTTTTGCTTTTTGTAAGTTAAGAATCAATCGTTTCGATCCGAAAGTTACTTAGTTTTTATTGCAGCGCAGAATAAAAACTAACGCCTAGATATTTTTTAAACGCTTTCTAGGAACTTTTGAAAAAAAAAAAAAATTTAATGGTTGCGAAAGCTTGAAACTTATGATTTTTTAAAACAACGAAAAAAAAAAAAAACAACGAATTCGGTGGTTTTTAAGGCAGAGTTGAGTATATGGGAGACCTAACTCTTACGCTGTCGTAGTCTCGACGAAAATACGGAGGAGAATTGCTGTTTGCAGACCGACTAATTATTTTTCGATTTTCAGATGGCGGCATTTGAAACCTGGTGGGCGAGAACTCTTCAATGTCTTCGTCTTTCGGTAAGTGGTTTTTCTCACCTATAAACAATAAAATAAAAAAATAAAAAATCATGAATTATAATTACGAGCGAAGGAAAGAAACGCGGTTCGAGTGCTTTAAAGTTTAATCGTTGGCTTCCTTATTATAAATCGGAAGAAACCACTTAGCAAGATAAATTATATATAGGCTTACCAGGTATAGGCATTCCGTTTGGTAAAACCCTGACGACCATTGGACCGAGTAAAAATGACTGGGGCTCTGCTTCTTCGATATTTACGTTACTGGCAGCTTCCAGGGAACCCGGATCGGATCCCAGCATGTCTTCTTCCTCTTTTATGTTCCCTCCGGAGGGTGTAGGGGTCGTCGTTGTGGATGACGTTGACGTTGGTTTGGTTGTGTAACTGTGAACGTGACTGTGTTTGGAGCTTCCTTTCATCATAGAATCCCAAACTGTTGGAAATAATAAAAAAAAAAAAACGATAGTCAAGGCAGGTATAATAATAACTTGTGGGTCAAACGATGAAACGATGGTTGTAAGTTATTGTGATATATGCAAATTTTACGCACTATATGACACAGCAAAAGTGCATGACCTTCCTCTTAGAGCCTATCATCTTCATCTTCAGCCATCATAGGTTTTCTTGTTTCTTTACTTATTGTTCACGGTTTATTATATCGTTTTAGTATATTACATTTAAAAAAAAAAATATTTCGAACTAACCGATTTCGTTAGCTCCTCTTTGATAAGGGTCCATCCCGTCCAAGCTTTCGTCTTCCATTTTAGCCAAATTAGTCAAACCGTAAACCAATAAAAGTTTACTGCAGTCCGGCTCTGGTCTCGTCGAACAGTGCTTTTCTACTTGCTGTACAAACAAATTGAATAAATGACTCATCTGAAACAAACAAAAAAAAAAAAAAAAAGGAATTTAATTTTAACGTAATTAAGGTGAAAATTTTTTTTTGCTTTTTTTGTTTTTGTGCGACTGTGAGCGGAACCGGGAAAAACAAATCTTCTTTTGCCCGATTCGAACAATGAGCAATTAATTACTGTGTGAAATATCAGAAGAAGGTGATTGTTTTAATGAGTTTCACCCTGTTGAAGACTCTTGAAGTTCATTGTCGCATATTTTAAGCCTAATTTTTACATACTTTCTACGCGCAGAAATCAGGGACCGGATTTCTTATTTTTAAGTTCCTATTTCCATAGTATTTATGAAATACTCTTAATTTTTTTTTGTTTTCCCTTCACAAATTGCATTTAAACGATCTGTATAAAAAAAAAAATTTTTCGTAAATGTATGCGCACTATCTTGGCTCTAACCAGTGAATTGCTTCTTTTATTTTATTTTATTTTATTTTATTTTATTTTATTTTTTTCACCAAGATTTTTATCTCAGAAGAGTGAAATTTTTTTCTCCCTTTATTTTGTATTCTTCAGTTTGAAATACAACATACATAAATTTACTTTCTCGTAACTTTTGCGATATGACTTTGATATAGTGAGATATGCAGAATTGTTTGTGAAAAAATTATTTATAAAAATTACATAATTTTTAATAAACTTGGGAATTTTTATTCTGGATTGAATGAGTTATTTTAGTCGAACCATTTGCATTTATTCCATAATAAAATCTATTCAAATATGGGTTGATGTGACGCAGACGTCCTAAATTATATATAATTTATATATAATTTATATATAATTATATATAATTTATATATATTTATATATAATTATATATAATTATATATAATTATACATAATTATATATATTTATATATAATTATATATAATCATGTATAATTTATATATAATTATATATAATTATATATAATTATATATAATTTATATATAATTTATATATAATTTATATATAATTATATATAAGTAGATTTTATGTATACCCAGGAAAAGCAAAACTATATAATTTGTATATTTTTTGTATATTTTTTGTATATTTTTTCTATATTTTTTGCATATGATATTTGAGTTATACAAAAAGTATATGAAGGCATATTTTTTATATTTTTCCATATTATTGTATACAAAAAGGGACCCCTCAAACGGGGGCTAGGCCCCCCGGATTTTTTGACAAAAAAAATGAAAATTAAAAAATTGATTTTCTTGCATTTCCCAGCCCATACCAATTTTTTTCACACTGGAAAAATCCCTTGGCATGCCTGAGATTCGATCCCAGACCTCTGGCGTGTTAAACCAGTGCTCTACCTATGAGCTACAAGTCTTTGTTATAAAGAAAGTGATAAAACTTATATTTAAGCTGCAACCGAAAAAATATAGAAAAATATGCCAAAATATAGGGAAAATGGCGAATTTTTGACCCAGGAAGGAAAAAAACATCTTTTTCTATAGTATTTCATAGTTTTGGCGGCATATTTTTTTATATAAGAAATACGCTTTTATATCCAAAATTGCCTGATTGAAAAGAGTCTATTGGCCATATCAAACTATATTAAAATATAGTATAATATAGTAAAACTATATTAAAATATAGCATGGGGGCCTCTAAAACGGGGGCTGACCCCCCCCCCCCCCGGATTTTTTGAAAAAAAAAAAATTAAAAAATTTATTCTCGTGTATTTCCCAGCCCATGCCAATTTTTTTCACATTGGAAAAATCCCTTGCCATGCCTGAGATTCGATCCCAGACCTCTGGCTTGTTAAACCAGTGCTATACCTATAAGCTACAAGTCTTTGTTAGAGAAAGAGTGATAAAACTTGAATTTAAGCTGCAACCGAAGAAATATAGAGAAATATGCAAAAAATATACGAAAATACAGAAAATTTTTCCGATTTTTCGAACCCGGGGAAAACTATAGTTCAAGATAATGAAATATAAGCATATTATCTAAAGCTATAGTTTTAGATAATGAAATATAAGCATGTTATCTAACATTATCTAATATTATCTAATATGCTTATATTTCATTATCTTGAACTATAGTTTTCCCGGGGTTCGAAAAATCGGAAAAATTTTCTGTAGAGGACTATATTCTGGTATCATGCAAACTATATTGCGGTATGAAATCTAATATCGTAATATAGTTCCGACGATGGAAAAATATATCCCTGGATAAAAAAATAAGAAAAAATGTACTATTTGATAGAGTAGGATAGAAAAATACGATTTTTTCCCTTCCTGGGGAAGTTTTAAAAAAATATAGGTCCAGATCGGCATAATATGAATTACTATATGAAGCTGCCGCCTCATATAGTAAAAAATGCGTCCTGCGACGATTTTAATATAGTGTAGGATGGCTCAGGATGGAAAAATATACGGTTCATATGCATCTGTATAATGCTTTTCAAAAAAACCCAGGAAGGGAAAAAATCGTATTTTTCTATCCTACTCTATCAAATAGTACATTTTTTCTTATTTTTTTATCCAGGGATATATTTTTACATCGTCGGAACTATATTACGATATTAGATTTCATACCGCAATATAGTTTGCATGATACCAGAATATAGTCCTCTACAGAAAATTTTTCCGATTTTTCGAACCCCGGGAAAACTATAGTTCAAGATAATGAAATATAAGCATATTAGATAATATTAGATAATATTAGATAATGTTAGATAACATGCTTATATTTCCATTATCTAAAACTATAGCTTTAGATAATATGCTTATATTTCATTATCTTGAACTATAGTTTTCCCCGGGTTCGAAAAATCGGAAAAATTTTCTGTAGAGAACTATACTCTGGTATCCATGCAAACTATATTGCGGTTGCAGCTTAAATTCAAGTTTTATCACTCTTTCTCTAACAAAGACTTGTAGCTTATAGGTATAGCACTGGTTTAACAAGCCAGAGGTCTGGGATCGAATCTCAGGCATGGCAAGGGATTTTTCCAATGTGAAAAAAATTGGCATGGGCTGGGAAATACACGAGAATAAATTTTTTTAATTTTTTTTTTTTGTCAAAAAATCCGGGGGGGGGGGTCCAGCCCCCGTTTTAGAGGCCCCCATGCTATATTTTAATATAGTTTTACTATATTATACTGTATTTTAATATAGTTTGATATGGCCAATAGACTCTTTTCAATCAGGCAATTTTGGATATAAAAGCGTATTTCTTATATAAAAAAATATGCCGCCAAAACTATGAAATACCATAGAAAAAGATGTTTTTTTCCTTCCTGGGAAAAATTTTTTAATATTTTTTTCGATAAAAAAATATGCAATAATATGCATCTCTATAGATGAATTAAAAAAAAATTTTTTTTCAATATATTTCCCGGTAGAAAATCATATGAAAAATATGTAGTGTTATATTTTTTATATAAAAAAATACAAAAAAATATATTTTTTTATCCAAAAAATATATTTTTTTGTATTTTTTTATCCAAAAAATATATTTTTTTGAATTTTTTTATATAAAAAATATAACACTACATATTTTTCATATGATTTTCTATCGGGAAATATATTGAAAAAAAATTTTTTTTTAATTCATCTATAGAGATGCATATTATTGCATATTTTTTTATAAAAGCTTTATACAGATGCATATGAACCGTATATTTTTCCATCCTGAGCCATCCTGAGCCATCCTACACTATATTAAAATCGTCGCAGGACCCCAGGAAGGGAAAAAATCGTATTTTTCTATCCTACTCTATCAAATAGTACATTTTTTCTTATTTTTTTATCCAGGGATATATTTTTCCATCGTCGGAACTATATTACGATATTAGATTTCATACCGCAATATAGTTTGCATGATACCAGAATATAGTCCTCTACAGAAAATTTTTCCGATTTTTCGAACCCCGGAAAACTATAGTTCAAGATAATGAAAATAAGCATATTGGATAATATTAGATAATGTTAGATAACATGCTTATATTTCATTATCTAAAACTATAGCTTTAGATAATATGCTTATATTCATTATCTTGAACTATAGTTTTCCCCGGGTTCGAAAAATCGGAAAAATTTTCTGTATTTTCGTATATTTTTTGCATATTTCTCTATATTTCTTCGGTTGCAGCTTAAATTCAAGTTTTATCACTCTTTCTCTAACAAAGACTTGTAGCTTATAGGTATAGCACTGGTTTAACAAGCCAGAGGTCTGGGATCGAATCTCAGGCATGGCAAGGGATTTTTCCAATGTGAAAAAAATTGGCATGAGCTGGGAAATACACGAGAATAAATTTTTTAATTTTTTTTTTTCAAAAAATCCGGGGGGGGGGGTCAGCCCCCGTTTTAGAGGCCCCCATGCTATATTTTAATATAGTTTTACTATATTATACTATATTTTAATATAGTTTGATATGGCCAATAGACTCTTTTCAATCAGGCAATTTTGGATATAAAAGCGTATTTCTTATATAAAAAAATATGCCGTCAAAACTATGAAATGCTATAGAAAAATATGTTTTTTTCCTTCCTGGGACGCATTTTTTACTATATGAGGCGGCAGCTTCATATCTAAATCCATATTATGCCGATCTGGACCTATATTTTTTTAAAACTTCAAAAATTCGCCATTTTCACTATATTTTGGCATATTTTTTTATATTTTTTCGGTTGCAGCTTAAATATAAGTTTTATCACTTTCTTTTTAACAAAGACTTGTAGCTTATAGGTAGAGCACTGGTTTAACACGCCAGAGGTCTGGGATCGAATCTCAGGCATGCCAAGGGATTTTTCCAGTGTGAAAAAAATTGGTATGGGCTGGGAAATGCAAGAAAATCAATTTTTTAATTTTTATTTTTTTTGTCAAAAAATCCGGGGGGGCCCAGCCCCCGTTTGAGGGGTCCATTTTTGTATACAATAATATGGAAAAATATAGAAAAATATGCCTTCATATACTTTTTGTATAACTCAAATATCATATGCAAAAAATATAGAAAAAATATACAAAAAATATACAAATTATATAGTTTTGCTTTTCCTGGGTAATTTTAAATTTTTTGCGTTCTCAAAATTTATATATATAATTATATATATTATATATAATTATATATAATTATATATAAACTGGTCTCCCAAAAGAGTTGGAATTTAGCGGTAATGAAAAATTATATATAATTATATATAATTATATATCATTTATGTATAATTTTTCTTCGAGCTGAAAGACATAAAGTGCAGTCCCCTTCAAAGAGCTAAATCATTTCATTTTTAGAAAGATTTGAATTTATCTTTATACGTTTCATGCAACGGCCTTTTTTAAAATATTAATATTTTTAAGACCTTTTTACGCATCGCCTTTCTGAAGAAAAATTAATTTTAGTTCATCCAGGAAAAGAATTAACTTTTTTTTAAAAAAATGTCAGTACTTGTTCTGGAATGTTATCTATTGTAATTTTAAATTCAAAAGTCTCGGCATTGCCTTCTTTATCATTGTTTCCGAATGATTTAAAAATGGAGAAAAAGGTAGGGAAGCCCTGGAAGGTCAAGTATTTTTATTGAGTGATATGCATAAAAAGTAGTACTTGCTTTTACTTCGAAGCAAATGCTTTTACTTCGAAGCAAATGCTACTCGAAGCAAATACTTTTGCTCGGAAAGCAAATGCTTTTACTCGGAAAGCAAATGCTTCTGCTTTTACTTTTGACCATTTACTAAACACCTTTTACTTAGGAGCTTTTGCTTAGGACCTTTTACTTAGGACCTTTTACTAAGCACCTTTTTTTTAGCAACTTTTGCTTAGGATCTTTTGCTTAGGACTTTTTACTAAGCACTTTTTACTAAGCACCTTTTACTTAAAAACTTTTGCTTAGGATCTTTTACTAAGTATCTTTTGCTTTGCACCTTTTGCTTAGGACATTTTGCTTAGGACCATTTATTAAGAACCTTTCACTTAGGATCTTTTGCTTAGGACCTTTTACTAAGACTCTTTATTAAGATATGGTTTTCTCGTCGTATTATGGTTCTTCGCCCTTCGGGCTCATCACGATGTATTTAGGCTCTTGGCTGAATGAGACAGCGGACGCCGACGAGGAAATCCGAACTTGAATTGAAATAGCCAGATCGGCATTTATGCGTATGTGGAATGTGTTATGTTATCGGTCTTTAAAACTATCCGGCGAGATAGTCGGAGATATTTCAATTCAGGTTCGGATTTCCTCGTCGGGGTCCGCTGTCTCATTCAGCCTAGAGCCTAAATACCTCGTGATGAGCCCAAAGGTCGAAGAACCGTAATACGACGAGAAAAACCATATATTAATAAAAGGTCCTTAGTAAAAGGTCCTAAGCAAAAGGTCCTAAGCCAAAGGTACTTAGTAAAAGGTCCTAAGCAAAGGATCCTAAGTGAAAGGTGCTTAGTATATGGTCCTAAGCAAAATGTCCTAAGGAAAAGGTGCTAAGTAAAACGTACTTAGTAAAAGGTCCTAAGCAAAGGATCCTAAGTGAAAGGTGCTTAGTATATGGTCCTAAGCAAAATGTCCTAAGGAAAAGGTGCTAAGTAAAACGTACTTAGTAAAAGGTGCTAAGCAAGAGGTGCAAAGCATAATATACGTAGTAAAAGGTCCTTAGCAAAAGTTTTTAAGTAAAAGGTCCTTAGTAAAAGGTCCTAAGTAAAAAGCTCCTAAGTAAAAGGTACTCAGTAAAAGGTCCTAAGTAAAATGTACTTAGTAAAAGGTCCTAAGCAAAAGCTCCTGAGTAAAAGGTTCCAAGCAAAAGCTCCTGAGTAAAAGGTCCCAAGCAAAAGTTTTTAAGTAAAAGGTGCTTAGTAAAAGGTCTTAAGCAAAAGCTCCTGAGTAAAAGGTGCAAAGCAAAAGATAATTAGTAAAAGGTCCTAAGCAGAAGGTCATAAGTGACAGGTGCTTAGCAAAAGCTCCTAAGTAAAAGTTGCTTAGTTATCCTACATAAGTAAAAGGTCCTAAGAAAATGGTGCTTAGTAAAAGCTCTTAAGTAAAAGTTCCTAAGTAAAATGTGCTTAGTAAAAAGTCCAAAGCAAAGCTCCTAAGTAAAAGGTCCTTAGTAAAAGGTCTTAAGCAAAAGCTCCTAAGTAAAAGGTTCTAAGCAAAAGCTCCTCAGTAAAAGGTCCTTAGTAAAAGGTCTTAAGCAAAAGCTCCTAAGTAAAAGGTCCTTAGTAAAAGGTCTTAAGCAAAAGCTCCTAAGTAAAAGGTCCTTAGTAAAAGGTCTTAAGCAAAAGCTCCTAAGTAAAAGGTGTTAAGTAAAAGCTTCTAAGGGGGATTCCGCCTCTAGCGGAATAATTTTGCGTCGGAAATCCCCAGTAAAAGGTGTTTAGTAAATGGTCAAAAGTAAAAGCAGAAGCATTTGCTTTCCGAGTAAAACCATTTGCTTTCAGAGCAAAAGTATTTGCTTCGAAGTAAAAGCATTTGCTTCGAAGTAAAAGCAAGTACTACTTTTTATGCATATCACTCAATAAAAATACTTGACCTTCCAGGGCTTCCCTACCTTTTTCTCCATTTTTTAAATCATTCGGAAACAATGATAAAGAAGGCAATGCCGAGACTTTTGAATTTAAAATTACAATAGATAACATTCCAGAACAAGTACTGACATTTTTTTAAAAAAAAGTTAATTCTTTTCCTGGATGAACTAAAATTAATTTTTCTTCAGAAAGGCGATGCGTAAAAAGGTCTTAAAAATATTAATATTTTAAAAAAGGCCGTTGCATGAAACGTATAAAGATAAATTCAAATCTTTCTAAAAAATGAAATGATTTAGCTCTTTGAAGGGGACTGCACTTTATGTCTTTCAGCTCGAAGAAAAATTATACATAAATGATATATAATTATATATAATTATATATAATTTTTCATTACCGCTAAATTCCAACTCTTTTGGGAGACCAGTTATATATAATTATATATAATTATATATATAAATTTTGAGAACGCAAAAAATTTAAAATTATACATAAAATCTACTTATATATAATTATATATAATTATATATAAATTATATATAATATATATAATTATATAAATTATATATAAATTATACATGATTATATATAATTATATATAAAATATATATAATTATGTATAAATTATATATCATTTATATATAATTATATATAAATTATATATAAATTATATATAATTTATATATAAATTATATATAAATTATATATAATTTAGGACGTCTGCGTCACATCAACCCAAATATGGTTTGCTTGATCATTTAGCAAATAAATTCGCATTCCCGATAATGTTTTTTATGTAAGAATATGAAGTTTAAAAAAAAAAAAAAACAAGGCTCTTAAACGGGTGTTTCATAAATATTCATAGCTGACGATAAAATTAATTCGATTTGCAAGCATTTCTGGATTTTAAGATCCGGCTTGGTTTGTTTTTTTTTAGAAATATAACGTGCAGCATGTGGTTTCATAAAAAAGAAAAAAAAAACGAATAGACTGAAAGGTTTTGCGGTGCTCACGGTTCAATTTTGGAAAAAACTTTTATTGGAGTTTCATGATTTTACCATGATTTCAAAGCTTCTTGATATGATGAAATGGCTTTAAGTGGTATTTTTTTCGGATCTTAGAAAATTTAGGAAAAATTCAGTTTGAAATCAATAGTACTTCAGACTATTATGAATTATGCTGTGCACTGGTGCATTCGTGTCTGGCCGACTTTGCATTTCGTGGTTTACAATACAATTTTTAATTGCTTGAAACGGTTAAAAGTGGTGTGATATGGTATTTACTTACTAAAAAAACTTTAAAATTATTTTTTTAAAATGATTTATAATTTTCCTTCAAGGGACAAAAAAAAAAGGCCCACTTCGAAAGAATCAGATTCCATTTGTTTACATTATACTTTACTCCGATATTTAACTTCCCAGATACCAAAGTCTATCCAATCCCAAGGGCGTCTTCAGGACGTCATGAGGATATTTATTGGACGTCCATTGGATTTACCTATGTCTGTAACTGATCCAAAAAGCGTCCTTTGGACGTCCTATGGATATCCCATAAATTTGAATATCCTGTGGATATCTAATGGACAATCCACAGGATGTCCAATGAATTGAAAATGCTATCTGGGTTTTTATCAAGAGAATGTCATCAAAAATATGGCATCTTTTTCCAGCTTACTTTCATGAAACCTGAATCTAGTCCTCTATTTTTTTAGGACAATCCAAATTGCACAAATATCATATATGAATGTATGATATTTGTGCAATTAACAATTAACTTAACTGGTAGAATTTAAAAAAAATTAAAGGCTTATTCAGTTGCTAAATGCTTTTTGTAGGGAGGTTTATCTGGATTCACCTGCACACTGCTTCCCCCCCGTCTTGCAGGGTGTCTGTAAAACTCATACCCTCCTCCAGTATTTTAAAACAGCTCCTATTCTCTGGTAAAGAAGCACCTATAGCTTACTGTTTTTTTAAAAAGAATATCCCCCCTAAACTCCAATAAGTATTTTGTACTTTCATTTCAAACTTTCAGTAGATTCATGCTGCAAAGAGCGTATTAATTAATTAATGGACCGGAAGTACGTGGATATTTTTACGCTGCATGCATTCGAACTAAAAACGCGACGACTTTTTTGCAGCGTATCCAAACGAATCTGCATATTTTATGAAACGTCAATGCGTACTGTCGAGTAAAAGAGCTGTAATACATTTATATCATACCAATCGCATCATATTTATTTTAATATATTCAGTGATATGGTTGAATAACATTCAGGAAAATTTAGGTTTGATAACTGAAACTTGTTCTGTATAATGTCTCTTATTTCGCGAACTCTCGAATTTAACAGGTCTCACCCTTCTGAATTTGATCCTGGATCCCTAGTACACGTCTAAACCCTACTTTTTTTTCCAGGTTTTTCACTTTAATTTTTTAATCTACGGGGAAGGTTGCCGAATTGACCTTAAAAGTGGCAAAATTCCCATTAAAAGCAAAAAAATCAAGTTTTTTTTTTTTTTTTTTTTTTTTTTGTGTATGAGCAGTTTTTTCTTATCAAGAATACTAAGCTCATATTTTCCTATAAGCTTATCTGCTCCGGTTTTTGAATCAGAAGAAGCCAAAATATGAGCATAAACTGAGGACTTGTTATATTTTGTGACTTTACGGAATCCCCGTGTTATGTTTTCCAGTTGTAAAAACGGAGCAGTTTTTTTTTAAAAAAACGGGCTTTAGATTCACGATTTTTATAATATTTGGAATAGCAAATTACAGTTTTTTTTTTTCGAAAAAATTAATAGTAAAAAAAATAAAAAATAAAAATAAATCTTTTTGTTCTTACGGAAATTTGCTAATCTTTAAGCTCAAGTCGGCCCGGTTTCCGACGAGTAAAAAACCTGAAAAAAATTAGGTGAGCCAGGGATCATGCTGGTGTGTGAGGCATTTAAAATATTCGCGAAATATGGGACACATTCATTGATTCATAGAAGCGTGTGAAAGTATATAAGAAAAAGTTTCAGATGCGTTATTATTATTTATGGCTTGGAATAAATGAGAAAATATCAGACTTGAACTTTTCGAAATCGATGTTTTGATTAAAATACAGGAATGAGAAAAAAGAAAAGGAAAGCCCTAAAAAAGTAAAATAAAGTCGGGAAAAATGGTAGTAAAAAGCCCCGAATTAATAGAATTTTATGAAAGTAAAAAAAAATCCGATTGAATCTTTATGGAAAAAAGATAGGTATGCCCTCGCCCGTCCTCCAGCACATCTCGGTTTAAGTGGTGCAAAGTTTTTTTTTTTTTTTTTTTTTTTTTGACACCAAAAAATTCGAAGAATGCAATCTTGCACTCTCAAGATATGCAGACTTGAATAGAGTTATTCTGACAAGGTTTTAAATCATGCTTCCTATATTGTAAAAAATGTGGCTGGCAGAGACAAGAAAAGACGGGAAAAGTGCCAAGGATGAAAATAAAGAACTCGATTCTGTTATAAGACTTAATATATGTTGGGTTAACAACTCAAGCAATCGTGTTTAAATGATCCAGATATCAACCAAAATTCGGATATTGATGGAGATCCTAACAAGCTTTTCTGAGAAGTTTCCCGGCACAGTGCTCCTGAACAAAATACAATCTGACTAAAATGCCAAAAAAAAAAAAAAACTGGTAATGAGGCTTTGTTAGGAAAGATGTTAACTACCAAAATCTACTAAAATGAAAATCTTATCTGATCGCCCCCACCCCCTGCAACCCCCCTGGCCCCTGAAGAGTTTTTTTTTTTTAACCAAAATTTTTAATAGGGTTTTTTTTTTATGAGCCTGTCAATTTTGAGTACAATACAATAATAATAATAATAATAATAATGCTACGTAGCCTAGTACGTAGCACCCTCGACTCTCACACTCGAGACCCGTGCTCGTGCTTGATCCGATGCTCGCTTAAGTCATAGGAGTGAAACCATACTTTCTAATTATTGGATTTATGGTACTTAACCTATGCAAGAATAAAATATCTTACAGAGAGAGATTTTATGATAAATCGTAAAATCTTCTTCTTCTCTGGCCGACCTGGTGGCAGTGAATGCCAGGCCTACCCCTCACGCACTCGTTCCGAAGGGTTTGGACTAAGTTTCCCCCCTATCTCGGAGGAGCATATCATTAAAAAATGGCGCTGTGTACTTCGTATGCACAGGTCTCGGGTATGTTCTAGAGTGCTGACGACACGGGATGGCATCCGCAAAACAGTCATCTGGCTGTTAACTCACCGCTGACCGCCAACATCTGAGTCATGTGAGCATAATCCCAGGGAAAATTACCGCCGTGACTTGCATTTAATATAAAAATAAGCTCAAGATTAGGTGTAGTTTGGGTTAGCAACATAATAAAAATGATTGCTTCCCCCCTCCCAAAATCCATATCAACGTGTAAATTTCGTGCAAAAATCCGAAAAAGTTCAATCCCGTTGAGTTAGTCGAGCTAAAAATCATAATCATGCAAGTCCGTAAATGTTGTGTTTGCCAAAAAAGCCCACACATTTATATGGCGACCCCTGTACGAGGGAGCGAAAAAACCGAGATAATAATAATAATAATAATAATAATATTTTTCGAGGCTTGTTACATATCGTAAGAAAGCTCATTGAAAATGCTTGAAAGTAAAACTTTGCCAATTTTTATATCTTTTACCGGGACGGAGATATCGTCGTTTGAGAAGTAAAAAATTAGACCCTTAATTTTGGGCTATTCAAACGACAATATCTCCGTCTTGGTAAAAGATATAAACCTCTGCAAGGTCTCATTTTAAAGCATTTTCAATGGGCTTTCTTATGATATGTAACAAGCCTTGAAAAATATTTGAGGGGCCGGGGGGGGGGGACGATCAGATAAGATTTCGATTTTAGTGGATTTTGGTAGTTAACATGTTTCCTAACAAAGCCTCATTACCAGTTTTTTTTTTTTTTAAATTTTAGTCAGATAATATTTTTGTTCAGGAGCACTGTGCCGGAAAAGTCTTTTAAAAAACTAGAGAAACATTATCAGTGATGATACTGCTCAATAAAATAACAGCGGAGTCATTTTAGATTAAAGAGAGAAGGTTTTTTTTAGACAATTCTCTGTTTTCCTAACCCAATTTGCACATAAGAAACAATAACTAGCGTGCCGCGAGTATTTGTTGCGGTTGCTTTGCTTAAACGTAGCTCCGCATCAAAGGAGGGGCGACTGTACAACAGTAAACAATTATTTATTCAGTTCGGACTCGAACTTTCAGAAAAAAGTAAGCAAATACCGTGTAGCTATCCGTAAGGCAAAAACAAATTGTTTTTAGTTGTTTGAATTTTTTCCGGTTTTTTTTTCCACTCTCAAGATATTGGCTCTATTGCCTTTTCTCCCCTCAAGATATGGGGCCTTAAGTTTTCTCTTCGGTTGACGTCCCTAGTCGTTAATGTTGCATTAATTTTCATAATAAAACTACTTTAATTATTTATTTTACAAAGTGGAATTTTTAAAGATATTTATTTAAAAAATGTTATGAGATCATAAGTCAGAAAAACATGATATCCTGTTTTATTGTTGAATGCTAAAGTAGGTGAGACTACCTCATCGGGGATTTCTTCTAATTTTTTGACTAAGAGATGAGTAATGAATATACAGTAAGAATGAAATCTATAAATAGATATGTAAATATTTTGGCGCCGTTAAAAAAATTTCCACGGGCGAAAATCATTTTTTTTTCCAAATCAGCTGGAGGTACCCACTCAATACTTTTATTTCGCTTAAATTGTATTTTATTGGTTGGTGTCATTCTTAAGAGGAACGGGTGAAATTGAAAATTATACCTTTTCTCCTCGAGATAAATATTCCCACATAGGTATTGCCGATCCATAGATGGACGGAACTAAACACACCGTAACCACAAAAATAGAAACACTAAACATTTTGATATTTTTTTTTTTTAAACTTTAATCCTCGTGCGATAAAGCCGACATTAGAACGTGTACTGACTTTAAACCGGACAGGTAGATCAGAATCATCATTCATTAACATCCTTATCCTTCTGTGTAAAACCCGATAACTCCTCTCTCCTCCGTCTATAATATCATTAAGTCTTTTTCCGTATTAAGAGTTTTTAAAGAACCGTCTTAATTGGATATAAAATCGGATTATTTAATTTTTTTTCTGGATAAATGCCATTCGACATTTTTCTCTCATCAGGAAGTTTTAGTAGAACTTGTTAAATTGAGGTTAAAATTAATTATGTAATTTTACTTCGAAATTAACAGATATTGACCTTTGGAGGTGTTATAATTAATCTTGAAAAAATAAAGGTGGATGAAACGTTTTGTTTTTACACGCAACCTCAACGTCATTACCATTAGCGTAGACCTGAAGTTTTACCATATGAAATGAATGCAGTGACGACATGATTCTTCTTTTTTTTTTTATAACTTATTATTATTACATACTTGTTTATATTTATAACAAGGTGGGATAATAGTTAAGGTGAATATAGTTTAAACCGAGACACGCGCTCACTGTAAACAGCCATCTATGACGTTTGGAAAAGAAAAGTGAAGGTGCCTAAAGCTTTTTCCCTCGCATATTTTTTTTCGGGTTTACGTAAATATAAATAATTGAGAATAGGATCGTGAGTTTTATCTGCGTCAGAATTAGCCTTTACCTGTCGAGGAATTTTTTTTTATTTTTATTTTTGTTCTTGTTTTCCTCTAAAATATTTTTTAGATTATTGTAGCGGGAAAAAAAAAAATATTTTAGAAAAAATCTTTACAAAATCTTATTTCCGTTTGGAAGCAATTCCTGAAATGACAGAAGACGTCCTCCATTTAATAGGGCGTCCAATAAGTCGCGCATTTGGCCTCGACCTGTGTTTCAAATCAATCTAAGAAACGTTCGATCCATCGAAAAAAAAAAAAAAAAAAAAAAGGTGATGAAACGACATCACGAATCAAGTGACATCATTTCATGGGATTTTTGTGACACTTTGACCTCTCGATGAATTTTTTTTTTGTTGCAAATTCAAGAGAATATATAAAAAATTATCCTGATCGATAACCTGTAAAACACAATAAGATGATGGTATAGCAATTTTTTTTTTTTTTTTTTTTTTTTTTTTTTTTTGACGTACGCCTACATCTTGGGGCTTGGTCCTGGGGAAATTTGTCTGTCCAGGTTTCCAAGTGTCCGGTGTCGCAATGTTCGCACCAAAAATTAAAAATTTTTGTAGACTGTAATTTAAATTTTGACTAATTTTTTTTTTTTAACTTTTGACCTTCTGTAAATTTTTAAGAAACTTAAAATTGCTAAAGCCACTTTTTTTCAACTATAGACCTTTTTTTATCAATAATTTTAAGTCTTTTTCGTCGAGAAATTCGGATTTTTGGACCTAAAACAAGCAAAAAAAATGCCTTAAATTTTTGAAGACTTTAATTAAAATTTTGACTATTTTTTTTCAACTTTTGACTTTTTTTATCAAAAATTTTTAAGTTTTTTTCGTGCCAGGAAAAAAAAATTATATTTTTATCGAAAAATTCGAATTTTTGACCAAAAAGTTTTTCTTATTTTTTAAATTAAAATTTACAAGAAATTTTCTAAAAAAATTACAAGAAATTTTCTAAAAAAATTACAAGAAATTTTCAAAAAAAATTTACAAGAAATTTAAATTGAAAGTTAAAATCTTATTTTAAAATTAGACTACATAAACGAAAGCATAGACTTCGAAAATTTCTTGTAAATAATTTTAAAAAAGTTAAATTTTAAATAATGTTTTGACTATTTTTTTTTAACTTTCGCATGGGCGGACCTAGGGGGGGCTGTGGGGGTGCTAGCCCCCCCCCCCCCCAGGAAGCAGATATATAGTAAATGCAGAATTCTTGCCTTCCTAAAGAAAAAGAAAGAAAATATTCAACGAACGTACTTAAAATGTTTTGAAAAGCAAAAAAAAAAAAAATATTATTTAAAATTTAACTTTCTTTACTTTTTTCGCTATTCTGCTTCCTGGCGGGGGGGGGGGGGGGAAAGCTGGGGGACTAGCACCCTCCAGCCCCCCCCCCCAGGAAGCAGAATAGCCCCCCCCTAGAATTTTGAAAATTATTTGGCCTGAATAGGCTCAGCCCTCCCCAGAAAATTTTTTCCCCTATTTTTAGCGTCCGCTAGAAAAAAAATCTAGATCCGCCCATGAACTTTCGGCGTTTTTTAATAGTAAAATTAGACGACATAAACGAAAGCAAGGACTTAGAAAATTTCTTGTATTTTACTTTTAAACAAGTTAAATTTTAAATAATTTTTTTTTTTTTTTTTTTGCTTTTCAAAACACTTCAAGTACGTCCGTTGAATATTTTCTTTCTTTTTCTTTAGGAAGTTTGAATTCTGTATTTACTACCAAAAGAAAGCACAAATGGTTTCGTTATACATAATTACGATGTTCGCTTGAAATTCAACCTTTTTTCCCCCGGTCGTTTTGATTGACAAGTCGTGAAAAATCTCTCCATTGATAGGAAATTGTTATTTCGGGATCGCGTCCCTGACTTAGCAATGACCTTTCATTCAATCTGCGAATCCGACAGTATGGCTGATTGGACCCTGCGGAACTGGTATCAATCATTTCCACCAAGATTCGTGGATAATTACGGATGGTCTATCCACAGGTTTTTGCAGATATTTTTTTGCAAACGAGAAAAAAAAAAAGCTCATTGTCATTATCTCGATGATTTTGTAAAATAGAACGAATAGAGGAAGCGTTTCCGGTTCCGGGTCTATTCAAGCTAATCGGCGTTGAATTCCAGTGTAGGCGTCACTTAGTTGAAACCTCATTATAATGCATTATAAGGTATAAATTTACCGTGCATATACTGTATATATACTGTACATATAATCCTGGATAATTTTTTTTTGGACGTTTAGCCATGACTTTTATTTTTGTTGTTGGTGAATCATTTTTCGGAACTTTTGGCAGGAATTTCCCACAGGGGAGGAAAAAAAATAATTTGTTCTTTTTTTACGATGTTTAAGAACAATAAAATGCCGGTCAAGGTTGTTGTTCAAACAAAACATTAATTATTATAATCTCGTCCAAAGCGGTACATATTCATCCTCGTATAAAACATTTCATTTTCCGCTTCGGAAGCTTTTGATGGGAAATGCGAACCTAACAAACGAGAAAAAGATTTTTTTTTTTTAAGGAAAAGAAAATAACAAAAATATTTTAAAAAGAAACTTTGGTCAGTTGAGTTTAGGTGGCATTTTGCATTTAATTCATTTAAATGCCGGCTTCATGTAGGTACTAGTTTGACTTTGGTGCCAGTTAAATTTACGTGGCAGAAAAAAATCAGACTGGAATCTGGGGGCATATCCATACGTAGGACTATGTCTTTGGGGGTACTGTCCTAATATTGCTAAATTTAAACAATGAAACAATTTAAAAATTTTAAGGCATTTTTTTTGCTCGTTTTTGGTCAATAAAATTCGAATTTTTTGATAAAAATATAATTTTTTTCCTGGCACGAGAAAAACTTAAAATTTTTGATAAAAAGGTCAAAAATTGAAAAAAATTAATCAAAATTTTAATTAATGTAAAGGGGTTCAGAAAATCTTACGTAAGAATTTTTATTATTATTTATTGTTCAAAAAAATTCAAATGTAATATAAAAAATGGACATCCGCCTCCATTTTCCACCTTTTCTTTAAAAAAAAAATTCTCTAATTTTTAGAAAATCGTTTTTTGAAATTCTGTAACTTTTTTAAAATTGGCGAAAGAAAAAAAAGGGAGGTCAACGAAAATCTTAGGTAAGTTAAAGGGGGAGGGGGTCCAAAAAATATTACTTAATCTTACGACAGGGGGGAGGGGGTCGGAAAACCCCAAAAAAGTCTAAAAACGCTCCCTTACTTAGTGAATGGTTTTAAGGGGCATTCAGTTTTCGGTGCAATATGGCGTTATCAGCTATGAAATACGTTCAATTCCAATGTATAAATAACAGGCCAATTTTTTGACTCGATAGAAGAAGCCTTTTGAAGGGACAAGACTGGAAGCGTGGGGCAGGAGACTGTTATTGATATAGTCGTTATAAAATTCCTTTTTAACTTTGTGGAAGAAATTCAAAAATCGCAGCGAAAAACAAAAATTGAAATCGAAAATGTTAATTAGAAAAAGTCCTCCCACCGAAGGAGAAACGAAAATTCATTTAAGAAGGAAAATATCGGATCCAAAGTAGGCCTACATAATTTTTTTCACTATTCATTTTTAAGTTACGAATTTTTTTAATGAATGCATTTATTAAGGTGAAACTTATTTTTCTTTAATTAGTACACATATGGCTAAGTCGACATTGATATACAATAAAATTTTCTCGAAAACCTTACACTTCTTGAAGTACAATTTGAGCAAAAATGTTTTTTTGTTTTTATTAGTGAAGTTTAAATTATATTACACTTGTGTTTATTTAGCCTAATTTTTTCCAAAGTGACGTAATGCAATGCATTGTTAGTTTAATTTTTTTAAATGACTTTTTTACTTGTTTTGTAGATATATTTTAAAATTATTGACATTATATAGTTTTAAATTATAAATTATAATACGCAAACAAAAGAAATAAATTAAGAAGAGAATAAAAAAAAAAAAAGAAGTACCTTATGATTATGTTTATATTTGAAAATAGTTATATTACAAAAAAAGAAAAAGATGCCTATCGACTGCAGGTCGGAAGATTGACGTCAAAAAACACGTTTAATTCTATGAGAGACGCTAAAATTAAAAAAACCGCATACATAAGCAGGCAGATTTGTCCAACTTTCCGATCTAACTTGAATTTGTTTAAATAGAAAGTGACATATAGGAGAAGTAAAGAAGAAAGTAAAGAAATAGCACTATATTCAAGACCTCGAGAATTTATCCCGACGAAATGTTTATTCTTATGTACTGGAATAAAATAAGATTTTATAAGCCAGGGAAGACCGAGGCAGAGAAGAATATCGAACGTATTTGATCCGATTGAATTTGAGATTCCCATTGAACCATGACCTGCAATAGCAAATAAGACAAATCGATTTCTTTCTTTAATAATCGAACGATTATTTATCGCTGATTGATTTTTTTACAAACCTTGTTTAGCTACAATAACACTGGACACTGCTTCTGGAACGCTGGTGCCGGCTGCTAAAAAGGTGATACCCATTACTGAATCCGGAATTTTTAACGTATGTCCTAAAAAGTAAAATAAAAAAGTCAATTTATGGCGGGAAGAGGAAATAAAAATTATATTGCTTTTTTTTTTTTTTTTTTTCTTTTTTACAAACTTGCCTATAATGGTTATCATCCAAGCCACAACATAAGACAAGCTTCCGATCCATATAATGCACATGATGAAGGTCAATGCAAACAATTTCTTGTACCTAGGCCGCTCACAGTCTGGTATACTAATGAAAAAGATTATTCTCATGGGCCAAACAGCAACCCATATAATTTGCCGCCAGCAGGATTGTTTCAACGGCCATTCAAATAAAGGTCCAAACACAGTATCTGTTGACATACGTATACGCTACGATAATTATAAAAAAAAATAGCTATCGTAATTCTTAAAAACTAAAAATTCCTTATTTCTTTCAATCCTTCCTTCACCCCCAACCCCGCTCAGCGTTGCCAACTTTGCATTTTTCGGAAGTATTGTCCTTCCTAATTTTCGGAGAAGGGGCCATTCAAATATTACGTAAGCATCTTGGGGGAGGGGGTGGGGTCCGTATTAACCACCTTCGCCATAAGCTAAGTATGGCGAAATATCTTACATCCAGGGGGACAAGAGGGTCGAAATTTACATGCTTATGTAATACTTGTTGAAAAGTCCCAAAGACGCGAAGTAAAATACTTTTTAAAAATTTAACTGAGATTTCAATATAAATTTTAAATTTTGAATCACAAAATCTCTGTAAAGAATATTTTAAAATTGGTTAATTGCTAAGTAAGCGTTTAAGTATTACGTAAGACCGGAAAGGGGGGGGAGGGGGTACAACAAATCCTACCATTTCTTACATTGTGAAGGGGGAGCACGGTGGTGTTGAAAAAAAATATTACTTGACTAAAATGACTAGAAAAACTGCTAATGAGGCTTTGTTAGGAAACATGTTAACTACCAAAATCCACTAAAATCAAAATCTTACCTGATCATCCAAGCCTACCCCCGACCCCTCAAATTTTTATCAAGGCTTGTTACATATCATTTGAAAACCCATTGTAAATGCTTTAAAATGAGACCTCGCCGAGCTTTACATCTTTTACCTGGACGGAGATATCGTCGTTTGAATAGTCCAAAATTTAGTGTCTAATTTTCGACCTCTCAAACGGGCCTTCATATGATATGTAACAAGCCTCGATAAAAATTTTAGGGGCCGGGGGGTCGTGGGGAGTAGGCTTGGATGATCATGTAAGATTTTGATTTTAGTGGATTTTGGTAGTTAACATGTTTTTTAACAAAGCCTCATTAGCAGTTTTTCTAGTCATTTTAGTCGAGTAATATTTTTGTTCAACACCACCGTGGGAGATTCCAGAAAATCTTACGTTAGAATTTTTATTATTATTTATTGTTCAAAAAATTCAAATTTTATATAAAAAATGGACACCCCTCTATTAGCCACTTTTTCTAAAAAAAAAAAAAAAAAAAATTATTAATTTAAAAATAATTTTTTTTTTTTTTTTTTTTTTTTTGAAATTCTGTAAGACATTTTTAAAATTGGAGGACAAAAAAGGTGGGGGATCAGCTAAAATCTTACGTAAGTTAAAAGAAATCTTATTACTCTTAAGACGGGGAGGGGTCGGAAAACGCGAAAAAAAAGTCTTACGTAATACTTTTAAAGATTTGAATTGCCCCATCTGTATCGAAATTTAGAATTGGCAGCCCTTTTTTGTCAAACGCCTTAAATTAAAAGTTAATTTTTTATGCATAGAATAAGAGTTCAGCAGGAGTTCGTCATTAAAGATGGATGAACCTTTTCATGTCTGATATGCATCTTCGTCACTTTTTAGAGAAAATACTTTATAAATATGATGTAAAAGGTCTTGGATAACAGAATGCTAAATATTAAAAAGATATCGAAGCCCCCACAACCCCACATAAGCGGTTCTAGGGGGGCAGAATACCCTCTCTCCCCTCAGAATTTTGAAAATTATATGACTTGAGTAGGGTCAGTCCCACCCCTGAGAAAAATTCTAGATCCATCCATACTTTCCCACCCCCACCCCTTCCCACCAAAAACAAAAATCGTGATTGGATTGTACTGGAATTGCCCTTGCTTAAAATTTATTTAGATTTCATTTACCTTCTTCATCTTCGTCTGATTTTTCCTTTGCATCATCTTCTTTCACGTCCTGAATTTTTACTGTGCCGTTTTGTTGCTGAATTACAGTCGGTTGAAGCTGTACCTGCGTTTGTAACGCGACGTCATCATTTTGCAACGCCAACGTTTTACCATCTTTAGTTTCTGCATGAATAAAATTTTAAAAAAAAGAACGATTTCATTGATAGATAGATATAACTCAGCGCAGTAGTGTGCACGGTAGTATAATCATCATTTTCACGGCGTTTTATATCTCGCTATAAAACATTAACTTTTTGTTAATAGACTTACTCGTATTTGCTATGGTTTCCAGATCATCCGGAGAGGTATTGCTTATGCCTAAAAGCCGTTTTGCGCACCTTTGTATGGCTTTATCCCAATACATTATGGCAATGTAAACGATATATAAAAGGACGAGTATGAGAGCTTCGTACCATTCAATTCTCTCGTCGTGAATTATACAGATTAGAATAGCGACGGTAACGCCATATCCTAAGCAATCTCTAGTGAGCGGCCACCAGTCCAAGGGAACTACCTGAAACAAAAAAATATCGGTATAAATTTTTTTTTTTTTTTTTAAATGGCAAAACAAAGAAAATCACCAACCGTCCCAGCCCCGATGCCGCAACAACTTGCGACTGCTAATATATTAAATACGGCACTGCCGACTATCGTTCCTACGCCGATGTCTCCTTCTGTGATGAATGTTCCTATGACATTTACGAATAGTTCAGGTGCTGACGTTGCAGCTGCCATGAAAGTCGCTCCTGCCACATCTTTGGACATGTTTAATGCTTGAAGAAAGAATCAACAGAATTTAATAAGAAAGAAAATAGAAGACTAAAATTATTTGGTGGGGCTAAAAAGAAAGTTACCTTGACAGATCTTTTCAACGGCAGGAACAAAGTACTTATCACAGACTATAGCGAGAGCTACGAAGAGATACAAGGACGCAATGACATGGAGAATAACTGCACCATCTTGTCTTTGTTTTTCCGAGAAAATATCTTTAGGAAAATCATCTATTGCAGGTAAGGTGCAGTTCATACCAGCCGGACTGTGAGAAACCTGATCCCACACTGAAAGTACAAAACTGTTAATAACGTGATTTTTAGTGTTTGGATTACGATTTCTTAAAAAAGAAAGCTTAGATAATGAATGATTTAGTATTCCTATCGTAGCTCGGAATTTTTCTCTGGTGAGACTAGTGAGTTTGTCAGGAAATCAAGGTTGCTACCCCTTTGGCAGGCAGTGGGAAACTACCGAGCGGAAATTGCTACGTAAATCTTTCAAATAGATGTTCGGAACCGGCGTCAACCTCTACGTCACAAATACCATTGAGCTCACGCATATAGTAGAGTGCATATATAGAGTTTTTTTTTTTTAAATAGACAGATAAAAATTCGATCAATGGGCCAAGTTACTACTTACGTATGAAGTTATCGATAAAATTTTGAAAACTTCAATTTGACCATTTTCCAGTGTTCTAAACTTGCTTCATATTTTTTAGCGGTTTTTTTGGCCTATTTTCGAATTCTCAAGTCATTGGAAAATGGTCCAATTAAAGTTTTTAAACTTTTTATCGATAACAACATATACGTACGTAGTAACTGGGCCCTTTGATCGAATTTTTATCGGTCTATTTCGTAGGAAAAAAAAAGATGTGCTCTAAAGATCGAAAAATCGAGACTATGACAAATCCCCGATTGAGGTTTTGAATTTCGGAGGTTTGAATTCGGTGTTTTTTTTATTTATTATTTTATTTAATTTGTATTCTTTACTTTCGGGTTTTTGAAAATAGCAAAAAATGGTTTATAAAAGTATTTTTCAAAACCACGAAGTTTTCAGACTTTGCAAGGTTGGAGAAACAATTTATTAATTTTTATTTTATTTTAAAAAATTATTGAAAACCCCCGATTTTTTTCCTGAAAAGTTTAAATATAAAAAATTAACGCTAAAAATATACGGTCCTATAAAATAGTTGATTTCTTTTATACAATCGGAGTTTTCAATAATTTTTTAAAATTAAAAAAAAAAGTTAAATTATTTTTCCAACCTTTGCAAAGCCTCGAAAACTTCGTGGTTTTGAAAAATACCTTTATAAATCATTTTTCGGTATTTTGAAAAACTCGAAAGTAAAGAATACAAATTAAATAAAATTATAAATAAAAAAACCACCGAATTATAAATCCCCGATCGGGGTTTTAAATTTCGGTGTATTGCATGGGTTCCATTTTCCCATTTAAAATGCATGGGGATGAAAAATCCCCATGCATTTTAAATGGGAAAATCGAAGGGCTTATAGGCATGTGTTAGAGTAAAGATAGAGAGCTCAGAGTTTGCACACAATATTTTTGAATATTGCTTGGACAAAGGCAAAGGACTTAAGAGAAGGCAGGAAAGCGATCAGGATCTAAGAGGTCGTGCATAAATTACGTAAGCATGGGTTAGGCCCTTTTTGCACGCTTTATCCCATTTCGCCTATGCTTAGCTTATGAGTATGATGTCAAATTTGGACCCCTCCCTTCCTAAATGTGCTTACGTAATTTATGTACGACCCCTAGGACTTTTGTTGACCAAAATAAGCAGACTAGCAGAAATCTACCATAGCAATTATAGGAGTATGTAATGGGTTACTCTTATATATAAACTCTTATTCATTGCATCATCAATGTAATACAAATAAGATTTCTAAAAAATGTCTTTCTCAAAATTGTGAGCATCAAAATCCATTGTTGTCTTCTGAACCAGTTGGCACCACTGCCGTGGGAACCTTAGATAATAGAATTCATAGATAGGACAATAGCTTCAGAAAATGTACATATGGACATCCATAAGCTAAACACGAGGTAGGCTCAATTTTTTGGACCAAAACAAACAATGTAAAAAGAATAGGAATGTCCGATCTATGGATTCTATTATCTACTATTATCTAAGGTAACCGAAGTGGGCGTATATCCATTTTTCAGTTGGCACTTGTCTTCTATTTTTAACTTATGTAAACAAAGATACAATTCCAGAATGGACATACGCCCATTTCGGTTACCACGGCAGACCAGTGAAGGTGTAATTCAAAAAATTATGTACACAGTAAAAAATTTTGTGTATTTTTAACAAACCAAGTCCACACACTCTGTACGATGTAACTCTTTTTATGTTAATTTTGACACACGTTGCTAGGCAATATTTACTGATTGTGTTATTATTTACAAATAAAAATGTGTGGACCATTTTTCAAATATAGATGCTGCTAAAAGTATACACAAAATGTTTTACTGTGCATCTGACTGTAGGTTATATCTCTCGCTTTTATTTGTGTTGTATGTCGTTTATCTAACCTTTCTTTCTTTCAGTTCAAACCTTTTCAATCAATAACTTTCATTAGCACCTTAAGGAAAGAACTATTTTACGATGATTAGGCCTAGTCGGTATTTACGCCCTTATGGGATTAAAAACAATTTTCGCCACTTGGTCCTTCCCATCTGATTAACCCGGAAAGAGGAAATCATATTCTCTTATTACGAATTTTGTTGGATATAAAACTGAAATATGTTGAATGCTTTTTTTTTTTTTTAAATTGTGATGTAAGAAATTTAACGCAGATGGTGATGTAGAAGAATGGATCAAAAAATTAAAGTTAGTCGACAAAAGCACGGTTATCCCGATATGGAGAGTACCTAGAACGTAGCTTTAAACGGAAGAACCGAAAGCATAATTACAGCAATTTGATTCCTACTGCAATGTTATAAACCAAAAAGAATTTAAAAAAAGTCGCAAATCAAAATCCGATGTACGTACTCAAGAGTAAACTTGTTATCTCTTTGTGGCAGAACTTTGTGCCAGCTAAAATTCAGCGACTTTTTATCTGCTTTATACTTTTTTTTAGTCTTACTTGCTTACTAGCGTAGTTATCTCTCACATATACTTATTTTGACTATGTCACTCTATTTACAAGATTTTTCTTTATACTGTGCAAAGATAGGATTTTCTTAATGAGGGGGCCTGTAAAAAGAAGTCAACATTATTTTTCATACCGCAAAAAAAAGTCACAAATTCCAGGTTACTAATGAGTTAGAGCAATTACGATTTCCTCTTTTTTTTTTCTCCATACGATTCGACTTCAAGTACGACTGCTTTTTGTTCCGATTTTTTCCCTTTTTTTTTTTTTTTTCTTTTCGCGCTTAATTTTTCGAATAATTTCAAATACAAAGATGAGTGAAAAACGTGACACTCCACGCTTCTTTAAAAGCTTTTGCCAGCTATATATTAACTCGTTAATGCTTTCCTTTACACTTGGCGCTGAAATAGTTGTCATTTCTTGTCTTCACCTCAATAAGCACGAGCAAAATGCCCATTTTCACTCCCGAGACATTCGCGTCTAACTTATTAAATTTTTACTACCGCAACATTTAGAGAAACTAGACTTAACCGGTATATGTAGGACGTTAATAGGTGTGTGTATCACCGTAAATCGAAAAAAAGAAAAAAAAAAGCCTTTTTAGCTTATTAAGTTTATGGAAAATAAATTAATATTGCAGGTAATATTGTGAACAAAATTTTCAATTTTCCTTACTGACTAACAAATCTTTTTATCCATCCACAAGAGCGATTGAACTCGTACAAAATAGCATTGACAACTCCTCCCTGACAATGGTTTTAGATTATAAAAAAAAATTTGGGATAATAAAATCATCCTGACCTTAATATTTTTTTTTTATAAACGGAGGGCGGAGAATATGTTTTAATTTGAAGAGGTCGAGCTTTTAATTTGGTTTTTCGGAAGGTTTGTTTATGACGTGGTCACATAAGAATATACGTCACTATAAGTGATCCTTTTGCATTTCTTATTCTAACACATGTAACCTCGGGTGTACAATGTCATTAAACGTAATTTAACAATCTGCCAGGACGTCATGATACAGTGTGTTTATAAATATTCATCTCAAGATTTTCTTCTTTTTCGGAGTCTTAAAGTGTCCATGCGTCTTTTACTTTGGTCCGCAAAGAGGGAATGTTAAAGGGACCTCTTGCATAAAAAAATTTAATTTTTTAATTAAATCGAATTAATTAAATTAAATTAAAATTTAATGGTTTTATATTTTTGTTACAGAAAAGGAAGATATAATTTCGGTAGCAATAAAATGAGGCAAAAGTACCAATCAGTTCTTTCTAAGGATATACGATTGCTGACAAAAATAGTCTGAGGAGAAGCATCGCCAATGTTATAGGGACAAACACACGGACTCAGTTTTAGAAAAGTATGTTAACAGGTTTGCTATTAGTTTAATAAAGTAGACCTATAACTTATCCTAAGATTCAAATTCAAATTCATATCAGTCACACAAAATTGAGAAAAATAACAGTTGAAAGAACCCGAGCATAAATTGTAAATATTAATTAGCGACCTAAGAGCATATGAGGTGCAGATCCAAAACTATTTGTATAAAAAAAAAAAAAAAAAAAAAAAAATCGACTAAGTCATTTTTGTTTGAAACGTTGAAGTTTAAAGTTATAAGTACTGGAAAAAGTTATAAGTAATAGTTATTTGTTTCTTTTTGGTTGGATAATAAGTAAAATTTATGATTGCGCCTAGGCAAATGAAATCCGAAAAATAACTAAAAAAACTGATAAATCGAAAGCTTCGTTTACCACGCACTTATGCTAAAAGCAAAATAGGTATTTTTATTACATTCTTAAAAATATTCCAAGTATTAACTAGAAATGCCGAGCATCATATTTATGCGGAAGCTGTTTATGACAAATTTTGAATTTCGTATCCATGAAATTTCGAAAAACGATTTTACTCAGATTAAAATTAAATGTCAAGAAACCATTTCCTTTTTACTTTGCGACAAAAAAAAAATAGTTACCTAAAATTTAATATTACTCTTAACGTTAGTATTGCTCTTATTATTTTTCTCTCTAACTCAGACACACAAAAATTTTGTGTTTTTTTTTCATTAATAAGGTCCTTTAAAAAAAAAAAACTTCACTTTTATTTTTATTTCATTCCCATCGTAGTTTTATTTAAAATAGCCCGCCCGTATTTTATTTAATTGACTGGTACAATAGTCAAATACTTTAATATGCCATTTGTCATGAATTCAGTTGATGGATTTACCTTTTTCAAAATCATAATCCATTGTTTAATAATATTTGAGGTACCCTTAAAGTTTAACATCACTTCAAACTGAAAGGAGCAGTAAATAATAGTCAATCTTATCACCACATTGATTGAACATAATGTACAACATACAGAAACGAACAGCGAAGGACTGAGGACAGTTTCACTCTAAATCCAATACGATGGCCAGACTATTTGTGAAACTCGGTTCGTATTTTCAGTCTATGGCGCCAAAATTTCAATTTTAATTTTCCGCATGTTTTTTCAACAAAAAAATAAATTGTTAAACGTAATTTTGCAATGAGAAAAATAACGAGCTTAGAGAGGCAAAGTGTCTTGTCTATCACCAGACAGTGGGTTTCCATGTCTACTGAGGAAAAAAATGTTTTTCTCGATACTTTAACGTTGTCGACCACATAGAAAGTTTTACCGTTTTTGCTGCCCTTCACTTCTCTTCATAGCAAATATAAACTTTTGAAGTTGGACTAGGGGTCGTACATAAATTACGTAAGCACATTTAGGGGGGGGGGAGGGGGTCCAGATTTAACGTCTTACCCATAAGCTAAGCATAGGCGAAATGGGATAAAGCGTGCAAAAAGGGTCTAACCCATGCTTACGTAATTTATGCACGACCCCTAGAGACTTTTCTTTTGTCTGTAAATATGGCGTGGCGCGCGCGCGCGCGCGCAAAAAAAAAAAAAAAAAAAAATTATTTTATTACGATTTCTTTCCTTTTTATAGTATACAATAGAAACTGTTGTTACAGCCCTGGTCGGGGCTGCATCGTATTTCTACAGATATTAAGTAAGCAAAATGTTTGAAATTACTGACCCCCCTCCCAAAAGCATAAAATAGGCTTTCTTAAAGATTTAGCTTAGCGTAAAATTTTCCTTCATGGTGGTAACTAGAGATCCTAAAAGAGATCGGCCATTCAACCATTTCCGGTTTTTCGATAAATCCGAAAAATAAATTTCTGTCTGAAATATTACTTTTTTTAAGTTTACAAAATGGTTCCTGACGGTTTATATTTACGTTCTTAATTTTCCAAAAAAATTTTAATGGACCAATAATTTTCAGGAGAAAAATATCGAAGAACCGGAATTACAGGTATGGCTAATCTCTTTTAGGATCTCTAGTGGTAACCCGCAGCCTAGTTCACAGCTCTAAATTTTTCTAAGTTAAAAACTAGTGCCCTCTAATCAGAAAATCATTGGCCGCCACCCTTAGGCAGGCAGTGGCAAAGAATCACTAAGCGGTAATTTTCTAGTAAATCTCTCAAAAAGAAGCTGTTCGGAACCGGCGTTAAACTGCAGGTCCCATATGCCTGTGAGCGCATGCGCACGTTTAGGGGAGAGATCACAACGCTCGTAAGAAAGTAAAGGACTAAGATTTTCATAGACCCCCCCCTCTCCGTAAATATGATGCCGTAATATGTTGACGACCCCTTGTTATTTTCTAAAAATTTTGCACGTGACATATGAAAAAAAAAGGGAAAAAAATCTAATATTTGAAGAAGTCTTCAAAAACTTTGAAAGAATCGCGTTATTTAAAAGGAAAAGATTCGATCTTGAAACAAAATACACTCTTTTGGCTTTACTGCTCAGAAAAGAGAAAGACTTCGTATAGAAATGCTACATAGTTATTATTCTATTAAAAGATTGTTTAGCTTTGTATCCCAGATTATGTGCCTTTTTTTTCTCCCTTTTGTCAAATTTTGGATTTTTATTACAATTTTAAAATCGAAGTACATTTTTAAAAGCCGCTTCCAAGACGTTGGATTTGTTCGGTATGTGTCTGTCCTTTAACTATAATTAACTGACTGCTGATTACCCTGAGCAATTGATTAACTGGCTGACTCACTGATTGATCGCCGAAAAAAAAATGTTTACTTAATTAATACGTTGCCGACTGAACAAAAAATGACCACAATTAGGAAATTCTTCCTTGTTCCCGAAAACAGTAAAAATACCTAATTATTAATTTTTAAATTAAGTAGAGATCCTAAAAGAGATCAGCCATTCAGCCATTTCCGGTTTATCGATAAATCCGAAAAACAAATTCCCGTTTGAAATATTAAAATTTTTAAGTTTGCAAAATGGTAGTTCCTGATTGTTTATAATTTACGTTCTTAGTTTTCCAAAAAAAATTTAATGGACCAATAATGAGAATTTTTACGGCAAACTAAATCCGCTAGGGGGGCTCTGGTTTCTATCATGGTAAAATGGCGGCCGGCTTCGGATTGGTCAATAAATATTCCCTTCTCATGTTAATGACATTATTAACCAATCCGAAGCCGGCCGCCATTTTACCATGATAGCAACCAGAGCCCCCCTAGCGGATTTAGTTTGCCGTAAAAATCCTCATTTTCAGAAGAATATCGAAGAACCGGAATTAGTATGGCTAATTTCTTTTAGAATCTCTAAAATTAAGCTTCTTATCAGAACAGGTAAAATCCGAAAAACAGAAAAACCCATGACTCAAAATTCAAAACCGACGTTATATGCTTTTGTTTGTATCTAAGCTCTCAGTCACTCAGTCGCTCGAAATATAACGAACCCCATTGGTGAGTCCTAGAATTTCGAGTGCAAGTTTCAACTTGTCTGAATTGTATGTGGAGAGCGGAAAATAATTTCAAAAGCATTTGCGGTCGGAAAGTTTTGATTTCCTTTTTCAGGTTCGTATTTGCTCGAAACTAGTTGAAACTTGTATTATAAATCCCAGGATCCACCAAAGAAGTTCGTCAAATAACTAAAATTTGGACTTTTTTTTTTTTCTGTAAATCGAGTATTAGACAAAGCAGCCATTTTTTTTCGGTATTCACTAAAGCCTACTCTTAATGCATATATCGGTTTCATTTGGATATTACTTTACGTTAGACCAAAAATTAAAAATAAGGGAACGTTCAAGAATTACGTAAGGTCAAAAGGGGGGAGGGGGTACTTGAAATTCTTACGATTTCTTACTTGGGGGAGGGGGGGGGGGAGTTCGGCAAATCTTATGTGAGAATTTCCATTATAACTTATTGTTCAGAATTTTTTTTTTATAACTTCAAAAAATTAATTTGTTTTATTTTTTTTCGAATATCAAAAGTAGAAAAATTGAAAATTTTTTTCAAAAAATTTTAAAAAATTAAGATTTATTTTTGATGAGATTTTGTGACAATTGTAGCCATCTTCAGGGATGAACTATAAATCTAGATTTAAGAAAAATATTACTCCAATTTAAAATTGGCGCTAAAAAGGGGGGGAGGTCCACGAAAATCTTACGTAATATAATAAAGAGGGGTCAAAGGAATCTTACTAATTCTTACGAAGGGGGGGAGGGGGTCCAAAAACCCGAAAAAAAGTCTTACGTAATACTTGAACGTTCCCTAATCCGACTAGTTAAAACTTTTAGGTGAATATGTTGACAAAATGTCTACACAGTCCGCAGCCCATTGCCCAAAAATCTTATAATGCGCAGTAAACTTACATTAAAAGCATTACTGGACCATAAATAATAAGAAATTTTTAAAAATTGATAAAAAGGTTACCAAAATTGTAACACTTCTTCACGAGAAAGGATTATAATTTTAAATCCTATCGGAAAAAAATTTAAGTTAACATAATTAAGCTATTGAAAAAAATTAAATCTTACCTTTCTTTGTAGAAAAGTTTGTTGGATTTTCGAAGCTTGATTCATTGCTCATGGTATCTAGGTTGGAAACAAATTTAAAGTTAACGCTTTACATAATTAAGACTTTCAAAAAATTAAACCTTCATACCTTCCCAGGTAGTAAAGTTTGTTGGATTTCCGAAGCTTGATTCATTATTCATGATATCTAGTTGGAAGCAAATTTAAAATTAACGCTTTTCACAATTCAGCTGAAACTCTCCACTCTTGTTTTTAAATAGCAAAGCGGCAATGCACCACATTTCAATATTTTCAGTTTACTTCATTTTTTTTTAAAAACCAAATATGAACAAATGAACCGCCATTTTCAGCTTTGCTGCAGTGTACGGTCGCAGTTCAATCAAAATTTCAAAAAACATCAGTGCGCATGATTAAAGGGTCTCTCGCGTTAACTTTTCAATTGGTAAATCGCGTTAATTTTTCTTTGGTAAATCTTTGGTAAATTTTGGTAATTCTTTCTTTTACAGCGGATCTACTTTAAATGCGTGATTGGTCAACCAACATTGCAACGATCTTGATAAACGTTAACTTTAGAATTGCTTTCAACAATAATGGTTCCGTCCGTAAGCCGTTGTCGATCCGCCCGAGCACAGGTGAATTTTTTTTTCTCCTACCAGGATTATCACAAAATTTAAGAAATAATTAGAAAATGTTATCGTAATGTAATCGAAGATACTTCAAAACTGACACAAACTCGCTCGTCATCCGATGTTCGCACTTTGTAGCTTCGCTGGCCATGCCACATTTATTCACACAATTTCGCACTACATTTATAATTTCGAGTTTAAGAAAAAAATAATTTGGATGAAAATATGCTTTGCGTCGACGAGAAAGTTTAAAATAAGTCTAAAATCATTTTAATTTAAATCGAATTTAAACCATTTTGCACCAAACTGATCCTTTACAACTTAAAAAAAAAAACAATCTGAATCTAGTCATATGCCGGATTTAATTGTTGCACACTTTCGAGCTACTTAGGTAGGAGGAGTCTTAAGGCGTCGGAACCGGCCGGAACGGTCATAAAGAAAATAATAATAATAGGATTCTTTAATTGTTTTTGATTGGCTCAAATTTTTGTGATGCGAATAGCGATTGGATCACGTACGAAAAATCAAAAATTAATAGACGTCTATTGATTTACGACATATCTTATATTCATAAATGATCAGTGACTTCACACCTTTATCAAAAATCGGACTGAGGTCACTTGGAGAGCATCTTCATTTACCTTACACGTAAAGAGATTTTTATAAAATATTCATTTCTCTTATTTTCACGGGAGCTTTTAAATTATCTGATCTAAATATTTAATTGGTATCAGTTTCTTAATATCTAGAGCCTGAAAATTAAAGCTTGCTAATAATTTTTTTTTTAGCTACATCCACGTGCGGAAAAAAAAATTCAGCAAAATGTTTGTGAGCCTTAAACTAGACCGGGCTTATAGCCAGAATGAAGAGCCACGGGGGTAGTTGGGCTTGTTAAGGAAGGCACTAGGAGAACGTTCAAGTATTACGTAAGACTTTTTTTCGGGTTTTTAGACCCCCCCATCCTTCGTAAGAATTAGTAAGATTTCTTTAACCCCCTTATTAATTATATTACGTAAGATTTTCGCTGACCCCCCCCCCTTTTTTTTAAACTCCAATTTTAAATTGGAGTAATATTTTTCTTAAATCTAGATTTATAGTTCATACTGATATCCCTGAAGATGGCTACAATTGGCGCAAAATCTCATAAACAAAAAAAACATTTTTACTTCTTAAAATTTTTTTTAAAAATTTTCAATTTTTCGAATTAGACATTCGAAAATAAAATTAAAACAACTTAATTCTTTGAAAAAAAAAAAAAAAAAAAGAATCTGAACAGTAAGTCATAATGGAAATTCTTACGTAAGATTTGCCAAACTTCCCCCCCCCCCCTTCCCCCAAGTAAGAAATCGTAAGAATTTCGAGTACCCCCTCCCCCCCCTTTCGGTCTAACTTAATACTTGAAAGCTCCCACTTCGTCTCCACTAAAAATTTTATTCCATTGTTCCAATTTTATTCCATTTCTTAAAAATCAAATAAATAGGAAAAAATTAAATAAAATAAATAAAACAAAAATTGCAACAAAAAAAAAAAGTTTTAGTGTATATCTTGACAGGCCAATGTCATAAAAAAGGAAAATTTTATTTTAATTTGAAGTCAATATCGAGTAGTTTTCTATAAATATTTCAAATAATGAATAATGAACACTATTATACCAGACCAGCAGGGTAGTACTTAAAAGTAGACGGTCAGCGATGATAAAAATTTTTATCATCGGACTGATAAAAAATATACTGATACCGCCCTTGCAAATTACAAGTTTACACTTTAGCCTGGCATTGCCATTTTTTTTAACATGCCAAATTTGACCGTTTGTTTATTATGGAGGACAAACCTCTTATATTTTTAGGTTGAATTTTTTTTTTTTTTTTTTTTTTTTTTTTTTTTTTTTTTTTAAAAGACGTATAATTAGGAACATATCTTTATATACGAAATAGGAGTCGTTGTAAAAAAAAACTTCAAAACCAGGTGTCGATATTTTTACCTTGGGAGTTAGGATCCTCATGTAAACCTGAAAATTGTTTCGCAACAATATGATTGAAGTATACAAAATGTATGTTTTACCTTTTTCAGTGAAGATGGGGTTATGTTGCAGTTATAAAGGAAGTAACTAAATATGAGGAGATGCGACTATCTAAAAAAATTCTGCAGCGCAACCGTTTTTGGAAGCAGCATATCTCGCTTTTATTTCTTAAAATGGTGAGTTGTTTCGAAAGTTTTAAAAGAGAATAGGGGCCGTCCATAAATTACGTAAGCAAGTTTGGGGGGGGGGGGCTCAAAAATACTATCTTACATGCTTACGCAATTAATGGGCGACCTTATAGGTTCGTTCATTTTACTGTTTTTAGTAAGAATAAGATTATTTTTGTAGTGTACCATGAATGAAGTGTACAAAAAAAAGTTACCACTTATCCAAACTTTTTTTTTTTTTTTTTTTTTTTTTTTTTTTAGCCTATTAACAGATATTATGCTGACAAAACTAAAAAAACAACCCTAATGATCGCTTAAATGGAAAAATTCTCTCATTGATTATGTCGCCGAAGATACTTAGAAGTAGAGCCGCGGGCACGTAAGCACCTTAAGGATGGAGGAAGTATTTAAAATCCTTGTTTTTTACAAAGGAGGGGAGATGAAAAAATTCAGATTTTTGTTTTAGGTAATACTTGAAATGTTCCTAATTGAGAACAAGGTGCTAGAGTGCGACTAAAAGCATCAAAGGATCAGGAGTAATGAAAATGGTGAACTTTAAGCACTGTACGAAAGCTATGAAAAATGGGCTGAAATATGATGTTAACTTAATATAAAGATGACCTCAGCAGAAGCATCGAAATATGAGCACTAGGGTGGGTCGAAAATCAAAAATTTTGAAATTTCAAAATGCCTGATAGCGCAATCGTTGTGGCTTATCATTTGTAAAATGTTTTCTTTTTCGAAATTTTTTTTTAAACGGAGTCTTGGTGGGGCGCAAGAGGGCCAATGTTCTGGAAAATCCCATAAAGGGATAAAAATTCGACTTTTGGATTTTTGTGAAAAAAAAGTTTCCTATCGGATTTTCAACGTAGATTTCGAAAATGAAATCTTTTTACGTGTAGCCTTTTCTGTTCTTGAGATACAGGCCAAGTTCGCCATAGAAATGTCAAAAGCCTAAAATTTCAATATTTTTTATCCTATTTTTTACAAAGGAACAGGAATAGGTAGACGCAAACCGACTTAAAAATCCGATAGGAAACGGAACTTTTTTTCACAAAAATCTAAAAGTCGAATTTTCATCCCTTATTAAGTTTTTCAAAACTTTGACCTTCTTGCACACCATTCAAGACTGCTCCTGTAAGCGACTTCAGCGTAACTCCATTTTGAAAACAACTCCAATAGAACCGTTGTTGACAAAAGCTAAACATCAGAAGGAAGCTATTGTTTACAAAATGGAGATTCGCTGAAATCGCTTACAGAGGCAGAAGACGCCTTTTAAAAAAATTTTGAAAAGGAAAAAATTTTTGCAATAGATAAACCACAGCGATTGCGCTATCAAGCATTTTTAAAAATCCAAAATTTTTGATCTTCGACCCACCCTAATGAGCACCTGTATGCCGTTTTACGAATCGACGGTTTTTTTTTCTGAAAAAATTAAAGTGCTAAGCTGTCAAACAATGTTTTGTCTTCTATGGTGAAATCTTCCTACAGTATAAGCTCCGAGCGAGCCTATACCGCGAGCCCATTCTTTTATAGCGATTTTTTTTTATAAATATACACTTAAATATACCTGTTTACCTTATACAAGCGTATATATTTCCATCACGCAATTAGTTCGCGGAAAGTATTGCTTTTTTATAAACTAAACATGATTTTAATGGTGGCGCTGCAGTCAAAGTCGCTCGGAGCCTATGTCCATGTTTCTCGATGCGGAGTTCATTTATTGTTTTGTTTTGGAACAAATTATAGAATTGAACAAGTAAATAAACTTTCATTATATAAAAGCAACACATTACTGCTCGTTTATATGCTCAAATGCTATAATTTGTTCCACCTTATATCATCCCCCCCCCCAAAAAAAAAAAAAAAAAAAAAATTGAAAAATAATGGACATATCAAACCACTGCGCTAAGGAGGGCAGTTCTTAGAAAAATTAGGAAAATTCGCTGGGCAAGCCCAAAGAAAATAATTAATGGTATTAATGAGGAACCACCCATCACGAGTTATTTATTTTCCCAGTATATTTATTTATTATTTAAAAAATTCAAGTGACTGAAAGTCACGCGTTTTTTTTAAAAAAATATTAAATATATGGAGCTTAAACAAACTTTTTAGAAAAAAATAAATCTTAGATAACGATTTATATTTCTGTTAGAGCACCTGTAAATCAATGCGGAGAAGCATGTAGTCAGTCAATGATGAGTTTATCCCTTATCTGTTTATTGATATCAGTCATTTTAATTATTTAATCATTTAAAAAAATATAAAGTTTACAATCATTTCATTACCGAACTTAAGCGAGGTGACATCTTTATTTTTTTCCTTTTTTTTTAAATTAAAAATCAAATTTAGTGTTTTATAAAAGTAAGAAGAAGAAAATGAACTTGATAGAAATAAATAAAAATGATAAAATTCGGACTAGAAATCAAAGAGGATTTTTAAAATTTAGAATTTTGTTAATTGGTTTGTTGTTTTTGTGTTATGTTGTGATCGGTAATTTTATCTCATCTCCTAAGCTTCCATTGAAAAAAAACACAGGTAAAAAATAAATTTTAGGCTTTTATTTGTCATTATTGTTATTATTATCATGATGATTTATTTGGAATTTTCCGTCCACATTATCTTATGTGTTCAATTTTTTTTTAGGTCGGTCTCTTCTGACTGTTAATAGCGACCATAATTGCACCCCACCTGCTATCGAGGATTTTCCTCCGGATATATTCACTTACGAACAACGAAGAAATGGGGCAGCAGTTCTTCATTTCATATGCGCTTGTTATTTATTTATTTTGTTAGCTTTCGTTTGTGATGATTATTTTGTACCCAGTATTAAAACACTTTGCGATAGTAAGTACCTGCAAATGCAGAAAAAAATTGGATCCTCTTTTTTTTTCTCTCTCTCTAAAATATTCAATTTATGCATGAAAAAAAATCACGGTATCTTATCTATTATCATTTTAAGAAGTCTGATGATGTTTACATAACCAGTCTCACATGGTCATGGATAATGCGCGGCGCATTTTTTTTTTTTTTTTTTTTAAGAAATAAAAAATGAATGTAACGAAAAGAGACATTATTTTTCTGTTGTCATGTTTCAGGGCTTGAGATGTCTGAAGACGTAGCTGGAGCAACATTCATGGCCGCAGCTACTTCATCCCCGGAATTATTTATAAATGTGTCGGGACCTTTGTAACGGAAGGGGACATTGGAGTTGGAGCGATAGTCGGCAGTGCCGTTTTCAATATTTTAGCTGTACCTGCTTGCTGCGGTTTGTTTGGCGGCCAAATTATCGACATTGATTGGTATGATTAAAAATAATTAGAAAAAAAAAAACGAATTAAATTGCAGAGGTTTCAAAAAAGAAAGAATCAATGTAATAATGGGATCCCTCCCGAAAAAAAATCAAGAAAAATCTTAAATGATCACGATTTTGATCACAAAAGACAGCCCGTTGATCATTTTTGATCGTTAGCGGTGAAAAATGATCTTTAAGTCGTTTTTGTCAGTGGCGTAGCGGAGAATCCGGGGGCCCTGGTGCAAAAATTTTAGAAATAAAAAATATTTTTCAAGTTTTTTTTTTTTTTTTTTTTTTTTCTTTTTTGAGAAATGTTGAGTGCAAAGTTTTAACATTTACGATTTTTTTCAAATTTCATGATAATTAAACAGTAATTTTGGGGCCCCTTCAGGTCGGGGGCCCAGGCGCATTGCATTCTCTACACCACTCTTTTTGATCAGTCCTAGTCTAAATGTTACTGTCAATAATTTTGATCGAAAACGTTCGCTTGCAATTTGACTACATGTAATCAACTTCGATCGAAACTGATCAGTTTCCATCTATAGAAAAAGAAATCGAAAAAAAGTCAAATTTGACTGCAAAAATTAGTTTCAGCATTTTTGATCGGAAACGCGACAAGGACGATCAAGTTTCCACCAGCGGATAGTGATCAACTGTTTGATTGAAATTGATTTTTTTTCGGGAGGGAGCGGATTAAGCAGTCAATTTTCGGAAATAATGATTGAACTATCTAAATTTTCCAACTCTTTTAGCGAGTTGCTGCTTGCTAATTTATAATCTAAATAGTAAGACGATTTCGTTTTTTAACTGCATTTAAGCCCTATCGGATTCAGGATTGATACTGTATTAACTAAAAATTGGATTTTGATCTGAAACTATGATTTTTGAGTACTTAGGCATGTTAGGAGGTCTAGCGAATCCTAGTCATTAGGATCAGTTCGGTTGCATTTGGTCTCTTCCAAGGAGTTTTTCTTCCCTCCTTAAGGAGTAACTTCCTCCATACTATAGGGGCCATTCAAATATTACGTCATAATTTTTTTGGACATTTTAGACCCCCTCCCCCTAATCATCTTTCGTCATCATTAGAAACACCCCCCTTAAAAATTACGTCATCATTCGCTACACTCCCCCCCCCCCATCAAGGAATTTTTTTCTTTTTAAATAAATCGACAAAGGGTCGTCCATAAATTACGTGAGTATGTTTGGGGGGGAGGGGGTCTCCGACAATCTAACGCCAATGTTAAATCTCCATAAGAGGAAGCCTATTTTTGCTTACTCCCAGGAAGGGGGGGAGGTTGATCAAAATGGGCCAAAAAAATGCTTACGACCCCCAAAATGCATTTATTTGTTAGTACGAAATATTAACATAAAACAAACCTGAATTTTGAAGGTGATTAAGTTTTAAGTTTCAAGTTAAAACGTATATGAAATTACTTATTCATTTGTTGGAAAATTATTTGAAAAAAATATCATACTTTTAAAGTTTCTTATGGAATTATATCTATATAGAGTAAATGATGACATCAGCATTACACCAATACCCCCCTCCACCTCGTCATCGTTCGTCATCAGTCGAACGACCCCCTCCCCCCTAAAATGATGACGTAATATTTGAATGGCCCCAATAATACGTCAGCATAATTTTGACAATTTTTGACTCTTTCCCCTTTCACCTTCGCCGATGCTTAGCTTATGGGGAAAATCGCTGATTTGGACCTCCTCAGCCCTAACGTGCTGGTATAATATTTGAATGGCCCCTACTAGCACTGTATCTGCATAACTGATTTCCAGATAAAAGAAAAGCAGCCTCGTAGCCAGGGGGGGCATAGGGTGGCTCAGCGCCCCTGTGAAAATGTTTGAGCCCCCCTGTGGATTTGAAATTTATATCCCAACTCCAAATCAAATTCTAATTTTAACAGGAAAAAAATTAATTATCATCCATTTCCCTACATTGTGTAAGACATAAAAAAAATTCCAGCCCCCCTGTATATGCCAGTCTGGCTACGGGCCTGAAGAGAAGAACAGGCCTGTAGTTTGGAAGGAGCCCCTGAGAATATTTTTAATCATATAGCGCGATCATGCATACTTTTTTGGCATTTTCCTATATGTTGTAAAAATAATTTCGAACCCCCTAGCCCCTTTCTTTTTTCAAGTCTCATTTTAATCAGATTAGCCCTGCCTTGCATTGGCCCTTTTGTTACCCCCTCCATACAGTTTTTTTTAAAATATGATGAAATATGTAATTAAATTGTAACAAAAATTTTGATTTTTTGTAGGTGGCCGCTTACAAGAGATTGTGTTGCCTATGGCACAACGGTCATCCTCCTTATTTTCATACTTCGGGACGGTGAAGTTATTTGGTATGAGGCTTTAATATTGGTTACATTGTATGTCTTCTATATTATTGGTAAGAAATTAGTTACCTGAGCATGATTTATGCATTATTTTTACATTAAACTTGTTTACGATTTCTTTCAAAATGCACCTTTCAGCCATGTATTATAATGACAGCGTCTCGAAAACCGTTAAAAACTTGATGAAAAAGAAAAAAAAGTACAAAGAAGTTAAAATCAATCCGGAAACTACTCCTTTACTGAAAAATAACAATGATTTAACTTGGGACGTAAAAGTTCAAGTTGAGGAAACTTCACTATCCACAAGTTCTGCTGCCTCGACTGATTCAACAGACACTTTAATGGACGGTAAAAGAAAAACTATAAGCAATTTAAAACATAAAAAAATTAATTTAAATTATACCGGTTATCATTTCTGAAATTACAGATGAAGCTCTGCGCACCATCCCTGACGGTTTTTGGTCAAAGTGTTTTTTTTTCTTCTCCTGGCCGATCGCTTTGGCATTATATTTAACGATACCGGATTGCAGAAAAGAAAAGCACCAAAAATTATGGCCGCTGACTTTCATTATGTGCGTTGCTTGGATTGCCAGCACTTCTTACATGGTGTCTTGGATGATCACTATTTTAGGTGATACCATTTCGATACCGGATTCGGTAATGGGTTTGACATTTTTAGCAGCTGGAATGAGCGTTCCTGAAGCTACTTCTAGCGTCATCGTCACTAATCAAGGTTTGTTATATTTTTCATTATATTCGACTTCTTATTTATTAATTAATTAATTAATTTATTTATTTATGAAATGTTAGGACACGGAGCGATGGGCATTAGCAGTTCTATAGGATCCAACACATTCGATATTCTCCTCTGCCTCGGATTCCCGTGGCTGATTAAAGCCGCTTTTTTTCCAGTTGTACCTGGCGAGCACATCGTTCATATAAATTCAGAAGGTCTTGGATATAGCGCTATGTCTCTTCTTACAACATTGCTTTTATTATATGGGTCTTTTGCTTGTAATAAATTCAAACTTGACCGAAAAATAGGGATTGTTTGTTTGTTAATGTATATTTCATTTTTAGTTTTTGCAAGTTTGGTTGAGCTAAATGTGTTTTTTGTGGTTAATTTACCAACTTGTGGAAGCTGACCATAATTAAATATATTTTTTTTCTTCTTTTTGTTTGTTTTGAAGGGAGCGGGCTTTTTGTAATAATCGTTTTGTTTTATTAATATACACTAAGACGAATGCATTACTTTAATGCAAAGTTTCATTAGATTTATTTTTCTTTTACACTTTAAATCCCTTATTGCCCATATTTTGCAAGGAAATAACAGAATCGTCAAATGTTACAAAAATCTCTAAATAATAAAAAAAAAAACTACACTAACATTAAAAATTTTAATTTGGTACTTTAATCATTGGCAGACTATCGTTTTTACAGGGTGCCCTATAACAAACAGTAAATCGTTATATTAAGAGGATTTCAACAGCAAAAGAAGAATTTACAATTTCTTTAGGCTGACGCTAGATGCCGCTAGGCTTTGTTTCTGTGCATCGTCCTCAGAACGACTCTTAAAGAGAAATTTATATTTTTTATAACGTCCCAATTTCAAGATAATTGCAACTGAACTCCTTAGTTTAGAGGTCAAGCCAGCCCGGTCCAAATAATAAGACAGGGGTTCGAGTCCTCGGTATCAAATCCTTTGAATCAAAATAAATATTAAAATAATAAAAAAAGACATGTACGTTCTTATGTACAATGCAGTGTAGTTATCAAATATAAATGACTTGCGATTATTTAAGTTCAAAATTTTTGAACAATTAACAATTTTTTTAAAATTGACTACGTCAATTTTCTTTTACAAGGATACGAGTTCCTCTTCATCTTCCTTATGTATTTTCTAACCACAGGAACACAAATAAAGGAATAATTTAAATAAAATAATTCCATGAAAAAATTGAATGTCTTTTCGCTTCTATTTCGCATTTCAACCTATTAATTAAAAATGTTTCTCCCAAATTAGAAGATCAAAGAAAAAAAAAGTTAATTAAATGAAAGTCATTTTACACAATTATAATCACAAAAAGAAAAATAAAAAGTTTTTTTTTTTTCTAATTCACATCAAATACAATGGCAGTTTTTTGAAAATATTACGCCCAGGAACAAACTTTGCGAAAAAAAATCCAAATAAATAAAAACAAAATAAATAAGAAATTAACTTGTACAATGCGGTGTAGTTATCAAATAGAAATGACCTTAGCAATAATTTAAATCTAAAAAATCTCGACTTAAAAATGATACCGAAAACGTTTTTTACTTTATTTTAAAAACTCGGTATCATTTTTTTTAAATAAATAAATAATTTAAATTGAACTAAACATTCTTGTTCACATAACTACGATTTACTATCGTACATCAATTCTTTACCAGATTATTTTTTTTTTTTCTATCAACTTTTATTACTTTCAAATTTCTAATGCTTTTTCAATATCACTTTCTAAATTTTAAGTACGGGTAAGAAAAATGAGTGCCGTTAAGAAGATCAGAGTAAAACGTAGAAAAAAAAATCAGAATGCATGGCAACTATTTAAACAAATGACGTTTCCAAAAAAAAAAAAAATCAGCAAAAAAAAGATACTCTCCAGTTACATACACGAAAAAGAAAATCATACTTATACGAACAAATTTAATTTTTCAAAAATTAAATTCTTCCAGAGAGAGGGGAAAAAAATTGGGGGAAAAATTAAGAAAAAAAAAAAAAAAAAAAAAGTAAAAGAGATAGACTAAGTACTTAGCAAAGAGGTAAAATTGAAAAGTTTTTTTTTTGAAAATAAAAAAAAAATTATGGGAAACGAAGGAGAGAGAAGAATGTATTGTCCTAATTTTTGTTGAATATTTTTGGTGCCTAAGGCGATTTCTACGCCGCTTTGACGAGTTTCATAAGTCCGTCAGTGGACATAGATTTTGGTCTTTCAATGGGAAGTCCTAAAGCTCTGTCCCAAACAAGGGATGCGAGGACACCCAAAGCACGGCTAACGCCAAATAAAACTGTATAATAATTCATTTCTTTCATTCCGTAATACTGAAGTAAAACGCCAGAATGAGCGTCAACGTTCGGCCAGGGATTCTTCACTTTACCAGTTTCCATCAAAATAGGTGGTACTACTTTGTATATTGTTGAAACAAGCTGAAAAAGGACAAATATTTAGTATTTTACCTAACTTTTATTTTTATAATTTTTTTTCAAATTAGTTTTAATGTTTACCTTAAATAATGGATCGTCAGGTAGATGTTTCAAACAGAATTCACGCTGAACTGTATACCTAGGATCTGTTTTCCTGAGTACTGCATGACCGTAACCAGGTACGACTTGTCCGCTTTTAAGTGTTTTCCAAACGAAATCTTTTAGAGTTTCTTCAGTGAAGTTAGAACCAAGTTCTTGTTGGACTTTGTTCAAAAATACTAATACCTGAAAAAAAAATTGATAAATGAACTATAAAAATAATGAAATGAAATAATAATAAAATATAAAAATAATTATAAAATGCAGTTCATTGTGAAATGCACTTTATCAACTGATCATTTATGTAACCAAAATATAATACTGAGCAATCCAAAGAGCTATGCTCATATTTTACACTTTCGCGCTTCTTCGCCCCCGAAAAAATTTTTAATTCTGTCTTGCGACATCAGGATCTGCAAGGGCTCTGTCGGAATAGTAGCATAGGAAATCTTAATTTCTATTTCAATAAAACGAAACACTTACTTCTTGATTAGCTAGACCGTGAAGGGGTCCCGCCAAACCGGTCATCCCAGCAGCGAAAGACAAGTAAGGATCAGACAAAGCCGAACCTACTAAATGTGTAGCATGGGCGCTTACATTACCGCCCTCATGATCACTGTGGATTGTTAAATATAGCCGCATGCATTCAATAAACTGCTCATCTGTGTAACCCAACATGGACGTGAAATTTGCGCTCCAATCTTTGGTGGGATCGATAGCACCGACACCCTTTCCGTCCCTATAGGTATTTCTGTAAATCGTTGCTGCAACTACTGGTAGTTTAGCAATGAGATCCATCGAATCTTCGTAAACGTACTAAAAAAAATAAAAAATAAAAAAGTAAATCAATAAAATATTTATAAATCCCATAAAATTAGATAAATCATATGATCTGTCGCTGTTCGAAAGGCATAGTGGTGAGGAATGATCACAGAATTGAAAGTCTAAGGTTCGATTCCAAGCAAGTCGGATGCTAATTTCGACAGTTCATGATTTTCTTTTCCAATTATTTATAATTACCTCCCAGTATTTAGATTTATGAATACCCTCGGAGTACGCTTTGGCGAATTTAGAATCGGAATTTAAAGCTATTATTGCAGAAGCAAACTGACTCATCGGATGCAAAGTTTGTGGGAAGTTGTTGAGTAAATTTACAACGTGAGAAGGCAATCCTGCTCGATTTGCCCATTCTTTTGACAGCGCTTTCACCTTTAAGCAAAAGAAAAAAAATATTGTTATAAAAACTTTTCAATATTTTATTTAAAAAAAAAAAAAATAGTAAATTACGTATCAGGTAGCGCATTGGAGGCCGAGACTGGAGTTTAAGGCCCGAACGAGCGAACCCCCCTTGGGGGTCCCCTCACTCCGTTCGGGCCGTAGCCAGTCGAAACCTGCAAGCACCTCCGTGCCTGATTAAGATATTTTTCATCACGATTTTTAGTTTCTGAGGCAGGCGAAAAAAATTCACTTATTCGATCAACAAAAATTATTTCCATACCTGAGCTTCTGTAGGTACTTCACCGGTGATCAAGAGCCAAAACAAGCCCTCTGGCAACGGCTCGCTGCCACCGGGTGCTTTAGGAAGAACTTTTTGGCATTCAGGAATTGAGAGACCACGGAAACGGATCCCTTCTTCGGGATCTAAAACTGAAGTTTCGCAAACCAAGCCTTTGATGCCTCTCATACCACCGTACATCTGAAATCAAAACAAAAAAAAACGAGTTTTATTACAGTCAGACCATAACCCGCTCTACGATGTTTGTATGAGAAAAAAAAAAAAAATAGCCTGTAGTGACAAAGATCAATTCGCATAAAGTAGGTTACTAGTCGCAAGGCCATGGTTAAGTCGGCATCAAGAGTTCAACACTCCCGTACAATTAATTACAGCCATATTCAATCCTTTTAAACGACGCTTGTCAATAATTATTTAAGAAAAAAAAAATAACGAAAGTAAAGCCGGTCATTGAATAACGGAATTTTATTATGATAAAACAGAAGGAAAATTTTTAAAAAATTCAAGAGTTTGAGAGAGGAAAAAAAAAAGGGAAAGCGAATTGGTAACGTTTGAACTTTTAAAATTTTATCGGCAACTTTTAGGTTAACTTGTTGCAGACGACGTGATGGATTTAAAGTAGATTTGAAGTTGATTCGGCACGTATAATCATTCAATTTCATTGTCTTATGATAGATTTCCCGATAAATTGATCATTTTTTTTTCTCTTCCGAAATCGTTTAACAGCCGAAAATCCTCACGCAGATGAAAATGGAATTGAGCGCAAAGGCTTTCGGAGTAAGAATCAGGGAATTAAATGTTTTTACCTTACAGTAAAAAATCAAAGTTAATAAGATTTGGTAAGAAAATATGGCCAAATACGCTGGTGTAGAAGTTTTTTAGGAACGACAAGGACAAGTAGGCTAAATCTCAAAAATCCACCCTTAAAACAGCGTCCCCGGCCATATTCCATATATTAATTTCCTAAAATTATATAAAATTTCCATATAATAGCTTTCTAGTCCGTTTTTCCTAAAAATTTTGGTTCCTAAAATTTTTTTCTAACCATTTTTTTTTTCAAATTTTAAATTTTCCTAAAATTTTTTGATTCATAAAATAAAATTTCCTACAATGAATATTTTTCCTAATTTTTTGAATCCCTAAAGGGATTTTTGCAAAATTAACTTTATAGATTTAATTTTATAGATTTTAAGAAATTTTATTTTAGGAATCAAAAAATTTTAGGAAAATAAAAAATTAGAAAAAAAAAAAAAAGTTATAGTTTAACAATTTTAGGAGCCAAAATTTAAAAAAAATGGATTAGGAATTTACTTTTTTTATTAGAAAAAATGGATTAGGAATTTATTTTTTTTATTAGGAAAAATGGATTAGGAATTTATTTTTTTTATTAGAAAAAATGGATTAGGAATTTATTTTTTCATTAGAAAAAATGGATTAAGAATTTATTTTTTTTTTTAAGAAATGGAATTAGAATTTTTTTTTTTTTTTTTTAGGAAAAATGTATTAGGGAAAACGGTAGGGCATCTTAAAACGATTCCCTTCCATTTTTCCTAAAAAATTAAATTCCTACTCCATTTTTCCTAAAACAAATAAATTCCTAATCCATTTTCTTAAAAAAATAAATTCCTAATCCATTTTTCCTAAAAGAAAAAGAATTCCTAAAGGCTAAAGGACTTTAAAGTCATTTTAGGGCAGCAGACCCATTCACAGTAAAACGAACTATCAAAATAAAAAAGCTGATGACAACGTAATGCCGAACGAAAAAGTCGAAGATTTCTATATTTGATCTCCGTAATTTTTTTTCCTTCAGAAAAAAAGCTTTTAAGTTTATAAAAAAAACTCAAGACATCACCGCGACTGACGAATTAAAATAAATTGCATTAAAAAAACAAACATGAATGAAAATAACAATAAAAAGAGAAGTTTAGAATGTGAAAGCCTTTAATGAAAAACTTGTTTTACCGAATGGAATGCCGCAAGAGGTCAAAGCCAGGACATCACCGAAAAGTTTAAAGGAATAAAAAAAAAGGAGGGTTCTCTTAAAATCACGGTTAACCTATCCTGGCAATATGTTCGAAAGTTAAAGTCCGTTGTGTTTTTACACATTTTAAGAGACTTAATTTTATTTCAATTCTATCCATCTCAATCGATACATATGACCTACAAACGAGACGGAAAATTAAAGTCCGCATAGGCGAAATAACCAATTCTTCCCTTTCAAAAAAAAAAAAAAAAAAAAAAAAAAAAAAAAAAAAATTCACCACTCCTTTGAATATAGCCTGAAAATAAAGAACTTTTCTAAAATCAAAAAAATTTTCTAAAATCGGGGAAAAATAACAATTCCGATGGATTTAAACGGGGAAAAACCGTAACTGCAATCGTAAAATAACCCGTTTTGCGCATCAGGAAAATATTTGAAAAAATTTAAATTTCTAAGAAATCGAATAAAGAAACCTTTTTCTTCAAATTAAAAAAAAAAATTGTAGATTTAAAACGAGTATGGGAAACTCTAGGAAAAAAAATGGCTAAGGACATCCCCGTTTACGCTTATGCTAGATTGCGTTTCGCTTTAGTAGTATCGCAATAACCTTCGATCCGCAAGGAAAATGCTTCATAATCACGAACAAACCTAGCAATAAAAATAAATTAAGTTTACTCACCATATCAATGGTAACTTCACCGACTTTGGTACTTCCATACTGCTGTCTGAATTTTTTCACCCTTTCTTGCTCTGCAGGTATTTTTTTGGTCAAGACATCTTTCAGATTTGTACTAGATTCTGTTTTGGTACGAAGAAATATTGACACCGCTGGTAGGACCTTAAAAAAACGAAAAAAAAATTATAATCCGACTGTCTGGTCAACAACCTTTTGATATCATACTTGATTATCGAAATCTAGATTATAAACTATTCATTTTTATTGCCTTAATCGGAACCATTTTTTTTTTTTTTTTTTTTTTTATTAAAACAATGAATTCGAGTAAATCCCATTCAAAACAGGTTTAAAATGACTCGAGTTAAAATGTTGTACTCAGCAACAAAGTAAACTTCAAACGACAATATTAACTCGATTCATTATTGTAAACTTTTTTTTTTTTTTTTTCATTTTATTCTCGATTATTAAATCTGCGTGACGTATCCTTCAAGGAAAATTATACGTAGGCATCTTATCGCGTTTTCGATTAAAACCCCAAAGGAAAAAAAAGTAGAAATTCATCGTTTTCCGAAACAAAACCTATTAAATGCCAAGCCCTTAACTAGGGCTGAGCGCTGACTACAGAACCTAACTCTTCCCACGCGGTCATGTTCAAACACGCTCCGACCTCTCCGCCAGCCTCTCATAGGCTGGTTACGTTCCTGCTAATACTCCCCCTAATCGAACACAAAAAGTTGTTAACTTAATTATCAAATTAATACGCCTGAAGAAAAAACACAAAAATTTTTCGATGATGACGGCTAAATCGAAAGAAAGAAAAAAAAAAAAAAAATTCGAAGGCCAAATTATTTTTGGTTTTTTGGAGGAGAGACCGAACACACACCCATGGTTTTCACTTAAAGGACGGGATCGCTTACGTCAAACGTAACGTAACATGTGACGCAGGTTGCTTCTTTAACATATAAAAATTCGCTCATCTTATTATTTATCTAAATGTCAGAGCACGGATTTTTTCGATTGTTATTTTTTTTTCACCTCCGAGCCTCCTTTTAACAAAAAAACAGTAAACAACCCATCTTTACTGCCGTTCTGATGGGCAAAAATTTACTTGGCAAGGGCATTTGACATCACGAGACAAGACTGAAAATAACTCGTATGATTTGTTATCGTTTATATTAGATCGAACACTAAGAGCAAAAATCGAAAGGAAAAAAAAAGAAAGGGTCCCCCAATGAACGATACGGGATCCCTTCCTGTCGAAAAAATTTTAATTCGCCTGTAACGAGCCCTCAGAAAATTTTAAGGTACCGTATCTCCTTTTTTCCGTTATTTAAAAAAATAATAATCGCATGCACAAACCATGTAATTTTTTCAAGGTTAAATTAAGGAAAAGGTCATCAAATGGGGTATCCGAGAAAGTGGTTAACAGGCTGCTTTTAACGTATCGGTACGAAGTTCCCTTTTGATTATTACGTGATCGAATCTTATCCTCATGAAGTCTATCGAGTGGTTTCATTCTTGCAAAAAAAAAATGAAGGTGACTCCCGTCAATGGTCCAATTTATCAGATCGTGATACAATTAATTGGGATTTTTCTTTTTTTTCTTTAAGCTTATAATAATTATTACATTAATATATTTATTATACAAGTGCATCACGATAGCCGTGGAGAGATATAAATTTTAAAATAGCGAAAGAAAAATGCAAAAATCGATAACGGATACGTGATACTGAACAACTTGAAGTAAAATTAGAAATAACATTCCACTTGCCAAAATTATATCTTTGCAATATTTTTTTTTGAAACAAAAAATTATTATCAATTTTTATTGGGAAAATGTTTTTGAAGAGGAGGCTTCAGTGAAGCCGCTTCACGGATACCGGAAGGAATGGCTGTTTTTTCTAATACTAAATTTACGATGAAAAAAGTCCAAATTTTAGTTGTCTAACGAACTTGTCTGGTGTATCCTGGAATTATTAAGAGCAAGTTTCAACTTGCCGGGCGGCGGAAAAATAATTTCAAAAAAATTGCGGTCGAAAAACTTTGGTTTTTTTAAATTTTTGTTTTTTACTTTATTTTATTTTATTTTATTTTTTTACTTTATTTTTTTTATTTTTTTCAGATTAGAGCTTCCGTCTGGCAAACGGAGAGATCGGGGTTCGATTCCTCGCGGCTAAACTGGCTCAGACTGGGAATTTTTTTCTCTCTTATATCTGAATTTAATTTAATTATTAGTCAAACTTTGTTTTTGTTTTCCTGGGTTTTGTTCGCTTGGAACAAGTTGAAACTTGCACCAAAAATACAAGAAAAAGTCGAAGGAGTTCGCTGGATACCTAAAATTTAATTTTTTTCCCCAGTGAATCGAGTGTTAGACAAAACAGTCATTCCTTTCGGTATTTCGTGAAGCCTCCTCTTTTAAGGGTCCCCCAGAACTACCCTTCTGATCCTAATTCTGATTGAACTTGGATTGGGATTCCGACCCTGGTTATTTTAACCATAAAAATTGCTATAGAAACTGGTCTTAAATTGTTAATGGCATTTTATTCGGGTAAGATATGCTTTGTTCCTAAACCTAAACAAAAAGTACTGAAACTATAATTCTTGGAAAAAAAGAAGATATTGCCTTAATTGAATAATTTCCCGCTTTTGATTTCCTCATTAAGATTATGGGACTTACGCGAAAATGTCCAATAAATGATACTACAGTCGGAACCACCCGGTTATCATACAGTCTGTGCCCCAATAAATTTCTTACAGGGGCGCAAAAAATGCTGTGCTAATTTTTTTTTTCCATGCCAGTCGACTTGGACTACTTAACCAATACTCCCAAAATTATTTCACCTTTTGGGGATTTAAGCAAGCAATAGTCATAGAAAAGTAGAAATTCCCTAATTGGGGGCCCAGCAATATCAAAATATAGAACAAAGCATATTTGTGGGTTAGAAAGCCTCCCATGAAGGTTTGAATCATTTTGAAAAAATTAACGGCACCAAAGGCTCCAAATATTTAAAAAAAAAAATTAGTAAAATTAATTTCCCGCCAAAATATATATAAAGGAATAAAATTTAAATTTTCTCACTTACAGTAAAAAAAAAAAAAAAAATTAAAAATTTATGCAAAAAGTATTTGACTGAAAGGTAGATAAAAATCCAACCGTTCCGATTTTTTGAAAATAATACATTGCCTTCAAATTCGGAGACGACAAGCGGAATATTCCGCTAACCGAAATTTTACTAAAGAAAAAGAAGTTGTGATTTCACTCCAAAAACGTTTTTTTTTTTCTACAAAAACGACGATCAAAAATATGGTATCAAAAAATTATCATAGATTAAAAGTGCAATCGGCGATTTGGGTGAAATGTTTTTTTTCGTATCCACATTGACAAAATCTGATTAAGCTTTGCTGAACTGTGTTAGCGTGTTATGGCCTTATTTTTTACTGGCAGAAATATAACAATTCAATAGCATTAATATCACACACCTCCTGATACACACTTGCAATTTTTATCAGCAAAGTCAGGTGTCGTAACGAAGTGTCAGACAAAACGATAACGAATACCTTATCGTATCTCGATTCTTCTAGACAAAACTAAATCTCTTTCCGTTTTTTTTAAGTGTTTCAGTCCTTTACTTTCACATAATCATTCATCAAAAAAAAAGGGTGTTATTTTCTTTTGCACTTGGACCGTAGGTAGGTCATCTTGGAAATCAGCTGATCGCAATTGATGCCAGCGCACATGATACGAACCGCCCACGTTTATCTTATCAAAACTAGGAATAAAGACGATCCCGTTTTCTCTATATTCTATTTTTTAAATTGGGTCATGACTTGTTTTTTTATCCTTCAGATTTAATTCCATTCTCCTTTTTGCTGATTTGACCTTAACTTATACGCAACTTATGCTTAATGCGTGAGGGTTTTGTAATAACTGAATAAGCTAGTTTGGACAAATTAGGGCAGTCATAAATCAATTCATTTAACTAGATGATTAGCAAAGTGTGAAAATGATTGCCGTTTGTAAGCAATCATATTTATTTATTTATACATTTTTTTTAAAAGTAAAATTCAACTGAAGTGTGAAAATTTTATTAACTGATTTAATTAGTTTACGATGACAGCAATGTCATTAAAGGACATTTTTCATTTTTAGCTGACTATGTGATGCAAACAGCTTATAGCAGGTGATTTTTTTTGCAAACTGAGCTAAAAGTTAAAAAAAGTAAAAAATTAAAGACTGACTTCACTTTTTTTAATTAAAGCCAGAAAATGATGCAAGTTAAAAAATAAATAAATAAATCACCCCTTCTTCAAAAACCGAAAAATCCGCCAAGCTGCACAGTCACCAATGACCTAAGCAAATCACCTCAACAACTAGTTCCTTAGGCATGATCACCTTAAACGTTCTCAAGCAAATTCGCTAAAAAATAATTCTATAATGGTAAATCATTTAACATGACCACATGTTATGCATTTCGATTTACCCCGAAAATCAAAAACAATAACCTTACAATAATACTTAGGCCATCTTTGATCTACATATTTTTTTAAAAAAAGAAATTTCTCCTGCGAATCCCCTAAAGTCGATATAAAAAGGATCTGAATGAAAGTTGTGATGCCAATCGAAAATATAAATTTAAAAAAACGATTAATAAATATACCTGCTGCGTTTCTAATAATTTTGTGGCTGAAATACGAAAAAGAGCCATTTCTATTTGAAAATACAAAATAACCGCACTACACCAGCTTATCCGATACTCTCACAGCAGAATGCTCGTAAAGACCGGAAGCGTGGGGTGCGTTCGTCCACTTTCATACAACTTCACACGTCTTATCCAATTACGTCATCAGTTGATAGTTAGAAAATGCTTATCTGCAGATTTTTTAAGTCAAAATCGTTCGTTTTTATCACTTTAAATTGAAAGTATTTTACTGACTCGAAATAAATGTTAAAAAATGAATAGGCATCTTCATTGCAAATCTTCGCAAAAAGAAAAATAATTCTCACGAACAAATCCTAAAAAAATTTAATAAACCCCTCTTTTCATACTATTAACACGGGAGCAACATCAATGCGAAATGATGTCATATTTGCTAAACATGTTCTGGGGCTACGATTAGGTTAAGTTTCGAAAATCGATGAACTGCAACATGACGTCATAAGAGCTATGTTCACATAAAAAGAAATACGCTTAAAATAACGCAAGATCAAGTTCAAGCAGCGTGAATATAATTCCATGTAATAGTCAAAATAAAGTTTTGCCATTTTGACATTCCTTTCTATTCTGCTTGTTGTATGTGACAGAAATCTGAAATTTCTTCTGTTAAAAAGTGTTAAAGCACCAATTTTAAGTGTGTCCTAGTAAAAATGAATCTGGTTTCTTGTGATACGTTCGTTGTGCTTCCTCCGTTAACAAGTAATGGAGCTCTTATATTCGGTAAAAATTCAGACCGGCCTCAGGGAGAAGTTCAAGAACTTATTTATGAACCTCCAAAACATCATGCATCTGGTGAAAGCTTAAAGGTAATTAACTTTATTTTATTGATTGTTACGCCCTGATTAATTTGTCTTATTGAATGACATCAATTTTTCTAAAGAAAATTAGTTACAGCATAAAATAAGCAATGACTTATTTAACTTTCAATATATGTTTGGGAAACACAGCTGCTAGCAAATAAATAATTCCAGGAAAAATTAAAAGTTTCCTTATTTTTTTCAACTTCAATCAAAGTAAAGCAACTTGGTGACAAACCAAGACTTTTGACAGAATTATGGCTCATCTCAAATCTACATGATAGGAATAGATCAAAACTCCCTGACATAGCGAAAAAAATTCATTCCTAAAGAAAAATTCCTTTTTAAAGATATGTTTTTATCAACCCATTATTATATTTCCCTGTCAAACAGTAATGACAAATTAAGAATATGTTTAATTATGGATTGAACCGTTCTGAACCTAATCTCCTAAAGTTTTATTTTTTTTTATTAGTACTTCCTTAAGCAATTCAGAAGTTAATCAGATGTATTTTAAAATTGCAATGAAAATATTAAACCTTTCAAAAATAAAATAAAATTTGTCACCTCTTGTCAGTACTTATTTATTTGTGATTTATAGCTTTTAAATAATTGATGAAATGGATTGTTGATTTTGGAAATTCTGAATTTATAACAGACAGAGAGGGTCAGGTTGTCTCACCAGTTAATGAAAAAAACTATGCTTGTTAAATCTCTATGTTAATGTAATATTTATTACATTTTTTTAGTGCACTTACATCAACATAAAGCAAGTTGAAAAAACTTATGGAGTAATATTAAGCAAGCCAGCATGGATGTGGGGCTGTGAAATGGGTGCAAACGATCAAGGAGTTGTTATTGGAAATGAAGCAGTAACAACCAAACTTGAATCTAATGATGATTTACAGAAAAAATTATTAGGAATGGATCTGGTTCGGTAAATGATTTTTTTTTGCGGTAGCTGTACTATAATTAGTAATTGCTAAATTTTCGTTTTCAGATTAGGATTAGAAAGAAGTAAAACAGCTGAAGAAGGTGTGGACATTATCGCTGGATTATTAGAGGAATATGGACAAGGAGGTCCTTGTTCAAATACAATTCCAGACTTTACTTATCATAACTCTTTCTTATTAGCTGATTCTAATGAAGCATGGGTTTTAGAAACTGCTGGCAAACATTGGGTTGCCCAAAAAATTAAATCAGGATTTAGGAACATATCAAATTCTCTTAGTATAGAAACTCAGTTTGATAAAAAGTCAGCTGATGTCATTGGTTTTGCAAAGGAAAATGGATTGTGGGATGGACAGGGAGATTTTAACTTCTCTGCTGTTTATGGTCAAGGGAATGGGAAAATTAGTCAACCATGTCAGCGTTATTTATCAGGGAAAGATTTATTGAAGAAATATTCTGAAAGTAATAATTTTGGAGTTCAAAATATGTTTGAAATATTGAGAGATAAAGACAGCGGGATTTGCAGAGGATTAGATGATCCTTTTCCAACGATGGGAAGCCAGGTATAGTTTTGTATTAATTATGACCTCTAGAAACATTGAATAATTTTTAAATACTTTTTTTTCAGGTGTCCGTTTTATCGAAATCAAAACCATGTTGCCATTGGTTTACTGCTACACCAGATCCCTCTCTATCTGTATTCAAACCGTTTATATTCAGCCCAAATGTCAAAATATCTTCCCATACTAAGAGTCCTACTCATGACAAAGATGTAAGGAAAATTATTATTTTAAATATTATTATATGTTATAAGTATAACTGTACAATTTTTTTTTTTTTTTAAAGACCAATATTAACGAACCTATCGACCGTAGCCACAATTTATTCAAACTTCATGCTGCTGCAACGGCCAACGCTAATAATAAAGTAACTTCACTCCTTCAAGAAATGGAAAGGAATTGTCTGGACGAAGTAGAAAAATTTTTACAAGATTTTCAAGAGGGCCAATCGCTTAGCGAAATCGATGAATTACTAAAAGACATAGTTGAGACTGAAGTCAGATTCTACAAATAAATTTATGCTGATCTTCATTAATGAGATTTGCAAAGCCCTTTAATATTATTTTTTACGGTACAGAAAGTAAAATTTTTGAATCTGTGATTTTTGAAAAGGGGCTAAAAAACCAACTAATTTTCCTCTCTTTCATATACCAAACCGAAATCTATTTTATTCCAATCACTCAGCCAAATATTTTTAATTTATTTACCTATTTAATTAGTTTTTTTAAAATTTCACTTACATGTGTTTTTAAGTACGAGATTGATTTCACTGTGATTTATAAATAATAGTTTTAGAGTTTTTAAAAATATTTTCATAATCGCAAAATGAACAGTTTTATAATCACAATAGTTTAGAGCGATTTTTAAATATGCATTTCATTGCATTATATTAATAGGTGAAAAAAATATAATTTTTTAAAATAAGTTGTAATATCTCCGGTTTAATTTATTTCTAATAGGGAATGGAGAAAAGGAAAAGAAAGGACGTATTCATGTATTATTTATCATACTTGTTTAAATTGATAATTGTTAGAACAAGTCAGGGAATATTTGGTTATATGTACGAATGAATGTGACAAAAAAAAAAATTAAATGTGATATTTTATTTTGATATTGATTGTTATTTTATTTTATTTATTTATTTATTTTTTTTTTAATTTTTTTATTGCAGTTGTGCAAAATCACCGCTCCTGTATGCAAAGTTTTGCTTTTTTAAATATAAATTATTATGTTAAATGTTTCCAAAGACTGATTTTATGAACAGATATAAGACATAAATTTTTTATTTTTGAAAAAATATATACATCATTATAAACTAATTATTCTTTGGAAGCGTCCTTAATTTTTTTTTTTTTTTTTTTTTTTTTTTTTTTTTGCTTAAAACTGAAACTTTAATTTTAAATTCTGTGTATAATTTAAAGTACTGTACATATTCCATATCTGTGCAGAACTCATCAACTGATTAATTATCATATTTATAAAAGTGTTTTAATTTTTCACGCGGATATTTGAAAGGTATCCTAGAGAAAAAAAGTTTATTTAAATAATAATGATCAGGTACATGTTTATTAGTCAGGATAGTCTTAAAAGATTATATTATTTTATTTTACTTCTGTGTATATTATATGCATCGTAAATCATATTAATTTAAGAAGTGATAACATAATTATTGAGCTTTGATTTGTCTGCATAAGCAAATGCGTAAGCTTCGCGATTTTATTATACTGTACACAGTATATTCATTCCTAATAAACCATTGCTTCAATATTAGCATGATTATCAAATAATTGTAAGAAATTTGTTCCTATAAAAAAGTCATTTATTTCGCTTTATTTTTTCATTTCTTTTTTAAAAAATTAGTTTATAAGTAATACATATAATTCCCATCGAGCCAACTTACTGGACTGATGTAAATTTACTCGAAAACCATCACTTCCTGCGATATTCAGATTTAAACACATGTCTCGTTGCGACTGTTGATAAATAATTCTGGACGAACCTGGAGATCTCTGAAATCTTTATTTTGTTTAAAAAAATATCTGATGTTATGGAAGATGTGAAAAGGCTTGAAATGTTTATTGCTATCCTTTTAAAGCGTTCTTCTTCCTTCGTGGATTTTATGTTTAAAAAAAAATTGAAACAGGAAAGATTAAAAAAGGGCCAAAAATTCAAAAATGTTTAAAAACTATTCGTTGAACAGAATTTTTGCATAAAATACAGTATATTTTGTATGAAACAAGTATAAAGTAAATTTCTGACGAAGACAATTTTCTCGAAGACACTCCCATGCATTTTTTACTTTACTTTTGAGGGAAGGTGAGGAGAAAGGGAGAAGGAGGAGAGGTTAATTGGTCGGCTTGATGCCATAGACCATCTACTTGCTTTTAGAATGAATTCGTTTTTTTTTTTTTTTTTTTTTTTTTTTTTTTTTTTTATGAGTGTCCAATGTCGTTATAAAGAGATCCAATTTTATGTGTATATCCAATTTTATATATAACCAACTTAGCGTTTTGTGGGATCTACGTATTACAACGAGGTTAAGATGGCTGTAACTGTAGATCCTACAATGCCTGCTAGAGGGCAGGAGTGTCGGCGGTCACCCATCCAGTAGCTGGCCGTCATCAATGCTGCTTAACTTCACTGATCACGAGCCGCTATTCTGAATGAATCACCACTTCGACCCCCTCTCCCATGCATTTAGCCAATCTTGAAGCTCGAAAAGAGCCGTCGTCAAACAGGAATTCAGATTTCAGGCAAAGATGCCAACCAAATTTTTGCCAAAATTTAGTAATTAAAAACTCGGTCAGAAAAACGGATATTCGTATTTATTTGGAAGATGTCTCGTTATTTGTAATGAAGTACCTTAAAACGGCCTACGTTTTACAGCCCCTTTCCGATCAAACCCGTCAAACTTTCCGAGTTTTGAAACATTGACGAGCAAATTTAAAAGTGTTGAGACATTATTTTATGATGCCTCACCATTCATACAAAATGTGTATTTCTCAACATGAGGTTCCAAATGATCGTCAATTTAAAAAGATTTTTTGAACTGCGGATTTTTTTCAAATTTCTCGTTCGCTTGCCTTTTTTAACTCATTGTTTTCTAAAAGAAGCGACATAAAGGTAGTAGGAACCAATTAAAAATCGAAAAAATTGTTCGCTCTTTTTATTCCTAAATTCGTGAGTGTTTTTAACGCAAAATCAAACTAAATCCACATAGCGTTTAAAAGAAACATCATTTGAAGGATAGATCTTTAAATCATTCAATGTCCGTACTTTAAAAGCTGCATAAAATTCCATTTAAATAATTTAAATGCCTAGAACCTTGAGCGTAGCCAAAACAATACGACCGTTATCACTTTCCGATTAAAAAATCTTAATGATTTAAATCAGCATCAAGATTCATCAAATAAGTTGTATGTTTAAATCTTGAACAAATTTATGAATCGAGCTTGAATATTTATAATTTTTTTTTCTTTTAAAAAGATCGAAATTCTAATTTAAAATCAAACGTCTTTTCCTCAGAGATCTTGACCGCCGAATCCGAATCAGGCGGCCATGAACCGAAGCAAAGTTCGTTTTAAAAGAAGTCCAATTTTTCAATATGGAGTTGTTAGCGTTTGTGGCGAATGGAAAAATCGATCAATTGTCCGACTAAAAATAATAAACGACCCGGTTTTTACGCGGATTAAAAAATCGTTAAAATGTGAGGAAGTTAGAATTAATTGAAATGTTATATTATTAACAATGTCTAAAGCATCGCCTGTTGTTAACGGGGAAAACAATTGTGGCGGCGGCGAATTTGGGGACGCGAATGTCAACATGGTTGCCATAATGGATTCACGTTCGACAAAAAATCAAGATTTTATTTCAAATCAAGATAAATGTGCAAAAATGTACTCCTGCGATTTCGACCACATGTACGCCAGTGTTAATGATATATCGTGTACTCCGAATCAAAGCAAGGATAAGGAGACAAAACATTTGAAAGAGCTTCTGTTACTCCATTTGGACTTAATTCAACAACAGTCCGAGCAAATTGTAACTAAGGATAAACAAATAGCGGCGTTAAAACAAGATTATGAAACGGTACAAATAATTTATTCCTGTGATTTTTAATTAATAATTTTATTTTTATTTTTGATGTTTCGGGAAAAAAAGTTATGCGAATAAATTGCACATCCTGAATATGAGCGAAGAATTTGAATTGGTCGATGACTTGAGCAGTATTAACGTCCGGTTTCATGTTATTTACACTCGCAGTTTTTTGGCGTTGTAGTAACGTATATAAGCGGTCTAAGAAATTATGCAATTTCTAATGATTTTAGTTTGTATACCTATAATTTCATAAAAATGACGAGCATAATTAATAATTTTTTTCTGAGACCATTTTTTAATCAGGTATAATCCCATAAACTGAATTCAAATTTCATAGTTGTGATTTTTTTTTTTTTGGATTTATGTTTTCAATTAAAATTGAACAAATACTACAGGAAAAGATTTGATAATTAGTACTCAAGAAAAACCCAAATCTTCCAATTTTATCCCCTGTGTTTTAAAAGCTGAGCTTTTAAGTTATGTGTAAAATGTTCTTGATATTATCGCTTTGTTAAAATTAACTGGATGCTACTAAGTTTTTTGCTTGAAATTAACCCAACTAGTTGAAGAAAATTCTAATGCTTATAATTTTTTTTAAATTTCAGCTAAAAATGAGATTTGAACGAATGGAAAGAAGAGTTACGTTGCATAAACACAAAGGTGAATCCCCTGAAAGATTAGAATCAACTCCTCAACAAGATGTGCCAGAAGATTCAAAGACAGTTGAACAAGAGACTGAAGCATCGAAACCATCTTTGACCATCAGTGTAAAAGAAGAGTGTGAAACTGTGGGAGACATAATTGAAGTGAATGCTAGAAGACGGGTCTATAAAAGAGGGAGTCAGGAAAGTGAATCAGGGAAAAGAAGAAGGTTAAGCTCAGGATCAGGTACATTAAAGTCTGTTTTGAAAAAAAGGAGAACAAGTGTAGGTTCTGATAAAGTGAAGCATAGCTCTGGTACAAATTTGGATTTAGGTTATAGTGAAACAGACAGAAAGGTTAAAGAAAGATTGAAATTAAAGACTGATACAGTTTATTATACAATAGTGGGTGAAAGTGATGGTTTTTGGTCAGTACCTGATCCTGAAGAAGTGAAAGTAAGAGAAGATCAAGTTCAGGTGCCCAGGTGGAGAGAAAAACCTCTTGCACCTTGTTACGTTATGGAAGGAACTGAGAATTTAGGTGATGATGTTTTTAGTAAAAGACATCAAAGGCTTGAAGTGGATGAAAGGAGAAGAAAAAGGTAAATCTAATTGTCAGTTTAATGTTAAATTTTTTTTTCTGATAATAAGACATAAGTTGTCATTCTCTATATTGGAATAAGTGTTACACAAACAGCAAATGCTGCAGGAAGACATTGTTGTTTGTCCTGTGACATTTTGGAAGCTTCTCAATTTTCTGAAATCTTACCACGATTTAAAAAATTTTTTTTTTTATTTTCAGGTGGGATATCCAAAGGATTCGAGAACAAAATCATGTAGAAAAATTAAAACAAAAATTAATGAAGCAACAGCAAGCTAATCAGTCATCAGAACACCCTCTTTGCTCGTTTTTTCCTTCTGTAGATGACCTCGAAGAAATTTCTATTGATGAAGGGCTTCCTGTTTTGGCCTTTGGTTTGGAGATACCATATTTTGAGCGCTGGTATGGAAAAAAAATCGAATTTTTATTTTATGTAGTTAAATTAATTTCTCTTATTTTTTATTTCTTTAGTGAATTCAGTTTACCTTGGAACGTCCATGTACAAGACAAAACAAAACCTCCTGCTGCTAGCTAGGGATAGTAGTTCTGGGCCAATTCTTTGCCTTTATAATAAAGTGTGATAAGATGAACTCATAAATTTCAAAATTTATTTTTAAGAGTTATACATTCAAAGCTTTTTTTTTTAAATCTCTTGCGTTCAGGAAAAGTAAAACTAACAAGGCCTTTTTCTCTGTTAGATTAAGGTTTTTTATTTTTATCTTTTTCATTGTAAAGGTCATGTTTTTTATTAAAGTTGAATCTAAAAAAGCAAATATAACATTAAAAAACCTTATTCTTTCAAAGGTTGGCTCAGAGTGGAATTTTTTAAAAACAATTGATACCATACTGGTAAGCATAATTATTAAATATGAAAATAAGAAAGAGCAAGTGCTAATATACGATTTTGTTAATGATCGATTTGACAGCTAACTACTCGGGCAATGAATCAAATGCTGTCTTCTTGAGCATGTTTAAATTTTTTTAAATTTTTGAATTGTATAATTAATTGAACTCCAATCTAAGTTCTGAACTGGTATGACAAATGAACATTTTTTTTTTTTTTTTTTTTCAAAAATTAGACATTCATTTTCTGATTTAGTTTTTATCCATTCTTCATCTCTTCAGATAACACTTTCCAATTTAGTATAAATTTTTACACTTCCTTCAAAAATGTTACATGATAGTTTTTTTATGCTTTTGGAAATTACTATACATTTTTTCGTAAGGAATATTTGAGCATCCAAAGTTAAGAGTTCTCCAGAGTTACTTTAAAAACGAGCTCCGAGTAGCAAAACCAACGTAAAGGGTTTTTTTTTTACAAGACCTATGCTGACAATTGTTAATTATTAATATTCTTTATCCTAGTGCATGTAAACCAGTGACTAAATTTTTTTTTTAGAATTAAAATTAAACGTTTTGTTTTATTATTTGTTTAGATCACTCTTGAAAATTACTAAGGTTAGAATCCATTTTTAATTTTTAAAACCCAGTGTTATATACTTGTGTTACACTATGAAGTTCCAAATTTGTAGAGATCCTAAGATCCTTTTTTTGCGTTTTTTGGTTAGCATTTTCAACCCATTTCCCAGATCCAGATACGTTGAAAGATAATTGTACACATGCAGCAAACACATTCAGATTTTTAAAAGGTGTTATTCATTAAAATAAATATACATTCAAAACAAAAGAAAGGGAGTTTTTTAATTTGACCATTTAAAATAATATAAGTGAAGTGAAGCGACAAAAGATTTTAAATAAAACTCAAAATTAAACAGCAAACTGATTTTCACATCCTGTATTTACTATTTAGTTTTTTTCTTATTACAATTTTTACCTTTGAAGAAATCCTTCAAAATATCGTAGTGATATGGATTTATGCAGACATAATCAAAATCAATTGCGGGTGGTGGTTCCTTTTTACAAATGTCAGTTTCGAAACATTGTGGTCAAATATGGTGAGGGTTTGGTCCCGGAAATTCTTAATGACTACACGCTCAATCCCCTAAAAAAAAAAAAAAAAGCTGTTTAAATTTGATTCCTAAGAAAAGAATTATTCTACCCACCTCATTAATTTCAGTTTGACAAGATCCTCCAATCGCATAAGTAAAATCCTTAACTATGACACATTCGTTGGGATTTTCTTCATTTGAGTTCGATAAAATACGAAGAAATAAATCCAAATCATCTAAAGATAAACAATACAGCGATTTTTTTTAGGTAAATTTTATCCTTTTCTTCAATACTGCAAGATTGCAACAAGGATTCGATCTTTTCACTTTTAGGGCAGTTCTTCGATGCCATGGTGACTAATCATGACACATTAATTCCTCAACGGCTCTCTATAGTTTCCGCCATTCGAGTATTACATCAAAAAAGTTTTTTATTTTTATCTCGTCTTACAATCATTGATATTTTCCAGTTTAAATACTAATCCCCTCTCTGCAGGGGACAGAAGTGACGTATTGAAAATTAATTATAAAACTATCCAGCTTGTGATACTTTTGAAGACGTACAGATCTAGGTAAGTTTTCCTTTTATTTTTTCAAGGCATGTAATAGGGATGAACCTAACGAGTTCACGCGGTTTTATGATATAAATAATTATGTTTGCAGGGCGTCGATGGAGCGTCCCCCGTCCTTCACCACGACGGTTTTTTACCTGCAAGTTATGATCCCTATTCTCCGGTCAGGCTACCAAGCCTAACTTTGAAAGGAATGATTCTCCATGATATATTTTTTTTTTCTTTTTCGGTCAGTTTTCTTTCATAGTTTAATTGACGTTTCGGTCAGGTACACGGTTTTTGATAGGAACTGCTTTCTACAGTGAGGTTAAGATGACTGTATTAGTAATTTCTATAATCCCTTCTAGTGGGAGGGAGTGTCGGTGGTCACCCATCCACTAACTGGCCGTTCTCAATGCTGCTTAACTTCATTGATCACAATGCCGTTAGATGAAACGAGTCACCACTCCGACCCCCTTTAAATATTTCCGCTTAAATGCTTAACTTATGAATCGATGATCGCTTAAATTTCACTGATGCGTACTCTTAAGGGATCTCCTTGTAAGAGTCAACAACAGGTAACTAATAATAATAATAATAATAATTCTAAAAAAAATTTTCCAGGTGTAATCAGCTACGGGGGCAAATTATGTATGCCAGGGGTGTAACAATTTTTTTTCATCTAACACAAGATAAAATAATGGAATCATTTTCATAAACGATACAAATTAATTTATTCATCATCTAGTAAAACAATTAAGTAATTGCATAAAGTTGATTAAAAAAAAAAAAAAAATTGCTTCTGTTGGAAATAAACCGGTTGTTAATTCGGAATCTTCAAATAACTGAGTGTAAAAAAAGCTGAATATTTTGTCCCCCCCCCCTCCAACTAGGGGGGGCAGAAAAATATTCATTGGGGGGACATAGCTGATCCAGGGGGGTACAATATCCCCATCCCCCCCTTGTTACACCCCTGTTTAGTACTGATTTTTTTTTTTTTTCAAAAAATGCCCCATATGGTAATGAATGTTTGAACCAATTACACCTTCCTTTTTTTTCCAGAACTAGTCACACCGAATTTAAAACGAAACTGGCAGATTATAAGAGGTACTTGAGAAATTTAAAAAACATTTTAATCGCCGAAAACGTACCAGGTGGACCGTATCAAAACTACTAACTAGTCACCTTCTAACTTTATGATACGCCGTTCTTCTTCTTCTTCTTCTTCTTTTTAGTCCTTTACTCGATTACGAGCGTGGTGATCTCTCACATACACCTGTGCGTGAGCTCACAGGCATATGGGACCTACAGTTTAACGCCGGTTCCGAACGGCTATTTTTGAGAGATTTTACTAGGCAGTTACCGCTCGGTGGCTTGCCATTGCCTTCCGAGGGGTGGTGACCGTTGATTTTCTGACTAGCGCACTAGTTTTGACCTGAGAAAAATTCCTAGCTGTGAACTAGGACAGAAGCACGACGCGTCGCATCTCATGATTGAGAGTCGAGCGCGCTATGAACTAGGCTACGGGCCACCACTGACATATGATACGCCGTTACTTCTTTGAAACAAAAAAAACAGAATAATGAAGACTGAATTTATATAGACCTTTTATAAATTATATTGTTATTACTTTGTTGTTAGGCTCTTTTTTTTATTAATTTTATATTGAGTTTTGTTGTGTTGTGCTTTGATTGATTTAATTCAATGAGTAGTCTGAAATCAATTTTAGATTTTTTATTATAGATTCATATGCTTTATTCCTTTCGTATAAGACTGAATTTAGATATAACTTAAAAATATATTGTTATATTAGTTAAGTTTGTAGGCCATTTAATAATTTTAATGAATAGTCTATATTTATTGATTTTTTTCTTCTTTTTTTAAAAGCCAAATATTAAAAAAAAAAAAAATGAAAATACTCGGCACATTAAAAAAAATATTTGATGTATTGATTTAATAGAATATAATTTTTATTATACATTCAATGCTTTACTCCTTTTATATAGAAAAAAGAAAAATCTGCCGCATTAGCTAATTGACTAATAATCTGCCGCATTATTAGCCAAATAATCTCTTCGTCCAATATTGCTTACTGCTTTTGATTGAACAGCTTCTAGTTTCGGGCAAAATGTGATTCTGTGACCAAGACCACCACAATAACTGCAACCACGTTCATCTGATTTAAAAAAAAAAAAAATTAATTAATAATCAATTGACAATGTCCGATAACATGAACTTTCAGTTTCATGCAGTCTGGCGATATTTAAAGGAAATATTAGAAAGATACATACCTCCCAAATCAAGATATCTTTCATTTTCTGATTGAAGATTAGCTAAAAATAATGGAACCTTTTGTTTAGCTTCTATTAACAAATGTTTTAAATCCAACAAAACGGATTCATCATTTGCCTTATTGACAAACGTAGTTGCAATTCCTGTTTTTTCAGAGCGGCCAGTACGTCCGATACGATGCACTGAAAATCAGGAAAACAAATTATTCGCCTATTCAATTTTATTTATATTTTGAAAATATTTATATTTTTACCATAATTTTCTACGTCGTCAGGCATATCGTAATTAATAACGTGTTGCACGTCAGGAAAATCCAAACCTTTTGAAGCCACATCAGTCGCTACCAAAACATCTTTTTTACCGGTGCGAAAAGCTTCAACCGACCTTGATCTCTCTTCTTGGTCTAATAATAAAAAATAAAAAAAAACTTGTAAAAATCACAGAATCATAAACTTACTTCAAAAATTTAAAATATATTACCTTTTCCTCCGTGAATGGCCGCAGCTTCAACCCCTTTCAAAAGCAAATATTCATGTATAGCATCTACATCTTGTTTTTTCTCAGCAAAAATCAAAACAGGTGGCGGTGTCTTTTGTAAGCAATCTAATAAATAAACCACTTTGGCTTCTTGCTTAACGTATTCCACTTCTTGTATGACATTCATCGAAGCAGCTCCGGCACGACCGACATTTATAGTTATCGGCTTTACAAGGGCTGATCTGGCAAAGTTCTGTATTTTTTTTGGCATAGTAGCTGAAAAAAGTAAAGTCTGCCGTTGGCCTTTGAAAAACGAAAAAATCGTCCTTACATCCTCTTCGAATCCCATATCGATCATCCTATCAGCTTCATCCATACATAAGTATCTAAAATTTCAAGAATAAATTTTAAAAAACGAATCTTTTTCACTGCAAATGAAAAAGCGTGAAAATTTTTTTAAGTACTAACCTACAAACATCAAGTCGAATCATTTTCTTATCCAGCATATCCATTAATCGTCCTGGGGTAGCGACTAAAACGTGAACCCCTTTTGAGATAATTTCTAAACTTTCCGATACTGGAACACCACCAATCCCCAAGCAACAACGAATTTCAGGCATTCCGTGTTCGTGTAAATATTTGGAGTAATATTGAAATATGTCGTGGGTTTGTTTGGCTAATTCTCGAGACGGGCAGATAATAAGTCCTAGAAGAGGAATATAAAAATTGTCATATCGTGCAAAACAGGAACGCACTGAGGTTTGAATACAACATACCAAAAGGCCCTTCATTTTTCATGAAAGGTAATTTCTTTTCCTGTTCTAAACAAAACATTATTAATGGAAGAACAAACACTAATGTTTTCCCGCTTCCTGTAAAGGCTATCCCAATCATGTCACGTCCAGCCAATCTGTAAAATAATATTTTTGAATATAATAAACGCTGAAATTTTTTCTCTTTTTAAAATGTTCCAAAAATAAATTCTTAACATATTTCTGTTAGAAAAATGTTTTAAAACGTAATTCATCTTTAATTCATGGCTCTTCTCTGTAAAGACAAACTTCGATACAGTATATCCTGGGAATTCAAAAATCAAATCGCAATGCAGTCAAACTTGGGTAGAAGAGGAAAATAAATAAGTGCAATCGTTTGCAAAATAAACTTGGAAAAATTACATCCTCCATTGCGTATATATATAATAGGGGCTTTTGATGTATTAAAATTTAATTAAGAAGATCTAGAACTAGAATTTTTTTTAGAAATACTTACACAGTTGGTAAGCCTTGAATTTGAATTGGGGTAGGCTTTAAAATCTTTCTTTTCTCCAAAGCGGATAACAAAACACTAGGGAACTTCATATCTTTAAAAGTTTTAATTGGAGGTGGTATTTCATCTCCTTCCACCAATATCCTTAATTTATTCCTAACTCTGTTATGCCGTTGTTCTCCTAACGCTAAAATGCATTTAGGAGCTTTCCAACTAAAAAGAATAAAAAATAAAAAAATGATCAAATTTTTTAATTAAAAAAAAAAAAATAAAAATAAAAGTTGCGATATTTTACCTTGTTTTAATAGGATCTTCATATTGAATACCTTTAGCCAATTCAGCTACACCCATCAATGCTTTTTTTTCAGCAACACTCTCAAGAATCTTCTCCTCTTCTTTCAACTGTTTTTCCATAGCACTTTCCTTCTTTGCTTCGGCCATTTTTTTAAGTTCATTATGCTGATCCAACAGTGAAATATTCCATTTCCTACCCCACACCGCTCCATCTTCATCGTCATTATCCATTTCGTTCTCACTAGATGATTTGCCCCTATTATGCCTCTCCTCATCATTTTTAATTTGATTAAGCCTGCCCAATTTCATTAACTGCTGTCTCTTTCTTTCTTTAACAGGGACATAAGGCACATAATTATCATCGTCTGAATCGCTGGACTCCTCCCTCCTGTACCTCTTTCTCTCATTAGTCTTAGACATTTTTAATGCATCTGACATGCTCTAGCTGCAAATAACTGTAGCAATATAAAAATAGGACTCACAACTTCGGAATATTCTAAACTACTTTGTCCTGTTAATTTTTTACAAAGTAAGAATTTAAAGACAAATATTAAAGTCAATACACTAAAACTCCATGAAGCACGGAAAAGGCCGTTTTTAACTTGTCCACTAATGTACATTCGTATAAAAACAATTACACAAAAATAACAATTTAAACCATCTGCAATGAATAATGGAAGAAAGATTTTCCACCAATTTTGCTCTGCCAGAGGTAAATCATCAACTTTTAATGCCAGTAAAATAGTAAAAATTGTTAATGATATTATGTTTAACCAGATTTCAAAAACTGAAATGCCTAACCAATGTACTACTTCACCTAAAGTGAAGAACATGGCAACTTATCTGTAACATAAGAAACAAAATAATGATTAAAAAAAAAAATAAATAAAAATCACTTGAAGATTTACTTACAACATACAATTATGCTAAATCAGGTTTTCTATAAACTTTCACATGGATGGCAGAATTTGATCTCGTTTTGGAAAATGGTTCCTCTTCATCATCCAATGGTTCAAAATCATCTAATAGTTGAACAGTAGATGTATTAACAGCAATGTCAACTGTGTACGCTAATTTCTCTTGCAGCATCAAAGCAACATTAACAGCTGTGTTTATGGCTGCTCCCAAACCGTGAATTACAATTTCTGAATGGCCTTCATCGAATAATTTTTGACACTTGCTTAACTGACACTAGATGAGATACAAAACAAATTACAACTACCTTTTTTTTTTCAATATGTTGCACAACAAAACGAACCTATCGAAAACATAACCTAATCTGGTTCAATCATAAAAGCTCACCTGAAGTTTAGAGTGATTATTTATGTAAACATCATTTTCCCGTTTTGGAAGTTTTGGAGCTGCTGCTCTTTTTCTTAACTTATGATTATTAAATCGAGTTTTATTTTGCCTATTATGAGGACTATTCCGCTTTTGAGGCTCATTCACTTCCATAATATACACATGAAGACTGGACTGATCAAGTCACATGATATGTGACGTCATGAAGTAAGTCAATTGAGTTACTTTTGAAACTTTAAATGATTTTTAACAATTTTTTAAAAAAAGATTTTCAAATATTTCTTTCTACGCAGGTGATTTAATCGGAATTTCATTTAACGAAAGCATCATCAAGCTTTTTAAAAGATCTTATCGATGAATTTCGACAGGTCTTACATAACTTTTGAGTTATAATTTTTTTGGCGTTGCAAACGAATGAAGTAAATGGTTGGACATTCATCGCTTTTCGATTATATCAAAACAAAAGTAAAGGTGACGGCCCTTTGAATAAGAAACTAGCGGGAAATAAAGTTAGACACTCACTGATTCCAAATACTTTGAAATCTTTTGTTTCCCCTTTTAAGGAAACTTTCTTTTGAAAACGTTTCAAACATTGAAACAGAAGCTTAACAAAAACAAAAAGTTGCCTCCAATTTGATTTATTTTTGTATTTAAATTAAACTTAATGGATAGCTTCTGCAAATGTTTAATAATTTTCTATTAAACTCTCCCAGCTAAAAGCTCAAAACTTTAAGGATTTTGACGAGAACCAAAATTAGATTCTTCAAATAGAAAACAACACCATCTCGTTTTTGAAATCCTGCACTTTTATTAACTACTTATTATTTTTTTTATCACAATTTTTATTCTTATTTTTGCTTTTGAAGATATCCTTTAAAATATGGTAATGGAATGGGTTAATACAAGTATAAGCAAAATCAATTGACGGTGGGGAATTCTGTTTACAAATGTTCTGCTTAGGAACATTGAGATTAAATATGGTAAAAGTTTCATCCCGGAAATGCTTAATGACTATACGGTCATAAAAATGACTACACGGTCACAAAAGCTCGCCCTTTTATAAACATATCATTATTGAGTTGTAATAAAAAATCTATAGGCTTTAAGAGGTAAAAAAAAAAAGAATCTAAAATAACTTCAAAAATGATATTTTTTATTTATCCACCCTGAATAATTATATTCACATTCGATTTCACCTCCATCGATTATTAAAGCAAATGAGAAAAAAAAAGGTCAAAAACAAAGTGTTAACTCTTCCATCAGTGTTAAAGGATGATAAAATTAAAATATTAAACCGTAAAACTAAAATATACACAAAAAAAATGACAAAGAATGAATTTAAATAATAAAAAAAGGTCAAAAAAAATGGCAGTGGCAATTTAAAAAAATAAACTTAATGCAAAAGTTCTTTTCGTCCAGGACTACCACTTCAAAAAAAAAATCTGATTGTTTTCTTCTTTTACAAAATCTGTTATTATTCGTTTTTGGTCTTTTCCATTCTCCTTATGACTAGAAAGAAAAATAAAAACTAAATAAACGAGTACAAAATTCGACTTTCAGTCCCGAGGAAACCAAGAAAAAAAAACATAATAAATAGTACAGTATAACCTTACAAATGTAGCATTAATAAATGAAAACTTTTTTTAAGTACTTTAAATGGCGCACAAAAATAACCTTTCTGAAGAATATTACATATATAAATTACAGTTACAAGTAATACAATTAATATTGATATTTCTAAGATTCCAGAACTTTAATAAAAGAAAAAAAGTTTAATAGCTTTTCAGTGGCGGCGGAACAGGAGGGGCAGGGGGGGCATTGCCCTCCCCTAGAATAGCACTGCATACATGTTTTATCCAAAAAGGTAAATTTGCAGTTTTTTCCCACTTTCTAGTGCCTTTTTAGATGGCTAAAAGGTTCCCCCCCCTTGACACAAAAACTTTCCGTCGCCACTGCTTTAATTATTTTTTCATCTCAGTGTGCCAGCACACTCCAACCCGCGCAGCGGATTAAAAATTTTTTTAATCCTTTAAAACATTCTGAAACCTTTTTTAAAAGGAAAAAAAATATCCAATAAAAATCACAGACCTACTTAACACTGATGGAAACTGAAAGTTAACTGACGTTTTCAAAAAAAGAAAAATTAACTGTTAAGAATCTTATCTTCGGAATTAAATTTAAACTGAACTTGACTAGATGAGTTTTGCAAAACATCCAAAATGCAAGGTCCGCGATTGATTTCGCTGTTAAAATGTACATATTGAGAAGGAACGTTTTCATATAAAGTTGTTAGGTGTTCGGACTCGTACATTTAGAATTTGGTATCGCTGTCTTTGGTAAAGTGACTCCACCGTCTGGTTCCGCAGGATTTACATTCCCACTAGAAGACGGAGCTGGTGCAGGGGAAGATGATGGCGTGGACGAGTTGTTTTGTGTTGGGGCGGTAGTGTAAGTTGTCGTATCGGTGGAGTGATTGGAACCTCCTGTAGTCGAGGAAGGAGCGTATTGCTGGAGCATGTTCGCCGCGTCATCGAACAACTAATCCGAAAAATTAAAATAAAAAACAATGCTGAACAAGAAAAATATTTTAAAAAATTAGTAAATACCTTAACAAATGTGACATCCAGAAATAACTCTTGAATGAAACGCCGTGCGGTAACACGGCACGACGAACTAGAGAGGATATTACACGCACTAGAGTATAAACAGACATCTTGAAAAACACTCGGGTGACTTTGTTTCAATCTAAAATTTAAAAAAAAAAAAAAGTTATAAAAAATGAAAATTAATTTTATTTAGATAAGCTATTTTATTTAAGAACCAAACAGAAATTTTAATAAAAAAGAACATGAAATTGCAAAATTCTAGTAGATTTTAATTTTTTTTATAAGATATACTTACTGAAGTAAAGATTGCTTCGAACCTTTCGCCCACACAGGGTTACACATACGATTCACATGTTTTAAAATATCTCTCCTAACTTTGGCGTGACTAACAAACTCCGTTTGTAAAGTAAGGGCACTACTACCGCTGTCTTCTTGCTCAGCTTCCGGTATGAAAGAATGCTCCGCAAATTCGTCCTTCTTCGATTCTACGTTTGAAATGCTATCCCCAGAACCACCGGTATAATTTTGAAAAGCGTTTTCGCTTTGTGTTCTGAGCCTCCATTTTAATGATATGGGAGAGCTTTCGTTCGGATTCCCGTAGGAACTTTCAGTATCTGAAATTTTAAAAAATATAAAGAAAAAATGCAAAGAAAGAAAAATCCGGACTTTTTACCTGTCCTTAATCTAAAACTCCCAGTAGAGACTTTCCGTTGTCGTTTCCCTTTCGAAATTTTCGTACAGCAAGCGATGCACGTAGCCGCATTGTGACGGATCTTCTTGTTACTTCTAGATTTTTTCACGGATTTTGAATCTTCCGATTCCGAATTTTCGGAGGAAGAACTGGATACTAAATTTTCTTCTTCTAATTCTTTCACTTGCTCCATTTCGCTGAAACTGAGGGATCCTCTTTTTCTAAGGCCTCTCCTTTCCTCTCTCCTGTCGGTCGTCATTTCGGTTATCATTAAAAACTGAGCGAGTGCTTTGGGCAAAGAAATCCCTTGGTAAACACATTTCGATGCGTTCGGCGAATTCCTTGTGTTTTGCGATACCGGAGTTCGCTGACCTAGACTGCTTAATGATGAAGAGCTTGCATTCGAAAACAGTTTAGGTGGATTTTGAGCTTCGAAATCAGATAGCCTAAAATAAATGAAATAATGATTACTAACGTTTTTACGATAACTTTAACTGATTCGGAATGTTCACGGTTACGATAAAACGTACGGGGAGCTTGATGACCTATCCAAAGAGGAAAATCTTTTTCTAAAGTCTGGCTGTTCCAATTCTGAATTTATATTTAACGATATATCTGGTCTTCTATAACTGTGAAGAGACTGTAGCATCGCCAAGCCGACTGCATCTTGAAAGCTTAGCTTTGGATTGCCTTTAAAAAAAAAAAAAAGAATTCAAAATTGATGTTGTTTATTTCCCCCTTCCCCCCTATTTTCAATGCTTACTTTCACTACCATCAAATGACATCTCAGAAGAATGTCTTTTCTTCCCGTGAAAACTTTCGGAATAACTCCTTTGATGGCTCCGTCTTGCGATCGGAACGCCAGGGCTTCTCACAACATCTTCACTTCCGTCCGAACTTTGTGACTCCATCGTATTTTTCCTTTCCAATTGGAATTTTTCAAATTTTTCTTCGAAAGTTGGAGGAACTGCTCCCAAGGGAAGGGTGGAAGCTTTCTTATTTTTCAGCACGGGAGATTTAACGTCAAACTGAGCTTTTTGTAAGTCACAAATTAATGAGTCTGTTTCGTCAGACTCGTAAGTAACGGAAGATATTGATTCGATGTCATCTTGATTCGGTTTGCTATCTGGCACTTCATCCATTAGCAGATATTCAGTTTCTATGACCGGCCATTTTTCGTTTCGATTGTGACGAACAGAATACCAACCTAAAATCAAATATAATAAATATAAATTATCTCGGTTTTAAAAAAAATTTAAATACAAGCGACAAAAAAAAAATTAACAAACCATATTTCGCTAAAGAGTTTGCACCGCCGATTGTGGTTGATATCAAACAGACGCAATAAAATGCAGTAGCTCGAATCGACAAAACTTGGCACCCTTGAGCTATATTTACAATTGCCTGAATTAAATTTTCTTGTTCTAATAGCTGAAGTCCTAAAGAAGAGGTAGCCATATTGCTTAGTCCCCATAAACTAGATTTTAATTCCAAAATTTCAGCGTCCGTGCTGCAGAACCCATTTTGAACACACTGAAATATATTTTCAAAATTATTTTACAAAATTGAACGTCAGTAAATCGGAAACATCGACACCCACCTGCATCATTTTAAATATATGACCATTTTGAATTAATGCTTGAAACCCTTTTTCATGTTGAGAAAGTTCCCCGTACAAATGAGGATAAATAAAAACGTCTTTCCACTTGTGCTTTGCATTGGTTAAACGCCTCGTGTACTTTCCATCGTCATTACGCTGATGAAGAGTAACAGAATCATGCAAATCCCCTTCTATGAGTCCAACGTAGCGGTAATTGTATCTTTTTTCCCAGTTTTCCAGTTCGTTTTGAACGAAATTAGCATCACTTAAACATGTAAATCCCGCCGTCGTAGATAGGAATCGTATTAATAATAAATGTCCTTTGTCGCCAAGATGCAAAAGAGAAGGTCTTGTATTTACTAAAGACTCTAAATACACCTTTAAAAAATGAAGAAATTCATAAAAATTAGAAGAAATACAAATTTGAATAACTGGAGAGAAAAAAAAGAAAACAAAATCATACCGGGTCGTAACATAACTCATGTAAAATATTTATGCTGGTCATTGCTATTATCTTATTTTCATCATATATTTGCGCCACTAATAAGTCTAGTCCCCATTTATAGAAATTAGGCACATCGCACCTGGCGAGAACGAGGAGGAATTCGGTTGCATACATTCTAACGTTGTCAACTGGAGAACTCATTGCTTTACTTAAAATTACTCTAAAATAAGATCAATAATTAATAACGAAAAATAAATATTTCATTTAAACAAAGTTACAGGACTAAAAGAAAAAGGATTAACTTACCTAGTTACATTTGAATTATTATAATTCAAAGAAGTAATAATTAGTTTGATATAATGTTCATGTTTGCACGAACCAACAATATCCGTCAACGTCTGAAATATGGAACACTTATCTAAAGCTCTGATACCTTTATGAGTACTCGATAAATGCCCGATGATGAGGAAATAATGTTTAGACATCGTACTGCCTACATGATGAGGGCTAAACAAAATTTCATGCATGTTTTTGTTCGATACGATCTCCTTCAGTTCTGTGGATAAGTCCGTTAAGAAATCAATTAATAATTTGTGAGGTTCTCCCTGCAATAAAAAAAATAATAATAAGAGTACTTTATTTTAACAAAATTTTGTATAAATTTTTTTAAATTTTAGTAACGTCTAGAAAACTAACCTCATCTGTTTGCAGTAAAAAGTCCATTAAAGTAAATGACGTAACAGTGAAATTATTGTTTTCTTTAATTTTACTACTGCTTTCAATCATGCAATATTGTTTAGATGAAGGCTTATAAAAATTAACTAATTTTTTGACATAATTTTTATGCTGAACGTCTTCCAGTTTGATAAATGACTCGTTTTGGCACTAAAAAAAAAAAAAAAAATTAAGAAATGAGTACTTTGTAATGATTGGTTTTACCAGTAAAATTAATTCAACATTTTCAATTACAAAAAAATGTACCTTTAAGCTAGTATTGATATGATTCCAGTTCCATAATTTCGGATCTGCTATTGAAAATACTCCAGATTCTTTTATGTGTTCATCCGCATCTTTAATTTGTATTGAATTACCTTTCCGTTTACCCGCCTTTGGTGATTTTAATACCACTTCCGGATCGCTTTGCACCTTTTTGTTCTTATACCAATTACCTATTTAAAAAAATAAATAAATATTTAGCAAAAAATTAATTTTGTGTTAAAAAAACAATTAAAAAATTAATTAATTCCTTAATTAAAATAAATAAGAAAAAAAAATTAATTAATTAATAGATTATTAACTCACCATGACAAAGTAGTTGATGTAAAAACAAACTATTAGGAGAAGGCCTGTTTTTGAACATTTCATGAATTTTACTCAATGAATTGACTGCCATTAAAGCTTGAGTCCTTTGTCTTGGCAAACCGTTCGTTATATAATGCACTAGCGTCGGTAGCCCTGGACTTAAATCTATTATTTCACTCGGCAACAGTTTATGAGATAAATGCAGAATAACTCCTAAAATAAAAATTAGTAATTTAATACAATTTTTAAAAAAAATATAAACAACCTTATCAACTAAAAAAAAAAAAAAAAAACAACCTAAAAGAATTATAGCTTGAATAGAAAGGAACGCATCTGTAGAAATAATAATTTCCACCAAGGCAGACAATAGTCCGCATTCTAAGAAAGTGTAGACAATTAAAGCTGTATGAATTTCGGTCAAGTTAGGTCTGTAATGAAAAAATAATGAAAAAATTAAATACATAACACAGTCTAGCACATAATACAAATAAAAGAAAAAAAAAAAACTATAATTTTTACCTGGTGCAGGCTTTATGAGGTAGAATGTCTTTCCCTTCAGCAGCGACAAACTTTTCATTTAATTTCCAAGATTCTTGATGTTTTGAAGGATCAACATTCTCAATAGCAACACTTATTTCATCAGTCCAAATTTCATGATCAAGTCCAAAAACTTCATACAGCAATTCTAATATTGCTTTCTGCAATGATAAAGAAACCAAAAAATTAGAAAAAAAAAAAAAAATCTTCGACATTTTATCTGAAACTTTAAAGGGATAAAAATTAAGACACTTACTCTTACTTCAAATTGATCTAAATGTAAAACATCTACGATTGCTTTGATACCTGAGACGTTGTTTGGTTGGCATAAATGAAAAACACCAGTCCATGTTCTTAAAGCAGCTAGCATTGACAACATGCTACTAGTATATGTTGCATACTGGTTCTTTTCAGATCTTTAAAAAAAAAAAAAATCAAATAAAAATAACTTGCATTTAAAAAAAAAAAAAAAATTATTTTGTAGTAATTAATCTTACTTTTTTCTCTGCCAGTCACAATAAATGCTAGTCAAATAATCCAACTGAATATTAGCTTTATTTCTAGTTTCTGGTTTATTTAATAGGAACAACAAACATCCCACAAGGCACTCGTTAATGCGAGAATGTGAGATTTCCAATGTGCATCTTAAAAGTGCTGTTTGTCCATAACATTCAATCAGAAGGTCGGGATTCAAAATACCTATAAAGCATGAAATAAAAAGGGATTGTTTTCTTTTCTGACAATGTTTCACTTTTAAAAAAAAATTTTTTACTCACAAAGCTGACACAATACAGCAAGACATGAATAAATCATTCTATCTTTATTTTCATTCATACTATTTGCTAGTGACACAAGTGATCTTGTCACAGCTGTTGAAAATTGTTTAGGAGAAATATTAAGTATCTTTAATGCCAGTCTAAAAGCCTGTATTCTTTCATGATCATTCTTCAGCACTAAATCAATACTTCTAAAATTAAAATAATAAAGACTATATAATACCTGTATTTAGACAAAAATGATAAAAAACTACTGATGATCTAAAATATATTTACCTTGCTATTAAATTAGGAATTTGCAATTTATTTAATATAAGAACATCTTCAGGAGAATTAATAATATAACGTATGACTCTGAGTCCTCCAGCTCGAACTAATGTATTACTACTAACTAAACCCAATTTTAAACTGAAACGAAAAAAAAAAAAAGGGTCAGAAAATTTTTTTATGAACAAAAGTAGTTTAAGCGTTAAAGACCAAAAGAAAATTATCTGATTGGCAAATGTTATTAATATTAAAATTTTAATTATTGGTTTTACATACCAGCACATGATGTCTTCTTTACTTATTGAAAAACCAGTATGCAAATTATTGGTTTCCTCAATTAGTTTTGTGAAGACATTAAAATATGCCAACCGTTTACTATCAGTCAGTCCTTGCTTCTTGCATATGTTCCATAATATCTCATAAGCATTTTCGTTGGCATCTATAAAACAAAAGTAAAACTGGTTATCAGTAAACCTGCTGATCTAGATGTAAATGTCAAGTGCTACAAAAGCAATTTGTAATCATAACAAAAGTTCTATTTTGATTGTTCTTGGAATTCAAGCATGAAAAACAAACAACACACCTTAAAAACAAGAAAAATAACTGCGGGCTTTTGTCACCCACACGGGGTTGCATTTTAGGAAAATCGCGAGGGTGTTCAACTTTGCCATAAGGGAGTTTTTTTTTTTAAATTTGATGCGTAGTAATTTTAAGTGCCAAAAAATACGGGCCAACGTTATGAGGTTCCAAATAAAGAACAATCATTGCTTAAACGGGGAATTTCGGTGTAAATTACATATATTTTCACGAACCCATGCCGTGAAATTTATCAAAATATTATGACAACGGCAGCCAACATTACCTTTATTAGCATCAAGGAGTACGGTGTCTTCTTCATTTTCACTTTTACCTGAGAAATAAACCACCAAATTAATTGTACTTTCGTGTAAAAGTAGCTCTGCACATTTCAAAACAAGACATAAAGTTTGAAATTTTATACATACTTCTGTTAAATGCTCGACCAGATCTGAATGTTCTATCTCTAAGCATCCAACTAGCAACAGCCATATTCTATTTAGAACTTTCGGCAACACTGCATTCAGAAACCTTTGACACTCACAAAGGAATGCGACGTTGCGTTTTAAAAGAATTCGCTTTCACTTTAAAGCGCAATATTTAAATATAAAAATGAATTCTTACTTAGATTTAACCAAAGACCAAAAAGAAATTTCAAAAAAAATTTTTTCGTCACTACAAACTTCAACAAGGTGTCCTATGAAATTTTTGGCACAAACATTTATCGAATTTGCATATGAGAGGTATCCAGAAAAGTACAAAGGTGAATAAATAGGCCATATTTGTAAAAGAGGAATTTAAACGGGGAATTTTAAAATGGGAATTACAGGTAGAAAAAGAGTGATGCTTTAAGAAAAATTTATATCATTTTATAATTCGAATTATTTAAATATATATATATATATATTAATATTCCATTTAAAAAATTTTTATAAATAGCTAAAGCTGTTAATATCACATAACTGAAACACAAATAGAGTTGACACCGCCAAATCGGTTAATTATCCACAGTATTGTAGTTTTGGTTCTTTTAGTAGTTTGTCCAATTATTTCTATAATTCGACTTTTTTTAAATCGACGAATACGATTTTTCTTTATGCAAGAGATCAAATTATATTTACTTTTTTTACCTTTATAGAATTCCTAACTGACCAAGCTGAAATAATATATTTAATAATTTACTCCATAGTTAAAAATAATTAATATTTCTATAAGGGGAATAGAATTTTAAAACACTTACTAAAGTTTGTCTATGTTGCTCCTTTTCTAACACGTTTCTTGTTTGCTGCTTATCAAATTTGACGATAGCCGATAAAACCTTGGCTAGAACTAACTGTTCCCTTCCCATCATATATTCATAAAGGATGTTTCTCAAATATTCGTGCTCTGTGTCATTTTCCAACCCAACTGCCCATTCGAATTTTCTGCCGAATTTCTTCGTGATCTCTTCGGTTTTAAGGAAATTATTTTTTGTAGTTCTATAATTTCTCTCCTAAAAAGAAATTTTTTTTTTTGTAAAAACAACATTTGTAACAATTAACAAGAAGCATTTCGCCTAAACTTACTTGTGCTGTCTCTTTAATTCTTTTATCTCGGCTGCTTGTTGCAAGACCTGTTTTTGTAGAAGTTCAATGGACCCAATACCACTTTCAACAGCAGCGACTGCTAACTGGGACGTACATTTCAATTCCTAAATTTAAAAAAAAAAGAAGAAAAAGTGGTTTTTAAAGGCAAATTTCCGATTCATTATTTTTATTGCAATGAAGATGAACAGTGAAGCAACGTTTGTTTTGGTTTGTACAAACCAAAAAAATAGCTTGATGGGGAAATAAAATAACTGAGCTAATCGTGCATCTAAAATGATATTTACCTCTTCTTCGGGTTGGTCTGTGCTAGCTAAAACCTCACTAGTTTCACTGTTACTATTCTAAAAATAAAAATAAAAATAAAAATTTTACATTTATGTATAAAATAAAAAAAGACAAGCTGAAAATTTGGTAACAAGCAGGAAAAATAATTAGCAAGCGTATACAATATATAAAAATTTAGCTGATAATGCAAAAACCTTGTAAAGGCAATTGGTAAAGTATTGCTGAATTTAATTCCTTGCAAATAAAGAAAAATTTTTCACGTTATAATTTCATTCCATGTAAGTTTACTTTTAAAATTTTTAACCTAACCGATTACCTTTACATTAAAAAAAAAACATCATGCATGTTCTAAAAATAAGCCGAACCAAAAAGTTAAAATTAAAAAAAAAAAAGAAAACTAACTTTTCTCTTATTTAACCATTCGCTATTTTCTTTCTTGTGATTTTTTTCAATTTCTTTGATTTTTTGCTCGTAAACAGCCTTTTGTTCTTCTACGGATTCTTCCCTTTCATTCCTAATCCTTAAAATTTCTTTTTCAAAATCGGCCTTCTGACTCTTTAATATTTTATCGAATTCATTTTTCTGCGATTGCAGTTTTTCTTCCAATTTTTTGTTTTCAGTATCGATCACATCTTTCGCGTCTATTCTTTCGTTGATCATTCGATTTTCGTATTCTTGCCGTGTTTTTTCTGCTTCTTCGATTTTGGCCTCGATTAAATTATCCTTTTCAATAATTTCCCTACGTAAATTTTTCAATTCCTGTTTTGCCGATTTTAAACTTTCGATTGCATCGTCATATTCTAAAAAGGAACGAAAAAGTAAAAAAAAAAAGGAGGTAAGTATAATATTTATTATTGACATGCTAAGAAATCAAATTAAAAAATCGAAGGAAAGGAGGAAGGGACAATGTATTTTTTTTCTCTAAATAAAACGGAAAAACCTCCTCCTACCTAACTGCTGTACTTTTAGGTTTTGGATTTCCTCATCTCTTTCGGCAATTGCAGATTCATATTGTTTAATTAACAGTTTCACTTCATCACCTTGATCAAAATTAATTTCTTTAACGGATCCTAAAAAAACAAAAAAAGGAATTAATTATATTAAAATGAAAATAAATTTATTTCACAATTCTTACCATTAAATTTTTCGTCCATCTCACTCTTCAAAGCTTGCATGCAACTTTCCAATTCCGAAATTTTCAAATTTTTTTCCTCATGCAATACTTTTAATTCATCCCTTTCACTCGTCAACTTTTCTAATTTTTCTAACAGTTCACTGGCCGTTTTTTCGGAGATTTCAAGTTCGTCTTTTAAACGTCTTATTTCGATATCCCGATTCTCTTCAAAACTTCCGATATCTTCTTCATGTTTATTATTAATAAACTTAATTTCATTTTTTAGGACGTTTAATTTATTTTCGTTTTCAGAAGTAAGGCGAATTTTTTCATCTTCTAAACTTTTCACTTTTTCGCTCAACTCATCGTTCATCGATTCCAGGCTATCTTTATATGTTTTTAACTCGGTTAATTCCATTTCAAATTTGCTGTTTAATTCATCCATAGCTTTTGTTAATTTGTTAACGGTATCTTGAAGCTCGGTTTTGGTTTTCCCCTCGTGCAATAACTCCTTTTTCAGCGATTCGAGTTCGTTCCTTGTTTCTTCAAAGGTGGATAATAACTCATTGTTGGAATTGGATAATAAAATTAATTCGTTAATTTTTTCATTTAATTCTTTGGACAAATTCTCGTTCTTTTGGTTTAATTCGTTTTTAGTTTTTTCATGATCAAAAGATTCACGTTTTAACCTCTCAAGCTCCTTTAAACAACCATCGTTATTATTTTTTAAAACTTGCAATTCCCGCGCAACTGATTCGTATTTCAATGCCAAATCTTGGTCAGAATTTAATTGATCCGTTTTTATTTTCAATACCTCACTTAATCTACTATTTTCTTCAACTAACTGAACTTTTTCAATTTCAAACTCACTTAACTTTTCTTCTAATTGTTTAAACTTAATCCTTTCATTTTCTAATTTGTTACATTCTTCAATTAACTGAGCTTTTTCATTTTCCAAATAATTCAATTTTTCTTCTAATTGTTTAAGCTTAATCCTGTCATTTTCTAATTTGTTATTTTCTTCAATTAACTGAACTTTTTCACTTTCCAAATAATTTAATTTTTCCTCCAGTTCCTTAAGTTTGATGCTTTCGTTTTTTAATGTATCATTTTCTTCAATTAATTGAACTTTTTCATTTTCCAAATCATTTAATTTTTTTTCTAACTGGTCTACTTTCTTCGTTTCATTTTCTGAATCGATCAATTTTTGCTTCATCTGGTTAACCACCTCAGTCTGAATTTTATAATCGACCAATAAAGATTCCAACTGTGCTTTTACCGAGTCCAATAAATCCTTCCCTTCTTTTTCCCTATCATTTAATGCACTTTTCAAATTTTCTACTTCATTTTCTAAAACTACTTTCTCGTTTTTAACACTTTCTACTTCTACATTTTTGGCATCAACTTCGTTGACAATTTTATTTTTTAAAACTTCTAACTCCTCATTTTTCTTTAAAATCTCGTCGTATTCCGCATTTTTACAACTTAATTCTAATTTCAACGCTTCATTTTCTTCGTTTAATTGCACCTTTCTTTCATTTGTTTCATTAATTATTTTTTCTATTTCCTGAGTTTTTACCCGATTTTCATTTTCCATTTGTTTCAATTTTTCTTTGCTATCATTAAGCTCTTTCATCAATTTATCACATTTTTCGCTGAGTGCAACTTGTAAAGATTGATTTTCATTTTCTAATTGACTATATTTTTGAATATGTTCCTTTAATTTACGTTCCGCATCTATTTTCTCATTCTTTAACTCTTCTAAAATCTTAATGTTTTCCGATTTAATTTCACATTCTTGTTTTAAACTTTCATTGAGGTTTTCTAACTCTGATAACTTTTCTTTCACAACTTTAAGGGATTCCTCTTGCTTTTCGATTAATTCTTGGTTTGCTTCTTTTTCTTTTTTCAAATCTTGAACTGCCGATTTTAAATCATCTCGTTCCATTTGGAGTTCTATTATTTTATCATTCAAGTTTGATATTTCCAATTTGCAACTTTCTATTCTTTGCAAATTTTGTTCCTCTAAAGATTTGTCTCCGTCGCGATCTGGATCATTGATTGCAATTCAGAAATTTCAGACATTTTTTCTTCAAGTTCCTTTGTTAATTTTAATTTCACTTTTGTGTTTTCAGATTCCTTCGTTTTGATTGTATGAAGGACATTGGTTTGCAATTTGGTTAGCTTTTCTTCCAATTTACTTCTGGCATCCTCGATCTCTTTGGCTTTTGAAATTGTGAGTTTCTAGAAAATAAAAAAAATTTTAGCAAGATCTAATTAAAAAATCTGTTAAGGAATGAAAATTATAACTACCTCTATGTCGATATTCTTTTTAGCCATAAACTCAGCCAAATTCTTCATTTCTGCTTCAAAATCTTTCCATTTCTTTTTCAAGTTTTCTCGTTCGCTTTCTATGGCTGACAAACAAATTTCTTTTGCCTTCAAATCCTCAGCGAGTTTTTTACTTTCATCTGTTTTGTAGCCCATTTCTCTAGCAAAGTCGTCACTCATGGAACGAATTTTGTCTTCGTAATTTCGAGTCAATTCTTCTACCTCTTTCTTCTTTTGATTCTCTGAAACATAAAAATAATGAAGATTAATATAGTAGTTGGGAAGGGGTTGTCCTATCCAAGAAACACCAAGTTCGTTTCTGCTTCATGCTTTGTTACTTTCATTATTTAAAAAATTAATTTAACTGTTAAAATTTATACAAAAAAATTAAATGAAGATACTACCTAAAGATTTTAAGTCCTTTGTTAAAACTTGAATTTGCTCTTCTTTCGCCTCCAATTCCTTGTGTATTGCCATTTTATTTTCTGCAACGGTCAACGCATTTTCTTCAACCTTTGCCCGACTCAATTCTACTTCTTTTTCCAGTTCACCTATTTTATCCTTACACAACTCCAATTCATCATTGACTTCCTTCAACTTCCTCCCGTTTTCTTCTATTACTGAATTTTTACTTTTAACCTCGACATTTAAATTATTAATCTTCTCCTTGCATTTCAACAATAAATTATTTAGTTTTTCGATTTTTTTATCTTTTTCATCTGGTTTTTGATCTATCTGACTAGAATCCGTGCTAGCGAAGTCGATAAGTAAATTATTATTATCAGTCAATTGCTGATTATTTTTCTTATCATCATCCGTAATAATTTTCCTCGACAGCAAATCGCTTATGCTTTCGTTATCCGATTTCATCCTGAGTATTTCTGTTTTTAATTCCGTCATTTTTTGTTTCAAATTTTCATTATTTACATTTTCAGTAACCTCGTCCATGGTGGTATCGCATCTATGAATTAAATGACAAGCCGTTTCTTTGATTTTTTTTAAATTTTCCATTTCATTTAATAACCTTTCATTCTCTAATTTTAAGGCGGTTATTTCATTCTCACTTACTATTTCTGATTGAGCTGCTTCATTTGTAGGCTATAAAAAAAAAATTAATGAATTTAATAAAATAAACTTAACAATATCCTCAACATTTAACAAAATAATAATTTTAATCAATCTTACTTTAAATCGAATCAAATTTGCAATTTTAAAATAAAGCCTCTTTCCTTATACCGAAGATTTCTTGAAATTTTTAAAGTAAACAGGAAATTTGAAGAGATTTTAAAATCATTTACAATTATAAATTTTAGGCCTGATTGTTTAAAAAAGTCAAAATCCTCCAAGGTTAAGAACCATATAAATAATAAACTATGCCTGAATCTTACCTCATTACTTTTATCATTGGAATCTAATAACAGTAAATTGTTTTCTCCACCATTTCTAAGTAACGATATTTTAGTTTTCAATGTGTTTATAATATGATCCCGTTCTTCCACATCATTCCTTAAAGATTCTTCTAAATGTGCTTTGGCTTTCTGTTCCAGCTGGCACTGCTCTCTTAATTCGGCTATCCTTCTTAAAGCTTTATCTTGGCTTTCCTAATAAAAAAAAATACATATATTATAGTGATTGCAAATATACTGAGATAAGATGAATGTTGGATTTAACGAACCAACCTGTAAAACATTTTTGGTTTTAACATTATCATGCTGCAGTTCTTTATAATGCCTTGATAAATCTGTGTATCTCCCCTTATATTTATTGTACCTATTTAATATTTTTTTGTAGCTTTGATAAAGTTGCTCTTTGCTAATTCTTTCGATCTGACCAGTCATACCATCTTCCATTTCAGATTCCCAGTCACTCTATTTCAAAATAAAAAAAAAATTATTGAATTTGAACTATGAACTAATTTTTTATAATTAATTCTATTAAGCTAATCATATAAACATTCTTCAGTGTCTTAAATAACACAAACCTGTACATAAGTTTGATTGGAAGGACTCTCAAAAATTGGAAATAATGATGAAGCTTCACTTGTAACAGAACTTAGGGATGATCTTCTACTTCTACTGTGAGTCATATTGGAAGGTGAATTAGCTGTCAGATCAATACTATGTAACGGTAAAGAAGGTCTCCCATCCTGTGACTCTGTAAAACAAAATTTCTTTAAATGATCTGTAAGAAGTATAGATTAATCCCATTGCTTCAGGTTCATTACTAACCATCATCACCACCTATACTGAAAAAATCAGAGGACACATTGGATGTATCAGTTGGGTATGTGACTGTAGTAGCTGCACTGTTATCTGATAATGAATTAACTGAAGGTGAGGGAGAAATGACCTAAAAACATATGTATATAAATTAGGGTTATTTCCGATTTAGGAACGAACAAAATTTTATCTGTCTAAGGGGAAAGAATCTATTTATCAGCGTATTGTAAATAGGACAACACCTACGATGGTTTGTAACACATATTCCCTTTATCTACTGATCGATCAAAAAATTCAAACCTGAGCTAATTGCTGAACTGAAACAGGGAATTTCAGGGGACCCTGTTTAAATTCTTCTTCAATTTTATCCTTAAGTTTTTTGAACATTTTTAATAAACTGAAAAAACACTAAAATAAACAAATAATTATACAATTAAACATTATTAATCAAGAGTATTATGTTTGAAGACTGATAACTGTTTTTATTTTGGTGCTTGACGTCGACGAAAATAAAAGATTTCGTCTGCTGAAAGATTGTTCTGCTTCCACATGGACAAGATGGATGACAAAGGAAAACATAAATATAGAGAACGGTTACGGTAACGGACCTCGACTCCTGTAAAATTTCTTAAGATGTTTAGATGTGAATAAAGAAAGAAAACAAAATTGTCCAGTTATAAGTAAATAAGTAAATAGTCTAGTTATAGTAAACAGCAGTTCTCTGCATGGTTTTTTATCTGTGATATTACTTTGGTTTTTTTAAAATAAACTTTATTTGTTAAAAAAAATGTTGTTTTTCCGTTTTCTCAAGAAGAATTTTACAGAGGCTTTAGCTAGCCCTATGTCCGCTTTGGAAGAGGGCTCTCGGTTTTTTAAGGGTGAGGGATTATTGTATAACGCACTGCGTCGTCTTGCTGCCGATCTCGAACGAAGGAATATTGATTACTGCGTGATTGGGGGTGTTGCCTTGAGCCAGCACGGCTATCAACGGTTCACCACGGACATTAATATATTGCTTTCTCCCGAAGGCTTGGAGGAGTTTCGCAACAAACTCGTCAGTGTCGGCTACAAACCAAAGTTCCAAGGGGCGCTCAAAACATTTCTTGTTCTGCCTGAAAAGGTACCCGTGGACATTATAAAGAGCGGCGAATATCCGGGGACGGCAAGCCGAAACCAGTTCGGTTTCCCGCGCCTCACCAGGTGTCGGTCGTTATTAGCGGCTTGAAAACGATATGTCTAGAAAGTTTAATCGAATTGAAACTTGCCTCTGGTATGTCAGGAGACATATATCGTTTGAAAGACCTTGCAGATGTGGTAGAATTGATTCGCATTAAGAACTTGGATGAAAGTTTTGCATCAAGGCTTTCCCCCTATGTTCAGGCAAAATTTCTAGAGCTGCAGAGCAAAGTAAAAGAGTCAAGAGAGAAAGATCAGGAACAGTGATCTCTTGTCTTGTCTTTGTGGAATTGTAAAAAGGAATAGTTCTTTTTTTTTGATTAAGAAGTACAAAATGATCTCTGGTCTCGTTGTTGTGAAGTTGTAAAAGTTGTAAAGTGAAAAAGAGTAGTACTTTTTTTTTTATCGTTAAATGCAGGAAGTACTAAATGATTTCAAAGTTATAGTTTTTTTATGTCATAAGTGTGAGTTGTGAGTTTTTTTTTATTTCATAGGTGTGAGGAATGGTTTGAGTTCATAATGTGAAAAGTGCCCCTTTATTTCCTTTTTTTCTCTTCCACTTCTTCTTTTCTCCGTCTCCGAATATTAATTTTTGTAAATTATTTTAATTATACGGTAAATTATTTTAATAATAATCTGTAGATAATTTTTTTATACCTTATTGAATACCCTGAATGTTTATGTTTTTCAATGAAAAGGCTGCCTCCTGAAAAGATACTTAAAACTTTCTTGACAGCAGAGAAATATTGTTTAGAATCAAGCAAATCGCTATTATGGCAAATATGGGCGATAATATGGGGATAAATTCGGAAGACTTCAAAGAAGCAAACATGGAACAACAAAGATAAATGACCTGGTAATGTAGATGAAGAGTTTGTTATCCGCAAGATTAGCCCAAGCTTGCTACTTTGTTTCAGAAGCCGGAAATACATGGCATTAAGAATTACTAAACGACCAATGCGAATTCCGTTTAATTACGTTCATAGAAACAATCTTAAAGGACCTGAATGAAACATAAACAAAAGATAAATTATAATTTTCTATATTAATACTATAAAAAATTAATTTAATTAGCTTAATTTATTTTGAGCAATTTATATGTACAAGGCAAATTCAATGATCAACAGATACACTAAAAATCAATTATTGCATTATTCCGCTGATTAAATATTGGTAACAATTCTACGGTGATCGATCTCATTTCTGTCTCAAATTATTAAATAAACGCAAAATGTTTTTATGTTTGTTATTATTTTACTAATTTTTTATATAAAAAATGGCAGTTAATTTTTTTATTTCGTTTCACCTGAACTTTCCTTCAATAATCCATCAAAAATATAGAAAAATAGGCAGTAAATATCTTGGAATTTTGGATTGGTAAAACATTTAGAGTTTATAATAACAACGACAATAATTTAATGAAAATGAAATGAGACCGACGATGCTGAAAAATTTTAACTACCTGCACCGCAATAACTACAAACACACGAAACGCTAGCAAGCAATATTAATTTCTCAGCAAGAAATTTAAAGAAAAAAAAATAAACTAATATAATATAATATAAAATAAAATGTAGAAATTTTATTATTGCACCTTTTTTAAATCAAGATTTTAATTATTTTTTTTTATTTCACAACCTTTTTTCGTATAAATGGATACTTCGTTTTGTTACTGTATATTCGATATTCGTAAGTAATGTGTGCAAACAAAGTGTGCAAAGCTGAAATGAACAATGATCGTGTGAAAAAATTTCACTCGATTTTACAACTTTTACAATCATACATTTTTAATACACACAGTAACATTAAAATTCAACTTGTTACTCTGTGATTAAAAAAGAAAAAAAAGGTATAAATACACATCATGTATTATATACTGTTTTCCGAATGATTCTTTTTGCAGAAAAAAAATTAATAACCCGGAAAAAAGCAGTGAGGTTCTGGTAGGTACTTAATTTTTGGAACAAAATAACATTTCAGCGCTTGATTTAATAATTTTTATAAATTGATCATTGATGTTTTTATTTTATGCCAATAAAATTTTTGAAATCTTCAACTTTAGTAGCTCAATTTCTGTATAGCCAATTTTTACAAGAAAACAAATTTTTAAAATGATTCACGCATCAGATACTAAATGACTAGTTCTAAAATGCATAACGACTTTTTCATTTTCAGATATGCATTTAAGAGTCAAAAAATACGATAGACACCTAATTTTTTGTCATGCACAATTTTCAATATCTATTAGCACGAAAAAAGGATTTTTTAAAGCTACATCTGAAAAAATTTTGTCTTCTTAAAAGGAAGAATTAAAATTATTCCGGCTCTTGCAAGTTCTTCTTTAAGACAAGTAATTTTTAAACTGGGGAAGTCTCATGACAAATAGGCTTAGGGCTTTGTAGGGAAATCTTTTTTAATCTTATGACCAGATGAAATAAGAAAGCTTTGTAGAACAACGTTTTTCAGAGATCAATGCACATCATAGTATATGCCTTTTTAAGTGTTTAATTTTTAACAGGGTAATAATTTTGAAAGCTAACAAAAGATTACTTAGGGTATGCAATGCAGCGTATATAAGATTGATCTCTTCTTATCTAACTCTCTTTTCAATCAAAAACGATTCACCTTTCAGTTTTTAAACAAAGAGGTGTCTGTTGTTACTTGCTTTAATTTAAGCGCTTTTTCTGAAAATGCATTAAACAGATATCGAATATTTATCGTATTAATTTATCTACTGATAAAAAATCTGTGAAATTTTCCGGTACTGAATTTTAAAGCAGACAGTTATAAATTTTATAGAACTAACAAGAAAATTACTTATTAAGAAAAAATATACATAAGAAGAAATATACTTAAAACACAAACAACAAAGAAGACTGCGTTTTCCAGTCATTTTTTTTTCTCTTTTTTTACAAGTAATAAACAAATTGAATAAAAAATACTTTGCACTTTTGTTAAAGGGAAAATTCCCATTGTCCGTACGAAAATCATATAAAAAAAAACCACTGGGGAATGTTGCTACGACTAAATTGCCTAAAAATCATACTACTAAGTTGAAAAAAAAAGGAATGCTTAAAAATTTTTTATGTGGCAGTAAAGTAACATAAAAAATATTGTTTATTTCTTTGAGATCCATTAAATCGACCTAAAACGCAATCCAGAAAAAAGAAAAATATAGAAAATAAATCATATAAAAAGAAAAAAATTAAAAATAAAAATAAAAATAAAAATAGTAATAGCAATAGATCTTTTGAAATATTATATAAATTAATAACAGAAATGACAGTGACTGCTTCACAAAAAAATAAGTGAAACAAAAAAATGGAATTTTTTTCATTTTTACAATCATTTTCACCTCGATTGTGATGCAGTTTCGTTTTTTTTTTCTTTTTTTACATAAATTATTTATTATTATTATTATTATTATTACTATTTATAATATTTATAATATTTTATTTATATATATTTGAATATATATAATTTGCTCAGAGTCAAAGAAATTGGTAACAAAAACAAAATTTTTTTTTTCTTTTCAAAATATTTTTAACAGGAAACGATAAAGTAAAAAAAAAGTAAATTATAAAATTAATTTTTTTTCTTTAAATTCCGTTCCCGCAATCTGGTTTTTTCATTTTTATAACGTTGCATACATTTGATCATTTTTTTTTGTTTTTTTTTTGTTTTTTTTCGTAGGAGGGGAAAGGAGGAGAAATAAAAAAAGTCAACAAAATCTAAACTAAATAAGTTACTAGCTAATTGTCCGCGAGGTGTTGCGTTCTTTGCCGCACCTCATCCGGCATTATATAATAATCTGAAGCGTTTGTTTTACTGCTTTGTTTAATGCTTCCATTTGCCGCACCATTCTGCAATGTCTTTTCGGTTCCGTTAGCGGAATGTAACTGTAAAAGATTGGGGAAGTAAAACATTATTAAAGAAATTTAATAATTCCAAACCCGTATAAACGGTTTTAGTAACTTACTTTTGCTCTAGCTTTTCTCGCTGACGTGTAAGCTTCCCTGTAAAATTGACTAAACAAGAAATAAAACATAACGGCATGCATTCCGATCCACCATACGAAAGCTTTTGGATAATTGCAGTCGATGAAAAGAAGCTGGAATGCGTGAACCATGATAGCTATGAATTGCACCTAAAAACAAAAGAAAAAAAGTTTTGAGAAAAACAAAGTGAAAATGAAATAGTGTTCGAATTTTTTAACGAATAATCAATCGACTTATAATTAAAGAACACTGCCGTATTAAGCGATTTAAGCGGATGTCCATTGTTAAGTTGGCGCTTTTCTTCGATTTTTAACTTATGTTAACAAAACCAATAAAATCGATACGCTTTTAAGTTTACTGAAAAAAATCAAATCATAAGGATCTTCATTGGAAATCTTACCATTTGGAAAGCTGTAAGATATTTTTTCCACCAGAGGAATCTCTGATACTGAGGGCCAAGAGCAGCGATCAAATAATATGTATACATAACAATGTGGACGAAAGTATTGCATAGTCCGAAGAATGTGCTATGGCCACCTGAAACGAAAAAAAAAAATCAAAAATTAATACTGATAATTTTAGTCTTCAGCAACAAACACTTAATGCGCCTCATCAAATAATAAAAACAACGGAGGGTTATTACCAAATACCAATGTAAATCAATATTACATTTTGTCGCAGTATAATTGATTGACTTTCTCTTTTACATAAATTAGCTAGTCAAAAGTAAACAATCGGAGTATTGATTACCTATATTTTTTGTTTAACTCAAAAAAAAGTGAAAAATAAAGCGCAATTTAAGATAAGTGCGCGACAAAAAAAAAATTTTATTTTTATATATTTTAAATCTTCAAGTTTATGTCAATTTAAACAATATTAAGTTCAAGGAATGTATTTTAACCTTATAAAATAATCATTCCATAATATTTATTTTATTTACTTATTTCATTTGACTATCGAATTGTCATGAGTCGTCAATTGCGTCAGAAAAATAAATAATCCGTTTATGACAAAATTTTTTTATTATTTCTTAAGAACGAACACAAAGGTTTTGCGGAAACATAAAAAAAAAGACGTCGGAAAAAAGTTCTTGCTAACAAGATCATGACATTAGCTATTTAAAAAAAATATATAAATGCATTTTAAAAACGAAAAGTATCCCTTTGAAGGACTCTTTTCCTCACCGCCATTAAGATATACTGTATAAGGCTATGCAGTAAGAAAAACCATAAATTAAACTATACTTCTCATAAGATCAACATAGGATTTCATTCTACAAATTCCGAAATTTTCAAAGTATATACAACATTATATTTTTCGTCTTCAATTAAAATATAGATCAAAAAATACAAATCTAGGTTACTGGGTCTTTAGCTGTCAGCAATGCGTAAACAGGCTCTTTGACAATGCATTTCATATGCTTTCAAATCCGTAAACAAAAACCTGCGATTTAACCTTGATATTCATCTTCGAAAAAAAATTAATACGTAGCATTAATAGCAATATTTACTATCATCATAATAAAAATTAATAGCTATTACCATCATAATAAAATTAACACTGATAAAAAGTTTTTATTACCTGGAGTAAATTTAACTCCAAACCAAACGGACATAGGCATTACTCCGTGGTGTATTACGTGCAGCGTTGAAATGTGTTGATTTTTCTTCCTCAACACGAAGAAAAACTGTAAAATAAAAAACAAAACGAATCGATTAAAATTATGTGGTAAAAGAAGAAGCAATATGATCATTAAATTTAATAATTAATATACTCACCGTGTCGAAAAATTCTGTAAATTTTGAGAAATAGTACCACCAACAAGCGTGGACCATCTGTTGAGAAAAATGAAATTGAAGCAAATTAGTTTTCGTTAAAAACTGCTGAGTCGAAAAAACATTTTTTTTTCCTTATAATTTAAAAAGAAAAAAATATTTCTTCTAATCTGCAAACTATATATTCTAGCCTATGTTCGCCTTTATTTAGATGCATGCTTTTCCCGAGATAATTGAGACAATAAATTCGAAATTTGAAACAAAACAAGACCAATTAAAAAGAAAAATATATATAAAATAAAGCTATCTTTAGACGATGGCACACATGAGAAAGTGAAACAAACAATTTGTTATTGAATTAAGTAAATTTTTGAGTTATTCAATAATATTATTAAAAATTTACTATTTAAACTCTTCATTTTTCCTTATTGATGAAATTCAGTCATCACTCATCCCCATTGCATTATCGTCCAGCCTAAATAACTTATATCTAATTTTAATTTTACGATTTTTGGCCACTTGACTAAATGAATGGAATGGAATGGAATGGAATGAACTGAGAGCATGAAAAAAATAACTATATAAAGAGCACAAAACAAAAAGACTTTTCATGCATTTTTCATGAAAGAAAAAAAAAAAGGTTTGTTAGCAGGTTTCACAAAATCAAACGCTTTGTCTCCATTGAAGATTTAAGTGGAGGGTACAATTACTTGCACCACCGGAAATTCTGTATATTTATGAATCTTTTCTTCTGCTACCACTTTTTTTTTTCGTTTTCATTATTTTTGTGTTTGAAAAAAATAGTTAAAAAAAAAAAAAAAGTGGTAGTAGAAGAAAAAAATCTAAAAATATACAGCACTTCGGTGGTACAATTAATTGTACCCTTCGATTAATTGGCCATTGGAGACGGGACAATATTAAAACAAATTAATATGAGAACAAACAATATACATCGTAAAAACAAGAACAAATATTTCACTTCAATAAAATTCATCTGCACCAATTTTTTTTTTGTTTTTTTCCATTTTAATGTAAATATGGTTTTTGGATTATATGGTTGTAAGTTTCCGTACTACGTATTTTTTAGCGAAGTAAAATAAAATAAAATAAAATAAAATAAAATAAAATAAAAAGCATATGGTATTTCCATAGTACTACAATTAATTCTGCTTTGTCTCCATTGGACAATTAATTAGAAGGTACAATTAATTGTACCACCGGAAATGCTGTATATTTCTGGACTTTTTTCTTCTGCTGCCACTTTTTTTTTCATTTTCATTATTTTTACTGATCGAAAAAATAATCAAAACAATAAAAAAAAGTGGTAGCAGAAGAAAAAAGTCCAAAAATATACAGAATTTCCGGTGGTACAATTAATTGCACCCTTCGATAAATTGGCCAATGGAGACAGGACATCCCATTTTAAAATATCACTATCAATTTTCTCAAGCATTTGTTTGGTTCATAGCTAATTATTAACTTTTGCAGGTACGTTTAACTCACAAAAAATGAATATGGCTCGGAAGACCAAAACCCTATCATCCAGTGTCACCTTAACAATGTGGTTTATCTACAGCTACCACCACTAATACAGCTCTGCTTGGAAGAGACAATGTGTCAACTATATCTTAAGAGTACGCAGTATTCGTGGCAGCAGATAAATCGTATTTTTCATTTTACGGAAAAACGAAGAAAAATCTTGAAAAAAGAAAAACTAAGAAATCTTTGAATTTTTTTTCTGAATTTTTCTTAGTTTTTGTTTTTTTAAAATTTGTATTCGTTTTACCGTAAAATGAAAAATACGATTTTTCTGCTGCCACGGGAACTGCGTACTCTGAACATCATCAGCGACGCTGCCGGATGACTTTTGCGCCTGCTCTACAATATCCAATGCTACTAACAAAATAATTTAATAACCCATTTTCACAAAATTAGGTATTACAAAGTTTTTTTGAACAAATAATTCAGAATTCCACATGTCTACCCTACGTACAAAGACATACATCAATGTAAGCACGTTCATAATTTTTTTATTCGCAGAAAAAAAATCTAGAAATATTTATAAGAATATGGAATGATTTTTCGAAATATTTAAATCACCTTTAGTGCATCACTAAATAAATATTTTCCCCCAGAAGTTTTTCCATGGGGTCGTTCTTATATCACTTCGAGGGGGAGGGGGGTCAAGTAGCGTTATAGTTTCGATAAGACAATGCATTGAATGAACGCTATTAAAAGGGGGAGAGGGGGTCAAATATTAATAAAAATATCGTTGCGCCTACCAACAGTTCCTTTCTTCTGTAGTTAAGGCAATGGCAACAATACCCTTCTCAGGTATTCTCAGGTCGCTAACCAGTTCAAATGATGGGAGGGGAAACATTCAAGTTCTAAATAATATAATAAAATAGAAAAAATCATATTTCTCAAAAAAAAAAAAAAAAAAAAAAACTCTTGGAAAGATGGAAAGCTGAGCTCACTTTGCTGCCATTTATCAAGTCTAGGTTTGTTGCCGATAATTTTTTTTTATCAGAGTACTGAATTTTGTATGCTTTTTAAATTACCTATTCAAGTCTATGAGAACTAGAAAACAGTCATTGTTAAAATAAAAAAGAAACTTCTACCAACAGCTTTTAAGATCTCGAAAGGATATATATAAAAGTAAGTAACTTTCATGGAACAAAGTTCCTGAGAAAAAATGGAAAATAACTAAAGAATTTTCTTGCGTTTCTTATCTTTTTCCAAACACTTATGGCTGCGGAATAAGAAGTTTTTGTTCAAGCACAACTTAGCTTTAAAACGAAAATACCGAAGAAGAAAAATGAATAAATAGCAATAGCACTATCCAAAAACTAACAATGACTGTGCTGTAATAGTGAAGGGTGCTATAACAAAATTTTAAGATGTAACTTTTAAATTTTTATTGTCCAAACCTATCGCTTCAAAAGGACAAGATTCCTTATTCCCAAAATTCTAAGCTTAATTATTTATTTATTTATTTATTTATTTATTTTTTTTAAAGAATCGATTTAAAAATGAAAAAACGTCCATCGCTTACAGTCGCTGTTCAAAGTTTAAAAAAAACTCAGTTCGGTGGGTTTTAAATACTTTCAACCATATCTTCTTTCTCAATTAAAAATTTAGCAATTAAAGTTTGTTCTTGTTCATATACGACTTTTAAAAAAAGTACGTAATTCTTATTTCCTTTCCAGTTCAGGGTCACATTTACGATTAGGCTAAAAAAAAATTAATAATTTAACACTGATGCATGCGCTTTTTATTGATCATGCATTTCGTATTTTTTCACGATGTACTTGTTTTCTCTTCTTCTCAATTTTATTTATTTATTTTTTATCTTCTTCACTTCATTCTATAAAAGATGATTTTCGGTTACTTACTCTTAACGTTTCGGGATGATTTGAATAATCTACTGGTTGGCAGCTGTAGCTATAATGGCCCGTAAACCAACCCGACATACCTATCTGTAACAATAATGATGAAAACCAGGATAACCATTAGCCCAATCACCATTACACATGATAATTTCAAAAAAAAAAAAAAAAAAAACACACACACACAAAGCAGGAGGTACATGACAACTTCTGCAATATTACATAAAAAAGCGATATTTTTAAAACAATGTAGAAATTTTTCCTTTTTAGAAAATCAAATGATAAGTCACCCGGAAAATCAAATCTGATAGTCACCCTAAAATAAGACAAAAAAAAAAAAAAAAAAAAAAACGAGGAAGGGAAGAAGTATGGAAAATTAAAAGTGTAAGTTTATTTAATTTTCCAGAAAAAAAAAATTAGTGAAATCTAAAGATACTGAAAAAAATAGTGAATACCCCCAAACCCTCGGATAAACCATTTCTCACGATTAAAAACAAATAACACGAAAATTGCCAATTTAATTCAATGCAAACAACGACATCTGTAATTAATAAACGTAATTATAGATTTGGCCTATACTTCCTTTCGAAAGTCTCCTATAAGCGTTTTTTCTTTGTGCAAAAAAAAAAAAAAGAAAAAAAAGAAAATTCCCCCATTTACAAGTGCAGCTTGGGTTTTTGTTCCGTTCAATTCCTAACTCAATTTGCTTCCATGAAATTTTTAATGAAAACTCCATCAAATTTCCTCTGTCCTTTGTCGTTGTTTTTTTCTTGTGCAACATTTTATTTTCACGTACCACTCATACGCGGTAATTACAATGATTATGTTTTTTCGCTTATTTCCGCTAAGAAAAAAAAAAAATGATGAAAACATATTAAGAAATTGTACTCCGAAAGTCGCCATCGCTTCCGTTCCCAATTTTTCAATAACAGGGCGTGATCTACCAAAAGGAAAAAAAAAATAGATCGCAAAATAAAATCGCGGGCATAACCCAATTTTTAATTTTTTACCGATCGATCCTTTCTCATTTGGGATCATTACTATCGAATTTACTATAAATCGTTATACCTTATATTAATTAAGTCCGTGGAAGATACATTTCGGTCATTACCTTATCAATTTGATAAGTTATCTTCCTAATGACTTACGAGGGAATGCGGTGAAAACGAAAGCATGTAGCTTTTATAGGTAAAAGTTCAATAAATTAAAAAAAATATTCATTCATTTTGGTATGAGTTATATCGTTGCTCGTCTATAGTTTAAGGCTTCACTTTTATTTTTTAATACAAAATTATTTGGCCTTAATTTCACTTATCTTTTTTTTTTTTTTTTTATAATTTTAAAATCGAGGAAAAAAGTTGCAAATTAGCAAGATCGCCTACATCCTGAATGGTACGAAAAAAAAATTCTATAGAGACTGGTATATTTCGTGAATATTTTTTCCCCGCCAGCGGGTTTTGCGCAAGATTAGTCACTAAAAAATTTCCCAATAAAAAAAAAAAAAAAAAAAAAAAAAAAAAAAATGCGATTCTAATCTATTTCTAAGCGATATGCATAAAAGATAATTTTACTAATTAAATCAGAAACAAAAAATAATTAAATCGATTATTAATTAGGTTATTTCGGTAGGTTTTATTGTTTTTTGGGAAATCAGCGGAGTAATAAAAAATCGGTTGCACACATCATACATTTGCTAATGATTCCTACTTTCAGGAAAATCTCTCAATCATTAAAAGAAAACAAAAATACCAAAAAAACAAAAAACCAAAAACTGATTTAGGCAAATAAAATCGAGTTGGGTTGGATTGAATTAGAACTGAACCGAACTGGTTTAAATTGAATTAAATTCACCCATTAAAATCAAGTCTGCAGGAAAATGCGAAAAAAAAAAAAAAAACTTCTGCTACAAGTTCGGGCATGAATAAATTTCTCTTAGAATGATTAGTATTCATTCAGAATGAAAAGCCGAAATTTGTATTTTTCTACAAAAATGGCAATATCCCAAGTACATTTTTCTAGCTACTTCTGCATTATCTCACGGTAAAGATGGTTATGTCAGGTTGCCCTCTGGCTAATTTCCAAAAAAAAAAAAAATTATTTTTTTGCAATCAGGAAAAAAAGGTTGCAGGAGGAATCAATTATTTACAACTTCTTAACGAAACCAGATAATGAAACAGTTTAATTCTTGTCTTTTGCAAGGAGAAAAATTATAAAACAAAAATTTTCCTCGTTTGAGACCCGTTTCGACTATTTGAGATATATTTAAATTTACGTATTAGAAATTACGTAATATACTTTTTTTTCCTAAGAGAAAACCCAGCAACAAGAAATCTGGAGCAACCAACAAACTACTGGTCGAAAAAAAAGGCTTCAATCCTTTTATTTATAAAAAAAATATTGACCGTCTCTCTCTAAATGTATTTAGTGTATATGTTACCGTCAAAACCCGAATTCTGGCAAAACTAGTATTGCCTAGGCAAACCCAGTATTGCCGGGATTTTTTTCGCGTTTTCGACAAAACTAGTTTTGACGAGTACATTTTCGGCAAAACTAGTATTGCCTAGTCAAAACTAGTTTTGTCGAAAACGCGAAAAAAATTTCGGCAATACTGGGTTTGCCTAGGCAATACTAGTTTTGCCGGAATTCGGGTTTTGACGGTAACATATACGTTTTTAAAAAGGACAGCCGATTTATCAAAATATTGTAATTGTAATTTTCAAATTAGGGTATCAATTCACAGCAAACCACTAATCATAGATTTTTTAAATTTTTTTCGAATATTTTCGTTTATACCATTGGAGGTCATATCGGGGCGAAAAATGTATGAAATTCTTTTCTTCACATATAGAAGAGTATGATTGGGTGTTTCAGTGTAATTATGAACGTAATTTACTTATATGTGGCAAAAATTCGATTTTATCTTTATTTTTATTTTTAGTTTTTGGCTAATTAGTGCCACTTTTTTTTTTTTTTTTTTTTTCAGAAAATAAATAAACATTTTAATTTAATATTTTCGTCAAATCTATGATTAAATTACGTTCATGAGTACACTAAAATATGCGATGAGGCTCTATTAAATGTTAATTAAAGGGCTTCATACATTTTTCGGCCCGATTTTACCTCTATTCGCCAATTTAAATTCATAAAAAAAAAAAAAAAAAAAAAAAAAATAAAAAAAAAAATTAAAAGAACGGCGGTTGGCGGTTTGCTGCGAAACGAAGCCTAGGTTTTTTTCCCCAGATCTGGCTCGTTTATATTATTTGTAAAAAAAAAAAAAAAAAAAAAAAAAAAAAAAAAAAAAAACCATATTTTGGTTTTGAAAAACTGCAGATTGAAGTAATAAACTAATAAAAAAATAAAAAGCATTTACTGATTCCCTACCACTTTTCCTAATTCATTCAAAATTTTTAGGAAAAATGGTTTAGGAATTTATTTTTTTGGGAAAAACGGATTAGGAAAAATGGTCGGGAACGGGATTTACTAGTCAGCATTATCCTTTTCCCCTATTTTTATATTCTATAAAATTGTGTGAACATGTGTAAAATATGTACAAAATGTGATGAATTATGACTACCTTTTAAAAAAAGTACGACATTCGAAAGGATTAGTTTTCTCATGAATGTACAAGTAGAAACCGAATGCCCCTTTACTTAGAACAGATCCCTTCCCACCAATGTGTAAATGTGCATATGTATAATATGTATAATATGTATAACATGTATATGCATAAATGTATATGTATGTAAGTGTATGCATGTTATTTTTATATGTGAGTTATAATTTAATGAGTGGCCAATTGTATCTCGAATTTTTCTATACTGTTTTTTGGCCACTCACCCTTGTTGCTGTCGGAGAATTTGAATAATCAACTGGCTGACACCTAAAAGAATACTCTCCCCACCAACCTCCCATTAAACACTGGAGAATAAAAAAAAAACCAATTATTCCTTCTTGTTTTAATTTCTGGCTAAATACAGGAATCTCTGAAAAAAGGATATATCATAAATCGTTCGAATAAACACTTTCGATGCTTGGGAAATAATTTTCGATACGTGCATTACGATAAAATTACGATATTTTCCGGCTACAATAATTAACTGATTTTAAAAAAAATATTGAAAAGGTTTTTAGGCTCGATTTGGGTCAAGGTCACCTGATCAAATAAAAATCGTAAAAGCTTTCTTCATCATTTATTAATCGAAATTGATAAAAGCTTATGTACGTTGGCGAATTTTTTTTGGTTCTGGATAAAAAGAAGACCTTGCGCACAGACCTTTAAGATCAGCTGAAAGCTTTTTAAGTTGCAATCAAGTGGTGACACCGTTTTTTGCCCTTTGTATATTATCAATAGATTTTCATTCGTCAGCTTTTAAATCGCTCCGCTTTACGGTAATCATTTTAAAAGGGTGGTGGAGGAAAAATTGATTTCGGAATTTTACAAGAAAATATATCAAAAAAAAAAAAAAAAAAAAAAAAAAAAAAAAAAGTTAAAAAAGTTACCTTACCTCATAAAACAGCCAGGAACTAAATATAACTTGAAATAAATTGTAATAAATTAAAATATTTCTAAGTTCAAATGGTTTCCTATTTTCCATTAATTTAGGACCTAGAACTTTAACAATGCAGACATATGATAAACATATTCCGAGTGTCGGTAGAGGTGATGACATAAACAGCCAATTCCGCGTCCTCGGATCTGAAAAAGAAAACAACGGAGTAAAAATTTAAAAATGAAAACGATTTGTTTGGTCCCCAAACAAATGAAATTTTGAAAACGCGGAAAATTTTCGATAGCATTCCTCAGACCTATTTTCCTTCTTATTTTTTCCTCCAAAATCCCTATACTCGAACCTTTTCCTTAATTAATATTTTAAGAAAAATTTAGACAAGGAAATGCATATGCTCCGTCTCCATTGGTCAATTAATCGAAGGGTACAATTAATTGTACCACCGGAAACGCTGTATATTTTTAGATTTCTTTCTTCTGCTACCACTTTTTTTTATTGTCTTTTATTTTTTGGACACAAAAAATAATGAAAACGAAAAAAAAAAGTGGTAGCAGAAGAAAATAGTTCAAAAATATACAGCATTTCCGGTGGTGCAATCAACTGCACTCTCCAATTAATTGTTCAATGGAGACAGAGCAATAAAGATAAAAAATTTGTTGTATTTTTGGGTGGTTTTAATTTAAAAATCGCTTAGGCCTAGTCCATTTGGGCATAAAATCGTAAAAATCGGAAAAATAAATTCAATTGCTATGTTCACCGTTATAATTTTTTTGTTGCATTCGATTAGGTTTATTTGATCTCCCCATTTCCCCCTTTCATCATCCAAAAACTCAAGGCCGAAGGTCTCATTAAAACTCTTCATTCCTGAAATTATCTAAGATCCTTATGTTAAATATGAGCGATGATGAAAAAAGGAGTTCTCATGATATAACAGCCTAATAATAACGCTATCAGTTAAATGAAAATAGCAAAGGATTTTTTAATTTTTTGACCTGGAAATTAAAATTAAAAATTCTCAAAAGAAGCCTACAGGTTTGAAAGAAATTCCCAAGAAAAAGCGCGTTATAAAATTTTATAACTCTATAACATTTTGGCCGATTATAAAATTTTATAACTGTTTATAAATTTTTATAATTAAAATATTTAACTGAGCAATATATTAATTTTATGCTTGAATTGCACTATATTTAGCATATGGGGACTTTATAAGCTCATCTTTAAACATTTTTCACGAAAAAAAAAAAAAAAAAAAAAAAAAAAAAAAAGGAAAAAAAAATTACAATTTTTTGGAATAGAACCCGAGCCTTGTGGTCGACTTACCAGCCGCCTTTATCCACTGCATTACTTTTCAACTGATTTCTAAAAGCGGCAATATGGTTCTAAGTTGCCAATTATATTTCGACTTATGCATAGATATTTTCCAAATTTTTCCGAATTTTCGGTTTATCTTTTGTATTTTTATCTTGACAAAGGCTCAATAATAAAGAAAAACAGAAACAGAAAAATTCGGGAAGCGTTAGAAGAGAAAAAAAAAACTTAGAAAAAACTGAAAATAATTTTTGCTATAAAATTTTATAACCCGCCAAAAAAGACATCTACTTATAATTTGTTATAAAACAAAATATTTTTATTTTAATCAATATTTTATGACAAATTATAAATAGATGTCTTTTTTGGAGGGTTATAAAATTTTATAACGAAGTTTAAGTTTTTAATAACTCAATTTTATAACACAATTTTTCTTGGGATTGCTAAAGTTTCTTCAAAAAAACATTTTCTTTCTTTTCTGCACGTCCTTGAATAGCTTATTCAGCTCAACTCTGGATATTATATCAAATTTTTCGTGTCCCACAAACTAAGTCTAATAACACAAACAGGAAGAGATTGCCCAAATATGAGCAACGAATCTATTCAAAAATTGATATCCCAGATTTACAAAAAGAAAAAAAAAAAAAAAAAAAAAAACATGAATAAAGTTTCTGGACAGTATAGCATCAGAGCTGCACCCTCCATATTAAACATTCATTTCTCAAAATATTCAATTTTTCTTAACGTTTATGGGGCACAAAAAAAAAAAAAAAATTACTCGATTTGATTCTTTTGCAAAAACCCGTTGTAATTAAACGCTCTTAAGTCTTAAGTCGATTGCACTACAAGTAAGCAAACGTTACGCAAGTTTGTATCAAAAGATATCGGAATATATTACCAATCTGAGGCCTTAGAGCGTGGAAAATTGGGCAAAAACAAAACCTGATTTTTGAAGGACTCCTACAAGAAATCGAAATATACATTTAACTGATAACAGCCGTCGGCCATACTTTGATTTAATTGTTTGCAATCGAATAAAACGTCTTTAAATTCATACTAATTCCCTATCACTTCCGCAAAATATGGAATATTAATAAGTCGTTCACATTTTCGCATCTAATGCCCCTCAAGGAATGCCGTAGTCTAATAAACATCGGTAGGGAATTTTACGAAAAGATGATATCCTTGCCGGAAGGACTTATTCCGGCAAAATAATCCTTAAAACTTTTTTCTTGTTTGTCTATCTTTTTTTTGCAGCAACAGAGCCTAAAAGGTGGAAAATAGTGTGAGGTCATTGACCGTTTGGGCGATTTATATTTGGAACAAGTTCTGAAAAGCATTGAAATCGGGGATTTCGTCTTTCCAATTTAATTTTCACAAAATCGTATCATACACTTTTCAAAAGGCGGACTCTTTTTTTCTGTTCGGCGGTTTTCTCTGTTTGACTCCGATTTTAAAGTAATTCAAAACAGTCCCAGGGATAGGGTAACCATAACGATTATTATTTCGAATCTCTTTTTACGGAAGGTTCCATCTGGCCTTGGCAAGAATTGCATAAAATTTTCCAGTAAATTGTTTCACTCACCTCCTGTTTTATCCATAAGATCTGTGAATTCATTGTAATAATTTTTAATAAACGCCATCTTGCTCTCTATGTTAAATAAATAAATAAGTAGTGGAGTTAACGGTGACTTCTAATTTGGTCCCAGTATAGCTCTGAAACAAAAAAGAGAAAAATAAAATAAAATAAGCTGCAATCAATTATCTCAAACATAAATGCATAATTCTAGTTTCGTTAAAAAAAATATCAAATATGTCAAAACTCCCGTTCAAGAAACGGTGAGGAAAACCAGACAGAGAGTTTTTAGAATTTTAATCAGAAATTATATTCCGAGACAGTCAAGACCAGTTTCGATTACCTTGAGATGACTCTGCAATTGTTAGCCGTGAAGCGACACAACTTAATGCGAAACCGGAAGCCATGTCACTTCCCCGTATAAGTGTTTACGAGGACGATTACTCGTAAGGGAGTACCATCTCGAAATCAAAGAGGACAAGAAAAGTTAAAATCCACAAACTTGTCACCGTGCCAAGTGTTTTTGTTTTAAAAAAGCCATCGAAAAAAAAAAAGCAACACGTGTTAACCTTTTGTTTTCATCGATTCAGATGTCGCATCTAGGCAAGGGTAAGGGGGAGCTTTTGCTTTCCCCCCACCCCCACTCCAAAAGCCTTTTTACAAATATAATGCGAACAATAAATAGAATTTTGAAAATTTAATGTCGGTGACTCGAGTTTTAGGAATCCGTACTTCAGGCTTTCGGTTCGTTCCCGACCATTTTTTCTAATCCGTTTTTCCTAAAAAATTAATTCCTAATGATCCGTTTTTCCTAAAAAATAAATAAATTTCTAATCCATTTTTCCAAAAATTTTGGTTCCTAAAATTTTTTTCTTACCATCTTCTTCCTAATTTTCAATTTTACCCAAACTTTTTGATTCTTAGCCTAAAATCCTAAAATGAATATTTTTCTAATTTTTTAAATCCCTAAAGGGATCCCTAAAGGGATTTTAGGAGATTTTATTTTTGGGATTTTAGTAAATTTTATTTTAGGCATTTTAAAAAATATTATTTTTGGAAACGAAAAATCTTAGGAAAATTAATAATTAGAAAAAAAAAATAGTCGAGAAAACAATTTTAGGAACTAAAATTTTTAGAAAAGGCGGATTATGATTTTTTTTTTTTTTTTTTTTTTTTTTTTTTTGTTAGGAAAAATGGATTACCTAGGAATTTATATTTTTAGGGAAAATAGATTACGAATATATTTTTTTAGCAAAAATGGATTAGGAATTTATTTTTTTAGGAAAAACAGATTATGAATTTATTTTTTTAGGAAAAATGGATTAGGAATTTATTTTTTTTTAGGAAAAATGGTAGGTAATCTTTCGATTTCATTTCTCGCTCCATCCGCATTTAAAAATATCTGCTGAAAACAGAGGGAAAAAGTTCAGTTATTTGTTCCGAAAATAATTATGACAAAAGCTCCAAGCTTTGCAAATGGTCTTCGAAATTTCGTGAAAAAACTCGATTGCCCCATATTTTGAACGAGAAACGTCCTGAAAGGGTCATCTACTCTAAGTCATCAACATGTTTTTTGGGACATCCATTATAGACTCCTGAAATTGAATACGGAAGTCGCATACGCGGGTGCATTTTAAAGAGATTTCTTGAATGAAAAATCTCACCACATACATTTTCTCCTCTGGATACCAAAAACCAAGACAACAAACTCTTTCCTTCATTTGAAAAAATCCTTCAAAATTTTTACGAAAAGATTAAGATGTTCATTGTATTGATGTTAAAACAAGCCAATTAGCAGACGTCTATTACAAACAATAAACAACGGATATCACTGTTTACGCGATAAATAACTTATTCCGGATAAAATTACGTAAAATGGTAGAGTAAAGTCATCGATGACAGATCACGCTTAAATCGAAGTAGATATGTCACGTTTGGATGGGAGTGAATGAAAGAGAAGAGAGAAAAAAAAAGTGACGTCAGGTGTAAGTGATGTCTGGAATTATCAAACACAGATTGAAAATGTAAATTTATCTTATTAGCTTTTAGACCGTTGTTACATTAATCAATTTTCCCCGTTTCGTGTAACCGTAACCGTTTGTTGCACTAATCAACTGTAAACAACAGCACACGAGATTTTATTTTTCTAAGGTTTCCTAAGGTTGACTGACTTGGTACTTCATTTAAATTCCGGAACGATGAGAACCGAAACAGCACATGAGCTTTTTGTAAGTGGCGCTTGATTTTACCAGGAACAACCAAATATTTCTCCTCGGTATGTACTTCACAGTACCTTTTTTTTTATCATTATTGAAAAAGAAAATAACGGAGATCTTTTTCTTTTGCAATTTCAAAACCTTAACTTTGTTTTCAGACAGACCAGGAGCCTTTCAGAAGTTTACGCACATTAATAAAAAATTGTCTCCAGTTGAACTGTGGCCTTAACAAAATGATTGTCTTAGTTCAATAAACGTTTTCCGGTTAATGTACAGCATGAAGTCCGAGTCTATGGAAATGCGTCAGAGCGCCATCGTGAAGGGCAAGGTCCAAAACGGTTTCTTCAGGATTCGCTAAGCGTAAAACTGTTAATAGTGCAAATATTTACGGGAAATTCGCAGAATCATCCGTATGCGTGGGCTGTATTTTTAGATATTTCGTATCAAATAAGACAGGTTAAATCAAAGTAACAACAAATTCATAAGATTGTAACTTTTCCGTAAGAGTTATGGCAACACGGATTCCGAAAGAGTTAAAAGGATATGCCCGACAAATACTTCACATTTAAAAAAAAAATTTTATTTTTTATTTGTAATGCAAACACCCAGATGTTTGAGAATTATTATAAGAGATCCTCAGAATGATCGACAACACGTTTGAAGACACCATAGGAAGGAGGCCGTTGGACCTCTCGAAAAAAAATTCAGACAGCAGGCAATTTCCTATTGTTTAATTTGGACGCCATTTTGATTCCGGCAGAATAGCTGGTATCGGGAAAACGGGCGCTCATAAGCTAACACATATAGGCAACTTGTGTTACAAAAAAAAACAACCGAGAATTGCTCGCCTGCTTTATACTGTGCTTATGACTCTAGCAGGCGAGCAATTCTCCCGTACTGCGGATTGCATAGCTACCCCCGTAATCCCGATACCAGCTATTTTTTATTATTGAAGTCATTTAATAATTTACTATTTGTAAATACAAGGAGTAGAGAAATGTTAGATCCTCTTTCGATTTTCATTTGTAGGGTCGAACAGTCGTGGCGTCACAGGGTCCGAAAAACGCTCATTCCGAAGGCTTTGAGATTTTTGGACCAATTAGAGTTGGTGCGCAGGTAAAGAAGGCAGCGACTTCGGAATTCTGAACGTACATGTGACGTCAGACTGTTCGTACATGTAACTTCAGTTTTTCGTTGGAACCTGAACGGCCCCCTTCTCCCACTGATGTCTTCGTTTAATAAAGTCCATATAGCCAGGTACGAATAAATGCTATGGACATCTGCATGGGGAGGCCCTGGGGGACGGGGTGCTGACAAAGGGGACTAACCCTTCTTTCTTTTTTTTTAATGGCTTTCGGAACGCATCCCTTGTCCAACACAATCGTGGAATTAGAATTTTATCTCATTAATTTGAAGGTGTGTCACCAGATGTTGGTAGACCTGTTGGTTTCCTTTAAGCATGTCTTCCACTGTTTTAGGACTCAGGATCGCACTTCAAAATTTCATCCATGTATATCATCTCGTTTCTTCCGGTTTCCGTGATCGGACATCGTAAAATCAGGTGTTCCGGGTCGGCGATTCCTGTCCCACATTCACACTGATCATCATCTACAAGATGACTAACCCTTCTACGAAATAGAATGGTTCCCCCCCCCCCAGAATTTTTAAATTCCCTTTTCATTTAAAAAATAATCGGAGCTTTCCAACAAAGGTGGTGCTTATATAGTATTTCGTGATTTCTAATGCCACGATATTCTACTTGATCAAGTGGAAGATCGTGGGTATTAGAAAACATAAAACGCTAAACAGAGTCTCAGGCTCTTGTTGGAAAGCTTTCAATGATATTATAGGAAGGGAGAAGATTATGTTCATGTAAAGGGCCCCTATCCCCCCCCCCCCCTTAGATGTATCGGCTAGTTCCGCCCATAAGTGGTTACATAGCTGACTTCTTGGAAGTCCTTCAGACAAGATCCGCTCTTGCATGCAGCAGATGTCCTAATGATTTACCTCGGGGATCCCGCCAGTTCCAAAGTTCAGTTTTTCTCCTCATTGTCCACTATTTTTCAAATGCTATTATTACATCCATCAGTAATCATCTTAATTACCTTAATTAGACTGCGGTTTGGTGGTCCTGGACACAAAAGGAGAACAATACTTTTTTTCTTAAGGGAATTACAAATATTGTCGTCAATGCTATTTAATTTTCACTTGTAATATTCCTAAGCCAAACAACCGATTGTCGATTTGCAAAATCATCCTTTATCATTCTCATCCTTTAACAACCGTCCACTTCATAAGTCTTTATCCCCTCGACTAATCAAGTTTCTCTAACACAAATTCCCCTTGAACTTTTTACGCCCCTTTTTCTTACGTCAAACGATATTTACAAAATTTCAAAACAATACATACAGTATGCGGTACATTAAGGCTGATGACTGATTGCGACATTTCATTTTAAATTCAACCGAATCGAGGATGCTCTTATTTCCTCACGCAAAAAAAAAGACCTTAAATGAAGATGTCTAAAAATTTGGCTTCAAAACAATAATAGGCTCAATCCCAATTTTTCGTTTATATTTCCGCGATTTTTTTTTGATATTTTCGCTTCTTCTTTTCCGTTAATTCGACCTTCGATAATTTATTATTTACTTAAATCTTCAAGGTTCCTCATCCTCCGTGGTACCGACAAGATTTTTGGTCCAATGGGAAGATGGGAGTCATCTCAGAATGAAAACATGAAGAAGAAGGAAAAACCGAAACTGTGAGAAACGATATGTGCGTAATCCATGGGATTAGACATAGTATGCATAAAAATTCTTACACGAAATCTGATTTGGGAAAAAAAGAAAAAGAAAAGAAAGAAAAAGTTGAAATTATTGGCATCGAATAAGAATACCAATGTCGTTTTATGATTTATGAGTTAAATGACAATTCAGTGGCGATGAACCCAAGGTCGGGAACTTCAATTCAAATTCAAAGGCTGCACGTTTTTTAAATTTTTTTTTTTTTTGTTATTTGCAATATGATGCTCCTTGAATTACAAAATTTTTGAGGGGAAGAAAAATTTCTGTCGGGAGATTTTAAAACTGCAGCTTCTAGGTCAAATTCTCTACGTGGGTCATTGCCGCGGCTGTATAGTAATATAGATGACCAGGCATTTAAAATGTTAATTAGATATTGTACGACGAGACAGGCCGACTTGTCATCGTTGCATCATAACCACGAAGAAAAAAAAAAAAAAAAAAAAAAAAAAATTATTTGTACGAATTCAAGTTTAAAGTCGGTTACAGGAAAGAGGGAAAAAATTATTCCTTGAAGAAAACGACTTATTCACGCGGCTATACACTCTCATCGAGGGCACAGTCCAATATTTAAATTCGCTAATTCAGCAATGACAACAATGGATTTCAATAGGAAATTAAATATTCGCAAAGCAATGAATTTTCTCTCGGATCTTAAAGTTAACTTATTTAAAGAATTTTTAATATTTATTTATTTTTTTGGAAATTTACACAATTTTTTGAAGGTGGAAAGTACCCCTGAGTACGACCTTCGATAATTGAACAATGGTATGATGCTACAATATATCAATGTTTGTGTCATTACAAAACTGATTGACCCAGTTGGCACTTGAGGAATATGGAAACGTGATGAAACAAATGGCATCAAGCTCCTTACGACTTATGGAACTTGATATCAAAGTCGTGGGATAAATGAAAAAAAAAAAAGATGAAAATGACTTAGAGAAGCACATTTTAGCGCTTTCGTGTTCTCTTCAGGGTGCCTAAAGGGGGCATAAAGTAGGTGAGGTCCAAGGATAAAGATGGAGAAGCAGTAGTTTCCCTGTGGAACTATGAAGGAGCTACAACATATCGCTACCTCAGGATAAAAGGCTTGTATCTCGTTTTTCGAATTGATGCTTCTTAGGCATATTTAGCTTATAGCGAGACGAATTCAATTCGAAAAACGAGATACAAGCCTTTTATCCCGAGGTAGCGATATTCAAATCAAGTTTTTTCCTGTTTTGGATGTGAGTCGACCTATTTCCCTCAAAACAATCTGATTTAATGTTCATTATCAAACATACAGTATATGTGAAGTTTTCTTTTAAAGTTACACCGTTTTCAGATTCAGCAGATAGGAATATAAGAAATGTTCGACGTCGCAAGTAAAAACTTGCATAGACACACAGACTATGGTGTAGTTTTTGAGCTATAGGTCTAAATATTAGCAAAATTAAAGACTTAACATGTTTTGTCCTTTTACGCTATTTTTTTGCCCTATTTTATTTCTAACACAACAACTTAGGCAGATATAAAAAATCTGACTTCAGATTCGTGGTTTACGCAAAATTTCCGATAAGAAACAAGTGGTTTTTAAGAGGAGGCTTCAGATATTTATTTAAATATACCAAAATAAATTTCCATGGCTTAGAACTTTTTTTTGGAGATACAAATTAGAAATCTGGCTTCGTAGCGAACTTCATAGTGATACTGGCATCTTTCCTTCAAAATTTCAGATTCTCAGGTTGTAAAGAAACTCCGGAAAACGTTTTGGAAAATATATTCCCGACATTTATTTTTGAAAACGTTTTCCGGAGTTTCTTTACAACCTGAGAATCTGAAATTTTGAAAGAAAGATGCCAGTATGAATATAAAGTTTGCTACGAAGCCAGATTTTTAATTTGTTTCTCCAAAAAAAGGTTTTAGACCAGGGAAATTTATTTTGGTATATTTAAATTAATATCTGAGGCCTTCTCTTAATTTAAAAAAAAAAAAAAATTTTTTTTGGTTCTTATGGGAATTTTTCAAAATTGAAGGTCCATGAGGCACATTTTCCCGTCATTTTAAAAATCTAAAAAAATTCAGCGTTTATTAACCCTCTAAAAAGAAAACTTTGGAGGGGATTGGACATACGAAATTCGAAAATTCAAAAAATCAGGCTGTACAGTGCCTCATAGAAAATATATAGGACATTATCTGAAAAAATATAGGACAAATTTTGAAAAAATATAGGGCAATATAGGCCTAGGTTTTGAAAAAATATAGGACAATATAGGACAAGTTTTGAAAAAATATACGACAAAAACTTCAATTCAACATTCACATCACTATATTTTCTTCTTTTTTTCGCTTTTTACGACAGTAAACGATATGGCAGCATTCGACAATGGGAGCTCTATCTTCAAATATTTGAACTTATCGGCAACCACTTGAATGCTTTTTTACGCCAAATGAGTTACAGCGATGCATCACTGAGTAAAGGGTAGTTTTTTCATTGTGAAAAAACGTCGCCTTTAAAAAATTATTCCATAAAGTGAATTTTAACTAGAAAAAATTGGTTTTATGATATTTTAAACTTAAAAACACGAAAAAATATAGGACATTTCTCAAAATATAGGACATATAGGACAGCTGTACAGCCTGAAAAAATAAGTGACACCCTAACACAGACCCGACAATTCCTCGTGCAGATATTCATGAAAGAGGAAAAATCGAAATTTTAAGATGCGAAAAAAAAAAAAGCCAAGTCGTATCCTAACCACAATACTTTGGCTCCTATTCGATATAGGCGCTAAGGCAAAACGCATCAGCCAAGGACTCCAAAGACAATAAAGCCAACTTTATCCGATAGCTATGACTAATAACGGGTAGGACAGGATGAAGGAATAGCATTATACCTGTTCAATCTGTAATTATATCTGGCGATTTAGCGAAAATGTGGTTAAAACGACAGGAATTTCCCAATGCTTTAATGGCGTGACGGCGGATAAAATTATTTCCCGATTTTAAATTATTGAAAACCTGCTAAATACATCTTGGATGGGATTCTCCGACCCTAGCGAAAAATCCCTGAGTGAGTAGGCGCTATTAGAAGTCGAATAGTAAACAAAAAAAAATATATACTGTATATAGAGAGAGAGAAATAATTGCATATTGTTTTGCATCGAAGTTGCACATGTCATTCATCGTCGTAATCATTTAATAATTTATTCATTAGTGTTGAAAAAAAAAAATTCTGGTAACTTTCTGAGGTTAATTATGCAGCGACTACTTTTAAGCTTTATTCAATTAACTAATGCAAACTTCGGATCAGCTGATAACTAGAAAACCAACTCGCAGATACAATGGATTATCACGGAACATAAGACATCTAAGAAAGAAAAAAAATTGAAAATTATTTACTTAATACAAATCAAAATTAACTATCCAAGGATGGTTATTAACAAAAACAAACACCACAAATAGTCAAGGGAAGATATTAGGAAGGTCGAATTACAACAAAACGACACAAATGTACTTTTTTTTGTCGAACAATGAAATTGAGCAATGCACCATGAAGATGAGTCCGTTTGCATGCCTTCAGGGTAGCGAAAATTAATTTTAAGAATAAGAAACCAAAGTCCAAATGTCAACTGTCTCTTCCAGAATTCGTATCAAAAGACCAGAAGTTCCAAGTTCAATCGATGGAGTATTAAAAAAAAAAAAAAAAAAACAGTAAAAAAGAAGTGTCAATATTGTCAAATCGTCATTTTCAATATTCGCTTCGAAAAATATTTAGATTTACAATTATTTCGACACACGCAATCAATTTAATTTTCATACTAATCGCGGTTAAGTCAGCCTCCAAGGTCATGCTTCCATACCTTGAAGTTCAATTGAGGACAAACCAACTTAACATTTTTTAAGTTGTCTTCGGTCTGTTATATTTAACCATCCAGAATCCAGAATTTGGGCTAAGGCTTCCCAAGGCTTCTTGAGAAAAAAAAAAAAAAAAAAAAAAAAAAGTAGTTCGCAAAAAGTGGACCGTGAAATGGAATAATTAGACATCGAAAATTAATAGCTTTTCAAAGGAGAAAAAAAAAAAAAAAACTCCCGAAAAAAAGGTTTTTTCGAAACACCTAGAAAATTACACGTAATTACAGAATGCAGTAATCATCATCTAAAAAAAACAATGGACCAAAGCCGAATGCAAATTAAAGAAAAAAAAATCAACTAGTCATGCGCTAATTGTCCAGCCAGCTAAAGGACTTTTTTTGCTCGCACAATTTTTTTTTCTTTTTTTTGTGAAAAACAATTGAGTGGTCTCCGTTCTTCGACCTTCCACAGGATCAGTTTTTTTCCGTAGGATTCCCACTTGCCCTTTTATTGTTGTTCTTTTCTTTTTTTGTTTCGTTTTATTATACTGTATTCCAATTAATTAAATGTGTAGTCGAGTGGTCTGGTAAAACGCTACCATTTGACCCTATATTGACTTGAGTAAGAGAGGAAAAAAAAGAAATGGATTCGATTAACGATTCCGGCCATGCGATTAAATTATATCGTTGCATATTTCTTTATTTTATTTTATTTTATTTTATTTTTTTTTTTTTTTTTTTTTTTTTTTTTTTTTTTTTTTGTAGCTTTACCATGATTAATAATATTTCTCGTCATCGTGCGCGACATTTGTTAGCAAACAGATTTCAAAACTTATGGAACAAGTTGTAATTTGCATCATTCTGTACAGCATTAGGCACGATTAAACACAACAAAGAGATAAACCAGCTGCTATAAGTAAAATTAAAAACAAATCATCAAAATTTAATTCAATCCAATATTTAATTCGATTTTCGGATAATTTGTGGCAGAAACGCAGTCATTTAATCCAACTTTTCTCGTTAGAAATTCTTAGCAATATGGATACGTAAAACCTAATGAATAATACTGTGGATACTTCTACCTAGCCATCAGACCTCGTGGTCAACTTTCCCAAAGAGCCATCCATATAAAAAGTGAATCACAAAGAAAATCTACCTATTTTATTCTATCACTTATAAAAGAGATTCGTCTGTAAAACTTGTCACGAAAGATGTTCTTTTATAATTAATCCTACGGATCTAGGTGGAAATTTTTGTATTTTTTCATATTTATGGATTTTTAGTCATTTCTCAATGTTTTGTAAGTAAAAATCATGTTTTTCAATACTGAATTTACGCTTTCTTAGGACGTTTACTGAAAACGAAAAAAAGAAAATTAAGGGATTTTTAAAGGATTTTAAAGGCGTATTTTTCAAAAAATAAAGGACCTAACTGAGCATTTTTTTTTTTTGGAAGGACTTCTACCATTTTATGGCCGATTAAGAATCATGCTTAATTTTTAAAAAAAATGTTAAAAAAATTAAGCAGATTCCTGGGTGAGATTTGGCTTCTGTTAACAAAGAAACGAAAAACGAAAACAAAAATATCATGCTGTTAATCAGAAGAAAGTAAATTTTTAATATAATTGTAAATACATGCATTTTCAGAACAAAATACAGTAGTTTTTTTCAATGGCAAATTTTGAAAAAAAATTTAACAAATCATATTTTTTTGCAAATTAAAAGATTTTTAATATTTTGAAAATTTTACTCAGAACCAAAATGGTTTCAATCTCACGTTGAAATGAGGATTTTTACGGCAAACTAAGTCCGCTAGGGGGCTGTCGGCTGCTATCATGGTAAAATGGCGGCCGGCTTTGGATTGGTTAATAAATGACTTTAAAATGAGAAGGGAATATTTATTAACAAATCCGGAGCCGGCCGCCATTTTACCATGATAGCAGCCGACAGCCCCTAGGGGATTTAGTTTGTCCACGATCTTACAAGCAGGTCAGGCAACTGCTATCTTAAAAATAGTCCCCCGACTTTGAAGCAGAAGAATAGTTTAAACTTTGCTCGGTAGATGGCTGGAGCTGTAGTTAGGGAATCACGTGATACGCCCTCCATCCAATCAACAATTTCAAAACACTTTTTTTTAGGATGCCAGAACACGTGATTCCCTTAGATGATAGAATCCATAGATCGGGCATTCCTGTATTCTATTTACATTGCTTGTTTTGGTCCAAAAAAAATTGAGCCTACCTCGTGTTTAGCTTATGGATGCCCATATGAACATTTTCTGAAGCTATTGTCCTATCTATGTATTCTATTATCTAAGGTGATTCCCTAACTACAGCTCCAGCCATCTATCGAGCAATATGTGAACTATTCTTAACTGCTTCAATTTCGGAAAAAAATGAATACTGGTCGCCAATACAATTTAAATTGGAATTTGCGCCTAGTTAAAATTTTACTTGTCGGCAGTCTAATTTACTCATGGTCAAGAAAAATCTACTGGCAAAATTGACTAATGACCAGTAAAATTTAAACTGGAATTCGCGCCTAGTCAAATTTTACTAGGCACTAGTAATCATTTTTTTGAGTGATGAGGGATACCCGAGTTGCCTGACCTGTATGTAAGATCGTGAGTTTGTCCTAAAAATCTCATTAAAAATTAAAAGTGTTTGTCCTTCACCATTGTGAAATTTTAATTGTTTATGGCAATTTGTCTTCAAAATAAAGGGTAATAAAGGATTTAAAGGAAATGAAGGACAGTAGATTCCCTGATTTCTGGGTGAAGAGACTGCCCGTAGAAAAGAGTTTAATTGTGGCACGTTAAATTTATGATATCTTCTAGTTATAAGTTTACTATTCACTTTTCCGAGGAAGTCCGAGCTTTTCCGAAACAACAGCAGTTCTTCAGCGGAAACTATGGCCATGCAAAATAAATTTAAATATGATCTTCTAATAACAGATTTTTGGCATTATACGAGTTCAATTTGATAGCAATCCTTAGTTTAAGGCTTCATTCTAATGGGTCCGAAATTTGGTTTAAGGCAAGTAGAACAAGCTAGAACAAGTTGGATCAAGATAGAACAGTTCGGAACAAGTTAGAACTTGTTCGGAGGTATTTACGTCTACAACAGGTTTTCAAAAGGACATCAACAGGAGTTCAGCATTTATTTTCATTAATATCAGAAAACAGGATGTCCTAAAATTACGTTTCTGTTGCCAAAATCCAATGACATAAGATCATTAAAAACACGGATAAAGGAAAATCGTTATTTTTATACCTGCGATTCCCGATATGAAGGTAACTTTTCACCACGATAAAACCAATTTTCTGTTCATGTTCAGTTCATTAAAAAAAAAAAAAATAAGTACAACATAAACTGTTCGAGATAAACAGCTGCGTGAGCTTATACTTTAAATGCCAGGCTCTCGTTACGTCTTGTGCGTTAACTGTACAAGACTAGACCGGAAATGTTATTCACACCTTTGCAAGTCTCTTTAAAACAATTTGTATTTGCTTTTTTAAGTATATATTTCTCTATAAAACAAAAGTTACTGGAAAAGAGATTTAACATTTACGAAACATTAAGCATAAACATAGGCCTACAAAAATCCGAAGGAAAAAAAAAATAATAAAAAAAATCTGCCTTTCTTGCTGCAGGAAGGAAGTTGTCAACAGAAGCCGTTATGATTTGAATTGGAAATCAAACTATGAGGTCGGAATTTAGAAAAGAACGGAAAATCAGTACCAGATTAAAGTATGCGCATGATAGCGTTTCCCCTTTTATATTTTTCCATCGTTTAGACGTAAAGCGAAAAGAAGAAAGGAAAAAAAAAAAAAAGATGAAACAAAATGCCAGATTAAAAATGATTTCATAACTTTTCAAACACATTAGGCCTGCTCGATGACTAAACAGAATTTTTTTTTTCAATATCCCCGATTAACAGAGACGAGGTATACGAAGGTCGGAGAGTCTCGCCAAATGGGAGCGGTTACCTCTTGCTTTTTAAAACAAAACAAAAAAAAAATATTGTCACGTGAAATTCTCTCAAATGACATGACAATCATACGGTATTACGAAAAGAAAATAAGTTTAATATGGAAAAAACTCCTGAATTACCAAAGCAAATATTTGGATCACGATAATGAGCAGTTAGGAATATTATGTATAGTTATACTAACATCTATCTTATTTTTTCCATTCATGACAACATGGCAAATTATTACAGCTGTAGATATTCCTAACAGTAGCTATAGTGAAATGAAAGATTTAATAGTCAAAAGTACTTGATCGTTTTCATCTCTGTATGCAGAATGAGTTTGTGGCCTTTCGTCAAAGCAAACATTTTAAAGGGACTCCAGGGTAAACCAGAAGTTTAGGTCCTCAAATACTCTTAAGTAGCATGTATTTTAACCATTTTTTACGGGGAAGTAGGGGAATGTGCCTGGACTGCATTGTCTTTTTATCGATTTATCCTCTCTGGCTACAAAGAAACATTTAAATTCGACGCAGTAGAAGAATAAATATAAACAAAACCCGCTCGGCCAGTTATACTTTTCAAATTTATGTGATTTTTTTTCCTACAGAAAAGCAGAAAATTTAAAATTATAATTTTTTACATATTGATGCAAAGTTACACAAAAAATGATGATACAAGTTAATTCATTCATTGCATATTAAAAAAAGAACCTTGGAGAACAAGGCCACTTTTTCGGCCCCTTTTGATTTCCATGAAACTGACGCAAAATGTTCCTTACATAACCCCTATTTACGCCCCACATTCCCAACCGATGAAAATTACCCATATGCTTAATATAGTACTTTAAAGTCGGAAAAAAGTAGATTTTTTTTTAACTTTTTGAGAAATGGAAAAAAAAAAATCCTGCATACCAGAAGATAGCCCTTTGGCCGGGCTATAGAATAGTATTTTTTCCGGACTCAAAAGCGCATGCGCGTTGCAAAATATATGCACTTGAAAAATTTGAGGCCAAAATTTTCATGGAACCCTTTGCCGCACGCAAAATTCGCTTTAACACATTATTTCTCTTTCCGTCAGGCACATATACCTATTTTTTTCAAAATTTTAGAGTTCCGGTAAGACATTAAAAATTCCATAAGAAGGGTAAAAATATTTTTTTTCAGGCACTTCTCGTGAGCGTATTTTAAAAATCCTTTGATACATCGCAGCGCCTTACAATGCGATCATAATATGATTTTTTTTTCGTTTCATTAGACGCTGCATAATCGTTAAAAAAAATTAAAACGAAATTGACCATTACTTTACCGCAAAATTGAAAGCGATTTTGCAACGCGCATGCGCTTTTGAGTCCGGAAAAAATACTATTCTATAGCCCGGCCAAAGGGCTATCTTCTGGTATGCAGGATTTTTTTTTTTTTCCATTTCTCAAAAAGTTAAAAAAAAATCTACTTTTTTCCGACTTTAAAGTACTATATTAAGCATATGGGTAATTTTCATCGGTTGGGAATGTGGGGCGTAAATAGGGGTTATGTAAGGAACATTTTACGTCAGTTTCATGGAAATCAAAAGGGGCCGAAAAAGTGGCCTTGTTCTCCAAGGTTCTTTATTCAAGAATAAGATCCGGGCTCAATCTTCTTTTTTTTTTTTCTTTTTTTTTGGCGACATTCTATAATTTAAAAATTGTCTATATTTTGTTTTTGGAGCAAAATAGCTAAATTTTACTTACGAAAAGTCTTTCTACAAGCGAATGAGCATCTTTGGTGAAAATTTCAGAGTTCTGCGTGAATTACTTCTTTTAAGAATTGAGCCTCCCGTAAATTTCCGAAATTCCCAGGAAAATACAGTAGACACAATTTTTAAGAAACGCCTGATGCAGAAATCTGAAATTTTCGCTGAAGATGTATATTAAGTTATAGAAAGGCTCTCCGTAAGTGGAATTCAGATATTTTTCTCCTAAAAAAAGTTATAAAACAATTTTTAAAGTATAATGTGTTAAAAAAAACGAATATCGGAGCCTAGCCTTAAAAAAATTTTCAAATATTTCGATTTAAAACACAATGCCGATTTCAAGATTTGCTATCTTAGTTATTTTATTAATTTACAGAGACAAAAAAAACTAGAAAAAAATTAATTAGATTTAGATGGATTCATTTGGTTTAATTTACTTCTTGCACATTACGTAATAATTAGATGTGACAAATTCATTTTTTTGTTATAATCATTCTATTAAATAATTAGGGAACAATAACCAATGAGCATTAAATTAAAAAGAAAAAAAAAAAAAAGACCCCGATCATTTTGTTATATCATCTGTCATTTTTTTTTCCAACGATTTCGCGAACGGTAGAAACACCGCATCTTTTCCGAGAATAGCTCACGCAATTCTTTTCTCAAAAAGAAGCACCATTAGTCAAGGTCGATTGAAGATAACAATACTTGATAAAACCTCCGAAAACTTTGTCAAAACTGAAATCAATTTTTCATGAATTAGGTATAGTACGCATTTCGGTAGTTTGATGTGAATTTCTAAACTTTAAAAATCAAAGTTTAAAAGATTGCGACTGAAAATCTTTTAACAATTCTTCTCGACAAAGGATTTTTTTTTCTTTTTTTTCCTCGCTTACGAATTCTCAATTATTTAGAGATAAATACGATCAGCATATAAATTTATTATTTGAAAGCTTGTTAAGTTGTCTACATTTTATAACTAAGAAATACGACTAAAAAAAAAAAATGTCAACACCTCAAACTTATGACCCGAAGGCTTAATTTCACAGGATCAAAAATATAATTACATGCTTAAAGCCAAAACGATTACACACATTGACAAGATCATACATAAGTCAATCATTGTTAAAGAAGAGATTAAAAGGAGCGGTCGGTATACTGTTACCATATTCATAGGAATTACGAACTTGAAATGATAAAACATTCCGAAAAAAAAGCGAAAAAAAAAAATTCCATTATTTTCAGGAACCGGATCAGCAAGAGCAAGCGCGTTAAAATTACATAACTTAAAAAAAAAACGATGAAGTGGAATGAAGTAAAGGCCTGTTATTTAATCAGAATTGACATAGAGGAACAGTTAGGAAGAAAGTAATAACCGTTTTTATTTTCAAGAAAAATCATGTTGCCTCCTAATGTACTTTCACTATTGACGGCAAACTTCGAAGCTCATTGTACGGCAAACTTATAATATCAATTTCATGGGATTCGTGGCTGTATGATTTTAAAGATGCTTTAACTCAGTTCGAAACTAACATTTTAAAATGATAAAAGCTTGAGCGTTTTTCTTTTTTTCAACTTTCATCTTTTTCATTTTACTTTGAAGGACCTCGGTCTAATGAGAAAAAAATTGACTGAAGAAATGAAGTAATGATTTTATTATTCCCCAAAACACAAAGAAAACGAAATTTAGTGCATTGCATTCCCTTGTTTTAAGCAGTATACTACAAGGGGGAAAAATGCCGTTCAAACTTACATTCCAATCAAAATAAATCCATTTTTGCTTCATATACAGGAAAAATATCCAAAGGAATCATTTAAACCACCTCAGCCAGCGAATCACTTAAAAAAAAAAAAAAAAACGAACCTGACCTTGGCACTCGTTTTTATCATTATTATGCAACCGACGATAAGAAAATCAAGATTTTTGGCTCATCCTGCACACAACCGAAACAATAAGTAACTAATTTTTTTTCCATATACCACATCATCCCTCCAAAAAGTAAATAAAAAAAAAGTTTTGTCGAAATGGCCAAACAACGCGGCGACGACGTCCATCCGGCGTCGGTAACGCGTCACGCAAAATCCATTAAGTCACGCGACGCGTAATGTAAGACAAACGTTATAAATATAAAATCTATAAAATAATTTTTTTTTTTTTTGTGAAACCCCTTTAAACCCCCACAGTGGTTATTTTACTTTCCCGTACGACCTCATCGATCATAAACGAAACCGAATTGATCTCTTTATTTTGCGTGTATTAAGAATAATTTTCTAACCCACAAAAAAAATGACGTCAATTTTTTCGTGTCAGAGGAGGAAACCTTCCTTTTTTTATTTTTTAATACGCAAGGGCTTTTAAATCATTTATCGAACAAGAACAGAAAACTTGTTTGATTTTTCATGTAGTCAATACCATTAATTTCCCTCAAGGAATATTATCTAATTTTTTTTTTTTTTTTAATTTTTGATGTTTGTACGAAAAAGTCATTTCGATTTGACATGCGAGGCTCATTTTTTGATTTTTTTTTCTTTCCTTCCTTTCTTGATTTTTCCCCCATTTTTTCCTTAAGAGTTTCCGATTTTACGACCACAAAAGCCACTACTAAAATATGCTGCCACTTTTCCAAAGTCTCACGCAATTTTATAAATGTACTTGAAAAGTACGAAAAACAGGTCATAATATGATTTTTCAAAGATTATTCGAATAAATAAATAAAAATGAGAACATGAAGAGAAAAGAGAAAAAAAAAAAAAAAAAAAAAAAACTAGTGTCTTGTCTCCATTAGTTACTTAAATGGATGGTCGAATTAAAGCAATCGTCTATTTAAATCAAGCACCGGAAGTACTGTATGTTTCCTTTTCTTTCGACAAATTGAAAACTTTTTGCATGAGCCATAATTTCTTCTGAAAATGTTTTCTCTGTAATTAAATACCTTTATACTCAGCTCTTTTTTTATTTAGTCGTTACAATTCACTAAAATTAATTTACAAAAACATAAACAAAGTCCCGGAGTTCTCCATTTTGAATTAATTTTTGAATTTGGAACGGTACAGTACTTCCGGTGCTTGATTTAAATGGACGATTCTTTAATTCGATCCTCTATTTAAATCACAAGTGGAGACAAGCTATAGATGATGGTAAAGTTGAAGTTGCACATTCCAAAAGGAAATCATAATTTTATAATGCTCCCAACCATTTTCGCTAAAGAGCTTTTCCTCGTTTTGTACTTACTAAAACTTTCATTAAAAAAAAAAAAAGAAAAGAAAAGAAAAGGTTTATAGATTTTATTACGCTGCTTTCATTTCTGAGAATATTTTTAAAAATCGATAAGTGTATTAATTTTTGATGAGCCGTTGGAATAAAAATTAAAGAGTTTTAGAACATAACTTAAGCATAAAATACTTTATTTCGCTGGAACCGTAAGACACACCAACTACTTAATCGTTTAGCATAAACTTCGAAAAATAAACATAAATTCGGAATTATAGATACACACAGTCGAAAAAATATGGCTTTTAAATAGGCGACTTATGGAGCTTTTACTGAAAAGAAAAAAATCGGAATACTTTTTGCACGTGTTAAGTTTTTTTAAGCCTCTGGCGGAGATTTAAATTTAAAAAAAGGTGTATTTCCACCAGGAAAAATCATGTTTTCTATAATTGGACCGGTTAATGTTATGCTTTTTAATCATTTTAGAATTTTCAAAGATGAGAACTAGAATAACGAAACTAATCTTAAAAAAAAAAATACGAAAGGAAAAATTTCTTTCCAAGAAATCAGCTAGAGGATAGTATATTATTTACGCCGGAACGCATCCGGATTGAGTTTACTTCCGTAAATATTCCAAAATCCTGGTGCATGTATTTACCACGTTTTTTTTTTTTTTTTTTTTTTTTTTCACTTTTCCATAAGAAAAATTGACATAATTATACATGAAAAATGCCTAGAACTTGAGGTTGACAGGGATTTTGCCCACAAAAAAAATTGGTAGGTTTATATACCATGAACGATTTATACTGTATAGCACTTAGTCTTAAAACAATATGTTGAAAAACTGCACTGAGAATATCAAAGTTGGCAGATGCATTGTTTATATCTGAGTTTTCCCAAGTTCCTTCGGCCTTCAAAGAAACATGGCTTCAGACCTTTAAAGTTTTCATTAGGTACGACGAATTAAAATAAATAATTTTACAGATTAATTTTAAAATGTGGAAAAAAAAATGATATGGAACAGTGAAAAAAAAAATTATGTCGCTCATAAGTAAAGCTCGTGCTGTCACTTGAGGTGACTTGCAGCATCCCTTCAAGTTAAAGTCGAGCAAACTTTTTTTTTTTTTTTTTTTTTTTTTTTTTTTATAAGTGAAAAGATTAGACATCTGCGATCTAGTAGGATCGTATGGAGTATAAAAATATAGGAGTATGAAAAATAAGTTCGCAGAAACTAAGGTGAACAAAATACAAAAACTAAAGTTCTTATATTTCTTTCATTTTTGTTCAGTTCTTAATAAAGACATATTTCTTATATTAAGAGCTGAACATCAATCCTAAAAGCAGAAACTGATAAAATGGAAGCTTGCATAACTATATTTTGAAGGAAGTCTTGAACTTTTTCAAAAAATACTTCCAAAATCAGCATCATGAAAATAGCACTTCCCCGAAAGGCCCCCATCAGAAAGAGATTAAAAGTATCATATTCTTCCATTAAAAGTGTAACCTCGTTCCCGACCTTTTATCCTAATCCGTTTTTTCTAAAAAAATGAATTCCAATTCATTTTTCCTAAAAATAAATTCCTAATTCATTTTTCCTAAAAATAAATTCCTAATTCATTTTTCCTAAACTAAATTCCTAATTCATTTTTCCTAAACTAAATTCCTAATTCATTTTTCCTAAAAATAAATTCCTAATTTATTTTTCCTAAAAATTTCGGTTCCTTAAATTTTTTTTCCTAACCATTTTTGATTCCAAATTTTCAATTTTCCTAAAATTTTTCGATTCATAAAATAAGATTTCCTAAAATGAATTTTTTTCTTAATTTTTTATACTCACGAAAGGAATTTTAGGAAATTTTATTTTAGGGATTTTAAGAGATTTTATTTCAGGAATCAAAAATTTTTAGGAAAATTAAAAATTAGAAGAAAATTTAGTTAGGAAAATAATTTTAGGAGCCAAAATGTTTAGAAAAAATGGATTAGGAATTTATTTTTCTAAAGGAAAAATGCATTAGGAATTTTTATTTTTTAAAGAAAATGCATTTGGAATTTTTATTTTTTAGGATAAATGGTAGGGAATCGTATAAACTATTTAAGTTAATTTAATAAACATGAACTGCTTACTCTACTTTTTGTTTACAAATTCTGCAAAATGGAGCTCACATCATTACCCAGATAACAAAGTCTATCCAGTCCCGAGGACGTCTTCAGGACAACATGAGGATATTTATTGGACGTCCATCGGATTTATTTGGACGTCCATTGGACACCCTATGGATAAACCATAGATTTGGATATCCTGTGGATATCTAATGGACAATCCACAGGATGTCCTATGGATTGAAAATGTTATCTGGGTATAACGAACGCCAAAAATTTAATCAAAATAAGCCGGGCAATGTCGAGTTTAACGTAACAAAAAATTTAAAAACTAAAAAAAAAGGCTTTGAAAAAAAAGGCAAGGGTTTTAATTTTTATACGATCATATATCTTCCTTCCCTTATCTTTAAAATACGTCCATTATCCCGTGATTATACTCGCAATAATTGTCAATTAAGGAAAGGTGAATTGCTGGCATGGATACAGTCTACTCCTTAAATTTCTCAAGTTTCCTTCCTATTTATTTTTACAAACTATAATTACACAAGAACGAAATGCAATAATTATTCTGCATTTTGCATTGCAAGAACCTTCATCGTTATAATATTTAACATAATTAGATAATTGTTTTGCTGGCGTAACAAACAGCCACGCGACAGTAAAAGAAAGATCAATCTACACGTTAACAGGTCCTATGGATAATCCTTGTGTGGCCCAATTTTTCGACACCTTTTTGATGCCCCTAAAACACATTAACTTCAAATGCCGTGGCCTGAGTTTATGCAAAAAAAAAAAAAAAAAAAACTGTTTGTAGGGAATGTTGTCAATCTAAAAAATTTGATAGAAATATCGTTCGGACTTAAAACTTTTTCCTTCATTTTTCGGTCTGTCGAAGCTGGGCAATATCAGGGTGTTAGGTGTTCATTCATTTCCTTAACTGCAAATCTTTGGTTCGCTTAAATGCAGATAATTAGTAATAGGTATATCCTTTATTTTTCCTTTAAAATATAGGATCCACTTAGAGCAGGGGTCCGACATTTACCCGTCAGAAGTAGATCTTATCCTTTTTTTTATTTCCCTATTTTTCCGTACTAAGCAGACTTTTCCTCTAAGGTAGTCATTTCTATATTAACAGCGGTTGCAATGATTCCGCAGAGTAATCAAAAATTCCATTTTTGCGTAAAAATATTGCTATCGAGACAAAAAGCAACTTTTATCTTTCCTTGATATTTCCACATACCTCGATTCTTTTTTTATGAATGTATGGGCAAAAAACAGGTCTGTATGAGTAAATCCTAACTCGTTTGGACCTCTAACATTGTTTTTTTAAAAGGCAAAGCAAAAAAAAAAAAAAAAAATGGTTAGTACAGTCCTGTTTATCCTGGAAATTTTTTTTTAAATCCATACGTTCTGAATAATACAAACTCGTTTAGTCTTTCATTTGAGAAAATCATCTGGAAATGTAAATAGGAAAGAATAAGTGTTCTGACAATTAATGATTTAATTCGTCGGTATGTCTGCCTGGCTGTGGGTCTGCATACTTTATCATTTCCCCATCTTTGCCGTAAAACCAGTTGATCACGAACCAAAATGAAATATCAGACAGACGTTTACCTTAATTAGATCTTGATTATGTGAAAATGTAAGTCAAATTTTTCGACACCTTCAAATGATAAAAACCAATCAAAAAAAAAAAAAAGTCTATACCACGTGTTAGGACATATTTTACGGTTTGATACCCCAGAAGGAAAGAGCAAAATTTTTTTTTTCTAGGTACGATTAACCTTTTTTTGAACTTAATTCATTTTCTTGACATGAAATATCAACCAATTAATACAGCATCATTACAATAGCAAAACAAAAAATTGTAAACAATCGTAATTTTTTTTTTAAAGATTCGTATCTTATCTTACGCTAATAGCATCACTCCAGTAAAAGCTCTACTGCTTATATTTTATTCATAAGCAATAAAAAAAAATTTTACAGCAATTAATTTTTTTAAAAAATGGAAAACGGATATCGAATTTATCCCATTAAAATTTTCATTCGTTCGTATCGCAAGCATTCGCGGTTTTTCCTAAGTGTGATATTTTCTTTCTTTTTTTGTTTTGTTTTTTTTTTCTTTCTTAATTGCACAGATTACTTTATAAGTCACCTTCCGGCAATTCCGGTCAAAATAAAACCGTAAGAAATTAACCTTCAACTACTGCTTTTGAAGAGTTCGTTATAAACGTCGTTTATCTTTTTCGATTATATAATTTTCTAATTCATACTTCAAATTTTTTCTCGCATTTCTAGAACGTTCCACGTTACTTAACGTGCCAAGATTTATACCTTTTTTTTTATTATCGACTAAAACTAATAAAAAATTTTGGGAAAAAAAAATATTTTTCCTTACCTTCTAGAAGGAAAAATAAATAAAATTCTCTCCCGAAAAAAAAGAAGCAACACTTTTAAGAACTCTTATCGTATAAAAAGTCACGATAACAATGACACCTACTAAAAGTAAATGTCTCTACAGGTACGAACACCGCAAACTGCGCGAACTGGACTGACCAACTCGGCCGATTCAACAATATTTATAAAAATTATGCATTTCAACTGTTTTAGGTAACGCATCAAAACAGGTTAACTCCTTAAGCTTTGGATATTCCCAACAACGTGTTAGTATATCTTTTGCGTTATTCCCCAAAACCCTAATCGAATTTTTCATTCATAATAAAAAAAAAAGAAGTACGTTTTAGTTTATAGAGGTTCGCTGCATCTGGTTGTTGATCCCGAAATTTCCAAGTTTTATGGGAGCAAAAAATTTTTTTACCGTTTTTTTTATTTTGTAGCAGATCTATACCTAAGGTAATAAAACAAGTGTTTAGCGCGGTACTTAGTTTTCTAGATTTTATTTTTAATTTAAGGATATCTGAGATGAGAATATCCAACGTTTTAATTATGATACGGAGTGATATGCTGTGAAGGATGAATAGGGAATTCCTTCTCGGATTCGGTTTGATTTTTTATAAGTTTTCGTGAATAAACTTATGTGAATACAGTAAAAGAGCAAAGAGTATGAGTTAAAAAAGAAAAGAAATGGAAGAAAATAGTTGAAAAGGTAAATGGAAACGTCAACTAGGGTGGATTGCAATTTTTTTTTTTTTTTTCGAGGGGATGTGAAAAAGTTAACTATTTCTAAAAACAAAAAATTCATCCATCTTTCGTATAATTCGTATTAAGTGTAAAATTTTATTTAGTTTTAACGAAGGCGATAATTTTTCCCGTTGGTGGTAGAGATTCCTCCTGGTAATTCTCATCCCGGGAGTTCCCGGGATCCCAAGTTTTTTTCCCGAAAAATTTCCGGGGAATATTTTTCCTGAACTAGTCAGGAATCCCGCTTCCCGGGAATCGAATTTTTCTCATTTTTGAGAATTCCCGAATCCCGGGATCGACAAGTTTTTTCCCGGGAACGGGAATAATATCAATTTTATCAACTTAAAAATTTTAAACAACATAAAAAAAATTTTCCGACATGGCTCCGCTTATTTCCGAACTTACTTTTCAAAAATACAGAAATCCGGGTTATTTTATTTTCTTTTCGCCTTCTAAATAAATTCTCGGCTTTCCCGGGATTCCCGGGAATTTAAGTGTGTCAATTTCTCGATTCCCGAGAAATGAAAAGCTAACCAAAACGGGAATTCTCGTTCTCGGGATTAATATTTTTTTCCAAAACGGGAATTCCCTATTCCCGAGAATGAAAAAACGTCGGGAATTGGGATTCTTTTAATTGGTGGGAAAAAGTAATCTAATAGAAATGAATACGAATATAGGACGATCCTCAGCAACAGTAGCTGATGCTGAGGATCTGAACTATTCGCAGAAAGAAAATCAGCTATTTTAAACTCTTTTTTCGTAATGACATTATACCACCGATGTAAATATTATCCGTATTCCTTAATAATGTGAATTTAAACAAAAATCTAACGTTCACTTTTGCCATACGACGGACTAGCAAGTGACGCAAATAAACGTTCGATGCCATTATAATTATGTAACTGAATAGGGAGCTTGGACCAGCCTTGCAAATAGGGCTAAAGGGCACTATGACCAGGTGCAGTTCAGTTCCCACTTCCAAATTGCATATGCAGAGTTTTTGAAAATATATGTTCTTAAAAAAACCTAAAGCAACAGGCAAGAAGTTATTAAAATATAACTTCAAGTTCTAAGGAAGAAAGGAGTTTTGCAAAATGCTGCAGCCAGCACTGAATCTCGATAAGAGAAGGGCTATTTCTATCGGGCAAAAATTGGCAAACTCAACTGACGTAATACCTTTGAATATTTATATACTTAATATAAAAATAAGTAATCACTAAGTGTTAAGTAATACTTAATATAAAAAAAAGGGGGAAAAGAGGAACAGACTCCGGCTACAAAGGTTTCCAGAGTCTTAAGTATACAAAAAACGAAAACAGAAAGAATTTATGGAGACGAAACCAAAAAAACCAAGTCTTCTGCTGTCAGACCATTTTTCCAACCGCGTTTAAAAGTGACACCTGCGAAAAGAGCCGATAAGTTTAAAAAAGATCATACATACCACTTTTTTGCGGATATGCAGTTTTAATGAAGAACAAACTGCACCTTTCCAAACCAGTTCACAGCGTTATATCATACTTTGTCACTTTTTGTCGAACACGAATAACCTTCATCTACACTTTCATATCGAATTCTTTCAGCATTTAAAAAAAAAGTTGTAAATAGTTCACAAAAACTGATAAAAAATTTACGCTACAACCTTATACAATTTTTTAAAATAAAATTAGAGCTTTTGCTGCGCTGTATACAAAACAACTTTTCAAAAGAAGAAGGTTCGCCGAAACTGGTTACGCACGTGAACTTTGTCAGGGTTGATCTTCATTTTCAAAAGCTAAATTCTTAAAGATGATTTTTCCGGCTTCGTAAAGTAATTTAGTTCCCTAAGTCGCAGAATCTAACAAATTTCATTTCGGTCATATCACACAGCAGCAGAATATTATTATTATTAAATCTCACTCTGACTCACGATACTCACAAAACTCAGTTGCCCTATTTAAGATTAAGGCATAGAACCGTTCTAGCCCTAAAAAATTAGGGACATTAGGGACCAAAATCGGGAAATTTAGGGACCTTTTGGAGACTAAAACCTTAATTTTCGAATTTTTTATTTAGGCTTAATTAGACCCTCTTACGCCCCTTTGACCAGCCGGCTGCATAGCACTAACTTTTTTAAAAAAAAGTAACATTTTTTAACATAAAATAAGGCGAAAGACAATGTGAAACAAAAAATTAGGTTGAAGTCATAAAATTTAAGCTAATATTCGGTTCAAATTTTTCATTTTGGTTCAAAGTTTCTCGAAAGTTTTCTCAAACATTATTTTATCCCAGTTTTTCGGGCCCATTTTTATTTTCAGCTACTTTCTTTCTGAATTACATTGAAATAGACTGTTAACCAAGCTAAGCGAGGCCGAAGGCCGAACGAAGAATTTTACAAATTTTGAGAAAAGATGGGACTATTTTTTTTAATTTTAATTTTAGCATCGTTTTCTGACTTAATAAAGTAATCCAGGCATAAAAAAACTAATGGGAAGAAAAAAAAGGGATTTTTAGGGACTTTTTTCAAGTTAGGAACTATTAGGGACTCATTTTAAAAATAGGGACTTTTCCAAAAAAAGGGACCTCGGTTCGATGCCTGAAATGCGCACCTCTACGATACAAATTAAATATTATAGTAACAATATCGCATTTCCAGTATATCTGGTTTTTTGCCAAACTCGATCCTTTTTTTTTAAAAAGAAAAAAAAAAAAAAAAAAAAAAAAAAAAAGACGCCGAAAACAAAATAGTAATAATAAGGTAGGCCTATGCCGGCGAGTATAATTGCATCGTAAAACATTTTTAAAAAACCAGTTTTTTTAAAATAAAAATGTATAGATATAAAAATAAAACTTTAAAAAAAAATTTCACGATGTACCAGGAGCAACTAGGTGTGACATAACTATTTTATGAAGAAAAAAAAAACAAAGCCTAGTTAACGTGAACCGATCGCTTTTCCATTAATAAATCGCATTTCCCCTCGATATAAAAATCCTCTGACCTTTCCAACCCCCTTGGGAAAAGTTTGAAAGGTAAGAATGATCATGCGACAAAACCATATAATAATAGAGAAAGAGTTCTTTTTCTGAAGGACCTTGTTCAACAGACTAGCGAAGTGGAACCATGACGGCCTTGCTTGACCAGCCCGCTTTAATAACAATTTTTTTAAGTACTGAGAATCCGAATATTAGCATCAGCGCTCATGAGATTGATAATAAGTGTCAGGGCTCCGGATTGACTGGCCAGTGGTTTAAAGAATAAAAAAATAAAAAATCAAACACAAATGTATTTTTTTGAAAAGTTCCGTTTTTTTTTGTTTCGCTTTGAATTCCAGTTGTTGTACCGGTCCAGATCCAATGTCGATTGGTTTATTCCAAATTTTAAATGCGCGTGTACAGGTTTGTTTTTTCTTTTTTGCGGTATTTTTTTTCTGGTACTTCGCAAACAAGTAATTTTAAAAAAAACCCGAACAACGGACAATACTTTTGCTATTTTTCCTCAGAAGTTTTTTTTTTGTCCTTAATTTTTTTCACAGTGTACCTAAACGCTTTTTTTTAAACACGCCCATTAGGAATTGTAGTCTAGCAATGGAATTGAGAGAATGATTGAGGTTTAAAAGAAGACCAATAGAATAGGAAAAATTTACCCTCCCCAAATTTCTTCCATTTATGTTGCATACCATAGGAAAGCTTGTTGAATATTTGAATATGTTTGCGAATAAGACCTTAGCAATATTTTTAACTTTTGTAGGCATGCAGATCGCCGGTCTCGTAACTAAGTGGGTATCGTCGCAGACTCACACTCGAGTGTTCTGCGGTCAAAGCCACGTTGCGGCAAGTTTTTTCCCGGCTATAATTATATTATATACGATAATATAGTATATTACCTTTGATTATGCATAACTGTGAGCTCAACTTTAAGACAAAGAAGTCGCAGTAGTGAATTGTCCATGTAGGTAGAGGTTAGGCTATCAATGAAGTTAAGCAGCATTGAATCGGGCCAGCTTCTGGATGGGTGACCGCACCGACACCCTTACCCTCTGGCGGGGATGGTGGGAACTTTCAAATACAGTCATCTTAACCTCCCTGTACGAGTTACTTCTCGCATGCCAGAAAAGGAGAAAAACACCTGCGTTACGCAGTTAACGCACGAAAAAGACAAAAGACCAGCGATAAGCAGCTAAAGTTAAAAAAAATAAATAAATAAAATAATAGAAAATAATAATAAGAAAAAAATTTTAAAAAAACAGAGAAACGGTTCTTATATTTACGTTTCGGCTAAGTCCCGCTCGCAAAATATGACAAGCCAGCGAATGATACCTTGCCTCTAGAAAAGCCTCCCTACTTAGCAAGTTGGAACCGGCATTAAATTATAAGCTGCGTGTATCTGGTTGTTACAAGTAACACACTGCACAGATTTGTGCAACAAGTTCGCCTACACTCGGATACGGGTTCGTGGCACCCAAAAACGGGAAAAAAATACCGTCGTTCGAGAGATCGAAAATTAGAGTAAGTAACCGTAAAAAGGAAAGCTTTCGGGCTTTCCATGTCACAGAATGAACTTGACCCTTCATGTCGTTACATATAAAACTTTACGCCTTAAACATAAGATTTATGAGAAATGCTTACCTTGTTATTGCACGCCGATGTACAGTAGCAAATGTTTAATAATTAACCTATGACTTAGATCCACATAACAACCTGCAACAAAAGGAAAAAAAAAATTTTTAAGTTGCACTTCATCCAAACCTCGGAAAGACATTCAATAAAGTTTGAAAATTTCTTTTTACATGAAAAATAATCGATTTTTGAAGAACTAAAACAAGTTCATTTCCCGGGAGGAAGTTAATTTCAGACAAGTTGATTTTCTGGGGGGGGGGCCACACGTGCCCCCTACGTAAAATCCGACGTCAGATTTGAAATCGAATAGCCGGAAAACATAAAAATTTATATTTATATGTAACTTTTCCGATAGTGTAAAAAGAGTTTGTTTTCTGGGGGACCTCCAATGCCCCCCCCCCCCCCACGTAAAAACTAATTTCAGATTCGGCATCAGCGACCCGTTAAGACCCGTTAAGACCCCTTAAGTCTACAAAAAATATTTAAAAAATTTTGGGAAAAGGGTTAAAAAAATTAAAATTGAGTTTGCATCACCGGTTGCATAACTAAGCAATATCGGGCGCATCAATTTTTTTTTTTTTTTTTTAATGTTTCTTTGACCTAGTGCTTTACCTTTATAGGTATAATACAGAAAAACAATATTTGAGAGGAATGGGATACTTTAAAATTCGCCTGGCAAAGGGTTAAAAGAAGGACCTATTTTCCTACCAGGCCTACCTTCATTTTTGCCAATACCGAAATACAAAACGGTGAGATTGTCTGCAGACTACAATGGCCTTTCTAGTTTGAAGAAATTTGAAGAAATTGACTTTCTTTTGATGCGAATAAAAAATAAAAGTAAAAAACTGGAATTCCCTACAACGGTTAATCAAGTATTAGGTACGTACACGTTCCATTTTTTTCTTAATATTTAACCACTAATATCATACAATTCAGAAATGGTCATTAAACCTTAATTGCAGTTGTTTTTGCTTTATCGACCGCAGGGAGAAAAAGCATTGTTTTCAGCACGAATTTCAGATTTTCAGTTTTCGATATTTTTACACGTTTTGAAGTCCCCTGATGCAGAAAAAAGCAAAATTTGGATGGTGGCCGTGTGCTGACATGGTCGGCCTTATCGCGACTTCATACCCGATTTTTCATAACACTATCGCGACAGTATGACACTATGGCGACACCTCAAGTGTCGCCATAACGTTTCTTACGGGATCGCAATGTTAAATAAATTTTTGAAGTGTCGCCACAAGGACAAGAAAAAAATTTCTCAAGGTCATCGGCCATAAGAAAAATTCAAAAAAAAAAAAATGTCGCGACAAGGTATTGGCATGTACGTATTGGATGTGTGTGGATGTGTCAATGTGTGTATGAATATATGTATGAAATAAAAAGTGTGCGTCCGTCGAAAAGCAGAAAAACGAAAGAACGGATCTTGATGATTTTTGGTGGGTAGAAACTTCTAATGAAATGTAGGTGCTGATTAGTTTTTGAGCCAAATCGGTTCAGCAATTCGGAAGCAGTGAGTGAAAATGTTGAATTTTCAACAATTTCAAGATTTTTTTTGACTATAAATCGCGAACGCAACTACCGATTGAGTCGGATTTTCGTACTGCAGTAGATATTCATCAAGATACGCTGCCATTGAAATTTGGTTAAATTCTGTTGAGTGGTTCAGAAACGGTAAGCAGGGCTAAAAGTACGGGTATAGGCCTAAAAACCGATATCTCCAACTTTTGAAACGTCACGATATGACGTCATCGATTACGTCAACAAACCGATTTGGATGATGATTGGCGGGTTCCTCGTGGGAGCTAACGAAAAACTAACCGTATTTTTGAGAATATTTTCAGGGTAGAAAATTCCGAATCTGAAATAATTTTTCAAAAATTCGAATTCCTTATGCCCGTACTGCGGCTTTGGTGGACCTCTGATCAAAAATCTAGCCGTATTTTTGAGAATATTTTTGGGGTAGAGGATTCCGAATTTAAAATTATTTTTGCGAAATTCGAATTCAAAGTGTGCGTACTGCGGCTTTGGCAGATTCCTGATCGAAAAAATAATCATAGTTTTGGGAATTATTTAAATAGTCGATAAAGCACTTTGATCGGTTCACCGATCGCATTTTTTTTTTTTTTTTTTTTTTTTTTTTTTAGTTAAAGTAAAGTGCTGAATTATAAGTTGAATGTAACACTTTGAAAAAATTAGTTAAATGACGTTTCATTTTTTTATATTTTTAAACACAAGATTCTGCAGGAGTACAAGATTAAAAAAAATGAAGAGGAATAGCAAGCAGCAGAGAAGAATAAAAATAAAAACTACGAAAGATCAAAGAAAGAATAAAAAATGAGGCAATAAAGAATAAACCAATAAGACATTTACATATTCGCATATCACATTTTATAAGGGAAAACAAAAAAATAAAAAAAAAATTAAATAAAAATGATTAATTCTAAGTCAGACCTAAGGGAACTTGTTCTCTGGCAGAAATTAAATTGGTCAAAAAATAATTCTTTTGAGTCTTCTTTTAGTTTTAAAGGGAAATTGAATCTTCCCAAAAAAAATACCACCTTGTCATAAATTGTGAAATATACAAATATACAGTTTTAAGCCTCTAACGACCACAGAAGCAAAAGCAACAACTAAGATTTTCAAATTAGCAAAATTTTTGGAACTACTTCGACTTTCATAAATGGTTTTTATTATTTCGTTCTCTGCATTCGATTTTTTTTCTTGAATATTAAGCTTGTTTTTGTTTAAACCAATTAAAGGTCTATGACATTCGCGACGATCATTAATTAAATCAAATCGTTGAAACGGTAAAAAAAAGAATGGCCAAACTGGCTTATTTTTTACTTCAAACATCAAGGACGTCGAAAAACTTCAATGGATTTAGGTAAGAAAATCAAGGTAAAATGGGATTCGTCATATGTGAAATCAGCAGCAACTTGATTTAAGGAATATTTTAGAACAATCGTAATAATTTTACGAAGAATATTTATTAATATTTGTAATGCTAAAAGGTAGCTTTTTACATTTAATATAGGTAGCTTGCATAATCTCTGAAGAATATTTATTAATAATGAAAAATAATAGGAAAAAAATTATAGTGCATAAAATATACTTGCATATTTGTAAGAATTCCAAACTGGTATTTCAAATCAGAGAACTCATATTTTTCTGTGAAAAAAATGAAATAAAAGAAACAAAAATTCTCATGCCGAAATGATTTTCATCGATTTGTCATCGATAATCATAAAACGTTTACCCGTTTTAGCCGTCGTAAGTTCAATATCGAATTTTTTTTTCTCTTCATAAATATGCAAAGCGTCCATTTCTAAAACGTGATAAGTATTACCCGAAAAACATATTAAAAGCAAAGGAACATAAAACTCGCCCTTAAGAGGAGGCTTCACCGAATACAAGAAGGAATGGCTGTTTTGTCGAATACTCGATTTACGATGAAAAAATCCAAATTTTAGGTATCTAACGAACTCCTCTGATATATCCCGGAAAGGCTACTACAGCATAACCATAAGGTAGCTGCCCACGAAAAAAATTTTTGAGTTATCATTGGTATTTTGTTCGGGTACCTCAGAGATGATTTGTGGTGAAGTCAAAAATTTTTTTTGCAACCCCTAAGGGGCGATTTTGGGGGTTGAAGAAAATTCATTTTTCCTTTATAACTCCTGAACGGATTGTCCGATTTGAAAAAATGAAAATCGAGATGAAAGAGAAAAATAAGAGCTTTATTTTGGTGTAAGTGCCAATTTTTTTAAGTGCCCAGAATAAGTGCCAGAATTTTTCAAAGTTTTAAAAAATTTTTTTTTCTATAATCTAATCGCCGGATCCAAATTTCGCTACCATAGGATTAAAGTACCCAAAAAGTAGCTTTAGAAACGTATTTTTTTAAATTTTTTGCAAAGGGCAAAAAGGGCCAAAAAAAGTGCCAAAAATTTAAAATTTAATTTTAGCCACGTTTTTGAGCCCGGATCTAAATTTCGCTATCGTAGCATGAAAGAGCTCAAAAAGTTGCTCTAGAAACTTATTTTTTAAAATTTTTTGCAAAGGCCAAAAAAGGCCCCAAAAAATGCCAAAAATTTAAAATTTAATTTTAGCCTCATTTTTGAGCCCGGATCCAAATTTTGCTACCGTAGCATGAAAGAGCTCAAAAAATTACTCTAGAAAAGAATTTTTTCAGATTTTTTGCGAAGGGCAAAAAGGGCCAAAAAAAATTCCAAAAATTTAAAATTCAATTTTGCCCGCGTTTTTGAGCCCGGATCCAAATTTCGCTACCATAGCATGAAAGTACTCGAAAAGTTGCTCTAGAAACGTATTTTTTAAAATTTTTTGCGAAGGGCAAAAAATAAATTTAAAGGGGGAATTTAAAGTTTTTGGCACTTTTTTTGGCCTTTTTTGCCCTTCGCAAAAAATTTTAAAAAATATGTTTCTAGAGCAACTTTTCGAGTACTTTCATGCTATGGTAGCGAAATTTGGATCCGGGCTCAAAAACGCGGGCAAAATTGAATTTTAAATTTTTGGCATTTTTTTTGGCCCTTTTTGCCCTTCGCAAAAAATCTGAAAAAATTCTTTTCTAGAGTAATTTTTTGAGCTCTTTCATGCTACGGTAGCAAAATTTGGATCCGGGCTCAAAAATGAGGCTAAAATTAAATTTTAAATTTTTGGCATTTTTTGGGGCCTTTTTTGGCCTTTGCAAAAAATTTTAAAAAATAAGTTTCTAGAGCAACTTTTTGAGCTCTTTCATGCTACGATAGCGAAATTTAGATCCAGGCTCAAAAACGTGGCTAAAATTAAATTTTAAATTTTTGGCACTTTTTTTGGCCCTTTTTGCCCTTTGCAAAAAATTTAAAAAAATACATTTCTAAAGCTACTTTTTGGGTACTTTAATCCTATGGTAGCGAAATTTGGATCCGGCGATTAGATTATAGAAAAAAAAATTTTTTAAAACTTTGAAAAATTCTGGCACTTATTCTGGGCACTTAAAAAAATTGGCACTTACACCAAAATAAAGCTCTTATTTTTCTCTTTCATCTCGATTTTCATTTTTTCAAATCGGACAATCCGTTCAGGAGTTATAAAGGAAAAATGAATTTTCTTCAACCCCCAAAATCGCCCCTTAGGGGTTGCAAAAAAAATTTTTGACTTCACCACAAATCATCTCTGAGGTACCCGAACAAAATACCAATGATAACTCAAAAATTTTTTTCGTGGGCAGCTACCTTATGGTTATGCTGTAGTAGCCTTTAGTGCAAGTTTCAACTTGTCTAAAATGTATGGACGGCGGGAAAATAATTTCAAAAAAAATTGCGGTCAAAAATCTTTGATTTTGTTTTCCTGGTTTTTGTTTGCTTGGAACAAGTTGAAACTTGTACCAAAAATACAAGAAGAAGTCAAAGGAGTTCGTTAGATACCTGAAATTCGATTTTTTCCCCCGTAAATCGAGTGTTAAACAAAACAGCCATTCCTTCTCGAATTCCGTGAAGCCTCCTCTTAAATTTAAAGGATCAAACGAAAAATCAAAAGAGGGTTTTAGGGCAATTAATGACTCATTAAGGAAGTAATTAATGAAGGTATTGTCTTCATTTTGCTTCGAGGAATTTTAAAAAAAGAAGTGATAGGCTAAATGCGATGACGGTCAAATATTTTAATCTACATATTTGATTGAAACTGGAAAAATGTATGTCTGCACAAATTACTCAAGGAAAAATGCTAAAAATATTTTTTTTATTTTGTTAAGTTAAATATTCTCCTGATCCGCAATAGGCCTACAACATGATTTAAACAAGTATTTTATTTAAAAAAAAAAAACACATGGCAAAAAATCCAGTTTGTAAATTTTTTGTAAAAACAAGTCTGCATCAAGAGTATTAAATCATCAAAAACATTCATTAAACGAAGCTCCTATTTAAGATGACATATTGACGTCATAGAATAGAAAACTTCGAGATAATCGACCCGAATTTCAGGGGAGGCTAATATTTTTGACATTTAAAAACGAAAAATTGGTGAAGAAAAAAAAGTTTTGTAATGAGTGTTTTAAAAAAGTAGATTGTGGATTTTCCCTTTTTTCAAACTGGAATGAAAAAAAAAAAAAAAAAAATGTCGGTTTGCTTGGCAGCAAAAGACGCGGATCGAAACAAGCTTCAAAAGTGACTTCAAAAAGTATTTTTTTGGCTTTAATCAGCCAATATGGATTAATGACATAAAAACCAATTGAAATGGTAAGGAAAAAGTTTGTTGAAAAAAAATTTTAAAGCACGCGTCTTTTGACAAGCGCGAAGCGAATCGTCAAATTTTAAAATTACACGACAACAAGGTAATAAGTGTAAGTAAATATGTATTTGGGTTATTTTTTTTTTTTTTTTCCAAAAAGTGGCCTTTCCATTAAATATAAAAAAGTAAGAGTAGAACTACAGTGTTTAATGCAAAAATAAATAAAAAAACGGAATTTATAAATACTCTTTAATTCTGAATCTTAAAGCCGAAAAGTCAAATGTCCTGTCTCCATTGGCCAATTAATCGAAGGGTACAATTAATTGTACCACCGGAAATGCTGTACATTTTTGGACTTTTTTCTTCTGCTACCACTTTTTTTCTATTGTTTTTATTATTTTTTCGAACACTAAAAAAAAAAAAAAATGAAAACGAAAAAAAAGTGGTAGCAGAAGAAAAAAGTCCAAAAATATACAGCATTTCCGGTGGTACAATTAATTGTACCCTCCAATTAATTGTCCAATGAAGACAAAGCAAAATTTGAAAAAAACAATAGTCGCTCTTATTTTACGTAGGAAAAGGTCATTTGACAACTTTTATGTTCTATTATTCGGGTCTGAGGTACAGAACTTAAAATCAGACATTTTACCTGGGGGAAAAAAAATATCAGCGAGAAAAGGCAGAATGACTAATAATTTTCTAATTAAGGGAGCTTCTAATGGCAACTTATAACAACTTATAACATGGAGGATAGGAAAAATGCATAAACCGGAAAAATTTTCCAGGGGATCATAAGAGTTAAGACAAGGCTTTTTCCCCTTGGCCCACTAATCGCTACGAGCCCTCATTCAAGCTATGTTGTAAAATTTCGCCACAACAGAATTCAGTAAAACTCTGACTATTTTACAGTTTTGGCAGAAACTGTGATTTAATCGCAGATATTTCTGAGTTTTACTAGTTCGAAAAGTTTTGAAATGGCCAGACCTGTCAAAACTTTAAAAAAAAATGACTATAATATTGAAGAGGCAATATATAAACAGAAAATAATTTAAAAATCCCAACTAGAAAGGTATAGCATTATTTTTTTTCTATATGACTTATATTTAAGTTACGTTTTTAAAAAAAATAGGCGTAACGTTATCATTATCACTTTTCTTATCAAACAATCCCCTCAAATAATTTTTCACCACTATCATGTATCAATAATGCCTTTTTTATTTACTACATATATATTGCATATACAGGTGATTTCCTTTTAAACACAAAAATGTTTAAAAGTTAAATCTAAGAAAAGATTCATGAAAGCAAATGTTTTCGGTTAACAGCTATGTACAGCAGCATTTTTGGCCAAGTAATGTGAAAATTTCTTTTTTTTCCCTTGGAATCTTAATATTTGTTACAGTATTCATAATCCTTGAAATTTCCCTTTCAAAGAAATGCAAATTCCTGTATTGTTTTTTTTTCTCTTATAATTAGATCAAGTAAAGGTATATCAAAAAATACTTTTAAAAAAAACTAGGGCGACAGAGTTTTATATCAAATATTCAGTTTCAACGCTCTATAAATATTATTAACCGCTCCATAGGCCTATTCGAAAATGATAACAAAGATGTAAAAATGGTAAATATCGATGAAAGTATTTTTCCCTTCGTCCTGGAAAATACCGAACACCTCAGGAGAAAACAAAGAATGGAAACGTATGGACAGTAAAGTAAAATTACCATGAATTCAAAATTGTTTATAAATATCCGCACCCACGGGCAAATAAGACCGTGATGGAGGCTATTGTACACCGGTTTTTTTAAATAGTAAATTTTGCGTACATTAGTCTGTGTCGGATTGCCAATGTAGGAGTGTCGTCAATTAATGGTAACCAAACTGCTATTTTTTATGGAATGAGCCATCTAGGCTTGGACGAACTTTCTGGAATTCCTTAAAGCGCGTATACCACTTTGTTTTTAATTTTTTTTTTAAGTATTTTTCTTTGACGTAAAACATTGAAACTGATTTGAATAGAAAATTTTCCAGTTTATTACATTTTTCATTATTCTATGTAAAAATAATAGGGTTTCACGTTATGAGGGGATGAAAAAATATTGTGCCCCCCCCCCCCCCTTTTCAAAAATCTCCAAAAAAATCAAAAATATTGTGTGCCTACTAAGCACTTCAATTTTCCCGTTCAAAATACAGGGAGATTTTTCGATTTTTACAGCATCTTTTTTTTTTTCTGCGAAATAGACGATAAAAATTCGATCTATGGACGCAGTTACTACTTACAAATGTAGTTATCGATAAAAATTTCAAAAACTTCAATTTTCAAGTAACTTGAAAATTCGAAAAGAAGCCTAAGAACCGTTATTTTTCAGCAGGTTTAGAACACTGGAAAATGGTCAAATTAAAGATTTTGAAATTTTTATCGACAACTACATAGGACAGTAGTAACTGGGCCCATTGATCGAATTTTTATCAGTATATTTCGCAGAAAAAAAAAAAAAATGCTGCAAAATTTGAAAAATCTTAATGTATTTTAAACGGGAAAATCGAAGTACTTGTAGGCACGTGTTAGAATAGAGATACAAAGCTCAGATTTTGCACACAATATTTTTTTTTTTTGGAGATTTTTGAGGAGGAAGGGGGGCCCAAAAATATTTTACACCCACTTATAACAGACACCCTAATAAATAATTTATTCATACGGTATATCTATATTTTAGGTTTTCGAGTTTGCATTCCTTATTTCTAAAAATATATTAATTTTTTATTTTAATTCTAAGACTTCCTTGAATTATCTTTAAGTGCAATTCTGAGAGTTTTGAAGATGAATCAATAATTCAGTCAAAGATTATATAAACGATTCCTAATCTTGAGCCAAGCCTGAATAATATACAATATATATTATTCAGGCTGAGCATATACTGAGCATAGCCATCATTTGACACTAAAAATTCATCAAAAGTTTATCCTTCCTAAAAAAAAAAAAAATTAGTACATTAAGCTCATCCTTCCAAAGAAAAAATTGAGGTCATCAGCAAGAACTGTTAATATTGTGAACAATAAGGGCGTGGTAACTTTGATACTATACGACCCATCTATAATTCACCTTTATACAGCAATGATTCTCCATCATTTGGAGAATTCTATTATCATAACCTGACTCGGAGGGAGAGAATAGTCTTCTTTTACATTCTCCTTATTGATAATTAGAAAAAATTAAGTAAGTGAATGCTTTTAAGTCTATACAATTAATCAGGTTTGATTAGTATTTTTATTAAATGAAATTATGTAATTGAGCTAAGTTTCATATTTGAAAGGAAAAATCAAGGATACATAACGTATGGGCAGTTAAAGAAAAAAAAAAAAAAAAAAAAAAGAATTGGAAATTGATAAAGAATAAAAACCTGTCTTTTAATGTCTATTTTACCTTTCCACCATTATGCCACCTTTTTCCTCCTGAAATATTATTTTTCTCTTGACACTTCAGGGAAAAATTTATTTTAAATCAATTAGAAAAAAGTAAATATTTTACAGAAGAGTTAATACAAGTTTGGAATAAAAAAAAAAAACTTGTTTATATCTTTCCTTACTCCAGAAGAGCATTTGCAATAAAAAAGGCCGGATCTTGTTTCAAAGCAAAATTTTAATGTTATCAGTTACTAAATAATTTAAAAATCTTTGGCCATTTAAATGGTGTCGAAAGTTTCAATGACAAAAATTAAATAATTACCAACTTCTTTCTGATTTAATAAATTCTTCAATTTTAAACACTATTCCGAAAAATTTTACCCACATTCTTTATAAGGTGCATCATCATTCTTAAAGTATGCAGCCATGTGGCTATTACATAATACCAATAACAATTATAACCAGACCTGAACTATAATCAGTGCAATTTATTCTGCACTCATCATTTATTCAGAAACAGTGGAAAAAGTATAGGAGTTTTTCGGATGCACCACATATCAGGTTTAAAGATGTCTTCACTTATTTTATACTAACATCCTTTTTTTTTACATTACATTTTCAACTGCATTCCTTAATAAACAAACCCACCTTCATTTCTCTGTCAATTATTTGTACAAAAAAAAATTTAATATATAAAAAAAAAATTAAAAATAAAACTTTATTTATTTGGTGCGGCAACACAGTTTTCCAGGCATAGCTGTGTTACTTTTTTAACATACAAAAACCATTTAATTTAATAAGGAGATAACTTTTTGCATGCTAAATTCTTCTCTAATGATTAGTTCCTTAAAAAATTGTAAACAAATGAGAAATATCGCCATTTTGAATTTTCCCGCCTTCACATATCATTTTACCACTCAAAGAAAAAGGGGAGTGTTTCGGTTCGATATTTTAAAATTCAATTCAAAAATGAATGAAAAAACATTATGTATTGATCACCGTATTCAAATGATTTTGGAAATGAGAGATAGAAAAACGTAAGGTGAAATCCACAAAACAATCTTCAGTGAAAAAATCTAAGAAGAGAAAAATGTAAACACTAACCTAACTAATTTGGTTTAATACGACACCTACATTAATTTGTTCACTAAAAACACCTTTAAAATCTACGCCCGACATTTAATATCACACATAAATATTAATAAATGTATAAATACAATAAATAATACATAAAAATGTACAAATCACCGGCACGGCGCTATCACAACAGGCTGAGTGGCCTATTCGCGAAAAAAGGAATTACAGATGTCACGTCGATCGTTCGTAATGGCGGACGATAGTACTTCATTTTGGCGGTCTTATTAGTCGGTATTAGGAGGTTTATTATTATTATTGTAAATATTATTAATTAAACCAGTTAAATAAATTTATTATGGATTGGCATTTGATTTTCTAATGAATTATTAATAATCCGTTGATATCGGTAAGAATTCCTCATTCTTTTTTGAGACTTTTCAAAAATTGATGTTCTCCTATTCAAATCCTTGCGAATATTTACAACTGTTTATTCGCCTCATATTTTTTGTGTTTACCTTTGGAATCGAACGGAGGCTTAACAAAACTCGAAAAATGTTTTTCATGACTTATATGACTATGCTCCGAAACATTCGAAGCATCAGAACGTCAAAAACAAAAAGGTTGTGATACAAAAAGAAGAGATAGAAGTGAATGAAGAACAAGCTTTATTTTTGACTGATATCGTAGATAGCTTGGAGGTAGGAACAGTAAAGGTTGTAACAGATAAATATTTTGAAGCTAAAAAGAAGCAAATAGTCATGGTAGAACCTTTTGTGACTGAAGAAAGACACAATATTAAGAACTACACGATCGAAATGCTTTTATCAGTAAAATGACTGCATTTGTAAGTTCCCGCCATCCCCGCGAGAGGGGAAGAGTGTCGGTGCGGTCACCCATCCAGAAGCTGCCCCGCATCAATGCTGCTTAACTTCATTGATAGCCAAACCGCTACATGGACACGTCACCACTCCGACCCCATCCATCGCTTTGAAACACTTCGTACTAACATTTAACATCAACCCAGTCTCTCACGACAGTGTGAACGTGTTTGTTGAATTTGCACTTGAACTCGCTGTAGCGTCAAAAATAGGACATGCAGAGGAAGCAGGTGAAACAGATCAACCAGATATCGCACAGCTGTCTGTAGCAGGTATCGCCGGTGAAGGCGATGAACCGGTCAAAGAGATTGTAGATGATGTGCGCGTTATCCTCACTGGATGGAACCAAGCCTGTGAGCTTCATAGGTATATGTACCAACTACAGCTCGATTACAATAAATTCGTTGAGGCAAAGGATTGTGCCATAAAATTCATTAAGCAATTAGGAAAAATAAATTGCAAAAATGCCAGATCAAGGATGGAATCTTTTTTGGAGATAAAAAGAACAGAAAAAAAATTTAAAGTGATTAACGTGAAAAAAGCTAAATTATTGGTGGAAAGGAATATTTTTACGGTAAAGCTTGTACGTAAGAATTTTTTAAAATTTTTTTAAAAAATGTTCTTGTAAAAAAATGAGTTTTTTTTTTTAAATTTGAAGGCTGAACACTTATTACTGCACATATTGCTAATGAATTTGAAAATACATTTTGTTAAATTGTTAGCAAGGACTGTAGTGAAAGTTAATGAAAGAAATTTCTTTTGTTTTAAACAATGAAAAATGAAAATTTACTTAATTGAAATGGATTTGCAGATTATTTTGTAATTAAAAAAAAAAAAAAATCAAAACATGAATTTCTTGAAATTTTTTTTCCTTTTTTTTTTCAAAAAAATTTTTAGTTTAATGTAATTACAATTTTTTAATAAACAATTTTTCGTAGGTTAATTGTAAACAATTGGTTGTTGAATTACACGACCTCATATCCATAGGTAAAATTTTAAAATAAATCTACTACTTTAGAGTACGCATCAATGAAATTTAAGTGATCATCGATTCATAAGTTAAACGCATGCATAAGCTTAAAATTAAATCGTGGCAGCAGACAGGTGACTGATGCGTTTTAGACCTGGCAACCCTGCTCTGCTTCCACTATTTTAAAACAGTAATGGCGGATAAAGTTTTTCTTAAAATGCATTGTTATTTCTTTTTAGTTTTGTTAATGGTAAATAAGTTGTATTGTTCCACGGTAGGAGAGAAAAAAGAGGAATCCTGTTGTTGTTACGATTTATGTGATAAAAACTTCACATCGAGTACCGAAAAAGATGTAAGCCGCCTTTTTAATCTTTATCAAATCTTTACTACCTTAAGTCAAAAAGTTAAAATTTGGATATACGTACGCAGATTTATCGATCAGCCCGAATTTCGTTCCCGTTTTCATGACAGCTTTTAAAATTGGCACTGATATGATCATTTATTATTTATCATGTTTGCAAAATGATAGAAAATCCTTTTATCAATAACATTTTAATAATTTTTCTTATTTATCATTTCACAGGTGCAAAAAATTACAGCATGCCAAAGGGGCTGCAGATTTTACTCTCTTGTGCTACATGTTTCACATGAGTTAAATCCTACTATGGATTATGCTCATGCAAAAGAAGGATGTCTGATATGTAAGCTTCAACTTGAATCAAACCTAAAAGAACTCATAAAAGATTAAAATATTGTTTTGTTTTCAGCATGCAGAGAAAGTTACAACAATTTAAATGAAATATCAGCTTGTAACTTTGGATGTTCATCTGTAAAGTCGACTAAAAATTTATGTGATACAACAGAATATCAGCTACCACAAATAACATATTCTGTATTGATTGAAGAGTCAGATGTTTTAATCCATCCAGGTTTGGATCATTTTGCAATGTTAGCTAAAAATTTGTTTTCATTACAGTAACAGTTAAAATATTTTGTTTTTGTTTTGTAGGGGACTCAGATCCTGATGATGTCCTTACAGACCCTGGGTTAAGAAAACAATTTGAAAAAACGATAGAAGCATTATTGGACAGCAAACCAAAACTCCCAGAAATTCATTTCCGGAATTTGCCGATTACAAATGAGAAACCACCACAAGAACACTCTCATGTTAACTTTAAATGCCCCAAATTTTATGGTTTTGATCCAAAACTGGAGTTTCGAAATGGAAAAATTATAATAGGAGATTTGTATCTTTTTGTCGGAGTTTTCGTATTTGTGGTTTTATGTTTTTTGATTGGCCATCATGTTGAAACAAGAAACATGACAAAGCAGTTAATGGAAAATCGAGTCTTGAAAACCAAAGATGATAATAATGACAGTGAGCCTCTTTTAAAAATTGATATTGTTGATCAGGAATATGATGATGAAAAGCAAAATACAACAGAAAATATTAAAAATAATGATTTCGAGCCGAATTCGAATACATCCGAAAATATTGATTCGAAATTTGAAGGTATTACTCTAGTCTTTCACGACGATGTTCCCTTTAAAAATAACCGAAATCATGATAATAGCATTAAAATGTAAATTATTTTAATTTACTAATTTTTTTATTTGTTATTAGGTTTTTTAAACAGATGTGATCTCTTTGTAGAGAAATGTGTACTTTTTTGTTTCTTAAATTATAAATAAGTGCACCTTTTCTGGCGCCAAATTTTTCAATAAATTACCGCACGAAACATTATTTTCCGTTGTTATTGTTTTCACTAGTCAAACTAGAAAAGAAAAAAATGTAAGCGGTTTTTAATCCAGCATATTTGCACATTTTTCATTATTTATTTATTTTTTATTTTAAAACTTGTTCTTAGTATGTATTTCATATTTATAAAAACGGAATAAGCGACGGATTTGTTATTTTAGAATTTAGGGTCATAACTTTTTGAGGGAAGATCCCCGTCGAAATTATTGCTTGTCTAACTAAAATGGGCCATTAAGTTCCTTTTAATTAATTGTAGATGGAGTTTTTGATGTTTAAAAAAAATCATTCCGAGAAAAATTTTGAAAAATTCTTGTCATTCATTTATTTACTTTTTATATTTATTTTAATTTATTACTATTTTTATTTTTTTATTTCTTGAGTGTAAATTTTGTCTAGTCGTAAATTATTGTAATTGCTTGATAATTGTTTTATCAGGTTAGGAAAACTTAAGTAAAATAATTTGTCTTATTTTAAAGGAATCTTTTATTTTCTGCAATTTTTTCGTCCCAAAAAAGGAAAAAAAGGGATTCCTAGATTTTTATTTTATTAATACGACAGTATAGTTTATTGAAATATTACTACAAGTAAAACCTTTTTTTAAAGAGGTAAAAAAAATTCATTTTTATTTGATGCAGTTAGAAAGAAACATAAGTTTATATAAAAACATTTTCCGTTTGCAATCATCCTTAACGGCAAAAACCGAGTATTAACACGTGCCATTATTTATTTATTTTCATTCCCGAACAGTATTAAATACACGGACGGACCGTACAAATATTAATAAGGACTGTGCAAAAACTAAGTAAGAGTTTTTTTGTTGTCGAATTCATTAATAAAATAAAATTCTGATTAAGATAAAATAAAAAAAGAGGAATTTTTTTTATCTTTCCTACCATAAAATCGCTAAAATAAACTTTCCGTAAGTTCGTACCAAAAATACAGCAAGAACCCAGCTTTTTATGAGATCAAAAGGAAGAAAACGTCTTACGGCCAGATCAATTCCGGATCGCTTTTCCGTTCTTGGAGCTTTTTTACTTGAGCATATATTTTAAGGGCTGGTCCGAGCTTTAATTTGAAATCGGATAAAACATTATAGCGCTCTAAAAGACGAAGGGTCTTACCATCGATTTCCTAAATAAAAAATCAAAAGCCATTGTTAAATTCAATTAATTATTTAATAAACTAACAGTTAGAAGGATGGGTGCAACACTATTTACCTGATCGCGAAAAACAGCAGCATCTTCTGGTAAGACGTATTTCAAAAAATGAAGGTAAACCTCCTCGCAAGTCCAGTTCGAGCAATCTGGAATACTTTCATCGATTTCCTTTCTGGCATCCGATTTTTTTCTGTAGGTTCTTCCGTTCGATTCCCTTTCAGGTGTTCTTTTTTCATCCACAGGTTCCGGTGTTGTTCTCTGGGATGAATCTTCGTTAGAAGTTCCTTCAATAGATTCTACAAGTAAAAGAAATCCGATAAAGAGAAGAGAAAAACGATAAGGCCTTATTCCTCTATTCTTGCATTGTTTGTTATATAAAAGTAAACTAACCAAATTCCTCTTTTTCCGTTTTAATTTCGTCTTTGAAAATTGCGCATTGATCGCAAAACCATTTCTGAGTAGTTTTCGATTTTTTTATGTTCGCACATTTTATATGATAAGCATCATTACATAATCCGCAAAGTATAAGACCCTGGAAAAAAAATGTCTTATTGTAAGGGTCCTCAGCACTTTTTCAATCTCAACTATGCATATCCATGCATATTTTTATAATATTCCACTTACAACCTCGTTCGATTCTTTTTCTCCTTTACAAGCGACACACGATTTGCAATCGTTGCATTCCCATTTGCCACGCGTCCAATGTTCGGTAGTTTCTATGCAGCTTACATGAGCAATTTTATTGCAAACCAGACAAGCGATCCATTTTTCCGATAGTTTGGGTGATTTACAATCTATACTGGAATGACATATCTTACAATTCCCTGTTTTTTGAGAGAATCCGTCCTCCGCATCATCCTCGCTTAATTCTTCCTTTTTAATTTTAATTTCTTCCTTGACCGGGGTGGTAGATTTAGAAGCGTGGAGAGAACTTCTCGAAACGTTGGGGGAGGTTTTTGAAGACGGCGTTGATTCTTTCTTATTTTTTTCTGAAATAAAAAGATGGGTGCAGCCTCAAGATTAATCATCAGTACAACTTTCATTCAAAAATTTAACAAAATTGATGAATTTAAAAAACAGAAAAATTTCTAAAGGATCCCTAGATTTTCCCACATTGTAATACTAACTAAGGATTCAATACTTTAAGCGTTTTATTAATTTTGAAAAAACAATAATAGATATGGATACTGCATGAAAATGATGATAATTTTGATTTGTTACAGATTACTTTCCCAACTTTTTCCCTAACCTAATCTTGTTAAGTATATTAAATGCATTAATATTAAAAAAAATAAAAGCTATATTTATCATTTTACAGTGAAAAATTATATGGGAAGCTCATAAATTTTATGCAAATAACAAACACAATAATTACCTGAAATTGAGTCATTTGTTGCCTCTTTTGAATGCTTTTTATAAGGCCCCCTGACTTTTTTCACAGGTTGCTGTGAAGCTGGAGAGTCTTTTTCTTTCATTTTTTTTGGTTTTGGATTGTCAGATGGGTCAAAAACAACTTTTTGAAATCTTTTTCTCCTACTACCCTCTCGAATAGGGGATGAATCATTTTTTATATTCTTCTCGTCTTTTCCATCATCCTGAGTCTCATTTTCTTCTGTTTTTTCTTTTAACTTTTTTGAACTTTTAGTGTATGTTCTGACTGGCTTAACTTGTTTCGAAGATTTCTCTGGTAAGTTTAAAGAGCTTGTACTACTGTTTTTACTTGAAGCAGGTGAAGTATTCCTTGAAGGTGGTGCATACTTTTTAACGGAGCTGACAGGACTTTTTGACTTTTCTTGACTCGTTTCATTAGAACTTTGTGAGACATCAGATAGGTTTGGGGATGCATACACCTGTTCTCCAGTTTGAGGAGCCAAACCATAATTGCCATTCTCAAATTTGAGTAAATTACCATTTTTAACTTCTTTTTGTAAAATTTCTTTAAATTCAGTTTTCGTTAAAAATTTTCTGTGTCTACTGGCTATATGATCATAAAGTTCTGCTAGTGATATACCGTTGTCGAAGTAATCCGCTTCCTGCAGTATTAGCCGAGCTATTGTATCTAACGTTCCGGTAACTATGTCACCTAACAATTCGTCTCTACTGATACTTTCGTCTTCGGAAATGGTACTTTTCATTTTTGACATACTGTTTCGGCACTTGGAAGCGTTTCTGTAGCTAATACTTCCTTTGAATTCCACTTTTAGCACGGTTCCATCTTTCGATAGCATTTCTAAATAGTCTTTTATATCGCTTTTCGGAAAGTCATACTTTTTGGAAACGTATGAAACAATTCTCAAAACGTCGGGTCGTGATTTTCTCGATCGAAGTTTGTCAATAGCTTCGAGGATATGATGTTTATTCAAATTACTTGCCATTTCAAAGCGACTCACTTAAAATAGAACTTTTCACAACATTTGATTTTTTTTATCGGCCAGAAATTACTGTCAACATGTTCATAATACCATCCGAAATTCGAAATTATCGTCTCTGCGCATGCGCCAAAATGAAGAACGCAACATAAACCGCCTTAAAACCATCGGCTTTTTAAGTTCCTTTTTGCTTTTTATACTAATTCAAGTATCTTACATTATATAAGTATTTCCCCAGCGTTACTGATCGTGCGCAAGGAGGTAGAAAAAGTTTTCCCTAGTTTTGCGAAAATACTGTGCATTTACCTAGCCGGTAGTTTAAATTCTGAAGTCGGTTACCCCAAACATGTACTTGAGATTTTTAATCCTCTCTTGCATTGAATATTGCTATTTCTATTATTTAAGTTGAATGAATTGTATATAATTTTTAATTTTGTCAGGTTGAGATGTAAAAATTTATCTTTTAAACCAGTAAATCATAAGTAATCTAACCATTAACACAACTTATTCATGTAGCATAAACTGCAAAGTAGTAATGATCACGATGAAATTCAAAATTTTGAAGAAATTTATAACAGCACTCACTGGAGTAACTACCCAATACTTCATATGTTAAAAAACTTCACAACTGATTCCACCATCTCCTCAAATAATCATGGCTTTAAATGTTTGCTGAGTTTTACAATGTAAAAAGAAAACATTATTAGGTCTTGATTGAAAAGCAAAATTAGAAATAAATCGAACTGATTTCTTAGAAACAATTATATTGATACAATAGAAAGTCAATTTAAACTAGGAGTATAATTGCTCTCCCACTGTACATCTATTGAAGGCCATTTTGTCTGTAACACAGTTAACATATTGTTGGATTCCAGCACACATCGAACATTGCACTCAAGAATAACAGCATGTCCTTTATGATATCGAACCTTAAAAAAAAAAAAAAAAAAAAAACTTTGAATTAATATCAAAATAAAACTCTCATTTCTGCAAAAAATAACATCTGTCCATACCTTATTATCAGGTGAACTTTTAGCTAATCCATTGTAATGCCAAACTGTGAATGTATCTGGAGTACTCCTTTTTTCTTCCGGAAAAAATTCATCCATAAAGTCTTTTAAAAGAATTATACCTAAATTTTCACTGTCCAGTCTCTTTTCCATAATTTCAACACTTAAAAAAAATTAAGATGCAATGTCAGATAAAATTTAAAACATAAGAGCGTAATTATTTAATACTTACTAATCATCTTCACAAACCAACCCTAAAGCTTGCATTAAAGGGCCTAAATTTTTGCTAGTGATAAAATTATTTCCTTCATTATCAAAATTTTTGAACACTCTTCTTGCTTCTTCCCAAGGAGTTTCCTTTCCAACTAATTTTTTTTCAAATGAAAATAAAACTGTCAAATGGGTATCTGAACCTAAAACCCATATAGGGTGTTCAGGATTTTTAAAAAAGCTCCCTACTTCACACAGTTGTAAATGCTCAAGCAAAGTTAAAAAACCTATTGAACTTTGCTTATCTAATCCTTTTAATTCTGAAATAAATATTAATAAAATTTTGTTATGATTAATGAATAATATTATTAATTAAAAAAAAAAAAAACTTACTCAAACCTCCTATATCATGCTCATGATCCCAAACATGGCTCACAGCTCGACCAGTTAACATTAAATTAATCAAACTCTGACTTCCATATCCAAAAGTGTGTTCTATCAAGCTATCTGAAGGATCTGCTAGTTCATCCCGAAGTTCATCGAGGCCCTAACAAAAGAAGGTAGGTTCAATAAATTAAAAAAAAAATAAACTCAGCAAGTTGCAAAAAATCATACCCTAGTCAACATCACAGAATACAAAAATAATAACACTCCAAAGCTGCATGTCAAGTAACTTCTGACATCATCACTGTATTCACTATACACTTGTTCAATACCAGTTTTTCTAACAATTTCAATGTTTTCATGAAATTTGATAAAGCTAATATTATCTACATCTAAAAATGGTGAAGAAACATCTTCTGTTACTTCATTAGGACTCGCTCCCGCACCACCACCTCCACCTCCTGTCCCAGCCCCTCCTCCTCCAGAATCAATATTATTGATCACATGTTTTACTTTTTTACAGCGAAATAAAAAGTATGAAGAATTATTAGCACATGTTTGCTTTAGAATATCAGTAGCTGCTTTTACTAATATTGTTAAGATTTCATCTTCTTCAATCTGAATTTAAGAAAAGAAAAATTTAAGAAACTTAGTTGCACAATTCTTCATTTATTTTTTACATAAATACTTTTGCAGAACATAAGTTGTAAGATATAGACCTTTTCTACTTATAAAATAATTTAAAAAAAAAAAAAAAAAAAAAAACTGAAACACTCACTGATCTCAAATGATTGACACTGGTTATGTATTTTAGTACAAATGCTTGCATAGGAGCAATGACAGCACAGGGACCACCTGCTTTTTGTACTAAAGCTGTTGGTTCATCAGGACTAAAAACAAAACCTGAAATAAAAAATGAAAAAACAATTAAAATTAATGAAACATTTTATATGTCAAAAAAGCAATATAGTAAGATATTTAATCGTTAATATTTAGTAGATATTTAATCCAAACTGGCGAAACGATTGCAATGAAATGTGTTCCACTTATGAGATTGATAAATGAATATTTGCCTATATTAAAAAAAAAAAAAACTTACTCAAACCTCCTATATCATGCTCATGATCCCAAACATGGCTCACAGCTCGACCAGTTAACATTAAATTAATCAAACTCTGACTTCCATATCCAAAAGTGTGTTCTATCAAGCTATCTGAAGGATCTGCTAGTTCATCCCGAAGTTCATCGAGGCCCTAACAAAAGAAGGTAGGTTCAATAAATTAAAAAAAAAATAAACTCAGCAAGTTGCAAAAAATCATACCCTAGTCAACATCACAGAATACAAAAATAATAACACTCCAAAGCTGCATGTCAAGTAACTTCTGACATCATCACTGTATTCACTATACACTTGTTCAATACCAGTTTTTCTAACAATTTCAATGTTTTCATGAAATTTGATAAAGCTAATATTATCTACATCTAAAAATGGTGAAGAAACATCTTCTGTTACTTCATTAGGACTCGCTCCCGCACCACCACCTCCACCTCCTGTCCCAGCCCCTCCTCCTCCAGAATCAATATTATTGATCACATGTTTTACTTTTTTACAGCGAAATAAAAAGTATGAAGAATTATTAGCACATGTTTGCTTTAGAATATCAGTAGCTGCTTTTACTAATATTGTTAAGATTTCATCTTCTTCAATCTGAAATTTAAGAAAAGAAAAATTTAAGAAACTTAGTTGCACAATTCTTCATTTATTTTTTACATAAATACTTTTGCAGAACATAAGTTGTAAGATATAGACCTTTTCTACTTATAAAATAATTTAAAAAAAAAAAAAAAAAAAAAACTGAAACACTCACTGATCTCAAATGATTGACACTGGTTATGTATTTTAGTACAAATGCTTGCATAGGAGCAATGACAGCACAGGGACCACCTGCTTTTTGTACTAAAGCTGTTGGTTCATCAGGACTAAAAACAAAACCTGAAATAAAAAATGAAAAAACAATTAAAATTAATGAAACATTTTATATGTCAAAAAAGCAATATAGTAAGATATTTAATCGTTAATATTTAGTAGATATTTAATCCAAACTGGCGAAACGATTGCAATGAAATGTGTTCCACTTATGAGATTGATAAATGAATATTTGCCTATATTTAAAAAAAAAAAAATAACTTCTCATTTATCTTTTACTGAGAAAAAATTAATACTCTTTGAGTTTAAAAACCTTAAAAATTTATTTCCAATTTGTTTTGAGAGAAGAAGCAGAAAGCTGAACTTATTATATTGCTGTATTTTGGAAAAATGCTGATTATCAATACCAATTCCAATTACCTTGTGACCATCTTTGAAAGATGTCATTTGTTACATTATTCCCCCATAGTATATTACATATTTCGGTGATCCTAGGATCTAAAGGTGTTCTAGATTCGGATTCCATTATTATTCTATTATGAAAAACTAGAAAAAACTTTAAAATTGCAATTTCATTTTCTGAAATGCGAGAAGATTGCACACAAAATGGTTGCTTCTAAAAACTTATCAGCCATTTTGATTTATGATTAGGCTTTCGCACAGCCTGCTATAGTCTATAGGCTGGAGCACTGAATTTGGCAACATAGCATGGTTCTCGTTTTCATCGAGTCCGCCAATTTTTAAATTTTTTTATCGCCTTGAAATGTGAAATAACGTTGAAAAGAAATGTTTAAAAGAGTATATCTGCAAAAATTAATAAAGAGAGATAAAATTGAGTTCTAATTACAATTTCAAATAATTTTCGCAAAGTTTTTTAACGCTTTTGTTTCGCAAAAAATTTTCACTGTTTCGTAACAGTTTAAACTTATTTTTTTTTTTTTTTTTTATTGTCAATAAGAAAATAAATTACACGTTTTTAGTCTCCTCTTACAATGATTGTCACGGCCGTTATTGCTTTTGTCCCACACCTCAGAATTACCACTGTCAAGAAAAAGGTATTCGAAATTGATTTCACTACCCGATCCCGACATCATAACTGTCGATGAACTGATATAATTGGAGTAACTTCGATTGGTATTCTTATGCATTTAGGAAAAGAAGATGGATTGAATATGGAAAGATGGAAAGAAGATAATTTTATTTTTCTGTAATCAACAGTCCACCTCACAGCCAGGGCAGACATTCTCGACTCGCTAGTCACGTAAAAGCTCAACAACATTTGAGCGATGTGAACGATTTTTGACGTTGAAAGAGTATTTAAGACTGATGCTATTTGACATCAAATAACAACTGGCAACGGTCATAAATTTGACGTCGAAAATGCGGAAATTGATACACTAATTTAACCATCTCCCCCAGAATTCCACCCGGGATACAAAAGGTAGCATTGGAATGAGACATGACCAAATTGGGTATTCTTCGTATCGTTTTAAGCCAGATCACGATTTTTTTATCAATCTTTGTTGTCTCAGAAGAAGAATCATACCTACAACCCCCAAAGAACCATTCTCAAATCTACCATGTTCGGTTGCATTCAAACATAATATGACGTCATAAGTTTGAAGTATAGGTAGCATTTAAAGCTCACCAGCGGACCGTATCTATATTTCCTTAAATAGTAACTGTGAAAAAGAAGAAAAATTGAATAAAAATTAATTTAAATGCATTTTTATAATTATCTGTTACTTTTTTGGTACAAAAAAGACGCGATGTAATACCGAATTGATTAAGAAATTAACATGTTATAACTAAAAAAGCATGTTAGCAATTTTTAATGATTTAATGGCCCTAAAAGATATTTATGGCCGAAAGTTCGATAGAGAAAAAGTAAAATCTTTTCCTATCATTTCGTGCATGAAGAATAATAAGCATTAAATAAAATAACATAAATAGTGCAGTTTAGAATGGCCTTCCTCTTCCCCTTCCCATTGGCATTTGGGGAGCATCGCCGCCTCCAGATTTCGGATTTTTGATCGTTTCGTCCACGGAGAGTATTAAACAAGCAGCTTCGGTGGCTGCTGTTAAGGCGTTGATTTTAACAACAGCAGGTTCCCAAACGCATTGTTCGAAATTATCGGAGATGTCTTCTTTGTTTATGTCTACTCCGTACCACTGATGACCTGAAAGTCAAGAACAAGTTTATAATATAAAATACTAATTATTTTTACGGCAAACTTACCCTGAGCGTGTTTTTGACGCAATCTGTTTAAAATATTGGTTGCGTCGAATCCCGCGTTATCCGCTAACTGCCTCGGAATAATCTCTAAAGCTTTAGCGATGGCAGATATGATTAACTGCTCTTTCCCTGCAATAGTCCTCGAATAATCCCGTAATATTTTGCTTAATTCCATTTCGATGGCTCCGCCTCCTGCCACGACTGCATCGTTCTTAATAGTTCTTCTTACGATCATGATGGCATCGTGAAGGGATCTTTCTGTTTCCTCTAAAAATTGTTCAGCTCCACCTCTGAGTATAACTGTGCAAGCTTTAGCGTTTTGACAACCCATAAAAATGTTGAACCGCTCCCCTCCGATTTGCCTTTCCTCAAAAACTTCACATCTACCCAAAACGGAATCAGTAAGATCGTGGGCCGTGGTCATGACGGCACCTCCGCAAGCTTTCATTGTTCGTTTCAAATCTTCTTCGGGGACTCTTCCAGCGCAGAACATGTCCCGATCCGCGAAATACTGAGTTGCGACGTCCCCTATCGGCAATTTCGATAAAACTATTTGCGCCCCGGATTTGTGAATCCTTTCTAATTTATCGTACAGTATCTGCCATTCGGCATCAACTACTTTTTGATATTCGGACACAGACTCGACTCGGACTTCCGCGTTGTCTCGTTCTGCTTTTAATTCTAATTCAATGTTAAGTAATGCAATGCGAGGGTTTTTATACGTTTTCGGTTGCATTTCGAAACCGGCGTATGAGAAAGTTTTTTTAAATGCTACTCCTTGAACCAGAATTGATTCCTGTAAAAGTATTAAAACATTTAATTTTCCACTGATTTAAACATTTCTAAATAAATAAATATATTACCTCTAAAGCACCTCCAGTTATTTTCTTAATGCCTATCATATTCAAAGGGAGTAATTCATCTAACGATAGCACAGCATCAACAACCATTTTTGAGAAAAAATCTTTCTGCTGGTGAATTAATTTCGAACTTAAAGCAGTTGCAGCACATTTTTCCAAAAGTGCTCTGTGTTCATCTATTTTTGATTTTTCAATTGTAACAGCCATACTTTTTATTTTATCAATAGCTAATTCTGTAGCTTTCCTAAATGATTTAATGATCACTCTAGGATGAACTCCTTCTTCTACAAGAGGTTTGATCTGTTTTAAAAATTCACCAGCCAACAAAACTACACTTGTTGTTCCATCTCCCACCTTGAAAAAATAATTTTTGTTAACTTTTCCTTTCTTAACTCTAGCACAATTGTTAAATTACCTCTGCATCCTGTGATTTAGCAATATCAACCAAAGTTTTTGCAGCTGGATGAACAATATCCAAAAGTTTCATTATTGTGGCCCCATCATTTGAAATTGTTGCTTTCCCATTCTTGTCCACGACTAATTTATCCATCCCTCTCGGACCGAGGGTAGTTCGTACGGCTTCCACCACTGCTTGGCAGGCATTTATATTGGATACAAGTTGGGGTACTCCTTGTGAGTTTTCTGTCCCTTCCTTCAATAAAATTATTTGGGGTTGCTGGAAAAAAAAATATCAAATCGAATAAGTCATGCTCTGAGTAAGAGGTGCGTTGTCAATTTATTTTAATTATTAGAAACAAAGGCGAACAATCGGTTAGGGATAAAAAAAAAAAAAAAAAAAAACCGGCGACTTTAACTCAAATTAGTCATCAACAAAAGACTGTGCCATCCGGTAAATAAATCACTTTTATCAAACAAAATACTCATGAGTTGAAAATTTGGATTATAAATAACAAAACTAGAACAAGTAAATATTATCAGGATTCACGATTGCATTGATTACGAATGGATAAAATCTCATTACCATTTTTTTTATTTATTTTCTACAGCCGTGCCTTTCGAGTTTAAAAACGTTGTTGTTGTCCTCGAGTTTTTGCTCTCATTAAAGAAGCGTTAGAACCACGTTAAAAATGCTAGCGCGAAAAGTTAAAAAATCAATTAGTTACTTTCTAAAATTAGTCTTAAATCACGGCTAAATTTAAACAAAACTCCTATCTTTCAGAAAGTTATAAATTGCTAGCTCATGAAAGTTACCCATTGTATACCTCTATTAGGTAACTAAGTTTTCTCCTTAACTTTTTCAAGATTTATTTTTAAAATTTAAATTTGCTCCATTTCAATATTGCGGGATGCAATATTAAAAAAAAAAAAAAATTCTGCGTCACAAGTACAGTAATTTAAACCTTTCAACTGTAGTGAGAATAATTTAAACGCGACTCATAATAATTAATTATGTTCAATAATTAATTGGTCCGGCTTTCGTCGATTTGAAAAATGTTGTTTTGGTTAAGTTGCTATCGATAAAAAACGTTTGGCAAAATTATAAACAGAAGCAAATTTATCTCCAAAGCAGAAGACTGTGAAAATTTTTTTCCGGCCATTTTGTTCTTGGTTTTTCTTCTATTCGGGTGTGACAATGTTAAGCGCCGTTTCGAGAGCGGCTTATGGTGTCCTGAGGGCAGTTAAGCCCCAGATTTTACAAAATGAAGCCACTAGAATATTTTCAGCTATTTCTGGAACCCGTAAGTGCAATTTTTTAGACCAAAAGCTTCCTTGAATGTAGGTCGTCCTGCAACCCGGCTTATATGAATGAGATAATTTTGATTTATTTTTCATAACATGTCCTTGCCAAAACCTTGGAAAAGTCCTTTTATTGAAATCGCCAAAAAGATTAGTTTTAATTCTTTACTTTATAAGCAAAAATTTCGCGGCGAATCGTACTGAGAATCATCCATATACATTTGCTATGATCGGCCATATTTTTCAAGTAGTCTGCAACGAACGAACGAGAGGTCAAATTAAAATTGCCTGAGCGTACCATGAGTTTTTGTTTTTTCTTTATTTTTGATCTTTTCATTAAAAACCAATTTTAATACTTACAATTTTAAAACATTCATTATCAAGTTTCCAAGTAATGGAAAAATGGAAAAGTCAGTACCTGATTGTATTTTCTGTTAAGCAATAATGAATATTTCTTTCAGATAAAACTTCCTATGCCACTGCAGCAGCTTCTGCTAAAACTGCCAAAGGCAGTCAAGGAAAAATTGTTGCTGTAATTGGTGCTGTTGTAGATGTCCAATTTGATGATAATTTACCAGCTATATTAAATGCGTTGGAAGTTTCCAATCGATCACCTAGATTAATTTTAGAAGTTGCACAACATTTAGGTATCTTCTTTTTTATATTATTCAAAATATTCCTTTCTTGTATGTAGTGCCAATAATTATTTTCCTTCTTCCCATTCTCAGGTGAAAACACTGTGCGAACCATTGCTATGGATGGTACTGAGGGTCTTGTAAGAGGGCAACCTGTATTGGACACTGGTTACCCTATTCGAATTCCTGTTGGAGCTGAGACTCTTGGTCGTATCATGAATGTCATTGGTTTGTAAAAATTGATAAAACCTACTTCTTTATTAATTTTTTAAAATCCAGTTTTAGTTATTCCTGTTTTTAATTTAATTTTTAGGTGAACCAATTGATGAAAGGGGGCCTATTAATACAGATAAATATGCTTCCATTCATGCAGAAGCACCTGCGTTTGTGGAAATGAGTGTTGAACAAGAAATTCTGGTCACTGGTATTAAGGTTGTAGACCTATTAGCTCCATATGCTAAGGGTGGTAAAATCGGTCTCTTCGGAGGTGCCGGAGTCGGCAAGACTGTGTTAATTATGGAACTTATTAACAACGTAGCCAAGGCTCATGGTGGTTATTCAGTGTTCGCCGGAGTCGGCGAAAGAACGAGAGAAGGTAACGATCTCTACCATGAAATGATTGAATCTGGTGTTATTTCTCTGAAGGACAAGTCTTCAAAGGTAAAGTATATTTATTTATATTTCCGAAGTAGATTAAAATTAAATTAGCAAATTTATTTTTATTTATAGGTAGCCCTTGTATATGGGCAAATGAATGAACCTCCAGGTGCCCGAGCTCGAGTCGCCTTGACTGGATTGACTGTTGCCGAATATTTCCGTGATCAGGAAGGACAAGATGTACTTCTTTTTATTGATAACATTTTCAGATTCACCCAAGCTGGTTCAGAGGTAAGAACTACTTTTTAAAAGAATTAAAAAATTGTGTCCTGTATTTTATTTACAAGCTCAATCTTTTCACCACAGGTGTCAGCTTTGTTGGGTCGTATTCCTTCTGCTGTAGGTTATCAACCAACTTTGGCCACTGACATGGGTACTATGCAGGAAAGAATTACAACGACCAAGAAAGGTTCAATCACGTCAGTACAGGCTATTTATGTACCTGCTGATGACTTGACTGATCCTGCTCCTGCCACAACGTTTGCTCACTTGGACGCTACGACCGTATTGTCTCGAGCTATTGCTGAATTAGGAATTTACCCAGCTGTCGATCCTTTGGATTCCACCTCCCGTATTATGGATCCCAACATTATTGGAGCCGAACATTACAACGTTGCTCGAGGGGTGCAGAAAATCTTACAAGTTAGTATCATCTACTTTATTGAAACTTTACAAAGGAATTTTTTTGAATTATTAATCATGACTTCTTTTTGTTCAGGATTACAAATCACTTCAAGATATCATTGCCATCTTGGGTATGGATGAATTGTCTGAAGATGACAAATTGACAGTTGCTAGAGCTCGTAAAATTCAAAAATTCTTGTCCCAGCCTTTCCAAGTTGCTGAAGTATTCACTGGCCATGCTGGAAAATTAGTACCATTGGCTGAAACTATTAAGGTAATTTATCAAATATTAATTTAATTGAATGTAGTTAAAAAGATATTGATATATTATTAGACTGTTTTTAAATTCAAATTAATTTTGTAATTTTTTTTTTTTTTTTTTTTGTAGGGATTTACGCAAATTTTGAAAGGTGAATACGATCACCTGCCCGAAGTCGCATTCTACATGGTAGGACCTATTGAAGAGGTCGTTGCCAAGGCCGAAACGTTGGCTAAATCATATTAAATGAATAAAATGTATTTATTTGTAAATGAGACAATTTTACGTTTACTCAAACCAGAAATAGCAATGCAGTTTTTTCTTCATAAATTTTTTTTTTTTTTTTTAAATTATTCATAAGGTACAAATTAAATTTTTTTTTTTTTTAATCCGAATTGGGGGGGGTTTTTATTATTTAATTGGGTGATATGATTTTTTGAAATAGTTTTTGCAAAAGAAAAACAAAGATTAAACGCTGTGCAGTGGAAGTAATCAAGAACATTATAACGCGATAATAGAAGTTTATTCGTAAAATGCATTCTAGGAATTTTCATTTACAAAGTGTTCAAAAAAGAATCGGTGGAGCTGTTACGTCGGTTTATACATTTTGTTTGCTATTTGCAACTGCCAGATTTTCGTCATTTTTTTTTCTTACTCGTTATTGTAGTGGGAACTGAATCATTGTTAAATTTAAAACTAAGTAATAAAAGAAATAAAATTATTTGGGTAGAAGGTTTTTTCACATTAATTAACCTAACTTCATTCTTTTTTTATGGTAACATTATTCTTTCTTTATTTTATTTTATTTTCTCAAAGAATGGATACGGTTAAATAAATTGGAAATTGGTAAATCGAAAAGTGAAATACTTTTCCATCAATTTCCTGGTAATCTTAATAAAATAAAATAAATATATTACCAGAAGAGTTTTAGGTCAAATGCTCTTTCATGGCATAGTTATAAAATCGATGTTGGAACTTAAAAAAAATTTTTACTCTTCAGAATGATTAGTAAGTTAAAACATGGAAATTATTTTTAAAATGTCCAGCTATTTTATAATTTTTTTTTCTTTATTTATGGCTTTTGGAACGCATCCTTTGGCCAAATTTTATAATTTTCAATTTTAGCTTAGCCGGCGTTTTCAGTTTTTTTCGCTTTGCGCTTTTAATTCCAGTTCGTTATTTTATTTGACGAAAAATGAGCATGCGCTTTAGAAATTCCTTTGAGTATCAAAAGATTTCCTTTGACTTTAGTTATTAAAATGGATGCCGCAAGTAAGCAAGTGTCAAACTTGAATCAATAATCTACGGATAAATAGTAATTAAAGATGATTTATTAACTTATTTGGCGAAATCATAATCTTACCGAAGTATACTCTTTGCTGATGGCAATTTCATAGCTCAAAATATTACAGTATGTGCTAAAATATAATCGTTTTTGGCTGATTAGGTGTGGTTTAGTGCTAAAATAATATAATAGTCAATTTAAAAATGAGTGCAGCACAAGTTCAAACGGGACTAAGCAAACTTAAAAAAAAACATTTTCGCGTGAAACATCAAAAAGTAAAATTATTTCGCGCTAGCGAACCTATTCTATCGGTTTTTATGTGGGGAGTGAATCATACAGTAAGTATTTTAGTCTCGCCAAAATGTTTGGTCCCCAGATTTTTGCCGCAGAGCAGACGAATATATAGCGTAGAGATAGGCAATAATAACAACTTCAAAAAAATCGTAACGTTTATATGCAGTTATGCAGTCATTACTAAATGATTTTTTTCCCTTGCTGATATTTGTCTTAATAAATCCAATTTAAAATCCTGAACTGAAAATCATTTTTGTCACCATTCCTGTTTTGATGCTAAACAGAATTGATAATGATGATGTCAGTGTTTACTAAATAATCAGATTCATATCTATTTGTTTTGTTTTTTTTTTTTTTTTTTTTACTTTCAGATTAATGAATTAAGTCATGTTACAATACCTGTTATGTTATTACCAGATGATTTTAGGGCATTCTCCAAGCTCAAAGTCGATAACCATTTGTTTAATAAGTAAGTATGAGCGTGAAAAGATATTTTAATTTTTAAAATTATCATGTAATCAGATGCACTATAGATAATAAATGTGTTATTCACTTGGTTAAATTTCAGTTATTAAGTTGAATAGAATTGGCCTTGAATGCATTTTAATTGTATTGTTAATTGCTACTATGCAGATTTCAACTTTATTACAGGATATACTATTGTGCAAAAAATTATCATGAATGGAGGAAAAATTTTAATTAAATTTTCTATTTTCTTTTTAGGGAGAACATGCCATCACATTTTAAAGTGAAGGAGTATTGTCCATTAGTGTTCAGGAATTTAAGGGAAAGGTTTTCAATTGATGACCAGGAATATAAGGAATCCATGACAAGGTATATTCAGAAAATAAATGACCAGATATGTTTTTGATGACGTGGGGTTGATAACAAATTTTAAAAAAGTTTTTAAGAAAATATAAAAGAATAGGTTCACTCGTTCTCTTTTTGTCAGGTTCAGTGAAAATGAGAGCTACGTTATGAGGAATCCTAATCGAACAAAATTAAAGGAGAGTTCTATTCAAAGATCATCAACATTCACAAGTCCTAAAGACCTTTTTAGGAACCCTAAAGTTAAATTGAGGTAGTCATTGCAATTCAGAGGTTGGACTGATTTTACTTGAATTTTTTTCCTTCCTCTGATTTGGCTTGTTTTGCATCAGACTTAACACAACCAAAGGGTGATTTTTTTTTTTTTAAATATCCATTTAACAATTAATAATATCCCTTATATGAAAAAGGATCCCTAAGAATTTTTAGGCAATTTGTATATTATTGTTTTATTACCAAAGTGTGTACTTATAATCTAATGGATGCCGATGACAGACCATTTTTTTCTAGTTTTCTGATTTTATGCATTCCTGAATTTATTGTTTTTTTGGACAATTTTTCAGACTGGTTTTTCACTTTTGTTATGTAATCGTTTTAAAGAGGCTTTTTTATTTTTATTTATACAGGTCTCAGCCTACTGCTATGGATAATGCAGGGAAAAGTGGAGCTAGGTTTTACCAGAGTTATGATAAATTATTTATATTGAAAACACTGACTAGTGAGGAAGTAGAAAGAATGCACTCCTTTTTAAAGCACTATCATCCTGTAAGTATTTGTTTATAAGATAAAAAAATTGTTAAGCATGTAGCTTTTCCTTTTTTAGTAACATAAATTTTTTCGTTCCTTAATTTCAGTATATCGTGGAGAGGCACGGCAAAACATTACTCCCTCAATATTTAGGAATGTACAGACTGACAGTAGATGGAGTGGAACATTACTTAGTAGCTATGAGGAATGTTTTCAGTAATCATTTGACAATACACAGGTAATATAGCTTTTATTTATTAATGTTTTTTTTTTTTTTTTTAAGAAAATTAAGCTGACAGTAGGTACAGTATTAATGTCGTAACTCTAAGACGTAAAATATATAAAAGATCCCAAAAGGATTTTGCTTCTACTAAGAAATAATTGATTACTAGTGCTCCCCCGTCAAACAGACGGGTAAAATGTTACAACTGTCGCGAAATAAAGTTTTGTAAGTGTTTAAAGGAGCTTCGCCCTCCATTGTTCTTGAAAAATTCTAAAATTCATCAAAACCGGTTGGATAGGGGCTCTGCACGTATTGGAAAAAGGTTTGAAGCATCAGGTATAGGGAATTTAAAATGGGAGTTTTTTTCGCTCTCACCGATAACGCAAAAAGATGCCAAAAATTTGTGGCATCAGTAAATGCCGGATAGCTAAAAGGGGGAACTCGAAGTTCGAAAAATAAATTTGATTTGCAAACCTACACCCACATACCTATCGATCCTGAAAATTTCATTAAAATCGGTCTGGTAGGGCTCCGTACTTGTTGGACAAAGGTTCGAAAAATCAGGTATAGGGAATTTAACATGGGAAAATTTGTTTTTCCGCTCCTACCAGAAAACGGAAAAAGATATCAAAAAACTGAAAAGAGCCTGCAAATCTATGCCTATATACCTATCTTTCCTGAAAATTTCATTAAAATCGGTTGGACAGGGACTCCGAACGTGTTGGACAAAGGTTCGAAAAATCAGGCATAGGGAAAATAACTTGGGAAAATTGGTTTTTCCGCTCTCACCGGAAAACGGAAAGAGATATCGAAAAATCGAAAAGAGCCTGCAAATCTACACCCACATACCTATCTTTCCTGAAAATTTCATCAAAATCGGTTGGATAGGGGCTCCGCACTTGTTGGACATCGCTTCTTTTTCTTAGCGTTTTAATATATAAGAAGATTATTTATTCTACCATCTTTTAACTGAAAATTTTAATTTAGACTAGTTGTCTTTATCTTGTTTGATAAAAATCTACATGACCAGTTAAGATTAACAATAAAAATTTATTCTAAAAATAACTTTTTTTATTTGATTTATTTATTTATTTATTTATTTTTTTATATATTTTTTTTTAATAGGAAGTTTGATCTAAAAGGATCTACCGTGGACAGAGAAGCGTCCGAAAAAGAGAAAGAAAAAGACTTGCCAACATTGAAAGACAACGATTTTGTTAAGGAAGGACTGAAAATACATATCGGTGATAACGCAAAAGAAAAATTATTAGAGGTTTTGACTGCTGACGTAGGAGTAAGTTAAAATTTGAATGCAGATCCTTCATGACAGATTTTTATATGAACTAATTAATTAATTAACTTATTTATTTGCTTTAGTTTTTAAGTAAACTTCATTTGATGGATTACTCGTTACTTTTGGGTATTCATGACGTAGCAAGGGGCGAGATAGAAAATAAAGAAAGATTAGAAAGAGAAGACGAGGAAAATGAAGAAAATGAAGAGGACGAAGATTCCGGTAGTGGTTTAGAAAACAGAGGAGGGGGGGAAAGGTGATCGATTTGTTTTAAACCGGCCAGGGTTTTATAAATAAAGAAATGATTGAATAATTTGTTGTTTTTTTTATAGGTATACATACGGAGGGAGAACAACTCCTCCTGATTCTCCGGGGCAAATAATGCCATACGAGGGATGTATTATACCTGAAATTGACATTTATGCAATACCTAGCTGTGAAGGTAGAAATCGTAAAATTTTTCATAAAAATTCGGCCTTGTATCATTGATTTTCTGGTAATTTTTCAGGCGCTCCCGTTAAAGAAATCTACTTTTTAGCATTAATCGATGTGTTAACGCACTATGGAGTCAAAAAGCAAGCTGCCAAAGCCGCAAAGACCGTTAAATATGGTTCGAATGTTGATGGCATTTCGACATGTGATCCGGAACAGTATGGTAAACGATTCATCGACTTTATTTCGAAGGCGATTGAATAAGTTTTTCTTTTTCATTTTCCTCGAATCTCCCCCGCGTGCGAATGATTCTTGTTTAATATTTTTGTTATAATTTTTTAAATTTTTTTTATTCCTTTGTTTTGCGTTAAATTGAAATATTTTCTTTCCATGGAAAAAAAAAGGCAAAGTTGATTGAAGTACCAATGAAAAAAAAATTATACAGTACGTATTTAAATTTTGAGTAATTTACATGACACTCTATTCCCGAACTTTAAATTTTTATCCTAAATTTTGCTGCATCATGCACAGTTTTGCTGATCTTTTGAACATATATATAAAATAAAAATATTCGGTCTTAGAATGAAAAACGGATAGTCAAAGTGGATGTGAAATTTGTGAGCGTTTAATATAAATTGAAAGCATATCTATGGTAAAATTAGGAAGTAGAGGAGACATTTTGAGACCGAAGTAGAGAAAACGAAAATAAAAAAAAATCTTAATAATATCAGTAACGGACAGTTGTGACTTTTAACTTCTGTGTTACAATATAAATTAATCTTTTTTTCAAATGATTTAAATTTCATAACGGCTATAAGTATCACGAATTAGAAATATGTGAAAATAAAATTTTTATGGAAATTTTGCTTTAACTGCTGTATAGATTTGTTAAAAAAAAACCATTTGCATAAAGTTAATTTTTTTTTTATATAAGAGAAACGTTGTTGGGTCCAAAGAAAATTTTGGAGCGCGCTATCTTCTTGGAAACTTAAAACTATTTTAAACTGTTTTTAATTTTTCTCTGCTTTATTTAAAATAAATAAAAGAAATCAAAAGACCCTTGTTTACCTTACTTTTTTTCAGTGTTACAGTTTGACGCTTTGTAAAATTTCTCTATAAAAATTTTGATTTAAAAAAAAATCTGTTTATGATATTTGATCTTGTAAACGGATTATTTATACTAGAAAAAAATACGCGATAATTAATGGCAAATACTTTTATTTATTTGTACAAGAATATTCATTGTTGAAAAAAAAAAAAAAGATTTTTAATAATAATGATCAAAATGTATGTCTGGTTCCAAATAACCAAATCTTCCCCCTCCGTGATAATGGGATTTTCTTCTTATTCCGATATCTTCGTTTTCCTCTCCTTTTTTGAATTTTTCTTCCTTATCGTAGTGATTATCGTTTGTGAGAATATCTTTTTCGTATTTGGTATTATCTTTCAAATAGCCAGTTCCGTAATTTCCGCTTTGTCCTGCGTTTTCTTTAAAAAATTTGCCATCGTCTCGGTTGTTCAGCTGTTCCATTACTTTTCGAGTCCCGTATTCATCATTGAAATCTGAAAAAAAAAAAAATCAAGTGCCGAAATAGAGGTAAATGCAAGACAGAATTCGAAAATGTACGCGAGAGGATCGTCGACCGTTCTAATATAAACAAATATTTAAGTTACTGCTCTAATTTACCTCTAAAATCAGATTGCCCTCCGTGATCGGTAGATTCATCAAAAAAGGTCGTCGTATTACCGGTTTCATCTTTATGATGGTGACTGGAAAATCCTTTAGTAGAATGCCCCTTTTTTGTTACTTTATTACTTCTGATTGTCGATTTATTTTCTCCGTTTTTATCGACATGAGCCGTTTCTCCATATTTTTCTTTGTTCCCGACATCAAGATTAGATCCTTCTTGGTTGCTGCGATAGCCTTCATCCGTTTTTTTTTGTTTCTTGTCCTCATTATTCGCTATCAAACTGTCGACTTTCGACAAACCCGCAATCCCTTTTTGACCAGAAGCGACTTCAAAGTTTTTTTCCAGTCCTTTCCTCTCGTGATTAATAGCTTTTTCGTCGAATTTCGGCCTGAAGTAATCTTTTTCGTAGAATTCCGGGTAATCCTCTTCGTATCTTCTTCTGTGAGATCTTCTTGGATACGGCCTTTCTTCGTAAATGGGAGAGTCGTGTTCTAACCGTCTGCGATGATATGGTTCGTCGTACCGGTCCCTATCTATTCCTCGAAAACTGTCCCGGTCAGCAATCCCTCCGAAATGATTTCTGCCTCTAAAAGAATCAAAACCTCTATCCACCACTCCGTTTCCTAGGTTGTCGTATCCGTTACCAAACGTGCTGATTTTTCGATTGACTTGGAACGATCGATCGAAATCCAGCGGTCTTGAAGAGGAGGAAAAAAGTTCCGGTTTTCGATTATGCGATGAAAACCTATCACCGTCGTTAAACCGGTAACTTTCGGAAGTTTCAAAATAACGATTCCTCGGTTCGTCGAAGTACCTTCTTTGGTTTTTTCTTTCTATAATATCGTAAACGCTTTCATAACTATAAACTAAATCCACAGCGGCTAATAAGACAAATAACTTGACGATCAGTGACTGCTTCACTATTTCTGTCATTTTGAACTTTCCGAAAAAAAAAAAAAAAAAAAATTAAAAAACCTAAACGCGGACAAACTCAAACTGACGACAAAAAATCAACCCGAAGCTTTTATATACCTGAATATTCAATATGGTGGGAAAAAAGACACTGACAGGATCTTCAGTTGATTAGCCAAAAAAATACGCATTTAAGATTTTTCAGGAAAATTTATTGTAAAACTGTGAGTTGTCTTGCTATTATATCCTCCCATTGAATTTTTTTTTAACTTAATGACAGATTTTCTTATTCTTAAAAACATTTTTATTTCTTTTTGAAATTCTTGATGAAACGTGAAGGTTGCCATATAGAAGAAGGATATTACGGATTGTTAATCAGATGAGGAACTTCGGTCCTGTGCCAATGTCTTCTGCCCAACAATACCTGACCTTGAGCGTAACAATTTACTATCTTTATCAATCAACCATAAAAAAAAAAGGATGATAGATGCCTGGATATGTCAATGACGCTTTAAAAAAAAAAAAGTTTTTCACAAACGAATCGCATTCGAAAAAAGGCTTCGCTGTCAGATCGGAATTACGGTCGTTTAAATTCTTTACATTTCCCTTTCGTTCAGCTTTTCAATTATTTTCTTTTTTTATTTGAGGGTATCGGCTCTTTTAAAAAAAGTAAACGACCTAAAGGAAAAAAATAAAATAGAAATAAAAATGATTTAGATTTTTTAAGATCAAGACTGCATTTCCATTTTTAAACTGTGATAAAGAAATTCGTTTTGAGCTAGATACTGTCTCCTATAAAAGCGTAAAATAAGTAAAAGTAAAAGTAAGAACGTTGCTGCTAAAAATATCGAAGCCCCTATGAAGTTTCTTTCAGACAAATCATAGAATTTGCCTCCCAAACGATTGTGCTGACATTCGTTTTCCCAATTTGAAGGAATGATCGGGCTGATAATTTTGGTGAACTGCTCAAATGGACAAGATTTATCACAACCTGGAATCTGTAGCCAGTAAGGTGGAATTGTTGACGAATTTCGGTAGTATATCTGAAAAAAAAAAGGAAAATCAGTTATGCTTGTAAAAGCAATTTTTACAATGTTTTTTTTTTTTTTTTAACAATTTTCAGCTATTTTTATTAATTAAAAAAAGTCATTTATTGTTGGAATAAACATCCGCTAATTTAATGTAGGGATAAATTGAATCTTTTTAAAAAATCATTTATCAAACCACAAATGATCCATTTTCTTAATTCACTTTTTAATCATCATGCTGGTCTCTGAACCGGGCATGCTTCAATGATTTTTTTTTTAATTCTCTACAGTAACCATCAAAAGGGAGTGGAACATTTGCATTAAAGGAGTGCTATTTAATGTAAACTAAAGATAAAGAACAATTCTCACCTCTACAAAATGTTGATTATTTTTCTTTTTCAATTCTATTAAGATTAAACTACTATACGGAGGAGAGTGGACTTCAAACACATTAAGTCCCTTTAAAACATTAGCTATTGTTGTGTCATGTGCAGAATAAATCCATGCTCTTCGATTTGGTTTTAACTTTCCTTCAATTTTCTTTTTCATGTGCAAATGAATATTTGATATTAAAGGACCTAATATAAAAAACAAATATTTATTAATTTTTTTCTTGAACCAAAATAAAAATTGAAAATTTAATTTCTTCTTACCTATTTTAAGTCTGGCTAAATTTTGATTATAACATGGTACAGAAAAACTAAAATCAGCAATAGTCTTCATTGGCTGAGGAAACACCTTGTTTGTCCAGTCTGGTAGTGTCAAATTATATAAATATTCAATATACAGTGTATTAAATAATGTCTCTACATTTCCTACTTCAGATATATTCAGTCCACTGTTCTCTGATAAGTACGAATATAAGTCGTCATATTTTTCATTAATTTTTTGGAACTCTGGAGAATTTTTCAAAGTCTGCAAGTCTTCTAAGTACTTCTGGCAAGGTTTCTTCATAGCTAAAACCTAAAATGAAATCACAATGAAACTTATTCACCAAGGGTGGCTTAAACTTGTAAATTAAAACATACCTCATCTGATTTTTCTGGTGTGGTATGGACAGGAATGGGTTGCCATTTAATATTTTGATTCCAGTTTTTTTTTGGATCAGGCTCATACAAGCCAGCCAAAACACTGTAGGCTGACATTAATGTTCTATCAACATCAGTAGACTGGACATAAATATCTTCCTTGTAATATTTCAGGGGTAGAAAATGGCCGTATCTGTCCCTTAAAAAATGTCCCAGTTCATATTCCCCTCTTTTACCCTTCTGTAATTCAAAAAAAAAAAAAAGTTGCTTATAAAAATTTTTGATGTTGAATTAAAACAATATTTACATCAGTCAGTTCTCCCCATGCTGCAGGCCAGTATGTCCGATTTCTGTAAGGGTCATTTGGGTAAGGATCCACAGGTGTCCTGTCTCCATGACGAAATATCTAAAAAAGAAAGTCAGGTGATTAAAATTTTTAGCCTTGACCACTCCGAGAATAGCTAAAACCTATTTATTTATTTTTAAATATTTTAAAGGAAGCTAATGGTTAATCTCAACTTACAGCTGTAAAAAATACTAAATCCCCATCGTCAACCAAACTGCTGGAATCAGCAGAAACTAAATGCAATGTCATATAAATTGGAATGATCCTAAAATACATCTTGAAGTTCAAGGCTCATTCAAAATTTTACTTGAAGAATTCATATATTTATAATATTGATATACACCGTTTGACGTCACAGACCATAGGATCTTATCGATAATAAATAATAATTTTAAAACTTGTTCAATATTTAATAGTTTTAAATATTTACTTGTTTATCTTTAATACCGCGTGAAAAATATGGTCTAAGTCCACTTTGAATTACAACAATTTAAACCTCAGATTTACTTATTACGACAATTATTTACATGTATAAGTACATATCAGTCATATTAATAAGCGAAATTTTAAAAATTAGAGATCAAATTATGAGATCAAAAGGTTTAAAATAAAAAAACCTGAATACTACAATTTCAAAGTCCATAAAAATCATGGTGACTGCTGAATTAGCACCATGACGTTTTTCTGCTCTATTCCATTTGCAATTTTCACAACGAATGAACGATTTCAATTATGAATGTTAAATGAACTTTTAAAACTAAAATAAGCCTTTGTAATATTTAAATCTAAAAAATTTATGCTGAAAAATTTTTAGGAATCGAAATAACCTGTAAAAAATTCAATTTTATTATTTACTTCAATAATTAATGAAATAAATAAAAAGGGCGGCTATCTGCCGGTATTTAAAAGTTTCTTTCAAAAACTAAAACAATGAGGACTCTATATTTCACAGGTTTTCGGGGAAAATTATTGAAAAATAAATGATTGATTTTAATGTTGCATTGTCTTAATAATTGAAAATAATTAATAATAGTTGCGGAAAAGTGAGAAAAAAGTGGAAAAAATGCTTGTTTGTTAACAAGGTTAGGTTAATGTTGGCAGTCCTGTTTTGGAAATCCAAAATGGAGGATGTAGTGAAGGAAGAAAATCCGACTCAAAATACTGAAAATGAAGAAAAGGATCAAAAAAGTAAAAGGTAAGAATCATAAAGAGGTATTCTTCGTATTTCCAAAAGATTCTGTGTACTTTTCTGCCTTTTCCGTCTATTTAAGTACTGAATAAATAGTGCATTTTTTGAAATTGGCTTGGTCATCCTTTGCTAATGAATGATTCTTCTTCATTTCTCTCTTATATAATTTTTTTCTTTTGACATCTCACACTGAGACCATGTGGTTGTTATATTTTTTAAACTTGTTTCCTCTCCCTGGGAGATATCCTCTTTTTAGCAAGAAAATCTTAAAGATAGATTTCATTTTCATTACTATCTCAAATGTTCTCTTTAAATTTTTAAAAACCAAAGAGTTTAGCATTATGGTTATTTAAAGTACACACCAAGGTTGAAATAATAATAATAATGACTTTTTTATTGACTTTTCAGTAAAAAGAATCGCAAGAAAGAAAAAAAAGCAGCTGCTAATAATGTCGGAGATAACAACATACAACTGGAAGGAGGTAGTATTTCATTGCAGGATATTAGAAAAGCAATGGAAGTTTTAAATTTCCAACAAAAGCCAGCAAAAACACCAGAAGAAGCAATGCACAAACAGTATCAATTTTGGAATACACAACCTGTCCCAAAAATGGGTATGGAAAAATTTTTCACAATTTCATTCAATTGCCTAACCAAAATTTTTTTCATGATTTTCTTTAGATGAAAAAATTACAACAAATGAACCAATAAAAGTTGTTGAAAAGAGTGAAATTCGAAATGAACCATATTCACTGCCTGATCAATTCCATTGGGACACTTTGAACCTAGAAGATCCTTTAGTTCTGAAAGAACTGTATACTTTATTAAATGAAAACTATGTTGAAGATGATGATTCCATGTTCAGATTTGATTATCAGCCTCAGTTTCTTAAATGGGCATTGCAGCCTCCTGGATGGAAAAGAGAATGGCATGTAGGTGTTAGAGTTGAAAAAAATGACCGTCTTGTAGGGTTTATATCTGCGATTCCAGCTCATCTTCGAGTTTATGACCAGTAAGAATTTTTTCTCTTTGATTGGCAAAAGTTGCTTATTTATTTATTGCTTTTTTATTTTTTTTTTTTTTATTTTTAGTCAACAAAAGATGGTAGAAATTAATTTTTTATGTGTCCATAAAAAACTGCGCTCTAAAAGAGTAGCACCAGTACTGATTAGAGAAATCACTAGGCGTGTTAATTTAAACGGAATATTCCAAGCTGTCTACACGGCGGGTGTCGTTCTCCCGAAACCGGTTGGAACGTGCAGATATTGGCATAGATCGCTAAACCCTAAGAAACTGATAGAAGTCAAATTCAGTCATTTATCACGCAATATGACAATGCAGAGAACTTTAAAATTGTATCGACTACCGGATACAACTAAAACTCCTGGTTTTAGAAAAATGGTGCCTGACGACGTTCCCAAAGTTCATAAATTGCTGAACAAAGTAAGCAATGCATGGAATTTTTTTTAATTTTTAAAATTTAATGTTTTAATTTTTTCTGCTTTAGTATTTAGGGCGATTCGACTTAGTCCCTGTATTTTCTATCGAAGAAGTACGGCATTGGTTTACACCTCAACCCGGAATCGTTGATTCCTACGTCGTCCAAGCGGGCGAAGAATTAACTGGTAATCTATATAATTTTTTTTAAAAATCAGCAGTTGATATGAAGTTAGGATTTTATAGCTTGACTCAGTCAACCGTAAAATTTTTTATGACCGAAGATCTTGCAGGCAATGCCGTATGCAAGACTATCCTCGTTTTTTGTTACGAGCTTTATCAATTATCTAAATCTCATTGTGTTTTTTTTTTTTTTTTTTTTTTTTTTTTTTAGATTTTGTAAGTTTTTACACATTGCCTTCTACAATTATGCACCATCCCGTTCACAAGACTTTAAAAGCCGCGTACAGCTTTTATAATGTATCCGATAAAACCCCCTGGGTGGAACTTATCAACGACGCGCTAATTTCAGCGAAAAACATGGGTTTTGACGTTTTCAACGCGCTGAATTTAATGGAGAATAAGGAATTTTTAGAACCTTTGAAATTCGGTATCGGAGATGGTAACTTGCAATATTATTTATATAACTGGAGATGCCCTTCAATCGCACCGGAAAGGGTAAGTTAAACATTCAATTTTAAAAGTTTTCGGTCATTGAAACCTTAATTGAGATCGTGCTTAACATAAGTAAAACACCAGGGTCATGAATCTTTTAAAAAGAAAAAAAAAAAATTATTTCCGTTTGATTATTATCGAAGCTGACTAATCTGAATAAACTAATTCTAGTAAACATTTTTGAGCTCTAGAACTGTAAAAAATCTGATAAAATTAAAAATGAGCAGGAAGTGATAAAGACCAGAAAATAGGAAAAATCAAATCCGTTTAAAAGGGCTTTATTTAATAATTTAAACATAACGAAAGGTAAATTAGGGAATAATTTACAATTTATTTTTATAAAAGTTTAAAGGCACTTTTAACAAAAATGTACAAAACGTTTCCAAATACCATGCAAGATAAAGAAAGCGCTGGCTAAATCATTCTGGGTCAGGCTAAGCCATTTTTCTCTGATGAAATAAGAAAATTCAAAGAATTTTACAAGCATTGCTAACTGTTTAGTTTAGTTTCTTATTGGTTAGAAGGGTTGTTATCCTGCGGTCCTCAGTCAATAGTTTTATTTGACGTCTGCAGAGATTGGCTAATCAGGAACTCGATCCTTGATGTGGAGAATAGGATTTAGCTGTAGGCTTACCAAAATACTTTGGGTGTTTTAGACTCAAAGATTAAAAGCCAAGAACAGTTGAGAGTTCAGCTGAAAGGAATAACTGATATTCAAGACGGTTTGAGAATGAAACCTAGTATCCGTTTTAACAACAATCCGATTTAGCCAATGACTTAAAAAATTTCTGAATTACAATTATTTCAGAAGATGAACAATTTACAAAACAAATTAGCAAAAATTATCGCAGTGGAAAAGCTAACCTTTACTTAAAAGGAACATGAACAATAAATAATATGAAATATTTCAGCGAAAGTAGGATTTTGATGTTCCGAAATATAGGCATTTTCGATTGAGTTCTCCGACTTTTATAAAAATAAATTGCCTCTTTTTCTTCGTATTGCCTATTGCTTTTGTAGATTCATTTCATTTCATTTGCAAAACTAATAGACATAGGTCAACCTTCGTTAGTTTTTTTCAAATTAAAAAGAAGGAAATTCTCATTTATTTTAAAAATAATTCGCAAGGGCCATTTTGTAATAAATAAATTAGTGCGGGCCTATTTTCGTATGTTTTTATTTTGTCGTACTGGCTTCCATGATTTTATCTACCGAACATGAAAAAAAAAACTTCCTCAATTTAAGCATATCTTCTTTTATTTTCGGGCACATTTTTCACATCCTATTCTAATTTTATTGGAGTTAATTTATTTTTCTGCTTTATTTATTTATTTATTTTTATTTTTTTGCAGATTGGACTAGTACTTCAGTAAAATCGAACACATAATTTAAAAATAAAATTTTAAAAAAGAAGGAAAATAATCATTGTCTGTATATTTTGTATTTTCACAGCGATATTCAAATTGTAAAACTTTCAGTTGCAATGCTTTAATATATTATTTCAATTTATACATTATTTATAGACTTCTGTTTTTTTTTTTTTTTTTTAAACTTCTGCCTGAATTCAACTTCGATATTACGAAATTTTAGCAATTAAAATTTGCCATACTGTTTTTTTCCTTGATGCGGTTTGTCCGCTTCAAAAATGACTTGGGAAAAATATGGAAAGACCCCAAAGGAGGGGATTTTTCGTATTTTCAACCTCACAATTTGTTAAGAGCTTTTTTTCCCCAAGATTCAATTTTTTACATGAATTTTTAAATCGTTTAGCAGAAACTAGGGAACGTGGCTGGCTACAAACTCGAGTCTAGAAAGTCTATGATTAGCTTACGAGGCACGGAGTTCTTTCTAAATCATTCAGTTTCATAAATTAAACATTCGGGATTCGGGTTTGCAACTTCAAAATATAAAATCGAAGGCTATCAATTTAATTTTACTTGGCGAAAGAGGGCGAATTTTTTTATATGTTTAACTTGTTATTGATTTCATTAATTAAATTTAGAGCTTTTGGTGACGTTTTTGGCCAAAATAAAAAAAGTGCAAAATGAGATAATAGCACCTACATGAAACTTAATTTTTTAAAATGTATTTTTACATTTCCAGAATGCTACTGTAAATCGATAAAAATTTCCTTCTCGCTTATTTTGTTAATTTTATTGGGCAAGCTCATTTTTTCGGTCAAAATTGTTTAGGCCTATTTAGTTTTTTTTTTTTTTTTTGATCCGTTGCGCAGTCGTAGGATGCATTAAGTTGACCCTGGATCATGTTTACAACTGAAAATTTTGTGCGCGTAAAGGAAAAATATGTACATGCATAATGTTAAACTGTCTGGGAATTCTAATTTGGATGCAAGGTGGACATTCCATTATCCTCAGACAGATTACATTAAAATAATGGAGGGAGTTGGAAAAAATGATACCCTGAAGCTCTATTTTTATCCGCCTAAGTAAATAAATAAAGAAAAAAAAATGGTAATAAAACGTATGATTTTTATGTACCAACTTTTTTTTCAATTTTTTTTTTTTAACGCGCAATGCTTTCACGGCACCAATTTATCTCCCGATTTATTGATGAATAAAATAGCCAGCAACGAGACATTGAAATCGAATCCCCAGACGAAGTGAAATAGGTTTCTCCTTTCTGGATCTCATTTCGGCGGGTGACCTAGAAATTCGAAGCCGGATATCCTAGACGAAGATTTTTTTTTGAAATATCCACTGTTCATCATTCCAGTTTCGGCAGCGGAAAAGGATATTTTTGAAAAGTGATAAGCCGGGTAATTGAGTGTCCTTGGATTATTATTATTATTATTTTTTTTTTTTTTGTAAAAAACGCAAAAGGAAAAAAAATGCCCTTTTTAATATTCATCGCCGTCTCGGAGATGTGTTCATTAGCATTGATAATATTTTGGTCGGGTGTATGGAAAATCCGGCGAAAAAGTTGTTTACGGATCCATCAAAGGCGAAAAAAAAAAAAAAAAAATCGCCACTTCCCAACTAAAAAAAAAAAAAAGCTACGTGGCAGTAGAACAAACCGTTTAAAAAAACGGTTGCGGGCAACGAGACGAAAATACAATTATTCAAAACTTAAATAAAAAGTATGTAATCTAATCGGTCAAAAACCTTTAACGTTACAATGTAAGAAAATATCCATGCATATATACATACAATTTTAAAACAAATTGATTGCTGTGTATTTACTGATTTCTATTTGTTATTCTGACATTATTTATTACAGGAAAGCGGTAACGACAGATGCGATGAAAATAGCGGGAAAAACAAGTGCCGGATTTGTGGCATTTTCGCTAACCGGCTTCTCTGACGCACTATCGGATGGAATTAAAGAGAGGGATTTAGTAACCATCCTGTAATGCAAATGTCGCTTTCAAAAAAAAAAAAAAAAAAAAAAATTAAAATTTGGTCGAACTCCACCGTGCATTCGAAAAGAAAAGTTGAGAAAGGTAAAACGATAACAATTTATCTTTTTTTGTTCCAGTTTATTAATTTTAAAAAATTATTTTTTAATGCTTAATATCCATTTTGCATTAAAAAATTAAAACTGAATTTTTTTTTTACAGGAAAAGAAAAATTAAATCGGTCACAAATGTTTTTGAACACCCTGTCCTTTTCCGTAGAGTTAAAGCATGTCTCAATAGCTTCAATCTCCCCAGTTTCAATTCCACAGTGATCCTGAATTTGTCAATTAGTTTTGTTAAAAAAAGTGAAGTTTTTTTTGTTTTGTTTTTATTACTTTGCGATTTTGCCGGTAAGTGATCGTTAATTAATTCGACACTTCTTATTTATGCATTTTTTAAAAAAAAGAATCATGTTTTGGTTTTTTTTTTTTTTTTTGAAAATTTGAAAATTTGAAAACTAAGTAGAAATTTTCTTATTTATGTATTTTAGATTTGATAAATAACGGGGCTTTGTTATCATTTTTTTCGATTTTATTTTACTTCATTTTATTTTATTTATTTTTTTTTTTTTTAATGGCCAAAATTTTTATTTCAAAATTTTTTACAAAACTCGTTTAAAAAGTTTTACGATTTGTGAATTTGGTTAGTTTACTTTCGGCTTTAATTTTCTAGTTAAGCCTTTAATGGACTTTTAAAACCTTTTTTAACGAGTTGTCTTTACAATTACATATTTGGTAATTAATTCAAAAATTGAGTTTCTTATACAATTTTTAAAAATTCTTTTTTGATAAAACTCATTTTACGGTTATCGACATTTGGGATACCATAAAATTTTTCCACCTCCAAATGAAGTGGATTTATTTAACAAAATTTTCACAGAAATCAGCTTATCACTTGAAAAAAAAAATTAATTGACAAGTTCATTAGAGTTTCCAATGAAAAGAGAAAAGGGAAAAGGTCTCCTAGATTGATGCTAAATTTCCCCATGTGAGCTGTGCTGGAATAATTACCAATGTTTAAGCTGTCTACTCTAGGCGCAAAAAAAAAAAAAAAAAAAAAAAAAAAAAAAAAATAGCAATAAAATTAAAATATCATAATTTTAACAAAGGGGAAAAAATTTATAAATATTTACAAAAATATTTTGCCGAATAACGTTTTACAATTTTTTTAGTATACATAAAGAAAATAGCTGTTATTAAAATATTAATTTTAATTTAATTGAATTTCTTCGTTCGACATATATTTAAAAACATTTTATCAGCCATAAGAATGTAAATTCCAGCTTCTGCATTCAGCCATTTGCGTTTCTTCTTTCTTTGACCCAGTTTTGTAGAATTTTTCCTTTGATCTTTTCAAAAACTATTTAATACATAACTGACATGGATTTAGATCTTTTTCGCGCGAACTTTTTCAGTTTGTTTTGTTTACACGTCTTTGAAGTCCGGTACTTCTCAGACAAGTTTAATTAATTGGATATTTTTCAAATATTCATAAGAATTTCTTATTAAAAAAAAACTGGAAAAGAAATTCTGATTTCTTTTTTGCTTTAAAGCTAAAACCAAATAAATCGGGGTCAAACTACACGGTGGAACAATTTTTGTGGTGTAATTGTTCCGGCGTGTATACTTAAAATTGTTCCGGCGTGTATACTTAAAATTGTTCCGGCGTGTATACTTAAAATGTTCGTAATTTAGTGGAGAACCAGATCCTATAGGTTGATGTTAAATCCACCAGTAAGCTTAATGTCGTTACTATCTGCCAAAATCGGGTTATTTTCTTTCGTTTGCTTACGTCGCCATTTTGTTTCACTTTGAAAAATACGAAAACAAATTTTCGCAAATAAGAAAATTCAAGACTACAAATATACAGAACCTTTTTTGTTTTAATGGATCTTCGGGATTTCAAAAAGTATAAAAATACAGAACCTTGTTTTGTACAAATATACAGAAATATACAGAGTACTTTAAATAACCTACAGAACCTTGTTCTCCATCGATCACGAACATTTTGAGTATAATTTGACTCTAGTTTCTTTTGATTGAACTTCAAAAAAAAAAAAAAAAAAAAAAAAAAAAAAAAATGTTTTAGAGAAATACTTTTCTGCCGGTGTACCGAACGGTAACGGCCGTGCCGTCCGGTACTGCCAGTTTTTGTAATAAACAGAGGGCCTAAGCACTAAACGAGCCTAATTATGCAAAAAAATAATTATTATTTATTAAATGATTTTTCGACGTAGGATTACGTCTTGGGACTCGCTCCTGTGAAAATCTGTCTGTCCGGGTTCTGTCCGGGTGTCGCACTGTTCGCACCAAAAATTAATATTTAATCATTTTAAAAATTTTAACTTCGAAAATTTTAAATAATATTTTGACTATTTTTTTTTTTTCACTTTTGGCCTTTTTTAATAGTAAAATTAGACGACATGAACGAAAGCAAGGACTTCTTTATCTTTAGAAAAAGTGAGATATAAGTCCGGCCAATACGTTATAAAAACTTAACAAGTTTTCTTATTATAAGTTTTTAACAAGATGATAAAACTTATAATCTTTTAAACTTATAACGTTTTTATAAAAGTTATAAAAACTTATAACAAGATTATAACAAGCTGATAAAACTTATAATCTTTATAACTTATAACAAGATTATAATAGAAAATGATGTATTTATTCCCACAAAAACAGATTTCCTACACACTTTTTTATATGGTCAAGTCACAAGTCACACTTTTCAGACGGTCACACTTCCCTACATTTCCTTAGTTAAAATTTTAACTAATTTTTTTAAACTGTTGACCTTTTTTACTCGTCTTCCAAAAAAAAAGTTTAACAAAAATTTTAAGTTTTTTTCGCGCCAGGAAAAAAATTATATTTTTATCGAAAAATTCGAATTTTTTGACCAAAAAAAAAAAAAAAAAAAAAAAAAATGCTTTAAAATTTTTAAATTGTTTCATTGTTTAAATTTAGCAATATTAGGATAGTACTCCAAAGACGTAGTCCTACGTGGGGATATGCCCCCATATCCCAGTATAATTTTTTTAAAAATATTTTTTTTAATAGAATTAAAACAGTTTCCATTTTATTTTACTTTTCTGATGTGCAGACAATTTGAGGCTAAAAAAGAAAGACCAATTTCTAAACTCGAATTGCGAATTGCTTTACAAACTAAAACATCGCTCATAAATAACTTAAGGCCAAAAAAAAAAAATTCTTAATCTTTTTTAATTTTTTTATTTCCAGATGGAGGAAAATCTATCAAAACGAAATCGTAGCACCTCCGAATCCGTTAAATTCTTAAAAATGTATCTTCTTCTATCATTCGCCGTATTCACCGCGATTCTACCAACTCAATCCCTTTATATTCCCGGGAAAAACGAAGAATCGATATCCAACAGCAATTACGTCGGATCTCAATTGAATTTAAGGGACATCATTGAAGAGGAAGACATCGACGACGTAGATCTGGAAGACGCTTTAAATGATTACTACGACAGTCTCATCGACGAACTCGAATTAGAAGTGAAAGCAGCTTTAGAAATTCGAGCGAAAATGAAAGACCAAGAAGAAGAAAAGAAGAGAAAACAAGAAATGAAATATAATTTCCTGGATTACGATTACATGTCTGACATGCCAGCACCGGAAGCCGAAAGTCCCGATAAAAAATCTAAAGTAAGTAAAGTAATTTTTTTCATTTTGCGATAAATATTTTCCCAGGTGACTTGAATAAATATTTATCGCGGTTTTTTATTTTTTTTTTTAATTTATTTTTTCAGGCTCAAAGCGAGGGTCAAATTTCTTTGGACGACGGAAATTATAACTGGAGTTTGTACAACGGTTCGAACGGAACGTTGGATGATATTCACGTTTTTCAAAAACTCAGCCGAGAAAGGTAAAAATAAGTTATCATTTAAAAAAAAAAAAATAATAACAATTGAAAAATTATAATTCATGACTTAAGCAAACACAATCGACGTAAATATGTCATTGATCTTTTGGGGGGCAAAACAAGCGAAATTTGCAGAAAAGGGGAAAAAAAATAATAAATATTGATGAATAATTATTTTGGCGGTATTTTCTGCTTCGCTCACGCACGCCGTTAACTGATTGATGAAATCAGCAGAAAAATGAACTTCATTTTTTCACGCAACTTACGATGATCTTTTAAATAAAAATCGAGATGAAAATTGATAGGCCTAAAGGCTTGGCAGTGCAATAACGAATTATCTTTTTTTCCTGAAAACAATTTTTTTCTTATTGGTCTATAAAAAGAATTTAAGAAAAAAAAAAAAATAAAAATAAAAGGATGGAACAAAAGTTTAGAGTTACGCGTCGTTACGCGATACAGACGCGGAAAATTCAAAGCAGACATGTGATTCTGATTTCAAAAAAAAAATTGCCGGGCGGATGAATCGGAGGAGTTCTAATTATCTTTCGAGGACGTAAAAAGAAGGTAATTTTATGCCGTTTCTGCTTACATGATATCTGGAGATGAAACTTCCTCGAAACAAGATCCATGTCCCGTCGTTGTAAACAGATCATCTATAATAGTATTACTTATTTTGTTTTCATTATCAATGGTGACTTTTCTGACAGACACAAAATCAGCGGATTTTGAGAATTCTTTTTTTCCCCGACTTCATCATTAAAAAAAAAAAAAAAAAAAAAAAAAAAGAGAAAAAAAAAAATTGCAAATGAATGGTACTAGGTAAACGTGATGAGAAAAACATTGCGTCTCTGTTTTATTTTTCCTAACGGGAATTGTTATGGTCTATCGCTGACGTCAGATAAAAAATATAGAAGGAGAATTTTTCGAAATTATCCGGTATTAATTGGAAATATTCGGAAAAATAGCTAAATTAATAAGTAGGTTTCATCACTGATTGTTTCTGTACCACGCCCGGACATATCTGGGATGGCCAGAAAAAAATTTTGTGATCTGTCACTTTAACTTAAGAAAAATGGTTTATGCAAAAAGCGTGATTTTTTGACCGCAAAATAAAAATCGACCCTTTTCAAATTCGAGAAACTACTTTATGTTTTTTGACTCGAAGAATCCGAAAATGGGCATAAAAATTAAGTTAATTAAATTAATTATTAAATTAATTTAATTTAATTAATTATTTTTGGTTAGTTTTCAATTTTGAAATGCAATTTCGTTTTCTTGAGTTCGTTCCTTTATTTACCGTAATATTTATTTATTTATTTATTTATTTATTTATTTATTATTTATTTATTTTTGGAAAATGGCAGAGATGTTTTCCGTAAAAATAAGATCAATCTAAAGCGGGGTAACATTTTGTTTAAAAGCATTATTGTTTCAGTTATAAACAAGTAGTTGATTAATTAAAAAAAAAAAAAGAAAAAAGAAAAAAGGTAAAAAAATTTTGGAGAGTAATTTTATATCTTGTAAGGAAAACGAAGAAAACCGTCCCTTTGCATGATAGCAGCCGAATTGCATACAGCGCCCTGAAAAATTTTTCCGTAAAAATCCTCATTAGGCCGCGTAAGGTACATTTTTTCTTCCACAGTAGGAAATCTATATTTTTTTCAATTAACTTACAAAAAATATTAAACTTAAAATAATAATAATAATAATATTAAACTTTTGCATATAAAAAAGTCAACACACGTGGTGCATAACCACAATTAAAACGGCGGGATCTAATTCACGAACTTTTTTAAATTTTATTTTAAACCCTTCCTTTTTTTTGACAACTCCAATTCTCAATATTTCCTTTGTCCTAAAAATTCATTCTAAAGGACAGAAAATTTCCCGTTTTCGGTTTCTTTTTAAAAATGTTTGGGTAGGATGCCGCTAATTGATGTTTATATTGGCGGAACTCCATTAAGGCCCCAGAGTGTCTAGTAAATAAGTTTTAAATATATCCAAAACACGTGTTGAGGAATTTTTCGATGGGATTTGGCAAGGGGCCCTAGACGGGACATCATACTTATTATTAAAATATAAATTATTTTTGAGGTTCCTTGCGCGTAAAACATAATTTTTTATTTTATTTTCCCCTTTGTCCTTGATCGTTTTCAATGAAAATATAGGTCCCTCTTAAACAACCAACCGTCAGTTTAAAAAAAAAAAAAGTTTTATTGCTTTGTTTTTGCTGTAGCGGGGCCAATTTCTTATTCACGGTTATTAAATCAGTCTCTAGAAAAGCTTTAATGGTTACAGGAAGATGGGGGGGGGGGGTATTATTATTATCATTATTATTTTTATTTTTTTTTACATTGCGCACGGGTGTTCCACCTTCGATATATGTCAACCGTTTAAAAAAACATAAAGACTTTGATTTTAATATCGCTTCAATGACTTTTATGAAATTTTTTTTTAAAAAAAGTAATGAAAAAATTAGAAGAAATCGTGATAATAACGATGTATTATTTTTAATTTCAGTCAGCTTGATGAAGGTGCCGTATTAAGGTACGAAAAATAAGCTTGCGGATATCTATAACATTTTGCATGGTGTTTTGTTGCCTTGTTGTTTTTGATTTGCATAAAAATCAATTCATAAAATTGATTTTTGTATTTTTTTAAAATGCGTTTGTTAATTAAGTTTTTTTTAAAAAAAATAAGTAGTTTGAATGATTACTCATATAACATAATTATATATTTTATATTATCTAGTTTTAAAAAAATATGAAAGGTAACCGTTTGTTGAGCTTTTCTCGCAGATGCCGGCATAGCAGAAAACTCCTTTAAATGCTAAACCATTAATTAACCACTTAAGACTGGCGCATAAATGGCACTGCTTCCTTAATCGATAAAGTCACCAGTGCTGATAATAATTTTGATATCTTAATTACGTATTTTAATATCACTAAAGAAATTTAATTTACTTATTGCAGGATGAGAGAATTACGGCTGAACGCAATCAAGAGCCAAATTTTGATGTTAAGAGGTCCAGTAGGAGAAGGAAACGAAACCGTCCCCGACTCGAAACAGTTCGGAACTCTAAGGGAACTGTATGAAAAGAACCTTAAAAAACTTGGAGAGTGGACGTCGTCAAATAAATATCCGGAGAGAGTCAGGAGTTTTTATCCATCATGTAAGATTCATCAAGATGAACATAACAGAGCGTCCCCTCAGAATCACAGGGTTCCAAATCGGTAACAGTTAAAAGTTAGGCTTTGCTGCCACGTTCATGTGAAGTTATTTTCAAATTTTTTTGTACTAATTCAAAAAAATTTTTGCTTGAAAACCATTACTCTTAAAAAATATATGAAACATTTTTGAAGGAAAGGTAACCGAAATCGATGCAAATAAAAACTTAGTGCCATAAGGTTCTAAATCAAAAATGGCTGTAATTTAAGCCCTAAAAAATTTTTATTTTTTGTTTAACTTGAAATTGTTCAAGCAATGTCAAAGGATGCCAAATATATAAATTTCAAGGTCAGGTACTTCCATTTCGGAGGAGGAACAAAATTTTATGGAAACGTTCAAGTATTACGTAAGACATTTTTTCGGTTTTATGGACCCCCCCCCCCACAACCTTCGTAAGAATTAGTAAGATTTCATTGACCCCTTCCTGTTATCCTGTTATATTACGTAATATTTTCGCTGACCCCCCCCCTTTTTTTTTTTTTTTGTAGCGCCGATTTTAAATGGGAGTATTTATTATTTTTCTCCAATCTATATTGAGTTCATTTCTTTAATTCTGTAAGAAAATTGTAACGGAAAATTCAGTGTTATATTGTAGAAAAGAAGATTAAAAAAAATAATGAAAAACTTATAAATGTAAAGAAGGAAAAAAAATTCAAGCAAGAAGCTAAATTGTAAGAGTGAAAACTCTTTACTCTACTAAAAATTATTTAAATCTCTTATAATAAATTATAATAGAAATTCTTACGTAAGATTTGCCAAACTCCTCCTTCCGGTCTTACGTAATACTTGAACGTTCCATGTAAGGTTCAAAATAAAATCTTAATGAGAAATAGATGGTGCCTTTAGGTTCCAAATCACGTTTTTTGCGCATATCTCGGCCGAAAATAGAGATTGAAAATTTCCCTTTCATAGACAATAAGTCTAAAATAAAAGACAACTTTTGGCATAAAAATCTTAATTTTCTGGGGGGGGGGGGGGGCCTATTTGGAACCATATGGTTCTGAGGCGACAATTTTCCAAACATTTATGCTAATAGCAACTCTTCATTTAAAAATAAAGCCTATTTTTGCTTACTACCGGAGGGGGAAGGGGGAAGGGGGAAGGGGGAAGGGGGAAGGGGGAAGGGGGAAGGGGGAAGGGGGAAGGGGGAAAAGGGAAGGGGGAAGGGGGGGGAGCAAAATCAGTAGAAGTAATGTTTCTCGCTTTTTGAGTCCAACATTTACATAAATGGGCGACCCCATTATGAGGGGCTAACTAGGAGCAATTAGTATTTTTGCAAAAGAAAGGCTACTACAGGATAACCATAAGGTAGCTGCCCACGAAAAAAATTTTTGAGTTATCATTGGTACTTTGTTCGGGTACCTCAGAGATGATTTCTGGTGAAGTCAAAAATTTTTTTTGCAACCCCTAAGGGGCGATTTTGGGGGTTGAAGAAAATTCATTTTTCGTTTATAACTCCTGAACGGATCGTCCGATTTGAAAAAATGAAAATCGAGATGAAAGAGAAAAATAAGAGCTTTAATTTAGTGTAAGTGCCAATCTTTTTAAGTGCCCAGAATAAGTGCCAGAATTTTTCAAAGTTTTCAAAAATTTTTTTCTATAATGTGATCGCCGGATCCAAATTTCGCTACCGTAGCATGAAAGAGCCCAAAAAGTAGCTTTAGAAACGTATTTTTAAAAAATTTTTTGCGAAGGGCAAAAAGGGCCGAAAAAAGTGCCAAAAATTTTAAATTCAATTTTTCCCGCCCGCGTTTTTAGGCCGGATCCAAATTTCGCTATTGTAGCATGAAAGAGCTCAAAAAGTTGCTCTAGAAACGTATTTTTAAAAATTTTTTGCAAAGGCCAAAAAGGGCCGAAAAAAATGCCAAAAATTTTAAATTTAATTTTACCCTCGTTTTTGAGCCCGGATCCAAATTTCGCTACCGTAGCATGAAACAGCTCAAAAAGTTGCTTTAAAAAAGTATCTTTTGAGATTTTTTGCGAAGGGCAAAAAGGGCCGAAAAAAATGCCAAAAACTTTAAATTCAATTTAACTCATATTTTTGAGCTCGGATCCAAATTTCACTACCATAGCATGAAAGAGCTCGAAAAGCTGCTCTAGAAACGTATTTTTCAAAATTTTTTGCGAAGGGCAAAAAGGGCCGAAAAAAAATGCCAAAACTTTAAATTCAGTTTTACCCGCGTTTTTGAGCTCGGATCCAAATTTCGCTATCGTAGCATGAAAGAGCTCAAAAAATTGCTTTAAAGAAGTACCTTTTGAGAATTTTTGCGAAGGGCAAAAAGGGCCGAAAAAAATGCCGAAACTTTAAATTCAGTTTTACCCGCGTTTTTGAGCTCGGATCTAAATTTCGCTATCGTAGCATGAAAGAGCTCAAAAAATTGCTTTAAAAAAGTACCTTTTGAGAATTTTTGCGAAGGGCAAAAAGGGCCGAAAAAAGTGCCAAACATTTTAAATTCAATTTTTCCCGCGTTTTTGAGCCCGGATCCAAATTTCGCTACCGCAGCATGAAAGAGCTCAAAAAGTTGCTCTAGAAACATACTTTTTATAGTTTTTTGCTAAGAGCTGAAAGGGCCGAAAAAAGTGCCAAACATTTTAAATTCAATTTAACCCATGTTTTCAAGTCCGGATCGACTTGCTCTGACATAGGCGTAAGTACTCGAAAATCTACTTTCGTAACTTAATTTTCTCGAACGCGAAATGGGCTAAAAAAATGTCCAAAACAATCGAATCTTTCAAATTGATATTTCTAGAGTTCCCAACTTCTGTGTTATTACCTTTTTCGTTTGAGTACTTTTATAGACCTTATTATATGTATTTTTTTTTTTCGGCTATTTTGCCCTTTGCAAAAAGCACAAGAGAAACATTCTTAAAGCAACTTTTTGCGTACTTCAATCCTACGTTAATGAAATTAGGATCAGGCTCAAAATTGCAAGTAAAATGGAATTTTAATTTTTTGGCATTCTGTTTGGCCTTTCTCGTTCTTAACCAAAAACTTTGAAAAATACATTTTAGAAGCAGCTTTTTGGGGGGACCCGAGAAAAACCTGAGCGTTCTTTAAGGGAAATTCCATATTTAGTGTGGAAAAAATGAAATTGATTTTTAAATATTTTTGGACCTTCTTACATTTCTTAGCTTTGTTTAATTTAATGTAAATTTGGGTTATTCCACATTTCTTGTAGGATTACATGAAATCAAAAGAAACCGTATCGACGTTCTCATAGGTCAGGTGGATTAGTTGTTTCTTTTTTTTCAAGCCAAAAAATTGAAATAAAAGAAAAGGCGAACCATTTACAGGGTAATGACTTTAGACTGGATAATTGTTTGTTTTATATTGTTCCAGCCACGATGATGCCAGTAATTAGTTTTCTTAAAAATTTATATCTTCTGTTTAGCTTATCGGAGTTTCAGGGTCCATACAAGTTCTGTTAATTTGCTATTATCTTATTTAAAAATTGCTATTTTATACCTATAGAAATAATCTAAGTAGTTGTCTTTACTGAAAATCGATTTTTTATGTATAACCTATGGAGATTGGGTGAATACTACTTTACAGGTGAAAAAGATGAAATATTTTTAAAAATAAACTGAATTTTAATGCTCATACAGAAGCTTAAGAAGAAACTCTTTCATGCTACGTTAGCGAAATTTGGATCCGGGCTCAAAAACGCGGGAAAAATTGAATTTAAAATGTTTGGCACTTTTTTCGGCCCTTTTTGCCCTTCGCAAAAATTCTCAAAAGGTACTTTTTTAAAGCAATTTTTTGAGCTCTTTCATGCTACGATAGCGAAATTTGGATCCGAGCTCAAAAACGCGGGTAAAACTGAATTTAAAGTTTCGGCATTTTTTTTCGGCCCTTTTTGCCCTTCGCAAAAATTCTCAAAAGGTACTTCTTTAAAGCAATTTTTTGAGCTCTTTCATGCTACGATAGCGAAATTGGATCCGAGCTCAAAAACGCGGGTAAAACTGAATTTAAAGTTTTTGGCATTTTTTTCGGCCCTTTTTGCCCTTCGCAAAAAATTTTGAAAAATACGTTTCTAGAGCAGCTTTTCGAGCTCTTTCATGCTATGGTAGTGAAATTTGGATCCGAGCTCAAAAATATGAGTTAAATTGAATTTAAAGTTTTTGGCATTTTTTTCGGCCCTTTTTGCCCTTCGCAAAAAATCTCAAAAGATACTTTTTTAAAGCAACTTTTTGAGCTGTTTCATGCTACGGTAGCGAAATTTGGATCCGGGCTCAAAAACGAGGGTAAAATTAAATTTAAAATTTTTGGCATTTTTTTCGGCCCTTTTTGGCCTTTGCAAAAAATTTTTAAAAATACGTTTCTAGAGCAACTTTTTGAGCTCTTTCATGCTACAATAGCGAAATTTGGATCCGGGCTCAAAAACGCGGGAAAAATTGAATTTAAAATTTTTGGCACTTTTTTCGGCCCTTTTTGCCCTTCGCAAAAAATTTTTAAAAATACGTTTCTAAAGCTACTTTTTGGGCTCTTTCATGCTATGGTAGCGAAATTTGGATCCGGCGATCACATTATAGAAAAAAAAAATTTTGAAAACTTTGAAAAATTCTGGCACTTATTCTGGGCACTTAAAAAAATTGGCACTTACACTAAAATAAAGCTCTTATTTTTCTCTTTCATCTCGATTTTCATTTTTTCAAATCGGACGATCCGTTCAGGAGTTATAAACGAAAAATGAATTTTCTTCAACCCCCAAAATCGCCCCTTAGGGGTTGCAAAAAAAATTTTTGACTTCACCAGAAATCATCTCTGAGGTACCCGAACAAAGTACCAATGATAACTCAAAAATTTTTTTCGTGGGCAGCTACCTTATGGTTATCCTGTAGTAGCCTTTCTTAATAAACCAAAATATTGTTCACTGTTTAGCCTATCAAACAGCAGGTTTTATCAACGCATATAATATTGCGTATATATAATGCCTATCAAAGCATATAATATTCTTAAAAAACACACACAGTTTTGTTTTTTACTAAGATTTGATTCACTATTTGTAAAATTTCGGTTTTTTTTTTACTATCGGATTTTTTTTCTATTCACAGGCGATGTTCCTAAAAATACAGATGAAGACTTATGGACGAATCCAAATTCTATGAATCTTTTATTCGAACTCGAGTTTCCGAAGCCATCTGAAAATACGACGATTAATATTGTCGCTGCAAAGCTGAGACTGTATAAAGTGTCACAGGTACGCGACGAAAAAAAAAAATTAAATGAAATGAAGTGACACCGTTTCATCGGTTGTTCATCATGATATTAACACTTTATTATTATATTTTTAAAGGGGAATGTTTCACTTCCGTTACCGGAATCTAGTGTTTCGTCAGCGAAAATGAACAAAAGTCTCATTGGAGTTCAAAATTTTGGATTTCTCCCTATTGAAGATGACAGACAAATCCGCATTTCGGTTTACTGGTACACAAGGTCGTTGAGAAGAAATAAAGGTAAATATAAACGAGAGGAAGGTACAAAGTTTATAAAAGCATGAGGGCGAAATAGAGGCGATTTTTGCTGGATCAGCATGTCGAATAATCAGGGTAAATTTTTACGAAAGGAGACGTTCGAATATTACGGCAGCACAAGACGACCAAATTAAAGTTTTCTCCCATAAATAATGAATAATTAAATGGGGGAGGAAGGGAAGAAAAATGGTCACAATTATGCTGACGTGATGTTATAATGGCCACAAGCTGGAAAATCGTTTGATTTACCTACTACTGTTTTTTTTTGTTATAAACAAAATCTTACTTTCCAAAGTTAATAAAAAATAGGAAACAATTTTTACCTTAAAATATTTTATTTTTTCAGTGAAGAGGAAGTTATTGGATAGTCAAATGTTTTCGGTTTATGGTGAAGAATGGGCAGAGTTTAACATTAGGGCTGCAGTTAGATCGTGGAGGGAAACCAAGAAAAATTTCGGTCTTTTCGTAACAGTCGAAGATGAAGATGGTTCGATATTGCCTGCGGATCAATATTTGAATGCAATGAATTGTTCGAAATGGACCGGTAAGTTCTTAAACCACCAATATTAGATGGATATACATAAAAACAAAATGCACTAAATGAAAATGAATACTTGCAACCGTACTGTAAATATTAGGAACTCTGGTCCTGCTTTTACAGAATAGCAAGCAAGCATTAGGGTGGTCCTTGTTTTGCAAACTTTGGATTTTTGAAGGTGACACCCCCTAACTTTTTTTATTTGTATGAGATAAGTTTTCCTATGTTTTTTTTAATTTTTTATTTGAAAGCGTGCCTCATCGAGCTTTTAGTTCGGAAAAATCCCATAAGAACGAAAAAATTGATCATATTTTTTTTCTAAAAAAACCCTTGTTTCCTATCAGAAATTTTGCGCAGATTTCGAATCTGAAAATATTTTTTTTGTATCTGCTCCAGTTTTTGAGCAAGAGGCCAGAATGAGACAAAAAATAGAGAAAAATTACAAAACGCACTAAGTCCACAGTTTTCATTGCTTTTTGGCTTCTATCTCATAAACAGGACCAGTTACAAAAAAACTGTTTTCAGATTTAAAGTCTACGCGAAATGTCCGATAGAAAACAATAAGGGTTTTTTTTACAAAAAAAAAAAAAAAAATATTAATTTTTTGGTTTTTATGGGATTTTTTCGAATTAAAAACTCGATGACACAGGCTTTCCGTCGAGTAAAAAATTTTAAAAAATTAGGAAAACTTGTCTCAAACAAGTAAAAAACGTTACGGGGTGGCAGTTCAAAAATCCAAACTTCGCAAAATAAGAACCATCCTGGCAAGCATAACTAACTATAACAACCAAGTCTTTCAAATTAACAATTTTAGTGAAATTTTGTAGCTAAAATTTCAAGTCAAAACATGAAATACGCAATATTCAAGAAGATCAAAATATAACGTATTTACCTAGCTATATTTATAAAATTTTTTGTTATTTCAGCAACCGTTCGACCTATTCCATCGATAATAATGGACGCAGCACAACGTTACATGCTGGAAAATCCCGATCAAGTCGACCTGAATAACACCGCCAGAAACGAAACAGACGAAAATGGAACAGTTTCAAGCCAGTTTCACTTTCAAAATCTCCTCTATCCGATTCTCGACCTCTGCACCGTCGAAGTTCCCGATTCGGAAGACAGAAACGCATTCGAACTGAACGGAGCTAATAAATTGAATTTAGAATCACAAATGATTAATTTGTCGAAAAGACATCAATTTACCATCAGTAACCAGACGTTTAACTTGTCCGAAGTTATGAAAAACATTGAAAATTTCGAACAGAGAAGTAACCTCAAAACGGAAAGGACAACGACAAGGAAAACAGAAGCCGAGAGAAACGTTCACACTCCAACGCCTAGAAATAACTATTTTCAAATGGTCGGCTTGGGGTCTCCTTCCGCGGGGCAAAACAGAAATGTCCTGGTGCCTATCATAAAAAAGGGAGAAGTCGATCCGACTGATATTAAAATGAAACAAGAATTGTCGCGGATGCAAAACGATAGCCCCAGCGTACAAGAAAAGGAAGGGCCGAAATTGAGGCACAGTCAGAAACAGCGGGAAGCTTCCCAAAGGAAAACTGTGAATCATTCTCGATTAAAAAACGATTATACGACGATCGGTTCTAATTAATTTTAAAAAACCGATCGTGGTTTTCTAATGAATCTGGGCCTTTCTTAAGTGGAAGTCGTTTTTATTCGACTTAGAGCTTTTGAAGCTCCGACCTAAACTTAAATACCTCATTGACTAAATCATGTAAAAATATGACTTTTTACGTGATATCATAAGCTCTGCGTAGTCCTTTAGTCCTGAAATTAGTCCCTAGCTTCGAAAAAACAAATCAGAATAAATAATCTGAGACTCACTTACGTGCTTCCTAATAGACGTGCTATTAGGAGAGTTACGATTTGTTTTCGCCAATCTGTTAAGATAATAAAAATTAGAGATAAGAATCTGATTTTATATATATTTATTTTCAAATAGGATCGATAGGAAAAGAAAAAGCCATAGCTAGATCTTTTTTTACAGTTATTTGTTTCATTTGAGTTTTTTTTTTTTTTTAGCTTTTTTTTTGTTAATTTCCCTCCCCCACCTCCAGTACAATTTTGGAGATTTTTTTTTGTAAATAAGAAAATTTTTGAAAAACTAAGTACAATCAGAGGTTGTTCCCGCGATAATTTATGATATTATAGCTTGTGTACAGTTAGAATTTTTTATTGTTAATTTAGACTGAACTAGTTGAAAAAGAAGTTTTTGAAAAAAATTGTATATTGAGTATTTATATAATGTATACTCATAATTTCACGATAATCGGAAACTTTACTGTTTTCTTTGATGGTTTTAATAGACTATAATAGTATTAACATTATAATTTTTTTAATGGTATACCTAATTTAAATATTTTTGTAATTATTTTACTGTTTAATAAAAAAAAAATTAAATTGAATATTAATTTTAAAATTATTGAAAAAATTATTTTACGTAGGCCTAATTCCCTCGCTATCAGAACAAATTATCCTTAGCCGTCTAAATTACAGCTAAATTTTTAGCTGTAAAATTAAACTTCTATTAGATGCCTAATAAACAGCTAGCCTCAGGTCTAATTTTGGTCAAAATCAAGACATCCATTAGATGTTTTTTAGTTTGGATATATAAATTTTTTTCTAAAGTGTTAAAAAAGCTAACTTAAATCTAATTTTTTAAAAATCAAGACGTCCATTAAATAATGATAAAAGTACCACCTTTAGATCATAAATTGAACGTCGTATTTTTCTTTCATTCTTATGGCCATTTTGGATCACTTGTATTCATTATCAGAGAGCAGCAAAGATAAACAATTAAATTCTGTAATCCATAATTCCATAATTTTTTCATCTTTGCTGCCCTCTGATTATGGATACAAGTGATCCGAAATGGCCATAAGAATGAAATAAAAAATACAACGTTCAATTTATGATCCAAAGGTGGTACTTTTATCATTATTAAAAAAGGTCATAGGTTCCCACCATCCCTTGTCCATTAAATATTTAGAAGTGAAACCTAGGCGTCTATCAGCTTTCTATTAGCTGTGACATTTTGCTTAATAGCTGTAATTTAGACATGATATAGCCCAAATATAGAAGGCTAATAGCTCTAGCTGTACGAAATTTAGAAGACTTTTTAGACGTCTAATAGCAGAATTTTTCTTATAAGGTTGAGGGGTGGAGACCGTTAGTTTTCTGACTAGCGCTCTAGTTTTGACCTGAGAAAAAGTCTGATGATTGAGAGTCGGGCGCGCTACGAACTAGGCTATGGGTCACCACAGCTTCACAATTAGTTTATGCTAATTGCTTATTTTTAATTTAGCTTATTTAGAACAAAATTGCAATTAATGATTTAATAGTCTCTCTGATTAATTTATATGATACAGTTACTTATTTTTTCGTTGATTTTGAGTCCGATTTCTTCCCTTATCTATGTTATACATTTATAATTTTATTCCCTGGAAATAATGTAGGTATAAATATTATAATGTTAAAAAAAAAAAAAAAAAAAACTGACGATTGAAATTTTTTTAAAAAATAATAAGTTGCATTTGATTACAATCGAAATCAATTAAACAACGATAAATCTTTGACAGTCCCTCACCCCGTTCTTATATTAATTAATTTGACGCTGACCAGGGTCAGTAAAAATTAATGACTGTAAACGCTGATAATGTTTACTTATGTTCCACATTTTAGTCATAGGCTATTGCGCTCATGTGCATTTTTTTTTATTTTTCCACATTTTAAGCGGCCTTGCTCTTTTTCCCCGATCTTTGCGAGATTACAATATCTTGTTTGCAAATTTCTTAAAATGTTTGCAGTCAGTGATCAAAGCATGATTTTCATAAAAACTGCCTCCAGGTAACATTTTCAACCCCGAATCACAATAATATAACAAACCAACCACAAAACCTATGATTCGAACAGCAAAAGCATTAAAAGGAAAAGAAATTTTGGAACTTTCGGAACATGTTCGAAAACAAATGTAACCACTTTCCTCGCGAAAAATTTTCCGAAACGCTTCGAACAAAAATATTTGTGCAATGTAATTAACCGCCGCCTGTAAAATTGTTCATTAAAATCAAGTATTTTTCCATAGTAAATAATCAAAAAAAAAAAAAAAAAAAAAATTAAAGAACCGGTTGCGGGGTACTGGTTTTCCGAAAGTTTTATAGGGTAGTCTCCACTTGATAACGTTCACCGCATTCGCGTTATCCGCCTTCTCGATGAACGTATTGGCACCGGAAGTTTTGTGGATCTTTTACCACGATTTTTTTGATCATCTTCTGCTTTTTTTTATTTACAAACATTAAAAATGGCGGTTTAAAAGATGTTTTTACGGATTTAAAAAGAAAAATCTTAATTCGGGCATGGGGAAGACAATAAATCTGTTCCAAAACAAATTCTGGGTAAGCCAATTCTGTATACTTAATGAAATATACGGTACTCTTTTTATGCCAAAAACGTTTACGGGAATAAAACCTGCAAAGTATTTCCGGTGCGATTACGTTAATCGCGATGACGGACAACGCGAATGCCGTGAACGTTATCAAGTGAAGACTGCCCTGGATATATACAGCAGTACTTGAACTTGCCTTTCCAACAAAAAATTATGAAAGTTTCGCTTGTTTGTTTAACATTTTCATATTCCTTGTATCTATTAACTGTCAATCATACAAATGGTATGTAAATTAGTCACTCTTAATCATCTGCAAAAAAATGTTTAACATAAAAAAACATTTTGATAAAGCTTTGATTTACAAGTCTAAAAACAAAAAAAAACAAAATAAACAAAAACGTGCAGTGTTTTACTGCTTTCGGTTATAGGTTTAATTTAAGAAATAACAAAAATTATGGTTAGTCATTAATCTCAAAATTAAAACGAATCTTTCATTTTGTAGTTATTTTTACAAAAATTTTTATTTAAAAGAACATTAATACTTTTAATTTATATCCCTTTTCGCATAGGTATTTTGCATTTCTTTCATTTGAACCTAATTGAAAAGTCAGACAACTTGTCTCATTTTTTCAGCAGTTTAATTCTAAAACGCATCATATACATTGTCACTGAAGTGCAATGTGCGACTAAACCCGATTTTTCCATTGCAATTTTTGTTTGATATCTAAGAAGAAAAAAACCCAAACAAAATAAAACCTATATGTGTTTTTTGTACCGTTTACAGCCAACCCTTTCTAGAGTCATCTGGTTAATACATGACCTTAGCCGATTACCATGACCAAATAAAAAAAAATCTGTTAAACGGTTTTTGATAAGAAAATTCCAATTTAATACGTCAAAGAGGCGTACTTTATTATCCATATCGCTATGTTTTTTTATACATCCAATGAGAAAAACTTTCCCGAAAACGGAAAATTTTTTACGCCCATGTTTTTATGTCCTACATTAAAACAGACAGGATAACTACCTTATTTTGTCAGTTGTAACCGGGAAGCGATCGGAAGCATACATAAGTATAGTAATTTGGAATAAAAAATTTAAAAATCAAAGAAACAAACGAAACAAGAAAAATTAAAAAAGATATTAGTTTTTAGAATTCGAACTGTGATATATTGAACTCGAATTAATTGTCAAGCTATCTCGGGATTCTTAGTGTAAATCCTTCTTTTAACGTTTCCTGCATCCTGAGTTTTCTTTAAAAAAGTACAAAATCGGTCGCAATCGTTAAGGCGGTTCGTGCAAGGTGGTTCTTTTTATGTTCCGAGTTTAAATTGATCGGCTTGTTGCACGCTACGGTGTTTCAGTTGACCAAGGTCGCGTGAATCGGTCGGTTTTTTAAAAGCTCCGGCTTTTTAAAAAAATAAAAACCTTTAAAAAGATGTCGAACTAACGCTATTTTCAGCCGGCAGGTGGAATAAATCATAAAGTAAAAAAAAATGTAAGTTAAAAAAAAAAAAAAAAAAAAAAAAAAAAAAAAAAAAAAAAAATAGGATATATATAAATTGATAAAAATGAATAACTATCTGGACATGGACGTTAAAAATTTTTAAATTTTGGTTAAATTAATTTTTTGTGTACGAAAGGATTTAACATTTTTTTCAGGGCAAAATTTTTTTTTCCCTCCTCCTTGCAATTCCACTTTTTTTAAAATAAAAAGGTAATTTAGTGCCTCTTTAATTTTTTTGGGGTTGTTTTCAGGGACTCAAAAGACGAAAACTCAGACATCCCTTCGGTGGTAATAACCCCGCCGAGGATACCTTCATTACCAGAAATGGGAAATCACGAATCATACAAACAACAAAGACGGGTATCAGATACCTTCGATTCTGATCCGGATGGAGATGTAAAAAATTTGAGAGGTAATTTTTTTTTATGTCAGATTCATTTCAAAAATTTTAACATGGAATATAAGCTGAGCAGAAATTTTTTGTTTATCGTAACCATGGTTACGTACATCGTTCTCGTATCGTCTCTGACATTGTATCTTTGAAACTAGATTCCCACGAGTATAAAAATTTCGCTAATTTTTTTTCTCGTCTCTTTTTAGCTTTTTTTTTTCTGAAAAAAGCAAAAAATCGTTTTTATAAATGATTTTATATCAAATTAATAACATACAAACGAAGCAAAGTATAAATGCAATCTTTACTTCAAAGAATATATTTAATGTAGGTATTGTGCATCAAACACTTTTTATATGTGAAAAAATAGAATATTTTTTTTCCTCTTTAATAAATTTTTAATGAGGTCTCCCGTGAACCTAATTTAGTATTTTATAATAGCACTTCTAATAAATAGTCGTTTTACCTTTGCTCAAAGGTTTTTTTTCTATATAAAAGAAACTTGTTTATGATGGCACAATATAGGAAGATCGACGCAAAGATTTTCTGAGAAAACTCCCAATTATGTGTAAAATAAAAATAATTTGTTTTTGACGTTTTTTTTTTTTTTAACGTATACAGTTTTTGAAAAAGTGCTAAAATCCCTACTGCGGAAAGTAGAAAAAAAATCAAATAAATATGTTCAAAGATTTGCTTAGCCAGCGGAACCGCTAAACCAGGAGGGCTCTCGATCCTAAGTAACCAATTCAGCCCAAAAACATTTCATTACCCACTCGGGTAGTCAGACTCAAGAACTGGGCAGGGCACAAAAGAAGCCGGAAGGGGGACATAAATTTTTTCTAATTTTTTTGAAGGGGGGGGGGGGTGTAATAAATTAACTCATTTAATTCTTAATTTTTTTCTGCCTAATATACTGTATGCACTTCATCAAACATTCACGAGAGGGAAGTAGGGAAGGGGGGGGGGGAGCGATTTTTCACCAGAGGAATCATTGCCTGGCTACGGACCTGCAACTGCCACTTAGACCCTAATTAACAGAATTCTGATTGCGATAACAGCTTCCATAGCTAATACCCAACAGACGTTATTTCTATGATTTCCAGAAAACAAACGTACTAAAGCGACTATTGTTTTCTTGACAAAAGTTGATAGGAATAGATTGTTTTGCAGTACTTTATAATTATGTCATTCTTCACGTGCCAACGCCTAGGACGAAGTAAGTAGTGTCGATGTCATTCATGTTCGATTCTGCTTACCTGAAAAAAAAAGCAATGAAATTATGATCATAGTAAATGATGAACTAATGGAAAACTGAATATGTTTCAATAATTAATTATGTTGTATTTTTCTGTATTTGACACAGATTTTACTCTAAGCATGAGTCATTTTTTTTTTCTTCACAATTTAAGAAAAAAAAATTAAATAATTTAAAACTACAAAAAATTACCATTTATAGATAAAACTGGGATCGCCAGTTAATGGGTCACGAAAAATTGAAATAAATATCCGAAATTCGACTTCCGGGAGGTCCAAATGATACATGACATTTTTACTCTCCACTATAATCTTTCCTGTCAAGGTTTCCCGTTCCATTATTGACCTAAATCGATTTATCGTCGGTTTTGTTTACAAACAAAATAAAACTTCAATTTTCCCTACTTTTTTTCTTTTCAGGCAGAAATGAGTTCAGCTCGAAAACCTCCTTGAATGGAAAAAATAAAGATCCCAGAAAATTTTCAATATCCTCCAACCATAGAAAATATTCCACCCAAGATGATCGGGATTCTACATATTGGAAAATGTCAACAGACAGGCTTAACATAGCGACCAGGTAAGGGAAAACATTTAATTTCATTTTTTTTTTCTTATGATGAAACATAGCTCAAATTACCGTGGCAGAGCAAACACAAATTGAGCGTTATCATGTTTTTATCTTTGGTATTATCTCACGAATTGTAGCATCTACCACTTGAATTTCCTTGGAAAAGGAAACTTCATGTAACCTCGATACTTTTTTCTTTTTTATCAGCCGAAAAATTAGATAGTTTTTATTGGCTGCGCGGCACCATGACCTCAGACTTTTCATACTTTATTATATCATTAATTGAATATATTTTTCTTAACCGTAGCAGATTTGAAATTACTCTGCAAATATCTGAGATAATAATCTTAAAAAGCACCCTTCAGCTTATCGTTCAAAAAAAAAAAAAAATGATTATTACGATTGAAAGTATTTTCTTTTAAATTAAAATTTTAGCAAAAACCTTCTTCGGAGAAAGGCAGTGATAGCATTTTTCCGGTGATATTAGTATAGATTAAAGGATTATATAATTATCTTATCTTTTAATATTTCTCAAGAGATTAGCTTTACGGAAATTTAGATGTCATAAATATTTATTACAATAAACTAAATAAATACGCTTCCAAAAGTTATAGTTACCTTCATCATAAGAAAGCCATAGGTAGCTTGTGACTAGCAATAAGATCTTCGAGACTAAAGATCTCGATTAACTTGAGGCAAATAATTTCAAATATGGATTAGAGTGGGTGAAGTGTCCAGATTATACCCATCCTGGAGCAAAAGCTCTCCATCAGTTTCTATATAAAACATCCACTGGATAACTAAAAATTGTTCAAAATGCAGGACTCAGCTGCATAATTTTTGTGGCAAAACTTCTGAAAATATGGACCCGTACTGGCGGTACCAGCCCATGAAGCCATAAATCTTCAATTCATGAGTTTTCGCAGGAGATTCCCTACCATTTTTCCTAATCTATTTTTCCTAAGAATATAAATTCCTAAAATATAAATTCTTAATCCATTTTTCCTAAAAAAATAAATTCCTAATCCACTTTTTCCACAAAAAATGAATTCCTAGCCTAATTGATTTTTCCTAAAAATGTTGGTTCCTAAAATTGTTTTCCTAACTATTTTTTTTTTTTCTAATTTTAATTTTCCTTAAATTTTTCGATTCCTAAAATAAAATTTCTTAAAATCCCTAAAATAAAATTTCCTAAAATCCCCTTAGGGATTTAAAAAATTAGGAAAAAATATCCATTTTAGGAAATTTTATTTTAGGAGTCAAAAAATTTTAGGAAAATTGAAAATCAGGAAAAAAGTGGTTAGGAAAAAAATTTTAGCTCCAAAAATTTTTAGGAAAAACGGATTTTAAAAAAATGGTCAGGAACGTTCGTAGGTAGGATGTTTTATGAATATTCAGTGAAGAAATTTTGCAAAAATGAGGCCTCTTTTGCAGGGGGCAAAAGCTCAGCCCTATTGAGAGGATGTTTGAGTCCGCTTGTAAATTTTTAGTTTCCCTATGCCTACTAGTTTGTTTTCATACGATTTTCGGCAAAAGTCAATGCTTAAAAACGAAATTAAAGATTCGAGCAGATCGGAGAAGATTATCACGTGTTATTCTTCTGAGCTTCCCGATTTGCTATTATGCAAGAAAGTAACCGCTTCTTTATACTGCTTAAGCGACTTTTATAAATTATTCAGTCAGATTTATTTCATTTGCAAAAAAATAGTTTTAGCATTCAAAAAGAATACTTCAGAATTTTTTTTTAATGAATATTTTCTTAAAAAATAATAGTCGTAAACGGAACGCACCTTGAAACAAGCCAAATAACATTTTTTATTGTTCCATAAAAATGAAGAACGGCTTTCTAGGTAAGGAGAAAAATCACTTTTTTGACAAGGATGAAAACTCTAAATCCTGAGAAAAATTTAAAATACCATATTATAACAACTTGCAAAGAAAAAAAATGATAATTCAGTCTTATCAGGATGTAAATTTTAATTTTTTTACCATAGTTATACTAAACCTTTTATATCATGAAAGTTTATAAATTACTAACAAAGTTAAGACCCTCAAATTTTTTTTTGCTTATCGTTACCTCATCCCGTGCAAATAATGACCAGGCACACCTTATACGCCTTCAAGAAATTTTAAAAACTGGACATAGGTACATACAAAAAAATTACACTGTAAGGTACTCCTGCTAAGTATGACGATAATTTTTCTTCCTCTAAAAGATTTCGTTGGCATAATAAATGGTTATTGGGACAGGCCTAGGCAAACTCATGCATTCATTAATTATATTCATAATAAAAATTGTACAATATATATTCGCTTGAGTTTCGATTAAATACCGAAATCAAAATAATTTTCTTAACAGCCCTCATTTAATTCTCATTTCATTGCAGTTATATTTTTGTGGGACCGGTGGAAATCCTTGAGGGCTTTAGGAAAAAGATTCAGGGATGATCAAAATTTTCAAGTTCAAGCGTGCTAATTTTTCTGTAACGATATCTGATTTACACCATCTGAGATTAGTCATAATTGTTAGGCGAGGACAAAAAATGATTTACGAAAAAAAAAAAAAAAAAAAAAAAAAAATCTGCTTAGAGGAAAAATTGCGAGAATAGTTAGGATGTGTGATAGGGTAAAGCATTCCCAGGTTTTTGCCTTCCTTCGGATATTAAGTTTATTAAGTCATTAAACTACGGGATCCAAAAATGGTTACGTAATTTACGATTGCAGGAGTTGAGTCACGTGTACAGAGATGTAATTACCTGACCTTGACATTGAGGGCGTAGCCCTTTTCATAGCCCATACTACTGGGCGAATCCCAATTTTTTTTGTTGTCGCTTTTTTTTTGAATGAGAGCCAGTAAGCACTCGTTGAACTTTAAACTTACATTCATATGTATATGCAGTTTTTAATTTTCGATCATTGTACAAAGAATCTAAGGTGTGGCGCATTGTGGCTTAAGTAACAAGTGCGAGCGTTATGCCTTCCTAAAAATAAGGTTCTTAGTCTTGGCTATAAAGTCAGGACTGGAAAATTAGTTAAGTCCTAGAATGAGTTATGGGATCTAATAAGGGATTACAGTGAATATCCGAATATCAAATCTAGTTCAATTATTTAATAAAATAAAATAAAATAAAATGAAAGAAAAAAAAAATTGCAAACCGATAGGGAAAAAAAAGCTGGTTTTGGTTCTAGACCCGTAATTTTTAAGACTGCGTTCGGTCAATGAAACTTTTGGTACACACAAAAAAATAGTCTTGTAAAATCTGCTAAAAATTAGCCAATTTTGAACCCAGTGCTAATATCTAACTTAAATTTACCCTTTTCTAGTCAATATTACTTTTTTCCAGTAAATATTACTTTTTTCGAGCAAAAATGGCTATTTTTCGAGCCGAATCTTTTTTAGCTTGATTAAAAAGTTATTTTAATTAGTTAAATGTTATTTTAACTTTTTGAAAGTAAAAAAGTCCGTAAGTTAAGTATGAAAAGGGTTTTACTTTTGAAAAAGCAGTGGGTTCAAAATTGACATTTGTTTGGGCTGATTTGACTAACATTTTTTTTTGTGTGTATACTTACGCTTTTGGTTTTTCTTGTGTTAGCTGGGCTTTTGAAGTTCAAGTCCTGATTTTTAGGATTGATACTTCGGAGTACACAGATATGATTTAAGTTTGAGTACAGTTAGAAACTGTTAGTAAGGGCTTTGCTTATGTTTTTTCACAGTTAGATTATATTCGTACTGATTCGACTGGAAATGGTTCAAATTAAGGAATCAAAAGTCGTAAAGGGTCTTTATTTTTTAGTTACCAAATAAATAGCTAACTAACAAACTACTCTGTTACTCTAAAAGTTTGTTCTGTTCTGTAAGAATTAGGGATTGCAAAAATACGGTGAAACCTCGGAACCGGTTCCAAGGCAAAAAAGCCTTTTTTGCAAGTACCGGCAAAAAAAAAAAAAAAAAAAAAAAAAAAAAAAAAAAAAAAAAAAAAAATAATTTATTAAGCAAACTTTTTCTTAGATGGCAGCTAGAAATATTTTCTTAAATTGAATTTTAATTCGAAAATGGGCCAATCCACGCGGACTGTAACGTCCGCACCATACTTAGCTTATGGGCGTGGTGTGTAACATCCGTGGATTGGCTGAAATGTTTCTTCTTATGTTGCATAAAATAAAAAACAAGTAACTTTAAGAAATCAAGATTCAAAATCTAAATTTCTGAGAATTAGTTAGGTCGGAATTGTACAAAAAGAAATCAAGCGACAGCGCACCAGCAGCTGCACTTTTACTCACCAAGAGCGAACTATACAATAAAAAACTTGTCTTTTTCTCTCTGCTTGTAATTTCAGCGTTTAATTTAACCTTTTCTGTTTTTTTGGCTAATCAATAGGAATATTAAAATTACGGAACATCCGGAACCGTTTCCCGAATTTCGGCTCGGTACAGGTTCTCCCGGCTCCGATACTCCCGGTACTATGCAATGCCTAATAAGAATCGAAACTGTGAATTGTGTTATGCTATAATTTAATATCGCTTACCTTAGCTCAGCTCAGACCATCTAAATCCATCACATTATTTAGCAATAAAATAAAAGTGTGTGAACTGCAGAGCATGATTCGCCTGGATATGACTACATTGTTGACGTTTTTCCATGCCTATAAAGCCTCCAGAATGGTTCTAGCATTCTCTGACAAAATATTTACGCTCTCAGTTAAAACATTTTTAACGAATAATCTGAAAATAAATTTTTTAAATATTTTAACGATTGTACTACTGAATGGCAGATAATTGTTTTTGAGTAAGGATTACCTGGATGAGTACAAACTTATTGCCAATATGTTCTCCAGTACGTCAAATCGCTTGGTAGGTATATAGTAGCAGAAAACGTCTTGCCAGAATCATTCATCCATCAATTGACAGAATTCATACTTCCGCAATCCCTTTTTTGAGTCAGATTGATACTTGCTGAGTTCCATCAATTAGTAATTTCCGTTAAAAATATTAATGAACTAAAATGAAACGATTCGAAGTAGAAAGTTAGAGGATCAGCAGCAAACAAAAACTTTTTAAAAAAATATCAAGAATTAAAGAATTTATCGGACCAAAAATGATGTGAACAACAGCTGTAAGAAACATAATTTCGAAAGAGAGTAAACAAGAGTTTTTTTCCTTGTTTATTCTTTTCACTTCACGGGAAAAAAAAGACAATGAAAGCTGACATTCTACGGAAATTCCGAAATTTTTAAGCTTGGAAAACAAAACATAATGATGTACAATTAATCTTCCACAATTTTGAAAAAAAAAAAAAAAAATAGATTTTCTCATCTCAATAAACTCTGATAAAATAAACTTTAAAATAATTGTAATATTGTACAGTGGTCTTTTATCTGCTAGTTTTACGACTACTTCTTTTAATGAGTTTGGGATTAAAGAGGTATCCGTAAAACCGAAGAGACTGTTTTCTAAGAAATAAGATTATCTAGATAAAATCGATTATATAAAGCTTTTCAGTTATTTTAAATGAAATATTTGTAGTAGAGATTTATTATTGAAATGCTGTAAACTTGTAGCAGAATAAAATAGTCATGAAGCAAATTTTTTGTTGTGCATCAAGTGTAAAATTTAAAAAAGTTAAAAGAGAGTGAGTACCAGCAAAATCGTTAAAAGATTTTTTGTAAAACAACGTAAAAATTGGCGATAATTTACTTCCGCAGTTACATTTAACATTAAGAATTGTAAAAATATCAAAACGTTATTAATTGCTAATGATTTTGGCTGCCAAAGAAAATGATTGGACACCAAAACTGTCACACTTAAAAGTGCTTCCAGACAGTTTCTATCAAATTTTCATTGTAGAAAAAAAAAATCTTCCCATTAAAAGCGCATAAAGCTTGTCATTTATTTTTTTTTTGAAACGGCAAAAGTTACTGAAGCTTAAACATTTGCAATGGTATGTTTGCCTTTTTTTCATATTATTTCTTGTTTTATTCCGATACATTAATCGAAACTCAATAACTTCAGTCCCAAGAGAAGCTGAATTCCATTTACTTTTCCACGGAACTTTTAAAATAACTCCAATCAAACCTCAAAAGTAATTAAATATAAATGTATGAGTGTCCTTGTATAGTTTTCTTTGCATTTCATGCATTTTAACAGACTGGGTAATTCTAATAATGGCTGATGCATGTAAATATGTCATTGAGTGGACATGAATGTGAGGTGATTGAACACAAAAGAAAAAAAAAAAAAAAAAAAAGAAAAAAGGCGAGTCATCGGTTATTTTGGAATGTCTTGCATGACATAATCCCTTCAATTGAACTCCATATCCTTCAAAAGGATATAAACAACCCTAATCGAAACTAATGCTTACCAATTAAAATCATATAAACAATTCACTTGTGCTTCACAATCAATATTAATTACTCATTGCCATGGTCGTTTAATTCTAAATCATTATATCTCGATGAAGGAAAAGTCGCATGTCTTTTGCTGCCAAAAAAAAAAAAAAAAAAAAAAAAAAAAAAAAAAAATCGAATGACTAGAACATATGGAGTAATATATTTACTCAATGCCAAAAATTGTGGCAAGGTCGACAGGGCATTCTTCCAAGGATTGAGGGGTTCTAAAAAACTAACTTGTTTTCTCGAAAATAAAGTTTCCGAACCCTCACGTCTATTTTAGAAATTAAGAAAAATAAAAGCAAGCCTGTCGCAAAAATGGAAATCACCCTAGCTGCATTTCCTTGTTTACAACCGGACTTCGATGATTTGAACATAAATGAAATTGATGCTTAATAAAAATTGTAAAAATTCCTATATTTACTTAAAAAAATGTAGGAAGGGTAGGGTGGCTCATTTTGAAGGTCTGTTTTTTAATTTTTGCTCCTTGGGCAAAAAATCATTCATTAATATGTAAAAAGAAGCCTGAATTTTTTTTTGGTCGAAAAAAAAATTTTGGCCCAGGCGAGGGAATTTCAAAAATTCGCCCAAATAACATCTTTTAATATAAAAAATTGTCCTTTATAGGGTATATTAAGTACGTATTGAGCTTCCTAAAAAAAATTATTCGCGTTGGCCGCCCAGGCAGGGTTATAGCAGAAAAACGGGGATGACTGTAACAGGGAAAGGGCAGATAATTTTGAACATTCGAAAATAGCCAAAATGTGCCAAAAATATGTAGAAATAATGCCCCAAATGTAATTTCGATGCCAAACATTTTTTACCCTATGTTAGCCCCATTTTCCCTTATTTTTGGCTCTCTTTTTTCTAAAAAATTGCATTTTTAAAGCCAAAAAGTGAATTTCCAACGCATGTAACAAAACTTGATAAGTTCTCAAAAATAAAAAATTTAAATTTCAAATTTTTGGGAATTTTCAATTTTTTAAAAAATTGATCAAAAATTAAAAATGCCCAAAAATTTGAAATTAATAATTTTTATTTTGGAGAATTTATCAAGTTTTGTTAATTTGGGTACTTACATGCGCTGGAAATTCACTTTTTGGCTTTAAAAATGCAATTTATAAACGAACTTTAATAGCTCTGTAATAACTTTGTATTTTTTTTTCTTTTTTATTTTTCTGATTTTGATTTTGATTAACGTTATTGGAACAAATCTGTAAAAGGGCACATCGCCTGTTGATTTTGTCTCTTTTAAAATAAAATAAAATAAAATGCAATTTTTTAGAAAAAAAAAAGCCGAAAATAAGGGAAAATGGGGTTAACATAGGGTAAAAAATGTTTGGCATCGAAATTACATTTGGGGCATTATTTCTACATATTTTTGGCACATTTTGGCTACTTTCGAATTTTCAAAATTATCTGCCCTTTCCCTGCTACAGTCATCCCCGTTTTTCTACTATAACCCTGCCTGGGCGGCCAACGCGAATATTTTTTTTTAGGAAGCTCAATACGTACCTAATATACCCTATAAAGGTCAATTTTTTATATTAAAAGATGTTATTTGGGCGAATTTTTGAAATTCGTCCAAATTAAGTACCATCTCGGTTCTAAAAACTTCAAATCCCTGGGCCTGGGCCAAACATTTTTTTTCGGCCTAAAAAAAATTCAGGCTTCTTTTTACATATTAATGAATGATTTTTTGCCCAGGGAGCAAAAATTAAAAAATAGACCTTTAAAATGAGCCACCCTAAGGAAGGGCGATTTCATTTCTACGACAGAATTGTCCCCTAATTACCTATTATAAGCTTTTACTATCTTTTTCCTCCGTTAAACACGACTTATATTTAATTGTACTGAAAATCCGCTCATAAACGTCAAATGGTGTTAGCAAATGCCTTTTACACTTTCAGTGATTTTCCTCTAGTTTAATTAGCCAATTGTCGAAGATGTGATTAATATATGACATAATCCAAGTAATTTAATATTCTTGTTTATAACCACAGAAATGTGACACTAAAAACAAGCACATCAACGTTTCCTATCTTTTCAATTAATGCAAGTTGACGTTTATTCTTGTCCAAAGAATGCAATTTTTTTTTTCTGAAAATATGGCGTCATGAGGGAAAATATCCCAAATAGCATTTTCATTCCACTGGATATCTTGTGGATTGTCTTTGTCCTTTAGATATCCAGTGGATATCCAAATCCATGGGATACCCATAGGACGTCCAAAGGACGCTTTTTAGATCATATAAAAATATAGGACAATATAGGACAAGTTTTGAAAAAATATAGGACAAATATAGGACAAAAACTTCAATTCACCATTCACATTACTATATTTTCTTCTTGTTTTCGCTTTTAATAGAATAAAAAAATTTAAAAAAAATTTCTTTTCATTAACAAAGAAATAAATTTGTCTGGTAAAGAAAATTTTATAAGAAATCGAATATCGCTAAAGAAAACAAACAAACTGCATATGGATATTAAAATTAAACCTACGGTATTAAAATTTTATGAAAATTCATTTTTAAGCCTGATTACAGCGAAGCATCACTGAGTACAGGATAGTTTTTTCATTGTGAAAAAACGTCGCCTTTAAAAAATTATTCCATAAAATGAATTTTAACTAGAAAAAATTGGTTTTATATTTTAAACTTAAAAACACGAAAAAATATAGGACATGCTCAAAATATAGGACAAAAATAGGACATATAGGACAGCTGTACAGCTTGCGAATCAGACGTCCTCATATTTACCAAAAATACTAAGAACATTTGTGATGTAAAAGTGTAAATCCAAAACGAGAATTATTGAATCGCTCCCAGTCCCAGATCAATTTTTTAAATTGGCTTTTAATTTTCTTATAATGCATAATGCTAAATGCGAATAATTTTCTTAAATTGCATAAAAACTATAGGCCCGCAGCCAGCCAGAGGCAAGGACGGCTCAGCTCCGCAGTGAGGTTTGAGACCCGCCTTAAATTTTTTAGAATAAAATGCAATTCTCGTATCTCCCATGTCAAAAGGGTCCATTCGGAGCCCCCCTTTCCGCTTCCCTCGGTTTCCCGGGCTGGCTACGGGGCTGATATGAACAAACGAAAAATTACTGCATTTCGTGATCGATGCATAAAATGACTGCATATAATTTATTAGTATAATTTTCGATTCAGGAAAACTTTCAACATTATATTAAAAGAATACTGTCAGTAAGGGCTGTATGTACTAACGAATGGCGCTGAAATAACTTTGCAAAAAACATTACCGCGAAATTTAGCCCTACATCCCTAACCGCAAGCCGATCGCCCTTATAATTAGATTAATTAAGAAAATAAATGAAAACGATCGGGATACGCCTACTTAATATATTTTCCTTGTCACTTCATTAAAAAGATTGACAACCTCTGGAAATTTTCCATCTCTTTTTTCTTTCTTGTACATAATCCACATTTCTGTCACTTCGTTTCAGGAGAAAAATGTCGACTTGTTCAGCTTTCTCAGATTCTATAGTCCCTCCGGAGTTAGTCATATCTAGTTGTGTTAATTCAACTCAGGATTTAAGTCAATGGGATGGAAAACCAAAGAGGACTAGCTTTAAAAGTGCCTTACCTGAGGTAAGTTAAACAGAAGGTTTATTGAAGCACCGGTCTAAATTTAATACTCTTCCTCAGATTTTTGCGTCGTGTGCGGCCACGAGTTTCCATATTATCGTGGGTGTTACATTTGCCGCAACTGCATCGCTATTGCCTCAATTACAAGCTCCAGATAGCGATATAAAAGCTTCGCAAAGAGAAGTAGCATGGATAGGTAAGTGTAGTTTTACATTTATGCCTTTATAAAAAACCATTTACGTTAATTGTACAGTGTTTGCTTTCTCCTTATAGCTTCGATATTTGTGATAGTAGTGCCGTTTGCCAGCATTTTTTCTGGATTTATAATGGAAAGATTTGGGAGGTTAAATGCCGTTAAATTAGCTATAATTCCTTCCATTGTTAGCTGTACCTTAATTTCTTTAGCAAATAATGTAGAAATGGTAATAGGAGGAAGATTTTTTATGGGAATAGGAGCAGGTAAATTATTAAACTATTGATTATTTTTTTTTCTCATAAAACATAATTACTGAAATTTAAAAAAAAAAAATTCAGCCCTAGGAACAAATCCTGCTGTGGTGTACATTACGGAGGTTGCTTCTCCAGAGTACAGAGGGGCTTTAGTTTCAGCTGGACCAACTCTTTCCTCATTAGGTATGATGTTGGGATACGCTTTCGGTGCATTTTTACCGTGGAGACTGGTTTCGTGGATCAACATAGCATACTGCCTCATTCCTGTATTTTTAATTATGGTGCTTCGGGTACCGGAAAGCCCCGTTTGGTTGGTTTCTAAAAACAGAATAGATTTAGCCAAACAAAGCTTGATGTGGATCAATAGATGGGAGGATGAAAGTACACGTGTAAGTTAGTCTATACTTTTTAAACTTTGAATTCATATTATTCGAGCTAACAAGGCAAGCTAATCGATAGATAATATAACGGTTAACGGGAAATCATTAAGTTTTAATGTCCTTTCGATTTTTATCTCTGAAAGGTAATGGATATGTGGATAATGCAAACTTTTTATTAATTTTTGTAGGAGAAAAACGTCGAGAAAGATTTGAAAGCTTTAATGATGGATAGAGATGAGAAACGAGCAGAAGCAGAAGTTGACGGAAGAATTCCAGTTTGGAGTAAATTTTCAGGGTTGCTCAAACCTACTGGATACAAGCCACTGATAATAATGATAGTATTGTTCACCTTCCAGCAGTATACTGGAGTTTACATAACAACATTTTATGCTGTCCAATTTTTCAAAGTAATTTTTTCACTTGTACATTAAAATGACAAATGCCATTATTTATAATAATTTTGATAATATTTTGATTACAGGATGCAGGGGCCTCCATGAATCCATTCCACGCTTCCATTTTAATTGGTCTCACTAGATTTGTCATGTCTGTAGTTACTGTGTTCCTACTTAAAAAATTTGGACGTCGTCCTCTCTGTATCACGAGTTGTATAGGCATGGCAGTTTTCATGGGTATTTCCGGCTACTTTTCTTACCAAGTCTCTTTAACAGGTGTTTATTTTAATCTTGAATAATTCAGTGGTTTAATTTTCGAAAAAAAAAAAAAAGTTAATAAATAAATAAAAATGTATTTTTCTTTTTTTTTAAAGGTGAAGGCTCGATGATACCGGTCTACTCGATTTTACTTTACGTTTGCTTTTGTATGATAGGACTGCTTAGTTTACCTTGGACAATGGCTGCTGAAGTCTTTCCAACTGAAATTAGGGAGTGCGTATCAGAATTTTAATTAATTTTTTCTTATACGCAAGGTCAATAAATAAAAATTTTCTCTTTTTTTTCAAAAGGTTAGCACACGGTTTAGTAATAGCAGGTGCTCATATCGTGATGTTCATATCAATACAAACTTATCACGAGATGTCAGAATTTTTCGGCGGCCACGATGGTCTTCAATGGTTTTTCGCCGTGATGTCTATTTTAGCCCTAGTATTCGTCTTCTTCTTTCTTCCAGAAACTCACGGAAAGACATTATTTGAAATCGAACATTACTTCCAAAAACATCTCATTTATGCGAAAGATAAAATTATTTTTGAAGACGACGAAGACGACAGCAATCAAAACAATATTAGAAAGAGGAATTACGAAGCAAATATTAAAACGGCAGAACAAACAAAGCCTATAGACAGAAAATATAGCGTGAGAAATGTAGAAATTCTCGCAGCTCTTCCGGAAAATCTTAATGAATATGACACTTTAATTAAACAAAACGAGGAAAAATATCCGTCAATTGTTCAGAATAATGACAAAGATTCTAAATTTGGAAATTATGATTTAACAAAGATCGAATATATCGATAAAAGTGTCGTAGATCTAGACAGACTTTGATTATTGCGATGATTAGTGACAGAGATGATTTATTTTTTTAAAACACTATTTAACATTGCAACTTTAAAAGTGGCCAGTTCTGACATTGTCTGGTTTTATGTAGGTTTAAAGTAAACGACAAAAATATATTTTGTTATATATTTTTTAGCTGGTTTTTTGAAGCTCAATTCTATAACAAGATTAATATATTTAATAGCTGATTTATTTTTTTATCTAGATATCCTGACAAAATTAACATCTTTTGTGTAAGGGATATATTCATAATAACCGCTTAAATGTTTCTAAGCAAAGAAAACTTCAAAAATTATTTTAAATTATCAAATTGAATTCAAAACCGATTTTATGCAAGAACTTTTACACTGTATATTCCATTTCAGGGTGCACATAATAACCATACTTTCAACAATTTCTGATTTCCCCTTTTTTTAAATCTCATAAAATGGGCATTCTTAAAAGATTTTAGATATTTTTATAAATTTTTCCAACCATATTAAATAATGCATTATTTAGTGTCAAATGCATCCTTGATATATGCATGGATCCCTTTTTAATGTTTATATTATTTTAAAACATTAAAACATAACGCAGATCACATAAGGTGGTTTTCTCTTTAATAAAAGGCCTTTTTAGTTCAAGTTTCTCCCATAAAATAGATCCTACTTCCTACAAGAAGATTGTTCCCAACCTGGATAAACCGACAAATAAGAACTTCTATCCAGAAATGGTATGCTTTATTGCTTTATATATTTTCTTTTAGTAACACATCATCAAAAATGTTTCAGTTGATCCTAAAACAATAATAATTTTCAGAATTTGTACAACACTATGAGCAGGATTTGTAACACTTTGATACATCTGTATTTACCTACAGTATAAAGCGGTATTATGTCATTAACATGTTGAAAACAAAAGCAATATTTTTTTAAGCATGTTCTTATGTGCCTCTCCATGAAAAGGACTTACTAGAAGCCACAAGTTACAAGAAAATGTGTAAATATATCCTGCTGATGCAAAGATTAAGAAGTGGTTCTTATGTTAGATTCATAATTTGATCATATCAAATAAGATTACTTACTAGATCTTGAGTATCATTTTGACACCACACAAAAAATTTTTGCCAAAAGTATTTTAAACCTACAACCATAATCACACTTTTGACAATAGCATGACTTTGAAAAACGTACCTTTCCGTTGATGAAACCAACAATTTTTCAAAACCTTATTGTTATTTTGCCCATTATCCTAAATCGTAAACAAACCATCCTCCGTATTCTATTCACACAACAACCGCCATTGTAACTAAATAGTATTATAAACTTTTGCCGCTAGGAGGCGTTTCGAACATACCTCTTACTTTCCTTTGTCAACGTACAAGCAAGCACGTGATTAATGACATTGGAAAAATGGAAAAAATGGAGTGTTATATTTATTTTTGTTGTGCGAATTTTAAAGAGAAGTACCGGTAATTTTAATAAGCAGCAAATGCTGTTATTAATATGAAGTTTGCAGTCTTCTCGGTTGTTTGCAATAAAATCAGGATAAAAAAGTTTTGTAAGTATTTTTTTAATCTTATACCTCGTAGCTCATAGACCCATTTTTTTTAAAAAAGGAATGATTATCCATAGCAATCAGAAATGAACCTTGTAACATTAAGTATAATATTCAGATTTATTTTATGTTTTGTCGTATAAATGTTTGATACAATGCAAAGGGTTCCTTTGAACTAATAAAGTCCCAGATAGCAAAGTCTATCCAGTTCCGAGAACGTCTTCAGGACGTCTATCATGAGGATATTTACTGGACGTCCATAGGATTTAGCTATGTATGCACTGATCCAAAAAGAATCCTTTGGACGTCCTATGAATATCCCATGGATTTGGATATTCTGTGGATATCTAATCAGCAATCACAGGATGTCCAAACGATTGAAAATGCTATCTGGAGTATAAAATAACATTTATATGCTTTTTTTTTTTGCTCAAAAAATTTATATATTGCAGCTCCCTTTCCCCTCCCCACAAAGTAACAGTTGATAATTTAATTTTTTTTTTTTTTTTTGCTTTAAGAGTAAGATGCTTTTTAAACAAATAACTACCAATAAAAAAATAAATATATATACAAAAGTAACCTAAAGATATACAAAAAGTATTCTAATATATTGCATCTTCTAAAAAAAAATTATTATTTTGCAAATAAATTTAATTGCAGGTCTATTGGTTCTAAACAAATATATTGCTTTTTGATTTCAAGTCTTTGACGAAAAGCTCTTACTCTTAAAAAAAAATTTTGATAATGAATTTACAACAGAGATATTTTGTTTTTAAACATGATACATCACATTGGTAACACATTTAAAGATATCCTTTTTTGCTCCTTATTTGTTAATGATGACTTTTACCTAATGGTGAATGAGCAGCACTTGTCTGAATGTTGTCGAACTTGGTAGTGGGCTGGACAACTTGATTTTCCGACGGGCCGATTTCTCTTTTAAATAAATTCCTCCTGTCGTAATTTGACCGCTCGATTTCGCTCTCCAACAACTGGAAAATATAAAACAGGATCATTATTTCAAGGAAGCCGTATATTAGTGTTTTACGGCTGTAATAAAAAAAGTTTTCAATTAGTCAAATTGGGTTTTTAGGTCTAAAATGCGTAAAAAAAAAAAAAAAAAAAAATTTCATTGCCTTTTTGACCTAATGAGTGTGCTGTAAGTTTTTAAAGGAGACCTCGGATTTATTACATTCCAGATTTCAGTTAAGGTGGAAAATACAGAGTTGTTTTTGTAATTGTGCTTGATATTCGGTTAATAAAATAATTTGCAGTTTTCATTTTGCTCGTTGATTTCAAAATGCTTATTTTTTTATTTCTTAATGTAAGGAAACGTCGCATTAGAAATCATTTTCAATTCGTCTAGAAAACTTTTATTTGTGGCAAAAGTCAAGTTTCAACTGTTACGTTGTTTTCAGTCTCTTAATTTTGAGAAGAAATTAATTGGGAAATTAAAAGAGAAAAATTTTATTAGTTATAAATGTTAAATGCATACTTTGCGTAACTGCATTCACAATGCTGCAATAGTGCAGATGAATTCCTTTCAACGTCCTACGGATACCCAATGGATTTGGATATCTTGTGGATATCTAATGGACAATCCACAGGATGTCGAATGAATTGAAAATAGAGTGTACCAGACTTTTTTAAAAAAATTTCTTTTTTTAATAAAAAAATGAAAAAAATGATAGCGTTTCTCGATTTGCCGGTAATTACTAGTGTTATTAAAAAGAACAAGTTTCAGCATGAAAGGAATTACTAAAAAAATTATTAACAGATGAAGGTGTTCGATTATTGGAAAATCAATTTATTTTTTAATATAAACTTTTTTTTTCATAGTTTCCTTCTCTTACAAAGTTTAATGTGCTAGGGAGGGAATATATCCTACATCTGATGTAATTTTTGAAGGGGGGAGGGTGGCCCAGATAGCAAAGTCTATCCAGTCCCAAGGACGTCTTCAGGACGCCATGAGGATATTTACTGGACATCCATTGGATTTTCCTATGTCCGCACTTATCCAGAAAGCGTCCTTTCAACGTCCTACGGATATCCAATGGATTTGGATATCTTGTGGATATCTAATGGACAATCCACAGGATGTCGAATGGATTGAAAATGCTACCTGGGGGTACATGTGTCATGTTCACTTTTGTTGCAACGGTGGGAGGGGGTCGAAGTTGGTTCATTTCATGCTGAAGTAATATTTGAGTGACCCTTTAATAACATCCAAAAACTGAACGAGCTATTTAAATTTGAGTTTGCTTTAATAGTTGCTTTAAGTTTAATTATTTTTTGGACCAGCTCCTGAAATTGAATAATATTTTTTAAAATAAATGTTTCGGGTTCTAAACAATAAACAATGTTTTTTTAACGAAATTTTGTCCGATTTTAAAAAAATCGGACAAAAGGGGCTGGTCTATTTCAAAACCCTGACGTTTCAGAACCCCGATCGGGGTTTTGAAACGTCAGGGTTATGATTTCGGGGGTTTCTTTTTTTTTAATTAAATAATTTTAAATTAATTTAAGTTTCGTGGTTTCGAAAATGAAGCAAAATTATGAATTATTTTAATTTTCAAAACCTCGACGAAATCGGGGATTTGCAAATTTTAATTTTAATTTTTTTTTAATTATTTAAAACATAACTTTAATCTTGAAAATCCCCGCTATATGTCCCCAGAAACAACCAAAGAGATATTCAAAAAAAAATTATATAGAAATTTTGTACGCATTTTGTACCGAAATGTACCACAAAGGAAAAATTTTGTACCGACCCGGTTTTCCGGGAAAATAGAATCAAAGTGGGTGGTTCCCGGGACATGCTTTTCCACCCACATCGCCCAAACTGAATTTCAACAATTGTACCAGTTAGAGCTCATTTTGTACCGAAATGTACCACCGATAAAAAATTTTGTACCATAACGGTTTCCCGGAAAATTCGAATTCCTGTGGGTGGATCCAGAGACACAAAACAACCCAGTACCGGCTACCAAATTTTAAATGATGTCATTCGAAAGTAAACATTTTGTACCGAATTGTACCGTCAAAAAAAATTTTGTACCTTTACCTATGCCCGGGAAAATGAACCTCCGGAAAATGCGCGATATCCACAATTTTGGATTGTTCTGGGGACATGCTTTAATGATTTTTGAAATATCAAAAATTTTTCGATGCAGTCGCCATCACCTCATTTTGCACCGAATCGTACCTAACCCACATTTTTTTGTACCGACCCGGAAAAGCCGGAAAAAATCATTTTCCGATCCATAGAATGAGATTATACGAGTGCTTCCATATGTAAAAAATTAAAATTAAAATTTTTTACTTTTTTTTCACGGAATCCTATTCTACTCATTTTGTACCGAATCGTACGTTATTTAACTTTTTTTGTACCGATCCGGAAAAAATGTGGGTTAGGTACGATTCGGTGCAAAATGAGGTGATGGCGACTGCATCGAAAAATTTTTGATATTTCAAAAATCATTAAAGCATGTCCCCAGAACAATCCAAAATTGTGGATATCGCGCATTTTCCGGAGGTTCATTTTCCCGGGCATAGGTAAAGGTACAAAATTTTTTTTGACGGTACAATTCGGTACAAAATGTTTACTTTCGAATGACATCATTTAAAATTTGGTAGCCGGTACTGGGTTGTTTTGTGTCTCTGGATCCACCCACAGGAATTCGAATTTTCCGGGAAACCGTTATGGTACAAAATTTTTTATCGGTGGTACATTTCGGTACAAAATGAGCTCTAACTGGTACAATTGTTGAAATTCAGTTTGGGCGATGTGGGTGGAAAAGCATGTCCCGGGAACCACCCACTTTGATTCTATTTTCCCGGAAAACCGGGTCGGTACAAAATTTTTCCTTTGTGGTACATTTCGGTACAAAATGCGTACAAAATTTCTATATAATTTTTTTTTGAATATCTCTTTGGTTGTTTCTGGGGACATAAAGTTCAAAACGCACGGGAATCCAGAAAAAAAAAAAAAAAAAAAAAAAACAAGTTTTAAAAATACGATTTCGTTATTATATTAATAAGTTTCGTAGTATTTCTTTTGAACCTGAACTATACAATTATAACAATTGAAAATAAACAAGGGCCAAATTGCCCACAAGGGCCTGGCAACGGCAGCAAGTCGTCGGTATGACCATCCCATCATCATATAGTCTTTGGACAGTCACCAGTTTGCTGGCACAAGAGGCTGCACAGCAGATGGTGGCACGTGAAGGCCATCCTCGTGGCTTGGGAGGACAAACAAATATAGCAAGCGACCCTGTCATCGGCGACATTGCTGTCATCTTTGAGGTTTTCAACGGCCTGCAGCAGAGCACTGTGCTGCATAGCCAGTTCTTCCATTTGTTTGTGCCCTTGTGTGCGATTTGGACCGTGTTTATTTTCAATTGTTATAATAGTATAGTATAGTTCAGGTTCAAAAGAAATACTACGAAACTTATTAATATAATAACGAAATCGTTTTTTTAAAACTTGTTTTCCTTTATTTTCTGGATTGCCGTACTTTTCGTGGATTTTCAAGATTACAGTTATTTTTTAAATAATTAAAAAAAAAAAAATTAAAATTAAAATTTGCAAATCCCCGATTTTGTCGAGGCTTTGAAAATTACAATAATTAATAATTTTGTTTCATTTTCAAAACCACGAAATTTAAATTAATTTAAAATTATTTAATTAAAAAAAAGAAACCCCCGAAATCATAACCCTGAGGGGCTGATGATTTGCTGATCGGGAATATGCGAGTAGGTTGGCAAATCTGTCTGGTATGTAAGAGCTGCAAGAAAATAAGTGTTACTTCCTACCACTGTGGAAAAGAAAATACTGAATACTATTCTACTTTTCACAAAAGCATTTTTAGATTTCGGAGGATTGTGTAAAAAAAAAAAAAAAAGTAACTTTATATAGTTTAAAGTATGCCACTTATACTTTTTTTAAGGGCTATTAGTCAGAAAAGAGTACTTTTCTTTTTCTTTTTGAGGCGTTTTACAGGCGAATCGTTTTACAGGCTCGGCTGTTTTCGCTCTCCACAAAAATCATCCGCGGTATATCCTTCCTACCACCAAACCGATAAAATGCTATTTATGAATTTTTTTTCAAAATATTTTTTGAGTATCAGTATCCTCTTTCACTTCCAAAAGATACAAACTCTTATGTTTGAATAATTGTCTTTTTTTTTTTTAAATATCTTCAAAAAAATATTTTGGCGTGCTGCCCTCACCCTTTCCTTTTTCATCTAATTGTGTCGTAGTTACGCATATATGTCCAAGATTTACGCTTCCTCCCCTTGCAAATTCCTATAGTAATCATTGAAATAAAATATATTTTATTCTTTTGACCCGGTATATGATTACTCTATAGGTGTGAAGAGAAAGCAAAGTGGGCCTTTATTTAGAAAAGAACAAAATTTGAAAAGTAGTAGTTGAAGACTTAATGGAAATAGCGGCGTAATTCAATCTCGTCTTGTTGGCACTTATTTCTCACGTTTACCTTTTATAAAAAAAAAAATCAATGTAAACAAAAAGAAAAGCAGCGGAATTACGCCACTATTCCCGTTAAGTCTTCAGTTACAGAAATCTAGTCCTATTTTTTAAAAATTTAAAATTTTTGTCCTTTAGGCATGCTCTTTCGATAAAGAAACTTTTTCTAAAATATTGTAATAAAAGTATTGCACGAATATTTTTTTAAACTAATTTTTGCCATTTAATCTTACTTACATCTTTTAACATTTCTCTAAGTTTATCCAGTCTATCGTCCTGGCTTCTGGTCGGTAACCATCTAGATGTGACACAGCTTACTGCTATTAAAACTACCAATAATGTTATCGCCGCTTTCTTCATTTTTAATTTGACTGCAAAAATGTATTAAATATTTTTTAGAAATCCGTATTTAAAGGATTTTGGAAAATTTCTGTCGAGTTTTTAATACTCGTCGAACGTTATAAAACAAGGTCGAAGAGGATTTTTATATTACAAATTTTTTTTATGAATGTATTTTTACATTGTTCAGACTGTTATAAAATTTGATTTTATGTCCTAATAAAATAAAATATACGGGAAAATATATTTAATAATTGCCTCGTGTCTCGAGGATTTTTTAACGAGCCCAAGAAAAACCGTTGGCGAAGGCAATTTTGAAAAACGTTTTTGCAAGTATGTGCAAGTTTTATTTGCCATTTTTTTTTTTAAAGTTTTGGTTTTATGTGTTTATTTGCAATTCTAAATTTTCGAAATATTTTTAGGGGTGCTTGTTTTTTTTAGTAAAAAAATGTAAATTAATTTTTTTCTTTGGGATTGAAAATTTTTTTATTTTTTTATTATTTTTTTTTTTTACCTTTTTTAGTTTAATTGAATATGTAAAAATATATCTTAACACAGATGACCACACACACGTATTAGTATAACCTAACTAATATTGCTTTTCACTGTTCTATCATAACTGAATTACGGAAGACTTGCAAAGGAGCTTTTATACTTTACCATGCGGTTACGTCATCGAATCCGGGAATTTCGACCTTATGAATAGGATTATACAGCGCAAGATTTTTCGTCTAGACTTTCTGGTGATTTTTTCGTTTTTTTCTCATTTGCGAAACATTTTTAAGATAATGAATGAGTTGAAAATTTTTTGGGAGGAAATTCGGGACAAGAAATTAGTAGTTAAGAGAGCCACAGTCACCACTCCCATTTTTTTTAACGCTTTGAATAATAAATTACCTAGATAACTTCGTTTTAACGCAATTAAAAAATCTAATCATCATTTTAAAGGCTCTTTTTCTTTGGACTGTTTCTTTTTTTTTTTTTTTTTTTTTAATTTTCTTTTTAATTACCCTGAATAAAGATATAAAGGGTTTTAATTAACAGATTTAGAGACTGTTTACGTAGCTTTTCCTTTTATAGCGAAAAAAGGCTTCGAGATTATTTTCCTAAAACGAAGGATCAAGATTTATGTGCGTAATTCGTAAGGATGGGAGTTGACTCCGGGGATCGCTGCGAATACCATAGAATTTTCAAACATCTCAACATGTCGCAGATAAGCTGAGATTTGTAAGTCAGAGTGGGAAATCTGGCGCCACTTTTCTAAATGGAAGTCCAGATGTGACGTCACGGATGCTGTATGCAAAATAGGCATTAGTAGTTATTCCAAACTCATATTTAACTCATTAATTATACATTTTTATTAATTATTATTTTGGGTTCCCGGGAATTAAGTTTTGGAAAAAATAATTTTTCATATTATTTAAAAAATTTAGTGGATTAAAATATATAACACGTCTCTCTTGGTGCAATTTAAAGCACTGCGTACAGGTCTTAAGCGCACACATTCTTGCAGCTAGTTTATTTATATATCCTTTTTGCCGGAATCTATTGCTTATTGAAAATTATGAGAAACTTTGGCTTTCAGAAAACCCATTATCTATCTATTTCTTGTTAACTGATGCCAAGGACCTTTACATCTTTTCGAATTTTTTTTTTTTTTTTTCGAACTTGGAAGATTTATCTTAAACGTATGAAAACCTAAGTAACCTAAAAAAAACATTGAGTTATAAGCAAGATAAACCTAATTTATTGGTTAAAATACAGTTTGGTAAAATATTTTAACTAATTTAATTTCAGTATTTTTCCCACAAAGTTGGACAAAAGCTGAAAAATATTCGGTGTCATGTTCTATAGCCATCCTACACGTTAAATTCAAAAGCCCTTCTGAGTTTTCTTTTCTTTTTTTTAAAAATATATATTTAGCTTACTACCGGGATAAAAGTTCATTTCTCATGGATGGAATGGGGAAAAAAAACAATAAAAGGAACAATGCTGAAATTACCGGTTTGTTGAGCACTAAAAACGAAGTTTTTATACTGCGATTTGCTAAGCATACTTTTTCATGCTGACATTATTCGTCGCTGAAATCCAAAACGAACTATCTACCATCAAATTTTGTAATTTCAACGTCAACACGAATATAATTTTCATTCGGAGTTATGTGTTCATTTTATGCGAAGAAAAAAGCGATTTATGGTTTATTGGAACGAAGGTATTTTACAATATTTGTTTACATTATTTGTAATCGGTTAAAACAATAGCGGATCACAAAATGACGGTTATAACGTTTTTATAAAAAAAAACTTGAACGGTCTTTTTCCTGTGTTTTTCGTCCTCTTCAGTGGCGCCGTAACGGCTTTATTTTCTTTTCTTTTTTGTTGTTATCAAATTTGTAAAGGGAAAAAAAAGTTAGATTCTTGATAGATGGCACTGCCCACTAAATTCCGGACCAAACCTTCGATCTCTTATCTTCTAATAAGTTTTTTCTATACCCTTTACCAGGGCCGGTTTTAAGATTTCGGTTTTTTTGTGCAGTTTTCATGTTTTATGCCTAATAATATTGATTAAAAAGGAATTTGGAAGTAAGGGGAACATCACAAATCCCCGACGCACGTAAGCACGAAACCCGATTTCGGGGATATGTACACGAAAAGTTTCGGGGATTTGTTCAGAGGGGTATTTAATTAATTTAATTAAATAAATAATTAATTTTTACGTTCGTGCACAAATCCCCGAAAGTTTCGGCGATTTGTTCAGAGGGGTTTTAAATTAATTTCCATTTAAAAAAGGAAAAAAAATTAAAATAAATTGAAATATAAAGTAATTTATTTCAGCGTACGTAAGCACGAAACTAATAACACAATTTTTTACCATAGTAAGTAAACACAGTTTTTTTTATAATAAGGGCCATTCATATTTACGTTTAAATAATCACCTGATGATAACTCGAGACGCTCGAACCACAACCAACTCAGCCACGGCGCCCCGTTGGCAGACCGCGGAGGGAACCACAACCACCTCAGCCACGGCGCCCCGTTGGTAGACCGCGGAGGGAACCACAACCGCCTCTGCCAAGGCGCCCCGTTGGTAGACCTCGGAGGGATCAGCAAACTCCAGCTCCTCCAGGACCCCAGGCCCAGCATCCGCTTCCAGCTCCTGCAGGATCCCAAGATCCAAGTCCTGCTTGGGTTTGGGCTGTAAAAATTTTGGGGCCGGAGGAAAGGATCCCAGCCGCAGAGCTTCATTGGCAGCGCCGAAAACTGGCAGGGGATGTAGTACTGGTGGAAGCAGCAACGGAGGTCGGAACTGGCGATGTGGTTTGCACTGTCTGCCTCCTCAGTGCAATCATTCGCCTAGCCGTACCGTGCTTCCACCGCCTTACTTGAGGACCCTGCGCAGCAGCCCTCGCGACAGCAGTTGTGTTTTATGAAGACGGGGGGCAAAAGCCCGTAACATGCTGGGTGTGCAGATGCCTCGTCTCAGGTCTCATAAGATATTTTTAAACTTTCATGTCATTTATAATTTTACTAAGGTCCACGTGTTTCACATTTAACCAATGTCCCCTCTTACATATTTGCAATAAATTGCTTTATATTTCAATTTATTTTAATTTTTTTTTCCATTTTTAAATGGAAATTAATTTAAAACCCCTCTGAACAAATCGCCGAAATTTTCGCGGATTTGTGCACGAACGTAAAAATTAATTATTTATTTAATTAAATTAATTAAATACCCCTCTGAACAAATCCCCGAAACTTTTCGTGTACATATCCCCGAAATCGGGTTTCGTGCTTCTGCGCGTCGGGGATATAATACGGACCCGAAGTAAGGACTTAAGGTTTTGGTTTTTTTTTTTTTTTCAATGAGAAAAATATTCGACACAAGAAAATGAAACTTATATTTTATATTTTTATACTTTTTTTTTCTACATCACAAAAATAATATAAATAGTTCTACCTATACAGTTTAATAGGCGAAAATTTATCTTTTTTAATCTTTATTTTATTTTTTATTTATTTATTTCTTTAAAATTAAAAACAAACGTTAGATAAACACTTTTTTTTCTATCCATTTTTTTAAAACTTTTTTTTTCACATTTTCTTCCATTTTTTTAAAAGTTTATACAAACAAGATGACAGACAAAAAAAATCGAGGGAAAAAATCGTTTATCCGTCCGATAACCTGTGTTACTGATTTTTTTTTTTAGAAAATCATGCGTTACATTAAATAAAATAAAATAAAATTATAGTCGACATTTTCAGAAAAAACCTCTTTGTGATTAGTCGCAGTAATGGCAAGCAAGTCAATCGTTTTCTAAAAAATTGGAATAGACTTGCGATCTCTGATATGCAACGCAACAATACCCGTTTAAATGATTCATCTCAACCGTTGGGACAGCAAATTAAAAAAAAAGAAAAAAGTAACAGCCGTCACAACCATATCTTTAATCGAGTATTATATAAAAGCAAATGAGTACAATTTTTTTTCCCCATGGTTTCAAAATTTTGAAGTGAATTCTATAAAAATGACTAACTCAATTTTATTCCACCCCTAACCTTGTATTTACGGAGTTATTAATTAATTTTGTTTTGAAACAAATCCTGCACATTTAAAAAGTTTTACATATTTTCTCGACTAGATTCATTTCACGCTTTATACATTTTTTTTTTTAAATCTTTATTCTATCTACAATTTTCCTTTTTGCGTGGTGAAGAGAAAAAGAAATCAGAAAATGATTCAGCGATGATCGTTTAAGGCTTCAAAGGCGTAGGCGCGACATGTAAAAGAAAATCATACAGTTATTTTTATCTGATTTTTTTTTGGATTTTTTTTTTTTTTGCGATACTGTAGACGCCATGGCTGCTTCTCATCCCTAAGCGACTGTAAAAAGATTTATTAAGCTGACCGAAAATGATCGAAAACACTAACACTAAATTTTAATATCATTAATAAAACAAAGTTCCTATATCGTTGTAATTTACATTTACACTCATATATAAGTCTATATGACAATATCATTTACATAAGCTAAAAGTCATTTTAGCTAAATTACATTTTTTTTTTCATTTCCAGCTCAAATAAAACTATTTTTTTTTTCGTGCAGTTCTGTCTTTTTTTGAATGGAATGAATATGCGTTCACATTTAATGGGATCACTGGTTGAAATTCTACATCGTTTCACATTCTACCGAAGAAAAAAAAAAGCACTTGGCACTCCATTAGTATTTCAAAAATCGGCAGAACTGTTTCATTTATTTAATTATTTATTTATTTATTTATTTATTTACTTATATTTATTACATTTTTATTCTCTTTCTTTAAATTTCAAGAAACAAAACAATAACAAAAACCCCGATTGCAATGGATTCCTTAATCCGCTGATGATTAATTTTAATCCAAAGGCAATTAAACAGAACATTTTACTTGTTTTGGTTTCTAGCTCAAGATTTGGTAATTCAGCCGGCAAAACCTAAATTTTTTTTAAAAAAATATAAAAAGCATGGAGAGCGGATACGCAAAGTCAAAATATTATTTTTTTTAAGATTTTTTGTTTTCTTTTAATGAAATAAAGGAAAGGGGATGAAATGAGTATAAGATGCATGTATTTATTTTCCAATTGCATCTCTCTAAATCTAAGCGCCTTTGTTTCCAGTTTCTGGTGCTGCTGCTGCTGCTGGCGCTGGGACTCCTTGAACAGGGATATTTTGGGGTGGTGGGTACATCATTTGCGGTTGTTGATTTTCCGGCATGAATTTGGCTGTAAAAATACCCATATATACATTAATTATCAATTCGAAAAGGGAAATTTGGAAAATATAAACATATTTTTATAAACATATCCTTATAAACATATTCTTATAAGCGAAATGTGATTGTTCATTTTATCTTTTCACAGAAAATTATTTAAAACGATTGGAACTGCTACAATGAATGAAAATTTGGTCGAGATCTAGTGAATTTGTAAATGGCATACGCTCGACTTGAAATGTCAAACGATAGAGCTTTTTCCATGAATGGCGCCAATAAAATATTTCCTACGCTGTTTTTGAACAAAAAAAAAAAAAAATAAATGGGATAGATGTATTTTTTGTTATCGATTCTTCATTTGCTTTCGCAACGTAGTTCGCTGTCTATTTTAGAGAATTTCTTTTTCATATCCGCAATTTTTCCTCAACCGAGAGTGTAATTTTTTATGTCATTTTTTCGCCGTTGCAGTCGCCTTTCTTGTCTAGAAAAATCAGAGAAGAGTTTCTTGTGATTCAGATCGGAATCATCGCAATCGCTTTTTTTTTTTTTTTTTTTTTTTACATATCCGAGCTCCGGAGGTCAAGTGACCTATCTCCATCATAAATATGATTGGAAATCGTCTCTTTTGATTGTTTTTAAAATTTATGTCACATCACGCTTATCCGCTCATGTTGAAGTAGTGATCACATGATTTTGGAACCCTCAAAACAGACGTATCTCCAAGCAAATTTTTGTTGGAGATGCACGTCAGTTGACCTCCGGAGCACGGATTCTTTAAAGGCAGACAATTCTGTACTAGACAGGCCAACTGAGCTGTGTCCGTCACAATCGTGCATGGAGATATACTCTTTTGAACCGCTGCTTGAACAGGAGAACTGTTTTTTCCGATTTTTCTTAACTAGGGGAGCTGATAAACTAATACCCCGATCTGAATGCCATATAGTTTTCCTTAAAACACGTTGACTAATTCTGTACTAAGCAGGTCAACTGAGCTATGTCCATCACAGTCGTGCATGGAGATACACTCTTTTGAACCGCTGCCTGAACCGGTTTTAAGCTGCAACGGTTCAAAAGAGTGTATCACCATGCACGATTGTGATGGACATAGTTCAGTTAGACCTGCCTAGTACAGAATTACTCAATCTTTTTTAAGGAAGAAATCTACATCACATTCAGATCGGGGTATTAGTTTATCAGTTCCCCTAGTTAAGAAAAATCGGAAAAAACAGTTCTTACTACTAGTAATTCCACTAAGAATTCTGCACTAGGCAGGTCAACTGAGCTAAGTCCATCATAATCGTGCATGGAGATACACGCTTTTGAACCGCTGACTGAACCGGTTTTGAGCTGCAACGGTTCAAAAGAGTGTATCTCCATGCACGAGTGTGATGGGCATAGCTCGGTTGATACAGAATTACTCAATCTGCTTCAAGAAAAACTACATCACATTCAGATCGGGGTGCTAGTTTATTAGTTCCCCTAGCTAAGAAAAACAGGAAAAAACAGTTCTCCTGTTCAGCATCAGCTATACGATCATCCTCAAATCAAAAACAGTCAGTAGAAACTTGATGCATTAAGTTTTATGATACGGTCGATTGTGTAATTTACAGCTGAGTTTAATCTTCGGTTTCAAGGATGTCTCTGTGGATGCAAGATTCGGTGTATAATTGCATAAAGCAGCAGGCAATGAGAGAGGTTCTTTTGGCAAAGGATTAGTAAAAAGCAAAAAAAAAAAAAAATTTTCCACTTCTCTCCGCATAGAACTCATGCAAAAATAAGTCATTCTCGCTATCATTTCTTAGCATAGTATTTGCATGGAGATCGTTTAAGAGGAATCTGACAGATTATTTCGTGTAAATAAAAATTAAAGCAAAATAAATGTACCGGTGCATGCAATTAAGAAAAATAAAGTGCAGTTCCAATCTTTCCAGATTTCCACTTTCAGATAAAATGAAGCTTAAAAACGTTTTCATATAAATCAGTTTCCAGGACCGTAGCGAAGAAAAGGTCAAGGGGTGCTTGAAAGGAGCCTACACAGTAAAAAATTTTATGTTAAAATTGACACAAATTGTATGTCCAAATCGGTCTACATAAATATTTTGTTAAGAAAAATAACACAATTGTTTTGTTTAATGTTCTGCGTCCATTAACGATTGTCATTTTTTTGCTGTTTACAAACTAGTTTTGTTGATTTTTTAACATAATAACTTAACATAGACTTTATGTAGACCGTTTTTAACATATTTACATAATATTTTTTACTGTGTATAGACCTCCCTTGAATTTGTTTCGGCCCGTATATATTTCCTATCCGTGTATTAAACGAGATCATTTGAAGCCCCCTCTAGCCTCTCTGTCCGCTTACGGGCCTGTCAGTTTTATATTGTTATACATCACAGACTTTAACTAAATAATACAATCAGTTTTTATATGTTGTTAAAATCGAAACATTGAATTATTTATAAATAACTGATTGCTTTATTTCCATCGCCCTACTTATGGCCGATCGGTAAGATTTTAATTTCCCAATAAAAAGCTCCTTTTCTACCATAGATCATTTCCCTCTACAAGCCTTTCAATATTTTTTGCACACAAAGACCCACGCGCTTCGTCTCTTTTTCTCAGAAAAGGAGACGAAGTTTTACAGTAAGAACGTATGACAACAATATCTAAAACATTTACTAATTTATATGTATATGTATATATATTATACGAAAATAAAACAATCATTAGCTAAAAATTAAGAGAAAGATGAAAATTATATATGGAAAAAAAAAAAAAAAAAAAAAAAAAAAAAAAAACAGATAGAAAGAGACAGAGACACTAAGCACCGTTTAGTTTTTCCCCTTTTCTTTGTGGTTAAAATTTTTTTCCCCGTTGATTTCGTCCAAAATGGCTATCTCTCGTTTTTGATTGATATTTTTATGAAGAAAATAGTTTGTTAAGAAAAAGAAAATTCGGTAGCGTCACCTGCTTTGTACATTGCGTCACACAGCATTCGAGAGTTAGCAGCATGCAAAAGGGATTTATGCACATCTTATCTCGAAGACGCTTACCGATTTTTAACTTTTTCGAAAAAAAATTACATCGCCATTTTCTATTTACGTACCGTATAGACAGTAGACTATTAAGAATAGTGAAGAGTATACACATCGATCCTACAAGATAGGATCACGCTTGAAAAAAAAATGTTTTTAACAATCGTGACGTTTAGTGTACATTTCTGTAATTTTTTTTTTCCAAGCGAATCCTTTTTTAAAATGCTAAAAAGGCACATATATTCAACATAAATTGTTTTTTGATCTAACCTTTGAATCATTTTCTTCATAAAAACTTTGATATTTCACTATTATACTAAACATGAGTTACATGAGTTTGGCTAAAAGAAAAAAAAAATAAAACAGATGGCGTCATTTTCTTTTGTAAAATTTGTTAGTTTCATTCTAATATTCATAAATAAGCGTACAGAAAGCTTTTTGCCGAAAAAGCTTGCAAAGGATAAACAGTAATAGAAACTTTCTGCACACCTTACAATCATTTGTTTTATAAAAAGGAATAAGGCATCATGGCATCATGACATCATGGCATCAAAAAAAAAAACGGGTTTTTAGCGACCTCCGGTTAAAGTTTTATTCGTGTAAATTTTCAGAAAAGCAGAAAAAAAAGAGCGAGCGAGCGAGCGAGCGAGCCAGAAAAAAAAAGTAGGAAAAGAAAAAGAAGGTAACCAAACAGACCAGGAACGAATAACATTTAACCCAAGGTCGAAACAAATGCGACAAAAGGTAAATTATTCGAACAACTTTAGGGGGTTGCTTAAAAAAGACGAACAAACAAATTTGGCGCATTCTTTTTTTTTTTTTTTTTTTTTTTTAAAGTTTATTTATCATTACAAGCAGCCTGCAGGATGTTTTGAAATGCTTACTTTCTTTTTATTTAACTTTTTTTTTTTTTAATTCCAAAGGGCTTTTCCGGTTAGGAACGAGACACGTTAAGCAGTCAATGCACATTTAATTATTTTTCATTTTCCGCCAATACATAAAAATTATCTCAGTCTCTAGGCAAATAATTAAAAAAAAAAAAAATTAAAAACTAGAGTCCGTGATAAAAAGCTTTTTGCAGTTACAATTAAAATATTTCGAGTGATTTCGTTGTATTTATATAGTAATCAAACCCAAAAATGTGAAAGACTGAAAGTTCTGCATTACTCACCTACGATTATAGCCAGAATTACAAGTCCAATCACACCCATTATTATCATCATTTTCAGGTTCTGAAGCCAAAATTTTCTCTTTAGCTTGCCGGCCTGTTGCTCAAATTGAGACGCCCCTTGCTGCAAAGCGTCTGAGGGAAAAAAAATATTGTTACAAAATTTCCGATAAGTGGAAGGTTTTGGTTTTACCGTAATTTAACACTAAAAGCTTATATTTACCTGCTCTGTCATCCAATTCCGATAGCTTCTGATCTCGTTCCAGTACTTTTTCTACATTTGTTTTCATTATATCGACTACCTATAATTTTAAGGAAAATAAAATGAATCAAATCCAATAATCTAATCAAAACCACTAAAGTAAAAAATAAATGCAGTTGATTTGTTAGTTTTTTAATTAATTTGTATTTTTGTTACAGATGCTCAGCTTAAAAGAGTTTTATAAGCGTCAACAAAGTTTTATGGGAATGACCGGTTCTTATAAGGATGATCCATCTGCCTTTTGGTCGGTAAGTAATATAAAAAATATATAGAGTTTTATTTGGATTGGTCTAAGTAATATGTCATGCTGTTTAAGTAAAAGGGTTTTTTTTTGTAATTGGCGAACGGATGCTTCGTTATGTATTTATGTACCTTTTGCTTAAAGTGCAGGAAAATATTTTAAAATCTCCATAATAAAATTGCTGCAAAATACTCCCTCTGCCCCGAAATAATTTGTAAGTTTCTAAATTTTATTTCCCATTTGGTAAGCTTTTGATTTTTGCCGGAACTATTTTTACCACTTAACCCATCCATCCGAGCACTTTTTCACACCATACCCCCCCCCCCTTGGGGTCCCCAACTTTGGGCAAAAAATTAGTGAAAAAATGGAAAAAAATTAAGATTTGCATTATTTTTGCCCCATTCACAAACGAAAGCGAAAATTTGAATGTGGTGAGAAGTGAGAGAGTGCATGACCCTAAACAAGAATCCAAGAGAAAAATTTTTGTAATAATTTGCATTTGAGATGTCGAGTGTTCGAGCAAGAAGGCGAATCTTTAAAATTCCATTGGATGGTCGCGAAACGTTTGCTAGTGGATTGTTTAGGTTGCTGATTTCAATTCTGAGGTCGGTTTTTTTTTTTTTTTAAATTCAAAATGTCAGATTTAATATGGCGGACATTTTTTTCAAAAAATCGATATTTTTTCACTTAAACGAGTGCTCGGGGGTTACTGAGGCCGCTGATTTCGATTCTGAGGTCATTTTTAAAATCCAAGGTCGCGGATCCAAGATGGCGGACGTTTTCCTGCGAATTAATTTTTTTTCTCTCAAATTTGCATCTTGCGGGGGTTATCGGAGTCGCTGATTTCGAATCTGAGGTTAGTTTTTGCAAAAATTCAAAATTATTATTTTGGCTGAAGTTACCAAGAGTTTTCTGGATAAAAAACGTCCGCCATTTTGAAAAGAGTATAACTGGACATAGCGGTGGTTCTCTTCCAAGAGGAGCCGGAAAAAATCATACTTTCCAGAAATAGTTAGTTATTCGTACTGGTTACAGAATTCGAGTTTTATATAATTACCACCGACAGAACCGTTTTGGAGCAGGATTCTCAGGGGTTAAAACTTTTACCCCTGGTTGTCAGCAGGAAAAATGTTGATGCTAGACTTTTTATCGCTGGAGAGGAAGTTGAACGGGTGCACTCGTATAAATATCTCGGAACCCTCTTGAATGATTCTTGGGATTGTAGCCAGGAAGTCCGAGCTCGTATAGAGCAAGCCAGGGGAATTTTCTTCAAAATGAGACTAATGAGAGGCCTGTTGTGCAATCGCAACTTGAGCCTCCAAACGAGGATCCGTATCGTCCGATGTTACGTATTTCCCGTGCTTTTATATGGACATGAGGGATGGACGTTAACTAGGACGTTGGAAAAGAAGTTGGAGGCTTTTGAGATGTGGATATACCGTCGAATGCTTAAAATTTTGTGGACTGACAGGGTGAGAAATACTGACGTCTTGGCTCGTATGAAGAAGGAAGTAGAAGTGTTGTACGAGATCAAGCGTCGGAAGCTCGATTATTTCGGCCACGTAATGCGAAATGAAAAATATCGCCTCCTTCAGCTTGTGATAGAGGGTAAGATCGAGGGTAAGCGCGGTCAGGGTCGTAGGAAAACCTCGTGGCTCAAAAATCTGAGAGACTGGTTTGGTGTCGATTCCTTGGGTCTTTTTCGAGCAGCGGTCGATAAAGTAAAAATAGTCCAGATGATAACCAATCTTCGTCGCGGAGCTGGCACTTAAAAGAAGAAGAAGAAAACTTTTAACAAGGAACCAACTTCTATTTGTAAAAAATGTACTCCGATTCCTTGTTGCAAAACGAGGCACATTTTTTTAAGCTGCGATAGCATGAATTTTTTTTAAATGTTTAATTAAGCAAAATTATCAATATTTTTTTTACTTTTCCCCCTAAATTTCATTATTTTAATCCGTTTCTAATAATATTTCTAATTTAAATAAGAGTTGTAAATTGCTCTTGAAAAGGGCGAAAATGAGGTATACAGCTAATAGTCTGAGCATGATGTAACACTGTAACTGGGTGACAAAACTGTCACCTAAAGCAAATTTGTCACCCAGTAAGTGAAAATTTGAATAACATGGGTGACAAGAGAAAGTTGCAATTGGACCAAAATACCCGTAATTGAAAATTCTCTTATTTACAAAATTACTGAATACATACATTACTGAATAAATATATACAAAATTACTGAAAAAAAAAAAAAATAATAATAATAAAATAAAATAAAAGCCAATGCAGACATTGTTTTTTTTCTTCGAATGCTTAGGCTTTATTTATTAGGTTAGACAGTATTAAGTTCTCAACTTCATTCAGTTTTTCATATGCGGTTCTCGAGAAAACGATAACCTGTCGATATAAAAAATGTCGAAAAAATTAACTAATTTTTTTCCGGCGTTACTTACCAAACAGCGCTTCAAAAAAAAAAAAAAAAAAAAAAAAAAGGAAAACTAATGGAAGTTTTGCAGAAGAGTTTGCCAACTGTTTATAACGGAATAAGCTTGCATTTCGTAAAATAAGAGGTAATAAATAAGTAAATGAATAAGAAATGAATAACAAGTACTGCAGTAAATAAACTAGGGGTTGCAAAAGCGGAGGGGGAGGGGGGGGGGGGTTGGAGGAAAAAATGTCCTATAAACATTGTTTAATATGTGTTTTACATATAAATTATGCGGTTATTCTGACTTTAGAAAATGGGATTATTTTGCAAGAAAATTTATATTCACATAATTAGCAGTCAGTGGGGAAAAAAAAAAAAAAAAAAAAAAATTGAATTGTTGTGATGAAAAAATCGAAGAATTTGGGAGGTTTTCGGAATTATTTTGATCGCCTTCAATACAGGGCTGCAATTCCGATTAATTTTTAATTCAGAATCGGAATCGGAATTTGCTATTTTAAAAGTAATTGGAATCGGAATCGGCATCGGCATCGTTGAAATATTTGTTAGTTGGAATCGGAATCGGAAATATTTTTTTACCTTTCGGAATCTTACTCATAAATAGTCAAGAATCATCGGAATCGGAACTGCAGCCCTGTCTTCAAATGTATGCTGCTTTTTACATTTTAAAATAACTCTTCTTGAATTTGGGTCTTACCTCATCGACTTGGGCTTGAGTCTGTTGTAACCTTTTTTGGGCCGCGATCTGTTGTGGTGTTCTAGGTCCTCCGATAGGTTCTCCATCCGGTCCAACTTGAGGGGGCAACGTACCTGGGGGAACGCCTGGCTGGCCACCTGGTGCACCTCCTTCTGTAGCCCTTCATGTTACAACAAACAGAAAAAAACAAAATATCTCGTAAATGAATGAATCCGTTTTTGTCCTTTTCTTTTGGTTCATCTTCATTTCTTCTATAAATATATATTATTTTTCTTTTGTACAAAGGAGAAAAAAAAGAAACCGATTATTTTCAAAAAAAGCTCATTTCGAATAAAATCGATTCTTCACTTTTTCTGGGGGTAAGTTAGGAATCAAAAGGTCTCCGTTCGTTGACCTACTTTTTTCCCCTCTAGCAAAAAACGAAAGAAAAAGCTTAAAAGTCTGGGATCCTGCCCGCGTTTGCGAAAGATCAAAATTAAATTCAACTGGAATCATTTACAAGAATCAGAGAATTGCAAAAAATTAGCGAAAGAGTCACAGTCGAGGAGAAAATTTATTTTAATTCCGTGAAAAATGTTCGCCATTTTTATTTCCCTCCGCTACATTAAATAACCATTAAGAAAAATTTTCCTCTCTTCAAACGGCAATATTTCGGTTCAGCTTAAAATGGCATGCATAAGATTCAGATAGTGTTTCAAATAAAAACATTGTTTACATTTTTGAACAGCTAAAAACTTACATTTCAACCTAAAATTAGCTAACAACAACTTATTCTCATAAAATAATTTTTTAACTTTACTGATACATCCAGTATTGACTTTCTCGAATTTTCCTCGATTCGATAACTCGAAGTCGGATTTTCCGGAATCTTGATAGTTAAACCTCAATAAAAATTCGAAAACGCGCGACAAATATTTGAATTAACAATTTTCACAAACAATCTATAACGTTTTAAAAAATATAAAATTAAACAGTTCGAATGGGAAGATCCTGTGTTGACTGTTTCCGGAAAATCGATGATTGAACGTCCGATAATGCAGATGGAAAGGGCGTTGCGTCGTGGGTGGCAACCCCTCGACTGAAACGTGATTATTCCCGACCTCCCCTATACATTTAAATAGGAAAACCTTTGAGTTAATTTTTTTTTTTAACTTTTTCGCATTATTAGGATAACGGATAAGACGTTAAGCTTTTTTATTTAATTTTTTTACAGGTTTCCAGATTTTGTCTTTTGCCGTTTATTTTAAAATGTAATTTTTGAGAGGATTTTTTTTAGAATAACTTTTCCAGCAAAGAACTGATCAATAGAACTTGATTTGTCGGGAAACTTATTTTATATATGTAACGGTTTTCTGAGGGGGTGTTTTCATTAGTGACGTCACTTCATTCAGTTTTGTTACAAACTTTATTAAGACGATATGTTAATTAGGAAAAGAAAAAAAGAACGTGAAACCTGTAAAAACATTTAATTTTTTGTTTAAATTTATTTTTTTCCATTAAAAATCTGCAATTAATTTGGACTTTTTTTTAAAAGTATAGGGCTACGGACGATTTTTGTTTTCAAAAAATGTTTCACTTTATTTTTTGTTTTTTCAACAAGAGCAGAAATTCTTTTTTTTTTTTTCACAATGAATGGCAGACATTCTTTTTTCATATCTTCATTTTACAGTTTTGAGCTATACAATAATGGTAAAGTTAAAAAATTTTAGTGCTGAAGAATAAAATTTTAAAAATTAAGCTCCAAATGTATCCTAACATTTTCCAAAGTTAGATCAAAAAGTATTAAGATAACTTCGCGTAATAAAATGCTTTTCCTTGTTAAAGTGAGGCTTTAAAATTAATGTGGTTGCAAGTACCTGTAAGGACAAACGAATAGCATGCGCGATGATTCTTCATTTAATCGCAGTCATAGCCGATTAACGGCTCAAGTCAGTGGGATGTGGGATCGGAGTCCGGGATGGATGCTTATGCAATTAACCAAATGATAAATTAGAAGTAGACCTATTTGCTAATTAAGCTAAATTCTTAAGCTTTTTTTGGCTGATCAGTCACTTAAAACATATAAAAGAATTTTTTTTTCCAAATTCTTTAAAATCGATTTTCGAAAAAATTATTTCTGAGGGAAAGGTTTAAATAAAATTATAATTAGATTAATCACCTTTTTTTATTATGTAAATTAAATATAAAATTAGTTTTTGAACATTTCTTTCAAATCCATTAGTCTAGTTCTGACTTCTGGAGTAGGATCCTTTTCAAGCTCTTGCAAACGACTTCTTAAAGCATTCGTAAAAGCTTGCAATTCCTCATTTCTTCCCGTAGAAATTAATTTGTTACCTAATGTGGAAATGATATTTAATGCCTCTTTTCTCAATCTCGTATGCTTTGTAACACCTGAAATTAGAAAGGAATTAATTACAAAATAAACAGTGAATTTCTTTTTTTTTTGGGAGGGTGGGGGTTGATTAAACGATTATTCTTTCCTGCTTACCTAGTGAAAAGTGAAGAGCTTCCGTCGTTTTATTTAATATATCCGTCACATGCTGATTTTCATCGGGAGTTGCCGAATGATCTTCGTTAAAATAATGTAATTTCTCAAAATAACAACGAAGAGCTGTTAGAATAGCTACTTGAATATCCCGAGGGCTTCTTTCTAAAGCTTTGTAACATTCCGTAAGTAATAAATCTTGATATTCAAGTTGTGTGGCTTTATTCCTTGGCCAAGATTTCCCTAAAGTTTCGTAAACAACTTCGATTGTTTTATACTTCTCGTTTCTCCTCTTAGTAAGTTCTTCTGATGTTTCTCCTTCTTCACCCTCTTCGTCCAACTAAAATAATGGAAATTCGGTTAATAAAATAATGAAAATAATTTTACAAAAAACGAAAGAAAAAGAGGAAAACAATTTACCTTTTTTAATAAATCTTTAACGATGTCATAAACCTGTTTAAAGCAATCGATGCTATCAAAACTTTCGAGAACCGAACCGAGAGCTTCAAGGCCGTGCCTTTTATACCCCAGCTCGCTTTTATTGCATTCCCGAAGCAAAGCATCAACAATTTCTTGACATTTCTCTGGAGACTTTTTTAATTGTTCGCTGCAGTGAGTCCCTAATTTTGATAAACCTTTAAGGAGATCTTCCTTGCCTGGAAACGTTTTTCCCTGTAAAGCCTTTAACATAATCTCAATTAACCGATCTCTGTGAGACGATTCTAAAGAGTCTCCGATCTTAATGGCTATTGTAGATATGCATCGAGCTCCCTGAGCTTTCATCGTCCAACTGGGTGAAGTTAAAGCTGTTTCTAAAATTTGACAAATCTCGTTCATATGTTGCTTCATTCCAGCTTCCGAACCGGGCGTGACTTCATTCCATATATCCTCCCACATAACAACGTGACTGTTGTCTTCCCCTTCGACTTTTTGAGAATGCATGGCAAAAAAAATCAAAGGTATTACTATCGGAAATTGATCCTTTAATAGTTCCCCGTTATATTGTGCTATGGCTTGAAGTGTTAACCCTATCGCAGTTCGTGTATTTAAGTCTTCCTTTTCAAAGTACCAATTCGATAATTTTGTAGTTAATTTTTCCAAGCTGGATGGCCTTGCAGTGTGAACAATTTGACCGATTGTCGATGCGTAAGTTTTACGTACTGTTGAATTCCTATCCAAAAGACCATTTACCAAAGCAGATAAAAATTTTCCGGTATATGGCTCCATTGATTTACCCAAATGGTGGGAAAGCAAAATAATTAAATGTGCGCATGCAACTCGAGAACCTAAATTAACGCTTTTCATGATTTCTGTAACTCTCGAGACTAAAGCTGGCACCATATCTATTTCGACATACTGAACACACTGGAAAAGAAAATTCGAACGTAATAACTTGAGTTTTTTTTAAATTAAAGAAAAAGGCAAGAAAGAGACCTACTTTGGCAACCGTTTGAGTTGTATAATGTGATTTGGCGACATTGGCACGTACAGAATCGATTAATTCCTGAGTTTGTGACTGAGCTCCATACCGAGCAGAAAGATAAGATAAATCAACCGATTCAAGTTCTCCAGCTGCTTCTAATAAGTTTGGAATTAGCGTCGTTAAATTCGGTTTTAGTGATGACCCAGCTGAATTTACGAGTTGCGAAACAGTCTGTAAACTAAAAGCATTGGTTTTTATTAAAACATACAGTTGCAGCATCCGAAAAAAATTCCGATTTGCAAGTATTTCTGGAACTTCAGCACGCAGTCTGATTTACTCATTACTGTTTCAGAGACTATAGATATAGTTTTTAAAAGAATCTTATTTCACTGCAAGATAAAACTATTATTTTATCGCTATTTTTTTATTACGCACTTTCATGTATTTCGCCTTTTAATCTATTTCTTAAAGTTTCTGAATTTCCGTCTAAATATTATCATAAAATGGTATACCTCAGACTTCTGACTTCTGCCACGGGATTCGTAATACCAGACAAAAATACTGAAAGGACAACATCCAGCATTTCTTGATTTACTTTCCTCAGCTCCGTGTTGCAAACTCTCACACAAAGCTTCGATAACGTTTTGCTTGTATTTTGAGCAGCCAATCTTGTTCCTTCATGAACGTCATCCATTACTCTAAACAACGACTTCCATAACTCCACTAATTTTTCTTTTGCATCCTAAAAACACAAATTTTTTATTCATATTTTTAAATGCAATATGGCAAACAAAGAAAAAAAAAAACTAACCGAAACACTTCTATTTCCTCTGAAAAAATCTGCGAGGGCCAAACAACAAGATTAGAAGATGTCTAATCACTCGCCACTGATTAGACGTTAAATTGTACAACAAATCATCTAAAATCTCGTTATAATACTTGTCGATAGTTTTTTGATTGTCCTTTACCAGAGAATGCCAGATATTAGCCATGGATTGCTGTATTTTAGGCGTAGGATCAAACTGATAGCGATATAATCTTGGTATGATTTTAGGCAAATATTCATTCAATTGATCATTAGCTTGAGTTGCGATAGTCTGAAAACCAAACGCAGCGCCCTGAAAATAATAAGAGGGTATTACAGAACTTTGAATATATTTTTTATTATTTACGTAATTAAAATTAGTTGAAATGTTACCTTTTTAGAATTCCAGATAGCATTATGATTTGCTAAATGCATGAATTTATAAACTAGATCAGGCTGATTAAGATCCGATGCAAGGCTGCAAATTTCTTTGTACGTAGACAGGTTTCCACCGGTTGGGGCTGCGCCTAATTGACCTTCTTCAAATAATTTCGTATCACTTGTAACTTTTTGAACATCTCGTCTTCCAGCTAACAACTGATCCAATAAACCATTTACTAATTCTTTTTTGTTTTCTTCTGTGGTGTTTTCGTAAACTAAAGCAAGACCTTTCGAGGCCATGTCTTGTACAAGCTCTGAAATTAGGAAAAAATCGTATCTCGTTTCTCTCATTTTCTAATAAAACCGAAAGCAAAGTTACCGTTATTTTCTGATAGAAGATCCATGAACGTAGCTTGTATACGAGGCAATTTTTCTTTTACCGGTGACAAGGACGATAATCGTTTAACGATTACTAGTAAATAAACACAAACTGCTTGTCTTACGTTCGGATGTGGTTGCCTAGATAATGTAAGAAGATTATCTATCAAATCGCCTAAAAGGTTTAGATTTTGATCAGGGATGGAAGGAGAGTTGTATTCGGTTTTTTCTATTCTCCATAAATCACGTCTTTGCGCCGAAGAAATCCCTTCGATACATAAAATAATGGATTCTCCAATAGAAAAGTGAATATCTATATCTTTAGTCTGGAAAAAATTATTACAAGTAATTGATTGTTGCCTTTTTAATCGAAATAGTGAAAACTGATTTACTATTACCTCTCTGGATAATTCTAAAAATTTATCAACCAGTTCTTTTGCGTATGGAAATTCCTCTCCCAGGCACAACAATCCACAAGTCTGTATGGCTTTTTCTTTAATTTTGGCCGATGATTTAACGTTTTTAATTATTTCGATTAATTTGTTAAGTAAACCTTGTTTTGATAAATTGTCCTTTGAGTCATTTGGCAAGGGTAAAGGAGTCGATTTTGATATTTGACCTAAGGCAGTACATGCTGCGGATAGTAGAAGGGCGTTAGTGCTATCCAGCTGTTCAACTGAAAATGAAAAAAAAAAAATTGAATTAAATATTCATTTTTAGGAAACATTTTCAAGATAGTATTACTCAATTTTTCAATTATTTCCTGAGGGAATTTCCAATTTTTCGCTCCATATCCGATAACTTTTCGTTCAATAATATTGCCCAGAGATAAAATTACCCCATGTTGAGTTTCCAGTGATTTATTATCCAACATCTTCAATAATTCAGTAATGTATCATTTAACTTTCCGTCATCCATTGTAGCTGTGGAAACAATGCTTAATAGCACTGCGGCTACCTCTCTGATTTCTTCTTTAGTGTTGTTCAAAAAATTCTACAAATTTAAAAAAAAAATTGCATTCTTTTTTATTTATTTTTTTTTCACTGGAAAAATGTTCTTACCATAATCCACTGCAGTTTTTCCGAATATTTAACAGCAAATAGTTCCGGACTAGCTCCAAAAACCTCTACCAAGCAACTGAGGGGGACGATCGAGCTCGAAACTGGTAAAACCATTTCAACTAGGTTTAAATAATTATCGAAAATGCTAGGGTCAGTTTTATGGATTTCATTTACGTAGCGACCGATCAGAGGAGACTGATCACAAGGATGAGAAATTAATTCTTTGCTGCTGATTTCTATTTTGGATGATTTAGCCAAACATAATCGCAGATAAATCAAAATCTAAACCAAAAAAAAAAAAAAAAAAAAAGAAAAATTGAAACCCACTTAAGAGCATACATTTTTTTTAGAACGTACCTCAATAAAAGTTGTAACATTAAAAGGCAGATTAGTATTTTGTACGGTAATCATCTGATTGGGGTTTTTCATCCTGGCTGTGGCTTTCTCATGAACGCACCGAACTATCTCACTAAAATCCGGGAATAGAATTTTTTTAACTTCACCGTCTTCGCTTTCAAAAGAGCTGTAGAGGGATTTCGTAGCAACCGTAGAAACGTCAGAATTCCTAAAAGGACAAAATAGTACCATAAAATTAAGGCTATTAATATACTATAACATATTTTTTTTTTAAAGAATTACTTACGAATCTCCAGCTGACAAAAGCAACAAATACCGACTTGGAACATGATCAGATTGGAAAACAGCCGCAGTATATTTAACAGCCACAAATCTTGCTGTAGGTTCTTTTGCTTCGATTTGGGAAGACAGTAGGGCCATCATAATGAATTCACGATTAGGGAGAGAATCTTTGCCGTCTTTTTTAGAATCTTCATCCACTTCCATTTTGTCTCTTTCATCTTCCATAAACATTTTAAAAGCATCCACCATAGTTAACAAAGAATCTCGAGCTGCATTTCTAATATCAGTTTGATCACAGCTTAAATTTTCGAAAAAAACTTGCAGCTCAATTAGATTTTTATTAATAATATGAGGCAATCTTTTAACTATCTGTCCGATGATCGTATAACCTACCACCCGAAGTTGTTCGCTTTCTTCGGTGTTCCAGACTAGTTTAAGCAAACCAGTGTAAAGCATACCTCCCATTTTACTCATTAATTGAATATCTGATCTGAAAAAGAAAGAAAAATTATTTTTGATGGAAAATTTTTAGTGACTTTTGTCTCAAGTGGAATTGCTAGAAAGTTCCTTACCTTCTCACGATAGCAAGCGCAAAATTCAAAGCCTGCAGTTTCAGTTTAGGATTCGTATTAACGTCGTACAATGAATTAAAAATGACCTGTACGCTACCGGGGAATAAAATAGCTTCCTTTTCCAAACGAGATAAATAAGGTAAAATTTTAAGGCGGATTCTTGTGTTTGCAGGCACAATTCTATTAGCTTGAGGAATCGGGTTTCGTTTATCAGCTGGCACTTCTGGAGATCCCAAATAAATGTGAAATAATTTATTAGCGATAGTTACATTAGACCAATTGACAGACCTTTAAAAAAGCAGTGGTAAGAATATTGTTAAAAATACTGGTTTGAAAAAATTGAAAGTTTTACAAATTTACCCAGCTAGTCTTCTTAATTCTGTATCTGCTAAATTAGCAACAGTAAAACGAGTATCTGCAGCTGCTATTATTAAGTGGCAAATTATATCATCATTCGATAATACTCCAGTTCCCAAAAACTTCACAATACCAAGTTTAGTCTGTTCAAGACGTTCAGGTGTCATAGGAACTTCACCGGATGTAATTCTTTTCATTCCATACTCAGACATGCCAGGGGGGGCTTGGGGAGTTGTTTGACCTGACGCAGACCCTGATGCAGATTCTTCCTCAGGAGCAGGGCTTAAAAAAATTTATTAAAGACATCAAAAAAATTGTTTTAATGTTTGTTTTCTTATTTATTTACCTGATGAAAGCATAGGGCAGTAAAAGAACATCCAGCATAAAGCTTATTAAATGCTTCTTTAATTCTGGTTTTTCATCCAGTTTAAATAACTCCTTTTGTTTTTCTGGATCAGCTGGTACTTTAATTGATCCAATAACTGACATAAGCAATAAAAGCAAACTAAAATAAAAAAAAAGTTGTTATGAAATGTTTTTTTGAAAAGAAAATAAATGTTTTACAAACCCATCTTGATGAATTTTAGGTTTTCCCTCACAGGCCAATAATAAGCTAGGTGCTAGCTCTTCTTGTTTTGCAAGAGGAAGCCTTGGAAAACCCAGTTTGATATAAAGGATAGAAAAATTCTGAAATAAAATAGTTGATTTTTCATAATTGAATAAATTTCATTATTGAGAAACTAAAAACTTACAATTAAAAATGAAGAAGCTTTTGGATCACGATAGTAAGTTAATAATGTTTCTACAGGTAACTGCACAGTAGGTCGACGTTTAACTCTTTTATTAACATGAACCAATAGTTCCATGACTTTTTTCCTGACTCCTTCATTTGGACTTGACAATTTAAGCAGAACTGGTATTAAAAATTTGTTAATAGCAGCTTCCAATTGTTCATCCGATTCAGCTGAGCCAATTCTTAAAAATACTCTTTCCAATAAATCTACAAAAAAAATTTCATTAAATGAAGGAATAGATTTTTTTTTAAATAAAAATGGTTGTGCAGATCTGAAACCAAATAAGGTTATCTACTGTTTTCTCGGATGTAACGCCCGTCAACATAAAAAACAAACATTTTGTTGCCGTACATTCTGAGTCTATAATTCAAATTAAGTTAAAAATAATGTCATACATTCAATAAATTGAATTATAATTGCAAAACTGGGAATGGGTGATTTCTACAGAATGATTTGCTAAAAGTTCAAAATTCATCTTAATATGACTTAAATACTTGTTGTTAGGCATTTAAAATCTAAGTTATTACAAGATATTACTCTAAATTAGAATCCAAGTTAATAATTTCGTAAAGCAGATGGTTAATTAAGGTAATTAAATTAAAATTTTATATTATAATAATACCTAGCTCTTCTGTTGACGAAGCCATTTTTGATACGAACACAGTTCACTCTCAAAGGAAGCTCCGCCATTAATGTTTACTGTATAAAAGGAAACTTAAAATGCCGGCCGGTTGTAACCGTAACGCTTTTTTTTTTTTTTCGCATGATATTTTTGGATTAATTTTTTTTATTGAGGAGTTAAGGATAAGAAAAACAATTTTTTGAACATTATCAAAAAAGGCATGAGATTTAAGAAAAAAAGAATGAATAAATAAAGGATGTAGAAAACGAAAAATGTTTAGTCTTTTTATAATTTATCCAAATGTAATAACAAAACGCATGACATATGAAAAAATTTAAACCAAACCAAACAAAAATAGAAATAAAACGATTTCCTTTTTTTTTTTTTTTTTTTTTACACTTTATAAATAATTTATTTAGATATTTTAAATTTTATTGTTTAATCTAGCCTCATAAGAAATATAATTATAAAAAAAAAAAAAAATTTAACAGTTTTTGATTATAAGATGTTCAAAAATATGATTTATAATTAAGAGATATATATATTTTTTCTGTCATGTATTTTTAAAGTATTCTTTTTTTTTTCTTTTTTGAATTAAATTTTTTTTTTTAAAGAAATGAAATGGCTTCGTTTTAGTCTGAAAGGTTTAAAAAATTTTAAATGAAGTTTCAATGGATATTTTTACATAAAATGAAGAGGTGGCAGAATTATTTTATTGACTGTCGTTGCAGAAGTCGATGTAACGGTTTTCTCTCACACTATATTCTAAACAAGAATATACTTTTCCTTTTATTTTAGGTCCATACGCACAGATTTCTCCCATTCGAAGAAATTTTTGGAATTTCTCATTATTTTACACTGCATTGCACTGAAAACATTGTTTCAATAAGAATCGTTTTTATTTTCAGTAATAGACACTATACTTTCGGATCCAGTTAATACTATAAAAAATTAAATAAAAACACGTGTTCTTTCTTACCGACGGAAAAAAAATTATTATAGGGGAAAAACAATTATTGGGACGGATTTCTTATTTATATCATTAAAACCGAGACCTCTTTAAAAAAAAAGAAAAAAAACTGTTTTTTTCTTTCTGCACTACAATTTTTCAATTAGTGAGAGTTATTGATTTTTCTTAACACTGATATTTTTGCACTGCTGCTCAAATTAGTATTATTAAAAATGCTTAAATCCATTTTTTATTTAAGAGAAAAACCACTTGAAAAGTACAGTTTTCTTTTCTTTCCTTTTTTTTTTTTTTTTTTTTTTTTTTTTTTTTTTTTTTTTTTTGCAAATGGGTGATATGAATTAAAAAAATATTGCTTTGCTTTCTCTATTAGCTACAAGTTTCAACAAAGTATATTTTCTTCATTTTTTTTTTATTCACATGACCCAACGTGAATAACTTTTATGCCTTAAAGTAAAAATGAATGACAATTTTTTTAATATGTAGTCTTTAAATGATTGCCTTTTCATTTTTAATTGCTGTGTCTCAGCTTCCTGATGAATTAGAGTGTAATTAATCATGTATCAAAAATCCATTCGGATCCATTTTTTTTTTTTTTCTCTTTGATTTTATTTCTTGTATAGGAAGTCGCATTTAACTGTCAACTGTCAATATATGTACCTCATCGAGTATTTATACCTCTCCTCGTGAGTTGCTGGTTTATTTAACTGAAATTTAGCAGACGAGCGAGATTGCTAGCTGCGTGCAAACCCTCGGCAGTATGATTACGCATGCAACTAACTATTTTCAGCTTTTACTAAGCCGCGGCGTTAGTGCAAACGCTTAGATGAAAACAATCTATCTGTTTAGTGGTATGATTGATTACACTCAATTCTGATAAGCATAGTAGCGGAACCAGCAGGCCAGTAGCCAGCCAGGGGCAGCGGGAGGCTCCTTTGTGGAGGTTTGCGCCCCCCTCAAATTTTTTTTTTTTTTTACTTCTGCAATTTTCCTAACTTTCATGCTTAAAAGGGTTATTTGGAGCTCTCCTTGAAAATCTTTTCGTTCCCGTCGGTCTTCCGGGCTGACCACTGGCCTAAGAAGCAGGTCATAAATGTGCACCTTCGACTTAAACCCAGTGTCCCGTTTTTAGGGGGTTGAAAAAGTAGATAAACCTTTCTTTGTTATGAGAAGCTCAAAATTGCGATTTGTTTATTTTTTCTACATCCTAAAAACGGACACCCGGTATATTTATCTAAATTAATTATTTTTTATTTTTTTATTTTTTTATTCTTCGCACTTGAAAATCACAAATTGAAAACTACAAATTGCTCGCAGCTTTCAAAAAATGCTATCCATATTCAGTTTTAAAACTTTCTGGAATTATTTCGAAGTAATTTATTGCCATTTGGATAACAGTTTGAGTTTCGGAAGAAGGTGCAAAAAAATTCCTCAAAGTTTTTGAAACCTAAAATTCATTTGTTATTATTCATTATTCTGAATTATATCAGGAATTATAACCTAAAATTCCGTCCGGTGAAAAAATATAAAACAAATGAATATAAATCATAACGTTATTACGAAATTCAGCTATATTTTAAATTTTCAAAAAGCGGAAATAGAATATTTTTTTTATTTTTTATTTTTCCAACAAAAAAAAAATTTATTGTTTAAAAAAAAAAAAAAAAAAAAATTAGATCAGTGAGTAAGGAATCTAAATGCGTTAACTTTACACAGAAATCTAAACGACATTTTTAAGGCGTTCAACAATGAAATATTTTTAGTTATCGTTTTGAAGTCAATAACAAAAGCCTCAAAAAAACTCTTTCAACTGTATTAATCGAATGATATAAACGATTTTCCTTTTTCGTTAGAATGCATTCAAATTGGTAAAACTTAATTTTTATTACTCTTTTCAAAGTAATGAAGTTCCAAAAAGAAAAAAAAATAATTTTAAGAAATGAAAAAAAAAAAAAAAAAAAAAGAAAAAAGAAAAAACGATTTTTTACTCTAGTTTTCATCTAAAAACCAGATATGTTGCCTTTTGGTAGTGACGCGAGCTGTGGAACAAAAATGAGGAAAAATTTAAGAAATCGTAAAGATCCAATTTTTCCTCATTCGGTGCCAAGTGTATCCACGTGTAATCAAAAATGATTTTATAACACAGGGTGTCCAGGATCACATTTTCACTCTTTATCTAAAATGTGCGGTTTTTCACGAACTCCATCATTTCCGAACAGGGAAAAAGAAAAAAAATTCAATGAGCCAGTTTATCGCTAAGGCGATTATCTTTTGACTTTTTTTTTTCAATAGTAAAATTGAAAATCTTAATTTTGGTTCATTTTTAGTCTTTACGGTACTGCGGGATTTTTTTAAAATTGTAGCACAGAGGGATAAAAAGAATACGGGTATCATTGAAATTTTGATCATTAATTTATTTTTATTTTCCATTTTATTAATTAATTAATTTATTCATTCATTTTTCACAATTTCGATTTTAATATCACAAAAATTAAAGAATAAAGTGCATGCGCTTGAGTATCGATTTATTGCATAGTCACGGAATGTGAATGTAAATCGATATCGATGAACCGTGGAGATGAAATGGTTATTTTTGCCTCCATAATGTCTGCAACGTCTGGGAAAATGTAAAAGGACAAGGATACAGTAAAACTATAAAAGCACTCTTGCACCTTTTTTTTTTTTTTTACGATTTTGAAACTTTTTTCGGATTTTCCAGAATTTGCTTTTGCCATTAAACCAGAACGCTGCTAATAGGTTTTGCAAAAAGATCACATTTAAAAAAATGCATATAAAAATTTCTATGTTTGATTATTATTTTATTTTCTTTTTTATTTTCTGAAAAATTTTATTCATCCGCAGTGCTCCTACAATACTGTCAATGCAGGTTGGTAATTACAACAGAATATTTAATCCCGTTTTTATATCTTTTACAGGTTTCCAGGAAATAGACCACAGAAAAAAAGTTTTACGCTCGAAATTTGGATGGAGTGCAAAGTCTTAGGAATATGGTAAAGGTAAGAAAACTATATGTTATATAAAAACATTTCAAAAATAAGAATAAAAATGGACACTTTTAAACGTCAAGCAGAATTTTGCCAGGATCTTAAGCGGCTTATTGCCTATTCTGCAGGAGTTAGAGACGATTCCCGAACTAGCTTTTTGCAACGGAATAGTTATAGCTAATTAAATACTTCAAAGAAGAGTAAAACAGAAACTGCATAATAAAAGCTTCCAGTCCTTTAAATCAATGATAATGATTTAAGTTTATAAAAGAATATCCAATAAATTCGGAGGATTCTGATTTTTAAGAAATGTCCGTTAGTACAATAAATCAAATTGCAACCCGTTCCATTTGAAAAATTGTACATCATATAAAAATTGACAGAAAAAGCAAAGTTTTGATGCCAGGCAAAAAAAAAGAAATAAATAAATCAGACCTATGCTTTCAACTGTTAACGATTTTCGGGGAAGAGAAACCAAAAAACTAGCAATAATGCAGATGAATAAAATTTACTTTTATATTCCACTTCAACCAAAGCTTCGTTCTTTGATATGATTGGTTGATTACGAAACTACATGATCACAAAGACAAGATTTTTAAAAGTTGACTACATTATTTTAATAACTATATTTATCCTGCAGCTAAATCGGCGGCTTTCTTTTTTTTTTTTTTTAACAGAAACTTTTTATGCACGAATAAAATTTTAATATTCCTAAATTTCGAAAACTTTATCAAAAACTGCAATAACTCGCGGGATTTCTTTTTTTTATATATATATATGATTTATTTTTCATCTACACGGTTTACAAAATGAAACAAACTTTATTACTCTTTTTTTTTTTTTTAAATTTATCCTAGCGATTATAATAACGATGAGCGAAAGACATCAAAAATCTTCGAAAAAAATTTTAAAACGGGCTATTCACGGACAGCCACATTGTTCGACCACCATTTTAGGTAAGTCCCTTTTAATAATATTATTATCGGGTCCGAAGTAAATTAGGCTCATGCTTGAAAATTTGAGCGGGGCACAGCACGGTTGAATACCAGATAACCTATCCATTTTTCGGTATTCTTCTATGACGTGCGTGTGATAATTCAAAAAAGTGTCCGGAGTCCGGTGGATCCCACCGCAATCTCCCCTGCAGTAATTAGCGTGGTATCCCTTCGGGGCGATTATCCAATCATCCCATTTCAATTCTTTAAAACTAACGAAAAAATTTTGCTTACAACACTGACCCTTTACTGCGCCCGAACAATCTAACGCTCGTCTACGAGATCTCTTCATAACGACTGGTTCCGTGTGAACCACTAAAAATGGTCGATTTGGATCTAATTTTTCATTTTGACTAGATATATTTTTAACGTAATCGTCGTTCCCTACTTCTTCATTAAATTTAATATCATATTTAATTTTATTGCTACCGTACGTCTGTCTGTCATATCTTTGGCTCTCACTTGCGTTGGAAATGCTCCTGATCTTCCGACCCGCAAAAAGGCCAGGAGAAATTCTGAATGATTTATTCCTCTGGAATATTAGGACTTGAACGATGTCCTTGCAACCCGAGCAGTCGACTAGCAGTCTTAGTTTTTCTTTTTCTTTTTGCGAACTGGCTTCTTTATACCTGAAAAAAAAAAACCAAAATTGAAGGGTACTTTCTTTGTTTTATTCCACTTTCGCGGGAAAATTCCGAGAAATATCCACTTACCATTCTTTAACAGTACTTGTCATGTCGATTTTCAGCCAGCCCACATGAGCTAATGATACAGACAGGGATCCGACCAAATCCGTCCGCTCATCGAACTCCTAAAAGAAAAAGAAAATATTTGATCAAAAAATTGACGCAGGCGCAACTAAACGCTGCAGAGGGATAAAAATATATCATATCGTTAGATGTCCGCATTCAAAATGAGCAAAAAAAAGAAAAAAAAAAAAAAAAAAAAAAGATACAAGAAAGGGGAAAAATTGCACTGGGATTTGTTAGAATAAGTAATGAAGCATTAAAACCGTAACAGAATAACTTTGGAAAACAGCTGACAGGAATGTACAACAAATGTCTCGAATTAAATTATTTCCCATCAGTCTGGAAGGTAGCCAAAGTAATAACTAACCGAAAAGCCCAAAAAAAGGACTCGAAAAATCTCCTGGGAAAAAAAAAACTTAGGAATAATTTGTAACCATCATCAGGGAGGGGAAAAACTAGTTCGAACAAGAGTGAGCGATATAGTAAACGATAAGAACTTAATTAGCCGGCAATTTGGCTTTCATCCCACAAGTGCAAACTGCTTAAGTGAGTTCAGATTTTTTTGAAAATGTTACTTTTAAAAAATCGAGTATCGGGAGTAAAGAGCAAGGGTAGAACAATCGTACTAGCTTTATTCTTTATGATTTGCAACAGGTATAATTCCGATCATCAAGTAAAAAAAAAATTAAAATGTGGGCTGAAGATTTAAAATTTTAAAGCAGATAAGCATCTACAGGTGACTGATGCGAATAAAACACATTTTAAATAGACACGTAATAAAATCATTTTGGGAAAAAAACCAATAATAGATTTCGATTGATGATCCTGATGGTTTCAGGGAAATCGCGCTGTTGTCAAACAAGGCCCGTTCGAAAATCTCACAAACGAATGTTCCAAATTACTACTTCCCCAACAGTTATTTCCGACATAAAATAAATTTTCATCGTTCGGTCTATAGCATCAAGATCGTGTACGGTTTGCTGTAGGTATGGCAGCAGGCAGCCTCAGGTTGCCTAGCAGATTCGAAAATTGTCTACTGGGTGCTTCAGATGACTTTTTGTAAAGTGGGAAATAGGAAGAACAAAAATTTTAAGGCCCTCTCCCTAAATGTTTTTTTATCATAAACCTGTAGAAAAGCGTGTTTTTCGGACAAAACTGCTATTCATAATGACTGCTAAGACCTGAGAATTGATTAAGCCTTTAAACGAACCTTTGAAAAATGATTTATCCATATACATAATTTTTGGAACCACCACAGTAAAACGATTTTTAAAGTATCTAGAAACGGAAAGGACAGCCAACTTTGGCAAGAGCCTCTTATATACTGCACTATGTAATATATCTCAGGATTCTGTATTAACCTTAAATTACAATGTCTGGTAACAAATAACAAGGTCATTTCGTAACCCAGCGAAAAATGTGATGTGCTTTAAACGTCAAAAATACGTCATCAGGCATGGTCGTTTTCCGGGATTTTTTTCACGAGTTGAAATGACTTCTTTAGGTGTGATCGACAATAAAATTTGTCAGTGGATCACGTCAAGAAGACGTCTAAAAGAGACGACATGAGCATTTCGAAATCGAGGTGACAATACGGCGATATAAGGGCGACAATAAGACGTCACCCACGAGCATAAGACGACATTTTGACCTCGAAAATGTCTTAAGAAAGTCTAAGAAAATTATTATGTCTGAAGAACCAAAATGTGACGCGTCACCATCACGTTACCTTTTTCGTTAAGAACCTAATCGCTAACAATTTAAAATAAAAACAAGGTTACCGGTTGATAGCCTGTAAATAGCATAGGATACCGACCCAGATAGCATTTTCAATCCATTGGACATGCTGTGGATTGTCCATTAGATATCCAGAGGATATTTAAATTCATGCGATATCCATAGGACGCTTTTTGGATCAGTGCGGACATAAGTAATCCAACGGACGTCCAATAAATATCCTCATGATATCCTAAAGGCGTCCTCGGGACTGGATAGACTTTGCTATCGGGGTACCAATAAAGTACACACTGATGAGTTACAATACAATCGAATTTATAAATTTCTTAAGAGAAGGCTTCACGGATGCCGGAAGGAACGGCTGTTTTGTCTAATACTCGATTCACGATGAAAAAATCCAAATTCGAGGCATCTAACGAACTCCTTTGGTGTATCCCGGAATTTTTAGTGCAAGTTTCAACTTGTCTGAAAGGTAGGGTGGCGGGAAAATAATTAAAAAAAACAGCGGTTGAAAAGCTTTGATTTTGTTTTCCTGGTTATTGTTTGCTCGGAACAAGTTGAAACTTGCACCAAAAATACAAGAAAAAGTCGAATGAGTTCGTTAGATACCTAAAATTTGTTTTTTTCGCTCCGTAAATCGAGTTTTTGGCAAAACAGCCATTCCTTCCGGTATTCCGTAAAACTTCCTGGCTTGTTGGCGGTTCGTAAACTAAATTAGGAAATTTATAGGCCCTAGAGAGTCGACTGTCATTCAAGTCTGCTTATACGGTTGCGGATTTTCACTTCGGGATTAATTGCATTAATTGCGTTATGATTTTTTTCAAAATAAATTTTTAGCCCCCTCCCTTCCTCAAAACACAATGGAATTGTGTTTTGATTCTATTTCTCACTTGACTATTCCTTTTGCGCCTGATAGGTGTCACGAGGTTCCCACAATAATTGGTCAAAGGTGTGTTACAAAACACCTTAAAAATTTACCTTATTTAACAAGCTACCTACATATTAAAAAGTTTAGTCTTAGTTTGTAATTCGTTTGCAAAATACATTTAGGTTATTATCGAAATAGCGGTAAACCGACAATATCCTCCATATTATATAAAGATATATAAGAAGTTGGTCGAGGGACTTTTGGGGTAGGGGAAGAGGAAGATTTTGTTAGGAGAAAAGTATAGGGAGGAGGAAGTAGGTGGTGGGGGGAGTGCTTTTTCTCCCCACTTGCATTACGTACAAAACTTATTTCGTTTGGATATAATCCAACTTCACATATATTATGAAAGATATACTCACAAGGCTGGGGGCCTGACAGTATTGCGTTACTTGTTTCGACGGACACTTCAACACTCGCTTTATGGAAAGCTCTCATAAATAATCATCCGTTTTATTTCCAATTTATTGTACACGATTTTAACTTACGGGGATTTGTTTTCAGCGGTTTTTCATATCCCTTCTCTTTTTTTTTCTTTTTTTTTTATGTTTCTTTCTTTTTCTTTTTAAAGCTGGAATGAGAGAACTCGTGGCGGTTGAAATTGCTGCATGGTAAATTGTCACCGCCGCCCAAAGATTTAACTGGCGGAGTTATGGATTGTTTATATGTGAGCTCTGTCACAAGAGGGCTCTTTGGCAAATATTTTTCTAATTCCACTAACAGACTTAAAATTATGTTGGCAAGCATGTGATAATTTGACGGCGTAAGTGCGGTTATCTCGTAAACTGAAAATCCAACGCGGTCGTAATTTGTAAGGATAATTTCATACAACTATTTTAGACAAGGTGTTTTTCCTTGCTGTTTTTTTATCCCTTTTTTTATTGGGATTTCTTTTCTAGTTTCCGTGAATGGGAAATTTAGCTGTATTAGTTTTTCTGTATTCATTCTGATGTGCTTCGGAAGTGAACTTATATATCTCCACCATAAATATCTTTAGAGATAGTTCGTTTTGGCTGTGTTTTTTTTTAAAATTATGTGATGACAAGTTTAAGCCAATATGAGCGGGTAAACGTGTTGTGACATGATGTTTAAAATCAATCAAAACGGACTATTTCCTACCATACTTATGATGGAAATAAGTAATTTGACCTCCTGGACATTAATACTTTTTCGGGGTAGGAGCGCAGGGGAAAGGGGGGAGGAATGGGGGAGTCAGCGACAAATTAAACAGCTAAAATGACAATTATCTTTTACATATACCCGATTATTTTACGATTTAATTTCTTCTTCTTCTTTCAAGTGCCGTCTCCGCGACGAAGATTGGCTATCATCTGGCATATTTTTACTTTTGAGACCGCCGCTCTAAAAAGACTCAAGGAATCAACACCAAACCAGTCTCTGAGATTCTTAAGCCATGAGGTTTTCCTACGGCCTTGCTTGCGCTTACCCTCGATTTTTCCCTCCATCACAAGCTGAAGGAGGCGGTACTTTTCATTTCGAATCACGTGGCCGAAATAATCGAGCTTCCGACGCTTGATCTCGTACAGCACCTCCAACTCCTTTCCCATACGAGCCAAGACGTCAGCATTTCTCACCCTGTCAGTCCACGAAATTTTAAGTATTCGACGGTATACCCACATCTCAAAAGCCTCCAACTTCTTTTCCAACGCCCTAGTTAAAGTCCATCCCTCGTGTCCATATAAGAGCACGGGAAAAACGTAACATCGGACGATACGGACCCTTGTTTGGAGACTCAAGTTGCGATTGCACAACAGGTTCCTCATTTTGAAGAAAGTTCCTCTGGCTTGCTCAATACGTGCTCGGACTTCCTGGTTACAATCCCAAGAATCATTTACGCAGCACCCAAGATATTTATACGAGTGCACCCGTTCAATTTCCTTTCCGGCGATAAAGATTCTCACGTCAACATTTTCCCTGCTGACAACCATAAACTTTGTTTTTCGCGAATTTATGGTTAAGCCGTACCGATTGCTCACTGCGTTAACATGGTCGAGCAAAGTTTGCAGATCTTCTGCACTGCCTGTCGGTAAGACCGTGTCGTCTGCATAACGCAAATTGTTGATTTCTTCGCCGTTGATCACGATTCCTAGATTTAGGCCGTCTAAAGCTTCCGAGAGGATCATCTCCGAATACAAATTAAATAATAACGGAGACCATAACCCTGTCGTAGGAAAGCTGAGAGTAAGGTTGAAGTCGGTAAAACGGGGACCCACAAGGACCCGGATTGACATAACTAAACTCAAGGACGATTTAATTTAGTAATTGCATATAATTATGATTGGTTTTTTATAAGACTTTGAAAAACTATTTTCATTTGATAAATTTTTTTTCTTAATCGTTGAGGGTAATAAAATCTTAGTGTCAGCGGTGCCATTTTTTCCGGTTCTTAAATACGGTGCCGTAAAAAATTCAGCGTTTATTGTTTTTCTGAGATGGGATTTAAAAAAAAAAAAAAAAGATGGTTTATATGTACATGCAGTGTGTTTTAAAAACATACCTTATCACTTAAAAACGAAGTATTAGCTAACGAAGGCTTGACTTTAAAAACCCATAGAGTCATATTCTTATTACTGATTTGGAAGCTGCTAAGTGAGCGGTTCAGGGAAACCCGAACCCAGAGCAATGCTGATTTAACTCTTAACTGACTAATTAGTACGCCTGGATCGCTTTCTGATGAGTGACTAAATTCTAATAGTGGCTGCCCGTTGAGAAGATGTCCTGAAATAAAAAAAAAGAAAAACAAAATTTACCACCAACTTTTCAAAAGAAAAAAAAAGAAAAAGCATAATTTAAAAGATCGCATGATTTCCTATTTGGAGTAATGATATGAAAGCTAATTTATATGACATTGAAAAACAAACTGAAACGGAAATAAGGAAATAAGGTGTTTGATAGCTTCCGATTTAGTTCTTTGCGTGAGTTCAAGGATCACGTAACAAAAAAAAAAAATCCGTAAAATATTTTTTTTGAGTTTGATACACTTTATATCTCTAAATGAGATTCACGCAAGAGTTTAGAAAAAGAGACATCAGAGGGCAGTAGGTCTGAGACGTGGATGCAGACATTCCGCTCCAATAAATGAAGAGACGTCGATACTTTTTTTGTTGTATAAACTAGTCCCGACTATTCCGGGATTTCGGAGTTAATAAACCGAAAGTAGGTGTCAAATATTAGTTTTGAAATAACAATCTTGATTTAATTTTCATATATAAAATCGATTGCTCCGTCTAGCAAGTAAAATTGACTTAGTAATAAGTTGTAGAAATGGATGAAAATGAAATGCAATACGCGGAGAGATTAAATAGAGACGTTTGGGGGGTGCGACGCTAAACTTTTAAAATACAGTTTACTTTGAAAATGTAAATTAAAGTAACGTTAGTTTTATATATAAAACGCGGATTTAAGCTTTCAAAATTTTTGGTTTGCGATAAAAAAAAGATTTCGATCTTGATTTTGCTTACAAACAAGATCTAAAGGATGCCGTTAAAAAGATCATAATAAATTCTTCGACCTTTTAAGTACAATAATGATTATTTTAGGTGAGAATTTACTCTCATCCCCTTTTAAAAATAAAAATAAAAAAGGAACATTAATGAAAAGGCACTAAAAACGGGATGGACATCGATCTATTGTTAAAATCCTGACATAAGTTGAAACTTTTTTTAATAGCACACGCTTCGATCATATTGATCTTACGTTAGAGTCCTCAACCTAAGGATTATTAAAAATTATTGAATTAAAAAAGAAAAAAAAAAAAAAAAAAAAGACCAGGATTTAAATTTGGTTGGAAAGCTCTGATGCAGTATTTCGATGACATTTGCAAGAAATTTATTACTTGAAAAGGAACGTTTATGATGTCGTAAAATCGCATTCGAACAGAAGGGATTAAGTATTGTGGCTCGGAAGACTATAAACCAACTTTGTACCATCGGCGAACAGACTTCGCTTTGCTGCACTTGTTCCGAATGCATTCGGAAATAAGATTTCCCCCCTTTTACTATGATTATGATTTTTTTTTCTTTCCTTTTTTTTTTTTTTAAATTTAAACAACGAGCATCACGAAAACGTTTTTTCAAACGTCAATTAAAATTTTAACAAAATTGCGTTTCATAATCATTTAATCGTGTTTGATCTATGCACGCACGTGGCTGTTACGCGTGTGAAAGCTGAAGACATTTTACAAAACAAATTGATAACCTGCCTAACAAAAACTTAAAGAAAATAAAAAATGAAATAACAGAACCGATCGAAAGTAAAATAAGACACTTTTCCGGTAGTAGGAAAAGCTAATGAGCTCCTCGGCATAATCGTCTACATGACAGTAGTAATTTTATTGAGCATTTACAAGCACTTGTGGCCAAAGGACTTTTTAAGCAGAAGAACTGGAAAAACAGAAAAAATTTTCGTGGACAGCAGCTGTGGATTATGTATGTGGTAAACGTGATTGAAAAACAACATACTTTTGGGTGTTCATATGAAAGCCTTTCGTCTAAAAAGTGGAATTTGGAACGTTTTGCTTGTAAACAAAGTGTTTCCTGACAAATTTAATTTGCATAGCCCTCAAAGTACTATTTCCCAAAAATTCACACACGGATAAAACACTATTAGTAATTATTGCTAATATTAATGGTAGATGTATAATTACTAATAGGTGAGGGTAAATTTTATATATATTATTAGTAATTTTTACCACAATATGGTATCATTGAGGTGAAAATTACTAATAATATATATAAAATTTACCCTCACCTGTTAGTGGTTATACATCTACCATTAATATTAGTAATAATTACTAATAGGGTTTTATCAGTGCAGGGAGGCTCAAATTTCCTCTCTGGGAGCTGCGCCCCCTTCGTTCTCTCTCTGGCTGCAGGCTTGATCTGAAATATTTTACAGTATTGGCAGGCTCATTCTTTACCACATCCATAAAATAATAATTATAGGTATTGTACCTAAAGTCGAAGGCATATCGGAAGTTTAAAGTTTTTCTTTAAAGTTGGTGGTGCAAATTTTCACCTCACTCGCCCGAAAGAGACCAGCTACTGTGTAAAACGCTTGATTACAGAAGTGCCTTTTCAAGAATAAACTTTGCTGTATAGAAAAGGACGGAGTCTTCAATTGTACATTTTGCACAGAATGAAATCGATGGATTTGTGCATCTCGGAGCCAGAACGTCGATTTTAAAATTGTCACGTGATCGTTTCTTACGGAAAATAAATAAATAGTGGCCGTTTTGATTTCTTCGAATTCGACATGTTAGACTCTAAGGGGCTAAGAAGGGTGGCCGATAACACGTGATTTTGGGCCCCCATGTGTAATAGTATTACACGGTTCATATGATCCCATCACACGCTGTAATGGCATCACAGATTTAACGTCACCTCAGAACCAGAAGGGTTCAACAGTTTTGGTATTTCCTATCTATAACTTATGTGAGAGACAAAATCGTTGAACCCTTCTAGTTCCGGGGTGACGTTAAGTGATTTGATTACACCGATGCCAAACTGAAATTGTCCATATTGAAGGTGGCGGCATATGCTCCGACAGGAATATTTGATGAGGATTTACAGGAATGAATTCCTTGATTATAAAATTATATTTTGGCGTACAGGAAGTTATCTGCGTCGCGAAGTGCAAGCGGAGATAATATGGGGGCCAAAAAAGCCGGCTAATCGGTCCTCCTTTTTAAGTTCTTTCACTGAAAATTAAAGACCGATGATTTTTTTATCATAACTCTTTTGCGTAATATTCACTTAGCCTATAAAACTGCAACAGCTTCTAAATAATATTCCCAAAAGATGTTCCCTACTTTTAACGATCATTTTGAAAAAAAAAAAAAAAAAAAAAAAAAGATATTGGTGTCAAGGGAGCTCTTCCATTAGCTGAATATTTTAAAAAATAGCATGCACTATGAGGTTCGGTGCACCATTCATTAGAATATAGTTTTAACATTAAAATACTTTCCATTTAAAAATGCAATTTCCGATGAGATATTTATGAATATTGTAAAGTAATAACAAAGTATATTTTTAATGGATACATTGAAAAAGCATGTTATTAAAAGGTTTAAGCGATCCCAGATCCCTATTTTTCTACATGTAAGTAAATTTAACGTTAAATAACAAAACTTCGTCACGCGACGGAACGCAGGCTTATCCAGACACATTTCATCTATTTTGCCAGGGATATTTCTAACCTCAGAGTCATAACGTTGAATTTGAAAGCAGAAGACGGACTGTTCATTGTCGGAAGACAAAAGTACCCAGATAGCAAAATCTACCCAGTCCCGAGGACGTCTTCAGGACGTCATGAGGATATTTATTGGACGTCCATTGATTTACCTATGTCCGCACTGATCCAAAAAGCGTTCTTTAGACGTCCAATGGATATCCCATGGATTCGGATATCCTATGGATATCTAGGATGTCCAATCGATTGAAAATGCTGTCTGGGTATATAGCAACGATTTTGGGGTTTTCATACTGCGTTTAAGTGCTTCGTAAACAAATAGGAGGGGTCTTTGAAATACTTATTTTCGGGGAGGGTAAAGTTAGTAAATTCTTATCTAAGCAAGAAATAATTTTCATTTATTTTTTTTTAGCTTAATTCTTACTTAGGGACCTTTCAAATATTATGTAAGAAAAATTCTGGCAATTTTTGGTCCCGTCCCTCTCCTTGTAAGTTTGAATATTTGTTTTGAACACTCTCTCCTCCTTGATTGCATAAGTTTTCAGTCCCAACCTGATTGGGACCGAACCTCCTCTCTTCCCTCTCGAAATCGATTATGTGGCACTTACGTAAAAATTTACCAACCCTTGGTCCTTTTCCTTGCAACAATAGTAAGATTTTCCCAAACAGATATACTTTTACAGTAATTAAGGCTTCTTGACAATTTTTTAACAAGATTTTTAAAAATTGCCAAAATCACCTATCCTTTAACATGTAAAATTTAAAGCCGTTCAAGACAGCCCAAAGTACAGGTCAAAAAATTTAAAAAAAGTTCTAGGTTACTATCGTTCTAAGTCACAACTTTTCCGCATAGAGCCATGTTCGAATTCGAAAATTTCAAAATTTCGATACACCCTAGACCCCAATTGCAAGTAAGTTATTGTATAATGTCAAACGTTTTGCCTTAAAAAATCATAAACTTTGAAAATATTAATCCAAGATTCGAAAACTTAATTTTTATCGCTTTGCTCACCTCCAACGTATTCGTTCAACATTAAAATTTTAAAAATGGTTAAAATCATTAAAATAGCGCCACTGATTAAACCTTTTAAAGAGAGCCGCCACTGGAAAGAATAGGAAAGCTTGTATACTGTGGTCAGTCTAGCGCTGAATCGATGAGATGGCGTCTGTGAGGCGAATGTTTTCCACGCGAGATTCATGCCGCACTCAGATATCTTAAGACCATCTTACGTATTCAGAAAAATACTACAACACCAAAACCGCGGCTTACGATCCTTTTTATTTCCCCTCGTCGTAAATTGGCCTAAGTCAACAATCTAAGCTCTTGCTAGCCTGGCTTCTTATATTTTTTTTCCGGTTCGAATCGGCATCGCCCTTGCGTAATATACAAAATTTTCTTAACTCGACACATGAATTTCACTCGTTGCATGTAAACGATTTAAAAGCAGGCTTCCTTTTTTTTTTTTTTCTTTCTGTCGGGAGATAGTTTATTTTTTTACATAAAGCAATGATGCGCTGCAGGCGGCAAAAAAAAATTCTAATGGTACGATTTTCGTTTATCTTTTTTTTTCCCCCCTTCATCCTCTTATTCTTTTTTATGTGTTTTTTTGACCGTTAAAAAACCAGCAGGACGTCTCAATAAAATTAAATAAGCATAATTAAGAATTAATATTGTCAAAAAAGCCGACAATTTTTATTGGAGAAAAAAAAAATGCAATGAAAATTCCGGAAGGAAAAAAAAAAAAAAAAAAACTCCGGGTTTTGTTGATAAAATAAAAACCTGAACATCTTATCCTATGAAATCGCTATAATTCTGTTTTATAAGTAGACGGAGGAAATATGGGATCCGCGACCGCGACATCAATCATCTTAAATTAACATTTTATGTATTAAGAAAATTTAATGAATAAAAATGTCTACAGTCTAGACTTGGGATTTTAATGTGTTCGTATAACGCGATGCGCTGGAAATTGTTAACTTTTATGAAATGGGTCAATTAGGGTAGTTTTGGACTCGATTTCTTATCGGAAACCCCCTCCTCTTTTTCACCAAAAAAAAAAAAAAGTTTTCCCCGTTTTAACTATATATATCCGAATTTCAACGATATCGTTTGCGTTTTTTTTTTCTTTTTTGACCGTGACTTGGAGGAGTAGAATCTAAGTTAAGTAAGGATGAAATCGTTCTTTTACATTACGGTCGCGTGCCTGATAAGATGATAACGGGATTATACGGTATCAGTCTGTTGTAATCGTTTTGGCAGGTATAGTTTACATATTTCTTGTAAAACATCGAAATCGAATATTTCCGCCGACATGCGTTTGCAAACTGCTTTCCAATTACGTGTGGTAGACCTCGATGCCAAAAAAAAAAAAAATTTCGGAAAATAAAAATCGCATCTGCATGTTATAAATCAACATCACACGCTAAATTTGCTTCTTTGTAACTAAAAAAAAAAAAAGTTGTCCGAAATTTGGTTAAAGAGTTAATTAAAATTCAAACGAAACAAATCAATGTCTCAATCAGGTTAGGTTAGATTTCTTTACGGTTCGACTTGTTTCCTTCCTCAGGTGGAGGCCCACATGCATATATAACCAAATCTCGTTGAAAAGAGTCAAAATATGATACAAAAATAGAAAAAAAGGTTATCGACCATTTTATTTTAAAATGGTTAATTTGTAAAGAGACAATATATATAGAGGATGGAATAATATGAGAAGATTAGATTTACTATATTATCATTTCAAACGCAAAGTGGGAATTGAAGCAAGATGCGTCCGTAATACTGTACACCGGGGTCAATTATTTCTAGCGTGTTAGCGATGCTTTATGGATACCGATATTATACCACGTCTGCATTTGAATGATATTGATATTGATTGATAATTTGCATTGAATTTCGATATTGTTCCGAATTGTTCTTGTTTGTTTATTCCGTTAATCAAATAGCGTTTTAATCAAAAAGAAAAGTTGGATATCAGATTTACAGTCGCGTGGGATGAGCTCAGATTTGGATTTTCCAAGATGGGGCAGCAGGTTTCGAAGGCATAATTTCCTCAGTAAAAGGGGAATGAGGGGCGGGGGGGTAACGGCGAGTCTGCTAATATTACCAATAGCGGAACTGCAGTTGAATTCCGAGATGTTCATTCATTTTGCATGAATGTGTATTATTAATATAATTTTTATCGGGGGGAAATGAGGAGTTGTCTATGTAAATTAATATGAAAAGGTCAACGGTGAGATAGGATTTCCGACAAAATTTTGTTCATTAAGTCCAACTATTGCAAATGTGAATTTAATTTTATGAATGGGACGTGCATTTTTCCTAGGATCGTGTATCCTGCATTGGTCATTCGATATTTTTGGGGTAGTAATCTCAGTACAAATGAAACAAATATTTTTTTTTTGAAAGACTACAAGTTGGCACATGGAAAATTTATATCATAATCAACGTTATAAAGTCATTTTGAAATACTTATCAAGGATGAATTAATACGTTTCTTTTAGTATGTTTTTTTTAAAAAAGCGGCCTTTCTATTTCTAATAAATTCTAGTATATAAGAATAGCGGCGTAAAATGCATCAATTAATTAATTTTTTTTTTCCGAAGATTAATTTTGCCAAGGTCAATCATTATAACTTATATTATATTGTAACTAGTTTTCTCAATTAAAAATGTATGCATATTTTTAAAAATGGGCGTTTACCGTGAAAAAAAAATTGAGATTTGCTACAAATTAATATTTTCTCCGGATTTAGAAAAATTAATATTAAAAAAAGATCGCGTTTATTTCTCACATGAGATTTTGTGAAGAACACAAGGATGTCTGTTCGAATTCCCTGAGGAAAGAAAGACAACGTGGGATGTCTGAGAGGTTAAGTATAAAGAGAAGAAAAGACAAGAATAACAGAGAATATTCGACATTTTAAACGAAAATTGGAAGTGCAGTTTCCTATTGAGTAAATTGTTTTCAAAATCAACAAATGAAAAAGAGAATATTGTGTTCTCCGTTTTCTGGCCCCAAATCAGTGCAAAGCAGAGACGGATTAAGGAGATTTATAAAGTCCTATGCACGTGTCAAATATAGTATTGAAATCGCATTCGTTTTTACTGGGGAAAAACCGGTTTTTCAGAGGGGAAAAAAACCAAAAGAAATTAAGTGCACACAGTAAAATATATTATGTAAATATGTTCTAAGAAGTCCACATAAATTTTTTATGTTGTTTCTCCCATAGGGAAAACATAAAACAAAAACAACATAAAAATTATGTGGACCTCTGCTTATGTTGATTTATGTTGATTTTGACCTAAAATTTTTTACTGTGCAGGGTAAAGTGAAGGGAAAATTAAAATTGATTTGCCAGGATGAATAATCTAGGCGTTCATGATGGTTTTGATCAGAAAACGGTATAGTGATATAATTAGTGGTATAATCAAGGCTAAAAGGGGTAGCCCGTGCAGATTACTCTCAGAGTAGGATTTCTGCTCGAGAAAGTGTGACTGTGTGACTCTGTAATTCTCGAGAATTTTGTAGAAATTTTTCGCAATAAAATCTTGAGTAATTATGAAATAAAAGTCCAAGTTTTCGAGAAACATAAACCTTTTTGAGAGGCAGCCAGAGAAATCAGGCTTATAACAAGTGGTGCTCAAAGAGTAAAACTTTTTATAATTTTTTGCGGACTAAATGGTAAGAGACTTTATAACACGGTGAATATGAAATCTCGTGATTCATCACCCAGTCTGCTGGAAAAGGGGCCATTCAAGTATTACGTAAGTATGATTTTGGGTGAATTTGAACCCCCCCCCCCAAAAAAAAAGTCTTACGTAATAATTGAAAGTTCCCAAAGCACTCAAGAAAAATAAATCCATTCAAGGCCTGGCCCGTAATCAAGAGGGCTAAAAACTGTAGCGTTACCCAAAGAGAAAAAGTTGGCAGAATTTTTTCTTATTAAGGGATAGCAAGGAATAGACTCTAGACAGGTCAGACTTCGATTTGAAAAAGCTATCAAATTGTCTTCTCTGAACAAATGTTTTTCCCCCCTTTTTCTTTTCAAAAAGCGGGGTATTTTTGGTTCGGTTCCTCAGAAAAACCTATGTCTTAAGCGCTGGGTCCGGTTCGGTCTCACTTAAGGGTCGGCTTGGTTCGGTCTTGGTTCGGTTCTACTACAGTTCAAGAGTCGAGTTTGGTCCATGTTTGGGTTCTTTGTGACTTGGAACCGGGTTCAGGTTCTAGGTTTGGCTTCTCGTAATTAACTTGGTTAGTTTTGTTTCGTGTTGTGTTACCGTGAAAGCCCTGGTTCGGTCCTTTTTTTTGGTTCGATTTTGTTCGAATGTTCGGTTTGCCAGTCAGTTTGCCAGTTAATTTTTTTAATAGTCAGATTTTTTTTTTCCCCTAAAGGTTGAAATACGAAGGAAAACAAGATGCATAGGATCCGACGTTACATCATCAACTCTCTGGAATCGGATTTAAAAAAAAAAAGTAAACATTTCTGAACGAAAAATTCGAGTGCACTTTCAGAATTAAAGTAACCTCAATGCAATACCCTAGAGCCAATTCCGTGCGTCTGAGATGAACTGACACATCTCCATAGTCAATATGATTGGGCATACTCTGTTTCAAGTACTAATGAAAGTCACACATGACCACAAATTTACAGGTTCATGTTTGCCTAAAATTTTGGTCATTTGACATTTTTACAAGCAATCGAAACAGACTATCTCCAATTTTGTTTACGATGGAGATACGTCATTTGATCGCTGACGCAAGGAATTCCACCAGCAATCGTCTTTAAAAAAAAAAACCGCGGTCAAAAACCATAACCTCGAAATGATCGGTTCACTTATGGCAAAGAAAAAAATGTGTTTTTTTTTCTTTGAGGGTTATCTCCCTGAACGCGGTTGGTGAAACTGGCTCTTAAAGTATTTTTACATCTGTAGTGCTTCCATGGTCATAAATCCATAACGCAGGAGAAAGGAAAAGAGGGTAAAAAAAATACCATAGTAATAAAATTATGCGGTACATCATTTTGTATTACACCTCCTGGGTATTAAAAAGAATCCTCACATTATTAAAAAAAAAAAAAAAAAAAAAAAAAACGAAAACAATTAATTAATATGAGTTTAACGATGAAACTTAAATGATTGACAACTGACAATAAATTTAACATCATCGTTCGATATTGGAAGCTTGTAAACTAGTTCTAAGTTCTTTTTTATTATAATTTTTTTTTTATTAAATAATGAAAGCCGTTATAAGGTAGAAACCCGTTTCGACTTTTCAAAGTCGTCTACAAGCAATTAATAACAAACAACGGTTTTAATCGCACGGTTTCTCCGAAAAGTGTCTCTTTTTTCTTTTTATTTTTTTTTTTTTTTTTTTAAGAATGAAAGTTATTAAAGAACCCAGTTTTTTTTTCTAATTTCGCGCTTTTGCTATTCAGTTAGAGGAATGGGGGAGGGAAAGAAAAGAAAAATGCATTGACGAGTGGAACTGCATAACGAGTTTTTTAAACCGATCACAAGGGGGGGAAAAAAAAAGGGAAAAAAAACCTTTTAATGGAACGATTTAAAATTCCGTATGATCTTAACGATTGTTGCATGCCTTTTTTTTTTAGGGGTAAAGGTTACGTCGAGCTTTTTTAATGGTACGTTCGTTTTATAAGCTTAATATGAGTTTTTGGAATTTTAATTTTTAAATAATTTTTTAATTTTAAATTGAGAAAAGTATAGGTCACAGACCTTCGATAAAGTAAAAAAAACCAGCTGTTTTTTCTTTCCAAAAGGAATCCAGTTAGATGATGACATTGTATACCGTGGTCTAAAACTTCTTATAGCTCAATTACCTCCAACTAATCAAATGATGTTAACAGTAATGTTTGCGTGAAGGAGCGGCAAGTTCTTTTCATAAGTGTTAATCGAATTTAGAAAAGCTAATTTTCTCGACCTAGATTAAATCTTTTTTTTTAATCATATTTTTTATAACTCGTCTACGTTTGCTGTCATTCTTGGATACCTCGTTTTCGTGATTATACTTGTATAAATCATAATGCACGTTTTTTTTTTTTTTTTTTTTTTTTTTCCATTCCTCTCTTTCATTTGGAATTTCTTTTATGGACAGCTTTTTTTTTTTTTTCGTTCACTGTTAGTTTTCCCCGAGGGGTACCTAACTCCCGAAAGAAGGCAGTAATGAAATCAAGTAATGCAAAAATGCAAAGTAATGAAATCAATGGAGTGGCAATGCAAGTGATGCATACGATGCATGTTCAATGACAATGCAAAGTAATGCAACGACTTTGCACAACTGGTGCTACATCCAATGCAGTCGTAATGCAAATGCATCAGTGGTGCAAAATACATTGGTTTGAGAAAACATTCAGTATACATTGAATTCAAAATTCTAACAAATTAAAAATCAGGTAGCTCAGGGGTAGAGCAGCAGTCGCGAAAACGGAAGTCGGTGGTTCAAGTCCACTTTTCCAGTGCCTCTGGTGTATTTTTTTACTGAACGTTTCCCGGTTCCTTCTTCACCCAGAAAAAGGAATATGCCTCGTTCGCAATACAAGCGATGTTGCTTAGCGACAAAACAAATATGCTTTGCCGCAAAGCAACATGGCTCGACTTGTCGACATTATGCATTGCGGCAAAGCACTCACGAGTTTTGACACAAAACATTTATACTATGCTTAGACTTAAGTTATGCAAAAATGCTTTGTAGCAAAGCATTTTTGCTTAGACCCAAAGCAGCATTTTTTTGGGTGTTTGATCGAATTACCTGAGAAGCTCAACCGAGAGAATTACACCCCCCTGCCCCGAAAATGGCTAAAATTTAGGTTTGTTGGAAATTTATAAAATTAAAAATCTCTCAAAAGAGGGGTCATGTACATATTACGTAAACATTTTTTTTGCCATTTTCAACCCCCTCCCCCCCCCCGTTGTAAGCATGAGTAAGATTTTGGCAACCCCCCCCCCATATTACGTAAGTTTTTTTTTTTAATGGAACCAACGGCACTTGACTTCGGTAATTTTCCCCATAATTCATGGAACTGAAATAAACTGAAATAAACCAATATAAACACCTATATTGAGAAAAATTAAAGAGAAGGTTACCTTTATTTAGACGGTAACAAAATAATGTAATATTAGCTCGCCGCAACATTTACAATATTTTAAAAAAACATGAAATTAATTAATTAATTATTTACTTTATTTTCAAAAATTCCTGGTCAGAGTAGAAAAAAGCTTACGTAAGAACGAGTGAGATCCCCCCCTTAACATGCTTACGTAATATGTACATGACCCCAGACATAATTTCCGAATATCCGTACAAAAAAAGTGGCCAGGCCAAAAGTTGCCAAATATGGACCCCTTAATGATCAAATATGACTAAATAAAATCATAGTGAAAACCATAGTGTGCTCAATCGGCCTACGAAAATTCGTCCGACTCGCGCATGACGTCATATGTCACAATTTTGAAGCCATCCCAGGTGTTCTAAAAAAATGTGATCAGTCTGATATTAACTTTATGTAGCACTAACATCAAACCAATGTCAGATCGTTGACTTATATTAAACATATATCGGTCAAATATTCACTTAATATAATAATGACAGTAATAGATGTTTTAACTTGCAAAAAAAAATTTAGATTTCACAAAATAGAATAATAACGGTCTGAAGTGAGCCTGATATTGCGGTAACATCACTAAGTTTTGTGAAGTTCCCTTGAAAATTTTTTTTAGAAGTTATACTTTACGTTTTTTGGAATTTTCGCACCTTATACCTGAAATGGGGACAAGAATATAGGCAAAATCGTAATCTACGATTCAAGAGCTTTGGCTGTTCTGCCCTTCGTTTTTTGAAATTTTTTGTTCTTCCACTTGAAAAAGTGATAAGAATAAAACAGTCAAAAAAATTCTAAGTCCATCGTTTATGGGCTTAAATAATCAAATTATCAACCATTTTTGTAACTTAAGGAGTGGTGAAGATGGTAAGGTGAAGGAGTTGTGACAATAGAAATCTAAACGGAGTGGGTTCTAGTCTCAGTGGCGACTTTTTTTTTTTAATTTTCAAAAAACTAATGTCACTCTAATATCATTATGATATAAACCTTTTTACAGTGCGAATTCTTTATTTTAAATCATTGTGATGTCTGATCAATAACATTGTATTATACAATTTATATCATATTAATATTGTCATGATAACACTTAAATCTTAGGCTGATATTTAATTTGAAAAGAACACCTGGGATTTCTTCTGCTTCGGTTTGTTTCTTATACATTGCTCTTATGGCATAGAGCAGAAGAAATCTTTTCAAAAGTCTGACATATTACGTCACAAGTCAGACAATCACGTGGTACATCCTCCGCTTGAGCACACTATGCTTTTCACTATGAAATAAAATGAGGTATAATTAAAAATAACCAAAAATAATCATGCAAAAAAAATTTTTTTTTTTCGTTTGACCAAAAATGATTAAAAATAGTCTCTGAGATACTTATTTTTGCATAAATATACACTTAAATATACCTGTTTACCTTATAGAAGCGTATATATTTCAATCACGCAATTAGTTCGCGGGAAATATTGCTTTTTTATAAGCTAAACACGATTTTAATGGTGGCGCTGCAATCAAAGTCGCTAGGAGCCTGTATTTTTGCGTGATCATTTTTCGTCATTTTTAATTTTTCCTAATTTTATTTGTTCGTATTTGATCATTAAGGGGTCCATATTTGACAACTTTTGATCTGGTCACTTTTTTTGTAGGGATGTTGCCGCGGTTATGCTTTTTGAGAACTGGGAAAATCGCTCTTGGTTTCAGTACTTGGAAATGCCAATTCCCGGAACGTTTTCAAGGGTTGAACTTTAAGGTACTGCATTAGAATGCACGTAATACCAAAATAATGCATTATATAAAGCAAAGTCAAATGTACACCGAAATGAATGAGTGAGTAACCTAATGGTTCTCTTCGAACACGTGCCGCATTTGGAGGTCGCAATCTTTCAGAATAAAAAACGCAAAAATTCAAATTTTCGAAAAATGTTGGTAAAAAAAAAAAAAAAAAAAAAATTATTGCACACAAAGACCGCGTCTAACTGATTAAAAAATGAACTGTTGTAAATGATCGAATTTTTTAATGGTAATTCGACATTTGCTAACTTCAGATTTTCAAGTAAATGAATGAAATGCGAATATAATAATTGACCGCGAGAATGAAATCTCGACACTTGCAAATTCAATTTAAGGCAATGACGTATTTTCGAAACCGCCAATGACGCCACAAAGGAAAATAGAAATTTTATATTTTTGATTAGTCGGAAAAATCCTCCCACGCGTCTTCTCATTAATTTCAAAGCTTCAATGGTGGTAACAAAATTCCGTTATTCATTAACGCCACACGTGCTGTAAATTTATCTCCGAATCGTACAATACGGAACAAAACTAGTCAAAATCAAATAGGTGGAGCGAGGAACGGGGAGGGGGAGAGAGAGAAAGAGGAAAAAAAGGATCTAAACCCGCAGCGATTTAAGAATTCGGGAAGTAATTATAATAAAAATAAAAAAGGAAGACTCACCTGGTTCTGCGAAAGTAATGATTTCACTAGTCCGGCCGTAAAAATCATCCGGCTCACTCTCTAACAATTCCTCTTCCGGCTCCGTCTCTTCCTCAGTTTTCTTAACTTCTTCCTTGTTATTTAATAAATTTATGTTGCTTGGATAATCTCCGGCCCTGGAAAGGGTCTCCAAAATGACGTCTCTCGGCACTGGCAGTGTTATCGTCGGTTTTTGCTTAAGCCCTAATTTCGAGAGAATTTGATGCTTGATAGCTTCTAATCTTATTTTGTCCGTACTTCTTTCTAAATAGCACGTTGGGCAGACGTCCGAATCTGATAGCTCATCGTCTTCATCATCATAAGGCAACCGAGGCATACTTGGCGACTTTTTATCTACGTTGGGAATCTTTTTAGAATTTTTTAAACTATTTAATAAATTATCAATACTTTGAGTATATTTATGGCTATGTCGCCTACTATGTTCATTTCCGTTACTAATTCGGTCATTATTGTTAGTGTTGTTATTGTTATTAGAACTATAATTGTTTAAATTTAATTTTTCGCTATAATTCGAAGCAGAAGTATAACTTATTATAATTATAATTATCACTATTACTGAGTATATTGAATACTGGTATCTTCCTAAACGATATCGTTGACGCCATGTTATGAAATGGCGGAATGATTTCGTATTTTGATAATACATCTTTTGTTCCATTTTATTTATTTACAAATTTATTTATATGTTAGCTTACATATTTCATTTTTTTTAAAATTTGATTCCCTTTGTTTCAATTTTTTAAAAGTATTATTATTTTTTTTAAATTGAATTAATTGCTTTGAGTTATTTAAGAAAGAGATTGTTTATCACTTTAGTTTCTGCGACATTTTGTTTGATAGCCGCTGGCTTATTGTCATGAAAGAACATGTCATCTGAAAATAGAAAAAGAAAAAAAAAATCAAACATAGGTTGTTATAAAAATTAGATTTTTTCCTGACTTTATTTTTAAAGATAAATGTCGGTATTTTAATGCAATTTCACGCTGCATCATTTACGTGGAATTAGTATTTACCGAGAATTAGCCGTCATTTGGACTAAATTTTTATTTTCACATAAAAAAAAGCCCTATCGATGGTACTAATTTATACAACACGTGGCTAATAAAAACGGTGTAATATTTTTGGAAGCCCCCTGTTGATTTAGCTGTCAGAAAATGAAAAAAGAACCTTACTAATGCGAACAGGAAGTTCGTCATTACTAACTGAGCAGAAGAAAAAGAAAAAAAAAAAAAAAAAAAAAAAAAAAAAAGGAGCAAAAAGAAAATAGTGACCTCGTTCATCCGTGGGTTCGATTTTTCGGACGCTTCTATCGGAAAAACAAGTAAAACTTTTCGCTTTTGTTTTTCTTTCGTTTCTTTGTATTATTATTACTTTTTTTTCTAATAGTTATGTCTAGTCGGTTAATAACCGATTCGCGTGCGACAATTAAGGCCTTTTTTGAGGAGCCTCAAAATCGAGATCAACGAACTTTTTCGCGGCACTAAGGGGCCATTCAGAAATGATGCCAGCATGAAATCGGCGATTTTTAATCCGCCCTTCCTCCCTTTTTAGCAAAAATCAGAAACGCTTACATGCCCCTCAGAAATAACGTCTGATTTAGGATATCGTCCCTCCACTCATTAAATGATGTGGTTGCCAATTCTCGATAATTTTTATCTGTCAATTTTTTTCCTTTCATGCTAAAACGTGTCCGGGGCCGTTATAGTATTGCTTAAGCATCTTAGGGGAGGAGAGACCATCTTCGCCGTAAGCTAAGTTTGGCCAAAGATCTTACGCCTGGGAGGAAGGGGGGGGGGGATGGGGTTGGTCAAAATTTACAAATATCATGCTTAGGTAATACTTGAATGGTTTCTTTATCATAATAATAACTACTGCTACGCAAAAAAACCTCATTATTTTTTTAGGACCTTACAAATCATCGAATTTTCCAAAAGTCGAAAGGAATTTCGAGATTTTGAAAGACGGTAAACGATATTGCAAATTATGTCGCTTTTCTAAACATCGAAGTTTTCCCTGAAAAGAGTTTCGAGGATTTGAAAATACAATGTTTAAAAAAAAAAAGATTTCTATTTTTTTTTTTTTAACGGTTTAAAATCCTCAAAACTAATTCGACGATTTTAAAAGTGGGAGATTTTAAAATTCGGGGAATATAAAATTTTCAGAATTTTTTTTTAAAGGGTGAAAATTCACTATGGAATGTTGGACCAACATGTTGGTAAAAGTCGGACAAACATGTTATACCAACTTGATATAATGTTGGACCAACATGTTGGTAAAAGTCGGACAAACATGTTATACCAACTTGTTATAATGTTGGACCAACATGTTTGACATAAGCGAACGAATCGACTATTGCAGAATTTGCTCCTACGCCAAAATTAGTATGGGATGTTGGTCCAACAAGTTGGTACAACAAGTTAGTACAACATGTGGGTCCAACATTCCATAGTGAATTTGCACCCAAATAGATGAAATCTTTTTGTTCCAAAATGCCATTGTTATAAAATCTATAAGATGTCAAACTTTTTTCGAAACTTATTTTTTTTCCAACAATATTTAGTATTTGGTGTTATAATAAACAAACTTCCGGATTTAACATTAGGCTATTATTTTATTTACAAAATTTTCAAAAAAATTTGACTAAATCAGCAACTATAAAGAACGGAATTCGCCGCATGTTAGGGGTCTTTTTAGGTTTAATAAAAATGACGTTTGGCACAAATGGATTAATGTTTTTAAAAAATTTTCTGAAAATTTTTATATTCCCCGAATTTTAAAATCTCCGACTTTTAAAATCGTCGAATTACTTTCAAGGATTTGAAAAAAAAAATAGAAATCCTTTTTTTTCTAAACAGATAAAGAGTTTCGGGGATTCTAAAAGTTTGATGTTTAGAAAAGCGACATAATTTGCGATATCATTTACCGTCTTTCAAAACCTCGAAACCCCCTTTCGACGTTCTGACATAGTATCATTTTTTAATTTTTTTGGCCGTAGAAAAGCACAAAAAAAGATTAGAATTTTTTTACAATAATGAAAACTTTCAACAAATTTTACGATAAAAGTCAGTTATGCGCGAATCCCCTCCCCTCCGCAATATTTTGAATAGCTCCAAACGTACTGTGAGTTCATAAGCGAAACATAGCGTTAATAAACTTGCATATACTTGCATAATTTTGGTACCTGTAATTTTTGAAACCGTTTCTCGAATTCGATTAAACATTTTTGGAAAAAATCTTTTCGGTTAAATTGATTTCCCTCCTTTGAAGCAAATGACTTCTGTGACAGTATTAAAATTTTTTTCTTTTATTTATTAAAATGCTAATACGTAATAAAGGGGTTGAAGCGCTAACAGGTGTCTCACGAACAAGGGCCAACCACTGAAAAGAAAACACCACTTTTTTCCCCGTTTTCTCAAAAGACGCGTTCTCCTCGTTTTGGGGATTTTCTTGTAAAGATTTTTAAGGGGATTCTCAAGTCAGGCGTGCCGCAATGTCTTCGACAACATCCGAACTGGAAACGATTTTAATGCTTTGCTTTAAACGGAAAAGTGGGAATAAAAAAAATCTTGAGCTTTTATGGAGGGCAATTGATTTACACAATGATCCTACACTTCCGCTTAGCTCTCTATCACTCGATCCCTCCTACGAGATTTTCACTATAATCTTCTTTTTTTTTTTTTTTTTTTTTTCCTTTCGAATTAAAAGAAACACAAACTCTTGTTTTAATCCTTTATTGTTGTTTTCATTGTCGGAATGTTTTATAAACCGAAAATTCTCAAAGGTTTGAAAGATTTTTTTTCTTTTTTTTTCTGTGATTCATTCTTTTGTCGATGATTCATCCATGAAGGACCGAAACCTTTCACTATGTCGTAGGTTTATGCGGGGGTTAGTCAATTTTGAAATCTGACTTTGAAGTGAATGAAAATCGAACCGACATTTCATTTAGCAGATCTGATCATTCGTATATAAGTTCAACATCAAATTACTCCGATATCAATCACTTTTGTTTGGGGTTAGTATAAACAGAATCGAAAGGCTTCATTAAAGGCTATAAACAGAGTCCAAAAGGATGCATTGAAGGATTGCAGCCTCCGCAAATATCTATTTTTTAAAACGTTAAATGAAAATCTTTGATCCGTAAAAGTCGAGGGTGGTCGTGATGAAAAACCGATTCAATCGTTTTTTTTTTTATTTTTTTTTTTATATTTTCTTGTTTGGTTTTGGGAATATTAGATGTTAAGTAGGTTAAGGTATTTAATGGTCAAAACAATAATCCAATTTTTTTTTTTTTTTCTTTTTTTTTTGTGAATTTCAACGTTATTTATCGCGGATCTTGGCCTCGAAGTTTGACGTTAAGGAACATCAGAGAAAGAAGAGTATTCAGAATAAAAAAATTTTGTGTCGAGTGAAGTCGAATCTATAAGACTTGAGCCCCGAAAATGTTTTTGGTTTTTAATTTACTTTTTCTTGAAATGACGTTTGCGTTTTTGTAAGGGCATTTAGTTGAGTCAGTCACATGGGTCTCTAGGCTGTAAAAATAAGAACAAGGAACAAGTTGAATACGGTATAGACTATCAATCAGTAAAATAATATTAGAAAGGGAAACCAATATAAAGATACCATATTTAAAAAAAATAAATAAAAAAAATAGTATTTCCCATTTATAGTATTGATTGTACAAATTGCGGTTACATCTAATCCGTTTCCCACTCACCCGCTAGAGGTCTCAGAGTTGTTGAAAATCGCAAATTATTTATTAAATATGATAATTAATTTATTAATGTATAACGGCGACTACGGGGTATTTGACTGGGTGAATGTATTCATCGTTATATTGACTCCTTATTTAAAAATTAAATAATTAATTTGCAAAATGCCGCCGACTGAAACAAGCTTTCTTAAATTATTTTATTTTATTTTATTTTAAAACAAAATCAACAGGTTATACACCTTTTTACAGATTTTTTATTTTGCACCTCAAATTCACTATGGAATATATTGCAAGAAAGCTGCAGCCTTCTTTTTGTCACCTAAATTACTTTGAGGTTAGGTTAGTTAGACACTAACAGTGTGTGTGCCGCCAGGTCACGGAGTCTAGGAGAATCCTTCATAGGGTTGCCAGGTCTAAAATTACAAATGTGGTACATCTCAGCTTTAGATAGTGGTACGCTCATAAGCTAATTATAGAGGCCGTTTCTTCAATAGTGGTAAAAGTACAAATTTTGTCTTATGAAGCAACCATTTCATTATCGAGCTTTGGGCATGTCTTATTTAACAAATGAATGTTGGGCGAACATGTTTGTGTTTGATAAAAAGTGGTGAACATCTTCCCCGACATGTTGGGGAAGCTCTGCATAAGCTCTGACGGTTTTTTAAGTATGTTATGTGATAATGCTTGTCCAAAATGTTCGCCGAACATGTTTCCCGAACATGTTCGCCACTTTTATCAAATGCAAACATTTTCACCCAACATTCTTAAAAAAGCGTCAGTGCTTATGTAGAGCTTTCCCTGCATACTGGAAAAAATGTTTGGTGAAAATGTTTGTCCAACATGTTTGCCCAACAAACAAAATGGGCGTGAAATTGCGCCCATATCGATCTTGATATGATGTTGATTTATCGGTGACCGATATGGATCCGAATTGAAACACAGATCGAATGTCATTATGCGCCAGTATGATTTTTCGACACGGAAACGACATTGGACCAGAGCCGAATTTAACGCAAATGAGGCCCTAGGCAACCGTCTCGATGCGACCCCCAAACCTTCTTTTCTTAATGCACTAAATTTATAAGATATTTATCTTTTAGGAATTTTTCCAGAAAAATTTTGTTTTTCCCTTTGGTTTAAAGTAAAGTCGAATAATTAGTAAAATATAACCGCTTGTTCTGATGTACTATATTTTTTCAATGGCAGGTACAGAAGTTAGCCTGGGTGATAAGGTTAATGCCACCACATCATAATAGCCTTTTTTTATTCATAATTTTAACGAATGGGAAAAGGGATAGAATTTGTTAGTTTTTTTTTCTTTTTGAACGGCACGTCTGCATAGTTCTGAATTACAATGCAGGCGATTTGGATTTATAGCAGGTAGTCTTTGTATGAAAAAAAAAAAGAAAAAAAAAAATTTTGCAACGATGTTTTTAGAAACCGTAGTTATGAAATGAAAAAACAGCCTTAACATCTCATATTCGTGGGTCCTCAAGGACGTGCGACCCTAGGCAGTTGCCTATTTTGCCTACTGAAAAGTTCGGCTTTGCATTGGACCGAAGCGGTTTCGGTCGAAATTTCTACCAAGGAATTCGCATTGTAATTTTTTTCTTTTTTTAGTGATTATAAGACCTAATATTAACAAATATAATTAAATTGATTTTGATAGTTATCTGTTATTGTTAAAAACTAAAAATACGGGCTTGACTCCACATTAAAATAGATTAAAATAGACCTTCAATGGAAAGGAAGCGTTTAAGTGTTATTGAAGCAAGGTATTTATTTTTTTGACCCCCCCTCGCTCCCCTCCTCCTACATCTGTCCGGTTGTAAGCAAAAAAGCTAACTTTTAAAGGGGAGATGAATTCGCCCCTACCTGGGAAAAATGTAAAAAAATTGCTTGGAACCAATAATTCTCGAGAATTTGTCGAGATTTCCCCTAGAATCCCGGGAATATTCCAGAAAATCCCCAAAAATTCAGGAAGAAAAAATTTTGGAGAAAATATTTTTAAATAAATACCTAAAGCTCGGGTTTTGAGAATTCTTGAGACTAACCTCTACTTACCTCCCTCCTCTCACCTACCGGAGTAAAAAAATCAGGAAAATTCAGGTATAAGCTCGATAAAAACGCTAATGGCGTCACAGGGGTTAATTGAAAAAATTCGGGATAGTAAGATTCGTGTTCTACGACCTCGAAAACATAAGAAAACCTTTTTTCCAAATATTTTGTAGGCCCTTAAAATGGGTAAAAAAAAATGGAGTTTAAAAGACCTTGATGGTCCAATTTTTAAAAAGCTAAAGTGGCCTTGGGAGGCCACTAAGCGGTAAAAAAAATTTTTTTAGCTATTTTACACCTAAAGGAAGCAGATTTTCAACATGCCCCCCCCACATTTCAAATTTTTTTAAAAAATGAAACACCCTTAATGCATAATCTACTTCTCCTAATAATAAGGAACAATTTGGTATAGGTTTCGCCCCTTTTAATGCAATGTTAGCCTTTAAAAAAATTAATTGAAAGAAAAAAAAAATTTTTTAAACCAGCTGGTTTACCATTCGGTTTTGTGTAGGAAACGAAGAGCCTAAGATTTTTGCTAACGGTTTTTTGGAAAACGATGTTTGGTTTCAAAAAGCATCCTATAAACAAAAAATCTGGCAGTGAAGTAAGTACATATCTACAAAGTATTTTACATCCCCACAGGAATGGTCGATTAAAGCAATTCCGCTTCAGTTAAAAAAAAAAAATAAAAAATGAAAACGGTATGAAATTGAATGAAATCAAAGAAAATGTTAATTAGCAGTCAGAGACAATTATCATTTAACAACATAAAAAAGAATGAGAAAATAAAGTGGGGAGGGAAGCAAAAGTAAAGAATCGAGGACTGGGGCAGACGGGGAGGCGGGGCGATGCAGCAAGCTTTACAATTAATACGTTTGATATCTATTTCATTTTAAATGAATGAAATGCATTTTGCAAATAAGTGATGCGAGAAAGATTAAACTATGCACTAAGCAAATATTGCCTACGGGAAAAATAAAACGATTTTAGCTGAATAAGCAGGTATGCGTGGCCCGGAGGCTCGCGTTTAATTTTTCTTTTTCATCTTCTTTCTTTCTTTTTTGATCTTTCAACAGACTTAAAAACAAAAACTTAATATGAAATCGTTTTTTGTGCAGATATGCACATATTTCACGCCGGAGGTAAAAATCTTCAATAAAATCAAAACAGCGGAAGGTAATCGAGTGTGCGAATGTATTTCGCCCCCATCTAGCGCAAAATATTAAAAAAAAAATTCTAACGATAAGTTTGAAATATGAATTAAACACCCCTCAGGCTCGATATTATTTAATACGCTCCGTTAAAAAAAAAATAAAACAAACTCCTTAAAAATGCCATTTATATAAATATTTAATGCAAAAAAAAAAAAAAGCGGAGCAAGGGAGGCATTCAATGAAATGCCTATTTTTATTTGTTTTTCTCTAGTTTTTTTTTCAGAATGAATGGAAAGGGTGAAATTTTGCGAAATATCCAAATTTTTCCTGCTTTGAAAATCGTTTCGTCTGGGACTTCCCCCTTCCCCCCCTTCGGATGCCCCTTATTAATTTTTTTTCTTTCCTTTTTATTTATCATCTTCAACAATGTAGTAAAATTGTTTCATAGGAAAAGATGCAAGAGAGGTTTTTTTTTTTTTTTTTTTTTTTTCGGATGTTTTTGAGGGGTGAAAGGGGGAGGTTTTAGGGGAGTAGGGGGAGTCGTAGATTTTATTTCTCTGTCGGTTGGATGTAGTCCTTCGAAAATTTGGATCATTTCCAAACGCTTTCTGCTCCATCCAAAGTGTCTGCCTTTGAACGACTACGATCCTAGCTAACCCATAGGATGTTTCGAAAAAAAAAAAAAAAAAGTTGATTTTTTTACCCCGTCCCCCCTCTCCTCTTTTTCTTTTTTCTTGACTCTCCAGCTTTCCTTTAATCCATTCCTAATTTTACATTTTTACTTTTCTTCCTTCTCTTTTCTTTTCCAGCGGTTTATTTTTAACAAGCATAAGACCTACGAAAGATGAGCAAGCGTACTTCTTAGGAACGAGGATGTGATGAAGTTTTGCCTATAATATAATTTATTTCTTGTTGTATTATGATCAGAGTCCAGTTATATATTTTGCTAACGGATTTATAATGGATCAGTAAGGTAATCTGTCCGATTTAAATTGTGTCTTTTGGTTTGGTGTTCACCAGTTTTCAATTTATTGTGATCGAAGTCTCTTAAAATTAAACGATTGCCTTTTGCGGTTTGCTTGGATTTCTTTTTATGGTTTTATTGTTTTCGTAAGCCGCTACCAAAATAAAAATATTATGACTTATAAAGTTTATAAAAACCGAATAATTGATCCAAATTTTTGGGGTCTTCGTTATTTTGGATTTCCTGTCAAATTTGGTTTTGTTCAAGTAGTTTCAAAAGACAAAATTAATCAGATGATCAATTTCCAATAACTTTTTTGCACCGAAAAAAAAAAATCTTTAGATACAAGTGACCAGGGGATCGTTCATATACTACGTAAGCATATTTAGGGGGGGAGGGGCTCCGGTCAATGCTTACGTTTGCTTACGAAGGGGAGGGGGGGGGGAGTCTGTAAAGTCTTACGTAAGCATTCATATATATGTATATATTTTTTAACCAATGGATATAAAAATCAATTGGAGTAATAAAATAAAAACAAAACAAAACTGAAAAAAAAAAAATAAATAAAAATTTCAAACCATTTAAAATGAAGGAAAATCATAAAAAATGAGGAAAATCATAAAAAAACTAAATTAAAGGGATTTTAAGGAAAAAAAAATATTACGTAATATTAGGGGGGGGGGTCCTCCAAAATCTTACTTTGTCTTACAATGGGGGGGAGGGGGTCAAAAACTGTCAACAAAATGAAGTTAACAGGCCTAAAAAGGTTTTCCAGCAAAATTTTTTAACTAAAACGCTTGGAAAAAAAAATGAGAAAAATGGGTGCAGTTTGACAACGGTTTAAAGTATTATCAAGCCCGAAGAGCAATAGCTAGGTGAAGTCAACTTGGATTTTCTGTTACACTTGCGGAAAATCCAAAAGCAGAAAACATGCACATGGAAATCCGATTTGACCACTTATGTATAGAATTGTCAAGAGTATTTTCATTTTCATTTTTTTTTTTTTGGACTTAATTTTTTGTCTGCTTTGTCTCGTTCTGTTCAATGTCTATATTATTTTCCGGACACCAGGCAGGAGGAGATCTCGAAATTGTGCAATTTTGCTTAACCGCCAGGAAGGGAAGTGGTCTATACTTTTAGAACCCAGAACCAGAAGATTCCAAGTCAGTGCACCCAACTGCCGCTAATTACTCATAAGTTAAAAATTTAAATGATCTATTTTGAACCTTTTTGTTCTGACGTCACGAGTTTCTCATGCCATGTTTGTAAGTGACTCTTTCGTTATGAAAAACAGTGAAAAGTGAAGTAATTACTGCCGCTTCTCCATTATGGCTCAAAATTAATTTTCTAGAATTAATTTTCAAAATTTCCGGAAGTACTGTGCTTTTGTTATTCTATGGATTTCTAACCCAAGATTTAAAAATGGAGTCGGCCATTTTTACTACATTGAATTTTTTGTATTCTTAATCCATGGTCGAAAATTCATAGAATAACTAAAGCACAGTTCTTCCGGAAATTTTGAAAATTAATTCTAGAAAATTAATTTTGAGCCATAATGGAGAAGCAGCATACGATGCGAAGTCTCGAGATAAAAAATTATCGTGTACTAAGTGTTGACTAAAATTTAAACCGGACACAGACGATGACATTTTTCGTCACCTTAGAACCAAACGGTTCTAAGATCGGAAACTTCATTGTTATTAGTCCAAAAGTGTGGCCATATGGTAAAAATGCCTAGTGCACAGACTTTGCACGATAAAAATTGTCCTCTATGCACCATTCTGTGTTCAAAAGAAGGTTGCTCTCAAAAAAGTGGCGTCTGTCAGATAATATACACTGATTCATGCGGAGCAAGAAGTTAACTCGGGGACAAGACTGATTTTCTGTCATATCAGTCAATTCTACAGAAAATCTCAAAAGGAAACAAGCTTATACAACAAAATTTCGACCTCTATTTTACAATCCCATGAAAATTTCAGTTATTTAAAAAAAAAAATTTACTATTTCATTTTTGGAAAAAAAAAAAAAAAGTTTTAAAGTTATTTTATTAGCTGGGTTTTATCAGTAGCCTGAGCGTACTGATTGGTAAAATTTTGAGCTGGATATCTCAGAGACCATTCAAGCACTACGTAAACACTGTTTTGGCCAATTTTAACTTTCTCCTCCCTTGTAAGAAAAATACGTTTTTTGAAAATGTATTTTCTTCCTCCCTCCCCGTTTTTTAGTCCCAAACCAACCCCTCTCCTCCAAATCGAATATTTTAGGCTCACGTTAGAATTTACCAACACCCCCCCCCCCGCTCCCGTCTCCCCTTCTAAGCTAGGACAGATAATTTCGTAAATCGCCTATTTTTACCTCCTACCCCTTTTCTCCTAATGTGCTTGCATAATATTGCTTTGCCCATTTTGGCCGAGTGTACCGTAACTTGTCAACAATTTTCAAGTGAAAATAAAAAAATCATTTGAACGACGAGAATAAAAATAATTCATAGTCAATGTTACTTTAAACGCGTACGGCGGGATAAAGTTTTTTTTTCGGTTAGCGATTACTTCTTTTCACTTTCTTTACTTCTTGGTGTAATTACGGGCTAATGGGGTGCGAAGTAAATCGTCTCGGGGAAAAATGAGGTGGGGGGAATTCGTGCGTGTGCTCTCCTGTTGGGAAACCCATTTCACGACATTTGCAACAAGTGGATCTTTTTCCGTTTTTTTTTTTTTTAAGAACACATTAAGTAGTTCCTCTTTAGTGTCTGACACTGTAACCGAAACTTGTCGATAGATCCTACCAAGCTCTCACGGTTTAACTCATATAAACAATGTTTTTTTTTTCCTTTTAATATAGGATCCATCAAACCAGAAAGATTACAACAATTTCAAGTCATATTTAACAATCAAATAGACCCGAAGGGAGTTTCTTTATAGTATAATAAAAAAGATAAAAAAACCTCCATCAGATTAATTATTTACGATTTTTGAAAGGCGGTAGATCCATTATTGTCGATAATCATCGACTGCCGCGAATTTTAATGAAATCAAACATAATTTCCCGGGGGAAAATATTCATAAATCAAAATCAAGTAACGGGAGGCTTTTTATAAAAAAAGGAAGATGCACATTCAATTTATCTCGAGGAGGAAAGAAAAAAAAATTATGTAACAAAAAATTTGGGGCAGAGTGATCGAGACTGCATTGTCCGCTGCCCTCGGTTTTAATTTTTTTTTATTTAGTCCGGCTTTCGGCTATCCGCTATGGGTTAGGGATGCTGTAGCCATCGCCTACAGGTCTACGAATAGCCAGGGGCGGGACAAAGGGGGCTCAACCTCCCTGAGAGGAAGTATGGATGCCTCTGGAAGGTTTTTTTTTTTTAAATTAATATATCCCATGTCTCTTGTTGAAAGGGGTCATTTGGAGCCTCCGTAGTAGGGCTTTGTCCCCCTCCCCACCCACCTCCAGCCTTCGTCTGGCTATATGTCCGTGAATACCATTCACGAGTTCATGAATTAATGGACCTTTTAGTCCAGCTAGGGCTGATCGATATTCGGGTATTTAGCTCGGCTTCAGTTCTAAAATTCGGGTTCGGGTCTAACTCGGGTCTAGACCCGAACTATTCGGGTTCGATTCCGTTCGGGTCCGAACCCGAGTTAACTCGGATCGGGTACTTTCGATTCCTACCCGAAAAAAAGTTGGGTTTGACTCCGGACCCGAAGTTACGCGTTCTCTTCATTTTTGTGGTATAATGACCATGCCAGTATTAGACCCGAGCTCGGATTTTAGAACCGGAACCGATCTAAATACCCGCGAATATCAAACAGCCCTAAGTCCGGAAATCAGTCAGAATATGAAATCAAATTTAGTAATTCATTCTTCTTTCAGTCATACAATTGACTTCTCATTTAAGATCAGTCAACGGCTCATAATTCGATTAGCTCAATTATTCGCTCTTAGAACGAAATGTGAAATTTTAATACTCCTTCTGTTCCAAATTACTTGTTACAATTCTTTTAAATGTTTGCCGTTTTATTAATCGTATTAAAGCCGTATTAAATTTACAGATTTCGAGCTTTCCCCCCCGCCCCACTTCCTATCCGAACAAAGTGCCTGGATCCTCCAGGGACAGAAGTACTCGAATTTACTAATTGTAGTTGATAAAAAAAAAAAATGTTTCGCACAGATTTTAAAAATCATTCGTCTTTATGTATAAAACAAGAAGGCAGAACTTTTTTTTTCTGTCTTTACCTAGTCGCTAAAAATTCCTTAATCGCGAAGTCTTGAATCAGCACAGATTATTATTACGGAAAACGTATCTGTGTGTTGTAGAGAGTTTCTTGGGTAGTCCTGAATCATTTTGGGAGGTTTTTTTCAACTTCGAAATTTTTTTAATGAAAAATTTAGTTAGCACATTCGGTTATAAATTCATAATTAAATTTTAGCAATTACTGTAAATTACAGCAATTATTTTAATTTTTCAAAAAAAAAATGCTGGAAAATATTTGGATTTGACAATTTGGAAAACAGAGAGAGAGATGATTTTCATTAAAAATGAGGGGGGGATTGGTTTTGAATCTTCTGATTCTAACGTCGCGAGGTCTTTACTATCGAAAATAATGTTGCACACAGACGTTTTGGATCTTTGAGATCCAGACAGATTTTTTATTATAATCTTTTAAATGTGGCAGCTTGACATCGAAATACAAAATTAACCTTCAGGAAAATTCCTGTACACACTTTTTAAAAAAAAAACTTTTTTTTTTTTTCCTGTTACACATTTTAAATGGTTGCATAACAAACTGATTGGAGCGTCGATTGAATGTCGATGAATCAAAATAAGTAGTTAATTAATTAATTAACTTTTTTATTTATTGAGCAACTCCATATATCAATCATGCATTGGTAATCTATGTGTAATAACGTGTAGGCCACGTGTTTTTCATTCGGTTAAATCAGCGTTCTGCGTTTATCGAGGAAGAAAGAATCTGTCACGAATTTTTCATTGACTGACAATTGTTAAAGAAGAAAAAAAAAAAAAACCCCAGTTTTTCTGTATTTATGAGGAAGAAAAAGATTTCAAAACGAATTCAACCAGTTCGATTTTCACTAGATGACCTACTTCAGTGTCTACATCATTTTGAAAAGAGGAAGGGGAAGAAATAAAAGCTACAAAATAAATCAGGAAATTTTTCCCCGGTTCATTTTATTTTATGTATATTTTTTTTTTTTTTTTTTTTTATTCATTTGACCACGACCGACGTTTCAGTAAAAAGCTATGCGATGGAAACACATGGCAATAACAACACCGGATGCGGAAATAACAACAATAACGAAGGGAAACGTAAAGTAAAATTTGTAAACAAACTTGAAAAAGATTGAGATATGAACGCGACTCTGAGAGTAAGTGAAGGAAGAGAGAAAAGACAAGAGCGGATCCTTTTGGCGCGGAGCAATATTTCCACACCTATTTAAAACTTTTCCATCGCGAAAGAACACTTTCCCTTTTCCCGTCAGTTTTCCCGGCAATTTCATCTTAAAATTGCGAATGAAAGAGATCAAATAATTGCTTTTTTCTCTCAAGAAAAATCAAGTTGTCATTATCTGCATTAGTCACGTGGTCCTTCGATCGACCGATTTAACGATTCGGCATTTGTTTCCCACAAAATTTGAATGTAAAAGCTTGAAATTTGTTTTTTTGCCGGTCGCTATGGTAAAAGAAAGCATGATTTCAAATTAACTCGAAAACAGTGGTGTAATTAATTAACTTTAAAACCGAAACCGATAAAAAAAAGTTTTCAAACTAAATTTTGAGTTGACAGTTTAAACAAATTTGACGTTACAATACAAACAAAAATTATAAATATTACTGGACAAGTTATCGAGTAAGTAATTACAAAATAGTAAACAATAATAAGTGGCCAATGCGAAGCTGATAAAAACTTTTTATCAGTAGTTGATATCATAAAATTTGAACATACCTTAATGGTTTCCATTATCCTGGAGATAAAAAAATAAATAAAAATTGAAAAAAGGGGAAAATTTGAATTTCGAAAAATTATAATAATTTGCAAAAGAGAAAAAAAAAAAAAATTCCAGAAAAAAAAAAAAAAAAAAAAAAAACGAAAATGAAAAACAAATGAAGCAGACGACGAAATATATCAAGTTGTATGAAATAGACCCGATAGTGTTCGTTGTCGATTAGAAACTGACTGGATATAATGCTGGAATAAACTACTGGCGCCACGGCAACTTATCCAGTGGCGGCTGCATTTTTGCTGGAGTTTTCTGGGGCTTATGGTTTCGTATGCGCGGTTTAATCCGTCCCCCTCATTCCATATCGTCCATTAATTTTTTCCTCTTAAAAAAAAAATATGCGCGGGCTTTTTCTCTCCCATTTAAGAAAAAAAGAATAAATAAATAAATAAATAAAACAATTTTTTTAAAAAAAAACTTGACTCTAAGTTTGCATTCTAATATAAATTTCAATTAAAATACTTCAAGGTTTCTTCGGGGAATAGTTTTTCAACTATTTTGACGGGAAATAGTTGGAAAACGTTTTGAGGTTTAAAGAACCACTCATGACATTCGCTGCATTTGTGCTTTCGCGGCTGTCGCGAAATACGGCAAAAACTTAAAACCTCCCAGACGAGAATATTTACATATTAGGACCTCCAAGAATTCATTTACTTTCGTGATTTTATTAAATCGTAAATAATAAAGTCATCTCTAAAAAAAAAAAAAAAAATCTTGATGGGCAGACGTAAAACGCGGTCTCTATAAAAATGTAAAACATTTTTATGACAGGTTTCTTGAGTTCGAACTTGAAACCTATTGAGGTTGTGTCATGATGAATAAATAATAGAATATGATTTAAAAATAACAATAAAAAAAAACAAAAAAAAAAAAAAAAAAAAAAACACACCCAGACGCAGACGGTCCTAAATCTGAACCTTGTGAAACGCTAGATATAATTCTAATTCGCCAAAGGACATTTTCTTTATTAAATTAAAGAGTAGGAGTGGCCATAGCCGACAAAGATAATAGTGTACCTAGCCTCACAAAATATATCTCATTTGCATATACAAATTTATAGTAAGCCGCGTACGGAATTATCCGCTTTTTTTTCGATATTAATGATTCCATTTGTTACACGAGTCAAATTATCACCTATGATATAGGGTGAAGAGAAACCTTGAAATTGCTTCAGGCGGACCAACGCGATGGTCACCCTCCAAATCGACAGCGAATCGATATCCGAACGAGGAAAAAAAAGCGCATAAAAACCGGGCTTGCAGTCCTGTTTTTTTTTTTTTTTTTTTTTTGTTTTAGAATAAATGATTCATGTCTCGACAAACTAGTAGAAATCCAAATCGGGTTGATTAATATAAATGGATCGGTTCGGAAAGTACCAGAGGCGATAGATACGCGGTAATCGAAAGAAGCTCTCCCACGTAGCTAACGATCTATCAAAGTAAACATAATTAAAATCACCATATGAATATTCATGTCGTTCCAGTTTTTCTGAGAATCTTCGGCTAGTACCACCTACCAGACAGACCAGACCGGACCGGTGAAGAAACAAGGTGGTCGCCGAAGAAAGAGGAATGGTGGTCAGATCTTTATCCCGTAAGACACCATAATTAACTTTTAATAAACGTGTTAAAAGAGATGTAAATTACTTGATGCGACATGGCGTGTGGATGAAAATAAAAAGTCGTCTTTAAATCTGGTGTATTTATAAAATGTGCAACATACTGAATTGTTTTTAAGGGACCCCACATATACATGAAGACGAAGAATACACCTCGGGGGACCACACCTGAGATAAGATGTACCTGGCGCCTCGTATATCACCTAGCCTCAGCGCCGTGTTGACATGTAACGCGTGGATGTTACGTACCTTCGAATTTCAACTTGAGGCTTCTTGTTTTTTCTTCACTAATTAATCCATTTTTTTTAAATAATTTTTTCCGGGTTGACCCAGCTTTGTAATAATAGTAGGATGGATGAGAGTTATGAAAACGTTGAGGGATGTAGTGATTCAGGAAAACGAGAAACAGCTTTTTTGCATTATATTAAAAGAGATGAGAATCAATAAAACTAAAATGTATTTTAAAAGATGGCCGTAAATCTTAATCAGAGTCGCAAAAATCATATGTCTAATTTACAAGCCCCCTAGCCAGTCAGAGGGGAACGAGGGAGAGCAAAGCTTGGATCTGGAAGTGCAAGAGAGGAAAGCGATAGCACGAGAGATTACGTGAATTTAGATTATACCTAAACTTATTTAAATACCTTCCAAGCTTAAGCAAAAAACTTGAACAACAAAAATTGAAATATTTGGCCGACGTCAAGCACTGACGATAGACCCAAAGGAAATATCCACTTTTTTTATGTAGCACTAACGGATGAGCATTAATTCAGACTTATCAAAACATCATTTTCACGTGTTCGTTCAAGAAAAATGTAATCGAAAATGACTTTCCTCGGACAGTGTATGTTTTAGTGCTATTAGCTGTAACATTTAATTTATTGATTTCTTTTTTTTGCAGCACTAACGTAGCACTAACACTAGATTGTAGTATATTGCAGCATTTTGGTGCAATGTAGTTCATAGCGCGCTCGACTCTCAATCATGAGATGCGACGCGACGTGCTTCTATCCTAGTTCACAGCTGGGAATTTTTCTCAGGTAAAAATTAGTGCGCTAGTCAGAAAATCAACGGAAACCACCTTTCGCCAGGCAAAACCACCGAGTAATGATTGCCTTGTAATTCTCTCAAAAATATAAAGCGGTATGAACTCGAAAAGGGCTGGTTTCAAATAACTTTTTCTAATTGAGATTTAGTCATGTATATGTCGTAGGCTTTTAGTATAATCAGTCATTTAGTAAAATGCCTAGGCATATAGTAAAAGCCTGGGGGAATAGTAAAATGAGTTAAAAATGTGATCATTTGATTAAATGCCTAGTCATTTCTTAAAACGCCCGACACGTTTTTTTTCATTTTATGAAATGACTGGTCTGGTTATTAAAAATCAGGCAAATAGTGAAATGATACAATAGAAAAAGAAAAGTAAAAAGCAATATTAATTAATTGTTAATAATTTAACTATAATATTAATTTTTTAAAGGGACCTCAATCTACTTTTGGACCACTATTTATCGCCATTAACAGCCATTTCACAAAGCCTTTTAGCAGAAGCTTGAATAATTTTTTCTGCTGCTTAAGCGGTTTTTTCACTTTTAATATGGTGGTCTAGGTTCCAAAAGTTAGTTGAGGTCCCTTAAAAAAATTAATTAAATTTTTGCAAGTTTTAAAAGAATAAATGATCAACAATTAATTAATATTGCTTTTTACTTTTCTTTTTCTACTGCATCGTTTCACTATTTGCCTGATTTTTAATAAGCAGGCCAGCTATTTCATAAAATGAAAAAAAGTGTCGAACGATTTATTAAATGACCGGCGCGGCGTTTTAAGAAATGACTAAGCATTTAAACAAATGATTACATTTTTAACTCATTTTACTATTTGCCCAGGCTTTTATTATATGCCTAGGCATTTGACTAAATGACTGAATATACTAAAAGCCTACGACATATACATGTAAGTAATGTAAGTATTATTTATCAATGAAAGTGTGAAGTATTTATCAAAGTGTTATCACTATCAAGAACTAGTACAACTAGTATTACGGAATTTGACTCTTCTATATTCGAAATCAATATACGCATTCTCTTTGAAAAAATCTTTTTGATCATTTTTCAGTCAAGAATCTTTTTTATTCCTCTACCACTCTTGTCTGGATTTGTCAGAGTTGAAACCCCCTACAAAAAAGTTGAAATCATTTTTCAGTCACTTTCATTTCTTAAAAATCATGCTTTTTAAAATTCCACCCGCCCCCAAACTTCTTATATTTAAATAAAAATAAATAAATAAATACAACATTCATATTCTTAAAACAGAATCCTGCATAAAGGTTTTACGACCACAAGATGGTACAGGGGGGGAAGAAAAAAATTGAAACTTATCGAACAATATTTCAGGAAGAGATATTGCTGAAAAGTATACCGATCTGGAATGAGTAATAACTGATGACTGATGCTCCTAATGGACGTGGGTGGAAAAAGAGGAGGCTCGATTAACATTTTTCCTTTAACGTTTTTTTTCTTTAAATAAAAGTTGGAATGTTATCATTTTCATTTCTAATATCGGTTTGTCTTTATATTCCTATCCACCAATCAAAACGGGTGTGGGGTATTCAATCATTTTCCCAGGGTTCAGAAATTATAACCGCGGGATATTTCAATCCTACGAATTTTTTTTTCCCTGTCTTTCCTTTCTCTTCTTTCCTAAGATTGGCGCCCGATTGAGTCTGCTCGTCTTAACTATCCTTTTCCTTATTATTTCGAATATAAAGATTTTTAAAAAAAAATAAGAAAATAAGAGGGAAGCGATTCGGATAAAAATGGAAACGGTCCTTAGCCACCTTATTAAAAACCCGACAAGCCGGAATCTCGGCGATATGGTAGACGATTTCGAATAACAAAAAACGGTATTCGAAAACCATCGTCTAATAAAATTTCTCGAAGGGGGTGGGGTGAATTCATGGTCTATTTATTTTATATTTTTAAAAAAGAAAAGGACGTGTCTTCCGTTTAAAACGAACTGTTTGTTGACTAGGGAGACATCTCAAGGTAGTCCAGTGAATTAAATTTTAAGAAAACATCAAAGCATGCGTGCATTCGTCATATAAAACGATAGAGCTTTACAAAACTCGCAACTGGCAATTATTATCGAGTAAGTTGCCCGAAAATTCGACTTAACTCTCATAAGAAGTTTAAAAATGAGAGGGAGAGGTACTTTAAAACATGCAAAAATTAAAATACCAGTTGGGTTAGGTTGGGTTAGGTTAGGTTAGGTTATGTTAGGTTGTGTTAGGTTAGGCTTAGGTTAAGTATGGGCAGGTTACATATGGTCAATGCACACAACTGAAGTTGGGATAGGTTGGGTTAGGTTAGGTTAGGTTAGGTTTGGATGAATTACGTATAGTCCTTGCGCACAACACAAGTTGGGTTAGGTTAGGTTAGGTTTGGATAGCTTTTGTATGGTCAATGCGCACAACTCAAGTTGGGATAGGTTAGGTTAGGTTATGTTAGGTTAGGTTTGGATGGCTTACGTATAGTCCATGCGCACAACTCAAGTTGGGATAGGTTAGGTTAGGTTATGTTAGGTTAGGTTTGGATGGCTTACGTATAGTCCATGCGCACAACTCAAGTTGGGTTGGGTTAGGTTAGGTTAGGTTAGGTTAGGTTAGGTTTGGATAGCTTTTGTATGGTCAATGCGCACAACTCAAGTTGGGTTAGGTTGGGTTAGGTTAGGTTAGGTTAGGTTAGGTTAGGTTTGGATGGCTTATGTATAGTCCATGCGCACAACTCAAGTTGGGATAGGTTAGGTTAGGTTATGTTAGGTTAGGTTTGGATGGCTTACGTATAGTCCATGCGCTCAACTCAAGTTGGGTTGGGTTAGGTTAGGTTAGGTTAGGTTAGGTTAGGTTAGGTTAGGTTAGGTTAGGTAGGGTTAAGTTAGGTTAGGTTAGGTTAGGTTAGGTTAGGTTAGGTAAGGTTAGGTTAGGTAGGATTAGGTTAGGTAGGGGTAGGTTAGGTTAGGTTAGGTTAGGTTATGTTATGTTAGATTAGGTTAGGTTAGGTTAGGTTAGGTTAGGTTAGGTTAGGTTAGGTTAGGTTAGGTTAGGTTAGGTTAGATAGGGTTAGGTTAGGTTGGGTTAGGTTAGGTTGGGTTAGGTTAGGTTAGGTTGGGTTAGGTTAGGTTAGGTTGGGTTACCCCGTGCGGGGACGGGGGGTCGGCCTTCTGCGCCCCTCCGTGGGGGGGCATTTCTTCTCTCCGCCGCGTGGCCATTGCATTGGCCCCTCAACCGGTACATGGTGGCACCGCGGCGGGGTGGGGACGGCCTGCCTGGGGATGGACGCAGGAGGCTGGCCGGGATAGAATAATTCCCGAGGTATTCCCTGCCTGTCGTACAAGGCGACTAAAAGGGGTCCTGTTTCTCCGCGGTCATAACAACAACAAACAGGGCGAAATAAAGTTACTTTAACCCTCAGTTGTGGGGATTATCATTCATAAGCATAATACTATAACTTCCCACTATACCAGGAGAGTCCGAGGGATGGCCCTAACGGGAGGCCAATGGGGGCTGGCAACCCACGAGCCCTAGCTATTTCCTCTCGACACATACCATTAATCACTCTATCACCAGTCACTAGCCTCTCGCCAGGGGGGGGAGCACTCTGGGATCTTGCTCCCCCTGCCCCGGCCCGCGGAGGGTACAGCTTAAAAACCGGGTTCAGGCACTCCCGGGCCGCCGGATAGGTAGAGCTCGCGAATGGGGCAGGGAGTAGCTACTCAAGTCCTGACTGCTCCGAACAGCCGGCGAAAAATCCCCCGCGACCTGCAGTGCCGATTGGCGACCGGATGGGACCCTGCAATAGCTAGGGGGGGGCTCTGCCGAGGCCACCGGGGGCCGGGGTCGGGAGGAGCGGGACCCCAACATGGGGCACCCTTCTCTGCGACTGGAAAGTGACAACACCACATCAATCATCATCCTAGCACCTGCCTTTACCTTCCGAAACCAAACCAAGAAATGAGTGTACACAATAAAGAAGGAATTAATTCAAAAGTGCCAAACCAAGGAGAGGGGCATCCCACCCCAGATCATCACGAAAAGGAATTAGACGATAGATTCAACCAACTCGGAAACCTCCCACCGGAGGCAATTTTCCGAAAGAGTGGGCTGGACCGGTCACCAGTGCGATCTAGAGTAGACCTCCGGAGCATCAAGAGCGGTAGAGAACCAGGGACCGAAGATACTTCTGAAAAACTCCAAAGAGTCCCGGGACTCCTAAAGGAAACAATTTAGCCTCAATTTTCCGGATGGGAACCAAAACGACTCCCTCGAGGGAACTGGCATCTTCATTTGGCGGAGCCAGCAGGAAGAGAAAAGCCGACGGGTCTCCGTTCATGTACAAAACTGATGTCGTGGAACGGATCCTCGATAAGATAAGGGAATTAAAGGACATTGTGTCGAACAATAAAAATACAAAAATCGAGATCAAAAAAATCACCGAGGATCTGACCGCACTATCCCAAAAAATCGAAGGGAACGAAAGGCGGGTAGACGAAGAAAACACGGAGAGTAATATCGAAAGCTCGGAGCAGACGAACCTGATACCTATGGAAACGGAGTCTACAGACCAAGCAGTGTCGAAGGAGACAACGAAGAACACGGTCTCTACGCAGACGGATTCTGAAGATTTTGCAGCCGCAAAAGAGAAAGCAAAGAAAGCTGCCGAGCTGGCCAAAGAAAACGAACGGGTCTCTCAAATCAGATCTCGTCTAAAAAAGGACCGCACCCTGGAAGAGACGGAAACTATAATCAGTGAAAACTGGCCGCTTAAGACCTACGAACACACGAAAGTTCTGCAAAAGAGCATCATTTCGGATACTTCGAGCGCAGCACGTATAGTACTGGTAGACAGCGAAGGTTTTAAAACCGACTCTAGGGTAATGAACCTCGCAAACCAGATGCAATCGTTGAAGGTCTTTTCGGAACGACGAAGTATGACGGAGGGCCAGGTCATTTGCCTCGAGACAGGAGAAAGCCTAGTGGTCACCGGAGAAAACGACGGCCAGAATAACAAACGCTTACTTGTCATCGGATGCGTTCCGCCTAAGCCCACGTTGGAAAACTTACAACAAACATTGAGCAAAACCCTGAAGGAGCTACTGGACCGCGATATCACCTCTGCCTCATACTCACCACCGCAGGGCATGGATACGCTCATGTTCAGAAAACTGCTGGAATGTGAACTCTGTCAAACCGGTACCAAGGCTGAAATATACACAGGGCGCCAGAAGTTACCAAAGGGAACAACCCAGCAAGCACAGAAAAGAGGAGAACGGAAAAATGTACCAAAAACATCCACGCTACTTATAACAGCACCAAAAGAAAAGACGTACGCAGACACCGTCAAAGCTATGAAAGCCGCCATTAGCCCAGACCATATCGGGATTTCTGTGGAAAAAACCACCAAGACTAAAGACGGAAATATCCGTATGGTTGTCAGAGAACGAAAACCGGGAGCAAGAACAACTTTCGTAGAGCAGGTCACGAAGAACATCCAGTCCGCAGAAGTGAAGATCCAGAGCAAGGAAACTCGGGTCATCATCAGGGACCTGGACGAGACCATAACAAGAGAGGAGATCAAGGAAGCTTTAACGAAACTCCTCGATCAGAACGTAGACATGAAAATAGGAGCAGTGACAAAGAACCAATACGGAACATATTCAGCAGTAGTAAATCTTCCCCAAAGGCAGCGGCCAACATACTCAAATCGAAAAGAATAAGAGTCGGATGGCTACGTTGCAGAGTCACGGAAAAGCTAACCCCGGTCCGCTGTTTCAAATGCCAGGCGTTCGGCCACAGCGCAAAAGAATGTAGGGAAAACGCCAACATCCGCCGATGCCATAAATGCGGCAGCCACGAACACATAGCTCGAGAATGCCAGAACAACCCCAACTGCTACGTATGTAAACTAGAAGGACACAGAGCAGACTCGATGGCATGCCCTGAATTCCGGCAGAAAGTCCAAATCATGAAAGAAGAGAAAACGCGGGAAAAGTTAGTAAACAGAGAGCAACATGGCGGACGACCAGGACCAAGAACCAAAAATGGCGAAAATAATTCAAGCTAATGTCAATAGATGCAGAGCAGCACTGGACCTACTGTATGCCGAGGCCAAAAGCACCAACTGTGCCGTAATCTCCGTCTCGGAACCCAACCGACAATGGATCAAAAATCCTAGTTGGATGACCGATACGCAACAAGACGCCGCAATAATGGTTCTACCCCGGGGTCCACCAATAATCGCAAACGGGTCAGGCCAGGGCTTTGTCTGGATCGAGCTGCCGGAATATGTAGTATACAGCTGTTACATCTCACCGAACGTCGACATGGATACATTCAGGCGGTTCCTCACGAACCTACAAAATGACACTAAACGACATAGGAAAGAAATCATTATCACAGGAGACTTTAACTCGCACTCTACAGTGTGGGGCTCGAAGAAAACGTGCGAAAGAGGCGAACTAGTTATGGAATGGCTGGCAACGGACTCACTCGTCTTGCACAACGACGGTGTCATACCTACATTCAAGCGAGGAGACACCGAATCTTTTATTGACCTTACCTTCAGTTCAGAGGAAATTTCCCGAAAAATTTCCAACTGGAAAGTCGAAGTAGAAAAAGAAAACATGTCTGACCACGAATGGATCTCTTTCTCAAACGAGGCAGAAATAACACAATACGCCGGAAATGCACGAACCGCTATTAAAGGATGGAAGTTCGACCCCAATCGCCTGGACCAGTTCGTGGAAGAACTGCGGAAAACCCTTACCGACTTAAACCTAGACCTAGACGCCGAACGGTTCGAAGAAATATTCACTAATATCTGCAACCGAGTATACGACCTAAAAAAAGGAGGAAACGGCAAAAAATCGGTTACTGGTGGACGCGGAGATATCGCAAATCCGGAAACTATGTCTCAAACACAAACGGAAGCTGGTCCGAGGAAACGACAACCAAAACTTAACGGAAGAGGACCGGCAAATCCTTCGCCAAAATTACGTCGATGCAAGAAGACGACTCCGCACTGCCATCAGCTTGAAAAAGAGAGGGCGTGGTACGAAATCCTGGAAGACCTGGATAACGACGTCTGGGGACTGGGGTACAAGATTGTCCTCCGGAAGCTGAAGTTTACTAACACACCATCGCTTACAACGCAACAGCAAGTGGAAATTGCAAATAGTCTATTCCCGACACACGAAAAAACTGAGTGGCCGAGAGTAGACATTGCCGGGCCCATACAGCTGTTTACAGACGAAGAGGTGCTGGAAGCAGCTTCCATGCTGAGATCAGGGAAAGCACCCGGCCAGATGGAGTTCCTGCGGAGCTAATCAAAGCCGCGATTAGGTCGGACCCAAAACCTTTTACGGCCATGATGAATAGGTACCTAGCAGAAGGAATTTTTCCAGACAAGTGGAAGATTGCTAGACTTATCTTGCTTGAAAAACCGAAGAAGCCCGGACAAAAAACTGGCTACCGCCCCATATGTCTCCTCAATGTCGCGGGAAAACTCCTGGAAAGACTTCTCCTGACAAGACTAGAGGCCGAAGGGGGAACCATGTCCGACAGGCAATATGGCTTCCGGAAGGGCGCTCAACAGTCAAAGCAATACAGAGGGTCCTCGAGATTGGGAAAAGGGCAGCGCGGGGGGCATACCAGCACAGGAAGATCTGCGCGCTGATTGCTCTCGACGTTAAAAATGCCTTTAACTCAGCTCCATGGTCCGTGATCGTCGAGGCGCTACGAAGGAAGAATACACCGCAGTATCTTGTCCGTATGATCCAAAATTACTTTACCAACCGATGGATAGATGTCGACGGGGAAAAGTCCAAGTGACCTGCGGAGTCCCGCAAGGATCGATACTCGGCCCATACCTATGGAACGTGTTTTACGATGACGTGCTGAAGATGTATATGCCGGCCGGGGTCGAATTAATAGCATTCGCGGACGATTTGGCCATCGTCGTATTCGCCAAGACACAGGCAAATGTGGAAAGCCTGGCGAATTCCACACTGGAGAGAATACGGAGAAAAATGGAGAGCATGGGACTGGAGCTGGCCCCCGAGAAGTCGGAAGCAGTTCTTTTATACCCGAAGGGCGATCCAATGGAATTCCAGCTGGGAGACAGTAGACACTAGCAAGTACCAAGTCCAGTATCAAATACCTGGGAGTATGGCTCCAGAAAAACATGGCGTGGAAGACGCATATAGCCAAAGTGGCCGAAAAAGCGGAGAAGACCCTGCGAAGCCTTGGTCACTGATGCCAAACATTAGAGGGCCAAGGGCAAGCAAGAGGAGGACTCTTGCCAGTGTCGCAACTTCGACTATCCTCTACGCCGCTCCCGTATGGGAAAGCGTACTACAAGTCGGAAAGTACAGGAAGATCTTGGACGGAGTCATGCGAAGAGCCACCTCAGAATCTGTAGCGCCTACAGGACCGCTCCAAGCGCCGCAATCGAGGTCATATCCGGCATACCGCCAATGCATCTTCAAGTTGCCGAGAGAGAACCCGAGCCGATCTCACAACGGACAAAGGGAGGCCAAGAGATGGATGGAGGACCGATGGCAGGAAGAATGGCGGGATCCAAGCGCAATTACAGCCAATTGGACTAGGAGGCTCATACCGGACGTACGGCTATGGAAAAACGGAAACATGGAGAGGTTAACTTCCACCTCACGCAGTTCCTCACGGGTCACGGAGTGTTTGGAAACTATTTTCTCCGTTTTAACCTGGACGTTTCCGATGCGTGCTGGTTCTGCGGAATACCGGACTCCCAGCGCACACGATATTCGACTGCGAGAGGTGGGAGGAAGACAGGATCCGAACGAACGCGGCAGTAGGGATAACCTTGACACCGGACAACATCTGCGAGACGATGCGGATTGCAAAGGAAACTGGGGGACAGTTGCCAACTACATCGTCGGAGTCATGAGAAAGAAGGAAGAACATGAACGAGCCTTAGGCAGATAAGGAGCAACTGTCCCTGAAGTAATGCTACCAGCGGTTCCGGGGACGGTTCAGCAAACAGAGGTGGTTTTTTAGTCAGTGCGAGTCTGACACTACCGCAGAGAAAATCCTGCGGTGTCCATAACGGATTTTTCCACCTTGACACAAAAAAAAAAAAAAAAAAAAAAAAAAAAAAAAAAAAAAAAAAAAAAAAAAAAGGTTAGGTTGGGTTAGGTTAGGTTAGGTTTGGATGGCTTACGTATAGTCCATGCGCACAACTCAAGTTGGGTTAGGTTAGGTTAGGTTAGGTTTGGATAGCTTACGTATAGTCCATGCGCACAACTCAAGTTGGGTTAGGTTAGGTTTGGATAGCTTTTGTATGGTCAATGCGCACAACTCAAGTTGGGTTAGGTTAGGTTAGGTTAGGTTAAGTTAGGTTAGGTAGGGTTAGGTTAGGTTGGATTAGGTTAGGTTGGGTTAGGTTAGGTAGGGTTAGGTTGGGGTCGAGGGGACCACACCAGCCGGGAGAGGTAGCACCTTTACTTTGGGTCGACCGGGTACTGGTCCTCACCGCAGTGGAATTGCACAAAAGTCCCCAGGTGGCGGGAATGCGTACATATAGCCCCTCCCGCCACAAGACCGCAGTCGTGGCAATGCCACACCCTTCTCGAGGTGACCCTGATGTATAACTTAGCAAAAGACTGTGGATCTAGACTGGGAAGTCGATAAACATCCCTGGGGGGAGGTAGATAGCTGGTCCCTCCAGTACCCTCCTGGAGCTCATGGAGAGACTCTATGTAAGGTCCAGGATGAGGACGCGACTGGCGGAGTCCTAGAAGGACGGAACGGCAGGAGCACAGCAGAGAAGACGGCGGATGGAGGCCAACGGCTGGAAGCATTGCGGACAGGCGGAAGAGCACCACCCGCGCCGGGCCGTCTGAAAGGGAGTATAGGATGGCTAATTGGCGACTCCCCCGCGTGTAGGCCGTGCGTGGAGACCCGTAATGGGGAGAAGAGGATCCTGGTTCTTGAGTGACTGTCCGGGCAGGGGAATAACATACTGGGCAGCTTACAACACAGTGCTTTGGCCTCGGATTCAGCAAAAACGGGAGGCTGGAGCTAACCCACTCCAGTCAATCGGCCAGTCGATGCGTTCGGCAGGGTGAGGGGCGATTGTATTCTCACAGGCGTCCCTATATCTCTGGGGAAACCTTGGCGCTCTGGCCCGGTTTGCGGGCTAACGTCCCCTCGTAGGGCTCGATGGTGGGTGAGGTACTTGGAGATGAAGGAAAGGCCAATCATATGGATACGGAAAGGAAAAAGGAAGGTGAAATAGAAAGGAAAATGGAGGAAGCAGGACAGGACTCGCAAGCCGAGAAAATACCCGGTAATACCGGGGAGACGAGGAATAAGGAACAGGGTACCCCGCAAAGCACCACCACTGGAGCAGGCGGAAACCCAGACTTGGATGAAAGCGCGATCTTTAGAAGATCCACGAAGACACCGAAGAGCCCTGTGACGCAGAAAGGCTCAACCACCCAACTAGCAAAGATCTTTGCAGCGTCACAAAAAGGTGCAATACCGAAGGAGATAATATCCCCCTTAAGTAGCAGGGAGATAAAAAAAAGGAAGCCGGACAACTCACCGGAAATCGAAACCTACAACAGCCGCGTCGTGCAACTCATAAGGAAAAAAATCAGTGAATTGAAGCAAATGGTCAACGACAACAAAAATACCAAAATAGAGATTAAAAAACTAAGTGAGCAGCTATCAGCTCTTGCGGCAAACCTAGGTGGGGGAACAGGAACAGACGCACCTCCCCCCAAGCGGGGGGAATGCTCCGCAAGCGAAAACAGGACGGTCCTCGGAGATTTAGGTGCACACGTCGATGAACCCGAGGAAAAAATGGAGGCTGAGACAGGAACGAACCCGGAAACGAAAAAAGAGGGCGAGAGGGAGCCATGCAAACGCTGCCTGGAACTGGAAAAAGCCCTAAGAAAAACCGTCGTAGCCACTAAGGAATGCGGCGCACAAACAGTGCCCCCAAAAACTCGGCTGGAGGAGGAGGAAGCAGAGCAGCTCCAGTCTGCGATAGACAGCGTTAAGACTCCGGAAGAAGTAGAAGAACTGGTCAAAAAAACCTGGCCAAACCGAACTTTTCGACAAACACGGATAGTGCAGCGCAGCATAATTACAAGCAGTGCTCACACGGCGAGAGTAATTATGGTGGATGCGGACCGGATCGGGTCGGACATGCGCCTCAAAAGCCTGGCGACGCATTACACGTCAATAAAATCCCTCACGGGTGACACGAAACTGCTAGCAGGGCAGATGGCCACCATCGAGCGGGGAGAACCTGAAGGTTATAGGGAAAGAAGAGCAGCGCACAGGAGCTCGCACGCTGTTAGTAAGCTGCGTCAAGTCTGATCCTAGCTCCACGGAAATCATCGAAGCACTCGGCAAAATTAGGAAAGAGCTTCAGAAGTCAGAAATAGAAAATATATCGATGGCAATCGCTCCGCCCGAAGGAGTAGAAGTTCCTACATTCAGGAAACTACTCGAATGCGCTATAAGCGGTAGTGGCATCACAGCCGAGATATGCATCAGCCGGAAAAAGATGGAAGGGAAGACTAGGGCACCCATCAAAATGTCCAAAAGAAACCGAGAAGTAACCTCAACCTACTAGTCAAGGGCCCCCAGCAAAGACGTATGCGGAGACACTAAAGGAAATAAAGAAGGCCATGAATCCGGAAGAACTCGGAGTAACAGTCAAAAAGACAGCAAAAACCCAAAGTGGGGACATAAGAATAATAATCCGGGAAAAGGCCGAGGGTGGTCGAAAAGCCTTCGCGGACCAGATAGCCGGCAAAATCGAGGGTAGCGAAGTTAAAATCACAACTAGAGGCTCCCAAATTCTAATAAGAGACCTTGACGAGACGGTGACGTCAGAGGAAGTGAGGACGGAAATTATGGAACTAACCTCCGAAAGCGAAGTTTGGGTTGGAGAAATCAGGAAAGGACGATTCGGGTCCTACTCAACAATAGCCCGCCTTCCGAACCAGGCCGCCTCAAGGCTTTTACAGGAAAGCAAGATCAAAATCGGATGGCACGAGTGCCGCATTACGGAGAAGCTTATTCCAAAAATCTGCTTCAAATGCCAGAGATTCGGCCATCCAGCGAAGGACTGCACCCAAGAAGGAAACGGAAAGCGGAAATGCCTCAAGTGTGGTAGCGACCAGCATATCGCACGTGATTGTACTAAAGAACCGCACTGTTACGCCTGCAAAACGGACGGGCACAGAGCAGATTCCATGGCTTGCCCAGAATATCGAGCAATTGTAAAGACAATGAGAAAAGAAAAAAAGAAGCCTGTCAAAAAACAGACGGCAAGACGAGGACCAGAAAACAAAAATGGCTCAACGAGTTATGCAAGCCAATGTTACACAGAGCAGAGCAGCTATGGATCTCCTGTACGCGAACGCCATTAAGTCAGGAGCCGCCATAATCGCAGTATCCGAACCCAACAAGGCAGCACTAAAAAACGTTCGATGGTTGAGAGATGCCCGGCAGGACGCCGCCCTCTTGGTCCTTCCAAAAGGCCCACCAGTAATAAACAACGGAGCTGGAGACGGATTTGTTTGGCTTGAAACCACAGATTTTGTAATATACAGCTGCTATATATCACCAAACGTGGACCTACATATTTTCCGCACCTTCATCACAAACCTATAAAATGATGTGCGGCGTCACGGGAAAGAAGTCATCATAACAGGTGACTTCAACTCCCACTCTATCACCTGGGGCTCTTCGGAGACAGACGAAAGGGGCGAAATAGCCATGGACTGGATTGCGGTAGAATCCTTGGTGCTCCAAAACGACGGAGTTCTGCCAACGTTTATTCGACGAGATGTCGATCATTTTTAGACCTGACCTTAAGCTCAGAGGCCATTTCGAGGAGGATTACTAATTGGGAGGTCCTGGCAGAGAAAGAAACTCTGTCAGACCACGAATGGATATCCTTTGAAATAAGACCAGAACGTTCAGAGGGAAGTCGAAGGACCAGCGACCGCGGGCTACGGATGGAAATTTGACCCCGGGAAACTAAAGCAACTCATTGAGAAACTTCAGATAACTCTAGCGTCATTGAATAGAGAGCTCGACGCAAATCTCTGTGAGCAAGTACTAACTACCGCCTGCAACGAAGTATTCGAACGCAAAGGAAGAGGTAACGGCAAAAAGCCAGTCTACTGGTGGACCCCGGAAATCTCACACCTACGGAAAATATGCCTGCAAGAAAAGCGAAAGCAAGTACGGGGCAACCGACGCCGCAACACTACCGAAGAAGACCGACAGCGACTGCACGAAAGCTACGCACGCACAGGAGAAGAAACCTTCGCACGGCCATTGCACGAGAAAAAGAGCGCGCATGGAACAAAATTCTCGAAGAACTGGACATCGACGTGTGGGGCCTAGGTTACAAAATAGCCCTGAAAAAACTGCGGACGAACGCCCCAAAGCTAAACACAGCGGAACAAAAAGAGATCGCAAGAACGCTGTTTCCGGAACACGAAATAGTAGAATGGCCGCCGATCGAGGTGACGGAACGCATAAACCGGTTCACAGAGGAGGAAGTAATTGCTGCAGCATCACAACTAAACTCCGGCAAAGCCCCGGGCCCAGACGGCTTTCCGGCGGAAATAATAAAAGCTCTGACGAAATCAAACCCAGAATACTTCACAGCTATGATGAACCGCTACCTGCTGGAAGGAACGTTTCCTGAAGAATGCGAGGCTAGTGCTTCTCGAGAAGCCTCGGAAGCCCGGACAACAGACGGCATATCGTCCAATTTGCCTAATCAACGTTCTGGGAAAGCTCCTCGAGCGGCTCCTACTGGCAAGACTCCAAGCGGAAGGAGGGAACCTCTCTGAAAAACAGTATGGGTTTAGGAAAGGAAAATCGACCATCGACGCCATCCAGAAAGTACTTGAAATCGGCAGGAAGGCGGCGCGTTACGCATACCAACACCGGAAGATCAGCGTACTGATCACCTTGGATGTAAAAAACGCGTTCAACACGGCACCCTGGAGGGGCATCGTGGAAGCACTGCGACGAAAGGGAACCCCGCCATACCTACTGAGAATGGTCCAAAGTTATTTGAGCAACCGTACAATAGGTGTTGGCGAAGAAAACCTAGAGGTGTCGTGCGGAGTCCCGCAAGGGTCAGTCTTAGGACCATACTTATGGAACATTTTCTATGATTCCGTCCTAGAAATGCATCTACCGGAAGGAGCAGAATTCGTGGCGTTTGCGGACGATCTGGCTGTCATTGTCACTGCCAAAACAGCTGCAATGGTGGAAAATCTGGCAAACGCAACTCTCGAGCGAGTTAGTACCAAAATGAGAAGGATGGGCCTCGAACTAGCGCCAGAGAAATCTGAAGCAGTGCTCCTCTATACGAATAGAGCAACACCGACCCTCCGACTAAGGCTAGATGGGATAGATATCGAAACGAAGCCGTCGATAAAGTACCTAGGGGTGTGGATCGATAAAACATGAGAAGACTACGCACATCCAAAAAACAGTTGAAAAGGCGGAAAAACTCAAGCAAAGCCTAAGCGCCATAATGCCCAACGTCAGCGGGCCGAGGCAGAAAAAAAGGAGGCTGCTCGCGTCAGTAGTAACATCGACAATTTTATACGCTGCACCCACATGGAGCAACGCCCTCAAATATGCCAAGTATAAGAACATCCTTGACAGAAGCATGAGGAGGGCCCTCCTTCGTGTGTGTTGCGCATATCGGACGACACCAACAGCCGGAGCTGAGCAATCGCGGGAGTAGCCCCAGCCCACCTCCTAGTGGAAGAAAGAACTTGGGTGTATAACACGATGATGGAGTGGAGCTGGGAGAGGCTGGAACGAAGAGGAATGGGAAGACCCTGAAGCCACCACGGCACAGTGGACAAGACGCCTAATACCGGATATCAGGGGATGGTAGTAATAGGAGACACGGCGAAACCAACTATTACCTGACCCAATTCCTAACGGGCCATGGTATTTTCGGCAGCTACCTCCTACGTTTTGGACTCATAGAATCCGATGAATGCTGGTACTGCAGGGAACCCGACGATCCTGAGCATACTATCTACCGATGCGACAGATGGGAAGCCATCCGGAACCGTGCATACCAGGAAGTAGGCGAAACCCTTACCCCCGAAAATACGATCTCGAAGATGCTGGAATCTGAAGCACACTGGACACCTGTAGTAGGATTCATCACCCAGGTGATGAAAAAGAAGGAGGAGACAGAGAGAGGCATGGGACGATAAGGGCAGCCGAACCCGAAGTAATGCGAAAGCGGTTCCGGGGCGGTTGGAAGAACAGAGGTGGTTTTTAGTCAGTAAGAGTCTGACAGTACCCAGGGGACTAGTCCCGAGGGTCTCCATGCAGGATTTTCCACCTTGATACAAAAAAAAAAAAAAAAAAAAAAAAAAAAAAGGTAGGGTTAGGTTAGGTTAGGTTAGGTTTGGATGGCTTACGTATAGTCCATGCGCACAACTTAAGTTGGGTTAGGTTAGGTTAGGTTAGGTTTGGATAGCTTACGTATAGTCCATGCGCACAACTCAAGTTGGGTTAGGTTAGGTTTGGATAGCTTTTGTATGGTCAATGCGCACAACTCAAGTTGGGTTAGGTTAGGTTTGGATAGCTTTTGTATGGTCAATGCGCACAACTCAAGTTGGGTCAGGTTGGGTTAGGTTAGGTTGGGGTCGAGGGGAGTTGTAGAGGCTAGCACCCTTGCCCCGGGTCGAGACGAGGACGAGGAGGCTTCACAGGCTTCAGACGACGAGGAGGCTTCAGACGACGAGGAGGCTTCAGACGACGAGGAGGCGTCAGACGACGAGGAGGCTTCAGACGACGAGGAGGCTTCAGACGACGAGGAGGCTTCAGACGACGAGGAGGCTTCAGACGACGAGGAGGCTTCAGACGACGAGGAGGCTTCAGACGACGAGGAGGCTTCAGACGACGAGGAGGCTTCAGACGACGAGGAGGCTTCAGACGACGAGGAGGCTTCAGACGACGAGGAGGCTTCAGACGCGAGGAGGCTTCAGACGACGAGGAGGCTTCAGACGACGAGGAGGCTTCAGACGACGAGGAGGCTTCAGACGACGAGGAGGCTTCAGACGACGAGGAGGCTTCAGACGACGAGGAGGCTTCAGACGACGAGGAGGCTTCAGACGACGAGGAGGCTTCAGACGACGAGGAGGCTTCAGACGACGAGGAGGCTTCAGACGACGAGGAGGCTTCAGACGACGAGGAGGCTTCAGACGACGAGGAGGCTTCAGACGACGAGGAGGCTTCAGACGACGAGGAGGCTTCAGACGACGAGGAGGCTTCAGACGACGAGGAGGCTTCAGACGACGAGGAGGCTTCAGACGACGAGGAGGCTTCAGACGACGAGGAGGCTTCAGACGACGAGGAGGCTTCAGACGACGAGGAGGCTTCAGACGACGAGGAGGCTTCAGACGACGAGGAGGCTTCAGACGACGAGGAGGCTTCAGACGACGAGGAGGCTTCAGACGACGAGGAGCGCTTACGGGCGCTTTTTTTTCGTTTTTTTTTTTTTTTTTTTTTTTTTTTTTTTTTTTTTTGAAATTTTTAAGTTTTTTTGTATGTTTTTTTAAAGATTTTTTTGTGTATTTTTTGTGTATTTTTTGTATGTTTTTTTTTAAGTTTGTGTTTTTTTTTGTTTGTTTTTAATTTTTTTTTTTTTTTTTTTTTTTTTTTAAGATTTTTTGTGTTTTTTTTTTAAGTTTGTGTGTTTTTTTTTTGTGTGTTTTTAAGTTTTTTTGTGGATTTTTTAACTTTTTTCATTTTTCACGTTCTCTCAGGTTTTGTACTTTTGTTTTCCCGGTTTTTTAAACTTTTTTTTATGATTTTTTGTACTTTTTTACAGTCTAAGCACAAAAGTACTTTATAGTGTATATTTAGCAAAATTGTGTCATCAGGTAGTCACTGGGAAATTAAGGGAAACTAGCACCACTTTTATTGATTTTTGAAAATTCATGGAGAAAATTTGGATGTAAATATCGCTTCATGGTGTGCGAACAATAATTCTTTTTTTTAAAACAAGAAATAATCATTGATTTCAAAATTCTTTTACCCATAAGGGGAGGGGTGTCAAGACTGTAATTTTTTCGAATATTGGTAAAGGCTCAGGGACCCTTCTGTCAGGACAACTGTAAAACGTATCCGAAAAATGTCGGTTTATTTAATGTGTGGAATGGGAATATTATTTCTTTTCTTTTTCTTTATTTCCTTATAAGGAAAAGAAAGGTTTTGAGCATTGTTTTCAGGACCTTAAAAACATATTAGATTTTTGAATTCTCTAGTAAGCACGTACCAAGTCCTTCATCGGCCATGCACACCGTTCTTCAAACATGTTTGTCAAAATTTTTACCTATGATGTTACTACTAGTCATGCTATACGTAACCTAAAGCTCAGAATATGGCTATGGACTCACTTTGGATGGCACATTTTATTCACTATTTGTGGATTTTTTAACTTTCTTTTTTTTTACTTTTTTTTCTTTTTCATTTTTCACGTTCTTTCAGGTTTTGTACTGTTGTTTTCCCCGTTTTATTAACATTTTTTTAAGGTTTTTTGTACTTGTTTACAGTCTAAGCACAAAAGTACTTTATGGTGCATATTTAGCAAAAGTGTGTCATCAGCTAGTCACTGGGAAATTAAGGGAAACTAGGACCACTTTTATTGATTTTGGAAAATTCAGGGAGAAAATTTGGATGTAAATATCGCTTCATGGTGTGCGAAAAATAATTTTTTTTAAAACAAGAAATAATCATTGATTTCAAAATTCTTTTACCCATAGTGGAGGGGTCTCAAGACTAATTTTTTCTAATACTGGTAAAAGGCTCAGGGACCCTTGTGTCAGGACAATACTGTAAAACGTATCCGAAAAATGTCCGTTTATTTGATGTGTGGAATGGGAATATTATTTCTTTTCTTTTTCTTTATTTCCTTATAAGGAAAAGAAAGGTTTTGAGCATTGTTTTCAGGACCTTAAAAACATATTAGATTTTTGAATTCTCTAGTAAGCACGTACCAAGTCCTTCATCGGCCATGCACACCGTTCTTCAAACATGTTTGTCAAAATTTTTACCTATGATGTTACTACTAGTCATGCTATACGTAACCTAAAGCTCAGAATATGGCTATGGACTCACTTTGGATGGCACATTTTATTCACTATTTGTGGATTTTTTAACTTTCTTTTTTTTACTTTTTTTCTTTTCATTTTTCACGTTCTTTCAGGTTTTGTACTGTTGTTTTCCCCGTTTTATTAACATTTTTTTAAGGTTTTTTGTACTTGTTTACAGTCTAAGCACAAAAGTACTTTATGGTGCATATTTAGCAAAAGTGTGTCATCAGCTAGTCACTGGGAAATTAAGGGAAACTAGGACCACTTTTATTGATTTTGGAAAATTCAGGGAGAAAATTTGGATGTAAATATCGCTTCATGGTGTGCGAAAAATAATTTTTTTTAAAACAAGAAATAATCATTGATTTCAAAATTCTTTTACCCATAAGTGGAGGGGTCTCAAGACTAATTTTTTCTAATACTGGTAAAAGGCTCAGGGACCCTTGTGTCAGGACAATACTGTAAAACGTATCCGAAAAATGTCCGTTTATTTGATGTGTGGAATGGGAATATTATTTCTTTTCTTTTTCTTTATTTCCTTATAAGGAAAAGAAAGGTTTTGAGCATTGTTTTTAGGACCTTAAAAACATATTAGATTTTTGAACTCTCTAGTAAGCACGTAGGCCTACCAAGTCCTTCATCGGCCATGCACACCGTTCTTCAAACATGTTTGTCAAAATTTTTACCTATGATGTTACTACTAGTCATGCTATACACGATTACGTTATTTCCCGTACCTAAAGCTCAGAATATGGCTATGGACTCACTTTGGGTGGCACATTAATATCTCGTAGCAGAATTAATTGTTCAATGGAGACATAACGCTGGCAGGAGGATTTTCATTTTTATTTTTATTTATTTATTTATTTATTTTTTTTCACTCATTTTTATTCACTTTTTTTTTTCTTTTTTTTTCAATGGGAAAAGGCAAAAGACGTCACTGTGAAAGTAGATGAGATAAATCGTATAATATGGGAGTCACATTGGGAGTCAATCAATCTAAATTGTTTGTTTCATATATAATATTTTATCCATAGCTACGTTTTTTACAGGCGTTTTTACTTGTTCTCCCAGTTTTCTTTTACATTCTAAGCACAAAAGTACTTTATAGTGTATATTTAGCAAAAAGGTGTCATCAGCTTGTCACTGGGAAATTAAGGGAAACTAGGACCAAGGACCACTTTTATTGATTTTGGAAAATTCATGGAGAAAATTTGAATGTAAATATCTCTTCAGAATACGCGAAACTAATTCTTTTTTTTTAACAGGGAATAGTAATTCATTTCAAAATTCTTTTACCCATAGGGGGACGGGTGTCAAGACTACAATTTCTATAATTTTCGAATGTTGGCAAAGGCTCAGGGACCCTTGTGTCAGGACAACTGTAAAACGCATCCGAAATGCGTCGGCTTATTTAATGCGTGGAATGGGAATATATATATTTTTTCTTTTTCTTTATTTCCTTACAAGAAAAAGATAGGTTTTGAACAGTTTTTTGGAACCTTAAAAAAATATTAAATTTTTGAACTCCAGTAAGCATGTAGCAAGTCATCCATCGGCCTGCACACCCTTCTTCTTCAAACATGTTTGTCATGCTTCATCACCTCCCCCTCAACGTTTTTACCTATAGTGTTGCTACTAGTCGTGCTACAGGATGCCACATATTACGTTATTTCCCATACCGAAAGCTCAGAATAAAGATATTTGGCTCACTTCCGGTGGCACAATTAATATCCCGTAGCAGAAGTAATTGACTCCTTCAGCTCAATTTGTCTTCGACATATGAACAAGCTAGCAAAAAATTCTAGAAAATCCAACAATTTGCCCCAGGCGGCGGTCTGAGGAAGCTATAAAAACTCATGCCGGATATTAGGGCTTAAACCCCTTATTCGGGACGTTTATAGTGCGAGACACACAAAATTTGCTTGTGTAGGATGGGATGTGTGAATGTGGCTCCTTTGAGCACAGAATTTGCCTACCATCAGACCTGTCTGGATATGGTGTGTTAGAAAACAACCATTCAGGGTTTAGAGGTCAGCTAATCCTGGATATCGTTGAGATGATGCTGCAATCAAAACGCTTAACGTAGTTGCAGCATACACCATCACTGAGTCACGAATGATAAGGGCGGCTATTGAGCTAGACAAAGAAGGATCGGGGATTACCGGCCTTGAAGTAATGCGAACAGCATTTTCATATTAGGGAATAGAAAAAGCTAAAAATCAAGCAAATAGGACGACGGAAAAAAAATATTAATTCACTTCAAAAAGATTTTTACTTCTCTTTTATTCAATCATTTATAACAACTGTGAAATAATTTTTTTAACTTAAAAAATTTTTTTTTACTTAATTTATCAATTTTTTCATTTTTTAAAATATTTTTTTTCATCTTTTACATTAAAAATATTCAGTGTTTTATAAAACCTTAACACTTTAGAGTGAATTTCAGAAACGAAGTGCGCCGGTGGTTCAAGGAACATGCAAAAAAAATCCTTGTGAAGCGCTTCTGAAATAGACTCTTCTTAAATTTAGCTTAGTTTCTTCCTTTTTTTTTTTTTTTTTTGTTTGTTAAAATTGAAATTATTAAAATTTTTGTTAAAAGTAACTATTATTATAATTTATTGTTCTTAATATAATTTTGATCAAGTACCGATTACTTTAGGTCAACAAAATGGCCTTTTGAACTCCATTATGAAACGTTTTTTAAATGAAAAAAAGTAAGAAGCTAGGCACGAATAATTCAACAATTCTTTTTTTTCTTAATTTTATCCCTTTTTTATCAATATGAAAAAAACGTAAAATTCCAAACTCAAAACCAAAGCCCATTTTTTATTGTTTTGCTGGTATTTGCTTTTTTTCGGTAAGGAAGTATCTAAATAATTTGAGCGCCATATTTACCAAACGTGCAGCATTACAGGTTTGTGAATTTTTCATATTTAGCTTATAAAAGGCTATTCTTGTGAAAAACTGACACCCTTCTTTATCATCACCTCCAACTTTCCGATCCTGTTTTTATTTTGAAAATATTCTTTTCCTTTTGCTCCTACGATTTAAGAATGAAAAATATCTAGTCTTATACAACCAAATCAAAAAAATGAAAAATTTTTTTTCGTCGAACAAAGTTTGCAATATTCCAGAGGTCGTCGTCAAAATCTTTCCATCCAAGTAATCAAAAATAATCCAACAGACAAGCAAATTAATAAATAAATATAAACGATTTAAACGAACACTTATCACCGGAAAATAAAATTATTATAACTTATCCTTAATGACTGAAAAATAAAATCCGCATTATTCTTTTTCTTCCAGCTTGTGAATATTTATTTATCGGCGGAGCAGAAAATTAAGATATAAGATAAATTCCATAAAAACAAATTCTTAATAATTAGCTAGAGATTGTCTTTCAGTATAATCAAACTTTTTTTTTTCATAAAATTTTTATTTACAAAATTTTAAATTTACAAACAAGAAGTTATAATTAATAATTGAACGCATGTTTTGCAAATGTCCATCACGTTTTCCTACAGAAAAACCAACCATTGTACCATTTCACCAAGCAATATTGCAATAAGCCGGATAAGTCCTTGCAGCGTCGATTAAAAGTTATTTTCAGCCAGAACCCATGTAAAATATCATGGTGCATATAACAAAATGTGTATGCTTGTTTGTTTGTATTGTATTGTGCTCCCCAGCCTTTACCAATTAAGACAAAAGTGGTTAAAAAAAACGATTCTTTCGGTAAGACAAAATCGGTTTTTAAGAACTAGCTTTTCGAAGGAGATGCTATTAACATTAATGTGGTCGTCAAAGAATGCCGAAAATATTGAAGAAGTTGACAGGATAGAAAAAGCGGAAAGTAAAATACAGGCAAACAAACAAGCCATTGCCGCAAGCGACGCTACTTAAATAATAAATAAAAAATAATAATAATTTAACTAATAATGATGATAATAATAATAAGAGATATGTAATCTCCTCCGTCGAAGGAAAAATAAAAAAAAATAAAAAATTAACGGAGAGATTTCTCATTCTGTACTCTTCACGTTTTTGTCGTTTGTATTGTTCACTAAAATTACGATATTTACAAAAAAATTCACTGCTAGCCAGCCTAACCTTTAATAAATAAAAAAAATTGAAGAAAACATTTACGGACAAAACAAAAGAGGAAAAAAAGGGGGAAAACCGTTAAGTAGCTTCTTTGATATATGATAATGGTATTTTTTTAAAAGATATATGCGATATGCGTTTGTTTTTCTTTTAATTTCGCTAAAATACTCTACACCTTTCACCTTAAAAAAAAAGAAACAAAATGGCAAAAGCTATATCTTGAAAAAAAAAAAACTGCTCTTTCGCTAAAGCTCTACTATCGTTGAAAAACTAGTTAAATATTTTTAAATAAAGAGTAGACCTATTTTTTTTCCTTAAGGGAATAATATTACTAATTCAATATTTAACAAACTCTGTTTCTATTATTCAATAGCGGGACTTCCTATTTTATTTCTTAATTTTTTTTTTTTAAACAAAAAACTAAAAATCAGGTGTTGAATTTTAAAAAAACCTTGAGTCGATTCTAAGCTCTTCCAAACTGTCTTCTCATAATAAATAATACTTATAAGTAATCCTGACAAATATTTTTATTAATGTTATCAAGTTCATTTATTTGTTCACATCTTTTTTTGCGCAGGTATGAATCGAATAAATACTTTGGCACACATACTGTTATTAATTTTTGCCAAATTTTAAGTGGAATTTTCGATAATGGAAAATGTTTATTCGTTGCCTATTATTATTATTTTTATGCCTATTCTGTAACATTTTAGAGAATATTTGTCGTGTTACAAAAATGTTTATAAAAAATGTTTACAAAACGATTTTTTATTTTAAATTAGTGATATGTAGCGACAATGTTAAAGATTCTGGTACAAAATATTTAAAACATGGTCCCGTTTTAAATGATGTCAACTTGTTGAAATACAAGTGAATTAATTATTAATTCACAAACAATACCAATTAATTACATTTCCAAGTTAATGGTGACAAAAAAATAAATGGTAATGCAATTAAAAATAAGGAAATTTGTACGTCAATAGAAAAAAAAATTAACCGCTCACTGCATTAAAATTTATCAAGGCGCATGTGAACAGCTAAAATTTAAAATCTTTTATACCAAACCAAATAAAGTAAAAGCAAATATAAATAATTTATTTCAAAATATTCTTCTTTTTATGCGTTATAGGTGCCTTTGTATTTGCTCCAACGAGCATATGGTCTAAAAACATTTGGGATCATATGCAAGTGCTATTTCATACACTTGCTTATGATCCAAATTTTTTTTCCAATTGCATGTGCTCCAAAAACTTTTGGAATACTTGGAACTTGGGAATGTGCTCGTTGGAGCACATTCGACATATGAGACCCTGCGGCATATAATTAGAAAGGAAAAAAATGTTGATTTTATCTGTTCCTATAATTTTTTCCACATTTTTTAGGCAAAACAATTTGCGAAAAAAAATTCATACCTGCGTTGATATCAAGAAAAATCAACAATACCTCGTACTGAAAACTCTATATTTTTACATTTCCTTACATCGTCTCTCAAAACTCCAACACAAACTAACTAAAACTTTAAAAAAGGTTTATGTATTTTATTTTCGGTTCAATCTCAATTTTACAAATAAACAAACCCGATAAACTTACAACAAATTTCAGAAGAAAAAAAACATTGACTATTAAAAATTTATATAATTTTACAGAAAAACCATTGAAAAAATTTAAAGCAGACTTTTAAAAATTAAAACTTTTCTTAGTTTCAAGTACCCAGAAATTTTTTATCGAGGAAACAACCCCTTGTCGAAAAGACAACGTAATTTTTCTAATTTTTTTCTAAAATCGCATTTATAACAAACTGAAGAACGTTAAAAAAGGTTTCAACTGAGTGGCAAAAGCGTGTATTTCTCACTTGACTCTTGTCACAAACTTTCCTTCTCCAAATTATAATTTTAAATTAAAGAATGAGTAAAACAAAAAAATTAAAAAAACCAATAAAAAATAATTATTGAACAATAATAATTAATCAATATAAAAAAAAGCTGCAATGATTTCATTTCTACATCTACTCTATGATCATTTTCATAAATTAAATATAGAAATAGGAAATGCGCTGCTTGTTTTATGCAATATTAGCAAATATTAGCAGTTTCAAGTTTTTAATTTAAAAAATAAAATCCTGTCTCATTCTTTTTGAAAAATTATAAAATTGTAAAAAAAAAAAAAACGAACGAAAAGGGGAAAATAAAAACCTCTTAAAACTATAAAAAGACATATTTTTTAAAAATATCACATATGCCTTTTTTCATTTAAAAAACTTGAGTAATTTATTTTACTTATATAAATTTTAGTGGTAATAGTTTATTAAAGCATATTTTGAAAGCGTAAAAGGGTGCTAATTGTTTTTTTTTTGCTTTAATTTTATTGATTTTTTTTTTGCTTTGTTTTAATTTTTAAATTATTTCAAATTTTTTTAGCATTAAAAAGGTAATTTGATGTGATGTAGATAAAAGTGACGCATTATTCTTCTATTATTATTATTACAAATTATTTTTAATTTGAAAGACAAGCTATATGAAAACATCTTTTTTTTTTTAAATATGAAAGTTATTATCGTCGACGAATACTGTCGATTCAGATATGAAGAAAAATTAGAGCCCGTAAGCCATATATCAACGGCTAAGGCATCCAATATGATTTATTAATCAGTCTCAAGATAGCACTGGACGAAAAATATAGTAGTTATGTTTAATTACTTGAAAAAAAAAATTATAAATATAATAGTAATAATAATAATTACTATTATTATACTGACATTTTATTTTAAAAAATTTCTTAAGTATATACAAAATCGGTTAAGAAATATTTTTATGTAAAAACAAAACAATATATTTTAGATCTGAATCGATAGCAGTTGACAAAATAACGCACATTTCAACAATTTTTTTTTTATTTATTTTTATTAAGAAAAATAATTATTGCAAGTACAAAGAGAGTGAAAAGTTCTACTAAGCAATATCATATAACTAGGAAATATTATCTTCCCTTTTCTTTCTATCCTCTATTTTTTCTTCTTCATCTTCTTTTCGATGTGGTCTTCTTTCCTATAGAGAAAATAAAAATAAAAAAAGACTTACTTTTTGAATGGATATAAATAGGACAAAAAATCGTAGCATATAATATAAAAAGAGAAAACACGGAGGATATGCATAAGGAGAGGAAAATAGGTTCACAATTCGTAAGAGGTCAAACTTTCCACGCTGTTTTACATTTTGTCCGAAAATAAACATTGTTAATAAGATCACATACATCTAAATATTTTTTTTTTAACTCTTTATCTTGGCATAGACCCTTCAAATAATAAGCAACCAAATTACCTGTGAAATATGAACCGGTTGGCTAATCGATCTGACAGGAACAGAATCCGCTAGTTTCGTTACATTTCCATCACTTAAAGATTTGGAAGTAGTATCACTTGACGTTTTTTTCAACTGAACATAATCATCAGAGCTAATTGTTTCTTTACTAGAGTGTCTTTTTTGAGCACCGCTCATATCTAAACTAATATCTTTATCTTGTATTGTATCCTTGCTTGAATGAGGCCTTCGAATTCCGTCTTCGAAATTTTCACTAACTATCGGGGAATGCAGCCTGTGAGATTCAGAACTGCTTCTCATGTTAGAATGATGACCGTTAACCCAACTCTGGGAAAGATCAGTGGATGGGGATTTTCTGAAATGAAAAGAAAAACCGATTTTAGTATAGCTGGTATTAAATAAACGAGTTGCTTGAGAGCTTTGAGCGTTCAAGGTTGCAAAACACCATGTGCAGACTGGAAGTTCAACTGAAGTTGCATTGAGATAGATGACAATGCCAGTGTCACCTAGCTCTTGCTCCTCACTAACACTTTTTAATTTAAAAGGAAGTATGTTTTAAAGCATATTTACCAGACCCGTTCTTATGTATGCGTAAAGCGAGACCTACACCTGAGGGTACGGTCTAATATTCACTCCCATGTGATGCTTTCTCCAAATAATCTTAAGCAAGAAAAAGATACGTTTTCGTATGCATAAAGACTCTGCAGTGTAACGAAACCGTAAATGCAGTGAGGATCTGTGTTAAATGCAGTTAATTGAGTCCGTGACTTATTAACCGATGTTTGATCTGTTCTTACCCTAAAGGGAGCCTTCAAGTATTACGTAAGACCGGAAGGGGGGAAAGGGGGTGCAAGAAATTCATACAATTTTTTACGTGGGGGAGGGAAGAGGAGTCTGAAAAATCTTGCACATAAGAATTTTTATTATTATTTATTGTTCAAAAAAATTCAAATTTAATATAAAAAATGGACACTACCATTTGCCACCTTCTCTTAAAAAAAAAAAAAAATTGTACCGTAGGTTGGGGTGAAGTTGAAAAGGTGGGGTGAAGTTGAAAGGAAATTCAAAACAAAATTCTAGGTTTATTTTAGGCACAAAAAATAAAATTTTTTACTTAAATATTCCAAAAACAATGAAATAAACCTAATCGGGGGGAAAACCCGAAAATAAAATTTTTTACTTAAATATTCCAAAAACAATGAAATAAAAAAATTTTATTTTTAGTGCCTAAAATAAACCTAGAATTTTGTTTTGAATTTTCTTCCAACTTCACCCCAAACTACGGTACTCTAATTTCAAGAAGTCCTTTTTTTTTTTAAATTCTGTAAGACATTTTTAAAATTGGCGGTAAAGAAAAAAAGGGGGGTCAGGGAAAATCTTCCGTAAGTTAAAGGGCGGAAAACCCGAAAAAAAGTCTTATGTAATACTTGAACGCTCCCAAAGATATTTAAATCCATATTTACACAAAACATTTACTCAGCACTTACAAGGAGCCATTCAAATTACAGCATTGAGCATTACAATTACAGCATGACAATTGACACAGCTGACAATTACAGCATTGTCGGCATGAAATTGACAGTTTTTGACCTCCTTTTCCCTTGTTAGCAAAGTCTGCATCTCATCTACCCCTTTCAAATATGACGTCAGATTTAAAATGCCTCCCCCCCTCCACCCTCGCTCATTAAATTTAATAGTTATAGGAGCCAAGATCTTACAATAACAAATGAATAGACTTTCCTCTACTCAATCACTTTAATATGTCAAATTTTTTTACTGACTCTATTCATGTTAAAACTTGTCCATAATATTAATAACAATAATAACTACCGGTAGACAGAAAAATCCTTTTATATTTTCGGCCTCAGAAAGCTTAAAAAAATTGACTAGAATTTTTAATTTTTAAATGTGATTTGATAAAATACTTCACACAGATTTCATGACAAAGTGCGGACGTCAGATGAGCGCAAAACTCTTCCCCCCCTTTTCAGCAAAAGCCAGTATTTTAAGTACTCCTTCTTCCCCAACTTGTTCACGTAATTATTTGAATGGCCCCCAACATGAAATATGAGTTTTATACTCATAAGTAAGATGAATATGAAAAATATAAACAAAAACAAAAGAATTTTAGCATTAACTTCTGGAAGGTATTGTAAAGTAAAAAGCGATGAAAAAATCTTCAAAGCCTATTATAATATCAAATCTGCCACCATTTTTACGTACCTGTGAGCAATAAAAGTAGTATGGGGAATGCTGAGACTTCTTTGAACCGCCGTCGTACCCCTATGTTCAAAACTATCACTGGTTTCCATTTCCGAAGCGCTAGGCTCAGCGCCGATGCTGGACGCACTTGAATGCATACTCGACCGCCCTGCAGCTTGTTGCTGTTGTTGCTGTTGCTGTTGAAGCAACGTTAATATGAGCCTAATATCACTTGCCACCGAATGTTCTAGCGATTGCAATTGCCTGTCAACATAAGTTTCACATTATTGACATTTTTTTTTCAACGTCATTCCCTTCAACGATCCCCACTTACTTTGTTAATTCATCAACTCTATTATTCAGTACTATCATGTCGCTCCCTTGTTGGACCGGTTGAGTTGAATGAGCTAATAAAATATTAGAAGGCGCTGGAATAGGACTCGGGGTCGTATACAAACTAGTATCACTTATCCTGGATGGTGTCGGTTCAGTTACTTTATGAAAAGGAATGGTTTTAATTTCAGCTCTCGAAGGTTCGATCACACTCTCGGATAAAGGGTTTTCAATAATGGACATTTTCTGTTCGCTATCATCCTCTAGTTCATAACTATTGCCTACGTTTTGAGCATCTATCCTTTGAAATGTTTCTATTATTGATTCTTCGATCGCGCACGGATCGAGTTCTGGATTTTCGTTGTTAGTACCTTCGCTCGGTATTGCTAAAGAGTAATTACATACATTATTGTTGAAATTTTGTTGCGAGCTTGGTCGTATTGATATTAAATCTAAAACTAAATTATTATTTTGTTGCGAATTTACAGGAAAACGACTGGAATGTGCATAACTGGTGTTATTCGACTGTTGTAACGATGACGGCGTCGTCGTACTTGGATACTGAGAGTATTGGGCGTTTGAGCTTTGTTGAGTCCCTCCAATGCTCGGATGGTTACTCGATGTCGAGTGAATGGATGAACTTTTCGGTTTTTTAGAGCTATCGATGGATTTATTGTTTTGAAGATTTTCTTTATGGACGGAAATTGGGGTTGATACAGAAGAAACTGAAATAAAAAAAAGGATTATTTTTTTTTCTAGACATTAACTCAAACCTTTTTGAAATATCATTAAAATCCATGAAACACGTTAGTTGTTTTGTGAACTAAACCCGGATTTGTGTTTCTAGGATCGACTAAACTATAACTAAAAGATAAGCGCCAATGCGTGGAGTGTCGTATCAGGCGCAGTAAGCTCTACTTAATTTATAGTATAAAAATATATAGCAAAAAGCTTAAATCATTAAGCATTCTGAATTATTCAAAAAAAAAAAAAAAAAAAAAAAAATTAATCAATAAAAAAAAACTATTATAAAAATATGATATATGATAGTAAGCAAAAACCAGCGTCGAAAATCTAGCCTTTTATAGCAAAAAAAAAAATCTGGAAAAAGAGCCTACCTATGCGCAGCAATTTGTGATAACGAATTTATTTTTAAAAATCGCCTCCGTGGTAATGGTGAGATTTTTTTTTTTAACCTTACCTTGCTGACCAAGCAATGGAGTTGTATCTCTATTATAGCAATGTATCGTAACAGACGGAGTAATTCCTACGACGGGAGTCTGACGGCCATTTTGATTGCTATGACTACGGCTCATTTTTGGGTCCAACGTAACTACTGTATGTGCTTTTCCTATTGAATTATAATAATATAATTAAAGGGAATATTAGAAAAATATATACATTTTTTTTTTTTTTTTTGCTTTTATTTTCTGCTAAGGGAATCTCTCTTTCTATTATTTACTACTCACCATAACGAAAATTCATAATCGCTGAAACGGTTTTTATTACGGTATTTAGTAATAATTTTACTATTTTTTTTTCTCGATTTTAACCGTCAGAAGCGATACGCTTTTAGTATCTTACCCAGGAATTTCAGTTAGTGATGGATCTGCTGAATTTCGTAGTTTTTATCTTAATTAATAGACGATTTCGACAGTGACGTCTCATCCCATAATGCATTGCAAATCGTATCGTCTGCCTGGGTACATTCTAATGATGCTTCCCATAAACTAAGATAAGATATGGAAGTTAAGGCAAGAGTTTACTTTAGTTCCTTTATGGGGATTTTACATGGCGGATGAATACATCATATCCGCGCATGCGCATTCATTAATCGAACATTGTTTCTATAGAAGACTTTTCTGTTGACAAACCGAATAGCATTCTGGGAATGAAAAGGGACAAACAAACAGATGACGCGTTGTCGTATTTGATAAGTTTAGAATTGGCGGAATAGTGATTAAAGCTATTTAAATAAAATTGCATTTTCAAAATTGTCATAATTGATGTGTATTCCATATCTAAAAAAATAATTACGGAGTTAAACTTTTAATTTTTTCCCCTAAAACGGAAATAAACTAGATTCATAACCACTATGCAATGCTTGGCTTTTGGGAGACTTCCTTTGTTTGTCTCTTCCTAGCAGACGAAAAAAACGGCTACCTACAGTTCTTACCGCGAGAAATAAAGTTGTCTATTACATCCTTCTTCAAATTAAATGATTAAATGTTATTAAAAATAATCAATTTTGTTGCAATTAAAGGAGCTAAAGTAAACTGTTGCTTACAACAAAATTGTTTATTTTACATCCTTTATTTTTTATCAAATTTTGCAATTAAAGGAGCTAAAGTAAACTGTTGCTTACAACAAAATTGTTTATTTTACATCCTTTATTTTTTATCAAATTTTGCTGAAAATTATTAATTTTGTTGCAATGTTGCAATTAAAGGAGCTAAAGTAAACTGTTGCTTACAACAAAATTGTTTATTTTACATCCTTTATTTTTTATCGAATTTTGCTGAAAATTATTAATTTTGTTGCAATTAAAGGAGCTAAAGTAAACTGTTGCTTACAACAAAATTGTTTATTTTACATCCTTTATTTTTTATCAAATTTTGCAATTAAAGGAGCTAAAGTAAACTGTTGCTTACAACAAAATTGTTTATTTTACATCCTTCATTTGAAAATCATATTTAATTCATATCATATTTCTCATCTATTTCTCATATTATCATATTTCTCTTCTAGCCGATTTTTATTTAAATTAGAAGCAGCTCAAGCAAACTGTTGTTTAATAGAAAATTCTTTATTTTACATTCCTTCCTAATACATTCCTTCCTAACACTGTTACAATTTCCACACGACCGTTCCTTTAATAGTAAATTGTGTTCAAATAACGCGGGGACGAATTCATCCTCCGTTAATTGGAAAAAAGATTTTATTGTCCGGAATGGACATAGTTTTCCACACGGATTCGACGCCATTACTGTAACACGTGTTTTGAATTTACTGCGCAATCTTTATTGCGCAGCCTCATAACCTCCATCAAATTTGTTGATGTGAATCGGGACTACTTTTTAAAGGAACTAAAGTAAACTCTTATTTTGCTCAGTTCCAGGAAAAAATGATGTAGGTTTAACTTCGGAGTTATTTTTATAGAAATAGTTGGCATCAATTATAAGAATTTTCAAAATTAAATGCCTTGAAATAGATAAAATCACTTTACCGCATATTCTTAACTTACGAATCACACAGACGCGTCGTCTGCTTGTGTTTCCCATTTAATCCCACAATCCCTTGCGAAACTGGATCGTCGAAATCGTCTATTAACAAGGCTTTGAAAGATCCTTTTGAATGGTACAACATTTTTTAATCATTTACTACTCATTCAAGTCCTGGGTAAAATACTTTAATTAAAAAATGAAGCATGATATAAGTACCTACCTGCATGTTTTAAGTTACACGGTCGCTTCCCCAAGGCTGTTGTTAGTCGCATATCGGACAAACTCCTTCTTAGTGAATTTAACATGCGGCCTACAAGCAATATACAGCGTAGAAAATTAAGTACAATAGTTAGTGTGTTTTATTAAAAAGAAAGAAAATTAATAAGAACTACAGTCAGACTTTTTCAAGGCATGTATTGCTACCGAAGTTCAAAAAACAGTAGTTTCAAAGAATAAAAAGAAGCACCTGACCTGTTCTGTTTCTTTTGTTTTGTTTTGTTTTGTTTTGCAAGCAAATCGTTCACAAATGTGCAACGCAGTCTGACTGCAGGTCAAATGCATGTATTATTTAATATTAAAATTTATTAGGTTCTAGTACGAGGCAGAAAAGAGCATGAGCCGAATGAGAAAGTTCTGGTATTGATACTCTAAATACGTTCTACTTCCTCAATGTTTTGTTTTCCACCTCTAAATAATGGTCCCAAGCATTATTCGAATTTAACTTCAAATATTAAAAAATAAATAAATAAATAAAAATCGATCATCACTCTATTATATATATACCATAAGGCAGTTAGAATCGAAGTGCAAAACAGTGTAAATAAATGAAAAATTAACGGGAATAGTGGCGCAATTCCACTGTTTTTGTTTACATTGTTTTTACAAAAGGTAAACATGAGAGATAAGTGCCAACATGACGAGATGGAATTATGCCACTATTCCAGTTAAGTCTTCAAATAGAGTGTAAAAATACTTAAACGAGAGTAAAATAAATAAAGAAAATAGATATAGGTAAATAATAAATAATCATTTAAATAAAGTATACATATCAAGTGTTCCAGAAAAAAAAATATAGCGCAAATTTTTTGCAATATTTGCAACCTTTATACAGTCCTTTTTTCAAAAAAAAAAGAAAGGTAATATCACAATCTAATGAAATTACACCTTACTACCTTATCATCCTATTTTTCAGATACAATATGGCTGCATTTCAATTTTTTTTAAAGAGTTTATGACCACCTCCCCCTTTGACATCAAAAAATCGGGTGTCCCTACAGGCACGTTAAATTTTCACTGGAGTACCTATTTCCCGAAATAATGGACAAACAACACCTGAATGATTTCATAATGTAATAATATTCCATGTAAAGAGCGGTCATGTAAACAACATCTCGGAGATTTCTGACTCCCTCCCCCCTTCTCCCTCGTGAGCAAAAAACAGGTCTTTACTAATGGGCGTGTTCGCGGATTTTTGCGTCCTACGAGTAACGGAAATACATGTTTAGCTTATGTATCCGCGTTACTCGTAGGACACAAATATCCGCGAACAGACCCTAATGGAGATGTTTCATTGTGTAAGATTTTCATGGTCCCCTTCCCCCAAAATATGCTTACCTAATACAGTCAAACCTCCATAACTTTCCACTCTCTAAGTTTCCCTGAAGAGCAAAGTACCAATGGAACGTTCCCCCACCACTAGAAAATGGCTGACGGTTTGACAGCAGAAAAATTTATTTGTTTATCAACAAAAAAAAAATTAAAAATGTTGTTGATAAAAAAAACCTATCTTCCATGTTATTAATAACGGCCATTTGGAGCCCCAGCATGAAAACTTCTAGCTCCCCTACCCCCTCCTTCTGGCTACAGGCCCGATTGATCGGAGAATCCTATTTAAATTAACCCATTCGCGCCCTCAAAAAAGTAAAAGCAAAGGGCATAAACCAAAAATTTTTCTTCTTTATTTTTTTTTTTTAATTCTGGCTTTTAGGGCATCACATTAAACCTATTTGAAATGATTTTCGCTCCATTGACTTCCGGCCGTTTCAGAGTTTTTATTTTGATTTTAAAATTTTTGTTTTTGAAAAAAAGAATACTGCATTTCGCTTTTATAAAAACATTCTATGTTTACAAAATAAATCATTTTGTTTGAAGGGGTAAAGGCCGAATTACACACGGCTAGTGTACTAGCTCGTCTCCTATATTTAACTTAAGTACAAGCTACTCGCTCCTACTAGCTAGCGAGTAACTTGTACTTAAGTTAAATATAGGAGACGAGCTAGTACACTAGCTGTGTGTAATTCGGCCTTAATCGACATTTTCTTTTTGAGGTGAGGGGCACTCCATAACTTTCCAATATCATCCCCTACAGCCCCGAAGGTGGAAAGTTACGGAGGTTTGACTGTATATGTACATAACGCCTAAACAAAATATGCTCCTCACAAAATGATCTATTCCATAGATTGATATATTTTCGCAGAATTATAAAATATGCTTTCTAACAATCGAACAGTCTATATACTGTATAACTACTACATTTTAGATTATTTCAGTCCCCATGTGTCAATCACTTCAGCAAAAATTTACTGTGCCAGCTACTTCATTTTACGAATGTAAAACTGTGATTAAACGATCGGAAAATATATTTCCAAATTTTTTTCCGGAACACTACTGAAAAGGTATAGTGATAGAATAAATATCTAATAAGTAGAGTACCTGCTGGGTTCTCATCTGACAACGCATCTTTAAAATACAACATTTTCAGTTAGGGAGTTATTCAAACAATATAATTTTAGTATAAAGGAAGCAAATTTAAAAGAAGATTGTGCTTGTGTTAATTAATTAAAAGTTTTTTCGCTCATTTTCAATCAAATCAATCGTTTTATGACTTTATCGGCAGAAATCTAAAAAACTTACCGGTTATCGAAGAGCTGTGACCGTCTATCTCGTCGTCATCATCTTCAACCTCTGGCTCTTCAGCCTTTTCTGCTGATAATTCAACGACAGCACCATTTGGATTATCTAGAGTTTGATCACTGAAAAAAAAGTAAAGTCAAGTAAATTAAAATAAGGATTTTAAAATGCAAATTGGATGCAGATTGGTGAAAACGTTAAAAAGTGAAAATGTTTAGCTGATATTAGGATCCTTTTCCATAATGTAAGATAATTCCCGACGTCAAGAAAACAAGATATAAACAGGTATATTAAGGAGGAAGTTCAAGCTTTTTTCCGTGCAAGAAAGGATATAAGTACATAAAGCTTAGTACAAAAGTTACAGATGGGCGTGAGATTTTGTTACGAACTTTTGAAAAATTTGAATTCAAATGTAAAAACTGCGAAATAGAACGTTACTTGGCAAAATTCTCGTTTTTTAGGCTATTTGTTTACATTTCAGAAGGCGCTTTGTTTTGATTAATTAATTTATTTTTTAAATTCATTGCTCTGAAAATTGAAAACTAAGGACAGAACTTCTAATTTTATTAATGAATAAGGATCTTTAACTCCCAAAATTTGTAAAGTTAGTTTTTTTAAAAATTCTCTGCGTTAGTACTAATGTTTAAGGAACAAGGCCTTTTAAAAAGTAAACACCCATAAAAGCCCGTGTTAAAATGCATTTTTTACAATGCTTATAACTTCCTTCTGAGGGTCACAAAAAATCTGAAATAATTCATAGAGATGCATTATCCCTAGAAGTCCTTTTTTCTAAAGTTTGAATAAATTCTCTGCATGAGCCAAACCTTGAACTACCTCCTTAATTACTAAATTCTCAAAAGCGTGATATTTATTTTCAATAAAAAAAGCTTTTGCATTTCTTAAGATCTGATTGTTTAAAAACTTTTATTATTTTAAGCACAGATTTTTATAATTAAAAAAGCGTGCTGAATGCATTATGTGGTTGTTTAATATGAAACAAAATAAAAAATTCACCTTTCTTGGGAAATTTGTCTAGCCATATCGAAACTATCGCCCGGAGGGCCCCCCGAATCGAAACTAGTTGTAAAACTATTTCGGAACTGATGTAGACCGGCAGTTCTAGGTCTATTTGGTCTGAAAAAAATAAAAAATAAAAATTAGGAATTCTGTCAATGTCCTTATAATAACTACAAAGCTCTTAAATGCACGAATGCCTAAGGGTACGGTACTCTAAATTCAGCCGAAGAAAAAAGGTGTCATTCAAAACATTCTTACTTGTAATGTTTCCGAGCTTGAGACTCTTCGTCAGTACTGCTTGATCTAGATGGTTTTCTCCTAACATGTCTTGGATCCACTCCCGCTTGCTCCTCCTAAAAAAAGCGGTTGAATGATAACATTCACTAAATTTGTAGCTCAGAGTAGAATTGAGCCAAGTCCACCCAAGCAACGTAACTTTTTATTTAAAATCAGACTTTACAAAATGGAGTCTCTTCTCGTAAGTTGTACATTGTTTCAATGCTAAATATAAATGTCTTTTGCTTGTTCTTATCCGGTTTTGATCAAAAATTATTCGAGCAGAAGACGCAACTAAATGTTGCCAACCCTTGAAAAATCAAGTACTTACAAAATGCACGGCCGTATAGACAGGTCCGGAAATTCCTATCCCTTATACATGGGAGATCTTGTTCCGCTTAACAACACGAAAATTAGTTCTTATTTTCTACAACCGCTATTTCACGATCTTACATACAGGTCAGGCAACTCGGGTATCCCTCATATGGACAAAAATGTCCCCCAAAATTGAAGCAGAAGAATAGTTCACATATTGCTCGATAGATGGCTGGAGCTGTAGTTAGGGAATCACGTCTTCTGGTAGCCAGCATAAAAAAAGTGTTTTGAAAGTTTTGATTGGATGGAGGGCATATCACGTGATTCCCTAACTACAGCTCCAGCCATCTATCGAGCAAATTTGCAACTATTCTCCTGCTTCAAATTCGGGGGACACTTTTCAAGATAGCAGTTGCCTGACCTGTATGTAAGATCGTGTATTTGTACGCGAGACAATTTTTGATTGGTCGTTGAGATTTGTAAACAACGATGGCGGCGCACGGCCGTATAGACGTCTATACGGCCACAGTCCCAACTTTGACGATTAGACACATGAAGATCGTAGCTCTGAAGATTGCAGCGCCTTCAATGGCCCGTTTTAGAACTAAAAGGTGCTTAGTCAAGCGGGACATGAACGGCATGGGAAGTTTCCGGACCTGTCTATACGGCCGTGACGAAATGCGACTCCATTTTGTAAAGTCGGGTTTTAAATAAGAAGATATTCTTTCTGATTGGACTTGGCTCAGTTCTGCTCTGAGGTATAAAAATGATAAGTGAAACATTAAGAACACTTACATCTCTCATATTAAAAGTTATCTCTAAATTCCTTGAAAATGAATGGTAAAATTCAGGATACAACGATAATACTTCTAAAAGATCATCCCTATGTATTCGATGAAGATCGCAGTAAGTGAGTGCTCTGACGTTAGAGGAACTTTTACCTATTGTTGGATGAACACACGGATTTTCTCCGAAAATGTCATCCTTCCCTAAAAAAAATTAGAAAAAAAGGTAAAATCAAACTGCCTTAAATTAATTTAAAAAAAAAAAAATTGAATTTACCTAATATTGCCATAACTATATCGTCTTTTAAAATTTCGATGGATCCACGACTAATAAAATAGAGATGTGTTAAGACATCTCCTTTATGCACCAACGTGTCACCCGGCGGCGCATGTGTAGTCTTAAATTTGAGAGACAAGGCCCTGCAAAACAAAAAAAAAAAAAAAAAAAAAAAAAAAAATTAACAAAACGTTTAAGATTTTAATCCAAAAATGATTTCACTTACCTGAGACAGCCTGGAGAGGCACCATCAAAAGCTGAGCAACTAGCCAACAAATTTCTATTTAAATGAAGGCAAATATCAGCTTGTAAGCATTCAGGAAATCCTTTGAGCACTGAGTTCATATCTATTCCATTAGTATACGTCCAGGCATGCTAAAAGCATTTTGATAAAATAATTTTAGATGTCCAAATCGAAAATAAAAATAAAAAATTAAAAATGAATGGGTAGGGAAGACAGACGCAAAATGGACTCTTACAAATGGATCTAAACAATTAATTATCGTTTTCCAGAAACTGCAGTAGATGACGTTCATTATAGATATTCTGATGGTCGAGTTTAGCATCTATCTCAAATTACTAATAATCAGCTTAGATAATTAACTAATTAATACTTAGGTAATTAACTAATTAATTAATTAATTAATTAATTAAGTAGACTCACCTGAAAATATTCTTCCAGTCGTTGTCTTAACGGATTTGGAATTTGATGAAAGCGAATAAATTCTCTAACCCTAAGCATTTGAGTGTGATATCTCGCAGTACCCGAATATAATCGTTGAATTATGGCCGAAACATTACCGAAGATACTAGCATACATTAGTGCTGCGGAAAAGAAAGAAAAAAAAGGAGAAAAAATATGTCAAATATGTACATTTTTTGAGACAAAATTAATGGAGAGAATAAAGGTGGATTACGTACATCCTACAAGCATGACGCATATTGTAAATATCTTTTCAGCATCTGTATTTGGTGCGACGTTACCGAATCCAACTGACGTCAGACTCGAGAATGTAAAATAGAGGGCTGTAATATATTTTGACTGTAAAGAAAAAAAGAGGAAATCGATTAAATTATTTCAAATAAACAGGACAAATACTGTATCCTAAACCTTACAGAAGCAGTAACTTGTTTTAAATTCTTCCTTTATGCGGGGACGTTCAGGAATTATGTAAACCGCAAGGAGAAGCGTTCGAAATGCTTGATTTTGTGGTGTGACAAAGGGATTAAGAAATCATAGCAGCGAATTAGTGATTTTTCAGGTGGATTTGGAATGAAACCGTACGTACTGGGCAAATAGACATGAAATCGTAAAATAATTATCTTATATAGAAGAGAAGAGGTGCAAACAGAGGAAATCAAGCTTACGTAATATATCTGAGTGGCTGGTTAGATTGGTACTTGTCAGCAAAACAGGTTCTTTTCAAGTGTTTAACTCGCTAGTGTTTAACAATTATCCATCGATCCAACTTCTTAGCTAGCCAACGCATAAGACGTTTGTGTCTTTGTATAGCGTCCTTTACCTTTATCATCAACAAACTTCATAATCTATAAAAGGTGGAAAGAGACACCGACACCACTGGCTGCTCAAACGGATAAAAAAATCTCAAAACGTATACTTACTTTAATAGAAGGCCCTCCAGTATTGTTACTAGTATAAAATTGATGAGTATCATTAGCTAAAATATCCAACCAACCCACTTTATTGTTCAGAAGAGATCTTTCGGCATTTCCGATTGCATACCTAAATTGAAAGAATAAAATTTCAATTAGAAATCATAAGGTCCATTTATTCAATTTTAACCGAGCAAATACGTAAACGTATAAACTTACCAAATGCAAGCCAGCCAATGAGCAATTAAAGCGAATGTAGCCATTAACAGTAATAAAACAGCAGCACCATATTCTGAGTATCTGTCGATTTTTCTAGCAACCCGTACCAACCTCAATAATCTAGCAGTTTTTAATAAACCTATTAAAGTTGTTGTCTGAAAAGGATAAAAAGAAAGCAAATATGGGAATGAGTTTCAGTTTATCATCCAAATCAAGTAAATATGGAACAGGCTCATGCATTTCAATAAATGAAAATCCCACAACGATTTAAAAAAAAAAAAGTTTTTCGCGGTTAAAAGGGGGCATAATTCATTTCGAAAAATATAGATATTTTTTTCAAAAATGATCCATGACCCAACATGCTTTTTTTTTTTTTTAAGAGAAAAGATGAGATGAATCGATAAACCAAATAATATGATTCATGCGGTGCATGTATTATACCAGAAAAAAATTCAAACCGGGAAAATTTAAAAAAAATATTTACTGCATATCATAAAAAAAAAAAAAGGTCAAGGTGGGAAGTCGAAAAATAATGGGAAGTTACCTCGTCCGCCTCCAACCCGAGTTGCTGCAGATTACAGAAAAATAATCATTAAAATTAGATCAATGTTTGCCATTTATGCAATAGGAAGTTTTTTTTTTTTTTTTTCTTTTCAGTCGCTGTATGGAAAACATATCAATTTTTCTAAAATAGTATTTAAAATGGTCAAATAATTTTTGTTTTTAGAAACAAAATAAATTCGCCCAATGTCAAAGTGAGGATATCGTATTTAGTTTATTCAAATCTTTTAATATCAAATTGTTTCTGCAAAAATGTTTTGCTTTTTCCTTGATTCGATTTTAATATTATCAGTTGCAATGTTTTCAGTGTGAAACAGCTACATCGAAAAAGGGTAAAAATTATCAACTATATACGATTAGGCTTATATAAAAAGAGAAACATCATTATTTTTGATAAATCCGACGAACATCGTAAAAGGAAAAATAAATGTAAAGCGTAAAATTATGAGATGCTCACGTCTCTTTTTTTTTTCGCATCGAAAAAAATCGCAAAAAAATTTTCAATAACAATTTGAAGTTTGCTCTTTATTAATTCCGGAAAAAAAGCAGGGGTGGAGAAACGTGGAAAACGCTGTGCCGGTATTAAGATTTTTTTTTTTAAAATACGTCGTAATAACTTTTTTCTTGTTGCTTCGAGCTATTTCCGTAGTGTTTTACATCTTATTAACACAAATGTAAATCCTGAATCTTATTTTATTCATCAGCTAAGCTGTTTCAGAATTTCGCGTGCGCCGTAAGTAACAGACAGGCACAATGTGAGGTATATTTGAATGTTACGAATAAAAATTTACCGAGTTTTCCAGTTGAGTTCATCAACACAAAAAAGATGGGAGAAAGTCGAATTTTGCTGCAAATAAGCTTATTTGTCTCTGCACGTATACCTTATACCATGGACATTATTACTGAGCAAGTTCTGTCTTGCAACAAAAAACCAATGCTTCGTAACAAAGCAAAAATGCATTGTGACAATGCACAAGTTGTTTATGATAAAATATTATTATAAGGATTTTTACCTGCTAGAGACGCTTTACCGTACGGAGGGGCGACTTTGTACTTTTACTCAGATGTAAAATCTCACGAGTATTAGTAGATTACTGCCCTAGGATGGAAGAGACATGTTTCACGTCGAAGCACGAGTTTGAGACACCGAAGCAAAGCCGAGGTCTTCAACGTGCTAAGACGTGGAAAATCTCTTCCATTTTAGTGCTGTAAGTTACTTTACATACCGAGGAAAGCGAAATCCGTGCGTCGGAGGTGAACTAACGTATCTCCATCGTAAATATGATTGGAAATAGTCTGTTTCGACATTTAGTGAAGGTGTCATGTGACCACAAGTTTACACCAACACACGGCCGTATTTTTTTTAAATTGACTTATTTGGCTATTGGTCGGGTAACCCTTGGCCATAGGCTCTGTGTTTTTAATCCTTAATCGTATTCCCTTTTTATGAGCATCCAAGGTCGTTATAAATGAAATCCAATTTATGTGTATATCCAACTAGTGTGTTTGATGTGAAAACTACATATTACAACGAGGTTAAGATGGCTGTAACCGTAGAACCTACAATCCCTGATAGAAAAAGGAAGTGTTGGCGGTCACCCATCCAGTAGCTGGCCGTCATCAATGCTGCTTAACTTCACTCTTCACGAGCCGCTATTCTGAGTGAATCACCACTCCGACCCCCTACACGGTCGTATAGACATAGGTCCGGAAACTTCCCATGCCATGCCGTTCATGTCCCGCTTAACAACGCACATTTTAATTCTAAAAATGGACCATTGATGGCGCTGCGATCTTGAGGGACGCAACATGTCTAATCGTTTAAGTTGGGACCGTGGCCGTATAGACGCGTATACGGCTGTATGCCGCCATCGTCGGCATCAAATCTCAACGACCAATCAAAAAGAGTCTTTCTAACAAGTAGCGCTTACTGTGGTAGAAAGAAAGAACTAATTTTTGCGTAGTTAAGCGAAGAAGATCTCCCATGTTTATGGTATAGGAGTTTCCGGTTTTGTCTATACGGCCGTGCACCAAGATGAGCGTGCAAACTTTAGTCACATGATTTCACAAACAGTCGAAACACACCATCTCCAGTTATGTTTACGATGGAGATAAGTTATTTCACCTCCGACGCACGAAAATGTTTACTTCTCGAGAGGAGAAAAACAGGCGATTCCTTTCCGAGGTATGTAAAAGATTTTTCTAAGGTTTAATTATTAAACATAGTTAGCAGAAAATGTTTTATTAGATTTACAATATTATTTATTTTTCAGAATCAATGGTATGCTATCGATTTTTCGAGAAGTACAAACTCGTCCCTCCTTTCGGTATGTAGTGGTCAGTCAACGTGGCGAGTGGTCTACTGCGAATGTTTTCAGGTTTGAATTTGAAAAACTTGAGTTTAAAAAATTTTAAAGCTTACCCTCTGTACTCATAGAAGGCTCATATGTGCCACAAATGTGGTTAGCCATAGCATTCTAAGAAGCTATGACTGGAAGAAGCTAGGACAGGTTAGCCCCATTTGACTGACCACTACATATAGCGCCCCTCGTGTGTAAAGCCCAAACATGTGTAAACCTCTACATCGTGCGCCCCTCGCTATAACAGGTCATTGGAAGCTTCTTTAACTTCCAATCAACTTGGATTATAATAATGTGACCTGTGACCGGTGTCTTATTCCTTATTGCCCAAGGCTGTCTTTAACCGAGTTCAAGTAAATGTAGAAATTAATCCGAATATTAATCCGAATATTAATATATAATTAATTAATTGAATTCGGCGCGAGTAAAAGTATTGAAAGACTCTAAGACCTTCCAATACTTGAAAACTCCTCTTAATAAAACCTAGATTTCACTTGTGACTGCACAGCCCTTCCGATAATAAATTATTTTTCTTTCCTTATTTTTTTTTGAACTTAACTTGTTTTCAAAAACTAAGAATTTTCTTATAAAAAAATGAATGATGGATGAGATTTTACGAATCTTTAAATTACACATGTCATCATTTCTTAGATAAAGATTTGGAGAGACAGTTACTTACTTATAAATAAAATAACCTAAAGCAATGGCGAATCCATGCTTCAGAAAAGAAGCTTCATTCATTCTCGTTTTAAATGAAATCCTTATAATGTCGTTTCTATATTACTTATTTTTGAAAAAGCTTTATTCTTTATAATGAAACTTTCTTATCCTCCAGACGCAAAGTTGAAGAGATTACACAAACATATTTTTCCAGATTGATGTTTTCCTATTACTTTGACAAGAAAATGTAAAGGGGAAAATCCCTTGGAAAATGTTTCTCCCCGTTAACCCATTAGATCCTTACCTCATCCGTATCCGATCCTACGAGCAACAAGTCAAAGGGTATAGCAGCAACAAGATCGATGACAAACCATCCTTTGAAATAATGTACAGCTATCTTTCCTGGATGCGATACGACTTCATCGTTGCTGTTGACGTATGTAGTCCGGAAGTTGATGAGAATGTCAACGATGAAAGTGACATCAACTGCAAAGACAGGAAAGAGGTGTTTAAACGTGTAGGAGGGATAACTTTTTATTTCGCTTAATTAAATTTATCGCCGATTAAACGCAGGAATATTAAACTTATATACAATAATACAACACTATATAATAATATAGTAATATAATATATATATAATACTATAATAATATAATATTATATTATACTTATATATAATGACGGTAGATGAATTAGTTATAGCTAATGTAGGCTGGCCAGATTTTTTCAACAAAAAAAAGTATGAAACCTTTTACAATTTAGAGTATTTTGAGTATGGAAAAAAATATTTAGAAGAGTAATAAAAATAGTATAGAAAGAGTATAAAAGAGATTATTAGAAGTCTTACAAAATCAGAACAAAACTTAATAAAAAACACGGAAATAATTGGGGAAAAAAATTGAGTGAATCCACTGCCGGTATTTTATACGGTATTTTCGGCAGTCATTAGAGGTGGAATTTTCATAATCGGATTTCACATTTTTGTTTTAAACAAAGTTATTTTAAAATATTGCAAGCAGCAAAACAAAGAGTATTTCAGAGAAAAAAAGAGTATACTGTATTTTAGGTTATTTCAAAAAAAGAGAGAATATGGAATTTCAGAGCGTTTCAAGAGTATTATTGTCTTAAAGAGAGTATATCTGGCCAGCCTAAGCAAATGGATCATTAGTGGTTATGTATATTACAGTGAAACCCCTACAAAGGAAAAAAAAAAACCTGTAGGAGGACCATCCCCTTAAAAATAAGTACCAAGGATAAGAACTTTTCCCGTAAAATTCCCGTAACAATTCCCGTAATTCCCAATTCCCAAAACCCCCAATTCCCGTAACAATTCCCGGTAACTTTATGCAAAAAACCGTTTTGAGAAAGTTGCGGTTTGGCAAAAATTGGGATTTTGCTGTTTCATCGGCAGGAAAAAAAAAAAAAAATACCAATTCTCAGTCGTTCCTGGGGATCCTATTCACCTAAGTACGTAGTCTAAGGACAATGTTTTGGATCGAAGCTAAATTAAATAAGAAATAGTATTTTTCAATAGAAGGACTGCAAACAACAAAATTGTCCGTCGAGACCGAGTTTTAAGCCCGAGCCGAAGTCGAAGATCTTAAATAGATCGAGACGGGCAAGTCGTTTGCATTTCCAGCATTGAAAGATATTTTTTATCACAAGATACGGAGTAAAATAATCTGTAAATAAACTGCGTAGGACTGAAAAGTGGACTTTTCCGTCCCGTGTGATTAAATTTTTTTTTACAGTGGTGCGAAATTCACGACAACAACAACTAGACAGGGTCAGGCTAACTATAAAAATCGGAGCAAGCGGAAAAAATCGGAAAAAGCGTCTTTTGGGGACTCTTTACAATTAAGAATTTCCTCGACTGATGCTTATATTATGTCTAATCGTACCGATCCAATGTCGAAAATCCGGTAATCCGATTGGCTAATCCGGTACTGCACATAACATCGTGACGCCTTGAAAAGCAATATGAAAAAAATATTGGTTGGAGTAAACAATCTACCCCTACAATCTGTTTTTTTTTTTTTTATAAAATTTTTATAAAAATGCTTTTTCAAATTTTTTTTTATAAAAATTGTATGAAACTACTTTTCCGAATTTATTTTATAAAAATTTTATAACAAATAAAATCCAGATTCTTTACTCCAACTAAAGTGGTTATGTTTACTTTTTAAAGAAGCATTTTTATGTTGCTCTATTTAAATGCGCCACGACGATAGGGACCAATTTTAACAAAATGCTTTCCTTCCTGAATATGTAAGAATATATGAAATTTACAATGTGATATGTGGTTTTTTGACAAAAAATTTAAAAATAATTGAAAAAATTGATGTCCTTTTTCTACAAAAAGAGCTACCTTAATTCAAACTGGCAACTTATACCTAATAAAAATTTGTAAGATTTTTTTTATTTTTTTTTTTTTATTTTATTTTTTTTTTATTTAATACCTTTTTATTAATAATTTTTTTAATAATACCTAATTGGAAAAATTAAATAAATAATAATTATTTTTTTATTTTCCAACAAACCTAAAAACTGCTTTAAGGCTTAAATAATAATTGTTTGCAAGTTTTAGTCTCAAAAAATCTTTTAAATTACAACTAACATCCGATAAGGGACCTTTTCGGCAGACAGACGTACACATTTTTCTCCTCATTCATGAAAAGTCTGAATTATTGCAGAGAGTAAAAAAAAAAGAGCCACGATTCTTATTTCTGATTCTGAGCCTTTTCATCCCTTCAACAAAATAATTTCAGCATTCGTTTCACTACATAGACAACGTCAGAAGACGAAAAACAAAACAAAAAAAAAAAAAAAAAAAAAAAAAAAAATTCCCAGTTTGATATTTAACGATTAGGACAGCTTATGAATATATTATTTAGTGAAAGGTCAGCAACAACGATGAAAAGTTCAGAAAAAAGAGCTACATTTTTCCTTTAAAAAATTCTTTCGGTAAAATAACTTCTTGTTTGTTTCTTTTTTGTATTTCTGCCGGTTTTGAAATCTAATTATTAAGGTGCCAGTTGGTTTACAAGACCGACCGCTTAACCAACAGATGAAACTTTGAAAAAAAATTTTTTTTTTTAAATTTTAATGCGGTATTTTTTACATGAAAACGAGGTAGATTCGCATCGAAACTATTCCAAATCATTCTGCAATCTCCGGAGACCAAAATTCATTATTTGAAATGCATGAAAATGCTCAATGGTTAATTCATTAATTCGTTTCGTAAAAAAAAAATTGAGTTTTTTTTCCCCCGAAGATATCACTACAGCGCTCTAGCGGTAAAACCCTCAACTACTTCACATAAAACAAAAGAAGAGAATTGTTATATTAAATGGCGTGGGTTCTGTTTTACCGACGGGATCATTTTATTTTTAAGAAAATAATAACGCAAATCTTGGGCCTAGGCGTACAATATCCAAATCAGTAAATAATTATTCTCAGGCAACTTTTTAAAATCGCCAACAGTAAGAAAAAAACTTGGAGCTAATTATTTTATTTCGACTATTAAACGGGCACTTCTTTCCGTCACGTATTTTCAAAGGGAACCTATGGCACCTAAATCGACATACGTTTTCAGTGCTATTTGAATGAGTTTATAAAAGGCAGGACTATTCAAACTGCGAAATGAGTATTTAAATATTTATGTTTGAAAATACAATTTTCCAGCAATATCGATTTGGACGATTTTTGATTTCTCCAGGGAATACATACTAACAAGCCTAGTAGTTACGTAAACAGAGGAGATCTTTTGCCCAAGGGGTAAAATAATAATTAAAATTGTTATTACAAAAATAAAATTCTGAAAAAAATTGTTAATATTAGACCAGAACCATGAACCTTTTTATTCTTTTCTTAAAAAAGATTTATACGCCTTAATCACGGAACACTGTGAAAAACCTTCATTAAAAGGTTATGATGAAGTAATAATTAACTCACATGTTACGAAAAAAAAGCCCTTAAAATTAATGAAAATTTTACATTTTAACAACCAACAACACTCTTTTAATGGAATTCTAACGAACAAATCTTTATTATCCTACACGAATAAATTTCAATATTTAATAAAAACACAGGCCATTGTGCAGGAGGATTTTAAGCACAACTAAAATTTTTTGGAAATAAACCGTTATCTTCGTCTGAATTGTTGACTTGCAACATTTTTTTTTTTTTTAATCGCTTTAGTTACAAAATTCTGACTTCAACAGTTGTACATAATTCATGAAAACACTACACAAAATTCATAATTCATACGGCAATATAATTTTTCCTAGAGAAAATTTCCATTTATTGAAGTTCCAGGTAATACCTACAGTAGCAAGCATTAAAAATCGAAGTCTGAAAATGAACTACAAACCATTGAACTGAAAATTAATTACAAACCAAACCGAAGCTATTGAATTGGAAAAATATTTTTCTCCGAAGAAATATTTCCCGTATGTAAATCGTTTCAGAGAACAATCCGCGAAACCATTACTCTTCATTAGTTTTTTTTAGGATCAGTAACTAAAAAATCTTATGAGCACGAGATTTAAAAACAGAAAAATACGGTTGTGTTGTTTTGAATAATCCCATATCTTTTAATTATTGCAATTAAAATCCATTTGGGGTGCAATAAATAACTGCGATATAAAAACAGATTGAAGTAAGAAAAATGTTTTTTGCGTCTTTAAAACGATATATATGTTGCTTTGAATGAGCAGTACTTTTCCACGAGGAACAGCTTCTTGGAAATGTAAAAAAATTGACTGAAACCAGACCGGACCAAAGTACCAAAGTATCATAAGTGAACTTATTTTAATTTTTTTTTTCTCAAGAAACAATCAATGAATTGATATTCAATTAATTTCGAATTATTTGCAGTGACGGATATACATGGGCTAGTCTTCAGAATTCTCGCATTGGGATTTCTCAAGACACAAACTTTTTCTCTCAAAAACTTTTTTCTCGAGTTTTTTTTTCCGGGGATTCCCCGATTGTTATTGGCATTCTCGAGAAATATCAAAAACTCTTAAGAGCCTAGCAATTTTTTTTTTTCATTTTCCCAGACAGGCAGCTTCAAGATTTCCATATCGGGATTCTCGAATTCCAAGAACCTAAAATAAGGATTTTTCTTTACATGTGCATGTTATAAGAATCCTTTATCAGCTGAGTCTGTCTCGAAGATATTAAGTTCATAACAAGCAAAAAATGCCTCATTATAACACTCCACCTGCATAATATTTCACAAATATCGCTCGTCTGACGTCATCAGCAACAAAAATATTTTCTTTTTGATGCAAAACAAGTGTGCCAACCTAAAAAGCAACGCTGGTAGTATCGTCGAAAATTCCTCTGCAGGCGTTCCACTTATAAAGAAAATAATCTTTCACTGCTAAAGCATTATGGGTGAAATAACACCGAGGCGAATTTGCCGCTCGAAATAACACCTCGACGTTTGCCGCTCTCACTTCACTCTCGCTTTGCTCGAGCGGCAAATTTGCCTCGGTGTTACTTATTTCACCCATAAAGCTCTAGTCAAGAAATATACAATTTACAGCCAGCTAAATCCTCGATTTCTCACTTGGGGGAGTGGGGGGAGTTTGGCAAATCTTACGTAAGAATTTCTATTATAATTAATTGTTCAGAATTTTTTTTAAATTCATTTTTTTTTGAATGTCTAAATTAGAAAAATTGAAAATTTTTTTCAAAACATTTTAAGAAATAAACATTATTTTTTTTACGATATCCTGTGCCAATTGTAGCCATCTTCAGGGATATGAGTATGAACTACAAATCTAAACTAAAGAAAAATATTACTCCAATTTAAAATTTGCGTTTAAAAAAAGGAGGGGGGGAAAGGAAAGGTCCGCAAAATAGGTCCGCTATTATGTAATATAATAGGGGGGGTCAAAGAAATCTTACTAATTTTTACGTAGGGGTCCAAAAACCCGAAAAAAAGTCTTACGTAATACTTGAACGTTCCCTTTGATCTTCAAGTATATATATAACAACTCAAACTTGGACTCAGGTATATATTAACCGTATATTTACAATAACTGACCACGTGATTAAAATCACATTAAAAATCGGAGTACATTGAACTGAAAATGCATTACAAGCTAAACCGAAACTATTGAGTTCAAAAAGTTGAAACATTTACGCCATGTAACCGAGAAGGCTAAGTAGAATGACCAAAACCTCATAAGGATATTTTCCTGAAATTGTATTACTGAATTATTTGTTCAGTACGCTGAGGTAGATGATAACACAAAAAGGTAACACAAAAGTCTATCCCTACATTAATCCCTATTATTTTACACTATTACCTATTATTTCTACATTATCCCTACACCGTAAAAAATATTATGTAATTACGTTAAAATAGGTCTACACAAATTTTTTCTGTTGTTTTTTCCAAAAGGTAAACATAAATAAAAAACAACATAAAAATTATGTAGACCGATTTTAACATAATTATGTTATTTTTTACATAAAATTTTTTACTGTGTACAGTAATAAACTAGGTAATTATCCATGCTTTTCCCAGTTAATACGAATGACCAGTACAATTATTTAAAAACTTTGCGTATCTACGAAAAATTCCTGGAAAAATTTCCGTTTTCAATAATCATTTCATTAACGCATTCATAAAATCGAATTTAAATACTTTAATTTATGAACAAATAATCAAAAGTCAAAGTGAAAATGTCTACATAATGCTATATTTGTCTGTAAGTGAAGCTCACATTTTATCAATCAAGTCAACAAACCAATAATTGATTTAAGCTATTTACCAAATTACTCAATACAAAGGCTAACTAAATCGCGAGGTCTTTGAAAGGGTGACACAATCTATTTTGCTAGGAAAACGAATAAATTTAATTACACTTCAAATATCACGGGGAATCTTTTTGAAGTTAAAAGGTAAAAGGTAAAAGGTAAAAACCTTGGAGACTTTCCTATTAGAAATTCTTGACATCCTGATATTGTTTCTTCTCCTCGGTATTTTCAAACATTATTAGAAGCAAATTTTTTTTTTTTTTTTTTTTTTTTTTCGGACAAATGAAATTTTAACACAGAAATATTTTTTTTTTCCTTCGCGACATGCGGGTCGATATTATTAGAAAAATAAGTCGGTTTTGTTTGCTTTTTCGCTTTCCAAAAAAATATTTAACTTCCTCCGATAAAAAATATTTACCTTTGAATTGTAAACAAAGTGATTTAAACTTTTCCCGCGCTGTGGAAACATTGCAATTTCCTTCCTAAGAACAAAAGCAACTGAATTGAAATTTATCTTCTAAAGGCAATTCAAGGCTAAAGGCTAAGCAATTTTTGTACGAATAAAATCTTGGATTTTATCTTGAAGAAAAAAAAAAAAAAAAAAAAAAAAAAAAAAAACAAAACATCCAAAGTAAAAATAAAAAAAAATAAAAATAAAATTGAAAGAGGAAAAGCAATGGTATCTTCCTATAAACCCAACTAATTAAAGTAAACATGAGTACAAGATGAGTGTAAGTTGGTTTTGAAAATAAGCCTATATTATGGAAACTGAGGAACTTTATTCCGAAAATATTGTTAGAAGAAACAACCCAGCAGGTGCTTTGAAAATTACCGCAAAATTCATTTTCGCCTTGACGTGTATACGGAAACATCTTATGAAAATTAGCTATGAATATCAGGGAGAAGGGGTCGAAAAAATTTTATTTTTTGATTACAATAAGATAAGGGGAGGATGGGGAGCAAGTTAAAAAACGCCGCATTATATATATTTACGTTTACACCGTCGACAGTTTCACTGACTACTCCACCGGGATGAAGACCTTAATAATGTAGGAATGAAATGGTTCTTCTTTTACGGTTAAGAAATCGACTAGAAAAAATTACGGTTTCTTGAAACTCCGATTCTCCAAAGGGATAATCGCCGGTTTCGGTTTCGGGCTAAGATTTTTTTTTTTTTTAAGAAGCAAAAAGGTCCAGATTTTTTGGTTTGGTTCAACCAGGTTTTCTCGACCTTAAAACTTACAAACTGTGGTTTTTCGAGCTAACAGTTGATTTATGAGAAAAAATCTTATACAATAATACATTTTTGTAACGTATTACAGAAGTCGAAATCATGATTTTCCTATTTTTTTTATTTAATGGAATGGAAATATCGACATCATTGAGAAAAAATTTCGTCGGGTGCATGAGCCGAGTGGGAATCGAACCCACGTCTTCCACTTGCCGGGCGGATGTTCTAACACTAAGCGATCGACCTAAGGTCGAATCTTACCGATAGAACCTCAGCTTAGTGGTAAAGCACCCACCCGGCAAACGGAAGACAAGGGTTCGATTCTTAGTCGGCTGATGTACCCGACGAAATTTTTTCTCGATAATGTCGTTATTTCCATAACAGTTGGTTGTTTTTTGTATGGTTTTGTCTAGATACTATTTTCGTTATTGGTTGTAATTTCGCTACTAAAAATACAGCTAACTACTAAAAAAAAAAACTACTTTAAACTAAAAGCTACTAAAAAAATTAGCGGAAACGTTTTTAAAAAATTTAACCTTAGTGAAATCTGTGAATGATCCGAGACTCTTAGACGCGTGGGAGAGTTTAATTATTTCTTTAAATAATGAAAAAGTTCTAAATAGCGATAAAGGACCGGTAGTTTCAGATTTGTTTAACCTCACGTCTGAGATCAACTGTGATAGGCTTAAATTTTAATCATTTTTATAACCGGTTTTTTATTTTTAAATTTTATTTCCCGCGCGATTTAAATTCCACTTGATACCTGTGATATGGCGACACTGTCGACCGTTTTATTATTTCCGTCCATCATGGTTGCATTTTATTTTTATTTATTTATTTTTAAGATTTTTAATTCATACATGTTTTTGTTATCTTTTATGCGTTGTTTCCGTTTAAAATCTTTAAGGATATCTATGTCAATCAGTTTATAATATCTTGTTGATGGTGAGTTTTTAAGCTTTTCATTCGATAACGATTTAATATTACATTGTTGTTTATAACCTTATCTGGTCACATATGTTTAGGCTTTCAAATATTTTTCCCATTGTGATCTAATTTTTCTCGTTTTTCCTTGTTTCAGTCACTGAAGATGGGTGCATATTAAGCACCAGAAATGTGCATCCGACTATTATTCAATATATTTATTTAGTGACTGGAAGGAGTCTTTCTTTTTTAAAATCAAATTCACGGTCACTGGGCTGCCCTCGACTTAACTTAAGCGGAAACGTATTTACAGGATATGTTATTCATGCGACAAAGTCACATTATTAGGATTTTTTTTAAAATTGAGAATAGATTTGATTACTGAGGCACTGTTTATTTCGGTCAGCTACCAATTTACGTAGGACTACGTCTTGGGTTTAGTCTATGGGTTAAGTATTATCAAACTTAAAAAATGCATTAAAGAACTTGCTTCGGGGGCACTTCGCGGCCTTTTCTCATCTAGTGCATTTACAATTTAATATTTTTTTAGGCCTTAAAAATTTAATAGATAATTAAATATGTAGTTTATTATTAATTAATAATTCATTGAAAAAATATCAATTCTTGAAGTCCCTTATTCTTCTTCTTCTTTCAAGTGCCAGCTCCGCGACGAAGATTGGCTATCATCTGGGCTATTTTTACCTTATCGACCGCTGCTCGAAAAAGACGCAAGGAATCGACACCAAACCAGTCTCTAAGATTTTTGAGTCCCTTATTAATTGTCTCTAAAATTTTCTAAAGCCCTTATTCATCCATGTAGTCCAATATTTTTTAACTAAAATAAATTTTATTAATGTTATTATTATTATTATTATTGTACATTTTTTCTTCTCCCTTTTACGGGGTATTTTAAATTGGAATTCATGTGGGCCCAGTACACTGGGCAATCACATAACCCCAGAGCCAGGTGTAATGGCTCGAGCTTATTTTGGGACTGGGGAATCGACGCTTGATTGTGGATATCCTTTCATCCAGTCTCTTCCCCAACCATTTATTATTATTATTATTAATAACAAAGATTTTTTAATTTTTGGGTTTTGCCGGGGATCGACAAACAAACAAACAAGCTAACTAACTAATCTCCCCCAAATTGCACCCCAAGATGTAGTCCTATGTCAAAAAAAAAAAAAACCTTTTCATCACACAGTACGGAAAAGTCCCCTTTTCCGCCCTAGGCAGTTTATTTACAGAATATTTTACGTCGTACTTTTTGATAAAAAAAATAGTATTTTTTCAATGCAAAAATGCAAACGACTTGACCGTCTCGACTTATTTAAGGTCAAGATTTAAAACTCGAAGGGCCATTATGTCGTTTTCATTCTTTGTATTGAAAAATACAATTTTTTTTATTTTTTGATAAAAATGACAATCTACACTTACCAATTAAATCTACTATGACAATGGGGTCATCTCCATATTTGATAGATTTCCGAGAATTTATTTCGCTGTCGTCCAGTAGGAAAGCAGCGACATAAGGCGTAAATATAGCTGTATACAAGACGAGGATAAGGATGAGCCAGTCCCAAGCGGCTTTGAACGGCGAATAGTGAAGTATGGTCCATTTGTGCACTCGTGGTGATTGCAGCTTATACTCAGGCAAAACATCGGCGCCCAGAGAGAGTACCTGAAAAACAGAAAAAGAAAAAAAAAATTATTCCAGGAAAAATTACTTATCAGCACTTTCATTTTTCAACATTCCGAATTTTTTTTTTATCTTCCACGAAAAACGTTTCATCGCGAGCTGTGTTCAATATCATTGCATCGAAATAATAACGTAAAATTAAAATTAATAGAATTTTAATTATTTCATCGAGGAAACAAAATTTTTTTTCTCATTAGCAGAGAAGCAATTAATTTATTAAGGCCGGAATTATTGTTTTTAAAAAACAAAAGATGCTGTAAAAAAAAATAATACAAATTAAATATAAATTAAATTAAATTATCCGGCTATATATTTTTTTTAATAAGCGATCTAATTAAATTATTCGATCTTAACAAAAGAATAAATAAGTGGATCGATTTTATCGCTAGAATTACGCACTGAATCAATCATATGGAAATAATGTATTAGTACAATCCCTTTTGTAAATTGTACCGAAGATAAAAATAACTGATATTTTCCCTAATATCATAATGCGGATATCAAGCTATGGGATATTATTCCATTTAATCGACTAAAAATCGATTAAACACTGCGGGTGGACGGATAAAAATATGCAACGGCTAAATGTCACACTTGGAAAAAGACGATGATTAACCTAATTTCTAAAATATCAAAACTTCCATGCGAATTTTGCGAAATACGTATTGTTTTTCCAAGAAAAACGACGTCCTAAGGCAAAATTTTAAGCTAAATTTTAATGATAAAAAAATACGAATCACTACCGTTAATTTTCGAAATGAAAGCGCAATAAGCGGTTTAATCGAAAAAACTGTAGTTAAATCTGTGGTCGCAGTTTCATCTTCGTGAGAATTTTAATAACGGCATTGATCACAAATTATCGAGGGTAGCGGGAAAATCGATAGTAGATTTTTAAACATCATCGGTCAGTAAAGTATGTAATATTTTGCCACACTTTTTCCGATCAAAGTTTAAATTTTTTAAAGTTAAAGAGTTTTTTTAAGGGAAAGAGTGCAAAAAAATATTATGGCAATGTTGATTCTTCTCTTCATTAAAAAAAAAAAAAATTCTCTTTCTTGCCGAATAAACTCTGGAAAAAAATGGTCAAAACTTTTTGGAATTGTGCTGGATTATAACTTTAAAAATTGACCATTAGCTCCTAATCAAAAGGGCAATTCAAAGAATTTTAGGTGCCGTATTTGCGATTGAAATTTAAATTTCTTGAAGGTGTTGGTTTGCTGGCCAAAAGACGCGCGTTGAGACGGGCGCTCCACATTTTTTTCTTCAAAAAACGTTTCCCGGCTTTAACTGGCTAATATGACGTTCAAACCAACTAAAATCATTTAAAAAAAAAAAAAAAAAAAAAAAAAATGCGAAGCGCGTTTTTGGGAAAGCAAAGCGATACCTTCAGCTTGGCCCATATTTGGCTGATTAAGGCTAAAAAACGTTAAAAAAAAAAAAACAATTAAAGTGGGCATTAAAAAAAATGGCAAAAAAATGGCTAATTTTTTTTTTCAAGCAAACTGACACCTTTAAACAAAATATAAAAGCTCTAATTTTCAAATCTTTGATCAAAATTAAAGATGGCGAAAATATTTAAAACAAATGAAGAACAGCATTATAAATATAAAATCCTTCCTATCCAAGAAATAAACTTTTTCCATCGTTAACGAAATTTAGTTTTAAAATCTTTTTAATCCCGTCATTTCATTTATTTAATTATTTATATCCGATAAAAATTATTAATCGCTTTTAATTTTTGCATTAACAAAGTTTCCCGAGATTTCTTGACGCAAAAGACGTTTTTTTTTCTCTTTTAGATTCGCTAATCATGCTGTAGTTTATTATTACTATTAGAAGAAAACTTTTTGATTTCTTTCAGAAAGCCCTTAATCTCAAAGGGGTGATTATTATTACTATTATAATGTTCGTGAAATAGACCTTCGTGACTGTAACTGATAAACCGAAAAATGTCGGCGCCAAGCGTCGTTAATTTTTTTAAGTTGTGGAAGACTCGTAAGGGACATTTTTTCGAAAAGAATTGAATCATTCTGTATATGGCGATGACGTATAAAAACCGATTACATACAGCTATATCGTCAGCTTATAATTTTCTTTAGTGTCAATCGCTTTCTATAACGAAGACCATTCACTTTTCTGTTTTGAAACGACGGTCAACCTTTATTTGTGTGTATTTAACTGAATATATCGTATTCACAATTCCATATCTCCACCGTAAATACGATTGGAGGTAATCTGTTTCGATGGTACTTTTAAACATCGTATGAGTACACGTTTAGTAGGGTGGGTCGGAAATCAAAAATTTTGGAATTTTAAAATGCCTGATAGCGCAATTGCTGTGGCTTATCATTTGTAAAAAATTTTTCCTTTTCGAATTTTTTTTAAAACTGCTTCTTGTTTTGGCGCAAGAGGGCCAAAGTTTTGGAAAATCCCATGAGGGATAAAAATTCGACTTTTGGATTTTTGTGAAAAAAAAGTACCGTTTCCTATCGGATTTTGAACGTAGATTTCGAAAACGAAATCTGTTTGCTTCTACCTTTTTCTGTTCTTGAGACACAGGCCAAGTTCGCCATAAAAAAATCAAAAGTAAAATTTCCATATTTTTATTATATTTTTCACAATAACTTAGGAACAGAAAAATAGCTAAACGCAAACCGACTTAATTTTCGAAATCTACGTTAAAAATCCGATAGGAAACAGTACTTTTTCTCACAAAAATTTAAAAGTAGAATTTTCATCCCTTATGATGTTTTTTAAAACTTTGACCCTCTTGCGCACCCTCGAGACGCCGTTTAAAAAAAAACTTCGAAAAGGAAAAAATTTTTGCAATAGATAAACTAACAGGCATTTTGAGAATCCAAAATTTTTGATTTTCGACCTACCTAACGTTATGATTTTGAAAAACAGACACGTCAATCTAATCATATTTACGATGAGGATACATTGGCGCATATGGAATTACTGTGCATATCCATAATCCTCATCGTAAAATTTTTACCGATTACTAATTGGATAAATTCAAAAAAACCGGATCCGTTTACAACAATTTTTATATAAAACATTGGATGAGGTCGTACGATTAACTAAGCATTAATCTTCTTAATTTCCACCAAGCAGAAAACAGAAGCAAAAGCCGACTACCGTCATATACGTCTTACTTTTCATCCATGAAAACTCCCTTTTGCACATTTACATATAATTTTTACATGTTTATGCATGTATGAATCGCAAATACATCAATTTTTTCTCTTGTAAAGTTGAGAGTTAAGAATTTTTCCAGGGGAAAATATTACCGGGGAATAATATTACAGGGGAAATAATGAAAGGTCACGTTTCGCAAAAAATAATCATAATAACGAAAGGAGTCATCTTTAAATTTTTTTTTCCACTGTCGCTGTTTTATTTCTAGCCGTGACGACGTTGGTAATTTATTCAAAATTTTCATGTTTCGTTCGATTTTTTTTTCTTTTTAATTAACGGACTGTAAGGGTGTTTTCAACTTGTTATTTTCATTATATTCGAAACACTTAATTAAATAAATTGGATTATTAGCTAAATTTTAAATTAAATAAAAAAATTCTTGGAACTGGATTCAGCATCCGCTTTATTTATTTCGATATCTGATGTATTAAAACGGCACAAACGAAACCGGGGGAAAAAAATATATATTGTGTTTGAAAATTCAATTTTGCTTTCAGGTCAGCCCCGTTTTTAGTTTCCTAGAAATAGATCAGCTGACTCTAATCAGGGTCGTGGTTCATAGGGTCTTCGAACCGAATACTTTTTTCCCTTCCTGCTCGCCCTCCTTTTTTACAAAACGGTAGAAGAAAAAAAAAAGCTATTAAGCTTATAATACCCCACCTGCTTGTTAAACATCAACGTAGACATTGATTTGAGCAAAAGCCAAAAATTATTTACTAGAATTGATGCGAAGTGACGTCATCAATCCGGGGTTTAAAACGGTCTAAATCATTATTTTTATATCTGATCTGGACTCAAAAACTTAACGAGATCGGATTGTTAGCCGCAACGGCGTTTAAGCTCTTGGCATTTTTACCAGGAATTTCGTTTAAGAGAAAATCATTACCCTTATCCTATTTGTTTGTTTGTGAGTATTTTTTTTTTAATAATAAATAATTATAATTTTTTTGCTTTTACAGATGATAAGTCTTCCTTTTTTATTTTTTTCTTTTTTTTATTTTCTTTTTTAAAAAAAAAAAAGTTTAAATGGTATTCACTCGGTATCTTTCTGGGAAATTTCCTGAACCAAAAGACCTTTTATTTTTTTTCATCCCTTTATTCCTCCTACGCTGCTGACATTTCCTTATTCGTTATACATTTTAATTCATGTAATCGGATTAGATTTTCAAAGCATAAAAACATTCTTTAAAATCGGAATTTGCTCAATTCAATAAATTCCCTGATATTCTTTTCGATACAGAAGCAGATATTTATACTTTTTTTGAAAATAAAATTTAAAAAAAAAAAAAAAAAGATTGGATCGGAAACTGAGGAAAAATTCGATTCGATATATTTGGTCAAGTGTTTGCATCGCACTTAAAATTTTCTCAAAAGTCTGACCTTAGATGAAATTTCAGCATCGCGGAAATTTTTCTTCTCCGCCCCGAAACCGAGCTTGCCGAACGTGACCCCGACTTTCAAGGTTAAGTTTAGAAATGAATAAAAATGTTATTTTATGAATTTAAAAATAAACTGCTTTTGAAACATATGGTCCAAAGGCTGAAAACTGAACCATTCATTGGTGAAATTGGAAAATAGAAAAAAAAAATGTATAGGATTTTCACGACACGGCGGTGATTCATGCATCAGCAAATTCTGGATTTAAATCTACACGATATTTTAGTTTTAAAGACGGTTTTAAGACATCGATTTACCAAAATCTTGTAAGTTTACATGGAATCGACATAGAACCTCGCAAATGTTTCCACTTGTTTTTGTCTGGAAAAAAATGAAAATGATATTTCTGGGGGTTATTTGGGTTGCAGAAATCTAAAATTATTTTTCCTGTGAGGAGCCTATATCATACGTATGATAAGCCTTAAGTCAAAAAACAAAATCGTAAAAATTTAACGTTTGTTTTGCTCGCTTCTCATATTTTGTGAAATCGGAGATAATGAATTTGTAATTTTTTGTTGTGGGAGATACCTTTTGCAAAACAAATAAATAAGTAAATGAATGAAACAACTTGCCTTCGGGCTCACAAACAAAACTTGGCCTTCGGCCTCGCCTTCGCTAAACATTATGGAAATCGGTTTCGTCGAAATGTTTTGTATGACGTGTAATTTTAGATTTCTGAAACCGTGTAACGGCGAACGCCAAAGTATTGAATTCCTTCGCACAGGTTCAAAACATTCACATTTCAAAACATTTTTATATAAACGTGTTTCTATATCATTTACTTGGACCTTTCTGCTAAAATGGCCCCTATCTTTGAACGGATGAACGAATTCCGTTCAAAATTTAATCAGGCATTCTCTGACACAGGCCGAACAGTGGTGGAACCAAATTTTCCGATCCGATTATTATTGAAAGAGTTATCGTGCGCACGATCCACACCTACAAACATTGACATAAGACGGAATTTTCCTTTTTTTTGCTGATTTAGGGTGCAAATTCACTATTGAATGTTGGACCAACATGTTGGTCATGGATGTTGTACAACTTTCTATAGTGACTATGGATGTTGTACCAACATGTTAATCCAAAATTTCATAGTGAATTGGCACCCTTAGGTATAAATTCTGCAATAGTCGATTTGTTCGTCTGTCAAACATGTTGGTACTACATTGTTGGTTTAACTTGTTGCACCAACATGTTGGTCTAAGATTCCATAGTAAATTTGCACCCTGAGGTTTAGGAAGGTCTAAAACGTCTATAAATGCAAAAAAAAAAAAAAAAAAAAAGAACATGACCTTAATTTTTGAACCTGGGAGAGAGAATTCAATACTTCGGCACTCTTTATAATAGTGCCGAAATAATAGAACGATGCAAATGTAATGAAAAAGGACTTCTTCGAAAAACTGCTGAAATTTTCTTGCGTTTTTAACATTTAATACGAGTCAACGGCATAGAAAAAACGTTCCGTGTCGGGAGAGGATAAATATTGCACATTTCGCGACCTCAGTAGCATACCTTTCTATCCGAAATTTTTTCGATTTTTTGTTTTTTTAAAAAATTGATTATTTAAAACATTATCTTTCATATTCTGTTTTCAAAATTTGAAAATTCGTGCTAGATCCGAAAATATCAGAAGGAACAAAGTGTTATCTGGCGTTTTTTGAGAAAAAAGTTGGTCGGACAAAGTGTTATCTCTACGGTTTTAGTGACTACGTGTTGCCAACCTCTCTCTTTAGTGACATTGGTTTAGTCGAATTTTTTTAAAGCTCATCGAAAATCGATTCCAGTTCAATTTCTGATACGGCAAAATAAAAGTAAGATTACTGATCATAGCTGGAATCGTGTTTAATAAAAAACGAAAAAAAAAAAATAATCGATTGTAGAACTTAGTCGGACAATTATTCAACTGTTGCTACTTCGTACGATGAAACAAGAATTCAGTCATACGAAGTATCAACTGTTGCAACTTCGCACGACTTAAACCGCTCTATTTAGTGACTTTTTTATTAATTCCCTAAATAATTAATTTTTTTCATTTTTTATTTCTCAGGGAGAATCTTAAATAATGTGCCTATATTATTATTTAAAAAAAATAGCAAAAACTGATACCATTAAAGAGGTATAGCATTGTAAACTTTGAAAACGCTCTCCTGTAAAGTTCACTGAATTTCGGATAGAAAGATATACTACTGAGGTCGCGATTTTGGTAACAAAAAAAGGTTAAAAAATAATTATTTTTCCTTCAAGAGAAGGAATATCCTTTTTTACCTTCCGAAATTCCAATTCAGTGCAAAAAAAAATTTATTTTCGTTCTATAGTTCATGAGGAAAAACGTTCATTTTTCAAAAAATGTTCCGTGTCGGGAGAGGACAAATAACGCACATTTTTGCCAATAAAAATGGCTTAAAAATAATTATTTTTTTCTTTCCAAGAAGGGGAGCCATTCTTTAACTTCTAAAACTGAAATCCTCTGCAAAAAAAAATTTTTTTTGCAATGAATTTGAGTTGATATTAAGTAATATTGGCTAAAAATAAAAAGGTACGTTTTATCAAGAACTACCCATATACATGCTATATATTGCTCCAACTCGTATTTCGATTTTTTGAAACTTCTAGAAACTAAATAATGGCGGTGTAATGCGCCTGTTGTTTGTTAATTGAAGAAAAAGTTTGCCATCTTCATTGTTTGGTGATTGGAATCAAAATCACGGAGCATCAATTTAAATATCTTTTTTAGTTAGAGAAAACTTTCATTTTAAGAATCTAAACAGTTATTATGATTAAAATTGTTGATATCAAGTGTAAAAATGGTAATAAACGAAATCAGCTGTTGTCAGTAACTGGTAAGTGGTCGATTTAAAACATTCTAATTTAAAAGCACTATTTTTTAAATGCATATTTGGCCACACTAATAAGCCGCCAAAATTCATGTTTTTTTTTTTTGCGTATGTATGTACTTATTGAACCAAAAAAGCAATAGGTACAAAAACAACTAACGAAATGCAATAAGTTTAACTAACATTACAATCAATTTTTAAAAAATTGAAATCGTTATGTATTCTGCATTTATAATAATTACAGATTATAATAGCGGAGACAGGACATTTGCATTTAAATCGATTAGAGTTTCTACAAAAGCTACGGTCTTGGCCTAATTTTTGAATAATGCACGTTAATAACAAAGGATATTGATTCATAATTTTCGTATGAGCAACTTTTCCCTCCGTTTGCTCAAAATTAAAATTTTAGGGGACACGTGTTCTCATGATAACATTTTGCCATATAGTTGTTTCAACCTCTTTCTCTCTTTTCGAAGCCTTTAATAAACGAGCCCGGAGTCCTTCGAAAGAATGTCGGGTGAAAGGGATGAAAGACAAAATCAGGAGAGGCGGAAAATAAGTGCCGAAGAAAAATTTAACCCCAAGAACTTTGTGAAGTCTAAATAGTACATTACATTACACCACAGGAATAAAAGGTAAATATTTCAAGAACGAGATCAAGTTTCGTACAACTTCAAAACTTGCCTCGAGCAGCAATAGGTCGAGCTTTGAAAGTTACCTTCGATTCCTGCAGCATAAGAAATTTTTTATCATAAGAGCAACGCATTTTTTATAGTACATTACATTCCTAGCTGTGAAAAATATTTTACTCTCCCGTAGACCTGGCAAAGAGATCCTAACGGCTTTCAGTTGGAAATCACCGATCGACTACTTTTTATAAAAAAGTAATTTCAAAAATCAAACTGGGATTTGGGGGCATATCCCTATCCCTACGTAGGACTACGTCTTTGTATGTCGAAAAATTCGAATTTTTTGATAAAAATATTTTTTCATCACTCAGTGCAGAAAACTTATTTTTCGGCACTAGTGCGTTTTAGAAAAACCTTTATTGCGCTGTGCTTTGTGATGAAAAGTAGCTTACAACACAAGAACTGCAAAAGAATTACCCGTCGAGACCTTTTTAAAGCCCTCGCCTTCGGCTCGGGCCTCAAAATCGGCCTCGACGGACAATTTTTTCTTTTGCAGCTCTTGTGTTGTAATGTACTATTTCTCCTTTCAAGAAAAAAAAAATAAATAAATAAAATTTTTGATAAAGAAGGTCAAAAATTAAAAAAAAAAAATAGTCAAAATTTTAATTAAAGTCTTCAAAGTTAAAGTTTTAATATTAAAACATTGCTTTAGCTCATATTTTTGGCTAAAGCAAAAAGGTGCAAATTCACTATGGGATGTTGAACCAACATGTTTGACAAACGAACGAATCGACTATTGCAGAATTTACTCGTAGGGTGCAAATTCACTATGGAATGTTGGACCAACATCTTGGTACAAGTTGGCAAACATACCAATTTGTTGGAATGTTGGACAAGCGAACGAATCAACGATTGCAGAATTTACTCCTACGCCCAAATTAGTGTGGAATGTTGGTCCAACTTTTTGTACCAACATGTTGGTCCAACATTCTATAGTGAATTTGCACCCAAAAGGCCAAAATTTATATATTATGAACATTTTATTTAAGTGAACATTTTTAAGTTATATCAGCTCATGTTTTGCTGGGCCTACGAAAACGGAAGAATAGCTTTTTTACAAATTAACTTAACTTCAATGCATAAATTTTTAAACGAAGGAGATGAAAAAAATTGAATACGTTAAGTTATTTCGAATACATTTTTGGTGAATATGTTCATCAACATAAACCGAGTCCTGTCGTTACTTGCCCGTTACCGTTAACCGAGTAAACGTTACCGAGTACTGTCGTACTTGCCCGTATAAAAACATGAGTCAAAGTCTGTTTCGTAAATTTTCTGTGTCGGGCCCTGCAGTGTGGTCGAACTCCGAATTTTCGGCTCCCTTGAAATCCTGCAGCTACTCTATAATTATGATTCACACAAGGTTTGCACTTTTCTTTAGACTGAACCCTCGAAACCATTTCATTAGATGACATATTTACAATTATTAATCTTATTCATGGTAAGAAAAAAAAAAATTTTAACGTGAGCACACACACGCTTCAAAATCGGGTTGGTTATTCTTTCTCCGCCGACAAATTTCTCTCTAGAACCAAAATAATAAACTGACAGATATAAAAGATTCATATTTTAATTAGCCAAACGTCATTCATTTCCGTAGAGTTCGATTTATTAGATAAATATAGTAAAGGACGATCCAAAAATTTCTTCCTATTTTCTAATTTCAAACAAAGCTTTCCTTTTGCGTATAATTTTTTTGTAAAGGGGGAAAAAATGGTCGGAACAATGAAAAACAAATGATATGATTAATCGAAGATCATGGGGTGTATACCGTATAAATGGGGATGTGAATAATAGGGTCAATTAACCTTAGGTTCAGATTGTTACGAACTGGCGATGAAATTCTTCCCTTTTAAACAAGTGACCTCTTCTTACGATGCTACATTATTCTTTTTTTTTTTCGTGTCTTTTGCAGCAAGCCGAAAATTCCATTAAAATCCAAATGTGTTTTTCAAAAAAAAAAAAAAAAAAAAGGAGGAAACTTTCCCGCCAAGCGAAAGCTCGGAATATTTTAATATTTTTACCTTTTAAATCAAATCAAGCACAAGTAACCGTTGCCACTGGATTGTAAAATAAACCGTTAAAAATTGAATGGGAGACTTAAAAATCGAAACAGATTCGATTCCATCCATTTTTAACATTTTTTTTTCTTCATCCCTTCGTATTCTATCCTCCTCTCAAATACCCTCCCCTCATCCCCACACGGTATTAGGGATCATTTTTTTTTTCATCTTTGAAGTTTTCCTTTTTCGGTGGAGCAGGGGGATGGAAATATATTAATGTCTTTCTTTTGATCTCTTTTTTTTTTTTTTTTTTTTTTTTTTCTTTTCTAGCATTTTTTTTCCCGAAACGAAAATTTCCCTTCCTTCCCTTGAAACAACTGTCTGTTGTAAAATTTTTAAATGCGTGACGGGCTAAAAGTTATACACGTATCGATTTTAAGGATGGAATAACATGCAATCCATAAAATATGATTTTCTCCACGATTCTCTTAAATGTCATTTTCTGGCCGTTTTCATCAAAAACCACAGGAAAAAATTAATGACACGAACCACCATGAGTCATTTACTAAAGGTTAATATATAAAGAAAAAGAAAAGGACGGAAATTTCCTACAGACGACACAAGAAAAGAAAAGAAAAAGGAAAAATAAAAAAAAAAGACAAACGAGATGAAAAATGTGTCGCTCGAAAAACGAAAAAGAAACTCACCTCCAAAAGTTTAATGAAAGGAGATGGAAAAGTTGATTGTGATTGTAATGGCGGTGATGATAACATTATAAGTGGAATTTTCATTGACGAATGACGTCATAAAAGTTAATATGGCGTCTTGCCAGTGATTTCGCGGCGTCGAACTATTTACCCCGATATTTCTATCGTCTCTACGCTCCAATAAAAATTTTAATATTTATTGATCTTTTTTATAAAGTGGATGAAAGGTTTATTTTCTTAGGTTTTATCTGTTCCACTCTTTTTGTTTCCCATTTTGCGAAATGTTTTTCCGCTTCGAATTAATAATTAACGGGAAATTAATAAAACTCAAAGCCATCTGTCAACCCCAATTAAGGTCAATTAAAATATTATAAAGTCTCGTGGCGCGATTCGCTAACATGTTTGGATTTCAACTCCTGAGAACGGTGGAGTGAAACGTGCTGCTGAGGCAATTTAACCTTACAACGTGACCTGTACCTAATCACAGAGTTGTGTTTATATAAGAAGATGAACTACCTAAGGGATCATCAGTACGATAAAAGAAAGGCGTCATCAGGGACTGACAATTTAGAAAAAAAAAATCGTCCTTCAAAAGGAAGAAAATTAACTTTTGTTACAAGATTTATGAGTTTGTTTCTTCGTACAAACGAGCATTTTTCAGTTTTAAGTTTTTTTGGTTTTGTAAGAGAATTATAATCCTCCTTTTTTAGAAAGCCTAGTTTGTCTTACTGACAATTATCTAATGCTAACTGGTCTGTTTTTTACCCCCTTCCCCCTTCATTCACGGCTAATTTTTGTTTCTCTGCGCCTCAAATATTTTTGTCTTCAATTTTTTTTTAAAATTTAACGTAGTTTTAAACGGCCTTCTGATGTCTAGGTAAAAAATGATTTTTTCCATAAGCTAAACATAAGAGTGGGAAAGGTCGGATTCCAGATTTAAGAATCTTCAATCCCTTATTAATTTACACGAGACTAGGGAATAAACCGACTATCCTTTCTGGCGGAAAATACTGGATATGGCGTCTGCAGTGGATATAACAGGAAAACTTTTGATTATTTTAATTATTTCCTTTTTTAACTTTTGATTTGTTTCCCGGAAATTGGATTGGAATTACAGGAAAGCAGTTTCTGCAATTATTTTAAAAATTATTTTGACACCAGAAAAGGAAAAACCGGAATGAATTGTACTTATTTAGTTTCCGATTCTTTTCTTCCCGAGAGTCAAATTTACCTGAGAATAATTTTTTCATTTTTTTAAAAATTTAAATTATTCATTCATGTGCTTTAAAGTGGAAATTACCGGAAGACCACACAAAAAAAAGGTTTTTTTTTTCTCCGAAAAAATGATGTACTGCATGCAAGATAATATTAGAACCGGTTCTTTTAAAAGCATATTTGAAAATTATATTTTAAGCGGTTTTATGAACACACGATATTATAATTTCAACGAATTTTTTCGAAGGTCGGAACTATCTGCCCATCAGACTTTCCGTCCTATCCATACCTCCACAGATTTCCAGATTTTCCGGTACTATCGACGGTCGGTGCAGGGAAAAATTTAGCAGTTAAATATTTTTTAAAAAAATTTTTTAAAAATCGGTTTTCTGTAAATTCAACTCCCGGGAAGGAAAGTACCGGAAACTAAATAATTAAATCCATTTTGATTTTTTCCCCTTCGGTGTCAAAATTATTTAAAAAAAAAAAGAATAAAAAAAATTTTTCATCACTCAGTGCAGAAAACTTATTTTTCCGCACTAGTGCGTCTTAGAAAAACCTTTATTGCGCTGTGCTTTGTGATGAAAAGTAGCTTACAACACAAGAACTGCAAAAGAATTACCCGTCGAGACCTTTTTAAAGGCCTCGCCTTCGGCTCGGGCCTCAAAATCGGCCTCGATGGACAATTTTTTCTTTTGCAGCTCTTGTGTTGTAATATACTATTTCAGGTAAATCTGACTACCGGGAAGGAAAGAACGAGAAACTAAATAATTAAATCCTTTCAGGTTTTTCACACCGGTGTCAAAATAATTTTTAAAATAAACAAAAAAAATTAGTTTCAGGTAAATTCGACTTCACGGAAGGAGAGCGCCAGAAAACAATTAAAAATTATTTCCTGTTATATCGCTGGAGATGGCGTCTCCAGTGGATGTCCGCCAGAAAAGATGATCGGTTTATTCCCTGGTCCCATGTACACCGCATGATGTACCACCTACATTAGTGGTACAGTGCGATTAAACACACAAAATTCGGTCTCATGGAAAAATCATGATCGCCCCACATATGCGGCCCTTAAATGGTCATTCACGGCTCATTTTCGCTTCTCTGCGCCTTAAATATTGTATGTTTTTTTAATTTAACGTTTCGTTTCCAGTATTTGTTTTATCGTAATTATTCATATTTTACTCGATACTTTGAAACTTCCTGAGAAATTTGTAATTATGAAATTTGAAATTAATAATTCAGGTGGTTTTTGAAATCGGTAACTTTTGCTTTAATTTATACAGTAAATCATTCATTGAAGTTACAAAAAACACCCACTGTCCAAAAACTTTAAATTTCCGTTCGGACAAAAAAGAGAGAGCGAGAGAGAAAAAAAAAAAAAACTTTCGTGATTTTGTTTGATTTTTTATTTGACCAAACTATCCTGTAGCATGTTATTAATCTACAGCAAACCCTTCATGCTTCATCGGTTGAAAAATATAACATTAACCTGAAACGAATTTTATCAATTTTTGTTTGCTTGAAAAAAAAAAAAAAAAATTCTTTTCGTTTATTTTATTACTTCTTCAAAAGAAAACGGTTGGCCGCAGTTCTCCAGGCCCGTAACCAGCGGCAAGCTTGAGCCCCCCTGTAGATTTTATTTGGCCCATGTAATTTCCCTATCTTCCATGTCATTAGGGGCCATTTGAAGCCCCCATTTGTAAACTTTGCGCCCCCATGTGCTTCTTAGGCTGGTTACGGGCCAGCAGTTCTCAGATATTTATCCTCCCTGTGCGGTAAAAGAAAATTCAATAACAACCGATTAAAACTATACGATATTTTTGCATAAAATTCAATCGGTCACGGAGGTGTGGAAGGAAATAGCCAAGTTAATAGAGTCTTAAAGTTAACCACTTCAAAAATCCAATGAGAGGCACTCTTCTGGAATGCTCTCGAAGACCCTAGCTAAAACGACATCTTTCATTAAAATTAATATCCATCTTTGGTATAAAGGTTAAGAGAGCGGAATACAGAAGACAAACTTCGAATCGAGTTCAGAGAATTAGAAAAAAAATTCCAGTTACAGAAAAAAAAAAAAGAGAAAGAAAAAAAAATTTAGAAAAAAAATTAAAAAGTCGTAAAAAAGAAGAGAACCCTGCCGTACGGTCTAAAATAAGAGAAAATAGAAAAGGAAGAGCACTTCTGAGACACGTCCTTTTTTTTTCTCCTTTATTCTATCTTTTCATAAAATTAAATAAAAATTCTTACCATACTGTTTCTTTTTTTTTCCCTTACGGTCTGAAACAAGTACTCCTTGTTAAAATTGCACCCCGACTGCTGTGAATCGACTACTGATAGTGCTATCGTTATGTAATAAGCCGCCATTAACAAATTACAATCAATAATCACCAGTATCATTAAAAGGCCTCATGATGGTTATCTTTGTTTTCATAGAATTATGAACATCTCTCATTGCCTAAAACCGAAGGAGAATATTAAGAAAATAGCTCCTCTGCTCAATTAGTAAAATGTCGCATTCGCTGTTTCGTTTACGAAAGCACTTGACCAAGGGAAATATGTTGTGCTTTACATGATTCAAGCTTTAAATGATCTCATATAAAATTCCTGGAAATGTAGTAGGTAACGCATACGGATTTCATACAGCCGTAAGGTTTTGGGATACATGGATTCACGTCATTTCGGGGAAAAGTACTTCATTCATTGTAGCTTTATAGGGGGTAAATATTATCGAATCAGCATCTTTATCCGGGAGGGATCTACAAAATCGTTAATTTCTACGAAAGACGAATTATTTTTACAGGCAAAAGGGCAGAGAGGGTCAAAAACTGCCATATAATGGGGAAGGTTCAGCCATACGCAAAAGTATTCCGCTTGAGGACTTAACGGTAATCAATCAAAATCAAGGTACCTAAATGCATGTAATTTTTCTGATTAAGCCCTCTAGCGGAATATTTTTGCAGCTGCCTCTCCCATTAGCTCCTGATCACGTAAAAGATATCATAAGAGGGGGCTACTTTTTACACTTTTTCACGTTTTTCCCAAAACTAGATGTAAAATGCAGAACAAAATTCATAACTGTTTATACCAACATTAAGAGGCGTTCGCGTTCTTTAGCTTCAATTTGATAGCCTGTTATCATATCTACACGGTAAAAAAATTTTATGTAAAAGTAACATAAAAAATGTGTAGCCCTTTTTATTTAATATGAGTTGTGTTAAATCTTCAATTTTTTCGAAAGTTTCGAATTTCCGACGTGGCGTCAGAAATTGGAGACTGAGTTTTTATGTTAAATAAAAAGGGCTACATCTTTCTTATTTTACTTTTACATAAAATTTTTTTACCGTGTATACTTGTTCTAACACGAATCAAAACTCGATTTCCCAAAAAGTGTCGTTCTAACAAAAACGGGGTTACTTTTTACAATCATGTTTATACCGGAATATCTCTAATAATCGAAGAAGATATGACAAATTATTGGCTTCTGTAAACGGAAAATGTCTTAATAAAACGATTTGTACCTTTTTAGATGTTCTATTAATGACTACAGTGAAATCTCCATAGTTGGACACCCCTGCAACATGGACGCCCCCTCATGCTGGACGCGTTTTTTCGGAACGCCCTATACTGCCCATGTTAAATAAGTTGGACACCTCCCTACCCTGTATCTCGGACAAAAAATTTTCAAAATTTGGTTCTGTTCCTTATACTGGACATTTCGACGGAAAAAAATCCATCATGCGGTCAATTATTAATTTTTTCTTTTTTTTTTTTTTTTTTCTAAATTTTAGATAAAAAGATTCAGATTTAGAGACTGAGGAAGATGAAAATTGTATTCCTGCTTTTGAAGATGCTATGAAGGCTCTTGAAATTCTCAAAATCTACAGCAATTATCAAAATTAAAATTTCCATGATGCACTCTCGGATATGGAATCGGTAACGAGAAAAAAAAAGATTGAAGAAAACTTAGCTAACCTCAAACAAAGTAAAATCGATCATTTTTTCATTCCTCGTAAATAATTTTATTTTCTTCTTTTAATAAAGTTATTGTTTATCGTGAAAAATTCGCGTTTTTTTTTTCTTGGAGTGCAAATTCACTATGGAATGTTGGACCAACTTGCCGGTACGACAAGTTGGTGCAACATGTTTGTCCAACTTGTTGCACCAACATGTTTGACAAACGAACGAATCGACTATTGCAGAATTTACTCCTACGCCGAAATTTGTGTGGAATGTTGGTCCAACAAGTTGGTACAACATGTTGGTTTAACTTGTAGTACCAAAATGTTGGTCCAACATTCCATAGTGAATTTGCACACTTGGAAAAAAAAATGCTTTTCCACAACGTGGACACCATCTCTATGTTGGATAATTTTAGTGGAACCGTGGGTGTCCAACTTAGGGAGAGTTCACTGTATCGCTATTTATTTAAAAAAATTAGTGAACATAGTAAAAACGTAATTAAAACCTTGGAAACGTCGTCGATTCGTTGTGGATTTAGCACACATAGGACATCGCCATTGAGATAACTTTAAAAAGTAACCCCACTAATCGTAATTTTTTTTTCTTTTAAATTTTTTTAGCTTCTAATAGTTTAATTTTGAGTGAAATTAGGGTGATTGTTTAAGGGACTATATAGGGCAAGTGCGAAAAGCAATTAAATTTTGATTTGACCGGTGGATGCAGCAGAATGCATCTTAGTATTTTAGGCTGCGTGATTTCTTAATTTTTTTCCCCCGTATTAAAAACTTAATATTTTCATTATAAAACAAGTTTAGGCAACTAGACCTGATCAATAATTTAGAATAAGTTTAATTTTTGAAAAAATTCTAAGCTGTTTTCAAGTATTTTTAAAAAATAAAAAGCTTTTTACTCCCCCTGGAGTAAAAAGCAGCCCCCTGTTTCGGTACACCAAGGAGAACCATTTTTGCGGGTGAGCGATTTGATATTCGAAAATCGCCCAAATAAGGGACACCCTAAACCTCATACCTGGTTTTTAATACACTATTATCTCCTTTAAGTTTAAATTTTCGTACTTCAGAGACAATTATATCAAAATAAATTTAAGAACAACTTGCAGAGATGAAACGCTAGAGGAAAGGTAAATGATCATCTTATTGTTAATCTTTTAGCTGAATTCACTATCCCAGAAACAATGGCAACCGTACAAACGCAATATAAGAACGGTTAATATCCAACGGGTTCAAATAAAGTAAACACATTGTTCTACAAGAGGAAAAAAAAATGAAATGTATTAATTCAAGCATGTTTTTTTTAGAACAATTTTCGGTTTGAAAGGAAAAGGGGATATTCCATATTTAATACGGGATTAAATGTGTAATTCCAACTTCTCGTAAAAGGCTCCTTTTTTGTTGTTTGACAGCTTGACATTTGACCGTAACAAACACAGCATCCAATTAAAAGGATTTTGTTGTTCATTATTATCATTATTACTTTACATCGAGACACTTTTTTTCTTTCATTTTTCGACGGATGATACACCTCCAAGTGGGGAGAAGGAAAAAAAAGGGGATAATTCATTTGAATCATTACCGAAGACAATCGTAAGATTTCGGATAAGAGAACGATAAAAGAAAAAAAAAAGAATAAAAAGAACTGTGACAGTTTCAGTATTTTCAAGCCAGATCCCATTTCCTTTTCTTTTTTATCTCCCAACGCTTAACCTTAAATGGAATTTACAACGTTTTGAATTTTTTTTCTTTAACTATTTAAACTAAAGGGAGCCTAAGTTAAGTGAAAGCGGGATTTCATAAAGAGTCTTAAAAAGTTTCTCCGGGGGGGGGAATAAAAAATTTACATTCGGGGATATTTAGCTACAAAGATCAAACGCTTTTCTTGTCATATGGGAAACGAGTTAAATTGGTCACCCCTGTTTCTCCTTTTTTTTTCCATTAACGGAATGAAGTACTTTACTTCTTGAAGCAATTCTTTTTAAACTTAATACCTTTTCCTGGGTCTCATGTCAACTTACATTTTGTTTTTGAATAAATATTAGGTAAGTACAAGGAAAAAAAAGGACTTATTTACTTGACAGGAACAGGAAATGTTACGTTTGTATAAGATTTCAATCGTAAGTGATCCTGTTTTTATTATGGCATTACGACTGAAATGAGAAAGTCGCGTCATATTACGTCAGTACATTTCCCCGGAAGGAGAGAGTTCATCAAAATCTCGTGTAAGCCTCCATGAAAAAGAGGCCTTTCATGCTTAAACGTGAGGGAGGGCAGAGAACAATAATAAGCGGGAAAATACCTCCAACGATTTCCAAAGACAATTGGAAGGCACATTGTACTTAATAATCAGTAAAGTAAATGCTATGGGGTTGAAGCCATGGAGATGTTAGCGTTTGCGGTATGTTTGACCTTTTTCTCTATTTATTATGAAGAATCTGATGAAATGAATCCGTTGGATTTACAGAGGAGCCACAAGAAGCCACAAAGGATTTTACGATTTTTGAACCGTATAAAATTCCTATAAGCTGGGTATTTTAAATTTTTGAAAGATCACCGAACGCAACGGCTAATTTATAAAGCATTCGTTTCAGGAGCTTGCAAAGAGCTTTCCAATAAAGTTTTTCTTCCACTACAATTTTTATGGCATATAGCTCGATAACCATTCAAGCCAAAACCAGGGGTCCGAATCCGATGCCGCTGCCGGTGCCGATTCCATATTATTTTTTTAATAATATGTGCCGATATCGGCCGGTGCCGATTCCGATTCCGGCACCGACACCCGATGCCAACGCCGACGCCACCAAGCATAGATTATATCCAATGCAGCCTCTGATTCAAATTTTAGTAAAAAAAAAAATCATAGAGCCATTCTAGACGATTTTTAAAATCAAAGATCCGATTACGATGCCGGTGCCGATGCCGATTTGGGCCATTCACAAAAAAATTTACAATAATCAGGTCCCGGACATTTTATTATGATTTATTTCTGAATTTGAATGAAAAACTACATTATGCTTTGATAGAACGAACAAGAAAATGTTTTTTGAAAGTAAATTCAATATCTTCGGCACCGTCAGATAGAAAAAGCGGCTGTTTCACGAAAAAAAATGCTATGGTAGTGGAAAAAAATGGCTGTCCCGATTTTCGAGATTCCCAGATAAACAGCTCGATTTTTTACTTAAACCAATTCAGGAAAAATCTTTTCTTCACGATTAGCAATCAGAAACATAAGTAAATCAATAATTTGAAATGAATTTAATTATTCCATTGCAATTGCTCTTGAAATAAGGTTTTAAAACTTGTCCTCCATTTTTTTCCACTAACGCTGTTTTTTTTATACCTATTATTTATTTTCACGACTTATAAATTATAACCACTCATATAAAGCACTAAATATCAATAAACAAACTCTTATTCCCTCTAAAACTCTAAATAAAATTTTTTAAATAAAAATGCATTATAAATTAAAGGGGAAATTAAGGTTTGATTGACGATCACGATAGTGGAGTTCCGCGAAACTCCACTACCGCGATCCAAAAAACTGCCCGAAAATCATTTTAAAAAATTAAACCGCTCACCTAAAACTTTACTAACAAGTCATACGATCGATTTTTCGTCTTTCCGAAACATTTGCTTGGGTAAAACCGCACAGAAATAGTAAAATTAAGTAAAATAACATTTCCACTAACGCAATCAAAACAATAGTGTTTATATGGGTTGTTTACATTTTCGAAGGGACATTTTTCGTTCCGAAAATTGCAAGTAAATTGAGAATGGCCCATTTCGGATATTAAAAAACATTCGATAGCATCGGCATCGGCCAAAATTTTCTATCTTCGGATACCTGTCCAAAATTCTACTTTTTCAGTTCTTTCGTTGACTGTAAAGTCAAGAAAAACCGGGAAGACGGAAAAACTGGACGTTTGAGTACATACCCATAATTAATTATTTTGCTATTTTTTTCAAAATCAATCCTGAGCCAGAGGAAAGTGTGTATTCATTTTCGATAAGTCGGTTAAGCGCTCTCTAAACAAGCATAATATTTTTTTTCTTTTTTTGCGAAGATCTATTTTTCGGCTTCCTTTTATTTTGAATTCCTGCCAAAACTGGGAAATTTTCATGACGAGACCAATCGTAGCTATTCCTATTTTGGAACAAAAAAAAAAATGAATTGAAATAAATACGAACTTAAAAAAAAAAAAAAAAAAAAAAATGAAAAAGCATTCAAAAGCTTTTACAGTTTTTAAAATCAATATGGAAACGTCTTTAGCAGATATCGACTTGTGACGATATGTTAAATATTTTCGAGATATAACTTTCACGGTAACCTGTCAGACTTTTTTTTTTTTTTTTGTCATCGGTGGAAATTGAAGAATACTGCCCATACAAAAAAAAACCATCACCATTTCAAAGGTTTCAAAAAAAAAAACCATCATCATTTTTTGCAGGAATTTGGGGTCCTTTATCGAACCCCGAATTTTCCAAACCCCGAATCGGGTTTCGGGGTTTATAAAATGCGATATCGCGATAAAACGATACTGCGTTTTCCGAACCCCGAAATTAAAAATTACCGAATTGGTTTTCGGGTTTCATAAATTTCGGGGTTTAGGAATCCGGGGGTTATGACGCTTTTTGTTTTTCTTTCAATAATTTTATATTTCAGAGTAAAAAATTCGGCGATAATAAAATTCGGCGATTTTAAATTTCGGCGTATGTTAAATTCGTATTTTTTAATTCGGGACTTTTAATAGGGTTGCCAACTCGTAAACAAGTCCTGACGCTTGAATTCGGGGCTGTCAGGCCCCGAATTAAAAAACACGAATTTAACATACACCGAAATTTAAAATCGCCGAATTTTATTATCGCCGAATTTTTTACACCGAAATATAAAATTATTGAAAGAAAAACAAAAAGCGTCATAACCCCCGGATTCCCAAACCCCGAAATTTATGAAACCCGAAAACCAATTCGTTGAATTTGAATTTCGGGGTTCGGAAAACGCGGTATCGTTTTTCCGCGATATCGCATTTTATAAACCCCGAAACCCGATTCGGGGTATGGAAAATTCGGGGTTCCGATATAGACTCGGAATTAGACCTTTCCTTTTTTTTTTTTTTTTTTTTTTTTTTAAATTTAGAAAGTTTGATTTCTAAATTCCTTTTTAAACACAAGAGTTCATGCTTAAATCGTATGACTGGAAAAGAAATGATGAGAAGAAAAAAAAAAAAATTAAAAATGCTGAAAGTCAAAAACTCTTATAAAAATAAACAACTCTTATAATAATAAATGTCGAGTTATTCCCGGAAAATTGAGATGATTAATTTTTAAAAAAACGCAGTTCGATTCTTGGAAAAATTAATTTGAACCGGTAATGAAAATTAATAAAAATTTTTTTTTTTTTTTTTTAAACTTAAAAAAAAGTAAATGGTTGTCATTTGTCTCAAAGAACCGGAAGTATTCAGCGGAAAAAACAGGTAAATACAAAATTGATCTGTATATTTTTTCGCTAACGTGAAAATTATATTATTGACTTTTCAACATACCATTGCGGATCGCCGTTGCCTGGGAAACCGATCGTAAATTAACGCTAAGAACGTCCTGTATAGGCTGATATTCAGCCAGTCTCTCCGTAATCATCTTACGTTTCGGCATAACGTTGTAGCAGTCCGAACGTTAGATGAAACTGTTCCGCCGGAAAATCGGACTAAATTTTAGGTTAAGTCAGTGAGTGGCGACCAGCGATTGGATACAACTGCAGAAGTAATATGAAACAGCAAAGTAAATAGACGGTAACCCCTTTCTGCGTTAAAGTGTGTCATCACGTGGTGATTTCTACCGAAATCACCCGATTATGTCTTGGAAGAATAAAAGAATCGCTGAATCAAGGCTCTCTCGCAGTCGCATCAAAGCCATTCTCTCTCGTGAGATTATAAATTTCTTTGATATAATTTGAGATTGTGTTCGCTTTGATCCCTTTTTTCAAAGAAAAAATTATCGCTTTCTTCTAAACCTTGTTTCTTGAGTCAAAAAGATTTCTTTTTTGGTACGGCGTTAAATGTGAAACGCGGTATAATTTCGATTTTACTAAAAATGAGCAACAGCATGACCGCGTTTTTGACGAAGTATCTAAATCCATAAATAAAAAGCTTTGGGTCTGTTTGTTCTCACGCGATATCCAAACCAGAGTTTACATAAGAAAAATGAAACCGATTCAACTTTTCCAATAATATATGTTTGAAGAAAGGGAAAGGAGAAACCGGAAACGTTAGTCCTCGGACAAAATCGCTTTAAGATCTCAAAGGATCCTTGAGCCAACAAAAAATAAATCCCGGAATTTGTGGAAATAGAAAAGCTTTTTGACTTTTTCTTTTTACCGCAGGTCATTTTTGTTCCGACAAAATAATTTCCAAGCGGGAGGGAAAAAAATTTTTCCCGTCGTAAACTTTTTCTCAGTCGCCGTAACGAGTGACCTTATGCCGAACGCAAAAACCTTTTTTCAAAAAAAAAAAAAAAAAAAAAAAAGGTTAAAAATCAGAATTTTAATTTCCAACTCATCAACATCCGGAAAGGAGAAATTTTCGTCCCGTCACACACGCATCGCGATAATTAAATAAGGGGAAACTGGCTCCTTGTGTGGAATTTTCCGATTGTTACCCTATAGTTCTCATAATATCCAGCCACGTTAAGAAGGAAAAGTTTACCATATTAAATTCACGCATGAGTGATTTCCGGGGTGACAAGCTTTGGAACTGCTCCAAAAGTTGTATCAAACACACTTTGTGTTCCTGACAAAAGAAAAAAGCGGGAAGACAAGCCGCTTGTTTCCATTTTTTTTTAAAAGCACCCCTTCTTAAAAGTTAATCGACCCCCCTTTCGGGAGAAAAAAAAAATGGACCAAAAACTTACCTGTTGGTCTATAATGATGGGGTGTTGGGCTGTTGTTAAAGGCAAACCACCATTGAGAGACAGCGTAACTTCTTTAGATGATTTTTTAGTCCAATCTTCTAGATTCTCATTTTGATCACTTTCACTAACTTTACCCCTAAAACTAATGACAAAATAAAGGGAGAAAAATAATAAACTAGAGAAAAGTGAACTAAAAATTCTATGTTTTTTTTTTCTAATAATTTTCGAAAATGCTTTTTGCTAAAAGGAGGTATCGAACGATTCGAGCGTGAAATTGCTATCCGGATGGCCAAATGTTTCAGCGTTAAGCTCACTAAATTCCATTCAGCTGCTTTAACTTCTAAGGAATTAGCAATTAATTCTTCAGAGGACATAAGTCGGATTGTTTCCAAAGTAATAAAGAAGTCAAGACGAATAATGCCAAGGATCAAGAATCAACGATTAACAAATCAAGATCGACCAAAACTCAATCCTCGGAGTGCGATTTTAAACTTTTAATAAAAATAATCACAATCGGCCACAATATATTTTTGATTAAACATGAAATAAGGTATCTATGCTGAACTTATACCGCTTCGTAACATATACGGCACTCCCGTCCCCGTTACCTTTAAAACTAATAATTTTTGGAAATAGGTTACTACGTGTAATTAAAACTTGAGCGTACCACCTGTTACAAGTTACAACTTACAACTGGTATCTTTGTAACTTTATGCCACAGGTAAAATTTTAGAAAAAGGACTGCTGCCTTTTTTGTGTACAAGATATTGACCCCAATTTTTTTTTACGACAAAAGAGACTACGATTTTTTGAGTTCTTCGAACTTGCAAATAAAACCATAAAAACTGAGGCAAAAAATAAAATGGATGCATAAGTTTAGAATAGATACCTTATAACGACATTACTATTGATTACTACACCGAAAACATGTCCTATGCTTTCCAAAAAAAAAAAAAAGTGGATTTTGCGAAGGTCGAAATGAGGAACGATGTAAAATAAGTGGAAAAATCCTAACGGCTATAAATTCACGAAGACTTAATCAGGGGAAAAGATCGGGGACTTGTAGTAAAAATCCACATTTTATGGAAAGCAATACCATTGAAGAATCTGAAAACCATAAATCTGCGAGTTATATCCCGAACAAATGGGGCACTAATGCACTGCAGCAATACTTTATATTCCATCATCATTCTATTTTTTAAAAAAAATTTCAAATGCATCGCAATTTAAGGAAACCTTTCAGCAAACAATCATCGTATACGGCATATTATTTCATTCCTTTTAAAAAAATACAATTACAAATTGGTATCTCGAAAAAAAAAAAATCCAACAATATTAGCTGCGGTTTTTTGCTTTTTAATTTCGATCTTTTGCCGTGCAATACTTCCTCGGGGCTGTGAGTTTGATTCCGATCCCAATTAATTAACAAATTTCCAATTTATATTCCCACGCTTAAAAAAAAAAAAAAAAAAAATTAATGTACAAGTCCTTCATACTAATGAAGGAAGAAAAAATTCGAATTCAAACTGTTGCTTTACAGAACGTTAGACCAAATAAATTTAGGATTGTTTTACAAAGTTTAGAGTGACTAAAGTTATCAGAAAAAGCTACTACACAAATTCAAAAATTTAGAAATTCAGTGCACCCCCCTCCCCCTTTATCCCATTACTTTTTCACGATTTATTTAAAAATTTTTTCTACATAAATTTTCTACACAGAAAAAAAGTATAAGACAAATAGAAAGCACAAGGTACAAAGTACATGTCAAGACTTTTTAAATTCTCTTCATTTTCCCATACAAAAAAAAAATATTGCCCAAGCAAACATTTTGAAACATTTTAGATCGACGTTAGTAATACATATTATATATATATACAACTTCGATATTATCGTCCCCAGATAATCGATATACTTCGATAAATCGTCGAGTCGATAATAAAATGTCCCAAAATTTTGCTTGGGCAATATTATTTAAAGCAGTTTGCATGCGAACGTATAGGACGAATGAATATTTTCAAAATTCGAACTCAAACTGCTCACTTTGAAATTCGCACTGCACGAATTGTGAGCTACTGCATTTAATACTGCCACTCCTATTCGATATAAAATTAAGATGTACTTCTTTTTAAAAAATTATAAGTCGCAGTCTAATTTTTTTTGCGATACAATACAAACCAAATAAAACGATACCAATATTAATTTCCTCAAAATGCAATTTTTTTTTTTTGGGACGTGGGTTCGATTTCCGCTCGGCTCATGCACCCGACGAAATTTTTTCTCTCGATAATGTTGTTACTTCCATTAAAAATCAAAGGAACTCAGATATTTTGGCTTTTATAAAAAGACGATAGATTTTTCCTCACAAAGCTTTGAGGACGAAATCCTAAAATATATCTAACAGTTGTGCCACCTAAAAATAGCGCATTCTAAGTACTGCTTTTTTAAATCCATAAAGAGATCTTAATGAATAATAGAAAGAAAAATAACGTTTTATTTTTTTATTATTAGCAATTAGTCGTCGAATACACCATAATGCAAGCATAAAATGTACTAGTGCAATACCAACCATGTCTATAAAATCCATCGCAACTTATCCAGATTTTTTATAAGAATGGAACATAGGTTCGATTTTAATTTTAATCCATATTAACGATAAACCATTTTCACCGTTGAGAACTCAAACAAACTTTAATAATAATCGGCAAAGAAAAATGGTATTACTTCAAGAGGAAATTCAGAACAGAAAGGAGTAAGCAACAAAGAAAGCCAGCAAAGAAAAATTAACTAAGTTTTAAATTTTATGTAAAACATTAATCTCGAAAATTCGCAACAACATAACCAGTTCCCAAAGCCGCCAAGATTCCAGCTCGTTGATGGAAGGAAGTAAACAAACAAACATTCAAAGAGATAATGTAAGGTTTCAAAGGTTTCAAAGATATACAACTTTCGTGATGAACATTTTGCAAAACGAAGAATATTAGGAAAACATTGTTTCCCACCCCGTATAAAAAAATACTGCAGGATGTGTCAATTTACTGCATCTGCAGCTCTTTCTTTTTTTTTAAAAAACAATTTCCAATGCTACTCAACATAACTTTGCAAAATGTAACAGTAAACTTTGGAAAACTTCAAAAAAAAAGGAAAGTAATACAGATGTCGTCGATAATAAATTGACGTACCCTGCTGCATTTTTTCATACGGGACGGAAAGAAACATGGAAAAAATAGACAAACCGTCGTCAGGGTTCGGATGAAAAACTTCATAGAAGAACTGAAACAATTTCAGTTCTATCCAAGCTTATTAATACACAAGTACTTCCTCTAATAACCATATGAGCATATGTATACGATGCACAAAACCTTTTAATTAAAACGGAACACCCGTCTTGTTACTCAAACGAGTCTGTAATCCTTTTGTCTATCAAAATATATTCTCTCTGGAGAATTATAATGTGGATTACATTACATATCTGCAGATTTGTGTGATTATTTTGATTAGACAAAATAAGTTGATATGTAAAAGGAAAGCTATTATTAGAGGATCTCGGGTTTGCAAGCCAGAGCAGAAAGTCGTGGAATAAGATAATGGTGATTTTTACGGCAAACTAAATTCTCTAATGGCTGTCGGCTGCTAACCTGGTAAAATGGCGACCCACTTCGGATTGGTTGTCAAGTGTTCCTTTCTTATCTTCAATCAATTATTAACCAATCCGAAACTGGCAGCAATTTTACGAGAATAGCAGCCGACAGCCCTTTAGTAGATTTAATTCACCTGAAAACCCGTTATTTGCCATTTCTTCACAAAAACCCAACGAACAAGTTGAAGTTTAACCATTTTCAAAATAAAAAAACAAAATGATGTATTTTTTCTCTGACTTCCATGTTGTAAATTGTAACACTATAAAAAAGCAAAAAAGAAAAAAATTATTCGACCCTAATGCACCCACGATATTGTTATCCCTTTGCTCTGGGTAACATCGCTCTAGATCAAACAAAAACCTTCACTGATTTTACCCCTGAAGGAAATATAAACAAAAATTAATTAACCTATTTTTTTTTTTTTTTTTTTTTTAAATCTTCATAATTGATTTTCCTCCGCAGTAAAGCTTAACATTAAAAAAGTCGACTGTTTAAGTCCAGGTTAAACTGACGACAAGACTAATGTTTTTTTTTTTTTTTTTTTTTTTTTCCTTAGAGATAAATAAAAATAATTAAGAAAAACGTTTTTAGATACTAGAAACGAAAAGGCTTAAGCTTAGTGTTGATTTACTTTCGGAACTATTACCAACATTCAAGTTCTTTATCCTTGCGTCAAAATCAAAATTGCAAACTCCGTTTTTTAGTCCATTCTTATGAGTTGACTGGGCAAAGTGTTTTTTCTCAGAAAAACAAGCTTGGAAAATTATTATATATTCAAGTTCTCTTTTGAATGAATGTAAATTCCAGGAAAAGTTTATGGAGATACGCCTAAACTCAAAATTTTCTAGTAAGCTAAGGCAACAACCTGGAGTAAAACTGCATATGATTATTACGGATCGTTCGTAAACCACGTTATCATGTTCGGGGGTATTCAAAATGATAACTTTTGCTAACAAGGGCGGAGGGTCAAAAATGCCAACGTGGTTTATGAACGACCCCTTAACCGTTTTCATCATCAAAATCATTATGAAGGCGTAGAAAGTGACCACCACAGCTGAAACCCCATACCCTATTTGCTTCAATTTACGGTATAGAAATGAGGGAGGCTGTACTGCACAATGTGAGAATATTTCCTGGGCATTAAACCTATAAATGAGTCAAACTGCCAGTTTGATGGCAGGCTCACTCGTGCTACATTTTGCTTGCAATGAGCCTTAGTAAAAAAAACAGTATGCCAAAGTCGACGATGCGCAGACACCACCAATCAGAGATCGTTTTAACCGTCAGAACGTGACGTCACTTTTGGCTGCGAGTTTATGGGCTCTTTCTAAAAACCATTTTGAACCAATCAGAGGGCGTTTCTTCAATTTCAGAAAGTGAGTTAGTCGAAAAAACCACGTGGTACTCCCTGCGCATGGGCACAACATGTTTTTTTTCATTTTGTCACTGGACCTCCTTCATTTAGATACAGAATCAGAAACGTGTCTATTATTGCGTCTATCATTCACATGTGTACTTGTCTTACGCAGTGGTGAACGAAAGTGAAAAATATCCAAGACTTCAACTTAGATGGGCTTTTCGATCATTCGGTTAGAAGTTAGAGACTCTACCATTGAGCTACGGACGCCCCCTGATTATCTGTTTTAAAAGTTTTTATAAAATTCTTGATGCGTTTACATTTTCATATTAAGCGATAACAATTAAGTCCTTGTGGCGAAAGTCGTGGGAATCATATTTGTAGTTTGTATGATTAATTAATGTGCTACACCAAGGATCATGTATTTCACCCTAAGGATAAATGGGACTGTATTGCAAACTGTAAATATTTTATTAAAAAGATGAAGATAATGATGATGAATTATTCATAACGTTTCATCGCAGAAAGGTCACAACCTTCCTTTACGAAATTTTCCTGGATCCCGGCGCAGTTTTAGTCCTTTTAAAACGACAACAAATTCTGAATTATTACTAGACCTCTGCTTTCTAACTTTGCACATAACATCCTGGAAAATGAACCAAATTCATAAGCATTTGAAGCGAATTAATGCATCGTGGAAAAAGTTAGAAAACGAAAACGTTTCTGGCATAAGCACCGAAATAAGTGACTCACTCCTTACAACAACTTTTTAAGGAGACACTCCAAAAACTAAAACTGAAACTCTGTCATACGACTATTGCCAAACTTGTTCATTTCTAATAAACTTTCTTTTTGTCGCTGTTTTTTGTAAAATGAAATGCATCGAAAGACACTTTATACTTCAAAGGCTTTCACAGTAAATATTAACGTATTATTTCTTATAACACCGCGCTCATTTATTAAAGGTAAAAGCTTCCTATTCACGAAACATTTCTTGGGATAATCGGATTGTACAAAGGATTCCGTACTCTGGTCTCATCAAAGGGATTTCGAAAATCTCTGCCTAACGGGACTGAACCTCAAAGCCGAAAGTCGAATAACAGATAATTACAAATTTTACAATAAAAAAACCACAGCTACTGATTAATTACATGAAAATCCCTTATTAGCTAAAAGGAAAAGTCTTTCATTAAAACGCAGCTTTCAAACATTTGGCCATCCAAATTAAAGTTGCGATAATTAAAGTGTCATCCGCATGAAATATTGTCATCAAGTTAAAAAAGAAAAAGAAAAAAAAACCAAGAAGAAGAAGAAAAGAATTAAATAAATTAACATTTAAGCCAAATTTTCATTCTCTAAACTTTAAGACGCTGAAGCAAGAATCTCCAACTATGAACTAATTCTTATTTAGTTATATGAAAGTTTTAATTAAGACATGGAGCCATATTTTATAACAAATAAACTAACATGCTTCTTTTTTTCTCAAGAACAAAAAAAAAAGTCTTACTTTTGTTAGGAATGCCCCGATTTTTAAACGATTACTTTTCTCGGAAGGTTCATATAACCTGGTATTAGTTTGAAACAACAGGAATTCATTTAACAAGTTATCGGGTTTCTAGCTTCTCCGATTTTCTCCTAACGGATAGAAAAAGACGATGGTTACGGAATTCACGTTTAAATAAAAGAGATTCCTACATCATTACTGAGCGGATTGGTGAATTATTTCTATTTAGAATTAATAAGGATATAGGATATAAGGATAAACCTCAAATATCCTATCAGTTTATCCAGATACCTCTCGAAAATTAACTGAGATCAAATTTCGAGGAAAGAAAATTTGAAACCTACCCGGTTTGGAAACTAGATTTACTCCTATGGCAGGAGTCGCTACTCCTGCTTTTGATAAACGGTCTATTTTTCCTAAGTCTGTGCGATATTCTAGCAGGCCACTTGAAACTTTTCGCCCTAGCCTCCCATTCATATGTACACAGAGGAGGAGGTGCGTCAAATTCCATTTTCCGTTATATCACTACAAAAAAAAAAAAAAAATTTTTTTTTCTTTAAAGGTCAACACAAACAAGGTTTTTAGAGAGTTTCGAAACTGATTTAAGTTTGGTTTTACACATCCACACATCAAACGAGTAATCTTTTTTTTTTTTTTTTTTAAGTTGCGTCTTTACTTGCGATTAATCCGACAGTAGGGTTAATCCGAGGATAGGAAAAAACGTTTTACAAAAACAGCTACAAACCTTTTTTGCCAAAAGACGCATAAAAAAAAAAAAAAAAAAAAAAAAAAAAAAACTGTCTCTAATAAGCGAAATCAGCGAAAAGATTCTAGCACTTCTTTAATCCCTTAAATCCTATTTTTATTCCACGTGATGACGAGGACCCATCCGTTTTTTACGCTAAAGTAGTACATTTAAGGTCCGTAAAAAATACTTCTAAAAGTAAACATTTATGGTTTACGTCGAAAATCAATATGGCGGTTTGGTTTGGACCGAAACCGGTTTCGAACTCAAAAAGTCCCGCTTTAGATTCTGGCAGTGAAATATACTATTTTGGATCAACAGAAAAGTCACATGTTTCGATATTTTCGCGGGAAACTAATGTGTAGTACACAGTAAAAAAAATTAAGTAATTATGTTAAAATCAATCTACAAAAATTTTTTCTGTTGTTTTTTGCAAAAGGTAAACATAAACAAAAAACAACATACAAATTATGTAGACCGATTTTAACATAATTATGTTAATTTTTACATAAAATTTTTTACTGTGTGTGCTCTGAACTAAAAATTAGTATTTAAACGTGAAAACTTTTCATCAAATAAAAAAAAGTCCTAAAATGTTTTTATCACGTGATCACCCCTTAAACGATTTTCTATTGGTGTGACGTCATCTGCCTGTATCGAAGCGAGATATCGAACTCGAAGCGATACATCGAATTTGAAGCGAAACACGTCTTGTTAGTAAACATTACGCCTCGATGCCGTTCAGAGTTTCAGCAATGAACGCAACCACTTTTAGGCAGATGACGTCACGTTCCTTCACGTTACGTTTTGGCGGGCATTCAAATTTAAATTTTTGTTTTTTCTCTTTTCGGGGGTTAACAGTTTTTTTTTTTTACTGAGTCAAAATTACGCTTTTTGTCATATCACCCCTAGCACAATTAAACGATGGAGTCATCTCAAAACATGCGACTTCTTTATTGCAAGTGGGGACAAGACGTTTACTGACAAATACGAGAATGAAATACTTTCCTAAATAGAAGAAAAAAAATTGAAGAACGGTAAAAAAAATTAGCACGGATTTAACAAGGCAATTAAAACCTTACAATCAGTCAAAAAGGAGGAAAGCGATTTTTTTCTAAATTCATTGTGCCTATCAAAACAATGAATCTCCAAAGCCTTGAAAACGGAAATTTCCCGTTCACACAAAGCGAACAATCGCTCAGATCCGGAAGCGGTAATTGAGAGTGGAAAAAAACTGATAGGGTTGATTGTTATTTTTTGCGATTCACCAAACTTGAATTTTACACCACAAACACGGATCACTTCAAGTAATAACTATAAGTACGAGGTCATATGACTTAATTTTTATGATTAAAAAGCCTATGCTCAGTCTCCATTGGACAATTAATTGTACCACAGGAAATGCTGTATATTTTTGGACTTTTTTCTTCTGCTACCACTTTTATTTCCGTTTTCATTATTTTTAGCGTTCGAAAAAATAATCAAAACAAAAAACGTGGTAGCAGAAGAAGAAAGTACAAAAATACACAGCATTTCAGATGGTACAATCAATTGTACCCTTTGATTAATTGGCCAATGGAGGCAGGACACTAGTCTGAATCAAGCTTCCCAGGTGTTCTAAAAAAATGTGATCAGTCTGATATTAACTTTATGTAGCACTAACATCAAACCAATGTCAGATCGTTGACTTATATTAAACATATATCGGTCAAATATTCACTTAATATAATTATGACAGTAATAGATGTTTTAACTTGCAAAAAAAAATTTAGATTTTACACAATAGAATAATAACGGTCTGAAGTGAGCCTGATATTGCAGTAACATCACTAAGTTTTGTGAAGTTTCTTTGAAAATTTTTTTTAGAAGTTATACTTTACGCTTTTTGGAATTTTCGCACCTTATACCTGAAATGGGGATAAGAATATAGGCAAAATCGTAATCTACGATTCAAGAGCTTTGGCTGTTCTTCCCTTCGTTTTTTGAAATTTTTTGTTCTTCCACTTGAAAAAGTGATAAGAATAAAACAGTCAAAAAAATTCTAAGTCCATCGTTTGTGGGCTTAAATAATCAAATTATCAACTATTTTTGTAACTTAAGGAGTGGTGAAGATGATAAGGTGAAGGAGTTGTGACAATAAAAATCTAAACGGAGTGGGTTCTAGTCTCAGTGGCGACTTTTTTTTTTAATTTTCAAAAAACTAATGTCACTCTAATATCATTATGATATAAACCTTTTTACAGTGCGAATTCTTTATTTTAAATCATTGTGATGTCTGATCAATAACATTGTATTATACAGTTTATATCATATTAATATTGTCATGATAACACTTAAATCTTAGGCTGATATTCAATTTGAAAAGAACACCTGGGTTATTAAAAGTCAACAATTGTTAAACGAAATGAGGAATTTTTTTTTTTTTTTTTTTTTTTTATTAAACCAAAATAGAACTTTTTTGGTGAATATTTTTGTGCAAATTTTTGGTCTTCAGAACAACAGAAATTTTATTTTCAAAAATGATTATTTACAATGGCCAATAGCTAATAACTAATGACTAATGACTATTTTTAGAATAATTATTTTCACAATAGCTAATTAATATTTTTGGGCCCATTCTCTTTGCAGACCGTGAAAACATGGCAGAGTATTAGCCTCCAGGTTTAAAAGCTAATAAAGAATATTATTAATGCATCAGTTCCTATTTTACGGAATTATTTCTAATTGGTTCGGTATGCGATGCGATGGTGGTTTTCGGTGAATGATTTCCTCATTAGAATTCGGTTCATTTGTATGACAGTTTTCCTTTGAAAACGGGTCTAAAAGTATTTCAGCGATTCCTATTTATAATAAAAACGGTAATCGATTTAGGTCGAGCGAAAGATGATAGCAAAGAGCGAACAAGCATGGATGCTTTTCAAATTCGGTTTTCAGTTTCAACCTAAAAGGGACTGCAATAATTTTTAGATCCAACACGAAGTTCCAAATCTTTTAAAAAAGCTTTTAATATATACGCCTTTACTTTTAAAAAGAATCAACTCGAACGGGCATTTACTCGTGTCTGGGTTTAGCTTTTATTAAAAAAAAATTCCGAGAGAAAACAATTACGAAAATGGAAAACGGTTAGTAGCAATTTTTTTTTTTTTGGTATGAGCGGCAAAACTGTCACGATAAAGTTATATACGCTTTTCGTCTGACTTATTTCCAAGAAATACTTTGTAGCTGAAAACTGTAAAGTGATCTTTTTTTAAAAAATAAACATCTAATTTCAAAGCAACATTTAGAAATTTATTTTTCATCCAAAAGTAGATTACGTTTTCCTTCTTCAAACATGACCCTGTATCTCCCAGAAACAAGCATAAGCAGATGAGTTCCGTTACTTTAACTAAGTACGATTCTATTCCGTTTGCTTTTTTTAAAAAAGGAGCATGGGACAGAAGTTTAATATAAAAAAAAAAAAAAAAAAAATATTACTTTTCGCTTAAATACTAATTGATTGGTTCAACTATAAGTCAGTTCATTTCTTCTTCCCTTTAAGGATTAATTAATTAATGCATCCATTCATTAGCACAACCTTTTCATTCATTCCTTCAGGACATTTTTATACCAAGTAACTATTCCCCGATCACCTTTCAAACCACAACTATACACATTTACGGATACGTAAATAAAACTCTCCAAACCTTGCTTGCAGATTTTTTTAACATTATTAATTGATATGTGCAATATAATGGGATAATTTAAAGGAGGCCAGCTCTCCATTCGAAAATAATCGATATCCATTAAGATGGAGGACCATAAAACGTGTCGCACCAAGACAAACGATTCAAACGACCAATGAAAAAATAAAAAACGATCCTATACAAAAACATCACACATAAAATCAAGTAAAAAAAAATATTTTAAATAACAAAGAATAAAAGTGTGTTTTGATGTAAAAAACCGAACTACGAACTGCCTAGCTGAGCAAATGCAGGGGCAGGGATGCTGAGACCCCCTTTTCGTCTCTCCGTTCCCCTTTCCTCGTTCCTCTCTCTCTCACTCTCTCTCTCTCCTGTTTCTCTTTCTAAACCCGTCTGCTTTCCTCCCGCATTGGATCCTCCACTTTACTGAATCGAGGGATTCCGTAACCTTCATTCAGACCCAGATATATTTTAGAGGGAAAATTTGTATCCAAGATCTCAACGGACTTTCTATTTTTTTTTTTTTTTACCTTTAATTCATTCCTTTTTTGTGATTTTTTTAAACTACTGTAATTAAAAATCCTAGAATTGACTAATTAACAAGTAAAATAGCTTTTCGCGGAAATCGTGGAATAAATGTATTCGCTGCTACCCGAGGGAAATAAAGTGCGCATATAAGGTCAAATTTTCACGGTACCGTTGACCCGCAAAAGATCCGTAAACGGCAAAATGTTGCTACTTAAGGAGCATCTTTCTTTTTTTGAAAATTTATTTTGAATTTATTCATTTTTTTGTGATTTCCACTAGCGTAACTGAAAATCCTGGAATTGATTAATTAACGAGTAGAATAGCTTTTCGCGGAAATCGTGGAATAAAATGTATTCGCTGCTACCAGAGGGAAATAAAATACGCATATAAGGTCAAATTTTTACGGTGCACGGAGAAACCCACTCTGGCGCTCAATGTCAGAATCTGGTAATCGTTGCCAAACTTTCTGTATTATGGCCTGACAACCAAGTTTCTCTGGTAATCATTACCAGTGGTTTCTGTTAACGCTTGTTGGATAGCATTGCTAAACCCTTTTGGCAATGGCTACCAAACGTTATGTATACCATCGTTATGTATTTTATACATTCAAAATTAACAAATCCAGCTTCTTTTTGGGGGGAGTGGAAAGTTTTCCGGTTTCCAGAATATTCTGTTTTCTGTTTCCGATTCGTTTCCCGAATATTTCGACATTTTCCAAAAATGTTACACACATATTCGAAAATGCCCCCGTTATTAATAGTAATAATGATATAATAATAATAATAGTAATAATTAATAAAAAAAAAAAAAAAGTGCATGTTTTTTATTATTTCGAATCTCATTATTTATATTATTGTTGTTAAATGACGACGCATGTCCATCCAGGGTGAAGAATGTCCCTGAAAAAATCTCAACACCTAGCAAGATTCGAACCTAAGACCTCTCACATCTAAATCAATCAACCCTACTACGTTACAAACTAAACCACACAAGCCATGTCAAAACAAGTCGAAACTAAAGGGTATTAAGTGCTCGAAGAAAAAAAAAATCAACCCTTATGCATAAACCATTACTACCTGCTCTAAGATAATGGTGGCTGCGGTTTGTTATAATACAAAAATAATGTTGACCATTTTTAACCATTTGTGTAAATTGATCCCGCCCGAATAGTAAAGATTCAAAAATATATAGCAACTATTACCAGTAAGTTTTGGGATCGTTTAAAGTATTTAGCCATTGACAATTAAAAAAGGAATCTTTATCAGTTTGTGGCAACGGTTACTATTTTACGGTTGACATTGGCGAATAGGACTGATTACTAAAAATTGCTGGTTCGTAATGATTAAAAAATGGGAATAGATTCCACAAACGTTATTCCCAAACCGTTTAGTAGCGAACACGAGTAAAAGTTTCTCCGTGTGCAGTTGAGGTTGATTGCTCCTTGCATTTGCAACGACAAAAGGCCATCAGGCAAAAGCTTAAAGCAGTTGTTCCTCCTTAAAGAGCAACTGATTACCTTTTACCGTTTACCACTATTTTGCGGGTCAGCGGTACCTTGAAAATCTCACCTTATAAGCGTACATTATTTCCCTCGGGTAGCAGCGAATACATTTATATTCCATGATTTCCACGAAAAGCGACCCTACTAATTAATCAATTTTAGGATTTTTAATGATGCTTTGTTGACCTTGTTGTTTGACGTGACGCTTTGTTTACCTTAGAAGTACTTGTGCAGCGATGCCGGGATGTAAACAAAGATGTCTTTTTGTGCTTCATCGACTTTGAGAAGGCGTTTTAAGGGTTCAACATCAGAAAATGTTAGAAATCCTTCAGCGCATAGGGCTCGACAGTCGAGATGTGAGGCTTATTGCGAACCTCTACTGGAACCAAAGCGCAAGCGTGCGGGTCGAAAATGAGTTATCGGATGAAGTTTAAATACAGCGGGGTGTTCGGAAAGGCCGTGTATTGTCTCCCTTACTATTTAATTTATATTCGGAGATGATTTTTTCGGAAGCGTTAGATGGCCTTAATCTAGGGGTCGTGGTCAATTGCGAGGACATTAACAATTTGCGTTATGCAGACGATACAGTCTTACCTACAGGTAATGCAGAAGATCAGCAAACCTTGCTCGATCATGTAAATGCAATGAGTAATAGATACAGCTTAACTATAAATACACGAAAAACAAAGTTTATGGTTGTCAGCAGGAAAAATGTTGATACTAGACTTTTTATCGCCGGAGAGGAAGTTGAACGGGTGCACCCGTATAAATATCTCGGAACCATCTTGAATGATTCTTGGGATTGTAGCCAGGAAGTCCGAGCTCGTATAGAGCAAGCCAGGGGAACTTTCTTCAAAATGAGAGCTTTGTTGTGCAATCGCAACTTGAGCCTCCAAACCAGGATCCGTATCGTCCGATGTTACGTGTTTCCAGTGCTCTTATATGGACACGAAGGATGGACGTTAACTGGGACATTGGAAAAGAAGTTGGAGGCTTTTGAGATGTGGGTATACCGTCGAATGCTTAAAATTTCGTGGACTGACAGGGTGAGAAATACTGACGCCTTGGCTCGTATGAGGAAGGAAGTAGAAGTTCAGTACGAGATCAAGCGTCGGAAGCTCGATTATTTCGGCCACGTAATGCGGAATGAAAAATATCGCCTCCTTCAGCTTGTGATGGAGGGTAAGATCGAGGGTAAGCGCGGTAAGGATCGTAGGAAAACCTCGTGGCTCAAAAATCTCAGGGACTGGTTCGGTGTCGATTCCTTGGGTCTTTTTCGAGCAGCGGTCGATAAAGTAAAAATAGTCCAGATGATAGCCAATCTTCGTCGTCCTAAAGAAGAAGAAGGATTTTTAATTACGCTAGTTGAAATAAGAAAACAGGAATAAATTCAAAACATAAAAAAAAAGAAAGAAAAAGACTCGACTCGGGGGTGTGTTATTTTGAAGAAACATTTAAAAATGACACAAATACAAAAACGGAACAGTACAGACAGCGGTATTGGGGGCTATTTACATCAGCAAGTTAGGGTAGAACGTTCTCCCCATATGCTAAGCTTCGCCGAAGAGAGAGGGGGTAAAAAATTATCCCCCTATATATTATAATGAATTGCTTATTATGAAATAACAAAAAAGGTCCATTTTAAAAGCAAAATTTAATTATAAGATGCTTTACAAGTATGAAACTCAATATTTTAAATTCGCGCTACAATAGTATCGATATCATTTTTTTTCTTCTCTATATTAAGTTCATTGCCATTACTGCAATAATATAAATGTGAAGAAGAGACCATATGAAGTTCTCGAATTTCCTTTGAAAGCAATAATTTTAAAAAGCAAGCAAGTGAACAGAAGTCTAGACATAATAATTGATTTAACTGCCGTTTCCATACAGCTTGTTCTGCAGGTAAAAAAAAAAAAAAAAAACAACAACAAGAGTTCATGAAAATCAAACGCAACGACAATGAGAAAGATCATATCCACTGTCAAACCGTCGTTTTAAGGAGATTCTACCGGTGAATTCGAGATTATTAGCTCATCGTTCTCCTGGAAATTAAATATGGGCGGAACTTTGTTTATTTTTTAAAGAAACGTTTTTTCGACTACAAAAGTTTAATTGGAACCGAATGAATTTTTAAAAAATGTAGGAATATTCCTTTTATCATTCTCCACAACTTTTTTTACATGAAATTTTGATCCCTTTATCATCTTTGGTGTTTTTTTTTTTTTTTTTTTTTTTTTTTTTTTTGAGAAAATTATAAAAAAAAAAAAAAAAAAAAAAAAAAAAAAAAAAATCGGAGGTTTATAAGCAAAACACCAGCACGTTTACAATTTTTGCAAACTATTTTTGTGAACACTTCATTTTAATTTATAATAAAAGCGAATTTTCATGTAACGGAAGTTTGGCAGAGAATGTTAAAAGGAACATAGTAATAATTTTAAAAAAATTATTCGGAATCCATTAAATTTTTGTAGGAGGAAAAAAAATCCTTTCTTCAAAAAATAAACAATGTTGCGCCCATGCTTAAGTTGCAGGAGAACAATCAACCAATAATCTGAAATTAATCGGCAGAAAATACTTAAAAGCATTAAAAACAAGTCTAAATGTAACGTTCCAAATTCGAAATATCATCAGTGGCGATTCATGATATAATTAAAAAAAATCGTAACAGATATTGATAAAGACGGTAACTCGAAACATTTTTATTCAGATCAAAAGCAATAGCTAGCGTTTTCCGCAGCCTTCTTTGAACTAAAAAGGCGAAGGGGCCTTTCAAATATTTCGTAAGCATGATTATAGATATTTTTGACCCCTTTCCCTCTGTTATGCAAGATTTCAGTCCCCAAACTTCAACTTCTCAAAATGGATTACTTTGAGGTTATCTAAAAATTTGCCATTACGAGAAGGGACATCAAGGGTTACTTATTACTTGTTACTAAAAGTTACTTAATATTTGAATGGCCTTAGAAGTTCTAAATATGATTCACAGCAATCAGAATTACATTATTTAAAGCTCCGATAATTATAACAACGAATTGCATAAAACGGCGGAAATCTGAATTCCAAAAAATAATCCTGCTGAAAAAGCTGCAAAAGATTAAAAATTACAAAAGTACAAAGCACAAAAGATTTCCCTTTCGACTTGTAGTGCTTTTCGGACGAAATCGAATTTGTGAAAGTTTTAAAATCTAATGTTGACATTGTAAAATCAAATAAATAAATAAATAAATAAATAAATAAAAAATAAAAAATTTGATTTTCAATTCTTACTTTAAAAACACCTAAGCGTCATTATTTAATATCACGTCAGCACGTTAGGCGAGGAGGGGGTCAAAGTCAGCCATTTTCCCAAAAGTTAAGGATTGCTGAAGAGGGAATGGGAAGAAGGAGGTTAAAGACATTCAAAATCATACTGACCGAATATTTAAATTGTTTTTCTCAAATTTTCTTCTTAACCTAGGCCTGTCTCCTTTCTCTATCTTTCACCCTCCCGTCACAAAGCCGCCGCCAATGTATGCATGTATGTAATATTTGAATGGTCCCTAACAAGTCACCACACGAAAAGTTGTAGCTTTTAGTGAAATTCAAACCCTATTTACTAAACCAGCGATTCCAAAACTTGCAAGACTATTATTGAAATGGCTTTATGAAATAAAACGGATGCACCAATGGAACAATTTTTTTCAGTTGCGTTAAAAAAAAAAAAAAAAAAAAAAATAGTACACAAATAACGTGCATGTAGTAAAAAAAAATTTGTATGTTTAACGTATTTGTAGTAAAAAGAAAAAAAGATAAAAACGTTAAGAAAATATTAAAATTTAATTCTTCGGAAACAATACTTTGTGGAACAGATTTTAGTGAAATTCAAATCAAATAATATTCAAATAATATTTGCTCGTATATTTTGCTCGTATTGCTCCACCAAGTGTAATACGGATTTGATGTTTTTTTCACACCAAATATAAGTACTCCATATGTAAGGTTAATGTGGTTTGTGGAAAATATAAATTGAAACTTTTAGCCGTTGTTTGATTTGGCGGAGTGTGTTAGTCAGTGATCACTTTGCCTTAAGTACTTTCAGTGCAAGTTTCATATAATTACATTTTCATGTGCATCATATATGAAACGGCTAACTGAAGGCTAAGCGCTATAAAATGTTTAATATAGTTTTGTTTTAATTGAATTTTCTCTTCCCGGTGTTTCCCAGAAATTTTGATTTAATTTTGAATCCACGATTTATTTTAATTTTTTTTTTTATTATTAAATTTTCATCTATCCATAAAAAGGTCGCTTTTTGGTATATCGAACATATAGAAAAACGAAAAAAAAAAATAAATAAAATAAAAAAATAAAAATAAATGAAAAATATATGTCTCTTACTTTTGTATCACCCGTTGGTCTTTCCATTCAATATCTAAAACAACAAAGCATACAGATATCTTTATTACAATATAATTTATTTAAATCTGATTCAGTATTCTAAAGCATTAAGGAAATTTCAAAACAGGGGCAAAATGCTTCAACCCCAAACTTAAGTCCCTATAAGCTAAGTATAAAATATCAATTGCCGACAAAATGTCACTTCAAAATGAATGGATCCGAAACGAGTTTTACGTTGAAGCTTTGCAAAAGGAAATAACGAAACGGAGTCTTATAATATAAAAACTCAAATCAAATCTTTACAACAAAAAGGTTCTTGCGATATATTAATTTTTTTTTTCATCCCTCCGGGCCGAAATATGAACTTTCCGCCTTCTGCTTAAAAAACGAAAACGTTCGTTTTCCGCCGTAGGGATGAGAAATATCTTAACAATCAGGCATGGGAATAGCTTGCACGTCTCGACTGGTAATGTAAACGTAAAGGTAACGTAAAATCCAGTCTCGACATGCAATATGCCACCCCCGTATTTGGTATGTAATATCCTATAAATTCTGCGTTGGCAAATCCTAGGCCTAAGGTCGCTGAGGCAAATGGATTCGTTATGTGTTCACAGATGACAGAAGTAGATTTTCTATTTAATATTTTTTGCTGGATTTTACTGTGAATGGATCGGGGGCTTGTCCGCACAAAAGAAATGTCACAAGAGTAACGAATTCATCCTTGGCTTAAGGGGACTCGTTACTCCGGTGACAAAAAGTTCGCGGATAATCCCTTAGGTGGCAAGAAAAATTTAACTTTATTTCATGCATATTTTCAAAACAGATGACGGCGGCTGAATGAATGAAAACAGTTTTGTAACCCCAGTATTTTCATCTATTTTCTCGCAAGTGCGTAAAATCGACGGAAAGGAAATTTATATTCAAATAAACGCTCTTAAAAGATTCAAAGAGGTAAGGAACGCACAATGTAATTTGACAGATGCTCAAATTCAGAGGCATTTAGCTGTACACAGCATACGAGTAAAGCATTACATTTTCGGAATGGTCCCATCCCGAATTAAATGTTCGTAATCTTCAAAATTTCAAAGGCTCAAGGGTACTCGATCAAAGAAAAATTAAAAACAAAATAATAAGAGAATCAGCGAGACATCCAGCGGGATTCCGAAGTACATGGACGACGCAGTGCAGTGTTGACCGACTTTTCGGAGCCATTTTGTGACGCTTCATGTACATTAAAATCCGACTTCCCTCATTTAAAGAAAAAAAAAAAAATTCTCGGTCCTCCCATACTTTCTCCCTAGGATCGCGTTCATATTATGGTAAGTTCGCGTGTTATATTCCAGTGTGCACGCTAAGTTTAGAAAACATTTGGTTCCTTTAAAAAGACAAAAATCTTTTTGCCTGGTCCGACCCCTGTAATTTTTCCTTTTTTTTTTTTTTTTTTTTTTTTTTTTTAACGGGTTCTTGGGATAAAATTATCTCAATTTTCAACTTTTCTGCTATTTCAAAAAAATTGAAGTTTTTCTTATTTTCCTTCGACTCTAATTTTTTTTCTTTTTTTTTTTTTTTTTTGTTACATAAGATAATGAGTTTTAGAAAGAAAAAAAAATGGGATCGTGAACAGATTGTTTTAAGCAATGAAGATAAAGTATTACATGATGAATGGGTGGGGCAAAACGGAAGTGATGCTATCCTTGGTTATTGGAAATACTCCATTTCCGTTGTTTACAAAACTTTTAAGGAAGTTTGCTGAGCAACATAGGAAAAATGGATAGAAAAAAAAAATATCACCTTCCATTAGTAAGATAGAAAAAAAAACTAGGAATTTGAAATACAATGATTTAAAAAAGATCTACAGTAAGCGTTATTGAAACAGTTCTGGCGTGACTTATAACGGTTTTAGGATGTTCCAAATTTAAATGCAGACATTTACACTATAATTGATGAGATTGAACCAAGACCTTTTTCGTCATCTAATCCAAGTACAACAAAAATTTACTTAAAAATCCAGCCAATTTTTCCACCGATAAAGAATATTTTCGCAATCTTTTATATGGTGAGCATACATATCGGCTGTTTAAGGGCAAGAGAACTTCCGGCAAAAGTTTGCGCTACTATTCCATTGGGATTTATGAAGATCATTTACATGGAAAATTTTAACAAATAGTATAATGGACTTAGAAATGTTTCAGTACACTTATTGAACTGAACAGTTTAATAAGAAAGTTTTTTCCATACACGGAGAAACCTTTACTCGTGTTCGCTACTAAACGGTTTGGGAATAACGTTTGTGGTAATCTATTCCCATTTTTTAATCATTACGAACCAGCAATTTTTAGTAATCAGTCCTATTCGCCAATGTCAACCGTAAAATAGTAATCGTTGCCACAAACTGATAAAGATTCCTTTTTTAATTGTCAATGGCTAAATACTTTAAACGATCCCAAAACTTACTGGTAATAGTTGCTATATATTTTTGAATCTTTACTATTCGGGCGGGATCAATTTACACAAATGGTTAAAAATGGTCAACATTATTTTTGTATTATAATTAGAGCAGGTAGTAATGGTGTATGCATAAGGGTTGATTTTTTTTTTCCTTCGAGCACTTAATACCCTTTAGTTTCGACTTGTTTTGACATGGCTTGTGTGGTTTAGTTTGTAACGTAGTAGGGTTGATTGATTTAGGTGTGAGAGGTCTTAGGTTCGAATCTTGCTAGGTGTTGAGATTTTTTCAAGGTGTTGAGATTTTTTCAGGGACATTCCTCATCCTGGATGGACATGCGTCGTCATTTAACAACAATAATATAAATAATGAGATTCGAAATAATAAAAAACATGCACTTACTTTTTTTTTTTTATTAATTATTACTATTATTATTATTATATCATTATTACTATTAATAACGGGGGCATTTTCGAATATGTGTATAACATTTTGGAAAATGTCGAAATATTCGGGAAACGAATCGGAAACAGAAAACAGAATATTCTGGAAACCGGAAAACTTTCCACTCCCCCCCCAAAAAGAAGCTGGATTTGTTAATTTTGAATGTCTAAAATACATAACGATGGTAAATAGTGCTAATCTTTTTGGTAATGACCGCCACATGTTTGGTAGCCATTGCCAAAAGGGTTTAGCAATGCTATCCAACAAGCATTAACAGAAACCACTGGTAATGATTACCAGAGAAACTTGGTTGTCAGGCCATAATACAGAAAGTTTGGCAACGATTACCAGATTCTGACATTGAGCGCCAGAGTGGGTTTCTCCGTGTAGTGTAAATATTTTCGGTATGCCCTTAAAGTACTGCGAAAAGCAGTCCCGGGGGTAGAAATGCCGACAGAAGTGGTTTTTTAGTAAGCAGCAGTCTGAAACTTCAAGCAAATCCACGCTTACCATGAATCTTGAAAAAATTAGTTTTCTTTCGAATTTTCTTATGCAAAAAAACTCTTTCTAAAATTACGATCTTTGAAAGGTTTTTAAAACATTCAGTAATTATTAGACCTTGATATTTAAGGCGAGACATGATTTTCTGGTACTGACTTGGAAGGAAATTTGAAGCTTTTTTGATATTTTGGTACCAAATGATCATAAATGACGTAGACCATTTTTCCGACCTTCCCAACAATGAAAATTATAATGGCAAAATAGTGCTTCAAACGTCAATGATATGTTTATATTCTCTATTTTCACAGTAGGATACTATTAATATTTTGCATCAATCAGAAAGTAAGAATTTTTAAGGAGCTTTTGACTTGTCCCGTCCATTACAAAAAACTGTCTTGTCCGTTACGTTTTTCAAAAAATTGTGGAAGCCGTGAAACGAAAATTTTTTGAAATGATTAAATTAGGAACTTAGGATACAAATTCCCTATGGAATGTTGGACAAACGTGTTATACCAACTTGTTGGAATGTTGGACGAACTTTTGTACCAACATGTTTGACAAGCGAAAGAATTGACTATTGCTGAATTTACTCCTACGCCAAAATTAGTGTGGAATGTTGGTCCAGGTTGGTACAACAAGTTAGTACAACATGCGTTGGTTTAACATTCCATGGTGAATTTGCACCCTTACGGCACACCTATAAACCTCACGAAAAAAAATGCTTTCTCCTGTTTGCTTAAAATTCAGAACAGACATTTTTACAAAGGTAATGAATCTGAGTACGAGTTCCTTTTGAATGTCCCGCCCGTTACACGCTAAAAGCTGTCGCTAAAAGCTCTTCTGCTGCATAGTTAAAATTTTTAAAAAAATACCGGCGGTAGATCTTGACCTGTGTTATGTTACTATCAAAATAGAAACAATTTTTTTTTTTCACTTTTGACGAGGTTTTTTAACGCTTTAAAGCGTACAAATGTTCAGTCCGTTACATATGGATTTGCTCTTCCCAAGAAGGAAGACCAAGTAGGGTGTTGACCAAGTAGACTTTTTCCACCTTGATTAAAAAAAAAAAAAAAAAAAAAAAAAATTGGTAAAGAGAAAGAAGGGAGAAAAGGGTATCCTTCTGTAAAAGTACAGTATAGTTCACTAAACTTAAATTTCAAATTCAATCTGTATCTACGATATGGATATTCAAGCCTCATATTATAATGATTTGAGGAAGGAAAAAAGCAGAAAAAAAAGGAAAACAAAAGAAAACCATTCTTTTTTATCACACTAATTCACTTCGCATTACTGAATTTATAAAAAACACCGTACGTCTGCTTCGGTCGAAGAAAACTCAATGAAAGATAAAAATACCCTAAGGTAAGATTCTCTTTCTTCACTGCGCTACGTTAAAGTTGCCATTTCCTAGCATTCGGAAGAACGACGATTTCCTTTCCTGAACATAAAATCCGATTTGATGTGAAACCTCGCCATACAGGAAATCGCTTTAATCTTTGCATGGCATCGAGAAAATTAGAAATCTTGCAGAGCGAGATAGGAAAGGAATGAATGAACTGAATGTATACGAGTCGTTTTCTCGCATAAATAAACAGAAGAGAAGAACGGTTCGTAATTCATAAAGAGAACAACCAAAGCGGAAAAAAAGGCGATCGTCTCAACGGACTTGTGAGGATAATTTTACGCCAGGAATTAAAAGCCACTTAAATTACTTACGCATCTTTAAATTGTATGTAATATTCGTAACCCACACGTTATAAATGTCAAAAAATGCTTTTCTTTAACTCAAACCATTTCCAGAGAAACAGGAGGAGGAAAAGGAGAGGAAAACTTGTCGCATGCTTTTTATTTCGCATTACAAGTGGGCTTTGGGCCTCACCAGACCTCGTAATAACAAATCATTTTAATAATCAATTGAATTAATTACCAAAAGCTTTCACGAAATAATAGTTTGTAGAAATCGAAACTTGGACCTCTTAAAAAAAAATGGGACTTTGACAAAACTTTCCGAATCAATTTATTTTGCTTGAAACTAAAGTTTTCCCTTCTTTTAAAATGAAAAACAAAAAACAAAAAATAAAAAACAAAAAAATCTTCCAAAATTGAACGAACCACACCCTTAAGAAGTAAAAAATAGTAGGGCATTTCAAAAAGGACGTATCTAGGGAAAGTCATTTTCCCTGCATGTCTCAACAATTAAAATCGGCTACAACGTTTGATTTTATGCAAATTAGATTCGACTTGTTGTTCTTCACCTTTCTCTCTAGATAATTTCCGCTTCCTACTTAAATTATACGGGGAAGGGGATGAAATATGGTTTTTAAAAAATTTCTAAGGGGCAAATTTTATAATATGCAAAATAACACCAAGTTCATAGGTATTTTGTGCTTATTCAGTTTCTTTTTTTTTTTTTTTTTTTTTTTTTTGGCATGAGAATTTTCATGAAGATTTCGAATCATTTATTTGAGATGGCGGTTTCTTTAATAAATGAGGTCACAAAGTCTTTTTAACAAGTTTCGTGCCTTCCTTCACCTTACACGTGGAAAAGCCATAGAATCGATTCATTTCGAAGGTTTTTTTTTTATTTTTTGTTCAAAAGGAAAATTTCCAGCTTTTATTTTCTTTCAAAGAAATTCAATGCAACTAATCGAATAACGAGCGGTTGTAAAACTAAAGAATATAAAATCTTTTTAAAAAGCGTAGTTTTTATAATTCAAATTCTGATGCGAATTTTCTATTTTTAATGAATTTCGAATTATGAATTGATTTCGTTTTTTTTTAAGAGGTTTGTTTTATTCTTCTGTATGCTCCCCCATAAAGTTTCGTTTTATTCAACTTTTTTAAGAAATTAAATAAATAACTAACTAATATCTCGAAAGAAGTAAGCGATTTAAGATGGACTCGGCGTTTGGAAGAAAAAGAAAATAACGAAAACAAATTCGAAAACTCAAATTAGTTGACTTTAAAATATTAATTCATCGGGAAAAAAGTTGCCGCAACCAGAAAAGACAACCTTGACAGTAGACAGTACTGCGGAGAACGATATATTACCTTTATGAAAAACAATAGATTATTTCAAAACGTGACTTTACCTCTGCCTGTTGGGAGTTTCATTTGAAAAAAATAAACTTTGCCTAATTTTATGAATAAGATTTTACTAAATATATGAATACATAAAGGTATTAGTTCGTTTATATCACCGGCCGGTTAGCCGGGCAGTGGCGACATTTTAACGAAAAAAAAGTCTATAAAAAAAAACGTTTTTTTCATCCTGTATTTTATACATGAAAACGGGGTCTAACAGCACCGAAACAGTGCCAAAACGTTTTGTTACGTTCAGAGCTACAAATTCATGGTTTTAAATGCATGATTAATACATAATTGTTCTTATATTTCATAAGAAATGTTTTCAACAATTTTTAATTGTTTTCGCAATAAAAAAAACATTGCTTTCCGAGAGACCAGTACAGCGCTCTAGCGGTAAAATTGGGAACTATTTCAACAACAAAAAATAAACAATGGCGTTTCATTTTTTTATTGCGAAAGCATTTAAAAAAATTATCAAATTTAGGAACCATAAAGCCTTCTTCATACAATTTAAATATTGAATCTCTGCATCTGAAACAAAACAAAACTTTCTGGCACGGTTTCGGTGCATCCGATCCGATCTTATTTTCATTTGTAAAAAACCGAATTTTCGAAAACAAAATTAATTTTTTTTAAAAATCGATATAATTTTCCACCGCCCAACTAACCAATTATTTTATTTCATTAAATGGATATTGTTTTTGGGGTACTTAAAGGTTCTAGTTCGTTTACATAACCGGCCGGTCAGCCGGCCGGTGAAAATTTTTTAACATTAAAAAAAGTTTAATTTTTTTTTTTACGATTCGGTATTTTACACATTAAAATGAGATCGGATCGCACCGAAACCGTGACAAAACGTTTTGTTATGTTTATAAGGTAAAGATTCGTTATTGAAAGTGTATGAAAAAGGCTTTATTGTGCGTAAATTTGATAATTTTTTTCAATGTTTTCGAAATAAAAAAATAAAACGCCATTTCTCTTTTTGTTGTTGAAATAGTTCGCGCTTTCACCGCTAGAGCGCTGCACTAGTCTCTCGGAAATAAACATTTTTTTTTTCTTTTTTTTTTTGCGAAAACAATTAAATCTTTTCAAATATAAGAGCTATTAACTGTTGTTCATGCATTTAATATCATGGAAATTTATCTCTGAACATAACGAAAGGTTTTGGGTACGGTTTCGGTGCAGTTAGACCCCGTTTTCATGTATAAAATATTGGATTCAAAAAAAAATTTTTTTAATATTTTTTTATCGTTAAAATGTGTACACCGCCCGGCTAGCCGGCCGGTTATGTAAACGAACTAGAACCTTAAGTAAAAAATTTTATTTTTAGTGTCTAAAATAAACCTAGAATTTTTTTTTAAAATTTCATTTCAACTTCATCCCATTCTACGGTAATAAAAATTTTTTTTTTGCTTAGGTTTTCCTCTACAAATTGGGGTCGGTTAAACATGAAAAGTTGTTACAATAGTAATTAATACTCCTGGATGACGATTCAGTACTTAAAACACAAGACAAATGCTTATTTACTGTAACATTTGCAATTATAATTTTTGTTTATAAACATACAAAATGGCAAAGCTCAAAAAAAAAAAAACTACAACATCAAATACCACGAAAAATATGCCTATTTCTTGTGTTTTAAGGAATCGTTATCAAGGGGTATAAAATATAAATTACTATTGCAACAGCTTTTTATGTTTGTCCGACCCTGATTTGTCTAGCCTAAATTTAATTTTTAATTTTTTTTTTAACGATAAAAAATTTTAAACGCTCGTTCCACCACCCTCTTATGTGCACGTAATCACTCCTTTATTATAAAGGAACTTGATAATGGTTAATCAACAATCTGCAGGACCCGATCATTTGTTTTTAATAGCGGTACCGGTAAATTAAGAAGTGACACATGTATCGATCTATCATTTAATTTAAAATAAATATAACCGATAAAGATATTTATCAACATCACGAAAAATTCAGGAAAATTAATAATTTTCCTATAAGGATGATTGGTATCCTTGATAATTAAAAAAAAATTGGAAAAAAAAATGTTCGGCACACATCGATACACATATCGCCCTTCAAGATCAAAAAAATACGTACAATTTCTAAAACGGGGGAAAAAAAAAATTTATAAACAGAAAAATTTTTTTCTTTACCTGTTCGGTAGCTGTCAATTTCTTGTTCTTGTCTACCACTAACTTCTGTACTTCTTCAGTCTTTTCGGCATCATCCGTATAATTTTTCTTTTTTTCATTTATATGATCATTGATATTATTGTTGTTGTTGTTGGTTTTGTTATTGCAATCTATCATAGTATCGACATATTTGTCTTCATCGAGGTTTTCGATGTCATCCAAAATCCGATCGAGTATACGTAAATCTTCTTCCACGGAGATCACGGATGCGTTATTAGGATTGTTGATCGTTTTAATTAAATCCCTTTCCGTACTTATGTTATCATCCGTATCTTTAAACATGAACAACTACCGAGTCATATTGCTAATCACAACCATTATTGGAATTATATAGAATTCGTTTCTGTCTTTTGTATTTCTCACAACCATTTGTTACAAAAATATCTGAAGAAGTGAAACATAATAAAAAAAAATACGTATAATCATGATGTATGAATAAAATAAAATAAAAGATGATTGGGAGGGGGGTGAGATTTTTGCTTTATACATTCTGCGCGATTCAGTTCTACCCCACTTCAGAGGAGAAGGAAAAAGACGAAAAAAACCTTTTAAACACTAGGAGCTATAACATCGAATCAAAATGTATCATTTTAATGAATAATATTTACAACGAGATGGATAATATGGTATTTTTCCAATTTTTTCTTGGAATTGTTAAACGGGAAACAATTTACTCTGAGCGTCTTTTTCGCGAGTATTACGTAAATAACCATTGGGTGAATTTCGTACAAAAGTTCAACTGCAGATTAAATGGAAAATGGTTATATGGAGCCAAATTTTGCCTCGGAGGTCACTTGCCATTTATACGCTATCAGTTTTGTTCACATCTCAACGTGACCTGGAATTTTAAGATGAACCGTTTTGTTGGGTATGTTAAAGTGCGGCGTTCATTTTTTTTTTTGAAAATAACTTTTTATCCAGACGTTTTTTTTTTCCTTCGAATCAGTCATCACCAATAATTAAAAATCATAACATATTCATTTGATTGGCTGTAATGGAGGAAAAGACGACTTTATTTGTATCGTCGATCTTTATTTCATAACGATAAAATCAAAAAATAAATCTCCGGTTGTATAAATTTCCAGCAGAACCTAAATATCCATTTGGTTAAATTAATTTAGTTTAGTCTAATGAATTTTATGAAATTTGCACTTTTCACCCGCACTACCTCCCTCGAATGGTTTCAGAATCGAAGTACTGTGAACTGGAAAGTGATCAACTTCCAACTCAAACTATTTCGGGTGGAATCATTTATACCGATATGCTTTTGTTTTCTTTCGATTCTCGACTACCTCGTTTTTTCATTCCTATCTTGAACAGCATGAAAAACGATTGAAGATTTTCATGGGATAAAGGAGAAAAATCACTGAATTTCCCTCCACGATTTGTCCCGAACGATAAAAAACGAATTCATCTTATTTTGTCAAAGTCTTAGAAGGACCAAAGCCACGTAGGTGAACATTCAAGAATTGTTATGAAAGCAAAAGTACGATTCTCCTCCTCCCCCTTTCTTTAAAAGTAAAAAAAAAACTTGAATTATGCAAACACACAGAAACCATTAAACTTCAGAAATTTAATATTAAAAAAAAGATTTATTTTATCTGGTTTATTGTGAAACAGGAAACGTTCTAATGGCTAATCTCTGTCGGTATCTCTATAATTCAAAAAAAAAAAAAAAAAAAAAAAAAAAAAAAAAAAGGAAAAAGGAAAAACAAGTTTATTTTTCTCGATTAAAGAAATCCGTTTGTCAGGAAACCAAAAGATCCCAAAAACTTTGGAATTTTGTAGCCCTCAAGTCACAGAATTATTACGAAATACATCAAACGATTTAAGTTAATCCCCGTTTCTATAACATAGAAATAGATAATTCAAGATTATTTGCATCACTGCATCCTCTTTCCCTCCTTCTTCTTCTTCTTACTCCGGCATAATCGGAGCTTGAAGCCCTATGACCCGGCGCCTACCCTTACCAAGCTTGAGAAAGTGAAGGTGGCTTTGTATAAGGTGTTAGGCGTTTCTACGTCATAACCCTTATGTATCCAGTGACGAGCTGGAAGACGAGTTCGCTCAAGTCTCTTTGACGGACAATGAGCGGGACCTAATATATTTAGGCACGGAATCTGAAAGGTGTAGGGTCTTCCGTTTATTATTCACATAAATATGAGATATAATTAATAGTGAACGGCAGTGGTAAAATCCGAACGAGATTTCAAGTCTGAGACGATACCGACTGGGCTTAGACTGACCCTCTTCTTTCGCTTTCCATACCGAAAGTCTGAACGTTTGGATGTAAAATCTTACAATAAGATCCCCCTACAACCCCTAAAAGCTTCATCAGGTTTCACAATAATGAACGCAATTAATTAGCTTAGGTACGTTTTCTGTGGGGATTCCGGCTTTAATGTAAATTTTGCATATACACAAATCGTTAGTAACTCGTATCTCTTAAGTATCGCTGACGTTTAAGAAAGTCAGCGATTTTCCAGAAAAAAAAAAGTTAGAAAACAACGCAATAATGTGTACAGTAGAGTGTCCCTTATTTTGCGAATTTTCGAATTTGAATGAGTGCACCCCTGAAATCGGTCCTCTCTGTGGCACGTATGAGTTCTAATTTTTTTCCGATTGTTTACTCGACGGGAAACCGCCCCGATTCGGGCTTCAAGGTCAGAAAGTTCCCATACGAGGGAAAAGATCAATAATTCTTTTTCCTTGAAAAAAAAAAAAAAAGTTTTCCTATCAGAAATTGCATAGATTACGAATCAGAACTCAATTTTTTTTATCTGGTCCGGTTTTCGAACTGAAGCCAAAATGAGCAAAAAATCCGCGTAAAGTGACAAAACATGATAAATCCTGATTTTTAGCTCCCGCTCAAAAACCGGAGGAAAAAATATGAGAGTTCAGATTTGTGATTTACGGAAAATTTCTGATTGTTGAAGAAAAAAAAAAATTATCGACTTTTCCCCTCTTATGGGAATTTCCGGATTTAAGTTGGGGCGGATTCCCATCGATTAAAAAATCTGAAAAAAATTAGAGTTCATATGTGACACAGAGGGTGTACTAATTCAAGTTCGAAAATTTACAGTGACCAGTTACAAGGTTTTTGGATGCATCGTTTGGCGAATTTTCCAGGCAATAATTAAATCAGCTACTTTCTAAAGTAAAAATTAAAAGAATCTAAAACCGAAAGCAAATAAGCCCCAAATCTTTTACTCTAAGAAAATATCATTGTTGACGCGTATTCGAAAGCACCCTGAATTTTCGCTTCGAATTTTTAACGACATCTATCATGTTTCAAAGTGGCAACTTTACGTTTTCTTTCACTGTCACTTCCGTTATTATTTCTATAACCTCTTATCATTTTTCAGAATTGATTGATTCGATCCTCCGAATTTTTCCCCGGTTTTCAATCAGCAAACGACATATTTAATTGAATAAAGTGTTTTCAAGAAAATATCTTTATACCAAAAAAAATGACAGGGAAAGAAAAGAATGGAAATAAACTATTTATGATCCCAAGCGATTTTCGATAAGTCGTTTCATTTGGAATGCTGTATGGGGCTTATGTGGCACCGGATCTCGGTTACGAAGGAATCTCACATCTCTCACGTGCCCTATGCGACATTCCGGGAGAAAACCTTGACGGAAATGTCACGTTTTCAGCCTTCCCATTCTTAGTCGCAAAAAAGGAAACGGGAAAAGGACGAAAACCTGAAATCAAATTTGGAGACGATCCAAAATTTTAAACTCGGGGAGCGCTTGTTCTCTTAAAAAAATGCAATCAATATTATGTGGGAGAAAAAAGAATTGGAATGCCGGAAATGTATCTAGGTATCAAAAAGAAAATGTCTTGAAAAGTTATTTAAAAAAAAAAAAAAAAAAAAAAAAAAGGGAAATCGTTTTTAACAAACGATATTTTTCAATCTCGCGGGGTAAAACGTATTTCGTCCCAGGGAACCGTCCGCTTTACAATTTAAAGTTTCAGCAAACTTATTCTCTCCACTCAATAAAATTTTTATTCGACGAGAGTATCCTCATAAGTTTTTTAAAATCGGTTTAACATTTTACTTTCTTTAAAAAAAAAAAAAAAAATTTCAATAGACTGCTTAATATTTTACGCTATGTGATTTTTTAAAAGAGAGATTACTGTTAAATAAAAGATGTAATAAAGTTTAGTTATGAGCTTTCGGTATGGGCGAATTGAGCTTTTAATTATTACTATACTTTTTTTTCATTTTTAGACTTTAGCATATATCTTATAGTTCAAGTATTAAGTTCGAGTATTCGATATATATCTACGGTAGCCTTTTAAGGTGAATAGTATAACTCAGGTAAGAAAATGGGTTTTAGTAAAATTGTCAGTTTAACTGATTTGTTGAACACGGTGGTCAACTAAATCATTATTAATCCATAAAAATATGGTAAAAATCCGACTTCACAGCTTTATTAGGGATCAATTAAATATCCAAAATCCGTTAAAACCAAAATCATGTCTGCTCGTCCTGACGAGATCAGAAGTTGAGCATATGCTTAACTTATGGTTAGAGTGGTGATACGGCTAGGCTGCATTTACTACCACTCTACCCATAAGTTACCATAAGCTCAACCCCTTATCTGATCAGGACGAACAGACATGATTTTGGTTTTAACAGACTTTCGATATTTAATTGATTCCTAGTGAAGCTGTGAAGTCAGATTTTTACCACACTTTTGTGGATTAATAAATGTCTGGATGATCCCCGTGTGATAGTAACTAACACCCGTACCTCAACTCATCTGTCCACCCACAATCATCCATCCTATTCCAGCTACTGTCTCAGATTTAAAGAAACTGCGATATCAATTACTACGTGGTTGAAACATATCATTTACAACTGGTACTTTGCAAAACAACAAAATCCCTTTTTCCTGCTTTCATTTCCGGGAATTTTTAACGAACTAAAAATAAACGTTACAAACTCATTTATATAAAATGATTTTGACTAATTAGCTTCCGTAAGATATGCTCAAATACTTTTCCAGGAAAAAAAAATTCACTGTGAAAGAATCATTTCAGTTCATTAACTAGGTAATTAATTCCATTTAATTTTATTCTAATCATAAGATCGAAATTACCTGATCCTTGTTTTGCATTTATTAAAAAAAAATAAAAATAGAGGTATAATTTTTCAAAGGATAAAAAAAGTATTCGTCGCTTTAAAGAATAGGCCTAAGTAAGCTTACATTATTTTGGAATTGTTATGGTTTTAAAACATTAGCACTGAAGTGACTAAATTCATTGTAAATTTACAATTATTTTTTTCCATCAAATAAAACTGTCTATAACATGTTGTTTGATTTGAAAAATGCGCTTAGTAAACGAAAACCAAAAGAAGTTCTGGATAAATTAACAAAAAAAGATCACAAGCAACGAAAAAGTCCTCATTAGTAAGAATGTTTGCCCTGAGCCAAACATACCGCTACAAAAAAGATCAGAACTTAAAATCGTGTTAGTTCTCGTTTTCCTCATAAAGAACTTTTCTTTCTGGTTTAAGATACTCTAAATCATTTTTGCGTTTATCTTGACCTCAAACAAGATTTTATATCAAAAATGTCAATTCGTAGGACTTGAATTCTCGAAAAAAAATAAGGAAAACCATGCTTGTAATTCTAATTCTAATTCTTACACTTCCAAGAGATGTAAAAAAATTTAAAAAAAGACAAAGCAAGTGAAATCCTCCTTTTCAAAGTTGCATCCATTGATTTTAAGTGAAAACTAAAAAAAAAAAAGTTAAATAAAAATAAATCTTATCCCCACACAAGAAATAAAAGTGCTCGATGATAATTGATTGGTAAAAAAATTCTTGAAATTTCACAAACGATTGATGCTTTGGCTACAAACCCGGGATTAATCAACAGAAGCAGAAATAATTTTTTTAATTAAACACGATTAATTTAGTTACATCGCAATTTGAAAAATTCTTTTCGCCCTTTACGACATTATAATAATATTTTTTTTCTGTTCGGGCTGAAAAAAAAATCAGTACTTGAGCTGTGAGCATTAAACAGAGAAATAAATGCTGGGAAAACACTTTTTTGATAAAACGCCGCAGAGGAAAAAGCAAAACGTGAAGACGAAGGATTTACCGTTATCGCTAATCTAGGCAAAGATAAACGGCTCGAAAAAAAAAGAGAGAGGAAAAATATCTTGGATGAACCCGACTCATAAATTATGCGGCGAAAAAAAAAAAACAGAACAGTTTTCGGCATGCTATTTAAACAGCAATTAATCGGATAAATTAATTTAGAAAATATAGGAAATTTAAAGAAAAAGGACTTTGCAAATTCCGATTCCTCCTCCTCTGTAGTAATGACGCGTAAACGCAAAACTTTATTGGGCGTCTCGGGAGGAAAAATGTAGCACTACGATGTGATTCCCGTCGGATTTCCCGTCGACATTTAATTGGATTCCAATATGCTACCGAATAAAATGACCACAAACTAAAATCGTTAATCCCCATGAGAAATGACAATAAAAAAACGATTTGTATGATTATTTTTTTTTCTTTGAGTATTCAAAGGGAAATTAAATTTTTGCTTTTTAAAACGAATAACGGAAGAAAAAAGAAAAAAAAATACGAACTAACCGAGATTTTTTTTTTAAATTTTAAATTAAAAAGACACTTATCACACGGAAACGGAAAAACATTCAACACAAAAGACAAACACAAACACACACACAAAACAGTAAAACAAAAGAGAGTTTGTGCATATTAAACAGGAGACAGCCAACGAGACACTAAGGATCAAACAAAACAGTAGAACACAATCGAAGGAGCCATGTTCGATCTCAAACTACGCAAGTCAAATTTCGTTCCATTTTAAAAACACATTTCCTACCGCTTTCTACAGCATGTCCGCATTTTCTTTCTTTAAATATTACGAAACCAATTACGCATTACTCATTTCCAGCTTCTTACAAACTCAATGAAGCAAAAAGATGATTAAAATGACGTTTTCCTCTCATAAAATCAATTGATGTCTTGATTTCCACCGAAAGCTTCATCTAAATAAAAAAAATCGTTAAGAAGTAGTGTTTTGAACTTACCTGCGCGACTTTTTCCCCCATGTTTGGAGTGTGAAGAGCACCCTGTAATAATTTGGCCGATCCATTGTCTTGCAGTGAATACTGAAAAGAAAGAAAAAGAAAATGAAATGAATTATGCAAAAGAAGCCCACGCTTTAAATATTAAAACAAGTCAGCAAAGAGAGCGTAACTTATCTAAAGACAAAGTCAGCAAAAAAGACTCCAAAGATTGGCAAACTTCCTTAAGGGCGTAAGAAAAAAAAACAATGAAAATTTTACAGGTAATATATTTTTTAAGTAATAAAAGTGATAATGTGTGCTAGCTAATCGTTTGTTTAATTGAGAGGTAAAATGTATTTTCTGTTAAGGAATGAAATTGCAAGAATATTTTTACACTTCACACGTAATTAGTGAAAATAAAATGCTTTTGAAATAAGTAAATTTGTTTGCATGCAATAGCTTTAAGTCCCTCTTTCAGTTTTACTTTGTAAATAACAACAACAAAAAAAAGAACTGTGCATAAATAATGCACACTATTTACCTAGATTAATTTAAATTCAATCAGTAATCTTCTTATCAAATTGAAGTCGATGTTCATTTCAAATTAAACAAAATAGCGCATATTTCATTATTTTATAATTCTAAATTATATCATGCAAATAAATATAAGTGATAACGTTATGACTTGTTCAACATACAAAAATTGTAGTCGGTTTTATCAAATACAGCATTATTTGTACAGAAATTAAAAGATGTACTAGCTACTGATACTGCACAGAGTCATAATTGTTCCGATTTGATTTTCTAAATATGAAGTAATTTACTCTTACGATAGTTAAAATTTGGACGGCAGTTCTATGTATTTTCAATTCTTATGTTGCGACCTTCGTGCATTATTTCTCTCTTGCAAACTACAGTGGCATTTTTCTAATACCTAACCTGCTTGCTTCGTTTAAAACATTGCATCAGATCAGTTTAAATTTTTAAAAAACGTTTGATGTTAAAGAAAAATGAGGGAAATTAGTGCACTTTCGCTTACAAGGCTTCCCTCAAATACTGCTAAATTACCAACATTGTACACTTTTCCAAAGTTCTTAGTTAAAAAAAATTATTCCAGCTGCATTAAAAGCTTGAGATTTCAAGTGCTCATATAAACAAAATTAAGTTCTGCAATTCTTGCATTTAGTTGATTATGTTTTGTCAAAACCGTTCTACTTTCTCAGTCGCACGATACCCGGCGTATGTCTATTAGGATTTCTTTCAAGTATTTCACAAATATTTGTATAGATTTTCCGATCAAGATTCTTTAAGTCTAAGGTTTCTTTCAATTTTTTAGATTAAAATATATTCCTAAAAAATTGTTTCTTCACGACGAAAAGCCCACCTCTCGACTTACTAGTTTTCAAAAATTAATTTTAAATATCATTCGACTGCAGCTTCGAAAACAAATCTCACCAAAAATTACCTTTAACAAGCTTAAGCACATAATTTAATCAAAAGTTACATAAAAGCAAAACATTTTCAAAACTCCGATTTCTCCGATTTCAGTTTCTTAATAATGAAGGTGTGAAAATATAAAACTGGCAGAAAAGCGCTTTTGCTTATATAATGCTCTTGATTCATTATGTTTTCACAATTCTCTTTGAGAAAAAGGAAAGATTTACATTTTTATAATTCGAAATTAAAATAAATTAATTCTGCTTTTACCAAAAATGATTTATTTCTTAAAGAGAGAAACCTTTTTCAGTCAATTAAATTAATCGTCTCGTCTCATTGACGGAGTTCAAACAATTCCCTAATGATAGATCTCCAAGAAAAAAATTTTTACTCTTAGACTTTTTAATCGATTTCTTTTTAAATTTAATTGTCGTTCGTTTGAATGATTGCTGTTTCTTTACCGAAAAATTACATCTAAGAAAAATAATCGCAGAACTGGAATTTTTCCACGACCATTTGAATAATTCATAAAAATAGCAGTAATAATAATGGTTTTAAAAAGTGGAAAATGATTTTTTCGGTCTTCAAGTATAAGCCTGCTTTGAAACGCCTGAGTGATTATTATATAGTAAATACACTAAAGGCTAGTTTAGACCAAAAGCCTTCATCCATAATGATTTTTAAAATAGAAAATATAATGATTACCTAACTAAATGGGCTTAAAAATCGTTGTCAATTTTGTTATACTTACGCCAATTTTTTCTATAATATTTTCATTAACAATTTCAATCGGTTTTAGCTAAAGTAAATATGCAGTTAACTTATCATGGTAAAGACTAGGTCAGTCATATTTATGTAATACATTTTTTACCCCATAAATTCTAAAATACAATCACGAAATATTTCAGTACAGTAAGATAATAAATTAATTTCAGTTATTTCTGCAATAATAGTATCAAATATTTGACCTATTCATTATCGACAAAATATTCTGAATATGAATATTATTTAAGCAACAAGAGCATATGATACTTATCCTATCAAAAAATCGAAATCTTATCTTCCTAAAACCATTTTTAATTTCACCGACTGACACCTTATAATAAATAATATTACAGCTAAACTTCTGAAAGTAATTTTTTTTTACGAAACTTCTCTAATAGCTTTTTGAAAATAAGAATACGTTTATAAAACGTTTATGTAACTAAAAAAATCTGGAGATATAATTTTAATAATCATTTAAAAAATGAATTTAAACTCCTGTAACTTCAAATAAAATATTTACATCGGACTAACTTTATATCTCTTACAAAAATATATGAATGCCATTCATAACTGGTTAGCCTCAACCATGCTAAACCTTACAGAAGTAATAATGATTATATTCAAATATCGGTTTTTATTTCAAATAAAATAAATCAATTTAAAAAAAACTAATCAATATTTTTCTTTTACAAAACGATTGTCCACATATCGAATTTAAAAAAATGTACTGCTTTTAGAGAAATCGAACTTTAATATAGAAAATAAATTATGTTTAACTGACCGTTCTCTAAGGGTCATTCTCATTTTACTTTGCACTTTTCGAACGAAAAATGTCCCAAGCAAAATGTAAACAGTAAATAGTACGAACTGGAAAACAATAACAAATAAATTCGTAACGTTTTGACATAAAAATAATTTTTTTCCGTGTTAAAAATAAGTTTAAAAAAATCGGGTGTCAAAAAACAAATAGAAACTAACATCATAATCCTTTGTGTAATTTTTTTTTTTTTTTAATTTAAATCTTTAGTGCTTTTTTAATCCTTTCTTTTTGCGTTACGAACTGGAATTTTAGCTTCAATTTTTTTTCAAAGCTGTGAAATATCGACTTTTTTAGTGTTCATTATAAAAATTGGTTAGTGTGTTAATAGAAGACTTATAAAAGAGTAAATATGTGCCCAGGTAAATTTTTTTTTTAAATTTTATGGCTAAAAAAATCGCGTTACGAATTGGAGTTACGAACCTGACAGATATCCCGGGACCGTCTTTAAAGCAGAAAAGTGAGCCCATTGAGCTATTGAAAATTTCAAATGGCGATTGATTTCAAGTAATGGTTTATATTTAAACGATAATTTGTAAAAATAAATGTTTAAAACGGCTTTTTTTCTTTAAATTTCAATTATTTAAGTGATCGGTCGAGGGCTAGGGACAGCCATTTTTGTTGTCCCGCAATACTTTTTATGTAAAAAGTCAAGCTTTAAAGGAAATTTATCCGTGTGTAAAAGTAATAATATGGTACAATACAACATTTTAAATGATTCAAGGCCGAAAAAATTGATGAGCTGCAAAAATTGTGGAAATAAGCAGCAGAAAAAAGCTCCGGACATTGTTTTGTAACTTTTTTTGAGAATGACCCCTAAACAAAACAAAACAAAAAAAAAATACTTCGACACGATTTTTCCGTTAAAAAGCAATCGAGAAAAAAAATCTAAAAACCAATTCAACTCATGAGTTTTTTAAAAGCCACAAGGCGCCAGAGATCGCAAACCAAGAAAATACAACAAAACGAAAACAATCGGTGGAATTTCCCTTCCTATTCCTCACCTTATGTCTCGATGTGTCTGGTCCCAATGAAGGAGATGTTCTTTCCTTCGAATGCGATCTATCCGAATGAGCATTTGTTCTGTATCTTTGTAAATCGGATTCGCTCGACGTATTCGGAAAACTTTTGCACGTATTTTTTGAAGCTGAAAAAAAAAAAAGAAATAAAACAAAAGAAAAATAAAGCTTGCTCAAAATATAATAATAAATCATTTTTGTACTATTATAATAATAAACATGTCATGGGAGTTAACCTAAGAAAGGTCTCGCTTTCCCTGTTGTTGCAAACAATGCATTTGACCTTTGGAAACCCCATGAAAACCGTTTTTATTAACCCATACTTTTATATTCGTGAAAATTCGGTTTTCCTTGATTTCCCACCGCTAAATATGCTGCCGATCGTCTTTTATTCACGTTAATAATCGATAAGAGTGTATAAATTATACGTACACATTGTAGCGCTCCTTATTGGTTGAGCAGATGAACTGTCTTTGTCAGAACTTCTTTGTCTTTTGGTAATTGTATCCAAACTAGTGGCGTGGGGGACTGGACGAATAATGGCTTGCGGGACCATGCTATTAGAGGTGCATTGTGATTTATCGTTGCTTTCGTCATTTTCGTAGGTCATACTGCTTTTCTGGGACACCTAAAACATAAATTTCCACATTGGAAAAAAATATTTTATGGTTTAACGAAAAAAAAGAAAATTCCAAGTAGCGTAGCGACGTTCTCTTAGCGCCAGTTTATGGGGCATTATTTTAGTGGCACCTTGGGGCGCTTATTCCAAATGCTTCTTTTGACGCTACGCCACTGTCTCCTCCCTTTATATTTACCACTTCCGGGGAGGCGATTGGCGCCAAAACTGAATTTAATGAAGGCACAGATGTAAGGCAACTCGGTAACGGTTGCACCAAAGATCTGGGTTTCATAAATGATCTCTGTGGTCGAATATTGCTTTGCTGCGAAATGTTTTTATCCTTTGTTCTTCCATCCTCAGACGTATCTAGGGATAGCCTTTCTCTATCGTCTTTAGACTCGCTTGGAATTTTAACTGGAACAAACAAAACGAAATATATTAACAAAAAAAGTTAAATTTCTATAACAAAATATACAATACTGGAAAAAAAAGAGCTGTCTGACTCCCATCACAAATCTCATGCGTTGGCACGACATATTTACATAAATATTAAATAAAGAAAATTACTTGACACAATTAGAGTACATATCCTACAAAACATACACGGGAAATAATCGAAATCATTTTAATTGAAGTTAAAAGATTACTTCCTAATATTTAAAACAAGAATTTTTTATTTTTCTTTTAACCATTTAAGAATAATTTCATCTGCATAGTTATTTTAGCTTTATAACGTGAAATTAGCGACCACGAAACTTTTAAAGGCTAATTACATTGCACTTATAGTTAATTACAGTAAATTAACTCGACTGAACATTAGCTTTTTAATTTACTACACATTTTACAGCTTTCCAGTTTCACTGATTAAAAAATGGGTCTAGCTTGTTAATTATCGAATCGTGCCATACAGGTCTTAATGATTAAATCCAATTTTGTTTTTTTAATTTTAATTATATTAGCAGTTTTGAAAATTTTGGAAACAAACCCACCTTGTTTTTAAAAAAAACATTATTATTTAGCTAATCGCTTCGGTGGTCTAACAATCGGTATATAATTCTTTAAACTTTTACAAAACTTTTTAAAAATTCCGTACAGGAATGATATCCAAAAATCGAATTAGGACATTTAATAAATAATCTCGGGATTAAGCTGCCACTGCCACCATCGCCTTCCTGCTTCCCTCAAACATCTTTTTTAAAATCTACAGTAGTTTTTTTCGTTTCTTTTTTATTCAGCTATAACATCAGTAATAAATTCTAATTTATCCTTAGCTCAGTTTGCGATTTAAGACAAAATTTATTTACTTATTCAAAATAATCCATCATTATTCATTAAGCAGCGACACGACAAGCAGCGTTTAGGTGGATACTTCTTAACAGATTTACATGAAGACAAAGATTTGGTACAAAATAAAAAATTAAAATTAAAATTTTGTTTAAGTAAAAACGAAAATCTGTATACATCTTTTAAGAAAAGGCTTCATGAAATACCGGAAGGAATGGCTCTTTAGTCTAACACTAGATTTAATGGGAAAAAATCAAATTTTAGGAATCTAACGAACTCCTTTGACTTTTTCTTGTATTATCGGTGCAAGTTTCAACTTGTTCCAAGGAAACAAAAACCAGGAAAACAAAATCAAAGTTTTTCGACCGCATTTTTTTTTTTAATTATTTTCCCACCGCACATATATTTTAGACAAGTTGAAACTTGCACTAAAAATTCCAGGATATACCAGAGGAGTTCTTTCGTTAGATACCTAAAATTTGGATTTTTTTCATCGTAAATCGAGTATTGGAGAAAACAGCCATTCTTTCCGGTATCCGTGAAGCCTCTTCTTAAAAAGAAGAGCTTTTGAATTTATTGCCCTCTTCCTACGAGAGCTTTAATATGTAAAGCGCAAAATAAATTTCCTAGAAAAGCTCCAATTATAAACTTTAATATTCTCGGTTTCCTTATTTTCGTTATCAACTGATTCCTTTGAAAACTTACCGAGATACCTGTCATCTTTATCCGCTTTTTGCTTATTAACAGAGTCCTCCTCGACGTCGACCCTTTGGTGTCCCTGAACAGTCCCTTGCGGTACTCCACTCCGATGGGATTTCTTACTTTCCAAAACCGGGCTCTCATCGAAATCATAGCTCTGCTTAGTTCTTTGTAAACGGCGACCATGACTCCTTTCTAAAAACAATGACAGGCATTAAATGTTAAAATCGAAGGGAAATTTTTAATAGTAATAATTTTAACAATAACCTTTTTTTATTTCCGCAGTATCAAGCGGTCTCACTGGTCCTCCGTTTGGTTCGATGAGAGCATCAGATTCAGCAATGCTACTTCTTAATGTTTCAGCACTGCATTCCGTGTCGACCGGCGTTTCAGTCGGAGAAAAATATCCCGGCAGCTTCAAATTCCGACCTCTTAACGGATTTTTAGATATGGTTTTTCGAAAGCTCTGCCTCGCTCTATCGACTGAAATCAGATAATATATAGGATAAGTAAAAGAGATATATTATTAAGTAGGTAATGCTTAGGGTGGCCCTTCCATAGCCATAGCTTCTAATAATGGCGCCCCCTAAAATATTCTCAAATAATTCAAAAATAACGTGTGCAAAAGTTTGGGGTCTCCACCTAAACGCGAAGTGGTGCCTGTAGCAACGTCATTTTTGCCATTTAAAATACATGGGTAATTTTCTTATTTTACTTTTTATTTTTCCTTAGTAAATAGCTAGTCGAAAAACCGGCAGCAGGTCCAAATTATTACTTATATACGTGCCTTTGAATCTAGGTACAAAAAACCGGTTCAACCTTTTCCGGTAAGTAAGGAGGGGCCTTCAAAATTTATGTAAAATTCAAAACACTGCTATTCCCCCTTATCTACGAAAAAAAGTTGCACGAGTTTTTAGTACCTAGGTTTAAAGGCATATATATAAGTAATCATTTGGACTAGCGGCCGATTTTTCGATTAGCTATTTACTGAGAAAAAAAAAAAGTAAAATAAGAACCTATGTATTTTAAATGGCCAAAATGACGTTGCTACAGGCACCACTTCTCGTTTTGGGTTAAGGCTCCAAATTTTGCACAAGTTATTTTTGAATTACAGTCAACCTCGGTTATAGCGGCCTCGGTTATAGTAGAATCTCGGTTATAGTGGAGAAACTCGTCCGGTCCCAGTCCCATTCCCTATATTGCAATGTTAAATGCCCTCGGTTATAGTGGACCGAGACCTCGGTTATAGTGGACAGCTTTTTAGAAATATTATTGATTTCAATGTGAATTTTTCGGCATAAACAACAGTTTTCAAGGATTTTTTTTTCTTTTTTCACGAATGAACATGTTGCATTACAATCAAAAAATGTTTTCTTTTTGCTTTTATTTGTTAGTTGAGCTTAAAATGTCGAAAAGAAAAGCATTTTCATTAGATGAAAAAATTAAAGTTTTAAACGAATTGAAAAATGGCGGTACTCAGGCGGAAATATCAAAAAAGTATGGTATTGCAACTTGTAAAACAGGCTCGAATTACAAATTTTTTCTTTAAAGTTGCAAGTGCTTAAATATACGATTGTAATTCACGCTTTTTTTCAATTACCACTTCATTTTACTTTTTTCATTTCTTTCTACCGAATTTTTTCGACCTCGGATATAGTGGACCTCGGCGGTTATAGTGGACTACATTTGGCCGGTCCCTTGAAATTCACTATAACCGAGGTTGACTGTATTTGGGAATTTTTTAGGGGGCGTTCCCATTAGAATTCCGTCATCGGCTATGGAAGGGCCACCCTAGTAATGCTCTAATATCGCTTGTGCTTATTTTAAAATCACAAAACTGCAATATAATAATTATACTAATGCATCAAGGTGCCTACTGAAAATCAGTTTCAAAATTTAAGGTTTTTCAAGGCTCGTTTTCGGGGAAAATCAAGGTTTTTGTCATAGGACTACGTCTTGGGACTCTGTTCTGGAGAAATCTGTCTGTCCGGGTGTCGGTCTGTTCGCGCCAAAAATTAACATTTAATTATTTTAATATTAAAATTTTAAGTTTGAAAATTTTAAATAAAATTTGACTATTTTTTTTTAACTTTTGGCCTTTTTTAGTAGTAAAATTAGACGAAATGAACGAAAGAAAGGACTTAGAAAATTTCTTGTATATTTTATTTAACTTTTTTTTAAATTTTCGTTGTTTTAAAGTAAAATTTACAAGAAATTTTCTAAAAAATTTACAAGAAATTTAAAGTTAAAATTTTATTTTAAAATAGACAACACGAACGAAAGCATGGACTTTGTCTGGCAAATTTTCAAGAAACTTAACTTTTACAAGAAACTTAAAAGTTGCTAAAGCAAGGACTTAAAAATTTCCTGAAATTTTATTAAACTTTCTTTTAATTTTCGCGTTTCTTTTAAATATTTTTTTTTTTAATATTTAAATTAGACTACATGAACAAAAACAAGAACTGTTCAATACATTTTTTAATTTTGTTCTTTTTCCTTTAGCCAAGAATATAAGCTAAAGCAACGTTTTATTTTTAAAATTTCAACTTCAAAGACTTTAATTAAAATTTTGACCAATTTTTTTCAACTTTTGACTTTTTTTTTATCAAAAATTTTATTTTTTTTCGTGCCAAGAAAAAAAAATTATTTTAAAAGGGTATTCCCTACCTAAAAAGGTGACTGGGTAAGAATAATAACTTTTAAATTTAAAAAAAAAATTCCAGGATGGAGTCTGGCTTTATAAGAAGAAATTAAACGAGGTAAAAAAAATTATATGAATAGGCCTAATTGAGAATGTTGATCTTCAGAAAACTGCGAAGTTCTCAAAAACCCGTTTTTGGGGTCTCAAGTGTACAAAAATTCACGTTTTCAAGGATTTTAAGGTTCTATTTCAAATTCAAGGCTAGTTCAAGGTTTCAAAAATTTTTAAGGTCGGTAGATACCCTGTAGAAGAACATTATCCGGCTTTAAAGTGTTTCGAAATATGCGCAATTTTATAGATTTTATGCGTAGTAAAACTGACCAATTTTTGAAACATTTTGAAACCGGATAACGTTTTTGCATCAATATTGCAATTTCGCGGATTTTATAAAATACGCACAAGCGAAAGCACTGCTTAAGCAAATAAAATGAAATTAAATCGAAAAAAAAGAGACGCATTCGGGAATAAAAACCGGGATTTTTACTCACATTTGCTGAGGGCAATAACTGGACTCTCATCATTTACGGGAGATGGTGTGATTGAAAGATCCTCGAAATTGATTATAAACAATGAAATGTCATCTACTTCGCTTTTCACCGGAGCAATAACTTCGCTGCATAGAAACCTGGACCCTGAAAAGAAAACGTACACATAAAGCAGATTAAAACTTTGTTAGGTGTTATATGTCCTCCTAGGGATAAATAAGCACCTTTAAAGTACCCGACAGACGAATTAAACGAAAATGTATGGTCAAACTTAGATTAGATTCGCTTTCGTTGTAAAATTTGAAGGAGCGCGGAACCCCCGCCTGACCGTTAAACATTAATTCAGGTCCTTGGGAGTGTGGGTGGGTGTGTTTGCCTTTTATCGATGTAAATCAAATTTTCTTATTATCAACAAATTCAATTAAGTGCTAAGATTTCCCCTGATTAAAATTGGATTATCCAATTTTGTAATCTCTTTAAATCCTCCTTCTGCTTTTATGCTCGAATGCTTTGTTCTACATTGGAGTATAATCATACTTGTCACATGGATCTACTTTATTTACTCAGTTCGAATTTTTATTTACCGCCTGGAAGCGACATCCGTACCATTTTTCAAAAAAAAAAAAAAAATCTTCGTTTTTGAATATGAAATTATTTTCTTTAAAGGATAGTTTACACGATATGATTTTTCAAAGCTGCATCTTGTTTTTTTGTATAGATTTCACTTCGGATTTCAAGTGAGAAAAAAACCAATTTTGTAGAACGTCTTTTAGAAAAAGTATCAAGTGGGAGTTGGCGCCGGAGTTAGCCTTCTGAAGGCTATTAAATTCAAATTCACAATGGAATGCTTTGGTTTACAAACAAAACATTATAAGTTCTTTCCCAGTTGGTACCTTTTTGACGTAGGACTACGTCATAGGGCTCGGTCCTGGGAAAATCTGTCTGTCCGGTGTCGGTCTGTTCGCACCAAAAATTTATATTTAATTATTTTAATATTAAAATTTTAAAAAATATTTTGACTATTTTTTTTTAACTTTTGGCCTTTTTTAGTAGTAAAATTTCAATCATGAGATGCGACGCGTCGTGCTTCTATCCTAGTTCACAGCTAGGAATTTTTCTCAGGTCAAAACTAGTGCGCTAGTCAGAAAATCAACGGTCACCACCCCTCGGAAGGCAATGGCAAACCACCGAGCGGTAACTGCCTAGTAAAATCTCTCAAAAATAGCCGTTCGGAACCGGCGTTAAACTGTAGGTCCCATATGCCTGTGAGCGCACGCACAGGTGTATGTGAGAGATCACCACGCTCGTAATCGAGTAAAGGACTAAAAAGAAGAAGAAGTAGTAAAATTGGTCGATTTGAACGAAAGCAAAGACTTCCAAAATTTCTTGCAAATTTTATTTAACTTTTTTTTTAAATTTTCGCTATTTTGTTAAAGTAAAATTTACAAGAAATTTTCTAAAAAAAATTTACAAGAAATTTAAGTTAAACTTTTATTTTAAAATTAGATGACATAAACGAAAGCAAGGACTAAGAAAATTTCTTGTAAATTTTTAGGAAACTTAACTTTTACAAGAAACTGAAAGAAACTGAAAGTTGCTAAAGCAATGACTTAAAAATTTCCGGAAATTTTACTTAACTTTTTTTAAATCTCCGCCGTTTTTTTTTTTTTTTTTTTTTTTTTTTTTTAATATAATTTTTTTAAATATTAAAATTCCACTACATGAACAAAAACAAGAACTTAGAAATTTTAAATTAAATGTTCACTACAATTTTTAATTTTCTCCTTATTCCTTTAGCCAAGAATATGAGCTAAAGCAATGTTTTAATTTTAAAATTTCAACTTTGAAGACTTTAATTAAAATTTTGACTTAATTTTTTTCAACATTTGACCTTTTTTATAAAAAATTTTAAGGGTGCAAATTCACTATGAAAAGTTGGACCAACATGTTGCTCCAACTTTTTAATGTTAATTTGCACCCTAAGTTTTTTTTGTGCCAGGAAAAAAAAATATATTTTAATCGAAAAATTCGAATTTTTTGACCAAAACGAGCAAAAAAAAAAAAAAAAAAAAAAAAAAAAAAAAAAAAAAAAAAATGCCTTAAAATTTTTAAATTGTTTCATTGTTTAAATTTAGCGACGTTAGGACAGTACCCGAAAGACGTAGTCCTCGTAGGGATATGCCTCCACATCCCAGTCAGATTTTTTAGATTTAAGTACACATTTTTAGATTTAAAAAATGAAGCATAAATTTACAAATAAGTAAATCATTTGCTCAGTCTAGATAAGTACTATTTAGATAATTTAAAAATTATTTTATCATGGCTGATACGTCATCTTTTTTTCTTTTTTCTTCATAAAGCCTTGCCCAGAAAAAAACCACGTCTTAACCATTTTTTTTAAGACGTGTCGGATGACGTTCTTTTTGAATCGATTTTCAAGATAATTTGAGGTTTATTTGACTCTTTTTAGAAGAAAAAAAAACGTCACCTGAGGCCGAATAAGTCGAATTGGCCTAATGATGTTATATGACGACACTCTTAATAAGACGTTGTTTTGTTTTCTAGGTTAAATACTAGCTCGGTCCAGTTACTAAAATACTAGTCGGTACTAGTTTTCTAAAATCGGTATTGGGCAAAAAAAGCCCCCACAAGAATCAATGCCAGGCAAAACAGCTGTGTTAATATCTTTAACTCGGGCCATTATGCGTTAGGCCATAATTCGAGTTTCGAATATCGGAGAAATAATAAAGAAGTTTTAATGAAAGAAGACTAACCAACCAGACAGTCTTTTTTGTTTTATTGGAACTCGAATGGACTGTTTAAGGTTTAGTTTTATCGATCGCATTATTATAGTAAACAAAAATTTCGAAATAACATATTAAAATTTAACAAATTTAACCCCCCTCCCTGTCAATATTTCTCGATTTTTTCCCCCCATATCGATCAAACTCCTAAAGAAAAAGAAAAAAAGCATTATAAGGCTATTTAATAATTTGCCTCTTACATGATAAAACAAAAACTATTTTTCCTTGGCATTCCTCATAAATATTTCAGTGATATTTACCCAAAACATTTCAATATTTTTCAAGTCACGTTCTCCTGCTATATTTGTGCAATTTATCTCGTCTTTCCCAGCTAGAGCATAAAAAAAGATGGAGAGATTTTTTTCCTTTGCGGTTTAATCCCATTGAATTTTAACACATGTTTTTAAAGACAGCCCCTGCTTTTTAAAATGCAGGATGTGTTGGTCAATATGTCATTCATTAAGAATACGTCAGGTGTTTTCAATCCGCGGTTTTTTTTTTTTTTTTTTGTTATAAATAATCGAGATTAACACAGATTCATTCGGAAACCTTTGCCAAATGATCGAAAATCAATTGAAAATCAAAATTGAGGAAATTTTCTTGCCCCTTGAGGGGATATTTTATGTTTGATACGCATTATTCCTTAACTAAAATCTTTTCCATTATCAGGGATTCTCATAAACAAACTGTCAATCTTAAATAAAGATATAAAAATGTCGTCGAAATATAAAATAAAAAAAAAGGGAAAAATTAAGAAGATTGACGAAAGAAGAGGGAGAGTATAAGAGGAGAAAATAGAAGGAACTTGAGACTTCAATTATTAGGAGAGCCGAGATGAGGATAACTCGACAATGTCTCGAGATATTCAAATCCTAAACGCTTTCCTCTTGAGTTAAATTTTTTTTTCCATTTTTTTTTTAAGAAAAGGATTAAACAAAATATTTTCCTTACTTATCTTGACTATGTATGTTAAAATTTAATCGATCTTACAAAGTACAACCAAAATGCATAATTTCCCTGTTAGCTATTGAATCCAACGCCACAAAAGGGGTTTTATTTGTAAAATGTTAAAAATAAATAAATAAAATAAACTCATATTTTTTTTCCGTGATAAGCTAGTCAAATTTGGATGGTTATGCCTTTAAACTTGACCTTTCTTTTATTTCTGTTGGTGGGATCGGCTCTTAGTTGTAATTTTTCCTAATGGTTATTATTAGACCGTCCCTTATTTTGCGAACTTTGGAATTCTTTCGGTCTTACCCCTAATTGTTTTCCATTCAGATTAAAAAGAAAACCTGTAAAATTTTAGCGCCCTACGATAATTCTAAACCGTGCCGCATGAACCCCCCGTTTTAACCGAATAAGTTAAATAGGGCCAAGTTTCACTGGTCGGATCCTTGCATTGTCCGTTTTCTAGAATTAACAAAAATATTGTTCTTTACGTATTTTGATCTCAAATCTGCAATCGAAATTTTAATAGCTTTTACCGTTTTTAAATTATTAAAGTGCTAATTTTTTGGCTAAAATTTTGATCAACTAAACTTTAATTTAATTCTTAAAAAATTCTAAAGTTGGTATCCGGTCCTATAATACATCTTTTCTGGGCAATTTTCGATGTTGAATCACCTAAGAGCACTTAAAATCGTCCATCTACTTTTTTTTATATTACAGTATAAACCGAAAGTCAAAAAATTCGGATATTTTTCTTTAATTTTCATAAAAACTATGATTTTTTCAAAAATAAAGTATTAGAAGATTTTCGCTCTCAGCTCTAAATTCAGTGTCGAAAATTGCTCAGAAAAGAATTCCAAAGTTTGCAAAATAAGGGACGGTCTAATAAATATTATAAAATATGATTTTTACCGTTTTTCACCTTTTTCACTCACTGATAGATATCGTCAGACAGAATCCCCCCCTCTCAACCATATTACTTATTTCCGCCCAAACACTGTAAATCACTAATTTTAGCCTAAGCAGACCCTGCTAACATTGGGAATATTTGGGAAATATTTTGAAATATCTCAAAAATACTCTAAATTTCAGCAATGCGTACATGTAATGTTCATAACATATTGCAATATTGCAATGAAATCTAAATTTTCTGATATTTTCTGATTATCGTTACATTTTTTGCCGATAATAAAAGCCGGAATATCCTTTAAATATCTATACAATTAGTGATGCGCACAAGATATTGTACAAGACTCGACTGAAATTTCGTTTCTGGATGTGTATTACCTTGAATATTGCAAAACCGAGCGAGTCTTGTTTTGAGTCTTGTACAATATTTCTTGTTTTAAAACAATATTTCTTGGACAATACAAGACTTACTTATTTTGAGATGCTTAATGTCATATGCCCAGAAACAAAATTTGAGCCTAAGTCTTGTTTAAAAGTCTTGTCGAGACAGTCTTGGTCTTGTGCGAATCACTATATACAATAATTTTGGTATTTACGGGATGACATAGGGACCGTTGAAGTATTACGTAAGACCGAATGAAGGGGTAGGGGGTGCAAGAAATTCTTACGATTTCTTACATGGGGGACGGGGGCTCCGGAAAATCTTACGTAAGAATTTTCATTATTATTTATTTTTCAAAAAAATTCCAATTTAAATAAAAAATAAACAATGGACACCCCTCCATTTGCCTTCTCCTTATAAAAAAAAAAAAAAAAAAAAAAAAAAAAAATTACTTAAATTTTAAGAAAATTTTTTTCTAAAATTCTGTAAGACATTTTTTAAAATTGGCGTTAAAGAAAAAAAACGGGGGGTCGGCGAAAATCTTACGTAAGTTAAAAGGGGGGTCAAAGAAATTTTAACAAATCTTACGACAATGGGGGGGTTCGGAAAGCCCGAAAAAAAGTCTTACGTAATACTTGAATGCTCCCACAGGAATTTTTCTAGTATATTACAGGGACGTAAATTGGCCATTTTACAATATCCATGGAATATTACAAAAAGTATAAAATGCTGTAGTTCTCTTTAGGCCCAATTTCCGCCAAAAAAAAACTTTTAAACGCACAATTTTCCGTTATGAAAAAAAGCTCTTGTCGCACTAAAATCAGAAAAGAATATAAAAGATATACTACTGCGACATTGTTCACAAATATGAAGTATACCGCCTGAAAAACAAACTAAATAAATAAATAAATCTCAAGTAAATAAAAATAAATAAATACGCACCACAAAAATAATTCCTGCTATGCAGTGCCCGGTTTAATTAGTCAAAAAATAAAAAATACAACACGGCAAGCATGGCTGCACGATTTTCAAGTTACGTCATCAAATCTCCCGAAAAAAAAAGCGTCGAAGAGGCAATAACGTCACCTCGGACTTGTCAATCCAATAGAAAACCACTGGAAGTTTGCCAGCAAAAAACAAGAACAATCGGGAGATTAATGAAAATTAAATAACGTTTAATATTCATGACCATGGACCCCAATTGTAAAATATAAAAAATAAAAAAAACATAATTTTGGCGGAATATTTTTTTGATAGTTCCTCCGTCTCATTTTTTTTGCAAAATCGTGGTAAAAGGGTATCGACCTTTGACCCCGGGAAAATCGCGCCTACGAATTTTAGTGGGTTAAACTCGAAAGGCAGCATGTTTGTACAACGTGTGCCGAGAGGTCAATGACGTCGGCAAGATTCTGACGTCATTGTTGTTCCCGGGGAGAGAACTCGTGGATCCTAGTGACGTCATTTTCTCTCCCCTCTTACGGTTTCTCCAACATTTCGACCTCATCCGTAAAGCTCCTCTTAATATTTTATTAACGTTATTGCAACAAATATCGTAAAATCTTTTTTTTTTTTTCTCCCAAAAATCAAGAAAGCCCATCTGCAAAAATACAAAAAATTCATTGTTTTGTTGACTCTTTTCGGACGAAATGAGGAATCTTTTGATATTGAACTTCGCATTTCGTTTTTATTGCCTTTTTTTTTTTTATCGGACCCGAACTCTTCGGATATTGAAGATCAAAATCGATACGGCAGAATATTGATAAAAATCTTCTTTCATTACTTTGTCAAATAAAAAAAATTCCGTTTTTTGATTGCTTCGTCGTATCTCAGCAGTTTCATATAGTTTTTTTTTTATAAAAATCGGTCGGCTCTTTTGAAAAACTAATAAGACAGACGACAAGAGACCCAGAGAACAAGAATTTTCCTGACGAACCCTAGGACTCTACGTGGAAGCAAAATATACTGTGAAATAAACCCATCTAAATTTTACATCTCTCGCAAGGCAGTATCGGCTGGTGAAAGCTGTGACGTCACGAAAAAAAGAACCCCGTGTAGCTTCAAGAACAAAAGCCTGAAAATAAAGAGATTGAAAACGAGGTTCCAGATTCTACTTCCTTTTTCCGGTGTTCACAGTTATTTTATCATAATACTTTTTATATTTTCTTAAAAATTTTACAGATCTATGTATTTTAACGCATTAGTGCTTATTTTCAAAATATTTTTTATACGATATTACTAACATCGTTTTGCAACAAAGGGATTGGAAATCAGACATGTCTGGAGGATACAAAAATTTGTTTACGGAAGAGAGGATGCAAAAATGTTTTAAGTCGACGGGAAACCATTTCCCTAAGGGACGGGGGCAAAGCCGGAACCTTAAAAAAATTTCATTTAGACTTTTTTTAAAGTAATAATCCCCTCAAAAAACCGGACATTCTGTGTAATCTACCGAAATTAAGAGAAATAAAACAACCAGAATTGTAATTCTTTCATCTCGGCAAAAGCTAGAAAAAACTCATCCGTCTTTTTTTTTTTTCTTTTGTACAGCAATTATTTATGTTCCTCGTTAATTTTTTCATCCTCCTTCGTTTTCTTATTTTATACTCTTTTTCCGCTATTTAATCCGTTTACTTTTTCGGCCTTTTTTTTCCGAACACCTTTTTGCTTTTTTTATTTCTTCATCTTCTCCTTATTACTTCTTTTTCCCCCTTTGCTTTATACTGCAACTTTTGATGTATCCTCCTTCCTCTGCTTTCTCATTTTCCCTGATCCCTTTAAAGATAGAAAAGAAAAATTTCTCTAAAATTTTCTTTAAATTGATGTCTTTAGCTTTCCATCACCCATTCATCTCCTTTATATATTTTTATTTTTTTTTATTTTAGGTTTCCCTCTTTTTTTACGATCACGGTTGTTGCTAAACTTTTCTTTCTTTATGCTGTACTACTGTTCCTTTTTTTTTTTGTGTCGGAATGTTTTTCTTTTTAGTTATCTTTATCTTGTCTTTGTTACAGTGCTTTACCACAAAAAATTTTTATGAATTTTCAGTATCTTATTTCCTTTGTTTTTATCAGAATTTTCTTGCAATTTTGTGCCAACGACTTTATTGTTCAATAAGTGTTTTCAAGTAAACGGCAGAAGCAGAAGCAGTAAAAAAGGCCGCGCCCAATTTAAATACCCTAACAGGGGGTTACTTTTGGCACTTTTATTTTTCAGAAGCACTTGAAAACGGCTAAGAATTTTTTCAAAAATTAAACTTATCCTAAGATATTGATTATTTTCGAGTGTTACGTTCAAACCTAATTGCCTAAACACAAACTGGTTTTATAATAAAAATAGGAAAAAAAAATTAAGAAATCACGCAACCTAAAATACTAAGATGCATTCTGCTGCATTTACCAGTCAAATTGAAATTAAATTGCTTTTCGCCCTTGCCCTATATAGTCCCTTAAACAATCATCCTGATTTCACTCAAAATTAAACTATTAGAAGTCAAAAAAATTGAAATGAAAAAAAATTACGATCAAAAAGGTTACTTTTTACAGGTATTTCAGTAAAAGTATTTTTACAGATATTTTGTAAAAAGTACTTGTTGCAACACCGGCGTTGAATTCAATGGCGATGTCTTATATGTGCTAGATAATAGAAAGAGGACACCAAATTTACAAATTACCGCAATAGCTCCCAAATCCACAATGAATCCACAACGAACGTTTCCAAGGTTTTAATTACGTTTTTACTACTTTTACTAATTTTTTTAAATAAATAGCGATAGTCATTAACAGAACATCTAAAAAGGTGCAAATCGTTTTATTAAGACATTTTCCATTTACAGAAGTCAATAATTTGTCATATCTTCTTCAATTATTAAAAATATTCACATATAAACATGATTGTAAAAAGTAACCCCGTTTTCGTTAAAACTACACCTTTTGTAAAATCGAGTTTTTATTCGTGTTAGAACAAGTATAGATATTATAACAGGGTATCAAATTAAAGCTGAAGAACGCCTCTTAACGTTGGTATAAACAGATATGAATTTTGCTCTAGGTTTTCCATCTGTTTTTAGAAAAAAAGTGAAAAAGTGTAAAAAGTAGCCCCCTGTTAAATCTGAGTTCCCCCTGAGTTTAAATCTCATTTCCAAAAATTTTAGGAAATATAAATTACTCAAAAGTTTTCTTTTAAATGTGAATGCAATTACTTCTAAGCGATTGCACAAAACGGAAAACTATAAGGTAGTACAAAAACAAAAAATTGTAGTCATCGGGCATAAGAAAATCTCATTCTGAAAACCATCATCATTTTTCGAAGAATCAGACGCACGAGAAAATCATCACCATATTCTGCCCAGAGCAATCGATAGATAATAGAAAGAGGACACCAAATTTACAAATTACCGCAATAGCTCCAAACCGTCATCTAGTGCTCCGGCTTGCGGTTGATAAAACGGATATTCTTGTTGACATAAACTTTCCACGTAAGGAAATTTTGAAGTACAAAGCTTTCTACTACCCGCATTTCAATGTCTACATCAAGTTATGTCATTCTTACTTAAAAACTTGGAAAATTCAGCAGATTTTTTGAGAGAACTTTATTGAAATCTGAATGAAATATGATCCAGGGTCTGATCTGGCATGAATTTTATAATGTAGCAACCCTGCAGCGTTCTATTTAGATATCCAGCCATATATAAAACACGAGATGATATTTGTAAATAAAAAAGGTTATACCGATCTCTGATATCTACATCTCTCCAATGAAATATAATATATATCGGAAAAAACTAGAACTTCCATATTTCAATTTTTGTGTTTTTGTCATTCCGAAACAAGGATGTAGGAGATGAGGTTACTACAAATTGCAAATCAGTTATTTGACCTTTTTTTTTTTGACGTAGGACTACGTCCTATGGCTCGGTCCTGGCGAAATCTGTCTGTCCGGGTGTCGGTCTGCTCGCACCCCAAAAATTAATACTATTTCATTAAGCTTGCTTTAATATTAAAATTTTAACTTTAAAGACTTTAATTAAAATTTTGACGGATTTATTTTTTCAACTTTGGATCTTTTCTATCAAAAATTTTAACTCTTTTTCGAGCCAGGAAAAAAAAATATTTTAATCAAAAAGTTTTAGACCAAAACGAGCGAAAAAAATGCCTTTAAGTTTTTAAATCGTTTCATTGTTTAAATTTAGCAATGCTAGGACAGTAACCCAAAGGCGTAGCGCTGCGTATGGAAATGCCCCCATGTCCCAGTCTGATTTTTTTATTAAGACTCGGTTACGTGTTCCAGTCATTTCTACCAGAAGCAACTGCATTTTTTATAGCAATTAAAAATGCAAATATAGAATTTTAAAACTTTCGCTCCCTTAAAAGTTTTTAAATAAATAAATAAAAAATCATATTGGAATATGGGGGTATATCCCTACGTAGGACTACGTCTATGGGGTCTAAATATTGCTAAAACGATGAAACTATTTAAAATTTCAAGGCATTTTTTTGTCCATTTTTGGTCAAAAAATTCGAATTTTTTCATAAAAATATAATTTTTTTTCCTGGCACGAAAAAAACTTAAAATCCACTCTTCGAAGTGCCTCTTAAAAACTTCTCCACAAATCCACTCTTCGAGTGCCTCTGGTGTATTCTTTTACTGAACATCTTCCCGGTTCCCTCTTTATGATCCATATACCGATAACCCCAACTGAGAGAATTACACCCCCCTGCCTTAAAAGCAGTTTTTGGTTTGTTGGAAAAATTAAAAACTTAAAATTTTCGATAAAAAAGGTCAAAAGTTGAAAAACATTAGTCAAAATTTCAATTAGAATTAGAGTCTTCAAAGTTAAAATTTTAATATTAAAACATTACTTTAGCTCATATTCTTGGCTTCTTAAAATGATTATTAATTTTTGGACACAAAAAACCATCGATTATCAATAAAATTTGTGACTAAAGAAGTTTCATTTCAAAAATTGTCAATAATTCGACGGTTTTTTCCCCAAAAAAATGGCCGGGTGGGCAAAATGGATATTTGGCCTACATTAAATCCCATAATTTCCATGAATTGTGCAATGCCTCTAACCCCTATAAATCTCGAAATAAAACTACAAAAAAAACCTCTTTAAAAATGCTACCTACGGCCTACGGGCATTATTTTCTTTTTTTATTCCGAAACTCTTTAGGAGGCAAACATTTTTAAATTCCATATTTTCATTTTCAGGAGACCCCCTTTATGCGGCATTTGCTATATTTTGATGCAAAAGCTCAATATTACCCCCCCTTTAAACTCGCGATTACCTATTCGTTTCCCATCGACGTATCTTTCAATTTTGCATTTCAACACTGTTAAACAATATTTACTCGAAATGCCAGTTTTATTTAAGATTAAATTTTCCCCATAACAAAACGATGGAAATATTCCTCTTAAGTTCAATATCACCAAAAATGTTTACACAAAAAAGAAAAGTTGAAACGTATAAAGCTAATATACGAAAGAAAAAAACAAACCAAACGAATTTTGTAAAAAAACACCGGTTGGCAATGTGTCAATTATCCACGCGTATGAACATCTTTATACACTTGAGGTAGGAGACAAATATTTTTTTTTTCTTGCTCATTTTCCTCTTTTATTTTTCTTTTAATTAACCTCGGAAATAAATCGTTTTAAAACAAGCATGTACGCCGCCGCCGTCGTCGTCGTCGCCATCATCATCATCATCATCATCATAATTATCGTCAACACTATCCTCATTTTCCTTCTTTTCTCATTCCTTTAAAATATTAAATGCGATATAGCAATTACACGCTACTGTTCTCGTTATCCTCCAGTTCACAAAAACGTCCCTTTTTTACTCGTTTACACTTTTCACTGATTAATTATTCACAAAAATTTCTTTGTTAGCAATTTTTTCACATTTAAGGGTCTATTTAGGACATTCATACCTTACAATTTCGTTTAAGTTTCAACTCTGATTTCGCGAATCTTCAAAGAAAAAAACTGAAACAAAACATCAGGCGAAAGTATGTATAGTTTAACTAAGTTTTTCTGAGTGAAAAATAAAGTACTGAACAGTAAAAATTCATGGGACGTGTCTAAAGGTCAAGAAACGAATATATCCATATATATCTTCTTGCTAGAATGGATCAAATTACACGCATACGATATAGAGTAATGTATTTTTTTGACATAACGTATTATGAAACTGTGAATAAATATGTCAGGTCAAGACACGGATTCCAAGAATGCCTTGAAGAACAACTACTTTCCTCACGGCCGTATAGACAGGTCCGGAAACTCCTATTCCTAATACATAGGAGATCTTGTCCCACTTAACTACGCAAAAATTAGTTTTTCCTTTCCACCACCGTAGGCGCTACTTGTACGCGAGACGCTTTTTGATTGGTCGTTGAGATTTGTAAACAACGATGGCGGCATGGTCCCAACTTACAAACTTAGACATGTTGCGTCTCTGAAGATCACAGCGCCATCCATGGCCCATTTTAGAACTAAAATGTGAGTAGTTAAGGTTAAAGTTAATAGTTTCCGGACCTGTCTCAACGGCCTTGCTAGATTCATTCAAAACTAAAATACAACGATCCTAAAAATACGCAGAAACATGCACAGTTTTACGCACGTATTTCCAACGAACGGAAACCTTAAAGCTATCAGATCACGATCGCGCACTTTCTGAGTTCACCTGTGATGTTATAGTGGAAGTTGAGTAGTATATTTCCTTGCTCAACAAAAAGTCGAGATTTAGATTTGTAGCTGTGAAACATAGTTTTTATTTCAAGTTCAATGATTATTTAAAGCTGCTTGCATTATGATTTGACAGCGGCCATATTGATTTTTTAAGTCGCTTTTTAAGAGCTAGACCATAAATATTTACTTTTAGGGGTCTCTTTTTACAGACCTTAAAAGTACTACTTTAGCGCCAGAAAACGGACGTTAAAAGTACTACTTTACCCTCTCATAGAATAAAAACTCGTTTTAAGTCAATGAAAAGTCAGTATAAAATGGAGATTCAATATCATTTTTTCTAATCCATTTTTCCTTAAAAAAAAAAAAAAAAAAAAAAAAAAAAAAAAAAAAAATAAAGTCTAAAAATTTTGGTTCCAAAAATCGTTTTCCTATATATATATTTTTTTTTTCTAATTTTTAATTTTCCTGAAAAATCTTGATTTCTAAAATAAAATTTTTTAAAAACTTTTCAGGAATTTTAGGAAAATTAGCGAAAATTTTCATTTAAAAAACTTTAATTTCAGGAATCAAAAAATTTTAAGAAAATTAAAAATTAGGAAAAAAGAAACGATTAGTTAAATTTTAAGAAACAAAATTTTTAGGAAAAATGGATTAGAATTTATTTTTTTTAGGAAAAACAGATAAGGAAAAATGGTCGGGAACGTGAAATGGAACGTTTTGCTAACACATTTTTTATTATGAAAATTTTTCTACTGCAATTTTTTTTTCTCAGATGCCCAGACAAAACGGATCCTGGAATACACGTGTATTCCACAATGGAAAATTGGTGGAAATTCCACGAGTATTCCACTTGGATCATAAGACATTTTCCATCACTTTCGCACAATTTTTCCACAAAAAATGATGGTCCACCACTTGATCAAAAAAAAGTGATGGAAAAATGTTGAGGAAAAATGGTGGAAAAAGTCTTACAATCTAGGGGGAATACTTGTTGAGTTAAAATTGTCATTGTCAGCCCCTCTTAATTTTTTTTCCTTCTTGTTCTTGTTCTTCTTCTTCTATACAACAACAGTTTTGGAAATCGTGAAGTACAGAAGGATCTACCAAAAATTCAGGTGGACTCCACCGAAAATTCCACATGGAATGCACAATTTTTCAACAAAATTTTTTTTGCCTGGGTATGTTCAAACTTGCACTACGAAATCATAGGCAAGAGGTGTTGACTTAAAATTTTCATTGTTAGCCCTTCTTAAGTTTTTTTTTTTTTTTTTACAAAACAAGTTTGTTGCGGAATCTACCAAACCTTCCGAAACCTCGTTTTAGAATCTACCATATTGATAACACCCTATTGGGAGGCACGCAACATCTCGCACTAAAAAATCTTCTCCGTTAAAAATGTTAAAATGACATTACCGGAGGTTCATTTTCATAGAAATGAGTCTGGTTTAACGATTTCCTTAATTTCCCGAGATTCCTATTGGAGTAGAGCTTAATAGCCCTTTCACTGCGGTTATTGGAGATTTATTCGAATATATGGCATCATTCAAATATTATTAAGCAGGTTAAGGCAGAAGGAGGTCTCGAGAAATCTTATCCCCATGTGAAATCTCCATAGCAGGAAATATATTTTCGCTTATTACGGGGCAAAAGAGGGAGAGAGAGCGTTTCAGTTTATGTTCACGTAAACACTTGACTTACGTAAAAACACTTTTTTTTTTCATCTCGTTTGTTCTTTTTCCGGCATGAAATTCCCGGGCCAAATTTCGGTCTCCAAGATTGAAGCCAGGGAGCTCCAGTCAGTTGCTCCCTTACTGTTACTAGTGTATAATTTTTTTCAAAAAACAAAGCCGTCTAACACAGGGAGACATTTTGACTTTTGAATCTATTAAAAATAAAATTTAAATTGGTCAACTCCGTTTTCTGATTCCTTCGCTCCCAGGGTTGTGATGACTTTTTTTTTTTTTTTTCCAAAACTAGATGTTTTAAAAATTTTCGATGAGAGGTGGCCATTTTTTCGTTCCAACTAATTTTCAGTTGACTTCGTTTTTTCCGGAACCAATCGAAGAACAATGGGGATCGTACAAAAAATACGTAAAAACTTAACAGGGGAGGAGGGGTTGATGGAATGCTTACGGCTGCTTACGGAGGGGGGGTACTTCATGTCTTACGTATGATTTGAAATTTTAAAAATTGGCCATAAAAAAATCTTATTAAGTAATTTCTGATTTTGTTCACTGATTTTTGACATTATTTTACTGATTCCGGACTTTTTAAAAAATCGATTTCACTGTTCTCTTTTTGACGCTTAATCTTATTTCAGAAAAGATAAAGATAAAGGAAGTGAACAATAATTTTTTTGAAAGTTAAAAAAAAAAATAAAGTTAAAATCTCTTTTTTGCAAATTAATAAGAAGAAAAAAAGAATAATTAAAAAAATCTTACGTAATATCAGGGAGGGAGGGGGCCTACCGTTTGTTACGTTTGCTTATACCCAGGGAGGGGGGGGGGGACAAAATAAGCAAAAAAAATGCTTACATAATACTTGTATCATCCCATGCAGAACAAAAAAACTCAGTGACAAGCATCTCATTCATTTTAAAATTAATAAAACGTCATTTTTTACTTTTCTTTTACCATTTAAAATACGGTTCTTTCCCAGAAAAAATACGGTTTCTTACGGAAGAAACAAACAAAAATCCATTTGCGTATTTCCTATGATTTATTTCTGCTGAATTCTGTTACAGTGAATTAATCAAGACCATTGTTGCTACACCATTACTCAGACCTATTGCACAACAAATGTATAACAAAATAAACAAATGTAAAGATACCTATCGGTGCTAACATTTAAAAAAATTAGAGATCCTGAGCTCGGGAAGACAGCGGGACCCGTGGGGTCGCCCATAAGCTACGTTAGCATGTTAGGGGGGGAGGGGGTATTCAAAATGCTAACTTTTGATAACAAGGGGTTTTTACATATCTAATGTTAGCATTTGTCTTATGTAATGAACGTGCAAAAATGAAAATAATTAAAAATTTTTAAGTCATGTAATCTAACTCACTTAAAAAAAAAAAAAAAAAAAACTTTCAGTTAAGTTGCTCAAAGTTAAAAAAAAAAACCTTTTCTTGCAAGATTTAAGATCCAAAGAGTTCTAGATTTTTTTAATGTTTTAATATTACTTTTTAAAAAAAATTTATAGGGAGATAGGCAAAATCTAACGTAATTTTAGGGGGGTTCCAGAATGCTAACCGTTGCTAACAAGGGGGAGGAGGGGGTCAAAAATGGGAAAAATAATGCTAACGTAATTTATGGACTATTTCCATTAACTTTCAGCTCTAGGTTTTTTCAAGTAAGAGATCAAATGGGAACAAATCCAGTGTACTATATGAAAGAAAATTAAATACAAAAGCTACTATTTAGCGTCGTTCCCGGTAAAATACAATGTCCAGGCCTAGCCAACTTCACCGACATCACGAGTATCACATGAACGCTTCCTTAATTCTAAATTATTTCTTAATTGGACTGTTATATCCGAAATTCCTGGGCAACTATTTAAACGAAAAAATTCAATTCGAAAATCTGTTACTTTTCACTTTCTTTCAAATATCGGAAATCTGACATTATTTTCCGTCACATGTCAATACGTCTGGATGTCTGTCTGCTTAACTCACGGTCGATCTTTCCTTTTTGTCATTCGCGCTTTTATCTGAATTTTACATTATTAATTTGTTTTCCGTACTTTATTTTTTTTTCTTCGAATTTTGATCTGCAACTTTTTTTTTCTTATTAGGATATTATTTTTCGGATTAAAAACTTTTAAAAAACCTAATTTTCTCATTTCGATGTTGAATTTCCTAGCTCTACGTAAAAGTTTTGTATGTAATACATTCCATAAGTTTTCACGCAACAAATTTTGATTTATAATCCCAATAAACCGTTACAACACTGTCTGTAAGCAGTCAGTCCTAAAAGCTCAAGTTGATTGACACAATTATTTACGCATTACAATTTTAACATGTTTTACATCTTGACTGCATGATCTACACCATTGGAAAAAATATTGCCGGTCGCCATGCGATGGTTTAAAGTCGTTTTTCGAATCGGTCGTTCTTTGAGTAACTTTTGCATATTGTCAGGAAATTTCTTGCTATCTGCAGTGAATTTCAACATATACAACCTCGGTTATAGTCAGTGCGGATCTGCTAAACTTTTTTTTTTATGGACATTAAAACGAAATCGATAAAGCATTAAATCAGTAATAAAGAAAACACGCTAAAATTCAGTATCCTTGAAAATTCTTACTTATCTTTTTCTGTTTCTTGTCAAATACTTTTTGATTAATATTGCAACTCCTGCAAAAAAATAACTCATATTTTATTTTTTTTGTCACATTGTCCTTTGTTTTTTTTTTTTTTCGCAAAAAGGAAAAGGAAAAAGCAGTCAGCTTAGGGTTCGTTTTGTGGCGACACACTTTATTCAGATTTTTTTTTCTTTCTCATTTGCCATAGAACAAGACTCTATCGTACATTTGCGAAATGTCGAAAAAGAAAAATACACGGCTAAGCAATCTAGATCCTCAAGGTATTCGATTTTCTGCACATCTAAAGCTCTTTTTTTTCCATTTTTTTTTCTTAGACATATTATATTTATTATACGTGAATATAAAGTAAGCTTTTTTTTCAGAGGGAAGGAAAACTAGGGGTTTCTTCCGGTTTTTTCGGGAGATAAAAATGAAATTTAATGTGAGGGACATTCTATAGAGAAAAAAAAACTGACTTTTCAAAGATGGCGTTTGAACAATATGGAAGAGTTTCCCTCTTTTGATTCTCATATAGCGATCACCGTGATTTATGTTCTTTTTTTAAATGTCAAAAAATGGATTTTTTTTTCTCTCTTCCGTGTCAAAGTTTGGATTCTTGCCAAATTTTGAAGAATCCACGGAAACCTGCAATTAAGTCCGTAATTTATACTCTACTATTTTATGACTCTCATTTGTTTTTCTGAATAGTTTTTTTTTTTTTTTTTTAACCCGTCTTTGGCGGTGCACGTCAGCGAACCGTCATACTCGAAAAACGGAACTCCTTAGAGTATTCCTTTTGGTTAATGTCGAGAGTAATGAGAAGTTCCCATGGAAACGTCATTTATTATTTTTGTTTTGAGGAAAGGTTTAAAATATTTTTGGAATTAGTTGCTCTTCTGAGAATTTCTCCGAAAAGTGAGCTGTTGGCAAAGCCGCGCCGTGCAGGGCAGGGCCACTTGGCATTCTACTTTTATTAGGTTCGCAATTATCTGACGCACATTTTCCCCCTTATCAATTATTTATGGAGGATTGTTCCCGTTAATAATTTATTCCGTCCTCGGGAATAACCGGACACGAAACCATTTTTCAAGGGAAAACACGTTTAGCTTATGAAAAGATATGAGACCTGCCTGCCTTTTTTTTCCGTGATCGATTCTCACAAGGACTTTTAAAAAAATCATTTTTGGGGGGAACAAACATTTTTTAACATAAAAGTAAACAAATCATGAATCGGTCATACTAAATGTGTGAATGAGTTTGATTTACAGAGGAAAAACGTTTTACGGAGGACCATTACAATGTACACCCGCAAATGGTTCATGCATAGGTCAGATTAGGTAGGAACATTTCTGTGGTGATGTTTCTTAAGCTTATGTCAACTAAATTGCACCGCAAAGCATGAAATCCAAGCTTAACGGAAATGAAAAGTCCAGAATTTATAATTTGTTGAAAAATATTTCCCCCATACTGCCGTAAATATTAAATGGTTAAATCTTTCGACATTAAACATGTAGATGAGGAAATAGTCAACATTTCATATTAAATCATTTGTTAACTCGAAGTCATTTTTTTCAGATTTTATTTTCCAAATAATGTCCCGACCGTTACGATCGTCTTGTCCTGTCCGTCAAACTAATTTTTTTTTCTTTGGGTCATACCGCCATTGGTTTTTCAATCTGACTTGTTTTAGGGCAATTTAAATTTTTAATTTTACGAGAAAAAATTACGAAATTGTGTCTCCGTTAGCGATTTATCCGATGATCGGATTATCCGACCACCGGAAGTACTGTACTTTTTAACACTAGGGAAAAACTCGAACTTGAAAATAACAATGGCGTATTCGGTATTTTGTTTATGTTTTTTGCGTGCGGGATATTTTTTGCGTAGAATCTTCGGATTTGGAGCAATAAATCTCCTTCTTTAATATCCCGCACGCAAAAAATAAAAACAAAATAACGAATACGCCATTTTTATTTTAAAGTTCGAGTTTTTTTCTAGTGTTCGAAAGTACAGTACTTCCGGTGGTCGGATAATCCGATCATCGGATAAATCGCTAATGGAGACACGACTCAAGTCTTCCTATATTTAAGAGAATGCATTGGTTTTCATGATAGTCACTAAACAGGAAACCCAATCCATTTTGATGTCCCGTCCGTTACATAATAAGACGCGTTGCCATTTAATAGCTACCAATGACAAAAATCTGAAAAAATTATATAATACTAGCTTCTCCGCGCTGGCTTTTCCTTTCTCGCTTTTGTAAATATTTCTGACATTTTGTATACATTAAGACCCACTAAAAATTTTCCATAAAAAATTGCATAGATTTTGAAGCTTTCTTTAAAAAATTCCCAGAGCAAAAAATTTTCTTTTCCAAATTCCTCGGGTCAAAGATTTCACTTAAAGAAAATTCTTCTTTAAAAAATCCACATTTTCCACGTCCAAAATACTTTTTTTTCTGTAGAATTTTTTTTTCCGACAGAAAAATTTTTTTTTCTGAAAAACATTTTTTTAAAAATTTGTTTTAGGCCTATGTCGGGAAGAAAAAAATTTTAATATTTTTTTTTGCCAGGGCTCACTTTCCATTTTTTTTTTTTTTTTTTCAAAAATGTTTTCCTCAACAATATATATATATATATATATATATTTGTTTTTTTTTTTTCAAATCTACATTTTTCACATCCAAAATATTTTTTTCTGTCGGGGAAAAAAAAATTTCTACAGAAAAAAAAAGTATTTTGGACGTGGAAAATGTGGATTTTTTAAAAGAGAATTTTCTTTAAGTGAAACCTTTGAAACAAGGAATTTGGAAAAGAAAATTTTCTGCTCTGGAAATTTTTTAAAGAAAGCTTCAAAATCTATGCAATTTTTTATGGAAAATTTTTAGGCTTGAGTTAAAACCAATAAAATTTAAATTATTGAGCTAGGCCTAAAACAAAAAACGATCGAGAAAATATTTTTTTTCGGACATAGCGACTCATTTTCTTCAGGCGAAAAATTTTAACAAAAAAGAAAATGGAGCCTTTCAAAAATTTTCTCCGTGCACGTCGAGTACGGACAAACCCCAAATGCCTTTTATATTACATATAGATATAGATGCAATCTGATAAACATTGAAATTTGTAAGGCCAAACCCTTTAAATCATTAAATCTTATCCCACGAAACGTCTTAAGCGCACAAAATTCCCATTCGTTACATATGGATTCATGAAAAATTGTTCCAGGTTATATATATCAACCCACACAAAAAATAAATAGGCCATTCCATACGCCGGAGGCCAAATAACGTATCTCCGTCGTAAATATGATCGGAGATAGTCTGTTTCAATGTGTCACGTGATGCAACTTTACGTCAACGTGAACGTGTAAACTCACGTCTCATCGCAACATTGACTTGTAGTCACATGATTTTCATAAAGGGGGAAACGCACTATCTCCACTTATATTTATTATGAAGATACGTCAGTTGACCTCCGAGGCACGGAATTAATTAAATGTAAACGATCTTTCTCCATTCTTTTTTTCTCAATAAAAAATCGACAAAATGGTTCTAGTTCAAAACTAAAATACCAGTCTACCATCACAAATATATATATTTTTCTTACAAACTTTTAATAAAGTTGAATATAAGAAAAGTATTCAAAAGTAAAATTATGTAAGTCTTATGTGAAAACGAAAATAAACGGGAGTTTTTCTCATTCAAATATCAGTATTATCGACCCCATTTTATTCCAAGTTAGCCATAGGAAAAGAAAATTTAAAGCTTTCTAAAGATCCCTCCGTTATTCCTTTAATCTAGACGGAATGCCAGCCTTGACCTAGGCACCGGTTCCGACCCTTATTCTCTCTTCTTCACGGACTATTAAAATGGTTCTGTTTTCTCGGGGAAGGAAGCTATTATCTTACCAGCTCCTACATGATATCATACGATTTCATCGAGTCCCTAGACAGAGCTTTCTCAAACTTCCTGGTCCCGGACATCGACGTGAGAAATGATAAGGTTCATTCTAAAACGTGCCGCATTCTCCAGCCAACCACGAACGTTTCAGGAAAATATTTTCCGGATATTATGATTCATAAACGGAAGGGGAAAAAAAAGGAAAATCATATCGAGCTGAATAAAAAATTAAGTCGAAATCTTTAAATCGACTTCTTTTATGCAGTACCGTTAAGAAAGAATTTCGTACAAAGGAATAGAAACATAATTGATTTTCTGCATTTAGTTTCAAATTCAAGGTACTCAGTTTACTAGGTACTTTTCATTTTTACTTGTGTTTACCGGAATGTACATATTTTACGAAAGTATATCTGGAGAAAAGGGACCATAACAGGGTGTCTACTGGAAAAAGATTTCCAAAATACAGACTAAATACAGGTTTTACAGGTCCATTTTAGAGAAAAATACAGGTTTTTTTTTACGATCTCCACACTTCCCTTCTTTATATGTTTTGAACATGAGAACTAATTAGAGAATTTGTAAGTCAGTAAATTGTTTCTCAATCGTGAGAAAGAAGTAAAAAAAATAGAGAATAATTTAACAAGTGAACCAGCGGAAAATTTTGAAAGTTATTTTTTATTATAGTATACTTAAGAGAAAAAAATTAATGTTTCACTCAGATATTTTCTACTGAATAGGGAAGTTAAGCATTTTTTTTTTATTTTATATTTTGATCCCTAAATATGAGTTAATAACCGAGGTATATGTAAAACTTTAAAAAAAATACGGAAAATAATAGTAAAAAATTGTTAAATTTTGATGTAAAAAAAAGTCGTTTGAAACGCGGGGAAAAAAATTGTGACGTAATTGTACTATAAAAAAAAATGAAGTGTACTTTTTTTTGTTTATGTTTTAATTTGTAATTTTTCCAACAAAAAAAGAAAGACTCGCGAGCAGGAATACCAACTTTTAAAATACAGAATATAGTACAATGACGTCAAAATTTTATTTGCCGCTTTTTAATTTTTTCAAAATGTCAGATTTTTTTCGGAATTTTTGGAATTTTTTTCTCCGATTTTGTTTCATTGACCCTTCTTGATTTTCATTGAAATAATATTTTTATGAAGTAAAGAGCTCATTTTAACCAGAATATGCCTCACTTGCTATAACACTTAACTTCCCTATTCTTATCATCGTAAAAATGATCGATTTTAAAGCAAAAAAAAAAGACTTTTTCATCGAAATACAGGCTAAATACAGGTTTTACAGGTTTTACAGGTTCAATTTCAAAATACAGGCTAAATACAGATTTTACAGGTCCATTTTAGAGAAAAATACAGGTTTTTTTTTACGATCTCCACACTTCCCTTCTTTATATGTTTTGAACATGAGAACTAATTAGAGAATTTGTAAGTCAGTATTGTTTCTCAATCGTGAGAAAGAAGTAAAAAAAATAGAGAATAATTTAACAAATAAACCAGCGGAAAATTTTGAAAGTTATTTTTTATTATAGTATACTTAAGAGAAAAAAATTAATATTTCACTCAGATGTTTTCTACTGAATAGGGAAGTTAAGCATTTTTTTTTTATTTTATATTTTGATCCCTAAATATGAGTTAATAACCGAGGTATATGTAAAACTTTAAAAAAAAATACGGAAAATAATAGTAAAAAATTGTTAAATTTTGATGTAGAAAAAAGTCGTTTGAAACGCGGGGAAAAAAATTGTGACGTAATTGTACTATAAAAAAAAATGAAGTGTGGTAACACTGATCCGTGAATGGGCCATTTTTTAATACCTTTTTTTGTTTATGTTTTAATTTGTAATTTTTCCAACAAAAAAAGAAAGACTCGCGAGCAGGAATACCAACTTTTAAAATACAGAATATAGTACAATGACGTCAAAATTTTATTTGCCGCTTTTTAATTTTTTCAAAATGTCAGATTTTTTTCGGAATTTTTGGAATTTTTTTCTCCGATTTTGTTTCATTGACCCTTCTTGATTTTCATTGAAATAATATTTTTATGAAGTAAAGAGCTCATTTTAACCAGAATATGCCTCACTTGCTATAACACTTAACTTCCCTATTCTTATCATCGTAAAAATGATCGATTTTAAAGCAAAAAAAAAAGACTTTTTCATCGAAATACAGGCTAAATACAGGTTTTACAGGTTTTACAGGTTCAATTTCAAAATACAGGCTAAATACAGGTTTTAAAGGTTTTACAGTTCAGTAGACTCCCTGCGATAAAGTCTTACGCTAATATTAAATTTCCATATTTAACAGGAGGCTTCACGGAATACTAGAAGGAATGGCTGTTTTGTCTAACACTCGATTTACGGAGGAAAAAATCAAATTTTAGGTATCTAACGAACTCTTTTGACTTTTTCTTGAATTTTTGGTGCAAGTTTCAACTTGTTCCAAGGAAATAAAAACCAGGAAAACAAGATCGAAGTTTTTCGACCGCAATTTTTTTTTGAAATTATTTTCCCGGCCGCCATACATTTCAGACAAGTTGAAACTTGCTCTAAAAATTTACAGGATATTTCGGAGGAGTTTGTTAGATACCTAAAATTTGGATTTTTTCATCGTAAATCAAGTACTAGACATAGAAATTTTAAAACAATACACCAGAGGTACTCAAAGAGTGGAATCGAACCACCGACCTTCCGTGTCGGTGATCAAAGATAGTTCATCTCCTCGCCTTTGTATCTTGTGTTGTAATATACTATCGAACAACTTCCATTCCATGTTTTTACAGCAGTTTCAATTCAACTGCACAACCTGTTTAATCCTCGTTTAAATCCCTCGAACTCTTTTCATACACGTACAATTTTCTTTCCCCACTAAACTCTCATGTAATGACGTGAAAAAACATTTCGCAAAAGCAATAAGAAAAACGCAAAAAACTAATGTCGCATTATTGCTTTTTTAAATGAGAAAACCGCTTAATCTTTAAATCAATATGTAAACCTCTTATGAAAATTCCAAAACACAGCTCTTAAGCTTGCGAAAATTAAATAAAAATAATCAGTAAAAAAAAGAGCGAAAAAAAAAAAAAAAAAAAAACAAATCGACTGTAAAAACGTTCCGTGTTCGAACCGAAATATGGGTCATCATTCTAGCAGAACAAGAGGCAAGTTGCTAATATAAATAGATCAGCACTTCCTACATCATCAGTATAGATTAGAAATTAATGAAAGCTCTAATACAAATAAAGCTCTTTTCGAGGTTTTTCAATTCCGCAAATATTTTTTACGTTCCCTGATTTACTAAACTCGCAGGAAAATAAAAGGGAAAAAACCTTTTTTCGAGATTTCAAACATCCCACAGAACTTTATCGCAAAAAAAAGAAGCCTATTGTGAGATTCAAATGTTGGAAAAAAAAAAAAAATTCTTTGCTCTATCAGGTCTTTTGCCTTTACCAACTCTTTTAAAGTTGTCTTTTTTATCTCTATGCTTACCGTCTTTTCTGTAATAAAGAATCTGTTGATGCTTTTCGACGTAAGTAGTAAAAGCTTGCTTGACTGTTTGAACCGCCAACTGGGAGGTCAAGGGACCGTGAAGAAACTCGCAAACTGCAGGGCGACCGATGACCTCCGCTCTCGAAAATCCAGACATTTTACAAAATCCATCGCTGCAGTAAATTATGTGGCAGCTGCCTGGCTGGGCGTTGGCAACAAGGAAACTTCTATCTGCGAAACAGAAAAAAAAAAAGAATAATGATAACCATAACAAATCACACACAAAAAAAAAGCAGTAAGTCCGAACGTCATTCGGAATCGCTTTTCTATTATTATTCCGAGTTTTCCCGGTTTCGTACAAAACCGAATCAGGACTCGGGTTGAGTTTTCGCCGTGCATATAGATCGCAATGTTGCCCCCAAGGGACCTGACTTTATTGTAGGTCATGTGTTGAGCTGGCATCGGTCCAGAGATGCCTTGGCTTTAATTTTTTTTTTTCTCCCTCCTTCATTTCTGCTACGTACAGATTAAAAACTTCCATCTTTTATTAATTTGACAGAGACATGTCTTATCATAATAACTCACCGTTGGAAAACAAACATGAGGGGGTAAGTAAACAGGTTTGCAACCCGTCATCTTCAAAAACCGAGAACAGTTTTAAGGAAAGCAATAATAATATTTTATAATATATTTCTCGAATTTTAGGAACGATATTGTAAGCACACAAAGATAAAAAACATAAATTAAAACGATGCAAAAAAAAAAAAAAAAGATTAAGATCGAAACCAGGAATGGAATAATCATTTTCGTAAAAAAAAACAAAACAAACAAAAAAAATTAAATAACGCAAAAAGCCTTTTACAGTGAGCGCTATTACCATGCAAAATAAGATAAAAAGGTATTTTTGCCACGAAAATAAAATTTATTAATTGCTTTAAATAATAAAATTAAGAGAATTTTGTTTTCCACGAGAAAAATGAAAATCAGAGACATGTTAATGTTTTGTTTGAATATTTTTAATTAGTCTAATTATCGTCCTTAACAGCACAACATAAAAAAAATAACCGTCAACAACAACTAAAAACGATGACGGAATTTATCCATAATCACGTCGCCTGAAATACTATCAGGAAGTGACAGCATATATTTTTATTCGATTTTCGAGTTTTTATCATTTTTTCGATTCTTGGAAAATGTCTTTTTACCATAATTTTCGGAGAAAAACTTTTTTCGCGAAAAAGAAAAGCTTCCATCTATATTTTCCGATAAAAATAAACAAAATATATGTAAAATGTATTTTTTATATGGCCCAAAGGCGCCGTTCGTCAGCGTGAAAAAAATATTGAAATGTTTAGTAATCTAAGTCAATCTCGTTCATGTTAAAATTTAACTTTAGCGTTTAAAGAGATGCGAAATTGTGTTATTAAAGATGATAGGGAAATCAGAAGCAAACTGTATATACGTAAATGTTATTCCGAGATTAGTAACACGTCATCATTTTTAAGTGGTCTAAAACTACAAATGAAATTAAAAGGAAAACGTAAAACGATTTTCATAAGGATTGTATACAATCCTTTTTTTAACCTTGTATACAAGGTTAAAAAAAGAAAGTGTGAAGACGTAGTTGCCCAAAAACATTATTCAATTACAAAGTACTTATCACTCTGATTTGATATGGGTTTCCGTAAAACATTACCGGTAATTGAAGACAGATGCAGATATCCAAAATAATTAACGAGAAAAGTGACTATTATTATTCATTTATTTATTTATTTTAATATTTTAATTTTTTTTATTGAAGTGAAACTTCTATAGGCGCGTTAGGAGTAAGTTTTTGAGCAACTCCAAAATGTGCGCAACACAGAAGGTGCGCAACACACAAAATATGCGCAGCCCACAAAAAATGACATGAAATTCTCAAATATTTCATTTTTCATGCAATTTTTGATTTTTAAGTAATTATCAATAACATTTGTGTACGTCATTTAGAAAAGGTACCATCGGGGAGATGGCGCTTAGAATTCTGTGAAATTGGAATGCATAACAAAACAATGTTTGTTTACAAACAAAACATTCTAAGCGCCATCTCCCCGATGGTACCTTTTCTAAATGACGTACACATTTTGATTACATTTTTAACACCAAAATATTTGCAAAATTCAAAAAATGATATGAAATTTTTAAAACTTTCAGCTTTCACGATCTTTTTAATTTTTTAATAAAATTATTACAATTATGTAATCAGTCACTTCTGTAATAAAAAACGGTCAATTTTTTAAAATGCGTTTTCAGGAAAACGTTCTTTCAAGTCTTTGTCATTAACTATTATAATTCATCAAAAATTTTAATTTTTCATGCCCTTTTCAATTTTTCAAACTCAAAACAAATCTCCTCTTCAAGAAAATCAGGCGTTAGAAGTTCCAGTTCCCTTCTTCCGTGAGTTTGCGTAGCGAGACTCACTACATTTTTTATTTATTTATTTATTTATTTATTTTTATTTATTTATATTTTATTTTATTTTATTTTATTTTATTTTATTTATTATTTATTTATTTATTTTTTTTTTTTGCGCATAATACTGCGACTATTTGAACATTAAAAAAGCTCTCGTCTTTTATGTGGTACAAATTTTACGATTAAAAATTCATAATCAGCATTAAATGAAAATGAGTTTTGTTTTCCCATCACAGGAAATAAACGTAGTAAAGCCTTTCGTAGGAAAAATGCAAAAAAATAACACACAAAAAAAAAAAAAAAAAAAAAGAATGATGTTTACATACAGCTGAGCGATATGAGTCTCTTTCCATTTAATTATACGCCGAATCAAAGTTAGTTTGCCAAGCACAAACTGAACTTTTTAGAGTGCTACTGGAAAACGTTTACATGTGAATTATTTTTGTGGTCGTCTCAATTGCATAAAATAACTGTGGCTTAATCCGTTGCTCACAAATAATGTTTAGGTTTAATTTTTGTTCACAACTGCCTATTTAGATTTAGAGCCATTTAATTTTGTGCCATTTAAGATGCTACTTGAACGTCAAATGATCGCATCCGTCACTTCGCAGAAAGTAAAAATAAAAAAAAAGTAAAGTCATAAAGCATTTTTTTCTTCTTTTTTTTACTATTTCCCCCAAACTAAAACCATTTTATAAAAGATTTTTTAAAAAAAATTATAGCCTGGCAGGTTTTTATAGGAGTTTTGGGGGGATCCAAGGGAGTCAATACACCCTTCCTCCCCTCGATAATGAAATGGAAATGAAATTTTACTAATCTTTTATTTAAAAACTACTAATGCTAATAAGAATGATTATAAAAGGTCCATAAGCTAAACATAGGAAACTGATTTTTACTAAAAATTTATTACTGGATTTTTTCTTGATCTAAAATAGTACCCGGGTCATTTAGATTATTAGATTATTAGCCAATTTTAAAAAGGATTCTTATTGAGCATATAGATGCCCTCCGTCCAAAAATGACATTTTGGTTGGGCATCAAAGGATGCCTTCGTTTTTAAAAGGTTAAAAACTGAACCAAAGGGTGACCTTCTACAGTAACGACACGATTTTTAAAGTAATTTTATAAGGTCGATGCCTTTTAGATTTTTGGCAAAAAAATCAGGCTAGGTCTAAAAATCATACATACAAAAAAGAAATTCCTGTGAAATTATGCCTAAGCTTTGTAACTGCTCCAAAATATTTTAATAAAACAAGATTTACCTACAAGGTCATACTCAAAGCAGGAAATTTAATTTTCCCGTCATTTCACTGACACGCACAATCGTTCCTTTTTCGCCACCCTTTTCAAATCGATCTTTTTTAATTAAAAGCTCCAATTCCGTATTTTTTACGTGTTCTTCAATTAATGATGGAATACCAGCTTTGTAACTGGAGAAACGGGATAGACATCAATTTAAAAAGATTTATTCCCAGTCCATAATTAGTAAATTACTTTTTCAAGTACATTAAAAAAAGTCATTGGTCGAAAAATGGTTAATGAACCTTAATAAACTGGTAATAATCGAAATTTTGATTATGATTCCCTCTTATTTTTGGAATGGAATAGAAATCCATCGGTCCTTCGGTTTTGTCATGTTACTTAATCTGAAAAAATGAAGTCGATTATCCAAATAGACCTAAGGGCATCTCCATATTGGAAATTGTGCTGGAATTTTTTTTATTCATTACCAAAGGGCATTCGAGCCCTGGTCCGGAAATTCGAATCGGATAAAGAGGATGTAGCAAAATCTGTCCGAATTTAATATTGATCAAGTCTTAATAAAATTTCCAATATTGTCCAATACTGAACACCAGCCAGGTCCAATCTTTATAGGCGTTATATTCCAGTCGATTTCACCAAAAATGATCCGAACATAGTCCAATTAAACATTTCCACCAGGGTGGTCGCAGCAAATCATCATTTTTATTGACCGAAAATCCATCAGTCTTTTTGATTCCAACAATTATTTCTCGGTTGTTAATTTTTTTTTTTTTTTTTTTTTTTTTTTTTTTAAATTAACTCGGTCATATTAAAATAGAAATCCACAGGAGTTAGATTCAAAGTACACTTCACAATATGAATCCAGTACCCAAATGTTTTTCGGCTTGGAGAAACAGACACTTCACATTTTTTTCCTGGCGTCCGTTGAATAACTCTGAAATTCGCACATCTGCTTGAAGCGAAAAGCTTCTGTAAATTACAACGCCTTCAGTGAAACTTTAAAAGTGAATCATGTCACTATTTTAGATTAATTGAAAATAATTGTGGTAGAAAATTAAACAGCATCCCAAGAGCCCTATAATCCTTGCATTTTGATAGCATAAAACAACAGAAGGAGAAACGTCCTAGTAATAAATATCAGTAGGCCAGAGCAGCAAACTATTGAATTGTCTTATATATATTTTTTTTTAAATGCAAGGGCTGCGACGCGACATACAAATCAATCATCATACTCCAGTTTATGCAATTTTATCACGCGATTCGAAAGCGGCCAGTTCCATTTCCAGCAAAAAATCGAATTCTAAATGTCTTTTCGAAGTCATAAAAAGAAATTTTGGTGTAACTGGTGCAGAAATTTTTCATCAACTGCATTAAAAAACATTTACGATCCACTGATTTTCTTTTTCATTTTTCTTTAAAGTGAACTTTTGACCTTTTTTTACAGCTGATCTTTTTTTTTTTTTTTTTTTTTTTTCAGAAAACGGCATTAACAGGAATGAGACTTATACCTGAGAGGTAATCTTGCTTTATTATTTCGCATAAGAAGTTGCTAAAAATTGCAAAGCATGGATTTAATCCTGAATAACCTTTAACAACGATAGTCCGTTTATTACGAACTCTTTTGTGGTTGAGCATGAAGCTTATAAGATCAACAGAAAAAACTATAAAGTAAGTACATAATAATTAAAGCGGTATTAAAAAGTTTTTCCTCTCTCTAATATATTTTTATCTATTTTGTTTTCCGCCAAAAAAATGACGACAGTAATAATATTAATAATAATTTCATCTTTTTTTTTTTTTTAAATTCCTGCAAAATTATATCTTGCATACATCTCTTTGCTTTGCCGTTAATGCGCGGTTAACTAAAAGAGTAGTGAAAAAGAGCTGTCGGCGAATATAATTAAAAAGTCGTCGCATTCCCTTCGCGTGGGAATAAAAATTTTGCGGGAATCGTTGACCTTTTTGGATTCCCGCAAACTTTTTAATGTTGGTGCTTTTATTTTGACACTTCGTTTTTTTTTTTTTTTTTTGCGAAATTCTATCTTCATTTTTCTTTCTGTCTTTTCATTAGAATATTCAAAAACAATAACTGGTGAGAAAATATGTAAGACAAATTAAGGGGAGAAAAGTGAGGAGTAAAAGCATGATAGTAATATGTCAATGTCGCCATTTTGGAATTTATCCAAGTAATAACAGAATATGACCCAGATAATGTAATCTAGAACTTTGAATTAAGAAAGTTCCTCCTGCGACGACGTCGGTAACGGAGACAACAACGGATTATTAAGAGTAAATATGAAGGTTACTTTTTATTTTTATTTTTGCGGAAAAATAACATGTTTCTTAAAAAATTAAAAAAAGAAGAAAAAAAAGCAGATAGAGGAAAAAAAAATCGAGACACCCCGTAGGCATATATTTTTTTAAACAAACAAACAAACAAAAGTATCTTTTTCTCGGATTATTTGTGGGAGTCAATGAATGATTGGTAGTTATTTTTACGACTATTACCATAATTACGAAATTTGGTTTTCAAGTGACAAAAATAATTCTAAATTAGATGTTCGCGTGTTTAATATTTAAAAAAAAAAAAAACCTTTTCATTCTTTTGAAAAAGAAAAATTGTCATAAAAAGGAAAAACTAATAATGCATTACCGATAAAGAAAGCATATAAATCGAAAAAAAAATGTTTATGCTGAACTGGAATCCAGATGAAAAATCAAGACTTATTTGTACGGGGCGTTGCGATTTTAATAGGATCGATCTTAAAAACCTCGTCTTTTATTGATTGAATTTTCGTTTCCCCATCCCAGAAAATCCTCCTTAAGGATTTGTGCAATACCCCGAAAAGACCAAGAAACAAATGAAAAATAAATATTTAAATTTCATTCTGGCAAAGTCCTTGGTTTCCCGCTTTTCTTTTTCTTTTTCTTCTTCGTTTTCTTTTATTTTTTATTATTGCAAAAGGTGAATCTAAAAAAATTGGAATTATTGGCATAAAAGAAAAGCTTTCGATAGAATTGAAAGATATCGATAATATACTACACATTAAAGTGGATTTTTTTTCTCTCCTACACATTTCTCCTCCTTTTATTAAGTTAGATTAAGATATTGTCGATAATAAACTCAATAAGGCGTTTTATCTCTGCTGAAGGATTTCCCATATGGGTCACACACGGAAAAATATCTCACATTATTTTCAATATCTATACAATTTTTTTTATCTAAAAAAATGTTTTTTCAACGTTGTTTTCGAAATATTTTGAAAAAAAAAAAATTCCTCTTGACCTAAGCGGAAGATTAATATTTTATTGAGTGTTTAAGAAAGTTTAATTGAAGTTTCATAGAATCGGATTTAAAATGACGTCAGAAGTACAGGAAAATTGTCAAGAAAATTTCAGTCCGATATATAAAATCATACACTCACTCAAGTAAAAAAAAAATAAAATAAAATAAAATAAAATAAAAAATAAAAAATTCTTAAGCAAAAAAAAAAAAAAAATTAGACTTTGACTTTCTTCTCCTTTCTAGAAGGATAAAATAGGACCTTTAAGAGATTTATTACTGGCAATTCTTCAGTGGAATTAAAAATTGGGCATTAAATATTGGGAGGGCGAAAGAAAAAACATTTTTTTTAAACTTGGCCTAAAATGATTTTTAATGCCCTTTTGCACTAAAATGAAGCGTCATGAGAAATTATTGGGAGAGCGAAATTCAACATTGGAGGGACAATGGCCCCCCTCCCCCAAAAATATCCTAGCGACGCCACTGCAATTCTTTGATATAATATTTGTAAAAAAATATCGAAATTGTCGATTTTTCGATTCTCAAAAAATTTCCGACATTATTAATAATTTTGGCTTCGACATATTTATACATTTCAACATTACTAAAAAAAAAAAACAATTTAGTCTACTTTAATCCTTTTTTTGAGTTCTAAAAGTTGAACCAATCCCGACAGTTTAGGATACAGTAAATCAAGCATGCGTGAAGTCTGAATAGAAAAAACACATATTTAAACAAAATTTTGTTTGAAATGTTTTGTTTTTTTGGAAGAAAAGTTTTAGGTAAAAATACAAGATTGGAATGTTCGATCGATTCCTTTTAAATTCGCTGAGCTGTATAAAAATAAAAGTATTTCTCCTTAATTTATGAAAAGCCAAGTTTTAAGGTATATAATAAATTTAAAGTTTCCCTCCATCTAATTGACATGTATAGGGAAAATTCGCGTAACCCCAAATTCCATAAACAAACTTATCAAATTTTCTTAATAAACTGAAAATCTCATCGTAACCAAAAACGATTCCAAAGTGTCAAAAACTTTCAGATTTAAAAATATTTTTCATACAATCACGAAAACTTTCTTAAAAGATATATTGAAGAATTTGCTCTTGTCACGAAGTTTAAAGATTGCACATTATCCCCGGAATTGATGCCAAAGTCTGATTTTATTGGCGGATTTCCGAAAAAAAAAAAACTCACTTTATTCCCTTCCCCCTCCCCTCATTCCCCAAGGGGTTGAAAAAGAGGAAATCCCTCCTAAAATAGGGACTTAAAGCAAAAGTGGCCGGAAACCTAACGCCGATGAGAATGGCAAATATAAGAAAAAAAAAAACCAGAAATAATGTAAACAGCAAAAACTGACCTGACCGACGCCAGTGGTGTTATAATCTCGACCCCGATCTTGGGAAAAATGAAACATTAAGGAACATCGCAATTTAATAGGGAATAAATCGGGACTTAACATCCGTCCGCGACAATAAAATCTCATTTTATGATGGGAACAATGTTTTCAAATCTTAAAGAAAACTACTTCAAAGTGAATTTACTTTTTAAGTAAACAATTTGTGTCTCAGTGTGAGCGCGTATACTGACAGATGGGAACAACTTGCTCTCATCCTTCCCCTCCCTTTTTATTCCCTCCTCCTTCTTTTCGAATCTTTGAAAAAAATTCGGGGTTTTTCAAAAAAACTTTCGACGAATCACTTTGATCATTTCGTAAAATGATTTGCTGTCACGCCGCATCAGTTATGAAAAGCTCGTCACTTCCGACAAGTTGAAAAATCAAAAAAGCGGCAACAAACGCTTTTTAAAACGTTTGTATTCCTTGTATTTATTCAACACAAAAAAAAGAGGGATTTTCTCAGAGAAATCCGAAAAAGCGTTACATTTTGATTTCAAATAAAGGTGTTTTTTTTAAAGGTGTTTTTTTTCTAGAGACACCCAGGTGGCCAGGTTTGTTTCTATTGGTGCTCACCTTACTAAAATAAAATACACTTTTCGGTTTAAAAAAAAAAAAAAAAAAAAAAAAAGAAGAAGTTGATACGACACAAAATCAAGTCCACGGCAGGACACTTTTGTTTTTCCTAAAAAACGAAATTTAGGGGTGAGGGAGCTTTTATATATAGCCTACACACAGCCTACTTATAGCTTACATATATTTAAGCTTCCTAGGAAATATATATATTTCTCCTCAGTTCTCTGCCCGAATGATGTCTCACATGCTCCCGTTCATGAGCTACCCAAAGGAATATGGGACTTACAGTTTAACACCGGGTCCGAGCGGCTATTTGGAGATTTACGTGGCAATTACCGTCGTTTGCCCCCGAATCAGTGGTTTGTCATCGTCATTGCGCTATGAGCGCGGTATGAACTATGCTATGGGCTACCATGGTGTAAATAATTTATTAAACGCAAAATAGTGCACTTTTCAACCTTCGTTCTTGCAGCATACCCGCAACGCAACATTTAAGCCCCCCACAATTACTTAACAAACATTTTTACCCCTTTCCCCCTTTTAATAACTTTCCCCGGCTTGATCTTGTTAATAAGCGAAAGGAAAAATTTTCATCCGATTGAAATAATAGAAATAATTTTAATACCAAATAAAAAGACCCCCTCAAAAGATCCCCCTTTACTCCCATAACTACGCGTAGCATTATCTTCAACACCCAGCGTCCCCCACCAATTGGGATCTTCCGTTTAACATACGTATCCTCCATTACGAAAGAAAAATAAATGTCTAAATTTTTCGGCTTTCTAATCTGCTGGTCAATTGATATGTCGTCTATGAGTCATATATTGAGCCTCGCAATTGTCCAAGATTTTAAGTAGCCCAAACTTGAGAATTTAGATCCCGTATCTGTGACTTCAAAAGGGAGCCTATTTTCCGCGCCTCCGGGGAGCGAAAATCGGCTTGTTTCTCAATTCTTCATTTTCGTTTTAACTTTCGAAAAAATGAAATCTCAGAAGAAACTCCTGAAATGTCAGTATATAACTATGGCTGAGTTCTCATTAAACCCAGCTCAAGCACCGCTAACGCAGTTATATCATAAAAAATTTGCCAAAAACATTTCCATATTGCAACTATTGTCATGATGAAAATATCATTTTAAGAGTCAACAGTTCAGTAATTTGTAAAAAAACTTTTTTTGTCGAAAAAGCGTTTGAAGATTTGCAACAACTTATTATAAACTTACATAAATGAGGAGATTTACATATCCGAGCTTTATGACTTTTTTCTGTCAATCAGTTTTCAATAGGGTGGCGCTTAAAAAGCCAACCTTTGATTTTCGGTCGTGCCACCCTCTAATTTTTTTCCAATATATATCAGATTTAAGAATTAAAATTTCAGCTCGGTCGGTCATGTTTAAGGGGTCGCTCAAGTACCCCCCATTTTCGCCATATAATTTACATTGGGCCAAGCACCACGAAACAAGATCCCGATTTTCCCGTTTTCGAAAATAAACCAGCACATTCCTATTTTAAATATTTTGACCCGCTGAATTCAGATCTGCAAACAAAATTTTTATAGCCTGTGCTATTTTCCAATTATTTAGTGGCTAAAATGTAGCTAAACCGCGCTTTTAGCCCAAATTGGCTATTGAATTTAAGTCTTAAGCTAGAAACTTTTCGGTTGCAGATTTGAATTCAGCGGGTCAAAATATTTTAAATGTAATGTGCTGGTTTATTTTCAAGAACGGGAAGAGCATGAACATGTTTAGTGGTGCTGTAGCGGAGGCTAAGATAACTAGATTTTTAGAGAAAAATATAATACCGGCTGGCACCGAGAGATGGTGCTGAGCAAGATTCAGCTCGTGCGCCTGCGCGTACGATCATAGCCGAAGCTGAACTTCGGAACCAGCACCGAACCTCGGTGAGAGACCAGTACTGAACGTCAGTTCATAGTGAAAACCATAGTGTGATCAAGCGCAGGGTGTACCACGTGATTGTCTGACTTGTGACGTAATATGTCAGACTTTTGAAAAGATTTCTTCTGCTCTATGCCATAAGAGCAATGTATAAGAAACAAACCGAAGCAGACGAAATGGCTTCAAAATTCTGACATATGACGTCATGCGCGAGTCGGACGAATTTTCGTAGCCCGATTGAGCCCACTATGGTTTTCACTATGCGTCAGTTCTAACTCAGCTATCAAAAAATAAAGTCATCAATTAACAATTAAACATTTCGATCGAGCCGCGTTTAAATTGTGATATAGAAAATAATTTCTCAAATAAAAAGTAAGTTAAAAGAAAAATTAAAATGGAATTCTGATTCGTCAAAACGGAAGTACTCAGGATGTCCTGGTGCGGGCCGCCATCGCGGCCGTAAGCCTGGGGTTATCCTAAGGAAAACGTTACCAAACCAAGAAAAACCGTGAGTAAAACTAGTGCATTAAATAATGAACCCGCGAAACGAATTAAATAAAGAAAAGTTAAATCTACGAAGACAAAAGTCAATTGTTACAGTGCTTGGCCAAATGTAAATTATATGGCGCAAATAGGGGGTCGTTGAGCGATCTCTCATACATGACCGATCGAGCTGAAATTTTAATTCGTTAAATCTGTTATTATATTGGAACAAAATTAGAGAACGGCATGACCGAAAATCAAAAGGAAAAAAAAAAAAAACTTGCAAATTATTTGTTTTGGCATAAAAAAAAATCAAATAAAAACTGATCTAGCATTTCATTCTAAACCCATTCAATATAAATGCAAATCGACAATGATTTTCTTCCATTACCTTCGTGACCAAGTCGCTCCCTTCTTATACTGCGGATTAAAATGGAAAGTCGATACGATTTGCATTAAGCCCTATGTCTGATTGATTAACTTAGGTTAAGAAAATCGCGGTTATCCGAAATATCTTCGGCTTCGTGAAATATCGCAAAACCGCAGCGAATAAACAAAACCACGAAATTAAATCTCTGAACTAACGATTTTTTTTTTTTTTTTTTTTTTTTTTTTTTTTTTTTGCTCCTGTACACGAGCTTCTAAACATTTTGAGCCGTGGGAATGACCGGAAACCTCCCTTGGGCAATGCCACATAAAAGATTTGCACTGTGCGCAGCAAATAAATTAGTAGAACTGTAAAAAGTCGGTAACTTTACACCGGTTACCGAAACCGCAAATAACCAATTAGTGCATTCCTGCCTAAACTGATGTGTCGTTTTCTCAATTGAGTTTGTACAGTTTCATATTTTACAATCCTTAACACAAGCAAAAATTAAACTGGCAGCCGCGGGGTGGTTTTAAATTACCGTAACTATCTCATTTCGTCGCAGCAGGGGAAAATAAAACGCATTTTCCTATTCATATGAATATATCCGTTGTAAAAGAGAGATGTTGTTGAAAACATTCAAGAGAAAGCAAGAACGATCTTCACGATCTTATGATGTCTTAAAAAGTTTATTAATTCCTTAAAAGCTCCTTTATGCTTTAAAGAACATGAATTCTTTCTTTCTTCTTTTTTTTTTTTCTCTTCTCCATTTTTTTTCCTCTAAATTTCGCAATCTCCATTAGCCCAAGAATTATACTCCGTAATTCAATTTTAATTTTATGGATGCAAACAAAAGATATGGGTGTATAAAGCATGCGCCGAAAACTGAAGAGGTTTGGTAAATTGGATTGTAAAAAAGACTTTTTATGGACGCGAGACAGTTGTAAAAAGCTACGCTTTAAAAGAAATAATAAATAAATCTGTTTTAAAACGCTGTATGATAATTAAATGAAGATAAGGTTGTGACGATGTCTAAATCAACATGATTCCTTCTACGTTGCCTGAAAACACCTCTTTTCCCAAGCTGTTTCATATTTTGTCTTAAGGACACGGAGTATTGTCTCAAATTCTGAACGCTAATATTTGGAAATAAAACCAGAAATATCATAACCGCACTGATTGGCATCCAGATTTTTTTCATAGAACTTATGATCAAGTCAAAAATTTAACACACTGATTTTTCAACTCTTTAAACTTAACCAAACACACGACATCTGATGAGGAAATACCTTGTTATCCATAGGGATTATGTTCTACGGGACCAGCGTACATACTAAGTCGGCGGATAACAAAGCAGATTGCAATATTCATCAACAGATACCCACGGATTTCATCATTAAAATTACATTTCCAGACGACATTTTTCATAAGAGTTTTAAGCGGCAGCAATGCTTAGCCTATAAAAATAGTTGAGTCAATTAGAGTCAAGCTTCTGAAGCTTTAAGCTGCAACTAGAGAAATGCCCATTTTTCAACTGGATTTTAAAATGTTTACATCGAAAAAATTTAGAGGTATTGTACAATGCACATTAGAACATGCGGAGAATATCCTCAAGCTGCTCACATAGGGATGCACGACAAAATTTCCGAGAAGTGTCCGAGAAATTGGCTTTTAACACAACAACAATTTCAACAATATTTCGAGGCTCAGATTTTGGTTCTAAATGTGTAAGACTCTAAGCATTCAAAATCTAAAATTTCTTGTTCGAGAATATTGCTCAAGATCTTGCGAAATCTTCTGAACTGACGTTTCTAGGCCATTTTTTCGAGTTCTTTTCAGAAATTAAGCCAAATTTAGGGCTACGGACCTCCTTCATGGACAAAAAAAATTTTTTGCCTTAAAATTGAAATTTTAGGCTTTGGCCAATTTTTTTTAAAATTGGCCGAATTCACCATAAAATAGGCCATAAAAAGTACTATTTTTCTGCGTTTAGTTTTTTAAAGTCGGACATTCCGTTCTCCGGCAAAAAAATGAAAACGAAATCTTTACAACCCCGTCGGAACCGAAAACGGGTCATAGTACGACCCTGAAATTTTGGCCTAAGAACCCTCTAATATGGTCCAATTCATAGGCCAAGTTTGAAAAAAATTCCTTTAGGGGGCAGAATACATATGGCAACCCGGTAGTAGTCTTTTTCGAAATTTTGTTGAAATTGTTTTGTGTGCATCCCTACTTAAATATTGTTTCCTGAAAGGTTTTGCACCAAGGAGTCTCAAAATTCAAATTTCTGGTATAATTTCTCGTAAGAGAAGACTCACGAAAAATTTCATGAGAAAAGAATTTCTCGTTTTTAGTTTTAAAACCTTGCAGCTTGATTAGTCAAAAACTAGATTTTTGCTATTTCTCGAAAAATTTCTCGCCCTATTTTCTAACGAGATGCTCATCTCGTTGAGCATCCTATGAGCGCACATAACATCTACAGAAAATACCCACAAAACATCCACCATATGCCTAAAAGAACTCTTACAGCAGAATCTAAAGACATAACTGTCCATGACCACCTTCAGATGACACATCTTGTTTTATGTAAAACACAAGGGGTTAAAGCACTCATAGTTTAATCATGATTTTGTTGGGTCTATTCTGGGTATCCTCCATCGGAAGGGTTCTGCTAATATCTCAAGTGGAAAAACCAAGGAAATTGGCAACTTAGATTCCACATATTTAAAAAAAAAAAAAAATCACCACTAATTTTTATTTAAAAAAAAAAAAAAAAGAAAATAAGCTTAATAGAAATGAGCCAGCACTTTAAAATCCCTTAATTAGGCAAACTAAATAGCTCGTGCGTAAAAAACAAAATCTGTTGAATGCAAAAAAGAAAATCGCACTCTTCACAAATTTTAAACAGCAAAATGATCAACGATTTTCCCCCCAATTCGTTTTAAAAGCCTCGGAAATTTTATTCGGTGTAAGAGTTCTTTAAAGCCTAATTCCGAAATACCAAAAGAACAACAACAACAGCCATGCATATATCTACTTTACACAAGTATTTTTGGTGTATTTTACAAGTTTTTCCCACGTGTGCCTTATCTCTACACACATTCGTTTGTTCAAACATAATTTCCTTTTTCAAGGACCGGACTGGCTCTAAAAATCTGCGAGGAAATCAGCGATGTTAATCTCATAAAAGGCGGATGCTATGACAGAACGTCGAATTTTCAAAAAGTCGAAAGGGGGTTTCGAGGTCTTGAAAGACGATAAATGATTACGCACACTAAGTCGCTTTCCTAACAATCCTCAAAAAGAGTTTCGGGGATTTGAAAATTCGATGTTTAGAAAAAAAGAAATTTTTCTATTTTTCTATAATTTTTTTTTAATTTTTTTATTTCAAATCCTCGAAAGTAATTCGATGACTTTAAAATTCGGGGAATATAAAAATTTTCATAAAATATTTTCAAAAATAGATTAGCCCTTTCTGTGCCATACGTCATCTTTATAAAACCTAAAAGAAATCCCCAACATGCGGCGAATGCCCTTTAGTTGGTGACTTAGTCAAATTTTTTTTATAATTTTGTAAATAAAATAATAGCCTAATTTTAATTCCGGAACTTTGTTTTTATAACACCTAATAAATAATACTGTTGAGGAAAGAAATTAGTTTCGAAAAAAGTTTGGCACCTTATAGGCTAAGATGCCGTTTGGCACAAAAAAAGATAAATTTATTTTTAAAAAATTTTCTGAAAATCTTTATATTTCCCGAATGATAAAATCTCTGACTTTTAAAATCGTCTAATCACTTTCGAGGATTTGAAACCGTAAAAAAAAAAACAGAAATTTGTGAAAAAAGGACATCATTGAGCAAAAAAAAATTTATTTTTCATGGTAGAGCACCCGCCCGGCAAGCGGAAAACGTGGGTTCAATTCCCACTCGGCCCACGTACCCGACGCCCTAGAAAAAGTGAGTTATAAGTACGGCCAATACGTTATAAAAACTTATAACAAGATAATAAAACTTATAATGTTGTTATAAGTTTTTATAACGTATTGGCCAGACTTATAACTCACTTTTTCTTGGGCGAACATTTTTTCTCAATGACGTCGCTTTTTTTCTCATAAATTAAATAGGGAATCGAGCTCGGCTTTTGCAATATTACCAAAGTCGAGAAAAATTTTCCTTTGAAAACAGAAATTCCTTTTTTTCTAAACGTCGAATTTTCAAATCCCCGAAAAAAGTTTCGGGGTTCTAAAAAGTCGATGTTTAGAAAAGCGACATAATTTAATATTTAAATAATCGTCTTTCAAAACCTCGAAACCCTTTTTCGACGTTTTGAAAATTCGATGATTTGTAAGGGTCCTTTTTATGCTTAATACTACCGGCGCACCGGAGAAAATCCGGTACCGTATGAGGGGGTTACTTTGTACTCGATCGGGTAACTTTGGACACTTTGATTTTGCCTTAAATTCTTGAAAATAGAACAAGGAAAACCCCAAACAAAGTATATAAAGTAAGTATATAAAGTGAAGCTTCTTCAATATTATTTAGTAAAATGGTCATTTCAATTAGCTTCGTTATAAAAATATTCGATTTTCAAAATAATGCGAGACGGGAAAAAACTTCAAAGTTCGGAATACTAAGGTCCCTCCAACGGTATCTGAAAGCCGTATTCAGGTTCAAACACGTTCGGCACTTGCCCAACATCAACCTTTAACTACCCAAAAAATTTCTTTCCAAGTGTATTTTCCCGAGAGCAGAAAAACAAGAATTAACAAAAAAACACTCCATAAACGCCATGTTCATCCAAAAACATTTTATTTTGGTTTCAAAGAATTTATTTTTCTAGATCATTTTCTCTTCTTAAAATTATTTAACGGAGTAAAAATGGTTTATTTATTAACGGTAATACGTTTTGAGAACATTTTTTCGCCCTGTTATTGTTTTAATTGAGGAGTTACGGATGCAGCAACAAAAATGTCCAAAGTTACCCCACTTTCAGATCGTCGAGGGCGTTCGGAAAATTGAGTCATAGATTGACTTAGAAGAAGTATAACCATTACAAGAGGGTATCATTTGAAAGCTGAAGGACCTCCCTCATGTTTGTGAAGACAGATTGAAAATCGCATCAGTATTTTACAAATAATAACAAAAAAAAGTGAAAAAGTGTACAAAGTAAGCCCTCCATACGGTAGTCCGGCATGCCAGTTCGGCACTGTTTTTTTTTTTTTTTTTTTCGTAATAACAGCACAAGTAAAATTTTAAGTAAAATTACTGTGGGTAGAACAAATTTTGCTCTTTAAATACAATTTTTTAAAAATACATACGGTGGAACCTGATTTCTAATACGAAAACGTTTGATTAACGAAATGTTAATAAAATCCCTTTTTAAGTAGGAAAAAAAAGGAAAAAATAAAAAATAAAAATTCACAAAGACTGATTTCAAAGGGTTAAGTTAATCATCCTCCAAAATGAATTACGGAAACAGGGACTAAAAAGAAAATCACTTATCATTTTGTTTTTGATCGTGATGAGTAGATTGAGGTAATCAGGTGGACGTTGAAGTCAATTCCAACAAAAATCGCGGAAAAGCTTTAACCTCCGCAATGCGAACCACGCCCTGACATGAAGAAACTTTTTCGAACTCCCTTCTTGATAATTACTAAAAAGCGGTTTAAAAATAGACGTAAGGGGTAAAAAAGCTCTTTTCAAAGAAAGGAAGGAAAGACCCGGGAATCAAAAATTTGATCCGGTAGTTTTATCATATAATTGAGTTTCTGTTCAAAGAACTTCTTATGAATTCGATACATGCCTCGGCGATCGGGAAAAAAAGCGATTTTCTTAAAAACAAAAAAAAAAAAAAAAAAAAAAAAAAAAAAAAATTTCACTGCTCCGAAAAACCTCTGGAAAAACAGGAAATCCGGTTTCTTTTTTAATGTTTTCTTTTCTGTGGAATAAAAAAAAAAAAAAAAATTTGCAGGAGGGCCGGCTATAATGAATTCGAATCATGATCCGAAAATCGTGTGGAGAGTTTGTTGTCGAAGCTCGAAAACAACGGCAATTCAAAAAAAAGGGGCGCAAAAGTGTGGGTGGATGAGGGACCGTGGGTGGTTTTTACATTTCAATGCGGAACGGATATTCTAACCTAGTCTGGTCTAGGTAATTAGATTTCTGTTGCGCAAGATCACGGAATCCGCTTTTATTCATTTCTGTTCAAAAATAAAAATTCTTGGAATACTTACTGTGAGTATCGAACTTTCTGATAATCGTTTCGATTATGGTCGTCCTGGGTGCTACGTGACCTCGCCTCATTTGGGTATTAAGCACTAGTCACAATTTATCACTTTGATTTTCATTTTCGATTTCTCTCTTTTCCTTCACACTATTTTGATATCACATTCAATATTGCATCTAATATCACTTCCTTCCATTTTTGATCCACCTGTAACAAACCAAACGCAACAAAAAAAATTAATAGTAATCGTTTCCTTAAGGGAAAGTCCTTGCGATTTTGGATTAAAAACTGAAATCCGCTTTGCTTTTGGCAAAGGGATTAAAATCATACATTAATAAATGAAAGCAAACTTTTTTAAAAGTTTAGATAATTCTAGCGCCTTTGCAAATGGAAAAACTGCTAATTCAACGTTATCGCTGCCAACTTTGAATTTATTTTTTTAAAACATGGATTTACAGAGATAAAACCAACCACCGAGAATAGATAGCAATCGGATTAAAATTGTAAACTCTTGTGCAGATTAAATAGACCCTAAAAAAAAATCCGGAAGAGGGAAAAAAAGAACCTTTTATTAAGCTGGTCAGTTATTATTAAATCCGCTCCCCCGTGTCGCCTATGTTTTAATGATCCCCGCAAAAAAACACATTATTTATCAAATTTTTTCAGTTAAAAAAAGTTTTAACTTCGGTAAAAAGGAAAACCTTATTCCAAAGAAAGAATAATGAAAAGTTTTTTCGGATCTGACTCGTAAAAGAAGAAAAAAAAAAGAAAAGTTTTCGGTTAAGATAAGACAAAAAAAAAAAACCGTTTGATTCCTTTTCTGCTGACGTATTGGGATCAACATGACAGGAGAAAGTGTTAATTTCGTTGTAAGAAACCGTGCCTTGCCCTCTGCATTCATCGATTTAACCTTTTCTTTATATTAATCTTATGGACTATCAAGGGAAACCGCGCTGCCTTACGGATAGGAAAGGAATTGCGTGAGACCGTGAAAGGAGTTCCCGGTGTCTTTTTCATTATTCACGAGTCCTTCTCCTTTTTGAAGTCAATCAAGGATTTAATAAAACAAGAAGAAATTTTCCCAGGAATTTTCAAACGTTTCCTTTTAAAGTTAAAAGGGGAGAAAAAAAATAAAATAGATAGAAACAGAAACAGGAACTCGGGTCTTAAGAGTTCAGGCACGAAATGAATGGACTAATCTCTTCTTTCTTCCTTTAGTTCTTTATAAATTTAAGTTTATCGCTTTTAAGCGATTATCCCAATTATCGCTTTTTTAAGTTCAGCTTTTTTGGTTTTTCTTCTTCACGCTTTTTCTTGATTGAAGGGACAAGAAATTATATCATTCACTTTTGCGATTTCGTAAAGAAACAAATCATTAATAGTATATTACAACACAAGGGCTGCAAAAGAAAAAAATTGGTCGTCGATGCCGATTTCTTACACGTTTTTAAAATTAAAATTAAAATGACATTACGTTTTTATTTTATTAAATAATAATAGAGAACATAAATATACAGTATACGAAACCTTCGTATATATACAGTATATAAATACGTATATAAATACGGATATAAATACCAGGTCGTATTTTTTTGTATTTTATTAAGTTTTTATAACTTTGCACTCTTTATGTTATCCAAGGGTATGAAATTCTAAAAAATAAGACCAAGCGGGATTTTTTCTTCCATGTGGATTGGGATTTACCGTAAATAATTTACAAAAATTGTAAAATAAAACAATGCAAGAATGACGATTAGCTGTATGGCGCTTTCTGCAAATGCCGGCCATATTTGTTAATAATGGTTTCTGAAAATGGCGCAAAAAATGGACGCTCGATTGGTTTTATTAAATCAATTTTATCCTTTTAATTAATCATTTTCATTGATATTTTACATTCCTATGTCATTCACAATTAATTAATCTACCATTATGAGTGCAAAAAATTATTCCGGAGCTTTATTTAAAAGAGAAAATAGGGTTTTTAAAAAATATACTAGGGTATAGAAAATATACATGGTATATTTTTTCCAATATATTTTTGTATATAAATACTATTTATATACAGTATTTATATACGTATATTTATACATGACATTCTCTAAATAATAATCATTGTTATCGCTAGCCGCCATTTTGATTCTAATAGCATAGTATAAAAAATGTCCGCTAGTGTCGCCTATTGTTTTGTGGCAAGACATTTTATCTCAAGGCAAACCGAAATGACTTATCACAAGACATTTTTTTGTTTTCGCACGGTTTTTACGAAAAATGTCTTGTCTCAATGCACTTTTGCGTTCGCATTAGTCATTTTCTTTTCTGAGTGTAGGAATGAGGTGAAACATCACTTTACGTCAATTATTTAAATTAAAATAAAGTCTTTTATAAGATTTTCATGAAATTTGCCCCCAAAATTATAAACTAATTTTTATGAATTTTTTATCAATTTTTTTTCAAAATGAAATTTAAATTTTGTAAACTGAAATCTTTGACTTTTTCCTTTGCACTAACTTCGATTAATTTCAAAGAATTTCATATTTCAAATTATCAGTTTTATTTTCGAATATTTCTCTATTCATCTTAAAAAAGATGAAACATGAGTTTTGGCAGGACATTTTCATGTAAATTTTAGTATCAAAATTCGATTATGATTTAAAAATTTTTGAAAGATGAATTCCATTTACCTTTGAAATTGTACCGGTATTCAAATTTTATGCTTTTTATTAAATTAAAAATTTTATTTAAATTAACGTTATAAAATGATTTTAATTTTATCAGGTTTCTGAAATCTAAATTTTCATGAAATTTCCTTTTAAAAACTAATTTTTTTGTGGGGTTTTGAAATTCCAATTTTTTTGAATTTTTTTATTATAATTCTTTTTCGGCGTTTTGGGTAATAGGCTGGTCTCCGGACATGAAAAATTTCTGCAATAATGAACAAATTCGCGAAAGGATTTTTTTCTCATAGGACACTACTATGGGGTGTAAGGAACCTTGAGTAAAAAATGTGACCAAATCCGAGTCCGGGTCTGTGAGTTATGGCACAAAAAAGGGCCCAGTTTTGCATTTTTTGCGATTTTTCCGCTGACAGTGGATTAGGAGAAAATTCGCGTTAAAACCATATTTTTCAGCGTAAAATTCTGCGTTGATTAGTTTTTTATTCGACTTTCTTCGATTAGTAGAAGCGAAGTTAAAAAATTTTTCGTGAACTTAAAAAAATAACGGAAAAAGCACCAAAACAGGTACTTTTTCTTTCTTGGCTTGCACATCGAAAACGATGGGTTGCACAAAAAAACTGTAAATGGGTGATAAAAAGCGCATTAAATTGCGAGTAAAATGGGACCAAGTACGATTTTCTACGATGAACTAAAGCTGACTTAAGACTGGTTATAAGTGGAGTATTTTAATATTTTTTTAATTTTAACGCAGAATCTTCTTTTTATCGTCCAAAAAGAAATGGATACGGACTTTTTTTGTCTCGTAATGTATGGCGGTAAGTGAAATGGTCGAGTTTAAGTTGGAAGATGTATGATTTGATTTAATTTTAATTTTTTTTTTTTTTTTTTTGGCTAAAATGTTCCCTAGCTTCAAGTCCGCCAAATCAAATCATTCATCTTCCAACTTAAACTCGACCATTTCACTTACCGCCATACATTACGAGACAAAAAAAGTCCGTATCCATTTCTTTTTGGACGATAAAAAGAAGATTCTGCGTTAAAATTAAAAAAATATTAAAATACTCCACTTATAACCTGTCTTAAGTCAGCTTTAGTTCATCGTAGAAAATCGTACTTGGTCCCATTTTACTCGCAATTTAATGCGCTTTTTATCACCCATTTACAGTTTTTTTGTGCAACCCATCGTTTTCGATGTGCAAGCCAAGAAAGAAAAAGTACCTGTTTTGGTGCTTTTTCCGTTATTTTTTTAATTTCACGAAAAATTTTTTAACTTCGCTTCTACTAATCGAAGAAAGTCGAATAAAAAACTAATCAACGCAGAATTTTACGCTGAAAAATATGGTTTTAACGCGAATTTTCTCCTAATCCACTGTCAGCGGAAAAATCGCAAAAAATGCAAAACTGGGCCCTTTTTTGTGCCATAACTCACAGACCCGGACTCGGATTTGGTCACATTTTTTACTCAAGGTTCCTTACACCCCATAGTAGTGTCCTATGAGAAAAAAATCCTTTCGCGAATTTGTTCATTATTAAAACCTCCGGAGACCAGCCTATAATTTCAGAACACCGAATAATTATTTTAATTTGAATTTATTTTTTATTTTTTAAATGGTAATTTAGAAATTATTTTTTATTATACACTGGAGGGCGGAACACTGAAGGGGGGTAGTAATAAAAATGTACCTTAAATAAAATATAACGTAGAGTAAAAGGGGTCCAGGGGCGAAGCCCTTAGCGGGGGTAGTAATAAAAGTGAAGCTTAAATAAACTGTAAGGAAAAGTGGTCCAGGGTCGGATTGAAAGTCAAATCTGGCAAATTATTATTTTCTTTCCTTTTGGACAGAATTAAGAAGTTTAATGTATGGACTAGCGGTCGATTGCGTGGAAAAATCAAGGTGGAAATTCGGATGTTATTTAATCAGTAGAGCAAATTTCACGGATTCAACCAATTTGCCCTGCTGATTAAATAAGATGCGATTTTTTCAACGCTGATTTTTCAACGGGTCGACCGCTAGTATATAAATAAAAATTTAAAAAAATAAATACAAACATAAATAAAAATTACAATTAAAATTAAAATTAAATTTATTGTTCGGGGTTCTGAAATTACCCAAAACGCCGAAAAAATAATTATTAAAAAATTATTTAAAAATGTGGATTTCAAAACCCCGACAAGCTGTTTCGGGGTTTCGGGGTTTTGGGCTTTTGGCGGTTTGACTGAGATTCTTTTAAGTAAGTTATTTATGAAATTTCCTTTATTTAAATTCTAAATTTTTTAAGATTTATTTTCGATCCTCATTGATAATCTTTATTTTTATTTTTTTTATATTAACGGGATATGGATCTTTTTTTTTTTTTTTTTTTTTTTTTTTTTTATTAAGAAAATCACGATTATAAGTTCGTGAACTATATAAGTTAAACATAGCAAATCAGTTGAAAAGTTAAATCAAAGTGGCGAAAGATTGAAAAAAAAAAAAAAAAAAAAATCTAAATTTTTTATTTAAATTAATATTAAAATGTTTTCCTTAATTTTATTGTTTTTGAAATTTTTCATTTACAGCAGCTTTTAAACTCAATAAAAATATATGCTTTTTATGAAATTAAAAATTTTATTTAAATTAATATTAAAACGTTTTCCTTAATTTTATCGCGTTACGCCCTCACTAAAGGCCCGCCATAAGAAGTTTCACTTCAAAAAAAATTATTTGACAAAAAGTATTTGAAATAACCTTTAGGGGCTTTTGTTTCCAAAATTTTATTTTCCTATTTATTTTTTATTTTTTACTAAGTATCAAATTTTTATTTCACTTTTACAATCTTAATGACTTCCAACTCTTTCTGTTCGATACGATCGGAAACAAATACTATATGATAACTCTAAATTTAATTAAATGATTACTACCAGCCTATCCCCTATATACATTTCGAAATTCATTATTTCTTTAAAACTGACATTGAAATGATGCATTAAAATGCCTGTTTGTAATATTGATTCGACATAATCACATCACGACATACATGTTTGAATCACGGAATATAAACTCAATGAAATATTTAAATTTAATAATAATTCCTTTTGTCAAATTCTAGACGAACTGAGTTAAGGAATAATAACAATTTACACTGGTTCTCACCCAAGGTGAGCTAAAAAGCATCCCTTACTCGATAAAAATGACCATGAAAGATGACTTCATGACGTCATCTGGTGCCGTGCAGGGGTTCAAAAGACCTTTGGAGCAAAATGCTAGTTGCTCCCCAAATCGAAGAGTCCGAAATAAACACATATTTGAACTTTTTAGCATGTGGAAAGTTTTCGTTTACTTCAGATATAATGAAACCGTGTAAACCCTTAAGAGTGGATGTTCCGTATTTGTATTTTGCCCCTCCTCCCCTTTTTCCTCTCTCTACTCTATGTAAAAGCAGCCCTGTTTATTTCAAAAATCTCTCCAAATCTTAATGCAAATAATTTCGGATTAAAACCAAAAAACTTCAAATAATTGCAAAAAAAAAATGTAATTGCAACCAAAAAACTTCAAAAAACTGCAAATAATTTCATTTATTTTTAAGCCAAAAATTGTTCAGTCAGAAAAAACTCTGGGGGGAAAAACAAACCACATAAAAAAAATATATGTATACGCTGCAATGAAATTGCATTTTCATAAGTTTTTTTATTCTTCAAGTTCCCGGATTTTTTTTCCGACGATTACATTCATTTAAAAACAACCAACCCAACTTTTCGTATCATATTATGAAACTTATATGACTACAGCTTTCTAAGTGTCATCATATAAATAATGCAAAACTTTCCTCCGTTTCATTGATATCCTACAGGAGGAAGAAAATTCTCAAAACTTAAATAATTTCAGATTTAATTTTCTTTCTGTTGTTGGAATTGAATTAAGGTCGCATTTTATTCCGTTTTGACCTTGGGTTAGAATTGACGATTACCGTCCGTTTAGTTTTATGAAAACTTTTTTTTCTTTTCTTTTTTTATTGTTAATTGGTTTTCAGTGATATAAATAAAATATTTAATGATAATTCATATAACATGATTCATCGACAACATTCAAAAACGTAGGGTCGCGTGACAACACGGACCATTTTTTTTTCTTATTTGGTTTTGCAATTAGCCGCCCTGAAGGGGAAAACGGTCAACATAAAAAAATTTAATTAATAGGCCTATCCATGGTTTTTCTAGAGTTATATAAAAAAATATTTTCTTTTAAAAATTTTGGGCTTTCAAACAGGAACACAGAAATATTGTGACAATCACTGAATAAAAAAACATGTCTTGACATGTTTTTTAAGAGTACGGATCAGTGAAGCCTAAGAGTTCATCGATCCATAAGTTAAACATAAGCAATCGTAGAATGGTGGTAGAATGGTCGACCACCACGTTTGATGCTTACTTTTAAGATGAAATCTATTCAAGTCACATAAAAATAAATTCAAAAAAGAAAAAAAAAAAAAACTTTGTTGTCTTACTGGAATATATTTTGGATTTTTTTTCTCTCAAGCTTTTTAAAAGATCATTTTTATGCTAAAAAGGAAAAAAAAAAAAAATAATAAACCTGCCTAAGCTGAAACTGGTGTTTGAGATTTATTGATTTCTTAAAGAATATAGTTTTCCAAATAATGACCAGTTCAGTTTCAGCATCATTACATTCAAGTGGACTTGACTTTGCTATAAATCCAACCTGCCTTTTACAGATTGAATGCAATCAATCAAAAGTGCTAAAGTTTCGTTTTATAAAGATGCAAGATTGAATTAGAAAATATACTGTAAAGTCTGGCAATTCCGTTTTATTTTAGTAAGTGATCGACCTTATAAATTAAGCTTCATTCTTAATGCAGTACAATATTTTAAAACTGCTTTCCAATGAATCAGTTATTTCAAAAAAGAGCACATGTTTTTCTTGTAAAATTTAGGTTAAGAGTCTTGCTAGTATATTTTTTTCCCTTCATGAAAACGATTGCAATACTTTAAAACATACACACATTTGGTACACCTATTCATGATATTTCACGATGTCACCAAAAAGGTTTTCCATTGCAAAAATCATATACAAGTTTCGTGATGTTTCAAAACTGTTTCAAATTCTTTACTTAAATCCAAAAAAAGGGAATTTTTTTGGGGCCTATCACCAACTCTCCCTTACAGGCCTCATCCCTTTCAATATTTGTTTTTCAGGATACCAAATCAGAATATGAGGCCAAATTTGGACTGAGACCTACTGTTTGACCAGTTTTGAGTGCTGGTGACTACAGATAGGCTAGCTGTCAAAAAGATTGACTTTTGATAGAGAATTACTGTATTGAATGTACCGCTATTTGCATGCTGGAGTTTCCACAAGCTTTTTCAGTAGACAAGTTCAAATATTAGGCTTAAATCTTTTTTTTGATTCACTTTCGGGGAGTTCATTAAATATGCACAACTCTTTCTTTTCTCCTAAAAGTATTTTCTAACATTTAATCTGGCATTTAAAAGCCAAAAACAGTTAAATAAAATTTTTGTAAGAAATTAAAATCAAACAAATTATAAGTTCATAAGTAAATGGTCCTAGTGTTTGCTAATAGAAATCCATAAGCTAAGTTAAGAACAAAGGTAATAAACAAGCTTAGATTTTGTAATTGAGTTCATTATTTTTAAGTTTTTTGTATAAAATTTCTTGTTAAAAGTTGCAAACAATAGCAATGCATAGCTCAATATGACCACTAAACCTACACATATCAGTGCTTTTGGACCATGCAGAAAGCCCTGCGATGAACACTGCTGTTAAATGAAATTAGTATAAAATGCATCACCGCCTGTAATATATCATGGTCAACTGAAATAGATTCTTGCAGTTAAAAATTGAACCAGATCTTTTTGATTTACAATAAAAATCCACATCTTTATATGAACAAAATTAAGTTTGCAGCCAAATAGATTAAAACAACTGAGACTCTTCTGGAATTATCAAATTTTTTTCCAAATTAGAAACTGAACATAAACCAATTTGCCTTGAAAAATATGTAAATGAGACATGTTACTCTATGGTGAAACAATGATCGGCGATAAATTTTACCCATTATTAAAGAAAATAATAACAAAACATGTATTTGCAATTACCGCTTTGACACAATTGTCCGGTTTCCAAAATCATAATGGAATAGGGGTTCATGAAAATCGTTCAAGGTGAGAACGTTGTTCAAAATTGAATTCGTTTTCCAGGAACATGAAGCAATTTTCAACTTGACCATACCTTTATAAAACGTAATTCCTCAACTAGGGTGTAAAATCCTTTATTAATAATAAATGTCACGGTGAGGCTCGGAGATCTGCGATTTAGGTTGTTGTTTATATCCCCTTTAACAGAGGGCTGAATACACGTTTTCTGTTTTCCATTAAAATGGACCACGGTGAGAACCATAATATCTTGCTTCTATCGAAAAAATTGAAAATGAAAAATATTCACAATAAAATCACTACACGTTGTTTTCCTTTCCGTACACGCGTAAAACTAACTGTAAACATTAAACACCGCCTTGTTGAAGAGCTGCTTTGCCATTGGTTTATTCCCACGTGCGCATTTATTTTGCGCTCTATTTTTTCAGCGAAATCGAACCCATTGCCACATGATTTTCCAAAGTAAAAACATTATTTTTTGTTTCAGTAATTATTGAAATAAGCTGCCCAACAAACGGTAAATTAAGCAACTGAACTAAATATTTTACAATGGTAAGATCCAATACCCGATAAAAAAAAATTATAATTTTATAACGGTATCAATCTGATTCGTCTTGATTTGTTGATTATTCCTTACCCTGTTGTCCGCCCATGTGGATGGACTGTTAAATTTTCAGTATTTTCGAAAACGGTTGTCAAAAAAAAATACGGCTTCATTACAAATGGAGCCTCATTGTTAAAAATTAAACTTTTAAAGATGGAATTATGGAATTGTTCGTAAACGTTTCTTTGTGTATTTGTCTAAATGACCTAACTCTGTATATCTAGAATTCCGTTTCAAAATTTCCCTTTAGGTGGATCACTTTTTTTTTTTTTTTTTTTTTTTCCTTTCTTTAAAAGGACATTGCTTAGGTAAGGCACAAAGCCCAAAACATTTCCTCACGACTTAACTTATTTTATCTAAAATACCTCGTTGAGGGAGGCAGTAGCTTTAGCCTACAAAATTAATTTTAGCAAAATTTCCTCATGATATTTCACGGGATATTTACAAGTTTAGAAAATTCAGCAAACAAGTTCGAAAACAAAAACTTTTATATTAATAAAATAATTTATTTTGGATATACAGTATGGTATAATTAAAGATAAACTTGTGATGTACAAACTTATTCTTAAAAATGTTCAAAAAGTTTCCATCATTTCCGCAATGCAAAACATTCGACACTTTACATTTTTTAATAAATTTCAATCAGGCTATAAAATTCAAGCAAGTTTCTTTTAATTTTCCAAAACGGTGAAATCCATTTCAATGCTTTCTTTCTCTGGTGGTATAGCAAGAATCAAACTGTATAACGACAGTAAACAAACGTGAAAACCTCTAGAGTAAAGGCCCTTGAGACCTTTACCAATACTTCTTTTTTTAACACTAATCACTGCGGGCATGACCTACATATTAGTAATCATTAAATATTAAAATGATCGGACAGGAAAAATGACGGATTGGCAGAATATCTCGGAAATAAAACATTTCAATTCCCAAGTTCCAAGAAACAGAAAAACACGAACGGTTAAATCTCTGAGGAGGTTAAATAAAAAATATGAAAATTATAACAGGCGATTATGCATGTTCGCCCCAAATGAAACCCTTGAAAAACGTCCCACTTGTTGAAATTGGGAGTTTCGCATATTTACATCAAGTAACGAAAGAAGAAGAAGACATCTGCTCTCTTTTAAAACATAAACAACCCACGTTTTAGGGTGCGTATAAGTAAAAAAAAATTGTCCTTCAACTTTCAGTTTTAAAGTTCTTAAAGAGTTTTTATTCGGATCCGGAAAAAATAAAAATAATAAAATAACATCTTTTCAAAAAATTACGGAAATTTACTTACGTTGCGTAAATCGAACGTACCGGCGATTTAAATCAAAACACAAGGAATAAACAAAAGAACGTCGCAAAAACTATTGCCAACTTTGACACATAAACACGACACAAAACAAGTGAAAAACGAAAACAAAAAAACCGAAGAAATAAAAAAAACAAAAGCAAAATTAAAACAAAAAAACAAAAAAAAAAAAAAAAAAAAAAAAAAGGAAAAAAAAAAAACAACAGAAGTTGTTGTTACACGAACTACGACACGTTAAAAACGAACATGATTACCGTTGAACGTCGAGCACTAGACTGAACGTTGCGTTCGGATATTCAGGGGAATGCATCAACGAAATATTTTAAAAAATTAGACTTGCGCCGTTTGGTTCTTAAGTCTTTCGGTTAAGATAGACACTTTAACTTTTTTAAAACTTTCTTCACTTTCTTTTTCTATGCACTTAGTGGTAAACAATTTTTTAATTATTTATATTCTGCTTGAAATTAAATAGGGGGTTGATTTTTGGCTTGGGTGAACCAAAAATATTTATAAATATGAAGTAGAATTTTCATCCCTGTTATAAATTTTAATTATTTTTTCAGACTAAAAGGCACCAATCTTGATTGAATTTTGTCACGTATGAAAATTGTGTTTTTCCCAAAGGATCCGTTAGCATCATATTTTGAATAAGAATATGACGGTTTAAATTATTATCATACGTTTCGTCTGCTATAAGGCTTTTTCTTCTTCATAAAAGAAGTTGAAATCAAAGTAATAATACAGTAAGATAGGAGAGAGAGGAGTTTTAATTCAAATTAACGTGAATGTTATTTACGGTTGAAAAAGCACGATAGTGACATTTGCATTAATATTTTCTGGAAAAAAACTTGGAAATGAAGAAAAGAAGAGATACAATTTGCTTTAATCATAGGTTCATCACGTATGATCCCTTTTAATATTTTCATTTGGTTTTGAGAAAGCTGAAAAAAAAAAACCCATGCAATACGTAAGAACTTGAACTTATTTTAAATTAAAGCTTGATTTTATTCCCAAATCTAACTCATACTAGAATACTACTACTTTGGAATCACTTTATGTCTTCAGCGTTTTCAGTTTTTAAAATCAGGTAAGGTAAAGCTCCTTGTGCAGTCTGATGTGACCACAAGTAAACGAACTACAAATGAGGTTTTTTACGGCAAACAAAATCCGCTAGAAAACTGTCGGCTGTTATCATGGTAAAATGGCGGCCGGTTTCTGATTGGTTAATAAATATTCCCTTCTCATATTAAAGTCATTTATGAACCATTCCGAAGCGGGCCGCCATTTTATCATGATAGCAGCCGACAGTCCCCCTAGCGGATTTAGTTTGCCGTAAAAATCCTCATTGCCCATAATAACACTAGCAAAAATAACCCTTAAATTTGAGCAAACTGACTAATTGATGAACTCTACAATATTCTCTAGATCCAGAACTTCTCATCCGAGGTACAAAATGAGTAACATTTTATAATGAAGAAAAAAAAGAAATTGAGAAAGCAATGAATCTATGATTTATTATAGAGATAATAAATATTTTACAATAAATTCTTCAATTTGATTGATCAAAGATTTTTATAATATATATAATAACAAACACTTTCACCCAAAACAATAAAATTTGATTTTTTTATTTTAAACTATCTTTCTTTATCATTTACAGATTTATTATCATTATTTAGAGTTTCGGATTTAGTCTCATCGTTACAGGCACTTGAGTTACTTTTACAATCATCAACTAATTTATTGCAATTTTCGACTTTTTTTTCAATGATATCAACATTATCATTATTCTTAACTGTTTCCTCCATTTTTTCCGTTCTTTCTTCCACTTTGTTTTTTTCTTCTGATTTTTCTTCTTTCGCCTCAATTTTCTCTTTAATTTCTACTAATTTTGCATTTTTTACCTCAATTTTTTCATTATTATCTGTGGGTCTCTCTTTCTCAGGATCGGATTGTTCTTTGATTTTTTCGGGATTCTCTACCCTTTCGTCGATTTTATCACTTTTTTCTTCGACCTTCTCTTTTTTTTCGTCGACTTTTTCTTTTCCTTCGATTGTTTTATGCTTTTCTTCGACTTTGTCCTTTTTCTCTTCAACTTTTTCCTTCTTTTCTTCGATTTTATCTATTTTCTTCTCTTCGATCATGCATTCTTTCTTACTTTTCTCGATGTTATTGTTATTATTTTTATTATTGCCGTCCTTGTTCACTTTACTATCACCCGCGACGTTTTTATTGATTTTTTCGATTTCGACTTTTTTGCTTTCTTTTTTAAAATTATTTTTATTCATATTTTCATTATTTTTATTAACCTTTAAACTATTATCATCACAGTTTCTCTTCGTTTCTTTTGTACTTTCTTCTTTACTACTAACGATCTTCTCATTAACCGGATTTAACTTTTTCATATGATGATGCGGATTAAATAATAAGCTTATGTTCGGAGGCAGACTCGCGTGGAAACCCGGCATGTTGAATCCGGTTAAACTGCCGAAATGCGATAATCGAGGGGCTCCTCGATTGAACGGATCCATTTTATCGCTCACCGGAAACAAATTCGGAAGTTTCGCAAAGTTCGTGGTGTAAGGATAGAAATTAGATGAGTAATCCGTGTTAGGGAAGCGCAAAGGAGGGTAAGAACCGTTTGGAAGAGGGCTTTTTGATGACCCCGGAGATTTTTCGTTGCTTTTGACATCTGATTTACTAGAATTCGAATAATTACCTGAGTTAGGAGGCAAAAGCTGAGGATCGCTAAATAAGAAATGATTGTTATTAGGTATGAATGGGTTGGTTAATAAATTAGGGGCATTCGGGGTTTGAACGATGGGCATTTCGTCTTTTTCGATCGGTCTTAAAGTTTTCGGATCGATCTTTAATATTTTTTTAACTGATTTCGCATGATCCGCAGGTTTTTTCTCCTCTTTTTTAATTTCCGTTTTTTGATTCTCAGGAGTATCGGCATACATCGGTTTAACTCCGCTGGACGGGTTCCCTAAAAATCTCGGTACGTTTCTCGCTTTAAAAAATTTCATGGGTTTCTTTGGTTCGTCCGAATTTTTCATCAAAGTGGGCCGGAGTTTTTCTTTCGTTATAACCGGATGCCATGTTTTAGGGGAACATCTTATGGTTTTATACTGTTTCACCGGTTTCGGAGCAGATTTCGAATGTTCCGGAAGCAATCTGCTCAATTTTTCTTTATTATCAACTTCGCTCTTGATTTTATTTTCTTTTGGTTGAGTTATACCCGTATTGCATTGCTTATTTAAGTTTTTAGGCGCAGTTTCTTCGACCGTCCTTAAAATTTCACTGTTTTCAACTTCAGACACACTCATTACACCCGATTCGCTTATTTGCAGCATTACTTCTTTAGATTCATTATTGTGCACGCCGTTTTCTTTAACGCTTTCTGGTTCAGCTGCTGGAGGTTTTGCAACGGGTACGGTGCGATCAGGTTTCGGATCTTCCACTTTAATTTTCATGGGATGTGATGCTTCCAACGTTTCTGTTGCTTGGATTTCCTTTATCCTCGAAATTTCAGTCGGTTGAGATTCAGCTTCTGATGTTTTGGTTTCTGAATTTTGCTTATTTTCTTCTGATTTATGCTTATCACTGGTTTCTAATTTATGCTTATCCTTGATTTCTAATTCATGCTTATCCTTGACTTCTGATTTATGCTTGTCTTCTTCTAATCTGACTTCGGGCTCGGCTTTGATGTCAATTTTTTGTCTTTTGACGATGCTTTCGTAAATCTTAAAAGACAGGTCTAAAGTCCCGTTCTGAGAATTAAGAAAAAAATTAAATTGTTAATCCGTCTTAATAGTAATACACAAAAACGTCAAAAACGTTTTGGGCGAGCACATGATCACTTAAAAAATGGGAATATTAAATGTGCCAGTTATTGCTAGGCATCAAGAAGTTAGGCCCTTACTTTCAGTACAATGTTCAGTACGAACAGTAAGACATTCAGTAAAAGCTCTGCTAACCAAACTCATTTCCTTTAAATCAAAATATAAGTCAATTACGAAGGAACACATTACTGAAAAAAGAGCCTATACACTACATTCCTCGCAATAAAAATTATTTATAAGAATTAAAAGAGTGGCTTATTTGAAACTAAAAAACTAACTTACATTTTTTGAAAGATAAATATATGCAATATCTAACAGCGTGAAATCTTTATGAAGTGGTTGATCCTCAAACAATAGTTCTATTTTATAATTATTGTCATTCAATTCATACTTTGCTTTGAGTAACTTTTGCAAATGATATATTGTCACACCAGTTGGACACTTCAGATATCTTTTTTCACTCTAAAAATCGAATAATTAATTTTTTATAAAAAATTCATGTAAAAGAAGGTAAATTTCTTTTTAAATATACCTTAATAGGTGTACTAATTTCTTGATAGCCATCTTCCAAATTTCCCTGTTTTGGTGAGTCTTGATAACTTAATGATAATGTGATGTATTCATTTATGCTAAACATTGTTTCATCAGAAACCTCTCCCACAGATTCAGAATCATTTGGTTTCATATAATGTGGTCTCTCCTTGTAAAATTTACGCCTATTTCTCATTTCACCTGAAAAAAATAATGATTTCTCATTTTCATTTTATTTCTTCACAAGTGATTGAATTAAAGAAATAAAATAAACTGTTGGAAAATAATAACAATAAGTCATAGGTCTAATCAAATAAAAATTTTTAAGATTTAAAAAAAAAAAAAAAAAAAAACTTTTGAGCTTTTTTGCATAGGAAAACAGGGATTCACAGCTGAAGCCTTTTATAAATACCTACAATAAAAAATTCTAAAAACACTCACTAGCATACAATCCAGGTACAAGTTTATATACAATGTCTTGCAGGGTTTTGTCTGCTCTTATATTAATAAGAGGTTTGGTTTTATGAACTTGAACCTCACATATCGGACAATATTTGCTGCTTTCTAAGTGTTTAACAATACATGATCTGCAAACTACAAAAAAAAAAATTGATAAATTAAATATTCATCAAAAAAATTAAAATCTTTCATTTAATTCTTCCTTACATGAATGCAGACATTCTATAATTGTAGTGGCATCGATGTAGTATCCACCACATAACACACACATTAAATGTGGGTTTAAATCCGATAATTTTAGCTTTGTCCGATTCATTTTCATGTTTTCAGATTGAGTCTCCATTCTATCCTGAATCAAGTTCTGCTTTTTTCTTTTTTTTACTGCTCATCACGAACAATTATTTCAGTTTGTATTGTACAATTTTTTTTTTCCCCTCTTTCTTCTTAACAGTGATCTAGGTATATTAATATTTTTTCACATTTTGTCTTCAAAGGCAACTTCACAGAGCTGAAACAAAAAGAAAATGTTAAACAAGTTCATATTAATTTGGGGCTAAAGTAAAAGGGCCCTGGTTTAAATGCTTCCACTTTTTTATAACATGACCTATTTCTGATATGAAAGGTGTTTAAAAGATAATTTAAATTCATCAGGATTTCACTTGAAAGACTGACTGTTGAGCTGTTTAAATCGTGATGATTTAAAGCGGATTTAAGTCAAGTAAGAATTTTAAAAAAGTTGTTAATTCGAATCAAAACAAACTATGGTCAATATGGCGTCCGAATTTTAAATTTCGTGTCTAAAAATTTGACCTAAAAACATTTGCAATTTTAAAATTCTTATAACATAACTTGTAATAAATTACGTGGGGCTTCCGTTGAACGGATCTACTTACGCTAATGTCATGTAGTAATAATTTTAGATTGTAGCGTATAAAGCTTACAAAAACTGAATATCCTAAAGGAGCAGATGTTTTTAGTGATTTCAAGGTTAAAAATACAAGCAGCTAAAATATTAAAACAAATAAACACGAGTTGCTGGATAATTCCACTTAAAGCTTTGATTAAATGATTTAACAATTAAATAAATATGATTAAATAATATGTAAATACATTAAAAACAAATATTAATATGATTTAAAAATAAAATAAACCGTAAATAATCTACGCGTCAAAATATAAATTTTAAAAACGATTTGGGTCGACGTGCTGAGCTCCCTTCAAAAACGTACGAACTCCAGTTTTCTGCCCATTTTAAAAATTTTCTTTCCATGATTGAAAAAATTGTTAATTCCAGATAAAATCAATAAACCATATTGATGATTTTCTAACGATGATTCTTAAATGATTTTAATGTAATGTTAATGTTTTCAAAAGCCGAGAAAAAAAAATAAAAACTGGATATGGACGGAGGATAGATATGTCGGTTTTGCACGAATGCGATCGTTCCTGAATAGAGAACATAAATATACAGTATACGAAACCTTCGTATATATACAGTATATAAATACGTATATAAATACGGATATAAATACCAGGTCGTATTTTTTTGTATTTTATTAAGTTTTATAACTTTGCACTCTTTATGTTATCCAAGGGTATGAAATTCTAAAAAATAAGACCAAGCGGGATTTTTCTTCCATGTGGATGGGATTTACCGTAAATAATTTACAAAAATTGTAAAATAAAACAATGCAAGAATGACGATTAGCTGTATGGCGCTTTCTGCAAATGCCGGCCATATTTGTTAATAATGGTTTCTGAAAATGGCGCAAAAAATGGACGCTCGATTGGTTTTATTAAATCAATTTTATCCTTTTAATTAATCATTTTCATTGATATTTTACATTCCTATGTCATTCACAATTAATTAATCTACCATTATGAGTGCAAAAAATTATTCCGGAGCTTTATTTAAAAGAGAAAATAGGGTTTTTAAAAAATATACTAGGGTATAGAAAATATACATGGTATATTTTTTCCAATATATTTTTGTATATAAATACTATTTATATACAGTATTTATATACGTATATTTATACATGACATTCTCTATTCCTGAATTCTTTCAAAATGGATTCCATCGCGTGGCCTGCCAACATTAAAATATGAAAGTCCCTACATGCAGCAGCAAACCACGGTGGGAGGGAAAAATTAAGTTTTGAAAGTTTTGAAACTTTAGTCACTTTAGTGTTTATAAAGGAAAAAATTTCCAAATTAAAAGAAAAAAAAAAAAAAAGAAAAAAAACTGAAAATACATTCCCATTTATATGAAATATTCTTATTAGAAATACTGCGCAAAACACGTTTTAGCAAAATAATATTATATTAAAAATTATAGAATATTGCGAACGCCCATGTATTTATTGTTTCTTCAGTAGAATGATTTAAAAAACTAATTTCAGCAACAGGTGGCTTATCAAAACCATTGGTCATAGTTATTGATGACCGTCAATAATTAATATGATTTTAAAATCAAATAATCTACGCGTCAAATTATAAATTTTAAAAACGATTTTGGTCATCATGCGTTCCTACATCTTCTTTCTTCATATCTCTCATGCTAAAGATTGAAATGATTGGCTCATAAGAGTGGATTGCTCTGGTAGAACAGGTAATTTAGTACTAACAACTAAAAGGTTATCTCCAAGCAAAAAGTTAGTGATTGTCTCAAAATTGCTCTTCGCTTGTCACTTAACTCCGGAAAATGTTTCAGTCTAAGTTAGTAGTGTATCATATCAGCAAAACAGAGTTCAAAAAAATGCCCATAGTCAAAATATTTCAAAGCATGGATAAATGAGTGCAGGACGATTTGATGAAAATTTCACCATGAAATAATATAAAGTTGTAATTATTGTATAATTTTTCATTTATTTAGAAATATGTCTTTTGAAATTCAGAAAAAAAAGAAAAAAAATTATTTACATGTCTTTTTTTTAGAATTCACACACAAAGTATACATATGTCTTTTTAACGTCCTCTTTTTTGAATTTACTATTTGAAATAAATGTTTTTTGTTTGCTAGGATTTAAAAATATAAAGGATGTATGTACAAATATATGAAAGAAAAGTTTTTTTTTTTTTTTTTTTTTTTCTAAATTTGAAGAATTTTTCTTCTTATTTTGTTTATCGGGAATGGAATCAATATTTTTAAGAAAGCCACGATTGTGATCGATCATCATGGATATACTGTATCCATGGGCCGATTGAAATCGTTTAATAAAATATTATCTGAATAATATCGTTATAATACCTTGTTACGCGTGATTCTTTCCATTCTAAGTATCCTATCAGTTGAAAATTGGATCGGTTGTCGAAGTAGCTTAGTAATAAAGTAATCGTCATGAAAACGAGAGGTCGGCGGTTCGATTCCATCTTTCACCACTTCGGTTACACTTTTCAACTGACTTCTCTGTTTTGCCGAAAATAGTACACGAATATACAATAGTGGCTATTCTTAAAAATAGAGATCCAATTCCCGATAAGCAAAATATTAAACATTAATCTGGATCGATATATCTTTCAACTTAAAAATATAAAAAATTTTTCTTCTGATCCAATACTTTACTTTCTCTTTAATTCTGAGATTAAATAAGATAAAATAATAAAAATAATAATAATTAAAAAGAAAAATAATTTACGTAGTTGTAAAGCAAATTAAAATATTAAAGCATTTTAAATAATAAAACTTCAACCACAGCTGAAAGGAAGTGAGAAAGTATTTAAATATTTCGAAGTTTTTCCACTTTCTCTTTCGATTTCTAAAAAATGAGATCTAAAAAAAATTGAACAAACAACTATGGCTTCTCATATAAAATAATAGGCCCTAAACTACTTACAAAAATCTTGTTTTTATAAACACCGGAAAATTTTCAAAATCACTTATTATTATATTTTTTTTTTCCTTTTTACATTTCGTTGTAAAATTTTCACCGGAATCCCTGACGTTTTTTTAGTCTAGATCTGTTACTTTTTATTGTTGAGCTGATCGAGCTGTTAACACGATTGTCCCAATTTAAAACGAAATCTTTTTTTGTCATCGCTACGAAAACACGAAAAACGAAAAAAGTAAAAATACTACTCTTTTAAGGCCGTATGAAGGCAAATTGTTGTTTAGAACTGACTAATAATATCACTATTTATTTTGAGTATAGTATATATATGGTGTTTTCAGATCTAAAGGCACGAAAATATTTTGAACTAAGAAAAATTGATAATTCTAACACAATTCTAGCATCACGACAAAAAAAAATATCTAAAATCATCTTTTAGAATTAATAATAGCTTTTACATATTTTTTTTTTATTTAATATAAATAATTATTCAAAATGGATTTTGGTATTGAACCAGCAAGCTGATGGATCAAAATTACGTTATCGCAAATATCACAATGATTACGTATAATGCTGGGATTGGCTATTCCGGTTTGAATCTGTTAAAACTGTTCTATAAAATAAATATTACAAACTTTGGAAAAAAAATCAATATTAATAAAATTTTTAAAAGATGAATAAAAAAGAAATAGGAAAATATAAACTACTACTATTGTAGTAATACTTGCAGAATACGTAGTATTTCCTATTTCTTTTTAATTAAAATTTTATTTTTTTATTTTTTTTATTTCATAGCTCGTAGTCTATAGTTTTGTGGTGGCCCGCAGCCTAGTTCGCGCGCTCGACTCTCAATCATGAGATGCGACGCGTCGTGCTTCTATCCTAGTTCACAGCTAGGAATTTTCACTCAGGTCAAAACTAGTGCGCTAGTCGGAAAATCAACGGTCACCACCCCTCGGAAGGCAATGGCAAACCACCGAGCAGTAATTGCCTCATAAACCTCTCAAAAATAGCCGTTCGGAATCGGCGTGAAACTGTAGGTCCCATATGCCTGTGAGCGCACGCACAGGTATATGTGAGAGATCACCACGAAGTCTATAGTTTGCAGATCAATTTTAATAGAGTCAAACTGTTGTAGTCGCTAAAGTCGATTTGATTTAAAATATATTTTATATTTTAATTTTTCTCTTGTTTAAAAAAATTTTTTTTTTCGATATATTTCTTTAAAAATTGATCCAACCGATTGCTAATTTCGTACATACTATTTCACACATTCTGGATTCGTTGAACAGGATGTTATAAAAAATTTTGAATTTATTTTTCCCTGTTTTTTTTTTCTATTTACAAAACTTTTAAAGCACCTGGATAAAAAATAAACTATCTAACTATCTAAATGGCGATATTTGTGAGCGCTCATTTGACTGAGACCCAAAACAGCATACTGACAACTTAAACAGTGATAATGTGTTTGTTTTCCGGAATGAGAACATCCTTCTGTAGTGCAGGATTGGGTAGGTGTGAATTTTTCGAAACCGGCGGCGTTAATGGAATCTAATTTTTGATGTTGTCTTCGATGTGCTACGACTTTATTCGTATCCGTGCAAACGAACTCGCATTTGATGCAGTGGAAATGTGATGCTTTGTTTTGTACTGAACCTTTAAACAGCAAAAATTATATTAGGAAAATAAGTCAAGACGCGGAAAAAATGAAAACAACAGTGAGTAATTTTACCTAAGGAAGTAGCATAGACACAGTCAGGTCTAGCGCAAGATACATTGGCTCTATACTGTTGAAAATCGCCGCCCATTAATGTGTCTAATCTTTCGTGCCTTGCCGTATGTTGAACGAAACGAGTTTTATCGCAGAAGGAATAACCGCAGTCTTTCCTCATGCAATGGAAATGCGTTTGATGTTCCCGATAACCGCAATGTTGGTATTTGCAATCCTCGTTAAATCTAAATAAAAATCAAGTATTTAAGTGAGTGAAATATTAGATATTAATGTGTGCTACAACTTAATGGCATTGAGGAACGAGATACCGCAAGAATTTCGGATAGTTTTAACACGGTTATGTTCAAATTTTTTATGAAATACACTATTGTTTTAAAATATTTAATACCTATAACGGACGTAACCCTCTGGTACGGGTTCATCTTTCAAAATCCTCATGGAATTTTGCACTCGAGCTTTCTTCGCTTCCTGACTGAGATCAGCCAAAGGTCCCGTCGGTGAATGCGATCTGAAAAATATAAATTATTATAACACCAGACGTAATAAAAATAAAAATAAAAAGCGAATAATATAATTTTCAAATTCTTTTACCGTTTACTTAAATTAGGCGCTAACGTTAAATTTGAAAGATGTTGATGCATTGCTTGCGCTTGCTCAACATCTAACATAGAAGGATGAAGACCATTTGCCAAAGGATGATGAGGATGAATTCCAGGCGGACCAAACATCAAACCTAACATTAAAATACAATAAAAATCAATCAAAAATGTTTCTGGAATTTTTTTTCTGAAAAGTAATCCGGTAATAAACATACCAGCTGGACTCGAATACAACGATCCAGGCTGGAGAAACGGAATGCCCTGAGATTGGATCATATTCAGTTGTTGAGCAAATGCAGCGTTTAATCCTGGAGGTAGAGGAAATCCGGTTGAAAATGGATGACGAAACGGAGACACTTGGCTTGCTGAATCTAAATCGTAATTTGGAACAGGGAGAGAAGTCGACGTCGGAGGATTGGTATCTGAAAAAAAAAATAAATAAATAAATAAATAAATAAATAATAATAACAACAAAATTGTGATATGCTTTTGACCAATGATCATTTTTTCGCAAAATACTTACGACTGGTTTCCTCCGAAATTTCATCATTATTGTTGTCTTCCGGTTCTTTTTTCATACTTCCAGACCCAGGACTAAGAGCTCCGCTACTGTGTTTAGCGATGTGAGGTCGTAATCTTTCAACCTCTGAAAAAGCCTGATTAACAAAAAAAAAAAAAAAAAAAAAAAAAAAAAAAAAAAAGTTAGCAAAAATTTTTCATAAATTAATTTAAAAAAAGTTCATGATGTTTTAGAAACGCACACCCCTCCACCCAAATCTACGAAAAAACTCCCCAGACACACGTTATAATCATGCTGATACTGTTACCTCATCTGTTACGATAAAGTAAAAGTTTTTTTTTTTTTTTTGTGCATGATTTTCCTTATTTTTTTCTCCTTTGGAATAGCCATACCCGGACTTACCTGATTGCAAGCATTACAATGGAAATGTTCCTTTCTTTTTAGCTTACAGAAAGGTCTTGAACAAGTTTCGGTAGGCCCGTACTTGACATGCCTTTCCAATGACATCCACTCCGGTAAAAATTCTTTCTGTGAACTTTCTTTACTTTCTTTTTCCTTTTCCCGTCTTTGCTCTTCTTTGTACAATTTATATCGGTCGTAGTCTCTCATGCTGCGAGTCGCCTCATTTTGTAATTTTATTAATTTCGTTAACGGGTTCTGACTCTCTGCATCGTTATCTAAAAATTTAAAAATAAAAAAAAAGTTATTAACAAATTCAACCTCTACGAGGACGGGAACGGGCATTGACTCACCTGATCCTCTCAAATCTCCGAAATTTGGATTTAAAATAATATTTTGCGGGGAATGACTCGGGAATAATTTAGACGGACTAGCTGGCTGTATTTTTCCCGTTTCCGGTTTTGAAATGGAATAATCCAAGGATTTTTTATTCGAAAGATTTTCAGGACTTTGCTGATCCTTGATGGTTGGTTTTACGGGAGAAACTGCTCTGCCCGATAACGAGCTGCTACTTCTTGATTTCGGAATAGTTTTGTTTTTCTGATCATTATCTTGAAACGCTGATAACGGATAGAACGTCCCGGCCGCTTTAACTAAAATTTAAAAAAAAAAAATAAAAAAGTGTAAAAAAATCATGCCTAATTTTTAATCGATTTGTTTGTAGCTTTCAAAAAATGCACCTTTCGTATCCGCACCTGTATTTTTAACAGGGGAAGAAACGACCTCGGGTGACGATGGACCAGTTTTGACGTCATCATCACCAGCACACGGTGCAGGAGGGGTTGATCTTTCGTTTTCGAATTCCTCGCTGTTGTTGTTCGCAACATCGCCATCTTGACTGACGTTGTGATTCTTCTCGTGAATTTTCATGGTGGTGTGCCTGATGAATGAAAATCCGCAATTGGGTCTTGTACAATGGAAATGGTGCTGGAGCTTATTACTTGAGAAAAAAAAAAATTAAAAAATATACGATTAATTTTTTTCTTATTTTAAAATAAACGTTATGGTTACGGAAAAAAAAATTCAGCTTACTTGGAGCAATTGGAGAATTGACAGTCGTTGTTTCCGTCGTAAAAAACGAACCCTTCTCTGATTTCAAAGTTATCGTGGAAATCCCTCGAATGCATTTCCACAATACGGATATTATCAGTCACGAAGAAACACCTCGGTTGAGTGCAGTGATAATGAATTTTTTTATATCGACAATTTGGTTCGGGGCAACCATCTTCGTAGCTGTAGAAACCATAGGAGGATACATCCAATTGTACCTAAAATACCATGATAAAAAATGGTTAAAGAGTTCGGAGCAAATTCGAAAAGTCCCAACAACCAAAGAAATATTAATGCCTATAAAAATATTTTTATTGCTTTTTGTTTCAAAAATATTTGCATAATATTTTTAAAATATTGCAAAATATTTAAAAAATATTTTATAAATATTTTTTTGCTCATTGGGGTATGTCGTCGGTATCCACGTTTAGCTCATGAAGCCGGAATTTAGTTGGGGCTCGTCCATAAATTACGTAAGCATATGTTTAGGGGGGGGAGTCCGCCCGATGATTACGGATGCTTACGAAGGGGAGAAGGGAGGGTCCCAAAATACATTTACTGCAACATTCCAATTTTTAAATAAAATCCATTTGAGTAAAAAAATTTTTCAATGTAAAATTTTAACGTGTAAACGATTTTTAAAAAAAACCACGACTGAAAAAATCCTATTTCGACAAATCTTAATTAATAAACGATTTAAGATTTTTTTTTAACAAATAATTTTATTCTTCGTCTGAAACATTAATTGTTTTTTTATGTGTGCAAGAAATATTTAATGTTCGTCATTTTTATTTTGTTTCTGGTCAAACAAATGCAATATTAAATTTTTAAAGCCAAAATAGGTTGATTTCTTGTTTGAAACTTTAAAACTTTAAAAATTAAATGTTTTTTAATGCTTGCAATTCAAAATAATTCAATTCCTGATTATGCCGAAAAAGAAGAAGAAGAATTCAAAATATTTAATGTTAAATGTTCCTAATTTTTATTCCAAATTATTTGGTAAAAATAAATACAATTTTTTTTTTTTTTTTTTTTTTTTTTTTTTTTGCATTAAAACGTTAAATACATTAAATTTACATTAATACGTTAAATTATAATTTTGAGTGTAAAAAGTCTGATTTTACCTAATCTTCAAAACCGTTGGTAATTTTGAAAAAAAAAAAAAAAAAAAAAAAAAAAAAAATCCCGTAATTTTAGGGGGGGGGGTCCAAAATGCTAAAAAAAATGCTTACGTAATTTATGGACGACCCCTTGATGTAAATAGTTCTACTTACAGGGCTTGATCCTCGCGAAGTTTCATCATTTAAAGGACTAGATACAGATTCGTTTGTTAAATCCACGGTATTTTCGCTGACTTGTGATGTGTTGCTATCTTTTCTAACTGATAACGAAGGTTTAGGTAATTTGAAGGATGTGAATATCGCCTGAGGAGAATCGTTACTTGATCCAGGAGGTCCGTTTTGACTCCCCTAAAAAAAAATTACAAAAAAATCGAAAATTACTACCATTTCGAATTTGAAATAAAAACAGCAGAAAAAACACGATAAAAAAAAAAAAAATACACACGTTATCGTTCCAAACTTCGATGATACGATTTTTCGGGGGCCTACCCCTTTTCCTCCTAAACATGGCATCTAAACTATTCGCCAAATGAGTGTTTGACAAATTAGCTCCGAGCATTGTAGCTCTCCGAGCGAATTCATGATTTTTATAATGGTCTAACCTCTGGAATGGTTTATCCGTATGTAAAATAACTTCCTTACATCCTCCTTCCTAAAAATAAAAATAGAAAAAAACATTTGAGAGGCAATGTCATTATAATTCTGAATGTAAACACATAAACCGGATGAATCCTCATAAATTTAATCAGTTAAATTAAATAATTCCACCATGATTGAAATATCATAAAACTTAATTTAAAAAAGACAAGTTGAAAATAAATTCCTCTCACCCAAATGCAGTGGTAATGCTTGCTCGTCTGCTGACATTCGGAATCGATATCGCACTCCGGTTTGTTCACCAGTACAAAATTTAATTCGGTGACTTTGTCCTGCTGGCTGTGGTTTTTAGCGTGTTCCCGGACTCCGTCCTTCGTGCGGAAAATAACGTTGCAACCGTCTGCGATGCAATGGAAATGGTCCTTGTTCGCATCCTCGCAAGTGCTTCCGCCTATACAACTTTCGTTAGCGCTAAAAGGCCTTAAATATTTACACCATATTTCTTCTCCCCCGTTTGAATTTTCCAACGGGGACCGATCGATTATTTTATCGTAATCGTATTCGCTAAAATTCCCCGGCCATTTTTGACTATCGTTCTTATCGTTGGACAAATCCATTGGAATGCTATCGTTATCGATGCTTTCAGTCGACGAATTCGCATCGTTTAACGAATCTATATTTTTATTTATGTTAACGTTTAAAAATTTAAGGAATTCCGGATTTTTGACGAGGAGCTCGTTTGGTATTTTTTGAAGGAGGTCCGGAAATTTCTGAAGTAACTCAGGGGCTTTGAGTACGAGTTCCGGATATTTATCCAGAATTTCCGGTGATATCTGTGGAGGGGTAGTCGTTGTGTCGCTTTCGAACTCCGCTTGGATTTTTTGCTGCAGGAGGTTGACGTTGTCCAATTCTTGCATTTTTTGAAGATTTTCCATTTGAAGCTTTTGCAAAGCGTGGAGGCTTGGAGGCTGGAGCATGTACGGAGGTTGGGACATAGAATCAAAGCCTCCTGGGAAAAAAAATGACAGTGAATACAGTATATGAATATGATAATTTATAAAAGCAAAATTTTTTTGGCAATCAAAAACACTTTTCAAGACGTCCAGTGCTCAGATAATGACTTAAGAAGCCCCCTGAGGAACCTTTCGTAGTTTTTGAAAAGCGTCGCAGTGTTTGCTGAATGAACTTATAGGCCAAAAAAATGAGATAAAACATTCAGTTTCGCTTACCGGGCAATCCAAAGCGAGTGAAGCTAGGTGGGAGTATTGGAGGGGAAGCAGGTCCACCGCCATCGGAAGAATATTCGCCATTACTCATTTGTGACGTATCCATTGCAGCAGCTTCCAGCTGTGTAAAAAAACACAAATATTACATAAAAGATGCATATAAAACAAAAATGGATTAATAAAAAAAAAGTCCTGTCGATAAAATTTTGCGGCAGTCGAATTTCATCAAGCGGTGGACAAAACAGTGAATTAAATAGTAGAGATTGCAAATTCCAGACATATTTCCACTCCCGGTAATCGGGAATTCCCGATTTTGGAAAAAATATTAATCCCTGGATTGAACGAGAATTCCCCAATTGGTTAGCTTTTCATTTCTCGGGAATCGAGACATTGATACTTAAATTCCTGGAAATCCGGGAAAGCCGAGAATTTATTTTAAAAGGGAAAATAACCCTGATTTTCGTGTTCTTGGGAAGTAAGTTCAGAAATAAGCGGAGACATGTCGAAAAAAATTTCTCCATGTTGTTTAAGAGCACACTTTAGGCAAATAATAATAAAAAAAAAAAAATTTTTTTTTGATTTTTATAATTTTTTTCTAAAATATTGAAATTTATGTGATAAATGGTCAAAAAGTTGATAAAATTGATATTATTCCCGTTCCCGGGAAAAACCTTGTCGATCCCGGTAATAGGGAATTCTCGAAAATATGAAAAATTCCATTCCCGGGAAGCGGGATTCCCGACAGTTAAGAAAAAAATGTTCCCGGGAAATTTTTTCAAGAAAAAATCGATGCTTGTTTCGGGAATCCCGAAGCTGGAATTCCCGGAGAAGTCTCTATTAACTAGCTTTAAATTTTCCTTCCCTTTTTATCGAACCTAAAATCCTGACTTTTTTTACACCCTCACTCTATCCTGACTTTTCTTACTCTTACTCACTCACGAGTAAATATTTTTTCCCGTAATACTGTACCTGTTCGAAATTGATGGGGACACCATCTTGCAAACTTTTCATCATTGACTGAGTCAGTTTGAATTTCCTGTAGGCCATTTCCGAATCCTTCCTCTCGTGTTTCCGTTTATGACTCAGCAATTGGCCACTGCTGTGCAATACGTAATTACAGTTGGTTCGTATGCAATGAATGTGATTGCTTATGCGGGAGAATCTACAGCTTTCATACCCGCATGCTTCATTCTTCATAAACTTTTTAAAACCGTCCCGTGAAAGTTGTTCGTCTTTGATGTGGTAGCTTTTGTGTTTTTCTAAAACGAGTTTTAATATAAATTAATTACGTAATTAATTAATTTTTTTTTTTTAATTTTGAAAAATGAGCCAAGAAAGAAAAAAGAAGGGGAGTGATAGTAAAATCGAATCCGTTTTTTTTCCTCGTAACTCCTTTATGATTTTTTTTTTTTTCAACAATCGAGATTTAAATCAATTTAAAATATAAAAAAAACCTACCCATATCTGCTTTGTTTTTAAACGTATACTGGCAGTTGTCTCGTCTGCAGTGAAAATGAGTCGTCCTTTGACCGAAAAAAGCGCAATATGGCGTTTGGCATTCCTCCGTCGCCCTGTACCGTTGGAAGCCTTCTTGAATTATGGCGGAATCTTTTCGATGATAATTAGCGTGCATTTGAACGTCTGACGTGCTTATATAAGTTTTATCACAAGTATCCTTAAAAAAAAAGATGAATTTAAAAAAAAATCGAATTTGATGATTGAATAGAAAGGATGAAAATAGTTCGTTTAAAAAAAACCTACATGGACACAATGGTAATGAGTCTGTTTTCTGTTGTGTTGGCAGTTCCTATACTTTTCGCTGCAGTCGTCCATCGGAGAATACCTCATGAAACCGTGTTGTAAGCTTTCGTCTCGTTTTTTATGCCACTTGAAATGTCTGATCATTTCTTCTTTTTTAACGAATACTCGAGAACTGCAGTCGAGACAATGGAAATGTTCCCTGATGGGGGAAAAAAAAGTTTTTTTTTTACAAAAATTTTATAATGATTTTAAAGTTTAGTTGAAAACGCAAAAGGGGAAATTCAACGACCAAAGTTTGCCCTAAAATAACCAGAGAGGAGGGCTTGTAGTCAATTCGCTTTAAAATTTTTTTCAAAAAAGTTTTCTGACTTAAATTAGCCAGTAAGGGTTAGTGAGGTCAAAATCAACTAAAATCGTAAGAAAAGAGTTAAAAAAAAAAAATTGAAGCGTTTTAAGGCGAAGTTTTTTGATAAACGAAATGACATCTTTACTCGGACGGAAAATTCGAACGAGAAATTGCAATGTACGTAACAGGTTAAACGCAATGGAATTATACTAGAACAAACGTTTACTTCAAATGCAGCAGTAATAAAAAAGATATCTGGTAACGCCTAAGTTTACAGCGCTTTTCTTTCCATAGTTCTATAATCGTTACTAAATTGTAGAGACTAGGGGGACCAACCCCCAAGAGACTTGAGGGACCAACATTATTAAAAAATCATAACATGGGGAGCTTTTATTATTATTATTTATTCAAAAAAATTCAAATATAATATAAAAAATGGATATCTGTCCATTTGCCACCTTCTTAAAAAAATAAAAAAAAATTGTGCTCTATCTAATTTTAAGAAAAAATTTTTTTTAAAAATTCTGTAAGACAATTTTAAAACTGGCGGTAAAGAAAAAAAGGGGGGGGGTTAGCGAAAATCTTATGTAAGTTAAAGGGGGAGTCAAAGAAATCTTACTAAATCTTACGACAGGGGGGGGGGGGAGGGGTCGGAAAATTAAAAAAAATTCTTACGTAATACTTCAACGCTCCCATGAGGGTTTTAAATCACACTTTGTAACAGAAAAAATTGGGCTCGCACTTCCTCCTGGAGGACTCCACCATTTTTGCCCCCGTCCCCCCGTCCCTCCGACTACGTAAACTTGAACGGATTTAAATTTATGCTTAAATTTCGTAAACTTCACTAATGCTACAACTTTTTTTTTTTTTTTTTTTGAAATAACAGTTATTCGTGCTACTTGATTTTGTTTATGGAAAATGACGTATATTTATTAGAGATTCTGATTTATCGGGAAATTTTTGAATCCGCGATTCGAGATTTCCCGATTTTGAGAAAAAATGGTTCCCGAGATTCGGGAAATAAAAATTCGCTGGGATCCTGGGTAATGCCTAGGATTTCCCGTGGATTCTTAGGAATTTTCCCGTGAATTAAAAAATTACGGGAAAAATTCCTGAAAATTCGAATCCCGGGAATCGGGATTAAAAATTTTCTCGGGATCCCTGAAATCCCTGGGATGGGAAATCCCGGTCAAAATCTCTAATATTTGTAAGTATGTTACATAAATGTTGTAAAACTCTGCATTCACGATTCAAAAACGGAATTAACCATTTCCCGGCCAAAGCTTTTTGGTGAAATGACGGTTGATTTTGGAAGAATTTTTTTTTGACAAATGGCAATCAGTTCCTTACGAAAAATAGCTATGCAAGCCCCTATGCTCTCAGGTTTCGGTTTAAAAGGGGAGCTTCAGATTTGGTTAAATTCATAAACTTAACAAGTTTTTGGTGATTTTTCGAAAATTTTTTGAAATTGAATATTATACAATAGCCGTCGGGAAAGGATTAATTAATTCATTCTGGAAAGTGAAAACTGGCCACTTCAATGTCTTTTTTCGATTCCCTACCATTTTTCCTAATCCATTTTTCTAAAAATTTTGGTTCCTAAAATTGTTTTTCCTAACTATTTCCTAATTTTTAATTTTCCTAAAATTTTTTGACTCCTAAAATAAAATGTCCAAAAACGAATATTTTTTAAATCGAAATTTGCAGCTTTGCTTAGTAAATTATTACAAAAATTTTAGGGATTTAAAAAATTAGGAAAAAAAATGGCAAGAAAAAAATATTTGAAAAAAATGGATTAGGAATTTATTTTTTTTTTAGGAAAAATGGTCCGGAACGGCTTTTTTCTTCCATCTTTCAAAATGACAGCTAAAAAAAAATGATTGCTCCTTTCGGAGGACTGAGAAGCTTACCTATAATTTAAATCTTTGCAGTAAGTGCTCCCACATTCTGACGAACTCGAAAATCTTTTTACGTATTTCGAGTAATCGATTGGCACCGTGCTTTTCCCTTCTCGGTTAGGACTAGAAGAATGTCGGGAACCTAGAAAGAGAGGAAAAAAAAAAGGTGAAACATGTAAATTAATTTACCATCGATACAATAAAAACGAATTGGTATGAGTTAAGCGCGGCACCTTCTCGTTCATTAACGAATCTTAGGAAAAAAAAAAATAATAATAATAATAATAGAAGCCGGATATATATCATTTTACCATTAAGCTCGTATAAAAATCCACATAAACATCCCTGATAAGAGTACGTCCTGATCATTTCTAAAAATGATCAATTTATTCTCCCGCCGCCGTAAGTTAAACATAAGAATCATAATTCATTTTTTATGGAATAAATCTCAGCAATTCAGATATTTTATTAATTGAGGAAATTGCTTGATGAGAGTGGATCGTTTAAATGAATGCTTAAATTTAAGTGAAAAAGCGATTCGTGGCTTCCAACTTAGGGTTCCGCTGCGGGACGGGCATTAAATATAAAAAAATTGAGTCAAACCGTCCGTTTCGGTCGTTTACGTCCATCATCTAAAAGTCACTTCACGTTTAATTAAAGTTGATTCAGAATAATAGGAATTTAAGGGAAGGAACACGGGAATCCTAAAATGGTTAGCTATTAGGTTGATTTTAACGTTTTCGATGCGGTTTACGTCGGGAGCTTTAAAAAGAAAAAAAAAATGTTAATTTTTTCAAGCAGCGTTAGATGAAGTCAGCTTTCCAGTTTGCTGTCATGCTTTTTTAAAACTTTTATTTTTTCGAGTGTGGAAGTATATGAATATTTTCTCACATTGATAAAAAAGAGAGAGAGAGAGAAAAAAAAAAAGTTGAAAAAAAAAAAAAAAAAAAAAAATAGTTTTTTTTAAATATATTTCAATCGGTCTTTTATTGGGTTTGAAATCATGATTAATGCTAACGTCTTCTGTTAAGAGCTTTTAAACTCAACGATTTTTTTTCCTTTTTAAGTAGCATCTCATTTAATTTTTTTTAAAAAGGAAAGATTATATATATACAAGCTCAGGCTATGAAATGAAATGTCTGGTTCAATGGGGCAAATGGTTTTCAGTTTCAAAATTACGTAAAGAGAAAAAAAAATTGAACGTAACATTTGATTACAGTATTTGAATTTCTGGGTCTAGAAAAACTATTCGAACAGAAATCTGAAAAAAAAAAAAAAAAGTTTTTGGACGCTTTCAAAAAAAGTCATTATATTGTCCGAAAAAATGCAAACAAAATTTCCTAACCTTTTCCCCAAATTTTTCCTACAAATGGACTACTAAAAAAAAAAAAAAAAAAAAAAAAAAAAAGAAAAAAATACCCACAGCTTCTTCTGTCTCAGGACGCAAATTCACGCCGAACATGTTCATCATTTTTAAGTAACAACATGCTCGGCGTGCATTTGCACAACTTGTGCAATTTTTTGCGGGAGATTTAAGCGGTAGCTTAAATAAGATTCGGAAGCAACAAAGCTGTCCATACAGGGTGGGCCGAAAATCACGAAATTCGGAATTTGAAAACTCCTGATAGTGAAATGGGTGCCTTTTAGCAACACTATTAACTCTAATTTTCTTCCGATTTTTCGAAGGTTATCTTGAGGTCGCGCATAGTGACCTTGAAGTTTTTGAAAAGCCCATATAAGGGCATAAAATAAGAATTTTTTTTTGCGCTGTAAAAAGTTATCATTTTTCCTATCGGAAATTTTGCGTAGATCATGAATATAAATTCCAAAATAAGTTTTTGTGTACGGTTTTTAAGCTGAAGGCACATTTTTGACGAAAGACTCGCCACTTGAATTTTATTTCGCGACCTTCAAATACAAAGGTCCCAAAGCGACCACTTCGTAATTTTACAGGATAGCAATTTGAAAGTTCCGAGGAAAAAGTGCGTTATAAAATTTTATAACTCTATAACGTTTGGGCCGATTATAAAATTTTATAACTAATTGTAAATTTTTATAATTAAAATTTTTAACTGAGCAATATATTAATTTTATGCTTGAATTGCACTATATTTAGCATATGGGGACTTTATAGGCTCTTTTCTGCCCCTGTAAACGATTTCAGCGGATCTCCATTTTGTAAACAATGGCTTCTTTCTGATATTTAGCTTTTGTCAATAACGGTTCTATTTGAGTTGTTTTCAAAATGGAGTTACGCTGAAGTCGTTTTACAGGGGCAGTTTTTTAAACGTTTTTCATGAGAAAAAAAAGGAAAAAAAAACTAAAATTTTTTGGAATAGAACCCGAGCCTTGTGGTCGGCTTATTAGCCACTACACCACTTTTTAACGGATTTTAAAGCGGCAATATGTGTACGTGCATATGAAAGCCTCCCACTTGTATAATCCGGATAGTTTGTTTTGATTCGAAAACTTATTTGTTTACAAAAGGTTAAAAAACAAAACAAACTATGTGAATTGTATAAGTGGGATGTTTTCATATGCACGTACACATATGTTCATAAGTTGCCAATTATTTTGACATATAATATTTTCCAGATTTTTCCGAATTTTCAGTTTATTTCTTGTATTTTTAATTTGACAAAGGCTCAAAAATAAAGAAAAACAGAAATAGAAAAATGCGGGAAGTGTTAGAAGAAAATGAAAAAAAAAAACTTAGAAAAAAACTGAAAATTATTTTTGTTACAAAATTTTATAACGAAGTTTAAGTTTTTAATAACTCAATTTTATAACACACTTTTTCCTGTTTTTGATACTTAATTACTTTATGTGTATTATTTTTTTTTTCCTGTCGAACAATCGTGATTCTGTAGGTAATTTATGAAGGATTAAGATGTTAATTTTAAAAAAAACGAAACGCTATAATTTTTGAAGTTATGGAAAAAAGGCACTTTTTAGTGACTTTCTTGACTTCAGAACACAAAAAGAATCATCCGATTTACAAACTTTAAAACGTAAATAAGCGAAAATTTCGGTTTTTTTTTTTCAAAAGTCGCCTTCATTTGCAGTTTCCTATTTATATTTTTAAGAATTTCGCCATTTGGCCAATTTGGTCATGAACAGAATAAAAAAGCTTTCGAATCGAAATTTTTTCTTAAAAAGTTGGAATACAAAGGACGTAAATCGACTTTTTTCATTTTTAGAGTTTTGATAACTTTGGACAATTTGACTAAACCAAGAGGGCACAATATCAGAAACCAATAATATTCTCGGTAAAAAAGAGAACTTTTAAGTAGAGAATTGCTCTTGTATTTGAAAAAAGTCGATTTAAATTATAAAATGGGATTTATGACCTTTTTGCAGTTTTAGTGAAGTTAGGGAAAAAAATATAGCAAAATTTTGAAAACACGGAATGAAAGAATCTCAAAAAATAAAGGCGATCGGCTCAAAAAAATCGGAAATTTTTGAAGGGTAGACTTGGAACGCTTGCATTCTAAGGTCGCGATTTTTTCCAACTCTGACAGATATTCACCAAAATTTAACGGCCAAATAATAAAATAAAATTAATTTTGCAATCGTACCCGTTTGACTCAACGCTGACTGGAGAAAAGATAACATTGCGGAAACGCTGCTAAAACGCGTTGCGTAATGTGTTGCAGCTTAACTCCCGCGATATCACAAAACAACATCATTTCCTTCCAAATTGCTATCAGGCATAGGCCAAAAAAAAAAAAAAAAAAAAATGAGAAAAAAATACTGTCCGTATATCTATACGGTGAACGCCCTAGTTAAGAAACCTGGTCCATTTTAAAAAATATAACCAATAGAGTCCCTTAAAATGTAAATAATTTTGTTATGTAAATATTTAGACCAGGTTACTTAACTGGGATGTTCATCTTTCAACACAGATCATATAAATTTACAAATTCGAAAACGAGCTTTTTAAAACTCGCCCTTGCTTTCGATCATTTAATTTGGACGATTTCCACTTAAAACACTTTTTCATCTTCACTACGAATGTCAAGTTTTTTTTTCTTCACTTTAGAAACTTCCATGATTTGACAATTTACGTTAACGATCCAATTTTCCTCTCGAAAACTCCAAATTTCTCACATTCTCCCCGTAAACCCAATATGAAATTTCCAACCGATTAGATCAGATTAAATCAATCACGTCTCCTTTCTATATCTCATTTTTTAGGTGTCGAATGATGACTATGCTGAAATCCGTAACAAATCAGAGCATGTATAACATGATTATACAGATATTTATCGCAAACTACCATTTTTCAAGAAAACACCTGATATTGAAAACAACACACACAAGAAAAAAAAAAAAAAAAAAGAAGAAAAAAAGCTTCCCCCTTAATTCGGGGAAAAAAAGAGATAAAAACTTCATCCTATAACTCTTTCTAACCATTTTTTTTTCTTTTTTTTAACAAAAAAAAAAAAGTAAAAAAAAAATCTATCATCGAGGGATTCTTTACAATTTAAAAAAATTGGACAATAGAGGCTTTTGTGCGTAAAAAAGAATAATTTTTGTATACTTATATAAGAAATAGGGTAAATCTCATACGTAATATGTTAAAAAGGTTATTTTCTTATCATTGTTAAATGTGCCTTTTTGGCCTATTCCTTTTTTCTGATTTTTGACAATGCTTGCGCAGATAATATCTGAAAGACGAGTACGCATGCGCGTGATTTCGATTAAAAATTTTTATCGAAAAAATATTTCACGAAGAAAAAAAAATAAAAAAAAAAAAAAAAAAAAAGGAAAAAGGAAAAAAAAATATTAGAAGGGAAATGTAGCATAACCCATACTAATTGCAGACATATAAATTAATCCGGCGATGACGCAGTGCTTTTGTTTTTTTTTTAAATTTTTTTTTACTTTTTTTCGATTCACACGGTCTGAGAACACACATGGTTTTATACCTACCCCTTTCCTTAAATATTAAAAGTAAAATTCCGTCACAAAAAAAATGATAAACGTAAGGGAAAAAAATGAAGGGGTTGAAGAGTTTTTTTTTTTTCTTTTCCTTTAAAATTTAGCCATCTCATCCATGGGATTTATATATCCTTTCTTCCTACGTTTAATTCGTTTCGTAAGTGTACGATAATTTTGTCTGATTTTTTTTCTATACGAGAAAAAATTTAATCCTTATACCCATTAAATCCTTTCTTTTACACCGAAATTTAAAAAAAAAAAAAAAAAATCGTTGCCGATTTCCGGAAAAAAACCGTTGCTCTAAAAAAGACCAAGAAAAGAAGGAAAAAAAAAAGAAAAAAAAATTGGAAATAAAACAAATGACACTTGAACGTTTAACCCTTAAAAAGCAATCGTCTGACAAGACTTAAGTACTCCTCAGAATCCCCTCATTTTTTAAGAAAAAAAAATCTTTTCATTTTTTTGTGAATAATTCTCCGTTTTCTTCCTTAACCGATTCCTTCCTGTTCTTAACGGATTAAATTTCACAGGATTTCTTCCTTAAACAATCGTCTGGGTTGTTTATTTCATGGAATGCGGTGGAAATCGTTAATTATATCTTCGTGTGAATTTTTTTTTTCCCTTAACATTTCGTCGGTTTTCTTGCACAGGTTCATTTTTCTCCCCCGATTTACTTTTTTTCACCTCAAAAAAACAAGCATCTGTCATATAAATAATCCTTTTTTTCTTCGATGTCGCTTATTTTACGAAGTTTAAGATAACAAGCTATTTGTAGGTAATTAGTAGATTAATAGAGTAGTTAAAAAAAAAAAAAAAAAAAAAAAGAACGACTGGATTGACACTGGTTAATTAAAATATTTACAACGAGCCGGAATTTATTGATATTAATCATTTTAATATAAAAATGCTATTTAAAATTAATTAGACATGATCGTAAATCTGAACGAAAATTTTAACCGCGCGCTTTTTTTTTATTGATTTGATGGAAAACAATTTTTTTTTTAAATAACAATCTTGTAAAACAACTTGGGATCCTACATTTTGATATTATGAACGCCGTTTTTTTATTTTATAAAAAATTATACTTTATGGGTAAAAAAGTGAGGGAAAAAAAATTTAAAGAAAACTTTTTATCGCCGAATCGAATTTATACATTAATAAATTACGATAAACGAATAATTAAACAAGAATTTCGTGTAAATGTGTTAACATCACCTTTGAGGATCTCATTTTCCACTTCTACTTGTTTTTTAGTCTCCTTTTAACATTTTAGACACCGAAAAAAAAATTAAAATACTACAAAACGACCCAAGGCTGCCGTGACCGAAGTTCGATTTATTACGCAGAAGCCACGAAAATTCATTGTTTGTTATAACTTGTCAAGTTGGAATCCGACTGTTGACAATGTAAACTTTGAACTTTCCGGCCAAAGCCAGGTTGGAACTGGACAATGACAGGATTAAATGGACAATGTTAAGTTTGAACCAGTTTGAACCTGCAAGCCAGTAGGGCTGTTTGGTATTCGGGTATTTAGCTCGGTTCCGGTTCTAAAATTCTGACTCAAGTCTGACTCGGGTCTAGACTTGAACTACTCGGGTTTGATTCCGTTCGGGTCGGGTATTTTCGATTCCTACCCGAAAAAAGTCGAATTCGACTCCGGATTCGAAGCTATACTCGTTGCCTTCATTTTTGCGGTATAATGATTATGTCTCTACTGATCATTCCGTAATCGTTTTGTAATATTAATTTTCATCGTTTTTTTTTTTTTAAATAAATGATTTTTTTAAGGAGGATAAAAACTATAAACTTTGCATTTAGATCTTTAAACTTTATTTTGTATGGCGTCTTTTCTTTAATTAATTTTTTTTATTCTGCAGCAGTTTATGAGGCATTTTTTTACGACGTACAAAATTTAATTTTGTCCAACAAGTTGGTCCAACATGTTGGTTTAACTTGTTGTACCAACATGTTAGTCCAACATTCCAAAGTGAATTTGACCTTATAGTAACCCGGGGTAACTTTTAGGGTGCAAATTCACTATGGAATGTTGAACCAACATGTTGTACCAACTTGTTGTACCATCTTGTTGTACCAACATGTTGTACCAACTTGTTGGACTAACATTTTACACCAATTTTCGAGTAGGAGTAAATTCTGCAATAGGGTGCAAATTCACTATGAAATGTTGGACCAACATGTTGGTACCACAAGCTGGACAAAAATGCTGTACCAACTTGTTGGACAAAAATGTTGTACCAACTTGTTGGATCAACATTCCTCACTAATTTCGGCATAGAAGTAAATTCTGCAATAGTCGATTTGTTCGTTTGTCAAACATCTTGGTATAACAAGTTGGTACAACATGTTTGTCCAACTTGTGGTACCAACATGTTGGTTCAAGATTTCATAGTGAATTTGCACCCATAGTCGATTCCTTCGCTTGTCAAATATGTTGGTACAACAAGTTCGTCCAACATTCCAACAAGTTGGTATAACATGTTTAACCAACTTGTTGTACAACATGTTGATCCAACATTCCATAGTGAATTTTTACCCTTACTCCTACGCCAAAATTAGTGTGGAATGTTGGTCCAACAAGTTTGTCCAACAAGTTGGTACAACATGCTGGTCAAACTTGTGCCAACATGTTGCTATAACATGTTTGTCCAATTTGTTGGAATGTTGGACGAACTTGTTGTACCAACATGTTTGACAAGCGAAGGGTGCAAATTTACTATGAAATGTTGGACCAATATGTTGGTACAACATTGTATAGCCAATATGGAATGATATACCAACATGTTGGTATAACATTCCATAACATGTTGGTCCAACATTCCAACAAGTTGGTATAACATGTTTAACCAACTTGTTGTACAACATGTTGATCCAACATTCCATAGTGAATTTTCGCCCTTACTCCTACGCCAAAATTAGTGTGGAATGTTGGTACAACATGTTGGTCCAACATTCCACAGTGAATTTGCACCCTTAGTAAAAAATAAATTTTTTTCAAAAAAATTCGCATTAACTGATTGACAGCCATCGTAACAAACAAGTTTTTTCACCTAATTTCCCACATAAAGTTTTTCCCTTTCTTCAAAATATAATGCGGGAGAGCTACGAAAAAAGGATAAAATTTCGCCGAATTAAAAATCTGGTCAGTAACTTGAGTTTGCTGGGATATTTATAAGACTCAAAAGTTTTTACTTCTCTGTTATACCGTTTATTAATTTTTTTTTTCAATTGTGAAACTGATACAAAAATATATGCCACCCAAAACTAGTTTTCTTTAAATATAAATTTTTTTCCTGAAGAATTGATTATAACTTTTTTTCTTTTAATCGATGCAACAAAAAAGAAGCGAAAAAAGATATTTTGTACACCTTTTGGTAGAAGGTGTCTTTGAGAAAAATTTATTTGTGAAAACAACCCTTTCTCAAGTTACCAAACCCCTTTAACGCAATCCTGTAAACTGTGAAAAAAACCAAATTTGATATCGAGTATTTAAGGGTGATTTTTTCATTCTTTTACCGGTTTTTTTTTCTTCTCCTTTTCAAATGACAACCCTTCCGTAACTCGAATCCTTTTTTTTCCCATAACGGGGTAAATTGTAAAATCATCTTTACGAAAAAAAAAAAAACCTGCGATTTTTCGCGGGTTAATATTTAACTTATATCGAATTCTTTTTAAAGGGGATTCCCATTATTTATTATATTTTTTTTTTTTTTTTTGCGATCAGCTGATTTCTATCATAAAAACGGGAAATGTTGCAATTTAATCGGTTTTCATCCCTTTTTTTTTAATCCCTCAACCCTAAAACGGCGTAATGTTTGTTTGGAATTCAATGAAAAAAGGAAGAAAAAAAAAGAGTCATGGTAATTTCAGTAAACTTTAAGAAAAAAAAAGTGACAAAAAAGGAAATTCTCAAAGAAACGTGGAAGCAATATATTAAATGACACACGAGATGACGGGGTTCCATAGGGAATCGATTTAGGGGTAAAGCGACAATGGTGTACCTCAAGGTTCAAGTCTGGGGTTATCCTTTTTGACCTCTTTTGTCATATTAGTTTTTATCCTCATTTTTTTTTCTTTTACGTAAAATCGGGATTTTTTTTTTCTATTTTATTTTTTTTTGCAACGTGTGTCTTTTCTTATATTCTGTCGTCGGTCTGGAATTTATATGAAAATAATGAGTGACTCTTGCATTCGATACAGTATTTCTCATAATACCGTCGTCCTTTTTTTTTTGCGCGATCTGGATTAAATTATTTGCTTCGGATTGACCCTTGAATATATTTTTTTATGTCTTTTCAGGGAGATCTATTTTGTAGCACGAACGATTTTTTTTCCCGATTTTTTTTGTCCATTTTCCCTATTTTTCGATTTCAGGATCAAGTGTTGATTAATAAGGGCGGTTTTACGGTGGATTAACTTTTTTTCAGGAGAATTAAATCAAATCAATGCAAAACTATTGTTGCAATTTTATGTTAATATCGAATTTGATGTTTTTTTAGTTGGTGCTAAATATTTCTAGTTAAAAGTCGGCGAAATGAGACCCAGTCATCAAAACCCATCCAGAACTGATTGAGAAGCACAACGGATCGTCCTAAAGACGTTTAAAAATATGTACTAATTTCGTTAATAACTCAATTTTCTAAACGTATTTTCTTAGTGGCGACATCATAAGAATTACAGAACGAAAAGATTCTGCCGGAAAGTTACGGATTCCGGAAAAGTTTCAAATCCGGATCTCGGTGAATTAGACTTTTAAGATTTTTCCTCTTTCTAAAACATTCCCGGGAAAAATTCCATTTTTACAAAATAAACATTTCCCTGAAAAAACAATAAACATTTTAGAAAGAGGAAAAATCCTGAAAATGCATGGAAAACCTTGAAATTGGCTTGGGATCCAAGAAAACTGATTTTTTTCTAAAAAAAAAAAAAAAAAAAAAAAAAAAGGGAAATCCAGAGTTTTCGATCTCTAAATTCCTCGGGTAATTAGGATATTTAAACGGAACATTCAAAAATTGAACATTTTTCAGAAATTTTAACTAGAGATTGTGTCAAGGATTTCGTGTCCCGGGAATTCCCAGTATCCGGAGAAAATTTCCAATCCCGATTCCTGGAATTTTTTTTGGGATTTTCCCGTCATTTTTTAATTCCCGGGAAAATTTCCGAGAATCTACGGGAAATCCCGGGAATTCCCGGGATCTCGAGAAAATGTTCAATCCTGACTCCTGGGATTCAAATTTTTCGGGATTTTCCCGTCATTTTTTAATTCCCGGGAAAATTTTTTATTCTAGGAAACTGGTGCCTACAGCACACCTCAGGCAAATACGTGTATGAACGAATACAATTTTATGTAAAACGTACGAACGTTTCGAAAATCCCAACGGTTTCATTTTCCCAGAAAAACATAAAAAGCCAAAAGAAAAAAAGAAAAAAAAATCAAAACTGAATAGGCTCTAAAGGGTTTATCTCAAGATAAGAAAAAAAAATTAATACACTTCCTCATTTTTCTCAGGAAAAAAAAAAAAAAGCCACGGTGAACCCCTTTGACGAAGAGATTTTTGACAGTGCGCGTTTTTTTTCTGCATCCGTGAGTCATTTATGTGTAAAAGGAGACAAAAGGGGTAGGGGGATGTTCTTAACTCTTTTTTTTTTTTTTTCGCTTTTCGTTAACCCCTTAACATCCCTGTGCGTGTGAACATCTCTCGGAGGATCGTATCCGGAAATATTTATACATACTTCTATTTTTTTATACCGTTATTTTTTTTTTTTATTTTTTTTTTTTTTTATCCTTTCATTTCCTTAGACGCCAACCCTTTGATATTGTTCATAAAAATAGAAAAAATATGACAACCGTATGTATTAAGACAAGGTGTTCTTATATTTCTCAGCATATGTGATTCATTTTCTGTACTTTTTAAATAAAAAAAAATTGTGTAATTTATTTATGGTAAATATATATGGCGTACCCGCACCTTTACCATGACTTTCATTTATTCAAATTTTTTCGTTACTTCGATTTTTTTTTCTTTTTGCATCGCGTAGGATAAAACTCTTCGATAAGGAAATCAATAGGATTTTAAAAGGCGGCGATCGTTCCAGATATAATAAAAAAAAATGATTTTCAAGAAATCTTTTTTTATAAATGTTTTAATATTAAGTAAATTGATTTCGGGTCAATTGGTAAATGTCAATTTATTAAACGGGATATGACCGGATCGTAATTGTAATGAAAGGAATTTGAAATGGTAGCATGAACGTCATAATTTATTAAGAAAAATAATTATCAATGCATTTTTTTTTAAAAAAATACTTGTGCAATTTTTTAAAAAGTTTATTACTGAATTTGATTAAACTTAAGAAATAGTGAAATGGAAAATTGAAAACCGCTTAAAAAAATAATTTAAAAAAAAAATTGAATAAAAACTTTTTTTACGTAAACACTCAGTCTAAATTATTTTTTTTGGGGTAGTATGTCCTGGAAAAAAAGGTTATTTTTTAGGGTCAGATTTTGCACCGGCCATTTGTCCGTCTTAAGTATTCCTTACCCCTTCCGCTAACTTCTAGGGAGAGGTTCCTACCCTGTCATTTTTTTTCTCGGTCTCGAAATATTGTTTGCCTCAACTGACTGTCCCTAAACCTTTTCAAAAATGTAACACCTAAATCTCGAAATTCAGCAAGTACCATTGAAGTCATTCATTTTTTGGGTAGTTAAAGGATGATGTTGGGCAAGTGCCGAACGTGTTTGAACCTGAATACGGCTTTCAGATACCGTTGGAGGGACCTTAGTATTCCGAACTTTCAAGTTTTTTCCCGTCTCGCATTATTTTGAAAATCGAATATTTTTATAACGAAGCTAATTGAAAGGACCATTTTACTAAATAATAGGAGTATTCAAGAAGCTTCACTTTATGAAATGCAATCGTTGTTTGGGCTTTTCCATGTTCTATTTTCAAGAATTTAAGGAAAAATCAAAGTGTCCAAAGTTACCCGGTCGAGTACAAAGTAACCCCCTCATACGGTAATATATTTAGTTAGATTTACTCCTGCTTTTTCTCAGTGTATAATACCATTTCAGGTATACAACCTTAAATGTTCACAAAATTAGCAAGCTTAAATTAAAATTTAAGCTTACTGTCATATTAAACATGTGTAATCAATTTTCCCTGAAAATAAAGAATTATATGGTGTAAGTTTCGTCCCATTTAACGCAATTTTTGGCTTAAAAAAATTAACGAAAAAAAAAAAAAAAAAAAAAAGTTCTTATCAAAAACCGGCAGGTTCACCGTCCGGTTTTGAGTAGCCGACGAAGTGCCCTTAAAAGTCACTTCTAATATAAGCAACATTAATTTTACAACATTAATACATAAAAACATGGAAAATTATAGTACTGGTACAGGTCTTTTGCTTAGAATTTCGGGGAATCATTTTTCGTTAGGATTTACGAATTTCAAATGACAAGTCGTTTTAGGACCTGACGATCAAATTATAAGGCGCTATGATCCAATTTCAAATACTTTTCAAAATAAAGAGACTGCTTTGGATACGAATTTCAATAAAAGAAATCAAACTCTCGTTTTACTGGCGGCTTTACCTTACCATGAAACTGCCTCTGCCGGTTTTGATAAATTTCTTAAACTCATAATCCTGGGACGTTTGTTTCTTAAATAGAGTTCATAAAACTTTTTTGCTCCTTAATTTTCTTCCCGATTTTTCTTTTAAATAGGAAATACCTGCCCGCCTCGCCAATGAGATCCCAAAAATCCGGACTACAGCCGTTAGGACACTGCTGCCTTTCATTTTTTTTTTCTTCATAATTGTTCAAACAATATACTGTATTTTTTTTTTTTTTTGACAAAATTAAATTGAAGTATGGCCAAAAATAGATTAAAAATATTAAATATCAAAAACTAATAGGGCCAACAAGGACTTTTTTCTTTCACAATTTTCCATTCAAAAGCACCTTATCTCATTTAATTTTAATAGCTTTTTTTTAATTAAAGCCAAATGAATAACATAGCATATTGTCTTTTACGAAAAAAAAACGCTGGATAACCTTGTTCTGGTATCATTATCCATTGAATCTTTTTTTTTCTTTTTTTTACGCGACATTTCCTTATTTTAAGACAAACAAATCCAAAAATTGTATATACAGAGAAAAAATTAAACAATGTCAAGTTTCTTCCTACGCTCCTGTGCATTTCTACTTAAATTAAGAATGGTTCAAAATCCTTTAAAAATGAATTTCCAACATTTTAATACAGACACTTGTGTCAATACAAAACTTGAATGTAGAAAAATACATTTAGACCTCCGCATTCTCCCCGTCTATTGATGCTGTATACAAATTTTCAATGACTCGCCTCCCGTACGTTCTCATAATAAAATACCTAATGCATCTTTTCTTCCCTATTCGTAAATTTGGATTACATAATTATTCTTATTCAATAAAAAAAAAAAATAAAAGAACCCTGAAATATTTTTAAAAAAAGAAAAAAAAACGCAGGATGTCTTGGTAGCTATGTAAAGGACTCTTGTCCATGTCGCCATCTTCCACGAAAAAAAAAAAAAAAAAAATAAGGCTGCCCACGGGTGAGAAAAAAAGAAAGACACGTGGAGGCATCGAAAGCCCTTTGTTAAGTTAGTTAACGAATTAATTAATTGATTATAATTAATTATTAAGGGACACACACACATATTACAACATACACGCAAAATGAAAAAAAAAAGACGATTCCAAGGATTCGTCGAGAAGTTAGATCGTTTTGACATTAAACAAAAATAAGGGTACATTAATCTTTTGCTATCATATGTATTCTCTGTTTATGAAAAAGGGTTAAAAACCAGACGCTCTTTTTTTGTTCATTTTCAAGCTTATGAGAAATAAAAAAATAAAAAAAAAATTGAAGAAATCGTGAATCGTCGTTTTCTTTTCTGATTGAACGTTTATTTTCAAAAACCGCATCTCAATGTTACCTAATCAGTTGATTTTTTTTTCTCTAAAAAAAAGGATTTTTGATCGATGACGAAAGGAAAAAAAAATACAAATCACGATTTTTTTTTTCTTTTTAAAAAATAACTTAGGCTTAAACTCATTAAAAGAGTCTCAGGTCATGTTTAATTTATGGTATATCATATCTCCGTGAAATAACGTGACGGAATTTGCCTACGCCAAAATTCCAAAAGATTCAATCAAAAAAAAAAAAAAAAAAAAAAAAAAAATGCTGAAAGCGGAGCGGAAAGAAAAATTGATTCTTAAAACTTACATGTAGCTAATTAAACTGTAAAAAAAAAAAAAGCGTATTATGGTCTGTTCTGAGAAATTAAAAACATTGTTCGATTAATCCAATTAGTGGCGCGATTCCCTGATGTACCTTTTGTTGCGGAGGAAGGTATTCAGACAGAGATTTACCGTCCCGGGAAATCCCGGGATCCCGAGAAAATTTTTAATCCCGATTCTTGGGATTCGAATTTTTCGGAATTTTTCAAGGATCCGAAGCTTGAAAAGTTTTGGGCGTTGCCGATGATCGGCACCGCCGGCCGCGGCTGGCAACAGCATCGGCACCGGCATCGGAATCGGAGCCCTGATTTTAAAAATCGCCTAGAATGGCTCTATGATTTTTTTTAAAAACTAAAATCGAAATCAGAGGCGGCATCGGATATAATCGATGCTTGGTGGCGTCGGCATCGGCATCGGACGTCGGTGCCGGAATCGGACTCATAGTCGGGAGTTAAATAAATAATATGGAATCGGCATCGACCTGAGATTTCAGCCGACCGCAGCCGCCACCGGTACCGGCATCGGCCTCGTGCATCGGATTCGATCCCCTGAAATTTTTCCCATAATTTTTTAATTCCCGGGAAAATTCCAGAAAATTCGCGGGAAATCCCGGGAAGTACCCGGGATTCCGGCGAATTTTAATTTCCCGATTTTTTTCTCAAAAACGGGAAATCCCAAATCCCGCAGTCACAAATTTCCCAGAAAATCAGTCTTCAATGGTCGGCAAATCTACCGCTGCCGTATACCACCACTTTCGTCAAAGCCGCACGTTTATGCAAAAATGCTGCCATTGGAATTCGAATTATTTTAATACAATCAAAAATTATCCTACCACTACCTTTTCGTTAATTTAGCAGACTTTATCAAAAGACCTTAGCAGTATTTCGATAATGCATTCAAAACTTTCCATAAAATTTTCATATTTTCCCATAAAGTATATCGGCTGTAACCTGAAATTTTTCCTTCGTCAAATATTAAGGACTCGGTTCGGTTGAAAGACTCGAAAAACTCATAGCACCTAATTAAAGCAAAAACAAACGTTTTTTTGAAAAAAAAAAAAAAAATTGAAGCGCTTATTTTGACATACGTCTTTCGGCAAGCATAACGACATCTTAAAATCCAAAATCTCCAGTCATCGGCACTCCTACAGGTTGTAGGGATCGAGATATCGAAAATCTTGTTAATGGGTGTTCATAACGTATTGTAATGAAAATCATCTCATAATAGTGTATTCTTTTCATACCCCAGGTGCAATACCAATCATAAAACAAGACCGAAATCTTGAAACGTAGATAATTCTCCGAATATTAAATATTAACAAAAAATCGGTTCATAAGGTTCAAAAACAAAACAAAGCAAAACCTTTTGTCGAGAAGAAAACTCATTCGAAGTAATTCAGCTGAAAAATTTTAAAGGACTCATTAGCTAGCATCTGATACGCGTATCAATGACTAGCTGCAGATTTTAACTTCAGTCCAAATAGTGATGCCGATATCTTAAAAAAATATCGAAATCGGTATCGATAAAAATCGAAAAATAAAATATCGCCTCAACTATACACGGGGAGAAACATCGATAAGCGAAATACCGATATTTGTGTCAGAAAAGACCTTTTTTTAGTAACGCACCAATTTTTTTCTTACAGTCAGCAAAGTCAAAAAATTGAAAAAAGGGCCGAAAAATGCAAATTTTTGATATTCGATATTGGCATTTTAATATCGTTATCGCACGTCGATATGAAATTTAATATCGAAAAAATTATAATATTATATATATAAATATTATATAAATATTATATATCGAATAATTATCTTTAATGTTGGTACATGTCTAAGACATATTTTTCAAAATTTGGATATCGTATAAATCAAACAAGAAAAAAAGTCTGCTTTTTCCAAAGTTCGTCTTTTTTTCATTCCTCCCTCACATCAGAAAATTGGGAGGAAGGCGCAGGCTCTTCTTTAATGCTCAGCCTAGCTAGAAGAGTGTGGAAAAAAAATCTATCACAATATATTCCTGAAACTTTTTTACTGACAGAAAATGATAACTTCTCGACATGTTGGAACTTGCTTGTTTTTGTGAAATACGGCATAAGCGTAATGTAGGCCTAAGCCGCCCCGATTTCGTATTTTTCCCTCGCCTTTTTCATGAGCCTGTCCGTGCCTGAGTACGACTTCAAAGTTACGATCTTTTTCAATTTAATTCATAATAAAGCCTTCAAATGTTGAACGTATATTGCGAAAAAAAAACTAGTGCACATATCGGGGAAAAAAATGGCCGCCTACGATCTATCTAACAATTTTACAATAAAATCAACATAAAAGAAATTTTAACCCTTTTATTATAGCTATTATTATTATTATTTAAGAAATCCTAGCAACATTCATTTCAATCCAGTTTTTTTTTTTTTTTTTTTTTTTTTTTTGAGTAATTTGAATTTTTTAATAAGGGGGAAAGAGAGATCGAGTGAATGTTCCTTTTTTTCTATACTTTTGATCAAAAATAATGGCTAGGGTCATTCGATCAAACCCATCATCTCCACATCCTTTTTTGTCACACCGAGTTTTATATTTTCATATATATATATTCCTCTTGTATAATTACCATATGGAATATTCGAAATTTTCGCCTGATTATACACAATTTATCTCTTGAGAAATTTAATAATAATAAAAAAAAAAAAGTATTTATGCGTGAAAAAGAAATACTATCCTTCTAATTCATTTCGTTTGTAGAAATAAAAAAATAAAAAAAATGATTGAGTTTAATTTCGAAATTCACAATAAAACGGGAAAAAGTGATATAGCATGTTTCGAAAAAAAGCAGGGTTCTATTGTGTAATCCCCCCCTTCAACTGGAAAATTAAAAGAATTAATTATAAAATTCTAAATACAGGAATCCATCTATGAAAAAAAATCAGTGCTAAAAGGGGATATGAGCGGCAATACATCCAGAATTTAAAAAAAAAAGGAAGAAAGAAAAAGAAAATCAAAACAAAATAAAAATTCGCAATTCTTCCCAAAAAAAAAATTCGCTAAGACGATTTTTTAAATTAATTTTTATTTTAAAGAAAGAAGAGTTGGAAATTTGGCTAAATTTTTTCCCCGAGTAAAATGACTATCAAATCATCAATCGGGAATTTAAGGAAAATAAAAAAAGAAAGGGTTTTTCTTGTAGGATTGCACCCTTTTTGCACGCTTATAAACGTTCCTGTTATTGGGATTATCCTTCTTTTTCAAACTAGGGCAGCAGGGATTGAATTATAAAACTTTAAAAAAAAAAAAAAATTATTTGAAATTTTAACCCTTTTTTTCCATTACCGAAGATTTGTAATTTTAAACGAAGCAACTGCACATTTTTTTTTCTAACCGTTTTTTTTTTTTTTTTTTTTTTATAATTTGAAAAAGTGGCGCATCCAAGTGCAAGTAGCTCACACGTCTGTTCGGTTGAAAGCCGACAATAAACAAAGAACAACTCCGTATTTAAAGTTACCCAGTTTATGATATTAACAATAACGCCATTAAAAAAATGTGTGAATTAATGGAATCCTTGCGCATATTTTTTTTTTTTTTTTTAATGAAAAAAGAGAGAGGAAGAGAATATTTAAAGAAAACACACATACCGTGTTTAGGTTCGACTACAATAGGCGTACTGCTCAAAGGAGGCGAATCGCAGCCATCCTGACTGTCGTTTTTTCCCTGATCATGCATTGCTGCCAGCGATAACATCGACGTCAGACTTTGAGGGAACATTACCTGAAAAAAAAAAAAATTAAAAAATAAATAAATAAAATTAAAAAATTCGTTTTTTTTTTGTAGGCATCCTATAAGGAACAGACGTTTGAATTATATTAACAAATGTTGAAAAATGCATTATCACGGAGTACAACATACGAGAAATAATAAAATATTATGAATCAAATTGTTAAAAGCATTCAGGCGCGGTGGTAACGAGAAAACAACAAACCAACCTGCGTTCGACCATTCTTTTATTGCGTTTTTTTTTATTTTTTATTATTAATCTTTTATGAACGTATCGGTAACATATATCTTGGTAAAAATCTATTTCATTCCATCATTTCATAAGGATATTTAATATGGCATGATATTTATTTAATGAGCTGTATTAAAAAAAATGATAAATAGCAATCTTTAATTGATGAATATTGTGTTTCAAATTCTTTGAGGTTCTTGGGATGAATATATTTTTTTTAAAATTCTTTTTAAAAGGTGATTGAAAGGATGGAAATGAATTTTTTTTTTTTATACATTCAAAATGTCGTGAACTTTAAGTTACATCGAAGAGAATTTTAGTAATAAAATTAGAGAAAGTTATCAATAAGTAAAGTAAACCTTAAAATTTTATCATGGGTTAATTGACAGAGATGCTAATAAAAAAAATAAAATAAAATAAAATAAAAGGAAAAGTGCAAAGATTTAGTTGCACACTGATAAAACGCTATTAGTAATTATTACTCATATTAAGGGTAGATGTATAATTACTAATAGGTTAGGGTTAATTTTTATACATATATTATTAGTAATTTTTACCATAATAATATTGATTATGGTAAAAATTACTAATAATATATATAAAAATTAACCCTAACCTATTAGTAATTATACATCTACCCTTAATATGAGTAATAATTACTAATAGTGTTTTATCCGTGAGTAACTTTTAAGAGGGAAGAGAAAATTTACAGAATTACATAGACAAGAGCAATTCCCTACCATTTTTCATAATCCATTTTTTCTAAAAAAATAAATTCTGTTTCTGATTGTTTGTTCCGGAACAGACAATTTAGTGATTAAACTTGCTTGTTCCGGAACAGACAATGAATTTAAAATTGTCAGTTCCGGAACAGACAATTTAATTATTAAACGTTTGTTCCGGAACAGACATTTTGTCGCTAATTGCTTGTTCCGGAACAAACAATAAAAAACAACCATAGAAATGTGACCCTTCAGGGCTTCCGTAGAAAAGTTTTTTTTTTTTTAAACTTAGAGGAAATGCGCGGGTATAATTGAAAGTTTTTTTTAAAGTGAGTTAGGTTACATATTTCCGATTTTTAGACCACGCCAATACTCTACAGGTATCGAACTTATTTAGCCGATCAAAATTAGCGACTTTAGGGGCCAAAAATGGCTAAAATAGTGAATTTTTAGTGACCTAATGGAAGGAATTTAGTGACTTAAAATACGTATATCCAAAATGTTTATAACGTAATAGGCGTGCATTATTACAGTCGTTATCATTTTAATTATTTTTTTGTAATTCAATTAATAAAAAGACCTTACATCATACTTTTTTATATGAACTCAAAAAAATTATTAATTAAATGATTAATTATTGATCACTCTACATTTTACATCAAAAGTTTCGCAACTTTACAAAAAATCATTTTTAAAGAATTAACGAAAAAAAAAAGCTAATATAATTCGCTAATTCGTTTGATAAAGTATTAAGACACAGTTGAGGTCTAACAGAAATAAAACTGAAAATGATTAAAGAATTTTAAAAATTAAAAAACAAAAAAAAAAAAATTTATTCCATCAATTTAATTTATCAAAAAAAGTGACTTTCAGTGACTTTCCTTTAAAAAGGTGACTTATAGCGACCTTGCACAAAAAAAAGTGACTTTTAAGGGAAAAAAGTGACTATTTCGATGCCTGTACTTTATTCAACCGCTGAGCTCAAAAATATATTTTTAAAAAAAATGGACTTATCCCGACCACTTGCATTACTCATCTTAAATTTTTTACCTCTATCAAATTTCGACCGGTCTTTTTGTATGTAATAATAACAATCTTGAAACATCCGGAATGAAAAAGGACAGCAACACTAGTTAAAATGATTCTAATCGTCCATTACCATTACGCCTCATCTCTTAAACGGAAAAGTAAATTAAAACAAGAAAAAAGGAAAGACAAAAAAAAAAAAAAAAAAAATATTCAGGTTTTATCGCAGTATTTTTCCGAGCGCTTGCACCTGCGCGAATCGTATATTTTTTTTATTTATTCTCACAAAACGATTCTCTAATTAACGACTTTTTTTTTTTTTAATTACGCGAAAATTAAAAACGATTTAAAAAGAGATGTTACAAACAAAAAGGGTTGATAACGGTGATCGGGGACGATAAAAAAAAAAAAAAAAGAATTTTATGCGTAAATTAGGCCGAAACAGTGACGAGGTGGAGCCCGAAAAACAAGGATGAATGAGAAGATGAAGAAGCGTGCCTGCTATTCAGGTTTTTTAACAGTAGTCACGTTCCCTTGTTTTAATAATTGTGCAGTACCGGAACGTTTCAAACGATATAAACTTCTTGTTTATCCCACCTTCTCCTCCCTATATTTACAGAAAAAAAAAAAAAATTCTGTCCTTTTTTTTTGCGTTAAATTGCGAAGATATTTTCACCTTGAACTACGGTTTTTGCTTTATTCTCCTTTTTTATTATTATTATTAGGCAGATTGCCAACTGTGAAAACGATACTTTAGGGAAATCTCTTTAAAAAAATGTTTAAAGCTCTTCCATCCTTGATGAGGTATCTGCAAATGGTTTTTCTCCGGTACCAATAAAATTCAAACAATAAGCCGTGCCCATCATGAAATTGTTAATTAAGTAATATACAAATAAGGAAATCAATTTGGTTTCCATACAAGCAAAAAAGAAAAAAAAAAAAACGGGGCATAAAACGTAGGATACCTCGCGGGTATTAACGAAATTAGGCTTCTATTCATAAAGTTTTTTGTAGTGGAATTCAATGAAAAGTTAGGTGTTTGATTGTATATTCGTGTAGGTGTGTTTTTAGAACGTCCAGGTATTTTTTTTTTTTTTAATAATTTCATTTTTTTTTTTTTTTTTTTTTATATTTCTTAGAAGTAAATATTTAAAAATCGGAAGCCTCGACTTTTTTCTTAAAACTCACGACGAGTGCTCATACATAGGAGAAAAAAATAATAATAAATGAAATAAAACGTAACCGAATATATGTATATGGTATACGTTAAATGATGGAACGTTAAAAATGATTGAAATTCTCCGCACGTGCATAAGGTTGCCAACCTAGTGTGCCTTCATTTCAATCATTTTTACTTTAAAAGGAGGATGCTTTTCACATTTTTGGTCATTTACTCATAAATAATTTGACGTTTAACGATTACGAATTGTGTTAAAAAACGTACGATATGTGAATTTAATTGAACGTTTTCAGATTTAAAAAAAAATTAGCATTGAGGAAAAATTGTTAGACACAAAGTGGTTAATGCTATGTAAATAACTGTACGTAAAATAAACTATTCCGAATACGAATTTTTGAATGACGTTCGAAGAAAAAAAAAAAAAAAAAAACAAACTGCAAATTGCGAATTTTTAATATATTTCAGGGCTGCAATTCCGATTCCAATTCCAATTCCGAAAAGTGGAAAAAAATTTCAGATTCAGATTCCGATTCCAACTAAGAAGTATTTTAGTGATACTGATTCCGATTCTAATTTTGATTTCAACCGAAATTCACTGTTATAACGGTATTTTTGTGCTTTTAAAGTCAATCTGAATCGAAAATATTTTTTCTGGATGCCGATGCCGATTCCGAACTGTTTTCACTGTTTTCAGACGAGATTGCTATTCCGATTTCTACTTCTTCCAAAAAAGCACAGATTCCGATTCGTATTACTTTTGAAATAGCAGATTCCGATTTAGATTCCGATTCCGAATAAAAATTAATCGGAATTGCAGCCCTGAATATTTTTATTCCCGGGAATCGGGAATTCCCGTTTTTAAGAAACATTAATCCCGGGAACGGGAATTCCCGTTTTGGTTAGTTTTCCATTTCTCAAGAATCGAGAAATTGATATTTGAATTCCCGGGAATCTCGGAAATCCCGGGAAAGCCGGGAATTCATTTAGAAGACGACAAAAATTAAAAGTAACCCTGATTTTCTTATTTTTTGGAATTTAAGTTCGGTAATAAGCGGGACCGAATCGAAAGAAATTTTTCCATGTTGTTTAAACGGCAAGCTTTAGGCAAGTTTGGAAATTATGCAAAAAAAAATTCTGATTTTTCTAACATTTCTCTAAATTATTGAAAATTTTATGCGATAAATGATCAAAAAGTGGATAAAATTCCATTTATTCCCGTTCCCGGAAAAAAACTTGTGGATCCCGGGAATTTTGGAAAATGAGAAAAATCCCATCCCCGGGAAACGGGATTTCCGACAATTTAAAAAAAAAAAAGGTTCCCGGGAAATTTTTTCGAGGAAAAATCGATCTTGTCCCTTGTGCCAGAGCAGTGATTTTTTTCCGACAATTTAGAACTGGTTCACTTTCAGTTCTGACTGGAATATGACATTGGAGACCGCAACAACAGACGAGATAATATTTCGCGACCTTAGGACCAAAGGGAGCTATCTCGACCCTCTTATCAAAATTGACTTTTTTGTACGAAACATCTTTATTTTCCGAGTAGTATCTGCCCCTGTTTTCAAAATTTTAAAATTCCAATTGGATCAGGTACATTGTTAAAATCAAAAAGTGCTATCTCGAAATTCATTGAAAATAAAATTTAGAACCAAAAGGTTTTAGGTCATATTTCCACTAGTTCACTCGTACCAACCATAAAAATAAAATCCCTAATATGTAAAAAAATGAGTTTTGATTTACAATGAATTATTTAATCATTTTTGTGATTTAATATAATAATAAAATAACAAAATCGTTTCCAAATAGTCGATTTTATGTTGAAACAAATAAAAACAATTATAAGAAATATAATTATGTTGGCAGCCATGTTAATACATTAGAACCAAAAGGTTCTATCGGGTAGAACCTTTTGACTTTGAATTGAAAAAAAAATCACTAAAAATTGATCTTTTTTTATGAATTTTTTGGATAACTTTTCTGAAATTAAACTTTTAAAATCGGGATCACTTTAAGGGATAGTCAAATCATTTGCGAACATATTATGTGAATCAAACTGAAAATATGAAAAGCGGTTTTAAAACGGTAGCATATAAAAACCTTAAAACAGCTCTACTGTAAAATTTCTATGTGTCGCAGATAGCACCCTTTGGTCTTAAGATCGCGATTTACTGACAACTCTGACGGATTAATAGGACCCGGGTGTCGGCATACACATTAGGGACGACTCCTTGAATGTGGATGTAAAATATTCTACCATCGCAAGGACATAGTCACTTATTGAGACCGAAAAGGCTAGCTCGAAAGCAACGTCAAATTTTATCCCCGTATTCAACGGGGAAAAAAGATTCTTTTTATCAAGGCCTTACAAAAAAAAAATTTGTAAAAAAAAAAAAAAATTAATACTAAGAACAAGTGACCAGTAGCATGTTAACCACCGTAATAAAAAAGAGCCAAACATTTATGTCACCGTAAAATGATAGTAATCTTAACTCTAATGCGTTCTCTAATTTCAGAAGCGATTTCTTCTCTTTCACAAATTTTATTTGCTTCAAGCTAAATAATAATAAAAAAAAAAGAAAAAAAATTAATGGCAAAAAAACAAAGTAATATTATAATATTTCCTTAATCAAATATTTTTAAATAAAAAATTTTTCCTACTTTCAATTTCACTATGCCACCGCACGTACATTACAGGTCAAGATGGGCCTCAAAAGGCGGCAAAATAAGCATAATTTAAAAACGGGAAGCATTTTTCCGGTATCCTAACATTAAAAACACTTATATAAAATACGATTTATAAACGATCAAGATGTTATCAAATCAAGTTCATTACACCTAAATCTAGCATAAAAATGTTTTAAGAGAAAAAAAAAAAAAAAAAAAGTAAAACTTAATAGTAACAAATGAATTACGGGAGTGCCTTAAGGTACCCAGTTTAGGTCCCTTATATGTATTTAAATTTATTAATGTTAGCATTGCGTGTACATACGATTTTTATATTTACAAAAACTAATGAATTCAGTGTACTCCTCGGATGAATAGCTTTGTAAACATGTATCAGTGGCGTCTGTCACATTATTTCCAAATATTAAAAAAAAAAAAAATTTAAAATGTAAAGAGGAAGCTGCCGTTAAACTTACCCTTGAGGAATTTAAAACAGACGAAGACGGTAACCCAACCATTTTGGCCATGTCGGCCGCCATTTTTTGCCTAAACTGTTCTAACGAATCGCAGTCTTGATCTTCTTGATTGTCGCAGTCGTTCGAACTATCGCACCTTCTTTGAGCTTTTAAATATGGCGACAGCGGTGTTCGAGGTGGCGTCGGCGGCTGAGACAATGGACTATAAGGATGCTTCCCTGATTTGTTCGGATGAATTGAGTCGTACTTTTCTAAAATTTTACCTATTGAGAGAGAGAAAAAAAAAGGAAAAAAAAAATCATTTAAATAAGAATACTTTCCGTTACAATTAGTTCTTAAGTAGTATAAATAAAGGAAAAAAAACGGATCGACAAATCATTCAGGAAAAAAAAAAAAAAAAAAAAAAAAGCCAACAACTCAATAAAATCCTTTTCTCCCTCCGTTAATTTTTCCCCAATTACGAACAAAAAAAAATGTACTCGAACCGATGAACCAAACGTGTGTGCGGTGCATTCGGGTTACGATTAATTTAGTGTAAAAAATTTTCCCATATTAAGGAACATCAACAACAACAAAAAAAAAGGAGAAAAAAAAAGATCACCGCTCGGATTTCCAAAAATGAGGAAATAAAAATTGGCACAAAAAAATATTCCTTTTGTTTTCGGGAGATGGAAATAAATCGACCGAATAACGTTTTAACCCCAGTATAAGGGTATCAATTTTCAGGGTAGTTTTTCGGATCTTTTTTTTTTTTGCTCCAGTTTTTTTTTCCTTCCTTCTTTTCTTGCTATTAATACATCGAACCCCTTGGGTGTTGAAACAAAAGGGTTGTAATATTATACAGAGTGTAAAATTCTAATTTTTTAAAGTTTTTTTTTCGTTTTTTCCCTATTTTTTTATTCTCTTTTTTCTTTTTTTCCGTGAAAAGAAAAATGTATTATTTTTAAAATAAGGAAATAAAAACTCTTAATACCGTAATTAATTAATAAATCAAAATCAAATCGCTATATTTTTTTACTGTTGTGCTTTTTTACGTTTAATGAAAAGAGAGACAGTTGAAAAACAAAACGTGATTAAGCTAAAAAACGAAGATATAATCAATTTTATTTTTTTTTTCGCGGGTATAAAGAAAAGATAAGAATAAGGGGAAGATTGAAGGAATATTTTTCCCTAGAATATCTGTTTACTTTACCGGGATTTTTTTTTAAAGGAATAAAAAAAAATACATATTACCCTTTTTTTAGGAATTTCACACGGCTTTTTTTTTGTGGTGTTTCTTTTTAAATCCACTTTGCACAGGGTATTTATCAAATTTTGTGTACACCTTTTTTTTATATTTTTTTTTTCTTGAAAAACGATCCGTAGATCCTTTTATTTTATTTTTTTTTCCTTAAACGATGTTCGTGCTTGGCATGAAATTTGCTTCACCCCTTTCCTAAATACGCATGGTTAAAAATTTGCCCATGAAAATTCGTTTCCTGGTATTGAGATCCAGATTGATTTTGTTACGAAGGCAGGATATGGAAGGAGAAAATAAGGGAAGAGATAACAAGAAAGATTGGGAATGTGAAAGAGAAGATTGAAGAAAACAACAGCGTGTAATGACAAATTAAAATCGAGTTAATGTTAAAGGAAGAGTTAAGAGAAAAAGATTAAAACTAATAGATAAAAACAAAAATCGAGGCAGATCGAATAAATAAAAAAAGAAAGCTCAAAAAAAGTCGAAAAGGTTTATAAGCATATGAGTCAGAGTGCTTCACATTCTATTATTTATCAAACTAGCCAGCACGGCTGTAAAGACAGGTCCGGAAACTCCTACCTCTTATACATGGGAGATCTTGTCCCGCTTAACTAACTACGCAAAAATTAGGTCTTCCTTTCTAACACCGTATACGCAAGGCGCTTTTTGATTAGTTGTTGAGATTTGTAAACAACGATGGCGGCGCACGGCCGTATAGACGTCTATAAGGCCGTGGTCCCAACTTAAACGATTAGACATGTTGCGTTTCTCAAGATCGCAGCGCCATCAGTGGTCAGTTTTAAAACTAAAGTGTGGGTAGTTAAGCGGGGCCATGAACGACATGGGAAGTTTCCGGATCTGTCTTTCTGGCCGTGCTAGACAGTCTACAGTAGTTCTTTTGCTGTAATCAGAATATTCCATATCCTGCAGTCCACACTCAGAAAAAGGAAATGTATTGAGCAAGTTTTGTCTTGCAACAAAACCAGAATGTTTCGCAGCAAACCAAAATGCTTTATGACAACGGACAGGTTGTTTCTTGACAAGACATTTTTGCTTTCGCATGAGCCATTTTTATTTCTGAGTGCGCTTACTTTTGAGTAACCAGCCAAGCTTTAGTAGGGCTGTTCAATATGACCACTTTCTGATCCGATATTCCATAAATCGTGGAAAAATCTATTCAGCGTTAAATCTCTTTAATTTAAACCCAACTATAATGTTTCAAGCTCTAAAAAGGTTCAGTTGAGTCTTCTGCTTGACGGGTTTTGATGAAAACCGTGGTGCTTAACTTTAAAAATAAATTGACAGTTGCACCAATAAAGTTACACTCAGAAAAGAAAATGGCTAATGCGAAAACAATAAAAATATCTTATCAAGAAACAACCTGTCAGTTGTCATGAAGCAGTTTTGGTTTGCTATGAAGCATCCCAGTTTTGCTGCAAGACAATACTTGTTCAAGACGTTTCCTTTTTCTGAGTGTATAGAGCCTAGTCAGGTTGATATAAAAAAAATACGTTCCTGAAAGGGCTCGGTCTATATATACAATTTCGGCAGTGGAATTCGCGCAGAGCATTCTGGGACTAAAAGAGACAAACAAGCAGACGATGCCTCTGTGAGATTCGTAGGTTAAGAATATGCGGTATAGGGGTTTTAACTATTTTAAGGCATTTAATTTTGAAAATTCTTATAAATGCTGCCAGCTATTTCTATGAAATTAATTCCGAAGCCCGACTTACAAAATTTTTTCCTCGACCGGAGCAAAATGAATTTTTAACTTTCATGTCTATACTTAGCTTATGGGAAGCATTATTAGAATGTACTACACGATTTGCAAGGCATTATGGGATGAAACGTCACTCTCGAAATCGTCTATGACGATAATTGTGCAGATGGCAGCACCAGTACTTTTTGTATGTATTAAGGGTTGTCCCAGCTCTCTACAGGCAAAAGTCGGAACTAAATTTTCAATGTTAAAACACAGAAAAATCTTCATTAATAGTTTAACCTTTTGTCTTTGTTTGTAAAATTATTTTAAATTTTAGTCTATCTATGAGCTATATGCAGGAAAAAGAATTTTACGTCCAGTTGGCTCTGTTTGGCTTAATTTGTAAACCTCTTGTACGGGAAGTATATGTATTAAGGGTAATCAGCGCTCTGCGGCGGAGTTTGTCCCTAACGGTCCTCATTGTACAATGCACAGCACTCTGGTGTACAGATATCTTTTTTGTCCTCCCAACCCCAAGCTTTGAGTATTCCGCTCAGGAGTACCAAGTACATCTTTGCCCTCTCGAAGAAAAACTTCTAATGGTCGCCAACTGATTTGATTACTCAAAACTAATTTTGTAACAGTTTAGGGTATCTTTGCATTAGTGGTTGCAAGAGCTCATGCTAGTTGAATCCTCGATCGAGACCTTCGACAAAAAAAAAAACGACCAGACTCATCAGAGGTAGCAACAACATTAAGTCTTTCCTCAAAAAATAAGGGAAAACGGTGAGGTGCTATCTTTCAAAAATCTTCGACAGATTTTTATTATTATTATTATTATTTTTTAAAAATTTCAATCCCTCGACGAATTACGCATCGTACGTAAAAACAGGCCATGTGTTCAGTCATATCTCATGCTGTTCATTTAATTTTTAAGGGAGTTGGGAGGAGGCCTTGATTGCGGGGAGACGACATCATACGCTTCCGGTTCTACTAATTTAATCGAGCGGTATTTTTTTTCTCTTCTTCTTTCACCTTCAAAACTTCACCCCTTTACTTTACGCAGCATTTCCTTTATAAACCAAAAAAAGTATATCATATGGCTACACAGCTTCGACGAAAAGATAACATAATATTTCAGTATTTTAAGTGGAATCAAAAATAATCCAAATAATTTCTGAAATATAAGTTATGTGAAAACCGTGTATAAACCACATAACCAGTATAAGCTGTATGATGGGTATCATCTATCTGGATTTGATATAGTTTTTTTCAGTGACGTACAGTCCCCCTTTTTCATTTTAATCCAAAGAAGGACTAAAAAAAAAAAAAAATCTCGCAGACTTCCATTTTGAAAACATTAAAATTAAATGATTAATATTTTCAAAATTTATAATAAATTTGAATGAATTTTTAATTTTTACATTTTCACATTGAAATCCTACGCAGACGATTCAAGTCAAGTTACCAGTCTGGTAATTCACTTAGTTATCATTCCTTCACTTACATTAGACACAGCCTTGTTTTACCTCGTTTTTCATTAACCTTATAACTTCTCCATCATTAATCTCTCTATTCAATTTTTTTTTCCAAAAATTATTTCCTGGAATTTTTCTTTTTCTTCGTCTGTCTTGCTTTAAGAACTTATGAATATAAAAATTAAGTCCGACGGCTTTATTCATATATATACCCGTACAGCACAATTATGTTGTGATAATATTAAAATCAAATAGAACTATAATATTGTTTCTATGTTGTAATATATTCGCATTATATTGTATCTATGCGAAATTTTGACCACTTTTTTAGATAATGCCAATATAATATCCAATCTTGTTGAATATATTGGTACAATATTGGATTTATATAATTCATTAATTGCTCTTGCAACGCAATATATTATTTTATATAGTCACAATACTGCTGTTACATTGAAATAATATAGGATTATATTGCCATTGCAGGATTCTGGAATGGGGGGAAAGGAAGAACGATATAAGTGCATTTTATAATTTATTTCATTTTTTTAATAAATTTAGGATCCTGGCTAAAATTAATCAGGAACTCCACACTTTGAAATCTGCCTTTTCTACACCAACCATTTTACTTTGTTTAAAGTAATTTATTGTTATTAAAAAGCAAACTATAAAATCTTCGTTAAGCTTCCCTTGGCTAATTTTTTGTAAAAACTTTTTCCGGTCTCTTTCTGGATTTTGAATTTAAGTTTATTAAAAATAACGTCTTAATCATTATTATAAAATGTCTTTATACACACCAGTTATTTAGGTTATTCCCAAAGTTTGACTTGAAACAGCCATGGCATGGTTTCAAATGAAAAAGCAGATTGGAAGAGCTCAAGAAAAAAATTCACATATATTAATTTTACTTTTTCCCGATTTTTTTTTTTTATTGCACATGAATCATAAAAGTGTACTGTAATGTGTAAATACTTAAGCGGAAATTAATTAAGCTCACAAATCCAACCTAACGGAAGATAAATTAACCTAGAACTCACCTAACAACCTAACCTGGTCTCAACACAACACAAAACAACCCAATGCCCTGAAACTCATCCTAACGAAACGCAACTAAACACAACAAAGACAACAATATAAGTATTTACACATACTGAAATATTTATCTATGCAATTCATGGGGAAAAAGTAAAAGTAAAATTAAAAGTAATAAACTTGCTTTCCTTGCGTAATATTCCACAATCCCGCTTTTCCATAAAAATCCATGAAGGGAATAACCAAAGTAAATAATTTACTTTAATATTTTCTTCTTAAAATTGCTGTTTAAACAAACTTGAAAATTCAAAATCTGTAAAATCAGGGTTCCGAAAATAGCTAATTGAGGTCCTTTCTGAAACTTTAGTATTATTCACAGCACTAGCACTCGCACTATTTAAAAAAAGACTACATTTTTACGAACTTTTTATAACTTCTTGGGCAATAACAATTTACAATTTTGGTGTAGAAAAGGCTGACTTGAATACTTGCTGAAAGCTATGGCACTTTTCAAGTAAATTTAAACATTTTTTTGTTTCAAGGATTGTAAAAATATAATGGCCGGAACTAACAAGAGACATATTTGATATTTTATTAAAATAAAACATGAAATCTCTTTCACATGTTACTCCTTTGAATGCCTCTGCTCGAATGCGTCCTAAACCCAGAATGACGGTTTATAGCATAAAAATAACGGTTGAACTGAAAAAACAAGCCAGGATTTGCATTCTTGGCGTCTTATTAGTTTTATATAATTTTATATTAGGAAAACATTGCAATCAGCCGTATATAGGGCTAATATATTTATAATATTCCGAAAATGCTGGCAATATAATTTTTACATAATTTTATATAAATAAACTTCTTCCATTTCTAAGAAATATTATTATTATAAAATTATATAATCTTTTATTTGAGCTATGTTAGATGAAAATATTTTTATAGAAAGGTTGAAACTATATAATTTCTAAAATAGCACTAGTATTGGGATTATATAAAAATCCAATATTAAAATTCTTATATTTTTCAAGATTGAGATGTGCTGTACGGGTATACTTTTTTTTTTTTTTTTAAATATTCGACTGATTGATTGATTGATAGTTCGTTTTGTTTAATCGGTTTTCTTCAAGTATAAAAATTCCAAGGTCTAACCTAAGTACGTAAAAATTAGATCTGATTTTGAACAATGCTTAGCTTAGCAGGTTATGAGGTCGCCGACACACTCATCAACAAAAGCCAAATGTAAATATGAGATCTTAAAAGAAATAAAAAAAGAAAAATAAAAAAAAAGAGGAGAAAATAAATAAATAATACAAAAATTTTGATTGACATATGTCATAATGTAAATTACTTAAAAATAAGTATGAATCAACTGTTGAGAAAATAAGGATATAGTCGGATTTGTTTATAAACAATTTAAAAACAAAACTTCTTATGACAGATTGAATTCAATTAAAACCAACAAATTGGGCGTTGTCTTTATACTCGCGTTCGGAATTCTAATTTCACATTAATTTCGAGTACAAGGTGCCCGGCGTGTTTTATTATTATATTTTAAAAAAAAATCCTGCGAATGAATTTTTTTTTTTTTTTTTTGGTATGCAACCTATGCCCGTTTTTGATTCGATCTTGTCCCACTTTATCAAGCGGTTTTTCATTACAATCGACAACATCGATTATATTTCTATCATGGCTCTAATAATTAGAATATTAAAGTTAAAAACAATAACCTAAAGCATTTCCTTAAGTTAAATATAAGGGAAAGGTCCACAGGAATCCAGTAAAGTTGATAACAATACGGAATATTAAAAGAGATAATTGGCGCTCCAGGTGGTGGATCAATGAACTATCGACACAATAGACCCCATATCATTCTAATTTTTTTTACTTTTTTTTCTTGTTTCTGAATGTAAATGTAAATTGCATCGGCACGGGTTAAGAAATTGTATTATAAAGGAGATTAAAAAAAAAAAAAACCGATCTGATGTGACGTGAAATAATTTTGAGAGACCTTCAATTTTTTTCGTTTAATTTATACTTAAGAAGATTTTGAAAAAAAAAAAAAAGAGGGGCAATCAAAAATAGAACGTGAAGTCATGAGCTAAGTTCGATACAAAACAGTCAAAAAGAAGATAGCTGAGTCGGGTGGAAAAGAAAAAATTTTGAAGTGCCGGGTCAGAAACAAAAGAAGAAAAACAAAAACAGGGGAAAGAAAAAGTAGGGAAAAAAGAAACGGAAGAGAGAGAAAGAGTAAAAAGAAAAAGAAGCTCGAAAAAATTTAATGTGAAAAAGCAAAAGAAAACCAATTCCGAGAAATTATACCTAAATTTCGAAAACAGAAATTTGGAAATTTAACCCCCTTCCGAGGTTGTAAGCAGAAATAAAAAAAGAATGTACTTTTAGGTCTTTAATTACTCAAACTAAGAGCTTGTGCTTACCCCTACGTAAGCACGTTTCAGGAAGTACCAAATGAAACAAATGCTTAGTGCTTAGGAAGAAAAGAGGGTATATTAAAAATAATATTCCCATGTCAATACGAACAACGGACTTTTCGAATCAATCGTAAGCATCCTTTAATTCACACAGTTCGTAATCATAATCATTGCTGTAAGCAATCAAGCTCCGCAACCAGCTCACGAGACCAAGTGAGGAGTAAAGTTTTTTAAGGGCTGGCCAAACTGGCATCGGTAAAAAAAATGTACAGAAAAGCTGAGGATTAATTAGCCTCTTAATATTTCGTGGTTTCGGGGAACTGAAACACACAGCGGTCTCCCCCCTCCCCCTTGCCTATAATCACATTAAAATCCGAAGACTAAGGAAGAAAGATAACGAGCAAAGAAAAGCAAAAAATTTAAGACAGATAAAGGAACTGAGACGAAAAAGAAACCAATAATCGCACAAGGAAAATTTAACATATGACGATCCGTAAGAATGGACGCGAAAGTCGACCCGTTATGAGGGGATGTAAAATGCTTTTGTGGGGCCCCTCTTTCAAAAGTCTCCAAAAAAAATCGAAAATATTGTGTGCAAAACCTTAGCGTTGTTATGTCTACTCTAACACGTGCCCGTAAGCACTTCGATTTTCCCATTTAAAATACATGGGGGTTTTTCTACTTTTATAGCACATTTTTTTTTCCTGCGATATAAACAGATGAAAATTCGATCACTGGGCCCAATTGCTACTTACATGTGTAATATCGATAAAAATTTCAAAAGCTTCAATTTGACCATTTTAGAGCCTGTGCAAAAATCGGGTTTTTAGCGGTTTTTAGGCATATTTTTTCGAATTCTCAAGTCATTGGTAAATGGTCAAATTGAAGTTTTTGAAATTTTTATCGATAACTACATATGTAAGTAGTAATTGGGCCCATTGATTGAATTTTCTGCTGTTTGTTTCGCAGAAAAAAAAAAATACGCTGTAAAAATAGAAAAATCCCCATGTATTTTAAATGGGAAAATCGAAGTGCTTACAGGCACGTGTTAGAATAGAGATACAGGGCTTTGGTTTTGCAAAAAAATATTTTATACCCCCTCATAACGGGCAGTCTAGTCTACAGGGATGATAAAATGGTTCTCCTGTTATAATAAGAGACCAAGATCGAATTGAAAGAAAGGAACAGGAGAAAATTCAGTTGTCAGAGAGATGGAAAATATGCTCGGGAACAAAGCAGGAAGAATAAGATAAGCAAACCGATACAAATCCGAAAAAAAAACAGATAGTCATTAGTCACTTAAATAAAGAGCTTTAATCTGAAAATTACAGGAACGTTTATTACCTTTTAAACGGTTATTACCTTTAAAAACGCACCCGAAGTACCAATTTTTTTTCGATGCTTTGTTCCAAAAATCGCTGCATTTTTGAGAAATAAAGTTTTTACCAACCGATAAAACTTTTAAAATGAAAACCAAGAAAACGGACTTTAATTTTAACAATTATTCGAATTTGTATCATTCCGCATTATATTTTTGCTGATCTATTAATTGGAAATACCATAGGCTTATGTACTGAACCAAAACAAAAAAATCGTGGAAATTTTTAAAATTCTAAGGGACAAGTTAATTGGACCAGAACCGATCTGGCTCAGACCTGAATTTTTTTTTTTTTTTACGGAAAAATCCAGTTTTCCGACAACAATAATGCTCTGTCTCCCTCTATTGGACAATTAATTGGAGGGTACAATTAATTGTACCACAGGAAACCCACTATATTTTTGGACTTTTTTCTTCTGCTACCACTTTTTTTTTCGTTTTCATTATTTTTAGTGTGCGAAAAAATAAATCAAAACAATAAAAAAAAAGTGGTAGCAAAAGATAAAAGTCAATGAAAACTCTTTTTTCGTATAAAAAGTTAAACACTAACTTTGACAGGACAACTTTTCCAAATTTATTTATTTATTTATTTATTTATTTATTTATTTATTTATTTATTTATTTATTTATTTTTTCAATCTTTTTGGAGTTGAGTCCACAAGTCCACAAGTCCACCCCAGTGTAAAGGACTAAAGTTGTAGTCCATGCACAGACGGTTAATAATAAAAGGAGAAATGTGATGGGACAAATTAATAAAGAAAGAAAGGGGATGAAAAAAAAAAAAAAAAAAAATCAAATCCACAATATTTTTTCAGCTCAGGCATTCAACAATTATATATACTACTTTACTCCTAATTTAACTAGAGAATAACCATGATCCTTTCACAAAACCTTCAAACAATTTTTTAAAATTAGAAAAAAGAAAAAACGAAAAAAAGTTCGGGATGTAAAATAAAAAAAAAAATTAATTACGGTAAAATACTAAAAGCAACCTAAATAATTAATTGATCCATTACAATTACCATTTATTAATTTTACACAATTAAAAAAATTACTTTATAAAGGAAAACAAAATTTAAAAAAAAAAAGAAAGAAAATGTATACACAGTAGCTCTACTTTTAGATAAATAAGGAGTACATAAATTTTTTGTAAATAAATTAACCATTTGTTTTAATTCCCCGATAGTTTTTTTTTTCAACCTTTCCCGCACCGCAAGAAGGATAAACAAAAAAAAGTAATTAATTAATTTAAATTTTCAGGAAAAGATGATGAGGTACGTACGATAAACGTTTCGAAAAACGTTTCACTCGGAAAGAAACCATAAGCTAAACGTCCGTATTATTTACCATATACTCGTAGTAAAAAAACCTATTTATAAATATTTCAGCTAAGCTAAGCATACGAGCCGGAGCCACAATTTTCGAATTACTGTTAAAATGCAATTAGTTATTTTTAACCCTTTTACGTCATTATGTTCACCTTATTCATTTGTCTTTTTCAGATTTTTTTTTTGTTTTGTTTTGTTTTGCTTTATTGTTGTATTGTGTTTGATTGCATTTTATCTTAAAATTGGAAAAGTTCGTAAGTCATTCATCAACATCAATTATAAATTTTTTATTTTTTATTTTTTTTTTTTATTCCCCATCTGCGGTCCGTGCGCAATATTTCTTCATTTTTTTTCCCGATGCCTTTGTGTGTGGCCGAACGAAAGAAAAAAAAATTTACGAGTCTGGAAAAACTAAAAAAATTTTATAGAAATGCTTAAAGGGAAAGGTATTTTTTAATTTGATCGTATGAAGAAAAAAAAAATTATAAAAAAAAGAAAAAAAAAAAGACTTGCCTAAATAGTAATAATTTGAAGATTTCTTTTTTAATTTTAATCCGTTCACAGGAAACCCTAAAAAAACGTAGGTTGGTTCAAATTTATTGTCATATATCAAAAAAGAAGTAAAACTGCCTCGAGTTAATTCCGAGGAATAAAGAATTAAAAAAAATACAGAAAGAAAAAAAAAGAGAATCGAACGAAAAAAAAAAAATTTCTTCAAATATATTCGATAATATTGGATAAAATCACTATCGGCCTATAATTTTTCATTATGGTTCTCTCTCGGACTTTTTTTTTTTTTTTCTTATTTTTTGAATACAAAAACTGAAATAAATTTTATAAAAATGTACAAGCAACGCCTTTATAGCCTTGAGTCTCAACAATGATTTATCAATTTTCAGTTAAATGGAAAAAAAAAATATATTTATACATATACATATATACACGTATGCAAGTCTTATTATTATGATTTTATTTCAGGGAAAAAAAAGGTTTTCAAGTATAAATTTATAGTTTAGTTAGGTTGAACAGCTGGCATTTATTTGTCTAGTTTTTATCGAGTTATTAAGTATTTTTATATCCCCGTGCGTTGTAAGAAGGAGTTAGAGGTCGGACTTTTGTCTCATCATGGGAGTTTTTTACCTTCAATAAATGTTTTTCTTCTTCGAAATTTTTCCCCCCGAAGGATTCGTTCGCTTTTAATGACTCATTTTTTTCCCCCTCGAAGGATTTCCACTTCGTTAACGGAAAGAGAAAAGTAATGTATATAATATAAATTTTTTTTTTTTTTTTTTTTGAAATGTTGTAAAGATGAAATTTAAAACGATAACCGCAAAAATTAGGATTGAAAAACGACGAAATAATAAAGCGCAGTAATTACAAAATGATTTTAATAATTACAATAATGCAAGTCACTTTAATTAGTGCTACTCGTAGAATAATCTGGTTGGCTATGCACACTTCCACTTCTTTTCAAACGGGGCTCATAATGGTCGCGACGGCTTGACTTATAACTCAGATTTTTTTAGCCTTACGGCTTCGTTTGTCTTTTTTTTTTTTTTTTTTACTTTTTTTTTCCATGATCGCGTTTTATTTGTTAATTTATTTTTATAAAATGTATAAAAAATGACGTCAAAATGTACGTATTAACTTGAAAAATGTAAGATTTTAAAGGAAAAAAAAAATAAAAATTTGGACCCTCGGGTATAGTTGGAACCTATCCAGTGATAGCATGAATAATATTGAAGTGTTGGGGGTCAAGATTGTCCTATTTATCATGAAGACGTTCAGTATTATACGAGTGAAAATCCCTTATTTTCCAAGAAGAACTGGAATCGCGAAGGCTGAACGTGAAAGCGGCAAAGACTGGATCGGGATGGGCTAGGAAACAACTGAGGGTTTAAAATCCCTTCCTACTGCCATTTTAAAATTTTTAAAAAATACGGAAAGATTACTCTTTGATATTAAAATTAAAGAGTGCATTCAGTTTTTTACAGGGTAAAAATCAAGATCAAAATCCAAACTTTACCGCACTTCAATTAGATTTTTTTTTTAGAAAAAGAAATTTATGATATGCCCACAGGCAATATTTAAGAAAACTTAGTTGCCCCTTATATTTGTTAAAATAAAGATTGAAACGAATTTTTTAAAAAAATGTTCGTTAGCTGAATCAAGACCATTTTTACTACCGCGATACTTTCGTCTGGTAGCCATATTGAGCTTGATAAATTGATCTTCATAATTAGCAACGGTCAGAACCACAAATTTTCTTGACATGGTTCGATTATAGGCATGTGTCAGATTCTGGTTTTGTTTTCCATTTCTCTACTAATAACAACAAAGTACAGGGATTTGATATCTTCGACTGCTCCACATGTAAAGGGAAATTTGGCAATAACTGCATTTTTTTACTTTTAACATTAGCAAACTCCTCTGCTTTTCAAGAGGAAGAAAAAACGGACATTACTATACTACAACCAACATACCTACATTACAATTAGATTCTCAAGTCATTTAGTTCTTATAGCTACATCCGTTAAAGACTACTTAACCAGAGCTTTATACAACCGACGAGACATTTGGCCGAGAGAAGGCTAGACTCAAAAAAATACTGCTTTAGGTCAATGCAAAAATTTTTTAAAACATAGGGCTATACAGTGGAAATGTTTTGCGCAATGCCTCGTGAGCACGGCCGTATAGACAGGTCCAGAAACTTCTCATGTCGTTCATGTCCCGCTTAACTACGCACGATTTTAGTTCTAAAACGGCATTGTTGCCGCGTTGCAACATGCATTGTTGCAACAATTTGTTGTTTACAAATCTCAACGACCAATCAAAGAGTGTCTCGCGTTCAAGTAGCGCTTACGGTGGTAGAATTAAGAACTTTAGAATTAATAAATTTTGGCGTAGTTAAGCGGGACAAGATCTTCCGTATATAAAAGATAAGAGTTTTCGGACCTGTCTATACGGCCGTGCTCGTCAGTGTTTATAATCAAGCTGTAACAGGCAGTAACGCGTCGAGCCGAAATAATTATGCTTCGCGACGACGACACAGCGCTTGTATTACGATCAAGGCGGATTCATTTTTCTGAGTGTAAATGTCAAATTTTTTGCTGAAACTTTCTTTTATTTTTAGAAGTTAAAGACCACATTTTTTGCAGAAGAACAAGGACCAAAAAAAAAAAAGCCTTCTTTATTATACAAAAAAAATAAACACTTGGTGCCTAAACATTGTGAAAATAATAGCTAGTTTCTTTGCTATGCGCGGTCGAGAACGAACTATACCGAACGATACCGAGTTGTCACGAATTACAGATTCGAGTGGGATCGTAAAAGACTCCCTCGCGTTATCTATTTTTAATGTATTGGGCACGCGTCTTTCGAAACTTTAAGATTTCCGGCAGATCCATATAGCTCACAGTGAAAGAAGGTAAAATAAAATATTTTAGGACATACAGCAAAATGTCTCATCCCTCCACCCCGCCCCCACAGAAAAGAGGGTATCCACTATTCAGGTCAGTGTCACAAGTGGAAGTAGAAGGGATAAAACGTGGCGGATTATTCAAAGATTTACATTTACTCCGCAAAACACTGGTCCAAAGCTATTACAAATTCTGCTCTTCGAGTCATTGTTCGAACAGGGAAGAAGAACATTTTCATCGTAATTTTTTCTAACAATAAAAATATGAAAATACAACAAACTCAATATCAACAATGAAGCAACTGAAAAGGGAATATTAAAAGGAATCCCCATTTTTAGTTAAACAACAATCAAATTGCCTTGTTCTGCCGCAAGCATATGCAGTAGTCGAACAATCATCACCCTTTAATTGCAGAGTACTATCTTGCCAAGCTGTCATTGAAGTTCTTCACCCATTCTCGATTATCTTTTTTAACTAATGGCAAAAACGATGACCGACCTATCCTAACCTAACCTAACCATCCCCCTTTTTTTTAGAAACCTTGAATTGCATTTTAGGATTCCCGAGATTTAGAATTAAAACAGCAAACAATAAGTCGTCAAGCTTTCTTGAGTAAAAAAAAAAGACTTTTTAATTCCGGAAAGATCAGACTCCCAAAACGTCGGAAATGCAAGTCCAAGTTTTTCTTTCGAGGAAGTCTAAACATTAAACACAGACGAACGCGGCAAAGAGTAAATTAACATAAATAAGAAAAGTCAAACCACCTTTTTTTTTTTTTTTTTTTTTTTTTTTAAACAAAATTTATTAAAGGAGATTTTAATTCCATTCGAATACCATCCGTCAAAATCGTTTTAATTATTAAATTATCACATTTACATTAAATTAATTAAAACTCTTCTCCTGAAAACAATTATCAACTCTTTAAAAGTGTAAAAATCCGCTATTTAATATGTATGCGTGCGCACAGAAACTTTATACTTGCTTCTGTTTGTATTACTCTATAATAAAATTTCACGCGCATGCTTTAGGTTATCAATTTATTTATTAAAAAAAAAAAAAAAAAAAACTACAGGTTTAGGTTAACAACCTTTTTCTTTAAGACGAATAATTGCCGATTAATCATGTACGATACCCGATCAAAAAAGGAAGATTCTTTCTCTTTTTTTTATGCTTTTAAAGTGATTCGGCGCCTCTTTTTTTTTTTCTTATTGTTAAAAATCCTCGCGACTTCTTAAAGAGTCATTACGGATCTCGCAGAAAAGATGATAGTTATTATAATAAACGTAGAAATAATGAGCGCGGCTCGGAACCCGGGCGATGATCAATTCCATTTTAATGAATATACAACAAAAGTAATTGGGGAACCCGGTATCATCTGCAATAATGCCTCGGAGGTGTTTTATTAAACAAACATAAATTTGATGCGCGAGGCGCGTTAGTTTTTATTTTACACTCGCGCGTCTTAAACAATTCCCACCCCGTTATACGACCGTTAGATTTTATCGTTAAAACCAAATAATGATGGACAAGAAGGGAATAAGCCTCCTCGCGGGTTTGTTTTCTTTTTTTCTATTTCAAATCTTTATCTCTGAAGGTGTCGATTACTATGTCCAATCGGTTTAGTCAAGGTAACTGTGCCATCTTGTCTACAAGCGCTAATAAAAGCCAATCGGAATCACATTGATGCGGTGCATTCTAAATATGGACCTGAGGACTGGTAGTTAACGTACGAGAATTCATTTTGAAATGCTAATAACTTATAATGCGAGATCGATTGAGAAGATGATGATGATAATGGTGAGGATGATGATATGTCTGGATACGTTAATATAAAAATCAAGGAAATCCATTTCCTCGGAGGCATTTTTTTTTATATCAAAATAATATTATTATCATCATTATTTTTTTTTTTATTAGAACTGGGTCATGGTTTAATTCGTCAATAATTTTTGCATAAAATCCTAACATTCACAGACAACGATCATCTTGATTTAGTCTTAGTATTAGTATTAGTATTAGTAATTGTAATTGTAATTATATTGAGAAAATTGTTTACACTTCTTAATCCTAATTTTACAAAGAGTATACATTCATACTCCTACCGTAAAATTTTTGATTATTATTATTCCAACAGATATTCTCTAAGATTGATTTGATCTCTTTAAATGTGGTTAAGCATCTTGATTTCATTGGTAATGCATTAAATAATTTCGGAATTTCATGTTCTAGCTTTTTCTCACCAAATTTTGTAAAGGCTTGCGGTACAATATAAAATTTATTTCTTTAGTCTTAGTCTTAGTCTTAGTCTTAGTATTAGTATTAGTATTAGTATTAGTATTAGTATAAATTCATATCACGTAGTTTCGATACATCTTCTTGTCTGGGACACTTTGTTTCCATGGCGACAGTTTAAACAAAATAATTAATAAAATACATTTAAAAAAAAAACAATATAGGCCTAACAATATTCATTTAAAATTTTTGAAAAGTAAAAATTAAAAAAAAAAAGAAGTAATAAAATTTTGAAAATAAACATTTTTTTTAAAAAAAATCTTGTACAATAAAAAAAAGACCGGATTGTAAACAATTGCCTCCCCCTCCTCCCCTAAAAAATATATATATATATAAATTTCTTTCTTCATTTGTCACACATTATCTAATCGTTTCATCTTAGAGCATGCAATATACAATATTAAAGGAAGAAAAAAAAGAAAACTCACTGAGTACAAATAGAACAATGTAAATTACTAAATGATAAAAGGTAATGTTATTGATTACAGCGTTATCTTTAGATCTTAGATTAGTAGGGGGTCTTTCTAAGGGGTGGAATCATTTGCATACGCATATACCTTTACATAACTGGACTTTCCCTGTGCCCCCCTCCCCCTTCTCATACCCCACTTTTCCACTTCTCACAACCTCGCCCACGTTATTTTTTGCCCCCTTCGACTTTTCCGCATTTTAATGCGAGGCCGCCTAGCAAATGGGAAATAACATTCGCAACCAACATCTAAGAGTTTACGACAAGAACGATTCGGCTTTTTTTCCTAGTTTTTTAAGGCAACAAATGAAATCGTAAGAATATAAAAACAAATATGAAAATTAAAAAAAAAAAATAATAACTTACCGGTGGAGAAATTGGAGATATGTACATTGTTTGTAATTGGTTCTGACATTTCGTTACTGGTCAGGCCGTATATACTCAGAAGCTCCCGCATAGTGCTTTCAGCATATTCTTTCATAGCGCTAGCTTCTGCTGAAAAAGACAAAAAGAACAAGAATTTTAGAATGTAATAAACACTTTGGTGAAAGCATACTTTTCTTTAATTTCTTTGGCAATCGGCTGCATTATAATTTTCCGGAAGGATATCATTGATAATTACCAAAAAATTGTCAGTTACCTATACCTGAATACAGGGGTCCGAAGCTTGAAAATTTCGGCCAATGCCGATGCTATCGGCCAAAATTTTCGGATTTTTTTTTAATATCCGAAATCGGCATCGGCATCGGCACTGTGAAATTGTTAATGCTGGCATCGGTATCGACCTGAGATATTTAGCCGGCCGCGGCTGGCACCGCCATCATCGGCACCTGCATCAGAATCGGACTTCTGATTTTAAAAATCGTCCAGAATGGCTCTATGACTTTTTTTTTTTTTTACTAAAATCGGAATCAGAGGCGGCATCGGATAAAATCAATGCTTGGTGGCGTCGGCATCCGCATTGGGTGTCGGTGCCAGTGGCGGAATCGGAATCGGGAATTAAGTAAATCATATGGAATCGGAATCGGCATCGACATCGACCAAGATTTCAGCCGGTCGCGGCCGGCACCCTGCCTAAATATTTATTATCACTTAAAAATTTAGTATTATAAAAAAATTTTCTTAAAAAAAAATATGGGGCTATAGACTATAAAATCCAAAGATAGGAGGAAGAATGCAAAAGCTGACGGGATTTTTGTCGGAATCGGTCCAAAATTTTTGGTTGGAATCGCAATCGACATCGGCACCAGAATGGAAAACGCAAAATATTTTATGATTTTTTTCTTTCAATTTTTTGCTGAAAATCAATTAACATTAAAAAGTGCATTTAAAAAGGAAGTAACGGTATATTTTAAAGGAAAATAACGATTTCTTCACTCTTGTATTCACGAAGACAATATTCATCGGCATTCGATTGCATTACTTGCAAAGGAATCGGCATTGGCATGTGCCAATTTTTTTAAAATCGGATTCGCAATCGACTTCGTGATTTTAAAAGAATTTGCCGGCCGCCAACGCCATTGTCATTGGCATCGACATCGACATCGGCATCGGCTTTGCATCCCTGTCTTCCTCGTAGGAAGACAGGGGTCCGAAGCTTGAAAATTTTGATTTTTTAGATTTTTTAAATATCCGAAATCAGCATCGGCATCGGCCCCAGATATTTAGCCGGCCGCTGCTGGCACCGCCATCGGCACCGGCATCGGAATCGGATCTCTGATTTTAAAAATCGTATTGAATGCTTCTATGGTTTTTTTTTTTTTTTTTTTTTTACTACACGGTAAAAAATTATCTGTTAATATGTTAAAAACGGTCCACTAATTTTGTATGTTAACCATAATCTGTTAAATTTTTAACAGATTCATATGTGAATTTAACAGATTTCAAATATGTGATTTTGTTTTCTATGCCATTGCATTTTTCGGCAAATTTCAGAATATTAATTTCTGAAAAATATTTTTACAGAACTGCAATATGTTAAATTGACATATAAAAATTGGTGGACCGTTTTGAACAGACAAAATATGTTAATTTTTACAGATAATTTTTTACCGTGTAAAATCGGAATTAGAGGCGGCATCGGATATAATCGATGCTTGGTGGCGTCGGCGTCGGCATCGACACCGCATCGACATCGGGTGTCGATGCCGGATTTGGAATCCGGAGTTAAATAAATAATATGGAAGTGGCCTCAGCATCGGCATCGATCCGAGATTTCAGCCAGCCACAGCCGGCACCGGCATCGGATTTGAACCCCTGGAGGAAAATGAAAAGAAAGCTTAAAACTTTATAACTTTATGATGCAAAAAAAGGATAGGATTTTGATTCTAGGGGTGCACCAACACGGGCACAGCACTTTTTATCTGTCTTCAAAATAATTTTTTTCAAATACGTAAATCTGCTAAAAATAATCATATAAAGCGAAACAGATTGTTTTCCTTTTCATAAAAAAATGAGGTGCTTTTTACATTGTCGAATAAATCTGAAACTGCAAAAAATTTGCTTATAAATTTTTTTTTAAACAAAGGCAGCAGCAGCCAATTCGATAACCAAGAAAACAAGCGGACTATTGAACTTTCCTGTTTTTTAAACCATACACAATACATATGAAATGCAAACACGCATACGTTTAAAACAAACATAAATAGTAAATGACCATTAGGCAAAAAAAAAAAAAAGATTGAAGACATCTAACGAAAAAAAAAGATAGCCTAGGAAAAAAAAAATTCATTTCAATTGCGAATGCGTGATAGGAAAGAAAATTTTACAAAGAAAAAAAAAATTAATCATACCTGGTTGCGTTGAAACCTGATTTGGTCCGGAAATATCATTAATTTGATTATTACAAGAATCATTTCCACTATTTTTAGCATTGTTCATATTTTTAATATCACTATCATCAACGTAATCTACTGGACTATTTTGAGCAACATTTTTGTTAAATTTTGATAAATCGATCCCGAACGGATTGTTAAATCGATTATTTTCATTATTCAATAAACTTAACAAATTTTGAGGTTTTTCATCGAAATGGCACTTAGTTTTAATATGGCGATACGTTTTTAAATTAACAGTCTGTTTGGAATTTTCGCTGATGTCACTATCCGAATCTTCCCTGGATTCTCTCAGACTTAAATCCATAACTTCCGTCTTAAAAAGTCTTAAAGGGGTTTTCGACCTTTTCCTACGGTTCCTCACGGATTTCCCCTCGGCCGCGTTTTCGTCCGCTTTCAACGCCGCGTCCGTTTCGTTCGCGACGATCGATCTCGGTCGAAAATTTTTCCGTTTATTCGTAGACGGCAACGTCCTCGCGATTATTTTCGAATTATTATTTTCGACCGGCTCGATTATTTCCTGGGAAGTCTGATCTTCGACGGCCGAGCTTTTCCCATCCTCCTCCTCTTCCTCATCCTCGTCGTCCCCCTCCTCTTCTTCTTTATTAATTTCTTCGTCCTCCTCCATATTGTTTATTTCTTCACAGCCGATATGGTTTTGGTTTTTTGGAATGAATTGATTTTCTGCAAAATAAAAAAAATTTAAAAAAATTAATTAACCTTTCGTGATGAGAGAAAGTAATTTTTATTTTGTAAGTTTTTTTTATTATTATTAAATAGCAAAACAAAAGTTTGACAACTGGACGGACATATCTCGATCTAACGAGACGAAGCCAATAAATCTAATACTGTCTATGGTAGCAAGACGGCACGCCCTCATCAAAATCCTTACGCATGCTGGTACCTAATTTTTTTTTTTAAATCTCGGCTTGCGACTTACAAAAAAATATGCAAATGGCTATTTAAAAAAAATAACATGACAAACTAAATGCGATCGCATGAAAACTATTCTCATTTAGAATTAACCCCAAGCTCTCAATAAATCAATTGAGGATCGAATATAAATTAAAACCCAAATTCACAGAAACACATTCGAATTAAACCGCCAATTAATCTGGGAACATTACAATATTTCATATAAATTAAATAGATCACTTCGAGCTTTGTTAATTTCTTTTTAATTCAGAACAATTATAAATGAATTTATAGGAATTGGTTAAAACAATAATTATAACTTTTCAAGTCGATATTTTTTTTTTCTCAAATTTTTTTTTATTCCTATTCTTCCCATTTTTTTTTTATTTACCAGATTCCAAGTTAATATGTTATTACATGATTCATTTAAAAATGAACTCCTCTACTGTATTATTTTTAATTTTTTTTATGATACAGAAGGAAAAAAAAAAAAAAAAAAAGAAAGTAATATTTCATTTCCGTTTTTTTTAGAAATAAAAACGAATGTGCTTCGGGCTATTTTATAAACTTTTATATTACGTTTCTTTGTCCCCAAAGGCTTGCATCAATTTTTTTTTTTCAATATATATTTTTTTTTCTTATCTCATCCATTTCGATTTTTCTTAAAATTATTTTTAATAATATACAGTTTAATAGAAGAATTTTAGCGTGATTGAAAATTTTAACATCGAACAAATTATCAATTGTTTTAACTTTTTATCTGGATGATTCGCAGCTTTGATCTCGGCACATTTTTCCATATATTTGGTTTATTTAAATGCAACCTGCCACTTTGGATTACAAGGTTTTAAAAAATAACAGAGCATAAGAATAGGGGATGAATTCTTCAAGATATCAAGCTGGTCCCTTTTAAGGAGAAATTAAGCCCCGCCGCCGAGTAAGAAGAGCAAAAAGTTATCCAAGGGGGTTTCAAATAACCCTTTGTAATATGGAAGATAGGGAAATTACATTCGTTCAAAAACGTTTACAGGGCACTCAAACCTTTTTACAGGGGGGCTGAGCCATGTTTCATCCTTTTCCCCTGACTAAACCATATCGGTCTAGATTCGACGTGAACAATCGAAAATAGCTGAATACCCCCATAACTTTTTGGATCTGGTTAGTGATTATATAATTATAATTCTGAAAATATCGACGTGTATATAATATATACCGACGAATATTGAAATCTGACTTTAACTTAAGAGCAAAAAAAAAAGCTACTGAAAGTACAAATTAATTGCAATTGGCCAATTAATTCAAAAAATTTTAATTTTTTAATTTTTTTTTTTTTTTTAGTGTTTTAAGGACTTTTACGGGCAAAACACAAATAAATATCGAATTTTTGATATTGACATGAAAATATCGATATTCCGATAGTATCAGTATACAAATTTTTCGATATTGATCGATAATTTAGACCTCGATATATCGATTAATTATCGACATCACTACTCTGGATAATCGTACAAAATATTACTGCAATTTTTAAAAAAATGATGACTGACTACTTAAAAGGAATTTTACGATAAGACGCTGAAGACAGATGTGAGCAAACCCCCTCCCCCTTTTCGCCAAAAGTCAGAATTTTAAGTACCCCCCCATCCCCCGTGCTGACTTAATGAGGAACATCGCTCACTACGCGGCACTGTATGTACTAAAGAGACATTGGTTTCAGACGAGGCTTCTGATTGGCTGACCGAATTTGAACCAATCAAATTGGCTGATTTCAACCAATAATACAGCGCCGCGTAGTGAGTTATGCGCTTCTCATGTTTGCATCGTTCCTCAGTTTTTCGATGGCGGAATGGATGCAATGTAAAGATCAGGGGTCAGAAGTCGTTGCCGGTGCCGATGCTAGCCGTGGCCGGCTAAAAACTCAGGTCGGTGCCGAAGCTGGTGCCAGTGCTAGATAATTTATTTTAAACTTGGTGCCAGTGCTAGATAATTTATTTTAAACTTGGTGCCAACGGCGGTTACTGTAACAATTTTTTCTTCAAATTAAAAAAAAAAAAAAAAAAAAAAAAATCGACAAAATTGATGGTGGTGCTGGCACTAGGGTGTCTCTTAAAAATGCAAATATGGAATTTGAAAACGTTCGCCCCCTGAAAAATTCCTAAATAAATAAATAAAAACATGTCCCGAAGCTGGGCTTCGTAACTTGTTTCTAACCCGTGCCTGTGAGGCCTTGCTTTTTCCCATATAAAATACATGGGGTTTTTCCTGATGTTATTTTTCAAATTAAGAAAAAACGGAGGGAAAATTCTGCCGGTATGGTGGAACAATGTCTATGAGTAGGGCTTTTCATAGGACCTATCCCGGACTTCATCCTCTGACTTATAACGGAAGTAATGGGGGCTAAAAATTGGTTAAAAATAAGAAAAATTGAACTCTGAACCCCCTTATTAGTCAGGGGAGGAAGTCCAGAATAGGTCCTACGGAAAGCCCTACTCATAGACATTGTTTTATCATACTGGCAGAATTTTCCCTTCATTTATTCATAATTTGAAAAATAACATAGGATAGTTGTGAAAATCCCCATGTATTTTATATGGGGAAAAAGCAAGACCTCACAGGCACGGGTTAAAAACAAGTTACGAAGCCCAGCTTCGGGACATGTTTTTCTTTATTTATTTAGGAATTTTTTAGGGGGCGATTTTTAAATTCCATATTTGCATTTTTAAGAGACACCCTATGCTGGCACCGTTGCTGGAATCGGCTCCGGTACCAGCACCATCGGTCAAAATTTTGCTATTTCGGTGCCAGCGCTGGCGCCAGCTCCAGCACTTTAAATATTTTCGCGCCGATGCCGGCGTTGGCTCCAACAAATTTTTACCGGTGGTGCTGGCACCAATGCTGGAATCGGCTCCAGCACCAGCGGCAAAAATTTTGCTATTCCGGTCCCAGCGCTGGCGCCAGCTCCAGCACTTGGATATTTTGGCCTCGGACCCTTAGTAAAGATCGTTTACCTTGTACCAGGGTAATGTACTTGTTTATTAGGAAGTCTTTTATGGAACGCACTCAAGCTTAAGCCTAAAATGATCTGATCCTTTTTGGTTGAAATGAACATGCTTACTTCTTAAACTGTACTGCAACAGAAGTAAGTCCCCCTTCGCTTTACCTAAGGCGATATCTATTGTTTCGTCCTCGTTTAATATTATCATTATTATATTTTTGTATGCTTTTGGCAGTAATCATAAGGTTGTTAGTTAAGAAAAATTTTTGAACAATGAAGCAAAAATCGTTTAAACTTAAAACCTTCTGTCCAATATATGGCGTTAATCCAATTCTCGATTCTTAATTAAAATCGTAAATAAAATTTACTAATGTTAAAAAAAAAAAAAAAAAAAAAAAAAAAAAAAAAATACTCCAATCACAATTTATTCTATTTTAATTTTTTGCTGTAAAATCTCAAACGACGCTAAATGGAACCGCTTTTTTTTTATTACTTACGCACATTTTAAAAAGCACACCAAGATTTAAGATGCGTAATCGAAAAACGTAATAACCGTTCTTCAACATTATAAATCATTAGATTTACTCTTCCCCATAGCCCCAACGGGTCGAAATGCTAAAAAATTATACTTAAAAAGTTTTACGATTACTAATTAAAACGGAAACGGCTTAATCAAGAAATAAAATAAAAAAAAAAAAAAAAAAAAAAAAATGTTCTCGATTTTAAAAGATTAGGGAAAAAAATGTGGAAATCAAGTTCTCGAGAGGTATCACATGTCTCGTTTTAATATTAAACTCATTAATCTTGTATCTGTGAGATGAATTGCAACATAACCGCTATACCGAAACGCTACCGTGATAAAAATGCGTGTTTTTACACTTTGAGATTTTTTTTTCTCTTTTTTTTTTATATTTTGTTATTTTTAGGTTCGGGATAAAAGAAAGATATGAATTGTAAAAAGGTGCGAGAGAGAAGGAAAGATGATCGGTAACGTCCGATTCGGTAACTTATGTAAACAAGTCCGAAAACGGCTCATATTTCCTCATTACGTCTTCTTATCGAAAATAATCGTCGAACACGAGTTTTTATTCTTTTTCATTAATCAATTTGAAATTCTTTTAACATACGCTATTGTACCATTCGAGCTTAAGAGACTACCAACGCTTTCCACGAGAGAGTCCCGCTTTTCCTTTTTCTTTTCCATTAGGAATGAACTTTTTTCTACGACAACGAAATCCAGTTTTAATCCAAAGCAAAAGCAATTGGGCAGAAAAGATTTTTTTAAAGTTTAAAATTAATTAAATTTTTTTTTTTTTTTTTTTTTTTTTTTTGAAAAATTAAAAATTTTTTCTTTGACAAATCCTGGTGCGAACTGACGATGGTAAAGATCTTTGGTCACGTTGAGCCCACTTTACGACCTTGCTTCTGATCTAGCCCACAGCACATTGCGTTGCTTGTCACAGATTATATTAGGAGTTTTATAAGGATCTGATGACGATTAACTTATCAAGAATCAGGAATTTAAACTGAAAGTCTTATATGCAAAATAAGAAAAATACTCCCTCCGTTCCAAATTAATAGTTACCCAAGAAAAAGTGTGTTATAAAATTGAGTTATTAAAAACTTAAACTTCGTTATAAAATTTTACAACAAAAATTATTTTCAGTTTTTTTCAAAGTTTTTTAATTCCTTCTAACGCTTCCCTAATTTTTCTATTTCTGTTTTTCTTTATTTTTGAGCCTTTGTCAAATTAAAAATATAAGAAATAAACCGAAAATTCGGAAAAATCTGGAAAATATTATAAGTCAAAATAATTGGCAACTTAAGAACAACTATGTTAACTCTTTTAAATCAGTTGAAAGGGTGGTGTCAGCAGTGGATAAAGGAGGCTGGTAAGTCGACCACAAGGCTCGGGTTCTGATCCAAAAAATTGTAATTTTTTCCCCCCTTTTTTTCCTCGTAAAAAATGCTTCAAAAAGAGCCTATAAAGTTCCCATATGCTAAATATAGTGCAATTCTGGCATAAAATTTATATATTGCTCAGTTAAAAATTTTAATTATAAAAATTTATAAATAGTTACAAAATTTTATAATCGGTCAAAACGTTATAGAGATGATTGCTCGGCGTTTCCGACTCTTTTGACTGAACTTCAAACTGGTGGTGTCACTTGAAGTACCAACCCGAACACTTTTTTATACCACCCCCTAACCGTCCCCCCCTCCCCCCCCCCGCAGGTCCCCCCGTTAGAAAAAAAAATGGACGTTGCGGAGAATTTTCGCTCCGCTTCGCAGAGAAAGCGGAAAAATCAAACTATGGGTGGAAACGATAAAAGTTCATGACCCAAAACCAGGCCCCACGGTCATAAAATTTTTTCCGATTTTTCCTCCCTGAAAAAGTGGGGGGCAACATCGAAGGAAAGTGAATTTTTAAAAATCGTTAAACTGTCACGAAATTTGGAATACGGGGGTTTTGGGGGTCACTTATTTTTATTCTAAAATCAGATTTAAAAATTCAAGATGGCGGATCCAATATGGCGGACATATTTTTACAAAATCGAATTTATTTCGATTAAAGTTTGCTTATGGGGGTTATCGGGGTCACTGATTTTGATTTCGAAATCACATTTTGAAAATTCAATATGGCGGACGCAATATGGAACCTTTATATATCTAGATATCTTTAGATGTCCTTCTCTTACAAGAGAAGATAACCGAACCGTAAGGAAAAATGTCAAGTTTAATTTAGAACGATTTTTCTGAATGAAAAGAAATAAAAATTCTACTTTCAGTAAAAGCGTAGAAATATTTTTTTCAAAACTTTGAAGTTTTTTTGTCTTTGAGAAGCTCCAAAGTAATCGTTCTTTTAATTTTTATCCCTATAACCAACCTCGTTAATTATTGGCATGTAACGAACACTACTTAATTATGCTATTACAAGACTTGCTTTTTTTTTCTCTTCGGATGCTCGTTTATCTTTTTCATTTAAGAGAAACATTCCAGGTTTTCGTTAAAATCATTCTTTTCAATAGGGCAGTCTCCACTTGATAACGTTCACCGCATTCGCGTTATCCGCCTTCTCGATGAACGTAATCGCACCGGAAGTTTTGTGGATCTTTTACCACGATTTTTTTGATCATCTTCTGCTTTTTTCTATTTACAAACATTAAAAATGGCGGTTTTGAAAGATGTTTTTACGGATTTAAAATGAAAAATTTTAATTCGGGCATGGGGAAGACAATAAATCTGTTCCAAAACAAATTCTGGGTAAGCCAATTTTGTATACTTAATGAAATATACGGTACTCTTTTTATGCCACAAACGTTTACGGGAGCAAAACCTGCAAAGTACTTCCGGTGCGATTACGTTAACCGCGATGATGGACAACGCGAATGCCGTGAACGTCATCAAGTGGAGACTGCCCTAATGTCATTTTAAAAAATAAACAAAAACAAAACCCACCATCTTTTTCGGTACTCCGTCGATAGTGCTCCCGAGTGTATGTGGCCGTTGGTGACACAACTCCAGGAGTTACCAAAGTTGTCATTATGTGTCATGAATAATCTGCAACAAAAAAAAAAATAAAATAAAATAAAATAAAATAGGCATTGTACGAAAAAAAAGGTAATGATTTGTCTTTGCGCTCAACGGGCTCATTTTAATGCCACTAAATATGGGATATAATTTACAAAACAATATAAAAGCGTAATCTGTTATTTACAATCATATAAACAATAACGTCTTTTGTTTAAATATTTCCCGTCTCGATAAACAAATCTGATCTTAATAATACCGAAAGAGATTACCTTCGGCGCCTTTAGACGCTGGCAGTTAAAATTATTGGGCAATGGAAAATAAAAAAAATAATCCCTAAAAAATTTTTTTTCCTTAATTTTTTTTTTTTGCTTGATTTGAGATAAAAATGGCGGTTATTAAATAAAAAAATTATAAATAAATAATTTTTTTTTGTTTATAATTGAGGATACTTAACTGAAAAGAAGAAAAAAAAAAAGATATGAAAGAAAAGAAAAACGATAGTAATGATAGACATGGCGCCTGCGCTCTGTACGGTTGCATTAATAAGAAAAAAAAGCTGCACCAAACATTTATACTTAGCTTATTTTAAAAAATAAAAAAAGAGTTAAAAATAATAAATCAAAACAAATGAAATAAGAATTTTGAATATTTGTAAAAAAAAAAAAAAAAAAAAAAAAAAAAAGAATAAGTAAAAAAAAAAGATTAAGAATTTCTATATTTAACTTCCATACGATATAAAACAGAATCATTAATCAAACAAAAGAATAACAATTGATTTTCGATTCTTTTTTTTTTTTTTTTTTCCCCCATCTTCGTCTTCATCTCCTTCTTTCACGATTTTCATGTTTATCTTATGTAATTTTCTTGTTTAGAAAAAAGAAAAAGAAAAAAAAATGTATAATTTTTTGTACCAAATAAGGCTCAAATGAGTTGTCAATTATAATATTAAGCAGTTTTTTTAATGATTTGTAAAAGGTGTGACCCTAATTTCTAAGAAACATATAATAATAGATGGGGAATTAATCATTTCGAGGCGCGGCCATGCAAATTTGTTTAAGGAATTCGTATTCATAGAAAAATAAGAGGTAAAAGTAGGCTAAGAGATGACTCTGTGAACAATGACATTTTTTAATATGGCAAGTCTTATACCAAAAAAAAAAAAAAAAAAGACCGGGCCTGACGGAAAATATTAAGCCATTAATAAAATAAAAAAAAATAAAAAATCATGGAACGGCTTCTGCGGTTCAAGATGGATGAGATATATCTTTATTATAGACCATATATTGATGCGGTTTGGTGCTTTTTTAATTAGATTGAAGTAATAAACGGTTAGCATTTTTTTTTCACACATAAAAGGTTCAAAGTTAAAAAAGATAAAAATTAGTGACGAGGTTCTTTTTACCATTATAACACCAAAAAAAAAAAAAAAAAAAACGGCGGAAATAAATGTTTAAAAATTTTTCATTAGACCGAAGGCCAAATCACGTAGTATCCCCTGGGGACTTATTCCCGAATATAATAAAAGCATTGTTTGTATAATAATAAAAAAAAATGCATTTACCGAAAATATAGAAGCTAAAGTTTACACGATGATAAAAATTGCGCACGCATGAAAAATATATATATGAAAAAAAGGTATCCTTTAATTTGCGATCAAAGCAATCATTATAAAACGAAATTGCCGTTTTTGTTTGTTCACCTTCGTTTAAGACAAAAATAAATTTGTAATTTTTTAATAATAATAAATAAAATTTTAAAAAAAAATTCAGTGTCGGCTTATCCGCCAGTTTTATTATTATTTTTTTAAATTTTTTTTTAAAATTCATACGTATTGATGGCATCGCTTCTTTTTTTTGTATAACAAAAAAAAAATCTAGATTAAATATTAAAAGAAAATACTTCCATTTATGAAATTAAAATGGGTAAAAAAAATAAAAGAAAAAAAAAAAAGAAAAATTAGTGTACGGTCACGTGATCCAGTCCTAACTCAACATATGTACAATGAATTGAACTAAGTATAAATCATATGTCAAAATTAATTTTAGTCTTAATACGAAATTAACGCAATCCTTTACCACGATAAGCTAAACATAGCCTTCTTTCGAATCATTAGTCGTATTGATTCTTTTTTTTATTTTATTTTTCATCCGTGTCAGAAAAGGTAAGTTTTTTCGTAAGTTAAATATAACGATTTTAAACGAACTTATTTTTAATTACCGAATTCAATTTTTTTTTTAACTCTTTTTTTTCTCAACTTCTCAAGCGAAGTAAAAAATAATTCGTACGAATATTTTAAATCTGTCCGCGCATTTTCCATAGGAGTTGTTTCGATTCTTTTTCGAGCGTTTTGTAAGATTTTGATCTGTACGACGCAAAAAAAAATTTTTTTAAAAATGCCCTCACATTCGAATCGTTTTTTCCTTCGGCTCTGATTAATAAATTATAAAAAAAAAAAGTTTTTCCCGATCCCCAAAATTAAGACAACACCTTGCCTTTAAAACGAGAGAACTCCATATAGTTTTTTTTTTTTTTTTCTTTTTTTTTGTTATTCATTTTTTCTAAAAGAATATCCTTTATTCTCCAACACTAATTTAAATTTTTGAATTCTAATTTTTGTTAGAATAAAAGAATAACTCATAGAGAAGAAAAAACCGTCTGTTTTATTTATGGTATGATTTATGTACTTTTTATTTAAATTTTTTATTTCATTTAATTCAAATGATTATTAATCTCCAGCTATTCAAATTTTTATTTTATTTTTTCTTCCTTTTTTTTCTTTTTTTTCCCCCCGACGATCAATTTTTTTTTTTTTTATCATTTATTTTCTTTCCCCCCCATCTCTTGCCCATTGTGCGCAATCGAAACTGAGCGCATGACCAGATTAAAAAAAAAAAAGAAAGGTGGACATCCAGTTTATTAAAAATCCTTGTAACCCCTTTTTTTTTATTATTTCATTTGATTGTTTTTTAAAGTTTGCATTTATCAAAAAAAAAAAAAAAAAAAATCGTGAGTTTCAAATTTTATTTAAAAAAAAAAAAAAATAGATAAGTACGTAAATAATAATAATAAAAAAAATGGCAACAACTCCACAAGTCATGATCAAAGTCATTCGTAAATGATATATAAAGATATTTTAGCTTCCGAATAATTTGTTTCAGGTCTTGAAAGATGCGGTTGTATTAATCACGAACATATAATTCAAAGATAAATGGGAATCATAGATTCATGCTTTAGCGCCTTTGTGGTCATTTTTTTTTTGTTGGAATGGCTAACTCGACAACGGACGGAGCGATTTCGATCAAACTTTTTCTGGATAGTGTATGGAGTTGACATAAATAAATATGTATCAGAGGGAAATTTCGTATCAACAGTAAACCCTTTTTGAAGGTTGCAGAAGAGAAACGGTTAAGAACGAAATCATTTTGACGACCATTTCCTGACATCCCATGACCGATATGAATTGTGATGCCATTTTGCTGCTAAATCCGAAAAAATCCTAATTTAATATGGTTTTTTCCTTAATTTAAAGACTAAGCGACAATCTGTGAAAGACTGCAGAACTTACATAAAAAAAGACAAGGAAATAGTTCGGTAAATGCAAGATCAGGTTACAGGAGGACACTGCATAGGTGAAGCAATTTTGGTGGCTGTTGAAGTAAATGAATTTTTAATTGTTTTAATAAACTAGTTATTTATAATTTGTCTACTTTTTCGACCATCAAAATTACTTTTTGATATATGGAGTCTGTTCGGCATAGAATTTTGAGTTGATGTCTTAGAGATCGAATTTTCCGTGCAAAAAAGTTGTACACGGTAAAAAATTATCTGTAAAATCAACATATTTTGTCTGTTCAAAACGGTCCACCAATTTTTATATGTCAATTTAACATACTGCAGTTCTGTAAAAATTTTTTTCAGAAATTAATATTCTGAAATTTGCCGAAAAATTCAATGGCATAAAAAACAAAATGACATATTTGAAATCTGTTAAATTGACATATGAATTTGTTAAAAATTTAACAGATTACCGTTAACATACAAAATTGGTGGACCGTTTTTAACATATTAACAGATAATTTTTTACCGTGTAAGTAGTTGTTTTCAAGACATTCTCAGAACAAAGGCAATTAAAAAAGAATTTAATTGTCAAAATCGAAACTTCGAAACTTCGAAATTGCGACCAAATTATCAGCTGGAAAAATTAGGTTCAATTTTCAGCAAAAAATTTCCAATCCGTACAATTTTATGCATCCAATTCTCAAAAGCCATAGGGGCATACATGTATTACCAACGCAAAATAGGCCACTTTGTACCCCTTCCCCTCTTGATGCTGTTCTGTATATATTGCCTTATAAAATAAGTTACCTCCGACTTCCCCTCCCCTCTCCTCCCCTTTAAGAGTTACGTAATACGTCTATGGTCCCATACCCCCTGTCATCACGCAATGTAGGCAATCCACGGCAAATTCGTCGTCATTGTGTGACTGTGACAAAGCAGTCAGTACTCTTATTGTGAAGCCTCTGGTGCGTTTTTTTTTTTTTTTTTTTTACTGAATATTCCCGGTTCCTATCTTTGATCCGTTAGTACCGATAAATAACCCAAAACCAGCAAAAAATTCATTACGTAAAAATTAATAGTGGTGTGACTGGGAATTAAAGTCTTTTTTAAGAGTTTCTTCCAGACAACGTAATTTTACCTCATTGGCCCTTTGCAAATGATCCAAATTGCAAATGGCCCAAAGTTGGTTTGGAACATTCGCAAAACGTCTATTTAGCAAGAGGGCAAAACGTCAAGTCGCAAATGTTTCAGACCTGTTTTGGACCATTTGCAATGCAGTAAATTTGTAAATGATCTAAATTGCAAAAGGTCCAAAAATAATTGGACCTTTATATTCCTTTTTTAATTATTTTGGATATATTAATTGCAAATGTTCCAAACCAGTTTTGGACCATTTGGACTTTGGATCATTTGCAATATGGCCGTCCCTGGACAAGGAAACAGCCAATATCCAAAAAGTAAGCAATCCATAATCAATCATTCACGACAGCTCTAAAAACGCCACGTATTTTAAGGCTTGATTTTTCGATTCCTCATATGCCAGTTTCAACCTCTGCATTTCCTCAAACCTCTCTTGGTAATGATCAATCGCCCTTTCCCCCACCCCTCCTTCCATCTCTTCATTTTACCCTCTCCCTCTTTATCTACAAATATAGGTCATCTTCTGGGTGGCCATCTATGCCAACTGGACTTCTCCATGAGCTCCAGTTAAACAATTCCAATAAAATCAAATCAAAAAAAAAAAAAAAAAAAAAAAAAAAAACCGCTACGCCAAATACATCCAGATCAAAAAAAATCCTAATAAAATATGATTCAATTTCTATCAAATAAAATCAAAGGCCGATAAAAATGCTTTTGGCATCGTTCGATAAGGTGCTAAAAAAGAAAAAAAAACCGCACACGCAGTCTTGAGTTGGTCAAGATCAAAACAACTTGTCCCCAAAAGTTCATTCAACCACGCATCCGTCTGCAACGAAATAATCTTCCAGTTTATCAACAACGCACCCAAACATCTGGAATTTCATCAAAAACACGAAAAAAAAAAAAAAAAAAAAAGATTTTTGTTTTGGGAAAAAAAAGAATCCACCCCCGTATCTTTTACCTTTAAGGCTTTTCGATATTTTACGAACCGTTTTTCGTATAGTAAAGGGATGATTAATACCGATGATGCAACGACCCTAAATTAAGAATGGTCTACTGACCCCAGAAATCTCATCCCTAACATATTTTAACGATAGGGGGTGTTTTTTTATATTTCATTTCTGATACAAAATTACGTGTTTAGGGTTAAAAAATTTTCATCCCCGAAAGCTAACCGAATGCAAAAAAAAATTTCAACAGAACGAAAGAGGGTAAAAAGCGATGGAAAGGGTTATTCCTTTTTTTTCTTTCTTTTTTTTAATATTATATTTTAGATTTTTTACAATTTTCAAAATGGCCGATTTTTTATTTGTTTTATTACGTGATTTATATTCTGAATTTAAGCTTTAATCTCCAAGCCGCTAAATCGCTACTTAAACTATATGAATGAAGCAGATGATTAAACACAGGGCAATTATCTTTTAAAAAAAACGCCTATTTTGTTTTTTTTTCCGACTCTCAAGTCCGTACCTAATTCCGCCTAAGATTACTATGCTTTTTTTTTTTCTTTGAAATTAAAGAAATAAGAAACACCGTTTTTACTAATAATTCCAGTTTCGAAAAATGATACAAAAAAAAAAAGTCTTAAGAGAAAACCGCTATGTTATGTTATAATATTCCTAAATTATGTGTTTAAGGTATCCAGTGAATCTTTTTTTCTCTTTCTCTTTTGTCTCTCTCTTTCTCCTACCAGACCGAATGAACATTTATTATTAGGCCTAAGGGCTATGAAATGAATATTGAATTACCGACCGGCCGCTAAAAATAGCTAATTCGATTTTTATTCTTTTCGCTTTTAGATGAACGGGGTTGGTGGAATTGATTTATTTCCGGAACATCTGGATAATTTTTTTTCCTTTTTTTTAAATTAATCGTTTTCCATGATTTTTTTTTTCCCGAAATCGTTCGCATAGCTTGTGGATAATTTATAAAAAAACGGTTTTTTGGTTTACGATCAAAATAAAAAAAAAAGTTTGGATTTAAATTATGCATCCGCGATGCCGTTCAGTATTTAAATTAGAGCTCTTCGAGATTGAATTGCTTTTTTTTTTTTTTAAATGAACATAGCCGAAAAACATACTGAGCATAAGCCCATATGCACTATAATAGGATCTGAATCCTAAATCTTAGAGAAGAAATCTGGCAAAGATTTGGAGGTAAGCGATCTCAGTCCTGCATCTATTCCGGCGTGGAAAATCAAATTGTAACAAATCGCGTTTTGGAATAGTTTTTGGGTCGACATTAACTTGAATTTTTGATGTTCCGCAATTTGGCGTATTTATAACAGGAATGTGTACAAGTATCTTTTATGTCCATTAGAAAATTCCTAATATTTTTTCATTATATAAGTGAACCATAAGCTAAGTATTTTAAGAAAGAAGCTGCATAATCCGGCGTAAATTCACCAGGTGTTGGGGCGCAATTTTACGCCAAACATGTTCGGCGAGCATGTTGGGCAAACATGTTGGTTTTGGATAAAAGTGACGAACATGTTCGGCAAACAAGTTGGGCAAATATTTTCACCAAACATTTTCCCCAGCATGCAGAGGAAGCTCCACATAAGCAGTGACTCTTTTTTACGCATGTTGGGTGAAAATGTTTGTGTTTTATAAAAGTGGCGAACATTTCTGGACAAACATTTCCACGTAACATGCTTAAGAAACCGACACTGCTTATGTAGAGCTTTCCCAACATGTCGGGGAAAATGTTCGATGAAAATGTTTGTCGAACATGTTCTCCCAACATTTTGGTGTCAGATAAAATTGGCGAAGGGCGCAATTTCACGCCAAACATGTTTGGTAAACATTTTCCCCCAACATGTTCAAAAAAGCGTCATTGTTTATGCAGAGCTTTCCGTACATATTAAGCAAAATGTTGGGTGAAAATGTTCGTTCAATATGCCCAATGCCCATGGAACATGTCAGGGCGCATTTTCATGGCATGGGTGAACATGTTCAGCCACCATGTTGCAGTTGGAGGCTTTTTCCAACATGTTGGGTGAAAATGTTTCCAACATATTCACCGAACATGTTGAAAAAAACCTCATTGCTTATGCAGAGCATCTATTAAAAAAAAATTTGGGTGAAAATGTTGTCGAACATGTTCGGCTAACAAGTTGGTGTAGGATAAACATGTTGAAAACATATTCACCCAACATATTGGAAAAAGCCTCATTGCTTATGTCGAGTTTCGCCTGTACAATAAGGAAAATGTCGGGTGAAAATATTTATTCAACATGCCCATTGAACACTTCAGAGCTCAATTTCACGCAGTACTTGTCGGGTGAACATGTTCAGCCAACATATTGCAGTTGGATGAAAGGGCGAAAATTCAGTTGCAAATTGTAGCACCAACATGTTGGTCCAACATTCTATAGTGAATTTGCACCCAAAGTGACGAACATGTTGGGTGAACATGTTGGAAACATTTTCACCGAACATGTCCAAAAAAGCCTCGTTGCTTACGTAGAGCATCTATTAAACAAATTGTTGGGTGAAAATGTTGTCGAACATGTTCACCGAACATGACCGCCATTTTTATCTTAACACAAACGTGTTCGTCGAATATGTTGGGTGAACATGTTCAGCGGAAAATTGCGCCCTAAGCAATAACGCTTTTTGCAACATGTTGGATGAAAATGCTTCCAACATGCACGGCCAAACATGTTCACAAACCAATGTTCATCACTTACATCCAACATGTTCGGCGTGAATTTGCGCCCATACGATTTTTATTTTTTATTTTGAGAGACTTCAAATATGCAAAAGCAAAAAAAATGACATAACTGAAAGGCCCTGATGGTCGTAATGTACCAACAGCACTATACAATGCGGAATTCAAAACACCCCCTACCATTCCAAAAAAAAAAAAAAAAAAAGTTAAAAGGAACAGCATTTTCAAATTAAAAACTATACACGTATACTGCATAAAACTGAGGATAAAGAATTCCGAAACACCTAAAAAAATTTCTTATTGAAATATCAAATTAGTATAAATTGATGATTTACAATTTTCGTAAAACTGGAAAAACCCATCAAAGAACTGGATTATATTATTTATTGTAATTATCGTGACGTCATTCGATATTATGAACAGGATAATCATACCGAAAATAACAGCGGGTGGTTTTTAACACTCAGGTGTCGATTAGTATAGGGCTACTTTTCGTTCCCCTTTTCTCTTCTTTATTTTTTAATTGTTTTGATCCTGTATCCTGTTTGTTTACGCTGTCATCTAGTTAAAAAAAAAAAAGTTCCTTTAAGCTTTCCGGTTCCGCGTTTACTTTTTTTTGCTTAAAAAAAAAAAAAAAAATTGGACGTGCATCTTGTGCATAATTCGGCAGTAAAATAGATTTCAGGTACAAGGATAAAAGGATAGATTAGGTGATTTTAATAAGTTTTAAACACATGAATAAAAAAAAAATATGTATTTTTTTTGTAAAATCATTAAATATTCAATATTAAAATGATCTAACTGTTAGGGACCCACGCCCATTTAATGTTTTACGGCTTTAAGTAAATGAGTCCAATCGGCTTTTCAAATAATTTATATTTAGTATTTTTTTTTTCTTCTTCTGGATCATATTTTTCTGGGTTTAATAATAACTTAGCATTTTTGAATAAAGTTTTCATTTTAAAATATATAATATACTATATGCAGTATATATAACGTAAATAGAAACGTGACCGATTAAAATTCGACTTGAAAAGAACTTAAAGAAGAAAATCCTTTAAAATGAATGACGAACACAAAATGCCATCGCTTCGCTTTCCGCGTTACCAATCAATTCAATATAATTTTTTTTTTTTTTTGAAAAATATCCCCCTCCTCCCTCCTGTAAAACAGAACGTTAAAAAGCCTACTATTTTCATTTTCAATTTTCCCCGTCATCGTTATAAGACCTTTTTCCGCTCAATCAACTCATTCATAATTTTACACTTCGCAAAAGTTGAAGAGTATAATGAAACCTACGATTATTCAAATATATGAAGTTTTAGATCGTGGCAACGGTATATATTTTAGGTTTTTTTTTTTTACCGATAATGGAATTAACCGTTTAAGTCGTTTTTGCTCCGATACCGGCGACACCTTGATTATAAATAACTCATCATTAGTTTCAAAATTAACTCATTTAAAAATTAAAAAATAAAAAAAAATTAAAAAAAAAAAAAAAACTTTTTAAAAAAATTTACAAAGTTACGGTAAGTTCTTTACGTATATTATGCACAGGCCTAAAACCTAATTCTGCCTCAAGGAGAACCGGCAGGTATATTCATAAAGAAAAAAAAATGGCAATCACCGAGCACTCTCTCATTTATTATTAAAAACGATGGATCATTCAAATTAATGTAAAAGCAATGAAGGTTATCATTTCAAACAACGAAATTAATTTTAAATCTTTTAACAACTTCTTTGAGATACAGATACCGTGTATGAAGGATAGTGTTTTATTAAAAAAAAAAAAAAAAAAAAAAAAAAAACGGAAGTGACGAATAAATGGATTTATCAGAAGAAAAAAAAATAAAGAGAGAAAAAAAACACGATCTGAATAGAATAACTTTAATAATAATTATCGCATCCGTACAATTATTTTTTTGCAAGATTCTGAAAATATTGATTCTACTAAGGAACTGAAAAAAGTGTATCCACTTTTTTTTTTTTTTTTAGGTTTTTTGTGTAATTTTCAAGGAAATTTTTAATTTGACTTAAAGAATTTTGAGAACCTTGGATTCTTATTTTCCTAGTTTAAAATATCAAATCAAGTATATCGACTAAAAAAAAAATTGTGTCTTCAGAATAAAAGCGTTGATTTATTTTATTCATAAAAAAACAGGCTCAGTTAGTTCGTTTGTTCCTCTAAGGTGTCGGATCTCCTTTTCTTTCAATATTATTTTTCTATTACGTGATTAGATAAATCTATCAGAACCCTTTCAAACGACACGCCTGCAACTCAGGCGCATTAATTCTGTATGTAAATAAAAAATTAAACAAAAAATCAGTTTTCCTCAAAAAAATGTAATTTTTTTTTTTGTTTGTTTTTTAAAGGAAACTATTTTGGTGATGTCATGAAGGGATTTTACGAGAAAAAAAAAGATAATTAAGAAAATACGATTACCGGCAAGGAAAATTAAAAATAAAAATACAAATTCAAAATGTCAGTCAACAAATCAACGGAAAAATGGATAAGACGTGCGGAAAACTCATCCCCTAAAGGCGCTGGTGAATAGAGTGTGTTTTATATAGCGGTTACAATGTTCTTATAGCTCGGCAATAATTATCGCTACTATAAGAGAAAATAATTACAAGTGACCCTGGAGGATAAGTTTAACATCTGCATTACCGGCATCAATTTGGATTATTAATCTGCATCATTGATTCTAATCTTATATCAACAAGAAATTGACCAGTTATGATCCACCCCCGCTTTTGTCAACAACTCAGCATCACATGTACCCACCTTCAAAAATTATGTCAAATTTAAGATACTCCCCCCCCCCCCCCCCATAAGCTTTCTTGTGAATACCGCTTTATCTTATTTGGATCTCGTTCTTAAAAACAGAAATTTCATGTTACATGTAACATGTAACATTTCTCAGTAACATGTTACGGCAACATAACATGTTGTTCAAAATATTGCCAGTATGTTGCTGAACATGTTGCAGCATAGAAACATATTGCTGAAAATATTGCAGCATAGAAACATATTGCTGAAAATATTGCAGCATAGAAACATATTGCTGAAAATATTGCAGCATAGAAACATGTTGTTGAACTTTTTGCAGCATAAAAACATGTTGCTGAACATGTTTCAGAATAAAAACATGTTGGCAACATTTGCAAATTTCTATTTTTTATTTTTCAGTGGTGCGCAAAATGTTTTCACGCTTCAACATGTTAAGTAAAATATTGGCAGCATATTTCTAATACTGCAACATACTGCATCAACATGTTACTGCGACATGTTTTAGTGCGAAATTTCGGCCTTTACAGCGATGTTGCATTAAGTTTTAAAACAAAAATAAACTTTTCGGACCTTTGTATAAAAAGTAACATTCAAAAATCCAAAACAGATTGCGCTACCGAACAAACAGGTTGATACCTGTCTGAAATAAAGCGCCTCCCTATCACTCATGAATCGAGCATCAACTATAAAACTTCAAAGTTTTGGAAAAACGTAACAAGTATTTTCATGAAGTTTAAGATCTTATTTAAGCATACTCAGGAAATCCGACACCTTCGAGGAAAAAGAGCCTAATTATGTAAATATTTTTTTTAAGGCGCCGTCACTCTTCGGAAGAAAAAATATTCAGATCAAATTAATAACATCAACAAGAGAATTCTAATATAAATGAGCTGATTTTTGACTTGGATAACAGTTATTTTAGCAAGGGGTCATTCGTTTTTTGACTTAATTTTTCCATTGCGCTACGTCCAAAAACTGCGCAAAAAAGGAAAGAAAAATGAGATGTTATCGACCGTGACATTCATCCATCGTATCCGTTTTGAAGAAAATCTAGTTATTAAAAATAAAAATCAATTTTTTTTTTCAAAGTTGCAAATAAAACATCTCAAGAATAGCAACCTACGGCATACGATTTCAAAGGTGTCACATTAAAAAATGAAGTTAAAAAAAACTATATCCGAAAAAAAAAAAAAAATTGATAAAATGCCCGAATTGGGCACGAGCTCTTAATTATAAACTCGGGGAAGGAAAAATGGGATGTCGGAAAAACACAATTGAAAGATCTCAAGGTAAGCGAGATTCCTATGGAAGGCGAAGACATTTTAAAAGGACATCAAACTCTAGGTGAGAGGAGTTTAAGTAGTGACATATGGGACCGTGCCACGAATTAAACTCGAATTAATTCAACCACAAGCAATACATACACACTCACACAAACCGAACATAACACAACGTCTCCTCAGCTCCTCGCGTATTTTTTATGCGTCCTTCTAAAAAATAGCGAAAATAAATAAATAAATAAAAAAAATTAAGCAAAAAAATAACAAGTGGAAGTTTTGTAATGGCTTTAGGGCTTTTAAGAGGAAAAAAAAAAAAGAAGAATGCAATTAGCCGAAATCTAAGCTGGTCCCCGATGTGTGACATGTAAAGTAAAATATCAATGTAACGGGTATAATTTCCTGAGTAGAGTTGTCAGTTGAGATGAAAGCAGTTATTAATATTGATTAATAGATAATATTTTGATCAAAAACCGATAAATCAATTCCTTTGATCACGATGTAATTACTTGTTTCTTTTTTTTTTTTAGATATACAAAAATACTATGCTTATACAAAACGAAATCCTGTTTTATTACAAGCTTTTCTGCCTTATTTTGGTTAAGGAATTATTTGTTTTAATTATTTTAATAGATCGATTTTCTAATGAAATAAGATCCGTAAAAATTTTCATAAGCTAATAAAACATGCTAATAAAAAAAATAAAGCCTTTCATACCTCTGCTATCACGAAGGGAAAAAGAAACCAAAGGCTATGATAAGGTGATATCTAATTTTGTTTTGTCTTTAAAAAAAATATTTTTTAGGCATTTTCGCTTAAAAAAAAAAAAAAGAAATTCATCAACGAATTCTTTCATGCAAGAAAGGTTATCTAGCCATTATTATGTGAAATTATTTCATTGCTCTCTCTGTCTCTCTCGATACTTTACACCTCTCCGGTCGTTATGATATGGTTTCTTGAATAAAAAAAAATTTATGTTACGAATATCGTATTAAAATAAGCGCGCTTAGCATTCCTTGGAAAAATAAAAAAGAAAAAAAGGAAAGAAAAAAAATTTTTTTTTTTTTTCTGTATAAAATCGTTATACACAAGTTCAATTAAAAGATTTAATGTAAAAATTATACGTTTCGTCCGAAAAAAAATAAAAAACACGGGAGTCATTAATGATCTGGACAGACGGACAGTGGTCTTGGTATTATATATTTTACATACACGCAAAACCCTCATCAACTCACTAATTCTGGTAATCTATGATATGTTATTCCTCCTCATGTGTTAAAAATGAAAAATTCGTCATTTTTTTTCTTTTTTTCTCTCTTTTCTTTTTTCGTTTTTTTTCCTTCAATGCTTGTATCACTTTAGTCAATTTATTATTTTTTCAATAAAAATTAACATAAGCTTAATAATCGCTTTTTATATCGGTTTTTTTTTATTTTCTTTTATGCATTTCTTTTTCTATGTTAATGCGCGAATAATCATCATTTACTTATTTTAAATAAAAAGGATTTTATTTTTTATTCATTTATTCGTTTTTTTTCCTATGTTAACGAATAAAAATATTTGCTGTGATTTTTGTCCCCCCCCCCCTTATCAAGGAATTTAAGGTACAAGATAAACATTTTTCTATAAACGAGGTGAAATAAATAATTTAAAACGTTTGCGGTCGGGGGAAAAATACCAGAAGTTTTTTATTTATACCGTAATTACTCCGATTAATTACTTTCTTCAAGGATCGATTTTCGTCCCCTTCACGAGAAATCACTTTCAATGTATATATCGAATAAAATATGATTTGAATGTCTGTGCTCTTTTGCTCGATAATTCATTAACGTTTTTTTTTTCTCTCTTTTAAGTTCTTGGATCATTTGACCTCCATCAATATTTTTTTTTCTCTTCTTGCGCATGTAAATGAATTTTTATTTTTCTAAATACGGAGCTGTAAATGTCAATTTTTTTTTTAATTTTTTTATACGGTAACTTCCATTAGTGTTTTTAACGCCGTCTTAAAATAAATAAATAAAAAAAAAAGGCAGCAATTTATTAGGCAGAAAGCACTTGCCGGCAAGTATCATGGTGATGCAATCAGATGGATAGCGTTAGGACTCGTAACCTAAATTATAAAAAAGAAACACCCCTGATACAACAATGGAAGTCCGAAATAAGAAAAAAGCAAATCATGCATTACAAATCAGTGGTCCGAAGTTTAAAAATTTTTGGCATCGGCATCGGCATCGGATTTTTTTTTTTTTTAAATATCCGAAATTGGCATCGACATCGGCACTGCGAAATTGTTAGTGCTGGCATCGGTATCGTATCGGCATTGGCACCAGCATCGGCATCGGATTTCTGATTTTAAAAATCGTCTAGAATGGCTCTATCGGCACTGCGAAATTGTTAGTGCTGGCATCAGCACTAGGATAGCGTTAGGACGCTTTTTTTTTTCATTAAAATCGGAATCAGAGGCGGCATCGGATACAATCGATGCTTAGTGGCGTAGGCATCGGTGCCGGAATCGGAATCGGGAGTTTAATAAATAATATGGAATCGGCATTGGCGTCGGCTTCGGCTTCAGCATCGACCCGAGATTTCAGTCGGCAGCGGCCGGCACCGGCATCGGATTCGGGCCCCTGTTTATAAATTCTATTAAAAAAATATGAGATGGACAAGTCACTTCATGTGACAGAAACAGAAGACATCCTGAATTAGTATTCAGATGATTCTTCCACACCACATCGCCCCTTTTTATAACCTTTACAAGTCTAAATCTGTTCTCAGGTGCAATTAGCTGCACAGGATGTTTGACAGAGAATTCACTTCAGATATACAATAAGATTCCTCTTAATTATGTCTTCATGCTAAATGTACAATTAACAGAGGTACAATACTGTATGCGATCTAGATACATCAAATTAATTACCACTTATTTGATTTTGGACATCTCATTTTATGGACGTGATAATCCGCAAGATTAGTACGCAGTCTCATATCTCGTCTCATCATTTTCTGAAAATCCCAATGAGAGCGAGATTTTTATAAAATTAGGCTTTATACCGGATGGGAATATTAAATTGGATCAAATTTCGACTTATAGCTGATTTGTTACTATCCAATATTGGACAGTATTGGAAATTTCATTAAGACTGGATCAGCGTTGGATCAAGACAGATTTTTCTGAATCCTCTTTTTCCAATTCAAACTTCCCCCAGATTTGTAAATAAAAGGACACTGATGGCGCTGTAATCGATTTCGCCAAAAATTCATTTTGGAAACAGCTCGTATAGAACCGTAGTTTGTTGTTCCCCGTAAACATGAGAAAGAAGCTACTGTTGACAAACTGGAGTTAAGGTGAGGTCGCTTACAACGGCAGAGTAATTCACGCGCAAAAAAAAAAAAAAAAAAAAAAAAAAAAACTAAGAACGTTAAAAATTCAAAATACTGCATAGACATGTACAGGACAAAACAAAAAATATACAAATCGTTTCACAATATAGGCGGTAAAACATTTCGCGTCAAAATTTTACCAAAAAAAACTCATTTCAATCTCAGCTTGAATTTCGTCGATTTCTTAATTGTCAAATGAGCATTCTTCGAGATACTATTTTTTGAAAATAATTAATTGGCAGGAATTATTTTAGTATAATTATTGCTATTTAGTACACTATCGGAAGAATTTGTCACATATCAGAAAAAATAAGGCCTAAAAAAGTAAAAATTAAGTGCCTAAAAAAAAGGCTATTTGTAAACATAACAAAATTTAATAAAAGTTATGAATGAGAAGAATGAATTATGAATTATGAATCGATGTCCATTCGACGTCAACTTTAAGATTTTTTGAACATCTTAACGGTCACTTGTTTGTGTAATTGATTTAAAAAAGGAATTTTTTCTTATTTTTAAAAGCTAAAAATTTTTTATTCAAAAAGCTGAATTTTTTTATACTTTTATTTTCCAAAAAACGAGTCTTAAGTTTTTTAAAAATTTTTCCACAAAAACTAGAGAGAATAATGCTTTTTTCTTTAAATAAAATAAAATCAAAGTCGATCGTCAACGGGACCTCAAAAACATACAAAAAATACAAAACAGGCTTCACGCAAAATCAAGAAATCGCGTTTGTACGAGATTTGTTATGCATTTTTTGAATAACTCGGGTTATCAGTCACTAAAACGATTATATTGTGCGTAAAATTCTTCTGCAAAATACTTGCGGTTAACCAAAGCTGGATTTCTAGACTAACTTTGTTTCCCCAAGTGGATCGTAATGGAGGCAATTAACTTTAAAAATTAATATTCTTAAGTGTCTGAGGTTCAGGGCTCGAATTAAGTTTAATAAACGGTGAAAACCAATACAAGAAAAAAAAATCTTGAACATTTTGAAAATATAAATTCGCCTTTAAAAGCATTACAATTAACGACCGAAACAGGATCTGTCTCGAATTTCGGGAGGGGAAGGAAAGAAAAAAGAACGTTAAGTTGCGCGTCAATTTCCTTTTTAACGTGAGCAAATTTATTTTTGATCAATGGCCCTTATTTTAAATTCAAAAAAGATATCTTCCAAATCTCCCATCATGATAATTAATATGCAACTCCTACCGAATATTCGAAAAAAGTTCAATCGATCAATTTTTAAATAAAAAATGATAACTCCTCATAAACCCCTTTTAAATCACCATGCGTGAAAAATTGATAAAAAATTGAGACGTTTAACCCATAGAATAATAATAAAAAAAAAAAAATTTTAAAGAAAAAAAAAAAAAAAAAAAACACAGCAGTCGATTTCCGTATACAAGACGATTAATTTCACAGATCTCTAATTTCCTAAACGGATTAAAACCGATTAGAAAAACGAACGAGAACACTTGTAAATGTGGACTCACTAATCGTTCTCATGCACTTTTCTAATACTTTTTTATACATATATCTTCTTGTCATTCAATTAAAAAATAAAAAATAAAAATAAAATGATTTAATAAAAAAAGAAGATACGGAATGAAATGAATTGATGAATGCTATTTAGGCCTAACAACAAGAATGAATCAGAAAGGGGGGGGGAGGGGTGGGTGACGGGTAATATATTTATATATATATTTTTCTTTTTTTACTTTTTGATGAATCTCCGATAGAAATACAATACCTAAGGAATTGATTATGATAATTATATTCAGAATTATCTCATTTCAGAAATATATAGTAATTTCCTGTGGAGTTATACGTTATGGTCCAATATATCGTAACAACGCCCATTATTACTTCTGATGTTACTGTAAAATAATGCTTTATGGATGGTCTACCATCCTAACTTTGATTCTTCCACATATTTTTTTTTATTATTTCTTTCATTAAAAACAAAAGGATTTTAATATCTAAAATGTATGGAATCCGATTACAAAACTCAGCTGCCGGAATAAGGAAAATGAGACCGCACCTCTCTTTTTCGTCATTTTATAAAAAAAAAAAAAAAAAATTAAGCGGAGAAGATCTTTGTTAACGAATCGAACTTCGATAAAAAAAATTTGGGTCGTTAACCCTCGAATTCCGCGAAAATTTTTTTTAAAAAAATACCTAGGAACATTTAAAATTATCCGCTAAAATATTATTAGTTTTAAAATAATTATGGATATGTAGGTATATGCTAATTCCAAAATCATGTTTATTCACTTATGTTGACAAATTAGAAAATTAAAATCACACGAAATCGTTCGGATTAACGTTTACTTACTAATCATTCTCAACTACTGTTATAATTATCAATATAAGCTCTGTTTGGCAATAGTTCCATCGATGATTATTATTATGATTATTATTTTTTAAGTTTTCTTTCCCTTTTCTTCATAAATCGGAAATTATACATCCTGTTAAAAAAAAAAAAATTTACATCTGTAGTCCTAATTTTATTTTTTTTAAATAAATATTTTGTATTAACGTCTTTATTCGAAAAAAAAAGTAATAAAACAAATGAATTCCTCCGTTTCCTTTTAGCGATTCGTGATTTCCGGTATTTCTCCCATAACAGAACCTACAGGTACCTACATTTTATATCGAGGCGGGGCACGAAAATTTTTATGAAAAAAAAAAAAAAAAATTTATATCAAAATAAAAAAAAATAAAAACTTAAGGATCTAACGGATCGCGAAAGAAAAGATAATATAACGGCGTATAAACTATCGCACGAATAAAATATACATTATTCCTCGTTAAGGAGAAAAAAAAAAGGCTCTAAAGAAGAAAAAAAATTGTGTTATTACCGCAAGTTCCATGTTTATATTTTTCCAAGATGGAAAGGTGACTTCACACGAACCTATATTCTCTATAAGAAAAGCAATAAAATAAAATCTACTATAGCATAAAACTTCCTACCCTTCGAGATTTATAACATTCAAATTTTATTACTCTTTCAATTAAACACAAATAATTGCGATATTTCAATGACGTCATAAAAAAAGAAAAAAAAAAAAAACATGAACCGAAGAGCTTAATAATGATATTTTATTTGTTTCTGGTGAAGTCCAGGGTTTTGCTGGTTTTGCTTTCTCTTTAATTGCGGCTTGAGAATACCCGCATAAAATAATGCATCTTATGGGTGGTTTTAACACACGTGGATATACATTACAGTTTTTTTTAACATTTCACAAAAAAAAAGAAAGAAAAAAAAATCGAATTAAATTTTTTTTTTGTTTAAAGAAAATTAAAACGGATTAAAGAAAAAATGCTTTAATTGCAAAATTTATTATAACGATATTTGTTTTAAGCTAATTTCACGATCGTTTATATTAAATTTTTTATAATAATAAATAAAAAAAGTAATATAAATTTTTTTTGAGAATTAAAATTTTCTTTGATTTTAATAACTACGCTGTATTATGTAAGTTAAAAGGATATAATAACGTGTCTTTAAAAGGTTAGGTTTTTTTTTCTAAAGTTCAGCTTCTTTATTCATTTTAATTTTTTTTTCCATGGCAGCTTTTTTCCTCTTTTTTGTGAACGACTATTCAGGAAGGATCTATATAGCATATGCGTACTTTTTTTTTTTTTTTCAAATTATTTTAATTATATCGTTGTTGCATATCAAATCTTCTCATATTTATGTTCAAAGGCCTATTTTTAAAAATTAAAAGGGGGGATAACGTATAGGGGCATAAAATGAAAAAAAAAAAAAACACATAGAAAGATACCATCCTGCTCGTAATTAAAGAAAAATTTTTTTGTTTAATTATACGGATAATTTTTTTTTTTCTTTCAAAGCGCATTTAAGGTCAAAATTTATTTTTAGGCTACCTGCTTTACAAACATACACCGCGAGTCTGTGATAATTTTTAAATCAAATTGCTCAGATTGAAAAATCGTATTTTAACGTCTGGGTCATTACTTGCCTAACATTCGTTAAGATCTTAAAACGTATGTTTTATGTATCATAACCTAAAATACAGAGAGTAAAATAGAAATCGAAACATTTGCCTCTGAAATTTCGAAATTGGAATTTGTGTGGATTAAAAAGAACGGTAAAAATAAAAAGTATCGGGTTTAGCCTGAGAATCAGAATTCAAAAATTCGTTCTCAAATTAAATATTAGTTGTCTAAAATCCGTTTTTGAAGCGTTAGTCAGATGCATTAAAAACAATAGCAAGTGATTTAGTGGTGATTTTATTAAAATATTTATTATCAAGAACTATCAATATAAAAAATAAAAAATTTAGTAGTTTTAAAATACCAGTACAAAACTATCGTATTCAATCCTTCATCGGACAAAATATTTCTCTGAAATATTTTTTCCATAAGAGGAGGCTTCAGATATTTATTTAAATATACCAAAATAAATTTTCATGGCTTAGAATTTTTTTTTGGAGATACCAATTAGAAATCTGGCTTCGTAGCGAACTTCATAGTGATGCTGGCATCTTTCCTTCAAAATTTCAGATTCTCAGGTTGTAAAGAAACTCCGGAAAACGCTTTGGAAAATATATTCCCGACATTTATTTTTGAAACGTTTTCCGGAGTTTCTTTACTACCTGAGAATCTGAAATTTTGAAAGAAAGATGCCAGTATGAATATAAAGTTCGCTACGAAGTCAGATTTTTAATTTGTATCTCCAAAAAAAAGTTTTAGGCCAGGGAAATTTATTTTGGTATATTTAAATAAATATCTGAAGCTTTCTCATAACAGCATATTCCGATTCAAGGTAAATTTTAAGACATCTTAGAAATTTTTGAAAAAATAAACCATTCGATATTTCTTGGAAATTTAGAGCCGATGATGAAGAGTGAATTTTGAAAAAGTTTTAGATAAGATACCGCCATATCATCACTTTAAGTGAAAAAAAAATTGACTGCTCTACCGAAAGACGCCAAAGATGGGCAATTTAAGATGTTGGATGAACATGTTCGGTAAACCTGTTGGTTCTTAATAAAAGCGACGAACATGTTCGATTAAAACATTTTCACTCAACATGTTTAAAAAAGCCTCACTGCTTATACACAGATTCTCTTACATGTTGGAGGAAAATATTTGTCCGATATGTTCGGCGTGAATTTTTTTTTGACGTAGGACTACGGCTTTGGGCGCACCATGATGGTTTTCTCGTGTCCGGTTGTCCGGTCGGTGTTTTTGGACACAAAACATTAAAAAAAAAAAAAAAAAGATTTTAAAAATTTTAGATAGAATTTTCAATAAAATTTTTTTAAAAAATCCTTGATGATCCTTAAAAATTTTTAGAAAATTTTCAATAAATATTAAAATTTATCAAAAAATTTTTTACAAAATATTGAAAATTTTTACTAACTTTAAGAAAAAAGGGGAAATTTTTAGAAATTTTCTTAGATTTTGATGATTTTGGATAAAATTTTATTAAAAAAGGGGGCCACATGGACTGATATTAAGGGCAGTCTCCACTTGAAAACGTTCACCGCATTCACGTTGTCCGTCTTCGCGATTAACGTATTCGCACCGAAAGTACTTTTCATAGGTTTTACTCCCGTAAACGTTTTTGGCATAAAAAGAGTACCGTATATTTCATTAAGTATACAAAATTGGCTTACCCAGAATTCGTTTTGGAAGAGATTTATTATCTTCCCCATGCCCGAATTAAGATTTTTCTTTTTAAATCCGTAAAAACATTTTTCAAACCGCCATTTTTAATGTTTGTAAATAAAAAAAAAGCAGAAGATGATCAAAAAAATCGTGGTAAAAGATCCACAAAACTTCCGGTGCGAATACGTTCATTGAGAAGGCGGATAACGCGAATGCGGTGAACGTTATCAAGTGGAGACTGCCCTTTAGGGCTTCGAGGACTTAGGGGGATCACTAACATTTTTTGAAACGAACATTTCAATGATTTTTGATTGTTGAAAAAATTTATTTTATTTAAAAATTCTAGACGTAGTCCTACGTAGAGTTACGCCTCATATGCCCTGACTTTTTTTTTCTCTTCCCTTCTTTTTTCTTTATTTCACAAAATTTAAAATTTTATCAGTGTAGGTACACAGGAAAGTAAAAACTTAAAGACGTTTGACAATTTTACGGGAGAGCGATAAAAAAATATATAATAAAAACAATTATATGTGCGGAAGTTCTTACCTTCACGCATATTGTCAGTTTTAGTTGGAATATACCCTAAAATACTCTATATTCAAAGCAATGTCCTTAGAAAATAAATAATCGAAAATAAATCATTCAAAAAATGACTTAATGGTTCTTTAATTTTCAGACCCGATAATTCATACTCAAAAAAGTGTTTACTGGTAGCCAGTCAAAAATGAACTGGATTTTGGGCCTAGTAAAAAATTGACTAGTGACCATGAAAATTTTACTAACAACTAGTCAAATTTTTCCAGCCACTAATCAAATGCACCAATCAAAAATTTACTTAAGCCGTACTTTTTTCAGTGCGTCATAAACAAAAGCGCAACATCTTTTTTTTGTCCAAAACATTATAGCCTTCCGAAAAAAAGTTGTCTATCGTTTACTCAACATGTTCATTTAAGTTTCAAATAAAGCAGCAGCGCGATTTTTTCCTTCGCTTTCAGAACTTTACCGAAAAAGTCGTAGGGAAAACTCGAATGAAGTTGGTCAATTAACATATTTTTAAAGCTTTTAGACAGGGCGTGAGGCTCGTCCGTTCTCTCTCCGGGCTAATTCACAACGGACATATGTTGGACGAGCATGTTCACTTAACATGTTAAAGAGATCGAAAGAGCTTTTCTGCTCCAAAACTTTGTTACCAAACATTTTGTCCGACTTCTTTTTAGGAAAATGGTCTCCTAAAAACTCTTCACACACAGGTTTTGATCAAAAATAGCTGTTAAATTTGCTTCAAAAGAAATTGAGAATTCTTTTAACATGAAGAGATGACACCATAATTCGAAAGTACGAATCCAGAAAAAGAACGAAACTTGCTAAAATCATTTTCGACGTTTTTTTTTTTGTATTTTAAAATATTTAAAAAATAAAATGTTCGCTTTGATTTCTAACTTTAAAAAAAAAGCCGCGTAAGGCCTTGCATTTTGATAATCACCTAGCAAGTCGTTAATCGAAAGGGTGATACCATCGCATCAAAATAAAAATAAAAAAGAATAAAAAAACGGAATGTTTACAAACAAAAGCGCAATTATTTCGATCGATCGAAATCAACGACAGAAAAAAAAAATTTAAAATTCACCGAATTAAATCAGATTTACGATGGTTCATTTTTAAGGTTTCCTTAGTTTTGTAAACTAAGACGACTTTTTTTAAAGGATTAATATGATATATGATATTATTAAAAAAGGAATACCTAAGACGTAAATTTCAATTTCCCATTATATCTGATATTTGACGATCGAGAGATTCAGTAAATACTCTTCGTCGTTTGTACAATTTTGCATGAATATTTTAAAGAAAAGCATATCGTATGAATAATATGAATTTTAAGCGAAGCTTTTTTAAGAACATAACGTTCAGCAGATAACGGTTTGAACTGTAACCGCGGTGTTAAAGGGGCATAAAACATTTTATACGCAAAATTTTTAACTTTCCGAAAAAATTGTTTGAAAAAAATCAGACTGGGATATCGGGTATATCCCTACGTAGAACTACATCTTTGGGGTACTGTCCTAATATTGCTTAATTTAAACAATGAAACGATTTAAAAATTTTAAGGCCCTTTTTTAGCCCGTTTTTAGTCAAAAAGTTCGAATTATTTTAAATTATCCTAATTTTATCATGAAAATACTAAATAACTCCTAATTTTATAATAAAAATATAATTTTTTTTTCTTATGGCACGAAAAAAATTTAGAACTTTTCATAAAAATGGCCAAAAGTTGAAAAAAAATTAGTCAACATTTTAATTCAAGTTTTCAAAGTTAAAATTATAATATTAAAACATTGCTTTGGCTTATATTTTTGACTAAAGGAAAAAGGACAAAATTAAAAAATGTAGTGAACATTTTATTTCAAATTTTTTAAGTTCTTGCTTCTGTTCCTGTAGTCTAATTTTAATATTAAAAAAAAAAAACCAAAATTGTAAAAAAAAGTTAAATAAAATTTCACGAAATTTATTAAAGGGCAGTCTCCACTTGATAACGTTCACGGCATTTGCGTTGTCCGTCATCGCGAATAACGTAATCGCACCGGAAGTACTTTGCAGGTTTTGCTCTCGTAAACGTTTGTGGCATAAAAAGAGTACCGTATATTTCATTAAGTATACAAAATTGGCTTACCCAGAATTTGTTTTGGAACAGATTTATTGTCTTCCCCATGCCCGAATTAAATTTTTTTTTTTCTTTTAAATCCGTAAAACATCTTTCAAAACCGCCATTTTTAATGTTTGTAAATAAAAAAAAGCAGAAGATGATCAAAAAAATCGTGGTAAAAGATCCACAAAACTTCCGGTGCGAATGCGTTCATCGAGAAGGCGGATAACGCGAATGCGGTGAACGTTGTCAAGTGGAGACTGCCCTTAAGTCTTTGCTTTGGCAACTTTAAGTTTCTTGTAAAAGTTAAGTTTCTTGAAAATTTATAAGAAATTTGTTAAGTCCTTGATTTCGTTTATGTCGTCTAATTTTACTATTAAAAAAGGCCAAAAGTTAAAAAAAAGTAGTCAGAATATTATTTAAAATTTTATAATATTAAAATAATTAAATATTAATTTTTGGTGCGAACAGACCGACACCCGGATAGACAGACCCGACAAGACGTAGTCCTACGTCAAAAAAAAGATAATATTTAGAGTACCTATATTTAAAGATGATTGAGTATAAAAAGAGCCAATGCAGCCAAGAAGAGAGTTAAAAATAAAAAAAGGTATATGCCTAAATGTTTTCAAAAAAATTTTGTGTGTAAAATTTTTCAAAAAAATGAGATCGGTGAACCGATCAAAGTGCTTTATCGACGAATTATGAAATGTATATTATAAATAATATACATAACGGTTAGATTTTTGATCAAAGGTCCACCAAAGCCACTGTACGGGCATACGGAATCTGAATTTTGGAAATATAATTTTAAATTCGGAATCCTCTACCCCGAAAATATTCTCAAAAATACGGTTAGATTTTTGATCAGAGATCCACCAAAGCCGCAATACTGGCATAAGGGATTCGAATTTCGGAAAAATTATTTCAGATTCGGAATCCTCTACCCCGAAAATATTCTCAAAAATTCGGTTAGATTTTTGATCAGAGGTCCACCAAAGCCGCAATACTGGCATAAGGGATTCGAATTTCGGAAAAATTATTTCAGATTCGGAATCCTCTACCCCGAAAATATTCTCAAAAATGCGGTTAGATTTTTGATCAGAGGTCCACCAAAGCCGCAATACTGGCATAAGGGATTCGAATTTCGGAAAAATTATTTCAGATTCGGAATCCTCTACCCCGAAAATATTCTCAAATTCGGTTAGATTTTTGATCAGAGGTCCACCAAAGCCGCAATACTGGCATAAGGATTCGAATTTCGGAAAAATTATTTCAGATTCGGAATCCTCTACCCCGAAAATATTCTCAAAAATGCGGTTAGATTTTTGATCAGAGGTCCACCAAAGCCGCAATACTGGCATAAGGGATTCGAATTTCGGAAAAATTATTTCAGATTCGGAATCCTCTACCCCGAAAATATTTTCAAAAATACGGTTAGTTTTTTGTTAGCTCCCACGAAAAACCCAATCAGCATCCAAATCGCTTTGTTGACGTAATCGATGACGTCATATCGTGACGTTTCAAAAGTCGACATATCGGTTTTTAGGCCTATACCCATACTTTTAGCCCTGCTCACCGTTTCTGAACCACTCAACAGAATTTAACCAAATTTCAATGGTAGCGTATCTGGATGAATATCTACTGCAGTACGAAAATAGGACTCAATTGGTAGCTGCGTTCGCGATTTATAGTCAAAAAATCTTGAAATTGTTGAAAATTTAACATTTTCACTCACTGCTTCCGAATCCCTGGATCGATTTAACTCAAAAACTAATCAGCACCTACATTTCATTAGAAGTTGCTACCCACCAAAAATCATCGATATCCGCTCTTTCGTTTTTCTGCTTTTCGACGGACATCCCTCTTTTTTGTCACATCCGGTCATACGGTCATACGGTCATACGGTCATACGGTCATACACACACACGGCCACCATTCAAATTTTGCTTTTTTCGGCATCAGGGGACCTCAAAACGTGTAAATATATCGAAAACTGAAAATCTGAAATTTGTGCTAAATGCAATGCTTTATTCTCCCTGCGGTCGATAAAGCAAAAATAATCAAATAAAAAATTCCGTGCAAATAAGGTATTGCATCCCGTGTAAAAAAAAAATTCATGCTTCATAGTAAGGGAAACATGAATTCGTAATTTTAAAAAAAAATAGAGTACTCTTTTTTTTTTTAGTAAATACTCTTAAAAAGAGTCTAAATAGCAGGCTTATTTTTGCATCAGTATTGCTTTTTTGCGGATTTTAAAATATTCACTAGCGAAAGCACAGCCTTAGAATTTCAAAATAATCAAAATTTTGCAAAATTAATACAAATTTGAACATTTTTCATTGGATTATGCTCAAAAATACCACCTTTAAAATTTTAATCAACTTACGGGAAAACCGATGATTTAAGCCACAATGTTAAATATTTTCACTCATAAAAGAAAATGACTATTGCGAAAACAAAAATGTCTTATGACAAGACATTCCCTTAAAAATCATAGGAAAACAATAAAAATATCTTGTCGAGAAAGAATCCAGTGCGTTGTTATGAAACATTTTTGTTTTGCTATGACACACCCCGGTTTTTTTGCAAGAAAGAACCTGCTCGCAATTTCCTTAAAATCTTTTTACATATGTAAAATGATAAAGAAATGCAAAAATTGCAAAAAAGAGAGGAGCCAAAAAGCTGCTAGTTCTCAGAAAATTATAAATTAAGCAAATAATCGGCTTTTTCAAACCATCAAAAAACTTTCGAGCAAGCTAGTTTATAAAATAAACAAACTGAGAAAACCGGTAAAATTATAAATTTAAAAATTTGATGCCTGTGTGAGCGATTTTATATTTCATTCATTTTCTGCTGGTCCCACCGTGCATTAACAAAAATAACCATATAACGATTCAAAGGCAAAATTGATATGTAATGTAAGTAATAGTCTTATTAAAAAAATAAAACATCTGAATAATTTTTACAAGTTAAAATTAAGTGTTAATAACTATTTTTTTGTTTGAAGAAAAAAAGAAAATTACTACAGTATTTAAGACGATTATGATCATTTTTTAGGAACGAATTAATTAATTACTTTTTAATTAGCTCCTCATTTTTAAATTATGCTCTTTCTTTCCCGAGTTAAATGCCATTTTTAGAAGCGCAAACAGTACAGTATGAAATTTTAAAAATAAGTAAGATCCGATAGATTGTTGTCAAAACGTTTGAGAGAATAGAAATTTTGAATTGTAAGGCAGCTATTTTTTTTAGAAGACTTTTCCAAAAAATTGGAACGGTTGAAAAAATTTTATAAAATTAGGAAATATGGTGTTTCAAATTATTTAAAAAAAATGCAACTTATGTGAAGAAGTTAAAGAACCGACAGAAGCAAGAAGTTCAGAAATATTTGTCGATGCCGGATATCCTTATAGTGTCTAATATTTTTTCGAAAATAAATATCGGTAAAAACATTTGTAACGTTTTCCGTTCAATAAAAAATTATTTTGGGTGAAGTCTTCAATTATTATTGTACCGTTCTGATCATTTTTGTTTCTGATACCGATTTTTTTAAATTAATTATCCTTTTCACGGTTGACATAAGACAATAACAATAAACCTTAAATCAAATTGATATTGTATTAAAAAATCAAATAAATAAAAGTAGAGGAAAGATTTATATTTTTTAATCCGAACAGTTTTCAACTTGAATGAAAATAATTAAAAGATAAAAATACATTTGGAAAATAAGCTTATCATTATTTTTGTGGGACATTTTGAGATATTTCAGGTGGGAATTGAAAACAAACATAAAAAAAATTTATTAAATATTTCTTAAAAAAATAAACCGATAAAAAAAGCTTGAAATTAAAAAAAAAAATGTCAGTAAGCAAAAATTTTTCCAATTTTATCGAATTTCATATTTTTTAAAATTCGATATTCCCGAAAAAGCCAATCAGTGCAAAAATTATGATAGTAAACAGTCAATGAACCACAGACCATTTAATAATTCAGTAAGAGTAAAAAGGGCGCAACCGTTCATTATGATCACTTAGGCCTGATTTCCGGTTCCTAATTGATTGACCGAAAGCAAATCTCTCACTAATCGCCGCTCGATGACTTTTCCTCCTATGCCCTTATCACAATTAACATTTTTTTTATTTTCATCGTCTGATCCTGCACTTTTTTTTTTATTTCTCAGATATTCCAGCAGATTCTTTTAATTTTTCTTTTGATGGGGAAATTTGAAACAAAATAATACTCGCACGATTTTTTTTTTTTTTTCACGGCTCAATGTCAACAATAAAACTTGTAATATTTGAACAAATTATCACGTACTCTACTCTTGTTTCCCTTCCTAATCAAAGTAATAGAATATCATGGAATTTATGTTCCTTCTGAGAAACCTTAACGGAATTCGAGTTGAGTCATTTGAAAAAAAATAAAAAGTTCGAAAATTTAACCGGGTTAGGTTAGCGGAAAAAAAAGTTTTGCGCTGTTTTTTGGGGAGCGATCACCGAACTTACCATATTATTTTATTTTTATAAATGAGGAATCCGGTGTATGACAAGATGAGGTATGATAATCCGAAAACGGAAATTTTTGATAAATATCAATTGTTATCACACACACATGACACTTCAATTTTTTTTTAATTAATTAAAAAAAAAACTAATTAACCGATTTTTTTAAAAAAATTGTTTTCTGAAAAAAAAAAAAATAAACAAAACGAATTAAAATAATATTTAAAAAAAATTTTCACTTCGCACTTTGCACCCCCCGAAAGAACAAAAAGAAAAAAAAAGTGGGAGAAGCGATTTTCACGTGTTCCGTACGCGCGGACGGAGCGATAAAAATGATAAAAAAAAAGGAAGAAAAATCGTAAATACTACAAAAAAAAAACTAAAAAATCCTAAGAAAAACAACGTTTTTAACAACAACGAAATAATGACGTCACGAAACACACCTTCCAAATATACAGAAACTACTGAACGTTAAATTTCTTAAAAATTGTAAAAAACCCTTTCCTAATAAAATAATAAAAAAAAAAAAAAAAATTTAAAAAACTTTAACTCGAAAAAAACACTATTAGAAATAATAAAACAAATTTTGAAATTTATCTTACTCGTAAGTTAAACATGTAAAAAAAACTAAAATGTGTGAAATTAATTCAAGCAAAGTGTTTCTTTATTTAAAAAAAAAAAAAATAATTAACCGATTTCTTTAAAAAAAATTGTTTTCTGAAAAAAAAAAAAAATAAACAAAACGAATTAAAATAATATTTAAAAAAAAATTTTCACTTCGCACTTTGCACCCCCCGAAAGAACAAAAAGAAAAAAAAAGTGGGAGAAGCGATTTTCACGTGTTCCGTACGCGCGGACGGAGCGATAAAAATGATAAAAAAAAAGGAAGAAAAATCGTAAATACTACAAAAAAAACTAAAAAAATCCTAAGAAAAACAACGTTTTTAACAACAACGAAATAATGACGTCACGAAACACACCTTCCAAATATACAGAAACTACTGAACGTTAAATTTCTTAAAAATTGTAAAAAACCCTTTCCTAATAAAATAATAAAAAAAAAAAAAATTTAAAAAACTTTAACTCGAAAAAAACACTATTAGAAATAATAAAACAAATTTTGAAATTTATCTTACTCGTAAGTTAAACATGTAAAAAAAACTAAAATGTGTGAAATTAATTCAAGCAAAGTGTTTCTTTATTTAAAAAAAAAAAAAAAGAAAAAAAAAAAAAAGTATGGATTAAACTGCCTCACGTAAGTTAAACATATCCGAATTCCCCAAAAATCTGAAATGTTTTCTTAATTGATCACCGTTTGAAAAACGGGAACCCTCTTGAAAAACCAGACGATAACCCCTTCATTTAAAAATTCTTTGGTAAAGGATTCCACTTTGAGGAAACCCCACACTTAAGTTAAATATGGGTTTAAATTTTTGAGATTTTGATTAATATACTTGTTCACATTGAAGCGGATCATATCGGTTGTTTCCCAATGGAAAATTTTTTCGTATTTTATTCAAATAACAAATTTTTTTACGAATTTTCCCGAGCGCGTTTTTTTTTTCGTTTCCCGAATTTTTTCCCTTATTTTTTTTAAACCGTTAAATAACGTTTTTTTTAAATCCGCGTTTCGAAAAATGATTTCGTTTCGAGACTTACGCTCGCCGGAGCTTCAGTTGAAACCGATTAAAAAACGAGCCACGCGTAAGTTAAAACAAGTCGGAACTTGTTTCTAATCCCTCGACTTAAGTTAAACATAGTCGGAATTTCGAACCTTAACCGATCAAAATCATGTATATTACCAATTTGCAAATTTCTGATCTAGTTTCGTAGTAAATTGTTAATATTATTCGTCCGGTGGCTATTTTAGCCGGCGGCGGTTTCATTTTTTATATTATTAAAATATTTTTTTAACGTTTTCGAGTTAAAAATTTTAATTCCATTTCCCCTCCCTTCCCCGTTCTTCTTACTTAATCTTTTTTTTTTTTTTCGATTTATTCGAAACAATAGATGAATTATTATTCTTTTAACACTTAAAAGAAGAAAAAAAAAATAGTTAAAAAAATCGAGGTTAACCGCCATTTTGAATTCCAGTGATTAAATCTATTAAAAATATGACATCTTAGAATATATTATTAATTTAACTAATTAATAGCATAAGAAGACAGGGGATGTTGACCGGTAAGCATATGAAAAATCACGTATGTGGAATAAAAAAATGTCAATTGTATTGGAAATATCGTAAGAATGAGAAGTCGATAGACGTCATTTGTTTCCCGAAGACCGTTAACTTAAGTTGTCGAATTATTTCATCCGAGGTTTATTAGATGAATGATCTCGCGGTTATCCTGTTTACATTCTATTGGTTTTTTAACGGTTCAAATAGGTTATAAAATTGATATGATTTTGCATACAATGGATATTTTTTTAAATATGACGATTTTGACTTACGTATTTCGTGTCACATTTCATTATTATCATTATTATTATCATCACTATTATTACAATTTTTTTCCTTTTTTTTTTCTAGTGCTTGTCATTTTTCTCAGCTTTTTTTTTTTTTTTTTTTTTCATGTTTTTTATATTTTCCTCCTCGTCTCTAATTTTTCATAACTCACAAAGTACGGCAGCGATTTGTTTAAGTGTTGACTGTTAAACGACGAAAACATATAAACTCCCCGGCTAATCTAATATTAATATTGTGAAAATTGCTTTGAAGTTAAAAGATTTTTAATTTTTTTTTTTCTCTTCTCTTTTTACAAGAGGGGGAAGCATTTGTCACATATTTTTGTTAAACGTTTGTGTTATCCTCCCGATAGATTCTCCTCATTGTATTTTAATTTTTACTACGGCAGACATGCTTATAAAATAATCGAAAATATCGAAAGTCAAGCTTACATATTTTTTTGATTTCAGAAAATAAAAACTGGCAATTTTCAGGTTACAAAAGAATCTGCAGAAATCCTCATAAACACCAACCATCTCCTCGCATATGTTGGAAAAATAAAGAAATGATTTTCCGGGACAAACGAAAATCATGTGGAGTCATTACAGACGTTTTTTAGGACTGCAAGGCAAAAAAGAAAAAACTTCACTTCTTCCGTAAAAGCATCTGTGTTTACAGGTCTTCAGGGGTCGCAAGAACTGGGCAGTCTATAAGAAACCCGAGAGATTCAAATCGCAGTTGGATGCTCTTCGCTAATTAAGAACTACGCCATTCCAGGCCCGGGAATCGGAAGCCCAAATCCCGAATACCGTTACAACCTTAAGCACGAACTCGAAAAATTATTTTTAAAAAAATGAACGCAATTTTGAACTAAAAAATGAGGCAATTTCGAACAGCTTTTCCTTCTGATCCGCATCTAGGGAACGATGAGGGGGCCGGAAGGGGGGGGGGGGAGCCCCTACCTAGGAATTAAAATAGTTCCCTCCCCCCAAATTTGGGGATGTTCCATTTCATTTTAAAAATAAAAAATAATTTTTAGCCCATTTTCTTTTTATTTAGAAAATAAAAAAATCATAATTGAAAAGCCAGAGGGAAGATTAAATAGAAAGTGAAAACTCGGAAAAAAACAAAAGTAGGCTGCATAATATGAAAATGTAAACAAATGCATTTTTCGAATCGATTTCTTACTACCTCCTTCTTCCATTATACCCTTCAATTATAAAATATTAATATTTCAAAATTAATATTTACAAAATAAAAAAATACAATGCTTGGCATCAAAATTTTTCAATTTTTTATAACCATTATGTAAACGAGGCTTGGTCCCCCCCCCCCCCCCTCAGATTTTTCGGTCAGGTCCGCCCATGCTGATCCGAGACATACAATGAATTTTGTTCCGGGTAGGGGCACCAATTCAGATTTTTCTCGGGGGGGGGGGGGGGGGGGGAGGAGATTTGTTAGCCCGAAGATGCGTGCCCCCGATTAAGGGGGGGGAATACGGTTGCTATACTTGTCATAAGAAAGTAAAAAATTTTTAGGGGACAAGAGAACCTTGGGGCCAGGGACAGTGCCCCCCCCCCCCCCCCCCCCAGACTTCCAAATGACGTCAGTAGATCCCAGCTGGACTGGAATCGATCTCTTATTATTAATAGGCTGATAGATCTTTCAGTTCCAAGCTGCTTCATTAGTCAACGTTTTGTGAGAAATCGGACGAAAATAAATTAAGAGCAAGAGAAAATGCTACGGTCGCTGTAAGATGCTACAGAGGAACTCGGCCAATGGATACACCGGTCATTATTTTGAGCTTAAAGCGCTGAAGTCAAATCTTTTTTACTGAATCGGTTTTAGCTAGACAGTGTAGAGAAAAATTCGCTGATATATTCAAGAAGAAAAAGAAGATGAATATTAAAGCTTTCAAAATCTTTAAAAATTATATACGCATGTTCCGATAAATTAAAATCATCGAAATCGACATCGACCATCGAAATTATCAACATTTCAGTTTGGGGACGAAAATTTGAAATCCATACTGAACCTGTTAATTCTTATAAAAACTTACGAAAAATTCAATCGATAAAAATTTCATTCATTGAAGTTCCTTCTTCCATGGTTATAAAAAAGCCATCTGAATCTCCTAGCAGAATATTTGATGGTTTGCAATAGGAAAAAGTTCGAATGCAAACTTGTTCAACTAAATTTTTGGTTTGTTTAATTATAAAAAGCTCCAAATGCAGACGTAGAATAACAAAAACCGTACGATCAAAATATGTTTTGCCACTTCATTTCCTAGTATGAAATAGTATATTACAACACAAGGGCTCCAAAAAAAAAAGCCGTCGAGGCCGATTTTGAAATTTTTTGACTTGGGCTTCAAATAAAAGGTCTCGACGGAAAATTTTTTTGCGGTTCTGGTGTTGTAAGCTACTTTTCATCACAAAGGACAGCGTAAAAAAGGTTTTTTTTCTTTAAACACAGTAGTGCGAAAAAATCAGTTTTCCGCATGAAAAATTAATTTTCATACAAGAGCACAAAACTGGGAAATTCACTCACAAAAAAATTAAACTAAATGCAAATATTCTCACAAGAAACTGTTTACTAAGGTGGAAAAAAGCTACACGACCATTTTTTTATTTAAAGGCGTAAGACCGATATGGGTCCATTCAAATATTACGTCATAAGTAGACCAATTTCGGCGATTCTGGACCCCCCACTCCTTTGTCAGCAAATACAGACCTTTTCCTATGAAGACTTTTGACATTTGACAAACCCCCTCCCCCCTGACGTAATATTTGAACGATCCCTGTCTACTAAAGGATTGGCTTGACTGACTTGATTCTTCTGGCCAGGCTTGATTCTTCCTCGCCGAATATTCTTCAATAATTTACTTTAGGGTGAATCGAAATGTAGCAAAGAAAAAATAATTATGGACGTCCAAGATTATTGGATTGGTGTCTTCCGTTAGAAAACATGTAAACAAATATGAGGAAACTACCATACCTCGGAGATTAAGATTTTAACGATTTAAAAATTTAATAGGTCTATTACTGCTATGGTTGTTTCTAAAGATTAACCTGACATGCATCAAAATTGTGAGCTTTTACCTACAAACTGGGAAATTTTATTCGTTCAAAACGCGTAAGAAATAAGACTACTTACCAGAAAATATCTTTTTGGAGTTTATTCACAGTTCGTCTTAGGAGTACTTGAAATCCATTAAATAACACTTTAGCATCCAGAAAAAAGCAACCATCCTTTGACTGGTTCTTTGATTTCTGTTCGTCACCAAAGAGACGTTTTCTCTCCAGAAGTTTCAGATTATATTTTTCTTAAATCCGTTCTGCAAAAGAAACAAAGAATAAAAAAAAAAATTTTTAATCGTGGAACAGGAAGTATGTGCACATTATTTTATGACAGCTGAATTAAATGCCTCAGGTGGTAATATTTTCTCGTTTGCAGTGGGTCAAATATCGAATTTCGCATACTTAAATTTGTTACATTTACCAACAATCACAAATTTTTTTCACATCAACATGTTTAAAACAGAACAATATTTCAAAACGATGTTACGATTCGGAAAATTCTCGAATCGAAACAGATTCCAGTTACCTGATTCATTTTTAAAGCAGAATACAATTTAAAAAAGGAAACGAGGGTACCAACCATCTCCCAATTGCTCTCGGATTCGAAATGATTTGTAAGGGATGCAAATTCTGTACAAGGGCTGCAATTCCGATTAATTTTTATTCGGAATCGAAATCGAAATCGAAATCGGAATCTGCTATTTTAAAAGTAATTAGATTTGGAATCGGAATCCGTGCTGTTTTTGAAGGAATAGAAATCGGAATTGGAATCGGAATCGGAATCTCGTATGAAAACAGTTCGGAATCTTCGGAATCGGAATCGGAATCGGCATCGGCATCGGCATCGGCATCCAAAAACATATTTTCGATTCAGATTGACTTAAAAGGTACCAAAATACCGTTATTACAATTAACCAATTTTGGTTTAAATCGGAATTAGAATCGGAATCGGAATCGCTGAAATATTTGTTAATTGGAATAGAAATCGGAATCTGAAATTTTTTTTTTACAATCGAAATCGGAATCGGAATTGGAATTGCAGCCCTGGATTCAGCATCTTTCCCCCATCCTCGTGCCCCAGAAAAAGGATTTTTTTTTTTTTTTTTACTTTGAACGGAATAATTTGTTCTAATTAAGTTGTTTAATTCATACTTACAATATTTCAAATCTCCTCCAGCATAACCCCTCCCGTGAATTTTGAACTTCAATTACCGTCTCCATTGTATGAATCCTTTTCATACGTCTCATCCTTTTAAAAACCGTTTCGACGTTTTTCCCTTTAAAAATAACAAAACGAAACAACCAATCAATCATTTAATCGAAATTTTAGGCAAAAGAAAAACGTTTTAGAAAGCGTTTATATGTTTCCCAAGTATTCCGTCCAAAAAAAAAAAGAAAAAAAAAACATTTTTATTATTATTAATACAAAAACATCTGTTTTTTAACGAAATGAAAAATCAATTAAATTCGTCATTTAATCTCGACTGTCTTTCGGTTCATGTGTGAACATTTTATTTTATCAGAGACTGAAAATAAATTGACGAAATCAAAGTATCCCATGACTTAAAATGTAATGAAACTTTTTTTTATTTTTTTTTATTCTATTCAAGTTCGTGGATCCCCCTGAAAAAGGAGATTTTTATTCAGTTCGACGACACTTCATCTTTTTAAACATATAATAAAAGCACATTAAGAGAAATATTTTAAAAAAATAAAAGAAAAAAAAAGAAGAGATTTTTACTTGTCAATACCGTCTGCATATGTTGAACTTAAAATACTTCTTATTTTATATTTTTGTAAAGGGTTAAATCCATTTACCATATTGTTTAGCTTACGTAGGAAAAGTTTTTTAATTAATCAACTTTAATATTTACATGTGGTCTATTTCAATTTTTTTGTGATTCTTGTCATATTTTCAATGGCGTATCCAAGATTTCATGGAATATAACCTATAGGGTGTTACGTATATTTTCATCATATTCTCCGTGAAATTTTTAAAAAAAAAAAGTTCAAAATACTGTATGAGTTCGAAGGGGGAAGTACGCTTGTTATTATTTCTTACTTATGAAGTTAGACAGGGTGACAAAGATTTTAAAGATTCCCTTTATATCATATTTTGAGTGAAATTTTAACGCGGAAGGGTAGTTCAAGAGTTCATTCACTTTTTCGTCTTCTCGAAACCCTCTCCCTGCATCATGTCAAAAAAATAGTTTTTTTTTTTTTTTTCTCTTACATCAAATTAAAAACTGTATATCCTGTAAGTAATATTTTACAAAGCCGCTCAGGAAATATCCTTTCTTTTTTTTCCTTCCAAATTAAGCACAAAGTTAGTCTTTCAAAGGTTTGTTCAAAAAAAAAAAACTACTTCTGTTTTGCGCTCTGTTAATTTTAAGACTTAAGAGCCACCGGTAAAATCGAAATTTTGGAATCTGCCTAAAGAATGTCCCTTGAGAGTAAAAAGTCGTTATGCTGGAACGTTAAATGCGGAAGTTTTATTTTAAGATAACCCTTTCCCAAGAAAAAGTGCGTTATAAAATTTTATAACCCTATAACGTTTTGGCCGATTATAAAATTTTATAACTAATTATAAATTTTAATAACGCAAATTTTTAACCGAGCAATATATTAATTTTATGCTTGAATTGCATTATATTTAGCATATGGAGACTTTATAGGCTCTTTTTTAAACATTTTTCTTGAGAAAAAAAAGGAAAAAAAAATGGCAAATTTTTGGAATAGAACCCGAGACTTATGGGCGACTTACCAGCCGCCTTTATCCACTACACCACTTCTCAACTGACTTTTATGAGCGGAAATATGGTTCTTAAGTTGCCAATTAATTTGACTTGTGATATTTTCCAGATTTTTCCGAATTTTCGGTTTATTTCTGTTACTTTTAACTTGACAAAGCCTCGAAAATATAGAAAAGCAGAAATAGAAAAATTTGGGAAGTGTTCAGAAAATAAAAAAACTTAGAAAAAAAACTGAAAATAATTTGAGTTATAAAATTTTATAACAAATTATAAATAGATGGCTTTTTTGGGCGGTTATAAAATTTTATAACGAAGTTAAAGTTTTTAATGACTCAATTCTATAACACACTTTTTCTTGGGTTTGCTAGTTGAATATCAAAGGAGAATCCGACGCTACTTCCAGCAAATACCCTCAGTCTCCCGACTGATTAAGTCCAGCTGGGGATGTGAGGTCTTCTTCACTTAATGTTCACCTACACTTCATTACATTTCACCATTGAAAGTCAGGCGATTCTCACGGAAAATAGGCTTACGGGGTGAGTAGTATGGAAGACCTGAAGGGTCAAGTATCTATGGTTGCTTTTTATTGTTTGTTCTGGAACAAACATTTTCTGTTCCGGAACTGACACGTTTTGGTTCATTGCTTGTTCCGGAACAGTCGATTTACTTATTAAAATATGTTTGTTCTGGAACTCGGAGCGTTTAGTAATTAAATCGTTGGTTCCAGAACAGACAATGTTTGTTCGGAGCAGACAATTTTTTATTGATTGCCTGTTCCGGTACAGACAATGAATTTAAAATTGTTAGTTCCGGAACAGACAATTTTTTATTCATTGTTTGTTCCGGAACAACACGGTAAAAAATTTCATGTTAAAAGTAACATAATTTATTAGTAAAAAACGAGGCTACATATTTTTTCTATGTAAATTTTACATAAAACGAGTATGTTGCATCAATTTGATTGTTGATCAACCAATAACAAATCGTCATTTGTCAACATAAAAATGTTTACATTCAAATTTTAACATAAAAAGTACATATGAAATGTGTAGCCCTTTTCTAGGTAGTTAACATAAAATTTTTTACCGTGAATCAATGCTTGTCCTGGAACTGACAACGTTTAATAGTTAAATTGTTTGTTCCAGAACAAACAATTTTTGATTCATTGTCAGTTCCGGAACAGACAATGTTTGTTCCGGAGCAGACTATTTTTTATTGATTGTCTGTTCCGGAACAGACGATGAATTTAAAATTGTCAGTTCCGGAACAGGCAATTTACTTATTTAAACGTTGTTTGTTCTGTAACAGACAATTTTCTATTCTAACAATTTAAAAAAAACATAGATACTTGACCCTTCAGGGCTTCCGTGGAAACGTTTTTTTCTATCTTATGAGAGTTACATTTCTTTGTGAAAGACCAGATCAAACCTGCCTCTCAGCCATACCCCTTCGATTCCAGTCAGTTTGAGCCTACCCCGACTTGGCCTCTTCCTAATTTTTGGAGTTATTAAAAAGGACCGTCTCATGGGCGGATCTCAGGGAGGGGGGGTGTTAAGGGATGGGGGGTTAAGGGGCTTAGCCCCCCAAGAAAGAATTTTGAATATTATATGGCCTGAATAAAGCCAGTCCCTCTCCCATTCCCCCCCAGAAAATATTTTCCCTATTCTTAGCTCCCCCCAGAAAAAAATTCTGGATCCGCCCATGGGCTATCTTACAGTAGCAATCCAAGTTAACGCCAGAAGAAAAGATGGGAACTACTCAATTTGGTGATGCACAAAACTGCTATTCCGAGACGAGACGAGACGAGAACGATGCCGAAGAGGACTCCCGCAAGAACGTGGCTTAACTAATTTCTCGCGAGACGGAAGCAAAGTTTCGCGTCTTTCATTTTCTATAGCACTCATTCTGCAACTGCTCTGTAAGCCAAATTTGATTAACATCAACAAACTTTGAATTTGGCATCGGCGACCTTCAAAGCTCAACACTGATCCTAGTAACTTTTTAAGAAAACTGAAGGGCGGCCGGGCTGGGGAAGACTAGAAATTTGGGGCGCAGACTATAAACAGTTGCTACGAAATTTTTCTTACCATTAAAGCGGCGCCCTTATAGTACATACTGTATAATAAGAATGCACCGTGAATCATCCCAGTAAAGGGAGCGTTTAAGTATTACGTAAGGCCGAAAAGGGGGGGAGGGGGTACTCGAAATTCGTATGATTTCTTACTTGGGGGAGGGGGGGAGTTTGGCAAGTCTTACGTAAGAATTTCCATTATAGCTTATTGCTCAGAATTTTTTTTTTTAATTTCAAAAAATTAAGTTGTTTTAATTTTTTTTTCGAATGTCTAAAGTAGAAAACTTGAAATAAAAATTTATTTTTTGATGAGATTTTGTGCCAATTGCAGGCAGGTATCTTCAGGGATATGAGTATGGAGTATGAACTATGAATCTAGATTTAAGAAAAATATTACTCCAATTTAAAATTGGCATTAAAAAAGAAGGGGGGGGGGGTCAAAGAAATCTTACTAATTCTTACGAAGGGGGAAAGGGGGTTGAAAAGCCCGAAAAAAAGTCTTACGTAATACTTGAACGTTCTTAAACCTGGGGGCCAGTCCGCGTCTGCTGAATATCCCCATAATAGCATATCTTAAAAACTGCAGGCGTCACACATTTCATAAATTAATTTAACTTGACGTGCATGCAACGATATTATAGCGTACCTACTTCAAAAATAAATTCGTCCTTAGAAAATATTTTAGACTTCAAGATTATTTTTTTAAAAAGGATTACAAAATGAGAAGAAAAAATTAAACTTTCCGAGACTGCGGGACGAGACGAGAACAAGGCCACTGGCGGATCCCGAAATTTTTTTCGGGGGGGGGGGGGGCGAAAGCCTAAAATGGACCCAAAAAGTCGAATTCTATCCAGTGTAAAATTAATCTTCTAGTGTACAATCGTTTCAGTTCTGGATCCGCCAGTGAACGAGACTCATGTGTTTCCCGGTCCTTACTAAAATGCAGACCGAAGAAAGGTTTTACAGACTAGATATTATTTCCCATTCTAGACACAGACCGAGTCTTAGACCAAACACATACCGAAGGAAATTTTACAGACCAGATATAATTCACCATTCTAAACACAGACCGAGACGAGACACAGACCAAACACAGACCGAAGGAAAAATTACAGGTCAGATTGCAGACCTTCGGTCTGTGCTTGGTCTGGGCCTCGGTCTGTGTTTGGTCTGGGCCTCGGTCTGCGTCTAGAATGGGAAATTATATCTGGTCTGTAAAATTTTTTTCGGTCTGGGTGGGTCTGCGCGGTCTGCATTTTAGTGAGGACCGTGAAATACGGCTAGTCTCATCTTGCTTGCACCACAGCTACTGATAAGCACTTTACATGCACGGAGACGTCCTGAACACAAGACCTATGTCAAAGAACCATAGTTCAAATCTCATAGACCTATTTTCGAAAGCTAAAAAATTCAATGCAAAAAAAAGAGGAAAAAATGGCCCTGATTAATACAAAAGCTCAAGAACAGTATATTAAATATAATTTTAAAACGGAGGGAATTGACATCGAAAATGCGCTACTCTAAGAAAAGGCGAAATGTTTTAAATAAAATATGCATTCTAAAAGCAATTTTTTTATGGAAGTTGTACAGTACCACAAGCTTTCGAAGAACGAAAAAAAAAGGAAAAAAAGAAGCAATCACTTTAAGAATAGCATCTTTGTTTTATAAAGAGATAAAAACATTAACTATCTGTAAGAATTTATTTTACAGAAACTTATAACGAATTAATCAACCTAAGCCCTTTTCCTCGCAGCAAGAAAAAATGATCAAAATTTATAAAAAGACAAGAATAATTAATTTTCAATAACTTTTTTTTTCGAGAAAAAAAAATGAAAATTTTTGATTGTAAAAAAAATGTTAAAAGGGGCAAGTTAAACACTGACAAACGTCGCATAAGCTGGGCGTGTGTCTTTGGCAACGCAAACAATAGTTTCGATCGTGAATTTCTAAAAGGCCGGTCAGCCTCCGGTTCGGTTCTTCATCCTAGCCCCATGCTAAATATCTGTTTTAAATTCGATTTTATCTCAAATCGAACGTCCCATCTCTAAAAAGAGTTTAACCGTGCATATGTAAGATTTACATTTGAACAAATTTATTATTTCTTTTCTTTCTTATTCGATGAAAAAAAAAAAAAAAAAAAAAAAAAAAAGTAAGGTAAGTTATATTTTTTAAGATTTTTTTGGTTTCAAAATAAAAAATTGCTGAATTTAAAATAGTGAAAACGTTTATGGCAAAATTTATCATCCCTGTTCTCGTTCACGACAAACTAGTCTTTGGACAAAAAAAAAAAAAAAAAGAAGGAAAAAAAAGGGGAAAAAAATACGGATCCATCAATTTTCTGGCGTCCAAATAATATGTCAAAAATACCACGATTTCAATTAATCACCTTGAATATTAAAAACGAGAAAAAGTTGATTTTTTTTTTATTTATTCTTTTTTTTTTTATCCTACGTGGTCCGTTTCGATCGCTTTTAAATTCATTAAATCATGATTTCAAGTTTTCTATTTTCGTCCTTGATATTTTATTCTTCAGCTCAAAAAAAAATCGAGAATTATTTTTTTTTCCCTCAGTTTATTTTATTTATAACAAGTGATACCAATAGTCACGCCTGAAAGCCTCAAACGCTGCCAACTTCCCTCAAATACCAGAAAATTCAATTCACATCATCATCAAGACATTACAATTAAATCTTAAAGATACTTATATGGAAATATTCTAAATTAAAAATGTAAAAGGGGAATGCTAAACATGGGAATAACATCCATTCTTTCCCCTCCGTTTATTACTAACATATAAAAAAAACAATTGACGAAAGTTAAGCATGGGTGTTACTTGATACTAATAACCTTTGAAATGTTGATATTAAAGAAGACAAATGAATATCTGTTAGGGAGATGATTCGAATCCGCTCTTTTTTTTTCCGGAGTCAAAGTCCGGAAAAACAAAAGTTTGTAAAAAAAAATGCAGTCCCGGTTTCCCTCGGGATTAAAAAATAACGAAAGCTTCGTAAGATAGATCCCGAGTTCGGGGGTCGAAAAATTCAAAATATCAAAAAATAAAAATTTGGCGCCAAATTTATTTTTTAGAATGATCCTGTCCCGGCGGGTTTTAAAGTTAACAAAATGGAAAAATTAATGTATCATTTGTAAATTAAGGCGGATCTTTTTTCGAATGGATAAAATTCACGTTTGCAATGATGCAGTAAAATGTAAATGCGATACATCTATACATGTTAACGGTACCTTGCATTGTACCTATACCTTAATACGATTAATTGTTAAGTTTAAGACCTATTATGCCTGAATCAAGTAGGTATTTTACAGGTTGCGAAACACAAATTGCATACCGTTCTACTTAAAAGGTTTCTTTTTCACTGGGCACGTGGTTTTCCATCCAAAGAAAAACTCAAATAATTGAAATAACACTCTATGATAACGACGTGTGAAGTACCTTAAAAATGCTCATTACCGGTGATGGTTAAGAATTTAAATTCAAAGAGATGTAATAGTTAAATCGGGAAATTATTTTAGTAAAGCACATTTAAGCCAGAGATTCATGACTCCTTTCTTTATCCTGCTAATCCAACAATAAAAAATGACAAAACAAATAAAATCGAATATTTCAAATATAGGAAAATAAAGCTGATTTTCAAAGCGGCGATTTTTAATCATGTTTAGTTGGTGCTCCCAACTACAGTAAAAATGCAACTCAATTTTAGGGGCCATTCAAATATTATGTCATCATTTATTTAGTAATTTTAGACCCCTTCCTCCCTTCTGATCAGCATTCGTTATCATTAGCAACACCCCCCGCCTTTAAAAAATAAGTCATCATTCTCTAAACCCCCCCCCTCTCATCTAGGATTTTTTTTATCCTTTTTAAATATGTTGACAAAATGTATATAAGGGGGGCAATTATAGGGGGTTAAATATTATATTTATATATTATATAATGTTAAGGGGGGCAATTTATAGGCTTTCATTCCCTATACCAATCACGATTAGCCAATTTACTCCAGGAAGGCACCAAGTCAAACCAGGGGGAAACAACATCCCCCATGGTCCCCCCTTGGCTACGGGACCATTTTAGAGCCGGAACCGAGCTAAATACCCGAATATCGAACAGCACTCCTAAAGATAATTACTAACCAAAGTCTAGTCTAGTCATGTAGGTAATGGTATACTGAAAAAATCATAAAATAATTTGCCTACAATTATTTCATAATTTAAGTTCATCATTTTAACTAAAGAACGTAAGCAAACAGTTCTGATAGGCTGAAATAGTTTGAACATTGTGTATTCCCCCTCCCTTCATAAGCACTCGTAAGAATTAACAATTAACCATATCTCTACTCCTTTACTACTCTCGGAAGAACTGCTGCATGACTTAGTGTCCGCTATTTTCCGAACTTTCGAAATAAATATCTCACCCCCCAAATTCGTCGTCCCTGGTCCACATATGACCGGTATTTTTTTAGACTTTTGCTAAACGGGAAAAAGTGCTGACTTCAGCTTTTATGTAGGATTTAGGCTTCCGGCAGAAACACCGAACCATAAATTTAAATCACGGAGTTCAGTTCAGGTTCGTGATTCGTCCAAATTTCCGATAAGAGATAACTGTTTTTTCCCAAAATCAAAATGATCGAGTTTTCCGTCCTTTTTTTCGAGAATTTTCCGAGCTTTAAGCTCAAGTCGACACGATTTTCCCTCGAGTAAAAAAATCGGAAAAGGATTTTCTTGCGTTCATATGTAGACCAGAGACCACGGTTACAAGAAGTGAAACGTTTTAATTTCCCAAGTTCAAGAAATTACGGTCACCGAAGTGATGCAGAATTTATAGATTCAGTAGCAAAAGGATCAGGTTTTCCAGTCACCGTTTAGATTTTCTTGCATGAGATGACCTTTTCTTTTCTACCCATCAAAAGCTTGTGAAAGAGGAGAGCAGCATCTGGCAGGAAATCTTCGCAAAAATCTCTAAAGTCAACGCATGAAATTAAATGACGACTATCCATTTTTACCCAAATTAGGAAATAAAAAAAAAGAACATAAACGGTGGATATATTAATTAGCCCACTTTTGAAAATACGTAAAGCCTAAAAACTAGACTTTACATCTATTTGCCTCGAGGCTTGAAAAAAAATTATATAGAGATCACTTACTAGTATCTATTACATTTCAATTAAAAATTTTTTGGCGGAATAATTCAACCTAATGTCAATCAACGATTAACCGAATTAGAATGTATCGACGAGAGATCTTAAATCAAATTAATTACACCCATTAAGTAATCTAAAGGGACGTTTTGCCGCAAAAATAATCCGCTATAATAACAGCTCTTCGAAACGGTTCGCTATTGATTTATCAGTGAGCAGACGATTTATTAATGTGATTGGCTGATGTGTCCCATCATAAACAAACAAGTTATTCCTCAGTCGTCCAGGGGGCGACTGGAAATCCTGCGATATGCGAAAAATGCTTTCGCAGGATTAGCACTCTAAGCAGGTATTAGGTACACAGCTGGCCATAATATTCCGCTAATATCATCGAACAATTTTTTTCCTAAATTACCGTAAAGTGTGATTTTTTTTTAAATAGGAATCGACCTGCCTAAACGTGACCCGCAGGCGCGAATCGCTTTTATATTTTTTTCCCCGTAAAAATTGTAATTTCCCATACCTGAAAACCGCAGAAACAGATGAAATTACTGAAGACGAATTTCTTGGGTACGTGGGATGTTTTGATGCTGTTCATGTTTACGTATCATTCATCCGCAGATGTAAAAAAAAACGGACGAAATAATCACGTTTAAACCGGTGCAGTACCTGAAAAAAAAAAATGAAAAAATTTTATATGATAATCCTTCCCACATATACCGGTCTTTCATTGTGCGTAAAGAAAAAAAAAAGGACAAGGAAAAAAAAAGAGATACATTAATCAAAATTATTATCAAATTTTGGAAAATAAAATCAAATCATATGAAGAATGATCTCATTTTATACGAGATAGGTACCCATAATTCATTTTTCATTCCGGTTTAGAATTAACAGGTAGCCTAAAAATGCTAAGGTTCCAACTTGTTCCTATAATAAGGTTAAAGTCATTTAACGATATTTTTTTCCCTGTAATTTTTAGGTTAAACAATAAACTATAATTTCCTATCATCCAGAAAAAAAAAATAATTTTCTGTTAGACCTAAATATTCGTGTATATAACAAATTACTACGTAAATCGAAATTATAAATTATTTTACTCGTATTTTTCAGATTTTTTATTAAAAAATACGAAAGCGTCACGTTTGGTAAAAAAAAAAAAAAAAAAAAAAAAAAAACTAGAGTATAGGGGGGTCGATTTTTTTTTTTTCTTAAATTGAAAATATGTAATCCATGTTAATCATAACCAGTAGTTACAAGCGCAATCGATAATTAAACGCTTGTAATTTGAATAACATTATTAGTATTTAATAATTAAAGGGAAATAAATCTTATTAATAACTTAATCAATTTATCTATATTAGCCTCCCCGTCGATGTGAATGTTCAAAAAAAAATTTTTATGTTATTTATGTATTATTCCATTACGGGAAATAAACAGTTCAGCAAACCATTACGTTAAAAAAAAAAGTTGCACTAATTATTAGATATTAGATATTTATACTTTGTAACAGTACATAGTACCTGCATTAAGTCAAGGAAAATGAAACATCATCAGAGGATGCAAGAAATTATTAGGTATTCTGCGAGAAAACTGCAATTAATTAATTGCTTTCTCCCAAGGGTACATATATGTACTTTTCAAAAAATGTGCCCACACTCAGAAAAAGGAAATATTTTGAACAAGTTTTGTCCTGCACACGGAGAAAAAAGTTAAGTTCCTAAAACTCAATGTTAAGTTGGATCCTGTGACGCCAACATTTGAGCTGATAATACCGAAAATTTAGTAATTATTACTATGCTTTCGTAATGGTTAATAACGATTAGTAATAATTACCTAATTTTTAGTATTATTAACTCAAATGTTTAGATGTTGCAGGCCTCGAACCGGTTTCTGGTCTGAAATTTAGGGTCTTTAGGGACTAAAAACATGAAAATTAAGGACCTTTTTAAAACCTAAAAGTAGCTTAAAACTAGTCGGTTTTTTTATTTTAAGCACCTTCCTCTGGTAGATTGATTTTAAAGGTTTGTGGCATGACTTAGGCCTAAAAACGTTTAAAAACTAGCAAAAATAAATAAATAAATAAATAAATAAAAATAAATAAATAAATAAATAAATAAATAAATAAACATTTTAATCGTTTTTTTCTTTTCAACTATAAATCTTTTTCTAAATCTTCTATGAAATTTTTTTTTTGCTTCGGAATAATATCATGTTTACTAAATTTTTCGTAAGCGCGTTCCAAATTCAAAAATTATGGACTTCTAGGGACCATTTTTCGAATTTAAGGACTTTTAAGGACTTCATTTAAAAATATGGACTTTAGGGACTTTCAGGGACCAAGTTCGAGGCCTGATGTTGCAAGACCCAACTTAACACTCAGTAACAGGAACCGAACTTTTTTTCCGTGCAGGGAAACATTTTATGACAACGGGCAGGTTGTTTCTTGACAAGATATTTTCATTGTTTTCGCGTGATTTTTAAGAATAAGTCTTGCCGCAATACATTTTTGTTTTCGCATTAGCCATTTTCTTTTCTGAGTGCAGACTCCTAAGAGTACATATATGTGTCCTTAGGCAGAAAATTTCACGCAAAAACAACTTGCAGTAACAAGTTGAGACAACACGATGCTTAATTTGTTGCAGCGTTAGAAACATGTTAACAACATGTTGAAGCATAAAAACATGTTGCGCAACACAGGAAAATGAAAAATAAAAATCTGTAAACGTTGCACAACATGTTGCCAACATATTAGCAACATGTAAGCAATATGTTGTAATATGTTGTGCTAACATGTTTACATGTTTACGTGTTGTGCTAACATGTTTACGGTAACATGCTAGCACAATCTGCTACAACATACTGGCAACATATTCCTCACTCTACAACATGCTGCATTTAGCCTAACATGTTACCGTAACATGTTATTGCAACATGTTTTAGCGTGAAATTTCGGCCTTAGAGGTTTCAATGGTTGGACAAGTTAAAATATAATACGGAACATTGCAAATCTAAATGCTGGCAATTGAAGCCTGGCTGCATGTTTAAGGAAAAACATTTTAGAACTCCATTTGCGGAGAAATGGTCGTACAGCGCCACAGACAAAAAAAAAGTTAATGACTTTGTCCTTTCTTTCTGCCTAATCTGCAAATGAAATTTCTTGACATTTAAGAACGCAAATTGACTCCAAACAAGTAGAAGGCCAAAATTTCACGCTAAAACATTTTGCAGTAACATGTTACGGTAACAGCGTTAGAAACATGTTGGCAACATGTTACAGCATAGAAACATGTTAGCGACATGTTGCGGAACATTTACGAATTTCTTAGACAAGTACGGCTTACAATGCTTTTAAAAGGTTGAGCAACATGTTGTCCGAACATGTCACTGCAACATATATTTTAGTGTCAAATTTCGGCCGAAAACATTTGTACTTAAGATGTTCAAAGATGTGTTTTTGCTTAAAGTAAAAAATTGTTCAGTCAACTTAAAAGAAAGCAAAAAAAAAATTGGCGTTTTTGGCACCCTAAGGGTGCAAATTCACTATGGAATGTCGGACCAACATGTTGATACAACAAATTGGACAAACATCTTATTGCAACTTATTGAAATGTTGGACGAACTTGTTGTACCGACATGTTTGACAAGCAAAGGAATCGACTATTGCAGAATTTACTCCTACGCCAAAATTAGTGTAAAATGTTGGCCCAACAAGTTGGTACAACAAGTTGGTACGACATGTTGGTCCAACATTCCACAATTTGCACCCCTAGGAATGAATTTTGCAATAGTCGATTCTTTCATTTTTCCAACAAGTTGGTACAACAAGTTAGTACAACACGTTTGTTCAACTTGTACATACCAACATGTTGGTCCAACATTCCGTAGTGAATATGCACCCTAGGAGTAAATTCTGCAATAGTCGATTTAGTTGAATTGTCGAATGGTTTGTCAAACATTTTGGTACAAAAAGTTGGTACAACATGTTGGTCCAACTTTCTACAGTGAATTTGCACCCTTACAGGGATACCAACAGGAAGATAAATTGGAGTTCCCCTCATTTTTTACCTGATGGGAGTTAGTTACCCGTTTATCATTAATACATAATTATAATGCTTGCTTAGGGTGATTACGTACTGCCTAAGGTCTTTGTCCATGAATAAACAGTTTTACAGATCAAAAATCACTCCCTAAATCGTTTCTCAACATGTTTTCTCTGTGATCAACAGAGCTGTCGAACCGAGAAAGATGTCTTCTGTACCTCAAACTAAGCTCATTTGAAGAATGCCTTTCTTCAGTCAGAAACATTATCATTCAGCGCCATTCCGAACTGACAGTCCCAATAACCAGCTATACATTCCAAATTTTTGTTGTTGCCTAGGTGGTCCAAAACAATCGATTTTATAAAAATATGACAGAGTCTCTGTTCAATTTCAATTTACAGATGATTCTAAATAACAATGTTACGCAAAACTTTTAAGAAGGAAAAAGTTGGACTAATAAAATGATTTCTCACGGAAAATCTTTCACTTCTTTTTACACAATTTCAAGGCGTACAAGTAGCCTCAAGCAGGATTTACAAGCAACGGCCTAGATTCATAAAAATTCGATAACTTACAATTTTTTTTTAACAAATACCGAATTTGCTAAAAAAAACATTAATCACCCTATATCATTTTTCGAACAACATTTTAAGATCAACACAATTTTAAAAGGATTAGTTAAATCTCGGAACAATTAATCAATCATCAAACGTTTAACACGTTTATTTATTATTAACAGGATGAGAAAGAAAATCGTAAACGGTTTAATTTCTTTTTTTTATTTTTATTTATTCCTTTGCCTCGATTAAAAAATCTAAAATATGTGTAATAAAATGGCGATCAAGGGTGATGATTCGTTATACGAGGCTACCGCGAGTAAAGATTTAAAAAAAACAGCAATTCTACGAATTATAAACAACTGGTGATATTCATAATTACGAAAAGATAGCCGGTGAGAATGACATTACATTTTGAACACCTTATAATTATACTGTGGAAATGACATACTATAAATTACATTCTATTAAGTGCTTCACGTCAATCAAGACGCTTTTTGTAGCGTCCTTTCGTTATTTTCAAAAAATATACAAGTAATCCTACTGCTTAAGGCGAGAAATGCGCTCTTCGACTTCGTCTTCTTCTTCTTATTCCACTTGTTTATGCGCTCCGGGTTGATGATGATGATGATATTAATAAAAGTAGCTTCAAGTTCACTTGATTATTAGCGAAGGTATAAAAAAGTAATTTCCTTATTCTTGGAATAACTTTAAAAAAAAATTTACACATCCCGTGTATATCGAAAATAAGGAATAAAAGATCAAGATTTTGAGCAATAGCCAAGCGACGCGAAATATTTTTAATTTAGTCGAAATTGTCCTCAAATCATTGCCATGTCGGCAATATTCAACAAAACAAAAGATAATCAACCATTTTGAATGAAACAAATGACAATCAAACCATTTTTAAAATGTTTTAATATCAAACTTGTTATAATTAGTCCGGACATTTAGATGCCGGTTACTTCAAAACCCGAATTCTTCAACATCATAACTAAGTCTTTTAACAAAACTTGCCAGCCATATTATTATATTTAAATGATTTTTTTAACAATTTTATATGAATCCGAAATTTCGACATCGTGCATTTTCGTTTAAATGGAATTTTTATCGCAGTCATTTGCTTTTTTATTTGGTCCAATGTACAATTTTCCTGAATGAACGACATTTCTATTATACGAATGACTTTCAAGATTGCCAAAGAATGGAATAAAAAAAAAGTGCCTTCCCCAAATCGATTTTTTTTTTTTTAAATAAATGAATGCTTTATTTCTTTGGGCGCAAATTGGAACGTGTTAGGTGAACTCGTAACATGTGAGGGTTATGTTTGACAACTTGTTCACTGAACATTTTCGCTAAAGCTCTACAGAAAAGAGGTTCTTTCCTTTGCTGTGTGTAAGTTTTACTAAGATATTTTCCTTGTCCGTTTTGGGCAGTCACTACTCTACAACTCTTATGGTCACTATGTCTACTTATTTGGTCAGGAAAAGCATTCCCAGCCTAGAGCTACTTAACGCTTAAGCAGGAGAAAATGCTCTTTTAAGAGGTTGTAAACTTTACAAAATTCTGAACGAATGAAATGTGTTTGGAACAGTTACAGATTGCTGACAGAATTTGAGCGTCATTTTAGAAATTGGGGATTTTGAAATTAACGGAACTTTTTCTCAAAATCGTACGAAAACAAACATTAAATTTCGCTAATTGTAATTCCGTGTGTCGGAGATGAATTAACGTATCTCCATCGTAAGTATGATTGGAGATAGTTTGCTTCAATTGTTTGTGAAAATCCAGTGAATACAAGTTTACACGCTCATGTTGGTGCAAACTTGTGGGCACGTGACACTTTCACGAAATGTCGAAACAGGCTATCTCCAATGATATTTACGATGAAGATACGTTACTTCACCTCCGGTTCACCGACCATTTGCACGGAATTCTGTACCTAATATTCAAAACGCCAAATTTGAAAATGGTCACTTGATCGTATTTTAGGCCGAAACTTTACGCTAAAACATGTTGCAATAGCATATTGAGACAACATGTTGCCAGCATGATATTCAACATGTTGAAGAGTAAAAAAATGGAAAACTGGAAACACTGGAACACTGGAAAATGAAAAATTAAAATTTGCGCAATATTTTGCCAACATATGTTTCTAAGGTTACAACATGTTGAGAAACATGTTACCGAGACATATTACATAACATGTTACCGTGACATATTACTTATTTTTAATAAGTAATATTCGGCCTTACGGGAAATAAATATAAACAAGGCTGCGATATATTTCGGTTTTTTCAAATTCGATGTTTTTGGAACTGAAATGTAGAAATAGCAGTTTTTTCAGTTCGTCCGATTGATTTTGTTTGGAGATTAAAAACCCAGGAAAAATCTTGTTCACCCAAGAAGCAACGGAAAACTTGAAAAGCCCTCCGAAGGCAACAAAGAAAACAGGAAGAAGCTGGCATTTCAAAGAAAATACTTCCGATTTTAATTCTAGCAGAAAAGGTCGATATCGGAAAATCGTATTGAAAAGGTAACAAGTATCGATCTCGATTCAATGTCGATTTCGATAACCGACGTGGATCCGAATTGAAGTCGAAATCGACAAAGAAGCTAAGCAGTTTCGTTTAAAATTTTTACCTGGGAAAAATAAATGTGATTTCCGAAAGTTCTCCCTCGAAAAAAATAGAATTTAAAAAAGTACAGTTTACTTTTTAACAGGTTCTTACATGCTTTTGTTTCCTTGAAAAATAAATATATGTCGACAATGTATACTTTGCAAAACAATGAAAATGTTTTTGTGGACTTCTTCGTCAACAGACTCAGAAAAAAAAATTGGAACCGTAATAGATGGGCTCCACCTCTCTCTAGGAACCTGTGCCTGTAACTACCTGAATTTTCCGTTTAAAACACGCCAACAACTCTTTCCATACTAAATTACAACTCTTAGGGTGAAAATTCACTATGGAATGTTGGACAAACTTGTTGGACCAACATTCCACACTAATATGAACGTAGGAGTAAATTCTGCAATAGTCGATTCATTCTTTTGTCAAACAAGTTGGTACAAGTTGATACAACATGTTTGTCCAACTTGTTGTACCAACTTGTTGGACCAACATTCCGCACTAATTTCGGCGTAGGAGTAAATTCTGCAATAGTCGATTCGTTCGTTTGTCAAACAAGTTGGTACAACAAGTTCGTCCAACATTCCAACAAGTTGGTATAATATGTTTGTCCAACTTGTATCAACATGTTCGTCCAACATTCCATAGTGAATTTGCATCCTTACTAGAATTTATTTTCACATAATTTATTAATTATTTATCACACCATGACTAGAATTACACCTCTGTGTCCAATTACGACTTATACATGTAAATTAAAAAAAGAAAAAAAAAGATCCAAGAGTTTTTTAGAGCAGGAAGGAGGTAGAAACCTAAAATATGTCATCAACTTGGCTCATGGAATCAATTTTTAAGAAATTCGGGTCCTATTTAATGTAAAATCGTTTCAATGGGAGGACGACAATGCTCCTCTCTCAGTGCCTCGCCAACAGCCAGTAATAAAGTGTAGAAAAAACAACTTCAGCCACTCACAGGTTATTTTCGTCTAAATATAACAATTTTTGTATTTCTAAAGTGTACTGAACATAATTATAACACTGCTGAAGATGAAAATTTTTGACGTGGAAACGAATAAAAAAGATGAAAGGAAAATAATAACTGGAGCAATCAAAAACCTCCCACCTTTTCACAACAATCGAAAGTTCGCCGCCCGATTTTTTTATTATTTTTACCTAAACCTTGAAAACTTTACGATATTGTGAATAAAAAGTTCTTAGTAGTTTTACCCAATATTACTCTTTAGCACCGGCCTGTGGAATTTTACACAGTTGTATACTTTGCCAGCGTAGGCGTCAAGTCATTACACGCCGATCGCATTGATAATAATTACTCCTCAATTTATTAAGAAGACATCTCAATCCTTTCTTTGGTTTGTAATTACTTACCATTATTTCATCGCATCTTTCTACGATATCACCGCCACACCATAGGCACCGGAAAACGTCGCTTTCGAATCTCTTCGCTCTTCTGGTATCTAAAACAAACAATAAAAAAAATAACATTTAATAAAATGGTCTATTATTATCTTTCTCATTCTTCTTCTTTTTTTTTTTTTTCAAATTATGCTTCCATCACTTCAGTTTTTATTCTCCAAAATCGTTTGATTCGCTTGCCTCGCTTCACTCTATTATTTATTTTTACATACATTATTTCGATTTCTGAAGAATGATTCAGCGTATTTTGTTATTAATCAAGGAAAAAAAATTTTTTTTTTTTTTTTTTTTTTCTTAACTAATCTATGATCAATTTTTTCTCGTAAATAATTTCAATGCTTAACTTAAGGGAAAAGGATTTCTAATCATCATCAGTAATTCGAATGAGTTGAAACGTTTCGAGGCAAATCACGTCATGTACGAGCGTACGTCTATGGTTTAAATCCTTAAAAGGTGGATTTCGGTTTAACGGTTGCGTATGCGCGGTTGCATCATTACATCAAGACATAAAGAAATTTCTTGATTCTTTATTGTTTTTTCATCTTCATCTTTTATAATCGCATTTTTTTTTAAAAACCTGGCAAAAAACCGATTGTACCGTACGACGACACGAGGTTCTAAATCGTTAAATGACCAACCTCCGTACAAATGTCACTTCCATAGATGAATATATTAAAACGAAAAAAAAAAAAAAGACAATACACTGGAAATAAAAAACAATTATTATTTTATTTAATTACTAGTCTGTATGTTATTTGTCAGGGTCGTAAACCGGCATCATCTTTGATCGGTTCTCGTAAAGCGAGGAACGAAGTAAATACAAAAACATACAAAAAAGTCATTCGATAGAAAATTAAATTTTTCGATTTGTTTTACAGATAGTGAAACACGGACGGATTTGTCAACTTCTGATATGTTAAATGATTTAAAAAAGACCGGATCCTGTACTGAAGCGCGTGCGGTGGTATGGACCATATGTTACTATTGCTATTTCAATATTTGAATTATTACAATCGCCAATGGAAAATAGCATCGGATATTCTTGTCTCTTTAATTAATGTTTCATTGTCTTGGCTGGAGAGAAGAAAAAAATAATTTCAGGTTAATTTAGGCGAATATGCCTAAATGGCATTGCATTCATACGAAATAAATAATTTTAAGATTATTTAATTAAATGAAATTATACTTCAGTTAAATGGAGGTATATATCATATAGAATTTTTTTCTTTTTTTTGGACAAATAATGGGCCCACTGTATTTTAACGATGAGTGAGAGTGCGATCAATTTTTTTTTCTTTTTTTGACTTGGAGCTTAAAATAATTGTTGTTGGATAAGTGAACTCTGAGCTTATGTCGAATCCTAGAAAAGGGGCTACGAGAGTTCCGAAAATATGATTTTGGCAATAGGGTCTTTTCAGGCATTTTATTTTTGATAGATTTTGGTGTAAAAATAAAGTATATCAATTGAAAAAATTATTTGTGTAATAAGAAGCATTAAAATTTTTTTTTCTGCATGCAAAAATTCAAAAATTTGTTAAAGTTGGGGGTTAATGATTGTACATCAAAAGGGTCGGAATAAGCGCGAAAGCGTTGGGACGCCATAAGTTAATTTCGTTCTGTCCGAAAAAAGTTTCCAAGAACGCGGTGGCTTGGTTTATAAACATTGAAAGCATCGCATTCTATGACAAATTTTCCGGCAGAACGATATTAACTTGTGACGTCACAACTCTTCCGCACTAATTCCGATTGTTTTGATTTACAATTTTTAACCCCTAATTTTAACGAATTTTTGCATGCAGAAAAAAATTTTTTAATACTCTTTATTACACAAATAATTTTTTTAATTCATGTACTTTATTTTTACACCAAAATTCTTAAAAAATAAAAATACCTGAAAATACCCTATTGTTTAACATCCTCCTGCCTTGTAAGAAAAATTAAGCATTTAAAATCCTTTTCCTCCTTTACGTAAGATTTTAGCCCCAAACTCGCCATAAAAGCAGTTATTTTGCTCTTTGCTTAAAAATTTACCATCCCCCTTGTCAGGAAAACTCATAATTTCCCAGACTTTTCCAATATTATGTATGTGATTCGGACCCGCAGCCAGGGGGAGGGGTTAGGGGGCAATGCCCCCACCCAGCCTGACTTGGTTCCTGGAGTAAATTGGCTAAATATGACAGGTATAAGGAATGAAGGCCTACTGCTCCGAACAAACCCAACTGCCCGAACGAAGAACGAAGAGCCGCGGGGGCTCTTCGTGGGCCCGATGTGATTATAACTGAGAAAAAAAACATCTTCGTTTACGTCTCAGACGTCCCTATAGCCCCAACGGCATGATGATGTTAATTTGCAGTAGTAGACCTAATAATTTTAAGTCTTAGACGTCAGATTTAAGATCAAAGCTCAAAATTTTTAGGTTTATGACTACAAATTAACATATCATGGCGTTGGGGCTATAGGGACGTCTTAGACGTAAAAAATAACGTTTTCTTAGAGGTTTTTTTTCTCAGTGAATATTTGAAATGCCAAAAACTAACATCCTGCAGCATATTTAACGTAAAAATTAGATTTTGTTAAAAGTCTCGCTGAATGTTCACAAGTTCCTGCGAGTTTACTGCATGTGAATCAGGCGTTTTAAAGAGCATTGTTAGAATTAAATAACATTTGAAGATGAACAAGGATTTTTTCCTGATTTGTTATGCCATTTGGAAGTTAGAGCTGCTACACGGTAAAAAATTATCTGTTAATATGTTAAAAACGGTCCACCAATTTTGTATGTTAATGGTAATCTGTTAAATTTTTAACAGATTCATATGTCAATTTAACAGATTTCAAATATGTCATTTTGTTTTTTATGCCATTGAATTTTTCGGCAAATTTCAGAATATTAATTTCTGAAAAAAATTTTTACAGAACTGCAGTATGTCTATAGATGTAAGTCGAACAGAAATTATCATTACTTTTTTTAATCGTTTGCTTTTATTTCTAAAAAATTCTTCCTCTGGTCTGAATTTTTACTATTTTTTCTTTTTTTGCTCTTCTGTCGTTGCTCTACTGTGCCTTCTAGTCCGTTTCTCCTTTTCCCAATTGGCACATTATCTAACCTAGTCTTCTTATCCACCGATTTCCTTCTTCTCTCGTAAGTTCTTCAGCCTATCTTTTACAACTATAACAATACCTCTCGAGAATGTAGTAACTAACCAATTCAGTTTTTCACTCTTGTACTCCGGTGTACACTTGAGTTTGCGACACGACTGTATTCCATCCTGTGTTCCTTGTATTCCATGAACTGCATAGAATATTCGATGTATTCCGGTGTACACTTTTATTTCTGGCAGGGGCAGGTGAAGAACTCCTCGGCTGCTGCTGACTTGTGCGACTGTTCGTTTTTTTTTTTAAACGAGGGTTCTTTGAACTTTCATTCTTTAAATTTAGATCTGTCGATCCACAAACTAAGCTTGAAAATTTGGCTAATTCAGAATTCTGCATGAACTTCTTCGAAAGAGAAGCAACCAGTAAAAATTTTTAGTTCTGCGATCGTTTTTATGAAAAATCGATACAGTATATGAGCTTCATCAAATGAGATACGAGTTTTATGCCCATTTTTATGACCCAGGCCTTTTCAGTAAGGCCTTTCATGCCGGTCCGCGAAATCCTTTCGACTTTTCTCCAGCAGTATTAATTTGAATTAGCATATACGACGGAACAAATTTTGCGGTTGCACTTGCAACCTTCAACAATTTTGTAAAGAGACGATTAAGGTGGCAAGTGCAACCACAAAATTTGATCCGCCGTGTATGTTAATCTTCGCTTATGTAAGATCCACACTGTCGTTGCCATTAGATTTATTTTTCTGCTGACAAAATTTTCCGATTTTTAGTAAGATGCTAGGCAAATTCTTTATCAGACCATCACCTGTTCCATTTGTTTCTTATTGCAACTGTAAAACATTCTTTATTTTCTAAAATTTTTAACAACCTCCACTTGGACCACTTTGAGTTTCCGTGCAAGTTCTTACCATGTACTAGCAGCAAAGTTCCTCAAGGTTTTCAGCTCGTTGATCCACCAAGACTAATCTCGATGGTTTCTTTTCCACTGCTTAAGTTTTCCAAACTTTCTCTTATCATTTTTCCTGCCACTCCGTTCGGAGCTTTTTGGCATCTACGAAAACCCGCCATTCGTTCCGATCCTGCGCAAGTTGTAAAATCTCTTTCCGTGTCATCAGAAATCCAAGTGGTTCTTCATCTGTAATCCTTCTCCAAATATTTTCAGACAGTCCTATTTTTCTAGTTCCGGGGATTCCACTTCAACGCCAAACGATCTGTAAGGTTGACTAATTCCTCGTAAATTGTTGAACCGACTGGATGATGAGGCACATACTTTCGGCACACGTATCTTATTTGCTTTGCTCGAGGTATACCTTTACAATTAGAACCCTTTCGCCAAATAACACGGTTCTGCTATAGTGTAATCGAAAGTCTCGCCCTCTTCGCCCTATGTTTTCGTCAATCAGTGAAAATGACACATGACGACCTTCAGCCTGGAATAAAATTAACTTTTAAAATATATAAATCTAAAGTTGGAAGTTTTCGAAATCTTGCAAAATTTGACTTAAAATATATTTAAAAAAAAAAAAATCTTTTAGCTCCTTTCAAAGACGAGAAAAAGATTAACTGATTTGTGTGATATGTTTTTTATTATAAAAATAAAAAAAAAAAAATAAATAAATAAAAAAACATGAAAAACATCAAAAAATAACACCATAATAGTCTCCGTTTCAAAATTATACATTATACGAAATTCTATGGAAACTTTAATCCTTTAAGAAGAATGGGAAAGGTCTTTTTTTTTCCTTAAATATCTCACGTGTTTATTATAAGGGCAGGGAAAAAAATTCTCTTTTTTTTCTTTCATTCTTTAATCATTCCTCATACGCTTAAACTGGTAGGGAAAAAAATATGAAAAAGAAACGCGTTATAATTTATATACGGATAAGATGAATGATGATGCCTTAAAAAAAGCTAATCACCTTTAACTTTTTTTTAAAATGATTCAGACTTCATCTGTCAAAAGACCCCGTTCATCCATAGATATCAAGACCAAAGGTCTATCTTTAAAAACTATGCCTTTTTCAAGCATATACATATTGGAAAAAAGTCCTAAAAGGTTTTTTTGATATTTTTTCAAAAGAAAAAAAAATGTTATTCCACCTCCACCTTCTTGCCCTCTCGTCATTTGAATAGCGTAACCGAGGCGAGGTGTTTTTTTTTTTTTTTTTTCTTTTTCTTTTTTTCGATAAATTAAAAATTCGAGAATAGACAAAAAAAAAAAAAAAAAAAAAAAAAAAAACCGCGGGAAATCAAAGACAAAAAAAAAAGTTAAAGCGAAGGTTTGACTTGACAGGCGATAAATGAGGCGGAAAAGGAGGCGTTTCGAACGGTAAGCACTAATTACCCAACAAGACGTACTTCCAAATTTCATATAAACTTAGATTACGATCAGGACACCTCCCAAATGTAAAAACACAAAAATCTTTACACTTCATTTAAAATTTTATTACCTTGAAAATGCGCTTCTTTTTTTCATTATTATTTTTTCCCCCCCTCCTCATTCTCAGTCATTTTGTTATTTTTTTTTTTTTTTTTTTTTTTTTTCCTTCGATGGAAAATGGCATCTTTCACCATATGCGAAATTTAAACAGGGCGTGCATACTTTCTAAATGTCATGGCTAAAAAAACGAAAAGAAAAAAAATACGGTATATAGAATCATTCAACAAGTATCCGAAACTTTCAAAATGGCGGATCCTATTTTTTTTGACGTTTAAAAATTTTTGATACCGGCTGAAGTATCCCCGCGAACAAAGGAAAAATCATTTTTACTCATTTTTTATTTTCGTTCAAAAAGAAATATTGTGAATATCTACAATACAGGACGTTTCTTAAAAAAAAAAAAAAAAAAAAAAAAAAAAGTTCATTTTTTTCTATTTAAATTTTTTTTGTTTAAAAAACGTGATTGCCTATTATCATTATTATTAATAACACAAAAGATTTAAAACTAAATTTTTAAAAAGTTCTTGGCAGAGCAGATTTTATCAATGAGCTGGAGTAGTTGTTCAATCAATATTGGAATTTTGTCATGTCATTTTCAAATACAGAATCGATGCAGTAACCCGATAGCCAAGTTATTTGCGTCGAAAAAAATTCATCATTTAATCCTTTGAATAACTTACTGTAGCGTTTGTGCGCGAAAATATTTTTTTTTGAAATTTTCAATAAGTAAAATTTCGTATTATCGAAAAAAAATGCGAAAATAATTGATTAATTTAAGATATGCACCTCTCGCTCTTGGCCATTCATTACACGCATGTGGAAGTTTTATTTTCAGTCATTTATTTACATGTTGAATCGACTGTTCTATGTTTCGAATAAAATTTGAACATTCATGATTTCTACCCACTTAATAATAATAATAATAATGATGGAAATAATAATGATTAAAATAATACCTTACCTGCATTGGAAAATTCGAAAGGGCATATCTTAATAATGAAAAATATGAAGGTTTTTTGCTGAAACCTGTTGAATTCTTTGCCAACCTGTACGTAACATATATCCGGTTAAAGGTAAAAAAAAAAAAAAGTCGAAATATAAAAATAATAACGAAGAAAAGAGAGAAATCGGTTTTCAAAAGTGGATTACCTTTTATTTTAGGCGCGCCTTCCATTGTATTTTACTCGGCAAGGAATGTATGCGTTAAATACGCACATTAGATCATTTTAATCGAGAAAAAAAATTGCTACTAAGAAATGTTATCCCGACAAAGTTCAAATAATAAATTCTCCAATACGTAAGTTTTAACCCTTTCTCGATGGAGCCTTTTTGGTGAAGCGCGAATTTGGGAGAATTTTTTGAAAAATTGCAGAGCCCCTTCAATAAAATAGGTAAATGCAAGCCGCCCTACTCTCATCTTTATCTTTAAGGGTGGAGGTTCAAATTTCATTGAGATCTGAAGTGGGAAAATTTTCTCAAAATTTTCAGAGACTTTTTGACAATTTTCCGGAATCATAAATTTGTGATATGCGTCACCTGCCTGTCTCTACGCCAAACGTACAGATAGGACGGTTGCCGCGGTACGGGTTCAAATGACAACATTATTCAAAGACCACCCAGCCATCCAAAAATCAAACGAAATTACTGAAAATGTTTTAAAAAAATAAACATTTTTGAAATATTGAAGTAAACACGGTCATGATATGTGTTTTTAATTTCTTTCGAATATAATTTGAATTTTTTAAAACAAATAGCTGGTGCGAAGAGATGACTGGTTTCGATTGAAAATATTAACGAAAAATAAATTTGCTTATACAGGCCGACGAAGACATTTTGTTAGATAAAATTAAAAAACACGATTATTATTGTTTTCCGATTACTCTGAATAGCGATTGGAAAATTCTTTGGTGTGAAAAAAAAAGGTTTGTAGCGATTGTAAAAGATACGAAATCAGAAATTGCCTTTATGATGACCGTGATGTAAAAAATATCGAAAAAGCTCCATTCAATTATTGAAAAGAACGCGGAACAAAGTCGAAAAGGTGTCCTTACTAATTTTTAATTGATATTGCTCGTTTAGGGTGCAAATTCACTATGGAATATTAGACCAACATGTTGGTACAACAAAATGGACCAACATGTTGTACTATCTACTACAATCTACATGTTGTACTGTCTACTACAATCGACTATTGCAGAATTTTTTTGGTACAACAAAATGGACCAACATGTTGTACCAACATTCCACACTAATTTTGGCGTAGGGGTGCAAATTCACTATGGAATGTTGAACCAACATGTTGTATAAATTTGTTGGGCCAACATGTTTGACAAACGAACGAATCGACTATTGCAGAATTTACTCTAGGGGTGCAAATTCACCATGGAAAGTTGGACCAACACGTTGGTACAACAAGTTGGACAAACATGTTACACCAACTTGTTGGAATGTTGGACGAAGTTGTTGTACCAACATGTTTGACAATCGACTATTGCAGAATTTACTCACACTCCGAAATTAGTGTGGAATGTTGGTCCAGCAAGTTAGTTCAACAAGTTGGTACAACATGTTGGTCCAATATTCCATAGTGAATTTGCACCCTTAGCTGAAAATCGGATTTACTCATAAAACACATAGGTAAAGCCTAAATTTAGAGTAGTGGAACTTCACAAAAAGTTTAAGTGAAAACTTAAACTCAGTTTTGACACCTGTGATTTCTTATTCATATGCAAATGGTCCTAATATTAGTCTATTACTATTGGACAATATATCCCATGAGAAAAGACATCTGATATCCATCTGATCTACTTCGGACATAAATCTGATATCAGTTGGTTGCTATGGTAACCGCTGACATCAGACTGATATCCAGATGAGATCAGATGGAGATCAGGTTTCTATTTCCTCCGAAAGAGATCAAATTTAGCTTACAGCGAGCATTTCTATATTTGGGGTCGTCCATAAATTACGTTAGCATTATTTCAGAAATTTTTGACCCTTCCCCCCTTTGTTAGCAAAGATTAGTATTCCGGGACCAATCCCCCAAATTATGTTAGATTTCGGTTTACCCTTTCCCCCCTTAATTTTTTAAATATTAAACATTAAAAAAATCTGAAATTCTTCAGAACTTAAATTTTTGCTAAGAAAAGGTTTTTTTTTTTTTTAACTTAGAGCAAATGCGCGGGTAAAATTGAAAGATGATTTTTTTATTTTATTTTATTTTATTTTAATGTGAGTATAAGGTTAAATAATTTAAAAAATTTTAAATATTTCCATTTTTGCACGTTTATTACATGAGAAAAATCTTAACGTTAGATATGTAACCCCCCCCCCCCCCCTCCGGTTAGCAGAAGTTAGCATTTTGAACACCCCCATCCCCCCTAACGTGCTAAAGTGTTTTATGGACGACCCCTTTATAAACGGGCTTCAAGTCCATGTTGTCTTTAAAAAGAGTGGCTCAATTGCCATTCCCGTTACACCTTACGATTAGAGAAGCTAAAGGGAAAGACGAAAACTCAGTCTTAGAGAATCCAGCTCTCTGATTGGCTGAAGATCGACGGTAGCCCCGAATACCTGGGTACAATGCTCACTTTCAATATAAATTTCACAAATTTGACAATATCTACGCTAGATTTTACTTCTAAAAGAAACGGTAAAAATGACTTAAATTTGTAGTCATAATCACAAAGCTTTAACAAAGTGGGAGTTGGTCCACTCTTTCCCTTCAGGCTCCCTAATTAGGGTGCAAATTCACTACGGAATGTTGGACCAACATGTTGGTACAACAAGTATCCAAGTAATTGGTTATACCAATTTTTTGGAATGTTGGACGAACTTGTTGCACCAACATGTTTGACAAGCGAACGAATCGACTATTGCAGAGTTTACTCCTACGCCAAAATTAGTGTGGAATGTTGGTCCAACATTCCACAGCGAATTTGCACCCTTACATCCCATCAAGAATTAAAGATGAATTTAAATATGTACCAATTAAGTCCATTTAAATCAGGAAATACTTAATTTGCAGATTTTTTAGAATAAAATTTTGGTCCAGTCAGTCTGTAAGTTTCAAAGTCTCCGATTTAATAATCGATCTATACGTTAATTGTCAACTTTTTTTATCGAAGTTTTTGAAGTAACTTTCTCTTAAAATTTTCAAGTCAAGTCAGTTCATCCCATTTGAAAATTTTCCTCACGATCCTTTTTCCCGTGTCCTTGTAAAGTCGATTTAGGCTAAAAGCTTGAAACATTAAAATTTTTTATCTTTAAATTCAAATAAAAATGACACTATTTTATAAAAGGAAGAGGGCCGAAAACACTGGGTTTTGGACCCCCTCTATTATCACGTAAGATTTTAGCGGACTCCCCGCCCCTTTTTTTCAACACCAATTTTAAATTGGAGTAATATTTTTCTTAAATCTGGGCTTATAGTTCATACTCATATCCCTGAAGATGGCTACCATTGGCACAAAATCTCATCAAAAAATAAATTATTATTTTTTAAAATATTTTGAAAAAAAATTTCAATTTTTCTACATTAGACATTCGAAAAACTCAGAACAAATGGAAATTCTTACGTAAGATTTGCCAAACTCTTCCAAGTAAGAATTCGTAAGAATTTCGAGTACCCCCTCTCCCCCCTTTTGGTCTTACGTAATACCTGAACGTTCCCTAAGACCTCGTATTCCAACTTTCCATTAAAAAGCTTAAATTGCCTTTTTAATTTCTAATACTTAGTTCCTTACTTAACGATATGATCATTATCATGGAAAATTTTATGACTTAAATCTTTTCGGTTCTGCTGCTGATTTCCAACTATTTGAATTTAAAACAGTAAAGTTTTCAGATCAGCAGACCATAATGTAAATAACGCATTAACAAGTAATCATAATTAAGAACAAATAGTAAAAAATAAAAAAATGAAGTATGCAAATCATTCATTACGTAGATCCCAAACGTTTTCCCGTTAATTAGACGGTTAATTTTTTTTTCTGGCGAAATATTTTTTTTAACTAAATTTTTTTTTCCTAGTTTCAAAGTCATGTTTCAACTTACCTCGAGCAAATTCCATATACATTTTTTTTCCTCCTCTCGAAAAAACGAATAAATCTTTCAAAAAATGTATTCGGTCGGTCAAACTTTTTTTTTTTTTTTGCATTCATCAGTCAAAATAGTCATTTTCACCTTGAAAACGTTATAGCAGCTTTTAAAAACCTTCATTTCTGCAACCGCCGATTTTAATATTCAAGAACGTGCTCCATTGTTATTTACCTCATAATTAATTAGCTCTCTTCATCAACACCTGGAAATAAAAAAAAGAAAGAAGAATCACAGTTAAATTAAAAAATTAAAACCGAATCCCGTATGTGATATATCGCTGGAAATCACATTATCCCCAATCCCGATAGTTTAAAGGAGAAGAATGCGAGGTACCACGGATACCATTTCCTAACATAAAAAGACATCCATCACACATCATCTTTTTTCCATTTACAAGAAAAAAAAAATTAAAACAAAAAAAAAAACAAAAAAAAAAAAAAAAAAAAACGAAATGGCGGCGTTATGAAAATTGTATTCATTAGTACTTGTCATATTTATAAAAATCAGATGGAATATTAATGAAAATTACCCAGACTTCGGGGCCTTAATTATGAATACACGGGAGCCCTGTGCCGAGGATTTAAATGAAATACAATTCGATCATGCTTCGGGGCTGTTATGTCAAAAAGACGACGGCCCCGAACCGAGGATAAATATGATTTGTTTGAAAAATTGAATAGATACCAAATAACGTCTGGTTTTTTTTGACTTATATTGAAATCTGTATGTGGTATTCTTTATTATTTTTCTTGAAATTCGAAGTCTTGAATGATTGATTGACTACTATTTTCAGTTAAGTGAAACATTTTTGTTTTCTACTAGATTCGGCCTCGGCAATTTTTCATACATATGTTGGTCTCGTTTGCGTCTCAGAAAACGCGGGAGGAGGGGAAAAATCTTCAAAAAAATGTATAAAAAAAAGTTAAGAAAAATATGCGTGAAATGCAGTTAAAATACTAGCAGAGGACAAAAACGTAAAAGGATTCCCCCCCTCCCCTTCCCCCTGAAAAAAAAAAATGTGTTTAATGTACGGACAATAGCATACGAGACTTCACACAAGTCATACTATTAATAAAACATATCAGACGTCAAAAAAATTCGAATACAATATTTCAAGAAGTTGTGTTTAAAGGATTGACTTCATTTTGTAATTCCGTAACCTTTTCTATTTGGTAAAAAATACAGAATGCGTCTACCCATCAAGAAAATATTTTTATAGGCATTTTGACTGGTTATATTTTTTCATGATTCACATGATCGACGGATGTTATTTACCTAAACGTAAAGATTAATTATCGAATAAAGCTAATCATGCCTGATTTTTCATAAAGAAATATTATTTAATATTTTGTTGGAACATTTATCTAAGGCCTTTATTTTTAGAGAATAAAGCTCTCGTTGACGTCTTATCATTTAAGATCTTTCTTCGTGTACGCGAAAAAAATGGTGTATGGAACGTATCGATGAATATCGGATTTCGAACGGGTTCCAAAAATATCCAAAAAATGACTCCAAAAATCGAATTCTGCCTGATGTAAAATTTGATAAGAGAAAGGGGCTGGAGAAACGGAATCTGTTTCTTGCGCCTTCCTCCTGGACCCGAAAGGGAAAACCGCGTGAAAATGATCGTGCCAAATGTGGAACGGGTACGAGTCGGTTTCTAGCAAAAGAGATTTAAGACTGCTTTCGGGAAAAATGTTTTTCTTTGATTATTTTTTCGTTTTCTTATTACTATTACTCCTTCAAAAAAAAAAATTTGAGCAATTCAGTACGGGCCATTCAAATATTACGTAACCAGGTTCAGGGGAAAGGGGGCCTGGCAAAATCTTATTTTTGCTTATAAGGGGAAAGAGGGGTTAGTAAATTCTTACGTAAGGCAGCGTTCAAGTATTACTTAAGACCGAAAGAGGGGGGGGGGGGGAAGTACTCGAAATTCCAACGATTTCTTACTTGGGAGAGGGGGGAGGTTTGGCAAATCTTACGTAAGAATTTCTAACTTATTGTTCAATAGCTTATTGTTCAATTTTTTTTTAATTTAAAAAAATTAAGTTGTTTTAATTTTTTTCGAATGCCTAAAGTAGAAAGACTGAAAAAAGAAATAAAAATTTATTTTTTGATGAGATATTGCGCCAACTGTAGCCATCTTCAGGGATATGAGTATGAACTATAAATATAGATTTAAGAAAAATATTACTCCAATTTAAAATTGGCGTTAAATAAAAGGGGAGGGAGAGGTCCGCGAAAATCTTACGTAATATCATAGGGGGGGGGGGTCCAAAAACCCAAAAAATGTCTTCCCTTGAACTTTCCGTTCGGGAACGTTCTTAAGTTCCGTTAGGGAACGTAGACTTTACACCGTAGGGAATGTTCAATACGTAAGAATTTTTTCGGGTTTTTGAACCGCCCCTATGATATTACATAAGATTTTTGCGGACCTCTCCCCCTCCCCCCCTCTTTTTTAACGCCAATTTTAAATTGGAGTAATATTTTTCTTAAATCAATATTTATAGTTCATACACATATCCCTGAAGATGGCTACAGTTGGCGCAATATCTCATCAAAAAATAAATTTATTTTTAATATTTTTTGAAAAAAATTTTCAACTTTTCTACTTTGGACATTCGAAAAAAAATTAAAACAACTTAATTTTTTTTAATTAAAAAAAATTTTGAACAATAAGTTGCAATGGAAATTCTTAGGTAAGATTTGACAAACTTCCCCAAGTAAGGAATCGTAAGAATTTCGAGTACCCCCTCCCCCCTTTTTGGTCTTACGTAATACTTGAACGCTCCCTAAGTGCAAAATAGTCTATTTTAAGGAGGGGGGGGTTGGAATTGAAATCTTATGCACTACAGAAGGGATTTTTCAAAAATGTATTTATAAGAGGGAGGAGGGGTTGAAAATTCCAAAAAATATGCTTATGTAATACTTAAGTGGCTTCATAGACCTAAACTAATTTGAATTTTCAACATTAGGGACCTGAGAAGTATTGTAAAAAAGAGCAGAGCTGAGCATTGAGCAAGTAAGGGAAAGTTCAAGTATTACGTAAGACTTTTTTTCAAGTTTTTGGACCTCCACCGTATTATATTACGTAAGATTATCGCGGACCCCACCCCACTTCTTTTACAGCCAATTTTAAATTGAAGTAATATTTTTCTTAAATCTATCTAGATCATACTCATATCCCTGAAGATGGCCACAATTGGCACAAAATCTCATCAAAAAATAAATTTTTATTTCTTAATATTTTTCGAAAAAAATTGTCAATCTTTCTACTTTAGACATTCGAAAAAAATTTAAAACTTCATTTTTTGTAATAAAAAAAAATGCTGAACAATAAGATTTAATGGAAATTCTTACGTAAGATTTAACAAACTTCCCCACGTAAGAAATCGTAAGAATTTCGAGTACCCCCTCCCCCCCTTTTTCGCGGTCTTACGTAATACTTGAACGCTCCCGATCTAGACAGTAAATTAATGCGATTGAGTCAATTGGTAATTCCCATTTGGTCAGTAAAAAAAATTTGTTTCCAAATCAATTTTTTTTCGGAGAAAATATAGCTCACTGTGAAGAGGGGAAAAAAGCTGAAAATCGTTTTCGTTATTAATTTTCAAGCTGAATGGACTGTAAAATCAAATTCTGATATTTTGAAAAATGAGAATGGACTCTTGAATTGATGAAATTAACAAAATTTTTTTCCGACTTTTCTTAATAAAAAATTTATAACGATTTCATTTTTTAAAATAAAACGTTCTAGCTTAGAAGCCATTCGGGCTACTCCCTCCCTCTTATCCATAGCTTTAAAAGAAGTGGAAACGACTAAAAATCCAGATCAGTTTTTAAAAATAGAGATCAATTGACCATTTACCTAATTTTATTGCTGGCCAAAAAATGATTTTTATTGGCCAGCAAATACTGACCAAAGCGATTTAAATACTGGTCAATTAAATGCCAGCCGATTTAAAACACATTATTTTAGTATTAATAATTTCAAATTTACTCAAATAACCGGGCCTTCAATCATAAAGTAAACTTGGCAACATCACATAAAAGAAAGAAAGAACATGAGACGATGTAAATTCATTCGATAAATGATCCACATGAAACAGCGTATATAATGTTATTTCTACAACAATAATTAATCATATTCAGATGTAAAATATTTGAATGTTCCAAGGTATACCTATTTTATTGATTATCATAGCTTATATTGAATAGAGCTCATGTTTAACGAGTACCCTAATTTTTTTTTTTCTTTTTCTTTTTTTTTCCCAATCCTAAAATTATTATTTGATTGTACTGGCTAAATTCAGCGTTAAAGACCTAATCTATGAAAGTTAAAAGGGATTAGCTTCGTTTTTATATGACAATTTATCGTAGGCGGGTCGTGGTAGCAGCTTAATGGGAACCATATTTTTTTTTGTAAGTAAAGCGCCTTTTTTTTCTCTCTTTTTTTCCCGAACACCCTGTCTCGTTGTAAAAACAATTATCCTAATGAAAATGTAATAATTAAAGCACAAGTAACACTCCCATTCGCTGAAACGCAATTGGTGGAAGTTAAGTTCTACACGCCCATGTAATAACTACTTGAGTGAAGTAACTGTCGGACAGACGGACACACAAGATCAAACATCTGACGCATTCGTTCTTACACGACTTCATATAAAAATTAACATATCTAGTACCTTTCGGCTTTTTCGATCGATTCATTAGCAACAAGCAATAAAGATATCGGGTTAAAATATTTCACGTTTTATTTTTTTATTTTATTTTATTCGATTTTTTTTTCCTTTTTCAAATGCAATATACCTGAACTTATTCCACGATGAATCTTAAGGCAAGATTCAAACTCCTTTTTTGTTTCTTTCTTCCTCGGGCTTGTAAAATACATTCGTGTGAAATTTTTAACTTGTTTTTCTGACTACGGAAACTACGGAAACGGCGAAACATTAGAGTTCAAATATCTGCATTTATTCTGATCCCTCTTAAAAGGTATACATTTATGCATGTAATGACGCGGTAAGTTGAGATTTAAATGATTGAATTAGAAAAAAAATGCGAAAAAATAAGTAGCTGTGACGATTAAAGCTTATTTCCTTGATTTTATATATAAATGCCTACCAAATAATATAACCTCATTTTTTGAAGGCGCAGAAATTTTTTAAAGTCACTTCCAAAAATACTGAACATCCGGTGCTTTAAAAAATAATATTTGATATAAAAAGGTTTAATTACAATTATGGGAAAAAAAGCATTACATCAAAAGATCTCATTTGGCCTTCTTTTATCTACAAAAAATTTCAAAAAAGCAAAAAAATTAAAATTTTTTTTTTTGGTTGGAAAATTTGCGACCATAATACTAACCTTCGGTTAACTGAAATGACTGAAAATTGTAGGCCATTAAAGATTAATTCTCACTCAAGACGAAAGAGCTTGAATAAAAATGATCGAAATTAGAGACCTTTGATTAGAAGAGACCCGACAGAACAAACGGGCGCGAAATTTTGGAGCCATACGATCATGAGCATTAGTTTTGCAAAAGACAGTTGAGTAAAAAAAAAAGTCCTGTCTCCACTGGCCAATTAATGGAAGGGTACAATTAATTGTACCACCGGAAATGCTGTATATTTTTTTACTTTTTTCTTCTGCTACCACTTTTTTTTATTGTTTTGATTATTTTTTCGAACAGTAAAAATAATGAAAACCGATGAAAACGAAAAAAAAAAAAAAAAAAAAAAGTGGCTGCAAAAGAATAAAGTAAAAAAATGTACAGCATTTCCCGTGGTACAATTAATTGTACCCTCCAATCAATTTTCCAATGGAGTCAGAGCAAAAGTGCTTCCAGAAAACAATTCAAAATATAAACAGACAGAAGAAAAAGGTCAATGCGCATGGTCATATGCCTTCAAAATTTCGCGCTCATTTTTTCTGTCGGGTCTCTTCTAATTAAGGGTATCTAATCAAAATTACCGGATTTTAATGTAAAAATGAGTAAAATTACAACTTTTTTCATAAAAGAGCCATATCTCAGTCATATTTTATACTCGTTAAATATTCAGAATGAGGTGTATGCAAAAACTTGTGAATCTATAAACGGTAATTTAAGGGGTCGTCCGGGGGTCGAAGGAGGTGTTACGCATTGTTACGGGCGGATGGGGGGGAGCTGGGCTTAGTGTATAATTTTAATATTAAAATTATTTCAGTTTTATTTCACTCTTTAAAAAATTATTTCCGGTTTACCTGTTTTTCAAAATAAAAAAAATAAAAAATTTTTTAAACTCGTAAAATCTGATTAAAATTTATCTAGAAAAAGAGATTTATTTTTGACTTCTGAAAACGAAATTTAAATATTTTTTAAAGCGGGGGGGGGGGGGGGGGCTTAGAACCCGTGTGACGTAATAATGAAAGGGGGGGGTTACAAATTGAGTTACGGATGTGATACAAGGGGGGGGGGTCAAAAAGTGGTGTATTTTGCGTTACGTAATACTTGGACGACCCCTAATACCATCACACAATCCTCGTGATACTATTATACCCCGTAATGGTATCAGATGGGACCTGTAATGCTATTGCTATTACAAAAATTTTTTTTTTTTGTATTTTCCCGCATCTGCAAAGGATTTTAATGGTCATTAGCGAACTCTTAAGATCAAATTACAAACAGGTCCTGCTCAACTTTGAAAAGGGTCAGCGCTGATATGCGGTCACAAAATCAAGGTATTTGCATACACCCCTTTCCTTTCATTTTTTAAACAATTAAAATATACCTGACCAAAATGACCTGTACGCTAGGCTGTCAGCTTAAAAAGTCAACTTTTGATTTTCGGTCGTGCCACCCTCTAATTTTGTTCCAGCATATAACAGATTTAACGAGATAAAATTTTAGCTCTTATGTTTAAAGGGGTCGCTCAAGGACCCCCTATTTTCGCCATATAGTTTACATTGAGCCAAGCATCACTAAACCTGTGCATGCTCTTGCCGTTCTTGAAAATAAACCAGCGCATTGTATTTTAGATATTTTGACCCGCTGAATTCAAATCTGCAACCGAGAAGTTTCTAGCTTTTGCCGTTTTCGACCAATTCAATAGCCAATTTGGGTTAAATGTGCGGTTTAGCTACATTTTAGCCAATAAATAAATAAGTTGAAAACAGTACAAGCTATAAAAATTTTGATTGCTGGTTGGATTGAATTTAGGGGGTCAAAATATTTCAAAGAAAATGTGCTGGTATATTTAGGAAAACGGGAAAAGCGTGATCTTGTTTAGTGGTGCTTGGCCGAGTGTAAATTATAAAAATATTAAAAATAAAAAAATTGGGGATCCTTGAGCGACCCCTTAAACACGACCGATCGATCTAAAATTTTAATTTGCTAAATCTGTTATGGAAAAGTTCAAATATTACGTAAGACATATTTTCCGGTTTTAAACCCTCTTCTCATTCTGAACGATAAGTTATAATGGAAATTCTTACGTAAGATTTGCCAAACTCCCCCTTCCCCAAAGTAAGAAATCGTAAGAATTTCGAGTACCCGCCTCCCTCCCCCCCTTTTCGCCTTACGTAATACTTAAACGCTCCCTATATACTGGAACAAAATCAGAGGGTGGCACGACCAAAAATCAAAAGTTGACTTTTTAAGCGACATCATACTGTACGCAGAAAACTGCATTGAAAATACTAAGATTTTACTAGTTGTCTTTCCAGTCCTGTAGTTTTTGTTAGACGTCAACACCTGGATCTCAGGCTGAAAGTTTTCCCGACAGAAAATTTGGTCTCTCGGAACCAAACGTAGGTCTATCAGGCAATACTTCGGGTACCTCAGAACGGAGCTTTCGTCTCAAAGATCAGAACTTCAGCCATTTCGAAGTCTCAGACCGAAACTGTCCCAGAACGTCACTCTTGCCTCCTAGATTAAAATCCAGGTCTGTCAGCCTCCGAAACGTCGATCTCAAACTGAAAACTAGTATTTGGCTTCAAAATCGAAGAATTGATTTTTCGGGTAATTCTACTCCTTCGCAAAAAAACCAAAAAAGAAACAAATATAACCAATCGACCAATTTTTCTCGGTCAACTAAACTTTGATTGGCAGTCACCGGCTTTTGTATTTTAAGTTAAAAACAATTAAATAATTCATAAAAATGATATTTTAAACATTGGCTGAAATATTATATAAAGTAAAACCATCGTCGCTTTGATTATTTCCAAGAAAACAGATTAGGCTTATAAACTTAAGGAAAAAAAAATAATCTCCGTCAATTAATTTTTCATCCTAAAAGTTTATTTGTTTAAAACCGAAGAGTGACAAATAATACTAATCATTTTTGTTTCTAAAATTTAAAACAAGCAAATAAACCATTTTTAAATAGCCGAAGAGAGATGAAGAAGAAGACAGTTATCTTTGTTTATCAAAACTTAATAACATCGTTTTTTATCAAAAGCACCTCCAAATATCATTTAACTGCCATGTTTTTCATAATTTTTTTTTCTTTTAATTGCACTTATTTAGAAGGAAATGAAATGACTTCGACGAGCCGGTTTTACGCCGTAATAATCTCTAAAATTTGATATCATGAGAAAAAAAAAATTGTAAAAGCAGGGGTGAAAAAAATATTTTTTTTTCCTGTCGAAAGGACAATTTACATTCGATTGGAAAAATTTGAATTTTTAATTTTGACTACTTTTTCTTTTGTTAAGACTCATCGAAAGGTTATATTTCACATAACGAAAAATCATATTTCAACCCTTTAATGCAAATATTTGTTAAAAAACGAAAATGAAAAAAGAAAAAAAAAGAAAAGATCTATCCCTCGTTAGCGTTGACATAAATTCGATTATGTTAATTAACCGATCGGATTTGCATCAAAATGCTCTTCGATAATAATTTAATAAAAAAGAAAATTTTTTCAGGAGGAAAAAATTAATGGATCGATATGATATGACCGATTAAATAAATTTTAATCGGTCGACTGTAGTAGGTGCCTATACTAAAAATCAAAGCTTAGTAAATGTGCTGAATCTGGAGCTGTTAGCCATCATTTATAACAGTGATTTGTTTTAGAAAAAAAAGAAAAAGAGTACAATAAAATCGATTTATATCTCTTTTACTTTTGATTAATTCCATATGCAAATTATCAATATTTGATATTCTTTTGTGTTATTGAAATGGGAAGTAAAAAAAAAAAATCGATTGAAATAAAATTTATGGCCTTCAATGACGTACACGATCTTTTTTGTAAAAAATCATGGAGCACGTGAAAAAAAAAATTTAGTACAGGCCTATTCTTTTCTTTAATTAAATCCTTTTATTTTGCCACACAAAACGAATCTTTTTTTTTACTGCAGTATGATGCACTGTATATAAATGCAATAACTTAGGCACGCCCAAAATCATATTTCGATGCAAACCGTTTCAAGTTTGACACAACATTTAATATATAAAACGTTAAAATTAACGGACTATTAAATATTGATAATAAAAAGAAATTTGGACACCTGAGAAAGCTTTTGAGGTCAAGCATCCAAAAAAAAAAAAAAAAAAAAAAAAAAAAAAAAAAAAAACACGGAAAAAAAAGAAAAGACCATTTGTTTTAAAAATCTGGATGAGTTAATATTTGGCGTCTCTGTAAACTTTTTATTTGAAATTTAAAAAATAAGAAAAAAAATTTTTTTTTTTTTTTCATTTTTTTGGATGTTTGCCTCGTTTTTAATTAACAAAATTTTAATTTTATTAGCGTAAGTTAAACAGAAGCGAGTCACATCATTTGAGATAAATATAAATAAACTGAGATTTTTTTTTATTTATTTTTTTAACTAAATCCTTTATACTCTCGATAATTTTTCATATTTCTCGCAATCCGAGTGCCAGAAAAATGCGGAACAATACCATTTCGATCAACTCAACAGTTATTCTTATATTAATAGACCGTTTTACCTCTCAACTAATTAAGATATTATAATTTTTCGAGGAATATCAATCGTGAAAGAAGGTAATATCTGATGGACGTAATTAACGTTAGGGATGAGATACGGAACAACTTTTTACGTAAGTGTTGAATGACGGTAAACCGTCATTTTTTACTTCCGTTTTCTTCGTTCATAACGTATAAAGTAAAGAGAAATCAGGATTTTTCAGCAGCCGTGAAAACGTATCTGAACTAATTATTTACATAAATTTCGTTTTTGTGCAAAAAAGCCATACGCATGAATATCCTGTTCATATTAACGGCCACAAGATATTTGTGTAAAAACAATATATTCCTGTAAAAATAATTCTATTTTTCTACAAACATTTGTTGTTGTCTGTTTATTTTTATTTTATTAGTATTATTATTATTTTAAGAAAAAAAAATACGGCAATGATCGGAACTATAATCGAATTGAATTATGGCAAAACTACGGAATTTAGTCAGCAAATACAAAAACGTGCTGTTTTGTTTGAAAATAAAATATGTCGGTACTCAAAAAAGGTTATTATGTGGCCTATGTTTGTCTCTTTAGAGAGGAAACAGGTTCAGATTGCGAAAGAGCCAAGTTGTAAGATGCAGAAAAGCAAATGATTGAGTACAGGGCCATTCTGAGATTTTCTTCGGAAGGGAGGAAGTAGGAGAAACATGTCGGCACCAATTTTATCAGTTACAACGGAGATGACCAGAAGTATGAGTACGTAAGAAATTTTAATAGGCATCCTTACATTGCATTAGAATCAAGTTTTAATTGGCAACTTAAGAAAAAAAAAAAAAAAAAAGGCACTAGGCTATTTTGGGTTTAGGCACGCAAAAACGGTGGTTCAGAAATTTCAAAAGCAAAAGCGTAAGCACGGATTTACAACCAAAAATACAATCTTACGGAAGCCCTGAAGGGTCAAAGCTATTTTGCCAGTTGTGTCGCTGTGTGTTCCGGAATTGAAATTCGTTTGTTTCGGAACAAACAATTTTAACGCTGTTAGTTCCGGAACTAGCAATTTTCTTTTCTGCAGTTCCGGCACTGGCAGAAAAAAATTGCTAGTTCAGGAACTGAAGAAAAGAAAATTGCTAGTTCCGAAACTGGCAAGAAGCCAATTGCCAGTTCCGGAACTAGCAATTTATAATTCAGCGCTGCCAGCTTCGACAAGCACTGTTAAGTTCAGACAAACACTATCAAGTTCAGACAAGCACTATCAGTTCCAAAACTGGCAAAAAAAAAAAAAAATGCTAGTTTTGGAACTAACAGCGTTAAAATCGTTTGTTACGGGACAAACAAATGTCAATTCCGGAACTAACAACGAAAAACTGGCAAATAGTTTTGACCCTTCAGGGCTTCCGTACAATCTCTCTAACGACATCGAATAATATTTTCATTTCTTATGTCTGCTGTTAAGCAGGAGGATCATTCGCGACACCACGATTAGCAACCTTTTTGGGGGATTTCACGATTATAAATTCTCTTAAAGGGCTTTATGCAAAAAGCCTGATTTTTTTGGCCGCATCTCAGCGCTGACTCTTACAAAGTTGAGCAGGACCTGTACGTAATCGTACCGTGGAGTTCGATAATGATCATTAGAATCCTGTAGGAATGTGGGGAAATAGCGGAAAAAAAAAATATATAAATAAAAAAAATAACAAATTTCCTTTGCAAAAATAATATTATACTTTTAGTATTATTACAAGTTTTGTGTGATACCATTATACAAGGTGTAATGATATCACAAGGATTGTGTGATAGTATTATATGGCCGGTCAAAGAATCACGTTTTTTGCATAAACCTCTTTCCGCAGGTCTTTCCCCTGTGAAAATATGAAATTGGATCGAGTTTGGATCAGTCGTAGGAAAACCAACGGGAACGTAATGCCTATTAATTAAGTGGACATCCAATATTCGAAATTTACCAAAACTGGATCATCACTAGATCAATATTGGATCAATTGACTTTTCCAATCCTGTATTTCCAATTTAAATTTTCGCCAGAGGTTAAAAAAAAAGAAATACAGTTCTTGCCGAAAAATTATAAAAAAAAAAAAAAAAAAAAAAAAAAAAGCATAAGTTCTCAACAAAAACGAGTCTATGACTGCGCCTTGGGTCAACAAGAAAATTGCATCCTACGAGGGGCAGGAGATTGTTATTCACCTATAATATAAACACAGGTGCCCCCTCTTGGTGAGAAAAATTTATTTACTCTAATAACCATCCATGACCTGCATCAAACCTATTAAGCCATGTTACGAATTATAGGTGCATTTAATGCTCAATATCACTTACATTACGATTAAAAATACCGTAACTTCACCGAACCAAAAAAAAAAAAAAAAAAAAATCTTCCTCAGGGTTATATTTCTTTTTTTATTTAATTTCACAGATTTTCGCAGTGCAAAAAAAAGTCGATCCCTAGCACCTCATACAAATCACACTGTGAAAAACCTTCCCTAATTTCGATAATGATACTCAATTCATCTGGGAGCATATTAATAACCGAAATAATCCCTTTAAAAAAAAATTTTGATTTATAAATCGATTATTTGGACTGAGTAATTGCATTCTACATTTACGGGAAAAAAGAAAACGTCCCGAAAGAAGTGGTACACGCTGTCCTGGTCTACTCCCATCTTTCCCTAATATCCCCAACAGTTTTTTTAATATATTCTTAAACACCAAGTTTTTTTGGCTTTTTTTTCAAAATTTAAAAATACATCTCTGATGACGTAATAATCATTTTTTTCGCTTTGACATTCCTCTTCATTTCATATTACAAAAAAAAAAAAAAAAAAAAAAAAAAAAAAAATTAGAAAAGTAAAACAAAGCATAATAAATATCAACTTTCCGGTCACAGCATGCGTCACTAGATTCACCCATATTTTTTTTTTTTTTTTTCTGTAAAATAATTCGTTTAAAAAAAATGCGAAAAAACTAGTTTTGCAAATGTGGCTTTGTAAGCCAAACGGTATTCGAGCAGCAACATCGTAAATATGATTTAAACCGATTCCAAAGTGAAACATTTGACATTCGATCATGTTTTTTTTTCTTTCAATCCATTTGATCGAATTAATTCCAAAAAATGGACAGTCATCGTTAAAAAAAAAAAAAAAAAAATGAAAATACCTTCCATTGCTTCCTAATCCAGATTCATTTCTCCGGAGGTGTTAAAAAAAATCGAAGATGTAAAACGGCTTCTATACCGCGAAGATCCTGCAAGGAAAAAAAAACAGGTATATTAATGTTTATGAAACGAGAATATATGAGACAGACAGTATTCCAGACAGTTGAAACGCATCAAGCATGTGTTTTACTTGCTACGGATGGAATCCAGTTTTCATGTGAATTAATCATTTTTTGCATATTGCATACAACAAAATTATATTTAGTATAAACATCGTACACAGAGATTGTGATCTTAATTATCAAGTCTAACGTTACTTTTCTATAAAAATTTACACGTAGGTTTTTGATTCATTTCTTGGGCTTAAAAAAAATAGATTTGCTTTAGGGTTTTAATGTGACGTTAATGTAAAAATTAGAAATTGTAATGGTGCGCAAACAGCGAACGAGAAACTTTTCTTTACATACTTTTTGTGAATTTATGGATTTATTTTTAAAAAAGATGTTAATTTCAATATTTGTCACACTTTTTTAAGTTCCGGAAAGATTTCGTTAATGATAATGTCATAAATTAAAAATGTAACGATATGAAACCGAAGAATTACTCGATATCTAGGGGTATTCGAGATGGATTACGGTTATCGGGGGGCAGTATTACAAAGTTTTGGAAGGATCGAGTATTTTTAATGAAAGGGCAACAGGCAAAATTTCCGAAATAGTTTACCGCTCCTTTTAAGCAAGTGGTCGGTTGTTTCAAGGAATCGCAGGCTAACTGATATTTCATACGATATATTTAAATCTCTAGATTTGTTTCTGTAGTAGCAATTTTTGAATAAATACGACATGGACTTAACTGTCACAATGGTTCTTTTAGTTAGGCGTTGGTTACATTGCACGAAAATTTTGTTTGAAACGTTTCAAAAATTTTTTCGCGAGGAGAGTGGTTACATTTGTTTCGAACAAGTTCGAAAATTTATGATGATGCTCGAAATTTTTGAAGATGCTTGACATTATTTTTGAGGCTGTATTATATTTTTTAAGTAAGGGGGGGGGGGATACATATATCAGCGGCCGAGTACCTTAATCAATTTAAGTCAATTTTTGCCTGCACACGGTAGGAAAAAAGGGCTGTGAAAAAAGTTGAAAAAAAAATTAACGAAAAAAATGATGTTATTATAGTTTTATTTTTAAAAATAATTGACAAATCTGAAAGAAAAATTTTAAATACATGTGATGAGACTGTAATACACTGTAACATTTTCTTTTAAAATTAATTTTTTCTTTTTCAACTTTTTTTTTTTCAGTCTTTTTTTCCTACCTTGTGTAAGAAAAAATGGACTTATATTGATAAAGGAACTCGGCCGCTGATATAATGTATTGCCCCATGGAACTTAAAAAATATAATAGAGCCCAAAAAATAACATCAAAAATCTTCAAAAATTTCGAACATCATCGAAAATTCTCGAACATGTTCGTTCGAAAATAAATGTAACCACTTTTCTCGCGAAAAATTTTTCGAAACGTTTCGAACAAAAATTTTCGCGCAACGTAACCAACGCCTTAGTGTAGTTAATAGGGTGTCCCTTATTTTGCTAATTTTCGAATTTGATGTCGGGCCAGGTGGAATCTCGTTCTCTATGGGGCCCTAATAAACCCTGAATTTTTTCAGATTTTTTACTAAACGGGAAGGCGTGCCGACTTGAGCTTTAAGTTCGAAAATTCCTTGAAGAAAAAAAAAAGTCGACAATTTTTTTTTCGCGGAAAGACGTCGTTTCCTATCGAGAATTTTGCGTAGATCACGAATCTGAAGTCCGTTTTTTTTATATCTGGTTTGGCTTTTGAGTTAGAGGCCAAAATATGAGCAAAATCTTAGAACTTAGTGCGTTTTGTCACTTAACCAGGTTTTCTTGCCACATTTTCTCCTTTAACTCAAAGGCCAAACGAGAAATAAAAAAACGGACTTCAGATTCGCGATCTACGCAAAATTCCCGATAGGAAACGATGTCTTTCCGCGAAAAAAAAAATTGTCGACTTCTTTTCTCTTATGGGAATTTTCGAACTTAAAGCTCAAGTCGGCTCGCCTTCCCGTTCAGTAAAAAATCTGAAAAAATTCAGGGTGTAGGGCTCCATAGAGAACGAGATTCCACCCGGCCTGACATCAAATTCGAAAATTCGCAAAATAAGGGACACCCTAGTAGTTAATGCACAAAACCTCCAAATTAAAACTGATTTAGGATCCCGAATTTTCGGCGAATCGCATTTTTTGTGATCTTTGATTTCAAAAAAAATGGCTAAACAGTAGATGAAATATAACTGCAGCTTTAAAAATTTAAGGTCCGGTTATAATAGGTCTTAACCTATTATAACCATAACCTTAACTTCAACCTCTAATAAAACCAATATGAAAAAAATGAATTAAATTTGTTAAAATACTATTTAATAATTTGTAAGATATCGTGAAGCAGAGATACCCTCTAAGGCGTCAGAAGCAGATATTCCCTTTATTCCTCTAAGGGAATAAAAGGGAATCGAAGGGATAAGAAGGGAATCGAATTTATTCACAAGGTGCCCAGTCTGCCGTCCCAAGCGGCATTGTCCTATCTCCATTTTTAGAAAAAATGGAGATTGTTTGTTTTATTTTGCAATGATGTAAACAATACATGCTTTACAAAAACAAAACAAATGAATTCAATTTCGCAGAAAAATGGAGATAGAACAATATCGCTTGGGACGGACGCTGTATATGGAAGCAAGTTGAAAATTGGAAATCTGCTTTAGTATGGTGATCTAGAAAATTGATTTTAATAACTAATTAATGGTATCTGAAAATTTTTGGGTCGAATTTCCAGGGATCCGAATCCGATGCCGATTTCATATTATTTATTTAACTCCTGATTCCGATTCCGATTCCGATTCCAGCACCGACACCCAATGCTGGTCCCGACGGCACCAAGCATCGATTATATGCAATGCCACATCTGATTCCCAATTTAGTGGAAAAAAAAATCATAGAGCCATTCTAAACGATTTTTAAAATCAGGGATCCGATTCCAGTCGATGCCGGCTAAATATATACATCGGGTCGATGCTAATTCCGATGCCAGCACTAACAATTTCGCAGTGCCGATGCCGATGCTAGCATAAGCAAAATTTTCAAGCTTCGGACCCCTGCTAATTTCACCCCTTATTTTTCCAAAAACGAAAAAACATTTATTGAAAAATCTTAAAACTCAAATTTGACCTAATAGTTCTGAAAGATATATATTTAGTAATAATTCATTTATGTTTACTAGGTCACCATCAAAGCAGAATTTCAATTTTCGAGCTGGTTCTTACATCGGGCAGCTCAGTGGATGGAATAAGGGCTTATCTGCTATTGACGTCATCATAAATATTCTGTAAGTTAAAAAAAGGAGTTAGCCCAATTCAATCAAATGGTAAAAAAAAACTACTTATAACTACAAAGCTTCTTTCTCTAATCAATTTTCCGAACGACCCCCGTGAAAATCCTATCTTAGAGAAAAATTGCCATTCTGTCAAAAAACACAAAGAAAATCTCAAGCGAATTCTCCAAAATTTAGAATCATGGAATTTTCTATATCCACTTCTCCATGCTTTTCATTAATTACCACAATTACGTATTCTCTGCAATAATATTTTCGAAATTCTAAAAATAGACATCGATACATATCAAATATACCACGTGTGATTTTTTTTTTACTCAACACTGACAATCCTTTTGGAGTATTAAGACCTTTCGGTTTTTTCCGCAGCCCTAAATTAAGCACGCAAAGGTTTCGAATATAAAAAATTATTGACGCTATTATTTCTTTTTTACATTTTTTTAAAGTGTATAAAGAGTCGCTTAGGTTACATTTTAAAAAAAGTATAAAAAAAAGAAAAGAAAAAAAATCCATTAGCTCTTATTATAAATTCAAAAGTGAATTACCCTACGACATATAAACTTGAGATTTTTACCCTTTTTCTGTGATGTATGATTTGTTTTTTTAATCGGGTGACAAGTGGAACCGCTTTACATGTTTAACTTACCTACGATCGGTATTGCATTATCAATCATTTAAAAAAATAAAATAAAAATTTATTTTTGATGGATCGATGAGATTTTACACACTCGAATAGGCTTCCAGTTTGTTGCATTTAAAAAATTAGGGACGAATAAGTTATATGCTGTTTTATAGAATTCGCAATAAAGTTAAAAAAAAAAAAAAAAAAAAAAACGGATTTTCGCAGATTTTAAAAAGGAATATTCGAAATCGGTATACGCGGTACTTTTCTGCGCTTAAAAAAATGGGCACAATAAACGAAAGAGAGAAAATAAAAACAGCAACCAGACGTTTATTACTTTTTTTCGTTATTTTTTGTTCTTCACGAAAAAAATTAGGCTCCAATATGTCTGCTTCGAAGGTTAAAAAAAAAAAAAAAAAAAAGAGTTTAAAATCTAAAAGAAGAATGGTTACCCAGGATTTTTAATTTATTTCAAAAATTGTAAAAATTTTATTGCTGTTTTTAAAAAATAAAATTGCCAGCCGTCATGCATTTAGAAATGGAAAAAATGGGATATAGCGTATTGTCAAAGGAAGTGAACCTGACAGGGACGTATAACCTTGAAAATTTTATTTCTGATTTCTCCCAGGGCGGGAAGGAATTTTTTTTTTTTTGCATTTTTGCTTTATTTCAAAATTTGCGACTGTTCTTTTCCCCCGCCAGTGGCGAAACTAAAACTAAAAGTACGGTCTGTAGGATGCAAGAATCAATCATAAATTTCCCAAAATCCCAATCTTTTCAATTAAATTTTTAACTTTTGAAAGATTCTTACTTTCGCGGTCAGTTTTGAAAATAATAGCTACGCCACTGCCTCTCGTGGTTTTTAGGATGAGTAAAGAAGCTTGTTTACAAAGATCGATAAATATGTTTATTGGGAAAAAAAACCTGAAAAGAGTCGAAAAACCTATCATCATCCATATAACAACACAATTCATTTGCCATGGTCAATAAGCTTCAATAATTAACAAGAAGCATGAAAACTTTACAGCTTCGCAGTCTAATGGTTTTCACGTAATCCGGAGTAAAAAAATAAAAATAAAAAATAAAAAATAAAAAAACTTTACCGACCATGATTTTAATGGCGAAGAACGAAAATCGAAATCACATCGATTCGCATTGTTAAAAAGTAATGACAATTTATTTTTAAAAGCGTTTAATTGAGATCTTTTTAAATAAAAAGTGTAATGATTGAAGAAAACAACTGGTCCTGATTTTTAGACTAACATTTCTTAAGGAATATTAAATGGGAAAAAAAATCGATTGGGTGTTATTCTTTTTGAAAAAAAATTTCCTTAAAATATCTTTTTTACTTTGAAAAAAACATTTTCTGTTTTTTCTCCGATATTGTAAAAATCGGAACTAGGGAAAGAGCTTTCCGATTTGTCGAACTAACTTAGCTCATTTTACAGCAAAAAAAAAACAGCCCTATTTTTTTTCCTATTTTGTTAGGGTTGAGGACCAAAAAAATTGATTGGACAGCCTTCTATATTTAGCTTATAGAGCTTATGTCGGTTCGATAAGCTGCAGGGTACAGAATCCTGAATTTTGCGGAAATCTTTCGTGAAAATTGAGGGGTTACTCACTCGTACGCAGTAGCCCAAGAGTGATTCAAAGCAATTCAAGAGCTAGTGTACACGATAATTGAAGAGTGAGCAACGCCTTGTGAAAACTTAAACATTATCATTTTAATTTTCACAGAAAATCGAATATTTAAATAATTTAAGAAATTAAAAAAATTTTAAACTACTGTATTTTTCATATATCTCGCTTCGGATATTTTGCCAACTGTTTTTAAGCAGGACTGCGGTGCCGTTTAGATTTTAAACGGAATAGGAATCGCTATCGGAATCGATCGGTTCAAAAGCTAATTGGAATCGGAATCGGAACCCTCAAATTTTTTTCAAGGAGTCGGAATCGGAATCAAAATCAGAATCTGGCTCAAAAATTGGTCGAAAACGGAATCTTAATCGGCATCGGAATCGGCATCGGCATCGAAAAATAATTTTGATTCAAAGTGAGCTGAAAAGTACTAATAAAAGCTTTTTACAAACGATTAGTACAGTTCTAGAAATATCGGAATCAGAATCGGAATCGGCACCACTGAAATATTTTCTAACTGGAATCAGAATCGGAAACTTAAATTTTTTAATTTTCCAACAAACCGAAAACTGCTTTAAGGCAGGGGGGTGTGATTCTCTCAGTTGGGTTTTATCGGTATATAGATCAAAAGAGGGAACCGGGAAATATTTGTTCTCGAGTCGGAATCGGAATCGGAATCGGCCCAAAAAATTCTATGATTTTTTTTTACTAAAATCGGAATCGGAGGCTGCATTGGGTGTAGTCGATGCCGGAATCGGATATAACTGATTCCGGCATCGGATATAGCCGATGCTTGGTAAAATTGGCATCGGCATCGGCGGTCGGTGCCGGAATCGGAATCGGGAGGTAAATAAATAATATGGAATCGGTACCGGCATCGGCACCGGCGTTGGATTCCGATCCCTGCACTAAAGTATTTATAATTTATAAATGTGGCTCAGATCTTGCCAAACTCACAATACTCGGAGTAAGCTTTTTTGTTACCGGCACTTTGGGAACGCGAAAGTATACTCTAAGCAAACTTGATTTGGGGAATTTGACCCCCCCTCCCTACAACTTAAAATAAGATTTTTGAAAACCACTCTTTCTTTATTACGTAAAATTTCAGTCCCGAACCCCGGTCACGTAAGAATTTACCAATCCCCTCTCACTCTCTTGTAAGTAATAGTATAATTTTCTCAGACTCCCCCCCCCCCCCAATATGCTTACGTAATGCTTCAATGACCCCTATATTATGATTCACCAATCATCTTTTCTTGTCAAGTAGAAAAAATCCAATCCCACACTAGATAAGTTCATAATCTTCCCTCTAAAAAAAACGCCACAAGTTTTGAAATAAAGGATAAACGTAAATAACATTTTTGTTGAAAATAGCGTAAACTAAAAAAAAAAAAAAATGATATGACTGGAAGTATTGTTATTGGCTGATAGTTAAAAATGATTTTGTTGCGATTATGTTAAATATGCAGGGAGATTTTCATTTTAAAACGCAGACGTCGCTTTTGTTTATAGCTGGTCGATTTTCGTCCTAGACCGATTCCAAGGTTTGTATTAAATTTTACGACTACTTTAAATAAAATTTTCTGTTCTTTTTTTTTATTATTATTTAATGTTTTCAACCGTTTTTGTTATTTTACCCGAGTTCCGTATATTAGGCATGCAAAATTTTTCGCTGGATGCTTTTTTTTTCTCGACTAGACGATCTTTCCCCCTTCCTTTTTTTCGCCAGACTACTTTCGATCTCAAGGTCATTTGTGACGTAACTTTTTTTAGCGCGAACATTTTTTTCATTTATTCTTCGAATAAGAAGATAAGGGTTAAAGCTCACCTGCTGGAAAAACATCACAATAATCCAACGAAAAGGACAATATTTTTCTAATGAATTCATTTTTCCAGGAACGTTTTTCCGGGTCGACGTGAATGGTGCGGAAAACAAATCTTCTTGGCTCGTTTTAATTATCTGCAAAAAATAAATTCAAAGTCATGAAAAAGCTAAACAGCTTCTAAACAATTTTTTTTTTGTTTCTGCTAAGATTCAGTGCTCACATTAAAAAAGTCCTGCGAGTGAAATTGTCTCATCCCTTTACTCTTTTTTTCCGCACAAAAAAAAGACTTGCAATTAGTACCGCAACCGCTTTTTCCCGATAAAGTTTATGAAACCATTTTTTTCCCTTCATTTTTTGGGGACTTTTTTTTATCTCCTGAAAGGAAAACAGGTCTTGACAGATCGTTGCGGTGAAGATGTTTCCAACTTCGAAACAATTCCTAAGAATTTGCATACTGCTGTCAGCAGCCGGTACAATTTCGCTTGGCGGCATGTTTCTTTCGCTTCTTTTTCATTTTAACAAAAATTTGTAGAGCTGTAAAGAGAAAAAAAATCGATTCGTATTTTTTTTTTTCTAAATTGATGTAATTTTACAAGAATAAAATTAAAAATTAGGGTGAAAACGATACGAATGCTTTTCGTGAGAAAAAAAAAGCGTCTTAAAGGAAATGAAAAGGAAACGAAAATCACCGCTCTGTTTTATTTTACATATTTGTGTAAAATGAGATATAGATTACTGTCAAAAACAGTTGACAAACACGCCCTTACCTTGTACACATTTAATTAATTTAAGCGTTCGAAACAATTTACTATTTTTTGTAAAATCAAAGGTAAAAAATTTATTAATTTTTTGTTTTTAGAAAAAAAAAATATATATTTATATTTTTCATCTTCTTTTCCTTTTCCTTTTTAACGACTTTCTTTTTCGTGTTTGCATTAACGTAAAAAAAAAAATGACTACCGTTTAAATGATACTTCTTAACATTCTTCCATTTTTTTTCCTTTATAATCTGCGGTTTTATCCACCCTTTCATTTTTTTTATGAAAAGTGTTTTACATATTTTTGTTAGTAAAAAAGAAAATAATGGATGTTTGGTGTTTATCGATTTTTAAAGTTTTTTTCTTATCTTTCTCTTAACGACTAGTTGATTTGAACCTTTTTAAAGACCTATATAAACTTTTTTTTAAAGTTTTAGTTGAACGATTTTCCTATAAGGCCAAATTGAACGTTTTTGTAAAAATTAGAAACACAGGGGTTTGTAAGGGTGCTGATTAAGTATTTGATGTTACAAATTTAAATGAACAAAGAAGTAAAAAATCTAAATGAAGGGTCACATGGAAGGAGGTAGTACAAAAAACGCAATTGTTTACATTTTTATGTTATGGCAGCCTACTTTTGCTTTTTCCAATTAACTACTATCTCCTTCTTCCATCCGACCCTTCAAATTATGTTCGACATAATTTCGAGAAAATCCCATAAGCTAAACATGATAAGTGCTCATATGTACGCTGAACATAGGACTGCTCACTACTTAAGCAGGTATGAACTTGTCACAAGATTTTGGCAAACAGTCAAAAGCGGACTAACTCCAATCATATTTAAAATGGAGATACGTCAGTTGAACTCCGGCGCATGGACTTAGAATTATAAAGAATTTAATTCAACATTAATCATTTTTTTTTTTTTTTTAGGAAAAAGATTATTTACATTATAAGGAAAGTATATTCAGTAATTTAAATTTTTTTTGAAAGGCATTAAATTTGAAAGTTCATGCATGGGTGGAATTCAGAGGTTCATAAAAAACATTTTGGGCAAAAAAAAAAAAAAAAAAAAAAAACTCGATTGGAAAACATATAAGAATAAGCTCAAATATAAATATAGAAAAAGGAAAGTTCATTATTGAATAAATGTGGCTGAGGTCTTAAAAACGTCAACCTTTTGGGGACGGGTGTATCAAAATTGATACACTATGCTTCTGATGCAAAATCAATGCTTTAGCAAGTTAGTATCGACTCAGATGGGATTGCATGTGTTAAAAAAACTCCACCATTAAATTTTTGGTCAAAAAAATGATTCCTAAGTTTAGCTTATGGGAGCAGCTTTTAAAAATTTCTCTTATAAATTAATGGAATTAAAAATATATTCGCAATATTATTGTGAATAATAACTTGAAATATAATGTAACATGGTTTAAATTAAAGGTAACAAGCAGCCATGTTTAGCTGGTGAAGATTTTTCCTCCCATGCTTAGCTTATGGAGATATGATACATTCAATTTTCAAGACGTATTATAAAATAAACGTTGCTAAACAGTCCATAAGCTAAGCAAGGAAGTCATTTAATGGTTCTGGCACTTAAACAATAAGTTTAAACTTTTTTGCGGTTCATTTTATTATTGTTTAAAAATATTTATTAATATGTTACAAAAAAAAACATTTTTTTCATAAGCTAAACATAGACCAATAAAAATTTTTTTTGACAATGCCAATGACCTTTTCGGACGTTTGTGTATCAAAATATTATCAAAAGCACATGAACATTATTGCCGCCCCTGTGATGTCATCAGGGAAATAGGCTTTCGACTGCAATGGGTTAAGAATTTATGGAAAGACTAAAAAGGGGCTACTACGCTTAAAAACACTGAGAACCTTAACTTTTCTTATCCCCTATTGTTATTTTGTCCTTTATTGTTATCTTATCCCCTATTGTTACATTAAAAGAGTACAGCGTCCTCGCTGTACTTTCAAAACAAATGAGACCTTATCATTTTTAAATAGTCCTCCTGCCTCGGCAGATTATACACCCCGTATTATTTTTGCGCATACCTTGTTTTCACTCTGTTATACATCGATTAATTGACACATATGTGCACGCGTCTTTTAGGATAGGTACGAAGTGGGAGTTGGCGCTTACAAAGCTGTGAAATTCAAATTACCTAACTTTTCCCATTTAGAACCTTTCCTAAAGGACCTATACATATGCATCGAGCGTCTATACAGATCGAACGAATTTTTTACATTTTACATTTTCCATGATCCTAATAATAAAACAAATCGAATACTATTTCTAAATAAATTTTTCTCAATTTTTTTTAGAATACCGGTCGTTAAAATTTAAAAAATTCACTTCATTTAAATCTCAATCTACACAAAACGTTTTGTGTGTGATAAAAAAAAAAAAAAAAACAGGAAAGCGGAAACATATCCCCGTCGAAAAGGATTGATTGATTATAAGAGAAATCCGATCTTTTCTTTACTCCTTTCCGAATCTTAGGAAAAAAAAAAAATGAAAAATTCGAATTCCCATGTCATAAAAAATTATAATTACTGTACAAGTTTTTAATCGTTTGTTAAACAAGAAGGGATAAAAAAATCTGATTCCCGTGTAATTCGCCGTAAGAGAGTCGACATTTAAAGGGGAGAATCCTGGAGAATTCTTATTTCTAAGTTGACGCGACAATCGAAATGAAATCAAACAGGGGGAGTCCCTTTCCTACGAATCATCAACAATCATTTATATAATTATACACACTTATATGAATTTATTGTATTGTTGGTGTTTCTGACTTTTTTTAAATCCAAAAATGACTGATCGAATTTTTATTTTTTTAAGGGTTAAAAAAATGTTCGGTGTGAAATTCAATTCTTTGAATTTAAAAAAATGATTAATGATGATTTTTCTTTTTTTTTTTTTTTTTTTTTCGTTTTTTTTCTTTCGTTCCCGCATCTTCGAATTTTTATGAAGTGTTGAAATTTGTTTTATATATGTTTCTTTTTTTTTTTTCAAAATTATTATTCCTTTTGCAGCCGGACTATTAAACGTCCCAAGAATATGAGTAGGTGGCCAAACTAAAACACCGCCACTGTGGCCAAAAAAAAAAAAAAAAGAGCATAATCCTATAAGTTTCTGTACGCCTAGGGGCACGTTTCGCATGCCAACGAACAGTGTAATATAAACGGCTATCTATCATCCAAAGTACGACCCGACACTTGAGTCCGAGGTATGCTAAGTATTTATTTATATAGCAATGATACCTTTTAGCTTTCAGGACTTCCTCGACTCGTGTAATCGACGGTTTTGGCTTCCTTTAAAACCAGTAGGTTTGATTTTGTTAGCCTGAAACCAAGAAAACAAGAAAAAATTAATTAAATAATTGAAAAAAAAAATAATAATGTAATATAAATTAAAAAGGCGATAACGCGTCGAATGAGTTTCGGACTTCAGAATTAAGTAGACGAAAAAAAAGTCAAATAAAAAGAATGAATTAAGGAATAAAAAGAGATAAATAGCATTACATTCCGTAAAATATTCTGGCAGGCTCATTTAGTTTTTCAAATTGTTAAAATTTTATATTTTACGTACTTGATGTAATTAAGGTTTCTTTTTTTTCGACTGATAAAAAAAAAGTTTTAAAAAATTAAATTTATACGATAAGTGTAAATGACAGAAATATTCATGATGGGAAATCTTTTCAATCGCATTATTTAAAAGTTTTTAAATTCTGATGAACAACTTATATATTTTTTTTCTCTTCCGTTCTATTTTGTATTAGCAAAACTTAATACACAGGTATATCTGTAACCCTCTAAAGAAAGAGGCATAAGATAGTTGACCATCCTGGGATGGAGGTAGATATGTCAGGAATCAGGTCCAATGCTAATTCAGTTTAAAATCCGACTTTATGTTATACCTACGGAAGCCCAGAAGGGTCACCCCAAATATCAGTTTCTGGCTGTCAGTTCCGGAACTGACAGTGCCTGTTCCGGAACAAACAATTTTCCCTTTGAAAGATGTCAGTTCCGGAACTGACAGTGCTTGTTCCGGAACTGACTGTCAGTTCCAAAAACCAAAACATTGAACTGTACATATGAAAAAAAAGTTCTGTTCTGGGATATGGGTTTCGGAAATAGGCTCCCGTCTGCAAAAGGGTTGAAAAGGGATCTCGTAGTTACGAAAGTGCCATGGAATATATATTAAGGCCTGTTCGACCTGTAGTTTTCTCATGGAAGACTTACATACTAAAATATTTAAATGTCACTTATTCTTTCCTTTTGTTTCTTTGTCCTCACTAAGGTTGTTATTACTTGCAAAATCAAATTCCTATTTATTTATTTTCTAATTTGATAACTGCAGATAATAAACACAACGAGGATCTAAGGCAATGCACCCAAATTACAAATCTCGCGCCTTTTTTGTACAATTGAAATATGAAAAAAAAAAAAATAAAAAAATTTAGCTTCTTATAAAAATTTCTATCGAAAAGGTAGTAAATTTGAGTTCAGTCAGTTCTTTGCCCTATCAAGCATATTTATTTACTTTTTTTTCTCTTTTCAGGAGAATAATATATAATATGAGCGGATGAATGAGCTGCCTTGATAGGAGAAAAAAAAATCATTTTTCAATAAAACAATCGATAAAAATGGTTACATTGTCTGTCAAAAATGGCATTCTACGGTACGTGACATCCGGATACATATTTAATATATTTTATACATTCTTTCAAAAATAATCATTCATTTACAATAGAAACAGGATATATCATTTCAATTTTTTAAACCTTAAAAAAAAAAAAAATCATAAAAATCCGCTTATTTATTTCCATGAAAATTCATATCCATCTAAATATCTTTGCTATTTAATAATATCTAAATGCAAAGCGATATTTCCAGAAAAAAGTAATCGAGTGAATTGTTTGCTTCACTTTAAAAAAAAGACATTAATATTCACATGAAATTCCTATTCCAACTATCCGACAAAATATAGTCAACATCACATGCTATTTTTGGAAGCAAATTTTCAATGCAAATGTTGACACCATGTCTAGTTTGTTAATTGCTTTTTCCTTTCTAGATTTAAGAAAGTTTAATTATAATGAAGCTTACCTTTTATTTCTTTTTTTAAAAAAAATATTTCAAACTTTACGCGGGTTAAATAGTTATTTTTTTAAAATTAATGACACATGTCGCCATCTCTCGTGTTTGCGACGATCTAATATATGATTCAAGTTTACAATTCATCCGAGGATAGCGCAACCGGTCGGGTTTTTCCTATCGCAAATATGAAAAAAAAAAAATTGAATATAATTATTTTTGAAGACTAAACACTAATAGACGTACTATTAATTAACGCGTATGATTTTATTCTTAAATTGCTACATTTATTCCTTGAGGCGTAAACCTGACAACTTCCTTATTTTCCTACCTTCCGATTTTTCTTTTTTTTTTAAATTATGCTTTTAAATTCATTAATAATTAGCATTTATACTTCATATTTTCCATTATTCGAAATTCGATTCATTGTTATTATTACAGCGAATAAGAAAAAAAATCAAAGATCATTTTGAAAAACTTTATGTTGGTAAGTTTCATAGGCTTACCAGTATACTTCTTTAAATGTCAAAAAAAAAAAAAAAAAAAATAGCCGAAAATAAATTAAAAGCTTAATTTACGATTAATTCGCGCATTTTACATTTCTACTGCTATTCCTATTTATATGTCCTTCCATTGTATATACAATTTTGGAAAACCACCTTGCAATCACGTATTATAATCCCGTAAATTTTCTGAAAAATATAACGAGATTGGATAAAATTTGATCGCGGATTGAATTCTATTCGGAACTATTCCGAAATATTCCAAACGGGCAACCCTTTTTAATAAAATTTTAAAATTTCTTAGAGTTTTTTTCGTTGTATACTATGCTCCTTTTAAATTTGTTCAACAATGAATCATTATTAAATTGATCCTGGGATCGGAATGGTCACTCGTTCCGTCTAGCGGCATCGTGATCGATGAAGTTAAGCAGCATTGAGCACGGCCAGTTAGTGGATGGGTGACCACCGACACTCCCTCCCTCTAGCAGGGATTGTAGGAACTACTAATACAGTCATCTTAACCTCATTGTACAAGTAGTTCCTATAAAAACAGAGTTAAAAGTCTGAATAAGACAATAAAAAAAAACTTGATACAGAGCTACGGATGCTTCTACTTTTAATATATTTAAATCAGCATTTATCTTCTCAAAAGCTAATTTTTTCAATGTTAGTTGCAAGAACTCTTCATCTACATTTTTCATTTCAATATTATTGACACAAAAAGTAATACCGTAGCAGGGGGCTGCTTTTTAGTCCGGGGGATAACTTTTGAAACTTTTATTTTTTTAAAAATACTTGCAAACGGCTAAGATTTTTTTCAAAAACTAAACTTATTCTAAATTATTGATTATTTTCGAGTGTTATGTTCAAGCCTAGTTGCCTAAATTTATTTTAATACGAAAAAAAAAGAAAAAAAAAAAGAATTAAGAAATCCCGCAACCTAAAGTACTAAGATGCATTCTGCTGCATCCAGCGGTCAAGTGAGTTTTCCTCACTTTACCATGTATAGTCCCTTAAAAAATCACCCTAATTTCACTCAAAATTAAACTATTAAAAGCCAAATAAAATTGAAAAGAAAAAAAAAATTACAATCAATGGGGTAACTTTTTACGAATATTTCAATGGTGATATCCTATGAATGCTAAATTCACAACGAATTGACAACGTTTCCAAGGTTTTGATTACGTTTTTACTACGTTCACTAACTTTTTTTAATAAACACCAACAGTCATTAATAGAACTTCTAAAAAAATACAAATTGTTTTATTAAGACATTCCCCGTTTACAGAAACTAATAATTTGTCATATCCTCTTCGATTATTAAAGATATTCGGGTATAAACATGATTGTAAAAAGTTACCCCATTTTTGTTAGAACGACACCTTTTGCATAATCGAGTATTTATTCGTGTTAGAACAAGTACAGATATTATAACAGGGTATCGTAAAAAATTTTATGTCAAAATCAACATAAGTAGGTCCACATAATTCTTATGTTGTTTTTGTTTTTGTTTATGTTTACTTTTTTGGGAAAAACAACAGAAAAAATTTATGTGGACCGTTCAGAACATATTTACATAATTTTTTTACTGTGCACTCTTGATGTCTGTATAAACAGATTTTAATTTGGTTTTAAATTTTATATTTGTTTCGTGGAAAAACCATCAAAAGTGTACAAAGTAGCCTCCTGCTACGGTAATGCCTTCCTTAATTTGGTCATTAACGTCCTTGATGTAGTTTGATTATAATCCTTGTATCTACAGTATGCATTAAACAATTTTTTGGCATCTTTTTCACTGATATGATATCATAGAAATGAACAACAACGTTTCGAAGATTGAATCCGTGATTGCCTGTATTCTTTTCTAAATTTGAAATGCCCACATTTTCTCGACTAATTTAAGAGAATTACTGGAGTTGACTTACTTATAAAATAGAAATAACTGAATGAATCTTATTTGACCTTTTTTACTACCTCAAAATTTGTCTTCGACTAAAAATAACCAAGATTTGTCTTCGAATAAAACGACTAAAAATGGCGTTTAAAGCGCTTACTGCAGGTATCTTATGACTGCATTAGAACGCTCTTGAGAGGTGTCTTCTTGTTTGTAATGAAATTATTTTAGATCCTTTAAATTAATTTCAACAAAAATAATGGCACCATTGATGAATATTGCAAGAGTGAATCAGTCCATAAGTCAATTCTTTTTCTCTGTGATCAATGTGCATCGAAATTTTTCAATAGTCATTTTTCAATGGTAATTTTTTAATGGTTTTATTTTCCTTAGACATTATTTTCCCCATTTAGTTGAGATATTTTTTAACGGCAAAAACTTTAAGAATAATATTCAATATTTTCAAGTTTTTTTCCATAAAAAATCATACAATAATGTGCAAATTAATTGCATCATTTCGCATGTTTCATATAAATTGACACTTCTGAAACGAGTTCATTTAAATTTGCAATAACCTTAAATATTAATAATGCAAAAGAAGCGCCCCAACAGGTCAAATTCAAGCAACCGAAAACGAAAACTAATAAAAATGGAAAGTTCTTTGTTTTTGCATTACAGCAAATTCGCTATATCAAAAATTTATAAGTTTTAAGACAGCTCGTTATACTGTATAATCAAGAATCATTAAATAAAACCGCAATATATAAGTTTATGTAACTTAAAAAAAATATTTAAAAAAAATAATAATAATTATAAATTATAAAGCTGAAATAATATTTTCTTCCCCATATGCAAACATTCGATTTAAAAAAACTAGGGCGATTAAAGTTACTTAATTTAAATTTATTTAAAATTAAATTCGAGTTCAATCGAATAGGCTTAACTAATTTTCTACCTATGAATTAAAATAAATTAAACTTTTCACAAAATATTTTTCGCTTTTTTGAATACTTGATTCCGAATTTTAATTTTAATTTCTTAGAATACGTAATTGCTTTAAACATTTTTAAATATGAAAATTTGTGATAAAATTTGTATATTTTACCTGATGCGAGTGCAAACACCTCAAAACCTTACGTAATGGCAGCTCGAACAGAAAACGACCGTTAGGAATCAAAGGTCGAGTACCTTTTTAGGTGAACGAACGTTTCTTTTCTCCGTCAGGTCGAAAACTATTTCTTTCAAAAATTTCATTTCTTACCTGAAAGAGAGGAAAGAAGCATAAAATTAATAAGTGAATTTTTTTTTCTTTTAATTTTTCCCAGAGTACCGTGCCTATTTTTATTTTTATCACACATTGTCCTAGAAATAATATTCATATTACCCAAATCATCCGAAAATATTTATAGAATTCCCAAATTAGTAGTATTTGCGTAAAGCGTTTTAATAATTTTTTCTGATTAGGCATAAAGCGAGGCTAGGTCACTGACTGAATCGACGTAACAATGTTGACATGATCCCATTATCTTTTAAGTTATTCACGCACAAAAAAAGTTCTCACATGGTGAAAATTGCCAAGCTGTCGGTAAACGTGAATAAAAAAATGAAATTAAAAATAAATGCGACAGGATAATTACTTTTAATAAGATAATTTAATCGATTTTATAGTTTCCTTATTGTTGTATTCGCACGAGATTTGTAATCGTAAAATCCATTGTTATCGAATTTCCCGTATCCGGCATTTGATCAAATACTTCGTAGATTCTACCGATTACTTGACGCTGTAGCACAATTTTTGATCGCTATGTGATCGAAACGTGGTTACTTTACAACTGAAAGGATAATGATTTCTAAGGATCTTGTTAGGTACGGTACAATTTTTCTTCCTTTTCTCATGTGAAAGACCAAATTATATAGGAGATGCCTTATCACCATAATGTGCTGCAGAACGAAAATCTACAACTTTAAGCCTATTTATTTTTCAGTGTGGTTTTTATTTTTATGCCGCCTTCTTTTGACCCCCCCCCCCCCCCCTTCTCCAGCAAGACTAATTTCAATACATCGTCTTATGGAAAGCAATATTACGGTCGAATCTCCCTCCCCTCTCCTAATCCTATGAACAATCGCAGAAGTGTACAATTCAACAATTCAAAAAATAAAACTATGTCACAACATAAATTCTGTCCTTGTTCTGTGTAAATCCCAAGCCATTTTTTCCTATCTACATTTTTTTTTTTTTTTTTTCAAAATGGAGATCGTTCGTTTTATCTTCGAATAATGTAAACTATACATGTTTACAAATGCAAAACAAATAAACGCCACCCGGAGAGGGGGGGGGGGATACTTTTTAGCAAAATTCCGCTAACCGAAACCACGTTGCGTAAGATACACTTCTTATGGAAAAACGGGGGGTCGGGGACCGACCTAGGACGACGACTCTAAAACATAAAAATTTGCCAGATTTTAAGTAAAACTGCTTTATTTGTTTAAACACTTAATAATTTTGGTTGGATAGAGGTATTTATCGAATTGAACTTAAGATGGAAATCAAAAGTTTTGAGGAAATGAAAGATTTATGACCAATTTCATAAAAAACTGCATCCATGACACATGAAAATTAAGGTACAAAGGTTAACGAGTTAGGTAAACGAACCGTTAATTTAAAAAATCAGTATCGAAGGTACGAGCTTTACCGATACTTTCGGTAAACCTTTGCAAAAGTCGCGGTTTTGCAAATGTTGAATTTTGCAAAAATGAGAGTTTTGCTGTTTTTTCGACTAGAAAAAAAAAATTTGGTTTAGAGTGCAAATTCACTTTGGAATGTTGAACCAACATGTTGGTACAACAAATTGGACCAACACGTCGTACCAACTTGTTGGACCAACATTCCACACTAATTTTGGCGTAGGAGTAAATTCTGCGATAGTCGATTCCTTTGCTTTTTAAACATGTTCGTACAACAAGTGCGTCCAACATTCTAACAAGTTGGTATAACATGTTCGTCCAACTTGTACCAACATGTTGGTCCAACATTCCATAGCGAATTTGCACCCTTAAAGAATTGAGAGAAATCAGAATAAGTGAGACGCCTTGACTTGAGGCCCAGTGGTGGTATGCTCCTATCTCAAAAACTTATACCAAAATTCATGGGTATTTTTTTTTTTTTTTTAGTTTTTTTTTCCTATTTTTTTCGGAGTATCATGTCTATTTTTATTTTCATTACACATTGTCCTAGAAATAATATTCATATTACCCAAATCATTCGAAAATATATAGTACTCCATACATTAAATAATAATTTGCATATATATAGATACAATTTTTTTTTTTTTTACATCCTCATGGCATTATGGTTAGGTGAGTCTACCATTTGGGATTTCTGATAAGTCGTGGGAGTTCTATTCAAACGCTAAAAATAAGGCTTTCTGGACCTGGTCAATATTTTCTCGCGCCTATCAAATAATGTCTTTAGAAAAACGTCTTACACCTTAAGTAATGTAATTTTCCCATAAGAATGCCTTTTCAGACCCCACCTCCCCCTCCCTTCATAGTAAGCAAAACTAGGCTTTCTCTTATGGAGAATGTTAGTGTCAGCATTTAAAAGACCCCTTCCTTCACCGTTAAGTGCTTATGTAACTCTACTTGTATGATCCCTAAGCTGCTGTAAAAGATTAAAAATAAGTAATTATATGCAACAGGTTAAAAATGAATGAAAGAAAATAAAAGCAAACACTGGTATTATGTCCTGAAAAACGTTAACCAATTCAAAGAAGCTAAAAATAGGGTTGTTAGTTTTCAGAACCTTTTTTTAAGACGAATAAGGCTCTTGGCAACTGCCACCATGCTTTCCTCTTCTCCTAATACACTAAATCATATATTTTACCTCTGAGGATTTTTTTCCCTCTACTGCTACATGCACTTCATTTTCTTGTCACTTTGATTAAAGTAAATTGGCTTTTGAAAATTAAATTAATAACAGCTTCTTTGTAATGTTTTTTTCCACACTCACCTAAGCTTAAAGGTCTGCCTTTGTTGCTGCACCCCTAGGCAGTTGCCTATTTAGCTTAGCGGAAAATCCGGCTTTGGAAGTCTTAGTTTCCAATTACAGTCTAAACGGTTTTTAATAGCGACAGTAAGCGGATTCAATTCAGAACCTTGAACAGAATCAATATTCGAAGGGAATAGGAAATTAAATTACGAGAAACGAATCTCTTCATGTTTGACAAGATTTAAATAATAAAAAAAAAAATGCATTTATAAATGAAATAAAATAAAATAAAAAATTCAAAAATTGTCTAGGGTCTGTCGACCATCTATGGCTACCCACCCAGCTATGGTCACCTTTACACATTTTTTTGGATTTTCAAGATAAATTGCAATTTGTATTAAGAATTATCATAACTGATACATACAAGATTATGTTTAAGGTATTTTCAACGTAATATATCCCATTTTTAACAATTTAAAACGATAAAAAATAAAAATTAGTGAAATTCCGTGATTTGTTTACCTCGCCATTTTTTGTTTTTGTTTACAAAATAACAGTGTTAAAAATGATGTCTTTTTTAATTAATTTCTGTTAAATCGTTAATGTAACCCTGAATATTTATGAAAAATTGTACGAAGAAATTGGAGTAGCATCTAATTCTGAGTAAAAAAAGTCAAGTTACTGTGATAAAAAGTGAATTATTTTAAATTGTGTCCATAGTTGGGTTTGTTTGTATAACCATAGTTGGGGATGTCCGTAGCTGGGCCAAATCGGTCAATATTTCGAAAAAAATTAAAAAATAGGGTTAAAACAGTTATGAGTAACGGATTTCAGTTATTTTATTAAAGACTAATTCCTGGAGATTACTATTCTATTACTTTCCACCCCGTGTACCACTCGCAGATTTAAAAAATAAAAGTTAAAAACGAAAAAATCCTTAAGGTAGCCATAGGTGGTCGATCGACCCTACATGATATGGAAACTTTTTAATCTTTGAGAAATTTTCAATTTTAGAAATCGGGATTTTATTCTCAACGACCCTTTTCATTTTCCTCAGATGAATTTTCCATCTTCATTTACCGAAAATAAGTGCTTACATGACCACTGACCAAAAAAAAAAAAAAAAAAAATTAAATGATTTTAATGAATTTTTAAAAATAATTTAGGACAAGCGAAAAGAGAATTGGAATTCAGTTTTGTTTTGGGCCTTTTTATTTTCAAAACTTGCATTTAAGAAAAATCGTATCTTATTTAATCAGTAGAGCAAATTGGTTGAATCGGTGAAATTTCAGGGGGCATACTGAATCAGTAGGGCATACTGATGAAAAAAGATCCGAATTACCATCTGGATTTTTCCACGCAATCGACCGCTAGTCCATACATCAAACGTCTTAATTCTGTCCAAAAGGAAAGAAAATAAAATTTCCCAGGATTGATTTAGAACCCGAACCTGATACCCTCGGCGAGGACTTCGCCCTTGGACCCTTTTTCCTTTGGATTACAGTTTATTTGTAAGCTACATTTTTATTACATTTTACTTACACCCCCGCCAGTGTTTTTAGTACATATTCGGTCACTTTCAATTTCAAAAAACTTTAAAGAAAATAAGTTGAAAAAAATTTTTTCGGTACTTTAAACAGGTTCTGAACGCTGAAAAAATAGTTTCTAAATTACCATTTAAAAAATAAAAAATAAACAAAAAATTAAATTAAATTAAAATAATTATTCGGGGTTCTGAAATTACCCAAACGCCGAATAAAATTATAATAAAAAAATTAAAACCCCCCAAAAAAAGTAATCTACGAATAAGATTTACAAACCAAGAAAAACGTCACCCAGCAATTTTGCAATTTTTTTTTTTTTTATTATGGTAATCTGGAGAATAATTCAATTCGAAATGGATTTAAAAAAAAAAAAAAAAAAAAAAAAAAAAAAAAAAAAAAAACAATTAGCCAATCATATCCAGTTATTCTGAACTTAACCTGATAAACAGCGCGTTTATTATAAATTCGTTTTCAAGAGTTTTATTCTCTTTTTTTAAATTCTCCTACGGAAAGTCAACAAATGTAAAATTAATATGTAAATGCTTAAAACGGTACTCAATAGTCGATACAAAAAATGTTAAAACATGCTTGTACTATCCGCTGTATGTTTTACAGGTAAATCATATGACAACCTGTTGCTATGCATTCCCATGGGCGAATTTTTTTTGAAAAGAAAAGTGAACAAAAAAATAAAAACAATCGTTACAATTCCAATTTTTTTCTTAGCAGAACAATATTTTCTTCCAAGCAAAAATTAAATCTATCGAAAAAAATTAGTGTGGTCTTTTATATAATAAAGTTTTAAGCGTTAATTTGAAGGTTGGATATTTACGGGAAATTTTAAGTGCTACGCCGATGAAAAACATCCTTTAAAACATCTCAGAATAACTAATAAGACAGATTGTTTTCAAGTCTGAATATGGTTGACTTTATGCTTTAAGTTAAAAAAAAAAAAGATTCATTCATATTTTCGATGAAAAAAAAAAAAAAAAGACCTCGCTCTTCAAAACTTTGTGTGTCAAATAAGTCTAGCCGGTTTAAGATTCGTTTTTATTTCGATATGTCTCGGTTAAGCAAGGTAAAATTTTATCTTTTAATTTTCCGACGAAAAAAAAAAAGCTCTAGAGTTTGTTATGTAGGTTAATCCGCTTTTTTGGACTATATTATTATATAGAGCATAAGAGATTCCGGATTATCATAAAAATAACTTTCATACATGATTTTATACGGCTTAACATTGATTAATATTAACTTATATTCCACGAAGAAAATACGATACCACAAAATGAAAACACGTGGAGTTTTGATTACAGTTATTCAACAATCGGGAAATCGATTTTCACATGTTGTTTCGGATGTGATGAATAAACGTTAGGAAGAAATTTCTAAGGTGACTGTCCTCACAATTTTAAGAGTGTTACGGCACAAAAAATTAAAATGTACATTTAAATCCATATTTATTCTTTAAAGGCTAATTTCGGTTATTTTGCAAAAGCAATTCGACTCTCCGGTTGTTGGTTTGGAAAAAAAAGCAGGTCATTTTTTTTCTTTTTTAATTTAGACAAACAGGGTGTCTACTGATTCATGAAAACGGGAATAGAGGGCATTTAAAGGGTATTTTAGGTCCATGTTCTAAAAAAATATATAAGGTCCAAAAGAAGCAACTTCCGCTAGGATTTTTAAGAGGCTGTAACAACTCCCTATGCCAATATGTCATTCGAAGCCCAAAATTATTAGTTGCAGTCCCCGTTTGGCATGGACAATTACTTTAATTTGCAAAAATTGAGGAAGCTTTATAAAAATATAAGAAAAGAACCCATTTCAAGCTACATGTATAAAAATACAGGACAATGATAAGATTGCTTAAGAATTGCTAGCAGGGCAGTAGACACCCGGTAAACCGAAACATGAGATGCAAAAAGTGCAATTTCACGATCATTTCTGTTATGATTACTATATCCCTTAGGCTAAAAATGGGTCATTAGCAAAAAATCAGTCAATAGACTATTTATTCGTGAAACAGTGTATTACCATATGAGGTATCTCCATACCTCATATGGTGGCGTACTACAGGCCGTAAACAGTTGAGGCCTGCAAGCCACCTCCGTGCCTGATCTGTAAGATATTTTTTATCACGACGGCGGAAAATGAACTTTTTTGTTTTTCAAGCGCCACCTTGAATTTTCCTCCCGGAATAGTGAACAAGTGTTTGAACAGTAGTTTGACAGAGTCCAAATATATGGAGTATGCAAGCTAAAGCATATTAACAAAAGCACACTTTTTCGATGTACTGCCCAAATTCAGATTCCAACAAAATTCAGTGAAAACACTAACGACTCAAAACCAAAAAATTAAAGTGATGTGACCCTTAGTAAATATTTTCAAAATCATTATTTATACACGTAGCGAAATGATTTTTGTTGTTATTTTATTAAGCTAAACATAAAAAACAAGGCAACCACTGCCGGATATCCCGCCCCCTTCCCCCAACTGAGATAATTTTACATTAGATCGAATATGATTTTCTTGAAAAATCCATTTTCGACTAGATAAAAGTTCCACTTTTTAAACACATTTTAGGCTTTGCCCCCCCCCCCTCCCCCCTCCAAAGAAAATTCTGGATCCACCTGTGATCGCAAAAAATTCAATTTCACAGTGAAAATTTTTCTAAGACAAAAGATGAAGTTTTGTCAATTAAGCCTCGTACATTTCGTTTAAACAAGAAACATTTGCAAAAGTTTTGACTCTTGATACAGCCATTTTTCATTTAAGTTAGAATTTTTATTTGAGGCCGATAACTAAAATTTCTGAAGTAAAAGCCCACTATTCACATATGGGCGGATCTAGGGGGAAAGTGCTAGCCCCTCTTCCCCCCAGGAAGCAGAATAGCCCCCCCCCCCTAGAAAAAAATTCTAGATCCGCCCATGACTATTCAGGAATTTTTCTGAAAAAATATGTTGGAGAGAACCATGAAAGTCTGCTGAGAAAGTTAACTCGTCAGACTCAACACCACGATTCTTTCTTTGAAACGCTTATGTATCATTGAGCTCAAGCGCTCACAAAAATTAAATAAAACTACTGAAACAAAATGACTTATAGCGTCAGGCAGAAAAAGCTTGAGATAATTTCTGAAGTCTTAATTAAACAATTAGTTGAAGACAATGGGTTTCAAGACGAAAGATTTCAAGCGTCTGAACTTGTTAGGCAATTTGACTAGGAACTGGTCAATTGGTCTGATCTTTTCAGGAGGTTCTACAGGTGAATTTGAGACTCTTACTTGATCGATCTCCTGCAACTTAAACATTGGGGAAACTTTTTTTTTTTTTTTAAGTAGTTTTTTCCGCCTACAGAAATTTAATTACAATCAAATAGTTTTTTTTTAAATTATGGGAATATTCCTCTTAAGAGGAGGCTTCAGATATTTATTTAAATATACCAAAATAAATTTCCATGGCTTAGAACTTTTTTTTGGAGACACAAATTAGAAATCTGGCTTCGTAGCGAACTTCATAGTGATACTGGCATCTTTCCTTCAAAATTTCAGATTCTCAGGTTGTAAAGAAAGTCCGGAAAACGCTTTGGAAAATATATTCCCGACATTTATTTTTGAAAACGTTTTCCGGAGTTTCTTTACAACCTGAGAATCTGAAATTTTGAAAGAAAGATGCCAGTATGAATATAAAGTTTGCTACGAAGCCAGATTTTTAATTTGTATCTCCAAAAAAAGTTTTAGGCCAGGGAAATTTATATTATTTTGGTATATTTAAATAAATATCTGAAGCCTTCTCTTAACATTCTCCACAACTTTTGTGACGTGAAAATTCGCTTTTACCATTAATTAAAATGTTTTCAAAAACTCTTTACAAAAATGATCTTCAAGAATTGTAAACATGCTATAATATTTTGTTTATAAATATCGGACTTTTTTTTGAGAAAATCTCACAAAAAACACATTAAATTATAAAGCGATTAAAATTTCATGTCACAAAAGTTGTGGAGAATGATAAGAGGAATTTAAAAAAATTAATTCGATTCCAACTAAATTTTTGTAGGCGGACAAACCTTCTTCAAAAAATAGACAAAAGTTTCGCCTATGTTTAAGTTGCAGGAGAACGATCAACAAAGAATCTCAAATTCATCGGTAGAACATCCTTAAAGTCAATCCTAGTCGCAAAATACAACTATTACTCCAAGACTGGATGCCTTTCCCTATCATTCGGTAAGAAATTGTCCCAGGATATGTCTTAAGGTAAAAAATTATGACGACGTAATTGAGACGTTTCAACTGGACTGAAACGGGTGAATCTAATTTGCCTAATAACAGGCTCGTTGCGGGCCCATTGCGAGCCCGTTAAAAAAGTCTATTTTGCCTAATAAAAAAAAAAAAAAAAAAAAAAAAAAAAAAAACATTGTGCGCCCGTTCCAAGCCACCTAAAAACATCAATATTTCAAACTAGCAAGACCCCAAAAAGAAAGCTCTCGTCCTAAACAACCGTTAAGAAAGAAAAAATTCCAAAAAATCATCCCCCGGGGGAAGAAAAAATATTTTTTTTAATTTTCCAATACCCGAGTGAGATATGGCCTACGAACCCCTGTTGAGACTAAAAAATTTTAGCGAGTTCGACCGGGAAATGAAAGCTTTCGTCCTAAACGACCGTGGAGAAAGAAAAAATTCCTAAAAAAAAATCCCCCGGGGGAAGAAAATAATTTTTTTTTTTTTAATTTTCCAATACCCGAATCAGATATGGCCTACGAGCCCCTGTTTGGACTAAAAAATTTTAGGTATGATTTTTTAGGAATTTTACTTTTTAAAGGGTTGTTTAGGACGAGAGCTTTCATTTTCCGGTCGAACTCGCTAAAATTTTTTAGTCACAACAGGGGCTCATAGGCCATATCTGACTGGGGTAGTAGAAAATTAAAAAAAAAAAATTATTTTCTTCCCCCGGGGGATGATTTTTTCGGAATTTTTTCTTTTTAAAGGGTTGTTTAGGACGAGAGCTTTCATTTTCCGGTCGGACTCGCTAAAAGTTTTTAGTTCCAACAGGGGCTCGTAGGCCATATCTCACTCGGGTATTGGAAAATTAAAAAAAATATATATGTTCTTCCCCCGGGGGATGACTTTTCGAAATTTTTTCTTTCTGAACGGTTGTTTATGACGAGAGCTTTCTTTTTGGGGTCGTGCTGGTTTGAAATATTGATGTTTTTAGGTGGCTTGGAACGGGCGCACAATTTTTTTTTTTTTTTTTATTAGGCAAAATAGACTTTTTTAACGGGCTCGCAACGGGCCCGTTATTAGGCAAATTAGATACACCCGACTGAAACTGTTGCTTCGGGCTAAAAAAGAATATATATCGCTACATATTATGAGCTTAATGTGATGATATCAGCCTCATGAAGGGTTAACATAGTACCGAATAAAAAATAATAACTTAAAGAAATTATTTATGAAGTAAGCCATTAATTACCTTTAAAAGAATCCGAGATCATTTACGAAGTTAGCAACCATCTTCCTGAGTGACATAATTTGTTCTAAAACAGATTCTGCAGCACTGGTTCACAGCTCCCATTGCATGACATTCTGAATTTAAAAAAAAAAAAAAAAAAAAGTTACTCTGATAAACAATTCACTATCGTCATAGAGTCTAACAAAATCCATCTTTCACTCCAGTTGCGAAAATTCTTCTTACCCCATCAATTTTGCATTATTCCATGCTGATTATAATGTTCTCTTCCGTGTCTGGACGACTTTTCTTCTCGAATCCCTAATATCTATGCTTGGCTTACGCATAGCCATAAATCTTACGATGATTCTGACATCTCGCGCCTTAAACTTCACTAAAAACCAAAAATACATATAAATGTACGAGTCATTTAAATTTCTAATACATTCAAAAGGAAAAAAAAAAGATTTTTAACTTAGAGCAGCAAAAGACGAAATTTGACTTTTAAATTTTAACTATAAAACCGATTGGAATGTTTGCGTTCGGCGACAGACGGATTTGGAGCTTGATACCATCATCAGTTTCCAACAATTAAATTCGAAAAAGGATAATCCTTTTAATATTGTCAATTTTTTAAAAAAAGAAGCAAACTGCAAATCCGTTCTGCGACAGACATGGCTGTTTTTATGATTTCAAATTTAACTTATTTTTTAATTAGTTTTATATTGTTTGTTATCGGAATTATAAAATTCACAAAATTTCGCGGAAACGGTGAAGCTCCCGGTCCGTTCAGATGGCCAATTATCGGGAATTTACATCTACTAAAAAATTATAAAATACCTTATCAAGGATTCAGCGACTTAGCCAAAAAGTACGGCGATGTTTATTCCCTTCAAATGGGATCTGTGCCTGCGATCGTCGTCCATGGCGTGGACAACATCCGTCAAGTTTTGGTGCAGAAAGGTCATCAATTTGATTCCAGGCCAAATTTCGATCGGTACCACCAGCTCTTTCATGGAAATAAACAGAACTGTAAGTTAAAAAAAAAAAATTATTATTATTATTATTATTAATTAAACAACAGACAATTAAAATAACTTTTTTTTTTCTTGCAGCGCTCGCATTTTGCGATTGGTCGGACGTCCAAAAGAAAAGGAGAGATTTATTAAAAGATCACACGTTCCCAAAAGTTTACTCAAACAATTTCCAACAATTAAATAAACTCGTCTGTGATGAAATGAAGAAGCTCATAGAAGAAATCAAAGACACAGCCAATAACAATGTTACGGCTAAAAACAAAGGCATATTTAACGTCAGCCAACCAGAAAAACCAAGTTTAATATCGAAGAAAATCCGTAAATTAATGGCTAACAAACACGTAGAAACGATCATTCGTTTCCCGAGCTATTTAAAATTTCCCCAATTAGAACCGCAACCTAAAATTTTGGTCTCGTCGCATCATCCGGTCGACATAAAAGAGAAATTGCTTTCGACGAGCGGAAATATATTCCTTAATTATTTCTGTTCGACCCGTTTCGAAAACGATCGGGAATTCGTCGAATTCGTCAAAAATTTCGACGAGATCTTCTACGAAGTTAACCAAGGTTACGCTTACGATTTTCTACCAATGTTAAGTATATTTTACCAAAGTGATATAAAAAAAGTACAAAAATGTTCGGAAGACATTAGGAAATTTGTATTGAAAAATATAATCAAAAACCGACTTGAAGAAATTGAAGAGGGGACGGCGGAAACGGACTACGTCGACACCCTTTTGAAAAACGTTAAATTCGGAAAAGATGTAAAGCTCGATTTAGAAACGGCCTTGTTTTCCCTTGAGGATATCATAGGAGGACACTCGGCGATAGCAAATTTTCTAGTCAAGTTGCTGACCTTCGTCGTTGACAATAAGGCGGTTCAAAGGAAAATTAAGGAGGAGGTGGACCAAAGGAAGAAGGAATTTATTACTCTCGACGATCGTTGCCACATGCCCTACACCGAAGCGGTTGTTTTAGAGTCTTTAAGGTTGTTGTCGTCACCGATAGTACCACATGTGGCTAATCAGGATACTTCAATATCAGGTGAGTCAAAAGTTTGTTTAACTTCTTTAATTGTTTCCAAGAATATTTTCTTGATTAAACCGAAATGCTATTTTAACAAAGCACCAGGAAATAAAAAAATATTAAGCAAAACATAAAGAGCATATAAATAAATTTTTAATCAATTGTTTAAATACGTCTGGTAGATAAAAAATAAGTTAGGTCAGCATTATTTAAATGAGATAAGAAGTTTTTTATAGACCAAGGATACTTGCTCAATTCAAGTTCAGGCAACTTTGTGGTCAAAATCGGGATAACTAGGCCAAAATATACAGCAGTCAAATGCTAGATCCAAGAACAACATTTATGGTGATTAAACATAGGAATCGATTGCTTATTTAAGTGACACAGTGTATCTGCCTCCCTCTCCCTTCCTCCCCCCCCCCCCAAAAAAAAAAAGAAGAAAAAAGATAATCCCATATTTTTGCTCAGTACTTAAAAGGTAAAAAGGCGCCTAAATTTTTTCAGCCCCCCCAAAAAAATCTGTGTCGTCGGAAATCTTAAAAGTATTTTCATCCCCATGTTATTTAAATGGACACTGCTTTAAAAATGATTCCTGAAATTTTCTTGTTTCATAACAGGAGACAAAAAATTTTTAAGATTTACCCGACGACCCAGAAGTTTTACTTATCAAGTAACCATTTTTTATGCCTTTGAGATTTTAGCACAAACTCTGACACTATAACAATTTTATGGCGGTATTTCCTACGTTTACCTTAAAAAAATCACACAACAAAAATTGTTCCACCGTGTAGATTTTTTTTTCTTTTTTTTCGGGGCACCCTATACTGTATTCAGTGTCCATTTAAAAATGAGTATGATTTACTCGTGTCATGTACAATGTTAAGAAAAGAGAATCTAAAATTTATTAATCAGGCCTAGACTCAAAAAGTATACTTTCGAGATCAGGTAAACAAAACAAATTTCGTTATTCTCGTCCTGAAAACTACATTTCCAAGGCTGGAAATCTACTACTTCATTCCTCCAAGTTGAAATAATATTTTTCAATACAAGGAATGCAAACGACAAAATTGCCCGTCGAGACCGAGTCTTAAGCTCGAGCCAAGGCTTTAAATAGATCGAGACGGGCGAGTCGTTTTCATTTCCTGCATTGAAAGATATTTTTTATCACAACGTACGGCGTAAAATAGTCTGTAAATAAACTGCCTAGGACGGAAAAGTGGACTTTTCCGTACTGTGTGACGAAAATTGGACTTTTCCGTACTGTGATGAAAATTGAACTTTTCCGTACTGTATGATGAAAAGTGAACTTTTCTTCCCGCTTGAAAAGCGAGAAAGTTCATTTACAGCCATCGTAAAATCAAAAATATCTTACAAAACAAGCATGGTGGTTGGGCTTGCAAGTCTCGACGTACAATAAGCCACCCCATACCTGATTTGTAGTATACTGTTGCCTGCAAAATTTAAGAACTGTTAGAATTGTTAAAAAATTCCAGGAAACTAGTAAACTTGTAAAAGGAAAACACCATAAAGGGTAAAACATTTAAAAACTAAAGTAGAACTGATTATACCTGCGTCCGTTTTTAAGACTCGAAAAAGTAATGTAACCGGAATGTTGGACTTATCGAATTACATGAAACTTTGCTCATATTTTCTACACTCTAAAAACAAACGTCGGGTATACATATTCTTCTGGGTCACCTAGGCCTCATATTTTTTATTTAAAAATTCAGCACAAAACTGAAAGGGGATTTGATTCCATGGAAAAATAAATTTCTAAAATTTTTTAAATAATGATTAGTCCCAAGTTTGCTGTGTAAGCCTTTCGCATTTATAATACAATCCAAACGCTAGTAAAAGATGGTGCCGATTATAACGAAAATTTTTTTATTTCCATTTGCAGGTTACAGCGTTAAAAAAGACACATTAGTATTCCTAAATAATTACGAACTCAATATGTCTGATAAACTATGGACAAATCCTCAACAATTCGACCCATCCAGGTTTATCAATTCAGAAACGGGGGCGAAATTGAAACCAGCGCATTTCCTTCCGTTCGGAGGAGGTAAACGTTCCTGCATGGGCTATAAATTGGTTCAGTTCCTATCTTTCGTATTCGTTGCAAATATCGTTAACAACTTTCACATCGTTTCGATACCCGGGGAAAAGTACGATGAAGTACCCATCGGCAATTTGGCACTACCCACCCAAACTTTTAAATTTGGATTTCAAATCCGTTAAAATATACTCGAAAAAAAAAATTCAGTTTTTATTTTTATTAAATTTTCCTTAATTTACCGAACCTTGATTCCTCGACGTTGGTAGTCCTTACTCGAAATTAATAACAAGGTTGATTTGCTCAAATGCTTCACATCAAAGCTTGTTTCTGCTCATCTTATATAACAAAAGCTCTACAATAATGATTTTTGCTTTAATGCAAGATCAATGTCACGCATACAATCGAATCCACCGACGCACTAAGAAGAAAAAAATTATATTAGGAAAGTCGCTTACTTTAGTAAGTTGATTTTAAAGCGAACCAAGGTAAAGAGGAAAAAACTGAATACCGCAGAAAATTTCTGTAAGTTTGCCTTTTCATTTACTTCCGTAGTGGAATACACCCGTCACGTTTGTTTGAACATAATAATTTACAATAAAGCAAGGACAAAGCATTGGATGAGTTTAATCGTGGTAAAAACAAACTGATTTTTTGAATCTCTATTATATTCCTTTCCAAAACCGGAAAATTAAAAAAAAAATGCTGCATCATTTAACAATTGAAAAAGTCATTTGAAAAAAAAAAAACTGATTATATTAAATGGAAACGATCATATGAGGCCGATGATGACAATAAGCCTGAAAATCTTCATCGGGAAAAAGAGAAATAGTAACTACGATTATGTGACAATTACGTTAGAACTTGGATAGAAAGGACGTAGGGAGATCACTATTATGAGAGATCACTATTATTTATTTAAACGTGACTGTTCAAAAGGTGATGCGTGATAAGGATTTAAGATTTCATGTAGATAATACCCAAGCTTTTGGTTTTTCTATTCTCTTTTCTTTTTTCTAGCCCTTATAAAATCATTTCTTACAGCGTGAATTTCAGACGGCAGAAGTTATTTAATTCATGTATAAACACCAACAAAAATAAAAGATTACAGCGAGTAATTAAGATAAGAATCATTGTCGCATTTCCGTCCCTTGAAATGACATTTTCAGAAACAAATACCAATGACTTTGCATGGTTACATTTTGTTTGGAAAAATCCCTGCTAATTTAAAACGTTAAAAAAAGTATGAAAAATCGGGTTTTTAAATTTATGATTGGAATGATAATGTGGAATGTTCCCCACATTTTAAATATGTTCGATAACCAATTTGAGACTTCACATTGGAAATCGTAGGACTGAGCCCATAGTTCCAGTTAGTCGTATGGGCTGCTTTACACCGAATAGCAAATCCAGTTGAAGTTAAGCTGGAAAAGCCCTCCTATCCAAAACTCCTTATTAACTTTTTATAAACGTGATCGAATTTAAGTTCTGGTTGGACATTAAAGGCAATTATTGCTTTGCAAACGTGTATGAAAAACAGAGGGTGGGTGAGGCTTTTGCTGGAGGGACAAGAACAGTAAAATTATTGCTGTAATTGTCCCGAATATTCGGCTCCCCTTTTTTAAGGATATTTTTAAAAGATCCTAAGAAAATCGATAAAATTAATCTGTACTAGGCATGTCAATGTCCATCACAATCGTGCAAGGAGATATACTCTTTTGAACCGCTGCCTGAACCTGTTTTAAGCTATTACTGTTCTCTATCAGAGATATACTCTAGATATACTCTATCTCTGATAGAGATATACTCTAGAGATATATCGGTTCAGCTGCCTGAACCGGTTTTGAGCTGCAACGGTTCAAAAGAGTATATCTCCTTGCACGATTGTGATGGACATAGCTCAGTTGACCTGCCTAGTACAGTAATGTTTTTTAAAGTGAAAAAAGCTAACCTAATTATTCTGACTTGGTTAGCTAGAAAGGGATATGTGCTTTGTAAATAAACAGAAGAAATTAATCACAATGAAAGATTGTGTGCTCACCACTGATCTTCTCTGGATACGCTAAGTTGAAATTTTTTATTCTTGAAAATGATAGTGTGTACCTAGCGGCCGACATCTGTGTTTGGTGCACGAACTATGCTGTATATTTCTTGTAGGGAACAAATGACAAACGCACGGTAGTAATTTTTTCCCTATCTCTAATATACAGTATAGTTCATGTACCAAACACAGATGTCGCTAGTTGCATACTATGGCCGAAAAATTCGACAAGCCGTATCCAGAGGAGATCAGTGGTACTCAGTTCTGGAATCTGCATGAAAAAGAATAGGATTGCCTGTGACGTCATCTGAATGAAAAAGTCTGCATATTTAATTTGTCAGTGATCAGTATACTGCTGATCACGTGGTTAATGGCGGACATGCGTACACTATCTTTTCATCGCACTATGGAATTGATACATTACTCTGCTGCTTAGCTTTTGTTAAAATAATACTATCCCTTTTTTCTTTACAAAGCACATACCGCCTTCTCGATAACTATGAAAATATTTCCACCTATGATTTTCAAAGGAACACAAATTAGTTCGACGGTACGAGAACTTTTTATCTTTCTTCCAATTTCCAGAATTTAGCATCAAAGAAAAATAAAGAGAAGGGGAGCGTTCAAACCTTGTCGAAAATTTCAAAAAGTCAAAAATTTCAAATCAAGTCAAAATTTTAAAATCAAAAAGTGCTCGTAGTTTATCATCATTTAAAACTGCAATTAAAGCTTCAGCCACTCCATTCTCAGTCTCTTGGGGGTCATACAAGTATTACGGTATCCACTACCTATTTGAACTTAAATTCAGTATTTTGCTTTCTCGCTTGGTTTTCTTTTCTTGCTCTTCAATCGGGATTGCTTATTAAAGAAGTAGGGCCGATGGCCCGGGTTTTTGGCCTCCCCTGCTAACTCCGCTTACAGTATGTGACAGATAACTTCCCGGATATCAAAGTACCGGTATAATATGGTCTTCATTCTGTAAAAGTTTCAATCCTGTATGTGCATTCCGCCACCTTCAAAATTATTCTTTTAGGTTTGGCATCGGTGTAACGGAATCACATAAACCGTGTAAGAAAATGGCACACAGGGGCAAAAAACACAGGTTATCGGTCCTCCTCCTATAATTTTTGCTTCACACACGGTAAAAAATTTTATGTAAACAGCCGGAAAAAGGCTACATATAATACATGCAATGTTACCATTTTTATGTTAAAAATTGTGTGTAAACATTACATAATTCGAATATGTTGGCAAATAACGGTTTCTGATTGGTTGTCAACAATGGAATTCGCGAACACAATCCAGTATGTTGTTGTTTAGATCAAAAAATATGTGGACCGTTTTTTAACTGATAAATTATGTAAACTTTTACATAAAATTTTTTACCGTGCAGAGATGATCCCAATTTTACAATAAAGCTTGAAATAATTGCAAATATTTTCGAGTCTAAAGGTCAAGAATAGGTAAAATGGGCTTAACTAGCATTTTTGCCTGTTAAAAATGGAAAATACCACAGCTACTAGGTCTAAGAGTCAATTTTATCAATGAATAATGAGATAGGCATGAAAGCTATTCTTTGCCCAGTAAGTTCACTCGTCAATTTTGAGCAGTTATATTTTTCAAAAAACTCGTTTTTCGGATTAATTTTGGATGGCGATATCCGTTCTTAGAAGTTAAAGTTTATTTCCTTAAAGTAGTTTTTATTTATTTATGTATTTTTATTTATTTATTTTTTAATTCAACGACATTAACGCAGGAATATGATCAGAAGTGTAGGGGAATAAGAATAACGCAAATAAAAAATGATTTACGGGACTTTAAAGCAAATTCGTAGAAAGTCGGTGGGAAAGGGGGGCTCAGTCACCCTGTGAGAAAGTTTGAGTCCCCCTGTAAATGTTATTTGATTTGTGTAATTTCCCAATTTTTAATGGTAAAAGGGGGCTTCATATGGTCCTTAAAAAACATTCTGCCCTCCTTGACCATATTGGCTGGCTAAAGACCCGCTCCAGGCAAAAAAACCCTGGGAACCCGGATTTTATGCGATCCTTTTGCCTCAATCTTGGACATCTTGGCAGTTACTCTTGGAATCCGGACAAATCAGAAATACATTTTTTCAAGTAACATTTTAGGGATACATTCACATTCTAAACTTTAGGAAAGCAACTCGCCTAAACAAATAAAATATTTTCTTCCATGAAGATTGAAAACTATGAAAATCTGACCATTGTCTCGCCAATAATATTTTAATTACACACGTGAGAAAAATTATCACATTATTTTTGTTATAATCATTTCTACTGTCTTCAGATTTTAGATATCGCAAAGCATGCAAGGTTAATAACGGATTGTAAAAATGGATTATAACTTAGCGCGGATTCCATCAAAACATGGATTCTCACGTTAAAGACAATGCTTTGAAACGACTGTCACGTTTTTATTGATAACAAGATCATGTGCACTACTATCCAGTTCCTATTCTTCTAAAACATAGAATACAGGTATTCTGAAATTAGTCTATCGTAATTCAGTTTGTTATCGATATCGGCAAACAGTCGTCAAACCGTTTTTATGTTTTATTTATTTAATTTAATGTTTTTTAGTGCTACTTTGAATGATCAATTAATCCTTTTTTAAATACTAATATTTACCATTTAAAATAAAGCGAATGAAGATAAGTGCGGTGGAAAGGCTTTATTTGGGCATCGAAATAAAAGTAAGAAGAATTAATTATTTAAAAAAAAATGTATTAATAACATGAATTTTTTTTTTTTGAATAAATTATAGTGATAGTAATTAATACCTCCCAACGTTAATTTTTCATGATAAATTTAGTTTTAGCATTTTTTTTTATTTTTATTAGTTACGAAAATTTTTAATAGCTACCGTAGCAGTCGTTTTATGACGGTAATTAATGATGTGATTGACTGTCCAATAATTTTTAAATAAAAAAAGTATAAAAAGTAAATAAAATGGAAAATGAAAAAATTGTTGCTGCAGAAAACATTTGAGGCACAAAACAGAATCCCAGTTATGTAACTCATATTTCCTTGAGGATTAATGCGAAAAAGTTTTAATTACCGATCTCGTACTTGTAATTTACTTTATTTAATTATAATTGCATTTTTTTTCTCTTAGCAATTTCATGCCAATATATTAAAAATTCAAAAATTATTGTGTTGAACGTATAATTTTGGGGCTGCATTTTTCCGATGGTTTCTGAGCGAAACGATTAAATAGTTGTTTTTAAAATAATGTAGAACTTTTAAAGTCCCTAATTATTTAATTTTGGAGAGAAAAAAAATATTACTTAAGCCCATTACAGACGACATGACTTTTTGTACTTCTTGTACGATTTTGATTCTGTAATGTTCAAATTATAAAGCAGATATTTTTTGTTCGACAATCTACAAAGAAAAAAAATATATATTTACTGAATTAACGAAACTTCGTCCATAATAATAAGAGTCAGCTTGAATAAACTAAGTTTGTTTAATTGAAGCAAAAATTAACGCCGAAAATCATTAGCTTTAAATGATATGTAGAAAAAATGCTATGCTGCAGCCCAACAATTCAATCATTAATTTGAAAAAGGGGACATGTCCACAAAAAATATGGGAACATGTCCACAAAAACTGTGGGGACATTCCCCCTTTTTCAAATCAACGATTAGGTTACGATTCATCTTTTTAACAATTTACAGGCATCGAACCGTTTTAACCTTAAAAATTTTTAGGGACCAAAGTTGGGAAAATTAGGAACCTTTTAGGGACCAAAAAAATTTAATTTTCTAACTTTTTATTTAGGTCCAGGCTTGATTAGACCCCCTTACGCTCAGTTTTGGTCCTCACGAAAAAGGCCGAAATTTCCTAGAAACCTTTGTTCGGAGGACTTTAAGAATTATGTGGTTAAATATTCGATTCAATTTTTTTATTTTGGTTTTAAATTTCTTAAACATTTTTTTAAACATTATTTATCCCAGATTTTTAGGTCCATTTTCATTTCCACCTACTTTCTTTCTGAACTGCATTAAAATAAATGTTAAACCAAGCTAAGCGAGACCGAAGGCCGAGTGAAAAATTTTAGAAATTTTGAGAAAAGGTGGACTGTTTCTTGAAATTTTAGCACCATTTTCTGATTCAATAAAATGATCCAGGCATAAAAATTAAAATGAAGAAAAGTAGGGACTTTTAGGGGCTCATGTTAAAAATAGGGACTTTTATAAAAAAAGGGGGCCTTGGTTCGATGCCAGAATCTACAGTAAGTGAAAAATTACCTTCAAAGGACCTTCCAAATATTTTAATAAATTTTTGCTTTCGTCAAAATAATAAAAAAATAAGACAAATTTTGTTCTATTTAGCGTTAACATTCAGGTAAAAAAAAGAAAAAAAATAGAAACCAATTAGATCCACTTTTTAAACAAAGCGTAATTTCGCTGCAATTCAAGTATAAACAAAGAAAGATAATATGGCCAAAATAAGATTCTATTTTTTTCCTCAAGGGAATCCCCAAACGTTTCCATCAATTTCAGAGTTTGATAAAGCATCCCCATTAAATTTAGTCTTTAACCTTAACATTCTTCCTGGTAGGCACACAAAAGGTTCTGGGCCCCACCCTTGCCCAACCTATTATCTTCACCCCCTTGCCCCCCCCCCTAAAAAGACAGTAAAAAGGCTAATTGTTCCTCGTATAAATGAATATCTTTATGGAAAACTCCATAAAAACATCCGAATTTCAAGCTGACAATAAAATTGTGAACGTCCTTCAAATTTACGTAAATAACCCAAACTCTAAATCTAATTAAGAGTCTATGATTACTTTTTACACGGTGACCGATGAGCCTGAAGAAAGTCTAGGCTTTGCTATACATCATCGATCACCTCAAACAAATATCAATCAGCCAAAAACAAATATCTTTATAATTTTTTACAACCTTTAAAACCAGTTACCTCAAGATATTTGCGGTTACGTTCAATAGAATTCCCACAATTTGACATTACAAAATAAAACAATTAAACTTCTTAATTTTTATAAACATGAAAAAAAAATGAGTTTATCCACTTATTTTATGTTTCAGATTTTGTTCGAAGCGACTTATGAAAGGTTTCGTTTTTAGACCTGGTAAGTACATAAAAGGAAACCATATTGCATGTTTAAAACATGGAAACTTGCTAAACTTGATTCTAAAGGGCAGGTGAATGTCGATTATTTGCATGTCGGTCTTGCATTTAACGATATAAAATAAAAATGTGACAATATTTGGAACAAATCCTAAACGTGCTAATCAATTAAAATTCACATGTATTCACTGCAATTTACAAGAGTCAAAGTTTACCGGTTTAAATATTTCTCATTCACACTGATTCATTCTTATTTTTTTTTTTGTTTATCTTAAAAAAATAATGAATCAGTTAAGTCTTTAAAACATCAGATAACCAACGGGAAAGCAGTTAGAACGGGATAAAAAGCAGGCGAAGGGCTGCACACTTGCCGATAAAACAGGGTGATTAGGCTTATCGGTGTTTCCCAATTCAACGTAAAAATAAAAACAAATTTTGATAAAATTGCCAACGTGCTTTTGACGAAAGCTGATTGTAAAAGTTTATCGAGATATAAAAGTTTGTTTGGTAATAAATAAGAGATGTCCTTGGAAATGATGAGTCCGTTACAATTAGCCTATTTGGGGAAAAAATAGCCCCTGAAATAGGGTGGCTCATTTTGAAGGAAAAGTTTTTTATTTTCGCTCCCTGGGCCAAAAATCATTCATTTATGTGTAAAAGAAGCCTGAATTTTTTTTTAGGTCGAAAAAAAATTGTTTGGCCCAGGCCCAGGGGTTTGAAGTTTTTAGGGCCAAAATGGTACTTAATTTGGACGAATTTTAAAAATTTCTTAACAATTAACATCTTTTAATATAAAAAATAGTCCTTTATAGGCTATATATTAGGTATGTATTGAGCTTTCTAAAAAAAAAAAAAAAATATTATGTTCGAAAATATTAACCGGTTTGCCGCCCAGGCAGGGTTACAGTAAAAAAACGGGGACGGCTGTAACAGGATAAGGGAAGAAAATTTTGAAAATTCGAAAATAGCCAAAATTTGCCAAAAATATGTAGAAATAATGCCCCAAATGTGACTTCGATGCCAAACATCTTTTACCCTATGTTAACCCTATTTTTCCTTATTTTCGGCTCTTTTTTTCTAGAAAATTGCATTTTTAAAGCCAACAAATGAATTTCCAAAGCATGTAAGTGCCCATATTAACAAAACTTGATAAGTTCTCCAAAATAAAAAATTTAAATTTCAAAGTTTTGGGCATTCGTCTACATTAAGTACCATTTTGGCCCTAAAAACTTCAAACCCCAGGACCTGGGCCAAAAATTTTTTTCGACCTAAAAAAATTCAGGCATCTTTTTACATATAAATGAATGATTTTTTGCCCAGGAAAAGAAAATTAAAAACTTGGCCTTCAAAATGAGCCACCCTACCAGGAAAGCGTGCATTTCAAAAACAAACTGAAAATATTTTTTACATAAAATGTAGTCGATTTTTTGCTTACATTAAACAAAAAGAAAAAAAAAGGGGATTAATTTAGACGAATTATAAATAATAATTAATCAAATCAACTAGTTAGTAACACTTATAAACTTTCTTAAAAGCAGTGGCTTACAAAGGGGGAGAGGGGGCGACCCCAGATGCCACCATTTAAAGGACTGACAAAATTTGAACTCTGCTTCCGTTTTTAAAGTAAAACCTATTCTCTTTTTTGTGTTATTGGGGAAAATTTTGTAAAGCTATAAAAACAGCGTCACCTAGGCTCTTTTTTTTCTTAAGTTCCTCCGGCTCTTTCACACGAAATTCAGAGCAATGACACTTAAAACCTCAGTCACCTCATTATCCATGATAATCAGGAGGGAAAATTTAAGTTAATAAAATGTCGGAATTTCTGGTAGTCAGCTTGCACACAATATTTTATAAAGGAGAGGGAAGGAGTGCAAGAGGTCCGTCCCGGCTATCAAAGCCACCTCTGGTCAAATGCTTAAAACGAGGAAAAATTAATTAAAAAGCTGCAGAATCAATAGCCCAGAAAATTCGAACAGTTTATCCATACCTTGCACATGATTGTCATGCTTCACGTCGCATGTAACGTCTAAAACAAGCCAACGAATTCTAATAGTGTTATTGTTATCAGGTAGCTATTTAAACGTTGTTCTGGAAAAATATTTCAGAAATATAAAAAAAATAGAACTGATTATTTTATATTATCTTGGCATAAAAAGCCATCAAGGTTACGCTTTAACAGTTGTCTCCATATTAATTGTTTCCGGGACAATTTTTTTTTTCTTTTTAGAATAATATATGCTTTACGTTAGAAATGACAACTTTTTAGAAAACAGACAAATCATCAAGGTTTTAAAACTCTGTTTTGAATAATTTTGAAACTGTTTAGAGACTTTGTTTTAAAACTCTATTTCTCGGCTTAGAACGGATACTAGAGCAACTGATAACTCTTGAAATTCCGGTAGCGTGAAACAAGACCTTACTCTAGACAGCGAAAATGAAACGAAAAAAAAAAAAAAAAAAATTCCAGCTTTCGATTTACACAAAAACTTCGGGCATTTTATTACCTCCGTAGGCTAATTATGAGATCAGAGTCGTCATATAACATTCTCAGAAGAAAAGTATTCTGACGCCAATTCTGTAACTTCTGTTTTGCTAACAAGAATAAACCGCGCACTTTGAAAAGGAAAAAAAGGCATATGACACTTCGTTTTAAGGGGACAAATCCCGGAAAAAGGCGAGGTTGCTCGAATATCAATCGAGATGACACAAGGCCGGAGTATGATATGATGCTCCGACCTAGTTCAGACCTGTTTTTCCCAGCAGCATTTTTTACTAATACACAGAATGTGTATTACGTGAATACTAAGACTGATGTCTCAAGGGTTCGGGTTCTCTGCAAGAATAAAGTACTGTAGGTTCCAGTCGAGTCATGTTCGTTTGCGGTATGAGATCTCGCTTGAGTTTGCACTTCGTTCCCCGATACGTTAGGGGTTACCGCTAAAACCACTTAATTAAATTAAAAGTCGTCAATCATTCAGCAGAGGATGGAAACAGGTTGAAGAAGAAAGAAATAAAAATAGACAAGTCGTCCTTAATTTTTATCCCATTACATCAATGTTAAATTATTCAGCATATATGAAGGTTAGGCTCTAATATATTTTTTATCCCCAATCTTGTACTTCGAAACTTTTTCCGGAATAAAATGTCAAAGCCCCTTTTCCCTTCTATTCCAACTGGACAACTTCTGAAAAATTGGAAACGTCCCAACTGAATTTCTGAGAGAAAAAAAAAAAAAACGCTCTGACCAATGATTTTTAAGCTTTCAGAAAATACTTAGTTCAAAAATCTACGTTTAGTCACCTAGTGCTCCTCTGTGTTATTATTCCGAAAAAAAGTGCAGTACCTATGATATGCTTCTTGACTTAAGAGAAGAATGTATAGCTTCAAATGTTGACTTTTTACTTCAAAGCAGACCATTAGCGAGGCTTTTAGGCCAACGGGGGTGGAAAGTTTTTCAAACGGAACTTTAAATGGTCCCTTTTAACACGAAAAAATGGAAATATAAATCGGTCAAAAAAATTTACAAGGGTGCACAGTAAAAAATATTATGTAAATATGTTAAAAACGGTCTACATAAAGTCTATGTTAAGTTATTATGTTAAAAAATCAACATAACTTGTTTGTAAACAGCAAAAAAATGACAATCGTTAATGGACGCAGAACATTAAACAAAACAATTGTGTTATTTTTCTTAACAAAATATTTATGTAGACCGATTTGGACATACAATTTGTGTCAATTTTAACATAAAATTTTTTACTGTGTGCTCAATAGGGTGAGTCGAAAATGAAAAATTTTGGATTTTCAATTGCCTCATATAGCGCAATCGCTGTGGTTTATCTATTGAAAAATTTTTTTTTCCTTTTCGAAATTTTTTTAAAACGGCGTCTTGAGGGTGCGCAAGAGGGTCGAAATTTTGAAAATTCGACTTTTAGATTTTAGTGAAAAAAAGTACCGTTTCCTATCGGATTTTTAACGTAGATTTCGAAAATTAAATTGGTTTGCGTCTAGCTATTTCTGTTCCTGAGTTATTGTAAAAAATTTGATAAAAATATTGAAACTTTAGAGTTTTGACATTTCTATGGCGAACTTGGCCTGCATCTCAAGAACAGAGAAAGCTAGACGCAAACAGATTTCATTTTCGAAATCTACGTTGAAAATGCAATAGAAAGCGACACTTTTTTCAGAAAAATCCAAAAATCGAATTTTCATTTCTTATGGGATTTTCCAAAACTTAGGCCCTCTTGCGCCAAACCAAGACGCCGATTAAAAAAAAATTTCGAAAAGGAAAAACTTTTTATATGCGCTATCAGGCATTTTGAAATTCCTAATTCCAAAATTTTTGATTTTCGACCCACCCTAGTGCTTAACCTTCTCACAGGGAGTCTAAGTCACTGTTTGCTCTTAACTGGTTTTAAACCTGCTCCATCCAAGAGGAACATGTAAACAAATGTCTTTATAATGTTCGGAAAAAAATTCGTTGGAACTGAACTACGATATCGTACATTGTCCTTTTTTCCGTATAAAATTTAAAAAATACAAGAATAAGCTTAAACAGGAACCTATTCTGTCCTCCTGTAAGGGGGCAAGGAGTTCGCAGTAATCGTAGGGCAATGTAATTAATCTTATTGCTGATTTACGGTCAGCCTTAGATTGTTCAGACATAAATTTAAGGGAAGCTTTTACAGGTTTAAATTTAGGTCATGCAAAAACAAATCCAAGTAGAATAAGGATGATTGCAGCTGAGAATCAAAACACATCATTTTTTCGAAAGATTATTTACCTTAGGCAAATAAAATTCTCAAACAACACGGTGACATTTTTTTAAAAAAAATTCTGATCGTTACAAAAAATTCTAAAACAGGCGAAGCTCAATCGCCATTAAAAATGTGGCAATGAATGGTAGATGGAAACAGTTTCTTTTTGTATATCAACTGAATTATTTTCATTAGGATGAAAAAATAAACTCAAACTCTGGCTAATCATGTCTTTAAGAGGTGAATGAATGTATCTCCCTTCTCCCATCATATTTAACGGATGAGTCCGCTTATCTTTTAGAAACCAAAATCAGAAAATGGCTTTGGTTTATCATTTTCAAAAATTGATTATGGCGACTTGTGAAGTTTTTAGTATTAAAATAATTTTTACAGAGCATAAACTCTGCAGCTTTTCAGAAAACCCTTCTGAATATTTGCTTAAGGAAAATGGACAGTAAGCTTGCAGTTATTACTTTAGTACTTAGTTTTTGTTAATTGTTTTCACAACAACAATTTTATGGAAGAGTACGGTTTGATTGTTAAAAAAAATAAAAACCATATTGCATCTATTCAAGAAATAGAGGCGTTTGTGGCTCCGATCATTGTGGTTGGGTTTTAGAAAAAGATTTATAGTACAGCATCGGAACGATATGACAATTGCTCCATAAAAAACTTATTAACCGGGGGAAGAATTGTATAATTCATCTAAATTAAACAATCTGTTCGCTAGTGCAAATTGCGATAAGCCTTTTTTAAATCAGGGCTGAAATTGGTTTCGTTAAGTTTCAAAAGATTACAAGTTCACTCCAAGCATCCAATCCATATAAAATAAGATAGTACTTCAAATATGGGAAATCATATTAGGGTGCAAATTCACTATGGAATGTTGAACCAACATGTTGGTGCAAAAAGTCGGACCAACATTTCATACTAATTTGGGCGTAGGAGTAAATTCTGCACTGTAAAAAATTTTGTGTAATTTTAACACAATTTATAAGTCAAAAACGGTCCACACATTTTTATTTGTAAATAATAACACAATAGCAAATATTGCCTAGCAACATGTGTCAAAATAACAATAAGTGTTTGTCAAAATTAACATAAAAAGATTAACAAACAAAGTGTGTAGACCGAGTTTGTTAAAAATACACAAAATTTTTTACAGTGTGCAACAGTCGATACGTTCGTTTGTCAAACATGTTGGTACAACAAGCTCGTCCAACATTCCAACAAGTTGGTATAACATGTTTGTCCAACTTGTTGTACAAACATGTTGGTCCAACATTCCATAGTAAATTCGCACCCTTAAAAATGAAATGATTTAAAAAGTTTTAGGCATTTTTTTTTACTTGTTTTTGGTAAAAAAAATTCGAATTTTTTGATAAAAATATAATTTTTTTTTAGCACGAAAAAAATTTAAAATTTTTGATAAAAAAGATGAAAAGTTGAAAAAAAAATTTGAAATTTTAATTAAAGTCTTCAAAGTTTAAATTTTAATATTAAAATATTGCTTCAGCTCATATTCTTGGCTAAAAGAAAAAAGACAAAATTAAAAAATGTAGTGAACATTTTATTTAAATTTTTAATTTTTCCAACAAACCAAAAACTGCTTTAAGGCAGGGGGGGTGTAATTCTCTCAGTTGGGGTTATATTTAAATTTTTAATTTTTCCAACAAACCAAAAACTGCTTTAAGGCAGGGGGGGTGTAATTCTCTCAGTTGGGGTTATTTTATTTAAAATTTTTAAGTTTTTGTTTTTGTTCGTGTAGTTTAATTTTTACATTTAAAAAAAAGATATTCCAAAAAAAAAAACCGAAAATTAAAAAAAAAAGTTAAATAAAATTTCAAGCAATTTTAGTCCTTGCTAAGTCTTTAGTCCCTGTCAAGTCCTTGCTAAGCAAATTTTAAGTTTTTCGAAAATTTACAAGAAATGTAAGTCCTCGCTTCTCTTCACGTCGTCTTAATTTTACTATTAAAAAAGGCAAAAAATGAAAAGAAAAAAAAATTATCAAAATATTATTTAAAATTTTCAAAGTTAAGATTTAAATATTAAAATGATTAAATATTAATTTTTGGTGCGAACAGTGCGACACCCGGACAGACATATTTCTCCAGGGCCGAATCTCAAGACGTAGTCCTACGTCAAAATATACTCATCACAGTAGCACAACAATTTCTAAGACGCGAGTGGTCAGCTTCATTCATTTTTCGCAACTACTAGAGTGGAGTAATTCGACCTGCAGCAGACGTCGATACAAGTATCAAACTTCCAACGAGAGACCACCTTTCCAACTTTACATCTTTCGCTAAATAACCGTAACCACCTATTTTCTAAACAGGTGCAACATGATTTTAATTTTTTTTTAACAATCAAACAGTACTCTTCCATTAAACTCTTTGTTTCTGGAAACAACAACAAAACCTATATTATTCTAAACTTTCCGACCAAATAAAAACCTGGATTTTTTTTTTTTTTTTTATTTCTCTTTTATATCAAGAAAAACCATAGCTCACTTTCTTTTTAATTTGCTTTCAATGAAAATTGACAAGTCTTTCTTCAAGCAATTTTTTTTTTTTTTCAAAAATAAAATAAGTTTTTTAAATTTCAATTGGATCCCGCCCCGGTAGTTCACTGACATTTTTTCAGTAAAAAAATATCGAGCATTTAATTTGACTCCAGGCTTGTTTGGCGCATAATATCACTATTCATTTAATTACAAATCCAATAACTTTTCATTAAAGAGCTGTCATCCAATACTTTATTCAATAAAAAAAAAGGTCCGATAATTGAAAACCGTTTAACTTCAATAACTTTACGATAACACTTCGCCATGTTGTAATCTTGAATCGTCTTTGTCGGCACTGCCAACATTAAACGGCTGTAACTGATTATTTCCGGAACAAACCATTTTTACAAAATATCATAAAAATAAATATTTACATCAAGTATTTAAGGTAACTGAACGCCTTACGACCGGAATAATAAAATAAATTTTAATCTTCTTTTGAATAGATCAATGATTTCATTCGGAAAAGGAAAAAAAAAAGCGAAATAAAAAACCGTTGAATTTTCGAACGCATGGGTGTTGGGTTTCTTTTTAAATGGTATAGCGCATGCTTCAATATTAAATCAATTTCTCTCATAACCATCTACCTTGAAGTTGTTGATTAATATTTGAAATAACAAATTGTTGTATATAGTTCTGTTCTGGTGTTTAGTTTCCGTGTATTGGTGTATTTATTAATCGATGGTGCTCAATTATCGTTCGAAAGTGGTAAATCAAATTATAATTTCCGTTAATAAAAAGCAATCCAGCTAGTCACGAGTCGGACAATATTGTTTGAAAATTGATCGGAATAGTAAAATGGCAAAGGTTCAATGAGCCTTTTAAACGATTAACCTTAATTGGTCACACATAATCTCAGGCATGTCTTGCAATTTTAAACGTTTTTTGCAAACATCTGTCACGTTTTTTATTCTTCGTTTGCATAGGAAACGATCAAATATTGACGTAACAAGTCAGCGATAAAACGGGGGCTTCCATATGACGATTTTTTTTTTCTTTTTTTTTTCCTCTTTCGACGTTTTAAACGAATGATTAATTAAAAAATAACTGGCTCAAATTATCATGTGACTTTTAAGTAAGGTATTTGCCAACAGATCACGATAAAATGGGCTTTTATAATATTAAAGAAACTGATATGAGCTATTATTTCTTTTTTATCATCAAGGGCATTAATTACTCATCATTGAGTAATATTTCTGAAAAAAAAAAAAAAAAAAAAAAAAAAAAAAAAAAAAAAAAAAAAAAAGAGTATTTATCTTGTTAGTCAAAGGCATCTGACAGACACTAAAGGAAAAAGTGTTTGAGAAGACGGTCGTGCATTTGTTTCAGTGATAGCATTTTATAATTATCCGAAGCAGTTTAAACCGGTATGAACTACCTTGTAAAAAAAAAAAAAAAATCCCTTAGACATTGTGCATTTCTTTTCTCTGCTGACCGAAACGCCATGACCCGACCATTTATAAATGCAAAGAGAAAAAAAAATGGGGAAGGCAGTGATGTAATAATAAGATTCTTACGTGGCTTTTCCAGGAACGAATGAATACATGCAAATCGCAAGCTTTGGCACTTCATTAATTAAATTTTTTTTTTCTCTCTCTCTTTTTGATTGGTAATAAAAGAAAACACTTGCGAAGTCACGTGGTATCTATTGACAGACTAAACTTATTGAATATTAGTAGTCTGAACAAAGTCTTGACCTTGAATCTAGACGTTTTCAAACAGCGCCACAAACTTTAAATTCTCAGTATAAATTTGGAGAGTGACCAAGAAAGCACGAGAGAAATAAAAAAAAAAAAAAAAAAAATTAATGGAAAAAACGATGAGTTTTGAGTAATTTCATACTTCTCAGGTGATACAATGACAAAAATTTAGTTAGTATAAAAATAAGTTTTGAACTTAACTTTTTTTTTTTTTATTTCTGCTCATTAAAATTTCTAAAATAGAGGGTCGTGCTACTTTTTCATAGTTCAAATTTCGAAAGTTCCATGTTTGTTTAAATAAGAGAGGGAAAAAAAATCTGAGTATAGAGGGGAAGAGCAAGACACGGGGAAAAAATGATACGGCTATTTTCGACCGAAGCAGAAAGAGGACAACATTTAAATATGATATTGCTTTTTGTCTTGTTTTTACTCTCCTAAACTCTATAAAAACTGACACAAAAGAAAAAAAAAGGGGGATTTTTATTTATTTGTAAAGATTCATGCAAACAATAATATTTTTTTTTAAGAATTCTATGCGATTAAACTGCTAAACTTTTAGATCAATCGCAGGCCTGCAGTTAGCCCGAGAGGCTTGAAGGGGAGCAAGATTTTTAACGGAAAGCTCTAAATTATTTTTGATAACATTGAAAACTAGGAAAATGCATAAAATGTATGCATTACCCCGTTTATTGCAGGCTGAGAAAAAAAATTTTCTCAGGGGGGCTAAAATCTTTTCAAGGAGGGCTAAACTCCCTCCGTCCCCTCCTGGGTACAAAATTGGTTAATCGGATCAGGATAAAGTCATAACGAAATGGTTGCTCTCATGTAGAATTACATTATAGATAACCTGCGATTTTGATGCTTTCCCGTAAGTCGTCTAAAAAAAACTAGTTAAATAAGGCCGTTCTATGATCTTAATTTTTTTTTTTTTAATTTTATTTGAGAATAAGCTTTACAAATACATAAAATCGTCTCCCCTAAGCAGATAATGCGTGCAGGGGCAGGAAATATTGTAAATAAATTTTTACACTAAATTAGAACTTTAACATTGATGAATATAAAGATTTGTACGTGTGATCGGAATTATGTGAATGAATTATGAATTATTATTAATCGTGAATTATGTTAGATGATTTATTTAAAGTATGAGTATGAATAAGTCGTGTTCAGGTTAATTTTGTTAAAAGACCACTAAATTTCATTACATGCTCGTGTTATCATCACTCGAGTTTTGTGATTCAATTGCAAAAATGTTAAACTTCAAACTTTAAAGTCAAATCGTTTTGAGATGCATGATATAACCATTGGTGATGATATTGCATTGCATTTTGGGAGATATGCTTGGATATGATATTCAAACCCCCATAACTTTGGATGAGGACAAAAAACGGCCTTATTGATTGACGTTCTTTTTTTAAACAAACAAACAAAAAAATATATATACACGGTAAAAAATTTTATGTTAACAACCTAAAAAAAAGGCTACACATTCCATATCGAGCACTTTTTATGTTAAAATTTGAATGTAAACATTTTTATTTTGACAAATGACGATTGGTTATTGGTTGATCAACAATTAAATTGAGGCAACATAATCGTTTTATGTAAAATTTACATAGAAAATATATGTAATAGGGTGGATCGAAAAAAGCGAATTTTTGAATTTGAAAACGCCTGATATGGGAATCGATGCCTTTTTATGATACTGTTAACCCTAATTTTTTTCAGATTTTTCGAAGGTCATCTTGAGGTCGCGCAATGACCTTGAAGTTTTTGAAAAGCCCCTATAAGGGCAAAAAGTAAGGATTTTTTTTTTTTGCTGAAAAAAGTATCGTTCCTATCGGAAATTTTGCGTAGATTACGAATATAAAGTCCAAAATCATTTTGAGTCCGCGGTTTTTCGAGCTTTACGCCTATTTTCTAAACACTGAAATACTTTAGGCTGCTTTTTCTTTTAGCTTAAAAACTAGACACAAAAATGAATTTTGGACTTCATATTCGTAATCTACGCAAAATTTCCGATAGGAAGCGATACTTTTTTTAGCAAAATAAAAATTCTTATTTTTTTCCCTTATATGGGCTTTTCCAAAACTTCAAGGTCATTGCGCGACCTCAAGATGACCTTCAAAAAATCTGAAAAAAATTAGGGTTAATAGTATTATAATAAGGCATCGATTCCCATATCAGGCGTTTTCAAATTCAAAAATTCGCTTTTTTCGATCCACCCTAATATGTAACCTCCTTTTTTACTACTGAATTATGTTACTTTTAACATAAAATTTTTTACCGTGTATAAATATACTTTCAATAGGATTTTAAATTATAGTGCCCCTTGCATGGTGGTGGTGACCAGTAGCCTAGTTCGTAGAGCCCTTGACTCTCAGTCAAGAGATGCAAGCTTCGTGCTTCTATTCTATTATACAGCTAGGAATGTTTCTCAGGTGAGACTAAAGCGTTAGTCAAAAAATCAGCTGTTACCACCTTTCGGCAGCAGGGCTGCGGTTGCGGTTCCGATTCCAATTCCGATGCCAATTCCCAAGATTCTTCAATATTTTTTTTTTTTTTTTGAAGGCTTTGACATTAAGATCATTCAGCCTTTTATTCTCCCTAAAGTTGCTAGCATATTATTATTTCAAACTCTTTCTAGTCACAATTACAGTTCTTCCTCAATATTTTTCGGACCGATTCTGATTCCAATCCCGATTCCGAATCGAGAACAAAAATGGAAGTTTCCGATTCTGATTCCAATTAGAAAATATTTCAGTGGTGTCGATTCCAATTCCGATTCTGATTCCGATATTTCCAGAAATGTACTAAAGCTTTTAATACTTTTTAGCTCAATTTGAATCAAAATTATTTTTCGATGCCGATTCCGATTCCGACCAATTTTCGAGCCAGATTCCGATTTCGAATCCGATTCTGATTCCGATTCCGATTCTGACTGCTTGAAAAAGATTTAGGGTTCCGATTCCGATTCCATTTAACTTTCCAACCAATCGATTCCGATAGTGATTCCGATTCTATTTAAAATCTAAACGGCACCGCAGCCCTGCTCGGCAGGCAATGGCAAACTACCAAATGGTAAATAGAAATTCTTCCCAGGATTTCCCGTTCCGGGAATTCCCGGGATCCCGAAAAAATTTTCAATCCCGATTCCCGGAATTTACATTTTTCGGAAATTTTCCCGTCGTTTTTCAATTTCAGAGGAAATTTTCAAGAATTCACGGGAATCGCCCGGGATCCCGGCGAATTTAAATTTCCCGAATTCTGGAAAACTATTTTTTCTCAAAAAAAAAAAAAAGAAAGAAATCCGGAATCCCGGATTCATAAATTTCAGAATCTCTAGTGGTAAAAATTACGTGAATCCCTCAAACAGTTTGTTTAGAGATAACTCGAGATCCCATTTACCTGTGAGTGCACGCACAGGTATTATATGTTATGCATCACCACCACTCTCGTACCCCAGCAAAATACTAAGAAGTGAAGGAGCCCCCTTGCAAAAAAACGAAAAAAAAATTACTGCGATTAAAATTCGAAAAGTCATAAGTCATATTTAGCAATAGACCAAGATTTTCTCATTACAAGGGGGCAGAGGGGGAACAATGAGCCCCTTGTCTCTCTCTATCATGCAACAAGAGAAATAATAACATGATTTAAAGTGACTTAAAAAAAATCCATGCGTTATCCCAAACCAAACAATCGCTTAATTATTCAATGATTCCATAAGACTAAATGACTTAACTTTATTTTAAGCGATCCGAAAAAAAATAAATTGCACGACATGAGTGACCTGTCAATTTTTTTCTGCAAAAAAATTCCATTTTTAGAAATTTCAAACGATATTCGATGACAAAACAAGATTGCTGACTTGTGCAAATATTTTTGCAAAATTCGCGAAATCAATTTTTAAAAAATTTTAATTTCAGAATTTTAATGAATGACCGTCAAATCCAGCAAATAGACGTGAATTTTTAAAGTAAAAAAAAAGAAAAGAAACAGTTGGAAAACAGTAAAAAAAAACGCGGAAAAAAAAATCGGTTTTGATAGTCGGTTATAAAAATGAAAATACAAACTCAACAACGATGTGTTAGAAGTTCCGTGGGGAAAATCTGTAAAATTTATTATTCAAATAAATATAAAAATAGTTGTTAATTTAAATCTCGCGATTGAAAATTAAAAGAATTTGATTTGATCAGCAGAAAAACGCGATTTTGTTTTGTTCTGTAAATACAAGAAAAAAAAACTTCCAAATCAACTCAGACAAAGTAAAAAAAACGAAAGAAAAAGAAAATCTCATCGCACATCCTATGAGATCTAATTGAAGAGGTTCAAAAAAAAAATTCATCACAGGAGTTGTCAATTTGAAATCTAGTCAAAAATGGAGGATAAAAAGTCGAAAATGAGTTATATGAGTTGGAATATGCTTAAGATTTACAGAACAGAAAATGACTTGAAAAGGCCACGAGTCGGATGGAAAAAACCAGACCCTGGAAAAGGGGACTGACAAAAGCTGAATTCAAAATTAAATATAGAACCCGACTGACGACAATATGAGCCAAGATTAAGCAAATAAAGTATAATTTGGACTATTGTACTTAATTTAAAGGAATACCAAAAAAAAAGAAAAAAAAACAGTATAATTACTTACTTTAAAAGTTAATAAATAAATCCAAAGAAAAATATTTTGGAGTCAATGGAACAGTATTTTGTGTCAGTTTTAAGTTGTTAAGTTTTTATATTTAAAAAAAAAAAAGGTGAAAAAAAAAGTATTTTACCGTGCCGTAAGGGTATGTGATGTTTTTTAATGTTCCTAAAGTTTTAATTTATTTTTTTAATTTAATTAATTTTAAAATGCCGGGAACGCCCAGCCATAAGATAGGATACGTGAGGAATAAACTGAATTATTGTCGGGTTGGAAATGATACTAAAAGATTTGAGGATCCTGACGATTTTGAAATTAACAAAATCGATGGTAAGTATCAGCGACTTTCACTGCTTCCTCTTTTCACAAATTCAAAAATCAGCTTGAAAAAAAAAACGGGGTAACTGACCATTTAATTTTACACGCGATGATTAAGTTTCAGTTCATTTTATATCATTTTCCGAGTACTTTTCACGTGGTGTAAGGCGTGCGTTTCGTGGACGGGGAAATAAAATTTAACCTACATATTCTTTTTTAAAAAGAGGAAGGGGCAGAGAAAAGAAGGAGGAGGGAGCGAAGAACGAAGAGCATTCAGCACGCTTCCGGAAGGTTAATGCTTCGGATTTCAAAGGGTTCAACCGTGTCTGTAAACACGCGGGGGTTTTTCATTGATTTAAGTTTATCGATTACACTTATCCTTCATTTGTCCTCGTATTTTCTTTTTGTTAACTCGACTTTGTAAGAATTTCGAAAGAGAAAGAAAACTTTTTAATTTTCTGTTAATTTCTGTTCCAGGTGCTGGTACAAAACATCGGCAAGATGAGAAGGACAGAGTTAGTAATGGAGAAGACGACCAGATGGTAAGTTTTGACCTTATGCAGAAGTGATTAAATATGTTACCGTTCAAGTCCGAAATAAGGTTGTCGTAGAATCGACTAGTATAGGCAAGCCCAAAAAACTTAATATCAATCAACCCGCACCGTGCTCAACAGGAGGCCGAAAAAGAAAACGGGAAAAACTCAGAACACTTAAAAATTTACTATTTGCCTGTAAAACAAGCGAGGAATGAGATATTACACCACTCTTATTTGACAGATACGCATCACAGTGCTCTTTGAAATAAGCAAAGCTGAACCATATGATGATAAAAGTTTTTTTTTTTTTCTCTCCACCATGGGAAGAAAAATGAATAGAAAATCGGTTTTATCGTGGAAAAAAATTACCTTCATACCTGCGATGGCTATTATAAAAAAAAATACAGTGTGTCTACCGACCTTGAAAACCTTTGATTTTTGGAAACTTGAGACCCCAAAAACAGTTTTTTTTAGAACTTTTAGGGGTACTATGAAACTGGTCTACTGTGAAACCGGTCTACAGTTTTTTAGACCAGTTTCCGTAAACCAGTTTCACAGTAGACCACTTTCACAAATTTTTAATGCTAAATGGTGAAACGGGTCTAAAAAAACTTTTTAAACTGAAGATGGGAAAAAATTTAAACAAGGAAAAAACATTTTTCATTACTCAGTACTAGAAAGTCCACTTTTCAGTACTGCTGAATTTAGTAAAATGCGTTATCTTCGTGATAAAAAGTATATTTCATCACGGGAATCGAAGGTAAGTTTCAAAACTCGACCAATTACGGCCCTCGCCTTCGGCTCGAGCCGTAAACTTGGCCTCGTTTTGAGATTTCTTACCTTCGACTCCCGTAATGAAAAATACTATCAAAAGCCAGGAGAACTTTTTTTTCTACATTAAGCTTACGTAGACTTAGAAAAGTGTCCCCTCTGGCAATTATCTATGTGCTTTCCCTAGTCTTATAAGCTAAATATAAAAGCTCATTTCTGGCTACAGGGCTGTTTCGAATACGAATACGTCAGTATTTTACCTTAGTTGGTGTAACAGTTAATGGGTTAAACATAAAATTCATTTTATTTAAAAGTAAAAAGAAGTACTTTATTTGATATAGTACTTAGTTTTAAATCAATTTAGTACCTACACAGTTAAAAAAAATATGTAAAAATTTAACAAAATCACTTGTTACGGTCCACATAAAAACATCAACAAACTCGACTGTGTTAAAAATAAAAACATTGAGCGGCCATAAGATCGTCTTTTATTTTTCGTCATTTGTTTAAGTCAACACAGCAAATTTGTTCTTTTTTAACATAGAAAACGTAACATGCTAAGTATGTAGCCCTTTTCTACATGATTACATATTTTTTTTTACTGTGTAGTTTTAAATAAAATACTTCTTTTTACTTTTAAATACAATGGATTTTATATTTAACTTATTAACTGTTACACCAACTAAGGTAACATACTGACGTATTCGTGTTCGAAACAGCCCTGTAGCCAGAAATGTGCTTTTATATATAGCTTATGAGACTAGAAGGGGCACTTTTCTAGGTCTACGTAAGCTTAATATAGAAAAACAATTTTTTTGGCTACAGGGCAGCCTTGAAATGTTTTTTTCTTGTTTAAATTTTTTTTCCATCTTCAATTTAAAACTTTTAATTAGACCAGTTTCACCATTTAGCATTAAAAATTTGTGAAAATGGTCTACTGTGAAACTGGTTTACAGAACTGGTCTTAAAAACTGTTGACCGGTTTCACAGTTGAACAGTTTTACTAGACCCGCTTTTAGTTTTTCTGAAGACCAACGTTCTCAATTATTCATATCTTTTTATTACCTCGGTTAATTTCTTCTTATTAAGGCAGGACTCCACCCTGGAATTTGTTTTTAAATTTAAAAGTCGTTATTCTTACCCAGCCACCTTTGCTAGGTAGGGGATATCATATTAAAAAACATTGATTTTCACCGAAAATGAGCCTTGAAAACATTGAAAAAAAAACCATTAATTGAAAAAAAGATATTTAGTAGACACCCTGAAATAACTTATAACCTAACTAAAATCTGCTTTCAATTTCACGCGAGACAAAGAAACACTCAAAATCCGATTTTAATCATAAAAAAGGACGCATTAAAGGATTCCTACTCAACAAATAACGCATTCTTAACCTAATACTCCTTATTACCGTTTCAGGAGGTTTACGGGTACAGGAAGCATCTACTTTTGCATATCCTGACCTGGACTTTCATCATTTTAACTGGAGGAATCCTTAGATTAATTTTTCACTGGTCGCCTTATTGGATGCTACTTGCCACACATGTTCGGTGCAAGCTCTCTGATGCTGAGAAAGTATTAGTTGTAGTACGTATCACAAGTGTTCTCCTCAAGTTAAACTGATCCATAAAAATCGCTTTATGTATTAAACACTTATTTTCCCAACAGGAAAAATATCTTAAACACAAATGCTATCATGTCAAAGAAGTCAAGACACTCACCAAAGAAAGCGTTAAACAATTACAAGCGAAGGAAACGTTAAGAGATGAAACTCTTACGGAAATTGTGACGGAAAAAGATCATGCATTGTCTCTTCATGTGGGCAATGGAATCTTTAAAGGTAAGTTTATCTAATCATTATTTTTCTTTTCTCTTACGTCAAACAAAAATTTATTCGCATTTTAAATTTTTATTCATAGAATGTGATAGCATTCGCATGTTTACATGTAAGAAATTAAGATACTACTGGGATGCGGATCGTCATATGTTCAGAAAATTAACCGGATTGGACTGTGATGTCACAACAGCGGATCTACACAGACAAACTGGCATTACAGCTCAAGAGCAAATAATACGGTTTGTATTTGCCTAGTGTTCTTTTAAAAATACTCCCAATATTGCATAACAAGATTAAAATTGACGTATTCAATTAATTTCAGGAGGACTGTTTATGGCAACAATGAAATAGTGATTCCAGTTACTGGGGTTATAACCCTACTTTTCCTTGAAGTGCTTAATCCATTTTATATATTCCAATTATTTTCGTTTTGTTTGTGGTTCGCCGATGATTATGTTTATTATGCGATGGCTATTTTAATAATGAGCGCTTTTGGTGTTATAATGTCTATTATTCAAACGAGAAGGGTTCGTATGATTTATAAGGAAAATTTAATTGCAGGGTTTTAATTCATGATTTCGATTTCAGAATCAGCAAAAGCTTCGCAGCACAGTTCACAGTGTAGATGTAGTTACTGTTTTAAGGGGTAGCAATAAGCTGATGTGCAATATAGCGACGGAACAACTTGTACCTGGTGATATTATGGTCGTCCCGTCTCATGGTTGTGTAATGCACTGCGATGCTGTTTTATTAGCTGGTAACTGCATAGTTAACGAATCGATGCTAACAGGTTGGTGGATTTTTTTTGAAAAACCAAACAGAACACCTTATTAACTTTTGGGATAATCTTGATCGAATTACAGGAGAGTCGGTGCCTGTAACGAAGACCCCACTTCCAAATTTGGATGACGTGGCTTATGATGGAAAAGAACATGCCAGACACACATTATTCTGCGGAACTCAAATAATTCAAACGAGATATTACGGGGATGAATACGTATATGCGCTTGTGATTAGAACTGGTTTTACCACGTCAAAAGGTAATCTAGTTCGGTCAATAATGTATCCACCTCCTGTCGACTTCAAGTTCGAGCATGATTCCTACAAATTCGTAGCTCTGTTGGCACTTACTGCCAGTTTTGGTTTTATTTATACTATTATAACAAAGGTAATTCGGAATAAAAATTTATCTAAATGCTAAATCCTTCAACTCAAACTATGATTAAATTTTTTTTTCTCAGTATTTGAGAGGGATATCAGCCAGCGAAATAGCAATAGAAGCATTAGATCTGATCACTATCGCAGTCCCTCCAGCACTTCCAGCTGCCATGACAGTGGGAAGGATGTATGCTCAAAGTCGCCTTCAACAACAAGGTATATACTGCATCAGTCCAAGAACTATCAACGTTTCAGGGTCAATAGACTGCGTTTGTTTTGACAAGGTACGTTTTCCATCCTATAAACAACAGATCTCTAATATTTTCCTTTATTAATTCAAAGTTCGCGTTTCTTTCAGACGGGAACATTAACGGAAGACGGACTTGATATGTGGGGTGTCCTACCAATTGCAGAAAAAACTTGTAACCCTCCAGTAAGAGACATTCCCACTTTAGATAAAGATCATCTGCTGTACGGCATGGTCACCTGTCACAGTCTCACAATAATCGATGGAAAACTATCGGGAGATCCATTAGATTTAAAAATGTTTGAAAGCGCCAACTGGATTTTAGAAGAACCGGACGTCAGCGATAACACTAAATTTGAAATGGTGTACCCGACGGTTGTGAAACCAAAAACAGAACAAAAGCCTTTAAACATATTGAAAGATCTTGGAGACGAAGTATTTCCAGAAGGCACAGAGATCGGTATAGTCCGTCAATTTCCGTTTTCATCAGCTTTGCAAAGGATGAGCGTGATAACCAAAAAATTAGGCGATAAAGATTTTATGGTTTATTGCAAAGGATCTCCAGAAATGATAATATCACTCTCTACACCACAATCCGTACCTTCGAATTTCTCGTCGGTCCTTCAAGAATACACCGAAGAAGGTTATCGAGTTTTGGCACTTGCTTATAAACCGTTATCGAAAATGTCATATGCTAAGGTTCAAAGGGTGAACCGTGAAGATGTCGAACAGGGATTAATTTTATTAGGTTTAGTGATTTTAGAAAATAGATTAAAACCTGAAACAACGGGTATAATTAAAGAACTAAGAGAAGCCAATATCAGGACAATAATGGTAACAGGTACGTCGTCTGCTTGTTTGCAAATGCCTAAAAAACGACTTACTGATTTCGATCAATGATTTTCTCAGGTGACAACATGTTAACTGCGTTGAGTGTGGCCAGGGATTGCGATATTGTAGCTCCTGGGCAAAGGGTCATTTTGGTACATTCCACTCAGGTTGCTCCAAACCGTCCCCCAACGTTATACTTCACAAACAGTAGCTCAGCATTGGCCACGACAGTGCGTAATTGATTCAGTTGCATGAGAAAGCAAAATAATGATTACTGTAATGATTTAAAATAATGATTACTTTTAAAATATTTCAGATGTCATGCAATGGCGATGTCTCCCAAACAACAAATAGTACCAGCGTCGTAAGTTTGGACACATTGGAAACTGGGAGTGCTATAACGGATTTGGAATTTTCCCCAACCACGGAAACCAGGTAAACTATAAAAATAAATAAGCAATAGATGCTCAAACGAAACTTTTTGCAAGAATCTGTCTTTAGTTGGTACTAAATAAAGGCTAAAAATTGTTCGTTGCATGATGCATTTAATTAGTTAAGAAAAAAGATACCGGATTAATTATATTTATTTCATGCAGCATTTCCACGGATTATTCTTTCGCAATTACTGGCAGCACATGGACCGCAGTTCGCGATCATTATCCTGAGCATATACCTAAATTAGCCACAAGAGGAGCAGTATTCGCAAGGATGAGTCCTGATCAAAAGCAACTTTTAGTTCAAGAGCTTCAAGCCCTTGGTTATTACGTAGGTACGTAAATCAAAATTTATATATTTAAATACGGACTAGGGATTCTGAATGTAGTATACCTTTTATCAATGAACGCCAAAGATAAATTGATGACACTGATAAGTTGACAAGTTAAAGTGGACAAACAACGATCTTATATTTACTCTACGTGTAAAATTCATTAATCATTCTTTTTTTACTCTTGATTTCTAGCCATGTGTGGCGACGGAGCCAACGACTGCGGAGCATTAAAGGCTGCACACGCCGGTATATCATTATCGGATGCGGAAAGCTCCGTAGCTTCGCCATTTACCTCAAAGCAACCGAACATATCATGCGTCCCGTTAGTAATCAGAGAAGGGCGAGCAGCCTTAGTCACTAGTTTTGGAATATTTAAATACATCGCAGCCTACAGCCTTATTCAATTCATCTCAGTCATGATAGTATATCACATCGATTCGAATCTAACCGACATAGAATTTTTATACATAGATTTATTCATAATCACCACATTCGTTTTCTTTTTCGGTAAAACAAAGAGCTACGATGGTCGTTTATCAAATCGCCCGCCCCTGACGAGTCTAATGTCTCTGTCCCCGGTCCTCAGTATATTACTTCATATGTTGTTAGTTATATCGATACAAGTCGCTGCATATTTTCATATCCAGAAACAAGACTGGTATATACCTTATCATCAACTCCATGAAAAATTTAATGGTTTTAACGGAACTATTCCGGCGAACGAGTCAAATCTTATCGGCATGGGTGAATTATCCTGCTACGAAAATTACGCCGTTTTCGGTGTATCAGCACTACAGTATATTATATTGGCCGTGGTTTTTTCAAAAGGGAAACCTTACAGAGAATCTTTTTTCAAAAATCACGGCTTGTTAATTAGCATAGTCCTTATAACAGTTTTTACGATTTACTTAATCATAGAACCGGCAATTTGGATGAGGAATTTGTTTGAATTAGTAACTCCTCCGACATACGAATTCCGAGCTTATGTGATCGGATACGGATGCTTTAATTTCATAGCCTCGTATTTTATAGAATATTTCATTATAGACTTTATCGTATTTAAAAAGCTTCGCTACAAATTCCACGACATAAACAAATCGAAAAAGAAATATTTAGCCATCGAAAATAGGTTGAAGAACGATTTCGGATGGCCGGAAATCTCAAAGGATCCAATTCCTGAACTGGCACCGGATATTTTACTCAGGAATGACACCACAAAATTAGTAGAAAAACCAGAATCGAAAATTAACGAAATTAATTTCCCTCGGCCGAGTTTCGAATTCGGGGATTTAAAGTCCATAACCGAATTCGAAAGACATCGATTTTGGTCTCATCGTCAACCCCAACTGGAAAAAGCTAGCAACGGTAGAATACGTAGATATTCCGAAAATTCCAATCAAAATGCGGAAAATGAATTTTTAAAAATGAGCGTTCCCAATTTATCCCTGAACACTATAAGAAAAGAAACCAGGGATATTTTCGATGGTGAAAGTTTTAACGAAAGTGAAACGGAGTTAAAATCGGTTCAATCGAACTTGCCTTCTTGAGATAAAAATAACAGGCCGATTTTATCAAATCGGTTCGAAGAGATAATTTATTCAGATCTCAATTTCTACGGAAGGACCTGTCGTGTCCCGTATCAGGTTATTTTGATAATAAGTCGTATTTTGTGAAAACTTACCGAATTTCTAAGGAGGAACACGGATTTAAAATCGTCGTTGTCCCAGGCGATGATTAAACTGCGCTTTCCTCTGGCGGGTAACGATTTCTTCTTTAATATTTTTTTAAAAAGAAGAGGTTTGGGCCCGACAATTTTTTTTATCTAAAACAGAAAAATAAAATAAAAATTTTATTCTTATTTACTATACATTTTTGTACTTATATTATAGTGCCGACAATTTTTATAAAAAAAATAACATTAAAAGGAACCGTTTAAAACTGTTAGAAAAAACATAGGCCTAATTTTTACACTAATTTTTTTTCCTAAAAAACCGTGATTTTTTTTTTGAAGGGACTGTAAAAGTTGACCAGTTCGTTTAAAAAAATCGGTTTGGGCTTCCTATTTTTGGCGGAACCTTGAAATTTTTTAAAGTTACCTTAGAATGTACGTAGCTTAATCAGCTGGTTTTAGAAATTAGAGGGGTTTATGAAACAAGAAAGTAGGTGCAAAATCTCGTTCGAACTATTTCGTTCTTTTTTGTAATAGCATTTTTTACTGATCTGAATTTTCGTTTACACTGAAAAAACAGTTTATAGGATAAAAATACTACGTGGTTTATAATAAATAAACCAAAGAAACAATTAACCAAAGAGTAGATTAAAAATCGAAAACCATAGTATTTCATCCCATATGCTTAACTTTTCGTACTATAGTAAAAGAATTAGATTTTTTTATTCGATGGAAAGTTTTGGGTTAGAAATTAAAACTGCGAAGAGTAACATTTTTTTTTTTTTCAATTTAACTATTATTATTATATCAACTAAATTGCCATATAATATGAAATTTAGTACTTTAAGCCTTATAGTGTTTTAAGTTAAAAATGTTTCTGTGCTTTCTTTGTTCTGTACTTATGTAATGTATTTAAATTAAATACACTCTTTTATGTAAATCAGTGAAATTATCTTTTTTTTCCAATCCCTCAATGAAAATTCTGCTTCAAAAAAATGGATTCCTTCAAAATGATGACTAAAAATCGAGGGGTTGCTCACACACACAAAAAAAAAATGCACAGAGGTTCATGAGTGAGCGACCCTTCGCTAAAAATTTAAATATCTAAACCCAATAAAATTGAGAAAGGAAGGAAGTAAATTAATTAATTTGTCATCTGAAAATGGTTTCAGTTTCCGCTTTTTTTTAAAACCCCCATCAATTTTTTAGGCTAAAAAAAAAAAAAATTAAACACAACTGACATTCATCTTTATATGTCACCAATGACTGAACTTGGCAAATTTTAATTTATGCAAGGTCTTAATCTTACATCACTCCGCCGCTATCACTTTATCAATTAATCAATTTTTTCTTCCGGAAAAAAAAAAAAAAAAAAAAAAAAACAAAGAAATTAAGTTAAACAATGCAGATTTATGTTAAGATAAAAATAAACAAACACGAACAAAAAAAAATAGTAATAAATCTATATCGTGAATTAATTGGGTTTGGCTAGTTAACTTTATTATATCATCAAATTAATAACGACATAATGAATCTTTTAAGTTAAAAATAATTTAAAAATTTTACTCACACGCAAAAATAAAAATGCTAAAAATTCGATCATTTTGGCGCCAAATAAAATAATAGCAATGTCAGTTATCATTATAAGCTGTTATTCTGGTTTCGGAATCATCGGCTTCATATGTATTTTCCAATTTAAAAAAAAAATGCAAGAAAATAACGTATAAATTCTTTAATTGCCTTTTAAACTTTTATCTCGTAAATCGCAGGCGCCACCATGCAGTCTGAGATAAATGAATATTACACATTATATATGTCTTCATCAAAAATCAATTAATTTTTGCTCCCGAACTGACGGTGTAACGTATGAAATTTCGGACAGCTGAGTTATTTTAATCGGAACATGCATGAAAAATTTTTATTTGGCACTTGTTATAAAAAAGTTTTACCGAGAACCAAATGTTTCAGAACCAAATGTCTAGCGATATTACTGAAAAGCTTAACTAAAAGTTGGATAATAATCCATTTAAATTCGCTCTCGTGCGATTTTAATAACAATGACACGGTTTTACTCCGTTGGATGCCCAATATTAATTACCGCGAATAATTAAAAAGATGCGGAGAAAGAAAAAAAAATAAAATTCAAAATCGTAACGGGTAAAGAGCGAAATCATCGCAAATTTGCATCGAAATCCTTTCTGCAGTTCGAAATGAATTTTTTCACACTTCATTACAACCACGTAAATCTTTTTTATTAAGTTATATTGTGGTTATTTATTTATTTTTTTCGTTTTTTCCGGGCTATATCTTCCTTTCTACGGTTATATATTTTCATCTTCGGTAATGTCCAGGGACGAAAAAAAAAGCAGTAAAAAAATAAAAAAACGACCCATATAATAAAATGTAGGCGAAAGTAATTAAAGAGGGATAAAGACAATGCTGACATCTTCAATCAAAGCAAAAAGCAAAAAGATAGATCATTTTCACATTGATATAGTAGTACGCGAAGTGATGAATCGTCAGTTGTCGGTCAGTGTTGCCAAAATGAAATTGTGTTTTCTCGATTGTTTTCTATGTGTAACCGTTCTTTTATTGTTATTTGTGCCATCTCAAAGTTCGCTCAGAAATGACCAAGCCAGTGAGTTTAAAACCAACAATAATTATTTTTTAAGCAAACGAAAGAAAAAAAATAAGACTTAAAAGCATTTCCTTTTTTTTTTTTTTTTTTTGACAGACTCAAGTGGGCAAAATAGATTACATAGTCAAAATATAATTTCAGTTAGCAAAAAAATTCGAGAATCGAAAAATAAAATAACCTATTTTCTGATATATAATTTTCATTTTTCTTTGGAATTGTCTAATTCGTTACTAACGACGGGAAGCGTGAAAGCAGGAAGGACTAAAAGCATCGATTGTTGCCTTAATTGTTTTTCCTTTGATAGGTCTAAGTTGAATGAAAGCGAAAAGTAAAAGCTAAAAAATTAGAATCAGAGGTGTTAACATTTTTTTTAAATGTAGTACAGGCCTAACGGCAATCTTTTGCAAAAAAAAGGTCTATCACTTTTGAAAAAAACAATAAAACAATTGTTATCAAGCCACCAAAGCATTATATTTGTAGTCAAAGCATAAAGCAAAGCTTACTCAAGTGAATAAAAAATAATTCTTATCTTTAAAAATTTCCCAGTCAGGCGAATAATTAGGTAACTTTTTACCGGAAAACTAGTTTTTTTTTACTTTAACCAAAGCTCAGAATACGATAGCAAGAAATTCTTCACAAATCAAAGTTTAGCCTTTTTTTTTTTTTTTTTTTTTTTTTGGCAGTATTGTCATGAGACCGAATCTTATCTTCGATGTACTAGTATAAACCAAAAAATTCAAGAGCCTCAGGATCTTACTACTATGAATGTCTTAAAACTGTAAAAAATCGGTACCGACATTGCATTTTTTATTTATTATTATTATTACACTGTAAAAAAATTTTGTGTATCTTTAACAAACTCGGTCCACACACTTTGTTTGTTACTCTTCTTATGTTAATTTAGACACACATTTATGTTAATTTTGACACATGTTGCTAGGCAATAGGCTATTTGTTATTATGTTATTATTTACAAAAAAAATGTGTGGACCGTTTTTGAATTATAAATTGTGTTAAAATTACACTAAATTTTTTACAGTGTATTTATTTTAAAAAAGGAAGGGAAAGTGTAAGAAAGCCGCATTACTGAAAGCAATGGAAAATTGAAGTGTCAAGGCCAAAAGTTCCTTCTTTTAGGACTGCTTCCAGATCGGAGAAAAGGGAGGGGAAGGGTCGCGACATGGGTGTAAGAAGAAAAATATCTTGAGGGGAATTAAAGTTTTATAAGGGTCGAATAAGGACTCTTTTCATTTTATTTACAGGCTGTCTACCAGACAATGAAATTCAAAATTTAGGTCATTTTTAGGTTTTTAAAGTCCCAGTTTTTAGGAAACTTAGGTCCGAAAATCATTTGATGTCGGCAAGAAAAAGCTTTTTCATCACTTAGAAGATATAGAAAGCAAAAGAGGCCACTTTTCTAAATTTAATTTTGAAACTCCATGATATTTTGACCTGAAATTAATTTTTTCCAGGGGTGGTATGCCGAATAAATTTTAATCGGAATCGGAATCAGAATCAGAATCGACCGATGGAAACTAATCGGAATCGCGAAAATTTTTCGAGTAATTTAGAATCGGAATCGGATTTGATATTCGAATGACAAGAAACTTATCGGAATCGGCATCGGAGTCGCAAAATATTTTAACACTTGACGTTGTTTCACAATTCTGATTGTCATGTCGTGCACTTCTTTTCTCATTTCCCTGATTTTTATCGCAACGCATGCTCATTACAATGCTTGACTTGACTAGACTTGCTTATCTCTAAATATTGGAATCAAAAATCGGAATCAGTATCAGCAGCAGCAGCAACCAACTATAATTTGGAGTTGGAATCAGAATCGGAATCGGCACCGATTATATGATTCTGAATCGGAATCGAAATCGGGGTCGTAAATTTATTCTTTTTCACAGAAATCGGAATCGGGAATGATTAACATAACATATATAATAGCATCGATTCCGATTCTGAATTTTTCAAGGTAATCGGAATTGCGTTTGAAAAATCATCGAGTATCACTGGAATCGGAATCAGCATGCCATCCCTGATTTTTTCTACTTTTTTAGGGGTTTTCTAAGACCCAAGCGTTTAATTAATTGTAAAATTCGTAAAATATCCAAAGAAAATGTAAAATCTAAAGCCTTTTGGCATGGGCGGATCTAGGGGGGGGGGGGGCTGGGGAATGCTAGGCCCCCCAGGAAGCAGAATAGCCCCCCTAGAATTTGGAAAATTTTATGGTCTGAATAGTATCAGCCCCCCCAAAAAAAAAAATTTTCCCTATTCTTAGCCCCCTTCTAAAAAAAATTCTAGATCCGCCCATGCCTTTTAGACCATTACCCTTTCCAAACAAAAGAGCAAATTTTTGTTTGATCATCGAAATTTAGGTTCTGTCAGACTTTTTAGGTTTTAAAGTTAAAGTCTAAATTAAAGTCTCAAGTCTCTAAGACTCACCACTGAAACTCTACCTTGCAGTTTAATTCCTTATTTCTCCTTTTAATTTTCAGCGCAAGACTATTGGATCAAGGAAGGTGAAGAAGAAATCAGAGCAGCCCTTAACATTAAAAAAAATGAAGGTATCGCCAAAAACATTATACTTGTCGTTGCTGATGGAATGGGGCCGAACACACTCACTGCATCCAGAATTTACCACGGAGGGGAGAGCAGCCACTTAGTTTTTGAAAAATTTCCAAACGTCGGGATCTTAAAGGTTGGAACTTTCGTCTTTCTCCTTTCCCGAATCATTTTAATTCGAGTATCGATCATTATTCTAAATGCAGACTTACGCGGTTGACAAGACAATCCCCGATTCAGCCTGCACAGCCACAGCATTATTCAGCGGTATTAAAACAAACTGGGAAGTAGCGGGTTTCGATGGTGGGGTACCCGTAAAGGATTGCGAAGCATCCTTAGATCCGGCACGGAAAGTTTCAACAATAATCGACTGGGCTTTGGCTGCTGGTAAAGACACAGGTGAGATCCGATTCCCGGCACACTTCAGTCTGAAACAAGAAGATAAGATTGGTTTTGATAACACTTATTAAAGTGCATACTATACCGAAAGCATCATAATAACCTTATAATTTAAAAAGTGCGTTAATAAACCCCCCAAAGCTTTTCATTTTAAGGTAAAAGCTCTGACATTTCCCTTTTTCATTTTCAATTTATGTTATTTTTAAATGTCACAATCTTTCTTTGTAGGTCACCTATATCTACGGTCTATTTAAAATAAACTTTTGAAAAACTTTTTTTTTTTTTCAGGTTTTGTGACCACGACCCGTGTGACCCACGCAACACCGGCCGCACTTTACAGTCACATTGCCCACAGGTAAGGGAAAGATAATGGAAGTAAAAAAAAAAAAAATGGATCAGCTGTTTTTAACCATCGATCTAATTACAGGAAATGGGAATGCGAAGCTGTCATGCCTGTGTCCGCTTCTCGCTGCAAAGATATAGCTCGTCAATTAATCGAAGACGAACCGGGCCGAAATATCAAGGTGAATGGACCTGTTCCATTTCAAACTGCTTAATACCAGTTTTTTTGCACCGAGTAGGATCTATCTTAAAATGCGAAAATCGATGCTTTCTAATGGAAAACGGAAAACTCAGAAACGAATAATTTTTTTTTTTTTCTTAAAAAAGAAACGGATACGGAAATAACGAAATTTCCGTTTACCCCGAACAATAAAAGTAGCTTACTTATTCAAGGTTAAGAGAACTTTTCGTTTCGTTTAAAAAAATTTCTCAGGACTAAAAAACCTTCCTAGTTTCTGCTGATAATACAAAATGCAGTTTTTAAAAGAAATAGAAAACATAAGTGAAGAGAAAAAAGAAAAAAAAAAAAAAACATTTCCTATCCCACCTTTTCAGGATTAACAATAAAAAAATCTTGTCAGATCATCAGTTTAATATTTCTAATGGTTTTTTATAGGCAATTTATTATGTCCCGTATTCCTTATATGAGTCCACAAAGCTTAATCGTTATCAGGGACGTTTACGATTTAATCGAGTAATTCGAAACAGACGGTTATTCGACCTTTGCATTAAAGTTTTTATTTGGATTTTTTTTACTTTTTTTTTTTTTTTTTTTTTTTTTTTTTTTTTTCATGAAGGTGATCATGGGAGGAGGATTGCAGTGCCTCACTTGGAACATCACAAACAAACCGAACGATCCTATTGACACTTGGTCCTGTAAAAGAGGCGATGGTAGAGATTTAATTCGGACATGGAAAGAAGATAAAGAAAAGCGAAATGCGACTCACAAATTTTTGAGAAACACAAAAGATCTTAAAGATTTGGACTACGCTAAAACGGATTATGTATTGGGTAAAAATTATACTTAGTTGAAATCAGAAAGCACTGAAATAGGAAAGAGTAAAACAATTTTTTTTTCCGCAGGGGTTTTCGCGAATGGTTTTCTGCCCTTCGAAGATCTAAGAGATAACACGACGGAAGGAATGCCATCGTTAAAGGAAATGACTGTTGCAGCTATTAACGTTTTGAAGAAAAGCAAAAACGGATATTTCCTAATGGTAGGTAGTTAAATAGGTATTTTGGTTGCAAAAAATCGATACTTTACAAAAAAGGATTATATTTTTTTGGGCAGTTATTTTATTTCTTTGGTCAGTAATTTTTTAATCGTTTCTCAGTATTTTATTTAAATGGGCTGTAAATAATGATCAGTAATTTTATGGCCAGTAAAATATTAATTTTGCCAGTATTTTAATTTTTTTCTAGTAAAAAAAAATTTTTTGGGCAATTAAAAAAAAAAAAAAAAAAAAAAAAAAAAAAAGTGAAGTGGAAAAAAAAATTAAAAATTAAGGAAATAAACTATGTTTATTAAATGGCAATACAACTGAACACCCCTTGTGCTGCAGATTTAGTAGTACTATAATATAATACTACAATGTAGTATAAAGCAAGATTGTACCTGTTGCAGCAGGAAGATAAATTTTCTTTCACACATACACGTCCGAAGAAGGCGTTGAAGGCTCTTCTTCGTCAATAATGGCAAATTTTTATCTGTATGTTCAGATCAAAATATCAAGGATCATCACCAAAGTTAGGAATATACTGCCGAAAACAATTTAAATACTGCCCAAAAGTAATTTAAATACTGCCCAAAAATAATTTAAATAATGCCAAAAGTTACTTAAATATTGACCAAAATTATTTAAATATTGACCAAAATTATTTAAATACAGACCCAAATAAATAAATTAATTACGGACCATTCGAATTGGCTGCCCAAAATACTGACAAATTTAATTAAAAAATACAGGAAAAGAAATTAAAAATTACTAGCCAACCAAATAAATTTACTGTCCAAAAAAATAGAAGCAAAAAAAAATTGACTTAGCACAATAGAAAAGCTTAAATAAAATGTGCCTTTTCAGCCTTGAGCCTTCTAATTTGATTTTTCGTTAAAAATTTGATTCTTCGTTAATTCGCGATTCTAATCAAAATTTTCATCGTTAAAACTTTAACTAAGCTTATGCTTTTCCTTCCGCACGAGCTCAGCTAAAAAAATATACTTCGAAAAATCAAGGCGTCTATTTTAAAGCTTACAGGCTTAGATAATATTGAAAATTTATTACCTACAGGATATCCTTGAATAACTTCATTGAAAACGAGTTTCTCCAAATAATCCTGTTTAATTAATTAGCTTATATCAGACATACAGTCTGCTTAAAAAATTTACAACACTTTTTTTTATTCTTTTTAGGTAGAAGGTGGAATGATAGACCAAGCTCATCATAGAGGATATGCTCGGAGAGCTTTGGAAGAGACCGTTCAAATGAACAAAGCGATCGAAGAAGCAATTAAAATGACGGGAGATGACACTCTCATAATTGTAACAAGCGATCATGCTCACGGCCTTCAAATAAACGGGTACACACCGAGCAGGAACGATATTTTAGGTTGGCATTCCGATATGAGGAAAATTTTAATTTTTCTTTTTCTGACGATTTTGTTAGAGTCATTGTTTTCTAGAATTCTCAAAGTTAGGGCCAATCTTCTTTGTTCTTATTTTCGAGAATTCTATTACTACTTCCCAAAATCTCGAGATCAATTTCCCGAGGTTTATCGAGAAATCCCCCAAAAAATGTGTTTCTTTGTAAAATTCAAGTAAAACGAGACCTTTCAAATTCTAAATATTATTAATAACGCAGGAATCGCCATGAATTCTCGAGTGGACGGAGTTCCATATACTGCCCTGACGTATGGAACAGGAGGCGCTACCAACTATCAATATCAAGTCAACGACAAAGGAGAAGTCCAAAGAAAAAATCCGTCAACATCCGACACGAGAGCTTTTGATTATTCTCAACAAACCGGAATTCTAAACGACGAAGTGATGCACGGTGGCTCGGATGTTGCCGTTTTTGCAAAAGGACCTATGGCACATTTATTTCACGGGGTCCACGAACAGAGTTACGTTGCTTACGTGATGGCCTACTCTGCCAGGATAGGGAGATACAGCAACAGACCTGTACTCGATAATAAAGCTTCCTCAACAACCGCTTCCTTATCAGTATTCGCAATACTCATCCTTGTATGTGTCAGACTGTAAAAAAAATTATAATCAGATGAGTAGATCACAAAACGATTTAAAAAAAAAAAAAAAAAAAAAAAAAAAAAAAAGGGTAACAGCGAAATACTCATGAAAAACCAGCATATAAAATTGCAACGAATAGAACATGGAAATGAATGGTAGGAGGGACGGGTACCGAGTATCTTATTAGTAGAATACTGGCTCTACGTATATGAGTACATATCGCGAGTACGTCGAGCGGGCCAAGCTAAATCAGTTCGTGCATCATTATACTGTTTGTTTCTTCGCCAGGTACAAGGACGGCTTAGTTTTTTTCCTTTGTCGTAATTTTTCTTAAAACATCTGTCTTTTAAAGACGGAACCTAATTGATGTTTAAAATGAATCAGTTCAAATAAAATGACATGTCGTTTATAAGCTAGAGAAAGTGCGCGTTTAAAGTTATTTTGTTTATTGTGGCAAAAAAAAAAAAAAAAAACAAAAAAAAAAAAAAAAAAGGAGTAGCTAATAAAATTTAAAATTTTTGATAGGAAAACACAAATTTATAAATAAATATTTTCAGGCTGCAATTAGCCTGAAATTTTGATTGCCATATATAATATCTTTATGAATGAATATCGTACGCGGTCAATTCTCAGTCGCGAAGGGTCAATGATAATACAATTTTTATTTATACGTCTAATTTTTCTTACAGTTTTCTAGACTGGCGCTATGAAAAAAGAATATTTAAAGCTTTTGTACAAACAATATGCATACGTTATATAAGTGATATATTAGCTGGATTTGAACAGTGAACTTTCACCGCAAATCGGATACCAAACGACATAGGTAAGTTTACCTACTCCTTTCATCTCATTTATTTTCCGCAACCATGTCTCATGTCAATATGCCCAGGATCACATCGTGGGCATATTAATCGATCGTCCGATCATACAGATTTCCGTTTCTAAAAAAATAAATAGATACGTAAAAGAGTAAACAGACGTTTTAAGAAGGGAGTATGACGAATCCTCATCTAAACTAAAAAACGCAAAGTAAGTAAATACGCATCGGTTGTGTGAAGTAAGATTTATGCAAAACGTACGTAATCTGGTTGTCCTTCAGAAGAGTTAGGCTTGGTAATTACGGTGAACCTACGAGCCTGTCTTGAACCTATTATTAAATGTAACATGCATACATACGAATATGATACGAAAAACACGAAGAGCAAAGAGTTTATTGCCCACGACCCTGGGGGTCCGTATAAAAACCCAAGAAATAAAATACCCAAATCAGGAGCTTTGCCATTTCGTATACCCTTCATTAATACAACCGAACCAACCTCATTTCCTCGTTCTTCTCTTCTTTAAAATATCAAAGGTATTTTACATTGAAACATCATTTCCTTTCAAACAAAAAAAATGAAACCAACAGTCAAATATCTGAATTCCAGAATATCGTACAAGGACATTTTAAGCTCGTTGTAACTTAAGCCGATTCGTTACGAAATTTAAATAGGTGTGTCAACTTGTCTGTCGGGCTGTTCGTCGCGGTTCCAATGTTTTCATCACGACTATGAAAAATTCCAAAAACTCATCCTTCAAGTGATTCCTTGGCAAGTTAAAGTTTTGCCAAAATCATCTTTTACGTCTTTCTGCTGGTCATTCATCCAACGAAAAAAGAAAAAAAAAAATCAAGACTCCATTTATTCGCAAAAATCATCCATTGCCTGTAATCATTCAAAAAAGGCACTTGAAAAGTAAGTGAATGGAAATGAAAAAAAAAAAAAAATTCATTCAAGCATCCTACTATTTAAATATACGATTTTATGAGCTAAAAAAAAGAAAGAAAAAAAATATATATATGAAATGACCTACAAAGAAGAAATCTTCGTATCTCTTTGTGGTTTAAGAAGATGGACTGCTGCATCACTCAACGTTTATTCCCGTATAAAAAACGAGTCAGGTATTATTTTCTTACGCTAATTCAGGGCTGATATAAAACTTTCATGAATGAAAAGGTAACCGAACTCGAAGATGACGTCATTTTCTAATATTATTTTCTTTTTATCAGTCTGTACAGAAAAAAAATCTCGGAGTGTTATAAATCGGGAGGTGAAAAATATTTTTGAAAAAATGTTTAAGGCAAAGCAATTAAACACCACTATCAAATAATTCTCATCTAAATATGACATCATCCGCACAAAAAAAAAGATTTTTTTTTTTATTCGCAAACGTATTTATCGCCTCGGAGCCAAAGAATGTAGCGATCGTGATCTCCGTCTAAACTCCGGATGTATGGAAATCTTAATCTTTTTTCCTTGGATGAATTAGTACCACCAACCAAGAAAGTATTTCATCGATCTGCAATCATTTTTTTTGATTCGCTTAACTGGATTTTAGCTTCGAAAGAAACGTCTGCTTTACTGTATAAGGAAAATAAAGGTTTAATTCTTTAGCAAAAAAAAAAAAAAAAAAAAAAAAAATATATATATATATATATATATATATATATATATCTTTTGAGGCTTGAAAAGCAAATTTAATTTTATTAAGGCTACCTAACAGTGGCCGTTTTTATACTCTTCAATTTCATAAGAAGAGTATATTAAATTTGGTTTTGCCGTTAATATTGAACGGAGAGCAAAACGAACGGCACTTGCCGGGGGTAACTTTTCAATCCGCAGCTATTTATGCATGTCCGTCCGTCTGTCCTCATTTTTCCTCCTTCGATTGGAGACGCAATTTAAGCCAGATCGATCCCAAATTTTATATATGAATAGGGGGCTCTAAGGACAAGAACTGTATAACTTTTGGTCTAAATACGTTCGCATGCAGCAGAACGACAGCCGTTCGAAAGGTATAATATTAAATTTAACAAAGCGGGAATATTTTTTTTTAAACTTTTTTTTTCTTATCTATGTTTTTCGTATATACAAGTAGATATACGAAATAGCCCTTTCTGGGCTGTGTCAGCGAAAATGGTTATCTCACATTCCGGAATGTTTGATAAGTCATTTTGGTGCAGACAAAAGAAAAAAGTATTTACATTTCGTGGCTTTTTCTTTCTCACTTTTGTTGTCATTATGTCAAATTATGCATTTTATATCCGATTGAACGTTTCGATATAGTAAACGTTGTCCATACATCGAACGGTTTTTGTATTTTATCTTATTTGTTAGGACCTGCCCCTTTTTTTTTCAATTTCGCACATCTGCAATTTTCTAGAACATTTTACTACATTCTGGAACATTCTAGAACCTTCTGGAACATTCTAGAACAGTGTAATTTGTCAGTTTATTGTGTTTAAGAACCACACTCAAAACCCAATATAATATTTATTTATATTTTTACTCATGGGAGTAAGATTTAAGTGAAATTGAAGAGTATCGGACAGTGGTAACCTCCACTGTCCACCTCCACTGTAGCTTGTTATTTTGCTTCCCAATAGTGTGCATAACAAGTCTACGGCAACAAATAAAAGACGTATAAAAGTCTATAAGCAATGCAAACTCAGCCTATAACTATATTTTCGAACAGGAAATAGGAACTTGGAAAAAGAAAAAGAAAAAATCATACTGGGATAAGGGGGCATATCCCTACGTAGGACTAGGTCTTTGGGGTACTGTCCGAATATTGCTAAATTTAAACAATGAAACGATTTAAAACTTTTAAAGCATTTTTTTTGCTCGTTTTTGGTCAAAAAATTCGAATTTTTTGATAAAAAATATCATTTTTTTTCCTTGCGCGAAAAGAACTTAAAATTTTTGATAAAAAAGGCCAAAAGCTGAAAAAATTTAGTCATTTAATTAAAGTCTTCATAGTTAAAATTTTAATATTAAAACATTGATTTAGCTAATATTTTTGGCTAAAGGAGAAAGGACAAAATTAAAAAATGTAGGTAGTGAACATTTTCACTACGAACATTTGCGCTACGTGAAATGTTTTAAATGATTAAAACATTACCTAATATTAAATCATCTAATAAGTGGGACTCATATTTGTAAAAAAGATATACAATCACAAAGCACCCTATAATTTTCCTGAATTTCATTTTCGCAGTTTTTGCAAAAACTCCGCCAAATTACCGACTGATAGTCGCATGGGAAGTCATTTCAGATTTTTTTGGGAAGGAAAAAGATGTCTTGGTAGCAGAGTAGAATGCTCCAACTTGAGAGGGGTGGAGGAGGGAGGAGCAAAAGATATGGTTTTTATACTCATCTTATGAAGGCGAAAAATCCTGAGCAGAGCCAAGAAAACTCTTTGATGCCCCAATAACGCCACCGAGTGGTCAGTGCCTAACCCTTGAATTAGTCCATCAGTTGACTGACAAAGTCAAATAATAGTAATAAAAACTCATTGACTGAATAATCAAAACACTCAGGGACTGATGCTGACAGTAAGGGACCATTGGTCCGTCTGTCATTTTTTATGGGCAGACGAGTTATTTGATCTTTTAACAAGAACTCAATTCGTACTTCTTAATGAACTACAAAAAATACTTGTACTCCTGCAAAACTTTAGGTTCATTAATCAAAGGACGCTTTTAAGAACGATTCATTTTCACAGTAAACACAATAATCGCAAAAAAAGGTATCTTCTTATTTAATTTTAAAATGAAAAATTATTATTATTTTTTTTTTTTTTTACCGTTGGCCATATATTTTTTATCAGCCCAAACATAAAATTAAGCAATCAAATATAACGTTCTTATAGAATATCTTCAATTGTCACCTCAACAGCAAATATCTAAAGTCGTGCCAATTAGCTTATTACATTAACCCTATTTAAAAATCACTGCCACTATTTTCGAGTTTTAAAAATATTTTATTTTGCCTGTTAAAGAGGTACATTTGAATATTTATTATGCCATCATTATAGAGAATATAAATGTCGCAAAATGATGATGCTAATGCCAAATGACCATAAGAAAAGAATATTATTTTATGATAATGGGGGAAAGTGGTTCAAAACGTTAGAAGAAATGGATGATGAGGCAACTGTGAATTATCTGTCTGAATGAAACTTAAAAACCGAACAACTTTTTGGGAGATAAAAAATTGGGTTTTAACAATATTAAAAGGAAGCTTTAGTGAATACATGAAGGTATGGCTGTTTTGTCTAATACTCTATTTACGGCGAAAAAATCCGAATTTTAGTTATCTAACAAACTCCTCTGGTGTATCCTGGAATTTTTACTACAAGTTTCAACTTGTCTGAGATATATGTTCGGCCGAAAAATAATTTCGAAAAACTTTGATTTCGTTTTCCGGGTTCCTGTTGAAACTTGTACCAAAAATGCAAGAACAAGTCGAAGGACTTCGTTAGTTACCTACAATATGAATTTCTTCACCATAAACCTAGTATTAAATAAAATAGCCATTCCTTTATGTATTCACTAAAGCTTTCTCTTAAAGCTAATCTATACCATAATGGGTAGGTTACTAATTAATTACTGTTTGTTAATTACAGAATGAAGACTGTCTCATGCGGTCTTTGGGTACTTCTCTGCCTAGCGTTCACTTACCGAGTCAATGGGCTAACAGAACACAAAGTAAAACTTACCATTCTATTCCCTTATATTTTTGAAAATAATCCTTAATGCCGGACTTTGTATTGGTCCCTTTCAGGTTCACAACATAGTGCTGTATCCGGACAAACATTCCTGGTGTAAAACGACAGGAATCAAGCAAATTGTAGCGCATCCTGGTTGTTCGTCCATTGAAATCGACAACAATGTATGCGTTGGAGCTTGTTTCAGCTACTCAATCCCGAGAACGATGCCTAGCGCTCCAGGAGAGGTTATAACTCCTTATTGCGATTCTTGCCAACCTGTAGATTATGAATGGAAAGAGGTTAGTTTCTGCTTTTTGAAACAAAAATTTATTTGCATGAAAGTCACTATTTCAAACATCCTTTGTTTTTCGAAGGTTAAGCTAACTTGTTCCGATGAATCAGAAGAAGATGAGGGTCAAGTTGAGTTGACAAAAAAAGTGCAGGTTATTACTAACTGCACTTGCACATCTTGTGATAAGCAATATGAGCAGAAAAAAACATCCGATCATCACAAACATATAGGCAAGTTTTATTTTAAAGGGAAATATTTATTTATTAAAAACAATGATTTGCAATCTTTTCTGTTCATTTTTTTTTAACAGGAACTCAATCAAGAGATGACGTACCTGAGTTAATGAGTCTTATGATGGAAACGCATCACACGAGGACGCAAGGCAAAGAATTGGAAGAAGAGACGACAGAAGACGCAAATACCGAGCAAGATCCCGAAATTTCGCATGAAGAACGAAATCGCAACACGGTTCGTCCCTTAATTTCCTGAAAAACAAAACATAAAATTTTATTAACTTTAATTCACCAAAATTTTTTTTACTTGCAGGAAAATAATATAGATAAAGAAAATCTAATTGAAGATGACAAAGATGAAAAGGAAAAAGAAAAAGAAAAAAATAAAACAAACAAAGTCACAGAATCTATAGAAATTCTACATCTAAACAAACATCACAATAATAAAATTGATGATTTGGTTGCTGTTGCTAAATCAGAGCATAAGCACTATGAAATCGGCCCACATCATTCATTGGTGCTTAAACCAGACATCGATAAAACAAAAGAGATTCACCCTTCCCACCCTCACCATCACCACCATCATCACCATCAACAAACTGATGATGACGAAGAGACACCCTCCTTGTTAAGTAATCAGTTTAAAATTCATGACAATGAAGAATATTTAGATCAAATAGCTGTTGAAAGTATTAGAAAAGATATACAAGAACAAAAAGTTATGACTATCCCTGAATTAATTTATAATTCAACTGTCCCCAATCCAGATTCAAAGGAAAATGAAAAAGGAAGTGGGAATAGTGGGGTACGTTTACTAGAGGTACCTCATCACCATTTAAAGCCTGCTGTTGAAGGCGTTCAATTAAGCTATTTTGGAAAAAATGAACCAAAAATTGAGAAATTGGATGATTGAAAACACAATTTTTTTTATCAAATCGGAAATAATATTTTGGTCTTTTTCATGAGGTATATTCTAGCTGAAGAGTTTTCAAGTTGTATTTTTAGTCCTGCTTTTTGTTTATTTATTTTAAATTATGCTCATGACAAAAAAAAGAAGTAATGAGAATAATAGTTATTAGTGAAGTTATTGTAAAATACTCAAAAAAGCATGCTGGGAAAGCTTTAAAAAAAATTAATTCATGAAGGTGCCATTTTATTTTGGAAAAATGAAATTAATAGAAGATAAGAAGCAAATATTGTTTAAAATCATTTTATTTTTGTTTAAGATCATTTTCCAAAGGCAAAAGCAAATTGACTGTATTTAAAAGATTAATATATTATGGTTTGCAAAATTGGTGAATTAAAATGATTCAAATGTGATATAGTATTAAAAGGTGTTGTTTATCGAAGATACCATGTTAAATGAGAGGGTTGTTGTTAATTTTTTAAAAACTGTTTATTTAAAGTTTTTGTAGTCTAACATAAATACGTAAGATGTGCAAGAAGAATGTGTAGAAGTTGCAAACGCAGATAAATATTTATCACTATAAATATAATTATAAATTTTAAAAAATTGAAAAATAAATTGACATCTGCTTTGAAACTGTCTACTGTCTCTTTCTTCATTACAAACAATGGCAGCTTCCCAAATCTTAAGCTGATAAGCAACACAATTAGGTACGATGAATTAGGTTATATTTTACTACTAATGAGGCTCAATATTAATGTTAGATATTTTTATTAATTTTATTATCATAAAATGATTTTTTAATAAAGTTATTTCATTCTCTTTATAATTAATAATTAATTTTTTTACATTACCTCCTAAAAACAGCCGTTTGATTATGGAGTCGGTATGAGGTAAGCCAAACAAAAAGCTTACCGAATTTATTGAGTGATTCCAACCGAATTTTTTGATTAAAACCGAATCAAACTACACTTTTTTCAATAAACAATTTACCAAGGCAGTAAAACATTCATTATTTACGGTAACTATCAAATTCGTACAAAAATAAACTGAAAAATATATTTCCCATTCAACCCGGTTTCACACAAGATTTTTCTTGAAAAAGACGTTGCCAAATGGAATGTTTTTTTCGTCTTATTGCCTTGCCGTGTCACTAAATGAAATAATGGCGTATTTTCGATTAGCAACTTTTCCGAAAAGTCGGAAATAATAAATGCAAATACCGTAATTATTTCAAAGCTAAATATTCCCAGTTTCGAATTAATAGTGTTTGATTCATTCAAATAAATAAATGTATTTCAGGTAATTTACTATAATGGCTTCTGCATTAGGAAACGTTTTTCAAATTTTTGGAAGAAATGCTCAGCGATTAAGCATTTCAAAGGTAAACGTGCGTTATAAATCTGTTAAAGCTGCAGTTTTAAAAAATTTTAAGGAGCCTTTAGTTATAGATCAAATAAAATTGGAGAAAAAATTGAAAAAAAATCAGGTAAGTTTGTTTTCCTTTTTAACCAAGTTAGGTTATTATTTTATAAATAAAAGGGTGAAAAAAAAAATTTCAGATAAGAATTAAAGTTAATTACTGCTCTGTAAACCAGTCAGATTATGAAATCATTCAAGGTATGCATGAATATAAACCACAACTTCCATTTGTGCCTGGCTATGAATTATCAGGAGAAATCGCAGAAGTTGGAAAAACTGCAAAGGAACAGGGATACAATGAAGGGGATAAAGTCATTGCTTTAAATAAAGAATCTTGTGGTGGTTTTGCAGAGGAATGTGTTGTGGTGGCTGAGGTATGTACTACATTTTTCATAGGAAAGTTTAATTAATAAAAAGCAAAATTAATAATCACCTAATATTTTTTATAGGATTGTTTTCATGTACCACAAGGCGTTTCATTAAAACTCTGTAGTGCTCTGTTAGATGGTTATACAATAGCACTATTAGGTCTTGTTAGAAGAGCAAGAATTACAGAAAATGATACAGTTCTTGTAACAGCTGCAGGAGGAGGAGTTGGATTAGCTGCTGTTGATCTTGCAGCAAATGTTTATAAAGCTAAAGTAAGTCATTTTAATTCAGACAATTTTTTAAAATATAAAAATAATAATACCTTTTCAGGTTATTGCAGTATGTTCCACAGAAGATAAAGCAGCATTAGTAAGAGAGAAAGGAGCTTTTTCAGCAATAAAATATGATAAAAAAAATTTATTGAAAGATGTTAAAAAAATCACAGATGGAAAAGGAGTAAATGTAGTGTTTGATGCAACAGGAGGAGAAGTTTTTGAAACTGCTTTACAATGGTAATTAAAGATAGTTTTTTTCTAATACAGAGTGCAACTGTTTTATTTTATTTTTTTATTTTTTAGTATTACAAATGAAGGAAAACTAGTCTTAGCAAGTAATGCTGCAAGAAGTACAGAGAAAATTAGTCCAAGTATACTTTTACCAAATGCTGTTAGTTTAATAGGAATTTCTCCTTGGCATTATAGGAAAAACTATTTAGAAGCATATAAGTGAGTAATTTAATTTAATTCAACCTAGCCTATTTTCAAAATTAAAAATATTTATTTGGTCTTTTTATGTTTTTAGAAAGTCAATTGAAGACGTTATAGATATGGCAGAACAAGAATTAATAGTCCCTCATATTTCAAAAGAATTTGAATTAGAAAATATAAATCAAGCTTTCGAATATCTATTAGATGCAAAATGTACAGGAAAAGTTGTGATTAATATTAACGATTAAGAATTGGACGAAGTAACAGTGGTAAGATTTATTTTATGCGAAACAATTGCAAAAGAAAAAAATCAGAAAGCAATGATGATTGTGCGTTGCACAGATCACTGAAATTGTCATGATGACTAAAAAAGAAATTTCACCTCTAACGTTCTGACGCTTTCTTGTTTTTTAACGTTGTAAAATCTTCAAAAATATATTCTAGTTCAGTATGAATTTGTCAGAATTTTTTCTTTATGTTAGGAAAAATGCATGGAAGAGAAACAGGGAAAATATCCACTAACACAGGAAATGTTACTAATCAAAAGTATGGGAAGATTTTAAAGGATTATCTGAGGAATTGAAATTTTGAACTCAAACTAATAATTTTACAGACTGAAATCAAAGCTAACAAAATAATGTTTAAGCTTGATTTGTAAGGTTTATGTATTAAGCAGCAGAGAATGTTCAACATTAAAAAGCAAAATGTTTTTCTAATCTTGAAAGATTCAACGAATTTTTGTTTTTTTTTGTTTTATATATTCATTTATAGATAGAATTTTTAGAATAGGCGACAAAATTATTTTTCTGAAATATTTTTAGAAATTTATTTAAATAGACTTTAAAATTCTCTGATAAATATTCGGAACTAAATAACAAAACAAGGCGAGGCCGTTAGATTTGAAGACTCTACTTATCTATAAGTGCATGTGCAGGTATCTTCGAAGATTTGTCCGTATTCTTTAAAGACATTCGTCACTGAAGATAATGATTAAAGGATTTAAACATTTTAAAATTGTACTAAGTTTTAAAAATAATTGAGATTAAAGAGTAACAATGCTTCTTTTTTTAAGACTGAAAAGCAACATATTACTCTGCATTTAAAATTTTATTAGTTCGAAGTGCCGTTAATTAACTTAAAGCGGCCCATTAATTTTTTTTAACAATATAAAAAATAAATATTATTTCTTCATTTATTTATTTATTTTATAAATTTTTTCGTTTGCCTACTGCTCGATTTTAATTAATTCCTCAAGCTCAACTAATACTTAAATACCTAATTTTTCGTGAAATTCTTCAAAAATTAATATTTACAGATAATCTAAAATTATCTTATATCATTTTTAATAATATCATTGTTAATTTTAGAATATTAAAAATTAATATTATTATATTTATAGGTAATCTAAAAGTACCCTGCTCTTGAGGTAAAGACAGCCAAATACTTTGCTTCTAAAATTGGGAGATATCTAGTATTTAAATACAATGGCTTTGTTTATAGAACTGTATTTTAACCGTATTTTAACAATCGATAATGAAAGTTGTTACCTCTATGATTAATACAAAATGAAAATTTAATTCGTTTTTACGACTTTTGCAATTTTTTTGAAAGCTACGATTGCTAAAATTTTCTTTCTTCACACAGATAGTTTTTTGGGCACAAATTCAGTACTTAATATGTACGGGGGATGTATGGGAAAAATATTCGCTCAAAATGATTTTGCATTGGAAAGCACTGGATCAACAGTGTCGCTTTTGTGACCATATGGGTAGAATGTTAATCCAATATCATATTCGTCATATTAATCTAATCTAGGCCTATATCGGTTGTATTTGCGCGCTTTTCATTTTACAAGAAAACGCTTTTTTTTGCGTATAGTTTTTTTATTTATGTTTTTAATTATTTTTACCCATCATTTCTAGAGATAACGTCTTGTTTAATTAAGGAAAATGTTACATAATTAGTCTGTCTAATAAACAAAAGCTCTCTAGCCTAATCTTAATTATAGCCTTCTACACAGGGTGGTCAGTTTTAAACATTAATATTTATAACTGCCAGAAAAATTTTTTTCGGACTTTAAATGCAGTAAAAATCTGTATTTTAAAAAATTAATTAATATTTTCTTTTGATAGTTATTGTCATATGAATAATATGAACAAGCAATATTTAAAAAGCAAATATTATCCTGCTTCTTTTACTGAGATTATAATAATCAACAGGTTGTAAGCTGTTTTACTTTTTCAACAGTAATAAAATCGGACCCAAAAATATAGTCAAAGGCTTAGAAAAGAAGCTGCTATCTCACAAAACATTTATCTAAATAACTGTACAATATTTCACAACATTTCCCAAAACCTTTGCGTATGCGTTAGCAAATTTTCCTAATCAAATATTTGAAATAATTTTTATTACGTCAAATTCAGAATTTGCATATCTGCAAAATTTGACACTCCTCCGGTTATTATCAATAATCTTTTGTTGTTTATTTAAGCACATCCGGTTTGGCTTCGTGGCATAATTTTTTTATGTAATAAATCAAAAATATTCTTTTTAAGATTTACGCAAAGTTGGAATTTGAATCTCTTGAACGTGTATCTTTTTTTAAAGTGAGTCAGATTATTCTGTTTACGTCAAGGATTGAACCCCCAGTTGAACTTGAATTTTCCTAACGGTTCATTCAAGTTCAATGCCGCCATAAAAAAAAGGAAAAAAAAATTGGCTCAAGGAAATTTCCATAACACACACTGCATAAATACGTTTTTGCGAACAAAATAATATTTTTTAAGAAAATGCATTAAACACCTTAAAAAAATTATTTGTTTCAACGTTCTAATAATAATGGCAAAGTTCGTTAAATAAAAAATTAATGAGTACAAGGACTTGATTAATGTGTAAAATGAATCACTTAAAAAAATGATTTTTTTTTTTTTTTTTGAAGATATAAAAATGCAAAAATCATTGCAAAAATACGAAAATATACAAAACTTAAAATAATTTTCTTCTAAAGCAGTCTCTTTCATAAAATCGTAAAAGATCTATCGCAATAAAATTTTTATGCATAATAAAATGTATCCTGCAAGCTTCAAAAGCACCCTTGTCCCTTGTACGTGAAAATAATTTGCTCAAGACTATTCGATCATCAGTGTTTTATCTCCAACAATTTAAACAGACCAGTGGGCATCACGTTTTCATGTCTTGCTTTAAAAATAAAGGAAATTGCTGATTTGAGTTTTAAAACTAGAGAAAAAAAAAATCACGACGCAACATTTTAAGTCTTACTCTTGTCAGCAAAAACAAAAAGTGAAAAGGAAAATTTTTTCAGTTAATTCGTTTTTCAACTAAACGTACAGAGATTCTTAAAACGAAGTCCATTTTCTGCATGATAGCCATATAAATATACGATATTATAAGTCGGAGATTTAAAGATATACAGAGACGAATTACTAAGTTCCTAACTTTCAACAATGCAATACAAAATGTTTGATAACTATTCGATCATTAATTTAATAGTATTATTAGTTTTTAGTTTGTTTAAGTGTGTGGAGAATTACAATGTTTCAGCTTCATTAGCGCCTCCAGGTAACTATTTGTGTTTTAATTTTTTTTTTCCCCTTTGAAGTTATTTCAGCCGAAATTGTTCATCAGTTGCATGGCTTACCTATAAAAAAAAAAAAAATTTATTAGAAAAAAGAAAAACATATTGGATAAAATTATTAATGCTGTCCATTTAGTTACTCGACTAAAAAAGATTTCAGTTAACTTAGATTTCTTAAAATTTATAAAAGTATTAACGATTGCAGTCTGCTCTTTAAAATAAATAAAGCGTGAACTGTTGTTTGCATATATTAAACCGTTCAGATTAAAGTATTTGATCTTAGACTTCCGTGTTCGGTCAAAATTTTTTGATTTCATAATCATATCCGAATAAAAGATTGTTAAAACACAAAAATTTGATTTCTTTTTTCACGATGCAACAGACTTTAATTTAAACATTTCATTTTAAACTTTCATTTCGGAATTCTTTTAAGCCGCATAGTTCAGTTTTTGGAATATTATTCTGAGAAAAAAAATACAGCCTCCGGAATTTTTCTTCACTTAATGAATACATGGATCGAATACGGTCCCGGAATTTTTTTCATTGGACCGTATGAGGTTCATCCGGAGTCTAAAATTTCTATTACTACAGGCATCAAACCCATTTCGGCCAGAAAAATTAGTGACTTTAGGGACCAAAAATGGTTTTAATAGTGACTTTCAGTGACCTGACGAAAGCAATTTAGTGACTTGAAATAAGTATATCCAAAATTTTTTTAACGTATTAGACGTGACTAATTACATTCCTTACTATTTTTATCAATTTTTCCTAAAAATTTTGGTTCCTAAAATTTTTAGCCTAACCATTTTTTTCCTAATTTTCAATTTTCATAAAATTTTTTGACCCTCATCTAAAATTTCCTAAAATGAATATTTGTCCTAATTTTTTAAATCCCTAAAGGGGCTTTAGGAAATTTTATTTTAGGGATTTTAAGAAATTTTATTTCAGGAATCAGAAAATTTTAGGAAAATTTCAAAATTAGAAAAGAAAAAAATAGTTAGGAAAACAATTTTAGGAACTAAAATTTTTAGAAAAAATGGATTAGGAATTAATTTTTTTTTAGGAAAAATGGTGGGGAATCTTCACAACTTTACACAAATTATTTTTAACGATGGCGATTTAGTGAAAAACCCTTTCCTTGAGCAACTTCGAATGTTGAATAGAAATTTTTTAAAATTCACCAATTTATCAAAAAAAAATGACTTTTAGTGACTTTTCTTTAAAAAAGTGACTTTTAGGGGGGAAAAGTGACTAGTTCGATGCCTGTAAATTACTAAAGCATGGGGTGAAGTTGAAAGGAAATCCCAAAAAAAGTTAAGACTTATTTTAGGCACTCAAAATAAATTTTTTTTTTCATTAAGTGGATATTGTTTTTTGGATACTAAAGTAGTATAAATATAAAAGCTGCGAATTTTTATCGATTTTAGCTTCTATTCTTGTTTTACTTTTGTACGGATGCCAAGAATGGCAATTTTTCGGAAGTGTCCAAACTTTTACTTCTGCTAGTGCTTTTTAATTTTGTCAGAAATGTTAAAGCCACTTTTACAAACCTGGAATACTCTTTATCTATATATTCCGTTACAAAAAATCAGCATATTTGCTTTCAGCCTTTGATAATCAGAGCTTTTATAAATAATTTCAAATTTTAAGAGAGACATATGGGGCGAAGTTGAAAGGTCGCAGATTTGAAGCTTTTGCCAAATTTTGCTTCTGGAAAACATTTCCTGGATGTTGTTTTAAAATAAAGATTTTATGAGCAAGATCTATCATAAGCAGAAAATATTAATGTACATTTTAAAAATCATCTCTGAATACAGAATTTTTCAGTCGGTTTCATGTTAAAATACCACAAATCTAGTAATTTATTCTGTGGTTCAACGCACATATTTTTCGAAATGGTGATACAAGAAAATTTAGTAATTCTTATCATGCCACCTCTTACTTAAAAAATTGGAGTTCTAATCTTAAAAAATATTTAATTAGATGTTTCTGGAATCATTTCTGCTTAAAATAAGCTATAAGTAAGCTTCTGCGACATCTGATTTTTTTTTCTTCCATGTTACAGAGGGCCTTTAGGAGCCCCCATTGAAAACCTTTTCGCCCCTCCCTCTATAGTCTCCAAGGCTGTCCATATTATACTTAATACTGAAAGTTACATGGCAATTACTCATCTTCTACAAGATTTCTTAATTGCTATAAAGAAGCGAAAAATCAAAAGAAGTTTATTTCTCTTTCTTTTATGACCATTCTCGCATATGAAAATGGTTTGTGTTTCTTGGCTTCTACGGAAGCATTCTACACCTGTGACTGAGTATAGGAAAATCAGTCTTAAAGTAAAAATTCTCAAAATCGGCTTCCTGAAGGATTTTCATTTTCAAGTTACTGCAACCTCTGCTTTTTTCAGATTTTTTTTTATTCAAAAATTTGCCGAAATATGGGGCTTTAAAGTTGAGAATTAATCAACTCTTTATTACCTTAGTAATCACGAAATAACAGTATAATAATGATAAAGAGTAATGGCTTGTATTCAACTGGTCAGTATTTTAAATAAATGGTCGGTGAAGTAATGCTGTTTTGCCTGCAAAAATAATGGACCTCATTCAGCAAAAATATATTTTTTTATTGCTAAGATTATTAAATGGTTAGTATTTATTTTTAAAAAAATGTAATCTAGGGGTATTTTGACCTGCTGAATCCGAACATGAAGTCAGAATTTTAAAAAATTGAAATTAAAGAAGGCGGACTATTAACTTTTAAAATTTACAGTTTTCTTAATTATTCCGGGAGGCAGTTAATTTAAAACAAGTTGATTTTCCGGTTAGCCACCAGTGCCCCTCCCCCCCCCCCCCCCACGTAAAAACTAAAGTCTTGACTTAAATCCTTGTATTGCATTAAGTATGTCACAAAAAAACTTCCTATTTCCATAGCCAAAATAAATTTTTTCTTTACTGACCAAATAATTTTATGAAGTTTTTAATTAATTTAGTGATCACCTAGTTAAAATAATGACCTTTTAATTTTAATTCTAATCCTTTCATTTAAACACTGACCAACTATTTTTTTTTTTTTTTACTGGTCAAATTGTTACTGACCACTGAAATAGGTCTACTGACCATTTATTTTGTCCACTGTCCATTTATTTAAAATACTGTCCAAAAACAGTTTTTAAAGACTGATTCAAATAATTATAAGTCATAAGTAATATGAGACCCCTTTAAGGGCTAAATAAGGGTAAAACTTTTTTAAACTCATTCAGCAGGTGATAAAGAATGGTAATTAATTAACCAAAACCCTTTGCTTTCATCTCCTGTAAAATTTTGCTAATTGCCCTAAGGATGGCTTTCCTACCGTTATGAAACGTTGCTATCGGTTTTTTTTTTTTTTTTTTAAAAAAAGCTACCGAGACTCGAATTGTCTTTTTGGACCCAGTTGTTTGGACCCTCGAATTGTTTTTTCGCTACCCAGTTTTTTAAAAATCTCGGCAGTTTTTTAAACTGGCGGATAAAAATGAAATGTCGATAGTTTTTCCCATTTTTTCGATATCTACAATTTTTCAGAGAAGTATAAGTTTTTTGAAAAACTTGCGAGTTTTCAAAATGAATCGATAATTTCATGTCAAAAAGCTATTGAGATTTTAATAAGCCACCGAAACCGAAAGCAAACCACCGGAACCAATAATTTTTTTACATTTCCGATAGCGGCGTTTCATGCACACTCGCATACTGTATTTGAAAATGCAGTTTCTGTGCCAGAAAAAACTCATGTTATCTCCAGTGCTATCAATGAGCCGACATAAGAACATAATCACCGGTACTCTGAAAGGTTATTTTCAATATTTTGGACATTAAGAAAATCTGCTATTAAATATCATCCTTCAATCACTGTTAAAAAAAAAAAAAAAATAAAAAAAAAACTGTATTTGGCTTTTTAATTTTTAACTATAGATTGGAAATGATTTTCAAGATTTTTTTATTGAAAATATTGGCAAGAGTAAGAGACTATCGCTTCAGCAAAAAAAAAAAATACATTTTATTTATTTTTATTTTTTAGATGAAATACTACAAAAATGCTACGGAAAATATGGTTGTTACTCAATAGCTTATCCTTGGAGCTCGGTAACCACGAGACCGGTGAGCCTTTTCCCGCAACCGCCGGAAAAAGTCAATCCTCAGTATTGTCTCTATACGAGAAAAAACCCGAAAACCTGTGATAAATTAGAAATCGACAATCCGACGACACTTTTCCGGAGTAACTTCGTACCTACCGGGCAAACTTATTTTATTGCCCACGGTTTCGTTGAAAATGGAAATAAAACATGGATCAAGGTAAAGCCGACCCCGAAAATCTTCAAATCTTAAAAATACTCAAAGAGTTAATAATTTTTTTTTTTTAAATTTTTTATTTAATTTCAGGAACTCACGGCAGAACTTTTGGATACAAGAAGAAAAAGAGCAAACGCAAATATTATAGTAATCGATTGGTCAAGTGGAAGTGATCCTCCCTATACCCAGGCAGTAGCGAACATTCGTTTAGTAGGAGTAATGACAGCTCATTTGATCAAAATGATCAAGGACCAAGGAGTCGGACTACAAGTCGAAAAAATTCACGTCATCGGCCATTCATTAGGTGCTCATTTAGCATCTTACATAGGAACTACCTTAAGAAGAAGCTTTAATATGCGACTTGGGAGGATAACAGGTACGTCCGCATCCGATGATTCATTTCCTTTCTTTCCTTAAACAAAAAAGCGACACACACTCCAATAAAAACATTATATAATCCGTTTGCAAAGTTATTTTTTTAGACTTTGTACGGGGGGTTACTCCGAAGGAACCTATCGAAAACAAATTAAATGCATGACCGATTTTAACCAATAGTAATATTCGAGATAAGGCTTTCGTTATTTTTATCCCTTATGGAATGTTCCCGAAATAATTTTTTTTTTTTTTTCCAATTAAAAAAATACCCGCGTTTACTTTATAAAATTTAATTAAGATTATCATATCGATCGTTCACTATTTTAAATGCATCAATTAAATAAGAAAACAAAAACAAATTTTGGTTAGGCACGGGATGACGTCAATAATTAAAAAGAATATCCTGGGGCGTCAAAGGTCACCACAAAACATAACAGCTACGCTGTCGGTCAGCGAACAGGTCAGCGATGCCGCCAAGGGCGGGCAAAAATCAATTTTTCTTTTAAATGATTCATCTCGCAAGGAAATAAAATTAAAATGTTATTCATTTTATTAATGATTTTATCTCGTTTGATAACTTTTGAACTAATTCATTAATTTTTGGCGGTAGTACAACAGTCTCGTAAAAAAAAAAAAAAAAAAAAAAAAAAGCCGAATGAAGTTTTTTTTTTTTCTTTTCAGGTCTTGACCCTGCGGATCCACATTTCGCGAACACTGATAAAATTGTCAGATTAGATCCATCGGATGCGATATTTGTGGATAATATTCATACGGATGCGTCGTCGTTCGTCACGGGAGGGTTAGGATATAAGGATCCGATTGGTCACGTAGATTTTTATCCGAACGGAGGTCAAGATCAGCCAGGATGTCACCAAGGCATAATGAAAATATTTAATTTGGAAGATGGATCATTGTTTAAAGGTAGAGTTTGGCAATAACAACGACTCGTACAATTTTTAAAGTTTGGCGTCCGTGGAGTCCACATAAATTTTTCCAGACAAAATAGAAAAAACCCTGGGCTGCTATTCCGATTAATTTTTTACTCGGGATCGGAATCGAAATCGGAATCTGCTATTTCAAAAGTAATCGGAATCGGAATCGGAATCTTGTCTGAAAACAGTTCGGAATCTTCGGAATCGGAATCCAAAAAAATATTTTCGATTCAAATTGACTTAAAAAATACGAAAATACCGTCATTAGAGTTAATCAATTTTGATTTAAATCGGGAAAAAATTTGTTAGTTGGAATCGGAATCGGAATCTGAAATTTTTTTCCAGCTTTCGGAATCGGAATCGGAATCTGAAATTTTTTTTCCAGCTTTCGTAATCGGAATCTGAAATTGTTTTTTTCCAGGTTTCGGAATCGGAATCTTACTCATAAATAATCAAGATTCTGCGGAATCGGAATCGGAATCGGAATCGGAATCGAAATCGGAATCGCAATTGGAATCGCAGCCTTGAGAAAACCATTTTCTGAATTACTAAACTGAATTTTTTTTAAGATTCAGAAAAAAGATCAATTCTCCCAATTTTCCTCCCTAGGATTTTCCGAATTAGCCTGATGCGACTTTTGCTAAAACACGTATTTTAAAAAAGTGTTAATTCTGGATGCTTTTAATTTAATCAAGCCCATTTTCGAAACTGAACATTTAAAGTCCCACAATAACTAATCTTTGAGCTTCTGACCGGTTAAGTAATCTAGTTACTAACTCTTACGAAAAACTGATGCAAAAATGGTATAAAGTTTTGCAAAATAAACGCAAAAAAATTGTAATTATAGAAAAAGTACATTATTTTTGTATTATTTATACAAAAATTTGGACATGCATAATTTTTGAAAAGTTTATGCATACTTTCTTAAGCACCAAAATTTGAATATGCATAATCTCTACAAGATATATGCATAATTTTTTTAAGCATGAAAATCTGGATACGCATAATTTTTGCATAATTGATGCATATCAAGGTGCACGGAGTGCACCCAGCCAAGTTTTAAGTGCACTTCACTCGCACCGTACTTTACTGAATTTATCGTATCTCTGTTTTTAGAACCCCCAAATAACTTTTTTTTTAAATCATAGAGCAGGAAAAATTTGCCACCACATGCTTGTTCAACTTTTTTTTCCATTTTACTCATACTTATTTTTGCATAATTTATGCATTTTTTATGTATGTCCATGTATGTTTTTGTATAATTTATACATGACTTTTATATAATTTATGCATCTCTTTTTCGAACGGGTATAACTCAATCTGCTAATTCTGTCTCTAAACTTCAAAAATTTACATTTCTTTAAAATTTCTAGTGGCCTCTGCTCATTCAGCACGATGTTCTCCACTTTAAAACAATGTTTTTATGTTGAAGGTATGGGAAAGAAACTAAGCTGCAACCATGTTCGAAGCTACATGTATTTCATCGAAACGATTAATTCGCCTCACAAATTCTGGGCCGTCGAATGCAAATCATGGGAACACTATCGCAATGGGCACTGTTTCCGTTGCGACTACAGTCACCGTTTCAGAAACGGAACAATGTGCGCTCGATTCGGATTCCATTCCATCTCGTCCTTCGGCAACAGATCAATGTCAGAGAGGTATCGATCCAGCAAAACTGACTTTATGCTAACGGAATCGCCGAATCGCCGAAATGTTACTATGTTCCTTATAACGGGATCATCCTCTCCCTTCTACAGTAAGTGAAATTAAAGTCTCTTTTTTTGACTAACCTGTTATTTCCTAAGAAAGTCAATTAACATGTTTTTTTTATTACCTCTTCCAGGAAGTCAATATCGCGTCAGTTGGAAAATATCAGACTCCAGCCATGAAATAGGAAAATTCAAGCTAAAAATAATCGGCAAAGACGGCAGTACGGGATTTATAGATTTAACCGATAAGTAAGTAGCTTGTGAAAGCAAAAAGACAAATTAAAATCCAATTAACTGAAACGACACTAAATTTCTTTTTTTGTATTTCAGAGTCAAATATTACGATCCAGGCTCAGAGCACAGGATCGTCGTTGCTGGGAAAAGTATTGGACGTATAGAATCGGCAGTGTTGGTTTGGTCTTACGAAACGTCGCTTATGAATCCTCTTACATGGAGAGTTAATCTACCTTCGATATCAATTAAGCACATGACAATTGACAGCCTGGATACCAGAGAAAGGTAAATACAAAAATCAGACTCGGATATGGGTACATATCCCTACGTAGGACTGTGTATTTGGGGGACTGTCCTAATGTTACTAAATTTAACAATGAAACGATTTCAAAATTTTAAGGCATTTTTTTTTTTCTTTTTTTTTTGCCCAAAAAATTCGAGTTTTTTGATAAAAATACATTTTTTTTAGCACGAAAAAAACTTAAAATTTTTGATAAAAAAGGTCAAAAGTTGAAAAAAAAATAGTCGAAACTTTAATTTAAGTCTTCAAAGTTAAAATTTTAATATTAAAATATTGGTTTAGCTCGTATTCTTGGCTAAAGGAGAAACGACAAAATTAAAAAATGTAGTGAACATTTGAGACTATGTCAAAACCCCGAATTTCAAAACCCCGATCGGTGTTTTGAAATTCGAGGTTTTGAGTTCGGAGGTTTTTGTTATTTATTATTTAATTTAATTTTTATTTTTTATTTTCTGGGTTTTGAAAATACCGGAAAATGATTAATAAAAACATTTTTTAAAACCACGAAGTTTTCGGGGCTTTGAAAGGCCGGTAAAATAATAATTTTTTTTTTTTAATTTTAAAAAATTATTGAAAAACCCCGATTTTTTAAAATAAAAAACCTAAGAATCAATTTCATATGATTTTGTATTAGTAAACACAATTTTACATGTTGCCTGCTATAAGAATAAATTTTTACCCTAAGAAGACTCCTTTAACCATTTAAATATAGATAATGTTTCTTGCTAATAAAGAAGCATTACTTCGCATTATAAATTGTTACCCTTAAAAGACTTCGACGATGCAAGCATAGTATGCTTCGACTATGTAAACATAAATACATATTTTTTTCTGACAAATGTAAAGCCCATGTATGGCAAGTAGATGGTTCTTTTCTGCGTAAGGTAAATATTGTTCGTCATTTCGGACAATTTAGAAAATTAAAAAAAAAAAAAATTAATTATTTTACCGACTTTGCATAGCCCCGAAAACCTCGTGGTTTTGAAAAATGTTTTTATAAATCATTTTTCAGTATTTTCAAAACCCCGAAAGTAAAAAATAAAAATTACATTAAATAATAAATAAAAAAAACCTCCGAATTCAAAACCCCGAATTTCAAAACACCGATCGGGGTTTTGAAATTCGGGGTTTTGCAAGGGTCCCGAACATTTTATTTAAAATTTCTAAGTTCTTGTTTTTGTTCACATCGACTGCTCCGAAGAACAAGTACCTATTTTTTTTTTAGCCGTACAAAAAGTACCTATCTTTTTTTGGACAGTTGAAAAACTACCTATCTTTTTTGTGTTACTGCAAAAATGATCTATTGTATATAGCAATGACCATTTAAATAGATCGTTTATAAGTCGTCAAAAAAAAGATAGGTAGTTTTTCAACTGTCCAAAAAAAGATAGGTACTTTTTGTACTGCTAAAAAAAAAATAGGTACTTGTTCTTCGGAGCAGTCGACATAGTCTAACTTGAATATTTAAAAAAAAAAAAAAAAAAAACGGCGAAAATTTAAAAAAAGTAAAATAAAATTTCAAGAAATGTGTAAGTCCTTGCTTTAGCAACTTTAAGTTTCTTGTAAAAATGAAGTTTCTTAAAAATTTACAAGAAATTTTCTAAGTCTTGCTTTCGTTCATGTCGTCTAATTTTACTATTAAAAAAGGCCAAAAGTTAAAAAAAAAAACAGTCAATATGTTATTTAATATTTAACTTTTTTAAAAGTAAAATTTACAAGAAATTTTATTAGTCCATGCTTTCGTTCATGTCGTCTAATTTTATAATAAAATTTTAACTTTAAATTTCTTGTAAATTTTTTAGAAAATTTCTTTAGCTAAACTTTTTAGAAAATTTCTTGTAGCTAAATTTTTTAGAAAATTTCTTGTAGCTATATTTTTTAGAAAATTCCTTGTAAACTTTAAAATTTTACTTTAAAAAAACAGCGAAAATTTAAAAAAATGCTAAATAAAATTTACAGGAAATTTTCTTAGTCCTGCTTTCATGTCGTCCAATTTTAGTATTAAAAAATTTTTGATGTTGCTCAAAAATTTACTCCCAACGGGCCTATAGAAGATTAGAAAAATTTTAAAAATTAGAAAACTATTATTAAAAAATTTCTTGTTTTTTTACTTAAAAAAACAGAGGAAATTTTAAAAAAATATGTTAAATAAAATTTTTGGTGCGAACAGACCGACACCCGGACACACCCACAGCAGACAGATTTCCCTAGGACCGACGTAGTCCTACGCCAGAAAAAATGTTTATAAAAAGTGCGCCTAAAAATTAAAATCGGCAGTCAACACGCCCGTATAAATTTTGCATAATCGTTCGATTGTAAGGGTTTTTTTTTTAAAAAATTGATTTGTTTCTTTTCGTTTCAGTTTAACATTTTGCCTTCCCGATAACGAAGTTTTGACATCCGGTGCTCAGAAACCGTTAGTACCATGCATCGTGTGAAAAACCAAAACGAATAATCATTTTGGAAACGAAAAAATATGGAAGCTGAGCCGAAGAAATCTGAAATCTTTCTTCGTGTAAAAAGTGTATAAGCTTATACTGCGGAGCTGGCCGAAGAAAGTGTGAAAGATAAATTGAGAGTGTTTAGATTCGAGAAGAATTTTTTAACTCTCCTGATTTCGTCATCATAACTCATTATTATACTAGTCGTTGTCATCATTACTTATTTTTCATATGTATATAAATCACAGAGTATTTGTAAAAAAAAAAAAAAGTAAATTATGTAATAAAAAATAGCTACGTGATTTGAAACTTGTTTCCTTTTATAATTAAAAAAAAATTAATCCCTTTCCTATGTGTCTTATTCCTATGTAATTTTCTCTTTAACCCCGTCAGCTTACCCCTCAGGCAAGTTGCTATGTTTATCTGAAACCGCATATACATGGTAATGACATTTCGCTACATTAATGCTTTTTCTCCAGGTCAAGTACGTTCTTCTCATTTAACTTCGCGTACTGCATCCCGTGGCATGAATATTAGGACAGAATAAACCGAGGCTAGACGTAAAAATGAAACATACGTATAAAATAATGATAAAACTCTTTTTCTTATTATGCACAGTGTAAACATGGACGAAGGTTAATCGTTTAACGGATAAGGTGAAAGGATTTGTTATGTCGCCAAAAAAAGAAGGGAAAAAAAAAGACTTAGCCTATTGAATTTTGGTTTTAAAGTACTTTTGTCAATTTTTTTTTTTCCTGCAAGAATGAACACGCGGAAGTATTTATCAAACATACTTGACGCTTTAAAGAAAATTCGTGATCGTAAGAAGTGGAGAGTGGGTGTTCTAATGTCAACAATTAAGAGCAGAAAGTTACATCATATTGTCAGAAATGATATCTCAAGAGCTTTTCTTATGTCATTTTGCAAAAAAATGAAATTTCCGGCGTCGCCTTTAGGAATGAAATGTAGACTATGCACATAGTAGTGAAATAATTCTTATTTGGACTATTATCTAAGATCGTCAGGGGTTTGAAGCTGATGCCGACCGTGATAGGGTAAAGATTTTAAAAATTGCGACGTCGATTCCGATTCTTTTCAAAACTTGTGTGATTCCACCAAAGAAAATATTTTTTTTTTATTCTACAAAATAATATTTTTAATCTAAATTTTTCATTTTTTTTTAGCCTTTTCAAATTTTTTCATATATTTTTGTTTTTCTTAATTTTTAAATCCCCCCCCCCCCCCGCATCTTTTCCATTTTCTTGATTAAAGGTCCTAAAATTATTCCCATTCCGGCATCGATGCCAAAATCAAATATTGTCCATTTCCAATGTCTCCGATTCCCAACAAAAATTTCATCGGCTTAAACCCTTCAGATCGTTAAGCCGGCGGATGTATGTATCTGTATGGATATTATGGGTTTTCTGAAAAATTAATGATTAATCGACAATAAATCGACTTGGACTTGTGCATAAGTGGCCGAAAAAATCAAATTATAAATTTTTGGCAAAATGTAAATCCTATGTTTAGCTTATGAGGGTATTATTACTTAATTAGGATAATAATTAATGCACGGTAAAAAATTTTATGTAAAAGTAATATAAAAAAGATGTAGCCTTTTATTTAAGATAAAAACGTGGCGTCAGAAAATCGAAATATGACAAAAAAATTTCATAAGCTATAAATTTTGATATCAATATAGATTCTGAGACTTGTTATCTTGCTTTAACTGCATTTTACACTTCAGCTATTAGTTTTTAGCGATTTTTGTAAGATTTCATTAAAAATATTTTTTCCCATAAGCTAAACATAGGCGGCCAAATATTTTTTTAGCTTTACTAGCTGCTTCTATGGATCATACGGTACCAAAATATTGCCGAAAAAAACCAAACAGCATCTACTCCCCTAAATCTTTAGAAAAAAAAGGCTTCCGACAGCAAAAGGTTAAAGGCAATCTGATGCGTTATTCTAATAACTACCAGTGCTAATTAACGGTATGCGAACGTTTCAATGTCAGGCACCAAATACCGATTGCAGGGAATCTGTGTAACCTTAACCCGTATAGCCTATTTGCGCATCAGGAATATGATTGTGGTCCATGGGTTGCCTTCCCCCTCCTCCCTCGAGATAAGACCAATTTACTTCTTTTAGATTTATACACTTCGATGCAAATCACTTTTGCTTTCATCTTAATTAAGACGATAGTTCTCACGACCTCCAAAGCCAAATAATTAATAATCCCCCTTCAGCTGATCGCCTCCTAAGCGAATATTAGCTCGGTTTTTTTTTTCAAACTCTAAATCTAAAAAGCACTCTCTTCCGAATGTGCAAAACACTACATGCCGTAGACCATAATGCTTGAATTATAAATAAAAATATATCTTCCATCAAATTCAAGAGCAAACATTTAAAATGAAATTAATTTCCGATTTGCACTGCTTTCTGAATATACCTAAACGAAGAAGCGAAATAAAAGAAGCAAAAAATATTCAATTAGTAGTATATTCCGGTAATATTCACGTATAGCATGTTCTTTCTCAATCCATTATCGAAGGTCCTAATTATTTTCTAAAATTTTAATCACTGCAACTTTGTGGCATGACGTGATAATATTCACATATCTGTGGGATGATATAATATTACATCACGGATCGTGGATTTATAAGAAAAAAAAATATTCCTAAATCTAAAAAACAAGTCGCCACTGCCATCCCCGCGACCACAAAAAGTGAAAAGCTTAAAAATATATTTCCTACTCAAACACCAGCATAATTTGCTTCAAAAAATTAAAAAAAAAAAGAATTTGCAGTGAAACTTAAATATTATGTTCATTTACTTTAACATACAAATATTATTTATTAAAAATTAATTTGATATCGCCGCCTTCTTTTTGAGAATTCGAAATAATTATCCGAACCACACGTGCAGCTCTATGTAATTTCTAGAACGATCCAATCGATTTTGATGCAAAGTTATTTTGGTTAAAATTTAAATACAGCAGATGGAATGTCCTTGCCCAGGGCCAGCTCCCCGACCGACATGCAAACCAATTACCTGCCATCACTCTTTAATAGGTGTAGAAAGTGCCACGGGTGCCACTGTCACGGTTCTTAAATCAGCAGTGGCGCTATTTGGAGGGCACCTGATCCCCCCAAAAGATTTTAATTAATCAATGCATTTTTCGCGTTGTTTCCTAATTCATCGAATGCATTTTTATATTTTTCTTATTTCCATATTTTTATTATACATTTTTATGTATTTATTTATTCATTTACTTTTCCATTCGTCCGTTTTTTTATTTTAATCAGACTGAATTAGGCCTATTAGGACAAAAAGCTATCGAAGAAAAAGGCCAACAGCTAAAAAATGTTTTATTACTCAGTGACGGAAACGTCTATCTCTGCCACGTGTTTCAACAAGCGAAACACGCAGTTTGCCTCCCTCGTGATTATTACTTTTCACTTTCCCTGAGGAGGAAAACTAATTTCTTTTTTTTTTTTTAATTTTGGAATTTTCTTAATTTTTTTTTTTTTTTTTTTCAAGACTATACCTTCTTTCAAGTCCAGTTCATGCTCTTTTCTATAGCAAAATCTACTTTTTATTCCATCTGTTAATTTAGCATTATATTCGGCAAAAATCCAATTTCATTTTTATTGTTGATCTTTTTGATGTCGGCTATAGGCTCCGAGCGATTTTTTTTTGAAGAAATATAAACTTAAGTATACCTGTTTACCTTATGGAAGCGTATATATTTCCATCACGTAATTTGTTCACGGGAATATTGCTTTTTTATAAGCTAAACATAATTTTAATGGTGGCGCTGCAATCAAAGTCGCTCGGAGCCTATTTTCAAAGTATCCTAATGCCACGTTTTTTTTTTTTTTTCGGAAAGTTAAGTAACTAAACAAAATTTTAATTTTGCATCGTTATAAAAATTATGTGTCTAATAAAATATGTTCCGTAATAAAAATTATGTTTCTAAAAAAGCAACGAATGATTATTTGCCACGGCTCGCTCACTGCCTCACTCGGGCTTCGCCCTCGCCATACAGGGTACAAAGGTGACGTCACGAACTATTTCTCCGCCTTTTAGCGTCCATATTGTTTTGCACCCGCGCGCCGCGGCATTAATTTGAAGAGAAATGATCATCGTGGCAGTAGACTAATCGTATTTTACTTTTTACAGGGAATCGAAGACGAATCTCGAAACAAAAAATATTACGGATTTTTCAGGAAAAAATGCCGAAAAATCCTTAATATTTTTTGTTTTGAGATTTGTCTTCGTTTCCGCATAAAAAGTAAAATACGATTGGTCTGCTGCCACGACTGATGATTCCTCTTAAATGAGACAACTTTTTTAAAAAATTTTTTACGGAAAGCTGAACATTTAACATTTTTTTCGTCAGCAAAAATGGATCGAAACTCTACATAAATCGAAATCGGTGTTTCATAAAATAGCGTCCGTGATTTTTAAAAAAATTTTATATTTTTTTTCCGCACAAGAAAGTTGATTTGATGCAAAACAATATGGCCGCCCACGAAAGTGTTTTTGGAGTTCAACCTCTGGCCCAGCATTTGTATCCTCTATGCAGCTTTGAGCTCGTTTTTGGCAAACAACCATTTCCGTCCCTTTTATAGAAAAATACTATTTCTCCCTCAAGGAAAATCTGAAACGGCGCTACTGATAATAACACGTATTTGCACAGGTGCAAAGCTATCTTAAATTTGGAAATACAGTTGCTTCGAGAGGAAGAGTACATATTGGATTAAAAGCAATTAGCATCAAAATCTGATGGTGCCATAAAGAAAACAATGAAATATGCTTGAAATAGATTTCAGGGCTGTACATAGCATAAAGGGTTGTTACGTTGGTATTCTATTGCGCTAAAAATATTTTCACTCATCCCTGTTTTTCACAGTGATTGACTTTAATCCGATAAGTACTCCCAAGTCGTGCGGCAGCAACTGTATAAATAGGAAAAAAATTTCTTTATTGGCTCAAATTATAACAAAATTTCGCAAAGTCATTTGAGCAAACGTAACAAGTAGATATAGTTAGGTACAGACAGTTTTGTGACAATTTTTGGAAGGACCAATAACGGTAACAAGATGTGGACAAAAGCAGTTATTGCTGCATTTTTATTTTTAACTACAAGTATGGATTGTCGTTTTCATTAACTTTATTTAGATTAATTTTTAAATATACACAGTTATAATATTTCGTTTTATTTTTTCAGTATCATTGGGGAGTGCTCAAAAATCAATTCAATGGAAAGGATATGAATGGTTTTTACGTGACGATCAAAACAGCGGACCTGGTAAACTTTACACTCAGAAAGGAAAATAAAAGGGCTAATGCGAAAACAAAAATGTCTCGTGACAAGACATTTTTTTAAAAATCATACGAAAACAATAAAAATATCTTGTCAAGTTGCATTATTGCTGCAACAACCTATCCGTTGTCATGAAGCCTTTTCGTTTTGCTATGAAACATTCCGGTTTAGTTGCAAGACAAAACTAGATCAAGACCTTTCCTTTTTCTGAATTAATTCCACCAATACGAAAATGAAGCAAACTCATTTTTGCTTCTTATTTGTAGGTCCCAATGACTGGGATTCCAACAACGTCTGGCTGGACGAAGATGGCAACCTACATTTGAAGCTCAGTAACTCAAACGGGAGATGGACAAGTGCTGAACTATACACAAATGTCAAGTTTGGTTACGGCACTTATCGTTGGTTTGTAGAAGGAGCCATCGACAAACTTGATACAAACGTCGTGTTAGGTTTCTTTACTTATGGAAACCCTGACGGTGCCAATGAAATTGATATTGAAGTGGCCAAATGGGGACAAACAGCCCCAGAAGCAGGAAATTACTTTTACACGATCTATCCTCATACGGTGGGTGTCGCTGATCCGGTCTCCTCTGGCACACGTATTTCTTTTGATGGAACATATTCTACACATCAGTTCATATGGTCTCGCGATAGTGTTAAGCTCCAAGGGCAAAATGGTTTTATGGAATCACCAGATGAACAAATATTTTTTTCATGGGAAACACCCTCAAGTTTTAGCTCAGCAATGCCATATATCGAAGCTCCTTTGCACATGAATTTGTGGCTCTTTCAGGGCCGAGCACCGACCGACGGTCAAGAAGTGGAAGTAGTTATTCATGATTTTAAGTATACTCCAGCATAATGACTGTAAAAATTCGCATCTAATATAAAATTTTATGTAAGACTAAATCAAAAATTATAACTAAGGAAATATTTTTTTATGCTTAAATATGAGAGAGAAGAACTAATAAACAAAGTTTTTGGGTTATTTTCCAATTTTTTCTGTAATGCTGTGGCACAATTTCTGTTGACCAATTTAGTCATCAATTAGGCCCAAAATTTGGGCCTAAATCTGACTCTATCACACCCGGATTCGGGCCCGTAGCCAGAACGAAGAGCCAGGGGGGCAGCTGGGCTTCTTAAAGTGGGGCAATAGACCTTCATTCCCTATACATGTCATGTTTAGCCAATTTACTTCAGGGGGGCGCCGAGTCAGCCCCGAGGTCCCCCCCCTTGGCTACGGGTCAGTGCCGATTTCTCAAACAGTCAGCTCAAATGGTAGCATTATTCCCTCGGGGAAGAGGGGGGAGGAGGATGCTGCATTTCAGGTTCTTACAAATAGAGCATTGGATAACATAGGCTTACTCCTGCCATAAATAGAAGCACACGATATATTTGCCCAGGCCAAGGTTTTCAGTAAAATAGCGCCACTGATTTTCAGTGGCGTACCGACTTCTATTCAAAATCTTCTTTCTCCCTTATTTCAACAATTTATTTAGGAGAATTAAACAAGGCGAAAAATGATGACTTGAAATTTCGAAACAATAAAAATCAATAGGATTAAAGTTGATTCAATTATATTAAGGTTGTAGGCCTAGAAGTCTTTTTTTTTTTTTTTTTTTTTTTTTTAATTTCAGTTTAGACTAATTAAAATTTATATATGAGCATATGGCCTTGACCGACTGTCAAATTGTGCAAAATTTAAAGCGAAACCGATCGTTAAAATATTTTGACTGTAAGAAAAAGTAAGCATAGGGAAACCCCGAACAGATTTCACAACCTACGAACAGCTCTATATAGTAAATTAAATGATTTTAGCATCACACCAAGCTACACGAGCATTCACCTTTCCTTCAGCTTCACCCTCAAATTTAAACAAATTCAATATTATTAATGGTTCTTCTGGCTGTTTCAGGCTAAAAAATGACAGAGCATTCATATGAGGAACTTACTTCTGTTCCTCATTTATTTACAAGTCATTTTTTACAATTTTCCAATCGAAATCCAGAATTTCAGCAACGATAGCTTTAAGCTCCCTTTCTCTCACCTCTAAGTTTTAAAAAATGATCTGAATAGGCCGGGACCCTTCCCGCTATAGACCTAAAACTTCAATATGTTTTCTTCCTTATCATTTGTTAAAAGGCAACACCACAGAGCAATTTATATTTTTTGATCTTTGATGGCCTCACAATGAAATTCCATAAGGGTTGATTGTCATATAACAGTATTATTTTAAAAACGAAAAACGTGTAATATAAGAATGTTGACGCCATAATCGAGTTTGTCTCGTCTGCATAGTATTCTTTTCGATTATGCAATACTTCCCAACTGATGCAGCTTCCAAGACATTAAAAAAGGAAAATATGTAATAATCATATTAATACTACTTTCACGGGCATCAACTTTTGCATCGGTTTATATTATTAAAGACAATTATTTTGGAAGAGGGAAAAAAAAAAATATTCCGTTTAGAAAATAAGGTCAGGTGAAACAGGTCCTCTCGTGACGATTCCATCCATTAAATAAGATAATCGATACCAATTTTTTTTTTCAAATCGAAAACAAAATTATTTGAATCCCAACCCATTTTAAAAATAATAAAAATTAAGTCGATGACGTTCTCTGACCTTCCGTATCCTAGGTCATGGTAGTTGATCGAGAAAAGAAAACTGTACTTATATTACATAACTGCTTTATATATATATACATACTGGTCGTAAAGCGAAATTACCTGTATTACGCTACGTTTATTAACACCTTCTCGCAAAATTTCTTTTATTCTCAGAAAATAAATCTCGGACGTCATTAAAAGCAGCGACCCACCAATTAATTTTTTAGCAGCCCTGGTTACATCAAAATCCAACGGAGATTTTTACGAATAAAAGTGACAAAATGACGTATATAAAAAAAAAAAAAAACGTTTTGGTTACATGATAAAAAGTTACAAATAAAAAACATATACGCGGTATATTCATTGATATTTTACGTAACAATAATTATTATATTTTTTCCGTAGTCGATCATCCTATTCGTTTGGAATTTCCGATTCGTTCCAGTTTAATAATTTTTTAAGTTAATGAAAAGAAAATATAAATAAAGAAGTCGTAGGCCTACAATCATTTTATACCATTCTGAAAATGAATGCAAAATAAAGGACGAAAGCGTAAAATTTTAAAAAAGAAAAAAAAAACGTGTACGATAAAAAGCGCGTGGTCAGGGCTGACGCGAAAGGCTTGCGTCTCCTGACACGACGTTTCAAAGACTTCGTAGCGAGTTAATACTTGAAATCAAAATAATCGAGGAATGCACTTTTGGAAACTGATTAAAATAGAAAGGATTCCAGCTGCGAAGTTGATATCATGAACAGCACGATAAACTATATTTATCGTTAAATACAGGTTTAGTGTATAAGTAGGTCTTCCACCTGAAATATGTGCATTGGCTGAGGCGAGTATATCGTATTTGAAAGACCACAAAAATGGGGCTTCATTAGTTTTAAGATAAGGCAAAAAGCGTCGTCGTACGCTTTCCGGATTGAAACTTTTTTGCGAACGTGATAACGCTGAATACCTACGTCGCGATAAAAAATACCATAGGAGAAGGAGGAAAAAAAAGAAAAAAGATTTTGATCGTCTAAAAAATAACCGGATCGACATAAATTACGAAAACGCATTAAGGGGTGAAGGTTAATAGCTATAAAGAAAGCATCCCTTTTATTTATAATCAGAAGACACTCACTTTTATCTATAATCAGAAGACACTCACTTTTATCTATATTTTTCTTTTTGTGACTAAATTTTGATCAGTCCAAAAAAAAATTCTAGTATTAAAATTTCCCTGAAGGGGAATCTTTACATGCGCAGCTAGTAAACTTGTGTTATTTATGCAAATTTCGCGCATTCAAAATCTAGTTGCATGACAAGGCTTCCATTTATCTACGTAAATATCCTATTTAACAATAAACCCCATTAGGGTTTTAGAAGTATAAATTGCATATGAGCAAATTTCAAATAAGGCAGAGACACGTGCATTTAAAATCCCTTTACATCACTCATAGTCGGAAAATGACATTTCCCTCACAATGGAGTGTTAAAAACAGGGGTCCGAAGCCGAAGCCGGTGCCGATGCCGATGCCGGCCGCAGCCCGTTAAAACGTTAGGTCGATGCCGATGCCGATGCCTATGCTTTTCATTTATTTAATTCTCGATTCCGATTCCGATTCCAGCATTCACTACTCGATGCCGATTCCGATTCCATAAAGCATCGACTATATCCGATGCCGAATCCGATTCAAATTTTAGGCGGAATGACCTTAGTTAATTAATGTAATACTCGAATATTCGATAATTCGTTTTATGAATTCATTTTGTGATTTTTTTTTTTTTTTTAATTTTTTGATTTTATTTTTAAATTTAAATTTAAATTTTTCAAAAATATAATTAAATTGTTTTGTTAAAACTCGACTTTTCAATTCCGATGCCGGTGCCGGTGCCGATGCCAAAACCGATGCCGATGCCAGCACCAGCAATTTTGCGATGCTGATTCCGATGCCGATTCCGATTTCAATTTTTAAAAAAATTATCGGCCAACTTTCATGAGCCTTGGACCCCTGGAAAAATGGCGATTTTTAGCTTTGTTTTCGATTGTTAATCCAAAATACAGGTACGTCGGTAGCTTGCACGTCCCGACTGGCTACTAGGGTGGGTCGAAAAATGCGAATTTCTGAATTTGAAAACGCCTGACATGCATCATGGGAATCGATGCCTTTTTATAATACTATTAATCCTCATTTTTTTTAGATTTTTTAAACGGACATTTTGAGGTGCCGCAATGCCCTAGAAATTTCCAAAAAGCCCATTTGAGGACCAAAAATGGAAATTTTTTTCGCATAAAAGACCGTCGTTTCCTATCGGAAATTTTGCGTAGATTACGAATTTGAAGTCAAAAATTAGTTTTGTGCACGGTTTTTGAGCCACAGACAGAAAGAAAGCCATAACAAGATTTTCAGAATTTTGGAATCCTGCATGTGGCTCAAAAACTGTGCACCAAAACTAATTTTTGACTTCAAATTCGTAATCTACTCAAAATTTACGATAGGAAACGACGGTCTTTTAAATGCGAAAAAAAAAAATTCCATTTTTGGTCCTCAAATGGGCTTTTTGGTAATTTCTAGGGCATTGTGGCACCTCAAAATGTCGTTTAAAAAATCTGAAAAAAATTAGGGTTAATAGTATTGTAAAAAGGGCATCGATTACCATATCCGGCGTTGTCAAATTAAAAAATTCGCGTTTTTCGACCCACCCTACTCGTTACGGCCCGCACTCCAGTCTCGACGTTAAAACGCTACCTCCACACCTCATATGTAATCTACCATTTTTTGCCTTTTTTTTTCCTCATTAAATTACATTAACCGTGGCAGTGAAAATATTACATTAATCCATATATCCAAAACTGCATTATATTACCCTAGATTTCGCTCATTTTATAATTACGCCAACTGAGCCTACACTCATATATAGACTTCCCTTCACTCGAACCAAAAGAAGGACTTATGGAAAAATTAAATTGATGGAAAATCTCAAGGAGGAAAATTCAACTAATTGGTGTAGGTAACCCAATTATCCCAGTGCACGATAACTCAAATACGTTGGCACTTAGAAACGTGTTTAAAAAAGAAAACTTCAAAAAAATGATATTTTAATCTGTTGATGAATTACGAAATGGATTATCTCACAATCATACACTTATCACTTCAAGTTCAGTCGTTCGATTAATATAAAATGATCACGGTCATGGTAAAAAATGTAATTTTTTTTTTTTCTTTTTTCGCATGCCGCATTGTGGTCGATCGCGGAAATTTTTGTCTTTGTGTTTCCAGACCTCCAAAAAGCAAATCAATGAATTTAACATTATCAAAATTTAAACAAAACCCAAGTGAATCGTATCGTTATGGCAGTAATTTCCCATGACCTATAAAAATTACGCATAGAAAAAAAATATTTACTCGATCCTTGTCGTCCAAGGAATTCATAAATCGTCGTTCTCACGTAAAGAAAATCTTTGGGACACAAAAAAAAATAAAACTTTCAATGTGAAAGTTTTTTTTTTTTTTTTTTTTTTTTTTTTACAATTTTTATTAATTTGTTGTTATTGTATCGTTTAAGTGTAACTTTTCGGCAATGGCATTCACTCTCAAGTAAATCACACCCAAAATGGGTGACAATAATGAAAAATAAAAATTCGGGGTGAGGTACGATGAAAGGCGATATTTAAATGAGTGATAATAATTACCAATGTATGCTACACTAAATTTTTAAAAGATAGCCTACATGACATTGCCAAAGACGCTGTTATTTTCACACTGCAAATGTTATTCTAAAATATGCAATCGCAATTTTGGATATGCAATTTTTTTTTAACGCTTTGTCTTCGGAAAATAGAAGATAATAATATTGTTCTCCCAAACATGAAATCTGCCGATATAATTTCTACGGCTGGAATGAATTATTTTATGACATTAAAAATAGTTTTCCCATGGCAGTTGGATATGCGTTTGCACTGTTGAGTATAAAGGAGGAGGGTTGATAGCCCGGGTTTTTGGGCCCTTGTATGTAATTCTATTACACGATTTTTGTGACTCTATCGCAAGGTGTAATGGAATCACATGATTCGTGTGATTTGATTACACTGATGGCAAACTTTAAAGGTAATTTCGAAGGTGACAGCATGCACATACAGGGTTAAAATTTTTACAGAATGAAGACCAAATTATACCCGTTTTTTGGTCTTCGGGATGTTATTCGTCACGTGCCATAAGCGGAGATACCAAGGGTAACTAAAAACCCGGGTTATTGACCCTACTCTTTTTCTGGACATTAGTTATTAATTCTAGGTAGCTGTATATGTCTCATTTGGAGTTCCACACTCAAAAAAGTGTTTACTGGTAACCAGTCAAAAACGAACTAGATTTTGCGCCTAGTAAAAAACTGTAGTGGCCAATAAAAGTTTACTAGCGACTAGTCAAATTTTACGAGTTACTAATCAAAAGTACACAATCGAAATTTGATTACGCCATATTTTTTTTAGTATATATGTAGCTCCAAAAGTCAAAGGTAAAATAATCAAATCCAGAACCGATACCTAAACATTATGAACATAATGCAATGTCGCCTCAGTTTTTTAACAAAAGATTCAGTGTGTCAACCGAAAACTAAAAATAAAAATATAGGACTATATAGGACCTTTTATTAAGAGGAGGCTTCACGGATCTCGGAAGGAATGGCTGTATTCTCTAATACTCGATTTACGATGAAAAAAATCTAAATTTTAGGTATCTAACAAACTCTTCTGGTTTATACTGAAATTTTTAGTGCAAGTTTTAACTTGTCTGAAATGTATGCTGGAAAATAATTTCAAAAAAATTTGCGGTCGAAAAACTTTTATTTTGTTTCCTGGTTTTGATTGCTTGGAACAAGTTGAAACTTGTACCAAAAATACAAGAAAAAGTCAAAGGAGTTCTTTAGATACCTAAAATTTGATTTTTTTTCCCCGTAAATCGAGTGTTAGACAAAACAGCCAATCCTTTCGGTATTCCCTAAACTGCCGTGGTAACCGAAATGAGCGTATGTCCATTCTGGAACTGAATCTTTGTTTATATAAGTTAAAAATAGAAGACAAGTGCCAACTTAAGAATGGACATACGCCCATTTCGGTTTCCACGGCAGTAAAGCCTCTTCCTGAAAAATATAAAACACTTTTAATACTTTTTCCCTAAAAATTAAAAAAAAAAAAAAATTTCTTTAAGTTTCTTTTATTTTTTTTATCGCGTGACTACATTAGAATTTTAAAGTGTTTTCCTACGCGAAGGGTTATTTAGGAATATAAAACAAAAAAATATAAAAAGAATGTAGGAATATAGGAGCGGTATATACTTTGGAAAACTCACTTCGCATGGCTCTTTTCCACAAAAAAAAAAAAAAAAAAAAAAAAAAAAAAAAAAAAAAAAAAAAAAAAAAAAAGTCAAAAGAGGAGTACAGAGGACAACAACAGCCACTATAAAGCATTGCAAATAATTTCCAGTGCTTTCTGCAGAAAATTCACAGGACAGAAGTACGTGCACAACGGACGGGTTTAGTTCCCCATTAAGGGGCTAGCCTCCATCTTTTTTTTTTTAACTAGTAAAATTGCTTCAGGAAAATCGGTTTCGTGAGCGTTCTATTAGGAATTTTTAGGCCTAAATGGATTTAAATGCTAGAAGGGGGTTGAATCTGGATGCAAGTTGTTCTATTTTTCACTAAAAGTTTCTCAACGATCAGGCAATTTGTCCAAAAAATGACGAAAATAAGCACTTTTTGAAAGGCTATGACTCGCCAAGAAAACAAAGTACGAAAAAATTCTTAGAGGTTTTTCCAAATTATCTTGTTTCTTGTTCTAATAAAAACATTATAAGGACATTCCGTTAACTTCCAGAAAAAAAAACCAAATATTATCTTGAATGTCACCAAAAAACGTTTTCTTGATCTTCCAGCATTTTGTGCTCATATCTCCATGGGATAAATAGTTCAAAGTTTATCTTAAAAAGCAGTGCGGGATAGATAATTAACATGACGGCACAAGGAGATTAGCAAATAATACAGTATATGACAATGACAAATCGATTTATGAGAAAGTGATGGACCTTAAAAAATTATTAAACGAAAGAGACTACCGAAAAAATAAAAAATGGCGGTGGAATTTGACACTGTTTATTACAATTCCACGAGACAGTCAGCGATCTTGCGGGATTCTACATAATTAGCCTCTAAAAATTTTACAAAAAATCAAACAAATGAACCTCTTCTTTAAGTAATAAAAGAAGCTTAGGTTGCCAGCTGGAGCAAAATAGAAGAAAGTTCGAAAATTGGAGCAGCCAGAGAGAGCATCTATCCTTTAAATCATACACATAAACCTACTTTAGAGCCAACACACATACCACTATTATATATTTTGTGTGACGATTAAAGATGATGTCGTGTAATAGATGTCACTTTCGTTGTTTTTCAGTAACGGTCGCGCTGGAAGAATATTTTCTTTTTTTTTTTTAATGGGTAGCTATTACATAGGTAGGAATTAGTAATTTCGTGTTTCCAGTTTATCTTCATTTTCCATAAATTGTCCGACACTTACTCTTTCTCCCCCTCTCTCCCTCTGCAGGAACCAGTTATCTCCAGTTTATGGCAGAGTCCATACGGAAATCGTCAGCTTCAATGCGTTAACAAGAACCATAATGGTATGTCGGTCTACAACGTGTTGCAGGAAGCAAGACTTGCAGTTAGTATTGAACAGTGCCAGCCAGCGATTACAGGTGTTTCAATAATAGCGATCAACCTCAACTTTACGTAACATTTTAAGCGTTCGAAGATTATTTACTTTCATTTTCGATTTGCTTTCCTTTTATTGTTTTTTTTTTTTAAATATTTTTTTGCGGCATTAAATATTCCTCTTTCTTGATTGTTTTCGTACATCCGCTGTTGGGGCAGATTATTCCATCACTTCGACTGACGCACATCAATTCTTTCATACAATTATATTTCGAAAGATATAGTAAAAGATAATAGCTGAACCCAAAACAGTTCAGAGTGTTGGTGAAGTGTCAGATAATTAAAATCTATTATAATTATAATTATCATTATAATTATAATTATTTTCACGAGTAAATATTTTAAAAGTACTTCTGGATTTAAAAATGGAAATACCAATGGTGAAGATTCAGCGATCGAGTCGGTGTTGAATTTACGAAGGAGTCAGTTGAATTTAAGTAAGTATAATAATTATATTTGACAATTAGATTTGACAATTATAATAATTAGATTGAGATAATATTTAGATTGACAATTTATAATAATTAGATTTGACAATTATTGTCAAATCTGTTAGTGGTATCGTATCTGTCAAACTTCGGTTTCAGAGAAAGATTTCGTCATTTAACAAAAAAAAAATTATATGTAAAGCATTTAAAATTGAATAAGATCAAACTATAATTACTTATAATAGAATATATAAAGCGTAACTTGTAATTTGTAGTTTATAGTTTAATAATAGAGGTGTAAACTGGAAGCACGTGTAATTCGATCTGTAATTGCGATGTTGATATTGAGATATTCTTGCGATGTTTACCTTTAAATGATTTAAATTTGAAAGAAATTTCATGTCATCCCCTTTTTAATAGAAAAAAATGAAAACTTTTGATACAAAAATTATAGCTAGTAACTTATAGCAAGGAGGAACTAAATTAGAAATACTCAGAAAAAAAAGGATTAACAAAATAACAAGTTTTGTAAGCTCTAATTGGGATAACAATTCATTGAACTCATCGTATATAACAGTTACAGATTTTTATTTGCAAAATAACTCGTAACGTATAGATTATCAGAAACGTCTTGTAATGCGGGAATACTTTTGTTATGAAATGACCCTATTTTCATGTTTACCACCGTCATAAAAAAATTATGTGATAAGCAATTAACCGGATATTTTAAACCTATAAAATAAGAAACAATAATATTGTAAACATTCTCATTTATAAAGACGTTGAACAAGTTTTATTTTTTCCTAAAGGTTTAAAACTTTGTTATCACAATCAATTAAAATCACTAATCAGACTTTTTAACCTTATTTAGATTTCATGAATAGTATTTTAGCTTTGCTATCAAGCTTTTAATTTTCTTTTTAACAAACCAAGACTACTGAAATTCTGGACTATGGATACTGCTCGAATTAAATCGGAAATACAAAATACCGAGCAGTCTCTCCCGCAGAAAATCAGTCAAGATAAAGTAGCAAGACCAGTAAAAAAACCCTACACATTTATAAAAATTTTGTTTTAATGTTTACAATATTCAAAAACTTTAAGCAACTCCTCATAAAAAAAAAAAAAAAAAAAAAGAACAGAATCGTTAAAATTATCTCTGGGGCAGTTTTAATGGCAATTTTTCGTGTAAAGTATGCGTGCATTGTTAGTTAAAAATCTTAAGAACATAATGTTTGCAGGTATTATGTACAATTCAAAGATACATCAAACAAGAGATTATCTTCACAAGAACATTATATAAAATCAAACCATCTGTGCCTTAAACCTACAAGCTGATAAAATAGCTGCTAGAATTAAGTAGCAGGTCATACCCAGAAATTTTGCAGCAATTTGGTCCTAATGCAAAAATGTATGACTCTTTTTGCACTGCTAATCCCTATGGGCAGTTGAGTCTCCATATGACTGATCAGCGTCATATGAAAAGCACTCAATTTCTTTTCCTATGTTTTTTGTCTCTGTTGGAATTTATGAAGCAAGTAGCAACTTTTATTCGAAATCTAGGAATAAACCATCTCGAAAATTCTCCCATCGGGATATCTCGGAGCTCGAGTTTCTTTTTTCCGAAAATTGTTTCTCCAGAAATCTTCAAGATTAGGGCTAATTTTGTCCCCGGTTTTTCCCGACAAGTCATTCGAAGGGTTCTATCGAGATTCTCGAATTCCCAATAAGCTCTAAATTCCCGAAAAATCCTAACCTCTATCAAGGTGGTTCGGTTTCAAAGACAAGATTTTAGATTTTGCACGTGGAAAAAGTGTCACTTGTACGAATTCCGTGACATTTTGGCTAAAGTAATCGCTTACCTTATTCAAAATTTCAGACTTATGATTAAGTTAAATTTCAGCCATTCGGTTGGTTTTTACACAGAATCAGACTGAATTTTATTCAAAAGCAAAGTATAGTGATTTAAGCCTTTGCTCAAAGCTACGGTTGCGATAGTTTTAGAATTCTGTAAAAAAAAAAAAATTTCTTCAGATTTTTAAAATCATCGAAGAAGAAAGAGAATATCCCAAGTAAGACCATTCTCTTCAAGACGTCTTAAAACATCTTAAAGAGTTAGAGCTCTTAAAGATACCTTATAATGCGCTAATGCCGCACCTTGAAGACATTTTAAACACGTCATCCTCTTAAAGATGTCTTAAAGATAAAACGTCTTAAAGACGTCTTCAAGGTGGGGCATTAGCGTATTATAAGACATCTTTAAGAACTCTCAATTTTCTGCTTACCTAAGAATCCACAACCAATATTTTAATCATTATACTGTAAATAAAAAAAAGGCAAATAATGGCAACCGAACCGAAATCATTTCCCCGTATAATTTGGTGGTGCCGGTAGTCTAGTTCAGACTCGCTCGCTCACACTCACAACTCACACGCTCGACCATTAATCAAGAGCGTCGTGCTTCTATCCTAGTTCACAGCTAGGGATTTTTCTTAAACGAAACTAGTGCGACAGCCAAAAGATCAATGATTACCACCCCTCGGGCAGGCAACGGCAAACCACCGAGAGGTAACAGCTAAATCTCTAAAAGAGCCGTTCGGAGCCGGCGTTAAACTGAAGGTCCCTTATACCTGTGAGCGCACACAAATGAATAAGTAAGAGATCACTACGCACGTACACGAGCGATAGACTAAGGAGGAAAAAATCCTTTTGAGGTTTCGACTAGAAGACATTACCATGTATAAGAAGGAAGAAAGACTGATGGATTATCAAGAAAATGGACTACCAAGAATAACCGAAAGAATTATTTTAGATCGGTTTCCGAAACAGGTTTAAAATCATCAGGTTGACAGCTTTTTCGCACAGTTTTTGAACACATATGTTCCAAATGGTGACCCGTAGCCTAGTTCATTGCGCACTCGATTCTCAGTCATGAGATGAGATGCGTCGTGTTTCTATCCTAGTTCACAGCTAAGAATTTTTCTCAGGTCAAGTGCGCTAGTCATAAAATCTACGGTCACCACCCCTCGGCAGGCAATGGCAAACCGTCGAGTGTAGTTGCCTCGTAAATCTCAAATATAACCGTTCGGAACCGGCGTTAAAGGTTAAACTGTAGGTCCCATATGCCTGTGAGCGCACGCACAAGTGTATGTGAGAGATCACCACGCTCGTAATCGATAAAGGACTAAGAAGAAGTTCCAAATACTTCCTAATACTGGATTATTTTTCTAAGTAAATAAAGTGTGATAGCTCTTATTTATTTGAACCTTCACCAGTACAATCAAAAATTTCTTCTAATTTCTGATTGCTGGATATCATTTACCGAAATGTTAATCTGAAAAACAATCCCAGAATCTAAGTTCTGAACCAATGGGAAGCTTGATCGAGATCTCCTTCGTGGGCCGAAGCAAAAAGTTTCTCCAGAACTTTCGGTAGCAAAATATCCAATGGTATTCAATTGTTCAGTTACGGAATTACTCAAGTATACATTGACCGTGCAGAGGAATATTTAGGATACAAAAAAGTTCAGACAGATTTGATTTTAAAGCTATGGACTGGTCAAAATCTATAAAAAAATTGGCGGCGATTTTTTTTTCTTTTTTTTAGATTTATTTTTCTAGAGGTTAGTCTTAGTTTCCCTGTAAAGAAGAGAATACGATTATTCTGCTGCCACGACTAATGATTCCTCTTAAGCTCCCTTTTTCTCCTCCCTGTCATGTCTTAAGAAAACAACCACTAAAGTGCCAAAAACGCTGCAATGCGGCCTATCGAAGAATCTGGTCCTTACTACTTTTTAATCAGAACTACCGGTACATCAAAAATTGTTTTTTGTTAAAACTCAAAAACGATCACGTTTAGTTTTATGAGTTGAGTAACTATTAAAAAACTCAAAATTATTTGATTTTCAAAAATTTCCACTTCGAGCGGAATATTTTTTTTGTTTTCTCTTTCCGCCTCAAAAATGTGGAAATATTCGGCATTAAATTGTAAAAAAAACATTTAACTAAAGGTTACTATTTCTTAGACAAAGCCGATGCGGATTTGCGTACACTACTGCGGATTAACCATGTAAACAAAGCTCAGCTTACCTTGTTTACATTTTTTTAATGGGCTTCGGATGTTCTCAAGGAAATAGGAAGACCAATACTCAGATTATTAGTACCCAGAATAATAAAAAAAAAAAAAAAAAAAACATTCATCTCCTTGCATTCCGAATCGGTTTCAAACTAGTCTGTTTACATTATATTTTTAGAAACTCGCGCAATTTTCAATCGGCTAAAAAAAACGACTTGAGCATATATTTGCTCATATTATTAAAAATTCCTTAACCAAAGGCGGTTTTCGATTTTTTTGCATAACTAGTTCCTCTCCATGCGCTGTTTTAATACTATGTGCACAGAACCTGGCCTTGGCGATTGTTTTTTGATGTTTAATCAAAAAACGTTATTTAAACATTTAATGAGGCAATACCGTAATTCCTTTTACCACATAATACGATGAGAATTCTAATCATCGATAATCTCGATTTAACTTGTTTTATATTTGTCATGATATTGCGACACTCATCCTTGACTGTCCGAAGTTGACCGATGTCGCTTAAAAAAAAAAAAAATTATTCTTTTATTCTTTGCATGCCACGAAAACTCAAGTAGCATATATGTACATCCGAACAACATTTATCACCTTGATTGATCGCTTTTGAAGGTAAAAGATGAGTGCGAAAGCTAATTTGTTTAACGGAACGACCTTATGTAATTTTTATTTACACTGACATCATGTTCTGTTTCCAAAATATTAATATAATATTAAAAAAAAAAAAAAAAAAAAACGGGGCGAAGACATGCGAGTAAGGAAGTGGTTGTGAAAGGAATATCATTATGGTCAAGGACGAGCATGTGATGGTCATTACTCATGAATCAGTCAGGACGTGTCTGCCAAGCGGTGGAGAAAGTATATTCAGTACATTATCGGACGATATACGAGGAAATGAAAAAAAAAAATTAAATTAAATTAACAATGCTCAAAAAAAATAAGCAAAACGAACGGAAATTCGATAAGAAATATACGCAAAATAAGACTCAGAGGGTTTTACAGCTTCGAAACTTCTTATCGTTCTTACAAAATTTGCCACCCCTTGATTTCCTTCCGATTGAAAGAAAACCGAAATCGGTACCGAAAGCATTCACGCATTTGTTTTCTTCTGAATTTTTATATAATGCGGAGATGACTCATCGAGACGAGAGAGACAGGTTTTGCGTAAGAGGTATGCTTTAATCAATTCAAATTTATACCGTCATCTTAGAGAAAAGTGCATACCGGTCCATAAACGAATTAATTGTCTTCGCCCTTGATTGTGAAATGAATTTATTTATGAAAAAAAAAAAAAAAAAATTGAAAGTTTTTGTTTGAATTTGAAAAAAAAAAATCAGATGATCCTCTCTCGCTTTCAAATTTTCACGATTCAATAATTATTGAGCGAATATTTTTATAAACATTTTCACGGTATTCGCAAATTTCAGGGTTGATCGGTTATTTTCATTTACTTAAAAAAAAAAGTGATCTCCTTTTTTTTTTTCTGCACTGGCACGAAAGATGAAATAACATTTATTAAGTAATTTTATTGATTCTAAAACAATGAAATTTCTTAACGTAGGGTTCGTATTTGGCAATCCAAAATAAAAAATAAAAAAAACCAGCCTTAGCCTATACCTGTTTAGATTTAATAATGATGTACGGGACATCTATGGCACGGGGAGCGAGGTGGACGTGATTAATAATTAAGATTAATGACGACGATCCCCATTATTATTATTAAACGCGAAACCGAACGCTAGCAATAAGATTTAATATAGTCATTTTGCACGTCATAAATTTTGACTACTGATTAGATGCTAATTAAAGAAATATGCGAGAGTTCATAAATCGTATATGATGATGCAGCTTTTATTACCGATTATGTCGTAATATCAATGCCCAAAACATTATGAAAAAAAGGCCTCCCACATCCCTCATTAGATCAAAAGTGAACAATGGAAAATCCAACTTAACTTTCCTAATTATTTTTTGATTTGTCACTATAGAGGAAAAAAGTAAAGACGCAATGTTGCAATAATTTCTGACCGAGATGTCTATATGGAAAAACATACATGAAAAAAAGGGGATAATTAGCTTACTGGAAATCAAAAGATTACAATTTCTTAGAGTTTTTTTATGCAAGACGCTATAAAACTTATCCGTATTTGAATATTAAACAGCGGTTGCGTTACGGGGTGAAATCATTTTGTCAAGCCGCCAATATCAAATAGCTAAGTGTTGGCAACCGACGTTGCCTTTTATTGTTTTTATTAATTTAACGTATTTTTTTTTACATCAATTATCTCTGAATCGTAATTTATTTTTTGGTAGAAAATAGATTACAGTTATTATAATAAGACGATAATTATTTATTTTTTTTAATCGGCAAGGAAACATTTTTCGATTTTTTTATAATGAACTTAATTATGGTTCTTTTTAAAAAGTAATAAGTGATAAGAGTCTGCTCAGGCCTAAAGCCGAAAGGAGGGAAATGTACGAGAGTTAAGTCTTCCCTGAGTGCCTTGAGATGTTTGTTCTTGAGCCATTGGAACGAAAGTGTCATTGTGTCGTACGCTTTGAAGTATCATTCCTTTGGTAGGCATGCAAGGGTCCTAACACGTTGCCCTGAGGCTACAATCTTATGTTCCTCATTTCTAAAAAAAAATCTGCGTATTTTTCCAACCGCAAATCTTCCGTCAACCTTTATCTCTTTAAGAACTTAAGGTTTAACAGGTTTAATTTGGAATATGAACTACACACAAGCAAATCGGACAATTTACTGTAAAAAATTAAGGTTCGACTTAAATGATATTGACAGTTTGGTTTAAAATGGCTGTTATAAGCATGAAAGAAGTGCCGAAATCAGCAGACATTGCGTGTCAGCCATCATTTGGGCTGATTAAGTATAACATACAGGAACAAACCACTTATTCCACGTGTGTATAAAATAGCACTTTTAACGTTTCGTCCGTTTTCTGCTCCTAAAGTAGGATTTTTAGGGTCAGTAAAAAAGACCCCTAAAAGTAAACATTTATGGATCAACGCTCAAAAAGTGACATCAAAAATCAATTTGGCCAAATCATAATGCAAAGAGCTTTATGAGTCCTTCGACTGTTTTCCGCACCTCGTTTCGCTCAGCGCGGCAAAATCGGTCTTAGACTCAAAAAGTCTCGCTTTAAATTCTAGCAGTGAAATATAGTATTAATAACCGCAAGTCAAAGCGCAAGTCTCTCGTTTGCGAGTTAAAAGTACTCGCAACTAAACTGTCAATTCGAAATAAGGCTGAATAGAAAAACCGTTGAATAGAACAGCGCAAAAAAGAAAAAGCTGCACTTTATTAACATTTGCTTATTTTTCTTTTTTCCAGGTCATTTTGATGTACTCTCAAGGCAAAATTGGCAATGATTTGCCAGTCAACATTGCCTTCCATTATTTTCCCGTTAGTATCATGCCTGATACCGGCGGCATTATCTGCCATTTTGGACTTGAACTGGGGTAGAAGCGATAAACTCTACGTAAACATTCCATGGTTGCCATGTAAGTTTTCCAAATCGTAATAAATTTCCCCTCTTCAATATAGCAAAAAAAAAAAAAAAAAAAAAAGAACAAGCAAGGAAAAAAAAAAAACATAAGAGGAAAAAAGGTCCATTTTTTTCCCGGCTCATTTTTCATCGGCTTCATCAGGGGATGAAAAAAAAACGAGACTTGGCTTCCATATTTTTTTCTCATTTCTAGTCCCCTATTATTAATTTGGCAGTTGAAAACGAGACGAGGTGCTACGACGAGCTCGGATGCCTCAACGTAACAAGAGACTGGTACCATTTGATCTACAGACCTTTCAACGTCTTTCCACTGCCGCGGCAAGTCATTGACACCAAATTCGAGTTATACACCCATAAGAATCGAGAAAAACCTCAAATGTTGAATGCCCAAAAGAACTGGACCATTGAAAATTCTAATTTCGACCCTAGAAAAGAAACCAAAGTTATTATTCACGGATTCATAGACACTCCACTAAGCTCGTGGGTGAAGGTAAAATCAAATTTTAAAAAATTAAAATAATAATAGGACTAAAATTTAAACAAAATAGGACAAAGCTCTCAGAACTCTGTATCGCTCAGTAAGATTCGTCAGAGGATTGTTTAAGTTTAGAGCTATGAGCTAATCATAAGAGATTGTAAAAAATAAAAATCCTTTTTCTTTTTTTCGCAGGAAATGAAACGAGAGTTGCTGAAACATGCCGACTGGAATGTGATAGTTGTGGACTGGGCTGGTGGCTCTTTGCCATTATACACTCAAGCAACTGCAAATACTCGACTAGTCGGTTTGGAACTGGCTTACTTGATTAATTTCCTTAAAGTAAGTTTGAAAAATCTTGCTCTAAAATCTTTCGAAATAATAACAGCCATATGATTCTATTTCAGGATAATTATGGTTTAGATCCCAGCAAAGTCCATATGATTGGACACAGCTTAGGAGCGCATACAGCCGGTTACGCCGGTGAAAGAATAGAAGGACTTGGAAGGATCACCGGATTAGATCCGGCAGAGCCTTATTTTCAGGGACTACCTCCTTTTGTTCGTTTAGATCCGAGCGATGCTAGACTAGTAGATGTGATTCATACTGACGGGAAAAGTATATTCTTATTAGGTAAATTTTAAACTAATTAAATTAAATTTTAAAAAAAAGATCACGGCCGAAACATTCTCTGACCTTCATTTTCGATTATTTCAGGTTACGGAATGTCTACGCCTTGTGGCCATATAGACTTTTATCCAAATAATGGAAAAGAGCAGCCGGGCTGTGATCTCTCAGAAACCCCTCTTCCGTTGACGCTTATCAGGGATGGCATTGAAGAAGCCAGCAGAGTGCTCGTCGCTTGCAACCATATACGGGCCATCAAGCTCTTTACAGATTCAATTAACAGTAAATGTCCTTACGTTGCTCATCAATGTGATTCATACGAACATTTCCTTCAAGTAAGCAATCATATTCTACTGAAATATCATCATGATATTTACTACCTCTAACCTTTCCTCGTAGGGGAAATGCTTTCACTGCCGAGAAAACTCAAGTACCTGCGCTGTTATGGGCCTAAGAGCAGCTGACTCCGTCAACAAACTTCCTCCTCCGGGCTCAAAATTTTTTATAACCACAGGAAAAGATTATCCGTACTGCCGTAAGTGTCTAATATTTCAGAAAAACTATAAATTTTTATTCAAAAAAAAAATTGTTCTATCCAACTAGGTAGACATTACAAAATAACATTAGATCTAGCCAGGCCTCCTAGAGCCGAATCTTGGGTGCAAGGTTATATGAAGATTTCAATGCACAGTGATAGTGGAGTCATTAGAAATTTGGATCTCACACCTTCGGGATATATTAAACTCCAACATGGAAGTTCAAGATCGTTCGTAGTGTCGCATCCAGTAGACGCTAGAAAAATTCGAAAAATTGAATTTTTTTGGGAATATGACATGAACGTTTTAGAACCACGCTCAATATGTCTGTTTTGGTGTAATGACCATCTTTATGTTAGCAGAATTGAAGTGTCTGAAATGGACAGTTCAAGTCGAAAGTAAGCACACAAATCTTTCCAACCATTTTGTTTCTTCTTCTTAACAGAATCCTGATTTAATGTAATATTTGTAAATTATTAGCAAACGCCAAATAGAAACAACTAGTGTCTTATGCGTCTCAGGGAACAAAGACTACGCAGATATAGCTTCCAGATCATCAGCTGTCTTTGATGCAAATTGTGACAACAGATAACCAAAACCTCAGGTTTAAATTTCTACAAAAGTTCAATATTTAATAAAAAGAAAGAAAAAGAAAAAAAAAACGTTAATAAAAAATTAAAAAGACAATACTGTTGTAATATAGTAAAAAGTGAATTGTTATTATTAGTTTTTTATCGTACAATTTGTAAATATACTTTTTTACAGACTGGCATAAGACTAAAGTAATTTTTAATTTTTAGACAATGCATTACTTTCTAAGGCTCAAAATTCATTATGCCAAGCCCGTATGTTGCTAGCATATATTCTGTGTCCAAAGTCCCCCCTGCCATTAATGATAATATGTTTCTAACATACATAAATACGGTGCTAAATTAAACAGGGCTGTTATTGTCGGTCCTTGGACATTTTTGTTTTTGCAAAAGCAAAAAATGCAATTTCAACTACGCTATTGCGACTTCACTATAAACCGTAATGTTCTATTTCATTTTGCAACTAAAGATGGTGCAGTTTCCCTATTCAAAAATCCGAAAACACCAGCCAAATATATATGTGTAGCGTTGACATTTCTGTGACTATTCTCTTACCTTCTTTTAGGATCCTCGTCCTGCTTTATAGATTAAAATAAAATCACTAACTTTTAGAACACAATACATAAAATAATAATAATAATAATTGTAACAACAAAACCCACAACGTTTTTTTACAGTTCAGCCAACTTGATTGCATCACTTCCACTTCCCTCCCCTTTTGGTTTCGTGACTTACTGCGCATGCGCGGTTTATCCGCCCCAGTGTCTGCCAGGGGATTTTTTTGTTTATAAACAAAGTTAATCTTCTAAGTTTTGCGTTGACTTTACTTTTTTTAGGAATTAATTTTCCATCTATTATAAATTTCACTAAAAAAATATGTGACATTGTGAAGAAACCAGCGCGGATCGTTTGCAGGATGATCTCGTGAAAACAGATCTTTCATATGTGTGCATTTTATTGGTATGTATTCCTCAAGGAAGCATTTAATGAAATGATTTACATCGTCAAAAATCATTTTAAAGCTGTATTCAATTTTTTTCTAATTTTTTTCCCATTTATGAAACTCACATTTCGAAATTTTAATGTGACATATTGCATTCAATAACTAATCATTGACTTCACATTTTATTATGCTTAAATTTTTAACAGTTGCATTGAGAAGCTGTATAATAAGACCGTTAAGTTTACATTTCTGTTTTGGAAGATACAAATATGCATTATTTCGAAATTATCATTTTTCTTATAATCCATGTTTTCATAACATGTCTTGTCATGAAGTCATTTTTTGGATTAAAACAGAAAAGTAAGCTAAACAATTCTTATACAAGAGTAACTTGACAAAAGGATGCCTCATAATGTATAAATTTTTCAATTATTTTTCAAAATAAAATTTCTCTTTTTAAAAACAAACCAATTAATTTTCTATTACTATTATATTGCATTCGTTACTTTTTTTGTTTTTTATTTTTGCATCCATTCGAAATAAGTTTTTGCATATTTAGGACATTTTTATGGTTCGGTCATAATTATAAACGTAAAAATTCATCTACTCAAAATTATTGTATTAAAAAAATTGCGAAATATTTTTTGTTTCCCAAAATGAGATAATGATATGCTTGCTTTTCCTTCTTGCTAACCCGAACCCAGTTGCAAAAATTATTTCTATCAGAAAAAGAAAAGAAATTAAACTTTGTTAAATGTAACAGATTTTTTTAAAAATTCTCAACCACTTTAAAGATCTTGTGTGGTTGACTGATGGATGGATGGTCAGTAACAATCCTTCTCAATCACAAATTTTCTTTCATTCTCTTTTTCATGATTGGAGCAAAAACATTGAGCAAATTAACTAAACGGAAAATATTCATGACTAAATATTTTAAAAAAAGAAATTTAATAAATCACCAAAATTAGTTTTTTTTAACTAATAAAATGAAAAATCAAATAAATGGTTTTCCATTAAAAATCCCCTAATACATGGAACATTGTTCATTTTTTAAAATATTAGATTTCACAATTTATTTAATCTTTTTTTATTTTTAACTAGAAGGATTAATGAGATCTGATTTACGGACAGATTAATTAATTAACATTTTTAGTTCATTCTCTAAAAGCTAACAATAATAATAGACTTTTGTTCATTTTACCTTTTCTTTAAAATTATTTTAATTAATTTTTTTTATAGAAAAATTTTTAAAAACGAGAAAACGATACTTTGAAGATTAGACACTTTACATAGATTGAAAAGGTTCTTTGGTTATGAGAATAAGGAAAGAAGCTTCAAAAAAAAATCGCCTCAGACACGCGCATTCAAATTGCCTAACACACAACGCAGGCGCACATGAAAAGCTCTCCGTGTCTAATCCTCTCGATGTCAAATCAGCACAAAATATCAAATAACAAACAAAATTTAAAAAATGAAATTTTTTTTTTATTTAGAGGAATCTAAAAACAATCCCTTAGTTTTTTTTTTTTTTTTTTTTTTTTTTTAATTTTCGTTTCAAATATCCTTTCCATTTTTCTTTTTTGAAGTGTTTCTTTTTTTTATAAGAACAATATATTATAGATTAATAAATACAACATAACAGAAAACGAAGTCCTACAAATTACTAAACGTTATGTACAAAATTCGTCGGTAGTGGATCATTATACACGTTGATTGATATAACATCCTAAATAGGCGAGTTTATAAAAATTGCCAGTTCTTTTCTTTTATTACAAAAATTTTTTAACTAAGTGTGGTTAGATTGTAATTTTCTTATACCCAAAAAAATATAAAAAGTCATCTCGATGCGCCAAAGCAAGAACGACGCAAACTACTTGATAAAATTCTTGCTTTTCTACTTCTAGCGCTGATATTCAAAAAAACAAACGAACCACACTAGTTTATAAAATTAAAAACTGTTTTTTTTTTTTTTTTTTCTTTAATTTAAAAGAAAATTTCTTGGTCAGATATAAATCCGAAAAATTATACTAACTGCAACTAGGCTATGAGAATTTAATATTATTATTTTATTTATTTTTTTATTTTTTTTAACTTACTAATTTTTTTGTTAAAAAAAACGAAATTGGTCGAATTTCTTTCTTTGTGTTTTTTGCCAAACATTTTTTTAAAGTATTTCATAAAAAGACTGCCTGAATATAAGCAATTTTTTTAAATCTCATTTCGAAACGTTAGGATGTTTTTTTTAAAAAATACTAAACGAATAAGCCAAACTGACTAATAAAAGTTCAGAACTTTTTGCAGGCTTCGCGAGTGGTTGTAGCAGCACCGAATACAGTTATAAATAACAGCTTTGAGAGATTAATTTTAGCGATATTTGGTATAAATTTTTTTTGTAAATACTTTTTCCATAATAAATGAAATCATTTAACATTCAGGATGATTAGGAAAAATTTGTTTACTGAGTATTATTTTCAATAATAGCGAGTAATTTTTTTAAAATTTAATCGCGGTAATAGCGAAGTTTTTCAGCCTTGCCCATTTTATTGACTTAAGACCCTAATCTTTAGAAAGAGATCACCAAAATTAAATAAATGGCGTCCCTTCTTATTCAGAATTTCGAAATACTGGTGTTTAGATATGCATGCAATACCAATTCCAAGCCCAAGTATAACCCGTACCTCTACCTTCTTTGAATACCTTCGTAACAGCGAAATAAGTTTATTTCGCAAAACATGTCTTCAAAATGGTTTTTAGCGAAGACATCAACTCCTAATAAACTTACATATTTTAAACGCTTTTCCTCATCTAATTTCTTTTCTTAATCATCCTGTCTTTCCTATACAAGACTACCCATTTAATTCCAATATTTTAAAAAAAACTACCATCATTAACACCCTACCCATTTCGACTTCACAACAAATAAAAAGCTTTTTAAAACATTTTCGATCCTAATTCCGGTACTACATCCGCTTGTTCAGCGATTTCGATTTCATCCGCGTCACTTTCCACGTCACCTTCCTGACCGATATCCTTCCGCGAGGAATCCGTCCCAGTAGAGCTGCTTGGGGTCGGCGTTTCCGAAATTTCCTCCCGTATCGTTCCCGTTTTACTCGGATCGTACCCCAATTTGCCGCTTTCGTATTTCTGAGCCTCGTTGTTTCCGTACTTTTGCTGATCCTTTCTTCCGTTTTGAGTATTCGTCGTCGTAGGAACTTTATACTGATTTTGGCTGTACTGCTGATTTTGGCCGTACTGCTGGCTTTGGCCGTACTGCTGGCTTTGGCCGTACTGCTGGCTTTGGCCGTACTGCTGATTTTGGCCGTACTGCTGGCTTTGGCCGTACTGCTGGTTTTGGCCGTACTGCTGACTTTGGCCGTACTGCTGGCTTTGCCCATACTGCTGACCTTGGCCATACTGCTGACTTTGGCTGTACTGTTGACTTTGGCTGTACTGAACTGTCGGAACGGAACTTTCGGAAGAACCGTTTTGTGCGCTTGTTTTCGGGATTTGGTGCAATCCAGAACTGACAGGTACGCTGTACTGGAGGCTAGACATCGACCCTGTATGAATTTGTGAATGAGGTATGCTTGTAGTAACTACAGTTCCGTATTGACCAATACTTGTTTGGTACATTGCGTTTTGAGCCGTGTGAACTCCAACGTAAGGATTCGTTTTCATTCCGTTTTCTTTATCGTTACCGTTACCGTTACCGCTCCCGGGCCCGGTTCTCTGTTCGAAAGTCATAATTCGATTCGCAACGCCCTCGTAATTATAACTGGTCTCTTCGGTATCGTCCAAGAAAGGGTTTTTTCCGGTTGGGTTTGCTGGTATCGTAAAACTTTCCAAATTTTCAAAGGGATTTTTCGCTTCTGTCTGGGAGTCGGATTTGCTACCGTTTGTGAAGTCTTCGAATTTAGAAGTCGGGACTTGCGGTAAAGATTTCCGCTGTTCCATCAGTCTCCGAGGCATTCCAATTATCGTTGGTATACTTCGTTGCCTTGGTAACGTTGAAAAAAGCGGTTTCTCAGCCGCTTGATTGCTATCACATATCTGACTCGATGTGATCGAGATCGGGAGACCGGAATATCGATCCAAGTTGTAATTGTTTTTATTCTCGGTGCTTGTCAGAGGGGTTTTCGTCCCGTATCTGTCCAAAGTTTGAGAAGAGTAATCCCCATTTTTCATTAGAGGGCTTTTAGTCTTGTCTCGATTGCTTAAATTTGGCGAAGAGTAGGGGCTTTTTGATCTGTCGACAGGTACCGGGCTTTTTGAACTTTCGTAACTTTGCATGTATGAGCTTTTGTTTTTATCGAAGATCGGAGATCCGTAAGGGCTTTTCGAACGTTCCAGATTTTGCAAATACGGACTTTTTGATCGGTCGCTTAAATTAGGGGACCCGTAAGGGCTTCGAGCGCGGTCCAACAACGGAGAATTTCGAATGTTTTGTTGGAAAATCGTCCCGGAGGAATATACGTTTTTGGAATCCGGAATGGATGCGTTTGATCTTGCCAAAGAGCTGATGGAGCTGTTTGATCCTAAGAGAGAAATCTGAGATGGGCTTTTGTTAGCGATGGAGCTATTGGAACCCAAGAGCGAGTTCTGCGATGGAGTTTTGTTTGTGAGTAAACTTAAACCTGAGGAATCGACCAATTTCGAATTTTTGTTGCCTAACATTATTTTAGAACTTTTCAATATTTCGTTTTCTTCTGATGGAGACATTGACGAACTGCTTCGGCTTGACTCACTGGTTGGCGAACCTTTAAAAAAAAAAAAAAGCAAATGAGGCAAAATCATTTAAACAAAAATTTTTTTCGTGAAAAAAATTTAAAATAAAAATTTACCTGGAGAAGTAACTACGACGGGTCCTTGCTGGGATTTGTCTGGGGCTCCATGTGTTACTTGTTTCGATGTAGTCATATGCTGAGGCAATTGGGATTGCCGAGTCAAGGGACTTGCTCCAGCTGTATGTCGGTCTCGGGTATTGCTGAACGAAGCTCCTGAAGAGACCAGATCCCGGACTGTCTGTGAACAGTTAAGACTAATCAACATCCAGACAAGAAAACCGTCACTGGATATTATTCTACAAATATTATTTCGTAACCAGTGCTTGAACAATAATTTACGGTTACAATATTCAAAAAATATTACACTTATATTTTCGATTTATATTTTTTTTTTTTTTGCATTCAAAGCCAAAAGATATTACCTGACTGATGTTTCCAGACTTCCAGTAAATACCTAAGAATGGTTATGGGTTGATTAAAGTCAAGCTCGACACCAGGTTCAGCGTGAAGCATTAATATTGGTCCGAAAATAACAGATAAATTTTGAGCCGTCATTTTGTTCCTATCAGACTGAGATGCGACCAACGATAGATGATCCATAAGGAAGATTAATGTAGCCTAAAATTTTTTATCGGAAATTAATATAAAATTCAAATGGGGTTGTCAGCCAAGCCCGGACCTTCCCTTGATTTTGATACTTACTCTATTTACTTTAGGAAGGCAATCGAGAATAGAAAAGATAAGTTTAGCATTTCCTTCAGGATCGTCGGACAAACAAACGGAAATAACGTCGACCAACATTTGATATAAACATTTTGTGAATAACGGTTCCGGTAATTCTCTAAGGTAATCCTTAAGCACTCCTGTTATGACATTGATATCCGGAACATTATCGGGTGATAAATCAACTGTTCGAGCGTTACGTTCGAACGCTTCCCGTAGTATCCGTTTTTTTGTCGCTGATCCGCACAGCCGATATAGTCCTTCGAAAAAGAAAAAGAAGAATTAAATTAATTCGTTCGTAAGGATCCGGAAATCAGGCCCGTAGCCAGACCGTCACGTACAGGGGGGCTAAAGGTTTTTAAAGGGAGGCTGGAATTTTTTTTTATGTCTTACACAGTAAAACATTTTATGTAAAAATTAACATAATTATGTTAAAATCGGTCTACATAATTTTTACGTTGTTTTTTGTTTATGTTTAACTTTTGGAAAAAGTAACAGTAAAAATTTTTGTAAACCGATTTTAACATAATTACATAATATTTTTTTTCTGTGTAGGGGAAAATAATAAAACTGAATTTAAAAAATTGTAATTTCGATTATTTTTTGTAAATTAGTTGTAAATTAAATGACTTTAAGAAAACTAGTCGAATATGACCCTTTTTCGATCAAGAATAATCAAGAATAGTGAAGAAAAACCAAAATTGATCAAAAATGACTAATCGAAACCCCTCGCGACTAAAATGACTAAGACTGTTGTCAAATTTGATCATTTTTAGTCTAATTTTTGATAGGGAAAGTGATACTGGATGATGATTAATTTTTTTCCTGTTAAAATGTGAATTTGATTTTGAATTTGGATATAAATTTCACATCCACAAGGGGGCTCAAGCATTCTCACAGGGGGGCTGAGCCACCCTATGCCTCCCCCTGGCTACGAGGCTGCCGGAAATAGAGATTCCAAATTCCCGACGTTTTTTCATTCCCGGGAACTAGGAATTCCTGTTTTTTTAAAAATTAGCAATTTCAGGAACGAGAATTCCCGTTTTGGTTAACTTTTCACTTCTATGAAAATTGACACTTAAATTCCCGGGAAAGTCCAGAATTTATTTAGAAGGCGAAAAGAAAACAACCCTGATTTCCGTATTTTCGGGAAGTAAGTTCGGAAATAAGCAAAGCCATGTCGAAAAAAATTTTTCTATGTTGTTTAAAGGGGACGCTTTAGACAAATTATGAAAAAAAATTTCTGACTTTTATAACTTTTTTCTAAAATATGAAAATTTTATGTGATAAATGGTCAGAAAGTCGATAAAATTGATATTATTCCCGTTACCAGGAAAAAAATTCTCGAAAATGAGAAAAATCCCATTTCCTGGAAGCGGGATTCCAGACTAGTTAAGAAAAAATGTTCCCGGGAAATTTTTCAGGGAATAAAAAACCCGGGATTCCGGGAATTATCGGGAGGAATCTCTAATACAGAAATTTAATCAGAAATCATAAAATGATAATTCCCGTACCAATTATATCCAGTCCTCTCCTCTCTATTTCTTCTACACATCGTTTAATTATTAGAGGAACATTCTGAGACAATGATATCGTAGTTGAACCCATTCCTCCTGGTAAAATAGATATATTTTCTCTATTAACTATTGATTCTAAATTACCGCCGAACAAACCACCTGAAAGTTAGAAAAAAAAATAAGTAACGACAGGATTCCAAACGAAACGATCCATTTTCGTATTATAAACCCACCCGTAGTAATAGGTTTAGATCCGGGTCTAGCTAGGATATGTTGCTGACACGGCTTCCGCTGGAACGTAGTTTGAGGATCCGTGTACCTTAACCTTAAATACAACGTGCCCCTAGGTTCTATTTTAAGCGCCAATTGATGGACAGGCGATTGCTTTAATAATGATACGAGATGCACAGAACCCTAGAAAAAAAAAGAAGTTAAAATCGAATTAGAAACGTTTCCATATAATTTATTTTTCTTAATTTTTTTAATATATAGGCGTACCTTGTAACAAAGTTTGTGCCTGTATTGAGGATCCCAAGAATAAATTAATAAATCTAATTCTCGGTTTCCTATAAGATCTAATTCAAACGTTTCATCCCAGTCGAAGACAATATCTCCAGTTCTAACTACAGTTCTTGCTTTGTGCACTCTGTCACATTCTAAAACGCAGTATAAGTCTCTTAAACCCGTAGCACTTCCACCTAAGATTAAAAAAAAGGCCGATTTTGTCAAAAAAATTCAATCATCTTTGATTATCCCGAAACTTTTATAAACAAAGTTTACCTATTGACTGACTAGTAGTAGTAGACGAAGCTCTGAGGCCTCTGCCGGCCAAAAGATGCACCCATAATAAACCGTACATCCCCTCTGTTATATCACCTGAAGTCATATCAGTGTGCGATTGCAGACTCGAGATGGACGATGAATTTTGTAAGCTTGATTTTTCCATTTTGTATTTTAAAAATTCTGCAAAAAATTTTTCTTTTTTATTCTTCAAATTTCATGCATAAAGTGCTTTCGTATAAAAAAATAAAAAAAAAAAGAAGGAGATCATGCTAAGAAATTAAAAATATTAGAATTAATAACGCATCTTAATTTTTTTTTTTTTTTAATAAATTTTATACGTTATTAAATCTTATAGTAAAAAAATATCCTTGCATAATTTTTTGTAAGGATTGTGACATTATTAAATTATGTAAAACTGTGCTTTAAATATTATTTTCTATAATTTTATAATTACAGAAGAGATAATTGTAAAAAGTGTGTAACTATTCTTGTGTGTACATTAATAATTTTTTTTTTTTTTATATTTTTTTTGAACTAACCTGCTGGATTAATATCTAATAATCTAGATCTAGGATCATTTTGTAATCTAGGTGTAGGAGTTGGTATATGCCGAGCTTCAAAATCCATTAACTGACGTATCCGCCTCATATTTTTGTCAGCACTCTCTTGTAAGACCGCTGTTTTTTCCCGAAAGTCCGACGACCTCAGTAAAGATTGCCCTGAGCTGAGAGGTGTCGTACTGGCAGGTCTTGGCCTGTCTAATGTAGAACTTAGCCCCGGACCCCGGTATGAGTAGTACGGTGATTCCTAATTGTAACGATAGATTTGTTTTTAAATATAATAAGATCATTTTTTTTTTTTTAATTAAATAAGATCTACCTCTCTGTGCCTATCGAGTAAGCTTAAATTTTCAGCGCTAAATGTAAATCTCTGTGCTCTTTGTTGTGTAATAGCTTCTCTTCCAGCTCGTATCCTTTCGTAAATAGCAGAAGTGCTAGGGGTACGGGATATTGAGGATAACCCTGAAGTACCTGTCCTAGATAAGGTTGAACTGCTACGGGGTAGGAGACTGGCCGGTACTCGGGAAAGCCAAGCCCGATATTCATCAGACGTGAACACAGACGGTGTACTCAAATTTCGATCTGAAAAAAAGATTTTTAAAAAAAATAATGACGATTTACAAAAATAAATTATACTTTAAGGTCGCGAGAGATAGGCCGATTTGTGTAGGTCGAATAAATTACCTCTATCTCTTCTGCTGGGAAGCTCTGGAGCCGATAAGGCTCCATCGCTATCATCGTCGCCTAAAATACCGCTTGAAAGATTTCTGTCGAACCTAACTAGAGATTGACGAGGTACCTGCCCTAAATGGCTTCGACCTCTATGATCCCGCGGTAAGGAATTCGACCTAAGACTTGATACGGGAGTTGTTCCAACTCTAGAAAGTGTGTTCAAACCTGAAGTCAAGCCTCTGCGATAGTAGTTCAGCGATCTTGAACCTATTGTGGCTTCCGTATCCGATGAATAATCTAAAGGAGCCCTCGTCCGCCTTGTCAGTGAACTTTCCCTGCGAAAAAGAAACGGAACTAATGCAGAAAACGCGACTTACGAATTTCGAAAAAGTGAACTCGAGGAAATATAGCATACCTCATTCCAGAAGAAGCACCGTAACTTCGGGTGGAATCCCCGAATCTAGACGTATATCCAGGGTGGCCTAGAGTATTGGATTTGAGACTCGATCTCAGCAGCGAATTCGTGTGGCGACTTCCTAATCTTGAACTGTTAAATAAGAAATGCGTTAGTAAAGTTCTAATATCCGTGCGTCGGAAGTGAACTAACATATCTCCACAGTAAGTATGATTGGAGATAGTCTGTTTCGAGTGTTTATGAAAATCACGTGATTATGCGATTGCAAGTTCACACACCCTCATGTTGGCGTGAAGTTGTGGTCACGTGTGACTTCCACGAAACGCCGAAACCACGGAACCACGGTCGTATAGACAGGTCCGAAAACTTCCTATGCCGTTTCTGTCTTGCTTAGCTACGCACATTTTAGTTCTAAAATGGGCCACTGGAGGCGATGCGATCTTGCGAGCCGCAACATGTCTAACCGTTTAAGTTGGGACCATGACCATATAGGCGTCTCTACGGCTGTGTGCCGCCATCAAATCTCAACGACCAATCAAAACGCGTCTCTCTTACAAGCAGCGCTTACGATGGTAGAAAGGAAGAACTAATCTTTGCGTAGTTAAGCGGGACATGATCTCCCATGAATAAGGGATAGGAGTTTCCGATTTGTCATACGACCGTGGCCGAAACGGACTAACTCCATTCATATTTATGATGAAGATACGTTAATTCACCTCCAACGCATTGATATGATAATGAAGTTCAGAAGGGATTACTTAAAATCGGTAACAACACTCACCCACTATAATCGTATTCGACTCGAGGAAGATGCTGATCGCTCCCAGATCTTGGCATAATCCTATTTCCTATTCTTCGAGTGTCGTGGGATCCTCCGGCACCCATAGAGCTGTAAGCCGGAGAACCTCTTCTATTATCAAGGGGTCCTCCTGGGTAAAACGAATGCACCTTTTCGGCCAGGGACTCAAGCGTTTTCGGGTACTGCCTGTCATACGGCGTAAAGTGTTGCGGCTTGGGTTGTTCTGTTATTACGGGAGGGGGTGGTGGGCGATAGGTCCATTGGTCCGATGAACTTTCGGCAGGCCTGAAAATCATGGACAATTTGAAAACGAATCTTTCTAAAAAAAGACTCCAGAAAATAAGTTATTCGCACCTTGAATTGTAATACAAATCTAGACCGTTATGTTCGCTATGATCTTGTGATAATTGGGATAAACCAAGACCTAATCTCGAACGAGGCCTTCTGTCTCGTTCCCTTTCCCTTTCTCTTTCCCTCTCCCGTTCCCTTTCTCGTTCGTGGTGACGTTCCCTTTCTCTTTGCCTTTCGTGATCTCTCTCCCGTTCCCGCTCTCTGCTGTTTAAGAAAAAATCACACTTAACAAGTTCACTCACTTTCGCGTTTCTATACGGGCTTTACCTTCTTTCTTCCATTCCGTTCTCATCCTGATCCAAGTCTTCGAAGTGTTTTTTAATCACGACAACAGGCGGAGGTTTAGTTTCTCTGGAAGGCAAAAGTGGACTTTGTCCAGGTTGAGCACCTCGAACTCCTTTCCTTTGCCTCGTGGCCAGGACCAACCGCCTCGGTATAGACATAATGATAACGACATCATCTAATGACATTCGAGTTACGTCCACGAGATTTACGGCAAGGATTTCGTCCCCGACCTGAAGGCATCCGCTGTTATAAACCGCCGATTCCAACGCTATCCTAGAGATAAAAACTCCGTCGCTCCTTTCCATCCCGTTCCCTTCCCTGATATAGAGACCCAGGGTTTGCCCTGGTCTTTTAACAATTTCCACGAGTTGGACGATATGTTTAGCATCCTGAAAAGTTAAAAAGAAGAAAAAAAAAAATTAAGGAAAATGTGTTCGAAGCGCTAATCGAGCACACGGCCGCCAACTGGCGATTATTATCGAAGTTAGTTGCCCGAAAAATTTGATTTAACAGCAAGAAAGAGTTTAAAATAAGCAAAAATTAAAATCCCCCCTGATGGTCTTGGGGCCCCCATAGGGCCATTAGAAGCCCCGATTTTTTTCCCGGTCGTGTTGCATATCATATGAAAGCTCGTTGTAAATGCTGTCGAATGAGACCTTAGAGATATTTCTACCTCTTGTAAGTATGTAAATATTGCCATTTAAATCACTCAAAATTTAGGGGTCGATATAGGCTCTTTTAAATGACAACATCTACATATCTAAACGAAGCAGGAACCTTGGTAAGGTCTCAATCGACAGCATTTACAACAGGCTTTCATATGATATACAACACGACTGAGGGAAAAATCGGGGCTTCTGGGGGGCTCTATGGGAGCCCCAAGACCATCAGGGAGATTTTGATTTTTGTGTATTTTAAACTCCCTCTTGATTCCTTATCTTGCTGTGAAGTCGAGTTTTTTTTGAGCCACTAACTTCGATAATAATTGCCAGTTGGAGGCCGTGAGCAAGTGTCCTCTTCCCATGAAATGCTGTACCTGCATTTGTAAAAAACGTTTCGCTGCTTCCAAAGAATTCCTCCCCATAGATCTTGGGTCGAGAATCCTAACAACCATCTCTCCTCTCCGTTCAACGGATTCCAAGGCTGCTGCTGTAGTTGCATCGTGATCGTTTTCCACTTGCTCTATCTGGCGAAATATTTCAGTCGAGATCCCGCTCACCTAAATTAAATATTACAGGCCCACCCAGTGAGAAAAAAAGTAATAAAAAAATAATAATTCGTTGAGGACCGCTTATTATACCTTTCTGAAATCCCCCTGAACGACCATTGGTGGAGGATCTTTTGCTCTAAGAGCTTGGGGCCCCGGTTGTTGCCTTCGGGGACTCGCAGCCATGTCGACTCCTTCTCTGCCTTCCTGCAATTATGAAAAAAAAAAAAAAAAAAGGAAGGAACAAATGTTAAAGAGTCCCACATTAAATCTACACATGGCGTCTACAAATCAACCCCCGAACCGGGTTTTTCGCATCCCACATCATGTTTCATCGGGGGAAAGAAAATTCATCATGATAAAATACAGAGCGAAAGACGGGGCTTAAATCGTCGGCGTCGTATTAAATGCCACGACAGACGGGATTTACTTGTGATCCTGACCCTGGTATCTTCCTTTGAGGAAATTATTAAATTCGTTTATCCATAAGTTACACATTTTCACCGTAATTATCTTATGGTTTTACTACTTTTACGGAAAATCTATACGATGAATGAGTGGCGGTCAAAATGGGAACTAAGTGGATTCTTAAGGTCACCACTTGGAGCGCCACTTGTTAGTTCAATGACACTTGACGAGGGTTTCCCTTGAATTTGAGGATGCTTCAAAACCCCCTCAATTTTTTTTCTTTTTATTTTTCTTTTTTTCTTTCTTTCTTCCTTTCCTTTTTGTTTTCTTCTTTTTTTTTTTTTTTTTTTTTTTTTATCTTCATAACTCGCTTTTACAAATTCTTCATTTCTGCCGGAGGCAAATAAGAAAAAAAAAGGGAAAAAAAAGAAGGATTAAAGCGTGCGTGTTAGGGTAATGAAAATTCCTGCGTACGTTAAAAATTTATAAAATCAGACGGGAATTTTATTTTCTTGAGGGGGAAAAAAAACACACGTCATCGGGTTATTCCTCCCGATTTGTTTTTTGGAACGAAGCCATAAAATTTTCCTTTTTTTTTTCTGCTTCTTCAAAACAAGTTAATGGAAGGGGATGAAAGAAAGAGGATGAGAAATTCATAAGACGCGGTTAAAAAGCCGAAAACGGTTTGAAAATGCCGTTTTTTTGGCAAAACACCAAAAACCGAAAAAACAGTTGTAAATTTGACAAAAACTTACTTTTCGTGAGAAAAAGCATCCGGATCCGCCATTTTTATCGCACATTTCTCACCGAAAATATTTATGACCGTTAAAAACATGAGTACAAACGATTTAAAAAAATATATTTTGCTTAAAAAAACTAAATACTTTTTTAAAATGAAAAAAATGTATATTAATTTTAATACTTTTAATTCGTATCGGTAAAAATCCAAAAAGATATGATTATTTTTCGATTAATGGTTGTGACATTCATTTGAAAACGGATTCAAAATACTAAAATATCAAATAATAAAAAAAAAAAGAAAATGTCTGCCCGAATTTCACGATCGTAGTAATGAAGAGTGGCGCGCGTCAAAGGAGGATATCCTCACGCGAAACGAACTCAGCAGCAGAAAGGGAGGGGCGCGGGGGAGGACTCATGGAAATTTCCGCAAGAAAATGACAGTCTCTCATTTAAATCCGGAATAACTGATTAAGCCACATACATCCGAAATCCATTTCGGCCCCTTTCCCTCCGAACTGCTTAACTAGCTTAACATTTCTGTTTTTTTCGTATAAAAAATGTACTTTCCCCAGGAAATTCCGAAAAGAGAATTCGGAATTTACCAACGTTTCGTATTTTTAGAGGTCAGAGGTCACAGCCAAGACGTTTTAAAAAGAAAAAAAAAATTAATGACCCTGTGTAAAAACTATTTTTGCACAAACCGAAATAACGTGAATTTATCCTGGAAAATTCCAGGCTGCACACGCGCAATTTATTTTGGAGTGAACAGAGATGGACTAACGGAAGGAAAAAGGCGTTGAAGTGAGATGCCGGCACGGATCAATCGTTCCGTGTTTAGTGAACGAGAGAGAAGCTTTGGCTGCTCCCCATGATTCCATGTATACAGAGGAAACAGCGAAAAATAAAAATCCCCGTTTTCGGAAAAAAAAAAAAAAATCTTCAAGTGAAACGGTGGGGAAAAAATCTATTTATAGATTTAATAGCCGTCCCGGAGGAAGAATTATAATATTATAGGAAAAGCGAGAAAAAAAAGGGTTTTAAAAGAGGAAGTCGTGGTTGGCTGCCCCCCTTTTTATTTCCCACCCTAACCTATTGGAAAAGAACGAAATAAAAGTGAAACAACTTTTTGAACCCGTTCCAAATGATCTCATACAATGACCTCAGAATCTCTTTGAAAAATCTCGCTTTTCATCTTCAACGGGTCTTCCCGAAATTCTACGGGAGGAGATCCTTTCCCGTTAAATGAGGTTTTTGACACCTAAAGCTTCCGCCATTAAACCTTTCCGGTTAATTACTGTTCTGCTTCTTTCGGATGCTTCGGCTGCTGTTAACCTTTCAAAATCTCTTCCTCAAAATCAAAATATTTTGCGCTTAGAAATAAAATCAGAGTGGGATATGGGGGCATAATCCTACGTGGGACTACGTCTTTGGGGTATTGTCCTAATATTGCTAAATTTAAATAATGAAACGATTTAAAAATTTTAAGGTTTTTTTTTTCTCTGCTCTTTTTTTTTTCAAAAAATTCTAGTTTTTTGAAAAAAAAATTTTTTTTCCTGGCACGAAAAAAACTTAAAAATTTTGGTAAAAAAGGTTAAAAGTTGAAAAAAATTAGTCAAAATTTTAATTGAAGTCTTCAAAGTTAAAATTTTAATATTAAAACATTGGTTTTGCTCATATTCTTGGCTAAAGGATTAAAAAATGTAGTAAACATTTTATTTAAAATTTTTAAGTTCTTGTTTTTGTTGAATTAGTCTAATTTTAATATTTAAAAAAAATGGCGGGAAAAAAAGTTAAATAAAATTTTAAGAAATTTTTAAGTCCTTGCTTTAGCAACTTTAAGTTTCTTGTAAAAGTTAAGTTTCTTGAAAATTTACAAGAAATTTTTCAAGTCCTTGCTTTTACTATTAAAAGGCCAAAATTTAAAAAAAAAAATAGTCAAAATATTATTTAAAATTTAAGGGTGCAAATTCACTATGGAGTGTTGACCAACATGTCGTACCAACTTGTTGGACAAACATTCCACACTAATTTCAGCGTAGGAGTAAGGGTGCAAATTTACTATAAAATGTTGGAAAATGTTGGACCAACTTGTTGGATCAGCTTACTGTACCAACACGTTTGACAAACAAACGAATCGACTATTGCAGAATTTACTCCTACGCCGAAATTAGTGAGGAATGTTGGTCCAACAAGTTGGTGTAACAAGTGGACAGACATGTTATACCAACTTCTTGGAATGTTAGACGAACTTGTTGTACCAACATGTTTGACCAGCGAACGAATCGACTATTGCAGAATTTACTCCTACGCCAATTAGTGTGGAATTTTGGTACAACAAGTTGGTACAACATGTTGGTCCAACATTTCATAGTGAATTTGCACCCTAACTTTTTTAAAAGTAAAATGTAAAAGAAATTTTTAAAGTTCATTCTTTCGTTCATGCCGTCTAATTTTAAAATCAAATTTTAACTTTATTTCTTGTCAATTTTTTAGAAAATTTCCAGTCATAAAAGTTATAAGTTTTAAGTTTAAAAAAGTTATAAAAATTCACTAAATCAATTTTAGGCTATAACTCAAGAAATAATGAGCGACAAACGAAACCACTTTAGAAGGGGGTTATTTAACTAGCCATAAGGATCATACCCTGTGAAAATGAAAAAAATCCGAGTGAGCCCAAAAATTGGCCTTAGGAACCCTGGACCTTTTACTTTAAAAAAACAGCGAAAATCTATAAAAAAAAAGTTAAATAAAATTTACAAGAAATTTTCTAAGTTCTTGCTTTCGTTCATGTCCTCTAATCTTCCTATTAAAAAAGGCCAAAAGTGGACAAAAAATTGCCAGAATATTATTTAAAATTTTCAAAGTTCAAATTTTAACATTAAAAAATAACTAAATGATTTTTGGTGCGAACAGACCGACACCCGGACAGACAAATTTCCCCAGGACCGAGCCCCAAAACATGGCCCTACGTCAAAAAAAAAAAAAAAAAAAAAAAAAAAGGAGAAAATCTTAAAGGAAACGTAAAAAAATACCATATAATTAATTGATCGATTAACTAACTCGTTTAAATCTGGTTAAGTTAAATCTATTTAAGAAACAAGAAAAAACTTTTTAAAAAAAGTTTTCACGAGTTATTTCACGCCTTACGGGTTAAAAGATTTTTTAGAAGCAACAGCAGAGCAGCAGTGGAATAAGATTTTTTTTTTTTTTTTTTTTCCTGCTTCTTTTTTTTGCTTTTCAACTTCTTAATTAAATTAGTCTATTTTATATTTAAAACAAAGTGTTTATGCAAATAAAAACAAGTTATGCTCCTTGTCGTCTTGTCCACAGTAATTTTATTCTGCGACCGCCCTTCATATCACTTAACACGTGGTAACCAGATTAAACATGTCGGGGAGTATTGTAATTATAGCGTTCAAATTACTCGTAAATTGATATTTTGATTTATGGGTGAAACTTGAAAGTAAATCTCTCCTCGGTTATTGTTTCACGAGTAATAAATCGCACGGTTCCATTCGAATCAGATAGAAAATCGAAAATTTCTTAATAAATTTTCTTTTTTTTTTTTATCATCGATCACCGTAAATTGAAAAACATTTGGAATAAGAAATTTAAGAAAATCCCTACTGTTTGTTTGACTATTTATCTAATGACATATTTAAGAAAGAAAATTTCGTAGATTTCCCGGAAAAAAGGATATGCTTTCATTTCGACTTTTGTTTTTTGCTTTCACACAAAATTTTCAATTACACTTAACTTAAACGAGTGGGAGGAACGTAGGAAAATCCTCCATTTATAATTTCGAAATTCATGCGGTTTTAATTCTTATGCGAGCTTAGCAAAGGAGTTTTAAGTGCGGTATTGTTGAAAGATTAAAATTTCTCTGTATATGGAAACAATAAAGAAAAGATAAGCGTTTATATACATTGTTGGTCAAATGCCCTCTGGAATGTATGGCTTTAAAGATATAAATAAGTACCTATACGGATGGACTTTTTAAGTAATTGAAAAGGAATTTATGAGTCGCAATAGAGGTTTTCTAAAACTATCGAATTTCTAATCTCTTCTGTTATCAGAATGTTGAGTATCTCGACCGAGCACATAGCGAACACTTTTTATAATCTGTAACTGCCACCACAGATTCTTCATCGGTATACTTCATTATTGTTAATTATACTTATCACTCAAGCTTTAACTTTTAAAATCGTGGAAAATACTAAATTTTTATGTCAAGTATGATTTTATCTATAATGAAACGATTAGACTTCAAAAACCAAGCGAAAAACCACAGAATTCTACGATACATGCATACCAATAATTAGGCTCGAGGTTTCATTCCTCTACACATAAACTGCGGTTATCGAAAATCCCTGGATCTATTTACTCAGTCCCACGATCGGGTTGTAGAAATCCCGAGAGAACAGAGATGTGGACGTTAGGGTACCCTTTATTTTACAAACTTCTTAATTTGAAATCGGATACCCTCTAAATCGTTGCTGATACCCTAATTTTATTTTCGAATAAAAAAGGGAAAACGTGCTGACTGTAACTTATATAATTCGGGGAAAACTCGCCAGAACCTAGAAACGAACTTTTTTCACAATTTACATTTATTTTCAATTCGATTTTTTTTCCCACCATATACATTTTGCCTCGTTTCTAACCTAACTGAGCAGAAGCATGTGCGCTTATTATAATAATTTTAAAAAAAATTAGTTTTAAGATCGGAAAAGCCGTTTTTTATTCGTTTAACTTTTTTTTGACGTTTTAATTTTCATTGAATGTCGTTTTCACTTTTTTTTTCACTTTTTTCTTTCGTTTAATTTTAATTTTTATTTTAAACATCTTCACCAACAAATCCTCAATGAAAATTTCTTTGACAACGAGTCTACAGTTTTAAGAGTTTACAGCATTATGTACAGATGCCTTTAGGGACCGTCCATGTATTACGTAACGCAAAATAGGCCACTTTTTGACCACCTCCCCCCTCCCGCCTTGTAACACGCCCGTAACAAAACTTGTAACCCCCCCCCCCCCCCAAAAAAAAAAATGATCGCTCATTTTTAAACTCGGGGGTCAACGTGATAAACGTTTTAGAAGTCAAAAAAATTTTCAGTTTCATAATAAATTTTAATCAGTTTTTACGAGTTAAAAAATGTTTTTAATTTAATTTTTTAATTTTTTTTTTTTTTTTTTTTTTTTTTTTTTTTTTTTGAAGAATAACCGGGAAAATTTTTTTTTGAAAGAGTGAAATAATATTGAAATAATTTTAATATTAATATTACGTATCACATAACCCGATCCCCCCCCTCCCTTCAGGTGTTACCCAATACATGGACGACCCCTTAGTATGAAGGGGGAAAGGGTCAAAAATTGTTAACATCATGCTTACATAATACTTGGTCACTATCAGTAGTCATATTGATATTGACAATTTTGGACCCTTTTCCCCTTGCTTGCTAATTAAAGTAACTTTTTTGAAAACTCCCTTCACCTTAATTACTAAAGATTCAGTCCCACCCCACCCCATTCAAAATATATTACTTTGTGCTTACGTAAGCATTTACCAACCCCTCCCCTCGCCCTAACGTGCTTACGGGAAGAAAGGTGCTTAACCATTCTGTGAAGAAGTTTGAGTCCCCCTAATGTAATTTCCTTATTTTCCTGTATTGTTAAAAAGGCCATTTGTAATTTCCCTACTAATGTCATTTCCCTATTTTCCTTGTTGCAAGGGGCCATTTGGAGCCCCCTGAAAAAACCTTTCGCCCCCCTTGACCTTCCTGACTGGTCCTTATATTTGGTACCTACCTATTCAATTTATGAAGTTGTCCCCCTTCCTCTAGCAAACGTTTAGAATAATGTCGGTTCTAATCAAGCAAACTAAACAAGTATGATTGATGTTTTAAATTATTAATGAATGTATGTAGCAACCTACTGGAAACCTTTAGCGTTCTCAGTGGGTGCTGTATTACTTCGATAAACCCCCACGCCGGTGACCTTTCCATCAACGGCTGCTTTTCCAAAAACTTTAAGAAAAGGCTTCACGGAATACCGAAAGGAACGGCTGTTCTGTTCTGTCCCACACTCGATTTACGGGGAAAAAATTCAAATTTTAGTATCTAACGAACTCCTTTTACTTTTTCCTGTATTTTTGGTACAAGTTTCAACTTGTTCCAAGTAATTGCGAACCAGGAAAACAAGCTCGACCTCAATTTTTTTAAAAATCATTTTCTCTCCGCTCGTACTTTTTTCAGACAAGTGGAAACTTGCACTAAAATTTCCAGAATATACCAAAGGAGTTCGTTGATACCTAAAATTTGGAATTTTTTCACCGCAAATCGAATATTAGATAAAAAAATCATTCCTCCCGGTATCCGCGAAGTCTCTTCTTAAATGCATCCGCCTACATCTTTCCTAATTTTTCGCAGCATCAGCAGCGGTGCCTCGCGAAAATATGCGACCATAAGCCTTTGAAATAAAAGTATTAGGCTCGTAGACAGCCCAAGAGATTATACTAAAGCAAAAACCTGGGATATGGGGGCGTATCCCTAAGTAGGACTACGTCTTTTTGTATGTCGAAAAATTCGGATTTTTTGATAAAAATATAATTTTTTTTCCTGGCACGAAAAAAACTTAAAATTTTTGATAAAATATGGTCAAAATTTTAAAGAAAGTCTTCAAAGTCAAAATTTTAATTTTAAAACATTGCTTTAGCTCATATTCTTGGCTAAAGAAAAAAGGACAAAATTAAAAAATGTAGTGAACATTTCATTTAAAATTTCTAAGTTCTTGTTTCTATTCATGTAGTCTTATTTTAATATTTAAAAAAAAAAAAAATATTTCAAAAAAACGGAAAATTAAAAAAAAAAAAAAAGTTAAATAAAATTTTAAGAAATTTTTTGCTTTGCTTTAGCAACTTTCAGTTCCTTGTAAAAGTTAAGTTTCTTGGAAATTTACAAGAAATTTTTTAAGTCCTTGCTTTCGTTCATGTCGTCTAATGTTACTATTAAAAAAGGTCCAAAGTTAAAAAAAAAATAGTCCAAATATTATTTAAAATTTTAGGATTAAAAATAATTAAATATTAATTTTCGGTGCGAACAGTGCGACACCGGACAGACAGATTTCCCCTGGACCGAGCCCCAAGACGTAGTCCTACGTCAAAAAATGAAAGGCGGCACCTTAATGAAAGAGCACCAACATTTTATATTTTCCTTATATATGAAATTGGAATACTCCTTCCTCCAACAGTCGACTGCAAAATGAATGCAAAAACTGAAGCCATTTCACCAAAGTTATTAGTTCCTCCGCATTAACAACAACCTATGCGAAATAACCCCTTATAATGTTTGTGCCACTCTGTTTGTTAAGAAAAAGACTGAAAACGCATCGTCACAATTCAGTTTCCGAAAGTTTTACGATAACGCAAGAACTTGTTTGTATGAGATGCTGCAAGTTTAATTTTGAGCATCATGACCTGCACCCCTTGATGTTTCCTCTTATCTTTAAACGTGTTCATTTAGTTTCATGTTACATCGTTTGAGTATAATGATATGAAGCCGCAGACTCTTTTCCTTTTCCCATCTCGCTCATTTTACGCTTAAAATTTTTTCGCTTCAAAATTACGAATAAAAATCGATTTCGAAAAAAAAGCTAGACTTAAAAAAATTTTTATAAAAAAAATATCTATGAAGGTCAGAAAAAATTCTTTTTAAATGCTACATTAAGAAGCAGTTTTTACCCGCAAGAAAATTCCTCCAAGAAAATACCTGGGTCTTTTTTTTTTTTTTTATTTGCATATAGAACGAAGGAAAACCCGAGCGTTTCAAACTTTTGGTTAAAGTATTCTACCCCTTTCCTCGTTTTTTTTTATATTCTCTTTTTATACAACTTTTTAAAAAAAATAGATCCAAGAGAGATATTCATCGAATCAACCGTCAAAGGTATATATAATTCCGAAAGAGAAACTTTATGAGGAAAACTTTTAAATCCTAACCTTGATCCACTGATCAAGAGAAGGGGAAAACGTTTTTAATTGAATCCGTTTTTAATAGGAAAAGTTTTTTTTGTTACCTTTCTTCTACCGCAGCAAAGCATGACGCGGATTCTCAAAGCGTGGCAGAGATGTCTTCTCTTCGGATGACGCCACTGCATCCCAGAGTTTAATCCGCCCTGAACCTGAAAAAAAAAGGAATCGAATATTAGAACCAACAATAATTTATAAATAAATTGGAACAGAAAATTAAAGCTTCTTTATTGGCAGTACAATTTTGGGCAGTAGAAAAGTTATTTCGGCAGTAAATAAATAATTTGTTATTAAAAGGCATTTTTTGGTATTTAAAAAAAAATTGTTAACACAAAGGGCCGTACACAATATACGTTTGATATATTTTTCAGTTTTTAAAGTGATCACTCAGAAAACAAAATAACTTAGCATAAGCGGTTATTATGCTTTGAACGCTTTTTTTTTTGTGCCTAGATATTTTCTGACTTGTCGCAAGTCATTCAGTCGGCTATTGGCAAGTCATATATTGTAAACAAACAAAATGGCGACTTATGTAGTATTTATAAATTATGTTATGATAATGCTGTTCATGCTCGGTTTTTTTTAAATAGACGAAATTCATATAAATAAATATGCACACGGTAAAAAATTTTATGGTAACTTGCTAAAAAAGGGCTACACATTTTTATGTTAAAACAAATAGGATGTCCATAAAACATTCTTTTGTTTTTAGTGTTTTTTTCGAGGCTACAGGCAAATTATGTTACTTTTAATATAAAATTTTTTACCGTGCATGCAAAACCATTATAATACAAGTGATATAACTTTTAAGATTTTTCATTTGATTTTTAAATCTTTATTTCATAACCTTATATGAATAGTAATAACATAACCTAAACATAGCCCCTATCCTCTGCATTGGACAATGTTAGATTTCAGTTCAATTTTTTTAAAGAAAATATTTAATTTAAGTTACTTGAATATAAAAATCCTGGATATCCATCTTGGTTAATCCATAATGTCCACTTACACGTTTTTAAAATAAAAATTAAATACTTATTACGTTTTTATTTTATTAAATAATAATTATGGTTTTCGCGAACCGCCATGTTGATTCCGACAGCGTAGTATACGAAATGTCCGCTAGTGTCGCACATTGTTTTGCGGCAAGACATTTCATACCAAGGCAAACCGAAGTTTGCCTTGAAGTTTTTTTTTTTGTTTTCGCACGGTTTTTAGGAAAAATGTCTTGTCTGAATGCATTACTCATTTTCCTTTCTGAGTGACGATAGATTTACCCCAAGAAAAATTGTTATAAAATTCAGTCATCAAAAACTTAAACTTCGTTATAAAATTTATTAACCCGCCAAAAAAGACATTTATTTATAATTCGTTATAAAATTTTATAACAAAAATTATTTTCAGTTTTTTTCTACGTTTTTTGATTTTCTTCTAACGCTTCCGGAATTTTTCTATTTCTGCTTTTCTTTATTTTTGAGCCTTTTTGTCAAATTAAAAATACAAAAAATAAACCGAAAATTCAAAAAAATCTGGAAAAGAAAATTTTGAAAAATTTTTGAAACAAGTCGAAATAACTGGCAACTTAATAACCATATTGCCGCTTTTAAAAATCAGTTTAAAAGTGGTGTAGTAAATAAAGGCTGCTGGTAAGTCGAACACAAGGTTTGGGTTTTATTCCAAAAAATTGTAACTTTTTGTTCCTTTTTTTTTCTCAAGAAAAATGTTTAAAAAAGAGCCTATAAAGTCCCCATATGCTAAATATAGTGCATTTCAAGCATAAAATTAATATATTGCTCAGTTAAAAATTTTAATTATTAAAATTTATAAATAGTTATAAAATTTTATAACGCACTTTTTCTTGGGGCAAAATTATATATAATTTATATATTTATATATAAAATATATATTATATAAGCTTATGTTTTATATGATTTTGCCCCAACATCTTTACCTCTACCAAATTTACTGCCCCAAAAAAAATTAATCCACTGCCAATTTATTTAAAAAACTGCCCCGTATTTAAAATTACTACAGCCATTTTTATGGGGAAAAAAAACTGTCCAACCCACATTTTTTTACTATCCCATTAATACAGTCGCCAAAAATTAGTACATCATATATTGGGTTTTGAAGGGGGCGAATTGCAGGTCGACTTAGAGTCGTAACCAGTCGAGACCTGCAAGTCACCTTCTAAGTTAATCCGTAAGGTATACTTTTCATCAATCCGAAAATCGCTTTTTTTTTTTTTTTTAAGCGAGTGGGAAATTTCATTTTCCGGGATAAAAAACCGTTTTTTGAAGAAAAAAAGCTGTTGTCAGTATCCCAAGCAATTTTATTTTTAGAAAATTCTGGGATTACTCTCAAAAATGTCGAAATAGAAACATTACAACTGTATTTTTTTTTAAAATCACTGCAAAGGAATGAACCCCAAATCGCATTAAGCTGACGCTCGTATTACTCCATGGGAAACGATACTTGAAAATTGTATAGTATGGTGCGTTAGCGTAAATTTGATCAATGTTTAAAATTTCTGACGTAAGCACGCGCAGAAAACTTGACCGCGGCGATTTGGGATTATGCATTGAACCCCTTTCATTATTATAAAACAATAATCATCGATTTTCTTTTTTTTTTTTTTCTTTTATAAAAAAAACAAGGGGAAAAAAAATACGCCTTGTGAATATCGATTAGGCAAACGTGTATTTACAATAACAACTTTGATTTTTATCAAAGCGCTCGCTCCAGAACAGATAAGCAAACATAAATAAAAAAAAAAGGGAAAAAGGAAAATTCCTTTTCCCTCCCTCATCCCCGAAAAAAGGAATTTCGTATTATTATTTTATTTACTAATTTAATAGTTTTCCAGTTAATTTCATAGCGCAAATATGTTCGGAAATCCGTCTGGAAAAGGAAACTCTTATCCATGGAAACTCTAACGTGTGGCCTAGTAATCTGGATGTCACCATGGAAACCAAAAACTCCCCTCCCTCCTGTTTGACCTAGCCCATGCACCCCCCTTCTTTCCCCCGAAAAACGTTACTTGCATCTTTCTTACACTCCACATCTTACTCTTTAATTGTTACGTTTCGATTTCCCCGACTATCTTTTTTTTTTTTTTTTTTTTTTTTTTCCTCTTTTTCTTTAAATTAAATTTTGAATTCCCTTTGGGTGATTAACATTTTCGGGAAGAATTTCTTCGAGCTTTAAAAACTTATTATTGCAAGAATCATGATTTAAAAAAGGCTTTACCTTTTTTTTGTTTTTTTATTTTTTATTAAATATTAAATATTTAATCCCTTGTTTATTTTATGCAAAATCCCAACGTTATTTTAAATATTTACTTTGGGTATTATATTTTCATTTACATTATAAAAAACACGTAAAATATGTAAAAAAAAAGGTTTATAACTTTTAATTAAAAACAAATTTGCCGATATATCAACAAAAGTAGCCCACGTTGAAAAAAGGAAGTCAGGACGTTACATGTGAGCAACGACTTCGAAAATAATCAGAATTAAATGCTAATAGAGGAAACGTTTTTAATGCCCTTTTCTTTTTTTGTTCTTTTTATAATCAGAAAATGTATCGTGTTTCATGTCACTTTGATTTCGACATGTGATCAAAATACCAAAAATAACTCACCGGGTCTTCCAGGGCATTTTCACCTCCAACAGTACTTCTCGTGTAAAATATTTTCCATGTTTCCGATAATTTTCAGGTATTAAACTTCAAGATATCGTCCACTCCCGGTACAGCACAACGAATTCATAAATCATGTTCCACATTTGTAATATTTTTTTTTTTTTTAAATACAGCGTCAACGATATTAACCTAAAAATAGCACAACTTTTTCAGCGTAAAAATTTTTCATTTTTTTTTTTTTTTGTTTTTGAAGAACAACATAAAATTAAATAAAAAATTCGTTCGATTACAAAATGAAAACTAAATCCCGTTTACATAACAAAATTCTATGTCAAAAATAACGAGAGAAAAAAAAGATTAAAACCGACACGAAAAATGGCCGCCACAACTTGGAAAATCGTGTGAAAATGAAAGTAAAAAACAATTTTGATTAAATTAACGCGGTTAATTTACTTTTTAAAACTTACGAAAGAAACACAAAACAAACGATTTTAATATTCCTTTAACATTTTAATTGACCACCGTACGTTTTCACATGAATATAGAAACATTTTAAATAATTTATTTTTGTTTTTTTAAAAAAAAGCACCCTTTTCACGATTTTCCTTTACTTTGCCAAACAGTGAAAACTTCGGAACTGCCAATATCGGAAAACAAAAACAAAGCTATTTCGTTTCCATGGAATTCAATGGAAATAAGACTCCACGGAATATCGATATAACCAGTCTTTTTTTTAACGGTTTTTTGTTCCCTTTATTGATAACAATCGGATTGCCGAAAAGAAAATGAGGGTGGAAGGAAAAACTAAAGAAAGTAGATTTCCCTTTTCTTTTTAACAACATGAGTTTTTTTTTTTTTTTTTTTTTTTTTTTTTTTTAATTTTTTGTTTTATTTTCAACATTTAAATAATTAACACGGGAAGGCACTTTATGGGAAAAATATAATATAATTACAACAATTATTTCAACAAATGGTGCATCAAAAAATCGATTAATTTACAAAAAAAAATATTTTTTTTTTTTGCTTTATAACGTAATTTTTAAAGCTTTGATTACGACCTGAAAAATTATTACAAAAAAGAAAAAATATGAGATCTTTCTTTTTTTTAAAATTAAAATAAAAATAAAATCTCTCTTATTAGTAATTTTTAAAAAAAGGGAATGTTTTGTTTAAATACAAATAAATACCAAAAAACTAGAATCGGTGAGTGGATAAACCGGGGGGGGGTAATGCACAATTTAATTGGCATTCTATTAGGGACTGTGGCATAAGTTTTTTCATTAAACTAATAATTTGCCATCAATTTGAGTTATAAATATTTCTGTCTTTTTTATAGCTTCTGATTATTACTACAAGCAGTTAAAGAAACCCTAATAAAAAAGCGACCCACTAGAATTAAAAGTTCTAAAGCTACTTTTTTTTTTTGTTAAAAGCGAAGAGATCTCATTATATCTCGCGGTAAGCTAAATGCGAGAGTAACAATAGAATATTTAGAAACTCCAAGATTCGCATCAAATTATTCATGACGGACATCTGCCACATGCTTGAAAATGTGTCGCAAATGAATTTGTCATATTACGATTAATAGGAAATGTTCTTCGCCACGTTAAACGTTCGCCTTATATCCGAGGAACCGTCAAGCAATGTTTTCTCTTCGCGCCAAATAGACCAACTGTCATTTTTAATAATTCTTTTTCAAACATGGATTTATAAATGGAAATTGATTTCCTAAAAATTTGACTGACAGAAGCTAAAAAACAAAAATTTCGAAATCTCATGGATTACGTGCTTTAGAGCTTAAAACAATTTTTTGCTACAATTTTTCTAAAACTCCAAGAAGGAGTTTACCCCTTACCCTTAACTTGAGTCCACCCCTTAAACCTTAAAGGGTTTTACCCCTTAAACTTGAGTCCACTTTTTAAGAATTTTAAATTGGACAGAAAAAAAAAAGAATAAGGATATACGAGGTAAAGCAAATCTCGCCAGGGGCGCTGTATGCTTAACGGTTTTTAATAATTTTACGGGAAGTCTAGCAACAGTAAAAAAAAAAAAAAATTAAAGTCAAATTCGTTTAAGACTTGCAACGCTCCTGGCGAAATAATTTTGCGTCGAAACTTGTTTACATGCAGCAAATAATTCGGGATTATTTTCTAAGCGGCTTATGTAACTGACCAACCATTATGAGAAATTTTTTATGTGGCAAAACAGAAACGGTTCTTCGCAAATTCAGTTTGGGGAGAAAAAAAGAAAAAAAAAAAAGTAGAATATGAAGTATGACGACAAAGTTCTTTTACAAGAACTCTTAAGCAGCATAGCTGTCATGTTGAATTGCATAGCTACTGACTAATTTTTTTCACATATAACTCGAGCCCATTTTTTATCATAAAAAAATATGGCTCAAAAATTGGATATTATTTCATATTAATGGGATATTTTTATAGTTAAATTCAAAATTATCTGATAAACATTAAGGCAGTCATATTCTTACTTTTAAATTTTCATTCATTTTAGACTCCATCGATAACCGTTAATTCATAACACCTAGTGATTCCGTATCACCTCCATTTAGCCATTCGTAAGCTAATCATTCATGTCAATATCTGCTTCAGATAAATTCAGTTAATTTAATTTTATCAAAAGTACAGTTAATTATCAAATGCTTTTTCAGGAACTAAGTACTGTTCAATAATATGCCTAATCTAAAAGGTCTAAAAATATTACGATAAGTATTTTGGCTACAGAAATATATCCGATATTTCAGGAAAAGAGAAATTAAGCTTTTTGATGCCCTTACCCTAAAGGCTATAATTTTTCTTAAATGAAATTCCCTTCAAGTTTCATTCGAAAAAAAAAAATCGAGTAACTTAAAAAAATAAATGCTACATTAGATAAGTACAAAAGTTACTTAACCATTTTAAGTCTCCTATGACTTTGCATCACTCTTCTTATCTGAAGAGTGACTATTGCATGGATTAATGGCGACATCATTCCAGGCCCTTAAACACTGCAGAAAAAAGAGAAAAAAAATTATTGGAATTTATTTAAAAAAAAAAAACATATTTTTGACTTACTTGCTCATAATGACTAATATGCTGCTCGGCAAATGAAATAAGTATACTTTTTAAATCATTTTTTTTCTCATTATTCCATCGGTCTAAATCAGCTCTAATATTCTCGTTGGCACATTCTAATTTATCTCGAGCCTCCTATCAAATTTTTAAAAAAGATATGAATCAGGATGAAATATTAATTTAAACAAAAAAAATTCAAGGTTTACTTCAGCTTGTTGTTGGCACTGAGGAACAACTTGTTTTAATTTTTCCAGTCTTTCTTCCTTTGAATCCACAGACGGTTTCGCCCATGAAGTTAAAATGCTCATATTGCTCTCTTCCCCTTGGAGTTCTTCTACTTCCTGTTTTTTCTTTTCAAGATTTTCTATTAAGTACTGATAATTAACGTCAATCTGATCTCTACGACCCAAGGCTTGTTTCACAGCTTCTATGTACATCAAATACTCTTTCATTGGCTGTTTTAACAAAAATTTAAAGTATGCAATCGCAGAATAAATTTAGAATTTAAAAAAAAAAAAAAAAAAATTTTACCTGAGTGAGTATGACATTTTCAGTATCTAATATAATAGATTGAAGACTTTGCTTTGTTTTATCTACAGCACTTGCAACTTCACATAATGGATCAGTCAAATCACTTTCGGCACCTGCCCAATGCTGCAGATATGATTTAAATTCAGCTAATTCAGATATCTCCTCTGCAAGATTAAAAACAAAAATTAATTAACATATGCAACGAACTACAGTTGACACATTTAAAAATATCCTCACCAGAACGCTCTTTGTGTATCCTTTGAGATATTTTACAAACATGAGACAATTTATCAGATAAAGTAGCTAAATAATCATTTAATTTCTCTAATTCCGGACCCGGACGAGGTTGAATATGCATTGTGGTGAAAGTGCTCCAAGAGTCAGACACTTTTGAAAGAATACTACTCCCAGTTAATTTTCGAACTTGCTGAAAATCTTCAGCGCTAGCAGTTAAAAAACATTTAAATGAAGAAGCGCAACTCAAAACTGGATGTTTGACAATTCTAGATAAAAATGTTTGTAAAGCAGTCATTCTAGCTGCTACAAATTCCTTTCCATATCTGTCTAACTGTCCTACAATGCTATGTTTTACAGGTAATGGCTAAAAAAATTTAATTTAAAAGTAATTTCATTTTTATTTTTTTTTTTTTAATATAAACTTTAATGCTTACTGGAATAAAATGTGTTGGATATTCTTCGATTAAATGCTCCCTCAACCAAACAAAATCATTATATCTACGTCTAACACAATAATCAGTTGTTTCAAATTCAGGTCTAGTTGTTTTTGTAGACACTCGGAATGTTATATATGCATCCAATAAATCAAAATGCTTCTGAGGATTATCAACTCGAACAGCTAAGTCTGGTGTTTCATCACATAAATTAAAACTTGATTCCCCTTCTGGTAAGGTGGAAAAACTTTCAATTGAGGGTGATGCGATCTATTGATAAACGAACAAAAAATATCTGATTATTTACATGCCACATTACACTTCATAACTTGGGTTTCTAGACAAATAATGAATTCAAAATGAAAATGATGAACAGTTATGTTTGTAAAGATGCAAATGTAAAATACTCGCAAAGGCAGGCAACTGAATATGAAATCAAAACAATTCGTTGTTATATACGTCGATGCATTGGTTAATTAATTGAAAACTTAAAAACTTTAAAGGAAGTGACAGGCGGAGATACGTACGAAGAATGAAAAATAAAATGATAGGGTATATTTAAATTAAATAAAAAAACTGCTACTTACGACAGATCCTTCTTGAGATAAGCTTAAATTAGAGTTACTTTCAAAATCTAACGTTTTATCAGTTCCAAACGAAAGAGTTTTATCTGTCTCCAGTTTTTCGCTTGTATCACACTCCACGGATTCGGCCATTTTTAAATTAATTGAAACGCACGTGACTTGCCACGGCCTTCTCCTAACAGAGAACGCAGCAGTACGAATGTCCTAATGATTGATGATTCTCATTCTGATGGTCAGTTTGATTTTATTTTCAAATTTTTGGTGATCGGTCCGTTAAATTTATATAAAATGCTCATTACGCATTTTAATCATTATACCCCTACAATAATAGAAGATAAAGTAGTTTATTATCCTTCTTAAAAAAGAAGCAGACAAATGGTCTTATTTCAAAATATAAAAAAAGTAAAAAAATTTTAAAGATTTGGATCATTATGTTCAGTAAAACCAGTCTACTGAATCCCGTCTTTATTTATCACTAGCCGCTTCGGGGCCGCTTCGCGGCCCCTTCGCGTCTAGCCTAAAGTAATGTAGGAAAACGTTAAAACGTTAAATACTTAAGTTTTTTCCGCCCAAAAAATGCGACTGTGGACAAAAATGCGAAATATTTTAGGCAAATAAAACAAACTATTTTTTCGCCAATTTTATTTTTGTCTGATACCACTAATTTTTTTTCAAAATTAAAATTTTAATATTAAAACATTACTTTAGCAATTTAAAAAAGTAAAATTAAAATTAAAAATTTTTTACTTAAATAGCTTGTCTGCGGACAAACACGGACAAACGCAGAAAAACGTTTGTGCAAAGAGAACAGACAGACGCACATGTCGAAAGTTGAAAAATATTAAAAAAAAAAAAAAAAAAAAAAAAACCACCGCCTACAGACAGACACACATCCCCCCCCCCCCCCCCCCAAAAAAAAAAAAAAAATCAACGCCTACAAACAGTCACACATGTCGAAAGTTGAAAAATTTTTTGCAAAAAATAAAAAAAAATCACTGCGTACGGACATCGCACATCGGACATTAGTGAATGTGTTGGGTTTTTGAAACCCATAAGACAGACATACGGACAGACCCAACCACCAAAATTTAAATTTTGAGCAATTTTTTTTTTTTTTTTTTTTTTTTTTTTTTAATTTCAATGAAAAGAAAATATAAAATAAAAAAAAATAAAAACCGCGCAAGACAGACAGACAGACGGACAATTCGAACCGATTTATTGCTTTTTTATTTAAAAAAAAAACCCCATAAGACAGACATACGGACAGACAGTACCACCAAAATTTTTTAAATTTAATTTTTTTTAAAAAAATTTTTTTAATTTAATTATTAAAAAAACACCGCGTAAGACAGACAGACGGCCAAGACTTTTACTTTAGTTGATTTTAATTTTTATTTATATTTTTATTTATGAAAATAGTAAAGTATTTTTTTTTTTCAAAAAAACTTTATCCCTTGCGTACAAACACCAGACAGACACACATCCCCCCCCCAAAAAAAAAAAAACCACCGCCTACAGACAGACACACATGTCGAAAGTTGAAAAATTTTTTGCAAACGACAAAAAAAAAAAAAAAAAAAAAAAAAAAAAAAAAAAAATCCCTGCGTACAGACAGAAAAACTTTTCCTTTTATTCGTCAAAATACTTTTTGTCTGTGGACGAAAACTTTATGTATATAAAAATACGAAAACTTTATGTATTTTTTCGTCGAATTCGTTAAAATTAGCTTGTCTGCGGACAAACGCGGACAAACGCGGACAAACGCGGACAAACGGAGGGGTTTTATTATATAGGTAGATAGATGGATTATGTCAGGAAAAAAATAAACTCAATTGACATATGGTTTTTTATTTTCTTTTTCCTTTTTTTTTCGTCATTTTTGGTTAAGTCATAGAAAGCCTTTACAATTATCTCAACGGCGAAATATCGATGTAAAAAAATGATGATACACTATTTAAGCGACAGTCTTCAAAAATTTATATGTTTACATTCATTATCATAATTATCTTTATAATTAAAAATACATATACTGATTTTAAATTTTGCCATTAAGGTGACCAAAAAATGACCTAATCAAGCGGTGTTTGTTAAATTTTTAAATACATCTATAATTCAATCAGTTTTTTGAATTGTGCTTTTAAAGGTCTTTTTTTAAAAGCAGTTCTCTAAATTATAGAATTAAGAATATTTTTAATTTTTTTTAACATGTTATTATATTATTCAAATTTAATTAAACACAAATACCATATAAAAAGAAATTTGTGTTTAATGTTAAATTTAAAAATATAATCTAATTTTTTAAATTACTTTTTTTTCTATTTAAAACGATTTAATGTCTTTGGTTAAAGCCTTTTTTTTTAAAGAGAAATAATGGCCTGAAATAATACACTTATCATATCAATTGATGTCGGTTAACTACTTTTAAATATTAAGTCTTAAACTATAATTATATTACGGGAAATATTCAACCGACACAGTGATAATATATTTTTTTGTTAAAATTCTGGCTGCAGATTTTCTTTTTTCTTTCATTTTCAAGTTGCCAATCGTGAACAAAAACCAGATTTACACTTTGAAAAGCACAGGTGGCTAAAGAGAGGCTAATCTGATAGATACGATTAAGAGAATTGTTCAGGTCAGAAAGAGCCTAAGTATAGTTACAGACTTGTGAATAGGAGAACTGAGTCAGGTAAAAAAAAAAAATATATATATTTATGTGAAATTTGATTTGACACGAAAATTAATCCGGATCTGGTTCAAGTCCGGTTCAAATAGCAAAAAATTTCAGACTCTCCGTTCTCTGTGATTTGGTACCGTTCGGTTTGCACGATTAAGCTTCAAAAAAATTATATCCTTTGCATAGCTTCAAAACTGCCGTACTTTTTTTTTTTTAGAAATTCAAAAGCAATTTATAAATCGCCATATTATATTAAAAAATTTTTGGTCACAACTTTTTTCAAAAAAGAAAAAAATATTTTTTGACTTTTCTTTACTTTATCGATTTTTTTTCTTTTTCTTATTTTGTAATAAATTGATGCTAATTATTTCTATAATTTTCGCTAGAATAGGCATATATACATGTTTTTAAAGACGAATTTTAATAAAAATCTGAATTTACGAAATGGATCGAAAGTAAATAATTTTTTAGACGACAAATTATTAACAGCTGTGTATCATTTAATTTGGAATTTTTCGTTTCTTTTAATATTTTGCTAATTCTTTCGTTGATTATGTCCTTTTTTTAAAAATAAGTACTTAAACGAAAAAAGACGGTCACTTTATATTTATATAAATCAATCTTTTCCATTAAAAGCGGATAATTTATTTTTAAAAAATTTTTCCGCTCGTGGAACTTATTTCTAGATAAATGACGATTACTTCAACGTAAATATTATCATTTATAGTAAATAGTAATTAAAGGTAATACTGTTTTGTTTTTAAACTGAATAAGAAGTTACTAAAAAAGGACTAAATCAACAGACGTACATAAGTATATAAGTTTTTTTTTTTTCATATTTTCTTATTTTCTCTTCGATATTTTTATCTGGGTAAAAAAAAAAAAAATACCGCAAAATAAGGGAGAAAGCGCTTTTTCAAAAAAAAAATTAATTAAAAAAATACGCAAAATTTTCATCTAAAAATTATAAACATTCCCTGCATTCGTGTTCTAAGGTCTCCGACCGCCATATAGAGTTCCTCGAAATCCCGAGCCTCGATGTAGAAACATTTAAAAAAATTAAATCCATCGAGGTTTCACCGATGAGACATAATATAATCAATTAAATTATTAAATTTTCAACTATCGCCACGACTTTCAATTTCGACAGAAGATTCCTCCTTTTTATCGTTTGTTCCCATGGTTTCCGGAACAATGTTTCCGACCACTAGTCTCATCCCGCTTTGCATTAAAGGTGCAAAATTTTGTTGAAAATAAAAACCGGTTGGAGTACCTGAAACATAGTATGTTTTAATATTGAGGTAAAACTGTGAGATGAAAAAGAAAACTTTTTAAAAGACTACAACTTACCTAACTGCCCACTGTCGGTGGGAGCGATTTGAAGCAAGCTGCCTGTTGTGGCGGGAAGACGTCTAAAACCAGGTAAACTAGTTACGAAACATTGCTGAACCTCAATAGGTCGACCTAAACTATCTGAAACTGTCACTGGAGGCGACATGGTTTCAATATTATTTTCACCTTTTTCCGTGTTGCTTTCATCTTCTTTGGTTGTTTGACTGGTGTGTGTAGGAGATTGCGGCGCTGTCGTGTAAACAAGATAATCTTCTAAACTGGAGCTGGGGCAATTTGAACCTACTGAAATTTAAAAAAAAAAAATGAATAAGAATCAGAAAGTAGAAGTGCCTAAATTTTAATTAAAGCGTGTCAGTTTTAATGAAAACAAAATAACTTGGATAGTAATATCTTCAATTAAAGTGGACGTTCTTCCCTAGAAGCCCTAAAGCCGGAAATTATTTGAAAAACTTGCACAGAATTTTCCCGAATCTTGGGAATTCTCGAAAAAAAGAAATAATAATAATGATATTTTTAATTTTTAGAATTAAAAATACTACACACTTTTTGGAATCATCGACTCACTAATTTCTAAGTAACACAAAATTTATATTTTTTTAAAAAACAAACATTTCTTTTAATGCATTGTTCAATATTCGAAAAAAAAAAAAAAAAATTAAAAGAGAGCAAGGAGCTTAGATGAATACAAAAACAAATTTTTTTCCTCCTTTGAGCATCTGAACAAACCGATGTTTGGAAAATAACAAAGGGAGTACATTAATTTTCAATGAAAGCTCTAATTGAACGTACTATGAACAGGAGAGACATCCTGATAAAGCACGGGTGTATAATAAACTTGCTGTATCGTTTGCGGGGCACTTGAAGACCTTAACTGACAATGCTCGGAACTTTCAGATTGGTTACAAGGACCTACATCAGATCTGTGACTAAGTTTCCTTTTAAATAATGATATTTCTTCTAAATGTCGAGCTTGTAGAGATTCCAATTCCAATTGGTGCCTGTGAAAAAAAAAAAAAAAAAATTTACAATCGACAAATCAAGATTTAAATCAAAAGAAAAAATTTTTCCTTACTTTCGCAAAAGCTTTTTAAGTTCTTCTCTAGACCCATCCGACAAGTCTTCATCGAAATCTTCCTGGCTCTGGAACAGAAATATGAAAATGAAATTTTTTTTCTAAACAAAATTTTCCTTGAAAAAAAATTATTAAAAAAAGCTGACAATAAAGATTAGTCACAAACATGCAAAACACATGGAAACAATTTCACTAAAAACCCCATGCAATTTTTTTTTAAAGCTTAAAACGATAACTTACACCACAACAAGACAACCGTACCTTTTGAAAAAGAGCAGATTCCGAGTTAAAAAATCGTATTTTAAAATCTGCCGGTTTTGCACAAATACACATCTCGTGAAAAAAAGGGATCTTGATAAATTGCGAAAGGATTTTAGCAATTTTTTTTTTTTCATTTTTATTTAAGGAGGGAAACCTCCACCATCCTTAAACGTCACAAAAATCAAGCATATTTTAATTAAGGCTAAAAAAAAAGAGATTAACAAGTCTTACCAACAATAAAGGCGACTGGTTCCCCGGAACCTTTCCATGGGACGGTTTAAAATAACAAGGTTGATGCAATGGCCTATCAGGAGAAAGTTGGTATTGCAAAGGAAACAAAGGTTGGCTTATTTGTTTCTGATTTAAAACGCAGCTTTTGTTTTTTTCCCCAATGTTTAAATCATTTAGACTCCCGAATTTTTTACTCGTATCTTTATATTTCATGATTTTATTTAAAAATATACTTTTTTCGAAATTCATGGGACTTTTTTTGGTCGGACTTCTATTCGGACTTTTATCTATTCGGGGTGGTTTTGGCTGATTTAAAAACTGAAAACTCCCCGTTTCGGGGGAATCTGATTTATTGTTAAATATTTCATTCAATTTCGAAGCTAGATTTTCGAAACTGTGAGAATTCCTCCTAAGCCCAGCTCCGTAAAATTCGGAAACGTTCGTGTAACTTTGAGATTTCGAATTTAAATTTAAATGAGGCGTATTAGGGAAAAACCTTGGCGGTTTCCAGACCAATCTTCTCTAACGGTAAAATAAGAATTTTTACAAAGGCAAGGGACGTCGTTACAAACGCAATTCGAATCCCTCCGAATTTCCGTGATCGGAGTAACGCATCGCCTTTCTAAAGCGTTATAAGACAAAGGGGACGTCGCCAAATTCTGACAACTGTTCGATAAATTCCGATTTCCGAAACTTTCGCAACTCCCGAATTCGGAGTTGGCTTCGCCTAAGGAGTCAGCGAAACTGATTTTCTTTTTTTTCTCCGGGATTTGAACTTCGGTTTCGGTATCAGAATCGGAAAGGATGGATTCGAAATTGTTTTCAACGCGACCGTTTTTTCTATTGAATCGCTCTTTAGCGTATTTGGCGGGACTAGGTTTTTTAAGAACCACGAAAGGTTCGGCGGTTTGGGACGATGGCGAAGATGGCGATGATAATGGCGAAGAAGATGATGATGGCGGAAATTGAGGTAAATAGGAATTCTTTCGTTTCGCCGACGAAGGCAACATTGGCTTTCGTGCCGATGACGACGACGACGTCGACGTCGACGACGAAGACTATAAAATCATTCGAAACAAAAAAAGTAAGAAAAAACGAACACACAAAAAAATAAAAAATAAAAATTGTAAAAGAAAAAAAAAAAAACATAAAATAAGTAAAAATGTAAGCTAAATTTTTTTCTTTAAAAAAATGCCAGAAACCAAGGCAAAATGCTAATAGAAAATACGACACATAGCAAAGAATAAACCAATTATTTAATAAATAAAAAAAAAATTATAAAAACGGTAATAAAAATCCGAATTTTTTCTACCGTTAATATTTTTTTGCCCCAAAATAAATCGTTCTAAAATGCTCCATTTTTCAGCATAACAACCAAAAATACTTAAAACTAACTACATTAAAACATAAATCTACATGATTGCATTTACTTTGGAAAGTGACAATAAGAAAATAAAATACGGCACATAGGTGGTTAAACACATAAAAACTTTCAAGAATTCTACTGAAGTGACATTACGTTATGTACATAGTGTCTCGAAAAATTGTGATTTTTAAAAGAAAACAAAACAGAAAAAAAAATATTTATAAAAACTCACGGCTAAAGAAGTGAAATCGTTGGAATTGGAACCTCCAAATAACAGCGTCGTCGAAGACATTTTAGACAACGACTTCGACGGATCCATATCATCTCCTAATTCTTCGTGAGTAACAACGCTAAATCTTCCAGTCTTCATCTCTCTCTTTGCTTCTTTAATTTTAACCTCGGTTTGATTTTCGGGTATGACGCTGACTTGAAATCTTGATACTTTCGTCATGACAGGACTGCTCGTTGAAGAATTGTCGGAACTTTTTGTTTCGGTGAGTCTTGTTTGTTCCAGTTTTTTATTGCTCTGATAAAAAAAAAAAAAAAAAAAAAAACAGAAAAATGAAATTAAAAAAAATTGAGGACGCATAGTCTTTCATGTAATACGATTTTTAAAAAAAAACGTACAGGATCTGCAGCATTTACACCTTCCGTTGGAGTCGTATTAACGCTCAAATCAACAGGATGTATTTGATTTACGACAGCTACAGGCTGGGGATGTAGAAGAATTTGCGGACGAGCTCCGCTTGTATGAATTTTTGACAATTCTTGTTCCAGATCATGAAGATCTATGGCAGCAGGACGATTTCTCGGTTTTTCTTCTTTAACTTCAGGTTCAGACACCTAAAAACAAAAGCAATGAAAAAATACAAAACAATCCCTATAAATCCGTTAATCAATTTTAAAATACGCACCACAGACTGACGATACATGGTCACCGGTTGCACAGTAACAAAATTTTGACCGCCTTGAATCGGCTGAATAATTTGGCCGGGAGTGAGAGGCTGAATGATTTGCCCACCCGCGATCGGTTGTAAATTTAGAGGAGGACCTCCTTGAATCGGTTGCAAATTAATTTGACCCGGAGTGAGAGGCTGAACGATATTAATCGTCTGCCCTTCCTTGATCCCGTGCAAATTAGCTATTGGCAAATTTTGAGTTTGAAAATTTTGCATGTTCATGTCCTGCATGATCGGTTGACCTTGAAAATCGGAAATCATGGAGATCGTCTGACCGGGTTGCAAATTCAACTGAGGACAATCTTTATCGGATGGAGTCGCTATAAACTGGTTCCCGATATTCAAAGGCTGAGTGACTAACACGTTTGACAAATGGCATTCCTGTTCGTTGGGTAAATGAGGAAGAGTGGTTATTGGTTGGAAGGATATCTGCTGAGCGGCTATGGGCTGAACGATTACGGCCGGAGCTTCGATCCCTTCTGGAATCGTCATATGAGGGTCTGAGGATTGATTTGGAATATTGTGCAACGTCGTGTGAGGTGACAACGGTCCCTAAAAATAATAAAAAGAATTAATTCCGACTTTTCCAACAATTTCAGCTTAATCATGAGAATATCTTACTAAATTGTGACCCATCATCGAAATGGAAGCTAATTTTTGCTGAAGGGATTGCATATAAGCTTGGTAACTCAGGTGGACGTGTGGGGTAGCTGGTTGGCTGGGTGGTGTACCGATAGTTAGCTCCGACGGCTGTGACGTCAACTCGACTAGTTTCTGTTCTAAATCAGCTATTGTACGGGGTCCCCTGAAATTTCCCAAACTGAATATCATAAATCATATCGTGACTTCAAGATCCATTTTTAAAAGAAAATAAGTTAGCAGTTTTAACTTTTTACTGGTTAACTCACCCCATATCACGATCCGTATGTGATGCTGTAATCGTGTTATCAGGGGTATACTGTTGAGTTGGGGTATTGTTTAATGCTGGAGTGCATTCATCGCTTACAGCACTCCATTGAGTATCCGTGCTGAGTTTTCTATTAGAACATTCGCCCTAAAAATAAAAAAAATAAAAATAAATAAAAAGTTATTACTGATATTGATTTTGAAGTACAAATCGTCCGCTGCATTTAACAACTTTTCTTATCCTTTGCTTATGCAGGCCTCAAAGTCCTTTTGACTCTCAAAATTAGGGACTTCAGGGACCGGGAAAGGTATTTTTAAGGACCATTAAAGGACCATCAAGAAAACGTTTTTGTGCTACCGTAGCACATCAAAGTTTAATAAAAAATGTTGGTCCTTATATAATTAGGGCGGGTCGAAAAACGCGAATTTTTAAATTTGAAAATGCCTGATATGGGAATCGATGCCTTTTTGTTATACTATTAACCCTAATTTTTTTCAGATTTTTTAAACGACATCTTCAGGTGGCGCCTTGAAATTTTCAAAAAGCCCATTTGAGGACCGAAAATGAAAATTTTTTTCGCATAAAAGACCGTCGTTTCCTATCGGAAATTTTGCGTAGATTACGAATTTGACGTCAAAAATTAGTTTTGGTGCACGGTTTTTGAGCCACAGACAGAAAGCCATAACAAGATTTTCAGAATTTTGGAATCCGGCATGTGGTTCAAAAACTGTGCACCAAAAATAACTTTTGGCTTCAAATTCGCAATTTACGCAAAATTTCCGATAGGAAACGACGGTCTTTTATGCGAAAAAAAAAATTTCATTTTTGGTCCTCAAATGGGCTTTTTGAAAATTTCAAGGGCATTGCGGCACCTCAGAATGTCGTTTAAAGAATCTGAAAAAAATTAGAGTTAATAGTATTATAAAAAGGCATAGATTCCCATATCAGGCGTTTTCAAATTCAAAAATTCGCGTTTTTCGACCCGCTCTATTATATAATTAAGAAACTTTCAATTAAAAATTAATTAGAATAAAATAAAATAAATATTAGAGAATAATGAAAAATGGAACAAATTTTTAAAATTTAAAAAAGGTGATAACTAAGATAAAATTTTACTTCTTCTTTCTTTTATCGTCCTTTTCTGAATGGTTTTCGTTTAATGTTTTCCTTTTATTGTTAATTTTTTTTTTCAACTGATTTTATTTCCTTCCTATCTTTGGACAGCTCTGGTTAGCCCGATTTAGTATTCCAACAGCAATTTCCACCTTCATATTGTTGGTTTCGAGTGCATTTTCCAACATTTCATTAGCCCTTTTAATGAAGTATTCGGAATCTTGAATTTTTTCGGATTCCCTTTTTTTTTAATTACCAAATTTTCTTCCCGTTCTTTCAAATTTTTCATTTGTTTTTCCATTTCCTTACGATTTCCTTAAACTAATGCCTTTTTAAGGACTTTTACAGACTTTTTTAAAATTAAGGACTTTTAAGAACCACACTTAAAAAAAAGGACTTTTAGGAATTTAGGGACCTCACTTCGAAGCCTGCTTATGCTCAACTTATTTTACATACCGGTCCTCCTCATCATTTTTTAAATTTAAATTATTTCAAATTTGTTAAATCCGTTAAGGCACAATCCAAAGAGAAGATATAATTCACAGAATACTTACGGAAACATCGGACTGCTGAGTAGAAGAATGCCTTCTCAACGGAGGTTTCTCAACGACCGAAACCTCGGAAGGCCCATCTTGAACAGTGCCAACAATTTCTTCCGGGACATTTACTACATTTTGACTAGCGGACTGAATAGCGGGCTCCGCGGAAACGGAACCCTCAGGTGCAGGATTTTCTTCTAATGGCTTATCCATAACCGGACTGACTAGGAACCTTGAAATTTTCTTCTCGAGTTTCTTTTCTTCCACCTTAACCGTATCCAGCGGAATAGCAAGATCGTTCAAATTCGGAGGATCTATGACCGATATTTTCCGTTCGATGGAAGGCGACTGAAATTTCACATCCGGCATTTCCGGTAACGGTGCCGGCGTGGAAATGGGCAGGTGAGCCGGATCAGCTCCTGCTCCGGAAGGCAGTACTTCGGATTCCGAAACGACAAGGATATTATTATCAGAGACAAAAAGGATTTGATTTCCATCTTGAGGTGGCATCGACACTGGCATCGTCTTAGTTGGAGTGCTTTCCTGTAATTTGGGACGAGTTAAAAAAATAAAATCAAGAAAAAAAAAAAAAAATAAAAATAAATAAAAAGTTATTACTGATATTGATTTTGAAGTACAAATCGTCCGCTGCATTTAACAACTTTTCTTATCCTTTGCTTATGCAGGCCTCAAAGTCCTTTTGACTCTCAAAATTAGGGACTTCAGGGACCGGGAAAGGTATTTTTAAGGACCATTAAAGGACCATCAAGAAAACGTTTTTGTACTACCGTAGCACATCAAAGTTTAATAAAAAATGTTGGTCCTTATATAATTAGGGGGGGTCGAAAAACGCGAATTTTTAAATTTGAAAATGCCTGATATGGGAATCGATGCCTTTTTATAATACTATTAACCCTAATTTTTTTCAGACTTTTTAAACGACATCTTCAGGTGGCGCCTTGAAATTTTCAAAAAGCCCATTTGAGGACCTAAATTTTCCTTATGCGAAAATTTTTTTTTCGCATAAAAGACCGTCGTTTCCTATCGGAAATTTTGCGTAGATTACGAATTTGAAGTCAAAAATTAGTTTTGGTGCACGGTTTTGAGCCACAGACAGAAAGCCATAACAAGATTTTCAGAATTTGGGAATCCGGCATGTGGTTCAAAAACTGTGCACCAAAAATAATTTTTGACTTCAAATTCGCAATTTACGCAAAATTTCCGATAGGAAACGACGGTCTTTTATGCGAAAAAAAAAAATTTTCATTTTTGGTCCTCAAATGGGCTTTTTGAAAATTTCAAGGGCATTACGGCACCTCAAAATGTCGTTTAAAAAATCTGAAAAAAAATTAGGGTTAATAATATTATAAAAACGCATAAATTCCCATATCAGGCGTTTTCAAATTCAAAAATTCGCGTTTTTCGACCCGCCCTATTATATAATTAAGAAACTTTCAATAAAAATTAATTAGAATAAAATAAAATAAATATTAGAGAATAATGAAAAAAGGAACAAATTTTTAAAATTTAAAAAAGGTAATAACTAAGATAAAATTTTACTTCTTCGTTCTTTTATCGTCATTTTCTGAATAGTTTTCGTTTAATGTTTTTCTTTTATTGTTAATTTTTTTTTTCAACCGATTTTATTTCCTTCCTATCTTTGGACAGCTCTGTTTAGCCCGATTTAGTATTCCAACAGCAATTTCTACCTTCTTCATATTGTTTGTTTTGAGTGCATTTTCCAACATTTCATTAGCCCTTTTAATGAACTATTCGGAATCTTGAATTTTTTCGGATTCCCTTTTTTTTTAAATTTCCAAATTTTCTTCCCGTTCTTTCAAATTTTTCATTTCTTTTTCCATTTCCTTACGATTTCCTTAAACTAATGCCTTTTTAAGGACTTTTACAGACTTTTTTAAAATTAATAACTTTTAAGAACCACACTTAAAAAAAAGGACTTTTAGGAATTTAGGGACCTCACTTCGAGGCCTGTTTATGCTCAACTTATTTTACATACCGGTCCTCTTCATAATTTTTTAAATTTAAATTATTTCAAATTTGTTAAATCCGTTAAGGCACAATCCAAAGAGAAGATATAATTCACAGAATACTTACGGAAACATCGGACTGCTGAGTAGAAGAATGCCTTCTTAACGGAGGTTTCTCAACGACCGAAACCTCGGAAGGCCCATCTTGAACAGTGCCAACAATTTCTTCCGGGACATTTACTACATTTTGACTAGCGGACTGAATAGCGGGCTCCGCGGAAACGGAACCCTCAGGTGCAGGATTTTCTTCTAATGGCTTATCCATAACCGGACTGACTAGGAACCTTGAAATTTTCTTCTCGAGTTTCTTTTCTTCCACCTTATCCGTATCCAGCGGAATAGCAAGATCGTTCAAATTCGGAGGATCTATGACCGATATTTTTCGTTCGATGGAAGGCGACTGAAATTTCACATCCGGCATTTCCGGTATCGGTGCCGGCGTGGAAATGGGCAGGTGAGCCGGATCAGCTCCTGCTCCGGAAGGCAGTACTTCGGATTCCGAAACGACAAGGATATTATTATCAGAGACAAAAAGGATTTGATTTCCATCTTGAGGTGGCATCGATACTGGCATCGTCTTAGTTGGAGTGCTTTCCTGTAATTTGGGACGAGTTAAAAAAATAAAATCAAGAAAAAAAAAAAAATTGAATAATTTAAAAAAATTATTACCTTGGAAAAATGAGCAGGTGGGACGACATCGCTTGCTCTCTGTTTAACTGGAGTTGTTTCCATCGACAACGACTGACATGCCGATGGAGGAGTTATGTCGCTTAACCTTTGTTTCGTGGGTGTCGTGGTTAATGAGACCGACGTTTCATCTCTCTGAAAATACAGTTAAATATCATCAGTAATAATTAAAAAAATATTGCAACAATTATTCTTAATATCAACAGATATTTTATATTTAAGCAGCCCCCAAACCGAAAAGGCTTGGCCGATATTGCGCAAAAAATTTTAAAATAAAGATTTTCGAGTAATGTCTTTTTATCGAAAAGCACGTAAAAAGGAAAGTAAAATACTTCTCAAGCTAAAAGCGGTGACAAATCTTTTAAAAAAAAAATAAGTAAACATTTTACAGGAAGCCGAAGAAAACTGATTTGCAGGCTGCATTCTAAAAATTTGAACGTCTTATCTATTACACAAGAAAAAAAAAAAAATACATTTACAAAATTTACACGAATAGTTGCTTTCTGTTCTGAGGCGTAAATTTTCTCTCTGACAAACAAAAAATTAATGAAATCTTTTTTAATGTCTTATTTTTAAGGCTAAGCTCCGATGAGAGAGAACCAATACAAGAATGCGGGTCCTGAACAGAAGAGTCACAGGAGCCTTCCTTTAAGTCTGACGGGCACGAGAAACAACTATCTATTTTTTCTGGAGGGTTAAAAGTAGCTAATTTTTTCCTCGTCAGTTGAAATAATACTTTTTTTTTTTGGTCGTTCCAATAACTAATCTTTTGGATTCCCATAAATGATAAAAAAATTTTTTAACTGGCCAAAATAAATAAATAAATAAATAGGTAGTTGTTCTTCGGATCAGTATACTTCATCACCACAAAATTTGGAAAAAATTTACTTCAAATTGTTTTGTATCATTTCATCAATACAAACACTTCAAATCCACTTCAAACTTCCGTCCCCTTTGAATTTCTTATAGGAACGCAAGACAAGCTCACACAATAATTTAATACATCTGTCCTGACTCTTTAAGATAAAACACAATTTTCACACGTTTAAGGAAGGAACACAAGAAAGTCGCTTAGTCATTTTCTGCGACAATAATCGATAATCAATAAAAAATATGGCAACGCACTGTTGCAAAATAAAAAAAATAAATCCAAATAAAAATGATTTTAAAAAAATACCAACAGGAAAAACCTTCGAATAGCTCAGCATTGAAAAAGTGCTTTTTTTAGCAGGCGGTCAATAATATTCAAGAATATACAGTAATAAATCAACCATGTAACAGCTTTTTTTTTTTTCGAAAATTTAAAAGCACGGGCATAAAGAAAAATTTCAAAAAAAAATTGTAAAAACATCACAAATGGGAAAAAGAAAAAAGAAAAATAAATCCGATAGAATGTGAACCAACACTTACAGATTTGTGACGACGGTGTCGCGTTCTTCTTAAACTTCCCATCCGTGTAAGTGAGCTATGTCGGACCTGTGTATTGTATGGGCGTAAAATGACAGCAAATTTTTTTTATTATAAAGAAAAGTGGGTTTGGTTTTGTTTGAAATAAAATAATTAAAATCTTTTTTCTTTAGTTAATCTCAGTTTTTATGTTTCTATACCAAAACAAAACTCACATCGATGAATAATAATTTTGGGGACAGATTGTGTGAGTGTATATCGAACAGAAAAAAAAATAGAAAGAGAAAAAATGAAAAAGAATAAAAAAAACATTTAAAGCATGAATAACTAACACTGAAAATGAGTTTTTCGTTTGAACAAAATGCATTTTTTCCTAGTTCAATCTTTTAATCTCATTAAAAAAAATTCAAATAATCGCATCTTAAATAACATGAAATCACTAAAAGATGAATGTACCAAGCCACTAGGTCAAGCCTAGCAATTAGGTAGGAACCCTTAATAAAAGGGAAAAAATTAATTCAGGGCTCCCGCCCTTTCGCATGTCTCAAAAAATCATAAATGTCTCATCCTAATGGCTAGCCTAGAATGTGAATGGTTAAGGGCACTATCCAAAGAAGAGATACTATGGCCAAGCTACTTTTGAACCCAGTGTTTTGAATTTTCTTGCAATAGAAAAGCCACTAAGTAAATAAATATTTTCTGTTCCTCACAAGGTACATATTTAGGAATTTGAAGCCAAAGCTGAACAAATCTCTCTCATGGAAGTTGTTCAGCTGTACATGGGTGTAGCTATGCTATGCAATGTTCAGCTTTTAGTGTTTCATCACCTTTCGAAGTGATTGCCTTATCGAACCGGATTAAAAGATTCTAACTTTGAAGAAAAAAAAAAATTAAAACTCATGCTTGCCATCATTCATTTTTAAAAAACTGCTAATTTAAAAGAAAAAGTAAACTCGTCTGAAAAAGTATGCCGGAAATTAATACGTCGCCACATACATGTTTAGTGTACTTTTTTTTTATTTTTGTGGCCGCAGAATTAAAAATCTGATCAGGTTTTAGGAACTTGAATACTTACGTTTGGCTCTGCGCTTCTATCCCGTTCCCTAGGCTTTCTGGAAACTACTGGACTTCCAACGTTGGAGCTATTTTCACCAGGAAGAGCAGTGGTCGGCAGCACTGGAATCTTATCTGGATTTTCCTTTAGCTGGCGGATCAAGTCTGCCACCAATTCGATTAAAACATCCGAATGTTGTTCGGATAAGAGATTCTCTTGAACCTGCGATTAAAAACGATGGTTTCAGCAAAAAAATCGGTAATTTAAAAATAAAAAAAATACTTACTAAATTATTAGCAATATCAGCCGGTACAGCGTCTCCAGTTTCAAACGTGAAAGTAACGGTTTGATGTTTTGAAGTTTCGAGCTGGCATTCGACGGTGGAACCAGTTAAACTAAGAACGGATAATTTAGGACCTACAGGCCTGCTTTTCCGTTTGATCATGCTTGACTTTCGCGATTTTGACGATTCGCTCCTTTCCAACTTAGTGTCGTCTTTCTCCGCCATATCTGCGATTTGATCCGAAGGATGTTGCTCCTCAGCAGACTGTTCTTTGGAATAATCGAAATTTTGAAAATCTGCCACGGGTGTGATCGGTTGAGAATCGTAATATTGATATTCCTGTTGTAGCTCCATATTCTGATGTACTGAATTGGCATCCAGTAAATTATCGTGAGGGACGACGGGTAATTCAGGCACATGAGGGATGTGAGCCGGAGATACGCAATGACTAGATTCGATACTTTCAACATGGCAAGATTCCGGGATTTCTTCCGGCTGTTCCATTTGTGTAGGGATTTCCGGTTGAATCTCCGGATGAACTTCGTATTGGTGTACGTTTTGTATTTCATCCTCGTGTTTTGGCATCATCATTTCATTTTGTATTGGATCGATAATGGCATATGGATCTGACATTTGCTGATATTGAGGAACTTGTTCTACGTATTGAATGTTATCAGTAGTTTGACTTGAAAACGACTGCACCGAAACGGTCGATTCTCTTCTGGTGGCTTCGCTATCGTCAACTATTAAATTGTCCATAACAGGTTGCTGAATGTTCGTCAAAATCTGCTGCGGGATCATTTGAATTTCTTCATGTGGAATTTCCTGAACGTTAACGTTATCTCCTGCATTTGAGATGGAATTTCTTGATGAGGAATCGTCGTCATGATAGGTTGTTGAGAAATCATGGTTGTCATCACAGGCTGATAATACATCTGCCCAGTTTGCATTTGCTGTGGCTGACCCGTGGGAATTTGCTGCTGTTGATTGGACGACATTTGCTGAGATTGACTCGTTGACATTTGTTGAGACGCATTAGTTGGCATTTGCTGAGGCTGGCTAGTCGTTATCTGTTGAGAAGGTGGCATCGACTGAGGTTGATTTGTTCCTATCTGCTGCGGCATCGACAGGGCCTCAGCATACGACATTTGCTGAGTCGGTGGCATCGACTGAGGCTGACTTGTTGATATTTGCTGCTGTATCGACTGGGCTTCTGCATATGAGATCTGCTGCGTCGGTGGCATCGATTGGCCCTGGCTTGTTGATATTTGCTGTGGCATCGATTGAGTCTCAGCGTATGACATTTGACTCGGCGGCAACGATTGAGGTTGACTTGTTGGTATCTGCTGTTGCATCGATTGAGTCTCAACATACGACATTTGCTGAGGTTGACTCGTTGATATTTGCTGAGTCGGCGGCAACGATTGAGGTTGACTTGTTGAGATTTGCTGTGGCATCGACTGAGTCTCAACGTATGACATTTGCTGAGGCTGGCTTGTCGACATTTGCTGCGCCTGTGGCATGGACTGAGGTTGACTTGTTGATATCTGTTGCGGCATCGACTGAGTTTCAGCATAGGAAATCTGCTGGGGTTGACTCGTCTGCATCTGCTGAGACGGTGGCATCGACTGAGGCTGACTTGTTGTAATTTGCTGAGGTTGGTTTGATGGAATAGCCTGAGGTTGATTTGACTGAATTGGTTGCGGCTGGCTTGTTGATAACTGCTGAGGTTGTGATTGTAACGTCATTGTACCCGACTGAAAACCAGGCTGCATCTGGAAATTTCCAACGTAGTTATTTCCACTTGGAACCGGAGTCCCAGCAACATTCTGAAATTGAAATTATGCATTATTATATTTGTAATTAAATTATGAAACGAAAGCATGCAAACTATTTAATAATTTTTTTTTATGAAAAAAAAAAAACTAACTCATGCAGATTTAGGGAACTTAATTCGGCATGCGGAATTGCAGATGAGTGTTTTCGGTTACTCAAAAAAATTAAATAAATGATTAACAAATTGTGCAAAGGAATGTAGGTACTCTACAATTAAAAAATGATATAAAACCCCCTCAAACAAAAGATAATAAAATAAAAAGTGATAACTAGGAAACTAGCAACTCACACATCAATGCAAAAAATAAAATAAAAAAATAAAAAATCCACCCCAGAATTAGACTGACCATAACATTAAGTTGATCTCAATTCTTTTTTTAATCTAAACTTAATCCTGAAAAAATTCGCAGTATCTTTAAAAAAAAAACATAGCATAAATTTTACATCAAATATTAATCAAATTTCAAATTATTCAACATGAAGTTATCTTTCGTTCTAACAATAATTATTCAAAAAAATTAGCAAGAAATATTTCTTTTAATTCTAGAGAAAAATTTTTTTTTTTCTTTAATGAGGAATTAAAAAAGTCATACGAAAGACGTATTGCTCCGCAGTTACTTTTCCTAAAGAGAAACATTTTATAAATAATATGGGAGTTAATCTCAAACTTTTTAATACAAACTAACCAGTGGCCCTTCCTCCCCCCCCCCCCCTTACCCCTTTGTTAATAAAAAGCAAGCTAAATTCCAAACTAACTTGATGAAACACCTGTTGTACGTGAGTTGGCATCTGTTGAATGTAAAACTGTTGCTGGATGAAAACGGGTTGAGCGTTATCCGAGATCTGTGCATCACTAGCAGATGCCATTTCAGCTAATTGCTCCCCAGTATGAATGGTGACATAGCCAGAATCTGACGGAGGCTCAGAAGCATGTTGCCGCTCTTCCCTTTCGCGAGTCAGAGCCGTGATTTGAGATTTCAGCATTTTAGCAACACTTTTTGCGTCCTCCTCCATTATCAGTCCAGATTTTGCCATTTCATTCGCAACTTCATCTGCGTTATCTTCGATTACGTGAAATTCAAACTGGATTGCTTCATTTTCCTTGTGCTTGTTTCCTCTTTTCTTGGGGTCAATTACTCTCAACCTGAACTCAACCTAATTTTTAAAAAAAAAATATATGAGTAATAAATTGCGAACGAAATTTACAAGAACTTCAGGTGTACCTTGTCCTTCATACAAGAAATGGCTTCATCTCTTGATACAACTTCTAATTTTAATCCGGTATCCTCAGCGAAAAACTCATGAGCCAAAAGTTCCTTCACTCTGGGTCTTTCTTCTTTATTTAATTTAATACATTTATCGATGATGTCTCGAATTTCAGGATTTTCCACTTTATCATAACTCAATGGTTTCACACCCGAAACAACTTTCTTATAAATTTGCGCGGGTCCCATACATTCGCTGTAAGGATATTCTGAAGTAGCCATTTCCAGCATACACATACCGAACGCGTAAACATCAACCGATTCATCGTAATGTTCTTCGTACATTTCCGGAGCCATAAACTCTGGCGTACCTAAAAAAAAAAAAAAAAAAAAAAAAAACGAAAATATCGTTATTTGTAAAAAAAAACTCATGTAAGGAAATAAAAACATTCTACGAGCCTTACCAATAACAGATTTGGCAAATGATCTATTTTTTAATGTAGCTAAACCCAAATCTCCTATTTTGACACAGCCAGTTGTACCAGTTATGAAAATATTATCGCACTTCAAGTCTCTATGAATGATTGGTGGGGTCCGTGAATGTAAAAACATAAGGCCTTTCAAGATTTGCCGACACCACGATTTCAAAACTTTTGGGTTGATTTTCTTGAAACGCCGCAGGTATCTTTAAAAAAATTCAAATCAAATTAAATTACAAAATGAAGAATAAAAAGGAAAAAAAACAATACCCAAAATTTAACTTACGTTTTTAAAGTTCCGGACGTCATTAATTCCGTAACTAAAACGATATATTTTCTTTTAGTGGGGGTAGCTTCCCAATAATCGTAAAACCTGACGATATTAGGATGCTGTAGCCCTTTTAACATTTCCGCTTCCTCACGGAATCGGATCCTTTCAGTCTTATTCAATTTCTTCTCCTGTAACTCGCACCAGGCAACAGAGACTCCGGTTTGGGTATCCAAACCTCTGTAAACAGTTTTGAAACTTCCTCTTCCGATTTCTTCTTCAAATTTCAGGAACCGTCCGTCGGGGGATACTCCTATCGCTTTTTCTTCATCGTCGTCCTGGGGGCCTTCGGATGTTTCCGGTTTGACAGGCAAAGCCCTCGCACCTTCCTCATCATCCGGTATCTTTTCAACACTGTCTTCAAATTCATGCCCGAATTCCTTGATTAAATCCCTCGCGACGTAATCATCCGGACAAGTTCCTTTCTCCATTTTAAATTGACTCAAACGCCTTAATCTCCTTTGATCCGGTATGCTCTGAATACTGTACGAGTCGTATTGAAATCTCTTATAGCTATTTTCGTTTCTTACACCATTTTTACAATCAATTATTTCCACAGAATTTGATTTATCTAATTTGAGACTTAAATCGCTACTACGAACTTTTTCGAAAATCTCTGAGTCGCTTTTCCACAAACCGACATTATATTTTTTTGATGTGCTTTGTCGAATATTCGGCAAAAGATCCTCGATGACCCATGTTATTTCTTTGAACTCTATCGAATTTCTCTTATCTAAACTAACTATTGTCTGAAGGCTGGAAGCCCCGGATGTGCTGGGGCTCTCCGCTTTCTTCCCTGATTTTTTAACGCTACATTCAGATTGCGTTTGCTTCGCTCGAAACGATGGTTTTTTATCGATCTTTTGCGTAGATTCTAAGCTCCTCGACATTTTCGTTAACCTCTTCGGTCTAGATTCCGACGATTTCGAATTGACCTTCACATCCTTCACATCAAATGATTTTGAACCTTTTGGACTCACCGATTTTGATTTGGTGATCGTAGCCGGTTTGTTATTATCCAAAGATAAAATTTCAATTTTAGTTCTATTTCTTCCTAAATCAAATTTTGCTTTCTTAGCCTGGAGCGATTGTTTTTTCGACGATCTAAAATCTTCTGTTTTTTTATTAGTTTCTTTCCCATCGTTATCCGTATTTCTAATCTGGCCTCCGGTTTTGGTCAATTCATTTTTATTAGCTTGCTTTTTAGACGGAGTATAATGGATTGTGATTGACGTTTCTTTTATCGGCGATCCTTTTCTTTCCCTGTCCGTGTTTTGATCTCGTTCTTCCGTCACTATCACCGGTAGCCTTTCCCCGAAATTATCTGGATTTGAATCCACTACGGAAGTTAATATTTCTTGGATTGATCGAATCGTATCCTGATTTCGATTCCCTTGATAATCTAGTATATTATAATTTTGCGGGTAGTCCAAAGTTTGATTTGATGTGACTTCTTTGTTTTCCTCTAAATCTAAAGAAAACAAAATCATAAATAAATGATTCGTAACAAAACTACATTAAAATAATTCTCTTAAATTTACCTAAATATGGTTGAATGTTACGCTGATTATTATTTAATAAATTAATATTATCATCCACTTGTGGCTCATTGCTGTTACTGTCATAATCATTCTCTTCAAGAGCATCAGCATTGTCAGTTACTTCCCTCCTGGATCTTTTCGGGAGTTTGGAGCTTTTGTGAAACGGCGACAATCCGAGGCTGGAATGATTTGAGCCCGTGGTTTCAGGACTACAATTTCAATGCAAATTGTTTTTGCTTGGCATATTTTTAGCTCATTTTTTTTTCTTTTCCCCCTGTAATATCTCTACTTGGTTTATATATATTACAAGCGTTTCTGAACTTTGTACAATCTGCAATTTCAAAAAAGATTATTATTATTATTATTAACTAAATGAAAGAAAGAGGAAATAATTTAAAGCTATTGTCCCTCAATCTCAATCTTTGATCTATAAGATAGCCCATATCAGATGACCAAATATTTATTGTCATATTTTATAAGTTATGCAATAAAACCGATACCATTTATAGAAAACAAATTCACAACATGATAATATTTGGATCAACATCACATGCTTTGAAACATATTCATTCTCTTTCAATACAATGTTTCACACTTCTGGAATTAAAAATATTGCACTAATTATTTATGAGTCAAGTTTATTCTAAATTCGTACTCAGAAAAGTTAACCTTAGTCTGTTGTGACTCAATGATAAAAAACTTAACAAGAAAGAATTCACATTTTTATTTCAAACCTACACATCTTTATTCAATCTCTTACAAGTCTCCATCATAAACTTCAATCAATGTCTTAACAGAAGACAAAAGATAAAAATACTAAGTGACATTGACAATTACACCTACTCTGAGATTTTCACGAAATTAAACACAACCCTTCCTTTTATCAAAGCCCTGTCTTAAAAAAATTTTCATTAGAACCCTGGAATAAATAATGGGATATCAGTGAAGTCTTTACATGCCGATTTCAACGCTGCACCCGAACTTTCGCTTTTGATGAAAAGCAATGACTCCAAACTAAATGCAAACAAAAACAATTGCATTTGACAAATATCTACGTTATTCGGTTGCATCGAGCGATTCACTCCACCATATGACGTATTGCGACAACCACTTAGATACATAAACAGTGAACAATACGTTATAATGCATTAATTCACGGACATCACAATGAAAGTGGTATTACAAATGGGCTAGACTTATTTCGACTCAAGGGTACCTCAAACAAAGTAAAAATAAAGCACTTTTCTGTGTAAAATGGCGAACATTCTTTCTTTATTCAGCAGCGATTCAAAAAGGGCAACCTTAAGGATCAAAAATAAATGTACTTACATATTTATAATTGATTTACAACTGCGACATTGTATGCAATTCAATGCCAACTTTTATTAACGTATGTTTTTGCATTCTGCTCGAAAATAATAATTGACGGGTCATTAGACCGGTGATCACTGATCAGGACGACAACATTGCAGCCATTCCGCCATTTTTGTTCAAGAGGTTTCTGTGTTCGAAAAGTCAATTTGGAGTTTAAAGTTTGTGTTTTTTATTTTATTTTTTTTTTCGTACTTAAAATGAAATTTTGATTCTTTATACTTTTAACTCCCTCTGCACTTAGTAATAACCTACTTGATAACCATTTTCAGCACGCATTTCCTTATGAATTTAAATTTGAAAAGTATATTTATTGAAGGAACTGCAATTATCTTGACTGCTCTGCCTAGATTTATATGAGGGGAATAAGAACTTGACGTGCAGTACGATAAAATTTGGTAAATTTACTTGTTATCGCATCAAGCCCATAGAAGAACACTATAAATCGGTAAATAGAAAAATGTAAAGACAAATTAAAACTTGCGGAGAATGTTTGGCGTATTAAAAACCGCCACGTTCAAATTCAGAATAACATAAAAAACCTTTCTTATAATTTCTGTATATCATCAATATAATTCACTTGATGTTAAATGGAAATCAAAAGGCAATTCAAAGCTTGAAAACAAATAAAAAAAATATAATAATAATAAACTGTTATATAAAATTTTAAATTTTGTCACCAACGCCGGGCTGAATTTTTAAAAAATCGTGGGAATAGGAATAGCAATGCGCATGCGTTTCAGAATCATAACGGCACCCATGTTGCCCATAGTTATATTTTTCGCGACGTGCGGTGGCTTGTTTTATAAATATATCTTGTTTTCTTTATTGTTGCATTTTCAGGATTGTTAATGTAAAAATACTTCTTTTACTTCTTGAAAATTATCTGCATAACATTTATATTTCAGCAAATTAAGTACAATAACCGCAGAAGTATACCTGTGATAATTATGTAAAGGTAAATACAATTTTACGATTTACATTAATCATATTGCTTAACAGCTAGAAAAGTGATGTGTGCTTCCTTTAATTTTTGCTTTTTTTGTTTTATCACAACAATTGAAAGTGAAACAGGTGCACTAACTTAATATCACAAAATATTCTAAACATTAAGGCATTAGTGCCTTTCTAGGTTAATTTGTAGCAAATGTAAGAAATTGATGTAGCAAAATTTCCATTTGAAAAAAATTAATTAATTTATGTGATCTTATGCTGTTGAGTTATTGCTCCAGTTAATTACAAGCTAAGATATCTTTAAAGAATTTAAGACTAGTTTGATTCATTCTCTTAAAAAACTGAGTTTTGATGATGCATTTTGCAAATAAAGGTTGAACTTTTATTTTCATTTCCTGAATAAACTATTAGTTACATACACGGTGGAACAATTTTTGTTGTGTGATTTTATAAAGGTAAACATAGGAAACACCTCCATAGAAACTATTCCATCGTGTATATCTTTTCCTCTTCAGTTTGTTATCAATGCAACTCATAAAAATGTAATGTAAGTGATTATTTACCTTATACCAAATCACACCAATAAAAATTAAGGTCATCATCTTAGATTTTAAAAATCACATTTTTCTTTTTTCTATTAAGTTGACTATTAAAAAGAAATCAACAAGTTTTTTTTATTTTACTTTGCTTCCTGAAACTTGTTTGCTCAACTTTTGAAACACCAAATAACATTAACACTAATATTAACCCTGACTCAAATAAATTATTGATAAAATCCTAAATACAAATTTACACTTAAATGAAAATATTATGTACATTAATCAACAATGCAAAAATTAATAAACAATTATGTTTAATTTGCAACTGTCAATTAAATTGGACGGAATTTTTTAAAGGCGCGAATAATCGCGTTCACTTCTTAAAACTAAACCTTAGGCAATAATTAAAAACAGTATTAATAATGACAAGAAGAAAAATCCTATGTTAAATTTTATTCTTATAAAAAGTTTTGTTTCTAATTTTAAAAATAAACTTGTAATAATATAATAGTCGGTTTAACAACAAGTTTACAAAAATATTTAAATTGTTCATATACAAATATTTTTTGCAAAAAGGGACAAGAATATGGCTTTTTCCTGTGAAAATATAGCATCAATGAAAATTTTATCACTTGTCCTGGCAAATTAATTTTTTGAGCTGAAAAGTTTTGTGAGCTTGAGTTTATTAAATGTAACTTACAAGTTTTAAGACTTAAGTTTTGATGTAGTTTTGTGAGCTTCTGGTTACTAAGTATAGTAAAACCTTGTTAGTAGGACCCTTCAAGCGAAGTGAGAAAAGATCTTTATACGGAGGGGCTGTAATAAGGAGGTTTTACTATATAATGTTATAATTCAACGGCTCCTGTTGCATGTAAATGAAGGGAGCCTAAGAAGTTGAAAATTCCCAAAAATTGTTGACACCTCATATTGTTAAATGTTATCCTTAGTATTTATTACATGAAAAAGTATTTTTATTTTAGAAATGCCAACACCAACAGCAGTACAAAAGTTGTCTGCAAGACTGACCCCATTCCGCTTGGGGTTGAAAGCTTCCTGTCTAGATGATGAATACTCATTTATTATTAGAATTGCACATTATTCTTTTTCAGGGAACAGGTACATACAGCCTTTCTGTTTCAATAATTAAATTTAAAATCAGGTTTGATTTTCTGTTCTATCCTCTAATCCAGATGTATCTTTATTCAAAACTGGAGAAGGAGCTAAGGCAGGGTTGTCGTACACAAACTCTAAAGTTGAATCCTCCGATGGCATTCTCTTCGGTAGCGGTTCCTGCGTCCTGCTGCTGATGTTTGTGTATACAGACATGGTACGGGTTGGCGGTTCCCTTGCATGCTGGTTTTTAAAAGTGGTCAAATTTGTGAATTCTGTTTGCGGCGTAATAGGGTTTGTATGATATAAAGAATTAATTTCGTGCATATTTAAAACGCTTTCCGTCGGCAATCTAATGGTCGATATTTCGGTTCCCCCTAACCCGCCATCTTTCCTGGATATATCTATTTTTTCTAATTTTTTCTTAGGTTTAGAATTTAATTTAAAAATGTTGAGCTTTTTCTTTTTGTACAAGCAAAACGCAAAGATTGTGGCTATGTTGCATATGAAAGCTGCCAATGCGAATACGAAAGAAATGGTGGAGTAAGTTCGCAGTCTATGTATTTCCCCTAAAACAAGGAAAAAAAAATTAATGAGACAATTAAAGTTAAATCCAACAGGAATGTGCAGTGTCTTTGACCTCAAAAGCCAGATGTCTCGTAAAAACTCAAAACCTGTCACGGGTCAAAAAACTGTTTAATTTTACCATGTGTAGGTAGCTTAGTTCACATTTATGCGGTTCTTTTTTTTCCGGTTTTTCGCATGCTTTGAGATAAAGAAGAAGAAAAAAAAATTATAAACTCACCTAATAAAGGTTCATCTCTCCTCACAAAGACCTGCTCGTATATGTATTCTGAAAAAAATTAAAACAAAACGATATTTATTTCCTTGTTTTTGTTTTTTTTTTTCTTTTTAGGTGAAAGATTTATTGATGAATCTAATCCACCCATATTGCAATTTGGAAATATTTCCACACGAAGGTCACGTCAAGAAGCAAACAAGGTTAGTTTATTAAATTGTACATTGCTTAAAAAAGTTATTACGTCATATTACAGGTAAAGCATTCCGTTTTGATGATAAGAGGTTTAATTTGTACGCGTGCCTGCATTTATCAGATACAGACTATTTATAAACAATTTTTATGCGTTCAACAAAAACAATTATAAAATCAAAATGAATTGGGTTGTTTGATATTTTCACTGCCGGAAAATGTTTCAAAATCCGTGAGTTTCATTTGCAAATTTTACTGATATACGTTTATTAAAAAAGATGCGTGTCGTCAATCAAACAATAAATAAAGTTTCTCTTTTAATTATAGCTAAGGCAGGGTGGTATTAAAATAATTCAAATATAATAGGTGACATAGCTTGTGCCAATTAGCTTTCTTAGCAAGTTAGTAATAATTTCATTCAAATTCCCAAATAACGACTGATAAAAAGATAAGATATTTTATTTTCATTGCCGCTTTTTTACGACAGAACAAAAGACAAAAGTTTATAATTGAGGATTGGGTTTTATTGTCAGTGTGTCAGTTGGTATACGATAAAAATGTTTATATTTTCAAAAACCAATTTAAAAAAGTGATGTAAGCCTATTGTATTAATGCATCGCGCTATGTAGAATACATGACTTCTGTGTCATAATTCAAAGGAAAATCTTATCTATCGAATTGTAAATAATTCTTTTTCAGGGGAACTTAAGCAAATGAAAAAGTTAGGCTTTAACGGTTATTATTTGAATGTTTCTGTTTAGAAAACGATTAGCGCGACAATTTCATTAGCCTAATTAATTTTAATCTTTCACACTCTGTTCTTTAGCGGAATTGGATGATTAAAACAAAGATCTTAATTAAAAAGGTATCCTTTTTTCAGAGCAACCGACCTAAAGGCCGTACCGAGTATACGGCATATGGTATTTCATGTTACATGAAAGTGATAGGAACAAAATTTTACCGTTATTTATCAATGAAAAGGCCTAAATGTACAGAAAAAAAAATATATAAATTAAGTTCTTAAGGAGGAGGGTAGTTAATCCATGTTTTGGGCCCCTCAGCTATCTCCACTTATGATATGTGACGGATAACGTTCCGGACACCGGGAATTTCCCGGTGCGCCGGTAGGTTTAGGTGCAAAAGGCGCCGGTGAAATTATCTGTCCCTTAAATAAGTTAAATTAAATAACTTCTCAAATTAATTTTTTTTTTCAATTTTAGGCCTATTATCAACATCATAATTAATAAATTTTTGAAAATTTACCAAAAAAAAATCACTAAAAATATTTTGCTCGGCCTTCGGCCTCACTCAGTGTAAAAAGTACAAGTTTTGAACTGAAAAGCAGATGAAGCAGCACCTTCGAACCCATATAATGACCAATAACTCCGATAAAACACATTTATCGGCTTTTTAAAATTGAAAATTTGGATTCAAGTGAGAATTTTAATCGTATCCTCGGATGGAGCTGAATGTTTAAATGGGGGCACAGAATTATATTTTCGTTTCAATTTTTTAATAAGTTATATATTTTTAAAATGGATTGCTTTTTTAAAAGAGAAAAAAAGGAAGTGCAATGAGCTTTTTCCAGTTTCGTTTTTTAAAAAATTTAGCAATTTTGTAATTTTATTAAACTTTAAAAAAAGGCGTTGGTTTTTAAAGCAAGTCCGGCCCTGGCGGACACCAAAGTACCGGTATAATTTGGTCTTCATTCTGTAAAAGTTTCAACTCTGTTCGCCTCCACAAGGAATCATTTTTTCGGGGTTCGACCTTCATCTGCAATATGTAGAATATCTTCAACTTAAAGAAAGAGAGCAATAAGATACATAGGCCTAGCTGGTCTAAAACATCACCAGTCTTTCCTGTCCTCAAAATACTGGCTCTATTTTCCCTACGCATATGAATATCATTTTCCTTGTTTCTAATAACCTAGGGAGTAGAGTAGGGCAGGTCACGTCTAGAGCATCCAGGAATAAGAAAAGAAATCTGATATCCATCTGATCTCCTTCGAACATCAATCTGATTATCAGTTCGTTCCTATGCAGGGTGTCTACTGGTCCTATATTCCTATAAAGTCCTATAAAAGTCCTATATTTTTCTTTTTGGTCCTATATACCTATAAAATCCTATTAAGTCCTATAATTTAACCGAAAAAAGTAATTTTGAACAGGGGCACAACTGGTCCTATATTCCTAATTCAAAGTGAGCTAATTTTTCATATTTTCACTCAATTTTTTCAACAAATTTTCTCGCTCGGCCTTCGGCCTCGCTCGATTTATGCAGGTTGCCATAATTTAGATTTTTAAAGATTTCGAAAAGCGAGGAAAACCAATCATTTTGGGCTACGAACGATTCATAGTTCATGTTTTGATAATTGAAAAAGCACTTTGGGGAAATTTTCAAAGAAAGTTCAATGTTTCAGGAAATTTTTTCTTTAAATCTTGACGGCGGGGTTCCATTAGGCAATTAATTTTAAACTAATTCCAGTTCAAATAATTTTTAAGAAGGTTTATAAAATTTAAAAATTATATTTTCGATTTTATGGAATCATTTGTGGAATATTTTCGGGCTTATAGAGGATTCAAAAATTTTTACGTGTAGTCTAAAACTTTTTTACGTTTATAAAATTTAAAATTTTTTAGCTCTTAGCTTGGGACGGATTTTCCGAACTACTCATATAACCTTGGGGACTTCTGAAAAACACTTGCAGAGGCTTGAACTTTTTTTTTGATCGGGATTTTTTGATCCCAAGATTTTTTATAAAAATGTTTTTGTAGAATTTTGTTTTACCTTTTTTAATAATTACACGTTTTACAAGTTTTACCTTTTTTCTTCTTCCTTCTTTATTTCTAAATTTTGGAGGACAGAATTTACCTCTAGAATTTTGTGTGCCTAAATTTTTTTCTCTTAAAAATGGCTTGTTTTGGGTCCTATATTTTTTGAAAAAATGGACCTATAAAGTCCTATAAAAGTCCTATATTTTAACTTTTATGAATCAGTAGACACCCTGCTATGGTAACCGTTGATACTAGACTGATATCCGAATGAGATCAGATGGATATCAGATTTCCAGTGGCGTGCTAGGCCCTTTTTGAGGGGGGCCATTACCCCTCCAATGTTGAGTTTTGCCCCCCCCCCCCCATAATTTCTCATGACTCTTCATTTTCAATGCAAAGGGGCAGAAAGATTATTTTAGGCCAAGTTTTTCTAAATTTTTTTTTTCCTTTCGCTCTCCAATGTCTAGCAACGAACGATGATGATTTCTACGTGCCATACTGTAGATTAAAAATTTCGAAAGCCAGACCGAGTATTGCCGGGGCGACCTTTTTTGAATTTGAACGCTTAGAGGATAAAGACATTGTCTTTCGCTATCGAATCCGAAAAATGACATCATATCCGCCGTTGCTTATTACATGCATTTACATATGACTGTCACCTTCTTTTCCCAATAAAGATACTTTGGAAACCATTTCCGGATATGTAATTAACTAGACTGCACAACTGCTTGCCCAGTGGAGACATAGCATGGATTTAAACATCGAAATTTGACTGCATTTTTTTTTGGTAACATTTTTACGTTGCTACGAAAGAACTTCAGTTTATGTGTACTAGTACATGTTTATAAAAAAAAAATTTTAATTGAAACAAAACATTTCATCATTTCAAATCTTTAAATTCACAAGTTGTCCTGATAAATAGAAAATATTTCTCGGCTCTAAAGCAAGATTACAGATTCCCGTTTCGCTTGAATTTTTTTTAACTTGCAAAAAGGGGGGTGCCAAAAATTGAAGTTCACTTTCTCCTCCTCTGAAAAAATTTCTGTTTAAGCAAGTTTTAGGTATAAGTTAGATCATGTATTTTCGCTATCCCATCCCCATGTTATACGAGGCCATTTGAAGTCCCTCTGGAAATCTTCTAATCTCTTCTAATCTTCTAATTTCTAATTTTCCTAAAATTTTTTGATTCCTGAAATGAAATTCCGTAAAATCCCTAAAATAAAATTTCCTAAAAAGAAAATAAAAAAAAACCCTTTAGGGATTTAGAAAATTAGGACAAATATTCATTTTAAGAAATTTTATTTGAGGATTAAAAAATTTTATGAAAATTGAAAATTAGGACAAAAATGGTTAGGCTAAAAATTTTATGAACCAAAATTTTTAGGAAAAATTGATAAAAAATAATACCTCACGTCTAATACGTTAAAAAAATTTTGAATATACTTATTTCAAGTCACTAAATTCCTTCCGTTAGGTCACTGAAAGTCACTATTTAAACCATTTTTGGTCCCTAAAGTCACTAATTTTTCTAGGCGAAATGGGTTCGATGCCTGTTTCTGCTATGTGCCTGGCTTGGTAAATATGAACTTCAGATTTTCAAATAAACCGCCCACCTGCTTGGCACTTGGTAATTTATAAAAATTTATAATTTATTTATAAAAAAAAAAAAAATTTATAGAAGAAAGTTGAAAAAAAATTAATCAAAAATTTTGTGACTTTTGTGACAAACTTTATTGTTAGTCAGCTTAATAACTTAAACAGCATTTCAAACATTTTCAACCGCCTTCTAAAAAGAAGCCAATGCATTCCAACCAAGCAAATGCATTTGAACCATTTGATATTTCCCCCTCCTATTGCCGCTGCTTCGCAATTTCTACGAATAAAAACCTAAGAAAATTTTATACTCAATTTTCGAAGTTGTACTTTTTTTTTTTTCCCTTATCCTTACTTTTTATTCAGGCAGGTAAATAACCCATAATGACCATTGTAAAAATACAAAAAGCATACAAAGTGCACTATTTGAATGTAAATTGGGATCTATGCATATAGAAACAACTTACGTACAAAGAGGCATACTTCATAGCGTCATATTATTGCATATACTTCTTTTTAACACAATACTAAACAACCCAATTGGTGTCACTAATTGCTTTTACTTATTTCATATTTTTGATGCATGACGTTTATTTCAATGCAATTAGACATATAGCTCTTTCATATAACACATATAACATATACATAATAAATATGAAATCTCTTCATGAAACTTTTTTTTTTCTTGGAAAATAAAAACGTTAGGGCAGTCATGTGGAAAAATTGAGTTCATCACTTGTGCAGGGTGGGGGTAAAAATAGGCTAAATATTTGAAATCTAACCTTTTTTTTAACTGTTCACCAATAAAAATGAAAATTCAGTAATGATAGTGACTAAATTTTTTGATTAAGTAAATTAAATGCACTTGTTTTCAAATTATGTAACATGTCTTATTGAGTTTTTCATAAATTTAAAATTCTAAACTTTTTTCCTTGAGCCCGTAAAATGAACTTACCCATGCAACTTTGATTGCATTGTACAATATGACGATTTGGCCCCTCGTCGCAAATCCTACTGCAAGAATCGCATGTTCCCACGTAGTCGTTGCAGTATTGCCCATAGCCGCAGGTGATTTCCCCGCAGCTTTTACTAAAAAATTCGAGAATATTTCTTTTTTCACAAAGTGCCACACCAAACAGCACGCTCACTACCCATATTATTTTCATTGTTTTTGTTTAGATTCCAGGACTCCAGTCACTATGGTAACCTTTTGATGGAATTTTTTAGTCGCTTTTATATCGATCTTTTTATTCCTCATCGAAAATATGTAATTAATTTATTTTTTTGACAGTTACATTGCTGCGTTACAAATAAATTTTTGAATCCTTTTCTGTAAAACACTTCCGAGTCAAATCGCAAATATCACATGATAAAGGTCATATAAATTTTTCTCATTTAGGTTTCTCTCAGGATGGCAACTTCGAAGACTTTTTTTTTTACACATATGGTACATGGAAAAATTCGATTTTTTTTTTTTTTTTTTTTTTTAAAGATTAAAATCACTTTCAAATTAAAATTATATAATACTTGGTAAAAATCACATTTGCACTGCAGGAACTGTTTTGTTAAAAAATTTTAAAACGCCATAAATAAACTAACACCATAATTTGTTTTTCAGGTATGACGTGTACGAAGAAACATTTACCACTGTCCGCACATTAGAGCGTACCTGGCTCGCTCTACCTGACTGAGTGACTTGATTCTTCTTTTTTTGTTCTCGGCGGCGGTGTATTGGGGTAAGCGTTTCACGTCGTGTTGGGTTGATATTTTTTACTTGCATCCCATAAGCGAATCTTTTTTTTTTAATTTTAGAAATTTATTCTATGCATAAAATCCTTTTTTTTAACCGCGTATGATACTTCTGCATAGGTACATGTGCATTATTTACTTTCTTTTATTTTGTTAAGGTACATTTTTTTTTTTTTTTTTTTTTTTTGCATATTTTTTGTCAATTAAGCACTTCATTTTATTCCCTTTTTAAAATGAGTTATAAGCCAAACATCGCGGCAAAAAATTAATGATAATTTTAAAGTTTTGCTGAGCCGCATATTTTAGTCGATAAAGAGGGGGATTTTTAATCAATTCGCAATTTTTTTTTTTTTTTTTAATATCAGTATTATTCATCTTTTACAAAAAAATTAACTTCTCGAAATCTGATCTTGAAAAGAACCCCGATGACTCATTCACTTATTTTTAGAATTGACGAGGGTAGGAGGATCTCCAAAAGTTACCGGGGTACAAGGCATAATAAATTAAAAGACGCGAAGAACGTAAAAAATAAAAGCGAAAAAAAAAAAAGTAAGATAATAGAATAGACTTCTATATAAGCCATTAATGGAGGGACCCTGCCATAAGCATACAAATATACATATTATACTTTGGTGTATCCCTAAAATGTATAGCATATAACATAAACCGTTTTAATAGCCCTCTCCTCAAGAGAATTCCCGTAGACAATAGACTGTATCAAAACAGGTGCCTGACAAGGGACAGGTAGCTTATTACATGTTTTAGAATCGATTAGAAATACGATCTTTTTTCGAAAAATAGGAAACAGGATTTTTTTTTTTTTTTTTTGGACATCGTTTGTGAAGATGACCTCGTCTCACTACGGTGGACATTATGGTATTTGCACGGTACTACTGTACATGTGTTTTAATGTGCAATGCCATCTACCTTTTTCACAGACCTACCATTTCTTTATAAATGATCTTTTCTAGCGACGTCCGTAACGAAAATATGATTTAAACAAAAAAAAAATGACCGATTTAAGCTGCCTATAATTTTTACAAAATATTTTAATAAATGAGGCTTATTTCGTAAGAGTATCCTTTTGGATGCCAATTTCTTCATTTAAAGTGCTCATCTCATAGAAAATCTCAGATAGGAAATCGAGTGTGGAGCTTTCGTTTATCGGCATAACGGAAATGAGATCACTAAGGGATGAGGTATTAAGCAATCGGCCAAATTATGACATGCCCTGTAAGTGTTCCCTCAATCTTTCAAATTTTATTTTTAAATGCGGTATTTAATTTTTTAATTTTACTTTATTCAATATCATTTTGCTGAAACTTATTTTCAAAAGTTTTGACTACAAGAAAACTTACCTTGTATCATCATTCCTTTTTGCATGTTTAAAAAATGCCGAGAATATACTAGCTCCTGTCGTAGCGGATGATTTGTTGGCATTCATCACTTCAGCGTATAAGTGTTAAAAATCCGTTAAATACTTCATTGCACAACATAATGCCTTCCATTCGAGACCATCGTTTAGCATGGTTGGGGGTTGGGAAGGTGGGGAATTATTATATTCTTGAATTTTTAACAAAAAAAAAAAAAAAAAAAAAAAAAAAAAAAAAGTACGATAATAGTTATTGCTGTTAATCGACTTGGGATAAAAAACAATATATATGAACAGTGCATTTAATAAGATATAAGTTAAATGAAAGCTAAACACATCCTTTATTTTCTTCTGAAAAGAACAAAGGCATGAGCGGATCTAGAATTTCTTTCTATGGCGGGCGGGGGGGGGTAAGAATAGGGAAAAAAATTTTCTGTGGGGCGCTTACCCTGTTAAGGCCATACAATTTTCAAAATTCTAGGGAGGGCTGTTCTGCTTTCTGGGGGGGGGGGAGGCTAGCAGTGGCGTCGCTAGGCCCTTTTTGGCGGGCCATTGCCCCTCCAATGTTGGATTTTGTCCCCCCCCCCTAGATCCGCCCTCGAACAAAGGGAAGGATGTCCCCCCCCCCCCCTCCTTTCCAAGAATCTGGTAAACTAAGGCCTTATCTACATTTTTACACGTACAGGTAATCGGAGCGATTTGTCGACTGCTGCTACCGCTAAATTTTAAACAATGTAACTATTTTTTCTTTCCAAGTAGCATTTTAACACTGTTGAAAGCGCCATGTTTTTGCTCTACCAATTACTCTTTAAGAAAAAGAGCAAATTGTGTGGTTTGGCGGACTGTATCAATAGTGTTTAACATGACTGTACTGCGAACCGCAACCGCCGACCGCGCCGTTTAACAATTTCATACAGTAACTGGCGGCGGCCAACGCCGGTTAAGTCATCTCAAAAGGCTATATTTAATTAGATTGAATTTTTTGACTCAGTTTTTCGCAAAACTTTCGGTCACGTCTTGAGTTGAAAGAAATTTTTTATTCCCCCCAGATTTTATGGCTTAAATGCAATGGTGCGGAGACTACTTTTCCACCAATGTTCAACTGCTGTTAAATGGTGATTGTCAACCACCGCAGTAATCACTCCGTGTTAAAGAAGCCTGTGTTTCACTAGATTTATAACTTGTCCCAGTTTAGAAGCAAGACAATAATTAATTTGACTAATCATTGATGAGTAGATAATTATACCGCTCAACTATTTATAGTTAATTCATTAATAAGCTTAGTTTATGCATTTTAACTTTCCTCCTTTGTAATTCCTAATATATTCTTAATATTGAAAAGCCGATTCCTATTAGCTTGAGGATAATCAAAGATTCACAAGTTTCGACTTTACGTTAATATAAAATTTATTTTATTTATTTCATTTTATTTATTTATTTATTTATTTATTTATTATTTTTTTAAATTTTATTAAAATAACATCAATAATAATTTTAGACATTTTTCTTTAGGAGAAAAATACCTTATTGGGGTAAAACTTTATACGGATTTAAAATTCCGTTCGGATCTAATAGTTTTTTAATATCTTTCATAACATTGATGGATGATTGTGATTTTGAAAAATGAAGGAATTGTGTTTTTTTAAAACCTATTCCGTGCTCAGCGCTTACACTTCCTCTAAGCTTATGAGTCCATTCAAAAATAAACGGTTCTATGTGATTGATAAGGTCTTTCTCATATTTTTCTGAAGTGATATTCAAATGAAGGTTGCCATCTCCTGCAAAGAAAAACGAAATGGATCAATTTGTAAAAAAGTTTATCATTTTTCTTATGTAAAAGGAATTACCTAAATGACCATATCCAGATACAAATTTTGCTTTAGTTCCTTTTAACCTTTCCCTCATAACTTCCACGAGTTCGTAGTAATTATTTAACGGTAATGATATGTCATATTTATAGACATAACCATCTCTCATCAGGCATTCGGCTATTCTTTCTCTTAATTCCCATAAATGCTAAAGTAAAAAAAATTAAAAAGTTAATTTAAGTTCAAAAAAATTGTAATGAAAAATTCTTGATTTTTTTTTTTTTTTTTTCAGAAAATGTTCAGCTTTACGTTCATTTTGGAGGGATCACTGGTCATCGTTCCATCTTTTACGACTCCGGATTCTAAAATTTTCTCCAGAAAAGAATTCAGTTTGTCTTGATCATGTTCTCCGTTACCGCCACTTGTTTCAATCAATAAATAAAATGGATAATCCTGTGAAAGAGGATTTTTTACATTGAGATGTCGGAGCGCTACATCCAAGGAAAGATGATCGATCACTTCACATGAAGAAAGGATTTCTCCCAGATTTGACCTGGCCGATTGGAATGCTTTCAAAATCTCTTGAAAACTATTCAGACCTAAATGAAAAGGTATAAAAATTTGAATTTTGTCTTTTTTGATACACGGATTACTCCACTGTTATATTCCTACCAAGAAAAGCCATGTTCACTGCTTTCGGTGCCGGGGGACATTGAATGGCAACCTTTGTGACTACTCCTAATGTCCCCTCGGAACCGATAAAAAGATGTTTTAAATGATAACCGGTGTTGTCTTTTTTCAGGGTTGACAATAAATCTAAAATTTCTCCGTTAGCAAGAACGACTTCTAACCCTCGAACGGTTCCCTGTAAGCTTCCGTAGCGCACTAACCGGATTCCCCCTGCGTTTGTCGATATGTTACCACCTATTTGACAGCTCCCCTTGGCTCCGAGATCAAGTGGCATCATCAATTCGTAATTCTTAAGGTAAGTGTCTAAATTTTCCAATATACAACCCGACTGACAAGTCAATACACCTGAAAAAAAAATTTTAATTATTTTTTGTTAATTTTCTCACGAAAAAAAAAAAAAATAATAACCTGATAGTTCATCCAAATGAATTATTTGATTCATAAGACCTGTCGATAATACAACTTCATCGAAAACTGGGACACTACCCCCAACTAATCCAGTATTACCACCTTGAGGGCAGACAGCCAATTTGTTATCATTGCAGTACTTTAGAATGGCCGATACTTCCTCTGTTGTTTTAGGTTTTAAAACGGCATTGCTAAAACCTGGAAAAAAAAGTCAGATGTATTGATTACGGCCCCTATGCTGTCAATTAATTTTTTTTTACCTCGCACTGTTCGAAGCCAGTCCATGTTGTAATTTGCAACATCCGATTCTTCAGTAAAAACCCGTGTTTCGCCTAATAACGATTTAAAAAATCGAATGTGGTCCTGAGTTAGATTGTTAAAATCGCCTCTTTTTACATGAGGATAACGATCTTTTGTCAGATCAGGTATTTCGTGAATTTTCCTAAGATGTGTGATTTGCGGATTGCTTTTGATTTTCAACATGGATGTTCTGACATATTTTCGGATTTGGTACGTTGTATTTGATTTTTCTATGAATTTCCTACACAAATTTCTGCTTGATCGGTACATCGTTCTGCTGACTATATATTTTTGAATGGAAATCTGAAAAAAAAAAAAAAAATTTAAAAGATTCAGGAGTGCGGCAAAAATGACATCAAATAGAGTGTTGACGCGCACTTGCACTTTGAGCAACCCTAGTGAAATATTAAATTAAATCAAGTTTGGATCTGTCTTGATAACACTGTCCGGAATGTAACGCCTATCAGCTTGGACTTAGGCCGATTGGCTGGCTCCAATATTGTACAAATTAGAAATTTTACCAAGACTGGATTAATGTTAGATCTAGACAGATTTTTTCCGATTAAAATTTTCGCCAGAGAACCCAGTCACCCGTTTAAGCGGGAATAATGATATATGCTAAATTTAATTTCGGGTCTTTTTATTTATTATAAAAATGTCAGATGATCTTTAACAGAAAGGTTAAGTTTCACTGACAAGATTTTCCTCAACAATTTTAGAAAACATTTTTCCTATCACCATTGTACGAAAGTCGAAATTGAGATGACAGTTTTAAGTTTGATTTTTACTACAAAAAGAAACGAAATTATACAAAAATAAAAAACTGGAAATGATTGCTAAATGCTAATTTTTGATTGTTTTTTCCAGGGATGGATTACAAGGCAAGAATTACAAGACGATACAAGACAAGACATTTCTCAAGAAATCGTTCAAATCTTGTTTTTCGACCATTCGAAATGTCGAAAAAAGGAAATTCAAGAATTCTATAGAAAAAGAATCTTGGAAAAGAAATTTTTAATTTGGAGTCGTTATGGGCTTATCGATCAAAAACCAAAATTTGAGCGGATTTCTTGGATTTTCTTGTTTTCTTGTTATCCATTCCTATAGTTTTTTCATTATTATATGGATTTGTACTTATGTTGACATCAGTCGGAACGAAAAACGATTGCGTTTCATTAAAAATAAAAATCGAAAAACGGACTTCACCATCCCATGTATAATTAGCTTTCTTCTCTAAAATTTTTTTCCTGTTGCATCAAAGCAATGGTTCCGGAAAATCCAAATCAGCGTAACTAGTTGTAACGAAAAAATGGCTACCTTTCATCGAAAATAAAATTTTTCAAACAAATAGCTTTTTCTCCGATTTTTTTTTCTTTTTTCTCGTACAACTTTAGCAAAAGAGGCGAAAAAAATCGGAGTACACGCAGTGGCACGTATTAGTTATAAAATAAAGGGGGAAATTCTGTAAATGATCCGAGAGTTCCTGATTTAGTGTTCTTACGGGAGAGGGGGTTGATGTCCACCCAGACAGTTTCCTGGGGTCTAATTGGTGTTAAATCCAGCCCTGCAGCAAGCAGATTTAAGTCCAAAACAAACGACAACAAAACGACTCAAGACAGGAACCAAAGGTGAATTATGTATGGTCAGTGATCATAATCGACACATTTAAGGTCGTAGGACAAACGCGACCAAACTGGTTTAGGTCAGAACATACGAATCAGAAATCAGATCGAACAAACTGACTTTATATCGTTTTTAAGTTTTAATCTTAAATCTTATTGACTGAAGTTTGTGATTAGAGTTTCTGTTTTCCCGGGAATTTTAAAATTTCGGGAATCGGGAATCCCGTTTTTTTTGGAAAAAACATTTCCCGGGATTCGGGAAATAATGATATGGCGGGAACCCGGGAAATTCCGGGATTAACCGGGAAAACCCGGGAATTTTCCCGTTAATTTCTGAAAAACGGGAAAAATCCCGAAAAATTTCAATCCCGGGAATCGGGATTAAATTTTTTGTCCGGGATCCCGGGAATTCCCGGGACGGGAAATCCCGGGCAGAAACTCTATTTGTGATATACAAAATTTTTTTATGTTACTCTTCGTAATTAACCGCTCAAAGTTGGATCCAGAATTTTTGTATGATACGGAAGCTTAAAATTTGTCCAAAAATTCGTACACCAATTTTCAAAGAAAAGTAGTTCAGAACCCATCACCTTCCTGCAACGAAATTAAAATGACAGTTGACATTATTTAGGATATTTTTTGTTCGATATTCTTATACCCTAGACAGACACGGACTGGGAAGTTTTTAGGACGCGAGAAGCTACTGACTGAAAAGAGCGCAAAATTTTTAAAAATTTAAATGCTGGACAAGCTGATCGAACAGATTTAAGGGCGACAGGGTGCCACATTTAGGAAGGCGCACCGGGATTTCCCCAGTAGCTCAGCGCCCCAGTCCGTGCCTGAGTCCTTAAAATGTTTGGTTAACCCCAAAAACCGCCTTACTAACCTACGACCTCTTTCTGTAAATTAAACATTTTTACACGAATTTGAGTATAATAGATCAAATAATCGAGCTTTAAATTATATAAAATTACTTTTTAGGAACTTTGAAGCAACTTTCATAAAGTAAAATATTTTTAACAAAGCGATGTCTTTTTATTAAGAAATTCGAATAATTCGATAGACCGTCCCGTACGCTATTAAATTTAATATAACCCATAACATAAATGACATATAATGACTGATTAGTTTATGTCCTTTCATTTTAGTTTTTTATTTTAGGCTTGTTTCCGAATTTCCAATAACAAAGTAACAATGTCTGCCAATGCTAAACCGCTCGAGAAAAAAAAAATTAAATAAAATGAATTTGATTCCATCTGTTAATATATAAATTAAAATGCATACATTTCTCCCTCTTATGATTCGACCGCTCTTATTTTATATTTCACGACTCTTACGTTGCTTTTACGATAGAGTTGCGTATCTTATAAAAACATCGATGGGAGAGCTATGAGATAAACTGGTATTTTATTTTGAGAAGTTAGGACCCTCTCATCTTTCTCTTTAACATGTCGAACCTTCTCGTTTTGTTTGTTCTCAGTCCATTTAAAATGGCGCCTTTGACGACTGAGTTTTTTTTTTCGTCCCTTCTTTTTCCTTTACTCCCCTTTTCATTGTCTGTTATTGCGTTTTTTTCCCGCATCATCTTGTAATTCATAATAAATATAAAGTCTCCCCTCCTCCTCAATTTTTTTTTATTAATCGTGTTTAAATTTTTATTTTTAATCGTGTAAAAAATTTTAGATCATAATTTTTCCCAGGAAAAAAAGAATACGGAAAGCTGTAAGAGGATAAACTCCAGCGTCTTTCTTATAAATTCAATATGTGAACAAGAAGCTAAACTTAGATCTTTATTTTATTGATGCGATTTGTTTGCTTAGATTTTATTTAGATCGATATGTAATGTAATTCGTGAAAGGTAAACTTCTCCTCCTCTTTCTTTTTTTTTATTTCCCTCTCTCTAACGAATTTTCGGCAAGTGGTAAACTAAACCAATGAGACTATATCCTTTAGGAAGGCATGATCGATAGTATAGCTAAACAAGGGTAAAAAATAATGTGTGAAATGGCGTCAGTATTGGACGCCCTTTGCATATGCGCACTGATGGAATTTTCATAACGCGCACTCAGCTGCGATTACCCATTTGTCTTTTCAATCTAAAAAACTCCTGGAAAGCATGACCAACTCTTCGTCAAGCGAAAAGTGGTTTAATTGGCAGGAAGCTTATGTTAAAAAAAACATAGGCGAAGCCTTTCGAATATGTCAAGCATCTCCCCCCTTTCTTTCTTATGATAACGAGTGGAGAACACCCACCTACTGGAAAAGATAATAAAGCGGATTTGATGTAAATCTTTTTGCTTCTTGGTAACGCGATAAGATAGTTTTTTAAATAAAATGAAGAATTCGAGTAGGGAAGAAATTAATATTCCAATTTAATATTTAACATTTTTTTACGCTTTAGGCATGTGCTTTCCGTGCCCATGGAAAGTACTGTCTAAATTTTAGGGCGCAAATATGAGGAAAAATGAAAAGAGAAAATATTTGAAATGTTCCAAAAATATTTTTCAATTTTTTTCCCCTGCATTTCTCGGATTTTTTTTTTCTTGGAGGGGGGGTTGTAAAAAAAAATTTGAAGCAGGGCGCAAAAAACATTTTTTGAAGAGGGTACCAAAGTCTGTAAAGCCGGAGCAGTTTTTTTTTTTAATATGTCAATAAAGTTATTATGTTAATTATGATAATCGTAGCTTGTTAACATTCGATATGTAAGTCTTTTTCTAAGTAAATTATTTTCATGAATAATCTTTTAGCCAAAATACATACGTTGAAAAAACATTCGAGCTCACTTCACTTATTTACTTAGGTGTATGAAAAGCTCTTTTGCAGGGTGCAATGAAAGGATAATAATAAAAATAAAAAAATTCAAATTTAAAGTTCTTTTAAAAAGGCATCTTTTTTTTTCATCTTTGAATGTATGAAAATGCATACTCCAAATCAATGTCACAAGACTTCAAACAAAATCCAGTTTTAGGCGGCGATGGGGTCATCGCCCCCCCCCCCCCCCCCCCCTAGGTCGGAAGTCTGAATTCATCCCTAAAAAAACCTACTTAAGCCAGAAAAGGAGGGAGGGATATAACTAGGGCTTACTCTTGCTCACTGGTCCGAATCCGATCCGATCCCGGTACCGATTCCGATTCCATATCATTTATTTAACTCCCGATTCCAATTCCTATTTCGGCACCAACACCGGATGCCGATGCCAGCGCCGGCGCCACCAAGCACCGATTATATCCGATGGCGCCTCTGATACCGATTTTAGTGGGGGAAAAAAAATCATAGAGCCATTCTGGACGATTTTTAAAATGAGGGGTCCGATTCCGATGCCAGCACTAACAATTTAGCATTGTCGATACCGATGCTCGGATCTGCTATGCCAGCTCGGATCCCTGCTCCTGCTTACTGATGTGAGGGGAGGGGGTGAAAGGGGGGTGAAAGGACTGTTTAGATAATTAAAATTTTCGTCGATTAGGTTTTTGCTTTTATTTCTGGCCTGCTTTCCAAGCTCTTGAATTATCCAAAAAAAAAAGAAGAGGGGGAAGGTCGACAGAAATTTGCTTTAAGTAATCGGGGTGGGGGAGGTTATATTCGGCCAAATTCTTGTTTAATGTACGTCACGTCCCTTTACGAAAATTCCCATAATGATAAAAATTTCAAAAATTTCGTTTTTAGGAAACAAAATAGTCGTTTTTATAATAGCTGAGCAGGGGTGGACTAAGCACAGAACAGTCGAGCGATTTCCCTATTCGCTGCTCGTTTTTGTCTAGTATTAGCATATCCCAATTATTTTCTTACTACGAAAAAAAAAAAACTTTAAAAAAAATGGGATACTCCCTCCCTCTTTTTCCACGACTTTTGGGTATTTGTTAATTGCACCCACGGTCAAAAATTTCGTACTAATGATGCATCAATTGCACCCAAGAAGATTTAATCCCCAAATTGCAGGTACATCTATTGCACCCAAGCGAAACACAAATCAATTGCACCCGTATATCCAGCAAAAAAGTTAAATTTTACGTGACTTGCTCAGTTTTTAACTCTTTAACAACAGAAGCGCGGAATCATTTTTTCGTCTGTATCTAAAGTTGTTTCCAAAGCTAAATAATATTTTTACTAAACATTTATTGAAATAGTATTTTTACTAAAAAATTTTAAAGGTACCCGTGTTTACCTTTTATGGTTCGGTTTTGATTTGCCAGTCCGACTTTGCAACTGATAGCCATAAATTATCGACAAAAAAAAGGTGGCAAACGAATTTCCTCTTAAGAGTTATTTCATCAGTTTTATCTTATCATGTATGAAAAAGAAAATGGACTTCAGATTCGTGCGATAGATAGATTTATCGATGATCTACACAAAATGCCAAAAGATTAATTTTTTACAAAAATAAAATTTTCAACCTATTCCTCAATGTAAGCAATAGCATGGTTTTAGGCACAAAAAATAACTCTCTTTTTTTTTCAATTATAAAAAAAATCCTTTCAATAGCAATGTTTTCTCGGCTTCGCTCCACTCAAAAAAGTGTTTATGGTAGCCAGTCAAAAATGAACTGGATTTTGCTCCATCTACAAAATTGACTAGTGCGACCATGAAAATTTTACTAACAACTAGTCAAAATTTTCCAGCCACTAATTAAATGTACACATCAAAATTTTACTTAAGCCGTATTTTTTTTCAGTGTCGCTGTTACAGTCCAAACCCGAAGTCAGGCATTACGCGTAGTGCCTAACGGCTAGGCATTATCCGAAATAAGAAGCTTAATTTTAAAAATTTCGGGTAATGCCTAGCCGTTAGGCACTACGCGTAGTGACTAAAAAATTTATTTTTACATTTAGGCATTTCCCGCACATATATACTGATACCTCGAATTTAGTGATTAGATAGTGAAAATTTTTTTTTCCACGAAGCAAAGGTTGAATTAAAGTAATGAATGGAAATATTTACTAGTGAATTAAACTAGGAATAACTTATTTTTATTATTGATTATAATTTTTTTTTTTTTTTGTTGTTGTTATAAATCTCAGTACTACAACTAAGAATAAATAATTGTGATAACAATAAATAAAAAAATTTATAATCAATAATAAAAATAAGTTATTCTTGGTTTCATTCACTAGTAAAAATTTCCATTCATTGCTTTAATTCAATTCAAACAACGCCCTCTGTGGAAAGAAAGAATTTTCACTATCTATAATTACTAAATTCGTGGTATCAGTAAAATATGTGCGGGAAATGCCTAAATGTAAAAATAAATTTTTTAGTCACTACGCGTAGTGCCTAACGGCTAGGCATTACCCGAAATTTTTAAAATTAAGCTTCTTGTTTCGGATAATGCCTAGCCGTTAGGCACTACGCGTAATGCCTAACGAGTTTTAGGCATTACGCGTAATGCCTGACTTCGGGTTTGGACTGTAACATCGCCATTAAGCTCATCCCTTATTGATATTTATCTATAGTCTTACAACTGGAAGAGTTATGTATTTTTAAAAAAATTGTTGTCTTAATACTCTTTATTTCCAAAAAAATAAAATTGCACACTTTTTTTCCCTTGAAAAAAATTTGGCTAACCTCCCAACCCTCTCCACTCAAAAAAGCGATTACTAGTTGCCAGTACAATTTAAACTAGAATTTTGCGCCTAGTAAAAATTTTACTTGTCGGCAGTCTAATTTCCTCACAACCAAGAAAAATCTACTATGGCTGCGAGTAAAATTGACTGGTAACCAGTAAAATAGACTGGTAAACTAGAATTGGCGCCTAGTCAAATTTTACTGGCCACTATTAATCATTTTTTTGAGTACCCCCCCCCCCCCCCCTGAATTTCGGCCTACCTATGGCAATGACCAGAGATATATAATCACATATCAGGTTTTCACTATAGGGTTATATTTTTTGGACCAGGAAAACGATGGTGAAACAGTTTTTCGATTCAACAGATAAAAATTCCTGAAAACTCATATCAGTCTCCTGGCCGAGATCTCAGCCATCGACACGGGCGGATCCAGGAATCGGGGGGGGGGGGTGCGAAAGCCTAAAGTGAGCCCAAAAATTCAAATTCTATTTTGTAAAATTAATTTTCAAAAAATAAAATCGCGTTCTGTTTAGTGTAAATTTGTTTCAGTTCCGAGAGAGGGGGGGGAGGGGGGGGCATTCCATCGCCTTCCCCCCCCAAAGGTCCTCCCCACGACGATTCTGAAATCTTAAACCTTACGTTGCCGATATACTTATAGAATGCTGAATATAAGTCAAACAAAATGTTACAATTAAATAAGAAAACCGACAGTGAAATCCGTTCTTAGATTTGACCTCGGAGAAACTTCGTTAATTCTCCGGGCCGAGATCGCGACCAGCGGGGCTTTCGAAATCTTTATCCTTAATAAGTTGCTCATTTGTTTTTAGAAAGCTTATAATATTATACCTACTGGGGTTATTTTCGGTACAGATAGACGCGATTGTGAAGTCCGTTTTTCGATTCGGCAAAATCAAAATTCCTAGATTTGCACGTCTCTCCCCTGGCCGAGAGCTCGGCCAAAGAGGTTTCCAAAATCTTTATCCTTAATACCTCCCTAATTTTCTTATGAAATGCTTGAAAATATAAGTCAGACAAGGGTTACTTTTAAACAAGGAATCCGATCGTGAAACCCATTTTTCGACTCGACTGAAGAAAATTCGGGTAATTTTCTTAACGCAAGATCTCAATAATGAAGCCTATTTGGTGGAGATTTCTGCCATCGGGACTTCCTACAGCTTAATTCTTAATTAATCGTGAATTAATTTTTTAAAAGCTTAATATAAGTTCAGTCTTTCCGCTTTTCCTATGTTTATAACGAACTGAAATCTGAAAGTCCATTTTTCGATTTAGTAACTAAGACAAGTAAACAAAAAATATTCAGGCAGTCAAAAAAAATTTTGTTTCAGGTCTACTGAAAGATGCGTTGCGCGGTCAGAAAAATGCATGCATTTTTACAGCATTGCCTATAATTTTCCATACATAAATGCTCTAAACATCGTTTTGGAGAAATCGGTGATATCTTTGAACAGATATTTTTTCTTTAATTTTGAACGCTAAATTCAATATGTTAAAAAAAAAATTACCGCTTTTGCAAAACTACTATATCACTGAGAAAAAAACCGTTTTCGTTTACGTCCGTGACTTTCCTATAGCCCCGACTATATAGAGATTTTAAATTTTCAATGTTAACCCTAATTTTTTAAGCCTTGAGGTTTAAAATTTTATGCCTGACATTGCAAATTTAAAATCTCCTTGCAGTCGGATATATATAGGAACGTCACGGACGTAAACGAAGGCGGTTTTTTTTTCTGAGTGATATGTTACATTTTTCCCCTAACCGTTTCCTAAAGTTTGAATCCCTCAAGGCTGTTAACTAAATTATACGATAACGAGAATTAAACAATTTTTCATTGTAATTTTTTGCAACATTCACACAAAGCTTCAGTTCTAGGAAGGCATGTAGCAGATAGAAGAGTTAGGGGGGTTCTGCTTTAGTTATATGTAGGTTTTAAATCATTTTCTAATTATCCTGAATTCTTTCTGTCAGTAAACGAAAATTTTTCATCGTACCCCTAAGGTAAGGTCGTCCATAAACCAAGTTAGCATTATTTTGGCCATTTTTTACCCCTTCCCCCTTTTGTTAGCAAAGGTTAGCATTTCGGGACCCCCCCCCCTTTAAAATTTTTTTAAAAAAAATTATTATTATTAAAAAAAAAAGTCTGAAATTCTTCGGAACTTAAATTTTGCAAAGAATGTTTTTTTTTTTAACTTCGAGCAAATCTGCCGTGCTAAGCGACTTGGTCGTATAAGTGCAATTTTGTAAACAATGGGTGTTTTTTATTTTTAGCTTATGTAAACAGGGGTTCTATTCCATTGTTCACAAAATTGCACTTACGACCAAGTCGCTTAGCACGGCAGAAATGCGCGGGTAAAATTAAAATAGTTTTTTTTTTTTTTTAAGTGAGTTACATAATTTTAAAAATTTTATAACATTATTTTTATTTTTGAACGTTTGTTACATGAGACAAATGCTAACGTTAAATATGTAACCCCTTTTGTTAGCAAAAGTTAGCATTTTGAATACCCCCCCCCCCCTAACGTGCTAACGTGGTTTATAGATGACCCCGGTGACGTTGGCGCGATTTTTTTTTTTTTTTTTTTAAGTTTGAAACTAAAGTATTTATTAATTTTTTTTTCAACTTAATTTTTACAAAATGGAGTTTATGTGTAACGGTGGCCTCGAGTGCCCCGAAATGCTCCATAACTACTCCTATAGCAATTAATAAGACTCATACTTCGTGCATCTCGAATTGTTTCATTCAATCACTTCATATGGGCAAAACCAATCAAAGATATTTGATTAGTTTTGCCGCATTTCAAATCGGTTTTTCTAAAATCTGATCAAACGTTGATCCCATATACTTGGCTCCTGTGCACCCCTAGTATGAAGCCTACTTTATGACATTGCCAAAATAATATAAAACATTGGCAAAACTTAAGCATGTTCCGTATACACATAAGAAAAATTGCGTGAGCTCAAGCTTAAAGAGTTTTTAAAAAAAACATAAGCTATATGGCTTGTCCTGTCAGAAGTTTACAAGTGAAATTATGTCTTGTAAGTGAATTTTATGGAAAAAAATTTACATTAAAATTAGACCGTATCCTTCGAATCTGGTTTTTCCTATATTTGCTCCGAAAATTTGAAAAAAAAAAAAAAAAATTTTTTTTCATCTTAGATCGATACCGAAAGTGATTTACGGAACATTATTTGTAATAACGGTTGTAGCATTATCGCTTAATTAACACTTTTTAAATAAAATATAGAGATTCTAATGAAGAAAGCTATCAAATAAACTTTGACAAATGACAAACCACTTTTTAAGCGACTCCGTTTTTTCCCGATTAGTAAAGCAAGTTAAACGAAATGATAAAATATTAGTCGCAGTTTAAAAAAAAAAAAAAATATGTGGTAAAATAGCTCTGATTTTTTTCCCTCATGGCGGGAATATTTCGGCAGACATACTGTTTTTCTTTAAAAGCTTCAAAAACCAATTATTTAATTGTTCTTTTTAGGGTTGGACAGTCTGCGTAGGTAGATACAAAATTAAATTTTCAAAGGAAGAGGGGATTGATTCGTTCAACGGATGCAAATCAAAAGGGATGGGCAAAACACGCTTGGTCACGAAACCTACCCATAATGCAGAGCGCTCAAGTGGTTTAACTATGTAACGTAAGAAGACCTTTCCTCAGATTACATTACCTATTAAGATTGCAAAAATTGTAAAATTACCTAACAGGAGAATCATAAGCGTTTTCGTTGATAAGTGATTCCCCCTTTTAAAAAGTTGATTTATTGTTGCTTTTGGTTAGGGTCACGACGTCTTTGTTCTTTTCTTTGGGAGAAAAAAGTAAAAAGAGAAAAAAGATGAGATACAAACGGCTTGTCGATGGCGAATCATTATACAACTGCATGTAAAAAGTTTAATTGATAGGTTAAATATGAGTTTTAATAATAAAAAAATACGACATCGGTTTTTATTATGAAAAAATTCAAGTTCCTCGTTTTCTTACTTAAAGTGGGGATTTTTTTTTTCTCCCGAATCTTTAAATATGGCGTTATTTATAATTAAGCATGATTTTTTTTTTTTTTTTTTGAATTTGTACATTTTAACTTAATTTGTTTAATTGTTGGGGCTGATTTAAATGAAATTGAATCACCATAACTTTAATTAAATAATATGCAAAAAGAGACATCAGAGGGTACACCACGAGGGAGATTACGTCCAAGGTGATAAGCATGAGACCAACTGAAAGACGGTAAAAAGGGTCCCATTTAGACATCAAAGCCAGATTTTCGAAGGGACCCTAAAGATAAGAATTAAGCATTTCTATTTCTGAAATATTTTTATTACTGCATGAGTAGGTGGCAAGCGACCAAGGAACAACAAAAGCATTCATAAACAGTCATTTTTTTTTTCCTTTAAATGTCTTTCTCAGAATCTTTCGTTTTTTAAAATGTCTACGTAATGCCGTATTTTTTTTGATATTTTGACAAGGCTAAAGTTATATTTTAAGGAACTTTAATCGTGGAAATTTGCAGAAAGGACCAATAAAACCAGCGAATTTTTATGATTCTACTAATCCTCTCAGTATATTGTTTTTTTATGTGAGAGCCCTTGGTGCTTACATCTTTCGATCCCAATTTTACGTTTTTTTTTTAATTTCCTGAAGTAAATACTTTTGTTTTGCTTTTCCAAGTGACTTCATTCATGATTGATTTCGAACTGATAAATTTATAAATTTAAAAATTAATTGCAAAACAATGTGATCCAAATCGCAGAGATGGCACGCCATTAATATATAAATCCAGTAGTAGCATTAATATTTCATTCATAATTAAAAACATTTTTTTTCCTTGCAACCCAAGTAATTTCCTATGAAGTAAAATTTCATAAATCATTTTTCATTATCAAGAGCCAAGACTATTATTAAATAAACAAGCTACATTTTCTGATAAAAAAAATGTTTTTGCATGCAACTTATCAGGAAAATATAAAAGCAAGCTTTGTATTTTTGTTAAACACAGACAAGACGGCCAGATTCAACAATTTTTCCCTTTTTCCTGTAAAAAAGTAACTCATTTAAAAGTGGGAATCATGCGAGCAGATGGCTTCTTTCGTTTCGTCGAAAAACCCGTGTTTGTTAACTAAGCATTAAAATCAACTCCATTCGGTATGCGCAAAGTCAACCAATAAAATTCGAGTAATTCCTTGTTTTGATTGGTCGGGATAAAATCAAAGAATAGCGTTTCGAGGGGGAAATCGAGGCTTAACATGAAAGGAAGAAACAGTTCGCAGGCGAGAAGTTTACTTGACAGTTGGGATTATTTTTAGCCGAGTTTTGTTTTTTTCCTTTTTTTTTTAAAGTAGACATTTCAGTTTTCTGTTACTTATGTACGAAAAGTTAGTAGAATAAGGTGAGTGTTAGGAACAGTTTGCAAAGATTGACGAAGTTTTAAGTAGAATTAAAAAAAAAAAAAAGTTTGTTTGTTTGTTTTCGTAACGGGAAATTTTTCAACCTCAGATAATTAATTAACAACGTTATCGAGTCCTAAAATGATAAAATAGAAACGTTTATAAGCGTACTTAACCTGAAATTCCTTAAAAAATGTGCCTGGGATTTAAAGTCCTTTTTAGCAAAGTACAACGAAAACAATATAGAGACCAATGATATCATTACTTGTGCGCATGGCATTTTGGGTAAAAGTACGCGTCACATTCAATATGGCGGCTTTGTAGATGGATTTGTTTTCTTTTTTGGTTGTATTTATTGCATTTAAGCAATTCCTATGTTACTTATTTTAAATGAAAGTACGGGATATAATAGTTAAAATTGAGTTTTAAGTGATAGTACGTACCGTAAATAAGGATATATAGTTGAATATGTCGGATTATTCGGTGAGTTGAATTGAATAACAACTTTTTTTTTAAATATTAAATGACCGTGTATTTCATTTAGGTAGCCATTTGCAATACTATCCGTTTAGAAAATATTTTCCGTTTTTGATAGTCTTATTTCAGGCCTTAAAACTGATTATTTTAGCAAACAGTACTGACTTCACTTTTTCTTATCGGTTGATGGTTTTGTCTTGATGAGTATGGGATGGGAAAAAAAATCCTACTTCGAACTTAATTAGTTATACAATTTTAATAACTTTCTTTATTAATGTTTTTATTAAAATTAATTTGTGTTCCTTAACTTTAATTTTTCCTGTGAATTATTGTAGTGCAAGTTTTTTCGCTTAGAGGTTTCAAACCAATTTCACAGATTATGTCTCATGATTTGATAGAAAACTGTTGGGGAAAGCTCCCCTGTGAGCATATTGAACAGGCTTTGTTTATAACAATGTCAGCCATCTTCATTGTCTGTACACCCCTTTTCAGATCCCTTTTCAATGCTTAGGATTTTTATGATTTATGTATAACACTCTGGTTTAAAATGTATGAATATAGGAATTTCCTCTTTTTTTTTTTTTTGTTTTGTAATGAGCAAAATAAATACTATAATTCCTTTTTTTTTTTTTTTAATTTTTAGTAAACAAGGGTTATTTCATTAAGTAATTTTTTTTCACCCTGCTATACAGAATAAAGAAGTATTCTCTTCTACTGAGAAAAATAATATTCCTTAAATCACTGTCAAAAATAGCCTTGAAGGTGATCGATACAAATTTTTTGTTTGTATGAAAACCAAATTGCAAATGAACATAAATATGCGAAATGATCAGTTTTTTTTTTGTTTTTCATATTTTGACTTACCAGAGCTGTATAATCGTTCTGTTAATAATTATAGCAATACTATGTATTACCTAACTTTCCCAAGTTCATTTCTTATCATTTTTATTTTTAAGCTGAGATTAATGCTTTCAGTGGCGGTGATATATCTCTTAAAATTAATTATGATTTTTTTTAAAAATTTCCCTGTTATCTTTACACGTGCTTCCGGGAAAACGCAAGTAGAATAAAAGCCGGATTAGATAATTTTTTAAGAGTTTGCGCATTCCGACCTTAGGGGAGATGAGACGGAATGAAAATCCCTCTGGCTACACGCTGAAAGTACAAAGCCTATTTTCTTGGAATTTTTTTTTTTGTAAATGAACTGACTGCTTGGTTTTAGTTTTCTAGTAATAAAAGTCCTTTTTTTTATGTGTGCACAATAACAAAAAATTTTTATGGGTCAATTTTCAAAAACTTGAGGTTTTTTTTTTTTTTTTTTCTTTCTATGAAGAATTCATCTGTTGTGGAATTAAGTTATTAACAACTAAGAGTAATATTGACTTACTGATTTGGAAGTCGTCGATATACAGAATCCCTTAATTTTTATTAACAATTAGAGGATCTATGATTCTTTTGTCTGCTTTTAAAATTTCGGAAAATATATAATTTGGAATAATCGGTAAACAACTTTTGTCCATATATACCGTTCTTCTTCCGATTGGAAAGGTTGTTTATCAAAAAATAACAATAAAGAAAACGTTTTGACCAAAAAAGAAAAAAAACTTGTTCCCGTTTCTGGGTGAGTTTTATGACAACCCCATTGTACGGATATAAATGACGACCTTGAATTCATAATGATCGTTCAGGTTGTTGCCTCTTTTTTGAATTCCTATTTTTGGTATTGGCTACACGCATTATTCACTTCGATGGGTGGTGAATTGAAACGGAACATTTCAATCAGCGTTGCCAGATAAAAAAATTACGAAAGTCGTACGCCTCATCTCAGATAGTAGTACGCCCATAAGCTAAACATTGGGAAAAAATTTTTTTTGGTAGTACAGCGTACTACTATCCCAGGCGCAATAGTAGTACCCCATAAGCTAAGTATTGAGGCCTTTTTTCTAATAGTAGTACATGTACTACCATGGTAGTACGTCTGGCAACGCTGATTTCAATTTTAAATTTGGGAAATTTCACTTTAGCTGGCATTACTTATCTTAGCTTAAGAGGTCGTGGCTGTCGGAAGCGCATTTTCTAAATCAAAAATTGTAACTCAAATCGAACACGTTCAAAGAAAAATTATGTTCTGTTTGGTTGGTTACGCTATAAGATGCAAAAATGGAACATTGAAGAAGCTGTGTTTATTAATTTTTTTGACGATAACACCGTAATTATTATTCAGAGGTAACCCAAAAATAATCCAATGGAGATTTTTATTAGAAAACTAAAAAGTGCGTAGAGCGGTTTTTTTTAACGCGGAAAGACCCTCGTCCTCTTCGGGTAAAGTTACACCAGATTCTCCGTTCTCAAAACCATGCTTTTACCGTCTACTATTTCAGTTTTTTTTTTAAAAGGTTTTGCAGTACTTAAATAAGGTAAAATAAATCTTGCAGTTGATTAATAATTTTGAAAAATAACAGAGTCTATAATCGCATTTAATTTAAATAAAAAAATATTTAATGCTGAAATTTTCAAACTTGAAGTTTTTTTTTTTTTCTTTATTATGTAACTTTCGTGCTGTAATTAGGAAGTCGATAGCACATTTTTTCCTTCCTTTTATACACCCAGAAAAATGAATCCGCCTTAATCGCAAAGCCATGAGTCGTCGCCGCGAATCATAATTGCTTCGGCTCGACGTTAGATCTTGAACACAAACATTTGCAAATTGTATAGACCTGAGATTTAAGAAAATTCTTTGCCGCATAAATTTTTGCATTGACCTAAAGCAGTATTTTTTTGTGTGATTTGGGATCAGCATCAATCATCTCGGGAATAACTTAATTCTGTGTATTGATATTAGATTAAATTGTGGGGTTATGGTACAGCATGGGCAGCGTTTTAAGTTGTATTCATTTATTTATTCTTTTTTTTTCTTATTTTCGTTTGCACCCGTCCCACTGTCATGTATTTTTTAGCCGAAATGAAATCCACTTAGGTGAATTCTGATGAACAGAATGTCCTCAGAATTTCAGTAACTTAAATTTATTTGGTCCGAAGGGATATTGACACGTTTGGTTGTGCCAAAATTGGCCCAATGATGTGATTCGGTCCATTCGGTCCCCGACCAGTTTTAAACGATAATTTTAAAATGGTCAAGGGTACACCAAAACCTCTTTAAATTAAGGATGTACGTGTTCGATTGTTCGACAAGGGGAGTTTTGTAGGGCCGACATAAAATTTTCAAGTTATATTTTTGAAGAAAGGACAGTCTTTACGGTAGAGTAGCATTTGGCTGAAAGAGCTTGTTGTAAATTGAGTAGCTAGAAGACAATTCTAAAATTTCTATATTATTTCTGTATTATTTCTATATTATTTCTGCTCTAAACGCAGAGTGTATTGAGGTACATGGAACTGCTCAGACAGACACGATGACTTGCCGCGTCTGCCCAAAACATGGCTCTGTTGTCTGGCAACTGCTGATAAAAAAAATTTAATGCTGAAATTTTCAAACTTGAAGTTTTTTTTTTTTCTTTATTATGTAACTTTTGTGTTGTAATTAGGAAGTCGATAGCACATTTTTTCTTTCCTTTTATACACCCAGAAAAATGAATCCGCCTTAATCGCAAAGCCATGAGTCGTCGCCGCGAATCATTATTGCTTCGGCTCGACGTTAGATCTTGAACACAAACATTTGCAAGCCTCCGCGCAAAACATTTCCATTGTATAGACCTGAGATTTAAAAAAATTCTTTGCCGCATAAATTTTTGCATTGACCTAAAGCAGTATTTTTTTGGGTGATTTGGGATCAGCATCGATCATCTCGGGAATAACTTAATTCTCTGTATTGATATTAGACATTACATTGCCAATAGATTAATTTGTGGGGCTATGGGCAGCGTTTTAAGTTGTATTCATTTATTTATTCTTTTTTTTCTTATTTTCGTTTGCACCCGTCCCACTGTCATGTATTTTTTAGCCGAAATGAAATCCACTTAGGTGAATTCTGATGAACAGAATGTCCTCAGAATTTCAGTAACTTAAATTTATTTGGTCCGAAGGGATATTGACACGTTTGGTTGTGCCAAAATTGGCCCAATGATGTGATTCGGTCCATTCGGTCCCCCGACCAGTTTTAAACGATAATTTTAAAATGGTCAAGGGTACACCAAAACCTCTTTAAATTTAAGGATGTACGTGTTCGATTGTTCGACAAGGGGAGTTTTTGTAGGGCCGACATAAAATTTTCAAGTTATATTTTTGAAGAAAGGACAGTCTTTACGGTAGAGTAGCATTTGGCTGAAAGAGCTTGTTGTAAATTGAGTAGCTAGAAGACAATTCTAAAATTTCTATATTATTTCTGTATTATTTCTATATTATTTCTGCTCTAAACGCAGAGTGGTATTGAGGTACATGGAACTGCTCAGACAGACACGATGACTTGCCGCGTCTGCCCAAAACATGGCTCTGTTGTCTGGCAACTGCTGATAAAAAAAAATTTAATTTTTACATTGTTTCCTGTTACACAATGTTGCTGCTACTACTAGGCGGGTTTTCCTCAATTGGAATGAGAAAATCAGAAAAAAGAAGTGGAAATTTTATAATTATCAAAATTATACGAAAAAAATAAATCCTTGTATCAATTTGTTCAGAATTAATTAACTGTTCTGGTTTTGCAAATATTAATTAGTTGAATTAACCATCAAGGGGGGAAAAAGCCATTTCATAAATGAATAAAAAATTATTAAAATGCTAAACTTCTGAGTTCTTTTTTTATGGTGGAAGCAATAGAAAGTCTCATGAACACTTTGTGAACACCTCCCACATGCTCAAAAGCAATCAAAGCTCGCTTTTCACATCCTCCGTCCTGAGCAGGGCCTTTAAAAATAGTTTGAAAAAATCCGTAGAGGTTGGAATTTCGACTAAGCTGAGCATGTTGTCAGTAGAAAAACAAAGACGATCCATTTCCGTAAAAAAAAAGTTACAAGTTATCGCTGTGTTAGAAAGTGGGAAAGAAAGCAGAAATGAGGTGGCTGAAAGGTTAAAACTTTCTTACAGTTCGGTGAAGAAAATTTGGACTAACATGGAAAAATTTAAAGCTGTTAGCAGTTCATATGACTACAATGAAAATGTAACTTATATAAGAAAACACCCGAAAGAAAATCTTGATCGAGCTTTGTTTAGCTGGTTGAAAAAGCAAGAATTGGATAAAGTGTCAGTGAGCAATTGTGTTTTAAAATCTAAAGTAAAGGATTTAGCCAAACTTCTAGGCTATGATGATTTTAAGTGCTCTGATACATGGATCTACCTTTTGAAGATTCGTCACAACATTTTTATCCGTCACAATTTTTCCTTAAAAAGAAAATTGAAAATTATCAGTGCAATTGAAAGTAGAATGGCAAAGTAAATGAGGTTTCCAGAAGGTTTAAACTTTCTTACAATGCGGTAGCAACGATTTGGAGTGACAAGAAAAATTTAAAAGGTAAAAGCGAGTTGATTGACTGCAAAAAAAATTTCACGCGTATGAAAAAAAGTGAGAATCTGAAAGATTTCGATAGGGATACATCTTTGGTTCAGTAAGTGTAAGCAAACCAAACCAAACTGACCAAAAAAATGGTTTTTTGGTTCCACCATATACCATTATTATACTAGTAATTCGATCTTGGTTTTAAGGTACGAATACTTCGGTTTCGGTTATTAAACAAAAACAACTTGGGCCATTTGTCAAGGTTTTTCGCCGATTGTTGCTGTAATAATTGTCTTAAATTTTTTATCAAATGAGTTCTGACTCCCGTCATCCGAAACTCATGAATTTCTCAGTATCAGGTTTCAATGTAGTTTAGGGGTATATTGTTTAAGGACAAAAGTGCGAGATGTTTCTTCATTTTAGAATATGTCACTTTGGCTGTGTGTCTTGTCCTTGCCTCGTTGGGCACTAAGTTTGATTCAAGGGAAAGATCATTTTTTTCAAAAATGAAGATTTGTTCATCTCATAGGGCCAATATTAGGACTTTGAAAGCTAATTAATTTTTACTTCAACAATAATTCCGTGTGTCGGAGGTGAACTAACGCATCTCCATCTTAAATATAATTGGAGATAGTCTTTTCGACATTTCGTGAATGTGTCATGTGACCACGAGTTTCCACGCTCATGTTGGTGAAACTTGTGGTCACATGGCACATTCACGAAATGTCGAAATAGACTATCTGCAATTATATCTGTGATGGAGATAAGCTAGTTCACCTTCGACGCACGGAATTGGAGATAGTCCGTTTCGACGTTTCGTGGAAGTGTCATGTGACCACAAGGTTACGCCAACATGAGTTCGCAAACTTGTAGTTACATGATCCGAATCCATGATCATGATCCAATCATATTTACGTTAGTTGACTTCCGACGCAAGAAATTAAAAAAACTGTAACATAAGGCTCCGTGGAAAAGCCATAAAAAATCTGCTGTCTTAATTATGCTAAGGAACAGACTTTCTCTTAAAAGCTAGGCTTCAGTATATTTATTTACTTATTTATTTTAATATCCCATACTTCGAAAATCATGTATGACTTCTTTTAGGAGCAAAACATACATGTACATGTACATTAGGGTGTTCCTTATTTTGGCAGTTTTCGCATTTCAAATTACTTACCCCCAAAAATGGTTCTCCTTAGTGTACTGATAAACCCAATTTTTTTTTTTTTAATTTTTTACTCGACGGGAAAACTTGAGCGACGTGAGGAAGCGTGTCGACTTGAGCTTTTAAGTTCTGAAAATTGCCATAAGAGAAAGAAAAAAAATGGATGATTTTTTTTCTCTTATGGCAATTTTCGGAATTTTAAGCAGGGGTCACAATCCGATCCATATTATTTATTTAACTCCCGGTTCCGGTTTCGATTCCGATTCCGATTCCGATTCCGATTCCGATTCCGGCACCGACTACCGACCACCGATCACCGTTGCCACCTAGCATTGGTTGTATCCGATGCCGCCTCCGACTTCAATTTCAGTAAAAAAAAAAAAAAAAAAAAAAAAAAATCAGAGACGTTTTTGAAAATTTCAGTTTTTGAATCATAATAGCACCATTCTGCCTAGCAGCCTTGTTTTTTGTGAAATCACTTATACCTTGACTTTTTAATTACGATACCACTACCGGTGCCAGCTCCGACGCCGGTGCCGGCACTGATGCCGATGCCAGCTCCAACTATTTCCTCGATGTCGATTTCGGATTTCAAAAAAAATTCCGGCAAAGATTTTGAAGATTCCGACCCCTGATTTTAAGCTCAGGTCGCCACGTTTTCCGGAAAAACGTGGCTCAAGTGGCCACGTTTTACTCTACGACCGTAGAGTAAAAAAAAAAAAAAGAAATAGACGGGAGCTTAGCCTTAAAATAGGTCGAGTTTCAACTTGAAACTGCAAAACCGGATTCCTTTTTTTTTTTTTTTTTTTTTTTTTTTTTTTTTTTTTTTTTTTTTTTTCCTATTTTTCCTATATTTTTATAAAACTAAAAAGCAATAGGCTTGTGTTTAGCTTATATGGGATCATTTCCAAAATCTGTTAATTCAAACATCGCCTCTTAGTCTCTTACGTCTATATGCGTTTCAGAGAGAAGGGACGTAGAGTGGGTGGATCTAACGTGTCGTCACATGTAAGCTAACCATTACCGTTCCCTTTTATTTTTTGGCTACGTCACGTAAATGCCTCTTTTAAGAAGAAAATCTCTGACTATAGCTCATTTTGCTCATTTTCGTGTAGACAGAAAATATCTTGCATATCTTCCCTTGTGTTTTATTTAGTTTCATAAGTATCCTAACAAAAATCATAAAAAATCTGATATCGTAATGGGACTAAGGAACAAGCTTTCCCTTCAGTTACGTTAAACATTAAGAAACTCCGAATTTCAAGTTCGGACTTGCTGTTAACAACTCTGCAGAAGATTATGCAGCAGAAATGTCTGAGCAAAGTTTCCAGTTGAGTTTAAACATTTCTTAGAAAATTATTATTGCTCTGAGAATATCTTTTTTGTTAGCTTGTTTGTAGTTCACGGGTAAATGCTTCACCTCAACAGATTTAATGCATTTGTTAAATGTTAAATAATTTCGATTCGATTGCAAGCCGATAGGATTAATTTTTCATGAATTTTTGTTTAGTAGGATTCTTTATGCATAGCGAGCTTACCCTTTTTAACAGATTTCAATTAATTAATTTGTATACGTTTGTATAACATCCTTTCGTTTTGGAAAAAAGCCGTGAGTTGGCTCCGATTGATTCATTTTCATTAAAAGCGCTTTTTAGCCTGCAATGCTAAATAAGAGCATAGAGTAATGGTTTCGTAAGATTAGGCAACTTGCTGCACAATGATTACTTTGAAAAAGTTTTATAACAATAGATTTCGATGTAAAAGGTAGAGTTGGTTGATGGGGAGAAAAAAAAAACGAACAAAAAAAATTTTTCTTATATAAATTCGTAAGTCATTCGTGGGCGAAAATTCTTTCTTAATATTTTCTCTATAAGTGTACTTGTCTCTTTGCGCGAAACTTTTTTTTTTTAAAGACTCGTAGATTTATTCGCTGGAAACCGTTAGGAAAATAAAGAGAAGGGAACGATCACGTTATTCTCGCCTCTCCACGAGAGAGAGAACCCCAAGTCTCGACCCTATTCTGTAAAGCCCCCTCGCTTTTCATCCCTTATTTTCCCCCTCCCTCACTTCTGAGGTTTTCTTCTTTGCGTTATCCATTTCCCTATTCTCTCGTTACCTTAGCATAAGTACCACCCTACACCCATCATTTTTTTTTCCCTCCACTTCAATAAGAGAAAAATGCAAAAATTAGAGGAACGGAATATTCATATTTATTGTTGGATTTCAATCATATTGGGGTTCAAAAAACAAACCACACCCCTTTCATATGAACAAAAAAAAATTTTTTTTTTTCCTGAACAAAGACTTCCTTTTTTTTTTATAACGAGGGATGTCTGCTTGGTGCCTTTGCTAATTTTTTTCCCTCCTTTTTTTTAATCACTACTGACCTATATAAATAAGTGTAAATACATGTATAAAAAACGAAGGTTAATACTGATTGCCAATTTGGACCAAATTAAAAATCCATCAAACCTGTTTGTTATTATTATGTTTTTTTAAGAAGCGCAAACTCAGACTAAAAATGCCTGCGGGGTGGCATTTCCTCAATGGGGGATTTAAAACCGGGGAGAAAAAAAAAAAATCTTGTCTCGACGAGTCAGAATCCTAAATCAACGTGTTCTTTTTTTCCCACTTTATTTCAAGTTTTATTCTTTTTTTTTTTCAGAATTATTTCCTGCTAGACTGCCTCCATCTTTTAACTTTAACGGACATCTTCCTCCTGAGGCCAAGGTATAATTAAAATCATATTATAAAATTATTAGTAAAAATATTAATCGCGATTAATGACCGAAAGACGGCTCAATTCAATTTATTTAAAAGCTTCAGCTGTTTTTTTTTTTTTTTTACGACATACCTAATTTGGCGATCGACTTTTTTTCTAAAATTGTAAGTGTAAAATTTTTTCAAATCAAAATTCTAAAACGAAAATGATTTTTGATTTATTTGTGGTAGTTACCATCAAAAGTCGATCCACCAACAAAGACAATTTTTTAAATTGGTTTTTTTTTTTTTTTTCTCTCTTGAAAAAGAAAACTAGGGTTGCAGGTATAAATCATGCCGTCCTTTTATTTTGGAAGTATTGTACTTGTTTTTTTTATAAATTGAATTTCTTTTTATATACTTTTTTGGTTTGAGCGTTTTTGATGTTGGAACCATGTCATGTCTTTTTTTTTTTTTTTTTTTTAAACTAGAAGGCAGCAGTGATAAAATCGCTGATTGAAAGATCGCTTGAATTGTGTCCATAACTTAGAAGTACGTTTTTTTGTACACAATTAACGCATTAGAAACGTAGGCATTAGGGTGTCCCTTATTTTGCGAATTTTCGAATTTGATGTCGGGCCGTGTGGAATCGCGTTCTCTAAGGGGCCCTAATAAACCCTGAATTTTTTCAGGCTTTTTACTGAACGGGAAGGACTTGAGCTTTAAGTTCGACAATTTTTTTTTTTTTTTTTTTTTCACGGAAAGACGTCGTTTCCTATTTGGAATTTTGCGTAGATCACGAATCTGAAGTCCGTTTTTTTATATCTGGTTTGGCTTTTGAGTTAGAGGCCAAAATATGAGAAAAACTTAGGACTTAGTGCGTTTTGTCACTTAATCAGGTTTTCTTGCCACATTTTCCCCTTTAACTCAAAAGCCAAACCAGATATAAAAAAACGGACTTGAGATTCGTGATCTACGCAAAATTCCGGATAGGAAACGACGTCTTTACGCGAAAAAAAAAAATTGTCGACTTTTTTTTCTCGTATTGGCCTTCCCGTTCAGTAAAAAATCTGAAAAAATTCAGGGTTTATTAGGGGCCCATAGAGAACGAGATTCACCCGGTCCGACATGAAATTCGAAAATTCGCAAAATAAGGGACACCCTAGTAGTAAAATGTCTTTCTGGGACTATGCCCAATAAGCGGCCAATTAGACGAAATTCCGTCCTGGGCTATCCGTTTTGAAACTAGACTTCCGTCTATAAAAAGTTCAGGCTATTTAACCAATGTCCTTTTTACTCAGGACTCTTTAAAACAATTTTTTTTACTAATATTTATATGGGCAGTATTCCGGGGAGGTAAAATTTTGGTAGTATAAAATTTTTTGAGGCAGAATTCTATTGGTTTTGTCAGTATAATATTAAAAATGAGCAGTTATTTGCTTTTTTCTGTTCTGATTATTTTTTTAAATTTATTTATTTGTTTACTTATTTTTATATAACTGTTGCACACTGCTAGGTAATAATACTGCCCTGATATTTATTTATACTGACCGGAATGCTTTAATTTACCTGCAAAACTTTGATTTTTTTACTGCCCAGGTAATGCCCAAAAAATTTTAAAATACTGCCCATGAAATGTAGCCAAAAACTTTAAAAAATACTGCCTTGTTAAATACAAGCCTTTTTTTTTTTTTTTTAATTCTTGAAGGCTATTTTTAGGAAAACAAAATTAACTTTGAGATAACGTTTAGGTTAGAAAAACATTCTCCCTTTACATTAAGTCATATATGTGTACCTCCACATGAAAAGGTCCCACTTGCTTTTAGAACTTTTTGTTTGCAAAGGCAGTGTTTCCTTATAAGTTAAACTTCCACAACGTTATAAGCGCCATCTTCCAAGTGGCATTTATTCATGTTGAGGTACACATACGTAGGATATTGCGGCTCTTGCTCATATATGTCAAACAAAAGGATTTTTTTTTTTTTTACAAAGAACGAAAATGTTAAGTACACCCGAGGTAGTAAAAAACCTTTTCTGACATGTTGACATCTTCATAAAGTAATCACTGGTCAAATTTCAAATAAATTATTATTGTGTAAAATTCGAATTAAATACTGCTACCTTCTAGATTTGGCGCTGAGAATAATTCAAAATCTGTTTTAAAAATACAGTCGACTCTCTCTATAGCGTAAACGCAGGGGCCGAACAGATTTTTACGTACTACAGAGAGTTACGTAGAAACCGATGTTGTCATAAAACGGAATTTTTTTCTCGAAAAAAAAATTTATATTACTAATAAGAGAAATTATTTTAATGGCTAATTTTAATGAAGATTTAATTTTGCCGTGTTGAAATGCTACCGATAAACTAACTAAAACGGAACAAAATAAAATTTTGATTCAAAGGTGTAATTTTTGATACAAGATACTACAGGTTTAAAAATCGCGCGTTAAAAATATTTTTGCGGTTGAATATTTATTTAAAAAAATTATGACGTCATTTTCGTTTCTTTATAAAAATTAATAATAATTTTGCCCTTTTTACATGTAAATATGGTCATTTTCTCTTTCAAAATGGCAAATATCCATTCAAAATCGAAAATTTTGTTACGTACTACAGGGAGTAACGTTACGTATAAAGCGGAGTTGAAATACATGGTGTTATATGGGAATTCGGCCGGACCGTGCCAATTTTTACGTACTACAGGGGTTTTCGTTATAGCCGATGACGTTATAGAGAGAGTCGACTGTAGTATAAATCGTTGGGTGTTTTAGTGTCTCCAAAAGGAAAATAACGATAATGAATTAGAACAACGCGATTGCAAAGAAATCAATATTAAGTTCTGTATTGCATGATGTGATGTTAGTAAACAATATTTGGGCGATTTATGTTCTCTGAATGTTATTGTGATTGTTTTTCTTTTGATTTAATTTTTAATTAATAATCTTAAATTGAAAATATGCGAAAAATTTAAAAAATTATTGAAGGGAGAATCGGGAGGGGAAAATAGGGAAAATTTGATCAGCGGAAGTGGCTTGGAAAATTTTGAAATGTTGATCTCCCTCTTTAATTTTCGACTAAAACCGGTCGTAATTATGTAAATAATGTATATAAGCCAAAGCAGGTTTCCTTATTTACAGGACATTGATGGACTGGCAAAATTGAAAACCTGCCCAATCAAGGTGTGTTTTATGTTTATTTTTCAGTTTTATGAACATTATCCCTTCCTTTCCGGGGGGGGGGGGGGGTGCTGATGCCGGTAGTAGTGGAGTTAGGCAGACTGGCAGATGTGAAAATTAAAAATTTAACAGCTTTTTTTTTTCTGCTTTCAAATTTTAGGTGTCTAACGAACTTCTTTGGTATATCCTGAAATTTGAGAGCAAGTTTCAACTTGTTTTAAATGCATGGGCGGCGAAAACATAATTTCAAAAACAATTGCATTCGAAAACTTTGATTTTGTTTTCCTGGTTTTCGTTTGCTTGAAACAAGTTGAAACTTGTTCCATAAATGCAAGAAAATGTCAAAAAAGTTCGTCAGATACCTAAGATTTAATTTTTTTCCCCGTAAATCTAGTGTTGGGCAAAACAGCCATTCTTTCCGGTATTTAGTAAAGCCTCCTCTTAAATCACAACGTCCTCCTTACTTTATTATGTTTGGATAAGGTTTTATAAAAATTCGGATGTTTTGTTCAAGGCTAAAAACAAATTTCTCAGTACAATAATCGATTGAAAAACTTTACTCGAAAATGACGAATTGGTTATCGGTTACAGATTATTTTTAGAGATTTCCTAGTGGTCTATCCAGCGGTACTATGCTTTCAGTAGTATTTGTTTTATTACAAATATTTATTGTTTTTATCAGTGTAAATAAAAAGCATTGTCATTTAGGTGCTTTTACGGAGTTTTATAATTTTTTTTAATAATCGGAAGAAAAGGAGCGCAGAATGTCATGGGATTTTTCGAACATCCCTTCAAGCAAAGAGAATTTTTTTCTTAAAAAAAAAAAAAAAAGACCCAACGAAATAGGCCGTCGTAAAATCCTAAATCCGGCCTATGGCATTATTTAAAGTTTGGATAAAAAATTCAAGAACTCTTAAAACCCCCCCGGGGTTTTTTACTGTCTTTGACAACGAATTTCGTAATGGCAGCTACCTCTGCCGGATCAGTTTTCAACTAAGTTTTTTGTTAAGAGGGAAGAAAAAAAATGACATCCTTTTGGGAATTTTATTGCTAAAAAAAAAAACTAATTTAAAGAATAAAGTTATTTATAATTGGCCATTTTGAATGTAATGCGATCGTGCCTTAATCTTAAAACCAAAAATGATACTGAATTTATTTTCTTTTTTAAAGAAGCAAGCCATGCTGAAGTAAAATACTGACATTACGACATTCTTAGGGTGAAGAACGTTTTAAATTAATGGGCAGGTATATTTGAAGACGTATGTAACTATTATCCAGCAGACGATCAAAATGGAAGAAAAACGATCGTACCTTTTTTAAATTTGGGTTTTGGTAGGCGGTTCCTAATTTAAAATTAAAATATAAAAGATCTTTCTGGATGATGGAATCTTGTTCGAATTTCCCCTTCTTCGGTTTTTATGGACGTACCTTTTTTTTTTTAAATACGAAAAAAAGTAAAAAAATAAATATTCCATATCTGCGACAACTTGTAGAGAAGAAGGGATCGCATTGAACAAGATCAATAAGGGTCTTCCAACCCTCATTGTAGCTCACTGCTCAGAGACCTCGTCTCTAGAGGGTTGTATCACACCGTGGGATTTGACGACTGATGCCTTTTTTACTCGGCATGCCAAAAAACTTGCAATTTTCTTTTTTTAAAAATTTTTCTACTTTTTATTTTATTTATTTATTTATTTATTTATTTATTTATTTATTTTAATTTATCTTTTTTTTTAGGGTGATATGAACAAAGGTTCCGTTCAGCAGCAAGCGGCGCAGCAGCAGGCCGCTCAGCAGCAGCAGCAGCAGCAACAACAACAAGCCGCCCAGCAACAGCAGCAGCAGCAGCAACAACAACAACAACAACTACAACAGCAACAGCAGCAACAAATGGAAGGCCAGGTACAGATGGAAATTTCTCATGACGGAAGTCATCAAATTCAGCAGGGTCAGGTGCGTTTAGTGGGGGATTTACCACTTCTCAGAAAAGACTGATAAAATTTCTTTCAGTTTTTTTTTTTTTCTTTTCTTTCAAATTCGATATTTTCTGCTTCAAAATAACATTTTCATCTTTCATAGTAGCTTCTTAGTTAGTGAAAATAGTTTGATCTTTAGAAATTTTCTAACAAAATTTAGCCGTAGTTAGTTTTTGAATCTTATTATACTTTTTAAAAAAAAAAATCAAAATTAAAAAAAAAAAAATTTAAAAAAAATTGCAAACAATATTTTCTAAAATATTTCAGTTCTTTTCAGTCTTGAAAAAAAAAAAACGGATTATATTTATGATTATACTGGCTTTGTGCAGCTTTTTTTGTAAAAGCTGGTAGGCTCAGTTTTGGTAAATCCTCTACTGCGTGCTTTAAAATGGGTTTTATTGGAAAAAAAAAGAAAATTGAATGAATGAGATTCCCTTGGGTATAATTCCACAACCATGCGTGTACAAATTATTATTTGCCTGGAAAATGTTTTGGAATTTCATTTTACGTGCAATAGCCGGAGGGTTGTATATCAATTTTATTGTTTTTTTTTTTTTTTTTTTTTTTAATCGTTCGATCTGGAACTTTTTTACCTGATAGATTTCGTTTACAATGTAATCCCAACAAAAACTTCGCACTTATTTTCCTTAGAACGCTGTACTGCTAGTATTTTTTTTTTTTTTTTTTAAATTCATGAATATTTATTTGAGGCTTTTTAATTACACCTTCAGGTGGTTTCGTCAGACGGTACGTCGACAGTGGTCGTGGCAGCACCTCAACAAACGATGCTCCAGCCCTCCGGTTATGAAACAAAAACAATCCTCCAGAGTCCTCCTACGATAGCACCCATGCCTTCACAAGGTGGCTCGACGCTTACGACTGGCCCCCCTCAGCAAATAACCGATTGGCAAGGGCATCAACAACGGGTTCGTGTTGTCCTTCTTCTTTTCGGAATTTCGCTGGAATTTTCTTTAAAAAGAAAATTTTTAAAAAGTTCCCGTCAGTGATAAATAAATTAAAATTTTATTATTTTTCTGGGTTTCAGGTGCAAGTAATTCAGCAGCCCATGTACCAACAGGTGTATACACAGGGTCAGGGTCAGTCACTTATAATGCCTGGGAATTTAATTCACCCGAGTATGAATCAACAGATTCAAGTAATCGGGACGGTACCTGGAAAACCGGGTCAGCTTTTCCAACAGAATCCAATGCAGCATGCTATGCTTACGGCTCAAGGCAAGACCGTCCAAGGGCTAGTGCAAGGACAAACGTCTTTTCCGGGATATGCTACAATCCCTACTTCTAATAATAATCAAACCTTAGTGATCTCAAACCTGGGAGTTTTGGGACAGAATATTCTTCCTGCAACGTCTCAGCAACAAGGAAAACAAGAAATGCAAAAAGTATGCGCACTTTACAGATTTATGAACATTTTTTAATTCTAAAAAAAATTACTTATTAATTTTCAATTTTTTTTTTTTAGATGATGACGAAGAGTAATGGACCAAATACAGAAATGAAAGTGGCTTCAAGTCAGCATAATGTATCTATTAGTAATATAGTTAATTCTCAACCTCAGGGTATTTCAACTCAAGCCCCTACGATTATTGGAGCACCTCAAATAATAAGCCCCTTACAGGTGTGGTCTATAAGCTGTATAACTTTCAAGTTTTCAAAAATTGAGAATTCTGACTCTGAGTCCTGAACATTTTATTTATTTATCTTAATATCAGGGCTGCAATTCCGATTAATTTTTATTAACATTCGGAATCTGAATCGAAATCGGAATCTTCTATTTCAAAAGTAATTGGAGTCCGAATCGGAATCCTTGCTTTTCTTAGGAAATAGGATATTCCAACGGAATCTCGTCTGAAAACAGTTCGGAATCTTCGGAATCGAAATCGGCATCGAAATCCAAAAATATATTTTTGATTCAGATTGATTTAAAAAGCACGAAAATACCGTTGTTACAGTTAATTATTGTTAGTTTAAATCGGAATCAGAATCGGAATCGGCATCGTTAAAATATTTGTTAGTTGGAATCGGAATCGGAATCTGAAATGTTTTTCCACATTTCGGAAACGGAATTTTATTCATAAATAGTCAAGATTCTGTAGAATCGGTCGGAATTGCAGCCCTGCTTAATATCGTTGTTATTTTATGTATTAATAAGATAAAATGTTTTTTGTAGTATTGCAATACTCAGCAGCAACGCGGAGTTTCGCAAGGCACCCCACAACCAATGCAATTACAACCGTGGCAATTTCCCGCCGGCTTTTCACAAGGACTAACATGGGCACCTGCTAATATACAAAGTTCTGCATTCCTGCAAGGAAATCAGATTCTCATTAGGGGACCGCAGCCGGACCAAGGAATTTTTGTTCACAGCACTGCTCCACCTCAACAAATCCAGCAACACAACCGTAAGTACTTACGCAAGTACTTATAGCATTTCTTGTTGAAAAGCTATCGTCTCCGGTCCTGACATGCAAAGCCAATAGGATTTTTGTCGGAATCGAAAATATTTTGAACCAGGGCCTCTGCCTCGGAGTCGGAATTAGAATTTTAAAATAATTTGTGCGCTTTCTTCAGCGCCGGCTTTAGGCATGTACCATCCGTGCCCAAGCACAGTACTGTCAAAATTTTAGGGCGCAAATATGAAGAAAAATGAAAAGAGAAAATATTTGAAATGTTCCAAAACTATTTTTCAATTTTTTTTCCCTGCATTTCTCAAAAAAAAAAATTTTTTTTTCCTGAGGGGGGTGTTGAAAAAAAAAAATTGAAGCATAGGGCGCCAAAAACATTTTTTGAACAGGGTGCCAAAATCTGTAAAGCCGGCGCTGGCTTTCTTCTTTTTTAATTTTTGCTTGGAATCAATTGACATAAAAATAAGTCAGGAATCGAACCGAAGTCCCTTTATGATTTATTGTGGTTTCCGAAGTCCCTTTGTTGGAAAAGTCCCTGTTTTTCTTCTTTTTAATTTTTATGCCTGGATGAAATCAGAAAATGATGCTAAAATTCCAATAAATAGTGCACGTTTTCTCAAAATTTGTAAAATTTTTCGCTTGGGCTTCGGCCTCGTTTATCTTGATTTAAAGTCTATTTCAATGTAACTCAAAAAGAAAGTAGCTGGAAATAAAAACGGTCCCGAAAAACTGGGATGAAATGATGTTTGAGAAAATTTTCAAGAAACTTAGAACCAAAATGAAAAATTTGAACCGAATATTTAGCTTAAATTTTGACTTCAATCCAATTTTTGTGTTCCATATTGTCTGTGGTCTCATTTTATTTTGAAAAATCTTACATATATTTTTAAGTTATCGCTATTCAGTCTGCTGGTCAAAGTGGATCAAAAATGTGCGTATGGACGTCAAGTTAAGCCTAAAAAAAAAAATTGAAAATGAAACGTTTTTGGTCCTTAATTTCCCCGATTTTGGTCCCTAAAGCAGGCCTCGAACTTGGTCCCTGAAAGTCCCTAAAGTCCATATTTTTAAAAGAAGTCCTTAAAAGTCCTTAAATTCGAAAAATGGTCCCCAAAGGTCCATAATTTTTGAATCTGCAGCGCGTTTACGAAAAATTTCCTATCGTTTATAATAAAGAAGATGACAAGATGAGATTATTAAGAAGCAAAAATTTCATAGAAGATTTTTAAAAAATAAATTTGATAGAAAAAGAGCAAAAAACAATTAAAATGCTTTTTTTTTTTTTTTTTTTTTTTGCTAGACTTTAAAAGTTTTTAAGTCATGTCGCAAACCTTTAAAATTAATCAAATAGAGGGAAGGTGGCTAAAATAAAAAAAAACTCTAGTTTTAGGCTACTTTTATGTTTTTAAAAAGGTCCTTAATTTTCATGTTTTTGGTCCCTAAAGTCCCTAAATTTTTAGGCCTAGAACGGAATATGTATTTTTTTTTCTTACAGAAATGCAGGGGCAACAAATGGCGAAAACGAATCAAACCGTAGAAATGGGTAACAACGTCCAAGTCAAAGCTGCCATGCCGACCAAAGGTTTTCCTTCCATATTACCAAATTCTCAGCAACAAATAAGGCCTGCCAGTAGTGTCAGTACTCAAACGGGACAAACGCAAACGCAATTGCACCAAGCCAGCATGCAAGCGAAAGGTAACAGAGCAACGGTTCGATCGAAAAATATGTACAAAGCACCAAATATGGCTCCGAAATCGGATGCAGCTAATCAAACTAAAAATGCAGGTCAACCCAACAATCAGCAGCTTTTACAACCCAAGTAAGTTTTTTCGGTACAGGATAAGATTATTATTTTTTTAATTTAAAAAAGAAATTCGAACTAAAAATTGTGCTTTGTTTCTTTCTCAGAATGGTGCCAAATGATATGGCTGCTCAACAGGCCGCGGTTCAGAACGAAATTAACCAACAAATTGCTCAACATCAGATTCAGCAACAAATCATGTTCCAGACACAACCTCAGCAACAAATTCAACAAAAACCTCCTGATAGGGTTGACAACAGGCAAACGGTTCAGTTGATGGACGGAACGATGGTTCGAACGTCGGAAGCTATGAAAACTATGACGGGGAACATGAACATTCAAACGAATGCAGTGATTTCTCCGATGGGCGGCGGGGTTACCGGAATAATGACCGGGGTCACGATTCCGACTACCCAACTAGTGCAAGTAAAATTCGTTTCAAGAAATATTTTGAAATTTCTTTGAGAGGATCTAAATATTTAAAAATTTATAATAGGGAGTACCGCAGCAGATAACGATGCCTTCCGGAGGCGGATCAATTAGTCAAAATACTTCCATGAAGCCGGATAATTCTGAACAGAAGGAAAACGGAATGATGGAATTGCCTCAGACGGATTTCAACTGGCAGGGGGATCAGAAAATGGGAGCTCATCCTGCAGTTACGAATGGTATAGTATTTTTTTTTAAGTGAAAAGAAAACTCACGAAGGGATTGTACCTCAGGGATGAGTAAATTTAAAGAAATTTAGAGACAAAAATATTTACCGAATTTTCATGTTAATTAAGAGAAATAAGGACAAAATCTCAGGTATTTTAGATGATTCTGATATGTTAAAAAAAAAAAGAATTTTCGATGCCAAATTATTCAGCCAGAGACGTTGCATGTCGTTAGCCAGGGTGTCTACTCAAAATCATTTTTGAAATTCAAGGTTTTTTCAAAGTTTTGATGGCTTATTTTTGGAAAAAATGAAGGTTTTTTTAAGACTATAGTCTACTTTAGAAAGGTGTAAGACTAAGAAAAGAAGTAATAGTCTTTTAAGCTAAAAAATAACGATTTTTAAATAAAAAAACAGGGTGCGTAGAGTGTCCTAAAATAAATATAGGACTTTTTCCGAAAAAAATATAGGGCAAATTTTATCAGAAAAATAGGACAATATAGGACAAAAATCAAAAATTGACGCATTCACATGCTCTTTATATTGCACAAGTTTCTTATTTAGAATTTAAAAAAAGTAAAAAAACAATTCAGGAAACAAAAAAATTTAAATTTAATGTAAATTAGTTTTTTCTTCCAAGGTTTTCTTGTAATAATAATTTTAAAAAAGGGAGAAAAAAACTAAAATTTCAAAATACTGTATTTAAAATGTATCAAAAATATAGGACAAAATCGATTTTCCTCTAAAAAATAGGACATATTTGAAATATAGGTAAATATAGGAATATAGGACGGCTACACACCCTGAATTAAAAAAAATTCCAGAATGGGTCTGGTTTTAATAAAAAAAAAAAAAAAAAAAGACGACAAAAAAATGATATATTTTAGAAGCCAATAGTTGTGGCTTCTAGAAAAACTGTAAAAGTTCTAAATTCAGTTCAAGGTTTTTTTTAGGTTTTTCAAGGTTTTCAAGGTTCAATTTCAAATTCAAGGCTAATTCAAGCTTTTAAAGTTTCAAGTTCGGTAGGCACCCATTTAGCGGTAATCAGTTGAAATGAACCATCTTCCTACCTCTAAGAACGTGCAGAGAAACCGGCGGAATATTTTTGGCGAAAATCATCTATGTTCCAAAAAAAGTTTTCATTTTGAAAAATTGAGAAAAATAAATTTAAGCTTAGTTTCAGAAAAAATACTTTGAACCAGGGCTGAAATTCCGATTAATTTTTTATTCGAATCGGAATCTGCTATTTCAAAAGTAATTGGAATCGAAACCCGTGCTTCTTGTGCAGAATAAAAATCGGAATCGGAATATTGTCTGAAAACAGTTCGGAATCTTCGGAATCGGAATCGGCATCCAAAAAAATATTTTCGATTCAAATGGACTTATAAAGCACGAAAATACCGCTATTACGGTTAATAATTTTTTTTTTTTAAATCGGAATCGGCATCGTTAAAATATTTGTTACTTGGAATCAGAATCGGTATCTCAAATTTTTTTTTCCACCTTTCGGAATCGGAATCGAAATCTTATTCATAAATATTCAAGATTCTGTGGAATTGGAATCGGAATCGAAATTGGAATTGCAGCCCTGGCCTTGAACAAAAAGCAAAAACTAATACTAACACTAACATTACAGGGCGAAACTAGAAATTTTTTTATGCATTTTAGTCCAGTTCATTCTTTTTATACAAAAGTATTAATGCTATACTAAAAAAAATGAATATTAATAAATATATCAATTTATATCAATTGATACAAATCAATAATATATCAATTTTACTGTTGTTTGAACGGCAAATATTAGGGTCTTATTTCCATTTACGGATTAGTCCGAATATAGGATTAATCGTATTATAACAGTGACACAAATTATTCATATGATTTTGATTCTCGTTGAGATTCCTAGAGGAAAAAATTTTTATCTTATTTAGAATTAATTATATTAAGACACTGGGCATTTTCGAAATAACAAAAATGTATATTGGTATTTTTAGTCAGAGGCTTGTTCGTGAATCTTGTAGTCTGCATTTTAAACTAGAAAATTTTAATGGGTATTTTCAAAAATGATTCATTTTGATATAAAAATAGACATACAATTCTTTTATTTTCAAAGTATTTATTGAATGAATTTAGCCCAAAAATGCAGACTTAAGGAAATAGCTATTTTTAAGATGATAAATATGTATAGACTGTAGATGATGCTAAGAAAAATCTTCAAAACCTTAGATATAAAATTGCATGAGTTTTTTTTTTAAGTAAAAAATTTCTTCTTTCTCGGGGCTCAAAATTTCTCGCTACAATATCAAATCATATTTTTAAACGGTACATATTTATTTCACAGATAATTCAGCGTCGAAGGACGACAAAAAAATGGAAACGGATTCGAATCTAAAGACTGACGACAAAAAAGATTCTGATAAGAAAAACGAAAAGGACGTTACGCAAAAAGCCACGGTCATGGTAAAGCCTCAAGTTTTGACTCACGTGATCGAGGGCTTTGTCATACAAGAATCCTCGGAACCGTTCGCTGTAAATAGGGGCTATAATGACAATATAACTAAAAATTTTAATAAAGACTTATTAGAAAACGGGGAACCGCAATCGAAGAAAACTCGCAACGATAGCGGTAGTCCGACTAGAGAAAAGGAATTAGCAACTTGTCAGACTTGCGGGAAAACCGATTTGAAATCGAAATTCAAGAAATCCAAAAGGTTTTGTTCGACGTCTTGCGTGAAAAGGTATGTTAAAAAAAATTTGATATTATGAAAGAGGAAAAGCTGAATTTAATGTAAACTAACAGGTACAACGTTGGTTGCAGCGCTAGGGTCGGACTTTACGGTGGGGAAGACGACGAGAAAAAGACTGGTGATAACACAGAATCGAACGATTCCAACGGGGAAAGTTCACTTTCGCCGGGAGACACTCCTGAAAATCAAAGTGAGAACCATGAAGATGATACGCCGAAGGTTAATCCAATGAAATGGACGGTTAGTAACTTAAATGTTTTTTTTTTTTTTTTAGAACGCGTTTAGAGCGCTCATTCAAACTTTTGTTTTTTTTAATTTTCAGGTGCAAGAAGTAGCCGAATTTATAAAAAGTGTACCTGGTGGTCCGGAATATGCAGAAGACTTTGTGAATCAAGATATAGACGGAGAAGCGCTAATGCTCTTAAAACCGGATCATTTAATGTCCGTTATGTCCATGAAATTAGGTCCCGCTGTGAAAATAATAGCGAAAATCGATACGATGAGAGGGGATGCTAACACAGCACAAAAACAGTAAATCTAAAAATAAGCTTTTTTTATGTGAAGGAATGATAACAGAAAAGCGCTCAGTACTTTTAACAAATTTTATTCATTTTAGCTTTTTATTTATTAGAATTTTTTAATTTAGCTAATTTACTTCTGATTTTGTAAATATACAATCATGATTCATGGAATTCATAAAAACAGGTTTCCGTACTGCGAAATTATTCCACCAAGAGCGCCGCGTGTCACTAAATCTTTTGCTTGCTACTTATTTGAATATAGGACATTTTTTTTCCAAATTTTTAAAATGGACCAGAGTAAATAAACTAAAAATTCACATCGTTACAAATGAGGAACTTCTTTTTTCGTAGTTGCCCCTTTTATTCATCCGATGTAGAGCTGTTTTCTCGAAATATTTAAAAATTTGGGAAATTGAGAATCCCCATTTTAAAAAATTTTTAAATTTCAAGATTCGAGAGATTTTTTTTTTTTTGGAACGATTCTTTCATTTTTTTCTCGAATGATTTTTTTCTAAGAGTCTAATTAAATAAAGTGTTTTCAGGTATTTTTATTTTTGAAAAATTGTGGTGTAAAAATAAAGTGCATAAATTAAAAAAATTGTGTTACAAAAAGTATTAAAAAAAATTCTGTTCTGTATGCAATAATTTTTTATAGTTGGGGAGTTAAAAATTATAAATCAAAACGGTCGGAATAAGCGCTGAAGCTTGTGAGTCATATGTTAATATCGTTCTGCCGGAAAATTTTTCATTGAATCCGATGCTTTCAATGTTTATAAACCAAGCCACCGCATTCTTGGAAACTTTTTTCAGGCAGAACGATATTAACATATGACGTCACAACGCTTCCGCGCTTATTCCAACCGTTTTGATTTACAATTTTTAACCCCCAACTTTAACAAATGATTGCATACACAACAGAAATTTTTTAAATACTTTTATAACATATATAATTTTTTTAATTCATGTACTTCATTTTTACACCAAAATTTTTCAAAAATAAAAATACCTGAAAATACCCTATTTTTGTTTTTTGGCGAAAAAGAAAGAAATAAAATTGGAAAAAACAAAAATCGTAACTTCTTAAAATTCATTTTCGAGCTCTGGGTAACTTAGAGTAATATCGGCCAACATAACAAAGTTAATGGAAAAAAAGATGGCACTCTTTGGCTCTTTTCTTACAGTACTTTGAAAGAATAATTACCTAAAATTTATACACACACAACCAATCAGCTTTCCAGTGCTTAGATTTGGTCGTTAGAAGTTCGACCTTCGGTTTGGTGGCAAAAAAAAAAAAAACTACGAAAAGAGAAAATCCTCACGCCTTACAGCTTACTTTACACTATTTTTAAATTTCGCTGGAACGCACTTGGAATTCTTCCAAGACTAACAACGTGCTGCGCTCTTGATGGAAGAGTTTTCAGTCGAAAATTCTCACTTTTTAAAACTATTTTTCATTCCTAGGACTGAAATGTTAACAGTAAATGTATCATCCTCGGAATAAAAAATATTTTATTTGTTTTTAAATAAGCTTGTTTAAATTGCAGGCAGTTGTAAAAGCTAAAATGAATAGAAACTATAACATGTTACACTGCCAGTTTTAGTCTTATATTATTTTTTATTAAGTTATTTTAGTCTGGCTTACGCCGATGAAAAAGTTATCTAGTCTTAAAATGTTTCCAAACGAAATGTGATTCAATCCACGTTTTCAGTTGTTCTTTTTTCCTTCACATTTCGACTGTTATTGCTTATTTTTACGTAAGTGCTTAGGTACGTAATTAAACCCACGAAGGTTACTTTTTTTAAAAGATAAGTCAAAAAGTAAAAGTAACAATTCACTTATATTTTAATATAAATCGGTTTAGATTGCGGAAATAAAAGAATATCCGATGAAGTTAACAGAATTTTTTTTTCTTTTATTTATATTTGACTGGACATGTTTTTCCTAGAGAAAAAATAGTAAATATCAAATGCAATTCTAAACAAAATTATTAGTTTTTATATGTGAAAATCAAAAAAGTTTGTAAATTATTTAAAGTTAGATGTAAAACATATTGTAAATAAAATCATCGCCCATTTTTACTAATACAAATCTATTTTTAACAAGTATTTTGAAAGTCGAGAAAAAAAAAAAAACTAAATGTTTTTGCTTACCTCGTTTCCTCTATTTTGAATGCCAAAAATGATATAATTTATCGTTTTATTCACATTGAATTAACATTAGATTATGCCGGGCTATTCCCGATAAAATTTGGAAGTTTAGAAGTCGTAAGTGAAAACACTGACTTTTTGACTTTTGACTGACTGACTGTGACATTATCCACTTTTTTAACGTTGAAAAGCCAGAGATCGTTCCGCGTAAACAAGAGAAAAATGAGGTGACAACTCTCAACTTCTTTCCACTTTCAAATAAATTGAAATAAATAAATAATAAATAAAATCAATCAATGTATTTATTAGATGTTTAAAATTGTACATTTAATTTATAAATATATTTGTAAAAAAGATCAATAGTGTTTTGTAATTTAATAAAACAATGACAGAATTTATAAAAGATTTATTATTAAACTTATGCAGTCCCTAAAACTTTCCTTAATATTGATATATGAACTATTCCGTAACTTCAAAAAAAAAAAAAAAAAAAAAAATCCGAACTGATGAATCTTTTCCTAAGTGGTTGCTTTTTGGTACAAAACTGACACAGCCTTTATCATAATGCAGCAGATTCTCCGAAGTGATCCCAGCTGGAAACTTTCAAAGATCATGCCAACAACGTCTGAAAATAGAAAAAAAAAATTTTCTTTAAGAATCGGTACCAGCAGAATCTTCATTTCGCTGATGACGTATGTGCCATTGGTGACCTGGAAGGTACGGAAATGAATAAAAAATTTAGAACCCAATCTTTTAGCAGACTCTCAGCAGTGCCAAGTTTTTAAAGATGTCCCGTGTGAAAAACAACTAGGTACGGAACACCGTTCATTTCGAAACAAAAACTTTGTAGTTTCAGAATTGAATCGTCCAGAAACTTCCAGAAATTGGCAATGAAGCAAACCTTCCGCTTACCTCAAACCAAGAGAATAGGAAATCTTAGGAAAATCTTCCATCTTAATTGTCAAAAATACCCTTCAGTGGTCTGAAACGCCAAAGAGAAAAGTATCTAAAGGAAATAAGATAAAATGCCCTTGGTCATAAGTTCTACAGCGGTGGCAGGAAATTCATGGAAAAAAAAAAAAAAAAAAAAACCAAAAGGAAGGCCGAGGAAGAAAAATTGCGTAGAAAAGCTGAGCGAGAGGCGAAAAAGAAAAAAAAAACAGAAGAAGAAAAAAGAAAATGCGAGAAAAGAAGAAAAATTTGAGAAGAAAAGAAAAGTTAGTACTTCGGAATCCGAAATTAGCAATAGCGACATATCCCTTCATTCAGAATTAGAAACTTTTTGCAGCGACGAAGATTTTGATTTCATCTATGCACCGCAGCCAGAGTCTGTTCAATCATCGAGTAAACCAAAGTCACCTTCCCGGGGATAAAAATTTTTGTTTTTAGTTTCAGCACCAATGACACTGCATCGAAGACAAATAATTTAGCAGCAGATACAATAGGTTCTGCTAATAAGTGCACTTGCGAATTTGATAACAAGGATGAAAATAGTTAACATCAAGAGTTAACTTATGATTCTTTATCAGAAAATGAATTCGATTTATCGTCTGATGAATTTTATAATTTTCACCAAGAGAATGGCAAAGGCGATGCTTTGGGGTCGTACATAAATGACGTAAGCAATTTAGGGGGAGGGGGGTCCAAATCTGACCTCTTACTCCAAAGCTAAGCATAGGCGAAATGGGATAAAGCGTGCAAAAGGGGCCTAACCCATGCTTGCGTAATTTATGCATGACTCCATTGCAGCAGTGTGATAAATTTTATGAACGTTGCCAAGATAATAATGATGCTTCGGAGAATGATGAATCAATAAGTCATGATACCACAGATTTAAATGACAGGTGTGTGTGGTAAAAATTATGTATTATATTATATTGCTAGAGATCAAAATTATGCAGTATATAATATAACGTTTCAGACAAAATAATTTTTTTTTGCAGCAGTTTTTAAACCCGACGAGTGGAGGTCTTGGCTCATATATTACAGCGCGCCTGTTCTGCATGGCATTCTCCCAGATAAATATTTAACGCATTATATGTTGCTGGTTGACTCAATTTACACTCTTTCAAAAGAAAGCATTACTCACGAGGAAATTGATGATGCGAACCGGAATTTACATAAATTCGTACGACAGTATGAAGAATATTACGGAATCTTGAATATGAGGTTTAATGTACATTTTTTAACTCACGTCCCAGAATGTGTAAGCTTGAATGGACCATTATGGGTATGTTCCAATTTTCGTTTTGAAACTAGCAATAGGATTATTCTTAAATTCGTAAATGGCACTGTCGGAATTCTCAATCAAATTGGAACAAAATTTTCAATGGTGAAAACTGGAGAAAATTATTTAGAAAACTTGGAAATTGATGAACAAGTTAGAAACTTTTGCAACAATTCATTAGAAAGAAATAAAAATTTGTATGAGAGCGACAACGTGACGTTGTTAGGTATACCCACACTGAGAGTATTGCCTTTGGAAAAGGTTTCTTTTACTTTATTCATAAGTAATTTTTCCCTAAGTGTTTCATATATTTTATTGAATATTTTATTCAGTACTTTACTTGATAATAGGATATTTAAGTTCTTTCATTTAATTAGAAAGTTACCTCGTTCAAAGGAAACCAAAAATGTGTTAAAAATATTTAATTATATTTAAATTTTCTTGCTGAAACTGATTCTACTTCTTTGTTATGTCATGTGCCCGACCAAACATATATTCATCTCAAGGAAATAACCCTTAATCTCCATGAACACATTTTTCTTATCTATAAAAACATTTGCCAATTAAAGAAACAGATGAATGTATGGTGGTTTACACTCTTCCGCCCTTCCCGAAAGTCTCGGGAGGTATCTCATTCAACTCAACTTACGTTAAAAGAACGACTTCCCATGTGGAAACGTATACTCAAGTACACTAGTAAATTTGGACTAAATTTTACACCATATTATAAAGTATAGTGTACTTTTTTTAATGGTATACTTTGGGTGTGTTATGGTGTAATAAAATTTACACCATATAATTTGGATGCCATAATACACCCAAATTACACCATAAATACCTTATACCATAATACACCGTAAATCGCATTTTAAAAAAACGGGGGCCCAAAAAAATTAAAAAAGTAACCCAATTCTGCCACTAATCGACTTTTGACCTCATATCGCCTAACATTACATCTCACTCTTCCATGCTCATGTCAGAAAAAACACTTCTCATTCTGCCTCCGGTTGGGATCGATCGCGGTCCTTCCGAGTGAAATTCCAACGCTGTACCAACTACACTATAGAAGCTTCTGAGAAATCCAGTCAACAAACTTATACTTAAAGTTCACGTTTTATCCGTTTCACTTTGTATCTTTTTTATTTATTATCCGATGAAAAAAAAATTTGGTACTTAAGAGTTTTCGACTTCGCTGAATTCAAATTCGACATCTGTTTTAATCTAGGGTTTGAGCTTTAGTCTGTAAAGGCTTGAAGAAACCTAAACCATGGTATTTTTAAACTAATTTTTATATCAAAACACGTTAATATTTAAATTTAAATTTAAATATAAAATTCACGCTTAGTAAAATTCGGTTCAAATTTATTTCGGGGCGATATTTCAAAAGCATGGTGTTTTTGATACGTAATTTTTTGTTTTCCGAATTTGTGTTTGTTTTCAAATACAAGACACCGTTTGTACTTTCTCGGCCATTACAAAATTGAAAAAAATCTGAATCTTCTAATCACGAAAGGTTGTCGCGCATTTAAACGGAAGCGATAGCCCATACTCAAGGAAAAAAGTGCGCAGACCTTAATTTTTTTAAAGCTGAATTTTTTGTTCAATATTGCTTTAAACGAAATTAAAGCAGTGATGAGCAAAAAAAAATCAGCTTTAGAATTAATTAAGGTATACGAACCTTTTTCTCCAAACTTTTCAATATTCTCGGCAACATTTAATGGTTAGCCAAATACCGGTACCTAGTTGTATTCCCGGGTTAAGTACTTTCTATTTTTATTTATTTTTAATTTAAAAAAAAAAAAAAAAAAAAAAAAAAGCTTACATAAAAGCCATTTTAGGTTTAATTTAAAGTGTACGCTATTTTGGATTTTTGTCGCTACACCGTGAAATATCGTTTATCACGATATGGTCTTATTAAAGATCCTGTTGTTTTTTACGGCGAGCTTATGGCATCCAAAGGAATTGATTGAAAATTCTTAAGGTGTAAAAAAATAGATATGCCATATTTAATGGTGTACTTTAGTATGTACACAATTCTTATGGTGTAAAAGAATCATTTATGGCATGCTTATTGGTATGCTATGGTCGCTACATGATTCTTATGGTGTAAAATGGCGTAAAACTATCATTTATGGCATACTTATTGGTGTACTTTTTTTTATATCGTACTTCTTTAGAGAGTTATTCGCGAAGGAAGCGCTTCGGACCCTAAAATTAAAACCCAGTACAGGTCCACTTAGTACAGGTAACCTTAGTGCAGGTTTTAATTTTAAGGTCCAATGCACTTCCTTTTGCGAACAACTTTCTAAAAAAGTACGATATGAAAAAAGTACACCATAAAAAAGTTAACAATAAAACTTACGTAAAGTGAAAACTGTGGAGACCAAGGGGACAGGGAACAGATTAATATAATGTAAGCGACACCTACCACTTCTGAATTTCGTGTGAGCAAGGGTCCTGGCTTGAAGACAAAATTTTAGACAACACTACCAACCCCCCTCTCCCTCCAAAAAATAAATCGCGTATTTAATACGATCTTATTTACATCCTACTCAAAAAGGCACGAGTTTTTATTCTATAAATTTTATTTGACAATGTATGGTGTAATTCAGTCTGTTTATAATGTAATTAAGTATCCGAGTGTTTGCAATACTGTACTATAATGTCTGAATAAATAATTATAGCATATTTTTAGCGTACTATGCTGTAACTGAATAACTTTATGGCATAATTTAGAGTGTCTTAGTGTATTTTGGCGTTTCTATTGATTTACACTATAATATGGAGTTATGATAGCATACTTTTAGCGTACTATGCTGTAACTGAATAACTTTATGGCGTAATTTAGAGTTTCTTAGTGTATTTTGGCGTTTCTATTGATTTACACTATAATATGGAGTTATGATAGCATACTTTTAGCGTACTATGCTGTAACTGAATAACTTTATGGCGTAATTTAGAGTTTCTTAGTGTATTTTGGCGTTTCTATTGATTTACACTATAATATGGAGTTATGATAGCATACTACACCATATTACACTCATATTAAAATATATTCATAGTGTTTTACAGCATGCGATTCCACATGGGTTCGAGAAAAAATTTTTTAAAAAAAGGAAGAAAAACCTGAAATTCCTTCAAAAAGTAAAAAAAAAAAAAATGGACGTTAAAGCAATTGTAAGGGAGGAAATAACAACATTTACGAAAGAAAAGAAAAAAGGAAAGTATCTGACCTTATTGTATGATTATTTAGGAACAGTCAGACCTACAAGCGTTGAGTCGGAGCGGGCATTTTCGACAGCGGGACTATTCTGCACCGCATTCGGACGAGATTAGGGGACGAATCCCTTGACGCACTGAGTTTTTTATCTTTTTATTTCAAAAAACAATTCAAAGACTTTACATTTTAAGAGCTTCAGAAATTTTGAATTGTTCCTAACATTCATTCATTGACTTAAAAAGAGCACATAAATTTTAAAAAATAAAAATATTTACCGTCTATGAAATTAAGTAGAATTTAGAAGAGTTAGGTGGAAAAATAAGCCCGGATTCGAAATTAGCTCATGTGAAAACTATGAAATCGAGTTCCATATTGCTTTTTTTATTTTTAAATACCGGTATTGGATGGTAAAACCGGTATAAGAACAAAATTTCTACCGTACTACCGGTATTGAAAAAATCCCACTACCGTGCAATCACTAGTATCTAGATTTTAGTTCAGTTGTTAATTCTCATTTATTCAATACATATCTCTTACAATTTTAAATCGGCATATTTATTTTTTATAAAAAAACCTTCGGGGCACTTAACAAATTGGTGGCAGCGACGGGATACCGTTTAGCCGTTTAGTTAAACTTTTTTTATCGTGCAAATAAAATACGCGAATCAAAAAAAAAAAAAAAAATTAAGAAAGTGAATTGAAGGATCAGCTTATTAACAACTCAAGATTTTCCCACCATATTCATCATTTCAACCGAAAGAAAAAAGTGAAAACTAAATTAATCTTAAATAAATAAATAAATAAATAAATAATAGTAAAGTTTTGAAAAAAAAAAAAAAAATATAATGATAAAAAAGTGAAAAATTTTCATGAAATAAATGTGAAAAGGTGATTGCAAATCTATAAAATAAGCAAAGGTGATTGAAAAAAAAAAAAGAAGTTTATTCAACAATCAATTCAACATTCTACCTCAACGTGCGACACATGTTGTAAAACATCATAATGAAACTGCTCATGGTGTAGCTCTCATTTTAATACTTAAGGCGAACAATAATTTTTATCTTTTAAATTTTCTCCGGTATTTTCGTTTTTGTTAGAACGAAAACGAAAATACCGGAGAAAATTTGGGTGCTACTGCGAAAGTTAAATTAGAAACTTCTGCGACAGTTAAATTAGAAACACTGTCGAAGTTAATCTCACATTTTAATGGCGCTAAGGATAAATAATTCAATTTGTCGATAACTGTGACACAGCCTTAAAATTAGCTAATGATGAGCAAAAACTAATTTTGCTCCAAATTATTAGATTCAACATAACAGAAAATGCTAGGACTTTGATAAGAAATAGAACTTTTGTAGATTGGAGCGCGTTAAGATCTTATCTGATTGAAGCTTACGGTGAAAGGCGTAGTCATGTCCAATGGCAACTGGAGCTTAACTCCTCTAGGCAGTTACGAGACGAAGACAAAATTTTCGTTAGTGCAGTATTACTCGTTACATACAACATGAATATTGATTTCCGAGATCAATTTATTAATAAAAATAAATAAATAATAAAAAAAAAGGATTCCGGTAAGAAAGGATTCCGAATCAAAGATGGATTGATTGGTATTGATCACGAGAAAAGCTACACGAGAAAACACCCCGAAATGTCAGTGGTTCTCACAGCGGGGAAGTTGCAACCACCAAAAAACACATTATTGCTAAATGGAAACTACTTAGGATATTTAAAAATGGACAAGAACTTAAAAGTAGAAGTGGTAAACACCTGCCCCTTTGATGCTGTTGTGCAAATTTTGGGGCGGTGTTTCACCGACTTCGAACATTTACACAAACTCTTCAACGATACAGAAAATCTGACATTGCAGACTGCAAAGTCCTTGAGCGTTGCCGGGGCAGTGGAAGAAACGGAACGCTTAAAGTGCTTAGCTATAAAAAAAAACATTTTCATCAGAGACAAGACGATTAAAATTCAAAGAAAAGGATAAGGTACTTCATGAATCCTATGATTTGTATAAAAATTTGAGTAAAGTAGTGAAAGAGTTATTTAAGGACATGCCAAACTTACAAAAAACATATTCATGTCCCAACCGTTGAAGGACTTTTCCAAGAACCTGTGATACCTTAGAAGTAGATTATAACGTCTTATGTTTTAAAGGGTTAAAAAAATTAGGCGAGGCTATAAGAGCGAAATCGTTTCAAATTTTTCGGTGCCCTTCCTGCAATAGCTACAAGTTAGAATTAATGGTTACACTTAACCAAATATTATTTGTTAACCTTGAACACCTTCAAACGAAGAGCAAAACTATGGCCTCCCTTAGCAAAAAGGTCCGCGACACGTTTAAGTTTGGAGATTTCCCTGTCCAACTTTTTATGGGTGCACAAGAGCACCATCCCAGCACAATCGATAAACGCCAGCACTAACGAAAATATCAGGTAAGTTTTACGGCACTAACTTAGCACTAACGATAGACGCCAGAACTAACGAAAATATTGACTTTGAAATACGGCACTAACCTAGCACTAATGATAGAAGCTTGCACTCACGAAAATATCTACTGTAAAATATGGCATTAACCTAGCACTAACGATAGAAGCCAGCACTAACGAAAATATCGACCTTATCTGACGGCACCAACCTAGCACTAACGATAGGCGAAAGCACTAACGAAAATATCGACTTTAAAATATGGCACCAACCTAGCACTAGCGATAGACGCCAGCACTAACGAAAATTTTGATATTTTTTTATGGCACCAACCCAGCACTAACAATAATCGAGAGCACTAACGAAAATACCGTCATTTTGTCATAGCACTAACGTAGCACTAACCCAAGATCCTGAATTTGGCTGCTCCACTTGGTTAAAAAAAAACGTTGTGGAAAATGACTTTCCCGAGTATTTCAAGTGTTAAGTGCTACATTAGTGCTAAGGAGCACTAATGGGATCGTTTTGGATTTCGTTATTTATATATAAATATGTTATATGTTATAATAGTAATATATGGGTATATGTGGGCGAAACTTACAAATTGATTAAAAGTTGCTTCCCGCAGGAGCACTAACGATATACGGTAGCACTAACGTAGCACTAACGGTTGAGGGTGAAAACGGGGGTGGCGGGATGGGTCGCCCTCCAAAAGACTATCTCCGATAACTTTTTTCCTATCGCAGCACTAACGGTATTTTGTAGCACTAACGTAGCACTAACGATTGAGCATAGTGCCGGCCTGGCACTCTGACATGGTTGTGCCAACTTCACGTACACAAAGATCTCAAAATTATGTAAGGCATGTCAAAGAGTATCAAACTGTCTCTCAAGGTAATAAATTTAAAAATGTCCATCAAAATAATAACAGTAATAATAGTGGCAATCGAAATTTTAATAATAATAATGGCAATTATAATAATTCCCAAGAAAAAGGCAAATTTGAGCAAAAGAGCGATAATCAGCAAAGAAATAACAAATTTTGTCGGTACTGTAAAAGAAATATTTTTGTCAACAGAGTAAGAAAACTCGAGTTTCACTGCGCGCTTTTTAAATCTTTATGAAAAATATGAATTCAACCATATTGCTCTTTCAGGTTCGAACGTCACCGACAAATTTTCTACACTTCGACGACGTTTCTTCCAGTGACGTTGATTTCTGTCGTAATCCGACGAAATCGCAGCCGCAAACTAAGGTTGATGACCAGAAAAAAATTATTAAGTCTCAAGAAACAGAGATAAGAAGGTTGCGAGCGGAGAAGAGGATATATGAAGGTAATTTTTAAAAATTGGTGACATGTCAGATTGAAAAAAATTAAAAATTTCGCATTTTCTGTCTATTTCAGTCTTGCACGTAGACAAACTGGAAAAGGTAATGGAGTATTTTGAAAATTTGATGAAAAATTGGACATTAAAATCGACGCCGTCAAGTTCATCAGGAGCAGCAGCCGCCAGAGAGACAACTCAAAAAACCGGAAAAAAAAGAATGACGGATTTGAAAATATTAAAAATCATGGATGACTTGGACAAAGAAAAAGACGAGAATATTGTAAGTATTTGAAATTGATAGTCAAAGGTTCTCTTTTATATTTCTTTGGAAATTTTCTTTACAACATCCACAGTCTTTAAAATGGTAGTTATTTGCCACATTCGAAGATTAAAAAAACAAAAAAAAAAATACTTAGGCCCTTCTATTTATTTTTTAATTATTGAAAAGCATTTTAAAAATAAAGTCAGGTAATATTCATAATGCTGATGGTGTATCCACAGGTGAAAATGAAGGACAAATTTACTCAACAGCAATCGTTGCTTATTAACTCCACGAAACCGACACTAATGGTGTCGTTTGAAAAATTTGTATGGGGTAGAGTTGTATAAGTTCTCCGTGACTGGGGAGGGAGAAGGAGGGGATAGGGAGCAGGTCTCTATACCTGTTCACGGATAAAACACTATTAGTAATTATTACTCATATTAAGGGTAGATGTATAATTACTAATAGGTTAGGGTTAATTTTTATATATATTACCATAATCAATTATATTTTAATTTTTATATATTTTACCATAATCAATATTATTATGGTAAAAATTACTAATAATATGTATAAAAATTAACCCTAACCTATTAGTAATTATACATCTACCCTTAATATGAGTAATAATTAACCGTGCGTTTCGGACTGCTTTGGGCTTCTACTGCTTTCGCCTTCGAGCACTGAAACGGTATGATAGCGCATCTGACTCACGGCACAAAATTCCCCGGGTTAGAAATTGTGAAAAACATTAAACTTGTTCGGGGTGTGGAACATTTAAAAAACGTTTTACGCGATGAAAAAGAAAATAAAACGCGTTTAAATAAAAATGTTCCTGTAGGGAGATCATTAGAAATCGGCTTGTACGAACAAGATAAAAATTGGCTTATTTTTGCTGGTATACCTATCGAGAACATGACCATTTTTGAGCGGGCTAAAGTGAAAGGTGAAATCTTTACGTCCGACATATATAAAAAAGACATTACGACGAATAGTTACACTGTAGGAGTCACAGCTGGCAATGTAAAATCGTATAGGAAAATTGTTTTTTTTTTTTTTTTTTTCAGGTAATAAATGATAACAAATTGAATTCGGTCTTAACGCTTAAATTGTAACGCTCTTGAAAGTGAGCTCTTATTTCGTTTTGATTGAGCCCCTGATGAAATAAATCTTGAATAATAGTGTCTTCCTCCATTGCTTTTATTTTTCTTTAATTAAGTTTTTGTTGCTAAATATTCGATTTTAGAGTGACGTCAGTGTCGTCTGCTGTGGCAATAATGACGTTTAAATCTTTCATGTTAAACTTATGTAAAAATTGTGATCAATATGCACCAATCAGAATAGAGTTGAGATTGGATGTTAACTGAACGCGCATTTCCGATTTAGTCCAACCGATTTAGTTGTCGTTTGTACTTTCGATAGTTACGTTCATTACTTATGGATGTATGATTGAGTGAATCTAAATTTAGTAACGGTGAATATATTTGCTGCTAAATTATCTTTTATTTATAATAGATTAAAATTTAATAAAAAATTAACCTAATTAGATACATGATGAAATTAGATAGACAGATTAAAAATAAATTAATTTAGATGACTTACATACATGACGAATTTGTTGCGGCCGTTATTAATTAAAATTAGTATTGGTGGCCAATATTAATTTGTTTTACGTTCTAGATGCAGCGTCTTGTAAACGATAGAGAACACGTCAGAGTCAGAAGCAATAGAATGCCTCATCGTAAGTATTTCAAATTTTAATTCTTGTAATTGTTCTTCTGGTCATGGCTTGTCAGCTCAATTTTTATTTTGCAAGCAGATTACATTCCGCATAAAGGTTTAAGGCAATCTTTTCCACTCTTTAACTAATAGAAAGGCAACAAGGGCACTTATTTTATCATTTACAATCTCAATCTTCTGAAATTTTAAAAACTCAATATCCGATATTGCTTGTTATATATCCTTAGTTCAAGTTTGATGTAAGATAAATTGTATTAGTTTTCAACTTATCGTTTGTCTGTGATATGAAAACAGTGAGATTAGAAATAGGTTTCATAAGCAAAAAAGATTGGTTAAGATGAATTGCTAGTGAAGAATTGGAGAACATAGAGATCAAACACATTGGAAATCATGAAAATGATATGTTGAACCTCCCATTCTCTTGATGGGATATTGAATGGTTGAAACTGAACTTTATAAATCATGAAAATTAAAATCAGTTACATTTGACAACTGGTTCAGATAATCCAATTCAAAACGATTAAACTCTTAACACAAATTGCTTGTTTTAATAAGTCTGGTTAAGGCTTTTGAAACCGCTACCCTGGTTGGTGTAGATTTTTGCATGAGAATCTGCCAATGGTTTTTGTTTTCTTTTTTAAATGGTTAACTGTAATGGAGGTTTTAATGCTAAACTTTTAATGGGGCACTCAATTGTAAAATTGAAAAAAAATTTTATTGACTGACATGTGCAAGGATATGCAATGATGCTTTGTAGAAGGCAGTGTTGTCTCCAGAAATTCATGTGTCTAAAAATTATTATAATTTTAAACCTCCTACAAAATGTTATTCACTTCTGCATCCAGGAGTGAATCTGTTTCACAGAACTGTTTGTAACATGGGTTATACCTTTTGCTGAATTTTTAACTGACTCCGATAAGGGCACAAAATTAAAAATTTGTGCTCCAGTCATTCTTAAAATCTGTAGTGCAACAGGAAATCATGTTGTGATTTGGCTGTCAAAATAGGCTAACAGAAATATTTTCTGATCTTTCCAACTCAATTTTTCCTTACCCACACAACACAGGTTGGTTGAATAACGGTAGTGGCAACGTTTTACCGCAACGTAGAATAACCGTCATGAATGTTCGTTGTTTTTACGTATAAGATGTCCGCCCTAAATGACGGTCCCGCTGACGTTTAAAATGACGTTATTTCAACCATCGGCAAAACGTTTTGTCAACGATGGAAATAACTTTATTTATGCCCTAGTAGCACAGGGACGTCCATAGGATATTTTATTCGAATATATTGATATCCGGTAAATATCCATTCGGGCTCCGTTTTCCGGTTTCCATAATTTTCCATTTCCAGAATGTTTCGATATTTTCCAATACTCGTAGAACATTCTTGAGATATATTCAAAAATGCCCCTGTTAATAATAATAATAACCAAAAAAAAAAAAAAAATTAGGGATTTGTTTTTTATTATTTTCGAAGCTCATTATATTTGTAGTTGTTGTTGAATAACGAAGCATGTCCATCTTGAACGACAAATGACCCTGAAAAAATCCCTACACCTTGAAAAAATCATAACACCTAGCAAGATTCGAACCTAAGACCTCTCACACCTAAACCAATCAACCCTGCGACCTTACAAACTAAACCACACAAAACAAGTAAGAAACTAACCAATATTAAGGTTTATTGTATTGAAAAGCCTGAGAAAAAAAAAAGATCAAATCTGACACGTGACACCATTACTACCTGCTGCAAGATAATGGCGACTACCCTTTGTTATAATACAAAAATAATGTTGCTATGTAATGTAAATGACCTCGGTCATTGGCCCTAGGGCTGCCGCCATAAAAACCCATGCTAAAAAACTTTTTTTTTTTTTTTTGTTTGTTTTAATTTACAATGTTTGAAAAACAAAAACGGCAGAAGCAAAATGAAAAATATTTAAACTTTTTCCCACCGTCAAGCGTATCTAAACTGTTATAGGTTCTACGACGGCGAAAATTAGCATGCATTCGTTATAAATATGCGTCCCCTGCAAAAACATAGGTATGCAATTATTTAACATCGGGAAATAAAATAGAGCTCCATATTTAGGCTTTAAATTTGTAAGATACTCGAAAGAAAATTACGTCTATTAGACGTGAATAACACGTCTGGTAGACGTCAATATCACGTCTGATTGACGTGAATACCACGTCTGTTTCATAGCTTTTGACTCTATCCTACACTCCCTGAAATGATGTGGTGGTATACCATCTTAGTCGCTGAGATTGAGAAATTCTGCTGAAAGTCAGGCGGTTGCTTTTTGGTTAGCAACGAACGTGTTGTTTTCTATTGCATTAGAATACTAAAAAGAAAGACGTTTACTTCCGTCAAAGGCTACCTAGGGTTGCCCTATTTATATTGGCTTTTAACCTACACGGCGGAACAATTTTTATGGCGGTGTTTCCTATGTTTACCTTAATAAAATCACACCACAAAAATTGTTCCACCGTGTATATCACCCGTCGTCATATAACGTAGCCATAACGGTAAATTAACGTTTTGAAATGACCGGGTTGCTTTTGGGTCTGTTACCGACGTTGTTTTCTAGTATTATCCACATAGTTGAAAAAACGTTATCGATTCAACCTAGTTGATTTTTGGTTGGTAACGTCGGTCGTCACCAAACGACGTTGCCACTACCGTTATTCAACCAACCTGTGTTGTGTGGGTATACATGAACACCAGCTCAGGATTTCAACGGCAGTGAAATAATGGAACTTGTTAATAGTTCTACTGTGCAATTTCTTTCAATGCTAATTGAAATGCTGAAATTTGCTTCATAAAAAAATTGTGAGTGTTGTAAAGAATTTTTTGAGATCATTCAAGTTAATTTTCCAGATTTATCAAGTAAGAACTTTTTACGATTTTAGTACAAGTTTCTTGTATATTGTCTGGAAAGAGGTGATTTCTTATGCCACTCTCAGACTCATAGTAGTCTTTTATCATTGAATCATTTTTTTAAACATTTCATTATACTAAACGTTTTTAATAGAATAGGACTATTTTTTTTTTTGTTTTAATAAAAAATAACAAGAATGAGTGACATAAGGAATGTCGAATTAGATCGGGCCTATTTGGAAGGTTTCGGCGATTGTGCGCATCAAGTGTATAATATCTGGAGAATAAAAGAAATAGAATTTCATGATCGGGTAGTGAGCACATTATCGCGTCAGCAATACGAGATGTATTTGGTAAGGCAAAACGCTCCGGTGTTTTGGCGAAATGAAATGTTGCAGCCGGAACGGGAATAACTGCAGCAAAATTTTCAGATGCAATCAAACTTACAAGAAGATCCGCAGGACTTACGGTCTTCAAATCGTCGTCAGCAAGATGAGCAAAATGAAAGAATAGAAGAAAAAAGAGAACAGGAACGCCAAATAGAAGAAAGAGTATGTAACGTAGTGGATTCTTCGGCTTCAACGGGAGTGTTCTCGGAGGAGGAGAACGAAAGCGAGGATTAAAGTTTAAAAAAAAAAAATAGAAAAAAGTTAGTAGTGAAAAAAAAAATTTGATTAAAAAATTTAGTGAAAAAAAAAAATTTACGGGTTTTCTTTTCGAGGCCTTTTTTTTTCTCTCGTTATTTTACGGTATTTTAATAAAAGGTTTTGTTTACATTGCAAATTAGTAAAAGGAAAAAAATGTTTTCTTTCTTTATAAATAAAATCTTAAAAACTTGAGTGATAACTAGGTTTAGTTAAACAATTTTTCTTTTTTAAATTTTTTTTGTTTGTTTTGTTAAGTCCGCGCCTTCACCTACAGACACCGAGTTAACTCCGCGTCTTCCTCCCTTACTTTTTGTTTTCTTCCTTCTTTGAAATGATACCCTTTTTTCTAAATAATGAAACAATTCCTATTCCGTCTTCCCGAGTTTCATATCCTATACTCTTATCTCCTAATTATCATTCATCCATTTCCACATCCCTGATAGCCTCAAGTTCGAAGTCTTCTTCGCCTGTCAGTCTTATCGACAGAAGGCGATTAACTTCGAATGTGATGGCCTCCTCCAAAATCCTCGACAGGACCAACTCATTGTTCCCATTGGTGCCCTTCTGGGTTTACCCACCAAATGAGGGGAAACAATGAGCTTGGCGTCTGTCTCTCCAAAAATCCTAGATCAGATTCACTCGGGTTCTCGGTTCAATAACATTAACTCTTAAATCTCAAAAATCATAAAATAAAATTTCCTTATTTTTTTTTTCTGTTGTAAAGAAATCTCAAATCGATATATTTTTTATATATTTTATGTAACAAAATTTTAATCATTTAATCAATAATTATCCTTTTATATTTTTCGAGTATAGTATATTATTTTATATTTTGTCGAATAAGTTAATTTCATATAGTCGGTAATCTCATATAGTGCGAAAAATCAAATAGATAAAAAAAAAGGTAAATAAATAATAAAACGTGCAAGTGCGAGGAAATTAAATGGATTAAACGCGCAAGTGCGAGAAAATTAAATGGATTAAACGTGCAAGTGCGAGAAAATTAAATGGACTAAACGTGCAAGTGCGAAAATCAAAAGAAAAATTTGATTAAGATAAAACGCGCAAGTGCGGAGAAAATAAAATCCGAATAAAAAAAAAGAACTAAAGCGTTTTAAGAACACTAAAAAAAAAGAAGATAATTGTAGAAGACTTTCTTTTTTTTTCTTCCCTTTTATTTCGTTAAATATATGTAAATTTTGTACATAGAAAAAAAAGGGTTTTTCTTTCACTAAATTTCATCTACACAATGTCCGACACTATGAGCCGGACATAACAGTTTTTTAGAAAAAAAAATTAATTAAATTAAGTGAAAAAAAAAAAAACATTTCTGACGTTGGAAACAAAAAAAAAAAAAAGAAATTTTGGTTTTGAGAAAGCTATATATTTTGATTTGGAAAAGATTTTCTCAAAACCGAAATTTCTTTTTTTTTTTATCTGACATCTTTTTTTTTTTTTCAAAAAAAAAAAAAAAAAAAAAAAAAAAAAAAATCCTTTAATTAATTTTTAAAAAAATTCCTTTGAAAACAAACTACTAGTACAACATGTGATTGAATAGATCTTGATAATTTTTACCGCTAAACCAAAACTAGCGTCATCATCCTGGAGTCGAATACAAGTCAGTAGTGTTTAGACCCTCGCAAAGCAGACATCGTTTTTTTTGAAAATATCGTGGAATTATACGTGATAAAAAACAAGTAGTACAGTGCGCGTCATATAACTTGGCCGGTCGCTAATGACGGTAAAAAAGTTTTTTTGGGTGGAATCACAAATCTTTACTTGAGCGTTTGCTTGCATTAGAAAAATAGCTGTATTTAAAAAACCCACCCTTAACAGAAACCTGAAACTTTGTCGTACCTACTATGGAACCTTTAAAAGTCGTATCTCCCTGGGTTTAACTTAATGGTCAGTCCATTTTTAACCTTTTTAAACGATTACAAGTCTTTCAGCAAGAACCGTTTAAATGCCCATTATTTTTCGTTAACATATATACTTTTGACCCAAAACCATTTTCAGGTTTCTCAAGTCTGACCAGGAAGTGCAATTTCTCACATTCATCATGTTTATGTCTGAAAATGTTATTCCGATCCGTTAAAATTAAGGGTAGTTTTCGCTCAGAAGAGTAACAAAAATGCAGTAACTAGGGGATGACCGTAATTAGCGACCGGCCAAGTTATATGGCGCGCACTGTAACAGGTCAGTTCCGAATAAGAAAAATTCTGTTTCCCGCCATAATTTTCCAAAATGTTAAAAAACAAAATGGAACGATCAGGCATCGAACCAATTTCGACCAGAAAAATTAGCGACTTTAGGGACCAAAAATGGTTTAAATAGTGACTTTCAGGGACCTGACGGAAGGACTTTAGTGACTTTCAGGGACCTGACGGAAGGAATTTAGTAACTTAAAATAAGTATATCCAACATTTTTTTAACGTATTAGACGTGAGTAATTACATCCCTTATTATTTTTATCAATTTTTCCTAAAATTTTTAGCCTAACCATTTTTTTCCTAATTTTCAATTTTCATAAAATTTTTTAATCCTCAAATAAAATTTCTGACGCCAACTTCAAACACGGGAAAATGCGAATTAACAATGCGATGTTAATGAGCGAATCAATTTTATTTATATGAATGCTATTCAGATAAAAAAAAAATTTAGGAAAATTTCTGTTATTTTCATGAGCTTTGCCACAATGCCCCAAAACCATCAACTGTAGAAACAGCGATTTTTTTCCCCTGGTTTTTTCAGATTCATTGATTTGAGGCAAAACTTTTATTTCTTCTCTTATATTCTGCTTGTAGCTGGCACAGGCGCATTTTACTCTCATTCCAAGCTCTTAATACCCAGTTCTTCAGATAAATAAAAAATGTAGGTAGGGAAAATCCCTGTTATTTTCATGAGCCTCTAGAAGTTTGCAGTACTTGATACCCAGACGGCAAGGGTCGAGTATTCTCCCAAATTTTCACGCGTAACTTTGGCGTAATATCTACGTGTATTCCACGAGTACTTTAAGACAACTTACACGACTTTTACACCACGTTTACACCAAAATTTTTATAGGTGTCATAATTTTAAAAAGAAATTATATTTTTTTAGAAAAAAAAAACCCCTGATTTGTAATCCTTGAGACTATTTCATGTTAATTGCTGACAATTTTTCAAGGAAAAAAAAATCTGCAAGCTTTCGAAAATTTTCAAAAATTTTAAAAATGACCGATTTTATGCTTCAAAATACGTTTGAAAGATACTTATTTTTCTAATTATGCCAATAATATATTTTTAAAGCCCTAAATTCAGTTGAAAAGACTAACGTTTATATTTTTTGGTGGAATAAATCTTCAAATACTCGTGGAAATTACTCGTGTTTTCCACCAGATTCACCACTTTTATTACACGCGGATTCTACGTATACTTTCTGTCTGGGTATTTACCTTCATTATTTCACTGACGTTCTATATCCGTCAGGGAATGCTAATTCTTCTGGTTGTTCCTCACTAATGATAAGCAAAGAGATGTTATGATTTTTAACTGTCAGTAGACCCGTACAATGTTTCGATGGAAGCAGATAAGACTTCTTGTCATCTCAATGCTGAGCATCAGCGATAACTTTTTTTTCTATTTTTATTGAAAGAAATTGAAATAAAATGAATAAACAAGAAAATTCCTTGAAGAGAAACAGTCCTGTCTGTTTAGTTCATTATAATTACTAATAAAACAGATGTCACATTTAAGCGTAGATTCATTGATTTCGAACTTTAAAGGCTGGAGGGAAGTTGTTAGGTACTTACGTGAGAATAAAAAGTTGCAATCCACATAACTTTATTAGGACCATCTTAACCTTTCTTATTTTATTTACCGTATTTGTCTATCTACTGATTTCAGAGTACACTTTACAAAAAATGAGTAAGTTTTTATCAATCGCAATAATATGGGGACTATTTAGAATTGTCGAAGAGGCGGCAAAGAAACCATATTATAGAAACAGACTTGCGAACTGGAATAAAGTGTGTCAGGACACGTGATGAATAAGTCTTAGATTTGGGATGTAATAAAAGAATTCAAAGAAGGTTACTTCCCAAATCTTTTTTTTTAATTTTTGACTGCTTCTATTCGAAGATAAACACATATATGCATGGGTATATTCAGGATATATCTTTCGCGATCAACTCTTTAGTATCCGTCATATTCGGATATATTTCATCGGGTTTATTTTTTCCGTGGGGGTATAAATATCTTTTTTCGCATAAATAACTCATACCGTGCCTCTTGTCTGTTTTGAAATTCCCGTTTTTTATTCTTCTAATATTCACTTATTCTACTTTTGTTTATAGAAAAAAATCGATCATGCAAACCAATCACACTTTTTGTTATCGATTTTGATTTTTACTACTTGCTGGTTTTGCATTATCGTTTTTTCTTTTGTGATAATTTATTGTGCTACTTGAATCTCTTGTAAACCGTTGTAAAAAAAAAATGAAGTTTTTAAAAATCTTTTTGTTCTTTTTAGAACTTTTACTTATTTTTAATCTTGTCCATTCTAGAGGTCAGTATAATGTTATAGGCCTAATCGTTAATTTTTTGGGTGATTATCAAGAAAGTTGTGTCTATTGATTTTCAAAAAAATAAATAAAACGGAAATCTGTACCTCAAAGCCAAAAAAATGTCGAATTAGTGCCATCTGGTCGTGATATAACTGCGTGAGCGGTTATAGGTGCGTGCGAGGGTTTTCTCTTAGCAATAGATCGGCCATTTCGAGTTGTATGATAAACCAAAATATATTTTCCTTACCTTTAGTATAAACGATCTTTTGGCTGGGGTCTTCTCTGGCTCGGGATTCGCTTCTCAGGGCCCCTTTTCGGTTTTTCGCTTTTGAACCTCACTCTTTCGCGACTTGTATACGACTCTTCGACTTTTAGGCCGAAACTTAAGTTCTTTCCGCGGTAGTCACAGGCTTAGGCTATGCATTCCTGAGCCTGTACTACTTTTCGTATTCGCGAAGACCGCTAGGACTCCGATGAGTCATAGCAGTCGTTGTTTTTACCGAAAATAAGTGAATAGCGGCCATTTTGAAGCTTTCATATTCAACGTTTTTGCTTTACGGTACAGAATTTGAAAATTCAAATTTTTAAAATTTTTTAGAATTTTCATGTTTTTTTGCTGACGTTTAAAATTACAAATTTTTTGATATATTTAGTCTTTTTGTGGAAATTGCAAAAATTACATCCGAGATCTTTTTTTTTTTTTTTTTTTTTTTTTTTTTTTTTTTCGTATATCTATTTACAGCTATGAAAAGTACTTCGGAAGCGAATGCGAAAGAGGATGCTAATGCAAATTTTAATGCAGATGACGAATTTCAAATTGAAGAAAGACAAGAAAGACAAGTACTTGTTGCTCTTGGAGTTTTAATTGCTATCTTACTCGGCTAACCGGACAATCCATTATTGTAGCACTACTGAATTAAGCATTGGAACTTTTCAAACACTTGACCAATAAATTGCAAATTTAAAAAATCTAAATTCACGTTTTTCGCCTTTCCTTAATTGCCATGAATCCACTATTCCACTGCTAATTTTCTCGTTGCCATGGTGGAACTTGACAATGCCATGTTGTACCTTGGCAATGCCAGCGCGGAATAGAAATTGTGGTATTAGAATGATATGTGTATACAGTAAAATAGAACGGAACGAAACGAAACGGAACGAGCAAAACAAATTTTGAAGTTTAGTTTTCGGCCTAGCATTTTTTACGAAAGAGATTTTTCTTTATAAAATTTTAGGCGCAAAAAAAAAAAATTAATTGCAACTCTCACGTTTAATCGAAATATTTAGCGAAATTATTTAACGTTTTATTTTTCAAAAACAGTTGAGCTATTCAAAAAGTAATTTACTACGGTAAATAGTCATGAACCTGTTTAATTTTTCTTTAAAAAAAAAAATTACGGCATCTAAGTAAACAATCCGACACTGATCGTAATCGAGTTAAGTCATCAGGTTTCACAATCCTATTTTTATAAAAATTGATCCTATTCCTGGCGTACTAATCGTTTTTTTTTTTGAACAAGTTTCCGTTAGCATTATTCTCATTCCAAAACTGACTGCGCGCGCAGCTAAAGCCCTTCAAACACATTAAAAACATGCCCAAACAAACCAAAATTAAATTTTAAAACCAAAAATTGTTTTAAATTTGAAAGTTCAAATTTTGAAAATGCAAATTTCAAAATTTTTAAAGTACAAATTTTGATTCGCAATTTTGAAGAAAAAAAATTTGAACTTGTGGAAAATTAAAATTTTTGTAACCAGTGGGTAAAAAGGGTCCTGACGTCCCATTTAAATTTTAATTCGTAATTTCAAAAATCCAAATTTTGAAATTAAAAAAATTAAATTTTTAATAAATAAAAAGCATAATTTTTCAAGTACAAATTTTGATCTGAAATTTTAATATCCAAATTTTTAAATGTGAAATTTTAATTCACTGTATAATTTTGAAATTGTGAAATTTGAAAATTCTTTAATTTTTGAAAAATTATTGGGGTCTTGAATTGGCAGTTTTATTGAAATTCAGAAATTAAAGTTACACAAAATAGAACAAATCTTCGATAAAGCTCAAATTAATTTGAATACGAATTCAAACTCTCAAAGAAATCGAAAAAGAACAAGGATAGGGAAATGGTTTCAGTTAAGTATGTTGTTTATTTTTAGTAAAAAGTTTGTTTACTGACTTATATAACGTATATAAAAAACCATGCTTAACTGAAACCTATTTCAGGGTTTGGAGTCGTCTGTAAATTACTTAAGCGTTTTTTGGGCAATTTTTGTCATTTGCCAATTGACAAATGACAATAAACAGGGGGTCTATTCGTATTCTACGGCCTCAAAAACTTAAGTCCTAAGTGTTTCCGTTTACGTCAGTACTGCCAGAAGGGCGGAGATAGCAATTTGATGCTCTGACTACAATAGATTGTACACCAACTACATACTATCATATTTCTTAGCTGCACTCAAAAAACCCATCAGGTACGATTTTGCTGACCATCATTTTTGAAGTTCCATTTGGCCTCTAAACACTTAATAAAGTCCGTTTTTAGTGACATTTTAGAAAAATAATAGTCACGTAAACGAAATTTTTAGGTTTTTTTAAATTTATAATTAGCACGAAAATAAATTTTTTTGATCTCTGAAAATCTTTTTTTTTTTTTTTGCTCTAGAATGTTGTCACTTTCGCTGGATTCGGTTAAATTTATCCCGGTAGATTTTGGCTGAAATATATGTTAAGGCGGCGCAGGAGTGATTCATTTTTTTGAACATCCTATACTTCGAAATATGCAAATATTATCCTTTTGGTGCTAGATATCAAAATTCCGCTTCCGAGCAACAATATATATCAATATAAGGCACCTTCAGGAAAAATTCCATACCTGACCGTACAGTACATTTTTGGGAAACCTTAATCTACTATAAATTCCCGGGAATTTATCCTAAATCAAAGTTTCCCGAAAAAGTACTGAATGGTCAGGTATAGAATTTTTCCTGAAGGTGCATAAGATTGATAAAAATTGTTGCTCGGAAACGGAATTTTGATATCTGGCTCCAAAACAATAATATTAGCGTTTTTCGAAGTATAGGGTGTTCAAAATAATGAATCACTCCTGCGTCACCTTAAGGAAAATAGGGTATAATGTTCCAAAAGAGTTGCAGTTAACCGACCAGGTGGTCGTGAAAAAAAAGTAGAGAAACGAATTAAAGAAAGGTGTTTTCGTCAGGTTCTTGTCAACCCCTTTAACCCCCCTACTTCTTTGATTCTTTTAATTAAGTAATAATGACGTCGTTCGTCTTGTTTCCAATACAAAAACCTTTCAGTTTACTCCAGAGTTGCGAAACAGGAAACCAACCGGTTTCCTATGTTTAGCTTATGGCTCTGGTTCGGGTACTGGTACTGGTCCTCATAAGCTAAGCATAGTAGCTGAAAACTGTTTCGCAACACTGATTTACTCTTCACGACAGCCAATTTTCTTCAACATTTTACTATTTTTTTCCCTCATAAGCAGAGCATGAAATCCATCGATCAATCTGGAAAATAGAGGCTATCCCATGTAAATAACGTTACTCAATCGAAGTATGTTCTTGTAAATTTTCGGAAGGTTTCGAAATAACAAGACATCTAATTTTTTTCTTTTGGAGAGAAAGGTAGAGAGAGATGGAAAGTTTTAAATAAAAAATTCTGGCGTTACAGGAGGCATAATGGTGTAATGAGCTTTACATAACATCTTTACTCTTTCCTCAAAATTAAAATCCTATTAATTTGAACTAAATATTTTGAGTGGTGTACACAATCTTAACCACATGCTATTTACATTCGAGAAATTGAGGACTGCTTCCGCCAGCCTTTAACCTATTGACTAGCTAATTAAAATGAATATTTATCCTAATTTTTTAAATCCCTAAAGGGGTTTTAGGAAATTTTATTTTCTTTTTAGGAAATTATTTTAGGGATTTTAAGAAATTTTATTTCAGGAATTAAAAAATTTTAGGAAAATTAAAAATTAGAAAAAAAAAATAGTTAGGAAAACAATTTTAGGACCTAAAATTATTAGAAAAAATGGATTAGGAATTTATTTTTTTTTTTTTTTAAAGAAAAAACGTAGGGAATCTTTCAAATTTACATAAAATTATTTTGAAAGATGGCGTTTTAGTGAAAAACCTTCCCTTGAGCAACTTCGAATGTTGAGTAGAAATTTTTTAATAAAGGAAATTTTTTAAAATCCACCAATTTGTCAAAAAAGTGACTTTTAGTGACTTTACTTTAAAAAAGTGACTTTTAGTGACCTTTCACAAAAAAAGTGACTTTTAGGGGAAAAAAGTGACTAGTTCGATGCCTGAACGATTCTAATGCAACGTGAACAGTTCCATTTTGGAAAAAAAAAAGCTAGCGCCACCTAGTATCCATTTTGAAAGTCAGATGCGAGCGCCACCTGACAGACATTTTGGAAACTAGGATGCGACACTAGCGACACCTAGCGGCGGGAATCGGAATTAATTTGGAACCGGTCTGTCTACACTACTAACAGTCGTTTATACATAGCTTTGAACGGCCCAGGAACCGCACACTTTGATCCTCGGCCAGCCGTTGCTAAATATTTACAGAAGAAAGGTCGAAGAAATCGGAGTGTAGATGAAGCATTATACAAAAGTCGAGCTTAAATCGAGCAGAGCAGAGCCGTATTTCACGTCAGGGCATCAGGGAGGAGCAGGCAATGCTCAACAAACTCCTATTTTTCCTACGTCGATTTCATCGGAAGTGTGTCAGGCATTCCGGACGATAACTCCAGTTGTTACGGGATCTCCCCGCCCTAGGCAAATCCCTCTCTCTTCCACATTTAAGAGAGAGGTATTTTGGGTGTGCCCTGAAATTGTCGAGGCATTGTCTTTTGCCAATAAGTTGGCCGCCCAAAACTCGCGCAAGGGAGAAATTGTCGAACGTTTTTCCAAAACGATGACCGAAGCGAGCATCCGGAGGAATATATCTTCCGCCTTTCAGGGAATAGCGCAACATCACTTTTAAATTGTCATCCCATAAGGATTGCATTTAGTGGCTCCTGAGAACCACGAAATTAACGGGGACACATTGTGCTATTTAACTGGCAAACGTCCTGACAAATCTATTTAAGTAAGGGCCGAAGGGGGGTTTTCCTTCACCCGCCCTTTCGAGGAATATGAGGACAGCGGCAGAGAAAACCGTAACGATGATCCGCAGTTTTCTGACAGCGACGACGATGACATTCCCCTAGCCTTGCAGCTCAGCCTCCACCAGTGTTAGAGTGCTATGTTGAAAATCCCCTAAATTGAGGCCCCAGGAGATAGAGGCATGAAAGGTCTCAATACGGTCCTGAAGATATATATATGTGTACGTCCACATGAAAACCTTTCAACTGGCAGAACGTCATTTGGAATGTTTTGATTTTAGCGCAAAAGAAAGCAAAACAAAACAAAAAAAAAATCAAAACATTCCAAATGACGTTCTGCCAGTTGGGAGGTTTTCATATGGACGTACACATATATATCAGTCGCTGTTGTGGAGGATGGGAAACTTTGGCCATCATAATATGGACTACTCCCATTCCCCCCCGCCACTGTTTAATTCCGATAGTTTGAATGAAAGACTGCTGAGATTGTGATACTGAATTGTATGAGTGGATGAGTCACATATTGTCAAACCAGATATTAAGAAATACATATATTAATCGCTTTTTAGTTAGCTCAACTGGAACTTCTTCGACTTTTCTTTTCTCTGTCCTATAATCTAATAACCAGGACTCTCCCTCAAATCTCCACTTCCAGCCTCCACCAGCCCTCCACCTCCGGCTTTCACCGGGCAGAGAGTTTTACGGTGAGAGCATTTAAGATACAGCATTGCAGAAACCTTGGAAAGACTGCAAGGCCGGATCGACATGGAATACACCAATTACGTAAATATCGATCGGAAGGATATTTTCCAAGATTGGGCTTCAGCTGTAAATTCAGAAGGATTCAAAGATTTGGCCAAAACGACTTTGAAGTTTTTTAAAGATGGTGCCGAAGATGGAGGAGTTAGACGGGAATTTGAACGGAGGCCCACGAACGGATGGAAAAAAAGATGCGATGTTCAGCGGACTTGAAAAAAAAAAAAACACTCGTATACAGTTGGAATCATCTAATCAATAGGAGGTACTACCTTGCAGGTAAAACCGTGGCGCTTTCCCTTGTTCATGCTGGCACAGGGCCAGGGATTTTCGAGCAGGAGTTTCACGACCTCCTGACGACGGATGAATCCAGCTGGAACGAGATGGATTTGTCAGGCGCCGTGTGTAAGCTCAAAAAAAAAAAAAAAAAAAAATTTTCGGACCACGACGCCGAAAATTTTCATTGTTCACATGTTGTGAATTTTAGCATGCTGGACTTACTTCATAGAGCAAAAAGTATTGGCCTACAGAGCACGATTACCCAAAATTTGAAATATTCATTCATGTTTGCAAAATCTTATAGGGCTTCAAAAAAAGAAGTTATTAATTTAAAATATCCTCGAAATTATAAGGATATGCCGACTGATATCGAAATTAAAGAGATTATAAATACAGCAAAAAATGAAGCTTTAAAAATGACTAAAGATCTTGGCATGAGTGTAGCCTTTTCAGATGATTCCAAGTATAATGCTAGAAAAGGTTTGACAGGAATTGTTCAGGAATCTGATGACGAAGAAGGCAACGATGAGGAAAATAAGGATGGAAGCGATGAGAACGATGAGGAAGAGGAAACGGATGAAAGCAGCGAAGACGAAGATGATATGGTCTCCATTTCCCATGATACTATGGAAGAAGAAAATTTAGGGGGAAACAACTTGACTGAGGAAGCTTCGACTTTTAGTGAGGAATTTTTAGAAATTTCTGAAGCCGAAAAGCCTGAATTATTTGCTGAGATGACAATAGAAAACGGACAAAAAGTCAAGGTAAAAAAATTAACTCTTTGTTGTCTTCTTAGTTCAGGGAAAAATTCTTTAAGTAGCGACCGCCTGCATAGAGTAAAAGCACCAACTCCCTTATCTGTTGAAAAAAAAAAAATACTCCACAAACTGGAAAAAAGGAATTTTTAGAAGTGAGACACCGGGCCTTTTTCTAAGGTGTTGAAAGCGAAATCGTTCTTGGAAAAATCTTGTCTTTTTCTTATCTTTCGGGAAATACAATTAAGGCGAGACGTTTCTCCTCTCTAAAGGCGCCGACGAAAGCACCAAGAGAAAATGCAAAACGACTTGAATGCCTCGCAAAAAAAAAAAAAAAAAAAAAACAGAAGAAGAAAAAAGAAAATGCGGAAAAAAAAAAAGAATTCGAAAAGAAAAAAAAAATGTCAGTACTTTGGAATCCTTCGGAATTATAGCGACATATCCCTTCATTCAGAAGTAGAAACTTTTTGCAGCGACGAAGATTTTGATTTCATCGATGCACCACAGCCAGAGCCTGTTCAATCGTCGAGTAAACCAAAGTCACCTCCCCGGCGATCGCAAAGAAAGCGCTAATTAATTTGTTTGATTTTATTTTCTTTTACTTCATTCATAATTAATTTTTTCCAGAAGTGTTTCATACACCGACCTTCAGACATATCGAAAGTGCATCGAAAGTGCATCGAACATTCAAATTATTTTAATAAAAATTATGGAGATATTCTGGACGGATATTATCCTTTACAAAAGCATTGTGAAATATGCATGAAAAAATAGACAAAGTTTCTTTTAATTTTTTCTCCCTCTAGATAAAAGCGATAAGAAAAAGGGAGAAGAAAAATCAAGGGTTAAAAAGTAAACTGTCACTAATAACGATTAACATTTTTGTTCACGATTTACTGATAAGAAAAAAGAAACAGAGATTCTCTTTTTCGACATATAACTTTTATCATCCTCTTCAAAAGCTTAACATATTCAAATTGGTTAAGAAAAAAATTCAGTCACATCCCATTTTAAAAAAAAAAATAAGTTTTCATGGATCAAACCCAAATTTTTATCATCCTCTTCACCAAAAACTAAATCATTTAATCTTTTTTTTTTTTTTTTTTTTTTTTAATATTTTATCATACGGAACTTTTTGAACCGGATAAGATCATTTTTTTAAAAATAAAAACAAAAATGAGTGATGTTAAAAATATGGATTTAGACCGTGCATATCTTGAGGGCTGTAGAGACTGTGCCCACAGCGTGTATAATCTGTGGCGCGTAAAGGAGAACGAGTTTCACGAAAGAGTCGTTAGTACTCTCTCCCTCCAAGAATATGAACTTTATGTTATCAGCCAAAATGCTCCAGTATTTTGGCGCAATTCGATGCAGCAACCAGAACGGCAACAAGTGCAGGAAGATTTTCAGCAGCAACAAGAAATGCCAATTCCAGAACAACGAGAAGAACAACAAGATGGACAACAAGAAGGGCAACAAGAAGAAAAACGACAACGACAACAAGAGAGGCAATATCTGACGATGGAATCGTCTCCGTCGACGGGGGTTTTCTCCGAGGACAACGAAAGCGAAAGCGATTAAAGTTAAATTAGTGAAAAAAAAATTTATAGGCCTAGTAAAAAAAAATAGAAAAAAATTTTGCAATATAATAAGTGCACCGGTAGTGAAAAAAAAAAAATGTAGAAAAAAGGGAAAAAAAGTCATTGTTTCGTCCCCTTCGACGGGCATCTTTACAGAAGAAGAAGAAGAAAAAAACGAAACCGAGTAAAGTTATTTGATAAGTACAGTTAAGAAAAAAGAAAATTAGAAAAAAAAAAGTTTTTATTAGTGGAATTGGAACAAATTATAAAATTAATTACTCCCATCTACATACAGAGGTGAAACAATAAGAAAAAGGACATGACCTTCATGAATGATAAATGGGTGTTTAATAAATTTCACTAACTTTAAAAAAAAAAAAAAAAAATTATAATAAAATTAATAGATGTGAAGAAAATTTCTTTTTTTTTATCTGACATTTTTTTTTTCAAAAAAAAAAAAAAAAAAAAAAAAAAAAAAAAATCCTTCCAAAACAGTGGTAGAGATCCTGAAAGAGATTAGCCATGCAGCCATTTCCGGTTTTTTGATAAATTAGAAAAATAAATCCCCGTCTGAAATATTAAATTTTTTAAATTTACAAAATAATTCCTAATTGTTTATATTTACGGTTTTGGTTTTTTAAAAAAAAAATTTAGTGGGCGAATAATTTTCTGGAGAAGAATATCGAAGAACCGGAATCTCTAAACAGTGGAAAGTGGAAAGTCTTCATGCATTTATTCCAGTTACCGTAAAACGGGGTGAAATTGACCAGTTTTCAACTTTGACTAAAGCAGTAGCTTTTTCTATTACAAAAGTCGAAAAAAAATTAGGGAATACTATCTGGGACCATTAGATCTATTAACCCTATGAAGTTCAAATTTGCAGGTTATGGTCTTAAGCTCAAAAAAAATTAAAAACAGTTTTTGGTCAATTTCACCCCGTATAGGGGTGAAATTGACCGGCATGTATTTTATATGTATGAAGGTGCAAAATGACAAATTATGACAAAAAATCCAGCTTTTTTTTTCGAAAAAATGTTATTGGCCTTAAAACTTATAATCGATATACGAATAAGCTAAAATATCAGTAAAAAAAATTTTTGACTATTTTTGGAAACCTTGGGGTGTCATTTACAGTTATTTATTCATTATTTTTTTTTAAATTAAATTTTTTTTTCTTTTTTTTTTAATCTAGTTTTACTTTTCCGTGTATATTTTCGGTTCTTTGGTTCCGAGTTGTAATCTCCATTTTCCTGTAACTTTTTGATTTTCCATTTAGTCGCGGGTTTCTTTTCCGAAAGATTGGAATATTTTCTAAATTACCGAGAGGTTTTCTGATATTTTAGTTAATGGCTCATAGGCCTACTCTCGCCAAAATTGACTTGAGAATGAAATGCTTGTAATCTGTCCATGCCAATACCTGTTCTAAATTCCTGTATTGCCTTTTGTTACATTCATTTGCATTAAAAGAATAAAAAACTAGTGCATTGACCCTGGTCAATTTCACCCCATACCTGAAAAATTAGAACCCTTTTCTTTTAAATTGGCTGGTTTTATTTATAAACGCAAAAAACATGGGAATATTAACGAATGGATCTTCAACTGAAATAAATTTAGAAACAAAATATCCAGGTTAAAAAATTTTCGCGAAATCAAAAGGGCCTTATTTAGATGAAAGTTTGACAACTTTCAAAAAACCTGCTTTTTTATAACAAAACAAAATTCAAATTTTAGCCCAGTTGACCAAACAATGCCCAAATTTTTTCTCATGCTTAGCTCTGTCTTAACCTTCAAAATAATTATGACGAATCTTAAAATACAATAAATGTCCCAGAAATCGGTCTAGAAAAGCCAAAAGCTGATTTGGGATTTGTGGTCAATTTCACCCCGCCGGTCAATTTCACCTCGTTTTACGGTACACAGTTGGCATCATTAAATTCAGACTCATTAAATTTTTATTTGATTGTAACACACACCGAAGAAAGCATATAGCCAACCTTCTGCCCCTAGGCAGAAGGTTTCATCCCTCTATGAAGTGATCCAATTGGGGAAAAAATGTAATTTTCCCGCCAAAATAATACTAAGGTCAACATAAGATTGAATATTCAAACCAGTCGTGTGCCGTCCTCCGCAAAGAAAACATCGTATTTTTTTTATGATAAGAAAAAAACCGTAAAATTACCGTAGAAAATACCTTTGAACTGCAGCTAGGTATTTCACATGGAAACAAAAGGAAAAAGTTCAATTATTTAGTAAGCTTTGAAAGAAGTAGACAAGCGGTTAGGAATGAAATCCTACTAAGTGCAAAAGAATTTTTAAATCAGCGAATGGATTTCGATCAAGAAAACATAATCGTAGCTCTGCAAAGGTTTCTGCCAGCAAGAAGCTCGATCAAAATGATTAATTCTACACTCTAAACCGTAGGTCTTTTCGGCCAAACAGCCGTTTTCGAATTTACTGACGATGTGCTAGGATTATTTGCAACGAATGAATTGCCTGCGCCATCAGATCTCACAGATAACTCTGGAATTTTGTTTTATTTTTTAAAAATCTCAAAACAGTTTTTTTTAAGCTTGTACCGTAAAACGGGGTGAAATTGACCACAAATCCCAAATCAGCTTTTGGCTTTTCTGGAACATTTTTTGTATTTTAAGATTCGTCATAATTATTTTGAAGGTTAAGACAGAGCTAAGCATGAGAAAAAATTTGGGCATTGTTAGGTCAACTGGGCTAAAATTTGAATTTTGTTTTGTTATAAAAAAGCAGGTTTTTTGAAAGTTGTTAAACTTTTATCTAAATAAGGCCTTTTTGATTTCGCGAAAATTTTTTAACCTGGATATTTTGTTTCTAAATATTTCAGTTGAAGATCCATCCGTTAATATTCCCATGTTTTTTGCGTTTATAAATAAAACCAACCAATTTAAAAGAAAAGGGTTCTAATCTTTCAGGTATGGGGTAAAATTGACCAGGGTCAATGCACTAGTTTTTTATTCTTTTAATGCAAATGAATGAAACAAAAGGCAATACCGGAATTTAAAACAGGTATTGGCATGGACAGATTACAAGCATTTCATTCTCAAGTCAATTTTGGCGAGAGTAGGCCTATGAGCCATTAACCAAAATATCAAAAAACCTCTCGGTAATTTAGAAAATCTTCCAATCTTTCGGAAAAGAAACCCGCGACTAAATGGAAAATCAAAAAGTTACAAGAAAATGGAGATGAAAACTCGGAACCAAAGAACCGAAAATATACACGGAAAAAATAAAACTGTTAAAAAAAAATAAAAATAAAATAAAATAAAATAAAATAAAAAATAAATTAAATTTAAAAAAAATAATAAATAAATAACTGTAAATGACACCCCCAGGTTTCCAAAAATAGTCAAAATTTTTTTTACTGATAATTTACCTTATTCGTATATCTACAAGTTTTAAGGCCAATAACATTTTTTCGAAAACAAAAAGCTGAATATTTTGTCATAATTTGTCATTTTTCACCTTAATACATATAAAATACATGCCGGTCAGCTGTTTTTAATTTTTTTTGAGCTTAAGACCATAACCTGCAAATTTGAACTTCATACGGTTAATAGATCTAATGGTCTCAGATAGTATTCCCTAATTTTTTTTTCGACTTTTGTAATAGAAAAAGCTACAGCTTTAGTCAAAGTTGAAAACTGGTCAATTTCACCCCGTTTTACGGTATATACTTATATCTCACCAACTCCTCACAGTGCTGCGAATAGAAGGAGAGAGCCGTATCTTGTCATAACAATCTTAAAGGACCTAAACAAAGCTGTTAAGTCCTACGGATACCGCACCTCTTCCTCCCTTACTTTTTTTTTTTTTTTTTCAAATGATACCTTTTTTTTCCTAAATAATGAAATTATTCCTATTCCGTCTTCCGGAGTTTCATATCGTACACTCTTATTTCCTAATTATCATTCATCCCTTTTCGTATCCCGTATAGTCTCACGTTCGAAGTCTTCGCCTGTCAGTTTTATCGACAGAAGGCGATTAACTTCGAATGTGATGACGTCCTCCAAAAGTCATCGACAGGCTCAACTCATTGTTCCCATTGGTGCCCTTCTGGGCTTACCCATGGAATGAGGGGAAACAATGAGCTTCGCGTCTGTTTCTCCCAAAATCATAAAAGTAGATTCTCTCGGACTCTCGGAAAACTCAGATCAAAACATTCTCTCTAAATCTTACAAAAATCGAATCGAAATCTTTAATTTTTTTTTTTTTATTGTTTTATCTAAATCAAAGTTGTATGTTTTTTAATGTGTATTCTTTAATCATATTCATAATTTTCGAGCAAATTCATAGAATAGTCGACAAAATAAATGAAGACCTTGAACAAAAAAGGTATTGTTCAGCTGCGTTCCTAGACATCTCCCAAGCTTTCGATAAGGTTTGGCATGAGGGCCTTCTCTTCAAAATTAAAGAGAAGCTACCATATACCTTCTTCAAAATCCTGAAATCCTACCTGACCGAAAGGCTCTTCCAAGTCAAGCATCGAGAGGAATTCTCACCTCTCCACGAAATACACTCCGGCGTACCTCAAGGGTCCGTCCTCGGTCCGATCCTATACATCCTACTTACGGCTGACCTCCCAACATCATTCAAAACGCTAATCGCCACCTTTGCTGACGACACCGCCTTTCTAGCATCCAGTACCTGTCCTATCACAGCATCTAGACTCCTCCAAAGGCAGCTGAACAAGTATCACACCTGGTGCGATAAGTGGAGAGTAGGGCCAATGAAACTAAATCAAAACATATGACCTTTTCACTAAGGGCAGAGAATTGCCCCCCAGTGAATTTCAACAACCAGACGCTGGAGCATGTCTCAGATACGAAATACCTCGGTATCCACCTAGATAGGCGACTCACCTGGAAGAAACACCTCTGGAACAAAAGAAAACAACTTGGTCTAAAGCTTAGGAATTACTATTGGCTGATTGGCAAAAAATCCAGTCTATCTCTGGAAAACAAACTACTAATCTATAAAACGGTACTCAAGCCTATCTGGACCTATGGCATACAAATATGGGGCTCAGCATCAACATCAAATATCAACATGATCGAAAGATTCCAAACTAAAACCCTTCGAATGATCACAAACGCACCATGGTACGTGCCAAACGAAGTAATTCTTGATGACTTGAAGATGCCATCGGTAAAAGAAGAAATTCTCCGATACAGCCAAAACTATCACAAGAGACTCTCCGCCCACCCAAACCCCTTGGCCGTCAGACTACTTTCCTCTGTCATTACTCGCCGGCTTAAAAGACACAAGCCCCAGGATCTTCCTAATAGATTTGAAAACGTCAAAAGACGCAGACTGAAATAAACTGACAAAAGTGCTTATCTAGTGTAAATTCAAATCAATAAACTACTTATGTGTTTTGCTAAATATCCAATTGGCCTCGGCCTAGTTGTTCTCTGAAAACTGCCTACTGAGGCAGTTTTCATTCGTGTCATATTAAGCTATAAAATTTGTCTAATGTTAAAATCCTTCAACAGCTTACAAATAAAACTGGTGTCAAAAAAAAAAAAAAAAAAAAAAATATTCATAATTTTAGTGAACAAGTTTTTATTCAATCATCTTTTATTTTTTTTGATTCGATCAATTATTATTTCTTTTATTCAATATATAAGTTAAGTTGCGCTCATAATATAGAAGCGTATATATATAATAATAAGTGCTAAACTTCTAAAATTGAAGTCAAGTGAATTATAACGAAATCGAAATTCTAAACTCAAATCGAGACTTCTGCAAATAATAAGTGCCAAACTTCTAAAATTGAAGTTAAGTGAACTTAAACGAAATCGAGATTTTAATTTAAATCGAAACTTTGGTAAATAAAAAAAAAGAAGGAGGTATATTTTTATAAATAATTTTTTTTTTTTTTTTTTTTTTTTTTTTTTTGCTTTTGCAGTTTGTTGAAAATATGCAAAACTTTTTCAACAAACTGCAAAAGCAAAGAAAAAAAATTATTTATAAAAATGTAGATTTTTATCGTAGAAATTTATTTTCATTATTAAAAAAATTTTTAATGAGGATTTTTACGGCAAACTAAATCCGCTAGGCGGCCCTGGCTGCTATCATGGTAAAATGGCGTCCGGCTTCGGATTGGTTAATAAATGACATTAATAGGAGAAGGGAATATTTATTGACCAATCCGAAGCCGGCCGCCATTTTACCATGATAGCAGCCAGAGCCCCCCTTAGAGATTTAGTTTGCCGTAAAAATCCTCATTAAATTCTTTTTTTCAGCATTTGTTGAAAAGGAGGGTCATTCTCAAAATAAAAGGCACATCGATGTCCCAAAATTTGAACGCTTTTATCTGTGATTCCAACTATTTTGTTCCCGAACAAAATAGTTGGTAGCAAGGAGTACTATTATTGCATACAATGTCGAAAGGAAGAAAAGGAAGAAAATAAATTTTCAATTTCAATTTTAATGCCGCTTCTCCATTATGGCTCAAAATTAATTTTCTGGAATTAATTATCAAAATTTCCGGAAGTACTGTGCTTTAGTTATTCTATGGATTTCTAACCCAAGATTTAAAAATGGAGTCTGCCATTTTTACTACATTGCGTTTTTTTATTCTTAATCCATGGTCGAAAATTCATAGAATAACTAAAGCACAGTACTTCCGGAAATTTTAAAAATTAATTCTAGAAAATTAATTTTGAGCCATAATGGAGAAGCGGCATAATTCGCAATTTTTTTTTCTTTTTTTTAATAGAATAGTAAAACGTCCGGATCTTAACCGGAATTTAGAGAACGAGCCAGCACACTGACTGAAAAATCCCTTGAAAAAAATTTTTGACAGTTAGGTATGGTGGTTGATAAACGCCGGAAATAATAGATTTGTACATATAAAAGAGTAATTTTTTTTTTTTTTCTTCTTTCTCTCGCAAAACCCGACAACTCCCAACATCAGAACTCAGCAACATCGTGTCCGACTAGGACGGACATAAAAAAGCTGCTACAAAAGAGAAACAATTAACAGTCGTTTATACATAACTTCGAACGGCCCAGGAACCGCACACTTTGGTTTTCGGCCAGCCGTTGCTAAATATTTACAGAAGAAAGGTCGATGATGTCACAAAAAACTAACAACTTTGTGACGCCGGACCAATTCTTTCTCATCAGAATTAAGATTTGAGCGACGCATTTCAAAACGAAGCTGAAATATTAAATTCTAAATATAAGTTGTAATTTCGAAAAACTGCATTAGCCAAGCATAGGAAAAACTTCCGCAGAAGGCAGGTAGGTACAGACATAATAAGATTGATGTACAACTCCCTTCAGGTTAAGATTTATGGGTATGGGTATATGTATATGTATGTGTATGTGTATAATAGTTGATTCCTACGGGTTTTATTTCCTTCAAGTAGTCCTCAGACGTTTTCTTGTCAAGTCTGCAGTGGGCTCGAGAATAAAGATCCAAAAGTTGTCGCCGCCTATTATGTCGATACCTTGGAACAAAGAGGTGGCTGCCTTTTAACAATTCGGGCAGATCTGGGCACTGAAAATGGAAATATTGAAACTCTACAAGAGGCATTGAGAAAGATATATTTTGAATCGGAAAGGCCAGCTTATTTGAAAGGTAAAAGAACTGCGGACCAGAAAATGGAGGCGTGGTGGACAATGCTTAGAAATCCTTTCACACAGTATTATATTGATCTTTTCAACCCAAGTTGATAATGACGGGCACTTTGAAGGAACCTCCCTGGACAAATCTTTGATCCAGTTTTGTTTTTTAGCTGTAATTCAAGTTAGTATATGCATGTTTTTAACAAAGTTTTAACTTGTACTACAGGTACAGGTTTTATTAGCAACTCTCTCGAGAATAAATTAAGAAAATACTCTTAGTCGTGTATTGTTTTTTATTTTCAGAAAGACCTGAATACACTCAGGATCCACTGGAATACGCGTCCTATACGGGATTCGAAAAACACTCAAATCCCTTCTGAAAAGCCGTGCAACTTGTACTTTTTTTCAAAACGTTATGGGAGTGACCAGTTTTTGGTGGAAATTACTGACGAACAAGATTACCAGGTAAAAAAATTAAAATCGTTTTGATTTAATTTTCATCATTGTTCCAATGCCCAAGATAATACAACCAAATTTAATTTAGGCGTTGGTTACATTACTCGAACATTTTTGTTCGAAGAGTTTCAAAAATTTTTTCTCGATGAAAGTGTTTACACTTTTCAAACAAAGTTTCGATGATGTTCGATGATGTTCGATGATGTTTGATGATGTTTGACGTTATTTTTGGGGTTGTATTATATTTTTTACGTAATGGGAGGGTACATATATCATCGACCGAGTACCCATATTAATTTAAGTCATTTTTTTCCTACACGCGGTAGGAAAAAAAGACTGAAAAAAAGTTGGGGAAAAAAAAAAAAATCCCGATTAATTTTTATTCAGAATCGGAATCGAAATCGGAATCTGCTGTATTTCGAAAGTTATTATATATATATGTACCCTCCCATTACGTAAAAAATATAATACAACCCCAAAAATAACGTCAAACATCATCAAACATCATCAAACATCATCAAACATCATCGAACATCATCAAACATCATCGAAACTTTGTTTGAAAAGTGTAAACACTTTCATCGAGAAAAAATTTTTGAAACTCTTCGAACAAAAATGTTCGAATTTCCTCGACATTACTCGAGGAACACGAGGGTCTTCAAAAAATGGTCTTAGTTTTGATCAATTATCAGGGTTCAGCACCGATAATACGAATTCTAATTTTTGTATTCACCACTCATTATTTACTCATTTAAAAGAAAAGAAACCTGATTTGTTGAAAGGAAATTGCAACGCTCATATAGTGCACAAAACCGTTAAAAAATCAATGCAAAATCTAAATTTCGACTTAGAAATTTAAAACTATTTTTTGAATTTGTAGAAGATAAATGAGAAGAGCTAAAAAGACATGCAGGAACAAGATTATTTGCTCAGAAAAACAGGAAAAAACTGCACTCCTGAGGCTTTCTGGGTCATTATTGACTCCATATCACACATACATCCGTATCAATCGACCTTCCTACATTACGATTTTAAGACTAATTGAATTTCAATTAATTTTTTTAGAAAGGAAAAATTAATTTGGGAAACGATACCTACAATGTTGAAATACCTGCTCCTCAGTAGATTGCTTACGTAGAGTCTAAAAGAGGAAAAACTGACGAGAATGAGGATTCCGTAAAAGTGAAAGGTCTAAGTGTTCTCTTGTGGGGTACTGAGGTGCTAAGAAATCGAACAGTAAAAGATACGTCTATGCAACAAACTCAAAAATAAGGACAGAATGAAAACACTTTGCATGACTGCTAGGCCGGATCGACATGGAATACACCAACTATGTAAATATCGACCGGAACGATATTTTCAAAGACTGGGTTTCAGCTGTAAATTCTGAAGGATTCAAAGATTTGGTCAAAATGTCTTTCAAGTTTTTAAACGAAGATGGTATCGACGATGGAGGAGTTAGCCGGGAATTTCGGCGGACGGCCCTCGAACGGATGGAAAAAATGATGTTTAGCGGACCTGAAAAAAAAAACACTCGTATACAGTTGGAATCATGTAATCGATAACAGGTAATATCTTGCCGATAAAACCGTGGCGCTTTCTCTTGTTCATGCTGGCATAGGGCCATGAATTTTCGCGCTGGAGTTTTACTACCTCTTGACGACGGATGAATCAAGCAGGAACGAGGTGGATTTTCAGGCGCCGTACTGGACGGAGCCACTGGGACGGTTTTATCGTCTATAAGCATGGAAACGTCAGTGGAAGAAGTGTACGAGCTCCTGGCGTCGGTGGACGGCACAGGTTGTCTGGGAGGTCCAGTAATGGACAGAATCGACCAAATTGAGCCGATGGTAACAGGTAAATTGAAATAAAAGTTCCTTTTAAATGTAATTCATCCAAAATTATTGTTTATCTTATTCTTTTTGCAGACATAAAACATTACTACCTAGTTGTAAGAAGGGCGCCAGCAATTCGGCAGTTTCAGGAGGGCTTAGCTGCTTGCGGCATTTTGGAAGCCATAAGGAACGAACCTACGTCGTGGAGAGAGGTGTTTTGTGTCTTCTTTTCGGTAACGCAGACGACATCTACATCTACATCTACATCTACATCTACATCTACATCTACACCTTTTGCATTACGGAATCAACACACATGGAAGGAGGAAGAAATGGTGTACCCTACTGGGAGAGATTCGTTGATAGTTGCGACGGTAAAATAAGGCGGTGGTTACATTGCCCGTGTTATTTATCAACAAACAGTTTCGAGCAGATGACAATTTTTGAAAGTCTTCGAAACTGTTCGAAACTACTCGAAGCTACTCCAACGCGCTCGAAACTCTTCGAAGGTGTTCGAAGGATTTCTAGAGCTGGATTTTTGCATTTTTCTTAAATTTAGATCATATTTTTCATTGTCATTTTCCAGGGGTGGTCAAAAATTAAGAAAATAGTGTTATACGATTATTTCAACCTATAATTTTTAAAATTTTTCCAAATTTTTCACCTCTTGTGAAAAAATCAATTTTTAACCTAGCACCGGAAGACTCGCACCATCCATCGTTGTTTATTAAAGTAGTACACCGCAAACATAAAATAAACTCTAATCTGAACTCTGCTCAGAAGCACAATGCCTTTTTCTATAGTTTTAAAAAAATTGGATTTTTTTATAAATTTTTTTTTCTCATGTAATAAACATGCCAATTTAAATTTTTTTAATAATGTAATTTAACTCTCTTAAGAAAATTCAATTTGTTAAATACTAATTTTAAAAAAAATTGCAAGGGGGGGGGGGGTTACCGAAACCTGGCGTAATTTAATGGGGGGTCCCGTAATGCTAATCTATGCTAATAAGGGGGAGCAGGAGGTCAAAAATGACCAAAATAATGCTCACGTGTTTTATGGAGATCCCATATAACTTAAGAACCAATTTTGACTTTAACATTATTTCGAGCTAAACTTTGCAATAGATTTTGAAAATCCAATTTTTTTTAAACTTATAAAAAACCCCAATTTTTTTATAACTATAGAAAAAGGCATTGTGCTTCTGAGCAGAGTTCAGATTAGAGTTTATTTTATGTTTGCGGTGTACTACTTTAATAAACAACGATGGATGGTGCGAGTCTTCCGGTGCTAGGTTAAAAATTGATTTTTTCACAAGAGGTGAAAAATTTGGAAAAATTTTAAAAATTATAGGTTGAAATAATCGTACTGTATAACACTATTTTCTTAATTTTTGACCACCCCTGGAAAATGACAATGAAAAATATGATCTAAATTTAAGAAAAATGCAAAAATCCAGCTCTAGAAATCCTTCGAACACCTTCGAAGAGTTTCGAGCGCGTTGGAGTAGCTTCGAGTAGTTTCGAACAGTTTCGAAGACTTTCAAAAATTGTCATCTGCTCGAAACTGTTTGTTGATAAATAACACGGGCAATGTAACCACCGCCTAAGAAAGACAAATTTGCAAAGAGAAAAAAAACCCTACAAAATCATTTTTTAAATTTCCAGATGCGAACAACTTAGGCGTTGGTTACATTACTCGAAAATTTTTGTTCGAAGAGTTTCAAAAATTTTTTCTCGATGAAAGTGTTTACACTTTTCGAACATATGTTCGAAAAGTTTCGATGATGTTCGATATGTTTGATGATGTTTGACGTTATTTTTGGGTTGTATTATATTTTTTAAATAATGGGAAAATACATATATCATCGGCCGAGTACCCATATTAATATAATACCACCCCAAAAATAACGTCAAACATCATCAAACATTTCGAACATCATCGAAACTTTTCGAACATGTTCGGAAAGTGTAAACACTTTCATCGAGAAAAAATTTTTGAAACTCTTCGAACAAAAATTTTCGAGTAATGTAACCAACGCCTTACTTAAAGTGTCTCTAAAAGACATACTTGAATTTTGGTCCGGGCTCAGTAGGGTGCCCATCAACGGATTCCTATCGCCCGGATGTATCTCTTTCTTTTATAGTAGAAGCGTACGGCTGCCAAAGGCCAGTACATGTGCTCTGACGATATATCTACCGTTCCCTATAACTGCTTACGAATCCTGGGCTGCAGAAGTCGCAACTGGGATTTTAGGATCACGAAAACTTATTGACACTTTTTAATTAAAATATCTGTGTGTCGCGACACACAGAACGAAAAATTAATCAATAAATTTTCTGTACGTCAGAGCCAAAAAGTTCAATATGCGAATTAAAGATGGCCGTTGGTTATGGGTAAACAACGTTTAGCAAACATCTTCAATTTGCATATTGAACCTTTTGGCTCTGACGTACAGATTTAAGGAAACAATTGTCAAGTTTCAGAAGCACAAATGTTGATTTTGACTGAATAAAAGCTTTGTCCTTAAAAAAAATTTTTGAAGTTTTTGGTTTCTTTTGTTGCTAATTTTCCTCTAAAATCCTTGCGGTTTACTTCCAAATTTGATAATTTTTTTTTTTTTTTTTTTTTTTTTTTTTGGAAAATTTTAGCTGAAAAAAATTCTGAGCCAAAAATTGAAGACTTTGTACTTGGTAAAAAAGTGAAGAGCATTGAATGTGTAAGGAAAAATTGAAAAAATAATTCAAACGTATAATATTTTCTATAAGAGCTTACGAATTCGGGCAGCAAAAGTCGCGACCGGGATTTTAGGGTCGCAAAATCACATTGGCACTCCCTGATATGTTTTACACTTGCCAGAGTTTGTAAAAAAGTTCTGACAAATGTGGGATTGGTCGTGCTTTATTTTCGAACATTATAATGGGATACTTTTCTACTTCTTTCACGGGTTGCAGTATTTGCCGCATCAAATTATTAAAAACTATTTTAGGGCAAAAGCCCTGAATAAAATTATTCACGACAACTTTCAAAACAAAGAATGTTTTCTTTACCCTGTGGAGAAAGTGATATTGATCCTAATTGATCAAAAATGATCAATTAAGATCAAAAGCGATCATGTAGAAAACAAAATTTTCTGGCTCGAACAGAATCGATCAATGCGCTTGATCGTTTTTGGTCGAGCAGAAAAATTTCGTTTTCCCAGTGATCGCTTTTGATCGTAAAAAATCTCAGAAACAACTTTATTAAATATGATGTAAAATTAAACGGCAAAAATCAGATCGCAAAATGGGAATATGTAAGTGAATTTCATTTCGAAGACCCAAGTGTCGCACGGATGGCTTACAAATTGACAAAGGATCAGTTAAATCCTAAAGGTCGAGCGAAAATGAGGGTCAACTCAAATTGGCCGCCCAAGTAATAAGCTACACTGTAGCTGCAGGAATAAAGAGTCACGTCCGATTTAAAAGTATGGTACCAGCTATTGTTGGCCATTAATAGTATATTACATATCAGGTATGGAGGTGGCGTATTGCAGGCCGTAACGAATGAAGTGAAGGCCGTAACGAAGCCAAATCGGAGGTAGCCACCTCCGTGCCTGATTTGTAAGATATTTTTCATCACGACGGCGGGAAATGAATTTTTTTCATTTTTCAAGCGGGCGGAAAGCTCATTTTCTGCCCGGAGTGATGAAAATAATTATAAGAATTAATCAAAGGTATTATCATGTTGACGAAATAGTAATAAATTGGGAAAATCTCAACGATTAAAAAGAAATCTTATCAAACACTCTTCACTCTTGATAACATTGTCATCGAAGAATTCGATTTGAAAACGATGTTTATTGTGTCCTGTCTTTAGATTAAAGCTGTGCCATCGTGAAAAAAAGTTTTCAAAAAATCAGGTCAGTTACATATTTTTGAAAAAAAAAAAAAAAAAAAAAAAAAAAAACAAGATTAGCCTGAACTTTTTTTTCTTCCAGAGGAAAATGAGGATTTTTTTCGACAATATTTTTTTGGAAGTGTTAACTTTCTTAGGCTTAATCACGTATTTACTCTACTATTACTTAACATCAACTTTTTCATTTTGGAAAAAGAAAAATGTCCCATACATCAAACCGGAAATATTTTTTGGCAACATGAAAGACATTGTAACGTTTAAGAAGAGCCAACCGGAAAAATTCAGTGAGTTTTACCATTATTTTAAAAAGATGGGATTAAAATTCGGTGGAATTTTCCAAATGAGGGAGCCAGTGCTTCTAGTCATTTCTCCGGATTTGGTGAAAACCATGCTCGTCAAAGATTTTCCTTCGTTCCACGATCGCGGATTTGTTCACGACGAAAATTTCGATCCCTTATCGGCAAACTTAGTATTTTTAGACGGGCAAAAATGGAAATATATCAGATCGAAATTAACACCGACCTTTAGCACCGGAAAACTGAAAAATATGGTAAACTTTGTGAGAGAAGCAGGTGATAATCTGTTAAAAGTGTTGGAAACAGCTTCGAAGGAGTCTGCCATTCTTGAAATGAAAGAAATAACGGCTCAGTACGCTACCGATGTCGTCGGTTCTTGCGCTTTCGGGCTTCAGTTTAACACTCTAAGGGATGGCGTCGGATCCGAATTTCGAGAAATGGGAAAGAAAGCATTTCATCCGTCCAAAGTTGAAAAGGTTTTACAAATCGTGAGAAACAGTTACCCTTGGATATATAAAACTTTCAAATTGAGGTTGTTTTCAAAAGAGGTTACGGATTTTTTCACCAAGTTAGTGATGGATACGATGCAATACCGCAGGGAAAACAAAATAAACCGGCAAGATTTCCTCAGCTATCTAATGCAGATCAAGGAACTAAAAGCTAGCCACCTGCAAGATGCTGAAGGGATGAAAGGCGTAGAAAATTATAGCACTGCAGTTGACGAAAATGCTATAGGTATGTTAAAGGGGTCGTCCATAAACCACGTTAGCATTATTTTGGCCATTTTTGACGCCCTCCCCCTTGTAAGCAAAGGTTGGCATTTCGAGACTCCCCCCCGCCTTTCCTTCCTTTAAAAAAATTTTAAAAAAAATTAATACTAGACATTAAAAAAATCTGATATTCTTCGGAACTTAAATTTTGCAAAGAAAAGGTTTCTTTTTTAACTTAGAACAAATAAGCGGGTAAAATTTAAGATTTTTTTTTTTTTTTTTTGGTTTGTTTTTTACAAGTGAGTTAAACCTGACATAATTTAAAAAATTTAAATTATGCCTGCCTTAAAGCAGTTTTATAGGTTTGTTGGAAAATAAAAATAAAAAAATTTAAATTATTTTCATTTTTGCACGTTTATTATCACGAGACAAATGCAGTCCCGAACTGGCCTACCGGGATATCTGGGAAATTCCCGGTGCCGGTTTTGAAAGCCAGTCCAGCCCTGGAAAAATGCTAACGTTAAATATGTAAACCCCCCTTGTTAGCAAAAGTTAGCATTTTAAATATCCTTCCCCCCTAACGTACTAACGTGGTTGGACGACCCCTAAAAAAAAATTCAGTAATAGTAAAAAATCGAATCAATTATACGGTTTATTACAGAACTTACAGACGGGGTGGTTGCTGCCCAAGCGTTTATTTTTTTCCTCGCGGGTTATGAAACATCATCGGGGACAATGAGTTTCTGCTTCCACGAACTAGCATCTCATCCCGAAATTCAAGAAAAAGTTCACGAAGAGGTAGCTAAAGTTTTCGACAAGTACAAAGTCCTAAATCACGATGCTCTTCAAGAACTTACATACCTAGAACAAGTCATCGAAGGTAATTTTAGTCATCGAATTTTTTCTTGATTTTTAAAATGCTGTTTCCCCCCCCCCCCTTTTTTCAAATTTTCAGAGACGCTGAGATTATACCCTCCCCTACCTTTGTTGTTAAGAAGGTGTACAAAAGCGTACAAGATTCCGGATTCCGATGTGATTTTAGAACCAGGAAATCTGGTTTTTTTCCCGACATATTCTTATCAACGCGATCCAGAATATTATCCGGATCCGGAGGAATTCCGACCAGAAAGATTTTCACCGGAAAATCGGGAAAAACTGGTACCTCATACGATTTTGCCCTTTGGAGAGGGTCCACGAATTTGCATTGGTAAGCAAACTTGGGTTTCAGAAAATTAAGATTTAAAATTTTAACAAATTCTGAAACTGATTTTTTTTTGGCAGGAATGCGCTTTGGAATGCTTCAAGTTAAAATGGCGATCGCTCTTACCCTTTTAAATTATAAAGTCAGCAAATGTGAGAAAACCCGTCCAGTTGAGATTGATCCCAGAAGCTTTAGTCTCACTACTAAAGAAGGAATTTGGTTGAAAATTGTTAAACGATAATCATATGTTAAAATTATAAATTTAAAAAAAAAAAAAAAAAAAAAAATTATAAAAACATTTCTGAAGTCCTGTTTAAATGTCTTAAGTGGTAACATTTTCCATTGGAGGATTATTTGAGAAGTTTCTAGGAAAATTTACAGTATAAGGTGAGATTCTTTTGACGTCTGTGAAGTTGGCAAAACCCACCCACCACCCATCATATGAAAGCCCATTGTAAATGCTTTAAAATGAGACCTGACCGAGCTTTATATCTTTTACCGGGACGGAGATATCGTCGTTTGAATAGCCCCAAATTAAGTGTCTAATTTTCGACCTTTCAAACGACGATATCTCCGTCCAGGTAAAAGATAAAAAGGCCAAAGAAAAAAGAAAAATGAAGGGAAAAATACAGACCGTCCCAAAGTTCATTTTTGTTATTTTTGCAAGAAGAGTAATTCCATCCAAAACCGACCAGACCCTGGACCGGACCCCCTCCGATTTTTTTCATTTTTGGTTTGTCATTTGTACCTACCTAGAGGTGTTCAAACCGATTTTCAAAAAAATTTTACCCCCACGGGTTTCGGAGTTACGGGCTTTGAAAAATTTCGATAATGTAGGGGCCCAATCTTCTTTGATTCGATGTAACTCCGGATAGCCTTGAGATACAGAGTCGTACTATGGCTCATTTGAAAGATCTTGAAATAGGCTTTCATATGATATGTATCACGCTTGAGTGATAACGAATGACCTTTTGAGGTCATTGACCTAACCTTTTTGACCTTGAAAAGTTCGATTCGGACACTTTTGAAAATTCTGAAAACATTCATGTGCATTCGCACCTTTTTGAGGTACCTCCAAAAAAAATTTCAGAATGGCTCTTCAAAAGATAAGGGAGTAATTAATTTTTTAGTAAATTTAAAATTCGCTTTTACGGGCGATCCCTTATTAAACAGCTTATATTACGGTTTTCTATCTTTTAAACCACATCTAATATTGAATGACGGTCGTGTAGGTTTAGTGGCATTTGGTCAAAGAAGTTTCCTGTGGTATGTCTTTTTAATTGGGGGACCGGGTGGGGGGGGGGGGAGCAACTTAAAAAAAATTAAAAAATTAATGAAATACATTCGACAAGTGACGTTATTTAAAAGGCTTTGCTAAAACTATAAAAGTTTCTGTAACTTTCAGTTTCTCCAGTTAAGTTTCTTAAGATGACGCAGGAGTGATTTAATTTTTTTGCACACCCTATACTTCTGAAAAACGCTGATATTAACTTTTTGGAGCCAGGTTTTAAAGCTATGCTTCCGAGCAACAGTTCTTATCAATTTTTGCACCTTCATAAAAAATTTCATACCTGACTATACAGCACTTTTTTTGGAAAACCTTTATCTACTATAAACTCTCGCCAATTTATCCTGAATTAAGGTTTCCCAAAAAAGTATTGTATAGTCAGGTATGGAAGTTTTTATGAAGGTGCGAAAGATTGATAAAAATTGTTGCTCGGAATCGAAATTTTGATATCTAGCACCAGAAGGATAATATTAGCATATTTCGAAGTATAGGGTGTTAAAAAAATCAATCACTCCTACGTCACCTTAAGCAGGCGGTGATCATCAGTACGTAGGATAGTTCATCTCCAATGCTGAAAGATATGGACGTAATTTATTTTCCTCTAGAATCATGAATAATTTTGTGTTGAATTAAGTTACAGATAGATTTTATAGTTTTAGCAAAGCCTTTTAAATAACGTCACTTGTCGAATGTATTTCATTAATTTTTTAATTTTTTTTAAGTTGCTCCCCCCCACCCGGTCCCCCAATTAAAAAGACATACCACAGGAAACTTCTTTGACAAAATGCCACTAAACCTACACGACCGTCATTCAATATTAGATGTGGTTTAAAAGATAGAAAACCGTAATATAAGCTGTTTAAGGTGGAATATCAGCCACTTGTGAGTCAAATCAGGTCCTTGGAAAATAAAAATTAAATTCACCCGTTAAGTAAATTTATCTTAGTTAAAAATTAATTTAAGACTTTTCCTTTTTTTTAATAACTAGTATAATTTATTTATTTATATATACGTTTACAATTTTTCGATATAAGATGCTTTGTTTGTAAACTTTTTGCCATTTTCTTATTTTCCGTTTTGTTACCAACCTAAAAACTGTTTTTAAAAGGATGCTCAGTTGAGCATCTTATGTCGAAAAATTGTAAACGTACATATAAATAAATAAATTATAGTAGTTATTAAAAAAAAGGACAAGTCCTAAATTAATTTTTAACTAAGATAAATTTACTTAACGGGTGAATTTAATTTTTATTTTCCAAGGACCTGATTTGACTCACAAGTGGCTGATATTCCACCTTAATAAGGGATCGCCCATAAAAGCGAATTTTAAATTTACTAAAAAATTAATTACTCCCTTATCTTTTGAAGAGCCATTCTGAAATTTTTTTTGGAGGTACCTCAAAAAGGTGCGAATGCACATGAATTTTTTCAGAATTTTCAAAAGTGTCCGAATCGAACTTTTCAAGGTCAAAAAGGTTAGGTCAATGACCTCAAAAGGTCATTCGTTATCACTCAAGCGTGATACATATCATATGAAAGCCTATTTCAAGAGCTTTCAAATGAGCCATAGTACGACTCTGTATCTCAAGCCTATCCGGAGTTACATCGAATCAAAGAAGGTTGGGCCTCTACATTATCGAAATTTTTCGAAGCTCGTAACTCTGGAACCCGTGGGGGTAAAATTTTTTTGAAAATCGGTCTGAACACCTCTAGGTAGGTACAAATGACAAACCAAAAATGAAAAAAATCGGAGGGGGTCCGGTTCAAATTTCCTTTTTTTTGGTCGATTTTAAATGGAATTACTCAGAAACCATTTCCTTGAGTGACGGATCACATATTTCGGGAACATAAAGACGAAGTTAAGGTTCAACTTATTATGTCATTAGAAGAAAAAAAAAATAGGTTTCGGCAGACACGAACTTTGGTGAATATGGGGGACAATTTGAATAAAGAACTAGATGTTCAAAAGGGAGGCCCCCTTCAACGAGGGTGAAGAACAGCAACTTTGTAAATAGGTCAAAGTATGTATAATCTGTGGACGTTGTTTCGCTTTTATAACAGAAAACTATTTTAGAAAGGCACACTCAGCTGTGTCTTTTGCAAACGAAGAACCCAAAACCAGTTTATTCAGAGATCACACTGGATTTGTTTCTGAAAGAACCCAGAACAGAATAATAGTAATTTGGGTGCCGGATGTAAGCTTACATTTAACAATAAACGAAACAAAAACAAATGGATTTTTATCCGGTACACAAATTCCTATTATTCTGTGCGGGTTTTTTTCAGAAAAAAAATGAGAAACAAAGAAATCCGAAACTACGTCCTTAAAAATGAAATTGTGCATACATATGCCAAAGACTTTTGGGAGGAAAAAAATCTTTCCAAATCAGAGTTCGTCAGAAGAAAACTAAAAAGATTGGTATCCTCTACAGTCAGAATTAATAAAAAGCGAACAAGCAAGTTTAGAAGTTATTATTAAAGATAGTTTAAATTCGATGGTAATTGTAAATCTTATAAAAAGGATTGCCGGTTTTAAAAAAATTGATAGCTCTAGCCAAGGCCTTACGACTCTGTAGAGTTTTGAATGAAATGTGTTTTTCTGTTCAAATTATAATGAACGAAGGGCGAACGAAACGGATTTTTAAAAAAAACAGCTCAATTTCTGAAAGATTTTGTGTCTGAGTGGACCAGAAAGATTAAACCTTATGCGGAATTATCAATCGATGAAAAAAAAAAAAAAAAAAAAAAAAAAACCTGAATAGGATATAGTAGTAACGACTGACGAACGAAGAATTGATATTTATTTTTCATTAAATTGAAATTTCTTTATAAAGAAATTTTCATTTCATATTGATAGAGGATAATATTTTTTTTCCTTAGAGGGTGGAATTATGCATTCAGAAATAACTAATGCTATCGCGGCTATTATTTGTAATAATGGTGCTGAATTTTCGCAAGTATTCACTTCGTAATGACCTTTTTGCTACTGATAAAAAGTTCGAATTCAAAATTTATTTTACATTAAAAAAATAAAATGAACCTGTTTGTTATCCATTTCAGTATTACATTTATCCAAAAACCCCACAACTGAGGGCGAACATTATAAGTTTATTACGTCGTTGCGCGTTGTAAAGGAGCAATATGCAAATGCTTCTTTGAAAGGTCAACATAAACATTCTTTTTCATATTGCTCCTTTACAACGATTATAATTTCTTAGTCATTTTTTTTACGTAAGCCTTGAAGGGTCAAATTTTTTTGATTTTTTGCTTGTTGCCACTTCCCCTACTGGCAATGCCACTTTTTTTTTTGCAGTAACCCAATTACAATAGACGATGGTAGTTACGTTGTTACAATTCATCGTACCAGAGCCTTTTATGACCTTCTACATGCTTTTACTGATGAACCGCAAATCGTGGAAGGACATATTAAAAGTGACCGAAAATTGCGCTCATTTGCCTACAATGAGATCCGTCCAGCCTGTGCCCACGGGCCGTATGAGGGACACCACACAGGGTAGACCTAAAGATCCAAATGCAGGTCTTGACCGACTTGACATAGGGTTATCCATCTAAGGGATTCATACATATATAAAAAAATTTTTGAAATAGCGATCTTGATCTTCGAGCCCCAACACGTTGTGGCGCCAATTTTTGCGCCAAGAAAGAGCGGTCGGTGGAATTGTTGCTAATGAAAATTCATTTAAAAACGAAGAACAAAGGACAAATATTCTACCGGAACAATTTGAAAAAGATAATCCAACAGCGGCTTGTATGTAAAGAAATTACATACAAGCCGCTGTTGGCACGATATACTAGTGATAAGGAAAATTTCGCTATACTCATAGGTCAAGAAGTTTTTATTTTACCGAAGGAAAATTATGAAATTATGAGACATTACAGGAACATAAAAAAGATCTCTTCGAACTCAAGGCGGTTTTTTGTTACAAATGCCATGAAAATCATAAAGGTTTAAGGAGGTGTGAATATCATCCTATTCCTACTTGTAGAGGATGTGGGAGGTTGGGAATGGAATCAAAAGATTGTCCCTCCTTTCGTTGTTACTACCTGCGGTTCTTTGGCACTCTTGCGAGTTAAAGGATTGACAGTCATTTTATTTTGTTTTGCTTAATAAACTGATGGGTTAATATTTCAATAAATAAATGTTTGTCAAGTAAATATAATAATTTTTTTTTTTTTTTTTTCTTAGTAAAATTTTGGCCCTTTCAACCTTTTTTTTTATCCTTAGTCAAATTTTCGGTCTAGTATTTACAAATTTAATAGGTTTGGCTTAAAAAGATATTATTTTATCTGTCTATAACTTATACCCGTAAACGTAAAGATTAATTTATTCTTCGGAATTCCTTGTTAATTTTTTTTATCTCAAAATTCCCTGTAAAATGTTTGGTTTATCAATTCAAAATTTTACATTTTTGGCTTATTCTGTAAAATTCCTTAAATAAATATTTTAAATGTTATTTTGAAATCTTCTAAATTCTTAGTAAAAAAATTTTAGACACCAAAGGAAATGCAGAATAGGGTTGTTTCACATAATTAAATTAAATTTTTTAAACCGCCTAAAAAGTTAGAGGAAAAAATAAAAATGCATTCTGAGTTGTAATTTTTTTGTTTTAATTTGTCATTAGCTCAAAAAAAATAAAAAAAATCGGGCGAAAAATTGATGCATTTGAAACGATTTCGAAAAGCGGGACAAAAACAAACGGCCTTCTTTTAACCGATTGTTTTTATCGTTCTGTTATTTGCCTTCAGCGCATAATAAGAAATACATAGTCGCTAATTCTCAAGGTGCAGAACGATAAAAACAATTAGTTCAAAAAAGGCCATCCCGCTTTTCGAAATCATTTCAAATGCATCAATTTTTGGCCCAATTTTTTTTATTTTTTTTCAGCTAATGACAATCTGAAACTAAAAAATTCCAACGCAAAATGTGGACGTCCACATGAAAACCTGCCTTCTGGGGAATGGTACTTAGATGGCTGTGGAAGTTTACCTTATAAAGAAACCCATTGTTTACAAACAGAACGTTTTCTCCGCCATTCCCCAGAAGGCAGGTTTTCATGTGGACGTCCACAAATGCATTCCGTATTTTTTTCTCGAATTTTTGAAGCCGTTTAAAACATTAAATTAAATTGTGTGAAACAACCCTATTAGGAGAGGACGACGGGGGTCTTTTTCGAGATTGCCTAGATTACCTAGAATTTGAAAATTCTATGGGGCAGGAGGGCCCTGTGAACACATCAGTACCCTAATAATTAGGATCAACAATGACGATGCTGTATCCAAAACTAGTCTTCCCAGAACGTAAGGAATTCAACGACGACGATGATTCTTCGGAGGACGAAAAGCCGAATAAAAAGAAAACCGGAACTCAGAAAAGGAAGAATTGAAAAAGGAAGGTCCATTTTAAATACGAATTTTTGTAATATTATAAACATATATGTATATCTACAGGGTTTTGGTGGCCAGACGTTAAAATTTCGGAGCTTATAAACTTGATGATTAGTTATGATAATCATACTGGAGACAAAGCAAAAAAGATTTAAAAAAATAGTACTTTTACTACAGATAATAGCACTTTTCTGTAATTGTTGGTTATTTTTGTAGTTAATATGGCCTTGAGTGTTTCAGGTATTGATTTTAGGATGTTTTTTTTGGTTTGTATGAGATAAGCATCTTGTTGGTATTGAGGTTGAGTTTTTTTAGGCTTATTAGCCAAAAAAAAAATATACATATGTTGAATTGGATGCAGTCTCGAATATGTAAAATTTGAACTGTGAACTTTAAGAGCTAAATATCTTCTTTAGTGTCGTTTATTAAGCATTTATGAAAGCGAAGATAATTTTCCATGGGGATTCTGAACTTTTCAGTTTTATACTAATTGTGAAAAATAAATCTTATTGAAAAAATTTTTCTCAGCAGTTTTTTTATATTGTAAATATTCTGAGTTCTTCAAACTGAATATCACGTATGAAAAATAGCAAAAGCCTTTAGTGTTACATGTTTCAGATTCCAATGCCTCCAAGGAAAAAGTAGAAGACGGAAGCAAAAGGAGGAAGACGGAAAAAAGGAAATTTAAATCTACTTCTGAAGAAGAAGAAAAAACAATATCAAATTTATCGCCGGCAAGTTGAATTATATGAAAGATAGAAAAGGAAATTTGAGGATGCTCAGGAAAATAATTCACAGAATAAAAATTGGGCAGCAAGTGGTTAGGTAATAGGGTGGGTCGAAAAACGCGAATTTTTGAATTTGGAAACGTCTGATATGGGAATAGATGCCTCTTTAATAACTATTAACCCTAATTTTTTTCAGATTTTTGAAAGGACATCTTGAGGTGCAAATTCGTAATCTACGCAACATTTCCGATAGGAAGCGATGGTCTTTTACGCGAAAAAAAAATTTTATTTTTGGTCCTCAAATGGGTTTTTTGGAAATGGTCATTGCGGCACCTCAAGATGTCCTTTAAAAAATCCGAAAAAAATTAGAGTTAATAATATTATAAAAAGGCATCGATTCCAATATCAGGCGTTTTCAAATTCAAAATTCGCATTTTTCGGCCCACCCTAATGTGCAGGTATCACCAAAGATTTGAATTGTTCTTTAACGATTTGATTGTCTTTCCTTTCCCATTCGGTCATCTTCTTCGGAATAATAATCAAAGTATCTGAATACTTCATCCATTTTTGGCGATTTTTGGCGAATAATAAACTCGACAAGTTTTCGATCTCCTTATTTTTCAATTCCTTAAAACTAGGGGTTAGAGGGGTGATTGCAAATCAACCGTGCGATGAAAAGCATATGCCAGAATACCACACACACATTGGCAATCTTATACATTATATGTATTTTTTTGTCTCCCATTGAAAAAAAAAACATAACAAAAAAGTTCGAGGACCTTTCTTTTTACTTTAGTACCTGGTTGGCTTTTAAAATAAAATGACCTTTTTTTTTTTTTTCCAAAGGATTATCTTATTCAAAAAAAAAAAAAAAAAAGTCGACATCGAAATCCTGTGCTGAAAAGTTTTCAGATCAGGAATTATTAAATAATATAATCAGAGCTAAAAAAGTGAGTTTCATAATTTAAGAAGGACGCAGACAGTCTTTTGTTTAATCCCGAATTTTTTTTCAGTTGTTTCCTCTGCCATACATTGTCTCACAAGCACCAGAGGATAAAATAACAATCCGAATTCCCTGCAAAAATAAAGATGAATTCCAATTGTGGCTGAAAGAATTTCATTCGAAATCCAGAACCACATTTCGTGAGAGGAAAAAAGGGACAACTTCGATGCCCGCAAGTCAACAGAGGAATGTCCTATTTGCTTTATCGACCGCAGGGAGAATAAAGCATTGCATTTAGCACAAATTTCAGATTTTCATGATTAAATTAAATATATGTAAACACATTCATGCTGTAGTATCTTTATTACAACATGAATCTTTATCCAATGGGGAATCAGTTGCACATCAGGACCTAAGCATGATGGAGAATATAAATGCCTCCAACGAAGAAATGGTCAAGACGATTTCGCTACAGTCATTTATTACGTACAAAAATAAGAACAAGGTTGCTCATAGAAGAAACGAAAATTAGTCAATTGAAGAGTCAAGAAAATACAGCATAAAATGAACATACTGCATCCAAGAATAATAAGTCCTAACCAATTAGTGCGAGAGTTAAGTCCAACTTCATTGCACCTTCCTTCGGGAACTTTGTACCCGGTTCCTTTAGACCTAGAAAATGTCCATAAATTGATGAAGCTATCAGAGGTTAAATGATATGTGAAACGACCGTATAATAAATAATGTTCGTTATTAGGGTTCCTATTATCACGGGAACAACTTTCAAGTTTTATCACTTTCTTCCATTCCCTTCTCATTTTAAAGCATCCCAATATTTTTTCATCAATCCTGCGATTCAATATTTAGCCATGTCTGATAATAAGCAACAATATATTACTCTTATGACAGTGGAAAATTTTAAAGAGGTAATTAAGGATTCATTGATATGCCCTAGGAAAAATCCACTTTACAGTCGGACTAGTCAAAAACTGCACCAAAAATAATTTTTGACTTCAAATTCGTAATCTACGCAAAATTCCCGATAGGAAACCACGGTCTTTTATGCGAAAAAAATTTTTTCATTTTTCTTGTATGCGAAGCTAGGTGAACTGTATCACAAAGTCCAACGATCCAATGCATGGTTATATGCAGTAAAAAATGACTTAGTGGCAATCTCATGTAGGGATGGATATCAAGGATACGTTCATTTATCTCGAAAGTCAGGATTTTTTCGATGTCGGTCGGATGCAAGCCTACGCGGGATCTTCGATTCTACAGCAGACATTCGAACTGACAAGCAATTATTCACATTATATTCCGTCATTTGATTTATTCGATTGTTGTCACGATACTAATAAAAACTAAACTAAAATCAAATACTTCCTTTAAAATATTTGAAAAAAAATATTTCCTTAAAAATTCATAAAATAAATAAGTGAAACTGGTTGAAACTAAAAGGGTTTCGAAGATTTCAGTACCGTTCTAATTCAAATCGAAGCCATTCTAAACTCAAGACCAATAAGCCCTCTAACCACTGACCCAGAAAATTTTTGAACCACTCACTCCCGGTCATTTTCTTATAGGCAGGAGTCTCGTCAGCCTACCAGACGAAGGAGACTACAGGGACGTTCCAGAGAATCGCCTAAAGATCTACGAGAGGCTCCAAAAAATCATTCAGAATTTTTGGGACCGATGGAAAAAGGAATATCTCAACGAACTACAGACTCGATCCAAATGGAATCAAGACCTAGACCAACAGCAGAAGCAATTTAAGATCGGGACGCTAGTGATCCTCAAAGAAGATAACACTCCTCCCACCCAGTGGCCTCTCGGACGCATCGTCGAGCTTTTCCCTGGGGATGACGGGGTCATCCGAGTTGTGGCAATCAACCTTCCCTTTTCCGGGAAGGAAAAGGCCAAGTTGATCCAACTAAGAAGACAGAGAAGTTTGTAACATTGAAGCGGTCAGTGAGAAACATTGTGAAGTATATGCAGTGTGTATAAAATGAAAAAAAAAAAAAAAAAAAAGCCTTTTTTAAAGGATTTGAACTATTCAAAAGTGATATCGGTAAAACCCAATTCGATTACAAACCCTAGCCGCCGAAAGTAGGACATCAACCGTGAGAACGACGTAGGGTCGAAATTATTGACAACAGAACAATAAGCCGAGTTCAACGACAATGTATTTTACGATAAAAATTTTTTTTAATACTTTCAAGGAAACCTCTCATGGGTTATTCTATCAGGATTGGAAATCAACACTCAACAATCCGACATCCAACATTTAACACTCAACAAAAATTCTACCTCGACATACGCACTCGTAAAACGGATGTACGGAAGCCCTGGAGGGTCATGCAACTTGCTTCCTGCTTATTGCGACCTTTGATCATCGCAGGATTGATGTCCCAGAGGGGTCGTACATATATTACGTAAGCATTTTTTTGACAGTTTTTGACCCCCTCCCCCCCCATTGTAAGACAAAGTAAGATTTTGGAGGACCCCCCCCCCCTAATATTACGTAATATTTTTCTTTCCTTAAAATCCCTTTAAATTCAGTTTTTTTAAGATTTTCCTCATTTTTTATGATTTACTTCATTTTAAATGGTTTGAAATTTTTATTATTTTTTTTTTCAGTTTTGTTTTGTTTTTATTTTATTACTCCAATCGATTTTTATATCCATTGGTTAAAAAATATATATATATGAATGCTTACGTAAGATTTTACAGACTCCCCCCCTCCCCTTCGTAAGCAAACGTAAGCATTGACCGGACCCCCTCCCCCCCCTAAATATGCTTACGTAATATATGTACGACCCCAGAGTACCTTTAGCAAAATGTGCACCTCCGGGACAAGGTGACTTTGGTCCGGAAAAATGGAGGGTAAAAATTTTGCTAAAAGGATTTAATCAGGCTCAGTACTTTCCTATACGTACTGCACATCCCTTTATGAATGTTTGCATTCACGGAGATGGAAGGTACGGATAATGCGGAAGAAAAATTATTAAAATATCTCTTTTTAAATGTTAGTGAAAGTGAAGAGGTAATTTTAAAGACGGCCTTAAATGATTGGAAAGAGGTTGATGAAGAGGAGTTAGATGTTTTAGGCTTTTTAGACTCCTGCAGGTTACCCGAAGACAGCCAACGTCTGAAAACGGTCTTAACGGAAATAGCACATAAAATTATTATTCAATCAGCCAAGTATATCATTGATATTTGGGTAGATCTTCTCGGTAACATGACAAGCTCCGATTTACTGTTAGAAATTTACGTTAAAAAAGCAGCAACCGTTAAAAACTTTCTTAAGTTAATTTCGGAGGCAGAAGCTTTTGGCAACAAAGAGGAAAGAAAAGTAGTTAATTTTTAAGTGAATACATCAAAGATGTCACTCCGGAATTGCGTTCCAACTTACTCAGATTCGTTACTGGAGCTGACGTAATCACTTGTGAAGCTTTGGAGAGATCTCACTCTGTTTTAGCCGATTATCTGAAAAGTTACGTCAATGCGAATCTGACTGACTGGGACCTATGGCTCCCACCAGCTGTTTTAATGTATAATAGGATGGTTCGAAAATCAAATTTTTTGGAATTTCAAAACTCCTATATTGGGAAAAGTTTCTCTATAGGTGGAGTATCAACCCTGAATTTTTTCAGATTTTTTTAACGGCATCCTGAGGTGTCGAATGGGCCTTGAAATTTTCAAAAAGCCATAAAAGGGCCAAAAATGAATTTTTTTTTTTTGCACGGTTTTTGAGCCACAGGCAAAATGCCATAATCAGGTTTTTAGAGTTTTGAAATCCGGCCTGTAGCTCAAAAATTATACATCAAAACTAATTTTCGACTTCAAATTCGTAATCTACGCGAAATTTCCGATAGGAATCAATGGTCTTTTACGCAAAAAAAAAAAAAAAAAAATGTTTATTTATGGCCCTTATATATGGGCTTTTTGGAAAGCTCAAGGGCGATTCGCCCCCTCAGGATGCCGTTCAAAAAATCTGAAAAAATTCAGGGTTGATACTCTACCTATAAAGCAACGTTTCCCATTATAAGAGTTTTGAAATTCCAAAAAAGTTGACTTTCGAACCACCCTAATGTATAATATCACGAGACATTTATCAACCGGGTTTGCACCTTAGGAGTTAGTTTTTGGAAGAAAACCAGAACTCCCTAGTTCTATAACAAGCACACCAGAATTTAGATATACATATGATACTTATTTAGAAGAATTAAAATTTAGGTTACAAAACTCTCATCAACTTGCTCGCGATAAATTGATTGATTCGAAAGAAAAAAGTAAAAAATATTTTGATAAAGAAACATAACGTAAAAGAACGAAAATGGAGGAGAGAGGAGGGATTGGACGACCGCTTAAATGCAAACGTCCCCCCTCTTCGACGGTTGGGGAATAGACTGGATGAAGAGATATCCATAATCAAGCGTCGATTCCCCAGTCCCAAAATAAGCTCGAGCCATAACACCTGGCTCTGAGATTGTGTGATTGCCCAGTGGTACTGGGCTCACATGCCTCCCAATTTAAAACGCCCCGTAAAAGGGAGAAGAAAAAATGTATAATAATAATATAATATAATATAAATAATTAAATAAAAAAAAAATTTAAAAACCAATTTTATTTATTTTTTTTTTCAGATTTCTAATTATAAATAGCTGCTATGCAATTGATAACGGACAACTTTCATATAAGGATGTGAAATTATCTTTATCAAGCGGATTATATGTCGAAAATATTGGGAAGTTAAATCACTACAAAAAAACCTGGGATGTATTAAGTTACTCCCTCTGTTCCACATTACTTGTTACGTTTCTTCAAGAAACGTAGTTTCAAAAGAAAATAAAAAGAAAATTCTTCAACAGGATAAGAAAAAAATGTCGGCTTGGAAAAAAAACAATTCTAAAAGAAAATGAAAATACAAACTCAAATGGCGCTAAAATATGGATGAATAGTTGAATTAAAAAAAATTGAAGTTATGAATATGTGTACATATACATGTAAATAAAATTAATTTTGAAATGAAGCGATTGATTTTTTTTCACCCCTATTTCGTCTAAGGTACCGCGAAAAAAAAATTTTTTTTAAATCGAAATTATTTTAACACTTGTTCATTGACTATTAGTAGCGGCAGAAAAAGGCCTAGATTAAAACGTTCTGCAATCCCTTATTTTCACGTTGAAACTGAAAATGAAAACCTAAATGAAATAGATCCTGCACTTCCTGCATATCACAGGACAACTGCCGACACGGGGAGTAGCCTAATTATCCATCAAGAAAATACCGATCACGACTATTGCCTCATAAATAAAGGAAAGGAATTAATGGATCCTGCACCTCCTGCATTTCCCAGGACAACCGCCGACACGGGGAAGAGTAGCCTAATTATCCATCAAGAAAATACCGATCACGACTATTGCCTCATAGATAAAGGAAGGGAATTAATGGATTTTAACCACACTCAAAAAAATGAATACTGGTCGCCAATACAATTTAAACTGGATTTTGCGCCTAATTAAAAATTGATTAGAAGCCATTACAATTGTATTAGTCTCCAGTCAATTTTGTTTTCGGACCAGTCAAAGCGTCCAGTCAAAAATATATTACCCTACTTTTTTTTTGAGTGCAGACAAACCCGACGTTGGAGTCATTGTACGAGATTAACGATAACGAGAACGATAATTTAAATTTTGCGCCCCCGATGCCGTCAGATCTTTTCGAATCTTTGTCAAACTTTAAGAACTTGGATGATCTTGTGGAGGACGAAACTCCTTTAATCCCTGCTGAAACATTACTGCGTGAAAATTCGTGTGAAAGACGTAACTTAAAATCTTCGAAAGTTACTAAGCCGAAAAATATTTCTCGTAAAAGCGCAAAAAGAAAAGGAAAACGTACCAAAACAAAAGTCAAACTTCCCCTTCCGGAAAAAAAAGGCTTTATATTACAAAAAGAAAACTTATCCTTAAAGAATTCGGGTAAAGGGCCTAGGATATTACTCCTAGAAAACAAAAAATGTTTGACCTATTAAAAAATATGGCGGCTGCTTGCAACCGCATAAAAAATAAAAAGAACACTCTGGTAGAAGAAATGAAGAAAAGCGTCCTAAAACCGATTTCTGCAGCTTTGGAACAAATCTTGTCACCACTAATGCTGCAATTAGTTCAAGACTTTTTTTAAGACTTGCCTAATAAAGCACCTGTCTGATTATAAAAAAAAAAAAAAAAGTATTGTCAGTAAAAAAAAAGTGCCTGAGGGTATTTGTTGACAGCTCGTACCTTACGTCAAACTTATCTGGTATTTCTTCTAATAGGGTTCCTCTAATAAAAACCATCTTTTAAGAATTCTGCCCGCCCTTACTTTGCAAAACCGGATAAAAGACAAAATTCATGATCGGAGAAGTTGATCGAGGGGTGCATAGACCAAAAAAGTGTGTCGTCACATCCGCCTTCCCCTCGACTCCATATTGGCTGTTTACACCGCGAAATTTAAACATGATTCCCTTGGTTCCCATAGTGCATTAGAACGATAGCCTTAAATGGTCGCCGTTTTTTATGCTTTTGATTAAAACCCAAACTGATGTAGGTACCATTTGAAGTACCAACACAAAGATTTTATCTCGAGCTTTCTTACGGGGGGAGGTGTCATGTGCCGATCACCCATACATTCATTAAAAGACGGAAGTCCCTTAAAAGAAGGAAGTAACCCTTAAGTATCTGAGAAATCCATAAACACTTTTTATCTGTAAAACCATATTGTCGATTGAAAAAAACAGGATGAATGTATGGTGGATCACACCCTTTCGCCCTTGCCGAAGGTCTCAGGAGGTTATCTGCTAAGTTAATTGCTAAATAACTCTCGAACAATGAAGTCTCTTCTCTCACAAATATCAACGGGTCCAAATTTCATTTTTCAACAAACGAAAAATATCCTTCGAAGTCACACAACACATGGAAAAAGATAGAAACAATGATCTGAGACTATCTAGGAAATCAAGGCATATCTTAAGTCCGCATCTTCGCATACGGATACCGCACCTCTTCCTCCCTTACTTTTTTTTTCTTTCTTTCAAATGATATATTTTTTTTCTTCTAAATAATAAGATAATTCCTACACAGTAAAAAATTTTATGTAAAAATTAACATAATTATGTTAAAATCGGTCTACATAATGTTTATGTTGTTTTTTGTTTATGTTTACCTTTTGGAAAAAACAACAGAAAAAATTTGTGTAGACCGATTTTAACATAATTACATAATATTTTTTACTGTGTATTCCCTTTTTTTCAATATTTTCATATTTTGCGTTTCATTCACTAATTATCATTCATCCCCTTTCGTATCCCTTATAGTCTCACGTTCGAAGTCTTCTTCGCCTGTCAGTTTCATCGATAGAAGGCGATTAACTTCAAATGAGATGACCTCCTCCAAAAAGCATCGACAGACTCAAGTTAAGTCCGCATCTAGGTACGGATGCCACACCTTCCTCCCGTATTCTTTTTCCTCTTCTCTTTCAAAGGGTACTTTTTTTTCTCCTTGAATTGATAATTTTTTTTTTTCCTAAATAATGAAATACAATACAAATACTTCCCGAGTCTCATATCCTACACTCTCATTCCTAATTATCATTCATCCTTTTTCGTATCCCTTATAGCCTCACGTTCGAAGTCTTCTTCGCCTGTCAGTTTTATCGACAGAAGGCGATTAACTTCAAATGAGATGACCTCCTCCAAAAAGCATCGACAGACTCAAGTTAAGTCCGCATCTAGGTACGGATGCCACACCTTCCTCCCGTATTCTTTTTCCTCTTCTCTTTCAAAGGGTACTTTTTTTTCTCCTTGAATTGATAATTTTTTTTTTTCCTAAATAATGAAATACAATACAAATACTTCCCGAGTCTCATATCCTACACTCTCATTTCCTAATTATCATTCATCCTTTTTCGTATCCCTTATAGCCTCACGTTCGAAGTCTTCTTCGCCTGTCAGTTTTATCGACAGAAGGCGATTAACTTCGGATGTGATGACCTCCTCCAAAAATCATCGACAGGCTCAACTCATTGTTCCCATTGGTGCCCTTCTGGGCTTACCCATGGAATGAGGGGAAACAATGGGCTTGGCGTCTGTTTCTCCCAAAATCATAAAGTCTGATTCTCTCGGACTCTCGGAAAACTCAGATCAAAATTCTCTCTAAATCTTACAAAAATCGAATCGAAATCTTTAATTTTTTTTTTTTTTTTATTGTTTTATCTAAATCAAAAGTTGTATATTTTTTTATGTGTATTCTTTAATCATATTCATAATTTTAGTGAACAAGTTTTTATCAATTTAAATTTCTTTTAAATTTTATTCAATCATCTTTTATTTTTTTTATTCGATCAATTATTATTTCTTTTATTCAATATATTTAAGTTAAATTGTGCTCATAATATAGCCGCGTATATAAATAATAATAAGTGCTGAACTTCTGAAATTGAAGTCAAGTGAATTATAACGAAATCGAAGTTCTAAACTCAAATCGAGACTTCCGGCAAATAATAAGTGCTAAACTTCTAAAATTGAAGTTAAGTGAAGTTAAAGGAAATCGAGATTTTAATTTAAATCGAAACTTTGGTAATAAAAAAGAAGAAGGTGTGTTAAAACTCTTAGAATTAAAGTAAATTGAACTTTTACGAAATCGAGATAAAAAATTATAAATGTACATATAAAAGAGTTATTTTTTTTTTCTCTTTTTTCTCTCGCAAAACCCGACTACTACCAACATCGGAACTCAGCAACATCGTGTCCGACTAGGACGGACATAACACTCAAATCATTGTTTCATTGGTGCTCTTCTGGATTTTCCCATGAAACTAGGGGAAACAATGACTTTGGCATCGATTGCTTCCAAAATCTCTCAAGTCAGATTCTCGGTAACACTCGACAAGTTTGGTTCAAAATTCTTTAAATTCGAAATCTCATAGTTACAAATCTTAAATCTTAAACCATAAATTCAAAAATCAATATTTCAAGTAATTTCAAATTTTTGTTTAAGATTTTATAAAATTTTATTAATGCCCTTTTTTCATAGTAAGAACTCAAGTTGAAAGAAAATCAATTTTTGTACGGGACTTCTTTTTTTTTGTTTTCTCTCTTCTAATACATGTACATTTGTATATATAGAAAAGAATATTTTCTTTTACAAACCCGACGATCATTGACAACCGAATTTATCAACATCGTGTCCGACCAGACCGGACATAATACATAATAAAATCAAAAGTCATAAAGAAAACCAATATTTTTGGGAATAAATTTTCTTTAGTTTATATATGCAGGTATATTATTCCCCCAAATCAAAACCTTTGAGGTACTCTATTGTTTGGAACAGGTTACACCATGAATTATTTTCTCAAATTTCATGAGTCACCAATAAAATATAAAAATAAATAAAATAAATTTAAAAAAAAGAAAACAAGAAAAATGTTTTTAAGGAAGAACAAGTCTTGCAACATTCGAGACAAAATCAAAAATAAAGATAATTTTTTAAAACAAAGCCGGAAAATAATAGTCATAAGCTTACTTCAACAAGAAAGCAAGCTATCAGATATCCCTTTCATTTAGTTTAACTCCAAACCAAAAAAAAAAAATTTTTTAATTGTACTGACAATCTCAAAGCCTTTTTTTTTTAAGCTGTTAACAATAATAATGACAAAGATTCATCTGAATCCACTCTAATGAAGTCAACCACAATAGCAGCGGAATTAAGCAGCATTGATAATCAAGTAATCTATTAACCTAAAGAACATCTAAAATGCTCAAGCCTAAATTCAAAAATTGAACTAATTTAATGTTTTTAAAAAACATAATATCTTCAACCAATTTGTTCCGTTCGGAACAAACAAGGTGGACATAACACAGGGGCAGTTGGACTCAGATTTCTTTTAATATTTAATATTTCATATGCAAAATAGTTTATTATTGTTTTGAGCTACCTTTGTTCCAATAGAAAATACTCCTATTAAATTTAACTCTGAAAAAATTTTTGTTGCAATTTTTAATAGTCGATGTTTGTTGCCATTTTTGCAGCCTACAGCATTCCTTAAGTTATAGATTTTATTTGTTCAGCAAAATCTGGTATATTGGAATCAGAAGAGTTTCAAGTAAGAACTTGAATAACATTACATTAGCTCAATTTTTGAAAAACTCCGAATTACATCAATTGAATTATCACATCAATGGAACAGGGGCCCTAGCTAGTAATAAATACATTTATTTAAACTGAAATCTTAATTTTAGTTTTTATCTTTATGTCAAAATACGATTTTACAAATGATTTGGCCGTAAATGGCAAAAGAAAAAATAAATTTTTACCTGATAAACCACCATCATGCTTCCGATTGATCAGCCTACCCAAAAACCATGTGCTTTTGTTTTGTTCCACTACGACTATAAGACATATTCTAACCGTGAACCTCGACATTGAGAACGAAACTGTCATATGCTGCGCTGCCACGCCATCTACATAGAGCAATGAATTCATAATAGTAACATATATATCCCCTAGGAGCGGTCAAATCGCTTTGAGAAAAATCAGACGTTTTTTACATAAATTTTTTCATTATATTATTTGTATTTTGTATAAATGTGTATTTCAAGTGAAAGAATTTTTAATTTCAGTTTATTTTTGACGAAACAAGCTACTACAAGGAGAAAATATCAGTATAAAGTTTGATGCAAGTTCGCGGTTTTTTTTCTTTTTAAAAGATGCCTCTCATTATTCCCGCCTTAACCAGAAAAAAAATTGGCGGTTTCAGACCGTTAACAGGTATCGTGTTTGCATTACGTTCGTTATTTCGTAGCGTTGAGAATTCATTAATTTGTGCCATAACCCGCATAATTTTGTAAGTTTTATATAGAAACATGAAAGGAGAACAAGTGTCAGAGCAGCTTCGCTTTAAAAAACTCACTGAAAAGGCATTTGAACCGACCAAAGGTTCTGAAAAAGCAGCAGGTTATGATCTAAAAAGGTAAGCCTTACAATGTGAAGTTATAAATGAAAGCCTTGTGATTGGGTCTAAATCTTTGCAAAATAAGAATCTTAGAAATGTAGAAATCAGCTTAGTTCATAGCTTTTCCATGATTGGCTAATGAAACATAGTTTATTTCAGTGCTTATAACGTGAAAATTCCAGCTGGTGGTAGACAGTTATGTTATACAGATATTCAAATATGTGTGCCTACTGGCTGTTATGGCAGGGTTGCTCCTAGATCTGGACTTGCAGTAAAACATGGGATTGATGTTGGAGGTAAAATTTTGAACATGTGTGTCATGTGTTTTTGATCGAAACTGATGTATTGATATTTTTTAGCTGGAGTAATTGATGAAGATTATAGAGGCAATGTAGGTGTTCTTTTATACAATCATTCCAACGAAGATTTTGAAATCAAGGAAGGTGATAGGATTGCACAACTTATCTGTGAGAAAATAGCTTACCCGACTTTAGTGGAAGTGGAAGAGCTTGATAGAACTGTCAGAGGTGCAAACGGTTTTGGATCAACTGGTACGCAGTAATCTCAATTATTTATCGGACTGAATGTAAATTATTACTCAATTATTTAAAATAAAATTTTTGTAATTTAATAGAGCGTTGTAATGGCTGCTTTAATGGACATAAAAATAACATCTAACTCTAAAGACTATATGAAATGATTTTTCTCTTCCCACATATGCTAATAACAAAAATATATTTTCAAGTATTAGGTGAACTTAACAGGAACATGGAGGGGATGAGCTTAAACATTGGCTATCTGTAAGCCAGAGCAGTAGGTCATGTGTAAGGTATCAGAACCCGGCTTCCCTGACTGGATTAAATAGTGGTTCAGAATTATTTTCGTTTGCTGGTGCTAACCGGAAAAAAAAAAGACAAAATTCCTGTATGAACTTGACTGAATCAAGTCCCTTAGGTCAACAAGGAAAAAAAGCTATAACAAATAGTCTAAACAAAGCTTTTTCATTTTTATTTTTAAATTAAAAAAAAAAGAAATTTTATACATTTTATAAAGACATCATCACATATAAAATAATGGACAGTTTTTAATGGAATTATTTTGGCACACTTATTTTTATGTAGTGTCCAAAACACTTTCGATATTTTGGCACAAAACATTATTTTGCTTTGTTGGTGTTAAAAAATAAAAAAGAATTTACAAAATTTAAATTCTTTTTGGAAAAACGTAGCTGCTACTTACGAAAAAAATTATAAAAATTTTCGACTTAGCAGGGGCAAAGCTTTCCAAAAAGAAATACGAGATTGTTTCCGGACTAAAATCCTATGCTAACAACAAAATTATTTATCGTCAAATCAATAAAATGCGAAAAAAAAAAATACTGTATACATAAGCTGCCTTACGGTAAGTCCATCGGTAAAAAAGATCAAAGTCATGTTTTGTAAAAAAAATAGATTAAAAACATCGAGACTTCGGAAAAAAAAAGAATTCGATATTGCTTTTTTCTTAAAATCTAAGTTCCGGAAACACTTGACTCGTTATTTTTTTTTTTTTTATTTTGTTCACATTCGACAGCAATTAAGTACAATATACTAGAAAAATGATTACGATTTACAGTAGTTAATCGTATATGAAAAATTCACATTATTAACAGGGTTTTTTTTTCTTTAAAAATAGTCTTTTTTTTATATTTTTATGACTCGACACGATTTTAAAAATATAATACACTTCGATTTCACTGCGACACAGTTGAAAAAAAAAGAACGATTCGTTGTTAAAAAAAAGGATATTAAAAAGAAACAATATAAACGGCGGAACAATTTTTATGGCGGTGTTTTCTATGTTTACCTTAATAAAATCACACATCAAAAACTGTTCCACCGTGTATATAGAACATTATTAGGCAGTGAAGATTTAAGAAAGAAAAATAATAAAATTTGACGATAGTCAAGAAAACGAAAATAGGCTATTAAAAAGAAACAAGAACATTATTAGGCAGTGAAGATTTAAGAAAAAAATAAAATTTGAAGATAGTCAAGAAAACGAAAATAATTTATATGTATAAAAAAAATTGTTTATTAAGCGACAGCTAAACCAGGAATCCTTCCGATAAATTTGCACTTATCTGTGCCCGTAAAACTTGCACACTGTTCATTATTTTTTTTTGGTGTCCGACCAGTGTAATTCCTAAGGCAGTTAACTCTTTAACAGTTAGTCTGCATACGTCATCCATCGTTGTTATCCCTGCCTGAGAAAAATTTTCAGAATATCGCGCCATTTTGATTGACGTTAGCCATTCTTCGACGGATGTGAGGGTTGTTAAATCCGGTGCGTCCGGTGCTAGCGGATTCACAGTTCTGAAAAAATGTAAAGGAAATCGATTTTAATGTACCGAAAATCGTCTCAAAAATATTAAGACTAAAAAAGCTATATGAAGATTTATTTACAAAACAAAATAACCAAAAATATTTAATATTGAAAATGAAAAAAAAAAAAACGATAATTCAGCCTAATTTAAAAGCTTTGTATGTTAGTCCTTTAAAAAAAGTGTTAATAAAGCCCACAAGGTGAAGAAAATTCAAGCGGAAATGAGAAATAAACCCAAAAACTAATGGTTTTTTAAATTCCACTAATAGAAAATACTCCACTGTAAATCGAAAAAAAAAATTGAGCAGTCCATGTGGATTGTGTTGAAATGATGCAGCTCATTCAGTATTGAAGACTCGTAATCGCGAATCAGCTGAAATTTGCTGGCCGAATTTCTTTAATCCTTGACTGATCAGTTTTTTCTCTCTCGATTTTCAAAAGCAAATTGTTAAATCAGTTGTACGACTTTTCATTACATACTTTCCAAAAACACCTGGGATCGGTTTTATTTCTATTTAAAACTTTTAAGAAAAATATGCCGTGGACAAGACTTGAAGCAACATTGCCGCAGTTTAATTCTTAGAAGAAACATTCCTCAATAAGTTAAATATTAAGCTCATAAGACCCGAATCATCATCTTCGTCGAATAAAATCGTATAAAATTATTTTTATACAGGAAAATTAGCACCTCGGATAGAGCTCAAGTTAGCTAGTCGGATAAAGGCTTGATCTCTTTATCATTGTGTAGCGCTACTAGTTCGAAGAAAGTCAAGTTTATTTTTCTAAATAAATCCTGTAAATATCTGGTTATAGGTGAAAAAAAAAAAAAAACGATTCGTTGTTAAGAAAATGGCTATTAAAAAAAAGTTATGAAAAGAACAGGTGAAGAAAATAATAAAGAATAAAAATTTGAAGCTCTGCTGTGACAAGGTGAATCGACCTATCGCACATCTATAGGTCGGCCATGTTTGTTTATAAGCTAAACATAAACAAACATGGTCATCCCATAGATGTGCGATAGGTCGATTCCTCTTTTCACGGCAGAACTCGTCAGAAAAACAAATGAAGTAAAAATGGCTAACGAATAGTATTTTTTACAAGAAGCTTTTCTCAGCCTCATTGCTACTTACTAGAGTCTCGTAGCATATTTTTCTTTTCAGTTTTTACGAATTAAAAAAACAAAAACAAAAATCCGCCATACCTTCACAAAAAAATTCAGCCTCCCCAAAATCAATTATTACTTAATTAGAAAACGAAAACTGATCAAAACGCCTCATCTTCCATGAATATTAAGTTCGTGTGAAAAAACTTAATGTAAGGATTGTAAGCAGGTTGACGCCTATAACAAAAAAGAGGTGGCAAGAGGCTGAAATCTAATGTCTTGAAAAAGCAGTGCTTACTATTTTTTTAAAAAAAAGCGCAGTTAAAATAATTTTTTTTTAAAACCTTGCACCCGTGTAAAAATAAAAAATAAATTAAAAAAAAAAATAGTTGCTTAAAAAAACATTATTTACCTATTCTGAGCAATTTTCCTCAGCGTATCTGGGCATCTGATTAACTTGTCTAATGTATTGACTATGCTCGAAAACGTAGGCCTATGCGTCCGTTCCTTCTGCCATCCGTCAAGCATTAGTTGGTAAATGGCTTCAGGGCAGTCCATTGGAGCGGGTAACCTGAAATAAACAAACTTATAGAAAAAAGAAGACAAAAAACAAAACTCTGAATGATGTACTCTTTCACGTACCTATAACCTTTTTCTATACTTTTAATAACGTCCTGATTAGACCAATTCCAATATGGCCTTTCACCGTAGGACATCACCTCCCAGCAGACGATACCAAATGACCAAACGTCGCTGGCTGAAGTGAATTTTCTAAATGCTATTGCTTCTGGTGCAGTCCATCGAACGGGGATTTTACCACCCTAAAAAAATGGAGCAAAAAGTTAATATCCGGAGTCAAATATGTAATATTAAGCTGCAATATGGAAATTTTTTTTTCGCGTTGAAGGTTCAAAATGTCGGTATTTTCGCGGAAGAAAAACTTGGCATGTAATCACATAGGAAAAACCGAGATTCGGCAAAGTTATAATGCAATTTTTTAATGTCTAACTACAAAAGCAAACTTTTAAAAAATAAGTACAAAATCCATTCGCTTTGTTTATGAGATACGCACGATTAGATTCTTTGACATTTTTAAAGTCTCTTTCTGAAAAAATTTCTGTAGAAATCCGCCTTTTAAAAATTACTTCTTCAGGAACTGCTGTATTTTTTATAAAAAACTTACTCTAGTAGTGTAAGCACCCTCAGTCGTAGACTCAATTTCCCGACTTAACCCGAAGTCGGCAATCTTACAGACTAATGTAGAATTAACTAAAACGTTTCTAGCTGCTAAATCCCTATGGACGTAGTTCATTTCAGAAAGGTATTGCATGCCGGAAGCGATTCCTCGAAGCATCCCTACCAACTGCAGAACTTGAAATTTACCGTCGTTCGCCTAATAAAAACGAAAGAACATTATCGAATTATTTTAGATTTTATTTAAACAAAAATAAAAACTTTTTGTCTTCGAAAAACAAATTCAACATACCCTAAGGAATGTATCAAGGCTGCCATTTTCCATATACTCAGTGATTATCATGACTGGATTCGATTTGGTTACAACCCCTTGCAAGAAAATAACGTTGGGATGCTCGAACTGTCCCATTATCGAGGCTTCCGTTAAGAAATCGTTCCGAGCTTTATCCGAGCTTCCAGGCTTAAGCGTTTTTATTGCGACATCTATTTCAGATCTACCATCAGGAGGTAATTTTAATTTCCCACGACATACATCACCAAACTCTCCACCACCTAAAAAAAAAAAAAAAATAAAATAAAAATCCGAATTAATCGATTCAATAAAGCTGAGATTTTTTTATGTTTAATATCAAAAGCTTACCAATTATTGCTTCAATAGTGATAAAACCCGCATCGATTTCCCTTGCGAATTCCCGAACGGCTTGGTTCGGATCTTCGTAGGTATGCGGATCTATGTAAGTTCTCGAGCTGCCCCCGAATTGTGTGACCAGAGGAGTTGTCACTAATAAAAAGAGAAAAAAAATTAATAAATATTACTCTCAAAATGTATAATGACTTCCGGTTCGCATGCAAAATCTAAAAAAAAAAAATGGAAATGAAAATGAAAATAAAATCACAAAATTAATATTTGCAAAGATTACGAAAATGAGGGTCGGATTTAATTTTAATTTTATTACTGCAATACTTTTTATTTTCCCTTATAGCATGCAATGGGTACAAATATTTAATACTTACTTCCGTTTGTATGCGTGGTTACTATCGGGTCTAGGTTGCAACGAACTAAAAAAGAAACAAAAAACAAAAACAAAATGACATAAACGAACATACATAAAATTTCGTGCGATATATCACTTTAATTTAGAAAATAAAACTCGTATAATTGATTTAAAATCTACCCTAGTCTAATTCTCTATCGTTAGGCAGCAAAAAAAAAAAAAAAATAGTATAATACTTTTAATAAGATAAATCGCACTTGACAGAAAATTTATAAAAGTACGACACACATGCTACATAAAAAAAAAAGAGGACGAACACAATTAGCGCCCTTCGTAAAGCTTTACAACAACAAAAAAAAGTCTTTTTTTACTCAGTTTTTTTTTTTTAAGCTATTTATTTAAATTTATATTTTAATAAAAACTGCGACTGCCTTAACGAAAGAATGATTAAAAAAGAGAGAGAGAGAGAAACGGAGATGAGGATATTAAAACGAATGTGCATGAAGCTACTTACTATATGTCATCACTATTCCTTAACCATGTATACAGTGCAGGTTAGTAATAATTTTTTTTAAAAAAATAAAATAAAATAAAACGAAAAAAAAAAGGGGAAGAAAAAAACAAAAAAAATACGATTAGACACAACGTATTGATTTATATATACAAGTGATAAAAATTTAATTTGGGGATAGATTTCGGGTCTGATAAAGAATTAATGAATCATTTTTTTGTATATAGGCTTAGGTAAACAGGAAAACACTTTGCGAATTATTTAATTTTTACAAATCGGATTGCTTTCTCTTTAAGCTGAGTATGCTAAGTCGGAAAAAATTCTGACAAAAAGCAACGGTTACCACGTAATGCAATGCCGTAGGAAGGCTAAAATTTGTTTGTATGATTTCATCAAAATGTTTTCCGAGTTTTCCGAATACTTTCAAATATCGATAAAGTGATCAAAACACTGACCTTCTCTGTTCCTGTATTCTAAAGTATCACAGTCGCTGGGTTGTTTTTTATTACACTCGTCAGAACCCCTGCTGCGGAGAAATAGCACGGTCATAATGATTATGATGACCAACAGGACAACGACAGCGACGGTCGCCCCCGCGATTATTCGAACTTGCATGTTGTCATCTTCGCCAACGTAAGCTAAAAAAAAAAAACATAAATCGTTAAAGTCAAAAGTTGACTTTTTATTTCTTCTACAAAACAAATTTTGAATACTAACGCAAAACATGACCAGTAGTTTTGAATATGATCGGGCTCCAGTCGCCCCATCCGTGAGAAGTCTTTGCTCTTACTTGAAACCCGTATTCAGTCCTCTGTCTAAGTCCGGTCACACTGACCGTCGTTTCTTTCGTGAGGATAGTCGAGGCATTGCCATCGTCACGAATAAAATACTTAACCTAAGGAAGACAAAGAAACAAATTAAATACCGCCCAAGCCTTCAAAAAACAAAAAAAAATCGAAGTACTAAGATAAATTTCTCAACTAGAATATTCCGCACTCAGGCATCGAACCATTCTAGCCCTAAAAAATTAGGGACTTTAGGGACCAAAATCGGGAAAATTAGGAACCTTTTGGGGACTAAAAACATTCATTTTTTATTTAGGCTTCATTTGATCGCCTTAAGCCCATTTTTGATCCACTTTGACTAGCCGGCTTCATAGCATTAACTTTAAAAAACATGTAATATTTTTCAAAATAAAATAAGACGAAAGACCATTTGGAACAAAAAATTAGGTTGAATTCAAAATTTAAGCTAATATTCGCTTCAAATTTTTTATTTTGGTTCTAAGTTTCTTGAAAATTTTCTCAAACATTATTTTTCCCAGTTTTTCGGGTCCATTTTAATTTCCAGCTACTTTCATTCTGAATTACATTGAAATAGACATTAAACCAAGCTAAGCGGGGCCGAAGGCCGAACGAAAAACTTTACAAATTCTGAGAAAAGATTGACTATTTTTTTGGAATTTTAGCATCATTTTCTGATTTAATAAAATAATATAGGCATAAAAACCAAAGGGAAGAAAAATAGGGACTTTTAGGTACTTTTTTTCAAATTAGGGAATTTTAGGGAGTCATTTAAAAATAGGTTCGATATCTGCGTACTTATTATTATTAGTCTTATACTTCAAGCCGGAATCATTAAATTTACACGAAAAATTACATTTGGCTGTCAAAACCCTCCAAAACAAATAATTTTTACATTTTGACACAAAAACAATTTAGGAAATATTTCGACAATTACCTCATAGGTTTCTATTTCGTCAGTGGCTTCGTTGGACATTGGAGGCGCTGCCTCCCATGCCAATGTAACCTGGGAACTTTTCACCGAGATCACTTTCACATTAGTTACAATGGAAGCAACGCTGGCTTCAGTTGAAACAGTCATTTCAGCGTATTTGCTTTCTTCACCGACCAAATCACTAACTCCGTTTTCGGCAGATACTTGAAATCTGTAGGTTGTGACGGGGTTGAGCCCGGTAACGGTGATTTTGGTATCGTTAAAAAATTCCTGGAACAATAAGTCGTATTTATTAAGTTTTTCTGAAATTAACTTTATCTTGACAAAAAAAAAAAAAAAAAAAAAAAAAAAAAGACACTTATAAAAAGTAATAAGTTTAGAGATAAGTGTAATGCCTTTTTCGTCACTCCGGGCGAAAAATGGACTTTTCCGCCCGCCTGAACAACGAAAAAATTCATTTTCGAGAAATATATTACAAAATCAGGCACTTAGGTGGCTTGCAGGTCTCATGGTCCTCACTTCGTTCGGGCAGTAGCCAAAACCCCAATCTCGGCCAACTAAGGCCAAAACCCCAGTCTCGGCCTGCAATACGCCACCTCCTTACCTGATATGTAATATACTATTTTTTCTCCTTCTCTGATTTGCACAAAAAAAAAAACCTACCGTGTTAGGAATATATGATACTGATGGCCCACATTCTGGGCAGACGATGCGATATACCGTGTCATCACGACCGCCTTGCTCAGCTGGAGGACTCCAAGAAAGAATAACAGTAGACTGATCGACGAAATTCAGCGTTAAATTCTGAGGAGCAGACGGTGGTTCTGAAAAAAAAAAAAATTACAATTAACAAATAAAATATAAATCCCCGTTTATTAACCTTGCCCTAAATTTGAAAATTAAAAAAAAAAAAAAAGGAAACACTTACGTGTGCAAGGCATATTTTTCGGATCTTTCGAAGCCCTATAATATCCATTATTACACCGACATTCCGAAAAGCCATAATCCGGAGCTTTACTGTGCTCAGGACATTCTTGACATTCTTCATCCCCTGTCGAATGTTTATATTTTCCAGGTGGACATACTACAAAGTAGAAAAAAAAAATTTTTTTTTTAATCAAACTTTCTTTTTCACACCTTTTTTTTTTCTTTTGAAAAAAATTTACCATTGCATATCTGCTTTGCAAAATCCGGTTGATAACCAGGTTTGCATTTGCATCCGCCGCTAGCTAAGTACCATTTGCCGTCTCCTTTGCATAAATAAGTCGGAGTCTCAACCTCTTCAGCATTTTCCACGCAAGTACCAGTCGCCTGTTCTATAAAAGCGACCTCCCTCGCCGTTGGCGTAGCCGGAAACCTTGCAAAATTAATCGTAGTCTCCGGACACGTTATATAATACACCTAAAAACAAGTTTAAAACATCAAAAATTACTTCTAAAATTTTAATAAGTCAAGGAATAAATTTCATTTACCCAAAGCTAACTTCCCCCCCCTAATACATTAAAAACAGCGGCAGGAAAAAGCTTTGAAAATCTAGGCGCAAGTTCCCGGCTGTTTTAATGTATATCCCAAACCGATTACTAATTTTAATTATAATCAATTTTATTTATTAGCGAAAATCCCATTTCACGAAAATATATATACAAGAGTAATAAAACTCTCTGGGCCCAAAGAAATTTACCGGCTCAACCCTTATTTATAAAAGATGCTGATGAGAAAACCCCGGTTCCCCGCGAATTTTGATGATGAGTTAAATCGGAAAAATATTACTAGGAAAATCATCCAATATCAGATAATTCTATCATCAGAGATTCCTTAATTAATATTATAATTAAATTTGATATTAACATTAATTTCAGCTGTATTGGCTCCATTAACTCATCCCACTTTAAGAGATGGAATTTAATATAATCCCCCGTTTTATTTAGATAAAGTTTGTAATAAGTTAAAGATCGTAGATCGTGTCGGTAGTAAAAAAAAAAAAAAAGTTTACATACACTTTTGGATAATTGGTAATTTCATATGTAAATAAGTCCATTTCAGATTTTTTAAAATGAAATCTTAAGCTGTGTTCACAAACTCGAAAAAAAAAAATGACTGAAGGTGTTAGCAGCTACATTTTAAGGTTCTATAACGAACAGGGAAGTTAAGCATTTTTTTTTTTTTTTTTTTAATATTTTGATCCCTAAAAATAAGTTAATAACCCAGGTATATGTAAAAATTTTAAAATAAAAAAATATTGAAAATAATTGTAAAAAATTTTTAAATTTTGATGTAAAAAAAAAAAAACGGTTGAAGCGCGAGGAAAAGCATTGTGACGTCATAGTACTGTAAATTAAATTTAGTAACATTGATCCGAGAATAAGCCATTTTTTTAATTCCTTTTTAGCTTATGTTTTAATTTGTAATTTTTCCCTTAGATAATACGTAGAATTCATAGATCAGACATTCCTATTCTATTTACATTGTTTGCTTTGATCCGAAAAAATTGTGCCTACCTCATGTTTAGCTTATGGATGCCCATATAAACATTTTCTGAAGCTATTGTCCTATCAATGGATTCTATTATTTAAGATTTTTCCAACACAAAAAGAAAGACTCGCCAGCAGGAATACCAACTTTTAAAATTCAAAATATCGTACAATGACGCCACAATTAAGGTTCTAGTTCGTTTTACTGTTAGCCGGGCACATTATAACGATAAAAAAATATGTAAAAAAAATTTTTTTAAATCCAATATTTTATGCAAGAAAACGGGGACCGAAACCGTGTCCAAAACGTTTTGTTATGTTCAGAGATAAATTTCCATGATATTAAATGCATGAACAACAGTTAATAGTTCTTATATTTGACAATATTTAATTGTTTTCGCAACAACAAAAAAAATGTTTATTTCCGAGAGACTAGTACAGCGCTCTAGTGGTGAAACCGCGAACTATTTTTTTATTCAACAACAAAAAGAAAAATGGCGTCTTATTTTTTATTTCGAAAACATTTTAAAAAATTGTCAAATTTAGGCACCATAAAGCCTTTTTCATACATTTTCAATAACGAATCTTTACCTTTTAAAGATAACCCAACGTTTTGGCACGGTTTCGGTGCGATCCGATCTCATTTTTATGTGTAAAATACCGAATTTAAAAAAAAAAAAAAAAATTAAAACTTTTTTTATTGTTAAAAAATTTTTACCGCTCGGCTGACCGGCAGGTCATGTAAAAGAACTAGAATTTTTATATTTGCCTTTTATTGATTTTTCCAAAATATCAGGGTTTTTTTTTAAGAATTTTCGGAGTTTTTTTTCCCCAAATCTTTTTTGTTGCCCCTCCTCGGCTCATTTTCATTAAAATAATATTCTTATGAAGTAAACAACTCATTTTAATCAAAATATGCCTCACTTACTATAACGCTTAACTTCCCTATTACTGAGTGGGTAATATTCAGAAATTAGCCAATTTTCAGTTTCACAGCATTGCCAACCGTATTGATTTCCCTTCCTTTGTACTAAAACACGTCTTTGAAGTCGAAACTGCACAGCCTTTATTTAATCAGAATCTGATAATTGGAATTCTGATTCAAAAATAACGCATTATAATTTTCGACGAATGAACAAAACCGTCGCGGACTGGAAAACGGAGCGGAAAACCCCCACTAAATGGCAGCAAATATCTCTATTTTAAGTGTCAAAAAAAGTTTGCTTTAGGGAAATTCAAAAGGCTTTCCTATCGCCATCTACAGGGAAATTAAAAAGCAGTCTTTCGAAACTTTAAACTTTTACATAATAAACTTTTTTCCCTAATTTTTTTTTTTTTTTTAACTCATTAAATCATCTTTTTTTTTCTTCTCCTCTGCTTGTCTCCGTATAAATTAGACATAACCAAAAAAAATTTATAAAAATAATAAAAAAAAAAAAAAAACCCCACGCATCTCATTCTAATCGCTTAAATCTAACATGGTACAATGTTACAAGATTCCTAATCCCAATCTCAAATTTGAATTGAGAATGAATGCCCTACGGAGAGGAAGTTAATAAGCAGATATTCCGTGTTTACATACTTTAATCGCCAGAAGGCTGATGCAGGCTCCTTGATCTCTAAAGGCGAAGTAGATGCCTTTCTTCGTCACTGGAATGCTTTTTACTTCACTGTTAATGATAACTTCGGAATTTGTGTTGAATCTTCCTTCTCCAGCTGCTATTCTACCTGCAAATACACATTTCGAAAAATTTATTAAAAACCGATTCCGAGAGAAAAAAAATCAGACTGGCATATGGGGGACTACATAGGACTACGTCTTTGGGGTATGTCCTAATATTGCTAAATTTAAACAATGAAACGATTTAAAAATTTTAAGGCATATTTTTTCCCTTATTTTTGGTCAAAAAGTTCGAAGTTTTTTGTTAAAAATATAATTTTTTTTCCTGGCACGAAAAAACTTAAAATTCTTGATAAAAAAGGTCAAAAGTTAAAAAAAAATTAGTCAAAATTTTAATTTGTCTTCAAAGTTAAAATTTTAATACTAAAAGATTGCTTTAGTTCATATTCTTGGCTAAAGGAAAAAGGACAAAACTAAAAAATGCAATGAAAAATATCTTATGATAAAAACATTTTTTTTCGAACATGGACCAGAAGGTTCGAATTCTTACTGCTTACTCGCAAAATTTAAATAATCGAAAGACGAATTATGAAAAATGAAATTCTCAAAACTTTGATTTTTCTTTTTTAAAATTTTATGGGACCAACATGTTGGCACAACATCTATAGTGACTATGGAGTGTTGTACCAACATGATGGAACACCACTCCATAGTCACTATGTACCAACATGTTGGTACAACAAGTTGGACTAACATGTTGTGCCAACTTGTTGGAATTGCGACCAACATGTTTGACAAGCGAAGGAATCGACTATTGCAGAATTTACTCCTACGCCAAAAGTAGTGTAAAATGTTGGTCCAACATTCCATAATGAATTTGCACCCTAACAAAAATTATCAAAATCTTCGTTTCAAAATATTTTGATGACGTTTTTCACAAAACATTATCAAAATTTTTAATAAAAAATGAAAATCTAAAGTTTTTAGGATATGCAAATTCACTATGGAATGTTTGGCAAAAATGTTGGTACAAGTTGGACCAATATGTTGTTCCAACTTGTTGTACCAACTTGTTGGTGAAGAATTGAATTTCGGCGATTGAGTAAATTCTGCAATAGTCGATTCGTCCGTTTTGTCAAACATGTTGGTACAAGTTGATACCACAAGTTGGTACAACATGTTCGTCCAACTTAATTGTACCAACATGTTGTACCAACATTCCACACTAATTTCAGCGTAAAGTAAATTCTGCAATAGTCGATTTGTTCGTTGGTCAAACATGTTGGTACAGCATGTTTGTCCAAATTGTAGTACCAAAATGTTGGTCCGACATGTTCGTACAGCAAGTTGAACCAACATGTTGTACCAACTTGTTGGACTGACATTTCACGCTAATTTCGGCGTAGGAGTAAATACTGCAATAATCGATTAGTTCGTTTGTCAAACATGTTGATACAACAAGTCGCTACAACATGTTTGTCCTTCGTATGGTACCAACATGTTGGTCCAACATTCCATAGTGAATTTGCACCCTAAAAACGAAAAATCAAAGTTTTGAGAATTTCAAAAATTTAGGTTTTTTAAGTGTCTACACCTTCAAAATATTCACTCCTTTAAGTTTTGCGTATTTTACTCTCATTTTTTCCAAGTGTCTACGCCAAAAAAATTACCCCCAACGTGAGTAAAAAAGTTTCATTTCAAATATAGTCAAAATATTATTTAAAATTTTCGAACTTAAAATTTTAATATTAAAAAAATATTAATTTTTGGTGCGAATAGTACGGTAAATTTTGGATTAAAATTTTCGTAGATAAAATTTTGACGAACGACTACGTCTCAAGGCTCGGCCCTGGGGAAATCTGTCTGTCCGGGATCTCACTGTTCGCACCAAAAATTAATATTAAATCAGTACGTCAAAATTTTCGAAGTTAAAATTTTAATATTAAAAAAAAAACTTTAAAAATTTTAAGGCTTTTTTTTTTTTTTTTTTTTTTTTTTTTTTTTTTTTGCTTGGTTTGGGTCAAAAACTTCAAATTTTTGATAAAAAAAAGGTCAAACGTTGAAAATAATTAATCAAAATTTTAATTAATGTGTCCAAAGTTAAAATTTCAAATAAGCTTAGTCAAAATTTTAATATTGAAATGAATAAATATTCATTTTTGGTGCGAACAGTGCGACACCCGCGGACAGAAAGATTTGCCCAGGACCGAACCCCAAAACGTAGTACTACGTCAAAAAAAAAAAGTGGGGGCGATTTCATTCACAAGGGGAAAGGAAAAAAAAATAAAGTTTGAACAAAAAATTAAAAGACACGTTTAAACCCTATTACACTTTAAAACGTCAATCTTTAAGAAAAGTCTTTTTAAAGATGTTTCTCAAGTTGTTTGAGAAAAAAGTTGCAAAAGCATGAGAGAGGCTGGAAGCCAGACCAGACGCGGGGGGAAGGGAAAGAAAAAGACGAAGGGGATATCCAATAAACTTGGGAATTTTCAATCCATTCAAAAGACATTTCGTCTTCTTTGACATGATACAATAATGAATGTGTCACGGGCTCCACCTCTTCTCTTTTCTCCTTTTCCTTTTCCCTTTTGTCTTAACGAAAACAAGACTTTAATTTCGGGTAAAATGAACTGCGGCACGGGGCAACTCTCTCTCTCAATCAAAAACGTCCTTGGCGAAAACCTTTTCTATTTAACTTTTTGCATTAAATAAGGAAAAGGTTTTGATTGCTCCTAAGGAAATGCTAATTAACATTAAGAGCGTTTTCCGACTGAGGGTGGTTCCTGATGCATTCTCCAGCGTCTCGGGGAGGGTTGTCATAAGATAAGAAATCGATTGTGCCGGTGATGGCAAAGAGGGTGAATGCGCGTTTAAAGCTCCGCTTTTAACCTTGAAAATTTTTCTTCGTTTCCTTTCTGGATGGGAACTGTCGGAAAAGAGAAATAAATTCCTGTTCCTTTTTGAAAGAGATACGGGGTGTGCGTTATCAAAATTCCGATCTACAGGGGGATTTTCTATAAAGGAGGATTTCCAAGGACACGTTTGAAATTTATACTGTTTGATTTTTAAAAGCCTCTCTTTCGGGAATAGTGAAAAAGGAAAAATTATCAAGATTGAAGCTCTTACAGCTTCCAAAACTTTTAAAATAGAAAATCCTGTTATCCGCAACTTTAAGTTATCCGTCTTGTGCTTTGGTTAATAGATTTATTTCAGCCTGGATATTTTAGCCATTATAAAATTTGGTAAATTTTTTTTTTTTCTTCTTCTTCTTTCTTATCACAGATTTACCATGATTGATTTTAATTTCATGTAAAATATTTCATTAAAAAAAATCTTCGCAACAAAGTTTTGACTCACGTTCCAGCCAAGGCTCCGAAGCTTGATAATTTTGATCCGATCGGAATCGGATCCCTGATTTTAAAAATCGTCTTCAATGACTATGGTTTTTTTCTCACTAAAATCGGAAACAGATGCAGCATCGACGCTTGGTGGCATCGGCACTGGCATCGGGTGCCGGTGCCGGAATCGGAATCGGGAGTTAAATAAATAATATAAAATCGGCACCGGCATCGACCCGAGATTTCACGGGACGGAGATGACCGGCTTCGTACGCCTGGTTGTGTCTTGTCTTTCAGCCCTCCAATTAGCTTTAGCTTTTCACCATTTTTTCCACCCCTAACTTACTGGCTTGCAAAAATATCTTAAATTTTAATCACATTTGCCACAATGTTTTTTACCTTCTTTTTTTTTTGTAAAATTTTTAAAAACCAATTGACAGCTGCAATTAATTACCGCACCGGAAGTACTTCATTATCTTTTAATAACAAGACTGATCCTGATGGATCCGAGTTCATGGAGCGGAAGAAAAACATGAAGTCTTGCGAACCAAAACCCGCACTCATCAAAAGCCGATGCACACTTTTTAAGAAATAACTAAAATCACTTTCAGTGTCACAATTGATTAGTCTTTAATTAATTGTTCCAGAACAATGCTTCAACTATTTACGTTCTTAACCATTCCGGCTTTTGAGAACTTTTTACCATCAATTTTCTCAATTTAAATACAAAAATGGGATAAAGATGAACTTTTTCAGATAAACCTGCCTTGTCTCGACATACATATTTACCAATAAAAAATTGAGATCGTTTGTAAAATCTTGCTGAGCAAGTCGATTTCGATTTAATTTTAAATTTAAATTCACATTCAGAAAAAAAATTGGCTAATGCGAAAGAAAAACCGCCTTGTAACAAACCATCTTCTTGAAAATCATGCGAAAACAATAACAATATCTTGTCAAGAAACAACCTGTCCCGAAGCATTTTTTGCTTTTAATTCCTATTTTGTTGCAAGACAGAACTTGATTAAAGCATTTGCTTTTTTTGGCTGCAGATTAAAAATTTCTAATAATTTATTGTTTTCAACAATGTTGGTTCTCAATCATTTCTGGCAATAAAGTTTTGATGAGAAAAACATACTACACATTCTACCGAAAAAAAAACAGAAAAATTAGCCTAAAACTGAGTGATTTTGATTCAATATGCAGCGTTTTTGGTCAAAAATTTTGGTGAAGTAGCAAGTGCTTTCAGTCATGCAACAAAACAGCAATGTTTACAGTAATCAAGCGATAATTTGGTTCCCGATCATTTTTCCTTTTCTTTCCTAATAATTTAAAAAAAAAAAAAAAAAAAAAAAAAAACTATTCCTAATAATTGTATTTTTTCTATTTTTACAAGGAAAATAAAAGTCTCAGAAGGCCAAAGTGGCCATAAAATAGCCAAAATCTAAAAAAATTTGTTTCGCCACGAAGTCCCCGCTGGACTCAAATTTGGCCCAAATTGTTTCTGGGGAAAAAACCAAATAAATACGTATCTAAACCATTTTTGGCGTACTCTTACGTAGTGATAGCCACATTTGTGCTCAGAGTTATTTTTGCAGCTAAAAATATTTTAGGGAAAATGGTAGGGAATCTATAATTTTTGTGACAACATGCACACAAGCTGTTTGTTGACAAAATCTTTTAAGAGTTTTCGCAGTGATTTTTAGAGTAAGTTCTTGAAGTAATTTTTCTTTCTTTCTTTCTTTCTTTCTTTGGGGTCGTCCATGTATTACGTAACGCAAAATAGGCCACTTTTTGACCCCCTCTCCCTTGTAATACACCCGTAACGCAACTTACAATTCCCCCTACGTTATTACGTAACAAGGGTTCTAACCCACTCCCCCCCACTCCCCCCAAAAAAGAAAAAAAGTCATTTATCTTTCCACTCAGGGGTCAACGTTATTAACTTTTTAGAAGTCAAAAAATCTTCAGCTTCATAGTAAATATTGTAATTTTACAAGTTTTACAAGTTTTTGTAAAAAGTTTTAATTTACCTAATTTTTTATTTTTTTATTTTGAAGAACAACCGGGAAAATTTTTTTTATAGAGTGAAATAAAATTGAAATAATTTTAATATTAAAATTACGTAACACATGGCCCGATCTCTCTCCCCCCCCCCCCCTCTAGGCGTTAAGTAATGCATGGACGACCCCTTTCTTTCTTTGTTTCTTCTTTTTTTTGTTCTTTTTTTTTTTAACTCCTGAGTGAAAGATGACTGGGGAGAGATGACTATTAATAGATAAATATAATTAAATGCGTAGGTACACACTCAGGAATGAAAATGACTAATCCGAACGCAAAAATGTATTCTTGCAAAAAATTTCTTAAAAACAGTAAAATAAACATCGCGTCAATAAGAAACAGCTTTTGCGTTGTAATAAAACGTTTTTGCTCTGTTTAGAAACGTTCCTGCTTTTCCGCAGGTCAGAACTTGCTTCAAAAACATTTCTTTTCTCTGAGAGTATTAAATGCGCAGCACACTTTTTTTTTTCTTTTACTTAATCTACCTTATCTATCATTGTTTACAATTTTGATTCTTTTTCCTTTTAATTTTAAGATTTCATTTTTATTATGTTTTCATTTTTATTGCACATGTAATGCGTTGTTGTAACTAATCAGATTCGGGAAATATATAAACTAAGGGACAATGTAAACGTAAGCAATATTTAATTTTAAATTAGGAATGTTTCCAGGAATTCCGTGCGTCGGAGGTGAACTAACGTATCTCCATCGTAAACATAACTGGAGATAGTCTGTTTCGACATTTCGTGAAATTGTTACGTGACGACAAGTTTACACCTACATGAGCGTGTAAACTTGTAGTCACAGGTATTTCACAGTCGAAACACAACATCTCCAATTATATTTACGATCGAGATGCATTAGTTTACGTCCGACGCACGGAATTGGAAAAAAGTTTTATTTGTAAATTTGGGAATATGGTAAATATTCAGTCGATTTTAAACATCTGAAAAGTCCCTTACAATTGAAGTTTTCATAGACCCGTTGTTTGCATATCTTAGAAATCAACCCCAATTAGAAAATGAGAATTTTGGTAGTTGATATTTGACCTTAAATACATTCGACCTAATAATTTTAAATAAATAAAAAAAAAAATAAATAAATAAAGAATTCTCCGGTGAAATGCGGTATGAACAGGAAAAACTTATTGTTGTTTGTGAGTTTCCCGCAAAAGGATTCCGCAGTGGAAAAACTTTTTGATTAAACCAACACCCTGTAGAATTTTTCATTTTGCTTCATTCCTTTCATCCATCACCGGACCAATATTTCTGACGAAAAGAGAGATGAAGAAAGGGGGGGCGGGGGGGATGGGGGCGGAAAAAAAAATCGGTTGACGTACCTATAAGTTTATAAGTTTCCGGTTCCCAAGGTGGAGGCTCCCTGGTGGCCGCATCGAACTCGTAATACAATAAACTGAACGTTTCCTTGCAACTCAGAGCGTTGCCGGGAAAAAGCGAGCAGTCTCTTATGGTAAATTTAACTTCTATGTAGATTCTATTGGCTGGTCCGCGTTCGATGAACGGCGTCCACAACCAGTTGTTCACGTTGTTATAGGCTACATCGCAAACAACGTACGACCTCCAGTTGATCCCTTTTTCGAAATTTGTAAAACTTTCTTCTACCCACTGAAAATAAAAAAGAAAAAAAATCATTATTTATTCAGATGATAAAATGTTATATTTTTTTATCGAAATCGAAAAGCAGACGACCGGCAGACAGGGCAGCCCTACGCAAAAAATAATAATAATAATAAGGTGACGGAATCATTATCTTCGACGGTAACGAAAACAAACAAAAACGAAACCTGACAGGGTGTAAAATAATGTGAGTCGCATCACGTTCAGGTGAATGAGGATGAGGGGAAAAGAGGGTCGGAAATAAGACTAAGGGATGAAACTACCCTTAGATTAGACCAATTCCCCGGGGATGGAAGGGCAGAGGTCTTATATTCTTCCGTTTCGCTACAACTTTCTTCCCTTATAGTTGCAAAATACATGAGAGTTTCGTGGTTTTCGGATTACATCATAGACAATGAGGTTTTAATGCTCTTGCGCGAGTTTGCGCGCGTTAAAAAATGATTAACGGAACGAGAAAGAGGAAGTTAAAAAAAACGAAGAAAAAAAAAAAAAAAATACAAGCAATAATGATTCACAAACAGATTTCTTTTTCGTTGCTTCGATTTTTATAAGAATAAAAAGAAGGAAAAAGAGAACACGAGCTAGATTGAAATTCAAACGATTTACGTAAAATAAATATTTAAAAATTTTTTTGATGTCGCTTTTAAACGTTTTTTTTCCTCCCGATCATGATAATAAAAGTCGAGATTGATATGGTTGTTTACATGCATCCGTTGCCATTGGTTATATTATCAGAAATTAAATTTTGTTTGAATAATTTTGAACGACGGGATGGAATGGAATAAAGCTAAAGGATTGCCATAAATTTCTGGTAAATAAATGAGAAGGGGGGGGAAGGAATCTTTAAAAATTTTTATTTGAAATCATGCAGTGTCTTAGAGCTTATTTTCTTTCCTTCCATCGCCGGTAATCAAATCACATGAAGCGAAAAATGGATTTTTCCGCCCGCTTGAAAATACGAAAAAATTCATTTTCCGCCCTCGTGATGAAAAATAAAATATCTTACAAATCAGGCACGGAAGTAACTTGGTGGCTTGGAGGCCTCGGCGAAAGCGAAACCCCAACCTCGGCCTGCAATACGCCACCTCCATACCTGATATGTAATATACTATTATTTATGCGAAAATGTAAACTACCCAACTCTCCTCTTCCCCCTCCCCATGTTGGGTCTACCGAGATACGCCGAATAAGTATATATTATGTGTAGGATGTACATGGCACACTGGATTCCATTTAAAAAATCAGACTGGGATATGGGGGCATATCCCTAAGTAGGACTACGTCTTTGGGGTACTGCCCTAATATTGCTAAACTTAAACAATTAAACAATTTGAAAATTTTAAGGCTTTTTTTTTTTTCGTTTTTGGTCAAAAAATTCGAGTTTTTTGATGAAAATAAAATTTTTTTTCCTGGCACGAAAAAAACTTAAAATTCTTGATAAAAACGGTCGAAAGTTGAAAAAAAAAATTAGTCAAAATTTCAATGATAGTCTTCAAACTTAAAATTTTAATATTAAAACATTCCTTTAACTCATATTCTTGGCTAACGGAAAAAGGACGAAATTAAAAAATGTACGGTAGTGAACATTTTATTTAAAATTTTTAAGTTCTTGTTTCGGTTCATGTAGTCTAATTTTAATATTTAAAAAAAAATTTGAAAAAAAGTTTCATAAAATTTGCAAGAAATTTTTTAAGTCCTTGCTCTTGTTTATGTCGTCTAATTTTAAAATAACATTTTAACTTTAAATTTCTTGTAAATTTCACTTTAAAAAAACAGCGAAAATTTAAAAAAAAAGTTACATAAAATTGACAAGAAATTTTGTAAGTCCTTGTTTTCGTTTATGTCGTCTAATACTATTTTTTTTAAAAAATGCCAAAAGCTAAAAAAAAAATTGCCAAAGTATTATTTAAAATTTTAATATTAAAATAATGAAATATTAATTTTTGGTGCGAACAGATCGAAACCCGGACAGTCAGACTTCCCCAGGACCGAGCCCCAAGACGTAGTCCTACGTCAAAATGGTACAAAATATTTCTGTGCTGATTAAATGCTCTCTTTTTTGGGAGACAGTCCTCTCGTACTCCTTTCCAGCAAAATAGCAGTATTTTTTTTTTTTTTTTTTTTTTTTTTTTTTTTTTTTTTTTTATAAACATGAAAATAAAAAGAAGAAAACATGAGCATAGTGCAGTACTATCTTGAGGGCGTTAGGAAAACTGCATCCCCACTCACTGGTGGATTTAGGGTTGCCAAAGACTAAAATCCTCAAAAAAAAAAAAAAAAAAAAAAAAAAAAAAAAAAAAAATAAATAAATAAAAATTGAATTTTACCTAGTGTGAAAATAATTTTACTTGTTCTTCAAACAAAAACCACATGCTGATGGAAATTTTAAATTGGATCAAGTTTGGATCAGTATTGGAAATTTTACCAAAAGTCTTGAGAAGAAAAAAAAAAAAAAAAAAAAAGTAAAATAAAATAAAAATACCGCGCGTAAAAGTTGGTCCAATTCCCTATTTCGAATGTGACATTAACTTTAGGTCATGTCAATACCTTTGTCAGTATTTCACAATTTAAAGTTTCGGTGGTTTTTCGGACTAGGTTTGGTTGTTACAACTATTTCCCACTGGTTAAGTCCGAACTACCAGTTTAAAAGTTAAGATAGGAAAGTCAGAAAAGAAAGTGTAGCAGGAGATCGCTACTTTATTATGAACGTTCATCCATAGTGTCAATTTCTACGCTTATAACTGAGAAAATCCTCCAAATGACATTAATTATTTTTTAGGAAAGTACATATCCTCACTATTTAGTATATATACTTTACAGGGTGTCTACTGATTGATGAAATGAAAACGAAAAAATAGGACTTTTATAGGTCCATTTTTGAAGATTTCATAAAAAAAAACTCACATAAAAATTAGTATTTAAAGGGAGATTTCATGAAAATTTAGATTTCATTTAAAGAAACGCGATAAAAATTTAAATAAAATTTTTAATGTAATGAAAACCATAAAAATTTAATTACAACCTTCAAAGGTAAACGGAATTCATTTTTCAAAAATTTTTAAATCGAAATGGATATTTGATACTAAAATTTATAAATGATAATTCTCGTTCTTTTAATTGATTTGTGGATAGATTCTTGGGCTAGGAACTAAAACTTGTATTAAAATGTCTTGCTGTTGCAATTAAAAATGGATTAATCGAAGATAGTGTAAAGGAAAAGGTTAAAAATTTCAGTTTACAAAATTTAAATTTCATTTAAAGAAAATTTGATAAAAAACTCATAAAAAATCATTTATTATTATTTTAGAGGCAAATGTCATGGAAATCTTTATTCTAATTTAAATATAATTGACCCAAAGTGAAGTTTCACTTCAGCCCTAACGTTATGTAGCATAGAGCGTGATAAATTTTTAAAAAAATATAGGACCAAAAACAAGCAGCTTTCTTCAAGACTTCATCCAGAGCAAGAAGATTTTTACATCACTTCTGACACTGTGTGGTTCGGAGTCCAAAATTAGTTAATTCTTGTTTTTACATTTAAAGCCGAAATTATTTTAATTGGCAAAAATCGAGCGAGGAAAATTTTGAACAAAAATTTTATGAAAATATGCAAAATGTCTTCTTGAAGTAAAAATATAGGAGGATCATAGGATTTTATAGGAATTATATAGGACAGTAGCTACCCTGTAAACTATTCACTCTACAGGAAAATTTAAATATCATACACAGTTTTTTTCTGATACTCGTCTTACGAGATCCTTGCAATATTATCATGCCGACATTAAGCTCCAGATTAATCAAAAACGTGGGGAATTTTCTCCCCTTATGATGGTCCTAAATTTGAAATCGAAAACCCACCTTCTCTCTTAAACTGATTCCCATATTATAATTTCATCAAAAATAATTTTCTTTAGCATAGTTCATTCCCCCACAGATTTAATTTTCTTTTCCTTTAATCTTTTTTTCCGAATACCACGAAGATTACGACCAAAGTTTACTTTAAACTGAACACGGTTGAATTTCAAAAAGCTAACATTTAAAATTAAAATTAAAACACCCAACATCATGAATCGCTCATTCCGAGTATGGCACCAAAGTTAACCATTGTCAACTTTTTGTCAGCATTTTAAAAATTTTAAGGAATTGTCTAAACACAATCTTCCCAAGAGAAACTTTTCCAGAAACGAAAAGGGAAAACAGAAAAGAAAATGTTTTGTGGAAATTAATAAATTTCGAGTTGTCACGATAGGGATAAAATCCGATTTTCCTTTCTATAAAATAATTTCAAATAAAATAAATCGGGAGTTACCATAACAATCTTTAACAATTAATCATTTTTAACGCGTTAATTTTTCATGAAATTAAAAAAAAGAAAATCATTTGTTCCAAGAATATTACTTTAGGCGGTCTACTCGGGTAGTTAATAAAACGTTTTAAGCATACAAAGCTACTGCGGAAAAAAATATATATTTTTTTTCTTCTCTCGAAAATTGTGACGTTATCCCGAAAGAAATATTTGACTCTGAGGGATTGTACGTTTTGACTTATTTAAATTCTTACAATTTTTTTTCCCCTTGGTCTTCAATTTTATGGGGGAACGCAGTTAAAGGGATCATAATTTGTCCTGGTCGGATTTTACGTTTTAAAAGTAAAATCGATAAAAAAAAAAATATAATACATTTGGTATTAGTATTCACCATGGCGTTAAAAATCATGAAAAAAGCTTTTTTTTTTTTTTTTTTTTTTTTTAAATTAGCATTATCCCTCTTTGATGAAAAATTCAATCGAATTAAAAATCGATTCATAGTTTATTTTAATGACTCCCATTTCACAATGAAAGCTTTTAGGGAACGTTTTTCCAAGATTGTTTTTGGGGGATGAATGGAAAATGCCGGTTGGGGTGCCTCGGGCAATAATTGACCGAACGAAAAATGAAATATTTTACAAAGAAAATAGTTCATTCGCAAAATGAAGACAGATCGTCATTTCCTTATCGTTGCTTCCACCCTCCACTCCTAACTTTTTTTTTTTTTTTTCCTCCTCCCCACCCAGTACTTTTTATCGCATAAGTCACTCCGATGTTTCCACCTCAATTCGTAAGAAGAAATAGCGCGGTATATTCCGATTGCTGATTCAAAATCCGTGTTCTGGGTTTTAAATTGTATGAAAGGGGGGGTTGTTCTCAGAACCCCGGGGATGACTAAGGAATCAACCTTCGTCAAATAAAGAGAAAAAAAGAAAGAACGAAGGAAAGAAAAAAAAAAAAAAGTTTTCCACAATAGGAAAAATAAGCTAATAACTGCAACAGGGACGATTGAAAAAACGCCTTGGACAGGTCGAGTTATGCATTCCCCCTTATGTCACGTACAAAAGAAAAAAAAAAAAAATCTACTTCGTCAACGTCAGGCGGGGTTCGGGGATCATCCCTTGGAATACCCCCAGCGATTGCTCAGCATCGGGGGCGAGTGGTTTCCACGTTGAAAACATATGTCGGTGCTAAACGCTTTGTCAACCGCTCCGAAGAGTATTTAACTTTGATTTTCATCTCTTGCGGAATTCAACGGAGCCCGAGCACAAGCACCAACCAACCAACCAACCAACCTCCCCGGAGGGGGGGAAAATGATAAAATTTTCCCCTTGTTTTTCGTTTTTCGATGGGGTTGAAAATATTGTCTCGTACAGTACCTTTTTGTAGGGGCAGTTGTTTAATTAATAAAAGGGTGAGTCATCGTAGATTCTCATCAATGTCAAATAAATTCTCATAAAATGGGTGCCCGATATCTCGAAAATTTTCTCCTTTTATCTATGGGAGTAAAAATGATGAATTTAAGCTCAACCAACGACACCTTTTCCCTGCTCCTCCTATCCTATGATAAATCGTCCTTATCCGAAAATACTTTCAATACATCCCGACTACGTGACCGGGAAAATTATACACCCTCCCGTAAATGAAAAAAAAAAAAAATTCAAAAAATTGGAAATATTTCCGCATTCGAATTCATTACAAATTAAGCCCGTTTAATCAACAAGAAGCTTTTTGATTCATTCCAGGCTTTTTTTGATCATCCACCCCCTTCCTTTTTTTCTGCTTTAATCTCCCATCTAGCACTGCCTTTCACCCCCACGAAAGTATAAGCAACACGGTTTTTTACTTAGTTGACGGCAGTTAATTTCAATCAGATTTTTTTTATTAGTCTTCTTTTTTTTTTTTCCTTTATACGAATCTTTTTACGGCCATCTTTATCGCATTTGTTTTACGTCATTTTCATTGAATCACTCGGAAAAAGAGTCCCTCGGGAATCGGAATCGTGGTGAGAATTTTGCCTTTTGCTAAATGAATTTTCTTTTCCTTTTATTCTTTTCCACTTTCTCTCTCTCTCACTCACTCTTTCCTGCTTTTCGGAAACTTCTTCGTAAAAGTTTTTAAATTTTTCTACAAGGAGTTCGATTTCCGACTGGGTTTTTCATACGTGTCATGCGAATTTCGGAAGCAAGTGCTAATTTTTCTTTTTTACTTTTCGAAAAACTTTCCGAATCAGAATTTTAGAAAAAAAAAAGTAAAGCGAAGGGTCGCAACACGCGCTAATGAAACCCTAAATTTTAAAAACGTATAAAATCCCTTTTCCAAATTCTGAATTATTAATTTTTTTCCCCCCCACTTTTCCGACGGAGGGGGAAAAAAAATCTGCAAAGGCTTCACAAAATCTATACGGATCAAAATCGAAAGTTCAATCAAATTATAAATTTCAACAGAATCGAAATCATTTTCGCCTAAGTAAAAATTTGGGGTTTGTCCGTACGCAACGTGAGTGGAACAAATTTTTGAAAGGCTCCATTTTTTTTTTTTTTTTAATTTTTGGGTGAACAAAATCTGAAAAAAGTTATTTTCTCAATCGTTTTTTTAATTTTAACTTTATGTATTTTTTTGGTTTTAGCTCAAGCCTAAAAATTTTCCACAAAAAATTTCCCAGATTTAGAAACTTTCTTTGAAAAATTTTCAGGACATCAAATTTTCTTTACCGAATTCCTCGGACTAAATGTCCAGCAGAAAAAATATTTCGGATGTGGAAAATGTTGATTTTTAAAAAAAAAAAATTTCTTTAAGTGAAACATTACAAGAAAAAAATAAAAATTTTCAAATTGGAGGTGAGCCTTAATGTCTGAAATATTTTTTCTGGCGACAATAAAATACTTCCGACATTTAGGACACACTTTCCAATCGTAAATTTTCGGACAGAAAAAAAATAAATACGTGTGAACATCGAACGAAAAAATTTTTTGCCTCTACACTTCCTCTTTTCCCCAGTTCCTTTTTTCCTTCTACACTCAATTTTTTTCCTCCACAAATTTTTTTTTCTGACATAAAAGCGCGAAGCAAAGCGAGAGCGGAAAAAAATATTTTCTCGCCCTGGTAGAAATTTTGGACTAAACGTGGTCGATTCAGTGTTGTTTCATTTTGAAAAATCATTATCGAAGTGTAACGCGGATACATTTTGGATTCATTTAGGATCCTTGTCGGCCGATACGAATCCGAAATGAATCCAAAATGTATCCGCGTTACGTCCATCATGGTTTTCCGATATCGGCCATTTTTGGAATTTTTTTACCAGGGCGATCGTTTTTTATTGCAGCTGAATAAATTTACTGGTTTTAGTTCAAAGCCTTAAAATTTTCCATAAAAAATTGCCTAGATTTAGAGGTTTTCTTCAAAAAATTCCCAAAGCAGAAAGTTTTCTTTACCAAATTCCACGGGACAAATGTTTCACTTAAAGAAAATTTTCTTTCAACAATCCACACGGAAAAAAAAGTACTGTAATTTTTACATTTTTATATGTAACTATGGAACTACATATAGCTATGTGTAATTTGTACATATAACTATGTGTAATTTGTACATATAACTATGTGTAATTTTTACATATAATATGTGTAATTTTTACATATAATAAATGTGAAAATTACACATAGTTATTAGTAGTTCCATAGTTACATATAAAAATGTAAAAATTACAGTACTTTTTTTTCCGTGCACATTTTCGAAGTCCGAAATATTTTTTATGTAGAAAAAATATTTTTTTCCGACAGAAAAAATATTTCGGATGTGGAAAATGTGGATTTTTTTAAAAATATTTTTTCTAAAAAAAAAATTTGTAAAGAAAAATAAATTTTTTGTAGAAAGTTTTTTTTTTCTGACAGAAAAAATATTTCGGATGTGGAAAATGTGGATTTTTTTAAAAATATTTTTTCTAAAAAAAAAATTTGTAAAGAAAAATAAATTTTTTGTAGAAAGTTTTTTTTTTCTGACAGAAAAAATATTTCGGATGTAGAAAATGTGGCTTTTTTTAGGAATATTTTTTCTGAGGGTGCAAATTCACTATGGAATGTTGGACCAACATGTTGTACCAGCTTGTTCGACCAATATTCCACACTAATTTTGGCGTAACAGTAAATTCTGCAATAGTCGATTTGATCGCCTGTCAAACATGTTGGTACAACAAGTTCGTCCAACATTCCAACAAGTTGGTATAACATATTTGTTCAACTTGTTGTACCAACATGTTGGTCCAACATTCCAAAGTAAAATAGACAAGTCACATGTTTTGATATTTTCGCTGGAAACTAATGTATAGCATGCTCTTAACTAAAAACTAGTATTTAAACGGGGAAATTTTTCATCAAATTAAAAAAAAAGGAAAAACAAAGTCCGAAAAAGTTTTTGTCACGTGATCACTCCTTAAACAATTTTCTATTGATGTGACGTCATCTGCCTATATCGAAGCGAGATATCGAACTCGAAGCGAAACACGTCTTATTTGTAAACATGCTTATAAACATTACGCATTGCTGCCGTTTAGAGTTTCAGAAATGAACACAACCTGTTTTAGGCAGATGACGTCACGTTTCTTCACATTATGTTTTGGCGGGCATTCAAATTCAAATTTTTGTTTTTTATTTTTTCGGGGGTTAACAGTTTTTTTTTACCGAGTCAAAATTACGCTTTTTGTCATATCTCCCCTAGCACAATTAAACGATGGAGTCATCTCAAAACATGTGACTTCTCTATTGCACCCTGGGAAAAAAAAATTGTAAGGGTGCAAAGTCACTATGGAATATGTTGGACCAACATGTTGGTACCAACGGTTATACCAACTTGTTGGTATAACATGTTTGTTGGAATATTGGACAAACTTTTGTACCAACACGCTTGACAAGCGAACGAATCGACTTCGCAGAATGTACTCCTACTCCAAAATTAGTGTGGAATGTTGATCCAACAAGTTGGTACAACAAGTTGGTACAACATGTTGGTCCACTTTGTTGTATCAACACGCTAGTTCAACAAGTTGGACCAATATTCCACACTAATTTCGGCGTAGGAGTAAATTTCTGCAATAATCGATTCGTTCGTTTGTCAAACTTGTTGGTACAACAAATTGGTAAAACATGTTGGTTTAACAAGTTGGTCCAACATTCCATAGTGAATTTGCATTCTAAAGGAAATAAATTTTGGAAGAAAAAAAAATTTCAAATGGAAAGTGAGTTCTAAAAGCCCTGATGGAAAAACAATTTAACAAAATTTTTTTCCGACATAAAAAAATTTTCGAATGGGAAGTTTGTCTTTACGTCCAAAATGTCAGAAATATTTGCAAAAGCGCAAAGCAAAGCCAGCGCGGAGAAACTAATAATATAATATATAACCCCAAAAATATGGAGTTATCAAATCCACACACACACCAAAAAAAAAAAAAAAAAAAAGTTCAAACCCTCCCTAAATAGCCTCGATCAGACGTTCGTCCGCATGGCCCTTATTAACAAAATAATAACAACCCATTGATGTGGAAAGGAAAAAAGAAATAAATAAGATTAAAAGCTAAAAATTGCAATCCCCCTCATCCTTTTTCGCCCTCATCAAAGTTAAAATACATCAGCTGTTGATCAATAAACATTTCTTTTTTTTAATGCCCCGATATAAATTTAAAACAAAAATAAAATAAAATAAAAAATCGGTTTAAAAAAAAAAAAATTTAAACTCCAGATTCATCACCCTGTATTAGAAAAATGTAGTCAAACCGATCGGTTCCGGTCACGTGGAAACGTAATAATTATCTTTTCTAACCCACTGAAAGCAAAAAATAATCAGTGGCGACTTGTGAAAGGGAAAATCAATTATTTGTCTGTAATAATGTAATAAGACCGACCCTAATTTTTTTTAAACCCTTTACGTCCCTTTGATTTAAAAATCCGGAGGTAAAAAAAATTTTTGATACTCACCCCTGGTGTATTGGCTTGCGGTCCAAATGGATACCTGGTCCATTCTAATGTTGCTTCATTAGTTGTATCTAAGATAACGACTGAAAAAAAAGAAAAATTGATTTAGATGTGAAATTCGTAAGAAATCATAAATAACTTAATCTTATGGTAGTTTGTCTCCATTTGCAAATTAATCCGATAGAAGATTAATCCGACAGGAGACAAAAAATACAGCTGCAATTTCACAAATTTTTCTGTTGAGATTTTTAAGTTTATTTTGCCGTTAATAGCATAAGTTTCCCGAACCAGCAAAAACAGTTGTAGCATTTAAACGGTACAACTTCTTTATCCTCGGATTATAAATCCGCTATCGGATTAATCGCAAGTGGAGACACGATTTTTATATCAAATTTTTTACCGTATTTCGGATATATTTTTTTGTATTCAAACTAAAAATTAACGCGGCAATAAAACGTCAAAAAATAATTAGGCAAATGGAAGGGGCAACAGTACCCTAAAACCACCAATCAAATTACGAAATTATATCGGGACTAATTTCCATTTTTCTCCATCTTACGTTCTCGCCATTCAAATGTTGACTTTAACATTTTTAAATTCTAAACCCCAATTTTTACATTTTGCGATCCCAAAAGATTCCGGAATTTTCCGGAATCTTGATGTTCAATTGCTAGAAAGCATGCCTTACACATCATAAGGTTTGAAAGACTGTTTTGCAGTTGCATGTGAACTATTTTTAACTCGTTCCCTACCAAATTCAATCTCCAAAAACGGACCAGAATTACTAGTTCTTTTTTTGGAAGGGTTTTAAAAAAAAAATGCTGTGCCTTCTAAAATAAATTTATATCGACCGGCAAACTTTTAAGAGGAGGCTTCATGGAAGCCGGAAGGAATGGCTGGTTTTCTCTTATACTCGATTTACGATGAAAAAATTCAAAGTTTAGGTATCTAACAAACTTCTCTGGTATATCCTGGAATTTTTAGTGCAAGTTTCAACTTGTCTGAAATGCATGGGAAAATAATTTCCAAAATAAATTGCTGTCGAAAAACTTTGATTTTGATTTCCTAGTTTTCGCTTGCTTGGAACAAGTTGAAACTTGTACCGAAATACAAGAAAAAGTCAGAGTTAGTTAGATACCTAAAATTTGATTTTTTTTCTCCGTATATTTTCGCTGATCCAGTTTTCTATTAGCGAAAAACATCATAAACCTCATGATCCATTGCATAGGAACGGGTTAACTTTTATGTCAAAATTGTATACATGTTAAAAATCGATGACCGAATTTAGATAAAAATTGAGTTTAATTATTTATATAAATTTAATTGAGTAGGCATGTGGTCTGAGCGATTACCCTAATTATCTATCAACCCCTTTTTTATCATATACGAGGAAAAAATTCCGGAGTTCTATTAATTCCTTTCTATGAATAAGTGATAATAAAAACCTAAAAAATTAAATCAATTTTTAATTATTGATCGATTATCAGATATCTCTAGTGAATACAGAAATCAGCCTCTAAACATCCTCAAACTTTACATCAAAAAATGAATGACATTTACCCAGGCAGACAGGTTCCTCCTTAACAAAAAATAAGACATTTTTTGAAAAAAAAATATAGGACCGGTTTTCAAAGAAATAAAGGACAAATACGGAACAAAAACTCTTAAATTTCCTTTTTTTTTTTAGGGATCAAAATTTCTGGATAAAGAAGGTTAAAAATATTTTTTTTTCCTGGAACGAAAAAAACTTACAACTTTTTGATAAAAAAGGTTAAAAGTTGAAAAAAATTCGTAATTAAAGTCTTCAAAGTTAAAATTTTAATATTAAAACACTGCTTTAGCTCATATTTTTGGCTAAAGGAAAAAGTACAAAATTAAAAAATGTAGTGAACATTTTACTTAAAATTTTTAAGTTGTTGCTAACTTAAAACGAACATTTTACTTAAAATTTATTTTCATGTAGTCTAATTTAAATATTTAAAAAAAAAAAAACCTTGAAAATTTTTAAAAAAAGTTAAATAGGCCTAAAATTTCAAGAAATATTTAAGTCCTTGCTTTATCAACTTCAAGTTTCTAGTAAAAGTTAAGTTTCTTGTAAATTTACAAGAAATTTTCCAAGTCCTTGCTTTCGTTCATCTCGTCTAAATTTTACTATTAAAAAAGGCCAAAAAGTTAAAAAAAGTCGTGTCTCCATTAGCGATTTATCCGGTGATCGGATTATCCGACCACCGGAAGTACTGTACTTTCGAACACTAGAAAAAAACTCGAACTTTAAAATAAAAATGGCGTATTCGTTATTTTGTTTTTATTTTCTGCGTGCGAGATGTTAAAGAAAGAGATTTATTGTTCCAAATCCGAAGATTCTACGCAAAAAATATCCCGCCCGCAAAAAACAAACAAAATACCGAATACGCCATTGTTATTTTCAAGTTCGAGATTTCTCCTAGTGTTCGAAAGTACAGTACTTCCGGTGGTCGAATAATCCGATCATCGGATAAATCGCTAATGGAGACACGACTAAAGAAAAATTGACAAAATACCTATTATTTAAAATTTAACTTTTTCAAAAGTAATATTTACAAGAAATTTTTTAAGTCCATGCTTTCGTTCATGCCGTCTAATTTTAAAATAAAAGTTTTAAATTTAAATTTTATCTTTATTTTATTTTATCTTTATTTTATTTTTAAATTTTATCTTTAAATTTTATTTTTAAATTTTAAATTTTATCTTTATTTTATTTTATCTTTAAATTTCTTGTAAATTTTACTTTAAAAAAAACAGCGACAATTTAAAAAAAAGTCAAATAAAATAAAATAAAGGAAATCGTTTAAGTGCTTGCTTTTGTTCATGTCGTCTAATTTTACTATTAAAAAAGGCCGAAAGGGGAAAAAAATAGTTAAAATATTATTAAAAATTTTCAAAAAAGTTAAAATTTTAATATTAAAAATAATTAAATATTCATTTTCGGTGCGAACAGTGCGACACCGGACAGACAGATTTCCCCAGGACCGAGCCCCAAGACGTAGTCCTATTCCATAAAAATTTTAAATTAAATTCAATTGATTTAGATGGCCACGCTAAAAAATGAACCATTTCCTCCTTTTTTTGTCATACGGTATTAAAAAAAAAATCTACATTTCAAACATTTTTATCATGCAAGTCGACCGAGCTTTTTACAGTCTCTAAAAGTCGTTAGTTTTTTTTTTTTTTTCAATAAATAATAATTTTTAATAAACTTGCTCTGAAGCTTAATCTAAAAACGTAAATAAACATCAAGTTTAAGTGGTAAAACAAAAAAAAAAAAAATCTTATGGACGGTTATGGCTATAGCACCTTGACTCCTTCACCGAGAACCTGCAGTATATCACACAGAAGGTACCACGTACGAATAAATGCAAAGCACACTGATCTTGTAACCAAATGCTTCCCGTAGGTTATCTCACAGACGAACCTAACCCGAGTTATATCTCTTCTCAGGAAATTTATTCCGCTTCTTCTGGACGTAAACCAAAGAGGAAGAAAAAAAAAAAGGTGACTCCAACCTTACGGATCATTTAACAGAAAGGTAAAAAAAAAAAATTACTCATTGAAGCGGATCCATGTCTCCATTGGGCTGAGCAAGTATCATACGGACAGACGGACATTCATCAACGCCGACACATACCTGCGAATCGATTTAGTTCACGGTCACGGTTGCCGCTTTTCCATTCCTGGTCGGAAGATTTCATATACGAAAAACTTTTCGTAAAAAAAAAAAAAAAAAAAAAAAAGACAAGGAGTCACGTACGGTTTTTTAGGTTGAAACCTGAAACGGGTTCGGAATTTTCTCGATGATGTGATTCACGAAGGATTCCGAAAATAAAGGTTCGGTAGCATTATTATTCCTAAAGCATTCATATTACTATTCAAACTTCCTATGGAATGAGATCATCGTTATACCAAGTTGCATTCGTGCTGCTTCTGATAGGAATAACCAATGACCCTCATAATTTGTCTATTCCCACAATGTGGTCTTAAATAGTTTACAAGAAAAAAAAATTACTTATGATAAATGAAGAAAATAAACAATGTTTATTTTTTTTTTTTTCTATCATGTTAATGGTATCAAAAAAAAATTAAATTATGGACTTGATCAAAACATATTTCTGTATAAAAAGTAAAAAGAAATACTTGAATAAGTTTCGTAAAAATCCACGGAGATTGCAGCTTCAGGATTGAAGATCGCATAATCAAGATTCGGTCTTAATAAAGTTGCGATTTCTTTTCCATCCTACGCCCCCCCACCGAGACAGGGATTATCATGGCTATCCACATTTTTCTGTCTGGAAAGGGATGTTTACCGACATGGTTGTTTTTTAAGACCGGAATCATGCAGTGGCTTGCCTAGAGTCTTCTCCGTTACAAGACAATACAGAAGTGATATCGTTGCTGTCCAGGAATTTCCTCGGAGTGGGGGGAGGGGGGGGGGAGGAAGGAGGGCGAAAGGCTAAAATGTGGTTAAAAATTCGAATTCTATCTAATGCCAAATTAATTTTACAACAGGGATGGCAAAAGGGCGAAAGGCTCTAATGTGGACAAAAATTATGACTTATTATGTATTAAAATGACTTATTGAATACGGTTCGATTCGGCACTGTTCAGTTTTCGATTTCGATTTCGTTTTCGTTTTAGTTTTAGTACAAAACAGGATTCAGGTTCGGTCCGGTTTTTAAAATTGACTGCTTCGGTTTCGGTTTTTTTCTTGTTTTCGGTTTGATTCGGGTTTTTAAACGAAAAAACCCGTTTCGGGTTAGTTCGGTTCGGTTTTTTGTTTACAACCCTCCCCGGTTTCGGTTCGGTTTTTGGTTAAAAAAAAAAAAAAACGGTTTGTGTTCGGTTTTTAGGATGCAAATTCACTGTGGAATGTTGGACGAACTTGTTGTACCAACATGTTTTACCAACTTGTTGGACCAACATTTTACACTAATTTTGGCGTAGGAGTAAATTCTGCAATAGTCGATTCCTTTGCTTGTACATGTTGGTACTAAAAGTTCGTCCAACATTCCAACAAGTTGGAATAACATGTTTGTCCAATTTGTTGTACCAACATGTTTGACAAGCGAAGGAATCGACCATTGCAGAATTTATTCCTATGTTAAAATTATTGTAAAATGTTGGTCCAACAAGTTGGTACAACATGTTGGTAAAACATTCAATAGTGACTATGGATGTTGTACCAACATGTTGGTCCAACATTTCATAGTGAATTTGCACCCTTAGTAAAAAAAAAAAAGTTTTGGTTCTGCTGTTTAGTAGAAAATCAGGTTCTCGAAAAATAATGTTCCCTAGAATGTGTTTTACAGGTATGCCGAAGTGCCATCCAAAAAAAAAAACCATACGTATTTCAAGCATTTTTTGTATTTGTTGCCTCTCTTGGACCTCCTTACGCCGTTCACATTTTTATTCGAAAAAATTTTAGAAATAAAAAAGTATATTGGGAAAGCAGGACCGGAAAACTCGGTCTTGATGATCCAACACTGAAGACTTTTATTTTATGTTCACCAACCGATCCTTTTCGCACAATCTACATGGTGTTTCCTTTTTTTTATTTTTTTAAATCATTTTCAATAAACGAAACGAATTTTTTGCTTCCATCTATATTCCGTCAAATCCGGAACCCTTAGGAGGTGCCGATAGCTGGGGAAAACGAGGCAATGCCTCGAAAGCGTTACTTTGCTATTACAAGTATATTTCAGATCCTCCCTACATACTGACCAATTGAGTACACTCAAAAAAATAGTAGGGTAATATATTTTTGACTGGACGCTTTGACTAGTCCGAAGATAAAATTGATTGGAGACTAATGCAATTGTAATAGCTGCTAATCAATTTTTAATTAGGCGCAAAATCCAGTTTAAATTGTATTGGCGACCAGTATTCATTTTTTTGAGTGTAGATCTCCTATTTTGGATGTGCCAACTTTTCGTATCTAATTTGGAACCCTTTTTCCATGTACTCAATTATCTTCATTTTCTTTCTTTTTTCTGTTGCAGGGCTCGAACCGATTTTTCCTAAAAAAAATTAGTGACTTTAAGGACCAAAATCAGCGAAATTAGTGACCAAAAATAATTTAAGTTTTCGATTTTTTTTTTACTAAAATTGTAATAAAATCAAGTCTGTTTTGAATAATTTCAGTTTTAATTAAATTAACAAAAGACAAAAAATGAAATTTGAGATTTAAAATTTAATAACAATTATAATTTTTTTTTTCATCAGATCGAAAATTTATATTTAACATTTTTTTTCTTAACATGAACTAAAAATATGAAGCGGAAAAATAGGAAAGGAGAAAAAAGTAACTTTTAGTGACCTTTTTTCAAAATAAGTGACTTTTAGGGAACTTGGTTAAAAATAATGACTTTTCCCTAAAAAAGTGACCGAGTTCGAGCCCTGCTGTTGAATACCTTACTTTGGACTCAGAAAAAAAAAATGACTGTAAATGCAAAAAAAATGTGTTTTGACAGAGAATTTTCTTAAAAATCATGCGAAAAAAAATAGAAATATCTAGTCAAAAACCAAATTGTGTGCTAACAAGCCACGAAATACTGCTTCCTCTTTTGTCGCAAGGAAAAACTTACTCAAAACGTTTCCTTTTCTGAGTGTGCTCTTTTTAGAACGATTGCATATAAGAGCACCCAGTTGTTCTTGTTTTTCAGGGGTCCAAATCCGATGCCGGTGTCGGCTGCGGCGGGCTGAAATCTCTGGACGATGCCATATTATTTATTTAACTATCGATTCCGATTCCGATTCCGGCACCGACACCCGAAGCCGATGTCGATGCCGACGCCACCAAGCATCGGTCATATCAGATACCGCCTCTGATTCCGATTTTAGTGAGAAAAAAAATAATAGAGCCATTCTAGACCATTTTTAAAATAAGGGATCCGATTCCTATGCCGATTTCGGATATTAAAATAAATTCAAAATTTACATACAACTCTCTCCACTCGGTCCACTCTTCGGGTACCTCTGGTGTATTCTTTTATTGAACATCTCCCCGGTTCCCTCTTTATGATCCGCATGCCGACTTAACCCCCAATTTTGTGGTGTGTTGGATAAATTAAATTCAAAATTTTCAAGCCAAAATTTCCAAGCTTTGGACCCCCGTGTTTTGCACATTATTTGCTTATGATCAGCCTTTTCGATCTTCTATCTCTGGGTTGTCTTTTTCTTGTTTCCATAATTTGACTTCTTTTCGTACCATAAAATTACAAGGCTTAAGAATTCAAAAATTTTGATAACACGCAAGTAAAACTTTAACTATTAATACAATGCACTTTTAAGTTCAACCATACGACAGCTTCCCTATCGTAGAATCATCTTAATGCAAAGAATTCCTCGTCGTACATAGCTGATCTCCATACACAATCATTTGCTCTTTTTCCGCTGATGAATGTATATTTGCTAACAAGCCCATTAAGCTACATCCATTATATCTTTTGTACGCTTCGCTTCCCCCTTTTTAGTCACTTTTCCATATCCTTTCTCAAACAATCCCCGAAAAACGGTCGTATTTGCTCTTCCAAATTGAAAAGAAACGACCAGGAAGTGTACGTATCGCACTTTGAACTAATAATAAAAAAAAAAGAGGAATGCGTTGCCCAAAAAAAAAAAAAACTTTAAAAATGAAATATTCAAATGAAAACTATGCAATAACCAAAACGAAATAACATTTTTTTTTCTTCTCTAAATTCCGAGGAAAAAGAAAAAAAGCGGATAAACCCGGAGAAAAAAGAAAAAAAAAAAAAAAAAAAAAGAACTGCAAAAAGAATATTTTCAATTAACGCCATCCTATTTCCTACGTTTTTCCTTTTAAAAAAAAGTTTCGAGTTCTCTAATTGCTTTATAAAAAAAAAATGCTTACAGCAGAATTATAAATATTAAGTGGAGATAAACATTTTTATTAATTTTTTTTTCCAACGAAACATCGAATATTAAAAAACTTGTAGGGCGAAAAAAAAATTAATACATATAATTGCGTTCAGGTGCTCTTATTAAAACAAAACAAAAGCAGGAAGTAAGAGAGAGGGTTGCTTTTTTTTTTTTTTTTTTTTTTTTCTTCCATTTTTTAAGCCATCCGAAAATGACGTTATAAAATTTTGATTACGCATAGAGCAAGAAAAAAAAAAAAAAAAAAAAAAAAAAGGTTCTCTCCTGAAAGAGAGTTCGTTAGACGATAAACGATCGATACCACCGCAGACCGGAGCTTGTGACTGGGACGTGACGAGCCGAACAGCGAACGGCGGGGGCTGAACCGTACCGACTTTCCCGCTGAGTTTTCCGAGCTCCACGTGATCCCAACCCATGCACTTTCAACTCATCAATTTAAATTTTTCCTTTTTTTCTTTTTTTTTTTTCCTGAAAATTGTTTTACTTGTTCCGACACTGGAATGCGACCGTATAAAAATGACGTCGTAAAATTTTAAAAGAAAAAAAAAGAAAGAAAGAAAAAAAAAAATAGATTCCGGTAATTAGTAAAAACTTTATAATAGTCGCGGTAGATTACCCTTTCTTGTGTCAATTTCATAAATCTCGTAAGTTAATAACAGGCGGGAACTTAAAAACCGCTTCGATTTGACAACTCCGCATTTATATCTAATAATGAAAAAAAAAAAAAAAAAAATGAACAACTTTTAAAAAAAATAAAAAACAAAGCGACGTTGCCTCGTATGTATCATTTTTTTTATGTGCCATAAGAACAACACGACCACCGCATTATTTGAAATATTTGAAATGATTTAAAAATATGTCTGGGCAGGTTTATTCTCCGTTTTTTTTTTTTTTTTTCCTCCTTTACATTCTTTTTTTACGATGTTGATTTTTTTTTCTTCTCCTTTTTGCCGTGAATTCATTAACGCTTTCTCGTAAATATACGACCTGTTTTAAATTAATCAAGGGATCGAAGAACAATTATAAAGACTGAAGGAGAAAAAAAAATAATAATAATAATAATGGCATCTCGGGAGACTATGTGAAAGACCTAACCTCTAAAAACACCTGGTACACACAAGATGCAGTAATCCCACCTAAGTAGTTTTAGCCAGTGACGTTGTACCAGAGAGTAACATCGACTTTGCCGAAGGATGGCAAGCCTGAGACACCGTAAATATCTCGTCTGGCAATCCTTCGTTTTACAACTCATGGTTAATCTTTACTCCCTTTGACACGACATATTTAAAACGGAAGACTTTATTCGTAAAAAAAAAAATTGTACAACATTTATAAAACATATATACACAAGATGAAAGCGTATATGTCCTATAGTAAGAATGTAATTAATTGCATAACAATTGGATTGTTACGGAACAATTTCTTCAGGTTTGAAAGAAGCACGTGGTCTTGAATATTTTGAAAAGAAAAAAAAAATCAGATTAGTTAAGTTTAAAATATTTTGAATGTTATTTGAATTTAAAGTCCGATATTTAAATTTTTAAATTAAAAAACACGAGCACACTCCAAACGCTTTTAGAGGGTCTAACGAACTACAATCCAATCCAATCCGATTTTACCAACAAAAAAAAAAAAAACAAAAAAAAAAAAAAAAAAAAAAAAAAAAAAAGAAAAAAAAAACGAAATCAAAAAATTTGGGGAAAAAATCAGGTCTGCGATTTCGATTCCGCAGAATCTTGAACGTTTTATCTTTGAAGTGAGTGTGTAAACAGTTATTTTCAGTAAAAAAAAAAATTGTTTGTCCTATGCTTAGCTTATGGAGTAAATAGGAAAAATGTATAAATGGTCTTCAAATTAAAGAAAAAGAAAAATCAATTATTTGTTTTCAAGAGAACATACTCTAGACAATATTTTAGTTCAAAACTGTATTTTTCATGCTTATCTTTTCAGTACATAATACAAAAATATAATAAATCAGCTATATTAAACAGATTTATTTCGCCCCAGGGAAGTTTGCCTAACGATTACCATAGTAATTAAACGACTGAATTAAACATATGCAACATGGTAAATTGGGTAGAAGTGATAAAACTGGCAGTTTACCCTATTTTAGAAAAACTCCATAAGCTAAACATGGAAAACCCGTTCGTAAGCTAAACATTGGTGTCGTACAAACTTCCTCCACCTAAATTCTTTCTTCTACGAGATTAAAACCAGTACTTAAGGGTGTTTTAACCATTTCTAAAAATAAAAAACCGGTAGTAGTATATCCTCATAAGCTAAACATCGGCGGCACAAGGAAATTTTTTATGGACACTGCATGTCTCATCGAACCTCAGACTTGAAAAATATAACATAAAACATCATTGGAAAAATTGCGCCCAAGAGGTTTTAAAACAGTATTGCCCTTTAGACTCGAAAGGGTTAAATGCAACTGACACGTAAATGCCACAACCTACAAGTTTTAAAAAAAAAATGCTCCTAGTCCCAAAATTAAGTTAGGAACCAGCGCTAGAGGTATGGGTGGCCCTAGAGAAACTGCCGTTCAGCAGTCGCTATAAATGCATCCTAAAGATAATTTAAAGTAAAGCTTTGTTTACTTTCAAATATAATTTCGACATACACAACGTGACAGTACAGCCTCAAACGCATACACAAGAGTGGGCAGAATGATCCGTTTGGATGAACGGATCATTTTTCCAACATTCACACCGCGCCTTTTATAATTCTTCTCAACCATTAAAAAAGTAAACAAACCAAAAAAATCTATTACCAGTTTTTACATAAAATCTCTTTCTGCCTCAACGACCGGACTAATTGCCTACAAACACTTTACGGGAATATGATGTCACCGATCGATTTCGATCGATTCCAGGAAAAAGCACTGGTCACTGTAAAGCAATGTCAATTCTGCAGGTGTATACAGTACTAATCAGTAATCACAACATCGCACGAAACAAAATGAAAGCCTGCACACACAGCCTTGAAAGAAGAAAGAAATTATTAATAATTATGCGGTTGATTCAGGAATTGGTTCTCTCGCTAATAAATTAGTCACCTCGAATGCAAAACAAATAAAATTAAAAAAAGGGGAGGGAAAAAAGGGAAATTTTTATGATATTTGAAAAATCGGAGAGAATAAAAAAAAAAAAAAAAAAAAAAAACACTTTCATCATCATTTAAGAAAATTTGTTATGGTTACGGATTCTCATCTCGTATAATTTTTGATTAATAGCATATTCAAATATCAGTGAAATCGAAGCGAAAAGGGACGCATTCCTCCGTGATTTATAGAAAACTTATCAAACATTGCTTTTTTTTTTTCGCCATGGTTGCGTACAACCAAAAAACCTTACAATATCAAAAAAAAAAAAAAAAAAAAAACTCATGGCCCTGCGTTTTTATACAAAATATTCAGAGCACAAAAATGTCGCCAATTACATAATTTTTATAATACTAATCGTACAGTTTTTCGTTTTGAAAACGAAAAAGAAAAAAAAAATATCAATGCTTTCCGAATAAGAAAGAAACAAGAGATGAAAAAAGGCGTGAAATAGTTCTGCAACCAAGCGAGATATCAAAACAAATATTTTATACAAGTCATAGTGAAATTTCTTTTAAAAACATTGTATAACAGAGGTAATATTTTAATGTTTTTTAATTATTACTGAGATTCTTTTCAAAGGTTGATGAAATGCAAAACGAAAAAGAAAAAAAAAATATCAATGCTTTCCGAATAAGAAAGAAACAAGAGATGAAAAAAGGCGTGAAATAGTTCTGCAACCAAGCGAGATATCAAAACAAATATTTTATACAAGTCATAGTGAAATTTCTTTTAAAAACATTGTATAACAGAGGTAATATTTTAATGTTTTTTAATTATTACTGAGATTCTTTTCAAAGGTTGATGAAATGCAAAACGAAAAAGAAAAAAAAAACATTTTTTTTTCTTTGGCCGAACAAATGTCGTTTCGAATTTCACAAACATGGCCCAAGATTTTTTTTTTTTTTTTCTTTCTTTTCTATTTTTTTAATTTAAATATTATTTACCTTGATCCGCGAGGATATTCCTAGAAAGCAGCCAAACAAGGAGCAGCAGCAACGGACACTGCAGTACTGACGGGGCGGCAACTCCCATCACGGTGTTCCTCCACAAAAGATCAGCGACCAGGAGGTCGCCGGTTTTTGGCAACTCTCAGCCGACCCACATGACTGACTTCGCCGAACTGAAAACAAAAAATGGATAACACACGTTTTAGATAAGACACGAAAAAGCCAAAGCAATCACATATGCCATTTTTAAGCATCAGAAGGAAGAAAAAAAAAAAAAAATTGGACGCTCCGCATTTTTTTTTACTTTTTTTTCCAATTCATTTATCATTACAGCCCCTCTTCACTTGTCAGATCTAAGTAATTAAATTGATTTATACGGGTTTTTTTATTCACATAAGGCCCGATAAACGCCTTTTATGCTTTCGGCTGGCCCCATTAATTTTTTAAATCGATTGTTGTCCTATATAAGCGAGTGTTATACGTGGAGAAAAAAAAAAAAAAAAAAAAAAAAAAAAGTTTTTTTAAAAAGAAAATTCCGAGAGCTTAAAGGTAAATCCTAAAATTTATTTGCATAAGTATCCCATTCCTATGAATGATAATAACGGTGTCACTAATAAAACTGATCATCCATGGTATAAACAATACACAGGTAACGGTCTATCTCATAGAATTTCTTCACAAAAATGAACGACTGTTTTTACTTCTCACGTTTGCTCTGAACCAGAAAAAATCAATGTCCGACCATTAAAAAAATATATATAAAAAATATCTATAAAACAAAATGCGGTTGGTAATCGCGTGATTTTTTTTTTTTTTATTATTAATTCATTTATGCGAGAAAATCTATTTTTTTCTTCACTTTTTTTTCAAACAAAAAGTAAAAAGTAAAAAAAAAAAAAAAAAATTAAAGATATGCCTGAGGATGTTAAACGTCGCCTTAAACTTGATCCGCAACTTGTAGTTTTATCTCAATCGATTATCATTCTCGAGGAAAACAAAGTTTCAAGGTTATTTCCGGTAGTTCGATTGTTGATCGGATTAGAAAACTAACCTGGAATTTAATTACTCGTTTTTAGGTACGGTACGTCAAACAAAACAGAACAAAAAAAAAAAGTTACATTCAAATGAATCTGTTTCTCCAGCCATATGGACAAGATTTGCCATGTTTAGGAAATCTACCGATTATACAGCAACTTTTCAGGTTTCCTGTCAAGAGTAAATGAATGCTTCAGAACAAATAAAATTATAATTTATTTATTTATTTATTTATTTATTTTTTTTTTTTTTTTGGGGGGGTCCGTGCTGCCGATGCGAGTGCACAGGGATGGCATGCTGATTCCGATTCCGATTCCGATTCCAGTGATGCTCGATGATTTTTCAAACGCGATTCCGATTCCGATGCCGATTCTGATAACTTTCTTATCATTCGAACCTTATCCCGAAGCCGATTCCAATTAGTTTCCATCGATCGATTTCGATTCTGATTCCAATAAAAATCTATTCGGCATACCATCCCTGCCGGTGCCGATTCCATATTATTTATTTAGCTCCCGGTTCCGTTTCCGATTCCGGCACCGACACTTGATGCCGATGCCGATGCCGATGCCCAACAAGCATCAATTATATCCGACGCCGCCTCTGATTCCGATTTTAGTGAAAAAAAATCATAGAGCCGTTCTAGACGATTTTGAAAATCAGGGATCCGATTCCGATTCCGGTGCCGGTGCCGATGCCAGCACTAACAATTTCGCAGCGCCGATGCCGATATCGGATATTTAGAGGGGCAGTAATTTATCAATATTAGGGCAGTACAGACATCGAACCGTTCTAGCACTAAAAAATTAGGGACTTTAGGAACGAAAATCGGGAAAATATGGAACCTTTTGGGGACTAAAAACATTAATTTTCGAATTTTTTATTTAGGCTTCACTTGTTCCCCTTAGGCCCATTTTGGATCCACTTCGACTAGTCGGCTTCATACACAGTAAAAAATGTTATGTCAAAATCAACATAAATCAACATAAGCAGGTCCACATAATTTTTATGTTGTTTTTGTGTTATGTTTGCATTATGGGAGAAACAACATAAAAAATTTATATGGACCTCTTAGAACATATTTACATAATATTTTTTACTGTGTAGCATTAACTTTATAAAACATGAAATATTTTTCAAAATAAAATAAGACGAAATACAATTTGGAACAAAAAATTAGGTTGAATTCAAAATTTAAGCTAATATTCGCTTCAAAATTTTTATTTTGGTTCTAAGTTTCTTGAAAATTTTTTCAAACATTATTTTTCCCATTTTTTCGGGTCCATTTTTATTTCCAGCTACTTTAATTCTGAATTACATTGAAATAGACATTAAACCAAACTAAGCGGGGCCGAAGGCGAACGAAAAATTTTACAAATTCTGAGAAAAGATTGATTATTTTTTTTGGAATTTTAGCATCATTTTCTGATTTAATAAAATAATCCAGCATAAAAATCAAAGGGAAGAAAAATAGGGAATTTTAGGAACTTTTTTTCAAATTAGGGACTTTTAGGGAGTCATTTTAAAACTAGGGACTTTTCCAAAAAAAGGGACCTCGGTTTGATGTCTGGGGTTTTTTTTAATAAAATTTCAGTTTTTTTAATAGATTGGCAGTACAATTTCGGCAGTAAAAAAAATATTTTGGCAGTATAATAAATAATTTGAAATTAAAAAATGTGAATTGGCAGTAAAAAAAATGAATGAATGAATTTTTTAATTTTTTTAATAACTGATGTGAGTCCGGACTGATCCGAAACGTATTCACTGATTCTGAGATTTCCTTTGTTAATAGGGGTTGAAGAGGAGGGGGGGGGGGGGTTGAAACATTTTCTTATTCAGAATCGGATTCTTGAAATTGTTGGGAAACATGTGCTACAGTCCCCTGTTCAAATTCTGGATACTAAACTAAATTTTTCTTAAAAAAAAAAAAAAAAAATTTAAAACTCATTACCGTAGATAATAGTGAAGTTGAACGTAGATATGAGTAAATTAAAAAAAAAAATTTTAGGTTTATTTTAGGCACAAAAAATAAAATTTTTTATTGAAGTATCCCAAAAACAATATCCACTTAATGAAATAAAAAAATTTTAAATATATGAATATATGAATATATGAAAATATATGAATATATGAAAATATATGAATATATGAAAATATTTGAATAATTAATAATTAGGATCAAAAATTATAAATAAAAAAATTTTATTTTTAGTGCCTAAAATAAACCTAGAATTTTTTTCTTGAATTTCCTTTTAACTTCACCCCAATCTACCGTAATTCAAAAAATACTTTATGGGTGTGCTCAAATATCATTTTTTCTGAAATTTTTAGTCATTTATGGAGGTGCCAATTTTATGGAAAAAAAAACTACCCTACCGATATTTTTTCACTGTCCCATTTATATAGTCGCCAAAAAAAATCCGATGCCGAAGCTAGCATCGGCGAAAATTTTCAAGCTTCGGACCCCTATTTTTTTTATTTATTTATTTTTTTTTTTTTTTAAATTTTGATTTCGCGCCAATTTTTATTTTAATTCTATTCATTTCTTTTTCGTGATTTTACAAAATTTTATAATACAATCCTTTTATTCCCTTTTTAACTTTTCTCCACCCCTCGCCCCCGATATCCAAGTGTTCGTAATAGGGCGTAATCGACTGAGTATCTGGAATGGGAGGGTCGCCACCGTTTTCGACTTCCCAGAAGTTATCAGATGTGACCCGAGCGAAAGGGGTTGTCGCATGCAAACCGAAAAATTTTCCTTCCATCTCTCCATCCAGCCCTTGCTCCGAGGAGTTAAGCCCCCGATATCACAAATTAGTAATCAAACTGCAATTTACAAGCTAGACTTCCCGCTGGTGAAAACCGGCAGAAAGGAAAAGTACAAGGAAAAGTTTTTTTCTCGGGGGGGAAAAGGGTCTCGTATTATGAGTGAGAAAAAAAAGAAACGATAATTGTGACCCTTTCTTGAATACGATTTTTTTTTTGGGGTTCAGAAATCGGGAGAAGACCACTCTGAATAATTTGCGGGACTTAACGATGTAATAAATATTCTTAAATTTAGTTCCTGTTTTTGTTTTTGAGGGAAAAGAGGGTAGTCCAGTAAATGTTTAGGATTGTTGACAAAAGAGGAGAGGGAAAGGAAAACTTAGTTATAAAATGTTTACATAACTATCCCGCATATTTTACCAGCTGTCTGAGGTTGTAAAATTCTGTTTCGCTGTTGGCTAAATTGCACAATAAGGAAATACAAGTTGCGCTGCAAGACAAGAAGTGAATGGGAGCAAAGAAATTCACATAAACGTATAATGGGTATGAAGGGAAGTTTTATAACTGCTAGAAAGTTTGTTAAATGTTTTAGGGTGAAAAAAAAAAAAAAGCAATTTAAAAAAATAAAAAGATTTCTTTTTCCTCTGGTACTTGAGATTCTTTTAGGAAAATAAAACAATTCTTTTACATTCTGCACGAATAATAAACATTTAAAAATAAATGTATTCGGATTCTTAAAATTCGGAGCATTAACTCTTTTGAAATGTTTGAGCGACCGTTTCCCTGTGAAGGGCCATACATGGGCCCAAACAAAAAAGTGCTCGGTCTATTAAAGGCACGTATAAGGGCCCGTGGTATTTCAAATTGCTGAATCAGCCAAAATATAATGCGGGTGGATGCAAATTTCAACATTTGTTATATAATTAAAGCCAGTTGCCTTGCCTTTGATTTTAAAAGTCTCCCAGTTGGTATAACTTTTTTTTTGAAGGGGCAGCTATTTTTGAAAAAAATGGGTATCGCCGGTGCTTTTTTTCAAGAATTAATTTTGATAATTGAAGAATAAAAAAATCAAAAAAATTTAAAAAGACAAGACTAAAATGTTATAAAAATCTATAAAATGTGTCAAAAAATGTAGACGAATTTCGAATCAATGGCAGATCCATTTTTTCCCCCCCTCCGATGTGAAAAAAATTAACAGTGGGTACGTGAAACATCACTTTTTTTCTGGAAAATTAACCCGTTCATTCCCACATTCCCTTTTCAAAAAAACACTCAAAACACCAATTTTTTTCATTTTCACCCCTTTGTTAAAAAATTTCTGTCCCTTCAAAAATAAAGTTATACTTACAACTTCAATATAACCGGAAAACTTTTAAAATGAAAGCCAAGGAAACGGGCTTCAATCATAACAACTTTTCAAATTTGTATCGTTCCCAATTATATCTTTGCGGATTAAGCCATTGAAAATATTATTATTGGATCTCAACATGATTCATTGATAGGCTGAGATGGCTTATGGATCAGCCGTGTTCCCTTCGTGGGAACGAGTTTTGAAATTCCTTATCCATATTGCTCTCAAGCCTGTAACCACGGGAAAGGCTGTACAGCAAAAATATTGTGGCCTGACGTTAAAAAAAAAAAAAAAAAAAAAACGGTCTACGTAAATTTCTTATTCACTTGTTATTTTTTCATTTATTTATTTATTTACTCTTTGTTAAAATTTGTAAACTAATGTTTGTGAACACAACAAATTTTAATTAAATGTTGACATTTTTTTTTTATCAAGATTATCATTTGCTTTTCTAAGCACAATGCAACTTTGTTCGCTCAACAAACAAAAAAAAAAATAAATAAAGAAATGAAAAATGTGGGCCGTTTTTAAAAATTTAAGAGGCAGAAGCATCTATAGATGGCCAATAATAAGCGGCGAATTAAACAAGATTCAGTCCTGGGGTATCAGTTTTGAAGGTATGCTCCCGTCTATAAAGCGTTCCCCAACATTTTTCCAAAAAAATTAATTTTCTAATCCATTTTTCCTAAAAATTCTGGTTCCTAAAATTTTTTTCCTAATTTTTTAAATCATTAAGGGATTTTAGGAAATTTTATTCTAGGAATCAAAAGTTTTAGGAAAATATAAAATTAGAAAAAAAAATAGTAAGGAAAACAATTTTAGGAACCGAAATTTTAAAAAAATACGGATTAGGAATTTTTTTTTTAAGGAAAAATGGATTAGGAAAAATGGAAGGGAATCCTATAAAGGGTTTACATGAAACATACTTTTTTAAACACAATAATTTCTACCTTAATTTTCCAACTATATAGCCTTTCTCTGCAATATTTATTTGTTTATTTATTGTGTTTGGGTTCTCCTGTCAATTCGGCATTGGGATCAAAGAGAGGAACCGGGAAAGTGTTCAGGAAAAGAATACACCAAAAACACTCGGAGATGGACAGTCAAAAAATATTTTTTACTACGTACAAATCTGAGAGAAAAAAATCAGATTGGCATATGGGGGCATATCCCTACGTAGGACTGCGTCTTTAAGGTACTGTCCTAATATTGCTACATTTCAACAAAGAAACAATTAAAAATTTTTAAGGCATTTTTTTTGCTCGTTTTTTGTCAAAAAATTCGAATTTTTTGACAAAAATATAATTTTTTTTTCCTGGAAAGAAAAAAACCTTATAAAATTTTAATATTAAAACATTGCTTTGGCTTACATTCTTGGCTAAAGGAAAAAAGAACAAAATTGAAAAATGTAGTGAAGATTTTATTTTAAATTTCTAAGACCTTGTTTTTGCTCATGTAGTCTAATTTTAATATTTAAAAAAATCGGCGAAAATTTAAGAAAAAGTTAAATAAAATTTCAAGAAATTTTCAAATCCTTGCTTCAGCAGCTTTAAGTTTCTTGAAAATTTACAGAAAATTTTCTAAGCCCTTGCTTTCGTTCATGTCGTCTAATTTTAAAATAAAATTTTAACTTAAATTTCATGTAAATTTGTTAAAAAATTTTTTGTAACTTTTACTTTAAAAAATACAAAAAAAAGTTTAACAAAAATTACAAGAAATTTTTTATGTCCTTGCTTTCGTTCATGTCGTCTAATTTTACTATTAAAAAAGGCCAAAAGTGAAAAAAAAGTAGTCAAAATATTATTTAAGATTTTCAAAGTTAAAATTTTAATACAGTAAACCCTTGTCCTTCGCGGGGGTACGGGGGAAAGGGGGGTACCGCGTATGTGAAAACCGCGTTGTGTAAGACCAACTTCTTATGGGAAAAAGGGGGTTAGGGGGAAACCTGGACCAAAAGTTCACAAAAATTTAAAAAAAATCTTTTTTTAAGTTACTTTTACATTATACTTTTCTGATTCAATACTTACTATTTACTTATACTTTTTTACATTGAAAACATTCGAAAATTAACGTCCAAAATATCAAAATGCTCAAGTAATCGAAAAACGACAATGATCTTTAACAAGGAAAAGTGTCATTTAAATTTGTAAACATCGCCCTGTCTGAACCTTAAATAACTGCTTTCGATATTTTATTGCATTTTTGTTGCGATTAAAAAAATAAAACCGCGTATAAGTGAGGGAAGAGCCGCGTTCGGGGCATTGATGGTCTCAAAAAAAAAACCGCGTATAGCTGGATCCGCATTGCGCGATGCCGCGATGGGCGAGGGTTTACTGTATTAAAATAATTAAATAGTTTTTGCTGCGAACAGAGCGACACCCAAACAGACAGATTTCCCCAGGATCGAGTCCCAAGACTTTGTCCTATGTCAAAAAAAGTGAATAGAAGCTCATGATATGTAATTTTGAATTTTGTTATAAATTTTCCCCATTTTCCAAGCTATAAAAACTCATTTGCAGCCCTCTCTTATAACAACTCTCACGTTAATTATAAGAATGCTCTTTTTCCCCAAAAATATCCTAGGATCTTAGGTTACCAGATCGGAACTTCCTGTAAGGATCGTCAAAAATCGAAATCAGGCAGCATCTCAAATAATAATACAGTAATAGGTTATATGCTCAAGAGCAGGTCCTATGCCATCGTCCGGATGGAGAAGTGCGCCTCTCCAACAACAAAGAATCTATGAAGTTGTTGTTTAACGTGAATGACAATCAAAAACTGAAAGTCATAAAATGCGTGGATGACAAACTAACTGGTTAGCTTCTTCCGGGCGGATATTCCGTACATAGAAACAACGGGAAAGTTTAAGGGGAGGCTATCCCATATAAGGGGCAACCGACCAATGTCAAACTAAAGTTATGCATGTCATCGAAATATTTTCTTTTAGCCTTTTATGAATCGTAAATAAATTGTTTTCCCAATACGAGAATAAAAAAGAACGGTTTTTTTAGAATAAAGTAAAAAAATCAACAGAAACGGTAATAAATTTAAATGATGTCCGTGAATAACTGACTTGACAAAAAAAAAAAAAAAAGGATTGAAAAAATAAATAAAAAAAAATAACAATAAAATGAAAATTTGTCTGAGAAATACTTTTTTGAAAACCCGCGGAAAAGAATGGGTAAAAAACGAGACAAAAAAAAAGTTCATAAAATTTCTGAAGTTACACAAGTGTCACCATACTGACAGTAAACATGTCAACCACACTTCAATAGATACTACAAATCAAATTTTGATGTACACAAAATTGCCTTTCGTCAATTGTCTATTGAATATATAGAGAAAGGACGAAAGCAGACTTACATCTGGCTTTCGAACAAAAATTTATACCGACAGAAACTCTAAAAAACTTATTATAATTTTTTTTTATCCACACAAAAAATCGGTCGATATAAAAAAAAAAAGAAAATTGCAGTGTAGTCGCGAATACCCAGAGCCCTTAATTCACTAAATTAAATCAACGAACCACTTTCGACTTTTTTTTAAATAAAAACATCTGGCTTTTCTCACCTTTTTGTATTAAAATAATCATTTTCAGTTACGGTATCATGCTTTCCATCAAAAACTCCTTATAATTTTTCCTTATCTCAGAGAAAAAAAATTTTAAAAATTACCTCAATTTCCATTTTTTTTTTTTTTTTTTTTCTCCCTTTCCTACCTAAAACCTTAATCAAGCTCGATTGACCCACAATAATGACCCATCTTTTCCTATATGCGACCCTGAACAAAACACATGATTAAATCCCTTATTACTTTAACATATGGCCCCATTGTCTCCTTTATTTGTCGTTCGCATACCTAAACGGTGTCGAACTATCCCGATCATATCCTACTTCCATTGAACCTTTTTATCTTTTCGATTTTGACAAATTGACAGTAAATAATCATGTAATGGAAGAAAAGGACAAAAAAAAGACGTGAAAAAAAAGAGGGGGAAGTGTCGCGGATTTCCTTTTTATACAATGAAAGTTATCCTTAATCCGTGGCTCCGGTTGCTTTGAAAAAAAAAAATCGGAAAAAAATGGAAACCGAATTAATACCAGCCATTCAACCCCCCATATCCGCCCCCCTTACCCCTCCACATGTATTTCTCTGTGTGTATGTAGTAGAGACATTTCGTCTGACTGACCGAAACGATAAGTTACACATGACATGACCGGTTCGCACGCGAACCGATCATTTGTCTAATTAAGACGTGAAATGGACACCCTCCCCCTCCCTCCCTTTTTCCAACTTTTTGCCACCCGATTCCCCCCCCCCTCTTTCATATATTCCACAACTCTGTTAACTCGCAAACTAGTCTTTACCTTCTTATCGCGTAATTTATACGTAGGTATTATATGGGGTGTGTAGTTGTAAAAGTAGATAGGAGCTGTAGATTTTATAATTAACGAGCTAAAATCATTTTTAATTTAAAAAAAGGAGAGGGGAATGGGGATTTTGATTACTTAATTTTCCAGAATGATTTTCCGTCCTTATGTTTTTACAGGGGTCCGAATCCGATGCCGGTGCCCATTTCATATTACATATTTATTTAACTCCCGATTTCGATTCCGGCACCGAGATCCGATGCCGGTGCCGACGCCACCAAGCATCGATCATATCCTATGCCGGCATCGGTCATATCCGATGCCTCCGATTTCAGTGAGAAAAAAAAATGATAGAGCCATTCTAGACCATTTTTAAAATCAGGGGTCCGATTCCGATGTCGGTGCAGGTGCCGATGCCGGCACTAACAATTTCGCAGTGCCGATGCCGATTTCGGATATTTAAAAAAAACCGCTGCCGATGCTGAACAATGCAAAATTGCTAAATTTTCAAGCTTCGAACCCCTGGTTTTTTAAGGCGGGGTGTAAGTTTTTTTTTCCAATAATATTATGAATTCGATTTATTGCATATATCTCATCGAAAAAAAAAGCGTAGAAGGCATTTTGCAGTCACTCCAAACGAACTAAACACAAAAATGACGTTATGAGAACAACAACACTAAACAAGTTATTAGTGTTTCCAACAACACTAATGAAGTTATGAGAAGAATGACAAACAAGAGTATGCAACACCATAAGCAAAAAAACAAAGATTTCATTTCAACAAAGTCCAGTCGAACAAGAAAAAGCGAAAAAAAAATTATAAGAAATTCTGTTTGTGAGGAATAAAATTTCGGACGTAACAAGCATGAAAAAGCTGAAGGAAATGTTTTATAACAACAGATGAATGTCTTTTGACTCCCATGCTTATAAATAGGAAAAAAAGCTATAATTTCTAAAATGCTTCGAGTTTTCCTTTGCATTGAATACTTTCTGACAAACTCGTTGAGAAAGCTCGCTAAAGACCATATTTATTGCATTAGGATGTCCCAACCTTGAAATTTTTTGTCGATTGCTTTAACCGCTTTTATTTTCTCAATGGGACCTTTTAAGTATTACGTAAGACGGATGGGGGGAGGGGGCTTCGTGAAATCTTACAATTTCTTACATAAAAAAGAAGGGTTTTTATTATAAACTTTACCGTATTTGAAGCGTTAAAAAATTGTAAAGAAAAATTGGAATTAAAAAAAAAAAAAATTTTCTTTATTCGAAGCTGAAAATTCGGTTTAAATATAAATGACTGTTATTTCTTAAAAGAGGCAACTGAAATAGTTTCCCGGGGCTGCGCGGGGGGGGGGGGGGTCATTTAAAAACTTGCATTAGTCTTGAAATACTGTATGTTTTTAGGACTCTAATCAATATAACTAATTAGTGTATAAAAATTAACTCCAGAAATGGAATCAGCAACCCAAGAAATGTTGAAATCAAGTACAGCCTTAGATTTTTTGAATAAAGCAATCAATTGCCCCCCCCCCCTCCTCCCCAGTCCTTTGGGTTGCAAAAGCTGTCTTAACCAAGGCAGTAATTATAGATTCGAACTTGGGAAACTAAGAAGTTATGTTATCCGAATTTTCATGTCTCAGAAAATAAAATTGTAACTATAATAATCCATCGAATAAACGATTTTCCTTTGAAACGATTACCTAAGAAACACCCCCTCCCCCCCATTTCAGCCCCTTGGGGTCCGAGTTGACACTGAAATTAAAGCCATAGATTCTTGGGATACCGAAGAGTCAATTTCCGTCAAAAACCGAAAATTTTCACCTAAAACTCTTTTTTTGCTTCTGTAAAATTTATTATTTCACCCTAAGCTAGCTTGTCCTAGACACAGTCACATATACATTATACCGCCATTTCCAACCTTCCACGTTGCAAAAGCTGTTAAAAATTTTACCATCTTAACCCCCTCCCAACCCGATCTGTCGGGCTGACTACGAGTCTGCATGAACAACGTTTAAAAAAAAAAAAAAAAAAAAAAAAAAAAAAAAAAAAAGCAAAGATTAATGATCTTCTTATCAATAGGCGTATTCGGTTTCATATTATTAGTCTAATCTAAAGTGCAGATGCAAGTAACCCACATTATCAGTATTACTTTTCAAATACGACAAAAAATTCTATTACTACAATTTCAAATTCTAAGAACGGACGGTAAAAAGAAAAAAAGAAATCATAGCCGCCTCCTTCAGTCCGCATATTTGCTACAGCCATAAAGATTATGAAAACCGTGAGATTTTCCTGTTATGCACAGCAGGAATCAAGTTTATTAAGCTTTGTATGACATGTTCGCACAAGATAAGCAATCTATCAATATAAACAAATAAATAAATAAATCAAGGATTTGTATTTTTATTTTTTATGTTGAGGAAGGAAAAAAAAAAAAAAAAAAAAAAAAAGAAAAACAATCAACAAAACGCGTTCAAGAATTTTCCACGTCCAACCCGTTGTTTATGCCTGATATTTAAAAATAAAAAATAAAAAGAGAGAAAAGCACATCGTGATTACGTTTATTCAAACTTTTTTTTTTTTTTTTTTTTTTTTTTTTTTTTGTCGTGCGTGCAAGCTGCAATCGGATGGGACGGATGAATTATATCGGATAAAGTTTCCGTGAGGTCAAACCATATTTTAAAAAAAAAAGAAAAAGAAAAGTTTTTTTTCTTGGGGTCCATATTTTATGTTTTTATCAATTTATTTTTTTGTCACGAAAAAAAGAGGAAAAAAAAAAAAAAACGAAATTGTACTGTACAGTGACTTGGATTCGGTACTGCCGAGAGATGATATTCGTACCCTTATGTGAATCACATGGCACACAACACAATAAGCAAAAAGGGACACTTTTTGTTATTTATTTCATTGTGTCGAAAATGTATTTGAAAAAACTGCAATATATTTATCTTCGCATTGTCCGTCTGTCATTCGTCGGCTTACTAAACACTTTTCGGAGTATTAGGATTTACACTGAATTCCTTTCAAAGGAAAAAAAAAAATTCAGTAATAATAAAGAAGGCAAAATCCGATCACACTGTTTTTCTGGCTCAGGTTTCATGGAGCCACCGAAAAAAAAAAAAAAGGAAATAAAAGAAACGAGGAACCTGACCTGCCCGTGCAAGCAGAGGAATGCATCCCTATCGCACGCTTATCCCATGGGCCACGTTAATTTCTTCTTATCCTTCAGGGAAGTTGTTATAAATGATAAAAAGGGAACAAAAACCAAGGGTAGAGCCCCCGAGAGAGGCATTGTCTTTGAGACGACGAAAAAAAAATTAAAAAAAAAAAAAAAAAGAAAAAAGGATCTGATAAGGTACAAAATGTCGCAGTTTGTCCTTGCAATAAATACAGTGAGTAGCAAGTGGCTTGTGACCTAAATAGTTACATTAATGACATTCACTTCATCACAAGTAACCATTAGTGAGGCGTAACCAATAATTCATTATTACAAGCACTTTCGCATCGTGATTAAGCGGGTTCATCACGATCTGGAAAGGGGGATTATAAAAAAAAAATTAATTTTTCACTACCCATTGAGTTAGAAAATTGACCGGATTACGGATTACGTTAAGACAGGCAAGCCAAGGAAGAGAAAACACAAAGAAAAAAAAAAAAAAAAAAAAAGCTTACGACCGAAAGAACTTCCGGTGGCGTTGATGACTTTACTATAATTCCGGAAATAACTGCTGAAGCGCATTAGAAAAAAAAAAATAAAAAATTTTAAAAAAAAAAATGAAATATCAAAAAAACTTATGTGAAGTGCCCTTAATTTCATTTCCGGTAAGAAAAAAACTAATTACAGTGCTTGGAAGTAACTGTATAAAGTACATTTAGGAGTCGATTGTTAATTAAAGTCTCCGAACAGCGAATTCCTAGTTTTTTACTTGAAATTTTGATTAGATTTCGATTGTCGGAACTTGAGCTTTTGAGAAGGAAAAAGAAATTTAGCTTTAATGGCGCGGAGGTTTTGAATGAATCAAATGATTTTTTGTGTGTGTGTGTGAGTTTTTTTTCTTCCTCCTGAAGAGAAAAAAAAAACGGGTGGAATAAAATTTTAAAGCATTATAAATAAAATGTCGAGTTGTACTTGGTGACCTAAATTTTAGGAGGAAGGAAAAAAAAAAAACTTTTAAAAGGATTTTTTTTAAGGAGTTCAATAAAAACTTCGGGGTAGAAAAAAAAAAAAAAGTCTTTTGTGAAACATAAACTTGAAAAGATAAAGATAAAGGTTATCCGTCAAGCTTTTTAGGATTATTAATCATTTACGAAATCATCAAACTGATATAACGGTAGTCCGATTTTTAAAATTGTATCAGATAAAAAGTTCATTAACCATATTATCTAAAAAAAAAAAAAAAAAAAAAAAGCATGTAAAAAAAGAAAATTTAAATGACAAACTTTTGATGGATTAATGCACTCTTTAAGAGATGGTCCAGAAGTGACCTCAAGAAGAACATGAAAACTGCCGGAAGATGAAAACCCATTGGACAAGTTACTCTCGAAGAAAATGCAATTACTCAATTGATCACTGAATATTCATGCACTACAAACGATCTTGTCCAAATAATTTACCTTTGATCATTTTAATAAACAGATTGATTGACAATGTACGTTGTATGCATATGCTTTACTTGATTCCCTACCATTTTTCCTAATCCATTTTTTTAAAAAAATTCCGAATCCATTTTTTCTTTAAAAAATAAATTCCTAATCCATTTTTTCTTTAAAAATAAATTCCTAATTCATTCTTTTTCCAAAAAAAAAAAAAAAAAAAAAAATAATTCTTCATCCATTTCTTCCTAAAAAGAAATTAATTCCTAATCCTAATCCATTATTCCTAAACAACATAAATTAATTCCTAATCCATTTTTTCCTGAAAAAAAATGAACTCCTAATCCTAATTCATTTTTTCTAAACAACATAATTTCCTAATCCATTTTTTCCGAAGAAGAAAATAAATTCCTAATCCACTTTTCCTAAACAAAATAAATTAATTCCTAATCCAAAGACTGAAAAAAATGAATTCCTAAGCCATTTTTTCCTAAAAAAAAAAAATAAACTCCTAATCCTAATCCTAATCCACTTTTTCCTGAAAAAAAAAAAACAGGCTGTCCCAACGCGCAAAAAATTTGCTTTCGGGGGGCCTTACAATATGTTATTTCGAAAATAAATACAAAAAAAAAAATTCCAAATCCATTTTTTCTAAAAAAAAAAAATGAATTCCTAATCTATTTTTTCTAAAAATTTTGGTTCCTAAAATTGTTTTTCTATAACTATTTGTTTTTTTAATTTTTAATTTTCGTAAAATTTTTTGATTCCTAAAATAAAATTTCTTCAAATCCCTTAAAATCCCTTAAAATCCCTTTAGGGGTATAAAAAGTTAGGAAAAATATTTGTTTTAGGAAATTTTATTTTAGGAATCAAAATATTTTAGGAAAATTGAAAATTAGGAAAAAATGGTTAGAAAAAAATGTTAGGAACCAACATTTTTAGGGAAAATAGATTAGAAATTTATTTAAAAAAAAAAAAATTAGGAAAAAAGGATTGGGAATGGCTTTCCTTTTATAAGGTTTTTAAAAATCCCTGTATCCTTTCTGTAATTATGAATTCCGGGTAGGATTGGAAAATCAAAATGAGAAAACCGAAAAAAAAAATATTTAAAACCACTCCAACAAAACTGATCAAGCTTGGGGATGAGCTATTCTCTTTTAATTCTCCGTAACTATGGTAACGCAAAATTAAAAAAAAAAAAAAAAAAATTAATCGACTATGATTGCGAATGAATTATACCCAATCCGACAAATTATCTCTTTCTCGTAGCCCTTAAACCAATTTTTTTTTTCATTCTGCAGCCCCGACGTGCCAGTTATGCACTAAAAATGGAAGAAAAAAAAAGGTGAAATTATAACAATAAAAAAAAATTATCATATTTTGTTGTTATACTTTTCCAAAATGGTAACCAACTCGAACCCCAATTCAATCGCATTCCTTCATGCAGTCTTTAGAAAAAAAAAAAAAGTTTTTTTTTTTATTTATTCTTCAATTTTTATTTATTTTACCTGTTTGCACGATTTACAATCTTTGATTATGATCATTGACGTAGCCTGATTCTTTTATTTATTTATAATTAAGAGCTCTTTCACCTTTAGCAAACTTTTAAACGAAAGTTTTCTGTCGCATAATTGTTTTGGGTCCTTCTATTTGCTCAAAACCAGGACTTCCGCGGGGAATTTTCAAGCTCATACACATTTTACATATCACCCCCTTGCATGTTTTTTCAAAAAAAATTGAGAGAGAGAGAGAGAAAAGTTATAATGAAAAGAAATACATCAAAGAGTACAGTAAAAGGGAAAGTAGGAATAAAAAAAAAAAAGCTTTCCGTGCAGCTTTTTTTTTTTCCTTCACAAAAACCATCATATCCATTTATCTCTTTCTCCAGTAAAAATTTTAAACGGAACTTTTTTTTTCAGAAGAAAAACGAATTCATTATGATGTCACGAGCGGCCTCTGACAAAGACAATAGTTAAAAGTAATTAACATATGGACGTTGGATAAACAATATATTGTCATCGTTTTCTTTATACATAAACCGGGTCGTATTTAAACGAAACAAGGGGAGGGAGGGAGGGGTTCCCCGATTAAAATTTTCCGATTGAATGGACCGTTTAAAACGCTTTCCTACCTGACTTAGACTCCCCCCAGGGTGGGTACTGGTCAGACGTCGATCTGGATTATTTTCATAATTTTTATTTTCTTTTTTTTTTTTTTTTCCAACCCCGGTCATTATGCGAGGGCCCCGGAGCACCTTTATCAAAATTCAAGGCGCCGTTTAACTCTGAAGCACATAATGGAACATAAATATCGCCTCCAGGTATTATTATGACCTCCATTCCATTCGTTTTTTTTTTTTTTTTTTTTTATTCTGAACTTCACTTTTTTTTGGTTTCTTGTCTACTTTTTTTTGTCATGGAAAATTAAAAAAGAAAAGAAAAACCAGGGGCGGAATCCTAAAAAATTAAAATCTTTTTTTTTTTTTTTTTTTTTTTTTTTTGTAATATTTGTGGAACTAAAATAGATTTGGATAATCGGGATGACTTAAACTTTGAAGTCGCTGATCGAATTTACGTGACGGCTTAGAATTTTTTTCGACATTATAAAACCCCACCACATCACTCCCACATCACTCCCGCATACGCCCCCACCACGATTTCAGTGGTGGAGTCTCCGACTTCGAACCGAATGATCGAGGAGTCGGTCTGGGTTCAAGTCTTGGCATGGCTCGGATTTTTTTACTGCCGTTCACCAATGAGCACAACAAGTATTCAAGTGAAAAATAGACGTAAGTTCCCACACTGTTCCGATTCTGTATCTACCCTAGAAAAAGTGAGTTATAACTACGGCCAATACGTTATAAAAACTTATAACAAATGATAAAACTTATAATCTTGTTATAAGTTTTCATAACTTATTGGTCGGATTTATAACTCACTTTTTCTTGGGTAAATAAATGGGGTCGGAGTGGTGACTTGTACATGTAGCGGTTTGGCTATCAATGAAATTAAGCAGCATTGATGCGGGCCAGCTTCTGGATGGGTGACCGCACCGACACTCTTCCCCTCTGGCGGGGATGGCGGGAACTTACAAATGCAGTCATCTTAACCTCACTGTACGAATTGGTTGTCGCATGCCAGAAAAGAAAAAAAATAAAAAATAAAAATAAAGGACGTCCCGCTCAGTGCAACCAAAAGCCGGCATGAGTGAACCTGTCGTCAATTGGCCATTTGTCTCAAGTGGTAACTTGCTTCTCTAAGCGAGCCTTCTTACGCAGTGCTTAGCCGTTCTGCATTAAGTAACACGTAAAATTGATATATGAAGGCAGGTAGCCCGTACTCAGTAGGGAGGCTGTAACACTCAAAAGCGTAAGTTGCACTTACGATAATAAATCCAAATCCCAGAGGTGAAGATGATAATAAAAAGGTACACCAAAAAAGATCCTTGCTGATGATAATCCAAAAAACAATGCACTCACACACACTTGTGACGTAACACTTCGCACGATTTCACTTGCTTTTTTTTTCTTTATATTTTTCAATTCATATTACATATATGTTTAATTTTCTAAAAGGAAAAAAAAAGCGTAAAGTTTTATTATTTTTTTGGAAACAGAATGAGCTCAGTCCTTTTTTTAAAAAAAAATTGGACGGGACACGAATTTGAGAAGGCAAAACCGCAATCTACTTACCACCATAACTCCCTACAGAAAATAAAATAAATGCCCTAAAGACAAGCTGTGCAAACTTTTGGCTGTAGCCTTATTCCATTGAGAGCCAACGTAGGGGTGACTCCTTAAAATAGTAAACAAAGTTGCGGTTTCACCTTCGCGAGTTCGAACCCCGGTATTAGATCTGTTTTTAGACAAAATGCTTCCCTTCCTACGCATCCTTAGAAATTTCTTACAATCCGTAATTTTATACATCAAAAGCTTGTCTGATTAGCAAAAGTGCATCGGAAAAAATAAAAAAGCGAAGATTGCTTTGTTAGCTAAATTTGACACGTCTAGAAATGATAAGAAAACGACTTGATATCTAAAATGAAAAACTAAAAACACAAATGCAACAAACTATTTAACACGCATCAAGTTCCTGTTGAAATACGATTGGTATATATTAAAAAAAAAACTTTAAAAATAAATAAATAAATAAAAGGCTTTTATAAATATTATAAATCCATCAGCTCTTCCATTAATTTTACTTCTTTATCAAAAGAGTTAAGCTCGAACAGTTTCAGAAAGTTAATTACTATGTGATAGAGTTAACAACTTATATCTAAATGAATTTTCTGATTAAAAAGAAAACGGGTAAAGGCATCAAATAATAATATTATAAGGAAGTTTTTGGTTTGAACTTTAATTCATTGTCAAGAGTTTCAGACTTTGCCAAAGTTTTTCTTTAAAAGAGTCTAGCAAGATCTAGTATGCTTTTTAAAAAGATAAAAACTTTGTAAGTTTTGTATTTTCAGGGGAAAAAAAAGTTATGCATTTCATAATTCACATGATTTGCCTATTTTTCGGTATGGATTACAAAGTTTAAGTTGGTTATTAAAATTAAAAATTGCAACTTTAACGATATTTTGCTAACCAAAAAGAGTTTTCACACAGAATAGCTTGGATTTATTTCCTCTAAATTATTGATTGGAAAATAAATCTTTCAGAGCTGAAAGGTGACTGCAGATTTGTATGAAAATAAAATTACTCTGGCAAAACAAACCAAGACTGGCCTGTAACGAGGAATGGGGCAAAAATAAGAAATTTAAGCTTCATTGTCAATTTGCCAGATATGCAATCTCTCATGTTACAAAAGGTCACTTGGGGCCCTTGGGGCCCTCCTTTAAAAAACATTACGCTCCCCCATTCCCTCAGCCCTTTGACCTGGCTGTAGGCCTGGATTAAGGTAATTCAAAACCATCTCCTGTTTTTTTTTAAATGAACGGGAACTATCACTGTATTATGATCCTCCAAAGAAAATAACTGAAGGTGTTTTTTTTTCTTTTTTTTTTAAATAATCTGACTGTGCTTTGGATTATTTCCTCTGGATTATTTCCTCCACTTTTGTCTTTTATCTATTAGTAACTTAAGAAAAAAAAATCTGCTGTTTAATATGATTCTATTTTCAGCTACGCAAAATGTAAAATGAAAAACTCGTCTTTTGTTTCCCACAGTCTTATCGTTCTGCATAAACTTAATCCTTTCAATCAAAAGCTGAAGCAAAAAAATTGTGGCTAGTATCTCTTGCTTGTTCAACAACATTCTCTCTTGAAACGCAATTTAAAAAAATATGAAAACCTGAAAATCACAAATTTTTTTATTTAGATAAGACTTTGTAAGAATCTGGAAACTTTTGAAGTAGAACATGACAGACTTCAATTCAAGCTGAATTAAAAGGAAAAAAAATATTTCCAGGCCTCATAAATCTTTTTTTGACATTTTATTGCAACTAAATGAAAACGAAAAATTTTCAAGTTTCTACCTGCCTAGACCTGCATCTAGGAAAAAGACAACAATGACACTTTCCTTGCTTCATTCGCAGCAAATTTCATGTTTTGTTTACTCCCTAACCAATTTCAACCTGTTCCTGCCTGCTTTTCTAAGCAAAAGTCTGGGCAGTTCCTGATTTTACGGTGCAACTTGCCCATCTCATTTACAGGCTTCCATTTATGTGCAATACTTTTTTTTCCTTGTTAAACAAAAAAAAATTATACATGAAGTCATTACAAATATCCCTTAACAAAAAATTGCATCTCTAACGTACTTAAAATCAATGACTTAATATGAACTTAAATCGCTATCAGTTTTATGAAGATTTTGTGCATGCTATTCTCTTCCTGTTATGACTGTCCCATTTTTCTTTTACCTGTTTTAACTTGAATCAATAAGGCAGAGAAATGATTTTTTTTTTTTTTTTCATTTTTTTAAAATTGCAAAACTTCAGTCATTTCCTGTTTAATAATTCCAACTCATTTCATTTCATTTCTTTTCATTTTAACGATACAAGCTCCAGTTTCGAATCTTATCAAATCCTTTAATATCAATGACATTCCTTTCTCTTAATTAAACTATAAACATTTTGTAATTCCTATGATTGACACTTACAATCAACAATTAAAAGTTACAAAGGAAAAGATTTTATTTCATGTTTCAAAGAATAACAAAAAAACCCACAACACTAAATTGCTTCTCAGAATCCAGCAGCAGCCACAACTTTCATTCAAATAAAAATAAAAATAAATAAATAATAAAAAAAAATGCTAACAACAGAAAATTAAGATATCAAAAATTTTTTATCACAATAAACTCATCAATTTTGATTTTGTCAAGGTTAATTTGAGGATAGGTCAATGATTGATAATAGAAAGACCCGTGTAAAATTGTCAATCATATTTTCGATAAATTGAGACTGATTTTTCAAGAATAAAAGAAGAAAGAGTTGAGAGTTTTTTTGATACACATTCCTAGCAATGATTTTCCCATTCATAAATAAACCACATAAAAGAAAAATCTCAATGTCAAAAAGCCTCTGTAAGAGCATTAAGACAATCTAGTGCGGTTTTTAAGGATTTCTTTTATAAAATAAAAAAATATGAAATTAAAGGAATTTAAGATGGCGGGCAGGTATATAAAAATAAAAAAAAAGGACCTGAAAAAAAAAACTGATCAACAAAGCGTAAGAAAAACGTCTCACACCCGTTTACTCAACAACTGGGACTATTCTTTTTAATTTCAATTGTAAATGGATCTTAATTTCCTACGAAATTATGTGAAGATAATAAAAGACATTTTGAAAAATTAAATATTTTTGTTATTAAAAAATTTTACAGGAAGCGGTTTGTCTTTTTTTTTTATCTTTAATTTAATTTAATTTAATTTTTCTTCGTAAAACAAAAAAAAAACCGTTTTGAAAGAAAATTTATATCCATACCTAAAATGTGTGTTTTCGGAATAGGAATGACTTATGTCACCATATCCAACTCAAAAAGCACCATATCCCACTGTAATGTTTTTATCCGATAATATTTCAACTAAATGAATCAATTTTCACACAAGAAAATAAACTTTTCAACTAAAATAAATAATAAACACTGTTACATGTCAGCCATTTTGACTTAGTCGAAACTGCTGTCAACATTAATACGTTGGAAAAAATAAATGAAAAACACGATCAAAATGCAAAATATGGATATCTAATTGAACCGTACGTTTTCTTTTATCCGAGCTTAATGCGTCCCAAAAACAAAAATTATTCAGCAATCTGTGTATAAAAAAATTAATAGTAATAAAAACACTGCACACACTACGAAAACATACACGACGTTGGCTTCGCCATAAACCGGACTGCTAAGGCTAACACTTCTTTTGTCAAAGACTAGTTCACTGTCCTTTAATATCGTTTCTTAAAATGAACTCGGGTACGGCATCGATCATTAGAACCGACGCCATCTTCTAACAAAAAGTGATGCATTTCGAGTCTCATTTTAAGTTGATGGATTTTAGCGTTTAGTACGAACGGGACAAGACGTCAGCGTAGACTTTTCCACCGGAATGAATTTTAAAAATAAATTTTATTTATTTCAGTTAAGCTAAATATAAGAATTTAAAACAAATGTAATTTTCACTGGAGAAATGTCGTTCGGGTAAACTCGGTAGAAATGCTGGGCGTCGAACGAACTTTACCGAATGGATTTTTACACTGCGGAATTGCATGATTGCGAATAAATATGTAAGGGATGGAATTTGGGGTTTTAAATTCCAGACGAACAGGTAGTCGAATATTGTAGGAGGTAAGGGACTATTTGATTTAATTAGCTTTGGTTTACTCGAAGAAATTAAATGACGCGATGGTGGTATTTAAAGTCCCTGATGAAGAGTAACGTGAATAATCTTTGAAACCTTCCATTTTATGTAACTGAGTGAATGTTTTTGCGAAAAAAAAAGGTTTTTAAAAGCAAAATAACGTATGAATTTTATTTTCCAAATAAGAGTAAAGAAAATCCGAAAAATTGCGAAAAAATTATTTAATACTGTATTTGCAAAAATGTTGTGTTTTGTCCAATTTTGTCCAATTTTGTCCAATGTCTGAGTATTTTTTTGAACAAAATTGTACTGAGCTAAAAAAGATTTAAAAAGGTATCCAATCCGTTAGATTTTGTAGCAAAATTCACCAAACTCATCTGTTTTAAAAAATGATTTTTGGAAAAAGAAATACTGCCCTGAAAGAGGGAATCGACCTATCGCACATTTCTGAGTCGGCCATGTTTGTTTATAAGCTAAACGTAAACAAACATGGTTATCCCAGAGATGTGCGATAGGTCAATTCCTTTTTTCAGGGCAGAGTACCTGTCCAGTATGGCAGCTAAAGGTACTTATTATTTCCAAAATTTGAAAATTTTTGCATAAGTACATGAAAAAAATTTATTTTTTCGTCCAAGTCAAATTAGCTTCTATTACAAGCTGAAAGGGGGGGGGGTGGCTAACGTTTGGCCAGTTGGTGGTTGATGTATCTAGCTATCTAGCTACAGCAGAATAATTTAGATAAATTCATATTTCTTTCCCCTGGTCAACAATATATTGTTGACCAGGGGAACAATATAACGCCAATAAGGGGAACCCAAACGCTTATAAGCGTTTTCCCATGAAAATGTAACATTGCCTTGTCCATCTGCCTTGCAGATTTTTTTTTCAGTTTTGGCTTAGCTACAATGGCTCAAAATTTTTTCCCAAAAAAAAACCTGTATTTTTTTTACTGAATTTTCTGAAAAATCACATTTTTGTGAAATTATATGCTAATGATGGCTAGAGCGATGAAAATTTTATCTATTTCCTTAAAAATTTTCTGTGTTAATTTAGATAGTATTTACACTGCCTGTACAAAGCATAATTAAAAGTTTTAATACGATTTCAATTTTCATGGCTTATTTCGGTTTGAATGCCACCAGTGCCAATACCAATATAACTTTTTTTCTGCTTTGCAGATTTCCTAGGCCAAGGAAAAACACGCCAACATCATTGTTGAGAAAAAAATTTTTGGAACCTTTAAAAAAAAAAAAAAATAGGAAAAAGCGAAGATAATACGAAAGTTTTTGATAGTTACAAATCTAAGTGCGATGATTGTTTGAAGCAATTATTAATAAGCTGTCCGTGATAGTAAATGACCGACGTCACGGCTGACAGAAAAAAACGGATATTTAATTAAAATGTTGTATATGATACATTATTTTCGAACCCAAAAAAAGGGGGAAAAAAAGTAACGGTGACATTTTTAGAAAATGAGAATAATTCCTCGAATATTTTTTCCTTTTTGTTCATAACAAATCGTTTACTTCCGGATTCCCCGAAAAAAAAGAAAAAAAAAAAGAAAAAAACATCAAATCAACCAAATTTAAAATGATTTTTCTAAGAAATTGACAATCGATTTAAGGCATTGACTTATTTCTTGGAAAATTGGAATTTGAAAATAAGCAAGGGGTCCAGTATTCCAAATTTCAAAATTCAGGTTTGCAGTTCCAAGTTTCAGTTATTCCTGGAATAACTATTCCTCGAATTTTCAAAAAAAAAAAGTATTTCGCTAAGCAATAAGATTTTTTGGAGAAAAGGTTAAAAATAGATTTGTAGCAAAGCAATTCGAAAAACCTAACTAAATCTCAAATAAATAAATCAAATAAAATGCCTATTCTTCTTTTCGATGAAAAATTTCCTAAAATTTCACAGCTCATTAATATAAAATTTTCGAAAATGATAAAAAACAGTCTTCTTAAAAAATCATTTCCGGTATCATGCTCAAAAGGTTTTTAACCGGAAATCATCGACCGCACAATTCGATCAGCATCATTAAATAGGCACACCTTATATTCGAACATAAAAATAAGTCTATTTTTTTCTATTTGTCACATCTTTTCTCCAAAAAAAAAAAAAAAAAAAGAAAAAAAAATCAATGAGCTGAATAATAATATCTTCTGAACCTAACGAATTTTTTTTTTTTTGTAATTACCAACCACAACTTTACCCGTATGCTGAAAAAATAATAATTCATTACGCTTTTAACCCAATTAAATAACATAATTATAATCATTTAACTAATTAACTCCAATTAAGGGAAATTTTTAAAATAAAATTGGTTTGGGGTTTATCAACAAGTTCTAGCAGCGACCAAAGTCTGTCAACCAAATCAAAAATACGATTTTTTCCCCTTCTATGAAAAAACAAAACGAAAACGAAAACAAAAAAAAATTCGTTAACTTGGAATTTTTTTTTTCTTTTTTTTTTTTTTACGAACGATCGGCTTAGAGATACAAATCAGAAAAAACATCGTCCTCCATTCAAAACGATTATCTTAATTTTTAATCTTGAGTCAACATTCATAAAAATATTGCAGGTAACTACGGCAACCTTTTTTTTTGTCCAGGACTTTCCTTTTTTTCATGGGGAGAGAGATGGCTTTGACCTATAAAAAAAAAAAAAAAAATTTCCTTCTTCGTAGCCAATTTAAAGATCACGACCTTAAAACGGCAATGTGAACAGAAAAAGGAAATGCTGCGTGTTTTTTAATTACCGTGATTATCACCTATTCGGTCTGCCTTTTGTGTCTACCTTATTAGCCGTATAACTCTAATGAATGTTCACTTTCTCACAATGCAATTTTTTTTCTTTTCTTTTTTCAGGAAAGGATGAGAAATAAAAGTAAACTTTTTTTTTTGTTTAATATTAACTAATTATCATTTATTTTTATCGTTATTAGGTAATATTACTCATTATTAAAGTACTGGAAGGACTGATGTATCTTTCAAATGAAAGACAAAAAGTTTATAAACTTGCACAACCGTTTTTATACGCTAAATCTTATTACATCTTACTTATTTTTATTTAAATTAAGAACTAAGCTTAATAGTAAACCTTATTAACTACGTGGTATAATATCCTTTAGATATCAATGATCACTTAAAAATAATTTTTAAAAAAATTAAAGTGAGAAAAAAAAAATACTGTGGAAAAAAAATGTTGCAGGCAACCTAAAAAAGTAATAATACCGGTACTAAAAATCTGAGTGGTGCTGCCGTCTTGTAAATAATAATTTTTTTTGAACGCGTTAGCTAAGGCATCAATTTCATTTTAAATAAAATTACGAAGAAAAAAAAATGTAACGGGTCTTGGCTAATATAATTTAATTTATAAGTTTGATTTTAAATGAAACCGATCTCCACGTTTTGGGGGAAAATATAGATTGTCGTTTAAAAAAAAAAAAAAATATTAGGCAGCGCGCTTTTGGAAAAGCTTTCGTTTAAAAAAAAATAGGAAAAATTGAGAAGGGTTTCATTTTTTTTTTTCCTTAAACAAAATGAAAAATAAATTACAATATAATATTTTCAAAGTATATCATATAAATAGGTTAATTTTTTTTTTTGACTACGCAAAATTATTGCTAAAAATTTGACTATAAAGTAAATTGTCATTCTTTTTTTTTAAAAAATATAAGTCTTCCAACATTTCAAGAGTTTGGTTTTTCTACTTTTTGGAAAAAAATTAAGTTTTATCAAGGAAAAAAATTAAAAAAAAAAAATTAAGAAAAAGTTTCAATAACTGATTATTTTTTGTTAAAAAAAAAAAAAAAACAATCAGGGGCAAAAAGACTAGAGTGACCATATGTTATGTTTTAATATATAAAAATTGAAAACGAGGCAGCATTTAACATTGAAAATTAAAATACTTCAATAATGTATAATTCCAAGAACAATCTTATGCACTAAATTACTTTTTTTTTTTAAACTTAAGTGTTTAAGTGTCTTTAAAATTTGTCAGCAATGAAAAATATTGAAAAGAAGAAAGTTAATGTTTAAACGAAGAAAAAGAATTCGTAATTTTGTTGTACATTAAAACACAACTGGTCGGTACTTTCGCACTGAAAAGGCACTTTTATCATACTAAAAATAAAAAATAAAATTATTTTGGCAAAACAAAAAAACTGTAATTTAAATAATGTGCGTTTTAAAAATGTCTCTTGCTTTAAAAAATGTCTCTTTAGATCGCATTGCGCCAGTAAAACACATTTACATTCGGTTGCAGTGATTTGTTTACTGGATTTGGCCTAAATTTGTAAAAAAAAAAAAATATATTTTTAAAACGAATTTAAATCAAAAATATATTTTTATTCGAAATTATTTAATTTAAAAATATTACTTTTTTTCTTCTCAAATCCAACGAATGCCAGCACAGATTTAGATTAAAAATCCGCACTAATTTTATTAAAATCAGGACGGATTTAGATGTAGATTTGAAAAACATGGCAGCTTTAAAACCAAATTTTTACAGATTTTTATTAACAAAAAAAAAAAAAAATGGAAGCTGAGAAAAACATTTTCAAAAATTCAGTTAAAAAAGAACCAAATCGCTTACTCCTGAATTTGAAGGTACCATTTATTGGACAAAATCCTACCGTCTTTCATACGGACCGAAATCTGCACCAAAATCAGCTGCGGCAACAATCGAGCTTGGAAATTATGCGCTTTTAATTATTAATTCATAAGAGCCGCTTTTGTGCGTGATCTCAAACAGCTTATTTATCAAAAGCAGCTCGCCCAGATATCAATTAGGCTGTGATCTTATCCTGGAGAATTAAAATCCCGCACGAAAAATTGTTTTCTCGTTCGACTTGGCAAATCACTGAAACCCCCGATGAAAAAGTGATTACGGAAGCGATCGTATCCAAATATAATTTAACCGAAATGACGCAGAATTATTCAGAATTTATTAATTTCTAAAATTAAATTTACTTTTTTTTCTTGTTTAATTTTAATTTTAAGTTTCCATACGGAATCCAGGAACACACATTTTTTCGTACTCACTAATTTTTGTTGTTGAAAATAACTAATAATAATAATAATAAAAAATAATAACTAAATTAAATAAAGTAAAGTAAAAAAAAAGCCTGTCGTTTACTAATCTCTTACAAACTAAATTTTTCTCATTTTTGTTTTAAATTTGTAAAAGAATTTACACTTTTTTAAATATATATATAATTCAGTACTTATTACTTTGTATATATAATTTTACTAGATGAGTAGATCATAAATCTAAATTTAAATTATGGTGTAAATTTTTAATCGTCGCAGACATTTTTTTTTTTTTTACGATTTTCACATTTCCATTCAAAATTTTTCCTTAGCTTTTTAAAATTTTTTTTCTTTTTTTTTTTGGCATCTCTTTATATTGGTCCAACACAAAAAGAAATAAATAAATTCTACATTTTTTTCTACTAAAAATCTACTCTGAAACAAAAAAAAATCTAATTCATAATGAATTGTAAGAAAAATTAAATCCTTACAAAATGTCTGCGGTGAAAAGAAAGAAATCTTAAATCTCACTTTTTTTTCCTAAAGAAAAAGGACATATTTTCGATTTAAATCATGAAAATTCACTCGATGTAAGATTCTCGTTTAGCACCTGCCTTACGTTTAAAATATACAATTTTTTTTTCGTCTTTAAATAGAAAGTCTATAAATACCATTTTTTGGACATATTAAAAAAAAAAAAAAAAAAAAAAAAATCGCCACATTAAAGCTAAATCGATCAAAATGAATATTTACAATATTTTCTCGGAGCTTCATCCGGAAGACTTTCATTTCGATCGAAAATTATATTTTTCTTGAAATAAAAAAAAAAAAATTAAGAATGCTAATTATAATTTTAAAAAAAAGAAAAAATTTGCGATGAAGATTTTAATCGATTCGCAAAATTTAAACCTGAAGTTACGATCACATGTGGGTTTACGTATCCTAAAAAACAACTGCCTCGATGAAAATTATTGCCACTTATGGAAAAAATTGGTAACTCTTCATAAAATCATTGCAAAATCATAAAATACTTCTTTTAACTAATTTATAATAAATTTGGCCAGAGTTAATATAGAGACACGTGCGAGTTATGAATTACATATTTTTCCCGTTTCATAAAATTTGAGAGTGCCTAATAATTTTGGTTTAATTTCTCTTTTCTAATTGCACGACCCTCTACTTAATTTTCTTTTTTACATAATACATCGAATTTTTCCGAGCTTAACAAAAGCCGTTTAATTTTTTTTTTTTTTTACTTATTTACAAGACAGAAATTCAACCGAAAAAAAAATTAACAAATAAAACAAATGCTGCTCGTTTTACACTTAATTTACAAAAAGTACTTTTCCGTATTTTCAAGCATTCATACATGCACATAAACAACACATGTAAGCATTTCGTTTTTAATTTATACAAAAGGAAAAAAATTAAACTTTAAAATAATTATAACTTTTTTTTTTTTTTTTGTTTTCTCATCTTTCTACAATTTTTTAATTTTTTATTTTGTTTTAATTTTAATTTTAATTAAAAAAATTTGGTGTTTATTAATTAGTGTATGTCAATTTTCTCATAAATATAATTATTACTTATACATCAATTTTTTTCACTATTGAAAGGAGAAAATGGCTTCTGATTTTTTTCTAAAATTTTTTTTTGGAAAAGGTCTATGAAAAAGTTCTAGTAATGTTGGATTATAATCGATATTTTAATCCGATTAATAAAAAGGACTTGCACGCAAAAATCATAATCACTATTGGCTCCTTTATATTTTTAATAAAAATCGAGATTAACTGATTTCAAACAACCAGATTACATGTACCGTTTTTGATGACGATTTGCTAATAAATATTAGTATCAATCATTTCGATATTTTAAAATCTTTTTTAAAGTTTCAGCCTCTGGACTAAGAAAAAAGTAGGCCCTAGATCAGGGTAATCTTTCACAAAAGATAGTCCGTGCAAAAGCTTTCGATCTGCATAATGAATACTCAAAATTATTTTAAAAAAGAAAAATTGTTATCTTTGAACTGAAGAAAGTTTAAATAATCCATTTATATGATTGAAAACTAACATAACTTTATTTATGTTACCTACTCTTACATAACGGTAAGTACAAACTTCGAATTTTAAAGTAAAAAGAGAACAGCGGCCGCAAAACTCTTTGACTATGGGAGCTGGTTGTCCTTTACAGAAATCACTCCATTTATCACCTAATGGTAAGTTTCAATTATTTCCTCTTCAGGACAACTAGCAATACTACCGAAAAGGCTTTGTGGCTCGGGTCTTTATTTACCGACAGCAATGTTTATAGCAAAAAAATTCAAACAAAGTCGAAGCTTTTTGTGCGTTACAATAGTATTTCAATCATAATGACGGCAATTGAAGTACTGTGTTAAAGTACTTGTTTTGCTTACAATTAATATTTAATTCATTGTCAACAGTTCACTAGATCATAATCATAAATGTATGATCCAAAAATTAAAAAAAAAAAAACGCATTACTTTTCACTTTTAATCGGATTAAAACATGAAATTTTACCTATTACCATTAAATCACTTTCCACTGAAAAATTGGAAAAGATGCTTCCCGAAATACCGGTTTTCTCAATTTTTTATTTTACTGGATTGCAGATGTCAATGATTGAAAAAATAAAAATACCGATGGGAAAAAATAAAACTTTAACAGAAAATAAAGAAAATTTTCGAACTGCTCTATTGTTTCCGCTTGCATTTATAAGCCTAAGCAAAAAATGGTAAATCGATCAAATAAAGCGTACGGAAGAGGAAAATCGAGTCTCATTCAAGACTCCCAAAAGTAATATGTAAAAAGTGTCTAAAAAATTAATTTCCGAACTGCCTTTTAAATATTCCAGAACTAGGTAAGCATCGCCTCCACAATAAAATAGTAAAAAAAAAAAAAAAAACCAGCGAAATAGTAAAAAGGAAAAAAAAAACAATTTTGGTGGCATTTTCTCCTTGTTTCATCGAAACACAACACCTGAACAATAAAGTTTACGTATTAATTATTTATTTAATTTTTTTTCTTCTTCGCTCCGATATGTGTTAAATAGACGAATTTGACTCCTTTGCAGATTTATTTGCTATATCTTTTTTATTTTTTCTTATTGCTTTTTTAAAAAGTGATGAGCAAAAAAAAAAATATTTCAAGAATCAGATGTTGTGAATCGTATTGCTCTGTTACTTCCCTTAATGGTACAAAGTTACTCTTCCATTTTTTGTTTCTTTGTTTTAAATACTAATTTTCTTTTAAATTTTAAATAGCTATACATAAATCTATTTTTCTCAACTAGATTTCTCATCATGAAAAAAAATATCAAAAAAACTATATTGCTTGCGTTATTAATTTTTTTTTACAATATATACCTATATATATATTTTTTTTTGTTTTTTTTAAACACTTTTTTTTCTTCTTTTAAATAGTACTATATATACTGTATATTTTTGCTTAATTTAAAAAGTCATTAAAAAAAAAAAAAGAAAAATCACAAGGACATTTTTTTGTACGTTTATGGAAGAGATTAACAGTTCGTATAAGAGCTTTCCAAGTTTAGAAACAAAATCCTGTAATCTAAAATTGACTTAAACAAAATTTCATCAATTACCACTTGCTCTTATTTCTCCTTTTTAACACAATCTCTTCCAAGTTTTTTTTTATTTAGTTTTTTTTTTCTTAAATATTACAGGGGTATTTTTTTCATATTTATAGCAAGATAATTTTTATTTTATACCTTAATTTTTTTTTTGAGTAGAACATACGATTTTTACGTATTCATATATATATAATTTATTTACATAATCTGAATCATCACTTTATTTACTTCTTTTTTTGTGTTTTTTTAAATATATATATATATTTTTTATAATATTATAGACAAATGAGATGAAAATGAAATCAGAGTTGAATATCAAGCGAATGGACTAAAAACTACGATGGGTTTAATTATTAAGTGAATAAAAAAATTTAATTTTCTCCCCAAAATAAAACGAATTAAATAAATTTTTAATCTCGTTTTACTTCGCGGAAAATAGAAACATTTTTTTTTGTTATTTACGATTAAAATATCACTTTTTCTCAAACGATTTTGCAATGCGCTTAAAATAGGAAAAAATCGAGATATTTTTTTAAATATATTAGAAAATAAATCACCATTGCAAATTTTAGAAAAAGATTTTTTTTTTTATTTTAGTAAGCAATTAAGCGCGAAAGATAATTATATAAATTATTTACCCGTTGACGAATGACATATTTAAGGAATATATGCATCTTAATTTAATTTAATTTTTTTTCGTATCATGCAGGTTTTAAATACCATTAATATTTATAGCTTTTTTTTAAATAAATTATTTGTGCTTTAAATTTGTGCCAGTTTTAATAAAGATAAGTAAAAGTACTAGAAATCCTTTGCCAAATTAATCGAATATTGCACCGCCAGTTAATAAATTTTAAAATTTTTTTAAAGCCGAATTTTTTCCCGCACGTTTTTGGTATATCCACCGGCAACTTAGTACAGACCGTTTGCAGATAAAAATGCAAAAAGACCATTTGATTTTGGCGAAACCTTAATTCTTAATATGTATAAATTAATAAAAAACTATTTAGAATAAAAACCGAAAGAATCATCAAATTTTGTATGGCCTTGGTAGCAGAATAAGAACATTAGAATTATTTCAAACTCTTAATCAGTAAAAATATTTACCTGTTCTTATTCGCGTACAACCGATTTTTCCTTGCAAAATTATTTTTCATTGAGTTTCTATTGCATAATGACATGTAAATATCCCATTGAAATCTGCGCAATTTTTTTTGAAAAATAATAACAGAAAAAATTCAAATTAATACGGTAATCAGAAAAAGGACTGTATAAAGAATTCTAGACTAGAATTTGAAAATTCAACGTATCCTGAGCTGAAAAATAGCAAAAACATTTTTAGAACGTTGCCTTATACATATATAAAAAAAAACTTTACGCAATTTATTACCTTAGAAAATTCAAGATGCTAAAACTTAAAAATTATTTGGCATTAGGATAAGAAAAATATTAAAAGTAAAATGAAAACCTTCAAAATAATTCTGAATGAAGCTGCAAAATAATTCTGAATTAGCCCAGTGAAGAGATACATAAAATAAATAGGTACAGACGAAAGAAATAAATTTTAACGCGGTTTTACCCCAAATTAATTTTCTTCGAACGCAACGACATGGTAAGAATGCTCTAAATTAAATTAATTTTATTAGATATTCCATAAATTATTTAATTTAAAACTTCTTTCGGTAAAGGAGACTCTTAGCTGTAAGCAAATTTTTTTGGAAATAATTATATTCCACATCTTTTGCTAAGGATAATATGGATTTTTCATCGTGCTTTCCTTGCGAATTAATTTTAAAGTAAAAATAAAAAGCTCATTAAAAAAAAATTATTGCTTAGTATTCAGCCTTGGTCAAAATCCAATTTTACTTTTTATAAATTCCGCCTTAAAACAAGGCTAACATATTCGGAAACTGCCCAATGCTGCTGTCTGCCTACGACTAGAAAAATCTACTAAATTAATTTTAACTTATGGACGGTCAAAAATTCCGATAATGACAGCCGAGTTATAATTTTCCTTTCTCGCATTTATAAAATTATTATTTCTTAAACAGATAACAAAGCATTTTATAAAAAAATTGCGCAGTTATATTTCGGAGGAATACAACAATTATAGAAAATAAAATTATAAAGTTAAATTTATAGAAACAAAAATGAAGCACAAATAAATCACATTTTCAAACTTTTCAGGTCTTTTGTGATTTCCTTGGTGCTCGTGCTTTTGTGTTTACACGGCGTTATACTTTTAACTTTTACGTTCGTTTTGGCGTTTCGACTACGTTTTTCATCGGTTATCCTCCAATAATTAGTATCTTTCCCTTCGGCTTGATTCCCGTAATTGCTATCGATGGATAAATAGTACGAACTTGTAAACGGATTATTAACATACATGGCACCGTTTTGCGGCATATAATTCCCGTATGTTGGTGTCGGATATGGTGGGCTTTGTCCGATGACGGTATTAAAAGTATTTTGTGGCACTGTATAGTAGAGGGCGTTGCTTTTCGGATACGAAGTTTGCTGATTTGATATTTTCACATTCACGTTCGGAGGGTTTCCATAGTAGGCTCCTTGTGTCTGGCTCGATTCTAAAACATAATTATTATCGACGACGGGATAATTATTCTGTCCTGATTCGTTGTTGTTTTGCATAACGTAATAAACGGTATTTGAATTATAATTTTCATCGTTATCAGCGTATTTTTGATTGTAATCGTTCTGCTGATTTGTATGCGAGCTAGTCGCATCTCCGCTTCCCCCGTCATCAACGAAACAGGACTCGGTTACGGGGGAAGAATTGTTACTTCGATATGTCATTTTACTTCGTTTCTTGTGGGGTTTTTCTTCGGTTTTGGACGGTTTCGAGGAAGCAGGGTAATAAGCGGGAGTCGGATTTGTCACGGTTGGTGGGTTTACGGTAGATACGTATACGGGATTTGACATGACTTGAGGAACGGGAACCTGCAAAAAATCGGGACATAAGATCCCCTTAAGGCTTTACGTATCAAAAAAATCTTTACTAAATTTAAAAGCCCAACAGATGCGAAGCAAAAAAAATTTAACCCGCTCTATGTTATATAGCGTTAGGACTGAAGTGAAACTTTACTTTGGGTCCATTATTTAAATTAAAGTGAAGTTTTTTACAAGATTTTCATGAAATTTTCCACTAAAACTATAAAATAATTTTTATGTGAGTTTTTCGTGTAATTTTCTTTACATGAAATTTAAATTTTGTAAACTGAAATTTGTAACTATTTTCTTTGCACTAGCTTCGATTAATTTTAAACTCAACGAAACCAAGAAATTTAATTAATTCATTTATTTAAATTTAATTAAAAATAAATTTAAATTTAATTTATTTTAAATCAATGAAACCATAACAAATATTTTCAATTTTATTTTCGAATATTTCTCTATTTGAGGCATTTAATGTAAATTTTAGTATTAAAATTCCATTTTGAATTTAAAATTTTTGAAAGATGAATTCCATTTACCTTTGAAATTGCAATTAAATTTTTATATTTTTTATTAAATTAAGAACTTTATTTAAATTAACGTTAAAATGTTTTTAATTTTATCGCGTTCCTTTATAGATGAAATCGAATTTTTCAGAAAATTTTCTTTTAAAAACTAAGGTGCGCCTCCATTAGTGAATCAATTACATGATGTAATTAATTACAGAATGCAATTAAATGGTTTACAAAGATGTTAATAATTTTTGTCAAGTCTTTAAAGCTCGATACCTTGTTTCATAATGTAGATCTAACGAACAAGATCGAAAACAACGATTTAGTACCTTCGAAAATCATTTGATTATATCCTGTAATAAATTACATCATGTAATTAATTCACCATTGGAGACACACCTCTAATTTTTATATGTGATTTTTATAAAGTTTTCTTCAAATCAAATTTAAATTTTCTAAATTTTTTATTTAAATTATTATTAAAATGTTTTTCTTAATTTTACCGCATTACGCCCACACTCAAGGCCCGCCATAAGAAATTTCACTTCAAAAAAAATATTGTTATTTCTCTATAATATGTCACCTAATCAATAAAAAAAAGTTTCTAAACTTATTTGAAAATGTTTCCCCAATATATCCAATTACTTAATCGAATTCTTTTTAAATATTAATGCAGTGCTCAGCCTTCATACTATTTTTCAATATTAGGGTGGTTCAAAAAAAGTCAAAAAGACTCCGATTTTATCTTTCTGTAAAGTATTAAACCGCCTAAAATTGCGCTAATTTGTTTGAGAAGTGAAATACCATTTCTGAAGGAACTATCAGTGCCTAAAGGTTTACCAAGGAATAAAACACATTAACTATCTTTGAAAAATAAATTACTTACATCATTTGACTGAATGCTATCGCAGTACTGAATGTATTGTCCGTCGTAGGTACAATATCCAGAGTTTTCTGTATTAACTACGGGAGGAGGATGAGGCGCAGGTTGAGGAGCTATGTAATATTGCAATGTCTGTCCATTTCGATACATATGTCCCTATAAACAAGCACACACGAAAAAAAAAATCATTAAATTGATCTAAAAAAAATTTATAACAAACCCATACAAGAAAATGTTAAAAAAAAAAAATGAAAGATAAATCCAGTCAACTTTTCATGCTTCATGCATAAAAAGATTAAGATAAAAGTAAAATCACCTTTTATGTTTAAATTTTTAATTTGAAATCCCGCGATGATTACCAAAGTATCTCATTACATCAAACTTTTAAAAAAAAAAAATTCAAAAAAAGTACAAAACGAAAAAGAAGAAAAAGAGATCTACTTATATTTTTTTTAATTATTTTTTTTTTAAAACGGTTGAATTCTGTCGAGTAAGAGATACCCCGGTAACGTTGGCAATGTGTATGGTACTGTAGGTAATATTGGTACGTCGCCCGTCCCCAACATTCCGTTCTGCAGCCAAATCCAAATACAAAACACAAGTATTAAAATTCTATTTAACTTTAAATTTTAAGTTTTTTTTTTCCTGCATCGTTAGAAAACATTTAAGCGCGGTTAATGCTAAACTAAAGAAAACAGAATAAAATTTCTAATTCTGTATTTCGAAACTCACCGGAACTGGTTGATACGGATATTGATAAAGCGGTTGCCCGGGTGGACAAGGGTACATCATTGTAGGACATACTGTAGCGGCTCCTGGAACTGTGGGGATTTGGTTGGCTGGAGCAGCAGCTATAAATAATAAATCAGACATGAGTTTTAATAATTCGCAGGTCAGTGAAATTTAATTTGAGGCACGAGTCACGCCTCGAATAATCAAAATTTTAATACAGAACGAACTTTAAGCAAACATGAAAATGTTTTTAAAAGTTTTAGGTAATAATTCATAACGTGTCAATAAAAATGTACAAAATATTTCTTGCTGAAAATAATTTTTTGATGTTAAAAAATTTAACGCACTTTTTTTCTTACTGATTCAGAAATTAGGTCTTAGGATTTAATTTTTTTTCCCTTTCATAAAAAAGTAGTTGTAGCAGATTCAACTAAATTTGAAAGCAAAAAGGCAAGCTCAATGCAGCAGGTTCATTATTGATTGATATATCTAAATTTTAATGCTCTTTTTAGGCCCAACCTGGTTTATGAGCCTAAATAATATTGCATATACTTCCCTGCTTGTATACATTGCAAACGAAAATTTGCACCCCAAGATATTCTCAAAATTCTTTTAAGAGGCAGAAAGATTTTATTCAAACCTTTTTTGATTTAATTTTAAACACTGACAGAATTTTCATTACCTTGAAAGTTGGGTGTAGGTTCTGGAGGACTGAAGAAAGCCATACCATTGTGAAACATGTACGGCGAACCATTTGCATACATCACTGTTGAAGGGATTCCTATAGGAGGGGACTGAACCTCTAGTGATCTTGAAAATGGCTGAAAAATACATATATTTATATTAGCTTTAGTATACAAGCTTTTCAATGCTTCCAATTTTTGTTTTTTATTAAAATTAATCCTACCTGCTTCTTGATTGCTGGAGCAATATTTAATTTCCTTTGCTTAAATACAACACATTGTGCTTCTCTCATTATTCTCCTAGCCTCCATCTCTGTCTCAAATGTGACAAACCCGTATCCTTTTGACACTCCTGCTCTATCCACTATAATTTTTGTACCTTTGACATTTCCATATGCACTGAACAATTGTGCTAACTCACTTTCTGTAGTTTGTGCTGAGATACCACCCACAAATATCCTATTGGGAACCTGTAACAAAAAAGAAAATAAATAAACAAACGAAGTAATTAATACAATAAACAAGACTCATTTAAAAGTCAGATAATTACCGGAGTTCCATATTTTGGTGCATTGTTATTATTAATACCAGGACTAGGAGATTCTGAAGCATTTTGTCCATTAACAATGGTTGCAGGAGCTACTGGTGCATTACCATTGTTGAGCATTATTCCATTTTGCATAGCATTTGGAGTTCCGTTTGTGTTCTGTACATTGTTCACATATGAAAGAGCAGTGATAGAACTTGGTGAACTGGGTGCAGTCGAACTATCAGATGCACAAGACTGTAAATAAAAATAAAAAAAAAATGATTATCAATAAATCAAATAAAATGAAAGAACTAAGCCCACATCATATTATAAAACCTCTTACCTTTTTTTTAGTCATATAATTAGTCGCCATATCGAATTAACTACTTAATATAAATAAAAATCTTTTGATAGCAAACAAACAATTACGTTAAATTAATCACAGATCAAAGGAGATCAGTTTTGGGTAGAGGTACACTCGACAGGTTACTGGTTGTTATTTTTGGTGTTTGTTAGTCTCGGGTCATCTTCACACTAAAATAAAAAAAATAATAATAATGAAAATTTGAATCAATTTAATCAGTCAGAATGATTTTTCTGATGTCTTAATTAACTATATAGGCTAAATCAGACGAAAAAATCGTTTCAACCCATAAATCAAGATTCATGGAAAACAAAAATACGATATAACGGAAAAAAGCATGGCGTTTGCCTGTTTATAGGTTAAAACTTTCAAGACACATTACTAAAAAAATTTAATACTATACATTCACTTTGCCTCTGGTTAATAATCTATCTGTTATAAGCTTATTCCCGGTCCGGAGTTTAATAAAAAAAAAAAAATTGCGAGACTAATTTTTTTTTATGTCGAATCCCAGGAACCCAGGAGCTTGTCCAGGGCTTGAAAACGCCATTCTGCCCAGGAAGTGATATATCTTTATTTTTTTAGGTTAAAACCGAGGGAAACCGACCATGATCGATTGTTAAACTCGTAAAAAATACGTAAATTGACATTTTTTTACAATTATTAACCCATTAACATAACGAATCCATTCATGAATTTTCGAAAATAAGTTAAAAAACAAAATAAGCCCCAGGCAAAAAATTTTTAGGTCCATCGATTTAGCATGACGCTTGATTTAAGATTGATAAAAACCATATAAAAATGGTTTAATTTCAAACGAAACCCATCGAAAATAATAACTTACCATTTTAGGAATAATCCCTGAAGATTTTAGTCATTAATCAACATTTCTTAATTACAAAAAATACGAATTATTACAAATTTTTTATGAAAAAAAATTTATTTTTGCAAAATATGGCGTTTTAAGATCGTGTATCATCGATTGTTTCCGTGTGATTTCGGTTATTCCGTTTTCGTAAAACGGTTTTTAATTCTATGGAACTTTTATAAGAAATCCCTTTTGTACAATTGGTTTTACATCAGTTTTAACTTTTATCTTACGTTTTTGTACTATTATTCTTTTTTATTGTTTTTTAGACTCGGTGAACTAGGTTAGAAATACTCCTGTTTAAAATATTTTTTTAAACACAACAACAAAAATGAAACCCGAACGAAACATTAAACACAAAATACCTTCATTTGTTTTCCTAACAACAATTGATTTTTTTTCTTCTACTAGATTGTCATTTGTTTGTTCCATTTTTTATTTTTCAAATTTTTTACATTCCCGAATGATTTTTCTTGGCAAAGTTCGACTGTTTACAATGTCTTTCGATATTTCTTTAAATATTTTATAGTTAGGCTTATTTTTAATACATTCGAATTACCGCGGTAATTATTAGGAAATAAGCTTTTATATAGCTAATCATTTTTTTTTTTTAAATGAGCTAATTGTTATAAAGTTTCCAATATCAATGTTTTATCGCAATTTTTACGTTTCAGTAGTTTAAGTCTTGCAAATCTCAATCGGTTGACAATATTTTCAACTTTAGACAGTTTATGGAAAGCAATTTCTAAGAGCATATCACGGACCGGAGGCAATGTCACGATAGTTCTCTATAGCTGCACTCTGGTATATTAGAACAAAAAATTTTAAGAGTCCTGGCTGTCTCACAGAGGTCTGTCATTTATATTTTTTGATACTTATAAGCGTTAAATTTAAAAAAAAAAGGTAATTTTAATTTAGGGCAAATAAAGATTTTTGGCTGTGAGGAACAACCAGATGAAAGTAGGCACTATGCAGATGTTGCATCTGCAAGCACTGTGTATTAGTTCATAAGCCATGACCGTGTTACATGATATCAGGTTTTACCACTACTAACTCCGGGATCCGTCAACTGATTCCTTTACTTTTTTAAAAGTTGTACCTGGTTTTAGGTTGTATTTGATTTTGCCCATTCCCTATAAATATGGTAAGAGAAAATTAAATAAGAAAAGGAAACTTATCCTTTTAAATATAAGTATATAATTTATTATTGATTCTTTTCGTTCTACATTCCAATTTCTTTTCTTTTGACATATAAAATTTTGCATATTTTACTTACTGATTCAAAATCAAATAAGAAAAAAAAAAAATCTGTAACTTATCAATTTTTTTTCTCCTTTCGTTTTTTACTATTTAAATCCGGGGTTTAACATAATCACAGATTTATAATAATATATAATAACCAGTCCTTTTTGCTAAAATTATTGTTAAATATAAAAAAGCATTTTACAATATGAAGGATCCTTATTTCAGTTTGCTTTTTTGGTTTGAAAATATAATCACTAAATGTATAAAAAATCATTCAAAATAAAATTCTTCATATTGTAAATGCTGCGACGTTTTACTAAATTATTGTTCTCTTTACACATCTTCAATTAACAAAAAAATTAAATTGACCAGCGACCATTATACTCTTTCCGAAAAGTCTTCTTTGATACAAAATAACTTTCACATGAATTTATTTATTTTATAAAAAACGAACATGACACGAAATTTTAACGGCTGTTTTCGTATAAAAAATTTCTTACAGCTTTGTTAAAATTTCATGGCTCAGCTATTTCTGTCCGAAATGATATTCCAGGAGATCATCTTCATCTGGAAATAAGGAGGAAAATGTCAGGTTAAGTAATTATTTTCGCGTTCAGAATGATCATACTTACAATGGTCAGTGCTGTTTTGTTGCTTCCCTGCAGATTTCCCGTTCATTTTTGTAGCCGGTTCTGAAAATATCAAAATAGATTAAATATTAATGATGCTAATCAAATTCATGGAAAAGCTCTGACGAAAAGATCTCGTGCAAAATTCGAACCCTGGGAACAAAACCAACAGACAATCCCATTGACCATCCAAGTGGGTCGACCTTATCAACAAAATTGTTCGATATCAAGCACGAGAGTTTCATGTTCGTCATGAGAATTTATTAATTTATGTATGCTATAATGTTGAGCTTGACCAATTAAAAATCCATTATAAGAGCTCGACAAAAGATAACATGATAATGGGCCGGGTTGTAATTTTACCTCCTCGGACTGAAACGTCGCAAGAGATTTTTTTTTTTTTTAACTAAATGTTTTTCTGAAAATAATTCCTAAATCCGGCCACTCAAGTATGTGTTACAGTTGGTTTATAAATAAATTGAAAGTAACATAAAAATCAACTGCACGCAAAAATAAAATTAAAGAAAAAGAAAATAAATAATAAATAATAAAAAGCATAAAAATAATAAAAGTCATGCATTTTATATTGGCAAAATTAATAAAATTTTAAAATATACAGGTTTTTTATATATAAAAAAATATACATGATTACATATTTACGTTATACATAAATTAGCAAATAATTTTTATTTATTTATTTATTTTTTTTTTTTGGTGCTGTGCATTTTGAAACAGAAACAGAAAAACTAACAGCTCGTTCTGATTTACGGACCATAGTGAAAAAATTAGTTTGATGATACAAGTGATAAGCTCAAAAAAATTATACCGTCTGAAATTTATTTCATTGCTGAGAAAAAGCTGTGGCGAAAGCTTTTTGTAACTTGGGGAGTGAAAGGATTCTTTATCATTGAGAACCTTCCTGGACCTCTTCTCAGAACAATCGCACTATTTTTTCCACTACATACCCACAGTAATACTTCGTATACACGTTAAGCTCGTAATAAAAATTGGCACAATTTTATAACGTAAGTCATGGAATGGAAGACAAATAAAAATAAAAAATACTGGAAACCGTAGAATTAAAAATAAAATAAAAATAATATAAAAACAATAAATAATCATCCTGCGCAAACAGAGATCATTCTTCTTTCACTTCTTTTTTTTTTATTTGCTAAAATTCTGAAGAAGTGTCTGAAATAACATTTTTTTTTTCAACGCATGCAATTTATCATATACACCAGCGCATGAGTATGCAGTTATAGTAGAGTTAGGGCATTGCACAAGTCGGGCTGATTCGACTTGATTTTTTTTTCCAGCTGAATCAATTTAGACCCAAGTCCTGTTCCCCTTTTAATTGTAAATTTGTCAGAATTTTACTTCTGCTCTCATATATTTACTTAAAACCTTTTAATTAGTACGCCTATTTAAGTTTTATAAATGCAGAAAAAATGAAGTATCTCATTTTTTTTTCAAATACTTTTTTCAAATTCCGAAAAAAATATAACCTTAAACCGCAAACTGCCCGTGAAGGGTCGCGTAAAAGAAAAAAAAATAGTCTAACGTGTGCTTTAAACGGCTCAATGAGAATAGTATTTTTCTTTACAGGTGTCGAAGGTAAAAATTTCAAGTACGAGACCAAGTTTGATCGACCGATTGGTCGAGTCTTGAAATTTACTTTCGATACCTGCAAAGAAATAATATTTTCATCACTCAGTGCAGAAAACTTATTTTTCCGCACTAGTGCGTTTTAGAAAAACCTTTATTGCGCTGTGCTTTGTGATGAAAAGTAGCTTACAACACAAGAACTGCAAAAGAATTACCCGTCGAGACCTTTTTAAAGCCCTCGCCTTCGGCTCGGGCCTCAAAATCGGCCTCGACGGACAATTTTTTCTTTTGCAGCTCTTGTGTTGTAATATACTATTTCAATTCCGAGGACGACACATTTTTTATGGTCTACTTTTCAGTCCAAGGAATGAAAATAAGCTTTCCGTAACAAACGTACAAAAGATAAAAAGAAAACGAGCCATCAACGAAAAAACATTAATGCAAAGTTTTTTTCCCTCTGAAAATCAAATTTGTTTTCCCTACTTTTTTATAAAAAATTTTCAGACTAGTTTCATTTATGCAGATAAGATTTGATTTCTCGAGAAAAAAAAAGCACCTTTTATGCGTCGTAACTTTGTTTACAAAATATTTACAAAATAAATATTTTTCCCGAATAATTTACTAGATGGATTACTGCGAAACTAAAATTGTTTCAGTAGAGAATCATCCACAAACAAATATATGCCGGCGTAGGGTTTCATACCCTGTAGCTTCGCAAAAAAGCGATATACTAATTTTCTTCTTGCTGGCATCCTTAAGTTTTCAAATATCGTTTGAAAAAAGAAAAGATATAACAAAAAACTGGTATTTAAGGCCTCCACAACCTTAAATGAGACGAACATAAAAAAGATTTACGAAAGCCATGCTAAATCTGCCTTTGGTTGATAAAACAAAACTCCAAATTAAATTAAATTAAATTAATTTAAAATAAAATGAAGTGAAATAAAATAAAATTCAAATGGCTCCACCATCAGTAAACTTAGAAAAAAAAAAAAAAAGATTTGTAATTTTGCAAAATGGCACAAAACAAAGTACAACTGCCATAAACAAATTATAAAAAAATTTGGGGATAAACATTTACTATCTACATAACGTCAACGAAAAATTCACAGGGGTTTCCCATAGCAGCATTAAATGACTGCCTACTTGCGGTCATGTTATCTTCAGCGTGGTTATTTATTTCCTTGTGATTAGCCAACCGACTCCCTTGCTCCGACCCTGATGATTTGGACCCTCTTGATGCGGAAGCTAATGGCAGCACTGGCAAAGAAAAAACTTTATTAATGCTAAAAATATTAATGTATTTTTAGTGACAAAATAAGCAATCCGTTTCACGTTCTGCAACAAACAGGTCAGTCCATGTATACACCATAGTCGGAAAAATCCGAAAATGCTGCAAACCAGCGGAAATTCAAACTCTCTAAACTAGGGATTTCTCTTCGCTTTTTTTCTGTACTTACTCATAGGCATTGACTGTTGAGCACCACACAAATCACTTTCGCTTGCAGTAGATCCTTCCGATTTTATTAAATCTAGTCCTCCTGTGGATTGTGGGATGTCTTTGCATAATCTCTCAGAACCGGAACTCCCTGAGAAATTAAAAATTTAAATGAAACGATTGTTCTAATTGAATTATTCCCAAAAAAGTTGTCTAACTACACTTAGGTTATAAAATATGAGTTGCACATTCGTCATGGTAGAAGGATCACGGCTTTAAAAACTGAGGTGAATTTGTAATCAGTTAAATTATGAAATTAATGAATGGAATGAAAAAATGAAAGCGAGAGCTTAAAAAAAAATTTTAAACATGTTATTTTCATTTAAAAAAAAATCTCACATTACATAAGGCATGTAGGTATTTTTTCATAATCAGAGTTTTTCTTCACCTTTTGCTCGAATTAGACAATATATTGAATATTTTTCTTATGAAAATCCTCATTGACTTTTTTGGTAATATAAATTAACGAACCCAAAAACGTCTTTTTATTCGAAGATTTTTTTTTTCGAAGTAACACAGGAACTTAATAATTATTAACATACCTGAAAGACTATCCTCCCTTGGAACGCTTGGATCATTGGTGTAATTAAAAGGCATAGGTGTATAACCGGCACCCATGTAAGTACCAGCATACGGCATGTGACCCGACATGTCTGAATTTGGCAAAAGATACCTGGCAGGAGGAGGCAGTGGACCAACAGTATCTCTGCCTAGACTAGTGCAATCGTCTCGTAATTTCAAAGTAGACATAGCTAAATATTTAAAAAAAAAAGAAATCATTTTTAAACATCTGCTAACAAAATGTTTTAAAAGTGATCATTTTTGAACATACCATGCGACAGCACATCACCGAATACGTAATAGCACTGTTCTGAGAAAGTAACTTTATTGACCGTATGTCTTATATACCCTGCTCTTAGTAAATTCGCTGCATATTTTCTAGCTTCCCTCCGTTCCGTAAAACCTTCAACGTGCGTATATAGCCATTCTACAACATCGGCACCTAGGTGAACGAATTTTATTAAATTAGCATTTTCTGTATAAAAAATGAAAAATAAAAATGTTTGAGAAAAAAAAAGGAATTTTACCAATAAATGCATGTGGAATAGTTATTTTAAGCCACATTCGATCCCGTACTTCCAGACCAGAATCGGGGCGGGCCATAGTTTTAACTACTGTACTCATGTCGGAATTTATTGTCAAATGAACATCATCCGGTCCCCTTTCAGTTTCCGGTATTGAACTTGCAAGACTTGAACTATTAGACAAAGTGGTTTGAACACTAGGCGGCCTTGGATAATTTGGTCTACCACTAGATAAAGTGGCTGCTGCTGTATGTGCCACCCAAGCTCCAGGATCAATCGGTCGAACTGGTTCCGTCCTAGGTATCGTAAAATATCCTTTGGGATTAGGATCCCAACATTTGGCTACAACTAATTTAATAGGTCTGGAAAAAAGAAATTTTTTTTTATTATAATCACAAACGCCGTAATTTTGAAAAAAAAAAAAAAAAAAAAAAAAAGATACCAACCCTGGTTTTTGTACAACTTCTCTTAGAACTCGTACAGCTTCATCGTTGGACATATTTTCAAAATTAATATCATTCACTTGCAAAATCATATCGCCCGGCTCGATTCTTCCATCAATTGCAACAGCTCCTCTAAATAAGGAAAAATTTATTACATAACATTCATTTTTATTTTTATTTTTATTTCAATAAGAAAAAAAGCACAAAGAATACTAACCCTTTCATAATACTTCCAACATAAATCCCACCATCACCCCCTTTATTACTTTGCCCAACAATAGAAATCCCTAAGAAATTGACAGTGTCCATATTGAGCGTTACAGTCATTATGTTGAGCGACATGGTTGAATCTGTAATCGAAGAAAAACTTGAAGTCCTAGACATTGATGGGATATGGTGTTTTGTTTGTCTCTTTCGGCGCTGCGTTCGTCTTCTTTGACCTAGATGGGCCCGTGATCCAGATGTATCTGTAACAAATACATATTGTATATTATTAAAAAAAAATTCATAATATTTTTACCATAAAGTACCACCATAATTTTCCACTTAAAAAACTTTGTTAAAGTTTGCTTAGTTAAAACATTTTTATGTTATGGAAAATGCATGGGCAGTTATGGAGATTCAACTGCACATTAGCAAAATTAATTACCAATAGTCCCTGTTAAATTAGTAGCTCTACCAGTTGTTGTAGTAATCCTACTGGAACAATCATCATCACTTTCTAGAAATGATGTTGTTTCTAATTCGGAGCTTATCACAGAAGCTGTTTCATAACCATGGCCCCGATCACTTCTGTGCTTTGAATGACCATTTATCCTTAAACCTAAAAGGAGAAATAAAATATTAAAATTTCATCAACAAAAAAAAAAAAAAAAAAAAAAAAAAAAAAAAAAAAAATTAATTTTATAAACAACATTCTTACAGTTATATTTATTGTATTTGTCAGTATGCTTGTGCTGTGGACCATCATGTCTCGAGCTAATAATACTCTCAGTCTCAGTAATCAGTCCATTATCCCTGGTGTTCTGCTTATTAAGGTCTGCTGTATCTGTGCATTGTGATGTTCCTCCATCTGAAATATTGCTCCCTTCAGCTGAGACCAACTGTAATTAAAAAAATATATCAATCATTAAATCCATAAAAAAAAGAGAAAAAAAAAAAAAAAAAACTTACCCAACTAACCACTCTTCCATTAAAACAAGGGAGATGTGCATTTTCATCAACAATTTCTTCTTTAACTACCCTGTAAATATTACAATTAATTTAGAAAAAAACTCAGCAAACTTCTTATAAATCACTTTTTTAATATTAGAAAGTGACAACAAAATATTATTTACTCCACGGAACGTATATAACATCGGTCCCCTCCCAGTTTCGAAAAAAAAAAAGCCAATCGTATTCAACCTCATTTATCAATAATAATCTTATGAAACCCATCAAAATTTTTAAGGATTTAGATCATGGGTGATTTCAGTCATTGGCAAAAGTAAAAGCATCGGGTTTATTTGAAATAAAAGAAAATAAACTTCATCTGTAGGACAATGAATCAAAATGGCCGACATAAAATGCCAATTTTGATTTTATAAGATCACTTCATTACTCATGTTTAACCAATGATAAACACCACCATTACATACCCAAAATCATCGTCCATAGATTTGAAGAAAAACTTATAATTAGGTCTGTTCAACACATTTTTAAAATCACTTAAAGTAACCTTATCAGGAGCAATAGAAAGTTTTACTAGGTATGGCGTTTCTTCTTCATCAATGTGATATATTATTTTTGTTTCTTCCATTATAATTATGATATTATTTACACCTGTTTTAAACTACTGATACTTGTACAGATACTGCTAACACGGCAGCCATTTGTAATTTATTAATTAAATACGTAAGAGTGACAACTTATGAAAAATAAAATACATGTCGTCGTAATCGTTTGGATATAAATATACACTTTAAAAATACCTGTTCCATTTATGTAGATGGAAATATTTTCATCTTATGCTTGGAAATATTGGTAATGTGAAAGCTAAACATGGAGTTATAAAAGAGCGGTGCTACGCCTGCTTTTCAAATCCCCTTATATGGCCAAAAAGTTTTTACTTTTTCGTAGATAAAGTAAAATGTTTATTATCCATGAAAGACGTAAGTTCATATTTTCCCGGCGAAAACCTCATAAAATAACGTACCTAAGGCTTAAAGAAGAGGCAAGCGAAAGTGCATCAATATAATCCAGTGGCATTGTAAAATTTTATTGAATATGTAACAAATATATAAAATATTCGCTTACTAATAAAATGTTAACTGCACTGATTATAACAAATTGCTTTATCCCACACTGTAATTGATGCATTAAAATTTATCACTGTTGCGGTTTTTCGCCCGATTTTTTGTACGACAGCGCGATCTCTTTGATTAAAGGCATTTCTTCTTCCAATATTCGTTGAGTACTTGATTTTTCTTCAGCGTCGGATACTGTTAAAAATTTCAGTACCAAATCTGAAAAAAGTATAACGTTTAGAGATGTGTTCATTAAAATTCAATCAAAGTTACTCACCATGATACCGCTGCAGAGAATTATATACATCGGTCGGTAAACTAGGTTGCAGAAACGGTAAAATGGACGAAACGAATTTACCGGACGCATGTAAAATTGTCTGTGTCACACCTTGGAATATAATTAATGAAGCTAAATGCAAGACTAATGCCGGGTCTTCAGAAACATTTAACTGTTCTATCAGCTGTTGCCTGTGATTCAGCAACTGAGGTCTTTCTTTCTTTTTGTCAGGTTTCTTTAAAATGATATCGCATATTCCCGGTCCTACAGCAGCGTCAATAATATTAAAAAAATCGTCAAGCGTAGAGCTTGCGAGACTTTTATGTAAAGTCGTCAATGTTTCCTTAGTATCATTTGACAAACTATTTAATACTTTCAGTCTCATCTCGTTCGTAAATTCTTTTCCCTGTAATTTGATATTATCTTGTGCTACAAAAGTGAAAATGTCATTTGTAATATCGGTGCATATTGTTTTCAGTAAATATTTTGCCAACTGTTGTTGAGTATCTTTTGAAGGAAACTGTTTGAATCCTTTTTCAAATAATCTGACTTTAGTAACTAAATCATTTAATTTTTCTTGTAATTCTGTATGCTTCTTTCTCCTGCCTTGATTAGAATTGGCAAATGATTCTTCATAAATTGACTTAGCGGTAGCTAATGCCTTTTCATTTATTTTAGGATGCAAATATCTTCCCAAATCTTCAATGAGTGCATCAACGTCATCCTCATCTTGTAAAGATTCCAACTTTATTAGCACACTTTTGATGTCGAGTAAATTTATTATTTCCAACTTAACGGTTTGTTTTGTGTTTTTAACATTAAAACTATCATCATCATCTTCGTCCGAATCGTGCTGTGTATTTTTCATATACTTTTTCTTCGTCGATTTAGTTTTAGTTTCTCTGCCCTGAGTGCCGCCGCCGCCTTTTCCTTCCGCTGCTTTTTTTCGTCGCTCTTCTTTCTTATCAGGTTTAATTTCGGGTTTATCTTCGTCGACCGCATTTTTCTGAGTTTTAGCAATATTGAAAAAGTTTTGAACAGCACCAGAATCAATCATTTGCTTAACTTTCTTTTCAATTGTCTTATCAAACGTTTTCTGTAAATTATTCATGAATGGTTCTGACATTACATATGTGGAATTAAATGTCAGTAACTTTTGCTGCAATTTCTTTTTCAACACTTGTTGCAAAATGACCTCTGCATCTTTACTATCAAAGACAGAAGGCAACAAAGGTAAAATATTAACGAAGGAACCGGTTGATATCGCATCGTCAATCGCTGCCTCAACCTGATCAAAAATTACAGGTCCTACAGCACAAGTTGCTAACATTACAACATCAGAAGTAGAAAAATGTCTTTTGATAAAAGGTATAGGGTCAGATATTCCAAGACGAGTAAGTGCACTGAATTCCAAGTAACCATTTTGTCTATAAAAATTATCAATCCATTCATTCTGGGACTTTGTATATATAGAAGGAACATAGATTCCAGTAATTCCTTTTTTACCAGTTACAACTCCAGGCAATTCTTTATTGTCTATGAGCCTATCCATTACAGCTAAAATAAAAAATGAAAAAAATTAATGAACATGTTAAAAAACAAACTGAATATGTACTTACTGAAAAACAACCTCTGCTGGACTCCACATATGTTAACAACTGTTCCAAGACTTGTAGGTCTTGTTATAGCCAATAAAGCTCCTCTAACTATACACAAAATACGATCAATAAAATCATCAGTGTAAAACAAATAATTGTCCTGCTTATCCTGCTGTCCTTTAATGGATTTTCCTATCTGTTTCTCAATAACAGACAGCAAAAACTCAGATGGAAGATCATAATGACTTGTCAAGCCACCAATTGTAATCAAGCCCTGTTGATTTAATTTATCATTTATTTCTTCACATATAGTTGCTGTATAAGACTTGTCAATTAATTGACCATTGATTATTTTTATTGATGAATCAGAATGTGTGATTTCTGTTGCTTTTGCTGTTATTACATTCAAATCTACACAGAGAGCTTTGGCTAAGTCTACTAAATTTATTCTTCCGCCTTGAACATAAAGCTCATCTTTGATTTCTTTAATAAGATGCTGCGGTGTGATATATTCCTTCCCATCTGATGTGAAAACCACATCAATTTGTTTCCTTTCAATTAATTTGTTAATAATTTCTATGCAGTTTTTTTCAGACAATCTGCAATAAGTAAAAATTAAGATGTCATATGGCAAAATAAAGATAGTATTACTACAGCCTTGCCAAAAAACTTCCAAGTCATCAACTTCAAAATTAAATACGTAAATAGTTGTTTATACCTCTGAACACCAGAACTGAGTTGTGCCCTTTGGAAGTCAGCAGCGAGCCTTTTAACTTCTTCCCAATCATTTGCGGACATTTTAATTATTTAAAATTTAAAAGTAAGGGAAGATTAAACTTTTTTTCCATGCAAACAAATATCATCCATGTTGTCAACTTGATTATTTTTTTTGCCAAATCGCCAAATAAAGTAAGTGTTACCAACTGTCTCGCCCTTTCGATTTTCGAGTCGAAAAATCATTAATAAATTCGATTTTATGAACTAAAAATGATGCAAAAAAACAATCTCTGTTAGGTTTTGTGTATTTTTCATTGAACCAAGACGAAATAAGTTGCTTATGACCTTTTTTTCGATGGATAAAAAAGTTTACAGATGTGGCATTTGTTGATTTGTATCGTGTTGTCTGCTAGGAGGACATAGACCGCATGCTATAAAATTTAATGTCGCTTAAAAATTTGTTGAAGCTAGTAGCAAGTAGACTTCCTGTTCTAAATTCTTCAAAAATGGCTTCTGCAGAAGCACTTCAAAAGCTGGAATTGCGAGCAGTAGAAGCTGAAAATCTCATATCTTTATTAAAAGCTGAGGTAATGACTTATATTACTGCATTTTATTTATTCCATTTATTCGAAATATATGTGTAATGAATTTTTCACAGGTGACCGAGCTACAGAAAGTGGCGACTATAGTTCAACAAAATGCAGGTAGTCAAAAAGTGCAGTATGAAATTATCAAGAATGAAAATGAAAAATTAAAAAAAGAAGTGGAAAAATGGAAGAAGAAATTATTGCAAAGTGAATCTTCTGAGGTGAAACCTGAACCACCTCGTAAAAGTAAATCTCCAACACCTGAGCAGCAAATTGTGAAAACTAATGCACAACCTGAAGTGCAAGACACCAAAAAAAAAGAAAAAGCAAAACCAGCTGCCAAAGAACAGAAAGGCAAATCAGCACCTGCAGCTGCTGCTGCAGCATCAGATGAGTTAGTTGATGTCAGGAGATTAGATATTAGAGTAGGCAAAATTGTAGAAGTTAAAAAACATCCAGATGCAGATTCTTTATATGTGGAACAGATTGATGTTGGAGAAGGAAAACTACGTACTGTTGTCAGCGGCCTAGTCAAGTTTGTGCCTATTGAAGAAATGCAGAATAGAATGGTAGTTTTATTATGCAATTTGAAACCAGCAAAAATGAGAGGTGTTGCATCAGAAGCTATGGTTCTTTGTGCAAGTACTCCTGAAAAAGTAGAACCTTTAATTCCACCACCTGGAAGCATCCCTGGTGATAAAATTGTAGTTGATGGATATGAAGGTACTCCAGATGCTCAATTAAATCCTAAGAAGAAAATCTGGGAGACAGTTTCACCTGATTTAAAGACAGATGGAAATAAGATAGCAACATACAAAGGAGCCCCATTTACAGTCCCTGGTAAAGGTAATGTGACATCTTCTAGTTTAATGGGAGTTAATGTGAAGTAGACAAGTATATATTTAAATTTTTTGATACTTTATATTTAAAGGATGAATAAATTTTTTTTTTAAAAACTGCGTAGAAGCGATTTCTATTGTTTTTAGTTTTTTTTCTGAATATGCAGTTTGTATTTTTAAAAATGATAAATTATAAACAGTTCGTTGCTGTAATTTAAATGAGAATTATGTTATAACAAACCCAAATTCTGTTAGGCCATGTATGTTAGAACGCCATGGCAAGATTCACTTCAACAAGATCATATTTTTTCCTTAGGATATATTTACATTGACACTCAGTGTAATTAATAAAATGGAGTAAAATTGAGAAGAATTTTTTAAAGTAATTTCAACTTTTTTTTCTTATCGTTCATTTAAGTGAGCTCAAATGTATTACTAGCTAAATTTTTTTTCTTTTCTTATTACAAAATCCATTAAATTTTATTAAATGCATTTAAGATGAGATGCAAAAGACAAAGACGGTCCTGGCCTTGCTTTCATGTGAAATTACAATGTTACCTTTCCTGAGAATAATCCCATTTCCAATTTATTTTGTTATTCTTTAATCTTTCTGAAGTCAGTCGCCGCCGTTCGCCGCTATGCACCAAAGAGTTCAGTTGGGATGATCACATTCAAGTGAAGATTAGCTCAGCTAGCTTTCAACAACAAATTCCTAGCGTCTTTTCTTATTTGCATTTTCTGCCTTAGTAAAATATGGTAATTAAATCTGTTTAAAAAATTTCTTGATCAGTTTAATGCGTAGTTCTTTATATGTAGTTAATGTTTTTAAAAAAAGTTGTCTTTTCCAAACGAATCTCTGTATAACAAACTTATACTTTGTCAAGAAGTAAAGGACTACTAATTTAGCAGGTAAAAATTTATACTTAAAGTGATATTTTTTTAGAAATTATTTTGTCCCCCCTGGACGTAACATTTTTTTCATCATTGTTTAACACATATTTCCAATTGATCTTCAAAATATTGACCGATATTAATTTTTTTTCTTGAAATCTTTAACATCTGTTTCAATATTTCAAGTATAATTATTGCACAATCATTTTTTTTTAAATGCCAAGAAAGGACGTTAAATTTTCTGGCTAATATGTTCAAGTTCTGATTTTAAAAATTTTATTATGCATAACAAAGTTTTTCTTGTGTGTATAAAGGTTATTATTATTAATCAATCAGCACCCTATGATAATGAATTTATCTTTCCTGTACTAAATACTTGAGCCTACATGAAAAAGATTTTAGATATTGGCGCCGGCTTTTGGACTGGAGCCATATCAGGATGGCAACCTAAAAAATGAGAGTTCGTTTAGTAGGCTCTTCAAGAAAAATATGTTTCGCTTATGCAGGAAAATAATTCCATCATTTTAATTATTTTACATTGCATAAGTTAAACATGAGTATAATAAGATCCATAGCACATGCTTTTTTTTAAAATGACGTAACTTGTAATGAAAAAGAATTTTTGAGGATTTTAAATTTAAATCGTTTTAATTTTTAAAATAAAAAATGTTATAAATGTCACTAGTAGCCAAGATGATTATGAAATTCATTAATCACATCGTAATTGTAAGACTTCAATTGTTTAATAGACTAAAAATAAATTCAGCCAAGTTGTTTGATTGGTCAAAGGTGACCAACATTGGTTAATTTGTTGTTTATGTAGATTAACCAGTTCTTAGGACTTTGAATTTTAAATATTTACATTGTTAGGCATTTATAACTAACGACTAAATACTTATTTTTAATCAGAACTTGACTGTGATTATTTAATTTTTAAAATTTTAATATCTGGAATATTGCTTCTATAATTACACATAAAACGGATGCAGGTAATTTCGATATTTTGACTTAAATACATGGTTACGTGGTAAGGGTTGTGGGCGATGTAAAACGTGGAGAACGTGATCGCTCACATGTAAGGAAAAAAATTTTTTTGATTTTATATTTCTTGCAGTAGCATGGATTTGATGAAAAAAGGTTGGTTTTCTGAGAAAAATGATTTGTGGCCTGGAGTTAGTTTATCATTAGAGGTGAATAAAGTGTTACATGAAGAGTCAACTGAATTTCAAGATATTTTAGTTCTGGATACGTAAGTATGATAAAAGATGATAAAAGATTTATTATTATTTTAAGGAGGAAAATAAAAAAAAAAAATTTCTTTTTAGGAAAACAAAAGGTAAAGCACTGGTTCTTGATGGTATTATACAGTGCACAGAAAGTGATGAATTTGCTTACCAAGAAATGATTTCTTTCTTACCTCTTAATTCCCATCCTTGTCCAAAAAATGTACTCATAGTAGGAGGAGGTGATGGTGGTGTTGCTAGGGAGGTTGCCAAACATAAATTGGTTGAAAGTATCACTCAAGTTGAAATTGATGGATCAGTAATCGAAATATCCAAAAAGTTACTGCCTTTTATGGCTGAAGGATTTACCAGTGAAAAATTAAAATTACATGTTGGAGATGGATTTCAGTTCATGAAAAATCATAAAAATGAATTTGATGTTATTATCACTGATTCTTCAGATCCAGTTGGTAAGACAAAAAGAAAATGATCTTTAATAGCATCAAACTATTCATTAATTTTTTTTTAGGACCAGCAGTGGCTCTTTTTAAAGAAAGCTATTTTGCCCTTATGAAAAATGCTTTAAAGCCAAATGGGATCATTTGCTCTCAGGCTGGTACTGTTTGGTCAAATATAGATATTGTAAAAAATACACTTCAAAACACCTGCAATGTCTTCCCTGTTTTTGATTATGGCATCTGTAGTGTTCCTACATACCCTGATGGACAAATTGGCTTTGTTTTAGGAAGCTTGAACAAAGTAAGTATTACTTTTCAGATTTTTAAAACTGACATTTAATAGTCTCTGAAAATTTATGATGTAGTCTTTGCTTATCAATGGGCATTCTATATTGTCGTAAAAAAAGCTGCTTCTTGAATCAAGCTATCCTTGAATCAAGTTAGCCTTGAATTATGCAATATTGGAATGAAAAATGATGTGCAAAGTTTGAATCATCTCATAAAAACATTTAAAAAAATATCCTTATTTTAAACTTTTATTTTAGGAAATAAATTTTAAGGAACCTATTCACATATTCAGTGAAGATGAGTTAGATGAAATGAAATTAAGATATTATTCTCCAGAGGTTCATCGATCCTCTTTTGTGTTGCCAAGATTTGCTGTAAAGGCATTAAGAACTGTACAGCATCAAAATGGAGATTCTAAAAAAAATTAATTCAATGTGAAGCAGTTAAGTTAGAAGCACTTATGTCTCACATGAATTTTTGACTCTTAAAGAAACATATTGCCCTAAGTGCTTAATATGTGGGCACAAGGTTAACTAAGTATATAGTCTAACTTAAAATGGGGTGCATCTAACTTAACTTTTTTGTAATAATTATAACAGTTTTTTTTTCTTTTTTTACGAAATTCTACATTCTGTTTTTATCATGACATTAATGCTCGCTTTATCAGAAAAAAATCTCAAAAAGTTTATATTCTTTATTAGTTTTAAAAAATGTTACCATATAAATAAACAGAAAATTAATTTTTTAAAGAAAATGAACCTTTCACTGTCTTGCTGCATTTATATGTTAAATTCATTAGACAGTTTTTTTTTGTTTACACGTATTCTATGAATTTGTATTTTACTATTATCTGAGAAGAGGAAGTATTTATCAAATCTTGTTTTTGCATTTATATAATTTATGTTAATTGTTAGGTCTACTAATTGTGTATGCTGGGGTCCTGCTGAATAATCCGCACAGATATTAGGAATATTAGACCCTGCAGTTTTAAAACTTATGTTTTACATAATTAAAAATGTAAAAGATATGTAACACATTATGTTTCAGGGAATAAGTAACCGTCGAAAATAGCAAATTATTTAGCGCAGACACAATATCAGGTTGTTTTTATTATTTTTATATTGTATTTTATGTTTTTAAAACAAAAAATAAGGGAGATATTTTTACTCTTTAGGGAGCTATAGTTTTAAACTTTTAACTTTTAATTAAAAGTACATCTTTACTTTTTGCCTGAAGATGTAATTAATTGTGCCTCGGAAAATGAAAAGGTTGCTGTATGGTACAAGAATAATATACCATTCAGATTGCATATGCTGTTCTTCTTTAAAGCATTAGTTCTTAAAAAAAATATTTACTAAAAGACAGATGTTTTAATGACGGACGACAACAGACAAAAAAAAATTAAAAAGCTTAAATGAAAATATTTGAAAATTTTATGAATTTTTATTGGGGAACTAATATAATACAGTTCATGGGGAATATAAGCTATGCAAATTTAACTTTTAGTGCCTTTAAAATTTTTTTTACGTTGAAGGTATTTATGTACTTTGTTTAATATTATTTATATGTATAATGCCAAGAAGGATCAAATCAAGTGTTTGGAATATTTTTTTTTAGAATTTTATTTGGCAATTATTTTTAACTTTAAAGTGTTCATTGTAAAGAAATAAAAGAATAAAAAGAATAAAAAACAAATATAGTAAGATATTTATTTTAAAATTTCTATATTCCTATTTTTATTTTTATATTTCTATAATCCTAAATTTTAATAGAATTATTCTTTTCCATTTCAGTTAGCTTTAAATACAGGAAATGGACAAAATTAGCTAATATTTTTTTAAAATTAAGATGCAATATACAATTGTTAATTAAATTCACTGCCGAAGGTAGGTCTTTACTGGAAAGGAATTATTTGCATTTGCATTAAAAATACATTTGCATTTATTATTAGAATGTTTCTTTTTGAAATTCCTCTTATGATTCTTTTTCCATCCTCGTTTATGTGCTTTAAGTGTGACTCAAGGTAAAATAATAATATGCTTTTGATCGAAAAAATATTTTAAATAGAATAGGCCTACTTGTTGCAAAATTTTTAAAAAATTAGTTATAAACCGCGATTAATTTGAGATATCGACAAACCGGATGTTGTTTTGCATGAACCTAAATTCATAGAAGGCGGTAGTAGTGGCTTGTATATTTTTTTGAGGAATTGTGTCAGCCATTTTGTATGAATGTGTTGGATAATATTGTTTTGAAGTATTCAAGCTTTATGATTGTGTAAATGTTGTTGTTGGAGTAAAAAATTAGTTAAAAATGACTTCATATATACAAGTATCAGAAGACGAAGGAGAAGAACCTATCGAACTTCCCACAGAGGACGATGGAACTCTTTTATTATCGACTTTAGCCGCTCAGTTCCCGGGTACTTGCGGTTTAAAATATAGAAATCCCGAGTCCCGAGCCCTAAGAGGAGTTAGATTAGTTGAAGGACGTCTTCATCCACCAGAAAATGGATGGGGCAGCGTCGTATATTATTGTGTATTTCCAAAGGGTGGGTAGTTTATTTTGGTATTTTGTTTTTCTTATGGCCTGCTATGGCGAAATATTTGTTTTCGATGACAACTGATACGTGCTTTTGCTTTCAACGAAATAAAAGACTATAAATATCACCAGTTCTTTCATAATCATTTTGTGGTATTTCTGTTTTTTTTTAGAAAATAAAAGAAAGTCAGATGATTTATTAGAAAATTCAACAGCTAAGACAAAACGAATGGAGACTAAATTAAAATGTTCAGATTTAATTGTACTGGGATTGCCATGGAAAACAACAGAACAGCAATTGAGAGAATATTTTGAGACATATGGTGAAGTCTTAATGGCTCAAGTATGTGGAATTTTGGCATTTGATGCTAAATGGCAGTGTTTTTTAAAAATTTTGCAGTTCTTTACTCTTCTTTATTTTTTTTTATAGGTTAAAAAAGATCCAAAAAGTGGGCAGTCAAAAGGATTTGGATTTGTTAGGTTTGGTAGCTATGAAGCTCAAGCTAGGGTACTAACACAGAGACATATGATAGATTCCCGATGGTGTGATGTTAAAGTTCCTAACTCTAAGGTAAAGTTTTTTATAAAAATAGAAACCACAAGAAAAAAAAATTTGAATCTATTGAAATGAAAGTTTAAATTCAAAAATTAAACAAGTGTCGTATGAAAATATTTATTTTAATGAGATTAAAAAAAAAATTAAAAGTTTGAGATTCTTTAACATTTTATTGTGTTTTTATGGAAGAGTTGGAACTTTTAAAATTAAGTCTTGAATTTGTAGTTTTCATCTAACTCACTGGGTAAAAGTTCACCTGGTTTCAAAATGTTTGGATTGAGATGAGAAGTTACACTTATACATCAAGATTGTACAAAAGATTCGTTGTTTTATGCAATGTTTAAATTTTTTTTCATCGAACCTCCAGCTTTATGTTTTAAGACACCTTTGGAATACATAACTTGTTAAACTGGTTCGAGCTGACTCGAAAGGTTTTAAACATTAAACAAAACCTTTTTTTTTTTTTTTTTTTTTTTTTAAACACAGATTTTCTAAAAATTGTATAAATTATTTCTTTACAGGAAGGTATGGTTCAACAAGTCCCTTGTAAAGTATTTGTAGGTCGGTGCACAGAAGATATCACAGCCGATGATCTCCGTGAATATTTCTCAAAGTTCGGCGAAGTCACCGACGTATTTATCCCCAAACCCTTCCGAGCCTTCGCGTTCGTAACATTTTTAGACCCCGAAATAGCACAATCGTTATGCGGCGAGGATCACATAATTAAAGGAATAAGCGTCCACGTATCAAATGCCGCGCCGAAAAGTGCAAGTGACCATCGAGGAGGTTTTAGTTCCCAAAAAAATATGTCTGGAAATATAAGAGATAAAAACATGTCGGGACCTTACGGAGGAGCGAATCACGGGAATCTAACAAGTTTAAATTATCATAATTCACCTAATCCCGCATGGGCTCAAGGAGGGAATATGTCAAATCAAGGACCCAGGAATTTAGACATGCCGAATTTACAAGCTTTAGGTATCACAGGACAAAACAATGGACCTCAGCAAAATCTAGGTCCTGGGAATTTAGGTATGAGTGCTTTAAATTTAGGGGCCCTTCCCATGAATCCGGCTTTGGTAGCCGCTGCCCTTAATCAGGCAGGATGGGGTTTAATTGGGAATATCCAAAATCAGCAAGGTCCTCAAAACGATAATTTTTCGGGACCGTCTAATTTATCTTATCCTCCTAATCAAGGAGGAGGTGGGGGAGGGTCGGGACCACCACCGAACGCCCCCGGTGGATTTTTGTCGTGGATGAATCAAGGCGGTGGGGGGGGAGGAGGAGGTGACGCTGGGGGTGGAAGCTCGCAAAATCAGAATCAAAATCAAGGGTCTTGGTCAAGGCAAAAGGATAAATCATTTTTAAGGTATGATTAATTCAAAGGGGAAAATGGCATAAAAAATTTTTTTTTCTGTTAACATTTTAATAGGCAGAAATGATATTTTAAAATTATGATCTGTTTTACAAAAATGATTATTAGGATTCGATTTTTAAAGCGAGAAAGTTTTTTTTCATTTAAAGAAAAACTGTGCAATTGTAGAAGGAATTTTATAATAATTGTATATTTCCATTTTTGTATAATGTCAACTTCCCGCTCTTATGATTTCTTTCGGGGGTGAGGAAATGCCTATTGAGCTCAGTGAATGAGATTGACGAATGTTGTGGAGAAAAAATTGAGGAATAAATATGCGTGAATTTCATTAATTTGATTTTTTTTTTTTTTTTTTTTTTTTTGGAGAATTTGAAATTGTCGTTTTTGTGATGTCCTGTGAAAGATCTAGAACAGACGTACCTTTACCGTACGTTACCTTTTCATAACAATTTTTTTTCAATGTGAATTATTATTTTAGTTTGAATGAAATTATGAATGATAGAGATTTTAGATTTAAATTTTTAACAATTTAAAATTTTTGAAAGTTCAGGTCACCAAGAAGATTAAAACCAAAAAAAGCATTCCATTTATATTCCTATAGTGGAAATCAGCATGGGAATATAAATGCTGCCTGTAAAAAAAAAAAAAGAGTAAAATATAATATGGCTGTGATTTAAAAATTATTTAAAAAACTTGTTAAAACTAGTCTAAAAGAGAGAATGCTAAAATGGTTTAGGATCCATGAATTAATTATTTTTTATTTACTCCTCAACAGCTTTTTGAAGTCATTTAAATTAGTAAAATTTTAACTTCCATTGATTATAAAGTATTGTGCTTCTTAATGATTCTGTAGAATTGATCCATTTAAAAATCAGGGTGCAATCAGTTGTTGCATTCACTTTTAAAATTTCATGAAGGAAAAAGTAAGAAACATTTTGAAAGCTACTAAAGTATTGGCATCTTGGAAGAATTCAGTCAATTAGTATATAAAAGTTTTAAAAATTGGTAGACATTTAGATTTCAGCAAAGCAGTAAATTAAAAAATTCTGCCAAAAACGTAATTTTTAATATTAATTTATATGGTAAGAGAGTTACCGACAAATAATTCAAAATATATTTAGGTCTTTCGCACATTTTGTCTTTACACCAAAGCCACCAGAACTTAGTAAAATGGGTGAAAAGCAAAGCAAATCAGACCCATTTAAAGACCATTTACGAGAAAGAAAAATGGCGTCGTTATTTGTTTTTTTCTTGTTTAAGTTGGCATCACTGTAGATTCTTGTTTAGAAAATTGCATAACATTTTTCTCTCAAACGCGGTGTTCGAGTTTTGTTATTTAAATGGCGAATACGTGTAACTGTCGTAGATATTACGTGTAAAATCTATTGGAATGCCAACATTTCATCAACGTAAGGTAAAAAGTAGTTTTTTTTTTAAACCAATTGCTAGGATGTCACAGAACGACGATGTTTCATCACTCTTTGTTAACGCTGTTGTATGAATGTTTGCTTCCCGTCTATCACAAATGTCTCATAAAAGAATATACTAAGTAAAGGAAATATTAAATTAATTAAAATGATTATTAATCGTTAATCTGTGATAGTGTATAAAATTCAATTAAATTAACGCTGAGCCTTAGGTATTTCACACAAGATGAAACCAAATCGTTATTAGGCAGTTCAGGTGTCCCATCATCATTCATGGAAATCGAATTTTCATTTTTTTGTGTATATCGATGAGAATAAGTTGGTATGATTTATTATACATATATGTAGAAAAAAAAGCATATATATTTAAAAGTAAAAAAATTGATGGATATAGTGTGGAGTGTGTTTTTATCGTTATGAAACTTAATACAGTGTGTTAAATAAAGTTTTATAAAAAATTTAGATAAATGATTAATAGTGTTCAAAGATTATTCAAAAACAAAAAAGAAAAAAAAAAAAAAAAATTATGTGTGTTGTGAAATGAAAAAATGTCTGAATTCTTTCTCTGTTTTATTTAAAAAGCTAACTTCTCTGCTTTTTCTATTTTTTCTCTTTGTTATTACTGAAAAATCCAGTAGGAAATGGAAATGGCTGACAGTTGTGGAAAATTGTAAAAGACTGGTTGGATGCATGGATGTTTTAAGTTAACACTGTTCTGAAGCAGATACTTTAAAAAGTGATCAAATTCTTTTTTTAAATTTTCTAATAAATCGGTACCTGATTTACACAAACAAGAGGGATTGGAATGATTGTTCACTTATTACAAAAGAATGAAAGCTTTTTTTTTTAACAGAATATTAGGTACCTGTTATAATTCATCACTGAAATGAAAAACGAAATGGAACAAACATTTTTTTAAATTTATTTTTTTATAATTTTTGTTATAAGTTTGAATGAACTGAAAAGAGTTAATAAAATTAAAGCAATGTACACTTGTAATTTATTGGACTGGTAAATAGTGTATGCTTGGCACTGGAGTGTTCTGTATTTGTCTTTGTGGTTACTGATTTTTTTTACTTTTTTTTAAAAATACATTTGGACTTCAAAGTGAAGGTGATAATAATTTTGATAGCATTGGTTTTTTTTTCTTAAATTTTAATTTTTTTTTTTTTTATTAAAGTCTCTGTATTTTTAATTTTATTATCAAAGCGATCATTATTATTACCATCCTCATTAATTATTGTTTCGGTCATTACTGAAAAGATTATGTTCAAAATATATAATAATATAGTTATTTAAGGTTCTTATCTTTAAATAAAAAATGATACAATAATAATAATTATATTATCAATTACATGCTGAAGCTTCAGTAAAAAAAAAAAAAAAAAAAAAAAAAATAGGTCTGAAAAAAAAAAGAAAAAAACTCGCAAAATATTTATAAGGAATTCTGAGAAATGAAAAGATTTTTAATTTCTGAATTACACTTAAGGTTGCGTGTTTTTTTATCCCTATTGCTGCGTTTAAAATACAGTTAAACATTTTTCAGACGACATGAATTTTCCAGTGATTTTTATGATTTGGTACTTTTAATTTTCATTGCCGATTTTTTTTTTTTCTAAAACGACGACTGTCTCAGTATTTACTTTCGCCATTTTACAAAATCTTAACGGACAGTGTTTACTCATTAAGTGCGAGCGCGACTGATTTTTTTTCTTCTTTTTTGCTAGTAGTGAATGTTGTTAAAAGTGGAAAATGTTGAACGAGATTGTAAAGTCTGCTTCATTGTTTGGTAGGTTCTGAGTGATTTGAGTGTCTGTATTTACAATTTTACTTTAACTCACTTTAGATTTTCCCCCTTTTAAGCTATCGTGTACTTTATCTGATGTTCATTGAAAAAAATTTTGAAAAACAAAACCATTTATTTACAGGATACGATCGAGGGAGGCAATATTTTAATGGATTATCGTATTATGATTAACCCTCCACCGTCAAAATAAAAATAAAGAAATTGTCAGAGCTTGAGTTTTGATTTGAATTCAGATTCACCGACGAAGACTTAGGTAATTAATCAATATTCGTTTCCTTACAGCAGCCATTTTATATTAATTTTTAATTAGGTTTTCTAAATTCATTTGACAGGTGTCGACGCTTCAGGTTCATTGGCTGATTACCAAAGATAAAAGTTTGGAGCTCCCTCATGAGCAATTTAAAATTGCTAGATATTTATATATTATGACTTGGTTGTTGTGTATAGATCATTTATATCACCGGATTGAAATATTATTGATGAATATTTATTTATAAGACTGATGATGTATGAGGTAATTTTAATTAAAATTTTTCTACATCTTATATCGTCTTGATAATTTTGCCTCTTTTGAGTACTATTTGACTTGTTTTCTTAAGCCGTGAATATAATGCGCACATTAAATAGGATCTAAAACATTTCTTGAACTTTGAACCACCCGCAAGGCACTGTACCAGAACCCCGACTTTTCATAACCCCGAATGGCGTTTTCGGGGTTTTGAGAGTCGGCGTTAATAAAAAATGGGGATCACAATTTATTTCGCTTTTCCAAATCCCGACTGTGACGAATCCCGACCTTGACTTAATTCCGGCTTTTCTCCCGACCTTGAAATAATAGCAGGAAAAAATGAGAGGCTTCATGTGCCACAAGGGTGGCAAGATCTGCTGTTTCTATTAATGTACTATGATTTGCCAGCATATCTAAACATAAAAGCATCCCATCTAACACAATGGGGTCGGAGTGGTGACTTGTACATGTAGCGGTTTGGCTATCAATGAAGTTAAGCAGCATTGATGCGGGCCAGCTTCTGGATGGGTGACCGCACCGACACTCTTCCCCTCTGCGGGAACTTACAAATGCAGTCATCTTAACCTCACTGTACTAGTTGGTTGTCGCATGCCAGAAAAGAAAAAGTCTCTGACCTGCGCAAACAGTTAATAGAATACAAATAGACCTGCGCAAGCAGTTGGTAGAATACAGAAGAAAGACCTGCGTAAGCAGTTAATTGAATATAATAAAAAAAAAAAAAAAAAACACGCAAGCCCCGCGTAAATTGGGGTATGGAAGAAACCGTGTTGTGGTATAAACGTTTAATCTTGCAATGAGTTCTACCAATTTTTCGTCTGAAATATCAGAAGTTTCCTTTAATATAAAATTTAAAGAGTCTTTTATTGCCATCAAAATTGAAGGCAGCTTTAATATTCTTTTTACTTCTTTTACCAACTCCAAATCAGCCAAGTTGATTAACAGATGGCTTTTTCATTTTCCTAACGATCGCTTTATGTAGCTGTTGATGGCATCGTTAAAATGATCACTTGGCAAGTTCAATTTTGAAAAGTGGATCAAAATTTGCAGGGATATTTTACTATTTAAGTCTTTAAAATCTGCACTATCTGTTTTGAATCTTTCTGCAGAAGTTTTCCTGAGATACTCTTAGAATGTACGCATACATTATGAAACTTAAGCCAGAACATAAAGTATTTCTATACAGCTTGCAAAATTTCACAACGTGTACTTTACACTTTTGAAGTCTATTTCAACAAGCTTGTTGTTTTATTCTTTAATCCGGTGCACATTCAAAACGACGACTTCTTTGGCGGCACAGCTCCGGCTTCTAGCCATACTCCAATCCCTGCAACAAGTGGAAGCAAGGAAGAAAATTTCTTTGCTTTTCGATCCGAGAGAAGCTGCTCAGTTAGATAGGAAAACATTTTACGATATCGGAATCGATGGTCTCAAAGAATTGATTCAATTAGATCCTGCATTTGAAAAATTTAAAGGCAACATTTATGAATTGTCTTCAATATCTTTAGAAAGGACAGTTGAATCTAAAGAAATTAATGTGAAACTAGACAGGTTGATTAAAACATTCCTTACTAATTTAATGAAAAAAATAAATTCCTTATTCTTTTTTTTTTTAGGCTCTTAAAATTGTTTTTCTAACTAAAAAGGAAAAATTTGAAGAATTTTTTTGTTGTCTTATTTTTAATTTTCATAAAATTTTTTGATTCCCAAAATAAAATTTCTTAAAATCCCTAAAATCAAATTTCCTAAAATCTATTGAGGGTTTTAAAAAATTAGGAAAAATATTTGTTTTTGGAAATTATTTTATGAATCAAAAAATTTTAGGAAAATTGAAAATAAGGAAAAACATTTTAGGAACTAAAATTTTTAGAAAAAATGGATTAGGAATTTATTTCTTTAGAAAAAATGTTAGGGAACGGACGATTGAAACTGATTTAAGAGAGTTGCAAAAAAAAAAAAAGTTAGACGTTAATATGACATAAAAATGAGTGAATAGTGGAAAGGAAGGGGGGGGGGGGGGAGAGGAGAGATTTCGAACTTTTTGCTCAGTACTAACTAACACTTTACTCCTGGGTCAATTTATTAATTTTCTTAACAAGTATGCTTTAGCGATATGCTCGTGTCTTCAAATAGTATAATCGTGATTTTTAAAGTTTTAATATAAGTTGATCAATAAAAGAAATGAAATAATCAAATTAATGAATACTGGAAGTGTTTTATCCGGTGATCTGTCAGTCAGTCAATCAGGACACTTGCATTTATATTTATATATGTAGATTAGATCTATTAGGCCTATTAGGCATTTTCAAAGGCCTAGAGTTCGAATTCCAATTTTTTTCTTAAAAAAAAAACTCCCTTCCCTTGATTTCCAACTTCCCCAAAATAATTTAAAAAAAAAATTATATTTTTATTTTCTATAAAAACTATATTTTTATTTGACGGATTTTTTTTCTTCTTTTTTTTCGAACTCAAAAAAATGGCTTCTCCGTCGGTTTCCACACCAAAAAAAAAATAACCCCAGCGTTAAAAATAAACGATCGAGGGATTAAATATAAAACTTTGGAAGCCCTGCTGGAAAAAAATTACCAGTGATCAAAGGTGATATCTACTAAGCTATGTTCACGCAAATAGTTCTGATTTTTAATTATGTCAATTATAAACTTTTAAGCGAGCAGCTGTTTCATGCATGACCGTATGGGCATATATTAATTTTCGTCTTCCAAGTTTACTTTGATCGTTTGCCTTAAGTGATAGCTCTCAACGGTCTTTTTATCGAATCCTGTATTTCAAGATGATTAAATGCCTGGAGGCTATGTGCAAAAAGTCAATCAGGTTTTTTTTCTTTTCTCATGTAATATTTTATAACAAAAGATGACAATCATGATTTATTTTTTGTTTAAGGTTGTTTGGTCATGCGGAAAATTTTTCGTTTATTTGAAATAAATGCGTGTGAATGACAGATTTTTCTTGAGCTGAATCAAAATGTTTGTTATTGAGGATCAGGAGACAATATGGAGATGTGATTATTGTACTGAGGTCATCATCATGTAGATCAACAAGGGCAAGTTTTAGGAAGGTTTTTTTTTCACTCAGAATAGAAAATGACTAAGGCAAAAACAAAAATGTCTGTGACAAGACATTTTCTTAAAAAAATAAAAATATCTTGTTAAAAAACAACCTGTCCGTTGACATGAAGCATTTTTATTGCTATTGAGGATCAGGAGACAATATGGAGATGTGATTATTGTAATGAGATACTAGCTACTCGCTAGCTAGTAGAAGCGAGTAGCTTGTACTTAAGTTAAATATAGGAGACGAGCTAGTACACTAGCCGCGTGTAATTCGGCCTTATGAAACATTTCGGTTTTGTTGCAAGTCAAAACTTGTTAAAGACATTTTCTTTTTCTAAGTGTTGTGTTTAAAAATAAATTAACCAAAAGTTTTTTTTATTTTTTATTTTTATTTTTATTTTATTTATTTATTTATTTTTTTTTTTGCCATGGCTACGCGTTCTCGACCACTTTTTCTAATCGGTTTTTCCTAAATAAAATAAATTCCTAGTCCATCGGATTCGGAACCTGCCAACCTTCCTGACCAATCTGAGATTTCGCATATAAGCTTTCATTGATGAGCTTTTCACAGACACCCTTACAGGCCGACGAGAAGAGAGCGAATTTTCAGCGAGTGACGACCGAATTCGATTCCTTATAAAAAAAAAGACTCCAAATGAATAATTTTGCACCGAGCTTTCACACCGGAAAGCTCGAAGTTATAACTGGTGACTTTTCCGGACAAGTTCGTAAACTGTTCGTTTTTGCTGACCAGTTCGTGAACTGGTCGCTTTTCCTGACCAGTTCGTGAGTTGGGCGCTTTTTTCGGTTCAGGTCGTGAACTGGTCGGTTTTGCTGATTAGTTCGTGAACTAACCAGTTCTCGAACCTTCCTTTTTGGAAAATATATTTCAAGCACCCAGGCCGAGTGATCCGCATTTCTTTTTTGCCCCGGCCAACCCGGGTTCGGATTCCTCGTAAAAAAAGAGCCTCAAAAAAATAATTTTCAACCGATCTTTCCCACCGGAAAGCTAGAGTTTTTGCAAAAAATATTTCATGTGCACAGGCCGAGTACTAAACTCATTTTTTCTCAGCAGCCAAAAAGTATTCTTTACACAGTAAAAAATATTATGTAAATATGTTAAAAACGGTCTACATAAAGTCTATGTTAAGTTATTATGTTAAAAAATCAACATAACTTGTTTGTAAACAGCAAAAAAATGACAATCGTTAATGGACGCAGAACATTAAACAAAACAATTGTGTTATTTTTCTTAACAAAATATTTATGTAGACCGATTTGGACATACAATTTGTGTCAATTTTAACATAAAATTTTTTACTGTGTACCCCAAGCATTCACACCGCAAAGGTAGAGCTTTTGCAAAAAAAAAAAAAAAATAAATAAAATAAAAATAAAAAAAAAAAAAAAATAAATAAAATTAAAATAAAAATAAAAATAAAAAAAAATTTATTTGTACAGGCCGAGTATTAGAGTCGGTTTTTCTTTACAGGCCATATAGCGGTTTCCAATTCCTCGTAAAAAACTGAGGCTAAAAACTACCGGCTTTACTATCAGCTTTCACACCGGGAAGGTTGAGCATTCGCAAAAAAAAGTTCCATGCCTATAGGCCGGGCATTACTCTCGGGTTTTTCCTTCATGTCAGACCGGAGAAAAAAACCGATGGTAATATTGGGCCGGTAGGCATGTATTCGTTTTTGCAAAAGCTCTAGGTTTCCGGTGTCAAGCTTGGGGTATAAAATATTTTTTAGGCTCAGTTTTTTACAAGGAATGTGAATCCGGTCTGGCCTGTAGGGAAAAGCCGAGTGTAATACTCGGCCTGTGCACATGAAACTTTTTTTTGCAAAGGTTCTAGCTTTTTGGTGTGAAAGCGCTGTTGAAAGTAATTGTTTTAGGCTCTTTTTTTACGAGGAATCCGAATCCGGGTTGGCCTGTACAGAAAACGCAAGTGGAATACTCGGCCTGGGTGGTTGAAATATAATTTCCCAAAAGCTCTAGCTTTCCGGTGTGAAAGCTATGTTGAAAATTTTTTTTTGGGTTCTTTTCTTTACGAGAAATCCGAATCCGGGTTGGCCTGTAAAGAAAACGCAGGTGGAATTCTCGCCCTGTGTGGATGAAATTTTTTTTTACAAAAGCTCTAGCTTTCCGGTGTGAAAGCTCTGTTAAAAACTAATTTTTTTAGGCTCTTTTTTTACCAGGAATCCGAATCCGGGTTGGCCTGTACAGAAAACGCAAGTGGAATTCTCGGCCTGGGTGGTTAAAATAATTCTTTTTCAAAAGCTCTAGCTTTCCGGTGGGAAAACTCGGTTGAAAATTATTCATTTGGACTCTTTTTTTTATGAGGAATCTAATTCCGTCGTCACTCGCGCGAAAATTCGCTCTCTTCTCGTCGGGCTGTAAGGGTGTCTGTGAAAAGCTCATCAATGAAAGCTCATATGCGAAAGCTCATGCGCAAGGATTGACCAAAAAGGTTGGCAGGTTCCGAATCCGGTCTGGTCTGTATTGATTTCCGATCGGAAATGGGTAGCCTGTAATTACTCGCGCGGGCCTGCAAATTATAACGACCCGGATTTTCGGAAATTTTATTTTAGGAATGAAAAAATTATAGGAAAATAAAAAATTGGGGAAAAAATAGGCCCAGTTAGGAAAAGAATTTTAGGAACCAAAATTTTTTTTTTAGGAAAAATCGATTAGAAATTTATTTTTTTTTTCTTTAGAAAAAATGGGTTAATTTTTTTTTTTTTTTTTCGAAAATGGTAGAAAATCCTATTCCCCGTCATTTAAAACATTGCGATGTTCAGTTTTCTAGGAAAATGCCCGAAGTATATGCGAAGGCCAAAATCCCTTAAGAAAAATATTACTTAGCGTAAAAAAGCAATAACTGTGCGAAATAAACAAGCACAACCGAAGAGTGTGGTTTTTTATTTGAAAATGATCACGTGCAAAGCACATTGTGATCACGTGGTGTTTACATGTTTAATTATTCTCGCAATTTTTTTTTTTTTTTTTAAATTCATTAAAAATTCGTGCGAACTTTCTTCTTATACAAAGCGGCTGGAATCCAAACTCAATGATGTCGATGATTTGTTTTAATTTTTTTTTAAATTGATATTTTGGAGCTGATTCTTTCATCTGTCTTTAAAATTTTAATCCTTTTTTGTATGAAAAAGAACTGAATTACTTTGCAAGAGGAAATCGAAGACGATCAAAATGAACTAAACAAATAGGAAACCCAAATTTTTAGGGAAATCAAAGACAAAAAGACCAAGAACAAAGAAATCGAAACAAAGCAAAAAAATTTGAATTTCTTTTAGACCTTCAGCGTTAAATTCTGAATCATGAAAATCAGGAAATGAATCTTAAGGTTGAAGCGAGAGAATCAAGCGTAGACTTGCAACGTTTCGCCAGTGAGTTCTTTTTTTCTGCAAATCAACTACGTGCTTTATCGGTTAATGAATGAATGGTTTCTTATTTAATCAAAAGGAAATCGTCAAAGCAATTGATTTGGCCATTTTTAAAAATTTTGATGAGGGATCATGAATGTAAACAAAGAATCGCATCAGCCTACAATGCAGAAATCCCCATGTGTTTACGAGATTACGGGAATAAATATTTAGAGTTAAATATTAGAGAGTTACAAAAAACATAAAAAATCGGGATTGGTTATTTCCTTTTAGCATGAAAGTAACCTATCCCTTACAATAAGGCATATGTTTAAGCATGTTCAGTGATTATTTTACCTTAGAATATCAAACTTTGGTCTGATATAATTGGTAGTATTTCTTTTTTAGTTTTTTTTTTCGGACCGGTCTTTTAATTTAACATTAGAAGTCGTCAGAAGTAGTGAACATATTTCCAGAATTAAATGGAAATTGAAAATTTTCGATTATATATTAATATTTTTATTTTTTCAAAACTGACAAAGCACCGGTTTTTTGAGTTTTGGCTGTTCAATGATAATTTGAAATAATTTCGCTTACCTACGAATTGTTCATCGGTTTTCGGAATCATGGATAAACAGAAGTAAGTAATGCTGAGTCTTGTAGCTTTTTTTTTCTTTTCGGTTTTTGCGATTTGGTTCCATTCATTGGGTTTGATCATTTATTTGGATGAATTTTTTGAAAATTTTCAAAAATTGAAATTTATGAAAATTCGTAAATTGGTTCTTTCGAGTGCGAAATAAAAAATTGAAACTACTTTAAAAATTCAGATTTTTGAAAACCTGTTTTTTTTTTTTTTTTTTTTTTTTTTTTTTTTTGGATTTGCTTAATCCCATTAATATTAATTTCAAGGGAAGAAAATTGAACGAAGAAGCTACTTTAACTAGGTATTAACTTTAAAAAATTTATCTTAACACAAAAGCGTAAATGAAAGACTCAAAAAATTAATTTTTGCGAAAAAGTTATATTTTTAAAAAGTTTTATTTGTTTTGTTTTGGTTGGAGGAGAATATATAGGAAACGCTGTAGAAAATTCCTACGTCAAAAAAAAAAAATTATTATTTCCTATTTACATTGAGAGACGTGCCAAAAACACTCCAGCTCTCGAATTTTCGGTTCTTTGGCTGATGTTCAATCACATCACGTTCTTGTCAACTGATCATTTTTTCAATCCACGGGGTTAAAAAAAATATGGATAAAAAAAAACTAAGGCCCCCTGAAAATTTTAATGCCAGATGGCATTTATTAAAAAAAAAGGAGAAAGAAGAAAGAATGAAAAGACCTGACCTTAGCTAATGTCAATAATATTGTTTTGTGCGTAAAACGTCGGTCGTTCAGCATTTTTTTTTTTTTTAATTTTGCTTACGACTGATATATTTTAATACTGCGTCTTATTTTTAGGATGTTTTTTGTTTACGGGATGCCCAATTTCTTTATTGATAAAATTCTAGTCATTTTTTTCTACTCGCCCAAGTCGTAAAAATTAAAAGAGTAAATAATTTTGTTTATGTGTGTTGATACGGTTGCATAGCGACCTAATTAAAAAGCTCACAAGGTTAAGGTTGAAATGTCTTTTAAATTTTTTTTCTTGTTATGCATAATTTTTTACTTACCTTTTAAAAAGGTTTTTAAAAATAATAGTTGAGACTGCTCCTCCTGTCAATGTGCTCAATGGAGCGAATTGTGTTTTTGAAAGGTTACGCCTTTATATTGATAACAAATCACTGTTATTTAAAATCGTATTTATATTGCGAATTTTTTTTTTCTTACAATTTTAAGATAAAGATAAAGATTAAAGGGTGGTCCAATAAAAAACCGGATGTTATAAGTTTCCTATACCCACTCTTCGTGTTTATCTTTACATAAGGTTGGCTATATTTTCCCTTGCCATCTCAGATTTTTCATTATAACTCAGGGGTTCAACAATACTATCAACCAATAATTTATTATTTTACTCGGAATGAACCTGATCAAACTTTGTACAGTAAAATCTCTCTAAAAAGACCACTCTGGTCTTTCAGAGGAGTGGTCCTATTACAGGGGATTTAAAATTTTTGCTGAAAAAATAAATTGATTAACCAATTAATTAAATAAAATAAAATCAGACTGGGATATGGGGGCATATCCTTACGTAGGACTATGTCTTTGGGGTACTGTCCTAATGCTAAATTTCATCAATGAAACAATTAAAAAATTTTGAGGCATTTTTTTTTTTGCTCCTTTTTGGTCAAAAATTCGAATTTTTTGATAAAAATATGATTTTTTTTCCTGACACGAAAAAACTTAAAATTTTTGATAAAAAAAAGGTCAAAAGTTGAAAAAAATAGTCAAAATATTATTAATTTAAAATTTTCAAAGTTAAAATTTTAATATTAAAATAATTAAATAATAATTTTTGGTGCGAACAGACCGATACCCGAGTAGACATATCCACAGACAGATTTCCCCAGGACCTAGCCCCAAGACGTAATCCTACGTCAAAAAATAATTGAATATTTTAATTTAAAATTTTTTAAATTACACAGTAAAAAATTTTATGTTAAAATTGACACAAACTGTATGTCAAAATCGGTCTACATAAATATTTTGTAAAGAAAAATAACACAATTGTTTTGTTTAATGTTCTGCGTCCATTAACGATTGTCATTTTTTTGCTGTTTACAAACAAGTTTTGTTGATTTTTTAACATAATAACTTAACATAGACTTTATGTAGACCGTTTTTAACATATTTACATAATATTTTTTACTGTGTAGAAATATACCTACGGATTCTTAAGCAAAAAAAAAAAAAAAAAAAAAAAAAAATAGGTGAAAGTTTTAAAGGGGTTTAAAAGAGGTGGTCTATTAGAGGGGCTGTTCTGTATTTTTTAGTAAACCGAAAAAAGTTGGCCTCACTTACTCACGCTGTTGACTGGACTTGCCCCAGAATCATAGTACCGAATTGGAAAAATAAAATCCATATATCAGATCTAATACATTTTTCATTTATCTATTATAAATCCATTATCAGATCTAATACATTTTTTGGTGCCAGATGCTAGAGACCGTACCTAATGGCGTCATTTTGACGTCGAAAATCTCGTAAATTTGCTCCGGAAAATGACCGTACATGATGACAAAAATCTGACGCATCACCATGACATTACCTTTATCGCTGGGATGTAGCTCATAACATTTGATTGGATCGTCATATTCCCATTTAAAAAACATCGAAATGATTCAAGTAAATACAAGCAAAAGTAGTGACTTCACAAAAAATTTTATTCTAATCTTCATTAAGTCTGGGGGTAGTTAGTTTTCTTCGTAAAATGTTGATGGAAGTCCTACATAAATTACGTTAGCGCGTTAGTGGTGGGAGGGGGTATTCAAAATGGTAGCTTTTGCTTAATAGGGTAAGGGGGGTTTACATATCTAACGTTAACATTTGTCACATGTAATAAACGTGCAAAAATGAAAATAAGCTTAATTGAAATTTTTTAAATTATGTAAACTAACTCACTTTAAAAAATAAAAATTTACAATTTTACGATTTTTAATTTTACTATTCTACTAATTACTAATTTCACTATTCATTTGCTCTAAGTTAAGAAAACCTTTTTTTAAAGGCTCTTTTTCCTCGGAAAAGGGGTGCCGATAAGAGGGCTGTTTTCGAGGAAGACATGTTTTCGTCTGCCGTAAGTTTACTATCGGTGTTCATTAAGGAGGATGCTTACACCTTTTTTTTGTTTTTATTTTGATTGTTTATTTCGAATGTTATTTATAGGCGCAAGATTTGCTTATTTTGCGAAAACTTTTCGAAACAATAAAATTTTTAAAAAATGGTTTTATACAGCGAAAATCACTATGGTCTACCTAAACTAAATTCTCTATCGACTGACAAGAAGGAAAGTTAGGATGTATTGTGGAATAATGAGAAATTTTTAAATAAAGCTCAAGATCTCATGTTTTTGTTTACTGAATCGGTTGATTAATTTAAAAAATATTCATTATTTCACGATGCATCCTAACTTTCCTTCTTGTCAGTCGATAGAGAATTTAGTTTAGGTATACCATAGTGATTTTCGCTGTATAAAACCATTTTTTAAAAATTTTATTGATTCGAAAAGTTTTCGCAAAATAAACAAATGTTGCGCCTATAAATAACATTTGAAATTAATAATCAAAATAAAAACAAAAAAAGGTGTAAGCATCCTTCTTAAGCGACCTTTTTTCAAACTTTTTTAAAAAGTTAAAAATTTTTTAACTTTTTTTAAAAAAAGTTTGAAAAATGGTCGCTTAATGAACACCGATAGTAAACTTACGGCAGACAAAAACATGTCTTCCTTGAAAACAGTCCTTTTATCGGCACTGTTTTCGGTCCTTTTTCCGAGGAAAAAGAGCCTTAAGTTCCGAAGAATTTCAGATTTTTTGTAAAGTTAAATATTTATTATTTAAAAAAAATTTTAAGGGGGGGTCCCGAAATGCTAACGTAATTTATGGACGGCCCCATACCGAGGGGACTAAGGATGAAAAACATCCAAAATTATCCTTAGTAAAATTTAAAAGAAAATTTTTTTCAAAAGTGTTATTTATTCAAAAAGCTTGTTTGTACTGATAAACAAATGAAAGTCTTAAACCTAATCGTGACTTTTATGCCTTTTTTTTGCGGTAAAAAATCTCCATCCAACAAGGACAAATCAATTGTTGTCATCTTCCCTATTTAAAAAATTAAAATGAGACATAAAATATTAATTATACGATCATCAAAAAAAATCATTCTTTCTTCCACATTATAAGAAATTTACCAAAGCGCAAAGCCATCAGAGCAAAAAAATTTCCGTTTTATCTGTAATTGCAAAGCACTCTCAAAGCGTTTTAAGATAAAAAAAATAATACGAAAAATATGTTTTTCACCTGTTAATTTTTTTTTTTTTTTTCGCAAATATTTTTATTTGATTTCAAGGACAAGAGGAGCGGTTTAAAAGTTTAATATTTATGATTATATTTATTTATATTATATCACAAATACCGGTATACAGATGAAATTATTCATCCACATCATTATCCTGATTTTACTGAATTTGGTTAGTATCAGATAAGGATGGGAAAAAAAAGTATTGAATGCCTGCAATCATGTCAAGCAGACGAGGTCAATGTCTAACCATCTTATTAGCTTATCTTGCAATAAACACTTTATTGATATCAAATCGCAGGTCAGTTAACATAAACAGAAACTTATTTAATTCCTAAAAAAAAAAAAAGAAAAAAAAAATTGGTTCCTACCAGGAAATTTAAATTCAAAAACATATGCATCTGATTCGATTTTTAAAAGAAAAACGCTAACAACTAAAACAAACGACAAAAAAAACGTTTAAAATTATGCGTTTTAAGTGGTACTAATGAAAATATTGACGGTTTTTCTATTTTCGTTGCTATGTATACCTGTAATTAACATATATTTTTTCGGACCTTTGACGTAAAATATTAGCAGCCGCAGATTGTTTTTGCGTGAAAGGGATTTGAAAAGAAAATCCAAAAGAAAAATCAGCAAAAAAATTGTAACATAAGATCGATTTCTTGTAATATTCCGTGGCAGACAACATGTCTCGGGTTGTTGTTATTTTGACCTTGAAAATAATTATGCTGTTTCCGTTTAATAATATGAATCGATCGTTTATGCAAATTTATTTTCAATATTATGATTTTTTATTATTTTTTTGCGAATTTTAAAAAAGAGCAATAATAATTCGTAATTATAAATTTATAATTTGCGCATAATTTAAAAAAAAAATTGTTAGCGCATTCGCGATTAGATTCAGATATTGGCAAAATTTTTGGCGTTTTTAAAAACTTTAAGTTAAGAGATTGATCAAATTGGTCCGTGAGCAGTGATAAAGTTGGGGGGAGGGGGTTAGAAACCCTTAATTAGAAGAGACCCGACAGAAAAATTGAGTCCGAACTTTTGGAGGTATATGACCATGCGCATTGATTTTTTCTTCTGTCTGTTTATGTTTTTATTTTTTTCCTGATAGCATTTTTTATTCAGCTGTATTTTGCAAAACTAATGCGCACGATCATATGGCTCCAAAATTTCGTGCCCATTTTTTCTGTCGGGTCTCTAGACGGGGTGAGGTCGATGAATTCAATAGAAGGGACTAGGGTAAATACCTATAATGGGGAGAATAGCAACCATTGTCATGGAGGTTGTAGGGAATAAAATTAGACGTCTATTTAAAGGGGCAGTACTTTCATAGTAGGGCAGTACTTTTTCATAAAGTGGCAGGTTTTTTAATAGATTGGCAGTAAATTTAATAATGTGGCAGTTATTCTTTTGGCAGTAAAATTTTGGCAGTAAAAAAATAATTTGGCAGTAAATAAAATACTGTATATTGACAGTAAAAAAAAATTTATATTTTGGCGGTATAACAATATAATATAACATTTTCCATTTTTTTAATCAAATCAAGTTCGCAAAAAATGAACGAGGCCGTGAAAGCCGAAGTAAAAACTCTGTTTGGATTAAAGTTACGTTAAAAAAAAAAAAAAAAATTACGGAGGAGTTGATCACCAAAGGTTTTGAGCCTAAAAACTTGGCTCAGATCAATAATTATTTAGCTAAATTGAGATCAGAATTATACGGACCTTCCCAGATCAGCTTAGGTCAGATTGAGGAATGGAGCATCGCACTTTCAGCAGTGCCCGATTCTGAAGATAAATCCTTCATCGTTTCTTTTGAAATTCATTAATTAAAAAATTAGATTTGTAAAAAAATACTGCCCTTCGATTATTAATTACTGCCACTCTGCAACTTCCCTAAAATATAAACATTTACTTCCCCAAAAAAAAATTAATTCCCTGCCAATTTATTTAAAAAACTGCCCCATATTTAATGTTACTACAGTCAAACCTCCATAAGTTTCCGCCTTCGGGGCTGTAGGGGAAGAGGTTGGAAATTTATGGAGTGCCTCCACTACTGCCAGAAAAATGGTGATTTCCCCTCCAAACAAAAGATTTGTTTATAAACATTGAATGTTTTGAAAAAATCAAATATAAGTAAATCAACAATCTAAAATGTTACCATCTACCTAATAGTTCAAATATTATTAACTTTTTCTGTTTAAAAAAACTGACTTTTTTTACTTTTTCTTTATTTTTTAGTTGATAAACAAACAGAAAAAATTTTTTCCGTCTGCCACTTTAAATTTTTTAAAAAAGGGGTGGGGGTACGTTCGATTACTACCTAGTCGCCCGTGGAAATTTATAGAGGGGAAACTTATGGAGGTTTGACTGTACTGCCAATTTTATGGGAAAAAAAACTGCCCTACCCATATTTTTTTACTGTCCCATTTATATAGTCGCCATAAAATTAATCAATATAAAATAAAGTGTAAGACAAGTTTTTGGAATCCATGGTGTGATTTTTATAATATAGTGACAGAGAAAATAATAGGTAAAAATATTTTTTCAAGGTTGTTGGAAAAATATCCTCAGGTGTGGGCCTAAATCTCCACGAGTTGAGAGGCAGTAGAATGGAAAATTCTAAATCAAAGAACCAGGAAAAAAAAAAGAAAAAGAAAAAAAGAATTGAATCGCGCATATAAACTAAACGTAAAGCTGACTTTTATTTTATTTTTTTTTTATTTTTATTTTTTTTTTTACGGAAAATTAAAAATTTACTATTTTTGTTTGTTGCCCAGTCAGAAAAACTCGTGGATAAAAATTGGTGGAACCGTGGTAGATTTTAGGACTTTTCCCACTAATTTTCTAAGAGATTTCCACCAATTTAGCAGGAATCATCCATGAGCTGGTGGAGATCTCGGGCAAAATCGGTGGGAAAAGTCTTAAAAATCCACGTGTATTCCAAGTAAACTTTTTAAGTTTTTACTTTTGTTTCTACCTGAATTTTTTTTATACACCAATTATTTTTACACTAAAGTTGTCAATTCGCCTGCTAGAAGGCGAGCGTCGAGAAGCCCGCTTAAATTTTTTTTTTTTCCCAGAAATGTTTTCCTGCGATTTTACTTGGTCTCAACGTTATTAACCGATATTGGCTACTTAAAGTCAAAAATGTCTTCTGAAAAAAAAAAAAAAAAAATTGGAGCGAGAGTCTCGACGTGAACCGAACCGGCAAGCGAACGGACACCCTAAGCTATATTTTTTTTAACTAGACAAAGTTATTCATTTTAATTCGACCGAATGCACGAAAAGCTCAAAAATCTTTTGCGTGGGAGGAACATAGAGGAGGATGGGTATACACCGTCGTATATGAAATGTTAGGGCTGTTCGATATTCGGGTATTTAGCTCGGTTCCGGCTCTAAAATTCGGGCTCGGGTCTAAAATTTGGGTTCGGGTCTAGACGCGAACTACTCCGGTTCGATTCCGTTTGAGTCCGAACCCGAGTTAACTTGGATCGGGTATTTTTGATTCCTACCCGAAAAAAGTCGGGTTCGACTTCGGATCCGAAGCTACCCGTTAAAAAAAATCATTTATTTAAAAAAAATGATGAAAATTAATATTACCAAACGATTACGGAATGATCAGTGGCAAAATGATCATTATACCCCAAAAATGAAGAGAACGAGTAGCTTCGGGTCCCGAAGTCGAACCAGACTTTTTTCGGGTTGGAATCGAAAATACCTGACCCGAGTTAACTAGGGTCAGAACCCGAACGGAATCGAACCAGAGCAGTTTGGGTATAGACCCGAGTTAGACCCGAATCCGAGTTTTAGAACCCGAGCCCGAATTTCAGAACCGGCACCGAGCTAAATACTCGAATATCGAACAGCCTAGGGGTGATACTCTCTCCCATAAGGAGTATATACCCCCCTCCCATAGGAGGATAACATAGGAAAAATTCTCAGTATATACTCAAAAGTAAATTCGATTCTCTTGAATCCTATTTTGTCTTGTGGTTTCAAGTTTTCACAGTATCAAATCCCCGCTGATTCTTCGAGGTATCAAATCTTAAACTCGATTGTTTACCTTTTAAAGAAGGGAAAATTTTTCCATCTAGCACTTTGAAAAGTAATCATATACAATTCATATGCTAAAAACTTTCCGCGTACTCAGTTTTTTGCATTTTTTTTTTAATGCGTTAACGCCAATGAACCGAAACGGCCAAAGTCCAAACCGGTCAAAATGTTGACGTCATATACAACTTTGTAAAACGATTCTGTGAATGAACGACAGGCTTATACTGGACACTGATCCTAAACGCATTTGGTCATGTTGTCTGGTCTTTACGTTATATCGCTGGGTACTTCCTTTAGATAAACTCATTAATTTTCTTTTGATTATCTTATTTATCTTTGATTTCTTTTCTTTTTTTTTTTTGTGATTCCTTTTTTTTTTATTTTCAACGACAAGTATACCGTTTCTTTGCGATTCGTCTCCTCGATGACGTCAATGTTTTTCGGTTTATAGAAAAGGTTATCAACGAAGTTGTACAAAATTAGATTAAACTAGATTTTGATTAATTGCATTTTATTTTTAAAGTGGACTACATAAGCCTATCGAATATTATATAAGATAGAAAAAAAAAATGTCGGGCCCGTGGATAAAAAGATGGGAAAATTTCATTAAAAGGCATAAAACATAAGCAGTTGTAACCAGCAAAATTAACGGATTATAATTGTTGGGCGTTTCGGGATCTGTTGATTAGGTCACGAAAGCATGCTCTCGGCAAATGATATAGTTTTCCATCTTCAAAATATGCATGTGGGCCTAGCTAGAGCCGTTTTATATTGTTTTAATTTATTTCATTGATTTCATTTTTGATTTTTATCTGATCTGATTGGATTGGATTTGATTTGATTTTCAATTTGATATTTTTATTTCAAAAACCGCGGCATCCTTTATGATTTCTACCATGTTTCCTAATCCATTTTTCCTAAAAAAATAAATTCTAATTCATTTTTTCCTAAAAAAATTTTGGCTCCTTAAATTGTTTTCCTAACTTTTTTTTCCTAATTTTTAATTTTCCTAAAATTTTCGGATTCCTAAAATAAAATTTCTTAAAATCCCTAAAATTAAATTTCCTAAAATCCCTTAAGGGATTTAAAAAATTGGAAAAATATTCATTTTAGGAAATTTTATTTTATGAATCAAAAATTTTTTGGGAGATTAAAAATTAGGGAAAAAAATGGTTAGAAAAAACATTTTAGGAACCAAAACGTTTAGGAAAAATGGATTAATATTTATTTTTTTTAGAAAAAACGGATTAGAAAAAATGGTGGGGAACGTCCTTTATTTAGATTCCCTACCATTTTTCCTAAAAAAAATAAAAAATCCTAATCCATTTTTTTTCTCAAAATTTTGGCTCCTAAAATTGCTTTCCTAACTTTTTTTTCTTAATTTTTAATTTTCCTAAAATTTTTTGATTCCTAAAATTAAATTTCCTAAAATCCCTTGAGAGATTTTAAAAATTAGGAAAAATATTCATTTTTGAAAATTTTATTTTATGAATCAAACATTTTTAGGAAAATAAAAATTAGGGAAAAAAATATATGGGTAAAAAATTTTAGGATCCAAATTGTTTAGGAATTAATTTTTCTTAGAAAAAATGATGGGGAACGTTCTTTATATAGATTTCCTGCCATTTTTCCTAATCCATTTTTCTTAGAAAAAATAAATTCCTAATCCATTTTTCCTAAAAAAATAAATTTCCAATCCATTTTTCCCCCAAAAAAAAATTTCTAATCCATTTTTCCTAATAAAAAATAAACTCCTAATCCATTCTTTCTCAAAATTTTGGCTCTAAAATTGTTTTCCTAACTTTTTTTTCTTATAATTTTAATTTTCCTAAAATTTTTTGATACCTAAAATTAAAATTTCCTAAAATCCCTAAAATTAAATTTCCTGAAATCCCTTGAGGGATTTAAAAAATTAGAAGAAATATTCGTTTTTGGAAATTTTATTTTATGAGTGAAAAAAGTTTAGGAAAAATGGATTAGGAATTTATTTTTTTAGGAAAAACGGATTTGAAAAAATAATACCGTAGGAACGTCCTTTATTTAAGTCTTTCGAATTTCATTTTTATTTATTTTTATCTTTTATTTTTTATTTTTAAAGAGACAAAAACAACAGGCCCTTGAGCCCTTTTACAGTTTTGTGACTATAGCGAAGAAAAAGAAAAAGAAAAAAAAAAAAATTACATTCCTTAATAAAAAAAAAAAATTTACAAAGTTATTACAGAGCTATTTAATTCTCTCAGGAATTCAGTGACGGATTTTTTAAAAGTACCCAGGGACATGCAAAAGAGATCAATATCAAGATGTTCGGTTAAGGTGTTGTATAAGTTAAGCAAACGGTCGATAGGAGGTAAACATCGAGATGTAAAAACAGATGATGGAGAGAATAGCTTTCGCTGCCTGGTTCTTCGACCAGGAATATGAAAATTGAGTGAGGAGAGGAGGGAAGGACTTTCAACCAAGTTATTACAAAGTCTGTACAGTAATATTGCATCTGCAAGATCTCTCCTATGTTGAAGAGATAATACGTTGAATTCCTGTTGCATGTCCCTAGTACGAACAGGATGCCGATCGTAGTGGGGATAAACACCATGCTTACGATAGTAAATATATCGCAGGAACCGTTTTTGGACTTTTTCAATATGTCATCAACGTTATCAAACCGAGATTTTCCGGAACAGAAGACCATCAGAAGGCATTTAGCCTCGTTAATAGGGAGGGAATTATACTTCGACCAGGCAACAATTTTATTTATATTATTCTATTATTCTGTATTTACTAAAATTAAATACACTGTATTTACTCAAATACAGGAAAAAAAAACAAGATCATAACTTTTCCCGAACAGATGTGTGACATTTAACGTTTGCCATGATGTGGAAGTTCAAAAGGCAATACTTTTAAAAAAAAATACCGTCAGTTGGGACAGATCTACACCAATTTTTTCCCCATCATTAAAAAAGCTTGTTTTTGTTATCATCTTTTTGAATTAAAATACCACAGCTAACAGTATTTTTATCAGTTTTACATGTGTAAAAATAGTAATTTAGACGTCACATTTATCTTCAGCTACAGTGATAACGAGTTTCCTTTCGCTGACTAAACTTCGTCTGGCTCGAAAGCAGAAAAATCATTACTAAAAAAAAAAAGTCATTATCAAGGAAATGAGTCTTAGGAAATTTGAAATTTGTTGTTATTTTTCGGATTTAAAGTAATAACCGTGATAATAGTTTTCCTCATTGTTTTCTGCTGTTTAGCTCAGGAAAATGAAACCAATGTCTTGTTTCCTTAACATTGACCTTTGAAATTCGTATTTTGGATGCAATGTAGGTTCTTCTGTTTAACACAGAACTCATATACTGATACGTCAACAAAAATTCCGACAGTGATTCACGTGAAAGGTGATAAATAATACGTAACCCCGCAGGCGATATTTTCTCACAAGCAACAGGAGTTGCAAATTATCGTCTTGTTTTTATTGACATAACTGATGGGTGATGATTATTAAGTATCTCTGTCGGTCTCAATTTAATCAGTATAGTTCAGCATGTGCAGCTATCAATACCGATTAGATTTTACACGGCTGAGTATAAGTGTTTTGAATTTCCATTTTTCGACGGATATTTTGAGGCTGTTTTAATATGGCCAAGTAAGTTTTTATTTTTAATTTTTTTTTTTTTTTTTTTTTTTTTTTTTTTTTGGTTTTTAAATTGGGATTGTTTGAAAACCGAATGATAAATACATTTCGGTCGAAACGTAATTGCAATACGATATTTTGTTTATTGTCGTATTCAGTTTCTTTTTCGAGAAGGGATGCCACTGAGTTTATAGGAAATTTGAAACGATAAGAAAAAAAAATATAGAGGAAAAGTTTTGGGTCAGTTCATGGTACTGAATTTCAATTCTTCTAAATTTTATAATTGTTACGGTTAATGTATATAATTCCGTTATTTCATGAAATAACTAGTTATTTTATAAAAAACCAGGTCATTTTAGCTAATGCATATAATCGAAAATTTTTAAATAAAATAACTAGTTATTGTATAAAATAACGGAAATAGTCTCAGATATTTTATGAACTAACTAGATGAGTTCAGTTAAGTAAAAAAATAGAAAATTTTAATATCGAATCTGTGATCTAAGTAGTTATGTTTAGCTTATTTCAACTATTTTTAAGAATTTCGCGGGACATAAGCTAAATACAGAAAAAACAGCAATCTTTTCATAAAAACACTTGCAATGTGATGTGATATTTTAACTCAGGACCCCATGAGGGTCTCCCTAAAATACAGACCATGCAGACCCACCCAGACCGAGACCCAGACCAACACTGTCTGTGTTTGGTCTGGGTGTCGGTCTGTGTCCGGAATGTGAAAATATATCTGTTCTGTAACATTTCCTTCGGTCTGTGTTGGTCTGGGTCTCGGTCTGGGTGGTCTGTATGGTCTGTATTTTGGAGACCCTCACTGGGGTCCTGAGTTAAAATTATCACATCACATTGCAAGTGTTTTTATGAAAAGATTGCTGTTTTTTCTATATTTAGCTTAAGTCCGCGAATTCTTAAAATTAGTTGAAATAAGCTAAACATAACTACTTAGATCACAGATTCGATATTAAAATTTTCTATTTTTTTACTTAACTGAACTCATCTAGTTAGTTCATAAAATATCTGAGACTATTTCCGTTATTTTATACAATAACTATTATTTTTTTATTAAAAATTTTCGATTTATATGCATTAGCTAAAATGACCTGGTTTTTTATAAAATAACTAGTTATTTCATGAAATAACGGAATTATATACATTAACCGTAACATAATTATGCAATCGAAAATATTTACGTCAATTTTTTAAAAAAATTAGTAAATTATATTGCGTATTAGAATGTTTACAAAAAAATGCATCAATGCCGGATCAAAATAGATTTTCTGATTTCGAGCAAAATGTACGAATAATGAGAGATCGTAGACAAGCCTTAATTTTCAAGCCTGAGATTTAAAAAATTTGCACCAAGGGGGTTCGTGTTTTAGCGTTTTGAGCATGAGGCGGGGCAGGGGCAGTAAGTCATCTCTCTTTTTTGATGGTCTCGTTAATTATCTTTTTAAAAAAAGGGAAGGAAGTGCCTCCTTTTTGTCCTCACAGAAAAACTGGTATCATTTTTGAAATCTACGGCCCCGAGAACCTAGGAAACGAATATAAACAATTACTTTCTGAATAAAAAAATTGGAGCGGGGGACTGTAGCTCCCCAACGAGTCGGCCTATTTCTCTCAAAATCAACTGGATTTCAATACCGAACTTTAAGTTTCCATGGTAATTCGTTCTTGAGATAACTAGATAACAAAATTTTTTGCACAGACAGCCATACAGACATCTTTTCGTAATCTTTCTGAGGACCATGGAAAAAACAGAAAAATTTCAATATTCGCAAAAATGGGAAAGTCGAATTTTGTTACGAACATAAAGCTTTAGCATTATATATATAACTCTAAAGCAAAAGACTTAGTTATGAACCACAATTCAGAAGGGAAACTGGAATTTATTGCAAGGGCAATAAAAGGACCATTCAAGCAGTATACATAAATAATTTTGCGAATTTTTGACTCTTTCCCCTCTCCTCCCCCGCAGTAGGAAGAACTAGCCCTTGTCTTACGGAAATTGACGTTTGGTGTCTGCACAGAACAAAGCCAAACTCTCTTTTGGCTTTGAGTTGCTGATGTACCTAATATTTTAAGAATTCTATAAAAAAAAAAAAGAAAAAAAATGGACAAAAACTGTAACTTATTTAGATTTTAATAGGAAAGCACCCAAATATGAAAATCCTTCAGGTAACCTCCATCTTTAATAAACCGACATTAAAAAAAACACCGGAATCAGTGAAAGCACGTGAGCTTGATTGACTTATCTTTTTCTCTTTTCGTTTGCTTATCTCTGTCTATTGTTGCAATTTTATTATTTTTTTCCCTACTTATCGTGTGCTGTTCTTGCATGATGATAGCAAGACGCGCGAAGCAGTTTCTGAAAGAATTTATTAATGCTTGACAAAGAGTAGGTATATGCGTAAATTTTTTTTTTTTTACAGAAAAAATTATTTTAAAAAATACATCTCGCACCTAAACATTATCAATAAGAATTAATTTGCAAAGATATGGAAAAGACGAATTGAACATTGATGGTTTTTGCAATAACTGTCAAGAGGTCATTTGGCCTTTCGTGGCAAACTTTGTGCTATAACTTACCTTTGGCCTGACTATAGCGTGTATCTTTCATCAAGGTGTTAAAAGTTGACTGGTTCAATTTTTTTTTACTTTTGAAATCAGCTTGAAGAGATAGCTTCAGTGAATACCGGATGGAACGATTTTTGTCTAATGCTCAATTTGCGGAGGAAAAAATCTTAGGTGGAAACGTTCAAGTAATACGCAAGACTTTTTTTTGGGCTTTTGGACCCCATCCCCCCTATTATATTTTGTAAGATTTTCGCAAACCCCCCCTTTTAAATTGAGTAATATTTTTCTTAAATTTAGATTTGTAATTCATACTCATATCCCTGAAGATAGCTAAAATTGGCACAAAATCTCATCAAAAAATAAATTTTAATTTCTTCAAAATTTTTGAAAAAAATTTCAATTTTTTTATTTTAGACATTTAAATTAAAACAACTTAATTTTTTTAATTTAAAAAAAAAAATCTGAACAATAAGTTATAACGGAAATTCTTACGTAAGATTTGCCGAACCCCTCCCCCTCCCCCTCCCCCAAGTAAGAAATCGTAAGAATTCGAGTACCCCCTCCCCCACCTTTCGGTCTTACGTAATACTTGAACTTTCCCTATATCTAACGAACTCCTTTGACTTGATCTTGTACTTTTGGTACAGGTTTCAACTTGTTTCAAATTTGAACCCAGAATGGTTCTTGAATGAACTTGGTTTCTACTTGTTTCAAATATGAACCCAGAATGCAAAATGAAAGCTGTTCGACCTTAAATTTCTTTAAATTATTTTCCGGCTGGGGGCCATTCAAATATTACGTCATCATCTATTTCGACATTCTAGACCCCCTCCCTCCCCCTGATCATCATTCGTCATCATTAGCAACACCCCCCCCCCCTGAAAAAATACGCGTCATCATTCGCTAGACCCCCTTCCCCTCCCCATCAAGGAACTTTTTTTTTTTAAATAAATCGACAAAATGCAATAATTATTAATACGAAATATTAACATAAAATAGACCTGAAATTTGAAGGTGATAAAGTTACAAATTAAAACTTGAAATTACTTATTCATTTCTTAGAAAATTATTTGGGAAAAAAAAATCATATTTCTAAAGTTTTCCACGGAGTTATATTTAGTGTAAAAAGATGACATCAGCATTACACCAATACAACCCCCCCCCCCCCTCCCTAAAATGATGACGTAATATTTGAATGGCCCCCTGCAGATATTTTAAACAAGTTGAAACTTGCACTAAAAACTACAGGATACACCGAAGAAGTCCGTTAGATACCTAAAATGTAGAATTTTTCACCTTAAACCTGGTATTGGACAAAACAGCCATTTTTCCCGTTATTCACTGAAGCTTCCTCTTAAACCGAATTCATTATCTGTCAGGCTTTTTCTCCCTACTTATCTACTCCCCCAAATACGTGACGAATCAATTGTACTCGTAAGGCTAATGTAGTGCATGCAAGACTTATCAATCGTTTATCTAAAAAAAAAGCAGAGAAGAAAAAAAAAAATATTTCAAACTTTTTAAATTAAAGGTCGTTTGTAAAGTACTAAAAGGTTTGTCATTGACCGATTTAATTTTTTCTAAAAGTTTTTTTTAATTATCTCGTTTCAGCAACAACGACGTAACTTTTAACCATGAAAGCAAAATCCCGCTCATGGAAAATGGAACTTTGCTTGCGGAAACTAAAGTTCAGATCAAACCTGTTCTCAAGAAAAACATTTCAACGGACAAAAGCGACAGGGGATCTTGCTTCCGACAGGTCTTAGCAGCCTTCGTTTGTAACATCGGAACCGTTAACACCGGCCTGGTATTTGGATTTAGTGCTGTCGCTCTCCCTCAGCTTCAAAGTCCAAACAGTACAATTCCTATCGATGACGACCAGGCCTCATGGATTGGTAAGTAAAATAGAATGTTTTCAATCTTCTTCTTAGTCCTTTACTCGGCTACGAGCTTGGTTATCTCTCACATACACCTGTGCGTGCGCTCACAGGCATATGGGACCTACAGTTTAACGCCGGTTCCGAACGGCTGTATTTGAGAGATTTACGAGGCAATTACCACTCGGTGGTTTGCCATTGCCTACCGAGAGGTGGTGACCATTGATTTTCTGACTAGCGAACTTGTTTTGACCTGAGAAAAATTCCCAGCTGTGAACTAGGATAGAGGCACGACGCTTCTCATCTCATGACTAAGAGTCGAGTGCGCTATGAACTAGGCTACGGGTCACTACGATTCACAGTGGTCCGGAAAAATAATATAGGGGCTATTCAAGTATTACGTAAGCATGAATTTGGTGAATTTGAACCCCCCCCCCTGGTTGTAAGATATTTCGCCATACTTAGGTTATGGCGAAGATGGTTAATGCGGACCTCCCCCCCCCCCCAAAAGCCTTACGTAATACTTGAACATTCCCATATAGCCAAAATCATTCCAAAGTCAGTGAAAATTAAAAAAAAAAATGAAAGTGTCAAAAGCTTCGATATTTTGTGCAATTTAAATCCTGCTGCCCGTGTCCCAAAACTCAAAATGGCGGGCATAATATGGAGGCCAAAATTTTTAATTATGAATGAAATTTCATGAATATTTATTTTTAGGTATTTTTGTCGCTGCTGATTTCATATCTGGAATAATTTTTTTTAAATTCAAGATGGCGGACTTAGTTTGGCGACAAATGTAAAAAACAGCTGAAGTTATTCAACTTTCATGAAAATTTTTTCTAAGGGGTTTCCGAGGTCGCTGATCTCGAATCCGCTAATAGTTTTCTAAAATGTTTTTAAGGGACTCAGTAAATTGAAAAAAATTAATTTATTTGTTGTATGTTCGAAATTCAGAAAAACGGTTTATGGATTGGAGATCAGCGACCTCGAAAACCCCGTAGTACAAATTTTCATGAAAATTGAACAACTTTAACTTTTTTTTACATTTGTCGCCATACTAAGTCAACCATCTTGAATTTAAAAAAAATTTTTTATTGAATTTTTAACGGGATATGGATCTTTTTTTTTTTTTTTTTTTTTTTTTTTTTATAAGTAAATCACGATTAAAAATTCGTGAACTTAGTAAGCTAAACATAGGAAATCAGTTGAAAAGTTAAATCGAAGTGGCGAAAGATGGAATTGAACCATCGACCTTTCGTTTTCATGACGACTGCTCTACCACTAAGCTACTTCGACAATCGATTCAACCTTCAACTGATATGGTACTTGAATGGAAAGAAGTACGCAGTTATGAAATTAAGATGTTATTACAGAGAAATTTATTTATCATTTTCAATCAGCAAGATATCAAGCCATCCTGAAATATCAAATCGGAATTTTTAATCGTGATTTACTTATAAAAAAAAAAAAAAAAAAAAAAAGATCCATATCCCGTTAAAAATTCAATAAAAGATTATCAATTTGGATCGAAAATAAAAAATTATAAAAATTAAAAAAAATTATTCCAGATATGAAGAGTACGCATCAGTCACTTGTCTGCTGCTACGATTTAATTTTTCCACTTATGTTTAACTTATAAATTGATGATAGCTTAAATTTCACTGATGCGTACTCTGAAATCAGCAGCCACAAAAATACCTAAAAATAAATATTCATGAAATTTCTATCATAATCAAAAATTTTGGCCTCCATATTATGCCCGCCATTTTGAATTTTGGGGCATGGGCAGCAGGTTTTTAATTGCACAAAATACCGAAGCTTTTGACACTTTCATCTTTTTTTTAAAGCTTCACACAGACTTGTAGTCCAGTAGAATTAGCAGTTTCAGATCGTCAATTCGGAAAAAAATCATAATCAAAATTTTTTTGCGGGAATATCTTGGGTTAAGCGTCCTGAATAACATACTAAAACTCCCCATAATTCCCCGTGTCGGAACTGTCCCAAATGGGCCAAATTTGGGTTTTTCCGAATATTTAAAAAATAATATTTTTTTTCAAAAATCGATTTAAGGTAGTCGATAGAGCATAAAAGGCTGTACAAATTCATTAACCATTTTTTTCAGGGTGCGCATATGTACGAATGAGGTGGGTAAGAAGTATGACATGTATCCGTTTAACGGTTTAAAGTTAATTTAAATTGAAAAAAATTTATTTTAACTTTTACAGGCTTACCTTTTGTGATAACTATTCAGAATCAGAACCGGAATCGGAACCGGAACCGGAACCGGACTCAGAATCCGATGAGTCTTTGCGGCGAATCTCCTCCAGGTTTTCGCAGTCTGTCTCCAGGCAATGTTTGCACACCGAAGAACATTTCAATCCTGCTTTCCTGCAGCTACAAGCTTTACCGCAAGCTTTGCAACCGCAAGTTATCAGTTTTAGCAGTTCTTCGGGTGCAGGAGGATCAACCGTCTTGATCGGTGCTAGACCGTCACTTTCTACTTTCCAGCCCCAATCGGTAGCCGGCAGCTTATTACCTAACCACTGCTGAACCTAGGGGTAAGTTTTTCTATCAATTTTTGAAAAAATTATATTAATTATGAAATTTTACCTGATGGTAAGTTCTGAATAAGTGCTGCGTTAAAGCAGCCTTGGTCGGGGGTAGGGTTTCCAATTTTACAGCCGATTTCCTTGTCACAGTCGCTTTTTTAAAATTGTGGAACCTAAGGTTGTTTATGGAGTTGACTTTCGCCGGAGCTTGATATAAAATCAATATAAATTTTTCACCAGCAGTAATTAATTTATCTTTGGTAGCTTCAGCTGAATTAAAAATATTTAAAAGTTTTCTAAGATGAGGTCTTTGACTAATTAGTTTGAAAAATTTATTTTTTCCCCTTCCGAAAAATGCCGAGATAGTGTCGCGTTATTTATATTGAATTTATATTGAACTTATATCAAGCTCCGGCGAAAGTCAACTCCATAAACAACCTTAGGTTCCACAATTTTAAAAAAGCGACTGTGACAAGGAAATCGGCTGTAAAATTGGAAACCCTACCCCCGACCAAGGCTGCTTTAACGCAGCACTTATTCAGAACTTACCATCAGGTAAAATTTCATAATTAATATAATTTTTTCAAAAATTGATAGAAAAACTTACCCCTAGGTTCAGCAGTGGTTAGGTAATAAGCTGCCGGCTACCGATTGGGGCTGGAAAGTAGAAAGTGACGGTCTATCACCGATCAAGACGGTTGATCCTCCTGCACCCGAAGAACTGCTAAAACTGATAACTTGCGGTTGCAAAGCTTGCGGTAAAGCTTGTAGCTGCAGGAAAGCAGGATTGAAATGTTCTTCGGTGTGCAAACATTGCCTGGAGACAGACTGCGAAAACCTGGAGGAGATTCGCCGCAAAGACTCATCGGATTCTGAGTCCGGTTCCGGTTCCGGTTCCGATTCCGGTTCTGATTCTGAATAGTTATCACAAAAGGTAAGCCTGTAAAAGTTAAAATAAATTTTTTTCAATTTAAATTAACTTTAAACCCGTTAAACGGATACATGTCATACTTCTTACCCACCTCATTCGTACATATGCGCACCCTGAAAAAAATGGTTTAATGAATTTTGTACAGCCTTTTATGCTCTATCGACTACCTTAAATCGATTTTTGAAAAAAATAATTATTTTTTAAATAATTCGGAAAAACCCAAATTTGGCCCATTTTGGACAAGTTCCGACACGGGGAATTATGGGGAGTTTTAGTATGTTATTCAGGACGCTTAACCCAAGATATTCCCGCAAAAAAATTTTGATTATGATTTTTTTCCGAATTGACGATCTGAAACTGCTAATTCTACTGGACTATTGGGAATGAGTTTTGACGGTTTATTTATTTTTCCGGACCATTGTGTGATTTTTTAAATATATAAATTAAAAATATTGATTTTTGATTTCTAAATTGCAGCTAGTTTGTCGTCTATGTCAACACCATTCGGATGCGTTCTTGGAGGTTACCTAATGGATGCGATCGGTAGAAAATTAACTCTTATGTTTACTGAAATACCTCTGATATTAGGATGGCTACTCATTAGTTCGGCGACGTCTGTGGAAATGATATACGGTACGAAACTAAATTTTAAAAAATTTCATCCTGGATGATTAAAAAATTATTACAGTTGTCAGGGGGTGTCAAATTTAACTTTTCGCTCAAGTGGGAAATCTCCAAAATGTTTGGCATGTTTTGCATATAAGGTTCCGAAACAATGCTTCCAAAGCTATTCCTGGTTTATTGGCATGACATCATCATCCCATGTTACCGAATTAACAATCTGAATTAATTGGTAACGAGAATGCATGCAATAACAGATGTTTTTTTCTGCACAGGCGGACGGTTACTCGTTGGTTTGGGATCGGGAATGGTTGGAGCTCCAGCCAGGGTTTACACTGGAGAAGTAACTCAACCACATCTTCGAGGAATGCTTCTAGCTTTAAGTTCAGTTGGAGTTTCTTTAGGAGTCCTAATAGAATACGCCTTGGGTGCACTGCTAACCTGGCAAATGTTGGCAGGGATCAGCGCTGCAATACCGATTCTAGCGCTTTTAACAATCACTTTTTTCCCCGAAACTCCAAACTTCCTAGTAACTCATAACAAAACGAAGGAGGCTAAAGTCGCTTTACAAAAATTTAGAGGTTCAACTTGTAACGTGGATGATGAACTCAACAAGCTAATGGAGTTTGTTATTAAAAATAATTGCAAAAAAATAAATGGTTTTAAAGGTATCTATTTAAAAAAATTCGGGTCTTGTTTAGTCCTCTTCTCGGATTTTACAATAATTTTTTTTTGTTTCAGAAACGTTACGTGCTTTACTCAGTCCGACGGCTTTGAAACCTTTCGGCATTTTATTTTTCTACTTCATGTTCTATCAATTTTCCGGTGTCAACACAATCACGTTTTATGCGGTTGAAGTTTTTCAAGAATCCGGAACCCAGATGAACAAGTATTTAGCAACTGTGATATTAGGCCTAGTGCGGGTGATATTTACTGTAGTAGCTTGCATCGCTCTCAGGAAGTGTGGCAGAAGGCCTTTAACTATGATCTCTGGTAATTATACGATTTTCACTTTTAAAAGTGGTCCAAAAAAATAAATAAATGGCCAAAGACTTGTTCCCAAGTCTGTGAAACTTAAAAAAAATATATGAAGGTGTCAAAAGCTTCGGTATTTTGGGCAATTAAAAACCTGCTGTCCCTGCTCCAAAATTCAAAATGGCAAGCATAATATGGAGGCCAAAATTTTTAATTATGATGAATATTTATTTTTAGGTATTTTTGTGGCTGCTAATTTCATACCTGGAATAATTTTTTTAAAATTAAGGTGGCGGACTTAGTATGGCGACAAATGTAAAAAAATTTTAAGTTGTTTAATTTTTATGAAAATTTGTACTAAGGGGTTTTGAGGTCGCTGATCTCGAATCCGTAAACCGTTTTTAAGAATTTTGAACATACAGCGAATAAATTAATTTTTTTCAATTTATTGAGTCCCTTAAAAACATTTTAGAACACTATTAGAGGATTTGAGATCAGCGACCACGAAAACCCCTTAGTACAAATTTTCATAAAAATGGAACAACTTTAACATTTTTTTACATTTGTCGCCCTACTGAGTCCGCCATCTTGAATTTTAAAAAAATTATTCCAGATAATCAGCAGCCACAAAAATACCTAAAAATAAATATTCGTGAAATTTCCATAATAAAAATTTTTGGCCTCCATATTATGCCCGCCATTTTGAATTTTGGGGTACGGGCAGCAGGTTTTTAATTGCACAAAGTATCGAAGCTTTTCACACCTTCAATTTTTTTTAAAGCTTCACACAGACTTGGGAATGAGTTTAGGCCATTTATTTATTTTTCCGGACCACTGCTTTTGTTGGAGCATCACATATAAACCCATTTTATAACAAACAATTACAATACTTGCAATTTTTTTTATTTTTTCCAGGTGTCGGCTGTGGTTTGACCATGTTTGGACTAGGTAGCTACATGTATTATGCGCAAATGTGTAAATTAAATAATGAAATACCTCAGCAATCGTGGATTCCTGTCGCTTGCATCTTCCTTTTCGTGATAGCATGCACAGTCGGCTTTCTAGTAGTCCCATGGGTCATGATTGGCGAGTTGTATCCCATTCAAGTTCGTGGTCTGCTGGGAGGTTTTACCACTTGCAGCGCTCATTTTTTCGTATTTATTGTGGTCAAAACTTATCCGTTCTTATATCATCATATTAATCAGTATGGAGCGTTCTTATTATATGGCCTCATTTCTTCTCTCGGTAAGTGTATTTTGTAAATATCCTAAAAATTTTCAAATCGAAGCTAACTATATTTTCTTCTTTTTTAAAGGATGCATATTCTTTTATTTCTGTGTACCTGAAACAAAGGGAAAATCTCTGCAAGAAATAGAAGATTATTTTGCAGGAAGGAGCGATTCTCTCTCAAGAAAGCATAAGAAGCCATTAGTCGTTATAATTGATAAACCACAATCTTGAAAGTGGAACAGAGAAATATGTTGTCAAGAAGAAATAAACCGGTGATGCATTTGTAAGGGAGCTTGTATGAATATGACAAAAGGAAAGAAAAAAAGAAATGGAATACAAAAAATTAAACGATCTCAGATTTAAAACAAATGAAAGACAAAAAATTTTTAAGAGACTGTAAAGTTTGCACCTTGCCTTCGAAAAAAAAGAAAGCTTTTTTAAAATGATTGATGAACTTTACGTGAATTTTTGTTAGATGACTGCGATTAGTGTTTTAATCACCTGAAAAACTAAAAGAAGCTACAGTACTCAGCGATTTAGTGACGAAGTTTTTTTAAAGTATTATTGCCATTTTAGTATTAGTTTTTAAGTTATTCTTAACGAAATAATCATGAGCTTTTAAATATAGAAATGATTTACAAAAATAATGCTTGGTAATTATGGAAGTGATTTATGTAACAATTTTGGATGGTGAATCCAAATCAATCACTCGCTTATGGATTCGCATCTGGTATCTGACCGACGTTTTGGAACCATCTTCACAAGGCGTTTTCCAGGTCGTAATCCTCAACACCTTTGTAGGCACCCTTTTGGTCTTTGAATGCAAATGACATTATTAAGTTTTTTTTTTTTATTGTCTGGTCGAGATAATCAACCTTTACAATTTGATTAGCCCTGAACCAGACACACAACGTTCACACACCCCAAGGTTTCATCAATACGAAAGCAACCCACATGTAAAAATGAAGAGTTGAAAAAGTATCAAAGTCGAAATAATCAGGGATTCATTTTAGCCCGAGTTTTCCAAGGCATTTTCGCCTTCCGATTTTTCCGAGATTGAAAAATTTAATTTTCTTGATCTAAAATCTAACGTACGTGATCATGTAACGAATGAAACTGGAGAAATATTTTTTGCCTGATGCTCTAAGCTTTTAACTGCTTGCTTCTTCAATGGATTTTTGTTCCAATCATGTGTCCCAAAAAAATTTCAAAAATTGCATAAATAAAATAAAATATTTTTAATTTTCCAACTTAGATTTTTCTCCAAAAATAAAATATAATTGTATAGTATAATATTAGTATAAAATATATATAGCAAGTATATAATATGATATTTGGAGCTATATTTTATATTATGAATTATTTACCGCAAATATTCACACGGTAAATATTGTTGGAATGATACTTTACCGAAGTTCGAGAAAAGAACAAAAAAGAGAAAAGAGAAATGAAGAAAACAAAAGCATACTATTATTTTTCTTAGCTTGAAAATAAGTTGTCATATTTTGATAAGTTTTTAATACAGTCGAACCCGCTTATAACGATCAATCATACCCGCTTATTAATATGATGATCAATCATACAGCCGAATTATTCATTAATTGTTCCCTGCATTCATCTTATTTGTTGTAAGAAAAGAAAAAATAATGTAAAACCTATCTTTTCTCCCGAAGCACAAAAAAAAAAAAAAAAAAAAAAAAAAAAAAAAAACATGAGATAAACACAAGATCAGGTAGGGTCCTTTATCGAACCCCGAATTTTCCAAACCCCGAATCGGGTTTCGGGGTTTATAAAATGCGATATCGCGAAAAGACGATACCGCGTTTTCCGAACCCCGAAATTAAAAATTACCGAATTGGTTTTCGGGTTTCATAAATTTCGGGGTTTGGGAATCCGGGGATTATGACGCTTTTTGTTTTTCTTTCAATAATTTTATATTTCAGAGTAAAAAATTCGGCGATAATTAAATTCGGCGATTTTAAATTTCGGCGTATTTTAAATTCGTGTTTTTTTAATTCGGGGCTTTTAATAGGGTTGCCAACTCGTAAACAAGTCCTGACGCTTGAATTCGGGGCTGTCAGGTCCCGAATTAAAAAACACGAATTTAACATACACCGAAATTTAAAATCGCCGAATTTTTTACTTTGAAATATAAAATTATTGAAAGAAAAACAAAAAGCGTCATAACCCCCGGATTGCCAAACCCCGAAATTTATGAAACCCGAAAACCAATTCGGTGAATTTTAATTTCGGGGTTCGGAAAACGCGGTATCGTTTTTTCGCGATATCGCATTTTATAAACCCCGAAACCCGATTCGGGGTTTTGAAAATTCGGGGTTCCGATATAGACTCATAAGGTAGGGTCAAGTCCAAGTGGGGGAAAAAAAAGCCAATTTTTGAAAATTATGAATAACGTAGCAATTAATGTTTTAAAAATTTTTTTTTTCCGGTATAAAGTTCTAATTTTATATCTAGCTTATGTTTCAAAAGCAAATATGCGTCTGTTTAACCAAATATGATCAAAATCTCCGAAAAATGCTGCCTTTTTTTTTACCCGCAAAGTGGGGCAAAAACGAGCCACACATGTAATAACATGTAATAACGGGACACCCGCGAAATTAACACCACATCGAGTTTTAGAAAAATTTTTTTCTAAAATTTTTTTTCAATGGTCGTTTTTCCCCTACTTGACCCTATATAAAAAAAAATGTCCACCAATATTTTATAATAGAAATACCGTAATGTGATTTTTTTTTGTAATTAAATTAATGACTTACTAAATCGTTGATTTAGACGTCAAGACACAAGACACAACGTCGGCTGAGTGGCGAGCGTGCTCGACTCCGAAACGAATGATCGTGTGGAGTCTTGGTTCGAACCTGATTTCAGTCAGGATTTTTTTCCGCCAGCATTCACCTCTGATACTCGTGTGTATCATGTGAAGAAGACCGATGTGTCACAGGGTTCGGATTCCCTGTCTAAATAAAGTAGGTCCCGCTCATTCGTGAAATACCTTTGCGATATGAGTGCCCCCGTCTTCGAGCTCGTCACTTCCAAAATGGAAGTGACGACCATACTTACCTCCAAATTGGAAATTTTGGAAATTTCGGACACATCCGAAACAAATTTCGGTCTGCTCGTCTGGCTGTTTTGAGTACTATTAAGTACGCCGTCATCCGAAAATTCAATCAAATCTGATACATTCGGTCCCGAGTGCTCCTCCTCCTCCCTAATGGTCTCCAGGTTTTTTTTTTTTTTTTTTTTTCTTTTGATTAACTGCTTACGCAGGTCTTTTTCTATATTCTACTAACTGCTTGCGCAGGTCAGGGACTCTCTTTTCTGGCATGCGACAACCAACTCGTACAGTGAGGTTAAGATGACTGCATTTGTAAGTTCCCGCCATCCCCGCCAGAGGGGAAGAGTGTCGGTGCGGTCACCCATCCAGAAGCTGGCCCGCATCAATGCTGCTTAACTTCATTGATAGCCAAACCGCTACGTGGACAAGTCACCACTCCGACCCCACAGGTTGGGATTAAATGAAACTATATATTAAATTAAAAAAAAAAAAATTGATTAAAAACAAAGAAAAAAAAAAAAAAAAAAAAAAAAAAAAAAAAAAAAAAAAAAGACCAGTGTAAGTATACCTTGTTTAGAAAACAATTTTTCCCAATCCTGGGTGAGCAGAATCTTATACGCTTCGACTTTTGCATGGAAGTCGTAATCCAGCATCTCATTTCCCATAAACTTGTCGACATTATTGATGTTTAATGTATCCAGTTTGGAAATTTCCTCCCTCAGCTCGTCGGTATAAAAGTGGTCTTTTAACTCTTCGAGCTGATCCTTCATGAAGGTTTCGACTTTTTCTGCGAACTGCAAAAGGAAAAAAAAAATGATTTATAACAATATTGGAATCCTAGGAATGATAGGAATACTTACCATCAATTTTTTTTTCAACTCTTCTCTCCTTTTACGAATTTTGGACAGCTCTAAAACTGGCTTCTCGTCCTAAAAGAAAGAATTAAAAAAGTTTAAAACTAAAATAAAAAACAATGAAAAATCAGACTGGGATATGAGGACATATCCCTACGTAGAACTACGTCTATGGGGTAAAAATTATAAAATTTTTGATAAAAAAAGGTCAAAAACTGAAAAAAAATTCTCAAAATTTTAATTTAAGATTCTAGAGTTGAATTCTGTTTCTAAAACTTCAATCATTCTAGAAGCTTTCACTGTACTACTGAATATCAAAAGTCCCAAAAACCCCCAGTTCATAATCTCAGTTTCTTTCTGTAGGGAGTAATAATTGCGACTGGTCTTATAGCTTTTTCATCATAGATCGTAAAAAACTGCTTCATATCTGTTGCCGGAGGCCAGTATTGAAGATTTCAATTTTTCCCTCAAAACAGCCATACTATTTTTTAAATTTTCATTATCAATACTAAAAGTAAACAAACAATAAATATTAAAAATATTTTTTGATGAATACTTATAGTACCATGCTATGGAAATCAAATGGCGCGACCGCCATTTTGTTGATTTTGTTAGCCGTGTCATTAGGCATAAAAAAACACCAGAGGTCAGGTCAGGGCATGCATAAATTTTTTTTTTTGTTGGCGGCAGTGTCCACGTTTTGTTTTCGGATGATGAAAAAATGGATGATGTTGGATTAATTGGAAAATTAGCGGCGCTTCTGGGTTCCCCAGAACCCGCTTTACGATTGTTAATATCTCTATTATTAGGTATGTACATTTTTTAATAACTGCTGTAGAAATAAATTTCGATTTCACAGATGTCCGGTTTTTTTCATTGACTTTTGCCGGGAATGGGAAATCAAACAATATCACGCCACTCTATATCTTTTATAAGAAGAGGAGGCCAATTAATGTTTTCTTTATGCGTAATTATGATTTTTCGTAAGACAGAGAGATGTCCAAAGATTACAAGTTTTTTTTGACTCATGAAAACTGTGAATTTAGTCTTTCCATTAATTAGGTAACAGCCTAAAAGCCATTTTATCGATGATGAGGCTATTTTTAAATTACTAGAGAAAGTTAGTTTTTATTGACATCCTGTGATTTCTCTTGTTATTCTCTATATTGGGACAAAAGTTGAATGTCAGACTTTAAAAATGCAAATGAGCTTTGATTTTGAATTTACGAAAGCTTATACAAGAGCTTTTGAAGTCAATATTAATAAAAGATTGATAATGTTGCTTTTTCTTTTTTTTAGGTTATCCAATTGCATTTTTCCATAGAAGTTTTTTACATGGAAAACCCTCATCAACACAGCATTTATATTTTATAATCTGTGGATTTTCCTTAGGATATTTTAATTATGGTAAGTGCTTTGAAAGCACAGACAAAAGTATCAAAAGCATATTAAGTATTTTTTCTTTCTTTTTTTCAGGTTGGGACGTACTCCATTCATTTAGTTCCATCACAGTGTCTTATCTTGTTCTCAAAATCCTTGGTGGTGGATTATATTCACTGCTTATTGTTTTTTCTTATACCATGGCACATTTATTAATTGGTTATTGGGTGACAGCTACAAGATCATATGATATAATGTGGACAATGCCACATTGCGTTTTAACTTTAAGGCTTATTGGACTTGCTTTTAATTTATATGACGGTCAAGAAGATTGGGTATGAATTTAAAAAAAAAAAAATTTTTTATCAAAAAATGGATGGCAAGGTAGAAAAGTTTAACTAATTCATTTTTATCCATAACTTTTTTATTGAAGGATAAATTATCGACGGAAAATAAAAAGACAGCTCTTCGAGAAGTTCCAAGTGTATTAGAAGTTTTTGCTCATTCTTACTTCCCTTCAAGCTTTCTAATAGGACCTCAATTTTCTTTAAGAAAATTGCGTGATTTCGTCGACCTTAAGTTAGAAGAGAAGGTGAATATATTAAAAACTCAAGTATCTTCAGCAACTAATTTTTTTTCTTTTTCTTTGGTCAGCCTGACCAAAATGAATTACCAGATTCAGTACAACCAGGTTTACTTCGGATGTCTCTTGGTCTTCTGTATCTTCTTATTTACCAAATTGGTGGTTCTTACATCACAGATGATTTAGTTCTTTCAAATGAGTATAAAGAGTTCAGTTGGTTTAAACAATATATTATCCTCGGCCTTTGGGGACGTTTGGCTTTATACAAATATATTGCTTGTTGGTTAGTGGCAGAAGGATCTCTCATTGTTCTAGGTAAAACTATAAAAACTAATTTTTTTTTTTTCCAAAATTAATTTTTAATGACTTTTATGGAACAGGTTTAACATACAATGGTAAGGATGAAAATGGAAAATCAAAATGGGATGGATGTTCAAATGTTAAAATCAGAGTTTTTGAAAATGCTACAAAGATGGATCATTATATTGATTCTTTTAATATAAATACAAATCATTGGGTTGCACAGTATGTCATTTTCTATTTTTAACTTGTTTAAAATATTGGGATCTACAGTTTATTTTAACTTCTTGTAATTTTTTTTCTAGATATATTTACAAAAGACTGAAATTCCTGAACAATAAAATTTACTCGCAACTTGGTACACTACTCTTTTTGGCTATTTGGCATGGATTCCATTCAGGCTACTATGCAACGTTCTTCTTTGAATTCATAACAATAATAGCAGAAAAAAATGTAAGTTTATATTCCTAAAGAATTATTTTTTAATTTTTTAGCTAAGATTTAAGACCTAATTTTATATTTTTTTAGTTAATTGGGATGCTTGAGAAAAACCAAGTCATCTGGAAATTTCTTTACTCACCCTATATGTACCCTATTGTGTATATTTTTCTTCGATTTTACACATTATTCTGCATGGGTTATGCCATGATTCCTTTCATACTCCTTAAAAACGAAAAATACATCCCTATGTATAGACATTTTTACTTCGGTTTCCATATACTTTTCCTTTCTATTATCTTCGGTTCACCGTTGCTTAAGAAGTATGTCATCCGTCCTCAAAAAGTCAACCGGGAAGGAAATTCTAGTTCAAGTCAAGAATCTGTTCGCAGTAAAAGGGATTAATACTGGTGGGGAGTGCCTAGTGCTCACGGTTGTTAATTTTTTTTAATGTAAGTTTTTGGTATGTAATTTGGCACACCAACTAGTTTCTGGTACACCAGAAAGAGTTAAAATAAAAATTGTTTTATTTTTTTGCAGGTATCAACGATTTAAATTGTATATTTTGCTTCTGAAAATGTTAATAAAATGAAAAAAGTAAAATAGTCATTCTTTGTATAGATATAGGATAAGATTGTGATTTATATATTTGAAAATAAATATAACTGGACTTACAATGCAATCTTTTTACTTATTAAACCCATTGGTAATAAAAGGCAGGAGGAAGAAAATATTCTTGCAGTAAATCATTTTTAAGAAAATTTAGCGCCAATATTTGAAGTCAGCTGCATTACTATTGGTCAAATTTATTTTGCTTACAAAGAAGCGCAGTGTTGCCAGCTATTTACGTTTCCAACTTTTTTATTCGATTTTGATTACACCCATTTTATTTATTATTGTATATTTGTTACTTAATTAGGAAAAAGTTTTATAATTTTATTGCCTCTTGGTCATTGTTCTTTATAAATTGTTTACATTTGTTATCACTGACCTGCCCAATAGCAACGCCGTGTCAAAACAAAAGTTAGCAAGTCTAAGTCGTGACATGTTTACATTTTGAGAAATATTGAAGGGATGAATCATGATTTTTGAAAATGATTGGTAATCAAAATCGTTCGTGTGTGCATTGTTTTTTTTATTAACACGCAAAGCATTTATTTATTACCATAAGATATTTTACTTTGGATATACTGTCTTTATATGTTTCAAATTGCATAAAAATGGCGTGGACTTCATATCAAATGATATTGTCGGTTGTTTTGGTTGTCACCGGATCGATTAATACTCTGACAACGAAGTAAGTTTATCTAAAATATTTAATTACAGCTTATAAAACTAAGGCTTCATTAAATTACTATATATATTGAATTAAAAGTCATCCTTGGAATTTTCTGTAATATAACCTCAAAGATACAACCTTCAATTAATAACTTCCACCCTTTATTAATAAAATCTTTTGTTATCTTTCAGATGGGCTGATAGGCTTGAATCAAAGGGTTCAAATGGACAATCTCGACCATTTAATCATCCATTTGTTCAATCCTTGGCCATGTTCATTGGAGAAATGACATGCCTTATAGCTTTCAAGCTGTTGTACTTCTATTACAAAAAGAAAGACAATTCACAAGATGAAAGGAGTCTTGTGAAAGGGAATAGAAATTTTAAAATTTTCATTTTTTTTATTCCTGCCATGTGTGATATGGTTGCTACTTCCATTATGTATATTGGTTTAACATTAACTTACGCTTCTTCATTTCAAATGTTGAGAGGTAAATTTAAAATAGGTTCATTATAAGGAGTAGTAATACACAAAGAGAAAAAAAAAATGACTTTAAATGTTATTTACAGGATCACTTATTGTGTTTGTTGCCATGCTCTCTGTTGGATTTTTGCATCGGAAAATTAACAGTAGGGAATGGACTGGAATCTTTTTTGTGATAATAGGTCTTGCCGTTGTTGGTTTATCTGACTTCTATTTAAATCAAAGTTCTACTAGTGTAAACAATGTTATTACTGGTAAATAGGTTACATAATCATTGAGAATTATCATCAAAGGAATTTTATGATTTCTTATATCCTTATTTTACTTTTTAGGTGATTTATTAATTATTCTTGCTCAAATTATATCAGCTGTACAAATAGTTACAGAAGAACATTTTGTTAGTGGACAAGATGTTCCTCCACTCCAGGCTGTAGGGTGGGAAGGTATACATTTTGATCAAGAAAATTTTTCTAATTCTTTGTGTTTGTCTTTTCTCAAACTTGACTAAATTTTATGACTTTGTTTTCAGGCACCTTTGGATTTATAGTACTGGGCATTTTGCTTATTCCATTTTATTATATATACGTTGGGCAGCCATTTAGTACTAATCCTATGGGAAGAGTTGAAGATTTGAAAGATGCTTTAATACAAATTGAAAATAATCCACTTCTTATTGTTGCTATTATGGGTAAGTCATATGAAATATTTCAAAATTTTTCTCTTTCCATACATTTATGATCATTAATTAATTTTCAAAATATTCCCTACAATTATTTTGATTTACTTCTTTTTCAGGTACAATTGTGTCGATTGCATTTTTCAACTTCGCCGGAATTAGTGTCACCAAAGAGATTTCAGCAACTACAAGAACTGTTTTGGATAGTGTAAGGACTTTATTTATTTGGATCGTAACTGTAGCTTTGGGTTGGCAGCAATTTTCAGTAATTCAGGTATCATGTTTATTTCCTTTGCGCTGGACCTAATGTTAATGTTTGCAATCTAATTTATTTTATTTTATTTTTTTAAAATAGATATTCGGCTTTGTCTTACTCGTCTTAGGCATGTGCATTTACAACGACGTTCTAGTCACCAGAGTAGTTGGTGCAGTCTCTGCTTGGTATTGCTCGAGAAGAGCTAACCGGGACCAGCAGGAAACGTTGATTAATCAACCTGCTGACGAGACCAATAATCCTTAGTTTAAGAATCTCTTGAGTATATAATTCTTTTCCTTAGGAAAAAAAAGGCCAGAAGGTTTCAACGACATTATTTAGTCAGTTGAAAAAACCAGGATGCCTACATGTGTTGTCTACCTTCCAACATTTTTTTTGAACAGTATCAGATCAAATCATCTTTATTAGAACCTAAGTTTTTTTAACTGGAAAACATACTGATACATTTACAGGCCTATCTGTGTTAAATCCTTTTGGCTTTTAGAAAAAGAAAAGATTCCTGAAAAATGACTGAATATTTTTAAACTTCTAAATTTTTAATTTTGAAAGAGGATAAAATATTTTATAGTTACTAATAATCTTTAATTATGCTGTTTATATTATGACTTGGATTTTATAAATAAAAAATAAAAACAAAGTTTATCTTTTAGCATAAAAGTATTTCTCACGAATTTTTTAAAACTTTTTTGCTTTGGCCTAGTAAAGTTTGTTATTTGAGAGAAAAGCAGACTAAAATCTCATGTCTTATAATTCTTGCTTACTCTTAATTTTAGAAGCATTGAATAATGCTGTTTGAGGTTGCTACGCTACTTTTGGAGAAAAAAGTAACCCAAGAGTCAACCGGTATTTAAAAAAAAAACTAGTAGCTGCAGAAACCCAGTTAATTCATTAAGACCAGAAGTAATATGGTTTAGGAGTACGACCACAGAGGTGAAAGTTATACTTTTTCTTTTGTGCTTAAGCGGGACAGTTTTCAGGTGGGTAGTTTCCGGATTTAGAAGAAAAATTTATGCTTTACTTTCGATCTCCCCTCAAAATGACGTCACGTGGATGTAGTTTATAACGTTTTTTTCCCCTATTGACACGTACACGTGTTAATTTTCCATTGTTGGCAGTCCTGTTTGCAGTGAATAAAACCATGGCGTCGTTAGAGATGATAAATATACAGTATATTTATTTTGGTGTATATATACCTCATAAGCTAAACATTAAAAAATGGTATATATATACGTATATATACACTTGTCGTCTGCTAAAATGCAACTCTAGCGTCGTAGTTGTTTGGTAGGGAGTTGGTGCAAATTTTATGGTTTCTTAACGGGATAGACTTAATTATTTTATTCACTGGATAGACGGTAGGTATATAAATATATATATGTAATGACATATGGCAATAATTTCTTACCCCGGGATTAATATATGCAAATGATGTAATGAGACGTCATGCACCTGTTCAGTTGGAAGACGTGTTTAAGGTCCGAAATCATTAACAGATTTAATTACTGATGTAAATTGCATACTGTAATTCGTTTTTACATTTTATTGAAATCAAATAATTATGGCAAAGTTCATTATTTGTGTCTAGGTCGTTTTAGGGGTTCAAAGATCGCATGAGATGAAAAATTTTTTAAGCTTCGGAATTTCGTTTTTTCAATGCAGTCGTGATAAAAATTAAGATTTGCCATTGAACTATTGTCGAGTACGCTTAGATTGGCCTCTTTATCATTGACTCATGAGGTTTTTAAATAGCATTTTTTTAAAAGTGCATCCTCAATCTTTTTGTTTTTCTTCCTTTTTGGAATTATCATTGATTTTTACTTTGTCATTTATTACACCAAAAGCCCTTGAACCAAAGTTTTCTTGCATAATTTATTTTTTATTAAATGCACATGTTTTTGATCAAGGCCATTTGTCAACTGATAATTAAGATATATTTTTTAAATTTGATACAATTTCTTTTTTTAAAATTTATGGAATTTGTTTGCAAGATTGAAAAAAAATTCTAGGGTTAGGTCAATAACCAAAGGTATAAAGTGCGGTGAAGACAACATGTGATGTCTCACTGATAAAAAGTGGACATAAAAGTCATTCATGTGGTTTATATATGATTATTTAATGAGTCATCCTCATTGATTTAAATGGATTAATCTGACTTTTTTTTCCCCCTTTTTTTTTTTTAAGCTTCACTGGAAAAAATGTCATTTCGTAATTTATTAGAAGGTGACTGTGGGGGTCAAAACCCTTTAATGAAATTAGGTAGTCACTTTACACAGGACCAAGCTTATAGACAAGAGCAAGTTCATCCATTATCACAAGAATTTAGCCAAGCGGATTTGGTAAGTTTTTAAAGAAAGCAAAAAATTGAAAATTCTGGGGTTATCTATAACTTTTTGTTTAAAACATTTAGCTTGTTCATGAATTTTTGGAGGACAATTTGAGTCAAAATGTACAGACATTCAGAATGGATGAACTTTTTCGAGAAATGCGAGATATTGATTCAACTACTGCCAGGTAAGTATCTACATAACCTCCATTAATGATTAATGATTTAAGCTTCACAGTTCTAATGTATTGTTTTTTCAAATAGATCATCAGTCAACCAAGCACCAAATGTGGCCCAACTGGCATCAGAAGAAACAAGTTCACTGTGGTCTGAACAATTTTTAAACCAAGAGAAACACCAACAAGTACCTCCATTTGGCCATGAGAAAACAATATTACCTATGTTTGAGCCAAGCATCCTCGCACCTCCTCCGGCAATAACGAAAAATGAAAAACTCGAACCGGTTCAAGCTAACCTTAATGATCTAGGTGATTCCTGGGGTTTGAGCTTTGAAAAAATGAAAACGTTTGACGACAGCCAGTTTGGGCTGGGAAAGGATTGGGTGGAAAACTTTTTAAAGAACAAAGATGATGAAATTGATTTGATTAAACCAGAATCACAAACAGAAGAGGAAAATGCATCTTCAAAGGTATTCTTATTTAAGATTTAAAAGATGAAAAAATAAAATGTATCTAAGAGATGGAAAATAATTACTTTAGTCCATAATCTCTTGATTCTTATCATTATTACTTGTTCACGAAAGGAAAAAAAAAAACAGTAGCTGTAAAGTAATTTCACAGTTAATTTCTTGATAAATTTAATTTTCAGTTCATAAAATTCATGCAAAGTGGCAAAGAAGAAGATAAAGAAAAGGACGAATCAGAAAAATGGAGCGAAGAATTTTTAAACAGACCTTTAAGCGAAAATAACTTGGATGAAATATGGCAAAACGAGTCGGAGAAATCTGGTTTAACCGATGATAATAATTATACGGATCAGTTTTGGGAGAAATATCAGAAAGAGTGGGAAAAAATAAAAGATGGAGACTCATCATGGGACAAAGAATTTGCAGATTCTTCTGGGCTTATGTGGTCGGCAGATCCGATCAAGGTGCAGTACATAATTTAATGTTTTAATTTCGATTTGTTTTAATGTAATGTAAAATAATAACACTTAATTTAATTTTTCAGGAATATACGTTCGACTCGGAAAACCCAATGAAAGAATTGGAAAATCCTTTTGAAGAAGGATTGAGAAAACTGGAAGAAAATGATTTGCCTTCAGCTGTATTATGCTTTGAAGCTGCAGCCCAAGCAGAACCTGAAAATCCGTTGGTTTGGCAATATTTGGGAACTACCCAAGCCGAAAATGAACAGGACCCATTTGCCATCGCAGCTTTGAAAAAATGCATAACTCTTCAGCCGGACAATCTGACGGCATTGATGTCGCTTGCTATCAGTTACACAAATGAAAATTACCAAGTTCAAGCGTGCCAAATTTTAAGAAATTGGCTTCATTATAATGCTAAATATTCAGAATTGGTTAAAGAGCCATCGAGTACTACGTTCAATCAAATATCGTCTCTTCTTTCTCCGTTAGTATTTATTTATTTATTTATTTATTTCTCATTTATTTTTGGTCACTTAATTTGTACATTTTTGCAGGAATATTTATAACGAGGTGAGGGATTTATACATACAAGCTGCAAATAAAAACCCAAAAGGAGAAATCGATGTGGATGTACAATGCGGACTCGGAGTTCTTTTTAACCTGTCTAATGAATACGACAAAGCGGTTGATTGTTTTAAAGCAGCACTTGCTGCGCGACCTAAGGTAATTTTTCAGACATACTTGAAAAATGATTAAAAGTTGAAACCTGTTAAGTAATACCTATTTTCACGGTCCACTTATCGATTTTTTTTCTGTAGGATTTTCGTATGTGGAATCGACTCGGAGCTACTTTGGCTAATGGAAACAGGAGTGAAGAAGCTGTGGATGCTTATTACAATTCGTTGCATTTGAGTCCTGGATTTATAAGGGCCAGATACAATTTGGGAATTACTTGCGTGAACTTAGGAGCTAATAGGTATTGCCAAATCTCCTTTTTTATTGCAACTCTTTGGTCATGAAAAATTTTTGATTGAAAAATCCTCTGCAATTTTTTTTTTAGAATAAAACATTACATCAATTGCAATGTTTTTTTTTTCCCAAATATAATCGTTATTATTATTTAACTGATCACCAACGATCTAAATCACTTATTTTTTGCTTTCAGAAGAAATTTACCTCCATTATTTTAGCATTATCAGGTTGTTTTTAATGTTGCAATTTCTTTTTCCATTTAGGGAGGCAGCTGAACATCTTTTGACCGCGTTGAACCAACAGGCCAAAAGCCGAACGTCTCGAGGAGAAGTGGGAACAATGAGTGAATCCATATGGTCCACACTCAGATTGGTTATTAATCTTCTCGGAAAATCGGAGTTATTGCCCTATTTGGAAAACAGGTAGCTTTGCAAAATATGAATAACTGCAGATTTATGACATGAAAATTAATTTTCTTTTTATTTTTATAAAATTGTGCTTATTCTATTTTCAGAGATGTTGCGGCATTAAGCAAAGAATTCAACGTTAAATGAAGCGGAAAAAGAAAAAGAGTGCTTTAAAATAAATAAAAACAAAAAAAAATGTCAGTAGTACATAAAAAAAGGAAAAAAAAAGAAAAAAAATTTATAAAAATGAAAAAAATTGAGACAGAAAACTTGTTTGAAACCAAGTTGGAAAAAAATTGTCGTGTTTCTGGTTCGATTTCTGGATTTGGAAAATTAGGTACCGCTTTGAAAATGAATCGCCAGATCACTTTTGAAAGAAAAATGATTTATTTTTTTGTTGGAGAATCAGATCGGGCTGAACAATATCCCGTTATAAGAATTTTTTTAATCCAACTCTACTGCATGAAGAGAGAAACATTTCGTTTATAATTCATAATGATTGGATCGGTTTGACATTGGAAATTTGATTGGATAATTATTTGTTGGATTTAAAATTTACATATTCGTCGAAATGGTTGGATGTTAAAGTAACATGAAAAATGTTTTTTTTTTTTTTTTTTTTAATATGATGTGAAACAATCGATTTTTTATCTAAAAGAAGAAAAAGGAGAAGGTATTGAATGTACGGGAATTTGATCCTATTTTAATACTAAGATAGATTCCCATGAGTTTTATGTGGTATTTCTTCATGATCCAATAAGGCACGTGACACTTTATTGCTTTTTTTTTTTTTTTCAACTCTCGTTAATTTTGAAATTTGATTTGTACGAGGAGGATGCCAACTTTACTAATAATATTACTTAAATTAAGTGTAAACAACAGGAAACTTTTAAGTGTTTAAGCGATATTTTACTCAGGGTAATACCAGTAAGCAAGCATTAAAAAAATTTTAGTTAAATTTATGTTAAAAAACAAATATCCTACTTTTTTTTTATTATTTATTTAATAATTCATAAATTGTTCGTTAAGTATTTTGTTTTTAGTTTTGGCGCGATTTATACTTTTTAAGTAAAACTAGTATAATCAAGCAAGAATATGATATTAATGTGAAAGGAAAAAAGAAAAAAGAAAAAAAAAAATATTGCGCCATTTAGTTGTAACTGAAAACTTTTTTCATATTCATTTGAAGAATAGAAAAAAGAAACTTAGAGTTTTTTAAATAATTTATATTATTAAACATTGCAAGAAGTTTTAACAATTTCGTGATAAATCTGCTTCTATTAGGTATTTCTATATTTATCACCTTATTTTCTTTTGTTTTTGCATGAAATTGTAACGTGTTATTTACTACTTGTTAATTCGTTGATTGAAAATATTTCACATATTTTTTAAATAGAAATTTTTTTTTTTTTTTTTTTTTTTTTTGTCACGTAGCATCACAAGTTGAAAACCCCCCGAAAGTCCAACCTGTACGTCCACGCCGTGGGGGATGGGCAACGGTAAAGTAAGAGTTCTCCCTGCAATATGACTTATTGTCTTTTTAATCTAAAATTAATTTTGAATAATGTTTTATTGATTATAAAGCAGGGTTCTCTGAAACAAGCCGGCTAACACGGGCTCTGGCTTTATATATACAAAAATGTATTTGGCTATATATATATTAAAAAAAAGCTTGCTTTTGTTATAAAAGATTAACTGAAACTGGTGAACTATAATGATGAATTCGCCTAAAATTTATAATTTTTTAAAAATTTGTAATCGTAAAGGGTAAAGTGGCATCAACCTCTTATTTGAAAAATTTTTTAATCTCTTTAAAAATTTAAAATGTTACAAAAAATACCACATGATTTTTATTGTATATAAAAATATGGGTTATAATGACATAAAATATATACAAATAAAACGTCTGAAAAACTTACTTTTATTTATTTAGCCTTTTAGTTTCACTGTATAGTTGCATCTTTCCTATTAACTTTTTTTTTAAGCTCCATGATTTACCGTACTTCAAACTTGTGCTCACTTACAAATGATGCATTCGTCGGCTTATTCGTTTTAAATAGTGAAGTAGCTAGGTTCTTATATAGAATGGAGTCGCTGTTCATTATTTTGCAATGAAAAAAAAATGATAAGAGTTAAATATGTAGACTGGTATTTTGTCTGGCATCTTTCTGAATTATAATATTTATCGCAAGCTAAATGAAAAAGAGGCTCCTGTTCCAATAAAATGGCGGTTGGCTTCAGATTTCTCAATTACAAATATTTCAACAACCGACTTCAAACATTTCATCCCGCTGTTTTGAAACTTCTGAACCGGATATGGCAACAACAACAACATTGTAGTTTCTGCTACCACGTTTTTTGAAAAAAATGTCGGTTCCGGTTGTTCGGTTATTGTTTATTTGCTTCAATGTGAAAAGTTTAAGTGTTTAATTTTGTGTTTTATTAGATTATTACGGTTTGATACGTGCAGCTCAATCATGTTGGATTTCTTTATTATTAAGACTGTTCAAAATCAAGGCATGAAACTATTCGTACCGCCTGAATATTGCAAAAATATTATTGTCGTAACCGACCCGCAAGTTGATGGAAGGAGCAAATAATAACAAACATCTTTAGTCAGGTATTGTATTTAGAACTTAAAATTATCAAAAATAGGAATAAAAACACTTCTACAAAGAATAAAAATTTCTTTAAAAAAATTATATACCGTATTTTATTTTATTTTATTTTTGAAGTATACATTTTTAGATACTGGTACTTATTTATTTATGATAAATTTTGCTTATTGCAAAGAAAGGATGATTGCATATGTTTTTAATGAAAATGAAGATGCATTTAATGCTTTTTGGCAAGCTTAAAACAATAAAATGTATCTAGTAAGGAAGACATTGAATCATAATCATACTTTTGCAAGTTTAACGTAGCAAAATTTTGTTTTTAGGTGAAATTAAAATTTTCCTTATAGTTCTCTAAGAATTCAGGAATAATAATTACATATTCCGGAAGAACATTAATTGACCAAAAATTATGTTAATTTCTCAGCTAACAGGATCAATTGGCTGTAGCTCAGATGGCAGTGAAAGAAATGCATGAAGTTTTCTGAAGTGAAATTGTAGATGGCCTTCATTATCCTTCAGGATAGTACATAAATACAAAGGAAAAATGAAGAACCCTTGCTCTGTAGTGGTTGAGCCCCCCTTTATCCCCTTTGATTATAGGCTGGACAATTAGCTTTTAACAATATTGTTTTTATCATTATAATTGAGTGATGTGAATAATGTATAAATCAAATCTATTCAGTTTTAATATAGATAAGCGCATGATGTTCTAGAATCCGGGTGAATACCTTTAGTATTTGAAATAATAAAAGGCCATTCTGGTATTAAATTTATAAGTGAACGTAGTACGATATGGGCTTGCCTTACCTTATGCCCCCTATAAACCGCTTTTTGAAATCACATTAGTCGATATACTTCAGACAATGATTGTCAAGTCTAAATTTGAATTTGAAAATTCCATTTGTTTCCAATTAAGTCATTTGACGAAGACTAAATAAAGCTGTATGCCTATTTTCAGTAGGAAATGCATGGGAAAAAGAGGGGAAAAAAATTAGTAACAGACCAGTCAATCCATTTATTAAGAACTGCAGAGATATTCCATCGCAACAAGCAATCTTGATCAGCGACTTTTTATTTTTTACAAAAACAATTAATGATAATAGTAAGGTCTATAAAATTAGATCAGTTCAATTATATTATATCACGATGGAATATAACATTAAGGAACCTCTTCTGTCATAACCACAAAAGTAGATTTTATTAGAGAGCTTTGAGTTTTTTTTTTTTTTTTTCTTTCCCAGAATTTACTGATTTTAGTTTTATTTTTCGTTCACCTTTACGAACGCAACATGCATGTTATTTGCCAGTACGTGACGGGATGGGAGGTAGCATTACATTTTTTTTTTTTTTTTTTTTACATAATCTCACTGTTTCAACTTACACATAAATCGTGCCTTTCGTGAAATGGCGTCAACAATGCAGTTTATTTTAATAAGCGTCATCGCGAAATACGATTTTTTTGACATTAAAAAAAAAAAAAAAGTTATGATACGTACACGACTTTTTGTACCCGTATTACCTAATTATTTAAAAAAGGTAGTGTTCATTTTGTTGTAATGCGATCCTTATAAAATTGACCGATACAGTGGCGAGAAAAGTTGTGAATAACTTTATAAAAAAAAAAAATCAACAATTAAATTATAAATATTTTATCCTGTACCAACTTGGTAACTTTGAGAAACAAAAAATTGGAATTTTCGCTCTCTGGTACCGGAAATCGCTATTATAAAGTGCAACAATTCTTCGCCACGTTTTTTTTTTTTTTTTTTTTTTTTTTTGGTCGCTGATCAAGTTTTCAGTTTTAATTTAAAACCTTTGTTTTTTTACAAAAAAAAAAAAAAGAATAAAAAACCTAATTTATATTAATCTTGACTTTGTTCTTTGACTCGTTCGCGTAAAATCGGTTTCTCCCAGCGCGTCCAAAGCGTCGTATTCTGAAAACGATCCTGCGTCGTCGTAATATGCATAATCATATGAGGTGTCTTTTGATTCTATTGGTTTTGCTGACGACGTGCTCGGTTGGTTTTGCGTCGTTGAAAACGGCCTCGGCTGGGGCCCTGATGAAGGGGGTTGCAACGTCGAACTAGGGGGTTTAAATAGCTTTGTGGTTGCCGTTACCGTCGGCGTGTAAAAACTTGACGGTTGATTTGTTGAGAAAAAGCTATTGGATGTGCCTCTATTTGAAAACGTTGGAGATGGTTTTGGCGTCGTCACAATGGTCGGCGTGTAGTATTTAGTTGTTGCTGTAGTGGCGAATTTAGTAACATTAGTATTTTTATCGAAATTTTCGTTGGCTTTGAAATTATTTTTATTAAAAGAATTTAAGTCACTAGGCCTAATGTTGCTGCTTGGAGCTGTTTTCAGGAATTCTTGATTGTCTCCCTCTTCGAAGTCGTCGAATTGCCTGTTGTAGTATTGTCGAAGATTTTGAGGGGATGCCGTCGGCCTTGTGCTTTGGAATGCGTTGTTAATGGTTTGAGCCCTGTTTGCGGCAGTGCTGACCGTTGTTTGTCGGTTTTGCAATGGAACCGGAGCCGGAGATGGAGATCTGTTTTGTTGGAAGTTTTGTTGATTGGATCTTTGTTGGAAATTTTGAGGGTTGTTGGGCGGTGGAGTTTGTTTAACCGGTTGAAACGTGACTTGAGGCGTTTGTCTGTTCTGCTGGAAATTTCCGGGAGTCGTCAAACGATTCTGCTGAAAATTATTGTTGTTATTGTTGTTGTTGTTGTTGTTGTTCGCAGTCGGGTTCGGTCTCTGCTGGAAGTTGTTGTTGTTGTTGTTGTTGTTGTTGTTCACGTTCGGGTTCGGCCTCTGCTGTAAGTTGTTGTTGTTGTTCACAGACGGGTGCGGCCTCTGCTGTAAGTTGTTGTTGTTCACAGACGGGTGCGGCCTCTGCTGTTGGTTGTTATTGTTCACAGATGGATTTTGCCTCTGCTGAAAGTTGTTGTTATTAAAATTATTGTTATTATTATTGCTGTTCACTGAAGGGGTTGGCCTGTTCTGTTGCACATTGTTGTTGACCGGTGGATTTTGCCTGATTTGTTGAAAGTTGTTGTTATTATTATTATTATTCTGCTGGAAGTTCTGGTTGAAAGCCGGCGTCGTCTGCTTGTTTTGTTGAACGTTTTGATTCGGCGATTGATTTGCTACGACGGTAGTTTGTCTGAACGGCGGCTGGAAATTTGTAGCTGGTCTATTTGGTGTGTTCTGGAAATTTTGAGGAACTGCAGCCGCTACAATCGGTTGCCTTTGAAGATTTACGGTTGGCAATTCTCTATTGATTTCTTTGTTGTTTTCGGTGAAGGCTTTGGGTGTCGGACTAGGTTCGAAGAAAGCAAGAGTGGACGATGATCCTTCGGTTTTAGCCCTGAAGTTCGATTGAAATCTTGCTTGTGTGCTCACGGTAGACGGTGTCGTGGAAACTCTGTTGATCGTGTTGTACCTTTGCTCTTGTTCTCCGAAATTAAATTTTTGGGTGACTTGAGTTGTGAATGTCGAATAATTCGGTTGAGAGGTTGTTTTCAAATCTTGCGCTTCTTCCGGATTTTGCGGACGTTTCCTTGTTAACTTCCTGACTGCGATTTTCGTTCGCTTTTTATCGTGAATTTGATTTACATTGATTTCTTGTTGAGGGGTTGATTTTTGTGGGGGTGCGGTGGTTTCGCTTTTACGAAATTGAGAGCTGTATTGGGATTTCCCTCGAACCGGATGACTCGATTTCGGTCGGTATTCTTGATTTGTCTTTGGTATATTGTCTTCGTCGTCATCATCTTCTAAATCTTTCCCTTTGTTTCGGTTATTGAAGAAGTTAGACGAAGAGCTTCCTCTGCAAAGAAAATTTTATGACAGTCATTTTTAAAAAATTGTTACATTAACAATAACATCGGCTTTCATTTTTGGATGTATTACAAACCTCAGGAGATCCTTCGAGTGAAGCCTTCGATCTCCTGTGTCGCTTCGTTGAAGGAAGAATTCATCATCTTCATTGATGTTGTTGGTCAGTATGGGGGATTTGGTTGACGGGCCAAGTGGCACGACTGTTCCTTTACTGCTGCCTATCAAAGGCCGCTTAAGGTTAGCTTGGGCACTTCCTGTAAATGTAAGTAATTCAGAATTTGAATCACACTTTAGGAACCATAAGTGTCTATGGTGCAATTAATACAACAAAAAAAATGCTGCTTTGGGTCAATGCAAAAATGTTTTGCGACAAAGCTTTTTTTTTAAAACCTAGGTCTGTACAATCGTTCCCGACCATTTTTCCAAATCTATTTTTCCTGAAGAAATAAATTCCTAATCCATTTTTCCTAAAAAAATAAATTTCTAATCCATTCTTCCTAAAAATTTTGGTTCCTAAAATAAAATTTCCTAAAATGAATATTTTCCCTAATTTTTTAAATCCTTAAAGAAATCTTAGAAAATTTAATTTTAAACATTTTAGGAAATTTTAATCTAGAGATTTTAAGAAATTTTATTTTAGGAATCAAAAAATTTCAGAAAAATTAAAAATTAGGAAAAAAAATATTTAGGAACCCAAATTTTTGGAAAAAAATCCTACTTGAAATGCGGAAATCAGATCCCCGAAATAATTTTTCGGGGATTTGACCCAGACTCGAAAAATAGATTAGGAATTTATTTCTTTTAGGAAAAGTGGATTAGGAATTTTTTTTTAGGAAAAATAAATTAGGAATTATTTTTTCAGGAAAAACGGATTAGGAAAAATGGTAGGGAATCCTACACAATGGAAATGTTTTGGAATTTATTTATTTTTTTTAGGAAAAATAATGCCGCTTCTCCATTATGGCTCAAAATTAATTTTCTAGAATTAATTTTCAAAATTTCCGGAAGCACTGTGCTTTTGTTATTCTATGGATTTCTAACCCAAGATTTAAAAATGGAGTCGGCCATTTTTACTACATTGCATTTTTTATATTCTTAATCCATGGTCGAAAATTCGTAGAATAACTAAAGCACAGTACTTCCGGAAATTTTGAAAATTAATTCTAGAAAATTAATTTTGAGCCATAATGGAAAAGCAGCATTAGGAATTTATTTTTTTTTAGAAAAAATGGATTAGGAATTTATTTATTTATTTATTTTTTTTAGGAAAAATGGATTAAGAATTAATTTTTTTTAAGGAAATGGATTAGGAATTTATTTTTTTTACGGAAAATGGATTAAGAAAAATGGTAGGGAATCCTATACAATGGAAATTTTTTGCGCGAAGGCTGTGAGTGTTTGTGTTCAAGCTGTAACACGCCGAGCCGAAGCAATTGTCATTCGCTACAACGACGAACGTCGCTTATATTGCGATCAAGGCGGATTTATTATTTAGACTGTAGCAGTTTTACTATATTTTTTTAGCATGAATGTTGAAATGAAAATTTCGTTTACCTAATCTATAAAGATCGAAGTTTTCTAAATAAAGCCCAGCGGCTTCGCAGTCGATGTCACCGGAATCCGCACAAATTTGATTTTCTTGATCGAACGAAGTTTCGTTCGGGCACAAAAATCTGAAGTCTTGAACACCCTGGCCAGGGATTTTCACGCACACGTGAAACATTTGACAGTTCGTTTCTGGATCCGCATAATATCCTCCTAATATTTTATCTCTGCAGTCGAAATTTGTGTCTGGCATATCGTGAAGATTGTAATACTTTCGCTGACCGCTTATCATGGCCGCACAGACGAGAACAACTGAAAATAAAAAGAAAAAAAAACCAAGTAAAGCCAAATGAAAATAAAATCTATTGAAAGTGTAACATAATCCTTTAATTGTTGTTTTATGTAAAAGGACATGAGAAGATTTTTGTGTTATGTTAACTTCGGAATCCACTGCCGGTTCAGGATTCCCTGAGAAGGTAGATATGATTAGTCGTTGTCATTTAAACGTTAACAATGCACAATGAAAGAAAGTGAAAAAAAAAAAAAATTTTATCTTCTTCACAACAAACATTTGCTTGTAATCGTAAATTCTCGACTATCAGTGGTTTTCAAAGCTAATCACGTTTTATTTTCTATGAAAATCTTTTCTTATTTATATTCAGAATCAAATATAAAGAACGTTGAAGAATTTATTTTTCTTCTCGAATGTCGGACGGTGTTACGTAAAAAAAGAGAATCAAGACCGACGAAAAGTCACGTTAACACAGTTAAAAATAGAAAAATCTTAGAAAAATGATCGAATATTTTTAGAAACCACTGACAGTGAAATATTATTAGGAAGGAAGAGGAAGAAAAAAAAAAAAAAAAAAAAAAAGGAAAGAAAGACTATCCAATTTTGCGATAAACTAAGTGTCAAGCATCTAAGTGCAGTTAGGTAATTACTTTCTCCAAGTTAAGCAAACTCAAGTGGAAAGGTCAAAAGATACGCCGGTCCTGACCTCGCCACCGCAATGTACGATTCCCACCAATTTGGATCTCGTTTGCACTCGTTCCTTTAGCCAGTCAATCGTCTTGACTGATCCTTGACTTTCCTTTAAAAAATACACATGTACGAACTTGCATAATTTTTGAAACTGGAACCGGAATCCCTATGTACGCGAAAATCTCGCTACACGGATGATCATTATGTCACGCAATTATTTGTTATTCCGATCGTGCCGGTATTTTATTTTATTTTTTTTTTCTTCATTTTCTCTTTATTTCGTGCCACCTACTACTATTTGAAACTGACACATCATATTTTATTAACTTTATGCAATAATTTATCACCATTTTCAATTGATTTACCGATGATCGTTATCCGATTTTCCTTTTCGTACAGTTCGTTGATTTTTTGAGTTGGTATAGGTATGAGACTTTTAAGAAGTTTAAGGTTAAGTGATGGGAACTTTTTTTTTTTTTTTTTTTCTCTTTTTGATCCGATTTCGACAGAAAACAGGAGTGGCCAAGGTTTTCAATCTACGTGAATAAAATGTTCATTAAGAAATTTTATTATTATTATTATACTTGCGTATGAAAAGTCATGAATATTCTGGAATTTTTATGTTTTTTCATTGAAAGGATGAGTTTTTCTTTTAAAAAGTGAATTTTATGATAGAGCTATCGAGGTTAAAGCTTGATTTATGTTTAGTAGTTTTGGTGAAGATTAAAGATGATAAATGTATAAATTTTTTTTTCTTGGATGTAAGGAATTTTTGAGATGTTGCACTCTTTTTCAGGATTGTGAAAAGTTGTGACGAAAACTTTTGCTATCGCTCATTGCTTAATGTAGCACACGGATACATTAATTTTGAATAGATCTAACTCAGTTTAGATATTTGCATTAATATTAAATATCGGAAATACCCTTTTCCAACTCCTAAGCAGCAATTACCTATGTGAAATAGTAAAAATTAGGAATGTGGAGCAAGAAGAGACTTGTTCTAGTAAAAACTAATTTTGGTTTCTTTTTTCGAAGCTTAATTCTCATTTTATGGTTGCGAGTTCAATAATCAGGCTAGGATGTAGCTTTTAAGCAAAAAAAAAAAAGAAGAAAAAAAATGGAGCTATGATTTTGATAACGTTGCTTTGGAATTGAAAATTTTTTTGCTGAATGTGCGGGAAAGTTTTAGTACATCGTTCTTAAGAGATAGTTCAATCACGTTACCAGAACTGAGAAATTGGAAACAAGGTTCCAATGCGAGGTTGCCTCTGTTGTGCAAAATTCAAAAATGGATATTCCTTCAAAAACAATAATCTAGACCACATTTGAGGGTAGGATGGTTCAAAGGTCTAAAAATTTCGATAGTTTAAATAATCTATATATATATATAAAAGTGAATGTGATGTGTCCCGTTGTACGCAAAAAAAAATTTTTGGCCGTCTGTCTGTCTTCAATCTTCATGTTTTTTTTTCAATAATTAAATTTCATTTAAAAAATTTTTTTTAAAAAAATTCAATTTAAAAAATTTTGGTGGTACGGTCTGTCCGTATGTCTGCCTTATGGTTTTTTTTTATATAAAAAAGCAATAAATCGGTTCGAATTGTCCGTCTGTCTGTCTGTCTTTTGCAAAAAATTTTTCAACTTTCGACATGTGTGTCTGTTTGTAGGCGGTGATTTTTTTTTTTTTTTGGGGGGGGGGGGGGATGTGTGTCTGTCTGTAGGCGGTGGTTTTTTTTTTTTTCAAAATATTTTTCAACTTTCGACATGTGTGTCTGTCTGTTCTCTATATATATAAAAGGCGTTCGGGCGCAGTGATTATTTTTTTTTGGAGGGGGGGGGGGGGGATGTGTGTCTGTCTGTAGGCGGTGGTTTTTTTTTTTTCAAAATATTTTTCAACTTTTGACATGTGTCTCTGTCTGTAGGCGGTGATTTTTTTTTGGGGGTTGGGGGATGTGTGTCTGTCTGGTGTTTGTACGCAAGGGATAAAGTTTTTTTGAAAAAAGAAAAATACTTTACTATTTTCATAAATAAAAATATAAATAAAAATTAAAATCAACTAAAGTAAAAGTAGAAGTAAAAGTCAAGTTAAAATAATGTAAAAGTAAAAGTATAAAGTTAAAGTAGAGTAAAAGTGAAAGTCAAGTTAAAGTAAAGTAAAAGTAAAAGGCCAAAGTCGATTCCTGAAGAATCGAATCGGAATCGAACATCCCTAAAAATTATCACGGAAATAAATATATTAAGGCATGAAGTATCAAAATTAAAAATTTGCATCGGAGACTGAACAATCCAAACGGGGTGCAGGGGCGAAGCTCCTGCCTAGACGTGAAGCGCGGCGCGAAGCGCCGCGCGAAACGGCTAGTTAATCATAAAAATTTTCGAAACGTAGAATGCGAATTTTGACGTCAGAGCCCAAACGTCGAATCTGAAAAATCCAAAATGACCGATAAGTAAAGATTCCTCCCGGGAATTCCTGTCCCGAGAATTGTCCCGGGGATTCCCGTCCTCTCGGGATCCCGGTTTTTTTTCCCCGAAAAATTTTCCGGGAACATTTTTTGAACTAGTCGGGAATCCCTCTTCCTGGGAATGGAATTTTTCTCATTTTCGAGAAAAATTTCCAACTCCTGGGATCAACAAGTTTTTTCCCGAAAACGGGAATAATATCAATTTTATCAACTTTTTGACCATTTATCACATAAAATTTTCAATATTTAAAAAAAAAATTAAAAACACCAGAAATTTTTTTTCATAATTTGCCTAAATCGTGCCCTTTAAACAACATAGAAATATTTTTCTAACATGGCTCCGCTTATTTCCGAACTTACTCTCCAAAAATACAGAAATCAGGGTTATTTTCTTTTCTTTTCGCCTTTGAAATAAATTCTCGGCTTTCCCGGGATTCCCGGGAATTTAAGTGTCAATTTCTCGATTCCCGAGAAATGAAAAGCTAACCAAAACAGGATTTCTCGCTCCCGGGATTGATATTTTTTTTTAAAACGGGAATTCCCGATTTCCGAGAATGAAAAACGTCGTGAATTTGGAATCTCTACCTCTACCTTTAGTTTTTCCTTAACAAACAGTCCGTCGTCTGCAGGGTGTCAAGATTTTTGAAAATACGAAAAATTCTACTGCCAACTTAAAAAAAAAAAAACCTTTTTTTTAAGCAATGGATTGCAATCCCTTTCAAAAGGGTTGATTTTTTAAAGCGAAAAATCTTACGCTGTGCTTAGCTTATGGGATCTATAAAAAAATACCTTAGAGCTGTTGAGTATTTCACTGGCAGCGAAGGATTTTTAACGATTTTGTAGTTCGAAAAGTTCTACGCGTAGAATAATTATTCTAAGACACTGGTCTAGACACTGGTCCTATGCCTCCAAATTCGGGATTTTGGTTCTGGAGGTATACAGAAAAAGAAAAAGAAAAAGAAAAAGAAAAAAAAGTACTTATTTTTTAAAAAACTCTGAACGATATTTATTGTAGAGAACCTGCGGGTGCATTGTCGTTTGCTTCCCATTGTTAATTTAAAATGAAAGTAACTATTTTTTTTTAAATCCTAAAATTAATATTAGCTAAAAACCTCTATTTTATCTAAATGTCTTTCCTAGGAAGCGCCTATGTGAACTATACAGTTTGTCAGAGTAATTTACCTCAAAGAAATTATCACTTTAGGTAGACCTTTTTTGTAAATACTAGAGTATTTTGTGATTGTAAAAATAATTTTTTAAAAGTTCCTTCTCTGCTTATTGCATCCAGAGCTGCTTTGAAAAAAAGTGATTATAAAAACCTGGTAAATTTGCACCCCCCCCCTCCCCCCGCTTTCTCCATATAGTGGCGACTTCAAATTTTTTACATACATACAACATTAATTGTTTTTTTATGTGTGCAAGAAATATTTAATGTTCCTGATTTTTATTTTGTTGTCTGGTCAAACATACGCAATATTAAATTTTTAAAGCTGAAATAGCTTTATTTCTTCTTTAAAACTTCACAACTTTAAAAATTAAAAAATTAAATATTTTTTAATGCTTGCAATTCAAAATATTTAATGTTAAATGTTCCTAATTTTTATTCTTTATTATCTGGTAAAAATAAATACAATATTTAATTTTTTTTTAGATTTATTGATACATTAAAGTATAATTTTGAGTGTAAAAATTCTGATTTTACCTAATCTTGAAAACCCTCGGTAATTTGGAAAAAAAAAACCTACGTAATTTTAGGGGGGGGGGGGTCAAAAACGCTAAGAAAAATGCTTGCGTAATTTACGGACGACCCCTTTTTTGGTTTTATTTCTCTTTGCTTATTTAATATTAATATATCGATTTTCTTTGATTCAAGAATTTATTTCGTGTTCGAAGATTGTAGCTTTTTGAAATAAGAGCACCTTAATTTGTGCACTCATTTGAATTTTTGTTTCTTTACAGTCAAGTTCACTTACCTAAAGATCTAAGAAGCATGTTTGTGGTTGTGTAACTATTGCGGGCAGAAAGAAAGGAAGAGAGAAGAAAGTAGAAGTATCACCTGAAAAGAAAAAACAAACAAGATGTTGGAAAAAAATTGTAAGTAATATTGCTCTTAACATTGAAAAGGAGCATCCGCATGTGGGTCCTATCAAAATGCAAAAACTTTCATTTTTTTCCTCCTTTTTAAACGAAAAACAAACAAATCTAACAAAGCACCCATTGTACCACCCAGTCGGCATGCGCATTATCTTTTAATTTTATAAATTTTCTGCGATTTGGGCAAACCAACGCAACACACCTTGCCTTGTGCCATGCGTCATAATAATGCAGTCTCATAAAAAAGGAACAGTTTTTATGCACAACAAATCACAATTACTTAATTAATGAGAAGATTGGATATATTACATACAATGGATAATTAGTTCACATTAGATAAATATTACAATAAATGAGGACATTCACATGGGTGAATTGCACTTCACATAATTGGGCAAACTCATTGTGTATCTCATTTTTTTTTTCTTGTCTCTCACATAAAGATTATTCAACGCGCCTTGAGATGTTGTGCAAATCTGTTTTCGTTACTCATTGTTCAGGTTACATAGAATTTTTCACGCGCAAAAACGAGACTTTTCCGCTTTCTATCATTTAAATTAATTCCCACAGTCGTATTGTATACCGGGGAATCGATTCCAGAACGCGTGACATATTCACTCCTAATCGATGGTTTGATTAATCTACCTTTTTTTTTTTTTTTTTTTAATTACACACATTTGCCGCCATCTGACAAGTGGGATGAGTTTCGTAACGAAAGAAAGACGTTATAAGGTAAAAAACGTCTGTCTAAAAAGAAAATCCCTCCCCACCCCCTTCTCTCGTTTTTTTTAATGGGAAGGTAATTAACAACTCGTTGTAGAAGAAAAGAGAAAAAAAATAATAAAATAAACAAAACAAACTTAAGATGACATTGTGATGTAATTTTTATTGTACTTTTATGTACCTTTTGGGTCATTCCAAACCTAAATCAAACAAGGGTCTGAATCGTGATGTCTCATATTTTTAATGATGTTCGGTCACATAGCCTACTTATCGATTATAAATAAAAAATAAAAAAAGATTTTTTTTTTTTAATAAGCAGGTCGCACATTAAAGAATAGCTAATTCACGATTCGTCTGTTTATTTTCATAATTAAAAATTTATTGAATTATTTTTCTATTGCGTCTGTTAAGTCTTTTGATTTACGGTATAAAAATAATAAAAAGCGATGCGGAGTCGTCGATTGAAATACTAAACTCAAAGAGCTGCGTTTGAAATTGAATAACCTTTTTTTTTTTTTTTTTTTACAAACATTGCACCGTCCGAGGAAATTAATTAACGCAATATTTCTTTGTCTAGACGAAGTTGCAAATTAAAAAAATATTTTCATAATTTAATATTAGACTTCATAATGAAATTTTAAGGTAGTTTATGAAGTTAATTCTCACGGGAGGCTAATTATTCGTCACTTTTTATACGAGGTTCATTATCTGCACATAATTCCAGTGGCAATTTATTAAATGGCATTACTGACCTCAAGAAAAAAATAAACATCATATTAGACTTCTCATTTAATGCATCTTTTAAAAAAAAAAAAAAGATTCAGTAAACATACTCTGGGATATCTCGTGAATGACAGGTCGAGGTGAAAAATATTAGAGAAAAAGTAGGAAAAATGGCTTATAGTTTTTTTTTTTTTTTTTTTTTTTTTTTTTTTAGAGAAACCGTAAAAGAATGAAACATTGCAGGGTTTCCGATTGGACACAGGAGACCATTCTCTACAGATACTGTACTGCCCCTGTTAGCGAAATCACCGTAAATGCAGTTTTAAAAACCACGGAATTGACTTGTTGTTGACATAAGTTAAAAATACTGAACACACATTGCTTACAAAAATGTAGTTACGGCAATTTTGCTTACAGGGCGCTTATCTACAACGTCAGTTGTCCTCTGTCCATTTTCGAAAAACCGACTTCCAGTTGAGGTAGACAGTCGAGCAAAATCACATTTCAAAGCTAATTTCGAGCTAGATTTTTTAAAAATATTTTCGTTTTTCGGAAAAATTTTCCTTCTTGGGAAAATCAGAATATGTAATTTTTTTTTAAAATTAATTTTCTCTGTCCGCGCCTGGGAACCATCTTCCCAAGGAGCTAGAAGGTCGAGTAAAAACAAATTTTGAAGTTTATTGTACGCTGGATTTTGCCAAAATACTTTCAATTTTCGGAAAAATTTTTTTGTTTGGAAAATCGGAAAAATCATATTTTTTTCTGCTAAATATGTATATTTAAACGTCTAAAACCGAATCTAAATGACACAAAATGACAAGCGAATAGTATTTCTGCCGTCTAAAATCGCGAAAAAAAATCAAGGAAATAGGCTAAATACAGCTTTCGGGAAAGCGCCAGTTTTCCGGGATCTCGCGGAAAAACCGCGCATTTTTATTAGCTTTTCTCTATTCTGACGTGTTAACATATTAAGCGACTTATGATTACGACGTCTTAATTTGAGTAGAAGATCACAAAAATAAATTCTAGTTTCGGGAAAGCCCCGTTTTCCCGGAAAATCGGAAAATCCATATTTTTTTTATTAATTTTTGGCCATGCCGGAAAGCTAACTTTTGGATGGGATAAACAGTCATTGAGCATTTTTTAGCTACTTCTAACACCAATGCAGGCCTCAGGGAAAAATAAAAGAAAATTGAAAAGTTTAGACTTATTGCCTGGGAGAATCAAAATAACACTTCCGCGGGTTCGAGAGGGGTCGGAGTGGTGACCGATTCAAGGCAGTATCATCGCGATCAATGAAGTTAAGCAGCATTGAGAGCGGATAACTGCTGGATGGGTGACCATGAAGCCTCCTCCCCTCTAGCGGGGATAATGGAAACTACAAATGCAATCATCTTAACCTCATTGTACAAGTAGTTTTCAGTAAAACTAGAACCGGTGGTGGGAAATACTTAGTCCATGGCCAATGGATACGCTCCGAAAGCCAAATAAAAAAAAAAAAAAAAAAAAAGATTTTCTCGATAGAACAATTTAAGGTGGCTAAACATTTTATACAACACTGCCAAATCTCTTCAAATTTTTCATCCGATATTTCGAACTTTGCTTGGTGAAAATAAAAATTTCTATAATTAATCATTAATTATAGAAATTTTTATTTTCATTATGATAACTCATTTATGTTCTTAGATTTTAATAACTAAACAATAAATTAAATATATCGCATCCCAAAACAAAATGTTTCCTGTCATAAATTCTAATTTTTAAAGAAAAAGAAAAAAAAAAAAAAAAGTTCGAAAGTTTGGAGGCGGAGCTTGCATAATTCAATAAAATTCGAGAAAGATGTCAAGATCACACGCTTTGGGGTTTAGAGACGAAGCTTCCTAAATTCGACTTAGATTCCAGGAAAAATTCAAAGTTAAAAGAATTTGGTGGCAAAATCACAATATCGATCAAAAATCAGTACATTGATCAAAATTAGATTTTTGTCAAAAAACTGCTAGCTTTGTTTGAACTAATAAGACGGGTATTGTTCTTCATCCTGCCTTTTCTAAAATGCACGATTACGTTCATTTTTTCCCTTTTAATCGTTTTCCCGACTTGTCAGATCGTCTAATTTTTTTTTTTTTTTTTTTTTGTGCAGATTTACGCCTCTACCACAATTATAATCTGTGCTTTGTTTTATTCGTGGTGGGTGACTCTGTATTGGAAGTCATCCTATCGAATCCAAGAAATATAACAGGATTTTTTTTCCCCACGAATTAGGCATCCTGAACATTCTTAGAAGATCGCTTATAAATTGACATGCATTTCGTTAGGAAAATATACATTTCAACTCGTTTTGTGGCCGCTAAATAAAGTAGCATGTTTTGCAACTTTTTATGTGAAATAAATGCATTTTTTTCATAAAATGTTGCTCTAACTGGGTAATTTGCCAAATCGCACAAAGTTGCAAATTCAGGATATTCTTCATCACAAGAAGCCGGGCCCAAGAATTTAACCAAAAATTTTTATTCCAGGAAGTAAATAAAATTGGTATTAAAAATTCTGGTCGAGAATTTCTGGATCAAGCACGTATTGTTTTTATTGGCCATAAGTTCTTGTTAAAACTCTGCTAATAAAAACAACAGTTCACTTGTTCAAAGACCAAGAATTTATTTGCAGTGTGCAATTCATTTTCTTTAAAAGTTTATTAACCGATATTTTGTATTTGCCTCATTGATTAGTTCAATTATATTCCGTTACATAATACATAATTCTTTGCTACGTTCAGATTTTTATGCATAACTAATAATGCTAAATCATCTCCAAAGGCAATAATTTAGTATGTTCATTCAAAATATCGTTATACTTGTCATCTGTGTGTTGTTTGCACGAGAAAACTTTAAGTATCGGTACAAAAAAAAAAAAAAAAAAAAAAAAAAAAAGGATTGTAAGAAGACTTCCAATTTTTCTTCACTGCTTAAGTAATTTTTCCTTCAATAAAAAAAAAGTAAGCTGAAACCAAGATTGAGCTACAAATTTAAGTCTTGAACGACCTCCTAATAGTAAAAATCAATCGATTAGGAAGAAAGAAAACTTTTTGTTACCGTAGATTGGGGTGAAGTTGAAGGGCCTGAAAAAGTCATTATCAGCACAATTTTTAGCATTATGACTATGCAGCGGAAAAGTAGAGAGCATTTTTAGTTATTTTCATTGCATTTAGAGATAAGCAGGCGATGCTTAATAGCATTTTTTAGGCTCTTCAACTTCACCCCAGCCTTCAACTTCACCCCAATCTACGGTAATTTTCTAAAAGACCTGTAGCGTTTTTTAAAAATTGCAAAAAATTTATGTTAGAAATGATTAGTGGAACTTCAAGAATATACAAGGAAAAAAAAGATCGGTTCCTGTCATTATGTTCAATTGGGTCTTGTGACGTCTAAACATTAGAGCTGATAATACTGAAAATTTATTAATTATTACTAAGCGTTAGTAATGATTAATAACGCTTAGTAATAATTACCTAATTTTTAGTGTTGTCGGTTCAAATGTTTAGACGTCACAAGACCCAACTCAACATTTAGTAACAGAAACCGAACTTTTTTTTCCCGCGTAACGATCAAACCGAGCATAAACGTTATTAGATTGGGTGACAAAATGTAAGGCCGAAATTTCACTACGAAACATGTTGCAGTAGCATGTCGCCAACATGTTGTAACGTTAGAAACATGTTGCCGACATGTTGTAGCATGAAAACATGTTGGAAACATTTTTCTAATTTGTAAGGGCGCAATTTCACGCCAAACATGCTCGGCGAATATGTTGGGCGAACATGTTGGTGTTTGACAAAAGTGTCCAACATGTTGGACAAACATTTTCACCGAACATTTTTCCCAACACGTAGAGGAAGCTCCACATAAGCAGTGACGCTTTTTTAAGAATGTTGGGTGAGAGTGTTGGTGTTTGATAAAAGTGGAGAACATGTTGGACAAACATTTTCACCCAACATGCTTAAAAAAGCGTCACCGCTTATTTGGAGCTTCCCCAACTTGTTAAGGAAAATGTTCGGTGAAAATGCTTGTCCAACATGTCCGCCAATTTTATCAAACACCAACATGTTTGCCCAACATGTTCGCCGAACATGTTTGGCGTGAAATTGACTGCAACATGTTGAACAACATGTTGCAGCTTAGAAACATATTGCGCAACATTGGATAATGAAAAATAAACATGTTGCCAACATTTTTCTACGCTGCAATATGTTGGCAACAAGCTTCAAACTTTTCAACATGTTACTTTAACATGTTTGATCGTGAAATTGCGGTCAAAAATCGTTTATTGTTATCCATTTCAGAAGTTCCTTTAAAACTTTTTTATGGCCATTGAAATCAGGTCGTTAAGGGAAGAGAGTTGAGGATCCGAATCATCGGTTTTCGTTATAAGCTGAAAAGGTAGTGAGGATGTAGAAAATTTCTCAAATTATGCTGACGTAATATATTTGAATAGCCCCTTTATCCCCCCAATTCTAGAAATTTTCTTTCCCTAGGCGGAAATCTAACCAACTGAAGCATGTTGAAACATTTTTTGCAGAACAACTATAGAGAACAAATATAATTCTTTTTTTTTCTTAAATAAAATAACAAGAGGCTTGAGATTCGACAATTACTTTTTCAAATATTTTTATGGAGATTTTCACGCTTTTTTATTGTTTAAAAATAAAAAAGAGGCTCCACTTATTTCAGAATGTCGCAAATACCCTTCTTTTTCCTTTAGTAGTTCACCTCAATCATTCTTCGTTAATGACGGATGACCTCTTCGAGACAGAATCATTTGCTTATAATCCGCTAATGGCTCAAACTTTATGTAATTGCACATTCCATGTGCATATATTTAGAACCGGTCACATGCAAAACTAAATGCATCTTAAACGTTCTTATGTTGTTGAATAACTCGTTTTCTGAGATCCAAGATTTTCTTTATTGAAATTAATTAAAAAATCATTTCAGAGTGATATAGATTTATATTTTTGTATTCATTCATTTATTAAAAAAAAAAAAAAAAAAAAAGCGACAAGGAAAAGAAAACTTAGAAAGTAATATTTGAAGACTCAATCAAGGGGGGCATTAACTAATAAAAAAAAAAATATTTCGCATCATATAAAAAACATTTCTTAATTAATTAACGTTTAATGTACATAACCTAATCTGAGCAACCTGTTTATTATCAATTGTCTACACTTAAATTGATTGCAATATGCGATTCTTTTTTTTTTTTTTTTCAGACTTTCGCGGAAGAATCCCATTCTTTTTCCTTCGCATGTAAAATTGCGAAACGTTTTTTTGATGTTCCAGGGTCGTTTACTTTTCCCGTTTTCGATATCTATTTTATTATTTTTTTTTTTTTTCGCGAAAGGACGCGAGCGTCTTAAAATAATTAAATAATAATTTTTAATAAAACAATACTCATCGATTGTGATTAACATATGAAGTACTCCTTGACTGCAACGCCCGTCCTTCACCAGTTCACCTCTTTTTTTTTTTTTTTTTTTTTGTATCGAGATAAGAAAAAAATACTCATCTAGCCTGATGAAGATGTTCAGGCTAAACATACACACATCATATTTCATGATCATGAAAATCGTGTGAAAGTTGTGTAAATGCAATTTACATACCATGTGATGCACGATATTACGTAAAATATTCGGCACACATTATTGCGGCCCAAAATTATTTCAATAGGATAGGTCATTTTAAGTTATACGTCACGATCCTTTCTTTTTTTTTTTTTTTTTTTTTTCTTGTTTCATTTCCGAGCTTATAAATAGAGCTGTGTGAAGTTGTGCGAATAGTCGACGTTTAACAACTATCAATCATTTTGCACTTAGGTTAAATAAACTTAAAAATGTAGTAGACGTCCTCCTTGTTAGGTTTTAATTAGTCTTCTTTTCTCTTTCTTCTCTTTATTAATTTATACCGTGATTATGTCAGTTTATTAGCAACTTTAATCTAATTTGGATTTTTTTTCTTTCTTTCTTTCTTTCCTTTTGGTACAATCGTGTGAGGTGTTATATATAGATGCTTCTTTCGGTTGTTTTATTTTTATTATTTTAATCCAATCGTAATAATAATTTCCGGTTTTTATTTTCTTCTTCATGTTTTCAACTCGTTAATCAGAATTTTTTTTTATTTTTATAAAATCGTTTTATTATCTCTGCGATTTATATTTTTATAATCGAATTAAAAATTGTTATGCAAGGTGAGATCCCGGTATTAGTGAAATCGGTTCTTTTTTTTTTTCGCCCCCCCTTTTTTTTGAAATTTTTCGAATTAGTTGTGCTGGGGAAATGTCATGGTAATATTTCAAATTTTCTCCGGATATAATTCCACATTCTCTATTAGCCTTTTGCATAGGTATGCGATTTCAAAAATCTACATAATCCAAATTTCATTAGTTACTCTTAAGGCAAAAAAAACGTTTCAATAATGACGATATCTATTTCTAATTCCGCTACGATATGATTGACATTTAATGGATCGATCGTTTTTTTTTTTTAAGAATAAAATGATGAAATATTTTTCTTACCTTAAGGGAATTTAAAATTATTTTCCTCTTTCATCTATACTAAAAAGTGATATATTTTTTTTAATAATCCGATATCGAATTAATTTTGGTTAAAATCGATTTCGAAATTACATTTAGATTCAATCGATTTTTTTCGTTAAAAAGTTTCGTTTTACACGCCATAAGAATTAAAATCAAAATTTACCTAATTTTTTTTTTGAATGCGGCATTTGGCGTTCCGTTGGATGATCGATTTCAAGAATTGGGTGATACCGGTAAAAGTTCAACCGTTCAACAATATTTAGATTTGATTAAGACTTTCAGATTCCGAATCCTCTGTGTTGCTCAAGACTTAAGAATAATGAGGATTTTTACCGCAGGACTGTTTTGTTATAGGAATGAAGGCGAATGGGATACCCACTCATGCATTTCGGTGTACACTTCACTTTGCATTGCATTGCATTATCTTTGCATTAGCATTGCAGTATTTTGCATTAACAATGCACTTGCATTGTCACTGCATAATTTGCATGACTTTGAATTACTCTGTACACTTTTTTTTGGGAGTGAGTACACTCAGAAAACGGAAATGCTTTGAACAAGTTCTGACTTGCAACAAAACCGGAATGTTTCGTGGCAAAGCAAAAATTCTTCGCGATAACGGACATGTTTTTTGACAAGATATTTTTATTCTTTTCGCATGATTTTTAAGAAAACGTTTTGCCACATATCACAGTGGTCCGGAAAAAATAAATGAATGGCCAAAACTCATTCCCGAGCCTGTGTGAAACTTAAAAAAAAGATGAAGATGTCAAAAGCTTCGATATTTTGGTCTGCTGCACGTGCCGCAAAATTCGAAATGGCGGGCATATTATGGAGGCCAAAATTTTTAACTATGAATTTAGGTATTTTTGTGGCTGCTGATTTCATATCTGGAACAATTTTTTTAAAATTCAAGATGGCGGACTTAGTATGGCGGCAAATGTAAATAAAATTAAAGTTGTTCAATTTTCATGAAAATTTGTACTAAGAGGTTTTCGAGGTCGCTGATCTCGAATCCGTAAACCGTTTTTATGAATTTCGAACATACAACATACAACGAATAAATTAATTTTTTTTCAATTTATTGAGTCCCTTAAAAATATTTTAGAAAACGATTAGCGGATTCGAGATCAGTGACCTCGAAAACCCCTTAGTACAAATTTTCATGAAAATTGAACAACTTTAACTTTTTTTTTCCATTTGTCGCCATACTAAATTTTGGATTTTTCTACATTTTAAATACAAGCCAAATTAAATTTTTGGAATTTACCCTTGTAACATCCCGAGGGATTTCCGTCGATTAATTTCTGACTGGGCATAGAAAACCACATCTTAGGGTGGAAATTTGAAAAATCGATTTTTGACGGTTTTTCATTCTCAACTTAATGCTAAATATACGTCTTTAAAAAAAATATATATAAATAAATAAATATATACATAAATGATATTTTTCTATAAAAATTTATTGATGTGTGGGACTTAAAGTTGAAAATATTGGCTTTGAGCAAAACGTCTTCAATTACCACTCTAGTAATAATAACAACGGTAATGTCTAGCAAAAGAATACCTTTAGGGGCTAAAAAGGGCGAAACTTTTCGAACTCATTCAATAGATAATAAGGAATAATTTTTGAATTTTCGTAAAAAACTGGAAACCGGCATTTTTTTAACCACAATAATTTTTTAAAATCTTTTGTAAAAGTGCCATTCAAGACCTGCTTTTCTATACAGTCACATGTCCCATCCCTTGGTTAAGATATTCCGAAAATGAATGGTTGCTTCTCACGCTCAGAAATTTAAAATGTCTTGAACAAGTTTTTGCATGCTGCAAAACCGGAATGTTTCACATAAAACATAAATGCTTCATGACAGACAACGGACAGATTGTTTCTTGACAAAATATTTTTATTGTTTTCGCATGATTTTTAAAAAAATGTCTTGCCACAAGACAGCTTTGTTTTCGCATTTGCCAATTTTTTTTTCTGAGTGCATATTGTTCATTCTCAGGGTATTCTAATGTGTCTTCCATGTATCTTATTGGCGTTTTAAGGATTAGATTTAAATGAACATTTATTCATGAGTTCTGGCTTAAATGATTTCGTCATTTTTGTGGAAAAAAAAAAAACATCTCCACTGCTTTTTATAGTTTCAGACACGAAAGTATTTTTCTTCGTGATTTAAACGGAGGATCTTTTTAGAATGAATTCTTGTAAACGAGAATTTCGTAGCACTACCATTAGCACATTATTCATGTTATCATGTTGCTTAAATTATATTATTTATCACGCAAGTTATCATTAGGTGAGACTACTTGCTAAAGCGCGTACGCTACCATTTTCCTAATTCGCGTAATGTTTTATAAAACAATATGATCGAATTCGTAAAATGTATACCTTTTGATTTTTTATTTAAACACGCGGTTTTACGTGCAGTTGTCATTTGGAGCCATTCAAATATTCTGTCAGCATAATTTAGACTGTTGTTTACCCCCCCCCCCCCCCCTTGTTCGTTAATTTTGGAAAACCGCTGAATCGGACCCTTCCCCCTTCTGACATGCTACCGTTGCAACATGTCCAGCAACATGTTTCCGCAACATGTTACTGCAACATGTTTCATCGTGAAATTGCGGCCTAAACAATATTTATGATCAGGTCCGGATTGGCTGTCAAAACCGGCGTGGATTTTTTGCATAATGTGTCGCCTTTTTATGGGTCTCCAGAATTAGAGCTTACTGGACCGGCGACTTTTTATGCTCAATTCTGCAGGCTTACCCGAGAGAAAATCCGGTAGTGGCCAGTCCGGCATTGATGAATGCTGAAAGATGTCCTCTCGACATTCTTTGCAATGCAGTTATTTTGTTTGGATCATTTTAGAAGCAGACGAAAAACTCTTATTGTAATTTCGTATTAAAAATTTAGTTATAAACGCTGGGAAAATTGTGAAGGTGGTGAGGCATTAATTGCTTCTATAAAATCGCAATTGGCTAATGTCAAACGGTAAACTTGATTGTGTACGCCTGCCGAAAAAGGGCATTTTTAACCTGGAAAGCTGCGAAATGAAACTGAAAACCGGATGATGTTAAAAAAACGGAAGCTTTCAAAGATGCCGGTTTTCACAGGGAGCTAATTCCAGCAGATGCACACAAGTTTGATTAAAAATTTTTTTCTGCTAATGACTAAAACAATATATTGGTGACTGATTATTAATCTTAAGAGTTCCTAAGTTAATTTTTTATTTACTGCAGAGTTTTTTTTAAATCTTAGTTGCTTTTCTTTTCTTTTTTTTTTTTTTTTTTTTTTTTTTTTTTTTGTAACATCGTTAGAGGACCGGACTGGCTACTAAAACAGTCATATACACATATGAACACTATTTCGGGAAGATTTGATTCTATTACATCAACATTTTTCCGGCCTAAGTTATAAATACCGGACACTGCTCAAATTAGTTGCCCCATATTTTTCTGGAAGGGGGGGTCTCATGCGGGAATGAAAAACTTTAACTATTCCGACCGACATTTCAGGGCTAAAACCTTAACGCTTTTCTAAAACAAAATAGGTTTTTTTTTACAAAGTCGAAAATTTTTCAAAAAAATTTATTCTTTTTCTTAGAAAAAAAAAGTTGGGGAAAATAAAAATTGAAATTCTCCCGTTCGAAGCACGATGTTTTTGAAAAAAAAAAATGAATAAATAAATAAATAAATAAATAAAGCTATCCGCAATTTAATCCTATTTTTAAGCTTGGAGGAATCATATGATGATTTTTTGTTTTACGTGAGAGTGATAAATGGAAATTTTTGTGATTCGGCAGAAAATCGGTCGAAGTGTTTGAAAAAGATCTTGTAAATCCAGTTTGATTACATTTGAGGTTTCAGTCAAGATGCTCTAACCTATCTAGCTGCTAATGATTCGCACTATTATCTGTTCATAAATCTTGTAAACCTAAGAAATCATCGATTTTCCGATTCATTATTTTGGATATTTTAAATATAATTTTTTTTTTACTATTATTTTGTGCCAGGGTCGTTAAACTTGATTTAAAGAAAAAAAAAAAGAAAAAAGAACTAGACTTCAAGTAAATTAGTTTTTAATGAAAGAAAAATCTATCGTAGTTTTTTTTTCTTTCACCTCCATAAAACATTGCTCTATAGCTTTTTGAGAATCGGTTACTACCAAGGAAGCGGAAATGAGCAAAATTATAGAGTATGATTTGATGTGAAATAATTGCCATTTTTGGTCAAAAAGTAATGCTTTACCCATTACCCTGGCATTTTTGAAAAACATCATGGAAAGTGTTCGAATTTTTCATAAACATTTGCTCAGATTTTGTAAATCGCAATTTTGGAATTGCATATTTTGGCCCTGAGATGATAAGTCCTAGTAGCAGAGGATAATTCAGCATTAATTCGATGCTAGATAAAACAGTTTTGACGGCACTCTTTTTGGGTGGCGCCATTTATGGGGAAACTTTTTTTTCTTTTTGCAAAAAAATATTAATTATTGCGGTCGCCTGATTTTTTTTTTTTTTTTTCCGAAGCGATAAAACAGTACTCTTAATTTTGTTTCCTTAAAAATGAATGAAAATACTGACTTTAACAAATCTTTCATACATTTATGCCAAGTTTCTTTTAAATTAAAATTGATCTAGAAATTGTAATACCCTATTCAGAAGTATATGTTGTCGTAAAATTCAAAGCTTTGAAAATTTTAAGTTGCAGACAGCGACATAAAAAACAAGTATTTTGATTTTTTTATCGATCAGGTTTTGTTTAACATTTGCTGTTTGTTTATTAAATTGTTCTCATAAAGACGATCTGTTTTCTCATTAAAAATAATATTTTTTTTTTTTTTGATATTAAAGTTCTCATTTGCTTGGGTATTTTGATGGAAATAAAACACAGGCACCTTTCGCTGGAATTAAAAATTTAAAAAAAAAAATTGAATGGTTTTGCTGGACAAGGCAAAGTGTGGCACTGGTTTGATATTAGCTTCCGTTTAAAATTAATGTTGCATTTCGGTACCGGCAAATAATTTTTTATCCATTTTACGACAAGCAAGTAGTAGCAAGATGTAATTTACCACGTGTATGCAGGCATCATAGTTGTCCTATATGTCCAATATTCCCTCTATTTTGACAAAACGTGCTATATGTTCTATAAAAGTCCTATTTTTTGAGTCTATTTTGAGTCCTATATTTTTGTACTTAATTTTTTTTTCGTAATTAAAAAATGCCTAAGAAATCGATTTTTTTAGGGTACAAATTCACTATGGAATGTTGCACCAACATGTTGGTACAACATTCCAACATGTTGATCCTACTTGTTGCACCAGCTTGTTGGACCATCATTCCACCATAATTTCGGCGTAGGAGTAAATTCTGCAATAGTCTATTCGTTCGTTTATCAAACAAGTTGGTACAACAAATTGGTACAACATGTTTGTCCGACTTGTTGCACCAATATGTTGGTGCAACATTCTATAGTGAATTTGCAACCTTAGCTAAAATTTATTTTTTATGATAAATTTGTGCTGCAACATTTGATTTTTTTGGTAATTATTCCTTGACAAACTTATTTCTTTATAATAAAAAAAAAAAAAAAAAAAAAAAATTATTTGTGTCAAATTTCCTTATCAAAAAAATTTTGATCCCTAATAAGAAGAAGAAGAAAAAAAAAAAAAAAAAAAGGAAATGAAGAGTTTTTGTCCTGTATTTGTCCTACATTTCTTAAAAAAACCGCGGTCCTATATTTTTTCAAAAAATGTCCTATTTTTTTGTGAAGGAGAGACAATGATGCCTGCGCGGATGGTTGTGTTGCTTAAAAGAAATAGAGTTTTCGACTATTTTCATAACCTCAGACTTAAAAGTTTTATTTCAGCAACATGAAAATTTGTATCTTGCTGAAAGTTGGGGAAAACGAACGAATTATTACATGAAATGCAACGCCGATTTTAAACAGAGCAGGTAGTTTCAAAATCTGTTTTAAAAGGGCTGCACTCAGTACTGCTTTGCACAGCACATTTTTTTTCCTTTTCGGGGTTTTCCCCCTTTTTTTTAAATTTGCTCTTATAGAGTAGTACGTATCTATGAGAAAAAAAATCTCATAACAGACTTGTCCTAAGATATTATGCAAAACACGAGAAGATCGTGGAATAATTTAGTATATTTTTCACTTCATCGACCATTATGATAAAATTATAAAGTTATTCATCGCAAATGCAAAGGGAATGGATTCAATTTTGCGAAAAATGTTGCACTTTAGAAAATTATGAACCGTGCTTTTATCTTTTAAGATATGCTTCCTGATTTTTTTAAATTCGGTTTTCATTTATGAATCATTTTCAATAAAATTATTAAAAACTCTACCACTTTTTCACTCGTCTTCGAAATTTCAAAGGTTAAAAAAAATAAATAAATAAAATAAAAATCAGTTAAAATCACCGGAAATTCAAAAAATCCAGTCTTGCTTATTCCATTTACCAGATTCCGGTAAGCGCACCAATCCGTAATCCAAAAAAAATCGGCAGTTGGCAATCCACTTACGAAAAAAAAAAGGAGCGTGTTTATTAATCCACTGATAATCCTCTCGCACACTACACACACGAACCGTTCACTTTAAACAACGATAAAAACATTAAGAGAAAAAAAACCGTAGACGATAAAACCCTTGAAGATGATCCGAATGTTGGTGAGGAGAGGGAGTCAACCTGATTCGAAAATGTCACATTCAATGGTGGGGAACCTTCTTTGGTGTACCTCCCTCTCTCCCGCGCGCAGCGTCTAATCTTCTTCGTTTTCATTAGTTTACATCATTTGGAATGGTTATATCATGTATTTGTACGTACCGGTTTAGGTTATTCAACTAATGGAGTGACTTATGACTGGAGCTGAGAAATTCCATATCTGTTTACAGGTTTCCAGACAGTAGGCATGCACGACGATTTCGACGGTCCATTCAATTTCAATAGGCTTTTAAATATTGCACTTTAATGTTTGTTAATGTCGGCAATTAATTTCTTTTTACGAGTTACGTTGATTTTTTTTTTTTTTCGATTAGGCTCGTTCTTTTCCTTTTTTGAAAGGGATCGATTATTATTAGATGCATTTTGAGCGTGGCCAATTTGGAAAATAGGACGTCCTTGCTGCTGCCGCGGTGGAACTCGCGGGATAAAAATCTTTTCTCACGGGTCTTAACAAAAGGCCATTAAATCGTTAATAATTTTGCTTTTATAATCGTCGATAGCTATAAGTATCTGCCAATTAAAAAAAAAAAAAAATGTCAGTAATGAAATGAGAATGGTTAATCTCATCGTATTCGTCCTACAGATTTATATTAAAATTTTTCTTTTAATTACATTTACGTACGAAATGCAATGCCACAGTCACACCTTATTTGCTTTGAATTTTCTTTTTGTATGAAGATGACATAATAAATGGAAGATTTTTTTTTTTTTATCCTAAAAGGAAATTCTGAAATTGTTTGAAATTAAAAAGACGAGTATGGCACCATGACCCAGATTAATAAGAAGCGCAAAACAAAATTACTACAGGTGTATAGTTAAGATGACATTAATCAAACTGTGTGTGTTTAACGAGATTGCAGGTTGAAGTAGATCCTGAGTAATTAAGGGCCTTGTTTTCATCTTTATTAGGTTCATCGTTCATTGAGTTCGTTCTTCTTTTAATTTGCTTTTTTTCTTTTTGACTTTAAAAACTGCGTTGTTTAAGTTGATTGATGATGTTTGTTTAATTTTTTTTTTTTGGAGGCTTCTGCATTTTCAGCTGCAAATATGCAGAATAAAAATATCGAATTTTTATTAGGCGCAATTATTTCGATCGGATGTTCGCAATGTGAGCTATTACGTACTGTGTTTTTTTTTTTACGAACAATAGGAGCGTGCAGAAAGAAGCCTCTCCCTGGCAGGGTCAATGAAGCTTCCTGAACAGTTAAAAGCTAAAATTACCGAAATTTGGAGCTATTTTTGAGTTTTCAGAATAACCAGCTTCCACACTTAGTTTGGTTTTAAAAAGGAAGCAGGCATCAAACTAATTACTTTTTTTCCCCTAAAAGTCACTTTTTTGTGTAAGGTCACTAAAAGTCACTTCTCTTGGTAAATTATTGGGTTTTTTATTTTTTTTAAAGTTGAAACTTTTAATTTTGTTCTGTTAGACGTCACCTGTATGGTCCTAATACTTTATCAAACGTTAGCGAATTATGTTACCTTTTTTTTGTTAATTCTTTAAAAATAATTTTATGTAAAGCGGTTGTGGAACTTTTGATGTTAAATGTAGAATGATTAATAATTAAATTTTTGACTTCATATTTTTAGTCTTTTTACTAATTAAATTACAAATAAAATGATTAAAAATAACAACGACTTTAATCATCCACGTCTAATTACGTTAAAAAATTTTGGATGTAAGTCTTTACAGTCACTAAATTCCTTCCGTCAGGTCACTAAAAGTCACTATTTTATCCATTTTTGGTCCTTAAAGTCGCTAATTTTGATGAGTTAAATAAGTTCGATGCCTGGAAGGAGTATACAGTTGGGTGTGTCATTTTAAAAAAATGTTTGAAATGTTGGGGGGCGTGTTGAAAATAGATTTCTTTCAGGTGTAAAACCACTACAAAAATTTTTTTTGAATTTTTTTTTAAACCGGTTAGTGGCCCCCCAAAGCCACTTTAGCTTTTTAAAAATTGGGCAATCAAGGTCTTTAAAACTCAATTTTTTTTATTCACTTTAAAGGTCTACAAAATATTTTGAAAAAATGTTTTCTTATGTTTTCGAGGTCGCAGAACACGAATTTCACTATCCCGAATTTTTCTGGTTAACCCCTGTGACGCCATTAGCGTTTTTATCGAGCTTGTACCTGATTTTTCCGTCTAAAATTCGGCTTAATCTCGATTTTAAAGCCCTGAAATTTTTTTTTATTCTATTGGTATCACTCATACTTATGCAAAAATACCCGTTGAACACGAATTTCACCATCCCGATTTTTTCCTACGAACCCCTGAGTAGGGGTGTAAGTGCAAAATTTGGTTTTTTGGGACGAAAATGGATTTTTTTGCCAAAAAATGACCACAACTTCTCACCAGCTCGATTTAGAGGTCATGTTCAATGAAATTTTTTAGTCAGGACACTCTAATTAATAAAGATCTTTTGTGTTTCAAATCAATTTCCAAAATTTCTTTACGGTCTAAAATTTTACCAATAAATTTTTTAAAGCTCGGAATTTTTATTCCAATTTTACACCTGAAAGAAACCGATTTTTAACAGTTCCCCCAACAGTGAACAACCTCCAACACGTCCTACCTCAGCAAACAAAAGAAAATGAATCGACCTAGGCCTTTTGGAGTATTTTATTTTGGAATAAAAATGAATTCTGTTATCATTTGGCTTGTTGGCTTGTTGGCCTTTTGGCTGAATTCGATTTGAGTTTTCGGAACAATAGAAAGCAACCAACCGATGCCGAAATAGTGAAAAAAAATTCGATGGGGATCCTGGCCGCGTGAAGGCAATAAAATCCATTGATTTTCAGCTCCAGTTTTTTTCAGTCCGCAATTTCCCGATGAAACATATTATAGGGGGTCTCTTCCATAGCCGGTAACGGAATTCTACTGGTGCCGTCCCCTAAAATATTCCTAAATAATTAAAAAATAACGTATGCAAAGTTTGGGGCCTCCGCCTTAACGCGAAGTGTAGAAACGTCTTTTTTGCCATTTAAAATGCATGGGAAATTCTCTTATTCTACTTTTTATTTTTTTCTCGGCAAGGGGTCGTACATAAATTACGTAAGCACATTTAGGGGGGGGGAGGGGGTCCAAATTTTACATCTTACTCATAAGCTAAGCATAGGCGAAATGGGATAAAGCGTGCAAAAAGGGCCTAACCCATGCTTACGTAATTTATGCACGACCCCCAAGTCGAAAAATAGGCTATTGGTCCTAATTATTACGTACATATAAGCCTTTCAATATATGTACAGAAACATGATAAACTATCGTTAAGCACTAATTCTCCATAAATAGGACTGGATCTTGTCCATTTCTCGGATGTAAGTTAGTTTGTTTTAAAATTGATCCAAATATTATTTCCATTGCCCTGCTGGTCATATTAAATCGGAAATTATTGGTGCATTTCTTTTCGTTGTATTTTTTCAAATCATTCTGTTAATAAGAGCCCCGTCAGTAATAATGTCATACCTATGTTTCATTTGCACACCTCTGGGTTTCGATTAATGAAAAATCGTCTACTAATGATCTAATGAATACCTTTAGCAGCGGTTCATCGTTACAATCTCGCTTCTTCTTGGATTTTTAATGAGGTTTTAATGTGGTTAAAAAGTTACACACCCCCACGTCACTGCACGAGATGCACGATCTAATATAACAAATGAATCAACATGATTTTTATAGGTACCGATCAAATGCTGACTCGAATTTTTACATAATAATAAAATAAAAACATGACAGATAACACCGTAGTGATAATGACAGACGGATAATGTCGGATAGACGATCCGGAAACGATACATCTTTTCTTTATATTGCATCACTGCATAACGTAAGAAATAACAATGGGTCAGTAACATATCAACAAAAAAAAATGACCTAATACAGATCATTATCATTATTATCGTCATTATGTTCGATGCATCATCAAATTTTTGTTAATGTAATTTGTAAACTTTAGTCTGGTTTCAGCTATTGTATACTAGGGAAAAGGGTGGTGCGAACTCATCCTTAGAAAATTTGTATTGTCCGTGGCCATCATTGGAATTTAAATGCCATGAAATTTATAAGTACATGTTTTTAATTTTGCTTTTGCGGAATTTGACCATTAAAAATGGTTTTCTTGGTTATATTTATTTTTTTTAAAAATGTAATGTACAGATGATATTTTGACCTTGTATCTTAATTTATGAAATTTTAGCCGGTGCTTCCTCTCTATTTTAGCTGCGTATCAAATCGATTTGAATGAAAACAAAAGGAAAAATAAGTCAATCTTTAAACCGTACCAATCATATTCTCTTCAGTTTTTTTTTTTTTTTTTTTTTTAGATTTCCCATCAAAATTATAAAATTATTCCCGCGTAATTATGACTCGATTTCCCGTTTGAACTCAGGCACCCGGATAGTACCCGAAAAAAATAAAAGTCGATTTGGAGAAGAATAATTATCTAAAGCCATGCAATAGTAGTAGAATGAAATCGATAATGTTTCGTAATAAATGGATGAGGCTAATTACTTCAAATTTTTCAAAACTGACAGATTGTTTTTACACTAATAGCTGTTCAAAATTTCAATATTAAACAGGGTGCACTTAGTCGACCGTTTTTTTTTATACCGGTACCTTCGTTAATATTGAGCAGAAGGAAAAACGAACGGCACTTTTTTAGTGCCATTTTTTATTTACGCAAGTCCGTCTGTCCTCATTTTTTCTTGCTTCGATTGAAGACGCAATTTCAGCCCGATTGATCCCAAATTTGGCATAAGAATAGAGGACATTAAGGAGAACTTTTATATAAAAACTATATATATAAAACGTTTCGTCAAAAGTATTTTAATATAAGGGTGCAAATTCACGATGGAATGTTGGACCAACATGTTGGTACCACAAGTTGGACAAACGGTTTGATAAACGAACAAATCGACTATTGCAGAATTTACTCCTAGGGTGCAAATTCACTGTGGAATGTTGGAACAACATGTACCAACTTGTAACAACTTGTTGGACCAACATTCCTCTCACTAATTTCGGCGTAGGAGTAACTTCTGCAACAGTCTATTCGTTCGTCTGACAAACATGCTGGTACAACAAGTTGGCACAACATGTTTGTTCAACATGTTGATCCAACATCCCATAGTGAATTTGAACCCTTTGTTCCTCCGCATCTAATCTATCCCGCATGATCAATAGTCTGAACACACACCACGTGCACTTAGACATATTTTCACCCCTCGTTTCGTTTAAAACAACCCTGAATGACGCTCTTTTGATGGAGGGGTAGTGTTATCCATGTAGTGTTTTACTTACGGTCATTATTTCCATTTTTTAAATTTTTATTTTTGTCATTATTTTCATTTTTTATTTCTTGTTTTTGTTTATTTCATTTTTTATTCTTTGTTATCGTATTTATTTTATTTTCGATGTTTTGTTATCTTATACACGGCGGAACAATTTTTATGGCGGTGTTTCCTATGTTTACCTTAATAAAATCACACCACAAAAGTTGTTCCACCGTGTATGTTATTTTCAAACTTTTTTGTTGAATTATTTTCAATATCTTGACAAAGATTGATTCTAATAGGCGTATTTTTTCGCTGTTAGCCTCTACTAAATATATATGAATAAATAAATAAATTAACCCTTTGTGTTGATTTCAACTGAACATTTTTTAAATATTTGTCAGACATTTCGAGACATTAAAAAAATTATTTGAAGAACATTTACACCCAAAAAAATGCTGCTTTGGGTCTAAGCAAAAATGCTTTGCTACAAAGCATTTTTGCATAACTTAGGTCTAAGCAGAATAAATGTTTTGTGTCAAAACTCGTGAGTGCTTTGCCACAATGCATAATGTCGACAAGTCGAGCCATGTTGCTTTGCGACAAAGAATATTTGTTTTGTCGCTAAGCAACATCGCTTGTATTGCGAACGAGGTATATTCCTTTTTCTGGGTGTAAACGGACTTGTTTTATTGATCGCAGAATATAAAAAACTGAAAAAGATTTCGTAATTCCACTTTAGCAGAATAATTAAGCAGAAAACTCAAATTTTTAAAATTTTAGCTCTTAAAATCAGTGTTTTAAATTCCGGCATGTAACCGGAAAAATTGGGGTTTGAAAAAATCTTGTTAAAAAATTAACCCTACGATTTTTAGCTTCATATAAAAATTTACATAGAAATTGCAGGCGATCCAAGACAAAAAACAAAATTTTTTAAGCACTTAGACCAACCTGTAGAAAACAACACATCAGAAACTTTTTTTTTTTTTAAAGTCGCACCGACTGTATGTTACGAAGGTCAAGCATCGACTTAAATCCTTTTTCGGTTACTTTCTATGTTGGAAATATTTTTTGGCACGGAAAATGTCCGAAATTTCGGTTTTTAGCATGTAAGTGTATTAAGGAACCTCAAAATATTGTCCCATCGGACTGAGGCCATACATACGTTATTCTGACGCCGAATAAAGTGTTTTGTGCGGTATTAACCCTTTCCTGTCTAGGCCTATTTTTAAGATTGGACTCTCCCGGACTGAATTTATAAGACTGATGTAAATGTTTTTTCTGGATTACAGAGAGGTCCTAAACTCATCCCTAGTAAGTACGGCGCCTTACAGCCCAGTTTTAGGCAATCCGTGCATAGGAGTTAAATGTAACGCCGTAATCTCAACTTATTATTTTTTAGGGATTTCTAACTGTTTTTGAGGTCAGAGATTCCAAATTTTGAGTCTATTTTGACGTAGGAGCCCGAGAAGACGTCTTACAAAAATATTTTTACGAAAAAGTTCAGAAAAAGCTATTTTTTTAATAGCTCTAAACCATTATACTAATAGCCATAAGCTAATAATAGGCGCAATATCCGTTTCATCTATCTGTTTTTTCCCGAGTAATACTCACTATGGGCAGTTATCAAAGACAACTAAATATTTTTTTAAAGAGTTACTTGTCAAAAATAAAGAAATATGACTTATGAATTATTAGGTTCTGCCATTAAAGGGTCTGCCGCCATTTTGTTTTTAAAAATCGGTCAATTCTGACTTCAAATTCGAGAAGAGCACCCTTAAGTACCCCCACGTACGACGTTTCGTCAAAATCTGACCGACTTTTATAATTATTTTCCTTGATTTTGCTGGTGCATCCATATGGATGCACCAGTCGCTATGGAGTATTTTGTTGTGCATCCATATGGATGCATTAGACAGCAAGGGGTTAAAATTTAAAATAAAATAAAAAAATTTTTTCCCTCCACTCTATTGAACATTCGTAACCTCTACTGTAGCTTGATTTTTTTTTTTTTTTTTTTTTTTTTTTTTAACCGCAGATGGGTTGTGGAACAATTTTTTTGCTATTTAAAAGACAATGTTTGCCTCAAGACAAAATTTTATAAATTTGGTAGGCCATCCAGTTTCCATGGCACGTTTAGAACGATGAACGTAACAATCGAAGACGGTGCTGCAATCCTCTTCTAGTTCACAATCTCCCCCGACGGAAACGAATATCCTAGTTAGGTCTATAAGAATTGTTATCATTTTAATTTTCTCATCACACGATAGCGTTAAAAAACATCCGAGTCATTATATGAGGTTACCTGTCAGGAAATGGTATTCATTGTGAAATCTACTTTTGATTAGAAAAAAAAAAAAAAAAAAAAAAAAATAGACTAAAGTTCGGATGCTAGAAGAGCGAGAGAAATATTTTTTTGATGAAAAGTTAATGAAATCGTTGGAAAACGTGGTTTCAGGTTTCGAATTTCATCTTTGTTAACTCTACATTATCACGATAACCTAATAAAAATCGATATTTCTGATCACATGCACCATTAAAACGTGCAAAAAGCCCTTCGAAATCATCTTTTTTTTTCATGACCAATTTCACGATTTTTTTTTCTTTCCTTTGGAGTTTTATTTATTTGTTCGCCGGTAGCGTTTGTTTGTTTAAAAGTAAGAAATAAAAAAAAATAAATAATAAAAAAAAAAAAAAAAAGGTAACAAAAAGAACTGGATGAATCGGCCGTTGCATCAAATGACTTGCGGTTAAATCTGTAAAATTTGTTATTATTAACTCGTTAGGGCAACCGAGATTGAGTAAACCATTTTAATAAATAAAATAAGATTAAATTCAATTTCAATGTTATCAAGATTTTTGACACAATGAAATTTATTCAAGAAATTAATTTTTCTTTTTTGGAAAGGGGGAAGGGGGGAGGCGTTGGAAGGCGTATATTCTAAACACTTTAATGCAATAGTTTTTCCGTTCTTTTCGGTAGTTTTTCTATAAAATTTAGAGTCAAACATCGTCATGAAAGAAGATTCATACTATCAAAAATTTGTAACACCACGGTTAATAATTTTATCTAAAAAAGGTCTGCATTTAATTTTTAACATGAAATTTGAGTTAAATCGACATATTTTCATGTTAATTTAACACAAAAATTAACAAATTCGAAATAGCCCTTTTTTTTATTAGTGAACTATGTTACTTTTTACACAAAATTCTTTACCATGAACGTATAAATCGGTTTTCGACTATTTCTTAGTTTTTGCAAAAAGCATAATTCTCAGGAATTGAATGAGGGTGTCATTAGGAACATTTCAGCCATCCTGTATTCATAAACAACTTTCATTTTTTCAGGGATCACTCAGGGATTTGACCGCCGAGCTACCAGGAAAATCATAATGGTGCGACTTTCTGCCTTCTGGATGCGACACTCCGGCCCTCTTCATTCCGTACGGTAAGTTTGTTTAGCTTTTTTTTTTTTTTTTGGAAGAATTAGTCACTCACTTTAGACACTAGTTTTAGACACCCACTTTAATCAGCAGCTGGAGCCCTTAGGAATCTCCAGCCCTTTCGTATTAGAGTTTCAGCTTGTTGGGGATTTGACCATTTGACTTTTTAAAAATAATAATGATCTAGAATACTGAAATTTCTGGCATTTGTATTAGTGTAATTAATAAAATCCAACAAAGTCGGGACTTCCCTTATCGCGCCAGTTATTAGAGATCCCGCTACCCCTGATTTCAGTTTCCACTGACATTCACGGGAAACTATTTAACGTCCTCGAAATGGTAGAAAATTGATCGAAATCATAATCCATGACCACAGCCTGCTTTCAAATGTGGCCAATAACTAATGAATCAATTCTTTCATAGTTTTAAGATTCGTAGTGTCTTGTATCCCTTTTCTATTTTGGTGTATCCTACATTTGGTCATGTTCTGACAAGCCCAGTTTTCTTTGAATTGCATTTCTCCTGCTCCCTTTATATTCTTGAGTGATCTTTTGTCTTCTACAGTTTACGGCGGGGAGGGGGTGAGAGTGAAGGGTTAAGGTGAAGGGTAAAGGTTATTATACGGATTGTATTTGAGTACGTGAGAGTGCGTTACCGTCGATTTGGGCCCAAAACTTGTACAAAATCGCTCGGCCGCAATAAAACCTGCTAAAAAGCGGAAAGAAGCATTTCCTTGTAATATTGGTAAGCCATAAAACCCTTGTAACCTGGAATCTAAAAACAGGGAGAATCAAATTTTCGATTTGGGTGCTATGCATACGTTTTATAAAAGCACGCAGGCAAAATGGGGTCTATTGGATTCTTCCAATGAGCACTTCTTTGGAAGCATTTGCAAGAGCAAGAACGTTTTTGAAGTATATTCAATAGGGTGTCTCTTCCATAGCCGATGACGGAATTCTAATGGTGCCGACCCCTATAATATTCCCAAATAATTCAAAAATGATTTGTGTAAAGTTTGGGGCCTCCATTAAACGCGAAGTGGTGCCTGTAGCAACGTCATTTTTGCCATTTAAAATGCATGGAAAATTTTCTTGTTTTACTTTTTTTTTTTCTCAATAAATAGCAAGTCGAAAAATCGGCCGAGGCCGATTATTACGTATATATTCCTTTCAATCTTCGTACAGAAAACGCGTCGAACATTTTTTTCATAGATAAGGGGGCGGGGGAGGGGACCTTCAAAATTTATATAAAAATCAAAACAAACGGCTATACCGCCCTTATCTGCAAAAAAATGTTAGACGGGTTTTTTGTATTTAGATTAAAAGGCTTATTCATACGTAATAATTTGGACCAACGACCTATTTTTCGACTTGCTATTTATTGAGAAAAAAAAAAAAAAATAAAAGGTAAAATAAGAAAATTTCCCATGCATTTTAAAGGGCAAAAATGACGTTGCCACAGGCACCACTTCCCGTTCAGGTGGAGGCCCCTAACTTTGCACACGTTATTTTTGAATTATTTGGGAATATTTTAGAGGGTGGCACCATCAATTAGAATTCCGTCATCGGCTATGGAAGAGACACCTTAATTTGCAAGTATGACACCGTTTAGAGGAATTGCTACTTGGAGCAAGTGCATATTCATGCCCTCGTAATAAGCTCCAATTTTTTTTTGTAGCAGATCCCTGTTGGAGAAGATGCAGAGGTTTCGTTACAGGGGGTTATGGTGACTATTCAGCTATTGATGAGGGTATAACAACAATTTAACTTGGGTGGGATCATATGGGGAAAAAAATTTTCCCGGGGGCCCGTGCCCCCCTCCTGTTGTCACACGCCTGACTACCGACGTAACAATAGGTATAACATTCGTAATATTCCCCCTCCCCCAAAAAAAATATTACTACAGAGTTTTACAGAAATTAGCTCTGTAGTATTCTATCTGTAGCTGTTAACTATTGCTAAGACTGCGTTCATTATTTTAGAAATTCTTTTTGCATCCTTTTAACCTGTTGACAGCATTCAGTTTTCCTACCGTCTTTATTGGTACCTTTCACTTTTGTTTGACAAACATTTAATAGGAAAACTTCCTCCGTTGGTGCGACGTTAATCAATGGCGAGTGCCAATGAAACTAGGATGCAAGCACGATATCTTGCATGTCTGCTTTGAAAACCGAAGTTATTAAACACCAGTCAGACTCGGTATAAATATTGTAAATCTGAAAAGACATGACATCGCTCCATATATTGACCGTGTTAAATTGTAAATTAGCACTCCTCTATTTTTATTATGGTAGTCTCATCAATTTAATAAAAACCAGTTGAGCTATTGGCACAAAATGAAATTGTATCGATAGGAGCAACCTTGAAACCAATGATTAGGTATACGGTGTGGCGTCTTTTAATTGGACAACAGCCTCGCACTTGTCACAATTTCTCATTTCACGTACCTAATCCTCTCGACCTCGTAAATTATAAAAATAAAAATTAACAGACATCATCCAAAGAAGAATAACTAAAAAATAATTATTTTATGATGTTTGCTCATTATGGATTGTTACGTACTGATAAATCATCGGATAAATTGATATGCAAAAGCTTAATTGCGCAAAAATCATGTCTTGAGGTCATCAAGGCTTTGAAATAGTATAAATCGAATTGATCATGGGAATGTCATTATATAAAACAAGGCAATAATTTGCCATTTTAGGTTCAAATCCAAGTAAATTAAAATAATTCGAAAGTAGTTTGTTTTTATATGTAGTGAATGGTGTAACAAGAGGATGGAATACAATTCGGAGGATAAATTAACTTTTATTTGCATGCAAAAAAAAAAAAAAAAAAAAAAAGCCCACCTACAAACATATTTTCGGAGGACAATAGGGACATAGGTCACGTTTCCGGGAACAAATTTTTTTTTCGTTTTGCCAAAGATCACATTTTTAACGTTTGCCCTCAGCTCATCAAGGACCCTGAACCCCGTCACCTTTTTGCTACCTTCTTTTTTTTAATGGTTCTTTATTTAAAATAGATTAACCGGAGCTTGAGAGTAAGGAAATCGATTTTATAAGGCCTAATTGTAAATGGTATGTGATGTTAAAAAAAAAAAAAAAAAAGAAAAAGGTGCTTTTAAATATTAATAATCTGAGAACGTCACTCTATCGCAAAATTTAGCCAAGAAGTAAGAGATTGTGGAGTTTTGTATTAATCGTGTGACTCGTGATGGGAGAAGATCCTACAAGCAAGGTCGACGAGTCCATCCCAGCTAGACCCGTTAATCGAGGAATCTACATTCACTTTTCGATGGTAAGGTCGTTTCACATAGATAAAAACCCGAAACAACGTCCAATACCGATTTTTTTATGCTTCAATAACTTGGCGAGTAAAGAGCTTATCTATGGTAATGGATTTTCACCGACTCCCAAGGTTTCCCCCTTTTGCAAAATTTGACGAAAAAAAAAAAAAAAAATTTAAAAAACGAGGGTCTTGTTGAATAACTTTTCTTATCCTTAAAAATAAATGATTGCGTCGTCCCATCATCTCGTTGGAACAAAAGAAAGCCTAGGAGGTAATCGGTCGATTCGTTTGCTTTTCAATTCTCATAATGCCTCCTTTCTGCCTTTAACGTATAAAAAAAAAAAACCGAAAGACGGCGGTTTAATCACTCGGGAATTACAAACGGATGACTTAATATGGTCCGTTTTTATTATTTTCCGCTTTTGTCCGTAGCTAATAAAAATTACTTTTACTTGCAAATGTTGACATTTCTCAATTTCGCAATTGGTCAAGAGAGTATATTCTAAATCGACCCTGTCCTTTAACTTTTATTTTTTTTCAAAAAAAAAATCTAAAATCTGACATCCGTTCAGGTTCGGAAATATGATCGATCGTGCATCAGAGCTAATAGGATTTGTCCTTGACATAAGCACAAAACCAAAGGTCATTTTCTCATTCTATTCAAATGAATGACCCGTAAGATGCACATTATTTTACGATAAAAAAAAAAAAAATCTAAGGAACTATGATTATCCGTTGGCAAATCATAATATTCGATTGATATCTCAAGAAACAAAAGGCGGGACCGAATGAGATTTTTTTTTTATTTCTCTTTCTAAAATAAATTCTTTATTAGTGAGAGATTTTAGATTCGAAGGTATCGACGCCGTGAAAAAAATATAAGAAGGTTAACGATGCAGTGAAAACACCATGGGATCGATTATAAAACCTTTGTGTAAGAAAAACATATGGTAGAAAGTTAACAGATATATAGGCAGCAATCCCATATATTGATATAATAATAATAGTATTTATGCCTTTTAATGAATAGTCGTGGAATGGAATTTATGAATTATAATAGCTAATCGTTCTATTTACAACGTTAGTATGAAGATGTCAAGAATGGTTCTCTTCCGTTTTCGTAACAAAAATATTCAGATCGGGGCTTTTATAGTGGAGGCATGCAACTATCCATAATTTATTATCTTTATTAGAGCCCTTGATAAAATATCGTGCCGATCATTATTATTATTATTAGGGAATCCGAAATATCATGGATGTTAATAAGCCTTTTATTTTTAACCTGAGTTGTCAAAATTTTAAGGTAAAAACAATTTTGGTTGGGATCGAATTTCAACGAATATATTATTTTAATTTAGCTGAAAATTATTGGAAAGCGTTTCATTGGTTTTTAAGTTTACGATGCTGTTTATAAATCTATCGATAACTTTCGATGACTAAATGATTAATGTGTTTGCAATCAAGGTTTTTTTTTTTTTTGCCTTTTCATTGCTCTATAAAAATAAAAATAAATTTATTTTAAAAAAATGGGAACATAGCCATTTGGATGAGGCTATTATTATGAAGATGGCACCTGAACCGTTCGTAGATCTATCTGGAATAGATGAGAGCACATAAAACATTGCAACAAGAATTAAGTAGTCCAAAATATCTCAGCATTTAAAGGATGCTGTCATTCAGGTTGTTCTTTTGAGTCCTGTAAGGATGGACCGCAACACAATAAATTTTTGTATTGTCTTAATTCCGTGCGTCGGAGGTGAAAAAACGTATCTCCATCGTAAATATGATTGGAGGTAGTCTGTTTCGAGTGTTTATGAAAATCCCGTGATTATGCGACTGCAAGTTTACACGCTCATGTTGCCGTAAACTTATGGTCACTTGACACTTCCACGAAACGTCGAAATATCGAAACACACTAACTCCAATCATATTTTCGATGGAGATACCTTAGTTCACCTCCGACGCACGGAATTATTGAGTTGAAAGCAGACGAATTTTAACGTAAAACAGTACACAAATGTAAACAAAATTAAGCTTGAAAAAGAAAAACACCACCTTTCAAGGGTTGACATAAAAGAACAAGCTTTTTCTTGAAATTTTAAGAAAAAAAAATTGCTTAGGTCCCTAATATTTAAATTGGAGAAGATTTACTTGATTAAAATGCAGGAACATCTCTCCTTTTCTCAAACACTTAAAATAAGGAGACCGCTATATTGGTGATATAAAATTTATATAGAATCACCTAAGCTTTTTAGTTAAAAAATCAAAAACTTTCTGTTAGTTTACAAAGAACCCCGAGCAAAATAATAGGAATTTGGCTATCGGATAAAATTCCATTTGCTTTTCGTTTTTAAACGTAAACTTTATTCGACAGCCAAATTCCTATTATTTTGTGCGGGTTTCTTTCATTATTTTGCAAAAAGCACAAGACAAGTCAACATTTTGTGTTGGTTTAGAACCTCAAGAAAAAAAATACGATCATACTAAAAACTTTGTTGTTTGTTGTATTGTTTTGCCTTGTGTCCATCCCTAAAATCAGTTGATCACGATACAAATATCCTAAAGGCATATCCTACGAGAAATATCCTCAGGAATATCCTTAGGGGCCATTCAAATATTACACGCCAGCATAAAATCGACGAATTTTGACCTCTTCCCTCCATTTGTCAGCAAAAGTCAGCACCACATCTCAAAAATTACTTCAGATTTAAAATACCCCCCCTCTCCCCAGCATGAAACTAAATATGAAGAGGTTCATGAAATTTTTTTTACAATTAACTTCAATTAACAGTTTTTTCAATTCTTGATCACTTTAATCTATCTATTTTTTTAGTTACTCCTTTTTTGCTGAAACTTGTTCATATGAAAATACTTACGGCGGGAAAATAGGGGCCTTTGAAGAATTTCTTACGTATATTTTGCCATGTTTGTAACCTTTTTCTCAGGTTAAATATATTGTAAGATTTTTCTAGACCCCCTACTTCTGTATTACGTAAGATTTTGGTTGACCTACCCTTTAAATTTTTAAACTTTGCCTTAAGTACTTTATTTACAAAAAAAAAAAAGATATAGAATTTTAAGATTTTTCTCCTTTTTGACTTTTTTAAAACCGGCTAGCTGAATGTTTTTTCTTAGTTAGAGGATTCTTCAGCGATACTGATACGAAAATAAATTCTTACGTAATATTCAAAAGGACTCCCTCCATCCTTTGGGGCTTACGTAAGAGAACGCTTACTACATAGATTAGAAAATTTTCCAAGTGGAACCCAAGGGCCAAGAGTCGCAAGGGGAGATGAGCTCGTCTTGGTTTACTTGCTATTGGCTCGTTTTTAAGCTCTCGGGCTGGCTATACACGGGTCGATAATATGTAACATGTAATAAAAAATGAATTCTTCTATTTATTTAGAGCTTTTCGTAATGACGATTCCGAATGTGTAAGTAGGAAGACTTTACGAACCGCTGACTTGATCAAAGCTATCATTAAAAAGAGGAGTTAATCTAAGCGATAGCGCCTGAATCGCTTCTCCAAATGTAAAATTAAGATAACATGACGGAGACGTAAATGGTCAGAGATCACTTCTTTACGGCTGTCAAAAATGTCTTCCCGTATGCAATGCACGTTAACCTCGAAATTAGTTATGGTTACCCGGTTGGTCTCTTAGAACAAGCATTTGGTAATATTAGACTGTATAAGCTTCCAGACGAGACGATTCATTACGGAAAAAAATTCTGTTCTGTAACCCTCCGAAAGACCCATCGGTTAAATGTTGGAGAATGTTGTCACATCAGACGAACAGACAGCCGTTGAAAGCCTACCTAAACGAAGCGGAGTCACTCCTGTCCCGAGGACGTCCTCACGACGTCATGAGGATATTTCTTGAACGTCCATGAGATTTACCTATGTCCGCACTGATCCAGAAAGCATCCTTTGAGCGTCCTATGAATTCCGATATTCTGTGGATATATAATGGACAATCCACAGGATGTCCAATAGATTGAAAATGCTATCTACGGAGACCTTATAAGACTTTTCATTTTTTTGCAAAAGAGACAGGACAGGTTCTGTCATGTTTTATTATAATTTTGGTGAAATCTTTTCGCTGGTCAGTGACCTAAAAAAAGTTTATATTATTCCCTTAATTTTTTCGAAGGGTTAATCACTCCCAAAAAAGTGGACATCGTAATGCAAACAACGCGGTGGTAATGCAAGCAATGTAAATGCAATGTTAATGCAAAGTAATGCACGAAATGCAGAGAAACTGAGCGTAATAAAGTGTTGTTATTGCTGATACAAAAATTAGAGTATGTAATGCAGTGGTAGTGCAAGTGCATTGAATGCATACAACGGAAAGATAATGCAGTGTAACGCAAAATAAAGTGTACTCCGAAATGCATGAGTGGAAATAACCCCTCGCTTGATTTAATCCGCCTAACTTTATCAAAAGAGATGCTATCGGGCCCAATCCGGCATCTGAAGTTACGCATTACAAAAATAAAAATAAAAAATCAATAAAACGAAATTTTAAGATCAATTATCAGTGAACCACACACTTTTAAAGTGTTAAAAAAAACCGCCACAATTTACTTTATGTAAGAAAACATCCTTATTTGATAAAGCAACGCACTGTGATGTAATGAAAGGGTACCAGGTACTCATCGTCCAGTAGCGATTAGATATAATGACTGTCTATAACGCACTCGACATACCACTTTTGCCTTTAGCTACATCCTTATAACTTGTTCCATCTACATTTCTCATCTTGATGTAAGACGACTGGAACTATTTTTCTTATTATTTCAGGGTCTTTCGGTAGGAGAGAAGAAAAAAAAATAATGTTTAACTTTAATTTTATTACGTAAGCTATCAAACACACACACAGCCTCCTGCAATCAGATGAAACTTGATAGCGATAGACATCGAAAAACACACCCTCCTAATTAAGTCTTTAAAAGTGCAACGCATGTACGCATCTTTCGCTGAGGTCTACTCACGCACATAACGCGGGTATTCGACCGGAAACAAATTATTCCTTTTGGCTCTAAAATTTTTTTGTTTTTTTTATTTTTATTTATTTATTTATTTATTTATTTTTTTTTTGTATGGAAGAATGTCAGACTCATCCCACTTTCACTCACGATCATTTGACAGACGGACGGACATGTCATTACACAATTTATTTTTTCTTTTAAGATTTGACTTTATTATCATCTCAAGTTAAAGAAAAAGAAATAAAAAAAATAAGAGAGGAATTCAGCTCTTGAAGGTCCTCGCGAAATATTAAAGCAATGATCTACACCGCTAATAATGACGATGGGAATTATCTTTTTTCGATTGGCTGAGGTTATGTATATCACACCCCTTCTTTTGCGATATTTTATTCACCTGAATGTACTTTGGTGCGTGTAAATAAGTATTGCTTACTTATTAATATAGTTCGTGAATTCGAACAATGCCGCATTATATTAATGCGACCGTTACGACATGAGCCCGAAAAAAAAAAATATTACCAAATTTATTCGTTTTTATCAGAAACTATGCACCAGCTTAGGGATGTCTTGATAGTTATCAATAAAAATGATAACTGTTGCGTTTTAGGGACCGGTAATTTAAGCCTAATTTGGTCAGAACTTATTTTCGGTCTCCCTTAAAAAAATTGATTATAATTTTTTTAAAACGACCATAAAATCGAATAAATAATAAAATTACATCATTTTACGTTTAGTAGCTTGCATACCTAAATCGTGAAATCACTGGAAAAGATTGCGGAGAATAAAAACCCTGAATATATGATTTAAGTGTTATCAATAAGGAATTCTCTCACAGAATCTAGTTTCCAAAAACTTTATAACGGATATTTTCTTTTTATTTATAAATCATAGGTTAAACATAAAATAAAATAAAAGCTAAAAGAATGCCCTGGTCTTGCTTCAACGCCAAGGACGTTCATACAAGGTAAAACGATTTATAACGATAAATTGATTGATGACATACATGGGCAAACAAAAAATGCAATTAGGCAAATTTTTTTTTTTCTCCCTAAAAAAAAACAAGTGTTGCAATTTCGAATTCGGAAATGGCGCATTATTAAGGTCCTTGACATCATCACCGTCATCAGCGGGATTTAGTCTAAATTTCCAAAGATCTGTAAATTTATCGTGAGATTCGTGCCGAACGTTTTCAAAATTAGATTATTTGGAAGTTCCAGAAACGATTAAAAAGTTTTTTTTTTTCTTAATAGTCTCAAATGGAATCGATCCTGCCTGCACAGGCAGGATCACACACATTACATACCCATGATTGTATCGTTTGAGATCAATCGGAATTATTCTTATCTTATGTAATTTATTCGAAATCAAATCGTTCCCACGTTCTTTCGACACCGAATATTTGCCAATTTTACTTTTTAAACGGTGATCCTCATATACGACGGTATTAACGTTAATCTGTGTTTCCCTCCCGGGCAGGATCATGAGAATGGTAATTCCTCAGGCGATTAGTCATTGTGTTTGCTCTTGGTCAATATTCTTTCGAGTAGTTGGCGCATCTTCTGAATAATTAAACGAGGTCTTCAGACTGAGAGATATCATTTGATCAATTTGTTTTTGTTGCGGGATTTGCGGTCATCTTTCACTATCTCAAGTAGCAAAAGTACATATTTGACCGAATTAGGCCGCTTTACAAAAAAAAAAAAAAATTTTTTTTAAAGTGATTTATTAAATGATTGCCCATTGGAAAGGTGTCTCGTGCTTTATATTATTTCGAAAGATGGATAAAACGTTGAACTGTTTCGCGTTTTTGAAGTACATATATTATACTTTTGCATCTTTTCATCACTGAAATCGTTTTGTGGGAACGTGAATTTGCAACTGTTTGGATACTCAGGATTGTACCGGTAATCGTTTCTACAAAGATTTGCCCATAAAAAGCGAATGCAAATTACCGAATAGTTGGAAATATTTTTTTTTTTTTAAAGTTTCGAAGTCACCTGATCAGTTGCGAACCATCGCTTGGTTCTGTGTAATCACCAAACACCGGAGGAGGATTCTCGGTGGAGATAAAAAGAAGAATAACGAGAGCGAGGTCAGTTACTGCAAAACCATATCCAGATCATCTCTCCAATACCACCAAGTTACACCTATAATATATGCGCTCATTTTTCTCATAGCCACATTATGCCGGGCAGAGAGTTGGTTAAAAGGTCGGACGGGGAACGACATCAATCATATTTTAACAGATGGAAACTAACTTTGTGGGTTTTAGAAATTTTTATTCGCGAGTATGAATAGCACGGACAGCTCATCGCACAAATCAATTCGTTATGGATAAATTTCGTATCGAAACTAAGATGGTATGAATTTTTTTGTGCACGTAAATATATCACCAGAAGTCGCTGCCTTCAGGGGAAATGCGATGATGCAACGAAGGAATTCTATAATCAGATTTGAAAGAAGAGGTAAATCTCTAGATCGATGACGCACATATTTTTTGGAAGTCTGCTGCTGGGGTAGATCCAAAGTAACTCTCAGGAATTGAGCCCGACCGACCTCACGACTCAGACATGGAAGTCGGTTAAGTTGTTGGAGGGTGGTAGAGATACCGAAATTCCCGACTTTTTTTATTCACGGGAGTCAGGAATTCCCGGTATAATAATTTCCCGGGAAAAGCTGAAAACTATTAATACCGGAAATCGGGAATGTGAATTTCGGCCGGGATATCGAGAATTCCCGGGTTGGGAAATTCTGGAAATAATCTGTTAAAGGGAAGCAGCTCTATATTATTCCTGACTGAAGACTGGCTGATAGGAAGAATCTGGTCGTCTGAAGTCCAGATTCTTCCTATCAGCCAGTCTTCAATCAGATTGTACCAAAATCGGTGGTGCAATTGCATTGGGTGGGATGCTGAGGGTTCTAGGCAAGTTCCTGTTACTTTCTTTCCCATTTTATTCCCCCTGGTCAGAATACCCTTTTTCAGACAGGATTATAGAGATGGCAGTACCGTATCTTTTTTTAATTGTCCCCAGGATGTGATGAAAGTGTTCGATTTTGACTTCTATTTCATCCAATTATGTTTCCGTTCCATGTTGAAGTGTTATTATCTCTGTCAAAGCCTCGTAGCCGGGGGGAGGGGGGGGGGGGAAAGGGTGGCTCAGATCCCCTTTCGAAAAGCTTGAGCCCCCCTGTAAATTTGACTTCGCCCATGTATTTTTCCTATCTTCCATGTTATAAGGGGCCATTTGGAGCCCCCCTTTGATGTTTTGTGCCCCCCTTTGCTTCTCTGGCTGGCTACGGGCCTGCTGTCAACAATTTTTACCGACCTTAAAATATCACGGTTAACATAGTCTTTTTGGTAAATTTCTACCCTACAAATCGACAACTATTTAAATGAATTTAACTAAGGTCAATTGACATCAGTTTTTACAAATTTCTTATGGTGTTGCCTGAAAAATAGAGATCAATTTTTTTTTTCATGGTTTTCTTGTAAATTTTGTCAAATTTTGAACTTATAACTCCGAACTGAAGACTCCAAACGAACCAGGAATATGGTATCTTCTTCTTACTATGCCGTACCTGTGTCCAGGCGTAGGCGACCATCAATGAGATTTTTATATTCATCTTTAACGGGGGCAATTTTGAAGAGCTCCTCGACACTTAAACCGGTCCAAGCTCTTAAATTACGCAGCCACGATAGGTTCTTCCGACCTATTCTCCTTTTTTCTTCGATATGTCCCTGAATGATTGTCTTCAGAAGTTCATATTTAGGTCCTTTAAGAAAATGACCAAAAGTATTCCAACTTCCGTCGTTTTACGATTTGCAAAATTTCTCTCTCCATATGCAATCTTCGCAAAACTTCGTCGTCGGTTACCCGGTCGATCCATGAGATTCGAAGAATTTTACGGTAGCACCACATCTCAAAAGCTTTAAGTCGATTCATCATGGAAACTTTGAGAGTCCAGGTCTCGCATCCATAAAAAAGAGTTGACCAAACGTAACACCGGAGAACCTTAAGACGTACGGATAGCTTTAAAGAATACGAAATTGCAGTCTCCAAAGGAAGCGTGAAAAGCATGGGTAGCAACGACAGTCCGTCAATCTTCATTACGAAGAATAAGGCAATTGACTTACACTCCTTCTGGCATATCTTCACGGGTTGTCAGCGGTTAAGAACGGACAATAAAGATTTATTTACTCATTTTTCTCGCACACGGATTTGGGTTGGAAGATTATGCAAAAATGAAGTCCACCTACACTGCTTAAAATTTTGAACTTTTTTTTTCTTTAAATTTTATAAATTTTAGGCGCGGCGTCTGTTACGGATGACCTCATTGCATTGGAAAGGATTTTGAGATACGTCACTGCCTCCGAGATATAAGGAAGATGAACTCGGTTTTGTTGCTCACTACGACCTCTGTTTTGTAATCAGTAGAATCTCTCCTGGTAAAAAATATTATTTAATATCGTGACCTTTTACTCTGTAATTGTAATTAAATTGAATTCTTTTTAAAAACTTAACCCCCCTAGACTGGTGGGGTCAGTTAACGGGTAATTAAACGTCCGTCAGCAAACAATCGTAATTTATTCCGTTTGGAACCGCGCGGCGCTCCAACTTACATAACACAATGGTCCAAAAAAAAAAAGACCGTGACTTTTTTTTTTTCTCGTTCATTCATATCTTAATCTATTGATTTGATGGTAATGGATTGGAATATGGCTTTATATAGCGTAATCTCTTTCCGGTGGCAACACCGCTTGAAAAAGAAAAAAATTCGGGTTCCGCTAATGCTGGTAACAAAACAATGATCGTAACACATATAACACACAATGCACTGCATGCTAAATGATATTATGTAATAATTTACATATTATGTGATGGAAGAATGAAGATGATCCGGAGGTAATGACAACTGTGGAAAGGAATTTCATGCTATTGAGCAAACAATGCCCAAACTCTTTTTATTGGAAAGGCCGAATTTTTTTATTTTTATTTTCTCTAAGGAGCGGTTTATCATCCTCATCTTTTTTTTAAAATTTTAATCCATAAAAATGATTTACATTAAAGGTTAAGACCACTTGCATTCAAAATTTCAAGTGTCAAAGTTAACTTTATAACTTTTAACCCGAAGGTAAAAATACAAAATAAAGATAAAAAAAAAATAATACCAAGAGATTTTTGATGCATTTAAATCATTTCCACCCAAATCGTGGTTTTAGTACTAACACTTTAAAACGATGTTCGGGACCACTTTCTCCGCCATGCTTCCTTTTCATCTTGCCGGTGTATATAATATTGCAAATAACTTCTATGTTTTTTTTTCTCTGAATTTAATTTAATTTAATCAAATCAAGGCGTTATCTCAGGTTTTAGAAAAGAATAAAAAAAAAAAGTAACAATGGGATAACAATCCAATTAAACAAGAACCTGTAAGCGTTTCTTTATTGGCGTTATGTTATAATTGGCGAGATAAATATCTCGAACTCTCTCAAGAACTGTCGGCGGTTCTCTGTAACTGTTAAGGTATTAGCACGTCTACAATAATTGTTCTGGTAATAGGAATCATCATAGCAGTGGCTTCGATAGACTCTTTATGGGGAGGCCGTCGTTCCATTAAAGTCGAATTTTGGCAACATTCAATTTTCAGCTTAAAAATCCACTGAAGCTCATTTCAGGCAACGTTTTTCCAGAAATAAGCAAAACGCCTGATTTTTTTGACTGCATCTCAGTGCTTACCCTTTCCAAAATTGAGAGTTTGCGGAGTTCGATAATGAATGACTATTAAAATCCTGCGCAAATGCGGAAAAATAACGAAAAAACCAAAAAAAAAATCATACACGGAAAAAAAATTACTGTAATTTTTACATTTTTATATGTAACTATGGAACTACATATAACTATGTGTAATTTTTACATATAATATGTGTAATTTTTACATATAATAAATGTGAAAATTACACATAGTTATTAGTAGTTCCATAGTTACATATAAAAATGTAAAAATTACAGTACTTTTTTTTCCGTGTACTGGGATATGGGGGCATGTTCCTTGGTAGGATTACGTCTTTGGGGTACTGTCCTAATATTGCTAAATTTAGGCAATGAAACGATTTAAAAATTTTAAGGCATTTTTTTCCTTGTTTTTAATCAAAAAATTCGAATTTTTTGATAAAAATATGATTTTTTTTCCTGGCACGAAAAAAACTTAAAATTTTGAATAAAAAAAATTAAAAGTTGAAAAAAATTAGTCAAAATTTTAACTAAAATCTTCAAAGTTAAAATTTAATATTAAAACATTGCTTTAGCTCATATTCTTGCTAAAGGAAAAAGGACAAATTTAAATAATGTAACCAACATTTTATTTAAAATTTAAATTTCTAAGTTCTTGTTTTTGTTTTTGTTCATGTAGTCTAATTTTAATATTTAAAAAAATATATATATTTCAGAAGAAACGGAAAAAAGTTAAAATAAAATTTCAAGAAATTTTTAAGTTATAAATTTTTAACTTTCTTGTAAAAGTTAAATATCTTGAAAATTTACGAGAAATTTTCCAAGCCCATGTTTTCGTTTATGACGTCTAATTTTAAAATAAAATTTAACTTTAAATCTCGTGTAAAATTTTTAGACAATTTTCTGTAAATTTTACTTAAAATAAAGCAGCGAAAATTAAAAAAAAGGTAAATAAAATACAATAAATTTTCGAAGAACTTGCTTTCGTTCATTAAAAAAGGTAAAAAGTGAAAAAAAAATAGTCAAAATATTATTAAAAATTTCCGCAGTTAAAATTTTAATTTTTAATTTTTCCAACAAACCAAAAACTGCTTTTAAGGCAGGGGGGTGTAATTCTCTCAGTTGGGGTTTTAATATTAAAATGATTTTAAAAGTTTTAATATTAAAATGATTACATATTAATTTTTGGTGCGAATAGTGCGACATCCGGACAGACAGATTTCCCCAGGACCGAGCCCCATCACGCAGTCCTACGTCAAAAAACGAATTTTCTGGTAATAATATTACAGGTTCCATGTAATATCATCACAGGGTTGGATAGTATCACGTGGTTTGTATGATAGTATTACAAGACCGGTCAACGAATCAGCTTTTTTCATAAACCCTTTTCTCCTCTTTTTCCCCAATTTTTTAATGTAGCGACGCCACTGCATCCAAGCTCTGTTAACATTTTATAAGGTTCCTTTTTAAAAAAGTTAAAATATTTCATTAAATCTAGTATGGAGGTGAAATAAAAAATAAAAAACCGAAATAAAACCAACGCTTTTTAACGATTTTGATCGATGACAAAATTATGAAGATGCTTATCTGGTGACTAAGAAAGTTTCACGTTTGGAGTATGAGACATTGTATTTTAAACTGGCTTTCGACGATGTCGTAATCGTGACATTATAAAAAAGTTTCAATATCATTTTTAGTATTTAAATAACAAGATTAAATAAATAACTTCATACAGGAAAATAAAAAACTTATTTCCTATGACAATTTTTTTTTATATACTGAAGGATTACGGAATATGTAATGTACCCATTTTTTTCTTCATTCAACGGAATCCTTGCTGCTTTGACCAAAAATACATTCATGACGGGGTACAAAAGAAAATATCTACAAATTTCGAGTCTTAAGACAGTTTTGACGTTATGACGCGCCCTTGAAATTCTATAAAATAAAATAAAAATGAAGGAAATGGCTACAAAAAAAATTAAATGCTGTTACAATTTTTTATGAAACGTGAAAAATTTCTGATAATTTTTTATTTAAAAAAAGTGTAAAAAGGAAGTGTGATTGGAATTATAGGAAGTTAATGTCAAATTATTGTATGCGAATTTTTTGTGTTATCGATTCGACTCCTATAAAAAAAAGAACTATCGACACTCAAATCTACGAGGGCAAATTATATTAAGCGTATAAGGTCTTAAATTAAAGAGCTTAAAGCAAACATTTATGGGGAATTTTAAAGTTAAAAATACGTATATACGAAATTTTCACGGGGCGTATAAAAATTGTTTTAACGGTTGTCGTATAAAATGTCTAAAATATTCACTAAACGTCCATTTGGTTAGCGACTTTATCAGCAATCGGAGGTTGGAAGTGTATTTTTTTTGTTGTTGTTTTTGATGTTCGTTGTAATAAAAAAATCGGAAAATGAATTTAAAATTATTCATATTAATTGCAACGGTCTTTGTTCTGGGCAAAGCTGCTGGTGAGTAGTGTTTTTTCCTTTATTCTTTGTTTAGTGGTTCAGTAAAAAAAAAAAAAAAAAAAAAAAACATGTAAATCTTTTCAATTGTTATAGATTCACAAGAAGCAAGTCCAAAGAATGGCGAATATTTACAGCCAGTTTCTGGATATCCACAGTCTCAGTACAGGCCCTCATCACCTTATTCAAAGAATGGTGGATATTTATCGTATGTACCGCCAGTCAGATATCAACAGCCTCAATACAGTTCCTCATCTCCTTACTCGAAAAATGGTGGATACTTATCGCCAGTCTCTGGATATCCACAATACCCAACTTCTTACTCAAATCAATATTTTGGTTTCGCCCCAAATCGGTATTCGTACCCTAATCCGTCAGCTCCGCAGTATCCTTATCCATCAACTTCTCAATATCCCTATCAGTCATATGAGCAACATCCTTATCCGTCATATGCGCAACATCCGTATCCGTCAGGTTCGCAATATCCCTATAGACCAGGTTCGCAATATCCTTATTCACCAAATTCGCAATATCCTCATTCACCAACTTCGCAGTATCCTCATTCACCAACTTCGCAATATCCTTATCCTCAAGCTCCGCAATATCCTTATTCATCAGGTTCGCAATATCCCTATCAGCAGCAATACCCATCCTCAGTAGTCACCCACCCTTATCCGGCAGGTTATTCTTATCCAAGCTATAGCTTCCCTAACCAGCTCCGACCGCAAAATGGGAATGCGTTGCCAGTGCGACCGCAGAGTGGAAACGGCGGCAAATATTCTCCGCCATCATATCCAAGCAATATCCTGCCAGTATCCGGTCAGGATGGCCAATACGACGAGTCACCGTATTACAGCGATGGAAATGTATTGCCACTTTCCAATCGGAATTCAAAGAGAGCTAACAAGAATTGAGATCCGATGCTACCCGATTACTTAATGTGACGAACTCTATGATTTCAATTGCTGTGAATGTCTACTGCAGCGGCTAGCAGAAAATGGATTGGAGATTTGAAGAAATCCACAAAGAACTACGTAGAGCCTTCTAAACTATTTTATTTGCTTTCATAATTATTTTTTCATTATAAAAATGTATTGCTGATTGTAATAGTTGTTATCTTACTCCTGAAAAAAATTAGAATAGAGAGAGTTAAAAAAAAAAAAAAAATTATAAGAGGAAATCCACGACCGACGTAAGGGGGAAAAATTCTAAATCTAGTACTTAAAAAACAGAAGTAAATCCTTTAAAAAATCGTAGGTATTAAAAAATTGTATGAAATGTGTTGCATTATTTTTTTTTTCTAAAAAACTAAAAATCCGGAAAATCAACTTGTCTTTTGGCCATTTGTCTACGTCATTAAGAGGAGGAAGGGAAGAGCTGTTTTTTCTAATACTAGATTTACGATAAAAAAGTTCAACTTTTAGGTATCTAACAAACTCCTCTGGGATATCCTGGAATTTTTAGTGCAAGTTTCAACTTGTCTGAAATGTATGGGCGGCGGGAAAATAATTTTAAAAAAAATTGCGGTCGACAAACTTTGATTTTGTTTTTTTGGTTTTTGTTTGCTTGGAGCAAGTTGAAACTTGTACCAAAAATACAAGAAAAAGTCGAAGGAGTTCGTTAGATACCCAAAATTAAATTTTTTTCTTCGTAAATCGACTAATTCATTAGGCGTTCCAGCAACGCTAAATATTGTTGATACAAAGTCTCAGTGGTGAGCATTAAGTTGTCAGATAAATTCACGTCTTCAAATTCGGATGTTGACGCAAAATCTTCTTTTGAATTTATCTTCTTTTTTGAATCTACTTCCACTTTAGATGTTGATGCCGTCCATCAACGATCCAGAATTTAACGTTTTTTCTGTATCTTCTTCCATTTTATAACAGCTTTTCCAGAATTTAACGTTTTTTCTGTATCTTCTTCCATTTTAGATGTAGATGCAATAGCAGCTAGTGTTAGACAAAACAGCCATTCCTTCCAGTATTGCGTGAAGCCTTCTTTTAAAAATAGCGAAATGATCTTAAAATATCAGAAACGAAGTATAAATTCCTGTTCGAAACTTCTACAAGTTTAACGGTTTTGAGCTGAAATAAGCAACCTGAGAAGCGCCATCCTTTTGTGTTTTTTACGGCGTTCGAATTAAACGGAAGCTTCAGTGAATACTGAAATGAATGGCTGTTTTTTCTAATACTCGATTTACGGTGAAAAAAAATTATAATTTTGAGTATCTGAACTCCTTTTGGTGTTTCCTGGAAGTTTTGGTGCAAGTTTAAACTTGTCTGAAATTTGTCATTTGTATGTCGCGCACACAAATGAGAAATTTCAGACAAGTTTAAACTTGCACCAAAAATTCCAGGTAACACCAAAAGGACATTAATCTCAAAGAAAATTGCGGTGGAAAAACATTGACTTCACTTTTCGGATTCGCATTTACTTAGAACAAGTTGAAACTTGCATCGAAAATAAAGGAGTTCGTTATACAGTATACCTAAAACTTGATTTTTTTTTCTCGTAAATGAAATATTAATATTATACAAAACATCCATTTCTTCCAGCATTAACTGAATCTTTCCCTTGACACTAACGCTATCTGCTGAAAATCTTTGAAATAGCTTTTCCCGCTTCCCGCGTATATTGATCGATCGCAAAATCTCTCATCTTTGTTCCTTTTTCCTCATTTTCATTTTTTTTTTTTTTGAAATGTTAACTATGAAACGGAATCCGGTTCATAAATTTTATCACTCGGTTTGCTTTTGCATCGTTCAAACGAGTTAAGCAAGCTTCTATTTAAAAAAAAAAAAAATCCACTGTAGAAAGAAAATTCTCGGAGGCTTTCCCGAAGTCGGTTGGAAAATCAAGAAGGCATCACTCCTTAATTAAGGATGCTCAAATATGGCCGACAAAAGCATTTATTTACAATTTCTTTGTGGGACGGTGGTAATTTAATTAGCCGGTAATATGCGCATAATGCTCAAGATAAGTTAAATCGGCTTCTTAAGGATGATTAACGGCTTTTATCAACGATGATAGGTCCACGCAAACGATCTTTTTCACGGTTGTTTGGGATTTTAATATTGTTATTAGGTGAGTGGAATTACAGTATCTTTTTTTTTTCGCCATGCACTGTAACTCATCGTCTGTATTTATAAGGTTTTTATTACGATTCCAGCAATAATTTTAAGATCGGAGGCATCCAGAGTGTTGGAACTAACCGACAGATTCATTGAAATTCGCAAAGATGTGCAATGGTTCGTAATGGTAAGTCGACATGGCTCCCAAACCATGTTAGGAGGGTTTCCAACTTCATTTTGAAATTAATTCGTGGATATTATTCAGTTTTACGCACCTTGGTGTGCGCACTGTAAGAGATTAGAACCGATATGGGCACATGTAGCTCAAGCACTTCATAGCACTAACATAAGGGTTGGGAGGTTAGATTGTACTCGATTCACAGCAGTAGCCACAGAATTTAAAGTTACTGGCTTTCCAACTATAGTGTTGTAAGTCGAAATTAAAATTAATTAATTTTCCTTGTTTATGAGAATAACCGATTTTAAAAAAAAAACGTTTTGGTGTTTACAGCGTCAAAGGAGATGAAGAGTACATATTTAACGGGGACCGCACAAAGGAGGATATGGTTAACTTTGCGTTACGACTTTCTGGGCCTCCCGTACAACGTATAACACGGTCCGAAAGTGTAACTCATCTGATGACAATAAAGGATTTATTTTTTGTATATGTGGGAGAGAGCCAAGGACATGAATGGGTAACTTTTTTCGATAAAAAAATTGTAGATCTGAAAATTTAGAATTTTTTTTTTCTTTCTTTTTAGGAAGTGTTTTATGAGGTTGCTGGAAAATTTCAGCTGCACAGTTTTTTTTACTGCATAGCACATCATTTAATTCAAGAGCATATCACAGTTAAAAAAAATCCTGCGATTTTCGTATACAAAGAAAGTACACATTACTTTTTTGAAGGTATAAAAATGCCCTCAATCCAAGATGTAGGCCTAATTCACTCTTGTATTTACGGTGCACACTAGAGTGTCTCTTATTTTGGCAAATTTCGAATTTTAAATATCTCCCATCCGTGATTCCTGCTTTTCAAATAAATCCTAATTTTTCGACGGAAAAGTTTGCTGACTTGAGCTTAAAGGTCGGAAAATTTGTATGAAGAAATGATTAAAAACTGAGGACTTAGCACGTTTTGCAGCTTAAGGCTTTTTTTTTATTACATATATTAGAATTTAGCTCAAAACTCGGAGTAGCTTTAAAAAAATGGTTTAGTTTTTAATAAAATGAATAATATAAAAAAAATAGTTAAAAAAGTTAATAATATAAAATAGCCTAGTTAAAAAAGTTAATAATATAAAATAGTTAAAAAAGTTAATAATATAAAATAGCCTAGTTAAAAAAGTTAATAATATAAAATAGTTAAAAAAGTTAATAATATAAAATAGCCTAGTTAAAAAAGTTAACAATATAAAATAGCCTAGTTAAAAAAGTTAATAATATAAAATAGCCTAGTTAAAAAAGTTAATAATATAAAATAGCCTAGTTAAAAAAGTTAATAATATAAAAAGAAAAAATGGACTTTTTCGTTCTTATGTGAATTTCCCTATCTTTAAACTCAAGTTAGCACGCTTTCCCGCCGAGAAAAAATTCTGGAAAAAAATAGGGTTTATTCGGATCCCGTTCAGGGATCGCAAACCCCATCCAGGGATCACGGATTCCGGGGGTTAGACATTTGAAATTCAAAAGTAGTTAAAACAAGGGACACCCCAGACTGTGTACTTAAATTTGTATTACGGCTGTATTCCTCGTGTTACGGTGCACGTACATTATGACACCGTGAATTTACCCCTCGCCTCAACCCCTTTCAAAAAATATATTTCAGTAATTCTTTTTAAAATTTTCTTTTTCAGGAGATACTAAAGACGAAAATTTTTATGCGTCTCTTCATAAATGGGTAAACGAAGAACGGTTCCTTACATTCCCAAAAGTGACCAAAGGGAATTTACACGAATTTTTTCAAATAAATAAATATTTAGTACTGGCAGTTTTAGAAGAAAATAAACTCCAAGAAATATCACATGATATGCTTGAGTAATTAAACGAAAAATAAGACTGACAAAAAAGAGAAGAAAAAAATTTAGTCATTTGGCGGATACAAATTTTTAATTTTTTTTTTCTTTTTTTTTAGGTTTAGAGAGATGGTGGAGTCCGTCGTCAGATCTCACAGATCTCGTTATCATCACCTTTTCCAATTTGGTTGGGTCGGAAGCCCTGATTTAGCTAATTCGATAGCCATGTCAGTCCTCCCACTTCCGCATTTAATTGTCGTTAATTCTACAACCAGACATCACCATTTGCCTCAGGATGAACCGTCACAGTTAACGCCTCAAGCTTTGATCATGTTTCTGGATCAAATTCATAATCAATCCGCTCCAGTTTTGGGAGGAGACACATGGTGGGTCAGAACCTACAGAAGTTACTTCGAAGCCAAAACAGCGCTTTCCGATATGTGGCAGGGAAATCCGGTTCTGACGACCGTTTTGTTTGGGCTTCCACTTGGTTTTTTAAGCCTGATTTGTTATTCTATTTGTTGTTCCGACATTATGGATGCAGATGACGACGAAGAAGAAGGTAAGTTTATATTAAAAGAAGAAAAAAAAAAAGAAAAAAAAAAAAAGAATTAAATGCAAGAATAACATTTTTTTTTTCTTTCGCAGAAAAACTTTTACACGAAAAGAGGGAGTAAACGATTATGCCGATTTTAAGAAGCTAAACAGATTTAATAGTGTAAATTAAAATTTCAAGAGGATCATCGACTTCATTATCTTCAACTAAATCGGCGAATAAAAAGAACCTAGTCCTAATCGGTTTTCTTGCCAAATATCTAAGCAAAATATGATCGTTTTTACAATTTCCAAGGCGTGATTTTTTTTTAAAACGAAAAATGAAATAAAAATTAACCTAATTAATGGTTAGTATTTAAAAACCTAAACGTTTGTTGTTTCTTCATTATCTAGAATATGCTGTAATGGTAATTTAGCGAGCGGCATGTATGTTTTCATTTTATAATATTTTGAGACATGCTTATTTTTTTATGATTTCTGTGAGGAGCCATTCAATTATTAAGTCTACACAATTTTGGAAAATCTGCACCCCTTTCTCATCGGAATCAGCAAAAAATGGTCTTGTAAAAATCTAGCAACGGCACAAACATTTTGCAAATTTTTTCATCTGGCAGTTGTCTTAAAATTTGAGTGGCTGTCACGTATATGAAATGCTCTGTAATCTTCCCTTTATTTTAATTTAATTTATTTTTACTTTTTTTATATTTATTTATTAATTTTTTTATTTTATTATTTTTTGCCTTTTTCGAAATATTACACTTTCTATATCCTCACATTGTTTCTAGTGAAAACTGGACGAAACGGGTGTTTCGTCTTATACTCGATTCACTACGAAAAAATTCCAGTTGGTAATACTGGAATTTTTAGTGCAAGTTTAAATTGTCGGAAATTCATGTGAGGCCGTAAAGTAATTTTAAAGAAAATTCGCGTTTGAAAAACTTTGATATTTTGTTTTTCCCGGGTTCGTATTTACTTGGAACAAGTTGGATCTTAATTAGAATACAAAAATTAGCCTATGATACATAAAATTTGAATCAGGGGTCCGAATTCAAATCCGGTGCCGATGCTGATGCCATATTACAGTCGACTCTCTCTATAACGTAATCGGTTATAACGAAGACCTCTGTAGTACGTAAAAATTGGCACGCTCCGGCCGAATTCCCATATAACACCATGTATTTCAACTCCGCTTTATACGTAACGCCAATATGTAGTACTCCCTCTGTCCCAAAATACTTTGTGTGTTTCTCATTTTTATTTCCCATTTCGCAAGCTTTTGATTTTTGCCGGAACTGTTTGTACCACTTTACCCACCCACCCAAGCACTATTTCACACCACCCCCCCATCCCCCCCAGGGGTCCCCCCCTTTGGGAAATAAATTACCGAAAAAATGGAAAAAATTAAAAATTTCTATTATTTTCGCCCCGTTTCAGAAACGAAAGCGAAAAATTTGAAAGTGGTCGGAAATGAGAGAGTACATTACCCTAAACAAGAATCCCCCATGAGAAAATTTTTTTCATTTGTCGCAACCCCCCAAAAAAATTAACTATGTCGAGGGTCCGACCAAGGGGGCGAATTTTTAAATCTCGATTAGACGGTCGCGAAACGTTTGTTACGGGGGTTTTTTAGGTCGCTGATTTCGATTCTGAGGTCCGTTTTTAAAAATTCAAGATGGCGGATCCAATATGGCGGACCTTTTCTTAATAAATCGATTGTTTTTCACTAAAACACGTAATCGGGGGGTTATTGAGCCCGCTGATTTCAATTCTGAAATCGGTTTTTGAAAATTCAAGATGGCGGAACCAATATGGCCGACCTTTTTTCAAAAATTCGACTTTCTTTCACATAAGCACGTAATCGGGGGGTTATTGAGGACGCTGATTTTGATTTTGAGGTCGATTTTTTAAAATTCAAGATGGCGAATCCAATATGGCTGACCTTTTTTCAAAAATTCGATTTTTTTCCCACATAAACACTTGTCCGGGGGGTTATTAGGGACGCTGATTCCGAATCTGAGGTTAGTTTTTACAATAGTTCAAGATGGCGGATCCAATATGGCGGACGACTCCAAAAAAATTTTTTTTAAATTCAGTCAAATTCATGATTGGGGGTTATCGGTGAACGTCCGCCATATTGCACCCGTCATCTTAAATTTTTAAAAACGGACCTTAGAATCGAAATCAGCGTCCCTAATAACCCCCCGGACAAGTGTTTATGTGGGAAAAAGATCGAATTTTTGAAAAAAGGTCAGCCATATTGGATTCGCCATCTTGAATTTTAAAAAATCGACCTCAAAATCAAAATCAGCGTCCTCAATAACCCCCCGATTACGTGCTTATGTGAAAGAAAGTCGAATTTTTGAAAAAAGGTCGGCCATATTGGTTCCGCCATCTTGAATTTTCAAAAACCGATTTCAGAATTGAAATCAGCGGGCTCAATAACCCCCCGATTACGTGTTTTAGTGAAAAACAATCGATTTATTAAGAAAAGGTCCGCCATATTGGATCCGCCATCTTGAATTTTAAAAACGGACCTCAGAATCGAAATCAGCGACCTAAAAAACCCCCGTAACAAACGTTTCGCGACCGTCTAATCGAGATTTAAAAATTCGCCCCCTTGGTCGGACCCTCGACATAGTTAATTTTTTTGGGGGGTTGCGACAAATGAAAAAAATTTTCTCATGGGGGATTCTTGTTTAGGGTAATGTACTCTCTCATTTCCGACCACTTTCAAATTTTTCGCTTTCGTTTCTGAAACGGGGCGAAAATAATAGAAATTTTTAATTTTTTCCATTTTTTCGGTAATTTATTTCCCAAAGGGGGGGACCCCTGGGGGGGATGGGGGGGTGGTGTGAAATAGTGCTTGGGTGGGTGGGTAAAGTGGTACAAACAGTTCCGGCAAAAATCAAAAGCTTGCGAAATGGGAAATAAAAATGAGAAACACACAAAGTATTTTGGGACAGAGGGAGTATGTAACAAAATTTTCGATTTTTGAAGGGAAATTTGCCAATTTGAAAGGGAAAATTACCATTTTTACATGCAAAAATGGGGGAAAAAAATTAATAATAATTTATTTTTATAAAGAAAAGAAAATAACGTCATATTTCTTTACTGTGTAAGGGTACCATAATAATGAAAGTAGTTATTAGGCTATAAAAAATCTCAAAATCTTGAAATATAAGAGCTAAGGAAGGAGTTCTTAAAAGACGGCGTCAATCTCCACGGTTCATTTATATGCGATTTAAATATCAGAAACTCAGGACAATTTTTCCGATTATTTAAATTTCAGTAAAACATTAACTTTACGACCTAATTATTGTCCCCTGATTATGCCGAATTCTAGAACATTCCCATTCTTTCCATTTCCAAACTTTGATTTCATTCAAACGCCCAGTTGAGCCTTAAAAAACACTAATTGAAATGAGAATTTCTGATTAATTCTCCAGTCAGAAGCGTCAATTAATCCTTTTACTAGTCATTAAACAATTATGGGACAAGAAAAAAAAAACGAGCACAATTACGAAGAATTAATTGTTATTTTTTCATTTGCAAAACAATAAAAGAATAAAAAAGAACAATGCGACTTTAAATCGTACAACTGCAATCCTAATCCCTTTAAAACATTTCATAAAAAATATTTTAAAAAAATAAAGCTATCTCTTACCACTATTACAACAATAAACATTTAGTTGTATAATCTTTTTTCGTGGTACTTTACTCTTCTAAAAGATACAATCTTAAGATAATTGAACATCGTCGTCTTAAAAAACTTAATTTTACATAAACTGATGGACGATCAAACCCATTCTCATTGTTACTTTAAAAACCAATTTGAAACTACTTAAAACAATAAAACTAACTCTTTTTTTTTTTCTTCGATTAAATTATTATATCATCACCCTAAAACCTTTTTAAATTGATCAAACGACTTTATCATTATTGACGAACCGTCGCTCAACATGTTGCTAATGTACGAATAACGTTTTATTTACAGATGACAAGATCAGATTAAAAAAACAAAAAGGGACGAAAATTAAGATGTACAACCCGAGGGTTCGAACCGTTAGTCTTTGTTTTTTGTTGATGAAAAATATTTCATAATTCACTTTCCAATAGCTCGGATGATTCGTGTAGGACAAAAATGAAGCCTGCCAGATTAGAACAAGCTTTTTTTTCGGCTATTTTAAGCTCCAAAAAAGCTCACCTAACCTTTATTTAGGTCTTTTTTGATTTGGATGACGGTATAGCTAACCATAAAACCTTTTTTTTTGGTGTTAAAATAGCGCGATCATAATTTACTTTCCAAGAGCTCGGAATGAAACATGTAGGTCGAAAATAGAGCCTGCCTGATTAAAATAAGCTTCTTTATGCTATTTTAAGCTCAAGCTGCCTAACTTCTAAGAACTTTTAAGAGGACGCTTTACGGATACCGGAAGGCATGGCTGTTTTCTCTAATACTCGATTTACGATGAAAAAATCCGAATTTTAGGTATCTAACGAACTCCTCTGGTGTATCCTAAAATTTTTAGTGCAAGTTTCAACTTGTGTAAAATGTATGGGCGACAGGAAAATAATTTCAAAAAAAATTGCGGTCGAAAAAATTTGATTTTGTTTCCCTGGTTTTCGTTTGCTTGAAACAAGTTGAAACTTGTACCAAAAACACAAGAAAAAATCAAAGGAGTTTGTTAAGACACCATCATTTTTTCATTATAAAAATGTATTGCTGATTGTAACAGTTGTTATCTTACTCCTGAAAAAAATTGGAATAGAGAGAGTTAAAAAAAAAAAAAAAAAAAAAATATGAGAGGAAATCAACGACCGACGTAAGGGTGAAAAATTCTAAAATCTAGTACTTAAAAAACAGAAGTAAATCCTTTAAAAAATCGTAGGTATTAAAAAATTGTATGAAATGTAAAATGTGTTGCATTATATTTTTTTCTAAAAAACTAAAAATCCGGGAAACCAACTTGTCTTTTGGCCATTTGTCTACGTTATTAAGAGGAGGAAGGAATAGCTCTTTTTTCTAATACTAGATTTACGATAAAAAAGTTCAACTTTTAGGTATCTAACAAACTCCTCTGGGATATCCTGGAATTTTTAGTGCAAGTTTCAACTTGTCTAAAATGTATGGGCGGCAGGAAAATAATTTCAAAAAAAATTGCGGTCGAAAAACTTTGATTTTGTTTCCCTGGTTTTTGTTTGCTTGAAACAAGTTGAAACTTGTACCAAAAATACAAGAAAAAGTCAAAGAAGTTCCTTACACATCCAAAATTTGATTTTTCCCCCGTAAATCGAGTGTTTAGACAAAACAGTCATTCCTTCCGGTATTCCGCGAAGCCTCCGATTTTTTGGATATCTGAGAATGAATTTTTTTTTATACAGAGGGCCATCATTCATGTATTTAGCGCAAAATAATTGAAGACATTAGTGGAAGTAGGAACCGTTAAACCTCTCGAAAAAAATTCAGACAACGAGCTATTTTCTGTTGTTTATTTGGGACGCCATTTTGACTCCGACAGAGTTTTTAATCATTAAAGTTAATTTTATTCATTTACCTACTATTTATGTAAACAAACAGTACGGTAGAAAATTTTCGATCCTCTTTCGATTTTCATTTAAAGAGCCTCTAAATGAAAATGATCCTTCTAGGCTCTCTATTTTCATTTATTGACTACAGTTTTCGTTATTGAAACATGAACGGCCATCTTCCTCCACTGATGTCCATGGGCGGATCTAGAATTTTTTCCTAGAGGGGGGCTAAGTATAGGGAAAATAATTTTCTGGGGGGGGGGGGGGCTGACCCTATTCAGGCTAAATAGTTTTCAAAATTCTAGGGGGACTATTCCGCCCATGCTGATGTCTTCAATTGATTTCGAGGGAAGGTTGGGATTGAAATTTTACGCAATAAAAGACAGAAAAGGTTTTCAAAAAACTTATTTTATCTAACTTATCGGTGGTCTACCTTATCGGCGGTCTAACTTATCGGTAACTTATCGGTAACTTATCGGTAAACTATCTAATCTTAACTTATCGGTGGTTCAAGTCCACTCTTCGAGTGCCTTTGGTGTATTCTTTTACTGAACATCTTCCTGGTTCCCTCTTTGATCCCTATACCGATAACCCCAACTGAGAGAATTACACCCCCCCTGCCTTAAAGCAGTTTTATAGGTTTGTTGGAAAATAAAAAAACTTATTTTATCTTACAAAAGGGGTAGAGAGGGGGTCATAAATTTCCATATTCATACATACTTAATTTTTTTTTTTTTTTCCCTAAAATTTGACTTCATAAAAGTTTGACATAAATCACAAACAAGTGCTTTTGTCCTCGTCGAAAAGATTCACAAGACGTGCAATTAAAAAACAAGCATGCTGCAGTTTTTTTTTTTTTTTTAAGTTCATGTTGATTGTCGGGTCTACGAAATAGCAATACCGGTACCATCACCACCATAATCTAGATATTTAATTTTTTCTTTCCAGTTTTTATACTTAAAGATTGACTTTGGAGTGTCTCTTATTTTGCGAATTTTCGAATTTGAATGAGTGAACCCCCAAATCAGTTTTCTCTGTGGCACATATGAACCCTAATTTTTTCTGATTTTTTACTCGACGGGAAACCGCTCTGACTTGCAGTTCAAGGTCAAAAAATTGCCATTAAAGTAAAAAAAAAAAAAAAGTCTATTCTTATCAGAAATTTTTCGTAGATCACGAATATGAACTCCAGTTTTTTCTGGTCCGGTTTCCGAGCTAGAGCCAAAAAATGAGCAAAAAATCCGCGTAAAATGACAAAACATGATTATTCCTGATTTTCGGCTCCAGCTCGAAAACCGGACCATATAAAGAAAATGGAGTTCAGATTCGTGATCTACGCAAAATTTCTGATAGGAAAGAACTGTTTTTTCAAGAAAAAAATTATCGATTTTTTCCTTTTGATGGTAATTTTCCGACCTTGAATCGCAAGTCGGGGCGGTTCCCGTCGAGTAAAGCCACAGAGAGAACCGATTCCGAGGGTGCACTCATTCAAAGTAAAAAATTCGCAAAATAAAGGACACTCTACTGGACATAAATTCTCACTTTTTTAAATGTCCTTATATTTTTCTTAGCATGCCTTTTTTTGCAATCTCCTACCATCGCTTTCCCGCAGTTTCTCTTTAAAAAAAAATACGAATGCCATTATAAAATATAACCCAATATAATAAAAAATAAAGGGCAGATCATCAGTGATTATTGCTCCAACATCTAAAAGGCACAATAATCTCTGCTAACTGCAGCTCTTTTATTCAGGCCGATTTCATAAGGCTCACGTTTCAACATTTCGAATTTTAATCTGAAAGGTATGCATAAGATTAATCATTACCGTAACGCGTTTTAAATGCGAATCAATGAAAAAAAAAAAGAAAAAAGAAACGAAATTCTTTCGCAGAGATTTCATCAAAATCAATTGAACCATATTGGGTCCATCCGTTCCCATTTTTTCATCTTGGGCATTTATAGATTATTGTAAACCAAAATTAATCGTTTTCCATCCTTTCGATAAATTTTTTAAACAAGCGCTACCAAAGATAATGCCACCGTTAATTAATTCAAATTACATTTTAACCGTATCATAAGTAGACATGATACAACTCCACCCCCAATCGGATGACCGGTCACGATTTGGAGGGATATTTTTTTTTTTTCTTTTTTCCTTCTTATAAACCAGGATATGTATATTTCATAATATTCAGACTCTAAATGGTAAAAGTTCAGATTCATCGAGTGCATTGTAAACTTCCTACTGCATGTTATTTGTTTTTTAAGAAGGTGAGAAACATCGACGTTAATTAACTTGATTCAAAATATGAAATCAAACATGTCGATCGTTACTAATTCACCTTTTTTTTCGTGGATTTTTTTCGTTCTTCTTCTTTTTTTTTTTTCGTAGACTTTCATCAGTTTTTAACCTTGTTGCTTCATCCCGCGAGCACGCGCGTGAATCTAGATGAAAATGACCTCGAGACGAAAATTATTGTGTTTTTTTTTTTTTTATTTTTTGTGGAGAATACTCCATTTTAAGCATTTTAGTTACACAAGCCTGAGAAAATTTGTTCTTCGAATTTTCGAACTGTGAAAATTTGGGGAAAGGATGATCTAATTATATTAATTAATTTGTCAGGCACTCCTAATCTCACGGTTCAACCGTGTGTTATGGTTCCATGTCACGTGTGGCCGTGAGGAGGGAAAAATTAATAGAACTTTTTTTCGTTCTTCCTTTTTTTTTTTTTTAAAATTTAAATATCAACTCATCTTTGATTGATTGGTCTCTAGCTCACGGTGTAGTTGGAATTTTTTTTTCTTTTTTTTTTTACACATTTTTATTATTCCTCTTCCGTATATTAGATAAAATTTTTTTTCCAGTCCAAGAAACGGAAGACTGTTTAGAAATTATGATTCGGGGGCGAGACCAAGGGTCAATCATTGGCTTGTATGTTTATTAAACTTCGTAGCCACGTATTAATTAAATTGTACTGTTGAATCTTGCACCTTTAAACCCCATAAACAGCCCATCTGTCAGTGTATCTATCACTGATTTATGCTCAAACGTATATTTAGTTACCTAATCGCTTAATCATCCGATTATTTTTTTATTTTATTAGAATTTCATGATTTTGTCATGAATATAAACTTTTAAATGGAAAAAAGTTAATTAAAAAAAAAAAAAATTTTTTTTCTCAATCTTTAAGGTGTCGTGCAACGGCACGAAAAAACATTTCGTTAATTGAAGCAAAAGGAATTTAATAACGCAATAATGTCGCAAATCTCTTTTCAACTCCATTCACATACTTCTCCCGGAATAATAAATTAAGGGTTCCGCAAAAACTCCATTGTTTATTTGCAATATGCGTTGGTGTTTATAATTTCACCGTTTTTTTTAATTTCGTTTCAAGGTCGTTCGTTGAATTTATCAAAAAGTAAGAAAAAACCCAAGGCCGTTTCTTTTGTTGCAGACGAACCAAAGAAGGCAAAAAACAATTACATGCCACTAGAAAAAAAAAAAAAAAAGTTCGAAAACCTAATCGAATTTCTGATGCAGACCCACGGCTCGAAAATACTGACTCATTCTCTCTAGGGTGGTAGATTACGGTTGCATAAGAAGAAGAAAAAAAGTTTTTTTTCTTCTATTGCGCTTTTGCACTTTTCAAGTGGTTCCATATAAGCATAGGATGAAACCTAGATATTCTTTTGTTCTTTTAAAATAACACGCTCTGTTTTATTCATAATCGACTGGTAATAAATTACATTCGAAAGGTCGAATTTATACGTGGGCGTATAGAAAGCAATGTCAAAAACGAAGCGTGTGGCACGGATGAAGATGCTATACACCACAACACGGATATAAGCCATTTCAAAAATTGAAAAAAAAAAAAAAAATTAGGATCATATATGCGAATGCGAATAATATTCTTATGTAAGAGATGACGTTAAAAAATTCCGTTTTGCGGGGTCTTTGACTTTAATTTTAATTGACAATCAATTATAGTCTCAGTTAACAAAGAAATTCTAGAAAGTTACCAAGAGCTGTGATATTTGTATCCGGTAAATGAATAAAAGGATAAAAGGATGCATGAGTCATATGATAACGAAGATGACAACGAATTACATAGCCGTTTTAGGTGACTAGAATTTATGGGTATTTTTTCTTTGGTGTAACGCCTATCCGATACTTAGAATAGTTATAATATTTCATTTAAGGCTAAATTAAATATTTTTAGCAGCTTTGAACGCCCTGAGAAGCTGTCGGGATGCTTGATATTCCCTAGGGTGGCTCATTTTGAAGGTCTATTTTTTAATTTTCGCTCCCTGGGCAAAAAATCATTCATTTATATGTAAAAAGAATAAGCCTGAATTTTTTTTAGGTCGAAAAAAAATTTTTTGGCCCAGGCCCAGGGGTTTGAAGATTTTAGGGCCGAAATGGTACTTAATTCGGACGAATTTCAAAAATTCGCCCAATCAACACCTTTTAATATAAAAGATTGTCCTTTATAGGGTATATTAGGTATGTATTGAGCTTCCTAAAAAAAATTGTTATATATTTTGTTCGAAAATATTGACCCGTTGGCCGCCCAGGCAGGGTTATAGTAGAAAAACGGGGATGGCTGTAACAGGGTAAGGGCAGATAATTTTGAAAATTCGGAAATAGCCAAAATATGCCCAAAATATGTAGAAATAATGCCCCAAATGTAATTTCGATGCCAAACATTTTTTACCCTATGTTAGCCCCATTTTTCCTTAATTTCGGTTCCTTTTTTTTTTTTTTTTAAAAATTGCATTTTTAAAGCCAAAAAGTGAATTTCCAACGCATGTAAGTACCCAAATCAACAAAACTTGATAAGTTCTCCAAAATAAAAAATTTTAAATTTTTAGGCATTTTTAATTTTTTTAAAAATTGATTAAAAATTAATTTATTAATATTAAAAATTGAGTGAAAATCTTTAAAAAAATTAAAAATGCCCAAAAATTTAGCTTCTTCGGAAAAACAGAGTCAACTTGAAATTAGTTAGAGCAAAAAAGCAGGGATGGCAGGCTGATTCCGATTCCGATTCCGATTCCAGTGATGCTCGATGATTTTTCAAACGCGATTCCGATTCCGATTCCAATCCGATTCTAAACCACGAGAAAAATTTTCCGATGCCGATGCCGATGCCGATTCCGATTAGTTTCCATCGATCGATTCTGATTCCGATTCCGATCCCGATTCCGATTAAAATCTATTCGGCATACCATCCCTGCTTATTTTGTTTTAAAAATATCTATTTTTTCAAAAAAAGTTTTTAATAAAACATTTGACTTTGCTTATAAAATAACTCATTGTATCTGGGAGAAATTTGACTCCTGATGCTGATTCCGATTCCGATTCCGATTAATTTCCATCGATCGAATCTTATTCCGATTCCGATTCTAAATTACGCGAAAAATTTTCGCGATTCCGATGCCGATTCCGATCCCGATTAGTTTCCATCGATCGAATCTGATTCCGATTCCGATTTCGATTAAAATCTATTCGGCGTACCATCCCTGCAAAAAAGTGGCTAGCTCGTACCGAAAATTGAATTTATCGAAAAAAATACTGAAAGTATGCTTCGTGCTCTATCTTCATTGGACAATTAATCGGAGGGTACAATAAATTGTACCACTGGAAATGCTGTATATTTTTCAATTTTTTTCTTCTGCTACCACTTTTTTTTTTCATTTTCATTATTTTTAGTGTTCGAAAAAATAATTAAAACAATAAAAAAAGTAGTAGCAGAAGAAAAGTCTAAAAATGTACAGTATTTACCGTGGTGCCATTAATTGTACCCTTCAATTAATTGGCCAATGGAGACGGGACATTAAAACTTCCTGCGATTCGCAAAAATTTTTTACAGGTAAAATTCTATCCTGTAAAATATACTTCTTTTTGATAAATCCCTCCGGATAAACTACTTCTTTTTCATAAATTTGTCCCGTAATACACTTTTTTTTTTCACTGACCAATATGTCATGCAAAAAGTTTTATTATAAGCAAATACAGTGAAACCTCCTCTAACGCGGCATCTCGCAACGCGTTTTCAGTTATACGCGGTTTTGTTTTTGACACCTAAACCTCACCGAGCGCGGTGACTGACCTCTCGAACGCGGATATATGTCAAGAAAATTCAAGTCATTTCTCGATTACAGTATTTTACATCATTTTTCCTCGTTTGAATCAGTTCCGTCGTATGACAGCTCTTATTTTATACTCGTTTAATTTAATTGTCTTTTTTTATTCGTTGCTAATGCTATTTTCGCACATTTTAAATTATTGATTTATTTATATATATTTGATTTCTTTTTACGTAATTTGTGATTTTATTCGTTTTAAATTTTTTTTTTTTTTGCAATGTCGAATTCGGTAAAGCGTGTGAGAGAAAAGAACGAGGAAATAAACGACGATCAGCCAAATAAAAAATTTAAAAAAGAAAGAAAAGTTATGTGTTTATTAGATAAAATAAAAATTTTGGATAAACTAAAAGCAGGTTTTTCGGTAGCAAGTGTTGCTCGCGAATTTAACGTTAATGAATCAACTATCCGAACAATCCGGGCAGCTGAAGAAAGAATTCGTCAAAGTGAAAAATTAGGTGGCCGCTTAAATGCTGCAGTATCAAAAATTCCTCGCAGGATCCCTTTACTTGAAGAAGTCGAGCCCATGTTAATTGTATGGATTAATGAAATGCTGAATAAAAAAGATAGCGTAGTTAATAATGGACATGCAATACAAACAAAAGCTTTAAGTCTGTATTATTATTTGGCTAAAAAAAAAGGCATTCCGAAAAATGATGACAATGCGTTTGGTGCAAGCCGGGGCTGGCTCGAAAAGTTTGTTAAGAGATATAATTTGCGAAATGTGAAACTGCAAGGTGAAGCCGGATCTGCGGATTTTGAAGCAGCGGAGCAATTTAAACCCAAATTCATGGAAATCATCAAAGATAATGGATATTTGCCAGAACAAGTGTTTAACGCCGACGAGACGGGCCTTTTTTTTAAGCAAATCGGAAAACGTACTTACCTTACAAAGGAACAGAAAGCAGCGCCGGGATTTAAAGCGTTTAAAGACAGATTAACTTTATTGTTTTGCACAAATGCAGCGGGAGATTTTAAATGCAAACCTTTGCTGATTTATAGGTCTGAAAATCCAAGAGCTCTCAAGAATAAAAACAAAAAAAATTTGCCTGTTCACTGGCGATCAAATAAAAAAGCGTGGATGACGCGGCTTATTTTTCTTGATTGGGTAAAAAATTGTTTTTTGCCTGAAGCGAAAAAATATTTATTGAGTCAGAATTTGGCTTCGAAAATTCTGTTAGTGGTTGACAATGCTCCCGGCCATGGTACAGAAGATGAGTTTCATTTTGATGATTCTCTAAAAGTTATTATGTCGCCACCCAACACCACAAGCATACTGCAACCTTTGGACATGGGGATTATAAAAACTTTTAAATCGTATTACGTGCGTAATCTGTATAGAAGAGCTGTTGAAAGTTTGGATTGCGGAGCGGTACCTACATTGCTTCAGTTTTGGAAAGCTTACGACATAAAAGATGTTTGGAAATAATGATGAAGCTTGGTCTGAAATTGGCTCAACTACAATTTCAGCTTGTTGGAAAAGACTGTGGCCCGCATTGGCAGAAACGGAAAAGGAATTAGTTACCGGTACTGAAGAAAAAATTCAAAAGGCTGTAGAAGAAATTGTTATTGCTGCGAAAAAAATTGGAGGAGATGGTTTTTCCGATATGAACGAAAGTGATGTTTCTGAAATCCTAAATTTAGATGCCGAGAATTGGTCTAATGATGAGTTAAGTCAATTTATCGCTGAAAATGAAGCAGATAGCCAAGATGAAACCGAAGACGAAGATGAGGAAATCAATTCAGTAATGAAACTTAAACAGGTGAATCAATTTTGTCACTCGCCGAACAACTGAAAAAATCCTGCTCTGAACTCGACCCTGATGTAAACAGAAGCATCACTTTCGAAAGAGAATTCCAAAAATTATTGGCTCCCTACCGAGAGTTGAAGAAGAATTTTGCAGCCCAAGCCGTGCAGCCACCAATCACGCAATTTTTTAAAAATTAAAATTGTAAGTTTTGCATGAAAAAATTAAAGAAAAATCAAATTTGGTCAAAATTTTCTAACGACTGTCTCCCTAACCCCTATTTTTCCATAAGTAACAAGCCTTCCGCAACGCGATTTCCTGGAACGCGGTGTTTTGGCCGGAACGTAACCCCCGCGTTAGAGCAGGTTTCACTGTACTAATTTTTTTTTTTTTTTTTTTTTTTTTTTTTTGGCGGGGGAAAGGGGGAAGTTTGAAATGTTTTTTTATTTTGAGATTTAGAGTCGGTAACCTATGCTCCTGCTCAAGTAGGGCATTCCTACATTTGAGCATCAAATTCCTACTGACTGACCTTAAGTGACAAACCTTTATCCCTTAAGAATGCCCCATAAATATTTTTTTTGGACCAGAAATATTTTTTTTGGGACAATCGGTTTGTAAAAATATTGGTATTATATTATATTATATTATATTAATATATTATTTAAAAAAAAAAAAGAAAAAAAAAAAAAAAAAAAAACCTTAGCAAAAAATTGGGACTTTTCATTATTGACTCAACGATATTGATATTACTGTTGAAGTCGATAATATACGCGGTGGACCAAATTTTGTGGTTGCACTTGCCATTTTAAATAATGTTGTAAACACGCGATTAAAGCGGCAAGTGGCATCCACAAAATTTGTTCCACCGTGTACTACCGACAAAATGCCCCACTTTACATAAATAATAAAATGTCCCAAAATTTTTGCTTAAGCAATATTTTTTTTTATACGGGAAAGCTTACGCGGTATGTAGTATAGACTGACAGTGAAAGGCTATGGTACATGTCTCTGCTCTGGAGCTTGAACGGTTTTGTAATTTGAAGATGAGATATCTAATTTTATCGCAAGGGAAAATTCGACCTTACATGTCATGAGAAATTGAGGGGCACAGAGTGCCCCCCAGCCAAGTTAAAAAAAAAACAAAATACAAACACCCGAACTTAACACGGTACCGACTAATACCGACTAAACCTCACGCCTCACCGGGGCACTCGACCTGTGCCTACTTTACCGTACGCATAATACCGCCGATTTCAGACCCCCCTACCTCCGAAAATAAAAAAGCTAATTTTTTTCTGATTTCACCATCTTGTTACCGCTTGCCTTCTGACTCTATGTTCCAATTTGCAACTTTCTAGCTTTTGCCGTTTTCGAAATATTAGGGCCTAAACTTACGGTTTTTGAGCGTCAGATATATATATAGATAGGTAGATAGGTAGATAGGTAGATAGAGAGCATAACTTGTTAGGGCACTTCTAATTGACGGAGAAACTTGAAACTGAGCATGGTGATAGATCTTAATTAGTAAAGAACAGGAAAAGTCCAAAAACCCGAAAAATATTAATGGGGGGCCGAGAAAAACCGATTTTCTTATTCGCCTGCAGAATCGAGATTAGATAACCCTCAACATTTAACGAAAATAAATGTTCGTAGTGAGGACGACGAACTTTACAAAGAACCCTCTGCTTCATTCCTTTATATTGTCGCAGGTATTTTTTTCATATTTTTCATATCATACCTGTCGTACTTTTTTTTTTCTTTTTTTTTTTTTTTTTTAAATTGATATATTTAATCAAAGACTTTATTGTAAGCTTTTTAATTTACAGAAATGAAAAAAAATTTAGACTATATAATTTTCAGGCATTAAAATTTAAAATGAATGAATTTAATACCTTGATTTTTTTTTTTTTTTTGGAATATATTGAACGAACATTTTCTGATTTGTTTCAATAATGTAAAAAGATTATAGGGGAACCCTGAAAAACGCGTTCATGGATTCCTAAGGAATCGACTATTTGGTGGATTTTAGAAAAAAATTATTTTATATTTATTTTTCGCGGAATTCCAGCCCCGTGGTGTACTTTAAAGGAATTTATTTTAAAAATTATTTTAAAAAATAAAATTATCACGACCGTGGATATAATCGAAATAATTATTTTGTAATTTTTCGGAAAATTTCACCCCGGGGGTCTACTTTCCAGGAATTATATTTTATTTCTCATGATGGAAAAAATGTGAATTTCGGGTTAAAAGTTGGCAAAATTTTGATTTTGACGAATTTCATTAACCGGTTAATCTGTTAATAACCGGATAATTTTTCAATTTTTTTTTATATCCATATTTATTAACTGCTTTTAGCCGATAATCAGTAGGCGTTATTGAAAAGGCCACTGTTCAATAATAAATTTTAAATGGTTGTTTTAGGTAGTTCGTTTAAAAAAAAAAAAAAAAAAAAAAAATTAATAAAAAATTGTGCTTTAAAAAAACAAACTGAATGAATCATAGTAAGCTCGCTTTTCTTTTATTTTTTAACATTAAGATGCCGCCTACTGCTATCATCTATCAGAAAAAGGAGATATTATTACAGTATTTTCGAGGTCTTTTTTTCTCGATTTTAAAATTTTCTAGCAGTTTAATTTTTGCCAACTAAGCAGTTAATTTTCGGTTTATTTTTCTCCGGTTAACCGGGTAAACGGTTATATAATCGATTAACTGGTTTGCCAACCCTATTAATTTATATTGAGATCATTTAATTTTAATTGTTTTTGTAGATTTTGGAGAAAAATATTGATTTTTTATTCCTCTTTTGGCTTTTATTTTTCACGATTAGCTTAGTAAAAATAACTTTTTCCCCTAAAATGTTCATCGGAAGGAAAAAGTCCCAGTTCATAAGCCAAACAGGTATATTTGCTTCATATATACTGAAACAAAATCTAAAGTTTAACGGACTCATTTAGGTTTCAAATGACTCATGTCTGACTCATGCATTTTAACCAAACTTAACAAACACTGTCACGAAACCTAAGGTCACTGACTCATAGTTAATAACTTTCAATAATACAATACCTGTTTACCTTACCAAACCTCATTATTATTGTCAACTTAAACACAATCCCCTCCCCACAAGCCCCTCCTTTTTCTCCCTCCCCCCTCCTTTCCACTTTCCATACATATAAATATCTGTAAACTTAAGAAAAAGATCAGGGGTGCTCTTACCTTTGTTCTAGAAAGTAGAATCATAAAAAGATTTCTGTTATAGTTTTAGTGAAGTTTCAAAAACGTTTTCGGTGCCGTGTCTTTTTTCAAAGACGTGGCATCGCAGTGAGTATTTTTGTGACGATTTCCTTAGTGTAGCACGATGGAAGAGATAGAATATCTTGATATCGAAGGTGAGCAAATACCTCATCGCATAATTCGTATGGGCGATGATGGTAATTGTCTTTTTTATTCATTATCTTATTTTATTTACGGTACAACTAGTAAGCATAACGAAGTACGAAATCGCGTTGTATTGTATGTCATCGATAACTGGGAAATTTTTAAAAACGAAACCCATGACCAAAATCGTCAACCTTATAGTGACCGCTTGTTATATTATAGAGATATGTTTAAAAATAAAAGTTGGGGTTCTGCCTGCGAGATTCAAGCAGCCTCACGAATTTACGATCGAAGGTTTGAAATATTTCGCAATAAAAGAAGTATAATTGCATATGGTCAGCCTAATATTGTTCATAGGTTGCGGTTCATGAACGATAATCATTATGAGGTTTACGAACCTATTGATTCTGTCCCATCAGTTTCTAGTTCTAGTTCTGTTTCTGCTTCTGCTTCTGCTTCTTTTCCATTACCACAAACCTATGAATCCGCTACCATTGCTATTGCCGCAAAAGATAAAACTAGTTCTCTAAATCATTCCGCTTCTTCCCCTTTAATCAAAAAAGGTAGGCCTAAGAAGGGAAATAGGGGTGGTGGTAGACCTAAACTTTTAGAAAAAAGTAGAACTGAACTACAAAGAGAGTACCGAGCAAGATATAAAAAGAAAAATCCGGAAGTTCAAAATAAGTCGGTAGTAAAGTATAAAAAGAAAAATCCTGAGGTTCAAAAGAAGTCGGTCTTAAAGTATGACAAGAAAAATCCTGAAATTCAAAAGAAGTCGGTAGTAAAGTATAAAAGGAAAAATCCCGAGGTTCAAAAGAAGTCGATCTTGAAGTATGACAAGAAAAATCCTGAAATTCAAAAGAAGTCGGTCGCAAAGTACAAAAAGAAAAATCCTGAAGTTCAAAAAAACTCGGTTATAAAGTATCAGAAATCTCATCCCGAAGTAGTAAAAAAATCTATTGAAAAATATCAAAAATCGCACCGCGAAGTAGTGTTAAGAGCGTCTTCAAATTATCAAAAAAGGCATAAAGACTTTGTTAGGAAGTATTCGAAAGATTATAGGGAACGTCAGAAACTTAAATCTCTTATCGAAAATGCAGAACGAATAAAAAAGAAATACAGGAAATATGAAAAAATTAAAAATTTTTCTTTTAAGTATAAAACGGAGAGATACATCAATAGATTATCACGTAAATTACCAAATACAGATGAATCAGAGAACCGCATCGTGGCAGAAAAGTTAATAAAGTGGGCCCTTCACAAAAGAGACTCGCTTTTAAATAAATCAAAACAAGTCGTAACAGCTTTGCGAAAAGAAATCACAGTCGCTAAATCCAAATTAGATGTTTTACCCGATATTTATACCGAACCCTTTGATGTTTTGCAATATGTTTTGGGCCCAAGTTTTCATCTTCCATCACAGGAACCTTTTCACTACGAAACGTCATACCGGGTATTTACAGACAAATTTAAGAAAATTCAGCTAAATGAATTTGGACAAGCCGTCAATATTTTCGATGAACCACTCGAGGTGCCAAAAATTTATAAAAATAAGGATGTTAGGTCTTGTTCTTGGGAGATTTGTAAGTTAGCTGAGGATGATTTGCGGAAAACTAAAAGGTTTTTTAACTTTATTTTAAACAGTACATTGACCAGATCGTTAATAAAAGATTATTCATCTGAAATAATTTTCTTGAATCATTTAAAGTGTCATTTCCCGCAAGTTAGAACGATGGTTAGGAGGCTTTATTTACTGCAAAGTTCGATACAAAGTATTCGACGGATAGATAGGGCCATCGTTAATACCAATGTTCATGTATTGACGAAAAATTTTGAGGAATTCGACTGTGATCGATTTGAGTCTAGAGGCACTATAATTAATCAACCGCGAACGGAAGATGACTTAATAAAAAAATTCAATAAAGCTTTCCGCGCCCTGAAAAAACGTTCCCTTGATGTACCAATACTGGATTGCATATCCTGTCACAAATTATGTTTGAAGAAAGATGTAACTGTTTTAAAAAATATCAGAAAGACTTTGACAAACGAGTCTTGGGACAAATTAATACGATTTAATGAGGAGAATTTTATAACACCGAGCGAATATGTTTGTCATTTCTGTTTAAAAAAATTCCGAGAAGGTACCGTACCCCCCACTTGTATACTAAACGATTTATTTGTGCCTGAGCTGCCACAAGTTTTGCAAAATCTTAACGACTTCGAAAAGGCCTTGATTCAGAGAGCAAAGGCATTTCAGGTAGTCACAACGAAGTCCACTGTAGGAAATAGGCATATACCTAACAAACAATTGGTCAAAAAAGTGGTGGGTCGCACTTGGCATTTGCCTTTGCCGTTAGATCAGACTTTGAAAACTCTGCCTAATCCGAAAGATCCCGTGAATAAGAATCCAGAATTTTATATTTTTAGTGAGGGGAGTACCTACCAAGAAAAATATTATATGGGAAAATTACGTGGACGTTAACAAAATTTATAACATTTTAGAGTATCTTAAAAAAAATAATCCCCTCTATGAGGAAATAGAATTACCTGAAGACCCACAAGACTTATTGCAAGATGTGAATCGCGATGTAGAGTTTGAGGTTGAGGACAAGGAAGATGAAGGCGAAGAAGAGATCGAAAAGGCAATCGTTCCGGAAGCCGTTTTAACTCGTTTTAATGCGGATGAAGATGCGGAAAATTATTATTCCAACTACACCGTATATCCGATTTACGAAGCTAGGAAAAATGTATCAGACACATCCCTTTATCAAATGCTGAAAGTAAATGCCGTTAATATAGGTTTTGATGATAAAAATCTTGACGTTAAATGTTTCCCTGATTTGTTTCCCAACGGGAAATTCGGTCAGTATCATCCAAGAAATGTAAAGCTAACTCCGGCAGAATTTATCAAATGTAAACTCATGTCTAAGCATTCCCAGTTCCGTTCAAATCAGCAATATCTTTTTCATTTGGTAAACGATTCAAATATCCGACAGCTCAGTTCAGGAATCTTTTTTAATTAAATGTTATAAGCTTTAAGGAAAAAATGACTGCAGCAAAATACCTTGAATTGTTAGAAAAAAATTTGTTGGAAGGGGACTTAACGGCGATATTCAGTCGTCTTAGAAATACACAACAATACTGGGTAAAGCCTCGAAATGATGTCAATTGCATGACCCAACATTACGGTCCCGCTACTTGGTTTGTAACCTTAAGTCCTAGCGAATGGGATTGGGAAAATTTGGGGGAATATTTAAAACAGGTAAATCCCGGCCCCGAAATGGCTAAAAAGGGTATTAGCGAATTAGTTGCAACTGACCCTGTGTCTGCGTCTAGGTTTATCGAGATCCAATTTTTAGCTATGTTAGATTTTTTGAGCTCGGACGATGCCCCACTCGGTAAGTTGGAACATTTCTTTTGGAGAAGGGAATACCAATCGCGGGGACTGCAACATTTCCATATGATGTTGTGGATTAAAGATGCCCCGATCCTCGGTGAATCGAAAATAGAAGAAGTGTCAAAATTTATTTCAGATTACGTGACTTGTAAAGTTCCAGAGAAAGATTCGTTCCCAACCTTATATCGGAGAGTAATAAAATACCAATCCCATAAACATAATCATTACTGTCAAAGAAACAAAAAAACGTCTAAGGGTAACATCAAAGTATGCCGATTTGGCTTCCCACGACAAATTACTGACACACTTATCATAAGAGATGTTGCCGAATCGATAGCAGGTCGAAAATCCCTTTCGGGTAAAAGGCTCTATAGTATTCCCCGAACCGAAGAATCGGCTTCTATAAACGATTACAATCCCGCGGTTCTAATGGCTTGGAACGGTAATATGGACATACAGTACGTAGGGGAAAAAACAGCGGTTTTAAATAGTTATATTACAAAATATTCCACGAAAAGCGAGAAATCTAATTTAGAAAATGCTTTTGACGACATAAATTCGACAAAATCTTTAGCTAGTAAATTATATAGCCTTGGCCTCAAGGCCCTCAATAATCGAGAATGCGGAGCTTTAGAGGCCAGTGACACTTTGTTAGCGATTCCTTTATTCGGGACTGATTCGAGAACGACCATAAAGTGGCTTGATGTTAATCAAAATCGAAATAAGAGGGTAAAATCCAAAAAGGAAATTTCAGAAATGTCGTCAGATAGCAGCAACATTTTTTATGATTCTTGGGTAGATGATTATTACCCTTCGCGACCCAAAGAATTAGAACAAATGCATCTATACGATTTTGTTAGATGGTTTGACATCGTTAAGGAAAAACCAAAGTCAAGTCAGGTGGAAATTTACCCTATCGGAAATAATAAACTTCTAAAAAAAAGAGAAAGACCATACCTGATTAATCATTATAAATATTCCCCAGACGATCAGGCAGAAAAATTTGCTTATGCGTTACTTTTAATGTTTAAACCCTGGAGGGAACCGAAAGATTTGATTGGCGAATGCGATTCTTACGTGAAAGCGTTAGAATTATCGCGCGATGAAATGAAAGAAGGCGTGAATTATGGGGACAACCAAAAAAAATTACAGAAACAAATCGATGAAGTTTTTGAACACGTTCAGAAAATACTTGATAAGGAAAAAGATAAGGGGGAAAATAGTGAAGACGACGATGATGATACTCCTGACGATTTCGAACCGAACGAAGCTGAAAACGCGATGTCCGATTTGCGAAATGCCGCGGAACAAGAAGTCTTTGAAGATCTTGGGGACATGATAAAACTTTTAAATGACGACCAATTAAGGGTTTTTAATCACGTTACCGAATGCTTGTCTGGGAAAAAAGATATCGTTTTACGTCACTTTGTTAGCGGTACGGGAGGGACGGGGAAAAGTTTTTTGATACGTACCATAAAAGCCTGGGTTAAGCAAACTATGAATAAAAATGTTGCCGTAGCTGCACCGACCGGTGTCGCTGCATTTAATATCAACGGTTTGACTACATACAGATTACTACAACTTCCTGTCGAACATGGTCGCACTCCGAAATATAAACAGCTATCAGACGCAACACTGAAAATTTTAAGGGCCGAGTTAGGAAATGCTATCCTCATTATTATAGATGAGATATCCATGGTGAGCAATTTAAATTTATTATTCATTCATTTGAGATTGTCAGAGATATTCGGAACATTCGATGATCCGAATGGTTGGTTCGGTAAAATACATATTTTGGTTCTCGGAGATTTGTTACAGCTTCCTCCCGTTCACGAGGCACCTGCATACATGACTTTGACAAAAAAGCAAATGGAAAAACACATAGGATCTATCGGCGGATCAATTAATTTATGGACGGAACTTTTCACGTACGACGAACTGACCATAAATATGAGACAGCAAAACGATTTAATATTTGCTAACCTGTTGAATAGACTACGCTTGGGGCTAATGACCAAGGAAGATTTAAACATTTTAGTGAACAAAAAGATTCCCATAACGGGTGAAACCATTACTGACAGAGTAGCAGACATTATCAATTATTCAAAGAGTTTACCCACAGACACCATCTCTTTGTTACCGACCAGAGAAATGTGTCAAACCTTAAATAATGCGATGTTGGACTCCTTGAATTCGGATCCGATCGATCTAATCGCACAAGACTCGGTAGACTGCGCAAAACATATGCGAAAAAAAGTCGAGTCGTTATTATCGAAATTCGAAGATGACTGCTCTATGACGGCTGGCCTTGAATATAAAATTACTATTAAGAAAAACGCTAAAATTATATTACTAAGAAATATCGATGTTACTTTAGGTTTAGTCAACGGTTCGATAGGTACCGTAGAAGACGTGAAAAGAAACATAGACAATCCAAATAAGATCGAGTCGATCACAATCAAGTTCACACATGGGTTACGACATGAACTGAAACCCATAAAAGCTAAATTCGAAGTTTTTCATAAAGCTTTTGTTTATCGAACTCAATTTCCCATATCACTAGCTTATGGTATCACGATACATAAAAGCCAGGGATTAAGCCTTAATTCCGTATTATTAGATCTCGGTTCAAAAGTATTTACTTGCGGTCAATCGTATGTCGCCCTTTCGAGAGTTAAAACTTTGGACGGCCTTCATCTTATTAATTTCGATCCAAGTCAGGTAAAAGCGAATTCTGAAGCCGTTCTTGAGTACAACCGTTTAAGGAAGAAATTTCGGCCCGATTTAGAAACGTTCGAAAAAATAAATGAAAAGCACAAAGGAGGGGTCGACAGGACGTGGACTATGCCTAAAGAACTGATTAGCGTGCAAGAGAACGGCAGTAACGCTACGTCCTTACTTCCTGTCGATATGAGAGGTTTCAAAAATAACGAGCCAAAAACGGCGCTTGTAAATGCTTTCATGACAAGCATTTTAACCATTCCTGAAGTTTTAAACTTTTTAAATGCTTCGTGCTGCAAAGAAATCAAAGAGTTGATTTCTAATTATCGAAACAAAGATCAACCTTTAGACTGTAACGCGTTAATAAAACTGATCGGTTTTTGCTCCAAAAATATCGAAACAATGAACAACGATCCTCAGAGCATCCTTTACAAGCTGTATAACCTCATACCCCAACTTCACGACTTTATCGGTGTTGATTTAATCGAAAAGACCAAATGTAAAAGTTGTTCAAGTGCAGAAAGCAGTGAAGTAAAGCTTAAAATGATAGAATTGCAGGGCATTATAAGCGAAAAAAAAGTAGATTTTACAACGTTATTGCAAAATAAATTTTTTCATGAATTTCAAATAGAATCCTTTTGCAAAAACTGCAACAATCAAACCCAGCTTGAGAAACGTAGAAATTTACAAAATTCACCTACAATAATATTTGTAGGGATACATGAAAGTTTACAATCTTTAAACATAAATGCCGTTTCAAGCAGTGAAATCAAAATAAACAAGGTGAAATATGTCCCTCAATCAGCCATATTTAGTATAGGTAAAAGCCATATTCTTTATCTTAGATGCTCTGCAGGATGGGTTTCAATTAACGGAACCGAGATTAAAAAATCTACCTGGCCAAGGGGTTCGAAAGATATGCGATTATTAATGTTGAAAAAAAAAAGCATTTAGTAACACCGAGAACAAAATTTTCATTCCACTAACAAGAGAGCAGCTTTAGGTAAAATTTCCAGTCATTTCTGTTTAAAAGCTTTACCATTTGTTAATGGTAATAATAGTAATTACACTTGTTAATAATGCAACTCCCCTCTTACATCGAGTCGCTAAGTCCAAGGCGTCTTGGTGGGGGGAACAAACGGTTCCTATTTCATACATATTTATTGATTTCTAAAATTATAGCGATTTATGGGTGCTGCCCCTTACATTGAGTCCCTCAAAAAAGGGTCTTGGTGGGGGGAACAAACGGTTCCTATTTCATAAATATTTGTTGATTTCTAAAATTATAGCGATTCATGGGTGCTGCCCCTTACATTGAGTCCCTCAAAAAAGGGTCTTGGTGGGGGGAACAAACGGTTCCTATTTCATAAATATTTATTGATTTCTAAAATTATAGCGATTTATGGGTGCTGCCCCTTACATTGAGTCCCTCAAAGTAAGGGTCTTGGTGGGGGGAACAAACGTTCCTATTTCATAAATATTTGTTGATTTCTAAAATTATAGCGATTCATGGGTGCTGCCCCTTACATTGAGTCCCTCAAAAAAGGGTCTTGGTGGGGGGAACAAACGGTTCCTATTTCATAATATGTTGATTTCTAAAATTATAGCGATTTATGGGTGCTGCCCCTTACAGTCCCTCAAAAAAGGGTCTTGGTGGGGGGAACAAACGGTTCCTATTCATAATATTTGTTGATTTCTAAAATTATAGCGATTTATGGGTGCTGCCCCTTCATCGAGTGGTTAGGTCCAAAGCTTCTTGGTGGGAGGTTATAATAAAACATCAGTAACTCAGTAAATCGCCTCTTACATCGAGTCGCTAAGTCCAGGGCGTCTTGGTGGGAGGTTAAATAAAACATCAATAACTCAGTGCAAATTGCCTCTTACATCGAGTCGTTAGGTCCAAAGCTTCTTGGTGGGAGGTTATAATAAAACATTAATAACTGCCTAAATTCAAATCAAATCGCCTTTTTCATTGAGTTTCACCAAGTCATATATATATCAAATAGAGACGTTAATAATTTTCACCGTTGGATTATTATTTCAGGATGATGTAATTAATAATTTCAGGTTAAGATCGAGATGATATCGTTAATAATTTTTTATCGAATAGCTCAGGCCTACCACTAATTAAATACATACAAACAGATTTTTCTAACTTATGTTCCTAATCTCGTAGTGTATTTTAAAATTGTCAGGTTTTAGATTTAGATTTAGTATTACTCTTTAATTATTTCTATATACATTAATTTATCAGTAAGAAATTTTAAAAATTAAAAAAATCAAAAAAATTAAAAAAATTACAAAAAAACCAAAAAAATTAAAAAAATCAAAAAAATTAAAAAACCCAAAGTTAAAAATTAAGTTTAGGGACTTAAGGAGTAATAAAGGCAAGTTTTATGATCGCATTCATTGTTCGTTTTCATTATCCGATTTCATTTTTATTTTAAAGAAATCCACTTCAAATTCGATTAATTCAGACAAGTTTAAAATTCGATCAATGAATATGGGCATAAATTTCAAATGATACTTTATCTGAACGGTCTCATTTTAATGTAACATTAAAAGGTTTATAGGTCTCTTTATATCGCTAAAGTTTATTTAGGATGTTTAGAGAGAATTTGCCTCTAAAAAAGGACCACATCTTTTCCTTGCTACAATTCTTAGCCAGAAATAGGTGTGGACCTAACAGACCACAAAAATCCAACCCCTAGCCTCCTCGTGGAGTGGTCTGGAAACTGTAAAATATTGCAAATTTTTTTCTCCTTTTTAAACAATTGCGTTAGAATTTGCAATATTTTTCAGGCTAAAGGGGCTGCTGGTAATTAAAGAATTTTAAATATAAATTTTAATAAAAAGGTCTGTAATATACAAGTCGGTAAAAAAGGTTAAAATTTGCAAAAACTCGTGATATCTCCAAAAAAACAATTCCTTGTAAAAAGGTACAGCCAAGTTAATCTTGCAAAAAACCGAAATGCTTCTGCCCTTAAAAGTTCTGATATCAAAAAGGGCAGCCAAGTGCCTACTAAAAATAAACCAATCCTTCTGCCCTCAAATGTTCTGATATCAAAAAGGGCAGCCAAGCTTCTTAACGACAGCTTTTATTTAAAATGCCGTTTTTCTACGAAATACATTAAAACTTGGCCGCTTTTTTGCCCTCCTTCCCCCCTTTGCCCTCACAAAAAAACCATTACCACGCGTATTATATAATCAAATTAAAAAACGTAGCATTTTTCCATTTAGTTTTTCCAATTTACTGTAAGTAATAAAATTCAAAAATCATTGAGAAAAAAAATGTCAACCATTACACTGTTCGTATATGAGTCACAGTAATGTGGTAAATTCAACATAGATAATTTTAAATTTACCTAGTAAAAGTCAAAATATTACAGTAGGTTGAAAAACGAAAGTAAATTTAACCTTTTAATATTGTAAAGAAAAAATAACTTACTGTAGCTCATATTTCGACTTTATTAAAGTTAGATTTACTATGGATTTTTCTGCGTGATTTTCAATTATGACATTATTTTATTATTACGCTCTCAATTCCAACTTCCAAAATATTAAAAAAAAATCAAAGTTTAACCAAAGAAAATAACAGGCATGATATTAGCGACCGCCTGGAAACACACAACACAACAGCTCTGTTCATTTCTCCCCTTTAATAAAGTCACCCGAATTTCAGACAATTCATTTATTACGATAAAAAAAAAAATACAAAAAAATAAAAAAGCGGCCAAGTTTTAATGTATTTCGTAGAAAAACGGCATTTTAAATAAAAGCTGTCGTTAAGAAGCTTGGCTGCCCTTTTTGATATCAGAACATTTGAGGGCAGAAGGATTGGTTTATTTTTAGTAGGCACTTGGCTGCCCTTTTTGATATCAGAACTTTTAAGGGCAGAAGCATTTCGGTTTTTTGCAAGATTAACTTGGCTGTACCTTTTTACAAGGAATTGTTTTTTTGGAGATAAAACTTACTTGGCAGATTGCAGATGACCGCAGTGATGTGAAAATGATTTCGCCTTTGTACGTTTTTGACATATTAAATGCTTCTATTGTTTTGTTTTTTTTTTCAAAAAAATTATGCATTTCTCTTGTACATAAAAGGTCTTCTCTTAAAAATGTTTCCTACACCAGGCTCATATTTTCAATATTGTAGTTGCCATGCAAGGTGACCATTTGGTATGCTTTTGACAAGGCTCTAACAATTTTTTAGCTTTTGTCATGAAGTATGCAGCCGTGTTTTTCTTTAAAAAGCCATACATTTATCCAAAAAAAAATCTAGTTCTTATTGGGATTTTTTTTATTGTAATATCAAAAAAGGCAATCTTCTTTCGATTAGTATAAAAGAATTAGCGGGTGCGTTTATCGAAATTCAAAAATTTGTAAAGTAAAGGCCGCCCTAGAAAGGGGGTTGGAGGCCTTTTTCACCCGCCGGTTTGGTCCACAAGCAAGACATTCAGTTCAGTAAGTCAAAAGTTTTAATCTCTCATCTCTTCAGAGAGACTATGGCTTCCTCCCGTTACTGAGCTAGTATCCTTTTTATTAAAAATCTCTGTGCACAAAATATGGCAGAAAATCTTGAATTTCTCAAGGTAAACAACGGATGATTAACAAGAAAATGCTTTTTAAAACACCTGAAGCCGGATTTACTAGAAAAATAGGATGGTTCGACTGACGAATCCGCAAGCATACCTATAAAATTAGCGAAATTATTTTAATAAATTAAAGGTGAACCTAAATCTTGCTTGTTTTTCAACATTTGCCATCATATTCCATTAAGAGGGCCATAAAACCTAATATTGAGGGTGTATGAAATATAAATACCTTATACTCACAGTAGGAAGTGATGCGCATACCCGTTTGATGTAATCAATAAAACGATGTTGATGTGTCAAACAAGTTTTCAAAGTTCTTTAAAAAAAAAAAATTTGACTTCTTTGTAATCTCTGAATTTTTTTTGGATCTCATCGATGATTATTCTGACTTTTAGAAGCTATTTTTGTAGTTACATAAACGTATGGAAGAAAACGATAGAACACGCGGCGTCTACATTCTTCACCCAATTTAAAAGATAGGACCTCCCCGTTCGAATTCCTGTCGTTGCGTGTTCTCACGGTTTCTCGTTCCGAAAAAAAAAACGCCGACGACGTAAAAGTTACTTTTTTTTTTTTCTTTCGAGCAAAATTAACTTAGGAATATGTGGGAGAGAAGGTCGAGATGATGTGCACCTACCGGTTGATTGTCAAGTTATTACTTATGTAAAACACGACTCGTGCCCATTCAGTCCAACCCAGAACTCATTAGTATGCAACATTCGGAACCATCTTCACATAATACCATTCAGGAGCATATTTTTTTTTTTTTTAATCGACATTTATCCAGTTGGATGTCAAATATCAAGGTTAACCTCCTTGTCGTTTTTTTTAGGTGAAAGTTTTTTCCTTTCCGAGGGCGGAAAAAAATTAGATCGAAAAAAAATAAATAAATAACTTAAGAAAGTTTACCAAAAAAAAAATTGACATTATTATCGAGTCACGAGTCCTGATGATCTGTAAAAGCAGCCGCAGGATATGCAAAACCCGATCATTTGAATATTAAAAAAAAGGAAACAAAATGCACTTTAAAAGTCAAGTACTCCTTCCAGTCAATCAAAGGTCATTGCAGTTTGATGTCCAAACGGATTTACTACTGGATAAGGAAATGCAAATTTATCGCAAGGTCGAAGGGGCAAAGAACGATACGCCTCGTCTGGTTCGCGCAGACTTTAAACTTGGTATTAATTTTCTCTATCGATGACAAGAAAACACCGCCTTGAGTGGAATTCTTCTTAAGGCACAGACAAAATCAGACCGAAGGAATGCCGAACTATGCTATACAGACCGATTGAGTCTCCTTTTAAAGACAAACAGTTTTTCTAGTGAGCCTTCTTTTAAGAGGAAACTTCACGAAATACCGGGAGGAGTGGCTGTTTTGTCTAATACTCGAGTTACGGTGAATTAATCCAAATTTTAGGTATCTAACGAACTTCTCTGGTACATCCTGGAATTTTTAGGACAAGTTTCAACTTGTTTCAAGCAAACACGAACCCGGAAGACAAAATCAAAGTATTTCGACCGCAATTTTGTTTGAAATTATTTTTTCCGTTTCTCATAGGGCGCAAATTCTGGAATGTTGGACCAACATGTTGATACAACAAGTTGGACAAACATGTTGTACCAACTTGTTGTACCAAGATGTTTGGCAAACGAACGAATCGACTATTGCAGAATTTACTTCTATGCCGAAATTAGTGAGGAATGTTGATCCAACAAGTTGGTACAACATTTTTGTCCAGCTTGTGGTACCAACATGTTGGTCCAACATTTCATAGTGAATTTGCACCCTGACAAACGAACTAATCGACTATTGCAGAATTTACTCCTAGAGTGGAAATTCACTATAGAATGTTGAACCAACATGTTGGAACAACAAATTGGACAAACAAGTTGTATCAACTTGTATCAACTTGTTGGAGAAACGAACAAATCGACTATTGCATAATTTATTCATACGCCAAAATTAGTATGGAATGTTGGTCCAACAAGTTGGACCAACATGTTGGTCCAACATTCCATAGTGAATTTGCACCCCTACGCGGAAATTAGTGAGGAATGTTGGTCCAACAGGTTGGTACAACAAGTTAAACCAACATGTTGGTACAACATTCTATAGTGAACTTGTATTCACATTCACTATGGGATGTTGGATCATCATGTTTGGCACAACAAGTGGAATGTTGATCCAACAAGTTGGTACAATATGTTGGTCCAACTTGTTGCACCAACATATTGGTTCAAGAAGTATAGGTATAACATATTGGTATAACATGTTCGTCCAACTTGTTGTGCCAATATGTTAATCCAACATTTCATAGTGAATTTGCACCCATAAATTCCAAACAAGTTGAAGCCTGTCCTAAAAATTCCAGGATGTACCAAATTTTTTTAAAAATTGAAATCGGAATCGGCATCGGAATCAGCATCGCAAAATTGCTGGTGCTGACATCGGCATCGGCACCGGCTCTGACGTCGGTGCCAGCATCGGCACCGGTTTTGGCATCGCATTAAAAGTCGAGTTTTAACAAAACAATTTAATTATATTTTTGAAAAATTTAAATTTAAAAATAAAATCAAAAAATTAAAAAAAAAAAAAACCATCACAAAATGAATTCATAAAACGAATTATCGAATATTCGAGTATTACATTAATTAACTAAGGTCATTCCGCCTAAAATTTGAATCGGATTCGGCGTCGGATATAGTCGATGCTTTATGGAATCGGAATCGGCATCGGGTAGTGAGTGCCGGAATCGGAATCGGAATCGAGAATTAAATAAATGAAAAGCATCGGCATCGGCATCGGCATCGGTACCGGCACCGACACCGACACCGGCACCGGCACCGGCTTCGGACCCCTAATTTTTTCACCGTAAATCGAGTATTAGACAAAACAACAGCCATAAGTAATCCTATAAGTAAGCCTATAAGTAATCCGGCTAAAAGATTAATGTTTTTTCCGTATTATTCAATAAAAAGTTTCGCTGCAATTCTATTGAAATAGTTTTTCTGAATTTTTCCAGAAACGTCAGAACTTTTTTGTTTTTTTTCCAATTTCTCCCCCCTAAAACAAGAAAAATAGCAGAGACACGTAAAGCGGACGAAAATCAACAATCTAGAAAAATTCCCTATAAACACACGACTCTTCGCGTGAGAGCATAAATTTGATATAAAAAAAAAAAGAGTCGCTAGGCAAATGTGATTAATTTATGTTAATTATTATGTCAGAACTATTTTGTTATTTAAATCTGTTGGATAACTTCGGAGATGTAAGTGATTGGATTTCTATTCTTTATTGGGATTTAATGAAGCAGGAAGTTGCTAACGGTGTCGGTGTTATTGTTGAAATGATTGCTGATAATTTTTTTTTTTTTTCCTTTTGAAAAATAGATTTAAAATGAAAAACTAGAAGAGATCATGATCTGTTGGAGGTTTTAATTGACTACACAAAGTCGATGTTATCGTAATAGATAATTGCGGAGAAAATATATGGACTGCTTGATTTTGTTTTGAGAGATTTGATCGATGTCTCAGAGGTCAGAGTATTCTCTATACACTTTTAATTTATATATTATTCAGATAATTACGATCTATTGCATATTGAATGAAAAAACTAAAAAGGCAATGCCTGCTCTGTTTACGCGACCCATGTGAAACGCAATACTATACTGCAAGATCACTCGCGATCTAAAGAAATCTCAAATTAAAGACATAAACAATTTTAAAAAAATGAAGAAAAAAAAAAAAAAAAAGAAAAACGAATGCCCTCTTACAAAAAAAGAACTTTTTATTTTAATTGCAGTAGCACCCAAAAAAATGAATTCACCTCGATCGCAATACAAGTGATGTGTCTTTGTCGCAAAGCATATTTTCTTCGGCCCGATGCAATTATATGCTTGCGACAAGCACTCACAAATCTTGTCACAAACACGATCTTACATACAGGTCAGGCAACTCGGGTATCCCTCATATGGACAAAAATGTCCCCCGAGATTGAAGCAGAAGAATAATTCCAAATTTGCTCGATAGATGGCTGGAGCTGTAGTTAGGGAATCACGTGTTCTGGCAGCCATTATAAAAAAAATTGTTTTGAAAGTGTTGATTGGATGGAGGGCATATCACTTGATTCCTTAACTACAGCTCCAGCCATCTATCGAGCAAATTTGAAACTATTCTTTTGTCTTTAAACACTTTTTAAGATAGCCGTTGCCTGAGCTGTATGTAAGATCGTGGTCACAAAGCATTTCCACTGTATAGACCCTATATTTTAAATAAATGCTTTGCGACAAAGCATTTTTACATTGGGGGTCGTCCATAAATTACGTAAGCACATTTAGGGGGGAGGGGTCCAAATTTAATATCTTACCCATAAGCTAAGCATAGGCGAAATGGGATAAAGCGTGCAAAAAGGGTCTAACCCATGCTTACGTAATTTATGAACGACCCCTTGACCTAAAGCAGTTTTTTTTTAGTGTACGGATGAGATCACATTCTTGACTAGGGTTCTCAAAGATACCTTTTCTTAACAGCTATCCCTTATTGCATTGGATGTACTGCGAATGTCGGACATATTCCTAGCGGATCATAGTGAAACCATAGTGTGCTCACTTTCGTCTCTTACTCCGCACCCTCCAGTTTCCCTAAAATGGCGCTGCCAATCAGTTTTCGTTAACCGTTTCACAAGTGTACGTAAAATCGCTCTTAGCCAATCCTGGTTAACTTCACAAGTATACGTCATGTTACGTCATAGGCCAATTGAGCACACTAGGGTTTCACTATGTAGCGGATATTGTACATATTCGCCAATGGACGTCCCTAAAGCACGAAATGGAGTACCTCAGTCTTCTTACCTATGCAAACAATTTTAATCCAGTGAGCTTTCCTCTGAACTCGAGCTTTTGAAGGAAAGTTAAGTTCGCCACAGAACTGGACATACCCTAGGACATTCCAGAGACTAGGATTGGTATGTAGCTCTACTAATAAGGACAAGTAAATCTAGTTCCATGAGCTTTTCTCTGAAAGCTCCCTAAACAAAGCTTTTTGATTCGAAATCAAATTAAGAATAACTCAGACCGGTCCAGTTTGTAAAGTTTCCTTTTCTTTCACGAGGAGAACAATGGTCAAGTTAGTTTTTTCATTCAAAAGAAAGAAAATCCGGGAAACTCCAGTTTATTACTATAAACTCCATATTTTTGGTCTGTGAAAATTCTTCTGATCAGTGACGTACTTAAAAATTTCGGATAAAGCTCTGAAAAAAAGAGCCGACAGAAAAAACTCACACGAAAAAATCCCTTTGTCTTTGTCTATAGAGTCAGTTACCAGACTCAAACTTTTAAAATTACCACTAGTCTGTATATTGGGGCTGGGCGCTGCTCCGTACTGGTAAAATGTTTGACCCATGTATTTTCTCTATTCTCCATGCTAAAGGCGACCATTTGGGACTCCCCTCCCCTGAAAAATTTCAAGCCCTTTATTCCTTCCTTGTGGCTAGTTTATTTTGCGTTTGATTTTGCATCAATTTCGGTTTCCTATCATTCAAAATGTTTCAAGTCTTTTTCTTAGAGTAATGATTTTCAAGAAAAAATTATTTTGCTGCTTCGGAATAACATATAATAAATAAAATACACAAAAATTTGAAAATAATTGTATTAAACCAACCGGGTAGGAAAAGGTGAACTTTTAAAAACGCTCTCCTTGTTACGGATACTTGTTACGGATTTGGAACCCTATTTTTCTGAGGCGACGTGCTTGTCACCACTTGCTGCATCCTGACGTTACAGGCCTGGTAAATACCTCGGTGAGGGTATGCAGCTGTCCGATCTGTTTGGATTTTTAAAGAGAATAACTTATGATCATACTTAGCAAGCTTAGTTTTTTCCTCAAACGTGTTTTTTTTCTTTTTAAAAAAAAAAAAAAAAAGATAGCCATTAATTATAAAATAAATCGATCGCAAAAGGATTTACTTCTTTATTGACATTACCATCAAGGTCAAAAGTAAATTTTTATTGTTTCGCTATAAAACTTTAAGCTTCTAAATATTACATTCAAACCAGAAATGATTAAATTCTTTTTTCCATCGGATAGGTGCAGCAAATCGCTTTAATGAAATTCCAAGCATGAATAATATTCAGATAAAAAAAAAAAAAAAAAAAACTAAAATCCCAAGGCGACATTTTTCTTTCTATTATGATTGATGATTTCAAATTCATCTTCACTTTCTTCTGATGCAGATCAAAAGGTAAACAAGAAGTTGGGTTTTTTTTACAAGTCAATGTTAAGGATTTTGCAAATGCAATGTTACACCAGGAAATAGAAAATAACGAAATCGGCGGTTATGTCGTAAAAAAAAATGAATATTATACTGTCTGTATTCTTCTTTTTCAAACAAAAATTTATCCAATGACACGGATTTAATTTCAATCATATTGTACCAGGAAGTTCAAAACCTCGTAAAAAATCCGAATTTATCGGTAACCGATGAGGCGTTGAGTTAAAAATACGAACCTATGAAACAGAACTCGTCTTCGCCTTATAGAGAGCGACCTAGAAATATTTGCAATTTGACTTTTAACCTAAGCTTCAGGTCAAAAGATGCGCTTGTTACATCATCTACCAGGTAATACTGTAGGTTGCTAAACATCTCGACTCCTTCGTTAGAATGAGCATCATATCTGATTATTAAATCATATTTTTAGATAGTTGAAAAAAAAAATGTAACTTTTAATTTATTCCTGAAGGCGATTGCAGAACTAAAAAAAAACGGCATTGGGTCGAAGAATAAAAAGGAAATGGTAAATGAATTCGTTTCCGTGGATTCCTTGATGTCTGATTGATTGATTCTTTGATTAAACATGTTGGATTAAAGTAGATTTTTATCTATGGTGTAAGGAAGTTAAAGGTTAGGAAATGCGTTCATGAACTTTTGTTGAATGATGTTGTATAGCATGTGTTCGTTTGTTAAGTGTATTTCCTCTTTATCTTTTAAATTCCCGATGGTTCATGTTCAAGAACGCCGAGGCTGAAAGGTTGTTACGATGAAATATTTCGGATGGAAAAGCTGCCTAAGTGAATTCTAATTTTCTCCTTCCCCCCACCCTCCAAAGTTAGTAACTTATTTTATTTTAAGCCTATTTAAAATATTGATGTTATGGCGAACATGCAGGTCCAAACCTGTGATAAAAGGACAGCGGTTTCGGTGTTATGTCAAAACATGGTCCATATTCAACGATTTGTCCAAATAAAAAACATTCGAGGTTCAAAAAAGTTTACTTAAGGTTTCGAACCTGCCATTTTGAACCTAGCATCCAAACAGCTTTTTCTATTCATTTCGGAAAATCCAAGATGTCCTGCAACGAAAGGTCGAAATAATCTATTAGCGGGAGGTAGGGGTGAAACTTTTTTATTGCTATCAAGGGGGGATACTTATTTTGGAGTATAAGGGGGGGGGGGGCGGGCAGTCATAGATCGCCGAAATCATGCTACTTCTCTAATATTTTTTAGAAAAATGTCTTTGTACTATTTTTAAGCCCATCATTCCCTTGCAGTATCAAACAGCATAACTTTTTAAAATAGCTGATAGCTGAAAATTTGAGACCGAGTCAAAACCCCGACACTGGAAATAGGGGTTTTGCTTTTTGCCTTTTATTATATTATATTTTTAATTTATTTTAATTAATTTTTGATTTTTCAAAATATTTTTAAAGCAACCCTTGGTCCTTGCAAAACCCAAAACCCCGATCGGTGTTTTGATTATGAATTTGGATTATGGATTTTGAATTCGGTGTTTTTTTTTATCTATTATTTTATTTATATAGTCTCGGTTTTGAAATCAGCAGTTAAATTTACATTTTTTTAAATACCCGGCCAAAACTTCAATTTTAGAACTTTTTCCAGCCGGTCTAGTTTATTAATGTTTGAACAAATATAAAGTAAGAAAAATTTTATTTAGTCGTCGAAAAAGTTTTAAGCTGTACTGCATATTTGTTCATTTTGTCCCCGATTAAATCAAAATATTAAATTATAAATAATGTTTTTTACTTTGAAGAACTATTTTATTAAATTTCAAAGCCCCGTCATTTAAAAAATTTTAAAAAATAAAAAATAAATTAAAATAAATTAAAAATAAAATATAATAAAATGCAAAAGGCAAAACCCCGACATTAAAAATCGGGGTTTTGCTAGGGTCCCGAAAATTTTAACTTCAAGAAATTACTTTCTCGTAACTAAAACTGGTAATAAGTATCTTGTAAGGCATCATGCAGTATAATATGGTAGCAAATTAGGACCACTTTGCTGCCCTAGTGAAAGAAACGGTGTGATGCCACAAAAAAATAAAAAATAAAAGTAAAATAAACGCATGCGTGTTAAAGAAATGAATCGGGCCAGAATTTGGCATATTTAAAATGCAGTTTGCAAACATATAATTATCAAATATCTAAATTTTTTAAAAGACATTTAAATCATTCAGGATAAATGTATAAAGTAAACGATTCTTTTAGAAAATTTAAAGAGTAAAATTTGAAATAAAATAAAAACACAGTTAAATGATAAAAATCTGGTATATTACCATCCCAAATTACCGAATTACAAATAAAATCTCTCATTACTATATACATATAAATCTGTCTGATACAACAACAATTACAAATTATTTTTACGCATGCTTTAAATACATATCCTATAATGTTAAACCTTATATTTTCGTATTCATTCAGAATTTTTTACAACGAAAAACAATTGGAACTCAATAGGAAATTTAATTCCTGAGTATTAATTCGTATAAGTCAGAAAAAAAAAAATCTTTTTAATAAAGTATTTTTAAAAGATATACTTCAGTTTTAGGCACTTCATAAATTTTATTATTCCTTCATTTGGCACAAAAGTAAAATTAGTTTCATAAACACAGCCATTGACGATTTAAAAATTCAAAAAAATTTGGACTTTATATATTTAGTGACCGTAGGTTTATTTTATTGTACTGCTCAATTTTTTTAAAAAATTATTTTTTAAAATTAATAGAAAAATTCATCAAAACAAATATCAAATGCGCTGCCAAATAAAAATGCAAATTTCCTAAATCTAAATCTAAATTAATGTAGGCTCGAACAATTATCATGACTAAAATGTACCTCGATGTATGTTGCCATCTATTCCTTTCTTAAAAATAATGGAAGAGATACGTTTATTATTGAATCGAGGTTTAATTTGTTTTTGATTACTGAAATTTCGATATATATTTAATGATCCCCGAATGGAAGCAAGGTATATTTATTGGGCTGAAAATATAAATAATAAAATAAAATAAATTAAGTATATGATTGGAATCCTTCCACGCCATTACAGCTTACAGGGAGCCTCGTCTGAAAATAAGGTTACTGCTTCGTGAATTGCTTTCGCGACGTAATCTAGATTTTTAGTTGTAAGGCCGCACATATTGATCCTTCCCGATTTGAGAAGGTAAATGTGATGTTTGTTGACCAGATGTTCAACTTGACGAGCTGCAAAAAAAAAAAAAAAAAATTGTTACACAATAGTGATATTAGAAGATAAAGCCGAATATCTGTACAACTTACGATTAAGGCCTGTGTAGGAAAACATCCCGATTTGATCTGTAATGTGATTCCATTGATTTTTGTTCGGCGTTCCCAAGGCCAATAATCTTTCTCTTAATCCTTTCCTCATTTCCTTAATTCGGTTAGACATGGTCTTTATGCATTCAGTCCTTTGAATTTTTTAAAAAATTGAACAAGTTAAAATGCATAACAAGAAACTAAGATTCTGTCAGATTTTTATTTACCATTCGCTAAAAAGCTGCGGATTGTTAAGAACGGTAGCCACGATTCTAGCACCATGATTTGGTGGATTGGAATACATTCCTCGGATTATAAGAGTGATTTGTGACTTAACAGCAGGTACCACCGATTTATCAGACGTGATGACGGTTAAGTTACCAACACGCTCATCTTTAAAAAAAAGTTATTTCTTCTCAAGAAAATATTTCTGAAATTTTTTTTCTGTAGCACTATATTTCCTCTACAATTTTTTCATGCCAACAAGGAAATTGTGTTGCCTTTTCACAAAAAATTTTAATGGTTACTTCAATTCTTTCATTAAAAAAAAAAAAAAAAAAAAAAAAAAAAAAACTAGAATCTTAATTTTAAAAAAATTAAAAGTTGGATATCCTATCTCTATCAAAAGTTAAAGTAAATATTATTCAGTGCTGCAATTTACAATTTCGATGGATCGAAACTGACGCATTTTATTTCAGTATTTAATGAAATCCTTATTTCATTCTACTTAATTCTTAATTGGAAAAAAAAAAAAGATTAGGAAACTAAGGAATTTCATAAACCAGTTTTTTGAAACTTACTGTAAAGACCAAAATTTTTAGCAAATGATTGAGAAACCAAAGATTCAAATCCATTTTGAGCAAAATATCGAACAGCATATGCATCTTCATCTAAACTACCAGATGCAAATCCCTGGTAAGCTGAGTCGAAAAATGGAAATAACTTCTTTTCCTAAAAATAAATGAGAAAAAAAAAATTACAAAGCAAGTCAATCATTAAAATATTCTATACAATTTTAAATTATTTACTCTTATTATTTCAGCTAATTTTTGCCATTGTTCTTTTGTAGGATCACAGCCAGTTGGATTATGAGCACAAGCATGCAAAATTATGACAGAATCCTCTGGAGCTGCTCTTAAATCTTCACACATTCCCTCAAAATCAATGGATCTTGTTTCTGGATTCCAATATCTGTATGTTCGAGCCTCAGTGAAACCACCATTGATGAACAATAAATGGTGATTTTCTAAAGGAACATAAAAATAGGTAAGATAATATTTGTGCAAGCCCAATATGTTCACTTACCCCATGTAGGGTTAGAGTAGTAAAAAATTTTGTATTTTAGTATTCTTGAAAGGAATTCTGCTCCTACTCTCAAAGCGCCTGTACCACTTAATGTTTGAACACCAAATGCCTGGAACAAGGAGAATTTTATTTTTATATATGCTTTTTGGTAATTTCAGCTATGGAATAGCCTACTCGTCCTTCTGCAAGAGGTGTGCTGTTTTCTCCAAGCAACATTTTTGTAGCTGCATTACTAAAAGCCTCCAACCCTAAAACTGGTAAGTATTCCTTATTTAATGTTTCATCATCAGCTAAGTTTTTCTGGACTTTTTTAACAATTGGTAGCACCCATGGCTTTCCTTCATCCGTTCTGTAAGCTGCAATTAATAACATCATGAAATGAAATATATTCAACAATCCTTTTAGTCACATACCTCCAACACCCAAGTTGACTTTTTCCGGTACAGTGTCATCGACGAACGCTTTCGTCAAAGCAAATACCTCGATCGGAGGACCTTGCTGTACAGCTGCAAATCGTCCAGCCATTACTAAATGACAATTTCTTCAACTTTTAATCCAATAAAAAAAATTAACCGGACAAGATGACCTTTAAACTATTTTCAAAGTCACTTACGATAAGGGTTTTAGATTAGAAATCACGTTGGCTAAGCTGTGAAATGTTCCTTTGACGTGCGCGGAAGGACGCAAGCGCAGCAAAAGGAAATTTTGCTTGATTTCTGAACTCGGATGTCAACTATGGCGACTATTTTGTTAGATAAACATTGTGTGAAAGTCTATCGCAACTGATTCTATTTGATTTTACGGTGTATAATTGTTTTTTTGGTATAAATCTTTAAACTGAAATACATATTATCAAGAAAAAAGTAATCGTGAAGATTATTGGTTTTATTTTCTCTCAAAAACTCCATTTGTTGTGGAATTTTAAAAGACAACATTGACATCCATTTTTTTTTTATTTTATTCCATTTATCTTCCAGTTTTTTTCCTACATCCAATAATTTTGTGTGAGGAACTTAACCATCGATTTTTTTATCTCTTACAAAAGTCATAAGGATGTTGAGCCATACAAAAAAGGTTTCATTTTAAAATGAGAGAAGAGGAAAGGGAAAAAATACTGAGAAAATCTGGAAATAGTGCTTCAGGTAATGAAGCTTTGTTTTCTTTAGTAGATGGTTATTATTGTGTAATAATCATTGATTTTTCTTCAAGACGTCGAACCAGTTCGAATTGAGGTGGAAGTAGATCATCCAATATTTGAAGAGGGAAGTGAAGAAGATAACTCTACAAAATCAGAGGATGATACAATGAATATCTCAATAAACGCAAGACGTAAGACTCGAACAAAGTGTAATTGCACAGATTGCAATCCTGAGTTTGTAGATGGCAGAGAGCAAGCCACAAATATATTTGAATGTGACATCTGTAAGAAGGTTTTTACAAAATGTAAATATTTCAGAAGGCACAAAGGGCTTCATGGCAAAACAAAAAACATAAAATGTGATATATGCCATTTAACTTTCATGTTTTCATATCAGTTGCAAGCACATAGATTAACACATACACTTGGTCAAAAACCATTTCATTGCACTATTTGTGGGAAATCATTCACTTCCAAATATTATTTAAAACAACATGAATGGGTCCACAATCCTGTCACACCTTTTAGGTGTCGATTTTGCGGCAAAGGGTATAGTAGTGAAGGTTACTTCAAAAGACATGAGTTAAGTCATTCACAGTAGGAATCTTAAAATGTGCCAAACAGATTGACAAAAGGGATTCCTCAGTTACTTATATGTAATCAAAATATGTATTGGTAATATGTATTAACCTAGTCATATGAATATCTTAACTCTTAATTTTAACTTTAAAATTTAGAGAATAGATGATTTAAGATTAATTCAAAAAAAAGTTCCTAGGGAGATATTTATGTGCTATTACTTAATTTACTGACTCCAAATATTTATCTATTATGTAGTTTTCGCTTTAATTTTATTTACTTTTTCTAAATTTAATACGTTAATTTATCACTATTATGCTTCTAAGTAGTAAAATACTATAGTAATATTATCTTCATACCTAAGGCTGTGATAACTACTTATGTGAATTTGTGTTCATCAAAAATTCTTTTTTAATGTTGATTTAATTTTTGAAATATTCATATAAGTAGTTGGTCTGACCGATAGGTACAAAATGGTATATTTACTCTCCTAAATGCCAAATTTAAAAGACTTAAACATTTTTCTGTAGGCTGAAAATTTTTTATTTTTACTTATGTCTTAATATTTTTCTTTTAAAGGAAAATAAATTCCATTTCAGTATGAAAAGTGTTTTTAATTAAAACTGATTTTCACATCCTTCATATAGCCAGGGTTTCAAACAGCAAGTAAACTTTCATATTTCATATTTAGCTTGGCAGCTTGCATTTTGTTGATGCCCTTTAGAAAGTCTAAATATGGGAAAAGCAAGTTTACAAGCTTCATGTAACCTAAGGCTTTTGGATTGGAAAAAGTAGAAAATTAAAAATCAGAAAAGACATATAATAGTTTATCCAGTGAATTGAAGAGCGCCTTACATCCTTACAGAGCGATTAAATCCTTCTGTTAAAACTTTTTGAAATTAACGAACGTTTTACTTTAATTAATCTGCCATAATCACCATTAATCTATTCAATATTCTGGAATATCTGTTGAGTGTTCTTGAGTATACCTTTCTTTGCTTTACACTTCCTTTCGTCATTATTATCATTTCTGACTAAATTAATGATTTAAGATATTTTTCATGTCGGTCCTCCAAAAAGTAACTAGATAAAGAGGCTAAAAGTGCTCTTGTTATTACTTTTCATGTCATAAGCTAAGCAGAAAAGTCATATTTCTAATTCGTGAGCTTGTAATTGGACCAGTAATTGTTTTCTCATTATTCGGGAAAACAAGTATTTTGTCTTGAAATTCAGTCCTTCAAATTGAAAGTTTTAAGTTGGTTATTTTCGCGAGATAAGGATTATTGAAAACTTAGGCCAATGATTGCCTTACAGACATCTTAAGCGTATTTAATCATAATGTATTTAATGAACTATGCGACTAAGGCAATGGTAAGATGTGACGTCACGTGACACTGTTCGTTTCAAAATTAATATGGCGACTCTTGCTAGGTGCTTTTCAATGTTTGTATAACGTGATTAATTCATTTTATTGTGAAATTGAAATCTAAAAGAGTTTTCACAAAAAAATTAAAACGATAATTTTTGTGAGTATATTAGCAAAATGCAGTTCATCCTATTTTTTAGATGGTTGATTGTAAAATTCTCTTTAATTTGATTAGCTTTTGTTTTTGTTTATTGATCTTCCCACCGATATAGCGTGACGTATTTTGCTCCTAAAAGCTCTTCTTTTTGAAACGTTTTAATTTACCTTTTCAGGTTCAAATTTAAAAACCTTTAGTGATATGTCATGCTTTCTTCTTGCATCAAATCACTAACTAAAAATACTTGCATTATCTAGGTAATTACTACAATGTGCTGTGACCTAACCAAAATGGATTTTTATGGAGTGGGAAACTTAATTATTTTTTTTTATGGAATCATAGTGTTGGTTTTCTTCTAGGTTAAATAATTCATATCAATTTTGTAGTTTATTTTTAAACATTCGAAAAATTAAAGCATTCCAACTTGATCATTTGAAGTTTGTGCACACGCATATGAAAACCTGCTTGTACAATCTGGATAGTTTGTTCTGATTCAAAAACTTATTTGTTTACAAAAAGGTTTAAAAAATGAAACATACTATCCGGAATGTATAAGATGGAGGTTTTCATATGCACATACACATTTTACAGCATTTTCTTTAGCTTTTAATAGAAAATTGAAAGAAAGGCAGATACCAATTATTTTTAAAATGAACTTACATAAGGATAATGCAAATTACAGTAAAGCATGTTTGCTTATTGCACCATCTGCTATTCTGAATTATGTCTTATTTTTTCCATACTTTTTTTAAAAATGATGTAGAAATTGTAACCAGTTTTTACAGGCTTGGATGAATTCTTGAATAAGTGAGAATGTAATTCGGAATGCTGGTTATTTGACTGCAAAATTTGAATTTGTATGACCCAAAAGGAGTGTTTTTCTGTAAAATGCGTGTAAGCTAAGTCTTTTTTAATGAAGTACTTTAATTTTTTAGAAATTTTACAAATCCGAAAAAAGAGGAATTTCATAACATATACCATCACTCTTGCCGTTTATTCAACAAACTTTTTTTAATGATAGCCTACAAAAAATTTTTTTTTTTTTTCATTTGCATTTAAAACGTTTTGATTTGAAACTATTAGCCCTGCGCGCTTAAATAATCAATTGTTTGTTGCCACGTTTTTCCTTTGAGTGCTTTCTGAACGCGCATCTCCAAAACATTTTGTTGTTTGTTGTGTAACCTATCCGTATGTTCTAAAGAATGTTCTAGTAATTTTTTTTATGTGCTTTCATTACTTACTAGTGTAAAAAATTATGTCTGATTACGATCACTGTGTTCGAGGACCGTTGAAACTAAAAGGAGATGCTGGAATAAAAAAGTGAGTGTTTATTATAACGATACTATTGAAATGTATATGAAATATTGACTCATCTGTATTTGGCATCACAATGTTTTCATTTCTATTTCATTTTTTAGGAAGAAGAAGAAGAAGAAGGATGAAAAGAAGCTCTTAGAGCAAGTCTCCAAAACAGTCAAAGTTGAAGCAGAAGAGAAAAAACCAGCAACAACAAGCCAGCAATATCAGAAGACTAAAGCAGAATTAGCTTTTTTAAAGCAACAAGAAAAAATGGTAAGCAAATATTTTAATATTGGATCAAGCGATATAAAATACACAAATGCCAGTCTTCTCTTTTATAAGGCATTTGTATTTTTTTGGTTTGAGTTCATGCATCGTTTAGGTCAAGTTATTGAACAACTTCGTTACCTTGGATAATAATCGACATTTTATCAAATAGTAAGAATTTCGGGTGTAATTGGACCTTCAAAAAGGCTTAGGGATAGACTTTGCCTATCCTGTAAGATACTAGTGTAGGAAGAGCTGTACAAATGTAATATTGGATCACATGCTGTGTCAACTAATTTAAGATAGTTTGAGGGTTTAGTCTCATCGTTTTTGAGTTCTCCACTTAATACTGATTCTACCAACAAAAACTAAACAAGAAAAGAAGGTTAAAAGAAGAAAACTGTTTAAAACCGGGGGAAGAAAAACAAGTCTTTTTTCCTGTGACAATAATTTCCATAACGTTGTGGATTCAAAAATTTATGGTTTCTAAGTTTCAGAGTTTAATACCTTTCTTTTTTTTTTCAGCAAGAGGAACGAATCAAAAAGAAAGCTTCAATGACACACAAGCAAAGAGTAGAAGAATTTAATAAACATTTGGATTCCTTAACAGAACATTTCGATATTCCTAAAGTCAGCTGGACAAAATAAAAGTTTAATTCAGTTTGTGTTTTACTTTTCTTTTTTTTCTCTTGGTGATTTTTATAAAGACGATAAGTTCCATTTTTTTTTAAATTCTAATAGTGTAAATGTATGTAAATAAATGAATGATTAATGTAGTAAAATGGTTCATCTTGTGTTATGTCAATGATTTTACCTGAAGGGCTTTTAAAAAAGAAATAGATTGATAAATAATACAATTAATGTATTATTTTTTGGAATGCACTTAAATGAACTTTTTTCTTACGAATGGTGTCATCTTTTTACATGTTAAATAGGACATATCGTAAGGTAAAAAAACTAAATCAAGTAATTTGGCTTTTACAATTTTTTTTCTTTCTTTCTTCAATATCTTGTTTTTTAAATTTTACATTTAATTTTAAACAAAAAATTGTACGAAAATAATTTAGCAATCAGCAAATATTTTTTAAAAAAACTACTGATAATCATCATTTTTTTTTTGAGACACATTAATGCATTCGAGTGTTGAATATGGAACATTCCCCACTACAGGCGCCGAATGTTTTAAATATGTTTTGAATAGTCAACTTTGATTGGCTGATTTTTAACAACAGATCATATTTGCAGATTTGAATCCAATAATTTATTAAGACATCTAACGCTGGTAGAGAGCAATGTTCTTCATGATTTACAATGGAAAGTTTTGCTTGTGAAAATTGTTGAAAATGATTTTAAAGCAAGTTAAAAATAAAAATGATGAAAATTAATGAATATAAAGTATACTTTTTTTTGTTTTTCATGAAAAAAAAAAAAAAAAAAAAAAAAAATCTAAAAGATTTTTTTAAAGATTTGATGGCCTTTTTTTTTTTTGTTCGTTTTTATTTTTTTATAATTTTTTTTTAAAGTTTTTGTCATACAATATATCGGACGAATGATTAAGAGAGATCATAAAAAAGGACACCACGGGCATTATTTTCGGAAACAAAATTTAAATATTAAGTATTGAAAGTTTAGTTTTGATGAACTTTCATGCTTAAGCTAAAAGTTAACATTTAATTACTCATTTATGATTTTTATTATCATTTTTTTTTATGGTTTTTTAAAAATTTTAATGATATAATATTGTCATGGTGAAAGATTTATTTAGTGATTTTGAAAAAGCAATGTTTTTTTGCTGGGTATGTGCTTTTTAATTACTTTGTTTAAGAGACATCTGCAGGGAGGCCTTTTTTTTCAAATGCTTGCTGAAAGCTTGCTATGTAAAGGCACAGGCTTTTTTTTTACATTGATGCAAAGTATGTAGTAATTTTTACAACATTTAAGATGCCCGTCGTTTGTTTTCATTTGTAACATACTGATTTTGGCACTCAAAATGGTCCATGCGGTTATTATGTCTGGTTGTAAAAAAAAAATTGTACATCTTTTTTCATGCGCAGCCACATCTGTCCACAACCATCGCTGGTAGAGTTCCGTAAATAATGTTCATACTGTTGTCGAAATAGAGCATACTAATCGATGAAAGTTTTCGGGGAGCGCAACAGGGCCCTCCTTCACCTTCCGGTAGATTTGAAAGTTGTAAAATGTGTGTGTGTGGATACCGCGACATGAACACATAAGGACATTCACCTAAAATTGTTATAAAAATATTAATTGTTGTGTTTGGCTCGTTTTCGAAATTTTTTCAAAAAAAAAAAAAAAAAGTTATAATAGGACATTACCTGAGCAGTAGTTGGCTTCGTATTTCTTTGGCGCGATTATCCAGTCCCAACCGAATTCTTCGAAGTCGACTGTGAGTGGGTATCTACAGCATCTTGTTTCGTTTGATGAGTCATTGCAGTTGAAACCTATTGTACGTTTCGTCCGATGTTTTTTACCATCGGTGACATATACTTCTAGGAATGGTATCTTTGGAAGAGAGAAAATTTTCGAAATTAATAAATGCTGAAAGGAAAACTGAATGCAATGTAAAACTGAATACATTGCAAAATTTTTTATTTTATTTATTTATTTTCTGTGAAACGGCATCAGTTCTTTGAAGTAACTTAATAAATGCGAAATTCTTAATTGTGAGTTCACAAAATTTTTTTGGTCGTTTTTTTTTATATTTCATTGCTGAGCGAGTTTAGACTTATTAAAATAGTTTAAGGGTTTTCCAAATAAAAATTAATTAACATATGCTTGGGTTTAACTTTAATAGATATATTTATAAGCGTCACAAGTCAGAGCATGTTGCAATCTTTTCTCATTTGGGCGACAATTTTGGTATAGTGTGATTTTTTTACCAAAACCTTTTGTTCTCATTTTTTTTTCAGTGCTTTTGTTCCAGCACTAATGTGATTGTATAAGTAAGTTAGTCTTAGTAATAGTCTTGAAGCATAAATAAATTAAATATTGAGGGGGGGGGGGTGCGAAAGGAAAAAAAATATAAAAAAACTAGGCTAAAATGATATTCAATGCCCCTTGGCACTGAAAATGAGAAATTATTGGGGAGGGGGGGCAAATCCAAAATTGGAGAACAATGCCCCCCCCCCCCCAAAAAGGGCCTAGCGACGACACTGATAAGCGAGATAAAAGTGAAACGCAATGTTTTGCATTTCAGATTAAAAAAAAGGTCAAATTTTGACTATTTCCTGATTCCCTACTATTTTTCCTGATCCATTTTTCCTGCAAAAAAATAAATTCCTAATCCATTTTTCCTAAAGAAATAAATTCCTAACCTATTTTCCTAAAAAAATGAATTCCTAATTTATTTTTTCTAAAAATTTGGGTTCCTAAAATTGTTTTCCTAACTATTTTTTTTCCTAATTTTTAATTTTCCTAAAATTTTTTGATTCCTGAAATAAAATTTCTTAAAATCCCTAAAATTAAATTTCCTAAAGTCCCCTTAGGGATTTAAAAAATTTGAAAAAATATTCATTTGAGGAAATTTTATTTTAGGGATCAAAAAATTTTAGGAAAATTGAAAATCAGGAAAAAAATGGTTAGGAAAAAAATTTTAAAACCAAAATTTTTAGAAAAAATGGATTAGGAATTCATTTTTTTTTTTTTTTTTTTTTTTTTTTTTTTTTTTTTAGGAAAAATGGTAGAGAACGAATTTCCTATTTTTCTGAGACTCATCAGTGATTAAATATTTTGGCCATTGGGAGAAAAAAATGTTGCTTAGTTTGTATGTTACAAGATGCACTGCTGGACATAGGCAATGTGCTCGTGTAAAACTTCAAAGTTCTCATTATTTTCAAGCTGTTTTTTTGTAGTATTGAGAGCCGCCACTGCTTATCTAGACATTCCGTATTTTTTTTTTCATTTTTTTTTTTTTTAAATGTAGAGAGGATTATTTAATGTATAGAGGATTATTTTATCAGACGGTTTCTAGGAATTCCCTAAAAGGCTCTCGATCAGAGGCAATATGTCGGGACACTTCCATGGAAAAACCGGTCCAGTTTCTGAGAAAATCTTTAAAACTCTTAGGCTTATACTTATGCTTCTTTTCCTCTCTGCACTTAGGATTTTCACTGATAGTATTTTTTTTTAATATATAATTTCGTGGGGGTATTACAAGGATTCACCGAAAATGCCTCAGCTTTTATTTTGCTTCCATTTTTTCTCGTTAAATTCGAATCAGCCAATAATTAAAAAAAAAAAGAGGGTCTTACATGAGCTGCATTTTCTGAGTGTGATGTGACAGCTAAGTTGGTGTTGTTGCCATCCTCTGCCTTGATTACGATCCCGTGATTGAGATGAGGGAATTTAAACCATTCGGTTACAAGTTTTTCTATTTGATGAGACTCTACATAGATCCAACTACCCAAGTTTTTGTGTTGGCTTGGAATGCTAGTCACCAAGTCTTTAACTACAGGGGTCGTTACTGGGGATTCTCTTGAGCTTCCAGCTGAAAAGAAAAAAAAAAAAAAGCAAAATAATTACCTTAATCGAGTTAATGACATTTTTGAACCCGTTCCAAAATACTTACATTTTAAACCGGAATCAACTATTTTATAAATTGACACGTTGATTTTGTTGGTTTTGTCGTTAATGTTCGAGTTTTTCCTCGCCTTGATGTAAAACCAAAGCGACGCTTTTTTAACTCGATTATTTCGAACTTTTTCGCTGAATTGAAAATATTGGATGTGAGGGGCGTGTCGTATTCTCGGATTCGGATCTAGAAATAATTAAAAAAAGTTTTACGTAAGTAGCCAGTTGGTCGCCAACGTACGTTAATAATATACAAAGAAAAATGACGTGTCAGCAACTTTGCCAAATACGGGGACGTTGACTTTTCAAAAATTGTTTAATTAATTAAATTTCTTTTTCTTTTCCCTACCTCTTTTTTTTTTTTTTTTTTTTTCTTTTTTTCAAATTTACCAAACCCTCGTATGTGCGCGGCAGTTCGTTAGGTCACGTTTCCACGTTGAATGCGTTTCGAGTGTGTAAGAAAATGCACTCTTGGGTACTGACCTATCATCAATGGGATATTTGTTGACATAAGCGAAAAATAGAGGTCGAGGATCATTTTAAGTATCACAATTCTCTTGAATTGTTATTACATTAAAAGCTACGTCAGTAACGTAATAAGTATCTTTTTCCACAACAACAAATAAATGACCTATTTTATAAAATAAAACAAAGGGAAAAGAATTAAATTTTTTTCGTTGGTACTTTTTTTTTCGGAAATATTTTAAACATTTTTTTTTTTTCTGCCGCTGTTACGTCTGTTGACGTCTGCCCATTTTCGTACGTAGATATTTGGCAGATGAATTTTTTATTATTTATAGAAATGATAATATTTAAGGTAACTTTTACATCTGATGTCATTTTCAAAGATTTTTTTTTTTTTTAAACCTCTGCTAAAATGAAAACAATTTTTAAGTAAATAATGACTACTCATTTGAAGTAATTAATCACCGGCACGCTAACCGGGTTTGGTTAATTAATTCTCAGCACCCAAGTTAAAACGTGATACAAGTTTGCCTAATCGCTATTATTAAGGCGTTTTTAATGCCGTTTGTAATTTTTTTGTAAGTTGCGCTTTCTCGGAGTTTTTTTTCCCTTTTTAAAATTTCCTTGTCATTTTTTTTTAAATTTTCATTTGCCGAAAAGTGAATCCCCCCATTCCCCGAAAAATGAAACCGATCTCATTTGAAATAATAGAAATTAAACTTCGTTAAAATCAAATAAATAAATTTTTTTCGTTTTGTAATAAAGAATCGGATCCTTTTTCAACCGTGTTGTTATTTTTTGGCAGGACCTTTTGATAGCTGCAGTTTTAACACTCAAGGTCGCTGTGGTTGAGAAAGGTCAGTGACACGCTCAATTATTAAAGGACTGCATTCAATTGATATATTTGTAGGACCGTTTAGACAATGGACAAACACGAGATATTTGAGTTTTGAATTTGCATTGCCGTTTTGCAGTAATTGCTCACGCGGCATATAGAAAATTTTTTTTTTACTTTTTGGCATCCTTATTAATTACCATGATACTTTCTAATAAGGAGATAGATTAATTCAAGTTAATTAAAACGTGCATGCAATTTGTGTTTAGAGAAGTACCGGTTTAAAAATTAAATGTAATTTTTTTTTTTTTTATTGGTTTGCACAAGTGAAAAAAAAAAAGTTTCCTGTGAAAAATCGATTCGATTCGTTGGAAGTCGTAAAAAGAAAACTTGTGCAGCCGATGGTCCGTCGTATTTTTTTTTTTAATATATACATTTTTTTTTTTGTTCAAAGAATAAGTACTAGGAGGAAAAATGTTTTATTAAACTTTAGCAGGTGAAGAGCACATTTTTTTTTATAGTTTACTTGCTGATTCGTTCCATGAAATGAGTCGTTTATTAAAGAGAAGTTAATATTCCAGTACTAATGAAAAACCTTTTTCCCTTCTGTAATAATTTTTAAATGGAAGCATTGTTTCACTCCCATCTGCGGTTAGCTACATATTTGGGAATCAAAGAATGAAACGACGTAAAAATGCAGCTTTTATGCTACCCTAAGCCTAGTTTATGTTTTTATTTTAATTTTTTACTTTTTACTTAATTTTTAATTTTTTTTTTTTTTTAGGAGTTGAAACTGCTTGAGTTCTGATTCAAATATTTCTGGTCTGGTCTGCTTGAAAAATGCTGCCCTCAAATCGGTGGTAAGTGTTAAGCTTTGAATATACTATTTTAAAAAATTAAACGACTTTAGGAGGACCTAAATTTTTTTTCGGCGGAGGCTTAAAAAATACCGAATCTTTCTGCAGAGGAACATTTTTGATGCCATGCATTCGGGTTGTCATATCGGACTAAGCTAAACTAAACTGTTAATGTAAGCGAACATAAATTCTCATTGTAAGCTTGGAGCATTACCGCTGCAGTAATATGTTAATATGTATGTGATTGCTAAAATGTGACTTATTTGAATTTTCTCCCGGGTTTGACAGTAATTTTTTGAGGTGTGTACTGCAACCATCTTCATCTCTATCTATACAGGCTGCAAACTGTCCCATATGTCCTTTATGCCCTATATTTTCAAAGCCGTCTTGTATTCGTCCAATTTTTTTTGAGTTTTTCCTATATTCTCTTTATTTGTAATTTATCAATTTGTAAAATCAATTTTTTTTAACGTTTAAATAATTTTTTTTTTTTTTTTTTGGAAAAATTTTAAGACCAAAGACCGAAAAGCAGAATAACGATTCTGATGACGAATTTCACTACAGAATTAGTAGAGACGCCTTCGCATCCATCGATAAAAGGTTATCGAAAGTGCAATAAATAATTAATAATTTAATTTAATTTAGTGCAGTAATTTTAATTCATTTTTCGTATATTTTTTTCGTTTAAAAAACTATTTCCTTGTTAATGAAAAAAAAGAGCCATTTTGTTTGAAGTCTGAAAAAAAAGTAAAAAATGAAAGTATTGAATTTATTGAAAATTGAGTCAAAACTGCAACGAGTATTACATTTTTTGTCGTACATTTTGCGGTTCGGAAGACTTTTTTAAAGCTCTTAACAAAAGTTTAATGGTGAAATAAAAAAATTTAGGACTAAAATTTTGCGCTTTCCCATTTTCCGCACTGGGGAATATTAATGATTTTTTTCCGATCTCAAACGCCTGGAACATTTTTTGGAACGCCAATCGAATAATTTTGTTCGTTCCCGACCATTTTTCCTAAAAAAATTAATTTCTAATCCATTTTTCCTAAAAAGTTTGGTTCCTAAAGTTTTTTTCCTAACTATTTTTTTCCTTATTTTCGATTTTCCTAAAATTTTTTGATTCCCAAAATATCATTTTTTAAAATGAATATTTTTTCTAATTTTTTAAATCCTTAAAGGGTTTTATTTTAAGGGCAGTCTCCACTTGATAACGTTCACCGCATTCGCGTTATCCGCCTTCTCGATGAACGTAATCGCACCGGAAGTTTTGTGGATCTTTTACCACGATTTTTTTGATATCTTCTGCTTTTTCTATTTACAAACATTAAAATGGCGGTTTTGAAAGATGTTTTTACGGATTAAAAAGAAAATTTTAATTCGGGCATGGGGAAGACAATAATCTGTTCCAAAACAAATTCTGGTAAGCCAATTTTGTATACTTAATGAATATACGGTACTCTTTTTATGCCACAAACGTTTACGGGAGCAAAACCTGCAAAGTACTTCCGGTGCGATTACGTTAACCGCGATGACGGACAACGCGAATGCCGTGAACGTCATCAAGTGGAGACTGCCCTTTAGGGATTTTAAGAAATTTTATTTTAGGAATCAAAAAATTTAGAAAAATTAAAAATTTTGAAAAAAAAAATAGTTAGGAAAACAATTTTAGGAACCAAAATTATTAGAAAAAATAAATTAGGAATTAATTTTTTTTCTAGGAAAAATGGATTAGAAATTCATTTTTTTTTTTAGGGAAAATGGATTACGAAAAATGGTAGGGAATCAATTTTGTTCCATTCTATACTAGCACGAATTAATATGCTGTGATAAAAAACAGATTCTGATGACGAATTTCACTACAGAATTAATAGAGTTATTACCAAAAAAAATTAATGACTTACATGTGTGGAAGTTATAGAAATTAAGTGATTTAAAATTTATCTGCTAGGTTCGCTAGCCACTATAATCCGATTACAATGAAGCTTTTGTTACGGTTATGGGCTTTGTCATAGTCTCAAATCGCTATGGCTATGATTAAGCCCGATTCCCTACCATTTTTCCTAAAAAAAGTAAATTCCTAATCCATTTTTCCTAAAAAAAAAAAAAATTCCCAATTCATTTTTTTAAAAAATTTGGTTCCTAAAACTGTTTTCCTAATTTTTTTTTTTTTATCTAATTATTAATTTTCCCAAAATATTTTGATTCCTGAAATAAAATTTCTTAAAATCCCTAAAATTAAATTTCCTAAAATCCCCTTAGGGATTTAAAAAATTAGGAAAAATATTCATTTTATGAAATTTTATTTTAGGAATCAAAAAATTTTAGGAAAATTGAAAATCAGGAAAAAAATGGTTAGCAAAAAAATTTTAGGAACCAAAATGTTTAAGAAAAATGGATTAGGAATTCATTTTTTTTTTTTTAGGAAAAATGGTCGGGAACGATACAGCCCTTAATCTTCTCAACATCGGATGGCTATAGATAGGCTTGCCGGAAGTTAATTCCAGAGTGTGGAATTAACACATTGGGGCACAAGAAAACTAGAAATAAAAAATGGTGTAACAAATGTACAATTTTTCTGGGAAAGGTTGAACGTAAAAAATCATTTTATCGAAGACCTTTAAGCCCTCGGGCTAATTATCTTAGACTGCAATGTATGTTAGTCCTAACTAATTTTTGAGAGAAAATCAAATGACGGCATTAACCAAAACTTTCAAATACTTTTTGATAGCGTCGAAATCTGCAATTTTTTTTTTTTTTTTTAAAGGTTTGTTAAAAACATGGCTCGGATGAATATGACATTCATTATAATTTTTTTATTGAATTTTTATGAGGCATTCTAAGCCTAGGAAAGAGCCTTTGATAAACATCATAGATAGCTGGCACACTGTTATGGGATATGTTATCAACTGGACTTGAAAAGTCAGAGGTTACCGATAAAAAGAATCAATTTAAAATAATTTTTGTCTAAAAATATTAATAATCATCGTTTTTTTTTATTTTTATTTTTTTAAAAATAATAGACAAAGTATAATTTGGTATTGCTGCAAAAAAGGAAGTAAAATAGTTTTTTTTTTTTTTTTTTTTTTTTTTTTTTAACGATGCAAAGGAGCATTTTTTTTTCTGTATTAGATTGGGAATCTCCTCCATAACAATTTGTTCAGATTTCGTTCGAAACCGAAAGTTGCGTGCTTCAAACCTTTTTTTTTTTTCGTTAATTTTTTTTGAAAAAACGATTTAGTTAGTTGAAACGCAAGGACCCAGCGATAAAAATTAATATAATTAAATTTTGAATTAATTTAAGGGTGACGGGAGAAAGGGAAGGCGATAATTAAACGTTTAAAATTTTATATACCCGTCATTTAAACATGTTAAAGTGGCCTCGTGGGGTTAATTACATTACCGGGCTGAAATTTGCTACTTCATGCCTGTAAGGCTTGATTTGTCAATCAATCATGCTACAAAATTTGCAAACCAGTCAAAAAAAAAGTTGTATAAAGAAAGCCTGAGTCATTAACTCAAACATTTTTATTAATCAAGTGAAATTAAGCGAATCCGTTAAAAAGATTAGTATGAAAAAAAAAAAAAAAATTGATGTTGAATTTGGAAATTGCAACGTAACCTCCGGAGTTAGGGAAAAATGAAAAACGGAGGTTGCGTTTTGATGGATTTATCAAGACACCAGGTGCCAAATTCTGGGGTGTTGATCTTTCAATGAAATATATATTTTTTGATGTATAACATTTTGATGAAAATTAGCAATAAAATAAAAATAAAAATTTAAATCCGCATCTCAGTTTGAATAGCGCGACACGTGCAAGTCTTAGCCAAAAACTAGAGCACCCAATTTGAAAATTTATAGGAAAATGATCTCGTCCGTAAGTTAAACCTGCGATAAGTTGAGCAAATAATGGGAAGTAGGTAGAGATGAAGTTAAGCTAACATGCCCTCCTCTAAATCTAAATATCTGTGAAATAATCTATTAAAATTTAAGAATCGGTTCGGCTTTTTTTTTTTTCTTTTAAAGTGTCAATTAAAGACCTTGAATTTCATGTTGCAAAAACCAGCTGATTGCTATTGCCAAAATTGTAACGGTTTTTGACGAATAATATTCCTCTGCTGCTTAAAACCGACGAGAAAACCCTTTATGGCTTTTTTATTATAAGTTGCTGGAGGTTTATATAAGAAGGGTGGCTTGATTCGTAATGTTTTTATGATGATGAAATGGTTTTTGCTGGATGAAAACGAGATATCTCACGATTTTTTTAGGTAATTTGCAAAAGGGGAAAAAAGGGGAAAATAATGATGCGTTACGTGTACGCCACTGGAGGCAAACATGGATTATTATGGCAACTACTCCATTTTAGGTGCAATTCCGAAGGTTGTTTTTTCCTTGGGTTAATAATTTTGACAAGGAGATTATCTCGATGCATTCTATTATAAACTTGTGGTTTAATTATTATTTCACGCAATCTCTTATGTTTTTTTTCTTTCGTTCTTCCTCTTTCGAGAAAAAAAAAAATGAAATTATAATAATTGACAAGTGGGAAATGTTTATAGATTTTTTGATTGGAATACATTTTTTAACTTTCAACTTCAACTTCGGTTTCATCTTCATTTTCTTTTAAAAATATGCTCAGGTACCAGTATATCTCGAAAGTGAACATCAAAAACGATGAAAAGAATATGGATTAATTTTTATCGGATAAAATCTCGGACTCATCTTTTTAAATAAAAATATCTGCCCAAACCGAAATGCATGGTATAGGATTAAAAAAAAATTCTCTTTCGTACTTTTAAGAAAAAAAAAAAAAAAGGTTTTTTATAAATAAATATCTTGGGAGCGGAATTTGGAATTCCTTTTATTAGTGATGGCGATAAATTCTCGATATATCGATAATTTATCGCCATCACTAATATACACTTTCGATAAGTTTTTTAGCTCCGATATATCGGAAGGAAAATTATCGATATTTTTTCCGATAATGCGGAGTTCGATATATCGATAAATCGATAATTTTTACCGATAATTAGTTTCGATAAGTTTTTTAGCTCCCGATTTCTTTTTCTGATTTCCTTAATTTAAAATTAATTTATTAATTAATTTTTATCGTTAACGTTATCGATATCGATGTTCTTTTATTGTATTCTTTTTTTTCCGGTGTAGAGATATAGGAAATATACCGTATATCTATTTTTATGTATACCTTGGTATAAATATACGTATATATACCGATTTGGCATATTTTCGTTTTTTAATCTTCTCCGATTTAAATTAACTATTTTAGAGTTTGAAGTTATTTTACGTACTTTTTTTGTTTACCCATATTGGAAATACGGTAAAAAATAAAAATAAAATAATCAGTAAAGAAATAAAAAGTTTTTTCAAATACAAAATTATTTAAAGTTATTAGGAATTAAAAAACAAAAATGATATGTTCTATGGGTAAATATACCGTAGGCTATACTTTCAAAAATTGTATACATAACGCAGTTTTTTAACTGAAAAGGAAAATATCGGATTTATCGATATATTTATCGGTAAATCCGATATTTTTCTAATATATATCGATCATTTTTGGCGATATATCGACATATCATTATCGGGAAATTCCAAATATCGATATATCGAGTTATCGATATATGCTGAAAATTTGCAACATACATGCAACATACAATCCAAAACAATTTTGGTCGTTTATTTATTTAATGGACAATAAATTCTGGACAAATCAATGGACGATATATACCGGGCAATATAATATTTTTAGGGTCTTTGAGCATTATTTTTAATCAATGGGACATAAATATATTAAATGGAGCCAATCAAAAGACTTTTCGAGTCTTTGACTTTAACTCGAACTCGAAACTCGACTAGGCTCCAAAATTATCAAACTCGACTCGAATCTCGATCAAGTCGAGCAGAGGCATAATAAACGAAATTGTGTTTTTGTGTTAATCGGCCTGTGATGCCGATATTTTACAAAAATTTCTAAATCGGTATCGATAAAAATCGAAAAATAAAACATAGCCGCATTGATATATCGGAAAGAAACATATCGATATGAGAAATCTCGATATTTCGATATTTGTGTTAGAAAAGACCTTTTTTTAGTGAAGCACTAATTTTTTTCTTACAGTCAGCAAAATCAAAATATTTAAAAAAAGGCCAAAAAATTATTTTTCTGGCTTTTATCCAATGAAATTTTCGATATTAGAACTTGGTATTTTAATATCGTTATCACATATTGATATGAAACTTGATATCGAAAAAAAAAATCGATTTTTTTCCTTCCGATGTATCGATAAAATATCGGCATCACTAAAACACATAGTGTGCCAATGCACAGAGAAATACCCCGTATTTCTCTGTCTTCTCGTATTGCCCGTCTTTCATTGGCCGACGGCTAAGATGATCTCTGATTGGGGGTTTCTGCGCATCGCCGACATTGGCATACTATGTTTTTTTTTAGTGCGAACTGCAGTGGCGTCATTTGGAGGTGTTTGAGAGGCCTTTGCCCCTAAGGTATTTCGGTTTCAAAAACTAAGTATAGAAAACCATATCTTCTGCTCCCGCAAAGCTGGGGCATGCCTCTCCGTACCAGAAAATTTTTCGCCCTTCCCAGGAAAAATTGCATCCCTGGAATCGAGTCGAGTTTTTTTTTTTTTCCTTATTCTTTAGCTGCTTATCGCAGGTCTTTTGTCTTTTCGTAAATAAACTGCGTAACGCAGGTCTGTTTTTCTGTTTTTTCTCCTTATCTGGCATACGACAACTAACTCTTAACATGAGGTTATGATGACTGCATTCGTAAGTTCCCGCCATCCCCTCCAGAGGGGAAGAGTTTTGGTGCGGTCACCCATCCAGAAGCTGGCCCGCATCAATGCTGCTTAACTTCATTGATAGCCAAACCGCTACATGGACAAGTCACCACTCCGACCCCGAGTTTGCTCGAAAAGTCGAAACTCGTGTGCATCCCTATTATAAACGCGATATAATCGTTGTGAAAAAAACCTATGAAAAGTATAATTGGATTAGATTCAATCTTGCAGAATTTTTCGAGAATAGGGCTGGAAAATGCATTCCTTTATTACCTTTGAAGTAAGGCGTTATAGATAACAGCATATTCTCATCCCGTCCTGTAACAGTGGAAAGATTTTGCCATTTGAGAAAAATTTCAAGCCTTTTTTTGAATTTCACTAACATAGGAAATGCCTTTACTAACTGAGAGAGGATCCTATTTCTTAGTTGATCCAATCTTGTAACGAGCGTGGGAAGAGGGAACGAACAGTAATCAAGAAACAGGCATGGACTGAGGCGCCGAGCTACCGGAAAAATCCTTGTGCGCCTTCCTGGATGTGGCGCCCTTAATTCTGTTTTATCAGCTTTTTCAGCATTTAAATTTTTTGAAAAATTTGGCGCTCTTTGCAGTCGGTAGCTAGCGCCGTAAAAAATGCCCAGACTTTGTCTGGCAAGAGGGCTTCCTTTTTGGACCTCATTTTATCTTTACCTGAAAATTCTTTTTTCTCTTAAACATTGCCTCAAATGTCCATAGAAAACGTTTTCAAGAGCTATCAATGGCTCATATATTTTCTTAATTTTTTCACTTTAAGAAAAACCGATTATTTCGTTCATTTAAAGCCGGATGTGGAAATGTGGATGTGCCGGATCGAAGGAGATCACCACGCAATCGCTTAATTTAATCGCCAAATCGAGGTATAAAAAAGAATTAAAAATAGTAACCATTCAATACAATAATGACAAAAAAAATTTTTTCAAAAGGTTCAGTGAACATCGAAAAGCAGATAAACAAAAATAACTCCCAATTAGAATCGAAAAGGATGTAAAGATTATAAGGCAGGTTGTTCATGTAACTTGAATGACTCAGGAAAAGCCTCCGCTTATTCTTATGAATGGATACAGAAACGAGTGTAAGAAAACTCAACTTGCCAAGTTTTATCTACCATCAGGGACAAAGTTTTCCAACTTCAATTTAAGTATAGAGAATGATACGGGAACCATGACCATAAAATCATTTTTTTTTTTTTTTTTTTTTTTTAATAATTTCTGGTGTTATCGTAAATGATCGATCTTTTTCCTTCCAAAATAAATGATCGAATTGGCCTACATTTCCTGAAATTCATTGCTTACGAATCTCTTCGGAGATACCTTTTTCTGAGTTTCGACTCATACAATTTCATCAATAATGATTACTTTTTATAATTGAAACGAGTTAAATTTCTAAACGTGATCAATCCTTTATTAACTAAATTAACACGGTGCACCTTTTTACATGAGTGTCGAGCATGCCGCCTTTTACATACTAATGATGGTTATTACCAATATTTTAAGCATTTTTACGTTCTCTAATTATTTCTAATTTTAAATCATATTATTGGGGGCCACATTTACGGTGCACGTGTTCAATCCTCCTTCTGAAACCTCATACCGAGGGTTTCATCTATACCCACTCTTCCCCATGCGATTCATCCCTTTTTTTTTTAATAATTTTTATTGCTGGAATAATGTTTTTTTACGAGGACGTCCTGTATATAATAATTATGAATTCTATATAATCAATGTGGAGCTGATATGTAAATTGTTACCTCCGAAACGCGGTATTCGTTTAATTTTGATGTAAACTATTTTTCAACCCCTTTTTCTTGCCATCTCCGTTCTTTTCACTACTTTTTTTTAAAGCTGAAGTCTTACCAATTGGAAAAACGGATCGTGATGTAATTGAAATTTTTTTTTTCTAAACAGGAAATTCGGTGATGGAAGCGGTCACGCTCGAGAACAGGTTGTTTAACTTCGCAGTTTTTTTTTTTCAAAAAAAAAAATTATTAACACGTAAACCGTCTTATTGGCAAAGGTAAGGGAAAAAAAAGTTCCCTGGCAACGGTTCGGCTTTATCTTTAATGGTGTGGAACACAGTGAGCCAGGTGGTGATACCATGCGGTACCCTTGCTAAGCGCCAGGTAAAAACTACGTTTATTATCCTGACCCGTCAATGGTTTGACTTATTGCTTTTCCCCATTCAAAGCCTTGACATGTACTTCCTTTTACCCTTTGTTGCTTTATACAGGAACTGTCCATACTGCCACGCGAATTTATATATATATATAAAAAAAGGGATGACATGTTTGAGTTCTTAATGATACCATTTATATCTATAAATGAGAGGAAGGATAAAAAGGTTTTCATTATATAAAATTTAAATTAAAAGAGTTTTAATTGGGCGCCATATTGGATTTTCTTCACAAGTTTGTACATGCTGAATTGAAAAAAAAAAAATAACACGCTCTATGATGTATATAGCGTTAGGACCGAAGTGAAACTTCACTTTGGGTCAACTATTTAATTTGAAATAAATTTTTTTATAAGATTTTCGTGAAATTTCACTCAGAAAAGAAAATGACTAATGCGAAAGCAAAAGTGCATTAAGACAAGACATTTTTCGCAAAACCGTCCGGAAACAAAAAAATGTCTTGTGATAAGTCATTTCGGTTTGCCTTGGGATAAAATGACATTACACAAGACATTCTATTTTGTTTTACAACTATTGGCGGCGCTGTCGGAGATTTTTTATCGGAACCAACATGGCGGCTCGCGAAAACGATAATTATTGTTTAATGAAATAAAAACGTAATATCTTTTTAATTTTTATTTTAAAAACGTGTATCATGATTAAACAAGATGGATAATGTACATTTTTAATATTCAGGTAACTTAAATTAAATATTTTCTTTAAAAAAATTGAACAGAAGGATAACATTGTCCAATGCGGAGGATAAGCTTAGGTTATGTTTAAGTTATGTCATTACTACGAAGCTACAAAAAACGAAGTTAGAGTTACAAAAAACGAAGTAAAAATATAATTCTTCTATTGATATTTCATATAGTTATATTATTTCCATTGTTTAGTGTGAAATTGCTTGATACACTCGGGCATGAACATAGTATTTTCATAAAATAATATATAAGTCCTACATAAATCGCCATTTTGTTTGTTTACAATATACGACTTGCCGACAGCCGAGCTGATGACTTGCGACAAGTCAGAAAATGTCTTGGTACAAAACACAAGCGTTCAAAGCATAATAACCGCTTATGCTAAGAGCTAAGTTAATTTGTTTTCTGAGTGTGCCTCTAAAATTATAAAATAATTTTCATATGAGTTTTTTATCAAATTTTCTTTAAATGAAATTTAAATTTTGCAAACTGAAATTTTTAACTTTTTCCTTTACACTAGCTTCGATTAATTTTAAACTCAATGAAAGTATTGCAAATATTATCAATTTTATTTTCGAATATTAATTAATAATAATAATAAACTATATTGATTTTTAGAATTTACAATATGTCAAAAACAAAAACGAAAACAAAAAACAAAGGAACCAGAGAAAAGAAACTTTATTATGCCCGAAAAAAAAAATTAAGATAATGATTTTGTATTTAAAAAATAACATTTAGGTCTAATATTTGATTTGTTTTTGATTTTTACTTTCAGGCAGAGCATAGCGCAATCGCGCAAGGATGGAAAATTTACTTTGCAAAACGGCAGATGAAACAGTTAACAACTCTACAAGTTCTGAAACCGAAGAAGCGAGGAAAATTTAAAATAATGTTAATTCAAGCACTGATAAGAACACAAAATGCAAAAGCGATGGGGTCTTCCTGACCTTGTATTTGGTTAATATTAATGTATTTACACGGCAGACACGGCTCATATTTTGCATGAAAAGATCGAAAAAATCTGGGGAATTACGTATTCAGTTTGGACTAGACTTCGTGGCAGAGATTTGTCTTTTTTTGTCATCTACTGCTCACTCAAGAGGAACGTTTTACTGAGTAAGTTCTTTTTTTTTTTTTTTTCTTTTAATCCACAATTAAAAATGAAAGATTTTTTTTGCATTTGCATGCGATATGGTCTCAGACAATAATGCAGATCCGTCTGAAATCTTTTAAAATAACTCGGAAATTTATATTTTTATTCATACTGTGCGCTTCACATAAGCTTGATTGACGCCGGGTGACAGGTTATCAACAACGAAAGCTTTTGCCGAAAAGGGTACATAAACATGAATCAGACATGATCTCGAATCCTATTACTTTACCATAGCAACATCGCCCAAACTAATTATGGTTAAAGATCAGAGCCTTTCACGTATTTTTTTTCTTTTCTTTTTTTATTGTTAAAGAGCGATTGAAATTGATACAGTCGTAGATCTACTTGTAGATCGCATTGTAAACTGTATAGTGATTTTCGTTCTATCGCCACCTCATGCATCATGAAAAGGTTTCGCAAAATGCAACTTTGAAGATGACGTTGTATGATTAATTGAAATTTAAATGTTTTGAATGCATATTGTTTAGGCCTCATGGCTACCCGGTGATAGGAAAACGTATAGAGGGGAATGCAACCCGCTAACTGAATTGAATTTTTGCTGGATGGCATTGGAATACTATTATTTCTGGAGATCGTTGTTGCCCATAACCCAAATCTTATGCGAAAAACCCTGCTTAAAATAATATGAATTCGGAATTACATTTAAAAACAAACAAAAGAATAACAAAAACAAATGGAATTTTATCCGATTTTTTATTATTTTGTGCGGGGTTCTTTTAAAATTTATAGCCCCCTCTCCCCTCCTAAGGAAAATCCTGCGATCGCCATTGGTGTATATTTCGATGCTGGATTTCCCAGTCTTTTTAAAGGAAATATCGCCCTATCGCCATCTTTTTAATACAAAATGTTGAAACGCCCAATTAGTCTGTTTCGTTCAGAGGAAATTAACTGTTATTACAAAAGACCGAGTTACTATTTTTAGGTCTAAAATGGGCCACTGGCGGCGCTGCGATCTTGAGAGCCGGAACATGTCTAATCGTTTAAGTTGGGACCATGGCCATATAAACGTCTATATGGTTTTGTGTCGCCATAATTGTTTACAAATCTCACCGACCAATCAAAAAGCGTCTCGCATACTAGTAGCGCTTACAGTGGTAGAAAGGAAGAACTAATTTTTGCGTAGTTAAGCGGGACATGATCTCCCATGTATAAGAAATAGGAGTTTTCGGACCTGTCTATACGACCGTGAAGCAGATAAATCGTATTTTTCTTTTCACGGACAAACAAAGACAAATTTTGCAAAAAGAAATATTAAGGAATTTTGAAGAAAAAATTTAGAAGATTTCTTAATTTTTTATTTTTCTAGATTTGCCTTAGTTTTTCCTTATAAAAAGAAAAATACGATTTATCCGTTGTCACGACTGATGCATATTTTTAAAGCTTTGATTTTCATCATTTAATTCCTTTATATTTCAATTTCAAAATTAAAATTATTGTAGGTAGTTATTTTTAAGCAAGCGATCGTAAGATGCGACCCTTCATGCTTATGCCCTAGTTCACAACTAGGACTTTTTCTCAGGGAGACTAGTGGCTAGTTAGAAAATTAACAGTTACACCCCACGGCTGGCAATAGCAAACCACCGAGCGGTAACTACTATGGAAATCTCAAATAGCCGATCGGAACTGGCGTTAAACTGTAGGTCCCAAATACTTGTGAGCGCACGCACATACCTGTGGGGGCATGCATAGGCATATGTGAGAGATTAAGCAGGAGGTACAGGACATTGATATAAGTGAATAGATGCATTCACTTTCAAGGGGACTATTCAGGGAATTCCCAGAAAAGTTGGTGTTTTTTTTTTTTTTTTTTTTTTTTTTTTTTTTTGCCCAAAATTAAAATTAAAAATATTAGTTTCCAACTGCACTCTTTTAGTACGTTTTTGATGTTTTCAGAGGCAAGTTACCAGTTGTATAAGCAAACACGGGACCGAATTGCAAAATCAAAACGTTTTGGCGAAACTTTTATTTTTTAATGACGTTCTTTCATCGTATTGAGTTGGTTTTAAAACAAGTTCAAGCTTGCGTTAAAATTTTGCTTTAATCCATTTTTTTTTTTTTTTGTTTCAACAATCGCATTTTCTTATTCATCCTTAATTGTGTATATTCATATTTTTTTGACAGACATTTTTTTCTCTGTTTACCGCTTTTAAGTGCTTTTTCGTTACGTAATACTGAGCTCATATTATTTTCATGATCTAAGTAAAATCGGTGCATGAACTTTGATTCATTTTTTATTATTATCATCAGTTAGTTTTTGTAAGAAATTCTCAAAGAAAAGGTTTTACAATTTAAGAGAAAGAACATCCTGTATATGACTACCCTATAAAACAGGGTTGACTTAAGTAATTACTTTTTGGTAAGGAATTAGAGCAGTTTTTTTTTTTTTTTTTTTTTTTTTTTTTTTATCATAAAAAATACCCTTTTCATTTTCAACCCAAGGTCATTCGAGGCAGCACCTGGCTGCCCTGTGAAATTGTTCACATATGTAGAGCTCATCCAATTTTTTGACTGCTTTTTATCCTAATTAACAAATGATCCTCATCGGAAACCCCAATAATTCGTCTTGCCTTTTTTTATAACTCCGGAAATGAGGAAAACTTGTTAAGATTCGAATTTCACTATCGCAACATCGTTATTGTTAATTTTTTTTTTAAATTCGCGTATTTTATTTGATATGCGAATTGCTCAAAGCCCGTTGAACTTGAGCTAAATACCCCATTTAAATGCAGAATTAATCGATAATTAAAATTTTTATGTATTTTCCTAATCGCTTTTATTACATTTAAGTCATTTAAATTATGACATTTTTTCCCCCCTTATAATTATCGTCTCCTTTTCCCGTTCGCTTCGCTTTTTGGGAGATTTGGTCAAGGTTAGGTTATGAAGAAAAAACAATTAAATGCTTCATTTTTTTTTCGGCTGCTTCCTATTTGCATTAATCATCGATAATAAGGTTCCTCATGTCAATATAATTTTTTTTTTAGATATCACTCTTAAAATGATATCGCATTACGGTTAGAATTTTAGATGAGTCAGTGTCCGGCTTCCGTCATGATATTGCATGCGATTCCCAAGTCCATAAGGTAGGAAAATATCGTGTTTCTATATTGCAGACTGCGACTAGACGGCGGATGATTCCGTCATTGTTCAAACAAAGAATGATGCGATTACCTAATGTCAAATATCCTGGTGGGCGAGGGAAAATGAAAGGGGTGGATTGTGTATGAATAAGAAAAAAATTTAAAAGCTCGATGCGAATTGATTCATTGGTTTCTCTTCCAATTCCTTCTTTTCAGACTTTTTTCCGTGACCGTCATATAAAATTTTTATGCATTGAAAATCCATAAGTAATGCTATTTTCCTTCGTTAAGTATTGCATCATGTTATCAGGTACATCATTATGAGGGGGGTCGCCCATAAACCAAGTTAACACGTTAGGAGGGGGGGGGGGGATATTCAAAATTCTAACTTTTGCTAACAAGGGAGGGCGGGAGGGGTGTTAGATATCTAACGTTAGCATTTGTCTCATGTAATAAACGTAAAAAAATGAAAATAATTTAAATTTTTAGTGATTTAAAAAAAAAAAACCTGTTCTTTGCAAAATTAGGTTCCCAAGAATTTCAGATTTTTTTAATGTTTAATATGAATCGTTAATTTGAAAAAGGGGACATGTCATTTGTTTACCTTATACGGTAAACATAAGAAAAGCAAATGACATGTCCCCTTTTTCAAATTAACGATTCATATTAATTTTAAAGAAATTTTTTTTAAGGGGAATAAGGTAACCGAAATTTAACTTAATTTTAGGGGGATGGGGGTCCCGAAATGCTAACCTTTCCGCACAAGGGGGGGGGGCGAAATTGGCATGCGTATTTCTTGTGGGCTGTAAAATTGAAAACTGTCACCGTAAACCACAAGATAATGGGAACGGTAGATTTAATTCTTCGGGTACAAAATAAAGGCAGCAACTGCTATTCAGGGGGAGGGAAATGCCCCATTTTTACGTCACTATAAATAATCACTTTGATGGCGAAAGATAGCGACGGGGGATCCACAGAATGTTGATGGAATAATTTATTATTATAGATAAGATAGGCTAAAAGAAAACTCGAAATTTTTTATTTTTTCTATTTACAACAATGAAATTTTAATTTTTTTTTTCATAGTTTGTGAAAAGGGATGATATTGCGATTTGGTAGATCATTTATGAAGGATTGCCTAAATGGCAATGGATGCATTGTGGGGGAAGGAGTTAAAAACGGTCAAATACATGATGACACAATGTTTTGAAAGTGTCCTAGCATAATTCAGGATAAACTAACCCCTCCCCCTTTCTCTCTCTCTCTCCCGGTGCGATCCTAAAAATAAGAAGTTTTCTATGAGCATTTAATATTTGCATAAAATTTTGCATAAAATTTGCCCCCAGATAGCAAAAAGTAGCAGGATGAAAAAAATCAGTCAGTGGGGTGTAGTGGAGTCAAATGGTGCAAGGTCTATGATGCGCAGCAACATCTTAACTTTTCATTGGCTCCTTTAATTTTTGTTTAGTGTCATCCCTTTTGATGCAAAAAGCGTCTATTTCTTATGTGCAATTGGCATTGCTCTTTTAATTTGCACAATCTTACATCACGGCCACGTGCTCTAACCCTGCGCACTAGCACCGCATGTTTTCTTTCATTTCAAAAAATAGTTTTTTCTTCAAGTTGAACTGTGAACTGAATAATTGTATTGGATTTTCTATCAAATCGAACTAAGCTGATTTGAAATTTTTCAATGATGTATTTTTATTGACATATCTTGAAAACAAAATTATTATCTTTTCTTAAAAATTTAAAAAATTTTTTGGTCGAATAATGAAAATGAAATTTAATGATGCCATGCCGTTTGTATCGATATTCAATCTAATGTAACAATGCTAATCTGATTTAAAAAAGAAAAAAAAAAAAATATTATACCGATATTTTTTTTTCTAAGTAGGTACCATTCTTAATGTAATTATAAGGGCAGTCTCCACTTGATAACGTTCACGGCATTCGCGTTGTCCGTCATCGCGATTAACGTAATCGCACCGGAAGTACTTTGCAGGTTTTGCTCCCGTAAACGTTTGTGGCATAAAAAGAGTTCCGTATATTTCATTAAGTATACAAAATTGACTTACCCATTGGAACAGATTTATTGTCTTCCCCATGCCCGAATTAAAATTTTTCTTTTTAAAACCGTAAGAACATCTTTCAAAACCGCCATTTTTAATGTTTGTAAATTTAAAAAAGCAGAAGATGATCAAAAAAATCGTGGTAAAAGATCCACAAAACTTCCGGTGCGAATACGTTCATCGAGAAGGCGGATAACGCGAATGCGGTGAACGTTATCAAGTGGAGACTGCCCTATAAAAAATCAGACTGGGATATGGGGGAATATCCCTACGTAGGACTATGTCTTTGGGGTACTGTCCTAATATCGCTAAATTTAAACAATGAAATGATTTAAAAATTTTAAGGAATTTTTTTTTGCTCGTTTTTTGGCCCAAAAGTTCAAATTTTTTGATAAAAATATCATTTTTTTTTCTGGGGGTGCAAATTTACTATGGACTGCTGGACCAACATATTGGTACAACAAGTAGGACCAACATGTTGTACCAACATGTTTGACAAACGATACGAACGAATCGACTACAAAACGAAATAAAAAGTCAGACTGGGACTAAATTTAAATTTTTTAAAAAAATGTAGAGGACCTTTTTTTAGTTCATGAAGAATTGAATTTCGGAGTAGGAGTAAATTCTTTAGTAGTCGATTCGTTCTTTAATCAAACATTTGGTACAACAAGTTGGCCCAACAAGGTGATACAATATGTTGAACATTTTAATCTAACATTCCATAGTGAATTTGCACCCTGGCACGAAAAAAACTTAAAATTTTTGATAAAATAAAGTCAAAAGTTGAAAAAAATTAGTCAAGATTTAATTAAAGACTTCAAAGTTAAAATTGTTAAGTAGTGAAAAATTTTTTTTTAATTTTTAATTTTTTGTTTTTGTTCACGTAATCTACTAATTTTAATATTAAAAAAAAAATATACATATATTTATTAAAAAAAAGGCGAAAATTAATTGAAAAAGTTTAATAAAATTTACAAGAAATTTTTAAAGTCCTTTCTTTCGTTCATGTCATCTAATTTTACTATTAATAAAGGCCAATTGTGAAAAAAAAATAGTCAAAATATTATTTAAAATTTTCAAAGTCAAAATTTTAACATTAAAATAATTAAATATTAATTTTTGGTGCGAACAGACCTACACTCTGTCAGACACACCCACAGACAGATCTCCCCCAGGACCGACCCCCAAGACGTATAGTAGTCCTACGTCAAAAACTAACTTGTTGTAAAATCTTAAATTTGAATTTTAAATTCCTGCAGTTGTAAATGTTTATCAACAGGAATTAATTAAGATTAAAGGCTCTTCTTTATTTATCAATTTGCATGTAAATATAATGGTCGGACTATTAATGGACCATAAGAACGAAACATTTCTTTTGCTTTGTTACGTTAGTAGTACCGGTAATAATAATTAAAACTATCGCGATAAAGGATAAGGAAAGCGGAGAGCGTTTAAACAATGAAGAAAAGTATACGATGTAATTTAAAAAAAAGAAAAATGTTTTGCAGAGTTTAACCTTCATATAGTATGCATGTCACGGTGACGTTAAAAAAATGCCGGATTTACATATTAGATTCCCATTAAAGTCACCCCTCGTTAAACCCTTGTGCATATCAACTTACAACTTGACCTTACCTAATATAAAATGCATTTTTTTATATTCTTTACGAGCCCAAAAAAAGAATTTTAATCTAGATCAGATCAACAAAACGGAACAAAAAAAAAAAAAAAATTGTGAAATTAAAAAATAAGAAAATAAAGAATAATTAAGTTTATACGAAACTCCAGAGGTTAACATCAAAATATTGACGAATTTGACGGCTGATCCCGATTCATTTACCTTTATTTTCTTTCATTCGTATTCAAATGAGGACGTGGGCTTTATGGTGAGAGTCATTAAATTCAAAATTACTTATTTTATAGAAATTTCGCATTTTATAAAATTAAAATAACGGTGGTTACGAAGGGAAGTGGGCTCAATTAATATTTTAATATTTTTGGCCTTTTCGAGCCCGCAAACGAGTGGGAAAAAAGGAAGGAGGGAAGGAAGAAGAAGGTAGGGACTCGGGGAGGCGTCATTTTGCCGCGTCTTTTTTATTGAAGTAATTAAATGTAAAGCAATTTCAATGTTGCCTTTACGATTTTAAAATATTATTCCGATGAGATTCAAGCGCAGGCGTTTTTTTATGACTGTCATTCAAAGGATTTTCTGAGATGGTTTTCCTTATGCATTTTATCTCGTAAAAAATTTTGCCGGTTAATAATGACTGAAAAAATAGCGAAAAAGAAAATCCTGAGGTGCATTGTTAGCGGTTTTTTTTTTAAAAAGGCTCTTGCAATGACTTCGAAGTTTTTTTATTTCATATTTTTACAGGCTCTTAAAATGTAAATAATGCATTAATTATACTATATCTTTATAAGCGAAATTATTCGGAGCTTTGCTAAGCTTTCGTAAGGTCTCTTAAGTAAATTATGGCTTCATTATCGTGATGCAAAATTAGGATTATTCAAGATTTTTTAGTCGATCACTATGCACGTTTTTTTTTTCAAATAGTTTAATATTAAGTTGAAGATGAAAAAGAAAAAAATACTAATAGTCAATGGATTATATTTTTTTGGGCAGTAAATTTATTTCTTTGGTCAGTAATTTTTTAATAGTTTTTCAATATTTTTATTATATGGCCAGTAAAATATTTATTTTGCCAGTATTTTAATTTTCTTCCAGTAAAAGAAATTTTTTTACCAACATTAATAGGAAAAATTTTTTTTTGAGCACTTAAAAAGAAAAAAGATTTAATTGCAAGGCTGTTTTTTTAACAACCTGTTCGGCTTTTTGTTTGCTAAAAAACCGACCGGTGAACTTGTTGATTTTTGTCAAAAAAAGTTAATTTTTTTCTTTTTTTATGGTAGTAATATTTTTTCCTCGTTTCGAAGATGAAACATATTAAATTATACTTAAAATGTTTTTAATTTGATGGAAAACCAGATTCTATGTATTAAATACATTGGTAAGCTTGAATTTCCTTAATAAACAATAATTCGATTTTCGGAAATATTAATGAAATTCAAGCTTACTGATCTATTTAAACTCTGTTTTTGTAGTGAACGGAGGGCATTTTTAAGCACATTTGTTCTGAGCATTGTTAAGCTTTCGTAAGATTTTTATTTTTGAATTTTGATGAATAGTGACAGAAGATGATCAAAGGCTTTTTACGGACAAAAACGTCCTTAGTTTATCTTTAAAGTTTTAGTCAGTCCAAGAGACTTAACTTGTTTTTTTTTTTTTTTACAAAGTTGTTAAAGGAAAGGCTGACTGTCCTTTTAACCTGTACAATTGGAAAATTGCGTGAAATACATAAATTTTTTTCAAAAATTATATCCCAGGAAATTCAAAACTCTTCTCTGGGGGGCTGAACTAGTAGGAAAATATGTTTGGCACAATTAGGGTTTCTGTATTAGGGGTCGTCCATAAATTACGTTAGTATTATTTTGGCGATTTTTGACCCTCCTCCTCCCCCCCCCCCCCTTGTTAGCAAATTTTAGCCCTCCGGGACCCCCGCTTTAAAATTACGTTAAATTCCGATTACCCCCTCCCCCTCAAGTTTTTTAAAAAATTAGTATTAAGGGCAGTCTCCACTTGATAACGTTCACCGCATTCGCGTTATCCGCCTTCTCGATGAACGTATTCACACCGGGAGTTTTGTAGATCTTTTACCACGATTTTTTTGATCATCTTCTGCTTTTTTTTGTTTACAAACATTAAAAATGGCGGTTTGAAAAATGTTTTTACGGATTTAAAAAGGAAAATCTTAGTTCGGGCATGGGGAAGATAATAAATCTGTTCCAAAACAAATTCTGGGTAAGCCAATTATGTATACTTAATGAAATATACGGTACTCTTTTTATGTCACGAACGTTTACGGGAGTAAAACCTGCAAAGTACTTCCGGTGCGAATACGTTAATCGCGAAGACGGACAACGCGAGTGCCGTGAACATTACCAAGTGGAGACTGCCCTTTAAACATTGAAAAACATTGAAAAAAATTAAAATTCTTCAGAACTTAAAAAAAAATTTTTATTTTTTCTAACTTAGAGCAAATGCACGGGAAAAATTGAAAGTTTTTTTAAAAGTGAGTTAGGTTACATAATTTAAAAAATTGAAATCATTTAAATTTTTGCATGTTTATTACATGAGACAAATGCTAACGTTAGATATGTAAAACCCCTCCCCTTCCCCCCCCTTATTAGCAAAAGTTACCATTTTTAATACCCCCTCCTCCCCTAACGTCTAACGTGGTTTATGGACGACCCCATTCGCGAGAATTTTGTCTTTTTGAGAATTCGAGAATCTCGAATTTACAAGCTGTCAACGAGACTCAAGATTTTATAATCCTCAGTTTTTGACATATTTTCTCATTAAATTCTCTTCCCCGGGAGTTCTCGGGAATTTTAAAGATATTTCTCAAAAATTAGCTGAGTATAAACCTCGAGAAACTCCTCGACACTATCGGAAAATTCTCGAGTCAAAAGTGGAGTTCTCGAGGACTCTCAAACTCGACTTTTTTTTTTTTAACTTGCACGCTACCTTTGTCTTCATTTCAACTGGTCTTGTATTCTGACATTTCGCCTCAAAATATTCGCCAAGCCAGATATTCAGAACGAATTTTTAATTAATAATAAGCAGCCATAAAAAAGTAAAAATATTTTTGGGGTACCTATAAATAGTAATTTACCTATTTAAACGAAGACATCAGTGGAAAAAGGAGACCGTTCAGGTTCCAACGAAAAACTGTAGTCAATAAATGAAAATCGAAAGAGGATCTAACATTTTCCTACTGCTTGTTTACAAACAGTACATAGAAAATTCTATCGGAATCAAAATGGCTTCCAAAAAAAAACAATAGAAAATAGCCTGTTGTCTGAATTTTTTTTTGAGAGGTCCAACGGTCTCCTTTTTCCACTGATGTCTTCAAACAGTAATCTACCTTTATTTTTATAATATAAATCAAAAATAAAAAAAAACTGAATACTTTTCTTTAATTTTCATAAAAATTATTATTTTTTCAAAAATACTACGGTAAACAATAGAAGATTTTCGCTCTCAGTTCTGCATTCAGTGTTGAAAATAGCACAGAAAAAATGTATTATAAGGACCAGGAGGATATCAACTTTAAAATTTTTTAAGAATTAAATTAAAGTTTAGCTGAGCAGAATTTCGGCCCAAAAATTAGCGCTTGAAGAAATCAAAAACGGTGAAAGCTATTAAAATTTCGATTGCAGATTTGAATTCCTCAGATCAAAATACGTAGAGAACAATCTTTATATTAATTTTGAAAAACGGGCAATACAAGGACCCGATCAGTGTGACTTGGCCCTATTTAACTTATATGGTTAAAACGTGCGGTTCGTGCGGCACGGTTTAGACTTAACGTTGAAGCGCTAGGTTTTCTTTTTAAACAAAAAGAAGAAAAATTAGGGGGGAAGACCGAAAGAATTCCATAGGGGTCATCCATGTATTACGTAACGCAAAATAGGCCACTTTTCAACCCCCTACTTCCCCCTTGTAACGCAACCTGTAACCCCCCCTTCGTTATTACGTAATATGGGCTCTAACCCCCCCCCCTTCTAAAAAATATTTAAATTTCGTTTTTACAAGTCAAAAAAAATTTCAGTTTCATGGTAAATTTTAATCATTTTTTACGAGTAACCGATACAAAAAATTTTTATTTTTTTATTTTGAAGAATAACCTGGAAAATTTTTTTTAAAAGAGTGAAATAAAATTGAAATAATTGTAATATTGAAGTTACGTAACGCATGGCCAACTCCCCCCACCCTCCGTAACAATGCGTAACATCTCCTTCGACCCCCCCCCCCCGTTACGTAATACATGGACGACCCCATAGTTCGCAAAATAAGGGACAGTCTATTATGTAGGTTATTTTTTACTTTTAATCATCAAACTGCATTTCACGGCCATTTCATATTTTAAAACATTTTTCCATTCTTAAAAAAAAAAAAAAAAAAAAAAAAAAAAAGTGAATAAAAAATAATCAGTTTTAGTTTTATCATTCATGCGTTGTTAAAAGTTGTTAAGGCGGTTTGCGATAATCTACTATATAGTGGCAACAATACTGAAAAAAAAATACAACAACATTGGCACGTGCCCCTTATTGACTTATCATCACGAAAATAAGTTGTTAAATTTAAGCCAACGTAATATATACCTTTACAATTAACCTTTATAAATTTTAAAAGTCGACATAGGTATCGAAGAAAAGCAATAAATATATGAAAATGAAAATGTTCAACTTACATGGTTGGGAAAACGCTACGATTTTTTCAGTCCGTACGTAATAATCGTCTTCTTCTTCCATAATAACTTCCCCTTCTTGAAATTGACTTGTATCACTATACTTATTATCACTTGCGTTGCCATGAGATCGTAGGACGTTACTCTTATTACTAAAGTCGCTGTTTTTGCTATTAACTTTATCACTGTAATAGATACGATAAAAGAATCAGGTTTTTCCGTGAGATCCGAAAGAACGTTAGGTAATCCCTAACTCTTAATCGGACACTTTCGCCGATTTTGCATTTTCCAGGACATTCTTTAAGCTGAGCGCTGTAAACAGACCGGTCACCTTAAAGAACGCCCTTTTTTCTCACTCTCTCGCTCAGAAAAATATAAAATAAAATAAAAATAAAGATTCCGATATCGTACCTAGAATCGCTATCGTAAGGTTCATCTCCCTGCATCTGATTGATTTCTTCTTCCTCGTTCACCCAAGCAATTTTGTTGTGACCGTTATGATAATTATGTCTCCTAGGGTAACTATTTTTTTGCCGGCTGTCGAGGGCAAACTTTTGTTTTAATAACGTTAATTGATATTCCCCTATTTTAGGCATTATTTTCCCTGTTAAATTCGGAGCTTGAGTCATCCCTAATTTCGATAAAATATCACCCTTGATCATTTCTAAGGACATGGTCCGAATTTCGTCCCTCATGATGCACGAGTTGCAGCCTTTGCTACCCATTTTAAGCTGCTCCTCATTTTTTGAATTTAAACTGGCGGATATATCGTCGTCCTCGTGCTTTTTCTCATTTTCGTTATTTCTATAATTTTTCCTTTTCTGTTGTTTACCGTTTTCCTCCTCTTTGATGTCCCTTTCCTTTATTCGATGATGCTGGTGATGATCTTTCATGCACAAATTGGTGTGGCTGTTATGGTTGCTATTTTGGTTACGACTGTCATTATTTTTGTTTAAAAAAATATCGATATCACTTCTATTACTAACCGAACTCCTATTGATTCCAACAGTCTTGTTACCTATATTTTTTGAATTAATTGCTTGAATAATGTCACAAATCACCGTGTTTATTAATATTAAAAGAAATAGAAATATCAAGATAATTCGATTGCAAGTTTTGAAATATCTTATGTTAAAAATTTTTAACGGCGGCACGAAATTTTTGTTTTTTAATCGGTTAATACTAATCGTTTCAGTGTCATTGTTTGGTTTTACGAAATCACTCTTTTCCATGTTTGTCGGTTTTGCTGACAATGTGCGACAGTAAACGGCAGTGGGATGACTTTCTTTCTTTCTTTTTTTTTTTTTTTTGTTGATTAACTCTTTCTTTTTTCCTTGTAACGTTTCATTTTAGTTTTTGTTTTCGTTTTCTGCTGTTGTAACGGTTTGTCGTAAAGTTTTCCTGTAACGGATCGTTGTAACAGTTCGTGTCCAAAGGGAGAGATCCTGAAAAAAAAGTAAAAAAATATTGTCAAATTAAAAAAAAAAAAAAAATCTCCGGAAAGCAGACTTGGACCGTCTTCTTATATCCTTCGATAGGTCTGTAGGGGGTGGGGGCAAAGCGGTCTCAGTCCTTCTGAGAAAATACTTTAACCCTCTTTAAATTTTTGTTTGGGTAGTTCTTGGAAAAACGTACATTTTTAGTTTTAGGCAATAGTGCTTAATATCTTATGAAATGAGCACTTAAAAAAAGTTTTTTACAGTGGATTTGCGTTTCAGAAGGTAAAGAATGATGTCCCTTTTTAAAAGAATATAAGAATTATTTTTAAATCATTTGAATTAGCTAAAAAGTGAATTATTTGTCCTCCCGTCACGTTTTGTTTTGTTAGCAGCTTCTCATTAAGGATGCAGCGAAAAAAAATTTTTTTTTTGTTGTGAATTCGAGCTTTGGTAAATAAAGAACGATATCCCTTTTCTGAGAAAAAATAAATTACTTTTTAACCTTTTTTATTACTAAAAAGTGCAATATTTGTCCTTTCCCGTCACGATACGTTTTTACAAGAATTACCCCTTTACCAATATATTTTGCCTATGTTTTACGTTGATCATGGTCAATTGAAGCTAGCCCCCCTTCTCCTATTGTGCAAACCTGTCCTACCCTTCAGAATTTCAAAATCTTGAATGGAGCTACAGTAATTTTATTTTAGGGTATGTTCCCTTAAAATATTCTAAGACTCCTTTGTAAGTTTTGTTCTAGTTATAGAGCTGAAAAAGCTTAAGCGCTGGCAAATTAACAAATCCATATGTAACGGAAGAGACATTTGCACGGTTTAAAGCGTTACAAAACCCCTTCGAAAGTGAGAAAAAATTTTCTGACTCAACAAAAAATTTTCTCACTCTTTCAGTGAGAAAAAATTTTCTCACTTTCACAAGGAATTCTTATTGAGATTTATTATCGTTTGGGAAAATTTCTGTTCTGAATTTCAAGCTAGCAGGAGAAAGTATTTTTTTTTTTCCCCGTGAGATTCATAGGTGTGCCGTAAGCTTGTAATTTAAAATTTTCGTTCCATGGCTTCCACAATTATTTGAAAAATGTAGCGGACGGGACAGCTTTTTGTAACGGACGGGACAAGTCAAAAGCTCCTTAAAAATTCTTACTTTCTGATCGATGCAAAATATTAATAGGTATCCTACTGTGAAAATAGAGAATATAAACATATCATTGAGGTTTAAAGCTTTATTTTGCCGTTATAATTTTCATTGTTGGAGAGGTCGGAAAAATGGCCTAAATTACAACATTCATGATCATTTACTACCGAAATATAAAAAAAGCTTCGAAATTCCTTCCAAATCAGTACCAGAAAAACACTTCTCGCTTTAAATATCAAGGTCTAATAATTACTGAATGTTTTAAAAACCTTTCCAAGGTCGTAATTTTACAAAGAGTTCTTTTGCACAAGAAAATTCGAAAGAAAACGTATCTTTTTCACAATTTCTCGTAAGGGTGGATTAGCTCAAATATTTAGGGTGTTTATAAAAATTAAATTTAAACCACAGCCAGCTCGAGAAATAAATTACATTACTAGAAAAAGAAAGCTCCGAACTGTGTTCTTGCATAAATGATAACGAAAATATAATCGGGCGAAAATAATTTCAAATGGATCGCAAACAAAAAGGCTGAGTCCTGGAGCCTCTCTAGCTCACATTTGGCCCAGTTTATGCAAGTGTCCTGTATAAAAAATAAAATGGAACCAATAAGCTTAACAAGAAATAAGGAACAGAGTTACAACTGAAAAAGCGAAAAAGGATTTGTAGAGAAAAAAGTGGGTTTACTGTAATTTAAAAAGCTCTTATTAAAAGTTTGGAGTTTTCCAATCTCAACATGCCTCCCCTTTTAGGTGCTTTATTCTTCTCACAGTAGGTAAACTCGAAGTGAAATCAGGCTCCCCCCTCCCCTTATACCTCCCTTGTAAGCAAAATTAAATTTCCCAACCACCACCACCCCCTTCCCTTGCTCAAAATTGATTATTTTGCGTTTATGTAAGATTTTCCCAGACCCCCTCTCCTCCCCCTTAAAATGCTTACGTAGTATGTGGACGACCCCAAAATTTTTTTTTTTTTTTTTGGATGGGGGAGAGGAAGGTGCTTCAAAAAAAATTTGAGAGTCCAGCTTCAATAAATTGAAAAAAAAAAAAAAAAAAAAAAAAAATTAAATCACTCGTGACCTCTCAAGTTTTACGTACACGTAAGGGGCATGGGAGAGGGGGACAGGGGGTTTGTAAATTCGTAAGTTAGCATTAAATATTTGAATTTTGAGGAGTGAATTGGGAATGAAATTTTACGTATTAAAGGGGGAGATAATCTTATAAAATCTTATTTTTCCTTACAAGGGGGAAGGGGTCCAAAACGGTAAAAGTCATGCTCACTTACACTTGAACGGCCCCTTCGCATTGAGTTCATATCGAAGCTTATGTAGAGTAAAACTGATTGAGTATTTTTCTGTAAAATTTATTAAAAAAGAAAAAAAAGTTGAGGGTTTGATTTAGTATTCCTAAGCTAATAATAATAATAATAGTGACAGTAAAGGAAGATTTATACAACCTTCAAAAATCTCTCAAAAGACTAAAATTCGGTTAAACTGGCTGTAAGAAAAAAAAATTTTGGCGGTAGTCAACTATTACCGGACCGTGTTTATTGATAAACTTGATACCTTTATACCATGGTTACATATTATGGTTCTCATCCCTTCTCCCTCTCCGCCGCCCGTAAAAAAATAGTAAGATTTCCGAATGAGTTGTCAAAGATTGCCTTCTATTGTGTTTTTCGAAAATTGGAAAATCATGCTCGAATTCGGTATCTCAAAATCCCAGTTCCAAAAAACTTTTCGTCTACTACTGGGATTTCATTCCCGAATTCAGTACTCGGAATCCCACACAGTAAAAAATATTATGTAAATATGTTCTAAGAGGTCCACATTAGGGTGGGCCGAAAAAAGCGAATTTTTGAATTTGAAAACGCCTGATATGGGAATCGATGCCTTTTTATAATACTATTAACCCCAATTTTTTTCAGATTTTTTGAAGGTCATCTTGAGGTCGCGCAATGACCTTGAAGTTTTTGAAAAGCCCATTTAAGGGCAAAAAATAAGAATTTTTTTTTGCTGAAAAAAGTATCGCTTCCTATCGGAAATTTTGCGTAGATTACGAATATGAAGTCCAAAATCATTTTAAGAGTTCGGTTTTTGAGCTTTACGCCTATTTTTTATACACTGAAAATGCTTTAGGCTGCTTTTTCTTTTACCTTAAAAACTGTACACAAAAATGAATTTTGGACTTCATATTCGTAATCTACACAAAATTTCCGATAGGGAGCGATACTTTTTTTAGCAAAAAAAAAATTCTTATTTTTTGCCCTTATATGGGCTTTTCAAAAACTTCAAGGTCATTGCGCGACCTCAAGATGACCTTCAAAAAATCTGAAAAAAATTGGGGTTAATAGTATTATAAAAAGGCATCGATTCCCATATCAGGCGTTTTCAAATTCAAAAATTCGCTTTTTTCGGCCCACCCTAGTCCACATACATTTTTTACGTTGTTTGTCTCAAAAGGTAAACATAAAACAAAAGCAACATAAAAATTATGTGGACCTAGTTATGTTGATTTATGTTGATTTTGACATAAAATTTTTTAGGCTTGTATTTAGTTGGTCAGTAGAAAAATATAGGTTTTGGTCGGTATTTTTATTGACTGGTCAGTAAAAATATTACACGGTCAGTAGATATACTGCCTGGTCAGTATCCCTGTGGTCAGTTGACAAATGGTCAGTAAAAAAATTGAATTTGTCAGTAATAACATTTAAATAGTGAGTAAAAAAATTAATTATGTAAGTTTTTTTCAAAAATTTTTTTTTCGATGGTCAGTAAAATAGCGGAAAAAATTTTTTTAAAGTAAATCAACATAAAGACCAGGGACGTAACAACTTTTTGGGGGCCTTTTTGGGGGCTAAAACATTTATGGAAAACCAACCTGGCACAAAAAAAAAAAAAAACCATCCAATCAGACTACAAAGAAGTTTAACCCCTTCCTGTCTAATGCATCCATATGGATGCACAGCAAAATACTCGGTAGCGACTGGCGCATCCATATGGATGCACCAGCAAAATCAAACTTGGTCAGATGTTGATTGATGTTGATGTTTGCAATACTAAAACTTGGTCAGATTTTGACTAAACTTCGTAGATGGGGGTATTTAAGGGCACTCTTTTCGAATTTGAAGTCAGAATTTACCGATTTTTAGAAACAAAATGGCGGCAGGCACTTTAATGGCAGAACCTAATAACTCATAAGTTATATTTTTTTATTTTTGACAAGTAACTCTTCAAAAAAATAATCAGTTGCCCTTGATAACTACCCATAGTGAGTATTACTCGAAAAAACAGGTAGATGAAACGGATATTGCGCCTATTATTAGCTTATGGCTATTAGTATAATAATTTAGAGCTATTAAAAAAAATAACTTTTTCGTAAAAATATCTTTGTAAGGGGCCTTCTCGGGCTCCTACGTCGAAATAGACTCCAAATTCAGAATCTCTGACCTCGAAAACAGTTAGGCCATAGTTTAAAATCCCTAAAAAATAAAAAATTGAGATTACGGCGTTACATTTAACTCCTATGCACAGATTGCCTAACACTGGGTTGCAAGGCGCCGTACTTACTAGGGATGAGTTTAGTACCTCTCTGATATCCAGAAAAAACATTTGCATCAGTCTTATAAATTCAGTCCGGGAATGTCCAATCTTAAAAATAGGCCTAGACAGGAAAAGGTGAAAAAAGATACCCAACTCCACCCTTGTTGGAAAACTTTTTTCAGTAAAAAATTTGATACCGACCAATTTTCAATATTTTTACTGACCATTTTTAAATTTTTTACTGACCATTTCCAAATTTTTTACTGACCATTTTCAAATTTTTTACTGACATTTTAAGTATTTTTACTAACCAAAACTAATATTAAGTACTGACCACTTCATAGAATAAAATACTGACCAAGTAATTAAAAATAACTGACCAAGAAAATATATTCCAATTTTTTACTGTGCAATCTCCGATTACAAATTCTGGAAAACTTCTGCACTTCGTGTACCCATCTAAATCAGGTATTTTTCTTTTACAAAATAAAAGCAGTAAATCAATAGAAAAGAAACAGCTGAAGAGCGTTTTGATAATACAACATACCGTCGTTTAAAACATTTTTTAGTGCATTAAAGGCCTAAATTATATTAAAAAACTAACTGAAGTGAAATTTTAGTAGGAGGTATCTTATCGAAGGATTCGGATTAATCTATATTCTTAGATTAAACCTCCATTGATGATAAACGTCAGCACTGTAGCCCCCTCCCCCCGAAGTATGGTCAGAAAGGAGATAAAATTACTTAACTCTCTTATGAGGGTGTTGTACCTCCTGTACTTTTTTTTTGCTAAAAAATTATGCATTAAAATGCCTGCAGTTTAAATCTTGAAAAGTTATAAAGATTCAATTAAGATGCCCCTCTTAATAACTTTTCGTTGGATTCCAACCCAATTCCGTAGCCTCTCGAGCTGACTACCAGCCTGCAAGGTTTAAAAGAACAAAAATAAAAATTAAAGTATAAACCACTTTTTCAATCCCGTGATGTCGAAATTCAAAAATCCTCAATTCCGGGATCAACTGACTACTACGCCAGTAAATCGTCCTTAGTTGAATTATAAATTTTTTTTTCTTCCTCTTTAATTTTAACCTAACTTTATCTTTCTGAATTTCAGTAATAATTAAGCAGGTTGCAGCAGGATATTCTTTTCAAATTAACAATATTTTGGATATAGTCAATGACGAGTGGGAAAAATTCATAGAACAAAAGTTGCAAAAGTTTTTTTTTCTTTAGGTTTAGGGATTATGAGTCCCGTTTAATTTAAGGATTACTCATGCCGTCTCAAAATCGTCCGGGATTTCGGCATTTAAGCGGGACCGTAGCCAGAACGAAGAGCCATCGGGGGCAGTTGGACTTTTTAAGGGGGGCAATAGCATTCTTCATACCTGTCATGTTTAGGCAATTTACTCCAGGGGGGCAACGCCCCCTGGCCCCTTCTTGGCTGCTGGCCCGGATTTAAGTCCCTAAACAAAACGAGTCAATTCCAGACGTTCCCAACCATTTTTCCTAAACCATTTCTCCTAAAAATTTTGGTTCCTAAAATTTTTTCCTAACTACTTTTTTCCCTAATTTTTAATTTTCCTAAACTTTGTTGAGTCCTAAAAAAAATTCTTAAAATTAATATTTTTCCTAATTTTTTGAGTCCCTAAAATCTTTGTAATAATTTACTAGGCAAAGCTGCGAATTTCGGTGTTTCTTTTTATTCTTGTTTTTTTAATAAACCACTATAAGAATACAACTATAAAATGAAAAGCTATAAAAATATACAGTATAAAAGAGTTAGGGATTCAAAAAAATAAGGAAAAATATTCATTTTAGGAAATTTTATTTTAGGAATCGAAAAATTTTTAGGAAAATTAAAAATTGGGGGAAAAAATAGTTAGGAAAAAAATTTTTAGGAAAAATGGACGAGGAATTTATTTTTTTAGGGATCATGGATTAGGAAAAGTGGCAAAGAATCAATTCCAGACTCCTTTTTCGGACCAAAAATTTCTGCACCGGAAGCTCGGTCCCATAGACTGAAAATTTTCAGACCTAAAGTTTGAAAAAACTGACAAAAGAAAAACTTGTGAAAATATTAAAGATGATTTTTTAAAGAAAATAAATATTTTCCTTGCCAAAATATAGAATTGAAAACCAAAACTTGGAAAACATTTTTTGTGAAAAAAGGAAATCTTATCTTTAAACATGTTTTGTTTGGATGTTTTAAAACATGTTTTCTTGAGCTTTATTCGGTTTTCCGAAATTTTCCAAATAGTTTTTCATGCCTCTTTTTTCCCCCCCTTTTTTTTGAAAATTTAATATTTTGGGGAGTTTACAAAAAGGGAATAATTTTTTTTCTCATGGAAAATCAGTTTAGTTTTGATTGACAAACCGCAGCGGCTTCATAGTCTTTCCCCAGCGTTTCGATTGAATTCTGATGAATACATTTTTAGGTTTGAAATTTCGGACGAAAAAGAGAAATGATAAAACAGAACTTTTAAATCAGGGAAGCGAAAGAGAAAAGGGATAAGATTAAAAGAGCTTTTCATCCTTGCGTTAGCGTTTACATTAGTCATTTCGAGAAAATGATTAATACGATGCTTAAACGTTAAGTTAATGGTAGTCTCCACATCAATCAGCTGCAATTGTTTTGATTTTATAATCATAGAGTTTAAGCGCGATTTCATTTTTATATTTTTTATGAAATCTAATCTGCTTTGTTTTAATCGTTTTTCTCAATCCCTAAGTAGGGGCCTTTTCAAGATTTTGAATTTTTTTTTGTTTTGTTTTGTTTTTTGAACACTTTAAATAAGATTTGTTTGTTTTTCTCCTGCTTCCAATTGACTTCTCCCCTTCCCCGATTCAATCTGTCGAATTTTCACTCGATTTATTTTGTAACTCACTAAATTTGCTATGTTTAGTAATGCAGAAAGGGCACGTGCCGAACGTGAGGCTGCATGAGACCCTTTTATATAAATTCGCCGTTTTTTTTTCTCCTTTCTTTGTATATAGGGTGAGTCATTTATCAGACGTTTCATGTAAAACCATTAATATTCGCCCGTTTAGCCTGTAAGTACACACATTTTTTTTTTTTTTCCGTTCCCTCTTTTTATTTCCCCGATTTTCGGGAAGTAAGAAAAACTTACAGCCTGTCAAAAGCTGCAGTTCCGTCGCGTGGTTTATTTATATAGGAGTAATGACCGAAAAGCGGGTCGATCGACCGATTAATGAATTTTTTTCCCTAAACTTACAGGGGCAAGAACCCTTTAGGACTTCCGGATCTTTCTAAAAACAGAAAAAAAAAAAAAAAAAAAAAATCTGATGGCACGAATATTTTTTTTGTTCCTCCCATATTTTTTTTTTTTTTTAATTGTTATGGTTTAGTGGCATACAACGCGTTAAAAACTATAAAAATTGCACAAAATTTATGATTGCGTGCAGATGGATATCTTCCCGATGATGAGTTTTAAAGTCTTTTCTTTTTTTTTTTTTTAAATGAAATAAGCTTAAGACGCAGGAAAGGAAAAAAAAATTCGAATGGCTTTTAACATTAAAATTTAATATCTTTGTTAATGACATCTTTTGCAACTTTTGCAAGGTCAAAGTTTTAAAAAAAATGTAATACGGATCACACGATTTGACGATGCATTTTATCTATTGTATAAAATGCTATCAGTGGCGGCTCGCTTTGACAAAAGCGGGAAATCGAAAGCTTTCCGATTACTCATTTTTATTTACGCTCGCGTCAAAAGCGTGACTTTTACGTTTATGCCATTTAAAGATTTGTTTACAAACAAATCCATTTTATTTATTTTATTTACTCATTTATTTATTTATTTATTTATACATGTGTATATTTATTAACCGTTTAAAATCGGGAGTATCAGCAAGATGTCACATTGCATCCCGGCTCAAGAGGAGGAGAAAAAAAAAAAAAAAAGCGATTTAAAATGATGCAATCGACGTTAATTAGACTTCTTACGAAGGACGTTACGTTAATATGTATGAAAGCGCATTTCTGTGCAAGCTATAAATAACTTAAACCGAGCGTGCAATCTTTTGTATACAAAGAAATACAAAGTAACGATGATAAATGGAAGCGCAGCAGAGAAATATCAGAAAACAAGTCAAGCAAACATGGAACTATGTCAGTAAATCGACTTGCAAGACAAGATTGCAAGTAAGATATGTTTGATTAAAAAAAAAAAACGAACAACCGGGGAGATGCATAAAAAAAAAAAAAAAAAAAGCTGTCGACAGTGTCGTGAGAGGTACGAACCGTAAAAAAAATTACAATAATTAAATAATTATGCGATGATAATCAATTTAAAAAAAAGTAGCCGGTTATATTGTCATGAGTGTAATAATTATTAATCACCGATTTTTAAAAGCGATTGCAGATAAAAAAAAAATTATGTTTGTAATTTCTTTAGTCATCAAATCGTTTACTTGTGTCAGATTTGTTGCAATTTTGCAAATTTAATTTTTAGCCTTTTTTTTCCTCTTTTTTTTCTTGTCTGTTTAAAGATTAATTTTTTTTTAGTAGAAAACCAACCGAGTTTAATGAGTATTTAAATTTTAAGCGAATTTTTAAAAAAGCCGGCTCGTGGAAAATTCTAGAAAGAATCGGTACTTTTTTTTTGGAGAAAAATTTAAATTTTTTAAAGTTAAGAAAAGAAAAAATACTTACAAAACATTACTTTAGTTTTTGGTATGAATATTTATCCTAAATTTAAAATCCTAACTTTAAAGAAAAAACTGATCACTTAATAAAAATTTAATTTTTTTTTTTTTTTTTTTTTTTTTTTTTTTTTTTTTTTTTTTACAAACTAACACTTTTTATTCATTCGAAGCATCACATATTTTTTTCTCACTTTTTATTTAATTAAAAAAAAAATTTTTTTTATTTTAATTTTTTCCCGATAAAATCAAAATCAATTTTTTTTTTGTTTTTTTGGCGGCACAATCCGTTGCAGTTAAACGCGTATAGATTACACTAAAAAGAAGGAGTTACAACAGTATCTGGTGTAGTAAAAAAAGAAAAAAAATTACCGCCTCATTGTCAAAACGAACTAAGTGACTTTCAGCCGAAGTGCACTATTTTCTTCATTTTTATTCTATTTATTTTATTTTGAACCTCAAATTACTAAACGCATTATTGAATTTTTCCCGACTTTCGTTCTTCTTCAAGGAACGGCGAAATCGTGAAAAATTTCGCAACCGATTATGAGCGATCCCCGAAACATTTTTTTAAAAAGGAATTTTATTTTCCCTCCCTGACTTAACGAACGAAAAGGACCGTTAAATTATCGTGGCACCAACGAAAAAGTCGCCATGTTCGAATCGCAATTCAGACTTTTGAATTTCTTCCCGGCCGGATTATCGGGACATGTTTCATTTTAAAATTGTACCATCGATGACAAACTAGATGTGAGATCAAGAAATTAATTAAATGAGATTTTTATCTAAACGGTCCCGTTTTTTTTCTCTCCTTTTTTCTACCTTATTAAAAAAAATCTGTAACTAATATGATTGAGTCAATGAATAATTATGTTGATGAACACATATCTTTAAAAAATCGCCCAATTCAAAAAGATGAAAGTTTCGATGGTCATATTTTTTGTTTTAAAAGAAAAAAGAAACAAAATGTTGTAAGTCCATTTTTTCGATCGATTGTTCCTAATTTTATACTTTTGTTTTTCCCGGATTTTATTTTTTGTTTTGTTTTCTTGATTCAGTTTTAAATAAAATCGTCCTTCGAAAATAACCGATCGCGAATTATCTCGACCTCAGTTTATTCTGAAATCCGTGTACAAGGCCGTATGAAAAAGCTTCTGTCGCGTGTGACATAGCCCTCACTTACGAAAAAAAAAAAAAAAAAAAATTAATTCCAGAGGAAATACACGTGCGTTGTTAATTTTTTTTTTTTTTTAATAATTCAAACAAATGATTTTTTTAATGACATTGCACTTGCGCCGGATGGGAATATGCAGCGAAAAAAGCAACAAAATATAGTTAAGCGCCTTTTCTTGAATCGTAAGAAAAAAGCTTTGAATTGGTTCATTTGAGTTTAGGTTCATCATCTAATGATATGATTAATTCCCTTTTTCGAATTTCGCATAAGATGAGGGGATGAGTTATAAAAATTTGGCGCGGATTGCTCATTTTTATAATTTCACAAGGGAGAAGTATGATATTTTAACGTTAAATGGATCCCGGCGCGGATCACTCGTTAAGGGTGAACTAGATTATCTTAAATTAAGGGTTTTAATCGGTTTCGGTTTTTGATATCAAGGGTTGTGGGTTAAAACGGCATACGTCTCCTTATCTTTTTTTTTTTTTTTTTGGGTAAAGTCAAAAACTTGCTTCGTATTTTTTTAATGAAAGCAGTAAACTTTATAAATAAAAAACTCACCCCTTTTTTTAAAAAGAAGGAAAATAAAAATCCAGTAAAATGGAAAAACAAGCAGATCCGAACTTCTGTTACATTTATGTAAATACTGCATTTAAAAAAAAACGATCCCGGAAAGAATGACTGAAGGAGAATAGGAGAATATCCGAAGCATCGAGTGAAATCTTGGATATTTATACGTCATTAAATATTAATAGATATGAAAAGCCAAGGGATTTGCAAAAACTACATTTCAAAAAATATACGAATAGCGGGTAAAATGTAAATTTTTTTAAATGATGTAGTACAATGTATGAGAAGATAAATTATAATCATCCGGATTGAAAAAAATGAAGAAGTGAAAAAAAAAAAAAAAGTTTTTTTTAGGAAAAAAGATTTTAAGACTTGAATTGTTTGATGAAGATTATAAAGGGTCGACCATCAGAGACTCTCGAGTCCCAGGCGGAAAAATAGCCCACTCTCCCACAGGCACGGATTTGGCCGAAAAGCTACCGGGAAAATCTTGGTCCGCCCCTTCGATTTGACACCCCGGCCAGACACGGACTATGGGAATTTTTTAGGGCGCGAGCTACTGACTGCAAAGAGCCAGGGCTGCAGTTCTGATTAATTTTTTATTTGGAATCGGAATCGGAATCAGATTCTGATTCTGGTCTTTCTTAAAGTAATTGGAATCGGAATCGCAATCCGTGTTTTTTTTTTTTTTTTTTTTTTTTTTCTTTTTTGAAGAAATAGGAATCGGAATCGGAATCGGCTTCCAAAAAAAATATTTTCCATGATTGACTTGAAAGCACGAAAATACCGTTATTACAGTTAATAAATTTTGGTTTAAATCGGAATCAGAATCGGTATCGGCATCGTTAAAATATTTGTTTTTTGGAATCGGAATCGGAATCGGAACCTTAGTCATAAATAGTCAAGAATCTGCTGAATCAGAATCGGAATTGCAGTCCTGGAAAGAGCGTCAAATTGTTCAAAAATTTAAATGTTGAACAAGCTAATCGAACAGAATTAAGGGCGCCTGGGTGGTGCCACATTCATGAAGGGCACCGAGATTTCCCTGGTAGCTCGACGCCCCGGTCCGTGTCTGACCCCGGCGCCCTTCGTTCTGCATCTAAAGCTTTTTCAAACAGTTCCTTTTTTTTTTTTTTTTTTTAGAAAATCCGAGCGTTATTTTTAGTTAGTAGCTGGCACCCTAAAATATTTCCAGTCCGAGCCTGTCCTTCCATTGGATATCTTCAATTTCCCAGTGCTTAAGATAATGTTCAAATTTTTCAAATTGTGGAATTTGTCCTACAGGCGTCACCATGTTTTATAAAAGATTTTCCTGAGGGAACGGTTGGACATTCTTTTGATTAGTTGCTTGAAAAAGCCTTTTGTGATTAGCACGTTCGTGGGACATCTTTGCAGAAATCTCTCTGAAAAACCTCTGGACAGTTCCGTAAGATAGAATAAAATGAGAATTTTTGTCGATTCTTAGAAATGACTATAACAATTTATTAGGCTATTCCTGTTGAGCTGAACGCTCATCAGGAATCAATTTACAACTAGCTTCGCATTTTTCAGTGACTCTAGAACTGACAGATATGACATCGATGGTGTTTATTAATCAGTTCCATAAGTGATGAAAAATTAAGGTAACTGTGATCTGGTAAAAATATTTAATTGCAAACGTTAATCTCGGTTTTTTTTTTTTTTTTTTTTTTTTTTTTTAGCGTGAAAAATACCTTTAAATTAAATTGGAAGGGGCATGAAAATACACACGGTAAATGGACTTGAAAAAGCGGATTTTCGAAACAAATTTGGTGGTATCTGAGATTGTAAACATTCGAAAAGAATGAAGATGATCAGAAAGGTTTCAACGCTCGATGGGCTTAAAACCTGCTCTGTAGAGAAGGGGATGGGGGTGAGAGGGGTGTGAAAAATTCTTTTATGGTCCCTTAAAAACATGAAAGATAGGGAAATTACATAGGCCGGAAAATATTGAATAAGGAATCGAATCTCTTTTTTGTTCATTTTTGCAGGAGTAAGAGGATAAGAACTATTTTAGTTTCATCAATATTTCCATATCCGGATTTTCTTCTTCTTCTTTTAAGCGCCAGCTCCACGACGAAGATTAACTATATCTTGACGGTTTTTATACTTTTTCAGCCATGATGATTTTTCAGGGACAAAATAATGCAGTGACTTTCCCAGAATCTTCTGCATCAGCAGAACAAGAGCCATACCGCTGCTACAGCTCTGTTTTTTGATGCCTGTACTCAAGCCTAGCCGATCACTACCATCTTCAGCCCTGAGTCAGTACTAGTGGCACTACTGCCCACCACTAGTTTACAGAACAAGAGCCATACCGTTGCCTCTTGATATCTGTACTCAAACCTAACCGAATACCACCATCTTCAGCCTTGAGCCAGTACTGGTGGCACTGCCCCCCATCACCAGCTCATAACACAGAGAGGGGTGCTCACCATGTAGGGGTAGGGGTGCCACTCCCTAAATCCGGACCAGCAACGCCGGTACCACCGGCTTTATCCGGATTTTACTTTGTTTTAAGAAACATGTTCGTGAGAAGGTTTTAATATGAAATCTGCCTACTTACCACGTTTTGCTGGTGGAAATTTTAAATTTTATCAAGTTTCGATCAGTGTTGGGAAAACCGAGTGGAATATAACGCTTATCAATTTTGGATTTATGGTTGGTTTGCTGCTGTCCAATACTGAACAGCATGGAATCGTCCATATATTACGTAATCATGTTAAGGGGGGGGGGAGAGGGGTTCTGGTAAAAACTTACGTAAGCTCAAAATAATTGATTTTGAGGGAGGGTTTAGGACTGAAATCTTACGTAATAAAGGGGGAGGGGGTTAAGTCTTACTTATGGGGGTCTTACTTGCTAAGTCTTACTTACTTACGGGGGTTAAATCTTAAAACTTACTTCAGCTTACAAGGAAGGGGGTTAAGTCTAAAATTGCCAAAATTATGCTTACGTAATATATGGACATTCCCTATTGAAAATTTGACCAAGACTGGATCCGTGTTGGATCAAGACAGATCTTGTTTTTTTTTTTATTCAAATTTCCGCCGGGGTTCTTTTTATTTGAAGTATCTATTTAAATTTTTTATCATTTTTGGGGAAATTTTTGTGATTAATTATCAAATGGTTTACGTTTGCCTAAATGATTAATCAATACCAAAACTGACTTGGCTATCAAAAATAGTATTTTCATTTCTAAATCCGAAGTTTTTTCAAGGTTCAAAGCCGAGCTATAGTTAAACTTTAAGTGTTAGGTATTAGTCGACCTGGCTCGAATCATAGGGAAAAGTATGGGGTTTTCAAGCAGTCAGAATTTAGCTCCAGAGCAAGACCCCGTACTTTGAGAATGACGTCAATAAGTCATTAAACATAGACGGCATTAAGTCATTAATTACGGCGCCAAATATTCCTTTAAGGTGTCACCTTAAAATCTAAACTAAAAGGAAAAGAAATTTTTACCTCCTGTAATTAATCTATTTTCCCAAGGACTTTTTTTACTTGCAAAAAAAAATCTTATGACTTTTATTTAAAAAAAAAAAAAATATTAGGTCTACCGTCGTATTTCAAATAAATTTATATGAATCGTTATTATGTATTCAAAACCTAATCTAACTGATTCAGTTCATTCGAGTTCCTATTATTAACACAGAGTAGTTAAAAAAGTTAAAAATAATACTTTTTATCGCAGGGGTGTTTTTAAACCAAAAAAAAAGTGCTGGGGCGCTTCGGTGTTTTTTATCTAAACTGCAAATTTTTTTTCCCTTGTTAGTGAAAGTAGAAGTGATTTGGCGACGCCCCAGCTGTCAAAAAAATACCGATGGCCCCATCCTTTCCCATCGGAAAAGCACCAGGGAATTTGGTTTATATAAAAATGTAAGCAATGATATAAACTAACCACTGTTTACATTATATTAATTCGAATTGAAATCCGGGACCAATTTGCCAAGAAGTTTTTAATACCTGTAGAGGAAAGAAAAATTATAATAAACTCTGACTTCGAAGCGCAAATTCACTCCTGATCACTGTGAACATGTTCAGCTAGCATGTTGGTGCTGGATGAAAGTGACGAACATGTTGGGAAAAATTCGCCCAGCAAGTACAAAAAAGCCTCACTGCTTATGTAGAGCTTCCACTACATTTTCGGCTTTTATTGTTTGAAATCGGAATTTAAATTCTAAAAATTTTGCGTTGCGCTTAAAATAGGAAATTTTTACACTCACTAGTTTATTTTCTCGAACTCATAGATTTCCTATGTAAAATGTTTGTGAAATGAATACATTTTTTTCAAAAGAGGCATATAGCATTTTTCCCAAAAAATTTTCAGTTTTGCCATTTTATAATTCTGGTTGTGGAAAAAGCTTTAGCTTTTCTAACGCCTTACTTCACGCGTATATATAGATTATCAACTTAACAGAGTGCGAGTTTATCTATCTGAACATTCTAACAAAGTATCGAGAAATAAAATTAAAAATTTTATCTTCTTTAAAAACCCCTTTTAAAGAGATTCAATGACTTTGGATTTCAAAAAATCTGCGGAAACATTTAGTAAACAGTAGCACAATTTTTCATAAATCACATAAAAAATTACCTTTGCCTTACAAAATTGTGTTAAGAAAAAATCTCTCTGTATCGAATAACTAAATAACTTTTTGGAGAAAAAAGTTTCAACCGTCTCTCCACTAAAAGAAAAATCGGATTATGCCGAGTAATCTTTTTTTTTTATCAGAATAATTCTACAATGATTGGTAGGATTCAATTTTTTGGTCTCGCATTTTCTCGATAGTTCAAAAGTGGGTTAATTTTTCGGTTTGGTTGATTTGATTGATATCTTTTGTTACCCGGTAGCGGTTTGCTTGGCTGTCGGAAAACACATCAGTTCTTTGGTTTTGATGATCAGTACTAGTAAGTATATTATTATCGTCTTACGTATGTAAAAAATTAGTTTATTCGGAACCAACTAAAGAACTGTTAAGCAATCTGCCGCCTTTTCCGGATTGAAAATTGCCAGGAATACTAAACAATTTTTCAGTGTTTAAATTTAAAATCAAAGGTTTTGAGGTTAGTTGATCTTATCGTAGAAATAAAAATTTTGGCCTATAAAGGTGTGCTTTCTCTGGTTCGTATTTTGTTATCCCTCATTGCAACTATAATGTATGGAAAAGAAAAACGCCATTTTGTTTCGAAATTTGTTAGATCTTACTTTCTTTCGTTTTACCGACGAAAACGTAGCTTTGATTGTTTTTTTGCAAATACGCTACTATTTTTTCACCGATTCGCGATTGAAAAAGTTTGTTAACTTATAGTTAGATTAATTAACTATATTAATTGTATTAATTGTAATGGAGCCATCTCTATTTGCTAGCTTATGTAATTCTTAAACTGTCTTTATTATTGGGTAAGACAAGATTGACAGACAGACTACGTATTTCGATTCTGATAACTGTGATACAACTATCCATTTAAAGTTTCCGGTGGTAATTGTGAATCTGTGCTGGAAAAGTGCGAACAGGGTTGCCAGATGCACCACCATGGTGGTATATGTACTATACCACTATTGAAAAAAAAGCCTCTATGTTTAGCTTATGGGTTACCACTATTGAATCCGTGATAGTGGTACCTTGTACCGCCGAAAAATGGTTTTTCTCTGTTTAGCTTATGGGCGTACCACATTTGTAATTTTAGACCTGGCAACCCTGAATTTCGAACCAGAGCTCTAAAATGTGAATCTGAGCTCAAAATCTCAAAGGCGACTGTGGACCATTTTTAGGGAAAAGAAAGAACTTATTGTTCTGTAAGTTAGGATAGGCATGATTATGAGTTTTGGTTTTGCCCTTATACAATGGACTCCCGTTATAATGTCATGGGTTAAACCGTAACTACTCCGGTTATTACGTAAAAAATTTGTCCGGTCCGGCCGAATTTTTATATAAACCCATGTATTTGTACTCTTTATGTGAAAGGTAACATAATTCACCACACGGTAAAAAATTTTATGTTAACTTGCTAAAAAAGAGCTACATATTTTTTATGTTAAAAAAATAGAATATTAATTATTGTCCATAAGACATTAGCGTTTTGTTCGAGGCTACAGACAATAAATTATGTTACTTTTAACATAAAATTTTTTACCGTGTAATAAAAAAAAATTCTACATATGTCCTCTACGTAAATTTTACATAAATCTGCTATGTTGCTGCATCAATCTGATTGTTGATCAACGGATAACCAATCTTCATTTGTCAACATAAAATGTTTCATTCAAGTTTTAACATAAAATATGTCACATATGGAATATGTAGCCCTTTTTAATGTTTTTAACATCAATTTTTTAACCGTGTATTTTTTGGTTCAATTTCGATTCAGGTCTTTAGGCTATAGTGGACCTCAGTTATAGTCGACAGCTATTGTTTGGTCCCCTCGATTTCGCTACAACTGAGGTTGGCTGTATTTAAGATTAACATTTTCTGCCCCTCTTGTGTAGAGTCCTTTTTTAGCGTCCAGGTTCATGTTGGAGTTGGATGAATCCTGATTTCAGATCTGACCAGTCTTGCTATACTGCTACCATCAGTATCATACTGTTATAATAATTTTATCAGTTTTTAAATTGGGAATTTATTTTCATAACAAAAACAATTAAAAAATAATTGCAATGAACTTACTGAAAATCCTTTTTCCGTTAGTTCTCATTATATTCTGCTTCGCTCTCCTGTAAAGAAATTAATAGTCACTTTCAAATTTTGATTGGCAGCCACATAATTTCGATTTCTTTTTCGTTACGGCGCCTTATAATTTCATTCAGATTTGCAAACACTATTCTGGCCGTTTATTTAAGACAACGTAAACGCTTGCAGAAAAATTTGGCACATTATAAAGTTAAATTTTGTGCATAATAAAAGTACACCAAGAAAAAAAAAAAAAAAAGATGCATGAAGAATAAAATCGGTCATTTTACCTTGGCTGTTAAAATTTCCTACGCATTTGAAAATAAATAGGCCTAACATGCGGCAAATTTTGTAGTTCAGTTTTTCTTCCTTCAGTGGCGGGTCTCTGAATCTCGGATAAGGGTTTGTTCACTTCGTTTTCTATCGTGTAGTAACCTGGATGATGTATCGTTTATATTCTCGCTGTTTCCAGATGACGAAACGATTTTTCCATCCTTGGAAAAATAATACAGTACAACCCATTTCGGTCACTCGGTTAAAGAAGCCTAAAACTTGGATTTTTGCATGCAAAAAATTTAAAAAAAAAAAAAAAAAAAACTTAATTACCCGCCGTTAAAATTATTTATGATCCTATCCTGTCAAACCGTTTGATTGACGGATTTCATTCTTCTAATTAATGCAGAGATGAAAGTGGCTTATGCTACGGGTTTTTTTCCCCTCCTCCTTCCAAAGATAATCGCCAGATTTCGGACCGTTTCCAGACGCCACTGGAGGCGTTTTTCCATCAGTTGCTTAAAGCATATAATGCCCATTATAATAAAATTTATATATTCACCTCGGCGTTTTAACGACGTGAAATTTTCAAAACTGCAATAATTTAATTACTTTAATAGGGTTTCTATTATGTTCAAAGAAATCCCCCCCGATGCTCTCCGGTGCATCCTTGCAAATTTTATTGACAAGTTTCGTCCGTGAACGAGACTTTTTTTTTTCCTTTTCAAGGATCTCCATCAAATCCAATACCGAGTCATAAAAAAGAAGAAATATAGATAGGTAGTAAATTTTTTTGACTGTTAAAAATTATTGATCCGAAAAGTGTTATTAATTTTTATATATTTTCCAGTTCTTTCCATTTTGATCATAGTAATTGGCAAAAAAGGGCTGCAGGAAAAGCCCCTACTTTTTGTAGTCTAATGGGTCTGATTATTTTTTCTCTTTAAGACAGGTAAAAATTCTCTTGGTCAAGGCCAAATACAAAGGCTCCCGTAAAGAGCGAATATTAAAAGTCGGTAGTAAAACTTAAAAAATTGCACAATGTGATTGACTTTTACATCAAGCAGCAAAAGGAAAATATATAAACAAACTATAAAGTTTAATTAAATAATTATTGTTGAAAGCGAGGAAACGAAAACGAACCCAAGAAAAGTTTATCGTTCTTTTTTAAATTACCGGACTAATTTGAGCGTAAATAATTATTTTTTAATAAAAATTTCAGCAGGAGGATTGTAACCGCACGACATAGTAAATACACAAATAAAAACAATGTGTGGTTTCCATTCATATTACGTTTTTATTGACCAACGTATGACTAATAAAAAACCGTGAAAATGAACTTTTAAAAGAGGAGAAAAGTTAGTTTTGCTAATACTGGAAATAACCAGTTTTGCATATTTTCAATATTTTCGAAACTCGGGATGTGAAAAGAAAGAGAGAGAAAATTACGACTAAGGAGAAAGCCCATATTAGCCCGGTTTTCGGGGCCTCTTGCTGTCTTCGCTTACAGTTTGCAGTGGATGACTTCGTGTACCAAAATATGGTTTTTTGGCACAATTTCATGCCTTTACGAGCATGCGCAGTCACCTTCAAGATGGACCGTTTAAGAGGAGGCTTCACTGTTGCCGGAAGGAGTGGCTTTTTTTCTCTAACACTCGATTTATGATGAAAAAATCCAAATTTTAGGTATCTAACGAACTCCTCTGGTATATCTTGGAATTTTTAGTGCAAGTTTCAACTTGTCTGAAATATATGGGCGGCGGGACAATAATTTCAAAAAAAAATTTCGTTCGAAAAATTTTGATTTTGTTTTCCTGGTTTTAGTTTGCTTGGAACAAGTTGAAACTAGTACCAAAAATACAAGAAAAAGTCAAAGGAGTTCGTTAGATAAGTAAAATCAGATTTATTCCGAGTGTTATACAAAACATTCCTTCCGGTATTCCGTTAAGCCTCCTCTTAAGTCGGGCATTTAGTGTAATCAAATTACACGAATCATGTGATGCAATGACAGCGTGTAATACGATTACACACTGGGTCGAAAAGCGCGTGTTATCGGCCCTCGTCCATTAAAAAAAACTTCAGTTCATTATTCAGTCAAAACCATGGTAATTCTAACCTGTAATTCTCTGTCTCCATCGAAGAATTAATAGGAGGATACAACTTATTGCACCACAGGAAATTCTGTATATTTTGGACTTTTTTCTTCTGCTACCAATTTTTTTTCGTTTTCATTATTGTTTTTTTATCGGTGTTTTTTTTTTTTTTTTTTTTTTTTTTTTTTGTTCTTTTTATTACTCCCATTTTTTTAGCCGCAGGTCCTTTGTCTTTTCTTCAATTAACTGCAAAACGCAGGTCTGTTTTTCTGTTTTTTTTTCTCCTTTTCTGGCATGCGACAACCAACTCGTACAGTGAGGTTAAGGTGACTGCATTTGTAAGTTCCCGCCATCCCCGCCAGACGGGAAGAGTGTCGGTGCGGTCACCCATCCAGAAGCTGGCCCGCATCAGTGCTGCTTAACTTCATTGATAACCAAACCGCTGCATGGACAAGTCGTCACCACTCCGACCCCCTCGGTTTCGAAAGAACAATGAAAGCAATAAAAAAAAAGTGGTAGCAGAAGAAATAACTCTAAAAACATACAGCATTTCCGGTGGTACAATTAATTGTACCCATCGATTAATTGACCAATGGAGACAGGACATAAAATATAAAATCTTAAGGGACCGTTCACATATGTAAGCAAAATTTGGAAATTTCTGACCCCCTCCCATTCCCCCACATACTCTCACATGGACAGTTAGTGTGGTTAAAACTGGCAATTTTTTTTTTTTTTTTTTTTGTTTTTTAATCCGCTGAAATGGTCTGTGAGATTATCAATGCCGCGTAAAGCATTAAATTCACAAACGGCTTCGGCAGATAGCTATTCACGACAGCAATGAAAAGCTCAAATTTTTAAACCTAATATAGCTCGTGAAAAACCTGTACCATAATTTTGAGTTTTCTTCGGACCTCTACACAGTAAAAAATTTTATGTTAAAATTGACACAAATTGTATGTCAAAATCGGTCTACATAAATATTTTGTTAAGAAAAATAACACAATTGTTTTGTTTAATGTTCTGCGTCCATTAACGATTGTCATTTTTTTGCTGTTTACAAACAAGTTATGTTGATTTTTTAACATAATAACTTAACATAGACTTTATGTAGACCGTTTTTAACATATTTACATAATATTTTTTACTGTGTAGGAAAACCAAACGATGACTGCTAAATTTAAACGAAAGTACTGGAAACCAAACCTCTGCATTAGAGCTTTAAAACCAAAGAACTTGTAAGCATTGCTAACACTTGCTGACTTCATGTTCAGCGTGTCGCGACAAGTTCAAAGGCGATAATAGACGCCATTGGATTTAGCTAAATTTGGACTTTCAAAAAATCTCATTCCCAATTTTTCTTTGCTACAAAATAAGACCTTAATGGATTCGAGTACTGCCTGCTTCACGATGCTGTATACGTAAAATTCGCTGCCATTTTTAAATCGAAAATTATGCCATTCTTCTGAATTTAAGCTTTCAGAAAGTACCATTTTCAAAATTTGAGCTTTCTTCTAAAAAATTAAATTACGTGTCAGAATCACTGATTCATGAAGCCACATTTTTGCGTCTATTAATTTTTTTTAGCTGAAAATCATTAAACTGTCTTACGTTGTTCCTTATATTTGGACTTTTCAGGGAGTAGACATCCAAATGAAATATTTCGATAGAGAACACTTTAAAAATTTTGAATCCCCCCCCCTTTTTTTTGAGGGTGCACTTACAGATGCACGCCGTCTGTTTTTAAAGCCCAAGATGAAACTTTTGTACCATTTTATTTTGAGTAATGTTATAGGCGCCAACCAAAACTATACCTTTAGCTGAATTCACCTTGACAGCTAAAACATTTTTTTTACTCGGATTTAAAAATATATACTGTATATTTCCATAATCCATAAAAAAGGAATAAATTGAAAAATTCAAATTTTTCGAAAAATAAAACGAATTATTTTTGGCGAAAACAACCATGATCGGTGCATCGAATACATTATAGCCATCCACATGCAATGCATTTCCTTTTTTTTTTTATTTTTTTATTCTTAATACGTATAAGTTCGAGGAAAGGACATAAAAAGGACTCCATGCATTTTTAATGAACGTATAACTGCCACAATGACAAAAGATATCCGGTGCAGTATCACAATATATCAGTCAGTTTTTTTTTTTTTATTTTTTAACGAGGTGTGCAGGTTCTTTTTTAATCTTAAAGGCGCACCCACTGCGACTTACGATGCGTCAATTTCGCATATTTTTAATTTTTTTTTATTGTCATTAAATTTTGCAAAGATCAGTGTAGGAGGTTTTTTTTTTTTGCTTTAGCGCTCATGCCTAAGAACTGTTGTATTTATAATCCTTATGGCCAACACAAACTTAATCGTTTAATTATTGAATTTTTAACGTCTTTTCTAAAATATATTTTGATCAAAAAATATCTATATGTGTATAACGAAGTTCGGCCTATGGAAATAATCTAGGTCTAAATCATTTGTGTGAATTGGATCCATCCGTGTGAAGAACTGCTTATCCCTCAGGCAAAAAATTTTCATTTTGCTTGCAATAAATTGTTAAAGTCCTTAAAGTCGGATGTAAGACACGAGCGATATTTTAATATAATTTCCCAAAACCATGTTTTACGGAAATGAATTTTACATGAGGTTATTTATTGCAAAAAATAAAGTATGTTTAATATATTCAATGGAAAAAAATGACGCTGATTTATACGATATTGCAACTTAATGCATCAGTGATTGATAATGCTTTGAAACACAGTAAATAAATTATTAAAATTAAAAAAAAAAAAAAGATTAAAATTTGAATGTATTCCATAAGAACGCTCGTGCCGGTGGAGCCCGCCAGTTTTTGCTTGTCGTTTCCGGTTTTTCGATTTCTCCTGCCACGACTTTTTTTTTATTTACTCTGTGGCTGTAAATAAACCCCGCGCATGTTTGTTTTTATTTCAGTCGATTGACATCCAAACACTTTTTTTTGTCAAAATGTAGAATTTAAAGAAGATAATCATATCCACTCAGTGATTCTAGTCATAAATGTAATAAGTTTAAGGGAATGTGCGGTTTTAAATAGTTGCCATCGTTTATTTACTTATTTAGTCGAGGAAAAAAGTGCAGCTATAAAAAACTCGAGATGACTGTGAGGGTAAGCCATTTTTTTTTTTTATTATAATTATTTATTATTGTTATTGTAATTTCATTGCAGTTAAGGAAGTAGATTTATAGATGTAAATAAAGAAAGTTTTTTTTTTCTTTTTTTCTAATTGAATACCGTTGTTAGTAATGCGGGATGAAAATAAAGATTCATCTGATTGTATGACAATTTAGTTGTAAAGGGTTGTCTTTCTAGGTTAGAACATATTGAATTGGGTTTTGTTAATTAAAATAACTGGGGAAAAAATAGAAAATTAAAATCAAGTTATATAGTTCTTTTTTGTTTTCGGTGTAATAAGGTGTTATTTTTTTTTTTAAGAAACCGTTTTGAAATTAATTGTATTTTTAAAATTTTTTACTTAAATATCATTTTTCCTTTTTAAAATAATGAGGATTTCCCACAACTGCATAATTCATAAACGGATAACAATAGTAATACAATATGCAAAGCTTTCAAATGGGAATAATATACAAAAAAAAAAAAAAAAAAAAAAAAAAAATTGTTGTATCATATTTTCCTTAATTATTTCATTGTGAATTGGCTATTCATTTTATATTTATTCAGTTTGTCATCAAGTTTTTGCCTTTGTTTTTTATATGTAATAGATCCCTGTTTTGAAGGAAACGCTCATATGAATTAATTAAACGTATAAATAGAAGAGGTTCATGTTTATAATTATTGCAAGCACTCTAATGTGAAAGATCTCAACCCATCAGTATATATTCTTTGAGTCTTTAGCAAGGTTAAACGTAATTTGATAACAAGCTGATTTAAGTTAAAGGTTTTATTCAGTGCTAAAAAGCAATATCTTCCATATCCATGCAGCAACAATCCGTGCGGTTATTTGCGGCTCGGAAAAAGTTTGTATCGATTTTGAACTCGAATCTCCCCGACGTTTAAATTGAAAGGAAATAATTAATGGGTTGTTATCACTGTTATGGGATTGTTCACAACTTTTATACTTTGCTCTTTGACGTCACTCCGAAACATTTTTTAATGGAAGTTTTTCAAATATTTCATTTACTTTTTTTTCTCCCTCCCGAAAAATCGAAATAATTGACAGGGAGTTATTGCTGTTTAAATTTCTAACCATCCGTTGATTTATACCTCATTTTAATTAACCGGTTTTTAATTTAAATATCTTCAATTTTTTTCGTTTTTATTTTAAAAAAAAGAACATTAAATGCAATTAGATAAATACTATTATTAAAATGTAATTAATAGGTTTTAATGCCAAAACCTGTAGGAAAAATAGTCGTTTAAATCCTTGTTATCCTCATTTCGTATTATCTTCTCTATGTTTATGTTGTTGAGAGTACCCATGATCTACGGCGTTTTGCTGTTTAGTCTTCTTAGTGTTTTCGCGTTGATTAATTCCTTTGATATTTTTTTTTATTTGCCAAACTGACGTCCTATTTTCCCTTTAATCTGTTTCCTGCCGTAAGTTTAACCGCACAAAAAAAAAAAAAAAAAAAGGTTAAAAGTTTTAGTTATATGTATTGATTTTTTATGTATTTTTATTTATTTTTTTTAAATTAGATGTCACAGTACAAGCAGGCAGATTTCGAAGATGACCTCAGTTCCATGGGCTCCGTCCAATTGAACGAGGGGATCTCTTCAACAGCGACTCACATTAGATATCATACGGTAAATAGAATCAATTTTGATTTTTTGATTTTGCATTTTGATTGAAAATCCTTATCAAAACAATATTTTTCTGTCTGTTTTCTTTTTACAGGGAATTTCGCTGTGGAAATCACGGAGTAGACTAGAAAAAACTTTATTAATCTCTGTTAGCGTTTTAGCTTTTTTGGTATTTGTACTTTCAACGATTCTTTCGTCTTCTTCTACAGATCAAAGAGTTCTACACATATTATCTCATGAAGGTAAGTTGAGATGGCAAACAAATTTGAAGTTATACGCGTCACATGCATTGACTCAATACTTCTTCGCCATAAAAAGATGCAATCGGATATGCATATCCAATTGCAGCGTTTAAATGTTTATGTCTGGTTTAACCTTTTTTTTTTTTAAATTTCGATTTGAAAAAAAACTGATTTTGATTTTTATTTTATTTTTTTTTTTCGCCGGGAAAAAGTAATCAACGTGACACCATATATCGATTGCTCTTTAATCGAAGTGTCTGCTTACATAGCTGAAATGATCCACATCGTCGCCTCGTCCGGATAATAATTTTTCTTTTCATTTTCATTTTCTTTCTTTTTTTTTTTTAGGTGATATATGTTTAACGCCGAATTGCATCAAATCTGCTGCGCATATGCTGTCTTCAGTAGATTTGACTGTCGATCCTTGTGAGGATTTTTATCAATACGCCTGCGGAGGGTTTGTATGATTTGAAATAAACCCCCCCCCCCTTTCCCGAGAGATAAAATGCAATATTCATTTGAAATGGAGATAAGAGACATGATTGTAGATCTTTAGTTTCAGCTGTAAATCTCCCCAGTTTTCAGGGTTAGATCGGATCGTTAATTATCCAGTCAACTTAAGTAGCAGTGCCAGTTGTAGATCTTTCCCACCTTCTCCTTATTGCTATAATTTATAGAATTGCAAAGATTCTGTAAATATTTCACGTTTGCCAGTTTTGATGGCCATAGTTTAGGCGATAGAAAGAAACTATTCTTCTAAACTTTATTTGAAAAATTCGAAGACATCGAAATGTGTTTAAAACAATTTTAAAAATTTCGACAGTACTGCACTTTTATTGCGTTATTATCCATTTTAGGCAAGCAAAACATGATATTTTTCCGGGAATATAATTAACTAATTTCTTGGAATTAAAAAATACTTTAATGTTTTCTCTCGTTCTTCTTGCTAAACTATTTTTATCAAACTGAAATTCGTAAAAGTATTAACGATGTGTTGAGTATAGAAAGGGAATGGGAAAGCTGGCTCACTCTTCCCGGTTTTCCATATCCAGGATTCCAGAAGAATCCTTCGGAAAACCTCGGATGATTTTCCTGAAAATCCTGTTTTGTTGGAGAGCAGGACCACTCCTCCCGATTTTCCACATTCAGGATTCCAGGATTTCGAGACTCAAATGATGTTTGATTTTTTTTTATCCTGTTTTGGGAAATGTGATTAATTTCCACCTTTCCCCGACACCATCTCACAATGTCGGGGAAAGGTGGAAATAAATCACATTTCCCAAAACAGGATAAAAAAAAATCAAACATCATTCGAGTCCCGAAATTCCGGAATTTGGGATGTGGAAAACCCGGGAAGGATGGTCCGGCTCTCCAACGAAACAAAATTTTCAGGAAAATCACACGAATCCCGAAAATTATCCGAGGTTTTCCGAAGGATTCTCCTGGAATCGTGGATGTGGAAAACCGGGAAGAGTGAGCCAGCTCTTTTATTCCCTTTCTACTGTGTTGGTTTTATCTACTTCACGGATCCAAAGACGATTTTCCGGATCACTGTTGATAAGTTTTCCGGGTTAGATCAGATCCTTATTTGTCCGGGCAAAATAGTTATCTTCACCATCAGCGCCGGCTTTACTCGTTTTTGCACCCCGTTCAGGTATCTTTTTGGCGCTCCCCAGGTGTTTTTCCTTCTTTTCTTCGGCTTTTTCTCTCTTCATTTTGACACCCTGTTTTCCCTCATTTTTGCGCTGCTTCACTTTGCAGCCCTACAAAATTTCTGCAGAGTCGAGATTCAGCGCTGTCTACCACATTTCAACCAATAAACCCCCCACCCAAAAAAAAAAACTAGAAATTGCGACATAGCGTTTTGTCGATCCTAATAAGAATCTGGGAATTAATCACGAAGGAAATTGGTGGCCCGTAAATTAAAAAGATGTAGAAAGACATCTTCATTCCTCAGAAATATTGAAATGAATACCTCAGGTATTCATCATTACAAATTTTTTCTTTTTAGCCAAAAGTGCTAGTTTCTTAATTTTTTAGAGGAATTTAAGAGGAATTTAATATACCACCGGATGTGCATTAGTTATGATTTTATTTCCGATGTATGACGTCATAGTTTGATGTCACCGTTTATAAGAATCATACGGCGCGGCGGTCATAAAAACGCATAATGTAAACAACACAGCCAAACTTTAGTAGTAATTAAGTAAACCGTCCAATTAATTTAATTCGTACTAGTTGCAGAACAATAAGTTATACCTGTCTCGTTCCCTAAGTCTTTTTTTTTTTTTTTTTCATCGCGGAAATGTTATGACTGTCAAAAAGGTATATAATGCCTTTTCTAGGACCGTCCTTATGAGCATTATATAATTATTTTAATTTTAACAAGTACCTTTTTTTTTCTTCCCAAAAGTAAGGTGCCGTTTTTTTTTTTTTTATGGGAGGGGGTATATGGCTTTTTAAGAGCTCTGGAGAAGTGCTCCTGATCCCTGAAAAAAGACTAAAATTATTCATTTTAAAATTTCTTTTCCCCAAATGCTTTTTTCCAAGTAGGCCTATATGTTTTTTTTTGTTTTTTTTTGACAAAAAATTATTTTCTTTAGCCGGGAAGAAAAAAAACTCTGGACGTGCTTAGAATTAAAATTATTAACAAAATGACATTTAACTGCTTTGCAAATAGCTTTACCAATTCCTTTTGTTTACATCGAAAGTTGAAAATTTACGAGCGAAGGGAAAATTACGTTCGCGTTTTAAAACTCCGTAAATTTTTATTTCACACTTTTGAGACATTAATTTTTCGTTTACGATTTACCCTAGCTTACGTCTTTAAAAATATTTTACTCTTAAATGTGGTTTGTGAAAATAAAAATTCATTTTCCATTTAAAAAAAAAAACAAAAAATAAGAATTCATTTTTTAGTTAATTGCAGTGAAACCTAATGAAAAAAATACGTTGTAATTAATATGAAAATCCTTTTTAGGGAACAAAAAAAGAGCTTTACTGCTGTGATATCGTTATAACCCGGAGGCCTTATGGTGACTTTTCGCATTTCGCTTAATATATATTTGTATACATTTTTTCTTTAATTTAACAGATGGGTAGCTGAAAATCCGATACCAGATGGAAAATCCGTTTGGGGCACGTTTGGAAAATTAGAGCAGCAAAATCAACTAGTAGTTAAACATATCTTAGGTAAACACTGACAATAATAGTTTTTTTTTTTTTTTTTTGACATTTTTGTAATTTATTTTTATGGAATACAGAGAAACCGCTGGAACAATTCCAGTCGGAAGCGGAAAAAAAAGCCAAATTGTATTACGAATCTTGCCTTGATACGAACGAAACAATCGAGAATTTGGGAGCCAAACCAATGGTAGAACTTTTAAAAAAAATCGGAGGCTGGAATATCTCAGGGGAATTTAGCTTATCGAATTGGTCTTTACAACAGACTCTTCATACTGTTCATAATGAATACAATATGGGGGGATTGTTTTCATGGGCTGTAGGTCAGTAACAAAATTAAAAAATTTTCTTTTCTTTTTTTAAAAAATTTTTTAGTAAACTATTTTATTTTATTTCGATTTTTTTTTATAGCGGAGGATGACAAAAATTCAAGCAGATGTGTGATACAAATCGATCAAGGGGGATTGACATTGCCGACGAGGGAGCATTACTTGAATAAAAGTGACAATAGTACCGCTAGAGTATTAGCTGCCTATTTAGAATATATGACGAAGGTAGGTAAAAAATTACCTGAACGATATCATTTTTTTAAAAAAAAAATTGCAACATGAGATTCATTTTCCTGTGTTTTGTTCCAGGTTGGAGTTTTATTAGGCGGGGAAGAAAATAACACTCGGAGACAAATGGCTGATGTTATTGAATTTGAAACTAAATTAGCTAACATCACCCAGCCTGCTGAGGACTTACGGGACGAAGAGAAACTTTACCATTTGATGTCCGTCAAAGATCTTCAGAGAAAAGCTCCTTTTGTAAGTGAGAGAAAATATTTGCGTCGAACTTTACAAAGGGAATTTTTTTTTCTTGTTTAAAATAAGTCTTTGATATTGTCATAATCGTTTATTTTGAAAACATATTGACGTCAGTCGTGAATAAAAATAATGAAGAATTTTTGTAAAGGAAAAGTTCGATAAATTTTTTATCTTTTGTTAAATTTTATGTTAAAATAGCATTATTCATTTTTTTTTTTTTACAAAATGATTAAGTTAATTTAAAACTTGACCAAACAAATTTTTAAAAAAAGATCCATTTGTAACCTGGTTTTATCGCTGGCTTTACGGGTATTCGACTGCGGCCACCGCGGTCGAAAAACGCGAATTTTTTAATTTGAAAACGCCTGATATGGCAATCGATGCCTTTTTATAATACTATTAACCCTAATTTTTTTCAGATTTTTTAAACGACATCTTGAGGTGGCGCAATGACCTTGAAATTTCCAAAAAGCTCATTTGAGGACCAAAAATGAAAATTTTTTTTGCGTAAAAGACCATCGTTTTCTTTCATTAATTTTGCTTAGATTACGAATTTAAAGTCGAAAATTAGTTTTGGTGCACGGTTTTTGAGCCACAGATAGAAAACCATAACAAGTTTTTCAGAATTTTGGAATCCAGTATGTGGCTCAAAAGCCTTGCACCAAAACTAATTTTCGACTTCAAATTCGTAATCTACGCAAAATTTCCGATAGGAAACGATGGTTTTTTACGCGGAAAAAAAATTTTCATTTTTGGTTCTCAAATGGGCTTTTTGGAAATTTCAAGGTCATTGCGCCACCTCAAGATGTCGTTTAAAAAATCTGAAAAAAATTAGGGTTAATAGTATTATAAAAAGGCATCGATTCCCATATCAGGCGTTTTCAAATTCAAAAATTCGCGTCTTCGACCCGCCCTGCCCCGCACGGGTGCAGAGATTTTTGGGCGTCAAAATGAAGAAAAATATGGCACCAACAAAATATCTTCTATTTAAAAAATTTGATAAATTTTTAAAATGTCAGCCGGTTTAAAATGAAAAAGTAAATAGTGAAATCTGCACACTCAGTCAATTATAAATTTTTAATGTGTAAATAGAAGAATTAGTAAAAAAATTCATGGAAAGAGCACTCTAGCCGTGTATTTATACAATGTTTACCGGATCGTTTGTAAATCATAAAAATTGAAAAAAAGAAACCTATTAGCCAAAAATTTGCTTTTAATTTTTCATAGACCACCCAGATTAGTATTCAATAGAATGTTATGAACTTTTTATTTTACCTAAAATAATAATTGGTGAAAAGATAATTTTTATTTTTAGCTTATTAAATTCATGTAATTGTTTATTTTTTACGTTAAAAACGATGAAAATAATTTCACATTTAAAATATTTTGTCTTTGGTTTATATGAATATCTATTTATCGAACTATAATTTTTTAGAAATTACTTATTGCACATACAATTTCAATTTTCAGATGTCCTGGAAAGACTACTTCTCGAATGCAATGAAACGTATCAACCGTACAGTTACCAGCAACGAAATGGTGGTCGTTTATGCCCCCGAATACCTCGAAAAACTTTCAGCTATCGTCAAAAGTCACATGGAGACTGATAAAGGAAGAATGTAAGTTTAAAAAAAAAATTGTGATTTCAATAAAAAAAACTTTTACATCAAAACTTTTTTTTTTCTTTTTAGAATTTTAAATAATTATTTAGTTTGGCAAACGGTTCGAGTTTTGACGACATGTTTATCAAAAGCATTTCGAGATGCTCATAAAGGATTGCGGAAAGCTTTGGTCGGATCAGACGGCGGAGAAGACCCTTGGCTTTCATGCGTTACGGACACAAACAACGTCATCGGATTCGCAATTGGTGCCATGTTCGTTCGGCAAGTTTTCCAGGGTAATTCAAAGACAATGGCGGAGAACATGATCAACGACATAAGGAATGCGTTTATGAAAAACTTGGAAAATTTAAGTTGGATGGACGGAGAAACGAGGAAAGCAGCTATTAACAAAGCAAATGCAATCACTGATATGATCGGCTTCCCGGAATTTATTTTACACCCTGATCAATTGGACGAGAAATACAGGGAACTTGAAATTAAATCCGATGAGTATTTTATGAACAATATACGTGTCAATCAGTACAATTTGAAAAAGAATATCGAAAAATTGGATGTACCTGTTAATAAATCCAGGTATGACCTTAATATTTAAAAAAAATTAAAGACAAATTAATTTTCTTTTTTTTTTTTGTTCTTTTTTGCAGATGGGACATGACTCCGTCGACTGTAAACGCATATTACACGCCTACGAAAAATCAGATAGTATTCCCAGCGGGCATTCTTCGATCTCCGTTTTACGATGTGACTCATTCCGCGAGTTTAAATTTCGGCGCTATGGGAGTCGTTATGGGGCATGAATTAACTCACGCTTTCGACGACCAGGGACGGGAATACGATCAATACGGAAATCTCCATAAATGGTGGAATAACGAAACGATCGATAGGTTTAAAGACAGGACCAATTGCGTCGTCAAACAATATTCCCAGTACGAAATTAACAGCAACCGTTTAAACGGAAAGCAAACTCTAGGGGAAAACATAGCCGATAACGGAGGGCTAAAAGCGGCTTACCACGCGTATCTGGGCTTTGCTGAAAATAATAAAGAGCTTCCGCTTCCGGGCCTCAACATGACACATAAACAGCTTTTCTTTTTAAGTTTTGCTCAAGTTTGGTGCCAAAGCTCTACAACGGAAGCCACCAATCTTCAAATTAAAAAAGATCCTCATTCACCTTCAAAATTTCGAGTCATCGGACCTCTTAGTAATTTAGAAGAATTCGCGAAAGAGTTTAATTGTCGTCCAGGGTCGAAAATGAATCCAAAAGAAAAGTGTGAAGTTTGGTAAAAGAAAAAAAAGCGAATCAAAAAACATCTAGTCTGTTAGAAGCCAAAGACGTGTTTTTTAATTTTTTTCCTAATGTTCCTTTGTGATTTTGTTCCTACGGATTTTTTTTTTTTTGTGCTATTAGCAACGGATTTTATTTTATTCCTTTTTTTTTATTTTTATAAAGTTATTGCAGTATTAATAATCGAGAACAAAAATTCAGTTAGCGATTTGTTCGATCTCGTAAAAATGGCCTAATATTTGTTACTTAGAGGTGGAATGAAAAACCCGCTGCAGGCAGCGGCCTGTTAACAGTTCTTTTCGAAGGAAAGAAATTGCCATTTAAGTATAAATTTGAAACCAAAAATGAAAGTTCATTTATACGTTTCAATTCATTGGAAAAAAATATTTCATCATTCCCTTTAGTGTTTAATGAATTGAAAAGTATATGTTATCTATAACTTTTTTTGTTAGAATGAGACTGTACTTTAAGAAAAAAATGTAATATTTTTGTTAAGTAAAACATTCTAGTCTTACATGTACTAGTACCAGAAAAAATGATAATAAATTTAAAAAAAAAAAAAACAGTTCCCAGAGGAATGAATCATAAGCTTTTTATACCATAGATTAAAATAGAGAACAAAAATGTAGATAAATGTAAGATTTATGTAGTTTTATTTATTTTCTATTGATATTTATTCTCCTGTGATTGTCTATAAGTCCCAAAAATGTTGATCAATTTTTTCAAAAAAAAAAAATTTTGTATTTTTTTATTTTTAATTTTTTTAAACAACTAAGAGTCATATGGTTAATCCGTAAGTTATTTTAATGATTGTAACTGAATATAGTAAAAATATTATGCTATTAGTATGGTTTATTTTTTTTTTTTTTTACCAAAAATTAAATTGCTTTTGATTTTGTCGGGAATCCAGACTGAAAACTAACCGAACCGAGCAGTTAAAATTTTGCCTTAAAAATGAAGCTTCAGCTAAAAGTTTTCATTTATATGATTATTTTTCCAGTGAGGATTTTTGTGTAAAATGCATTCCCGCCAAAATAAACACATAACCTGCTTTACAATATTTGTGCAGCTAGAATTTTCGATATAAAATGAAAATTCTGCAAGCATATAAATAACGGCTGTATCGAACTTTATAAAAGATGCATCGCTTTAGTATATCATCCACTTTTTGCGTTAAGCACTCTTTAAATTATCTTCATGAAATACCAAGAAGAAAAATCAAATGGCCTTTTATACCACCGAGTGCCACTAAAATACTCCGGATTTGTCTTTGATGCATCTCCCTTCGAAGCTTTCTTCAAAACGATTCAAATTTGACGTCAGGCATTTTCAGAAAATTATGACGGGAGGGGGGAGTATCCGCAGAATGGGCTTATTTTCAAAATTTCTTTTTCTTAATTAGAACGCTTGAAAAAACATCGAAAGACGACACCAGAGTCACAGCTAAACTGCAAAACATACAATTTGTTTTGAAACATGAAAATTTTTGTTTGAAAATGAAGAGAAAAAATATATAAGGGTAGAACTTGTCTGCTAACCTTCGTTTTGGGTTCCATAGTCTGATGTTTCGATGATCGGTTCTAATTCAATTTTTAAATAAATTATGCGCGATTGTAACCAACTAGCCGGTTTTAAAAAAGACCGCTTATAATAAAGCAGTTTCAAAGTCAGCAATGATTTTCGTTTTCATGAGTATGTATGTTATATGCTTTAATTACAGGAAATTTTTCTTTCATCGATGGGGCGCAATTTCACGCCAAACATGTTTGCCGAACATGTTTGGCAAACATGTTTGTGTTTGATAAAAACTGGCGAACATGTTCGGCAAACATGTTGGACAAACATTTTCACCAAACATTTTCCTCAACATGCAGGGGAAGCTCCACATAAGCAGTGACGCTTTTTTAAGCATGTTTGGTGAAAATGTTTGTGTTTGACAAAAGTGTCGAACATGTTCGGCGAACATTTCGGACAAACTTTTTCACCAAACATGCTTAAAAAAGCGTCACTGCTTATGTGGAGCTTCCCCTGCATGTTGGGGAAAATGTTTGGTGAAAATGTTTGTCCAACATGTTTGCCGAACATGTTCGCCAGTTTTTATCAAACACAAACATGTTTGCCAAACATGTTCGGCAAACATCTTTGGCGTGAAATTGCGCCCATGTATTAAATAAAAGATCATTTTGAAAGTACCGTAATCACGATTCTGAAGAAAAAGTAGGAAGTTTGAAGAAAAAAAATTGAGTTAGAATCACGTGATCAACTGTTGCTTTGCTTTGTGATTCATCAGAGCTACCAAGCAAAACCACATTTGTCCTTACAAACCGACGCTATGCCGGTAGCTGTCATTTTTCTGAAATATCTGCCTTTTAATTAGGTTTCCAAAACATATGTATAATGATATATAGCATAAAGGATCTTATCTAAGTCGTGAATATGATTCATCAGTTATAACCAAGATAACTGCGAAACAATAATTTGTATTTGACGAAAAGATAAAAAAGTCGGTTACTTCCTTTTTACATTTAGTGAATACGTCATAACGAACCGCCATTTTGAAAATATCAAGGTGTATTAACTGATAATTCCTGAAGGAACCTTTCGCAGCTTTTCCGAGACAAACAGACTTTTTTTTTAAAAAAAGTATTTTTAAAGTCGTGAAAGTTAAATAAGGCAAATGGGTGATATCTATTGATCTGTGAAAAATCGAGGATGTTTACGTGAATTTGCATACGTGTAGAATAGGGAATAAGTGCAACAGGTTTTTTGAAAATAAACGGTAGAACTGCTATATCCGTTTGTTAATTTTTCGTTTTGATAGGCAATTACTAAAAAAAAAGGAATAATGGATAACACTGGAAATTATCCTGGAGGATCGACCCCCTACAATGCTACGTCTAGTAATAAGAAACTGCAACAAACCCAGGCTCAAGTTGATGAGGTAAAAAGAGAATAAATATTGTCCATTGTCCTATTCTTTGTATAATTTTTTTATGTTATCTTATACTGTTGTTATCATGTTATTATCTTGATAATTGGGAATGCAGGGTATATGGAAAAAAGTAAAAACTTTCTATTTGAAAAAATAATTAAATTTGATTTTTTAGGTGGTCGGTATAATGAGATTGAATGTTGAAAAGGTTCTGGAGAGAGATCAGAAATTGACTGAATTAGCTGAACATGCAGGTACTAATTTGATATGGGTTATCAGCTAAGAAAAAAAAAAGAAAAGAAATATATCCATACATTCCAGACCAGAACCTATAACGATTAACCTTTTTTTTTTTTATATAGCATTTTATTTGGTTCATACTTTGATAACAATCCATGGTTTCTTATTCTTATAGGTGGTGGGGATTATGAGATCAAATGTGGCCAAAGTTTTAGAGAGGGATGAAAAACTATCAGAACTCGATCATAGGGCAGGTCAGTTTCTTTTTCTTTTTACAATTGTCTTAACATACAATAACCTTTTTTGTAAGCCGTGAATTTTGCATGTAAAGGGCGCGGTGTCGTATGTTTTCAATTATTTTTCACTATAAAAAATAACAGATTTATCTTATTGGTTGTTCATTTTATATAATGATTGTCATTGTAATATTTTTTTTTGGTGTAATTACAAAGAGCATTTTGTGAATGATGGTTCCATGATGATGTAAACAAGTTCAATGATGATATGTGTGAAAAAAAAAATTAGCTGACATCATGTATGGATATATTTTTCTTTTTTTTTTTATTAGTTTGATAATTATTAATGAGTGTTTTTAATTTCTTATTGCTTCATTTGATGTGAAATTTAATTAACGTTTTAAATTCACTTTTCAGATAATTTACAAGTTGGGGCGTCACAATTCGAGCAGCAAGCATCCAGATTAAAAAGGAAATATTGGTGGAAAAACTTAAAGATGATGATCATAATTGGAGTTATTTGCGCAGTTTTGTTAATTATTATATTTGGTATGAAATTTTTTTCGAATAAGATTGAAAAGGAATTCTGTCAAAATCATTTAAATTTTCACAAAATTTTGATAGGACTTAGAAAACTTTTTTTTTTTCGTTTCATTGGAATTATGGCTGAACTTTGGTTGTGATAACATAATCACTCACAGAAGCATTGTTTTAGGAGTGCAATTTATCACACCTAAGTTTCATCACTGAAGCAATAATGAGCACGTTTGATTTCTTCGCTAGAAAAAATTTCCTAGGGGGCAAGCATAATTCTAAGGAGAGGGCCAATTATTTTGCCAATTTCTTTTAAAACAAAAATTTAAATTATTTTAAGTTTACAGGGAAAAAAAATTCTTTTGTGCTTTCTTATTTAAGCAATATTTTTTGTAAGAAGTAAATTGATCTTAAATTTTCCCGGCGGGGGTATTGTAAAAACGATTTCTGGGGAGGATGGACCCTCTCCTTTGGTTATGTTAGGCCCTTTCTCCTATGACACAGGATGACATACGCTTAAACTAATTTTTTTTTATAATAAAGGGATTTCGCTTTTTGGGTGGTATTAAAATCGCCTTTTTAGAGGCCCTTTGGTAACGGATAATGGCGAAGAGAGTTCACATGTTTACTTTGAAAAAGCGTGTTGCTTTGAAAATTTTTTTATTCGCAGGTTTTAAAATGCCGATAAATAAATAAGTATCACTGAAATAAAATAGTGAAATAATTGTTAAGATACCTCTTTCAAGCTGTTTAAAAACCTAAACCTGTTTAAAACCCATCTTTAACGGTAATTTCCAATTTCTAATATTTTTCACGATCGGCTAGATAGAAAATCCGAGTTCATTAAAATGAACTCCTTACAATATAAAATCCCTAATAAGTTAAGCTTTTCCATCATTTAAATCAGCCAATTGAATCTAAATGTCTATAAATCACTATAAAATTCATAAGGAACTATTTTTAAAACAAAAATCGATGAAGCGATAAAATGACCTTAGTGATCAAATATTTTTTTATTTTTTTTTTATTTTACCATTCCTAAGATGTTAATATTTTTTTTTTAATTTTTTTAAAACTAATTTAAGTTTTTGATTACCACGGATAAAAAAAACGGTTTCGATCATCTCTGGAGGCCATTTGAAAAAATCCTAAAATTACATTTTTAAAAAAATATTGCATAATGAATTTGTGTGTTTAACTGATTGTCAAATTTTTTGTTCCAGTATCGATCTTCGGCGGTGGCGGTGGCGGTGGCGATAGCGAAAGCAGTACCAGCTCCGGAGGTTCGAAAAATTTGACCCCTACAGGAGCTCCATCGCCGTCAACTGGACAGTAATCGAAAAAGAAAAAACATTGATGAATTATCCCGATTTATCATTTATAACATAATTAGTTGTTTAAAAAAGATCGCTCTACGTCATCTGCTTTATGTATAAAAAAAAAATTAAAGAAATTAATAACGGTTGATTTTTATTTTCGATTAATGAAAAAGAAAGCCTAGTTAGACTATTAGGCAAAATGTACGTAAACACAATTTTTTTTAAAATTAATTAATTTTTTATTTTTCTTTGAGTAGTGTTCGATAAGGTCTGCCTTTCCCGAAAAACTTTCTGCTCATTTCGTTTTCTTTACCTTCAAAATTTTTCATGTTCGAAACCGATGCAGTTTGTAAGAACGACAATAACTTTAAAAAAAAATAGTTGTGCCAAAAATCGTAAAAGGTATATTTTTTCTTTTTTTCATCATCGGTTTTGATTACACTATATAATTAACACTTTTTTAAAAAAATAAATTAAAAACTTAAAATGATAATATTTTCTTCAACCGTGGACCAAAGATTTAAATGAAAAATGTGATGAAATCATTTATCTATTGTGGCTTAAAGTGGGTGAGGCAATTTTTTTTTTTTTTAGTTTCTATTTGTGATTTTACTTCTTTTGTTTTAAGGACCAAAGCTTTGACCAAAAAAAAAGTGTCCAGAAATTTCTTTCTATTTTTAAATTCTTTTGCTATTTAAATGAAAGTAAAAGAAAAATAGAAAAAAAAACACTGAAATTGATACTAGTATCAGTATAGGTTGTTTCCTATAAAAAAACTTATACATTTTTTTCGACTAGCCTCAAGTGCTACTGTTTGCTGCAAGTGATATCTTAAAATTATCCGTCTTAAAAAAAGAAAAAAAAAAACGAAAGTTGTCAATTTATTCAATGTGATTCATACATTTTATCCTCTTGATGAAGCTTTTTAAAAAAATTCTTTTTTTTTTTTTTTTTTTTTTCTGTAAAATTTTACAATTTATAATTATATCTTCATCAAAGGATGAATTTTTTGAATTTTCAGGCCTATTTAATAAATGTCTATTTTTATATATAATTATACTACTGAGAATATACAATTATCATATTTTTGTGTACATTTAAAATAAAATAACTGCTAAATTGTAGTACACCCAGTTTTTCGACTTGAAATTCCTTTCATTCGTTCCTGAGCTGAGAAACCAATTTCGGACCAATACAGGTTTTTGGAGGTTATATCCATGCATATTTGCTATTTCCAGCTCCTTACAGCTTTTATTTAAAGGAACTAAAAAAATTTCACTCAAAAAAAGAACCAATATAGATTCGAAAGTGTCTTTTTAAAGTTTCAGCAGAATTTGAATTACCCGCTCCTTTTAACCTTCCATTTTTCTAATGACACTTTAAAATCTCGTACTTCCACGTTCTTGTTGGCGATCTGTGTGAGTTCTATCAGAGTCACATTTTTGAAATATATTTTCCCAAATTAAACATTTTTTTGTTGTTTTAGATAGTATTTCGTCATTTTAAACCAGGATGGCGAAAATCAAGGTTGATTCCAAACCCCAGGTAAATAAAATGTTCATCATTATTTTAGGTTATGTATAACCTATTTTGGACTAATATTAAAATTGTATTACTAGGGGAAGAACGTAATTAAGGGAAAAAATGTTAAAAAGAGGAAGAAGATCAATCTTAAATTCACCGTAGATTGCACTCATCCCGTCGAAGACAATATTATGGATGTAGCGAGTTTCGTGAGTAGTACTTTTTCCTATTCTCTTGACACGCAGTCATTTTACGAATTTTTTTTTAATTTTAGGAGAAGTACCTTCAGACTAAGATTAAGGTCAACGGAAAGTGCGGAAACCTAGGAAGAGACGTATCCGTGGAAAGGAATAAGAACAAAGTGACCATTAGTAGCGATATACCTTTTTCTAAGAGGTATTTCAAATATTTGACAAAAAAGTATCTCAAGAAACATAACCTCAGGGATTGGTTAAGAGTTGTCGCAAGTTCGAAGGATTCTTATGAACTTCGTTACTTCCAGATTAATTCTGAGCAAGATGGTGATGAAGATGATAACGAATAAACTGAAAATATAAAATTTGTTTTAAAGTAAATTTACGTAAAATTTTATATTTCTTTTGCAAGTAAAGGATTTTGGTTGCACTATCCTTTTGTTTACTATCTTTTTGAATGAGTCAATTTCAGAACTCTTATTTCCTTCAGACAACTGCTGCATATATGAAACCAGCTAACTGTTTTGTTTCCCATGCATTCTCCTATGATACTAAAACTGGTTATTGACTTGCAAACAGAATTACTGTACAAGCGGAAATTCACTTTAACAGAATAATGGTCCTGAGGTCAACTAACGTATTCCCCATTTAAACCTGACGGAGGTACGTTAGTTGACCTCCTACCCAAGGAATTACTTACTCTTTCAATTTTTCATTTTTAAAAACTAACAGATAAGGTTACCTGTTTGCTGAAACAAGTTACATACATACATACTGGAACAAGTTTTAAGTACTTAGCAAGCTTGGCTTGCTTTTTAATAATGTGATTTAAAATCGTGAATGACTATATAAACAAGCTTTCGAAAATTTAAAAACTATAAACTAATGCTGTTCAATTGCAATGCTACAAGGGTTCTGAACTACCTTTACAAGAAAATAAAAGTTAACACTGAATTTTTTTAATACATAAAATTAAAGACAATTGGAATGATCTTTTCTACAAAGTAATTTCTGAAATCACATTCTTCTTATTCTCTTCTCATTTTCTTGGGTAAGAAGGAAAACTTCTCAATTAATCTGTAAAAAAAGAAAATAATTAAAAATGAAATACATCGATTTTATAATATTTGATTAATGACAATTTGATTATGAAAGGCTAATTAAGAATACATTTTTTTAAATTTAAAATCCTAAAAACTTTTTTCGCTCCTCAAGATACAAACAAGTTGCAAATAAATACATCTTTCTTGTTGGAATGAAAAAAGCTAGTTAAAAGATTTTTATTTTTTATGGGTTATGTCCGCAGCCGATTTATTAGCAGAATTAATAACGATGGAATCACCAGATCGAGATCCACCTTGACCAGAATCTGTAATTAAAAATCAAACTCTAATCATGTACTGCATATCCAGTTTTTTTTTCTTCCTCCTTTTCAAGACCCTACATTTTTTACTCCACAATGAAAGGAATAAAAATAAGAAATTAGGTTTAGATGGAATTCGTAAGAAAAGAAAATTAAAACAAATAAAAAAAGAAATGAAAAATAATATTTAATAACTAAAAAAAAGGAAAAAAATAAAAGTCAGAAATTAATTTGAATAATAACACTTGTTATTCAACTTCTTTCTTTTTGGAAGAAATGTTTCTTTAACAAACCAGCGATTTGTGAAAGAGTTTACTATGTTTACTTTTATTTATTGAATCATAATATACTGTTTAATTTTTTACTTCTTAGGCTTACTTTTCAATTTTTCAGATAAGTCATCAAATGCAGGATCAGAGATATTTAACATCAATGAATTGCCGTTTAGGAACACTCTATTCTGAGAGCTTGCAACCTAAAATGATAAATAATTCAGAAAAATAAATAAGTAATTTAACAAAAAAATTTTTTTTTTTTTAAATTAAAATTCAGCTTACTATTCTTGAGATTGACTGGGCAGCTCTGATTTTCCTAAGCTTTAAATAACCAGGATTTTGACCAACTGCTTCACCTAACATTTTTGCAGCTTCTGCTTCACCCTCAGCTTGTACTATCTTCTGTTGCCTTTCCTGTTTTGCACGTTCAACAACAAAAGCAGCTCGCTGTGCTTCTTGTTGAGCAACCTATAAGAAAATTTGTTGTTTTTAAAACCAATAACATCTGCTATGCTTATTAATTTCATAATTCTTTGATTTACTCACTTGTTTAGCTTCAACTGCAGCTGTATATTCTTTACCAAAACTCAATTCTGTTATTGATACATCATCAAGAATAATGTTAAAGTCTCTGGCTCTTTCTGTTAATTCTCTACGAACTAATAAGGACACCTAGAAAATTAAAAAAATATATCAAGCTGCATGTTTATAATAAACGAATTATTCACTCAGAAAACTTTGCTGATACCTGCTGACGTTGTGTAATAAGCTGACTTGCATTAAATTTGGCAACCACACTTTTTAAAACTTCATTACAGATTGAAGGCAAAACTTTTTCATCATAATCAAGTCCTAACTGTTGGTACATGGTTGGTAAATTAATTGCATCTGGTCTTGATAAAACTCGAAGGGAAATATTGACCATTTGTAAGTCTTTGGAACCAGTTGGAGATGATATTTTTCTTGGTCTAGATCTAATATCATAGATTATGGGATATTGAAACCATGGTATTCTGAAGTGTAACCCTTCGCTAAATACATCTCTTTGTACACCTCCAAGTCTGCTAAAAATGATGGCTCTGTGACCACCGTCAACTAAAAAAAAAGAAAGGAAAACGATAACAATAATACTGTTGTTGCTTATCCATCTGATCAATGTTTCAGTAAATATTATTTACCTGTATATATACTTTGCGAAACACCATAAACAGCAGCACCGGCTACACCCATTAACTTCACTCCAAGACCGAGTCCATTAGGTTTTTTTGAAAATCGGTTCGCAAATTCGGCCCATTTATTAGACATTTTTAACGGGTTGCGTGGAAAAATAAACAATAAAAATCAGTTTTTACGGTAAATCGCTGCAAATTCAGTCAATATTATTGATTTTCTTAGAAAATACAGCTGATGTAATCCTCGTGGTTGTTTTTCTTTACTTATCTACGGAGTCGGCCATATTTGTATTCAGTGTTCATATGCACCGCATTCTAGAATTTGGACTCTATCGAAAATCCGGAAATGGCGTAATTTGAAATTAGTTAAATTTCCCGCCTTTCTAAATGATGGTTTCGTTACGAGAAAAAAAAAACCACAAAAAAATCGTAAGATATTATTAATAATTGGGTACCGTAAGACTAAATAGATAAAACCTATAAGATTATAGAGGCAAAAGTAAGAAACCTTCTGCAAAAAGTTTTTTCAAGAGTTAATGTCCAAAGCTTCTGGTTTAGGGCCAATTCATTTTTAGCAGCACCACTTTAGGACGAAAATAAAAACTTTTAAGGGCTACAAGCAGGTAAAATATTAGACTTTAATTGCTCAAAGCCGTCAAAATGTTTTTTGGTTCTTTCTCTAGGGACAAAGTTGTTCAAATCTAAAAGACCTTTTTAAAAAAATTATTTCTTCCATAAAGATGTCTCATCAAAATTGTTTTAAAAGTGTTCTACCTGCTGTTCCGTCATTATTTTTTTATGTAAAAAAAAAAAAGAGTTAGGAATACATGTCAGATAGAAACTAGGAAGCATTGTAAAAAAGAAACTGATACTACAACCCCAAAAAATTAGCTTGAAACATCTTTTTCTATAACTAACTTCGGTTTCTTCTTAGAGTATGGCGTCCTCCTCTCTTTTTTTTCAAAAGACAAAAGATTGCAAAGTAAAAAAAAAAAAAAAAAAAATTATTAAATAAATAAAAAACGCCAAAAAAAAATTATATTGAGCTGAATTAACTGAAAAAAATGCGGTTTACAAATACAAAATAAAACAAATGCATTATATTGGAATACTTTATACAAGTTAAACATAATGTGGAAACAATATCGTATAAAAATTTTAAGTAAACAAATTTCTAATAAAATCCAAATAGATCGAATAAGGCCATTGTACGTGGAATATGAAAGGAAATCTTTAACATTTTTTAATCACAGGGACGGAAAATGGAGAACGTTCGACTTTTTTTTCAATCCATGCTTCCTATCGTATTCGTAAAGACATTTAAACATTCTCTCACAAAAAAAAAAAAAAGAAACTTAGAAAAGACATTTAAAGTGATCCTTCCATATTCAGATCTAAATTCGCGATTTTCAAGTTCAACTACCTGGGAATTTATGAATTTTTATCGAATTGTTGACTAGTGAGCTCGATAAGGCAGTTATGATTTTAAATAAGAAAAAATAAATAAATAAATAAAATAACTTCTCCGGATATAAAAGACGCATTTATTTCTCGATAAAAAGCCCAAATCCATTCAAATTTTTATTTTCAACAAGAAGCCGAAACTTTATTCGGCAAACAGCCCAATGATTTTATTATATACAGGTCAGCTTTTTTGTTGTTACGAACGGGCAAAAATGCAATTATGCGTAAATGATTAGGAATTAATTTGAAAAATCCAGACACTAAGGATATTTCCTATTAAGTTCGAAAAAATTTGGCGAAATTCTATGTTAAAAAAAGGCTGCCACATTCTAACTAATGTAAATGTAAAATATTTACACGAATTTTCGCCTGTTCAATTTTAATTTTTACAAAACACGCCAATCATACGCACATTATGTTCATGGTAACTTTGGCATTAAAAGTGATTTCCATCTTCACATTAAGCAATTTTCTTTACTGACAAAACATCAACCATTCAAAATCAAATCTTTTCAATCAGTCCACAAAAAAAAAAGCCGAGAAAATTAAATCAATTTCATAATATGCAATAATTTAAAAAAAAAACTGTATAAAACTGCAATTAATTTTAATATCGAGCGAAGCCATTTCATCTGATTATACGGGCAGTTCCTGTTCTGTTATTTTCCACCAAACCGGACACAAAAGCGGATTTAATATCTTCCTTTGCAAATACTTCATGGCTAAAAAATTCAAAGCAGTAAGCAAAAAAGCTTTACACGAGTAAAATTTAAATGTAGTCTTGATTTTTTTTTTTTTAGTCAAACCGATTTCTTTTTTTCTTTAACTTACAAAAATAGTAAATCGAATTTTTTTTTCATCGTTTTTTACTACCGTTAATATTAATTCTATAATATTATCACATTGATTTAATAAACTCTTCCCTTGTCGATCCACCCGCATCAAGAAAAAAAAGCCCTCAATTCCCATAAATTAATCACATTGATTAATCCATTATTTTGTTCCCTTCTTCGAAATCCAGGAGTTACGAGAGATATTAAAATTTTCATCGACTTATTAGATAAAAAAAGGCGATTTTAATTTACTTTGATTTGATTAAAGATAAGAAGCCGATATTAGCGTCTTTAGATAATTATAGTCCAAAAAAAAAAAAAAATTAACTTTTGTTAAATAGACAACAGAAAAATCACACTGTGCAGAAAAAAAAAGTTTAATGCAATAAATAAATAAAGTAAGTCTATTTATACTTCTAGGCCATTAAAAAAATTATAAAATTACTTCAAAATCATTTTTCTTTTTTCATAAATAGACAGACTTTCCAAAAAAAAAAAGTTTCTTTATAAATCCTTCTTCAGTCCATTTTCTTGAACGCTTGTTTCAGGAGAGTCTTCGATTTCTTCTTCTGATGAACTCCGTATGTCTCCTTCCATCTGCAAAAAAGCAAAAAATTCAATGATGAGAATATTGAATTATACAATGACATTTAAAAGTTAATCAATGAGACCCCATACAAATATCGAGATAAATCGGCCAAACCCAGGCCAGTATCTATTATACACCTATTGCACTTATTATATACCTAACCTAACCTAACCTAACCTAACCTAACCTAACCTAACCTAACCTAACCTAACCTAACCTAACCTAACCTAACCTAACCTAACCTAACCTAACCTAACCTAACCTAACCTAACCTAACCTAACCTAACCTAACCTAACCTAACCTAACCTAACCTAACCTAACCTAACCTAACCTATTGATATTTTTCTTTGGCCCGAAAAAAAAAACCGTAAATGCGATTTTTAAAAGTTAAAAAAACGATTTTTAAAGTATAGGGTGTTAAAAAAAATTAAATAAGACTGGGGCCTAGTTCTTGACAATTAAATTCCGCTTAAATCTAATTACCACCTTAATATTACTAAACACTTACTTTGCCCACTAGTAATGAATTGTAAGCTATTTTGAGTATTAAATAAGTCCAGAATATATGTAAGGATAGTAAAAGAAGCAACAAACAATTAAAGAAGTAATACGCTGGGAACATGTCGACGATCTGAGGAGCTTCGATTATCGTATTTTTCATAATCCAAAATGGGAAAAGACCCAGGCGAGTTGCTATCCAAATAAGAGTGAATATCACAAATAACGCATCGCATACTTTTTGATAATTAGCATATTTTGCCATCTTAGCTCCCTAAAAATAGAAAAAAATAAAAATTAATTAAATACAATTATTATCAAAGAATAATTTACGACATTTATGCTTGCGTAATAAATTACGTAATAATTACTTCACTCAGAAATTTTCTGCAAACTATTTCTGGATTTTCATGTTTTGATAAAAGAGCAGAAAAGTTTTGAGATAAGCTATCTTTCTCTTTCCAAATTATAATAATAGCTGGTTAGCACAGCTAGTTTAGAATTTTTTTTTTTTTTTTTTTTTGCTAAAAGCTAAAAGAAATTCTAAAACTTACCTCTAAGAAAATATCGGCGCAATCATGGATAACGAGGACTAGGCTTCCGATTCGGAACATATTAGAAACCCAGGAAAAGGACATTAAAGTGATAGTTTCAATGTGATGGATGAACATTTGCCAAAAATCTTTATGCTTCACGTCGGAAAACTGAGACACGGATAGTGACCAGTAAAAGCTTAAATTTATCATGTAGTACCACCATATGTCGCTGGAAACTCCTTGGTGAGGATACCCGTACCAACAATGATTTATATTCCAAAGCCATGGTTTATCCCATAGGACTATAACACCGTAAATGAAGGAATACGCGTAATAGGTACAACGGAACGCGTTTTCGCAAAATTTTTTTAAAGTCGTCGGCCGATCCATGGATTTCCTTATTCGAAGCCATCTTTCGACTTGCCTTTCGGTCATTTTATTTTGCGTCGCGGCAAGCTCTATTTCTTTGTGTAATATTTTAGTCCCTCGCCTGTACAATTTCTCTAATTCTTTATTTTCGACTACTTTTTTAGCACGGGTGTGCTTGATGCCTAAGTAAATACCAAAAGGAGAATAAATATACCTGAAACAAAAAAAACAAAAAAAAATTAATAAAACACGTAAAAAAAACAAAAAAAACAAAAAAAAAAAAAAAAAAAACAATAAGCCTAATTTTTTTTCTTCTACACTTTTTTGATAATGATTTTTTCTCGACAAACTGTGACCTTTGTTTATTGGATTAGATAAAGTATTTACTTTTTCTGTCATAAATTTTCACATTAATGTCAAATAATTTTTTTTTTAAATCGTAAAAATAATTATCATAAACCGTGTACTTTTTAAAAATTTATATACCTTTTCTCAATTCAAACAAATTGAAGAAATACGATGATTATAAAGGATAAGGAGAACTTTTACCCTAAGCAACTTTGGGCTAAACCTAAAGGCTTTGATTATAATAAAACCGCTCTAAAAGTAGGGCATAAGAAAACGTGGTGGCTTGTACAGTTTCCCTATCTTCTATGTTAAAAGCCGTCATTCAGAGTCCCTTACAGAACTCTGCGATAATTTTAAAAATTAACTGGGTTAGAGTATAATGTTGGTCAAAAATAACGAAAGGAATTTGCCATAGACATCATCACAAAAAAGCGTCAAAAAACTACTTTGGAGTAGCTTCGGAGAAATGAAGCTTAAATTTAACAACAAAAAAAAAAAAAAAAAAAAAATTGAGTATTTTTTATTAGTCCACGTGGCCCCCTTTTTCAATAAAATTTTATCCAAAAACCTAAAATTTTTCCTTTTTTTCTTAAAATTAGTCAAAAATTTACAATATTTTGTGAAAGATTTTCTTATAAATTTCATTGAAAAATTTAGCTAAAATTTTATTAAAAAATTTATCTAAAATTTTACTGAAAAATTTATCTCAATTTTTGAAATATTCTTTTTTTTATGTTCGGTGACCAAACCATCAACCGGACAACCGGACGCGACAAAACCAACATGGTGCGCCCTAAGACGTAAGTAGTCCTACGTCAAAAAAAAAAAAAATCCGAGTATTTTTTAATGAAGGTCACTAAAAAAGCTACAATAATTGAAAAATTTATAACTTGAAAAATTTGATTGCAGAGACATCATTTTTTCCTGTACCTCCTTTAGTATCTAAAAATGAATTTGATATTTCAATAAAGGAAAGTGAATCACAATTCACACATTGACATGCAAAGATTGTATATATCTTGTTTATAGGATTTTCCCTCAATAGAATATTCGAAAGAAATGTTGTGTACTGTACAGTACCTAGATGCGTAAATTAGTTGCATACAAAAATAATTATGATGGGTAAAAAAAAAAAAAAAAAAAAAAAAAGCTAAACTGGTTCCTTAATTAAATCATTCCACACAATGCTGCCATTTTGCCACATTAATGCTTGCACCAACATTTAAAGCACGAAAAAACATTCCGTTTGTTTATGCATTCAGCTAAAACTTTAAGCTTGATACAATTGCAGCATTCGTTTGCAAGAATTTTGAACCTTTATGGGAGAAAATATTTAAAAGTAAAGCCAATCCGTGAGAAAAACTAGAATCATAAAAAAAAAAAAAATTGTATGTTTGAGAAATAAAGTCGGGAGATTGTTTTTGATTTTGGAAAACCTGGAGCAGAACTTCAATGGAAACACTCCATATAATGACCTAATCAGTAGCCAACGGTTTTTTACATAAAAAAATCCGTTTTTTTTTTTTTTTTAATTTTTTTACATACTCATTTGCATAATAATAATTTTTTTATTTCATATTTTCTAATTTGTTTACTAATTTTTCAATACTTGACTTTTTCTTAATCCTCCAAATTTTTCCATGTCATAATTTTTTTCTCCCTGTAAATCTTTTTTTTTTTTTTTTTTTTTCCAAGTGACGGTTTTACACTTCCGCGTTACATAATATAAAAAATCGTAAGCTTCATGAAAGATAGGTGATATAGTTAAGACCAGAAACGTCTCTTTTCTAATTTAAAAAAATTATTAGCACCAGCTTAAAATTTTAGGAAACTTCCCATTCATTTTATTAACAATGGGAGAAAAAAAAAAAAAAAACTTTGAAGTAAATTTGCACTTGAACAGTCAGTGAAAAAAAACTCGGTCAAGGCTTTGGGAGTAATCTTTTTCTCTCAGGTGGTGCCGCCTTCGTAATAGCAACGTATATCGCTCATTTTTTAAATAAAAGAAATCATTTTATTTATGTACATGCCTATTTCTTTTTTTCTTTTTTTTTATCCTAAAAAATGTCTAAATGTAAAATATTTTTTATTAATTCATTTTTAGGAAGTCATCAAGGGCTTATTAGTCGTTAGGAACGTCGCGTGACTTACTCCTGAATATGATCATTTATCCGTTAAAAGTCATTTATATAATTCTATTTCATGGGTAAATAAATGCTGGAAAATGGCTGTAAAAAAAAGGGATTGTAATATGCAATATCTGCTTTTATAAAAAAAAGAGAAATGGATGACCAGAACTGTCTCCTTTGTACTTTTAAAATAATTTTTAATAATCGTTATTAGCTGCATCTTTGCCCAATTTTTTTTTTTTCCGGACGGATATCATGTCGCGTTTGACGTTACGTCATGGTTATCAGTTAAACAACAGAACATCATTGTATATATCTGATATTGATTCAAACGAACAAAAAATTTATCTTTCCGAGTATCATCATAACTTCAATATTATATGTATTTAAGTCCACTTTTTTATCCTACGATTTTTGTATCTTTGAAATCTTAATATCTATAAGCACTCTAAATGATTCATAAAAAACGATACCATGATCATCATCATACGAGAATCAGATGATTCATACTACTTCCATTCGTTTTTTCAGCTTTTTAAAATTATCTTTAAATTCCCTTGAAAAAAAAAATTTTTGCTGAAACATGATTAATTATTCTATGCTTATCAAGTGATTAATTGCATTCCTAGTACATGAGACCGGACGACCGGACAGCCGGATAACCCGGTACAGACTATAACCCGCCAATTAATAATAAGATTATAACTTAACATTTCTACCGAAGCATAAGCAATTCTTATAAGAAAACAAAGCAACGTAACTGTTATTCGACTGAATTAGGGTTAAGCTTACTTACTTCTCAAGAAAGTATCTGATTATCAACATAACTATAGCCATCGGTAACGGATAATACAAATGTCTGTGATCTGCATATTGAGTTTTCTCATTAGTTACTAAATCGCTCCATGTTACATTCGGAGGTAACCAAAACCGATGGTCCCAGAAACCTTCAATCACGTATTCCAACATGGTCGTGCAGCGGTAAATGACTATTCTTCAGATAAACAATCCTCACACACAATCATAAGACACTCCCTCCATCTTTTTTTCCTTGCGTTATTTTCGAGTTGCCAACTGTTGCCAACATTCGGAACGAAATAGATGGCGCTGCACTAGTTAATCGATAAACCGGAAGTAGTGGTGACGACATCTATATTTTTTATTCAACCGCGGTTTTTCTTTCTACTTCTTTTGAAATTTTCTCGTTAGTTCTTTTTAACCCTTAAAGAAGATAGTAATGCGCATAACGCAATTTAGAAAAAATATTTAGGGAAATAATTGCAATCCCTGTTCGTTGATAAAGGCAATCATCTTACTAATCAATTAAATTTGCTGAAATACGTGTCACTATAATAGTCGAAGGCATAGTTCTGATTGCCTCAGAATCAATTTCTGAAGCATTCGGGAGATCCTTTTGGAGGCAATAAGAAATATTGAAATTTTTTTATAATGAAAATAGGTGTTGTTTAGGCATCATGATCATTGATCAAAACAATTTCGTAATCCTAAAAAAAAAACGAACTTTTGTTTTAATCACAATCCTTTAAACTTTAAAATGCTGCCTCCCCCCCTCTCCAAAAATGCAGTATTCTTGATGAATCTTTTCTATTCATTTCATCTGTAATAAATAGGATGTTCAAAGAAATAAAAATACAATATTCACTTATGATTTTTTTTATTTCATTTTTTTTCTTCAAATCTGTATTTGACAAACAGACAGACACGCTAAACATTTTTTTATTCACCATAGCAATCACTGTTACATATTTTTTTTTTTTTTTTTTTTTTACACAAAGAGTGATATAAATAATTTTAAAAGAGCCTTTTTTCTTATTGTAATTTAGTGAATAAATTTCACTTTTTAATTGCCTCTTTACGTTAATTTATTTTCCGAAAGAAAAATTCTTTTCCTTTAAAAAAAAAAGTATTTTTGGCATACTTTTTTTGTAAATTTAACTCTTGAAATATTTTTTAACATTCTTGGAAGAGAAAGAGGAAATTATTCGAAAAACAATCAAAACATCGAGTGCTTTTAAATTTTCTAAAAAAAAAAAAAATATTATCCTAAATCAATTTATTTTTGGCACTCCTTGTGTATGAATTCGAATAATCCTTAACCATTCCAATTTGGGTGTATAAAAAAATTTAAAGAATATTTCTCAAGTTATTTTATAAATAAAAAAAAACAGGACGTTTCGTTTTCAAAATAAAAATCAAATGCTCTTTTTTTCCGTACGAAAAATTTTTCCTAAAGGGTTATTTTCTTTATACACATCATAAACGACCAAAAAAAATTTTTTTTGTACATTTTTTTGGGAAGATAATACGGTTTTTCTTATTTGAGATCCTTGAATGTTTACACTTTTTAGACATTTTTTGTTTGCCAATTTTTATACACCTAAGGCACTGATTTTTTTAAAAAAATTTTTTAAATCGCGTGATTATCTTTAATTTATTATAAATTTTCAATTACGCCACGCAATGAATAATTTAAGGTCATTTTTTTTTTCAAAATATTACATCAGAATCTCATATAAATAAAAACCAGAATTAGCTTAACCGTCCGAAATTAAAAAAGATTTTTATTTTATTTAATTAATTTTTTTTAAAAGTATTTTCTTATTTTTTAAAAAAGATTTACAAAAATTTTGTTTTTTGAACGCCGTATAAATATATCAATAATTACTGTATTTCAAAATATTTCCTAAATATTATTTGTCATATTCATCGAAATCAAAAACCTAAAAATAATAAAAAAAATAAGGGGGGAATCGGGAAAAGATGGAATATTTAGGTTAACGAGGATAGAAAGGAGATCTTTAATCATTCTTTTTTGTAAAAAAAAAAAAAAAAACTCCTCCATCCCTTCCTTGAAATATTTCTTAAAAAATTTCAAGAATGATTAAATTGACCAGAAAAATGAGGCATTATCATTTTTACCGAAAAATAACGAGAAAGGCTTCATTGAGCCGGAAAAGTTCGAAAAAAAAAAAAATTAAAATATTTTGGTTTTCGTTTCTAAACAAGACTATATGTAAACTTGATAAAGAATGAATTGCTATTTGATCATTCACACCGCAATAAACCGAAAGTTCATAGCATAGCATAATTATTTAAAGTTAAAAATTATAAATTGTATTCTGTATTCGATATATGTACACCTCGATTTCAAAATAAAAAATTATTCACTTTTTTTTAAACAAATAATTGAATCAAGTCATAGAAATCCCTATCCTTTTCCTTTTTGCGAAAAAATTCAAAAAGATTTCGATTAACCCAATTATACCTAATTATTATATATACTGTATATATATACTTTTTTTCCGAATATAAAAAAATAAAATTATCGAATACAAAATACAAAATCGACGACAAATACAATCACTTCATTAAAGGATTAAAATATTTACCTATTTTTAATAAACATTGAAAAAACAAATTCATCAATTAATTAAAACAAAAAAAGAAAACAAAAAAAAAAAAAATTAATAATAGGAACTTAATTTAAAAAATTATGAAAAAAAAATTTTTTTTTTTAAAGGTTGTCATTTTTTTATGCCAGGAGTGTGCATCGATTTAGAATGCCGAAAAATCGCATTTTTAAAAGGTGGATTGAAATTTTTTTTTTGTTTGTAAATGGTTTCCGAAAGATTAAAATTAAAAGTATGGTTGAAAATTGTAACATTTGAAGCTAGTTAAAAAATAATTTTGCAATTTTGAAAAAAAAAAAAGGTAAATTTTTTCGCGCCGAAAATATTAATTTTTCATTTCATACTACTTTGTCGCTTCTCCACGATGTTTGATTTTTTACAAAATCCGAAATTTTATAAAAAAGCCGGTAAGTTCTTATTTCTCAACTTGCTTCAAATTCGTACAAAAGAAAATGAAAAGCATTTTATAATGTCGAAGTAAAATAAAACCCCTTATGTTATAATTACTGTGTAATTGAACATTGATTCTTCTGTACTGTGAACAATTAAGAGATATCTAATTTTAAATATATTGAATAAAACTACTTAATGGATTAAACACCGTTGGTTAAAACTTAAAACCTAATACAATATCTTGACTATTGTTAATTATTCAGTTGCTATTAAAAAAGAAAAAAAAAGTGCTGAGATTTAAAAGATTCAAAAAAATTGGATAGTTTACGAGATCTTAAAAAAAGGAGAAAGTGATATGATTGTGTTAGGCCTTTGATTGCATTTGAGAACTTTTTTTTTGAGGTAAATGGTACGAATTAAACAAAACAAATCAAATCAAATCAAATCAAAGAGAAGAAAAAAATAAACAAATTCGTTTGAAATATGAAAATGTTACAAAAAAAAGAAACGACATAACATTAATAATAATACGAAAAAAAGAGGTTAAAAAAATGGAAGACTTAATTTCATTATTTTAAAAGCACACATTGTGGTTTTTTCTTTTTCTTTTTTTTTTTTGAAAAAAAAAATTTTTTTTGTTACAAACAGATTTTTTAAGCTTCGTTCTTTTAAAATCAATTAATTAAAAAAAAAAAATTTAGGTAACTAAAGAGATCAACGTAAACAACAAGTAACTTTGAAAAATAACATTACAACAAAATTAGCTAATACGATCTTAATTTTCTGCAACTAGGAGAATTTCGGATCGTAATCGTTTGATTATTTAACTAACAGTTCTCACAAAACTATAAATATATAGGGTCTCGTAAACGGTCCATTTTTTTTTCTTTTTTAAAAAACAAAAGAATGAACTAAAAAACTAAATAATAATGAGATGAAAGTTACAGTTTTTTTGGTAGTTTTAAAAAACAAAACTTTTTTCCTTTGGAAAGAAACAAAAAAAAATTTAAGAATTATAGCAAAAAACCACGCAAAATAGCAAAGATTAAAGAGGCCAGCAATAGGTCGATAGAGTAGAAGACAAACAGACGGATTTAAAAAAAAAAATCGAAAGTGTCTAATGCCAATTATCAAAAATAGTCAAAATGTTAATCATTGATTTTATGTTTTTGGTTCACGAATTTTTTTCTGAAAGTTGTTTTTATTTTATTTTATTTTATTTTTTTTAATAAGTCAAATACTCAAAATCTCCATCTGTGTGCCTTTTTAAAAAGCGATAGCGTTTAAAATGTAATTAATATCCATGTACCTTACTAAGAACAAACATTTTTTTTTTCATTATGTGTAATACGATCCTGTAAAACAAAACCGGTTCTTTTTACTATTATTTTGTATTTTTTTTTTTATTTTTTATATTTTTATAATGTATTTTTTAAAATTTTTTTTATGGTTTGCAGCATTTTTTTAAAAACATTTAACACAAAACCGGTTAATACAAATACGGTTAAATATTCGTATTGAAAAAAAAAAATTAAGAAGATAAAAATTAAAACAAAAATTAAAAAAAAAAAAAAATTAAATTTAAAAATAAACAAGGTTTTTTTTAGCTTTAGTTTTTCAACAGAAACAGGGGATTTAAAAGAAAAAAAAATTGAGAAAAAACAGTTGTCGAGATTTTAACAAAGCCCCAAAAAACAAATAACAGGATTATAACGTATAACGAAAAAGGGGCAAATTTTGAATTAATTTATTAAAAAAAAATGAGAAAATGTAGACTTTTGTTTAAATTTCAGTTTCGTAATCGACCAAAGATGATGATCATCGATTACACCGACGTTAATATATATCAGTGATATATATAGTACATATTTTTATGTAAATTATTATTTTTTTTTATTTAAATAAAATGGAAAACTCCAATTGTATGTGTAACGTGTAAGCGTCAGTGCTTTAACACGCGTTTGGGCTATTGCAATTCGCATATCATATAAACCTTGGCATAGATCATTTCTTCTGTTTGATCAATTTATATGAATATGCTCCTTTTTTTTGTTTAAAAAAAAGTGGGTTAACTTCGAAACGAAGCTTTAATGTGTATGTTTCATTTTTTGTACCTGTATTTTTGAAAAAAATGAAACAAAGTTTAAAAAGAGTGTCGTGCACTCTTATGGATTATTATTATTATTTTTTTAATGATTAAAAGAAACAAAGAGTATGAGTCCGTGCTATTGCATTTTTTTAAAAATTTCATTTTTTTAAAAATTCGTCACAATCGGGTAATTATTATTATTTTTTTTTTTCAGTACTTGAAAAACGAAAGTTGAATTCGTTTTCAATTTTATCGTACTATTGTTATTCACCTTAAATATTAATGAAATTCCTTATTTCTAACTTAGTTTTTCTATGTATTATATGTACAGTTGCATTTGAGTACTTTCTAATATTCTGCTTCTTTCAAATGGACGATTTTAAAGGAAGAGATGCGCGTGCGATCGCTCATCAATCATATTAATCATCATTAACTTATGTATTTCTTTCTTTTTTTTTGCTTAAATGATCGTGCCATCGAAAGAATCAAAGCATTAAAATTCAAAATGCAATTTGGGCTATTGTAGTAAATTAACTTTAAAAAAATTAAAAAACAAAACTGAAATGAAACGAAGTTAATGTAATATGTACAACATAAATGCGATCTATTCAAAAACATTACCTTTTACGACATATTTTTTCTTCTTTGGAAAATTGATTAAAAGATGAAATACGTTGTAAAAGATAATTTTTTAAAATACATTTACGTGTTTGGGCTATTGCTTAAATTTTGACACATAGAAACTTGTGAACTGTGTACACCGCCAAAGGATAGCCAATTTCAAAACCAAATTAAAGGGGAACCCCCTTTAAAAGTATTTTCGTTACTTGCGAAGCTAAGATAATATCCCAGACAACACAGGTTGGTTGAATAACGGTTGTGGCAACGTCGTTTGGTGACGACCGACGTTACCAACCAAAAATCAACTAGGTTGAATCGATAACGTTTTTTCAACTATGTGGATAATACTAGAAAACAACGTCGGTAACAGACCCAAAAGCAACCCGGTCATTTCAAAACGTTAATTTACCGTTATGGCTACGTTATATGACAACGGGTGATATAGGTTAAAAGCCAATATAAATAGGGCAACCCCAGGTAGCCCTTGACGGAAGTAAACGTCTTTCTTTTTAGTATTCTAATGCAATAGAAAACAACGCGTTCGTTGCTAACCAAAAAGCAACCGCCTGACTTTCAGCAGAATTTCTCAATCTCGGCGACAAGATGGTATACCACCACATCATTTCAGGGAGTGTAGGATAGAGTCAAAAGCTATGAAACAGACGTGTTATTCACGTCTAATAGACGTAATTTTCTTTCGAGTATCTTACAAATTTAAAGCCTAAATATGGAGCTCTATTTTATTTCACGATGTTAAATAATTGCATACCTATGTTTTCGCAGGGGACGCATATTTATAACGAATGCATGCAAATTTTCGCCGTCGTAGAACCTATAACAGTTTAGATACGCTTGACAGTGGGAAAAAGTTTAAATCTTTTTCATTTTGCTTCTGCCGTTTTTGTTTTTCAAACATTGTAAATTAAAACAAAAAAAAAAAAAGAAAAGTTTTTTAGCATGGGTTTTTATGGCGGCAGCCCTAGGGCCAATGACTGAGGTCATTTACATTACATAGCAACATTATTTTTGTATTATAACAAAGGGTAGTCGCCATTATCTTGCAGCAGGTAGTAATGGTGTCACGTGTCAGATTTGATCTTTTTTTTTTCTCAGGCTTTTCAATACAATAAAACTTAATATTGGTTAGTTTCTACTTGTTTTGCCAGGCTTGTGTGGTTTAGTTTGTAAGGTCGCAGGGTTGATTGGTTTAGGTGTGAGAGGTCTCAGGTTCGAATCTTGCTAGGTGTTATGATTTTTTCAAGGTGTAGGGATTTTTTCAAGGTGTAGGGATTTTTTCAGGGTCATTTCTCGTTCAAGATGGGCATACTTCGTTATTCAAAACAATTACAAATATAATGAGCTTCGAAAATAATAAAAAACAAATCCCTAATTTTTTTTTTTTTTTTTTGGTTGTTATTATTATTATTATTATTATTAACAGGGGCATTTTTGAATATATCTCAAGAATGTTCTACGAGTATTGGAAGATATCGAAACATTCTGGAAATGGAAAATTATGGAAACCGGAAAACGGAGCCCGAATGGATATCCACCGGATATCAATATATCCGAATAAAATATCCTATGGACGTCCCTGTGCTACTAGGGCATAAATAAAGTTATTTCCATCGTTGGCAAAACGTTTTTCCGATGGTTGAAATAACGTCATTTTAAACGTCAGCGGGACCGTCATTTAGGGCGGACATCTTATACGTAAAAACAACGAACATTCATGACGGTTATTCTACGTTGCGGTAAAACGTTGCCACTACCGTTATTCAACCAACCTGTGTTGTCTGGGATTACAGTCTCCTCCGAGATACGTACCTCCGTTAATTTTTTTTAAAATTTAATTTTAGCTAACTTTATCACCGAAATATCTATCCCAACTTGCACAAATACAAAAAATGCAATATCAGGAGGTTCGCTGAGATATGTACTGGGCGAGAAAGTATAGAAAGCCTCACGTAACGATGGTAAAATAATTGCTTATTCAATTTTGAAAGGGCTATTTGGGAACCTTTGGACAGTGTTTGGGCTATTGCAACATAATAATTTTTAATTTTTCAATAATTTTAAAAAACTTTGAATGTAATACATATTACGAACTAGGTAAGAAATGATATCATTTTAAAATAATTCTTTCATAATTTAATTTTTTGGTTTACATTTTTTTTAAAAAAATGATTTTGATGTTCTTTAAACTACGTCCAGTGTTTTTAAACGGCGTCAATCTGTTTTTTTTTTTTTTCCTTCTGTTTGGAATAGTTATCAAAATAAAACGCCGAAAAAAAAACCGGAAGCAGTCTCTAAGGGCCGAAAATTTCGCCGGAAATTGGTCATAGCCAAGTTTAAATATTTGTATTTGGGACATTACTTCTTTTCGTACAAAATTTTGTTAGTGCAAAATCATTATTCATGAGTTTGTAGATAACCCAAAAGAATTTTTTTTTAAACTTCAAAAAAACTGATTCCAAAATAAAAGTGAATCTTATTAAAATTTCAAAATAAATAATTTTGAATTCACCAAATATTTAAAAAAGTGATATCCCTTATACAAATTTACAAATAAATCCAAAGATTTTTCTCGCAAAGTCTACATACACAAAACCTAATTCAAAAACAAAAAATTGCTTTATAAATTTCTTCAAAAAGAAGTAAAAATTAAAAAGGGGGACTGCAAAAAACTGAAATTCCTCCGGCGGGTCGGAAGAGAGTAAAAAAAAAAGTTGGGGGTAAAAATAAAATTCAAATGATATCGAAACATAAAAATCTTATACATATATGCTTATTACCTAAAACTGTTTCTTTTTTACTATTGTTTATATGTGACTATTGTAGTTCTATGATTAAAATTTTTGATAAGACATGGATTATTGTGTATTACATGTTAAAAAGAAACGGGGGAAAAAAATTAAGAAAGAAGGACACATTCATCAGTCACTCCAAAGTTAAAAAAAAAAATGAATAAATAAAAAAATTAGTAAAAAAAACCCGAAATAAAAAAAAAATAAAAAAAATTGATTAAACAAAGAAAAACTGTAACTCTACTTAAAATCACAGAAAATAATGGAATGAATAATAGCATTACTTTTATTTGACATAAGCACTCAATTTTCCTATTTAAAGAAAAAAAAGTAAAAAAAAAAAATTAATGCCAACGATACTTCAAATTGAAAGGTGTGCCTTGCAAATAAAAGCAATGCTAAATTTAAAGCCTTTGACAGTGGGAAATGAAAGGAATATCTAAAAAATATATTTTTCTTTGTTCAAAACAAAAATAATAATATTGCAATCATATATCAGACTCGTGGTAATAAAAAAAAATGGTTAAAATTAAAAATTGCAAATAGTGTCATCTTTCAAAGCAAAAATATAAATAAACATTTGAATTCATATTTACAAAAGAAAAATTGTTTGACTACATAACATTCAAAATTCAACAGGAATGAATTTTTTAAAATCCTGAAGCAGATCAAGGTATTTTTGGTACTTTTTTATAATTTAACAAGGAACAAATGTGAGCGCATTGGTTTTGTAATTTTTCTAAACCATTGATTTCTTATGAGAACTTGTTGTAACTCTTTCATCAATTAAGGCCGATATGGTTTTTGCTATGGATTTCCGGCAGTAAAGCTCCATTAAAGGTTCTTCCCTTCACCTACAAATGCAGTACAAATTGAATTTGATACAATAAACTTTTATACGAAATAAATATATACACCATAACTATTAATGAGAAAGGCTATTGGTCACATTAAATCGCCATGCAGACGACGAGAACCGGAAATGGTCTAGAACGTGATTTTGATTGGTTAAAAATTGGCAACGTACCGAAGACGATGACTTCTCGTCTTTGTTTTTGTTTGTGTAGTCATCTGTTGTTTCTGTCTTTTCTTTATTTTTTTATAAATTACAGAGAGAAAACGTATTTTTATTTTTATATACAATTTAGTGAACATGGGCGCCAATATAAGTGACCAAATCTAATAATTTCAGAAAACGAATCCCGAAGATTGTGAACAGTCGGTAGAAAGCTTGTTAAACAGACCATTCTTGGCAATCTTTTTCGTAATTGCGTTTATTTTAATATCCGGGATAAAAAATAAAAATTAATTTATGACTTTTAAATCTGCGGACTATTTACAAGATTATAGCCCACTGTTATACTTTCCAAAAATAGGTAAATCTAATTTTTTATATAGAATAAGCCTTTATAACTGCATCAAGAATGTGAGAATGGTGTTTTTTATAAAAGTCTTCATTCATCTTTAGAGAAAGCTAAATATTAATGCACCCGTTTTTGCTTCATAGTTCAAAAAAGTGAATCCCAAAGTTTTTTATTTAGTCCAAACAAAAACCAGTAAAAAGATCTATGAACCCTTTAAAAATATTAGGACATCTAAGACGATGATAGAGAATACTTTCTAAGCATAATATCCCTTTTTTCCTGTTATTTATTTGTGCTTGATTGAAATGCGACTATCTTTCTAATGACCTCAGAGAAAAAATTTTTGTACTTATGCTTTTATAGCATATTAAATTTTTTCTCTTATGCTTAAGCTTTTCATAAAGACAGTCACCTGATTTAAACAATATGTATCATGACTGACAGTAGCAGAAGTTCTCTACTTTTTTAATTTATAGGATCTTCTATTGCACTGCATTTGTATAAAACAGCAATACCTTTCTTGACCTTAAGTGATAAAATAATTGAACTATGTCATCAAAATTTAAAATCATTTCACTTGTAAAAAACCTAAAAGTTTTATATTAATATGGCCAATATTTAAACTAAAAAAAAACCTACTTGATGACACTAAAATTTTAATAAAATGGCAATTTGAAACTCCTCAGTCCAATTAATTCAATAACAAAAAAAGAAAAAAAAATTTACAGCAGTCTCATAAATATGGCAGTTTTCTTTTTGCTAAACGATAATGAATTAATTAACTTTCTTTTTTTAATTCCTTAACAAAAAAAAAAAAAAAAAATTAAAAAAATTAACAAAAGACAATTTGGAATTAAACTAAAAATGAAAAACTCATCCATACCATTCACATTTATACTAAGACATGGGTTTTCAAAAAATGGAGTAGTGATTTAAAAATTTTTTTAACTTTAATTGTGTTTTAAGTTACTGGAAAAGGAGACATAAAGAAGAATTTTTTTTAAAACTTTCGAGATTTTCGCGGCATGAAGTCGGATTTTAACGAATCCCTAACGTTTTTTAAAAAATGATATTTTTTTATTTTTACTAGGGGCTGGACAAAATAAAATTTAGAGAAAAAAGTAACTTGCAACGAAAATGAACGAAATTAAACAGTTGATAATAATAAACCGATCACTACTGCATAAATGAACGAACGGCTTGAGGGTACTAATTTCTTTTTTGTAAAGAAAAAAAAATTTGATAAAAAATTTTTAGATGAATGAATTTTGTTTTCGTTCACGATTAAAAAACGTTTAAAAATCTACTGGAAACATCCAAAACTGTTTCTCTTATTTTTCATTTTTAAGTAGGGCAAAATGACTAAACCATGCATACGCTCTTTTAAAGATTTTCTTTTAAAACATAAAAAAAGAGAAATACATTATTGTAACTAATAATTTATATACATGTATAAACATATATACAAAATATGAACTTCATGATTCTGTTTGCTTTTTTTTATAATTGTATTTAAGAAAGTGATTCAGTTTTTTTTATTATTACCATTATGGCGATATAACACGTAGTTTCGAACTCATTTCATATTTACAAATTTATTTACACAGGAAACAAATATTTTTTTTTATTCTTTAAATATTATTATAAATTATTTCTAGTTTTAAAATATTCTTTTTTCTTACTTAAGTTTATTTTTTTTTTCTGTAAAAATCACAGACTTTTTTTTATATATTTTTCAAGTGGCTGTATTTTTTTTAAATAATTGTGTCTGTAAATATTACTGTCATTGCATCCGGTTTGAAGGGTGTCCGCCGCGTGAAACGAATTAACGAGCGCCAAATTTTTTACATTTAGTTAAATCGTTAAGATTTTCGTCTGGAAAAATCTGGCGTCGTTCTTTCGAAATCACGCTGGAAAGCGATCCACCTTATTGTTATATTGTGTGAGTGTGTGTGCTGTGTGTGAGAGATACTGGTCTATTGGTCTATTGGTTTGTTTATGGTTTACGGCATTTTACTTTGTAGCTGTAGTCGAGAGAAAGATTTGGAATTTTTAATGATAATTTGGAACCTTGAGAACAAAAAAGGCATAAACAACTAAAAAATTTAAAAAAAAACAAAATATCTCTTAATTTTGTTTCTTTTTCTTATTAATTATTTTTTTTTTTACTTTTTTAAATAATCAATCTGCACTCTAAACATTTTATTTTTTAAATGTTTTTAAAGAAAAATATTATATAGTTTCTTAACGTCTGAGTATAGTAATAAAAAAAACTTTTTTTTTCTTTTTTTTTTTAATATTAATTTTTTTATTTTTTTTATTTTTTCTAACATAAATTTTTTTTTTCACGATTAATTTTTTTGTTTTGTACGATTTTCGAACGCTAGCACAAGCCATGATTATTTGTTACCAACATGCCGAATTAACGAATCAATTGCGATGATTTTAAGTCCGAATCTTTCCATGAAAAAAATTATTCAAAAAAAATTTTGTGAATAATTTTGTACTTTGGTTTTAATTTTTTTATGATATAATTTTTTTCCCTTCGTAATTTAGTTTTAACATGCCGTCGAAAATAAAAGTTTGCAAAAATTGTCGATAAGAAAATATCTATTTATAAATTTACATCCAGCATATGGCAAACCTTTTCCAAATTTAAAAAATTTAGCTCCGGTTTTTCAGAAAAAGACGTATTCACGTCAGAAAATGGAATCGATTTTTTTCATTCGTTTTGCACGTTTGTTATGATTAGAAGGAGTTTAATTAATAATTTTAACGAATTATCCGTTCGATTAGATCAATCTAATTAATTGATTTTAGTTGAAAAAAAAAGGCGTTAGTGAAATTCGAATCAAATTTTTGGAAAAAAGAATTTTTAAGGAGCAATTTTCAGCATTTGTTCATAATTTTTAATGGGATTTATTTAATCTTTGGCCGAAAGTAATTTTTTTATTGAAATGAACGACAACATGCTTGCAACATCCTTTTTAAAAATTGAAGGTATGAATGTCAGATGATCAAATTTTTTTTGTAAGAAAGCAGGATGCTGCCACTTGATTTCCAATAAGTTCCAATTTTGGGATATCGATTCATAATTTAATAGCGTTAGTAAAATCCCTAATTTTATTTTATTTTATTTATTTATTTTTTATTTATTTTTTGTTCTAAAAAGACATTCTAATTAGAGGACAAATATGTCGTTCATGATATAATTTCAAAATTTCGTAATCTTACAAAACAGTGCAAAACAATCCCGAATCAGTCGATTTTTATTTTAAAGTTGTAAAATTTCCATTTTTTAAAATTTACTTTTTGTTCAATAGTTTGCCATACTGCTTTGATTCTTTAGAATAAAAAATTTTTCAGGAAAGGTAACTCGAAAACGTTTTTCTTTTTCTCGTCGTAACTTTCCTTCAAGGCTTATGCTGACGTCACTGCTGATGCTAAATACACGATCGAAACCACAGAAAACATACGGTTAAAGAATTACTAAAAATCGAAACCAAGTTTTTTTTTTTTAAATTTTCTTCTCTGTAACCGTTGTTGGCAATGGCTCCGATAATGAACTTAAGCATTTAAGCAATTAAAACAAATCCAGAAACCCTAATCGCAATTTTATAACGGATTTAAACTAAAAATTTTATCACCATATCATAGAAACTCTGTGCATGAAAGCGAAGCTGATAATATTTTTCTTTAAAAACTTTGGCGAAATCGTGAATTTTTGTATCTCGAAAAACAGAATACTCTAAAAAAGACCCATCATCAAACGCAAGAAATTTTTTTCTTAAACGTAACATGAGATGGAAAAATAAAATCCCTTACAACTTATTGATAATAGTTAAATCTTCATGTGCTATTCATGTTGTTACTAGGATTTATATTCGCATTTGGATTAGGATTCGGATTATTTAGCGAAAACCCTAACACCCTTGGATCCCCGTGTAACCGTAACGCCTGCTCTAACCTCTGCTCTTGAAGCCTTAGAGCTTCCGTTATATCAGGACTTATTTGAGAATGCATATTATTCTGACTACGTTCGCTGCTTACGGCAGCGGCGGCTTGACTGACAGCCAACCTCAAAGCCGCTTCAGCTTGAGACCTCAGCAAAGCTTCAGCAGCTTGTTGCTGAATTCGGAAAACGCTATCGTTTTGCTGTTGCTGGTTAGCTAGAGGATTGTCGAGGTAGCCGGAGCGTATTCCGGCCAGTGATTCGATATTCCTCATATTTTCCAAATTAGCACGCATTGCATTGACCGCAAGCTGTTGAGCGTGAGCGGGAGTTATATCGTTTCTTTGAGGCGGGATGTCTTTATGGAAGCCGTCAGGTTTGATTTCGTTTGGAGGGTGAATTTCGTTATTATTATCGTTCGTTTGGGGACTGTTCCTTATAATTAAGTTAGAGGGCGTTATTTGCAAACCGTTATTTTCCATATTGAACTTGTCTTGATTGTTTATAAATTCCTTGTTGGTGTTGACTGGTTGCTCCTGATCGGTTTGTTGAAGGTTTTGCGCTTGGGCGATTGCTGCGTTCAACGCTGCCATCCTGTTGGGGATGTCATTGTACTCCATGGCTGAAGGTGTAGACGGTCGCACCGTGCTCATATTCGTCGAAATGTGTGACATATCGAGTTTGTTGTTATTGTTATTGTTTGTAATGTTACCGGTTTCGCTACCGGTGGATGATAGGTGCTCTATTGATGACGAATCGCTCGGAGCTGGTGACGGACACATGGAATTCGCTGACTGACCTGTTTTTGAAAAAATTGATAACATAAAAATTAGCGAACCGAGTAATTGATGAAAAATGAGAATTTTAGATCTTAAAGAGGCATTATTGCATCCTCTTACCTCCTAAACCAAAGGTACCTGCGCTGCTGGCCGCTACCGCAGCAGCAAGTAAAGACTCTCTCTCTCTCCTTTCAGCTGCAGCCCGACTAAGGACATATTGAGCGGCAAATTGATGTTTTGGATCCATCCTCATATGTTCCATATGATTGAGCAAACCTGTTGAAAGAGAAAAATATAAAAAAAAAGTCATAACTGATGTTTTAGCCTCCATAAATTAGATATGTGTTTTAGGATCGATAAAATGAATTCTACCCATAACACAGTACATGTTGTAACATAAACTAAGCGATACATTTTTGTCATCCAATGAGCAAAATTTGTCACCCAGTGTACAAAATATTTCATCTCTACGGAAGCCCTGAAGGGTCAAAACTATTTGCCAGTTGTGTCGTGGTTTGTTTTGGAACAAACAATTTTAACGCTGTTAGCTCCGGAACTGACAGTGCTTGTTCCGGAACTGACGATTTTATCCCTGTTAATTCTGGAACAGGCGGTGCTTGTTCTGGAACTGACAGCGTTTGTTCTTAACTGGCAGTTCTTGTTCCGGATCTGGCAGCGCTGAATTAAAAATTGCTAGTTCTAAAACTGGCAATTGGTTTCTTGCCAGTTAGTTCCGGAACTGACAATGCTTGTTCCGGAATCGGCAATTTTATCCCTGTTAATTCCGGAACAGGCGGTGCTTGTTCTGGAACTGACAGTGTTCTTTCCGTAACTGGCAATTGGTTTCTTGCCAGTTCCAGAACTAGCAATTTTTTTTCTGCCATTTCCAGAACTGGCATTTTTTTTTCAAAATTGCCAGTTCCGGAACTGGCAGAAAAAAATTTCTGAATTAAAATGAATTTTAATTCGGTTCCGGAACTAATAGCGTTAAAATTTTTAGTTCCGGGACAACCAAACGTCAATTCCGGAACAAACAACGACACAACTGGCAAATAGTTTTGACCCTTCAGGGCTTCAGTACATCTCTGGGCGACATGAATGAGTGTCCAAAAACTAGGACATCACCAAAATTGAAACTTTTATTACCTGGAATTTTCAAAAATTTTTCGCTTGACTTTTGGCCTCGTTTATGCTTCAACAATATTTATGTAGATTACATTAGTGTCGAAGCAAAGCATTAAAAAAAATATTTTTGGCACAGACTATTTTTGCGCTTAAAAATTGTAGTGAGCAATTTTCAGTGAGAAAAACTTACAACGCGTTCTGCCTTTTCAATATTACAAAAGCGTGAGAAAAATCGGAAATGAAAATTATCTTACAATCCCGAGTTAATTACAAATACTTATAATTATTATTAAATAATCATTTTATTTTAATTGTAGGAGTAACTTTTATTTTACGTTATTTTATTATAGGAAGGGAAAGTTTTCGGGAAAAGGGAATGAACTCACCGCTTTCGTGGGTGAAGACAGCCTGACAAACAGAACAAGGCCACATCCTCAACGACGACGAAAACTGTGAAGTCTCCGGATGGCATGCCAAGTGCTTCCTCAGGCTTCCTTCGTTAACATAATGCTTCCCGCAAATGGGGCAAGGATGATTTGCCGTCCTACGTTTCGCTAAATACGAGCCAGTAGTAAGAAAAAAAGTTTTCATAGTTAAAAGCGAATAATTTGTTAGAAGCATATTAATATAAGAAAAAGGTGAGATTTAATAAAGTTAATGTTGTTAATTTTTTAGTTTATAAGGATGCAAAATCCAAGACAGCACTTTCATCTAGTTACAAGTTACAGTATGAATTTTGCTGCCTTGATTTTCTTTGAAGGAAAAAAAGAAAAATTGCAAACAGAGTAAGCTTAGATACTTACTAGCTATTCCACTGGCATTCGGATCCTTATGAGTATGTTTCATATGCTCCATAAGATTTTCGCCGCCTAGGAACAATTTATGACACAATGGGCATGTTACTGCATTTTGACCTCCCAATAACGCCGCGTGGCTAGGGTTGTGAACGTTCCCTAGTTGTGACATTTCCTGTAACAAAAATAGAATTTTTTTAAAAAAAAAAAAAAAACCGATATTGACAGTCGCGGCTATACCGCAATGCGGGGTCAAAAGCAAAATTATCCTCATGAATGAAATATTTTAATAAAATAGTAGTAAAAAAAAAGAAAGAATCGGAATGGCATATTATAAATTAAAAAGTTATTTAAAATAAGTTAATAATAAATAAGTAATAAAATTTGATCATAAAAGTAGGTAATAATTGAACGAGCTTGTTAGTATTGTTTGAAAGTTCCTTGGCACTGACTTTCAGAAATGAAAAAGAAAAAATAATAATTTCTTTTATTAGCTTACATAGAATTTTTTTTTTATTTTTATTTTCAACTTTTTTTTTTTTTTTTTTTTTCAGAAAAAAAAATACGTTACTATTCTCGAGACTCCGTTACACTTCACCGTCAATAGCATTGATTGATCGATGTCGAAACTTTCGTGGTTAACATGCAAAGGAATAGGAAAAAAAAAAATAATAATAAAAATAAAAAATATAAATCAAGAAGTGATTTTGATCCGCCACTGATATGAGCAAAAACGCCTACGTAAACGCTTCCAGGTAAAAAACGAATTAGACTTTTTAATAGCTGAATATAATAAAAAAACGGTGTAACTAAGGTTGCATTGAGGTAGGACCTACAGGTATAATAAATGCAGACGAACTCGTTACAATCTACCATAGTGACGGGTATTTATTGTAAAAAAAAAAAAAAAAAAAAAAAAAACGACTCCAGACTGCCAAGAAAGTGAACGACCTATTGAAAAAAAACTTAGCCCTTTTTTTTTCCATTGCTTACACGTAGTTTTTTTTTTTTTTTTTTTTTTTCTGCCTGATATTTTAAGTTATGTATATGTATGCATTCTTATGAGGTTTTTTCGTAACTTATGGCAGCATCGGTTACATCATATGTAATTTGCATCCCATAGAATTTATTTTTAGTTCAGGAATATCATTATTTTATATATTTTCGTTGATTTTTTAAAGTAGCGTTCATCTTAAAATTTTAGGCTTTCAAAGGTTAGTTTCTTTATAGACGATAAAGAGAAGGACGGTAAAGGGAGAAGGTCGAAAACGAAGTGAGACGGAAAACCGCAAAGACAAAGGTAGTCAGCAATAAGATGACAGTGACCGATTGAAGGACTGACAGACGGAGCGAATCACAGACAAAGGGAATGACGTTAAGAAAGACTTAAGAATGAGGTGGAGACGGATAAAATCAAAAAAATTAAAAAATAAATAAATAAATAAATAAATCAATAAAATAAAATAAAATAAAATAAAATAGAAAAGGACAGAGGCGTTTGAAATCATAAAGTTATCAAATTTTTGACTACTTAAATTTTTTTTCTGCTCTTTAGAAGCTTACGCAGAATTTGCGACGTGAATTTAAAAAAAAAACCTCAGGGGTAATATTTTACGTAAAAAATAAAAATCGAGCCCCAGATTTTATTTTTTATTTTTTCATGACCATACCATCCACTTATTTTCGCATATTACGTCTTCTGCGAAAACGATTGCTTTTTTAGTTATTTTTATTCAAGGGATTCAAGTCCTCGATTCGACTTCGCTCGATGCAAATTTTTTTCTGAATTCCCTACTTTTGTCCTAACATTTTCGCCGAAATATTTTTATCCTTTTGAACGGTTATTAATTGAATAATATATATTTTTTTTTGTTATCGGTTTGTTAATCCCTTCCATGCGTGCATGTTAAATACTAAAACCAAAATCTAAATGTAAAGAAAAATAACTTACATGTAGTCGAGGCTCAATGCTCGTTAACGGGATTCCCAAAAGTGCTTCCCTTTGTTCCTTGATTAAAAAAAAAGAAAAAAGAAAAAACATGTCATCAATATACAGTACAAGTTCAATCCTTAAAATAATGAATTAAAAAATAAAAAATCAAATCAAATATGAAAAAGATAAGAAAAGAAAGGGAAGCACTTTAAGATTCAATTTTTTTTTTTTTTTGTCTTTAAAAAAATTAAGGGAGAGACGATTAAGAAAGTTTTTTCAAACGTGCTTCGCCATTTCATAAAAAATCCCGTCATTTGATATTTAGCTTTTTTCTATTTTTCTATTTTTTTAAATGTTCTTTTTTTTTTTTTTTTTTTTTTTTGTACTGCTACCGGCATCGATAAAATCATAATTTAAAGAAGTATACAAGAGCAGAAAATGATTTAGACTGAATATTGGAATCAACATATTCATTACGCTTGCTTTAGGCTATCTTCAGCTGTATTATTAATTAGAAAGCTTGATCAATAGATGTGCACGCTGTTCAAACACACATAATGTCAAAGCTTCATTATATTCTAACATGCCTCTATATTGTCCTAACAATTCCTAGAACTCTAATATTTAAAAATTTTTCTTCTTTCAAAAAAAAAAAAAAAAAAAGGGTGGGGTAAGAGAGTTGAAATGCTAACTGCCCTTTTCGCTTCTCCCTTTTCTAGGCCTCTTTAATGGGAAATTAAACGACTGACGAGAAAAAGAAGTGGAAGAAAAAGACAAAAAATTTTTCCAGATTGACTAAAAAATGGAAAAACTGGAGATCTTATTTAAAAAAACAGTTACAAATTAAAAAAACAGATTAGAAGGAAAAGGATCCCTATGAGGAAATGGTATCGTTTACCTTATGGCGAAAGGGGTTCGAGGAGGAGAAAAAGGCGAAAATTGAAGTCGTGAATTTTTAATTTCGACGATAATGGAGTTTTTAATTGATTGTCAGTAGTAGGTGTTAGACCGGGTATTTTTTCTTAGATTTACTTGAATTTTTTTTTCTCGTTTTTCTGAAGGAAAAGTACCTTTTACTGCACTGATTTTTGAGCTAATAAAAAAAAATGCTTCTATATAATTTATATAGGTTAATCATTTTAAAATTGAGTTAAACTCATCATTTTGTTTACAAAGACAATCTTTTTGACATTTTGCATTTTTTATTTAAAAAAAAATAGTATTGCAAAGGAATTCCTCGCTTAGCAGTCTAGAGTTATTATTTTTTTTCCAGTTTTCACACAGAATTTTTGTTCTCTATATTTCTATTTGTGTTACTTTTTTTTTATTTTAAATCTCATTTAAGTTATGAAACGACAAAAAAGTTTTTTTTTTTTTTTTTGCTTAAAAAAAAAAAAAAAAAAGAAAAAGGTAAAAAATTTTTCATCTCGACCAAGAGGAAAGCCTTTTTCGTTTTCCCAAACTCAACCTCTTGTAAAAATTCCTTTTCTGTATTTTTATCATTCCATTTTCTGTCGCGTGACATGTGGAGTTTTTTGTTTTTTAACATTTTGTTTTGTCGGAATTTCCAACCCTTTTTGTCATATCATTTTCATAAAAAGTTGTTCTTCTCCCTTCGATTTCCTTACTGTCACTCCTCGTTCTGCACGTTATGACATTTTTTTTCCTTTTTTTTTTTTTTTTTTTTAATAAAAAAGGAGAAAAAAAACGGCAGGAAACTTTACGAAGAAAGAAAAACGACAGGAAAGAAAAAGGGGATATAACCGGTTACGTTTCGTATCTACGCCGAGATGCATGGAAAAAAAAAATCCACCCCTAAGATTTTTTGTAATTTTTTTATTTGCCGAACGGTGAGGTCGTATGCTGACTTAAACCCCTCCCGTTATGTAGTAAATGAATGTGAAGTATTTCATACAGGAGTTTTTAAAGGGATGATAAAATCCGGACCGTGTTAAGGGTCTAACTCTTGCGAATATTCTTATAATATTTGATAATAAATTATGTGGATGTGATATCGACTGATAACTATTTGACATGTGTAATCTGTCAGATTTAATTTAGGCGGTAGCAGGACTAATCCCTCGGTTTAATTCGATTAAGCAACCTTAAGTTTAGACCGTGCTTTGTCTTATAAGGGCATTGATATGTAAATTTATGTATCAGTCTTGATTCCCCTTAAATTAAATTAATCTCTTTAAGAAATAATGTAGGAGAAATATACAAATAATACGTAGGAAATGACCGAAATGAATTTGACTTCGAATAAGGATACAGTTTTTGAGGCTACACTCTAATTCGATAGGTTTTTTTCATCTCAGTAAGACATCAAATCTTCTCAAACAATTTTTTTTAAAAATACGCCTAACCCTTGTCTCTGTAAAATCAGAACGATTTAAAAAAATTTAGATCTCAAACCACTTCATTTGTTAAAAAACTCGGTTTTTGATTTTCTTGCACACTCAGAAAAGGGAAATGTTTTCAACAACTTTTGTCTTACAGCAAAACCGGAATGTTTCATAGAAAAACATCATCTTCATGACAGCGAACAGGTTGTTTCTTGCAAGAGATTTTTATTGTTTATGATTTTTGTCATAAGAGATTTTTGTTTCCGGATTAGCCATTTTCTTTTCTGAGTGTATACAATTTAGGGCTTATTTTAAAGGTGCGAATTTTATTAAGAAAATAAAATTAATTAAAAGGAAAAAGCCAAATTTCTCAAAAACATCTTGAGTAATTTTGGTATGTTGATCGGTAAAGTCCTACTCTTTTAAGAAATTTAGTCTTTTTTGATGTCAGACAGAACCAGAGAAGTTGTTTTTTTATAAGTCAAGGAAAGAGTAACCAAGATCTTAAAACTAACTGAGGCAGCCCTTTTAAAATCAACTTGCTTGCTGCAACCACTTTGACGGTTACAAATCACAATTTTCTTTGAAAAACAATCAGTAGATTAAAACTTTCAGCTAAACTTTTTTTTTTTAATGCAGACACTTTTTTTTATAAATATATAAATATTTTGTCAAAATGTGTATGTTTACAATGAAAGGACCTACTCTGGATTTTGCCCTTTGGGGAATGTGCAGTAAAAATTCACAACAGAAGTTTATAATTTACAAGCAGAATTTCCCGAACTCCACTTTTAAAGTGGGTGTCTCTCTTGTAGAAATGATCATATTTTTAAATAATATTCTTTGAAATAAACAAGAAATGCTCTTTTCAGCGCAATTTGACGTACCCGAAAGAAGGCCTTACGTTGACCGTGTAGATAAGTAGTAAAAAAAAGCACAAAAAATACTGTATGTAAGGCAAACAAGATTTTGAGTCAACTAGATTGGACGAGTCGTTTAAAAAGTTAAATGAGCGGTCAAATAATCGGTTATTTATGTCATAAGTCTCGATTTACGTAAAGCAGCCAGAATCGATCAATATTTTGAATGTCGCTACCATATTTTGGTAACCAATTTTTTTTTTTTTTGAAATTATGCCCAGTTCAATTTTTTTTTAATTGGTGCTCAATTTTTGCATATATTTAATTTGGTAATCAATTTTAGGTGCTTGCTTTCTACTTACGTACTGTTTATTTATTTTTTGACGTAAGCTCATTTCTTAATATACTCTTACATTTGTATTTGGATGAATTATATTAAGTTTGAAGCACGCTTTTGGTGACCTTTATTAAAATTTGCTAATCAATTAAATGATTTCAAGTAAAATATTTGCCAAATCACTATTAAGTTCTTATGACTTTTACAAGTCTAATAATTATTAGCAAAATTTCAATGGCTAAATAATAGTTTAGCTATGAATCTGAATTTATGTATAAAACCTCAGTTCTGACTCTGGAATCAAGTTGACTCAAACATAAAATTTTCACAGAACCATATGAAAACCAGTCAAGTATCTTAACTAAGAAAATTATCGCTTCGTAAATTTTTCTTGCTTTTTGATTCAGTTTCCAAATATGATTCGAAAGAGTACGATTCTAAATATGATCCTTGTTTGCAAGACAGAAATGATTATTTTTTTTTGTGTGGCATATGTCATAAGCGTCCTAGACGAAAATCTTCTCCATTTCTTTCATACGTGAAAATTGAGATGTTCTTTTAAGTTTCTAGTTGATTTCCGTATCATGCTACGTGATAAGCGTTGAAACTAAATTCTGTTGTCTCGTTTGATTTCTCACAGAAGCGATGTCTTGTCTCGTTTTGATCTTGTTAAAATCACATTAATCCTCAGTTTTTTTTTTTTTTTTCACTGCACAATTAATTTTACACGTTACGAGTTACCAGAATTTTAGACTTTGATTTTAAAAGAAAAAAAAATTAAAAAAACACTTTACCTTCCACAACCTGGGCTTATCAATCAATCAACAGTTTATAGAAAAACTGGAAAAACTTCAGAGTAATTGCAAATGAATAAGTTTTCCTTTCTTCAGCAAGACATTTTTTTTCAATTTTCGAATAGCAACACGTAAATTTACTCAGATTTTTTTTTTACAGCTTTTCTCCCCCATCCGCAAAAATCCCACCCCTTTACATGATTTAACAATTCCAGGTAAATTAACGATACACATATTAAAAAAAAAAAAAAAAAAACGGACGAAATTAACGGAGATAAAAAAAAATTCCATCATTTTTTTCCATCGTGAAAATTACCTGAAGTCATTTTTTTTTGTATTGGAAGCCTGACAATCAGGGTGGAGTTAAAAAAATAAAAATAAAAAAAATCTGCTGCTGGAAAAAAATTAAAGCTTTAGCTTAAAACCTTTTATCTCACTTTTTTTTTATTTCCGTTTCCATTCGTCCCATACAAACATACAGCTCCTTGCTTTAAAAAAAAAAAAACCCTATCATCATTTTTCCTTTTTTTTTATTTTTCGTTTTAATTTTCCGCAGTTGGCAAACCAAAAATGATTCATTAAAATATTTGAATTTGAACGGTCCGTTATTTAATTAAAACGGCCGTTATTATTAATCCAACTTGGTGTAATCTCTCGTACAATTTTTTTCATTAATATTATTATTATTTTCCTCTTAACTAATTCGGCTTTTAAAAAAAATTATGGGCTTTTTTTTTAAAACCCTTTTTACAACGAGACTTAACGGTTTACATAAGGGCAGGAATTTTTTCTCATTTTTCTTTACAATAAATATCGGACTAACAGGATTTAAACCAACGAATTACGGATTTAAAAAAAAAAAGTTTAAAAAGTTATTAAAATCCTATGCTTAACCTGCGAAATTGTGTTCGTTATAAATTAAAAAAAAAAGAAAGGAAAGCTTCATCATTACAACTTTTAACAATTTTTTCTTAATTCCGACCTCAGATTAAAATTACATATATGAAAAAGTTTTTTTTATACCTTTTTTTCCAGTTGTAGTTAACATCCATTAACTCAAAACTTACATGGAGGAAATCCCCTCTTTTTTTTATTTTTTTAATACGAAAATCAATTTTTCGAACATCTCGTGAGGAGTTTTTTTTTCCTCTTTGGACAGTTACATGACAATCAAACCAATTATTTCCCTCTTCAATAACAGATTTTTTTTTTAGAAAAAAAGAAAAAAAAATTATAAAATGGAAAAGTTTTTCTTTTTTTTAATATAAGGTTTTCGTTTTTATTTTATTTTTTTTTTCGAGTTGAGGAAATCCATCCATTCAAACTTGACACATGAAATGTATTTTTATTTTCTGTTTTTTTATTTTTTTTATTTTTTATTTTATTTTACTTTTTTTTTTTAAATCAATGTTAAAAAGGCATAAGCGATCCAATTCCAATTTTTTTTTTCCCAAAACCTTTTTTTCTGTCGATAATTAATTTAAACTGGAGAACAGAAAAAAAAAAAAGTTTTGACCGATAATTGGTTTTAATTCTTTATTATTACGGAAAGGGATATATTTATTCCCATATTGCATGAAGGGTATCGCTTTAAAAAACATGAAAAATAACCCCTTTGAAAAAAAAAAGAAAAAAATGAAAATTTTGAAAAAAAAATTAAAATATGGGAAAAACACTTCACGGCATAAAAATATTCAAAATCACGACAATGTATAATCATTTGAATGGAAAAAGGTGCCCGAGGAATACGGGAAATTCTATACCGAAGAGCCGATATAGCTTTCATCTATCATGAATGTTATTACCGACCCCCTGCATTTTTTAATTCCGCAACCCGCAGGGTGAAAAAATAGATTCGGGGAAAAAAGGTTTATTTTTTTTTTTTTTATTTTAAATAATCAGAAAAAAAATTGAAAAATATTTAAAAATAATATCATTTGGAATGAAAGATTGCTGAATAAACGAGGTTTTCTTAGAGGGAAACGTTCTGTGATAATTTTGAAGAAAAAAAGCTAATGTAGCTCTTTTTACGTACATCTGAATATTTTTTTTCTTTCTCCCGCGGAAACAATACGAATTTATAATAAGGCTTATTTTTTCAAGGAACGAATTGTAAACAACACGATATTACTTATCAACTACTTCCGATTCTTTTCTTTTTAAATTAATTTTTTTTTTCAATAAAAAAAAAAAAAGTTTTGTTGAAAATGAAATATTTAAGAAAGACTTCGTTTTTCAATTTTCAAAAGGGTCTGATAGGATAAAATCTTCAATGTTAACTAAGGCCCTGTAAGAACTCCGATTTACTACTAGGACAGGAAAACAGTTAATAGTGGGGAATTTCCTTTTTATTAATTAAAAATTATTGCGCGGAAACAAAATCGGGCTTTCTCTTACGAGGATTGAACATTGGCGAAAAAATTTTTGTCACCTTCTTCCCCCTTGAAGCGGTTTATTAATGCCCGTCACTGACAGACGGCTGAGTTAGAATAAAAAATTTCGATACTTCCGAGCAGATAGTGGTCATTTTGGGCTTCTGTTTGTATCGTTGTATTAGTTTAATTTTTGTAGTGTTTGTGCTACTGTAAATTGGACATAGGAAATACCAAAGAGATAGGTACAGTCTTTCTCGGAGGAGTCGATTGGTCGAAAACACGGCCGTATAGACAGGTCCGGGAACTTCCCATGCCGTTCGTGTCCTGCTTAACGACGCATATTTTAGTTCTACAACGAGCCATTGATAGCGCTGCGATCGCAACATGTCTAGTCGCTTACGTTCGGACCACGGCCGTATAGTCGTCTATCATGCCGTGAGCCGCCATTGTTGTTTACGAATTTCAACAACCAATCAAAAAGCGTCTCGCATAGCGCTTACAGTAGTAGAAAGAAAGAACTAATTTTCGAGTAGTTAAGCGGGACAAGATCTTACATGTATAATGGATAGGAGTTTCTGGACCTGTCTGTACTGCCGTGGTCGAAAAATATTCCGCAGGAATTAGTTTAAGCTTTAATGAATTTTAAATAAATTTGATCAAAGTGTGAGCCCTTTATGCACTCAGAAAAAGGAAATGTTTTGATCAAGTTTTGTCTTGCAACAAAACCGGAATGTCTCATAGCAAAACAAAATGCTTTATGACAACAAACAGGTTGTTTCTTGACAAAATACTTTTTTTGTTTTCGAATGATTTATTTTGATTATTTTTTACCCCCTTTCTCCTGTCCGTAAGTCTATTAAGTATCACACAGTTGTATCTGCATTGTTCAGCTTGACACTAGTTCTTCATGTTTAACGCACAGGAAACAAGTGTCAACTTGAACAGTGCAGATACAACTGCGTAATACTTCTGCAGCGATTGGCTGCATAAGCTTGCAAGTACCAACAAGTGTCAACAAGTGTCAATTTGAACAGTGCAGATTCAACTGCTGCAGCGATTGAATGCATTAGCTTACGGAAACTTAAAATTGGTGTAAGATTTTCATGGACTACCCTTTTTCCTAAATATGCTTATACTGTAATACGACTTCACTGCATGAAGAGTTTATAAGTTAAACATGCTGGACTGTAAGCTACTGAATGCTTTGCAAAATGAAGTGAATTTTTATATTGCAATTGAAAAACGAAATCTGTACAAGAAACTGTACACTTAAATGAAAGCTTTCCATTAACGAATCGAAGTATCTTAATATAACTTGGGCGGCCATTTGAGTATTACGTATGCATTTTAAGGGGTAAGGGGTCTTCGAAATGATTTTTTTTGTTGAAGAGGAAAGTGAATATAGTTGGCAAATACTTACCTAAGCTCGAAATAATTGATTTTCAGGAGGATTTGAAGCTAAAATTTTACTAAAATTTTACAAAATCAATAAAATTTTACTGATAAAAGGGAATTCCAAAATGTTTCGAGATTCAAATCGCCCCAAATCATGCTTAAGTAATATTTTAATGGCCCCCTTAGCTGCAAAACTATAAGAATTACAAAATTTTAAATCGATTGAAGTAAAATAGCCAACTTGCGTTCTGAATCATTCCATAAATCAGTCAGGTTTTGTGTTTCACGGCCTTGTCATATTCTTACGCAAGGTGCTCTTTTTGGTTTATAAGATATATAATTTTTTAAAAATTTTCTCCAAAATTGTAAATTAAAGACTTTAAAACTTTTACTTATTTTTCGTGCTCATTACTTAATTTTGTAGATTTATTAAAAAGCCTATTTATTTAAATTTAATTTCAGATACAGTTCGCCAAATATACGAGTTCGGTTTCAAAGATCTTTATTTGGTTAGACAACAAAGAGGACATGGACGTTTTCTTCGCCAGGTAAGTTAAAAAAATGAAAAGTTAAGGCAAGCTGTATTTGAACCACCACCATTTCCTCCATATTTACCTTTGAAGTATGAGTCCTGAGACTAGATTCTGTTGCAAAACCTTTCCCACAAATATTACAATGGAACGGTCGATTTTTGGCTCTTTCCACTTGAGCGTCATGATTCCTCAGGTGTTGTTGGAGATTCGATAATTGAATGAAAGCTCTACCGCATTCCGGAAGGTGACACTTATATGGTCTTTCACCTAGAAAATAAGAAAAAAAAAAGTTTATTAAAAAAAAAAAAAAAATAGATTAAAAAAAAAGAATAGGTCATTACATCGCATTTAACCATAAGGAAACTGTTCTCGAATAAAAAGTAACCTCCCCCATTCAAACTCTATTCACGAACTCGATTTTTCATCGTAATTTTCCGAAAGACAAATGACTGCCATTTTCTTAACCATCCCCCTTTGCCATTATTGCCCATCATAAAATACTTTTTCATTCGGAAAAAAAAACCACGGGAAAAAAAAGCCTTGAATATATTTTTATTTTTGGGTTATTTTTTTATGGAGTGAAGAAAGGGTTGCTTCTATCATTTTTTAATATTAATTGAACGTTAAAAATTTTGTTTAGCTTAGCGAAATAGAGATTCTTGTTAAAGGCGCGCTTTTTTTTTTTTTTTAAGAAAAAAAAATGACGTTCGAGGGATGATTTTTATATTTCCTCGCGATGGGGTGGTAGTGGTTTCCAAATAATAAAACACTAATTCTTGAAAATAGCATTTTATTCTTTTCCTGAATTTATAATAAAGGCAAGAAAAAAATAAAATAAAATAAAATAAAAATATGATATTACAAAATTTGAGGTGCGCTCGATGCTTTTGGTTCGTTTTGTTGGAAACTTCATAAGATTAAGCTGATGCCACAAAACAATAACCTGCGGACACGAATTTGACGCTTTTAACGTTTTATTTACTCTGTGGAGCATGTCATGGTTGTGTTAGTTGATTCGCGTATTATATGGTATGCTACAAGCCTGAGGACTTCTCGTTAGGGAGAGAGGGAGGTATTAAAGGGGGTTAAGTTTTGTATCCCAAAAAATTTTCTCTTTAATTTTTTCGAAGAGGAACTTAAATGGTGTAAGATGCTGAGTGTTGATAAAGTGAGTGATATGCATCTATAGGGATCGTGGGATACTATCTAGGATAGGATGTCGATCCAGGTGTGCCCAGGAGGTTTTCGAATTCGAGACGGCTCTTTCTTTGTAAAAACGAGGTTTTGCTTGTTAATTTCTATTAAGAAAAGGCTGCACGGATGCCGGAAGAGATGACTGTTTTCTCTAATACTCGATTTACGATGAAAAAATCGAAATCTTAGGTATCTAACGAACTCCTATAATATGTCCTGGAATTTTTAGTGCAAGTTTCAACTTGCCTGACATGTATGGGCGGCGGGAAAATAGTTTTGAAAAAAATTACGGTCGAAAAACTTTGATTTTGTTTTCCTGGTTTTTGCTTGCTTGGAACACGTTGAAACTTGTACCAAAAACACAATAAAATGTCAAAGGAGTTCGTTAGATAGCTAAAATTGGATTTTTTTCTTTGTAAATCGAGTGTTGGACAAAACTGCAATTCCTTCCGGTATTCCGTGAAGCCTCCTCTAAATGCGTGAGTTTTAGGGCCCGTGGTTCGAAAATCAACTTTTTTGGAATTTCAAAACTCCTATATCAGCAAAAGTTTCTTTATAGGTAGAGTATCAATCCTGAATTTTTTCGGATTTTTTGAACAATATCTTGAGGTGTCGCATTGGCCTTGAATTTTCCAAAAAGCCCGTATAAGGGCCAAAAATAAAAAAAAATTTTGGCATAAAAGACCATCAATTCCTATTGGAAATTTTGCGTAGATTACGGATTTTTAGTCCAAAATTAGTTTTGGTGCACGGTTTTTGACCCAAGGCGGAAAGCCGAAATAGTATTTTTTACACCAAGGACAGCAAGTGGCACTTTACTGAACTGGAAGCAGCGGGGTTGCCAAGCCGAGCCGAAGGCTAGGTTTGGCAACGCTGTCTCAAATTCAGATAGGGACCACTTGTTGTCCTTGGTATAAAACATATTTTTTATTACGAATGAAAATAGGAAAATAATAACATAGAGTAAACAATTTTTTTTTTTTGGTTTTCTTATTCTTTTTTCCGTGGAAAAAAAGTAATGTCACTTTCGTTATTTCAAAAAGCTGTGCTTTTTGCTCCTCCGAACAGCTCCTAAAAGGGGATTTTCTTGTGTATAAGTAATGAAAAAAGGTTTTCAAAGTTTTTAAATTCGGCCTGTGGTTTAAAAGTATTGCACTAAAAACTAATTTTCGGCTTCAAATTCGTAATCTACGCAAAATTCCGTGGGGAATAATCAGTTAGGAAAAGAATTATTTAACGCGCATTAATTACGGTTTTTTTTTTCATAAAATGGATTGCATTTGAAATTTTGCTTAAATCGTAAAAAGTATCCATTTTTTAATCTAATCCGGTGCCGAACTAATTAATTTTGAAAAAAATAGAAAAAAAAAGTTAGTTGTATTTTTTTGCTCACGAAAATTTTGTTATGGGGAAAGCTTCTGTAAGGTTCGATTTTCATCATATTGAGCCAACATGATTTTCTCGTACCAATTAATTTAATTATTCGCTTTACGACAAATCTTTCGTCCCAAAGCATTAAAGCGCATTTTATTCAAAACGCGCCCAAATAAATCGACAAGTTGACTCAACAAACATGTCAAACGGTTAACAACGCATGTCCAATTTGATTAACTTTATGGTTTAATGAAAACCATACGAGTGAAACTGAAATCCTTAATTCACCGCCCCTTTTCCCCCCTTAGAGATCCTCCGTAAAAGAAAAAATTAATTTTTCGAAATATTCCACATATAACAAATTGATTCGAGTTTATTCTTCCGGACCAATGACCGCGCCTTAGAAAAACGCTTAAAAAAAGGAAAAAAAAAAAAAAAAAAAGGTAAGTCTTGAAACTACATACATTTCGTATCCCTTTGTTAACGTTTTCCTTTACAGTACAATTCTCTATTGTTTTTTTGAAATGTAAAAAATTTATTCATATTTATTTTTTGTTTTAAGCAGATCTCAATGTTGACATTTTGTCAGCATTTTTATAACGTAAAAACGGACTAACTACATAAAAAAAATCGTGAAAAAGAACAGTAAAAAAAAATAAAAAATTTTGCGATATTATGTTAAAAATATTTCTTTTCTCTTTTAATTTTATTTTCATTGGGTGGTATGGGGGATGTCTTCTCTTGTTTTCAAAAAAGAAAAAAAAAGATTTGGAGATATACCCTCCTTATCCTAACTGCAATATATATTATAAAACAATTTCAAAAGAATCGTTTTTTTAATCTCTCGGACACTCTTCCCCCTGGTGCCCTACCTTGCTTCCCCCCTCCCCCCTACCGTTATCGCCCCTTTTACACTTTAACCCTTGCTTTTACTATTGTTTCTGAAATAAGGATCATTTTTTTTTCTCATTTTTTTTCCTAAGGTTGTATTTCTGTTTAAACAATGACCCTTATAATTATAGCATTCGTAATTTTTATTCATTTTTCACGGGAATTTTATCCCCCTCCCCCCTCTCCTAAGCAAGGAAAAAAAAGAGGAAATGCTGACCTCGCAGGGATACTTTTTTTTTTTTTTTTTTTTTTCACTTAAAGAAAATGATGAATCGGACCGGATCTCCCTTGACAAGATCGTGATCGGAAGTTAAAAAAACCACGCTTGAGGTCAAACACTACTGACCTTAAATTAAAAAAATAAAAAATAAGGTTCATTTCCGGTCAGTGTGGGTGATGGCAGACCTGTACCAATTACCCTTGACTTTATATTAAACATATGTTTCGATTAATTTTTTTTTTTTTTTTTTATTAAATGAATTAACAAACACGTGTGTTGTCTTAGGCGAAGAAAAAAAAACGTTGGTCAATTCTTGGTAGCCAACCTATTGGTGCTTAGCCAGCTCAGCCCAGCTTAGCCTAGGAGTGCTCTTTCATGTTCTGTTTGTTTTTGAACTGTACTTGAAAGGTATTTACAGTCGTTCCCGACCATTTTTCCTAATCCGTTTTTCCTAACACAAATAAATTCCTAATCCATTTTTCCTAAAAATTTGGGTTCCTAAAATTTTTTCCTCATTTTCAGTTTCCTTAAAACTTTTTGATTCCTAAAATATGATTTCCTAATATGAATATTTTTCCTAATTTTTTAAATTTTTAAGGGATTTTAAGAAATTTTATTTTCGGAATCAAAAATTAAAATTAGTAAAAATAATATTAAGAGAAAATGGATCATGAATTTACCTTTTTTTTTTTTAAGAAAAATGAATTAGGAATTAATTTTTTTTAGAAAAAATGGATTAGGAATTAATTTTTTTTAAGGAAAAATGGATTAGAAATTAATTTTTTTAAGGAAAAATCAATTAGGAATTAATTTATTCTAGGAAAAATCAATTGGGAATTAATTTATTTTAGGAAAAATGGATTAGGAATTAATTTTTTTTCTTTTTTTAGGAAAAATGGATTAGAAATTAATTTTTTTTTTTAGGAAAAACGGATTAGGATTTTTTTTTTACGGAAAAATGAATTAGGGAATTTGGTTAGGAATCAATTACAGTACTTCATGTTATACTTTTCCAAGGGAAATCTTTTTCCCATGGCTTCTGTGGGTTTGGGCTGGATCGCGTGAAATTGCCGTGTGCTCGAGGCTTTTCAGCTAAGATCCACTTGTTTGTAAAATTTGAGTTAAAGAAAGTTATGCCGAAAAAGCGTTGTGCTTTTTCCAGTTTTGGCAAAATAAAGATAAAAGGGGTAGATTGCCCCTTGCTCATTCCCTCTTCCCTCTTTTGAAGCGACATTGAATCTGCATAAAATGTATGTATGATTTATTGTTTTTAATACTGAGGATTAGTTTGAAAAATTAAAATGATCATTTTTTTCTAGACCTGTATTTCGACTTCCTTGCCTTAAGAACAGTAAGTTTTTAAAAACACATGCCCATGCCAAATATTTATTGCAGGTTTTCCTTAATTCTTTTCATTTTTAGTAACTTTCCCAAAAGAAACGTTCAAGCCAAATTTTAAGTTCATTTTTTAAAAAAAATCTTAATTTTTAAACTAAAATACGGAGAAAATGGGGTTATAAAATTTTAAAGGGGTTACCATGTCCGTGATACAGATCGGTCCATTTATTATTTTTTTTAACTTAAAAAAAAAGGATTACTTTTTTTTTTTTTTCAAAGATTTAAAATAAATAGGTTGATCTATATCCAGTGACCATCTGCTGGACATCAGGCTAGAAATCTCTATGTAGGGTTCTAAAAGGCCGGAAATTTTTTTTTCAATTTTCTCTGGCAAGCGTTAACAAGAAACATATCAAAGCGTAATTTATTTAATTTTATTATCTCTTTAGTGGTTTTTTTTTGTTTTTAGTTTTTCTCCGATATCAATTTATTTTTACCGTCCAGGACAATAATAATTATGAATATATTGATTCGTTGGAAAAATGCATTTACAAGTGCGGAGGTCCCTAGTGTGCAAGTTGTTTAAAATGCATTTGGTGAGATGGGGTTGAATCGAGGGTGGCGGCGGTGTTTGGTGGCCGAAGGGGGAGGGGGTAGAGAAACGGGGGACAAGGGGGGGGGATCCGGGGGGTTTCATGTAGGGGTGGTAGATCTCACATGTCAAATGCAATCGGCCTGTTGTTTATGGCTTGGACACGACTGTACTATTCGTGTCAATTGGTTGCATTTTCTATACACATTCCTGTACGTCCATTGCACTCTGTTGCACCTCCCGTTCGCGGGGGGTGAGTAATTTTTTTCTTTTTTAATTTGTCATCAAAAAAAAAAAAAAAAAAAAAAAAAAAAAAACTATTTTCTTTTTTTTAGCAATCTTTTTTTTTTTTTTTTTAAACTGGGATTAAAAATTTTTCATTTCGAAATGTTTTTTCCTTCATCTCCATAATCTAGGGTATACGTTTTTCCTAAATCCAGCGTTAAAAGAAGTCACGTTTGTTGCTGGGTCGGAAGTTAAAAAAAAAAAAAAAACTATTTTCTTTTTTTTAGCAATCTTTTTTTTTTTTTTTTTAAACTGGGATTAAAAATTTTTCATTTCGAAATGTTTTTTCCTTCATCTCCATAATCTAGGGTATACGTTTTTCCTAAATCCAGCGTTAAAAGAAGTCACGTTTGTTGCTGGGTCGGAAGTTAAAAAAAAAAAAAAAAAGTTATGAACAGTGGCGGCTCGTTTGATATTTCCGTCGTGGCTGTCACCCCCCTTTATTCATTTTTATTTTTATTTTTTTATTTTTTATTTTCTTCGGCAATTTTTTTAATATTTTTTTTTATTTTTTTTTTAACCACAAAAACACTTGGGAACGCACCAGGGAGTAGTGGCGAACAGTCTGAAGCTTAAAAGAGAAAGGGGGGATGAGGTAGATGATACACAACTATTGAAAGCAAACTGAGGAGGGGGTAGCGGGCGGGGTGGTCGGGGGGGAGGGTATTTTAGGTTAATCAATAGCGTTGTTTGCCTTATGCTTACCTTAGCACCGTTCGAATCTATAAAACTAACTCAAACTATTCAGATAATCAGTAATGGGCGTGGTGTAATGCTAATTTTATGCACTACATTGATATCCTATTAAATTTGTTAATTTTGAAAACGCAGTTCTGTCCGCTTGGCTTGTTCTGTTTGTTTAATGAAGTTGTTACATACTGCAGTGACAGATTTTCAATTCGACTTTTCCAACCATATTTTTGAGTGGAAAATTCAATGTTCGTCCCTCCCATACTAAATTACCCCCCCCCCCCCTTCACCTTCTATTCCCTCCCCCCTCCCCAGAAAACTGCCGAAAATTCTGTCATGCTTCGTTAGAAATATTCCCCCTTAAAAATAAAAATAAAAAATAAAAAAATCTGAGTGATTACGGTTAATTTTCCTTAAGCGGCAGCAATTTTTCTCTAATTTTTTTTTTCTTTTTTCATGGGAAAAAAAAGTTTCTTCTTTTTTTTTCACTCGATGATAAGAGAAAAAAATAACAACAATACTAACAATTAACCATTCGTAAACTTCTTAAAAACCACTTGAGTTCAACTTTTACATTTAAAAATAAGCAACTTTTTAAAAAGGAATAATATTCAAAGTCTTTTTTTTTATCGGGATTTCTTTTGAAAGTTCCCTTTTTTTTATATCGCTTTCTCATTCTCTCTCTCTCTTTTTTTTTTTTTTTTTCATTCCTGTCTTTTTTTTTCTTCCGGATTTTTTATTTTATTTCCGAAGAAAGTCAATTAAGAAAAAATCTGTATCGTAAAAAAAAAAAAAAAAAAAAAAAAAATCTATGGGCTTAATTTAAAATTTTGAAACAACATTGTAAGAAGTGCTTGTTTTTTAAAAAAATATGTTCAGCATATGTGCTGCAGCATTTTAGGTTCCCTAAGTGTAAACAGAAAAAATAGTATGTATATAAGTAGATATTTTTAAGTCAAATACTGTCGTTGGGTCTTGAAAAGGGGTCATTTTTAAAAGTCATTGTTATGTTTACCTTTTGAAGGAACATTTTTCGAACTGCTCCTTTTCAAGGCACAACGAGGATTAAGGTATGTGTACCGAAAGCTGACCATGTACCTATTCCTGACCATTAGGGTGGGTCGAAAATCAAAAATCTTTGAATTTCAAAATGCCTGATAGCGCAATCGCTGTGGCTTAAAAAACTAATACGTATCTTTTTTTCAGGAGGACAAAAATGAGAAAGAAGACAGTATGGGCACTCAAGCTGCAAACTGTGCCGGAGGAGGAGGAGCAGGCGCAGTTGCAGGTAATCCACTTCCGGAGAGCAGTGGAGGGATATCGAGTTCCCCAAATTCGGATCGCCCATACAATGACGCTTCAACTTCACCGGATATTATAGCCCCAGCGGCTCGTTGTCAACTGATAAAATTTCGCTTGCTTAAGCACGTGCTTATGTGAAACTACCGTTATACCCGCATCGAAATTTACCCAGCGCCTGCATGCGAGTATACTAGTAAGTTCCAACTTACTCCGCTAGATAGAGCGAGGTTTCGATGGCCACACCAATCCGTGTTTTGCGCCGCGAACTCAGAAGCTTAACTTCGTTGTTCGCCACACGTTACGAGACCAGTCATGCCAAGTCGACCTTGCTCATCATTTTTAAAAATTTTTCTTCTTAAAAATTTTTTTTAAACGGCGTCTTGGTTTGGCGAAAGACGGTCAAAGTTTTGGAAAATACCATAAGGGATGAAAATTCGACTTTTCGATTTTTGTGAAAAAATTACCCTTTCCTATCAGATTTTCAACGTAGATTTCGAAAATGAAATCTGTTTGCGTCTAGCTTTTTCTGTTCTTGAGATGCAGGCCAATAAAGGCCATAAAAATGTCAAAACTCTAAAATTTCAATATTTTTATCATATTTTTTACAATAACTCAGGAACAGAAATAGCTGGAAGCAGGTCGACTTAATTTTCGAAATGTACATTAAAAATCCGATAGGAAACGGTACTTTTTTCACAAGAATATAAGTCGAATTTTCATCCATTATGAAGTTTTTCGAAACTTTAACCCTCAAGACGCCGTTTAAAAAAAAATTCGAAAAGGAAAATTTTTTTTGAAGTTGATAAACCACAGCGATTTCGCTATCAGGCATTTTGAAAATCCAAAATTTTTGCTTTTCTACCCACCCTACTGACCATCCCATTGCATGGTCAGGTTTCGGTTCACTTTCGTTACTGTATAACAACTAATTTTATCTCCTTAATTTCAGAAAAAAAAAAAAAAAATTGCTGGTTGCTGTCGCTTTAGATAACTGAAATAGAAAAGGCTTCACATTTAAAACTATAAAGACATTAACAGCTAGTTAAGAATTCATCCCTTTTCCTGGGGGGAAATTTTTTTCATTAAAAAAAAAAAAAAAAAGGTGAAAGTCTTTCCGAAATGTGTGACGCGTACAAAGTTTCCGCCACTTCGTCAGGTATTTTTCTTTCCTTACACATCCTCGGTGGGTTTATTTCACGCAGTTTTCCCTCCCCCATCGATTTTCCAATTTTGAAAAAAAAAAAAAAAAAATTATGAGCAAAAAAATGAAGGAAGCCACATTAAAAATGATAGTACGTGGTTTGAATATTTTGAGACGTTGACAACCCTTCACGGTGCTATATAGACTCCGGTCTGCCGCTGCTTTTTTTTTCAACCCCCCCCCCCAACCTTACCCTTACTCCTACCGTTGAAAATAATTTATTTTCGCTTTTTTTATATTGAAGAAAACAAATGGCGGTGTTGGCATCAGATCATGGCAAATAGACGCAACTCTTAAATCATCATTTTCTTTTTTTTCCCCCTTTCTCTGATTCTCTTTCTCCACCCCCCCCCCTCCCCCTGTCCTCCCCGATGGAAAAAAAAAGAAAAGAAAACGAAAATAAAATCAATTATGATAATTTTTAAATTTGATAACTGGTCTAAGGTTGAGTCTAGTGGAACGATTAAAAGAAACGTTCAAGTCGGTACGATTGAGTGCACCCATTATTTCCTCAGATTGAAAGGTGATGAGGTGGCTGTTGGGGAGGTTCCAGGGTTGGAGGGGTCGTTGTTTCGAGAATCTTCACTTAAGAATTTTTCACGGGGAAAAAAATTCTTTTTTTTTTTTTTTTTTTTTTTTCTTCGAGAAAAAGAAAAAAAGTAACTTTTTATCTTAAATTGTGATTTTTTTTTTCTTTCCTTTTTTTTATTCCTCTCTTGATGTCACTAAGTTTTTGAATCGGCTTTTAACAATATAGAAAGCAGATTTTTCTGGGAGAGAAAAATAAAAATATTAAATGAATTGATCGAGAGAAAAAAAAAATATTAAATGAATTGATCGAGAGAAAAAGAAAAAAAAAAAAAAACGAAAATTCCTCAACGAGCTTTTTAAGTAAATTAATGCAACCTCTTACATAGGTACGTATAATAAAAACACGTGAGAGTAATTTTTTACGACCTTGATTATGTGCTTTTTTCCCCGTTTTGTTTTATTTTTTTCGAATGTTTTGGAAGCTTTTTTCAGTAATTATTGACTCGGCAAATTATGCTATCTTATCAAGGATTTCAAAATTATGTTTGTTCTTTGACTGACTGCAGCGTTTTTTGTTTTTTAATAAATACCTGTGTGTAGCCTCGTATGCTGCTGAACATGGGAAAGTTGCTTAAATCTTCGATCACAGTAGCTGCACTTGTAGGGTTTCTCCCCCGTGTGGACTCGTATGTGCTGAACAAGCTGATGGTTGGATGAAAACGATTTGAGACATTGCTGACATTGATGCGGTTTGATCTCGGAGCGATGCAGGTCTCTCGCATGCATTTGCATCGCTGATTTGTGCATAAATATCTGTGGGAACCAACAACAACAAAAAATATATTAGACTTTTGAAAAAAATTGACGAAAGAAAAAAAAAATTTCTTTTTTTTTTTTCTTTCAAGGTAAATGCGCGGGGTGTTGTTAATTCAATTCTTATATCCGTTCCGATGTCACCCCGTTCGTCAAGGTTTTTTTTTTTTTTTCATTTTCCTCTCAATCCCTTTTCCTCGGTTAAAAAAAAATCACACCTTTTTTTTATTCGTTTTATCCTGGAAGGGGAAGAAAAATAATCCGAGATTTTATAATTAAATTTTTTTTCAATAATTTTAAAAGAAGAATCTTTTTTTTTTTTTTCGTTTGTTTTAAATGCAAACAGATTAATTAATCGATAAGTTTTTTTAAATCGGTCCATTCGTTATTTTTTATTTAATGAACTTTACGAATGAACTAATCCCGATTAATTGCAATTTTCGAAAAAAGAATAAAAAGGATTTATTATTGCGGAATTTTTCGTTTTTTTTTAATCTGTCAATTTTTTTTGAGAGGGGGGGGGGGGGGGGTGAGATTCGTTTAATTAAAAAAAGCCACCTATTTTTAAATAAATAAAAGTTTTTATGGCAGCTTTATTTTTCTTCAAACATATGCCCAAGGAAGTTTACTCGTTCTGTACGACTATTTGTTTCTTTTTTTCAATTGTTTGATTTTTTTTTTTTTTTTTTTTTTTTTTTTACTGCTCTTACTGCTGAAGAAGCCCTAGAAGCTATGAAAAATCGGGGCCGGTTTTTCAACAATTGAATTTAGGCTACTGAATTTTATTGGAGAAAGTGGAAGCGGGTGTAGTAGTATTTCAACAGTAGGCGAGGAATTCGAAAAATGGTGTTAAAAAATTATGGATTTTCAATCCCGCAAATGTAGGTATTTTTAGGGGCTTTTTTTAGTCCAAAAATTTTACAAGATTTACAAGAAAATTGTAAGGAAAAACAATTTTGATGCCTATTTTTTGGGGCAACACCAAAAAATAATAAAAATATTGGTGTCAGTTAAATTTAGTCAAATTCAGTCAATTTAGTCAATTCTTGTGTATGCTTCGTAAAGTCACGTTTGAAATAAGAAGTTGCAATCCTTGAATGGACTTGGTCTAGTTCTGCACTGAGGTACAGAATTTAAATATTTTATTTCATTTACTTTATTTTAGCCTCGTCTGCTATCTTAGACGATGCCTTATTATGCATATGTGTCATTTTATTCGTTTGATACGAAAAATAATTACTTATTTCCAAATGTTAAGCTTAATTAAGCTATTTTTAAGTTACCTTGCAATTTCGGATGACCTCTAAAATGAATCAAATCCACGAGACCATATTTTTAAAACGAGACCTGAGACCTGAGACTCACTAAATCGTCACGTTTTGTTTCGTTTAAGCATTTTTATTTCCTTTTTTCACTGCTACTATGGTTTTTAATTTTTTTTTTTTTTCGTCTGGTAATATCTTATTACTAATAACATAAGAGTATGCTGCGGCTGAATAGTAAATCCTGTCCATTCATACCATTTCTTTCCTTGTACTGGTCAGGTATTAAATGCATCGTCAGCTATCATCCTGTTTATTTTTCAAAAGTATGTCTTTTTTTTTCACGGGGATTCCCATGGATTTACATTTTCGTTTTAAAGAACCTAGAGGATAGTTTGAACGTATTTAAAGCGACAGTAAGCATTTACATGACCTTAAAAAAATTTTCCGATTTCCAACGAAATTTTTGCTTAATTAATTTTTTTTTTCCTTTTCGGTTTTAAAACAAAGAATTTTACCTACGCTGACTCATATATCTTTTCGTTCCGCCTTTCAAGAAAAAATATTCCGCTGTAATAATTTAATAACGAAATTTCCATTCATTAAAAATAATTCCAGAGCGTTTAAACGCTGACCCATTAAAGAAAAAAAAAATCTTATTTATCTCCTTTCCATTCCATTCTTTTAAGCTTCATCCCTTAATCTTGAAAGGGTTGAAAATCGATTTAGGAAAAAAAAACCATCTGATGCATCTTAAGGAGGATAGAAACGGGTTAAAATTGTGGTTAATTATGAGTTCACAAGGTGCTTAGCTTATGATCGTGAGAAACAAAACCTCTTTTTTCATTTTAATTATTTATTAATTCTGTATTTTTTTTTAGCGCCACATCCGGCTTCCGGGTAAGACGATTTGAAAAAAAAAAAAACGACAGATTTAATATAACTCACGAAATTAAGAGTAATCATAACGGAAAATGTTAGTATTTTTTTTTTTTTTTGTTTTTAGGCTGAAAGCGAATTATTTCGACTTTTTACACATGGGAAGCTCCTTTTTTTTCTCACTATTTCGTAATTTTTTTTTTTATCTCAACCATACTTACTTTCAGGAAGTATTAGCATAAAAATATTGCCGTAATTTTCCGTTTCTAAGGCTTCGTTACGGATGTACGTGTCATTCTTCCCTATTTTTATTTCTTTCTGTCTTCCTCTTTTTTTTCCAACCCTTTTTTCCCGAAAAAAAAAGCATTTCATACGTTTTAATTCGTAAGAGAGAGATTTATATCTTAAAGGGGAAATTTTCATGACGTAATTATTAAAAATGTAAAAAAAAAAAAAAAAAAATATGAAAATTGCTTAAAAAAAAAAATTTTGAAGATTGTTACACTTCACGATTTTTCGAAGTAATCTCAAATGTAAATGAAGTACCGTCGCTGAATCTTTTTCTTCTCGGCTCGGCCCACCATCCCGATCCCCTTGCCCACTTCACTCTTCATCAATATAAAAATCTTTCTCTGAAAAATCGCGGGAAAATGGAAAACAAATTTCATTTTTTTTTCTCCCTCTCCTCTTATCTTCTCACCTTTTAATGTAAATAAAAATTATAAGGACTTTGAAAGAATCGAAATAAGAAAAAGAAAATCTTTTTTTTCCGTGACCCCCTCCCTCCTCCTCCCGCCCATTCTTTTTATCCCTCGACTTTTTTTCCTCCTCATCTCGGATTCGCTCACACCCAACCTTTTTTTTTTATTCTTTATTAAAAATGTTCAAATGCCAATTTTAACTGAGATTTTTTTAAATTTTTTCCATTTCGGTTTAATATTTTATTTTATTTATTTTTTTAAAGTTCGAATTTTCATCTGTATTAAAAAACGCCATTTTTATAATTTTTTTTTTTTTTCTTTTTTTTTACCTGATGCGTGACGGGGGTGGTTCCGGTCACGGTCTGCTGACACCTTATTACCTCGCGATGTTGTGTGACGTGCCACCTATCCGTAGCAATCCCATCTAATTTCGGATGAATCAACATTTTTCAACCATGATGTATAACCCCCGCCTGATTTTTTTTTGTTTCCCGAAAAAAAAAAAATCAGCAGAAAAAATATAAGTCAAAAGGTTATGTTGTGTATGTTTATGAAAGCAATAAAGCCGGCTAATATTATTTTTTTTAAAAAAATCAGAAATTACTCGACCGCGATAAAAACAAATATGACATAATCGGACACCTACTTTTATAAAAAAAATGGAGAAATTTAAAAAAAAAATTGCTTGTTTAGCACACGATGTAAATTGATTTGATATGGAAATTTTTTTTTTCCGTCTCTAAAAAAGAGGATTTGCGATAGCTGACGTAATAGGTCAGAAAAAATCCATTTTTTTGTAAGATTAGAAGGATATAACTGAATTGATTTTTTATTTTTGAATGAAAAAAAATGGCCGTAATTTTTATAAATCATCAGTGAATTTAAAAAAATTATTTATTTTTAATTTCGCTGAAATTTAAATTTTTATCGTTTTGCTATTTTTAAATTAAAATGAAAATATAGAGATATAGGCCTAAATGTTCTTGTTTTTTAAATAAATGGGGGGAAAATAATAAATTGAAAAATAAAATAGGATTAAATGTAGAAAAGCTGCATGAAGAAGAACTACAAAAGCTCAGAGATGAAAAAGAATAAAAGAAAACAAACATGTAAAGAAAATGCATTAAAAAAATTGAATGTAAACAAAAAAAAAAAAAAGATAAAATAGCGAAATACAAAATTAGAGGGGAGAACTCATTCCCTGCTTAAGTTGTAGGAAAGGGGGGTCACAAATCACCAAAATTTTCGTTTTTCGTTCTTTCTTTCGTTTTTTAAACATGCCTTCAACTCATCCAGTGCGGAAATTATATTACTCGCGTAGTGCAGCCAGCTTCTGGAACTTTTCTTTACGTTATAGACTTTGTAAGGTCGGGTTTAGGAAGATTCGTCATAAATTACTGGTCACGGTTTGTACTGGTCACACATGATTCGTCACAAGTAAAATTTGTCATAGCATATTTTTGTCATTAATTACGATTGGTCACATTTGTTAATTTGTCAGAAATGTTTTGGACACATTAAATATTAGTCATTATTGTTTATGGTCAAAGAATTATTTTCGTCAATAATTCCACATTGCCAGTGAGGAATTATCACGCAGGGACGAAATTCAAATTTCACAAGGGAAAATACAAAATTTAACAAGGAACAAGTTTTAATAAGGTTAAATTTGAATAGTTAAGGTATAAGATAAGCTTACTACAGGCAAGGGGAGGGGGGGGGGAGTTTGAAAGGCTGAAATAATGCTTACGAAATATTGTATGGTGGTGGCCCGTAGCCTAGTTCATAGCGCGCTCGACTTTTAATCATGAGATACGATGCGTCGTGCTTCTATCCTAGTTCACAGCTAGGATTTTTTCTCAGGTGCTAACTAGTGCGCTAGTCGGAAAATCAACGGTCACCACCCCTCGAAGAATATTTGTAGGATCCCTAACGGGGTGTAGCGTGGAAGATGCGAGTTCAACGACGGTGGAGGGGGAGTTAAAATGTGAAATCTTTGTTAATGACAAATTGTAATTGTGACTAAAAATAATGTGACATAATGTATAGTGACAAATAAATTTAATACCAGTATAGTTTATGACGTATAACTCTATGACAAGAACGTTGTATGACGAATCATTTTTTAAGACTAATGTGTTTGTGACAAATTGTAATTTGTGACCAATTTACTTTGTGACGAGCAATCTGTGACGAATCTTCCGGAACCGGTAAGGTCTACCAGGAGGCAGAAGGTTAAGGATTGATTTTATCTTTTTCAATGTTGAAAAAGCTGTTCAGCTTAAAAAATAATTTTAAAAAAAGTAGGACTACGTCTAGAATTTTTGATTCCTGCAAGCCCTGATATTAGTTCACATGGCCCCCTTTTTCAATAAAATTTTATCAAAAATCATTCAAATCTAAAAAAATTTCTAAAAATTTTCCCTTTTTTCTTAAAATTAGTTAAACAATTTAGAATATTTTGTAAAAATTTTATTATAAATTTTATTGAAAATTTTTTAAAATTTTAAGGATCATCAAGCATTTTTGATAAAATTTGTTAAAAAAATTTATCTAAAATTTTTAAAATACTCGTTGTTTTGGTTTATGTTCGGTGTCCAAAACACCAAGACAACCGGACACGACAAAACCATCACGTTGAGCCCTAAGACGTAGTCCCAAGTCAAAAATCAGACCTGTTAAGTTTTTTTAGTATAAAATTAAGTGAATAAAAATGAAATAAAATAAATTATAGGCCGATCGGGGTATCGTATATGAAGCAGGGTTAGAGCGATACTGTTTTACTCAAAATTTGTACCAGGGGGTACGGTTCAATTTTATATTTTTCTAAGAATTTTTATTTGTGCTTACAAAGTGGGGCAGGAAAATTTCAAATGACCTAATGCATGATTTTGAAGCGGGTAATGGCAAAGGACGTTTTGCAAAATCTTGGGCCAGATGTAAAAGTTCCATGAAATATGTTCCCCCTTAACTTATGCGAGGTGTAAAACAATCGTACGGACCTTCACTTGTATTACACTATGAAAACTTTCAGTTTATCAAGATTTTTTTTCGGTGCCCAAATTTTGTTTTGCGCTATTTTAATCTAATTGGGTAGTTCTTAAAAAAAACGTACATTTTATTTTCGAAGACTCACAGAAAAAAAATTTTTTTTACAGGCGATTTGCTTTTTAAAAGTTAAAAAAAAAAAATGATATTTCTTTTTGAAAGAAAGTAAAAATTATTGTCAAACCATTTTAATTAGCTAAAGAGTGCATTATTTGTCCTCCCGTCACGTTTTCTTTTGTTAGCAGCTTCTGCAGTAGAAACAGCAGAAACTTTTTTTTTTTTTTTTTTTTTTTTTTTTTGTAGTGAATTCGAGTTTTGGAAGGTAAAAAACGATATTCCTTTTTTTTAAAAGGAAAAGTAATTACTTTTTTACCTTTTTTATTACCCGAAAGTGCAATATTTGTCCTCTCCCGTCACGGTACGTTTTTTCAAGAATTACCCAATTCGTTGAAAATTTTTCAGAAGAAATAGGCCTAAGTAAGTTTTAGTATTAATTTAATTGAAAAATAAAAAAAGACGAGGGCCTGTAATACTGAAAAATTCGAACAAAAGAGAAAATAAAACGCATGCGTGAGAGCCCTTCATCGTTTTTTAAAGAGGAAAAAGAAGAGAGAAAAGGTTGCTTGTTCCCTTATTTATTATAATTTTTGGCACGCTTTCATTTACGACCCTTGTACATTTTGTATCGAATGGCGCCTTTGCATTGAACTGCAAATTCCGCCCACTAACGTGAACCTTCTCAACAAAAAAAAAAAAAAAAAAAAAAAAAGTGCGTAGACCAATTCAGACCCTTATTGTAAATTGATCTTCTTTGCACACGCCTAACCGCATTTATAATTTATTGTATTAACGCACCATGTCAAAATTGAAATTCGTACATTTAAAATGGCGAATTTCAAATGTTTGCATTTTAAAAGGGGATCTTTTTTTTTTTTTGTTCATCCAAAAATGTTTGTCCTTGGGATTGATTCAATGACGATCGCATCAATTCATACGCCATTTTTTTTTCATCTTCTCCGCGAATCCGATAACATTTTGAAAATATCTTAAAGCTAAACAGGATTAACTACATGTTTTCTACTTTTCATCCTTTTGCCTTTTTTTTTTCTATTTTTTTGCTGCAAGTTTCGATTTTGTGCGACAAGAAGATATTGATCTCGTTCAAGGTGTACCATGGAATAAGGTCAGAGCATGCAAATAAGAATAAGATTTTGCCCTTAATAGTATGAAAATAAAACTAAATGCAGCCAAGGTCATGTGGTAAGAGGTTCAGTTGCATAAATACTGCAATAATAACAAAATGCTTTCACATGTGTAAGACTCTATACATAGAAGAATGCAAAATGCTAATTCGCAATATCGCCGACATTTTTTTTACCCTAATGCATCAATTGGCATTTAAAAATTTTTAAACTTTATATTAAAATGGATTCGCTCGCTTTCCTCATCTTCCAGACGTTGGTTTTTTTTTATTTTTATTTCTTACATTTCTATCCCTATATACCGACTTTTTTTTTATATTCCTTCGAGATAAAGACGTCTGAGCGTACACCACGAGACATGCAAAAACATTTTTCCGTTAGAAAGAAAAAAAAAAAAAAAAAAAAAAAAAAAAAAAAAGTCTGAAGTTTATTTTTCAAAATGGCTCCAGAATTTTTTTTTTTCCCTCAACTTCTCTTTTTTCCGAATGGACGCTTCAATAAATTGTAAATGAATTTTTTTATTTTATTCATCTCGTGAGAAAGAAAAAGAGGATGTTAAAACCAATCCCGTACTGTCGCCTTTTTCCACCCCCTTACATCCTTAAAAAAAAGGAGGAAAAAGTCGCACCTTGATTTGAGTTTTTTTTTACATTTAAAAAAAATATTAAGCTTTCTCTTAGTCTCTTCTTCCATGTTTCCTCCTGATTTTATGCAAAAAGAGTTTTTTCCTGGAATTTTTTGAGTGAATCGGGCTCTTTCGAAACGTTTTTAATCACCATTGTAATTTTTTCATTTATATGGTGAATCGGCGTAAGCAGAGTTCTGCTTTCCCTTCCCCCCTCTAGCAAAATTTGGTTTGAGACTTCTATCGCAAGAGATCTTTTAAATATAGCAAAAATGTACAGAAGCCATTTTTAGCATCAGGACCGCGGCTACTTTTTTGTCGCCTCGGGCAAAAGGTTTTATGGCGCCCCTCCACCCAAGTTTGCTTTTGTCGGCACTTCTTTATTTCTCCGATTTTGCCTTTAAGGCGGTTTTTTGTCTAATTAAAAAAAAAGAATTTTTGCAAAAAATAGAAAATGCATCCATTTAGGTTACCCCCTCCTTAAATTTTTAAAAAATATGAAATTCTTCGGAATTTAAATTTCGCAAAGAAAAGGCTTTTTTTTTTTTAAGTGAGTTACTGTGGGTTACTTAATTTAAATTATTTTAATTTTTTCACGCGTATAACATGAGACAAATGCTAACGTTTGATACCTATGTGAAACCCCTCTCTGCTGTAATGCTGCTTCTCCACTATGTCTCAAAATTAATTTTCTAAAATTAATTCTCAAAATTTCCGGATTTACTGTTCATTAATTATTCAAACACGGATCACGAAAAAAACAAACAATGTAGTAAAACTGGCCGACTTTAATTTTAAAGCTTGGTTCAGAAATTCAAAGCACAATATTTCCGGAAATTTTGAAAATTGATTTTAGAAAATTAATTTTGAGCCATAATGGAGAAGCGGCATAACTTCATTTTTGAAAAATATTCCAAAATATTTTGGTATTTATGGTGCTTTTTTAAAGATAGTATTTTGGTGAAGAATGAGTTAAATCCTTTTTTGTATTTTCTCTTCAAGCTTAACACTACTGCCTTTTGCCAATGATCTTCCGGCTATATGAAAATGAAATATTATTAATTATTCTTATTTTTTTATATTTTTTAATTTGTTGCTTTCAAGCTTTTATGCTATTTTATCGATAACTTATGTGACATATTCATCTTTTTTTTTTTTTTTTTTTTGCAATGATTAGTTTTGTAACTTTATATAATTTCCCTGGAATAGATCCAAATCAACGTAGTTATTTAGTAATTTAGTTTCACTTCATTCAATATTAACAAGATTGATTAATCCTGATTTTCATTCTTCCATTTTAAAAGTAAGTCAAAAGTATCGATTTAAATGTTTATCATAATGCAACACCTTATCAGTTTCTTCAACAGTTTTTAAATGATTCCAGAATTTCCGATCAATTTACGGTATTTTACATTTCACATTTACCGAAGTTATCGGATTCAGCAATGGCGTCGCTACCCATAAAATATTGGGCGCGAAGGAAATATTTTTGGAAAAACTTGACCTGAAATGAGTTTTAGTGCCACTTGCACTGGAAGTGGATGATTTTTGAAATATTATTGGGGGCCGATGTTCAACATGAACCCCTCCATTTTTCCTAAAAAAATGAATTCCTAATCGATTTTCCGAAAAAAATAAATTCCTAATCTATTTTTCCTAAAAAAATTAATTCCTAATCCATTTTTTCAAAAAGTTTTGGTTCCTAAAATTGCTTTCTTAACTATTTTTTTTTTCCTAATTTTTAATTTTCCTAAAATTTTTTGATTCCTAAAATAAAATTTCTTAAAATCCCTGAAATAAACAAAATTTCCTAAAATTCCTCCAGGGATTTAAAAAATTAGGAAAAATATTAATATTAGGAATCGAAAAATTGTAGGAAAATTGAAAATTAGGAAAAAAATGCTTAGAAAAAAAAATTTAGGAACCAAAATTTTAGGAAAATCGGACTAGGATTTTTTTTTTTTTTTTTTTTTTTTTTAGGAAAAATGGTCGGGAACGGTTCAACACTGGAGAACGACGCCCTCCCCCCTTCCCTCCGCCCTTCCCTAGCGACGCCACTGCGAGATTGAAAATTAAATAGCTCTTGCTCTGTCCGAAAAAAAAACTCACTAACCACATTTAAGTTTATTTGTATTTAATCAGGAAAGAAAAGCCACCGTTGGAAATCGTCTTTTCCTCGTCAGATTAAAAAGAAAAATAATTTATAATTATTGCGTGGAGCGTGAAAAATAATGTGGATCATTGACTGGTTGTGTAACAAATAACAGTTTTACATATGAATCAGTTTGTAAGTTAAACGTAAGTCAAGGGGACCTCAGACAGCAAAATCCCGCCAACTCGACTCATAAAACTAGCCAAAGTCACTGACCTAGGGTGTTTGTTTCTTTATTATAAAATATATACAGCGTCCCTGCCTCCTACTAAAAAAAAGTTTTTTAACGTATCACGTGGAGCCATTTACCCACTGTTTTCTTATTTCGCATACGTTCGTTTACCGTCAGCGACATCCGACATTTTTCGACAAGAGGGTTTTTGTAGGTAGGACACGTTTCGGGATCCCTCGTTATATGCAAACACCACCCACAACTAGTTTATAAATGCCCCACGTGCCCCAATCCCAAAGGGTTTAAATCCGTGTAGCGGTGAAACTATCACAACGTAAAACAAGATATAAGGAAATGGACGGTCGAAAACCGAAAATAAAAAGATATCTCGACAGGGCATTTTGCCTCTTCCTTTTTTTTTGAGTGTGCGGTGCATCGGGAAACGCTACGTTACATTATATTGGACTTTGCCGTATAAAATTTGTGTTAAACGCGATAAAAAAAAAAAAAAAATGACGAAGCGGAATAAAAAAAAAACTGATTGAAAAATGAAAACAAAAACAAAATCCTAACCTTCCTTAACTGACTTTGGCTTGAGAATAAAAAAACTATTTTTAAAATTGTCAACGTCGTACGATAAAACGGTCTATAATTATAGTAGCATCAACGGAATCCGAATGCTTTATGATTTTAAATTCAGGTCAAAGACTCTTGAATATAAAAAAAGTAGACTAGTTTTAAATTTAAAAAAAAAAAAAAAAAAAAAAAAATTAGAAGAAAAAAATGCAACACATGCTAAACATGTGCATTTTGCGTATGCATAAATGTTTAATCAAGCAAGGCATTATTTTTCTCAGAAACAAAAAAAAAATGGAGTAACAATTAATGGATATTTAATCCGTCTTGAAGTGCGTGGATTTCATTTTTTTTTTTTTATGGATTAAAATATCAATGGGAAAAATTATTGCCAGTGTCATGGCTATCATATAATTTGATTCATTGTCGGTCAAATGCTAAAATAAATCGTGTTAATTTAATATTTTTTTTAAAAAAGGAAAAGCATATGAATCGGCTGATTACGGCTGATTAAAAAATAGAATGTAAGCCATAATCTGGATTTCTTATACTTTTAAATCGTTAATCTGCCATTTTTGTTTACCGATTAATTTCACAATATTGATAATGCGATAATTTTGCCTCAATCATTCAGTTGATAAAATCGGGAATCGGATTGATCGATTGATTGATTGATTGATTGATTGATTGATCGATTTAAATTGAAATTAATTTTAGGATATTGATAATGCAATAACGTGCCTCAATCATTTAGTTGATAAAATCGTGAATCGGATTGATCGATTGATTGATCGATTGAATAATTGATTGATCGATTGATTAATTGATTGATCGATTGATTAATCGATTGATCGATCGATTTAAATATAAATTAATTTTACGATATTGATAATGCAATAACGTGCCTCAATCATTTAGTTGATAAACTCGGGAATCAGATTGATTGATTGATCGAATGAACCAATTGGGTTAATCATATATATCGATTAATTCTTTATTTTTTTCCTTACATTCTAAAGATGCAATTTAATTTAATTTAATTTAATTTTCATCATGAGGTAGAAGTCGAATGGCCATTTCCACGGTATCAATTTAAAATCAAATAAATTTAAATTTCATTTCATTTAGTCCGCTTGAATCCAATTGCAATTTAATATTAAATTCGAATTGCTTTGAAATTATTTGCTTTTAAAGAAATCGTTTGCTTATATATTTTTTTTTTCAAAATTATATAATCAACTCATAAAATTAAAACTTTTTTATTAATTTAATGACTTATAAAGAAGATTAATTTAATTAATTGTTGCGATTAAATTCATAAAGATTGTCATTAAACGGTGCTGTAAATCTTAAATCCATCCACTTCCATGAAGTGAAATCCACACGACATAACGCGGGCAAACTATAACTGTGACAGTTATACCGTGTTTTTATTTTCGCTTGAAAACTTTTATTCAATTAAAGTCGCTATAATTATAAAGATTAATTGATTCGTGTCAGATGACTAAAAGGCAAATTAAATATTAACTAACTGCTACACATGATTAATTTAATTAATTATACTCCTAAAGCCTCAAAAGCAAATTTTGATTAAATCTGCAAAAACTATTTTCAAAATATATTAATTAATAAATTTCCAAGCCACTTCATTAACTATTTTTTTTTTGTTGCAATTGAATAAAAAAAAATTTGAATTAAAAAATTCTTGCACGTTTTTTTTTTTTTTTTAAATCAGCTTATCTAATCATTTCAGCATAAAAGTGAAAAGGCAGGCGCGGCTAATACTCCACTAACTCATATCAATCATTATCACGTTTAAAGATCAATCTCAACTTATTTGTTTCCGCGTCATAATGTTAGAAGCAGTCTCCGAAATACTATACGTACTTGTCAATCATAAATAATAGGATTTTTTTTTTACCTCCGAATTTGGTGCACTGAATACAAGACTTCCAATATTCCCAGTCATTTTTCATAAAAGCATGATTATTAAAAAAATTAATTTTCTGCACTATCAACGAACACATGAGAAAAAAATTCATTTCTTCTTTTCTTTCTATTTTTTTTTCACATCAGGAAATTAATTAAAAACTTGTCACATCTCTCACATTTTTTTCTCTCCTTAAAACCCATTTTTATTATTTTTATTTTTATAACTTTTTACAGGCAAACCTTTTTTTTTTATTTAAAAAAAATCACACGTTAAAACCTCGCGCCATTTTCCGTCATAACACAAAATCAAATGACGAACTTTTTTTTTTTTTTTTTTTCTGAATTAGCAGAACATTTTTGACATTAAATTTGTTGGCAGCACTGTTTCGGTAGAAAAAAAAAAAAAAATATCTTGGAGCGATCGCGAACCGAAAAAAAATTTTTTAAACAAGATTTGAAAAAAAAAAAGCGTTTTCAGAAATTTTCTTGGAGTAAATTTAGTGACCTTGAGGAATAAAGTTAATAAACTTGAAGAATCTTTTTTTGTAAAAAAGGATATGATTCTCGTAAGTTAAGTAGAGCTAACCCGCGTCGTATGCATATTTACGTTTGCGTCGAGATAATCTCGATACGAAATCCGCGACTCTCTTTACGTCTCCCATTAAAAACGGTCATTCTCCTTTGATATGAAGCTGTGAAATGCACCGAAGGTAGAATCCGTTCGTCTGGGAGAAGATTCCTTCGATTTAAACGGTTAATTCGTTGTTTTATTGGGATTTTTTAACGATTACGATTAAAATGCATTTCTTATTTTTATGCTCGCGGACAAAACCGGATAAATCCATTTTCGGTGGTTTAAATTTTTTTTCGAAAGAAATTGCATTGAACCTTCACGGCTAAATTTGAAAGGTGCTCAAAAATAATTGAGGCGAAGAATTTTACAAAAAAAAAAATTACGCGAGCTTTAGGACTGAAAAATTGGGGATAGAAAAATTTTAGAACCTCGGTAAAAATTCTTATCTCTCAATTGGACTTACTTTCTTTCGTTTCTAAACCTCACTTTAATAAGTAAAGGAGTTTACTTATCGCTTATGCTTAACGTATGATGTAATTAGAGCTCATTTAAAACAAAGGATCCGTTAACGTAAGTCAAATATGGTATTTAACTCTTTTTAAACGATTACGTAAATAATTATAATAAGCTAACCATAAGAGATAATACCGAAGGAAATGCATTTTAACCTAAAATGAAACTTTGAAATATTATTAACATACGATTATCGTATATCTTTTCTTCAATTTTTCCGTAAGGGATGGTTGTTTGTTGCAGTTTTTTTTTTTTTTTTTATTGTCGCAAACGAAAGTTCGTCATTTAATTTTAAAGAACCCAAACAAAGGAAACAAAGACCCGAAATGCACTAGACTTAATAACCTAAATGCATGATTTTTAAATGATATTATAATAAATCGCATTCGGGACTTTTGTAAGCGAAGGTCAACCAAAATGTATTCATTTTTTTTTTTTTTTTGACTGAATGTTTGTTTTAAATTTAAAAAAATGATGAAAATCTCTTCGTGAGATATATAGAAAAGGCATTAAAAATGGATAATAACGGTAATAACCACCCGTATAGTGAGCATAAAGAAATTTTACAGAAAAACTAATAGCAAAAATCACGCCACCATTAAATTTTATATTTCCTTTTTGATTACATAGTAAAGCGCCCATGTCACCGACTAATTTTCACTTTTGTGTGTATTACGCTCCTCGTTTTTTTTCCTGCCGTCTACCTTTTTTTTTAAAAAAAAAAAAAATTTTTTTTCATGGGGTTGGGGGAGGAGGTGGCACGTACGATTTCGTATTTGTTGCATGATTTTTGTTTTCTTTTAATGGAGGAAAATTTAAAATGGTGGATTAATTTATTCAAATTGAGAAAAATGTAAAAAGAATTTTACATTTGAACGTTTTCTATGTTTGTGTAGGCGATATTTTTCTTCCTTTTCCTACTCATGCGATAAAAAGGCAAGCACGGGAAGTTTTTAAGAGGAAATAATAATCGAACCCCTCCATTTTTTTTTTAAATAACGTATTTTTTTTGTCGAAAAAAATTAAAATATGAGAGAAAAATAAAAGTGCTTAAGCAAGTTGGGGGCATTTTAAAATTCCAACATTTTTCATTTTTGTGATTAGGTTTTCTTAGGTGAAAGCCTCTAGTCAGGGAAGTCTCAGCCTTCTCTACCTTCCTTTTGACTGCTTATTTGCATCCAAAAATAAAAAAAATTCTCTGAATGAGATTTTTTCAAGAGCTTTAGTTATCGGAATAGATTTTCAGGAATGGTGTTCAGCATTTAACCCTTCGATACCGAATTCTATTTTTAGAAAAATGCCTGAAATCCCACTTTAAAAAAAAAAAAAATTTCCCAAAAATTTGTTGCCCTTTTATAAATGAAGTGAACTTTTAAATTGAAAGCCAAGGATCTGGTTTTCAATTGTCACATCCATTTAAACTTCTACTGTTTCGTATTTTATTTTGGCTGATCCAGCAATTGAAACCTCTAAGAGTGTACATATATTTACCCTTTGGGAGGCTGAGCATCTTTTGGGAAGAGTATGTATGTGTCCTTGGGGTCCTTGGGAGGGAATGGGTTAAAATTAGCCAAAAAAAAATTTTTTGCCTCAGAAATTACAAGAACGGATTAGAGACTATGCCTATTTAATATAGAAGAAATATTTCGAGCTACCTCCACCAGCCGATTTTTTTCGGCTCAGTGTTAGGCCAACCATAAAAAAATAAATAAATAAATAAATAAATAAATAATTATTAAAAAAAAAAAAAATTAGGTTCTAGACAAGCTGACCGTACAAAATTATAAATAATGCCTGGAAAATGGCTAATTGCACTAAGAAAAGTTTTGGTGTGCGTGTCTCAAAAATTGTGTAAAATTTAAAGATTTAATGAAAATCTCAGTGGTGGTTTAACCGAGTGCTAAGACGCTTTAGTATCTTTTATTTAAATTTAAATTTAATTTTTTTTTTCTTACTAAAAATATTTTTGCGGTAAATTACTGGGGAGGGTGAACCCGGCAGCCAAAAAAGGGCTGGGGCGCATTCCCCCTCCCCGCACTTTAAATCGCATAACATAAAGTTAAAGATAAAGGTTCATAAAAAAAAAATTTAATTAATCGATTTTTTTCTTGACCAATTTTATCTGTCAATTTTTTTACTAATCCTTTCAAGCTGAAACTTGTTCATTTTAATAATAACTACCAGTGCACCGAGAAACCGCATCCGCGGGATAGATTTTTACTATAATGATGGATACTTGTAAAAAATTTCATGATAAAATGCTGACATCAGCAGATGAGCCCATATCCCCTCCCTCCCCCACATTCAGAAATGATCAGTTTTTCAAATGCTCCCTCCGTCCTCCAACTTGCTGACGTAATATTTGAATGGCCCCAAGAAAATAAAATATTAAAACCCATCCTTAGGTAACTGAACTAATTCATATCATCCTGGCGTTTATTTTGGCAGTTCGTGGCAGGGATGGCATGCTGATTCCGATTCCAATTCCGATTCCGATTCCAGTGATACTCGATGATTTTTCAAACTCGATTCCGAATCCGATTTTGATTCAGATTTCGATTACCGTGGAAAACTCCAGAATCGGAATCGATGCTCGTATATATTTTATATTAATCGTTCCCAATTCCGAAAATTTATTCTGAAAAGATAAATTTTCCCGAATATTCAGATTCCAAATTATGTAACCGGTGCCGATTCCGATTCCGATTCCAACTCCAAATTATATTTGGTTGCTGCTGATGCCGATTCTGTTTCTGATTCCATCCAATTTCAATTTTATTATATTTAGATATGAACAATGTGACGGTAATAGAGGACTTTACCTTATTTTGTTTTTAATACAAAATTCGACTTTGGTTTGTAAAATAACTCATTGTATCTGGGAATTTGACCCTCGATGCTGATTCCGATTCCGATAAGTTTCGTATCATTCAAATCTTATTCCGATTCCGATTCTAAATTACGCGATAACTTTTCGCGATTCCGATGCCGATTTCGATTAGCTTTCTATCGATCGAATCTGATTCCGATTCCGACTCCGATAAAAATCTATTCGGCATACCATCCCTGGTTCGTGGTGTACTTAGTTTTTTTATATGTTAGCTATTTTTTATATCCACTTTCTTGTAAGAATTAAGAAGTTGTAATGTATTATGTATCCATTTTATGTATCGTTATGGATACTTTTTTGCATTCAAAATTTTCATATTTTCATGAATTTTATAATCAAAAGCTTCTGCGGATTTATTTTTATATGCACCCCAAACCAGACCGTATTTCTATAAAATTAAACCTTCTGAGATTTATCCCTAGTTAAAAAAATTACGTGAAGCAGATGGTTCATTTCCAAGACGGTCCGGTTCGGCCCCTTGTCCGTTTATGTGTTTTTTGTTTTGTTTTTATGGGCCTATTATAAAAAATTAAATGAATTATCTTTTTTCTTTTGTAACCTACTAAATAAAAAAGAAAAAAAGGACGTGCCCAATTTTAACACGTTCTTTAAACAATCCACCCTGGTATGAATGAATTAATAACTGAAACAAGAGATAAATAAAAAAAAAATCCCTAAATATGTTTCTCTTGAGAAACTCGCGTCCCGGTTTTTCTTTTTCTTTTTAATTTTTTTTTTCACTTTTTTTGCGGTTCAAAAAAATCTTCTTTTGTTTTAAAAATGTGTGGAATAAAAGGACTCAACAGTGACAACCGGTTTTTGAAAAGGAATCTTATTTAATTGATTTTTTTTTGCATCTCTCTTCTTTTTTTTTCCTCTAAAAACAATTAATTTAATTTAGGGTTGAAAACTTCTCCTTTTTTTGTGTGTGTGTGATACAATGTGTGTGTGTATGCGAAGCTTCTCATGAGAATTAGCTTCGGATTAATAGTTTTCGATATCATTAACGGTTTAATTAGTAGTTAGGCTTGTCTCTTGTGTCCAGGACCATGAAAAGTTTATTTTATTGTTTATACAATGCGCGTTAAAATTAGGAAAGATTAATTGGTTTTTATTGAAAAATTGATTTGATTATTTTATCTATTATTTTATCTATTATTTCCTATAAATATTTATTTCATTAGGATGTTTTGGTGGAATAATTCAATTTGGTAACTATCTTTCAAATAGTATAATAATTTCCCCGCATTTGTAAACGAGATAGTTTATTTTATAGTTACCGGGGAATCATTTTTCTGTCGAATAATGTTTTTGCGGCATGGAATTCTGTTTGAAGAAAACTTTTTTTTTTTAGGTAATATTTGGCAAGATAGGGGCAAAGGGTGGTTCAGTCTCCATGTAAGGAGTTTTTGAGCCCCCTGTAAATGTTTTTTGACTAATGTGATTTCCGTATTTTCCATGTTAAAGGGAGCCGTCCTTGGGAAACTACCCCCCCCCCCTCGTTAAGGTCTTCTGGACAAATAAATGCTTGAAGAATACCGCAAAACAGGGCAAAGTTGACTCGGAGGTGAAAGTGGCAAATCTAAAAAAACAAGACGCTTTTTTTTCCATCGCCAGCGCGTTTTCCAAACTTTATAAAATTAGAAAAAAAATTGTGATAATTTCTCCTTACGTCCATTGTTTGAGTAAAAATGAACCGAAAGCGAGCAAGTGATTTTTTTGGACTTTGTCAACGAGTGCTTCTGGCGACTGTAAAATTTCTTATTTCCTCTTGTTCAATAAAAGGGCCCCTATAGCAAAAAAAAAAACCGAAAAGATTTTTACCAGTGTTTACTTAAGGCTTAAACACGGCAAATTGTAAACATTTCTTACTGGACTAGAGATTCTGACTTCCCGGGAAATTCGCGAATCCGGAATTTGGGAATTCCAGTTTAAAAAAAAAAAAAAAAGTTTCCAGGGATTCGGGAAATTGAAATTCGCCGGGATCCGGGTAATTCCCAGGATTTCTCGTGAATAAAAAAACGACTGGAAAATCGCCAAAAATTTGAATCTTGGGAATCAAAATTTAAAATTTTCTCGGGATCATTGTAATTCCCAGGACGGGAAACTCCGGGCAGAAACTCTACACTGGGTTACAATTTTTAAGTGCAACAACATCAGTTTTTTCTTAATTATTTTTTTTCTAGTTTTTTTTATCAGTGTTTTTTGCTCTTGAACTAACACGATTTATGCGAATACCTTTAAAGCATAAGTGAGGCCGGCCATTTTTCCTAAAAAAATAAATTCCTAATCCAATTTTCCTAAAATTTTTTGATTCGTAAAATAAAATTTCCTAAAATTAATATTTTTCTTAATTTTTTAAATCCCTGAACGGATTTTAGGAATTTTAATTTTAGGGATTCTAGGGAATTTCGTTTATTTTAGGGATTTTAAGAAATTTTATTTTAGGAATCGAAAAATTTTAGGAAAATTAAGAATTAGAAAAAAAGAAATAGTTTGGAAAATAATTTTAGGAGCCAAAAAAAAAAAAAATTGGATTAGGATTTTTTTTAGGAAAAATGGATTAGGAATTTATTTATTTATTTATTTATTTATTTATTTATTTATTTATTTATTTATTTATTTTTTTTGGAAAAATGGATCAGGATTTTTTTTTTTTTTTTTTTTTTAGGAGAAATGGATTAGGAATTAATTTTTTTAAGGAAAAATGGATTAGGAATTTTTTTAGGAAAAATGGATTAAAAAAATTTGTAGGGAATCACTTTGCTTACAAAGGAACAATTTGGTCGCCTAGTTTATATATTGCAAGTTGCAACATGCGGTGACTTGAAACTAATTTTGCAGGCCCACAGTGAAAATAAAATTTTGTTGCTTTTTTTTAAAGCTATCAATTTTTCTTATTCATAACCTAAAATCAATCCTTTAAATCATCGGTGTAACAAAAAAGAAATAAATCCTGTAAAATGTATTTTTAACTTTTTTTTTTTTTTCATTTTTTACAATTGCAGAAATTAAGGAACCTCTGTGGCTAATCTCGAAGAAAAATCGAACATCGCTAGAAAGTAAAATTAACATACAATGTGTTGAAATAAAAAAAATAATGTGTAAGTGCGATCGTCTACACGTATTCTTTGAACAGATGGAGACTTTCAATTTCGATTGTGGAGAATATAAAGGGTTATCTCAGGTAAACCGACTTACGATCTAATTTTTTGTTACTAATAGAAAAATCATATTCATTATGCTTTGTGAAGAGATATCCGTTGTTTTTTTTATCGAAACGTACACGATGAAAACAACAGTTTGTTTATAAAAAAATGGGATCGCTTTGTTTCATATCTGTCATCATTAATTTATATACAATTTTTTTTTCACGTATTCTTTTAGATTGTTTTTCTCACCGAAGTTCCTGTTCTATTCAAGGTATATTTTTCAATCAGTCGTCCGTCTTTTATCCATATGGAAACATCACGTAAGTTGTTTTTATTTTTAAATCTTTTTTTTTCGGGGAAAATAAAAATATTGGTCTCTTTATACGGAACAGAAAAAAAAATGGAAAAGATTGCAAGTTGGAGAAGTCGCTGAAAGGCACGATTCGTGTCCAAAATCATTTTCAAATCGTATTGTCAACTTTTTATCAAAAAACTTTTCATTTGTTTTTTAAATTTGATTTGTTTTTGAAAAAACTATTTACCCGGGGTATATAAAACGGTGGTTTTTTTTCCTCTCTATCTAACACACGAGTTGGGAAAACACAATCTCCCCCGTTTGCGTCTAAATCTATCCAATATCATTTTTTTTTTCGTAGAAAATGCTGTATATGCATGAAATAATATATCGGTAATGTAATTTTTGTGAAAAACATGTTTTCTGACCATTAAGTTGTGATTATACTTTGTTATGTGCTTTCGTGAGGGGAGGAGGGGAAAAAAAATTCGAAAATATTTTATACTTTTTAAGCTGACCTTTTTCGTATGTTTTACGTGCGCTGATAAAAATTAAATGTATTTAGTGATCAGTAACAATATTTTTAAAAAAAATAGGATGCAAAATCTTTTTTAAAAAGGGAAAACAAATATTTTTTGGGCTACTTTCATTCGGAACCGATTTTTTTTTTTTTCGAGAGACGTATTTATTGAAATAAAAATGCCCCTACCATATAACGTATACAAAAGCTTGATGAGTCATCACCGACGCAATCAAATAGCAAAATCTCATACGATATTAAAAACCAATTGCTTGTAATATAACAGAGTTTTTAATGCTCATAGTTTTTCCTCTTTTTGATTTTTCATTGCAAATCAGACATAAATAATAAAAATAAAAAAAAATATGCTTTTAGCATCCGCTATTTTTGCATTTAAAAAAAAAATTCTGAATCTTCGAATTTATCCTCGTTTTATATTCACGCATTCACACTTCCATTAAAAATCATTTTGCCCAGTGGCTATAAATATAATCAATTACAAAACAATGGAAATAACAGCCGCCGTCGTTTAATTGTCAAATAACTTCAGCGACCGAAAAAAAATAGGGGAGCCCTGCAGCAGAGATTTTTTTTTTTTTTTTTTTTTTGTAAATTGAAAAAACAAATCGTTTTTTGAACAGCTTGTTACCTCTTAACAATATAGATATATGTGTGTATAAATGACCCTTCGCATTAGGTAAAATCTTGTACATCAGTCCCTCTTGTCCATGCGTTTTCCTCTCTTTCTCTTTCTCTCTTTTTTTTTTTTTCTTCGACCCCCCTTCGCTACCGCCTTTCCCTTTTTTTTTTTTTTGCTTATCTCCATGTAAAAAATTTTTTCTTCTCTTGATTTCAATTTTTTTCCCTCTATTCCAATCGCCCTTTTTTCCTATCTTTTGAGGAGTTATCCTACGGTTCAGTGTCAAAAGCTTCTATGTTACGTTTTGATTTATTTCCACCTTCGGTTTATTTATGATGGGATTATAATCCGGAACGTTTTTTTTATCTTATGTTGGAAAAGAAGTTTAAAAAAAAATGTATTAAAAAAAGAAGAGAGGGGGAGTAAATCCATTTTCCAGTTCATAGGAACCTTAAAAAAAGAAACGGAAAATTAAAAAAAATTGACAGAGAGGATAAAAAGAATAAAAAAAAAAAACTTAAAATGTTTTGATTTGGAACACCCTTAACAACTCATATTGAAAACTATAATAATTGTTGATTGCAGTATTCTGGGGTGAACTTTTTATTTTATATTTTTTTTTTTTTTTTTTTTTTTTTTTTTTTGTTACAAAATTTTTCAATTGATTTTTTAGCCATCGCGAAATGTATTTCCATCTCTTTCTAATTTACGGTCGAATTCATTATTGTTATCCTCGTTAGATGGTTTTTATAACAGGAGGGTGGAATTTGAGAAAAAAAAAATGGTGGCGCTTTTTTTTTTGTGAGGGTTCGAAAATGTCCTTATATCGATTTTTAATGTGAAATGATTGGTTTGACAATAAGCAGGACCGCATTTAAGTCAATGCGGTGGAAAATTTCGATTCCTTTGCTAATGGCACTTTTATGAGTTATGTATATGAATGCATTTTTTTTTTTTTTTTTTTTCGGCATTCATTTTAATTGCTTGGGAGAGATATAATTTAATTTTGAAGTTATTCGTTTTTTTTATTGCTGATAAAGCACCCTGCTCTTCAAACTGGGCATCGACTTTTTATTGGCTAAAAGATAGAGAAATGAGAAACTGACGAAGAAAATGCTTTAACAAAGTAAATTAAATACCGAAAAAAAATGTTATTTTTTAACTAAAAACAGTAATTAATTTGCAATGAAATATCCGGAAAAATTCTAAAAAAAATGGAAGATTCACATGCCAATATGCGAGACAAAAAAATGGACGATCGAATGTTTTGAAAATAAATCAAGCTAGGTACTTGTAGTTATTTTTGTGGAATTTTTTTTTTATTCTACCCAGTTCCATTTAGGCAGCAGAGGTACGTTCCCTACATTTCCGCCATCTGAGAAAGGGGGAAGAGGTGAACAAAACTTACCTCAGAATTCTCATTTGCTCTAGCTGGATTTATTTCGCTATAAATCGTCTATGATCTAAAAAATATTAGTTGGGTTGGAAAATCTGTCCGTCCGGGTGACGCTCTGTTCGCACCAAAAATTTTATTAAACTTTTTTTTTTCATTTTCTGTTTTTATTTATTTATTTATTAATTTTTTAAAGTAAAATTTACGAGAAATTTTCTAAAAAAAATTACAAGAAATTTAAAGTCAAAATTTTATTTTAAATAAATTAGACGACAAAAACGAAGGCATAGACTTGGAAATTTTCTTGTAAATTTTACTTTTAAAAACGTTAAATTTTAAATATAATATTTTGACTATTTTTTTTTAACTTTTGGCCTTTTTTAATAGTAAAATTAGACGACATGAACGAAAGCAAGGACTACTAATTTCGTGCAAATTTTCAAGAAACTTAAAGTTGCTAAAGCAAGGACTTAAAAATTTCTTGAGATTTAATTTCACTGTTTTTTTATTTTCGCCGTTTTTTAAATATCTTTTTTTTAAATATTAAAATTAGACTACATGAAAAAAAAAAAACAAGAACTTAGAAATTTTAAATAAAATATGCCCAGAATATGTGCTAAAGCAATATTTTAATATTAAAATTTTAACTTGAAGACTTTAATTAAAATTTCGACTAATTTTTTTTTAACTTTTGACTTTTTTTATCAAAAATTTAAAAGTTTTTTTCGTGCCAGGAAAAAAAAATTATATTTTTACCAAAAAATTCGAATTTTTTAACCGAAAACGAGCAAAAAAAAAAAATGCCTTAAAATTTTTAAATCGCTTCATTGTTTAAATTTAGCAATATTAGGACAGCAGCCCAAAATCGCAGTCCTACGTAGGAATATTTATTTTTCCTTTTTAAATGACTGAAACCTAATTAAAAAGAGCAATGTTATTCGATAAAAAACACGATTCCTTTTTAAAACGAGAAGAATGTTCAATTTTTTTTAAAGTTCAAAAATCATTTTCGCTTCTGCAAAATAAGTTTTCTTGATTTGCCGAAGCCTTTTTTTATTCATATATTAATTACTATTACTATTACTGTTACCCGGAACTTTTGTGATGTCATTAACATATAAAATATTTTTCACCATGATTTATGCTGCTACTACTTTTTCTTTCGGTAAATCGGAAAAAAAACCTTTTTTTTTCGGTTTTCTCGATTTTTATGCAGCTTTTCTTGTCGAAAGATGGCGGATACTATTTTTTTTCTTAAAGAAAGAAATAAATAAATATTATAATTCATCTCCTTATCAATTTCAATATTTTCCTATCATTTTAAACCGAATTTTTTTAGATTCCCACGTAACGTTATCCCAAAAACCCGTATTTTTATTTCTTATATTGAAAAAAAAGAAAATAAATTTCCATAAAAATAATTGGCTGAACAGAACTCGGATATGATTTAAAAATCGTTATGTTTGATAATCGCATTTCGATCAACTAATTTCAAACAAAAATATACTACGAAAAAGGTTTAGCCAGCCCAATCAGAAAAAACCCTATTTCACCTTTTTTTCCGCCGTTTTAAATTCGACACATGCGACTTAATAAAAAAAGAGTAAAAAACCGGAAACTCTTCGAAAATGAAAAATAAGCGATCAGGAGAAAATTGAAAAAGAGATTAAGGGCCATTTCCGAGTTGGAGGGGGTAACTTGCCAGAAAAATCTCGCATCCGGCATGAAATTTTCCAGGCATTACATTTTTTTCCCTATATCCCTGTAATTTAGGACGAGAAAAAAACCGTTATCAATTCATCCGGATATAAAAATTGAAAACCGTTTAAAGAACAATATGTACAGTTTTGTGTTTTTCCATAGGGATGAAAAAAAAAAGGGTATATTGTACAAAAAAAAGTATTCATCCCCCGATAAAAATGCTTTTTTTTTTCGAAAAAAAAGATAATATTCAAATTATAAAAAAATAAAGTAAGATGATGAGATAACCATGTTTGGAAAATGATTTTTAAAAATAATTTAAAATGAAGTCGAGAGGGTTGAATAAAGTTGCGGAGACCAGAGTAATAAGACCGAAGCATAAGGGATGATAGGGAGTCATCAGGGTGAAATTCTTTTATTTTTAATCTTTTTATTATTATTATTTTTCTTTTTTTCGAATCAAATGTGGAAATACACGTGTCGCAATAAGGGCTAAACATAAGAACAAGAGCAACTTTATTTTTTAATATAAAAGAAATGTTTCGGAGTAACTCCGTAAGGTATTGAATTAGGAGCCTTTTGTTTTTCTGAATCGTTTTTAACGAATGTTACATACTTTTTTTTTTTTTTTTTTTTTCGGGAAAAGTATGAAACAGAAAAAGTTTATTTGTTAATTTGTTTCGTTATCTTTTTTTTTCCCCCGAGAAACTCGGACTTTTTACTCTTTTTTTTAAAGGAGCGTATCCACGATATTTTCGATTCGAAAAACAACTTCCGGTCAATATCGAAATTTTTATAGATAATTTCCTGTTTTTCTTTTGTTATTTTCGTTTTGATATATTTTAACGAAACTAAGCACCTTGTGTTGTTCGTTCTTCTTTTTTTTTTATTTGGGGAAGGGAAGAAAAGTATATATATCGTAAACAGCAACAGGCATGACTTGCAGAAAAAGAAAGGAGTTTTTTTTTCGGTGAAACGGAATTTGAATTGGATATCCGCTTTTTATCTCGACGAAACCATTCATAAAACACCCCTGCTGTTCAAACAAATTCCTCTAGAAATACTCCTAGTTAACATGCAAATCGGTCTCAAGTCTCAAGTTAAGTGTCTTGTTAAAGAGCCCTTTAAATAAAATAAAATACAAAAAAAGAAACCTTTTTTTGTAAAATGTTATGTGCATGCAGCTAAAAAAAAGCAGCATCTGCACGTAGATACGTCTTTATACACACATTAACGTATCCCCCTTTCCCTATGGTCAAGTTTTTTAATTATCTCCAATTACTTTTTTTTTTCGTTCTTCTCCCCCGTAGCACCGACGCCATTTTTTTTTTTTTTCAATAATTTTTTTTGTCGGGCTTTGAGATTCTACTTACCTTTAGATGCCCGAGCAAATTTTTGTGATTTTAAAATCATTGACATGCAAAAAAAAAATTGATCGCGAAAAAAGAAAAAAAAATACGACATGGATAATATAAAAAAAACATTACGTTGTACGGGAACAGCGAGGAATATTCAACGCATTGCTTCATCAAATGCCAACTCACTCTTTGTAAAGTGCTCCAGCACTCTTCAAGCGTTTGATTTGAGATTGCACTGTTACTACGACTCTGTTTTTTTATACATACCCCAAAATTACCAGAAAGAAATCCAGAGTAAGCAAGAAAAGAAAAGCAGAAGTCAAATTAGCCAAAAAATAATAGAAAATGCTAAAGGAAGAATTATTATTATAAAAATACCATTTGAAAGCGATGTTAATAATTTTCGATCAAAGTTGATAAAAAGTTGGAACAAGGAAGATGTTTTTGTTGGTAAATTGTTATTGTTATTGTTACTGTTGCAATAGCTCCATGTTCCAAATTTTGAATTTTTTTTTTCATTAGAATATCTTGTTTGCTTATACATTAAGGATTCGAACCGAATGTTTTTCCTAATTAATTAATTAGTGTGAAAAATTTTACCAGTAGTTACTATTACATTTAATTCTATAAATCTTGTTTACTGTTAATTTTAATGTAATTTCATTAGATTAATTATTAGCCATCAGTTTCTGATTCTTATAAATAAACTCCCCCTACCCCCCTCCCTTCTCCCTTATATTCAAAAAAAAAAAAAAAAAAAAAAAAAACAGCTGAATATTTAGAAATTACTTTAAAAAACATCTTTTATCTTTAATTTGATTTATTTAGTATTCTCCTACTCAAAGAGAAATTAATTAAAAAAATTCCTCGAAAAAGCTAATAAATATTATGATATTTTTTGTTACAGGTTACAAAAACTGAAAGGCTGAAGTCTTGCATGAGGACCAGAGATGTCGTATGTTGTTCACCGCAGGAAAACGAGAAAATGCCTTGCTCTCCTTCATTAAACTTTTCCCAGTACCTATCTCTTATCTAAGAATCTTAAGGTAAAGAAATCCGATTTTGTTTTCTCTTTTTAAAGCACCGAAAACGGAAAAAATAGGCCTGAAAGAATATGGACTTGTTGTCCATATTGAACTTTTTAAAGATTTCCTCTAATCAAACGTAAGCAAAAGAAGGTGAACAAAAAATGCGTCTCGGCGCAATTTTCTTCATAATTTTTATCGTTTTCTGCTTTGAAAAAGGGAACGAAAAATTTAAACTTAGAAGATTAGTCGACTTTTGAGAAATCATAATAATCTGGAAATCTTGCATAGTGGAAATACAAGAAAATATTTTCCTGGTCGAGATGTCCCCATTTCATTTGTATAAAATTCTGGGTTAGGTTTATGAGTCGTTACTCTCATAGAGTCCTGGTACAGGGCAAATTGTTCCTGACAAATTGATTTAAAGTCCTGAATCTCCTTTGCGAAACCTCAAGCCCTCAGTTTTTGTGAAAGCTATGCCGAAAAGATTTTAGGTTTTCTTTTTCTTTTTTAAAAAATTCTCCAGTTACAAAATGACCATTTCATTTTGAAAATCAATTCTAATTTTTTTCCCCCAAGGAAATGTTATAGTTTAGAGGAAAAAAAGGCCTATAAACTAAATTATAAATTCTTTTAAGCTCATTTTTAAAAATAGTGATCAACCCCATAAGATAAAACCTTTTCAAAAAAAAATCCGCAATAATCAAAAACATGTCTCAAAAATTTGTCTACCCAAAAGAAGTTTTCTTTTTCTTTACTGAAAAATTATTTGTTTTGAAAGTGAAAGTTCATACAGAAATAAAATAATGTAAAAGAAACTTCATCCCTGAAATCTGCATGAAAAATCCTACAGGATTAAACAATTTTTAAACATAAATAGTAAAGAAGTGATTTCATAAGTGGGCTTGGAGCACGCGTTTAAAATTTTTTTATTGATGAAAAAAGTTTTTTTTACTTCTAGGTTTTCCTGATAAAAATAAATAAAAAATCGGGGTCGGTTAAACATGAAAAGTTGCTACAGTAGTAATTAATACCCCCCCACGACGACGATTCCGTACTTAAAACACAAGAAAGATGCTCATTTTTCGTGATGTTCTCCTAATGTAGTTTTTGTTTATAAGCAAGAAAAAAAAGCCCAAGATTTTTTTTTGAGCCCCGCCATGCCATTTTGGATGTTGGGCGCAATTTCACGCCCAACATGATCGGCAAACATGTTGGGCGAACATGTTGGTGTTTGATAAAAGTGGCGAACATGATGGACAAACATTTTCATCGAAAATTGTCCCCAACATGTAGGGGAAGCTCCACATAAGCAGTGATGCTTTTTTAAGCATGTTCGGTGAAAATGTTTATCCAACATTTTCGCCATTTTTATCAAAGGGCGCAATTTCACGCCAAACATGTTCGCCGAACATGTTAAGCAAACATGTTTGTGTTTGATAAAAAGTGGCGAACATGTTCGGCAAACATGTTGGACAAACATTTTCACCAAACATTTTCTCCAACATGCAAGGGAAGCTCCACATAAGCAGTGACGCTTTTTTAAGCATGTTTGGTGAAAATGTTTGTCCGAAATGTTCGACGAACATGTTCGGCACTTTTGTCAAACACAAACATTTTCACCAAACATGCTTAAAAAAGCGTCACTGCTTATGTGGAGCTTCCCTTGCATGTTGGAGAAAATGTTTGGTGAAAATGTTTGTCCAACTTGTTTGCCGAACATGTAGGACAAACATTTTTACCAAACATTTTCCCCAACATGCAGGGGAAGCTCCACACAAGCAGTGACGCTTTTTTAAGCATGTTTGGTGAAAATGTTTGTCCGAAATGTTCGCCGAACATGTTCGGCACTTTTGTCAAACACAAACATTTTCACCAAACATGCTTAAAAAAGCGTCACTGCTTATGTGGAGCTTCCCCTGCATGGGCGCAATTTCACGCCAAACATGTTCGGCAAACATGTTGGACAAACATTTTCACCAACATTTTCCCCAACATGCAGGGGAAGCTCCACATAAGCAGTGACGCTTTTTTAAGCATGTTTGGTGAAAATGTTGTCCGAAATGTTCGACGAACATGTTCGGCACTTTTGTCAAACACAAACATTTTCACCAAAAATGCTTAAAAAAGCGTAACTGCTTATGTGGAGCTCCCCCTGCATGTTAGGGAAAATGTTTGGTGAAAATGTTTGTCCAACATGTTTGCCGAACATGTTCGCCGAACATGTTTGGCGTGAAATTGCGCCCTATGTGGAGCTTCCCCTGCATGTTGGGGAAAATGTTTGGTGAAAATGTTTGTCCAACATGTTTGCCGAACATGTTCGCCGAACATGTTTGGCGTGAAATTGCGCCCCATGTTGGGGAAAATGTTGGGTGAAAATGTATGTCCAACATGTTTGCCGAACATGTTCGCCAAACATGTTTGGCGTGAAATTGCACCCCTTTGGGCGCAACCAACCAACGTGTTTACCTAACATATTCAGCAAACATGTTAGGTGAAGATGTTGAACGACGTCAAATTGCGCCCAACATTCTAAATGGCGGGGCTCAAAAAAAAAATCTTGGGACTTTTTTTTTCTTGTTTATTAATAAAACCATACTATCAAACATCACGAAAAATATGCATCTTTCTTGGGTTTTAAGAACGGAATGGTCATCGGGGGGTATTAATTACTATTGTAACAACTTTTCATGTTTAACCGAACAAACAAAAAAAAAAAATAATAATAATAATAATTTTAAACATTACGATAAATACGCATTCGTCTTGCGTTTTCAATAAGTACTGAATCTTCATCGGGGGTGTTTGTGGGTATCGCTAAATTAATACCCCGAAATCTTTAGGAGTCGCCCCTACGAAGAAAATAATATACCTCCCAATAAAATCCGTATTAAAAACTGCTTTCATCCTGAGGGAAACCTATTTTTCGTGAAAAAAATTGAAGGCTGAAATTAGCGACCAATATATTCGGGTAACATGTTTGAACACGCATGCTTGGCTAACCCAAACGCGATGTAGTTTCTTAAGGCTTTATTGTACCTCAAAATGGGAATTTAAAAAAGTTTTAAGTGCTTAACAAACACGTTTAGACTTAATATGTTTACCGGTCAGAACAATTTGGTATAAAAGATGCTTTTACTTGAAATTATCTCATATTTTGCGAATTTTATGCAACGACTTATACCCAAACATATCAAAAATTTTTTTTCTCGTTCGTTTGCATATTTACTTTAATTATACTTTCCTTCTTATATTCGTATCCATTTTGTATGTTAAATCCAGATTTTTCTTTTATCTTCGCAGAAAAAACATGAATGGTTTGATACAACTAACTATGCTGTTGTTTTTTTTTTCAAGTTCTAAATTTGAACGTGATCGAAAGAAAACTACACGGTAAAAAGTTTCAATCCCTTCTAAAACGAAATCTTTATCGCATTATCCACTTAAAAAAACAAAAATAAAAAATGTATGTTTTCTATTCCCACTCTTATTACAACAAGTTCCTAAATTTCAGCTTACAAATAACTCTCCCTTACAACTAAGTTAACGTGATTCTTCTTCATTTCGATCAGTCCATGAATGACCGAACATTTGAACAAGAAGGCGTTTCGACTTAGATTTTAGCATAACCCGTTCTGTTAGTTTTATTTAAAAAAAAAAAAAAAAAAGTTAACCCTCTGTTTGTCTAAATCCGGACGAACCCGAATTTTACGATTTCTTGTGTCATAAATTTTTGAAATCTTCGGTTCGAATCCTTATTCTAAAAAAAAAAAAAAAAAAAAAAAAAAATTTGAAGGACAATTTTGTAAATTTTTTGGAAAGGAAAAACAGCCCCAACAAAAATTAACCAAGATCGAAATAATATTTTTAAATTTAGATTTTTTTAGGTCACCATAGAAAATCAAAGCAAAAAGGGAGAAAAAAAGAAAAAAAAAAAAAAGATCGTATCATCTTCATCGGAGAAAGATACGTAGAAATTAAAAGGGGTAACGAAAATCTTGGGTTAAGACGTTCAGGTTTCCTTTACGAAGACCAAAGCTCGACTCAGCATCACGTGGAGAGTCAGCCGAACGCGTCGGTCTAACGTCGACGGCGGCGCAAAACTTCCAACGCAAGCGTCTTAGACATTTCCAAATTATTCTTTAGAACGAAAAAGACGTAAAAAAGGAGGAGCGGACTACGACCGGTAGAAATCAGAATCGTCCGAACATGCATTTTTTTTTCTTTTTTTTTTCGCCGGGAAAAATGAAAGAAGAATGAACATGAATGAATCCTTTTTTTTTTTTTTTTTTTTTTTTTTGCAGGATTGAATTTCACGACCCTTTCTACTAAAAAAAAAAATTTGGCAAGGGTTGATTTGCAACACTTGTCCGGTTTTGTTATGCAAAAATTTTAAAATAAAGGGTGTCTGTTTCGTAGAATCGTACAGGTAAAATAAATAATATATATATAAAAAAAGGAAAGGAAATTTGTTATGAATATTTAATGCTGGGATTTGTATGAAGATTTGTTTGTCCGTCTCGTTTCCTTTGAGCTACTGATTTTTTTTTTTTTAAAATAAAATAGGGGTGGGAAACGAAAGGGACAAGGGAATCCGATTTATAAAATTAAAAAAAAATTAATTAAAAATTTTGCAAAAGAGAAACATTTGAAATGTACGATCGGAAAAGGAAAAAAAAAAAAAAAAAAAAAAAAAACTTTGAATTGAAAATGAGTACGCGAAAATGAAAGGGTCGATAGCGGGACGCGATACGTTCGGTGAGGGTTCACTACGTATCAATCCCCGAGATGTTACGCGATCCCTTTTTGCTTTGATTTTGAAAAAGTAAACGTTTTAAAAAGACGGGGAAAATTTATTAAAAAAAATTAGCGCTCACCTGTAAGTCGTTACTGTTGCCTTTCTCCGCATTGCTGTTCGATCCAGAGCCAACAGGAACATTTGCGCTATTATTAGTAGCGCCAGCGGGACCGGCAGGATTTGCATTACCGCCAGGTCCGCCTCCGCCTCCTGCCGCCGAACCGGAATTCGAACCGTTTGACATTTCGGGTTCGACCCCGTCCGGCGGAGGATTTTCACTATTCGGCACATTATGATTTGTGTTTTGTTGTTGCGAACTTAAAGCGGCCTGCTGAGCCGCTGCCGCCGATAAAACCGCACTAACGGCCGCAATATTATTACTCATACCACTTAAACTTGTTAAATTTTGCATTGCTGATAGGTTATTCGTGAAATTTCGAATGTCCAAATTGGTTTGAGTCGGATTGGCTAATTGTTGGAAAGCTGCTAGGTTTCTTTGGAGTTCGTTCGGCGATATCGCCGGCGGCATCGGTTGGCTCATTTGGTTTAAATTTTGAATGTGATTCGTTAAATTGTTAACGGCCACCGTTGTTAAATTCCGAACTTCGTTCGGCGTTAAGTTAGCACTTTGGTTCCTTAAATTTTCAATGTGGTTTGTTAAATTCTGAACTGCGATTGTGGTTAAATTTCTTATATCGCCCATGTTCAAGTTGGCGTTCGTCATGCTCTGGACCTGTGTCGATAGATTGGATATGGCTAACGATTGCAAGTTCCTCACTTCATTGGGCGATAACGTGTTCGGAGGCAACACGTTCTGTATGTGAGTGCTTAAATTTTGTATGGCGTTCGCTTGTATGTTCCGAACGTCGTTCGTTTGCTGATTGAAACTGGCCAGCGTGGATTGTATGTTCCTTAACTGTTCCGTGCTTAGGTTTTGTAAAAGGGACGCCGGGGGGCTCATTTCGGGCGTGTTCGGCGTAGTCCGATTCGGTTGAGCTTGATTAGCGGTTTTGAACGAATTCGGGCTGAAAGTATCCGCCGCAGGGGATTTGTAACCTTCCGCCGTTAAATTTTGAGCCGCTTCGTTCGGCGTCGTCCTCGGCTGCTGCTGCTGTTGTTGTTGTTGTTGTTGCTGCTGCTGCTGCTGCTGAGGATTTTTCATTTCGATATCGTTTATCTCTTGATTGTTCGGAAATTTATCGAATTTATCCATTTGCGGGCTGAATTTATCATGCGTGTAAATTTTCTCCGTGTACGCTTTGAAATCGTCAAATTTTTGAGTGTAGTTTTTAAAATCCGAGATTTCCTTTATCTCGTTAAACTGTTTCATGTGAGAATATTTTATATCGTCATTTGGCGATTGGTGCTGCATGTTGGAATCCGGAGATTGTGTCATACTTAAATTTTGGATTCCGTTATTCGGAGGGCCTCGTTGGTGCCAGAAATCCGGGTTCATTTTGAAAATGGACCTTTGTATCGTGTCTGTCGACATTTTTATCCTTTTTTTTATGAAACAATTTTTTTTTCTTATTTTTTTTTTTAAATATGAGATATTTATCACTTGCTCAGGAAATGAAAACAATATGTATTTTTTTTTTTTAAATGAAGTTCTTATTGACAGCAAGGTGCTGATGACTGCGACCTGTTGCGCACATCTTTATCTTACGAGTTAATAACATTTCCTATGTCACATCTGGCGTATTTCCAATATTAACGGTCCGCAGATGATTGTACCTGCGTTACGTATATTGAAATTGGTATAATATTTAAATTTATTTAATTTTTTATTTCTATTATTTTGTCTTTGATCGGTATCAGGTGATAGCTTTTTTTTCTTTTCTTTTTTTTTCTGTTTGATTATAGGCCGATTATTTTGTTTAGTTTCATTTTTCAAATTCGTTCGTAGTACTTTTCCTGGATTCGGGTGATTCAGCTGAAAACAAAAAATGAAATGGAACGTTATTTTTTTTTAATCCAAAAATATCCTTGGGTGAGTGCGGGATAAAAAGCTTCTAAAAATTTTCCGGAAATTTTTTTTTTACGAAAACAAGTTGACACTTTCGCGGCAGTTTGGACGGTGATGATTGGAATTTGTTCAAAAAAAAATTTTTTTCTTGCCATGAACAATTTCACAAGCATTGATTAAGGGTGATCCATCGGACTAAAGTTTTTTTTTACGTCTTCTATCCTTCGCATTATTTTTGGAGCGATCCGGCATAAGTTCCATCATCAAAAAAAAAAAAATTTTTTTTTTTCAATTATTTTTCATTTTCAGAAAAAAATTGAAAAAAATGTTTTTAAGTCATCACCCACAATCAAATCCTTGTAAAAGCATTCATCATTGTATCCAAAAAAATTTCTTCCATCACTCGCAAAGTCCAGTTGCCGCGAAAATATTTTATCACGGTATCACCACCAAAAAAATTTTCGCGTAAAATCATCCAAAAAATGTAATCCTTTCATCGGCCGTTCAAATATTGCATATATATTTTTTTTTCAGAAAAAGTTCAGAAGCTTCTTATCCATGATATCACTCATCCAGGGAAAAAAAGATCACCATCATCCAACGTTCTCAGTCAAACACTCTCACATTTTTCAAAAAAAAATTTTTTTGGCAAAAATTCGAAAAAATTCAAAAATATTTTTTTTTTTGGATTTGAAAAAATTTTCTAAATTTCGACAAAAATTTTTTTTCGTGAAATTGCACACACACCTAAGCAATCTATTCTTCCTCCGGTAAAATCCAACAGCGCGAACTTGATGATGACACACATTGTCGGCGTAAGTAGTATAGACTTAATGTGAAGGATATCAAGACATAAACTAAGATGTGTACTAAGACACACACAATGTCTTATACATATAAGAAAATTCATTCGGCAAAGGAGTAAATTTTCATCTTAAGAAAGTTGGGACCGGGGGAGCATAAGAAAATTAACCGACGCCATGCTTATCTTACGCAAGTCAAATTTCTCTTTCTAAGACATCGCGTCTTAAGATGCCCAAAATTTGCTTATAACTGAGAATTCACGCGCATAGATTCAAGTCTATGATTCTTCGAAAATCTTAACTAGTATAATCAAAGAAGTAAGCAATTCTCACCTTTCGCTTTTGAGGATAAAGCGCGAGAAGAAAAAAAAATTTTTTTTTGGTTATAATTTTCTTTTTTTTTTTAAATTTATTATTTTTTTTATTTATAAATGAGCCCCTCGACGTTTTTTTGTGTTAATTTTGGAATTTTTATTTTATTATTTTTCAGCAATGCAAATTTTTTATTTTTTTTAGAATTATATTATTTAATTTTTATTATAAAAACACAACACTTAATAATCCGTTAGAAAAGTGCACTCCGCGGAAAAAAAGGAAAACACAATCAATCCGAAAAAAACGCGAATTTTTTTTCAAAAAAAAATTACGAAAAACGAAAGTTTTTAAAAATAAAATTAAAAAACAAAAAAATCCACGAAAACCGCCACGATATTTTTTCAAAAAGAGTACATCTTAAAGCGCGGCGAAGTTGAAAACTGAGAAAATTTCCCCAAAAACAGTATTCCTTAAGAAATTAAAAAAGGAAAGAAATATACGGAATAAAATTATAAAATAAAAAAGGATAGAAAAATAAACCTCTCGGGTAAAATATTAAAAATAAAACAGAAAAATTAGAAAGAAGGAAAAAGAAAAAGGGAGGAAAATAAGGAAAAAGACGTCCGCGCAAGTTGTGAAAAGGAAAAGATCTAAGACGGATTCAAAAGAAAAGACATAATAAGGGAAAATTCCGAGAGGGGAAGGATAAAAGTGAAAAAGGAAAACCGAGTCGGGGAAATTTCTCCTGTTTAGCTTTCGAGACGTCGAAAAAAAGTGCGATTCTTTTCCATTATTTAATTTTTTTAAGACAATTTTATTTTTAAAAAAAAATTTTTTTATTTAATTTTTTTCCTCGATTTGACCGATAATTTTTTTGCGATCAATGTCTCGGATTGTCATAGCCTTTAGAAGGAGAAAAAATCGCTCTAAAAAAATATTTTAAAATTCGAACGGAAAAAAAATTAAATTAAATATAAATATTATGCATATAAAATAGCGTGAGGTTTTACGAAATGAAAAGAGACGGAAAAGATAGGAGAACGAAGGAGAAATAAGGGGAAAATTCTCCTCGCTTTTCCTTGAGTCTATATACAGTATCCGAAAGAAAATTCGTTTCTGTTATTTTTTTAATGAAATGATTAGTGTTGCGTTTTTAAAACAAAAATTTTCTTATAATTCATGCGGAGATAGTTTTTAATTAATTAATTAATTTATTTATTTATTTTGGGCATATAAGCACTTTTAAGAGTTAAGATTACCTTAGCCTATCGTAGCCCTCTCATGTTATATATTTTTTTTTTTTTTTTTCAAAGTTAAAAAAAATAAATAAAATAAATTTTTTAAAAAATGTTATGCTGCAGATATACGATTTTTACTTGTCGAAAATATTGGCAATTAAAGGAGAAGGCATATAAAGTTCCTCATTTTAATTTTAATTATAAATTTCAAAAAAAGTACAAAAATTTCATTGTTATCGTACTTTTTAGTCAACAAAAAATTCATTTAAAAATCCTAATTTATTATAATTTATATGCAAATGCATATACTCAATATTATTTTTTCCATCCCACCTCCCTCTGCCTCTTTTTCCACCCATTTTGAAAAACAATATTAGTGATAAGCACGAATATTCCTGTAGTCGTAATTAATACTAAAAACCATTCTGCCGGGATCATTACATCGGCCCATAAACTTCCTAGCATAATACAGGGAAAACATGTAAAAACGCATTATTTTTAGCGATGTTTTGATTTTCATTTAAAATTCGAAAAAAAAAAAAAATGGATTGACGATTTTCCTTCAATTTATTTTTATTTATTTATTTATTTATTTATTTATTTTTTTACGTTTTTTCGAAAAAGAATTCATCCACCCTGTATATGATATTCGTAATAAAATGCATTAAAACAGAAAATCACGATGAGGAATCACCATCCCCTTAACGGTGGAAAAAAAAAGTATCCATGACCATGCGTGTATTTTCTTAAGGTCGAGAATCGCAAAGCCTCTGGAAAAATAAACGAAAAGGGGGGAAATGTTTTTCTTCTGGATTTTCGCGTCCCCCTTTTTTGAAAATGTTAAAAAGAGAAAACGCGGAAGAATGGTTTAAAAAAGAATCGAGAGAAAAAAGGGGAAATTAACAGGGAAAATTTTATTTCGGACGTTTCCCTTCCCTCCCTCCCTTCCTTCCTCCCCCATCCACCCCACCCCCTCCCCCCCTCATCCCCTCGGCAATGTTTCATCCCTTGTAAAAAAGTACAAAAACGCACCGCAATAAGCTAAGCGATAGATTTACATCCACCGTTTTCCATACCGCGAACGTAAAGCTCCGCTCGTGCGTATTTCGCTTTCCACCCGTAAGCTTTACAAGGGATTTCCATGCTAAAAAATCGAACTGAGGATTCTGAAAATTTTTTTATTTTTGTTTTCCGTTTTGGTAGGTGGTCTTTTCGAAATGGTTAAATCATAAGATGACGAGCCCCTTTTAGGGGTCCGCTCGACCCTCGGAGGTTTTCTTACGAACGGACGCCGGAAAAAATGAAAGGAGGGAAAAAACTCGGAACGTCCTTAATTTTTTTTTTTTTTTATACCCGACAACTAAGACGTGCGCTTCGACATCGAAAAATTGTATCTTTACGTTTAGCATATGGGACGATGGGAAAACCTACCCCCTGGTAGACCCGTTCGATTCTTAGTGGTCACTATTTTATGTTACGTACGTCCTTTCTGTATTTTTTTTTTCCGTTTTCAAGAACGGGAAAGCGGATGGTGCTGCCACACGGATTTTCCTTAAGTTTCCACGTGGGTTGAATTCTATCGCTTTTACTTCTCATGAGTCGAATGATCGTTTGAAATTTTTCAATGTCAATTTGAAGTATGTCGATTCTTGAACTTTCAAAACTTGTTGGTTTTCCTGAATAAGCAAAACTATTTTCTTGAGCTTTTTGTTTTAAGACGTCTAAGGTACCTATCAATTTTTTTTTTCGGTATGGCTAAACTCTATTATTTTTTAGATTTATAAAGATTTACTTAGGGGAGATGGCAAAAAAAAAAAAAAATATACACGGCGGAACAATTTTTATGGCGGTGTTTCCTATGTTTACCTTAATAAAATCACACCATAAAAATTGTTCCAGCGTGTATATATATATATCCAAAATTTTGGTAGAATTGAGTTGAGGGCGAGAAAATTTTCAAAAGGATGCGAGTCAGGGTGCAGAAAACAGAGACTTAGTCGAAAAGAATTTTTAGGCAGAGCATAACTTTTACTACTGCCGCAATTAAGATTTCATCTTGGATTGCTAAATTGAATGACGGAAATCTTTTTGGGGTAATAAGATGGTACGGGCCTTCATGGTCATAACATTTTTAACAAGGTTATATCCACAAAGGCATTTTAGGTTGTGGATTTAGAAAAAAAAAATCGATTTCTTATTGTAAAGGAGGTCGTAAAGCAAAAAAGAAAACACTCCTACAAAAAATGTGACCAGGTCAAAAGCTGTCAAATATGGACCCTTAATGATAAGAAATACGACTAAATAAAACTAGGAAAATTAAAAATAACGAAAAAAAAAAATCCTGTTTGATTAAAAATGACCAGAAATGATCACGAATGATTATTTTTAATAATTTTTGGTCAAACGAAAAAAAAAAAAATTTTTTTGCATGATCATTTTTGGTCATTTTTAATTATCCCTAATTTTATTTAGTCATATTTTGATCATTAAGAGGTTCATATTTGCCAACCGTTGACCTGGTCACTTTTTTGTAGGGACGAAAAAAATTGAAAAAAAAAATCGAGATGGAACATGGAGAACTGACCACCTATCAGAATCCGAATCCCGAAAACGGAAACCAAAACCGGTTTTCAGACTAAAAACTGGACAAATCAGACTGTTCGAAAATCGATACTTATGAGAAGTAGAAGGCTGTGGTAGTTTCTCAAGATGTTTAAAAAATGTCAGAAATCTAAGCGAAGATTTATAAAAAGGAAGCTGCCTGTTGCAACTGCAAATAGCCAACCCTCCAATTTTTTAGGACGGAGCCTAGTCTGACTCTACGTTCAACATTTAATAGAAAACCTGAAGGGAATAAAAATGAAATTCAGAGTCCAAATATCTTCTGAAACAGCGAAATGATCTCATATCGGCTGATGTTATTATTGGTTGTCCAATACCCCATTCCTACAGCTCCTTACTTTTCGCCTCAAAAAGTCCTACACTCAGGTGAGGTGGTCGATCGCTTTTGTGCAACTTCTATTTTTTTTCAAGGAAAACCAAATATTTTTAAGAAGAAATGAGCGAATAACTTGATCCTAGACCCTGCCGAGACAAAAATTGGATATCCATAGGTATTAGATCCACAAGGATTTTTTAACTCTCCTTTCCAAAAGACTTGCAAAATGGAACGAGCCAATCAAAGCAAATTCATATCTTTCATAAAAATATTTTTTCACTGCCCTGCAAAAAAATTGACCAAGTCAAAAGTTGTCAAATATGGACCCCTTAATGATCAAATATGATTAAATAAAATTGGAAAAAATTAAAAATGACCAAAAATGATCATGAAAAAAAAAAAAAAAAAAAAAAAGTTTGTTTTTTTCGTTTGGTCAAAAATAACCAGACATGATCCCGAATAATTATTCTTAATCATTTTTGGTCAAACGAAAAAAAATTTTTTTTTTGGTCACATTTTTGGTCATTTTTAATTATTTTAAATTTTATTTAGTCATATTTGAACATTAAGAGGTTTATATTTGACAACTTTTGACCTGGTCACTTTTTTTGTAGGGATGCATTCAAAAAAAGATTGAAGTGTTCTCACAAGAAAGGACTAGGCTAGGCCTGTGGCTGCTTTTAAATTCTCAAATAGCTTCTTAAAATAATTCGTTCTTCTGTTTAAAACACCAGAAAAAAAAAACAACCTCAAAAAGTCAGTATGAGTAGGCCTATATGCTATGAACAAGCAAAATTTCCTAATTTTTATTTCCCCCAAAAAAATTTAATTACTTTATAATTCACTAAAATGGCTTCGGCGGATATCTTTTTGTCTTCGCGGGGTAAAAATCCCGTCATTATGTAATCAGTTGATAACTCCCAAGTTTTGTGTATCGAAAAATAATGAACGATCTTTCCCTCCTTTCCTTCTTTTGATTTATCTTTGATCTTTTGTCTTTAAATATAACGGTTTCTTCTTTTTTTTTCCTTCTAAAATAACCGGTTCGAGATTTTTTTAAATTAATAAATCATTATTCAACCCTTCCGGTATAGCAAAAAAAAAAAAAAAAAAAATACATAAGTGGTAAAAACAATAAGATGAAACAAAAAAAAGAAAAGGAAAAAAAAAAAAAAAAAAAAAAAAAGAGGAAGGTGGAAAAGAAATAAAACAAAGATTAACAATCGACAGCTGACACTATCTAACGGGAGAATTCGCAACTACAAAGGGAGGGTTAAGAATCCCATTAGACCGTCTTTACGTTTAGAATTTTTTTTTATATTCGTAAAAGATAGATAGCGCAGTTCTACAATCGTTTGAAATTATTCGTTTGTTTTTTTTTTTTATTTTTCCTCCCGTAAGCGAAGTACGTTATTTTTCAAAAACTTAATTTTCTCCAAAACGAGTAAAGATAGCGAAATTTTTCAAAGGACAAAAATGATTCAGAATCAAATGAAATGTTTGAAATCGCATTTTTTGATTCTATTTTTTTTTTTTAAAGTCGAGATTAAATTTTTAATCGAAAAAATTCATCCGACTGGAAAAAACTCATTATCAGAGATACCAATTTCAGATGTTATCTATACACACGAAAAAAAAAATAATAATAAATAAAAAAATTGCAAACAAAAAGCCATTATAAAGTAACGAGTATACGAAATGGACTTTTAATCGTAAAAAAAAAAAAGAGGAAAAAAATGTTTTTTTAATTCCATTTAATGCACAACAAGTGGCAATTTTTAATTCACGGCGGCTCTTAACAAGATTAATAGCTTCAGAATTTTTTTTTTCTGATGAAACTTTTTTTTTTTTTTTTTTTTTAATTTCTTCGTGAAAATACTCAGGCGCGGTTCACGACCGGCATGAAAGGGGGGAAACGAAATAAATTTCAATCGAGCCTAAAATCCCATCTCTATAATAAAAAAATGAGCAACTCGTTGAAGCGTCCAAAACCCGTTTTCATTTTGGGGGTGAAAAAATAATGATTCGGTGATAAGCTAAACAGGGATTTCGAGTGCGAAACAAGGCAGAGTGGATGCTGAAAATCATTAAAGCTGCGTGACGTCATCGTCATTTGATGATTCCGTCATTAAATCTACCAATAAAACGGCTCGCGGATACAGCCATTTTGAAACGAGGCGTTTCCCAATGCATTTTCAAAAACACAGAGGCTTTTATTTGGACCTTACCTGAAATATGAGCGGTCGAAAATGCAAATTACAACTAGTTTTAAATGGGGACCTAAAATATTTTTCGCGAAACTAAATGCATCTGAAAAATGCAAAAGTAAAAAAAAATATATATATATGTATCCTGCACGTAAAGATTTTCCCTTTTTTTTATTTTTTTTTTATTATTAACACAATAAAAAATAATTTTCGAACGAGTTATCTGTTTGGTTCATTTTATTTTTTGTTATATTTTTAACCATCAAGTCATCCGTTTGAAATCATTTGATTTCATTTTCATTTCCAGCTTTGATCATTCGGAAATTCGATTTAGTATTTTTATGAATTTTTTTTTTTTTTTTATTTTTTAAGTCCGTGCCTACAAATCACGATGACACTTTCCCCATCAACCCCCATGTCCCTGGAGGATACGAAAAAAAAATTAAAATGCATTATTTTCCAAACAAAAAAAAAAAAAAAAAAAAAATGAAGTCAATAAAAAATTCCGGGAATGTAACTGCAATGGATTAAAATGAATCCGCTGCAGGGCCACTTTAGCTAACGGGGATCTAACGAATAAAAAAACAATTTTCTACCCAATTCCCAAGTTAAGAGCGGCAAAAAAAAAAAAAAAAAAAAAATTACAAAAAAAAAAAAAAACTTTGCTGGAAAAATGCATTCATTAAAAAAGGGTTTGAGGTACCGTTACATACAATGGTTTATACATGAAATTGTGATACCGAAATCCTCTCTCCCTCTCGCTCTTTCTCTCCCTTTTTTTTCCACCCCCTGCACTCATTTTTCCTTCATTAATAAAGATGCAATTTTTTTTTGTTTTTTTGTTGCTACGAGGCTTTTTTTTTTTTTTTTTCCTATTTACTTTTTTTCGGGACCCGATTGATATAATTTACCCTAAGCTCGAACCATGCAGATTGAGAGGTTAAAAATTAAAATATGTCCTCCTTCGCTAGCCCCTTCTTGCATCGATCAAATTAAGTTACTGGACTTGACGTTGCATTTCCGGGGAAAAGCGCTCCCGTTCCCTATTGCAACATAACGTGGTAGGGACAAAAAAAAATTGCAGAGGAATTCCCGTAATGGAAAGGATTATCTTATTACAGAGATAGCGAATTCTCCCCTGCATTTTGCATGACAATATATACCCTGCATTTAATTATTGAATACGTCGCGTTTCTTTCGATAAAACCACGATTTTTTTTTTTTAAATATGAATCACCCCTCGTTAAAAAATGCATCGTTTAATACGAATACTTGTAAGTATTGGAAGTTGCCTAATTGAGTTTTCGAATGCGTTTTAAGTTTAGGGAATGCATTTAGGAGTGTGGAGGTAACTTTATTTTGGGCGATGCACATATGGGATTTAAAATCTTTGCTGCAAAATAAGGAAAGCGTGATTGTAGAAACCCGTACAGAAGCCTGTAAAATAAAGTGCATGTTTAGGTCTGTGGAAGGTTAACTAACAAAGGAAATCTTTGTACGTATCGAATTTCATTCATCTTGGGATATGTTATATAAACAGATCGAAAGCCAGGGTTGTGTTGATCAAATAGGATAGGAGTATTGTGACAATTCACAAATTCGTATGGAAGGGTTTTATTCATCTTCTTTACAATTCAGGCCTTTTGAAAACACCCGACGATATTCACAGTAAGATTAAAAATTCAAAAAAAAAAAAAAAAAAAAAAAAAAAACAGCAGAAAGAAGTATTGATCCTATAATGAAGATAGATCAGGTCAAATGAGTTGGACTTTACGGACTCATTAGCTTTGATAAAGAGCATTCGTAATCGGAATTGAAACCAAAGGTGTCGATCCAAAGTCATGGGAAAACTGTAAGAGTTAGCAAGAATATCGCTGGACTAATTGGGATTAATCGTTCTAAGTAGAGGCGAATGCAATTTCCATCGCAATTTTCGTTTTACGCTTGCAGTTTTACTGAAATGATGATGTCCAGCTATTCCATTGAAAAGAGAAAATGTGAGAGAGCAAAGTTGATTTTCTGGTTCATAAAAAATCAATTAAAACGAGATTAGTGTGCCGGGGTATTCTTAAAAGTGTTTGATGCAATGAAAAGTTTCCCGCTTTTTAAAAATTTTTGTTTGTCGGATGTTTTGAGGAAGAATAACTAGAAAGGTTCGATAGTATTGTATTGTATTGTATTTTTTTAAAACCTTTTTAAAACTTTTTTCAAACTTTTTTTTCTGTCGAAGGGATTATTCGAGGTTTTTGCAAACTCTTTAAAATTGTTATACTTTGAATAAGATATTGAACATTGAAAATTAAACTTTTGGCGAGATAGCGACCTAAGAAACAAAAGGTTCTAAATCGACCCCCCGGACGAAATTCCATTTTTTATGAAAATAATTTCTACATCCTATGAGTACTTTCGACCCCTAAACTAAAAAGCCTAAAATTTTTATTCTTTCTGTTTTTTTTTTTTTTTTTTTTCTTTTTTTTTTTTTTTTTTCTTACCTTTTTTTTGAAAAATCAAAAGGTTGTAACTGCCAAAGTCTTAAAGTCGATTTGGAAACAAAAGGTTCTAACGTTATTTTTTATTATAAAATGCCCGAAATTCGGCCAAAATATATTAAGACTCCAGGATTAACTTAAAAATAGCTCTAAACATTTCCAGACATTATTTATTTCCAATAGAACCTAAATTTTAGCCTTTTTGGGGCAGAGCACTCCCAGGAATGTTGCCGTATAATTTTCGAAAAAATGATGATTTATAAAAAATTAAGATTTAGTGACTTTTTCAATTCAGAAGCAAAAGGTTCTATCGTCTTTAACCTAGCTTACGGAGTTGATAGAACCTTTTGTTTCTAAATTGGAAAAAGTCACTAAACGGGCACAATTTTAGGGACTTTTTAAATCACTTAAATAAAAAATAATATGATCAAAATGAAACTTTTGGAATGTGTTCTTTATTAGTGCGTTTATGGTCTAGTACCATTGCAATGTCAGAAAATTGAACAGGTATCAAGGTACAATACATAAACTTTAAAATAGCTCTCCTGTAAAATTTTGATGTGTTGCATTTAGAAGCTTTTGTTTCTACGGTCGCGAGATATTGATTTTTTTTTTCTTTTTTGGTTTTGAAAGAATTTAAAAACTTTTAAAGTCCAGGAAGCAAAAAATGTTGGTAAACTGGCTAGGTGTCTTAAAAACGCTTTGAGACCTGGTAAATTCCCTATACCAAAAGAATCGCCAAAAAGGTTCAGTATCTTGCTTGCACATAAGGCCCCGTAATTTTGCAGCAATCTAGCCAACTCTAGCAACTGGACAGAGGCGCCAAGAATTCTTAGGAGGGTTTTGAATGACCACTTTTAAGTAGGGTTTAGTCTTAAGAATTCTCGAGATTTCTCGGAATTTATTTCCCAAAAATGTATTCATTTCACGAGAATTTTTTGCCCACTTTTTTCAGAAATTGCCAGACAATTTTTTGGTTTTTTGAGAAATCTCAAAAAACTATCGAGAATTATCGAGACCCTAGCCATTTTTTTACATTTTTCCCGATTCGAATTTTTTAAATTCGATTCGGATTCCCGATTGAATGCCCGAAAAACCCTTACCTCTACTTTTAACAAAGGAAATTAGAAAAGTATATTAGTAAAGTAATTGACATCATCATCATACGTGACTATACCACAGCTGAAGCCTTAGAATGTACGGTATAGAAGTGAGGATATACTAACATGGGGATATTTTCTAGACCTTAAGCATACAGTGGTGAACTTCAGTGAAAAAATCCGAGCTATATAGAGACTTAAACCCATACCGACTCCTCAATTATTTGGTTCAAAATCGGAGACTCTACCACTAGACTGGCCACTAGTGGTGGCCCGTAGACTAGTTCACAGCGCGCTCGACTCTCAATCATGAGATGCGGCGCGTCGTGCTTCTATCCTAGTTCACAGCTAGGAACTTTTCTCAGGTCAAAACTAGTGCGCTAGTCAGAAAATCAACGGTTACCACCCCTCGGTAGGCAATGGCAAACCACCGAGTGGTAATTGCCAGGTAAATCTCTCAAAAATAGCCGTTCGGAACCGGCACTAAACTGTAGGCCCCATATGCCTGTGAGCGCACGCACAGGTGTATGTGAGAGATCACCACGCTCGTAGTCGAGTGAAGGACTAAAAAGAGAAGACCACTAGACTACGGGCGCCCAAAAAAACTTGACCGAGGAGCTCCAATCTCCTCTCAAAGCGTTCTCAGTAAGTCCTCTCAGTGCTTCTTTTGTACCACCCCTCTCTAGAAGCTTCCAATAATTTAAAGATATTTCTCATCAGCAAGAGAGGACTGTGAACTCTACTGTCTCCAGGGTCTGTGGTAATATAAGATAAAATACCATATTCGCATTAAAAGCTGAATGGGCCATTTTTTAAATCCGTGCGTCGGAGGTGGACTAACGTATCTCCATCGTAAATATGATTGGAGTTAGACTGTTTCGACGTTTCGTGGAAGTGTCACGTGACCACAAGTTTACGGCAACATGAGCGTGTAATCTTGGAGTCTCATGGTCACGTGATTTTCATAAAAATTCGAAATAGACTATCTCTAATCATATTTACGATGGAGATACGTGAGTTTACCTCCGACGCACGGAAATATGGGCAACTTTTTGACTGATTGAAATTAATAGTGTCTTAAAATTCAATAATAGCGTTGTAACTTCTTGGAAAATTTACAGACCCTCCAACGGTCCAAAGTGAAATGTTTCACTTGGAAGTGGAACTGAGTTTTTATATGCCAATTTAATTTTAAAGCAGATTTGCAAAATCTGGTAGTAATAAGAAGCTACCTCTATAGGATTTCCGGATGTTCTTCGGTTGGCCCTTGAATATCCTTAGGCTGTCGGATATATATCCGTTTTTCGATACATATAACCAGAGACATCCATCACTCTCGTGGATGTCCATCATTTTGGAGCGAACATGATGACAAGCCCTAGCAAAGATTTCCCCGTCAAGGGAGCGACTTCAATATTATCTTTTCCTTATCCAGAGGTTTAAAACTAAGAAGGTGAGCAATATCGTAAGACAGTCTCCAGCCAGTCGTAGGTCAACGGATGCTTAAGGCGCTTTATAGGAATATAATGAGCGTAGAGGATACGTTAGGAGATCAAGCAACTCAGTCAAACGCCAAATTGTGTCTTAAGACAAATTGGGAAGGGATCAGAGTATACGGAGTTGGAGCAACAAGTCATCGGAAACTAAGAAAACGAAAAAGAAATCCGAAAAAGAATTCTTTTTTTTTTTCTTTTTTGCAAAAATTAAAATCGCGCCTTTGGGATGACCAATGACCATCACAATAACACCCCAGTTATTAAAATAAGCCTAAACAATTAAAAAAACTGCAAGCTATGCGAGGGGTGGAAAACGCATACACACACTCGGGTAATATATATGGAATATACATGTAAAAAGTATTTTATGTCGTCCAAAGCGTATGGTAACAATACGTGGAGTATTAGTTCCAAAGTTGTAAATGGAAAAGCTTTTCGAAAGCTCACGCCGAGGGCCCCAGTTCATTTAACGCCTGGCGAGACCGATTTGATCGATAAACCATCAATACTTGCATCCACTCGAGCCGAGTTTCATCTCGAATTCAACGTTCATTAAATTCACTTCTCTTGCAATAGCATTTTCAAAAATGCATTTAGGCTCGTTTCTGTGGAGGTTTCTCTTCCTCCTTCTTACCTGACTCTTAATTTCTGGTTTTCTTATCTTGTTATTATTTTTTATTTATTTTTATTTTTATTTTTTTTATTTTTTTTTGTTTTTACCTTCATCGAAAAAATATTTTGATTAGGTATTGTTATTACTTTGTTTTTAAAATGTCCTATGCAATAATCATTGATCGACACACAAAAATACCCCGAGTGTTCATTTGATATTCCCTCTAGTGTTCCATTTTTATGAGTCCGGAGCGTACACAACGCAATAAAAAACACAAAAATTGCAAAATTCGAACGTCAGTAGGGGATGTTAAATTATTGCAAAATTTTAGATTCAGACTCCCCGATCCCATTTTCAAAAAAATTAAAAAAAAAAAAAAAAAAAAAAAAAAAAAGCTTTCGGGGGTACAAGACCTTTTTTCCGATTTCGTTTTCACCCATCGCTCCCGTCATCTTATGGTCAGTTCGCTTTCGAACAAAATATTTTAAGTTCTCGCATGCATCGAACGGGGGGGTAAATGTATTTTTCCATTTTCTTATATTAAAACATTTTTATCGCGGGGAAAAATCGTAAAAAGACAGAATGGGTCGTTTGTTTATCATGCGATTGAATCCCCAAACTTGAAATTCTCTCGGATTTTTTAACCCTTTCGGTGCAGTGTAGTGCATGGTGCAATTGAAGGGTGCATCCCTTATCAATTGACGATTAAAACGGGCTACAATCATACAGTTTTCAATGAATTGCAAGACAAATAATGAATTTTTAAATGCATTTATGTCCAAACAGGGTTCGTTTGACGAGCGTGTGTTATATCTCATGTATTTTTCAAACTTATCAATTGCGGAAATTTCAGTATTTTTTTTTTTATTTCGCGAATTTTCTGTAATTTTTTTTTTTTTTTTTTTTTTTTTTTTTTAGAGATTCGAATGTTGAAAAAGCTGAAAATTTTCGTTTGTACGTGTTTATGTAATAAATAAATTTATTCACGTACAGTTTATAAATACGATGCAATGACAAATAATATTATAATGTTTAATCGGATAATTTATTCAAAAGTTACCACCGGAAAACAGGAGCAAGGATGAATTTTTTTTTTTTCTGTCTTTTGAAATGCAAGGACTGGGTCTCTGTAACCCTTTTTACGATTGCGATTTTTTTTAAATGTATAAATAGCTCATCTTTCCCGCTGGCCAATATACTTTTTATTTTTCTATGAATGGGATCCGTATGTCCTCAAAGCATTTTCGCATATTCAAGAATTGCGAATCGTTTGTAAATTTTTAATCTTTTTTTTGCCATTTGCTGTTAAATATTTGTTTAATCTTTAATAAATTTAATTTAGTTTTGTTTGTTCCCATCTCTTTCCGCGTCATCAAACAGTGACGTAACATTAGGGCTCTCAAACTACGAAGCTTTTGCTCGGAGCGTAAGTTTTTTTTAAATTTAAAAATTACCCTGGTCGAAATTTAAATTGAAACAAACTACAAAAGGCCGTTTAGAGATAACGAAAAATTGTGGAAGCAGTTTTTTCTGAGGTAGTGGTAATTTTTTTTCTTTTTTTTTCTGCATAGGCCTATTAAGTTTGTCAACACAACAAGCCATTATTCCGAAGTTCTCTCTACCAAAAAATAATACGACTAAAAATGATCAAATTTGACAACAGTCTTAGTCATTTTTAGTCGCGAGGGGTTTCGATTAGTCGTTTTTGATAAATTTTTGTTTTTCTTCATTATTCTTGATCATTCTCGATTGAAAAAGAGTCATATTCGACTAATTAATTTTAAGTCATTTTTAGTCGCAGTTTTGGTAGGGCTTTAGGCCCTGCCTGCGCTGGATAATTTTATCTTTGGCCTAATACTTGTAGTCTGGTATGCATTTAAAGTTTCACAGACACTCTGAAAAGAGCGGATAGAGAAGATGGCAATCGATCTCCATCAGAAGACCATTTTACGAAGGAAAGGGAGAAAAGAACGTACACTCAGAACTAGGAAATTTTTTGAGCAAGTTCTATTTTCCGACTAAACAGCAATGTTTCCTAGGAAAGCAAAAATGCTTTGTGACAACGGACAAGTTGTTTCTAGACAAGATAATTCCATTTTTTTCGAATAATTTCAAAGGTATATCTGAGAGGTATAGAGATATAGAGGTCTAGAGTTCATACTTTAGGAAAGGATCAAACTGTACCCTTAAAAATGTATCTTTCAACATCCTAACCGCGACCTCCACCTCAACCTGCACCTATTTAACTTAACTAAATCGAACTAAATATAACTTTTTTTTTTTTATTTTCCAACAAACCTATAAAACTGCTTTAAGGCAGGGGGGTGTAATTCTCTCAGTTGGGGTTATCGGTATAGGGATCAAAGAGGGAACCAGGAAGATGTTCAGTAAAAGAATACACCAAAGGCACTCGAAGAGTGGACTTGAAAAGAAATATAACTTAATTTGTATATTACTTTTTTCACAAGTTAGTTTCCTAATGTATTCCCTGTATGAAGCTGCTAGGATGTCCCTTATTTTTCGAATTTTCGAATTGTATATGTCTAACCCTCGCAAAGTTTTCTTTTTGGAGTGTTAAACACTGAATTTTTTCAGATTTTTAAAATGACGGGAAAATGTGGCTCGTGGGCCTTCAAATTTTGAAAAATTTCCATATGAACCAAAAAATTTATATTTTTTTGTTTGTGAAAAAACACTCCTTCCTTACTTGTTAACTTGTTGGAAATTTTGCGTCGATCACGAATCTGAAGTCAGATTTTTTATATTTGCCTAAGTTTTTGAGCTAGAGGTCAAAATGTTAGCAAAATTAAGGACTTAACATATTTTGTCATTTTACGCAATTTCTTTGCCTTATTTTTATTTGTAACACAAATAACTTAGGCAGATATAAAAAATCTGATTCAGACTCGTGATCTACACAAAATTTCCGATAAAAAACAAGTGTTTTTTCACAAAAAAAAAAAAAAAAAAAAAAAAAAAGAATTTTTGGTTTTTATGGGAAATTTTTATTTGAAGGCCCACGAGGCACATTTTTCCGTCATTTTAAAAATCTGAAAAAATTAAGCGTTTATTAACACTTCAAAAAGAAAACTTAAAAAGGGTTAGACATATGAAATTCGAAAATTCGAAAAATAAAAAACACCCTAAGAAGCCCTAGGTTCAATTATATTCCTTAGTGGAACTGTTCGCATCGATCGGCCATAGTGTTCAAAATTTTTGGAGAAAATCCGTATTCATCCTTCAGAGTAGCCAGTTCACATTTTACGAAAAGATACAAATATAGCATCACACACCATATAAATTCTCATTATCGCTTTATAGGACAGTGGCAACTGAGCAGCCTACAGAGTAAATTTTTATGAAAATATTGATATTTTTATGTTTCACTGCTTGTACGTTTTTGTCAATTTTTTCTTCCCATGCGTAAGCCAAAATTGTCATATTTCTTATCCTTTAAACTTTGCTCTTACGTATGGATTGCGAACACATTAAAAAACCTTTGAACAATACTTTTTAAATCCTGATTAAGAAGAGATTTAATAAAATGTTGGTAATGCGGCTACCGCTGAAAAGATAAACACCTTTTGAAATGTGATTAACTGACTGTCACTTACGGATGAACGCCTTTCAGGATGTCCTAGGTATATTCGCAGAGGAAACAGACGTGAGACATGACAGCCGAAAGAGATCAAAAGACATCTAATGGTCGACATGTGGGCGAAGTCCTTTGGATTTCTGGCAGAAGACAGATATCTGGGATTAGGAACCGATTTTTTTTCGGAATATAAATTTCGCCCTTTAGAAGTGGAATAGTAGAAAAAGAATTTACCTCGGGAATTTTTTTTTCTTCTATCCCTGGTAGAAATCTTAAATCGGATCAAATTTGGAAAACTGATTGAAATGTAACGCTTCTAATAATTGGACTTGTGGCCGACTTGTTGAAGTCCAGTATTGAACAGTATTGGGAAAATTACCAAGACTGAATCATTGTTCGACCAAAACAGTTTTTTCCATATCCTGTTTTTCCAATTCAGGAAATATGAAGTCTAAAAGACGTAACAGTATAAAAAACGAATGACCTGGCAATCATACTGTTTAGATTTCTGGCAGTGTTGTGCAGCAACTAACCTGCTTTTTTATTAGCATGCCTAACAAATTGTTTTTCATCTTTTTTTTTCATTTTGAAAGAAACACAAGGAAATGCATCGAGACATCCGCAATGATTAAGAAAATGCGGTAGGTTTGATTGCATGTTTTTTACAAATACGTCACTCCCAATAAAACGAAACATCTTAACTCTTGACAAGGAAACCAAAAATCACGCCATTTTAAATTGATTCCTATCCCTTTTCTATCATGAAAAAAAAAGGAAAAAAAATTCAAACGGTTGATTTTTTTTTATGTCAAAAAATTCCCCTGAAAAGCTTAAACAATCCAGTTTTTCAAATTTAAATTTGAAAATTTACGATCCCAATGAAAAACTGCACTTGCATTTAATATCTATTTACTCATTTCCTGACTTTGATATATTGTTGTGTATTTTCCGCTTTTTTGTTAAAATATATGACAGGCCTGCTCGATTAAACTTGAAATTTGTTGGGAAATGCTTGGGTGAGTGTGTGTGCAATTTTTATTTTTTATAATTTTACTAATTATTTATTCATTTATATTTTTTTGCTCCTTCATTTTTTTCTTTTTTTTTTGAAAAAAAGAAAACGAAGAATTATGTCGTATATGAATAACCACAAAACCGAATCAATCTTACGTGTAACACCTTAGGATTAAGTGTAGATTAAGTAAAATCCACCGGTAACTGTTTAACCTTCAAATTACTTATTCATCCTCATGGGAAAATGGGTATATTCGGAACAAGTGTTTCGAATATCAAGAAAATCTTTCGAATCTTAGAGTTCTGGTCGGTGGGCTAATCTTTAACTGATTGAGCCTCCCGTTCCATGCGAATCTACAAATAAACAACGGTGTTTGGGATTCAATTGCATACATCCATTTCGGAAAACTGGATTCGTTAACGATTAATCGCCAAGCCGTCCACCGGCTGCAGATGCCAAGCTTTGCTTTGTAGATTAAAAGCCTTTAATCATATCTTAAGAGACAAACTAAGGCGTTTTTTACAACTTAAAAAAATTTCAAAATGACTGGGAACACACAAGTGTTCCCGGTATAGAAAAATCCGTTGTTGGCATTAAATAAAATTGTATTTCAATAAAGTTCAAATTTCTACATTATTATTTCAATTTTAATTATCAATTTTTTTTAAGGGAATAAAAAAATTTTGAAAAACTCCTAAAGGAATAAAACTTTTAAAAACTCAAACTATTTTCAGAAAGTTTATGAATTTAAAACTTAGAAAATTTAGAAGTAAATTGCTTCTCAATAAAGCAATTTTCTCAATGAAGCAATAACAAAAAGTTGCTGATCTTTCAGGGCTATAAATTTAAAAATCGAAATCATTTTGAAATTTTACTTAGAATTCTGAGTATTTTAAGGAGACTTTTAAAGGGTTTAACTTGGTTGTGATTCCACGGTTGGAACGTGCAGTTAAATAATAATATTCAATCGCGGATTTTTTATACCTTTCACTAAAATGCTAGAATTAAACTTAAGATACAAGAGAAAAATTTGAAGTTTATTGAATACCAGTTTTAAAAATCCACTATCCAAATAAGGATTGTATCTCGTATTAGACATGATTATTGAGAATATCACTGAATATAATTATAAGTGAATTCAGATATTTGCAGTAATTATGACATGGCATCAGCAGCAAAATATCCAGCTACTTGAAGTATTTTAATTTCGCAGACTCATAGCGAAAGCAGGAAAGTAACATAAACGGTGCTTTTGACCAACTATTTTTTAGGTTTAAGGCCTTTCAACTCTCAAGTCACAGTGCTCCTGAAGAAAAATATTATTCGACTAAAATGTCAAAAAAAACTGCTAATGAGGCTTTGTTAGGAAACATGTTAACTATCAAAATCCACTAAAATCAAAATCTTACCTGATTGTCTTCCCCTACCCCCCACGACCCCCCCCCGGCCCCTCAATTTTTTTTCAAGGCTAGTTACATATCATATGAAACCCCATTGGAAATGCTTTAAAAAGAGACCTCGCCGAGGTTTATATCTTTTGCCGGCACGGAGATATCAGATTTGGTCGTTTGAGAGATCGAAAATTAAACACTTAATTTTGGGCTATTGAAACGACGATATCTCCGTCCCTGTAAAAGATATAAACCTCGGCGAGGTCTCATTTTAAAGCATTTCCAATGGGTTTTCATATAATATGTAACAAGCCTTGATATGCAACAAGCCTTGAAAAGAAAATTGAGGGGCCGGGGGGGTTGTCGGGAATAGGGGAAGACAATCAGGTACGATTTTGATTTTAGTGGATTTTGGTAGTTAATATGTTTCTTAACAAAGCCTCATTAGCAGTTTTTTTTGATATTTTAGTCGAATAATATTTTTGTCAGGATCACCGTGAGTAGGGCTTTAAATATTGAAATTCATCCTACAAATTCTTTATGTAATGTTTTTTCTTTCTTGAAAAATGAAATGTTTTTACGATTTCTTAAACGGTTTTCTATGTAAAAAAATTTAATAAATGTTAACGAAATCTCAATCATCAATGGCGTAGCAAACCAACTAAGGAGTGCAAGCAAAAACATTTTGCGAGGCCTTTTTTTTTCGTATGCTATTAAACCTGACCCACTCTGACCACTCTTTGACCACCCCCCAATTTAAATACAAATTGTAGCGAGGAAATTATTGGAAAGAGCTTACCTAGAAATGGTTCTGGTTCCTATGGATCCACATGGTTCCTACGGATCCACATAATTTTAACTTTTCTTTCTCAGCGGTTAATTTTAAGTTTTTTTTCCCCCAACCCGACTCCCATTTTCTGTTCACATCCCTGTCTCTTTCCGTCCCTATATTCGGTTTTGTCTTTGTTGCTGCCTCTGTCGTTTTCGCCATATTTTTAAAATCACTAAATTAATCACGACTTTAAAAAAAACTAAAAACTTACTAAACCGTCATTGCTCGACGACTACCGCGATAAAACTGTCTTTAAGCAATAAACTGAATGGGATCAACAAAACCCGAAGATCAGGTACCGTACTTAAAAATTTGAACAAAGAAATTTTGAGAAACATGAGGTATAATATCAGGGTCGTTCACTCTTTTTCAATTTAAAAAGTATTAACTTTTTTTTTTTTTTTTTTTTTTTTTTTTTTTTTTTTTTTTTTTTTTTTTTTGTGTGTGTGTGTGAATAAAAAAATGTAGTATAGGTTATTTTGAACCATAATCTACTTTTTCTGCCTGAAATTGCTTGGCCTAAGAATAGCGAGAGGCAGCAAGCCTGTGCTTGCTTTGCTTATAGGTTGCTACGTCACTGTCAATCATTTAGGTTTAAAGGAGATTCCCTGCACATAAGCGGTGGTGGAATGCGCATTTATAATTTTTTATTATTAAAAAAATTATTTCTAATAATTCCCATTTCTAATCCAAGTTCCATTTTCTGCCTGGAAAAGTAATTCCCTAAAAAAAAAATGTTTTCAACATCTTAGGGATAATCTACATATTGCGTAAGCACGTTACGGGGGAGGGGGGTCTAAAATTGCCAGCATTGTGCTTACGTAATATATGGACGGTAAACCCCCTAGAGAATGACTGGAAAATAATTTAGGGAGGGAGGAGGGAGGAAAGAAGAAGGGGGAGGTGATCGAAAAAAAATATGGATTTCTCGAGAATTAAAATTAATTGAAGTAAAGTAGAATTATTTTTGGAAATTATTCTGGAAAAAAATTGGCTCAGAGAAACTGCGAAAACAGTGTACTGCCGTGTTGAGCGAAATAAGCGTATGTCAATTTGAAAAAAAAAAAAAAAAAAAAAAAAAAACCGATTGTTTGGTATCAGTTAATTCCTCGGGACATCTACATTTATATTCGCTTACTTTTAGGATTTTCAAGTTAGTAATCGCTTTTTATAAGTAAAATATGTTAGGTACTCGAACAACACAAAAGTTTTTATCTAAAACCAAAGATTTATTTACATTTTTCACCTTGTTTTTCGAATTTACAAAAAATGGACATACGCCCATATCGCTTGACATGGCAGCGTAGAAGTCCGAAGTTTTTTTTAATTTTATTTAAATTATACAACTTTCTTCAGCAAGAGGCTTCATTTTAGAGAAACGAACTAATCCTAATTTATGATTAATTAGCATAATTATAAGTACTAATTTATTTTGTATCCTATATGTGAAGGTGTACAGTAGTAATGTTTCTTACTTTTAAGAACCATTCAAATAATACGTCATCATAATTCTGACCATTTTCGACCTCCTCCCTCCCGTCCCTTCGGCAATTTAATTAGCTTATGTGGAACATTGCTGCTTTGGACCCTCTCTCCTCCCCTATATCGTGCTGACGTAATATTTGGATGGCCCCTATCTAAAACGAGTGCCACCTAGCATAAGAGAGTTTTTAAGAGGATCAAGTTTTCCTTTTTTGATAGGGAAATTTTTTCGAGGCTGAACAAGTCCATACATGTTCCTGAATTTTTCTGAGCTAATGAAGTTCAGTTAGAAATTCTTAGGGATTGCAAAGTACCGTGAAATCTCAGAACCGGTTCCAAGGGAGCGTTTAAGTATTACGTAAGACCAGAAGGGGGGGAGGGAGTGTGGCAAATCTTACGTAAGAATTTTCATTATAACTTATTGTTCAACATTTTTTTTTGTTAATTTCCAAAAGCTAAGTTGTTTTAATTTTTTTCCGAATGTCTAAAGTAGAAAAATTGAAAATTTTTTTCAAAGAATTTTGAAGAAATAAAAATTTATTTTTTGATGAGGGAACGTTCAAGTATTACGTAAGATTTTTAAAGGGGGGGGAGGGGGTCCGCCTCCCCCATCTTCGCCATAAGCTAAGTATTGCGAAATGTCTTACAACCGGGGGGGAGGGGGTCCAAAAACCCGGAAAAAATTCTTACGTAATATTTGAACGTTCCCTTAGAACCGGTTCCAATTTTTTCCGGTTACAATTGTAGCCATTTTCAAGGATATAAGTATGAACTATAATTCTAGATTTAAGAAAAATATTATATAAAAAAAGGGGGCAGGGGGTCCGCAAAATCTTACGTAATATAGTAGGGGGTCAATAAGTAAATCTTACGTAATATAATAGGAGGGGGGTCAAGTAAATCTTACTAATTCTTACGAAGGGGGGGGGAGGGGGTCCAAAAACCCGAAAAAAAGCCTTACGTAATACTTGGACTTTCCCCAAGGGAAAAGAGCTTTTTCAGAATCAGCAAAAAAAAAAAAAAAATATTTTTAATTTATTAAGCAAACTTTTTCTTAGATGGCAGGTGGAGACATTTTCTTAAATTGAATTTAAATTCGAAAATGTTTCTTCTTATGCTGCATAAAATATAAAACGAGTAACTTCTGAGAAATCAAGAATCAAAATCAAAATTTCTGAGAATTAGCTAGGTCGGCATTGTACAAAAAGAAATCAAGCGATACCCCACCTGCGGCAACGCTGTTACTCACCAATACGGAACTATGCAATACAAAACTTGTCTTTTTTTCTCTGCTTGTAGTTTTAGCGTTTAATTTAACCTTTTTTGTTTTTTTGTCTAATCGATAGGAATATTAAAATTACGGGAACCAGAACCGGAACCAGTACCGGAACGCCCGGAACCTGTTCCGAGGTTTCCCGAATTTTGGCTCGGTACCGGTTCTCCCGGTCTCAAAATTCTGCAATCTCCTTAGGATAAATCCCTTCCCCCTGTTTCGCTATGAGCCTGATTTGTACAAAGTTGTCGGCGAATCCATTTCTTTCTTTGCGTAAAATGCTCATAAAATTTATACAAATTCCATGCACACCTTTGCTCGAACCCAACCGACCTTACGACCCTAATCTACACGATTCCTAATCGAAAACTAAAATCACCCGCTCCGTTAATCGATTAATAAATCGATCCCATGCGGATTAACCTGCATCTTACATGTAAAACAAAAGGCGATCTTACCTTTGGTCGTGTCCATTAGAAGGCTCCTTAAATAGTTTCTCTTCCCGTCTTCCAATCCTTCACTTTGTCAAGTTTCCTCTCTTGTTTAACTTGGAATGATTAGACGACGTTGCTATTGATAATGATATTGCAGTAGTAAATTTCAGTTTTGTCTTCCTCGGTTTCAGCTTCGGACATCACAAGAAAATGGCAAGCGTTGAACTTCGGTTTCACCATCACTTTCAATGTCCTTCAGTTTATTTTATTTTATTTTATTATTGTCTTATCAGTCAATCCCGGGTAATTTTAAAGTGCAGATTGTTTATGTTTTTTTTTTTTTTTCTTTTTTTTTTTAAATTTTTATTAAATTATTTTAATATATATTTATTATTAATTTTTTTTTAAATATTTAAATGAAATATTCCAGAATTTTTTATAGAAAGAGCACTTTTGGTCGCAATATAAATTTTGTACATTTTTATTTTAATTTTTTTTTAAATAAACAAAATAAAGAAAACAATGCCCCAAGTCACTTTATTTATTATTTATTTTTTTTTTTAAATTTATTGGTAACACTTCTATATCACTTTGTATGTCTATTGTTCGTGTCTCTGTTTCTTTTAATTATTATTTTTTTTTGAATGTGGATGAGGATAGGGTAATAATTAAATAAAAATCTTTTTGTAAGGGTTATTTTTTGCCTAAAGTTGTTTTATAATTGTTTAAACTCAATATAATTGAATGACCAAATTTGAACTAAAAAATTCAAGGTTTAGTTTTTAATTAGGGTGTATGTGTTATTTTTAGGATTAGAAACTTAAAATATGAGCCGGAGGGAAAAATTCACAATGGTCAAATGATTACTGTTTTTGATTTGTTATTTTTTTTTTGGACTTAAATTTCTAAATTGTTATCTGATTAACATCAAGAAAAAAAAAGGAATTTTTGTTTAATTCTGAATTATAAAATGGACGGGGTATATGGATTTAGGAACATTTTCATTTTTGTGGTTAATTTTTTTTTGTAATTTTTGTTTAAAAATTAAAAATAAACGTTGCGTTTTTGAATATTTTTTTTGGTAGCTTTGAAAACGCTCCAGCGTTTTCGTTTCTTTTTCATATATTTTTGCTTTATAATCGTAATAATATCGAATGTTTTTTCTTTTTTATTCTTGATATTTTTTGTCCAGGGCCCGTCATTTTTTTATTATTTTTTAACGCTTTTGTGAAAATCACTGAATTTTTTTTTCTAATTTCTCATTTTTTCCCCCCGTTTGAAGATAAAGAGTTTTTGTGAATTATCTTTTTTTATTTTTTTAGTCGCACGTTGTTGGGTATGTTCTCTTCCATTTTTTAGGTTGTTTTTGATGGAGTTTATGTTTTGTTTAATTTGATGTTTTAAGTTTTATTTGGATTCGTTGTTGTAGTTAGGCCAAGTTGATTGGAGATTTCCATTTCTGAAACAAATAAAAATATCATAACAAATTAAATAACTAATTTCGTTTTATATTTTTAGGAATTGGGATTGTCAATGGGAAGTAGGAACGTCTTAGAATGAGCAATATTTGCAGTTCTTACAAGATTTAGCAGTCTACCATAAGGTAAACTAAAGCTCCATAACAAAGATAACCAACCCCAGAAAAAGTGAGTTATAAGTCCGGCCAATAGGCTATAAAAACTTATTATCTTGTTATAAGTTTTTATAACGTATCGGCCGGACTTATAACTCACTTTTTCTTAAAAAGTACCAAGTAAAACGGCCAAACGATGGAAATGAATTTGGTAATCAGATGACGTTTTTTAGAAAGAGAGGTTGTTGGTGCAACAAATAAACTTTAAATTAGTTAAAATGGATTTTAAAAGAACAACATCCGATGATGTCTTGAGCAGCACGTGCTTAAGGCGTTGCTTTCTTTTCTGGCAAGTAACGGCAAAAATATGGGAATACCATGGAGTTACCACTCTGCCGTCCTCAGCAAAAGAGGCGAATGTCCGTTCTGGAACTGAATATTTGTTTACGTAAGTTGAAAATAGGAGAAAATGCCAACTTCGCAGCGGAGAACGCCCATGTCTCTTAGGACGACAGAACTCAGCAGCAAACATTTAATTAAGCGTCCTGAGCATTACTATAGTTTGCGTCAATGTGAAAGAAGGAGGAAAAAAGCTTGAATCTTGCCCAAAAAGAACAATTTTCATGGATAATGTCATATTAGTCGCTGTAATATAGTCCATGTGTGGCAGAAACCAGTCCTAAACGATTCCTTCTTACACAGAATATCTTGTGTATAACTAAATTCTGTTTATGAGCAAACTTGATTTCGTTGGTTGGCTGAACGGGGCTCAATCAGTGAATCTCATTTTCAAGTCTTTGGTATTTTTTTAAAATTATTATAACCACTGCCGGTCACAAATGAAAACTTTTTTTGGTTCTTGTTTTTTTAATGTGATGCATTTGTCCGAAAATTTTATCGAGGCCAGTGTGATTTTAAATTTAAGGTGTATTTAATTTACCTCAATCTACTATAAATTCCCGGGAATTTATCCTGGATCAAGGTTTACCAAAAAAGTACTGCATGGTCAGGTATGGAATTTTTCATGAAGGTGCATAAGATTGATGAGAATTGTTGCTCGGAAGCGGAATTTTGATATCTGGCTCCAAAACGTTATTATTAGCGTTTTTCGAAGTGTAGGGTGTTCAGAAAAATGAATCATTCCTGCGTCACCTTAACAGTCAAACTCAGTAAATTTGCAGTCTCCAAATTTTCCCTATAAACGTGCTTTTTTTTCTGGTAAATATAATGTAACAAAAATGATGATTTAAAAATGTATAAAAAGTAAACGAAATAAAATAAAATAAAAGAGAGAGGTAAACTCAAGGTAAAAAATTATCGTAAAAGTATGTAAAATTGGTTGCTGACTTGAGCATAGAAAATTGCTACCATTGACTAATCAGCCTCAAGCCCGTAAACACTAATTTTGAATTACCCTGACCAGAATCCTACTACTGTGCTTGTAAATGTAACGGTTTTGCAAGAGACATTTTCATATATGACACCGGAAATGTCACTTCTTTACATCAATTGCATTTTTTTCAGGAAAATTAGGGTATTTAATATCTTGATTGCATATGAAAAAAATGGATATTTGTAATTATCGAATATATGCCAATTTTCCTTTAAAATGCAATCGCATAGGCACCGCTTGAATAAAAAAGAAATGTTTGGGCACGTCAGTCTTAACGATAATGCTATGCGATAAGGTACTTTTTTGAATATGCTTTATGCGCCATCTAGGTGTTTTTTCAGAAAATGTCCAAAGCTGATTTTATGCAAAAAAAAAAAAAAAAAAAATTGCATGATTTAGAGTCATTGCTAGACTGCCCAGTTCATTTTTGTAATTAAAAACTCCTCTGAGACATGCCTAGCACTAAGTGTCATTAATCCTTCATGCAAAACAATCTTTTTTAATAATCTTGAATCATTATCAATGTCTTCCAACTTTGAAAAAACCGGATAAATAGGCCATTGGACAACAAAAACGTTACAATTTTTTTTAAAAGTTTAGCTTGAAAAAAAAAATTTTTTTTCTTTTCGCATTAATCCCATCGAAAGTTATTCTTACAAAACCGAACGTGTTACCTTAATTAATAAGGCCGATAGCTAATAAGAACGATGCTTTACTTCCTCTTTAATAACCGCAAAAGCCATTTACCCTTTTCCTTTTGATTTCAAACTCTGTGACATTTTCTTGTTCTCAGTCACGTCTTTCGTACTTTTAATGCAGAGATGCATCCGTCTGCACTAAGCTTGAAGCATTACTCATAGTAAATAGATGGAGTGGTACGGTAATCCTGGAGGGAATAGACTGAGTTAGCAAACGACATTAAGTTCTCTATCGGGGGATGAGGGGGTAACAGCACCCGGTCCGGGTTCATTGGGAATAACCTAGGGAGCGCGTTGTTTTCCCCCTTTTTGAAGAAATGAAACGCGATTCTCGGGTTTTTCCTTTTGAAAACTTGCATTTATCCTCTTTTTTTTTCTAACATGATAGACAAGGGAAATTGAATGCGAGCTGCACTTTGCATAATACATTATTTAGTTTATGCGGTATATATGTCAGCTCGTGATAAATGTCGGTAAGTTCCCGCGGCCGAACTTAATCCCCTTATATCTTATACAGCAAAGGATTCCCAGGTTTAAAAGGAAAGGTCGACGTAGTTGAGATGAAGATTCGTATAACTTGCATTCATTCCGAATTATGTACCACAAGGGAAAGTTAGTAAATCAGATCCGTACGACGGAGATTTGACGTTAACGACAAAAGATTTCCAAATCGCAGACATTGGAATGTACATTAGTCAGAGGAGGATTCTAAATTTCTAAGGCCGATTTTATACGTAAGGAAGTATTTCCAAGGGATGGAGCTGAAGCCCGAGTTTCCTTTGTTTTCCTCCATCTAAATGTAGTATAGTCCAGGCACATATTGTTGGAAGAAAGTTTGAAACGTGGAAAAGAATATTCCGTACGTGTTTGAATAATTGCTGTATATGCAATGAACATGAGAAAAATATTGCGCATGTGATGTTTAATTGATCAGGGCAGAACTGTAATTCTGTACCTTAATGCAGAACTAGATTAAGTCCTTTCAAAGATTGCAACTTCTTATTTCAAACCCGACTGTACAAAAGGTATACAGGCTCAACGGTTGGCAGTGCTGATTTTATGCCTGCTGCTAGCAAGTTTCTTTTGTTAACAAAGCAGAAAAGTTAACTCGCAGAAGACATTAATTTGAGTTGGCAATGCTTGTATATGCTTTGTACAGTCACGTTTGAAGTAAGAAGTTGCAATCCTTGAATGGAATTGGTCTAGTTCTGCACAGAATTCGGTACCGAATTCGATCCAGAACTATAATCCGATTAAGTACTAAAGGTTGGGAGCAGACAGGAAAAATTACAAAATCGTATGTGCTAAAATTCAAGCAGTTCCATTTTAGGTGCTTGATGCAAAGTGGTGGACTGACAATTGAGAACAATCCATAGTTTCACTGATTAGTAAAGTCATGTGCTTATTAGCTTTATACTAGTAGCCTTCAGATCAAAAGATGCCATGACTATTTTCAGGGTGTACAGTTAGAATGTCGCGCTTTTTTAAAATCTGCTTTCTTTTTTTCTAGTTTTCGACCTATATTCCATCGAGATAAATCGACGTGTCTAAGAGAATGAATTATTATCTTGCCTCACTTGCTGGATTAATTACTAGAAAAAAATTCGTTCAGAGAAGCTTCAGTTGATGCTTCAGAACATTGTGACTAGTGTAAGAAGAAAAATAAAGAGTTGTAAAGATTCTTCCTGCAGAAAGACAGGAAGAATTTTAGTATAACTCTAAAGGTATGATCAGTTTTTACTTTAATAATTTAAGATTAATTTAAAAGCAGTCATAAAAGGCGATATCATTTCAGATTTATTTCATAAATTAAAGTACGTTTAGGTTGTTTCTAGCCTATTTTTTTTTCCAACACCCTGCATTTTGGAAATCGTTTTATAACTTTTTTTAGGAACAAAACATCAAAGTTCTACTTACGAAGCGCCCTTCTATAATCTACAGTAATAAGCAAGTTCAGCAAAAATTTCAGTTTCTACATCAGCTACTTTTTTCTAAAAATTTAGTTTACGATAAATTCAACGGGAAATTTGAAAATTTGTCGTAGATCGAATTTATAAAAAAAACGTAATCGTTGCAGAAATCTGAAATTTTTACCCAAGGTACTTGCTGTATTCGCTAGTTGAAAGTATAATTTTGAAATTTTGGAATTTTGTTACAAAAATAAGATATGTAAATGATTTTCTAAGCGTAGAGTGCTGCAAAAAAAAAAAAAAAAAAAAAAAAAAAAGACTGGAGCCCAGCCTTAACGCCGTGTGGCCTTGTTTTCTAGAAATCGAATAATGCTTTTTAACTTTCAATTATTGGTATTTCGTAAGCCAAACATTAGAATCTTTTTTCCCCAAAGATAATAGAAATAATTGTAAGCTTAAGCATAAATAATTTTGCATGCAAATACATGTAAACATTTAAATAAATGAATCAAGAATAGAATCTAGCACAAAATATTTCAGTCACAACAGGCAATAGTTAAAAAAAAAACAATTCCCTACCAATTTTCCTAAAAAAAAATAAAAAAAAATTACTAATTTTATTTTTCCTAAAAAAATTAATTTCTAATTCATTTTCCTAAAAAAAAAAAAAAAAAAAAAAAAACTAAATAAATTGCTGATCCATTTTTTCTAAAAATTTTGCTTCATAAAATTGTTTTCCCAACTATTTTTTTTTTCTAATTTTTAATTTGGCTAAAATTTTTTGACTCCTAAAATAGAATTTCTTAAAATCCCTAAAATTAAATTTCCTAAAATTCCTTTAGGGATTTAAAAAATTAGGAAAAATATCTATTTTATAAATTTTTATTTTAGAAATCAAAAAATTTCAGGAAAATTGAAAATTAGGAAAAAAAATGGTTAAAAAAAATTTTAGGAACCAAAATTTTTAGGAAAAATGGATCAGGAATTTAATTTTTAGGAAAAATGGTCGAGAACGAAAAAAAATATGGAACTATCAGAACCCATACAATAAAATCCTTAGGATTCTGATTAATTTTTTTAAAAAAAATTGAAATATTTTATCCACTACATAGGCTGCGTTTACCGTAACTCTTTCAAAAGATTCCCTCATTCATATTAGCAAATTTCAATTAAAATTTATTTTTATTGTACTTGCATTTTAAAAATTAAGGAATTCGTTTATACACAACATCTCATTTTACTTTGATTCTGACGGTCATTTAGAATTAAATAATCGGTGTTCGGAGTCAAATAGAAATTAAATTTTGGTAGAGTTAAATAAAATAGCATTCGAACTGGCTTTACTAAAGTCCGGTTGCAACAACTAATTTGATCGTATTTAAAATTTAAAATCGAAATGTTTAATCAATGATCTAAATTCAAAAACAGGATTACTAGGTACTGACCGAGCAAAATGCAAGTTATTTAATTCGTTCGTTATTACAATGTTTATTTAGTTGAAACAAGGCTAAGAGATGATTCCGGTTCATACATTTTCCATGTGAAATAAACCAAACTTAATTTTAATCTAAGTAATCTGATTTTTAAGCGATACTAACATAAAAAATCGAGTAACGAGTTCCCCAAGTCGACATGAAAAATCGGAAAATATTAAAGAAGTACTTAAGATGAGCAGCTAGCGGTTTTGAAAATATAATCGAAAGTCAAAAAATCAGAAAATTAGGAGTTCAGCACTAAAATTTTAGATAATTACAAGAATTTTCGGATATTAAGTTTTACCGACATGAATGAGAAAATAGTAGTGCTGATAATGAATGAGTAATTTAGCAGTTCTTTGAATTTCCTTAGGTACCCATAACATAAATCTAAAGATAGCAATCATTTGAAAATTTTAATTCCATTCAAAATCAATTTTTATGCTAAATGCTCAGTCTTGCAAAAGTGTTTTTTTTTTTTTTTTTTTTTTGATGCCTTAAATACCTAAGCGCCTAACTATAGTAAAAATATATGTCCATTGTAAAATTTAAATTCTTTTTTTAAAACCATCCAGTGTTATGTGGGTCGGGAAATAAAATTTGGTTCGTGTTTCATTTATTTATTCATACTACTAACCGCAGTAATAGAGTGTTCAAGATAAATATTTCCAAAAAATAAAAATAAATACCTAAATGAAAAAAAGAGGAAAAAAATTAGGTATACAAACTATAAAATGGAAAATTACAAAATAAATAGCACGTGACCTCAAAACCGACCGTATGGGTTCAAATCGCGTCCTCAAACAAAATCTACTTCTTAGCGCGGGTCTGTTCATTTCCTACAAAATTATTAGCCCTTAACTCAGTATTTAAAAAAATATGACGTATTAGCCGAGAAGGATTTTAAAAAATTGTGCCGAAAAAAATTATTTGACCCCCTGGTGGAAATATTAAATTGAATCAAGTTTGGACCAGTCTTGGGAAAACTGACTGGAATATAACTCATATTAATGGCCGATTTGTTGGCGTCCAATCTTAAACAGGATTGGAAATTTTACCAAGACAGGATCAATTTTGGATCAAGAGAGATTTTTCCAGATCCAGTTTTTCCCATTCAGATTTCCGTAAGTATCAAAACAGCGCTTAAAAATTCCGTTCATGTTTAGCTTATGCATAATACCTGCACCTTTTTTTTGCTCTAACTCCTAAGAGGAATAAAGTAAGTTGCACTTATCCTTTTAAAAAAAGTTATGCAGTAGATATTGATAATCATTTTTTTTGACTATCTGAAAATAAACCATAAGGTTCAGGTAGATCTTTACAAGATTTATGCTTTCATATGATATTTACTTCCTCTTTGTATACCGAAAGAGGTACGCGAAAATTTAAAAAGGGTCTTCTGTAAAGTTTGTAACTATCGTTTTTGAACCCTTATGGTTCCGAGGTCGTGAACATCGAATATATGGCACGAATACTTATATGAATGTAGAAAATATCCGAATAATTTTGCAAACTACCCTTATTAAGCTACTAAAATGTTTTGGACCAATTTCAGTACCGCTGTTTTCGACATTTGATGATCTTGACTCTTTTGTAAAAAACGGTGTTGCAAACATCTCTAAGATATTAAAATATTTTGCCTTTAGTTTCGGAATACTCTGCAAAAAAGATTGCATCCTTCTGAAGGATACGCCTGACCGCAAGATGCCAAAAAAAAAAAAAAAAAAAAAAAACATTTTTTTCCGGAATTTGAGCTCATATTCATGATATCCCTTTCTACAAGCCAATAGGAGCAAGAAAATTTTGTAAAAAAATTTTGAAACTCGCCGTCAGAGTCCTAAGCCTCTAAAACGATTCTTGGGATTTCTCTAATTTTGTATGGGATTGCGTAAATCCATATATATTCTCAGCAAGTATTCATGAACATCCCGCTAACTATTTTCTGGAAATTTCTAAATAATTGACAAGTACATTTACGAAATCAACTAAAGAATGGTATAGAAACTGTTTTAGAGTATGTTTAATACATATTCAATCCGATAATCAAAATATATTCCTAGACATTGATCGTGTCGATATTAAATGTTATCTACGTAAATTAGTACAATAGTAATCAAATATTTCGATATTTCAGTGAAGGGCCTTATTTGATTTCTGAATTGCCTGTCAGCATCTGTCAATAGAACCGGTTCGCATCAACAGGAGTATATTATCGATAATCAAACATTCAGATTTAAAGAATTTGGAAAAATTTATAATATGCAAACCTTCTTTATTACTCCCAGAATTAAACGACCGCAATTATATGAATTAGTATCTTAGAGTGGATGGGATAAGCCGGCGTGGTTAGAAATAGTCTCTTTGTCCGGATATCGACGACAATTTTGAAATATTTCAAATATATGGTTGTGCTATGGTGTTGACTATAGAGGTGAATTTTACAAAAAAATTTAAATGGTCCACATCACAAGAGCCAGTGCTGTAGTGACAGAAAAAAAGGGTTTTTACTATAATTTGATTTATTGAATAAAAAACAGACCTACTAACCTCCATATAATTTTAAATCATTTTTCCTCCCCCTCAATATTTCACAGTAGTAAGTGAGAAAAGGTTTAAATAACGCAAATGAGGAGATAAAAACGACAAAAAAATCGCGTAAAAAAAAAAAAAAATATATTACTCGCTTCATAAAATTTGCTTGATCCGCTTGTGAAAAAAAGGGAGGAAAAAAAAGAGAGAAAAAAAAAAGTAATTGAATCGCTGCAATCAGATTTTCGCGTCGATTAAAATTACACTTTTGTGAATTAACCGATTATCGTTGAATTTATTTGAAATTCGAAAGTTAAAAAAAAGTTAAGGGGGCTATGATTTGAGCATAAAAGCTTGGGCCTGACCTTACTGGCTATAATAAAAATAATAATGTCGATGCCCGCTTTTTTGCAACCGATTTTAAAACCATAAACTCGGTTTTCGAGTTTCTTATATTTTTTCTCCACAATCACGCAATCTCCAGGATGCATAAGCGAGTGCTTGAATTTCTTTGCAATCAGGAGCGCAAGTGAAGTTTTTTTTTTAAAAAAACGAAAAACGCCAAAAAAGAATTTAGCTTACCTATTGTAACATGGGTGCACTTATTTTTTTTTTTACAATTTTTATTTGTTTTAAAAAGGCTGGAAAAGTCTTTTCTTTATTTCGATGTTCGTATCCTTAAATCTATATTGCACTGAAACAAAACCAGAAAAAAAAAATTTTTTTTAAACTGCACTAAAAAAATTTTTTTAAAAATTCACAAACTTGTTTATCACTACTTTAAAAAAAAACTTTTTAAACTTTAAAATAAAAATAAAAAAACGATGGCACTATTCCTTTTTTTCAGCGGAAAAAAAAAATATTCCACCCCCAAGAAAAACTTTTTTTATCCCCCAAATACCTCCATGATTAAAAAAAATAAAAAAAAGAAGATAATTTTGCAAAACTGAAATTCATACTAAGGGTTGCATTTTTAGTAAACACCCCATGTTCGAAAAGAGGCGCAAGGAGAGGGGGGGAGAAAAGGAAGTGGACGGAGCGAGGGGGGTTGTTTTGGAAATCGTATGCAACTGTTGACGAAATTTTCGCAAAAAATTAAATAGATTACGTGGCGACGTTACGTGACATACGAGACCGGGTTCATTTTAAGTTTGCATTTCCAAATAAAATTACCGTTTACGAAGACGGAGAAGGGGGTATGCTAAACAAGCGATTGGGGTGTCAATCATTATTTTTGCATATAAGTGCATGGTTTACCGAGTGCAGTTAGCCAGACATAGTCACAATATATGAAACCCCCGTATATAACATTTTAAAGCGTCATATCGATTCCGAATAAAGCTTTTTCTGCATTTTGTCCCCATAGCAACATCGCACATTCCATCGATTTCGATTCCGGATTTAAAGAATCTTCTCCCCCTCCCCCCTTCTTCCCCCATGTAACGCCCGTCGAAAACGTCCCTCAAATAAACGATCAATAAAAAAATTAAAAAAAAAAAAAAAAAAAAAAAGTGACCGCGAAAAAAAAAAAATAAATAAATAATCGAAAAAATAAGTGGCCGAAGCCAAAACTGACTTTATGAGCGTCCCTCAAAATGCATCGTGCAGCTTCCTTTGTTACGTCGCCATGCAACGTATATAATTTTATTAGGAAAGTTAGAAACGTCCGCATGTGTTTCCAAGCGAACAGAATCCCGATGAGGGACCCGACACCCGAAAATTTATCCGAAATAATTTTTTCCTTTATTTTTATTTTTTATTTTTTATTTTTTTAAACGGACGTATTTGAATCAGAAAAAAGTTGTGGGGTTGAGGATGATGACAAACTTTTTTTTAAGAGGGATTAGGACTTTTAGCATATAGAAAATGAGTATAGTGTGATGCATGTGTGTGAGTACGGGTTGGGGGGTGGGGGTGGGCTGATAGGGTGGAGGATTGAAACGAAGGTAAAAGTGTTTAGAAACAGGGTGGACTGCGGTCAGAGTTGCTCGTTTCACGTGTCTATAGCAAAAGAACCGACGAGGGATGCAACTGCTGAAGGGTTACTCGGTGCATACAAATGCACAATGCAATTTCTGTCAGAAATTTTCCTGAAAAAAAAAATAGGAATTAAAATATATCAAAATCAGCGAAAACAATCCAATTCGTGAAAACAAAAAAAAACCGTATAAAGAAGCCCGAAAATGCTAAAAAAAAAGGGTGGCTTTCCTCCCCCCCAAAAAAAAAAATCAACCCTTACCCTTCTCTCTTAATTTTAATTTCAAAAAAAAAAAAAAAAAAAAAAAAAAAAATTAATCATTACGTACGAACTTAAAAAGGACAAAAATTATTTCATTCCAATTTGAATTCATTTGGCAAAATCATCCTCTGCTCGAAAATTTTACTTTAAATTTTCCCGGACGGATAAAACGGCAACGTTGCATAGATAAATTCAATTTGGCTACACCGGGATAGTGTCACACAAGGGCTAAAAACATATTTAATCGCATTCATCATGTAATACTCTTTTACCTCGCAAAATTTCACAACATTATGCAATTATAAAAGAAAAATATAAAAATAAAAGTAAAATAAAATAAAATGATCCCGGAAAATCGTTGTTTACAAGTCGTTAAAAACTATAAAACTTGGCAAAAAAAGGACGCTAGTTAATAATTCGAAAGTTGTAAAATGTCTTAAAAGCCGACCAGAGATCCCCCCCTCCCCCTCCTTTCCTTCCTTTTTACTCAATTTTCCCTCGTAAATCGCGATTAAGGGACCTTGAAAAACCGTAAAAACGAATTTTATTATTTTTCCCACGGATTTTACTTTCATTTATGTTTATTGAAACATTCCGTAAGTTGAAGCTTTATAGGATTTAGCACGTAAAAATGAGATAATGAGTTTTAAAAAAAAAAATGAAAAGTGTTTTTATGCACGTTATTTTTGCAAAAAAATCAAAAGGTTGTACTAAAATCAGTCCCATTGAAATTGAAGACGGTGATTTTAACTAAGGTTTATCATTATATCTGTACACATAAGGATTTTCGAATTGACATATGTCAGATGTCAGAGATCACATCATTATTCGAGCCATATTACGTTATATATATCGCAAAACTGCATTGCAAATCGTAAATGATTTATATTTTCCATTGTGTTCCGATACCTTAATTTTATCTGCTTTTAATTACATTAACGCAGTAAAAAAAATTTTTTTTTAAAAGCTTTCGAGGAAAAAAAATTGGACGAAAAAAAAAAATCGATTTGTTGCAATAAAAGAATATGGCGAAAATGCACTTTTGCGTAACGTTATCGAGTAAAGAGGGTTGCTACGTATTCGATGGAAAATTTTCTCCCTCCCTTTTTATTCCTTGCATTTTATTCCATTCAATTCCGTAGTTCGATGCAGTTTTTCCTATTTCTTTTTTGAATTTTCTAATTGTCTTACGCTTACATATGCAGTATCACCAAGGTAAAAAAAAATGTAAGGATTGATTAGCAATAATTAGGGTTTTTAATCGTAAAATTAATTTGATCAGGATATTGCGGATATTGTTTTTCATTGTTTACTTGTAAGCGAAACGTTCACAGTCTGAATGCTCGTTAAATTGGCCTTTCGTTGTGAAATCCATATTATTGCTCTGCGAATAAGTTTTTCTATTTTTTCCCCTCCGAATTGCGCCTAAGTGCCTTTAGGTACCCATTACTTGTTGCCACGTTTCATGGGTCTTTGGGGGTTATTATAGCGAGAATGGAATATCTAACGGAGGGCTTCTGGTCATTTTAGACCTCGGGGCATCCGATGTTCCGAACCTAACACAACTCATATCCGTATATACTCGGAATTTATAATTATTAAGATTTGGAGTTGAAGTCAATTAGTATTCAGTTTATTCTGTGAAATAACAACCGTCTAACTTAGACATATTCGACTATCACAGGTCGCTCCTTCTTTTTAGAAAATCCGACCGTTACCCAAATTTTACAAAATTTGTGATAATTTAGTTACACCCGTAGATAATATCTCTCTAGGCAGACTTATTCCCTTTAAAAATTTTTTTAAAGCCCCAAGGTTTTATTCCCGTAGGACCCATGTATTGGACTCCACCTTTCCCTTCTACACCGATTACAGAGCAGTAGACGTATGGGCTTTTCAAATCATTTTTTATTTTAATTTTATAAGTATATCCATTTTTGTCATAAATTAAAGTATGCCGATTAAATCTTTTTTGTTTTTATAATATTTTTGAATGGTCTTCCTTTAGTGGAAGTAATGAAAATATCGGAGATTCTCGACAAAAAGATAAAGATCACTGCAGACCAATTAAGATCTGAGCTCCTTTAAAGAAACGAATGCTAACTTATTTCATTTTTTTTCGGTGAAAAGCCCGTAAAGCTTCCGTAAAAAAGAAGGCCTATTAGCCAGGTTTTGGGCCTCCCTGCTATCTCCGCTTACAGTTCGCGCCCAACAATTTCCTGTACACCAAAGTATTATCGTTATTATAGTCTTCATTCGGCAAAAGTTTCATCACTGTACGAGCATGCCTCTGCTTTCAAAATGGCCGTTTGTTTGGTATCAGTGTAATGGCATCACACAAATCGTATGATTCCATTACAGCGTGTGATGGGATTACTTAAATCGTGTGATGCCATTACACATCAAGACCCAAACCACGTGTTATCTGCCCTCCTCCTTTCTCCCAATAATACTTCTTCGCTGGGCTTTCAGTGACTCTCAGATTTTATTTTAGGGCCTCTATGGAAGCACTTTGACGCCATGAAAAAGCCACAGAGAAAATTTCCAACGGATAACACAGTATGAAAAAATTATATTAATACGATTTTTTAAAAATAAAGAGGAGATTAATTAAACGGTACCATTTTGCGACTCTATCCGTGTTTTGTTCTGTCTGAACTTGAGTGAATTTCACTTAGAGGATAGCGTTTCGAAAGTTCGGCATTATTTTACTCTTTTACCATGAATCATTTTTTATTTTTATTTTCCAGTACAAAAAAAAAAAATTACAGTTCAGAAAGGGTTTATTACACGTCCGTGAAGTTGGCAGGACCCAGTCAACGGATTTGATCGAAAATAGTCTTATATGGTAGCTTTTCATTGTTCTTTAATAGTTCCGTGATTGTTCCAATTTGTTCTCTAACCTGAAAAAAACTGGAGCCAAAAGTTGGTGGGTCCTGCTAACTTCACGCGAACAGGACCCAATTTGAATTAATCAAAAATTTTTGCCTTTGTCGGTTGCTTTTGATTTGTTCTTCATTGTTCCGGCCAATTCAACGTTTGTTCTGCAACAGGTATGACAGTATTAGGAGGAGTAAGGGCACTGCCAACTTCACGGAAATAAAATAAAGTCAAATTCAGACGTTTAAATAGCTTGAATCGATTTCATTTTGTTTGTTTTCCGAGAAAAAGGTTTGTTCTTGTACGAAAAATACTATCAGGTTGAATTTTTCATTTTTGAAAAGACATTCTGGGTGTGAAAAAATCATGGCCTATTTGTAATATTTAGGACTTGTCTATCAATGCCTTTTTGATTGTTCTGAAATGTTCTACAAATATTTCGGTACTCCATCTTCTCAAATCCTGGAAATACAGACTTTTGAGGTCTGCATGCAGCAGGACCCATTTTTCCCCCCCAATAGAGCGCGCCATCTTTCCGGTTTGTTATTCAATCTGCTGCCACGTCGGGTTTACAGTGTTCTTTTTTTTTTTGTCCATTATTGATCAGACATCGTTTGTTCTCGTTTGTTCTCAATTGTTCTCGTTTGTTCTCGATTGTTCTCGTTTGTTCTCGTCAGGAAAACGTTTAAGTTTATTTGTGGCTGAAAGTTCTGATCAAAAGTCGTTTGTTCTTGATTGTTCTGGTATTAACAAGATAATTTCTGTACGTCAGAGCCAAAAGGTTCAATATGCAAATTAAAGATGTCCGCTAAACGTTGTTTACCCATAACAAACGGTCATCTTTAATTTGCATATTGAACCTTTTGGCTCTGACGTACAGATTTGGAATACCTGGCATTATTGTAGTGATGAAACATCGTTTGTTCGCGTTTGTTCTCGATTGTTCTCGTTTGTTCTCGTCAGAAAAACCTTTTAGTTCATTTGTGGCTGAAAGTTCTGATCAAAAGTCGTTCGTTCAGTCGTTTGTCAGGGAAGAACAATCGAGAACTAACTATTTCTGATCAATACAATAATGCAAGGTATTTCAAATTATCTTGTTAATACCAGAACAATCAAGAACAAACGACTTTTGATCAGAACTTTCAGCCACAAATAAACTTAAACGTTTTCCTGACGAGAACAAACGAGAACAATCGAGAACAAACGAGAACAATTGAGAACAATCGAGAACAAACGAGAACAAACAAGAACAAACGAGAACAATCGAGAACAAACGATGTCTGATCAATAATGGAAAGAACACGGACGATGTCTGATCAAAAAAAAAAGAACACTGTAAACCCGACCGGCAGCAGATTGAATAACAAACCGGAAAGATGGCGCGCTCTATTGGGGGGGAAAAAACATGGTGTACCATCATCATTCAAATTACCTCCTGGGGACGTATGCACGCTCCATCAAGATGCGGTATTAAAGGCATGGAAAGATAACTGGAGGACACTGCTAGAAAGCCATGTATATAGAGACATATCGCCGGAATTCAAGACAGAGCCGTGGTTTTATAAGTTCCAAGCCTCCCAAGATATGTTATCCAGTATTACTAGACTGCGTTCGGGGCATACTAGTTCCCCAGCACATCTCTTCCGATTTAACATGATAGAAAACAATCAGTGCGAATGTGGGACGGGCATAGAGGACTCCGAACATATTATACTGCATTGCCCTATCACCGAACCGGGACGTCATGAAATGATCAGAGAAATGCAAGGCAACTCGAAGTTCGCGCCAAGGAGTTTAAAAGATATACTAGGAAACCAGCAGGTGTACCAACACCTAATAAAGTATCTCCAACTAAATGGAATCAAATTCTAACCTCTCATTGCAGAAGAAAAATATGTATTTTCCTTCTGGGCTTCAATAACTAGAACATGGCCAATGGATACGTTCCGAAAGCCATTTAAAAAAAAAAAAAAAAAAAAAAAAAAAAGTCCGTATTTCCAGGATTTGACAAGATGGAGTACCGAAATATTTGTAGAACATTTCAGAACAATCAAAAAGACATTGATAGACAAGTCCTAAATATTACAAATAGGCCATGATTTTTTCACACCCAGAATGTCTTTTCAAAAATGAAAAATTCAACCTGATAGTATTTTTCGTACAAGAATAAACCTTTTTCTCGGAAAACAAACAAAATGAAATCGATTCAAGCTATTTAAACGTCTGAATTTGACTTTATTTTATTTCCGTGAAGTTGGCAGTGCCCTTACTCCTCCTAATACTGTCATACCTGTTGCAGAACAAACGTTGAATTGGCGGGAACAATGAAGAACAAATCAAAAGCAACCGACAAAGGCAAAAATTTTTGATAAATTCAAATTGGGTCCTGCTGCGTGAAAATTTTATGTTAGAAATCAAAAAATTTTAGGAAAATTGAAAATCAAGAAAAAAATAGTTAGGTAAATATTTTAGGAACCAAAATCTTTAGGAGAAATAGATTAGGCAAAATGGTGGGGAACGGATCCAAAGATTTCCGATTTTTTAAAATATTTTTTTTAAAAGATATTTTTCGAAATCTTTTAAAAAGATGATGAAAGCTAATTATTTAAGTAGTCGCGATTTTCATATAAAAGAAAAATCGAAAAAAATAGAAAATTTACTTAGAACCATTGTCGAATTCACCCCCCGCCGAACTGAAACAATTTCATAGCAAATAGAATACGATTTTTTTGGGGCATATTTCAGGCTCTCTCTCCCCCCCCACGGAAAAAAATTCTTGGATCCGCTACTGGATGCAACAGTATACGAACAAGCCACGACTTCGTATTTTCTCTGACGCCTTCACTGATTTAATTGATTGCATGATGTATTAATTATTAATCAGGAGACCAAATAATCCTTTAAACAAAAGTTCTGCCCTGGATAGCAGAAAACCGACAGAATCTGGACCTGACAAATCTCGTAAGCAAAAATTTTCCTTTAATAGTATTTCGTTTTTCGTGCAAAACAAACTGAATTTACAGCTTTGGACAAAATTCGAGATTCACTTTTGATTATGACCAAATAAAAATGATGGTTTCCTAAAAAATCAGTTTCACAAAAAAAAAAATACGTCTCCTTTGAATTGTTTTTTTCTACGAAACAAGACATTTTTAAACCCTTCTTCACCTAAGATTCAAAAAGAACGTAATGACTTTCCCAGCGTCCCGCTGCCGGTAAATAAAAAAGAAAAACGCATTAATATTACTTACGTTTTTACAAGGTTCTGTGTTATGTTCCTTAAGATATACTGACTTGTAAAAACTCGACCTTAATTTATTCTTCAGTTCTTTATCTTAACGTTTTTCTTAAAACTCGAGCTGACATTTTCCAGCTTTTAATAAACATGAAACAACCTATGTTTCCGGTTCAAGTTGCTGTTGGTTCCCAGAAATTTTTTTCCCCTTCGTCTTTTTTATTTTTTATTTTTTATTTTTTTTTATTAACCCTTTTTCTTGATGGCTTTCTGAAAACGTTCCAAAAAGATTTTAAAACACTTTTTTGGCTCTTCATGAATAAAAACTGAAGAAGCTGTCTTTTGTCCGGAGCGTTTTAATGGCATTTTCTTTTGCCAATTTTTTGTTCCTTTGAACGGGATGTAGAGAGAGAGAAAAAAAAAGGAGCGAAGGGGATGATGGTGATTTTAAATTCGCCCGAAAGGAGCGCCACCATCTACAGGGACATGTGAACGGGATGAAATAGTTCGAATTATCGACGACAGATAGAACTACCGTATTCGATTCAAACTTCTATCGGAATTGCATACGATGCAAATTCAAAAAGGTTTTTGAACTTTCTCTTTATGGGGAGTTTCCCGCGTGTTTGTTTTTAATCGTTTTCATCTTTCATCTTTATAACGGTTTCCAAAGACGTGAATTTTAAATCCTTTTTTTTTTTTTTTTTTTTTTTTTTTTGAAAACGAAAAAAACGTAAAATATAAAAAATTTTAAAGAAAGAGTTTAAAATCCGAGTTAATTGAATAATGACGGCAAATATCTCTTATAAGAAGAATAATTAAAAATAAAAAGAAATAAAGAGAAAATCTCGCCTTTTTAAAAATCCGTCAAATATTGCCTATTAAAAGAGAAAAAAAAGAAGGGGGCGAGATTTTTCATGTTGACCTTTTCCCTTCTGAAAAAAAAAAAAAAGAAAAGCCGGGAAAATTATAAATTATTTGGGAAAATGAATTTCTTCTGAGGGATTTTCCAGTTAATAAGTTGAGGGTTTTTTTCTTTTCCTCTCTTTTCTCTTCATCTTTTGGAAAAAGAAAATAAGGTGCTGTGTTCTGACTTTTTTTTTTTTTTTTTTATAAGTAAGAAACAAGGAAAAAAGAAGGGGAAAAAAGTTAGGCTTTTTATCCGCGGACGTATAATTTCATTCCGGAACAGAATTTAAAATCCAAGTTGCAAGTTTGAAAAAGACAAAAGAAGTGCGACAAGAGACAAATGACTGTCTAGTAGGAGCGTTCCAAAAAACAAAAGAAAGTGATAATTTTTTCTCTTCTCTGGAGATAAGGAGGCGACGTTTTCAAAGAGAATTCTCATAATTCTTTCCAAAATGTTTTTACTTTCATACAATTCTTTCACCTCTTCATTGTCAAGTTAGCCTGCTTTTATGTAAATAACATTCTCGCTTTTTAAGACTTTTTTTCCCTTTTTCCTTTCCCTTAGGCCGGCCCATTTTTCAAGGGAAAAAGAATATGGCGAGCGAAAAGAAAATTCAGAATTAATAGGTAGGACCCTCTTTTTTTTGAAGGTGTTGCGCTTGAGATTTACATATTTTGTAGTTTGAAAAAATATATTCATAGTTAAGTTATTAATGAGCCACAGTCAGGTTTTTCCAAGTCTTCAAACGATGGAGACAGGAATTCTGCCTGCATTTAAAAAATTAATGGCAAGCACTTTCGAAAAAAGGAAGAACTATGTTACGTCAATAAAATATGTAATTAATTTAACATATTTATTCAATATTTGAAAATGTCATATTCGTTTAATATTGTTGACAATTCAAAAATTAAAATGCTGGGTTTATTAATAGATTATTTATTGAGGATTTAAATTTAGGAAAGCTGAATCGAAGGGAATTTTTATTTATTTTTTTTTTTATATTTTTTGCCAAAACCTGTTTGTTTCTCGATTTTTTAGTATGTACTTTAAAAATCATCAGTTAGCGCCGATTGACTAAGAAGCACTTTTACAAATTTTGATTTCAACTTCAACTTTTGTCCACCCTTTACCATCAAACCACATCATTTTCTCGCACTTGAAATCTTTTTTTTTTTATATTGAGTTGATAATGATCAATTGCAGAACTGAATAAATTTTGGTTGTAAAATACAGTAGAGCTCTGTATGGGTCTGTTCATTTGGGCTTTAGGCCCAATCAAGGAAGTGGTCTTAAAAGTGATTTCCTGCACCTAAGAAGGAGGTGGAGCATGCGTTTAGAATTTTTTATTGTTAAAAAAATGTTTTTAATTCTAGATTTTCCTTATCAATAATCACGGTCTCTTAAACATAAAAAGTCGTTACAATAGTAATTAGAACCCCCCCCGATGACGATTCAGTACTTAAAGCGCAAGACTAATTTATCGTAATATTTCAATAATTATTTTTGTTTATGAAAATCCGAAATGGAGAGGCTCAAAAAAAATCTTGGGCTTTTTTTTTTTTTTGCAAATAAAAGCTATATTAGTACCAAACATCACGAAAAATATGCATCTTTCTTGTGTTTTAAGTACGGAATCTTCATCGAGATGGTATTAATTAGTACTGTAACAACATTTCATGTTTAACCGACCCCAATTTATAAGGAAAACCTGAAAATCAAAAAAATTTTTTATCAATAAAAAAATTTAAACGCAAGCCTCACCGCCCTCTTATGTGCAGGAAATCACTCCTTAAGTCCACTTCCTTGTTACATAAAGATTTTTTTTTTTTTTTTTTTCAGATATATTGAGACAAAATTTTTGAAAAGGATGGCCTAAAGCAGGAAATCACTCCGATAAACTCAATTTCTCTTAATACATTCTAAGAAATTTTCATTCGTATAAAATCTAGCGGGGAAAAAAAAATTGTTCCGAAAAATGGCCATGCCCGATGTGCATATATTCACGTCTTTATAAAGTTCAAAGTGCGTCATATTTTTCGCTACATATTTGCTCTGGACCAAGTGGACACTTCGTGGAAGAGAAAAGATTTAAAAACGTCTCTTTACGATATTTCTTGAAAGTGATTGTCGTTTTTCCAAAATTTTTACGATAAATTGCAAAAGCAATATGAGCTATGGAATATTTCGTTGAAACATTGCCTTCTGTCGTTTTTGCTAATTAGAGGTCATTCAAGTATTACGTAAGAATTTTTTTTTGCCAATTTTGTACCTACCCCCTCAGAAATGATCGACCCCCTTCCTCCCCCCTCCCTAATATTACGTACGATTTTTTTTTCTTATTAATTTGCAAAAAAGATATTTTAGCTCGTTTTAGCTTTATTTTCTTTTTATTTTCATCTTCATCTTCAAAAAAATTATTGTTGGAATCCTTTCTTCATTTTCTGAAATAAAATTAAGCGTCGGCAAAAGAAAAGTGAAATTTATTTTTAAAAAAATGAATGAATCAGTAAAATAATATCAAAAATTACTTACTAAAATAAAATCAAAAATGACTCTATAAAGGAATCGTAAAATGAAATTATGAACTAATAAGACCATATTTTACACTGAATAATGCAAAAAATATTTTTAATGGCAAATTTTTAAAATTTCAAATCTTACGTAAGACATGGAATACTCCCCCTCCCCTGTTAACTGCTTACGTAATACTTGTATGATCCCTAAGTCATTTCGCCATACTTAGCTTATGGCGAAGATGGTTAATACGGTTCCCCCCCTAAGATGCTTACGTAACATTTGAAAGGCCCTAAAGGGACATTTGGTCCTACTGAATCTTCTCCCATGACTCTAAAATCAATTAAAAAAAAAAAAAAAAAAAAAAATGAAAAATTTACATTATGAAATAGTCGCCCTAAGTTTATAGGTAATTTTTTTTTTTTTTTTTGATTGGAGGGAGAAAGAAAAATTGAAATTGGAAAGATTTTCGGTACAGCTTGACATTGCTTCGACTTTAGTCATGACATTTTTATTTTAAAAAAATCGCAAAAATTAAAGAGATTGTTTTCCATTATAGTGCCGGATGATTTAATATTTGATAATTCCTTTTTTTAAATTTCTGAATAAGTGCATCCCTTTTAAATAGTTTACTCAAGTTTTACAATTGATCTTTAAAATAATTGTAATGAATACATTCCCAGAACACAAAGCGACGTCTCAAGGACCTGTATTTAAGACGTCGAATGACGTCCTTTTTCAATCAATTTTCAAAATAATTTGAGGTCCATTTCACGTCAGGTGAAATCTTTTTTGAAAAAAGACGTCATTGTACACGTCTTTAGGACAGATCCTTAATACTTCGTTTAGTTTTCTGGATTTTCTGGGCCCGTAGCCAAGGGGGCCCAGGGCGCCTGACTTGGTGCCCCCCCTGGAGTAAATTGGCTAAACATGGCAGATATAAGAAATGAAAGCCTATTGCTCCCCTTAACAATAAGTCAAACTACCCCCCCCCCCCGGCTCTTCTTTCCGGCTGCGGGCCCGGGATTTTCTTCAAAATACTATAATTTGTTCCACCTTGCATATATCTACTAAAAATGTGCTTGTCTAAAATACTTTAAATATTAATTTTACAGACGGCCTTCACTGTTTTTTAAGGCGAAAAACGGAGTCAATTTTATCCATTTTACCACTTTTTCGGGTCCTTTATCGAACCCCGAATTTTCCAAACCCCGAATCGGGTTTCGGGGTTTATAAAATGCGATATCGCGAAAAAACGATGTCGCGTTTTTCGAACCCCGAAATTAAAAATCACCGAATTGGTTTTCGGGTTTCATAAATATCGGGGTTTGGGAATCCAAGGGTTATGACGCTTTTTGTATTTCTTTAAATAATTTTATATTTCGGAATAAAAAATTCGGCGATAATAAAATTCGGTGTTTTCAAATTCGGCGTTAATAAAATTCGGCGTTTTTAAATTCGGCGATAATAAAATTCGGCGTTTATAAATTCGGCGATTTTAAATTTCGGGGTTTGTTTAATTCGTGTTTTTTAATTCGGGGTTTTCAATAGGGTTGCCAACTCGTGAACAATAGAATCGTGTTTAACTTATGATTGCGTCCTGCATTTTGAGAAGTAAATTTACGTAAGCTAATCCATTCAGGGATCGTTTTTTCGCGATATCGCATTTTATAAACCCCGAAACCCGATTCGGGGTTTGGAAAATTCGGGGTTCCGATATAGACTCACTTTTTCAAGCTGCGTCTAAATCTGCGAAGCCACTCGATAAACGTAATCTGACCATACGTAAGATATATTGGTAAATGGTTTTTTACTTCTATAAGTATATTAATTATTTTTATTATTGTAGTCTTAAGATTTCAAAATGGTAGAATAATGGTGACCAACTACTTTTATCAAATGAACATGTGGAACACGCGAATGCAAATAACGGTACGTGTTTATCAAGATCAAACAGGACTAGTTCGATCCGCGTGTTAAAATTCGACAATATGAAAATCATAATGACGGAAAGGGAAAAAAAAACCAGGAAGAATGTTTTTACGACGACAGATGGCAAAAAGGGTCTTCCCAAATTTTTTTTTTTTTTTTTCTTTTAATAAAAATAGCGGCGGTCATTCAGGGATGCAACTGTAACGAACTGCAAAAGGCCCATCCGGGTCCGGCTGTTCATTTTTCTATTGTTTATGGATATCCTTTTGAATCGGAACCCTTTTTTCAATTTTAATTTTTTTGGTTTTATCCATACAATCTGGACACGGGACACGTACGCATTAAAAAGTTCACGCATTATTGCTGGCTCTTCGTTTTAACTTTGACTGAATAGGATCGTGAACTTTAATCGAGAATATTCAACGGAACAAAATAAGTCTAACTTGAGTATAAACCAATAGCTAATCATTTTAAAAGCGAAAAAATGACTTTTGCTTTTTAAGAAATGCAAAAAGTGTACAAAATTTTTGCAAATTAAATGCAAAAAATTCATATAGAAAAGTTTTTTTTTTTTTTTGTATCATTTATACAAAAATTTGGACATGCATAGTTTTTACAAAATTTATGCACAATTTCACTAAGCATAAAAATCAGAATATGCATGTCGTAGGCTTTTAGTATAATCAGTCATTTAGTAAAATGCCTAAGCATGTAGTAAAAGCCTGGGCAAATAGTAAAATGGTTTAAAAATGTGGTCATTTGATTAAATGCCTAGTCGTTTCTTAAAACGCCTGTCATTTAATAAATACCCGACACTTTTTTTTTATTTTATAAAATGACTGGTCAGTTTATTAAAAATCAGACAAATAGTGAAATGATATAATATAGAAGAAGAAGATTAAAAAAGCAATATTAATTAATTGTTAATAATTTAATCTTTTAAAACTTACAAAAATTTAATTAATTTTTTTAAGGGGACCTCAATCTACTATTGGGCCACTACTTGTTATTACTGACATACCAACACCCATTTCACAAAACTTTTTAGCAGAAGCTTGAATAATTTTTTCTGCCGCTTTTTTGAGCTCTGGGCGTTTTTTTCACTTTTAATATGGGGGTCTAGGTTCCAAAAGTAGATCAAGGTCCCTTAAAAAATTAATTAAATTTTTGTAAGTTTTAAAGGATTAAGTTATTAACAATTAATTAATATGGCTTTTTTACTCTTCTTGTTCTATTATGCACAGTAAAAAATTTTATGTCAAAATCAACATAAATCAACATAAGCAGGTCCACATAATTTTTATGTTGTTTCTGTTTTATGTTTTCCTTATATGGGAGAAACAACATAAAAAATTTATGTGGACTTCTTAGAACATATTTTACATAATATTTTTTACTGTGTATCATTTCACTATTTCCCTGATTTTAATAACCAAATTAGTAATTTTATAAAATGAAAAAAAAGTGTCGGGCGTTTTATTAAATGACTGATTCTACTAAAAGTCTACGACATGCATAATTTTTTCAAAATTTATGCATATAATTTTTTTAAATCAGAAATCAGAAAAATTTTGAAAATATTATGCTTATTTAACTTTTTTTTTCCATTTTATGCTAACTTATTTATGCATAATTATATTGGACGACGAAAAAAACTTCTTTTTCCAGCAAAATAAAGTTGAACTTTTTTATACATAAGTTATGCATTTTTTATGTATGTCCTATTTTTTGTATAATTTATAAGCTTACATGATTTTTATGCATATCTCTTTTTCGTACGGGAAGCAAAATACCAGTCCGACTTTATTCTTTCAAAAGAGCTAATTTTGTTGATAATTTTTGTTCCAATGCGAAATACCTTCTCGATTCCATTCCAACTCAGATTTCTGAATCCATTTTCGGGATAGAAGAAAAAAATCGAAATTAACGTTCAAAAAAAAGTTGAACTGCTCGCCTATAATTTCGCCGAAAATGTTTGTCCAAAATTTTAATTCAAACTCATGTTAACCAACATAATACGTTCTCCTGAGGTGAACTTGCGTCTTCAATAATCATTCGGCCACTTTTTTCCTGTTCGTATGAACCAAGAAAAAAACCATGCAAAAAAAAAAACTAATTTTCTTTTAAATACAAACATTTCAGGTAAAAAGTTAATTGTTCATCCTCCCTTTTTTTAAACTCTTTTTACGCCGCGGGATTCGTGCACCGTACGTGTCCGTTTGTCCATTTAAATGCATCTGTATATTACGTTGTACATTAAATCGTGCATTTTCGCTCCATTAATCTTGGAGAAAAAAAAAAGAATTTTTTTTTTTTTTTTCTTTCAAGGAAATGATCTCAGTCGAACAGGAAAAAAAAAGAAGGAAATAAGAAAAAGAAAAAAGGGAGGAGGGAAAAAAAATGAGATCCCAAGTGTCTTATTATAGCCTCACCTCTCGAGCCTTTTTCACCCTTGCCTTCCTCTTAAAAACAACTTTTTAAAAAAGAGAAAAGGGGTGAAAAAATTATTTATCTTTGATTAAAAAACAAAATATCAATCTCTTCAATGAAATGATTTTTTTTGTGAAAAAATCTTTCGATTCGATAAAGGGGAATATTTTTTTTTTAAATATAAATTCGTCTGTCCGGGCGTTGCAAAAAGAAAAAAAAAATGAGACCTTGATTTTAACGTTATTGCTTTCTTTAAGTCAGCTAAACCAAAAATGTTTTTTTTTTTTTGAAATTTTGAAACGATTGGCCAGACACTTGCTTCTAGGCGAACGAAATTGGTGCTTAAATTGAACAACACCCAAAAATAATAATAATAATAATAATAATAATAATAGGCCTAATTTAAAAAAAATAAATAAAAAAAATTCTGTCTTGGTTGCCGGATGTAAAAACGAGACAACGAGGCAAGCTTTAAAAGGAAACTGCACTTGAAGACGAAGGAAAAAAAAAGAAAAAAAAAGAATTTTTTTTCCTCTTCTTTTTCTCTGAGAGATAAAATTAATGATTTCGAGTGAACTTTTCAAATGGGCAGGGGGAGGTCGAAATGTGTCTTTTTCGAAAGCTCCATTTTGAAAGAAGGAGAAAAAAAAAGTTAAGAAGAAAAAGTAATATCGTTTCAAGCTACTTGAAGAAGTTTTTATTTTTTAATTTTTGAGTTTCAAATTTCTTTTTTCTTTTTACCAGTCAAACGAGACGCCATATTTATTTGTTTTTTTTTTCTCATTTCAAAAATGAAAGATGGATGGGAGATGACTTATTATTATTAAAGTTTGAAAAAAAAAATTTTTAAAGTTTAAAAAAGTTATTTCGAAAAGCATCAAGTATCATTTTTGTTATTTTCTTATTTTAAAAAAAATGAATTAATAAATGATGCTAGAAAATGAAAAAAAAAAAAAAAAAAAAAAACTTAAATTTTTGAACTTTGATTAAATTATTGTATGAAAACTCATAAGAGTTACATGTTCTTAAACAGTTGACATAAAAAAAAAAAAAAAAAAAAAAAACATGTTTTACATTTTTATGATAAGGGCAGTCTCCACTTGATGACGTTCACGGCATTCGCGTTGTCCGTCATCACGGTTAACGTAATCGCACCGGAAGTACTTTGCAGGTTTTCCTCCCGTAAACGTTTGTGGCATAAAAAGAGTACCGTATATTTCATTAAGTATACAAAATTGGCTTACCCAGAATTTGTTTTGGAACAGATTTATTGTCTTCCCCATGCCCGAATTAAAATTTTTCTTTTTAAATCCGTAAAAACATCTTTCAAAACCGCCATTTTTAATGTTTGTAAATAGAAAAAAGCAGAAGATGATCAAAAAAATCGTGGTAAAAGATCCACAAAACTTCCGGTACGATTACGTTCATCGAGAAGGCGGATAACGCGAATGCGGTGAACGTTATCAAGTGGAGACTGCCCTATAGAGATACTTCTGAAAATAAAATTGCATTTCAATCAATGACTTGACCCAGAAACTAAGGAAAAAAATATTTCATTTTACGTTTTCTAAAAAATCTCGACGATTGCCAATTTGAAAAATATACCACATAGTCGCCTTTTTCCAAAACAATAACTGTTACTTAAAATGCAAATTTACTGTGGAATGTTGTACCAACTTGTAGGAAAATTATGAAGTCGATTTTACAACACCACAATTTTTTGTCTAAAACAGTCAGTATACGTAAAAAATAAAAAAAAGAAGGAATTTTTTTCCCCCCACCATATTGGAGGGATCATACAAGTATTACGTAAGCAATCAACAGGGAAGGGGGGGGTCTCCGAAATGCTTACGCTAATGTTAAATCTCCATAAGAGGAAGCCTATTTTTGCTTACCGCCAAGGAGGGGGGTCTTGAAAGGCCAAAATAATGCTTACGCAATACTTGTATAATCCCGGAAGCATAATTTTCTAGCTCAGACTCAAAACGTCGAATCTGAAACAATCATAGCATCCACTAAATATTATTCCGTAAGATTAAAATTTTCAAATTCAAAAAATAAATTCCCAAATTCTCCGTAAACGTCTTTGATACGCTTATGGATAAGTTAATGAAGTGGAGGATCGCTTTATTGCATTATAAATTATCATAATTCATATTTACGTTAGTCAATTAAGCCTATAATTTTAAAAATATTCTTACCTAGGTAAACGAATTTCTTCTGATAAGTAAAATATTTTGAAAAGTAGTTTTATATTCTTTTTCCATTAATATAGAGTATTTTTTCAAATTCCCGATATACTGCGTTCTCTGGTCTCCTTTTCTTTATCTTTTTCCCCTGCTTTTTATTTAAAAAAAAAAAAAAAAAAAAAAAAAAAAAATGCACGGAAAAAAAAGTACTGTAATTTTTACATTATTATATGCAACTATGGAACTACATATAACTATGTGTAATTTTTACATATAATAAATGTAAAAATTACACATATTATATGAATCGTTAATTTGAAAAAGGGGACATGTCTTATAAGGTAAACAAAAGACATGTCCCGTTTTTCAAATTAACGATTCATATGTAAAAATTACACATAGTTATATGTAGTTCCATAGTTACATATAATAATGTAAAAATTACAGTACTTTTTTTCCGTGTACTAAAAAATACTTCTTGATTTATAGCATAACTATGGACTACATAGTCCGTATATGTAGTCAGTCGGGGGTATATGTATCAGTACATAGTCCCCCGGGGACTGAGACTGACCTTTAAAAGGTCAGGTATATGAGACTGACCTTTAAAAAAAATGAAAAATTTTGACTTATTTTAGTTCAATTTTTTAGGCATCTAAAACTCGACCACAATTAGTGAAACATATAGTAACTATTTTTTTTCAAATTTTTTTCAAAAACAAAAAAAAAAAAAAAAAAAAAAAAAAAAAAAATTGAAATCCTGGGAAAACAGGATATTCCAGTGGGCGAACAGGATATTCTAGTTTTGTTTAAATTTTTTCGCTTTTTTTGCAGGAAGTTCTTTTCATAGAACAAAAAAAAAAAGCTGAAAATTTTCATTTTTTTATTCTTTTTGCTTGGAGAAAAAAAAAAAAAAAAAAAAAAAAAAAAATGAAAAATTTGGACTTATTTTAGTTCAATTTTTTAGGCAACTAAAACTCGATCAAAATTAGTGAAATATATACTAACTATTTTATCAAGTTTTTTCAAAAAAAAAAAAAAAAAAAAATAAAACTTTGGGCGAACAGGATATTCCAGTTTTGTTTAAATTTTTTCGCTTTTTTTGCAGTTTTTTTCATATAGGACGAAAAAAAAGCTAATTTTGACTTTTATTTCAATTTTTTTAGGCAACTAAAACCCTAGAACTTTAACTATTTTTTCGTCAAATTTTTTTTTTGTCTGGCGGCATTTTTATTTCTAAGAAAGAATTTTTAAATCCCTTCCTTTTTCTTTTGGAAAGTTTTTGTTTATGGCAATTGGAGGTCAAATCGAAATCCTTTTTTCGAGGCCGAAAAATGTATGAAATCCTTTTCTTTACATGTAAAAGACTCAAAAGAGCCTGATTGGGTGTTTTAGCGAACTTATAAACGTAACTAAAAATTATATTCAGAAAAAATACGATTTTATTTTGGATTGTTTATCTTTTTGTTTTTGGTCATTTTTAAACTACTACCACAGTTTTTTTTATTTTTGAAAAATTAAGTTTAAATTACGGTCATAAGTACACTGAAGTGCCTAATCATGCCCTTTTATATGTAAAGAATAGGATTTCGTACAATTTTGGCCCGATTTGACCTCCAAGGGCCATAAACAAAAACTTTCGGAGAAAAAATAAACCTGAGTGAAATAAAAAAGCCGCGAACCACTACCCTTAAATTGGGAAAGTAACATTGAAAAAAAAAAAAAAAAAAAAAAAAAAGGATTTGTTGCAGAATCATTGAAAAGTATTTGAAACCTTCAGAATCGATTTTTAATGTTATAGGTACAGTATTGCATCCGACAATCTTTTCTTTAACCCGTGATGGTCGAAGAATAAGAATATTTATTTAAAAAGGACAACTGAAAATTTAATCCTAATAGTCCTTAAAAAATATTTTTAAAAAAATACTAAATACGATGTCTCTAAACCAAAACCAAAACCAAACTCAGAAGAAAAAAAAAAATAATCCCTCCGCATTTCTTTACATTGAATCATCTCTTAATAATATTTTAAAGACCGGGTAAATGGAAAACGAGAGGAAAAAACAAAGAAAAAAAAAGGAGACAATCAGATAGGGTGTTGGAGGAAAAAAGAATCATGGCGTCAAGAAGACGAAATGACGCTTTTCTTTTGTTTTAAAGAATGGAATATTTTTAACGGAAGGAAAAAAGGCGGGAAAATAAGCTGCAGGACCAACAACCACCCACGTCTTCTTATTCGAAATGGGGGTAGCGGAATAGAAATTTAAAAAGACTAAATCGTTTCCCTAATCCTTGCGATGAGCGTTTAACTTTTTATTTTAAAATTCTCGGTATTATGACCTAATGAGGAATATTATTCGAGAATTAGTATTATATTCAAGTTTAAAGGCTACCGATTTTTTTTCTTTATCCGTAACTTGATTTATTCTAATTTTTTTTTTCTTTCTTCTTTGAAATGACGAGATTTCCCCTTTTAAGATTTGATGGCTATGTAAAAAATGTATTATCGAAAGAAAAGAAAATCATAATGCGAATTAATAGCCCTTTTTTTCTAAAAAAAAAAATATAAAATTTTATAGTTCTCTTTAGGTGAAATACCTACGCGGAAGAGAAGGAGGAGAAAAGGTGAAAAAAAAAGGTGAAAAGCAAAAATCAAAATTGAAAAACGATAGGATCACGCGGTGCCTTTAAAAGCATTTTGAACACCTCAAATTAGAGTTTTTAAATTTTTTCTTGTACAGTATTTTTAGATAAATCATCAACAAAATAATTTTTTACTTGTGGACCATGGAAAATTTTTTCTCGGAAAATTGGATGAAAAAAAAAGAGAAACGATTATATTATATTAACAAGTTCTCCGAAAAAAACGCTTTCAGGAAATCATATATTTTACATTATTTTATTTTAATTTATTTTACCTACTCGTTTTTTATTTTTTTCCACTAACTTTCAAGTGTTTGTTTGCTGCTCCCATGTTGTCAAAGACACAAAATGTTTCCACTCACCCCCCCCCCCCCGCCCTCTTACTGGACCGATTTTAAAGTCCATAGGCTTACCGTACTGTGAAATACGATATTTTCATTTTAAATTAGACGAAATCTAAGTTTTTGAGCACAGTTTAGGTTTTGATCCCTTTTTTATCCTGAAGAAAAAGATCCTAGATCCTTGGAAGAGGACAACCAGAGCAAAATTCGTTAAAGTCAGAAGAGATTTTTGGAGCAAGTTGAGTCTATTTTTCAGAATAATATTCACTTTAAATTAATAGCATTTATTTAGTTTCACAAAACTTACTCAAATAAAATAATATTAAGCCTAAAGGTTCGTTTACATCACCGGCCGGTTAGCCGGGCGTTGGAGGCATTTTAATGGTTAAAAAAATGTGTAAAAAAAATTCTATTAAAATCCGGTATTTTATACATAAAAACGGAGTCTAACCGCACCGAAACCGTGCCAAAACCTTTTGTTATGATCAGAGATACAGATCCATGATTTCAAATTCATTAACAAGACTTAATTGTTCTTATATTTCATAATTTTTAATTGTTTTCGCACAGCAATATAAAAAATGTTTTCTTTCCCAGAGACTAGTACAGCGCTCTAGCGGTGAAATATGGAACTATTTCAACAACAAAAAATAAACGATGCCGTTTTATTTTTTTATTGATATAATTTTCCACCGCCCAGCTAACCGACCGGTGGTGTAAAAGAACTAATATCTTAATAGGAAAATTCAACCTAAAAAAAAGTTCAATAAGACTTTCTTTTTTCATTCTACTATTGGATAATTTTTATATTGTCTAACGGTTTATTGAGACTATGTTTTTATAACACGTACAGATTCGATTGCAAATGTGGAGTTTAGCTACTTAAATTAGCATCATAGGTATACTTTATTGACTAATTTCCTGTCATTCAACTAGTACCCATTTTTTTAAATCCCATGAATTCGTATTCCCCACTTAATCCCATCAATTCAATTTCCCATCGATCCGTATCGCCAAATACCAAATAATTTCAAATGAAAAGTATACTGCAATAAATCGTCTTTAAAAATATTTGCATCATAGAATCCATAAAAAGCAACAACATGAAATTTGAAATGATTTTTAACAAATGCAAAATTTTGGTGGAATTCGGTACCTCCGAGGTCATCGATTAGACCCACGTCTCGTCACAGAAAATTTAAACAAAGAAAACATTTTGTAAATAAAAAAATTATTTTCATTTTGCTGATGAGGTATGTGCAAAAACTGACCTTGGAGGTAACGAATTAAGAAAAAAAAAACTTTTAAAGAAGAACCCTGTACCAGCAACAAAGTCAAATGTTGATGCAAATAAAAAAATGTCTGAACAGATCCGTACATCACAGAGAAAAATTGTTCAATCATATTTTTTTTTTTTTTTTTCAAAATAAATGTAACATGGTGTTATAGATGCTATCTTGAATTTTTTTAAATTCGACTTTTTTCGGAGACATTTATTTAGGAAAATTGTTTAGAAATGTACGATATTCATGGGCTAAAATACTTTTTAGTAGGTAATTTTTTTTTTTTTTTTTTTTTTTTTTTGTAGGTTATCTAATGATAAAAAAGAAGCCTCAATAGAAATTTGAAAAAATAAATAAATAAACGGGGTCTAATGGAATTGTCATACAAGGAAACGGCCATAATCGCAATTATGACAGTTTCCAGCTGTGACCGACTCCACACCAAGGATTTAAGAACAATTCAAAAATGGAAATTGTCATAATTTTCCTGTATGACACTTTCCTCAAAACATTAAGAAAATTATAAACTATAGTCAAAGTTGTATGCAAAATATTCAGGGGCGTTATTTGAGAGTCTTGGGGGGAGGGGGGGGGGGAGAGAAGGGCAAGGTTCTTTTGGCCCCTAAGAATTTTTGCTTTCATATGATATGCAACCTTATAAGAGCCATATCTTTTGCTTCCCCTAAGCTGGGGCAAGCCTTTCCGTACCGAGATATCTTTGCCCTCTGCAAGAAAAATCTGAAATGATGACCCTAGTCACATTGCATTTTATGGGGGGTAACGAATCAGGTTGCCACTGAGTCTACACTTAAGGTTTGCACTTACTTCTCCTTGCTGAGTGCTCCATTAAGGTAGGTGCCGAATTAAGGTGTGTGCTGAGCACTCACTCGGGTCGGGAAGAATGAAACAATTTTGTGGAGCCAATCCCTGGAAGGATCCAATGGTAACATGAACAACACCCCAAGAAAAAGTGTGTTACAAAATTGAGTCATTAAAAACTTAAAACTTCGTTATAAAATTTAATAACCGCTCAAAAAAGACATCTATTTATAATTCGTTATAAAATTTTATAAAAAAAATTATTTTCAGTTTTTTTCTAAGTTTTTTTATTTTCTTCTAACGCTTCCCGAATTTTTCTATTTCTGTTTTTCTTTATTTTTGAACCTGTCAAATTAAAAATACAAGAAATAAACCGAAAAAATTCGGAAAAATCTGCAAAACATATAAGCCAAATTAATTGGCAACTTAGTCAGTACTGACTACCCTAATTCGGTTAACCTAAATAACTTTTATGACAGTTTCTTATTTTGTTGATGTTTTTGAGGAAAGTGTCATACAGGAAACTATAAATTGTCAACCGTAAAAATTGTGACAATTTCCATTTTAGAATTATTTTTATTCCTTGGTGTGGAATCTATCATAAATCTATCATAGCTGGAAACTGTCATAATCGCGATTATGTCAGTTTAATTGTACGACAGATTCAGGGGACCCAGACAAAACGAGCTATAAGACAAGAAAATGCAGGTCTGAAATGCACAAAAATCCTTAATTTGTCCGATTCTACGCTTTGATTTCGGAAACAGTTTTCATATTGCTTGATATTAAAGCTGTAGAAATACTTTTTAAAAGGTAAACTCTTCTCATACGCCAGATTGACCTTAATTTTTTTTCTTTAATAACAAAAGTTTAAGTTAAACAAGAACACTTAAAAAGTCGTCTATTGATTTTAAAAGAAATTTAAGAAAAAAAAGGGCTCAACTTTTTTTCATTAAAATTCAGCCATGGAAATAAAAAATAAAATTAGCTTTCCAATAAACTATAAACTCATAACAATGGAGTAAGGAAAAAAAAAATTCTCCATTGGACTTTCAGTTAAAGAAGTCTTATATAGCTTTACTTAAACGCCCCCTTTTCCTCTTAACATTAAACCACCCCAACTCAGTGCATGAAATCGAGGGAAAAAACGGGAAGAGAAAAATAAAAAAAAATTAAAAAAATTTTTTTTTTAAAACGAAAAGAAAAAGAAAACCCGATCGGACGTCCGTCCGAAGAGTTAATGCATTATTATAATGCTAAAAATATGAATAACGTAAGAAAAGCTTTCTCTCCTTCGCTTAGCTTCCGTATCATCCTAATAGCGTATCAATATGATAAACAAAATAATAAAAATAAAAGTTGAAAGATAAAAGTTTTGTTAAAACAAGTTTCTTTAAACTTTTTGGAGTGGAAGAGAAAAATGAGTCCCGAATTTTCATAAAAAAAGATCGAGGGTAGTATCCAGGATTTTGAAAAAAATTCGGTGGAAAAATTGCTGGTTTAGGGACGAGACGCAATCGTTTTTTCTGGAAAATGGGGAATTAAAAAAAAAAAGCTAACGCCAATGCCGAGTTACAATTTCTCTGCCTGAAGCGTTAAGACAAAAATTAAGTCGTCTCATATTAAATCCGTCCCTGAGTTCTTGATGAAACTGAGTTATAATATTTGAGCGTTATGAAAAATGTGACGTCTAGCCTTAGGGTGTTTTCAAATATGACGCCTCGAGAATTATCAAGAAAAAAGTTAGCTCTAAGATACTTTTTCTTTCCCGGTATTATTTACGACGCCCTTGCACTTTTTTTTTTAACATTACTTTTTTTTTCCATTCTTTATTTTCCCCCGCTTGACTCGGAGAAATTGACCCGGAAGTCGCGAACCTGACATAAATCACGAAAACCCTCCCGCGAGATGAAGACGAGAGAAGAGAAAAAAAGGAAAACACTCTGCGAACGCGAGTAATAATTTTAAAGGAAGCGAAATGTTGAACCGTTTAGTTATAATAACCGCAACAATACTGATTTACTCTTCTGAAAATCCTTCTCTTGTTTTGGGGCCGAAGGGCAGATGTAAGCTGGACAAAGGGCAGACGAATAAACAAAAACGTTTTAATTAAAAAAATAAAATAAAAAAAATTCAACTGAGGAATAATAATGATATTAAAAAAAAAAGGATAGAAAAAAAAATGTGACCGCTCGATAACTGTTTCCTATCAAAAGGTGGTCCATAATTTCAGTGCTTTGTTTTAAAGTCTGTAATTTGAATAGTAGGGGCAGGATAGTCTTTGAAATATAAAAATTTAATTGGGATAAACGAATTATATTTAATAAAAATTAACGGCTATCCTGTTTCTGGTTTTCCAAAGTTTCTATATATTAATTTGAATCCCGTAATTAAAAATTCGCTATATTTAAAATAATAATGAAAAAAAAAAAAGGTGACTATACTACCAAACGGAACAAAAAAAATCGATTTTTATTTTTACATATAAAAATTTATTTATTTATAACGATTTATAATAAAAAATAAAAAATAAATCGGTAAGATTTCTATAAATTCCACGGGAAAACTTTTTCTTTCGTCGAAACTTTATTTCAAAATTCCAAAGGAAACTTTTCGGGGGGGCGGGAGGAACGAAAAGTTTAAAAAGGAAAAACCGGGAAGTGAAAATCCTTGTGTTGAAAATCAACCTCGTTTTCTGCTTTTCCCGCGAAAACCCTTTTTACCGCGCGCGTGATATGCGACCTTGAAAACCGGAAAAGTCGCGACGTTTTTGGGGATGCGTCGGGAGAGATAAAAAATGTTTGATAAATAAAATGAGAGAATCGAAAGGAAAGAGGGGGGTTTCTTCTTCTTCTTGTGACCATGCTTGCTTTACGTCGCGGGAAAACGGTTGAAAAACACTCGACGTAGAGATGATGACGACGACGGCGACGCGAGATGGGAAAAGAAAAAGCACGAGAAAAATGTAGGGGGTTTTTGCGTTTTTTGAAAGAGAAGAAGAGGAAAAAAAAGGACGGCGAAACGCGGGGAAATTAGAAAAAGACGGAAGATGCCTTTATAATTTTTAAGGGGTTGAAAAAACAAGGGGTGGAGGAGAACGAAAAAAAAAAAAAATTTTAATTACTGACGCTTGGTTGAGATTTAAAACGTTTTATGATCCTTTTTTTTTTTCGAATAAAAAAATAAGGATAGTTTATATTGCATTTTGTTTGAAATGCATACTTTAAATGAACAAAAAGGTAATTTTTAAATTTCAGAAAATTTTCTTAAACTAATTTGGTTTATCCCTAGAGGTTGGAATGATGAAGTGACTTGCATTAAAAGTTACTTTCATTTTTTGCAAGGCAAGCCGGGGTAGGGGTGGGGGCAGACTTTCTTTTAATTTTTTAAGGATTTTTTTTTTTTTTTTAAAGTAGAGATAGAGAAAACAGGATCTCATAAAGTAGAGATAGTGAAAACAGGATCTCATAATAATCTTTCGTCGCAAGAAGTTTTGCTTTTTGACGAGTGAGAGTATATTTTCAAGTAAATTAGATCAAGAAAAAATTTCGTGAATCTCGAGAAGACTGAAAATAACTTGAGACAAAGAATCCTGGATTCAAAACCCTAACATTATGAAGAACTGCCGTGCACACATTATTTGACAATATAGTCCTAAAAAATTAACTTTTTTTTTGTTAAGAGGACGCCTTACGGAATACCGGAAGGAATGGCTGTTTCGTCCAACACTCGATTTTTGAGGGAATAAATTCAAATTTTAGGTATCTAACGAACTCCATTGACTTTTTTTTTTTTTTGTATTATTCGTACAAGTTTCAACTTGTTTCAAGTAAATACGGGCCAAAAAAACAAAATCAAAGTTTTTCGACCGCAATTTTTTTTTTTGAAATGATTTTCTCGAGGCCCATACATTCCGGACAAGTTGAAACCTGTGCTGAAAATTCCAGAATCTACCATAGGAAATTGTTAGGTACCTAAAATTTCGATTTTCTCACCGTATTTCGAGTACTAGACAAAGCAGCCATTCCTCTTGGAATTCCGGGAAGCCTTTTTGGAGCGTTTAAGCATTACGTAAGACCGAAAGGGGGGAGGGGGAGCTCGAAATTCTTACCATTTCTTATTAGGGGAGGAGGGGAGTTTGTCAAATCTTACGTAAGAATATCCATTATAATTTATTGTTCAGGATTTTTTTTTAATTTCAAAAAATCAAGTTGCTTCAATTTTTTTCGAATGTCTAAAGTAGAAAAATTGAAAAATTTTTTCAAAAACTTTAAGAAATAAAAATTTATTTTTTGTCGAGATTTTGTGCCAATTGTAGCCATACCTTCAGGGATATGAGTGTAAACTATAAATCTAGATTTAAGAAAAATAATACTCCAATTTAAAATTGGTGTTAAAAAAAAGGGGGGGGGGGGGTCCGCGAAAATCTTACGTAATATAATAGGGGGAGGGGTGAAAGAAATCTTACGCATTCTTACAAAGGAGGGAGGGAGGGGGCCCAAAAACCGAAAAAAAGTCTTACGTAATACTTGAACGTTCCCTTTCTTAAGATTCGTTTTTAATTTAAATACATGGGGGTAACAGCAACTCACAAAAAAAGAAAAATTTTAAAAACACCTCTAAGAACGTCGGCATGCTAGTCGTCCAAGAAAATAGTACGACGTTTTCGTACAAAATTCGAAAGAAGAAGTCGAGTTTATTTTTCTTGCAATAATTTTTTTGAACATTTTGACCTAAAGAAAACCATACCATAACCAGAAAACGTCAGCAAAATGAGTTAACTATTTACAACCTCATTAGATAATATTTTTTCGCTCTGTTCCTATCAAAATTATTTTAATTAAAAAAACCAAATTTGCCTTACGTTAGGCATCATTTCACTGAAAACTGCGAGGGAAGAAAGGTCTTAGGTCGAAATTTCAGGTTAAAAAATGTTGCAGTGACATGTTGAGACATGTTGCTCAACTGGTTGCAGAGTTAGTAACATGTTGCCAACATTTTATTCAACATGTTGAACCGAAAAGGAAAAATGAAAAATAAAAATAAAAATAAAAATACAATTTTTTTAAACGTTGCCGAAAACTTTGGACATGGTTTTGCTTTCTAAATTCCTATTCCTAAGCCAGTGCCGGAAGTAGCTACTTTCTGCCAATCCTAATTTTTTTAAAATTGTGTACCTTGGTCTGCGAAAATATCGTACTCAAGGAAAAACTAAAATAAGTTTTAACACTCGCCGATTAATTAACATAAACTTGGTCTCGTATTGAAATATCCTTCCTCCGATGCCCCTGAGTAATTTGCCATTTTTTAAAATGATTTTTTTTCCTCTTAGTCAAAAGGGGCCGAGTAACTTTGTGGAAGTGAAAGTTTTTAAATGTTATATTAGTTTCCCCCCCCACCTTTTTTAGACAATTTTTTTTCTACGAAGCACACTTTCCTCAATTATTTTCTCAGTTGGCTGTTCAAAATTAAAGAAGCAGGAACCAATTCAGAAACATATGAACATCTACACGCTGAGAAATCGAGAATTCATTAACCATTCCGATCATACTTATTCATATAAGCAAAGAGCTTAGGAATTTAACTAATTAATTAATTAGTATTTGAATCAAAATAAATATTTAAATTAAATCCTAAGGTTTTGAAAAAAAAAAAAAAACTTTTAAAAAACGTTCTTCTAAATTCCATTAAGCAATCCCGATAAAATGAAATAAAACAAAAAAAAAAAATTCTAAATTAACGGTCCTTATTAAAAATTCAGTAGAATTCAATCAATCCGATAATCGACCTTGCTTGACAGATCGGATTCATCTATTAATCCATGAATACAACTAATCAGATTAATTACTTATTGAACTGGATTCCACGGATCTAAATCATCAGGATTAACCCGCAAAATTTAACCCACGTATTCCTTTATCGCGTGAGGAAAATAAAATTTCCGGGAAAACATTTTTCAACTATCGTCAAAGCACTAACGGATCATCCTGTATTTAAAAAAAAAACTCGTAAATGATAGACATATCGCATTTTTACAGCGAGCCTTCCGTAAAAAATCAGGGGATGAAATTAAAAAGGGGTAAAATCATAAGAAATAAGGGGTAAACAATTAAATTAATTAAAAAATAGGGGTAGTTGAATAGAATAAAAAACAAAAGAATGATTAAAAAAGAGAGAGGAAAAATGTAAGAAAAAGAGATGACTCTAGGGTTTACGATTAGAAAGGGTCAAGTGCGTTATTTTTTTACAAGACTGCTTTTCGCGTGTGATATCGAAAACTTCTCAACTTCCAATACTTCTGATTTACGGAAAATTTTAATTTATTTTTCACACGAACCAAAAACACATGAATTCCAATTCTAAATTTTATTTACAAAAATAACGGGAGAAAAAAAAATCGGGGGAAAAAAATGGATTTATAAGGTTTTGACCGGTAACCATTGAATTATTTCTAAGACAAAAGACGAAAGCTTGTAGGCGGAGCATTTTTCCAGCGAGCATTTTTCCTTTTTTATTTCATTGTAAAAAGAATGTCTGAATCGTTAAATCTCCGCAAACGTTCCTGTTCATCCTACGCTTTTTTTCCTCCGCTATTTTTTAAAAAAATATTTTTCTGGTTGGTTTTTCAAAATGGCCAATGAGAAAATTTTGAAAAAATAAAATTTCCTCTCTGGTGAAGTTTTTTTTTTCCCCGAGCATTTTTTTCTTTTTTTCTTTTTTTTTTTTTTTTGAATTCTCTCGAACGGACGAGGACCAATGAAAAAAAAATCTGCAGCTGACGTGTAAAAAAAGACCATTTCGAAAAACCAATACGCGAAAGCTTTCTCCTTGATAACAGGAATTACAGGATGAGAGCCTTATTAACCGATCAATGGGTTAAATAAGCATTTTTAATTGAATTGCAACCTCCTCCCTGTTCCGCTCCCCGTTTATTCCCAACACCTCCCTCCCTCCCCCCCTTCGTCCCTGGTTTTTATGCCTCCCGGTGGATCCCCAGTTATTTCCCCCCAAAAATCGTTTTTCAAGCTCGAGCGTGTAATTCTTTTTACGCGTTTAAAATTGCATCCGTCATCTAAAAAAAAAAAAAAAAAAAAAAAAATTTTTTTGTTTTTTCTCTCTGAAATTTCATCCTCCATTTTGTTTTCCAAAAGGCGGGAATGTAATTAAAGAATGCTTTGCATTCATTATTTTAAAATAAAATATAAAGCTTCGTTATCATTTTGTCTCTAATGATTTTTTTTTTTTTTAATAAGAGAGAAAAATTTGGATTTTAATCCCTTTGATTTAAAAGTAAAAGAACATGATTATAAATTACCTTCCGACTGAGGTAAAAATTCAAGATGATGATGATTACCAATAGCAACAGGAGGGTATTTTCATAATTTTCTTTAAATAAGTAAATTTTTTTTTCATCACGGAAAATTTATTTTTCCGCGCTAGTGCGTTTTTAGAATACCTTTATTACGCTGTCCTTTATGACGAAAAGGAGCTTACACCACGAGAAGTGGAAAAAAATTGACCGTCGAGACCTTTTTAAAGGCTGATTTCGAGGCCGATTCGAGGCCGTTTTTTTTTTTTAGCAGCCCTTGTGCTGTAATATACTATTTCATCACTCGTAGGCGAAAAATGAAATTTCCCGCCCTAGGGAGTTTTTAAAAATCGTGATTTTTAGCTTTGTTTTTGATTCGTGATGTAAAAAAAAACTAAAAAATCAGGTGCGTCGATAGCTTGCACTCTACTTCTACAACTTATATGAAATGTGTTATCTTTTTTAGATAAATATATGTAAGCCTATGATGTTTCTGGTACCTATAGCCATCCTCGTGACTAAAGACTGCAAGCTTTTCTTACAAGCAAGAGGTCCGGGTTTCGAGTCCGGAAAGCGGTACAACTAACCTCCAGCATGATTTCGGCTGTATATCCTCTGCCCAGCAGCACCTGTGACAGTCATTCTAATTTCAAATAAAATAGTGACTTTTTTGAATCAACCGCTGAATTACCGCCACTTTAGGGAATTAAGCCCTTCTCATTTGGATTTATACCCGGTGTCCGTATTTCCGTGCGTCGGAGGTGAACTAACGTATCTCCATCGTGAATATGATTGGAGATAGTCTGTTTCGAGTGTTTATGAAAATCACGTGATCATGCGCCTGGAAGTATACACGTTCATGTCGGCCGTAAACTTGAAATCACGTGACAGTTCCACGACACGTCGAAACAGACTAACTCCAATCATACTTACGATGGAGATAAGTTAGTTCACCTCCAACGCACGGATTTGGGATGTAGAAAAAGTAAACAAACCTTCATTTGTTTTGATAAGCTTAACATTGCGGTTTGTTTACTTTTCCGACATCCTAAAAACGGAAACCCTGTTTAAAATGGTTAAGAATCTCTCTATTCTAGAGAAATGGTATACACTTGTGCTGCCCCTGTAAACGGAATGACCGTAACTACACTTTTTTAAAAAATGTGCGTTTCGAATGTTGTCAAATATGGGCACCTTAATGATCAAATATCATAAATATTATATTATAAATAATATTATAATATTATATTTTATTTATAATATTATAAATAAAATTAGGAATAATTAAAAATGACCAAAATAATCATGCAAAAAAATTTTTTTTTTTTCGTTTGACCAAAAAAGATCAAGTATAATCATTCGTGATCATTTCTGGTTATTTTCAATCAATCGGGCAATTTTTGGGGACTTGCCATAACCCCTAACTTCAGAACCCCTAAATTGGCAAAACCCCTATTAGGGGTTTTGCAGTTAGGGGTTTTACAAATGGTAAAAAATCAACGAAAATATTTATTTGAATTAATTTAATTTAATTTTTTTTTTTTTTGTCATTTACCAACTTTTAAAAACTCTTTAAAGCAACTTCGATTATGGGTTCCATGGGGAGCATATGCAGACTAACAATGAAAATTGGGAGCCGTCTTCCAACTTGACTTATAATTACACTGCTTACTTACTTGACTTATAATTACAGCTGCTTCGACGTTTACGTTTTCGCGAGAAAGATATTTTTTATTAATAATTCTTGATGACTTTAAAGCCACTTCAGGGTGTCTACTAAAAATCATTTTTGAAATTCAAGGTTTTTTCAAGGTTTTCGAGGTTTTCAAGGTTCTATTTCACACTCAAGGCTAATTCAAGGTTTTAAACGTTTTCAAGGTCGGTAGACACCCTGCACTTTTTTAAGGGAAAATAGCGAATCTTGCATCGGTGACTTCATCTGTGATAATAAGGATGTGATAAACATGTGACAAGAACCTGTGATAACATATGTGATATATACCGATAAAAATAAAGATATTTCTTAAAAATCCTAATTTCCGTCATTTTATAATTATTTATTATTATTTTCGCCATTTGCAAAACCCCTAACTGCAGAATCCCTATTAGGGGTTTTGCCAATTTAGGGGTCCTGAAATTAAAGGTTCTGCCATAGACTAATTTAATTTCGTTGATTTTTCACCATTTGCAAAACCCCTAACTGCAGAACCCCTATTAAAGGTTTTGCCAATTTAGGGGTTTTGACGTTAGGGGTTCTGCAATAGACCCGAATTTTTATTTTTTTATTCTCTATTTTTTAATTTAATTTTTAATTAATTAATTTTTTTTTTTTCATGATCATTTTTAGTCATTTTTTATTTTTCCTAGTTTTATTTGGTCGTATTTGATCATTAAGGAGCCCATATTTGGCAACTTTGGACCTGGTCACTTTTTTTACAGGGTCCTTGCTCGAACGAAGTAGCAACACTTTAAAATTATTTTTTCCAGCTTTGCTTTTACTAAAAAAAAAAAAAAAAATTAATATATTAAATTTTGTAAAATTAGTCGCGTTCGGGAATGTGATCCAGTCCGGACTGGACCACATTCCCGAACGCAGCTATTAACATTAGATTCGTAATCGGCGGTGTCCTTGACCCCCAGACACCGATTTTGGGCCATCTGGGATTTAAAATTAAATTTGCTGACGCCATCTTGAAGCCGCCATTTTGAATTTTTAAAAACCTACGTTGAATTCGAATTTGAAGTCCTTGAAAGTCTAGAGGACACATTCGGTTTTCATTTTTTTTTCACTTGCCTACATTAGGGATTTTTTAAAAGTTGTTTGGCTATAAAACCGATGCCTAATAAGTCCGCCAGCAAACCACTGGAGACAAAACTTTGAGTGGTGTCATATTTTCCTCTTACAGTAACACATAATTAAAGATTTTAAAATGTCATTACTCTCCTATATATAATACAAGTTTAAATGTAGTGCGTATAAAATATGAGAAGTTGATTGGCAGTTAACGATGTTAAGGCCTGGCGCGACCCCTAAATGGTAGAATTTGGGGCCCAGATTTTTTGGCAGTACTTAAATATGCTAGAAGCGTGCACTGAAATCTGAGGTATGTCGCGGAAATTAAAACCACCCTAACACTACATAGTTAATGGCGACGACTAATTTATTAACAAAAAAATAAAAGAAAAATCGCCCTTAATACGCCCCAAAATACTGACAGATATGTCCGATTCGGAAAAACGACGGATATTTTTTATAATGAATAAATTATCGTTTTCCGACATCAAATAACACCAGGTTGAGAAAATTCGAACGAGGTTGAAGAATTTTGAACAACATGTAATTTTTCGCAGAAGAAAATAAAAATCATGTCGTTTAAATAACGCGGCTCATTTCCAAAAGGCATATATACACTGTATATTTATTTCGAGGAAAAGTATTTAATCTGATTTAGATCATTGTTCCTCATTTCCGGTAAACAATTCTCAGTAGTTTGACTTAAGTGCGAATCAGGGACATAGCAAACCGCAAGGAGTTGAAAAGGAGACAAGATTTGCCTTTTCTTTGCACGCGTCTCATGAATCACTTTCGCGTTCATTTTTGTTTTCGACTTTCCTTCTCGCTTTTCTAATAGATTTTCCGGCTTGCAAAATAAACCGGAATCCTTTAGTCTTAGAGAATTAAAAAAAAAAAGATATGCCATGCCAACGGAATATTACCCCGATATCCAATTACTGTATCATAAAATTTATTGTTGAAAAAAACTTGTTGTATATTTGATATCCCGCTGGAAGAAATAAATTGACTGGTATATATAATTCGCGGTTCATTATGTTACCAAAAATGAAAACCTGCCGCGGTATAAAATTGCAGCAACGAAGAATATCTGATAATCACTAATTACATGCGATCCTATATCATCATAATACTGTTTAAGAAAAATTGCTGACTGAAGAAAATTTTCCTTCCCTCCCCCCTCCCCCCCCTCCCTATATTTTATTTCCCAACCCACAAATAATATAAAAACACGAAGAGGGAGAGATATAAAATTATAGTATTTTCTTTTCCTTTTTCCAAAAATAAAAAGTTTTTTTTTTTTTTTTTCTCCCTTCCTCAGACGGATGGAAAATTCCATGAAAGAGTACACAACTAAAGTACAAGGAGGAAAAAACGGGTTAATGTAAACCGCAACAAACACACAAATCCGGAAGCGGAAACTCGGGGAAAATCATCATATATGACGTTTTAACACTGGTCCCTCTACAGTTCGTTGTATTTTATTTTATATTTTATTTTATTTTCAGAATTGAAAATTCCATCCGAAATAGAAATATTTTAAATTTTGCTATATATTGACATTATCCATTATTTTCCTTTTTGCATAATATATTTTATTTGTTTTCAATTTGTCATTGTACAAAAAAAAGACGTTCTGGAAGTTGAACGAAACAAACTTGTTGCTATTTTAAAAATCGTAAAAATAAAAAAGGAGTGCAGAGTTTCACATTGTAGCTATACTTATATTTTTGTAATAAAAAAATTTTAACGAAAAAAAAAAAAAAAAATATCAATTCCTAATTTTAAGATTTTTTAGTTGATGAAAGGGGTATAAGGAGAGGGCTTGGATTGTAGGGAGTGTTCCTGTACCTCTGGATACGTGGCTCTATGAATCTTTAAACTGAGTTAGTTAGTATAAAGATGTTATGTTTTAAAGCTCGAAACTTTACGTGTTTACACTAGAAAATTAACCATTACAATGTAATGCCCAAAATGCCATAAATTCTTTGTTTGGTATGTTTTTATACCAAGTATCGGGTAGTACATGTTTATCATTATGCGAACTCGAACAAAAAAATTTAAAAAAAAAAGAAAATTTGCACACTTATGCAAAGCATGTAGAGATATGTTCTAAGCAACATAAGACAGTTCAAAGCAGGATAAGAACAGGTAACGAGTATAATTATGACCAACAGAAGCTTTCTGTAAAATTTTTACCGAATAAAATTAATCAAAAGTTTTGAAAACTATATTGGTGCATTGGGCATTGGTGAATTAATTACATGATGTAATTAATTATAGAATGTAATTAAATGGTCTGCAGAGGTGTTAATTTTTTTTAAAATCTTTGGAATTCGGTATTCTTTTCCATAATATGGATCTAACCAACAAGATAAAAAAAAAACGATTTAGTACCTTCGGAAACCTTTTAATTATATACTGTAATTAATTGTACTGTATAATTAATTAACATAGTGGAGACACCTTTATTGCTGTAAATAACAATAAAAGTAAGTACTTTCCCCGAAAATTATTTAAAAATTCAGTGTCCCATTCAAGTTCGAATCTCATGACGGAAAAAATTTCCTTTGTAATAAAAGAATATAGTTCCTACAAAAAAAGTGACCAGGTCAAAAGGTGTCAAATATGGGCGCCTTAATGATCAAATACGACCAAATAAAACTAGGAAACACTATAAATGACAAAAAAAAAAAATTCCCGTTTGAATAAAAATAACCAGAAATGATCACAAATGATTATTCTTCATCGTTTTTGGTCAAAAGAAAAAAAAAATTTCGCAAGATTATTTTTGGTTACTTTTAATTATTCCTAATTTTATTTAGTCATATTTGATCATTAAAGGGTCCATATTTGACAACTTTTGACCTGATTACTCTTTTTGTAGGGGCTGTACTTATCGATAGGATAGGTTCTGGCTAACCTTAACTTTTCTTTTTTTTTTCAGGGGGCTCTTTCTTTAAATTTAAGGCTGTCTGTTCGTCGGACAGTCGGACAACTTTTATCATTGGAATGGTAAAATTAAAGAGGCTACGGTGGAAATAAAAACATTTGGCACGGGCTATACGAAAGGTCTTACATACGTTTTACAAGTCCCAGACCTTCAGTTTCAGTAAGACCTGGTCTAAGACGTGAGGATAATGTGACTTGGGATTCAGATTGGCAAAATGCACCTTAGATCCCAATGGCAGAACATCGTTGATAAGATGGTAGGACTCCCAAGATTAAGATTAGGCAGATCTTTTCTCGCATCGCCATTTTTTACTACGAATCTGGCAATTTCTATTATTTTACCTTTTCAGTAAGTGTAGAATTAAGTAACTATAAAGTTACTTAGTTTAGGAGTAGTTTAGTATAAAAAAAGTCAAGGGTGGGTCCAGTGTTTTTCGGCCTAATACTGGTTTACTTCAATGTCACCATGACTCCTAACCCGCAGAGGATTTTTTAAGGATTTTTAACGGGTGTCAGTTAAATTTTTATTTTAAAATTTTTGCAGAACAACTCTCCCCTGTCCATTCAAATTTAGTGCTTTTTTTGGGAAAAGTTTATCAATTTGAACTGTTCCGCAATAAAAATTTTAACTGCAAATTTTATCTAGTTACAGCTCTTTTTCCTTTCAAAATTTTTTTCTTCTAACGATAATTTTTATCGACTCCCATTTTCGGCAGCAGGCGCTTCAAATTTTTTTTCACCGGGGGGTCCAAGTGTCACCCAGTTTCTTACTTAAATAATGCTCTGGCTAACCGAGTTTAAGCTACCTTCCTGGAATTTCTTTTTTTTCCTTTTACTGTAATTCATTTCGAAAATTAATTTCCCATTTAATTAGTGTATTGATTTTTCCTGTTCTAAAATTTTTTCCTCTAAGGTACAATCTTTCGAGCTTGTTTTTACTTAACGTTTGCAGTTCTTTATTGACGTAGGACTATGTCATACGGCTTGGCCCTGGGGAAATCTGTCTGTCTATGATTGTGTCGGTCTGTTCGCACCAAAAATTAATATTTGATTATTTTAATACTAAAATTTTAACTTGAGAAAATTTTAAATAATATTTTGACTAATTTTTTTTTAACTTTTGGCCTTTTTTAATAGTAAAATTAGACGACATGAACGAAAGCAAGGCCTTGGAAAATTTCTTGTAAAAAGAAACTTAACTTCTACAAGAAATTTAAAGATGCTAAAGCAAGGACTTGAAAATTTCTTGAAATTTTATTTAACTTTTTTTTACGCCGTTTTTTTGAAACATCTTTTTTTTTTTTTAAATATTCAAGAACTTAAAAATTTTAAATAAAATGCTCACTACATTTTTTATTTTTAATTGTCATTTTTCCATTAGCCGAGAATATGAGCTATTAAAGCAATGTTTTAATATTAAAATTTTAACTTTAAAGACTTCATTTAAAATTTTGACTCATTTTTTTCAACTTTTGACCTTTTTTATCAAATATTTTAAGTTTTTTTCGTGCCACGAAAAAAAATCATATTTTTATCAAAAAATTCGAATTTTATGACCAAAAACGAGCAAAAAAAATGCCTTAAAATTTTTAAATCGTTTCATTGCTTAAATTTAGCAATATTAGGACAGTACCCCAAAGACGTAGTCTTACGTAGGGATGTGCCCCCATATTCCAGTCTGATTTTTTATTTTTCAAAAAAACATGTGTCCATCAATCGAGTATATTACTTTGCTTTAAATTAAATTATGTCGTTGAATAAACAAAAAACAGGAATTCACTTAAAAATACGAATTTAGAATTTCCAGGATAATTTCATTTTATTTCTTCTTTCCAGAAAATAATTATAATTTTTTTTTTTCTGTCCCTGGAATAAATTATTGAAGTTATTAATTTCTGTTTACCATGGAAACGATCTCGGTTCTCATGCAAAAGAGACCCCCCCCCCTTTTTTTCTCCAGGGCTGGAAAATCGAACGGAACAAATGGATGATGCCTTGCTATCGAATTTTTGGAAGACCTCCCATAAGCTAAACGTAGAGTCATTCACTGACTTGTTATTATTGAACGGAGCCACACAGTAGGAAATGTCTTTTCTTTACAATTTCAAAAAGAAAGAACATTAATCTTCCTCTCCGGTCTTCTTCTTCATCTTCTACTTTCCTTTTTCTTCTTTAAAATTTTCTTTATCTCTTGTTTGGCCTTCTTTATTTTCGATATTTTCTTCGGAGCTGATCCGATTAATAGGCGCGGTTCGATTTAAAATTTCAGGCTCGTTTTCGAGGATTTAAATTCGAAGAATTTTTAGGGGGGAGGGAAAAAATAAAAATTTTTTAAGGAAAACGTTTTAAAAAAAAAAAAATAAGAGTTTTTTTCGACTGATTTGCGATGAAATAATTGAATGAGAATTATAAGAAAAACAGGTTCAAAAAAGGATAAGAGGAAGGCAGAGGGGGGGGGGGAGTCGGGAAAACGAGGGGGGTTGCGAAAGCGTTACACGAAGGGGGGGAGTCGAAGTAGACGAGGAGGGAACTCGAGGAAGGACGACATTAATTGATGAGTCCAATCTCATTCTGTAGAAAGATAAAGATAAATTTTCTTTGCTTATATTTTCAAACCCGTTGGGGGTCGTCGAAAAATAACGCAAGGAAAATTTTCGAAGGTTTTTAAAGAGACAAGGACGCCAAAAAAAAGTGATCGATCGACCCTTTAAAAAAAAAAAAAAGTACTCACCTTAATGATGTGGTTGACACGTCGAGGGTGTAGATTTTTTTTTTCTTTTTATTTTCATTATAAATAAATTGTCATCTTGTTTGACAGGCTCGTGTCTTAATATCATCGCGCCCGCCCTTTCTATTTATCATCGCTCTTGATGGACTCATCTCATAAAACCGCCCCGTAAAAAGCATTATTAAAAGATTCATTAACGCTTTCATTTTTTTTTTCTTACCGACATCAATTAACCCGTTTAACCACCAATAAACTTTACCCTATTGGATTACCCTTTAAGGATCGTGCCCGGCATTCATCCAGAAACCGCCCGCACCCGATTAAGAAACACCCAAAAAAAAAATATCTTTGTCGAGGGTGTTTAGACAAATAAGATTTGACCCTATCTTTTTCGTTCGCGTGCTCTTCCTTTTTTTATTCTTTTACCTATATTATTATTTCTTCGATTGTGCGGGTCCTTCGCAGCTTCTTGACAATACCCAGTCGTATTTCTTGTAAATTTAATTCAAAGTAATGCTGTATCTTAACAATGAAAAATATAATGTCATTAATATAAAATATCATTATCTCCTCGAACTTAAACCCCTCCCCCTCCCCCCCCCTGCCCTCCCCTGCCCTCTTTCCTTTTGCTTTTCCTCCTCGTCCCGGTCCGTTTATGTGTGTAGTTATTTTAAATCCGACTGTTTAAATTCCGCAAATAATGGAAAAATTAATTTTCTCATATAGCAAAATGACATTTTACTAAATAAATCAGGAGGAAGGAAAAGACAAGTCTTTGCACGGGGATGACATCAATAACACGGTAACGGCGCAAAACAAAGATAGCGAAACGAAAAAAAAAAATGCATATTAACCAAAACGGAGTCGGATCAGACACGGTTGCAATTCGAATGGAAAAAAAAAAAAAAAAAAAATGGAAGGATTGGATTATAAAATTTACATACGGAATGTCTATGAAGAACATGAGCCGGAATTTTAAATCGAGATTGTAGACGGACAATGGGGAGATATAGGGAAGGCACCATCAATGAATTCTATCCCTTTTTTTTTTTTTTTTTTTTTTGATTTTAAACTAGTTTGACCAGAGTCCACTATCATTCAAAATTTTTGATTTATTTTCGAATGTTTCAACAATAGTTTGGGGCTGTTGTAAAAACCGGTCTAGTCATTCACCTTTTCTGTAATTTGGGCAATAAGCACGGACAGTTGGGGATTTCGGGGTTACGCTAAGTGACCTATTCTGAATGAAGCTCGTTTGTAAAATTTGGAAGGATTGTAGATGACGGGCCATGAAATATTTTGAAATGGAGTTTTCTTTTTTTTTTTTTTAAATAATGACCGAATATTTTGTGATGCCAAAAAAGTTGCCCAAATTTTTTAATCTGAGAGCTCTAGTGTCAGATTTGCCGGTTTATCTCTGGTTATAAAAAAAAAATTGCTTTTTGCTGCTTCTCCATTATGGTCCTAAATTATTTTTACAAAATTAATTTTATAAAATTACCGGAAATTATGCGCTTTTTCTTTCTTTTTTCATAACATATTTATTTTTTACAGATTTCTTATTCTTTTTTAAGTCATCCTCATGTTCGATTAGTAAAATAAAAGCATTATTCCCAATATTTTTATAAAATTAATTTTGTAAAATTCATTTTCAGCCATAATGGAGAAGCGGCATTTATTTCCAATTCTTCGATAGGCACGAAAAATCGGACGTACTTTTACTTTTGACATTACTTTTGGGAGAAAGTAATGCGATGGCCTTAAAATTTGATTTTGACGATAAGCTAAAGTCGACTAATACATTTGTTGCATCGAAATGCTTGGAAATGTGGGTTTTGAATGTTTGACCGTTAAATTTCTTTCTCCACTTTTCAGGCTCAAAAAGTAAAAAATAAATGATTTATTAAATAATGATTTTTTTTCCAGATTAGGTTTAAGAATTTTCCAATAAAAAAATGTAATCAAAAAAAAAAATTAGGTCGGGGGTTTACCCCTCCCCCCCCCCCCTCCCAAAGAGGCTCAAATATGCAATATATACTGTATATGAGATATATATATATATGGGGATATATATCATATATATCCCATACTAGCCGTTCCGTTCCGTTCCGCTTCGCGCAGCCCCCGATCGGAAAATATGAGGCTGACGCTAAGCGCTATGCCTTGCCTAAACTTAAATAATTTTTTAGTACAATTAACGGTACAATCTCAGACTATAACTATTTGCTTTATATTCAAAAATTTTTCCGGGTTCACTCCCATACTTACAGAAAGACTTTAACCGATCCTGATTCGAATTGACAATAAACCACATTCATCGTTTATACAAACTTTGATCGATTACTCTTGACAAATCCAAGGAAACTTACCTGGAAATAAAAATAAAAAAAAATTATCAAACGACTCTGTCTTTAAAACTGATTAGAGAATTTTTCCCCGTAATGTATCCAGAATCTTAAAGGATAAAAAAATTTCAAAGGTGCAAATTCAGTTGACTATCCTGACCATTTTGGGTAAGAATGTTCGCGGCCGTAGATTCTTATGTTGGATGGCGATTGTTCCAATGCGGAAAAGTGATGTAAAAATAAGTGTATAAAATTTTTAGAAGATAAATGCAAGAAATTTATATAAAAAATGTATTGTTTTCGTAACATTTATATTTTGCAAAGTTCATGCATATTTTTTTAAGCACCGAAAATTGAATATTAGGGCGGGGCCAAAAACTCGAATTTTAAATTTGAAAACGCCTGATATGGGAATCGATGCTTTTTTATAATACTATTAAGCCTAATTTTTTTCAGATTTTTTGAACGACATTTTGAGGTGCCGCAATAGCCTTGAAATTTTCGAAAAGCCCATTTGAGGACCAAAAATGAAAACTGTTTTCGGAAATTTTGCGCAGATTACGAATTTGAAGTCAAAAATTATTTTTGGTGCACAGTTTTTGAATCACACGCCGGATTCCAAAATTCTGAAAATCTTGTTATGGCTTTCTGTCAGTGGCTCAAAAACCGGTCACCAAAACTAATTTTTGACTTTAAATTCGTAATCTACGCAAAATTTCCGATAGGAAACGACGGTCTTTTATGAAAAGAAAAAATTTTCATTTTTGGTCCTCAAATGGGCTTTTTGAAAATTTCAAGGCCATTGCGGCTCCTCAAAATGTCGTTTAAAAAATCTGAAAAAAATTAGGGCTAATAGTATTATAAAAAAGGCATCGATTCCCATATCAGGAGTTTTCAAATTAAAAAATTCGCGTTTTTCGACCAGCCCTATTGAATAGGCATAATTTTTATAAAATTTATGCGTAGTTTTTTTATGTACGAAAATCTGGATATGCATAACTTTTGCATAATTTATACATATAATTTTTTAAATAATAAAGCAGGAAAGCTTGCAAAAATGTTATGTTTATTCAATTTTTCTTTAAGTTTTATGCATATGCATATTTATCAGGGATCCGAAGCTCATCGGCATCGGCATCCGGCATCCGGCATCGGCATCGAATTTTTTTAAAAATTGAAATTGGAATCGGCATCGGAATCAGCATCACAAAATTGCTGGTGCTGGCATCGGCATCGGCACCGGCACCGGCACCGGAATTGAAAAGTCGAGTTTTAACAAAACAATTTAATTATATTTTTGAAAAATTTAAATTTAAAAATAAAATCAAAAAAAAAAAAAAAAAAAAAACATCACAAAATGAATTCATAAAACGAATTATCGAATATTCGAGTATTACATTAATTAACTAAGGTCATTCCGCCAAAAATTTGAATCGGATTCGGCATCGGATATAGTCGATGCTTTATGGAATCGGAATCGGCATCGGGTAGTGATTGCCGGAATCGGAATTGGAATCGGAATCGAGAATTAAATAAATGAAAAGCATCGGCATCGGCATCGGCACCGGCACCGGCTTCGGACCCCTGATATTTATTTATGCATAATTATAACGGAGGATCAAAAAAATATTTCCGGTGAAAAGTCCAGTTCTTTACACATAATTTGACAAAAAAAAAAAAAATTCTTATATATATAATAAATATACGTATATTTATACATCAATAAATTTCCGTAGCGTCGAAAAAAGAATTGAAATCGTGCTAAATTAAGCAAACTTGCATAATCATTTATGCATAATTATAATGGAGGATCAAAAAAATTGAAATTGTGCTAAATTATGCAAATTTGCTCTCGAAGTACCGATCATCATCGAAGCTCTTTTGCGTAAGCAGAAAAGGTGAGACAAAAATGATAAAAAAGTTTAAAGAGAGAGGAAAGAGAAGATGAAAGAGCAAAAATGACATCGAGAATGACGTGCAGAAGATGAAAGAGAGAAGCTAAGATAGGGAAGATAAAATGAAGATGAAATGGTAAAATGGAAGATGAAAAGAGAGACCATAGAGAAGGCGGTGTGAAAAAGTGTTCGAATGGGTGGCTAAAGCGGTACAAACACTTCCGGCAAAAATCGAAAGCTTAAGCGAATCGGGGAATAAAAAAAATTAGAAACACAAAAATTATTTTGGGACGGAGGGAGTACATTTTACAAAGGAGGAGTCTCATTCAATCGGTAATCATAAGACCCAACTTTTTTCGAAATTTTCAGCCCTGACAATGAAAAAGTGGCAGGCAGGTTATTTCTTTTTAGAGACAACATGAAAGGTTGAAGCATCCAAAGGAAATCGAGACAAAAAATTTCCTCATTTTTGCATGAAAGAGAGCAAACACTTCCTCCCTCCCCCGCTTTTTTTTGGAAAAACAAGTCTCCTCAAAAGACTACATTTGATTTTCTTTTTAAAAAAAAAAATTAAAATTAAAAATCATTTTTTTCCCTATTTTTCAACACCACAATGGTTTTGATCAAGTTTTCAAATTCTCATTAAATACTCGCCGACTTCTTACAAAATCAATAACATCTCTTGAAAGCCCTTAAATTTCATTTTTAACCCTCGAAAAAATTCGTTTTTGTATTAAATTCCAAAAAATTTTCAATCTCATTATAAAATCATTTTTAAAAGAAAGTCTTTTTGAAATCCTCTTTCAGCTTTTTCCCAGGTTTAAAACTCAACCCCGGGAAAAATTTACGCAACGATTCCTTCCAAATAAGAAAATCCTTCCTTTTTAACATGTAAACGGGAAAAGAAAAACCAGGCAAAAAAGGAAAACTGACAGACATATGTACAGAAAAACTCTAATAATCCTGTTGTAATCCCAAAATCCTGTAAAAACAAAAGTAAACCCGTTTAAACGAAAAGGGGACTCCGTAAGCGAACCGTGGGCCCCTCAGGATATTCTAAAATTGCATGACGATATGATATTTCCAGTTTGGTACGAACCGAACATGGATGACCATAAGCTAAACCTTGGTTTTAACCTCGGACTTCCCTCCTTCTCTCTGCTTAAAAACTTTTTTGCATTTGAATTTTATTTTATGTATTTTCCCATCTTGGAATTCTTATTTTAGTTATTCTTTTGTTTTCCCTCCTCATAAAAAAAAATTTTTTTTTTCCTCCCATATTTTATTTCTTAATCGTTGCCTGCACTGCGGTTCGTCTGTTGGCAACCGTGGATTTTATTGGCACGGGTTATAAAATAAAATTTAAAAAGGGGGAAGGGGGGAGGAGGAAGGAAAGGAAAGGAAAAAAAAAATTACGGGAGATTACGCCGAAAATCAAAAAGCGTGAAAGGAAATTCCACCTGGAGGATAATGTGTGCCTGTTGAAACCAGATGCAACCTGATTGTTGTAACAAGATAAAGGTATTACAGGAACAGTTAGGTTATTTACTTTACGATATGCTACTTGTTGATTTGAAAGGTTTTTTTTTCTTTCGTTTTCAACACCTGGACATACTATTGCCCGATGGGAACCTGGAAGCCCGTTAACTAAATAAATTTAATTCATTTGGATCCTTTTTACACGGACTCGTGGACTCTGTCCATTTGGAAATTTTAATTTCCGAGTAGAAACCGATGTTGAGTTTATGGGGAAGGGTCAAGATTGACCTGTTTGGGAATGTCCACTTTTTCGTTTTTTTTTTCCTTTCCATATGAAATCATTTTATACACCTTTTTTTTCTTTTTATTCATGGGGAAGAATATTTTATTATTACATTAGAAAAATGGTGTGGGACTTTTTTTTTTTTTTTCTTTGCGTTCATTTTTATTGATATTCAAATTTTATATTAAAAACTGGTTTTCTTAATTCGGATGGTCAAGCAACGGTTTAAGGTCTTTTTTTTTTTTTTTTTTTTTTTTTGCTTCTCCATAAGTGTCAAATGACGCTTCTTTGTAAAGCATACATCTTTTTTTTCTTTAAAAGGATAAAAGGATTATGTCACTATTTATTCGGACTTGCTTTTGGTTCATGTGAAAAGTTTTGCATGGATTATATATGTCTGTCTACACTTCTTCATTTCGTCCGGTTTATACCAGGAAGACCATTCAGATTTGATGTCATCTTTAGTATAACATTTTGAGTTAAATCCTTTTGCATCTTTATTTTTCGCTTTTTTTTCTTTAACTACCCTTACTGTCTTTTGTCAGAAGCGGCCAGTCAGTTGTTCGAAAAATTGTCTGACTTCTTATCGCAATCCATCCTTTTATTCCTTTTTTTCTAATGTTATCATTGTGGTGTAGTAAATGCCTCGGAAAAAGACGTTCCTATTTCTGAATTAACCTATTCTAGATATAGCCTCAATAACAGGATTTAAAAGGAGGTACAATAATGTTCTTACTGAGGCGGTTTTCCACTATTTTCCACTGTTTGCCACTATTTACAGAACATGATTATCGGATTTTTTTCACTGTCCAAAATCCGTCTTGAAAGTAACTTCTTGTGGTTACAGTTTTTAAAATATTTGGAAGTCATAAAAACGTCATTTTTATCAGAGGTGCGAATCCGATGACGATGCCGGCCGCGGCCGGCTGAAATCTCCGATGCCGATGCGATTCCATATTATTTATTTAACTCCCGATTCCGGCAACGAAACCCGATGCCGATGCCAAGGCCACCAAGCATCGATTATATCCGATGCCGCCTCTGATTCCGATTTTAGTGAAAAAAAAAAAAAATCATTGAGCCATCTAGACGATTTTTAAAATCAGGAGTCCGATTCCGATTCCGATGCCGGTGCCGATGCCGATGACGATGCCAGCACTAACAATTTCGCAGTGCCGATTCCGATACCGATTTCGGATATTAAAAAAAAAAATCCGACCAGCCAAAATTTTCAAGCTTCGGACCCCTGATTTTTATACCACTAGTCATTAACCATACTGTCTATAAATCAGTTTTTTTGGTCACAGTAGATATTTCCAATTTTTTTCCCGTTCATAATTCGGATAATTTTTGGCAGTAATTTTCCCGCCGAAAGTTTCCTTAGGATTTAGTGGCATTACGGTAGTCTGAGGGCACTTCTAAAATTAAACCTAGATCGTAAAACGAAATGCAATAAATTGACTGATTTGAAACATATTTTTAGCCGAAACTGGGTTCGATAATATTTCCAGAGGCGAAAAGATCCTAGTTTACAGGAATCAAGAGAAGGGAATCACCTCGACGAACTTCTATTTTAGACCTAAAGATAAACTTGCGATATAGAATCTCATTTACAGAACTGATTGCCAAACATCGTTCAAGGTTTCTAATATAGTCCTTTCTAAATAAAATAAATAAAATAAATAAAAATTTAAAAAAAAATCTGAACACGTGTTCTCAAGTGAGATTTTTGTCAAAAAAAATTATACACATTTTGTCCATTTTTGTACGACACAAGGTGCCGTCCATATAATACGTAAGCATAATTTTTGCATTTTTAGACCCCCCTCTCCCCCCGTAAGCTAAATACGATTTTTGAAAACCCCCTTCCTCTTTATCACGTCAGATTTCAGTCCGAAACCCTCACTCAAAATCTGCTATTTGGCGCTTAAGTAAGATTTTACCAGTCCTCCCCCTTAACGCGCGCTCACTTAATATGTGGACGATCCCCCCAATAATCAGTGCCTTTTCCCGTTTCAAAAAAAAAAAAAAAAAAAAAAAAAAGAGCAATGACCGGGGAAGGACAATTACCCAAATGCGTCGTCCTTGACTCGCATTTTCTAGCTTTAAGCTACTGGCCATTTGGTTTTTGCTTCAATTTTTCCAACTTTTATCGGTTTCTAATATTATTTTGATGTTAAAAATAAGCAAAAACATTGATGTAATAATTTTATGTTATTCAATGACATTCCTTCAAAAGTCTTGGATTCGAGCGTAAACAAACGTAACATTTCCTGTGAAACTTTCGGAAACAACTTTGAATCTGAACTGTAAGACTTCTTTGAGACGGATTTTCACGGAAATGGAATTTGATGCATTCCAAGAAATTTTTCACAATCGAAATGACTTTATGATTTTATTTTTGGCGTTGTATTATTTTTCCGGACAAGAAAAAAAAAATTATCTTGTATTTTTTTTGGTTAATAATGAATAATTCAAAGTTCAGGAATTATTCGAGACTGACCAGCAGTAAGTAGTCTGGAGTAGGGTCTCGTTGTTGAGATGTTCTACCGATCCTTAATCACGGATTTTTTAATCAAGCGATAAATCTGATTGATCCTCGGGATTTCGGCCCAGAGAACCAAATCGTAAAACTCACTGAGCAAAGGAGCGAATTCTTTCTATAACCGAATGACCTGGTCCTAAGTTTCCTAAACTCCGTTGACGCTGGCCATAGCCAGTCTGGAAGATCAAGGAAGGTGAATTGATATTTAAGAGGGGCTCCAATTGACCACTTTTAACATGGAAGATAAAACATTAGTCAAAAACATTTACAATGGGGCTTAAGCTCTTAAGAGCTTAACTCGTCATAGGTGGGACAATCCTCCGTTTGTGACTGGCTGGCTAATGGCCTTCGTTGACCACTGAAAGCGACAGAAGATTTTTGCCCACAGAGATAAGGTTATGTCGACGTCTACTCGGTCATCAAAGCTAAGTCTGCTAGGACTGTTCGAGACCAGTCCTTTTCGAGGCGATACTTAGGGATACCGAGAATTCAGAAGAAATTACGAGACTCAGACTCTTTCTATTTCCGATATGAGAAAAGAGATGGAGACGAGACCGTGTCATATCGTATCGGTCTCGGAATAGACTCGGTATCGAAAACCGGAATCATTTACTGTCTAGAACTCGGTTCTCGGAAAATTTAGTGAAGGTAAATGATGATGAGGTGTTCGAGATCATGAGACTAGAAAACGATTCCGATACAGAGACTATTTCGAGATACGATATGAGATTGTCTAGTTTCTCCTCTCGGAAAAGAAAGAGTCTCAGTCTCGTAACCTCATCTCGATTCTCGGTATCACTAACTATCGTTTTTAGCGAAGTATCGTCTCAGAAAGGGCTGGTCTCGAATAGCCCTTAAGCCTTCCGCACTGACTTTTCAGTTACCGAATGGGCAATTCGTCCTCCCCGTCTTGAAAAATAATTTACCTAACTTAAAGAGGAGGCTTCAAGGATACCGAAAGGAAAGGCTGACTTCTCTAACACTTCATTTACGACGAAAAAATCCAAATTTTAGGTATCTAAGGAACTTCTCTGGTGGTATATCCTGGAATTTTTAATGCAAGTTTCAACTTGTCTGAAATGTATGGGCGGCGGGAAAATAATTTTAAAAAAAATTGCGGTCGAAAAACTTTGATTTTGTTTTCCTGGTTTTTATTGTTTGCTTGAAACAAGTTGAAACTTGTACCAAAAATATAAGAAAAAGCCAAAGGAGTTCGTTCGATACCTAAAATTTGACTTTTTCGCCCGTAAATCGAGTGTTAGACAAAATAGCCATTCCTTCCGGTATTCCGTGAAGCCTTAAACTCTTAATACAGCGGATATATAAAAACACATTTACCGATTACCTTACATCAAGTCCTGACTTGTTCTGTAAGCGTTGTTACTATTGCAACGAATTCTATGGTCCGATCCTGTGTGTGTAACCGTTGCAGGTATGATATTCACTTAGAAAAAGGAAAAGTTTTAAACAAGTTCTGTCTTGCTCTCTTGCAACAAAATAGCAATATGTTTCGTAACAACACGCGCAGTTTGTTTCTATTATTTTTTATTGCTTTTCCATGATTTTTAAGTGAGTTTTATGTGGTAAGGCATTTTCGTATTTGCATTAACCAATTTTTTTCTGAACAGTGACTTCCCCATATTTCAGCTTTTTGATGCGAAATTTTTGAATAATTCACGGCAGCATACATGACAGTACCATGCCTTATATTCAACTGTTTGCGTAATGTAAACAGGACCAGACCTGTGTACTGTACCATTAAAAGCGGAATCATTCACAAAAACATTTTATTATTTCCTCTCGTGTATGCTTACACAGTACAGTATTACGACTGGACGATATCGAGAATGCAAACATTACCTGTAGGACATTACAATAAAGGGATGACCGCGCAGTTAAACCCCTTCAACACACATTCTAATAAAAAAAACAAGTTTCTTTTGCATATTAAAAAAATATTATATAAGTGAAACATACGCTATACTTTTATCTGTCCTTTACAAAAGAAAACAGGTAAACTTTTTTTTTTCCTATTTATTTATTTTTTTACGATTTTCATTGATATCAGTTTGTAAAAATATTCCGTGCAGGACGGTGTCCGGTTTTTCTTTTTTATTTTTTTATCCATTATAAATTTGCGTTAGTGAATTTTACTCGTTGTAAACGGATATGCTATATCTTTTTAAGTGATTTCGAATTTGTTTTTTTAAAAAAAGAAAAAGGTACGTGTCTTGTTTTTCCTCGGAAAAAACAAACGTTAAAAAAAAATAAAATAAAAAAAGCCTCTCAAGATGTGTTAATTTGACACCTAAACGGAATCGTAAAAATACAAAGGAAAAACAAAAGGTTAATATGAGGTAGTCTTTTGTTTCTACCGGAAAGAAAAAAAAAGGATCAAAAAAAAAAAAAGGTCTAATTCCAACTACCACTTGTTAAAACTTAATTAATTAAAATGCGGGATTAAATTACTACTCTTTTGTTTTTTTTTCTAACTCTTTTTTTTTGTGCGTATGTGATGATGGTGCCTTTTCACTTGTTGATTTTTCTTGCTTTTTTTTTTACAAAGCTTATTTTTATTTAATTAATTTAGTTTTTGAAACAAGTGCGCGAGGGTTTCATTTTTTTTTTTTTTTTTTTTTTTTTTTTTTTTTTCTCCTGAATTCGGATCTTTATTTTTCCGATTTTGGTTTTCGGGGTAGAGCGGCGTGTGGGAGCGAGGAAGAATCTTCGGTTTACCAGGAGAACCGGTAACGAACGTAACCACTGCTACAAAAAGAACATTCTATGTTAAACGACCGTGAAATTTACAATTTATCTATTCCAGAAACCCAAGATTTTCAACCGTCTGATTTATTAATGTCGACTGTCCACCCATATTTAGGGCACTGGCTCAAAGCACCAGGGAAAGTACTAGTCGTCTGGCTTGATATTATATCATTTTGAATTATTTTTAAAGAATTTTAGGAGTGTTTTTTAGATGAAAGTAAGTTCCCAGTAAATAAACGAATAAAATAAGTCTTGGTTTTTCTTATCTTTGACGAATTTTAAACAGCATCAAAAAAAATTTTTTAATGACTTCATAAAATAAGTCCGTTAAAGCAGTTAAAACGTTTCTTGTATGTTTTCTAGAGTTTTCACGTCGGGGAAAGTCAACGATTAAAGTGGCTTTTATGGCAAAATATTTTATTTAAATATTTGGGGATTATGTGTTCTTTAAACGACGTTTTACCTATGGTATATGGCTAATAAAAACCTGACGGCATTCGGTATCAAAACAAAAATGGACTTATTCCTAATTGGTTTAGGTTGCTGGTTAGCTTTTCTAAGCGATTATGACATTTTACTTAGCAACCACGGGCAAAATCAGGGATCAGAAGCTTCAAAATTTTGGCCGATGCTAGCATCGGCATTGGATTTTTCTTAATATGCGAAATCGGCATCGGAATCGGACCCCTGAATTTAAAAATCGTATAGAAAGGCTCTATGATTTTTTTCCCCTAAAATCGGAATCAGAGGCGGCATCGGATATAATCGATGCTTGGTGGCCTCGGCATCGGGTGTCGGGTGCCGGAGTCGGAATCGGAATCGGAATCGGGAGTTAAAAAAATAATATGGAATCGGCATCGGCATCGACCTAAGATTTCAGCCGGCCGCGGCCGGCACCGGCACCGGATTCGGACCCTTGGGCGAAATAAAGAAGCAAATTAACTAAACTTTGAATAGACTGCGAACACGGAGAAAAAAGTTCGGTTCCTGCTACTCAATATTAAGTTGGGTCCTGTGACATCTAAACATTTGAGTTGATAATACTGAAAATTTAGTAATTATAAATAAATAAATAAATTATATTTTTTCAATCATAAAGATACAATTATTAATACGAGTTTATAATGATCAACAACGTTTAGTAACGATTACCTAATGTTTAGTATTATCAACTCAAATGTTTATAGATGTCACAAGACCCAACCTAACATTCAGTAACAGGGACCGAACTTTTTTTTCCGTGAACCCATTCCGTTTTTTTTTTTTTTTTTTTTTTTTTTTTTCTAGAAATAGAGCAGTGGACCGCCTTTAGAGAGTAATCGGATGCGGTGGTCCTAAAAAGTTTAATAAAAAATTGACAAAATATGAATAATGTTTCCGATGAGTGTGTCCCAGTTTTGGGTTTCGCGCCCTACTGAAGTACTTTCCCATTTGACATATGTGGGACGTTCGTTGGAAGGGATCAGGAAATTTTAATTAGGGAAAAGCCTAAACATTAATTTTATTCACTGACAATAATAATCAGTTGGTCAATTTTTTTTTTTTTTTTTTTTTTTTTTCAAAAAGCTGAATTGAAAGAGAAAAACTGAACATGATACAGAGCAACCTCCAAAAGCGGACACTCTTTATAATGAACACATTTCTATTCCGGACTAAATCGGACGATCCTGACTGCTCTCCATATAAACCCATGCATTCTTTTTTCTCAGTAACGGACATTATTACGCGGACACTATATTTTTCATGTTCTCCGTAAGCTAATATTAAAATACCCTTTACGGGCACTTATTTTTGACAAGCCTATACATGACAAATGTCCGAAAATGTCCATTAGTATGTGACATGACAAATGACACCGAAAATGGTGTCATTTTCTAATCAATTTCCCGGACAAAAACTAGTTACGTGGTAGTAGCTCCATAGTCATTTTTATCATAAAATCTTTTAAGTTGTTAATTAATTAATTAAATAATTAGGTAATTAATTGTTTTAATTAACTAAGTATCTTAATAAAAAATTAGGTTTTTTTTGTTGCTAAAAACACAACTTTAAAACTTAGGTTCAAAATTGAAATTTTTACTTAATGGACACCTCCCAGTAACGGACAGAATCTTAAGGTCCCGAGGTGTCCTGTTATGGAGGTTTTACTGTAAAAAAAGACAAACACACCATTAGTTTGATATTAAAAAATAATTTTTCTAAATAAAATTGAATAAAATACTTCATTCAATATTAAAATTATTCAATACTGAAATAATTTTTCAGAATAAAATTGCGGAAGTGCAAAGTCCAGAGTTTACTAATCAAGAATTGGAAAAAATGCCAAAGCTATTGGTGAAACAAATGCCCGTTTACAGGCCTTATTTTTTAGAAATACTCATAAGTCTTTAAAATATTGTTTATCTTGCCGTCGTCTACTTTCAGCACTATTTTGCCGCAAGGAAAGACTTTGTTTGTAAACAAATTAATATTGATAAAATGAAAATATCTGATTTGATTCTTAAATTTTATTTGTTTAGCCGGAAGAGTCGTAGTGAATCGGATAAAAAAAATAATACCAAAGACTATTTCTGTATATTTTTGGTCGGGGCGCATTTTCAGCGAATCAGATTTAATCATGTTTTAGAAAAAGAAATAAATCTTAAACCTATCTTAAGAGGCCGAAATTCTCTTAAAAATATTTTCAAAAAATCAAAGTCACGGTATTACACAATTTGATTTTTTAAACAATTACAATTTTAAAGCAATTATTACATTAGTATGAACAAAATTCGCAGATGTATGTCCGACGTGTTCGTTCTATAATTTAATGTTCTGCACGTATTGATTTGAAATTTTTAAAAGTCTTCTCGGAGATGAATTTTTTTTTAATATTATTTTTTCACAGTGAATTTTGAAGGGGGACAAAATCAAGAATAATATTTGACTTTTCCACGAAAATTTTAAAATTATTATTCCAGAAGAAAATTTTCATGTCATATAATGAACTAACTCTCTCTCCAAGTATTAAAACCCTTTTCTTGTATATTTATTTTCTCCATTTTCTTTTCCTCCTTGCAAACACCCTTTCAAATTCTTAAATTTTCATCTCAACCCACCCCCTTCCTCCCATCGCGCCCCATCCACCTCCCCCCCTCCTCCCCAGCCTGTTTTTGCCCTCTTTCAACTTTTTATTTCTAACGGAACAATGAGAAAACCGCATTTATTCGGTTCGTCTGTTTATGTTCCGAAAAAAAAAAAAAATAAAAAAATCATGTGAAATGGACATTTCAAAAAAATACACCCTCAAAGGAAAAGAATTCACAAGCCTTCAGAAAAAGGATCACATTTTACAACGCCGAAGTCGAGAAAAAAAATGAAAAAAAAAAGGAATGGAAATGGTCATTCGAGAAATATTTCAAAAAACGACCCTTATCATAAGGGTAAATTTCGACCTTTTTAAAATCGTCCCGTCCACTTCGGATCGATCTTCTTTTGTCAAATTGACCTTTTACCTTCTTTCTACATTCTGCCGAAATGAAAAAAAAAAAAAAAATTATAACGTTCCCGTCCCATCCGTCGACGAGAAAATGGAAGCGTTTTTCGAGAAAAATCAACCCTTCTTTTTATTATAAAAACGGGCGCGTTGTAAAATATGAAAAGAAAATAGTCTCCAGTTTGTTTAAGACAACGCTTTCTTTTGTCCTCCCATTTCTCTTTTCGCCCTCCGTCCTCCTCGGCTCCCTCCCCCCCTCGGGATCTCTTTTTCCCGGGCCCCGTCCCCCGCGTTTTCATCCCCCTCCCTACCTCCCCCGTGACTCCCGCAACTGTACTTTTATAAAATCGCCTCATTTGCGTTCTTGAAACGACGTTTCTTTCGCATTATTTTAAATTCTGTCTTATTTTCTCTACTTACGTCATCCTTTCCATCTTAGGAGGATGGTTTTTTGTTAAAACTTGAGGGTGCCGAGGATGAAGGGGGGAGGGGGGGAGCCAGGGGGAGGGGAGGAATGACGGGGGGACGGGCTTCCACCCTTATACATAATTAGTTTTCATTCTTCCAACCCTTTTTCCTTTTTATACTTTTTCGTCATTCTACGGAAACGAAAATTTCTTTCCCCGGTTTTCTGCTTCAAGAGTCATTAGAAAGTTCCCCGGTTAGTTTCGAATTTTTTTTTTTTTTTTTTTTTTTTTTTTTCTCTTCTCCTTTTTTTTCCTATTTTTCCTTATATTTGTTTAGGATGCCGTTGTGCTCGCGTGTTTTATCTTTTCAGAAGGGAAATCTTTTTTGATAAGTCCCTTGCTCAACTATGTCAACAAAATACAAACGAAAATCAATGGATTTTATAGAAAAAGGGGTTTTTTATCGCTTTTAATTCCCCCGGTTTAAAAATTTTGAGCTGTAGGGAAAAACTCTAAACTTTTTAGTTTTATTATTTTCGCTTTTTAAAAAGGGGTTTCTGCGTTTGATTTGAATGTAAAAATTAAAATGGCTTCGTCGGGGGGAAAAAAAAGGAACCTCGGGCATGGCTCTGTCATCAAAGGCAAACATAGGCAAAAAAAAAAAAAAAAAAAAAAAAAAAAAATAGTTCTTCCTTGAGAATGGCTTTCAAAGAATTCGGATTCCGCTTTCCTTAGAGGAAATAGTTACTCATTAAGAGTTAATAGCTGTAGTAACTATTTAACTGTACTTGTGCTTGTTGGATTGTGGTAGGTTTCAGAAAGAAAAGGTCACGACTGTTAGATTAAAAATCGAATGAAGTCGAGCTTGAATGTAAAGCCCAACCATTAGTTTTTTTGTAAGGTAAAGCACTTGGGTTTTCCTATGGCAAGTTTATATATAAATTATATATAAACTTGCCATAGGAAAACCTAAGTGCTATACCTTAACCCCTGGATTAACCCTTACATTGGAATATTAACATTGGCCCACATTGGCGCACAGTTCACTCACATACATGTTATTCAAAAAAAAAAAAAAAAAAAAAAAGAAAGAAATTGCAGCCAGCGCGGAATAACTCACTTCATTCAGGTCAAAAATGTACGCAAACGGGTACATCCAAACGCAAGGGTTAAACGTTTCCTAACAATAAAATTGCCTTTAAATTGAAATAACTGGATTAAGGTCGTCCATGATTTTCGTGCAATATATACAACGCTTATATCATATGAAGAGATCAGTGGAAGAAGGGGGCCGTTCAGAAAGAACGAAATTTATTTTGTATTTATATACATGGCGTTTTTTCTTTTGTTTCTTGAACGGCCTCCTTCTTCCACTGAGGTCTTACTATATACTATCTCTAGTATGGCGTAGTAACTTATTCCCTAATAAAATAAAAATGATTAATTTGGAATTGTAGAAGTTACTGTAATTTCTTAAAGTCAAAAAACTGACTTTATTAGTTTTTGGAAAAGTGATTTTTTTTCGGTTTAGCTTAGAAAAATTCCTTATGCCGGAGGTCAATTGACGTATCTCCAAATATGATAGAAAATAAGGTGTTTTTGATTGTTGATGAGCTTATTTTAAATAAACTTGTCGTCACATGATTTCGAAAAAAAAGACTGTTTATGATGGAGATACGTCGTTTGACCTCCGGTGCAAGGAATTGATTTGTAAAATTTTTGAAGCTTTTTGCATTTCCTGATTCGAATAAGAAAAATAAAAATAAAAAAAGTTTTATTTAGGTAAATAGCTATGGCGCTTTGGCGCTTTGATTTTTTATTTTTTCACTTGCATATCGGAAAAAAAAACGAATTTTATTTTAAAATATTTCAATAGGCATCTTTTATTTATTTATTTATTTATTTATTTTTTTTTTTTTTTTTCGTAAAATTTATATTTGTCATCGCTGTACTTTTTTTATTTTTACTACCAACTGCCCTAGAAATTAAAATACGTAAGAATAAATATGTCATGGAAAAGTCGAAAGAAATGATAAAAGTCTGGGAAACTGAAAATTTAATTTATGCAAACCGATTTTTAAATTTTGAGCCAGCTTTTTTTATGGTAAAAACCGGAAAGTAACATCTTAAACTAGAAAAATGATTGCGTTTAATGGGCCCTTAATTCAATTTCAATTACAAACTTTCCGGAAAATATGATACGTTTTTCCTCAGATTAGGCCTAATTGAAAAAAAAAAACACAGAATTCAAAGCCCTGAATATATAAAAAGCGCGATTTTTAAAATTGACATTAAATATTGAGTAGTGTCGATGGATGTAACGGGACGAAGTGTTTTTCACTTCTCCTAATTAGCTTCACTTTTATATCGGCCATTTAAATATTTGTTGGCACTTTAAATATTTTTCCACACTATAAAATCTTTTTTTTCCAAAATTCCAAAAAAGAGTTTGGCAGTCAAACTTCCAAAACGCGTTGTAAAAATTCCAAAATATTTATTTTGTAATATTCCAACATTTTTTTCGGTATTTTTCGAAAAAATGTTGTAAAATTAATTCTACATTAATTAATTAATTAATTCATAAATGAATTTTTTGGAATTTTCCAAAAAAGTGACATGTACATTTGTTTAGAGAAAATAATTGAGACATGTTTAAAACTGTTGTATTCTGGAAAAAACAGGCGCTGAAGATTATTTTTACGCCTGGACGCGTTTCTAATATTTCCAACCATACTATCGGAATTTTGCCATCTTTTTTTTGTTTCATAAATTGAACTTTGTAAAAAAATTAATCTTTTACTGTTTTTTTGTTGGAAAATTTCAACGTATTGGACTTTACAAAATCGTTTCGGAATTATTTACAGACCAGGTAACAATTTTTTTTTTGTTTTCATTATTTAAATTTTCGTGGTTTGCAACTCCGTGCTCAGCTTGATTAACTTTACACCATAAACCAAAAAAAGGACCCCGGATCATACTCTTCTGTGATTTTTTTTTGCCCCCTGTATTTTTCCAGTCTTCCAAATTTTTGAAGATTAGTTTAGGAGCCTTCGTTAGAAAATTATCAACTCAAATTGTCTTTTGGGCTGCTATTAACCTTCAGAATAATTTTTTTTTCTTCTTTCAAAGAAGACGCCACTTAAAACGCTCATATTTCCTTTTCTTCCGTTTCAAATATACAAAAAAATTTTGAAAACTTCATTAAAAAATTTAAATGGCTCCGTTAATTAATCAGTAAGCCATTAAAAAGTCACGGTCAAACTATCAAAATCCTCCACCCCCTCCCCATACCCCCGATTTTCACTCTCACTTTCCCGATCTAAAAGCACGAAGTAATCATTAATCGTAAATGTAAACTTATTCCTCAAATAAAACAGTTTGTTGCTTTTAACGAAGTGACATACGATGCGAAAACATTCCTTCAAACTTCGCCTCAGGAGCTGATGAATCCTATTCTAGTAATGGTAAATATCAAAACACTCGTCTAAGAAAGGTCTGCTTGACTTTGAGACGAAATGGTTAATAACCTTTCCCTTTCTCTCTCATCTCTCGCATTCCGGGAAATTCCTTTAAATGGCAAAGTGGACACAAATTTCTGCTCTATATACAACGTGAGATAAGTCACACCGTTATTAATGTAATTGATATTCGTCAAAAATGATAAAAAATTCGAACTTTGAGTACGCTAGCGATGCGCGACAGAAAAATTTCTGCGTGTTGAAATCACGTTTCAGCCTGTAAAAAAATGTCAAACGCGAAGATATGTTTAATTACCGGTGGGGATGGGGAAGGGGGACGCTATTGTTATTTTCTCATGTGAGGAAACCCTTTTTCTAAAATATGTGGGTAAGAATGATTTTAAATTCTTGGTGTGTTATGTTTTTTTTTTAAATCTTAGAATCTTTACCGAATCCGTATTTAAAAAAAAAAAAGAAAGTGAATAAATTCCTTTCCGGGTTATTGATTCAAATATGGCGCCGAAAATACCATTCCCTTATTTTCCCGCCGTTTCCTCCTTAAATATCCTTCCCAAGTCCCTTAAAATGATAAAAGCTGATGAAATAAAAGATAACAAAAATGGAGTTAAAAAGAGAAAGAAGAAAAGATAGAAAAAGAGGGAGAAATAGATTAAGGGAAAATGAAATCTCCAAGGGAAGAAGAAATAAGAAAATTGCTTCAAGAAAAAATAAAATTGTCTTGAAAATAAGGAGTGCCGGTATAATTGCTTTTCGTCAGGAGTAGTTTTCTGTTTTACTTGTTGTAAAAACTTTTATGGCTTCTTGTACAGTTGAAATTAGTTTTTACCAGAGCGATATAAATTACAAATTTTGAAAAAAAATAAATATAATGCAAATGAGATGACCTAAAAAATTCAATGCATTTTCCCACCCTTTCCCCCCCTCCTGCTTTATCCGTCGTTCCAAACCTTCTCATATACATAATTTCAAATTGTAATTTTTAATTTTCTCTGAAAAACAAAGTAATAAATAAAAAAAATGGACGATAATTATGATTCGTTTTCGATGAAATTGAATTTCCTAATGGGTTGCAATATTTTTGAAAAACACGCAGATCTCCATACGGCTTTACCCCCCCGAGCCGCGCCCCCCTCAAAACGGTCTCCGCGTCCCCACTTTTCGACCCCTCCCCCCCCTTCTATCCTTCCCTTCCTCTTCGCAATATTAATTTTACAAAAAAGGGAAAAAGATACCCCAAAAAAACCTCTCGCTCTCAATTTTTAATTACTCCATTTTTAAAATGAACTTTTCGAGGAAACTTAATTAAAAAATTAATTAGGTTGAATTTTGTTTGAAATTACCGTTGGAGTTTTAACGAGAGTCACTATATTTTACACGTGATTATTATTTATGAAAACAGACCTTATACGGCTTTTAATTATTTAGTGAGTTTTATAACAATGAAAAGTTTAACAAGGGATGTTCGGTCAGAGATTCCCGACGTGATGATGATGTTTTGAATTTTAATGCCAAAAGACCAACGCCGACGCCTCCTCCTAGCCCCCCCCCCTCCTCCTTTTCCTCCGGACCTCCCCGATACCAATTTGAGTAAGGTTCGGGTTTAAGGAGAAAAAGTAAAAGAAGAAGAAGGAAAAAAAAGAAACTGAAATTCCCGCGGAAAAGAAGAGACAAAATAAGCGGAAACTCCCGGTTTATTGTTAATGACGATGACGTATACGTAACAAAAGAAGATAATAAATAAAACTGCTGTTGTATTAAGGAAAAGAGCAGAAGAAAAGGACGGTGTTTTCTCAAAGCGGAAGGAACAAAAGAACCGGAAGTGACGTGTAAAATAATTGTTTCCTTTTTATTTCAAGGAGTTTTATATGTTGCCATTAATCAAAATGTCTTCCATCCATTCAGAGGAGCTACTGGTGTACATGGGTGCCTTCGTTAAAAAAAAAAAAAAAAAAAATTGCTCGAAGAGATTGAAAGAAAAGAAAAATGGAGAATATTCTAAAATCTAGTAAAAAAATAATGAAAGAAAAAGGAAAGAAACACATGCTCACTTCGCTGAAGGACTGAATACGTATTAAGATGTGAGGACTTATGCAATTTTGCAAGTTGTAACAGGCAATGTACTGTATAATGCAGGTTTCACCTTTCCAGTAGAGGCAAAGCATCATGGATTACTCCCATGATGCTTTGCGCATAAGAGACAAACAAAAGCTAGTTCAAAATGACGCAAAAGTATTATTATACGTTTTTTTTTGTTGATCTTAATTTTTCTTGGAGTGAAAATTAAAAAATGGCATTTACTTCAAAAAACAAAAAAAAACAAAAAAGTAAATAAATAAATAAAACCATAAAATATTAGCGTTTTTGCGCAAGTTGAAATTTAATTTTGTTTGACCACCATCGCAAAGTATTGTGGGAATAATCCATGATGCTTTGTTTTGCGTTCAAGGAATTCTCCTATTTATTATGGAGCTAAAAAAAACTTCTTCGGCCGTTTGAATTTCTTATTTATTCAAAATATGGCCATCTAGTCATTGAAGATTGCCGGAGCAAATATTGTCTTCATGTTCCGATTCAAATGGAGCATGAAGATAAGCATCCATTACTCTTTCAAAATGAAGTTGTCAGCTTCTTATTTTTCGTTTGTTTTTATTTTATTGCGATGAATTTGAGGGAGAAAACGTGATTACATTTTCGCTAATTGAATACAAATCAGGATATACAAAACAATAAACGTTTCACATTGAATTAAAAAAAAAAAAAAAAAAAAATTAAAAATTTAATTTGTCACCATATTTTGTATTTGTCACATTAGTTTCGAGAACAAACACTTCATTTCATCGCAACCGCAATCGGTGCCTATTATCTTCATAGACAGCAATTTACCCAAAAAATCCAGTATATAATTATTTATTTTAATAGTCTTTCTTTGTGTTTTTTCGATTAGGATCTGGTTCATTCGGAAACTCTGACACATCAGTGATCTCTACTTTGTCAAACTTGGAAATCCATTTTGGATTTCAAAAACCATGTAAATAATCAACGAAATCCATTCTAAAGGCGTATTCATGAGCAAATAAAATATTTTTCATCAAACAGCGCAGAAAAGTTCACTTTTCCGCCCTAGGGCGGATAAGTAGAAGTGTTTACAAACTATTTTACGCCGTACTTTGTGATGAAAAATGACTTTCAATGCAAGAAACGCAAACGACTTGTCCGTCTCGACCTATTTAAGGCCCTCGCCTTCGGCTCGGGCTTAAAACTCGGTCTCGACGGGCAATTTTGCCGTTTGCATTCCTTGAATAGAAATCTACTATATATTTGGGTGGTAATATAGGAATTCCAGATCTGCCGTGCTTAGCAAAGTGGTCGTATGCCCGGGCCAGTAGTCAGAAGGAAGAGCCAAGGGGGGCAGTTGGACTTGTTAAGGGGGGCAATTGGCCTTCATTCCCTATATCTGTCATGTTTAGCCAATTCCCCCCCCCCCCCCCCCCCATCGCTACCGGCCCGCGTATGTCCATATTTCACAGATGGCGCTTATCTCCTTTTTTTAAACGGACGTAAAACGTTTAATTTCAAAATGAGCTTACATTCATCACAATATTGCCTATGACGGCAGAAATGCCCTTTGAAGTCCGAAATTTTTAAAGACGGATTTGACTTTATTTTGCGGTTTTGAAACTCTACAATTTATCGAAGGGAAACCTTTGCTTTTTGTTAATTTTGGGTGCCTAGTATAGACCTGAAAGTGCCTTCGTCCAAACAGGAAAAAAATTCTTCACTCTTGTCTCCTTTCGGGAAGCCCATAGGGCGCCAGAGGCAAATGGCACTGAGCCACCCCTTGCGCATGAGCGGATCTAGTGGGGGCGGGCAGGAAGCAGAAGCAGCAGTAAGCAAATAGCCCCTTTTGCCCCCTAGAATTTTGAAAATTATATGGCCTGAATAGGGCCAGCCCCCCCCCCTTGAAAATTTTTTTTCCTATTCTTAACCCCCCATAGAAAAAAATTCTAGATCCGCCCATGCCCTTGCGAGGAATTTTAGACCTCCTGTAAATGCTTTTATCATTTTTTCATGTTAAGAGAAGGCTTCAGATATTTATTTAAATATACCAAAATAAATTTCCCTGGCCTAAAACTTTTTTTTGGAGATACAAATTAAAAATCTGGCTTCGTAGCGAACTTTATATTCATACTGGCATCTTTCAAAATTTCAGATTCTCAGGTTGTAAAGAAACTCCGGAAAACGTTTTCAAAAATAAATGTCGGGAATATATTTTCCAAAGCGTTTTCCGGAGTTTCTTTACAACCTGAGAATCTGAAATTTTGAAGGAAAGATGCCAGTATCACTATGAAGTTCGCTACGAAGCCAGATTTCTAATTTGTATCTCCAAAAATAAGTTCTAAGCCATGGAAATTTATTTTGGTATATTTAAATAAATATCTGAAGCTCCTTTTAAAAGGGATCATTTGGAGTCCCCTTAAAAAAAACTTTCCATCTCTTTGACCTTCCGGCCTGGTCACGAGGCTTATTTTTCACTTCTAATCTTCACCTTTAAATTTTCGGCCCGATTTCGAGCAGCTTTCTGATTAAAGTTTAACCCTTGCAGCCTGCAAATCTACATTGGGCGCATAGTTCACACTCCGGAATACTATTCCCAAAAAAAAGGGGCCTCGAATTTAATATAAAAATTAAGAGCTTGAGCTGAAAATCAAAAAAGGCGAATTTAGAAAAATCGAATTTTAACCGGAAAAAATACGTCGCAAGCTGACCTGCCTACTGCTATGACTCACGCTGACATTTAAGGTACCGGTAATAAAATCTTTTTCCGACTTTTTTTTTTTTAATTTTAATAAATAATTTAAAATATTAAATCCCAGAAAGAATAATCTCTGATTTTTCGGTAATTATCCAGTTGGCTGAACAGGAGTAAACCTTAATTTGAGCAACTAAGACGAAGGTGCTGAAATTTCGGCTACTACGCAAAAGAACAACGCCATTTTTTTTCTTTTTGGACCATCGGACCGTTATATTATTTTTAATGCGAAACCTCATTAGATTCTTTAAAAAATTTTGCATCACAATCTGCATCATTTTTGCATACATTACCGAAATACCGTAAAAATATTTGCATAGAGTATTTTTCCTAATTTGCATATCCATCCGACGTTAAAATTTTATACATCTAATTTTTTATTTTTATTTTTATTTTCAAATTAAAAACCATATTTTTTACGAGGAAAAAAAAAAAAAAAGTTACGGAGTCCAGCTTTTTCGAGCTTCGGTCAAAAATTCATATTTCCAAAATTAAATTTTCACCTGAAGAAATTTATTTCTCTAACAAATTTAAAACAGAACTTTGGTTTTTCCGGCCTCTGGATCCAGCGGCATACACCCGGAAAAATCTTTTAAAAATTCATAAAACTTATATTTAACTTATGCTAATGTAAAAATAATTAAAAATGTTACCAACATCTGCTATTCAATTTCCCTGAGAAAATACAAAAAATATGAAAATAAGAGATTAAAATTAATTAATCATTTTTTATAAGTTGAGAGTTTCCCCGATTCGAAAAAAGCAAAGGGTTTCCCGTCATCTAAGACTAGCCTCCGATTATTAATGGGGAAACCTAAGATGATCGACTTGGGGCCGGTTAAAGCAACGGGAAGATCCGTTTTCCCGGTTGGGTTTTCTCCCCGAACGAACGGAAGTTGAGTTTTCCACGGTAGGGTAAGGGAGTGGCCACTACTTTTCTCCAGAACTTTTACAACTAAAATACCTCACAAAATGGCTGACATTTCATATCTAATTCATTTTTATTCTTCTTCGTTCCTCTTTCTCTTTCCCTCGATCTTTTGTCTTTTTTTTTTTTTTTTTTTTTTTCGTTACATTTTTTTTTTATTGCCGTGTTGTGAAAAAAAAAAAGAAAGAAAAAAAAATGACTGTGAATCCGTCAGCGATCTATCCGATAAATATTGAAAAATCGCTGACCTAGGACAACTTGAACCGATGCTTGACTTAGGTGAAACATAAAGTGCTAAGTTGTTTGCACTCAAAATCTAGTTGCGGTTTTCCGATTTAAGTTAACGGTCCGTTAAGTTAGATAACGGTGTCTGACGATGTTAGCTGACTCAAGTTGACAGAACTTTCTAAATGATTTCTTGAGAAACTCGGTTTCCTTCATGTTTCTTAGACGCATATATGGAAATTAAAACCCCTTTCCCTTTCGCCTAATTCTAAATATAAACGCCGAGTCTCAATCGAATCAGACCCCTTTAAACTTTTTTTTTTTTTTTTTTTTTTAACTTTTCCCAATAAAGGGGAGAGTAATTTTTTTTTTCTTTTTTTTTAATGGCAATAAAAAAGAGATGGTGTCCTCTATAGGGAGACATAGATGCGCCATCTGATATATAAATCAATCCCCCCCCCCTCGCCCCCGCTCCACTGCCTATAGCAACCCCTAATAAAGCAACCTTCGGGTCCGGGGAAATATTAAAAATAAATAAAGTTTAAGAGACTATGAAGGAAGGAACGGGAATGGAAAAATCGGGGAGAAGAGTTTTCCGAGCTTTTCTCTAAGTATTGATTAAAATAATGGGGGGAAGGGGGAAAGGAGCGATGCGAGGTGGAAGAGGTTGGGATGGGTTTTTATAAAGGTTATCGCTTACACTAAGATTTGGCTTTTTCTTTTGTATTCGTTTGCTTGCAATGTCCATTCCATTTTTTTTTTAAGAAGTGGAAATTTTTTTATATTTTTTTCGTTGTCGGATCAATGATATTTTCGAACTTGTTCCATGCAAGATTGGCTGCGAATAGTCTGCTGCCATATGAAACCAAAAATAATACCCATAACGCACGGTCAGGAGGAGAAAATTTAGACATCATTTAAATAAAATGCTTTTTGAAGCAAGTAATAATAAAAAAAAAAAAAAAAAAAAAAAAAAGAGAAAGTGTTTGAGAAATGTCTTTTTGAAAAAGGTTCGTTAAGGAATTAGCGGAATCCAGTTTGATTTCCTTTAAAGCTTATGTAAGAACGTATTTCAGAGTCGGTGACACGATTTTAACATTTCTCAGAAAAACGCGCTCGCCCGTCACTTTGCAATGTTCTAAAATCGGATTCAATTTTCAAAGAAGTATGCAAACGACCTAGAATCTCGTGATTTTTTAGTTAGGTGAAGATGTAGACATTCTGCTTTTTTTTAATATTGAAAATATTTCGGTGAATTTTTTTTTTCATGTTTTTTAATTTTAAAAAAAATTGTAGAAAAACTACTATATTTTGCATGACTTTCCTTAAGGCCTCCGTTAGGTACACAAACCGGCGGGCTCTTGTCAAAACAGTGGCGTAACTAACGGGCCCGCAGGTCCCGCGGCGCGGGAGGGCCCACCTATCTTTGAGGACCCACCGCTCTCTGGGAACACAACTAGGATTATACTAACAAAAGTTATATTTTAAAAATTCAGGGGGAAAAAAAAATTAAAATTCACTTATTACTAAAAATACTTTTTTTTTTCATACATTCTTAAGAATGTATAATATTTTTCAAATAAGGGGGGGCCTCCTGATGCAGTTCGCGGGCGAGCCCACAAATTTTAGTTCCGCCACTGTGTCAAAATATTTTCATTTCTGACTTTTTTTTCGTTTTGAAGCTAAAACAAAAAAAAATTGGGGCCAAATTATACTCAAAATGTTTGTTGTTCGTCAAGAGAACAAGGCTATCTAGATTAAATATATCAGTCAATAAGCTTGCATTTCGTTTGTCGGATTTTTTTTAAAATTTTTATTAATTAATTTTTTTTTTTTTTTTTTTTTTTTTTTTTTGAAATTGCTTAAAATAATTTATAAAAGTCGTTCACAAACCTATTAAATAAATAAGCGTTAAAAAAAAAAAAAAAAGAGTGAGAGAATGCTAACATCTGAGTAATTTTGACGGAACACATGAAAATATATATAGAATTTTGCTACCGTAAATTTAGAAAAATTCTTGATTTTTGGAAACATGCTTCCTAAATTGAAATAACAGGAGCTGATGTGACAGAACATAAACATATACTTTTTAATTTCTGGGCTTTGGATTTTTTTAAAAAATTAAATAAAAGCAATTTAATTAAATTGTTATGCCACGGGAAAATTTAGGAAAATATCCCCAGATGCCAACTCCACATTAATAACACCTTCTATGTCATAGCAAAACGGGCATATTTCCTTTCCTTATAACTAAAAACAAAAACTTATTTTCCGTTTTGTTGATGACGTAAAGTATAATTGGTCACCTTTTTGAGGTAGTGAAATAATCATTTATTTACTTCTTTATTTATCTATTTTACAGCATTCGGTTATTTCAACGTTCTTTCATTTCGTTAGAAAATGTTAAGTGAAAAACCCTGGCGGAAATTTTAATTGGAAAAACAGGATATGGAAAAATTAGTCTGGATCCAACATTGATCCAGTCTTGGTAAAATTTTCAACCCTGTCCAATTTATGGACGCCTACAAATCGACCATAAGTCCAATATTGATATGCGTTACATTAGTCTGTTTTCCCAATACTGATCCAAATTTGATCCAATTTCTCATATCCGCCAGGGAACCTTTTCCTTCGATTTTCTTAATTATTCAAAAAAAGTAAATAAATTTACTTGCTGACGGACTTCGTCGATAAAAATTTAGAAGCTAAGGAATAGACCTATAGTTTGTCTTAGTTCAAGCTGGCAAAGATCGGTCATTTACACCAGCGTTTATAAATAGGCGAACCCTACCACCTGGAAATGATACAAACTATAATAAACTATTCTAAAAAAATCGATATTAACTGATCTGTAAAATCATTAACGCACTTCGTTCGGTACTCAAAACCGGACGATGAACCAGCCGGTCTAAAAATGAAAAGTTTTTTTTTTTTTGTCAAATTAATTTTTTTAAAGGCTACCATTACGTTAAATGGAGCAAAACCTATACCAAATTGTTTCTTATTTCTAGCAGAAGTAGATTATGAATGTTAAATATATCGGTAAGCTTAAATTACGTCAACATTCGCAAAATTTAATGTTGTTTACATAAAAAACAAAAAGCATTTCCGTTTTATAAAAATCTTGAAGTGCCGGACTTCTAAGATTTGTAATAACCGAACTAACCGCCGCACTCTAAATCTGATAAGTCAGCTAATACAGCATATACTATTAAGTAATTCCGTGGAAGGATGTTGCTTAAATCGCTTTGTTAAGGAAAATATTACATAACTTAGTGAAAAAAAGATAGCAAAAGGGGTAACTTTGTGCCAGAAAAAAAGAGTTGCTTTCTTAGCTGTTGCTTAAGAATTTCCTCATAATTGGTTAATTTCTTGCTATTTCCACTTTTAAGGTGCATTACATTGCCAAAAATTTCAAGTCGTTGTTTCACAATTATCATAACCACGAATAAAATTCCTTTTTCAACTTTGATTTTTCATTTTAAAAAATTGTGAACAAATAAGTACAAATATTCATTACCAAAAACAATTATGACTGATTTCTTGTTAAAATCATATTAATAGGAGTAAATCCTTGTCGTTTTTCGCAAGTTCGAAATTTTTCGCTTTTTCGGAATTTTAAAAACCAGTATGGCACAAAGTTACAAGAAAAAGGAGGACAACATTAGGCCATGCGAAATTATTGCAAAATGGAATCAAAAAGCAACTGAAATGAAAATGCAGTTGCAGTAAGATCCGCCAAGGCTTATACTACGACACTGTAAAATATAAAAAATTTAAGACAATGATAACGGCAGTAATTGGCGGAAACCATCCAAAAATGGCACAATGGCACAATGGCACAATTTTATTACTGACCAAAAAATGATTTACACTGACCGTGAAATACTGAACAATAAATACTGACCGTATAATAAAAGTACTGACCAAGGCAATTTAGATACTGACCAATTATATATTAGGCAAAAAAAAAAAAAATGTAAAAGATGTAAAAAAACAAACAATCGTCCAATTTTGAGAATATTTAAGGCAATTTAAGCATACCGTCATATTAAACATGTATGATCCATTTTTCCTAAAAAAAAAAAAGGAACAAATTCGTGTAGGTTTCGTCCCATTAAACTCCATTTTTGTCTTACAAAAAAATTAGCGAAAAAAAAACTTTCTTTTTCAAAACCGGCAGGTTCACCGTCCGGCTTTGATTGAAAGAAATGCCTAAAAAATCAAAAATCTCTTTTTTTTTTTTTTCCTTTTCTATGTGTGTTTTTTGATTTTCAAAAAGGTAATTGAACCTTCATTACTTTTCTTCTTCAAAAGAAAATTACCCTCCTCCCCCCTTCCCGCCTACCGTCTTAAAAAAAATCCCATAAAATATTTTAACGCCGTTGTAGGACAAACATTGATAAATAAAATGTATTTCAAAATCAAAGTAATAATTATAAATTCGTCCTCTGTGATTCCCTTTCAGCAGCTTAGCCGAATCCCGGAAAACAGAAAGTTAAAATGCAGAAAATATCAAAAAGATTATAAACACTTCAAACAAGACGATTTTGCTGACGATATTCAGTAAATTAGTCCGTCATTCGAAAATACGTCTGTCGTCGCCGAATGATGTCATCTTTTTTTTTTTCTTTTCAGGCATGATACGGGAAAAAGGAGAGAGAAACCGCGAGGGGGCCCACCCCTACCTAAACGATTTCTCCGAAAAACAAAAAAGTTAATTTATACATCAAAAGCTAAGTACAAAATTTTCATTCAACGTTTCACACGTAATCACGTTAAACTAATTCACTCCCGTTGAAGTAACAAATTTCATAAAACATATCCCACGTTAAGTAGTATGAGTGTGAGGTAAATGGTTCAAGGTTAAATCAAGGTCGTGGGATCCTCGTTTTCTAAAACGATAGGGGTTTCATAATCATATATATCAATATAAAGTCGGCATTGTTCTATTATATTTCCGTTTAAATCAAACGAAACGCTCGTAAGATTTCCTAAGTTGAAGAAAAAAAAAAAAAAAGAAAGCCCTTCGGGGTTTATTTATAAAGCAATATACATTTTATTACGAACGGGTCGGGGGGGAGACGGTTGGGGGAACGGGGAGACAACGATCGCCGTCGGAGTCCTCATACCCCAGACCTCGAAAACCGTTCCGCAAAAACCAGAGATTTCGGGTTACCAAATGCAAAAAACCCCCTACTCGATAATTCGAAATAGAGAACAAACCGAATGAAAATCCGTATTAAGACGGAATAAAAATTTCATTTAAAATTATAGTCCGCCATTTTGAAAAGATAAAATTTTCTCAAAACATAATTTAAATGTTCAAGAAAGTTTTCTGATAAAATTAACAATTTTTAAAAAATAAAATAATTTAATATTCTTAATCAAAACAATGCCAAACGTTATTCTTCTTATGAACCTGTAAAAAATAAAAATCTTATCTTAAGAAGACCGAGCCCGGGAACGGATTCCAAACGGGGAACCGAAACATTTAACGCAAGATATAAAAAACTTTTGTGATTGAAACTTTTGAAATAAATGAATAACGCTTTTTTGTCGTTTCACTCCGACAAAGGCGTTTGTGTTCCCTGCTCTGGTAGATACTTGTGCCGTTGTTCACCTCAGGTTATACAGCTTTCAGAAAAACTCATTTTAAGTCAATGGAAAGTTAGAATTTTAAATGATGAAATGTTTTCATGTTAGAAGGATCTATGTGAGGAAAAAGCCATAAATTTTTTTTTTCCCCCTCAATAAAAAAAGAAACGAAATGACCGAATCGTTTTTTTTTCGAAAACAAACAAAAAAAAAAAAAATAAGATCACCACGATCCGGGACGCCCTCGATATACGAAAAGGGAGGATGAATCAAGGCACGAGACACGAAATTTAAGGGGTTCTATTAACGCCCTCGCTTTAAAAAAAAAAAAAAGACGACCAATTTAAGGGTCGGCTTACTATTATGATTTTTTTTTTTTTTTACTTGCTTACTCGCTTTTCAAACATCCTGAGATATGAGGGTGGGTCCCGTTACAAAATAACCTTTTCCTTTCTTAAGGGACACGGGAGAATTGGATCATTATCAAAATTTATTGCTTCTTCGTCCCCTTTTTTCTTCTTAAAAAAAAAAAAAAAAATCTTGGGAAGGGTGCTGCCGGCTTATTAAAATCGAACTTTTTTTTTTTTTTCAATAAATCCTTTTAAACATGGTTACCAGCGTAAGTCCTGGTCGTGAAAATCAGGAACGGTTTTCAACTTTTTTCATTCATACCCTTTTCACGCTAAAGCTATATATTTAATTTGATTGGGTGTTGGAAATTAGAAAATTTGAAATAAGAGTTTAAAATTGGAAAGTTTCTTTTTACCATTCAAAGAGATGGCTGACGGGTATACCTTTGTGTTTTATATCGGAGTAAGAGATACAGCGTGGTCAAGAAGTGCACAGATTTTCCGAGCCCCCCTTTCTTTTTAAAAAATAAAATCATTTTTATAATTTTAATCCCGAATTTGAGATGTTTATAAAAATGATTCCCTTAACTCGCGAAAATTGCCCCTGTTATCAAAGAAAACACGAAAGGAGCTGAAATCAGCGATTCAAACGATAAGCAATATCAACCACGCTTTTAAACCGCTAATCGTTAAGATCTTAAGCTGTTTTATCTTATGAAGGGAAAAAGACGGAGGAGAAGAATATTGAAATTATATTAGTCTCAGGGATGATGACACTTGAAATTTTATAAACGTATTTTCTGAACGATTTATTTATTCATATTTCATTACTTATTTCACTTTTGATGTAAAAACTAGTTTTTCATTTTTAACCGAAAAAAATCGAATAAAAAAGGAGGATCGGCTATAAAAAAAAAACGGATATTTATTATCAACTTATAAAAACTTATTATACTGATGGTACTTCTTCAAAATATATAATATGACATAATTAAGCAAGAACTCTTCCAACCCTCCAAGTCAATAATTTTCTTCAAAAAAAAAAAGTAGTTTTGGGTTTTGTTATTTTTCAAGCATAGAAAAATAAGTTTTATTTCGAAAAAATGATTTGTGACAAACTGTCCAATATGGAGGCTGACAAGACTCTGGAAAAGGATTCCCATAAATCAGGTCAATCTGTCTCTTTTTTTCAGACAGTTTTCCAATAGCCTATTGATTATAAATTTAAATTAAAGGAAAAAAAGTAATAAATGTAATTGCATTTAGTATTTAGTTCAAAAACTAAATCGAAAAAAGGATATAGTTCAGAGACGGACTGGCGCCCCTAGCTACCGGGATTTTCCAGGCGCGTCTTTTCGAAAAAGAAAAAAAAAGACGCCATCACTGTTGCAGAACAAAAAAAAATTAAAAATAAATTTTTAATCAGAAAAATAGTAAAAAATATTCAGGAATATTTGTAATTTTTAATTTATAAAAAACCGATTTATAAGACTTTAAATCGGTTTTTTTTTTAATTCAAAAACTTTTGTCATTAAAACCACTGATAATGAATTGAAAAAAAAATTCGTTTTTTACTATCAAAACGGCTTAAATTTTTTACATTTAAGTTGAATTTTTCACAAATTTTTCCTCGCCCGGCCTTTGGCCTTGCTCGGTATTATTAATTAAAATAAAAAACTTAATTGTTAAAAAATCCCAAAAAATTATGAAAAATTAATTTCAGCTCAAAAGACCATAGAGTTTTTGGAAAAATAAGATGCCCCTTTCGCTCCTAGATTTTCGGGATAGTAAAAAAATCAGTTGAGTTCAACCAAAATAAGTTTTTATCCTTCTGAATGCCTCTTTTTATTTTGCCAAATTCGAATGGTTTTCGGACCTAAATTTCCTAACAAACGGAATATAAAAGACCTAAAAATGACCATTTCGAATTAATTTTTCGGTGGACATCCTAACGAAAAAAATTAATATGAAGGAAAGGGGGCTTAGCAGGCGCCCTGAAATTGCTTTATAGCTCGCGCCCTGAAAAGTTCCGAGTCCGTGCCAGAAGTAATAGTAATATAGTAATATATTAATAGTAAAAATTAAGTTATTAATAACTTAATAAAGAGTAAAGCTTTACTCCTTTTTTTAAAAAAATTCTAGCTCGTAGAAACTAAAGTTTTTTTTTTTTTTTTTTTGCACTTCTGTTTAAAAACAAATGAATGTCTAAAAAAAAATCTTGAATTAATTTCATGCTTCAATAAAAATTTTCACGGCAAAACTTGTGTCCGTCTTGCAGCGCTGTATGTAATTCGGCTGCCATCATGGTAAAAAGGCGAAGGGACTATTTTCTTCGTTCTCCTTGCTATGAAGCAGCTCTCCGAATTTTTTTTTTTTTTTACTTAATAACTTACTTGTTTATAACTGAAACGATAATGCTTTAACAAAATGATACCCAGTTTTGGATTGATCTTATTTTTAAAAAACGGTAAAAAAAAAATTCGGGAAGCTACTTTATAGCAAGGAGAAGGAAGAAAACCGCCCCTTCGCCATTTTACCATAATGGCAGCCGAATTACATACAGCGCTCCAAGGCGGAAAAGTTTTGTTGTAAAAATCCTCATTCATTAGAATTTCCAGTTAATTGACAAGCGGAGATATAAAAATAACAGGCTCAAAATTTGCTGCATTTTTTTTTTTTTTTTTCATTTTAAATTATTGACTGGAGGGCTAAATAAGTTCTTTCTCAATTAATAATTGAAAGTCGTAGGCCTATCATAAGATTAATAAAGTAATATTACACACGGTGGAACAATTTTTATGGTGGGGTTTTCTATGTTTACCTTAATAAAATCACACAACAAAAATTGTTCCACAACACTAGTTCTGCAACAGACTAGGTCTCTTCTTTTAATTACGCTGGCACCTTCCAGATTAAGATCATAGGGCTCAGATCATCAGAAGTCAAAAAATGATTTAGCTAAAATCCTGAGACATTCCTAATAGAAGAGCCAGCAGCCACAAAATTCGGTCTCCTAAATTTTGTCAGGTCTTGTCAGGTCAAAGACAATAGTAGTAAAACTCTAGGCCCAGCTGGTATTCAGTTTTGTAAAAGTTTTGCTTGCGTATTGAAAAAATAAAGAACTAGCCTCTGCTCCTAATTTGAGGCAGATATTTCGTTTTAAATAGATGTGTTTTACAATCTTTAAGGTTTCAGCCTCTGATGATTTAAACATTTTTTTAAAATAGTTGCTATGGCTAACAAATGGAACCGTTTTTTATTTTTCAAAAAAGTTTCGCAGAAATGAAAGAGAAGGGAAAAATTTAGGTGGTTTAAATCGGGTCGAGTAATTTCGTAACAGCCCATATTCGCTTCCACCTTCCAAAAAATCTTCGCCACATGTTCTTATTAAATGTTCCTGAAACCTTAGGTAAGGTGCTTTGACAAATACATGCCTTTTTAGGTATGGCTGCCTCTCCACATGTAGTTCTCAAGTCTTATCTTGAGAGGCTTGATTTAAAAATTTTTGAAATTCAGGTACTAATAATACGATTTAAGAGTACAAAAAAATAAAAAAAATAAAAATAAAAATAAAATAAAAATAAAAAAATTAAATTAAACATTAAAATTAAAAAGCATACTTTTTTTTGCGCTAGGGCTCTTTGAATCTTTAAAAAAAAAACCGGCTCTCGAGATTCGACATGTGAATGAAGCAAACGCCAAAATATCATGAATGAACGGTCAGCCATGTTTTTTTTTTCTTGCCATTGTGATAATTATAATATTTTATTTATCAACTGTTGAAGGGTTGTTAACCCTTTTTATAATACGAAACCCACCCCCATGACATGGAGAGTCACCCTCGCCATTTCAACCCTTCAAGACATTCTTCATTCACAAACACATAACATCAAAAATGCATTACAATTCTCATCTCGAAATAGAACTTTGAAAAATCGAAAATGAATCCCAGGCCATGCAAAAGTAATCTAACGTTCCATTTTTAACGGACCCTTCGTTATATTCTCATTTCCACCATCTCCCCAGAAAAAAAAAAAAAAAAAAAAAAAAAAAAACCTTTTTCCTTTTCATTTTTTGAATTTCTCCCCGAAAAAGAGAAAATTTTTTTTAAGGTTAAAAAAAGAGTAATACTGTTGTATATACAGTGAAGGAAGGGAAGAATTTTATCTGTGTCGAGACCCAGCAGGCTATCAGACAGGATGAAGCTGGGGAGGGTAATAAAATTCAAAATGAAATGAGTTTTTCCTGAGATGAGATCCACCTGTTACCCCCCTTACCCCCTTACTCTCTCTTTCTCACCCCCCCCCCCTCCTCCCCTCCCCCGTGGATTTCTACGGGTCTCCTCCTCCGACTCGGCCTCCCCGAAGCCGCTCCTTGTCTTCTTTCGGTCCCTTTTTTCTTATTTCCCCCCGAAAGATAACGGAAAATGAAAATCGCAAGGCTCTTTTGTTTTCGGTCCAACGTCCTTTCAACATTATTCGAAAAGACTTTAACCTCGTTTACGTCATTTTCCAAAATGTTAAGCTCCAACAATTAATTTCTTTAGTTTTCATTCTTTCGGGAAAAAAAAAATTCTCGGAATCGATTTTTGTTTTTCCGGGGGTTTTATTTGAATTTTATTTTAAATATAAAATAAATAATTATTGAGGAAATCCTTTTCTTTCCTTTTTCTACTATATTCCTTGAAAATATTTTATGGAAAATAAACACAGGAAAAGAAGCCGAAGAAAATGTTTATTGTTGCTATATACTTGAGAGAATTATATTAGGTGTGCAGGAGAAATGGGTATAAACGAGTGAAAAGCTTTGTTTCTTTTGCTTTTAACTTGTTTTTAATCGACGGGGACCTTTTAAAATGAACCGGTTAAAGGTCGTGTATACGTACGGGATGAGAAAATCTTTGAATTCAATCCGAATCAAAGCAAGGAAGTAAAATGTTTGACTAATTACCTATGAGATTAAAAACTAGGCAACTAAAAAACATCACACATAGGCCTACTTAAGTATAATTATTTCATTTACATTTTTATTGTTTGTATTTTCCTTTTTTTTAAATTTTTATCAAAAAAGAAAAATAATCAGACAAAAATTTATCGATCAAAGAGTTTCTTTTCTTTCTCAAAAATCACCAATATTGTCAGCAGCTCAGGTACTAACCTGCCTCAAGGGTAATCGGGTAAATTCCCAGTGCGCTCTCCTGGGTAAAGGCAACTATCAAACCAATGTTTAAATAAAATTACCGTATAAACTGAAAATTTTCTTTATTTTGGAGCAGTAAAATTAGAAAAAAACACTTAAGAATAAAAAGTTTTTTTTTTTTTTTTGAAGAGAATAATCAGTGTTTTGAATATGCTGATGAGTTAAAAATGGGATAAAAAAAATCATCTAAAAAACGTCTATAACAGTAAAAGATATTTGGAAAATCAAAATAAAAAATAAGGGGATGTGGAGGAAGGGGATGGGGGCTCGTTTTTGGGGATATTGCTTAATAAAGTAGACATTTAATTTTTTTCGATTTTTGTGAAATGAGGAAAACCGGTACAAAATTTTCGTCTATTATAAGCGAAACTTTTATTACAAATAATTGTCGTAACTGTCAGATTTTATGTACATACGGTGTCTGATAGTCTTTCGGTAGGGACTATTAATTTCATATAAGGGTCATTCTCAAAACAAAAAAAAAAATTGGAAACAGTGTCCTGAGTTTTTTTTCTGCTGCTTATTTACTCAATTTTTGAAGCTCATCACTTTTTTTTTTTTTTTTTTTTGCTCTTGAATCATTTAAAATTTTTTATTATTTCTACACACGGATAAATTTCCTTTAAAGCTTAATTTTTTTACGTAGAAAGTATTGCAGCAAAACGAAAATGGCTGTCCCTAACCCTCGACCGACACTGAAATAACTGAAATAAAAATAAAAAAGCCGTTTCAAATAAGGTAAGGGTAGGGAAGTGCGACCGTCTGAAAAGTGCGACCGGTTTAATAAAAACTGATAAAAATCCCATACTTTAAAAAAAGATTTCAAGGGACGATTTTTTAATGTTTTCAGAACCTATTATGATCAAAGAAATGTATTGTTGTCGTCCATTTTTGAATAAAAAAAAAATAATTTTACAAAAGCAAAAATTCATATTCGTCGGAAAGTTAGACTGCCTCATTTTCAATTTGATTTAATTTTATGTAAACATTGGCTTATTTTATGAAATATGCTCCATTCAATTGTCAATACCTTGCATTATTTTTTTATGCTATCAAGAATTTTTTACTCGACTTCCTATTTGATAAATCTTAATAGGTCGCACTTTTTTGGCAAAAATAATATTTTCGGAAAGTGCGACTAGCAGACGACTTCTTTAATTCCTTTGACAAAGGAAACCATCTTGTTTTTATTTACATATGCAATTCGGAGTGCCACTAATATAATTATTTAATTGTAGTTTTAATAAACAAGGATTATTTGTTTTTAACGGTGTTCAGCAATTTTTGAAAGAAAATTCATCGATCTTTTATAAACAAATAACTTTTGCTTTGGAGAATTCATTTTTTTAAAAAAAATAAGAACGGTCGCACTTTTCAAGAAATGGAGGTTTGAAATATTATACGTCGGCAGTCAGAAAAATATGGTTGAACTCTAAATCGCGCCGTTTTTCAAATTTGAGGCTAATGCACATTAAAGCTTAATAATGGAGCAGTATATTGTAATAAAAAACTTGGCTTGATTCTCTTCCTATTAAGAACTAATAAAGGTCAAAATCAATTTTTTCTAGAACCCGGTCGCACTTCCCTACCCTTACCTTATTTATTTTACAAATTATCGTTTAAATCTTTAATTTTTTTTTTTTTTTTTTTTGTTTGTTGAAAGACCAACTTTTTTTTTTTATTTTAGAAATGTTGGAAGACGTTTAATTCTGTTAGAGTTAAATTTTTTATTAGACGTTTAGATTTTGCTAAAATATTTACCAATTTTATATCTTTTTCCACTAATATTGCTCTTTTTTATTGGCTTAAGAAGATCTATTGAAATGTAGATTTGCCTGGTTATTTCAAAATCATTCGAATGGAACATGGAAGTCAGTCACAATTAATTTAAAAAAAAAAAAAAAAAAAAAAAATTAAATCAGATAGTAAAAATTAAGCCTCCAAAAATCAAGTATTGACTACTCACGACCTTAGAAACAAATGGTACTAAATCGACCCCCCGGAAAAAATTCACTTTTTTATGAAAATAATTTCTACTTCACGAGTACTTTCGACCCCTAAACTAAAAAGTCTAAAATTCTTCTGTTTTTTTTTTTGAAAACTCAAAAGGTTTTAATTGTCAAATTCTTAAATTCGATTTGGAAACAAAAGGTTCTAACGCCATTTTCCATTATAAAATACCCGACATTGCTCCAAAATGTATTAAAAGACTCCAGCAATTGCTTAAAAATTACCCTGGACATTCCCGAGAATGTTCCAGTATAATTTTCGAAAAAATTAAGATTTAGTGACTTTTTCAATTCAGGAACAAAAGTTCTATCGTCTTTAACTTAGCTTATGGAGTTGATAGAAACTTTTGTTTCTAATTTGGAAAAAGTCTCTAAACGGGTGGAATCTTAGGGACTTTTAAATAACTTAATTAACAATTATATGATTGAAATGAAACTTTTGTAATGTGATCTTTATTAGTGCGTTTACGGTCTAGTAGCATTGCGATGTCAATTTGTCAAAAAATTGAACAGGTATCAAGGTAAAATAACAAACTTTAAAATAGCTCTCCTGTAAAATTTTGATGTGTTGCATTTAAAACCTTTTGTTTCTGAGGTCCCGTCACTTTTTCAGATTTTTCCATGTTTCAAATCGTAGTTTTCTTACATGAACAGAACGAATTACTGCCGAACAATTTCCGCAGATTGAATTTCAAAAAAAAAAAGAAAAAAAAATTGAAGCGCTCATCTAATTTGTCAAACGAGTTGACGCCTTCAGAGTAAATTTTTTTTTTAAAAGTTTGTTTTTGCTAAAAAAAAAAAAAAAAAAAAAAAAAAAAAAAAAAAAAAAAAAAAAAAACTTGATTATTGTGCTTTATTTTATTTTTTCTATGCGCTCAAAAAGTTTTTAGGAGGAAGTTAAAATTTTCCCATTTGCATTATTTAAGCAAACCGATATTATCGTTTTTCGGTGATGAAAATGACGGATGGAAAATTTCCAACAACTACTGAAACGGAAAAAGACGAAAAGTATAAGAAAAGGAGAATGTTGTTGATAAAGTTGTAATTTTTCAGGGGGTTTCGTTACAAAATATTCCTCCTGTGGGAAATTAAAGGAGCTAAGATGAGACTTTCTTCAGTTTTGCGATAACCTTTTCACAGTGGTGGGGATGCTATTTGCCGTCTCCTCTGTTATAATTGTTAATTCCGTTTCCTCGCGCTTACTTTTTATTTCTTTTCTTTTTTCAGGTCGAAGGAGACGAACAAAGGGAACACGTCCATTTCGGAACTTGGGGAGGTGTGAGAGGAAAAGGGAGAAGAAGAAAAAAAAAAACTCCCCATCCTTAGATCGTCACTGTGTCAAAGATACAAGACAAAAGGAGTAGAGATTTCTTTAACTGTTATCAAAAACAAAAGAGGAACATTTTAAACAAAAGACGGACAACGATATGACGAGAGAAAGTTACTCTTTTGTTTTCTCTCTCGAGCGAGAGTGTTTTGTTTTCTGCAAATATGTTCCGTTAATCATCCATTGTTATATTATTACATAAGCTAAATATAAAATCTAAATGGCTAAGGCCTTTTACAATTTTATTTAATTCTATGAAGCCTTCATATTTTTCAGATTTTCCGCAGACGTCCATTGAAACCAACTCCCTGGGAAAATAATATTTTTCGAAAAATTCTTGTCTTTGTCGAGGTTTTTCCCTGGTACAAGGATTTTTAAAGCGAAACATGGACGGGCGAGGGTCGTTCAATAAATAAAGACAAAAACTGTTTTTCCACTGGATTTTTTTTTTTTTTTTTTTTTTTTTTTTTGAGGTAATTTAGGAAAGCAGAAAAGAATAAGAATTTAAGCATTTTTACTATAAAATCGATTTAAAACCTTGAATTTATTCCTAAAAATGAGTTTACTCTAAAATAGGGTCGGTTGGGGAAAAGTAAAAATGGGGTAAATGTAAAAATCTGTTAAACAAAGTTTTCTATCTAAATAGCGGACTTACTGAATAGGTAAATGCAAAGTTTACTTCTTCTGCTACCAATTTGGCACAATTAATTTCCCACAATAGCCTTTCTTATTGCCATTTTTGAAATAAAATAAATTGTAAAAAAAAATCGTCGGTCATCCGCCATTTAAATCAATGTTATTATTTACGGGGGAAATGAAAAAACAATGGAAAAGAATAGGAACAACATGGAAGGCTCTTATTTTTTAAGTCGTTTAAAATTTATTAATTTCATCTGTTTATTTGTTTATTTACGGGCGAAAATAGCAAAAAGTTAATAAACTATGAAAGGCTGGGTACGTATCCTGTGCAATATTTGAAAATTGTTTATAATTTTGCCTGGAATAATGACTTTTTACATTTACCCCATGTTTTTTCTTTTCCCCCATGTTTCAGCAATGGAAAGATGTCAAAAACGGCCTCGAATAGACGTATTTTCGGGAAGCGAAATGACTGGGAGTCATCCCACACCCAAGACGAATATATGAGCTAAGAAATAGCTCAGATTCAGCTATTAAAAGTGAAATTCAGCCGTGTAAAAAAATTCAAAATGTTTTCATAGACAAGATGGCGGATTTTTTTACTTTTCCCCCAACCGACCCTACTAATAAATTTTTGGCAATTTTCAAGTTTAGAACCTTTCAGCAAAATGCATTTTTTAAGAATTTTATAAAATATTTTATCAAAAAAATATTGCAATGAAAAAATTAAATTATTTGAGAGAGTCAAAACCTGTTATACAGGTTTCTGGTTATGGATCTACTGAAGTTTATCAGATAAAGACTTTCGAGGAAAAAATTGTTTAGAATCCATTTTTCTTAAGAAATAGAATATGATGTAACTGATATTAAACTTTTTTAAATTTTCATTCAAGTACAGAAGCAATCTGAAGTGTCCTTAAAAAAGAAAAAAGAATAAGAAAATTGACTTCTACAATATTTATCTTTTGGGAATAATTTCTATAAAAAAACATTTTAAATAATTATTATTCAAAACATAAAATTAGAATATTGGCAAAAACAAAAAAAAAGAATAGCTGATTGTCGACAATTAATTCAGCCAATTTCAAAGTTCAGTTGAATTCCGCACACTTGTATGGGCTGATCTAGAGGTAAGTGAAGACGCTTAGTTCTTTTTACTAATATTAATAGTTCTTCTCCATCATTTCATAAGCCTTTGCAAAATTTCTATCTCAACGGGCTATTGTTATATGGATATTGTCATATGGATGCATTTTAATTAAATGGAACATTTATTGAAGCAGTCATTTGAATCTTCTGCTTCAAATACCAATTTTATTATTTTTAAAACGATACACTTTAAAGAATTAAAATAAATATGAGATGAGAGAACAATTTTTCTTGTTGTTTTAAAGGCTTTACTACCAAACATGAGAAACATCACATCTCTCTTTGGCTCTTTCATCTTCTCAGATAAACTGATTAAGCCTAATTTTGATAATTATTATTGCTGAACTACCTTGTTAATACGATTTAAGTATTACCCATGCAATATCTCATGGCATACAACAAAGCAAGATAGATACAAGAATTTTAAATCTTTATATTCGAGAACAAGACTTTACTTATGTTCCATAAAAAAACTCTGGCAATAAGTTGTATTTTTTAAAGAATAAATGAAGTTGAAAACCTTACCCATGAAGCCCTGTGCAGAACCAACGCCCTGGCCGTATGGAAAGCAACCATCAACATAGGTAATCCTTTATCAAAACCGTATCCCATCACTTCACATGTTCATCACTTATCACATCGCCATCACAAATCAAAATCCGTTATAACACTAAAACCAACATTCCGCTTCATTAAAAATCGATTTTAATATAATCAAAAATTATACAACGACAATATGAACATAAATAACCCGATTAAAAATAGATGCAAACCAAGCAAACCGAACCGACCGAAATTATGCAATATCCAATATGGCGTTGGTTCCACGTCATTTTGTTTCCCATTTCTCCCGTTTGAGGTCGCACCAAATCTTCGTTTAAAAAATATAAAGGAACAAAGAAATTTTACTTTATTGTAATTATTAACTAGCGATTTGTTTATCGAAAAAGATTTTTTCTTGGTGGTAAAAGATCAACTACCTAGGCATTATTTATAAACTTCATTATTTCTCGGATCCATACAGGTAAATACATATATTACTAATCAACGTCATAAGGACAATTTTAGAAGCGGCAGTTCGTTCGATAAGGTGAAAACGGCTACTTCTTTTTTATTTTGTTGGAAAAAAATTTTCGACCAACATTTCCTTAAAAAAGAATCGAGGCATTCTGAAAAATCAATTGAATTCGATTACAAATCGTGGGCTCAATATTTTATTGTTCTAGTTACACTTCCCAGTTCCCTGTACTTAGCTTATGAAAAACGCGTGTCAACCTGGGAAGTGTAACTAGAACAATATAATATTGAGCCCACGAAATGAATGTTTTGATGTTTCTTAGTTTAGTTGATCTTTTGCCTCCGAAATCATTTTACATGATTTTTCGCGGTGCAGAACCGAACTATGTAATAAAAATTATTAATCCTGCAACAGTAATTTCATTGCCTTTAAAAAATAATTCAAAAACGAAGTATAAACAAATCAGATTATATTTTTCGTTGTAAAATAGAAGTTAAATGATAAAAAAAATAAAGATGAAGGGGAAAAAATAAAGTAGCCTACCGGTAATCATTATTTTTGTCAAAAAAATGATTTTTTTTTTATTAATCCAGACAATTTTTTCTTGATAAAAAATGATTTTAGCTGCTCTAAAAAATGATTGTGGCCCCCTTGACATATTTACTGCTCTTTTTCTCATAAATTCAGCTCCAACACCAGCTCTCATGAAAGTGACGGTGCCTTCCTACCATACGAATTACTTGGAGTAATGAAATTTTCCAATTACTTTTGGCCACTTTCGATCACTTTGGTCATCAAAAATGAGGACTTTTTCTTACGAGGATTTGAGATCGGCGTAAAAATATAGGAAATCAATTTCAAAAAGGTAATGAATATTATAAAGTTGCATTTGATTTTTGGTCGTTATAATTTGCAGGCCCGCGCGAGTAATTACAGGCCACCCATTTCCGATCGAAAGTCAATACAGGCCAGACCGGATTCAGAACCTGCCAACCTTCCTGACCAGTCCTTTTCCGGACAAGTTCGTGAACTGACCGCTTTTCCTGACCAGTTCTCGAACCTTCCTTTTCGGAAAATATATTTCAAGCACCCAGGCCGAGTGTTCCGCATGATTTTTTTTGTACGGGTCAACCCGGATTCGGACTCCTCGTAAAAAAAAGGCCTAAAAACAATCATTTTAAACAGAGCTTTCACACCAATAAGCTAAAGCTTTTGCAAAAAAAAGTTTCATGTGCACAGGCCGAGTATTACACTCGGCTTTTCTCTACAGGCCAGACCGGATTCGGACTCCTTGTAAAAAACTGAGCCTAAAAAATATTTTTTACCCCAAGCTTGACACCGGAAAGGTAAAACTTTTGCAAAAACAAAGACATGCCTACCGGCCGAATATTACCCTCGGTTTTTTTCTCCGGTCTGACATGTAGGGAAAAACCGAGGGTAATACCCGGCCTGTAAGCATGGAACATTTTTTGCGAATGCTCAACTTTCCCGGTGTGAAAGCTTATGGTAAATCAATTTTTTTTAGGCTCAGTTTTTTACGAGGAATTGGAAGCCGTTCTGGCCTGTAGAGAAAAACCGAGTGTAATACTCGGGCTGTGAACATGAAATTTTTTTTTCGCAAAAGCCCTAGCTTTCCGGTTTGAATGCTTGGGGTAAAGAATACTTTTTTAGGGTCGGTTTTTTACAAGGAATCCGAATTCGGGTTGGCCTGTACAAAAAAATCATGCGGAACACTCGGCGTGGGTGCTTGAAATATATTTCCCAAAAGCTCGAGCCTTCCGGTGTGAAAGCTAGGTGCAAAATTATTCATTTGGACTCTTTTTTCTTATGAGGAATTGAATTCCGTCGTCACTCGCGCGAAAATTCGCTCTCTTCTCGGCCTGTAAGGGTTGTTAGGTTCCAAATCCGGTCTGGCCTGTATTGATTTCCGATCGGAAGTGGGTAGCCTGTAATTACTCGCGCGGGCCTGCAAATTATAATGACCCTTTGATTTTTATTGAGATTTTTTTTTTTTTTTTTTTAAGTTATTCAAATCTAAAATTACGTCGAACTCTTTTGGCGTATACCTGGAATTTTTAGTGCAAGTTTCAACTTGTCTAAATTGCAAATGCAGCCAAGAAATAATTTAAAAAAAAATTGCGATCGAAAAGCTATAATTTCGTTTTCAGGGTTCGCATATGCTTGAAACAAGTTGAGACTTGCACTAAAAATTCCAGGATACACCATACCATAAGAGCTCGTCAGATATCTAAAATTTGGATTACTTTTTCCCCGTAAAACGAGTATTAGACAAAACAGTCACTTTTTTCTGTGTTTACTGAAGCCTACTTTAAACATGAGCAGAGTACCTAAAGCATTTTTTTAAAAAAGTGTAATAAGAGATTTTATTGTTCCTCCAGCATCTCGAAAAAAAATCACCCATCCTATTAATCGAAATTATTCCAATAAGCCAACCTACATCTGCTATAGAAAAAAAAAAAAAAACTCGGCAAGTGTTAAACAAACAGCAACATGTGTTCGGTTTAACATGCAAAAAAAAAATGCCTACAAAAAAAAAAGATGTTTTCATTAATTTACCTGCAGCAAAAAATTCCGTATCGCATTCCTAACGCAAACTTAAGAGCTTAATTTTTTTTTTCTCCCCACAAAAAAATTTGAAAAATTGTTCATTCGCACCTTCTTTGTATATAAATAATCGTTAGAGGAAGCAAAAAAAAAAAAAAAAACGAGAAAAAAATTATTGATAGCTCAAACATAAATAATCGAATTACAAAAAAAAGTCCCCCTTCCGGTATTATAATTACACCATATTGGATCGAACCTGAATTTATTTAGTATTACAAGGTGTGAAAATCTGATTACAAGTTTTGATTACGACCAGTTCAACGTTCTCCATCCCCTCCCTTGAAAAAATTTATTACTTCCTCCAAGTACTTCATTTTCCTTTTTTGTTTTCTTGTGCGTCCGTATTTTTTTTTAATCCTTTTTCAACTATGTGGGGTCTTCCATTCTTTTTTTCGGTGGGGACGGGGGAAGAGGGCAAAAATTTTAAATAATCATCGAAACAGATTTTTCGAAAAATTTGTATTTTACCTGCTGCCATTTTTTTTTTTCATTTAGGGGGAAAAAGATAGTGGAGCACCCCTTTCCTACAGTGTTTTAAGCTTTTAGTTATTTATCAAAAGCGAAAAGTTAGTCCTTTTTAACATTAAAATAAATAAAACAAATGAATATTGAAAAGTAATCTATCATTGTGAAATATTGACAGACTTATATTTTCTATTTATTTTCGTTCGCTGGAGAAAGGGATTATATGACAGCAGCCTGTGTACTTAACGGGAGTAACCAAACAAAAACTATCGCTTTTTTTCGGCAGGAGGCGTCATCCAGGAAAAGGGGCCGACGTATTAATTTCCTCATAACAAAACAAAAAAAAGATTGTCACAGGAAATCTTCGGATCATAACTTGTCAGCCATAAAATTTTTTAAACACCACCAAAATTTTTGCAACTATGTTTTTTTTTCTCCTTTCCCTCTCACGTAACCCTGGATATTGCATTCAAAATATAAAAGATTAAAACTTTAAAACACATAAATCGTTATAACACACAAAAAGGTGCAATAACAACTGATTGACAGTTATTTTGTATGTATATTTTGAAAACTCCAAATGATTGAATTAGATCCTGGATAAAACATACAAATCTCTATATATTTTAACTAGAAAACGCGGGGGGGGGGGGGGGGGGGGGGATGGGGAACATTTCTTTTTTGTATTATTTATTTACTGCGTATTTTTTAAACCCAGGGAGTTTTCATATATTTTTTCCTGTATTAGGGGAGAAAAAAAAATTATAAAAAGAAAAACCGGAAGTACAAGGGAAAAAGCTTGGGAGCACAGTAAAAATGAGTGGAAATTATGAATAAAAATGAGAAACATCCCCCAGGTGCTTAGGGGTAGTCGCGAAAGGGTGCCCACTTGTTATTTTTATCGTTATACATTTAAATACATTAAAAAACCGGTTTATCTTCATTAAAAACCGGTTTTATCTCTTCTGTAATTGTTCCTTTTGTTATCCTGCGCTTTTCTTCTGTTTTTCTCTGGCGTTTTTCACGAGAAAAATATTTTTTATGTCATATATCCCGTTTAAAAAATTTTAAAACGTGCCGCAGCACGCCTACATTTTAAATTAAAATTCAAAAATGATCCCCATAGAATCAAAAAACACTTTAAGCATAACAAAAACAGGGATCTTCTTTCAATTAACACACCCACAAATAAAAAGGAAAAAAAAAGGAACCTATTACAAAAAAAAAGGATAAAGAACGGGAATGCTCCTATCAACAGAAAGGTCCTGCGAGAAACAAGGTAAAATGAATTATCTTCGAGAAAAAACCGAACCCCTACGCATGTATAGGATTTCGTCTAAGGGGTGTGAAAGGATACATTAATATTAAAAGCACCTGTTCCACCCTCGAATCGTCTTGCAAGAGGATCACTATGAGGGTGGACAACAAAAAGATTTAAAAAAAAAAGAGAGGCTGGCTCGTGTCTTTGAGTGTTCCATTCAATTCAGGTGGTCATCATCATTAGTCTTCTTCAGCCCTTTTTTGATGTTTACGTATGGACAAATTGATGACACTATACCAAAAAAAAAAAATAAAATAAAAGATTGAATTTGTGCATTTTATTTTACTTTAATTTAAATTTTTTTTTTTTTTTTTTTTGAAAAATGGCGGTACGCGTCATCCCTTATTCATGTCTCCAGGGATTTTTAAAATTCGCTCTCATAAAATTCTTACATAGTTTTCGTCTTAGAGGATATAATATTTCTCATTATTATGCAATACGAGAAAAGAAAAGCAAAAATGAATCAAGTTGGGTGTCTCGGTGGGGTTTTATCATTCTTTAGAAAGAAAAAAAAACGTAAAAAAAAAAAACAACCCCGAAAAATTATATGAAGGAAAAACTTTTTAGATAATTATGTCATTAACCACTAATTAAAAATAACAAGGGTTGATAAACAAACATTCAAAATAGAAACCACTAATTACAACGAATAAAAATATCGAATTTTCCTAAAAATAATTTTTTATGAAGACAGCTGTAATAAGTTTGTGGAAAAATTTTACAATAATAAAAATTTAGCGTGAAAAAAAATATCCATTTTAGCTTTGACAACAGCAACATTTGCTTAACTGCTCCTTAAAAAAAGTAAAAATCTTCCAAAGTATCAGAGTATCTTCTAAAGTGGCATTCAATATGACGCTGTTACTTTTTTTTCGAATTTTGATGCCTCCCTCTTACCCCTTGCCAGCATTCGTCATTATAGCCTCGACCACTCACAGGATTACCATCTTATTTGGCTACCACCCCCCCTTATTTAAAAAAGTTTTCCTTGATTTTTCGTTGAAAAATGAATGTTTCGTAAACATTTTTTGCTGCAATATTTTGAAAGATTCCCTACCATTTTTTCTAATCCATTTTTCCTAAACATTTTTATTCCTAAAATTTTTTTCCTAACTATTGTTTCCTCATTTTTAATTTTCCTAAAATTTTTTGATTCCCAAAATAAAATTTCCTAAAATAAAAAATTGTCCTAATTCTTTGAATCCTTAAACCCTTTTATACTGTATACTAGCCGCTTCGGGGCCGCTTCGCGGCCCCTTCGCGTCTAGCCTAAAGTAATGTAGGAAAACGTTAAAACGTTAAATACTTAAGTTTTTCCCGCCCAAAAAATGCGACTGTGGACAAAAATGCAAAATATTTTAGGCAAATAAAACAAACTATTTTTTCGCCAATTTTTTTTTTGTCTGATGCCACTAATTTTTTTTCAAAATTAAAATTTTAATATTAAAACATTACTTTAGCAATTTAAAAAAGTAAAATTAAAATTAAAAATTTTTTACTTAAATAGCTTGTCTGCGGACAAACACGGACAAACGCAGAAAAACGTTTGTGCAAAGAGAACAGACAGACGCACATGTCGAAAGTTGAAAAATATTTAAAAAAAAAAAAAACCACCGCCTACAGACAGACACACATCCCCTCCCCCCCCCCCCCCAAAAAAAAAAAAATCAACGCCTACAAACAGACACACATGTCGAAAGTTGAAAAATTTTTTGCAAAAAAAAAAAATCACTGCGTACGGACATCGCACATCGGACATCAGTGAATGTGTTGGGTTTTTGAAACCCATAAGACAGACATACGGACAGACCCAACCACCAAAATTTAAATTTTGAGCAATTTTTTTTTTTTTTTTTTTTTTAAATTTCAATTAAAAGAAAATATAAAATAAAAAAAAATAAAAACCGCGCAAGACAGACAGACAGACGGACAATTCGAACCGATTTATTGCTTTTTTATAAAAAAAAAAAAACCCCATAAGACAGACATACGGATAGACCGAACCACCAAAATTTTTTAAATTTAATTTTTTTTTTAAAAAATTTTGTAATTTAATTATTAATTTTTATTAAAAAAAAATTTTGTAATTTAATTATTAATTTTTATTAAAAAAAATTTTTTTAATTTAATTATTAAAAAAACACCGCGTAAGACAGACAGACGGCCAAGACTTTTACTTTAGTTGATTTTAATTTTTATTTATATTTTTATTTATGAAAATAGTAAAGTATTTTTTTTTTTCAAAAAAACTTTATCCCTTGCGTACAAACACCAGACAGACACACATCCCCCCCCCCCCCCAAAAAAAACCACCGCCTACAGACAGACACACATGTCGAAAGTTGAAAAATTTTTTGCAAACGACAAAAAAAAAAAAAAAATCCCTGCGTACATCAGACAGAAAAACTTTTCCTTTTATTCGTCAAAATATTTTTTGTCTGTGGACGAAAACTTTATGTATATAAAAATACGAAAACTTTATGTATTTTTTCGTCGAATTCGTTAAAATTAGCTTGTCTGCGGACAAACGCGGACAAACGCGGACAAACGCGGACAAACGCGGACAAACGGAGGGGTTTTATTATATAGGTAGATAGATAGATTATTGAAAAAAATAAATAATAAAAAAGTAAAACCGAAATTCGCAGCTTTGCCTAGTAATTTATTGCAAAAATTTTAGGAATTCAAAAAATTAGGAAAAATTTTTATTTTAGGAAATTTTATTTTATTAATCAAAAACTTTTAGGAAAACTAAAAATGCGGGAAAACAATAGTTGGGAAAAAAGTTTCCTAAACTTTTTTCCCAACTAGTTACTTAACAAAAATTTTTAAGAAAAATGGATTAGGAATTTATTTTTTAAGAAAAATGGTACGAAACGATTTTAAAATCAATAAAACCAAAAAATCGAAAAAAAAAAAAAAAAAAAAAAAAAAACTTTGAGCTATGCGAATTATGGACCAAAAAGTGAAATTCTACCTAACGTAGTTGTGACGACATCATTTCACAACCTTCCACCTCCCCTCCCCGTCATCAATGGTCATCACTTGGCTACCCGCTCCCATCTCCCTCCCCAGGCAAGAGGTTACGTCTTATGCCTTTAAAGTCCGTCGATCTGAAAGACATCCCAAAGATATCTTCTGTTAATCCTTCCTGCAAGATATCTTTAAGAGGAAAGATGCAATTAATTTGTCTTAAGGAGATCTGGATAAGATTGTCTTAACAAGATGTCATTAAGACATCAAAAGCAGGTTAATCCTCTTAAACTGCATCTTGTAGTGCAGGACTTTAACAGAATATAAAACATCCTCAAGACTTTTTTAAGACTCGTCTGAAGCAAAATTTTTGCCTTGGTCATACTTGAATGACCCCGAACAAGCGTCTCAAGAAAGTCTGAAAATGTCGTCTTCACATCTATGATTATCTTTTTTTTTTTTCACATTCTATGATTGAAACGAAATGTTAAAAAAATTGAGGGGACCTCATTTCCACAGCGTTCTTCAGATGCGGCTTCTTTTTTACATTTTGCAACAATTGTCAAATATTTAAAATCAACATAAATATTGCAAAATATTTTAAATATTATAAATATTTTAAATATTTAACATGCAACATAATTATTTATGTCGGCCTTCACCACTTCGAAACACGAAGCATTTGCTTGCTTACAATCATATACATGACTTTTATGACTTTTGTGACTTTATGACTACTATGACTTTTGTGTGTCGCTTTAAAACGACTGACTGTTCGTTGGGTGAAATGCTGAAATAATGTTGTATGGGTCGTTTTCAAATTTCGTTCCAATTTCAACTTCAAAATTTTGAAAAATTTTTGTTTGAAATTCTTTTTTTTTTGCTCAAAAACGATTGGTGGGTAGGTGGGTATACTCTAGTAAACGATAGGTGGGTATACTCGGGTGTACTCGGGTGTACTCAGGGTATACTCGGGTATACTCGGGTATACTCGGGTGTACTCGGGTATACTCGGGCGTACTCAGGTGTACTCGGTGTACTCAGGGATACTCGGGGTATACTCGGGTGTACTCGGGTATACTCGGGCGTACTCAGGGTATACTCGGGTATACTCGGTGTACTCAGGGTATACTCGGTGTACTCGGGTATACTCGGGTGTACTCGGGTATACTCGGGGTATACTCGGGTGTACTCGGGTGTACTCGGGTATACTCGAGTGTACTCAGGGTATACTCGGGTATACTCGGGTGTACTCAGGGTATACTCGAGTGGGTATACTCGGGTATACTCGAGTGGATACCCACTCGGGTATACTGGGTGTACTCAGGGTATACTCGGTGTACTCGGGTATACTCGAGTGTACTCAGGGTATACTCGGGTGTACTCACGGTATACTCTGTGTACTCGGGTTACTCGAGTGTACTCAGGGTATACTCGGGTGTACTCACGGTATACTCGGGGTATACTCGGGTGTACTCGGGTATACTCGGGTATACTCGGGTATACTCAAGTGTACTCAGGGTATACTCGGGGTATACTCAGGGTATACTCGGGTGTACTCACGGTATACTCGGGTGTACTCGGGTGTACTCGGGATACTCGAGTGTACTCAGGGTATACTCGGGTATACTCGGGTGTACTCGGGTATACTCGGTATACTCAGGGTATACTCGAGTGTACTCAGGGTATACTCGGGTATACTCGGGTATACTCGGGTGTACTCAGGGTATACTCGGGTATACTCGGGTGTACTCACGGTATACTCGGGGTATACTCGGGTGTACTCGGGTATACTCAGTATACTCGGGTATACTCGGGTGTACTCGGGTGTATCGGGTATACTCGGGTACTCAGGGTATACTCGGGTATACTGGGTGTACTCGGGTATACTCGGGGTATACTCGGGTATACTCGAGTGTACTCAGGTATACTCGGGTATACTCGGGTGTACTCGGGTACTCGGGTATACTCGAGTGTACTCAGGGTATACTCGGGTGTACTCACGGTATACTCGGGGTATACTCGGGTGTACTCGGGTATACTCGGTATACTCGGGTATACTCAAGTGTACTCAGGGTATACTCGGGGTATACTCGGGTGTACTCGGGTATACTCAGGATACTCGGGGTATACTCGGGTACTCGGTATACTCGGGTATACTCAAGTGTACTCAGGGTATACTCGGGGTATACTCGGGTACTCGGGTATACTCGGGTGTACTCAGGGTATACTGGGTGTACTCGGGTATACTCAGGGTATACTCGGGTACTCGGGTATACTCGAGTGTACTCAGGGTATACTCGGGTGTACTCAGGGTATACTCGGGTATACTCGGGATACTCGAGTGGGTATACTCGGGTATACTGGGTGTACTCAGGTATACTCGGGTGTACTCGGGTATACTCGAGTGTACTCAGGGTATACTCGGGTGTACTCAGGGTATACTCGGGGTATACTCGGGTGTACTCGGGTATACTCGGGTATACTCAAGTGTACTCAGGGTATACTCGGGGTATACTCGGGTGTACTCGGGTATACTCGGCGTACTCAGGGTATACTCGGGTATACTCGGGTGTACTCAGGGTATACTCGGGTGTACTCGGGTATACTCGGTGTACTCGGGTATACTGGGGTATACTCGGTGTACTCGGGTGTACTCGGGTATACTCGAGTGTACTCAGGGTATACTCGGGTATACTCGGGTGTACTCAGGGTATACTCGGGTATACTCGGGTATACTCGAGTGGATACCCACTCGGGTATACTCGGGTGTACTCAGGGTATACTCGGTGTACTCGGGTATACTCGAGTGTACTCAGGGTATACTCGGGTGTACTCACGGTATACTCTGTGTACTCGGGTTACTCGAGTGTACTCAGGGTATACTCGGGTGTACTCACGGTATACTCGGGGTATACTCGGGTGTACTCGGGTATACTCGGGTATACTCGGGTATACTCAAGTGTACTCAGGGTATACTCGGGGTATACTCAGGGTATACTCGGGTGTACTCACGGTATACTCGGGTGTACTCGGGTGTACTCGGGTATACTCGAGTGTACTCAGGGTATACTCGGGTATACTCGGGTGTACTCGGGTATACTCGGGGTATACTCGGGTATACTCGAGTGTACTCAGGGTATACTCGGGGTACTCGGGTATACTCGGGTGTACTCAGGGTATACTCGGGTATACTCGGGTGTACTCACGGTATACTCGGGGTATACTCGGGTGTACTCGGGTATACTCAGGTATACTCGGGTATACTCGGGTGTACTCGGGTGTACTCGGGTATACTCGAGTGTACTCAGGGTATACTCGGGTATACTCGGGTGTACTCGGGTATACTCGGGGTATACTCGGGTATACTCGAGTGTACTCAGGGTATACTCGGGTATACTCGGGTGTACTCGGTGTACTCGGGTATACTCGAGTGTACTCAGGGTATACTCGGGTGTACTCACGGTATACTCGGGGTATACTCGGGTGTACTCGGGTATACTCGGGTATACTCGGGTATACTCAAGTGTACTCAGGGTATACTCGGGGTATACTCGGGTGTACTCGGGTATACTCAGGTATACTCGGGGTATACTCGGGTGTACTCGGGTATACTCGGGTATACTCAAGTGTACTCAGGGTATACTCGGGGTATACTCGGGTGTACTCGGGTATACTCGGGTGTACTCAGGGTATACTCGGGTGTACTCGGGTATACTCAGGGTATACTCGGGTGTACTCGGGTATACTCGAGTGTACTCAGGGTATACTCGGGTGTACTCAGGGTATACTCGGGGTATACTCGGGTATACTCGAGTGGGTATACTCGGGTATACTCGGGTGTACTCAGGGTATACTCGGGTGTACTCGGGTATACTCGAGTGTACTCAGGGTATACTCGGGTGTACTCAGGGTATACTCGGGGTATACTCGGGTGTACTCGGGTATACTCGGGTATACTCAAGTGTACTCAGGGTATACTCGGGGTATACTCGGGTGTACTCGGGTATACTCGGGCGTACTCAGGGTATACTCGGGTATACTCGGGTGTACTCAGGGTATACTCGGGTGTACTCGGGTATACTCGGGTGTACTCGGGTATACTCGGGGTATACTCGGGTGTACTCGGGTGTACTCGGGTATACTCGAGTGTACTCAGGGTATACTCGGGTATACTCGGGTGTACTCAGGGTATACTCGGGGTATACTCGGGTATACTCGAGTGGGTATACTCGGGTATACTCGGGTGTACTCAGGGTATACTCGGTGTACTCGGGTATACTCGAGTGTACTCAGGGTATACTCGGGTGTACTCACGGTATACTCGGGGTATACTCGGGTGTACTCGGGTATACTCAGGTATACTCGGGGTATACTCGGGTGTACTCGGGTGTACTCGGGTATACTCGAGTGTACTCAGGGTATACTCGGGTATACTCGGGTGTACTCGGGTATACTCGGGGTATACTCGAGTGTACTCAGGGTATACTCGGGTATACTCGGGTGTACTCGGGTATACTCGGGGTATACTCGGGTATACTCGAGTGTACTCAGGGTATACTCGGTATACTCGGGTGTACTCGGTGTACTCGGGTATACTCGAGTGTACTCAGGGTATACTCGGTGTACTCACGGTATACTCGGGGTATACTCGGGTGTACTCGGGTATACTCGGTATACTCGGGTATACTCGGGTGTACTCGGGTGTACTCGGTATACTCGAGTGTACTCAGGTATACTCGGGTATACTCGGGTGTACTCGGTATACTCGGGGTATACTCGGGTATACTCGAGTGTACTCAGGGTATACTCGGGTATACTCGGGTGTACTCGGTGTACTCGGTATACTCGAGTGTACTCAGGTATACTCGGGTATACTCGGGTATACTCGAGTGGGTATACTCGGGTATACTCGGGTGTACTCAGGGTATACTCGGTGTACTCGGGTATACTCGAGTGTACTCAGGGTATACTCGGGTGTACTCAGGGTATACTCGGGTATACTCGGGTGTACTCGGGATACTCGGGTATACTCAAGTGTACTCAAGGTATACTCGGGGTATACTCGGGTGTACTCGGGTATACTCGGGCGTACTCAGGGTATACTCGGGTATACTCGGGTGTACTCAGGGTATACTCGGGTGTACTCGGGTATACTCGGGTGTACTCGGGTATACTCGGGGTATACTCGGGTGTACTCGGGTGTACTCGGGTATACTCGAGTGTACTCAGGTATACTCGGGTATACTCGGGTGTACTCAGGTATACTCGGGTATACTCGGGTATACTCGAGTGGGTATACTCGGGTATACTCGGGTGTACTCAGGGTATACTCGGTGTACTCGGGTATACTCGAGTGTACTCAGGTATACTCGGGTGTACTCACGGTATACTCGGGGTATACTCGGGTGTACTCGGGTATACTCGGGTATACTCGGGTGTACTCAGGTATACTCGGGTATACTCGGTGTACTCAGGTATACTCGGGTATACTCGGGTGTACTCACGGTATACTCGGGTATACTCGGGTGTACTCGGGTATACTCAGTATACTCGGGTATACTCGGGTGTACTCGGTGTACTCGGATACTCGAGTGTACTCAGGGTATACTCGGTATACTCGGGTGTACTCGGGTATACTCAGGGTATACTCGGTATACTCGGTGTACTCAGGTATACTCGGGTGTACTCGGGTATACTCGGGTGTACTCGGGTATACTCGGGGTATACTCGGTGTACTCGGGTGTACTCGGGTATACTCGAGTGTACTCAGGTATACTCGGGTATACTCGGTGTACTCGGGGTATACTCGGGGTATACTCGGGTATACTCGAGTGGGTATACTCGGGTATACTCGGGTGTACTCAGGGTATACTCGGGGTATACTCGGGTATACTCGAGTGGGTATACTCGGGTATACTCGGGTGTACTCAGGGTATACTCGGTGTACTCGGGTATACTCGAGTGTACTCAGGGTATACTCGGGTGTACTCACGGTATACTCGGGGTATACTCGGGTGTACTCGGGTATACTCGGGTGTACTCGGGTATACTCGGGTATACTCGGGTGTACTCACGGTATACTCGGGGTATACTCGGGTGTACTCGGTATACTCAGGGTATACTCGGGTATACTCGGGTGTACTCAGGGTATACTCGGGTGTACTCGGGTGTACTCGGGTATACTCGGGGTATACTGGGGTATACTCGAGTGTACTCAGGGTATACTCGGGTATACTCGGGTGTACTCGGTGTACTCGGGTATACTCGAGTGTACTCAGGTATACTCGGGTGTACTCACGGTATACTCGGGGTATACTCGGGTGTACTCGGGTATACTCGTATACTCGGTATACTCAAGTGTACTCAGGGTATACTCGGGGTATACTCGGGTGTACTCGGGTATACTCAGGTATACTCGGGGTATACTCGGGTGTACTCGGGTGTACTCGGGTATACTCGAGTGTACTCAGGGTATACTCGGGTATACTCGGGTGTACTCAGGGTATAATCGGAGTATACTCAAGTGTACTCAGGGTATACTCGGGGTATACTCGGGTGTACTCGGGTATACTCGGGTGTACTCAGGGTATACTTGGGTGTACTCGGGTATACTCAGGTGTACTCGGGTATACTCGAGTGGGTATACTCGGGTATACTCGGGTGTACTCAGGGTATACTCTGGTGTACTCGGGTATACTCGAGTACTCAGGGTATACTCGGGTGTACTCAGGGTATACTCGGGGTATACTCGGGTGTACTCGGGTATACTCGGGTATACTCAAGTGTACTCAGGGTATACTCGGGGTATACTCGTGTGTACTCGGGTATACTCGGGTGTACTCAGGGTATACTCGGGTGTACTCGGGTATACTCAGGGTATACTCGGGTGTACTCAGGGTATACTCGGGTGTACTCAGGGTATACTCGGGGTATACTCGGGTATACTCGAGTGGGTATACTCGGGTATACTCGGGTGTACTCAGGGTATACTCGGGTGTACTCGGGTATACTCGAGTGTACTCAGGGTATACTCGGGTGTACTCAGGGTATACTCGGGGTATACTCGGGTGTACTCGGGTATACTCGGGTATACTCAAGTGTACTCAGGGTATACTCGGGGTATACTCGGGTGTACTCGGGTATACTCAGATGTACTCGGGTATACTCGGGTATACTCGGGGTATACTCGGGTGTACTCGGGTATACTCGAGTGTACTCAAGTATACTCAGTATGCACTCTCAGTATACTGCAGTATGTAGTGCACTCAGCCCTTCAAACTCATTTTGTATATGAATTTTCGGTTTGACATATATTGACGTTCAGTTTTGTACTGTTTCATATACAAAAAGATTAAAAAATATTCATCGCTATATACCAGCCTATACGTCACGTATATGAACAGACGGCATATACAAAAATATTCCTATAAGCTAAACATAGAATTTTTGTCATATATGAAATAGGTTTGCAGGGAGGGTATAATCGGGGTATACTCGGGGTATACTCGGGTGTACTCGGGCGAACTCAGGGTACACTCGGGTATACTCGGGTATACTCGGGTGTACTCGAGTATACTCGGGTGTACTCAGGGTATACTCGGGTGTACTCGGGTATACTCAGGTGTACTCGGGTATACTCGAGTGGGTATACTCGGGTATACTCGGGTGTACTCAGGGTATACTCGGGTGTACTCGGGTATACTCGAGTGTACTCAGGGTATACTCGGGTGTACTCAGGGTATACTCGGGGTATACTCGGGTGTACTCGGGCGTACTCAGGGTATACTCGGGTATACTCAAGTGTACTCAGGGTATACTCGGGGTATACTCGGGTGTACTCGGGTATACTCGGGTGTACTCGGGGTATACTCGGGTGTACTCGGGTATACTCGGGTGTACTCGGGTATACTCGGGTATACTCGAGTGGGTATATTCGGGTATACTCGGGTGTACTCGGGTATACTCGAGTGTACTCAGGGTATACTCGGGTTTACTCAGGGTATACTCGGGGTATACTCGGGTGTACTAGGGTATACTCGGGTGTACTCGGGTATATTCGGGTGTACTCGGGTATACTCGGGTGTACTCGGGTATACTCGGGTGTACTCAGGTATACTCGGGTGTACTCAGGGTATACTCGGGGTATACTCGGGTGTACTCAGGGTATACTCGGGGTATACTCGGGTGTCCTCGGTGTAAATCTTTTTAGAGTCTGCTCTTAAAAACTTTGCACCCCCTTAAAGGTTCTAGTTTGCTTACATATAACCGGCCGGTCAGCGGGGCGCTAGAAAATTTTTAAATTTTTTTTTAAAATTCGGGTTCTTACACATGAGATCGGTTCGCACCAAAACCGTGCCAAAACGTTTTGTTATGATTAAAATGTAAAGATTCGTTGTTTAGATGTATGAAAAAGTAGGCTATAGTTTCTAAATTTGATCATTTATTCATTTTTTTAAATGTTTTCGAAATAAAAAACTACCATTTTTCTTTTTGGTGTTGAAATAGGTCCCGGTTTCACCGCGAGAGCACTGTATTAGCCTCTCGGAAAGAAACCTTTGTTTTTTTTTGTTGTCGTTGCGAATACAATTAAATATTATCAAATATAATTAAATGCTGTTCATGCACTTTTAATCACGCTACTTTACCTCTGAACATAACAAAACGTTTTGCTACGGTTTCGGTGCAGTTAGGCCCCGTTTTCATGTATAAAACATTGGATAAAAAAATTTTTTTTTACAAGTTCTTTTATCGTTAAAATGTATCACAGCCCAGCTAACCGGTCGGAGATGTAAACGAACTAGAGCCTTAACGCTTCGGGTTGGCCATCAAAAGTCTGGATTTACCTCCTTTGAAAAAAAAATTTTTAACTTAAAAAAAAAAAAACATTCAAACACTAAAATTTAACCTTCTAGAGGTACCTAGAGTACTGTTGAAAAAATTCAAGATTTGACTGTTGCAGGTCTTGACTTGCATGTCTTGACTACATAGAAAATGTATAGGAAATAAACCGGAAGAAGTCATTCACTCCCATTTCCCTAGATGAACAAATTTTTTAAGCAATATTCGACAAAAAAAAAAAAAAAAAAAGAACTTGCAAGGGGCCATTTAAACATTTAATTCTAAATACAAGAAAGGAAATATTTTCTGTGAAAAATTAAGCGAAAATATTTAAAGGTTTTTCAGGGTTTTATTATTCCCAGTATACCGTATATGGGTCAAAGATTTTCTAGGAATGGCGACTGTCTGAGCTACGTTATGTAAAGCCGAGGCGACAATGTTTTCGATATGGGATCAAACTATCTTTGAGGGGATTAAGTTTTCGTCCGAAGTTCACAGTCAATATAATTAATTCGGTCAATTATAGGTTTGGTCGCTGAAAAAAAAAAAAAAAAAAATTACTAATGCGAATGAAAAAACGTGTAGCGAAAAAACGTATTCTTAAAATTCATGAGAAAGCAGTAAAAAAAAAAGTCATCCAAACAACCTGTGCGTAGCTACGAAACATCGCTGTTTTGCCGCAAGACAGAACTTGCTCAAAACATTTCCTTTTTCTGAGTGACCAAACGAATTGTGGGGGAAAGATGTAAATGCCATCGATTAATGTTTCGTTTGAAAAAAAGTAAAATATAATATATTTCAGAAGGTAATTTAAGCTTTGAGGGGGAGATTCTGTAAAACCTGCTCCATGTTTTTTTTTTTTTTTTTTTTTTTTTTCGTAGCTAGACCGATCAAGCTCTGACTCGTTCAAAAGCGACACCATCAGATAATTTAAAATGATGTCCATTTAATTTATTTTTCTTTCACCGTATATAAATATACACACATTTTTATATTTTTTAGAGATTTTACGAATATGAAAGGATCGCCATCCAGGATATTTTAAGACCACAATTTAAAAAGGAAAACAAGGCAAACGTTACAAATAATAAAAGGCAAAAAAGGTTTTTCGAATCTTCAGTCAATCATTTGAAAATTTAAATCAAAACCTTTTTTATACTTGAATGACCCAATTTAACCGAAAGAAAAAAAAACCATAGAATCGTGGGGAGAATTTAAAAAAAAAAAAAAAAAAAAGGATAAAAGAGGCACGAGCCTTTCGAGGATTTCAAACGGTAAAGGCTAAGAACCATTCCATTTCTGGGCGGTGCCCGTTGGAATAATTTTTCCTCATTTTTCCGTTTTATATATGATAAAGTCCTTGATATTTTCCCTGTAAAATGAGAATATAAAACTTTTAATAAAACATCTCAGTGGAATATCTAATTCGCCCATGCTTGGATTACGTCAGGAGATAAAATTAAAAATGAAAAGATAAAATATAACTGGACAAGCTCATCAAAAATAATTTTAAAAATTGTTAAATAAATCTTCCTGGCGTAAGTTAACGATGAGGAGGGATCCCTGATACGGAAATTCCTGTTTTTTGATTTTTAAATGTGGAAAATTCTTTTTCCTCCCTTAAAATTTCAAAAACTAGCATTTGATGGATCCGAAGAAAAAGGGATTATGTTAAAAGAATGCGATTTTTTTAAATTTCTTTTTTTAATCGAAAGAATTTTTTCTGTATTTGAAACGAAAACTACGATTGGGAAATTTTGGAGTGTCGGGGGAAAAAAAAATTGAATTTACATAACTTATTAATTTATTAATCGAAGTGGTAAAGCAAAGTACATAAATCTGGAATAGTATAACATACGCCGTTATTTTACGAACGAATGTAAGTCAATAGTAATTAGGATGGTAAACACGTAACCCTCTAACGGTAAAAGGGTATTAAATGTTACTTAGCAGAAGAAAATTTTAGGAGAGAGACCGGAAAAAAAAATATTAAAAAAAATAAAAATCATAAAAACAAAAAACGCTGACGTATACTACTCCTTTTATTTTATTTTTTCCCGGTAATATCAACATAAAAATGCAAATGAACGTGGCGTTAGATTTTACGATTGTTTTTGTTTTTGGGAGAGTGGGGGTAGGAGGAAAAAAAATGGCCGATAAATGATGATGAGAGGGTGTGTGTAGAATGCATTTTATATTTACTCCATACGATATTTTTAAGTATTGGATTGATTAAACGGAATAGGAAGGGAAAATAAAAGCAACCCTTCATCAAAAAGGATATACAACTCATTGAGATAGTTTTAATGATTGGCGGTAGAGCGCAGCACACGATGAGCGTGTATGAAAACACAATAAAACATTTATTTTTCTTAATTTTTTTCCAGAAAGAAAATCAATAACGTTTTCTCATTTTTAAAATTATGACCTCGCAAAATTTAACAATAAAAAAAATCAAAAAAAATAAAATGAACTGGAAAAATTTTTTTATTCTAAAGAAATACTTTGTTTTAGATGGAAAACGAATTAATCAAAATTCTTTATTTCCTATTAAAAATGTTGCCATCCCAAAAAATTCTTTCCATCGTTCTTAATCATGAAAAATGAAAAGTTGAAAAAATAAAAAAAGACAGAGAAAAAAAAAATGAAATAAAACCTACCCCTTAGACGAAGAAAAAACGGAAAAAGAGAATAGGTAAATAAGGGGAAGGATTCTTAAATACCCCTCCGCGTATATGTAAATAAGGGGCGAAAGGGGTATAAGGGGAAATGTAGGGGAAATAAGATTAAGAATTAGATAAAGATGGAAAACCGAAGAAGAAAATCAAAAAGACGACGAAACCCCCGTCGGATTTTCTCTCTTTTTCGGTTTTTTTCCCCGTTATATCGAAATCGAAAACTCCTTTGCCCATTTTCGTAGAGTTTGACGACACTGAAAAAAAAAAGAAAAAGAAAACCTTTTTTCCGCTTTTCCGTTTTTGTTGATATTTTTAACGATTCCATTTCCGGTTTGTTTTTCCTCCTTTTCGATTTTTTTTTATTTTTGGTAATTCCTCATAAGCAGACCACAGGGAGAATAATCAACCAAACCGGGAGTGTACAACGAACGGTTGGCACAGCCGGTTTTACCCGGAACCGGATGTTCACTTCTGGTTCAACGTACAATGGCTCCCCTGCTACCGGTTTAAATTGATTTTGGGTTGTGGAGACAAATCCTCTCCCAGCGATTATATTGTTTTTTCATTACATCTCCGTCTTATTATTTTTTTTTTTTTTTATTATTCCCCTTTTTGGAAAGATTTAAAAAAAAAAAAAAGAATTAATATTTTATTCCCGGTAGCACGCGCCTCGATTGCTAACCCTTCCCTACGACTCAAGATAATAACGTAAGGGTTTACCTTCGTTTCCTACCGATCTCCTAAAAAAAAAAAAAAAAAAAAAAAAGGAAAGGAAATAAAAAAAGGAAGAAAAAAAATATTCTGAGGGTCGACCGACACACGCCAATATACAAATGTTTTTTTTTTTAAAGAATGTTTACATGTTTTTTTGACGTTTGAAAAAATTAAATTGTGGGTTAACCTGCGTCAAAAAAAAAAAAAAAAAAAAAAACGAAAAAACTGCGGGTGATCTCATACATTTTTTTTTCTTTTTGGATAGCGTGGGGCGGTAGCAACAGCATTTTTATTTTAAAACTTTTTTTTTCTGTATGCTTTCGCGTGATCTTTTCTTAACCTAGAATAATTAAAATATAATCATGGTTGTTAGCGTTTATTTTCTTCATTCTTCTTAATCGTCTCTTCACATTGAATAAGCAGCGATGTCAGCACTCAGTTTACAAGTTAGAACCAAAGGAGAATGTTTCACCTGTAATGAAAGAATGAAAATATAAGTTTTTAGATGTTGTCCGCATTTTTTTTAAAAATACTAACTTGCTAAAATCGAGCTTGAAAATTTTTTTTTCTTCTCGTTTTTTTTGGATCATCCAAAAAAAGGGAACTCCAAATTACAGGAGTAGATAGAATTTCAATGTTCCAAAAAAAAAAAAAAAAAAAAAAATCAGTGCATAAAATATAATAGAAAATTGGCTCATTGACTAAGAGGTGCAGATGCATTAACTTGTGCCTGCGTAAACCTCAAATAAACATTGTAATGCATTTATAATAATCGCAAAAATTTCTTAATTTTTTGTTTTAATGAAGCTACAAATTTTAGCTTTTTTTTTCATAGTTTCTTATTAAACTCACAGCAAGAAAAAAAAATTAAAAATTATAAGCGAGATTTCGAATAACAAAAATTGAGATGCACTTAATAGATGGAACAAAAAAAAGCTTAAATAACTTTATACATATTACATATACAGTAAGTACTGTCTTATAACAATATTGAAAGAAAAATAATTCCTCAGGGAAAATTTGTTACATAATTTGATAGGTAGGGTAGGGCGCTGATTCTAAAACTAACTGTCTTACTTCCTTAAGTTAACTTTCTTCAAAGTTTTCTACACTGAGTTTGAGAGCGCGTGACCATCTCTTATCAAAAATAAAAAGATCGCGTTGTTTTTGCATTTTTCAAATACTAAGTTTTGGCTTGACATGTAAAATTATATTTAGGTAATGCTTTGATTAAAAAATTTAAAATTTTTATGCTGCAGATTTTGTTGCTAATATCAAACTTATTCCTCGGATAAACACGTCATTTCGAGCTACATTAATCTTATAACGAGCGCTAGGATTTAAATTTGAGTTTCCGACAAAGCTTCAATTATTTTTAACAAACTATAGATTTTTTTTTTTTTTTTAGATTTACAGAGAAAAATCTGAAATCTTACAAAAATTTAAATTTAAATGTAACATGTATAGTAAACAATATATTTCTAAACGCATGCTTATTCTTCAGCCTAGTAGCTGTCCGAGGAAAATTTATTTCGAAAATACTGCCAGTCTTTTAATTTTTTCCGTTGGCACAATCCGAAATTCCTGACTCCTCGTGAAAAAAAAATGTAACTAAGTGTAAAATGCATTCATAATGTGCATCCTAAACTGCATCCTAATTGCGAACATTCATTCGATTCTTTGCATGTTTTAACAATGAAATCCTTCGACATCGATGGATTAATCTTTCCGGTTTTTTTTTTTTTTCAAAAGAAGCTCCAATTTTTTTTTTTTTTTTTGCAATTTTTTCTTTTTTAATTACGTAATTTTTTAAAAAATCGATTAATTAATTTTTTCCAATTGAATGAAATACTATATTAAAGTTCACTTTTTACCCCAGCGACGAAAAGCATGACATCCTTATTTTCTTAATTTTCACTTTAACTTAGTAGGTCAAGCCCGTACGAAAAAGGGATGCATAAAACTTGTATTATTTATACAAAAATTATACATAAAATATACAAAAAATTGGACATGCATAAAAAATGCATAAATTATGTATAAAGAACTTATATTTTTTTATCCTACAATATGATTATACATAAATTATGTATAAAAAACTTTAACTTTTTTAACAAATTTTTTTTTTTTATCCTCGGGGATGATTATGCATAAACTATGTATAAGAAACTAAGAAACATAAACTTTTTCAACGAAAAATTATATATATAATTATATATAATTATACATAAATTATACATAAATTATATATATAATTATACATAAATTATACATAAATTATATATAAATTATGTAGGTCCAAATTTTTGTATAAATTATACAAAATTAATATATATTTTTTGTATTTATTTTGCAAAAAATTTACATATTTTATGCATCTCTTTTTTGTACGGGAGCAGATACTCGAGACTGATTTTCAAAAGTTTACTTAAAATCTTTTAAAATTTGTTTATCTTTCCGTCATTTCAATTAATAAAAAAAATATAAATTAATAGTTACATTTCAAAACTTTAAATTATTCGTGGAGAAAAAGAAAAAAAAAAATAATAATAATGATGATTAGCGAAATACAATCCAAGAGGTATTTTAATTTTTCGCCGATTAAATTATTTTTAGGTTTTTTTTAAAAAATCGAACTCAGGCTCTTACGCTTTATTAATTATCAAAAGAAAAAAAAAAGGTTACCAAGCAGACGTAGGCGTATTACAAAATGAAAATAAAAAGAGGAAAAAAAAATCGCTACACCTTACAATTCTTTCCTATCTTGAAATAAAAATTCACGAAATCTCCCAAACATTTAAAACGGGAGAGTACCAATTTTCTTTAATTTATAACGCAATCCTTTCATCTATTTTCCTTGAGGTGATACAAAATGGTACGTCATTGCTCCCTGAAACAAAAAAAAAAATTATTATTTTTTGACACGCTCTCGCCCTTTTAAAAATGCATTTTCTAAAAAAAAGAGGAAAATAAAAAAAATAAAAAATTAAATATTAAAAAAAATATATTCTTCCTTCGTAAATGGGATTTAAAAATGAAAAAACCGCATGTCGTGAATTTGACGAGATCGAATGAGATTTTCCGTGTTTTTTTCTTCGTTTTCCTCTCACAAAAAAAAAAAAAAAAAAAAAAAAAAAAAAAAAAAGAATCATAAAGCTTTTATCTTTTTATTTCCGTTTTCGTTTCTTAAGCGTTTATTTAAGATCTGAAATATTTAAGGGAACCCCCTTCGATCGTCCCTGTTTCCCTCGCACCGGAGTTAATAATTTAACGGTCAACTACAGAAAATATTCTTGAAAAAAAAAATGGAAAGGGGGGTGGGTGAGGGGGGGGAAAGGAAATTAAAAAATTAAAAAGCATTGTCAGGGACTGTCTCAAGACGATCACTATTGATTTTTGAATTCACTTCATTTTATTTTTTCAACCCTCACCCACTTCACCCCTCTCTCTTTCCTTTTAAAAAAGGAAAATCCTTCCAATCGGACATTTTTCTTTTGCTTTTTTACTCTCTTTCATCTTTAAATCAAAACCGTTCATGTCCCGTTTAAAAAAAGAAAAAAAAATCTTTTTTTAAAATGACTAAATTTCATTTTTATTTTTCAAATAAAACTCGTCGGAAGGTATTTTTAAAAAAAAAAGGTGTCCAGAAATTAAAAGAAAATTTTTAATTACGTTTTTACGAAAGTAAATGAAGGATTCGGACCGACCTAATTTTGACCTTTCCGTGGCCGGATTTCGTGGGACATAACTCGTTTCATGAAGCAACCGGTTCGACTGAAACAGAAGGGTGGAAAAATGGGGTAGAGTCATAAAAATGAAAAGAAAATCCGTTATCATTAAAAAATAGTCGAGGGAGTTTTTTACCAGGAAAAATAGACCCCCTTATCGTCTTCCTCCCTCGTCTTTTTTTTTTTTCCTTTTTTTTTTTCGTTTTCTTACTTGCTCGTCTTCATTGTTTTATTTACTCAGGAAATTAAGATCTTAAAAAAAAAAAAAAAAAAAATTAAGGGATAAGAGGATGAGAAAGGGTTCATTTGGGAAGAATCGCATGTCAAATAATAAGAAGAAGAGAAATATTTTAAAAAGATTATTGAAAAGGGCTTCCCGTGATTTGTAGCTAGTAAACACAAAAGGCACCTAAACGTGTTGTTCCTTGCGGTACCCTTTATAAATCAAGAGCGCATAATAAGAATAATAAATAATAAGAAATAATAAGAATTGAAATTGCGTTTATGGCAAGAGGTAAGAATGATAATTTATTGCAAAAATATTTCATCATGTATTTTATAAAATGCACCAGAAGAGGATTAAGGGAAGCTGGAGAAGCGCACACACACACTCAACATGTGAGGTAAGGAATAAAATTTTAACAAGTGCAAAATTAAGGTGTCGTTTTTTAAATAAGAAGTAAAATTTTTGTACGGGTCATCCACGGTTTAAATAAGGCGATGGCAAAAGAGAGAGGATAGCTTTGAATTTGAAAATTCATTTTTCATTTTCTCCGTCTGTTACTTAGTTTTGAGCTCTGAAAGGGGTTAAAGTTATCGATTATAAATTTAAATTAAAAAAACTGAACAAACCCTCTAAATTAGCTTTAAAATACGATTTTTCAAATTTTTTTGAATTTATTTCCTCCCAACGTTCGGAGGTGCAATTAAAGACGGAAATCATCCCTATTAGAATCCCGATCGTTTTCTTTGCTCGACACCATTCTCTGTTTATTATTAGGTTGGTTAACCGAAAAAATACAAGTAGCTACGACAAATGGATACGCACTGCAAAATATCGCAGCAAAATTAAGTGTTTTTTTTATTTTAAAGTATTTTATTTTTATTTTTCTGAAAATTAAAGTTGCTATGCCATTGAATTTTCGCTCTTTCAGGGAAGAGACAAGGTATGAATCTCAAGTTTTACCTGCCAGTTTTTATAATTATCTACAAGCAGAAATTCAGAAATATAAAAATAACAACATTTTTTCCCCCAATTTTCCTTTGTAAAAAACCTTTTATCAAACATTAAATATTCACCATGAATATTTAATGCACATAGACAGTTAAATAGTATTATTTGGTAACTTTGATTTCTTGGACTGAGCTGTTACAGCATCCAGGTCACTTCAGCAATAAAGAAATCAGGATCGATCTTAATCAATAAAATTAAAAAAATTCAGTTACAATTTTTTTCAGTTGAATTAAAAAAAAAATGACTTTTCTAGTGGTTTTTCTGAAATGTTTCCACGATTACTCTGGAACTAGGCTCCCGACTTTCAGTCCAGGTCAGCGATGCAGTGAATTCGCTACCTGAAGCAGCGGCGACCTTGTCTGTAATTTCCCCATAATTTAAAGTTCATCTAATAGATCAAAGATTCTAATTTTGAGTATTCTGATGTTGGCTCAAAAAATAAAGAAATTTAAGTAGACTCGTGTAAATAAATCAGTTCAAAAATTATATCAAAGACAGCTTATTAGTTTTTTTTTTTAATCGTGACTGATAAAAAAAAAAATAAATAAATAAATAAATAACAATAATAATGAATTTTAAATTTGAAGATCAGTCACAGATATTCAGTTTTTTTTTTACGATATTTTCTGAATGATCCGAAGAAAAAGGCATGTTAACTGCTATCAATCAGAACAAAAAATTGCAGATTCATCGGACTTAGTCATTTGTTAATTATTTCAATTTATTTATTTATTTATTTTTTTTTTCAGAAAAACAGAAGTCATTTAGGAGGAGGCTTCACGGAATACCGGAAGGAATGACTGTTTTGTCTAACACTCGATTTGCAGGGAAAAAAAATGAAATTTTAGGTATCTAACGAACTCATTTGACTTTTTCATGTATTTTTGATACAAGTTTCAACTCGTTCCAAGGAAACAAAAACCAGGAAAACTAAATCAAAGTTTTTCGACAGCAATTCATTTAAAAATTATTTTCCCGCCGCCCGTAAATTTCAGACAAGTTGAAACTTGGACTAAAAATTTTAGGACACACCAAAGGAGTTCGTTAGATACCGTAGATTGGGGTGAAGTTGAAAGGAAATTCAAAAAAAATTCTAGGTTTATTTTAAAAATAAAATTTTTTACTTAAGTATCCACTTAGTGAAATAAAAAAAAATTATTTTCAGTGCCTAAAATAAACCTAGAATTTTTTTTCAACTTCACTCCAATCTACGGTACCTAAAATTTAAATTTTTTCATCGTAAATCGAGTATTGGAAAAAACAGCCATTTCTTCCGGCATCCGTGAAGCCTCCTCTTAATAGGTCAGATTTCATCGAACTAAAGATGTTAAAATATCCTCATTTGACTCATTCAAAAAATACGCATCTCTTCACACGGGTCAGCCTCTTCCATTCTTCCTTGCGTAGAAACCCCCGAAAGCATCAAACGTCCTAGGAGAAGAAAAAGTCGAAGCGGAAAAACCAAAGTCCATTGACAAAACGAATAAATCCGAAACCGCTAAAAGCAAGAAGATACCAAACCAATTATTGCTTACCACAAAAATATAAAAGGCACTGAATCGATGATCTTCCTTTTTAAATATTAAATCCGCGTCCCTTTTATTAATATTTCCATTCTAAAGAATCAAGGATTTCTGGTAAATATCGCAAAGAGAACCGTTGTTTATTTTGAAGGAAATCCAAATCCCGATTCCAATCATGATCGAAAACCTAAAAAAGAAAAGAAAAATTAATATTTTAATTTTTTTTTTGTTTTTGTTGAAAAATAAAACGAAGGTCAAATTATATCCCGCATTATCCCTAAAACCGAGGAAGGAATAAACAATTTACGCGATATCGACCTTACAACGATTACATTAGCTTAAGACGATTCCTTTAATCCCTTGTTATCCAAGGCATCGTTTTTTTTTTTTTTTTTTTTCTTCGAAAATTCTCTTTCAATTTCTTAAAGTTAATCGACTTTTGGCACAAGAGTTTTTCTTAAAAAAAAAAAAAAATGGATCGTGATATTAATAAGCGTTTAATGAATCGAAGACGCCGCCCCTAACACTCAGTTCAATGAAATCCGGGAAGGTTTCGAAAAGTTAAAAAGAAAACATTAAGGGTTTGGGGAGGCGAAAAATCCCCGTTTTTCAAAACACCCTGTTGTTTTTAAAAAGTCACAAAAGATCGTTCCGGGGGAGCAGTTTTTCTTAAAGAAATCATTAATCATAAATTACTTTCAAAACAAAACAATATTTATTAAATGCTCATTTACGTTCGTTTATTCCTTTTTTAGTCTAAACAAACCGACCCCCTTGACCCCTTCCTCCATCCCACGGTCGCCCTCCCCCTCCCCTTAAAATTCTCAAGAATTCATTTTTTTTTTCTATATTATTATTATTATTATTATTATTATTAATAACAATTTTCTGAGTTCACTTTAAAAATTACACTTAATTTCCTAGCTGTTAAATCCCATTGAAACGGATAGGCGGGGGGCTAAAAAAAGGAAGCGCCCGTCCCCTTATCGAGTCGAAAAATAATTAACGAAACGGGGAAAAAAAATTCGGGTCAGAACCTCCCAAGAAAAAGGTAGGAAAATGCCAGCGGGAAAACCGGCTGAGGAATTTAAAACAAGCGGCTTTTTTCTTAGCCTTCCCTATCCGCGCTGACCTCAGCCCTTTTTATTTCTTTTTCACACCCAAAAGCGGAATAGTGATTAATGATTTTTAATCTTGAAACTTCCTCCCCGGTTTTTTGCCCCCAACGTCTTAAAATGTAAAAGACGAAAAAAAAAAAAAAAAAAAAAAAAAAAAGAAGAAGAAGAAGAAGAAAGAAAAGAAAAGATGGCCGATTTTTCTTATATAAAATTAAGTCGGGAATATATTTTTTTTTTTCCGTTTCCAGGAAAAACGGTCCGCGAGGGAGATGGGGAGGTTTTCTGGGGCGCAAAAATGGGGGGGGGGATTTTCTGCAGGGTTAATCGAATCGCTCGAGGAAAAAAGAATTTCACGTCGGAAAGAGGTCCGGCTAACATCTGCGTCATTTTAAAATCGAAGGTACGAGAAAAACGGTGAGTTGTTATAAAGAAATTTCTAAAAAGTTTATCAGAAAATTGCTCGGGACACGCGATGGGGTGGGTTCCATGGGGTTGAGGAATCGTTTTCTTTTATTTCCATTTTTCAAAATGGACGCCTCTTTTCATTTCTTTTTACTTCTCAAGACTGAGAATCTAAGTGCTTCTTCCAAAGTCGAAACGAGATATCTCTCTCTTTTTTTTAATTTCGAAGGGATTTTTTTTTTCCTTTTCCTCCTCGGGGTAGATGCGATAACGGGGGGTGGAAAAAGTAGGATTAAAGAAAAGTCGATGAGCTTTTTTTTTTTTTTTTTTTTTGTATGACAATGCAGAAAATGAGATGGGTAATAAATTTTTGATATTTGGATAATAATGCCAGATTCAAAAAAAAAAAAAAAAAAAAAAAAAAAAAAAAAATTAACAAAAGCAGCCTCTTGAAAATAAAAAACAGGATGAAAGCCTTTAATTGATAATAATTTTAAATGTATTGGTTAATAGTACCGAAAAGAAACGAACTTGAAGGTCGGAAAATTGTCTTTTTTACATAAGCTCTAGAGAATATGTCTAAAGGGTACATAAATTTTGGATAAAGACTAAAGAGCGATGAGAAACTAGACTATTTTAAAGAAAGAGACAGAAGTCGGTTATGATTTAGTATTTATTTTAGCGGCAAAAACTTTTAACTTAGTAGATCTACTTTAAAACCTTTATAGGAAAAAAAAAAAGATTTGCCCTTTTTCGGATTTTCAAAAACCATTTCAAAATTATACATGATCGTAGATTGACCTTATTACACGATTCGGATGATTTTTTTAATAAGATTTCGATTTAAGTAATATTTAGATTACGGAAATTAGATTGCTCTTCAAATTAAAAAAAAAAATAATTTACCGGTATAATTATTGCAAAAAATATTATTTTTCATTTAGCATATATAACCCCTTAAAGGCCTTACCGCAGGCATCATAGTCCCTCCGTAACAAAAAAATATGACATTTTTTGAAAAAATATCGGACCGGTTTTTTAAAGAAATATGGGACAAATATAGGACAAATACAAAACAAAAACTCTTAATTTTTTTTTTTTTAATTTTTTTGGGAACATCACAAATCCCCGACGCACGTAAGCACGAAACCCGATTTCGGGGATATGTACACGAAAAGTTTCGGGGATTTGTTCAGAGGGGTATTTAATTAATTTAATTAAATAAATAATTAATTTTTACGTTCGTGCACAAATCCCCGAAAGTTTCGGGGATTTGTTCAGAGGGGTTTTAAATTAATTTCCATTTAAAAAAGGAAAAAAAATTAAAATAAATTGAAATATAAAGTAATTTATTTCAGCGTACGTTAGCACGAAACCAATAACACAATTTTTTACCATAGTAAGTAAACACAGTTTTTTTTATAATAAGGGCCATTCATATTTACGTTTAAATAATCACCTGATGATAACTCGAGACGCTCGAACCGCGACCTTGAAGTCCTTTCAGGACTTGAAGTCCTTTCAGGACTTGAAGTCCTTTAAGGTCCTCCAGGACCCCAGGCCCAGCATCCGCTTCCAGCTCCTGCAGGATCCCAAGATCCAAGTCCTGCTTGGGTTTGGGCTGTAAAAATTTTGGGGCCGGAGGAAAGGATCCCAGCCGCAGAGCTTCAGTGGCAGCGCCGAAAACTGGCAGGGGATGTAGTACTGGTGGAAGCAGCAACGGAGGTCGGAACTGGCGATGTGGTTTGCACTGTCTGCCTCCTCAGCGCAATCACTCGCCTAGCCGTACCCTGCTTCCACCGCCTTACTTGCGGATCCTGCGCAGCAGCCCTCGCGACAGCAGTTGTGTTTTATGAAGACGGGGGGCAAAAGCCCGTAACATGCGGGGTGTGCAGATGCCTCGTCTCAGGTCTCATAAGATATTTTTAAACTTTCATGTAATTTATAATTTTACTAAGGTCACGTGTTTCACATTTAACCAATGTCCCCTCTTACATATTTACCGTATGCAATTTTAAGCATTATTTTTAAACAAATTGAGAATGACCCTTATTCGTTATTTATGTTCAAAAATTACCGTAAAAAACTGTGTTACTTGTTTCGTGCTTACGTACGCTGAAATAAACTTTATATTTCAATTTATTTTAATTTTTTTCCTTTTTTAAATGGAAATTAATTTAAAACCCCTCTGAACAAATCGCCGAAACTTTCGGGGATTTGTGCACGAACGTAAAAATTAATTATTTATTTAATTAAATTAATTAAATACCCCTCTGAACAAATCCCCGAAACTTTTCGTGTACATATCCCCGAAATCGGGTTTCGTGCTTCTGTGCGTCGGGGATATAATACGGACCCATTTTTTTAAAGGATTATTTTATTTATTTATTTATTTATTTATTTTTTTCATAAAGAAACTTGAAAAATAATTTTTTTTTTTACTATAAAAAAATAAGTTTGTCAATTGAAGAAAAATAATCAAATAATCAAATATTGTAGCAGAAAATATCAAATTTATCATAAAATAATAATTTTATATAAGAAAAAATTGATTTTTTAGGCATTTTTTAATTATAATCACAAAAATATAGGACAAACTCAAAAAATAGGACTTTTATAGGACATAGAGGACGTTTGTCAAAAATATAGGAAATATAGGACATATAGGACTACTATGATGCCTGCTTACCGCGTTAACGCTATATGGTCCCGTGTGTTAAATTAAAGTGATAATAAAATAAAAAAATTTCTGACATTATTAATCAACTCAACTCTGGGCCTCAAATAGTGTTGCCGATAAATCGAAAAAAGTTATCGATATAGTATATCGATATTTGCATAAAAAAAATATCGACCAATCGACATATCGATTGGAAAGCTATCGATAAGTGAATTATCGATAAATTAAACCAATTTTTTCAGAAAGGCAAAAAAAAAAAAAAAAAAAAAAAAAAAAAACAGGTTTGTCAAAAAAAATTTAAAGTTTGTTAATACTACTTTTCTTTTACAAATTCTAAAAATTTTGTTTTGCAAAATTCCCGAAAAAATTCGGGAAAAAAATACTGCTTTTTCCCAAAAAAAATCTTTCAAATTATCGAAGAAAAGTTTATCGATATGGTGTATCGTTAACATTGTAAATATCAAAAAAATATCGCTAATTTTTGGATCGATTTATCGATGTATCGAAGTTATCGATAAAATATCGGCATCACTAGTCCCAAAACTTAAAGGAAAAAAATTAAAAAGTCTAGTTTTAGATTTGACCCTTACAGGGTTAAAAAATCTGGTGGTCGTATTTGCTGTAGAGGTTAGAACTTTTCACAATATTCTAATTTCATGCAAAGTTTAATTTTTATTTTTAGACATTAATTTGGCAATTTTAATACCGCTAAATTACTTTATTCTGCAATATAAAGAGACTGAAATGCATGGCATGAAAATTTTTTTTTTAAATAGCCTTGAGCTACACCAATAATATAAAGTCCTATATGTATCATTTTTTTAAAAGTCAAAGTCAACGGAATCAAGCGAAATAAATAAAAAGCAAAATCTCCATTATATCCAAACTCAAAAAAAAAAAAAAAAAAAAAAAGTTGGGAAGTATTTAAAACAGATATTAGCTCTAACACTATAGCTTTAGTTCCAAAATGGCAGTTCCCTGAATTTATTTTTAAATATCTTAAAAAAATTACATCAAACTCCTCGCGCCCCCCCCCCCCCCCCCCCCCTCACAATAATTTTTAAAACCAAAGTTTCGAGATTTTTAGGAAGATTCAAGTGCTTTCACAACAATCTATAAATTCCCTCCTCTTTCATCAGAGGTTAGGCCTAATATTGGGAAGCAATTACTTCACACACGCCGTCTAGGAGAATAATTTTGATTTATTTCGGTTGTTAACGCGCCCAAAAAATAACAATAAGTTTGAATAATAATCAAAATCATAAACATGAAAGAAAAAATATAAGCTCCCTCAAGTGAAAGCTTCAGAGTAGTAATTTTAATTTCTCAAGGCAAATGTGTTATAAAAACATATGTGACATAAAAATCACACGCGAAAAAACTACTGATTTCAATCAGAAATATAATAACATTTTAACATTTCCCATATGACTGGCACTGCGAAGAAAAAAACCTAAAACGCGGAGTAATTACGCTAAGGAAAAAGCAGTAGAAAAAGATTCGTTGAAAAAAAGCCTGAAAAAAAAGAAAGAAAAATGGAGTACATCGAAGCCTATTAAATCTCATAAAGTAACATAAAATAGGGAAAAAAGAAATTCTGCCAAAGCGAAAATGTTTACGTTTAAACACTGATCCAATTTCTTTATTTTCTTAATCGTATTTTTATTTCGTTCTCTCCATCTGAATAAAAATCAATTTTTTTTTCCTTCCGTGAACATAAAATATAAATCGCTAAATTAACTAAGAAAAAAAGAGCTTTTTCCTCTAAAAAGTGCGATTAGGTTTCGCTCTAGTTAACTTCATCCTTTAATTTAATCAACAGACAATCGCCTTTGGACTTTCGTTAAGCAATTTTCTAAAAATTTTCTAAAACAGACCATTAAAAGAAAAAATAAAAACGATTAAAAACTCCCGATCTAATTTAATACGGCAGGAACTGCGAGTCTTAAGAAAAAAGAAACATCGTTTTTTTTCCCTCTCGATTATAGAAATCGAGTACGCGAAAAGGGGGGGAGCTGAAAAAAAAAAAAAAAAAAAAAAAAAGGAAAAAGTGAGGGAAAAAAGAAAGAGAGAAAAAGCTGCGAGATAAAAGGTTCTGAAAAGAAGCCTTATGCCTTTGTGAAAACGATTCATTAAATTTAACTAAAATATGAAACAAAGGGAAAATAAAAATAAAGAAAAAAGGTTCCCGTTTTCTTTATAATAAAAAATAATAATCTTTATGTAAGAAGAATTTTGATTATTTAAAAAAAAAAAAAAAAAAAAGAAGGAAAAAAGATGAAGCTTGCATACTTTTCCTCGTACACCTTGAAAGAATAAGAAAAACAATAAGGACTCGATGCTTTAAAAAAGGGAAAAAGAAGGAGCTAAGGAGTTGGGCGGAGGAAGGGAAAGAAAAAAAGATGGAAAGAGGAAAAAGCGAAAAACTATGTGCAATTGTTGAAAAAGTTGATCAGATATGACATGAAAAAGTAGTTTGTAAAACAACAGAATAACTGTTGTTGTTTTAATAAGACAAATTACAGACCACGGCACCCGTGTGGAGAAAATCCGCAGAGACCGAGAAAGATATAAACCGAGGAAAACATGCAAAGTATGAAAAGCTCGAAATCTCTAAAAAGGTAAAATTAAGCTGTAAAACAAACCGATCACGGATATCCATTTAAATGTAAACATCACGCAAGTCACCGTCACTCATTTGTCACTTCCATCGTTCATATTTGATCAGGAGATTTTTTTTTTTTAGAATGTTTTAAACGTCCATGGAAAGCCGATCCGATCATACCCTTCGCCATTAATTTTTAAACGGTATAATTAAAGTAAAATACTCAACACTTTTAAAACATGAACCGGGTTTCGTCTGTGTTTTATCAAACGACAGATCTTTAATTGATATTTCCATAAATAATTTATAGAATCCTTAACACGTCTCTGATCTCCGCGGGAGAACTTAACCCGTGAAGCTAAAAATGTAAACTGATTTAAAAATTTTTAAAAAACGGAAGATGATCGAAACTAAAGATCCGGCTCATTTCCGACGTAAGCTAAACATGTTAATTAGATTCGGACACACAAAAAACAAAAAAAACAAAAGACAGTTGAGATAAAAACAAAAGAGGCGCTGAATGCATAAACGGCGCTTTGCAAGGTGAATCCCTTTGTCGGATGGATCCTTTGTTGCATGGAGTCGGTTTTCGGGTTAGTCCGGTTTTTTTCTCTAATCGAAAGGGGTAATGTGTTTATTAATTTATTTATTATTTATCTACCTATCTCTACATTTTTAAATGCGGACGGCATCGTATTTATTTTAAGACCTAAAAACCACATTTCGTGCCTCCCCTTTCCCCCACAAGCTTATTATAATAATTTATTCGTGTTTGTTTATCTATGTTGTGCTGTCTCATTCCTCGGTCGAATATCCATGTTTTCTATTTCATCGACTTTAATTTGATATAATTCATGCAAAAAAAAAAAAAAAAAAAAAAAAAAAAAAGAGAAAAAGCACAGTTAAATGACAAGTTCATTTTTCCTCCGGGATCAGGGAAAATTGTATAAGCATTCGGACTTAAAGGAAGTACTAGTAGGTAAAATTATTTTGGGGAGATTTGAGGTTGAATTTTGCGAACCTTCCAATAAACTTTGATTTAATTTTTCTTTTTTCATTAGAATTCAGTTTTAAGGACGGAAATATCGGTAACAGTTCGGCACTTCGTTCGCTAGGCAAATCCGGACGGTGAACCTGCCGGGATTTAAAAAGAAAGTTTTTTTTTTTTTCATTAAATTTTTTAAGTCAAAAATTGCGTTAAATGGGTTAAAACCTACACCAAATGGTTCCTTATTTTTAGGAAAAATTGATTATGCGATACTAGATGCCGATGCCGATGCTAGCATAGAATATTAAAAAAACAATCATAATTCGGATATTTAAAAAAAAAAATCCTAATTCGGATATTTAAAAAAAAATCCTAATTCGGATATTAAAAATAAATCCGATGCAGATTTTTCCATCGGATTTTTTTTAATATCTGAATTCGGCATCGGCATCAGCACCGCCATCGGAATCGGACCCCTGATTTTAAAAATCGTCTAGAATGGCTCTACGAATTTTTTTTTCGCTAAAAGGAAACGTTCAAGTATTACGTAAGATTGGAAGTGGGGCGGGGGGTACTTGAAATTCTTACGATTTCTTACATGGGGGAGAGGGGGGGGGGGGGGGGGGGAGTTTGAAAAATCTTACGTAAGAATTTCTATTATAATTTCTTGTTCAGAATTTTTTTTTTTCCTTTTCTTTTGAATATTTAAGAAAATTAAAATTTTTTTACACCAATTTTTGAAAAATGGAGATAGGTAGATTTTTTTATGCATTCAGCATAATATATTATATAACACTGAATTTTCTGTTACAATTTTTTTACAGAAATAAAGAAATGAACTCAAATTTAGGTTTGAGAAATATTTTACTAAAATTTAAACTTGGCGCTGCAAAAAAAAGGGGGCGGGGTCGGCGAAAATCTTACTTAATATAATATGGGGGGTCAAAGAAATCTTATTAATTCTTACGAAAGGGGGGGGGGGGAGGGGTCTAAAAACCCGAAAAAACGTCTTACGTAATACATGGACGTTCCCAAATCGGAATCAGCAGAGGCGGCATCGGATGTGATCGAAGCCGGCATCGGATATAAGGTGGCGTCGGCATCTCATTGGGTGTCGGTGCAGGAATCGGAAGTCGAATAAATAATATGGAATCGGCATCGGCATCGACCGGAGATTTTAGCCGGCACTGGCATCGGATTCGGACTCTTCTGCTTAAATTACCTTAAATATTCACAAAATTAGCCAATTGTTTATGTTTTCTTTACATCGGCCATTTTGTTTTTTATGTAAACAACATTTAATGTTGCGTAATTTAAGCTTACCGACATATTTAACATGCATAGTCTACTTCTCTAAAAATAAGGAACAATTTGGTATAGGTTTCGCCCCATTTAACGCAATGTTAGCCTTTACAAAAATTATTTAAAACAAATTCTTTTTTTTTTAAACCGTCTGTTTCACCGTCCAATTTTGTGCAGCGAACGAAGTGCCTTAGCTAACAAGTTAGGTAGCATCAGCATGTCCCATTTCCATTAATCATCATCACGTTTTTACGAACATTTTCGTAAACATATTGGCAGTAATGAAGCCCGAAGTCCTCAGCCCGAAACCTCCCAAAACTTTCCCAAAAGACGCCTGGATGTTTTTACCGGCGACAAATCAAATCTAACTAAGACCTAATCAAATCGAAATCCAATCATTTCTATAAGTAATTTGTTTTTATTAGTTGCCACCGTTAAAAACATCCAGCCGCCAGGCGGAAAATTTCTGCTGCTGCAATACTCAATCAAAAATTCGTATTTGTCAACATGCAAGGGGTTAATCAACGGTCGAGCATGTTAGCAAACACATTAGAAAGAACGTTAAGATAAATGTTAGCTAACATTTATCTTGATTAAATCGATCTTAGGGTTTAGATGCTTGATCACCTTTTATTCACCTGATATTTACCTATCACAGTTTTCAGACCTTCTCGTTCCGTTCCCAATGCGATATCTGACGTTTCTCATTCTTCAGGACGATTCGTCCTTCATCAGAAAGCTTCAAAACATCAATAAAAACATTATGCGACATTATCCACTTGTTGCAATACTGCTTCTTCCGGTTTCTTTATCCCGGTGTCTGATCCGTTACTGATCATCCGGTTAGAAATGATTTTTCAAAGTTCGGTGGGCCGAACAGAGCGCATACAACATCGTTCGATTCATGTTTCACAAGATACCACATACCCTGAAAAAAAAAAAAAAATGTTAAAAACAAAAGCGTTTTAAAAGATCCGAGAGATTATCCCGACATGTGTATATGTTCATATATAATAATTCATACGTGAATAACTAATTAAATATTTTTTTTACATTGGTCATTTTTTAGAAGAAGGGTCTTACCTTTTGTTCCGGTTTTCGGAAATACCGGTCAAACTAGTTTCCCATTGCTGGACCAGTCCCGCGAACACCTTTTCGGGGTTCATCCCTTCATTTACATATCCCAATTCCTTTTTGTCCAAAATTGAAAAAGAAAAAAATGGTGATAATAATAATAATAATAATACTGATGTCACGTCGCATCATTTTATCACTGCGTCGCAACCGCTAAACCTGAAAAAAAAGAATTCTTAATTAATTCCCTAATCTGGAAAAACCTGGAAAATCAAAATCGAAATAATTACGGCAGAACAGGAAGAAGGAAAAAAAGAAACGACGATACGGATAATAATAATAAATACATTATATTTAATTCACTATAATTTTTTTTTCTTGGGGTCATCTTTCCGAACCCTTTCAGTTGGGGTTGGTTTTTTGTTGTTAGATCTGGTCAAACCAGTTTTCCCATGACCCTTTTGACCTCATTCATAAATGTTTAATACATTGTTATCAAGATTTCTTAAACCCAACGGTTTCTTCGTATTCCTTTTTTTTTATTGTCCATTCATGGAATTCAATTAAGAGATGAGATCGTTTGGCCAGTTATGAAACCATTGTCTGAAAGCTTACAATAGGGATGGTTGTAACGTAGCAGGATGTTCCTAAAAAAAAAAAAAAAATTAATTTTAATACTTTAATGTTGACTATCATACTTACCAAATGAAATATGTATAGCTTTCAACCATCTCGAATTGATTAGGTATCACGTATTAAGATCATTACCAACCTCCATTGTTCACGTACTCAAAGAGCAAGGAACCTTCAGCACCTGAAAAAAAAAAGTACATTAAAACGATTTGTCATGATTAAACCAAACAGAAGGTGTAAGGAAAGAATTAAACGAACTATAATAAATAATAAGAAAATATAATGTAAGTGAATCAGAGTTGAAAGTCCCTTCTGGTCAAAAAAAAAACCTATTTTGGTCGTTCACCTCGGTTTAAGTAACCCTTATTGACCATATGCTCCTTAAAACAGGCGGAGAAAAAAAAAAATATTAACCTCCGCGGGGAAATTAATAAGTGGTGGCAACGTTCCAGTCGAGCTTTTAAACGGACGGAAATCTCCGTTTCTACTATTTGTTTCTCCCTTTTTGGTCAACCTTTTTTATTTCAATCCTTCGGCCACAAACCTTTAGCTAACTAAATAACTTCATTTTTTACTGATTCCTCCTTCCGCTTTAATAATCTCATTGAGTAATAAAATTTCGTCCGACACTTTTACGCTACTATACTTCCTATTTTCTTTTTATATATGAGGATTTTATTTTTTCCATGGAAAATATACTGTAAAGACTTTTTTTTTTCATGAGGACGAATATCTCATTTTTTATTTTATACTTTTCCCACACAAATTACAAAAATGTCAGATACATTTTTCTCTCTTTTTCCACGTTTTTTTTTTTTTTATTTTATTTTATTTCATTTTTTTCTTTTTTTATAAAAACTAATTTTTGCTACAAAGTGGAGGAGTTCTTTTCTTTGTGGCTTGAACTCAATGTAATCTCTACAGTTGACTTGCTGCGAGGGTTGTGCAATAAGGAAGGAGGAAAAAAAAAGTAACGAAACGTTTGTTTTCTTCTGTGGGGATTTTTTTCCCGCTTTTCCACATTTTTTTATTTCCTTTCTTGTTTTATTTGACTTTTTTTTGAAAGGCGGTATTATAACAGGGGGAAACTTTACGGGTAAGTATGAAAAAATAAAACAGATACATAGTTTACATCTAAAAAATAATCAATTATTTTAAATAAGCAAAAAAAAAAAAAAAAAAAAAAAAAAAAAAAAAAAAAAAAAAAAAAAACGACGATGTCAATCATTTTTATCGAACTAAGGGATTTATTGAAGGAACTACGGGATCGAACTAAGACCAACTAAAACTTAGTAACTGACTAATATACGACAACAGACGAAGAAACTAATTAATCAACCTAGCCAGAAGCTAGCCAAAAGATAATCATTTTGTAACCAATAAAAAAAAAAAAATTATTTTTTAGGATATTTCATTATTAAATATTAATATTAAATAATTATTAATGCTATATAAAAATAAGAAGCATAAACGAGAAAGAGCTAGGACAAAGCCCAAAGTCACAGTCCCCTCTTTCTCAATAGTTTGGGGTGGGAATAAAGGAAAAGAAAACCGAAACCCCCCCAGCCTCCTAAAACCAAAGTCTGGTACGACCATCAGACCCGGGTTGAGCATATGACAGCCCGACTGCGTTGAGCCCCTATGCTCTCTAAAACACCCCCCAAAAGGGAAGATAAAAAGAAATAATAACAATAAGTAAATAATAATAAAAATAAATAAATTATTTTAAAATTCTGAAGAAATTTTTATTAGTTGAATGTTCCTTATATAATCAGAAATGATTGCCAGTATGTTTATTTTAATGATAAACGAGTAATGAATTTTCCTAGCATATAGTTGCTGCTCAAGAATTCCCGAAAAAAATTCTCGAGATTTTTTTAAGAAAATTTTTCGAGATTCCCAATTCTCGAGGAACAATCTTTTAGAATTCCCGAATATGCCGATTCTGGAGAAATATCACGGGAAATTTCGAGTCGAGATTTTTTTTCCTTTTTTTCAATTTTAGTTCTTTTTTTTCGTCAAAGGAAAAATCGAAAATTCAAGTAGCATCTTAAATAAAAAACATTAAGCACTTTTTAATAAATTTTACTGCGTTAGAGTACAGCAAAAAATTTCCAAAACGTCGTAAACCAAATCCTATCAGCTTTGTAAAGAGGCAGGAAATACTATAAGACTACTACTAGCTAATCCTATAAGACTTTCCCAAAACACTTTCAGCAAATCCAGAATCCCGAGAAATTCAAATTACGAAAATCCCGGATTTCCCAATTTCCCGAACTTCGAAATTTCTCGAGAAAACAGCAGCTCTATACTGGGATAGTCATAACCTTGTTCTTGAGATCAAGAGAATGACTAAAAGATATGCAGTACAGTCCAATAAATATTTAATCAGATATAATTTCAGCTAAATTTAGATCATTGCCCATTATAAAGATTTCTTATTTAATTAGTAGAATGCAATACAACTGCTCTTGCAAAAGTAAACCTAGCCTTTAAAAGTCTTAAAACCCGCTTTTGGATCGCAGTGAAAATAGCTGCAATACCAAAACAACCGAATCCAAGGGATGGTTCAATCATAACCATAAGCATAAGCATTTTAGATAACCATAAGCATGATTTCGGCAATTTTTGACTCTCTCAGGGGTTCGAAGCTTGAAAATTTTGTCCGATGACGATGCTAGCATCGGCATATTTTTAAATATCCGAAATCAGCATCGACTGGAGGTATTTAGCCGGCCGCGGCTGGCATCGGCACCGGCATCGGAATCGGAATCGGAATCGGAATCGGAATCGGAATCGGACCACTGATTTTAAAAATCATCCAGAATGGCTCTTAGATTTTTTTTTTCCACTTAAATCGGAATCAGAGGCGGTATCGGATATGATCGATGCTTGGTGGCGTCGGCATCGGCATCGGGTGTCGATGCCGGAATCGGAATCGGGAGTTAAATAAATAATATGGAATCGGCATCGGCATCGACTCGAGATTTCAGGTGGCCGCGGCCGGCATCCACACCGGCATCGGGTTCGGACCCCTCCTCCCTATATACCACTTGGGGGTCGTCCATGTAATACGTAACGCCTGGATGGGGGTGGGGGTCGAAGGTGTTACTCATTGTTATGGGTGGGTGGGGAGTCGGGCCATGTGTTACGTAATTTCAATTTTAAAATTTTTTAATTGTATTTCACTCTTAAAAAAATTTTTTCCCGGTTATTTTTCAAAATAAAAAAAAAATAAAAATTTTTTTAGGTCTAACTCGTAAAAACTGATTAAAATTTACCATGAAACTGAAAATTTTTTTGACTTCAAAAAACGAAATTTAAATACTTTTCAAAGGGAAGGGTGGTTAAAACCAGTTTTACGTAATAACGAGGGGGGGGGGTTGCATGTTGCGTTACGGATTTGTTACAAGGGGGGGAGATGGGGCCAAAAAGTGGCCTATTTTCCGCTACGTAATACATGGATGACCCCTTTTAAGATAAAGTAATATTTTTTAAAATTACCTCCCCTTTTAAGAAGTAAGATTTCAGTGCTAAACTCCCCTCAAAATCGATTATTTTCCGCTTACATAAGATTTTACCACCCCCATCGCAAGTACAGTAATAGTAAGATTTTCCAAGACCCCTCTCCCCTAACTTGCCTACTTAACACTTGAATGACCCCTAAAAGTATGATATTCAAAGCAGGTATATACTCGGGTAGGCCAAGGGGGTGGCCACGTCCGCTAAAATTAACCGAGTAATAAAAAAGATACCTATTTTATAGACAATTCGCGTACCGGGGAGCTATTCACATTTAACCTTGGACGAAAAGGAAAAGGAAAATCAAAGTCAAGTTAAACATAATTCGAGGATCCCCTTGAGAGACGAATCTTTACCCACTTTTACAAGCGAGAATCTGTCTCGCAAAACGAGGCCACGGTCCGTCTCGAAGCGAGCGCGATCACCACGAAAATCTTATCTGGCATGTACGTCCAATATTTAAATTTAAAAAAATTAGCGGCAAAGGTTCATATATTGAATCCTTAGCTTAAAATAAAACCATTAAAAAAAAAGGATAACCCGATTAAAATATGTCAAGGACGAGATTAAATCTTTGACCTTGATCTTAACTACCCTGATTAAAAATTACGTTGTGTGACATGAATCGTGTAAATAAAAAAGGACGAAGGCAAACATTTCTGTTAGCACTAATTTTTACAAAAAAAAAAAAAAAAAAAAAATACGCAGCACATATAACCACTGCGATCTTTAAAATTCTCTAGGCATTTATGATTTATTCTTATAAAATTTGAATGTTGGCTTCCCACTTGTAATTTCCTAGACGTATGACTTTTCCGTTGTTTTGAAATAATGCACAGGAAAAGCTTGTTTTATAGCTTGAAACCGAATATTTGGCTAAATCTTAATTGAACTCGCCCCATTACATTATTTTAGGGTTTCGACAAATTAAATTAATATAGTGGGTTCGGGAATGAAGAGGAGAGAAATCGAGTATAAAAAGAAAACGAAAAAGAGGCTTTTGTAATCAGTCATTTCCTCAAAAGTGTTTTTCCTTTGGGCTTTTTGACCTAGTTTTTGAATAGTATCAATCTTTTTTGAAAACAGTTAGCGAAACTTGTTCTACTGACATATTATGTATTATTATTTTTTTTTTTCTTTTTTTAATATAAAGAGATGGGTGTCTGTGTTTAGTATTCGTTGAATTGAATTAGAAAGTTCGCTTCTCAGGTAAAAAAGAAGGGAATTTGATTAAATACCGTTTGAAGCGACCAATCAAAACTTCTTTTTAAATGAAGAAACGGGGAAGCAAGGGGGGTCGGGTAGGCAGGGGGGTGATGGAGGACTCGCGGGGGGGAGGAAGGGGGGAAAGAAAGACGGGGAGAAATTTATTTTAATAAAAAATTCAACTTTTCAGAAAAGAGTTTTTCATAAAAACTTTTTAGAATTTGGAAGCTTTCGAAACGGAGCGAAACAGGTTCCCTTCGCCCACAGTTATTTTTTTTTTAATACGGAAATACAAAACCTAACGGTCTTCATTTCATCGACCAAAACTCTGTAATGAAGATATATTTAATTTATAAAAATTTGATTTTATAATTCCGAAAAAAAACGGCAGATTTTAAAAAAATTAAAAATATAAGAATGCGAAATGTGCTTCGGAAAAAAAAGCATTTCCTTCTGTCCAAGATTCCCTCCATCATCTTACTTCGGTTATTCCATCAATTTCATTTTTAATTTATTTTTCCAATTATTGCCATAAGTTAAACATAAGATTGATTTTGCACGTAATTATTTATACTCATTTAAATTTGTTAAGCATGGAGTCCTCGTTTAAAAAAAGTACTTGTAATAAGAATAGATTTGAAAAAATAAACTTTTTTAAAATTTCCCTTTTTTTTTCTCCTCTCTCTTTTCTCTTCTCGTTTCCCAGAAGCCGTGTTTTTCAAAAAATGTTTAGAATGATATTTATGTTTTTAATTACATGGGGAGGGGTATGGGGAGGCTGTGATTTAATTATGTGTTTGACATTTTTTTCTGCGCGAAAAAAAAAATGCCAAAGGCTACGCTCGCGTGAATACGTCTAGATGAAATAAATAAATAAATAAAATAATAAATAAATATAAAATTAAAAAATAAAATTGAATTAGCAATTTTTTTTTACAAAATTTAATAGCCAAAAACATTTAAAAAAATAGCCTTCAAGCCTATTCAAAAATCAAAATTTTTTTTTCTTTATATCAAAAATAGCATCAAGCCTTCTTGAAAAATCACATTCTGAAATTTCAAAAAATTTAAATACTCTCTTGTCTTCGACTCACTTTCATAAATTTTTTGGGCTGAACCTCGACAAAAAAAGACGAATTCACGTCAAAAACTTCAAAAAGATATTGATTGTGATTGCTTTATAGTCGCAGGTAGTATTAAAAAAAAAAAAAATTATTTTAATTCTAAATGGGATTAGTTTGAAATTTTCGAAAATCTTAATTGTCCATAGGAATGAAGTTCAGCCGCAGTTCATAAAAATTCACGTAAGGAAAATTAAATTACACAGATCTTTAAGAAGCCCTTATTTTATTAGTTTAATTACCAATAGGCCTACTGACAAAACTGTTCTTAAAATATTGCAGCAAAAAAAAAAAAAAAAAAAAAAAAAAAAAAAAAAAAAAAAAAAAAAAAATTGACTAATAAATTTTATTATTTTATTTTATTTTTATTTATTTACTTATTCATTCATTTTTTATGTATGGATTTTTTTTTCAAATTCAAACTGAAGGATTTGAATCTATTTGCCCAACCACGTAATTAGAGTCCCCGGTTTAGTTGATTTTTATGAAAGCTTCAATTTTTTTGGCGGGAAAGAGAGGAGAAAACGTTTAGCTTGGAAATCGACTTGCTTACAAACATTTTTAATTTTATTTTTTACTTAAAAGCTAATATTGCATAGAAACTAAGATTAACTCAACGAAACCATTCCCTTTGTCAAAAATTAAAATTGAGAAATTCGGCCTGTATTTTAAATCTTTTTTTTCAATTAATAACGAATAAGAGAGCGATTAAACTTTAGCTTCAAAATTTTATTTGATTTTCTTGCTCTAACTGTAACTGTCTTGTAGACACCGTAGAAATAACCTTTAAATAATGAGTTCAAATTTAAATTAAAAAAAAAAATTCTTTAAGCATGCAGCCAAAACATTTGATTTTTAGCCGGCCAAATTTAACTTGGACTTAACAATTGGTCCCCTTGGTATAATCGTCAATGAAATGTTTTAAGGATGAGTTGCTTTGATGAGTCACTCTAACTTTTTCTTGAAATTTTTTAAAAAAGAGATGTCATTTTTTCAAAAAAATAAAAAAAAATTAAATGTTGAAAACGATCTAATTTTAAAAAAAAATTAATTTTATGCAAAAACCCAAACGCCCAATTTTCGAAGGATGTAGATGAAGTAAGAAATCCGAATTCTTTTACAAAGACCTCTGATCATAAGAAAAAAAAGGAATAAATTAAATGGAGCGAAATTTTTTTAAATTATCCCCTTTGAAAAATTCAACATACCTTAGAAAGAAGAAAAAACTTATAACTCAGTCAAATTTCGCCTTAAACGCTTTTACGGTATAAAACTTTGAATGAAAACAAAAGAAAGAGGAAAATAACTGTAGTAGGCTATTTTAAATATATTTTTCATATTAATATACGATTTCTATAAATCTTTCAATCAAAGGCAGTTAAAAAAGATTAATTTAAGCATCAAGACCAGGGTCAGGTTTCTGCAATGATTTCACCCATTTTCTCTTCCGTTCCTTCTTTTTTCCTCCATCGGTATCTATATTTTTGACTCCTTTGGAAATTTTAATTGGAAAGACAAGGTCGGGAAAAATCTGTCTTGATCCAGCCTTAATAAAATTTTCAATATTGCCCAATAATGGATGCCACTAATTTGGCCATTACTCCAATCTAAATAGGCGTTACATTCCAGTTTTCCCAATGCTTAATCTCATTTAATACTAGTATTTCCTCCAGGGTTCAATAGCTTATTATTAAAATAGTAATAAAAGAATATTTCATTTAAAACTCCCAAAAAAATTATTAAAATTAATAAAGGCACACTTAATTCAAATCTTTTTAAAGTTCAGTCATATAAGATCCAGGTAGAAATGAGTGAATGTAAAACGTTCGGATTTTCCCTGCAATTTCCACCTATTCACAATTAATTCCAGGAAGTTTGATTCGTGATCTTAAGGTGATATCAAATTCACACATTCAAAACTCAGCGTATTCACGTGTTTTTGTAAATAGGGGTACGGCAAAAAAAATTACATGATAATTAGAAAATAAAATTGCTATTGTAACTGATTTTTTTTATTTTTAATTTAATAACTTTAAAAATTTTTAAACAATTTATTGAGTGTTATTATTAATTTATCTGGCAAAAAAACGAAGACCTTATATAATATTTTTTAATTTCTCTCAGAGCTTTAATAACCTAAGCCGAATACGTCATCATTAACCGATTCAAAATTTTAATCAAAAGCCAAAACTGAAAAAAAGTTTTTTTTTTTCCTGCAGAAAAAAAAAAAAAAAAAAACGCTTCGAGAAAAATAAAAAGAAAAAAAATCTCCTGGAAATTTGCGGACCTCAGTAGCCGATTTAAAATGTCTGAGGTGAAAGTTAAGCATAGGTGAAAATAAACAAGTTACTGTGAAATCTTTTTTCCTTAAGAGTTACTTTTCCAATAAGTGGTTGGAAAACTCTTTGAAAAGTTCGAAATTAATAGGAAAAAAAAGAAGGGAAAAGAGAAAAAAAAATTGAAAGAAGAATTTTCCGGGTGAAATACGAGGTCGAGCCTTGTCAGTTATTCTTTTTATATATTTTTTCAAAACTTTCTTTCCTGTCCACTTTCATAAAATTCTAAAAAAAAGAAGAAGAAAACGTTCAGATCCTGGATTCGACTCTGCTGTAGTGCACATGAGAAAACAGACAAATCTTCCAAAAAGAGCCGGCCGGACGTAAATGCCACAATATTTTCTTTATGCCGGTTAAAGGGGTAAAAAAAATATAAAGGAAGATAAATAACCGAAGAAAGAAAAATCAAAGAAAAAGGTTGAGTTTCCTTTTTCCCCTCTGTTCCATTAATTGCATGAAGGATCTCACCCTCTTTTTTGAAATTATTTAGTAGGGAAAAAAACTAACCCGGTGCTGCCATCTCACAAAAAATGAATCAACTAAAATACCGCGAGCATTTTTCCTTCCCCTCTTTTTTTTTTCTTTTTTTTATCAAATGGTAAAACAGTTTTTCAATTTTTTACGTACCCTTGATTCTTTTTTAATGATTCTTTCATTCCAGTGGCGTTTTGTGCTCTCCAAAAGCGATCTGCTTTTTTCCTTTTTTTTTCATCCTGGATCTGACTGAATCCAAAGTTATTATGACCGTCATTACGATTTTGCCAAATCTCTCCCTAAAAAATGGAAAAAAAAGATTAGAAAAATTAGAAAAGCTAAGAGGAATTTCCGCAAAATAACTTACCAGAAATAAAAAAGATCCTAACTTCAGAAATTATTTCAAATTCCGATTTACTACGAAAAGAAAAGCAGTAGATTTGACTTTCTATTCTGTTTTAATTTGAGCCGTAAATCGATGTCGAAAAGCTCCATGAAAATGGATAATTGACGAGGAAAATGGTTGAAAGTTTTCAATCCGATCGATAAATTTTTCTTGGTGTATAACATTTTTTTTATCACTTTGAATGGCGAGGACAGTACGGCATATCTTTTTTCTATGTATTTAATCCGTTTGACTTGTTAATCTAGATAATACACATCAGCGTGCTTCATGTAATTCCATGGTCCGAATTGAAAAATTTATGAATGCAAACTGAAATCAAAATAAAAAAATATTTTATAATTTTATAAATTTATTATTATTTTTTTTTTTTTTGTTTTAAATTCAATGAGGCAACTAAGGGATCATACAAGTATAACGTAAGCACTAAGCAGAAGAGGGGAAGGGGGCGGGGGTATTTTATGTCTTACGTATGATTTGAAAATTTAAAAATTTGCCATTAAAAAATATTTTCTGCATTATTCAGTGTAAAAATAATCTTATAAGTTCAAAATTTCATTTTATAATTAATTCCTTTAAATTCATTTTTGACTTAATTTTATTAAGTAATTTTTAATTTTGTTCATTGATTTTTTTGATACATTAATTTTTTAAAAAATAAATTAAAATTTCTTTTTTGCAAATTAATAAGAAAAAAAAAACTGAGATTAAAAAAAAAGTCAGGGGATACGAGGCATATCCCTACGTAAGACTACGTCTAGAATTTTTGGTTGGGGCATCATTGGTTCATTGTTAGTGATCCTTCTAAATCCTCTAAGCCCTGATATTAGTCCATGTGGCCCCCTTTTTTAATAAAATTTTATCAAAAATTATCAAAATGTAAAAAATTTTCTAAAAATTTTCCTTTTTTTCTTAAAATCAGTCAAAAATTTACAATATTTTGTAAAAAATTTTATTATAAACATTTAGGTAAAATTTAAAAAAATTATTAAGGATCGTCAAAGATTTTTGATAAAATTTTTAATATTAATTCTTAATGTTAATATTAATGCTTAATTCTTAAGCTTCCTTACACCCAGGGAGATAGGGGGTGGGGGAAGGGGTACAAAATAGGCAAAAAAAAAATGCTTACGTAATACTTTTAAGATCCCTAATTAGAAATGTTTTTATAACACTACACTCAGAAAAAGCAAATGTCTTCAACAAGTTTTGCCTTGCAACAAGACCGGAACATTTCATAGCAAAACAAAAATGCTTCATGCCGATTTCTTGACAAGATATTTTGATTTTTTTCGCATGATTTTTAAGAAAATGTCTTGCGACAAGACATTTTTTCTCTCCAGCTAAGAAAAAAATGATTTAGTAGATAACAAAGTTAAAATTTCATTACCCACACTCAAACTCAAAGCAACATTCGGACAAGGAAATTAAAAATTAAGTTGGAAATTTCTGAAGAATTATTCAACAGAATAGATTCAAAATAGGGTAGAGGACCCAATAATGAAACAATTAAGAAAATGCGTTTTTTTAACACCAAATTTTTCGACCATTTTCGCATTTTCGAACATCGGTTTCTGTTCCAATCAAAAGATTAATGATTAAACTTTACTTTAATGCTGCAACACGACTTCAATCTGCGTTTTCTTCCCTTAAAATAATATTTAAATAAATTATTCCCCGATTTTTCTTGTTTTCACCAATGGTGGAACATTCGAAAAACAAGTAGTGTTCTATTTTTTGAATATTTTGTTTATATTTTTTTATTTTGAAAACTCAATGTTTTCCTTAAAATTTTCAATGAAAGTCAACTTTTTGAATTAAATACGTACTGTGGACTTAATTAAATAGTTTTCCCAGTGCTGTCAGCCTCGCGGGTGAGTTATACAGTGAAGTGAAAATTGTAATTTTTTGTTTATAAACAATAGCGGCCATTTTCCGACGGCTTCAACGATAACTACGCAAATTTTTTAAGTTTTTTTTATGTCAAAAAAGGATTCAAATTCCAGTTTCGAGTTCAATATTTACTTTAAAAAAATCAGATGCGATTTTATTTGCTTGAACGTTTTTGTAATTTTACATATTAGGCGCGCTTTATATCCAAACGCTCCTGATCCATTAATGGTGATCGCTGTTTTTCGAGCCCCCAGTTTTGGAACGCTAATTTTATTTCCAAAAAAGAGAAAATCGGCAAATGGAAAGTTACGTTTGTTAAAATAATAATATTCTTTGATCCTTAATGTTAACAAAAAAAATTTGTTCCGAGCAAATCGTGTCTCAAAACACCAGAATAAAAATGAAATTCGTTGGAGTGAAATTCGTCGGAGGAATGGCTGCCTAGTTATCTCACCGAAAATTCTCTGCTTCTGTGTTTTAATTTCGTTTTTATCGCAATAATTGATCAAGAAAGCAACTTATTGACAATTATTTTGCAAGCCAGGAATATTTCGCATCAATTAAGAGTGATTTCGGTTCCAGATTAGCTTTAATTTTTTAATAAAAAATTGATAAACAGCAAATGATCCATTACTGGGTGCTGTTCCATTATCGGTTCCTCTACCCTATATAACTTTTTAGGGCAGAAATTAAGGTCAACTTAAAAAAAAAAGCCTAATTTTAGATCTGAAAAGTTTCAAGCGGGAGGGAAAAATATTCCAAGAAATCCATACCAAAAGTTTGTACAGGGTATTATGTATTTATTTAATCAACTAATTAATTAGTTCTTTCATTTTATCATTTATTTAGAGTCCTACATATAGTAAACATAAACCCAGGTTGCTATTTACAACACCAGGCAGTGAAAGCACAGAAAACTCTTACAAGATAGACTATATGAAATCAAAGGTCACGCTCACCAGGGTACTATATTTATGGCTGTTTGTACACTTCATACACCTTAAAATCGGATCATTGATATTAATGTATGAATGATTGCAGTCAACGACACGAATTACCAATGGCATAGTGAATACTTTTGAAAAGTATTGAATTTTCCGCTTTAAAAATCAAATTGAAGCACTCAGTGAAAAACTGGCCCTTTATAAACTTTCATTCTATATGATGTTTCTCAAAGCCAACAAAAAATTTAGGATAGACTAAATTTAGGCAATACGATTTACAAGCAATAATTATTTCTTTAATTCAATTTTTCCTCAACAAGGGTCTTCGAGGTTTCTGCATTGCAATTCAGAATCGGAATTTTCGATTTCAAATTAAACATAAACAAACTGTTTATATAACGAATTTTTACTAATACGTCCGTGAAGTTGGCAGGACCCAGTCAACGGATTTGATCGAAAATAGTCTTATACATTTCTCTAGCATTTTAATCTACCAATATTTGTAATTAACCTAGGTTTGACCCTGAAAACGTTGTAAGAATTAACAAGAGCCCAAGAATAACACAAAATTATTGGGCTTTCGTCTCCAAAAAAAACGGAGGAATTATATCGGAGATGCCGTCTCGAGCAACGGGCCGAGATTAGGTTCAGGTTAGTGTCTATTTCGTTTTCAAAATTATGGAATTTTTCCCAGCTGGCATTACAATTTTTTTCGGTATTTCTTTCGTTGCAGACTCTTGATGATCGTGCTGTTGCCTGCTTTGGAGGAAATGTTCCCCGGAAAAGAGGAGCATTTCTTCCAGCAGGATAACGCTTCCATTCATACTGCCGCATACACTCAGGAGTGGTTCCAAGAGCATCCGGAGATCAATTTAGTTGAGTGGCCAGCTCAGACAGCCGATGTTAATATAGTGGAAAATATCTGGGGAGAAATGGTGCGCCAATGGCCTCATCGACGCCTAGACGCCATAAGGGAAAACTTAAACCGGCATGTATGCGAGGTTTTCGACAAACTCATTGAAAGGAAAAATTACACAGACTCTTTGTACAATTCGATTCAACCTAAACGGCTTGAAGCCGTTGTCATGGCACAAGGCCATATGACAAAATATTGAGGAGGTTGAAAAAAAAGTCGGTGCCATCACAAAATTTACCCCAACACATTCCCCATAGCAAACGAGCGAGTTGTGCTGGATTAATTATTGCTATCTTATTTTATCTTACTTATTATATTGCTATCTTATCTTATCTTATTTTATCTATACTTATTTTATTGCTATCAATTTTATTTTACTTTCTACAACAGGGACATTTTTAATTTTTTGGTCTGATCTGCATTATAAACGTCTTAATTTGCTGAGGAGCTAACGTAATTGTCATGTTACCGGTTAACCTATCGTTAATTGTTCGATCCGAGAAAAAGGTTTGTTCTTGTACGAAAAATACTATCAGGTTGAATTTTTCATTTTTGGAAAGACATTCTGGGTATGAAAAAATCATGGTCTATTTGTAATATTTAGGACTTGTCTATCAATGTCTTTTTGATTGTTCTGAAATGTTCTACAAATATTTCGGTACTCCATCTTCTCAAATCCTGGAAATACAGACTTTTGAGGCCTGCATGCAGCAGGACCCATTTTTTCCCCCCACGTCGGGTGCCACGTGCCCCGTCGGGTTTACAGTGTTCTTTTTTTTTTTCCATTATTGATATGACATCGTTTGTTCTCGTTTGTTCTCGTTTGTTCTAGTTTGTTCTCTTTTGTTCTCGTCAGGAAAACGTTTAAGTTCATTTGTGGCTGGAAGTTCTGATCAAAAGTCGTTTGTTCTTGATTGTTCTGGTATTAACAAGATCATTTGGATACCTTGCATTATTGTATTGATCAGAAATCGTTTGTTCTCGATTGTTCTTCCCTGACAAACGACTGAACGAACGACTTTTGATCAGAACTTTCAACCACAAATGAACTAAAACGTTTTTCTGACGAGCACAAACGAGAACAATCGAGAACAAACGCGAACAAACGATGTTTCATCACCACAATAATGCCAGGTATTCCAAATTATCTTGTTAATACCAGAACAATCAAGAACAAACGACTTTTGATCAGAACTTTCAGCCACAAATAAACTTAAACGTTTTCCTGACGAGAACAAACGAGAACAAACGAGAACAATTGAGAACAAACGAGAACAATCGAGAACAAACGATGTCATATCAATAATGGAAAAAAAAAGAACACTGTAAACACGACGTGGCAGCAGATTGAATAACAAACCAGAAAGATGGCGCGCTCTATTGGGGGGAAAAAATGGGTCCTGCTGCATGCACACCTCAAAAGTCTGTATTTCCAGGATTTGAGAAGATGGAGTACCGAAATATTTGTAGAACATTTCAGAACAATCAAAAAGACATTGATAGACAAGTCCTAAATATTACAAATAGGCCATGATTTTTTCATACCCAGAATGTCTTTCCAAAAATGAAAAATTCAACCTGATAGTATTTTTCTTACAAGAACAAACCTTTTTCTCGGAAAACAAACAAAATGAAATCGATTCAAGCTATTTAAACGTCTGAATTTGACTTTATTTTATTTCCGTGAAGTTGGCAGTGCCCTTACTCCTCCTAATACTGTCATACCTGTTGCAGAACAAACGTTGAATTGGCCGGAACAATGAAGAACAAATCAAAAGCAACCGACAAAGGCAAAAATTTTTTGATAAATTCAAATTGGGTCCTGTTCGCGTGAAGTTAGCAGGACCCACCAACTTTTCGCTCCAGTTTTTTTCAGGTTAGAGAACAAATTGGAACAATCAAATGCTGCTCCAAAATTGTTTGGATAGGTCTTGCAATTGGAGCAGTTGCAATGCAAACTCTTAGGTACTTCTGCAACTCTTCCGAAAATTCTTTTGCTGTAGTTTCAATCTGGAGCACATGCAAATTTGCAAACTTTTAATTTAATAGAAAACTCTTAATTTAATAGCCCTTAAATACTATTAAATTAAGAGTTTTCTAAATTTTTTATTTGCTTACACAGTCAAACACTTCTTCAGACGAGGAGGTAGTTCAAATTGTACGAACTGCCGCAGAGGCTGTTTTGGCGGTGGGTGTAGCATTTAAGAACGCAAAACGGCCGAATAAAAAAAAAAGAGCCTGGGCAGAGGCTTTTTTTGATTCGGAAGATAGGGGGGCGGTATTAACTGAGGCAATTATATCTGACAGATTTGGGTTTAATGCGATTCTAAGAGTCCCTGCATAGGACTCTGCATATATTTTAAATAAAACTGAGCCGGTCATAAAGAGAAAGAAGTAAGAACACTAGTATTAGACCTTCCGTTTTACCCCATGTGCGGCTAGGCATCGCCTTAAGGTTTCTGGCTACCGGAAATAGTTATCAGACGATCAGCATCATGTCGAGTCTCGAACTCGGTAATTGTCGAAGCCGTACCCGAAGTGTTTGAAGCCATTACTGAATTCAGTATTGGCTTCAAACACTCGCAAGGCTTAAGACTAGCGAGTGTTTGAAGCCTTGCGGGCTTATATGAAAGTATGTTTTTGTAAAGTACTGCAATCAAAAAAAAAAAAAAAAAAAAAAAAAAAAAAAAAAAAAAAATCCATCTTGTCTCAACGAAACCGATGTTTTACCAGTAAACTATCGAAAACAATTTTCTAAGCTTACCTTATGAACAATAGAAATTTGTACAATGAACAACCGAAATTTCGGGTTAGAACCATAGTGTTCTTAATCAATTTTTCAATTGAACGCACTTCCCCATAAGTTAAACATAGTGAACAGGCGTCTATTCAAAAATCGATTTAGAACCCTGTGGTTCTAACCCGACGTTTTTTAAGTTTCATAAAATCATAAATTTCTTCTTACTGATATGTTATTTTTACCCAAAAAATCTGATCGAATCTGATCTAATCATAACGGAATGAATATTTTGGTCCTTTTACAAAATTCAGTTACGGTGATTCTGCTTACAGGGGCAGAAAAATCGAGTTTAAAATCCTTAAAAAGGCTCATGACTAGGGTGTCTCTTAAAAATGTAAATATGGAATTTAAAAACGTTCGCCCCCTGAAAAATTTCTAAATTAGGGGTGGACACGGGAACGGGATTTTCCCGTCCCGTCCCGAATCCCGTCCCGAAAACGGGACGGGATCCGGCGAAGCCAAGATGGGAGGTAAAAAATATTTGAAACATCTCCTGCAAATTTATAACGTAGATTTGTTGTATGCACGCTCGATGGTAGAAAAAGGATACGCTGGCGTATGCCTTTCACATGAGGGTATCATAAAACAAACCCATCCAGTAAAGTATTTTAAAACGAACCACATGTACCTGCAGAACAAAAGGAATTTTTTTTTCACTACTTCTAAAAAAAAAAAAAAAGTATTTCCACCAGACCGAAAACTCGTATCGAAAAAGAAAAAAAAAAAAAAAAATTCGGGATTTCGGGACGGGATTCGGGATTCTATGTGTCCCGACCCGTCCCGTCCCGAAAAATGTCTGTCCCGTCTCGAATCCCGTCCCGTTGTTAAATCGTCAGTCCCGTCCCGAATCCCGTCCCGAAAAAGGGACGGGGTCCCGAAAACGGGACGGAATCCGGGACGGGACTGACGATTTAACAACGGGACGGGATTCGAGACGGGACAGACATTTTTCGGGCTTAAAGACTAATACTTCTTTCTTTTTCGGCATAATCAGGACATGAAGCCCCATGACCCGGCGCCTACCTTTACCAAGTTCGGTTTCTGGTGTAAGGTTTAGGCGTTACTACGTCATACCCCTTTGTATTCGAGTGACGAGCTCGATGACGGGGCACTCATATCGCAAAGGTATTTTACGAATGAGCGGGACCTACTTTATTTAGACAGGGAATCCGAACCCTGTGACACATCGGTCTTCTTCACATGATACACACATGAGTATCAGAGGTGAATGCTGGCGGAAAAAAATCCTGACTGAAATCAGGTTCGAACCAAGACTCCACACGATCATTCGTTTCGGAGTCAAGCACTCTCGCCACTCAGCCGACGTCGTGTCTACTTTCTTGGAATTAGGGCTGATCGATATGACCACTTTTTGATACGATAAGCGATAAATTATCGATAAGAGGTGAAAGGCTTATCGATATAACGTGAAGTCTTATCGATAAGACGAAGCTTATCGATAAGAAGTGACTTATCGATAATTTATCGCTTATCGTATCAAAAAGTGGTCATATCGAACAGCCCTACTTGGAATTATTTTTGTTTCTTATTTGCTTAACTATTTATAGTAAACGAAGACGAAAGACCAGACTTATCGCTACTTCAGAGCAATCACATCGATTTTCCGAATAATTTAGAGAACGCGCCAGGAGTGGTTATGGACGGACCTCTGATCATCTCCTGTTTTAATAACTAATAACGGAGTTCAAAATTGAATTTTTCTCATTTTTAGCCCCCATTTCCTCCGTTATTAGTCAGGGGAGAAAGTCCGGGATAGGCCCTATGGAAAGCCCTTCTCATAGACATTGTTCCACCATACTGGCAGAATTTTCCCTATATTTTTTGTTTACTTAAAAAATAATATCGGACTGTCGTGAAAATCCCCATGTATTTTATAGAGGAAAAAGCAAGGCCTCACAGGCACGGGTTAGAAACAAGTTACGAAGCCCAGCTTCGGGACATGTTATTTATTTACTTATTTAGAAATTTTTCAGGGGGCGAACGTTTATTTATTTATTACGTAAGATTTTTGCGGACCTCGATTTTTTTATAACGCCAATTTTAAATTGAAGTAATATTTTTCTTAAATGTAGATTTATAGTTCATACTCTGTGTATACCGCTCTACATTCCTCGCATGGCAGAACCTAATATGTAGGATAAGACGAAATGTTACATCCTTAATACAATATATTATAGTTCATACTCATATCCCTGAAAATGGCTACAATTGGCACAAAATCTCATCAAAAAATAAATTTTTATTTCTTAAATTTTTTTGAAAAAAATTAAAAATTTTTCTACTTTAAACATTCGAAAAAAAATTAAAACTTCATCTTTTAAAATAAAAAAAAAAATTTGAACAATAAGTTATAATGGAAATTCTTACGTAAGATTTGCCAAACTCCCCCCTCCCCCAAATAAGAAATCGTAAGAATTTTGAGTACCCCCTCCCCCCTTTCGGTCTTACGTAATAGTTGAACGCTCCCCCACCAGAAAATAAACAGTTCATTCTTTAAAAAAATAAATGTCCAAGAAGACTGGATATTCTGCTTATCAAACAGAGGGCTGACCCCAGCGATATTTTCTTGCCAGTGGCTAAGGTCGTGGAGAAAAAAAAGGCTCAGAAAATTTCAAGACTTTGAACAGACGGCATTAGGCTGAGCCTTTTAAACGAAGAAAAGGAATCAAATTAATCTACTTTATTTTAAACTTTAATTTTGAGAGAGTTTAGGCCTAGGAATCTTTTATTTTCTCCAGAATATGAGAATAATAATGAGTTAAAATTGCTGTAGATAATAAGGATAGGTACTAAACGAATGAATAATGACAGCCTCCCACGATATACTCCAATTCAAAATACATTACTTCTTCATATGGCGAAAGCTCCATATTTTACGGTAACGCTCAGATTAGAGCAAAAAAAAAAAAAATGCATTCCAGTTCAAAGAAATTTGAAAGTGAAGCGAGAGGCAAAGCGATAAGCTCAAAATTAACTCGTATGTTTTACAAAATTTTCTCTTTTTCTGATTATGGATTAAAATCAGCATCTAAATGAAGGCACTGAAAAAATTAGCTAATATTTGTTTTTTGAAACGGTCGCTACATTTACCCAGAAAATTTTATTAGTTGATTTGGGAGATTTTAAGTAAAAATCGAAGTCAAGATCCTTACAAAAATCCATTATTATAAATTATTTATTTAAAAAAAAAATAAAGAAAGAAAAAAACTTATAATGATTTCGAAAAATCAAATTATGAACTAGCTTTTTATACTATCAACAGAAAAGTCAATTCGGTCGCAATAATTTCCATGAAAACCTGAAAGATCAATGAATGTGTCAGTTCGATTTATGAGCAAGAAAATTACGAAGAATAATTACTCTTATTTCTCAGCTTTTTCCACACAACCAAATCAACAACGAAGAATGACATTTGGCGCTGCCACCCGCACTTTCATTACATGAAAAAAAAAGTTATTGCCATTTATAGTCATTAAACACGAATCGCGCCTTAAAAAGAATAAAAATGTACTTGTGCCGTTGTGGACCTCAACCCACATCGTCTTACTAAAATGTCGTGTTCAATGAAACGAAATATTAAACTGCTTTTTTTAATTCTAACTTGATTAAAAAATATAAGTTAAAATATATTAAGAACCATGTTCATTTTATATTTCAAACGAAATGAATTTTTCCACCGTAAGAAGAAAGAAGGGGTTCGAAAATTTCCAACGGTTTGAAATTTCTTATTAGGATGGGTTAATTTTAAACAAATGAATAATGATGACGTTTTAGAAAGTTTAGAAAGTTTGAAGGAAAACCTTTTGTAATTTGAATTTCTAAAAGTTTTATAAGACGAGAGAAAATTAAGATGGATTTTGATTTATGGCACAGGAACGGGAAATGACGTCTCATGTCTTCTGCTTTGCTTTGTCCTTCATTAAACAAATGAATAATGGTTTTCGAACTTGTCCGAAAATTTTGATCCCGCCATCACCCATCAAACCGTAACCCTATTGGTTAATACAGTTTGACCCGTGGAAAACCATTTATAAAATGGCAGAAAACGCGGTGAAAAACGCTGGAAATAAATCAAATTCGATTTGGAGTTTTCCCACATGTAAAGGGAAAATAATAGTGGTAGTATTTGTTATTCGTGACCGAAAATTCACTGCAATCGAAGATGATTACTTTTATTTAAATATATTAGGAAATTATGTTAGGCTTAAGAATGTGAAATTAAAATTTAATACAGTAATTAAGCTTAATTGGCAAAAAAAAAAAAAAAAAAAAAAAAAAAAAAAAAAAAAAAAACCTAGATTTGATATTTGGGTACGAAAATTATTGGCAATCTGCCTCATGGTCCGTTTAGGAGGGAGAAAAAAAGTAATATAAAAGTAATATAACATTGAACGATTCTTAAAATATCTAGACATTTTTATGTTCATATTTTCAGTTATTTTTTCAACTCTTCGTCCAGATGTTTCAATTTTGATGAAAAAAGACCTATGCTCTGCCTCCATTGGACAATTAATTGGAGGGTATATATAATTTTACCACCGGAAATGCTGTACATTTTTGAACTTATTTCTTCTGTTACCACCTTTTTTTCGTTTTCATTAATTTTCAGTGTTCGAAAAAATAGTCGAAACAATAAAAAAAAAGTGGTAGCAGAAGAAAAATTTCCAAAAATATACAACATTTTCGGGTTCAGGTTCAAACTGTTCTAATAATTTGCCGCAGCAAATCATTCAGTCATGCTTGGTGTCATATTTTAATTTGTTTTCCAAGATCGACCCAATTTGATCCAAGTTATTATATCCAGCAGGGATTTTGGCGTAAATATTTTTACCCTTTTCCATGGCCCCTTAGTAATGTCTAAATTTAATAAGGAAAAAAACGTTAAAAAAGCAATAGGAATGATTTAGGCAGTGGCTACATCAGTCAAAGATCTTATTCATGTAAAACATGTGATTGCCAATAAAACAAAGTTAAAGATAAAATGACTTATTAATTAATAATTTAACCAATATTGTTCTTGTCTGTATTTTTATTCAATTATTTTTTTTTATTTTTATTTTTTATTTATTTATTTATTTATTTATTTTTTTTTTTTTGGTTCAATTATTTTTTTTCACTGCTTGAACATAGTATGTAATATTCTGGGTGAAGGTAGAACAGGAATAAAAAGGATGCCGTTAAAATAAAATCTTCGAGGAATCAAAAGTAAAAAGATATTGATTGCAAAATCGATTTCAATTTCCGAAATGGTATTTACAAAAATCTGAAAAACTAGAAACCTTATGCAACCAAAAAGTTCTAACAGGAACAAAATAGGTCCACCATTTTCTCGTTAAAAAACCAATAATGACTAAAGCTGATGAAAAAAGTATCGAAAATCTTATTTATAAAAATAGAATTCTTATTTAATAAACGTGTTTCCAAAGCAGCATTATATCTCAGGTTCAATGTTCAGAAATTTTGTTCAGAAATGTTACTTACTCATTTGGTCCAATAATAGAAATTTTGTCCTTAAATTTTCAGGCAACGTTAAAGAACGGTAACTATCGATTTTGTTTAAAGCAAAAAGGGAATGTTATTAGTTAAGCCTATGTTATTTAAAAAAGCGTTTTAGCCCAAATATTTTGGGCCAATAAAAATTTTAGTAATTTCAATTTTTTTTTTTTTTTTGTCGTCTAATAAAAGTGCTTTGGTTCTCTCTCTCTCTCTCTCTCTCTCTCTTTTTTTTTTAAACATTCTTATGAAAAATTTTCGGGTAATTTAAAAAAAAAAAACAGTCGGAAAATCGAAAAACGCAGTTATAAATAACGTTAAATTCGATGCTGTTTTAATTTTAAATTGCTGCTTATTTCGCTTGGAAAAAGACATTTTTTTCTTCATGGTTAAAACAAATCCAGATGAAAGAAATAAACGAATAAAGACTAAACTACGAATTTACAACGGGTTTTTTCTTAATAAAAACTCCAGAAATTAGACCGTAAAAAGTTTTTATTAAGAAAAAACCCGTTGTAAATTCATATTGGGTCCGTAGTCCGCCGTCCACAAGATAACTAAACTACGACTAATTCACAAGCCCAGTCGCTTTTTAAACGTTTTTCGACCCCCTAATCATCGGGTTCCGGCTACATGCTCAATGCCATAAACATAACAAAATCCTGATTCTTCTGATAATACGAGTATGTTCTATTTCCCATCGATCTTTCGAATACACGAAAGAATAAGACTGACAAAATAACTTTGCAATTTCACATGGGAAAATGAACATTTAGTACTTTATTGGAAAACTTGTACTGTATCCGGGCAATGAGCTGTAAATACTTTTCCAATAATATTCTCGGTGAAAAGTTTTAGTTTCGCTTTACGAAAGAAAAGATTTTTCAATGTACCCGTATAAGCAAGCAGTAAAAAAACCTGGTGGAACTTTCTATTTTCGGTTTACAAAAAATTCCAGAATTTCAGACGAGAAATAAAAAATAAAAAATTGCAGAAGAACAGGACCGAAGATTTTCCTTTTTTTATTAGGATGCAAATTCACTATGGAATGTTGGTCCGACATTCCATAGTGAATTTGCACCCACCCTAATAAATAAATAAATAAATAAATAAATAAGAATTAAATTTAAAAAAAAAAATAAAAAAATCTTCCGGTTTCTGTTTCTTGTTTTTCTTGATCTGTTCTGTTATCCTGTTTTTCAGCAATTTTTTGCAAATCCACTATGGGATGTTCGGAATCTGTGCGTTTACAAACAATTTTTTTTTCACTTTATTATCTCATTAAAAGTTTCTGTATCAGCGATTATTTTGTAGTTTTGTTGCTGTTATTATGACTCGGTTAATAAATACTAGGAAAAATAAGAAAATGAAATTTTCTGCATCATTACCATCCAGGTAATAAGGATCATACGAGAAAGTATTGGAGATGCGAGAAGTGATCTACTTGTTATTCGGCACTATGTGCTACCAACCACCTTCGATGTAGCAAACGATTTTATTATTGAGAAAACGAATTTTTGACAATTTTCAATGAAATAATGGACCAGTCAGAAAAAAGACTGTGGAAATGCTGAAAATACTACGGGATAAAACTATAGAAAATCACCTGATGGAACAAAGTAGATTAACATTTTTTAAAGATCCATTAAAAGGGTTTGGGGGTCATTGAAATTATCAAAGTCCATAGAAATTGCGATGTATGCTAAATATGCGATAAAATGACATCGAAATAAGTTTTATTACTTAGAAAAAAAAAAAAAAAAAAAAAAAAAAGGTATCTAATGACATGGCCGGTTGTCTCCAAATGTCACCTATTTAAATTAGGTGACAAAATCGGGAGGGTGAGGGTGATTTTGGTGTGACTCACTTGATGATTTGACTGTGGTCTTTGCCAACATCCAAATCATCAAGTAAGACATCAGGAAACAAGACTTATAAATAGCATTCAAATAAAAGTGTAAAAATGTAACTCTAGAAACCGTGTGATTTTATTTCAATTAAAAATATAAACTCCAAACTGATTTTTTTAAAAATCTACACGGTAAAAAATTTTATGTTAAAAGTAACATAATTTGTCTGTAGCTTCGCACAAAACACTAAAAACAAAAGAATGTTTTATGGACAATAACATTTTATTTTTTTTAACATAAAAAATGTGTAGCCCTTTTTTAGCAAGTAAACATATCATTTTTTACCGTGTAATTTTTGAATTCTTTAAACGGAAAAATTTAAAAAAATATATTCTCGTAAAGCATTTAGTTTTCCAAGAAAACTAAATCATACATTTTCCTGCGCCTTTAAATAAATCCAGTTTTATTATAACGTGCCTTCAATTTTCTTGCACGGATTACCACACAAGAAAAAATTAATTAAAATCAGCGTTATATTCATCTTAATTTTCAAAGTAAAGGGATTTTAAGGTAAAAGAATCTTAATTTCCATAAGACAACTCATCATAATAGTAACACGGTTAGCCTACAAAGTTCAGTATGGTGGAAATGAAAACCTCTCAACCCTTTTCATTTCCTTTGACGCGTCGACAGGAAAATAAAAAAAAAAAGGGGGGGAGAGAGAAAGAAAAAGATGAAATAAAAAGATTCTCTCTTCCATCTTGAAGAAAATTATACTAAAAATATATAAATTTTCCCTCTTCAGGGGGTTTGAATTATAAGAAAACGCAAGGGAGACGGAGGTATAACATTAAATAAGGACAAAAATATCCTTTTCTATGGAATAATTAATGAACTAACAACGAACAGACCGGCATTATATTCATTTGTTTTTATTTCAAGTTACGCTCATGTTTATCATACGAGAGGCATTAAAAACAAAAAGCAAGCGTTTTCAAATTTCAAAATTAATTATAGAACGTTAAGATAATTAAAAAGTTTTTTTGATGCTATCACTCGTGTTTAACTTAGGAAACGTGAATACTTTCCCTAAGGATAATTTTCAATTCATTTGGCTGGATCATGTTTCGATTATGAACGGAGAAACCCTTTTTATAATTTCGCAGGAGCCTCGACAATGGCTTGTATTTTAATAATAACATTTCTTATGTATTTTCTTGGGAGCTTTTCTTATTATATTGGAGCTACAAGATGAAGGAAACGAGAAAAACCGGGGAATTTCACAACGATCAAAAACTAATTGCTGCTATGTTTTCACTAATTTCCCGTAGAGCTTAGACGATTCCAAAGCTTACAAAAGCTCCTTCGAGAATTAAAAAAAAAAAGGAAGAAAAAAAAAATAAAGACTTGGCCTTGATTACTTACTTTTTTTTCTAATTTTAAAATTACATTTGATGTAAAGAGGAAAATTAACTTCGGTAATTCGATTTCGAAAAAGAGGAAATTAGATGGAAATTTTCTTCCTTATTTTCGTTACTTATAAATATATGAGTTCAAAATTTTTTTTTAATCTGGGTTTTAGCCTGGATAAGGAGATGATAAAAACATCGATTCAAACGGAAAAAGGATTGATTCAAATGAAATTTTCAAATTAATATCGATAAGATTTATAAAATCTTTCGAGCCAACATAATTTGGTAGATAGAAAGGGCGCTTAAGGGGCTGTCCTTCAAAAAGGTTCCTCAGTCCTAGAATTTGTTAAGTTCAGATCACCTTTATTTTATTGACTGCCATTTAAACCCAATTTTGATAAGCTCGTTTTACTTAAGAAACCGAGCAAGCTAAAGTTTTTTTCGAAAAGAACAAAATTTTTTTTCTTAAATCATCGGCCTTCTGCCGCGCTAAGACAAACAGTAATTTAACTTCTTTTTTTTTTAGGGGCATTCTTACATTACGGAACACCCGAAAGGGAGGGAGGAGGAGGAGGGGGGGGGGTTACAGGTAGCGTTATTTTCCATAAGACGATGTATATGTTACTAGAGGGAAAAGATTTGCGAAGAGGCCTATTTTGTGTTACAAATCAGGGCTGCAATTCCGATTAATTTTTATTCGGAATCGGAATATGCTCTTTCAAAAGTAATTGGAATCGGAATCCGTGCTTTTTTTGAAGAAATAGGAATCGGAATCGGAATCAGCATCGGCATCCAAAAAAATATTTTCGATTCAGATTTACTTAAAAAGCACGAAAATACCGTTATTACAGTTAATCCATTTTGGTTCAAATCGGAGTCAGAATCAGAATCGGCATCGTTAAAATATTTGTTAGTTGAAATTGGAATCGGAATTTAAAATTTTTTTCCACCTTTTGGAATCGGAATCTTACTCATAAAAAGTCCTAATTCTGCGAAATCGGAATTTGAATCGGAATCGGAATCGCAGCGCTGTTACAAATACATGTACACTACATGTATTTACAAATACCTGTCTTCGCCGAAGTTTCTTCGAACAGTTTTTCCACGTTCTATACTTTAATTAATGTCATAAGCACAAAAAAAAGATTGTAACAAACGATTTAATTAATTATTTATATAAATAAAATAAAGTAAGTAATACAGCAATAAAATTTCTTTAAAGCGAAAAAAAATGAATAGGATTTTATAAATCAATCACCAGTTTATGCTGACCAGAAGCGATATCGAAGCAAAAACTGTTTGACAAAACAGCCAGACACAAAAGATTTCCAAGAACAGCAGGATAAAAGCAAGTAAAAAACGCTAATTCAAATAAAAAATCCCAAAAACAGAAGAGGAAAAAAAAAAAAAAAAAAACCGAATACTTTGAATATAAATGCCGAAAACTTGAATTTGACTTTGAGCGATGATGTAACAACCGATCAAAAACAATAAAAAAAGAAAACCGTGAAAAGTAATTTTCATCGAGGTAACACCCTCCAAGCACGTATCAAGAAATAAAAAAAGCAGATAAATTAATACTCATAAGGATTTAGTCCTGATAATGAAAGAATCACAAAAGCTGCTGTTAATTGAAAAAGCTATAAACAAACTTTTAAAAAAAAAATAATTAAGCTAAATTGACAATTACCGTCTCTCATTTACAAATATTTTTATTATTCCCTATCGCCATTCTTTTATCGATATAATCCGGTAAAAAGTTTTTAATTTTTAAAGACTTGGACAAGGCAAAAAAAAAACAATTATCTAGAAAACACATTTTTTCCTTGATATTTTATCAAGCAGATGGACGATAGATAGATAGATTGGTAGGTAGATAGATAGGTCATCAGGGTATGCTGATCGGAAGATATATCGAAGCAAAAAGGATTAAACAAAAAAATTCAGCAGGAATTCGCTCTTAAAAAAATCGGATTTTAACGGCGCTTTCCAACCAATAGTTTTCCACAAAAAAAAAAAAAAAAAAAGGTATTGATTTTGTGATTTATTTAAAGATTTATTTTTCTCGAATACCTGCATTTTTCTCGAATAGGATGCATTTCAAGACCCGTGGCTGCAGATATTTTCAAGACAACTGTGCACTATATTTTATGAAATTATTTTACTTTCTTATGAGGATGATTTCGACCATCGCCTTTAAATCGATCCAAACCTGATCCAATTTAAAATTTCCACCACGGTTGAACCAAGGTTTGACTGTATAAAAACGAATTCGAAAAAAGCAACGCATGATCTACACGGAAATCTACCTAATCAGTGAGTCAAAGGAGTATGTGGCCTTTTCCTCCTCAAAATGCTGAAAGTTAGGTTTTACTTTTGAGGCAATTTTCGGCTCCCTATTTATTCATTGCCAAATTCGTAGGAAGCTCGATTATTTTGGCCACGTAATAAATGAAAAGTACCATCATCTTCAGCTTGTGATGGAGGGAAAGATCGAGGCTAAGTTCGGTAAGGGTCGTATGAAAACCTCGTGGCTCAAAAATCTCAAGGACTGGTTTGGTGTCGATTCCTTGGGCCTTTCTCAAGCAGGGATCTCCAAAGTGAAAATCTGCCAGATGATAGCCAATCTTAGAGATTGGATATCTAAAAAGAATAAGTTTATCGTAAACTTTATATTTTCTGGCGGAGTTTCTGCGTCATGAAATTCGTCAGATTTAGGCTAGAGCAAAAAAACGGTGCTTCATTTATATTATTATTAAAAAAAAAAAAAAAAAAAAGCGAAAGTTCTATGAACAATGAAGTCAAACTTTGCTACGATCAAAGTTTCAACTCTATTGGAACCGCTGGAGCAAAGATAGTGAATAAAAAATGGGGGAGTTTATTTACTTTTTGCAAGAGAAAATCCGTGATGAAATTAAATTTTAAAATTTAAATAGTTTCTAAATTTAAAAATAATTGATGAAATCTTCGGACGGCTTTTCATCTCAAAAAATTTCGTCTTTTGTTATCTTTTACTTTGAAATTAATGCACAACGTGATCATGGTGAAAACTTTCATGGGATTTGCATCTTAAAAAACATGGCTTTTGTAAAATAAAAATTAAAATTAAAATAGAACAAAATAATTAATAAGAAGAATAATAGCATTCATCCTAGCTGGGATCCAAATTCTTTCTCAAAAATGTTGAATTAAGAAAACTATTTAGCGGATTTCCTAAAACCCTAAAGGTATTAGTTCGTTTACACCACCGGCCGGTTAGCCGGGTAGTGAAAAAAAAAAAAAAAAAAAAAAAAAATTTGTTTTTGAAAATTTGGTGATTTACAAATGAAAATGAGATCGGATCGCACCGAAACCGTGCCAAAAAGTTTTGTTATGTTTCAGAGGCAAAGATTCAATATTTAAAATGTATGAAAAGGCTGGTTCTAAAAATTTGATAATTTTTTAAAATGTTTTCATTCGCATTAAAAAAAAAAAAAACGCCATTTCAATTTACAAAATTAGCGGATTGTTCATCTTTTGTTACCTAGGCCATTTTGTTTTTTAAGTAAACAAAATTGAATTTTGCGAATATTGACATAATTTAAGCTTACGAACATATGTAACATGCCTATTCGACTTATTCTAAAATTAAGGAACAATTTGGTGTAAGTTTCGCCCCAATTAGTACAATATTAACCTTTCAAAAATTAATTGAAAAAAAAAAAAGAAAAAATTTTAAACCGGACAGTGAACAGGGCGGTGTAGCCAACGAACGGCCTAACGGTTGCTGGAAAACTCATAAAAGCTACCGTACAATAATGTGCAAATGATTTTAATATTTTTATTAATGGAGCAATGGAATAAAATAAATTGTAACATTGAAAATATTACAGAAAAGAAAAGGCTTTGTCAAAGACGTCTGTAACTTCATTCACATCAGAAATTCAATGCAATCGAAAATTTCAAAACCGAAGAAAACGAAAATCATAATCTGGAAGAATGTGCATCGGTAAAATTATTTTTCTTTTACTAGAGGAAGCGCTTATAGTTTCCCGTTTGAGCGAATCTTAAAACTTTTAAGTCATATTCACTCAAGACTTGATCTGAAAATCTTTCAAAAAATTTTAACTAAACACAGACAATTATTACCAACTAAATCGGCGATCCCTACCCCTCCCTTCCCCCATTGAAAAAAATGGCGGCACTGCCTGCAACATTAAAATCATATTTTAAAATGTTCAAACCTTCTGCAAAAATATAAAATTAAATAAAACCTCGACTAAAAGAGTTTTCTTCGAGAGTAATGTTTGAACTCGACCTAAGATTAAAACTTTTCCCCTTCTACCAACTTGGGATCTAACCCTAAATCCCAGGGACTTTGCCATTCTTCAAAAAATAAGACAGGAAAATACCATCCATATAAGAAGTGTTTGTAAGTCTAATTACAGCGAATATATTTAAGGTTTAAGCGAAATCAAGGAAAGCTAATCGGATTCATCTTTAATTTCACGTTTGGCACCTTTAAACAATTTTCCCTGCGGAATTCTTTGCCTTTTTCTTTTTTTTTTTTTTTTTTTTTTTTCTATGGAACCGAGTGTATAAAAGAACCCATCTCCCTTTATAAAATAAAATTTCATTTCCTCAGACTTTGAGTGTATCTGTCACGTGATATAAAATTCATGAAAATCTTAGTTTGAAGAAAAGCTGAAATAATTGAATTTGTTTGGAGAACAAGGAAAATGCAAATAAGAAACTAAGGGTTGAAATAAGAAAGATGGCTGACTTAAGGGTGAGTTTTCCAACCCCCGAAAAGCCTCCCAACCCAACCTCCATCTCCCCTCCCTCCTTTCACTCCCACTTATTACACCGTCGGTGGTAAGAAAATATCTCCAGAAAATTGTATTTTGTTTTAAAATCGACTATGCGCATGCGTTCTTCAACTTAATACGGTGAAATTAAGTTTGGAAATTTTCGAAACGAGTCAAGGCTTTTATAATATCTTTATTTCTAAGAGACTATTTTCTATTATAAAGGAAGGCCCGGGGTTTTCATCTTTTTCCCAATCGTTATAATGATTCTGCTATTAATTATGGCCTTGGATTCCCTTACCTATTTTCCGCCGGAGAAACTACTGATGTTTTAATAACGGATCCGAGTTTGATAATTTCAAAAATAAAATTTCCAAAAAATAAAAACAACAACGAGAACTCCGTTGAAAAATTTTTTTAATCGTTCACTTACACACCGAATAAAAAAAAAATAAATCCGTTCGCTGATGAATGAGAAAAAAAACTAGTGGACTAAACTTGTATCCAGTCGGACACGAACCAAATTCCGCGATCCAGTTTGTCCAGATTGTCCACTTCATTCACAAATTAAAATATCCCGAAATCAATATTCAATTCCCAATCAGGAAAAAAAAACTAGTTTCTTTTATTTTACTACCCTCTTTATGCAGATTTTTTTTTCAAGCCTTGGGTTTCAAATGACCAGTGGATAGTGTATCAACTTTTAAGGGTTGTATTTTATTCGGACATCGATGCTTTGATTACTACTTTTTTTTTTTTTTTTTTTTCGTTTAAAGTAGAATGAAGTTTACACCGAAACACTGGCATTGATTTCTCGAAATTTCTAAGGTTGCTGGAGTTCGGTTAAATTCGCGGTTTAGTGGATTTCTCGGAAAATTTCAACACATCGCATAAGGCTTTTTTATACCGACTTAAATATTTTTTATTTTGCTTTCATTTTTTTTGGAAATATCGTTCTAAAATGAAATCCGAATTTTCCCCGCTTGGGCAAGCAGTAAATTAGAAGAAAAAAAATTGAAATACATATTTGAAATATTATAGTAATACCAACATGGGATCATACAAGTACTGTGTTACGTAAGCATTTTTTTGCCAATTTTGTACTCCCTCCTCCCTGGGTGTAAGCAAGCCTAAGAAACGGTCAACCCCTCCCCCCTTCCTAAAATTACGTAAGAATTTTTTTTTTCCTTATTAATTTGCAAAAAAGAGATTTTAACTTTATTTCCTTTTTATTTTTATCTTCAAAAAAAATTATTGTTAATGAATCAATAAAATAATATCAAAAATCAACGAACTAAATCAAAAATTACAATCAAAAATTACTTAATAAAATAAAATCAAAAATTATAAAATGATTTATAATTGCTTATAATCATTTTATGAAGGAATCATACAATGAAATTATTAACTAATGAGACCATTTTTATACTGAATAATGCTGCAAATATTTTTTAGTGGAAAATTTTTAAAATTTCAAATCTTATACATAAGACATGGAATACCCCCCTCCCCTGTTAAGTGCTTACGTAACACTTGTATGATCCATATAGAGAGACTAACATTCTGTTTTATGGCAATAATTAACTTTCAAAAAAAAAAAAAAAACGGCCAAATGCCAATTAATTGAGACTATTAAGACCCCTCGAATCTACAAACCCTTCATCGCAAGTTTTTAGAATGCATAGATGTACCGGAACAAATGAACATCGATTCGCTCTTCTCCGTTGCGAAAGATTCGAAGCTCATTTTCTATTTTTTTTTTAAGATGGACGATAGATATTCGCTATTCGAAATTGTCTTCTTCTTCTTTTTAGTCCTTTACTCGATTACGAGCGTGGTGATCTCTCACATACACCTGTGCGTGAGCTCACAGGCATATGGGACCTACAGTTTAACGCCGGTTCCGAACGGCTATTTTTGAGAGATTTTACTAGGCAGTTACCGCTCGGTGGTTTGCCATTGCCTTCCGAGGGGTGGTGACCGTTGATTTTCTGACTAGCGAACTTGTTTTGACCTGAGAAAAATTCCTAGCTGTGAACTAGGATAGAAGCACGACGCGTCGCATCTCGTGATTGAGAGTCGAGCGCGCTATGAACTAGGCTACGGGCCACCACTGCCAATTATTAATGAATATTATTATTGGTGTAAATCCGTTTGGAAAAGAAAAAAAATTGCTCGGGACAAAAAAGATTAAGATTGGTACGGAAATTTATTATCATAAAGTGATATTTCAAGCTTAACATTCAAAGATGCTGACTCAAAGGGGATTTCAAACTCGAAATTATTCCGTCAGGTTCGCTGGATGCTTTTAGTGGTAGCCAATGAAAAGGATTTTCTTAAATGGCAAATTTTGATTGGTCACCGCTAAGGATATGCACCGCTCCAAGCCGAATAATTCTGCATCGGGGATTTCCGGGCATGCCAAATACGTTAAGGTTACGAGAGGCTTAAAAATTATTCTCTATCTATATTCCCTAAGGTTAAAGTATAGTGTTCTAAACTTGCATAAGCCAACCTATCCAGATAGCGTTTTTAATCCAGTGGACATCCTGTGGATTCTCCATTAGGTATCCACAGGATATCAAAATCCATGGGATGTCCAGAGGACGTTTTTTGGATCGGTGCTAACATAAATCAATCAAATGGGCGTCCAAAAAATATCCTCTTGACGTCCTGAAGACGTCCTCGGGACTGAGTAGACTTTGCTATCTGGGTAGTTTCTCATAAAACATAAAACAAAAAAGGAAAAAAATTTGGAAATGAAAGATTTGAATTTAAGGCTGACACATTTACTTCGTCGAGTTCTCCTTCCAACATATTTTGCGATTCCAGGATTTTGTAAATAACACGGTATATAAAACGTTCAAAACTAAGTTACTTCAATTTTTTCAAGTAACTCGAATATAGAATACGTGCTTATTTTCTTTCTCTTTGTGTGAATGAATATCAGGAATGAATCTTGAGCTTGACACTAGAATAAAGCCACCGCTAGCTTAGAGGAATAAACACGGTGGGTATGTACAAAAACGGTCGGTACTACTGCTGATCCAAGGAAATATCATTGGCAACATAAGCTGTACTTTAAAAGAAATATCGGACATTGAAGAATTCAGAAAGAATTTATTAAATGTGAAATCGACTTGCTGTATTTTAGAGTGTGAACCAAAAATATATGGCACATCAACTTTGAGCAACTAATTTTCTACATCTAAGGCGAAGAAGGAACTACTAAAAAAACAAGAGGGAAACATTGCTCTTGGTTTAGGAGGCAGGGAGCACTCCCAGTTAAGAGCCACTCCAGAGTGTTCCATATTTTCGGTGGGAGCAAAAAAAGGAAAGAAATTGTCAGGTACAAGGGACTTTTTTACATATTTTTTTAAAAACCTTTTCGTTGGCAAGCTATGGACTTGTAATATTAAAAAAAAAAAAAAAAAAAAAAAAAAAGAGGCTTATCCGGCTTCCAAAAAAATTTAATCCTTAATTTTTTTAGAAAAAAAAAAAAAAAAAAAAAAAAAAGAATTTAATGCTGAATTTTTTGGTACAAGTATGGGAACCAAGGAATGTTTCTCCTTGTTTTTCTTTTCTTCAAATTCAAAAGTACAAAGAAAAAGTTTGCCAACCAGAATACAGTATGCACGACAATACAAGCACCCGGCCTCTCTAATACAACGGAAAATCATTTTTTATTTTTTAAAAGCAACAGGGATTTATTGTTAAATTTTCTGCCTAGCTTTGACCTGTAACTTTCGGTACAACTATATAGGTTTCTCTCCCTACGGTCGATAAAGCAAAAACTGGTTATTAAAAATAAAAAAAAAAATGCCTACTATTTAATTTTTTTTTTTTTTTTTTTTTTTTTTTTTTTTTTTTTTTTTTTTTGGAGCTTGGGTACTTTTTATTTTAAAAAGTGCTTTTTACCAAACCAGAGTGTGATGTACCTGCGGGTAAAATGCACTCCAGAATGATCCAGGACTGACAGAATTCACTCTGGAGTGCATTCTACCATCAGGTAACAACTCACACCTGAGGGTGTTCATTACCGAGAGTAGGCAATACTAGGGTGCCCGTTAAATGCCGTGTTGCCGATTTTTTTTTCGGACCACCCCCCAAATCGATTCCAAATAATTCAAAAAGTCGAAATCTAAAATTTTTTTTTTATCTCAACCGGAACCCGTGCCCCAAGGCACTTGTTTTTTCCCATATAGAAAGCACGGTAAAATGTCATTATTTCGGATTTATTTTTTTTCCGACGGTTATAATGACCCGAAAAATTGGATTTTCTGCATACACGCTCCTCAGATGTGTAGCTACCTTCGGATTTTTTCCCATTCCCCCAGAACAATATTTCCGCTCCCCAGCAGGGGGCAAAATTTTGCCTAAATCCGCAAAACTTGCAAAATCCGCACCCTCTTGGAGACCGGAAATATTGTTCTGGGGGAATGGGAAAAAATCCGAAGGTAGCTACACATCTAAGGAGCGTGTATGCAGAAAATCCAATTTTTCGGGTCATTATAACTGCCGCTGTAAGCGAAATGACCGTAACTACATTTTTGTAAACAATGGCGATTTTGGTACCGATCGAATCCTTATAATCTCACGAATTACGTTTTATATCTAAATAGTGAGATTAGAAGAGGAAAAAAGCTTATTTTTATAAATAAAAAGTAAATTAAAAAAAAAAAAGACGATCTTCATTATCAATACAAAGAAACGAAATATTTGTTTACTTTTTACATTTCTTTTTATTGCCATTATCTCAAAATTTAAAAAAATGCAGTTACGGTCATTTCGCTTACAGGGGCAGATAACTGTCGGAAAAAAATTAATAAATCCGAAATAATGACATTTTACCGTGCTTTTTATATGGGAAAAAACAAGTGCCTTGGGGCACGGGTTCCGGTTGAGATTAAAAAAAAAAGTTTAGATTTCGACTTTTTGAATTATTTGGAATCGATTTGGGGGGTGGCCCGAAAAAAATCGTCAACACGGTACTTAACGGGCACCCTAGGCAATACCCACCACAACGGCAGATCAAGTTTAACACTTTCGTTCCCTGGAAAAATAAAGTTTTTAATACCTCTGCATTTCGGCCTTCCTGAGGCCGAAATTTGTCATCTACACATTTGTCCTCTACTTCCCTGATCCATTTTTTAATAATACACAGTAAAAAATTTTATGTCAAAATCAACATAAATCAACATAAGCAGGTCCACATAATTTTTATGAATAGAATAGAATAGAATATATTGCCTCTAAATTTAAATACAAAATTTTTTGGGCTAGTCACAAGCAAAAATACAATTTAATTTAATATTCATAATTTAAAGTTTAAAATTTAAAATTTAAAATCTAGGTATTCCCGAAAAGTGTAATGTTGTTTTTGTTTTAATGTAATATGTTGTTTTTGTTTTATGTTTGCCTTATGGGAGAAACAACATAAAAAATTTATGTGGACCTCTTAGAACATATTTATATAATATTTTTTACTGTGTATATTGTTATACTAGCGCAGAAAATGGACTTTTTCCGAGGCGGATTTCACTGGCGAGTGCTTAGTGAAATCCGCCTCAGTATAAACAAGGTACTTTTCACAACTAGTGAACGAGCTGTTAATAATTTAAACAAAAAAAAAAAAAAAAAAAAAAAGTAAATAAATAAATAAATAAATAAATAAGTAAATAAAAGTAAATAAATAAAAATAAAAAAGTAAATAAATACTGTAATAAGAAATTTTTAAATATCTGTTTCCGGTTTATGGAGGCAAGCAGTTTGCCTGTAATATTGGCGGCACTGGAACTGTAGTATTTCCCTTTCAGATTTTGTTTTTGTGAATCACGTGTGAAGGTATTACCGGTTTTTTCGTGTTTGAAATTTTTTTTCTTTTTTTCTTTGTAAAGATGAGTGGATTATTACCTGAAAGTATAGCTGAAATCGCTAACGAGGCTAAGGGTGAATTAATACCTAAAAAATCGTCAGAACTTTATTTGAACGCATACGTTAATTTGGTCAATTGGAAAATTGATTCGGGCATTGGGAAAGATTTTGTAAATGAAGACGTTATTTTAGCACATATGAAACATTTATCAGTTAGATTGGCGCCACCAACGTTATGGTCGATCCATTCAATGATTAAAAGTATGCTGAAGACTAGGGAAAACATTGACATCGATAAATGCCATGCAGTTACATCGTTTTTGAAAGTAAAGTCGAAGGGGTACGTTGGCAAGCAAGCTAAGGTTTTCACTGAGAAGGGAATCGCGACATTCGGGAAAGCTGAACAGAGATCTCATCGAGCTGATCCCGAGGAAATCAATGCTGAAGAATGAGAAGTCAATCGGCATTTTTTATGCACCTGTGAAGGTGACCGATTGACCTTTCATTCCTTTAAAAAAAATATTTTTGAAAATGGATTTGGGCCTGATAGGCCCATACCACCCCTTTCCTTTAGTTTGAAAGGTGTTATATTCCTCCAGTTCAATAAACAACCGTTTGATTTTAAAATAAGTTCCGATAAATGTTTTCGTAAATCCTAAAGGGGCAGCAAATCGACCATTTTGCACATTAAATCTCAAAAAAAAATTATAGTAAGCCATTAGTGGATATTACTGAAATAGGAAAAAAAGCGATTGAGAGCTGTAATAGCTGTAATTGCTTTAAAAGGAATATCAATAGCCGTCCCAAAACAGGTCTTAAAATCTCATAACCGGGGGGAGTTAAAATAATTTCGTCAAATTCGTCTATTTCTCTTTCCTGATGGATGGTTGATACGGAAAGGGTAAGGGTTATAATTGAACTAAACCTATTTGACCTCTTTATTTCTTGAATCTGGGTGTTACAGAAGGCGAGCAAATATTTTAAAATGTTAAAATAAACATAGGCCAGCCAATTCCGTTTTAATACTTTTTGTATTTTAAATTCATCGAATTTACTTCCTTTTTTTAAATTTTATTTATCTTTGTTTAAATTTAATTTTTTTACACGGTAAAAAATTTCATGTTAAAAGTAACATAATTTACAAGTAAAAAAAGAGGCTACATATATTTTCTATGTAAATTTTACATAAAACGATCATTTTGCATCAATTTGATTGTTGATCAACCAATAACCAATCGTCATTTGTCAACATAAAAATGTTTACATTCAAATTTTAACATAAAAAGTGTTACATATAAATTGTGTAGCCCTTTTTCAGGTTGTTAACATCAAATTTTTTACCGTGTAAAGATACTTCAAAAATGTAAGCCACGGATTTCACGTCAACAATTAATACTTTTTACCCACTTTTATTTCGGGATTGGGATGCCGGGATTTGAGTGATTTCATGGTCGCTTAAATTTTACTTTTATTTTTTTTTTTCCCACACTAAATAAAAAAATGTTGTATATTTTAAAAAAGCTAAAAAATTGCTTAATCGTCTCGGAAATGCTGGAAAATGGAAGCAAAGCTGGAATTAAGGAGGAAAAATTCTACCTACAGGATAATTACCATTTTTCGGACCTTTTGGTAACAAGTTAATGGACATTTACCATAACCCCAGAATCTTGGGATTAAGAATTCTTGGATGAAATAACATACATTTCACTAACTCTCATCACACTATAATTATAATTCTCCGAATCAATTCAATGAATATCAATTTCCTAATCAATTACTAAACTTATCATCATTTCTCACGCCTTAAGGTTGCGGTGCAGACGCATTCGAAGAAATATTGCATTTTTATCCCTTTCGGCGTTTTACTTTGATGGTCATCTTTCGATGGCAATTTTTAATTTTCACACTTAAAAAAAAAAAAAAAAAAAAAAAAAAGAATAAGAAAAAAATAGTGAAAATTTTGCCATATGATGAAGTAAAAAAAAAAAATAAAATAAAATAAAACACTGCAATATAAGAAAGAAAGGTATCGAAAAAATTCTTGGAACCGCCACTTCGTAACATCGCTCATTTAATTATAATTCTCCGAATCAATTCAATCAATATATATTTCCTAATCAATTAGTTAAATGTTACTTGATTTTCTCACGCCTTTGATGTGCGGTTCATTCAAAGAAATATTGCATTTTTTATCCCTTTCGGCGTTTTTCTTCGATGGTCATCTTTCTCTCCCCTAAAAATATTCAAATTCGATCGAATGACCTTTTCCCTTGCAACGTACTTCTTCTTTATTAACATAATTTATGTAATCAAAGCAGTATAACTTGTTCCTAAGGGGTCGTTTTTTTTTTTTCAAGTTTTGAATCGGTCATTTTCATTCATCATATTTTCGAAAATTAATTTTAACAGGAGAGAAAAAAAAAGTTAATATATTATCTAGGAATTCGTTTTAGGAAATAGGAGAATTACGTAAACAGAAAATGGTCTGTATTGTTAAGATCACGTTCTTTGATCGTATATTTTATTTAAACGACCCAGAATCTTATCTTAAAATATTACTAATGTACGTGAATTAACCCCACTCATATTCGAATTTAACGATCTTGGTGTTTTTCTTCGTGGGCGGAGCATCGAAAATAAGAAAAGTCAGCCATCTTGCTTTTTCCCAACTTTCTATTTAAAATTTTCTTTATTTTTCCATTGTAGAAAGACGCGGGATCTCATTCCGTTCGCCGAGCTCCCCTATTTCATTTAACGATAAAATTTCTTTCATTTTTCTTATTCCGCTCAACGGTTAAAATGATGAAAGTCTCAACGGGACCCCGCGGTTTTCCTGCACCATCTTACGCTGAGCCCCGCTATATTTTTTTAATTCTAAGTTGATGGATTCATTCATCGTTAGTTTTCTTCGGCCAGGTTTTTGTTACGATTTCCCCTTTTCATTTTTAAGAACTTGGGTAAAAGGGAGAAATTTTCCATTAAGATTTTTTATTGTAGGAAAACCCTTCCAGGGAAATGGTGTTTTTAAGAGGTTTTGAAAGGTTTTAAGGAGAAAATATATGTACGATCGAGATCCACAAGGATATAATTTAGGAGCCCCGGTATATTAAAATTTTCGGGGTGGCTCAAGGGGCGATGAGGGAGTTTCGGGGGGGCCAGAAGGAGCGAGAGAGAGACTACCCTTGAAGTTTTCTCATTCTTGAATTCATTTTCCTTATCTAAAGGCTTTAAATTTATTGTATTTTCCGGTTTTATGGTTAATATTTGTTGGAAACTTTAATTTTCCTACCGAAATAGAAATTTTCATTATAACCGAAGATTCTTCTCCGTTTTCCATTTCCTTACATGCGGAGTATTAATTAAACCTCATCAATCACGAACCCACACCTTTCTTTTATTTTCCCTCCCAATTTCAATACAGAACGAAATGTTTTATAAAACTCTCTCCGATTTTAAGGAAATTTCAAGCTTCGGAATCAATAAACGAACAAAAAAGATTTCGCTAAAATCGAAAGGTCAAAAAACGTATCGAAAATTTTACCGTCACGAAAATGATTGTTTAATTCGTTCAAACGAATTATCGAGGTCATTTGGTTAAACAGGGTCAAACTCTATTACCGTGTGGTCATTTCCGATTAAAGTCAAGTGCGAAATTTCAAAGAGAGCGATCGAGCATATCGAAGAAATCTCAAAGATATGAAAAGCAACAGGGAAAGGGTCGATTGCAAGTGTTCTTTAGACGAGAGGTGTCGGTAATAGATTGTCTGATGCATTTTCATTAATCTTGATGGGAGGGGACTTTGATCGAGAGGAATTTTAGGAAAAGCGATCAAGCTTGAAGATGATATGGCCGCGAATTACTGACATGAAGGATTTCGATTCCTATATCCTCACTCGGTAATAATTTTGATGCAAAAAAAAAAAAAAAAAAAAAAAAAAAAATAAATAAATAAATAAATAAAAAAAATAAAAGCTTTAGCTTTTTCTTTTTATTAAACTTATTCCTTGAAGTTCATTTCTTTTCCTTATAACTCTGGAATTGCACAAAACCCATTTAGCTTGTATTTGCTAATTCGTATATATCAACTGAAGAGAAAGTATATGAATTACCAAGGGGCTAAATCGAATAAGCATACAGGCCTAAAGAAATATTCAGAACTGTTATAAATGCGGAAAAATCGAACACATCAAGAAAAAATGGTATACGGTAAAAAAAAAATGTTATGTTAACCGCCTTAAAAAGTCTACATATTAAGCATGTAACACTTTTTATGTTAAAATTGGCATGTAAACAATTTTACGTTTACAAATATGATTTCTTATTGGTTGGCCAATAATGTAAAACAAATGTATTTGTTTACGTATTTACTTAGAAAATACATGTAGAGTTTGAGTTTGAAATTATTTAGGATAAAAAAAAAAAAAAATGCAATAGAAAACAGAGCAATCAAAGAGACTGATAATATGTGACCGTGTCCAGGAAAAGGTAGCTTGGGGTGAAAAAAATTCGACTTCGAATTTTCGACAAATTTTCGTTCTATAGTATAAGATCAGTCGAAATCCGTCAAAATCTTGAAATCGAATTTTTTTCACCCTAAGCTACCTTTTCCTGGACACGGTCACATTTTCAGAAACATTTAAACGATAAAAGTTCAAAATGTTTATTCTTTAAAAACCGATTTTATTTTAGACTACGAGAAAAAAAACACGGCAAATTGAAAAAAAAAAAAAAAAAAAAAAATGAAGAACTTTTTAAATTATTAAATTTTTAAGAAATATATACCCCAAGTTTAATCATTTAATAATATATGAATTTTCGGAAAAGGCGGGGGAGTAGGGAAGTATTTCTTGAAGTGCTTACTTCCAGGTAAGCCGCGCATTGACAAGCATGCGGTTTTAAGAAAATTTTTAGGATTTTTTTTTTAAAAAAAATTTTCAAATCTTTACTCAGAAATGATTGTTAGAATTTTTCAAAAGGCAATTTGTATACATCTTCTATATATATAAAAGCCATTTGGAGTTGGTCCGTAAGCAATAGTTAGGGGTGGACACGGGAACGGGATTTTCCCGTCCCGTCCCGAATCCCGTCCCGTTTTCGGGACGGGATCCGGGACGGGACTGACGATTTAACAACGGGACGAGATTCGAGACGGGACAGGCATTTTTCGGGACGGGACGGGTCGGGACACATAGAATCCCGAATCCCGTCCCGAAATCCCGAATTTTTTTTTTCTTTTTCGATGCGAGTTTTTCGTCTGGTGTAAATACTTTTTTTTTTTTTTTTTGGAAGTAGTGAAAAAAAAATTCCTTTTGTTCTGCAGGTACATGTGGTTCGTTTTAAATTACTTTACTGGATGGGTTTGTTTTATGATACCCTCAGTTATTCTTATGTAATGTTAGGGATCGACCTTGACTATTTTTCCCCTCTTGAACCTGTATATATTAACCTTTTTTATTTGTAGCAAAAGCAGGACTTTTTCCTGTATTTTTTAAAGGATACCGTTTCATTTGTAATATTACTTTACAACCCACTTTTTCTTTTATGTTTTTTTCCTTTAAATTTTTTTTGCAATTCGCAAACGGATGATGGTTGTAAATATGTCTATCATGTGTTCAACTTTTATTCTGGTCAAAAGTTTTTTTTTTCTTTTTTTTTTTTTTCTCCCCAAAAAAAGATGTCAAAATTCAAATGATTGCGCCTATTTAAAAAAAATTGATTATTTTTATTTAAATGCTACCTTTCCGTGGTTACAGTAAATAATGTAAAAAAAAAAGAATAGACGTCCCATTATAAGAAATAAAAGCATTAAAATTTTCGGGATTTTCGGGACGGGACGGGACGACACGGGATTTCCCGGGTCGGGACGGGATTCGGGACGGGACCGTTGTAGTAATTTCGGGACGGGATCCGAGACGGGACAAGCTTTCTATCGGGACGGGACGGGAAATCTGAAAATCCCGTCCCGTCCCGTCCCGTGTCCACCCCTAGCAATAGTATATTACATATCAGTTATGGAAATGGCGTACTGCAGGTTGTAACCAGTCGAGGCCTGCAAGCCACCTTTGTGCCTGATTTGTAACATATATTTAAGCACGACGGTGAAAAATGAACTTTTTCGTTTTTTAAGCGGGCGGAAAATGGAGTCCGGAGTGATTAAAAAAACATTGAAATAAAATCGCGATGGTTGTCATGGTAATTGAAATATTGTATCAATTTATGCATTTTATTGACTTTTAAGTTTTTATATCTTTTTTTTTTTTTTTTTTTTTTATTTCTTTGCAATGGGACTACCATTATGACTTTGAGTTTACCCTTTGTATTACAATATAATAACATATTCAGAATAAAGACATTTCAGACGTAATTAGTCTACTAGCTGCGAAGCGAAGCAAGCGCCAAGCAGCTAGTCAGATCATAACAAGTCCTTGGTTTTGGGCAAGAAAGCCCATTTTGCCATGCCACATACACAAGAGGAATCTCAAGTTTGCCCCAGGTGCAGCATCGTCGATGTAATTAAGTTTTATTTTTGAATGTATTTGAACTATTTGAACGTTAAATTCTGATCCTCAAGAAGAAAATATTCAGCCATTCTGACATTAAATTCGAATTCAACGATCAAAAACCTCTAAATTCAAACCAATTACAGTCGACACCGGTTATAACTCGAATTCGGTTATAACGCGGATTTTGAGCCTGTCCCTTCATGAAGTCCATAAGAGCCATGTAATTTTACTCCGTTTATAACGCGGTGTAAAGTCGGATACGACGCGGTCAACATTTAAATTTTTTTTTAAAAAAATGTCAAAAATTATATGAAATTTAAAAAAAAAAAAAAAATAATAATAATAATATCCTTTGACCCAAAATTTTTGTCGCGCAAACAAACGAAATTAACGGATTTTTTGTCTTAAGATTATATTTTTACAGCAATTTTGAAGTGCAATTGATTTATTTCCATATATTTTCTTTGTATTGGCTTTTAATTTTTAAAATCATTTAATTTCGACTTGTTATTTTAGCATGTTTTTCTATCGCATGATTTAAATTGTTGTAAAATACGCTACGTTTGAAGTTTTCGTAAAAAATCATTTAATTTGATACCCATCATCATTTTTTGTGTTGAAAAAAGCAACTTCGCTTATAATGCGACTCCGGTTATAACTCGGAAAATCGCCCGGTCCCTTCAACCGCGTTATAACCGGTGTCAACTGTATTTAATTTTATTTTTATTTTTATTTTTATTTTTTTTTTTTTTTTTTTTTGCTAGGCAACCAGCAACACATAAATGCAGGCTTTATTTGTCTATTAATATTAATTGGAGTTGTAAAAAAAACTGTTCAAAAAGTGAAAAAAGCATCAAAATATTCAACAAAAAAATTCGGTGTCGAATTTTTTTGACACATATTATTCTAGAAATAATATATATTATATTATTATTAGAAGACAAATATTATTTATTTATTTGCTCACTAAAGAGTTAAGGGGTAGCCAAATCATCTTTTGACTCAGGTTCATAGCTCTCTATAGGCCAAGTTAGAATTTTAATTTATTTAACTTTTATAGTTACTTTGGTTTTGCTTTATTGATTAATTAATTTCAAAGGTAGATAAAGAATTTTTGAGTTTCAGTCGGAATTTTTTGGAATTTCATAAGAAAAAAATTTTAGGGAGAAAGGCTGATTTTGAAATTTTACGGCCTAAGTAAATTTTTAAAATTCTCATGGGAAAAATTCGTCGCGAGTTCGAGCGCTTTAAGTACCGCACATAAATCATTCTTTTCACTCCACACTGGTGTACCAATAATATGACCAAAAAATCACCGTTGGCTATTTCAAGTACAAAACCCATAACGTTTAAGTTGATTGAATCGAACAACAGAATAGAATTTTAAAAAAAAGTTACCTCCAATCAACTGGACAAGCCGACCCGCAGCGCGTTCGCCTAATTTAAATTCTTTTTTTTTCTCGTTTTTAAAAAACTTGTTCACATTATTTATGCTAATGAACGACGACGGATCACATGTCCAGTATTTTTTCGATGAATCAATACTACGGAGGATAAGGGTTTAATACGGACTCGAATATCTGGAATAACGACTTGCATTATATTCCCTGTGAATAAATTAATCGCGATATTTTTTTTCGAAACCGGATTTTTTTTATTACTTCTAATTCATACTGTGCGCTATATGTTATTAGGAAAATGGAACGCATGCCCGAAGCATTACATAAAATTTAACACGAAGACGAGTGGAAGCTTCCATGTAAAAAGTTTAAGATGTTATATTAGAATGTTGGAACTTGTCATTTAAAACGAAATTAAAAGTTTCTCATTCTGAAACAAGAGTCAACTAGAGACAAGATTCAGTTTCCGCTTGAACCGTTATTTTCGACAGCGACGACAGCTTCAACCCTCTCTAGTGTTTCCATGATTTTTTTCTAGAAATTTAAAAAAAAAAAAAAAAACAGGATAGGCTTTTTTTTCCTCTTATTTATTAAACTTAAAACGAAACTCCTGCAGATTCATTTTCCATCTCAGTTTTCGTTTTCTTCATCTTCGAGTTGAACAAGTTCATTATTTCCAGAACGCAAGAAGAATTAATTAGCATTTGAAGGAGGTTGGAAACGGAGCGAAAACAAAAAAAAAAACAAAAAACTTTCCATCCGACCTTTCGCATTTCTTTTTTTCTCCAAAGTAATTTAAATTCAACACGCTGCAAAATTTTCTTTATATATCCATTATTTTTCCTTTAAGGAATGAGGAATGCAAGAAGCAGAGAATAATAAAACCGGGAGGAGAGGATGATTCTAAAACATTAACAGAAATATAGTTTTATGTGTTAGTGTACGTGGTTAGGTTATAAACGACAGTTTAATAATCCTAAACTCAGCGTCTCCACCATTTTGGAAATCAGGAGCGGATTCCTTAAAACCGGAAAAAGGAAAGAGATGATCTTTCATTTGTCGAGAGTATAACTCTTATAATGAAAAGGATGAAGTCTTGATCCCGCCTAGGATTTTTCCACTTTCAAATTTCGTCTGCTGTTGTACAAATTTGCTCAAGTTTATCTTTAATTATAAGTTGGGATCTTCCGTCTTTCTCTTATCCATAATATTCCTCGATATCTAGCCATGGGAACCTCTCGCTTATACATAAAACTTTATATCAAGACAAAGTCATTAGAGGCGTATATGAGAGGGAAATTTCTTTTCAGCGGGTAAAAACGTTTTAACTGGGGTATAAAGTTCAACTTATTTTATTCGGGGTAAATTCGAATGAGAAAATTTAAATGAGGCAAAACAGAAAAATTTAAGAGATCTCAATTTTATCTACTTTTCCTATATAACACAACGTTTAAACAAACCATTCTTTATTTTGCCAAATCATGAGTCAAAAATATTAATAATCTTTAACCTTTAAGAACGATGGCATCAAATTTGATGCCAGTATAGGTAGCTCTGATGAAAACAATTTCTGATGTGGCTCACATTCACTACCAAGGGATTTTCGGGGTCGCTGATTTCAAATCTGACAGGAAAAAAATCTTTTATCTAGGAATCCAAGATGGCGGAGGAAGCTTTACTCTGAAACTCCCGTAAATTGCTTGCTCATAATTTGTCATGAAGCTGCAAAAGCTTCCACTGTTTGAGTATCCTGAAGTCTAATTAATAGGTATATAATTGACGATTCACTAGTAAACGAATAGAGCTGTTCGTATCGCCTATGTTTCGCTTACGAAACTGAAAATAAGATCTCATAATTACATTTGTTTTGCTTCTGGAACTTACGTAAGCTAAACACATGCGTTATAAAAACTCCCTAAATGTTAATTCCACTAAAAAAAATCCGTTCTACGTCAGTAAAAAATGGTTTTAATCAGGGATGATTGTTTTAAAGCAAATTGGTTTAAAACACGGTGTTTTAAAACGATTTAAAACATTTGAATAAAAAACACCGTTTTAAAACACTAACGTTTTAAAACACTGTTTTTTTTTTTTTTTTTTTTTTTTTAAAAAAAACAAGAAGATGAAGACAAGTCTGTACCTGCTTATGAAGGAGGTATGTTTCAATATAAAATTGTCATTTTCAAGTTCTTTTCTTACACAATGGCTGCGATTTTTTTTTTTTTTTTTTTTTTTTTCTTGTTCCATTACTGCTTTCGCAGGTCTACTTTATTCCATAACTGCTTTCGCAGGTCTATTTTATTCCATAACTGCTTTCGCAGGTCTATATATTCTATTTCTAAACTAAACTGGCTTTACAGAATCTACTCTTTCAATGAGGTTAAGATGATTGAATTTGTAGTTCCTGCAATCCCCGCCAGAGGGAAGGAGCTTTGGCGGTCACCCATCCAGAAGCTGGCCGCCATCAATGCTGCTTAACTTCACTGATTACGAATGCCGCTATTCTGGATTGGTCACCACTCCGACCCCCTAATAAACACCGTATTTTATTAAGCGAATAAAATACGTTTTAAAATACATTTTTAAGAGGCCCGAGCCCACAATTTGACTGAAAATTCCCTGTCGCGCACTACTCATTTTATACAATCTATGGTATGGACCATACCATAGATTGTATGAGCCGCTCATATTCATAATGGTTGCTTAATCGATGGCAAGGATGATTGTTTTAAAACAAATTGGTTTAAAACAAATTGGTTTAAAACACGGTGTTTTAAAACGTTTTAAAACATTTGAATAAAAAACACCGTTTTAAAAATTTGAATAAAAATAGAAACGAATTTAAAACATTTTGAACGTGTTTTAAAACGTTCTAAAACCAAGTCGAATAAAAGACGTTTTAAAACGTTTTAAAAAATGGGAAAATAATATAAAACGTTTTAAACTGCTTCTTATTAAAAAATGTTTTAAATAGCAACCCTGGTTTTAATTAGAGACCCTAAATTAAAAGAGACTGGCAAAAAAATTTGGCGCGAGAAAGCGGTGCCCACGGATCATGCGCACTGATTTTTGAAAGTTTTTGGTTACATTGCCGGTGTAAACTGCAGCAAAGTCAAAAATGGCGATTGTTTTTGTTTATTCAAAATGTATTTGTTTACCGACTCCTTAAAAAAGAGTCAGATTTTGAACGCAAACATTGAAAGTGCTTACCAAGACAACAAAACACTTAATGCTGTTCAGCTATTACTGAAAGCCACCAATTAAGTCGGATTTATTAAATTTCTAATGGAGAGCAAAACAAAAACATTCGCCATTTTTTACTGTGCTGCATTTTGCAGCGGCAGTTTTGCCAAAATTCCGAAAATTCCAACACATCAGTGCGCATGATCCGTGGGCACCGAATTTTCGCGCCAATTTTTTTTGCCAGTGTCTTTTAATTTAGGGTCTCTAGTTTTAATGCATTTTTTTGAAAATTCTTTTAATATATTAAATTTTCAGTTTAGATGTAACACAGGTTGCATACTTAATTAGGGGCGTTTTCAAATTCTAATGTTCATTTTCTTTCGTTTTTAAAGTTTATTTATACAAGTAAAACTTTAAAAAAAAAATCCGTCCACGGGGGGCTTTTGTTGTTAAAAGAAAGAGACTTTACGGAATACCAGTGGGCCAGAAAAATTTATTTTTCGCCAAAACTTAGGCGTAAGCAGGCGCAAAAATTGTAAGCGGGTTTTTGATTTAGGACCTATAGGCCTCATAACGAGACCATAGACATGAAGGAAACTTTCAAATAAACCGACTAAAAGCTCAGTTGAAACATAATTTTTATAAAACTTTTTACTTAATTAACCTTAAAAAGAAATCACCGCCAGAAAAAAATTTTTGGAGGGAAAATAATTTACACTCTATGATCACTGACTATTAGTAAATCATATTCGATTACTTATGCTTTCCGTAGACATGCCTACAGCGTTAACAAATTTTATGTTATTATTCACAAAAAGTGAGTTAAAAACAATTTAAAAAAGCAAAAAAATATTTTTAATGACTTTTTCGTTCTTATAAGGAACAGAAACAATCTGAAAATTGTTTTGTCCGATCAGTTATGTAAAATTTTGAAAATTTTCAATTCAGTTTTGGCCAAAAATAAATTTTTCTGGACCACTCTGTACCGGAAGGAATAGCTGTTTTAACATTCGATTTACGGGGGGGAATAGAATTTTAGGTACCTAACGAACTACTTTGACTATTTCTTGCATTTCTGGTACAAGTTTCAAGTTGTCCCAAACAAACAAAAACAAGGAAAACAAAATCAAAGTTTTTCGACCGAGATTTTTTTTGAAATTATTTTCCCGTCTCTCATACATTTCAGACAAGTTGAAACTTGCACTAAAAATTCCAGGATAGGAGTTCGTAAGATACTTGAAATTTGGATTTTTTCATCGTAAATAGAGTATTAGAGAAAACAGCCATTCCTTCCGGCATCCGTAAAGCCTCCTCTTAAAATAAAAAAAATTAAAATGACACTGCATTTTATTTTTGCTCATAATGGATTTAATCGTACGGTCCAGTCCCCAAGTCTTCAATGGTCTCTGTGATTTCTGGTCACATTGATTAATTTTTATACAAACACGCATAATAAAAAAATTTATGTTAAGCACTACATGAAACATTTTTTACGTTAAAATAAATGTTAATATTTTAAATTGACAAATGACGATTGGTTATTAGTTGATCAACAATCAGATTGGTGCAAAAGAATCGTTTTATGTAAAATCTACAAAGAAAATATATGTAGACTTTTTTTTTTTTTTTTTTTTTTTTTTTACCAGTGAATTGTTATTTTTTACAAAAAAATTTTTACCGTGCAATTAGGCGGAAAGCCGATGGCTCCTGCTTTTGGGTCCTCAACATGTGATTAGATCACATCGTTCACATGATCCTATAGTAAACCTTGTAATCCAATCACATGCCTGATAAAATCAAAAGAAGAAATTTTGAGCGCGGTCAAACAAATTCAAACAATGTCGAATTTTTTTGATTAGTGTTTGGAAACCTTGATATGTTGACCATCTGGGTAAATTGGCCACGTGTTCGGAGGGTGGTCAACGTCGACAGGTTGTAATGTACAAATTTAGCTGGAGAAACTAAAAATTTTTAAAACGTCGCTAATACTTATAAGTTTAGCTCAATTTCAAATATTAAAAAAAAAAAAAAAAAAAAAAAAAAAAAAAAAAGACATCGTCGAGTGTATGAATCAAGAACGATTCCATTTGGTGTTTTACTTCTTCTAGAAAACGAATCATGCTTCCGAGTCGATACGTGTCTAGACTAAGATCCATTTAAAATGCTTTTTAATTAAAAATGAATTCATAAAGTTTCATACACCGTATGGCTTTTCACCTGCCAAGTCTTCACCGTTAATATTTCTCTCTATTTTTCCTTCAAACTTGATTCAAGCTCAATTTAAACCTGCCAATGCTGAGGCATTTGCCAACACCAAGCTTAACTATCTCTTTGTACTTCTCCACAGTTTTTTTTTTTTTTTCATGACATAACCATATCGCATATTTTTCCACCTTTCCGCAATATGGAAGTCTTTCATCTCATTACCTTTGCCTTAATTTCTAAGGGTCGGGTGTTTTTCTAACTCAAGCCAAATTTTTTTAAGTTAAATAACCTCTGATCGTGGCAGGTCGTGGCAGGTCGTAGCCAGCCCGGAAGGTCAAACGGAGCGGAAAGTTTTCCAGGGGAGGAAGGGAAGGGGAGTACAAATGGTTCCTTTTAACATGAAAGATAAAGAAATTTTTTAAGTAAAAAAAATTGGCATTGGCTACGTCCCTGGATTCTCTTACATCAATCGTATAAATAAAATTTGATTACGGAGAATCAGTAAAAATTTACTGTAGTGTAAAACACGTGAAAAATATAGTCGTAAAAAATGATAAAAATCGAGCCAAAGTTCATGTAACAAGCTTATTTTTGGATTCCCTGTGAATTTTAACACAAAATGAACATTACCTAACAATTTTTTTCTAATAAATCACGCAGCCACACTTAGAAAAAAAAATGGCTAATGCGAAAGAAAAAAAAAAGCCTTCTGACTAAACATTTTCTTAAAAATCATGCGAAAACAATAAAAATATCTTGCTAAGAAACAACCTGACCGTTGTCGTGAAGCATTTTTCTTTTGATAAAACATTCGGTTTTTTTTTTTTTTTTTGCGAGACAAAACTTGTTCAAAACATTTCTTTTTCTGAGTAAATACGCAGACGGCCTCGTTACTTTAATTCAATTTTCGTCGTTTTTTTTTTTCTTCTTTTTTTTTTTTTTTTTTTTTTTTTTTTTTGCAAATAAGAAATTTTAACGACATAATATCATAGGCCTATATTCTTTGCCAGAAAAAAAAGAGGAAAAGATATAAATCCTCATTTTATTTTCCGTAAAATAAACCCGCGCTCAAAATTTATCATTCATAGCTGCAAAAAATCATCCCCTAAAAACGAAAATTTTCATTATTAATTTCGACGAAAAACCTCAAATCGATAAGAAATAGCATTCAAAAGTTAATTTTCATTTTTTGCAAGGGTTTCTCTCCCCTTCTCCTTTTCTTTCAAGCTTCAAGCTCTATCCTCAGAAAAGCTTTTCTTTTCTTTCCATTTTTTTTTTTTTTCAGACTTCTTATTCCCCACGCTCATAAGGGAAAATAGATATTTTTGCTTACGTCATCAAGTAATAAAATTGAATGTAAAATATTCTCTCTTGAAAATAGTGAAAAGAAGAGAGAGGCCCTAGAGGGGAGGGGAGGTTCAGGGAGGACCGGGCGGAATGGGCTTGGGGGGACGGGTGTCAGGAGGGAGAGGACATAATAAGGAGTCTGTGGAGGTTTGGGTGTTATAGAGAAATAGGAAAAAGGAGAGAGGGCGAAAAAGCGGGAAGGGGTCGGTAGGGAGGTAAAGGGGGAGGGGGGGGGGAGAGGGAGGGCAAGGAAAACTGAGATAAAATAGAAGAGACCTTAGGCAATTAAGTTTTCTTGAAATCTTCGTGGAAAATTAAATAGAAATAGGCAATTTATGTTAAAATTAATGGATGCAAATGCATCTTCCAAGTTTTTCTCCTTCGCCATTTAAGAAGACGATCGTTTTGGTTTCGGTCCGGACTGGAAAGGTTTCCGTCTTAAGATTTAGAAATTGTTCTTGAGCGAATTTTAAGAAGAAGCAAGTTTTAATATTTCAAAATATGATATTGCCATTTCGTTAGGATAAATCGAATTCGGGTAAGGAAAAGCTAAGATATAAAGCAACGAGCGAAAGTTCCTTATGTCTGGGAAGGTTTTCTTACGTTAGGAAAATATTTTGTTATTGTCTTTACTATTCCTATTTTTTTGGTCGTAAAAGCTTGAATTTTACATTCTAGTCTTGAGAAAAGGTGTTTGAAGTATTTTTGAGCTTAATGAAAGTAAGAGGAAGAGGAGGGAACAGGAGGAGGAGGGAGGAGAGGAAGGTTGACGGAAGAAGAGGGCAGGACGCGGAGGGTGGAGGTGTGCTTTCTAAATATGTACCTTTGTAGAATTTAAAATGTATTCTGTAAGCCGTAATGAGTTAAAGAGTTTTCAAGACTGAAATGAGCAGGTGACGTATCGTTGTAATCCTAACTTTTCATTATCATAAACTTTAAATTCTGGAGCCGAAAGTGCGGGCTTTCTATAATTCTATTTGAATTTCGAAAGAATTCCCTAATTTTTCAATTGAAAATTCTCGAAAAATTCGAATGTTCTCAGTACTGCACAGGTTGCTATGATTTTATAAAAAAAATTTCTCAAAATGTACAAACAAAAAAGAAAGAGAAAAAAGAACTGATGGGAAATGAGGAAATGTTACCAGAGGGACATTTAATATTATTCCTACTGGCTATTTGAAGGGATCTTTGCTATCTTCCTTACAGTATCTTACAAGTAAGTTGTTTAAATAACGGGGTTTAATAAAATCAATCCAGTTTAGGAAAATATAAATGGTCGATTGATTCATCGTCAAATCGTTTGGCAATTCTTCCTATTAGTCACATTCGATGCATTGCCGTGATGACTGAATCGGTTGAAAAGCTCCAGAAATACGTTAGTAAACGAAAGGCTATTTCTGCAGTAAAAAGAATACGTAAAAAAGATATAATTGCATACTTATTTTGTTTACGAATTGATTTGCAAATAAAGGATATTCTTTCACAAGAAATGTTAGAGGGAAATATAAACTTTATGCTTCGGTGAAATGGTCAATACTAAAGACCCTACTTAGGTGACAACAAAAAAACAACAATAAATCTCGACCTCATAATACAAAGATCCCAAATCGACCCCCCTCACCCAAAAATGTTCGTTTTTTTTTTTTTTTTTTTTTTTTTCTTCTTTTTCAAAAATTGACTTTCTTTTTTTGACGTCATTTATTCTTTCTTTTCAAAATTTTATAAACTTCGGTCAATATGACTAAATTCCGAAAAAAAAAACCCAAATTCAAATTACTTGGCAAAAGCTGGGATACAAAATTCGCCAATCGACTTATATTCGAATTTTAATATGGCCCAGGGGCGGACTGAAAAATCTTTCCGCGGCCCGGGCACAAGGGTTAGCGGGGAGGCAGGGGGGAAAGATGGTTTTTCCTTCAAAATAAATAAATAAATAAATAAATAAAAAGATGTAGTAATACTTTTTAATTAACTATATCGTTTTTTCCCAATTTTTTTTTTCTCTTGCGGCCGGCCGAATATTAGGCGAACGCCTCATTTTGTTCTCGTTATTGAGCGGCCCTTCGGGTAATCGTCCGAAAATCGGGTACTGGCCCTTATGGCCAGTCCGCCCCTGATGTTGCCAACTGTCAAAAAAAAATTATAAAATATTATTCGATTACAATCGATTGTTAATATAATTTACCCTTTAGCCTACATTTTTGTGATTTTCTTGAACAAATGTCAACACAGGGATCATATGAGTATTAGGCTATGTAAGCATTTTTTTGCATATTTTGTACCACTCCCTGGGTGTAAGCAAGTGTAAGAAATGGTCGACCCTCCCTCCACCCTAATATTGCGTAAGATTTCTTTTTTTTTTTTTTTTCATATTAATTTGCAAAAAAGAGATTTTAATTTTAATTTTATTTTTTTTTTATTTTCATCTTCAAAAAAATTATTGCTACAATTCCTCCTTCTTTTTCTGAAATAAAATTAAGCTTAAAAGAGAGAACAGTTAAATTTATTTTAAAAAAGTTAATCAATCAATAAAATAATATCAAAAATCAATAAACAAAATCAAAAATTACTTAATAAAACAAAATCAAAAATTACTTAATAAAATAAAATCAAAATTACTTAATAAGATAAAATCATAAAATGAAATTATTAACTAAGCCTAATAAGACCATTTTTGCACTGATAAACGCTGCAAATATTTCTTAATGGCAAATTTTTAAAATTTCAAATTTTACGTAAGAGATGGGATACCCCCTCCCCCCTCCCCCCTCCGTAAGCAGAAGTAAGCATTCCATCAACCCCCCTCCCGTGTTAGGTGCTTACGTAAAACTTGTATGATCCCACACCCAAAAAAAAAAAAAAAAAAAAAAAAAAAAAAAAAAAAAAAAAAAAATCGGCGAAAAAAAAATTGGACGGGTCCAGTGACTGACTGACATATAAACCGATAGGGACTTTCATATTTATAACGTTAGCGCGATCAACAGGGTGTTGGTATATGCTTACACAGTAAAAAACTTGCAAAATAGATACGTCTTTTGTATTCTGAAAATATCACGAAATAAAATTGGTTCCTCTTTTAGAAAATTTTATAACAACTTCCAAATAAATCAATATTCTTTCTAAAAAAAAAAAAAAAAAAAATTATATTTAATGGAAGAGGGGCAACGATTTAAACTTTCAATCATTTCCTTCATTTCATTGAGTGAGTTATTAAACTCTTTTTTAAAATTTTCATCGGCGAAAAATATAATGAATAGGTAATCGAATTTCGCTCGCCAAATTTTAAACTGATTTGACAATCAAAACCCTTCGGAGTACACGAGGAGAAAAAAAAACCTATGTATACATTTAGGAAGCCATTTAAAAGATCATGTAAACACAAAAGGGTTAGGCCTTTCGCACTTGCTTTTGCCACGGGATGGTGACAATAATGAAAACTCAGCGATCCGAAATATCGGAACCGCATAAAGTCAATCAGAAAACCGCAGATCTGAATGTCGTTCGTTACGATATTTCAGTCCGGCTAGCGTCATTAATCACAAATTTGTTGCTTTCGAATTTCGGGAAGGCGAAAACGGACTCCCCCAACTTGCTTTTAGTTTTCATCCTTCAAACATTCCTCCTAATGACGGCGGGAGATTTCCCTCCTGAGAATATGTAACAAATTCAGTGGAAAAACTCCACTTATGTTCATTGTTTTCCTTTAATTATAATTATTATTCCGTGCTTGCATGCGCGGTAATCCTTAATTAACTAATTTCGCTTACGTTAAATTCCGCCGCCTTTTGTTCTGACCAAATTCCCGACTATGATCATTTTCTTTAAGAAAATTCGTTCAACTTTCCTTCTTAGTTCCTTATCTTTTTGTATATGTCGAGTCCTAAAAAGGGAAAACTTGAAAACGAAAAGCGCCAAGGGAGAAGAGTAAATGATGTCTCGAATCATTCACTTCATTACATTTCAATTAAAAATAAACACGATTGTATCTGTTCTCAATGGAGTGTAATATTTAATGTAGTTTATCCAAGATTCTTCCCGCTAGATAATTTTCCTCGAGAATTCCGGCAAATGAAACGACGAAAGAAGAATAATTTTCTTATCTAACGAAGAAATTAAAGTGTCATTAAAAAGCTTATAAGAACAAATTTAAATTGGCTTTAATGGTTTTTGCATCAAGTAAATTATTAGGGCATAGCGATACAAACGACGAAACTAATGGAAAATAAAATTCGAAAAAGCACTCCCTACCGGGAAAACCCCGAACTACGTACAGGGTAGTTCGATGCTAAGGCCATCAATCGTGTAACCTTTGAATTAAATCCCTATATGGTGCTTCAACGATCGCAAGGGTGCGGTAACGTAGTTTCGTTTCCTTGGAAACGACCACCCCTTTTTCCTCCTTCTTTTGTTCCCTTTTTTCGGCTTCGCTGTTTATTCGCGTTTATTTTCAAACCCCTGATTTCTCCGCCATTTTGTTTTTCCTTTTTTCAAAATTTTTTTTTTCTCTGAGGCCAGCGTTTTCTTTTCTATACAAACCTCTTAAAACAAAAAACTCACGCTCAAAAATATTTCAGCAAAAACTTTCAGCTTTGAATCCTGGGAATCCCTCCTACCTTTTTCCGAAAAGATTTCTAAAAAACAAAACCTTTTCTAAGGAACATTCAACGAATCATATTCCTTCGACTTTCTTATCTCGTAAGATATCCCCTGCCACATTCAGAAATTCATATATTCCTTATTCATTTTAAAATCCCGGAAAATTCTTTTCTTAGAAAAAGCACCCTTTTTCGTTGCTTCCAAGGCAGGGAGGGTTCAGCTAAGACGATTCCTTCCTTGAAAAGGTTTAATTGTCTAAAATCTTTTTTAGACATGCGCCATAATAATCTCCATTATTTTGAAATGTTTTTCTTTTTCAACGTAAAAGAGGAATTTTCGAATTTGTTTTGATACGTGGGATTCTTTCGGAACGGGGAATCGAGGGTTGGTCCTTTTTTCCGTTAACAGCTGAATTATTTTCTTTCTCCATGTATAAAGTCATTAATTTCTGGTTTTAGGGAACTTTTTCTTTCGTATCTTTTCCTAAGGGCAACCCGTATTATTATAGTTTAGGTTTTATTTCGAACTGAAATGAACTAACTTTCAAAAGTTTTCAGTGGATTAAATTACGAGAGAAAGGAGCGAAAGGGGGAGGGACGGGAGAGGCTTAAAGAGAGGGGGGTAGGATATTCAGGATTAAGGATTTAAAAGAACCTTTTTTGACTCTTTAAGCAGAGGCACGATATGATAAAATTATCAATCGTTTTTCAAATATGCTTAGGAAACCATATTCGAGGTGCAAAAGTTTCAAGGATCCATCGTTTTACGGCTATCCAGAATGTAGCCCATTTACGCTGACAACAACAAACATTCAAATAAGCTTATTATCAGGGGTCCGAATCCGAATTCGAACCCGATGCCAATGCCAATGCCGATGCCGATGCCGGTGCCGGTGCCGGTGCCGATGCCCCCAAGGATCAATTATATCCGATGCCGCCTTTAATTCCGATTTTAGTGAAAAAAAAAAAAAAAAAATCATGGAGCCATAATAGACGATTTTTAAAATCAGGGGTCCGATTGCGAAGCCGGTGCCGATACCGATGCCGATTTCGGATATTAAAAAAAATTCGATGCTAGATTCGGCATCTGTGATTATTAGTTTAAAGTTTTTTTCCCGCATTAATCTAAATTAATCAAAAATTTGAATTTATAGAAGTCGATAAAAATAATAATAAATAATAATATAAAATGAAAAAAAAAAAGTCCCAATTTTCCAAACGATAATCTTGCTTACAAGAATCGCCCAAAAAATTAATTATACTGTTAAGTTTAATTTAATTTAATAGGAAAAAGGAAGTCATTTTATCAACAAAAAAAAAAAGCGGCAACTAACAATCGAATCTTTTTTCATAACAAGGCCCACTATCAATTTTTTTTTAAATTTTAGTTAAAATTAAAGACGTCGTCAATATTAAATATCAAACGTGCTTTATTTATTTCACAAACAGAAAGCGGAAAAACCTTATCGATTTTCCAATACAAATATTTGCAATTGAAAAGGACAACGAAGAAGATTCCAGGGCTGTGGAGCTAATATTCGACAATAATATTCTAACCAAAATCGAAAGCATTGAAACACATGGGTGGTTCTAAAAAAACCGTATCTTTCAAGTCAGAGTTAGGTTATCGCAAATTATCTAACAAAGACGAAAATATTACCGGTTTTTTTGAATTTTTAAAACTTAAAATTCAAATTTAAGAACACTGCAAAGCTGAAACCAGTTTGTTTTTAAATTTTTTTTTTCTAATAAACCAAGGCGCTTTTACAATGTTATTAAATATTTTAGTTGATAAAAAAATCGTCTTAAAAGATGAAAAATGAATGACAAAGAAAGGTCGAAAAACTACAGGGAAAGAATAAAGAACGATCCGGTACGATACGAAGAGTATAAAAGAAAAGAACGAGAGCGGTATAGGAAAAGAGTAAAAGAAGGTAAATAAATGATGTTATTATTTATCATATTTTATGTTTAGCTGACTAATCCTTCGACGGTAAAAAAGTTCATAAAGGATCCAAACTTATTTCTGATGAAGCATTTATGTCAAGATTTAAACTTATAACGTCTCACGTACAAATATTGATGCCTGAAAATTCGATTTTAATTAAAGTTAAAAATTCAAATTTTGAGAACACTATTTTGCATGCTGAATTATTTAGATATAAATTTACTAAATAAAATATATGCAAAATTATTTGGAGGGAAAATTCGGAATAGAGTGGCAAGGGTTCGAGTCCTCCATGGGTACGAGTTGTTAATTTTTCTCGAAAATTTGTTTCTATCTTGCCACTCTATTCCGAATTTTCGCTCCAAAAAATTTAAAATTCCCTTAGCCGGGTAATGGCAGTTACGAGATGTAAAATTAAATTTCGAAAATATATGGACTTATTAAAATTTAAAACAAAATTGAAATTATAATTTCATTAAGAAATTTCATTATAATTGCCATTAAGAAATTTAAATTTCTTAATTAATTTTAAGAAATTTAAATTTTACTTTGCCTAATTAAGAAATTTAAATTTCTTAATTAGGCAAAGTAAAATTTATTACCAACTTCCTGTAATGTTTACAAACAAATCGTTCCTTTTTGATAGAAAAAAAATCGACTATGTGATGGTACGGTTTTTTTAGAACCACCTTAAAAAATTTGAATTTAATTTTTTTTTTTTCGTATTTCAGAGCTTTAGAGGGCATAAATGAGTCAGTGTTCCATGCTCTCAAAACTGGGTTGGTTTCCATAGCAGGTGACCAACAAGCCCACCTACATTCAAATATTAAAAAAAAGTTATAATGCGGATTAAAATCCCGGTTTTTTTTTTAACTTCTCCCCAAAAACAAAGTCAAAAAGAATCTTCATCAGCAGGAAGGAAAATTAAAATAAAAAAATACAGGTATAGAAAATAAAACCTGACCATTCACCTGAAAAAAAAAAATGACCATAGTTCTGGCTCAACCAAAAGGATTCTAGAGATTTTTTTTTTTTTTTTTCATGGGGTGAAACAATTTTTGTGGCGTCGCCGTCATTTCAAATGATTAAGTTAACAAAATCACACTACTAAAGAAATGTCCCCGGATATACATGTCTGACTCGGTAGAGAATATGCTGCTAAACTCTCGAAACGGTTCTTTCTCCAATTTCGAAATTAAAAAAAAAAAATTCTAAGGATGGTTGCTTCGCATCTCAAGCAGTCTGTGTCGTGGATAAATTAATAAAATAACTACACTTGTTTCGTGACGAACTTCCAGCTTCGATTTCTCAAATTGCTATAAATGAGTTCATAAATGCTATAAAAAGTGTATCGATCAGATATGCTTCAATTTACCAGAACCAGATGAATTCGAAAATGGAAATAGGACGATTTTGCAAGGTTGGGCATAATTCATTATCCTCGAAAATTAAGCACGGGAGAGAAAAAAAAAGATAACAAATAATAACAATATAACAACACTATAAATTATATAATGCTGTTTTTTAAAAAAAATTAATTGGTAGAATTGGAGAAAATAGTAAATGCTTTACCTTTTCTACAACTAAGTTTAAAGAGATGTAGTCTCACGATCCTAGTCCATACTTTTCCGTTTTCATTTTCATTTTTATTTTCCCCAAGACCGCAAGAACTGCCGCTCTCATTAATGGTGAATGAGATAGACCTACTATATTTAGAAAAGGGTTCTGAACTGTGTATCGCATCACGATATGATTTCTCCAGATAAATTTCTCGACCTTGTCGTAATTTTGAACTGAAACAAAATCTGAATCTCAATTCTGAAGTCCTGGAAAAATCGTCGTCTCGTTTTCGGCAACTCTCGAAAAAATTAGTGATAAACTACAGTGCAATTCAAGATAATCCGTGTACGGTCTTGGTCAAGAGAAAAAAAACTCATCGTATTTCCTTGTTTCCCGCACTGTTTTGAAGATTTTTTTTAAAATCAAGCATTGTTCAAAGGACAACTATCAGCAAAGGCTTTCCATTTTTATAATGATAATGCCTTCGCCATGTAAAAAAAAAAAAAAAAAAAATTCAATAATTTTTTTAGGCTGTAAAAATTATTGCTTTTTGTTTACAAAAAAGCTAATTTTAATTATTTTTGTAAATATAATGTTCGAAAAATTGCTTTAGCGTTGAAAACCCATTTTTTTAAGGATTACTAGTACTATTAATTTTAAATATAAAATAATTACTATTAAAATTTGAATGTAAGAAATCATAAATACTATTTTTTTTTTTTGTACAATAATTTTTACAGCCTGCAAAATTATTGAATTTTTTTTTACATATGGCGAAGGCATTATCGTTATAAAAATTGAAATCTTGATAGGTGTCCTTTGAACAATGCTTAATGATAAAAAAGAAAAAAAATCTTTCTTTATATTATCTGCGTATTTGACCGTCCCTTATTTTGCGAACTTTGGAATTCTCTCGGTCGCACCCCCTAATTTTTTTCCTTTTGGTTTAAAAAGAAAACCTGTAAAATTTTAGCGCTCTACGATAAGTCTAAACCGTGCCGCACAAATCCCCCGTTCTAACCATATAACTTAAATAGGGCCAAGCTCCACTGGTCAGGTCCTTGCATTGCCCGTTTTCAAAAAATTAACGAAAATATTGTTCCTTACGTATTTTGGTCTAAGGAACTCAAATCTGCAATCGAAATAATAGCTTTCACCGTTTTTGATTTATTCGAGTGCTAATTTTTTGGTCAAAATTTTGCTCGGCTGAACTTTTAATTTTAAAGTTGATACCCTGCTCTTATAACACATCTTTTCTGATCAATTTTCGACGTTGAATCACCTAAGAGCACTTAAAATCGTCTATATACTTTAGTTTTTATAATATAAACCAAAAATCAAAAAATTTGAATATTTTTCTTTAAATTTCATAACAATTATTATTTTTTTAAAAATAGTAAGCAATAGAAGATTTTTGCTCTCAGCTATGGATTCAGTTCTGGATTAATTAAATTTTGTATTTCGTAAAAAAATGCCGCAAACTGCTGCAGAGTAAAAAAAATAATTAAAAAAAAAAAAAAAAAAAAAAAAAAAAAATTCAACATTTAAATGAATTGTTAATTTGAAAAAGGGAACATGTCATTTGTTTACCTTATAAGGTAAACATAAGAAAAGCAAATGACGTGTCCCCTTTTTTAAATTAACGGTTCAAATACAATATTTATCATTTTTATCCTCCTTAAAAAATCATTTATTTAAAAAAAAAATGAGATCGGAGAACCGATCAAATTGCTTTATCGACTATTTAAATAATTCTCAAAATAGTTTTTCGATCAGAGATCTATCAAAGCCGAGTACGGGCATAAAGAATTCGAATTTCGGAAAAATAATTTGGAATTCGGAATCCTCTATCCCGATAATATTCTCAAAAATATGCTTAGATTTTTGATCGGTGGTCCACCAAAGCCGCAGTACGAGCACAAGGAATCCGAATTTCTGAAAAATTATTTCAGATTCAGAATCCTCTACCCCAAAAATATTCTCAAAAATACGGTTAGATTTTTGATCAGAGGTCGACTAAAGCCGCAGTACGGGCATAAGGAATCGAATTTTGAAAAATTATTTCAGATTCGGAATCCTCTACCCCGAAAATATTCTCAAAAATGCGGTTAGTTTTTCGTTAGCACCCACGAGGAACCCGCCAATCAGCATCCAAATCGCTTTGTTGACGTGATCGATGACGTCATATCGTGACGTTTCAAAAGTCGAGATATCGGTTTTTAGGCCTATACCCATACTTTTAGCCCTGCTCACCGTTTCTGAACCACTCAACAGAATTTAACAAATTTCAATGGTAGCGTATCTTGATGAATATCTACTGCAGTACTAAAATCGACTCAATCAGTAGCTGCGTTCGCGATTTATAGTCAAAAAAGATCTTGAAATTGTTGAAAATTTAACATTTTCACTCACTGCTTCCGAATCGCTGAACCGATTTGGCTCAAAAACTAATCAGCACCTACATTTCATTAGAAGTTCCTACCCACCAAAAATCATCGACATCCGTTCTTTCGTTTTTCTGCTTTTCGACGGACACTTTTTTTTGCACATATATTCATACATTCATACATTCATACATTCATACACACATACACACACACGGCCACCATCCAAATTTTGCTTTTTTCGGCATCAGGGGACTTCAAAACGTGTAAAAATATCAAAAACTGAAAATCTGAAATTTGTGCTAAAAACAATGCTTTATTCTCCCTGCGGTCGATAAAGCAAAAAACGATGAAAATTAATATTACCAAGCGATTACAGAATGATCAGTGGTAACTTGATCATTATACCGCAAAAACTAAGAGAACGGGTAGCTTTGGGTTCGGAGTCGAACCCAACTTCAATAAAAAATAAAGCAGGACAGTAAAAAGAGAAGACAGAATAAGCGAGGACTAGACAGCAAAAGTATTGGGATGCGAATTTCAGTAGAAAATATCGTTGTCAGAGGAAGGAAGAAAAATACACAAGGAAAGATGAAGGACGAACATAGCAAACCAGAAAAGAGATTACAGAATACGGGAGTTAAGAGAAACAAGAAAAGTGCGCCAAGAAAGAGATAATTTTTTCCCGTAAAAATATAATTTTTCAACACAAAAGAAAACATAAACAACTGCCACATTGAATTTTGCTGCAGTTTACGGCTGCAGTTTAAGCAAAATTTCGACATCTCAGTGCGCATGATCCGTGGGCACAGCTTTTTCGCGGCTTTTTTTTTTTTTTTTTTTGCCAGTCTCTTTTAATTTAGGGTAGGAATCGAAAATACCCGACCCGAATTAACTCCGGTCCGGACCCAAACAGAATCGAACCCGAGTATTTTGGGTCTAGTCCCGAGTTAGACCCGAATTCGAGTTTTAGACCCGAGCCCGAATTTTAGAACCGGAACCGAGCTAAATACCCGAATATCGAGCAGCTTTATGTTCGACCCTATAAAAATATGAAGTAGGTATATATGACTAGGAACGGTTTAATTGTTTGTACAAAGCAAAATGTTAAAACATAGCATTCTTTTGTAAATACATAGATATGGCTATGGGAATTGTTATGATAGATAACGACTCCTTTTTCTTGTCCCATGAAGTCGTTTTCTATAATTTGTAGTACATTATAATGTTTTTATATCGATGAGATGGGATCTCTACGCGAACCCAATGACCATACGTCATATATTGAGAAACAGGTCTTGAACTGTTTTATATGTAACAAAAATGATTCCGAAAAAAAAAGGTGTAGTCTTCAATCCCTGATTTAATTATCGATGCAAATTCTCACCGAGCAACAATTTCAATTTATAAGAAACTGATACAAGTTTCCTTGTGTCCAGTTGTAATTATATTGAATAACTTGTTGCGGGACTTGACCGCTTCCACCCCATCTTCTTTTTTTTCTCACGCATCACCACGTTGGAACCACTTTCCTGTTAATCTATTAAAATTTCAGTTTTTTATCCTGGCTAAACTATCTCTGTTTCGATGGGCTTGCCTTATTTTGGCTATCTTGGGTTTCATAAGTTAGGGTGAAAATTTACTATGGAATGTTGGATCAACATGTCGGTACTACAAGTTGGACGAACATGTTGTACCAACATGTTTGACAAAAGAACGAATCGACTATTGCAGAATTTACTCCTATGCCGAAATTAAATTCTTCACCAACAAGTTGGTACAACATGTTGGTCCAACTTGTACCAAAATGTTTGGACAAAAAGTCTGACTAACATGTACCAATTTGTTGGACCAACATCCCACACTATTTTCTGCGTAGGAGCAAATTCTGCAATTGTCGATTCGTTCGTTTGTCGAACTTGTTAGTACAAGCTGTCCAACAAGTTGGTACAACATGTTGGTCAAACTTGTTACACTAACATGTTGATTTAACATTCCATAGTGAATTTTCAACCTTATGTTCGTTTTTTTTTTAATTTAATGATGATAAGTAAAGCGGCGAACAACGATGGATGAATTAATATTTTGAATATATTTTCAGAATGAAAATTTTGAGAATAAAAGCAGTTGCGAAACGTGTTGACTTTGAAACTGCGATCGTATCTGAAATATCCCTTTATCCAATAGCCCCTCGCTGACTGCGCGGCGTTAATATACAGTATACATATTAAAGAGATATATTTGCAAGACTGGATAAAAAATCTTTTGAAAGATTAGGGCGCAATTTCACGCCAAACATGTTCGGCGAACACGTTCGGCAAACATGTTGGACAAACATTTTCCCCAACATGCAGAGGAAGCTCCACGTAAGCAGTAACGGTTTTTTAAGCATGTTGGGCAAACATGTTGGACGAACATTTTCACCGAACATTTTCCCCGACATGTTGGGGAAGCTCCTTTTTAAGCAATGACGATTTTTTAAGCATGTTATGTGAAAATGTTTGTCCAAAATGTTCGCCGAACATGTTCGCCACTTATATCAAGCACAAAAATTTTCACCCAACATGCTTCACTGCTTATGTAAAGTTTCCCCAACATGTTGGGGAAACTTTATGAAATTATGGACGTGAAATTGCGCCCCAAGCATGGATGGGTAAAAATGTTTATATTTGATAAAAGTTGCGAACATGTTCGTCGAACATTCTGGCCAAACATTTTCATATAACATGCTTAAAAAACCGTCACTGCTTATGTAGAGCTTCCCCAACATGTCGAGGAAAATGTTCGTTCAACATGTTCACTTTTTTTTATCAAACACAAACATTTTCGCCCAACATGTTTGGCGTGAAATTGCGCCCTAAGGAACGCCGGATAGCGAATAAATGAGAAAAATTCTGTAAGTCTCAAGACTTAATTTAATTCAAGTTAACTCAAGACTAATTAAGTTTTTTTGGACTTGATAAATTTTTCCCGTTATAGGTCAAATGAAGTTGCAAAGATAAAGTCATGATAATGATGTCAGAATTTTTTTCAAGCTATTGAAAAAAACGTATACTTCAATTTCAGAAACGGCTGTTGTTTTATAAAAAAATACATGAAAATTACGGCTAAAAAGAACAATATTCGGAGGTATAGTTTGCCTACCACACGGGCCCAAGCACATTTTCGTGCCTTGCTAAAAGCAAACTCAAATTAAACAAAACCATGAAAAAAAAAGTTGCTATATCTCTTTATCACAGCAGATGGTACACGTGGCGATGATACGTCCCACCTTCATATTATTCCCTCTCTTAATATGTGACAATTCACAGGAAAAGGAAGCTTAGGGTGAAAAGAATCCGACATCATTTTCTTATGGATTTCGACTGATTTAGCGTTCTAAAACGAATTTTTTTTTCCACTCTAAGCTGCCTTTCCCTGTGCACCGTCACATATAATATTGTGACGTAAAATGTAATTCCCACTTTCTCGACATTCTGACACTAGCGATATGCTCATAGCTTCTCTTCAAAGCGGAATTCCTTTAAGAGCTTTTCTTATTTTATTATAAGAATCCTTTTTCTATTTTTCAAAATGTTCACGTTTAAAGTTCCATCGAAAATCGAATTCAATTTTTTTAGCCAATGTGATGTGATTTACATTGCAAAAAGCAGAGGAGGCTTCACGGATGCCGGAAGGAATGGCTGTTTTCTGCAATACTCGATTTACGAATAAAAAATCAAATTTTAGACATCCAACGAACTCTTTTGATGGGTCCTGAAATTTTTAGTGAAAATTTCACCTTGTCTGAAATGTACGGAAAAGTAATTTCAGAAAAAAATTGAGGTCGAGAAACTTTGATTTTGTTTTCTGGTTTTTGTTTGCTTGGAACAAGTTGAAACTTGTACCAAAAATACAAGAAAAGTCATATGAGTTCACCAGATACCTAAAATTTTATTTTCTTCCCCCGCGAATCGAGTGTTAGATAAAACAGCCATTCCTTCCGGTATTCCGTGAAGCCTCCTCTTAATAATTTAAATCTCTCCAAAAGTATAAGTAACTGATAATCCGAAAATTTGGGAAAAAAAGACGTGTTTTTTTTTTTTTTTACTGCGATATAAATCTGCTATGAAAAGTCACTGCGAGGAAACGTTTAAAATTCTACTCCGAAAAGGTCTTAGAAAATCCATTCCCAGAGAGAGAGAGAAACCTTTCTTAATTTTTGAAATGTTTATTTAAGAGACGCCATGATGGAAGCCAGATGTTTATAAGGGATATTTTTCTTTTTACTTTATCTCCTTTATATATTTTAATCAGATACCATTCCCTTTTACCCTTTTATCAGAAATAATAAAGGAAAATCAACCTTATTTTCTTCCTTTTAACCTCGGGGGAAAGGAATTTCCACTGTCGTTGAAAAATTACCAAGGGTTTTACTTCGACTTACCCTTCCCTCGGGTTTTAATCAAATGGAAAAGGGATTTCTTTCACGACTTAAACCCCAGAGAGAAACCAAGATGGCAGCGTTAAAATTTAAGAGAAAAAAAAAATTCTTTTGAATACCTCTTTAGACAGAGATTTTAAGGCGAAATTTATAAATATTTCGTTTTGGGATAAACATGGAAACGGAAGAATAAAAACGGACTCTGTTTTCCGAGAGCCTGACCGTGACGGCAGACACATAGATAACAAAAGACGTGGACGCAACATCTGGTGACACGTTCACGGCTTGTTAACTTCTTTCCGTTCTTCCTTAACATCCTGCCTTTTCGAGAGATAGTGCATTTGCCAAAATTATTCTTGAGATCGCCCTTTCTACAAATATAATTTTCGTCCAGATTGTGAGAGAGGGTTTACGAGTTTTATGTTGTAACAAAATTTTGAAAGCGAGCTATATTTCAGTTTATATTATTGTTGAGGGCGTCTTGGTGGAAATTATGAGTGAAATAAAACCAAAATTATGGAGAGGAGAAAAAATATTCAATGCAGTTTTTAAGAAGTAATGAAGAAAAAAAGCAGCAGCGGTATTATTAAATAATGTGAAAAGTTTCTCCCCTATGTTTTAGTCAGTCAGTTAATTGAAGTACTCAAAGAACTTGTAAAGATGCAGCATGAAAAATACATGTCTAAGCATTTTGAGAATTCGGAAAAAATATTAAAGGTTCTTTAACTTTCGAAAAGAATTGATTCTTTTTATGAAATTTGATTTTATTTAACATCGGGATTACTGGATCTTGAATAACTATAACAGCTATAGTTAATCAAGGTCCAGTAATCCTGATAATAAATAAAATCAAATTTCGAAAGTGACCCCACTTTTTTACGGAGTTCAAAAATGAGGTCCGATTATATAAGGAGTTCCCGAAAACGAGGTCCCGATGGTTTCAGAGACTCCCAAAAACAAGGTCTAGATTTTTTCGAGAATTGCCCAAAACGATGTCCGGATTTTTCCTAGTGATGGACTACAAGCCTAGAAGATGGTGCCTTGCATTAATGTTTGTGTTGAAAATCCAAAAAAAAAACAAAAAAAAAAAAAAAAAAACAAAGAAGGAAGCAGATCAAGATTTTAGTCTGCTCTGGAACAAGGCAGGGCAATGCAAGACCACAAGGTTCGAGCCAAGGCACAATACTAGAGTTGGTGTAGGATTGTAGATTTATAGTTGTGATGTTTAAAGAAGAAGACTTTTTTAGACAGAGTCCAACTAACGAGGATAATATCACTAAATCGATTCAAAAAGGTTTTCTAGCACATGTGTAGAAAAGTTCGCAGGCTTATTCAAGATGAGGGTGTCAAAATTTCCCGAATCGGTAAAGCAACGCAAATAGCTTGCAACCATGTGCTACCTTTAAAATTTCTGCAATGCAATGACTAATTCCAGAAACTAAAAACAAAGACATTCTAGGCAAAGTGAATATAGTGTGACAACTTCGCCGAAAATCAGCACGCTTCGCGCATTACGTCACTGGATGTAATTGAAAGAATATCTTCTGCTTTGTTGTTTATTCACTATGGCGCACTGTATTTGTTTATTAATTTTGGCGCGGTTTTTTTTTTCGTTTGATTAAATGTTTTTCGTTTGATTGAATATGTCGTGCAGTGTGGTGGGCTGCAAAAGCCACAGTCGAACCAAAAACATCAAATTGCACAGGTTTCCTTTAAATCCTCAAATGCAATTGGCGTGGTTGGAAGCGTATGGGCTGGAGAGCTTCCCCAACAATCTCCCTTTGTATAAAAAACTAGTTTAAAAAAAATTTTCTTTTGAAAAGCAACAAATATTTTCCTCAACATGCATCACTGATCAATAAGCAATTAAAAGGACAATTTATTCAACAATTTTTACAAATTGTTTCCTGGAAAATTATTTCAATTACTGAAAAAATTTATTGATAGAAAAAGCAAACCGTCAGAATTCTTCTCATCCATGGCATAGATGCGCCCCTATAATTATCAGGTGTAAAATTCCAAGGCATACTTGCGCCCCGTTTTTTTTTTTTTCACCTGATTTAAATTTGATATATTATTTAATAACTCATAAGCAAGAACTTTGCAAATAATTAAAACCATGTAAAAGCTTGTCTTACTTTCAAGTATATTATATTTAGTTTTCCTGCATTTTCAATACGGGCGGTCGTCTTTTTTTTTAAAAATGGAATTAATGCTGAGCAGCAAAGGTAAGCCTTTAATTATATACAATTCATATAAATTTTGGTTTTCTAAAAATACGGGATTGAGCTCTCGATATAGGTGCACTAGAAAGAATTGTAGTGCTTAAATTACATGTGACGATAGTAAATCGATAATTTCGGACAACAGCGAACGCAATCATGCACCAGATGAGAATTTAAAAAAACACATTGTGTCTAATAGTGTAAAAAGGATAGAAGTCGACGAATTTGCAATCCTTTTTTGAAGAAATTATTGTTTTATATAAGGGCGCAAGTAGGCTATACCTTTCCAGGAGATTAAAAATTCGGGGCGCAACTAAGCTACGTCTCGTCCGGGGAGCAACTATTCCTTCACAAAAACTAACCGCGGGGCGCAACTATCCCCTGCCCTCAAGGTCTACTTCCTCAAGGCATTATTTACAATAGCAAACCCGTTTTTTTTTAAAAAATAATTTATCAAATACAAACTTTCAAGTCAAAAGACGTCAATTCCCATAGCTGGACCTAAAATAGGCCACATATATTTTTTTCGGCAGGAGCATTTAGAGCCATCTGTGTGCCTCACAAAATGTGAATCGTTTTCTTTTTTTCTTTTTACTTTCCAACTAAGGGTGCAAATTCACTATACCGACATGTAGTGAATTTGCACTTATAGTTGCGCCCACGCCCTAAAGCATCTTAACGCGTGAAAAAAAAATTATGTTTTTTATCCGACAAGATTAACCTAAAAAAATCATTTGAAGATAAATCGAGTGTTTTTATTATTTTTAAGAGCACTTTCAGACAACAGAAATAATCATTTTCTCCATCAAACTATACAATCAATGTATCATACCTAATCTTACAATGGCTAAGCAATGTTTATTAGGGGGAAAAAAACAGAAAAAGAAGGCCGCGTAAAAAGGAGTTGAGAAGAGATTATAAAACGTGATGTTTAAAAATAATGTAAGAAATAATAAATGATAATACCAATAAAAAAAAAAAAAATAAAATAAAATGAAATAAATAAAAATAAAAAGCTGATGTTCATATTTGATTTAATTCTGATAAAATTTTCAACATTTGCCATCATTCGTTGACATCGAATAAAATTCGATTATTGGTAAAAATTCCATTTTAGTCAGTTTTTCTAAAATCCAAACTGAAAGAAAAAAATGCTTCACTCCAAACTGCTGATGGTGCTTATTTTCCCCCCCCTACTGGAATATTTTCAATTTTAACTTTAAAAGCAGCCGTCAAAAATTGGAGTAAACACAAACTCTCGATGCTGTCCAATTTTTATAGTTTTTGAGCTTTGAAAATCCGAATTTTAAGACAGTGCAATTATGTCTCTTTGAAGAGATTCGAAACCTTAGTAGAAAGACTCTTAAGATTTTTTACTGTAGCAACCTAGCCTTAAGCAGGAAATTAACATTTATTAATCAAGTGGCTGAAAATTCAGCAGATCGTGCAAAAACCTATTACAGCGTATGTGTCAAAAAGCCCTTCGGCGCTTCGTAAAGTGACTCAAACTTTTAGTCATTTAATGAAAATTCATTTTAAAATTTAAGCTGGCGAGAAAACTCGCATTACCCTGAGAAATATGTTCATACCGATACCAACATTAACATTTTTTTCTGATATTGGCAGTAATGGTGTATCAAAGTTAAAAGTATTTCGTCTAATACCCTGAATTTTCTATTAAAAAGAAATCATTTCAAAAAAAAAAAAAAAAAAAAAAAAAAAAAAAAAAAAAATGTGAAATACATGTTTAAAGGAACGATAATGCCTCTATTCGGATGAATAAGATAAATCTCAATAATATAAGAAATCAATTAAATAATATTGAGAAATCTGCAAAAAACGCATGAAAAAGGAAAAGAAGAAATTCATCTCTTGGAAAAAAAACCCTAAGAAATCCCACCGGGGGTATTAAAACGAAACTCCGCTGAAAACGGAAGAGAATCGATTTAAGTTTATCCTTTTACTGATAGGCCAGAAGGAAAGCTGAGAATTTCCGGTCCTGAATATTTCGCTCTCTTCACATATACAAGGCAAGGTAGTGTATCTGGAAATAAAGGAATAATCTAATATGGCAGAGTGAGAAACAAGCCGGAGAACGTATATACGTGAGTTGTGGGGCTGCCATATCTCCAGGGGTGCTCCCGAGCTGAGCGTCGGGGGAGGCGAAAGGAGGCGGGAAACCCGAGCGAAAGAGGCAAAAGGGAGGTTGGCGGAGGGAGGGGGGAACCGAGTTAAATTTGCAAGGAAAATTCAAGTCGACGTTTCTCTCCGCGGAAAATAACTCGATTCTTCACTTTGTTTAATGTCAGAACCTGACATGTTTCCTTGAGCTAGAGTTTCTTTCCACTCTGCTGAATTACCCACCATCCTACATTTTCACGAAACAAGAGGAACACCGGCGTATCTACCCCGAATTTAACTTCCTGTTTTTAACAGAAATTCACAAAATAACATCCTCAGATATTTCGAATGTTTTATCTTATTTATATCGTTCCGAAATTTCATTAGGTAATGGGTTTGTCTCAAAATGTAATCGAAAATCGTAGATTGCGTCAATGTAAAATCCGATTAACAATTTTTTTTTTTTTTTTTTTTTTTGCCTTTTAGTAAAGAAGAAATATTGAGAGTACATGTACGGTTATTCATGTTGTAAGCAAGTCATGATTTTAGTCAAGCAAATAATATTAAAAAATTAATATATTTATAATAAATATAATATTAAAAAATAACGAGACGAAGTATAGTTAGTTATTTGGAATGGATGTAAAAAGATGCAAAAAGTATGGCATCACATTTTTGTGTTTTTAAAAAATACTAGAAAATACACCAATTTTGCTGAAATAAAAGGAAGAAATATACCACTTTAATCCATACCATCTTTCTAATGTTTTTATCGAATCGAGTGATTATTGTTTAGAGTTTAATGTGCATTTCACACAAAAAAAAAAATGGAGAAACATTAATTTTATTTTGAACAATTATTAAATCCTCCTTGGATGAATGCTGCGTCAATCTGTCGTGCTCATCGATTTTTACAGTTCAAAAAATTTTACTCAAATAAAACAAAAGGTTAAAAAAAAATTAGAACAAAATATTTAAAAAAAAGGAAGCTGAGCAGGCTTAATTTCAACGTTTTTGACTGCTTTTGATTATTACAAATTCAACAATAAAAAGAGAGATAGGAAAAATCAGAAGAGTTCAAAAATTCAATTTCAAGGGTTAAGCTGTACATCTATTGTGCTATTTTTTATATATAAGTTATATATAAAAGTTATATATAAGTTATAGTATAAGTTATATATAAAATAGCACAAGATGTAAAGCTTAACCATTTTAAGTGTATTTGTGCAGAATTGTGCAAAATTGTGCAGAAGTTGCAAATGATACAAAATCAACCACGCTGCGATGCGCAGTGCTTATACGAAGTAACGACTACAAATCCTAAGTCTGCGTCTTTTTCTGTGTGGTTTCTGTAATCGAAGAGCTCAGTAAAGATAAAAAATAAATCGGTATCACCGCACTAAAATATCGGTGATACAGTTTCAGAAATTTTGTGCAGAAACTATTATTACCGAAATTGATATTGCAATTCCTCCCATTTTTTTTTAAAAAAAGCCTATAGGTATGTAGAAGTCCTTTCAAAACCGATTGATGATCAATCTAATGGACCATAAAAATTTTTATAATTTTTAAGATGGAAGATATCGCGATCCAGGTTTGAAATTATTAATATTTTACTTTAACGGGAATCGGATCTCATAAACATAAGAAATCAATTGAAATGAAAATTAGGCGTTGGTTACATTACTCGAAAATTTTTGTTTGAAGACTTTCAAAAATTTTTTCTCGATGAAAGTGTTTACACTTTTCGAACATGTTCGAAAAGTTTCGATGATGTTCGATATGTTTGATGATGTTTGATGATGTTTGACGTTATTTTTGGGGTTGTATTATATTTTTTAAATAATGGGAAAATACATATATCATCGGCCGAGTACCCATATTAATATAATACCACCCCAAAAATAACGTCAAACATCATCAAACATTTCGAACATCATCGAAACTTTTCGAACATGTTCGGAAAGTGTAAACACTTTCATCGAGAAAAAATTTTTGAAACTCTTCGAACAAAAATTTTCGAGTAATGTAACCAACGTCTTAAAATCGAAGTGGCGAAAGATAAAATCGAAGCGCAATCGTCATGAAAACGAGAGGTCGGTGGTTCGATCCCATCTTTCGCCACTTCAATTTAACTTTTCAACTGATTTCCTACGTTTATGAGATCCAATTCCCGTTAAAATAAAATATTAATAATAAAAATTTTTGTTCGGGGAAAGAAAGTTGTATGCAATGTGCTACTTTCAATACTTTTAGCTATTATTTTAAATGAACAAAATTAAAAATCAACAATTAACAAAATTAATAATGCAGCATTGTTGTTGTTGTTGTTTGGTCGAAGCATTTCATTTAAGTATATACAATGTTTCTAAAACATAAGTTGAATAATCTATCCCAAATGTGACGTAATTTGAAGTCTTGGGCTAGATGATAAGCAAGTCAGCCATTTTTTATGCTAAATTTCGGTTTTTATTAGACACAACTTCTTATTTACGATCTACAAGGAGAAAAAAGTTCGGCTCCTGTTACTCAATGTTGAGTTGGGTCCAGTGACGTCTAAACATTTGAGTTGATACATGTAATACTGAAAATTTATTAATTATTACTGATTGACGTAATGATTAATAACGCTTAGTAATAATTCTCTAATTTTTAGCAACTCAAATGTTCAGACGTCACAAGACAGGAACCGAATTTTTTTTCGTGTACAGTGTTAGTGGACAACAGTGTTCCTGAGTCAATTTTTTATGCAGATTTCAAAAGTTAAGTCAATAAGGTAAAGTTAAGGAAGTGTGACTGTCTGAAAAATGTGACTTTTAAATTTTAAACCATATAAATATTAGGGTGGTCCAAAATAAATCGGCCATCTCTGATTTTCGTTCCCTAGCGGAAAGTGGATTCTTTAGGGTCTTGGAACACTTGTGATTTTTTTTCAGATTTTTAAAAAAATTTTTAGAGGTGGCGCCCGAATTTTTAATGTTTTTTTTACTTTTCGCACTTTTATTTGATCAAATTTCAAAAATTCGCAGGAAAAAAATTTGATGAAATAAAAAATTGATCTTTTTAGGGTGTAATACTTATGTATGTATGTATCCAGAAAAAATTTGATTTTGCCGAAAAATGAGACCTTATGGGTGTTATGTGACTTATTTCGGCGAAAACGGGTTTTTTTATATCTGGGTAGCCCCAAAAGTTAAAAAAATTTCAAGATAGCCAAAATGACCCAAAATAATGTAGATTCATCGCCTTTAATCCAATTTTTGGAGAAAATTTATTTTGCGTGGATATGGACGGTTTTAGGTTAAAAAATAATATTTTTCAAAATTTAAAAAATTTGTTTATTATTTTATGGTGTCCCAATTTTGATTCTACACCTCAAAATCGATTCTACTAGCTCCAGATACCTTCTCCAATTTTTTTCAGATTTTTAAAAAAATGTATAGGGGTCGCTACCAGCCTTTATAGGTTTTTCTCGAAAAATGGCTTATGCTAAAAGTGTGATTTTTTTGACCGCAAAATAAAAGTCGGTCTTTTTCAAATCTGAGAAACTACTTTATGTTTTTTGACCCGTAGAATTCAAAAATGACCATAAAAATTACGTACGGTTGCGGGAAAAACCCGATATCTCCACACCAATTACCAATTTCAACAATTATCATTACTTATCAATTGGTGTGGAGATATCGGGTTTTTCCCGCAACCGTACGTAATTTTTATGGTCATTTTTGAATTCTACGGGTCAAAAAACATAAAGTAGTTTCTCAGATTTGAAAAAGACCGACTTTTATTTTGCGGTCAAAAAAATCACACTTTTAGCATAAGCCATTTTTCGAGAAAAACCTATAAAGGCTGGTAGCGACCCCTATACATTTTTTAAAAATCTGAAAAAAATTGGAGAAGGTATCTGGAGCTAGTAGAATCGATTTTGAGGTGTAGAATCAAAATTGGGACACCATAAAATAATAAACAAATTTTTTAAATTTTGAAAAATATTATTTTTTAACCTAAAACCGTCCATATCCACGCAAAATAATTTTCTCCAAAAATTGGATTAAAGGCGATGAATCTACATTATTTTGGGTCATTTTGGCTATCTTGAAATTTTTTTAACTTTTGGGGCTACCCAGATATAAAAAAACCCGTTTTCGCCGAAATAAGTCACATAACACCCATAAGGTCTCATTTTTCGGCAAAATCAAATTTTTTCTGGATACATACATACATAAGTATTATACCCTAAAAAGATCAATTTTTTATTTCATCAAATTTTTTTCCTGCGAATTTTTGAAATTTGATCAAATAAAAGTGCGAAAAGTAAAAAAAAACATAAAAAATTCGGGCGCCACCTCTAAAAATTTTTTTAAAAATCTGAAAAAAAATCACAAGTGTTCCAAGACCCTAAAGAACCCATTTTTCGCTAGGGAACGAAAATCAGAGATGGCCGATTTATTTTGGACCACCCTAATAAATATGCATGTTGAAAATTAGTTTTTGTCGGAATATATGCACTAGAAAATGATGTACTTATCCGCAAAAAAAAAAAAAAAAAAAACGGATTTCCTACACACATGTTTATATGGTAAAGTCACAATTTTCAGACGGTCACACTTCACTTCCCTACCTTTCCTGACTTGATTATGGCTCCGGGCAACTCTGGGCAGAAAGCAACGTACTAGTAAATGAGTTCAGTATTGTTGCATAAAGGCGTAAGTGTACTTCGTAAGAGTAAGTATTTTTTTTAGGGAACATAGATGATGCCGATTTTGTTGTACAATTTCATTGCGAATTTTTTTTAAAGATAGTCACACTTCCCTACCTCATATGACTTTGACTTACGTTTACAAACCAACTTTTGAACGTAACTGTTCATTCGGTTTCCTCTATTGTGGCTGTTAAAGCAGCCTGTTAATCAATTAACGAAAAAATATTTACCTTCAAAAGGGGATGTGCTTAGAAATGCTAAAATGTCACATATGTTCAAAATTTGCCGTACGATAAGGACTGCGTTAAAATGAGCCTGTGAAAAGTCGCATTTCAAACGTCACAATTTTCACCTTAATACGTTACTGACACGAGACGCTGTCTTTTTTATTGTCTTGAGAATCTTTCAAGCTTCTGTATACTGCCCTTGTAAGCGGAATGACCGGGAATGACCGTAACTACATTTTTGAAAACAATGTGTGTTCCTTATTTTTTTCTTACGTCAACAACAAGTCTATTCCGTTATTTTTAAAAATGCAGTTACGGTCATTTCGTATACAGGGGCAATATAAGCTAAATAAAACCGGGAAAAAATTAGGATAAAAAATAAATCCTCGCTCCGAAAGTATCTTTTTATAAAATCAATAAGATTAAAAAAAAAAAAAAAGTTCCTCTTGCTTGAAGGATAATACGATGTTCGCCGTTGGTTTTATACTCCTACTAAACCTCATCTTACTCCCAAAAACGAAAAAAAAAAAAAAAAAATTCTCGAAACAAAAATTAAATGAAAAACATGAAACGTAAAATATTCTCGGAAAAAAAAAGTTGGATCATCCTATACTTTCCTTGAGATTACATTAAGTTTTGAGGAAAATATACGCAATAAACTACCTCGGGGATTGAAAGGCGGAGGTGCAGAATAAGACCTGAGAAAATAGTAATCTTGAAAAGCAATAAAAGCCTCGTGGGGAGGCAAGTCGCCATTTTGGAAAAAGATGTTATCTCATTTATCTTATAATTCCAAGATTCGAGTAGAGAAACTAAGAAAATTTTAATTGGACAACTTTAAGAGAAAGTTAGATGGAATATTCCAATTGAGAAATGGGAGAAATTTAATAAAATTGTGCGGTTTAAACAGGATTCCTAACTTTCATAAGAATATTAATGAGATCTGTCAAACGTAGAACCGCGGAAATATGTTAAACATGGGCGAAACTAACATAAAAAACAAAAGACGAAAACAGGAAGACATATTTGAATGGCAGCCATCTTGAATTTTCATTAGACGCTGACATAACCAAAAGGAAATATAATACTTAAAGTTAAAAAAAATTAATGCTACCTATACTTAGCATATGTGATGATATACTTTACTTTAAATATAGTAAATTTCACCTCTAATATTTTCTTAAAGAATAAAAAAATCTCGGAACAAAGATTCGGTAAACGTAAGGAACCTTCATCTTAGATTGTGAATAAAATAAGGAAAATTTACCTCATATTTTCTTACAGTTTTTAAATAAATTTACTTCCCTGTTGAGTTTACGTTGGCAAGTGGGCTTTCTTAGAGTTATTCAATTCATTAAAATTTGTTATTTATTTTAGGTATACAGTTAACACTCATGTTTAACTTATCCCAAAAAATTATTTTAAAAATCTCCAGGATGTGGGAGATAAATTTCTAAGGAATTACGTTTGCAATAGGGGTGAAAAATTACAGGTGCAGGGAGGTTCCTTTCCCGTTTCGTTAGGGACGACTTTTTTTTTCCCAGGGTTTTCCATTTCAAAGAGCTTTCAATTTTCCTTTCAGAAAATCTTAACGTTTCGAGAGAGATTTCCCAGGGAAGAAATCAATGAGACGGTGGAACCCTTTCTCCTGCCGGATTCCTGGAGAATTTTCCGACTCGCATGAATTGAGCGATACGCGTTTTTATTTATTTTTTTTTCTTCCTCGTGCAGTCGATTGTTTTCCTTCGATTTATTTTGTACTTTAATTTCGACTTATCTAATTTATTGAAGTTATTTATTTATTTATTTATTTATTTGTTTCTTTATTTGGAGGGTCGGATAGAACAAGGGAGTTCAAAAAACAAATCGGAAAATGTATTTCTTTACATTTTCATATTATGGCAACCTGCTTTTTTTTTTTTTTTTTTTTTTTTTTTTTGCTTTTGGTTTTTTTTTCCATTTGGCCCTTTATTGAATTAAGATATTTTAAGGTTCAGCTCTTTTTAATCGAAATTAATGTTACCGATCGGGAGCTGGAACTCCTCTTACAAATAATTCCGATAATTTTATAATCCTCCAAATACATCTGCCTCAGGCTGTTGGGCAGATTCATAAAAGTAGCTTTTAGATTTGAGCGGCCAAAGAATCCAGAATATAATTAAGATCGGATAGTTTGCTTTCGCTTTGCAGCTTTTCAAAATTATAGCCCCTTGGCATCTGGAGACTCGGAAAACAATCTAATATAGTATAACCGCCGATTTTGCGATAGTTTATTATGAGGGAAATTAAAACTACTGCTGGTACTGTTGAATTTGTATAGAGAAAAAAAAAATTAAAATCTCTTTCTGAAGATACTCATTTCCGTTTTCACTCTTCATGATTTGAATGTTAAATATTTTTTAGCTCTTCACTTATTCAGCTGTAATATTTTTCGAGCTCAGGCTATTCCTAATTTTCGTAGTAATTCAATCTCAGAGAAAGCAGCATAAGCGAAAAAAAAAAAAACAGAATTGTTTTTACTATTATGTTATTAATGCTTTTTTTAAAAAAAATACTTGATTACTGTTAACGTCAAAAACCTAGCCGCGAGGTTTTTAACGGCGAGGTTATTAAATCCCGACTTTGCTAACATTAAATATTTTTTTAAAATAATTTTTTTACATTTTAAAAATCTCAAAAATTCGAGGTTTCTAGATCTGGCAATTTAAGTATTTATTTAATTTAAGAGAACGCTTCGCAGATTTATTTAAACATATAAGTTTAAACCTAGATTTATTCTCTTGTTACCCAATAAGAATTAAAAATGGACAGATTTAAAAATCTCGAATTTTGGTAGGCTTTTAACAAAAATAAATAAAATAATTAATTTATAATTCCAGATTTAACAAACCTTGAGTTTCTCGAAATTTTTAAATGTGAAAAAAATAATTTTAAATAAACTGTAAATTTAGAGAAACCTCGAAGCTGGAGAGGTGCACGATAATCACGGCGGGGCTGTTCAACGGCTCCAATAAGCTTAACTTAAATATATCATATATAATAAATATTTCAACTGATATTTTTTACAAGGAGCAAGTTTGATGTCCAGAATTGTGAACACTTCCGATGGCACGTCTGTTCTTCAGGGAAAAATTAATGCAAAAAACAAACCGTAGACATTTTCTCGGGTTCGTTTTGGCCGAATTCAGACTCAGTGGTATAGCTTTTGATAAAACAGATGAAGACTTTGTCATATTTGATTTTTCGGGAAGGTTATTACTTGAAAAAGCCACGATTTTTGGCTTTTCCAAGTAATAACCTGATCCAATTCCCGAAAAATCAAATATTACAAAGTCTTCATCTGTTTTATCAAAAGCTACACCCTTGTATCAATAATCTGATCCAATTTCCGAAAATTCACATACTGTTAAGGTGTTCAATTAGGTTATTAAAATCGTTAATCTTTCAATCAAGATTAAATATTTATTGTTTCTTCTCTTAGTTTTAATTCTATTTCCCCTGATTAATTTGAAAATATTTTTTGGTAATTAGGTTGGGCTCTGCTCCTTGTTAAAAATATTTAATATGTTTTATATGCTTACATAAAAAGTACAAAGTGTATAAAACAAGGCATTTGTTTTATACACAAAAGCATTTGTTGTAACAACAAGGCATTTGTTTTATACACTTTATACTTTGCTCTAAGCTAGTTATATTCTAACATGAAAAAATTGCAATGAATAGTGTAAAACCGAAATAAAAATAAAGAAGTTCAAAAAAGATCTTGATTATTCTAATACCGGTACTTGCAATATATGCACATATGTGGACGTCCACATGAAAACCTGCCTTATGGGGAATGACGGAGAAAACGTTTTGTTTGTAAACAATGTGATTCTTAATAAGTTAAACTTTTATAGCCTTCTAAGTATCATTCCCCAGAAGGCAGGTTTTCATATGGATGTACACATTAGGGTGGGCCGAAAAAAGCGAATTTTTGAATTTGAAAACGCCTGATATGGGAATCGATGCCTTTTTATAATACTATTAACCCCAATTTTTTTCAGATTTTTTGAAGGTCATCTTGAGGTCGCGCAATGACCTTGAAGTTTTTGAAAAGCCCATTTAAGGGCAAAAATTAAGAATTTTTTTTTACTGAAAAAAGTATCGCTTCCTATCGGAAATTTTGCGTAGATTACGAATATGAAGTCCAAAATCATTTTCAGAGTTCGGTTTTTGAGCTTTACGCCTATTTTTTATACACTGAAAATGCTTTAGGCTGCTTTTTCTTTTACCTTAAAAACTGTACACAAAAATGAATTTTGGACTTCATATTCGTAATCTACACAAAATTTCCGATAGGGAGCGATACTTTTTTTAGCAAAAAAAAAATTCTTATTTTTTGCCCTTATATGGGCTTTTCAAAAACTTCAAGGTCATTGCGCGACCTCAAGATGACCTTCAAAAAATCTGAAAAAAATTGGGGTTAATAGTATTATAAAAAGGCATCGATTCCCATATCAGGCGTTTTCAAATTCCAAAATTCGCTTTTTTCGGCCCACCCTAGTACACATATGTTAGTTTTTTTTTCCCAGTTACTCAACAAGGACGCAAATTCACTATGGAATGGTGGACCAATATGTTGTACCAACTTTTTGTACTAACATGTTTGACAAAAGAACAAATCGACTATCGCAGAATTTACTCCTACGCCAAAATTAGTGTGGAATGTTGGTCCAACATTCCATAGTGAATTTGCGCCCCAAGGAAACAATTTTTATTTGCAAAAAGTAAATTCTGGTTTTTCATTGCATTGCTGAGCCTTTATAATATTTTTGCGTTTAGGATATGATACTATTTTTTCGTTCGACTTTTTATCGAGCAACTTCCGGTTTACACATTCTGATGTCGAATGTTGAGTTTGCAATGACTAAGATAAAGGTGGGGAAGTGTGACCGTCTGAAAAGTGTGTTTTTAAACCATAGAAATACGCATATTGAAAATCCGTTTTTGGCGGAATATATGCACTAGATAATGATGTATTTATTCCCACAAAAAAGGATTTCATACACACATGTTTATATGGTAAAGTCACACTTTTCAGACGGTCACACTTCCCTACCTTTACCTTACATTTGATTTTTGATTTTTTTTGCAAGGTTTCTTGTAATTTAATTAATGTTTATGAAATTTTCTTAGTAAACGTAACATGCGTTCTGCACGCTGCACTTAGAAGTGTCTCATTGTTTTCGAAAGAGAACGAGAACATTTAAGAGAGTACCCTTAAGATTCGTTTAGGCGTCTTTGCCTAAAGGATGTTTTCATAGCAAATAGTTCCTGCAAGCAATTCTCAACAGAGTATGACTTCATTTAAAGACAAGATATACCATGTAAAGTTAAGAGGAGGCTTCAGATATTTATTTAAATATACCAAAATAAATTTCCATGGCTTAGAACTTTTTTTTGGAGATACAAATGAGAAATCTGGCTTCGTAGCGAACTTCATAGTGATACTGGCATCTTTCCTTCAAAATTTCAGATTCTCAGGTTGTAAAGAAACTCCGGAAAACGCTTTGGAAAATATATTCCCGACATTTATTTTCCAAAGCGTTTTTCGGAGTTTCTTTACAACCTGAGAATCTGAAATTTTGAAAGAAAGATGCCAGTATGAATATAAAGTTCGCTACGAAGCCAGATTTTTAATTTGTATCTCCAAAAAAAAGTTTTAGGCCAGGGAAATTTATTTTGGTATATTTAAATAAATATCTGAAGCCTTCTCTTAAGAGGAAATAAAATTTTAATGGATGTGTTTGTCCAAAGATTTACGATCCTTCCTTCTGATCATAATGCCGGGAGACGAAAATATGTTTGAGAGGACTTTTTGTTTCTCTCAAAACTTTTTAAAATTTAATTAACTTCAAAACACATCAAGGTTTCAAGCACTCAAACTTTTTCAAAAAAAAAAAAAAAATCCTACAGGCCGAACTTTTTTTCGAAAATAATCAACCACCATCTCCATTTTTCCGATTTAAATAACAAGTCCTTATAATCACTTTTATTCACCAAATATTTTCAAATGGGTGAAAACACATTTATTTAGCAGAGGATCCACATTTCTTTTATACAGTATATTTTACAGTAATATCAGTATATTTTACAGTATATTACAGTATATTTTTCTTTTTTACAGTAATTTTTTATTCGGAATCGGAATTGATGCCGATTTCAATAGTCGAACTATTTCAAAACAAATAGGAATCGGAATCGGAATCTCGTCTAAAAACAGTTTGGAATCTTCGGAATCAAAATCGGAATCGTTAAAATATTTGTTAGTTGGAATCAGGGCTGCAATTCCGATTAATTTTTATTCAGAATCGGAATCGAAATCGGAATCTGCTATTTCGAAAAAATTTGGAATCGGAATCGGAATCGGAATCGGAATCGGCATCGGCATACAAAAAAAATATTTTTGATTCAGATTGACTTAAATAGCACGAAAATACCGTTATTACAGTTATCAATTTTCGGAATCGAAATCGGAATTAGAATCAGAATCAGAATTGCAGTCCTGGTAACGTGCATCAAATAATATTTCTCTTTTAGATGGGAAGAGAATAGATAGTAGGAGGGATTTTAAGACAACCAACCCTACCCGGTCAGGATATTGTTAGAAGACCAAAACTAAAATAAAGACAGAATGTAAGGCTAAAATTTCCAAAAATATAAAAAAAACTGATTTGTTATTAAAAAAAAAAAAAAAAAAAGTTAATTTGGACAAACGGTTTCTTGTTTATTTTTCATTGGAATATGGCAAATCCTAATCTGGTAAAAAAAATCCAATAATATTTTTAAAATTTATTTGGTGAATTATATGGAGTAAAGGGACCTTAATATTAAAAATATATTTGACAAATTATCTTTTGATCTCAGTTGAGTACCTTGTCCGTGGTTAAGACTTTTTCATTCCTTGGACTAAAAAGTAGACCATAAAAATTGTTTTCCTCGGAATAAAAAATATTTTTCTTTGCAGGTATCGAAGGTAAATTTCAAGACTCGACCAATTACGGCCCTCGGCTTCGCCTCGAGCCGTAAACTTGGTCTCGTACTTGAAATATTTACCTTCGACACCTGTAAAGAAAAATACTATTTCATCACTCAGTACTAGAAAGTCCACTTTTCAGTACTGCCGAGTTTAGTAAAATGCGTTATCTTCGTGATAAAAAGTATATTTCATCACGGGAATCGAAGGTAAGTTTCAAAACTCGACCAATTACGGCTCGAGCCGAAGGCGAGGGCCTCGTTTTGAAATTTCTTACCTTCGACTCCCGTAATGAAAAATACTATAACTTTACATTCAACATTAAAAAAAAAAAAAGTGATACTTTTTTATTCATAACTAGCGCCAACACCCTACCAACTTTTCCAAAATTAAACAAACAAAAAAAAAAAAAAAAAAAAAAAAAAATTAAAAACTTGAGTGCTAAAAAGGAATGTGGGCTAATGGCATTGAAACCAACCTAATTCAATCCAAATTAACTCCTTTTGAATTCCTTTTTTTTTTTTTAATCTCTCTTCCTCTGCCGTTGCGAATTGCGCTTATGAAACGTTAGTAATTCATCTACAAGTTCCAAAGCGTTCAAAAAATTGACACCGAGAGCAATAGCCATTTTTCTTTCTTAAACTAACAGTCCAATAAATAACATCGATGTATAATATTCCAAGCAAACAATATTTCGTTATTTATTTCACAGCGGAATCTGCTCAAAATCCCTCACTGCCCAAAAGCTTATCATTAATAGTATTCGTGTGATCTGAGGGTAAACCGAGGGGGTGGGAGGAAGTAGGTTATAGTCAGCTGAGCTTTATGTGTAATAGAAACGATCTAATTCTGGTCAGTGCACGCGTCAAGTGATTTACGTTGTGATTCATCTCTTGGGGTCATCGGACGACACTCCAGGTGGAAACTGGATAAAACAAAACTTTATTTATATTTTTTTTTTCTCAAAAATTCGACTTTTTTTTTAAATCTTAAAATCCTAAATCGAAAAAAAAAAAATCACTCAAAACTACATACTTAGCCCGAGAAAAAAAAAAAAAATATATATATCGGATTCGATCCGATGATCTTCATATTCATTCACAAACTGATTTAGACATCATATCCTATGCATAATTAAAGAAGTAACTTTAAAAAAAAAAAAAAAAAACCGGTCACCAAATTCCTGGTACTTAAACAAAAGCGGAATCTTTTTTTTTTTTTTTTTTTTTTTTTTTTTTTTTTTTTTTTTTTTTTTTTTTTTTTTTTTTTGAAAGAAAAGGTTGCTTCCCTAACCCTCAAAACAGGTTGAACTGTAACATCGCATTCTTGTTTCAATAAAATAAAGAATAATAAGTATCGAATTTATAATTTTTGATTCACATCGTGAATCGATTTGATTATCAATTCAATTATACTATAGGGGGATGCGTGAGAAGAAGAGTGACCCTGGTCAAGATTTATAACAAGTTATTGACTGCTCGCTGGACTTGTCCTTCGTCTTTAATTTCATTTCCCATCTTCGAAATCAAGTTACATTGACCGTATTATTTAAACACCCTTTTTACCCTTTTTTTTAATTCTTGAAAATTTTTAAAATTTAATAAGAGGTAGAGAAAATCATCTTAATCATTCCAAAGATTGTGTACGGTTAATCCCGGATTAAATTTTAATATGTTACCCCTTCTTAAATAATCTTTAAGCTCTAGGAAGCAAAATTAAATCGCAAAATCTCATGATTTTTGAATCCCCGCAATGCAGGCGTAGAGTATACATTATAAAAATTCAAAATTTCCGTAAAATGTTTCTTTTTAAAAAGGATTATTATATTTTCCCTGAAAACAGATTTCCAAGTCAAAATCAAATTATTCAAAATTTCGAAATCTCCCATTTCTCAATTTGAAAATGACAAGAGAATATAAAGACATTAAAAGAGATTATAAACACATTTGTCTTAACGTTAAATCCGCTTCCCCCGATTTTAGAAGGAAAGCCTTCAAATATATAAGGAAACTCATTAATTTCAAAGAAGAATGAACGTGGATTTTAACGACGCCCCATTCTCCCCGTATGGTAAACATAAACCTTGAGGTTTTATTCATGATGAGAAACTGGAAACTTGACAAAGATATCGGGTTACTGACAGTTTCTATATTGACTAACTTCTTTCCATCAAACAATGTATGTTTTAGGCGTGTTACTTTAATTAATTTGGCAGACGCGGCGGCGCGGAAAGATATTTTGCAAAATTTCAAGGAAGCCATCTTTAAAATCGACTGAAAAGGGGGAAAAAAAAAGAACGAGAAAATATGAGTTCATAAATTGAGGGTGGTTTTCATTCAAATCTCTTCTCGGAGTTAAAAATGGCGGAGAGGATGCTAATAAAGAGGGTGTGCTTAAAAGGATAATGGCTGCCTATTATTGTCATCAATTTGAGGGAGGATGACGATTATGTTAATTTCAGTGGTCTTTACAGACGTTAAGTATTCGTTTAAAAAAAAAAAAAAATAATTTGATTTTTTCCTATACAAACTTCTCATGTGTTCCTACTAAATTTCAATCCCCACTAAACGTCCGTGCTAAATTTAAATTATTTTGTAAAATCAAAATTTCCACAGGAGGATAATTTTTTTTTTTTCTTTTTTACCAAAGAAATATTTAGCTGAAAGTTCCCAGCCGACGGAAATAGTTTAAAAAACGAAAATTATTTTTAATTTTCAGTATAATATCTGCTTCTGCTTTCTGCTTTAGAGACGTTAAAGCTGAATTATCGTTAACAACTAGTTTTTTAAAACAAGTTTGATTTCTTATCTTGTTCTTGTTCTTGTCCTTAACCTAACCTAACCTAATTTTCCAAAATGATGGAAAATGCAGAAGTAGGGGCAAGGTGCCACACAAATTTAATTGAAAATAACCTTTTCAAGGATTAAAGGATGAAGAATCAAATACCTCTAAAGCGCCCGACAAAGGTGCAATTTGTAATTGATCGGCCAAAATTAATATACCTAAGTCGAAATTTAACGGAGGCGGTTAAAGTCGCACCTTAGGAACAAAAAAAAAAAAAAAAAAAATATTAAGATTGCGTTAACACAATATTTTGAAAACACGGCAAAGCGCAGGATTTTTTTACAGATGATACGGAAGTTTATTGTAACAGTGACTATCAGATTTATTTATTTATTTGTTAGTCATTGGCAGGGGAACCATTTCTGGCATTGCCTGTGTCATTTTCAAAATGACGTAATGACGTTTGTTTGGCAATATTTGAAATCAAAACCAGCAAACTCCAATTTAAAAATGAGATGATAATAATGTGACTTTTTGAGAAGTCGCCCCTCAATCGCTATTTCGACTTTCCAGTTTGAGTTTTGGGGAGAACTCAGAAAACAAGAGAATGATTTTTTTTTTTTCTTAAGGCAACACTTGATACATGTAAGTAATCCAAAGATACTGATCTTTGCAATTTTTGTCAACAAAATGCTCAATACAACTTCAAAAACTATTAACATAAAAGCAGTCAAATGGGTAGATGCCTCGGGTGTTTTTGAGCTTGAGAAAACCGAATCCGACCTTAAAATTTTGATATCTGAAAATCCAAGATGGCTGCCGCCAATTTGTAATCTATATCACTAAATAGTTATAGATCTCTCGATCTATGAAGTTTCATTAAGGAAACTTATTGATGATTTAAGAAACTTTATAATAGCTCACAATCACCAACCATTGTATTAAGACATTTTTCTTTTGTTCGAACGATTAATAAGATTCAGCCAAGTTTACACTTTTGTTAATCTTAATTTTTTTTTTTCCAGTATGAATCTTAAAACCATAAATTTTAGAAGAGTCGAAAAAGATCGCTACCAGGTGAACAAGGTATAAGGTCGAGCGTTCCATTATCCGAGGACTCCACCAAACTTGATTTTTTTCCCCAATTATTTCCGTTTTCCTTAGAGTATAATAGCCGCTGAACAAACAAAAAGATCCAACAAGGCAAGATGTGGCACTCTAATACAGAATCTGCTAAATGAACCGACACTTGTGAGAAATAAATAATGCTACTTTTTGGTTTGACGCTTCTTATGGGACATAAAAAAAAAAAAAAAAAAAAAAAAAAAACAAGAACGCCTTCGGCATTCTTGGCCTGCGGCGCAGGTTCCGCCTTCGGCGGAACGGTCGCCCTTCGGGCTCCCAGACGCAGCTCGGCCTTCGGCCTCGCCTTCACCTCTCTTAAGCCGTGAACGGCTTCAAAACTTCGGCATCTCAAAATCATCGTAAAAAAAAATAGGGCAAAATATTTATTAGCCAGTCCGAGTAGGCAGCCTAGTAGGCCGAGTAGGCCAGCCCAGGTGGACCCAGTACGGGTGGGCACAAGCCGGGTGGGCTCAGTCCGGGCTGGCCCAGTCCGGGTAAGCACAGTCCGAGTAAGCACGGTCCGTGTAGGCGTAGTTTGGATAATCGCAGTCCGTGTAGGCATAGTCCGGGTAAGCGCAGTTCGTGTAGGCATATTCCGGGTAAGCCCAGTCCGGTTGAGCTCAGTCCGGGTAAGCACAGTCCGTGTAGACATATTCCGGGTAAGCACAGTTCGGTTGGGCTCAGTCCGGGTAGGCCTAGTCCGGGTAAGCACAGTCCGGGTAGGCCTAGTCCGGATAAGCACAGCCCGGGTATCACAGTCCGAGTAAGCACAGTCGGGTGGGCTCAGTCTGGGGAGGCCCAGTTCGGGTATCACAGTCCTAGTAAGCACAGTCCTAGTAAGCACAGTCCGGGTGGGCTCAGTCCGTGTAGGCCTAGTCCGGGTAAGCATAGTCCGGGTAAGCGCAGTCCGTGTAGGCATATTCCGGGTAAGCCCAGTCCGGTTGAGCTCAGTCCGGGTAAGCACAGTCCGGGTAGGCCTAGTCCGGGTAAGCATAGTCCGGGTAAGCGCAGTTCGTGTAGGCATATTCGGGTAAGCACAGTCCGGGTAGGCACAGTCCCGGTAGGCCAAGTCCGGGTAAGCACAGTCCGAGTAAGCACAATCCGTGTAGGCTTATTCCGGGTAAGCACAGTCCGAGTGTGCTCAGTCCGAGTGGGCTCAGTTCGTGTGGGATCAGTCCGGGGAGGTACAGTCGGGTAAGCACAGTCCGAGTAAGCACAGTCCGTGTAGGCATATTCCGGTTAAGCACAGTCCGTTTGGGCTCAGTCCGGGTATCACAGTCCGAGTAAGCACAGTCCGTGTAGACCTAGTCCGGGTAAGCACAGTCCGAGTAAGCACAGACCGTGTAGACATATTCCGGGTAAGCACAGTTCGGTTGGGCTCAGTCCGGGTACGCCTAGTCCGGGTAAGCACAGTCCGGGTGGGCTCAGTCCGTGTAGGCCTAGTCCGGGTAAGCACAGTCCGGGTATCACAGTCCGAGTAAGCACAGTCCGGCTAGTTCGGGTGAGTCAAGGACCGCCCTTCGGGCTTCCAAATGCACGGGAACATATAGTAAGTTCATTCTGTTCAAGCCGGCTATCTATTTAAATGGCTTAAGAATGCCGGCATGTCAAAATATTCTAAAAGGAAAAATGTAATAATTTTAAAATTTCTTTATGACTAATAATGGCTTAGCAATTAATTAATCAGTTGAAAATAATGGTGGGACATCATTAAACAAAATATGAAGTTAAAAAAAAAAAAATAATAATAATAATAATAGTTGCTTGAAGAATTAAGAAATCAGAAAAATCAAGATATCAAGCAAGTATGATCAAACTAAGTTTTGAAAATAATATTTTATATTGCAGTAAAACATAAACTGCAAAAAAAAAAAAAAGGGTGTTGAGCTTTAGAGAATGAAATTACAGTTCAATTTTTAATTACAAGACCTGTAAGTCATAACTCTTCCAAGCATTAAATTTGCTTTTAGAATAATTATATAATTATAATTATTCTAAGCAGTGAAGGTTCAATAGAGAATCAAAACTTTTGACTAGTCAAACAGGTAAGAGTAATAATTCTGATAAGCGGTGAAGGTTCAATAAGGAATTTAATTTTTGGAATAGTTGAAGAGGAGAAAGGAAATGATTCTCATAAGCGGTGAAGCTTTAATAAAGAAATAAAACTTTTGAGTAGTCGAAGAGGTGAGAGTGATAATTCTGATAAGCGGTGAAGGTTCAATGCAGAATTAAAACTTTTGACTAGTCGAACAGATAAGAGTGATGAATCTGATAAGCAATAAAGGTTCAATAAGGATTTAATTTTTTGAATAGTTGAAGAGGTGAAGAGTGATATTCTCATAAGCGGTGAAGGTTCAATAAAGAAATAAAACTTTTGAGTAGTCGAAGAGGTGAGAGTGATGATTCTGATAAGCGGTGAAGATTCAATGGGGATTGATATGTTTTTGTTGTGTAAGGGCTAAGAAATTAAGATTTTGGTTGCAATAGGACATCAGACATCACACATTAGAATGGATTTAAAAGCTTTGTTTTGGTTAACAAAAGAGGGCTGATTGTTTTTTTTTTTTTTTTTTAATTTAATACTTCAGTTTTAGAAGAAACATTAATGATTTGGTAAAGATTCACAGATAAAGAACCAGATATACATTTAAAATCTTTTTGTTTCTAAGCAAAGAAGGTCTGATTGTTTTCTTGTATTCTTGCCTAAGATTGGAAACATAATGGTTTCAGTAAGGATCAGAAACTATACATGAAAGTGTAGACTTGAAAGCTTTACGTTATTGGTAAATGGTGAAAATTTGACTTCTTACACTTTGGTTAAAGAAGGAATCTAATGATTTTGGGAAGCACTTAAGTTCTAAACAAACCACTGAAATTTTGGCCTGCTGAAACGATTTGAATCAATTTTTAAAAATAAAAATAACAAGATTTAAAAAAAAATTGTTTTAAGGCATTAGATGTAAAAACATGATTTTTTTGTAAGCATACAAATATTAACACTTGAATGATTTTCTATTTGAAAATAAAACATAATTAATGATTTTACAGCGAAGCAGGTTTTATATGGAGCATTAAAAGTTTTGTGAGGAGTTGAACCCTGAGAAAATAATTTACTTACTTACAGATCACACCTAACCTAATCTTGACACATCATTGTATTTACTGAAAAAATACCATCATTTTTTTGAAAATTCGTAATCAATTCACATTCACATTCTGAATATGATGCGAATCGTTTATTTTAAGTCATAACAAAAACATAACATAACCGATAACGGTGAATTAAATCGGTGCAAGCTAACGGCTTTGTTTACTTTTTAATTTCAAAATGGCGGACAAATATCTGATGTTCCGTAGTGGTATATGGAGAAAAATAAAAACTTAAATATCTTTGGATAGGGAGGGTCTTTTTCGTCGGGGTAAACTTCTTGCACATCCTTGACCCAAATGTCAACTTTTAAGCCAAATTTTGATGTGAAAAGACATTGCGTGAAGACGGTATGCCGCACACGACATGTACGGCGTGGGATGTCGATTTGTTTCGCCTCTAAAAACATTGAAATAATTTTTTGCAAGACTGAACGAGCATTTAAATCGAAAGATAAACTCATTAAGTTCAGGTTTAAAAGGTCCAATGCTTCAAAAATTTTATTAGGTTCGTGTTTTTTAAATATGAAATGTAAATTCTGGCAAATAACGACGCTAACAAAACCAATACTTCGGCCATTTTGAGATGCCGAAGTAAAAAAAAAAAAATTCGGCAATATTGGTCGACCAATAAACTCATAAACACCCCGAGCGGGAATAGGTATCGGGCACTTCATAGGTTTCTACATTTTTCGGATAACGAAACAGCTGTTCCGGGTGATCCGTTACACAAAATTCGCAATCTTTTAGAAATTGTGCCCTTAAAGGGGAAAGAAGCTTTTTGGCCATACGGCCAAATAGCCAGTATTGGGCCGTATGGCCAAAAGCCAATATAGCCAAAATAGCCAATATTGGCCTTGATGAAAGTCTATTTCGTTTCAAAGGGAGGCTTTCTTTCAAGCAATATAATGCAGCCAAAAGGGCCAGATTCAAGATAAAATTATTCCTTATGGCGAACTTATCTGGATTCGTTCTGAAGGAGCTGCCTGCCCTATGTCGGAGTTAATACCGAATTAAAATATGAAGAGGTTCAGAACCAGATGCCTGGTAGAGTAATTACGACCCTGATGAGGCCCTACTTTTTCATGGGTCAAAATTTATTTGTCAATAATGGGTACCTTTCTCCACAACTCGCTGCATTGTCACTGACATACGACACTTGTTTGTGGGCCGGTCAAATCAAACAGGAGAAATTTGCCTGATAAAAAAGGAAGAAGCGCATTGAAAAGAGAAGAAACTGAATATTGGCTCACAGACAAACTCGTTTTTTTCAGTTGGCAAGATAAAAAAGGTGGCCCGTAGCCTAGTTCATAGCGCGCTCGACTCTCAATCATGAGATGCGACGCGTCGTGCTTCTATCCTAGTTCACAGCTAGGAATTTTTCTCAGGTCAAAACTAGTGCGCTAGTCAGAAAATCAACGGTCACCACCCCTCGGAAGGCAATGGCAAACCACCGAGCGGTAACTGCCTAGTAAAATCTCTCAAAAATAGCCGTTCGGAACCGGCGTTAAACTGTAGGTCCCATATGCCTGTGAGCGCACGCACAGGTGTATGTGAGAGATCACCACGCTCGTAATCGAGTAAAGGACTAAAAGAAAAGAAGAAAGATAAAAAAGAGGTTACTCTTCTTTCATCGATGCATAATGTCGATAAATCAGATATGACAGTAAACTGTTCATATGAAGAGAGTGAAGAGGACAGTAAAGATGAGAATAATGAAGTTTGAAGAAAGCAAGAAAGCCTCAGATGGTTGAAGATTATAACATCAACAAAAATGCTGTTGATAAATGCGATCAGGAAATAAGTTATTACCACTCCTCCAGAAGAAGTCTGAAATGGTATCGTAAATTATTAGAAGCTATAGTGTGTAATGCTCATATCCTGTAAAAGCATTGTCAGAGAACAGACTCGAAAGAAAAAAGTAACTTTAGAACAGTTTCGATGGAGATGGATTGAAGAGATTTTAGAAAAATATAGAACGGAAAGAAAAAGAAGACTTCGACCTTCCCTTCATTATTTCCATCTGATGAAAAACGATGGCGTGAACGTCATTTTCCTTTTCACATGTTACCATAAATAATCCGCGTGAAAGTGTTGCCTGCTCTCATTCAGCCAAAAGAAATAATGTACGGTGAATGTGTTGAATGTGGGCAGGCTATTGTGCCATTTCGAATGTTTTGAAATATACCACACAGAAAGAAAATACAATACAGTCAACTCCCTCTAAAATTCCTACCAGAAAAGCATTGTTTTCTTATGGGAAGTTTAAAGAGAGCTAACTGCAAAAGTTTAGAAAAAGGAGGAAATTAATGAAAGCTCATTATAAGCTTAACATCCGGTTTGGTAAAATAATGCACTACACAATTAATATGTGTAATGCAAAAAATCTACAAACAATTTTGTGTATTGCATTATTTTATCGGCCGGTAAGAACAAGCAAAAAAAAAAAAAAAATAAATAAATAAATAAATAAATAAATAAATAAATAAATAAATAAATTCGGTATTGCACAATGGCTTCCAGACTTTTATGCAGTCCCAGAAAATCTATGTGTTATCTACTAGATAGATACACGAAGTCGAGCTACAAGAAAGCAGTCCGACGTCAAAAAAAAATAAATAAATAAATAAATAAATAAATAATTTATTTATTTATTTATTTATCATAAGTGATGCGCACAAGATATTGTACAAGACTCGACTGAAATTTCGTTTCTGGATGTGTATTACCTTGAATATTGCAAAACCGAGCGAGTCTTGTTTTGAGTCTTGTACAATATTTCTTGTTTTAAAACAATATTTCTTGGACAATACAAGACTTACTTATTTTGAGATGCTTAATGCTATATGCCCAGAAACAAAGTTTGAGCCTAAGTCTTGTTTAAAAGTCTTGTCGAGACAGTCTTGGTCTTGTGCGAATCACTATAAATAAATAAATAAAATAAAATAAAAACAAAATTCAGAAGTTTTTTTATAAATGAAGACATCAGTGGAAAAAGGAGACCGTTCAGGTTCCAACGAAAAACTGTAGTCAATAAATGAAAATCGAAAGAGGATCTAACATTTTCCTACTGCTTGTTTACAAATAGTACATACAAAATTCAATCGGAATCAAAATGGCTTCCAAAAAAAACAATAGAAAATAGCCTGCTGTCTGAATTTTTTTTCGAGAGGTCCAACGGTCTCCTAAGCTACCGGCCTATGTATGTAATGATCCGCAATTCCGTCAAGCAGAAGGAAAGGATAACAAACAGCAGTCTAAGAGCGATGGAAACGTAGAAAAACAAAGATGCCATAATTTACCGTTACATTCGTTTTTAAACAAGGAGGAATCTTTTTTAATATAAAAGCTATTCCCGGCTAACGAAATTACAAAAACTTTAGCCCCCGGTTTCAACAATCTGGTAATTCAGAGCACTTCAGCATCGGTATTAAAGTGGAAAAGAATCAATAAATCAAAAATTTGATTTACTTTAATTTAATTTTTTACATGTATTTTTTTCAAAAACCCATAAAATAGTTTCAACGACTAAAAAATATTTTCTGCCTTCGAACATCCGCCTTGTCCGCATTGAACATTTTCGCTCAAACATGTCAAACATTTTCTGCCATTTTTAACCAATAAAATAACATCAAAAACCAATACCAAAACGACAATACAAATAACTAGACGATCAATCCAAACTAGTATTTAGTATTCTCAGCCCAAAAAAAAAAAAATTTCTCCCATCGTAAAAACTCGACCTCATAAAAATGTTCCATCGACTAAAAAACTGAAAACCTCCCGCCATTTCCTTTTTCTTCGACAAAGAGCAAAAACCCCTTCTCTTTTTTTCCTCTGATTCGCGAGGAAGCAGCTTGTTAATACAAAAAAGGATCATCTAGAATACCACTCCCGCATTCAAAAACAACTAAATCAAAAGAAAGTGAAAGTCATCAAATCAAAACCGAATGACCTCAATCTATCGACGTTAAGGTCAAGCTTTCTTTACTCCCCTTTCCTTCCGCTGTTACCTAAAAACGAAAACCAAGATTTTCCCATTCGTACTTGTTCCATGCGATTACAACGGACAAAAATGTATATACTTTTTTTTTTTTTTTTTTCAAATAAATTTTGGAAAAAATAATCACATGAGCCCTTTTTACGCTAATTTTGCGGCAACACATATGAGCATCACACATTTTACACACTCACACATACTCATGATAAAAACCTTTCCCCCCTCGATCCCGACCTTTTTCATTTCCACGTCCCCTCGCCCTTATTTTTTCAAAGAAAAAACCGGAAAAACATAGGGAAATATCTTGAGCGCAGATCCCATTTTTAAAAATATGCGAGACCGCCCATTCTTAACTTATGCCCTTCGTTATAAATTTTATCCTTTTTTATATATTTTTCAAAAACGTTAAATAAAATTTTGCTCGAGTAGTTCATTTCAAGTCTTTGGAGTTATCGTTTATTGTTTTGTGGTGGGCCACCCGTTGGAAAAAAAAACAAAAAAAAAAACTTCTTGCGGATACCAATTTTTGGATTACGATTTTGCCAACTGGATTTTTACTGATTTAATGGGATTAAGAGGAAATCGTCAAGAGGAAGAAAAATTTTAATTATCTAATCGAGCTTTTCTGGCTTTACTGTTTTACGGAGAAAGAAAATAGCTAAAGTTGTCGAAACTGAAAATTGATGTTAAGTAAAAGTTTTTTGCTTAAATTTCAAAGACTGTGCTGAAAGTGCTTACTCAAGGTAAAACTAAAACCAAAAGCTCGGTTATACCGTTCCTCCGCTCAGCGCTAATGTGAAATGTGATACATAAGACGAAATAAATTAAAATACATAAATAGAATAAATTGAAACAGATTGCTCATGCTTAACTTACGAACAAGGGATAATAATATATAAATAATAATTTAATATCAAGACGCTTTCTTCATTTAATTAAATATTAATTAAAACTCGGTTCAAAATCCCAAGTTCCCGGTATTTTCCATTCGGAAGACGGAGTATTAACTTGTGATGCTCACTTTAAGATTTTCTAATTAATAACGAAAGCTTTAGTTTATTACTTGACTTGATCTTTTCATAAAAAATTCATGCTCTGTTGATGTAATTTGCGTCGGGGCCATCGGATTTAAATTTTCAACGAGGAATCATTTGAGGAATTCGCAATCTTTTTCGATTATTGATTGCCGATAATTTTACAGATTCTCTCTCTTGTTTTCGATAAAGACGTTTCCCCCAAAGTCACCCGGATCTTGGATATACATATCGGCATGTGACGGAAAATCTCCGCCCTAAGGGGGAAAAGCATTCAACATTTTCTGTGAATGATTACAAAATATTCCAAGGTTTTGTTATTCAATTCGGGGGGAAATATGAACCTAAACCAACGAACGAATAAGTAAAGATTAAATCTCCATTATCAAGAAAGCAAAATAAATGCTAAAATTTTACGAATGAAGTAAATAAGTATAAAGAGTAAAAAAAAACATTAGTTTGTTTTTTTTTTTTCCTTAATATTTCTCAGTTTTTATGAACTTGCAGTTGCAAAAAACTATTTCGGCTGGGAAAAGATCGTTTTTACATTTTAGAAATTACGGAGATAAACAATTGACAGTATTTTTCATAACAGGTGTCGAAGGTAAATATCTCAAGTACGAGGCCAAATTTAGTTGTAATTGGTCAAGTTTCGAAATTTACCTTCGACACCTGCAAGGAAAATTATTTCACTCCCGAGGGCGACGCAGTTTATGATCGACTTTTCAGTCCCAGGACTGAAAATGAATAATAGGTAAATTTCGTAACTCGACCAATTACAACTAAATTGGTCTCGCACTTGAAATATTTACCTTTTTCAGTCTTTACCTATTTTTCAGTCCCAGAACTGAAAATAGACAGTGAAATGTAACATCCTCGGAATAAAACAATTTATTTTTTCGTTGTCTAATCAACCACTTCAGTTTTTTTCCCACTAATCACAAAAGTATGCAAATATCAAAATAATTTTTTTCTTTGAAAAATATCTCCATTTTTACTGAAAATTTGAGTCAGGAAAAAATCAATAAAAATTATTAATTGGATCAATCAATTTAAATCCAAAATTTCATCATGGAGATTTGGATAGAAGAAGGAGGCAGTAAAAAATCGGAAAAAAACAAAAGCCGGTTGCCGTAAAATGAAAATATAAACACTTATCGATCCGATTTTGTACAACCTTCTTCCATCCGACCCTTCAATTTCAATGAAAATCCGGGGAAATATTTACTAAACAATCAATATTTTGAAATATTGCCGCGTCGATAAGTAAAACATTTCGTATTATTCCAGCTTTTTAACTGTATTTCCGACATCAAGCGGTATTTTGTACTGTAAATCTTTGTAGAAAGAAGCCAACTACAAAGTTGGTCATTTGCTCCCTAAAATTTTTTAGTGAAAAATACACTATACAGTACGGTGGCCGTTATTTTACGAATGTTTGAATTTCGGAGAACGCAACCTCTAATTCAACCCAAAGAAGTTTCCCTGGATTTTTTAATTTTTTTTTTTGACGTCGTTTAGTCGTGTCTTCGGGAACCTAAAAATTTAGAAATTCCCGTAAAGACCGAAAAATCAAAAATTTTATTTTTATGTAAAAATGGCTGTTTCCTAATCGAATTTTTATGCAGATTACGAAAATGAAATTAGAATATATTTATGGCAAACGATTATTATGCTAGAGGACAAAAATATGAAGAATTTCGCAAAAAGTTGTGGCTATAACAAAATTTTGCTATTTTTTTTTTTTTTACTTATTTGGGCCTCTTATCAAACCGTAGGAGATGTTTAACTTTTAACTATATTTTGCTATGATTCCAGACTATCTCCAATTATATTTACAATGGAAATACGTCACTTGATTTCCGACGCACGGAAATGGCTTAAGTAGGTCTAAATTTAAAATAGGCGCACAATAAAAAATCATGTGACAATAGCGACAGCCTCATAGAGATTTACTATAACTTTTCAGAAAAAACTGATTCCCAGATATCAAAATAAATATCCCCGAAATCTTAGCAAATTTCTGCTCAGGAATTAATTTTTTTTACTTATGTTTTCGTAAATTTATTCCAGGGGAATTTTTTATTGTTTCTCCTCCAAAATTAATTTATGTTGAACAATCTCAGATGAATAATTATGTCGTAAATAACAAAAAAAAAAAAAAAAAAAAGGAAAAAGAATTCCTGTCGAAGAGTACTGATCTAAATATTCCCGGGAATCTTTTAAAGTATCACTCAAGCACGAGATCCCTGAAATTTTTTAGAAAATAATCCTACAAATTATTTCCGCAATTTCAGCCACCCTTGAATTATGAAAGGAAAAATAATTTTAGGAAAAAGAAGAAAAAATCTAAAGGGCTACATACTGTAGGACATATGACGTATTTACGGAAATCTATATATCAAAGCAAGAAAATTGAATATTAAGCTTATCATTAATAAATAAATAAATAAATAGTGAGTGGTAAAACTTTTTCAAATTCAAACTAGACGTTTAAGCTTTGATATAGAAATATTCCAAAAAATTATTGTACAGTTTCCGATCGAAATATATGTTCAAGAATTTAAGCACATATCCAGGTCGAAGGCTAAGGGAGATTCCGAATGACATATATAGGACCGAAAAACGATTCACAAAGGGACTCAACCTTCTTTTCAGAGGAACTTCCAACTTTTTAAAGCGTTTCTTGTATATGTTGACTTATAATTCGAATTTCGAAACTGAAGTCAAGAATAATTCTCATTGAGTAGATCAGATTAAGTTGAAATATTTTCAGCGTCGAAAAAACCTTGATATTTTCAGCTCAATTTTCGTATTAAAACAATTAAGATCTACTTCTTAGAAAAGATGAAAAATGAGCCATTCCACGGACAAAAGGGTTTCATGTCAGTAGTTTTATTTGCTTATTAGCAATTAATTATCGTCAGAATTTTTTTTTTTCACGTTAAAAATTTAGTCTGTAAAAGAAAATAACTGAAGACAAGCTGGAATTCAACGACCTGGCAAAAATATACCGACCGAAGATCTAAAAGGACAATAAGTAATGATCGGTGCGGAAGAAGTATTTGGCTTTAAGTATTTAAATTAAAAGTTCAACATACTAAATACCGAAAAAAAAAATAATTATACCACGGTGTCATCATGACTGATAGCGAAACGCTAACCGCGGACAAAAATGGCCATGAATAAAATTCGAAAAAAATAGCTTAAAAAAGCAATCGACCAACATTATAAAAATTATTTGAATACTTTAAATAATTTTTTTATCTACCAATTTTGGATTGTAAAAAATTTCTCAGCAGTAGATCCGAAAATCGAAGACCTCCATGTAATCTAAGAGACCTTTTGCCTTGTTTAAATGATTCTCAATTTCGAGGTAATCAGAATTACCAGTCTCGTAATAAATGATCATGCAAGGCTCTTCAATACTCTAACATCGACGTAACATTGATGAAAACTTACCTGAAAATAAATAAAAGAAACATTATATTAGCTTTTTAGTAATAATTAATTAACTTTTTTGTCTGAAAAATCGTTTTTTATTCTTTTTGCGAAAAAAGCTGACAACTTTCATTTATTTTTTATTCTGTTTGAGAAAAAATAGTATTTTTCTTCACAGGTGTTGAAGGTAAATATTTCAAGTACGAGATTAAGTTTACGGTCCAAAGCAAAGCCGAGGTCCGTAAAGAAAGGTATTTTCCTGCAAAGAAAGATATTTTTTATTCCAAGGAAGACACATTTTAGGGTCTTTTTTTTTTCAGTCCTACACGGTAAAAAATTTTATGTTAACAACCTAAAAAAGGGCTACACATTTCATATGTAACATTTTTTATGTTAAAATTTGAATGTAAACATTTTTATGTTGACAAATGACGATTTGTTATTAATTGATCAACAATCAAATTGATGCAACATACTCGTTTTATGTAAAATTTACATAGAAAAAATATGTCGCCTCTTTTTTTACTAATAAATTATGTTACTTTTAACATAAAATTTTTTACCGTGTAGGAATAAAAAATGATTTTTTAGGCAACTAAAACTCTAACCATTGTTTCGTCAAAATATTTTTTGTCTGCTGCGACATTTTTATTTCTAAGAAAAAATTTCTAAATTCTTCTTTTTTTTCATTAAATTTTTTTTTTTTCGTTTCGTACAACGGCGAAACATCACATCCACTTTTATATATACATAGAATAGATGATCACGCAAGGCTCTTCAATCAAAACTTAAAAATCAATGGGCATAAGAAACGAATTTTTCCATTAGTCACACATCAACATCACGTCGACGTTTTCTTTGGTAGAAACTATCAAAGTAAAAGAGAAAAAAAAAGGAAGAAACGCTGCCTAGTTTTTTGCAGAACTTTTAATCATTTATAAAACGCAAAATAAATGAAGTAAAAAAGACGTCAGTCGAATGCCAAAAACACAGGAGAGAATTAATTTTAAAAACCACCCCCAAAACAGGGGGAGACCCGTGTCGTAAACAACCGACAGAGTCGAAAGCTTGACGCTTTTCAAATCTGTTTCCGTCAAAAACGAAGCCTTTAAATATATACTAATATCTCAAGACGAAGTCAAAACAAATTTCTCAAGCTTTCCAAGAGACGTGATGTACTTCTTTTATAAACCGAAAAATAAAATAAACTGATTTTCAACCAGTTTTAGTTACGTCGCTTTAGTCATCTTAAATTTTCGCAGGGAGCACGTAAGATGATTAACGTCAAGTGCTAAATTCGAAATCATGCCGTCACCATTTTACAATCCCGTACGGGCTTGTAATAAGAAAAGCGACGACAACAAGTCTGAAAGGCCCTCTGGGGTTTTCTTAGGATGCGCGTTATATTTCGGAGGAAGCAATTTGCATATAGTTAGATATTAATGCCGTCTAGGATGGATGAAAACTTGTCATATAAGTGAGATTTCCAGTCTTGAAAATGTATTTTCTCAGAGTTGAGTCTTAACTATAAACTCATCAGAGTCTCTTCATCAAAATTTATTACAACGCCCTCCCTCCTCCCTCTTCTCACCTCCTTTCGACTCCCACCCCTACCATCTCCCAGGAACCTTCTACTTTCCATCTTTCATTATCAGCCTCTTCAGCACATACTTGAGACTTTGTATTTAAAACGCTTCGTATAATCATGATAAAGCTGATTAAAAACCTCAGACGAATTTCAAAATGGCGGAAAAGATGGTAAAATTTCCTCCGGAGGGTTGGGAAGTAAGGTTTTCAAAATGATGTTTTTGATTAATGAATTCGTTACGGAAAAGGATAAGTTAGTAAAATCAAACGGAAAACATAGTTTGAATTAAAAGGTTGAAATGGGAGAAAGGTTCCAAAAGAGAAAAAAAATAAAGTAATATTTCCTTCTTTTTTATGTTAATTTCAATTTTTGTTCCAAAAATTTATAATTTTTTTTTCTTTTGTTTTAATTTCTTCCGGCGGAAAAAATGTTTCTGATTGAATCGATGCTAGTTTATCCAAAATTCCTGCTAGAGACATTTTAATTAAGTTAATATTAGCTATTTAAAAATATAACTAAACGGTAATAAAAATATCAAAAAAATACCAAATCAACTTGTAAAATGTTTTAAATATTTCGATATACTTAAGAAATTATTACAAGTTGCTTTCTTCAATTTATTTTTAGTTGAAATCTTTCCCCTACGGTTAAAAATGGGGCCAGGTCAAATCTCCAAAAAACAAGTTCCCGAAATAATTTTTTGGGAATTTGATTTTTGGGAATCTGATTTCCGCATTTCAAACATTAATTTAATTTTTAAATAATTAAAATAATTTTTTTTTTCTCGGGTTTAAAACCCAGATATTTTTCGGGAATTTGATTTTCGCATTTAAATATTAATTTAAATTGAAATGAAAAAATACGGATTTAAATTAAAAAAATCTAAAAATCGAAAGATCAATTCTATCCAAAATTTTGTACAAAAATCAAATCTTAATATCAAATTCCTTTCCTTCCAATTCGGAAATCAAATCCCCGAAAAATTTTGGGGTTTTAAATCCGAAAAAAAAAAAATTATTTTAATTATTTAAATATTAAATTAATATTTGAAATGCGGAAATCAGATCCTCGAAAATCAAATCCCCGAAAAATTATTTCGGGGATTAGACCCAGCTTCTTAAAAAGACTCTATCTACACGGTAAAACTTTTTATGTCAGAAATAACATAATTCACCAAATTAAAAAAAAAAGGTCTATATATATATTTTCTTCGTAAATTTTACATGAAACGATTATACTACATCAATCTGATTGTTGATCAATCAATAAACGTGATTTGCCAACATAAAATGTTTACATTCCAATTTTAACATAAAATTTTACTGTTTAACCAGTTTCAAGATTGTTAACATAAATTTTTTTTACCGTGTATCTTTTATTATAAATAAAATTTCCTGGAGGAAAGGGTATCTCCCTGTTACCATGGACGATCGGCCCCCACCGGAAAGTCAAGTCGCGGGTTTGGCATTTTATTGGGACCCATAAGATATGTTATCCCCCAACGTTTTAGTCCGATAAGTTAAACATGGGAGCAACGCTGCACGAGATCTGCTCTTTTCATTTATCGTGCATTTCTTTTTTATTATGAAGTTTGGAGATCCGGCAAAAATCATGAAGGTACCCTACCTTAAGACCAATATTGTGGGTAGACTGGACCCCTCCTAAGGTCAATGACCCCGGAGAAAAAAATTTTTAAAATGAAATTTTGTCAATTTCCTACAGTTCCGGCAGAGGTGACACTTTTTAATGCCTTTATATATGATGGTCTTAGGGTACCCTAACATATATCATTGGGCCGTTTTCGCCCGCTTGGTGCGTCAGGTCGAAAAATTCAGAAACCTTAATAGGGTATACCCGAGTAAGCATCTGAAATCTGCCCTTGGCGGAAAATCCGGGGGAGGAATGCCTTTAGTATGTAGGTACCCTATAGGGATATCATGACATATAGGTCTTAAGGCCACCCTGTGCAGAAATAGGGGGAGGGGGTCGAAAATCGAATTTTTGGTCTTTTGTTTTTTTTTTTCATTTTTCAAGAAAATCATGAAGATGCCTTAGACGAAGGGCAACACAATGATGAGGGAGGGGGACCCGAAAGGCCAATTACCTCGAAAGGAAAGCCTTTCGAATCCTTTTTTTTTAAAGATTTCGCTTACATCCAAAAGAGGGATTACTTTCAAAATCCGTTCGTTCGGCGCGTCTTATGTCTGTTTTAAAACATTTTTTGAGATTGATCCAGGAATGATTTTTAAAAATGCTTAGAGAAACCAATTTTTTTTTTCAGCACCTCCCCCCCTTCCCCCCGGTCTCCTTGTAAAGGAACAATACCCTTAAGCATTTTCATTAAAAATTATGTACAAGAGCAGTCTTCATTAATGGCTCCACATAGAAATAATCTTTACGAATGTAAAGGGGGTACGGGAAAAATGAGCAAAATTCAAAAACCTCCACTTTTCATGTTGACCCATCTGGAAAATGGTATCGAACCATTGATATTATATTACTAGGCCATAAGGAGCGCCGAACGAACGGATTTTGAAAGTAATCCCTCTTTTGGATGTAAGCGAAATCTTTAAAAAAAAAGGATTCGAAAGGCTTTCCTTTCGAGGTAATTGGCCTTTCGGGTCCCCCTCCCTCATCATTGTGTTGCCCTTCGTCTAAGGCATCTTCATGATTTTCTTGAAAAATGAAAAAAAACAAAAGACCAAAAATTCGATTTTCGACCCCCTCCCCCTATTTCTGCACAGGGTGGCCTTAAGACCTATATGCCATGATATCCCTATAGGGTACCTACATACTAAAGGCATTCCTCCCCCGGATTTTCCGCCAAGGGCAGATTTCAGATGCTTACTCGGGTATACCCTATTAAGGTTTCTGAATTTTTCGACCTGACGCACCAAGCGGGCGAAAACGGCCCAATGATATATGTTAGGGTACCCTAAGACCATCATATATAAAGGCATTAAAAAGTGTCACCTCTGCCGGAACTGTAGGAAATTGACAAAATTTCATTTTAAAAATTTTTTTCTCCGGGGTCATTGACCTTAGGAGGGGTCCAGTCTACCCACAATATTGGTCTTAAGGTAGGGTACCTTCATGATTTTTGCCGGATCTCCAAACTTCATAATAAAAAAGAAATGCACGATAAATGAAAAGAGCAGATCTCGTGCAGCGTTGCTCCCATGTTTAACTTATCGGACTAAAACGTTGGGGGATAACATATCTTATGGGTCCCAATAAAATGCCAAACCCGCGACTTGACTTTCCGGTGGGGGCCGATCGTCCATGGTAACAGGGAGATACCCTTTGAAATCGGATCAAGTTTGGATCAATGTTGCACGGTAAAAAAATTTTATATTACATGACTTGCCTATAGCCTCGAACAAAACACTAAAAACAAAGGAATGTTTTATGGACCATAACATTCTATTTTTTTTTTAACATAAAAAATGTATAGTCCTTTTTTAGCAAGTTAACATAAAATGTTTTTCCGTGTGGGAAAACTGACTGGAATGTAACGCCTATCAAGATTGGACTTATGGCAGATTTGTTGTTGTCCAATATTGGACAGTATCGGAAATTTTACCAACGAAATGGATCAATGTTAAATCAAGGCAAATTTTCCCTGACGATTCTAGAAGTTAAAATAACGGAAATAAGAGCTCCTTTGAAAACAACGGTAAATGCTGATGTTATTAATTTTATCAGTGCCGATGGCATTTGTGAGATTAATAAAAATGGTATTTTGCTTTCCGGCAAAAAAAAATTTCATCTGTATATTATGTAAGCGTACAAATGCTATTTGAAAAATTTGATACATAAAATGATGGCAAATAAGAATTTGTTGAAAAAAATCTTTTCTTTCCCCCACACAAATTCATGTTTGTGTAATTCTTGAAAAAACGTACCGTAACAGGAAAGGACAAATATTGCACTTTTTGGTAATAAAAAAGCGTTCAAAAGTAATTCATTTTCTCTCAAAAAAGGGATATCGTTCTGTACCTTCCAAAACATGAATTCACGACAAAACTTTTTTTTTCTCGTTGCATCCTTAATGAGAAGCTGCTAACAAAATAAAACGTGACGGGAGGACAAATAATTCACTCTTTAGCTAATTAAAAAGGCTTAAAAATAATTTTTATTTTCTTTTAAAAAGGGATATCATTCTTTACCTTCCCAAACGCAAATTCACTGTAAAAAAATTTTTTTCAGTGTGTGTTTGATAAAATGTTACGCAATATTGCTTAAGGAGGGTCTGCATACTTTAAACTTAGTAGGTCCGGATTCTAAACCTTATGCTTTTTGATAAGATATTATATGGGTGCAATTTTTTGTACCAACTTATGAAAAATGAGAACCGGCATCATTTATAAAATAATTTTTCGCTCCAGAAAGATCAATTTTCATTCAGAAATATTCAAAAAGGTTATTTCTCTTATTTTATGAAAGATCTCGGTGAATAATCCCTGAATATAAATTTCTGAGCAACAAAATTTGCCTGCGGTATTATGAAAAAAACTTGGCAACTTTTTATTTTTTTGGAATGTTGGTTTCGTGGTTTTACGAAATGGCGTATGTTTTTCAAATTTTGATTGAATGTTTGTTTTTGTTTTGATTTGAAGAAATCCAAAAAAAAAATGTATCGGTGGAGTGGAAAAATCGTCAGTAAAAAGCTGTAGAAGTGTTAAAAATCTATATCTTTCTTTCTTTTCTTCTTCTTATCATTTTTTCTTCCTTTCTTTTTTGTTTGGATCAATAATTTCGATAAACGGTTGAAGAGAATAATAAACACTGTACCAAAGTTATTTTGTTCCAAAAGTTTGAATTACATCGCGTTGCCAGTTGATTAAAAAATGGAGCTGTGATAAATATTTTTATACATTTTTTTGCGTTAATTTCGTCAATAATTCATCTGGGAGCTTAAAATGGGCTACTAAAAAGCCTTCAGTAATTTTTTAATAGTTATGATTTATTTGTTTTCGTGTTTTTTTCTAATGCTCCACATTTAGTTAGTCCGAAAATTAATAAAATGTTAAAAATTTTAATCGAATTTTCACCGGTTGCATAAGTTAACTATATATTTTTTTAAAAATTTTGAGTCCGTAAATTCGTGCAAATAACCGGTGAGGACACCTAATAATTGATAGGGAGATGCAGGACATAACTATAAAGCTTTGGTGCTAATATAAAGCGATTTTTAGATTCTTCACATACGTGCAGACCCTCCTTAAAAGTAATAATGTACATTTTTTCAAGAACTATTCAAATTTGCCAATCATCAACAAGATTTGGCAAATACTGATGATATGGCGAATTGGCACTTTTTTAATCATCAACTGTCACAATTGCCAAGATCTTCCATTCTTTAAAATCTACACAGGGTAGCATTTACTTCGTCACATTACTTCCGTTGCAAAAAAGAAAGCAAGGCAATTCCGTGCAAAGTAAAAAAATTTATGTAAAAATTAACATAATTATGTTTAAATCTGTCTACATAATTTTTATGTTGTTTTTTGTTCATGTTTACCTTTTGGAAAAAACAACAGAAAAAATTTGTGTAGGCCGGTTTTAACATAATTACATAATACTTTTATTGTGTAGGACATTCGACCTTGGACGAATATATCCAGCACATTCGAACAATCGAGAATTTTACTTTTTAAAAATTCTGCTTAACAAAATAAAAAAGTCCTACTTAATTCGAATATCTAACAGTTGTAGATGGTCATCATAATTCTAGATACCAAGCTCCTTGTCGATCACTGAATCAATTGGAAAACGATGATCGTTAGTTCCAAACATTCAGAAAAAGAAAAAGTCGTGTGAAAATGAAAGCGACCAAAAATTGATAATTGGTAGGGAAAAAAAAAGTAATTTTTTTCCGCTTATTATAAACAGAAAAAGGATTCGTTTTTGCAAAGATTACTTTATTTAAATGAAAACTAAGCCGTGTTAGTAGAAGCAAACTTTCGTCCGGGATAAAAAAAAAAACCGTCCACGGTTTTATTTTAATCTCGGTTAAATGATGGAGCCCCAGAAAATATTTATTTCCCTCCCTCTAATGGTCATTAATCGTTCTCACCCCTGGTGTGACGCGCCATTCCCGAGTTTGCATTGGAATGGTCTTCCTTTTCCTTTTTACCGTTACAACATTAAAGCAAAGCAAGTTAAATCCTAAAATTTTAATTTTTTTCCCCCTCTCGTCTAGGAAAATCCTATTTGGTAAACCATATCAGGAAAGGTATTTCTCGAAAAGAATTCCAAAAGCGAATCAAATTTTCAAATTCCCCATCTTTTCAATTAGCATTTGTTCGTGTTTTCCATCGAATTTTCCCCGAAAAGCGAATGCTCTCCGAAAACCTAATTTTTCTTTCTCTATAATAAGAAACTCTATTATACAATAGAACAAACAACTAACTCATTAGATGTAGAAAGTTTATATGTAATAAAGTTTTAATAAGTTTGATCAAATTATCGTTATGGAAGAATGGAAGAAGGAGACGAAGCAGAAGACTAGGAAGAAGAGGTTTGCGGAGGAAGTAGAGAGGATGGGGAGTCAAGGGAGAAGAAGATAGCAAGAATTTGAATTAGTAAAGTTACAACACAATGGTCCTTGAGAACAATAATATTTCTTCAATAACACAATATTATTTTGATAAGAGTTCCTTTCTGTTTCCACATTTTCCTTAAAACCGCAAGAAAAAAAATTGAGAAAAAAAAAGAAAAGGTTTTTCCAAGAAAAAATATTCTTTCATCAACATGCAACTTAAAAAATCAATTTTTTCTCAGTTTTTATTTTTTTTATTTTTTATTTTATTTTATTTTATTTTTATTTATTTATTTATTTTTTTTTTTGATAGTTACAATCTTTAAAGGTTCCAGTTTGTTTGCCACTAATATTTTTTTTTTTTTAAATTATTTTTTTTCTTTTTTTTCGCATTTGTTTGGCTTAAAACTGAACCAAATGGGGAAAACGCTTACCCAAATCATTCCTTATGTATTGAAAAATACTACTTGGTGAGTTGCTCACATCACTAAACTTAAATCACCATTTTATTACCATAAAAAGCCAGGGATGGCATGCTGATTCCGATTCCGATTCCAGTGATGTTCGATGATTTTTCAAACCCGATTCCGATTCCGATTCTAAACTACGGGAAAAATTTTCGCGATTCCGATCCCGATTCCGATTAGTTTCCATCGATCGATTTTGATTCCGCTTAGAATTGATTCGGCATTCCATCCCTGCTTATTTTGTTTTTAAAAATATTTAATTTTTTTAAAAGTTTTCAATAAAAAATCCGACTTTGTTTGTAAAATAGCTCATTGTATCTAAGAGAAATTTGACCCCTGATGCTGATTCCAATTCCGATTCCAGTGATGCTCGATGATTTTTCAAACGCGATTCCGATTCTAAACTACTCGAAAAATTTTCGAAAAATTCTTCTTTCGAAAAATTTAATATTCTTCTTTCGAAAAATTCCGATGCCGATGACGATGACGATTCCGATTAAAATCTATTCGGCATACCATCCCTGTAAAAACAAATATTTTTCTTCCTTTTTTTCTTTTTTTGATTTGCCATTTTGTTTACATATATTTCTGAATAAAAACAAAGTCATGAATATTGAAATATATTTCTGATTAGAGTTTACCAGTGTATGAAACTATCCCAATCGTAATCAGTGCATAAGGAATAATTTGGTTAAGATTTGGTTAACCAGGGTGTCTACCAGCTTTCGGAAATAAAAATATAGGCTTTTTATACGTTTTTATAGGACAATTTTGAAAAAATATAGGCTCTTAAAAGCATCTATTTTTTGCTTTACCCCAATCAAAATAGGTCTGTTTCATATCACACTGAATCAAAACAATAAAATCAATTCAGGTACGACCAAAAATTAATTAGTTTTATCTTTTCAACAACAGGCATCGAACCGCTCTAGCCCTAAAAAATTAAGGACTTTAGGGACCAAAACTGGGAAAATTAGGGACCTTTTAGGGGCCAAAAACATTTAATTATCGAACTTTTGATTTAGGTCTAAGCTTGATTTGACCCCCTTACTCCCAGTTTTGATCCACTTTGATCCTCACGAAAAAGGCCGAAATTTCATAAAGCCATTGTTCGGAGGACTTTCAGAAATATATAATTAATTTTGCTTAAAAATGGCTGAGACCCTTCAAAAAATTTTGATTCAGCTTTAGTCATTTTTTAGCAACAACTTTCATCTTGATTAAGATAAAAAATTGCAATCACATGCATTTTTCTTTAATAACCATACGGAAATTTTGACCTGACAACGGTATCACGGCTTAAAAATTTTTTCCCATTTTTTAGCTCGGAAGATAGCACTTGAAACAGGCTGCATAACGCTAACTTAAAAACATATGTAACATTTTTCAAAATGAATTAAGACCAAGGGCAATATGAAACAAAAAAAAAGGTTGAAGTGAAAATTTAAGCTAATATTCTATTCAATTTTTTCATTTTGGTTTTAAATTTCTTAAAAATTTTCTCAAACATCATTTAATGCAGTTTTTCTGGTCCATTTTCATTTGCACCTACTTTCTTTCTGAACTGCATTGAAATAGATGTTAATTCAAGCTAAGCGAGGCCGAAGGTCGAGCGAAAAAGTTTAGAAATTTTGAGAAAAGATGGACTATTTCATGAAATTTTAGCATAATTTTCTAATTTAATAAAATGATCCAGGCATAAAAATTAAAACAAAGAAAAATAGGGACTTTTAGTGACTTTTTTTCAAAATAGGGACTTTTAGGGACTCATCTTAAAAATAGTAACTTTTCCAAAAAAGGGAGCTCGGTTGGATGCCCCCAACAAAAATGAAAAAATTGAAATGATGAATATAGTTTAAAAAAAACTCAATAAATTATATAAAATAAAATTAAATTAAAAATTATTTGAAAAATATAGGCTAAATATAGGTTTTATAGGTTTTATAGGTCGGTAGACACCCTGTAAACCCCATTTGGTTCAGTTTTAAACCAAATAAATGCGAAAAACAAAAATAAAAATAATTTTTTTTTTTTTTAATATCCGAGGCAAACGAACTGGAACCTTCACGCACTAATATTTTAGTAATAATCCAAAAATTAAACTTAGATCTGAAGAAAGAGAAAGAATTTCGACGAGCCGTAGCCCCCGTTGGGATAGGCTTAGGTTCTCAAAAATTTAACACCCATGATCTAGAATTTCGAAGTAGACATCAATGAGTTTTTTTTTTTTATATTATATATGACCGGGATTTTTTTTTTTTTTCAAACGAAAAAATCCGAAAAAAGGTATTAAAAATATGGCAATGAAGCATTTTGCCACTTGAAACTGAGATGATGAAAAATGTTTTCATATCTGTTGATCTTTGGTGAAAGACTTATTTAACTAATTTTTTTTTTTTTTTTTTTTTTTTTTTTTTTTTTTTTTTTGCGTAAGAGCCACTTTAGTATTTGGAGAGGGATCTTCAAAACTGTCAACGAAATTTAATCATTTTCGGAGCAGACTGACCATTTGTAAGCCATGTATTTTTATCGCTGCTCATTACGTACATTCGAAACGTAAAAAATATCCTAATTTGTTTGATTTCGACAAAGAAATGAAAAGGCTTCTAAAAAAATCAAAAATAAACAGAATTCTCAGTCATTTTCCTAGGTAATTCCAGATTCTAAAAGATTTTATTTTTTCGAAGATCCCTCTAAAGTGCTAAAAAAAAATTTATTATTCTACAGAATAATTCTGAAAATGAACTCAATAAGTAGGTGATCAAGAGGAATATGAGACTTACCCATAGGTTACTAGGTAAGTATTTTTAGCTTAAGTAAGTTAAAGACTTCATCTATTTCAATAAAAAGAATGCTAGAAAGCATTCAACTTAAGTTAACAGCAGAGATCAAGTTCTAAATCAGAAATGGAGACACTACACGGCCACATTAGGGTGGGTCGAAAAACGCGAATTTTTGAATTTGAAAACGCCTGATATTGGAATCGTTGCCTTTTTATAATACTATTAGCCCTAATTTTTTTCAGATTTTTTGAAGGACATCTTGAGGTGAAGCAATGACCTTAAAATTTCCAAAAAGCCCATTTGAAGACCAAAAATGAAAAACTTTTTTTCGCATAAAAGACCATCGATTTTTACCGGAAATTTTGCGTAGATTACGAATTTGAAGTCAAAAATTAGTTTATCTGCACGGTTTTTGAGCTACAGCCGAATTTAAAAGTTCCGAAAACCTGGTTATGGTTTTCTATCTGTAGCTCAAAAACCGTGCACCGAAACTAATTTTTCACTTAAAATTCGTAACCTACGCAAAATTTACGATGGGATACGATGGTCTTTTACGCGGAAAAAAATTTTTTGTTTTTGATCCTCAAATGGGCTTTTTGGAAATTTCAAGGTCATTGCGGCACCTCAAGATGTTCTTTAAAAAATCTGAAAAAAATTAGGGTTAATAGCATCATAAAAAGGCATCGATTCCAATATCAGGCGTTTTCAAATTCAAAAATTCGCGTTTTTCGGCCCACCCTAGGCCACATCTCTTAGACTGGCATTACAGTGTTATAACATAAAAACAAGTCCGGGGAAAACGTTTTGAATGGATTAAGAAAAAATTCCAGCTCGCTGTCAGCTTGAAAAATCCAAAACTATTGAAAAAATTCTTCTGCCGTGTAACGACTAAATAATCGAATTATTTTTCCCTTATCAGATGGTAAGAACATTAAGAAAATAAATTAAAGCCCGGTAATGTCAGCCACATCCAGCCTGGATCAGATTCTTAAATCCTAGAACATCGAAAATTTGATCCGTGAGGTAGAATCGGAGCCATTCCGTGTAATCTACTTACATTTAAAAATCGAGGGAGATTATGAACAGAAATCACCAATTGAAATTTGCAAATAGGACTTTTGATGATTGTTATATCAGTTTAGAATGTCGCAACAGGTAAAAAAAAATATGTATCGAAATTGTTAAATTTTTATAAACCAGTTCATTTTAACATGACGCTTCTCAAGCGTCATGTTAGAATGAACTGGTTTATCGTCATCACGAAGACATGGAAATGACAAGTGGATTTTTCGAATAGGTACAGCACATTTAAATAAAAGGGTAATTTAATCTTTTTGTTGCTAGAAACATTTCTTTCGAGCGAAGAAGAGTTATCCACCTAGTTTTTATCAACCCTCTGCATTAAATTTGTGGGAAAGAATTGTTTTTATTTTTCACGGATAATCTGTTTTGCAGGATATATATTATTTAGATGGGTATTAGCTGATTGATTTAATAATGAAAAATGGAATAATAATGATAATCAGAATATAGTAGTTTTCTTTTCTTTTTTTTTTCAAACAGTTAAATTAAAAATGTGTGTTGGAGAGCAGATAATCTTAATTTTTTATTTAGTTGGACCAATTATGACACTGAATGTTACTAGATTTTAATAGCCTCTGTTTCCGGCTGTTAGGATAGAAATTCGTACATAAAAAGTTTCAGTTATTCATAAAATTAAAATTTTACCTATAGTGAAGATTACACAGAAAGACTCCGATTCTACCTCTCAGATCAAATTATCGATATTCTAGCATTTAAGAATCTTACCCCGGCCGGATGTGTTAAATCAAAGTTAACATTTTCCAATTTTCGAAAAAGCAACATTAATTTTATACTTAATCTATTTAGAAGATAATGCGGAACGTAATTCAGGTTCATGATAGAGGGCATAGCATTAACAAAGGCCCAGATTGAATCGAATTCCGATTCGCCATAGGTTTGCTGAAAGACCATCTAAAAGCCTTTTCAACTACCGTTCACCAATTTTTCGATATCAATAATAATATCATTCCAAGGAAGAGGTAAAGCCTCATGCTATACAGATCACTAAACAAGAATTTAATGCAGGGAAAGGTGAAAGGTGAAGTCAAGAAAGATACCAAAAAAGCAATTTTAAATATTCAGCGAAAACAGGATTTGGAATTCTATCATATAAAAGGAATTAAAACTATATAAAACGATTTATCGCAAGTTTACCCTTTGAAAAAAAAAAAAAAAAAAAAAAAAAAAATCCCGGTCAAATAATTAAAAAATAAAATTATGCATCAGGTGGGGGAATAGTAATTTTTTTTTTTAAATTCCCACAAGTAAGATATCGATTGTCCAGTGTCTCACTGGACATGTTATTGTGTCTCTTGCGTTTCTCGTCCCTTGTCAAACTAGTTCAATCCTTCATTTTAATTTTATGTCTTATTGGCTTTCCTAAGAATTCTATTATCGGTTACTTTTGTAACTCTTCCAGTTAAACTGGAATTGTTTGCATTTATTGAGAAGACAATGCGAATAAGGTCTTCGTGGGACTTCCGATATTTTTTCACACAAACAGTTATAGATAACTGAAGTTTGAGTAAGTATGACATCAGGATTTTTAAAATATAGGATGAAGTTACAATCTACTACTGCTCAGGTAAGTTTTTCAAAGTCCTTTTAGACCGATTGCCAAGAAATTCTTACTGCATATGTCAAACTAGATTGACTGTCCCCATTAAGAAACAAGATCCAAATAAAATCAAATTTTTCCGGAATGTAAATATTTGCCTATCCAGCGATTCCGATTAGTCAGGTTTCTTAATTGGTACAGGGTGTGTAAAAAAAATGTGGCTTATTTTTTTTAAAACTTAGAAAAAAAAGTCCATTTTTTTTTACACTTCTTACTGCAGTTACATAAAGTTCGGTTCCAGCTACTCAATGTTGAGTTGGGTCTTGTGACGTCTAAACATCATGGGCGAATCTAGAATTTTTTTCTAGGGGGGACTAAGAATAGGGAAAAACATTTTTCACTATTTAAAAAAAATCATGTACTTTAGAAAAAAAACTAACTTACTACCACTGGAAAAGGATCAACCATTTAACCGTACACGGGTAAATGGTTGGTCCTTTCCCCCATTGGTAGTAAAGTAACCGTATACGGGTAAATGGTGGGTCCTACCCAATGGAAGTAAGTTAGTAGTGGTTAGAAGGTTTAAGAATAAGAATTTTTGGGTTTAAAAACCTAAAGGATTAAAATCAATTCATAGAAATAATTATCCAAGGAAAAATCCTCCAAATGCACCCACATTACTTACTCCAGAACTTATACAAACTTAAAAGTCTCTACACACTAAACAAGAAAAAACAAAGTTTTCGAGTAAAAATTAATTCCAGGTACTGTTATTTATTTTTATGATGTTATGATTTTACACAGAAAAAAACTACCAGATTAAAACTTTCCAAAGCAAAAACAACACTAAAATCATATTTTTCCTCAAAGAATTCTACAGCACAGAATTTCAAGGAATAAAACTCTGGGCAATCTTATGGAAAAACATTACCCAAAAAATCTCTCAAGAGGAGAATTTTAAGGTAAGCTTACATGTGTACCTTGAGTTCAATATGCAGTTGTCACATAGTTTGTTTAGTTTAATAAAATGACCGATGTTGATGTTTATGAAAACTAAAATAAACTGTGCCACAACAGTTCTTTTTTTGAGGCACACAAATCAGAATTTCATATACCACAAAAATTACTATGCTGGAAGAGGCTTCAAGAGATCCATGTGAATTTTTACAGATAATGCTATCCCATTGGTTTCTGCATTCAGATAACTTTTCTCTAGCAATCCAAAATATGTCTACTACAGGATTATGAAATGGCATAAAGATACTAGAAAAATATTTGTAACCCAACGAAAAATGGTGATCCTGACTCAAGAAACTAACCAAATAAAATGTGGTGCTAACAATATGTCACTTGTTAATTAATAATAATAATTGAATGATTTATTGCAAAAAGGAGTCTTGTCCATGTTTTTTTAAAATGGAGATCAACTGATTTGCTTTCAAAAAATGTAAATAAAGAAGTTGTGCTGAAACAAAAATGTAAGATCTCATTTTGAAAAAAACATGGACAAGGCTCCTTTTTGCAATAAATGATTCAATTAAACGTATCCATAATTTTTCTTCCACATGATTGCACATTCAGCCATATTTATACTTACACATGTGCTAATTCTTGAATAAATGACAATGACACGTCATTTATTATGTACTTGCTACTCCTGCCATTCCAGCATTTTATTTTTAAAAATCATGCTTGAATAAAAAAATAATCCTACCTTGGTCTTCTGTATAAAGCCACTGCAGCTTCAAATGATACCAAACCGCTCCATTTCCTCAGCTAAGAAGCTGTTGCTGTAATGTCAACACTTGAGTTTTTCCATCTCCCGGTGGGAAAGACCTAAAGGGACACAAACCACCACTCCAGCTAAACACTCGCGATCGGAAAGCAGCATAATTTTATGCTGCATCAGAAAAAAGACGAAATACACCTATACAAACTATCACGAGGTTAAAATAACCCATAGAAAATGATCAATTTTCATCCCGAAAAAATGAACCTGAATGTATCCAAATATGGCGAGACTAACTCAAAATGGCGGATGATATAATACGGCAAACCTCGATCGTACGTAATATTTCTTTCACTACTCCACCATTTCGGATTGCATTCCTACAAAATTTAAGATTTATTCTACTTAATTTATATTCAGCTATTATGCAACTAATCTTTTATAATGATTCTAAAATTATTACCAGGTTTCGAAAAAAATAATCGAACTGTAAAATTTGCCGCATACTTTGCAGATTGCATAATGACAAAGAAATATTGCGCCAAAATCGCGAACGTTCAAAACTAAAAATTGGATCTAGAATAATTACGGTATCAGTTCATCGATATTTTTATACATAGCAATTATTCAAAAAACATTTAATTTTAATTTGCCTTTTGGTATATCCTATTAAATAATATTAAAAACGGTTAATTGAAGCTTAAATTCGAACAGATAACAAATGATAAACTTCCGGTTTTAGTAGTGTTGATCACTCAGATTTGGCAGCGCTGGTACGAAATGCAGTATTTGTTGTTTTGTTTTGATTGTAAATTGTTGGTCTCTAGTTTGGTTTTGGAATGCTTTTTTCCATAATCTAATGCGGATATGTATTCTGATTAAGAATATGAGTTCAAACAGTAATAACCTTCAGGAATGCGGTAAGTGTCCTTTTCAAAGTCGTAAACATACCATCTTTCTGATCATGGCGGATAATAGAGATCTATTCGATTTCTAGCGAATGAAGCCATTGCGGCCTGTAGGGTGATAGGTTTATTATTTAAAGTAAAAGAAAGTTTGTTTTTTCAATCATTCCCCGTTTCCGATTTTAATGAGTTATTATTATTAAAAAACCAGGATATCCCATAATATTGCAGATAAGCATTTTAAGGTTAACCTTAAAGTAATTACTTCAGTTTGTTTTTGCTGTCTATCAAGAATATGTGTGAACTTCAACTTAAATCAATTTTATTTTTGAAACACTGGGTAGGTTTGATTGAAAAATCCCTAGTAATTTACATCTTTTTTTTTTATGCTAAATTAATATGAAATTTTAATGAGCCAAAGTTGCTTTTACAATTATCAAAGATTTTTTTTAAATGAATCATGAATCATCTGAATTTTTCCTGAAAATTTGGTTCTTTGGTAAATATGTATGGGAACTCTATAGTCACATATTAGCATGGCACACCTCACATTAAGGTAATGCATGAAATGAAGCAAAATGATTGAGTTACACCATAAATATGTTTCAAATCAAAGTTTCGTTTGAATGTTACATTTTCTATCATTGCCTTCTTTCAGAAATTATATTATTTGAAACTGTATATCAATGTAGAACTTGACCAAGTCCTCAAAAAAACATCTGAATGATAAGCTTATGTTAAGAAACTTCTTAAAAAAAATTTTTTATAAAAGTTTTTTAAGTCTGACACTTATAGTAAACCAGGAGTTTTGGTAGGTCCAGTTTTTTTTTTTTTTTTTTTTTTTTAATTATTAATAGGTATCCCATGTGTTTTTCTAAATATTTCCTGTAAAAAACCTAACTAAAAGAACCACTAAATTTTTTCTGGTAAATTAATTTTAATCAATAAATAGCATTTTTTCTTTCAAGAGGAAAAATTTGTTTAAAGACAAATGTTTGGTTCTACTCTACCTCTGTTCTGAAACACTCTAAAACTTTAAAAATTATGATTTTGAACTAAAAAAAAAAATTGTGTAAAAATTGGAAGATGGGAAGAAAATTAACACAAAAATCAAAATTCATGAAATATATTTGTATAAAATTTTATATTGCAAAACAAATTAATTTAAAATTTGGAAGAACAAGTTTTTTTTTCTTCTCATTGTTTTTCTTTTTATTTATCTAGGAAGGTTCCTGTGAAATTTAACAGAATAAGGAGCCTATGTAAAAGTCAGCTCTGCATTAACAAAGCTATTGTCAACCAAGCTTTTTTTTTTTTTTAGATTTAAATTTCTACTAAGTAGAAAAACTTGACTACCCTTAAAAACATCTACAACTTGCTCATTTTTTTACTTTTTTTTCTTTTCAGGCATAAGATTCTTCCAGGGTAAAGGCAAACAAAGCGAGATGAAGGATAGTTTAATACTTAATATAGCAAAAGGTTTGTAAAATAAGTAAGAAGAACCCTTGGGTTGATTTTCAAGGAAAACCTCATCAGTTTTAATTGCATCGTACAGGCTTGCTATATAACTTTTGAAAACGATGAAATTTGAGAAAATGTAAATAGCATTAAGCTGACGAGAAGGCACATTTACAAAAATGGTGGGATAAACCAGAAACATGAACGCTGTAGGTTGGGAAGATGGAGATGTAGAGAGAAAGGTCTGTAAGATGTGTAAGGGAAAATGAAGTAGGATGGGAGGGTAGAGGGGGAGGTGCAAAGCAGGCTTCGGGAGGTGCGGCAACGGGTAGAGGGAAGGAGGTCGCAATACACCTAGGAATAACATGATAGATACTGAACCCGAAGCGACGTTTCCTAGTGTTTCTTCCCTTTCGCGGCTTCTAATAAAAATTCATAACTTTACGCCGTTTCATCGACATCTGTTGTAACAGGGATTTTTTTTGAAAAATTCTGTAAATTCTCTTAATCGCGCCCATTTCGGGTTTAGAATACAAAAGCAGAAGAAAATTGTTTTTTTTTATTTTATAATTGAAGGTGATTCATATCTACCTCTTCACTGTTCATTGAAACGTTGTCGAAGAAACGCCGCTGTTTTCCAAAGATAAGAAACGTCTTACACAACCTTTCCATTTGGTTCCTTTCTCACTCATTTGGTTAACTTAATATATATTCCTTTATATATGTATTTATCTAAAATAAACACGGTTTCGCTAAGTTTCTAAAAGGAATGATAGGTCGGCCTGCCAGAAATCATTTCTGCTTTCTATTTTAAGATCTAGACGTTCCCTTTATATTTAATAACGTTAATGGAAGTTTTGGTTTTGAAACGTGCATAAATTTGAATATAAGGAAGATATTATAAATGTTACGTTATCAAAAAATATTACAGCTCAAAATTATCCTCGCAAGTTAAATAACGCGGTTAAATTGTAGAATAGCGGAAACAAATTCGATATTAATTCCAGCACAGAAAACAAAATTAATAAAGAATTTTGAAAAGTCAGCTTTAAAAGAGACGATGAACAATTTGAGCTTTCATGAGAATGACACATTTGAGGTTTTGAATTAAAAAAATAAAAGCAATATTTTCCAAACATATTTCTACTTCGTTAAAAAAAATCCCATTCCGAGTTCACCGTCATTTACAGAGAGGGCAGCAGGTAATGTTACTTACAATTAAATCCATCTAACGGAGTTATCCCGAACTTCCAGGAGGATTTTTTCACCCCTTAATCGCGAAACTTACCCTCACGAGAGTTTTATGAGTCAAACTTTTTTACTACTCTCAATTTTTTTTTTTAATGGAGGATATTTTACGAGTTTTTGAATTTAATTTCGACCGCTTGCGTTCAATGACGCTTTTTATACATTTGAAATATTCAGGAAGTATAAAAAAGTTTAGGCCGAACACTTCGATGCTCCGAAGGGGATTAAAAAAAAAATATATATTTAAAAAGCGAAAAAAATAAAGAAAGAAAAAAATGTTGACATTGCTGCACGAAAAATTGAAAATAAATGTCTGCGGTTTTGCAGTTTATGAATTCACATAATATTATTTATAAATATGAGTTTACTGTTAGATTTAACGTATTATTTGAATATGGTAATAATGGCTTACGAAATTCGGTTTACATTATTTTCTGTTGTGATAATTATTTTTAGTCAAGGCTACCTGTATTATTTTTTAGCTGTACTGTTTGGGATTGCTTTTTATAAAAATGATAATGAGATTAGAATCAAAAACCAAATATTTCATGTAACTATCGACTTTGTTTTGTATAGTTGTGCAATAAAAATTGCTGACCTTTGGGTACTTAATCTTAGATTATTTTATTTTAATTTTCGGATATTTGAAGAGCTTTTTTTTTTTTTTTTTTTTTTTGCTGCCGGTATTTCTCTGTTGAGTGTCACTGAGGTCAATAGGAGCGAACGATTTCTAAAGCCAGAAAATAATTATATTCACTATTTTAATTCTCAATAAGATTACTATTTCAATTCTTAGTTTTTTATTAATATTGACGTTTTGAAAAATAAACTTTCTTAAGTTATTTTATTTTTGCGACTAATTATACTCTAATTAAATTATTAGTTACCATAATTATTAATTCACAAAATTTTTTTTTCAGGAGCTTGAATGAGTTTTATATATCTAGACGATTAGGACATAAGGGCAAACTTTTACCGCTTTTATGAGTTTGAGATATTTTGCTGCTACTTCGCTACGACTTAGAACTCAAGGTTCGTGTAAAACACAGGTAAGAAAAGTCCATTTTCCGCCCAAAGTTTATGACCCTCGCTTCGTTCTGGCCGTAAACCCCAGTCTCGACCTGCAATACGCCACCTCGATACCTGATATGTAATATACTATTTATTACGATGGAATGATGGAAAATAACTAGCTCATCAACAAAGACTTTTTTTTTTTTTTGTTTTTGTTAATTAGTGGAAAATGAAGTCAATCTTTTAAATGGAAATCTTAAAATCGGTATATATCAATATCAATTTCATCCGAGCGCAGTTAAAAGAATAATTTATTAGTCAAAGATCATTTGGACTTCTCCTAAATTAGTTTTTGTTGGGAAAATTTAAATAGTCATTCAAAGTCTTGAAGACTTGATTTTTTCTGAACTGTTCACAGTGTCACTATTTTCGGTTAGAATGAATAGAATTCTGTTGAAAGAATTTTCCATTAGTCTATAGCCAAATTTCAAAATTCGACGCTTCTGCTTTGTTTAGTTGTTCATTCTCAATGATTATGATATCAGTACTCTTTAATTTGTTATGCAATCCACAATTAAGGATCTGAATTCAATTGCTTCAATGTTAATGTATAATTAGGTACCTGTCCAAATCATCTACTGTTTTTATGAATTGTCGGTGTTCGAAATGCGATGACTTGCAAATCTTACCCCATTAATCTTAACCCGTTACAAAAACGTTTCACTCACTCACCACCACCACCTCCCACACCTTCCCCCCCCCTTCCACCTCCATTGTCTAGTCCAGCTTCAAATCTGTCTCCAGTTTCCATTTAAAAAAAAAGAACTTTTTTGGTATCTTGATAAATTTCTTATCAACCTTTCACATATACTTGTAATTTTTTCTATCTAGATATTTTATTAATTTTTTTATTTGTTTATTTATTAATTTTTTATTGCAGATTTATTTAATTAATATCATGTGGAAAGCATATGTGACGAAACCGTCTTCCAGAAGAGAGATCATTTTAATCACTGGGATTAAATATCCCTTTCTGTCATCGTCATTTACATCATGTACAAAAAATGTACGGAACTATATAATGGTTATTAAAAAGTAAGTACTGTATCCCTAAATATTATTGCCAATCCAAAATTTTTTTAAGGATAGAAAATGACAAAATAAAGCAAGCCTAGCCTAGCGTTCTTTAAAGAAAAATCAAATAAAGTAGGTCTCATTCCATTTATTTTCCTTGTCGTAAATTTACTAATATTCGATTTGTTTATTTTCATCTAAAATATTCGTAAATGAATTTTGTAATGACCTGTTATTCATTTTTCTTACGAAACGATAGTTTAATGCAGTTATCAATCGTAGAGGCGAAAGTTTTTTGCACCCTAAAAATTTATCACCCACCAAACAATTCATATTCCTTAAATTAAATTTTGTTTGCATAAATGAACGGGGGGGCACAAAAAGGAGTATCTTTTCGCACCTGATGCAATTTTTATGTTACGTTTGAATCGTTTGTCGCCTCCCCGCTCACCTCCTTCCCGTAAATGACTGCCATTAATCTATCCTTTTAAAGAAAAGGTTTGTTTCGATATCCCCAAGAGGATGTCTTCCAGTAGTTGTTCGTTTTAAAATCGAGTTTACAAAGTTACCGACTTGTCTTAATGATACAGAGATTTATCAGCATTGCTGATATACTTTTTAACCGTTATTTTTAATAATTAAAACGGCGCCGCGATTGCCGGTAAGGAATAATTTAAATAACTTGAGGAAAAGCGCCGCTTTTCTAAACTTTACCGCGAGGACCTTGCTGATTATTCCCAATAGATGAGTTCCCTAGGGCAGTCAGCACTCTAATTTGTGATATTGTGTAGTTTACATTAGCGAAAATCAATTAGTTAAAAGTTTCACCTGGACGAAACCTCCCCCTCCCCCCGCAAAAACCTTTCCCGCGTCTTTATCTTTGCATAAAAAATTCTTAGAGTTTGTGCTTAAAAAAAAAGGAATTATCCGATTGTCAATTTATAAACTTCCAACGTCAGAAAAAAGAAAAAAGGGAGGAAGGGAGAAATGCTTAGTTAGCAACTTAAAGCCCAAGACACTTAAAAAGGATTGAAGAAAACAGATTCACTCATTACGGATTGTTGAAACAAACGACATTTTTTTTCCCACCCCCCTCCCCCCGGTCCGGGTTCGGGGGTGGATGACTGAGGGGGGTAGGAGGTTTCCGCGGAGAAAGAAATTACCCTCCCTTCCTTGCCCGCCCTTTTCCTTTCCACCCACCCCCGATCGAAAAAGACAGAGCGAACCCTTACTGGAGAAAAATTAAAATTTTTAAAATTGTACTCGGAACAAACTCAACATTTTAAATTTCCCCGCGAATGTGACTATCGAATTATACCATCCGTGTACAAACTTAGTGTCGATCCGCTGTTATCACCCCCGGTTTTTTTCTAAAGAAAACTCCAAGACAATTTCTCATTTTCTTTTCTTCATTTCTAATTTTATAGTGGTCTCCGTCGTAAAACGATACAACTGTTTATTTACAGTTTAAAAAAATAAAAAATTTTAACGGTCGCAATAACATGTTTTTTATATTGTCTATCACGTCTTTTCCAGGAAGAAAATTTCTAAATTAAATCAACGAAAAGTTGTAATGTTATTGTAAGACCGGTGGAAATGATGAGAAGTTCGCACTTTAAAAAAATCGACAGATAAAACCTTTTAACATTCCTTACGTTATAAATCGCCCTATCAGTGCAAAAAATAAAAAGCCCTCCTTTTTCTTTTAAAATGGGAAGAAATTGTGTATCTTGAGCGATAATAACGACTATTTTATGGTAATGTTATATATTTTAAAAGGAAAAATGTTTGTTTAGATTTTGATTTCGTTTTCGTTCCAAATCGAACCCCCCCGTCTCCCCATAGCCCCCCATGTTTTCCACACCTTTCAAAAATAGGAATAACTTGATGTCCGATAAAATCAATCAAAAAAACAAAAAAAAAAAAAAAAAAAAAAAAAAAAAAAAAATTCCCCCAGAAAAATGAGGGAGAAAAGAAGTTTTCGTGTCGGTTACTGTTAAAAAAGTAAATTAGGAGGTTGAAAAGGGGGTGCATAGTTCCTAAAGCTTGGCACGTACCAAATTGATTGATTTCCTTTAACTTTATAATTAAAAGTTTTTTACTTGGGTTTTTTTCTTTTTTTTTTTTTACGGTTTTCAAGCTTGATGGAGTATAACCCTTTTAAACCGAATTTTTAACCCAAATTGTTGATTTAAAGGTTTGAAACATGTATATTTCATATTTTGGTTATTTTATTTATTTATTTATTTATTTATTAAAAAAAAACACTTTTAAAAATATGACACTTGCCACCTATTTCATGATTATTTTCACCTTCTGAAAGTAAAATATGAAAATTACCGGAATCGAATTTTCAATTTCTAAAATTCCGAATTCGTAATCACTTGCTATGTTCGTTTAATTAACATATAAATCGCTGAATCAAAATTTATTTTCGAATGCTTTTTCACCGTGTGCATACGTGACAATAATTATCCAAGCAAATAATCCTGTCGCCGCGCCGAAAATCATTCAGGTAAAATAAGAACAATCGGACACCATCAGGCCCAAGGTGTTGGAACAATTAAGAAACTGGTTTTTCTCACCAGCTGTGAAAGTTGAGTGACCAGTACCGATACAACCCTTTTTTTTACCGAAAGGGTTATATCTTTTTTTTTGTAGGCCTATGAAACTTTTTTTTTATACGGGATGATGCAAAAAGATGAAATAGTAGCCCTTGATTAAACTGTCTTTCTGTGTGTTTAAGGCTCTCGGTTTGCTGGTTTTTGACGATTCTGAATTATTTTTTGTTTAATTTCGGTCGATATGACCATCAAACCATATAAAATTTGCTTTAACAATAATTCCTCTTAGGATTAGGAATAATCATGGATTATATACGATGGTTGAAAACCGGACTTTGGGCAGTATAACAGTTATCTTCTAAAATTTTTTTTTCTTTTCGCAGTGGAGCAGCATACGTTAGAAATTCGGCAGGCAGACCGACAGCGGCAGATCTATGTCTTTAATGAGCTTTACTTATTTGGAAAACTGACTAGACTTCAAAGTTACGAAAGTCATTGACGGAATCCAAAAACAAAAATTCTGCTTAGCAGGTAATTGTTAATTGTTTTGGCTTGTATTTATTGTTTGTTTTTCCTAATTTTTTTTTTTTTTTTTTTGCTCTTTTAGTTGCAGCTTGTATGTCATGCTTCACTCTTTCCGTGACGAAGGAATGGATCAAATCAATTGGTTGATAACTATTTTTGTGAACTTCTGAAAAAGGAAATCGAAGAATCTTGAAAACGTATTGCTTTCAATGAGTTTAATAATTGGCAGCTGGAGAAAGGTAAGATTGTAAGATTGTAAGATTGCAAAATTTCAATGAGCTTATCATAAAAGTACCATAGAGATAGTCGGTTGCTTATTGTTATTCACATTGGTGTTTACAAAAAAATGAGATGAACATTTTTAGCCAAAAAATAGTATATTACAACACAAGGGCTGCAAAGAAAAAATTTTCCGTCGAGGCCGATTACGACGGATTTTGACGGCTCGGGCTTTGAAAGGTCTCGACGGACAATTCTTTTGCAATTCTTGCGTTTTAAGCTACTTTTCATCACAAAGTATAGTGTGAAATAGGTATTTTTAAAACGCACTAGTGACGAAAAATAAGTTTTCCGTACTGAGTGATGAAAAAAAATATCAAGGACCAAAAATTATTGTGGTATGTGGTTTTCTGAATTTTTTTGAGTTTCTTAAAGGAGATGGGTCTGTAGTCAAGGAGGCCGAAAAGTTCGTTTTATTGAGCCGAGGTTAGCACCACTGAAAAATTGCTTTTTTACTGGACTTACGGCCCCCTATATCGTCTTTATCGTTTTTGGCTTCAAGCTTGGAAGGAAATATTGTTGATCTGTAACATAATGAAACATTAATTTTCTTATTTTTCTTCTTAAAAAAAAAAAAAAAAAAAAATCGTCGTACATGTATTTTTAAAATAGGTCAAAAGTCCTACTGCTCGGGCCTAGGGTGTGGATCTCTCTTACCACTTTGAGCTTTGGCTGGAACGTTGCTCGAACAGACTATGTTGGTTCGAGCAAATAAAAAAAAAAAAATAAAATTGAGTTGCCTTCTTTCTCTCAAGGTCAAAAGAACATGAGTTAAAATGTTAAAATGTTGAAAAAAGTTACAAAATCTTTGTTTGTCCTGCCTGGCAGTGATCTTACTTTTTCATTACACCTAATTTTTTTAAAAATGCTATCAAATTAAATTTCGTACAGGTCATACCTCGTTTTTGACCATTTAAAATTAAAATCGAATTACTCCTCGAATTTCCAAAAACTGTCGAGGACCATATTTTTTAAATTTTTTTTTTTGTTCTATTTCAATATTAATTACTCATTTAACGTGTTAATGTCGAAATTGAAGATCCTGATCCTGCTCACTTTTTCAAAGACTACTGTATCGGCACCGGAGAGAATGGGAAAGCTAGTAAAGCGAGTAAAAAACTTTTCATAGTTTTCTTATTATTTTTTGCTAAGTAATCCTAAAAAAAAAAAAAAGTCATCATTTTAGGTAAGCAACGTTAGAGACAACGAAATCTCTTCACCGAGATCTTTTAGGAAGGGTGATTCGGGAAAACTGGACTGACCAGTTCCAAATGTAATAAAGAAGGGTAGGACGGGTCACTCCAAAGGTAAAACAATACCCTTACTTATTGTCCATTTTTAGACAAAGTTTCTTTATTATTATTATTATAATTAGAATCAAAGGGGTTGAGTAGCGAAGATTAGGTCAGCTGTGTATGTATAGTCTTAATTTAACCGTTTCCATATGTCGTACTCGTTAATCGTCAAACGTTAATTTAAAAATTTTGTTTTTTATTTTGTTTTTTGAAAAGTGAGAAATACCAACGAAAAAATCGGTCACTTGAATTAGCTGTGGCTTGTGGAAAACTTATACTAGTTCTGAAAAAATGAAACCCAAAGTTTTGAAAAAAAAATATTTTCCTTTTTTTTTTTTTTTTTGTTCATTTGCTGTTAGCGTGACAAAGACAAACAGGGAAAACTCCAAAAACAAAAACTTTCAAAATAACATCAACCAAAAAAAGTTCTTTGATAATATCTCGTTAATTTTTTTTTTTTTTTTTTTTTTTTTTTTCAACGAAATTAAATTTTTTTCTTCTTTCCTCTTTGTAATAAGGGAAAAAAAAGAACTATTTTGTGATGGGAAAAAACGGGAAGTCCCTCTAGAAATTTTCTTATTATCGTCCAAACATTGAACGTTTTCCATGGTATATCCAAAAAAAATGAAACTGAGTAATTGTGAAACATTTTAAAATGCTTCCTTCTTATGGGTCTCATTCGAAAAAAAAATGAAATCGCAAAATGACTAAGACTGGAATGGAGGAGACCATGTTGGAAATAATCTTTGTACGAGATTTAATATAAAAATTTTGTAACAAAAAAGGAGAGAAAATTCTTTTATTTCTTTGGAAAATAAGAAAATGAGAAATCAGCTTTCTTTTTATTATCAACGAGGGTTGCACCAAAACCTTGAATTCAATCCCCGATGGTATTAACTTCTAAAATACAATTTTTTTTTCTCCCCACCTTTTTTTCGCTATTAACCCCCGTTTTTTTAAAAAGGGGATATTCGTCTCTCCCCACACTTTTTCTTTAATCTTCTATCAGCCTTCTTTCCCATTAAAGAAAATTTTTTTAAAATAAATTCTTTTTTTTTTTCCTCTCTCTCTTCCTTTTTTTTCCATTTTAATGAGAAAAAAAAAATTGCGGCGCAACCGGAATTTATGTAATAAAAAAGAACAAAGAGAAGAAATCACCACCCCCCCCCCTCCCTCCCCCCCGTTCTTCTCCCTCCCCTCACGACGCTGCTCTCGATTTTTAATTTCCAGTTGGAGTGAGAAGAAAATGAAAAATAATGACCAGCTTTTGAGTATCTTACCTTAGAAAATGCTTTAGAAAGTTATACTCAGACCCTAGCGACGAGATCGACCTTGTTCAAAAAAAAAATTCTTTTCTCCATTATCAGCAATGGTCCGAACCGAATTTTCAATTAAACAAGCAAATTGATATTTTTATTTTTTTTATTTACAAGTAACAAAAGTTTGAAATTTAATGGCATTGTAAAACATGTGCTGTGGGTATTTTGTAACTATTTTCCAAGTTATTTACACGTAGGTTTAATGCTTACCCATTTGCGGGGTTTTAATTAAACATAAAAAGAATTATGGTAGAGAAAATCTTCTTGATTTTTATGTCTTTTCAAATTAAAATTTGTGTTCTCGAATTGTATTTTAATGTTAATACCAGCTTAAGGATTTTAAGTGTCGTCATTATCGATTTTTGTTAAGAATATCCTTTAAATGAAAAAAGCTTCATTTTAAATGTTTACGATTTTATACTTTAAAAGCGGTAAATTTTTTTTTTTTTTTTTTTTTTTTTTTTTTTTTGTTTAAAAAATATTGACATAAATGACTTAAAGATAAAGAAAATCTTAAATTAAACTAACAGGAGAAAAAAAACAGTTCAAATTGAAGTAAATTTTTTTTCCCCGTAAAAATTGAGTCAGTTTTGTTCTTTAATGGCTATGATATGGATGTAAGCTTAATTAGTCGTAATCTGAATATTAATGATAAGATTAATCATTTTACCTGACCTGTCCTAATTAGAACGGTGCCCTTTAGAGGCCATAGACCATGGGGATTTGACTCATAAGCTAAGCATTAAAGAACATGGTCATAAACTCTTAGCTTTTTGTTTTTCTTGCCCTTCCTGCCTATCTTTTGTATCTAAAACTGGCATTAGCATTATTAAGTTGCGTTTTTATTTGAAAAATTGTACAAGAAAAAATTTTACTGGTAACCAGTCAAAAACGAACTGAATTTTTAGTCTAGTGACAAAGTGATTAGCGGCCCAGAAAATCTTACTACTGTAGCAACTAGTCAAACCAGTGATTAAAATACCAATATAAATTTTCCATAAGCCGTTTTTCTGAGTGGACTAAGTTCAGACTTTAGTTGTTATTTTAAAAAAAAAAAAAAAGCTGAGGGGTTTTTACGGAATTGAGAAACCATTTATATTTATCCAAGAACATGCAAAAAAAAAAGGCAAATGTTTCTGTTGAGCTAAAAATACTACTTCTACCTCCTCCTTGACTTAAATATATTTCACGAGTTATTGGTGCGAAGAACATGCAATAAGCATACAAGTTATTTTTTATTTCAGCTTCGATCTCTGGGATTTGACTCGGGCTTACTGCATGATAAACTGTGGATGAGAATACTAAGAGTATCTAACATAAAGAGTTTTTGAAATTCAGTAGCCGCTGGTAGATGCAAACGTGCAACCACCAGGTTTATTTGTTAATACAAACACGAAGTGCACTGATGCTGGATATTTATCTCATATCCATAGAACGTTTATAGTAAGCCGTAGTTATACACTAATGGTCGAAGCTGAAGTATAAAATAATTGTTGGCAGACTTTTAAGGTCTGTGCTTCTAAAACTGGTCCGCGTCTCTTAAATGATAGTAGACATTTTTCCCTTATCATTAACCATTATCATTTATCCCTGTGGATTTTCTAGTATGCTCTATTGAAAAAATAAAAATTAGGTAATAGTGTTCCTTTCCTTTTCTGGTCTTTCGCCACGAAATACACGGGGATTTTCTTGGCGAAACGACAACCAGGACATTTTAAGGTTTTCAAAAAACCAGTATTTTTTTATTTTATTTTTTTATGTATTTTTTATTTATTTTAATTGCATAAGTAGTCGGCTATGAAACCTTGTCCCTAGCAGATCCAGAAAAGGCGGGAGGTCGAACAAAACAGTATATTTTTAACCTAGGGAGGAAAATGCATTCTATCGTTAAAATAAAAAATTTAAAATAAAAAATTCATTTTCCTTTCTAGATTAAACAAGATATTTTTCTTTACGAACCAATGCTCAATTATTCAGAAAAACAAGAGAAAATTATTTGATAAATTGTAAGCTAAGTCTTTTATAAGGGGTCATCCATGTATTACGGGGGGGGCGTCGAAGGAGGTGTTACGCATTGTTACGGGCGGGTGGGGGGGGGGGCAGCTGGACCATGCGTTACGCAATTTTAATATTAAAATTATTTCAATTTTATTTCACTCTTTAAAAAAAGTTTTCCCGGTTATTCTTCAAAATAAAAAAATAAAATTTTTTTTTAACTCGTAAAATCTGATTAAAATTTATCTAGAGACTGAAAAATTTTTTTTGACTTCTAAAAACGAAATTTAAATATTTTTCAAAGAGGGGGGGGGGGGTGCTTAGAACCCGTGTTACGTAATAACGAAAGGGGGGTCAAAAAGTGGCCTATTTTGCGATACGTAATACATGGACTACCCCTAAACATGTTTAACATTGTTTTGCCCTATGCGGAAAAACTCACTTTCCGAAATGGTTTACAAAGCGAAAAGGGGTTCTTTTCTGATAAAAGTAATGAAAACAATAACAATTTTACACTAAATTGATTTTTTTTTAAAAAAATCTATTTTTCACGAAAAACTAACTTACTTAGCATATTTAATTTTTTCTCACATTTGATCTCTTATCTAACATAACTTTACACTAGATAGAATTATAATTTTTGGGTGCATTTTAGGCTTTCACCCCCATCCCCCTTCCCCTCCCCTCTCGAAATAAATTCCTGAACTGAAAAAAGTTGTGCGCAATCAGATTTTGACTGAGTACTCGATGAAATTAGTAGCTCGTAAAATTTGACTAGTCATTTTAGTAAAATTTTCTTGGACACTGTCCAGTTTTTCACTATACGCAAAATTAGTTCGATTTTGACTGATGGCTACTAGTAAACACATTTTTGAGTGTGGATCCGCCAGTAAATTTTGTTGGCCAATTTTAGTTGGTTCTCCACCATTTATTTTTTTAAAAATACAAGAATATTTTAAATTAAGATTTTGGAAAATAGTATTTGCAAAAATGGACTCCGAAAAAGGAAATGTCTTGAACAAGTTTTGTCTTGTAACAGAACCGGAATGTTTCATAGCTGAACAAAAATACTTCGTGACAACGGACAGATTGTTTTTTGACAAGATATTTTGATTGTTTTTGCATTAGCCTTTTTTTTTTTTTTTTTTTTTTTTGAATGATCTAAAAAAATAATTAGGTTAAAGTAAGACGATGATTTCGCTTTGTTTGAACTTTACTCATAAAATATGGTTTATGACAGTTGAGTAGTTTGTGGATTAGTAGCTTGTAAAATTTGACTACTGGTGATACGGTTTTCGTAACCGCCAGTAATTTTTTTGCTAGACGCAAAATCAGGTTCTTTTTTGATTGGCTAGTAAACACTTGTTTGAGTGCGAATATGTGAAGTGAAATGTATACATTTGTGGGATTTTTTTTTCTTTTGTGTCTTATAATATCCTTCAGCTTTATTTATTGCAAGTGCAGCCCTTAGAATATTTCCTAAACATCATTCTCTTCTGTATGAAATTCCGGTTTTCGGTCGATTTAAATAAAAATTTACTTAATAAAACTTCACTTCGTAATTGCTAACGTACTTAATTCTGAAATAATTTTAAATGCGTCTGCCTTTAATGAATAAGAAAACAGATATTAACTTTTTTTCCGTCGCATTTACTAACATATTTTTAAAACCATCGTTTCAATGACACTCGTGGTATTGAAGTAAAATTTTTTGCATTCTCGCATAGTTAAACAAATAAAAAAACCAAAAATAATCATTATTAAGAGATTTTCAGGTTTATTTATCAATATTTATGCTAAACATTGTCAATTCTGCAATTATTAATTCATAAAATGCTAAATTTCTTGTTGTAAAACTAAGTTCTTAATAAGCCAAATTTTTTAATCGGCACGGAAAAGTTTACGATTTCAGAATCCTATTTCAGTTGACAAAAAACTGACAATTATCTTAAGGCGCGAAAGTTAGTTTTAAAAAAAAAATAGCGCCGAAAGTAGAACTAAATTTGAAATAAACGATCTTTAATTCGGTATTAATAGAAAACCAGTTATTTAAGGAAATAACAATTCACTGTTGACCCTTATTCAACTCTTATATAAAAGAAAGTTGGAAAACGATCTCAAGAATGTTTTGAGAAAAGAGAAAATTTATAAAGGATCCGAATACCTTTAAACGGCTGAAAAATTCCCCCCAATTTGTTTCCAAAATTTTGGGAAACAAACAAAACGGATATAAAAGCATCTTTTTTTTTTTTTTTTTTTTTTCTTAAGTCAATCAAACAATGGAAGGGTAAAAAAAGAAACAAATCCGGGGATAAATTCTCCTGCTTATTAATCCTGTATCTTTCGGGCTGCCATTTCTTTTTTCGTTTTCTTTTCCTCTTTTTTTCCTAAGAGTTTTGTATAATTTTTAAGCCCCAGGGATCTCATCACCCTCTACCCTCTTTTTTTCTCCCCTTTCGACTGACTATCCCTCGACTTCAATCAATTCATTCCGCTAAAAAACGAAAAAAATAAGAATAATCAAATAAAATGCATCGCTGACGATTCTTCTTTTGAGGAAAAAAAAAAAAAATGAACTTTTTGAGGGAAAGAAAAAAAATCCGTCTAGACTTTGTTACGAATTCGTTTAAAGTAAAAGCAAATGAAACATATTCAACATGAGATCATTAAACAGAACGCCTTTAACGATTTTAACAAGAAAAATGAGTCTTCTTTTATGTAAAATAGAAAATTCTTGTTTAATGGCGTTTTAAATAGAAAGAGGGTTCTGTAATTATGAAATTTATTGGAACAAACTTTATAATTCATGGTTTATCCGCTTCAAACCCTCAAGCGCTGTGTCTCAGCTGGAAATCACGTGGGTAACTGTTTTATCATACCCTTATTTTAGTTTTCATTTTCACCGTTGTAGGAGCTACATGCCGGGTTAGTTAAAAGGGTTGAGCAGTGGCGTCCTTTTTCTTTGATGAAGCACTTTTATGTTTTTAGTTGAACTCAAACTACTTCGAAGTGGCTTGAAGCCGTCAGCTTTTTTAGTTTTTGTGCTTTGGAAGCCTGGTCAAGAAACCGTTTACATCCTGAAGTCAGGGCCTTTTAATTTCCCATTGTATATTCGATCAGAAAATATAATGCACTGAAACGGATTGCTATTATTTGCAGAGCCTAACTTTGCAATAGGCAAAATAGGCAACTGCCTAGGGCCGCACGTTTTTAGGGGGCCGCGCGTCGTTGAGGACCCGCGGATATGAGAGGGCAAGGTTGTTTTTTCACTTCTTAACTACAGTTTCTAAAAACTTTGTTGCAAAAATGATTTTTTTTTTAGCTTTAAAAGACCGTACCGGGCCGTAATTTTTGTTAAATATAAATAAATAAAGGTACAAAGATAAAGACTGAAGGATTCATGCAAGACCGAACCTGAAGTAAGAATTCATGCCAAACATTTCCTAAACTCATTCCACCACATAAAGCTTTTCATCATTTTGTAATGTCCGCGAGCCCCAAACCGTAATTTTCGTAATTTTTAGCCTTTTCCCATGCCTTTTCCCTGCAAGATTAAAAAGGCTGCTAGATTAACTGCTAGATCTTTCTGATTGACATGCTGTTCTGTTGTGGCTAGTTTTGGTCCGCCCGAGGAATAAATCCTCATACTCTCTGATTTCGGAGAGCGTTCCCCTATCCGCCACCTGGGGAGGCGCCCGATGGGGGACTAGCCAAAAACCCCACACGGGTTGGGGGGAAAACTCGGAGACCGCGCCCGACCGAGTTGTCCCCCCAAGCCAGCTTCCAAGGATCACATTTTCTTAACGCCACAAGTCACCAACCCCGTACGGATCGACATAAAAATGACGTCCTTTTCACATCGATCTGCACGACATTGGATCCGCATGACATAAGGAGGACTTTACTCCTCTAGCTGACAACTTAAAACTAATACAATACCTATAATTAATACAATTACTAAAACTAATACAATAACTAAAACTAATACAATAACTAAAACTAATACAGTAACTAAAGCTAATAAAATTAATACAACTAAGCTTAAACTAAATATGATTTAAGATTGTACGAATGTACAATGTACGGCATTGGACGTTCATACAATTTACAATACCAAACATTAGAGACAAGATTGTCGAGATACTATTCGACAACCTTTACGCGAAAAATGAATTCGATTCTTTTTTTTTTTTTAAATGTCGTTTTTTAAAAAAAATGGTAATCGACAGCTTTTTTAAACTATAATAGGCTGCCTTTTAAAGTCCCGTTTTGTTTTATTTAATTTTAATTTTTTTTTTTTTTAAATTAAAAAAATGTAGGAGAAGAATAGAAATAAAAAGAAAAATAATAATAAAAAAGTAATAGAAAAAATTGGAAATAAGAAAAAGAAGAAAAGGTAAAAACCTCATAACCCAAATCCATGCCAAACCATACCCATACCATACCATACCACATCCATTCATACCTATACCATAGCCATGCCCAAACCCATTGCCCAAACTCAAACCTCGTTGATGAAGCTTTTGGACTGCGTTGCGGCTGCGACGATTCCTCCGGCTGCGATGATTCCTCTGGCTGCTACTGTGAAAACTGAAAAAAAAAAAAAAAAAAAAAAAAAAAAAAAAAAAAAAGATGATTAAAAAAGGGGGGGTTGGAGACCCTCACAATGGAGTTTATCTCCCGCGGTATGAATGAAATAAAAAAATTAATTATTTGAAATTGTAATGTTATTATTATTACTATTTTTGTTTTTAAATTAATACTTTGAGATTATAAAAATAATGCAAAATTGCAAAAAAAATTCGGATTTCCAGGCGTAAAAGGTTCAGACCTTCCGCACTGGACCGGCCGTCTAGGGAACCATGCCATCAGAGCTAGCCGGAGACCTATCGGCTTTAACTGTACATATATGCACAGCTAAGGCTTGCGGTGCGCCAATAACCTCGGACACCCAGTCATCCGAAAGAAAACCCTGGAGACTCTCACTATGGAGCTTATCTCCCGCGCCATGCATGTTCGAATCGAATAGAATATACAGCCTAATAAAACTCTGCAGCTCCAAGAGAGGAGCTGACTCCTAACGTAAAGATTTGCGGGGGATCTTAACACTAGACCCTTAACACTAATACCACAAGGCCAGTCGCTGGGTCGATACCTAGGCCTTACTACGATGGGAGACCAAAACCTCCTGGTTTGCCTCCAAGCCGGACCGATAATAGTAAATTTAAAAAAAAAAAAATTATATACCGTATTTTAAATTTAATAACTAAATTATTTTTTTAAATAAAATAAAAACCGAACACTATTTTATTTAAATTGAATAAAGCCGGAGCTAAAAAAAATGATTTATTAAAATTAAAAATTTAAAAAAAATCACTCCCGGACACCGGCGAAAAAAACCGATCCGACCCCTTCGGAAGATGAAGTCGGAATGAAGGTACTGCTCTGTGATGTGAACTCTCAAACCTCGTTGATGAAGCTTTTGGACTGCGTTGCGGCTGCGACGATTCCTCCGGCTGCGATGATTCCTCTGGCTGCTACTGTGAAAACTGAAAATAAAAAAACCAAAAAAAAAAGACGATTAAAAAAGGGGGGGGGTTGGAGACCCTCACAATGGAGTTTATCTCCCGCGGTATGAATGAAATAAAAAAATTAATTATTTGACATTGTAATGTTATTATTATTACTATTTTTGTTTTTAAATTAATACTTTGAGATTATAAAAATAATGCAAAAATGCAAAAAAATTTCGGATTTCCAGGCGTAAAAGGTTAAGACCTTCCGCATTGGACCGGCCGTCTAGGGAACCATGCCATCAGAGCTAGCCGGAGACCTATCGGCTTTAACTGTACATATATGCACAGTTAAGGCTTGCGGTGCGCCAATAACCTCGGACACCCAGTCATCCGAAAGAAAACCCTGGAGACTCTCACTATGGAGCTTATCTCCCGCGCCGTGCATGTTCGAATCGAATAGAATATACAGCCTAATAAAACTCTGCAGCTCCAAGAGAGGGGCTGACTCCTAACATAGCGATTTGCGGGGAACTTAACACTAAACCCTTAACACTAATACCACAAGGCCAGTCGCTGGGTCGATACCTAGGCCTTACTACGATGGGAGACCAAACCTCCTGGTTTGTCTCCAAGCCGGACCGATAATAGTAATTTAAAAAAAAAAAAAAAAAAAAATTATATACCGTATTTAAAATTTAATAAGGGCCATTCTCAAAATATTTACAATATTCAGGTCCCGGGCATTTTATTATGATTTATTTCTGAATTTGAATGAAAAACTACATTATGCTTTGATAGAACGAACAAGAAAATTTATTTATTTATTTATTTATTTATTTATTTATTTATTTATTTTTCTCAAGCGTTACATAAATGTTACACTATTGTCAATTTTTAAATGTTTTTTGAAAGTAAATTAAATATATTCGGCACCGTCAGATAGAAAAAGAGGCTCTTTTACGAAAAAAAATGCTATAATAGTGGAAAAAAATGGCTGTCCCGATTTCGAGATTCCCAGATAAACAGCTCGATTTTTTACGTAAACCAATTCAGGAAAAATCTTTTTTTCACAATTAGCAATCAGAAATATAAGTAAATCAATAATTTGAAATGAATTTAACGATTCCATTAGAATTTCTCTTGAAATAAGGATTTAAAACTTGTCCTCCATTTTTTCCACTAACGCTGTTTTTTTTTACCTATCATCTATTTTCACGACTTATAAATTACAACGACTCTTATAAAGCACTAAATATCAATAAACAAACTCTTATTCCCTCTAAAACTCTAAATAAAATTTTTTAAATAAAAATGCATTATAAATTAAAGGGGAAATTAACGTTTGATCGACGATCACGATAGTGGAGTTCAGCGAAACTCCACTAATGCAAGTCGAAAAACTGCCCGAAAATCGTTTTAAAAAATTAAACCGCTCACCTAAAACTTCACTAACAAGTCATACGATCGATTTTTCGTCTTTCCGAAACATTTTTTTGGGTAAAACCGCACAGAAATAGTAAAATTAAGTAAAATAACATTTCCACTAACGCAATCAAAACAATACTGTTTATATGGGTTGTTTACATTTTTGAAGGGACATTTTTCGTTCCGAAAATTGTAAATAAATTGAGAATGGCCCGTAACTAAATTATTTTTAAAAAAATAAAATAAAAACCGAACACTATTTTATTTAAATTGAATAAAGCCGGAGCTAAAAAAAATTATTTATTAAAATAAAAAATTAAAAAAAATCACTCCCGGACACCGGCGAAAAAAACCGATCCGACCCCTTCGGACGTTAAGGCCGGAATGAAAAACTCCCGAAAAACACTTGGCGTCGATTGGTCTGCGCATGCGTGTCTTGATGACGTGAACAGATTTCCAAAATGGCGATTAAAACATTTTTAGTGTATCTTTGTGTGAGTTTAACATTTACCTGTATTTTTCGGTTTTCCTGTTCTTTTTTTGAATTTTTTGAATTTAAAAAAATGTAAATTCAATTTTTGGTGAAAAATTGACTCTATAATTTCGAAAATCGTACAGCTCTTCTCTGCAGAAGAAAAGAGTTTTTGAGAGCAGTGAAGTTACGTGGGTTTTGTTGTCATTGGCTGTAAAGAATAATGGAATTAATTCTTCATTTAAATTGTGAGAAAGTTCTTTCGATCCGATAGTCACTGTCGAATGAAATGGTGCCAGAGCCGAACTTTTCAATAGGAAAATAGGCAACTGCGTAGGGCCGCGCGTAGTTGAGGACCCGCGGATATGAGAAGGCAAGGCTGTTTTTTTCATTTCTTAACTACGGTTTCTAAAAACTTTGCTGCAAAAATGATTTTTTTTTTTTTTTTTTTTTTTTTTTTTTTTTTCATACATAGACTGTAGGTACCTGCTATAAATCCAAATCGCCTGCATTGTTATTCAGAACTGTGCAGACGTGCCGTTCAAATGGAAAAAAAACACTAACAAATTCTATCTCTTTTCCTATTCTTTAATATTATGAATAAAAAAAGGCTATTCAGATGTGGTGGCATTAACCTTATTACCCAGGCTAACTTCTGTATGCATACCTGCCATTGAAAAAGTACATCAGCACAAGCGGTGGTATTTTACTAATTATTCGAATTTACTTTAAACCAAAGGGAAAAAAGGGAAAAAAGTCCAATCGTACAAAACTAAAACAAAATTTTGTGGAAAAATTCCTAAAAGATAAATATCTTATTTTGTGTATTAAGCGACGGAGGTTTGGGGGGCCGCATCGAGACGGTTGCCTAGAACCTCATTTGTGTTAAATTCAGCTCTGATTATTTGACTGTTGTTGGTTCATTCTCATTGCTATTTAAGTTTCCAATCATTTTTTAACAGGGATCGAAGTGAGATACTAATCAAAAGGAGCCCTCAACCCCAACCTCAGCAAACTGCAAGTCTTGAGGCTTTTAGTCGAAGTGGGTTTAGGCTCTGAATGCGTCTGGGGGCTCTGGGTGCAAGCACACAATTTTTTTTTAAAATTGTTGACCCTTTAAGGACTTATGTCTCTTACATAAGAGGCATCTATATAATAAATTCATAATTCTGTTATTATTTACTGCAATAAGCTAAAACTTGACCTAAGAGGCCGTCCACATATCACGTAAGCATTTTTTTTTTACCAATTTTTAACCTCCCCTCCCCCCCCTCCCTAATATTACGTAAGATTTTCTATTTTTATTAAAGACTCTTTGATATCCAAAATTAAATTATGGAGCAACTAAACAGAAAAAGAAAAAATAGCATTTTAAAAAAATAAGAGAAGTTATTGTACTTTTAACGCCACATTTTAAGCTTCCTTTAAAGCAACTGACAATCTAGAAGTTAGGCAACTTGCAATACACCAATGCACAACAAGGATTCTGCTGTCACGTCAGATCGAGTATTATTCCTAATAATATAAACTGTCGTTTTTTTCAATTATAAAAACGTTCTGAAGAAATTTACAAGATGGAAAAGACTCAATGCACAACAATAGTATTTTTCAAAACAAGGACTGCAAACGACAAAATTGCCCGTCGAGACCGAGTTTTAAGCCCGAGCCGAAGGCGAGGGCCTTAAATAGGTCGAGACGGGCAAGTCGTTTGCATTTCTTGCATTGAAAGATATTTTTTATCACAAGGTACGGCTTAAAATAGTCTGTAAATAAACTGCCCAGTACTGAAAAGTCCACTTTACAGTACCGTGTGATGAAATTTTTTTTTTTTTATTAGATGATTTAAAATTATTTGACATTTTTTTATTTGTAATATTTATTAATTTTAGGCAATTTTTATTCCTACACCAGCCCTAAAATCATCCTTACGTAATGTGTGGACGGCTCCTATGGGTGTCCCTTATTTTTCGATTTTTCGAAATTGAATAGAGGCACCGGTAAAAATCAATTTTTTTTTTTTTTCTTTTTTTTTTTGAAAAAACAGTCATTTTTTATCAGGAATTTTGCGTAAATCATAAATCTGAACTTCCTTTTTCTTTTTTTTATCTGCTCCGGTCATCGAGCTTTCGAGCTATACCCAAAAATAAGCTAGAAATCAAGAGTTATCATGTTTTATCACTTTACGCGGATTTCTTGCTCATTTTTTGGCTCTAGCTCGAAAACCGGACCAGAAAAAAAAATGGAGTTCAAATACGTGATCTAGGCAAAAGCTCTGACAGAAAATGACTCTTTTTTTTCAAAGAAAAAAAAATTATAGACTTTTGTCCTTGGTTGTGACCTTAGTTGGGGCGCTTTCCTATAGAAAAAAAAAAAAAAAAAAAAAAAAAAAAAAAAAAAATAGGGTTCATATGTGCCACAAAGAGAACCGATTCTGGGGGTGCACTCATTCAAATTCGAAAATTTGCAAAATTAGGGACACCCTGTTATGTATTTTGGACTGCTGGTTCCGAATCTGAAACCAGAGGTTTAAAGAATTGAAATCCAAAATGGCGGAGCAATTTTATTTTTAAAAATTTTATTTTTGGCGCCATACGGGTTTTTTTATTTGGAATTACATCATTCTGACATCAAATTTGAAATCTACAACATCAATGACACAAATGGTCTTTTCTATAATTGTCTTACGACAACAGCAACAACAACAACAACATAAAAAGCGATATTTTGTATTACAATCATGCATTTGGTGCGGGTTGCCAATACTTGAAATCGGTAGGCGCTCGATATAGATTGTAATGCTTAGGGCAAGCCTTTTATAAGGATGGAAAATCATTCAAAAATAAAAATTTGGAAAACACTTTTCCAGATTAAAATGGTTTTTTAAGTGAGATTCCAATTTTGGTTCCGAAAACATTCGAGTCCAAGCAAGTCTAGACGAATCAGGTTTTCCGATCTTGCTTTGTCTAAGACAAGAATCTTGCAGTAAAAATGCAGTGCAGGAGGAATAGCTTATCCAAGGTGCATAAGCCTATCTTAAAATGTGGAATAATTTTTAGGAAACGATTGTGTATTACCGGCCAAATTATAATTAATACGGTGCCTTTATTTATTTAATGACATCATATGACATATTTGGGCTATAAAGAGTTCGAAATTTTAAAAAAAGTAAGAAATGATAAGGAATCATACGTATTTTATGTGTTGTCGGAAAGGAAACGAAAAGGTAAAAAAAACCACCTTTTCGTTTCCTTTCCGTTGACTTATAGCATTTATTTTTTGATATTTTTGGTCCAGATATTTTAGCGATTTTAAAATTTGAACTCCACGTTACCTATCTTATGTCCTTCAGCTTTTTTAGTTTTATCATCATTGTCGTCGTCTTCGTGGTCATCGTAATCATGTTTAATCTCTCTAATGCTCTTCTTGTCATGTTGACCGTTTATCCCTTTCTCTCTAATTCTGCACTCATTTTTTTTACCTCTCTCTTCTGTATTTTTTTTTCATGGTTTTTTAAAATGAATTTCTTCTCCCTACCTTCCCTAACCCTCTCAGTCCTCAAACTCCATAACGTGGCGTTGCTAGGCTTTTGTTGGATCCTGCACTCCACTTCTTTTCCAATAATTTCTTATGATACTTTATTTTCAAGGAAAAATTTATTAGAGTTACCCTAGGGATACTTTTAATTTAAATTTTGTCCTCGTCCCTGCCCCACCCTCAAAATTTGGCTCCATTTGCTTTGGTCTCCCAATTTTACGACCCTCTAAAATATGTAGTAACTTAGGCAGCAAGTCAAAGAAAAATTCACGTGAATTTTGAAATAATTTCCACCAAAATTCCAACAATTTTTAAGATTGTATAGAAAAAGAAAGATTAGTTTGATGCTAAAAAAAAAAAAAATGATGGTGGAAGCTTGGTGGAAGAAATGTCAAAATATAAGGCATCCAATTTTTTTCGAAAAAGATTGCGGTTGTGGGGTATATCAAACGAAAGCCCCACTGAAGAGTGAAGACGGTTAAAAGGTGACCTCGTTCGATTTTCTATGTTACCGCGGTCCATAGTTATAGCGATTTTTAAGAACGGTCCACCCCAATTTTTCGAGGTCAATAACTTCGGAACAGGTAGTTTTAAAAAATTTGAAAATTTGGGTTTTCATAAGACTGAAGGGTAGGTTCGATTCCCTGAAAATTAAAAAAAAAAAATGTGAAGGTAGTGGTTTTAAATTTGGTCATTTCACATGGAATGACCCCGTGGTTTGTTGTTCGGGAAAATTTTAAAATTTTTTTATATTAAAATTTTTTATTTATTTTTTCGATCATAAATTAATAAATTATTATAATTAATTAAGAAAACCATATAAGTATACAATATAAAAAAAATACTAAACAAAAACAAAACAAAACAAAACGAATATACAAAAATACAATACAATAGATCAGGAAAGCAATTTATAAATAATTAAAGGCAAAATTTATTGCAGTTTTTTCGTCAGCGACAGTGTCCTTTGACGGAATTTGGTATCTTTAATAACTACGAAACTTTTTAAAGCTAAAACTCCGAGGATCGCGACGCATCCAAATAAAAATGAAAGTCCAGACGGCGTTACAAATTTACACGTAACCACGAAACAAAAAATTAACTGAGACATCAGTAACGCTATACCCAAATAAACTCCAACTGTTAGGAAAAGTGACCTAATCAGCGGTATCATTTTCCTGATTTCAATTCCTAAAGTCTGTTGGAAATCTTGAAGCCACAGGAAAACGTGCGGGAAAGCCGAATAACTTTGATTACAGATATACATTATTTTTTGGAAGCTGGACCTTCTCTGAAGGATTTTCGGGGATAATTTTTGGTTTTCGTACATTTTCCTTGGGTAAAATTGCGTGTCCGCCTCCATTTTCAATCGATTCGATGAGTCTTCTACTTTCGTAATTGTTTTCGTTTGAGTTGCCATTTTTTTTTTACTAAATAAAATCTGAAACAAAAAGAAAAAAAATATATTAATAAAAATGGTAATGTTGTTGTTTTATTATTTTTATAAAGGCACAGCGTAAACCTATACGTGCAGAATAATGAACTGGTTTATGTGCCATTTTGTATAAACTAACTGAGTCAGCACAAGGTTAAAAAGTGAACCACTCAGTGGCCGCATGTCAACTTGTAATAGCAAGTCACATGGTCTGAAACATTCCATTAGGATTTTTGCGGTTATTTATTTTATGAAAATTAAAATTAAATTTAAAAAAAATATATACATATATTATCGTTTATATTTCTGCCTCGTTCGCTTTTGTGATATGTAAATTCCAAAAATCGGTGTGCAAAGTTTGTTACTGAATTTAGCCTAAAAAACTTTTTTTTTTTTTTTGGACTTTGATCAGACAGTTTTTTTTTAAACAGAAGTATTATACTGGGAAATGAATTATGCTATATTGACAGTTTTTATACTTTTTTTTTCCTTTGGCTGATGAAAAAATTTGATCCGGTTCATAAAGGGAAAGGTTAGGTCGCAACAATGTAAAGGTCAGTTATGTTTTCATGCAGGAAAAAATGATGCAATTAAACTTTAGGACCATCATTTCCGTGGTTAAACCTGCAGCGAAGTTTATTTTAAAAGAATAAGTATTTTCGGAAGATTGAGAGACTATACAGTATAATAAAACAAAAAGAAAACATCTTCAAAAAAATATTTCTTTTCCAAAAAAAAAAAAAAAAAAAAAAAATTGCCAGACTTAGCTTCAAATCTCAGATGCAACGACCTTCCCGACCATTTTTCCTAACTTAAATTTCCTAAATGTTTTTTTTTTTCCCTAATATTATTTTCCCTAAAATAGTTTTTCCTCATTTTTTTCTTAAAAAAAAGTCCTAAAAAATTATTTTCTAGATATTTGTCAAGTAAAAACGTTACAGATTTTACTAGCTTTTTTAGGAAAAAACATTAGAAAAAGGGATTTTGGAATTATTTTTCGCATAAAAAACAATTTTAGGAAAATTCATATTAGGAAAAAAAAGTAGGGGAAAAAAAATTAGGAAAATTAAACTAGGAAAAATGGTAGGGAATCCTGCAACGAATTTCCGATTAGCTAAAAAAAATTTTACCGAATCTCCCGAAATGAAAATATTTATACTAAGACATAGACTGCGAATATTTACATAAAACAGACTGCGAATATTTCAAAAAATTGGTCCCGTCTCAATCCCATCCCCGTCTAACGCCTTTCCACGGGTTTCCCCTGCCCTCCGTAAAATATTTTTTACGAGTTTAAAAATTAATTCAGAGATCTCTCGAGACTTTTATAAGCAGGTGATTATAATTAGTGATCTGTTTACAAACAAAGTTGACCCTGTGAGGAAATGATGAATAAAATCGATGTCGGTATATTAATAAGCGCCCCCATATCGTATAATAAATTGGTCATTGAGACTAAAGCGTGTTAGGGTCAAAGGCTATGATATTTTCCTCACTGGAAATCTGTGCTAGCAATGATTATCTTTTTAAAAAAAAAAGGCTTGGGGGCAATTGGAAAAATACTTATAAACCAAACTTTGCTTAGATTGCTTTTTTGAGGTGTGGTACATTTTTTTTTTTTTTCGAATTATGATATCAATGGAACTTGGACTACTAAAGGACTCTCGACCTCTGAGAAAATTTTTTAAAATCAAAAAAAAAAATCGGGAACCTTTTGAAAGATTAGAGATCAAAAATTTGACAGAGGAGCAAAGATCATAATGTGTTTTTGACTTAGTAATTAACAGAAATAGTCCGTCATGTGATTGTCATAGCGCAACAGCATGGAATGCAGTTTTCACTGTTCATTCTTTGGCTTATATCTAGGCATATACTGTGCTTTTGAAAGTGGGTGCTTTGCATTTTTGGTACTTTGATTCCTGAAACTTCTCAGGGGATTTGCTTAACCAGTGGCGTCATTTGGGGAAAGCACTTTCTCCCCCAAGGTTTTTTTGCTCCCCCTAAGAATTGTTTGCTTTCATAAGATACGTATAGGGATCATATCTTTTGATATGATATCTCCCCTGAGCAGCGGCCGTACCAAGACAAATTTGCCATTTCCAAGAAAAATCTGTGCCCATGTGTTTAATCTATGCTTAGTCTTTGCTACTCACTTTATTAGAAATATGGCCGAGAAAGAATGACAGACTGGAATACGGTTGTCGCTTAAAAAATGAGTCTTTTAAGTCTAGGCCTTCATCATAAGGGCAAGATCAGGCAAGTTCTACATACGCCATTCGCCATTATTTTTTTTAACTGTTAAATTAGGGTAAAGGAACTTACTTCAGTGTGGTCAATTTTTAAGAATTTAAGTGTTTCAGCTTAATTTAAAAGTTTAATGCTTACATCCGAATAGGAACGTGTTGTGCCCCTTTCAAGAAAAAAAAAGTGCCAAAATAAAATATTTTATCTAACAAAAAATCTACATTGAGTTTTATCTACTCGTTAAATTTTATATTAAACCGACATATTTTCATGTTTAATTTCAACATAACATTATGTTAAACATTCATACATATTTTCGTGTTAATTTAACATAAAAATTAAAATGAAACTATGTAGACTTTTTTTCAGGACTGCAATTCAGATTCCGATTCCCCAGAATCTCGAATATTTATGAGTACGATTCCGATTCCGAAAGGTGAAAAAAAATTTTAGATTCCGATTCCGATATAGACCCAAATTGCACGGTAAAAAATTTTATGTTAACATTAACATAAATCGTGTGTAGCCTTTTTTTTTTATGTTAAAAATTAACATATTCATTCATATTAAAATAATAACATAATTTTGTTAATTTTAACATAAATTGTGTGCGGACTTTTTTTTCTAACATAAAAATTTTTTACCGTATGGTTAACTGTAATAACGATATTTTCGTTCTTTTTAAGTCAATTTGAATCGAAAATATTTTTTTGGATGCCGGTGCCGATTCCGATTCCGAAGATTCCGAACTGTTTTCAGGCGAGATTCCGATTCCGATTCCGATTCCGATTCCGATCCCGATTCCTGAAAGCACGGATTCGGATTCGGATTCCGATTCCAATTACTTTTAAATAGCAGATTTTCGATTTCGATTTCGATTTCAATTCCGATTCCGAATGAAAAATTAATCGAAATCAGCCGTTTTTTTTTTTTTTTGACGTAGGACTACGTCATACCCTGTAACCTGGAGATTTCTGTTCGTTCGTTTGTTAGTTTGTTGGTTCGCACCTAAAAGAGCACTTTTATTTCGTTAATATTTCGAATTTTTGTTAGTATTATTAGTATTAACAGAAAATTAACGGATCGTTTAAAAAATTAATGATGAATTAAAAAAAACATCACGAAAATTTTTAAATCTTTTTAATTTTTCATTATTTTTCGTTAATTTTTTAAAATTTTCGTACATTTTTAGAAAGTTTTCGTTAATTTTCGTCAAATTAATTCGAAAATTATGTGATTATTTATCTTATGGTAATAAATTATATTATTTAAAATGATAAAAAAAGATCAAAAGTTATGGCCGAAATAACACCGAGACGAAAATATTAGAAAGTTTTTGTTAATTTTCGTGAATTTTTCCGTAATTCATCATTAATTTTTCTGAATTATCCGTTAATTTTTCTAATTAAAGGAAATTATGGGTTATCTTTTTGATATAAAAAAAATTCAATTTAATCTTTTAAATTTTTCATTATTTTTCGTTAATTTTTTAAAATTTTCGTACATTTTTAGAAAGTTTTCGTTAATTTTTTTTAATCTTAATTTTTATAGGAATTTTATATTTTGATAAAAAAAGATCAAAAATTATGGGCGAAATAACACCTCGACAATTGCCTCGGCAATTTTGTCTCGGTGTTGACTAGTTTTTAAGTAAAACTTCTGTAGCAAAAAATTTAATATTAAAATGATCGAAAAATATTATTTAAATATCAATTTTCAATAAAATTTGTAAAAAAGATCAGAAGTTGAAAAAAACTGGTCAAAATTTTAGGGTCGGGTCGCCTAAATGTAAACACTCCCGAAATGTCAACACCCCTTATTTTTTCCTAAGTAAAAAGCGTTTTCAGCCCAAAATGTAATGAAATGTGTTCTTTGTTTCATAATCTTCCTTCAAAAGCCTGATTTCCCCCCGAAAAATGTTTGCTGTTTTTCTTATAACGTATTTAAAAAAATACGAATTTTTTTCTCGGTAAAACTCGTCTTGTGGATTTTTTTCGAATATTTATTTTGAACGAAAGACACATTAAAAAGATTTGAAATTCCACTCATTTACTTACATATTAATGAAGTTTATGTTACCGACTTACATTTCAAGTAATATTAAAGATTTTAATGTTTTTTTCTTAAATTTCCGCAAAAGATCGAAAATCAAGAAGATGTCCGACATGTCAACACGCCATTTTGTCCATTTGATTGTTATTTAAATAAAAGAATTTTTCGGGATTTTTTGTTATTAAAAAAAAAATGTAAAATTATTTCTGTGAGCATTGATTTGTAAAAGTGGTATGTATTACTATTAGAGGGATGATGTAGCATTCTGGAGAGATAAATTTTGAACGGATTTCTCTTCACGGAGAGCCGTCTGGTGAGCGTTTACATATGGGTTAATTTTTATGAAAAACAGGTAAAATCAAACCGAAATGTCAACGCTATTATATCAACCCTCTAAGCAAAATTTTAAAGTAGTACCTGCATCACATATTTACTTCATGTCTTGAAGAACACATTGGGCCGTTGGATCACTTTTTAAAACGTAATTTTTTGTAAGAAAAAAATATTTGAAAATGCCATGTCCGAAATGGCGGAAAGTGTTTACATTTAGGCGACCTGACCCTAATTGTTCTTCCAAATTTTTATATTTTTATCAAAAAATTCGAATTTTTATACATTAGCATCGTTTTAGCGATATTAATTTATATTAAAATTTTAACTTCGAAAATTTTAAATAGTACTTTTTGACTATTTGAACACACTTTGTGAGCAACGCATAAAAGTGCTCTTTTTGGAACGCGTTATGACAAAAAAGGGAGTGCTAAGTAAAAACTAAAGTTGAAATTAATTTCTTTAGTCACAAATCTTATTGAAAATCGATTTTTTAAGTAATATTTTTCTAATTTTTTTTTCCTAGGCCAAAAGTATAGGCAAAAAATTGACGGATCAATTAAAAAATTAATAATGAATTAAAGAAAACTTCACGAAAATTTTTAAATTTTTTTTAAATTTTTAAATCTTTTTAATTTTTCATTATTTTTCGTTAATTTTAAAAAATTAACGAGATAAAATTTTCGAGAGTAACATTAAAACAGTACCCCATAGACGTAGTCCTACGTAGGGATATGCTGCCATATCCCAGTATAATTTTTTTTTTTTTTTTTTTTTTTTTTTCATTAAATACGGAAACTTAAGTTTATTTTTAGCGAAATAATTTTATTTTTACTAGAAAAATATTTAGTTTTGATACTTAAGAAAATAAAAAAAGCTTTCCAATGCGATTCGCTTTTTATATATAAAAAAAATGCTGGCTAAATTTAAAAAAAATTCATGCATTTATTTGTTAGTCATAAAAGAAAATTTCAATGTATAATCTATAACAATAGAAATGGAAAAAAAAATGCGCTGAATAGTACTGGTCTAAATTTTTTTTCCGGAATTCATATTTTTTATCAATTTAAAGAATTATGAATTTAAAATTGGAAACTAATTTTTGCACTAAAGCATTTTTGTATGCCGGCTTTGACTCAGTCGGCAAAGCGATCTATTTCATAATATAAAACTTGGAAAAAACCTTCAGGTCTAAATTTAAATTTTGTCATAATTAGCATAAATCAAGATTAAAATATCTCGATTATTAAAAATAACTTGTTGAACTTTTTTTTATCGGACAAACTTCCGATAATTCTAATTATCGAGATTTTAAAAAATTTAGTATTTTGGTTATTTTGTATTGACATAATGTCAAAAAAAGAAAAAAAAATGAAAAATAAATAAATAAAGTTTATCAGATATTTTAAATTTAAATGTTAAAAAAGATAAAAACTTGATCACAAAATTCGGACGATGAAAATTAATTTTTAAAAAAAATTCACTTATAATTACACATAAACACACCTACCCCTCTCAATAACGAGAAGCAAAACAACGCTAAACTGAAGAGACAATTCAATTTGTGAATGCATGATATTGGAAAACGTGACAAGCTTCATGTTACCAGAGCCAGTGGCGACTTTGGTTTTTAGTATTTCGTATAAAATTTAAAAACAAATAACAATCCGATTTGATTACATCCCATGCTAAGTTTGCATTAAATTCGATAAAATCGATAATATAACCGATAAGTAAATTAGTTTTGATGGGCGATCACGCGAGTGTTAAGTGAAACAAACGCCACTGATTACCCGATGGCCACGGGATGAATTCGTGGTAAATATTACATCTGTCAAATTCGACCAGACGGTTTTTTAAAAGTGATAAGATGGTAACCGGTCAAAGATGGATTTTTATTTTCAGTTTAACCTTGGGAGAGTTAGTGTTAAAAATTCGAAGGGGGTGAAAAGTCATTGGTAAGATTCTAAGGAAAAAAAAAAAAAAAAAAAAAAACAGTAAAATTTTTAGCAGGGAATGAGAAGAAGAAGTTAATCCTTTAATCCTTTAGAGGTAATTAAAGGTGATCGACAATTTTATTTTAAAGTAAAGGTAACATGTGTTAAGAAAAGCTTTTGAAGGGTTTCTTTTGGTCATTCCTTTATCAAAAATAAAATTGACTTTGGTAATAATTAATTATTAAGGCATGTGATACCGTAGACAGGGAGGAGAGGACAAATAAAGCCCCCCTTTCCCGTGCTTCATTTTCTGTAGGGTAAATCTGTAAATAATTTTCTGGGAAAACATGAGGATTCTGGAGTATGTTAAGAGGAAACGTCAGTGAATACCGGGAATAAAGGCTGTTTTGTCGGATACTCGATATTTGGGGGAAAAATTCAAAGTTTAGACATCTAACTAACTCCTTTGTCTGATTCTTGTATATTTGGTACACATGAGCGGATCTTGGGGAAGGGGGGGGCTAGCCCCCCTAGGAAGCAGAATAGCCTGTGGCGTCCATAGGCATTAAATATTGAGGGAGGGGGGCGAAAAGAAAAAAAAAATTTTTAAATGTGGCCTAAAATGATTTTTACTGCCCTTTTGTATTAAAAATAAAGCATCATGACTTTTTTTTTTTGGGGGGGGGGGGGAGAATCCAGCTTTGGAGGGACAATGGCCCCACAATACGGGCCTAGCGACGCCACTGAATAGCCCTCTCCCTCAAGATTATGGGAAGTTCCATTTAATTTTAAAAATAAAGAAGAATTTTTTTTTCTCTTTATTTAGAAAATAAAGAAAGTCATAATTAAAGGGTTGGGTGGAAGGAGGTAGTAAATAATCGAAAAAAAAAACAAAAGCAGGCTGCCATAGTATAAAAATGATAACAAATGCATTTTTTGATTCGATTAGTTTCTCCTTCTTCCATCCTACCCTTCAATTATAAAATATTTCATAACTCATATTTAGAAAATAAAAAAATCCATGTTTGGCGTCAAAATTTTTCAACTTTTTTTAAACCTTTATGTAAACGGAATTAGTCCCCCCCTCCCCTTCCCCCGTTCCAGATTTTTGGTACAGGTTTCAACTTGTGCATATTTACTTGAAACAAGTTCAAACTTGTACCAAGCAAATACAAATCCAGAAAACGACATCAAAATTTTTTTGAAATTATTTATTTTCCGGCAGCACATACATTTCAGATAAGTTGAAACTTGCACTAAACGTGCCGGGGCACGCAAAAAGAGTTCGATCGATACTTAAAATTTGTATTTTTTTCCACCGTAAATCGAATATTGGAATAATAGAACAAAACAGCCATTCCTTCCAGTATTCACTGTAGCTTTTTCTTAAAACATTTACGAGATTCGGGCAGGGGATGTCTGATCATCGAATCATTTTTAAAATTTTTAAATGGTTATTCAGGAAAACTTTACAAAGTCACTGTACATACAAAGTCATTTTTTCTGCGGTACCGTAGATTAAGGTGAAGTTGAAAGGAAATTCAAAAAAAAATTCTAGGTTTATTTTAGGCCCTAAAAATAAAATTTTTTACCAAAGTATCCCAAAAACAATATCCACTTAATGAAATAAAAAAAAATTAATTTTTAATCCTAAAATAAACCTAGAATTTTTTTTTGAATTTCCTTTCAACTTCACTCCAATCTAAGGTACAGTAGAATTAGAAATGCGTTAATAATAATACCGGTACCGGTACTGTAGCAGTTATATTAATCGTACACTTATATTTCGCATGCATTCACATTTTACGTGTTTTGTATATTTTCTAATAATATAGGAACTTAATATAACTCAACCCCAAGAAACTAATGCCAAAAAAAAAAAAAAAAAAAAATTGAATCTTGATTTTTGTTATTATGAAAATTTGGTACCAAAAACAAAAATAAAAAAGAAAAAAAATTAACTTACCAGTCCTTTTGATTAACTTAATCTGCTTTAAGAAATTAATTGTTGCCTTCTGTCAGCTTGTTTTTTTTAGCTCGAAAGCGCCTAATGCCAACACTATTCCATTGGTAACTAAAATATGTCTTGTCGAATGTGTGTTTTGACGGTGACTGAATGCTGTTGTGTAAGGATGAGCAAAGATAGGGCATCCATACAGTGATAAATAAATACATGGGGGGAATTATCCTAGAGAGAATCCGTTACGCAATCATCGCATTTATTATCTTTATCAATCTAGACGGCTAATAGATAACATTCTAGAATTAAATTGGGATGGTTGTAGGAGAACACGAAATCAAATTAAATTAAAATATTGTACAGATTTATCCGGCGGGGACGAAGAAAATTAGGAAGTAGCTTTTTAAGAACTTTTTTTTCGAACGCTTTTGTAGTCTCGCTAACACTCTTTTTCAAGTTTGAGGTCACTTAAGTTTAAGTTCAAAGGTCGGAAATAAAAAGAGTCAAAATCGAAGGTTGTTTTTTTTTTTTTTAAATAGCGAAAATGCGACATCGTTTTTTTTATTGTGCACTGTATATGGATGACAGAGAAATATAATTCCCAAGGTGCTTAACGACCTTGTCCTTTATTTGAAAGGATTTGTTTTTTATAGCTACCCTTAGAGGATCATGGATAATAATTAAGTTCAAAGTAATTATTTATTCATCTGGTAGTTTGTCACGTTCTGTAAAAAGCTGGTGTCAAGTGCATTTGTCCGCGTAAAACTAACCTTGTAGTCATATGATTCTGTTTGACTCGGTGATCACAGTACAGTGCAATTTTATTTATGTTAAGGACGCTATAAATACAATAGTTAACTTTTAAAAAAAAGAAGTAGCAGGATTTTATAAAGGATTCCCTTACTTTTTTATTTTATTTTATTATTATTGTCAAACAGTCAAATATTTTTCTAAAGCTTACCTTTGTGAGCTGTTCTGTGCTGGACCATATCTTATTGCCTAAAATTGCTTTGCTCGTTATGCGTTAAATAGTTTAATTTTGGTTTTATATCAATACATCAGTTTTGATCCGCATGGAATAACCACCTCACTGGACAGCGGTAAGGTTCGCGAGACAACGTTAAACCACTCGGGACACCCGCAAAACAAAGGTGAGACTGACGTTCCCGACCATTTTTCCTAATCTGTTTTTCCTAAAAAAAATTAATTCCTAATCCATTTTTCATAAAATTTTGACTCCTAAAATAAAATTTCCTAAAATGAATATTTGGGAACGTTGAAGTATTACGTAAGATTTTTTTGGGGGGGGAGGGGGGGGGGATCGGCATTAAGCATCTTTACCATAAGCTAAGTATGGCCAAATATCTTACAACCGGGAGGGGGGGGTCAAATTCACTTAAATCATGCTTATGTAGTACTTGAACGGCCCTTTTTTCCTAATCTTTTTAATCTTTTATATTTTTGTAATAATTTACTAGGCAAAGCTGCGAATTTCGGTTTTTCTTTTTATTCTTGTTCTTTAATAAACCACTACAAAAAAATGAAACAGGCTCTACGTCGGTAAAGCCTAAAGAACTTGAAGTGAAACGTCTTATGGCGTTGCGTTTTACTATTTTTTCAACCAATTTTACCTTGAAATAATTAATTTCATTTTTTTTTATTGTTTTTTGCTTACTTAAATTTTAATAAAAAACACATTAGAGTTAAAATTGCCCAAAATCGCCCAATCGCCTTTTTTCAATTTTTTTTTTTAAATCACCCTTTTTCAACCATTTTCAAAATTCGTTTTGAAAATCACCCTTTTTTCAACCATTTAAACCATTAATTTTCAACACAAAACTAACATTCGTTTTAAAAACCCCGTTGGCTGTGTGACCACACGGCCGGAAGATTTTTCGTGGATACGTCATTAAAAATTGATATTAAAAACATTGGCATCGAGAAAAATTGCCATTAAAAAAATGAAAAATTGAAATAGTTAAACATGAATATTTGAAATAGTTAGACTTTTACAATTTAAAGCAAGGAATAAAAAATAATAATTAATCAAAAAAGAATTATTTTTATTTAAAAATTAAATTAATATTTGAAATGCAGAAATCCCCGAAATAATTTTTCGGGGATTTGATTTTCGGAGATCTGACCTGGCCCCAACACCTCGACAATTGCCGCTCGAGCGAAGCGAGAGGTATGTAGAGCTGGAGTATATGGTGCCTAGACAGGAAACACTTTAGTAGAGTGTGTGGTGCCTAGGCAGGATACACTCTAGAGTGTGTGGTGCCTAGGCAGGATACACTCTAGAGTGTGTGGTGCCTAGGCAGGAAACACTCTAGTAGAGTGTGTGGTGCCTAGGCAGGATACACTCTAGAGTGTGTGGTGCCTAGGCAGGAAACACTCTAGTAGAGTGTGTGGTGCCTAGGCAGGATACACTCTAGAGTGTGTTGTGCCTAGGCAGGATACACTCTAGAGTGTGTGGTGCCTAGGCAGGATACACTCTAGTGTGTGTGGTGCCTAGGCATGATACACTCTAGTAGAGTGTGTGGTGCCTAGGCAGGATAAACTCTAGAGTGTGTGGTGCCTAGGCAGGAAACACTCTAGAGTGTGTGGTGCCTAGGCAAAATAAACTCTAGAGTGTGTGGTGCCTAGGCAAAATAAACTCTAGAGTGTGTGGTGCCTAGGCAGGAAACACTCTAGTAGAGTGTGTGGTGCCTAGGCAGGATACACTCTAGAGTGTGTGGTGCCTAGGCAGGAAACACTCTAGAGTGTGTGGTGCCTAGGCAGGATACACTCTAGAGTGTGTGGTGCCTAGACATGATACACTCTAGTAGAGTGTGTGGTGCCTAGGCAGGATAAACTCTAGAGTGTGTGGTGCCTAGGCAGGATACACTCTAGAGTGTGTGGTGCCTAGGCAGGAAACACTCTAGAGTGTGTGGTGCCTAGGCAGGAAACACTCTAGAGTGTGTGGTGCCTAGGCAGAATACACTCTAGTAGAATGTATGGTACACTCTAGTAGAGTGTGTGGTGCCTAGGCAGGAAACACTCTAGTAGAGTGTGTGGTGCCTAGGCAGGATACACTCTAGTAGAGTGTGTGGTGCCTAGGCAGGAAACACTCTAGAGTGTGTAACCCCCCCATAAGAAGTTTCACTTCAAAAATACAACTATGAAAGTAAACAGTATAGAAATATAAATATAAAAGAATTTTTAAAAAATTTTAAAAATATAAGTATGAAAAACATTTTGATTTGATAACTGTATTTACTAAAATTTTGGGTCTAAACGAGCATTTTAATATATAAATTTTTTATTTATATTTACCAGAATATTGAGAATGACATATCAAATAAACAACTTTGTTACTTACGAATTTAAGAAACAAAAATAAATAGAATAGCCGAAATTCTCAACTTTTGCTGGGCCTAGGAAATGATTAAAAAAATTTTAGGGGTTCAAAAAATTTGGAAAAATTTTTATTTTAGGAAATGTTATTTTGAAAATCAAAAACTTTTAGGAAAATTCGAAATTAGGAGATAAAATAGCTAGAAAAAAATTTAGAACCCAAAATTTTTAGGAAAAATGGATTAGGAATTCATTTTTTTAGGAAAATTAGATAGAAAAAATGGAAGGGAATCGGGACTGAATCGCGGCCGAATTTTAAAATCGCAGGAGCCCTCCTTCTTTGGACCATGGTAACTAGATGAACTTGTCCACAACTTTTGTTTTCTACTATCGCTAACCTGCAATTAAACTGCTGATTTTTACTAGCGCAAACCTGCCGTCCTGAGTTTGAACTCATAACATCAGTTTTGATATTGCGTCAGCAAGTTAGCGGAAAGGGAGAGGGAAAGGGCTTGAAAAATAGTCGAAAGTCTGCTGACGTAATATTTGAATGACCACATAATTCGAGACAGATTTTTCCCAGTTTCTGAATAAACGCTTGTCGAGCTGGTATTCGAAGCCTAAATCCGCTTTGTGCCCGAGTCACTTGAATAATGGCCCAGACGAATCCTGCTTACTAACTCTGGCTGTGTATAAAAAAACAATTGGAGAAACTTTTGTTTTTACTTATATACTTAGGCCTAGTTCAGACGGAGCGCGTGACAGGCGCGTTTTTATTGCTCTACACGCATAAAGCTCACGCTGAGCCCTGCGTTTTGCTTGTGCCCGCGGCCATTGAGTTATATGGAGCTGTTCAGACGACACACGCGTTTCATTTTCACTTGCTCATTTTAATTGCATTTTAATCGATTAAATCATGACTTTTTTAAAAAATTGAGTTTTTCAATATAAATTACTCGGCATTGTAATCTTAAATCTTCACTTCGTAAAAATCATATAAATTTTTTTTCAGATAACCCAAATTAAAATTGTCTTCCACTAATTAATAAATTTGTTTTCGTAATAATAAATGCACCAATTAAAGATGAATTTTCCATTAGCTGATTAGTAACAGCCATATGCTGTATTGCTTTTTTGTAAATCATAGAGGAAAAAAAACTGAAATTTTTATAATTCTTAAAATTACTCAAAACAAGTAAATTTTTATACCAATTTGTTCAGAATTCATCAACAGTTCTGATTTTTGTAAAATTAGTTAATTAAATCAATCAATCATAGGAAAAAAAAATGTCATTTTATAGACGAATAAAAAAAAATTAAATTAGTAAATTTTTGCGTTCTTTTGTTGTTGTACAAACAGTAGAAACGCTTCAGAAACGCTATGCGTGAACACCACACGCAAACGCAAAAGCAATAAAAACGCGCGTGTCACACGCTCCGTCTGAACTAGGCCCTAAAAACCATATCTAAAGGTGCTTTTTTTTTTTTTTTTTTTTTTTTTTTTAGCAAATTTTGTGTGAAATAAGTCGTCAGATAGATATTGATGACTATAAAAAGTTACCTTGTAAAAGTTTGTCCTTTAAAATCAGCAGACATAGTTACACCTATATCAGGCCTATGTTGCCTCCCCAGCCCCCAGAAATGTCGTCCCTGACCGTTCCTACTCTTTCATATTTTTCCTTTACTGATAAGTTTTAACACTATTGTTATGTCATACCACACGCAGATAGTCATTGTACTGCTTTCAGAAAATAATAAAATCTTTTTTTATTTATTTATTTATTTTTCTTTCCATTCAACGAGAGGTAAAAAACAGAGGTTGTGGTCAATGATTTCTCGAGATGTTTACTTACTCGTAGGCCAAATATTATTATTTCGTCATTTTTCAAGTTTGGATGCAAGATTAGATTATAATTGGCCAAAGTCTCTAATCGCAGAATAACTGCATCTAAAAATAACAGTGAAAAGCTTAAGGCTAATGCGTCAATATGAAAAAAAAAATGGATTGATCCGATCCTGGGAAATAATGCTATTAACGTGAAACTAATCCGTTAAAGTTGTTGCGCTCGTTTACTAAAAAGTAAATACAAACCTAATTAAGAAATGAAGTATTGGATCGGTCGATATACACAACACTTTGGCTGTATTGAATTGCATTGGATAGATTTATTTACTCCAAATTGAAATTCTATCGAATACGTCTAGTCGAGAAAGCAAACTGTTAAATGAAAATTTTAAAAATGAAGAAAAAAAAGATTTTATCGCCTTGGCCTGACTGGATAGATGGATTATTTCATACTAAAAAAAAAAAAAACCTTGTTTGTTGCTACCTCATTACATTTTTCCTTTTAACCCTTTCCAGTCGGTGCTCCCACTGAGAAAATGGTATCACCCGACGGCCGGTGATTTTTTAATTTTTTTATGGTAACATCAAGTATTTAGGGTCCTAAGGCAAAAAATAAAGACTAAATTCACATGCCCTTCCATTTTTGCAATATAGGCAACTTGCAATGCATTTAATAAAAAATTATTAAAAAATAATAGTAGCTCCTTTATTATAACACGTAAGAGATTGAAAATTTGGGTTTATATGTTTTTGAGGCATCTAATCTTTAATTTGTACTCAAAATTTTGATGGGCCCTTCCCCGGGGACCATAGAATTGGGGCCTTTTTAATATATGCCGAAAAAGGCGACATTAAAGTCAATTCTTATTTTTTAAGGCTGCTGATTTTGAGTATGTAATCATAATTTTCATGGGACCTTTCCCAGGGCCATTTCAGCTTTTTGGGGTCCTTTTTTAACGTACATTTTCCAAAAATTCGTTAATAGACTTGAAATTTAAAAAAAAAAAAAAAAAGTTGTTCATTTAATGTGAATATAAGCAACTGATTTGCAATGGTTTGGACAGTGATAAGCATAAGTTCATCGATACACAACATTTGCAGTCATCTGGGTGCCATGAATTTCGGAGCAAGGACCAAAGAGCCCATTTTTAGTGCATAAAAATCGAAGGGGTCGGAGTGGTGACGTGTCCATGTAGCGGTCTGGCTATCAATGAAGTTAAGCAGCATTGATGCGGGCTAGCTTCTGGATGGGTGACCGCACCGACATTCTTCCCCTCTGGCGGGGATGGCGGGAACATACAAATGCAGTCACCTTAACCTCACTGTACGAGTTGGTTGTCGCATGCCAGAAAAGAAAAAGTCTCTGACCTGCGCAAGCAGTTAATAGAATACAAATAGACCTGCTCAAGCAGTTAGTAGAACACAGGAAAAGACCTGCGTAAGCAGTTAATCGAATATAATAATAGTAAAAAAAAAAAAAAAAAAAAAAAAAAAGAGCACACGATTTTGCAACGTGTAGCTCCGCGTCAATTAAATAGTCTTTTGACGTCTGACCGTATAACTTCGGCGCAGTTTTATGAAAAAAGAATGTAATGGCATGTGTTATACACCGCACACTAAGCTTTGGTTTGCTAATTAATCCTGGAATAATAAAAGTAAGCGGCATTATTTTTTTTATTATTATGTATTCATTATGCCCAAAACTATTCAGAAAAGGTTTTATTTTTAAATGATTTTTCTTTCTAATTATTTCTATATTTTGTTTGACCGAAAGTCAATTATCGCGTATCACATCACTGAACCGTCCCTACAGCTTACTGTTTTTGTTGTGTGGTGTGTATGTGTCTACAGTGGAACTCGGATATAACGAATTTCAAGGGACCGGGAAAATTTGTTCGTTATAACCGGAGTTTGTTATAAGCGAACTTAGAAAAAAAAATCGTTTTTTTTAAAGTTAGGCTTACTTTATTATTTTTTTTATTTCCGACGTACAAAAATTGATCCATGGTGCACTGTTTGAAACTGAAAGCCTGGATTGAATTAATTTTTCTACTAAGCTGGAAAAGACATTGCTCGAACTCCGGGTCCTCTTGACTTCTTGTTTCGTAAAAATTAATTAATGTTTTTTCGCAAAAAAAGAATAAGTTGAAACTTTGACTGAATTTATCAAAAAGCGATTCAAACGAGGAAATAAAATCAATTTTAACGGAAAAAAAATCATTATTTATCATTTTGACGCGGAAAAAGGGCATTTCGAAGAAAAAAAAAGTTTTTTTAAAGAAAAAAGTTGCTTAAAATACAATTTCGTTCGTTTTAAAAGGGTCGTTCCGGTAAATTTTTGTTCGTTTAATCCGAATTTTCGTTAAAACCGGATTCGTTAAAAGCGAGTTTTTTTAACATTGAAAAGATAGCTGGCCAACCAAATGATTCATGTTCGTTCGCTATATCCAGACATTCGTCTTAAGCGAGTTCGTTGTAAGTGGGTTCCACTGTATTTGCGCTATTGTGAACAGTAGGTACTGTGTGAATTTTATATAGCCAATCAAGGTCGGTGACCTAGTGGGGACGAAGCCGTTTTCGAAGCCGCCGATTTCGCAAATTTTGTCAGATTTTATGTAGGGAGCACCCAGATCTCAAGCTCCCGCTGAACAGCACAACTTTTTTTTTTTAAAACCCATCCCATTGTCTTTTTATATACTGTGAATGAAGGTGACCAGAGTTTTATTGCCTTTCAATCATGTTTCTTTAACTAAAGATTCACGCCCAGTTTAATTTTTCAATTTACTGGGGGATAAGATGAGATTTTTTATTAATATTGATCTATATGTATTGGAAAAGTTGGTAGAAGTATTTGGACCATCTTTGACTTCCTACGATTTTTTGACGTCAGTCCCCATGGGCGGATCTAGGGGGGGGGGACTGTAGGGGGCTCAGGAAGCAGTGCAGACCCTCCTAGAATTTTGAAAATTGAAGGCCTGAATAGGGTCAGCCCCCCAGAAAATGTTTTTTCTACTCTTAGCCCCCCCCCCCCAGAAAAAAAATCTAGATCCTTTAGTTTACAAATTAAAATTAGAATGGGTTCCGCTTTAATTTTTATTGTTTTTGACGCAGGACTACGTCTTCGGGCTCGGTCCTGGGGGGCACTTAACACTAAAACCCTTAACACTAATACCACAAGGCCAGTCGCTGGGCCGAGGCCCAGGCCCTAACCTTAGGCCCGAGGCCTAATACCTAGGCCTTTTACGATGGGAGACTAAACCTCCTGGTTTACCTCCAAGCCGGACCGATAATAATTATTTAAAAAAAATAAAATAAAATGTAATTGAAAAAAAAAATCCCGTGATTTGAAAGAAAATTATTTAAAAAAAACGCTAACGTAAATTTAAATTAAATTAAAATCAAGTAAAGCCGGGCACTAAAAATAATATAAGTTTAAAATAAAAAAATTAAATTAAATAAAAAAAATACCGATGTGACTCCTCCGAAAATCAGAGCTACAATGCGGTTGGAACCTGAATCAAGAGAGCTCTTTGCATACGTCATGCGCAGACAGGCATGCCCTGCTCAATCCAATATGGCGATTAAAAAATTTTAGCAGTTAAATTTTTGTGGATCTGATATTTAATTTGACTAATAAATGTTAGATTTAATTAAATTGTAATTTTAATTATAATTAATTGATTGCAACATTTCGAAATCCTAGTTAAAATCTAGACCTCTAAAAAAGTTAATTGACAAAAAAAGAAAGAAAGAAAAAAAAAAATCGGACGGAAATGCTATTTTGAATTTTGCAAACAAACCGTCATGTTTTTTTTTCGTGAACGTTCTTTAAAACAATCATTCAATATGGCGGCCGGTCGGTTTGTTTTGATTCAGTAAATCGAAAACTTCAAAATCGGAAACTTTGAAATTTTTTGTTTCTTTTGGTAAAATGTCCGTATGAAACTTACATGCTTTACGGACAAGAATGCCATAATTTTACAAAAAAAAAAAAAAAAAAAAAAAAAAAAAAAATATTTTTATCGGTGATTGAAAACCTCAAATTCAGAAAATTTGGAAGTTAAGATGGTTTCCCATCTTGCATCCTCGATTCGAAGAAAAAGAAAATAAATCGCCACACTCGTTTTTTCTTTAAGAAATAAAATGCTCGGTTTTACTTTTGTTAAAATGCACATTTAGCTTAAGGGAAAACGTGCGAAAAATTATCAAGTTTTTATTGTGCATCGTTTTCAAGGATTGAAAAAGTTAATAGCCGCTCGCAATGAAATAAAAAAAGTACTTTATTTAATTGCTTAAATCTTCTTTTTTTTTCAGCCTACTCGTTTATATCTTCCGCCCGGCCAGATTCCACTTACTGTATTGCTCCAGAGATCCAGTTATTCGACCTATTAATGCAACGGAACCCTCGAATTTTTGGTATTTTCCGGGACCTCTAAAAAATCCTACGGAAAAGAATTCGTCATGGTTTGAAACGAAACATTTAAATGATATGAAGTGCTTTCTTCCCTTATGTGTCAACATTGGATTAGCAAAATCGCTGTAAGTATACCCTAGAGTCATATGAGCGGCATTTGAAATTTTAACTTTAGCCATTAAATTAATCGGTTTTTCAGTGAACAAGGGAAAAAAGGGAAAAGAAAAAAAAAAGTTAATTTTGAACTTTTTTTACTTCGCGGCAATTAGATCAAATAGTTTGCTAAACGACCGTTAGATGTCGCTTGCGTGCACATCTTTGAAAGACTAAAAAAAAAAAAAGACTAAAGAATTTATTTTTTCTAACTAAAGTTTCATGATTTTTCATTTTGTTATGACTTAAGCCTTTTAAATATTATTGTTAACATCATCGGTATGTTATATTGAAGGTTCGACGAAGATTATAAACTAAAAAAGAGTATTTAGATGAATTCAATTTGATTTTGCCGAAGTCCAGTTTGTTTTGAACATGGAGCGTTGCAATCGAGGACTACGTTGGTTTTGTAGAAACTAAACTCAAAACTTTTAAAGTTAAATAATTGCATTAATTGTTTCATATCGGTTTATTGAAGTTTAAAATTTTATTTTAAAAACGTTTTAAATTTTTTAGCGATTATTTGGTACCGTTTTCGAAAAAAATTTCTATTGTTATTCTTTTTTTAGATGGGTTTATTATAAGATGGTGGTCTTTGGTAGTGGATTGTGGGTTGCTAGAACTTTCTTTTTAGAGGACTTTCGTTAAATGACGGAAATGTTTGAGTTACGAGAATACGATTCGTGGTTCTTCTTAAAATGAATGTAACGAAGACAGCTGCAGAATCGAGTATCTTGAGTTCAACCGATCAATGAAATTCAGATACATGGTCGGCGGCCATTTTGCGGTTGTACAAAAATGTTTCGATAATCATCTTATGTAAAAAATAACGGAGAAAAATAAGTTTTACATTAATTGTGTGTTTTATTAATTTGTGATATAGTTATATTAACTATTTAAATATGTATTCTAAGTGTATATTAGTGTGGGTGGTGTGTAATATCGTCGTCACAATTTCAACAACTCCGAAATCGGAAGGTAAAAAGGAAAAAAAAAACCTGCCCAAAAAAAAAAAAAACAAACGTTTTTCCAGCGTTTTATTTTTTTCTATAACAATCATAATCTTTATCGGTTCATTTGTATCGAATCAAAATCATTTAACAGTATCATCAATTTAAACGAATTCACTCAATGCATATCTCGTTTTTCTTATTAAATGTGTCATCCTTTTTTTTTTTTTCTTTTTGAATAAATTTTTTTTTCTCCTATTATTTTCGTGCAAGGCGTAAGGTAAACATAGTTTTCTTGAATTTGACACCTTGATTTCTTTGGGCTTGTTTCTTGAATGTTAAGTAGCTTGATGATCTTATTGATTTACTCCAAGGTTTCTGATTCTTTTCTCAATTTTATTTTTTCCTCCTTTAATAAAAAAAAAATATATTAGTGTTATCATGATGTTTGAGTTGAAAATCAGGAAATTAAATCTCAACCTGGATTCAAAAATTAATCTTTTGGCAGAATTTGGAGCAGATTTATTATTGGCACATGCACAAGGAGTAAAATTAACGAATTATTCTTACTTTTTTTTAAAAGTTGAAATTTAATATAGCAGATGCTTTTAGAATCAGCTCAATACAATAATTTGAGTATGCGGTAATTTATGGTTTAACCATTTATAGATACTTGACTTTTTGGTTTAGCGGTTGTGTTGTTATGGAAATGATTGAACTGCATACAAGGGTGTTGTTTTGTATGGTCTGAACTATTTTATGGAAGTGCACTATCTTCATTGTTAACTTTGCCAAAATTTTGTTTACTTTTTGATAAACCTAATAAATTTATGAGGCATCTTTCTTTGTTTGTATGTACCAAATTAAAATTTTTCATGTAAGAAAATGATTCATTATAAAAGAAAAAAAGTCCTTCAAGTACCAAGGGACGTAATGCATTTTTTTTTTTTTTTGCAGCTACTCTAATCTCAATCAGTTTTAAACAATGACTCATGTTGTATGAGATAGATTTACTAAAAATGCATGTAGGTGTTACAAGAGACGGTATGAATCAAGTTTCTTTCCCTTGTAGTCAGAAAGTTTGATAAAATGAAGTCTGTGTTCTAACTTTAAAAGATCTTTTTTTTTTCACAATGAACACTTAATACCCTTAACAAGCAGTTGTTTCCATCCTGCAGACAGTTTAATGGTGTTTTCATTAGAATTTTCCTATGAAATCATTTTTTTAGCTGGATGGAGAGTTCCTTAAATTTCATTTACACGTAATATGCATAAATGTTTAGAAAGTACTTGTTTGGTAGGTGATTTTTTTTTTTCATGAAAATTTTTTGAAATGAGCTGACCTGAGTAATGTTTTTCAGTTTATCTAACTCTGGAAAACATTACCTTTTTTATTATTTGACTTAAATTATTTTGAATCTAAGAGTTGCAGTTTCAAGCTCCTTGTACAATGTGCTTTGTAAAGTCGATTTAGTATGTTAAAAATAATATACTTTGATCTCCTGTACGTTTAAAATTTTTTTTTCAGAATTAGGTTTAAAGAAAATTAGGAAAACAAAATAGATAAAAGCCGCCTTTTACTTAAAAAAAAAAAAAAAAAAAAAAAAAAAAAAAAAAAAACCAAAAATTTAAATGGATTTAGATTTATGAAAAATCTGCACTTGTAAAATTAATAAGGTTTCTTCAAAATTTAAATTTCAATGCCTTCCTGTCTGTATTTTTTTTTTTTTTTTTTTTTTTTTTTTTTTTTTTTTGCATTTTTGTTAAGAAATTATTTTGGTTCCAACTATAAACATTTTTCATTTGTGAAGATTTTGAACATTTAAGGGTGAGTTAGAAGGTCTTGTGCAAAGCTCATTGTTAGAGGTAGCCAAAAAGTTTTAGCGTTTTCAACTTTTGCTTTCTTTCTTGAGTACACATTAGAGGCATTTTTATTTGTAGGAGCTGAAGCCTTATCCCCACATTCCTTTTTTAAAAATTTTGCAAATCAAATGTTATGTCTGAATTGCTGGATTATAGGTTAATTTATAAGCAAATGATTCAAGGCAAAAAATATGTCTCTTAATTAATTTTTTTGATTAACTTATATCTATGTTATTACTAGCACCATTTACGTTTTTAGGTATGATTTTGAGATGTTTGGAGCAAGAAAATAATTTTGTATTTGAAACATAAGTTCTTAGATCGGACTCCTTACTGCGAAACATTGCAAGCAACAGTTATCGCAAGAGAAATTTATAGGACATTCAAAGTGATAAATCAAAGGATGTCAGGCTAAAGGCAGAGGGGCCATGTATTATATGAGATATGGAAAAATATTCTAAATTTAAAACCGATTTTACTTCTGGATGTTTCAAGTTAAATATATTGCCCGTCCCTCCGGTTTCCTAATATTATAAGGAAAAACAAAAATCCTTCGAGTAACTCCCTACTTTAAACACTGTTTTACAGAAATTGGGTCTGCATCGATTGATTTTTGCACTTTTATTAATGGGATACCTGCTAAAATATGCAAAACGTAATTTTTCAGTTAAAATTAAGTTCTTTGAAACGATTGTTTGAAAGGCGAATTGTTGACGTAGGGAAATTTCATAAAAATTCAAAATTTCCGTAAAATGTACTTTCCGTAATAATATTTACTTCACTGATTAAAAAAAATTTACTTTCACTGCCCTTGAATTTCCCAGGTAAAATTATTTTGTCTGATGGAATTTTTATTTTTTTTTTTTTTTTTAAATTCAAAAATTTGCAAACCCCTTCTAATTTGCGTTTATGCTTTTGCGGTGCTTTGAATCAAGTTTTTCGCTCGCGATGGTTTTTATTCCTCCCCCCAAAAAACGGTGGGGTGTTAAAAGGGCTCGGGATGGAAAAACCCGGTTTTGATTGTAATGTTTTATCTCCTGATTAAGAACACGCCATGGAAATTTAAATGAAGTTAAAACACTAAGCGTGATGTCTGAAAATAGATGTTCCTTATGTGTATATCAAGGGGGTTTTTGAGTGTTCTACTTAAAATAGGCTTTAAGGGAGAGAGAGAGAGACTCGTGCTCATTTCCTGGTTTATACCTGTTAAATGAGGTGGTCGATAATATTTCACCCTCTTTTGTATCATTCTCTGCTCGCCTCGACACCCTCTTGAAGTTCCTTTGCTCTCCCTTAGTTTAAAAACCCGTGGGCAGGTGAGGCAAATAGGAAATTAAAATTTCATTGAAGCAGGTGTATGAAAAGGAGCATCACCTTTCAAATCGGAATACAACAACAAAAAAATGTACAGTATTAAAAAAAAAAAAAAAAAAACCCTACGCATAAGGAAACCGCATTAGCAAAAATTCCACCTTACATTTTTTATTATTTAACCTGACAAGGGGAATGAGGATTGCTGGAGGGGGTGAAAATATTTTATTTCTTGGCCTTTTTCCCCCCTTTCATTCTCGCTTTTTTTCCCTCTCAGTAATACCTGAATTTTTAGTTAAAAGCTTTAAGCACTTCAGTTTCCGAAATGTCATTCCTAAAAGCGGAAAAAAAAATTATATTTATGTCATATATTTTGTTATCCAAAGCTTTCTTTTTTTTCGTTTTGAAGAAAGCAACTGAAGGAGAAAAAAAAAGGATAAATTCGATATCGTTTCCGGTGTGAACGGAAATGATATCAGCAAAGAAAATATTTTTTAGTAATAAGATACGTATTATTCTGTAAAAGGTGTTCCCTGGTAAATTGGCAAGGTCGAGCTCGAAAAATGTCACGCCGTTTATTATACCGTATTTTTTTGTAAAAGTAGATGAAAAATTGAGTATCCGATAATTTAGTTTACTTTAAATTATTTATCGGAAAATAATTTTTTTTTCTTTCTTATTAACGGAGCCAAGACTCCGTATAAAACTTTTTTTTTTACTTGGAAAAAAAGTTTCCCCTGATAAAAAAGAAAAAATTATCATTTTGATCTCCCCTGATTATTTCCTTAATCATCTTTTTTTTTTTTTTTTTTTTTTTTTTTTTTTATTTAAAAAAAAATTGAAGAAACTTTCTTTTAAAAAAAAAAAATCTTTATAATCTTTATTCTTAAGCCCAGGGAATTTTATTTTTAAAAAAGAATCGTAAATTGGGATCAAGAAAAAAAAAGGATACATTCTATATCACATTTCGTGAAGATTAAACTATAAAAACGGAGAAGTTTGCAACAAAATCGTAAATTAAGGGGAGATGAGCTTTATGAAAATTTATAGATTCTTCAGCTTGTAATACGAGCTATGACCAGAAATTATTTTAATGACGTCATTTGGATAACTTGATGTTTTTGAAACGTTTTTAAATTATTCACGATTTTACTTACACTTTATCGAAAACAATGTCGATATTTTTTTTTATTAAAGAATTAATAATTTAGTTAGGCCTTCATACTGCTGAAAGTGCGAAAAAGATTACTTAGTCAAAGCAAACATCGATTAAATCATTTATGTTTAAAAGTTCGAATGACTTAAAAGCCTACATTGGTTTTCCTGTTTGCCTTAAGGAAAAATAAAGGTTTATTTGCTTTACAATTACAATTTATTGGTTATTGTCCTAAACCCTATAATTTCTAGAAAAATGAAAACGTTTTATTCGATTTTTTGTTCTGAGAACTTGGATGTGTTGAGCTTTCTTTTGTAAACTTTTATCCTCGTTTCAAAAATTTTTTTATACTTATCGAATTACACATCGCCTTGCAGGAACTGTGCAGCTACCACCTATACGGTCTCGATGTGGTCTAAACTTGGAATATCTCGTATTCATCCAACTTTTGATTTGGCTCATGCTTTTTTGCTCCTGATCATATCTTACAATTCCTCCTTGTATATTTCGTTTCCGTTGGCGATCAGTGTGTTATATTTTAAAATTTATTACCTCCAGAATATTTAGGCCCTTCGTGAGCTACACAAAACCGGACGGGTTTTATTAAAAAAAATTTTTTTTTTTTCTATTAAATTTTTTTAAGACTAACATTGCAATAAATAGGGGCAAAACCTACATCAAATTGTTCCTTATTTTTAGAAGAAGTAGATTATGTAGATTATGCATGTTAAATATGTCGATTAGCTTAATGAGTTAATTATGGTTATTTTTGGTTAGTTTTCATTTTTTAAATAGCGGTTTCGTTTTCTTGGTTTTTTTGTTCCTTTGCTTACCGTAATATTTATTTTTTTGGAGCATATTGCAGAGATGTTTTCCGTAAAAATAAGATCAATCAAAAACGGGGTATTATTTTCTTTAAAATCATTATCGTTTCAGTTATAAACAAGTACTTGATTAATTAAAAAAAAAAAAAAAAAATGGAAAAAAAAAATCGGAGAGCTACTTCATAGCAATGAGAACGAAGAAAACCGTCCCTTCGCCATTTTACCATGATAGCAGCCGAAATATCTACAGCGCTCCAAAGCGAAAAAGTTTTGCCGTAAAAATCGTCATTTAAGCTTACCGTCATATTAAACATGTATAATTAATTATTAATTATTCCCCTAAAATTAAAGGACCATTTGGTAGGTTTCGTCCAGGGCTGCGGTTCCGATTCCGATTCCGCCTCGAAAACAAAAATTTAACTTCCCGATTGTTATTGCGATTAGAAAATATTTCAGTGGTGCCGATTCCGATATTTCCGGAAATGTACTAATCGTAAAAAGCTTTTATTAATACTTTTCAGCTCAATTTGAGTTTAAATTATTTTTCGATGTCGATTCCGATTCCGATTCTGACCAATTTTTGAGCCAGATTCCGATTTCGATTCCGATTCCGACTGCTTGAGAAAAATTTAGGACTCGGATTCCGTTTAAAATCTAAACAGCACCGCAGCCCTGGTTTCGTCCCATTTAACGCAATTTTTGCCTTTAAAAAATTGTTGAAAAAATTTTTTTTTTTTTTCAAAAACCGACAGGGGTCTGAAATTCGATTCCGATGCCGGTGCTGATGCCAGGCATCGAACTAGTCACTTTTTTCCCCTAAAAGTCACTTTTTTTTGTGTAAGGTCACTAAAAGTCACTTCTTTAAAGGAGAGCCACTAAAAGTCACTTTTTTTGATAAATTGGTGGAGTTTTTACTTTTTTCAAATTTATAACTTAAATTTTTTTTAAATTTTTTAAATTTTTTAATTATTTTCAATTTTGTTTCTGTTAGACGTCACCTAATGGATTTAATACTTTATCAAAGGAGTTAGCGAATTATGTTATCTTTTTTTTTTGTTAATTCTTTAATAATAATTTTATGGAAATCGGTTATGGCACCTTTGATGTCAAATGTAGAATGATAAATAGTTAATCATTTAGTAATTAAATTTTTGACGTCATATTATTTTTTAGTCTTTTTATTAATTAAATTACAAATAAAATGATTAAATATAATAACGATTGAAATCATTCACGTCTAAATACGTTAAAAAATTTTAGATACAAGTATTTTAAGTCACTAAATTCCTTCCGTCAGGTCACTAAAAGTCACTATTTTAGCCATTTTTGGTCCCTAAAGTCACTAATTTTGCTGGGTTAAATAAGTTCGATGCAGATGCCGATTCCATATTATTTAATCAACTCCCGATTCCGATTCCGGCACCGACAAGCGATATCGATGCCGATGCCACCAAGCATGGATTATATTATATCCGCATCCGTCTTCGATTCCGATTTTAGTAGAAAAAAATCATAGAACCACTTAGACGTTTTTGAAAATATGATGTTATGAATCATGCATGCACCATTCTACCTAGCAGCCTTGTTTTTTGTGAAATCACTTAAATCTCGACTTCTTAATTACAATGCCAGTACCAGTACCAGTGCCAGCGCCGATGCCGGTGCCGGCACTGATGCCGATGCCAGCTCCCAACAATTTCGTGATGCCGGTGCCGGTGCCGAAGCAGGTTTCGATTTCGGATTTCAAAAAAAATTCATCGACCAAGATTTCGAAGCTTTGGACCCCTAAAAACCGGCAGGTTCACCGTTTTGTGTACACAGTAAAAAATATTATGTAAATATGGGATTAGGAGTCCACATAAATTTTTTCTGTTGTTTTTCTCCAAAAGGTAAACATAAACAGAAACAACATAAAAAATTTATGTGGACTCCTAATCCCATATTTACATAATATTTTTTACTGTGTAGCAAACAAAGTGCTTTATATGTGCTTGTTAATTCCTCTCTGTTTAAGTCCCGAAAAAAAAAAAATTAAATCAAAGCGATTGATAATAGCTTAAAATAAATGTGATCAATACCTACATGGAAATGCCAAGGTTAAAAAAGATGACAAAATTTGATTTTGGCTTCGTAACTATGATCGTTAAAAAGTCTATGCTTGTTAACAGGAGACAGATATTTCCGTTTTTTTTCCCAAGGCATAACCCTATCAATTTGTATCTTGACGTACTTTTTTACAAAAAAAAAATTACGGAAAATTGAATTTGTAATGTTTCATAGGCCTACATTGCAGATATTGTGATCTTATTACGTTAAAGAATTTTACGAAACTAAATTTTCCAATACATTTAGTCGGAACATTTTAAAATGAATTTTGGGAAATCTTTCGACTTTTGAACATTTAGTGACATTCGTCTCTGATTACAACGCACGTCATTGATTTTTTTTTTTCTTTTTCTTTTTTCAGTACCGAGATTGGATTTAGAAAACCCAGAAAGTGGATACCATGGTCTCGTTAAGGAAAATGAAACGATAGTTGAGGTGACGCCTAAAATCCGAGGCGTCGGCGCCGAAATTTGCGGTTTCCGCATTGTCAACAAACATCACGGCGAAGCGCCGTTCGAGGTAAGATATTGAAAAGCCATCGGTGAAAATCAGCATAAACAAGCTTTGGAGGGATCCCTTAAAGCTGTTAATGACAATCGAAGAGCTTGTCCTTGCCTTTATGACGTCATTTAAAAGAGGTTAACATCATTTGACGAAAATGGCAGACTCAGGTTACGGCCGTAAACTTTATAACAAGCCCGGCAATTTTTTTTTTTTTTTTTTTTTTTTCCTGATATGTCAGACTGAATGCATGGTTATATGGTTTTAAAAAAAGAAGGGAGTGGGATAATGCAAGTTTGAAGAAGTGGGAGTCATAACTTTGTTGATTTTGATTAGTATTAGAGTTAAACGAGTTGAAAATTGTCCGCTTTTTATAAAAAAAGAGTTATCATTAAACTGAAGAGAAAGAAGTGTCGGAGAACATAAATTTAGCGAGAAAGTCACTCGTGAACATTTTGATAGTTTCTTTATTGCTTCTACAATTCTTCGTCGTCACTTGGTTTTTTTTTTTTTTTTTTTTTATCCCTTTCGTAAACTTGTCCCCTTTTCTTTTAATAAACGGTTTAAGTTGTTTAGCTGAAGCTTTTTGCTCTTTTCTTTTTGCAAGTCTTTTATAGGTCGATTAATTAAGTTCGTTTTGCAAATACATATTAAGTTCGTCATTTAAAAAAAAAAAAAATGTAACGTATGGGAAAATTGTTTCCGCTTGTTCCTTTTTTCATTCATTTAAAACTGAAATTCGAGTTTTGTTGCTGGGGAGAAATAAAAGAGGAAATATGGAAAATACCGATAGATATCAAATGTTTGCAAAAGATCTCTTTACCTAATAAATTGAATCTGCTCCATGGATGTCGGTTGCCTCAGAACGAGGAAATATTATGTATTGAGCGCGTAAAATAAACAAAAATGTTTTTTAATACAACAATTAATGTTTGATAAATAAAATATTTTGTAGGTAAATAAACGATTTTATTACGTGTTAGGAAAAGATTAAAAGCAAAAATAAAAAGTCCCCCGCTCTCACTTTTTGAAATAATCATCTTGGCCAGGAGTCAATCCGTATGTGGGCTATCCACTCTTCAGCTTTGACTTAAGTACAGAGCTTTTGATCGTTTCCGTCTCAATGCTGGGACATGCTCTAAAAGCCTGCATTTTTTTATATAGTAGGGTGTCTTTTTTCTAGCCGATGACGGAATTCTAATGGCTCCGCCCCCTAAAATATTCCCAAACAATTCAAAATAACGTGTGCAAAGTTTGGTTTACCTAAACGCGAAGTGGTGCCTGTAGCAACGTCATTTTTGCCATTTAAAATGTTGAATAGTTGATTGTTGAATAGTTTTCAAAAATGTTTTTAAGGGACTCGATAAATCGAAAAAAATTAATTTACTCGTAGTATGTTCGAAATTCAGAAAAAAACGGTTTACGGATTCGAGATCAGCGACCTCAAAAACCCCTTGGTACAAATTTTCATGAAAATTTAACAACTTTAACTTTTTTTTTACATTTGTCGCCACACTAAGTCCGCCATCTTGAATTTTAAAATGATTATTCCAGATATGAAATCAGCAGCCACAAAAATACCTAAAAATAGATATTCGTGAAATTTTATTCATAATTAAAAATTTTGACTTCCATATTATGCCCGCCATTTTGAATTTTGGGGCACTTGCAGCATGTTTTTAATTTCACAAAATATCGAAGCTTTTGACACCTTCCCCTTTGTTCTAAGTTTCACGCAGACTTGGGAATGCGTTTTGGCCATTTAATTTTTTTTTCCGGATCACTGTGAGTGACCGATTTTTCGACTTGCTATTTATTGAGAAAAAAAATTATAAATAAAAAGAAGATTTCTTATGCATTTTAAATGGCAAAAATGACGTTTCTACAAGCACCACGTCGCGTTTAGGCCCCAAATTTTGCACACGTTGTTTTTGAATTAATTCCGTCATCGGCTATAGAAGAGACACCCTATAATATAGTAAAAGTTAGAGGATTTTGTTTTAAAAGGCTAACCAAAAATGATTGCAATAAATAATCGAGTACGCCGCATATAGTATACCACAAACGCCTTGACTCTAATGGTAAATAATAACAAATGTTTATTGCTTGGTGGCATTTCTGTGTTAGATTAAATATCTTTCGAAAAGAGAGACGCTATGCAACTACCGTAGCATCTTTAGATGCTCCTCTGGCTAACCTACATATAGCAGGTATCGGCTCGCTTTATTTGTCCGTTTTATAATCCCACCATGTGAGTATCCCACCTCCTCAACTGAAGAACAAGTTATTACAAATGGTTTTGTTTACTTGTTTGCACAAATTGTTAGATCTAAGCTCTTTCTCCCTGACGGCGTATTTTCAAAATACTGCTTATAATTTAGTGGCCGTTTAGGTGACACTTACCAATCCTCCTCCTGTAATCTCACTTTGGCTGCTGTAAGAGTACCCTACGAAAAAGGTGACGTTATAGTGACGCATCACATTTTGGTCATCAGACATGGGACTTTTGTACGAAATTTTCGACTTAAAAATGACGTGGGTGACGTCTTTTTTGTCGTCCTATTGACGTCACCTGGATTTTGAAATGCTAATGTAATCTCTTTTAGACGTCAATAAGACGTCTTCTTGACGTCATCCACTGACAAATTCTGTACTAGGCAGGTCAGCTGAGCTATGTCCATCACAATCGTGCATGGAGATATACTTTTTTGAACCGTTGCAGGTCAAAACCGGTTCAGGCAGCGGTTCAAAATAGTATATCTTCATGCACGATTGTGGTGGACATAGCTCAGTTGACCTGCCTAGTACGGAATTGTATTATCGGTCATTCTTAAAGATGTCATTTTGACTCGTAAAATCGTCCCAGAATAAGATCATGCTTGATGACGTTTTTTTAACGTTTAAAGCACGTCACATTTTTTTGCCGAAATAGTTCTGGATACTTCGGATTGTTGAGCTTAAATTGAGAGGGCCGACCTCAGAGATTCAACAAATGGAATAATAGCTAGCATAACCAATATTACCGTCTATTCATTTGGGAACTCTGATGAAGAAAGCAGTTAAGAAAATCTGAAGTAAAATCTGCACTTCTGCTTGATGTCAAATTGAAGTTTTGAGCGGGCAGAATTCGGACTTTCATCGTTTAATTGCTATACCCCTTGCCCCAATTCTTTTTTATTCATAATTTTGATCATGACGCTCTTTGTTCCCTACTTTTGTCATTTTGTTTCTCGATCGCCTCTAGCGTACATTTCACAAAGTTTGAGGTACATTAATTTTTTTTCCTTTGGTACATTATTTCTTTTATCATGAGGTACATTCTTTCTTTTTTTTTCTACTTTCGTGAATCTGCTTCAGGCCATGCAAATTTTGCGTTGTCCTTCTCTTATGATGATGCTTCCCAAATGTATAAACGCGTAAACTTGCGACAATTTTGGTTCTCAATCCTAATTGGAATTATTTTTCGTCCGAAATCCTCAGATTTCGCTTTGTAAATATCCTTTTTCCTGTTTCTTTCGCCCCGATCAGTGTGTTTAACATTTTCTCCGTATAGCTTGGTTTTGGTCTTCAAATTTGATTTTGATTATTGTTTCCATTGATTGCAATCATGCTTCCTTAATATTTTTTATTTTTTACTGCATTATTTTTTTAAATTATTAATGCTTAGGGTTTGCACCGGGATCCCGAGATCCCGGGATCCCGCGGGATTGGGGTCTTTTTTTCAGCGGGATTTTATCCCGGGATTCGTATTAATCCCGGGATCTAATCCCGGAAAATAAAAATGCATTATGAGCATTAAATATCATAATTTTTTTCAATATTTTAGTTCAACATATTTTTAAAAAGAAAAAAATTAAAATAAAACGACAGTTACCTACTATAATAAATTACTGATCTTCGTTATAAAAAAGAAATATTTGGCTTTTTGTTTAAGACCAGTTATAATTAGTTAAAAAAGTGAACCCAAGTCATCTTAGCCATTATTATTAAGCTAAAAAAAAAAAAAAAAAAAAAAAAAAAATTAATAAAATAAAATGATTCAAAATAAATATTTCTCTTGAAATTATAGGCGTTTAAAATCAGGGAATAAAAGTGAACTTAAGTCATCTTGGGTTAAATTTATATTAAGTGAATAAAAATTAGAAAGATTCAAAATAAATATTTTGCTTGCTGTCAAAATCAGTTATTACTAATTAAAATAAGTGAACCTAAGTCATCTTGCTAAGAATTATTATTAAGTTAATAAAAACTATATATAATGAGTCCGAACAAGTATTTGGCATGCAATTTATGGGCATTTAAAATCAGGTAAAGAAGGTGAATTTAAATCATCTTGGAATCGAAGATGACTTTAATCCACTTTTTTAATTTAGTTTTTAAATTTTTTAATTAAAATCTAAAATCAAATTTTAAGTAATTAAAAAATGAAAATAGCCAAAAGTATATAAATTACTATAAAATACTAAATATAAATACTATACTAAAATATAAGTACTATATATAAAATACTAAAAAATAAGTTGTTTTTTTTAAATGTAGAGAAAAAAATAGCAGTTTTATTTACATGCCATATTACTTAATTCGATTTGGGAGGTGCGGAGAAAAAAAGAATTTGTTTTTTAGTAAGTGAAAAGTAAAAAAATATGAAGTTACAAGTTAAATTTGAAATAAAAGTACAGCTTTTGTAATTCCTTGTTTAATCCCGGGATCCCGGGATCCCGCCCGGATTACTATTTCTCAATCCCGATCCCGGAAAAGTGAATCCCGGTGCGGGATTGCAAACCCTAATGCTCTGTCTCCCATTAAGGAATTAATTGGAGGGTACAATTAATTGCAGCACAGGAATTGCTGTATATTTTTTGACTTTTCTCTTCTGCTATACCGCTTTTTTTTTTTTTTCGTTTTCATTATTTTTCGTGTTTAAAAAAATAATCAAAACAATAAAAAAAAAAAAATGATGTAGCAGAAGAAAAAAGCCTAAAAATATACAGCATTTCTGGTGGTACAATTAATTGTACCCTTCCATCACGGCCGTATAGACACATCCGGAAACCGTTCATGTCCGGCTTAACTACGCACATTTAGTTCTGAAACGGGCCATTGATGGCAGTGCGATCTTGACAGACGCAACATGTCTTAGTGATGCCGATATTTTATCGATATATCGGAAGGAAAAAAAGTCTATTTTTTTTCGATATTAAGTCTCATATCGATATGCGATAACGATATTTAAATGCCAATATCGAATATATCTAAAATTTCATTGGATCAAATCCAGAAAAAGCATTTTTTGGCTCTTTTTTTTATTTTTTGGCTTTGCTGACTGTAAGAGAAAAATGAATGCGTGACTGAAAAAAGGTCTTTTCTGACACAAATATCGATATATCGCATATTGATACGTTTCTCCCCGACATATCGAAGCGACGATATTTTATTTTTCGATTTTTATCGATACCGATTTCGATATTTTTTTTGAAATATCGGCACCACTAACATATCTAAGTTGGGACCACACTTCTATACGGCGACGTGCGCCGCCATCGTTGCTTACAAATCTCAACGACCAATCAAAAAGCGTCTCGCGTACAAGTAGCGCTTAGGGTGGCAGAAAGGATCACTAATTTTCGCGTAGTTAAGCGGGACAAGATCTCACATGTAGGAGTTTTCGGGCCTGTCTATACGGCCGTGCCTTCGATTAATTGGCCAATGGAGACAGGACATTCGGTTGATGTGACGCAGACGTCCTAAATTATATATAATTTATATATAATTTATATATAATTATATATATTTTATATATAAATTATATATAATTTATATATAATTATATATAAATTATATATAATTTATATAATTATATATATTTTATATATAAATTATATATAATCATGTATAATCATATATAAATTATATATAATTTATATATAATTATATATAATTATATGTAAGTAGATTTTATGTATAATTTTAAATTTTTTTGCGTTTTCAAAATTGATATAAATTATATATAATTATATATAATTATATATAAACTGGTCTCCCAAAAGAGTTGGAATTTAATAGCGGTAATAAAAAATTATATATAAATTATATATCATTTATGTATAATTTTTCTTCGAGCTGAAAGGCATAAAGTGCAGTCCCCTTCAAAGAGCTAAATCATTTCATTTTTTAGAAAGATTTGAATTTAGCTTTATACGTTTTATGCAATTTAAAAATATTTTTAAATGCGTTTTATGGTTTTTTAAAATATTAATATTTTTAAGACCTTTTTACGCATCGCCTTTCTGAAGAAAAATTAATTTTAGTTCATCCAGGAAAAGAATTAACTTTTTTTTAAAAAAATGTCAGTACTCGTTCTGGAATGTTATCTATTGTAATTTAAAATTCAAAAGTCTCGGCATTGCCTTCTTTATCATTGTTTCCGAATGATTTAAACCAGGCCCTACCAATACCATATAAAATTTTTCCGAAAACATCCGACAATTAGAACGTTCCGAAACGTCCGCCATATTGTTGGAGACCGTATATTTTTAGGTTTGTTTTGCGCAAAGTCGCTAAAACTATCAACCTAAGAAACAAAAAGTCCGTAAAATTATGAATTTTTAATTGCTTAAGTTGGCATTTTTTAGGGACTTTATGAGAATTCAACCTAAAAAATACATGTTCTCCAACAATATGGCGGACGTTCTAATAGTCGGACATTCCCGTATATAGGATTGGTAGGGCTTGGATTTAAAAAATGGAGAAAAACGTAGGGAAGCCCTGGAAGGTCAAGTATTTTTATTGAGTGATACGCATAAAAAGTAGTAATTGCTTTTACTTGAAGTAAAAAGCTTTTACTTCGAAGCAAATGCTTTTACTTCGAAGCAAATGCTTTTACTTCGAAGCAAATACTTTTGCTCGGAAAGCAAATGCTTTTACTCGGAAAGCGAGGGGGATTTCCGACGCAAAATTATTCCGCTAGAGGCTCTGGATGTCTTTAACGGTTTGTAGATTGATTGGATAACTTTCTTTTGTTCTAATTGTTGACATCCAATAAAATTAAAAACCGTTAAAGACATCCAGCGCCTCTAGCGGAATAATTTTGCGTCGGAAATCCCCACTTAGGAGCTTTTGCTTAGGACCTTTTACTTAGGAGCTTTTGCTTAGGACCCTTTACTTAGGAGCTTTTGCTTAAGACGTTTTACTAAGGACCTTTTACTTAGGAGCTTTGCTTTGGACTTTTTACTAAGCACATTTTACTTAGGAGCTTTTACTTTCACTTATGACCTTCTGCTTAGGACCTTTTACTAAGTATCTTTTGCTTTGCACCTTTTACTCAGGAGCTTTTGCTTGGGACCTTTTACCCAGGAGCTTTTGCTTAAAACCTTTTACTAAGCACCTTTTACTTAAAAACTTTTGCTTGGGACCTTTTACTCAGGAGCTTTTGCTTGGAACCTTTTACTCAGGAGCTTTTGCTTAGGACCTTTTATTAAGTACCTTTTACTTAGGACCTTTTACTAAGTACCTTTTACTTAGGAGCTTTTTACTTAGTACCTTTTACTAAGGACCTTTTACTTAAAAACTTTTGCTAAGGACCTTTTACTACGTATATTATGCTTTGCACCTCTTGCTTAGCACCTTTTACTAAGTACGTTTTACTTAGCACCTTTTCCTTAGGACATTTTGCTTAGGACCATATACTAAGCCCCTTTCACTTAGGATCTTTTGCTTAGGACCTTTACTAAGTACCTTTGGCTTAGGACCTTTTGCTTAGGACCTTTTACTATAGACCTTTTATTAAGATATGGTTTTTCTCGTCGTATTACGGTTCTTCGACCTTTGGGCTCATCACGATGTATTTAGGCTCTAGGCTGAATGAGAATTATACCTGAATTGAAATATCTCCGACTATCTCGCCGGATAGTTTTAAAGACCGATAACATAACACATTCCACATACGCATAAATGCCGATCTGGCTATTTCAATTCAAGTTCGGATTTCCTCGTCAGGGTCCGCTGTCTCATTCAGCCAAGAGCCTAAATACATCGTGATGAGCCCGAAGGGCGAAGAACCATAATACGACGAGAAAAACCATATCTTAATAAAAGGTTCTTAGTAAAAGGTCCTAAGCCAAAGGTACTTAGTAAAAGATCCTAAGCAAAAGTTTTTAAGTAAAAGGTGCTTAGTAAAAGGTCCTAAGTAAAAGGTCCTTAGTGAAAGGTCTTAAGCAAAAGCTCCTAAGTAAAAGGTCCTAAGCAAAAGCTCCTAAGTAAAAGGTGTTAAGTAAAAGGTGTTTAGTAAATGGTCCAAAGAAAAAGCAGAAGCATTTGCTTTCCGAGTAAAAGCATTTGCTTTCCGAGCAAAAGTATTTGCTTCGAGTAGCATTTGCTTCGAAGTAAAAGCATTTGCTTCGAAGTAAAAGCTTTTACTTCAAGTAAAAGCAATTACTATTTTTTATGCATATCACTCAATAAAAATACTTGACCTTCCAGGGCTTCTCTACGTTTTTCTCCATTTTTTAAATCATTCGGAAACAATAATAAAGAAAGCAATGCCGAGACTTGAATTTCAAATTACACTAGATAACATTCCAGACCAAGTACTGACATTTTTTTTAAAAAAAGTTAATTCTTTTCCTGGATGAACTAAAATTAATATTTCTTCAGAAAGGCGATGCGTAAAAAGGTCTTAAAAATATTAATATTTTAAAAAAGGCCGTTGCATAAAACGTATAAAGCTAAATTCAAATCTTTCTAAAAAATGAAATGATTTAGCTCTTTGAAGGGGACTGCACTTTATGCCTTTCAGCTCGAAGAAAAATTATACATAAATGATATATAATTTATATATAATTTTTTATTACCGCTATTAAATTCCAACTCTTTTGGGAGACCAGTTTATATATAATTATATATATAATATATATAATTATATATAATTATATATATCAATTTTAAAAACGCAAAAAAATTTAAAATTATACATAAAATCTACTTATATATAATTATATATAATTATATATAAATTATATATAATTTATGTATAATTATACATGATTATATATAATTTATATATAATATATATAATTATATATAAGTTATATATAATTATATATAATTATATAAATTATATATAATTATATATAATTTATATATAATTATATATAATTATATATAATTTAGGACGTCTGCGTCACATCAACCGGACATTCTTTATTTAATTTAATTTTTTTTTTTTTTTTTTTTTTTTTTTTTTCAAATTATCAAAAGGAAAATGGTGAAGCACTTGGTAGTCCACCGCAGTTATTTTCCCTAGCCGTCCACTATTTTATATGTACAAGGAAAAAAGGAAGAATATTACGTTAATTTTAGAAAATCTGTTTTTTGCATGTTGGTAGGGTCTTTTTAATTTTCCTTTGGTATTAATTTCGCTTCTGCATTTTCCTCTTTTTTTTTCTTTTTTGAAAGGAAAGTAAAAAATAAATATTTTCCGATGAATGAGAAATACTGATCCGGAGAACAAAAATAACCGACGAGGTTTTTTTTATGGACAATAGTTATTCAATATGGAATATCATTTTCGCAATCAGTAATTCCAAGAAATTTTATATAAAAGGGTGGCTTACACCAAACCTTCACCCCGATCCGATTGTTTTTGACTTTTGGAGCAAAAGAAAAAAAAAATTAAATTAAATTCATTTAAATTAAAAAATAAGGAAATAAAAAATCGAATTTATGAAGCTTTTAAAATTGTTTTTCGTTTTCCCTACCCTACGTGTTAATTAGTTTGTAAAAAGGTCAGTTATATTTTTCACTTTTTTAAGCAAAATCCGTTAGATTAAGATTTAATTAAAGAAAACTTTTGCTTCCTGCTTCCTTTTTGGATGGAGTTTAAAAACGATCCGTTTACGATGAGTTATTTTCAAAACTTTTTTTTTTTTTTTTTTTTCCTTGTTTTAGAGACGAATTTCGATCGTAGCTAAAGGCGGCTTCATAAAATTCATGCTTGGGTTGGGATGACAATATACATCTGCTTTTAGATAGAGCATTACTGTTTTACATCTGTTGTTCCACCTTTCACCGTTTCTCCTTTTTTTTCCTCTTATCCGATTTTTTTGTAATCCTTTTTTTTTTTTTTAATATAAATATACAGCTTAGTGCGATGCTGTATATCTGGAAGCTCGTTTATATCTGTTGGCATAGGGCATGGTCTTTGAGATTAAATCTCACTCGGACGAAGTTTATCTTGGTGTCGTTGGGCCGTCAATTGCGGGTGCGTTGGGGATTTTCATGTTAGAATTTGTTGAACAATGCAATAGGACAGGACGATGCGCGATGCCAGATTTTTTTGTTTTGTCTTTTCGTTCTGACTAAATGTAAATAGCCAAGATAAACGTATGGCATAAAATATAGTGTTTTTGAACTTTTAATGGAGAATTATTAAAGTACGTCATCATTTTTTTTTTTTTTTTTTTTTTTTGAGAAAAGAATTTATATATGATCAGTGACGTTGGGGAAAGATAGACGGATATAGATGTATGATATCTCGGAATACATAAAACAGGAACTTATCTCTTTCAGTATGCATAATTTTAAAGTTTTCAAGAAAATTCCTTTTTTTTTTTTTTTTTTTTGACGTAGGACTACGTCTTAGGGCGCACCATGATGGTTTTGTCGTGTCCGGTTGTTAAAAAAAAAGGAATATTTCAAAAATTTTAGACAAATTTATCAATAAAATTTTATCAAAAATCCTTGACAATCCTTCAAAATTTCAAAAAATTTTAATGAAATTCATAATAAAATTTGTTTACAAAATACTGTAAATTTTTCTCTAATTTTATGAAAAAATGTAAAATTTTAAAAATTTTTTTAAAACTTTGATGATTTTTGATAAAATTTTATTGAAAAAACATTTTTTGAAATTTATTAATTTTCGGTAAAAATTCTTAGGGTGCAGATTCACTATGGAATGTTGGACCAACATGTTGGTACAAAAAGTTGGACAAACATGTTATACCCACTTGTTGGAACTTTTTGTACCAACATGTTTGACAAGCGAAGGAATCGACTATTGCAGAATTTACTCCTACGCCAAAAATTCGTGTAAAATATTGGTCCAGCAAGTTGGTACAACATGTTGGTCCAACATTCCACAGTGAATTTGCACCCTAAAAATTTTAATTTTTTATTAAAAATTTTGATCATGTTTCGGGAAAAAGGTCATCAACATTTTTTGAAATGAAGATTTGATGATTTTTGATAAAATTTTATTGAAAAAAGGGGCGACGTAGACTAATGTCAGGGCTTGTATGATTTAGGGGGATCATTAACATTTTTTGAAACAAAAGTTCGGCCCCAACCGAAAATTCTAGACATAATCCTACGTAGGGATATACCTCGTATCCCCTGAGTTTTTTTTTTCTTTTTTAATTTTAAAAACAGTCGCAAAATATTTTTTGAGCGTAAAGCTGAAATGTCGACTTCATGGTTCGGGAAAAGATGAGACTTCAATTTTAATTTTATTTTAATCGCCTAAAAGATAACTGCTCACCTGTTATTAGGATTTTCGAATTTTGATTTCTGGGTAAATTTATAGTAAAAATGGGTCTTCAATTTTTCGCATGAAATGGTAATTTAGGAAAATGTTTTTAACGCCCTGAAGTCAATATTATTGAATTTAAAATGGTGTCAAATGTTCGGGGGGGTTTTTTTGTGTACTCGTTTTGCGTACATTTCCTTTTATATGTAATCAAAAATATCATATAAATTAGGGAGCGGAATGAAAGTTATATGCTAGTTTTCCGAACTCATCTGTTTGCTCTATTTGCCGGCAGCTCTTTTCGCAAAACTTTTTAACTCACCGGAAATCCTCGTTCGATATGTAATGTACAGTTTCAACTGGGCTAATCTCTTTTTATGTGTATAAAATTAGCTGGTATGGTTTCTACAAAACAGTAAATACTCTCAACGATGGAAACTTCGAGACCATGAGTTTTTCCCCCTTCTTCCATTAAGAAGTATCTGCTACTAAGATTTTTTTTTTTTTTTTTTTTTTTTTGAAAAATAAAGGTAAAAAAAAAAAAAAAAATATTTACAAATTCTGTTTATATTAAAGAGTATGGGGGGTATTTTTTAAAAGTGCACTTTTCTTTCAAAAAAGTAGTTATGCAAGCCGCCATACTCTCGTGTTTTTTTTTTTTAAGGATGGAGGTTCGGATTTGGTTTAGGCCGGATTTGGGAAACTCCCTTTTCAATTTTTGGAGATTTTCCGAAATAGTTTAAATACGGTAGTCGTTGGAAACGGTTAATGCATTTACATATGGAGTTAAAATTTTTATGTATTTTAACACACACGGTACACATTCTCTGTATGTTACTTTTTTTATGATAATTTTTTGACAAAGTTATTTATATGTTGATATTAGATGTCGCTGTGGCAATTTATGTCAACTTTACAAATAAAAATATGTGAAATGTTTCTGACACAAAAAACATGTCAAAAACACACACAATTTTTTTACTTTGCCAAAATTAGTTTTGTAATTTTTGCTGATAAAGTAATTTTGATTTTCGCTGAGGTTGATAATTGGAAATTGGAAATTGGAAATTGGAAATGAAAAGCATGGTGATTACTATCGATTGGATGTTATTTCTACCAGTTTTAAATGATAGGATTAATATGACTCGATTAGGAATAGGGTAATCAAAAAAAAAAAAAAAAGTGTTACCAATTTTGTTCTTTTCCAAAAAAATTGATTCATTTTAGTATAAAAACGCAAGATTTTTTTTGAAACATTTTGTGAAAAATGAAAAAAAAAATTGTGAAATGAAAAAATTTGGACCTTCAAAAAAATTACGGGTAGAATTTTCCGACCGTAAAAAAATTTCGGAAATTGATTCGAAACACAAAAGATCCTTAGTAATTAAAGTATCCTGAGTAAAAAATGTCATTGAACATGACTTCTAAATCGAACTAGAGAGCAGTTGTCGCCATATTTTGGCAAAAAAATCCTTTTTGGCCCAAAAAACCCAGTTTTTACTTATAACCCTACTCAGGCGTTGGTGGGGGAAAATCGGAATAATGAAATTCGTACTCCTCGGACTTTTTTCCATAAGATTATGCAATTTTAAAAAACGAAAAAAAAATTCGGAGGCTCCAAAGTTGAACATAAATAAAAATGAAGCCCGGAATATCGTGTTTAAGCTCTAACAGTGACTCAGGCGTTGTTCGAAGAAAATTAGGATGGTGAAATTCGTCTTCTACAACGTCAAAAGCACCTATAAAGTCCATTTTGGTGATATCCAATCACGGAAAAATGCACCAAATTTTCGTTTCATTAAATGCTAAGAATAAAATTGTGGCTTAGGCCCTTTTTCTGCTCTGCGCCACCCCTGAATTGTTCAAAAAAAAAAAAAATTTTTTTTTCAAAATTTTTCTTGCGTTTTTACTCTAAAATAAACTTATTTTTGGTAAAGAACAAAATCAGAAACACTTTTTTTTTTTTTTTTTTTTTTTTTTGATCACCCTAATTAGGGATTAGAGTAAAGCCTTAAGCTAAACACTGTTGTCACTTAGCAATAATTTTACATTTGTCAATTTCCGTAACCAGATGATAATTTTTAAAGATTACAAAAAATGACGAGGAACGCCGACAAAGGAAAGCTTGTTAAATGTCTTACAGTACATATATATCCATCTACATTTATTTGATTTGATTCACCTAAAAATAAAAATCGAAAAAATCGCTCGCCATTACTGCTTACAGTTTTATTGACGACAATATGTCACTTGTCACTGCCTACACGTCACTCAGTAGTGTTGCACAGAAATAAACGAGCCTTCGTGGGTTCTCTCGATCCTTCGGTTAAATTTTTAATCAGGTGATAATTTATAAATTCGTTTCCTTTTTATATGTCACCGTTTCCAAATTTCGTTCGATTTCCCTATTTTTCGGTTTAACTTCATATTCGGATTCGTTGGTTTTCGTAACGCAATCGTTTTTTTTTTTTTTTTTTTTTTTTTTTTTTTTTTTTTTTCTTGTATTTTTTTGTTATTCTCCACGGTATTTTCTCATTATAGTCCCTGCTCCTGTTTCGCTGCTTTCCCACTTTTCCCTACCTACTACACACTCCCTACCTCAGAATTTTCATCTACATTTTAGTAATAATTGAAATTTGTGAGAAGCTTCCTTAGTTCGATGGCTTAGAAAATTTCAACTTATCGAAATTTTTTCTTTCTTTTTATGATCAAATAAACTAGCTACTTTTTTATGCGATTAACTTTGTCGGAAAATTTTCCAGGATTTTTCTTTTATTTACCTTACAAGGAAATCGAATGAAAGTTCGGTAAAAGTTTTTCTATTTGGTTTGAAAAATTTCTGAAGTGTTTTAAACTGGAGTCTTACTTTGATCTCATTTTGGTATTAAAATTTGGATTTTCGACTCCGGTTTTTTTTAAAATAAATGCACCATTGGAATTTTTTTTTTTTAAAATCTGCATTAAATTTCCATGTTCTAATTGCCAACTTTTTTTTTTTTTTTGCGATTACTTTTTTGATTCCGGGCTACTTTTTAATTTTTTTATTATTTTATGGAAATCGGAATCCTCATGTGACAAAAGAAATTACTAATGAGTTCTAAAAGCTCGGAAAAGTTTGAGCTTACACGTTTAAACCTTATCGCCCGTATATATTGTACCTTGAAAGATTTCCGACTGAACAACTCCTAAAATGTTTGGGACAAGTAGAAGGATGTTTCTTTCACTTTCATTTCAAAGGGTTTTATTTTGAATTCGACTGAATTTAACTAACAATCGCAAAAATATTTAATAAAATTGATTCTCGGAAAAAGGAAAATTAGAAAATACCGTAGATCTATTCCTATGAATTTTCATATTTATTTATTTTTAATTTTCCCTCTTTTTTTAAAATTGAAATTATTCTTTTTTCGTTCTCGCCCCGTAATTCTATCAATTAATCGATAAAAATGATTAATTAATAAAGTTATTTGAGTGTTAGATTAATCATTTATTGACTCGCTGAACCGAGCTGAAAAAATTAATTGAAACAAAGAAATAAAATATTTATCAATTAAACGTTTAATGGAACGTTAATTACATCAAAAAGACGCCACGAGTGGAAAATAAAAAAAAAAAAAAAGTTTTTTAAACCGAAATCCCTCTTAATTGGTGTTTTAATTTCTTTTTTCTGCAGAATCCGATGCGGCATTTTATAAAATTTTTAAACCTTAACGCACTTTCCACGAAAGCCCTTTTCCTTAATAGGAAACTGATGAAAAAAATAAAGAGGGAGAAAAAAAAAAAAAAAAAAAAGCTCGAGATGATTTTCTTTTCCTTGTGTATACTTTTTGCGGGGTTTGGTTCGTTACGTAACAAGCCCACTTGATACCTCTTGATGGTTTTGTTTCCTATACTCAAAATGCGAACCTCTTTCATCCTATTGTCTAGTGACGTGACGGATTTTTCGTTATCAGTACTTGAGTACCTTCGTAACCATAACAACCTTTCCAATCAAAAATATCGAGCGATTCTGGGTCAACTTACATAAAACGATCGGCCAAGTATGATTAATAAAAAAATGAAGTTTTTTTTTTTGAATCAAAACTTGGGTGATCCAAAAAAAAAAAAAAAAAAAAAAAAAAAAAAGTGTTTCCGATTTTGTTCTTCACCAAAAAATAAGTTCATTTTAGTGTAAAAACGCAAGGAAAATTTTGAAACTTGTTTTTTTTTTTTTTTTTAACGATTTAGGGATGTCTTACAGCAGAAAAAGGGCCTAAACGGTCGGAAAAAATTTGGGACTTCAAAAAAATTACGGGTAGAATTTTCCGACCGGAAAAAAATTCGGAAATTGTTTCGAAACACAGAAGATCCTTATTAAATAGAGTGTCCCGAGTAAAAAATATCACCTTTAAATGAATATTCCATTTGAGGCATTTTTTTCATTTTTCGGTCCTTTAATAAGCCCATTTAGGCCTCTGGTAAAAAAGGTCCGAAAAACATGTTTCTAGGCCAATTTTTCCGTATTTTCGGAATATGAAATCAGAGTATTAGTTTAAGCTAAGCGAGGTTTAGTTTGGGCTGTTTTGATGCTTTGGCCCATTATTAAGCCCTATTAAGACCTCCTGGAAAAAGTCTGAAAAAACATGATTCTAGGCCAGTTTTTTGGGTACTTTCAGAATATAAAGTCAGAATTTTAGTTTAAGCTAAGGGTTTGTCCACTGATCCCTTTGTCACAAGTGTAATGGGGATCCGTAAGCAAGCCCCTAAGCAAAATCCAGTTTAGGCTATTTTCATGTTTTGGCCCATTACCAGCCCATTTAGGCCACATGTAAAAAATCTGGAAATATATGGTTTTAGGTCAGTTTTTTGCGTAATTTTAGCCTGTGAAATCCAAATTTTAGTGCGAGTTTAGGAAGTTGGCTAAAATCAAAAAATTTGTTTTTAACCCCAAACATTTTAGGCTTTTGAAACACGTTTTTAGGCCATTTTTTTGAGTTCTTTTCAGAAATGAAGCCAAAGTTTGTGGCTACGGACCTTCTTCACGGAGAAAAAAATGTTTTTTTGGCTTAAAATTGGATTTTTAGGCTTTGGCCTTTTTTTTTAAATTGGCCGAATTCACCATAAAATAGGCCATAAAAAGGCCTATTTTTCTGCGTTTAGTTTTTTAAAATCAGACACTCCGTTCTCCGGCAAAAAAATAAAAACGAAATTTTTACTACCCCGTCGGAACCGAAAACGGGTCATAGTACAACCCTGAAATTTTGGCTCAAGTACCCGCTAATATGGTCCTATTTATAGGCCAAGTTTGAAAAAAATCCCGCTCGGGGGCAGAAATCATATGGTAACCCGGTAGTAGCCTTTGGACATAAATCAAAATTAAGCCCGAAAAATCGCGGATTTAAGCGCCAAAAAAGCGGTAACAGTGACTCAGGCGTTGGTCGGAGAAAATCGGGATGGTGAAATTCGTCTTCGACAACGTCAAAAGCATCTATGAAGTCCATTTTTGTAAAATTCAGTTACGGAAAAATGCGCCAAATCGTTTCATTAAATGCTAAGAAAAAAATTGTGACTTAGGCCTTTTCTCTGCTCTGCGACACCCCTAAATCGTTGAAAAAAAAAATGTTTCAAAATTTTTCTTGCGCTTTTACACTAAAATGAAGTTTTTTTTTTTTTTTTTTTTTTTTTTTGGTGGAAAAAATCAGAAACACATTTTTTTTTCATCACCCTAACTTGCTCGGTGCCCGGAGAACAAAAAAAAAGGAGTTCATTTTTTTTTTTTGAAAAGCTTTGTCTATACAACAGAAATTAAATTTTCAAGGACGTACCCCTCCTATCGGTCATGACCGGTTTTTAATTTACGAATCGATTTCGGAAATAAAACTTCGTTTTTTAGAACAACGAACTAATGCCAGAGTCAATATACAGGAAGATGGGAGAGAGGAAAAAAAAAAAAAAAAATTGGCGGGACGTGAACTTCGAAGGGAAAAATGGGGGAGAACGAATAATGTTTTATTAGATGGAAAGAGAAACTAACTTCAAAATGATTGAAAATTGGATTCGTTATGACTTTCATTAGTTGATTCCTGATTTTGATTTTTTTTTTTTTTCGCACCCTTCCGTGCTTGGAAACAAAAAGTAATCAATTTTTTTTTACTATAATCACCTTGATGAAATCGATTTGTAATCGAGCTTGTGGACGGTTTTTTTTTTTAATTTTTTAGTGCACCCACAATAGGAAACGAACGCATCTCAAATGACCGACGACGACGCAAAAACCGTATCCTCTTTCCCCGTTCCCCCCCTTTTTTCTCCCGATGTGCATTATCGTCCCCGCCGCGGCATCAAAAATAAATTTGTTTCGGCGCTTAAATGGTTTAATCAATCATTCCGAAGTAATTCTCACGGTAAACATCGATCATGTTTCGCAATAAATGAGGACACCGCAAATGTAATATACACAATCTATGCAAGCATTGCAGAGGCGGTTTATTTTTGTTGTCCACTATTTCACGCGAGCGAGAGGCTTTGACGAGTTAATTACCAATATACCAGTCCATTGATAGGGATCTTTTGACTTTTGAAGAAAGACCGCGAGGCATACGGACCGATTGCAATTCATTTGGGAAGAGAGCAAATAAGTCCTGTAGGTTTTGCATGCTTCGGTTGGCTCCGTGCAAAACGCCCTCTTCACTTATAGTTTTCATCCGATATTTCAGGCGCTGATGTTGCTGTGAAAAGGGGATGTTGCTTAGGTTAAACTAATGGAAGGAAAAAATTTGCTTTTTATTAAAATAAGTTTTAAGCTTTTTCGAATCTTCTGTCGTCTTTTTTTTTTTCCTACTCCTGTGTTCGTTCGCAGTTCTTTAGGCGGTCCCCAATTTTACGCTAATAGGGTATTGACGTAGGACTACGTCTTAGGGCGCACCATGATGGTTTTGTCGTGTCCGGTTGGTGTTTTGGGCACCGAACATTAAAAAAAACGAATATTTCAAAAATTTTGGATAAATTTTTCAATAAAATTTTTTGAAAAATCCTTGATAATCCTTAAAAATTTTTAAAAATTTTCAGTGAAATTTATAATATTTGTACAAAATATTGTAAATTTTTTTACTAATTTACAATATTTTTATAAATATTTTCAAAGGGTAAATTTTTAGAAAATATTTTAGATTTTGATGATTTTTGATAAAATTTTATTGAAAAAGGGGGCCACGTGGACTAATATTAGGGCTTAGAGGATTTAGGGAGATCACTAACATTTTTTTTAAAGGAACATTTTGATGATTTTTGATTATTGAAAAAATGTATCTAAAATTTTATTGAAAAAACATTTTTTGTTTTTTTAAAACCATTTTTTGAATTTTAGTAAAAATTTTTGGTAAAAATTCTTGAGGTGCAAATTCACTATGGAAAGATGGACCAACAAGTTGGTACCACAAGTTGGACAAACATGTTGTACCAACATGTTTGAAAAACGAACGAATCGACTATTGCAGAATTTACTCCTTAGGTGCAAATTCACTATGTAATGTTTGACCAACATGTTGGTACATCATGTTGTACCAACTTGTTGGTGAAGAATTGAATTTCGGCGTAAGAGTAAATTCCGCAATAGTCGATTCGTTTGTTTGTCAAACATGTTGGTACAAGTTAATATAACATGTTGATCCAAGATTCCATAATGAATTCGCACCAACTTGTTTTACCAATTTGTTGTACCAACTTGTTGGACCATCATTCCACATTAATTTCGGCGTAGGAGTAAATCCTGCAATAGTCTATTCGTTCGTATATCAAACAAGTTGGTACAACAAGTTGGTACATGTTACTCCAACTTGTTGTATCAACATGTGGTCCAATATTCGATAGTGAATTTGCACCCTTATAATTTTAATTTTTTATTAAAAATTTTGATTATTTTTTGTAAAAAAGGTCATAAACATTTTTTGAAACGAAGAATTTGATGATTTTGCACACCGGATGGATTTTGATGGAATTGCACACTTACATTATTTTAGTCTTTTATTTATTTATTTATTTATTTATTTATTTATTTTTATTTTTTTACATAGCCGAAATTTTTTAGAAAACAAAAGGTGAATAAATTCAGTACATAGTCCTACAAAGGGATATGCCTCATTATCTCCTGACTGTTTTTTCAGGTAATTTTTATTTTTGAAAAATCTTGGCGTAAAAATAAAATACATGAATTAAAATAATTAAGTATGTGTTATAAAAAATTATTAAAAAATGTTTTTCCTGTAATCGATAATTTGTTAAAATTGGGTGTTAAAAACTGTAAGTCAAAACGGTCGGAAAGAGCGGAAGCACGTTGTGACGTCACAAGTTAAAATCGTTTTGCCGGAAAATTTGTCATAGTCTGCGGTGCTTTCAAACTTTATAAACCAACCCATCGCATTCTTGGAAAACTTTTTTGGACAGAACGATATGAACTTATGACGTCAAAACGTGTTTCCGCGATTACCGACCGTTTCGATTTACAATTTTTAGCACCCAACTTTAACAAATCATTGCATACAGAAAAAAAAGAAAATGTTTGATCCTTTTTATTTACATTTCATTTTTGCACCGAAATTTTTCAAAAATAAAAATACCTAAAAATACCCTATTGTTGGAGGCAATTTAATTACTCCGTGAACACATCAGGGGGGAGGGGATTTGCGTTAAACTGACATCAGCTTTTCCAGGGCGGAAAATATTTTGAGGGTTTTCCGGTTTACCGGTAGTTATTATTGCTTTAAGATGAACAAATTTTAGCATGAAATGAGCCAGTCTGAAAACTGGCAGGTTGCTGGGATTGAGAAGTGGAAAGCCTGTTTATGTCTTTTATAAGAAAACTAAGAGAAGTTCAAACTCGCATGAGACATATTGAAACTTGAACGAGACAAGCTCAAACTTGCACGAAGCAAGTTGAAATTTGAACGAGACAAGTTCAAACTCGCACGAGACGAGTTGAAACTTGAACGGGACAGGCTCAAATTAGCACGAGATAAGTTCAAACTTGCATGAGACAAGTTGAAACTGAGTTTCGGGAACGGCAGTATTAAGAGATTTTGTATTTTTATTTATTTTTTATTATATTTTTTTAAAGCAATCAGACAAAATTCTGCAATTTTTTTAAAGAAAAATTTTTAGCAGCAATGGCGGCTAGAGTCTGAACAATACTAGGTTTGGCCAGACGAGCTTGCTTACGCGATCGTGTTATCTTGCGAGAAAATTTCGCTCTGAAATAAATTCACTTGGTAAAAAGCTTTTAAAATGTGTGCTAGGAATTTTAGTTCGCCCTTGTGTACGTATAACAAAAACACAAAAGACTTTAACTTTGATACACCGTTTCAACAGACTTTTAGTCTTTTTAACAACATCTAAGCCACATGAGACATTTAATATAACAAACCTAGGAAATTTCCCGCATTTACTCCGTTTCCATTTAGAATTTTCACAGTGTAACTAACCTTAATATATCAACACTAAGCAGTCTACATTTGCTACTTTTATTTAATTTCAGTACCCCTGACCGTGACACATAAAACTTTTTAATGGTTTTCGTTGCAAAAACTATTCGGGCTGTTTTTCACATAACGCTACACACTTTTGTTTCGCTACATAAAAACGGTTAAATCGATTAACTCATTAAATTCAATCGAATACAATCAACGGCTAAACTCGGCGTAATATTCTTTGTTCGTATATTTCCCAAAATGCCGTAGATTTGCTTTTTTTTTTTTTTCGAGATTACTTTGGCGGGAATAAAGGTTTTCATTTCCCGACTTTTTTTTTCCGCCTCTGAAAAGTGAAGGAAGGATGACCGATGGCGATTCCGGTTTCAGTTTTTGGAATCATAATTATACATATATGGTCGAAAAAGAGGACGTGCAAGGGGATAAAAAGGTGGACATTGTTACGGGGATAGGGAAAATGGCTTGTAAAAATAACAGAGAGATGACGGGCTCTTTGATGTCGAGTGTGACGTCATCGTGCGCGGAATTTAATTTGGTCGATATCGGAATTTGAAAGAATTCCAGTTATCGAACCGATCCCTCGACACCTTTCATCTTTCATAGCCTCAGGTATTCGCTTTTCTTTCTCGAATAAAATGTTTTGGGGAGAAAAAGGAAAAAAAAGTCGAGAAAAGAAAAAAGAATTGTTACGACTTTATTATTATTTTTTTTTCTTTTTCGGACTGCTGGAAAAAAAAGGAAAAAAAAAATCATTCAGGTTTTCGATAAACGGATATTCTAAATTCAAAAAAGTTTTTGTCTTTAAACCCTTTTTTCCTCTTTCGTCTTTTGTTTCTTTTTTCGTATTGGGATTTGATTTAGATATAACAATGGGGAATCCTCTGGTGGGACCCCAACGGGACGATCCCAGAATTTTGATGGGTAAAATTTTTTTATGTATTCATTTTTTCCCCTTTTTTTTTAAATCGAGAGCGGGGTTAGGATTTTCTCGAGGTCGAGCGTTTTAATTTTTTTTTTTTTTTTTTTAATAAAAGGATTTTGCACATGGACACAAAATGAAATTGCGAAAGGTCTAAAGAGTAATTTGTTTCATAAATCGAAGGAGAAGCCCCCAGTCGCTATCAATCTTGTTCACGTCCAACACGTTCATCATAATGTGGCACAGGACGAAAGGTTTAAAAAGTTTGCCGGGAAATTTCCGCTTTTGTTTGTTTTCAGCTCCGGAACTAACATTTCTCAAAAAGTTTAGGAAAAAGCATTTAAACGGTATATGTACGGTCTCGATAATAACACTTTTGAGGGCCGAGCCCGTACGTATACAATCCATGAATTTTTTCGTTAATTAAATTACTCGAAAATTAAATTTTATTGAAAACTTTTCCGAAATATGAGACAGGAAAATTTTTTGCTAAAAAGTTTTTCTTCTGTGAAGAAGTTTCCACCTACGCGATTTTTCCGATAGTCTAATCCGAAGATGCGGTTAAGGGCGTTAATGTATACGTGCTAGAATTTTCGCCAAATTCAAAAGCTCTTTAAGCTCCTTTACAATGGCATTGCTAGCCATGAAATATTGAGAGGAGGGGGGGGGGGGGGGGGGGCTGGGGGAGAAATGGGCTTGAGGAAAAAATTTATAGAAAAGTTTTGCCTGAAATGAGTTTATCGCGTTTGAAATTAAATGTAATGAGAAATTATTTGGGAGCAAAATCCAACATTTGGAGGTGCGACAACCCCCCCCCCTTTTTTTTTTTTTTTTTTTTTTTTTTTTTTTTTTTTTTTTTTCTCTCAGAGACCTAAAGACGCTTTAACATTTTTCCTAATATATATTTTTCCTAAAGAAAATTATTGCCTGATCCATTAAAAAAAAAAAAAAAATTCCTAAATCCATGTTTTCAAAAATAAATAAATAAATAAATAAATTCCTAATCCATTTTTCCTAAAAAAAATAAATTCCTAATCCATTTTTCCTAAAAAAAAAAAAAAAAAATTACTTTTTAATCTATTTTTAAAAAAAAATCCTGATCCGTTTTTCCTAAAAAGGATAAATTTCTAGTCCATTTTTTCAAAAAATTTTAGTTTCGAAAATTGATTTAATTCCTAACTATTTTTTTTTTCTTAAGCTTATTCTTATTTTTCCTAAAATTTTTTAATTCATAAAATAATATTTCTTAAAATCCTTTTATGGATTTAAAAAATTAGGAAAAATATTCATTTTAGGTAATTTTATTTTAGGAATCAAAAAATTTTTGAAAATTTGAAAATTAGGAAAAAATGGTTAGGAAAAAAATTTTAGGAATCAGGGATGAAAATCGAGACACTCTGAAAACTATTTTAATAAAAATTTAGTTCCGGCTCTAAAACCTTTTATCCTAACCCCTGATTAATCTTGATTAAAGCTTTTTTTTTTTTTTAAGGTCCCTAATTTTTATTTTGCCTCCAAAAGTCCCTCATTTCATAAAAATTATTTCAATGTCTTTTTTTTTTTTTTTTTTAATCTTTTTTCCAAGAAGAAATTGTGCCAAAAAAGAGCCAAACTCTAATAGGGAGAGTTTTCTTGATTATCCGTCTTCCAGATCAAAATTTGGAAGTAAAATTTTCCTGAGATTAGATTTTTTCCGCCGTTGTTTTCGAATAATAAAATTAGCCGGTAACCCAAAATGTGGACGTAATAAATAAATGCCTATTTTTAACATTAGAAAATTCACCCTCAGATTATGTTTGTTCAAAAATTTTTTAACTTTCTGAGATTCTAAGATTCTAATTTTTTAAGTCAACAACCGGTCCTTTATTTTCTTTTTAGTCCCTCAAATCCCGAATTTATAAAGGATAAATGACTTCAATTCCTGGTTGAAGCAAGATCCAACGATAATGACTTCAATAGGATATGTTTATTGAAGGAAGAAAGTCGTTTTTTAAAGATTTTTCAAAAAAAGAAAAAAAAAAATACAGCAGTTCGATTTTCAAAGATTTAAAGAAGGAATCCCATCTTTATAACATAAGAATACATATTTTACTGGGATGAAATATAAAACCTGTCAGGAATATTCAATTTTTATTTTTTAAAAAAATAAATAAATAAAAAAAATATAAAAAAAGTTTAAAATTGATAAACGATGAGGAAATCATACACGAAATTGAAATGTTTTTCTTATTTCTCGGTTATTTTTATATCCCCTCAGGAAGGGATTCCGTCTACGGCCCACCAAAGGAGAAAAAAAAAAAAAGAACGCCCTTAAGAAATTGGTAACGTACCTTCACGATTCTTCCCTCGGCTTTTTGTGCAAAGCGTCGGTAAAAATTCAGTAAAAGAAATTTCTTTTTCCTTCTTTTTTTTACTTACTTTCTTTCTCTTTTGTGGTTATCCCGAATATTAAGGAAATTAGAAGTTTCGAGTCGTGGATGAATACACATGGGTTGGGGAGTGGCAAGCGAGGGGCAAAGAGAATTTGTAAAATCAATACAGTTCACCAGACGGGTTTAGAGTACTACGTCACGGACTCACCGGTCTATCACCTGCAGCACGTCAAAATTCCTTTTTATTTATTTCTTCCTCGGGTCGCGAGATCTTCAAAATCCATTTACACAAAAAAAAATTTAAAAAATAGGAGCAGAGAAAATCCTGGGATGGAAAAAAACTTTTTTTTTTTTTTCCTCCCTTTTTTTTTTGCACATGGCGCCCGAGTTGATTTCAGCATGAAGCAATTAATGTAAGTACGCTTTGTGCGTTTAGAGTCAATTACCGTCTAAATGTCTGCTGAAGAAGACGCATTGCTGGGCATTATTCTTTTTCTACTGCTTCGGTGTATATATATTTCCCCCCACCCCCCCTTTTTTTTTCACTTTTATTTTTTTAAAGCGAAGAGAGGAATTTCCGTTCTCTCGTTTATTTAGGCTTTTGTCACTTAACGTGGTTGTGGAAAAGGATTTCCTTCTCCTCCCCTCCCCGCAGGAGCAAAAACCGAAATCCTTATGATTTCGGAATACCGAATTCATTAAATTTTAAAACCGCAACTTTATATTTTACCCCCCGAAAATGCATGAAACACTAGAAAACGAAAGTGGGGGAATAAAAGTTTTCTATGAAATTCAAACCGCAGTAATCGGTTTTTAACTCGATTTGGTTTTTGTGTATTTCAAAACGGGTCGAGCTTTTTTTTTTTTTTTTTTTTTTGCGACGTGGTTTTAAAAAACTCGGTGGGAAAAAACAAAAAAAAAATGATATTTCAAAACATCCAAATTAGGCTGAAAGATAAAACCGGGGGGATTTCATTTACTTCAGTTCAGTAGAGTTTCAAGGTTGCTGATTACGAATTCGAAACCAGATCATAGAATCGCTTTCAACCTTTTTGATTACGTTCCACCTTATTGAATATTAAAAAGCCGAAGAATGAGATGGTAATTAATATCGTTCTAAAAGGAAAATAGAAAAAAAAAATTTTTTTTTTTTGAACCCGAACTGAACCTTTTTGTTCCCAAAGTGTTTTTTGGGATATTTAAATTTTTAAAGTATTGTTCACCCGAAAGAATGTAATTAAAACTTGAATTTTTTAAACTAAGCTTATTCAGGCGTTAAAATATTTTTAAATTTTTACTCCGCAAGGTCGATTTTTCCTAGTAAAAAGAAGCATTACAATTCGTAAATCCTGCCCTGACCGCGATAGTTTCGTTGCTATTCTTTAGGGGGTTTTCGAAGTCGTTTACACAATGTGCGGTAGATGCTTTTAAGCCGAAATTATTAATTAATTTGAAACGGGTCGAGCTTAGAAGAAGAGGGCGCTTACAGAATAAATCCCATTTTTTTTTTTTTTTTTTTCATACAAAAATTAAAATGTTATTATATTTAAATGTGGTATAAAACTTTACTTTTGTCATTTATAGTTTTTATCTTTTATTGTTTTCACCCTCCAGACATACGTGTGCGACATTTTTTTTTATGTGACAAATCGATTTTGTTATGTTTTTAAAACGCTCATTTTTTTTCCCTTCCTTGTAAGTTTTTGGTTAGTAAATTAATTTGGGAAAGTTTGGAATTTACTTTTGGTTGAAGGAGTGGGTTCGCATCCCAAAGGAAGCAAGTCAAGACGTGCACTTTTTTTTTTTTTTTTTTTTTTTCAAAAAATAATTTACATACTATTTTTGACTGGTTTTCGCGTCGTTAATCCATTAGGATGTCTCTATTTTTTTTTTCCAAAATGTTTTATGCCTTTGGATTTAGAATTTTTTTAATACGCACCAAAAAATGGGTTAGGAATTCTTGGAAGTTCTTAGCTGGATAGATTTTGGTCTTCTAAATAAAAAATCAGACTGGGATATGGGGGCATATCCCTACGTAGGACTAAGTCTATGGGGCACCGTCCTAATATTGCTAAATTTAAACAGTGAAATGATTTAAAAATTTTAAGGCATTTTTTTGCTCGTTTTTGGTCAAAAAATTCGATTTTTTTGATAAAGATATCATTTTTTTCCTGGCACAAAAAAAAAACTTTAAATTTTTGGTGTTGAAAATAATTAGTCAAAATTTTAATTAAAGTCTTCAAAGTTAAAATTTTAATATTAAAACATTGCTTTCACCCAGAAAAAGGAATATGCGTCGTTCGCAATACAAGCGATGTTGCTTAGCGACAAAACAAATATGCTTTGCCGCAAAGCAACATGGCTCGACTTGTCGACATTATGCATTGCGGCAAAGCAATCACGAGTTTTTGCACAAAACATTTATTCTGCTTAGACCTAAGTTATGCAAAAATGCTTTGCAGCAAAGCATTTTTGCTTAGACCCAAAGCAGCATTTTTCTGGGTGTTAACTCATATACTTGGCTAAAGGAAAAAGGACAAAATTAAAAAATGTAGTCAATATTTTATTTAAAAGTTTTAAGTTCCTGTTTTTGTTCATGTAGTCTAATATAAAGAAAAAAAAAATTAAAAACGGCGAAAATTAAAAAAATAGTTCAATAAAATTTTAAAGGGTGCAAATTCGGAATGTTAGTCGGTGCATATGGAATGTTGTACCGTCATGTTGATATAACATTCCCTTTGACAATCCCTTGTTTTACCGACATATTTTACCAACTTGTTGCTTCAACCTTCCACACGATGGTGGATTACCATTCACTATGGAATGTTGTAACAACATGTTGATATAACATCCCCTTTGACAATCCCTTGTTGTACTAACATTTGGTACAACAAGTTGGACCAACATGTTGTACTAACTTGTTGGACCAACATTCCACACTAATTCCAGCGTTGGAGTAAACTCTGCAATAGTCGATTCGTTCGTTTGTCAAACATGTTGCTACATGTTTGTCCAACTTGTGGTACCAACATTCCGTAGTGATTAAGTGAATTTGCACCCTAAGTCCTTTCTTTAGCAACTTTACGTTTCTTGTAAAAGTTAAGTTCGTTGAATACATATATTTACAAAAAAATTTTAAGTCCATGCTATTGTTCATGACGTCTAATTTTAAAATGACATTTTAACTTAAAATTTCTTGTAAATTTTTACTTTAAAAAAACAGCGAAAATTAAAAAAAAAGTTAAATAAAATTTACAAGAAATTTTCTAAGTCCTTGCTTTCGTACATGTCGTCTAATTTTTCTTTTAAACAAAGCCAAAAGTTCGAAAAAAAAAATAGTCAAAATATTACTTAAGATTTTTAAAGTTAAAATTGTAATATTTAAAAATAATTAAATAATTTTTTGTGCGAACAGACCGACACCCGGACAGACAGATTTTCCCAGGACCAAGTCCCAAGACGTAATTCTACGTCAAAAATTCCGATAAAAATGAGTCTAAAATGAACAGTTCTATGTTGTGATGGGTTTTTTTGCCTTAAAAAATGAGCTGAAAGCCCAAAAATTCGCTTTTTATTCTCTCCCTTCAAATATTTTGGTTCGGAAAAATTTAATTTCTCGGAGCATGTTAAAAGCTTTTAAGCTCTTCTCCTTGATAAGTGTACCGAATGACGGAAATCCAGCAAAAATAGCCGAATCGTCGGGGAAAAAAATCGCAATTTTTCTAGCTGAAAATGGATCCTTCAATTATCTACTGATCCAAGAGAAAAGCTGGTCAAATTCGAATTCTAGAACCTTAAAAACTTAAAAACCGATTGATTTTGCTAATAATTAACTTTTTCGAGGCGAGGAGAATCCTATTTAAAAGTTTAAAACAGAACGTGCTAATTTTGACGTCTGTTTTTGACCTGTTTTTGATTAGAACGGTATTTGTCAATGGAAAATCAATGGAAATATGAAAAATAAAAAATTCCTTCATTTAACCCTAAAAAAAAAAAAAAAAAAAAAAAAAACAGATTTCCATGAGCGCTGAAATCGGAGAAGCTTTTGGAAATATTTGGATGTTAAAAAACCCATATTGGCCAATTAGAGCAAAGGAAAAAATTTTGAAGTGCTCGTCCAGGCGAGCAGTTTTTTGCCTCACACTTTTTGCGGTAGATAAGCAATACTGCTTCAAACTGTTAAAAAAAAAGTTGTAATCTTATCTTTCCCCCGAATTAGGAAAAATTTAGGTTGAGATTTTCTTCGGGTTTTCGTTTGGAATCGATGCCAAATTCGGAAATTCCTATTAATGACCCTATGCTCGGTCCAGATTCAATAAAAACGTCAAAACTTGCTGATATTGTTTTTTCTGCTGCGCCTATGCTCAAAAGAGGGGAAAGCAAAAGCCATTATTTTAAACGGCCGTTACTTTCAAAAGAGATTTGCTTTTCAGCTTAAAACAATAGGGCCCTTGATTTTCCAACATACGAAATGAAAAATAAATCTTTTTAAATGAACAAGAATAAATATGGGTCATCTATATTTTTCAGTGAAACAAAAATCCTCTTCCCGTTTTTTTTTTTTTTTTATTGTCGACCGGGGTTATTCTATATTTCAGTTAAGAAAGAAGACTAGGAAGGGGGGAAAAAAAATCTGATCACTGACAAAAGCATGTCATCAAAATCCCCCTCAGGGACAGATTTTAAATATCCGTAAGCACTTTTACTGGCTGGTAGGTCACGTTTCATCGGTGAAAAGGGTGCTGGAGTGGTGTAGCTTAAGGTTTTTATCAATCTCACTTCGTTAATAAAAACGAAAGGGGGGGAATATCCCGGAATTGTTTACGAATTAATTAACGATGGAAAAAGATCGGTCTTTCTTTTTACCTCAGTATCTCCCCGTAGGGAAGCTCGAAAAAGAGAAAATAAATTTGAATTAGCATGAAGAGTATGAACACTATCCGAGAGATCCCAACCGATTTTTTTTTTAAATCTTTATCTTTATCTTTATTATTTTATTTTATTTTTTTCTCCGGCGCCTTTAGGAAATTTTGTTTTTCCGTTTGGGAATCCGCTAACTTTGCGGCAATATTGGAGGGAATGAAAATTCATAGGTCGGCTCGGTAAAGCGGAAAAGGCGAATTCGGGATCGTTGATACGGTTTTACCCCTGGAAAAAATATATACCCAGCTACATAAAAATACGGTGCTTTTATTTTTTATTTATTTATTTATTTATATTTATTTTATTATTATTTTTTTTATCCCTTTTCGTAAGAGCGGTTTTGACGATGACGTACGTGGAAAACCCCTGACAATGTAATTGTCACGGAAACCCAAAATTAATGGTTTGGGTTATAATTTTTATCCGGAAACATTTTGCGAACAATTTAATTTATTTTTTGGATTAGCGACAGCCTTTAACATAAATCTGGAGCTTTTTTTTACGGTTAAGGGCTTTTTATTTTCCTGGATTTTTTTTTCTGTTGCTACTTCACACTGAGCAGGGGTCCGAATCCGATGCCGGCCGCTGCCAGCTGAAATCTTGGGTCGATGCTGATGCCGATGCCAATGCCGATTCCATATTATTTATTTAACTGCCGATTCTGATTCCGATTCCGGCACAGACACCCGATGCCGATGCCGACGCCACCAAGCATCGATTATATCCGATGCCGCCTCTGATTCCGATTTTAGTAAAAACAAGAACGCCTTCGGCATTCTTGGCCTGCGGCGCAGGTTCCGCCTTCGGCGGAACGGTCGCCCTTCGGGCTCCCAGACGCAGCTCGGCCTTCGGCCTCGCCTTCACCTCTCTTAAGCCGTGAACGGCTTCAAAACTTCGGCATCTCAAAATCATCGTAAAAAAAAACATAGGGCAAAATATTTATTAGCCAGTCCGAGTAGGCAGCCTAGTAGGCCGAGTAGGCCAGCCCAGGTGGGCCCAATCCGGGTAAGCACAGTCCGAGTAAGCACGGTCCGTGTAGGCGTAGTTTGGATAAGCGCAGTCCGTGTAGGCATAGTCCGGGTAAGCGCAGTTCGTGTAGGCATATTCCGGGTAAGCACAGTCCGGTTGAGCTCAGTCCGGGTAAGCACAGTCCGAGTAAGCACAGTCCGTGTAGATATATTCCGGGTAAGCACAGTTCGGTTGGGCTCAGTCCAGGTAGGCCTAGTCCGGGTAAGCACAGTCAGGGTGAGCCCAGTCCGGGTAGGCACAGTCCCAGTAGCCTAGTCCGGGTAAGCACAGTCCGGGTAGGCCTAGTCCGAGTAAGCATAGTCCGGGTATCACAGCCCGTGTTGGCCTAGTCCGGGTAAGCACAGTCCGGGTAGGCCTAGTCCGGGTAAGCACAGTCCGTGTTGGCCTAGTCCGGGTAAGCACAGCCCGGGTATCACAGTCCGAGTAAGCACAGTCCGGGTGGGCTCAGTCTGGGGAGGCCCAGTCCGGGTATCACAGTCCTAGTAAGCACAGTCCGTGTAGGCATATTCCGGGTAAGCACAGTCCGGGTGGGCTCAATCCGGGTAGGCCTAGTCCGGGTAAGCATAGTCCGGGTAAGCGCAGTCCGTGTAGGCATAGTCCGGGTGGGTTCAGTCCGGGTATCACAGTCCGACTAAGCACAGTTCGTGTAGGCATATTCCGGGTAAGCACAGTCCGGTTGGGCTCAGCCCGTGTAGGCCTAGTCCGGTAAGCACAGTCAGGGTGAGCCCAGTCCGGGTAGGCACAGTCCCAGTAGCCTAGTCCGGGTAAGCACAGTCCGGGTAGGCCTAGTCCGAGTAAGCATAGTCCGGGTATCACAGCCCGTGTTGGCCTAGTCCGGGTAAGCACAGTCCGGGTAGGCCTAGTCCGGGTAAGCACAGTCCGGGTAGGCCTAGTCGGGTAAGCACAGCCCGGGTATCACAGTCCGAGTAAGCACAGTCCGGGTGGGCTCAGTCTGGGGAGGCCCAGTCCGGGTATCACAGTCCTAGTAAGCACAGTCCGTGTAGGCATATTCCGGGTAAGCACAGTCCGGGTGGGCTCAATCCGGGTAGGCCTAGTCCGGGTAAGCATAGTCCGGGTAAGCGCAGTCCGTGTAGGCATAGTCCGGGTGGGTTCAGTCCGGGTATCACAGTCCGACTAAGCACAGTTCGTGTAGGCATATTCCGGGTAAGCACAGTCCGGTTGGGCTCAGCCCGTGTAGGCCTAGTCCGGGTAAGCACAGTCCGAGTAAGCACAGTCCGTGTAGACATATTCCGGGTAAGCACAGTCCGGATGGGCTCAATCCGGGTAAGCACAGTCCGAGTAAGCACAGTCCGTGTAGGCATATTCCGGGTAAGCACAGTCCGGGTGTGCTCAGTCCGAGTGGGCTCAGTTCGTGTGGGATCAGTCCGGGGAGGTACATTCCGGGTAAGCACAGTCCGAGTAAGCACAGTCCGTGTAGGCATATTCCGGGTAAGCACAGTCCGGTTGGGCTCAGTCCGCGTAAGCACAGTCCGAGTATCACAGTCGGAGTAAGCACAGTCCGTGTAGACCTAGTCCGGGTAAGCACAGTCCGAGTAAGCACAGACCGTGTAGACATATTCCGGGTAAGCACAGTCCGGGTGGGCTCAGCCCGTGTAGGCCTAGTCCGGGTAAGCACAGTCCGGCTAGTTCGGGTGAGTCAAGGACCGCCCTTCGGGCTTCCAAATGCACGGGAACATATAGTAAGTTCATTCTGTTCAAGCCGGCTATCTATTTAAATGGCTTAAGAATGCCGGCATCTCAAAATATTCTAAACGGAAAAATGTAATAATTTTAAAATTTCTTTATGACTAATAATGGCTTAGCAATTAATTAATCAGTTGAAAATAATGCTGGGACATCATTAAACAAAATATGAAGTTAAAAAAAAAAAAAAAAAAAAAATAATAATAATAATAGTTGCTTGAAGAATTAAGAAATCAGAAAAATCAAGATATCAAGCAAGTATGATCAAACTAAGTTTCGAAAATAATATTTTATATTGCAGTAAAACATAAACTGCAAAAAAAAAAAAAAGGGTGTTGCTTTAGAGAATGAAATTACAGTTCAATTTTTAATTACAAGACCTGTAAGTCATAACTCTTCCAAGCATTAAATTTGTTTTTAGAATAATTATATAATTATAATTATTCTAAGCAGTGAAGGTTCAATAGAGAATCAAAACTTTTGACTAGTCAAACAGGTAAGAGTAATAATTCTGATAAGCGGTGAAGGTTCAATAAGGAATTTAATTTTTGGAATAGTTGAAGAGGAGAAAAGAAATGATTCTCATAAGCGGTGAAGGTTTAATAAAGAAATAAAACTTTTGAGTAGTCGAAGAGGTGAGAGTGATAATTCTGATAAGCGGTGAAGGTTCAATGCAGAATTAAAACTTTTGACTAGTCGAACAGATAAGAGTGATGAATCTGATAAGCAATAAAGGTTCAATAAGGAATTTAATTTTTTGAATAGTTGAAGAGGTGAAGAGTGATAATTCTCATAAGCGGTGAAGGTTCAATAAAGAAATAAAACTTTTGAGTAGTCGAAGAGGTGAGAGTGATAATTCTGATAAGCGGTGAAGGTTCAATGCAGAATTAAAACTTTTGACTAGTCGAACAGATAAGAGTGATGAATCTGATAAGCAATAAAGGTTCAATAAGGAATTAATTTTTTGAATAGTTGAAGAGGTGAAGAGTGATAATTCTCATAAGCGGTGAAGGTTCAATAAAGAAATAAAACTTTTGAGTAGTCGAAGAGGTGAGAGTGATGATTCTGATAAGCGGTGAAGATTCAATGGGGATTGATATGTTTTTGTTGTGTAAGGGCTAAGAAATTAAGATTTTGGTTGCAATAGGACATCAGACATCACACATTAGAATGGATTTAAAAGCTTTGTTTTTTGGTTAACAAAAGAGGGCTGATTGTTTTTTTTTTTTTTTTTTTTAAATTTAATACTTCAGTTTTAGAAGAAACATTAATGATTTGGTAAAGATTCACAGATAAAGAACCAGATATACATTTAAAATCTTTTTGTTTCTAAGCAAAGAAGGTCTGATTTGTTTTCTTGTATTCTTGCCTAAGATTGGAAACATAATGGTTTCGGTAAGGATCAGAAACTATACATGAAAGTGTAGACTTGAAAGCTTTACGTTATTGGTAAATGGTGAAAATTTGACTTCTTACACTTTGGTTAAAGAAGGAATCTAATGATTTTGGGAAGCACTTAAGTTCTAAACAAACCACTGAAATTTTGGCCTGCTGAAACGATTTGAATCAATTTTTAAAAATAAAAATAACAAGATTAAAAAAAAATTGTTTTAAGGCATTAGATGTAAAAACATGATTTTTTTGTAAGCATACAAATATTAACACTTGAATGATTTTCTATTTGAAAATAAAACATAATTAATGATTTTACAGCGAAGCAGGTTTTATATGGAGCATTAAAAGTTTTGTGTGGAGTTGAACCCTGAGAAAATAATTTACTTACTTACAGATCACACCTAACCTAATCTTGACACATCATTGTATTTACTGAAAAAATGCCATCATTTTTTTGAAAATTCATAATCAATTCACATTCACATTCTTCATATGATGCGAATCGTTTATTTTAAGTCATAACAAAAACATAACATAACATAACATAACCGATAACGGTGAATTAAATCGGTGCAAGCTAACGGCTTTGTTTACTTTTTAATTTCAAAATGGCGGACAAATATCTGATGTTCCGTAGTGGTATATGGAGAAAAATAAAAACTTAAATATCTTTGGATAGGGAGGGTCTTTTTCGTCGGGGTAAACTTCTTGCACATCCTTGACCCAAATGTCAACTTTTAAGCCAAATTTTGATGTGAAAAGACATTGCGTGAAGACGGTATGCCGCACACGACATGTACGGCGTGGGATGTCGATTTGTTTCGCCTCTAAAAACATTGAAATAATTTTTTGCAAGACTGAACGAGCATTTAAATCGAAAGATAAACTCATTAAGTTGAGTTTTAAAAGGTCCAATGCTTCAAAAATTTTATTAGGTTCATGTTTTTTAAATATGAAATGTAAATTCTGGCAAATAACGACGCTAACAAAACCAATACTTCGGCCATTTTGAGATGCCGAAGTAAAAAGAAAAAAAAAATCATAGACCCGTTCTAGACGATTTTTAAAATTAAGAGTCCGATTCCGATGCCGATGCCGATGTCGATTCCGGATATTAAATAAATCCGATACCGATTTTGATTATTTAAAAAAAATTCGATGAAAATTTGGCCGATGCCGATGCTTTGGCCAAAATTTTCAAGCTTCGGACCCCTGACACTGAGACGCTCGTTTTATTTTTCAAAGTAAAATCTATTAAAGGTGTTAATTTGTCTGCCAAAAGTAGCTAATTCTTTTCTCTGATGGTGCAAAAATAAAAAAAAAAAATTTTTTTAAATCCAATTAGCTTAACTTCAACAGTGACGTCAAAATAACTTGTAATCGAAAAAAAAAAAAAAAAGCTTTTTTTTAATAAAGAAAATAATGTTGTAATATAATGGTTTTCTTTTCCTTGTTTTCAGATTTTGCTCAAAGGTGAAGGTGAAGCTGAATTGCGGGCAAAGAAAAGTCTGAATTGCGAAAAAAGAAAAAATTATAGATTCGATATCGCTGCTGTCAGTTGCTCAGGAGAAATCTCGGATAAGTAAGTGACCGTTTTCGATATTATATAGTATAGATAATCTATAAAAAGAAAAAGAGATTCGAATATCCCGATCTCGAAATTCAAAAAAAAAAAAAAAAAAAAAAAAAAAGGGAAACAAAAACCGGAAATTTGAAAAAAAAAGAAAAATTATAACAGAGTTTCTGAATTTTCTCGCAAAAAAAAAAGTCAACTTCTTGCGTGCACGTATACATTCGTCACGTACCTAACAGATTCCGTTTCTAAATTTTTATATAGCCGTTAAAAGAATAAGAAAGGGGGAAAAAAAATGGTGCGTTGTCTGCAGAACCGAAAAAAAAGAACCTTTTCGGGGAAAGTTTTTTAAAGAAAAGATTGAATTAACCCCTTTAATGAATCATTTCCTCGCCTAGTCCGATATGATCAATGCCGGTTTTCCCTTTGTTACATCGAGAGAAATGGAAAAAAAAAGAAATCCTTTCGACTTTTTAAATGCATCCGCGAAATTTATTTGATAAGTAATCTCCTTTTTTTTCGTAAAAGAAATGAAAAAAAAAAGTTAAATTGGATCACGCACAAATCGATTAAATTTTCGATTCGTAAATCGCCGCCTATTCTTTTTTTTTTTTTTCCGTGCATACCCTGCCACCCCTCGTTCCTTTTCATGCTTTTTCGAAATATTTACAGTGCTGGCGATTAATCATTAAATTGTATTATCGGATAAACGTAATGCCAAATCTTTATTTTTATCAGGGCCGTATTTATTTTGCGTACTAATAATTCGTTTGATTTTTTTTTTTTTTCAATAGTGCAACGGTACATATCTCAGTGGTCGACATCAACGAGTATCCTCCGACTTTCATCGAGCCAAGTTACGTTAAACAAGTCGATGAAGGAAGGTTGTATAATGAAATCGTTCGAGTCGAAGCGACGGATAGAGATTGCACGCCGAAATACGGTGATGTTTGCAAATATGAAATCTTGACAAGCGATCAACCCTTCACCATTGATAATGAAGGTAAGTTTCTCTGAAGTCGAAATCGGCGAGAGAGGTTTATTGAATTGTAAACAACCCTCTCTCTCTCTCTCTCTCTCACTCTGTTTCCCCCCTTTTAATATTATGGCATAAAGGTTTGTTAATCATTTCTGTATCACTTAAATAGAGCTAAATCTATTTAACTCGATTTAAACCGGAGTTACCAGATTTTCTTTGGGATAGATGTTAATTTTTCAAATTTTATTACAAATTTTATTACGTGCTTTTTCATGCTTTTTCAAAAATAGTTTAGCCCGAGGTCTAATTCGTACTTTTGATTGGGCATTTTGACTTACAGGTTGTTCAAGCACTTACATAAGCATTATTTCCCCTTGTTTTTGACCCCCCACCCCCTAAACCCTCGTTGTAAGAAACGGTAAAGTTTTCCTAGACCTTCCCTTTTATATTGGCGACTATATAAATGGGACAGTAAAAAAATATAGGTAGAGCTGTTTTTTCCCATAAAATTGGCAGTAGTAAATTTAAATATAGAGCAGTTATTTTAAATAAATTGACAGTGGATTAATTTTTTTTGTAAGGGCAGTAAATTTTTATATTTTAGGGAGTTGCAGATCGACAGTAATTAATAATCGAAGGGCAACATTTTTTTATGAAGCTAATTTTTTTTATGTTTTTGTTTGTTTGCACAAGTATTGCGCAAAGAACGCAGGGCATTATTCACCTACAGAACAAACATTATTTACTCGCTGGAACAGGCATAATTTTGATCGCTTCAAAAACTGAAAAATGTATTAAGCATATATTGTGTGTCACTTTATGTTAACATTTTTTTTTAAATGCTAAAAAATGCCTTTTACTGCCAAATTATTCATTATACTGCCAATAGTATATTGTTAACCTAGAGAGGGAAATAAATTTTCCCGTTGAGGTTTATTTTAAACCCAAGCGTGTAGGGTAGAGCGTTGAGGGTGTAAAAAAACCTCAAGGGAAAATTCATTTGCCTTCCTAGGTTAAACAAGATAGTTTTCATAACGAATCAATGCTTAATTATTCAGAAAAATCGGAGAAAATGATTTGATAAATTGTAAACAAAGTCTTCTGTAAACAAGTTAAACATTGTTTTGCCCTATCCGGGAAAAGCCATTTTCTGCTCTGATCGCATGCACGGAAAGTGGTTCTTTCTATTTATGAGTAATGGAAAATATTTTTTTTTACTGCCAAAATAATTTAATTTTTCTACTGCCCAAAATTGTACTGCCAATAAAAGAACTGCCATATTATTAGATTTACTGCCAATCTATTAAAAATACTGCCATTTTATGAAAAAGTACTGCCCCACTATTAACAAATTACTGCCCCTTTAAATAGACGCTTTTATATGACATAAGAATTTCCTAGATTTTCCTCCCCTTTTTAAATTTTGTTTCACTTTTTTTATTTTGAAAGAAAAATTTAAAAAAAATAAGTGTGACCGTCTGAAAAGTGTGACCGTTCTAATAAAAACTGATAAAAATCCCATACTTTAAAAAAAGACTTCAGGCGACGATTTTTTTATGTGTTCAGAACCTATTACAATTGAAGAAATGTATTGCTGTTGTCCTTTTTTGAATTAAAAAAAAAAAAAAATTACAAAGGCAAAAATTCATATTTGTCGGAAAGTTAAAACTCCTTATTTTCAATTTGATTTAATTTTAGGTTTATTTTATGAAATATGCTCTACTGAATTGTCAATACCTTGCATCATGATTTTGGCTATCGAGAATTTTTAGCTCGACTTCTTACTTGATAACCCTTAATAGGTCACACTTTTTTGGTCACAACCCTTTTTGGGTCAAGCTTTCCGTATGATTTTTTTCGTATCACTTTATATCCGTACACTTTTTTCGTATCATTTTCGGAAAGTGAATACTAAGTGTGACCTACTTTAGGTCACACTTAGTGTTAAATATTATTTTCGGAAAGTGTGACCTAAACTAGGTCACAGTTAGTATTCACTTTGATAAAATGATATTTTCGGAAAGTGTGACCAGCAGACTACTTCTCTAATTCGTTCGACAAAGGAAACCATCTTGTTTTTATTTACATTTGCAATTCGGAGTGGCACTAATAATAATTATTTAAGTATTATTTTAATAAACAAGGATTATTTGTTTTTAAAGGTTTTCAGCAATCTTTGAAAGAAAATTCATAAATCTTTTATAAACAAAAAACTTTTGCGATTAGAATTCATTTTTTTTTTTAAATAAGAACGGTCACACTTTTCAAAAAGTGGAGGTTGAAATATTATCCGTAGGCAGTCAGAAAAATATGATTGAACTATAAATCGAGCCGTATTTAAAATTTGAGGCTAATGCATATTGAAGCTTAATAATGAAGCAGTGTAATGTAATAAAAAACTTGGCTTGATTCTCTTCCTATTAAGAACTAATAAAAGTTAAAATCAATTTTTTGTAGAATTAGGTCACACTTCCCTACCTTTACCTTAAATTAAAGTCTTAAAATAAGATAATTTTTTTAACGATTTAATTAATTTCCTAAAATTTTCGGTCCTCTTCAAATTTTCAGTTGTTCATCTTCACCGAATTCTATTTTCAGAAGAATGCCCAAAATTCCAGTTTAAAAAAAATAAGTAATGGCTTCCCCTTCAAAAATTAAGTTATACTATTTCGTGAATTTTTAAATTTAAATCCAAAGCTCCGGTCTTTAATTATCACATCCATTTACATTTGTATGTTTACATTTTCGCTGATTCAGCCATTGAAAGACCCTAGAGTACATGTATTTACAATTGGGAACGGGTTGAAACCGATTAGTTCTCGTCTCTCAATTTGTTCGTTAATTTTTTCCCCAAAAAAATTACAGTTGCTTCGTTCACCCAAAAAACTACTGCTTTAGGTCAATAAAAATGCATTGCGACAAAGCATTTTTTTAAAACTTAGGTCCTACACAGGGGAAATGTTTTGCGCGACAGCTGCCCTAGAAAAAGTGAGTTATAAGTCCTGCCAATACGTTATAAAATCTTATAACAAGATTATAAGTTTTATAATCACTGGAATTGGTCAGACTTATAAGTCACTTTTTAAGCAATCAAGATTCGAGGCGATGAAATATCCCTTGTATAGCGATCAAGACAAATTCATTTTTCTGGGTGTTATTCATAGCCCCGTCAGAACGACCTTAAATTTTTAGCAATAAAATTTTTTTCAAATATTTTGGAATTTTTCCTGTCATAGTTACAAAATTCCATACCCTAACGACAAGGGCATAGTTCATTTATTTTCCGATGCTAATTATTTTTTTATGCCAATTAATTTTTGATATTTTTTTCTGGCTGCTATTCAACATAACTTTACACCGAGGTTATGTCACAGAGGAAAAAATCGTACACTAGAGGATGTACTAAAGAGTAAAGTGCATAAGATTGTATAGTTAAAGCGAACTTTAATGCTAAAGACCAATGCATTTTCCTTCTTTTTCTTTATGCGAAACTCGACTTTGAACACTGAACAATGCCTAGAGACAGATCGGAACTGTAATTTAAAAACAAAAAAAAAAAAAAAAAAAAAAAAAAAAATCAGACATCAAACAACAGAGGTTGAAAAAATTTCTGTTATAAAGAAGGAAAAAAAAAATTAAAAATTAATTATTCCTTTATTTTTTACATCGGCAAAAGAAAGAAAAAAAAATTCAAAAAAAATTTTATGCGAGAGGGAAAAAAAAACCCTTACCTAAAGGCACTCTGACAAATATAACAAACCTGTTTTCCCCGTCAAATGAGGAAAAGGCTCGTTTTTTATAATTACCTATTCCAACGTGAAAAAAAAAGAGAAAAAAAAAATTGTGGAATTATCTTCAACGGAATAGAAATAAGAGTAGGATGTAATCAAAGAGATTATTGGGAGATGAGTCAAAAAGGTTTTATCTTTTGAAGGCAAAGAATCAATTTCTAAATCAGTGAATAAACTTAATTACAAGCCCGGTATAGAATTTTGACAGACATCCCTGTTACGTTTTTAATATCAAAATCTGTTTCAAAATGTAATGTGTGATTTTTTTTTTCTCTCTATTTTAGGTGCCATCCGTAATACGGAACCTCTCGACTACGAAAGGAGCCATAATCACATCTTGTCCGTCGTGGCTTACGATTGCGGTATGCGTCAATCGTTGCCGGTTATGGTCACAATCAAAGTCAATAGGGTGTGCAAACTCGGTTGGAAAGGGATACCCGAAAGGATTGACTATGCTCCTGGAACTGGGAGAGAAGACCTTTTACCAGATGCCACATTGGAATTGTGCGATATCCCGTGCACAGTATCGAACGTTTTAACGAGGATTACGTTAGCGACCTCACATATCGGAAAGGGATGCGATAGGGATACGTATTCCGTTCAAAGCCAGCGGAAATTATGCGGTTTGTATCATTTTGTAAAATAAAAAACCATATCGGTTTCGTTTCAAAAAAAAAATGCATACCTAATTTTCTTTTTTTTATTTTTTATTATTTAGGAGCCAGCAAAAACAGCATAGATCTTTTGCCGTCACCCGGTGTCGGAACCGAATGGACGAAATCTTTACCCACTGACGAAGGGCGGGAAAGCGATGAAATTTTTGAATTCGACGGAGCAAACACAGCCGTCGCCATTCCAAATGATGTTTTAGATCATAATTTATCATCCGTTTTCACCGTGTCAGCTTGGTTGAAACATAAGCACATCCCTACGCAGGAAAAGCACGTTAAAGAGCATGTCCTCTGCTCCGCGGATGATCACAGTAAATAATTTATATATTTTATACGTAATAAACCGCAATTCCAATAATAACAACGAAATGAATATTAATTAATTTTTTGCTTCTTTTTTTTTCCTAGAAATGAATCGACATCATTTCGCTGTATTCATCAGAAATTGTCGTCTGATTTTATTATTGAGGAGAGATTTTTCAGAAGGTGACTTAAACATATTCAGACCGGCTGAATGGAGGTGGAAGATCCCTCAGGTACGGCGTTAACGACCTTGGCGCGTTTAAAAAAAAAAAAAATACCTTCCAACGATTTTTACGACTGTAATAATGGATTTGATTGTATTTTTTTTTTTGTTAGGTCTGCGATAATGAATGGCATCACTACGCTATCTCTGTTAAATTCCCGCAAGTCGATTTATATCTAGATGGGCAGTTATTCAAAGCTGAAAAGAAAAATCCTGAAATTATCGATGATTGGCCGTTACATCCCACTAAAGGAATTAATACAACTCTTACTGTTGGAGCTTGCTGGCAAGGTCAGTTTTTTTTACGAATGACATATCTGCCAATATAATTTTTTTTATGATTTTAAGTCTTGTGCAGACGACGATATTTTTCGTACTACGTGAGAGCAATGCTTAGTTTACGGCTTCATTCTGATCGGTTCAAAATCGGGATAAGCTAATTATTGCTGTCACGTAAAATTTGTGCGACAAATATCATAACCAGATTTTTATCATGTTTTTTCTAATTAATTTGTTTAAATCTTTTTTTTTTTTTTTTTTTTTTTTTTTTTTTTTTTTTTGTAGGATCTGAAAATAAAATGAAGCATCATTTCCATGGTTACATCGCTGGATTAAGCGTCCTCCTTGGAGAAAACGAAAAAACAGAGGTCCTCTCATGCCTTCATAAATGCAAAGAAACATTGGAAGTACCTAGTGTTAAATTATTGGAACCTGGAATGGAATTAATGACAAACAGCGGTGTGTTTTTCATAAAAACAAAAAGAAAAAAAAATCCTTTCCAGCAAAGAAAATCTGACCTTTTTTTCTTTTTTTTTTTTTTTTTTTTACACATGTTTTTCATAAACTTTCCACTCTTAAAAGAAAAAAAAAGCAGAATCCGAGGATTCAAGGTTTTAGATTTTGATTGATTTGATATGGAGTTGGAGAGCAATAAGAAAGAGGGAAAAAAAATAAGAGAAGAGCGTAAAGAAAAAGCGATCGTAAGAAAAGAGGAAAATTGATGATCGTTTTACTCAAGTCTCTCTCATTTGTCGTGGGCGAAAAAAAAAACTGATGAAAATAAAGAGAAAATCAAAGTTAACGAATCAGCGTTTTTGTCACATGATTGTTTGTTTTAATAGTTTGATCGGGGGAGCAATTTTTATTACTGCAGTTTGATTGCCCTTAGAAATAAAAAACCGAAACGGCGATAAAAAAAAATAATCATAAATGATCGGCAATAAGTTTCCACGTTTTATGCTAACAGTATTGCCCTCTTCGCAAGAATGATTGCGACTGTAAAATAATTATTTTTCACATATTTTTCTTTATTTATTCAATCGACTGGTTTCCCATGGCGCTAGCTGTTTACTTTTCCAACTAATTTCTCTCTCTTTTTTTTTAGTTGTTGACAATTTTTTTTTTTCCCTGTTCTGTACGAATCGTCTTTTGGAGAGGGGGGGTTAGCCTTTTTTCCAGGAGGTAGATTAGCCCCACCTCCCTCTCAGAATTTTAAAAGTTTGCATTTAATGTAAAAAAATTAAATAATAAATTTCTTTATTTAAACCAAATAGGTTTTTTAAAGGGAGTGGCAACAATTAATTCGCTCAATTAATTTGACTAGGTTTCAATAATTTAAAATAAATTAAATAATTAGATAAACTCAGCATTTGATTAACAAGGTTCTTTAAACTGAACAATTAATTGAAAAGGCTCTTTTTTTATTTATTTATTTTTTTTAAATTTTAATGCACTTTTGGAGCGGTGGAGGCTATTATAAATCCAAAACAAAAGCTCGGAGTAAAAAATTAAATAATAATAATAGGCGAAACCTCTTTAAAAAAGGGGCTTCTCCCAATTTTATTTAACGTTATTCTACTGCTCCTAAACCGAAATTATCGTAGCCCACACTTTTGGTCGTCATGATTAAAATCTATTTCGTTCAGAAATTGCTTATTTCTTTTCCAGTTATTTTGTTAACTAATTCCTGTTTTTTTTTTTCTCCTAATTTTTTTAGATTTAACGGAACTCTCAATTGAAGGCGATAACAAAACGAATTTAGAGACGTTGATCCGAAAAGTAGGATATATCAATTCCAGAGAATTCCCGACACCCGGCAGAAGAAACATTCACATCACGACTCAAGTCACGTAAGTTAATTTTAAAAGGATTGACTTAAAGCATCGTTTTCGGAATTTTATTATGTAGTCCTGTTTTTTTTTTTCGTTTTCTTTTCTTGTTTTCTTTTATTAACGTGTTTACGTAATTTACTTTCTTCTAGGTGCGATAAAGGTAGACCTGTTAAAGTCCCACCGGTGGAAAGCTACATCATGGTTTTACAGCCTCAGACTCCCACCATCGAGATCAACGGAACTGCAAACATCGCCCGGGAATACGAGGATTTCAGGCAAGGGGTTCGAATTTTCACGGACGTGCACATAACCGTCGGGACTCCCAGTAAACGCGAAAAAATATGGAGACAAGGTGAACCCGTGTCCGTCATCGAAAAGAAATTGGATTCGTGCACAGTCAGCGTGTACCCTTCACTGAATCCGGATCACGAGACGATGACTTTACCGGAAAATATGGTGTCTCAACTCGGAATTACAGCCAAAGTTAATAAAGACGGAGCTGTCATCACGGGTGCAGATATCATTTATAATTATCAGCAGGTAATTTTTAATAAGAACTGAAAATTTAAGTTCGTATCTTTAAAAATTTCGAACTGAATTTTTAATCTTTTTATTTCTTAATTTCAGGTTTTGAGGCATATTCAATATACCAATAGGAAACCAGCTTATTACCTTAATAGAGTATTCAAACTTATCTGCACAGAACTTAATGGGCGATTCACAAGCAATGAATATGTTCAAACGGTAAATATTTAATTAGAAAACAATTCAATTAAGAAAAGTATACTAATTCGTAATTTTTTTTAGTTGACTGTAATTCATCCGAGAGTCTCAACTGCCACAAAAGCGCCCGCAAACGAAAAAAGCAACAAACCAGCTATCCATCAAGTAGCGCAAAGCGTTGTTCAGTCTCACGCTAAGGTTGATAGGCATAGCGTTGAGATGAGACCTTCAATCGATGAATATATTCAAGATAGAACGCAAGCCGTAGTTGCTGGAGGAAGTAAGTTAATTCATAATAATTTTAGGGAGGGAAAAAATTGTATCGATTTAAATCCAATTTAACGTTACAATTATTTTGTAATCTTTTTTTTTTTTTTTTTTTTTAAAGGTCACGCAGTAACTATTATTATAGTAGTTTGCGTTGGGTTCCTCTTATTTATGATCGTTCTTGGTGTAATCCGTATCAAAGCGGCGCATCACCAAAACACAGTCCAAGAAATTTCGGACACTGAAATGGCATGGGATGATTCAGCTCTTACAATCACTGTCAATCCCATGGAGGTAAGGATGGCAATTTTAAAGAGCCAGAACTGTCAGCACAAATATCGCGATTTTTTTTTCTCTTGAATTAACTGATCACACTTGAGTGGATAACTTTTTTAATCGCGATCTTGCTTTTAAAGTCTTTGGGGTGGGGATCGGCTCTGAATACATTTAATGATTGTAAGCATTTAATTTGGCTTAACAATCACTGTATTGTTTATTTCCACGTTTTTGTTTAATTTTCGGATTACAATTGAAAATTTTAGGCTACACAGTTGCCTTTTAGGGTCCAAATTTGAAGAATGTCCCTATACTATCCTACTAATATATTTTTCTTCTCGTTTGAGAATTTGGGAACTGGTCGAGGGTTCGAAATAATTTTAACATTTTTTAATTTGTCCGGTGAGGACAGACTTTATAATGGCTAATGTTTCAATTTTTGTTAAATTATGATTTCCTTAAAAATGAGGAAGATCTCCAGTTTTGTAAACTTAAGGAGTTGAAAAACATTGTAAAACATTTGGTGTCGACATTGAATAATCATAAAGATCCAATATTTAAATTAAAAGCTTTGAAGAAACCACGTTTGCATCAGTTAAGAAGTTTTTTTTCCGCCTTAATTTAGAATATGGATGCAGGAAATAAAACTCTCAGTCCAGGCAACAGAAAATTGTTAGATAACGACGAAGATATGAGTTCTTCAGATTCTGATAGTTGCATGGATTCTAGCGACGACGAAGACCCACCACCATCTTGCAAAGGGTTAGAATGGGATAATTCCACCCTCACTATATAAGTAGTATCAGGTAATTATATTCTTTCATTTATAACAAAAACCATCATCCGCAAAATGTTTTCTTCAAAAGTGCTCTTTGGCCAAATCAATCAACCATGCAAGTTTTTAGCGTTATTGATTTTGGTAACAAATATATTTTTCCCTTTTGGAAAAACATGTCATATCTCACTGAAATACTAATTGTTACTTTAATTTTCAGATGTATCAAAAGCATTGGCAGCAGCACATGCAATCTAGAGATAAATTGCAGTTTTTAATTTTAAGTATTATGATAATAACAAAAAAAAAAAAAATGAAGGGAGAAAAAAAAATAATTCTGGTGTCCTTCGATACGGACCCTTTTTTTCGCTTATAAAAATGAATAAGAATAAAATGTTCCAGACCATTAACTAAAGAAAAGAGGGGCAATAAATCGTGTTATCATCAACCGAAGTGCGTCAGCTAATTTATATTTTTTATATTTCCGTCCTTATTTATGTTTATTGTTTTTTGTTTTTTTTTTCTTTTTCTCTCTTAAATATATTTATTTAATACGCTTCGGTTGAATCCAATCACATGGCTAGCTTTACATTGTTTTATAGGAATGAGTATTTTTAATAGTATTTTTTTCTATTAAAAAAAGTTTCAAAAAAAAAAATATTCGTTTCTGAATTATTTAGCAATAGAGCTGTAAAGCTTTCATGTGAAACAAAAAAAAAAGCAATTACGCTAATATCTCATAAAAAATCCAATATTAATCGACATATCAAGTTGGGAGTTTGGTCTGATTCCATTGATATTAATCGAAATCGGTTTAATTCCGAATAATATTTTTGGAATTATTTTTTTTAAGTACATTGCCTCTCTTAGAGAACAATTTTTTTTTCATAAAAAAACAAAAGAAAAAAAAAAAAAAAACGTTTCCAAACAAAAATTTATCGATCGAAACGTGCTAAAGATTCAGTTTTTTTAAATTTTTGTTATCGAATTGCCATATTTTTTTGTAGTTTTTATTGTGTTCAATGTTGCTATGGGAGCCTTTCCTATATGTATTTTTTTAAGACTTATTTAGTTTCTTTAAATAATCTCGATTTATTTTAAAAAATAGGTACTGGTTACCTAAGTTGATTTCTTTTTTTAACTGACGGCTCTTCTGCAGCAATTATTTTAATCACAAAAATCCAGCACAAATTCTTAACAGGAAGTTTCTTTCTAAATTGGAATTTTTTTTTTCAAAGCCTAGGGATCCCATTATCAGCTATGTATGTATAAATCAGAGAAAAAAAATCTAGCTTTTTTACTCTTTAAAATCGAAGATTCCTTTTTAACCCCAGTTTTTTGTTTTAAGTTTTTAAAGCTTCTTATATCTTCATTTTTCATTATCGCTCTGTGGTTGAAAAAAAAAGAAAATAAATGTATCATACTGTAATGTAGTTTCCAGACGTCCTCAGGTTTTTTCTTTACCCTTAAAAAAAATGAATACGACAGCGATCACGTGGTGATTAGCTTCGCTAATTTTTTATAAAAATTTTTAACATTATTTGAAAATTTTAATATATCGGTAAATTTTTATTTTAAATAATGTTAAAAATTATCCTGACCTATGATTCGAATACATTCCACGCTAAAAAAATTAATTAAAAATGAAAATATTATAAATAGTTGAACGTGGGAGTTAATTGTTTTGTGTAAAATTATTACAAAAGAACTAAGTAATGAACTAAATTAATGAAATTAAAATAAAAAAAATAAGTAAATAAATAAAAACATTGGAAATTATTTTTTTTAATATAAATGTTTTTTCAAGTTGAGTTTTAAATTTTGAAAATAATACTTTACATTTTTCTTTTTCTTTTTCTTTTTTTTGTATCAGAAAAGGACTTATTAATTTTGTTTGATTTTTAGAAAAGAAGAAAGAGAAGAAGAAATTTCAAATTTGAAAATAAATGGCTGCAGTTTCTTAATTAATAACGCGATCTCATTTTAATTTTTTTTAAATGTATTTTAAAATTTAAAACTCGTGCAATGTGTAATTTAAAAAAATTTCAATCAATTTTTTTAAAAAATAGATTCTTTGATTTTTATAATTAAAATTAAATAAAAGCCGAAACTCAAGACACTAAAAACTTCTTTCATTTCAATTTTTAAGGTAGAATAGAGAAAAAAATGACAAAAAAAAAAAGAATTACGTCCATTTTTTAAAATGAATGCACTTGAATTTTAAGTAAATCAGCCTCATCCACATCGAAAGTGTAGAAGAAAAAAACTTTAATGTAGTGTAAGCTTGGAAATATTAACAGGGTCATTAAGAAAAATAATTATTATTTCAGTATGTAAATAGAATTTTTTTTCCTTTAGCAAATCCCTTCAAAAGTTTAAAAAACAAAAAGTTCTATATCCATTTTTTTAAAATTCTGATCATCTCTCAGTTAACATATTTCTTTGTCTTGAAATTCGGCTAGTCAGACGTAAGCAATGTGTTCAACTCGTTGCGGAAAAAATAGCAGCCATGTTTTAAATTAAAAAATTCTAATAAATTAAAAGATATCGTTCATATCAAAAAATAATTAATAAAAAATAAAAAAAAAGGGAAAAGAGATTTTTACCTAACATACCGTTTTTAGTTGAAAACATTGCTTGTATTTTTTAAATGTATAGCTTAGTTAAGGTATTTAGTGAATTTAAATGGTCGTAATAAGGGAATATGTACTTAATTATTTTTTAAAAAAAGCACAGGCTACATGGTTAGATTAACAGTGTTTGTTCTTTCCCCACATGGTGAATACTAACATGTAATTAAAATAACTCATCTTGTACAATTATGTGTTTTTTTTTTAAACGGAGAAACAAGTCCTGCATTGATAAATTTTCATTCCTTTCCTTTACCCCCCTAAAATTTTTGACAGATAAAAATATTTTCCAAACAGATTTTAGATCGGAACATCGGAAATATAATTTGACCGACTTTTAAATACCCAGAGATTTAAAATGTTACTGAACGTCTCGTTTTTACAGGCTGTAGGTAGGTAGGTAGATATATTTTCCAAAAAGTATTCAACAGTCTTGAAAATAATTGTTCGAATTGATTTCTAACGGCCATAGCAAGTGCCACGTCAATGACGTCACATATGTCGCAATCGAATCGCATAAAGCCGACATCATAATTTTTTTTAAGTCGATGTACCTCTTATAATACCTTATTTTGCCAGAAGTCCATTAATTTAATGAATTATAAACTGATTAATGATCATCTACCCGTCGAATCTATTTCTCCAAAAAATGCTGAAAATGAATTTTACTTTCTTTTAACCCTGCTCAATCCATCACTTTTTCATGAAATGCATCAAAAAGCGCGTTCAGAAATCTCGATGACGTCATACTTGAATTAAAATTCGGCTGTAAGGTGGGAACCGCACCCTTCAACAATCAGTACAATTTAATAGCAAATAAAAGTTTTAAAAAAATCGTTAAGTACGTTTGGTGAAGTTGTCAGTTATTTCCTTATGATTATAAAGGATGAATTAAGCTCTTCATCCGTCTTTTTAATGTAGATAATAATTTACTTAAATAGTATAAATGTTCGTTTTTCGGAAATATCCATAGTGGAGTGTTTTATTCTACTGACTGTATCTTATTATTATTGCAGACCTGGCTTTTCAGACATAATATTGTGTTTTAACAGGTAATCCGTTTATTAAAAGATTTACGTTGTAATTTTAATTTTTTCGTTTTAAATATAAAAAAAAGGAAAAAAGGGGTTTATAATGACTGTAAGATTTAATACAAAATGGCGGCCATCTTGATTTTTTTTTACGTTAAACGATTGTTTTAGATGTAATTTTTACCGGTTTAATTTCATGCTTGTGAAATTTTACACCGCGTTAATTAATATTCAGGTTGCTGGATTGTTTTTCTTAATTGCGATGGGAGTTTAATCCGATTATTAAAGTCCAAAGTTAATTTTTTTTTTCATGTATCAAGTAGTTTTCTGTCAAATATAAAGTGGCTTTAAATAAAAAAGAAAAAAACAACAAAATTAAAGTGATAATTGTCTTGATAAGTGTAAGGACATGAAAAAAGAAATGAATTTTTTTTTAAGAAATAAAGAAAAAAATAAATAAATTTAGATATGAATGAAAATTTTGCATGCAAGTACATCAGTCAAAGATGGTTTCTGACATCATTTTTTAAGTAAATTGTTTATATTATTCAGAAGCTGTTACTCAGAAATGGAAAAATATTTTTTGGAATTACTTTTATTATTCATTCAAATTGTGTGGTGTTCAAAAGTAAAATTTTGTTTAATTTGATTGTTTTCTTTTTTTTTTTTTTCTAGCACCAGGCTCAGTCCTTGTTGCTGATCAAAAACATTAGCTGAAATGAACGAGTTAGAAAGCCTTCGGCAAGAAGCAGAAACCCTTAAAAATGCCATACGGGTGAGTACTATTTAAAAAAAATTGAATTAGAACAAGTAGAAAATAATGATTGCAATTTTTGCCTTGTAGTAAAGAACTGAGCAAATTTTGCTCACTGGCATAAGCAATCAAAGGAATACTTTTTTAATGAAATAACTACTTGAAAAAATCATTATTCTTCTAATTACTGCTGTTCTTATTTGGAAGTAAAATTTTGCCTTCCAAAATTAAAAACTTAAGAAAAACTGTCAAACTGGTGAAAGATACTCTTCTGCCCTGTTTAAACCATAACATTCTAGATTTGTTTGAATTTTCCACATTTAAAATTAAATAAATAGTTTGAAAGAATTCGACTCTAAAAACACATTCTTTCATTTTTTTTTTTTTTTTTTTTTTTATTCTTAAATTGCTTAATGAAAAAGAAAACATAAATATTTATGTTTTAGTAGTTGTAGAACAGTTTGTGAAAATTAAACAGCCTTTTTTCTATTTTTCTTTTTTTAATCGAATAAATGATGATTGTTAAGGTACCGTGTGTGACGATGACGGTCATAGTAAAATCGATATTTTCCACCCTATTCATGAGAGTAGCGTGATCGCGTGGATTGTATTACGATTTTAATCTATGAGGGACGTTTTAAGAAGCATGTGAAGGGAAAAAAATTTTATTATAAAAATTCCTGTAATTTTTTTTTTTTTTTTTTTTTTTTTTTTTTTTTAGGACGCACGAAAAGCCGCCTGCGACACAACTTTGGTCCAGGCGACGGCCACCATCGAACCAATCGGACGGATACAAATGAGAACTAGAAGAACGCTTAGAGGTCACCTCGCCAAAATATACGCAATGCACTGGGGGTCTGAATTGAAGTAAAATAAAACTTAGCATACAGGGTGACGCGTTTATTTACTGGAATTCCCGTGTCTGAGACAATTTTGAAAAGTGATTTGAGAATTTCAGGCTTTGAAGATTGGCGGATATAACGCTGTTATTAATTTTTTTTTGTAAATGAAATTAGTTGGGATGACAATTACAAGTTTCTTTGAAGCTGATTTTTTTTTATCTATTTCTAAATTAATTGGCTGAGTTTTCTGGTATAGATGCCTTGCCCTGTATGATTAGATTTTTTTTTTTTTTTTTTTTTTTGTAGTCGTCTTTGACGTAAATTAGATAAAGTTGAAATTGAAATTAAATTATAGGTGTAATCCTTTTATAAAGGAGAGATTGATTTTGTTTTTCTTTTATTTTACAGTTGTGGGTCCAGAAATTTAGTTTCAGCATCTCAGGATGGAAAGTTAATAGTATGGGACAGCTATACGACAAACAAAGTTCACGCTATTCCATTACGATCCAGTTGGGTAGGTATTATTTGTTAACAATAAAAGGACCAGTAGAGTTGGGCATATTAATCGTAAATAAAGATTATATTATGAAATTAACCTTTCAACCGGTGGAAATTCAGTCAAGCCAAATTTTAGCGACTTGTAAAAAAGTAGCGATTAAAATTGTAGCGACTTGCTTTTTTTTTTTTGTCGACCTGAAAAGAAAGTAAAAAAAAATGTTATTCGTTAAGTAATACTTCCGTTTTCTTTTCTCCAATCAGGTAATGACATGTGCATATGCTCCTAGCGGGTCGTTCGTAGCCTGCGGCGGTTTGGATAATATTTGCAGCATATACAGCTTGAAAAATCGCGAAGGGAACGTACGAGTGTCACGAGAATTGCCTGGACACACAGGATATTTGTCCTGTTGCAGGTTTCTAGACGACAATCAAATAATCACAAGCTCTGGCGATATGACTTGTGCACTCTGGGACATTGAAACCGGTCAGCAATGTACGTCTTTTGTTGGACACACCGGCGACGTTATGAGTCTTTCATTGTCTCCGGACATGAAGACTTTTGTGTCAGGAGCCTGCGACGCATCAGCGAAGGTACAGTAAAAACTGCTTCATTTCTCGTTTTACAAAATGTTAAATTTTTTTTTTTTTTTTTTTTTTCCTTTCTTTTTTTAAGTTATGGGATATTAGAGAAGGTTCATGCAAGCAGACGTTCCCTGGACATGAATCAGATATAAACGCTGTTACGGTAAGATGTAATTTAAAGTCAATCGATAGAAAGATGCGTGGGACCGTCGTTTCTTAAATTTTTGATATTCAAATGTTTTTTTAGTTTTTCCCGAATGGTCAAGCGTTCGCGACGGGTTCAGACGACGCAACATGTCGTCTGTTCGACATTCGAGCTGACCAAGAGCTCGCAATGTACTCACACGACAATATTATCTGCGGGATCACATCGGTTGCGTTCAGCAAATCGGGTCGGCTACTTTTGGCTGGTTATGATGATTTCAATTGTAACGTTTGGGATTCGTTGAAAACGGAAAGAGCCGGAATCCTCGCTGGTCATGATAACAGAGTTAGTTGCTTAGGAGTTACAGAGGATGGCATGGCTGTCGCTACTGGTTCTTGGGATTCCTTCTTAAGAATTTGGAACTAGACGGAGAGCGGAAGGTAAAGCGATAAATATTCATTATGCATTTAAAGAAAAATGGTTTTTAATTTTTGTTGTTTTTCTTTTTTTCAGCTTGCTCGACCTCGCAAGTGTTTTACCTTTTTTCTACCAAAACTTTTATTATCATTATTATTGTTTTTTTTTTTTTTTTATTCTTATTATTACCATTTATCATCTTCATCGTTAAAGCATCATAGTCTTGCGTCTTTAATACCGGCTTAGTGGCAAAGTGAAGTGTTGAACTTTTATTATTTTTCCCCTTTTTTTTTGTTTCGTGATACGGGGCTTTTGTTTGAAAGTCGAATGAACGATTTTTTAAAAAAAATTTAAAATTAAGTTCGGTGCTCCTGAATTTTTGGATGAAGAGTGGTAACTCGCCAACGTTCAATCACCGAATACTGCCCTAGGTAAATTATCGGCCATCATCGCCAATGTCATCATTGTTCTAATTACTTTTTTTTTTTTTTTCAATCATTTTTCATCATCACGATTATTACTTCGTTATCGTTATAATTTTGTTTTTTAATCGTGTAATTTATGTTTGATATATCAGTAGAGCTTAATTTAATTAAATTTAAAAATTGAAAAAATTAAAAAAAAAAATTAAAAAAAGATAAAAAGAAAAAATTGAAAAAAAAGGAAGAGAAAATGCATTGTCGTTTTATAGGATTCCTGTTGATTTCTAGTTAATTTTGTTTGAAGTTATGAGGCTGTAGGTTCTTATAACTGCGGGAAAATTATATTTGAGAAGTCGTGAGTTACGTTATGTACAGTTTGGTTTAAATATTTTAAAAGGGGGGCGGGGATTTAGGTAAATTGAAAGGAAAAGTTTGTTACAACGATTTATTTAAATCAATTTGTACATGAATTTATTTCTTTTTTTATATATAGTGATTATTTAGTTTCCAATCTTCGAAACTCGCTTTATTAGAAGTAACCTGTAAAATTTTTAAAAATCAGTTAGAGAAAATTCAAGTAGAGCAATAGCGACAAAATTGGGTATTCAAGTGCCTGAAATCGCTGTTTTTGGTGTATTCAAATTTTTTCTTTCTGATTTTCAAAATTGCAATTATTTAATTAAATTGTTTTCAAGGGTTTAATGTTTAATAGTTTATAGCGAAGAGTAATAACTGACTGTTTTTTTTAGTAGTTTGGTTTTATTTTTTTGCAAGAACAGTGCCTGTGAAATTCAAAAATGAGGTCGTTCAAGTTTTTTTTTTTTTTTTTATATATATTCCCGGTAATTTAGGTTTAAGGCAAAAATGTCAACGAGTAATTTCTTCATTGAAATTTTAGAATGGCACGGGTTATTTTGATACAAGCAAATGAATTCTACAGTTCTCAGAGAAGATGTGATTTTAATACTTTAAAAAAAATAGGCATTTCAACATTGTATGCGTCCCCTCCTAAACCAAGCTGTCTACTACTACCAGCTCAGCCAAGCTAACGCGGAGGCTAAACGAATTTAACGCTCTCTTACGGAATTTTCCGAAATAAATTTTTTTTTTAAATTTGAAATTATGACAAATATTTTTAATTGCAAAATTTTTCACTTGACAGACCATTAAGTATCGAATGCGGGTAGGTAGATCTGTTAATTTTGATCTCGTAGTTCTTCTGTTTTAGTTAACAGAAAGTACCAAAGATAAAGAAAAGGAAAAAAAATGTATACCGCAGATGCCGAAATTCTCACTTAACGCAACCGATATTTTCGAGTTTTATATCTGACAACAATCCTCATTAAAAGAATTATTTCCACTGAAGCACATGAACTCATTGGAACCACATTTTTCAAATTTAGATTGACTAATCAATCAACCAATCGTTTTCCAATGTTTTTGCTCAAGATATGCATTTACTTAATTTTTATAAGTTTTTTTTTTAAATCCCGTTGATTTTGTATTTGCAAGGATACGAAATGTTCCTTTTATTTATTTTTTTCTAAGTATTTCTTTCTATATGGTTATTACTCTTCGATCGGAAAGCCTTTTTTCCTTTTGGCGTAATCACGACGATTTCATTCCGTTTTTGCTTTTAAAAGTGAAAGAAAATAAAAAGTTAAAAAAAAAAAATTCGTTCGTAGAACTGTTTACGTAAATTACGTGTTTTGTAAATATTTTGATTGAGAAATGTTGCTATGTTGTGTGAGTCTGGGAAATTTTATAGAATTATCCGTGTATCAAATTATAATGAAAAATCATTTAAAAAAAATAATAAGCATTAAATCAGTGCAGTGTTTTTTTTTTTTTTTCATATGAGTTTTTTTTTTCGTTTTTTGAACTGGCTTGTAAATTTTTTGTTTTTTATTTTGTTAAATTTTTTTGGCTAACTAGTCGTACTTTAAAAAAAAATCACGCAAGCCTTTTTCTTTTGAGATACGAAAACGACAGTGTATTTCTAATAATGGACTCATTGTGCTAAAAAAGAAGTAAGATTAGTTGAGAAGTAAACGGATTTTATTCAGATCCGCTTTTAATAAATTGTAAACAGTATTGTTTTTTTAAATGTGGCCAAAAAAAAAGCTCGAAGCTTTGTTAGATGAAATTTTACTAGCAATAGTTAGCTTATGGGACATGTATCTGTGGGACTTATTTTTTTATTTTTAGCTTCGGTGCCATAACGGGAAAAAAAATGAGTTAATAAATAGGTAAAGAAAACAAAGTCATAGGAATCTTATAGAACATTCTTTCAGTCATATTTTTTTTAAGTATTCGAATTTATTAAAAGCGGCCATTTGTAAAAAGAAAAATAATTAAATATAAAACAATTTTTTTAAAAAAATGAAAAGATGATTAAAATTTAAAAAAAAAATTTAAAACGAAGTTTTTTCTCTTTAAATATAAAACTTTCCTTTTTTTCGTTCATCGGGTGGTTATTAAAATAAAATAATTTTTTAAATAATGAAAAATACGCTTTACAAAAAAAAAAGAAAAAAAAAACCGTCTAGGTAGAAAGTTTATAATCAATTCAGCGAAATTATCTTACTTATAATTTTTAGTAAATTCATGCAGATTTTTTTTTTTTTTTTTTTTTTTTTTTTTTTTTTTTAATTGGAAAGAGATGAGAATTTTTTCGTATGTGTTCTCCATTCTCCTTTAACACTGCCAAAACTCTTCCACTGGACCTTAAAAAAAATGAGAACAAATATTTTAAGGATTTAGAAAATAAGAAGTAAACAATATTTCTGCGTGAAATTTACTAAAAGGTATAAAATCTATTTTAAAAAAATCTTTTTTCAGTTATTGGTGGCTCAAAATTTAATAAAAAGTAAAAAAAAAAAAAAATTTCATAAAAATAAAAAAAATTATAAAAAAAAACACCGCGTACAATATGTATAGTAAGCTTTATTCTATAGTTTAATCTTACTATTTTTTTTAAAGAATATGCTATCACCGTGCATCTGAATAACGGCACGCAAGTGGATCCATTCGCTTATAAAACTGATTTAATTAAATTTAATTTATTTAATTTTTTTCTATTCGTGAAAAAGAATTAATCATCACCGAGAAAATTTGCCTCCGCATCTCCGCACTTTTCCTTTTTTTCAGGCACTTCAAATTTTGCACACGGAATCATATTTTCTCGGGGATATATTTTGTAGAGCCTAATTTTTTTTTTTAAAAATACGTAACGGGTTATAATAATTTAAAAGGATAAAAAAAAATTAGATTAATTTTTATTAATTCACTTGCGATAAATAATGGTTAATTTTTTTTGTAAGGAGATAATCTGGGGGAAAAAAAATACAACATATCAGTATAGAATTTTTTTTTAAAAGGGGGAATTTTCTGAATCGGAAATGAAACAATCGATCTAATTCAACGAATTAAAACAAATTGTTTAACAGATCTTATATAGCTTGAAAGACTTTAATTTTTTTTGGAGTAATTATCTTTTTAAAAAAAAATTAACCTGATTTATATACCAAAACTTTTTCCCACACTTCTACTTATTTCATTTCATCTTTTCATCAAAAAAATTATTGAAAATGACCAATTTTTTTTTTAAATGAAAAAAAAAAAAAGAAAAAGATAAAAAAGTTATTAAAAATGAAAAAATATGATTATTGTAAGTGTAAGACTACGGATTATTTAATATAATATATTTAAAAAATAATTGGCGCTTGTTGTCAGTATTATTTCTGTACTATTCATTAGTAACCAGTCTCCGCCGGCATGCATTTTTCCGATGCCCGCCGACAGCGCAGTCGATTGGTCTAGGTTAATAATTAATGTACGTCTGCTCTACCAATTGACTGCCATAATGTCATTACTTTTTTAGGGGGGAAATAGGAACATCAATTATTGGGGGTTAAAACAATGGTTTTAAGGATTTAGGGTAAGGAAGCGGGGAGCAAGTTATGAATAGAAAAGAGAAGAAAAAAAATTTCATAAGGCATTGTCAAAATACAGGGGAAATCGTTATCCTGGAGAAAACAGTACTTCCCTAGTACCCCTTTATGATTGCATTTTATGAAGACATATTCTGAGCGAATGGACTTGAATGAATACCGGTACTTTGTTCTTTGTATTCTGTTACTGAAAGTGACACATTTTGTCCCCAAAAATCCAGTAGGAAATATTGATTATTTTTTTTTTTTTTATTAGTCTCACTTTAGATTTGTGGCATAGGTGGTACATTATAAAATATGCGCAGCATTTAATACTACGTGACATTTTCCCTTTAATTTCGATTTATCTTCAAATTCAACGGCCTACAATCTTTTTTCCATTCAATTTACTGATAACGATCACATATTTCAATCTAAAAAGATCTGCAACGATAAGAGACCTTATTCTCCGATTAACACTCGGTGAATCACATGCTGCTAAATAAGGTGAGATTTTCTTCATAATTTTTTTTTTTTTCTAAAACTCATTTACTTCGGTATTTTACCAGTGGCAACTCCAAGGGAACGTCAGGGGGTAGTTTTTTTTAAAATTCTAATGACAGGTTTCCTCATTATCAAAAGTAACAAACTCTCCCATTTTTTCATGAAGTCAGCTTTTTCCTACAAAAAACTCTTGGCGTCGTTACATTCTTTCTAATTCTTACGACCAACACAGATTTTATGTGTTTATTTTTTACGATCGAAAAAATCCCTTTGTTTCATATGAACAGGAAAATTGCAAAACAAATTCCCAGAAATAATTTTTCCGGCGGCGCCATTAGCGCCATCTTTATTTGAAACGATGACATCATATCAAAACGTTTTGATTTCTGAACGCACGTTCGCATGGTTTATGTTATCATCGGTGTCATTGTAAAAATCAGTATTTATATTTATTTTATCATTTCATTTCCGATTTAAAATGAATTACTAAAAAAATGAAGGAAATAAATCCGATACACCATCTGTTGTAGAGCCGAAAAAAGACTTTCCTGTAATTCATAAGCGTTCTGAAGGTAATTTAATAAATTTTCCAATGACTTTGCAATTTTTCTTCTTTTTCTCTTTTTTCATGTAATGTAGCTCACTGTATTGACTATTTGCCATGAGATTAATTAGAATCAATTTTAGTATTTAACAAGAGATAACCAGCGAAAAAAAAATCCTGTCATCATGGTAAATCCTAAGCTATTTAATTAAATCCGACGTTAAAAAGGTTACGTAACATTGTAAATATAAAAGCCGACCGGTAAAAATCACATGTAATGGATTCTAAGAATTAATAAAAAATTTTCATAGAAAATGATTTTTTCTTCAGTCCGTTCGTTGCTTTCTAATAACAATTTTCCTGCTTTCAGGGTTTGTAAAACGGTTTGTAAAATGTTGTACTGTCCAGCAAACGAAACATTCAACCAAATTTGGGTGAACCATGGAACATCACAATGTTTTATGGAAACTACTTCAAATTCAGTTTTATTTTTATTTATGTTACTCTTTGGGAGCATTCAGTTAATAATTTATAAAAAATATGGAACTGTTGTGTCAAATGCACCACTTCCTCGCAATAAATTATATAAGCTACAAGTTTTCGTTACCTTTCTATTTCCTGCAGTTACAGTACTAAGGTTTTTGCTGCAGGCTTTTGTACTGAATGATAAAGTCATATATGGATATATGGTGAGTCTGAGAATCTTATGATTAAGAATTATAGTACAATTAATTTTTTTTCTTTTGGTTTCAGATCTTAACATTATTAATCACACTGTTCGTTTATCCATATTCATTTGTACTAGTTTATGTTGAAAGACATTATCAACTGCCATCAGTGCCATCTAAGGGACATGGCCTTGTTCTTTTGTTATTCTGGACAATGTCTTTCATTTCTGAAAATTTATCATTTATTAATTTAAGGAAAGAGCAGTGGTGGTTTCATTTATATACGTAAGTCACCAGATTCGAATAAGAAATCTTTGAAAAGATATTTTTTTTCTTTTGGAATACAATGTGCTTATGAAACTTTGATATTTTATTTTAATGATTTCTTGTCTTTTAGGGATTCAGATAAAATAGAAATGGGATTATTCAGTACTCGTTACCTGTCATGCCTAATTATATTTGTTCTTGGTTTGAAAGCTCCTGGAATTTTAACAACCAGGGATTATTTAAATTTAAACAATGCCACAGGACTACCAACTGAGGTAAGACTGATTATCATTACAGTTGTGCAAGCACTTTGTTGATATAGTCGTTCACGATGGATGGGGCTCATTCTCATTTTATTCGATCGGTAAATTTTTTTAAATTTCAAAACATAAATTACACTCATTTTTAATTACTGATGTGAAGTAGATATTGATATTTTTCAGTGGAATTTCGATTTTAAAAATACTCTACAAGTCTATTTTTATTATTTTACTACAATCTCAGTTCAAAAATCTTTTTTTTTTCTTTTTTAAATAACCTTGAAGGCGTATCAAAGCAGTATCAAGTTACATTGTCTTTTTCTTCAATTTTTTTTGATAGTGAAATAGGTTACTCTAGGTTAAATAAATATTGAACAAACCGGTCGGCTGCCGGTTTTTTTTCAGTTTGGCCAACAAAAGAATATTTAGACAAGTCATTTTTGAATTTGAATTGAAATGTAAACAAAACAAAAGTTTAAATTTTGTTTAAAACCTTTTTTTTTGTTAAAATTGTTTGTAAATGGAGGATGAAACCCGTTTCAAAAAATTGAGATGTCAAGCTCTTCTAGTTCGTTGTAACGATTTTTTAAATTATTAAATATTTCTCTACAAAAAATCGAAAAAAAAAAATTGTTTTATAATTAATTTTTTTTTAATTTTCAGGATCGAGATAGTACATCTCAAGGTTCGACCTGGAGGAATTTATGGAAGAAAACGAAAATTTTAGCGCCATTTTTATGGCCGAAAAAAGATGTATTATTGCAATTCAGAGTTTTGATTTGTTTCCTGTTATTAGGAGCTGGAAGAGCTATCAATTTATATGTTCCTATTTATAGTAAATTAATTGGTAAGTTTGAAAATTTTTTTTGAAAATGCCATTAGCTCTTTTATTAATTTTTAAAACATTTTTTTTAGTTGACAGCATAAGCTTGACGCCGTTAGTTTTTCGATGGGACTTCGTTTTGATTTATGTATTTTTTAAATTTCTGCAAGGAGGAGGTACGGGAGGCATGGGCGTTCTTAATAATCTTAGGTCTTTCCTATGGATCAGGATTCAGCAGTACACAACCAGAGAAGTTGAGGTACATAATCAGGAAAAAATTATTTTAATTATTTCGTTTTTTCAAATGAAACTTATTATGAGGCTGATTTGTGATTTTAGGTAGATTTATTCCGTCATATTCATGGTTTGTCGTTAAGATGGCATTTAAGCAGGAAAACTGGAGAAGTTACAAGAATTATGGATCGTGGAACGGATTCGATAAATAATTTATTAAATTACATATTGTTTTCCATTGCTCCTTGCATCGTCGACATTTTAATTGCAGTTTTATATTTCGTGACATATTTTAATATTTATTTCGGATTGATCGTTTTTATTACCATGGCTTTATATTTAAGTAAGTAATAAGTAACACCTTTAAAGGAATAGTCAGCTGTCTGTAAATTTATTTTGAAATTTTTATTTCTGTTTTATAGCTGCCACAATTGCCGTGACAGAATGGCGAACAAAATATCAAAGGTCCATGAATTTGGCGGATAATGCTACCAAAGCCAGATGCACTGATTCACTATTGAACTACGAGACTGTCAAATATTACGGGGCTGAGGATTTTGAAGTAGATTCTTATAGGAATGCTGTTTTGCACTATCAGGTAATAAACAATGCTCAGGTCCTTAACTAAGAGGCTTAGCTTAGGGAGTTCACTCCGAAAAATTTAAGGAGTTTACTCCTCAAATAAAGGAGGTTACTCCTCTCCGAAAAATTTTTTCCATTATAGGGCCTCTATTCCTCCTGGTTGTAAGGAGCCATTACAGCCCTCGTTGTGCATGTAACGCCCTTTTAGCTTTTTGAACTGGTCACTGATGTTAATGCAAATTGTCACGCTAGGAAAAAAAAAACTCTTAATTTAATTTTTTTTTTAGGATGAAGAGTTTAAGTCAAACATAACTTTAAACATTTTAAATACACTTCAAAATATTATTATATGCGGCGGTCTGCTGGCGGGTTCGCTGCTTTGCGTCCATATGGTTGTAAACGGAGAAGGCCTTACTGTAGGAGATTACGTCTTATTCTCAAGTTACATTGTACAGTTATACGTACCCCTTAACTGGTTTGGCACATATTACAGGTAACTCGTAATACCCTGATACTGCAGTCGAAAGCATTTACAGTAATAACATTTATTTATTTTTTAAAAGGATGATCCAGAAAAATTTCGTAGACATGGAGAACATGTTCGATCTTTTGAAAGAAAACCGAGATGTGGAAGATGTGCCCAACGCACCGAATCTTCTCGTTAAACGGGGTCACGTACAGTTTCAAAATGTTACATTTTCCTATTTGCCGGAAAGAACAATCTTGAAAAACGTCAGTTTCGAAATTCCTCCTGGGAAAACTGTCGCTTTGGTAAGTTAACGATTTTCCTATTAATATATATTATTAAGAAATATAAACTATTTGATTTGCTCGACTGAACTCTTGTTACTTTTCAGGTTGGACCATCCGGCTCTGGGAAATCGACAATAATCCGTTTGTTGTTTAGATTTTACGATGTCGATTCTGGTAGCATTTTAATCGATAATCAGAACATAAGACTTGTGAAGCAAACGACAGTCAGGCGTGCCATAGGCATCGTTCCACAGGACACAGTACTCTTCAATAATACGATTAAGTAAGATTTAATTTTCTTTCTAAAAATAGACCACCCAATTTCTGACGCGTTAAAAAAAAAAAAAACATGTACCTAATTTCAAAAAATTTTCTTTTTTCTTCATTTTTTTGTAATTTTGATTTTTTAGGTACAATATTCAATACGGAAGACTGACAGCGGAAGATGCTGACGTGATAAATGCAGCCAAAAACGCAGATATCCACAGCAGAATCCTGACTTTCCCGAAAGGTTACGACACAGAGGTCGGAGAAAGAGGGTTGAAATTAAGCGGAGGGGAAAAGCAACGAGTCGCGATTGCTCGAACCGTATTAAAATCTCCTCCTATAGTTTTGTTAGATGAAGCTACAAGTTCTCTTGATACGGAAACCGAAAGAAATATACAAGCAGCTATGGATAGAATATGGACTGGTACAACGATGTTAATTGTAGCTCATAGGCTTAGCACTGTCGTTCACGCTGACGAAATTATTGTTTTAAAAGACGGAGAAATAGTCGAAAGGGGCAACCATAACGATTTGTTAGCTCAGAATGGTGTATATAGCAGAATGTGGCATGATCAACTTAAAAAGGATAAAACGGAAACAGAAACGGAGTCGTAATGTTTTTAAATAAAGTTATATATTTTTTTAAAAATGAAAAATAGAATATCAAACAATAGTCTTTTCACTGGCTCCTTCTTTGGATGCTTAAAATGTAAACCCTATTCACTTGATGTGTTTTTTAAAAATTACACTCCAGAATCCTGACCATTATTTCGATCCGGACTGGACCTGATTTCAAATCCCGCCCACCAGCCAAACAGAAATTTTGATTCCTGGAAATGTCGGAAAATGGGAAAGTCCAGAGAAAGCGCGCCTAAATGAAGTAATAAAGTTGTTTATATCTTTACTTGTTTCACCGATTTTAATTTTTTGACTTCAGACTGCATTTCCCTTATGCATTTGAAATTGATATCACCGAGGGTTATCCAAATTAACTTTTTATTCCTTGCCGCATTTAGCGATTTCCATAAAAAATTCAAAATTTAAAATAAATGCGAATTTTAATACGAATTTTACATTGTTTACGGTTATAAAGGGACCTTTTAAAGAAAAGTTTTTTTTAATAATTTTGCATTTATTTGTTCAAAAAATGGGAACTGAAAATTCATAAAGATAATTTTTATAAAACTCAATCTCCCGCAATATTTAAGATGACGCCAATGGAAAGAAACCAAAGGAACCGCCATTTTTCTTTTAGCAGAAAATCAGATAATAATAATATCAAAATGGCTGGCGGAGGAGAATGGTTCTCTATAGGGTCAGTTGTAGCTTGTAAGACATGTTTTAATAAAGAAGTTGAAGGAGAGGTTTTAGCATTTGATCCTCAAACAAAAATGCTAATTTTAAGTATCCTTTTGATGTAATTTCAAGTTGGGGTTTTATTGTTTTTTCGCGTCAATTATTCGGCTGTGTATGTGTATACATCACGTCGAAATATCGATTTCATTGTTTTATACATATTAAATAAACTTAAAAACGTGTTTGATTTGAACTTCTTTTCATTTGTTATTATTTCTCGTAACTGTATATGAAAATATATTTCAGAGCAATTTAGGTTTAACAAATAATTATTATTTCACGTTTAGGCTTCTTATACATCTGATAATGTTTTTTTCTTTTTTGGAGAATATTATTTAAGGTCAACTTTTGACAAATAGGCATCAATCAAATATATTTTTTTTTTTTTTGATTTTTGTTTTGGGATTTTGAAAAGCCTGTATTGAGAGTACTTAAAATTGTAACGCTAATGTTGAATATTTTATGTGTATAAAACTTTTTAAAGTAAACAAACATAATATTTTCCTTAATAAATTTCATCAGAATGTCCTTCTTCTAGTGGCCGACCATCACTAAGTGATATATTTGTAGTGAATTTAGGATTGGTGAGCAATGTACAAGTGAAAAAGGAAGTCAACAGTGTTTCAGATTCACCAAACTCGTTAAATTTACATAGGGTGAGTTTTCATTAGCCATTTGTAAAGAAAATGTTATTAACATAACTATTATTAAGAAAACCAATGTAATGTTTTATGTACATATTAAGTAATTATGGTAGAAAACCATTTTTTTTTTTTTTTTTTTTTTAAAAGAATTTAATATAATTGATTAAAAAATTTAGGTTAACTGATTTTAAATAATAGAGATTGTAAACAAAGGTCTGACGTAAGCTTTTTTTTTTCAAATTTTAGTTAAATACAAGGGTAAGAAATCAGGTTGAAGAAAAGAAGAGGTTGGTGACTGCTCTCAAAGCTGGAGTCTCACCGGAAGGTCAAAAATTATTCTTGGCTATTTCAAAAACGTGAGTTAACAAATGTCAAAATGAACCTAATTTCCTATTAAAAGATTGATGATTTTTTTCAGGATAAAAGAAGTTTCATGGAATGGTGTCAACATTATGGTTTGGGACAAAGTCGTGATTACACCTCCTTACAAAACGGAAAACACCTCACACCTCCGGGGTGATCCTGATTGCAAAGAACTGCCTCATATTAAGAAAATTGTAGAAAGGCACATCAAGGATTCTTTATTCCAGGGAAATAAGAACTGATCATATCAGAAATTCTATAATATTCTCTTTTTTATTTATTACTCTGTTCTTTATCTGATCTTAGTTTTTATTTTCCCTTTACACCTTTCAGTATATAATATAGGGGAAAAAAACAAACCATATTTTTTTTTTCTCAATGTCTTTATAAACCTTTAATAGTATTTATTCAGTGGTAAAAGCGATATTATCATTTTTTAAAAAAGTTTTGGCTTTGGGTCTATGAAAAAGCTACCCGTAAAATTAATAAAAACGTTTTTGTTGAAGCTTTAATCATTTTTTTAAATGAATTTTTTTTTTTTTTTGTTTTTTATTTATGTGGAAATAAATGTTTATTACGAGGGGGGGAAAAGAATGCATGGGGGGGATATTGCTACAAAAAAGGGTTGTGTTACTCAGATTTGAAAAATTAAAGAAAGCCAAAAAATCTAAAAATAATTTCAATAGAAAAATAAAAGAATCAGTTTTTGTAAATAATTATCATGAGTACATTTGATTTGATTTCACTTCATTTCATTTGTTTTTAAAAACAGGTATCGCGGGATCGCATTACAAAAGTAATCTCATCTTTGATTGTAATACGATGGGTGTTAAAATTTTTGCAAAAGAAGCTTTTGTTTTATGTGGGGTCATACAGTGAAAGTTACCCATAAAATATTAAAAAGTCAAGTTGAAGACAGAAAATAAGGCACTTAATTTATGTGTTTACTTTTGTTATTCAGATTTGAAAAATTAATAGCTCAGTAAAGCCAAAATTGCAGTGTTAGAAGTTAGTGTTGCAGAAGTTAATAATAAGAATCAATTTTATGAACGTAAACTAGGACGTGAAGTACCGGTGTATGAACGTTAATTCTTTGACTCTTGGGTCAAGAAGCTTTTCGACGTGCACGATTTTCCGTGTTAGTTCCGTATGGGGTACACGGACTTTCTAACTCTCAAAAGTTATCTAATTATCTAGATTTCGGTTTAATGTCCAAATGACGCTTTCAGATTATGACACAGCTTGGAATAATTGGGGTTTTAAGACAAAAAAATTAAAGTATTGCATTAAATTATAGAGGCTATCCAGTGACGTGAAACTTATTTGCTTTTTAAGGTACAAGTAAAGCTACTTTGTAAGAATACTTTTAAAGCTTATCAAATTTTATAGTGGGACTCTTGAAAACATTATAGGTGCTCTGCTGTAATCGTTATGCCTTTTTTTTTTTTTTTTTTTTTTTTTTGCGGATCGAATCTACAAATTGCAGAAAAATCCCACACTTGAAGAACACCTCAATATTTTCAGAGAAGGCAAGTTATGATTATGATCATCATTAAACACAAATCTAATAATCAAAATTAAATACAGAGTAAAGAATGAAATAAACAAAATTAATTAACGGCATATTGCCAGTAATTTAGTTTTTTTTATTCCATTTTTGAAAAATCTATCTCTAATCCAGATTTGTAAAATCTGTCAATTTATGGTAAAAACCCTAGGTTTTTTTCTTCGGCTGGATTTTAATGGAGCAAAAGTTTTAATTACAATTTTTTGAAAAGTTATATTAAAAAAGGACCCCTTTTTCATTGCTAAAGATTTTCTAAAATTTCATCATGTGACAGGAATATTTTTTTCTTAATTAGTGGCTTTCATTGTCGAGGAAGAAATCCAAATATTTAACGGGGAAGGGAACTGCTAACATGATTAGGTTATAAACTCCTTGTGTCTGGTAAATGTCAGCGCCATCTGCGGTTGATGATGCGGTCAATAACCTTTGTTTGATGAGGCGGCAAAAAAATTCCTGAACGTACTCTTGTAGCATGATGTATAATGGTCGTGGTTAATTATTTTGCGATCTGTGATTACATTGTTTCATCATTTTAAATGATTGTCCATGAGTGATTAATATTTAAGTTATAAAAATAAAGGTAAGAAATCAAACGCCGGTTCCTTAAAACTATTAATCAACGCGTTTTAACATAGTTTCCAACCGAAAAAGGGAAGTAACGTCGAATTTACAAATGGCCGATGTTGCACTGCTGTATTTAAAAAAACCTATATTTTATGGTAATTTTTAGCCGGAAATCATGAATAATTTCTCATTGAAATATTCATTAACCAATGATGGACTTAACGTCTTTGTCAAGATTTCATCTTAAATGAAATGAAGACGTTTTAGTTCCGATATGACGTTTCGTTTTCATTCATTATTAATTTTAGCCGTTATGTACAGTTATATGGCCTAACGTAATGAAAGTATAAAGAATTTTAAAGTCGTCTCTTAATGAAAATATGTGACCGGTTTATTTGTTGTATAACGTGTTACGAAATTTTAGTTATAATGATTTATAAAAAAACGCTACTATGTTATACGTAGTATTTCAAGTTCAATGTTGTGAAAGAAATTTTTAAATTTCACTTAAAAACATTTAATTTTGGATTTGAATTTTTTGTTTAAATTTTTCAGTATTGTGACAGGGTAACTTATATAAGTTTTATTAATAAATTTTAATAGGATTAGGCCTTGGGCTTAGATATTTAAATTAAATTGCTGTAAGTCAATCCAGTGTTTCTATTATTTGTTGTCAAATTTTTTTTTTAAGGACAACTTTGATTTAAGAATAAATAAAATATTTTATTTAGAGACATTTATAGGTAGGTTAAAAAAAAAAGGTTTTAAAAAAAATGCAAGCAGGACATAATGAAAGTATTGTTACATTAAAGTTGATTTTATTGCCGATTTAAAATTAGCTAGGTGTTGCAGAAATCGAACAAAAAATTAATTTTTTGCTGATGCCAAATAACTTTGATCTTAATCCAATTTATTAAAAAAATCAGGTGATCTGATTGCAATAAAATGACCATGAACAAGGTCAAAGCATGTACTGGTGAAAAAAAAAAATTGAAAGTGATAAAAAAATAAAAGATAGTAGGCTCATGAGGATGACATGATTTTAAGACCTTGCCCGACCTTGAGAAATGATCACTATTCTGCCATATTCTTTTCATTCCCTGCTGTTTCCGTAGTTCTTATCTGCACTGATTGACCGATAGCTTTTCATAGTTACCACATTCAATGAATTAAAACTTCCCATTTCTTAAGTGCCGTAAAAGTCTTGGTAAGTTTATAAAATTTTTGTTTTATAAATTTAATTTTGTTAATTACTGTTAGGTTTTTTTAAAAATTAAAAAAATTTGAAGATTTAGAATGTTTAAAAAAAAACTCAGTAACTGTCATGAAAATGACACTCAGTTTCTCGTGAGATAAATAAATAAAAAAAATTATCTAACCGCGACCATATGGTCCAATATAGTGATCAGTGTGTGATGATAAAAATATTCTAGTATTAGTCCCGGCTTCGAAAGCGTGTTTTTTCCCATTTTATCAGTCTCTAAGAGATACCAGGTAAATCTTATAATATTTCTTTAGACGGGAGTATTTTTTTATTTAAATAGAAGTAACCATTCCTTTGGGTAAGATATTTATTTTTTCTTTGTTTGGAACAAATTATAATTTATAATAATTTTTTTTTGCTTCTTTTGTATTACATTTTTCAAGGTAATTTTCTTTTTATATTTAAAATAATCATTTCATTTTCTCATTATGTTCGTTCAGGATCTGGTTATTGTCAAAGAAGGTCTTAAAATAAAAGTTTTCTTTTGAAATATTTTTTTTTTTTTTTTTTTTTTTTGTCATTGTAAAATATCTGGCGAAAAATAATAAGAGGGCTATACGTTCTTAGAGATTAACAAGCAAAAATAAAAGCAGTAATCTACCTACTAAAATTATTTAGAGAATGTCTGTTAATGTTTTTGTTATTAAGAGTTAGGCAAGGTTGAAACACTTAAAAAATCAAGAAGCTATATTTTTGATGTTTAAGCGAATACCTAAATGATAAAAACAGCTGAAATTTAAAACTTTTATTTTTTTTCATTTTGTTCCCACCACTATAACCTTATTCGTTAAAAAAAAAATGAAAAAACAACGTCTCAGTATACCACGAAGGTGATAAGCCCCCCCCCCCCCCCCCCAAGATTATTTTATTTTTATTTTTTTATCAACTTTTGATTGACAATTTTTCTCATGATATAAGCAACTCAATCCTTCTTGAAGTCACTCCAAATTTAATTCTTTTCGGTTATACATAAGTAAATTCAGTGAAGATTTTTTTTTGTGTGTGTTTATTTACGTTTCCAATTTGAATGATGTACTAAAACGTTTTCTTTTTTTCGTTTATTTTTAAGGTTTTCTACGCACATAGTCACAAAGTAATATTTCGCAATGTCCGCTAAAGCCATTCGGGAAGCTACCGGGAAGGATTTGTTAAACAGACATTTGCACGGCACAAAAGCTAGCAAATGTCAGTTTGCTGTTGTGGATGAGAACACCGATTTTGATAAATTAGTGTTGGACAATCCTTGGTTGTCTCAAAAGGTATGTTGAATAAGTAAAAAGATCGCTTGTAAATGATTTATTTGATTTTTTTTTTATTTATAAATTTATTTTAGAAATTGGTTGTGAAACCAGATCAATTAATTAAAAGAAGAGGAAAATTGGGATTGATCAAAGTGAACGCAGATTTGCCAGAAGTTAAGAAATGGGTCCAGGAACGTATGAATCAAGATCAAACAGTCGGAAGAGCTACAGGGAAATTAAGAAATTTTATAATCGAGCCCTTTGTTCCACATAAAGACGTACGACCAAGTTAAAAAAAAAAAAAAAAATTCTTAGGATTTTTTGAGATTTCAATTGGTATATTTTCTTTTAGAATGAAGAATTTTATGTGTGTATATACAGTCATCGTCATTCCGATACCATTTTATTTCATCATGAAGGAGGTGTGGACATTGGTGACGTCGATGCAAAAGCCCTTAGGCTAGACATTCCTATTTCTGAAACAGTCGATTTAGAAAGGGTTCAGGCGCTTTTGAAAAACGTACCAGCTAATAAACAAAAGTATGCACTAAAAATTATTTCCATTTGAAAGTTAAAGCATTTTAATTTTTTTTTTAAAATTACAGAGTCGTCGGGCAATTTATTGTTTCCTTATATAAAATCTACGTTGATTTATATTTTACATATCTCGAAATCAATCCTCTAGTCGTAACGGACGACGCAATTTATATTTTGGATTTAGCCGCCAAACTAGATGCGACGGCGGATTTCATATGCCGGCCGTTATGGGGAGAAATTGATTACCCACCTCCGTTCGGAAGGGACGCATTTCCAGAGGAAGCTTACATTGCTGATTTGGACTCAAAAAGCGGGGCTTCTCTGAAATTAACGATTTTAAACAAAAAAGGTCGAATTTGGACGATGGTAGCTGGTGGTGGGGCTTCCGTTATTTACTCCGACACAATTTGTGATTTGGGAGGTGCAAGCGAATTGGCGAATTACGGAGAATATAGCGGAGCTCCTAGTGAGCAGCAAACTTATGAATATGCTAAAACGATTTTATCATTAATGACTCAGGAATATCATCCAAAAGGAAAGGTAAGACAAACTGGGAAAACTTTTCGGTGCATATTTAAAACTTTTTTTTTTTTTTTTTTTTTTCAAGGTATTAATCATCGGAGGCGGTATTGCTAATTTCACGAATGTAGCAGCTACTTTTAAGGGTATCGTTACTGCTTTACAAGAATTTCAACCTCGTTTGGTCGAAATGAACGTTTCCATCTTCGTAAGAAGGGCTGGTCCTAACTATCAAGAAGGTCTAAGGTACGTCCGAAGACATTCAAGGGAAAAATTCGTTAGTCAGACAAATTAATTTTTTTTTTACTGTTTCAGGATAATGAGAGAAGTAGGTCAAAGTTTAGGAATTCCATTGTATGTTTTTGGACCTGAAACGCATATGACTGCCATCGTCGGAATGGCCCTTGGTAAAAGACCGATCCAGCAACCGTCTGAATGCGAAACGACTACAGCTAATTTCTTATTACCTGGAGGCCAAATTCAGCCGACTCCTGTCACGTCCAGACATGGATCGGTCAGTAGCTCAGGGACTCCGTTAACAAAGAAAAATTCGGTCTCCGCTCTACAGAAACCTACTGCTGATGGGGATAATAACAAAGCCTTTAAAAAGCCGATGTTCACCACGAAAACAAAGGCTATCGTGTGGGGTATGCAGACTAGAGCTGTTCAGGTATGTTCGAGAAATATTTAAAGAAAAATCAAAAACATGGTGTAATGAATATTAATTGTTGTTACACAATTTTTTTATTTTTTATTGCAGAGCATGTTGGATTTTGATTTCGTATGCAGACGCGAAGAACCCTCTGTCGTCGCTATGGTATATCCTTTTACTGGAGATCACAAACAAAAATTTTACTGGGGTCATAAAGAAATTTTAATTACAGGTAAGTTTAAATGTACTAAGCAAAAGACATCGTTGATAATTTAACTTTTTTTTATTTTTTTTTATTTTTATTCTAGTTTATAAGAAAATGGAAGATGCTATGGCCAAGCATAAAGATGCTGATGTTTTAGTTAATTTTGCATCTCTGCGATCGGCCTATGAAAGCACGATTGAAACAATGAATTACCCACAGGTAGGTTTGCTTTTTTTAAAATGATTTTTTTAGTAAGTTCGCGTTTTAAATGATCACCCCAAAATTGAAAAGGGAAGAAGCTTTAGACGATTTTTAAATTTCGTCCTTGTATTTTTAGGCTGGATGAGGGAGAGATAATCAAAGTCTATCAAATTTTCTGTTCTTAATTTTCTTTTAAGGTAAACCTATGAAAAAAAAATTCTAACGGATTGTTACTTATTTTTTTAGATCCGTACCATTGCCATCATAGCTGAAGGAATCCCGGAAAATTTGACGAGAAAGTTGATCATAGAAGCTAATGCTAAAGGAGTTAACATCATTGGTCCAGCAACTGTCGGTGGCGTCAAACCAGGTTGTTTCAAAATTGGTAACACGGGAGGCATGATGGATAATATTTTACATTCCAGATTGTATCAACCTGGGAGGTAAGTTAGTTTGCATTTTTTTTTTCTTGGCACTCTTCATTTATCTCATTTTTTTTCCTTTCAAACAGCGTTGCATACGTATCACGCTCTGGGGGAATGTCTAACGAATTGAATAACATTGTATCGAAAGCTACTGATGGCGTTTATGAAGGTGTCGCCATCGGCGGTGATAGATATCCTGGAACGACTTTTATGGATCACATAATGAGGTATCAAGCAGACCCAGATGTTAAAATGATTGTTTTGCTTGGAGAAGTCGGTGGAACTGAAGAATATGACGTTTGCAACGCCTTGAAAATCGGCCAGATTGATAAGCCTTTGGTGGCGTGGTGTATCGGAACATGCGCATGTGAGTTTTTTTTTTTTTTCTTTTGGAAAGACATTTGTGTTAATGTTAACTTAATTATGTTTAATTTTAATTTTTCCCTTAGCGATGTTCACAAGCGAAGTTCAATTCGGTCATGCAGGCTCTTGCGCTAACTCGGCTAAAGAAACCGCCAACGCCAAAAATGCAGCCTTAAAGGAAGCTGGAGCTCACGTACCGTCCAGTTTTGATACCCTCGGGGATGTGATTCACGAAGTGTATTTGAGTCTTGTGGATGAGGGGTTTATAGTGCCCAAAGAGCAGTTGCCTCCACCTACCGTACCCATGGATTATAATTGGGCTAGGGAATTAGGACTTATTAGAAAACCAGCCAGTTTCATGACTTCGATTTGTGATGAAAGAGGCCAGGAGTTGTTGTATGCAGGAATACCTATAACCGATGTTAGTCTGAAACTGAAATTTTTGAATTTCGAATAATTTTCGTATGTTTATTTCATTTCTATTACTTCTAAAATAAACATTAATTCGTTTGCAGGTATTAAAACAAAATATGGGAATAGGTGGTGTTATTTCTCTCTTATGGTTCCAAAGAGCCCTTCCTGCTTACGTTTGTAAATTTTTCGAAATGTGCTTAATGGTCACGGCTGATCACGGCCCAGCTGTTTCAGGAGCTCATAACACCATCGTTTGCGCCAGAGCTGGAAAAGATTTGGTTTCCAGCGTAGTTTCTGGTTTATTAACCATCGGGGATCGCTTTGGAGGTGCTCTCGACGGTGCGGCCAGGCAATTTTCAGAAGCTTACGACTCAGGTTTAATTCCAATGGAATTTGTCAATTCAATGAGGAAAAAAGGTCAACTTATAATGGGTATTGGGCATCGTGTTAAGTCTGTAAGTTTTGATAACTTTTTAAATATTTTTTCTTTGCTTTTTTTTTCTAACTCACAAGTCGTTGTAATTTTTTTTTTCTTTTTTTCAGATTAATAATCCGGATCAAAGGGTTCAAATTATCAAAGATTTTGTTTTGGAAAATTTCCCCGCAAAACCGTTATTGTATTACGCGTTAGAAGTCGAAAAAATAACGACGTCGAAAAAACCGAATTTAATATTAAACGTCGACGGAATTATAGCTGTGGCCTTCGTTGATTTGTTAAGGCATTCAGGCAGTTTTACGAGGTAATTGAAAGAGGAAAAAAAAAAACAATCTTTTTTTTTTTCTTATAAAAAGCATTTATTTGCATTTATCGAAGGATTTAATCTAATTTTTGCAAAAGGAAGCAAAGCTTTGAAGTCTCTTTTCCTTTTTTATTTTATTTTTTTTTTTTTATTTTTTTTCACCGAGTTGAGGGAAAACTTTTTAATTTAAACTGAAAAATTTTTCGATGATGATTAGTAATGAAGTAATTTTAATCTTGAAAAATTTTTTTTCTTTTTAATGTAGGGAAGAAGCCCAAGAATACATAGACATGGGATCAATTAATAGCTTGTTCGTTTTGGGACGAAGTATCGGATTTATTGGTAAGCTCGAGTAGAAAAAAAATCTTGCGTGACCGATTGTGATTTTTGGGATAATTTTTTTTTTTCAGGTCACTATATGGACCAAAAGAGATTGAAGCAGGGATTATACAGACATCCATGGGATGATATTTCTTACGTTATGCCAGAGCAATACAATTAAATCGTTCCTTTTTGAAAAGTAAGGAAACGGGCGTTCGTGAAATGGCTATGGTGGTAAGCATTTTATTTTTTTGTTATTCTGTTACATGGATCTCTCCATTCGTTAAAATAATTTTTTTGTTGAATCGGATTTTATGTTATTATCGTGATAAAATGAGTAGAATTCATTTTTAAGCTCATATTGAAGAGCATTTCAAGTAGATAGTATAAATAGCTCAATTCATTTTTTTGGATAGAAACTCAGAACATTGTTTTGGTTTACAAACATGGCTACAAGCAATTTGAGAAAATCAAAAAAATTGAGTTATTTACTAAATTTTATGTTTTTTGATTAAGAAATATTTTTGGCCAACAAGATATCTTAGTTTGGTTAATAAATGTCTGCAATTTTGCTCAGATGAATGTTTCCTGTCAGCTATTAAATTTCTGAAAGTAGAGCGCTTTTGAAAATTCTTATGATTTAAAATAATTAAATTTTTAATTTTTCTATAGGTTTTAATATAAAAAACGCAACGGTCCAGAGTAAATTAGAGATTAGTTCGCATTTAGATCGCTGACAGGCGCTACAAGTCGAGATCGGTTTAGAGTTAATCAAATTCATTGAAGATTATAATTTTTTTTGTATTTACTTTTTTTCAGTTCATTTTTCAAACTTCAAGCAGCGAAGTTGTTAATCTCAATCAAATGTGGATAAAAGAAAAATTCTGCTGAGAAAAATCTAGTAATAAAAAAAATGCTATGATTGTTCCTTTAAGCATTTTTCCCCTTTAATTAAAAAAAAAAAAAATTATTTATCTTTAACGGTAGTTGCCATAGCTTCGGAAATCTTAAAAAGAAAATTATAAACAGTTGTCAGTATGTTACTCAAAGAATAAAATTTTGCACGAGCCCAGAGCATTCCCAATCACGAATTCAAAAGAATTCACTAATTGTTTTCCTTTAAAAAAAAAAAAAATATATAAGTAAAAATGAAAAATCTCATTTACATTCCTAGCTGCTGTCTTCTAAACATTTAGCCCTTTTACCGTACTAATTTTTTTTTTAAAAGAAAAATGTAAGCTTATATTTTTATCAGAAAAGACGCTTACAATTATTTTGTATATACCGACTTGTATTTTTTTTTTTTTTCAGTAGTGGATTGAATTTAATTTTTGTAATATTAATGAAAAAAAGGGAAAAGAAGGAAAGAAACGGTCAACTGTAAAAAGAAAAAAAAAATTATTTTATTCAACTTGAAAAAAAAAAAAAATTAATACGAATTAATAAATCAATTTCTGTTTTCATTGGCACGGTTCAGTGACTTTTCGTCATTGATAACTTTTGTCAGTCCGAAAAAAATTGAAAAAACTTAATGGAAGTATTTTTTTTTTTTTTTTTTTTTTTTTTGGTTAAAATAAACGTGGAGGTTTGGGAGGGGGGAAGAAATGAGAAAAAACATTTCGACACCCGGAAATTCGGAATCCCAGAAATACGTAATTTGTTTTCCTTTCCCATACCAATGATTTATTCCATAAATCTTTCCACGTTTTTTTTTTGTCTGCATGTTCGTTGTTGGGATTTTAATATTGGTTTAGCTTAACCGTTTCCTTTTTTTTTTTTTTTTTTTTTTTTTTTTTTAAGATTTTCAATTATTTAAAAAGGGGTAAATGCTAAAAGATAATTCCACTACTTTTTTTTTTTTAAATTGCTACACTTTTTTTTTTATTTTGTATTTTCTTACCATTTTTTTTTCGTATTGTTGCTAATTATAATGTACTTGTTATTTTTAATATAGACACAAAAAATGTTAATGGGAACTTTTCTCTTTTTTTTTTTTAGTTATAAGAAAAGAATCGTCAACGGGAGGTGTGAAAATTCCGGGCGCGTCGCGAAAATCTTGAAGATCGAAGAAAAATTTTGCAGATAACCGGTAAATGAGAAAAATTTTTCAAAGGTTTTTTTTTTTTTCGTTTCTTTTTCTTTTTCTTTTTTCAGTCAGTATAATTTAGTTTTTCCTGCTTTTTCGAGTCGTAAGGTTTTAGGTTCGTAGCTGATTTTTTATTTCTTATTTTATTTTTTGAAATCTTTCTTGCAATGGAAAAAGAGATCAAAGGAAAAAGAAGAATTGAATTGAGTTAGAATTTAAGCTTCTTTAATGTATTGTTCGTTGTTAAATATTCTTTATTTAAGAGACAAAAGGTATTAAATTTCGACGTTGTATATTTATCGATGTTAGCGTTTATTTATGAAAGCAAAAGGGAGTGCAAATTTTGTAGTTTGTTAAGATATAACCCCCAGTGAATTAAATTTTTGTTTTATTATTTTAATTTAGTGTGAGTTGTCAGAGGAAACGATTTTAGCAGAACGACAAAATTACAAATATGAATCTTAGAGAAATGAGGAAAAAGGTGAGCAGGAATAAAAGCAATTGGAACTAGGTTTAGAAGGAAACAGGGCAAAGAAAGAGGAAAATATGGGGAGGACATCCCGACAGAAGTAGATTTCAGAGACGCTGATAAAGACAGAGACGGAGAAATTTTAAAAGAAGGGAGAAGAAAAGGAATGCATGACATTTAGATTTAAAGCGATTTCGTATTTAAATAGGCTAAGTCAATTTCTTTTAATTTCATCTGAGGGTGAAAAAGAAAAAATAACGATAAAACTAATTGAACCCGTAATTTAGATACAGAAATCTAGTAAACGCAGGGAACGGAAAAAAGTCGCTTAGCAACAGGTGTTTTAACTTTTCGAACATCGAAAAGAGGGGAAAAAAAAATTTTCCCTTACTTTTCGATTTAGAAAAAGCCTTATGGTGTTCTCAAAAACTTATTCGTTTATAATGATTTGCTTCTACGAATTCGAAAAGGAAAAAAAAATTCCATACAATTAATTTCGTTGTCTTCCTGTCTCCGACCCTGATCAATTATTATCCTTTTTTATAAATGAAAAAAGAAAAAAAAAAAACTCGGAATCATCAACCGAAAATGATAAATTATAAAAACGGAAAAAAGAATTCAATTAAAAACTAGATGGGAAGAAATGTTTTTGCCACGGGTAATACATTTTATTGGTTATCGATTGACTTAGTCTCGCATCTCCTTTTGAATATACTAATCATTTTAAGGACGTCATACCACCCGGTATCAAATGACATATGACATTATCCTTGTGACATTTTCGGTGTATGCGAGAAAAAGGGAAAAAAAAAATCTTAATCATAATAATAATAATAAAAAGGATCACACCGGGGTCGTGGCCTCGATTTTCGATTAGGTCACGGCCTTTTTTTTAATAATCCTTTTTTGAGGAAAGGCGCATTTTTTTTTCCTGAGCCGAAAGAAAAAAAAAAAGACCGAGGAAATTTAAGTTGTGTCACGTATTTCATTTTCCCTCAGACTTTTGCAATTCGTTTGCTTAATGAGGAAAAATGATGCATTACAGTGAAAATTTTAAAATTATGCAACTTGGAATCCTTGGAAAAGGGAAGTATAATTTTAAACATATGCTAAGGGTGTGCGAAAGTTAGAAACTTAGATTCTAATTGAAAGGACAGGAAAATGTCATATAGAGTGATGGTAGCTTTGATATTGCATGACTTAATTGGGGCCCAGTGGGACGTTCACTATTTCGAAGAAAGGTTAGGAAATTTTTTTTTCCTTTTTTTTTTTTATCCTGGGAAATTTTATTAGCTTTCCCTGCAGGGAATCTAAAAACGTTTCTCTTTTTTCCTTTTTTTTTTTTTTTTTGCAGTCTTCGTTCCAAGAAGGAAATCTGACCACGTGACTCGGGAGCGGAAAAGCCGGAACTTGTTGACGACCCCTCGCCTCCTATTGAGAATCCTTGTGTAATTTCCTGGAAAAGGAAAATGATTTCTGGGAACATTCTCAAATTGAACATAAAACACCAGGACGATTGTCACTTGTTTCAATATAACCGCCATCTTGGACGAAGATTAATCATCAGAAAACTAATTCCACACACAGATAGTTTGTTGCACTTTTCGGTTATATAAAAACTTTTCGACTTATATTGAGCTTAACAGAAGGGAGGCGAGGAATAACAGCTTAGTGTTAGCTGTATTTTACGCATTTTAAACTGGGTTCGAACCCCGATATTTAACTTAACCGTGATTGCGGATTCGGTCGAAAACAACTGTTGCTCTCCAGGAAATTTGCTTTTCTGGATCATGGCGCATGAATTTTTGAAAGCCGATTAGTTTTCGTGAAAAACAATGCATCTCCCACGGTTTTTTCTTTTTCCCTTCATATTTTTTTTTCTTTCTTTTTTTCTTTCCTCCCTTGACACCTTTCGTGTTAACGACGTAAGGCGTTAGCTTAAGGTGATGTTCTTGTTATCGCTATTTCTAGGCGTAAATCCTTAGTAATCTGATGTAATATCCTTTCAAAGGCTCATTTTACCATACGTCCCGCTGAGGCTTATAAGAAAAGCAAATAAATTCGTAAGGCTGCCCCCCGGTAAAGGAGAAAAGGAACAGTTTAAAGTTGGAAAATTTTTTTAAATGTGCAAATAGTTTGAATTTTGAAGGGTTGTTTAAAATGTGAGACTGCTGGGAGAAAAAGGAAGAATTTTTATTCCTTGTGCTTTATTTTTTTAAGATTTCAGAAATCTTGTAATTTCAGAATTGTAGGTCTGAGTTTTTTTTTTATTTTTTATTTTTTTATCTTAAATTTTTTCTGGGATTTAATTTGAGTAGGCAACCACGGTCATATGTTTTGAGTGCATTCGGCAAATCACAGAAAAGCAGAGCCTAGTTTTGGGACCTCGTTCGGAATTGACTGATTTGATGATTTTTCCTTTTAGTCGATTTTTGTCTAACAGCGACAAGCAGTTTCTCAAAGCTTTATTTATTTTATAAAATGATAATCAAACTGAAAATGGATGTTTGTCCACAAACGACCCCCTTTTATCATTTTCTTTTTCGTGTTATCTATTGTGAGGAAATTTTTTTTTTTTCTTCCAAAATCGTTAAAATAATATTTCTCGTAAAAATTGATCGAAAACATTGTTTTGCTGTCCTGATGTCAAGTATTCGGCGGTTTTAATTTAGGTAGTTCAGCAGTTCTTTTTGGGTAATTTTAGTTCGAGAAGAAAAAAAATTCCTAAGGAAATTAAAAATTATCAGGGGTCCGAATCCGATGCTGGTGCCGATGCCGATGCCGATGCCGATGCCGATTCCATATGATTTATTTAACGCCCGATTCCTATTTCGGCACCGACACCCGATGCCGATACCGACGCCACCAAGCGTAGATTATATCCGATGTCGCCTCTGATTCCGATTCTATTGAAAAAAAAATCATAGAGACATTCTAGACGATTTTTAAAATCAGAAGTCCGATTCCGATGTCGATGTCGATGCCGAAACCGATGCAGAAACTGATGCCGAATGCGATGCCAGCATCGGCATCAGTTTGGGTAGTAAGATTTGGGTAATAAGATTTCATACCGGGGCCAAAAAACAAGGGTTATCGGCCCTCCCCTTTCCGCCAGGAATTTATAAACCTAAAAAACATGTCAAAAGCACTTTTTTTATGATCCAAAGCCATAAATTTTTTATGGGAGCCCTCATACACCATGCGAAGACGTCCCATGGATTTCTGCTGACCTTTATAAAACCGACATGGTACGGCAAAGGAGCTAAGCAGGTTATTCGTGGGATATATTCGTGCCAGGAGAGCAAAAATCTCTTAGGACTATCTGCTTCATTTGCTGTTAATCGCAATTTAATCTCAAACGCATTTGCTAAGCAGAGCTGCGAAATTCATAATTATAGGCAATACGTCAGTTTTAAATTGATAAACAGCAGATTGAAACGAATTAGATTATTTTACTTTGTGTCGCGAAATAAACTGAAGGGTGTTAAAGGGAGTTAAAATTTCCGGACTATTCGGTTATGAATGTCTCCACGTACTTTGAAACCCAGTAAATTTGAATTTTATGGTTCTTTCTTTTCCAATCGCATCTAGATGCGATTGAAATTTTTCAAGTTGAAAAATTTTTTTCACAAATTTTTTTTCACAAATTTTTCAAGCTTGAAAAATTTGCCATCGCACATTTGCACAGCTTTGAATTTTTAGGCATCGCTATTTTGAACGTAGCTCAAAATGTTACTAGTTTAGGTAAAATTACGCAAAATCAGGGCTGCAATTCCGATTAATTTTTATTCGGAATCGGAATCGAAATCGGAATCCGCTATTTCAAAAGTAATTGAAATCGGAATCAGAATCGGTGCTTTTTTTGAAGAGATAGGAATCGGAATCTCGTCTGAAAACAGTTTAAGATCTACGGAATCGGCATCGGCATCGGCATTCGAAAAAATATTTTCGATGCAGATTCACTTTAAAAAAACGAAAGTACGGTTATTACAGTTACCAATTTTGATTGAAATCGAAATCAGAATCGGAATTGGCATCGCTAAAATATTATTTTGTTAGTTGGAATCGGAATCGGAATCTGAAATTTTTTTCTACCTTTTGGAATCGGAATCTTACTCATAAATAGTCAAGGTTCTGCGGAACCGGAATCGGAATTGCAGCCCTGAGCAAAATCGATAATTGAAATCAGAGGGCGTTATGAGGGAGTGTAAAATATTTTTGTGGGGCCCCCCTTTTTAAAGTCTCCAAAAAAAATCAAGAATATTGTGTTCAAAACCTGAGCGCTGTTATCTCTACTCTAACACGTGCCTGTAAGCACTTCGATTTTCCTAATTAAAATGTATAGGATTTTTCGACTTTTAAAGCATATTTTTTTTTTTTTTTTTTTTCCTGCGAAATAGACAGATGAAAATTCAATCACTGGTCCCATTTACTACTACTTATGTAGTTATCGATAAAAATTTCAAAACTTCAATTTGGCCATTTTCTAATGACTTGAGAATTCGAAAATATGCCTAAAAGCAGCTAAAAACAAAGGGTCTGATGCTTGAAAATTTTGGCCGAGGCCGATGCTAGCATCGGATTTTTTTAATATCCGAATCGGCATCGGCACTGCGAAATTGTTAGTGCTGGCTCGGCATCGACACGAGATATTTAGCCGGCAGCGGCTGGCATCGGGATCGGCATCGACATTGGAATCGGACCCCTGATTTTAAAAATCGTCTAGAATGACTGATTTTAGTGGCGGCATCGGATATGATCGATGCTTGGTAGCGTCGGCATCGAGTGTCGGTGCCGGAATCGGAATCGGAATTGGAAGTTATATAAGTAATATGGAATCGGCATCGACATCGACCCGAGATTTCAGCCGGCCATATCGGCATTCAAACCGGCATCGGATTCGGACCCCTGCTAATAACACGATTTTTAAGCAGGCTAGGGGCCCTGAAAAATGATCAGAAAAGTTTTTTGAAATTTTTGTCGATTACTACAAACGTAAAGTAACTGGGCCAAGTCATCAAATTTTTATCTGTCTATTTCGCAGAAACAAAAATATGCTGTAAAAATCGAAAAATCCCCATGTATTTTAAATAGGAAAATCGAAGAGCTTACATGCACGTGTTAGAGTAGAGATACAGCTCTCAGGTTTTTCACACAATATTTTTTTTTTTGGAGACTTTTGAAAAAGGGGTCTCTCAAAAATATTTTACACCCCCTCATATCGGCACCTTATTACGAAGCCCTATTCCCATTCACAAGAAAATAGTGTAGATGATGAGGAAACTGAAAAATGATTAAAACATGGGTTTTATTCATTAATCATGCATCCCTTTTGAAATGCGTCATATTGTTTACCCTTTTAGGAAGTCTGACCCGGAGGAACGTTTTTTAAAAATTTGAAGAAAAAAATTGTATTCCTTTTTTCTTAGTATAAAAGTATCTCGTTCGATATTAAAATTAAACAGCCGCCAAATAATTCAAATTAATTAAGAAAGAGTTGTGTTACTCTCCAAGCGGACAATTTTCCTAAGCCATATATTATTACCTTGCAGACGGTTGAAATTATAATTACTCATCTAATTAAAAAATTGCCTCCTCTAAAGATAAATAACTTTCATGTCCAGGCTTATTTTCTACTTTCCCGAACCCTTCATCTGAAAAAAAAAAAAAAAAGACCAAAAATAATTAAAAACTCGTTTAATCCTTCATATTAAATCGATTAATCCATCAACATCTAAAAATAACCCCCAACACTCATCCTCTTTCCTCGCAATACGTCAGAGAAAATCCGCCTACAAAACATGAAACCCATTTCGGGAAAACCAAATTTTAAAAAAAAGAAAAAAAAAATCACGACGAGGGGAATCCGGCTCTGTATTTTCTTTTTCTCTTATTTTCCCCCGAAAAACATAGAAAATTCGAAACTCGAAGACGATATTCATAAAATGTAAAAGTTAATTAAAACCATGTTATGATGATGATGTTCAATTTCTGTATTAAACCAGAGAGCTGCATGTATTTTTTTTTTTTGTTTGTTTTGTTTATTTTTATTTTCGGGAAGGGAACGGAAAAAATGGCAAGTTACGTAAAAAAAAGAAGTTAGGGAGAGAGAAAAAATTTATTTGTCTGGCTGGACTATCCTATTTACCCCCTTTTTGCTTTTGACTATATATGCAAAAGACGTTTAAATCTTCTTTAAAAGAGGCCTTCAACTACGCTTATGTCAGCGAATAAAATTATACAACTTCTAGAAATATATAATCCATAATAAGATTTCCAGTGTAATATTTGAGTCCCCGGTTAGAAAACCAAGGGAGTTACGTCCCCGGAAATGGGGAAACCCTTCACTTTAAAATCCTTCCCCGTTGGAATCTTAGAAAATGATATTATATTTATGCGAAATCGTGAAACCCCACGTTCGAAAGGATTACCGGCCGTCATCTTTGTGTTTGAATCTTTTAAATCATAATTTGAAGCAAGTATTTGCACAAGTGACCTTTAAAGGAAAATACCTCGCCGTATAGCTAGGGGGGGGGGGGGGGGGAAGGCACAGACGAGTTAGGTATGGGAATCGTGCGATTTTCAATCGTGAAAATCCAACAGTAAACATTTCTGGGAAAGTGATTAAAAAGCACGGACCGGGGAGAGGTTATTTACGGGAAAATCCTAGGTAGGATTTTCTTTTATTTTTTATTTTTTTTCCTATTTTTTTTTTTTTTTTGTTTGGCTGTGCTGAGTTGGTTTTGATTGTACATAGCCTTTTATACCGTGCCTTAGCATTCCGTTATTATAATTACAGAAGGTCCCTAGAGAAAGGGTTTGAAATATGAATGCAAATTAATTTATTTATCAGGATTGAAATCCCCGACCCATTCATCTGATTTCACTACTAACTTTAAATACGAATGGACTTAATACTTTCGGAAGAAAAAAGATTTATAGAGTGTTCCAAGGAATAAAATTTACCCTTTTACCCAGACTGTCTGAATCCTTTTTTTTTTTCCTACTAAGAGCATGATTTTAGTTTTTTTTAAATCTATGCTTTGGTTTCAGTGATTAATTCATGATTAATTTTTTTTAAGATTTTTTTTTTATATTTTTTTATTAGGACTACGTCTTAGGGCACACCATGATGGTTTTGTAGTGTTCGCGGCTGTCCGGTTGTCCGGTAATCTTGCTGTTTTGGACACCGAACATAAAAAAGAACGATTTTAGATAAATTTTTCAATAAAATTTTATCAAAAATCCTTGATGATCCTTCAAAAATTTTCAGTGAAATTTATAATAAAATTTTTTTATAAAATACTGTAAAATTTTATTGAAAAAACATTTTTTTTTTTGACGTAGGACTACGTCTTGGGGCTCGGTCCTGGGGAATTCCGTCTGTTCGGGATCTGTCCGGGTGCGCACTGTTCGCGCTAAAAATTAATATATATGCTGCTTCTCCACTATGTCTCAAAATTAATTTTCAAAATTTCCGGAAGTACTGTACTTTAATTATTCAAACATGGATTACGAATAAAAAAACAATGCAGTAAAACTGGCCGACTTCATTTTTAAAGCTTATGGTTTAGAAATCCAAAGCACAGTACTTCCGGAAATTTTGAAAATTAATTTTGAGCCATAATGGAGAAGCGGCATTAATTATTTTAATATTACTAACTATAACTATATTAATATTACTATATAACTTCGAAAATTTTAAATGACCGATTTTTTTTCACTTTTGGCCTTTTTTAAAGGTAAAATTTAACGACATGAACGAAAGCATAAACTTAAAAAATTTCTTGCAAATTTTCAAGAAACTTAACTTTTACAAGAAACTTTAAATTGTTAATTCAAGGACCTGAAAATGTCTTGAAATTTTATTTAACTTTTTTTTAATTTTCGCCGTTTTTTTTTCCAATTTTTTTTCCTTACCTATTAAAATTAGACTATATGAACAGAAACAAGACTTAAAAATTTTAAATAAAATGTTCACTACATTTTGTAATTTTGTCCTTTTTCCTTTAGCCAAGAATATGAGCTAAAGCAATAAACATTGCTTTAGCTTAACATTAAGATTAAAATTTTAACTTTGAAGACTTTAATTAAAATGTTCACTAATTTTTTTCAGCTTTTGACCTTTTTTATGAAAATATTTAAGTTTTTTCGTGCCAGGAAAAATAGTTATATTTTCATCAAAAAATTCAAATTTTTTGACCAAAAGCGAACAAAAAAAAATGCCTTAAAAATTTTAATTCGTTTCATTGTTTAAATTTAGCAATATTAGGACAGCAGCCCAAAGACGTAGTCCTACGTAGGGATATGCCTCCAAATCCCAGTATGATTTTTTTAAAACATTTTTTGAATTTTATTAAAAATTTTGATAAACATCAACATTTTTTGAAACGAAGATTTCGACGATTTTTGATATAATGGGGGGGCCACGTGGATTAATATCAGGAGGATTTAGGTCAGCTTAAAGGATTTAGGGGGATCATTAATATTTTTTGAAACGAAAATTTCGATGATTAAAATTATTCGAAGATTTAAATTAAATTAAAAACTTTTCATTCCCAGCTCGGAAATTCGGCCCCAACCAAAAATTCTAGTCGTAGTCCTACGTAGGAATATGCCTCATATTCCCTGACTGTTTTTTTTTTGCAATTTTTTCGAAAAATCTGAATACTAAAATTAAACGATTAATCTTTAAGGACCGAAAATCGGACATATCCGGCGGTCTTCCAATGCGCCTCATGTTAAATGATAATGATGATAAAAAATTCTGCTGTTGCTTATCAACTTAGGGCCCCAAGATGTGCAGGAAAAAAAATATATATATATAAAAAGCATCGAGTTTAAAATTCGAGCGTTCAAAGGCTAACCAATTGAGACGAACCGTTAGGTATAAATTCAGAAGATTCGTTTTTATTTTTCCCGGAAAATTGCCGAATTAAAATTTTAGAGCGTGGAAGGAAATTAATTTTTTCTTAAATCATCACATCAAAATTTTAATTTTCCGGTGGATTAACTATTATAATGTTGATCAAATTTATTTTTATTTTCTCGGAGTTTTCTATGTTTCTCAAAAGGAATATCATTATTATTATTATTTTTTTTTACTTTACTCATTTTATCTCCTCTTCAGACAGGCTGCAGAAGTAGTAGTAATATAAAAATAAATGGAGGAGAAACTGATATTACAAAGAAAAAAGGTTATGTGAATCGTTTTGTACGGTTAAAAGACTGGTTCGATAGTTTAGTTTTTTATTTTTATTTATTTATTCATTTTTTTTAAGCTTCAAAATTTGAAAAAAAAATCACCCCTGTAAGCACCGAAATGATGAAACGATGTTATGGATATACATAAAAAATTATTTGTGCAATAAAAAGTATTTAAAAAAATTTTTTTCTGTATGCAATAATTTGTTAAAGTTGGGAGTTAAAAATTGTAAATTAAAACGGTCGGAATAAGCGCGGAAGCGTTGTGACGTCATATGTTAATATCGTTTTGCCCGAAAATTTGTCATAGAATGCAATGCTTTCAATGTTTATAAACCAAGTCACAGCATTCTTGGAAAATTTTTTTGAGCAGAACGATATTAACATATGACGTCACAACGCTTCCGCGCTTATTCCGACTGTTTTGATTTACAATTTTTAACCCCCAACTTTAACAAATTATTACATACAGAAAAAAATTTTTTTAATACTTTTTATGTCGCAAAAAATTTTTTAAATTCATGTACTGTACTTTATTTTTACTCCAAAATTTTTTAAAAATAAAAATACCTGAAAATACCCTCTTTTCACTGTAGCACAGAATTTAAGTTAAAAGTTTAGATTTTAATGTTTCAGCAAAATAATTTTACTTCAAGATATGTGCCCATCGAGACATTCTATTCGGAAAATGAGGAAAAAAAGGTTCCACTTAAAAAGGAGGACTCAAAACTTGGAGTTAATCTGTTTCGACGTTTTGTGGAAGTGTCACGTGACCTCAAGTTTAAGGCAACATAAGCGTGCAAACTTGCAGTCGCATGATCACGTGATTTTCATAAACACTCGAAACAGGCTATCTCCAATCACATTTATAATGGAGATACGTTAGTTCACCTCCGACACGCGGAATTGGTACAAAATTTTCCAAGTTTTAAAAATGTGGTTTTATCCCCCACTGATACAATGTTACAGCCCTATTTTATGTTCACAATTTATTTGTCAACAAAAATAAACCGACATTTGCCATTGTGCACTTTCCTAACCTCTTATGCTGGCTATGGGCCTGACAAGGGCAAGCTGTAATTTTTTTTATGTGAAAAAAAAAAAATTGAAAATCTGAAAGTGATCGATTTATTTCGACACTTACACCGCACTGCTTATTTATTTATTCATTTTTTTCGGATTTTTTATCTTTTCACAAACTGCTCCAAAGTCTCGCTTTTTTATTCTTATATTTTTTACAAAAGTCTCTTTTTCTTTTTTTTTTCAGCTTGTGTGCTTTCAAGAATCGATTTCACCGTATCGAATGCAAGAAACCGTAAGGATGAGTCGGGGAAAAAGTTGTATCTCGGAATGACCACGATGGATAAAAGTTTTTTTTTTTTTTCCTGTGACTTTTTAGGAAAATGTTTTTATCTATATCACAGTCGTTAAACTTCTTGAAATTCGAATGCACCCAGCTGGGAAAGAAATTTTAAAGGGAAAGAGCGTTTGGTGAAATATGTGTGGAACAGGTCGAATTAAATTACGTAAGTTTTTTTTTTTTTTTTTTTTTTTTTTCCTTCAATTTTTTTTATTTATTTTGAAACTTTTTAGAAGATAATGAAACATTTTAGTGTTTTTTTTTTTCAGAATGTCGTTCCTTTTTTGTGAAGAAAATAGGATGTTTCGGCAATCATATTTATTCTCGCAGTTTGGTAAGTTTTTTTTTTCAGTTTTTTAAGAAAAACATTTTAAGGAGGTTCTTTAGGTGAATTTGAGATTCTTATCTGATCGTTCTCCTGCAACTAAAACATAGGCAAAACTTTGTTTATTTTTGTGGAAAGGTTTTTCCGCCTACAAAAATTTTATTGGAATCGAATAATTTTTTTAAAATTATGAGAATATTCTTCTTAACATTCTTTCAAATCTTCTTTCAAATTTTCAAAGTATTATTTTTATCTCTAATACGTCCTTGACGAGAAAGAGGAAGAGGAAGAGGTGGGGAAGGGGGTCATCTTCAAAATGAAACGGCTTGTAAAACGCTTACTAAAATCTTAATAAAAGTAGCAAGGGCCCAAAAAAAATGTTTTTTTAAGTTCTGGATTTTGATTAAAATTAAAAATATAAGTGAAAAATTCAGAAAAAAAAGATTTTAAGACTTGAAAAAGTTCAACGCTCTGATTCCTTTTTGTAGCCATCGTTGAGCCATATATTTTTTAAATTCTTTTCCGACGACCATCGTACATACATGATGCGGAAAAGTCGGCTTATTGACTGCTATTGCATATATGGGCTATCCTGGAAAATTTTTGGAAAATTTTTTCTGGAAACTTAAAGAGGAATTTCCCAAACTAGGTCTTTACCAGGAATGGCATACTGATATCGATTTCGATTTCGATTCCGATTCCAGTGATGTTCGATGATTTTTCAAACCCTATTCCGATTCTGACTCCGATTCCGATTTTGATTCTGATCCCGATTCTAGTGATGTTCGATGATTTTTCAAACCCTATTCCGATTCCAATTCCGATTCCGGTTCCGATTCTGATTCCGATTCCAGTGATGTTTGATGATTTTTCAAACCCTTTTCCGATTCCAATTCCGATTCCGATTCCAGTGATGCTCGATGATTTTTCAAACTCGATTCTGATTCTAAACTACGGGAAACATTTTCGCGATTTCGATGCGGATTCCGATAAGTTTCCATTGATCAACTCTGATTCCGATTCCGATTAAAATCTATTCGGCATATCACCCCCTATTATTTTGCTTTTCTAAATATCTAATTTTTTAAAAAGTTTTTAATAAAAAATTCGACTTTATTTGTAAAATGACTATTGTATCTAAGAGAAATTTGACCCCTGATGCTGATTCCGATTCCGATTCCAGTGATGCTCGATGATTTTTCAAACGCGATTCAGATTCCGATTCCGATAAGTTTCTTATCATTTGAATCTTATTCCAATTCTGATTCTAAATTATACGAAAAATTTTCGCGATTCCGATGGCGATGTCGATTACGATTAGTTTCCATCGATCGAATCTGATTCCGATTCCGATTAAAATCTCTTCGGCATACGATCCCTGCTCTTTAATCCATTTTTAAGTTAGAACCTGAGAGTATAGCGGGTTGCATAACTATTTTTTTGAAGGGGATGCGCAACCTTTCAAAAAATCACTCCCAAAATCGCCTTCATAAAAATCACTTTTCACTAAAAGCCCTCTGTCGGAAAAAGAGTTAAAACGACATTAGTTAAAGTAAAACGACATTGAAAACTTTTAACTTTAGAAAATTTTGACCGTAGGGGTATTCACGTTAATTTTGCGCCGCCTCCCACAGCCAATCGTATTTCTTAAATTAATCATCATTAACATGACTTCCGTTACATTGATTTGCGAGTTAAGCGGTGGTGGTAAAAGCTAAACGCATGATGAAATTTTCGAAATTGAGATTAAAAAGTAAAGGAACTACACTAACCCTAAAGCAGCTTATCCATTTTTGTAAGAATTTCTACTCTTGAGAATTTTCTTTTTTAAAAAGAAATCTTGAAATATTACAAGAATTTTTCTCTAAGGGAAAATTCGGCAAAAAACTTGTTTCGGGATTTATATATTTTTTTTTTCTCAGCGATAAAGAAGTTAGAGAGAAAAACTCTTCTGGGTGATGTATAAAAATTGAACCATTTTCATGATCAACAAGTCAAAACCGGAAATCTGATTACAAAAAACTGGTGGAAGAAGAACGGGAGAAAAAAAAAAAGTAGCAAAGGTTTAATCTTTTTTTTTGTGACCACCACGTCCGATCCGATTCCCTTTCTTTTCATTCCACTAAGAAGTATTAGGTTAGGAAAAAGGAAAAAAAAAAAATCATCATTTCCGGTTGAGACTTAAACTGCGGCAGAGAATCCCGTGCTGCCGGAAGTCCAAACTTAGTACATAATTTTTTGAAATTTTTCAAATGCATGATTCTTATATTCTCTCGGTGTCCTCCTTTATCCTCTCAGGAATTTTTTCATCTCCTCCCACCTGCAATTCGCTTACCTTTGCCAAAGGAAGAGCTATGGGGAGGGGGGAAAAAAAGAGAAGGAGAAAAAAAAAGAAAAAGTTAAAAAAAAAAAAAAAAAAAAAAAGCTTCTCAAAAATCAGAAAAGAAAATTTTCCCTTTTTTTTTTTTTTTTTTTTTTTTTTTTTTTTTCTTCGTAATTATCTCTTATTAAAGACGATGCGAAGATTTTCAAAGTATGTTTGTAGTATGGCGCCACGAGTATTGTTATAAAGATAAAAACTTTCAGGTCCGTAAGCTTAACCGTACAGACCGACGTCATTTTATCCCGTGGATGAGAAATATTAGATAAACGCCGGTCTGTCGTCGGTTGCCATCACTGCGTCTCTACAGTGTTTTATTCCCGTATTCACGCCAATGTAATTTTCGTTAGAGATAATCATTGCTTTTCCTCTTTTCCAGGCCTCCGGCGCCTACTTGTTGATTAGGTCTATGTGATATATGAGGAGGGAGAATAAACTCAGGGAAATGGCATCAATATGCTTGTTTCGGGACACTTAAACTGGATGTTAATGAAGGAATTCCGTAAACGGTTTTATATTCACCTTGATAAAGACGAGGAGGAAAAAAAAAGGGCAGAAAAATATAGCAGCAAGAGGAAAAAGGACACTGGTAAGTGTGATAAACTATCTTACAAAAGCAAAGAAAGCTTTTAGAGCTGATATAAACAACACGGCATGCTTTTAGCAGGGCAGATCAACGCAGAGGGTGTCAGTCGTAACATTTTCATTACATTAAACAAAAATCAGGCCGGATTGATAAATACCACCCAAAACCTATTTTCGAGCTTTCGGGCTCCTGCTGTTCTTTTATTATTCTAAAAGCTTGAGCTTTTTCCTTAAAAAAAAAAAAAAGATTTTAGTTTCATTTTGTAACTGCAAGAGTTTGTGATATACAGTCGACAAATTTCAATTTTGAAGGCAATAAAAAAACTTATTGCTATTTTTGCGAAGAATAATAACGTTAAATTTCTTGTTTTTAATAAACCACAGATTGACTTTTTTCTGGGAGGGTAAAAAAGTAATGTCGTGTTTATTATTCGTCGGTAGATTTTTTTTTCTTAGCAAACAAAGTTAGATTAGGCCTTTGTGTATATGAATGATAAACCAACGTTCCGTACTCTTTTTAGTCTTTCATTTCTAAATCCGTGCTTCGGAGGTGAACTAACGTATCTCCATCGTAAATGTGACTGGAGATAGTCTGTTTCGAGTGTTTATGAAAATCACGTGATCATGCGACTTCAAGTTTACACGCTCATGTTGCCTTAAACTTGAGGTCACTGACACTTCCGCGAAACGTCGAAACAGACTAACTCCAATCATATTTACGATGGAGATACGTTAGTTCACCAAAAATGATGAGCTTCGTGACGTTTTTCTTTCCCCATAGAGAAATATAATAATAATATTCGGGTACCTCTTAAAGTTTTAAAAAAAATTAGACACGCTATATCTGACCGTACAGAGTCAAGAATACGTGAAACTACTAACGAGGATTTTAGGTGACGCTGGGATAAGGTTTGTGCGGGTCGTTATAATTTGCAGGCCCGAGCGAGTAATTACAAGCCACTCATTTCCTATCGAAAATCAATACAGGCCAGACCGGATTCGGAACCTGCCAACCTTCCTGACCAATCCTTGCGCATGAGCTTTCGCATATGAGCTTTCATTGATGAGCTTTTCACAGACACCCTTACAGGCCGACCAGAAGAGAGTGAATTTTCGCGCGAGTGGCAACGGAATTCGATTTCTCATAAAAAAAGAGTCCAAATGAATGATTTTACACCGAGCTTTCACACCGGAAAGCTCGAAGATACAACTGGTGACTTTTCCGGACGAGTTCGTGAACTGATCGCTTTTCCTGACCAGTTCGTGAACTGGTCGGTTTTCCTGACCAGTTCGTGAACTGGTCGCTCTTTTCCGTCCAGTTCGTGAACAGGTCACTTTTTCACATCAGTTCGTGAACTGATCGCTCTTTTCCGTCCAGTTCGTGAACAGGTCACTTTTTCACATCAGTTCGTGAACTGGTCGCTTTTGCTGACTAGTTCGTGAACTGACCAGTTCTCGAACCTTCCTTTCGGGAAAATATATTTCAAGCACCCAGGCCAAGTGTTCCACATGATTTTTTGTACAGGCCAACCCGGATTCGGATTCCTCATAAAAAAAATCCTAAAAAACTAATTGGGTCGATTTCGCGCGATTGACGACGGAATTCGATTCCTCATAAAAAAAAGAGTCCAAATGAATCATTTTCAATCGAGCTTTCCCACCGGAAAGCTAAAGCTTTTGGGAAAAAATTATTTCAGCCACCCAGGCCGAGTATTTCTGTACAGGCCAACCCGGATTCGGATTCCTCGTAAAAAAACTGAGCTAAAAAAATATTATCTACCCCGAGCTTTCACACCGGAAAGCTAGAGCTTTTGCAAAAAAAATTTCATGTGCACAGGCCGAGTATTACACTCGGTTTTTCTCTACAGGCCAGAACGGCTTCCAATTCCTCGTAAAAAACTGAGCCTAAAAAAATTTTACTTACCCTAAGCTTTCACACTTGGAAGGTTGAGCATTCACAAAAAAAAGTTCCATGCCTACAGGCCGGATATTACCCTCGGTTTTTCCCTACAGGTCAGACCGAAGAAAAAAACCAAGGGTAATATTCGGCCGGTATTTGTTTTTGCAAAAGCTCTAGCTTTCCGGTGTCAAGCTTGCGGTAAAAAAAATTTTTTTAGCTTAGTTTTTTTACGAGGAATCCGAATCCGGGTTGGCCTGCCTGTACAGAAAACGCAAGTGGAATACTCGGCCTGGGTGCTTGAAATATATTTTCCCAATAGCTCGAGCTTTCCGGTGTGAAAGCTCAGTGTAAAATTATTCATTTGGACTCTTTTTTTATGAGGAATCGAATTCCGTCGTCAATCGCGCGAAAATTTGCTCTCTTCTCGTCGGCCTGTATGCGTGTCTGTGAAAAGCTCATCAATGAAAGCTCATATGCGAAAGTTCATAAGCAAGGATTGGCCAGGAAGGTTGGCAGGTTCCGAATCCGGTCTGGCCTGTATTGATTTTCGATAGGAAATGAGTGGCCTGTAATTACTCGCGTGGGCCTGCAAATTATAACGACCCAGTTTGTGCGAACATTTTGTTAAAACGGACTGACATTATCAGTCTATTTTGAAATAGACTGACATTTTCTAGTTATTTTAACCCCTCATCCTGGAGCCAGCCATAAGAAGCTTCCCTTCGAAAACGGTTTTCGCCATCCCATTTGAAAGCGATTCTCCTTAATTTTGCAATTCGTAAATTTTTTTCTCAAATTCACGGAAGCAGTGATCTCGAAAAATCGAGGTCGACTACTTGAAATTAGTTTTGGTAAATCCCATTTAAGTTCTTTTTTTCTTTTTTCAAAACATTTTACATACATTTTTAAGTCATCGCTATGCAGCCTGCTGGTCAAAGTGAATCGAAAATGCGCGTAAAGAGGTCAAATTAGGCCTAAATAAAAAATATGAAAATCAAATGTTTTTGGTCCCCGAAAGGTCCCTAATTTTCCCGATTTTGGTCCCTAAAGCCGCTAAATTTTTAGGCCTAGAACGGTTCGATGCCTGTCCATCTTGAAAAGGTAGGGCATGTTTTTCTAGCACTTTCTGCACTGCTTGATGACGCGAAATAGGCGTTGAAATTTAGGATTATCGAAGCCGAAATTCTGGTGGAAAATATGGAGATATGTCAAAAATTTTTTTGAAGGAATTTTGGCGACTTTACAAATGAAATTATTTTAATCGAAATTTCCTGAAAATTTTTGAGAAGTGGAAATTTTGGTGGCATTTTAGTTTAGAAAAATGAAAAAAAAGCACAGACATAAATCCATCCACAGTCTCGCACAACGTGGCCGTCCACATTTTACGTAACACTTTTAGGGTGGAGGAGTTGGTCAAAATTAGCGTTATACTTTTCATAAGAGGATGTATTGAAATTAGAGTTAGGGGTGGTTCAAATATAACGTCATAATTTTGAGGGGAGGGGGGAGAAGGGTTCTGAAATGTTCAAAAAATAATGACGTCATATATGAATGATCCCTTGCGAAGGAAGGGGAAAAGTAAATAAAGACAGGGTTACGTATTATACGTAGGATCCCAATATGAGTTGTGCCGAGCGCTATGGAAACGTTCAAGTATTACGTAAGACTTTTTTTTGGACCCCCCTACGTAAGACTTACGTAAGACGTAGACTTACGTAAGACTTACTTAAAGTCTTACGTAAGACTTTTTACGTAAGACTTTCGGGTTTTTGGACCCCCTCCCCCCCCTTCGTAAGAATTAGTATGATTTTTTCAACCCCGCCTACTATATTACGTGCTTCGTGAAGATTCTCGCACCCCACCCCCCCTTTCGGTCTTACGTAATACTTGAACGCTCCCTATGCTCTGTAATCATATCAGGTGGAAAAATCGGTATTTCGATATTTTAACTACTTCGTTTTAGAGCAACGCTCAAATTTTGTTGCTAATATTTTTTGTAAGCTTTTTTGTAAGTATAAAATGCTTCATAGTAGGTATAAAACTCATTTTGCCGTCCGTTTATGAGACAGTGAAAATGAGGCGATGAATTTAGTGCCAGCAGTGCTGATGCGAGTAACGGGTATTTTCATATTCATTTCAGGGGAAAGTCCAGTTTTAGTAGTGGTATTTTTTGAAATTTGAAGTTCAATGGAGCAGTATAAAATTTATTTTCCCCTCCGTTCAAGAGAGATGAAGTATGAGGTTCTGACATTATTATTCTCAGCAATGCCGGTGGCAATCATATTAGGAGCTCTGGACAGAAATTACGTCTAATTTTTCCCCGATAAATAAAGTAATGAATTTTCTTCGCCCCACAAAACTTTCACTTTGTTCTTATATGAGCTTGCACAAGCAAGACTTCGAAATTTTTCTTCAATTTTTATCTAAATGAGACTGCCTGTTTTCGGCGCTACCTTCGATTTTTGGGTAAACGCAGTCCTTATGAAAATACGAATTTTGGAAGTTTTCCTACCATGCGTCCAAATATTTACTAATATTTTTACACATCTTTGACCCCCCCCCCTTCCTTTTGACTCTAAACATATTGTAGGACTTTAGTAATAACTCCCTCTATTGGGGAGAGAGGGAGTTATTTTTTTTTAACTTTTCGTTTCGATATCGCATAATTTTAATAAATTAAAGGATAAGGTTATATTTTCTTTTATGGAACCCCCGCCCAGTGTTTCTCTCCAGAATTTTCAGTATTTATACTTTTCCTTCCTAAGATGCATACTCAACATGTGCCCAACCCCTGTCCGAATAAGAAAAGAAAAAATAAGAAAGTCATGGTCCCTTTTTTTTTCGCTGGAATATTATTTATCAATATTTTTTGGGTGGGGCCGTCTTCGAGGAAATCCTTCAAAAAATTTCTAACTAATTAAATAGAGTCCATTCCATAGATTTTAAAACAATATGCATATGAATTTAATCAGTTTTTATTAAAATGAGTTCACGAAGGAAAAAGAAGAAAAAAAAAAAAAAAAAAAAAAAAAAAAAAGAATGACGATATGAAAAATATTTTAATTCCGCCCAATATGATATTCATTTCCGCCATTTTTCTTTCCATTATGCCACGTGGCTTTTGAAAACCGACGTGCTACCCCGTTCCGTTACAATTTTAAAATTCCTGGAAACGTTACGAATCATGGTTAGTTTAGTTTCAAAAGCAATCTGTATATAATAATATGAAGGTTGACATAAAGTTGTGTCAGTCCGTATTTTGATTAATAACGTTTCCAACATTAGTCAATAGCCTGCTGTTGTAATCGCTGACTAAGGAAGCAGCCAACGCCCAGTTTAATGGTTATCCGGCACGAAATATATCTGCCTAATATAGCATCATGGCGGAGCACTATATAACTGACTTTTAACGAACTGACCTCCATTCCAGGAGGGACTTCTTCCCTTACTTTCCTCCACTCATTAAAATTGTTTATGAATACTTATATCCTTGTCCTGGGATGAGTTTGTTTTTTCTTTGTTTTCCGTTATGTTCGTGAGCTTTTTTCAACGGCGTCAAATTTCGTATTGCCTAGGGTGGTCGTCTTTTTTTTAACGTTTTTCGAAAAAAAAAGAAAAAAAATTGAAAACTGAGAGTTGCCATTTTGATAAAAACATTGATTTTAAAATGACCACGGAATTTTCATATTTTAATTATATTCTTTGAAGGCATAATTGGTAAAAAAATTTGGCAGAAACTCGATAGAGATCTGTAAAATAATTTAGAACCTGTAATAATTTGGGGATATTTTTGTGAACGTGAGTTCACAATCTTGAAAAATCTAATGACAGTAATTTTTTATAAACAGGATTGATAAAATGTTTATAAAATATTTATAAAAATTTTTCATGACATAAAAAAAATATTTTTTAAATATTTCTGTTATGTTTGACTTGCGTCCCGATTGAAAGCAGCTTACAAATTGTCAATCTTCGTTTTATAACCTGATATTTCCTGCACGTACATGTGCTGCAACAAAGGCAGGCATAGGTAATGCATTTGTGACGCAATGGCAATGGGAGGGCTGTGATAATGCAAAATGCACGTAGTACAGAGATAGTCTGTAGTATAATGCAAATTCAAGTGAGTTACTCCTTACTCAGAAAAAGGAAATATTTTGATAGCAAGTTCTAACTTGCGACAAAATGGCAACCTTTAGTAACAAGGCCAAAATGCTTTGCGACAATGCACAAGTTGATTCTTGAAAAGGCATTTTTATGGTTTCAGCATGGGTTTTTGAGGAAACATTTTGCCACAACAAATTTTTGAATTTTGCATTAGTCGTCTTTTTTTTTCTGAGTGTCGGTTTTTTCTGTTTCTTATTCTGTCACATTTTAACCTGGCAATGACTCGCCATAAATTGAACGTGGTTATCTTCATTTTCGGTATCCAAGAATACATTTTCAGAAAAGTATAGTTCATGCTATACTGTGCAATTCAAAGTTAATTGTTGTGAGAGAGAAAAAAAAAAACGGTCATTATGAATTTTGGTGTTCGGGAGTTTTTTTACGATTATCGGAGATACCGTCTTGTTCATCAAAGGCGTCTTCCTCTTTGAGTGCCACTAATTCGTAATCGAGTATCTGCGACTTTTTAAAATGAAATAAGGTTCATGGAACTAAAATAAGAGTCGTAGCTTTAGTGTGAACATGTTCAATTTATAAAAAGTGATTCAAAAGTTTTATTTTTACGATTTTTTCTGAAACAGCAATTTCACGATGAAACTGAAACATGTTTCTAAAATTATCTACCGTTTTTCCTAAAAACATATTCCTAAACCTATTTATCCTAATGATTATTTTTCCTAAATTATTATTCCTAATTTTTTTTCTAGGCCATTCAAATTACGTAATTTTTTTCGACATTTTAGACCCTCTCCTCCCCTGATTATCATTTGTCATTATTACCAACATCCCCCTTAAAAAAAACGTCATCAGACCCCCCCGTCACCCCCCACCAAGAAATTTTTTTTTATTTTTAAATAAATTGACAAAATGCATTATTATTATTATTATTAATACGAAATATTAGGTAACATAAAATAGACCTGAAATTTGAAGGTGATTAAGCTACAAATTAAAACTTATATGAAATTATTAGTACTATATTTAGTACTTATTCATTTATTAAAAATTTATAAAAAAAAAAAAAAAATCATACTTTTAAAGTTTTCACGGAATTATATATCTAGTCTAAATGATGACATCAGCATTACACCAATACCCACCCCCTCCCTCCCTCGTCATCATTCGTCATCAGTCGATCGACCCCCTAAAATGATGACGTAATATTTGAATGGCCCCTTTATCCTAATATTTAATTTTTCTAAAATATTTTTTCAAAACCAGTTTTCTTATAATTTAAACAAAAATTTACTTTTCTTTATGTTTTTACAAATTTTAAAAGCAAAATCAATCAAGTTTGACAGTCATGTTATTTTTCAAGTTTGTTTGCTAAATTTTCTTCATTTATTCTTAGGGTTATTTGTAATTTTTCTATTTTTTATAAGTAAATTCAAAATTTCAAGTAAATTAGCTTAACAATGTCGGATTCCGATGAATGAGAAGTCGGTGGCAATAAAAGGGACACTCTCACGAGACAGGTAAAATTTTTAAATCAGCAGAGAGGGGGTGGGATGGGGGGGGGGGAAACTGCTTCTCCAAGGATATGTATACTACAAAAGCCCGTCATTACAACTTATATTTATTTCACTTTATTTTAAAAAAAACTTAATTAAATCAACATTTAAAAAATCAAATTTAAAAAGAAATAAAACATTTTAAAAAATCACTTAAGACTTTTTTTTAAAATGGAAAACAAATTTTAGGAAAAACATTTTATTAGGTAATTTTAAAATTAAAAATTTAAACAGGAAAAAAATTGTAGGAAAAATTATTTTTAGGAAAATAAAAGTAGGAAAACTTTTTTTTAAAAAAATGGTCGGAAACATGTTTGTAACACCGTAGCATCTTGATCAACATTTTGTCGCAACATGTTTCATCGTGAAATTGCAGCGGTTCCGGAAGATTCGTCACAGATTGCTCGTCACAAAGTAAATTGGTCACAAATTACAATTTGTCACAAACACATTAGTCTTAAAAAATGATTCGTCATACAACGTTCTTGTCATAGAGTTATACGTCATAAACTATACTGGTATTAAATTTATTTGTCACTATACATTATGTCACATTATTTTTAGTCACAATTACAATTTGTCATTAACAAAGATTTCACATTTTAACTCCCCCTCCACCGTCGTTGAACTCGCATCTTCCACGCTACACCCCGTTAGGGATCCTACAAATATTCTTCGAGGGGTGGTGACCGTTGATTTTCCGACTAGCGCACTAGTTAGCACCTGAGAAAAAATCCTAGCTGTGAACTAGGATAGAAGCACGGCGCATCGTATCTCATGATTAAAAGTCGAGCGCGCTATGAACTAGGCTACGGGCCACCACCATACAATATTTCGTAAGCATTATTTCAGCCTTTCAAACTCCCCCCCCCCCTCCCCTTGCCTGTAGTAAGCTTATCTTATACCTTAACTATTCAAATTTAACCTTATTAAAACTTGTTCCTTGTTAAATTTTGTATTTTCCCTTGTGAAATTTGAATTTCGTCCCTGCGTGATAATTCCTCACTGGCAATGTGGAATTATTGACGAAAATAATTCTTTGACCATAAACAATAATGACTAATATTTAATGTGTCCAAAACATTTCTGACAAATTAACAAATGTGACCAATCGTAATTAATGACAAAAATATGCTATGACAAATTTTACTTGTGACGAATCATGTGTGACCAGTACAAACCGTGACCAGTAATTTATGACGAATCTTCCTAAACCCAAATTGCAGCCTTACCCCGCATGCGTCATTTCGTAGTGCATGCACAGGCATGCGAGACTTCATTTGTCTGATTAGCAAAGTAAAACGTTCTTCTAGTCATGTTACAACTAGCGCTGACTTATTAGCGGAGCTTAAAGCTTGCACGGAGACTTAATTCCAAGCGATAAATTGCATGGACTGTTTCTCTAAACCTCGAATTAAAATCACATAACAAGATGTTAATTGTCCTAGATGATGTAGGATCGGGTAAAAATTGGAACTGATACTTTGAAATTCCCAAATGTGTGTCGGCACGATGTCCACTGATCCTCGAGGCGGCCTCTCGCTCTAAGTATAGGTCAGTGGGCTCGGTATGGCGTCAATGGGGTTAATGACCAAAATAATGGACATCTACATTTTTTTTTTCATCCATCCAGTCAGCAAACAGAAGAAAAAGAAGTGAAATAACAGATGAAAGTAGCTTTATAAATCTTTTCAAAATCATCTCTCTATAATCCCAGGATTTGTATTCACTGCTAAAATGCTTTTCATTCATCCGTCTGTCCGTCTTCCTTTTATTCTTTAAAAAATTTATAAGTTCCTCTGATTCATAGTTCGTTCTTTATTTTTACTTAAAAAAAAAAATATATAAAAAATGAAATAAAAAAGGCACGTGCTTGTGGTTCGATGTTGCAGAATTTTTTTTTTTTTCACTTATAAAGTCCTTTTTTAATTGCTATGAAAAGAAGTTAATGGCAGTTGTTTTTTTATTTTATACTATGAAATTATTTTAAACATTTTTCTTTGTTTATTAAAAAAAAAAAAAAAAAAAAAAAAAAAAGTATTTTAAAAATTCTTTTATTAAATTGCAGGCAAGTTACAAGAAGTGTTCCCTTATAGGACATCCAGTTCGAATATGTTGTAAAATAACAAAACCACCAGATTGTGGTGCAGAGTTGTTGAGAAGTCAAGAAGTTCTTTTCGAGAGCTCTTCATTTTATGCTGAGTCACAGTCATCCTTCTTCAACACCCTTTCTAATCAATGTTGACTGTTTATAATCTTTTTAACTTTTATGAAGCAAGTCCGAAAAATTTAAAAGAAAGAAAAAAAAAATCTCAAAGACTTTATGATCGCATCCCGACCGATGTTGTTATTCGAGAAAGTTTGCTATGCTATATAGTAGTTTCGCCGGATATTAGTTAGTAAACATGGATCTAAAGGATGTATTTTCAATGGATTCCCTATGCATAGTTACCAACTTAAAACAGTCTAGGATGCCAACCGCCGACGCTTTACTCGATCTCCGACTTGGGACGAAATTTGTTATCTTTTCGACTATATCTTATTTTCTCCGTGATTTTGAGAGGAAGTTTTCCTTTCTGACCCTCTGGCTTGTGGGTTTCATCGTCCCCGGACTTTCTTACATCTCGCTAATATTTAATGAGGTTAGGTTGGGTAAGATGGCGATGGTTTGATAATGGTTATTTTCGTGGAAAATCAACATTTAAACAAGAACGGAAAAGATTAGGTATTTTCGAGAGAAAAGAAAACAATTTTGGCAGTCGTTAAAAAAAAAAAAAAGACAAGAAAAGTTATTAATCCGATTCGAATTTTATTTGGTGGGGGGGATTTAATTCTTTAGTTTTACATTGATCAGTTTGAACAATGATGGTTTGGTAAATATTTAATCCGAATTTAATTTTCAGTTCAACGTTTCAAACCCGTTGGTCGATCACTTTTCATATAATTGCAAGTAGGACATATATTTTAGAATTTGGAAGCATTTTAAAATCCTTGATATTTTATAAAACTGACCAACTTTATTCTTGCCTTTCTCCTGTCCCTTGCCCTGTGTTGGAAGATAAAATCCGTATTATGATGATGAACTGCTTAATCCTCAAAATTCGGTTAATCTATATGGAATGTAATAAATACGAGGGAAACCTACGGAAAGTGGCTCAGCGATGAGAAACATTATGAATGATAGTAGAATGGAGGAGGAAACGTTGGAAACTAAAATTTCCTTTTAATTGTCGGGGAAGTTTCAAAATGATTCGCTTTCGTAGATGATGGCAATTCCTTTTGTGTGCTAAGGGCCGGCTTTAGGACGTGTTCTTGGACGTCATTTAGGACGGGCGGAATAATTTTCCCTATTTAGAATTTTCTCAGTATTATATTTTCCTAGCACTTTAGATATATATATGAGGTCACTCAAGTATTAACAAAACCGACGGGGGTTGGGGGGGGGGGGAGTAGACAAAATGCTTACAGTTGCTTACTAGGGAAAGGAAGTAATCCCTTATTAATCTTACGTAAAAATTTATTTTCATTTAAATCTGATAAATCATCCGATTTAGAAAAAAAAGTATTTAATTTAGTTTAACTCACATTTGAAATGGGGCTGCCGTGCCGTTTAGATTTTAAACGGAATCGGAATCTATCGGAATCGATTGGCTCAAAAGTTAAATGGAACCGGAATCGGAATCCTAATTTTTTCAAGCAGTCGGAATCGGAATCTTAACCGAAAACCGGCATCGGAATCGGGATAGAAAAATAATTTTGATTTAAATTGAGCTGAAAAGGACCGTATCAAGGGGTTACTTTGTACTCGACCGGGTAACTTTGGACGCTTCGATTTTCCCTTAAATTATTGAATGAAAATAAAACCAATAAAAGCCCAAACAACGATTGCATTTCATAAAGTGAAGCTTCTTGAATATTATTTAGTAAAATGGTCCTTTAAATTAGCTTTTTTATAAAAATATTCGATTTTAAAAATGATACGAGACGGGAAAAAATTTCAAAGTTCGGAATACTAAGGTCCCTCCAACGGTATCTGAAAGCCGTATTCAGGTTCAAACACGTTCGGCACTTGCCTTACATCATCCTTTAACTACTTAAAAAATTTCTTTCCAAATGTATTTTCCCGAGAGCAGAAAAACAAGAATTAACAAAAACATGCTTGTAAACACTCCATAAACGCCATTTTTATCAGCCATTTTATTCATCCAAACACATTTTATTTTGGTTTCAAAGAATTTATTTTTCTGGATCATTTTTCTCTTCTTAAAATTATTTAACGGAATAAAAATTGTTTATTTATTAACGGAAATATGTTTTGAGAAAATTTTTACGCCCTTTTATTGTTTTAATTACGGAGTTACGAATGCAGAAACAAAAATGTCGAAAGTTACCCCACTTTCAGATCGTTGAGGGCGTTCGGAAAATTGAGTCATAGATTGACTTAGAAAAAGTGTAACCATTAAAAAAGGGTATCGTTTGAAAGCTGAAGGATCTCCCTTCATGTTTGTGAAGGCAGATTGAAAATCGTCTCAGTATTATACAAGTAAAAACAAAAAAAAGTAAAAAAGTGCAAAAAGTAACCCCTCGGTACGGTATTAATAAAAGCTTTTTACAATTAGTACATTTCTGCAAATATCGGAATCAGAATCGGAATCGGCACCTCTGAAACGTTTTCTAATTGGAATCTGAATCGGAAACTTAAATTTTTGTTTTCGAGTCCGAGTCGGAGTCGGAGTCGGAATCGGAATCGGAATCGGTACCGCAGTCCTGATTTGAAAAAAAAAAAAAGGAATCTGAACATTGTGAAAGGCACTTATAAGTTTAGAAGAGGCATCTTTTTTTTTTTTTTTTTAATCAAGAAATCTTTAAATCGAATTTTCATGAACTAAATCTTTTTTCTCGGAAGAATAAGGATGAAAAACAAAAAATTTTAGGGACTGAAACCAGTTTAAAAAAAAAAAAGTTTTAAATTTTTTTTTTAACTCAAAAAAATTATAAAATTAAATGGTTAATTGGTACTGATACTTCAAAATTGCTAATCTTAAGGATTCACCATTCTAAAGTGTCAGTAACAATTTAGTCAAAATCCTCCAAGTGGACGCTCAACCTCTTGAAGAAGTACTTCCCTCTGTCCCCCCTTTCCCTTCTTCGGTGCGGGGATAAACTCGATTTACGGAAAAGCAATCTATATTTTAGGTATCTGACGAACTCCTGTGGTCTATCCTGGAAGTTTTAGGGCAAGTTTCAACTTGTCTTAATTGTAAATGAAACCGAAAAATAATTTCAAAAAGATATTTGCAGTCGTAAAGCTTAGATTTTGTTTTCCAAGTTCGTATTTAGTTGAAACCAGTTGAAACTTGTATTAAAATTCTAGGATACGCCAAAAGAGTTCGTCAGACTTGTAAAGTTTTGATTTTTTCCCCGTAAATCGACTATTTGACAGAACAGCCATTTCTTCCTAAATTCACCGATGCATACTCTTTAATATCCTCTTATTTCTGCATTTCTGTGCATTTTATTTCTGAGGGCATTCCATTCCCGTGTTTATAAAATCTAATTAGGGACAAAAAGAAATCAATGACCGACGTATTTACATTACCACAAGTTTTTAAAATCTCATCTTTTGAATGACGAGCTGCCATTTGAACGTTCATAAGCAAGGTATCGAGAAAAGTAGGTTGGCATTGTGTTGTGGTACCGTACCGCGCTTCAAATTTGAGAGCATGGCTTTCGGCTTGGCTTTACGAGGCTGCATAGGCATTGGCCATTAGTCCGTATTTGACTGCTAATTTTTGCCGAACGTTTATTGCTAGCTAAGGGCATCAAAACTGTGGAATGTAAGTTTTGCCACTGTTTTTTTATTTTTTCTTTTTATTCAAAAAAGCGCAAGGTGACATAGGGTGGTGGCGCTAGTTATGGATCAGGCATCAGTTATGGATCACCTCGTTTAATTTCATAAAAAACAAAAAAAATAAATCCCTAAGAGGACTTTTATTTCTTTAAAACTTTTTAACATTTATTTAGCTTCAAAAAATCATCAAGATTTCAAGCATTCAAGCTATTTTCAAATAGAAAAACGAAAAAAAATCTCACAGGCCGAAACTCGTTCGGAAAATAAACACCATAGCCTATTTTTCCGCTTTAAATATTACTAGAGCTCCCCCGTCAGACAGACGGGTAAAATGTTACAACTGTCGCGGAATAGGGAATTTAAAATGGGAAAATTTGCTTTTCAGCTCTTACCAGAAAACGGAAAAAGATATCGGAAAACTGAAAAGAGCCTGAAAATCTATGCCTATATACCTAACGTTCCTGAAAATTTCATCAAAATCGGTTGGATAGGGGCTCCGTACGTGTTGGACATAGGTTCGAAAAATCAGGTATAGGAAATTTAACATGGGAAAATTGGTTTTTGCGCTCTCACCGAAAAACGGAAAAAGGTATCGGAAAACCGAAAAGAGCCTGCAAATCTACACCCACACAACTATCGATCCTCAAAATTTCATCAAAATCGGTTGGATAGGGGCTCCGTACGTGTTGGACATAGGTTCGAAAAATCAGGTATAGGGAAAATAACATGGGAAAATTGGTTTTTCCGCTCCTACCGGAAAACGGAAAAAGATATAGAAAAATCGAAAACAGCCTGCAAATCTACACCTAGATACCTATCTTTCCTGAAAATTTCATCAAAATCGGTTGAATAGGGGCTCAGTACGTGTTGGACATAGGTTCGAAAAATCAGGTATAGGGAATTTAACATGGGAAAATTCGTTTTTCCGTTCTCACCGGAAAACGGAAAAAGATATCGAAAAATCGAAAAAAGCCTGCAAATCTACAACTATATACCTATCTTTCCTGAAAATTTCATCAAAATCGGTTGGATAGGGTCTTCGCACTTGTTGGACATCGCTTCTTTTTCTTAGCGTTTTAATATATAAGATTTCGTTATAATCACTCTAATTCACCAAATGTTTTCAAATGAGTAAAAACACTTTTAGCAAAGGGTCCAATCTTTCCCGCTTTCAGGCATTCCCTTATATATAATATTTCTCGAAAAAATTACCGATGACCACAATTGAACACCGAAAAACTAGAAAATTCAGTTACGGATCACAACAACAATTTCATGGTACGATTAAAAAGGTTTTGTCATCAGATTGATACCGGTTTGGAAAAAAGCGATGATTTTGTTTAGATTTCTTGAATGATGACTTTAGAAGCTCGAATTGTACCGGTGTGGAAACCAAAACTTAAATAAAGACATAATATAAGGCTAAAACTTCCAAAAATACAAGAAAATGATTTGTTTTTTAAAAACAAAAACAAAAGAAAGTCCATTTGGACAAACCTTTCATGTTTACTTTTCATTGGAATAAAACTGATCCGAAACTGAAGATTCGGAAAAAATAGTCGATCAATATTTTTAAAATTTATTTCCTGAATTGTGCGGAGTATATAAGGGACCTTTTCGCATTAAAAATAAATTTAAACATATTATCTTTCGATTCCAATTGAGTATGTTCTCCGGGATCGAAAGTTTGACTTGAAATTAAATGTTTAAAAAAAAAAGTAGTACTATTTGATCCATAACTAGCGCCACCACCCTATCAAAAAAGAATTTCGAGCAAGAAGTTAGGGCCCAATTTCACGCCAAACATATTTGGCAAACAAGTTGGTTTTGGATAAAAGTGGCGAACATGTTCGGCAAAAAAGTTAGACAAACATTTTCCCCAGCATGTAGGGAATGCTCCTCATAAGCAGCAACGCTTTTTCAGCATGTTGGGTGAAGATATTTGCCCAGCATGCTTGCCGACCGTGTTCATCACTTTTTTCCAAAACTAACATGTTCGCCAAAGGGCGCAATTTCAAATTTTTTGTTCTGAGCTTATTTATCCGATATATATCGGATTCTGACGTGTGCTTTTTCGAAACAGAAAGACAAATGGCACTGAAGCTGATGCGTGCCACCGAAGCTGATGCCACAGTTTTGACCAGAGTTTGTAATATCGTTCAAAAAAACATAAAACACAACTATTCATTTCCTTTTTCAAAGAAACTTTCATTCATAACTTACAATAAATTAATAGCATTTTTATTAAGTTCCTTTACAAAAAAGAAGCTTCTATTCAAGTTCAAACGTATTGTCATCGGATCATTTATATAGTACCATATTCGTCGATATTTTTTTTCCCCTTTTCAAGGGAGTCCTCGAAGCAAAAGCATGATTGTGCGGTAAAAAACATCCCTTGTTGGGAAAACGGTTTTACGATAATCATTGATTTGAGAGTATGACAGGAAATTGAACTGATGACGTCATGAGATGGTGACTGCAAGCTAACGATCTCAATCAGGGCGTGTCCGTTTAACACCACAATCAGTGGCGGATCATCTTCCTTCCTGAGAAATGGAGGAAAAAAAAAAAAAAAAAAAAAAACCCTTTTTCCCGAAAAAAAAAAAGGAGAACGGAACCGGAAATGTCCTCTTTTTAGTTTATCATAGGATTAAAGCATCCGGAATGACATATCCACTTCATTTTTTTTTTCTTCAGCCATGAGGGCGGTAATCGTAAAATCCATCGCGTCGCCTTCCGAAATTAAGGCCCCTTATCTTTCATCTTAGAATTCTTTTAATAGCTCCTAATTTCGTTAGAATAATTCATCAAAGATAGGAGGTTGAAAATAAAAAAAAAGGCTAAGAAGAACTCATTCATGGGCGGAAACAAACGGAGCGGATGAGTCAGGTTAAATCGGAGACCGAATGGGACATCAAAATTCCCGACATTCCTTGGTTTTCAACTCGTGGTTCGCCTGGAACTGACGGCAAATTCTTTCGCAATCTTCTTTATTCCCCTACCCCACCCCCCCTCCCCCCTAGACGTTTCGTCTGTATTTGGAGATCAGTTAAACATAAGAAATCGGTTTAACGGGAAACTTCCAACTTTTGTATTTTGATTATTTTGTCAGGGAAATTTCGTCTAGGAAAACTCGGAATCTTTTTTTTTCCCCCTTTCTTTTTTTTCTCGTACTCGGTAGGATGTAGAATAGAGTTAAAAGGAATTTTGTCTTTTTCGACGAGTTAATTCGATTAAACCTTTTTCTAAATTTCGTTTGTGGCGATGGAACCGACCATAAATACTAAAATAAAATAAGTAAATAAACGAATTCGATTAGAAGCTGATTGACTGATTCAATTTTTTTTTTTTTTTGAAGCACTTATGCGACAAAATCTAATCAACAATTTAGAATTATGTCAAACAGAACGTCAACTCTGTGGTGAAACGTGGTTGTTGAAACCGCAGGAATGCGTCCTGTGTTTAATATTCAAGATTGTTGTCTCCAATAATTTATCCGCAATGTCAATTACAGGCAGCACGACTTTTCTTTTCTTGACGTTTTATAAGAAAATCGTTTTGAAAGTCCTATTTTATAAAAGTCAGTCGGCCTGCAAAATTGTGATTTTGTCGTCGCAATTTCAGGCATCGTATTTCCTGTCCCCAGGCACCATCTGAGATCAGTTTTTTCTCTATTTACCTTCTACAGTAAAAAAAAAAAAAAAAAAAAAACACACACACACACACGGGGTCGGGCGGCCAAAAACGATCAGAAAAATAAAATATACATTTTTGCTAAGCAACATGCGGTTTTAATAGAGAGAAATCTTAATTTGCGACTGTCAGAAGTCGAAAGTTTATGTTCGATTGACTTAATTGTGTGCCGATCATTAAAGTCGTATATCCATAAAGCTTAGCGATGTTTCGAAACTAATCCGATGGAATCTTCATTGATATATTGGATCGTTCTCCAGAAAATTTAAATGCGGCAGTTGACGTCTAGCAAATCAAATAAACTACCGTAAAACGGGGGGGAAAGCTGACGGGAAATCGAGCCTACTGTCCTAAATATCCTTTAACTTTGAAGTTGCGTTACAAATTTTTCAAAGTAAAATTAATCGCCCTCGGGCGATTCGCTTACCTCCATGATTCTGAATCTCAGTTCCCCATGTCTAAGGGTGATACAGTCGAAAGCTCACCGTTTCTTTTCATTGAAATAGGCTTAATAAAGCCGTTCGACCTTCGAAGAGACGGGGAAATTTTTTTTGCTCAACGGAATATACGATTGCATTAGGGCGAAATTTCGCTCCTAACATGATCGGCGAACATGTTGGACAAACATTTTCATCGAACATTTGTCCGACATTGAAGCTCTGCATAAGGAGTGGCGGTTTTTTGAGCATGTTATGGGAAAATGTTTATACAAAATGTTCGCCGAACATGTTCCCCACTTTTATATAACACCAACATTTTCACCCAAAATGCTTAAAAAAGCGTCGCTGCATGTTGGGAAAAATGTTTGGCGAACATGTTTGTGTTGGTAAAACATGTTTGTTGTTGATAAAAGTGATGAACATGTTCGGCGAACATGTTGGACAAACAATGTCATCGAACATTATCACCGACATGCAGGGGAAGCTCAACATAAGTAGTGACGCTTTTTCAAGCATGTTGGGTGAACATGTTTGATAAAAGTGTCACTGCTTATGTGGAGCTTCTGGCGCAATTTCACGCCAAACCTGTTCAGTGAACATGTTGGTGTTTAACAAAAGTGTCGAACATGTTGGACAAAAATTTTCACTGAACGCTTTTCCCAACTTGTTTGGGAAGCTCCACAAAAGGGGCGCAATTTCACCCCAAACATGTTTGTGTTTGATAAAAAGTGGCGAACATGTTCGGCAAACATGTTGGACAAAAATTTTCACCAAACATTTTCCCCAACATGCAGGGGAAGCTACTTACAAGCAGTGACGGTTTTTTAAGCTTGTTGGGTGAAAATGTTTGCCCAACATGGTTGCCAAACTTGTTCGCCGAACGTGGTTTGGCAAACATGTTGGACAAACATTTTCACCGAACATTTTCCCCAATAGGTATGGGAAGCTCCAAATAACAGTGACGCTTTTTTAAGTATGTTGGGTGAAAATGTTTGTGTTTGATAAAGTTGGCGAACATGTTCAACAAACATTTTGGACAAACATTTTCCCACAACATGCTTAAAAAACCGTCACTCTTATGTGGAGCTTCTCCAACATGTTGGGGAAAATGTTCGATGAATATATTTTCCAACATGTTCGCCGAACATGTTCACCACCATTTATCAAACACAAACATGTTTGCATAGGACTGACTGGCTATCACTGTATATTGACACCGGTGTATCATAATCGATGATAATCTTCAAGATGGGTTTCAAAAACAGTGCTGTAGCTTCATTTAGCGTCATTTACTTGGCTTCAGCACTCGATAAAGCTGTTGTTCGCTGTTTTCTGCTTTCAACATGTTCGAACATTGTTTCGTGTTTCCAACGTGTTTGTGTCGGTGCAAATTCACTATGAAAAGTTGGACCTACATTTTGATGCAACAAGTTGGATTAACATGTTGTACCAACTTTTACCAACTTGTTGGATCAACATCCCACGGTAATTTCGGCGTAGGAATAAATTCTTCAGTAGTCGATTCGTTCGTTTATCCAACAAATTAGTACAAGTTGGTACACCATGTTTGTCCAACAAACCAACATTTTGGACAAACATATTTACCAAACATTTTCCCAACATGCAGGGGAAGCTCCACATAAGCAGTGACGGTTTTTTAAGCATGTTGGGTGAAAACGTCCGCCGAAAATGTTGGCGACTTTTGTCAAACACAAACATTTTTACCATGGGTAAAGATTTTATGCATGTTGCAACATGCTTAAAAAAGCGTTGTTGCTGATGTGGAGCTTACCCTGCATATTGGGGAAAATGTTTGGTAAAATTGTTTGTCCAACATGTTTGCCGAACATGTTTGGCGTAAAATTGAGCCCTTAGACCACCTCCAGTTCTTTCCTAGCCCATGTCTATCAACACCAGCCATTTTTGTTAATATTTCACAGTACCTGTAATTACTGCAGTCACTTATTATTTAACTGCGTAAAACTAATTCGGTTAACCCCATTTCACGGTATTGCAAAAGCGAAGGAGACGTTTTCGACTAAATAATAGAGACGGAAATAAACTGATAGGAAATGTTACGTATACTGCATGTTAAGGATCGAAAATTGAGCTACTTTATGATGAGAACGAATTTCACAAATCAAACTTAAGCCTTTTCTTTCAATGAAATCTGTCTCGAGACGGTTCCGGTTTTTTATTCTAAGCAAAACCGTTACTTACAGCATAAAAATGTAGACAATTTGTAAAAAGATAACGTTCTAAAAGAAATTTAATTATTTTTATTAAAAAATAAAAATATACATAAAAAGTACAAAAAAAGTAACTAAGCCTACTTATAGATAGGAAACAAGAAAAATGGTTAGGAAAAGCGGGAATAATTCGAGGCACGCGTTTGAACTCGTTAAAGCGAAAAGTTTCTTTCTTCTCCCATCTTCATGACGACGCACTTTGTTATATATTCTTTATAGCTTTTCACACCCCGAGTTTGCATTATGAATCTTTGGACGTTTTTTAAAGACCGATCTCATCTTAAAAATTAAAACCATAAGCACTTTTTCATAGGAGCTATAAAAAGCGAAAAGCTTTTTTTTTTTTTTTTTTTCTTTTTCTTTTTTTTTCTCCTTAAGAGACGTTTCATACATACAAAATTCAAAACACAAAAGCATACAAACGTATATCGCGCGTAAAAGAAGAAGATTAGATAAGCTTTCTCAGCGTCTTCATTTGTAAAGGTGTGAGAAGGAAAAGGCTTAAAAAGGTAGTCCTAGTGGAATAATTCCCTAAAAACCGTTGCGGTGAGAATATCATGTTAAGTTTAAGACGTTAGTTCCGCTGTTTATTTCATTTCTTCCCGAATTCTTGGCTCCCGGGTCGTACAGTTTTCATTGCCGGAGGAGGGATTTTTTGGAAACCTGAGGCGTCGAAAACCGGGAGTAAATCTTGAACTCTTACGCTGCCTGTTAAATCGATGTATTTGCTGCAAAAAAAAACAAAACAAAAAAGAACGACACTATATTAGGATGTTTTATTTTAAAAACATTTTTGAAATGTTGGGGGCATGATGAAAATCTGCTTCCTTCAGGTGTAAAACCACTAAAAAAATTAAAATTCTTTTAAAATTCTTTTTTAACGGCTTAGTGGCCCCCCAAAGCCACTTTAGCTTTTTAAAAATTTGGCAATCAAGGTCTTTTAATCTCGATTTGTTTAGCCAATTTGTAAGGCTTGCAAAATTTTTTGAAAAAGTGTCTCCTTATGTTTTCAAGGTCGTAGAAGACGGATTTCACTGCCCCGAATTTTCCCGATTAACCCCTGTGACGTCATTAGCGTTTTTATCGAGCTTGTACCTGATTTTTTCGACTTGAATTCCGCTTAATCTAGATTTTGAAGCCCTGAAATTTTTTTTATTTTATTGGTATCACTCATACTTATGCAAAAATATTCATAGAACACGAATTTCACCATCCCGATTTTTTCCGATCAACCCCTGAGTAGGGGGTATAAGTGTAAATTCGGTTCTTTGGGTCAAAAATGGATTTTTTTTGCCAAAAAATGGCAACAACTCCTCACCAGTTCGATTTAGAGGTCATGTTCACAATGACATTTTTTAGTCAGGACACCCTAATTAATAAGAGGCGATGTCAAAACCCTGATCGAGGTTTTGAAATTCGGGGATTTGAAATTGTGTGGTTTTTTTTATTTATTATTTAATTTAATTTTTATTTTTTATTTTCGGATTTTTGAAAATACCAAAAAATAATTTATAACAGTAACTCTCAAGTCCACAAAGTTTTCGGGGCTTTGTCGGAAAAATAATTGATTAATTTTTTTATATTAAAAAATTATTGAAAAACCCCGGTTTTTTTTCCCTTAGTGCTGTTTTAAGGGCATCGATTGATTTTGTATAGGTAAACAAAATTTTACATGTTGCCTACTAATTATATACAGCATAATTTGGCATGATATTTTTGTTTTGAATTTTTTTTTACTTAAATACATAATCATATGAAATTGATTCTTAGCGTTAAGGGAAAAAATCGGGGTTTTTCAATCATATTTTTAAAATACAATAAAAAAAAATTAATAAATTATTTTTCTGAACTTGCACAACACCAAAAACATCGTGGTTTTCAAAAATACTTTTTATAAATCATTTTTCGGTATTTTCAAAAACCCGAAAATAAAAAAAAAAAAAAAAAAAAAAAAAAATCTCTGTATTATAATCCCCGAAATTCAAAATTACGATCGGGGTTTTGAATTTCTTGGTTTTGCAATGGTTCCTTTAATAAGGGTGCAAATTCACTATGGAATGTTGGACCAACATATCGTATCAACTTGTTGTACCAACTTGTTGGACCAACATTCCGCACTAATTTTGGCGTAGGGGTGGAAATTCACTATGGAATTTTGGACCAACATTTTGGTACAAAAAGTTGGACAAACATGTTAGTACAACAGGCTATTGCAGAATTTACTCCTATGCCAAAATTAGTGTGCAGTGTTGGTTCAACAAGTTGGTACAACGCGTTGGTAAAACATTCCATAGTGAATTTGCACCCTAGGAGTAAATTCTGCAATAGTCGATTTGTTCGCTTGTCAAACATGTTGGTATAACATGTTTTTCCAACTTGTTGTACCAACATGTTGGTTTGCACCCCCCCAATTGATTTGAAACACAAATTTGAACGGAAGGTCGGTGGTTCAAGTCCACTCTTCGAGTGCCTTTGGTGTATTCTTTTACTGAACATCTCCCTGGTTCCCTCTTTTGATCCCTATACCGAGATAACCCCAACTGAGAGAATTACACCCCCCCTGCCTAAAAGCAGTTGTATAGGTATGTTGGAAAATAAAAAATTCAAAATTTTTTTTAACGGGCGGGAAAAATTTGGAACTTCTAAAAATATTACTGGCAGAATTTAATCAGAAAAATTCGGGATAGTGAAATTTGACTTTTACGACCTTGAAAACATAAGGAAACACTTTTTCAAAAAATTTTGCATGCCTTTAAAATCGGGTAAAAAAATCGAGATTAAAAGACCTTGAGAAGGTCACTAAAGGCCCCCTAAGGTCACTTTGGTTTTTTAAAAATTGGGCAAAGACCTTGATTGCCCAATTTTTTAAAAGCCGAAGTGACCTAAGGGGGCCACTAAGCGGTTTAAAAAAAAACTAATTTTCCCGCACTAGTGCGTTTTAGAAAAGCCTTTTTTACGCTCTCCTTTGTGTTGAAAAGTAGCTTACAACACAATCACTTTTAAAGCCCAACACTAAGAACCTTTTTAAAGCCCTTTCAAAATCAACCTTGACGGCCAGTTTTTTCTTTTGCAGCCCTTGTGATGTAATATACTATTTTTTTTTTTTTTTTAGTGGTTTTACACCTGAAGGATGCAGATTTTCAACATGCCCCCCACATTTCAAATGTTTTTTAAAAAATGAAACACCCTACTGTATATTAACAGAGATTTTTTTTTTTTGCAAACTGATGATTGTTTTTATGCAAATGTTTACGGGGGGAAAACACGGCGCCCTGGCTGACGGAAAAGTCGAATGAACAAAATCTATTAACCTATAAGTCCATTTGAAACTCGTTACTGATAAATCGTTACCAAAATGGAACGACAATATAACAAGCCATAGAAATGTGATGGCTTTTCTTTTTTTTCTTTTTTTTTTTTTTTTTTTTTCTTTTTTTTTTCAACTAGTTAGTTATTCTTATTTTCCAAACTTTTTTTTCCTTTTCTTTTCCGATGGGTAATAAATTTTGTATCAATGATGAATGTACCTTCCAGATCGACCGACTTTCTTAATGGCCTCCTTCGGAATGGAAGTTTGAGTTAAAGTGTCTGTCGGGAAGAAAGTAGCCCCGTAGAAATCCAAACCGTTTTGCAGAAGAATATTTGCTTCTTCCATGGACGCCAGAGTTATTCTGACGATCGGAGGCGGTCCAGTCGGCTGGGGTGACTCGTTCGTGTTTTGACCTGGAACAGGAGGTTTATCTGATTTTGGTGAGGACATACCTATTTAAAAAAATTGTTTATAGCATCAGAAAACCAAAAACAATGTTAATTTTTTTTTTTTTAAATACCTGAATCGTTTTTTGAAACGTTTGCGAGAGATCTGTTTGATTCGCTGTTTGGACCACTCGGCAGGCGACTTACTTCCACGACGGAATTGAATTTGTAAAGAGAGTGTCTTATGTCCTCCTCCGGTACGTCCTCGGGGATTTCCATAACGAATATAGTGAACGTTTTTTGCGGTCGGCAAGGTATAGGAATCTGAAATAAATCAAAAGCCCATATTGCTGAGGGTCTAGTAAAACCCGTGTGTGTGTGGGTTATACACGTCCGGCTTTTAAAACAAAGATCGATGTAGTTTGGAGCTTTGCCAACAGCAGGTGTTTTACTGCTGAAGGAGAGATTCCATAATTCTATTCCACTCGTGTAACTTATACTGCTACTTTACCTTTTTTTTTTTTTTGTTTTGTTAGGGTTATTTGGTCAGTTTTTTTTTGGAGTTCATTGTTCCAATTTGCAAATGGGATTAACCGACGATAACCTTATATGATCCGTTTAGATTGCATCTCACCGCGCTCAAAATTATTCATATGCTCTGCTGCCTTTTTTTCGTACATAAATTAAAAAACATGCAATATTTTATTTTTGCGTATAATTAATTTTTTTTTTTTTTTTGAATAACTTTGGGCCAACACTGATGCTAGAATTTTCAAAGGACGGGCACTGATATCGTTCTTTTTTAATATAATAAACAGGATATATTTTAGAGGAATTCTTTTTGTTATTAAATATCACGGTTATTAAAAAAAAAGGGAGAAGAAAAAATTCTTTTTTGAATTATTTATTATTTAAATTGAAGGAAATATTTCAAAAATTTGGCCGATGAGGGGATGTTCAAATGGTTTGTGATTAAAATATCGAGTATGCCATACTCAGCTTGCTGTATAGGCGTGGTAAATAAGGTGGATATGATAATAACGTTTGTGTTTGTAATTTTGAAAACCTCATATAAGCTTTAATCTCGTTATATTGCTTTTGTCAATATGAATTTCGTTTAATTTCTTCCTCAAATGCAAGTCGCCCCAAGAAAAAGTGTGTTATAAAATTTTATAACTCTAATAACGTTTTGGCTGATTATAAAATTTTATAACTATTTATAAATTTTTATAATTAAGATTTTTAACTGAGCAATATATTAATTTTATGCTTGGATTGCACTATATTTAGCATATGGGGACTTTATAGGCTCTTTTTTAAACATTTTTCTTGAGGAAAAAAAGGAAAAAAAAATTAAAATTTTTTGGAAGAGAACCCGAGCCTTGTGGCCGACTTACCAGCCGCCTTTACTCACTTCACCACTATTCAACTGATTTTTAAAAGCGGCAATATGGTTCTTAAGTTGCCAATTATTTTGACTTATAATATTTTCCAGCTTTTTCCGAATTTTCGGTTTATTTCTTGTATTTTCAATTTGACAAAGGCTCAAAAATAAAGAAAAACAAATAGAATAATTCGGGAAGCGTTAAGGTTCTAGTTCGTTTACATAACCGGCCGGTCAGCCGGCCGGTGAAAATTTTTTAACATTAAAAAAAGTTTAATTTTTTTTTTTTACGATTCGGTATTTTACACATTAAAATGAGATCGGATCGCACCGAAACCGTGACAAAACGTTTTGTTATGTTTAAAAGGTAAAGATTCGTTATTGAAAGTGTATGAAAAAGGCTTTATTGTGCGTAAATTTGATAATTTTTTTCAATGTTTTCGAAATAAAAAAATAAAACGCCATTTCTCTTTTTGTTGTTGAAATAGTTCGCGCTTTCACCGCTAGAGCGCTGCACTAGTCTCTCGGAAATAAACATTTTTTTTTTCTTTTTTTTTTTGCGAAAACAATTAAATATTTTCAAATATAAGAGCTATTAACTGTTGTTCATGCATTTAATATCATGAAAATTTATCTCTGAACATAACGAAACGTTTTGGGTACGGTTTCGGTGCCGTTTTCATGTATAAAATATTGGATTCAAAAAAAAATATTTTAAATATTTTTTTATCGTTAAAATGTGTACACCGCCCGGCTAGCCGGCCGGTTATGTAAACGAACTAGAACCTTTAGAAGAAAATAAAAAAACTTAGAAAAAACTGAAAATAATGTGTTATAAAATTTTATTACGAATTATAAATAGATGTCTTTTTTGGCGGGTTATAAAATTTTATAACGAAGTTTTAGTATGTCTCCATTGGTGAATTAATTACATGATGTAATTAATTACAGGATGTAATTAAATGATTTTCGAAGGTACTAAATCGTTGTTTTCGATTTAGTTGGTTGGATCCACATTATAAAAAAGGATATCCAGCTCCAAAGATTTGAAAAAACAAATTAGCACCTTTGTAAACCATTTAATTGCATTCTGTAATTAATTACATCATGTAATTAAATCACCAATGGAGACATACTATTTAAGTTTTTAATAACTCAAGTTTATAACACACTTTTTCTTGGGTCATTCCAAAAATTTTTTTAATCACTATAAATCTAAAATTTTTCTGTAACATCCTTCAAAAAAAATATTAGAAAACGGACACAGTACCGTGGTTGATACAGAAGAATAATATTTATGTGAACGCATAACCAAGTTTTGGAAGAGAACGTTGTTGTATGTTTACGTAAATAAAATTCCTTGCTACGGTTGGCCACCAAACAAGACGTACTGAAGAAACCTAAATATACTTTTTTTTAAAAGTTTAAATTTATTCCTGCTTTTCCGAGTTTTCCAACGAAACATTTTTAGCTTTGTGTAATTTAATATACTTTAATAAACTTTCGTATAAAATTTGAAAGAAATCCGTTGGGAAGATTCTCGTTTTTAGCTTTTAATTTTTTTTTTTTTTTTTTCTGGCTCTTCCAGGTTTCCTAAAGAAAATATTTAACTTTCCCTGATTTGGTATTCTCTAAGAAATATTTATACCGAATTTGAACCCAATTTAAAACAAAAATATTTGGTTTATTTTTGATAAAAACATCAAAAACATGGGAAAGGAAAAGCATTCGTTTTTTCCGGGGATTTCAGCGCTGGAAATGAGGAAGGGAGAAAATGCTGCAGAAATTTGGAAAAATTACAGAGAAATAAAGGAGGGGTAATAACAATTGAATTATGTTTAAGGTAATTTAAAAATAAACCCTAAATTTTGAAAAAAAAAAAATTTAGAAAAAAAAATTTTGAAAAAAAACATTTTGAAAAAAAAAAAAATTAGCTAGCACAGACTGATATGGATAAACTTTTGGGAGAATCCTTTTAAAATTTTCCAATGCTTGCACTCAAGAAAATATTGTCCGTTACTCAAACTGATTATTTTTCATGATTCATAGTCGGAAAATGAATTTTTCCACCCGCCTCAAAAGCACAAAAAAAAAAAAAAACAAAAGACGATTTTTAGATTTGCGATGAAAAGTATCTTACAAATTAGGTTAATAGGTGAGTTACAGGTCTCGACTGGTTATGCGTCCTCCTGCTTCGACCTGCAATTTACCACTTCTAAAACCGGATATGCCTAATTGCCTGATAATTAACTCCTGTTTGGCCTAATTTCTTTGATAAACGTTTAAGATTAGTAGAAAGATTAATTTTTAAGATAATATTTTTAAAATTCTTAATATTGAAAAATTACCATGTTTCAGGAGTAGAAGAACAAGTCCTCAAAAGATTTTGCGGAATTATAATTTTGTATCTACTTAAAAATCGTGTGCGTCGGAGATCAATTGACGTATCTCCATCGTAAGTGAAGACTACTGCTAGATGACCAATGGTTTTTGACACTTTTCTGCTATGTTCAGCTTTGGTCAAAGGATAAAATGGAAACAATGGACATCTAGCGTTATTCCCCTTGTAACCTTAAAGCACGATTGGAGATACTCTGTCTCTACTATTTGTGAAAGTATCATGTGACCACAATTTTATGCCAAAATGAACTTGTAAACTTGCAATGCCATGATTTTCATAAACATTCAAAGCAGAATATCTCGAATTATATTTACGGTGGAGATACGTCAGTTGACCTCCAACGCACGGTATAATTTTCAAAGAAAAAAATTAAAGTTTTTTTAATGATCGAAAAACGTCGGAAAATCTGCACGAAGTTTGATTTTAAAAAATATTGCTAAATTTAAACAATCAAACGATATAAAAATTTTAAGGCATTTTTTTGATAAAAATATAATTTTTTTTCCTGGCAAGAAAAAAATTTAAACCTTTTGATAAAAAAGGTCAAAAGACGCCGTCCATAAATTACATAAACATGGATTAGGTCCTTTACGCTTTATCCCATTTCGCCTATGCTTAGCTTATGGATAAAATGTCAAATTTGGATCCCCCCCCTAAATGTGCTTACGTAATTTATGGACGGTCCCAAAGTTGAAAAAAATTAGCCAAAATTTTAATTTAAGTCTTCAAAGTTGAAATTTTTATTAAAACATTGCTTTAGCTCATATTCTTGGCTAAAGGAAAAAGAAGAAAATTTAAAAATGTAGTGAACATTTCATTTAAAATTTCTAAGTTCTTATTGTATTTGTTCATGTGGTCTAATTTTAATATTTAAAAAAAAATATATTTAAAAAAACGGCGAAAGTTTAAAAAGAAGTTAAATAAAATTTCAAGAAATTTTTAAGCCCTTGCAACTTGCCCTAGCAACTTTAAGTTTCTTGTAAAAGTTAAGTCTCTTGAAAATTTACAAGAAATTTTTTAAGTAAATGCTTTCGTTCATGTCATCTAATTTTAAAATACAATTTTAACTTTAAATTTCTTGAAATTTTTTAGATTTTTTCTCTAAATTTTACTTAAAAAAATTTAAAAAAAAAGTTAAATAAAGAAAATATACATGAAATTTTCTAAGTCCTTGCTTTCGTTCATGTCATCTAATTTTAAAATACAATTTTAACTTTAAATTTCTTGAAATTTTTTAGATTTTTTCTCTAAATTTTACTTAAAAAAATTTAAAAAAAAAGTTAAATAAAGAAAATATACATGAAATTTTCTAAGTCCTTGCTTTCGTTCATGTCATCTAATTTTAAAACACAATTTTAACTTTAAATTTCTTGAAATTTTTTAGATTTTTTCTCTAAATTTTACTTAAAAAAATTTAAAAAAAAAGTTAAATAAAGAAAATATACATGAAATTTTTTAAGTCCTTGCTTTCGTTCATGTCATCTAATTTTAAAATACAATTTTAACTTTAAATTTCTTGAAATTTTTTAGATTTTTTCTCTAAATTTTACTTTTAAAAAAATTTTTAAAAAAGTTAAATAAAGAAAATATACATGAAATTTTTTAAGTCCTTGCTTTCGTTCATGTCATCTAATTTTAAAATACAATTTTAACTTTAAATTTCTTGAAATTTTTTAGATCTTTTCTCTAAATTTTACTTTTAAAAAAATTTTTAAAAAAGTTAAATAAAGAAAATATACATGAAATTTTTTAAGTCCTTGCTTTCGTTCATGTCATCTAATTTTACTATTAAAAAAGGCCAAGAGTTAAAAAAAAGTAAAAATATTATTTAAAATTTTCAAAGTTAAAAGTTTAATATTAAAATAATAAAATATTCATTTTTGGTGCGAACAGATCGACACCAGACCGACATCGGACATGCTTATACCAGACCGACATCGGACATGCTTATACCAGACCGACATCGGACATGCTTATACCAGACCGACATCGGACAGACAGATTTCCCCAGGGCCGAGCCCTATGACGTAGTCCTACGTAAAAAAATTACAGTTTCTTTAATGATCGAAAAATCTCGGAAAATCTGCACTAATTCTTATTTAAAAAAATTACTAGTCAGGAAAATCAGAGGTTTGCAATTATTTTCAAAATTCAGTTTGAAAAAATTTCACGAAAACCCCGAAAAACAAGCGAAAACCGGTACCGGCGCTTGTAATTACAGTATGTAATATACTACTAAATATTACTGTAAGATTTTTTTTCAAACGTCAATGAATTAATTCATTAATTTGTCAATAAGTAAATTCATCAATTAAATTATTAACTGTTCAACAAAATTTTAAAGTTTTGGTAACCGGAAAATGAATTTGATTAAAATTGAAACCATCACTCAAACGTTCACTAAAACAATGAAAGAATTAATTCCAGATGTTTTAAACTGTCATTACAGGTTTATGCGGTTTGGGCTGGGAACGGAAACTAATCCTCTATAGCTGACGTGTCAATAGAACTCGGCCTTCAAGTGGAAACAACGTTTTGTCGCCAAGTATTAAAATTCAGGTATGGACGGCGCGACTTAATCTTTTTTCGAAGAGACCAGGGGGGATTCGAAAGGGAGGGGAAAAAAAATTAAAATCCTCACATTCTGCGACTTACCTTTTTATAAAATCTCGCTCCGGTGACTTTGTGAAAACCCTTTTTGAATACCGCTTGATAATCTTCAGGATTTGCGAATTTGAATAGGATCCCAGTCGCGGTTTTAGTGAGACTGAAAGCGCTTTTGAAATTCATTTTCTCACAGATGGAACTCGCTTTCTCCATGCTCAACTCATAACTTGGTGTTAAGAGGAAAGCTCCTTTGGCTGGAATCAAACCAACAATTTTTTTTTTTTTTTTTTTTTTTTTTTATCATACAGAGTCACTTTTTTTTCCATCTCGCCTGAGGTCAGTGCTCCGTGTTAAGTGACCGGCTTAAATCATTTGGGGGGATGGGAGCGCGTTAAGAAGAAAAAAAAAACTGAGGAAAATTTCGAGTCCTCTTTGCTTTTCAAAATCCTTGTTTTCTTTGTTTTATTTCTCTTCATGATGTTATATACTGCATGAAATGGCTTACCTAAAAAACTTTCGGTTTCGGACAATTCGGAATCGGATTCCCCGTGGTCCGAACCGAGTTCCTTATTCCCTTCGGACCAATCCGAACCTCCTTGATTAAGTTTCAGCGTTGAACTATTTTTTGAACCGAAACTGGCCGGCCCGGATGATTTTGAACTCATTTCTCTTTTTTCCGAATGTTCCTCACTATGGATTCCGGTGCTTTGGTTGTTTTTTTTAACTTTTTTCCGGTTTCTTTACTTTTCGGCTTCTTCCCTTTCCCTTTCCCCTCCTCCTCTCCTATCGAATCGTTTTCTTTTTGATCGGGGATTTCGGACCGATTTTTATCCTCGTCTTTGAGTTCGATTTCTTCCAGCTGTTGAATCTCCTCTTTTAATTCTTCGTCTTGTATTTCTATTTTTGGAATTTGATCCTCGTCTTCTCTTTCTTTTTCCGGTTCAGAAGTATTTTCTATATTCCCTTCTGTGGAATACTCTTCCTTTAACTCGTCCGTTTTGATGGTTTAAGATTAAACTTTCTGCCGGATTGAATTTTTTTTTTTTTTCTGTAAAAGAATTTTTTTTTTTCGTTAAATTTATAAAATGAAACATGCAAAGCGTTAAAAGCTTTCTTTAATGAACAAGCTATCTTTTTTTTTATTTTATTTTCTTTAACGACCATTTCCCTTAAAAAAAAGAAAAAAGAAATTGAACTTACCTTCCCCCGCCAAAAAAAACCGTTATTGTTTTTCTTTTCTTTTTCTCCTCCTTTTAGTCGTTTATCTGACAAGATTCAAAAAAAATCATGTTCACTAGAATGTTTGCGAATGTCGAATGTCAAATTGTACAAAAGCACAGTTTCAACTGTCAAACAGAAGAAAAAGATAAAACAATAGAAGGCGTATCTATTTCATTTGTCATTTGAAACGTTAGTCATTTGTTTCATATATAATGTAATTTCTTTTTTTTTTATTATACCTAATGTCTTACAAATTGCTGCCTAAATTTTAAATTGTCTGATGTCTCCACTCATATTTTCAAGTCCCGTGCATTTTTTCATTTTCGGTTTTTTTTTTTTATTTTTGCCAATCAGGAGTGGGAGGATCGTCGATTGGCCTCGGTGAGTCGGTCTGCATTTTTTTTTACTCTTAATCAAATTTATGTCCCTTTAATAGTTTTCATTTGTCTTCCATGAGGGCGGTTAATTTTAAATAATTGAACATCGCCTTATGCGTTTATATAAACGTCCTTTATTATTTTTTTTTTTATTATTTTTTTGTCGAGAGATCAATTTCCGAAATGATAATCAGCAACATGTTGAGTTTTGGAAGATTAAAAGGATGACTGTCTGGCCCAGTGGCACCGGCGCTTGGCTCGTGTCCAAAATTTTTTAATCGATAGCGATCCAATAAAGTTGTAAAAAGGAATAATTCTTAGGATGTTTTACGAGGAGGAGAATGGGATCAAAATGATTTTCGAGGAGAGGAGCTTATTTTCATTTTTGTCGATTAGTTGGAAAAGCATATTTACGAAATTACTTTTATTTTCAAGTTCTTTTTTTAGTATCGTTTTCCTATTATTCTGCTTTCCCCCCTTTTTTTTATCTTCTGCATTTATTTCCCAATTCTCGGAGTTTTTGTCATTATTACTGGCTTTTTTAAACGATTTTATTTTTTTCTCCTTCTGAAAAAAAATTGGGTACTAGAGCTGCGATTTAGCACCTCAGATTTTTTTTCGTTTTTAATCGGTGTACAGTATTTAGCTAAGAAGTATGTTGCTGAAAAAAAAAATCAGACTGGGATATGGGGGCTTATCTCTACGTAGGACTAGGTCTTTGGGGTACTTTTCCACTTTTCATTATTTTATTTAAAAATTTAATATTAAAAGCATGCTTTATCTACATTAACAATAATACAAATTCTTGAAAAAGAACATGCTTACACCCAAAAAAATGAATATGCCTCGTTCGCAAAACAAGCGATGTTGCGGCAAAGCAACATGGTTCGACTCGTCGACATTATGCATTGCGGCAAAGTACTCACGACTCTTGATACAAAACACTTTTACTGCTTAGACCTAAGTTATGCAAATATGCTTTGTCGCAAAGCATTTTTGCTTACACCCAAAGCAACATTTTTTTGAGTGTAAAAAAATTTTCTTTACGATAATGGGAGATAATGGGAGCAAAAAGATAACTAAAAAATACAAAATTCTAACTCTAAAGAGCTCAAAATTTAAAAATTTAAACAATGAAACTGTTTAAAATTTTTAAGGCATTTTTTTTTTGCTCGTTTTTGGTCAAAAAATTCGAATTTTTTTTATGAGGAAAAACTATCGCCTTGTATAATATTATAAAAGCCGAAATCTTTAAAGTCCTTAACTTTTATAGACTAACAAACATCATTGAATGAAAAAAAATGTTTTTCCTCTGGCACGAAAAAACTTAAAAGTTTTGATAAAAAAAAGTCAAAAGTTGAAAAAAATTAATCAACTCAAATTTTAAGATTAAAACATTGTTTGGCTAAAGGAAAAAGGACAAAATTAAAAAATGTAGTGAACATTTTATTTAAAATTTTTAAGTTCTTGTTTTCCTTCATGTAGTCTAATTTTAATATTAAAAAAAATATATTTTTAAAAAAAACGGGGAATTTAAAAAAAAATTTTAATAAAATTTTAAGAAATTTTTAAGTCCTCGTTGCTTTAGAAACTTTAAGTTTCTTGTAAACGTTAAGTTTCTTGAAAATTTACAAGAAATTTTGTAAGTCCATACTTTCGTTCAAGTCGTCTAATAATTTTAAAATAAATTGTAGCTATAAATTTCTTGTAAATTTTACTTTAAAAACAGAAAATTTAAAAAAAATGTTAAATAAAATTTTTGGTGCGAACAGATCGACACCCGGACAGACAGATTCCCTTGGACCGAGCCCCAAGATCTAGTCCTACGACATAAAAAAGAAAACTTTAGCTAGTAACTGATTTCATAATTTTGGAAATTTCGACCACTCTCTCCTTTGGTCAGCCAGTATAGGCTTCTCTTATAGAATTTTAACTTTCGCATCAGCATTTTCAAAACGATTTGCCCCCCCTCCCCCCCAGTCCTTAGTTCCTGACGTATGTAAACAACTTCTTATGATTTATGAGGGAGTCCAGACTTTGTTAAACATTTTGAAACTGGGAAGGGGGTTAAGAAGCAAGGCTTTGTCAAAAGGGGCAAAGATTCTTTACCCTTGTTACGACCCTGAGTAAAATCAAAATAAGGAGAATGCAATCATCGAATCCTACGAACAGCATAATGCCAATAAATATTTTTTTTTAATTGAAAGGGGAGAGAGGGGGTAAATCTGACATTTTAGAATTTAAAAAAAATGCAATCCATTAGTAAAGCACTAATGTCTTCGGACAGTCAACAGTAAAAAATAATATTAAAAAAAATGAATTAAAGCTGTAACGAGATGCCCGAAGCTAAATATCCTGATCCTGTTGAAAATAAAGGGGAAATCAGAATTAAAATATTGTATCGTCACTGATCACGGGAATTGTCATTTGATTACTGATTATTGGGTAATTGTAATGGATCATTTTCCAATTTATGATTATGAGTTCAAATCAGCAATAAATTTGACCCTCCCTCGGAAAACCACCTTCAACGTGAGTACGAAAATTTTACAGGGGAGAGGAAAAAAAAAAAACGCAAACGAAAATAGGCCTAGAATTGAAAATACCAAACAGGTATTTCGATTTTTCGGTATGATGAAATTTATCCAAAATGGATACTTTGGTATGTATAGAGTCTGTGGCTATTTCGGAGGCCAAACGATCTTTTAAATAGCTTAACATGATGGGCCTTTTTAAGATTTCCGTAAGGAGATTCAAAATGGTAAAACTTTAAACGCGTTTTTCTTAAAATTATGATTTTTCGACTTTGAACATTGAAGTCCCCCCCCCCCCCCCCCAAGTTTAATAGTTAGTCGATTTTTATGTCCAAGGCCCTATTTTGTTCGGCATCCAATTCTAAATCGGAAAAGACGAAGACGTCGATTTTGAGAATATTCACCTTAAGGTTGATTTTCCGTGAGTGACACAAATACTGAATCGTCGCTGGCTTACCACATCTTCACTAAAATTCAGCTTTTGAGCTTTTTTTTTTAGCAGGAAAATAATACTTTTTCCTTCGGGCATTAGGTTTTTTACAATACGACTTTTTTTTTTCTTTCGCGTATAAAAACGTGATAAACGGATAACGATTCTTCCTTGCCCTTGGTCACAAAGCACAAAAAAAACAAGGGCGTATTAACGGAGAATGCTTAGATACCGGAACACATCTGCCAGGAAATGTATTTACTGCCGTGATTAATCATATTGCTCAGGCGTACCTTAAAAATTGTCATTTATTTCTTTTTTTCGCCAAAGACAGACGTTTTTTTTTCTCTCTTTTCTTTTTTTGTTGTTGCTTAGATCATTTCTTCGCTTTCCTTTGAAATAAGTTTCCTATCCTCATAAAAATGATACTAAAATAAGGAAATTTTAAAAAGATATAAATTTTTATTTATTTTATATGATTAATTAATAGCAATTTATATTGTTGTTTTTATTACTTCCGGAAACGTAAATTGACCCCAGGTTAACATGTGACTCTCGTAACCCGTCACTTCTTTTTACCTGAGATCTAGATACTCCTCGTAAAACAGCATACTCAGCTTTTAGTAATTACAGAGTAACCGATCGATTTGGTTTTTAGGAAGAAAAAAAAAAGTTTTATATACCTTCCCCCTCCCTTGCTCTGCGAGCAAAAAGGTTTATGCCGTGATTAAAAAGCATTTAAAATAATTTCCTTTCTAATAGACTCCATACTGCGGTAATTTTTCTTTCTTTTATGAAAATAATCTTACGGAGAAAAAGAAAAAAGAAAAGAAAAGAAAAGGAGAAAAAGATTTTCCCAATACCGGAAATTTTAAACTCGTAGGACCTCTCTGACCCCATAAAAAAAAGGCTTAGTCAAATTTTTTTTTTTTTTTTTTTTAGATTTTAATACTTTTTTCTAAGATCTTTGGAAAAAGGGTTTTGCATGCAAACCGCCAATTACCGACGAAACTTTTTTTTCTTTTTCATATCGGAAAAGTCTAGTACTTCGTTTCGCTTTTCATTTTTAACCCAGACGGGGAGTGAGAATCCGTCTGAAGAAAGTCGGAAGAATTTCCCCTCCGGGAAAGTTAAAAAACTGAAAATGGAACTGTAACCTGAACTAAACGTACAAAACTGTATTGAACTTTATTAATCTGTACTAAACTGAATTAATCTTGTGTTAATCTGTATCAACCTGTTCTAACTTGTACTAATCTTCACTAATCTGTAGCAGACTATGTTAATCTTGCACTTACCTATATACTACTATACTCTGTGTACTAACTTGTACTAAAATCCGTTTTCTGAAATAAGGTCCGCCATATTGGATTCGCCATCTTGAATTTTTAAAAACCGACCTCAGAATTGAAGTCAGAGACCTAAAAAGCCCATCTAATGGAACTTTAAAAATTCACTCCCTTGGTCGGACACTCAACATCTCTCATTTGTTTTGGGGGTTTGCGGTAATTGCAAAAAATTCTCTTGGGGGATTCTTGTTTGTTCTTGTTTCTCATAGGGGATTCCTTGTTTTAGATGTACTCTCTCATTTCCGACCGCATTTAAATTTTTCGCTTTCGTTTCTAAAACAGGCAAAAATAATGCCAATTTTTTTTTTTTTTTTTTTTTCGAAAAGGGGTGACCCCGGCGGGGGATAGGGGATGGTGTGAAAAAGTGCTCGAGTAGGCGGGTTGAATGGTACAAGCAGTTCCGACCAAAATCAAAAGCTTACGAATTGGAAATAAAAATTGGAAACACACGAATTATTTTGGGGGCAGAGGGAGTATTAAATTTGTAGGTCTACATACGTCGTAGAAATAATTAATATGTTGGAACTTAAAGTCCTAATTCACAAACTGCATTGTAATAGATAATTATGCCTCTATCTCTGTAACTCAGATATTACGACATGGCGTGAATCTGGTGTATCTTTGTAGTTGATCCAATGCCGTTTGTAAGCAGGACCTAATCCAGATAGCATTTTTAATCCACTGGACATCCTGTGGATTGTCCATTAGATATTCACAGGATACCCAAATCCATGGGGTATTTATAGAACGTCCAATGGACGCTTTTTGGATCAGTGCGGAGCTGGGGACATAGGTAAATCCAATGGACGTCCAATAAATATCCTCATGACGTCCTAACCCTCATGGAAATTATATATGCAGGCATATATGCGGAAAAAGGTTATGCAACATATAAGTGACATATGTACCGCATATATGAGATTCCCTATGATCGCTGAAAGGCATACTTATATGCCACATACAGTACTTTTTGCCGTTTCTAATACGCGACATATATGTTAAAGACATATATGTTGCAATTACATTGTTATTTAATATATGTAGCATATATATAAAACAGATATACGTGGCATACATATAAAAGATATGCAGCATATAAATGACGTGTGTGCCGCATATATGAGATTTCCCATGAGCATACTTATATGCCACATACAGTACTTTTTGCCGTTTCTAATACGCGACATATATGTTAAAGACATATATGTTGCAATTACATTGTTATTTAATATGTAGCATATATAAAACAGATATACGTGGCATACATATAAAAGATATGCAGCATATAAATGACGTGTGTGCCGCATATATGAGATTTCCATGAGCATACTTATATGCCACATACCGTACTCTTTGCCGTTTCTAATATGCGACATATATGTTAAAGACATATATGTTGCATGTAATCGTTGGTTAAACTGAAATATGTGGCATACATATAAAAGAGATATGCAGCATATAAATGCCATATATGCCGCATATATGGGGCCCCCTATGTTGGCTGAAGGGCATACTTATATGCCACATACTGTACTCTTTGACGTTTCTAATATGCGACATATACATATGTAAAGATATATATGTTGTATGTAAATTGTTGGTTGATATATGTGGCATATATGCGAAGCAGATATTTCCCCAATTTTAGTATCTACCTTCCCCATTCCTATCCCACCACCCCTTCTAATTTTTAAACACATTAATACTCATTCTCTAACGATCTAATCAACAGAAAAAGATCCTTTCCCACATGCCTCGAAGAAGAATCGAACTCAGACCTCTTGTGCTGCAGACCAGAGCGCTACCATTTCACCACTGATTCACATGTCCGTTCCTAGTTTATTTCTCATACATAAATTACTCAATAGTTATTATATGCCGCATACAAGTACTGTCATCTAAGCAGCATAATATGCCGCATATAAATAAATATTTTGGAACTTAATTATTTTTGAACTTTGGTAGTTATTCGTCGCTTAAAAGCGGCATCTGTGTTGCATATAATTAATAAATGTCCAACGATATTTAGTTCATATGTGACATATAAGTTCGCTTAAATTCCGCATATATACAAATATTTCAGTACCAAAATAAAATTTGAACAATGGTAGTCATATGTCGCATATAAGCGGAATCTGTGCTGCATATAAGTAATAATTACCAACAACATTCAGTTTATATGTGACATATAAGCCGGATCCGTATGCCGCAATTTAGTAAATATATACTTGAACTATGGTAGATTTATGTCGGTTATATCCGGAATCTGTGCTGCATATAATTCATATATTACCAACGACATTCAGTTTATATGTGACATATAAGCCGAATTACATGCCCCGCAGATGTAAATATTTAAGTGTGCTTACATATTTTGACTCTGGTGGTTATATGTCGGTCACATGCGGCATCTGTGCTGCATATAATTTACATATAACCAGCAATATTCAGTTTATATGTGACATATAAGCCAGATTTATATGCCGCATATACTGTATATAAATATTTCAGTCCATAGTATTTTAACATTGGTAGTAATATGTCGGATATAAGCGGCATTTGTGCTGCATATAATTAATGAATTCTGAACGATATCATGGATTATGTGACATATATAAGCCCGAGTATTTTCTGAATATATATATATTTCCGTACATAGACTTTGGTAGTTATATGTCGCTTATATGTGGCATCTGTGCTCCATATAATTAATAAGTTACCAATCACATCTGTTTATATATGACATATATGACCGTTTGATGCCGCATATATATCAATAACATTCGGACTGATTTATGTGACATATAATCCAGTTTATATGTCACATAAATCAGTCCGAAAGTATTGATATATATGCGGCATCAAACGGGCATCATAAAGGTTTTAGCATTTTTCATATCGTTGACATATATACTTAGTTACTATGACATATATGCTGGTTCCTATATATATGTTAAATATATGGATAACTAAGCATATATGTCAACGATATGAAAAATGCTAAAACCGTTATGTGTGACATATATGCCCGTTTTATGCCGCATATATATCAATACTTCAGAACTTGATTTATGTGACATATAAACTGGATTATATGCCGCATATAACTGTTTAGGCATTTTTCCATATTTTCAACATATATGCTGATTTGTATATATATGTTAAATATTTGGATATACGGAAAATGCTAACACTTATATGTGACATATTTGCCCGTTTTATGCCCCTTATATATGAATACTTCGGAACTTGATTTATGTGTGACATATAAACTGGATTATACGCCGCATATAATTGTTTTGTTATTTTCCATATTGGCGACATATGCTGGTTCCTATATATATGTTAAATATATGGATAACTAAGCATGTATGTCAACGATATGAAAAATGCTAAAGCCGTTATGTGTGACATGTATGGCCGTTTTATGCCGCATATATATCAATACTTCAGAACTGGATTTATATGTGACATATAAACTGGCTTAGATGCCGCATATAACTGTTTATGCATTTTTCCATATTTTCGACATATATGCTGATTTGTATATATATGTAAATATTTGGATATACGGAAAATGCTAACACTTATACGTGACATATTTGCCCGTTTTATGCCCCTTATATATGAATACTTCGGAACAACTTGATTTATGTGTGACATATAAACTGGATTATATGCCGCATATAATTGTTTTGTTATTTTCCATATTGGCGACATATATGCTGGTTCCTATATATATGTTAAATATATGGATAACTAAGCATGTATGTCAACGATATGAAAAATGCTAAAGCCGTTATGTGTGACATGTATGGCCGTTTTATGCCGCATATATATCAATACTTCAGAACTGGATTTATATGTGACATATAACTGGCTTAGATGCCGCATATAACTGTTTAGGCATTTTTCCATATTTTCGACATATATGCTGATTTGTATATATATGTTAAATATTTGGATATACGGAAAATGCTAACACTTATTTGTGACATATTTGCCCGTTTTATGCCCCTATATATGAATACTTCGGAACAACTTGATTTATGTGTGACATATAAACTGGATTATATGCCGCATATAATTGTTTTGTTATTTTCCATATTGGCGACATATATGCTGGTTCCTATATATATGTTAAATATATGGATAACTAAGCATATATGTCAACGATATGAAAAATGCTAAAGCCGTTATGTGTGACATATATGCCCGTTTTATGCCGCATATATGTCAATACTTCGTAACATGATTTATATGTGACATATAACTGGCTTAGATGCCGCATATAATTGTTTTGGCATTTTCCATATTGTCGACATATATGCTCGTTTGTAATATATTTTAAATATATGGATAACTAAGCATATATGTCAACGATATGAAAAATGCTAAAGGCGTTATGTGTGACATGTATGCCCGTTTTATGCCGCATATATATCAATACTTCAGAACTGGATTTATATGTGACATATAAACTGGCTTAGATGCCGCATATAACTGTTTACGCATTTTTCCATATTTTCGACATATATGCTGATTTGTATATATATGTTAAATATTTGGATATACGGAAAATGCTAACACTTATACGTGACATATTTGCCCATTTTATGCCCCTTATATATGAATACTTCGGAACAACTTGATTTATGTGTGACATATAAACTGGATTATATGCCGCATATAATTGTTTTGTTATTTTCCATATTGGCGACATATATGCTGGTTCCTATATATATGTTAAATATATGGATAACTAAGCATGTATGTCAACGATATGAAAAATGCTAAAGCCGTTATGTGTGACATGTATGGCCGTTTTATGCCGCATATATATCAATACTTCAGAACTGGATTTATATGTGACATATAAACTGGCTTAGATGCCGCATATAACTGTTTAGGCATTTTTCCATATTTTCGACATATATGCTGATTTGTATATATATGTTAAATATTTGGATATACGGAAAATGCTAACACTTATACGTGACATATTTGCCCGTTTTATGCCCCTTATATATGAATACTTCGGAACAACTTGATTTATGTGTGACATATAAACTGGATTATATGCCGCATATAATTGTTTTGTATTTTCCATATTGGCGACATATATGCTGGTTCCTATATATATGTTAAATATATGGATAACTAAGCATATATGTCAACGATATGAAAAATGCTAAAGCCGTTATGTGTGACATATATGCCCGTTTTATGCCGCATATATGTCAATACTTCGTAACATGATTTATATGTGACATATTAACTGGCTTAGATGCCGCATATAATTGTTTTGGCATTTTCCATATTGTCGACATATATGCTGGTTCCTATATATATGTTAAATATATGGATAACTAAGCATATATGTCAACGATATGAAAAATGCTAAAGCCGTTATGTGTGACATGTATGCCCGTTTTATGCCGCATATATATCAATACTTCAGAACTGGATTTATATGTGACATATAAACTGGATTATATGCCGCATATAATAGTTTTGTCATTTTCCATATTGTCGACATATATGCTCGTTTGTAATATATATTTTAAATATATGGATAACTAAGCATATATGTCAACGATATGAAAAATGCTAAAGCCGTTATGTGTGACATATATGCCCGTTTTATGCCGCATATATGTCAATACTTCGTAACATGATTATATGTGACATATAACTGGCTTAGATGCCGCATATAATTGTTTTGGCATTTTCCATATTGTCGACATATATGCTCGTTTGTAATATATATTTTAAATATATGGATAACTAAGCATATATGTCAACGATATGAAAAATGCTAAGGCGTTATGTGTGACATGTATGCCCGTTTTATGCCGCATATATATCAATACTTCAGAACTGGATTTATATGTGACATATAAACTGGCTTAGATGCCGCATATAACTGTTTACGCATTTTTCCATATTTTCGACATATATGCTGATTGTATATATATGTTAATATTTGGATATACGGAAAATGCTAACACTTATACGTGACATATTTGCCCATTTTATGCCCCTTATATATGAATACTTCGGAACAACTTGATTTATGTGTGACATATAAACTGGATTATATGCCGCATATAATTGTTTTGTTATTTTCCATATTGGCGACATATATGCTGGTTCCTATATATATGTTAAATATATGGATAACTAAGCATGTATGTCAACGATATGAAAAATGCTAAAGCCGTTATGTGTGACATGTATGGCCGTTTTATGCCGCATATATATCAATACTTCAGAACTGGATTTATATGTGACATATAAACTGGCTTAGATGCCGCATATAATGTTTAGGCATTTTTCCATATTTTCGACATATATGCTGATTTGTATATATATGTTAAATATTTGGATATACGGAAAATGCTAACACTTATACGTGACATATTTGCCCGTTTTATGCCCCTTATATATGAATACTTCGGAACAACTTGATTTATGTGTGACATATAAACTGGATTATATGCCGCATATAATTGTTTTGTTATTTTCCATATTGGCGACATATATGCTGGTTCTATATATATGTTAAATATATGGATAACTAAGCATATATGTCAACGATATGAAAAATGCTAAAGCCGTTATGTGTGACATATATGCCCGTTTTATGCCGCATATATGTCAATACTTCGTAACATGATTTATATGTGACATATTAACTGGCTTAGATGCCGCATATAATTGTTTTGGCATTTTCCATATTGTCGACATATATGCTGGTTCCTATATATTGTTAAATATATGGATAACTAAGCATATATGTCAACGATATGAAAAATGCTAAAGCCGTTATGTGTGACATGTATGCCCGTTTTATGCCGCATATATATCAATACTTCAGAACTGGATTATATGTGACATATAAACTGGATTATATGCCGCATATAATAGTTTTGTCATTTTCCATATTGTCGACATATATGCTCGTTTGTAATATATATTTTAAATATATGGATAACTAAGCATATATGTCAACGATATGAAAAATGCTAAAGCCGTTATGTGTGACATATATGCCCGTTTTATGCCGCATATATGTCAATACTTCGTAACATGATTTATATGTGACATATTAACTGGCTTAGATGCCGCGTATAATTGTTTTGGCATTTTCCATATTGTCGACATATATGCTGGTTTGTATATATATGTTAAATATATGCATAACTATATGTCGCATGTATGTATATTATATTAAAAAGCGAACATTTATAGCTCATATATGCCAAATTTTGTCGCATATGTGCAAAATTTATGCCGCATATTATTAAGATGTATGTTTTTTCGGTTCATATTGTCGACATATATGCCTTTTTAATAAAAATTATATGTCGGTAATATGTAATTTATATGTGGCATATATATGTCACTGAAAATTATATGCGCCATATATTTTTTTCCTTAAAATCGCATATATAATTTCCATGAGGGAAAGACTATCTCGGGACTGGATAGACTTTGCTATCTGGGTAGTGGTACGTCAACATGGTGAGTCACGGCCTTTTATGAATGTTTTAAAGGGTTTCTATGAAGATTACAAAGGGTCACATACTTCGCAGTAAATTGTAACTCATTTCGTGGTGAAACGGTATGATAGACGGCTCTCTCCCCGCAGGTCAGGGGATCAAATCTAGAGGATTTTTTTGCAAAATTTTGCTACAGCACCGCTTCAAGTGGTTGGATCACAGAACTAACTAAAGACGACAAATATATGGGAGTTCCGTCTCTACCTAGTTTTATATTCTCTGGGCTTTTTACTCATAGAAGGCTGTGGCTCACCACATTTGACTGACCATTACCCAGATAGCAAAGTCTATGCAGTCCCGGGGACGTCATGGGATATTTATTGGATGTCCATTGGATTTACCGATGTCCCCACTTCAAAAAGCGTCATTTGGACATCCTATGGATTTGGATATCCTGTAGATATCTAATGGACAATCCGCAGGATTGAAAATGCTATCTGGGTACATACAGCTCCCTAGCTAGTGTGTATAATGTTTCTGGTAGTTAGAAATGTTCCATTAATTGGTACAATGTGCTAAGAATTTACGCTTTTAGAATGTTGAAAGTAAATCCAAGGAATAAGTATCCACAAAAGGGAACGTTCAAGTATTACGTAAGACTTTTTTTCGGGTTTTTGGACCCCCTCCCCCCGGTTGTAAGGCATTTCGCCATACTTAGCTTATGGCGAAGATGGTTGATGCGGACCCCCCCCTCCCCCCTAAAAATCTTACGTAATACTTGAACGTTCCCAAAGGTGGGCATTAAGAGGAGACTTCACGGAATATCGGAAGGAATGGCTGTCTTGTCTAACACTCGATATACGGAAAAAAAAAAGTCAAATTTTAGGTATCTAACGAACTCCTTTGACTTTTTCTTGTATTTTTGGTACAAGTTTCGACTTGTTCCAAGCAAAAAAAGACCAGGAATACAAAATCAAAGTTTTTCGACAGCCACTCTTTTTGAAATTATTTTCCCGCCGCCCACACATTTCAGATAAGTTGAAACTTGCGCTAAAAATTCCAGGATATACCAGAGGAGTTTGTTAGATACCTAAAAATTGTAATTTTTCATCTTAAGTCGAATATTAGAGAAAACAGCCATTCTTTTCTGTATCCATAAAGCCTCCTCTTAAAATCATCAGGGTAAACTCAATTAAACATGTCGTGTTTAATCCGAGGTACAGTCTCTGTGAAGGTTGAAGGTAACTTAGGTAGTCTATTGGACTCATATCTGTAGTACGTACGTCCATTGGAGTTATTTGGATGGTCCCTAGCTTAAGGAGTGTGGTTTACGCTACCTCGGAAAGTTGTGAGGATTTAAACCAAAACAAAAAAAAATTCTTTCTCTCTGTTTTTTTTGTTCTTACCTTTTTTCCTGCAAAGAAAACGAACACGTGATGTAGACCGAGTAAAGCAAATCGATGTGGCGTGGGTGTAGACAGGAACCGGAAGTAGCTGTCATCGAGAGCCATTATCATATAATTTTACATTCGAACATCCATCAATTTCAGCAATAAACCCATTTTTTTCCCCCTTCCCTATACTAAATGCTTTTTTTAGGTCCTGCAATAAAACTCTGACTTAGCGGTGCCTGTTGGGGACGTGTTTCCTAAAAAAAAAATTAAAAAATAAAAATTCTCATGACTTCCTACTTTGGTGCCTAAATCTTCCTCTTATACCTTTTCGTAAATTAATCATTATTATGATTATATCAACGACGCCCGATGTCGTTTATTAATTGACCTAATTAGGACAAATAATTAATGCGTTATCTAATATCTTCACAAGTTTAACAAGACCCCGAGGTTGGAGGGGCAAGGGGGGCTAGGGGAAGAGGAGAGGGGAGTAAAGGGCGCGGGGGCAACTTTTCAAGTTCGTTCGATATCCGTTCCTTTTCATCTGGGGTAACTTTCCAACCGCATCTTCAACTTCTTCATCAGTTTCAACCGCCCCTTATATCCTTGATTCGAAAGCGATTGAACTCTCGGTATCGAATTTCATTTACTTACGGGGAGAACAGTTTTTGAGGAAATATGGTTTTTTTTTCCCTTTTCCCATCGAGAAAGAAAGAGAGAGAGAAAAAAAAGGAGATTGATTTTATCTTTTCTCATCCGAAATTCCCAAGTTAAAACCTATGCGTATGCAAACTATTATTAAAAAGTTAAACTTGGGGAAAGTATTATAAATTTTCGTTTAAATTTTCCTTATTTACTGAAAACTCCCGCGGTCGACGGTTATTGTTTTATTAATTGCTTCGTTTATGAATCTTTTGGGGGAGGGAAACCAATCGATGATTGGTTGGGTTTAATTTTTTTTTTCTTTTATTTTATTTCATACCTTTCAAGGTGATTATAAGTTTTCCCCGTACTATAATAAAATTTTCTGCCTAAGAGCAAAATCGATTCGAGATTATAAAATACAAGGAAAAGTAGAATGTGTGATGTAATAAACTTTAAAAGTATAATCATCTTGCAAAATAAGGGGATTGATTCTATCAAATTTCTATACGTCGCTGAGAATAATTTATTATGGCTTCGAACGCTTAAATTTTTGGGGAGCTTGAGTCGTTTAAATTATTATGTTCGTTTGCCTCCTCCTGCGATGTTTTTAATCAGTCGGAAAATTGAGCCCGGCTCGTATGTCCTTATCAAATTTACTAGAAGACTAGTATAAATTTATGACGTAAGGAAAGAAATGTGGGAGGGAAAGACGGATAGCAAAAGAGGAGGAGAAATTTTAAGAAAAAGGCAAAGCAGGAGGAAAAGGGTTATGGTGAAGAAGGAAAATTTTGAAGTAGGAAGAGAAAGGTGACGAATTCATAAAGTAGAAAAAAGGAATAAAAAGGAAGAGAAGGAACACTCAAAAAAATACTGCTTTAGGTAAGTACAAAAGTGTATTGCGATCAAGGCAGATTCATTTTTCTGAGTGAAGAACCGAAGGAACTGGAGAAATTTTGCTTTTTTATATAATAATTTTGCTTTGTTCAAATATATTATTTTTTATTAAGCTTTGAAAGGAAAGGCTAAAAAGAATTCGGCCTTCCTGTTAACCATTGAATTAGGAAAAGAAAGAGCACTAGTGCTATGCCGACAACTAATTTTGTACTAATGTTAGCTTTTTTCATTCATGTAGACTATTTCAAGTTAGGCTCATAATTTTTCTAAGTATTTCCAAAATATTTTCACTAAATAGAGAGGAAAAGTTTGGTCCAGAGGCCAAAAGTAAATGTAATCAATGCCGTAAATAAATAAATAAATAAATGTAATGTAAAGTAAATTAACTCAGACTAGCTTGAAGACAAGTTTCAAGGGCCAAAAATGTTAATAAATGGGGCATTACCACTTTATTAGGGTTCTGTTTTTGGTCAGTATATCAATTCATTTGGTTGGCCAGTAATTTTTAATTTCCTTTCCAGTATTTTTTAATTAAATTTTTCAGTATTTTTGGACAGTAAATTTATTCGAATGGTCAGTAATTAATTTATTTGGATCAGTATTTAAATAATTTTGGTCAATATTTAAATTATTTTCGGCAGTATTTAAATTACTTTCGGCAGTATACTCCTAACTTTGGCAATGATACTTGATTTTATGATCTTGAACATACAGATAATTTATCTTTATTGATGAAGAAGAGCCTTCAACGCCTTCTTCGAACGTTCACGTTTGCTCTTTTCTCCAGCACCTATTTTCAACAGCGTTTTTCATTACCAGTACAAACATAGCGACAGCTATGGAACGGAACGTCTCCTCCTTCTTGACCACGGAATTGTGAAGGCCTCCAATCCGTTATTCGTGGAAGGTTTCCTCCTTGATAAACCTTTGTACCAATTTTTTTGGCTTCCGAACCATTGTTGCTTCATTTTTCACATAAACACTCATTAAAAATAAAATTATAATTACACAGATGTAAATTTTTTTCGACCGATTTTATGTTCACGACCAATCAAACGTGAATAAACTCATTCGTAAGTTCCATGAAAGAAATCTTCCTGCTGCAAAAGGTGCAATCTTGGTCTATGCTACGTTGTTTAATAAAATATGCAGCACAAGAGGTGTCCAGTTGTATTGCCATTTAATAAACATCGTTTATTTCCTTAATTTTTATGATTTTTTTTATTTTCCATTTCACTTTTTTTTTCTTCCCTTTTAAATGCCCCAAAAAAATTGTTTTTCTATAAATACTGGTAAAAAAATTATAATACTGGCAAAATAATTATTTTACTGACCATGAAAATAAAAATATTGAGAAACGATTAAAAAATTACTTACCAAAGAAATAAATTTACTGCCCGAAAAAATATAATCCCTTTATTAGAAATCATAGAGGGGTCCAAAATAATTTTAAAAAAAAAAAAATAGCAAGTTTCTACTGTTTCGACAGGTTCTCACCAGAATGGTTTTGGACATTAGATTGCCAAACCAAAATGTGGTTTTTGTTCTTTTTTTTTGGCCTAAAAAATTGTTTAAAAAATGACGCTTTACGTTCATTTTCATCGACTAAACCCAGTAGAATCATTGACAGGCGTGATAAAAAAGATTTAGGTGAAGCAGAAAAATGGAAGAAATGAGAAGAAAACTGGGGATAAAGAAAGAAAATGTGAAGACTGATAAAGGGAGAAAGGAAAAAAAAAAAGGCTGAAAAAAAAGGCTGAGAAAAAAAAAAAAAAAAAAAAAAAAAAAGGAAATATAGAAAAGTAAAAAAGTTAATTTCGAATATAACGGGAAATCAATCGGATAAGCGGAAATGCAAAAAATAGCAGAACATTTTGGACATTATAATATATCTGGAGCAATTCAAAAAAATTATAAAAGAAGTTGATGTTTGTCCAGATCTTAACGCTTTTGCTTCGTGAAGTTTGTCCGATATGCAAATGTTTCACCGGCTGAGGTCCCTGCTGGGAATGATCATATTGGAAGGTTTTGCTTATAACCATCACTTTCTTGTAAGTTTTATTTCACAGCCATCCAAGTTTTAGATTCCCAGTTGGGATCTTTTCGGCAGATATCCAGTGCAGAAGTTCAGGCAAAAATTAACGTATAAAAGAAGACTTGGACGAAAAGTACCCTTAAAATTGACGTGAAATGGGAAAAAAATGTAAGGGACCGGCAAAGACAGGAAGAGGCTTGAATGCAAAAACAGAAATTTCGATGAGAAAACAAAGGGTTCTAATGACATAATCTGATATTTTTTTTGTAAACTTAAAATTTAAATTCAATTTTTAAATCCGAGGAATAATTTTTCTTTTGATTGTTTATTCTATAAAATTCTTAGAAGGACCACATTGTATCTCACTGTTAATTTAGACCTGAAAGTAAAATTCTTTGAAGAAAAAAAAAAATTAACTTTAACTCATTTTTGAAATTTTAGTGTTAAAAAAAATAAAGACATCAAAGTTAAACTTTTTTTTATTTTAAGTCGTTAACTAAAATCTTTAAGAGGGCTCTTCATTTTGACCGTTATAAAGTCCCTTTCAATTTACAGGAAATTAAACTTTTTTTTAGCTTCTCTGAATGGCTTTTTTTTTTTTGCAGGATCTTTTGTCATTAAAAAACGGGAGAAAAAAAAGGATCGATCGTGGAATAAATAAGGATGTAAATGCATAATTGGTTTACGCGTTTTCACGGACGTCATGCTAATTCTTTCAAATGTTCAGACGCAACGGATCCCCTGCCTACAGTTCCTTTTCCAGGGAGAGGATTTTTTCCCTTTATTAAAGGTAAGTAGTTTAATGTTTTTCCATTTTTTTTTTTTTTTTTTTTTTGAAAGACCCCGAAACGCAACAAACGGAAACTTTCCAATTTTTCCTTTCCGATAAACAAAAAATTTTTCAGTTGAAAGTAAAAAGTTGGAAAAAGTTTTTTTTTTTTTCTTTTCTTTTTTTTTTTGGGCGAGAAAAAAAAAAAAGGGAAAAAATGGAGATATCGAAATGGAAAGAACCTGTTGCGTTTCAAACAAGACTTTTTTGCAAAAATTTATTTCTCAAATTTTCTCGGAGATAGTAATAAGAAACAGAACTCAATTTTTAACAAACTTGATTAAAATCCATATTACTTTTCGATGGGATTCGAGAAAAAAATTACTCGAAAGGGATAAGAAATATAAGGAAAGACATTATTTTAGACTGCGAAAGGAATCAAACGGTTTTAACGTAAGAAAGACGGGACGCGGGTCAGGATATTCCAGGCGTTTACATTTTTTTTATACAACTCTAAAGCCGTAAACGTTTTAAACGTAGGAAGATGATCCGTCGCCGTGTTGCTTCGTCATTCGACATTTCAACGGAATCAGCTATCAACTATATCGCTCTCTTAATTAATTTAAAAATGGAACCTAAAGTCGAAAGGACTATAAATCACTTATTTTCTTCTCTCTTTTTCCCGGTTTTCTTATACGCGCTGTGCAATGTCCAGACGAAACAACAAGTTGATATGGAAAACGCCTTACAATCCACGTTTATATTACGACGTGATTCAGTTTCTAAATGAAGGGGGAAAAAACTAAATCGTCGAAAAAGGAAAAAAAAAAAACATTTTTTTCCTAGACCTTAAAAAATTGTCTCGTCGCCTGAGAAAGCGAATTAAAATAAAAATACAAAGCGCGATTTGATGTCGAATCACGTGACTATGTTGATTGGTCGCTATGGTTACCATTATCTTTACGATATGTCCGAGTATTTCTTCAAGACATTCGAAAAGCAACGAAAGCCGGTTCAAATGAAATGACATTTTTCAACGTTTTATTGTTCTCGCCAGCTACCCCCCTCCTCAGACAACCGACCCCCTTTCCGTCGGAGACAAACCTTAACGCCTTTTTCGGTTCGGCGTTACGTAAACTTTTATGCACGAAAATATTTACAACTCTTTTTTCCGGTTTTTCTTATTCATTTTTCCCCCACCCCTAATTTGCCCTCGCTGAGTGATAAATGAATATAAAACCTTTGGAAAAGTTTGACTTAGATCGTTATTCCGCTCCAATATGCTTAAGAATTATTTCCGGTTGAGCGAGCTAGATGTTCTTTTCCTTCCGATTATTCGATAATCAGCCATTTGTAAATATTCCAATTTCAATATTCATATCTCCGGTCTTTCCCCCGGATTATTTCCCCCCACTTTCGTAGTGGTAGCAGAAAAAAAAAAAAAAAAAAAAAAAAAATAGGAAACCGAGATTTTTTTTTTTTTTTTTTGCCAGAAAAGGAAGTTTCTAAGGCCAGTTAACCGACATAAAAATTATTTCAGTCGAAAAATTTACTACCTATCGATTCGAAGGTTTCCGCTTAAATTCGAAAGATCCGATAAGAGATTCCTGCACATTGCGCATGATTATGCAAAGCAGACGAGTTTTAGTGGTTTCGATTCAGTTGTAGAAACACTATTGAAACTGCAGAAGCGGCTGGGAAAAAGGCAAAATTTTTAGAAATAAAAGTTGGATTTTTGATATTCATGTTTGATTTGATATTAAGTTATTTCGAATGATTTTGTTTACATTAATAACACTTTGGAGCTATTTTAAATATTAGGTCAGAACGGATAGGTTGGAAGCGAAGACGAATCCGCGATTTTCCACATTAACTAAGTATTGCCGAAAAGGGAGAGAATCAAAAACGGTCTAAATTACTCTAATACTCTGGACAAAATTAGAGTTACGAAAATGACAAAATGCCAAATATGAAAATCAGCCATTTACAATAAGTTGAACATATGTTAGACAAATGGAGATTGGAATCCGTAATAATTTTTTTTTCCTTCATGTTATACTTATTGTAATATTTTGTTGAAACATCGTAGTATACCTATTCATGATATTTCCCAATGCCTTCGAAATGGCGTCGTGAAATATCAGAAGTTGTATTAAGAAGTTTCATAATGTTACAAACACTTTCAATTTTTTTTTTTTAAATCCAAAAAAAGGAAGTTTTTTTGGTGCCTGTCTCCCACTCTCCCTTAGGGGCCCCATTACTTTGGACATGCTGTGTTTTGCTTAGGTACTTGGGGATCATTCAAGTATTACGTAAGCATGATTTTAGGGAATCTGGACCCCCTCCCCCCCCGGGGGATTTGTTTTGCCGTATTTAACTTATGGCAAATATGGTTATTGCTGACCCCCCTTCCCCTCACCAAAGATGCTTACGTAATACTTGAACGACCCCTTGGGCCTGCAAGCTTGCATCATCAAAACTTCAGGGAAAATCAGACAGGGATATGGGAGCATATCCCTAAGTAGGACTACGTGTTTGGGGTACTGTCTTAATATTGCTAAATTTAAACAATGAAACGAAGCGGCTGGGAAAAAGGCAAAATTTTTAGAAATAAAAGTAGGATTTTTGATATTCATGTTTGATTTGATATTAAGTAAGGTTTTAAAAATTTTACTTCGATTTTAAAATTTTAAGGTATTTTTTTGCTCGTTTTTGGTAAAAATAATTTTTTCTTGGCACGAAAAAAAATTGAAATTTTTGATAAAAAAAGGTAAAAAATTGAAAACAATTAGTCAAAATTTTAATTAAAGTCTTCAAAGTTAAAATTTTTATATTAAAACATTGCTTTAGCTCATATTCTTGGCTAACGGAAAAAGGACGAAATTAAAAAATGTAATGAACATTTTATTTAAAATTTCTAAGTTCTTGTTTATGTAATCATTTTGTTTAAAAAGAAAATATTATAACAAAAACAGCGAAAATCTAAAAAAAAAAAAAGGGTTAAATATTTCAAGAAATTTTTAAGTCCTTGCTTTAGCAACTTTAAGTTTCTTGAAATTTTCTAAGATTTCGTTTATGTCGTCTAATTTTACTATTAAAAATGCCAAAAGTTAAAAAAAATAGTCAAAATATTATTTTAAATTTTGACCTAAAATTTTGACCTGAAATTTGAAATCGGCGACCCCGATATACCCCCGAACACGAATTTTCGTGAAAAAAGTGGATATTTTTAACATAAGTCCGCCATATTGGATCCGCCATCTTGAATTCTTGAAAACCGACCTCAGATTTGAAATCAGCGACCCCGGAAACCCCCGTGGCCAAATTTTTGTGGCCGTTTAATAGGTTTTAAAAATTTTACCCCCTTGACCTGGTGGTAGTCGAGACACCAACATTTTTTTGGGGGTTGCGACGACAGCAAAAAATTTTTTAATGGTGGATTCTTGTTTAGGGTCATGTACTCTCTCATTCCCTGTCACATTCAAATTTTTTGCCTTCGCTGCAGAAGCGGAGCGAAATGAATTGAAATTCTCGATTTTTTTCATTTTTTCAAGAATTTATTTTTTTCTAAGGGACGGATAATGGGGGTGGTGTGAGAAAGTGTTCGGGTGGGTGAGTTATGTGGTACCATCACTTCCGGCAAAAATCAAAAGCCTACGAAATGGGATATAAAAGTTGGAACACACACATTATTTCCGGACAGAGGAAGTAGTCAAAATATTATTTAAAATTTTCAAAGTTAAAATTTTTAATTAAAATAATTTAATAATTTTTGGTGCGAATAGACCGACACCCGAACAGACAGATTTTCCTAGATCCGAGCCCCAAGACGTAGTCCTACGTTAAAAAACTCATTCCTATCGGCGGAGGGTGAAATAGAACGTGAGGCTTTCGGTTAAAATGCTCATACCATTGTATCACTAGGTACATCGTCAATTTATTGTAGCGAAAAGTCTTGTGCCAAAATTTAAGCTTTTCGTTTTGTTTTCTACCGGATTTATTGCCGGAAAAGGCAGTCAATGAGTTCCAGGGGGCTTTTCGGGATTCCAAATCTGAATATGAGACCAGATTCGGACTGAGACCGAGACGAAAATCAAATTGAAGAGACCGATTGTTTCAAATTCACACAAGTGAAATTTTCGCGACACTGACAAGTAAAGATTTTTTTTCTTAGTTTTTTTAAAATCAATATAGGACCGGTGAGATTCAAATTTTATATGTCTTAAAGAAACATTCTTCTATTATATGTAACGTTATAACAAGCTTAATGACCCGTGCCAAATAATTTTTTTTTTTTTTTATTTTCGCCCCAGATATCACAAAAATGTTCGGGACTATGACTTGATTACCGACTCTGCTAAAACGGAAAGAGAAATTTTCGAAATATTAATTCCCGATCTAAAGTTCTTTGTAAATTAACTGAATAAGCCTTGCACTTAATCTCACGTCGATAGGGGAAGGGAAAGACACATAATATCTATTAAAACGTAGTTTTCAAGACGTCGCGACAAAACGTAATTACGACGAGAAAGTGCTACATGGGCATCATCAAGCGGGATTTAATTGGTTTTATAAAGATTCTCGAAGCGGAGCCATGGACATTTTTGCATTTTAAATTAAAAAAAAAAAATGATTAGCCCCAGAAATAGAGTTCATAAAAAAATCGCGTTTTGGTAAAAATTTGTCAATAAACATATATTTGGGGGAAAAAATTAAAACTGCTTCAATTTTTTTTTTTCAACTCTGAAGATGACAAGAGACAAGAGAATTACAGTAATTATGCCGGAATTTACGATGGAGGAAACCAGGAACGGAATTAGGTCTTTAGGAAAGCTCATCCCCCAGAGATAAAAAAGGAAAAAAAAACTGCGTTATTACTAGACGGCGAAAAAAATGTAATAAAAGCCTCTTCGTTTTTTTTTTTTCTCTTTTTTTAATCTAAAGAAAAATCAGGGTCGAAACGAGGGAGGAAAAAGCAAAGGAAAAAAAAAAATAACACGTAAGCCTAATTTTTAAATGAAATTATACTTCGAGTCAAACGACTGAAAAAAAAAAGAAAGAGGAGAAAAAAAAGGCAAGATTCATATTGGAAAAAAAAAATCAGGGGCGCAGTGAAGATTAATTTTAAAAAAAAGTGAAGAAAAGAAAATGGTGAAAGAGTGAAAATGATTCTCGAAACGAAAATGAAAAAAATGGTGAAAGGGAGGCAGGGAGTGAACGACCGGTTGTAATTATGCTTGGAAGACATCAGGGTCGGAAAACGGGTGCTTGAAGAAATCAAAAAGAAAGGGGGGAGAAACTTGATTTCACAAGTAAGTGGAAGAAAAAATTAACTGCTTGTAATTGAGCTTCAATCTTGGAAGAAAAAAAAAAAAAATTCAGTGTCGGAAGCATTATAAAAAGTTGAAGACGTCTGAGCAAAAAAAGGATGTTTTAAATCCGAAAATTAGATAATCGAAAAGGAAATATTTCCTCGTCCCTGGGCAAGTCAAAAAAGTAAGTTAAAAAAAAAAGATAAAAAACAATGGTTGCAAATTAAAGGCTTTTAAAATTCAGGGCCGGAATACGCTTCTGAAAATAAAAAAGCGGGAATAGAGAAATGGCTACGGCATAAATATACGATTATACAAGAAATTAAGAAGGAAACGGATCGTTTGTCTGTTGTTGCAAATAAGCTTTAATCTAATTCAGGGTCGGAGTAATTTTCTTTTTCTTTTTTTTTTTAAAAGGAATGATTTCCATCTTTTTTGCCTCCCTCCCCCCCGGAAAAATGAACTACATAAATTCGGCTAAAGCGGGAGAAAAAAATATGTTACGAGAAAAAGAGTTAATAAAGCCAACTGTGAAGCTGATAAAAAGAAGATTTATTTAAAAAAGATTTGAAGAGCTTGGAGGAAAAAAAAGGAGAAAGAGACAAAAGAAAAAACGTAACAAAAGAAATAAAAATGACGGAAGTAAAGAACCGGAGTCTTTTCGAGTGGAAAAAAGAACGAAAGAATTGTTGCGATTGTTTTTTTTCTTTTTTTTTTCCTTGCTTTTCTTTTTTTTTTTTTTCCATCCTCTTGCCGCTTTTCCGTTCATGTACAGCATTACTATAGCCCCTCTCGCTCCCCCCTCCCAAAAAAATAGAGCAAGGTATGCCAAAAACGTTTATAAAATAAACCAGAGTTAATCGATACGTGTTAATTTTTTGTTTATTCGGCGGGGGGAGGGAAAAAAAATCCAAACGGGAGAGGGAAAGGAGGAAAGTTTTTGAAATGGCGGAGAGGACATTTTAAAAAGTGAATGTAAAGGAATAATGAGAGAGAAACGGTAGGAAAATGTCAAGAAATGACCTTTTCAGTTGTTCGGAAAATGGAACGACTTTGTGAAATGTCAGAAGAATACATCAGCACTTTTGGGGAGTAACGCTAAAAATGCGCCATTTCCTCCACGAATAATATTTCGCTTGAATACATCATTTTAAGTTTCCAACAAAACAAAAAAAAAAGTATGCTCCGTTTCATTGTTTTTTTCTATGATTTTAAGGCGCCTGTGTTTTTGTGATTTTTTTTTTTTTTTAGTTTTTGAAGAACGGAAAATTCTATTCGGTCAGGAGAATTTTTTTTCATTTGTCAATCCCTCATATAGTTGAAAAAGGAATGATCTTCAGATAAAAGAATCTCCTTAGCATAAATGACCACAAGATTGAGGAAATTGATTGAACGAGAGGGACGGAAAATGGGGAAAAGATATAAAATACCAGAGGAATAATTTCTTTTTTCTATTCGTAGTAAGCTTCGTCGATAACCAAACTGCCAAATCGACGGTTTTTGTTGCCTGGGAATAGTGGCCTATATATTTTCCTGTGTCTGTAGTTTTGTTCCTTTCCGCCTGGAAAAGGCTAGAGCTGTCCTCGAGAGCAGGATCGAAAAGGACTAGAGAATTCGTCGTCTTAGTATTACAGAGTTCTATCGCGTTCATCGTACAGTAAGTTAAACATATGAAATATAAAAACGATAATACCCTGTAATACTAAGGCGACGAAATAGTTACCCAACTTTTAAAGCAAGGACGTCACTATCCGACTCTGCTGTCAAATCGATATGATAGCTAAATTCGATCGAGTAAGAAAGTAGATTGTTGCAACCATCCAAAATCGAAGCATGCTTCGATTTTTTTTTTCCAACTCAAATTATAACCGAACATTCGTTTATTCAACATAAATATGACTTCTTCTTTTAACATTACGATATTGATGCCGATATTTTAAAAAAATATCGCCGCATCGATATATCGGGGAGAAACATATCGATATTTCGATATCGATATTTCAATATTTATGTCAGAAAAGACCCTTTTTTTAGTCACGCACTAATTTTTTTCTTATAATCAGCAAAGCTAAAAAATGCTTTTTCCGATTTTCAAAGAGTCAAAAAAAGAAAATTTTTCAAAATTTTCAAATAAAATTTGAAAATTTGAAATTTTTTTGAAATTTTATCGAAAACTTCATTGAAAATTTTAATAATAAATTTAAAATTTTGGAAATATTCGATATTGGCATTTTAATATCGTTATCGCATATCGATGTGAAACTTAATATCGAAAAAAAATCGATTTTTTTCCTTCCGATATTTCGATATATCGATAAAATATCGGCATCACTACATTACGAAACTCATTATACAATTTCGTTATGTATAGGATGTTTTTAAGGAAAAGGTTACGAGTGAAATGTTTGCGACACAAGCGTTTTCCTGCAAGTAGTGCAATTAATGCCGACAGCATTTTCCGACAAAGAAATAAAAGTAGTAATGGATGAGCTAAAATTTAATATCCGGTCACTTAGTCTCAATGAAATTTTGAGAGGAAAAGAAGGGGGGGGGGGGGGTAACAGTGTTTTCAAAAACGGACTACTGCTTTTGGGGGTGTAGAGTTTTATACTATAGACATGTCGAATTTTTAGTGTTTAGCCCGCTCAGTAGCACTTATGGTTTATCAGCTTTTCTTTCGAAAAAATTTCTACAATTTGCAAAAAAAGTAACACTTAACATTTTCGGACCGATTTGAAGTAAAAAAATTTAGAAAAACTTGGTGAGTCTTTTCTGGCCGAGAACTCGGCCAACTATTTTGGCCAGGCTATTTCCCAAAACTTTCCTCTTAACATGTCGCTAATTTGGTTAAGTCAAAAGTCTTACAGTAATAACGCCCTGTGCTGTGGTTATTTTTGCACGAGGAAATCAACGGTGAAATCCGTTTTTCGATTTGAAGGAAAGGAATGCGAGAAAACCCCGTAAAACATCCTTGACCGAGTTGTCGGTCAACTTAGTGTTCCACGAATCTCAATTAATTATCATTTCAAAGGGGACTCAACTCAAATGTTAGTAGATGTAGTGATGAAATTGACAGCCCTTAGAATATAACTAATTCTTGCAAGATGAAGTGAACTTACCAAGTCTACTCTATAGCCTGAATGGGCTTCGATAGCAGATAGGGGCGGATAAATTGTTCAACCAGTTCCAGCTCCCGATCCTATAATTCTGGGACAGGATTAGTATCTATGAGTGGGGGGGGTCTGGGGGTCAATTCACGGGTAAACGTTTTTGTATTGATGACCCTAATTTTAGGTCTACGCCCCTTCTTCGCTTCACGAATAAACCGGAACTCGCCTTTCCAGTGAACAGTGGGTATGCTTTTCTGCGCAACTTAAAATCTACACAGACATTACTGAAAATGATTTACTTACTTATCCAGGGTATAAGTCCATTCGAGTATTACGTAAGCATAATCTTGATGAATTTGAACCCCCCGTTCCCCAGGTGTAAGGATTTCACAATTTAGCTTATGATTCAGATGGTTGATGCTTACCCCTCTCCCCCCAAGATGCTTACGAAATACTTGAACGGCCCCTATCCAACAGAATTCGTAAAGTGTCAGAAAGTGTCGAAGGACAATAAAACAGGCCCACGACCAGGATGCAGAATTCTGATTGACTCAGAGGCACGGCCGTATAGACAGGTCCGGAAACTTCCCATGCCGTTCATGTCCTGCTTAACTGCGCACATTTTAGTTCTAAAACGGGCCATTGATGGCGCTGCGATCTTCTGAGACGCAACACTTCTAATCGTTTAAGTTGGGACTGAAACCCATTAGACGGCTGTATGGCCGTCGTGGTCGTATAGACAGGTCCGGAAACTTCCTATGCCGTTCATGTCCCGCTTAACTACGCACATTTTAGTTGTGAAATGGTCCACAGGCGGCGCTGCGATCTTGAGGACCGCAACATGTCTAATCGTATAAGTTGGGACCATGGCCATATAAACGTCTATATGGCTGTTTGAGACCATCGTCGGCATCAAATCTCAACGACCAATCAAAAAGCGTCTCTCTTTCAAGTAGCGCTTACGGTGGTAGAGGGGAAGAACTAATTTTTGCGTAGTTAAGCGGGACATGATCTCACATGTATAAGGGATAGAATTTTCCGAACCTGTCTATAGGGACGTGCTCAGAGGTCTGCATCACACAGAAGACCTGACTTAAAATATTATGACTTTCTCTCTTCGATTTCCACTTTTCTCCCTTCTGGCTAAAAGACTGCCAAAATTGCCGCTCTCGAAAGCCTTTTCTAAAATAACCGGAAGACGAAGAAAAAGATTTTCGAGTGAAAGAAAGTTTGAACCAAGTTTTGTTCTTTCAAAAGGAAAATCGGGTAATGAAAAAGGGAAAAAACGAAAATAAATTACGGGCATTGTTGATGAAATAATAGCTACCCCCTTTTTTTTGATATTATAAAAGCATTAAAAAGTTAAAGGGTGCGGAAAAATATTGTAGACGACACCATTTGTAATCTTATCAACAGGTGGCATCTGCAGATTAATTTTGAAGAACAACATTAGATTTAAGCTATTGGAATTTAATGTTGTTCTTTTTTTTTCTAAATTGCGGAAATTTTTTTTCTATTGTATTTTGAGTCTTATATAAAAGTCGTTAAGTAATTTACATGGTTCTTTTATGGAAATTCAAGATTTCCTTTTTTATTATGATTTTTTTTTTTTTTTAAATTGTGAAGTGAGATAATATACTATATAAAAGCTTCAATTTAATAATGGAGATCTCTTTGAAAGGGAAGCTTTACGGAAGATTTAAAGTATCATACCAAGCTTTAATAAATGACATGACAGCATTATGCAATACGCTTCTTCAGGCATATCCATTGCATTCGACCATCCTTTGCTGCAGGACATTTTTTGCTTGAGAAAATAATAAAGGATGCCAAACAGCAACGTTTAAAAAGTGGAACCCAAACCAAAATTTACACTTCGCCTAAACAAAATTTTAAAGATTTAAAATTGAAGCAGACGATTTAACTGCATTTGAACTAGAGGTTCTGATTTTCCGGGAAATTTGTGAATCCGGGATTCGGGATTTTGAGAATTAATAGCTTTCAGGGATTCGGGAAATTAATTTTGAATCCCGGGTAATTCTCGGGATTTTCCGTGAATTCTAGGAAATTAAAAAACGGTGGGAAAAATTCCGAAAAATTTTAATCCCGGAAATCGGGACTGAACATTTTCTCGATATCCCATGAGTCTCAGAACGGGAAATCTCGGGCAGAATCTCTAATTTGAACTAAATGTTGAGCTAAAGGGACCATAATTTTTGATTTTGGACTAAAAAAATCCAGTCTGCGATTCGTATTTAGATCTTACTCCTGATAAAATATCTGTTTATTCATTGTTGTGCCAAATGAATACAGCCGCTTTGATGATGGCGGCAATTATAAGTATGCAATGGCGAAATTCAGGTCCTGCAGCCAAGGGACCACCCCTCCCCCACCCTGACCCATATATTTTTATTTTTCTTATCTCCAATGTTATAAGGATTCCCAAGTTATAAACCGCTGCTTGGACCCGCCCTGGGGATCTTCGACCACCCACACCTAATTCTTTCGGCTTTAGACCCGCGAAATTGAACCCAATAATTTACATCTTACTTATTAGTAGCTGTATACATACAATGAGAACACAATGAAAATGTCTGCTCTGCACCCCATCCCCTGCAAGCATAAAATAGGTGTTTACTTATTTTAGGTTTAACATTGCATAAGATATTCATGGACCCCCCCCCCCCCCCCCCCGCCCCCCCCCCCCGGAGACCAAATCTGAGTCCAGAATGGCCTTTGTGGCGAAACAATTTTTTTTGGATATTGGCCATTTTATGCCCACTTTGGCCTTTCGGAGAAAAAAAAACCAAAAAAGAAAAAAAAAAAATAGGTATCTAGAACAGTTTTTTGCGTACTCTCACGTAGTGATTGCGAAATTTGTGTGCAGTGCAGCGTCATCTTTACAGCGAAAAAATTTTTTTTAACTTTTGGCCATTTTTTTGGCCACTTTCTTGTTGAAAGAAAAATTTAGAAGCACATGCACTTAGGCCAATTTTTGACGAACTTTTTGGCTGTCATACGAAATTTTGGCCCGGCGACGCTAATATGAAGAAAATAATATTTTTTTCTCTTTAAATGGCCATTTTGGCCACTGGGCCATTTTTTTTTTAAAATAAAAATTATGCCTTTAGATAGCCCTTTGAAAGAGTTTTTTTTTCGTTTTTTGGATTCTTCAATCGGACAACCCATTCTCTGCCAAAAAAATAAAAACTGAATCAGCACTCCCATTCCCCGCCTCAAAAATGGCTTTCATTTCGACCCTAATATTTGGCCTCGTTTACCCTTTCACTAGGTTCTATCGATGGGTGAAAATCCAAAAAAAAATTTAATTTTGGAACCTTTTGCCGTATAAGGTTTCCTTATTTCCGGTCGCTTTCTCCGGCCTTTACTAAATGCTAAAGCACTTCATTAAGAATTTTATTTGACTTCCTATTTAAAAAAAAAATTAAAATTTTATTTGACTTCCAAAAATTTGACTTATCGGATTTTATTCTTTTTTTAAATTTTTGTGCTTTTATTTTTGCTTCTACCTATATATTCCTTCGTTTCGTTTTTTCACGTCCAATTTTTTTCTCTGTTTTTCCTTTTTCTTCCTTCCTACAATTTTCATTCTTTCTTTTCCTTTTTTTCCCCTCATATTTATTTCGGATTTTTTCTCTACTTATAGGCTACTTGCTTTCTGACCCATTTTTCTGTTATTGTTTGATTTTTCATTTAGAAAAAATATCGATAAAGCAATTTTTTTTAAAGCTGTAGTCGTTCCGAAATATTGAAAGAGGTAAAAGCATAAATAGACTTTTAAAAGCGCGAGAAAAGCAAATATTTAATATTCGTGACGTCATAAACCTTGTTTGTTATTAAAACAACTGAATTTTCAATTTCTCAAAGAAAAAAAAAAAAAAAAGAAATTGTATATCAGTATGCTTATTGCTTTTCTCTCTAAAATCATCATTTCATTTTTGTTTTTCTACCCCTGAAGTATTATTTACATCAAAAGCTTCACTTTCACACTTTTTCCTGTCTTCTTATATACTCATCTTTTTCTTTCATTTTTTTTCCCTTCTTAATTCCAGGAATCAAGTTTTGTTTATATTTCCTTTTTTTTTTTCTTTTACACTTTATACGTTGTTCCCTCCCTCGTTGATTTTCTCTTTCAGTTAGAAAATAAAGTCCATCGGCAATCCATCTTCCCTTTTCAATTTTCCCACAGTGACAAATCACGCCTTTTCAATAATTTTTTTTTTGTCTCGGGTCGACCCTGTTTTCTAATCTTCTTACCCGAATTCCTTTCGGACCTTTTTTTTTCTTGGGATTATAAGATCCGCATCAAGAGAAAAAAAATTGAGAACCGATTCCGATTCTGTCGTAACACTTTAAAAAATATCGTCTATTGAAAAGTAAAAAAAAAAATTAATAAATAGATAAATAAATAAATAAATAAATAAAATAATTGAAATTAAAAAAGGAAAAAAAAAGATTTCTTGGAATACATGTCTTTCGTGGTAAACAGGCATTTTAAACCGGGATGGAAGTGCATAAAAAAAAGGAAGAATAAAGGAATGAAAGTCAATTTCTAAAACATTATTATATAAGATATTCCTTGAGATAAGACCCACGAAAAGCGTATATGAATAATACATTTCATTCGGTCGGTTTCGCTCAAATAATATATGCTTGTAAAGTACATCTATCGTATTGACGTTCGTGCGGAGTTTGACGGAGTTGTACGAAGTTTTACGAACTCTGAATTGTAACTCGGCCGAGTTTGGAAATGCGTTAAGTCACAGGATCTGACTTGTTTCCTTTGTTCTTTTTGAGTTTGGCATAATCGCAGTTATGTGCGGTGCGGCAAGTTCAAATTTTCGTTTTCGATTTTTCACCGAATATCTACCGGTTAATTTTCGAAATCAGTTAAAATAATAGAAGAAAATATATTTCGGGAATAACGGTAAAGTGTGAAATAACCCTAAATCACGGGGGATTTTTTATTTCGTTGTAAAAAATTCGCGAAGAAATTCGGTCGGAAGCGTTCGTACGAACCTTTGTCGGGGATTTTAAGTGAAATTATGAATGAACCTTAGCGGAATCCCTTTGTTCTCTTCCCGTTGGATCTTTATCCCGTTTTGGAAATGAACTCCGTGTTCATAACGTTAAAGTTTCTGGGCATCTCACGAAAACCGCTGTATCCGAAAACCTCACCAGTCTTCAGTCGAGTACTATTAGCTGTAGATTGACCCGTGTCACGTGACGTACCCCGGAAAAAAACCATTGTCTTCAGATTTTTTTTGAGAAAAGTTTAAAAATGAACAAGTTAAAACGTGAAAACGAAATCTGCCGAGAACTGGTAACAATTATGGATTTTTTGAAACAGACATTTCGCGCTGGTTTTTTTTTTAAAAAACCAACGTTCAATTGTTTTTCAGTGAGGGTCAGTTAGTGTTTCAAAGCGATTTTCCGGCTAACATATGGTTTTCCCGAGTGGGGCTATTTTCCCGTATAAATCATTTTTTTCGTAAGTATAATCATTCATTTTTTTTATTTAACCCGTTCGTCGTGAAAAAAAGAAAAAAAAAAGTTGTTTTTACAATCGTCGCTTTTTTTCCTTTTTTTTTTGTTAATCCATTTGACGCTTCGTGTCATCTTCCAAATTATATAAAAACATGCTTTTGCCCCCCCGAAAAAAAGATAACAATTCTGATTCTTTTGTGCTCTCTTTAATTTTTGACGTTTCGACAATAGGGCCAGATTTAACGATCCGTAAAAAAAAATTCTTTATTAATGGAAGCATTTTTTTTTTTTTTTATTATTATTTTTTAAGTCAAGTTGTTCATTTTTTTTGTTTTGTTTTCCCATTTTTTTCCAGGAACAAAGACGAAACGTAATACTTCACGAAATTGACTCTGAAAAAAAAATTGTTCGCGAATGACACATGCTGACATTGCTCTATAAAATCCCAACCAATGAGTACTTCCCCCCCGGCTTTTCATCCCCCCAATCCGCCTCCGCTTTTTAACTCTTCCTCCCGCAGACTAACTGCAATCATTTTCGCTTTTGTATAAACCCGTTTAGTCTTTTTTCAGACCGGTTAAAGGATTATAATTTTTTTATTTTTTTTTATTTCGGAATTTTCTACCGTAAAATGTTTTTTTTAAAAACTTTCTGCAATCTCGAAAACACCCCGCTATGGGAACATAATGCATCCCTCTTTTTTTTAAAAACAAAAAAAAATTGCGATCAATTAGCAGAGAATGTCATGACGTTCACAAGTAAATTAATTCGATTTAAAATGGTCAAACTGCAATCCTCCAACCCACACTTGATATTATTCACGTACGAAAACAATAAAAAGACTTTATTTTTTTTTTCGGCTTTTTTTCTAAATTTTTTATTTTTTTGGCGCAATCTGGTCTCCTCTCGTTTTACAGATCAAACCTATGGAGAAAGAACAATAATGAAAAAGAATGAACCGGAATTAAAATTCGACTAATTAATCCTTTTTATGTTTAGTTTACGGAGGATGGGTTTATGTTACGTTTTAAGAGGTTTTTCGATGAATCGTGACTTTTTTTTAAATATTATTATCGTTATTCTTTTTTTCCCCCCCTTTTTTTCATTGTTTTTTTCGGCAAAATTGTTTAACGGGTCGTTCGATAAATTATAGCAAAATTATCTAAAAACTTACCTTTTTTTTTTTTTTAAAGCCGATTGGCCGTAATTTGTTTCTGCTAACGAAAGTCTTTTTTTTTTTTTTTTTGTATTTATTTATTTCTTTTTTTCTTAAATTATTATTTGAATGGACAAATTCACGATCGTCATGACATTTTAACAAGGTAGGGTTAATGTTGACAGATTCGTAAGCTAAGCATGTAAATGTTATGCTAATTTTAATGAAGTTTTTATGGAAAGAATTTTTTTTTTTTTTTAAGACAAAGGTTTGCTGTAAGTACTGGTTGCTTATTACCATAAGTACTTTTTCGTTTGGTGTTTTTTTTATTATCGTCGTCCTCGTCGTACAGTATTAGGAATAATTGGACTAACTGTTCGGAAAAAATAAAAATATTTTCGTTTATTTATGAAAGGCATAATTTAGTTATTAGTATTTCGGAAGATTAAATTTTCATGACTTTTTTTTTTCTTTATGTGGGGTCCATCGGCAACGATTCGAACGACTATTTTTTCGGTAATGGTATTATACTATTAACTTAAAATGACCGATCGGTCGAGAACCAGAAATAAAAATTAGTAGAATAGACATAGTTGGGATTTTAGGAAACCGAAGTTAATTTATCGTAAATGCCGGAACGAAATGATACAAAATAGAATATTAACTTTTTGAGAATGGCCGAATCAGGATTATATGTCACAATATACTACTTACCCGATCTTAGCGACTCCTAGGATTTTAGAAATTTTATTCAAAGGACAAAGCGTTCCCGACCATTTTTCCTAAAAAAATAAATTCCTAATTCATTTTTCTTGAAAATTTTGGCTCCTAAAATTTTTTTCCTAATTTTTAATTTTCCTAAAATTTTTCGATTCATAAAATAAAATTTCCTAAAATGAACATTTTTCCTAATTTTTTAAATCCCTAAAGGAATTTTAAGAAATTTTATTTTAGCGATTTTAGGAAATTTTATTTTATGGATTTTAAGAAATTTTATTTCAGGAATCGAAAATTTTAGGAAAATTAAAAATTAGAAAAAAAAAAAAAAAAAATTAGAAAAACAATTTTAGGAGCCAAAATTAAAAAAAAATTGATTAGGAATTCATTTTTTTTAGGAAAAATGGATTAGGAAAAATGGTAGGGAATTGGTCGAAGTTCTTTGCTTGCATTTTTCATATCTCATTATTGAAATGTTCGAATTTTTTTCAATCTTTGCTCAAATATTAAATCAAGCCAAACTTTTAATAAAACTAATTCAGGTAATTCCATCCAGAAGCGCATCTGACAGGTTCTCTATTTCTCCTGTAAATGCTTATCTAATACATTTAATATAAGTTATAGAAGCTTATTTAGTTATTTATATATATTTCTCCTTATGTTAGCTTATCTAATTGTCCGCTTGAAAATTTGATAAAAAATCGGAATGGCAATTTTAAATTATAATTTGTTATTGGACATTTATTGGACAAAAATTGGAATGGCAATTTTAAATTATAATTTGTTATTGGACATTTAGAGCTGGAACACTGTACCCCAGTTCCAGTCCAATCATGCAAGACTGTACCTGTCCCAATAGGAATTGAGGAGTGAAGATCCAGATTTTTTCAAGGGATTTCCAATGGGATGAGGAGACCAGAAAAGACATTGAACAAATTTGAGAACATTTTTAGGTGGACCCAAAATCAAATCCCTCGGTATTTTTCTAGCTGTGCTTTTAGTTTTGGTATCATAGAAACTGATTTTGCAATACCAAATAATTTATCTGCTAGGGCCCTGAAGAAGTACTGATGGCATATTATTGATGTTTTCCTATAGGGTTTTGTCGAGTATCTCAGTTTATGTAATGCAAAAAGTCGTTAAGTTAATCCTCGATTTTAAAAACTTGATAGGATGAACTTGGAAATTAGAAAATTAGTTTTAATTTACTAGCGCTTTATATTTTGCAGTGCTTTAACCCCTTCCGGGAGTATGTATCGAGATGGGTACGTTTAAAATTGCTTCCACGGGGAGTACTTGTTCATTTGGATATACTGTTTCAATATTTCTTACTTAGTTTAACTTAAATAAAATGCAACAAAAGAAACGCCAATTTGATTTTTAAGTAAAAATATAACTCGCGGAAAATAATCATTAAAAAAAAGGAAAGAAGAATTGAATCAAAATTTTGAGTGAAGCAGTAAAAAAAAATTAGGCTTTCGACTGTAAGACTTAACATCCTTATGCGGTTTCAGTAACTTTAAGGTTAGAAAGAAAACGAAAGATCTTTTTAAGCAGCAATGCTATACTTTCAGAAATCTTGAATGATTTACAGAAATAAAAAACGAAGCAAGTCTTTTTTTTTTTTTTCTTTTTTCTTACAAATCGAAAATCTTTTTTTTCTGTTTTTCTTTATTCTTCCCCTTTTTTTCGTTTTCAATATTCTCAGTAGTAAAACTAGTACGACAGTTTAGATTTTTCGCTCTTCAGAACCGATCCCAAGGGAGACCGTTTTCGAAAGATCCAGTGTTCTAGAAAAGAAAAAAAAAGTTTTATAATGTTTGTCAGTCACTTTTCCCGAATAAAAAAAAAAAAAAAAGTAAGATCTGAGTATTAGAAAACGACTACTGACTTCGAATTCTGCGAATCTCAAAATGATGTATAAATTTCCGAAGAAAAATTCATGCTAAGAGCTTTTTTACTTTTTTTTTTTCTCGAGGACTTTGGTCAAAATTTTCTTTTGTAAGCAAAAAGCATTTTCAAAATATTTCGAAAAAACCATATTTTTGATCGATCGTTTGAATGGTAAAAAATTTTTAAATCTTGTTGGACTGCTCTTAGAGTTTTGTTGGGACCTGTTTTTTTTTTTTTTTTTTTTTTTTTTTGTTTGAAACCTTATTTAATATTTTTAAAAATATCGCGTTGGGCTTGGCGGAAATTTTTTCTCTCTCCAGCGGAAACCAATTTTTGTTGGTCTCGGGAAGCCCCTCCTTCCCGAGATTGAAAAGATGGGGGGAGGGGGGGGGGGGTGAAAGTAACAAGTGCTACCGTTCCCAAAAAATGTAGCACCTTCATTTTCTTTTAAAGTTAAGCCCAACGGAAAAATTCAAGTTCCGAAAAGAAATATTTTCCTTTTACAAAAAGTAACGAATGTTGTCAGTTTTTATTTTTCACATTTTATCCGACGACAAAGTTAAATAGTCTAAATTATCTCACGGTGCTTTTTGAAAAACGAATTTAATCAAGCATATTGTGTATTAACATGAACAATAAAAGAATAATTTGATAAAGTAAACTAACAATTAGAACATAATAAATTATTCAAACAATAATTTTTAATCTAATTAATTCGATTAATTAAAATTTTAAAACAATCTCCGATATCTTTGATGAAATTAATCCGAATGAATTAACTTTTTTTTTTAGACTTAGGAGGACGAAGAGGAAAAAACACTTCTTTTTGTTAAAGGAATTCCTTTTTTTTTTTTTTAAACCTTGGCGATTTAAAATATATTTCGACGAAAGCAAAAAAGAAGAGTAGAAAGAGATTTAGAAAAAAAAAAAAAAAAAAGTAACTCTCTTTCCCCTTTCATTCGTTCTAAAATAACGACCAATTAATTTTTTTAACGAATTAATAAGGGTTAATTGACAATGAAACCGATTACATGCTTAATTAACTGAAATATTTTAAGCGACATTAATACAAACTACAAATCCGATCCTAAGTACGTGGAGTTTCATCGCGGGAGTTAATTTTTTTTTTTCTCTCTCTTTTCTTTATCATGCTTTTTTTCCCCTACTCGGGAAACGTTGCATGTTAAGTAAAAATTTACTCCCGGGAAAAACTCATCCAATCTTCTATCAAGTGATAAAAAATTCAATACCAAGTTTTATTACCGAATCTTTTGCAAAGTCGGTAATCACCGAAATAGATTTTTATTTAAAAGGTGGGCGGATTGTTAATGCAACCGATTAAAAAGCACCGATGCCATATAAAAAAAAAAAAAAAAAAAAAACTCCCGCCGCCAGTTTGAATTCGAGCTTTTAATAAACAATGGACGCGCCGAGCGACCTTTTTTCCCCTCTCTCTCTCTCTCTCACTCTTTTTCTCTCACGGGTAATTAATCCGTTGAAATAAAATTCTTTCTCCGGGGTTTTCTCCGTCCTCACTTCATTAATTTCAGAATTTTTTTTTTCAGTCCGGGGACAGTTCTTTTTTTTTCTGAAGTTTTTCGACTAAAATGGTGACGATCTCGTTTGTTCAATTTGTCAACCCATTGTCAAGGAAACATCCTTGTTATTTGATTATTATAGAATCATTGCCAAATCCTTTATAAATCTATCAATCAAGAAATCATCTCTCATGCTGACATGGAACGAGAAAAAAAAAAAAATAACAACGACCTAAAAATATACTTTGTTCGAAAAATTGTCAGTTAACGTTAGGAATATGTCCGTTAAATCCGTAACGGTCGAATGAACTGATGGAATCAATAAAGTCCTTTTGGTTGGTTTTTTCCAAATGGATTACGGTGTTCATTTGGTTAAATAGCAAATTTGAAGCGAATTTAAAAAATAAAATAAAAAAATATAAATATATATACATGCTGTAGGCCTGCCCCTACGTATACCGTGTTCGAAGAACGAATCCCATATTTACAATGTAAACATAAAATGAATTATTGGTAATTATATACGTAGCAATAATTGAAATAAAAATTACTAATAAATAACATCAGCATTTTAGGGCGCTTTCGTTATGAATATGAATTGTTCAGTAATGATGGGTAATAAAATTTATTTATTTTCATTGCTCCCTAGAGTGCGAGAGCGAGCTATTAATTTAAATTGATTTTGTAACTATTTGTGATCAGCCGATAATGAATTAGTTGTTATTTAAAATTTAATTACTATTGACTACCGATTTGAATATGAATTTGCTTGAAGGGCAAGGAGCAAGGAAATCGATTTACACTGTACGCAGGTAGTATTTAATCAGTTAATTAGCCAATCAGTCATCAATTATTATATGATTTACTCAGTAAATTAATTTTGAAGGGTTATTTACAGTATTATGAGTGTTACTTCAAATAAAAAAATTAAGAGAATGCCACAAGGTTTGAAAAGGCAGGAAAGAAAAATTTTGATTTTTTATCAGTATTTTTCCAAAATGCTGGGTACGGTGTCGAAAATTCTGCTCACTAATGTCATCCAGGCACGACTGGGGATATTTAAGGGCGCGAGCTGTTGCCTAAAAAACGGTGCCTAATTTTTCTCAGACGCAGAAAGCTATAGTAGCTGCTCTGATCACATCATTACTACTCAAGCAATTAATATATTCGGGGCTCTTCCAGAAAATATACTGGGAAAACTTTTCCAAATTGGCGCTGCAACTTAAAAAAGCAATCATATTTTATCTACCAAAAAGTTTGTGTTTTAAGAATAAGCAAAAATTTATTAGAATTCTTCAAAAACTTCTCTTGATTTAGTAGGATTACTGGAATTTCGAAAATTCACTCCTGCATTTCTGCTTTGGACAGGCTTATGAAACAGAACAAAGCAAATGCGCTCGAAACTTCGCACCAGGTGCACGTAATTTTCCCGGTAGCTCGGCTGTCCAGTCCATGGCTAATGGGATCTATTCATAATCGCTATAATGTCCGTGTGGAACCAACTGCTTGCTGCATGTTTTTACCGGGAAAATCTATTCCAAAATAAATTTTTGGTATTTCCAGTGGCATATTTAACTGAATCCGAATGGAAGGCTGAGATTTCAAGCTGAAACATGTTACGGTAACATGTTGCTGGAGCAAGTCTTAGCTTCAAATTTCGGCCGAAGCAGGGTTTTTTTCCTAAAAACTTTAATCAATTTAAGCCCAGCCGAATTTTAAAAATATATAATACGTATATAACACGGAAGATGCATCTCAAGGGATTTTTTAAGCTTTTCTTAACTCTTCTGTTTATTTTGACGTATTCAAGTTTTAACAAAAAATTGAGCATAAATAAAAATTACGCTTAAAAAGAAACTGCTACAGTCATTTGTAAAAATCCTATAGCTATAAGCTTAGTTTTTTTTATTAGTGATTTATGCGAAGAAATATCTCTTTTATCAGGAGACGTTTAAACAGAGCTACAATTCCGATTCCGATTCCGATTCCACAGAATCTTACTATTTATGAGTAAGATTCCGATTCCGATTTCGAAAGGTGGAAAAAAAATTTCAGATTTCTATTCCGATTCTAACTAAGAAATATTTTAGTGATACCGTTTCCTATTCTGACTCCGATTTTAACCAAAGGGGCTGTACAAGTATTACGTAAACATGATTTTGATGATTTTTGACCCCCTCCCCCCCCTAATAAGCAAAAATAGGCTTCCTCTTATGGAGGTTTAACATTGGCGTAAGCATCTGAAGGACCCCCTCCCCCCCTAAGGTGCTTACGTAATACTTGTACAGCCCCAAACTTGATAACGGTATTTTCGTGCTTTTTAAGTCAATCTAATTCAAACATATTTTTTTGGATGCCGAAACCGATTCCGATTTCGATTCCAATTCCGAATAAAAATTAATTGGAATTGCAGCCCTGCGTTCAAATAGTATGTCATTATTTTTCCCACATTTCAAACCCCTTTCCCCCCCAGATCATCAGTCGTCATCATTAGCCCGACCGCTTTTTAATCACTTCATCATTCACAGCAACCCCCCCCCCCCCCCCCGGCTTCAAAAACAAACGCTTTCTTATAAGCTAAACATAGGAATCATTTCTTTGCGTTTACGAAAAAATATCCATAAAATGGTCCATAAATTTGCTTCAAAACGCATAACATAATTAAAGTTAAATTTTATTTTCAAAAATTAATTTTACTAAAAATAGAAAAAAAAAAAAAAAAAAAAAAAAGGTTACGACTGTAAAAATAAGCGCATTTATAAACCCGTGACATATGTCTGATTAATCACTACTTTAATTTTGTTTCCTGTTATTTTTTCCATGTTGCAAAAAATTATGCAACGAAATGAAAATAAGCCAGATCTTGTCGAGATACCGAAAACCTGTATAGCAGTTTTTCCTATATTTAGGAAATGCAAAATGTGAAATATCCGTGAGAAGAAACTAGACCACATGGTCACCTTCAAAAAGAAATTAGAGAAAAAAAAACGTTAATATCGCAAAATAATGAACTGGTTTAATTACCCAAGGATGAATTCGAAATAAATCAATAGGAAAAAAAAAAAAAAAAAAAAAAAAAAACAAGTTTTTTCTGATGTACGAAAAAAAATGATGAATAAATTTCGGATCATCCTATAATGTCCTTGTAGCATGACGCCCACGCCTTCCTTGTCAGAGCGCATGGGCAAAGTTATGACTCATTGTACTGCCGGTTGCACCAGCAATGCACATAGTGTTGCATCTTATTGCAATCGTTGGAGATCGTGCTTTATGACTCGGAGGTCGATCACTTTTTTTTTTCTTTTTTTTTGTTAATCTACTTCTTTATTTCTTTCTTTTTTCTTTTTTCTTTTTTTTCGAGTGGAAAAAGAGTTAGTGGAGTAGTTTTTCAAAAAGAAAAGGGGGAAAATCGATGAGTGTTTGTAAGAAATAAAAAAAGCATTTGTCTTAGGATCGTTAATCTTGTCCCAGTGCGATGACGTCACAGAAAAACGGAGTCAATGGAAATAAGCAACTGCGTATAAATTATCACTTTTTTTTTTCGTTACCTCTCTCTCGCTCTTTCCTTTTTCACAAGTTGGCCAAACTTATTAGCGGAAACTTAATAAACAGTAAAAAATAAGAAGAAGGAAAAAAAAAAAGATATTATTCATGAACAAAAAGGGAAGTTTGAATAATTATTATCTAGTCGAGTACTCGCTCTTGACTTTTATGAGAGGATGAAATTGTGGGTGGTTGGATTTTTGCGATGGCCGCTAGGATTCGTTGGAATCGAGACGACTTCCAAGAAATTTAATTTCGTTTAAAACTTGACAGACCGCAGGCTGAAGCATCTGGTTATAAATTTAAATTTTAATGGGAACGTTTTCCCAGGTAGTTGTGCAGATCACGACAAAAAAAAAGATCGATTGCAATATGACAGTTTTCGTAATCCTAAAAATGTTTCCACTCGATTTGATTTATATGAAAAGTACGAAAAAGGAAAAAAAAATGTTGGGAAATTCTTGAAGTTGAATTATTCGAGTTCATAAAAATTTTTACAAACTTAACACATACAAAAAAAAAAAGATTGAAAGGATAAATTCTTTGAAAATACTTCGTTTGCCGCAATTATGACAAATAAAAATGCAGCAAACCCAACATTCCCGCGCTCTTTTAAAGCATCCATCGAAAAAAAGAAAAAAAAAATCAGAGCTCGCGTGCATGATATTATTCCTTTCAGCAACATGTCAGTTAAAGGCTTAAAACATTTGAATGTTTGCCTTGTTTTGTTTGCTTTCGTTTTCTTTTCTTTTAAATAAAACGTGAATGGCTCGTTGAAATCTAATTTTTTTTTTTCCTCGAAGTTTTTTTTTTTTTTTTATTTATGATTTATATATGATGCAAGAATGAGGACTTTCAGTACGTTTCACGGTGCATATTTCACACAATGAAACAAAGACCTGCGCCTTATATATCTGTATATACATTTTATTATTCTCACGGGGAAGACTCATACTATTTTTTATCGTTTTATTTTTATGATTGACGAGGTTTGACTTGTCGTCCGTTAATGTGCAGTATGTCCCATGGAAAAAAAAATATATGTGAATGATCCTTTTTTTATGTAATTTCCGTTGTTTTATGGCCGTTTTATTATTTTTTTTTCTTCTCATTTTCGTGCTTTTTAGTTTTTCCGTTTTCCCCGCTTTTCATCGTATGGGATCATACAAGTATTAAGTAAGCACTTAAAAGGGGAGGGGGGGGGGGTGTTGATGGAACACCACATGGGATTCCATGTCTTACGTAAGATTTGAAATTTTAAAAATTTTCTGCCCAAGAAAAAGTGCGTTATAAAATTTTATAACTCTATATAACGTTTTGGCCGATTATATTTTATAACTATTTATAAATTTTTATAATTAAAATTTTTAACTGAGCAATATATTAAATTTATGCTTAAATTGCACTATATTTAACATATGGGGACTTTATGGGCTCTTTTTTAAACGTTTTTCATGAGAAAAAAAGTGAAAAAAAAATTACGATTTTTTTGGAATAGAACCCGAGCCTTGTGGTCTACTTACCAGCAACCTTTATCCACTACATCACTTTTCAACTGATTTTTTAAAGCGGCGATAAGGTTCTAAAGTTGCCAATTATTTTGACTTATAATATTTTCCAGATTTTTCGGAATTTTCGGTTTATTTCTTGTATTTTTAATTTGACAAAGGCTCAAAAATAAAGAAGAACAGAAATAGAAAAATTCGGGAAGCGTTAGAAGAAAATAAAAAAAACTTTAAAAAAGCAGAAAAAAATTGTTGTTATAAAATTTTTTAACGAATAAATAGATGTCTTTTTTGACGGGTTATAAAATTTTATAACGAAGTTTAAATTTTTAATAACTCAATTTTATAACACTTTTTCTTGGGATTAGATCCCCCTAAATTCTCAAACCCCTGATAGTAGTCCACGTGGCCCCCTTTTTCAACAAAATTTTATCGAAAATCATCAAAATCGTTGTTTCAAAAAATGTTAATGACCTTTTTCGCAAAACATTATCAAATTTTTAATAAAAAATTAAAATTTTAAGAATTTTTACCAAAAATTTTTAATAAAATTCAAAAAATATTTTTCCAATGAAATTTTAAATACATTTTTTCAGTCATGAAACGTTCGTTTCATTTTTGATTTTATTCATTGATTTTTCATATTATTTTATTGATTCATTAGCCTTTTTAAAAATAAATTTCACTATTCTATTTTTGCCGCTTAGTCAAAATTTTATTTTAGAAAAAAGAGGAATTGTAACAATAATTTTTTTGAAGATGGAAATAAAAAGAAAATAAAGTTCAAATCTATTTTTTGCAAATTACTAAAAAAAAAAAACCTTACGTTATATTAGGGAGGGGGGGGGGGGTACCGGGGAAGGATACAAAATAGGCAAAAAAAATGCTTACGTAATACTTGCATGATCCCTATATTGGGAGTTTAGTCAGTTTTGCAAGTTTTTTTTTTTTCGTTAATTATTGTTATACTAAGTTCAAATTAGCTGAATTAGTGTGCAGGAGCAAAATTAAGACGAACGTTCGAGTATAGTAATAAACTGTACGGTCTGACGCCGCCAACCGGAAACCAGTCTCTAATTTTCGAAACTAAACAGATAGGAGCGCTACTGCAAGCAAAAAATGATCACTTATTTTCCCCACGTCTCTCAATTGACTAATTTTTTTTTTTTTTTTTGTGCTATGATAAAATCCGGTTATTCTTATCCAACTTTTTTGAAAGAATAGTTTGATATAATACCCGACTTCCTCCTTTTTAAAAGTTTTAACAAAAGGTAAAATGCATTTCCGGCTTAGGCGCCAGACCAACTCGATTGGAATCCCCGAACACCCCTTGATTAATCAGATCAATTTACTTAGCCGAATGAAATCGATCAATCCATTAAAACTGTAATTGGTATCGAATCGTAATGTTTACTCCAATCGTCTTGTGCGGGAAGATTCCAAGTGCCACTTCCCCGCTAACGGCCCCCCAGGGGCCCCTCCCAGACACACGCGCTACAAAAGGAATCCTTTGTATAGGCAAATACTCAGTTGAAACGTATATGTCACATCTCATCCATTTCCGGCCAAAGAATTTTTTTTTTTAAACGGGGACTTTATCATTTTGACACGTAATGGACGTATGTTTGACGTGTCAGCAGATTAACAATCTTGGAAAAGTAAAAAAAAAAAAAAAAAAAAAAAAAAAAAAATTGTGGAAAAAAAACTTTTTTCCGGTATGTGTAACTGGAAAAGTTTTGCAAAAGAGAGTTTTGGAAAACTAACTCGGCTACGTCATTTTTTTTGCTTAAAAAAGTTTTGCGGTGAAAAAGTGGCTCTTAAAACAAGAGGGGGGAAAAAAAAAAGGAAAGGCGGATTTAAAGGTATAATCGTCGCCGGGGGGATCCTTGGGTGGGAAAGCGAAAAAGAGGGAAACGGCGGGGAGGGGGGAATTGTTTACATAATGCTTTTATCGGGTCATCGCTGTCTTTATCCTTCTCTTGTCGTTTAGAAGGAAAGGTTTTAAAACCGACGTCACCTCCGGCTTAAAGAGACGACGGGATGGATGTCCCGCATTTGGAAAAGTTCAAACTTCGACCACAATTAAAACGAACCCAACATTTTTTTTTTTTTTTTTTTTTTGTTTTTTTCTTTAAGGGCGTGTTTAAATTAAGGATAGAATAAAAAAATTAACGGGGCGACTCCTATTAAAATAAATTTAACGCGAATTCCCATAAGGCATTTAGTATATTATTAACGGGGATCGTTTTCTTTCTCTTTTTTTTTCTGTGTGTTTTAAACAAATAACCCACCGCATACCAAAACATTAACAAATCAGATTATCTGTTTATTCATCATCGTCTTTGCGATGCTTTGACTCTCCCCTATGTTTTTTATTCTTTTAATAATTTTTTTTTTTTTTTTAACAAACACCCTAACACTAAAGGAGTAACCGAGGGGAATAGGTGGATGAATGAAAGAGAATGAGCTAACAAACGGAAAGGAATTAGAAAAAGCGAGTGAAATCAAGTGAAAGGATGGAAAAACAGAGAACGGGATAGAGAGAAGAGATGACAGTTTTACATATGTTAGGTTGGGTTAGATACTAGCGCCATGGAAAACAGAAAGAGTTTTGACAAAAATGCAGAAAAAAAGACTACCAAAGAATCGAATTCAGAGAAGACAGTTTAAGAGGAGGCTTCACTGACGCCGGAAGGAGTGGCTCTTTTCTCTAATACTCAATCCACAATGAAAAAAATCCAAATTTTAGGTATCTAACGAACTCCTTTGTTGTGTACTGGAATTTTTAGTGCAAGTTTCAACTTGTCTGAAATGTATGAGCGGCGGGAAAATAATTAAAAAAAAAACAAGTTGAAACTTGCACCAAAAATGCAAAGAAAAGTTAAATGGGTTGGTTAGGTACCTTAAATTTGATTCTTTTCCTCCGCAAATCGATTGTTAGACAAAACAGCCATTCCTTCCGGTATTCCGTAAAGCCTCCTCTTAAGCGCACGACGCTCAGAGACTTTTACAGGACCTGAAGCCCTATCGCTGCACGACAAATATTTTGGCTCTATCTTGGCAAGTTGCCCTGCAATCAGGGACTGTGACTGCAAGACCTGACACGACCTTGACAAGACTCTGACAAGACTTATTGTATATGTCTTAAACACTCGAGAGCGTCATCTCCCAGCTTCCCGAGATGATCACACCCGTGATGGTTATTGTGGCCATTATATTACGAATTTTCGAATTTCGGAGAACGCACCTCCTAATTCTTTTACAGTGACCGAAAAAAGATTCCCTGAATTTTTTTTTTAGATTTTTTTGGACGCCGTTTAGCCGTGTAGCCAAAAAATTTCGAAATCATTTCGTAAAGGTCGAACATTTAAACATTTTATTTTTAGGTAAAAATGGTCGTTTCTTATGCAAACATTTATGCTGAATATGAAAATGAAGTTAGAATTTATTTATGACAAACGATTAATGTGCTAGAGGACAAAAATATGAAGAATTCCGCAAAAAATTGTGGCTGTAACATATTTTGCTAATTCCGTGCGTCGGAGGTGAACTAAACGTATCACCACACCATCGTAAATATATTTGGAGATAGTGCGCTTCGACTGTTTGTGAAGATCACCTGACTACAAGTTTGCACGCTCATGTTGGTGTAATGTGGTCACATGACACTTTGACTTAATGTCGAAGCAGACTATCTCCAATCATATTTACGATGGAGATACGTTAGTTCACCTCCGACGCACGGAATTGTTTTAGTTATTTTGGCCTCTATCATCAAAACAATATAAGATTTATAACTTTTAACCATATTTTCGTGATTTGCATAAAAATCCGAATGGAAAACGACCGTTTTTACATAAAAATAAAATTTTAGATTTTTAGGTCCTAACGGGAATTTTTACATTTTTAGGCTACACGGCTAAACGACGTCCAAAAAATCTGAAAAAATTCAGGGAATCTTCTTTCTGTTGATGTAATAGGATTAGGGGATGCTTTCGCCGAAATTCAAAAATTTGTAAAATTAAGGCCACCCTAGTGATAGTTGTTCTTTAGTAAGCTGACGATATATAACTTTATAAGATGAGATATATAACTTTTAACATTTCATCGCATAAGCTCGAGGCCCGTAACTGGATTTCTTCTACGCCCTAGAATCAGGCGGGAATCAGCCAGAATCAGGCGCAGAATCAGCCTGCTGTGGGAGTCGTAAGATAAAACAGCTTGAGATGTAAAAGAATCAGCTCAGTAGTGAAACGCTAGCAGCAGGGCTGCAATTCCGATTTTGATTCCGAAAGGTGGAAAAAAACTTCAGATTCCGATTCCGATTCCGATTCCAACAAATATTTTAGCGATGCCAATTTTGATTCTGATTCCGATTTCAACCAAAATTGATAACTGTGATAACGGTATTTTCGTGCTTCTTAAAACAATCTGAATCGAAAACATTTTTTTGGAACCCGATGCCGATTCCGATTCCGAAGATTCCGAACTGTTTTCAGATGAGATTCCGATTTCTATTCCTATTTCTTCAAAAAATGCACGGATTCCGATTCCGATTCGGAATAAAAATAAATCAGAATTGCAGCCCTAGCTAGGAGGGGCAAAATTTCAAATAAGAAAGAGCACCGAAGTAAAATTACAAAAAAAAATTTTGAAGGTGAACCGGCTGAGACGACGGTCAGAGGCGGCAGGAAATAAATCCGGTGACGGAGAAGCCAACAGGATAAAAAATTTAGCGGAAGAATCACAATAACCTTGAATGCCCATCACATTAGAAGACATCTGCGTTTAAAACCAATCTTATAAAATCATTTTATTAACATAGCTAGCCATCTTTGGCTAGAAAAATTGCATCGATCTGTTTGATGATTTATTGATTGCACGTCTTCAGCATATTATTGTCTTATTTTTCTGCTTAGGAAGAAAAATTAGTCGAGAAAACGACGAAGATAAGAATGAATGAGTGAGTGGAGAATGCATAATTAAAAAAATATCATTAATGATTGATTCTGCGGTCTACTGAACTTAAACTTTAAAAAAAAAAAGATTAATTTCTTTCACGCAATTTTCTGACGTGCGAGTGAAAACGAGCAAGCGGGAAAGGATATCTCATAATCTATGCTAGCCGAAATTCGTGTGACTTTCTAAGTGAGCGATAGGGCTATCGACCGTGACCGATGAAGGAAACAGTTGAATAATTTATTGAATTAATCAAGAAGCTCAGTAAGCATGGGATCAAATTCGGAAAATTTAGCCCGACGTGTATCCATACGAAAAGACGGTCAGTAAATACGTCTTTAATAAAATCTAATATACTTTATGAAAAGCTGATCGATTTTAACGCGAAATCATCGATGACGAGGAAAAAATAGATCTAATTTTTTTTTTTTTTTTTTTATACTCAACTTGGCACATTTATTAATTTTCAATTTCCCCCAATTAAAAGCATGTGTTTGTAAAAAAATTTTAATATTTTTGGCATCTTTATCCAGTTTTTATAATTTAAAAAAATCGTAAGAAAATTTCGTTTCGAAAACGTATTTCCTTTTGAAGGGTCGACTTTTTACGATTTTCACCTTTTTCACTTTTCAAAATAATTAAACGAAAGCTCTCGACTCTTTTACGCGGTGAGCAGAGTTCTTCTTAAAGCTCGAAGGGGGTTTCATCGCAAGAAAAATAATATCTCTCATTCGAAAATGGTGGTTTACGATATTTTTTTAAATTTCCTGGGAGCTTTTTCGACGTTTCGAACTTAAGTTGAAGGTTCCCGTTATTGAAGGTCGGATCGAAAATGGGTTTAACTAATGCCGCGATATTTATCAGTATCAACCATATGGTAGTTTACATTAAAAAAGTTATTTTTGGGATTTTTTAAACAATTTTTTTTCTTCCCTATAAAATTATATTGGATTGTGTTTTAGAAAAAAAAAGAAGAAATTGCCCGATTTTTTTTTTTCTCTCTTGAAGGTGCGCCTTTCTCCTCGTTTTACCCTTTTTCATGCCTTTTCGCGTACCGGGGATCGGCAGTTATTTTTCCTTTTCGATGAAAACTTTGAAAAGGATCGAGAGGTTTTCGATTTTTGGTTTCTTTGTTGTAAAAGGATAAAAAAAAGTCATTTTTGAAAAAGAAAAAAAAAAAGAATTTTATATATAAAGTAACGATTTTTATATTTTTTTCTTTTTGTTTCAGGTTTGATATCGAAATGGAAAAGAGATTTTCATGTTTAATTAGTTAAAGGGTTTTTGAATCGACTTGATACTTTCTTTCGTTGGATTCAAGAATTGAAGGTAAGGAAACGATTTTTTTTTTCCTTTTTTTCAAGATTTTGAAATGGTAGGGGATGGGAGATTTTTTTTTTTTTTCTTTTTTTTTATGTGGACATAAAACTCTTGAAATTCGATATTTATGAAGTTATATCGAAATAACGGCTGCAGTTGGTGGTGGTTTAGCCTACTTCCACCTGAGATACGGGGAGCATTTATGTCAGATTTTATGTGGCGAATGGGATACTTCTTTAGAGGGAGAATGTCACGATAATGTTTTTGTAACTGTTATTCTTAGTCGAATGGGAGGATGGAAAGTTTTCGTTTCCACTTGACACTTTTTTTTCAAAAAAAAAATACTAAGAGGTATTAAATTTTATTAGCTCCTGATTGCTACCTATCGATTTTTAGTAAGTTTTTAACGAGTAAATTATCGGAGGCGCCGCCGTTGGAAAACGTTCCCGACCATTTTTTTAAATCCGTTTTTCCTAAAAAAAAAAAAAAAAAAAAATTCTAATCCATTTTTTCTAATTTTCCTAAAAATTTTGGTTCCTAAAATTTTTTTCGTAACATTTTTTTTCCTAATTTTTAATTTTCCTAAAATTTTTTGATTCATGTTTCCTAAAAGGAATGCTTTTGTTTCTCCTAATTTTTTAAATCCCTAAGGGGATTTTAGGAAATTTAATTTTAGGGATTTTAAGAAATTTTATTTTAGGAATCAAAAAATTTTAGGAAAATTAAAAATTAGGAATAAAAATAGTTAGGAAAACAATTTAAGAGCCAAAATTTTTAGAAAAAATTGATTAGGAATTTATTTATTATTTTTTTTTTTTTTTTTAGGAAAAATGGATTAGGAAAAATAGTAAGGAAACAATCCGTCACGTACCATAGGCGGAGATAGTACAGGGGAGTGTGGGGGGGGGGGTCTAAAAACCCTTGTTGTCGGCCCTTTTCCTTTGCCTACAGGTAAATCGGATACTGATATTCGTAACTTTAAAACACGAGCTTATTAAAGATGTAATTCCAGACTAATGTTGCATTTGTCTTCTTGATTAGCGATTACATCAGATATCCCTTATGTCCAATTATAGGAGCTGACTTCGATGTATCTTGTTCAATTTGCTCCTTTATTCAAACTGCAAATACGGAGACTCACTATATTATTTATATCATCACAAAACAGCGACTATTCTATGTCCACTGATTTTTATCTGTTTTTAAAATCGTCTTCCCATGAGCAAAATGAATCTTTGGTTAAGGCCGAATTTCTGAGCTGGAAATTTAATATTTTGAATTAAATTTCCAGTGAAAATTTTAAATTTTAAAAATTTCCAGTAAAAAATTTTCTGATATTTACATTTTGGATTGAAACCTCAAAGATGTTTGAAAAAACTTTTTTTTAATTTTATTAAATCTTCCTTTCAAAAATGTTTTTTCAATAAAATTTTTCTAATCAAAAATCATCGAAATTTTCGTTTCAAAAAATGTTAATGATCCCCCTAAATTCTCCAAGTCCTAATATTAGTCCACGTGGCCGCCTTTTTCAATTAAATTTTCTAAAAAATTTTCTAAAAATTTTCCCTTTTTTCCTAAAATTAGTGAGGCATTTACAATATTTTGTAAAAAATTTTATTATAAATTTGATTGAAAATTTTAAAAATTTTTAAGGATCATCAAGGATTTTTGATAAAATTTGATTGAAAATTTTATCTAAAATTTTTGAAATATTCGTTTTTCTTACGTTTCGTGTCCAAAACACCAAGACAACCGGACACGACAAAACCCTCATGGGGCGCTTTAAGACGTAGTCTTACGTCAAAAATAAAATAAATAATGAAATAAATAAATTAATAATTTTGCTCATTTTAATTTTCTGATTGGATATCAGTGCAAGGAAATTCATTGCCCATAAACGAAACAAAAACGGGGGGGGGTTAAGGGGAAGAAAGGAGGCCAACATCTTTTGTTTTATTTAAAAGTGTTCGTACCTCCATTTCTTGGATTTTAATTTAAAAACTTCTCATTAAATTTAATGAATTAGGGAAAATCCGCTTCGTTCATTTAAAACCTTTTCGGAATTTTCCTTAGAATCTCATATCAAATTTCCACAATAAAAGAGGGAACATACATTAAGATAACGGGCTAGGAAAATGTGAATTTGGATATGCGAGGTATACAATGGCGGTTTCAATATCATTACCCGAGCTTACGTCAGTCGATAAACATTCACCACCGAGACTGGTTTTTTTTCCCATTCCTCCCGTTGATTGTCCAAAGCTTTTAAAGCTTGCCAAGGCTCTGTCTGCTGCACCCGTCAGGGTTGGACTGGAACCATTAAAAAAAAGTATATGAGGAGTAGAAGGAGAAAAAAAAAACCATTTTTCTTCGTTTTTCGTCGACACGAATATACATGTACACATAAGCCGAAGGGGATTTTGTGCTCAGAACCACCCCTTCGGCATCAACCCCTCCTCCCCCCCTTTCGTCTTTCCCTTGGAAACTAAGGCTGTTGACATTTATCGGAAAAACAAAGTCAAAGAACATGTGTTCGGAATCCCAAAAGGAATCTTTTGACGTCAAGTCCAACGACTTTAAGATGATGAAAAAGAAGAGAAAAAAATGAAAAATGTCCTCCTGATTCATTAAAAAAATCCGCTTTTTTTTTTTTTTTTTTCATTTTTGTCGTTATTGTTTTTTCGACAATTTTATTTTTTTTAGCCAAAGGGCAGTTAATTTCCCCATGCTTAGCATATTAAAAAATTTACATCTCAGCAGTAGCGCGGACTTAATTTGTTATTGTGTTTAATCGAATTGTTGAATTTCCGAGGATCGATTTGGTCTGTTTGTTGTTCGTTCCACTATCATTGAAGCGAAACCTAATTTTTTTTTCCTTTTTTTTTTTGTTTTTTTTTTTTCATACCACCGCTACAGGATGTTTTGAAACGAGCACAAGAAAATTCCGACATTTTTTTTTTTTCATCTATTTTAATTTTTTGACGTACGACTACGTCTTTGGGCGCACCAGGACGGTTTTGTGGTGTCCGGTTGTCCGGTTGGTGTTTTGGACACCGAACATAAAAAAAAGAACGAATATTTCATAGATAAATTTTTCAAAAACTTTTATCGACAATTCTTGTTGATCCTTAAAAATCTTAAAAAATTTTCAATGAAATATAATAAATTTTTTTACCAAATATTGCAAATTTTTAACTAATATTAAGAAAAAGGTAAAATTTTAGAAAATATTTTAGATTTTGAGGATTTTTTTTTATTTTATTGAAAAAGGGGGCCACGGGGACTAATATTAGGGCTTGGAGGATTTAAGGGGATCATTAAAATTTTTTGAAACGAACATTTAGATGATTTTTGATCACTGAAATAATATATTTAAAATTTTATTGGGAAAATATTTTTTGAATTTTATTGGAGAAATATTTTTTGAATTTTATTGGAAAAATACTTTTTGAATTATACATATTGGAAAAATATTTTTTGAATTTTATTAAAAATTTTTGGTGAAAATTCTTAAAATTCTAATTTTTTATTAAAAATTTTGATAATGTTTTGCAAAAAAGGTCATTAACATTTTTTGAAACGATGATTTTGATGATTATTGATAAAATTTGATTGAAAACGGGGACTAATATCAGGGGTTTGAGAATTTAGGGGGATCTAACCCCAAGAAAAAGTGTTTTAAAATTGAGTTATTAAAAATTTAAACTTCGTTATAAAATTTTATAACAACAATTTTTTTCTGCTTTTTAAAATTTTTTTTTATTTTCTTCTAACGCTTCCCGAATTTTTCTATTTCTGTTCTTCTTTATTTTTGAGCCTTTGTCAAATTAAAAATACAAGAAATAAACCGAAAATTTGGAAAAATTTGGAAAAATTTGGAAAATATTATAAGTCAAAATAATTGGCAACTTAAGAACCATATTGCCGCTTTAAAAAATCAGTCGAAAAGTGATGCACTGGATAAAGGGGGCTGGTAGGTAGACTACAAGGCTCGGGTTCGATTCCAAAAAATTGAAATTTTTTTCCCCTTTTTATTTTTTCTCATGAAAAATGTGAAAAAAAGGCCTATAAAGTCCCCATCTGCTAAATATAGTGCAATTCAAGCATAAAATTAATATATTGCTCAGTTAAAAATTTTAATTTATAAATGGTTATAAAATTTTATAACGCACTTTTTCTTGGCACATTTTTTAAAACGAAAACTTCGATGATTTTTGATTATCTATTGTTAAAATTTATTTAAAATTTTATTTAATAAACATTTTTTGAAACGGACATTTGATAAAATGTTATATAAATTTTTTCAAACATCTGTGATGTTTAAAGAATTTCAAAAAGATGTCAGTTTTTGTGTGGGAGCAATACCTTCCCTCGATTTTTTTTTAAATTTCTGAAGTGTAAGTTAAGAGCAAATAAGAAAGCGAAAAAGAAAGATAAATAAATTAAGTTTTTATTAATTCTAGACGTAGTCCTACGTAGGAATATGTCTCATATCCCTTGACTGTTTTTATTTTTCTTGTTCAGTAAATTAAAGGACCGTTGTCACATGAAAGAAAGTTGTCGGAATTGAAGGAAAAGATGACGAAAATCACATATAACAAGAAATTTAGTCTAATTAGATCATCAAACGCGATTATGTTATTTTGCTTTTTCTTTTTGGGAAGGGAGAACCGCATTTAAACGCTTGATTAAAAGAGATGAAGATGCGTCATCATCAAAGAAAGTTTAGTAAATTGATATAACAAGGATGCGCATTATGTGAAACTTTTCTTCAATTTCATAAAGGGGAAGCCGGGGTTTCTCGAAAGTCAAGAGATTTTAGTTAAGGAGTCCCAATACGACTATTGTTTGATAATAATGCTCAATGTCTGGAAATCAGTTTAAACTTGAGCTGAAATTAATTTTATATGTCGTTTCTATATTACAATCGTTTTTCGGGAGGGGGGGGGTAAAATTCCCGAAAAGGGTTAGGAGGAAACGGGGAAGCACGGGGAAGATTAATAATAATTCAGCGGGGGTTAATCGAAATTACTTTTAATACCATCATTAATTAATTTTTAGCTCTTTTAACTGATTATGGTCTATTTATATTTATTTATTTACCCGCGTTTTAAGCAATAATTAATTTTCCAGAAAGTAAAATTTAATTTTCTTGGTGCAAAACTAGAGGCACTTCGTTTTTTTTTTTTTTTTTTTCGTAAACTGGAGAAAAAAAATTGGATTTTCATTACTGCAGTTAATTAACCGTAATTAAAATTCGTAGCTGCCAAAGACAACTTAACAACTTCGTCGAAGTTGCTAAACTTGGTTAATTCTACTACACATGAATCCGGATTACTTCAGCTTTATTTATTATGATTCCCGAATGAGAATTAATTACTTAAATAAAAGTATTTTCTTCTTTCCATATCTTAAGAAAGAAATAGTCAGTTGGAGGCAATTAGCTAACCTTATAGCAAGAAAAAATACAAGGGTCTGATTTTGCACTAGAAAAATTCAGTTCTTAAATACGAGCTTTAGCGAATCCGTATTTTAACCACGTGACCACCGTAATATTTCTTTATTTCTAAATTCTTTCCTTTTAAATTTATATATTTACCGAGTAAGAGAGCCAAAAATGTTTGACTCTATTTTGAATAGCAAAATATTGTAGCCTGAAAACGGGGACATTTTTTTTTTTTTTTTTGGAAAAAGATTTGAAACTATGAAGACTCAAATAGAATAAAAATCTTTGAAAAATTAAGTTGTGGGGTATCTCGTAACATTAATTTATGTAATTTTATTTTTCAACTGATAGGCTAATTATAATTTTGAGCCAAGGGATCGTCCATAAAACACGTGAGCATTATTTTGGCCATTTTCGACCCCCTCCCCCCCCCCCTTGTTAGCAAAGGTTAGTATTTCAGGACCCCGCCCCCTAAAATTTCGTTAGATTTCCGTTACCCCCCTTAAATTTTTTTTTAAAAATTAATATTAAAAGTTTTAAAAATCTGAAATTTTTCGGAACTTAAATTTAGCAAAAAACAGTTTTTTTTTAACTTAAAACAAATGCGCCGGTATAATTGAATTTTTTTTTTTTAAGTGAGTTAGGTTACATAGTGTAAGAAAATGAAATTATTTTCATTTTGGCACGTTTATTACATGAGATAAATGCTCACGTTAAATTTGTAAAACCCCTCCCCCCCCCCCTTGTTAACAAAAGTTAGCATTTTGAATACCCCCTCCCCCCCCGTAACGTGCTCACGTGTTTTATGGACGACCCCCAATTACCGTTCAAAAATCTGAAAAAGAGCATTCTTTCTTAATAAAGAAAAACAGAATTCTATAGCAACTTTTTTCGATTCGATTTCTAACTTTGATAAAATGGAATCTGCAGCCTCGAAAACTCCAGTCAGGTTTCATAAATTGCTGGCAGTAATTTAAAATTAATGTGACAAGCATTATCAGATTATTTATATGCTCTTTTCGGTTTATTCAATAAGCTAAACATAAAATATATTATTTCTCCAAGACCTTACTTTCATCGCTTTATTCGAGACACCCCTAAACTTACAATTTATGTAAACTTATTACGGGAGAAGTCCGCACAATGAAATAAAAAAAAAAAAATTCAATTTTCCAATGACTTTTAACACGACGCAAACATGCTATACCCAGGATTGAAATTGAAACTTAACGCATGAAACGAAAATTCAAATTTTTGGGTCGGAGGTCTGGAGCTCCCGATTGCCTCTATTTCAGTGCAGGATGTTGCTTATCGACGAATACGGGGAGAACATAAGTGCCGACTGAAAAAACGATCGGAGCGCTACCATAATTTGATAAGGTTTTATAATTATAAAATATTAACAGCATACCGCAGAATTTTAAATCATCTCTTTTTTTTCTTCACTTAAAATCCATACCAAACTTTTTAATTAAGAAAGGTTTTTGTTTTCCGCTTTGAAAACGTCCTTGGGTGTATGTAATAAAAGGTTATGTGGGTGTTTTGACGCAACCAACGTGCTAGCCAGGTGATAAATGGAACCCTCTTTTGTTTATCAATGTAAATAATTACATTTGGTAAAAGACGAAAAAAAAAAAAAAAAAAAAAAAGAAAAGAAAAGACAGCCGATATAGGGGAAACAAATGAAATGCGGGAGATATATTATGAAAACGAAAGGGGCTCAATAACCAGATAATAGTAATTAGGAAAGAAAAAAAAAATATTATTGATAGGAGACAACACCTGTATGGGCGCATAAACGATTAGTGCGTTTTTTTTTTTTAAATTTCTTGTTGGTCTCCCTCCGGGTCGCTGAATAACCGTTTTCGCCTTGAGCTTATCGCATAGTGACTGCAAAAGCATTAAAGCGTTAAATTTTTTTAGGCTTTACTAAAAACTTATCTAGTTGAAAAGTTATACAGGGTAAAAAAAGAAGTAAAATACAGACCCGTATAAGTTTTTTTTTTTTTTTTTCATTTTAAAGACGAGACGTCATGTAATTGAAGCAGATGACGTCTGGATTGAAAAAACCAGGTGACTGCTAACTAAAATTCAACTACTAAGCACCTGTCTTCTTTATCCATATTGTTAATTAACTTACCAAACGCTCCGTTAAAAGTCTGTTTTCCTATCGTTCGGCAACATTGTTTCATTTTTTTTTTTTTTTCAAATAATATTGGTAACCGATTACGAAATTACAAGATTCATCTGTGAAAAAAAAAAGGCTCGATGCATATTTTCGTCTGATTTATTATTCATTTATTCTGTATTTATTTATTTACTTAGTAGTCGATCGTGTAAACAAAAAATTCTTTACGAAAACTCAGTCGGTATGCATGGAATTTTTGTTTCTTTTTTTTTCTGACCTATTGAATTTTCTTTCGGTCACGTTTCAGGAATATTACAATTCTATTCTATTTTATGCGATATCTAGAGTATTTCAGGAGGAATCATGAAAAATATAAGAAATGAGGGGGAAAAAAAAATTCTTCTTTTATGCGCTTTTCTTCTCTGTTTATTTATTATTTTTTTTCTTTTTTGAGGGAATGTTGTTTATTGCATCATATATTTTTGTGGAATTTTTTTAAAAATAATTTTCCAAAAGGTCATTTGGCCAAGGTCTTTACTTCAGCAAAGTGTATGTTGCAGCAGTGGTGCTCGTTTATTTCGTTTTCTTTACTTTTTTCCCAAACAAGCGTCGTTTCAAGCAGTTTTTCAACGAATTTGAAGCATTTCGTTGCTTGTTTTGTTTTGTAGTGGACTTTTTTTTTTTTTTTTTTTTTTTTTTCCGCAGCTTTTGCTTTTACATTTTACGTCCTTTCAGTTATTCGGACCTCGTTCGCGTTCTATCCCAAGAGAAAGTGCGTTATAAAATTTTATAGGTCTATAACGTTTTGGCCGATTATAAAATTTTAAAAGTATTTATAAATTTTTATAATTAAAATTTTTAACTGAGTAATATATTAATTTTATGCTTGAACTGCACTATATTTAGCATATGGGAACTTTATAGGCTCTTTTTTAAACATTTTTCATGAGAAAAAAAAAAGGAAAAAAAAATTACGATTTTTTGGAATAGAACCCGAGCCTTGTAGTCCACTTACCAGCCGCCTTTATCACTTTTCAACTGATTTTTCAAGCGGCAATATAGTTCTTAAGTTGCCAATTATTTTGTCTTATAAAATTTTCCAGATTTTTCCGAATTTTCGGTTTATTTATTGTATTTTTAATTTGACAAAGGCTCAAAAATAAAGAAAAACTTAGAAAAAAACTGAAAATAATTTTTGTTATAAAATTTTATAACGAATTATAAATAGATTTTTTTTTTTGCGGGTTATAAAATTTTATAACAAAGTTTAAGTTTTTAATAACTCAATTTTATAACACACTTTTTCTTGGGATGTGTCTTTATTGAAAAAGTTTTATTATTTGCTTACTGATTTTAATTTATTTTTTGTTCTTCGAAAATTTTAAAATGTTTAGAAAATCGATTACACAAATCATACTGGAGCAATACTTGAAATGGCCGCCAGAGGGATTTCAATAGCTAAAAATTCAAAATTCAAAGTTAGTCTCGATTTTGATAATTTTAACATTATAAAATAGGCTCGGTGTAAGGCCACACAGTCGGGAAAATATTTAAAGGCTCAAGCGAGAAATCGACTCAGAAATGGTTTAGAAAATTATGAACGAAGTCCAATAAAGAAGCCACATGTTTTGAGATGACTCCATCGTTTAATTGTGCTAGGGGAGATATGACAAAAAGCGTAATTTTGTCTCAGTAAAAAAAAACGGTTTACCCCTGGATAGGGATAACACAAAAATTTGAATTTGAATGCCTGCCAAAACGGAACCTGAAGGAACGTGACGTCATCTGCCTAAAAATGGTTGCGTTCATTTCTGAAACTCTGAACGGCATCAATGCGTAATGTTTACAAACAAGACGTGTTTCGTTTCAAATTCGATATCTCGCTTCGATACAGGCAGATGACTTCACACCAATAGAAAATCGTTTAAGGAGTGATCACGTGACAAAAACTTTTCCGGACTTTGTTTTTTTTTTTTTTTTTTTTTTTTTTTTATTTGATGAAAAAATTTCACGTTTAAATACTAGTTTTTACTTAAGAACATACTACACGTTAGTTCCCAGCGAAAATTTCAAAACATGTGACTTGTCTATTTGATTCAGTAATAAAGGCAGGAAAATTTCCGATAATTTTTCCTGCATCTTTGGCACTTTCTAAATTCAACAAGTAATAACTTGGCTTTCCTTCGAAAATGATCATGATAACTAAAATTAAATCCAACCTTTGTTTGGTCATATTTCCTGAAATAAAATTTCCGATAATTTAAAAAAATAAATAAATAAATCCTCGAATCAAGTCACTGTTACCAACCGCAAAATCGTCGCATCAGATCTGAGTGAGCAGTCAATCGATAAAAGACGATTTTTTTTAATACAAAAATACTACATTCGCAAATAGTAATATTTTATACATTCAAAACAGGGGAACCTGCGAATAAAACTCTGTGACAGCGACAGACTGACGTACATCAAAATGACGCCGCGGGTTTTGCACACATAATGGGATTTATCACCAAAGACATTTTTTATATTTATTTTATTTATACAATTTTTTTTTTAATCAAAATTTTTTTTAAAACACACTATACGGTACCACACATGATAATAATGCCTCCACCCTAAGCAAACATACATGATGATCATTAGTAATATATTCATTTACAACCGTAGAGATTACATTATTATTACACCGGTACACGGTACGTGTGTTAACTCGTATCGGCGTTTAACGATCCCCATAGGGTTCCCCATTAACCCGCCGTGCCGGCCTATATTCCGCCATTTTAATTTTTCCCCCATTAATATAAAATCCCGGAGATCGGACTCTCCAGGCTCCCTTTTTTTAATCGATCTTGGGAGAACTCAAAATCCGTTTAAATTCCTCAAAATAAAAGAACAAACAGAGCGTGGTAATGTATTCATGAACGTATTTCCCCAAGTCTTCAGGGGAAGGAGTGCAAAAAGTCAGGTCGAAAAGGCAATTTCCCTCGCGGGGGCCGATTAAATTCCTATTCTTTTTTTACTTCTTCCCTTTTTTTTTTCTTTCTTTTTTTTTTCCTTATATTTTTTTTCTATATATAACTGACGCCAAGATTTTCCTCCTCTCGCGCGCTCTTCCCCTTTCACGTCTTTGCGGTTGGAAACACTGACATAATACAAACCGCATATAACACGGATAAGATCTGCATCTTCTTACTAATATTATTTCCCTCTCTGATTTATTGTACAAAGTTATATAAAGAAGAAAACTTGTTCGCGATATTTTCTAACAACTCCTCTCTCTTCGGAAAACTATTTTAAAACCACAATTTTCGCTTTTCTTACTTTCGGGGGGGAGGGGGGGGTGGTAAGGAGAAGAGGAAAAGTAAGAAGAAAGGCGGGATGGGGGGTGGGAATAAAAAGCGCGAGCGGGGTGTTTAATCTCGATTTGTTTTTAATCGCATTCAATCCTTTTATGAATGAATTATTTAATTAAAACCTTTCCGGGGAAAAGGAGAAAATAGAGAAAGACGAAGCCATAAATCTTTCAAACCTTGTTTTCAACGTGAAAAACGTTTCATCGTGATTTGTAACCGCGAGTATCGATCGCGCCATAGGAAAAAGCTTTTTCGGTATATTGAATCTTTTTTTTTTTTCCTTCAAGAAAATGTCAGGATTAATTACGTACGGGATTTTTAGAATCGAGGTAATCGGGGTTAAAAATCAAGGAAACCGGTTACCGAAGCTTAATTAATTTGATTCCATCAAAGGGATTGTATCGATTTTCGTAAAAGGATACGAAAATTAGTCGTTGATTAATCAATTAAAAAAAAGAAGGCGATACTTTTTTTCTTTTCCTTTTTTTTTCGTTTCCCGTGCGAATGTAACAAATTCGAAGCAAATCGAAAATTTCAAAATTTCAAAATCCAGCCCGCGAGATCCAAACTTTCCCGTTATCTTAAAACAAAGTCTCTAAACCCGGAAACAGGGATTTAAACCAGAAGAAAATTAACCGCTTAAACGTCGATTTTAAGTTAACAGTCAATCTTTTATTCGAGATTAATAGATTAATAAGTTTTAGTTGAATTATTAATGGGAAGTGATTTATAATGTGTTATTAGCAAATTTCGGAATCCGCTACTTCGGGGGGGAGTTTGAGAAAATTAAACAAAATCGTTTGGGAAGTGGGGGATGGGGGTTGGATTTAGAGAGATATTACGGAATTATTTTTATTTTTATTTTATTTTAATTGCTTTGGGTTTACCTTGATTTAATTTCGTGAAAAGATAAATTTATTTAAAGGGTTATATGGAACCGTACCGCCCAGCAAACTAAACCGAGTTATATGTTTTACAGAAAGCTAATCAAGGGATTTTATTAAATGATTCGCTCGGGTAAATCTTTGCTTTTTGTTGTTTTCGCTTTATAAACTAAAATTTAGAAACGGGGATATAAATGGAAAATGCTGTAATAAAAACGCTTGATACAGATCGGGGTGAAAGAACGGGATGAAAAAAAAAGGAGAAAAAAAAAAGAAAATAAAACAATGAAGAATGACCATGATAAAATCGAGAAAAACAAATAAAAGGAGAAAGGGATTACTAGAGTGGGTAATGATTAAAAAAAAAGGAGAAGAGTGAAGAAAAATAAAAGAAATATAAGCAAGGATCTACCCAGGTATAATAAAAGCATAAGGGGCGGTTTTCAAAATTGACGAGACGGATGTTTTGTTAACAGGGAAATTTTTCCATGTAAATTATTGCAATACAGGAAAGAGTCGTCGAAATGCTGGCAAAATTTGAAAGGGAAACCCTAGAAAAAGCGTGTTATAAAATTGAGTTATTAAAAACTTAAACTTCGTTATAAATTTTATAACTCGCCAAAAAAGACATCTATTTATAATTTGTTATAAAAATTTACAACAAAAATTATTTTCAGTTTTTTTAAAAGTTTTTTTATTTTCTTCTAACGCTTCCCGAATTTTTCTGTTTCTGTTTTTCTTTAATTTTGAGCCTTTGTCAAATTAAAAATACAAGAAATAAACCGAAAATTCAAAAAAAATCTGGAAAATTTTATAAGTCAAAATATTTGGCAACTTAAGAGCTTTAAATAATCAGTTGAAAAGTGATGTAGTGGATAAAGGTGGCTGGTAAGTAGACCACAAGGCTCGGGTTCTATTCCAAACAATTGTATTTTTTTTTTCCCTTTTTTTTCTCATGAAAAGCGTTTAAGAAAGAGCCTATAAAGTCCCCATATGCTAAATATAGTGCAGTTCAAACATAAAATTAATATATTGCTCAGTTAAAAATTTTAATTATAAAAATTTATAAATAGTTATAAAATTTTATAATCGGCCAAAACGTTATCGAGTTATAAAATTTTATAACGCACTTCTTCTTGAGAAATTAAAAATTATCAAAAAATCACGTTAAGTATTTGAATTGGATGCGCCAGAAACTACATAACAAAGTATAAAAGAACGAAAAACATATTTAAGAGTATGCATCAGTCGTGGCAGCAGATAAATCGTACTTTACTTTTTACGAAGTCAAAACTTGCAAAAGAAATACTATAAGGAATCTTCAGGGATAAAAATTTCGAAGATTTCTTCATTTTTTATTTTTTTAAATTTGTCTTTGTTTTTCCGCAATAAGAAACATATGACTTATCTGTTGACACGACTGATGCATACTTTTAAGTTTGGAGAACTAAAAAAATCAAAAATCAACAAAACAATACTCCCGCACTATGATGGCGGTCATTATTTCAGCTATTTCGGATCCTCAAGTTTATCCTAAAACTGCGACCATTAGTTCTTTCTTCTTTAACGGACCGACCGAACGAATGACAGGCTTTTTTGGGCTCCGGGGATTTCCATTGCCTCGTTTTGTGGGGCACTAAAAGGATTTACCCTATAACAGTAAAACAAGTAAAACAAGTAACCTGCTTGTAAAACAACAACAAGTTTTCAAGTTTTCAGTAACAAGTAAAACAAGTAACAAGTTTTCGTAAAACAAGTAACCTGCCCAAGTTCTACGCCTGGAGCAACCTAGTAACACATTTGAATTTAGTAAAATTATCACACAAATCATGCGATCAGGGGTCCGAAGCTTGCCGATGCCGATGCTAGCATTCGACATTGGATCTTTGATTTTAAAAATTGTCTAAAATGGCTCTATGATTTTTTTTTTTTTTTGTTTTTTTTGTTCGTTCACTAAAATCGGAATCAGAGGCGGCATCGGATGGCACTTACATATCAGAATCGTTTTATAATCCATCTACCGATTTCATTCAATTGCGTGATGTTCAAAATAACATCGCAGAACATTTACGTCAATGTATACAGATCTCAAAACAATTAAAACATTTCTATAATAAGAAATTTTGTCGTTTGTAAAGAACATTATGGATAATTTCCCAGAATTCTTTTCGTGTCAGCTCACAAAGTTCTTTTCGAACAAAAGTCGACTCTTTGAATCTGCGCTGATTGAAAAAAAAAAAATTCTTTTGTTTATCTTTCTTTATGTTTTTTGATAAAAGTTGGATAAGTCCGAAGGAAAGAGAAAACGATTCGTTTCATAATTAAAGAAAAGGAAAAAAAAAATTGCGATTTTTAATGATTCAGGATTTTTGCCGAGGATGAAAACAAATTTATTTATTTATGCCAGAGAATATTCATGACAATTATTTTTGTTTAAATTTCAGTTACAGTACAAAATCTTTTTTTTTAAAAAAAAGGTTTTTGATCTTGGAAAACCTGCTAAGGCTCTTTAGTTTATATTTTTTGTAACATCCTATACTTCGAAAATTGTCTACATCTTATTTTAAGGACATGATATTAAAATTATACGCCTTTCTACCAGCGAATAAGTGCCTTGGTAAAGATTTCAGATTTTTGCATCAATGACTTTTTTTTAAAAATTTATTCTAGGAAAAATTTCGAAAATTATCGTAGAACTCGTTTTTAAGAATAAGTGACTGATGTAGAAATCTTAAATTTTCGCTGAAGTTGCAAATTAGATCATAGAAGGCTCTTTGTCAGTAGAATTTTGATGTTTTGCTCGTAAAAGAAGTTGTGAAAAGATTTTCGAAGTATAGGGTGTTCAAAAAATATAGACTGGAGCCTAGCCTTAAAAAAAGTTGAAGAGCTGATTGTTTAAACATTTGCCAAATTTGGCGCACATGTTTGCTAAGTCTGCTTGAGCATATATTTGGACTTGTTTTAAATTGGTGTATGTACAGGGGAAAGGGAAGGGGGCATGAACCTCTTAAATATTATTATTATGCTATTAGGGGGTTGATCAAATCACATATTAGTTAATCAGCAGATTAGTGAATTTTAAAAGGTATAAATATTTTATTTATTTATTTATTTATTTTAATTTTTTTTTTTTTTTAAGATTATGTCTTTCGAATATGTATTTTTTGAATTATGATTGGCCATTTCCAGTTATTAACCGTAACCGATTACTACTGTCATGCACTTAATATTTGGCGGACTACTGTCATGTCATTCGAATTTCGCGCCGTTTGAGCATCAACATTTCTTAAAATAAGTCGCTTTATCATTTAAAAATCTTTTTTTAGCTCAAATTTTTTAGAAAAAGTTTTATTAAAAAATTTTGGAATAAATTTTGTTTTAAAATATATGGAGTGTCCGATTTTAGGATTTCGAAAAAGTAAACATAACGCAATGTTGAGCTTATCAAAATAAATGACGATTCGTTTACTTTTTCTGCATCCTAAAAACGGACACCGCGGGTATAATTTAAAGTAATAAAATATCTGAGTCTTAAGTAGGGGCCCGAATCCTATGCCGCCTTCGATTCCGATCAAAGCTGCACTTCAGATTAATTTTTATTCGGAATCAGAATCAAAATCGGAATCTACCATTTCAAAAGTAATTGGAATCGTAACCGGAATCCGTGCTTTTTTTGGAGAAACATTAATCGGAATCGGAATCGGAATCGGAATCGGAATCTCGTCTGAAAGCAGTTCGGAATCTTCGGAATCGGAATCGGCATCGGCATTGGCATCCAAAAAAAATATTTTCGATTCAGATTGACTTAAAAACACGAAAATACCGTTATAACAGTTAATCAATTTCGGTTTAAATCGGAATCAGAACCGGAATCGGCATCGTTAAAATAGTTGGAATCGGAATCGGAGTCTGAAATTTTTTTGACCTTTCGGAATCGGAATCGGAATCTTACTCATAAGGAGTCAATACTCTGCGGAATCTGAATTGCAGCCCTAATTCCGATTTTAGTAGAAAAAATCATAGAGCCATCTACAGGTTTTAAAAATATCATTTTATGAATTCTGCGGGCACCGTTCTACCTAGCAGCCTTGTTTCTTGTGAAATCACTTAAATCTCGACTTTTTTATTGCGATCCGGTGCAGGTGCCGATGCCGATAAACGATCCTGATGCTAGCATCAGCATCGGCATCAGCATCAGCATCGGCTAAAGATTTCTAAGCTTTGGACCCCTAGTCTCAGGACCATTTTCAGCGACATTTTTGCTTTCATGAGGATTCAGTCAAATTTTATCATTTTTTTTTTTTTTATTTCATTGCAACACCTCGTTTTAAGAATTTTCTACAAAATTTAGTTAAGAGTGCCTCCTTAAAGTATGTGATCGAAACGTGAAATTTTACTTTTCATTTTTAATAACAGAAAATTCCTTAACTTCATGTCATGACATACCTCTTAATGTCGTAATAATATATAAAAAAAAAGTAATAATAATACCGTAATTGAGATTAAAGAGAGATGTAAATGGGCTTGGAGACGGCGCGCTAAAACCTCACAATGAAGGATAATTTCATAAAGGGAAGTAAACAAATGAGGAATGATTAGAAAACCTCCTTGTGATCATCTTTTTCTTATTTATTTCCTTATGAATAAAGCTCCTTCATTCAAAAAATTATAGTGGATTAACTCCTGTTTCTAATTAATTTTTTGGTTGGCTGCCTGACATGTTGAAATAATTTTCTTATTAGATTTGGAATTTCTTTAAGGAGTGTACCGTAAATTAAAATGCTCCTCCTGCTCGATTAAATCCTTATATTTTTACAATGTTGACCTTATGAGAATTACGGAATAGGCCTAAAAGTAGAGGACTGTCGTCGGGAAAAAAGAACGACGCACAGACGACACCGTACCACAGGGTTATAATAAAGTAATAAATTAATGGGAAGCGCATGCACAAAATAATCTTTATCCTCTTTTTTTTTTTATTTTCTTTTAATTTGTACTCGCGTGTGCAAAAGGAGCAAAAGAGCATGAAGCGACTCGCGTTTTAAATGTTTTTTAAGATTGACACTAGAAATGTTTTTTTTTTTTTTTTTTGGTACTCAAGATCGTAGAAAAACTGACACGGTGCGAGATTTTCTATCGACCAAACCCTGTTGCATCACCATTGTGCTCGGTATACCAGGAACTACGCCTGAGTGATTCACACTTTGGTCTTGTTACTAATTCCTGATAGGATCGGCGATCGGGGAGTTTTTCGCTTTTTTTTTTCTTCACCTCTCCCAAATTTCGGGATTAATTGATACTCGCGTCTCTAGTTAATATTTTAATGAGCATTCATTCGATTATTTGCTTTAATTGAAAAAGCTCCAGGGGCCCGAAGTTGGAAAATGATGCCGATGCCGATGTTGGCATCGTAGAAAAACTGACACGGTGCGAGACTTTCTATCGACTATCGACGGCCGATGTTGGCATCGGCATCGGATTTTTTTAAGTATCCGAAATCGGCATCGGCACTGCGAAATTGTTAGTGCCGACATCGGCGGAATCGGAATCGGGAGTTCAATAAATAATATGGAATTGGGATCGGCATCGACCCGAGATTTCAGCCTGCCGGGGCCGGCACCGGCACCGGCATTGGTATCGGATTCGGATTCGGACCCCTGAAAAGCTCTATCGTTTCGCTGTGGGAAATTAGTAGAACTGAAATATTCAAACAGCATCGCTAAAAATTCATCAAGAATAATGGGTATTAAGTCGGGATTTTTCTGTCTAATAATCCTTTTCCTAAGGAGTTCTCTTGCCGGGAAAAAGAGTTTTCGTTTGATAAGAGAAAAGAAATTTTACTTAATTAAATTTTTTTGAAGGGGAGAAGACGGAAGGGAATTACTCCTTTTTTTTTTCTTTCGCGATTTTTTTTTTTTTTTTTTTTTTTCGTAGTGAATATTAAAGGAGGCCAGAGTTCAAAATTTTAGAGAGGCTCATCTGGTCGATGTAGGGTAATAAAAGGATTCCTCCTCCCTCGCTTCACCCAACTGATAAAGTTTAAACCCGTAAAATACGGTTTTTTTTTTCGAATTTGTGTGAATTAAAAAATTTGGTTCCGCCTTAAAAGGGCTACTTCGAAAAAGGTTATTTTGTGTGTAAGAAGAGTGGAAAATTTGGATATAGGTTAAAGATGCCACAAGCTCCACGAAAGAAAGGGTTACGCAGACATTTGTTATGTTTGGGCTAAATTATGAATTTTTCCCGAAATCTAGATATTTTTAAACATATTTTTTAAAGTCTATTAGATTTTGCATTTTTGTAAGCGGCATAATTTGAAGAAAAATTAATATATTTAGCGTCTTACTAAAACTTGACCTATGCGACCGGGTGTAAAAATTGTTACCTTTGAAAAAAATAAAAATAAATTAGTGGAATTTTTTCAATTTTCAATTTTTTCAATGTTTAAAAAATTTAATTTTATTCTTTGATAATTAAACAGTACGAATATCTAAAATTTGACCAGGAGTTCATACACTCAGAAAGAAAAAAAAAGTCAATTTGGAAATTTCTGCTTTTTTAATAGTAAGCACCTTCTCCAAATTTAGCTTATATTTTTAGAAAATCAATGCTAGTGGAACTGGCCTTATTTATTTATGTATTTATTCAGCTCCTTGGAATGCACCTTAATACATCTTATTTTTTTTTCTTTTTGCAGATTATGAAAATACGGATAAGTGGATTAACTCTAGATGCATATTGAGAGGATACCATATGGGAAAATCAAAAATTCAGTACTTTTACCGTAAGTAATGACTCTTATGAAAATTGGATGTGTGTAAATCATGAAATGCCTAGCGTTAGGTGTCGCCAATAATTCAAATTTTTGGTGCTAACCAACTATACTTTTTTGGTTCACACCAAAAATTTGAATTATTGGTGATTTCATCGTTAAGAGGAGGCTTCACGGAATACAAGAAGGAATGGCTGTTTTGTCGAATACTCGATTTACGATGAAAAAATCCAAATTTTAGGTATCTAACGAACTCCTCTGATATATCCCGGAAATTTTAGTGCAAGTTTCAACTTGTCTAAAATAATTTCAAAAAAAATTGCGGTCAAAAATCTTTGATTTTGTTTTCCTGGTTTTTGTTTGCTTGGAACAAGTTGAAACTTGTACCAAAAATACAAGAAGAAGTCAAAGGAGTTCGTTAGATACCTGAAATTCGATTTTTTCCCCCGTAAATCGAGTGTTAAACAAAACAGCCATTCCTTCTCGAATTCCGTGAAGCCTCCTCTTAACGCAGTCTCTCTATTGTTGATGCATGTTTTTTACAATCACGCCCAGACCTGTAGCCAAAGCGGCAAATGATAGAGGACTCCCCCCCTCCTGGGTAAAAAAATTTATACGTAAATTTATACGTAAATTTTTTTAGCAAATTATTTTTCCTATCTTCCATATTTTAAGAGGGGTTATTTGAAGCCCCTCTTAGCTCTTAACTTAGAGAAGATCCTTTGCGCCTATTAGTCTCTTCTACCGGTTACAGGCCTGATTACGTTTTAAAGCCACAATAGATACCGCTAGCGTTTTATTTTCTTCTATTCATAAAGAACAGAATATGCAAAATGTAAAAATAAAAAAAAAAAGATAATTTAAACTTTTTTTAGCTCGGAAAAATTCATATTCAATTATTTATATAATTATTGCACCAAAGGAAAGGCTTAAATTTGTATGGATTTTCCTCTTCGTTCGCGTTTTCCTGGTTTTTGTATGTCAACTTTTATTTAATAGACCTAAATAAAAAAGTTACCTTAAGCCTCGCCTACTTGTTAACATGAGGAAAAGCTTAATGATTTTTTTTTTTTTAAATCAGGAAAACATGAAAATTACCCAATATGCAGGACTGAAAAAAAAATCCGCATTATCGATCTTTTAAATCTTTTTTTTTTTTTTTTTTGGATCGTATTTTTTATGTTAAAGGTAAAAAGACCCTTTAAACCATAGGGCACTTGAAAAGTTGACATAGTGTAGGCCTAGTCTTTCTACTTCCATTTTATAATGAAATGATTGATCGAAAATTTTTAGTGGTGAACTTTTTTCTTTCTTTTGTTTTCACTTGAACACGCAAAAAGAAGATCGGAATAAGACCTGGTTTAGGAGTAACAGTGTAAACGAAAAGTCATTTTTTTTCCTATATTTTTCTCGGAACAAATGATCATAAAAAAAAGACAATTTTTTTTTGGAGTAACGAAACTTCATTTAACAAAGTTTCACTTAACGAAAGTCCAGCAGTATTTTCCCACTGAGAGAAAAGTTTCTAATTTTCTTTTTTTCCCCAGAATTTTTTTTTCTTTATTTTCTTACTCTCCGTTTTCTATTTATTTAACGAATCCATTTTCCGTTTTTATTTTTATAATTTGAAATCTTTTTAATGGAGCAAATATAAACAATATATATATTTTTTTTCTTTTAATACCATAAATCTTCATCAAGTATATTAATCTATATCTTGTTACGTTCATTAAATTTTCAGTTAAAACTAAACAATAAACAAACAATAACTAATCATCACCTAAAACCGCAGCAGGCCATGCATTTACTTCCGTTTGAAAATGAACGTTGCATCAAAAACCTTTGTCTATTAATGTTATGAAATTCAACTTAACCTGAAAAAAAAAAAAAAAAAAAAAAAAGATTTAAAAGTTTTATTTGTTCTTTTCAAATTCATATTGTTTGACTAATCGATTGGTTGCATTCGAAGAAAATAACGGATTCATTTTTTTTCGAACAATAATCGAATCAGAAAAAAAAAAAAAAAAAAAAAAAACAGATGAACTAGTCAATGTTTAGTCAAATTTTTACATTAGGATTAATTCATCTTGTCCGAAGGAATAATTTTCCTCTATAAGGATGAACGACCATTAAATGTTTTTTTTTTTTTTTTAAGTATTTTTTAGATTTTTAGATACTTAGCATCTCCCATGCTTTTGGCATTAATTAATCGTAAGCTTATATTACTAAAGGCGATTTTTCTTGTCTTGTCTTTCACTTCGAAACATACTTCTCTCATTTCAAAGCAACTGGTTTTCGAAGTTTCAAATTAAAATCTGAGAAAAAAAAAATCTCTTTTCGATCGCGGTGATCTACCTTTTGTACTGACTGCGTCACCTCCAAAATAATGTTGTGAAATGAAACCGTTATTTGTGTATAATAAGATCCTATTTTTAACCGCCATGTGCACGTCTATAGTAGCTTTTTGCTGACTAATGCTTCTGAACGATATGGCGCTCTATCATAACAGGATGAATGACCAAAAGGCCTTGTGTGAACATCCTGGTTGCTCCTATAATCGCTTAAGGCAACTCTTCATGTTACGAAGTAAATCAGACTTCAAGCTCACGTTTTTTTTTTTTTTTCTTGCATTGCTCCATGTTAGTTTTTGAGTCTGTTTCCGCTGTCAGTTTTTGCGATCCTTTCCACATTTAGGAAAAAAAAAATAATACTGCTAACGCTAAAATGTGAAATTAATCATTTTTTTAAGAGGAGGCTTCACGGAATACCGCAAGGAATGGCTATTTTGTTTAACACTCGATTTACGGGGGAAAAAGCCAAATTGTGGGTATCTAACGAACTCCTTGTTTTTCTGGTTTTTGTTTGCTTGGAACAAGTTGAAACTTGCACCAAAAATAAAAGTTTTAAAATACAATATTTTTGGTGCAAGTTTCAACTTGTTCCAAGCAAACAAAAACCAGAAAAACAAAATCGAAGTTTTTCGACCTCAGTTTTTTTTTTTGAAATCATTTTCCCGCCTACGATACATTTTAGATAGACAAGTTGAAACTTGCACTAAACATTGCAGGATATACCAGAGGAGTTCGTTAGATATTTAAAATTTGGATTTTTTTAAATCGTAAATCGAGTATTAGGGTGCAAATTCACTGTGGAATGTTGGGCCAACATGTTGGTACCACTTGTTGGTCCAACATATGTTGCTCCAACACTCCATAGGGACTTTGCACTCTTAGAGAAAACAGCCATTCCTTTCTTTACCCGTGAAGCCTCCTCTTCAAAATCATGCGAAAACAATAAAATTATCTTGTCACAACTTGTACGTCGTCCCAAAGCGTTTTTGCTTTTTTTCGAAGCTTGCTGTTTTGACGCAAGACAGAACTTGTTTTAAACATTTCCTGTGCATTGCAGCTTTCGTCTTTCATAATCTGCGTTTGAAACCATTTTCAATCATTTCAGCTTTTAAAATGTGATTCGAAAATTGAATATACACGTGCTAAGCTGCGTTTTTCAGCAAGAAAACGACGCCGTTCCAAATTCAACGAGATAAATTACAAGGAAACACTCGGTAACGACTTCAGTTCATCTCCTTGAAATAATGATAGGAAGAGAAAAATCGTATATTTTATAGAAAAATTCCGACGAAAAGACAGATCTCGTGCGGGACTGAAACCCGTAAAGGCATGACAGTCGCATTCTGAATATTTTATATTCCAACTTTAAATCCTCCTCCTTCTCATTTCTTAACCCTAGGGTGTGGTGGAGCCTTCAGAACGTTATCTCAATCGGCTTCTCGATCTTGGCTAGCACCAGTTGCTAACCATATCGCTTTGCAATTTTAAGCTTTTGATATCTTTTGAAGCTAAAATACTCTTGGGATGGTTGGCCTTTTTAATCAAGCGGTATCTGCGTGATCCTATGCTGTTGACTACCCTGAGCCCAACTTATTTGATAAAAGTTTGTAGTTGGTTAATGAGAGTAGTCTTTATGACGTAATATTTTAATAGAAAAAGCGAACCAAAACGCAATGTTGAGCTTATCAAAACAAATGAAGGTTTGTTTACTTTTTCAACATCCTAAAAACGGACACCGGGTATGTCGTCTTGATATGATTTCATTGATGGAAAATGCTATGTAGACAGCTTCTTAGCAAAGATATGATAATAATAAAAATAAAAAAAAAAAAAGCTGATTTTTGTTTTTCAAAAGTCAAAGCCTTATTTTGCTTAGCAATACACACTTGAAAAATTGAGTAGTGGTGCGTTCGAAAACTTAAAATCCTCTTGATAGTGTTAGAGAGCCTGAAAGAAGAGAGGCGACATCTCTAACAAAAAAAAAAGCTAGTTTGTGGTTGGTCGTGCCCCTCACGTGGTACCTGGAAATCGGTTTTTTTATGGGGTGAAATGCTAGAACGTTACAAATCTCAACAGGGTTTGTAAAGTTCCAGCATTTCACTCCATGTAAAAACAACACCACTTACCACGTGAGGACTCGATCAATCAAAGAGCTCCCATTTGAATGTCGCCTTTCTTCTTCAGGTTCTCTAGATAATGTGCAAAAATATTTTCTTCCTGCCGGCACTGAAAGATCCAGCGGGGAAAGGGGGGCAGATGAGGCTACCCTTCCTAAATTAAACAATTTTACACGAGAGGGAATTCGAATTTTTGGTCAGTTTCGGTTTTCACCTCCTCGAAAAAAATTCCTGGATCTGCCAGTATCTGCCGCACGCTGAAAAAAAAAAATTGCGGTTTAACACACCGAATTTTCGAGACAGTTGAATTATTTATCGAGACCGTACGACTAGGAGTATTCGGTTTTTAGTCATTTTTATTATTTTTTTAGCATTTGAAAACCTTCAAAAAACTTTCTGTGCAATAGGGTGAGGCTATAGTCAAGTGTTTGGTAAGCACGATTCTGGTAATATTTGACCCCCTCCCCACCGTTCAAAAGCAGAATACGTTACCTCTCATGGAGATATAATGTTGTAGTAAGATTTTAAACCTCTACCTCATAAGGAAAAAAATGGACGGTTGGATTTTAAAAATAAAAAATTTCCCCACTGTAGTTGTAGTAGACAATTCTATTGCCACCATTAATTTTTTTTTTTCTTTGCTTATGTTTAATTTATGGATTGATAAACGATTAGATTTCACTGATGCGTACCCTTTAATGAATGAAGATTTTGGTTCAAGTTTCAACTTGTTCAAGCAAACAAAAACCAGGAAAACAAAATCAAAGTTTTTCAACCGCAATTTTTTTTGAAATTATTTTACCGCCGCCCGTACATTTCAGACAAGTTGAAACCTGCATCAAAAATTCCAGGGCACACCAAAGGAGCTCGTTAGGTACCTAAAATTTGGATTTTTTCATCGTGAATCGAGTATTAGAGAAAGCAACCATTCCTTCCGACATCCGAGAAACCTCCTCTTAACTGGTTTTATAATAACAATCCATTTTTTTGCCCACTCTGTTTTCGAGGCTTTTTTTATGATGACAGTACCCGAAAAATCTCCTAAAATTTGCATTTGTTCCAGACAAACCGTCAAAACGGAAAAAAAAAATTCACCAGGTAAAAATTTCGTTTTGTAAAACCGAGAGTGCTGCCTTGAACGGTCTATATGGCCCACTTGAGATCCGGATTCAGCGATCACGAAAACCTTTTAAAGCATTTTTGAAGGATATTCCCCCATGTTCAGTTCGCGAATTCACAGTGAAAAAGTCCGGAAAATCTAGATCTAAAAACTCTCGAATACTTGAGTCCGATTTTGGAGTTCAATGGTCAGCTTTTCTTTCCCATATAAACTTCAGAATTTCCTGGTTCATTGTAGTGAACTTGTCCTGCTGAAATAAAATCTCAACATTGTTTTTCCGCTCTTAAAAATAATAAAATGAACTGAAAATTATGTCTATTTCCCCCCCTTTTTTTCAGTTATCCTGTGAAATATTAAGCTGGAAGTGTTTTTTTTAGGTCGGTCAATTTCACCCCATCCGCTCATCTTCACCCCATTTACGGTACAGTTTCGCTGTGGGATTCAGCACTCAGAAACCAGGAACTCATAATTCATTACTAGAATGTAGCATTCGTTATGTTTAAACGTGTAATTTACATTGGCGGATCCAGAAAAGAGAGAGAAGGGATTCATCTAACGGTCGCAAAATCAAAAAAAAAAAAAAATTATTTTAGATGTAAACTGACAGTTTCGGAAAATGGTTGTTAATGACTCAGGATTTTGGCTTATTTGAAACTTTCGCTTCTCTGCTATAATCTAACAATCCAAATTTTTGGTGTTTTATGGACAGAGACAATGAAGCATTCATTGATTCCTAGAATCTGTAAATCACGGTATTTTTATTTAAAATAACCCATACATTCATTAAAAGGAGATGTTTTGAGCAAGTTCTATCTTGTAACAAAGCAGTAGTGATTCGTAAAGGCCAGAATGCTCTTTGACGCAAGCTGTTTCTTGCTTATACAAATTGTTTCTTGAAAGATATTTTTGTTGTTTTTGCATGGTTTCCAGGGTGGACATACCCGGCGAACTTGTTGGACAAACATTCACGCAACATGTTCCAACATGTAGGAAAAGCTCTATACATAAGCAATGAGACTTTTTGAAGATGTTAAGTGAAAATTTTTAATTTTTCCACCATTAAGTGAAAATGTTTCCAACCACATAGCATTTTCAATCCATTGGGCATCCTGTGGATTGTCCATTAGATATCCACAGAATATCCAAATCCATAAAATGTCCACTGAACGTCCAAAGGACGCTTTTTGGGTCAGTGCGGACGTTGGTGAATCCAATGGACGTCCAATAAATATGTTCATAACGTCCTGAAAATTTCCTCGGGACTGGATGGACTTCGCTATCTGGGCGAACATGTAACACGTTCACCAAACATGTATGTCTCTATTACCCAAGGGTGCAAATTCATTTTGGAGTATTGGACACTAATTTCGGTGTAGGGGAAAATTCCGAATCGATAGCCGATTCGTTTGTTTGTCAAACATGTTGGTAAAACAAACTGGACCAACATGTACCAACTTGTTGTACCGACATGTTGGTCCAACATTCCATAGTGAATTTGCACCCCAACACCAACATGTTCGACTGAGAATTTGTTTGGTCACAACACATTTTTGCGTTCGCATTATTTTTTAGGGCCCAAATTGACTATGAAATGTTGGACCAACATGTTGATACAACACATCAAACCAACATGTGTCACTAATTTCGGCGTAGGAGTAAATTCTGCAATAGTCGATTCGTTCGTTTAAGGTTCAAATTCACTGAGGGGTGTTGGACCAGCATGCTGGTACAACAGGTTGGACAAACATGTTGTACCAACTTGTTGGACGAACGAACAAATCGACTATTGCAGAATTTATTCCTACTCCAAAATGAGTGTGGAATGTTGGCCCAACATGTTAATACAACATGTTAGTCAAAGTTGCATCAGCATGTTTGTTCAACATGTTGATGACCAACTTGTTGATGACTAACTTGTTGTACCAACATGTTGGCAAGTCACTATGGAATGTTGGACTGACATGTTGATACAACAAGTTGGACTAACATGTTTGACGAACATGTCGGTCCAACATGTTGTATCAACAACAACTTGTTGTATCGACATGTTGGTCCAACATTCCGTAGTGAATTACCAACATTCTATAGTGAAGTACCAACATTTCATAGTGAATTTTGCACCTAACGAATTAAGATATCGTTTGGGATGACCTTACCGCTCCTCTAAGAAAAATATTTTTCTTATATTTCCCTTACTTTTGTTGCGAGAGACTATTATATGCCCTCTAAAATTTCCAGGCTGACTACGAGCCTGTTGTTTCGGGGAATACGCTAAACTTTCAGTTTCTGAAGTAACGTAATATTGTCAGGATTTTCTCAAACTTATTAGAATTTAAATACGAACTTTGCAAAAAGCTTTATTTAGTCGTTTCACGTCGGGGAAACTCAAAAATTAAAATTACTAATGGTTTTCCTTTCGAGGAAATGCACACACTTTCGCAACAAGGCCTGCCGGGAGGAGGGTGAAGAAGAAATCTAATTTAACAAAAGCAAATTTTGGAAATTTTTATTTCGACAAACTTTTTGATGTTCATTGCAATGGTAAAGCCGCCGCCACGGTCATTTCGGTTTCAAAATGAAAAGATTTTAATTTCAAAGTAAGAAAATTAATTTAAAGCGGTGCTTATATGGAAATGAAAACGATTTTGTTTATCTTTTAAACAGCTCCCTTTTTTAGCTGGAGAGACAAGAGTTTTAGTTGTGCTTTCCTGGGTTCCCGCGAATGAATTTTATCCTTCCCTCTCCAACCTCCCCCTCCCCCTTTTTTTTACCTCCCTCTAAAACTCTTTCACTGTTTCGCCACTGATGTTTTTTTTTTATTAAATGAATTAATCCGGCACGATTAACGTTCGGATTGCGTCATCTTTTTATATTTACTACGAGTACATATACATCGTTTTGTTTATTTTTGTAAACTATTTTTAAAAGCTCAGTGTTTAACTTACGGGGGTTGTTTCATTTACATTTTTTTTTTTTTGAAATGCATTTTATTAGTTTACTTTTTATGGTACTTGACCTGAGTGGCAAAAGGGATTATGTGATTTAAAAAAATTGCATTTAATAATATATATTTTTTTAAATAAAAAAATCTTTTCTTCTTTCTCTTTAAAACTGCCGACAGAAATTTTCGCCGACTTATGACTCGAGCATAAAACATGGGAAAAAAAGGAACAAAAGACGGCGAGCAAGAAACAAATTAAATAAATTGAATAAAAATTTACAAAATGTCGCAAATCGTTTAGTTTGGGAAGACGAGCGAAAAAAAAAAAAAAGAAGAAAAAAAAGAAAGAAAAGAAAAAAAGGTTTTCATGACGAGGGCATTGACTTTATTTTAAAGACACGATTTCGTGGTTACAGAATCTTTGTTCCACGGTCACGATCTAGAAAAGTTACACTTCAATTATTTTACGAACACATTTCTCATCGCTGCACAACAAGTGGCGGTTCGCTTTTTTTTTTTTTTCTTCTTCTTCTTTTCTCTCCTTTCTTTTCATAACTCGAGATATTCTTTCTTTTTCTTTAAATAAGAAGGCGTTTAATCGATGCTATTTAGTTCAGGTGTGGGATAATATTTTCTGAGTCATTATATTAAATACTTTGATGCCATATATGCTGAGTGATGCTTTGGTGGTCACAAATTTAATAAAATTGGATTCCCCCCCCCCTCCCCCCTTTATTTTCCTTAATTGCCGTTAAATTTTTTTTTGTGTAGTAGGACGTGGTCTCTTTTGATTGTTTTTTTTTTTTTTTTTACTCGAAATAGAACTGCCAATATATGTATTAATGACCATGTAATGAAATAGCACACCTCAAAGTTTTGATTAAGGTTTTTGAGACTTTTCTTTTCAAGTTGGAGAAAAGGAATGTCAATTTGAAATATAAAATTAGAAAAAAAAATATAGATTACGAATTGAAAGGACAGTTGAAAATAATTTAGGTTTTAGGAAAACTATGATTTTTTTAAAAAAAGTATTAAATCTTAGGGTGAAAATTCACTATGGAATGTTTAACCAACATGTTGGATAAACATGTTATTTATACCAACTTGTTGGAATGTTGGGCGAACTTTTTGTACTAACATACTTGACAAGCGAAAGAATCGATTATTGCAGAAACTCCTAGGGTGCAAATTCATTATGGAACATTGGACCAACATGTTGGTACAGCAGGTTGGACCAACATGTTATACCAACTTGTTGTACCAACATGTTTGACAAACAAACGAGTCAACTATTGCAGAGTTTACTCCTACGCCGAAATTAGTGTAGAATGTTGGTACAACAAGTTGGTCCAACATGTTTGTCCAACATTACGTAGTGAATTTGCACCCCTACGCCAAAATTACTGTGGAATGTTGGTCCAACAAGTGGGTGCAACAAGTTGGTACAACATGTTAGACCAACATTCCATAGTGAACTTGCACCCTTAAGAGGAGGAATCTTTTTCTTGTATTTTTAATACAAGTTTCAACTTGTTCCAAGCAACGGTGCGCATTCACTATGGAATGTTGGACCAACATGTTGGTACGACAAGTAGGACCAACATGTGGTGCTAACTTGTTGTACCAACGTGTTTGACAAACGAACGAATCGACTACAAAACGAAGTAAAAAGTCAGACTGGGATTTTAAATTTAAAAAAAAATATAGGGCAGTTTTTTTTTCTTAATTAATGAAAAATTCAATTTCGGCGTAAAAGTAAATTCTGCAATAGTCGATTCGTTCGTTTGTCAAACATGTTGGTCCTGCAAGGTGATACAACATGTTCAACATGTTGATCCAACATTCCATAGTGAATTTGCACCCAATCCAAAACCAGGAAAACAGAATCAAGTTTTTCGACCACAATTTGTTTTGAAATTGTCCTCCAGCCGCCCATACATTACAGACAAGTTGAAACTTGTCTAAAAGAACTAAAAATTTCATGATATACCAAATGAGATTGTTAGATACCTGAAATTTGGATTTTTTCATCGTGAATCGACTATTAGAAAATACAGCCATTCCTTCCGGCATCCGTGAAGCCTCCTCTTAATTTGAAAATTGTAGTCTCCCTCTTAATCAGAGAGGATTAAGAGGAATCCCTCTCTGATTATTACGCAAAATTTTTGATGGGGACGCCCAATGGTATTTTTAATTTAAAATATAAAGAATTATAAGTACACCTAGAAAAACGGATATAAGGGCTCCAACTTTCCGTCAGAGGAGCTGAGTAATTCTGCCTGCTGCCCCCCCCCCCCCCCCCCCTCCACAATGGTAAGGAGCCTAGAGAGTCATCTGAATTTTTATTTATTTCCAGGAAGAAGAAGAGATAGGAAAAGAAACGAACAAAGATGGAAAAAAATAGATCAGGGGAAAAAAAACGAGAAGCAAGAGCATAAGGAAAAGAAAGCAGAGAGAAGTAAGTTTAATTGAAAAAAATAAGAAATGGGTCAACTTTGATATTAATCAAAAGTGCCTAGAGCCCATTTGGGGCATCCCCCTATGAACTCGTATTTTTCCCTCATTAGAAAATTTTTGACCCGTAAATTTTATCTTCCGTAAAGAACATTGCGCCGCCCCCTTCTCCTTTTATTTTCACTTTATTGTTGTGTTAGCTACGGACTTGTCATTTATTGATAGTGAGCAAAATGATTACGGAGGGAAATGATTATGAAGGATTGAGGTAGGAGGAAAGACATTTATGTGAAAACCGACTAAAACATTGGCGCTGTCATTTTGATTAGAAGCAAAAAAATTTTTACCGTACGGAGGGCTTACTTTGTACACTTTTTCACTTTTTTTTGTTATTATTTGTAAAATACTGATGCGATTTTCAATCTGTCTTCACAAACATGAGGGAGGTCCTTCAGCTTTCAAATGATACCCTCTTGTAATGGTTATACTTCTTCTAAGTCAATCTATGACTCAATTTTCCGAACGCCCTCGACGATCTGAAAGTGGGGTAACTTTGGACATTTTTGTTGCTTCATCCGTAACTCCTCAATTAAAACAATAACAGGGCAAAAAAATGTTCTCAAAACGTATTACCGTTAATAAATAAACCATTTTTACTCCGTTAAATAATTTTAAGAAGAGAAAATGATCTAGAAAAATAAATTCTTTGAAACCAAAATAAAATGTTTTTGGATGAATAAAACGGCTGATTAACATGGCGTTTATGGAGTGTTTACACACATTTTTTTGTTAATTCTTGTTTTTCTGCTCTCGGGAAAATACACTTGGAAAGAAATTTTTTGGGTAGTTAAAGGATGATGTTGGGTAAGTGCCGAACGTGTTTGAACCTGAATACGGCTTTCAGATACCGTTGGAGGGACCTTAGTATTCCGAACTTTGAAGTTTTTTCCCGTCTCGCATTATTTTGAAAATCGAATATTTTTATAACGAAGCTAATTGAAATGACCATTTTACTAAATAATATTCAAGAAGCTTCACTTTATGAAATGCAATCGTTGTTTGGGGTTTTCCTTGTTCTATTTTCAAGAATTTAAGGGAAAATCAAAGTGTCCAAAGTTACCCGATCGAGTACAAAGTAACCCCCTCATACGGTAATTGGTTTCTTTTAAGTTACGGTTAAAATTTTTCAAAGTTGGGATAAATTTTTAGAAAGGGGTTATGTACGATGTAGGGTTTTCAAAACCGCTTGGGACACAACTGAGGGTTCAAATTCAGAAGTTTCAGAATTGAACGGATCCTATGCTGTAATCGATCCTTAGAATTCTGAATTGATTTTGAAAATATGGTAGGCTTTGAAAAGAATTCCAGTACCTCCAAAAAAAAAAAAAAAATGCGGAAAATGTTGAAAATGCTGTTGGAAGATTATTTTGGACTACTCATTTTTAGAAATTTCGTCTTTTTCCCGCAATCTTACTTAACATTCAAATCGAATTAAGGACTATCGAAGCTTTGAAATGCCTCTGATTTTTCCTAGCGGTCGTAACTTAACGAGAAAAAAAAATATTAATTTTTATATTTAATTTTTTAAATATTTTTAAATATTTTAAAAATTTTGACAAAGATTTAAAAAATATTTTTATTGCTTTTTGTTTCGAAATATTTGCAAAATATTTTTAAAATATTTCTTTCTCCCTCTTTGATCCATATACCGATAACCCCAACTGAGAGAATTACACCCCCCCCCCCCCCCTGCTTTAAAGCAGTTTTTGTTTTGTTGGAAAAATTAATATTTTTAAAAAATATTTTTAAAAAAATATTTTATAAATATTAATATTTTTGTTTCTCATTGGGAAAAGAAAACAAACATGAAAAAGGGTAATTGTCACTATTTTGAATCTCAAATTTTAAAATTGTCTTATTTTTGTTCGACGAGATCTTCCAATAAACACTCGTGTAAGAGACAATCCAGGGCCATCCAAATTATGCGTAATGCAAAATAACTCAGTCTCTAGCCGAGCACTTTCGTAACGCTTTAAGTAACCTTTGTGACTCGATCTTCAAGGGTGCCATTCAAGTATTACTTCGCAAATCATGGAGTAGGGGGTGTTCAAAATTCTGACCGAAAAATTTTAAATTTCCATAATAAATTTTTATTTATTTATTTTTTTATTTATTTATTTATTTATATTTATTTATTTTTTTATTTTTTTTTTGCTCACCAAAGCTTGAAAATTGTCATAAATATGAGAGGGCGTAAGGCGATTACAGTAAAATAATAATACTTCGAAAACTATCCGGAGTATAAAGTTTTGTAACACTAGGCAGGAGGATCTCCCTCCTAGCCCCTCCTTAGCAAAAAGTAACATCATTTTAGACACCACCACTGCTTTTAAGCGAAACTAAATATTTGAACGCCACGAACATTTTAAAAGCCGGGGGGACTGTGAAAATTTCACCAAATTTTAAAATCTTCATAACAATTTATGCGACGAAGGGGAATCCCTGAGCCAGAGTAGTGTCAAAAAACGGTATATAAAAATCCCGATTTAGGTGTTTAGCCTTCAGTGTCCGTAACGGCAGAGTCAAGAAAAACGTTCTTTTTTTCTTTTTACCTAAATTGAAACATTTAAATTCGTAACGTTTCTTAATACCATTTAAGATTTTAAGTGACTAGTTTTTAATATTATTCAAACATAAAGCGACTAACAAATGTCTCACGAGAGAAAATATTCTCACAGTATGCCATATTTTTTGGATGCCGCAAAGTCAATCTCTTTTTTTTTTTTTTTTTTTTTTTTTTGTTGAAGGCATAGGGAATACTAAATGATCTAAATACTTATTTAGCATAATCGATAGAACTATGCTTGTAAAATGGTGACGTGAAAGAGACCGCCCCTCGATATTACAATAAAAAATAAAATAAAATTCCGATAATCGATAACAATATACTCTCTTGATAATAATAATAATAAAACTAAAGGAAATAAGAAATCCTTTCCGACGCACTTGCCTTTGACACTTTTTAAGCGGCATTTTGAAATTTTTTTTTTTTTTTTTTTGATATTGCAAAAAAGAAAAGAAAAAAGTAAAAAAAAACAGTCAAGGGATATGAGGCATATCCCATAACATAGGACTGCGTCCAGAATTAACAAAATCTTAATTTATTTATCTTTTTTTCTTCGCTTTCTTATTTGCTCTTAGTTATGCACTTCAAAAATTTAAAAAAAAAAAAATTGAGGGAAGGCATCGCTCCCACACAAAAACTGGCATCGTTTTAAAATCCTTCAAACATCGTAGATGTTTGAAAAAATCTATCTAAAATTTTACCAAATGTTCGTTTCAAAAAATATTTTTTCAATAAAATTTTAAATAAATTTTTTAAATAATCATAAATCATCGAAATGTTCTTTGCAAAAAAATGTTAATGATCCCCCTAAATCCTCCATAAACCCTAATATTAGTCCACGTGGCCCCCTTTTTCAATAAACCCGATAAAAAAAAATCCATGTGTGAGCGTGTTTGCATTACGCCCATGTTTAGCTTATCGGGAAAAATTGAGTATGTCATACATGACCCTATTTCAAGATGCTTGCTCAAAAATGCTCAAATATGACCAAATTTGACCAAATATGATAAAATATGATAAAAAGATGACCAAAATTTTTTCCCATAAGCTAAACACGGGGTCATAATGCAAACATGCCATTACATAAAAAAAAATGACGGCCATACATGAACATATTTGAATCTTTTTTTATCGGGAAATGTAATCTAAAATCATTTAAATCAAAAAAAAATCTAAAAATTTCCCCTTTTTTCTTAACATTAGTCAAAAAGTTACAATATTTTGTAAAAAATTTTCTTATAAATTTCATTGAAAATTTTTAAAAAATTTTTAAGGATCATCAAGGATTTTTGAATTTTTTTTTTTTTTAATGTTTGGTGTCCAAACACTAACCTTACAACCTGACACGACAAAACCATCATGGTGCTCCCTAAGACGTAGTCCTACGTCAAAAAATGAATAAAATCAAATAACGCGCCTTGCATATCGTGAAATATTCAATAAAACGCGAGGGCGTGAAATCCGTCAATTACAACTAAAATCCAATAAGAAAATTTCGTCAACTATTTTAAGCGATTAATTTTCCATCCTCCCCATTCATAAATTTTCACAGGGTTAATCTTCCTGCTCTCTTTGGGTTAATCCTCCCCTTCACCCCGCGATTAATATTTTCATGACGGCGATATAAATCCATTCGACCGCAGGAATATTTAGTTAATTAATCGACGTTCATTAATTTTTCAAAAAAAAAAAAAAGCCAGGTTTCCTACCGTTTGCACCGCGATTTTCCCTCTAAAATTCATAACAACAAACCATTCGGATATATTTATCCGTATTATTTCTCATGCATAAAATCAGCAGCGAAGCAGAAAATTCCAAGACATCCATCGCGTTTTACTTCTCTTTATCGTCCTTCTCTTCCTCTCCTCCTCTACCCCTCCTCCCGCGCTTTTCTCCTCCACTCCCGCTCTTTTCCTCCTCCTCCTCCTGCCTCCGACCCGTCCTTTTCCCCGAGTTCCCATATCTGCAGATAACATTCAAATTGTTATTACGTCCGCGCGTCATTTGTAATTGGAATGAATGTCTAACTATATAATGTCTCAACGGACTTGTTACCCTACGATCGTCCTGGAAAAAGGAAGAAAAAAAAAAAGGAGCGAAAAAAAAAAAACGAGAATGAGGTAGAAAGAATGAAATTCGAAATGCCTGGGAATAAAAAAAAAAGGAGTGAAAAGAAGGAAAAAAAAGGCTGCAAACTTTTTTATTATTCTATTTCGTTCAATGAACGTCATTCATCTTCTTTTTTTTTTTTTTTTTTTTTTTATTTGGAGTTCAAACCCCCTCCAAAAATTTTCTTTGACTAATATAACCATAAGCATGAAAAAACCTTCGGCTCGGAGCACAGAAAAAAAATATTTTTGTTGTACGGTGCGTGGATCAATTAATTTTTTTTTTTTTTTTTTTTTCCTTAAAAAATTTCAAGGACGTGAATGAGTTTAAAGTTTTTATGGGAACGAAGATGGGAAAAGTTTTCCTATGTAATTAACAGCAAATGCTGAAAAATTTTGCATTTATATGGTTGTAATTGCGACAGAAAGGAATTTTATTTTGGGAAACTTAAAAATAATTTTTTTGAAAAAGCAAAAGGTTCACAAAGAAAAAAAAAATGCCCAGTTTTTCCTTTTTTTTTCTTTTTTTTTACCATTTTTCCCATAGCACATGTATTCGTTGGCCATACTGATTCGTCTATCCGGACGATGAATTAAATGTGATGTACAGGTTATGACTGGAGCTCGTACACGAGACCTATAAAAGCGTTTCAAGAATGCTTAAGTGCTCTTGCTTCTTTGCTCTTTTCTCTCGTCTCTTCTCTTTTTCTTTTTTGCTCTTTCATTATTCAGACCTTCAACGAGGAAAAAGGTTTTAATGTGATTAAAACGAAAAAAAAAAAAATTATTAAAGTTGAGAAAAGTACAACTGCTGGTCTTCTATTCTTTTTCTTTTGTAAGATTCAAAGACCGGGCCTTTGTCGTGAAACACTCGTCTATAGTACGGTCACGATTAAGTTGCTACTTGCATTGTCGCCGTGGAAAACGACCCTAAACTTGACCTTAAACTTGCAGTGCCATTGGCAGAGGTAGCGATGTGATTTTTTGAAAAAGCTGAAAATTGCCGTTCGCAAAAGTGGCTTCAATACGACAGGACTGTAGTTAAAAGCCATAGAGGCTGGAAGGGCGCGAAGTCCTCTTGGGAAGGTTCCGAATGATCCATTTTAACATTGAAGATTTGAAAAATGTAGACTCAGAAAAGAAAATGGCTAATGGCAAAACTAAAATGTCTTGTGACAAGGCATTTTCTTAAAAATCATGCGACAACAAAAATATTTTGTCAAGACGCAACGTGTCCATTGTCATAAAGCATTTTTGTTTTTCTACATAAAATATTCCGGTTTTGTTGCAAGACAAAACTTGTTCAAGGCATTCCCGTTTTCTGAGTGCAGGGCATATATGCGCCAGTCATTGTTAATTTATTGCTAGCAATTTGTTAATTATTGACCGTTTCAGTTTCACATTTAGAGGCTTGACTGGGAGTAACTGCCCTGAATGAGTCGTCCCAAATCATTTCAGAAACCTGAAAATGTTGGTATGTTCTAAAACAAAACAAAAGAAAACAAAAAAACAAAAAAAGCTCGTAACTTATGCACGAAAACCAGCTAAGTTTGAAGTTTTTAAAATTATAAGCTAAGTGGGCGAGCCAACATTCATTATTTTATCATAGTGACCATATAAGGCCGAACTTTCACGCTAAAATATGTTGCACTAACATGTTGAGGCAACATGTTGCTCAACTTGTTACAGCGTTATAAATATGTTGCGCAACACTGAAAAATGAAAAATAAAAAGTTTTAAATGTTGTGCAGCATGTTTCTATGCTGCGACATGTCCAGCAACATATTTCTATGCTGCAACACGGTCTGCAACATTTTTCAGCAACATATTTCTATACTGAAACATGTTCAGCAACATATTTGTACGCTGCAACATGTTCAGCAATACATTTTTACGCTGAATCATGTTCAGCAACATATTTCTGTGCTGGAACATTTTTCTATGCTGCAAAATGTTCAGCAACGTATTTCTATGGTGCAACATGTCCAGCAACATATTTCCATACTGGAACATGTTCAGCAATAAAGTTTTACGCTGAATCACGTTCAGCAACATATTTTTATGCTAAAACACGTTCAGCAACATATTTCTTAGCTGCAACATTGTTCAGCAACATATTTCTATGCTGCAAAATTAACAGCAAATGCTGAAAAATTTTGCATTTATATGGTTGTAATTGCGACAGAAAGGAATTTTATTTTGGGAAACTTAAAAATAATTTTTTTGAAAAAGCAAAAGGTTCACAAAGAAAAAAAAAATGCCCAGTTTTTCTTTTTTTTTTTTCTTTCTTTTTTTTTACCATTTTTCCCATAGCACATGTATTCGTTGGCCATACTGATTCGTCTATCCGGACGATGAATTAAATGTGATGTACAGGTTATGACTGGAGCTCGTACACGAGACCTATAAAAGCGTTTCAAGAATGCTTAAGTTCAGAATCCTATTTCTATGCTGCAACACGTTCTGCAAAATGTTCAGCAACATGTTCAGCATCATATTTCTATGCTGCAACAAGTTTTAGCATCAAGAATAATTTCGGCTTTTTTCGACCCCCTCCACCCCTTTGTAATCATAATACATAAAGCTTTTGGAAAACCTTCAAAATCGATGATACTATGCATACTTAAGAATTTACCAACTCCTTTCTGCTGACGTGCTATCGTAACACTTAAATGGCTCCTCAGAAAGAAAAAGGGGGTCAGAAATAAACGAATTCATTCGCAGCTTAAGTCCGGAGCCGGCAGCCAGAGCACAAGGGGATAAGAGGGGCTCAAAGTTTTCCCGAGGGAGTGGGCTCTAAATGACCCCTTTTAAAAAATCGAATAAAACAAAAACATGGGTCAGAAATGTTTCAGGGGGACTGTCCCTGCTCCCCCTCTTCTTGGCTACGGCATCCCGGAAATACTTTCGGTGTTCTTCCCTTGATTTTAGAAGTTCAATTTTTCGCGTTGGACTTTGTCCATTCGGCACTGCTTTAACGAATCTTTAATTGGCATCTCTTTCCAAATTTGATTTTACTGGCAAGGTCTGTTTCGTTTGCCTGGAGCATTTTCATCCCTTATTAGTCATCCTTCAGACCTGAATGAGAAGTAACGCTTAACATTGGTATTGTCTTTGGCTACACCATTTATTTATTTTATTTTATTTTTTTATTTTTTTGTTATAAAAAACCTTTGCTTAGGGAGATCTGTTTCTTACCCTAGGCGTTTCTTTCCTTTATACTAAAGTCCGAGAAATAATTTTAAGGATATTATCTTTGTTCTTTGGTAATCTGACTTCGGGCAGCTTTCCTTTATTTCTGAAATGCGATTTTGCTGGCCATTCATTTCCGATCTATACCGGTATTTTATTGATTTTGACTTAGGCTTTCGCTTGGAACTTATTCGGGGATTGCTTTCTCCTTTTTTTGTCGATATCGTGACGGTTGAGATTACTAGGGAGGAGGGGATTCTTTAATCAGAGCGAAAGGGAAAGAGGCATTTGGGACTGAACAAAGTAGGGCAATTTTTGTTTTGAAATTTATTAAAATATTTTACTTTTCAGTGGCTGACAACGTACAAGATTTTTGTCCTTAAAATTTTTAACAAAAAAAAAAAAAAAAAAAAAAAGGTTATAACTTATAATAAAATTGTTGATAATTGGGGATGTGTGCTCAAATGATCTTTTTTAAAAGGGAAAATTTCTCAGTGATAAATATCGTTACTTGCGGAAGAATGTGGTCAAAAACTTGAAATAATAAATTATATTCTAATATTGAATCGCTTCAAAGCACGGAAGCCCCAAAGGTTGATTAATTATTGTTAGTAGTCGACTGGTCAAGTTTAAACCTGACAGTGCCAGGTTCAAACATGACAATATAAACCCGATCGGGTTTAAACTCGTCATTGTAAAGTCGACATTGTAAAGTTAAAACTTTCAAACTTGACATTGTCAAGTGTAAACTTAACATTTTCAGGTTCAGACAAGTCATGTCAAGTTATAACCTAGCGTTATTCAGGTTTAAAACTGACGATAAATATTGGCTGTTTCAACCAGTCATAACCTGATAATGCCAGGTTCGAACTTGAAAATTTCCGGTTTAAACTCGAAAATGTAAATTTTAATTTGGCACTGTCAGGTTCGAACTTGACAGTGGACTAATTAGCAGTAAACGGCGAGCCTTTTAAGCCAAAAATAATTATTTGTAAGGCTTTGCCGAGTATAATTGCTGACGAATAATGTCTTTTTCAACACAAAGATTAGAATTGTGTTCTCTGCCGTAAGATCTTGTTATAAAGCAGCCATGCGTCCAAGGGAATATTTAAACCGCAAGGCTTAAATTAAAAAAAAAAAAATAATAGGCTATAAAGTTTAAAAATTCCTCAGCTACCTCATTTTATTGCATTTGTTTTTATTTTCAGTGTTTTTGCATTCGATTTTTTTTTTTTTTCAAATAAAAATAATGATGACTGTACTTCATTATTCAGTTTTTTCCCCAAAGCTTCGCATAGCCTCAATTTTTTTTCATGCTCTTGCTCTCCGTTTATCCCGAGACGGCACATATACCATCTTTTTTTAGAAAAACGATTAATTGTCCATTAATTTAAATAATTCGGTCCCCGTTCATGTATATGTCACCCCGTTAATTTAAAATTCTTTTCATTGTTCTCTCCGTATATATACGAAAAATAGATTGATTCAAAACCCGCACAAAGATTAATTATTCAAATCGATTAATTGATTAATTCCCAGTAATCGAAATTTAATCTAGTGAAAATTTATGTTTACTCAAAACCATATCCAATTTCAATAGTTTTAAAGATTAAGACTAAAGAAGCGGGGGTGGGAGAAGGGGAAGGGGGCAGGGGGGGGGGGAGGTTGGAAGTAGGGAAATAGAAAAGCGGGATGGGTTTTTGGTTGCAAGTGTTGGTACACCTGCTCTAAATCCAACTGACGCTTCCTCCCCGAGCTCGTTTTCATGCGGGTAATGTAATACACATCCAAAAAAAAAAAAAAAAAATGTACATATAATTTTCTTTTTTTTTTTTTTTTTTTTTTTTTTTTTTTCGTCCCCTTTATTTTAACTCAATTGAACCTGATTTTTACTTTATTTTATTTTTCTTTTTTATTTATTTATTTTTTTTATCCTTACTTTTTTTTTGGATGAAAACGATATTTTATCAAACTGCGAGAAATGATTCAATATAAATTGAGTTACTTACGTGTTTTGAATAGCGAAACAGGGAAAAAAAAGGCGACATCTAGAAAAAAAAAAGACTTCTTTTATTTCTTTTCAAGATTAAAAATTCATGGAAAGGCGAAAAAATTTTCCATATATCGTTTCGTATTTTTTATTATTATTCCTTATTTCGGATTGGGTTTTGATGTTCAGTTGCATGGATTTCTTCCAGCCCCCCTCCTCAGGTTAGCAGTAAGAAAAAAGGAAAAAAAAAGAAGTCGGAATTGATGAATGATTGTTTGTCATGCGAGAGATCGTCGCCAAGCTGATAAGCGAAGCATCGTCAATTTTCTAACCTCACCCTGTTTTCTTGTTCTAACCCCTCCCGCGCCTTTAATTAATTTTCTTCCCTTTTCCTTGATGACAGTCTTAACTTATCATACGCTCGGTTTTTTTTTTTTCCTTCTTGTTTTTTAAACTAGGAGATAGCGTAAGGAAAAAAAATGGCTGACCTCTTACTGCTGACGTAATTTTTTTTCTTTTTTTATTTTCAGGTGTCTGGAATTTTTTTTTTTTTTTTTTTCTTTTTATTTACTTTCTTGTGTCAACTCGAACCGATTTGCCGCCTGAACCGTTGCTCGACCTGTTTTTTTTAAATATAAAGGTGAGCAAAGTTTCAGGTGTGTCGATTGGAATCGATAAACAACGACGGGAGAAGGATGCTGCTAGGGATAAAGAAAAATCAGGAAAGGATTGAAAGGGAAAAAGGATTTTCAAAGAGATTTTCAATGTCACTGATCGCCTGATCCTTGCTTTACCTGAGTTTTTATTTAAATCGAGGTGAGCAAAGTTTCAGGTGTGTTTGTGGCACTTCTGCTGCTGGGATTTTCTTTCTTCAAATAAAAAAAAAAAAAAAAAACTGCTGGAAATATTTTTTAGGAAATAACATATATGCTGTAGAAATAAGGAACTTTATAAAATAAATTTTGCAGCAAAAAACCGGTGCTGTAGACAGGAGGATTTTAGTATTTAAGAGATCTTATATTTTTATATTTATTTACTTTTAATTTTATATCTTATATTTTTATATACTCCAATTAGCATTAGGATGGCTCATTAGGGGGCTCATTTTGAAGGTCAATTTTTTAATTTTCGCTTCCTGGGCAAAATATCATTCAACGATATGTAAAAAGAAGCCTGAATTTTTTTTAGGTCGAAAAAAAATTTTTTGCCCCAGCCCCAGGGGTTTGAAGTTTTTAGGACCGAAATGGTACTTAATTTGGACGAATTTCAAAAATTCGCATAAATAACATCTTTTAATATAGAAAATTGTCCTTTATAGGGTATATTAGGTACGTAGCCTATTAAGCTTCCTAAAAAAAAGTATTCGGCTCGAAAATATTGGCCTATTGGCCGCCCAGGCAGGGTTATAGTGGAAAAACGGGGATGACTGTAATAGGGTAAGGGCAGAAAATTTTGAAAATTCGAAAATAGCCAAAATGTGCCCAAAATATGTAGAAATAATGCCCCAACTGTAATTTCGATGCCAAACATTTTTTACCCTATGTTAACCGCATTTTTCCTTATTTTTGGCTCTTTTTTTAAAAAAAAAAAATAGCATTTTTATAGCCAAAAAGTGGATTTCCAACTCATGTAAATACCCAAATTAACAAAACTGGATAAGTTTCAAAATAAAAAATCGAAATTTTCTAATCTTTGGGCATTTTTAATTTTTTTAAAAAATTTGACTCAGTTTTTAATATTAAAAAATTAATTTTTAATCAATTTTTTAAAAAATTTAAAATTCCCCATACTTTGAAATTTAATATTTTTTATTTTGGAGAACTTATCAAGTTTTGTTAATTTGGGTACTTGCATGCGTTGAAAATTCACTTTTTGGCTTTAAAAATGGGATTTAAAAAAAAAAAAGCCGAAAATAAGGAAAAATGGGGTTAACATAGGGTAAAAAATGTTTGGCATCGAAATTACATTTTGAGCATTATTTCTACATATTTTGGGCACATTTTGGCTATTTTCGAATTTTCAAAATTTTTTGCCCTTACCCTGTTACGGTTACAGTCATCCCCGTTTTTCTACTATAATCCTGCCTGTGCGGCCAACAGGTCAATATTTTCGAGCCGAATATATTTTTTTAGGAAGCTCAATACGTACCTAATATATCCTATAAAGAACAATTTTTTATATTTAAAGATAAAAAATTTGTCCAAATTAAGTACCATTTCATCGGCCCTAAAAACTTCAAACCCCTGGGTCGGGGCAAAAAAATTTTTCCGACCTAAAAAAAAATTCAGGCTTCTTTTTACATATAATTGAATGATTTTTTGCCCAGGGAGCGAAAATTAAAAAATCGACCTTCAAAATGAGCCACCCTGATTAATTAGCATGATTATTAAAAATAGTGGTGGAAAGTCATCTTATTTTTCCATAAAATCTTGGGAGTCTGTGGAAGAAAAAATCAAAGTTGCACATGTCTAATAAATTATATGTAAATTGTACTGAACTACATTTTATTTATATTTCAATTTCAGTGCCTATTTTATTTTATTCCGGAAAAAAGAAAGAAATTGTTTTGTGTTGAAAAAGAATCAGATATCATGGCCGCATTATCATCGAAACTCAGGGAGGCTTTGAGACCAAATTGGTGCTCCATGTTCTGTGCATTTCGGAATTTGCCTCTCAAATTGTTCCAAAAAAAAAAAAAAAAAAAAAAAAAAAAACCCTATATATTGTTCTTGTAATTTTTTTAATGTAAATAGGCCTAGTATTAATAAATATAACTCTATTCAAATTTGCTGATAATTTTTTTTTTTTTTCCATTTCCTCTTTCATGAAAATTTGTAATACCTTCATATTCCCATTCCAATATTCTTTAAAAGTCGAAAATTAATTAAATAAACATTTTGCACGAGACTTTCATAAATCAATTTCTTTGCTTTTACATTTTCTTGTAAAATTTTCAAAACGGTACCATAGTTCTTTAAAGTAAAGTCGTTCATTCAGAAGTATAGGAATTTTATAAAACAGATTGTAACAGAAATGTATATTTGAAAATAAAAAGGGAATAAAAAGATCCGATAGTAAAAAAAGAAAAGAAAAGCTTTTTTTTTCTTTTTCAATCTAATTTTGATCGATTAATAAACATGTTTTCCCCTTTTAGCTTTCTCTCCTTAACCCTATCATACATACAATAACCTTTAATCCGAGTTTTTTTTATTAAGAATCTCAAAATAAGCTTAACACTTTTTTTTTATTCGTCAGATTCATTCATTTGATTAATTTTCAAAAAACGGAAGAAAATCCTTTTACCGGAAATAAAAAATCAAGTCGGGTGTAACTTCCCAGCGCTTTAAAATAAAAATAGAGCAAATCAAAAAAAAAAAGTCGATTAAATTTTTTTTATTTTTTTATTTCGCTTTAAAATGGCGCTTGTTTCCGTTTTCCCGCAAACTCTTCGGATTTAATTCAAGATTTTAAGATCCAAGCATTTTGTCGCTTGTTGAGTGCCAGGTGTTAAAATTCCCTAGGAAATTCAAGATGTAACCGTTTTCTTCAAGGAAATGCATGTTTCTTTCTTTTTTTTCTTTTTCTTTCCGTCTTCGGCACATGGATCGTGATTTTCCTTTTTTTTCCCAAAGCTGGTAAGTCATTCATTCACGTGGAAAATATTTTTTTAAGTATTTCATTATTTATTTTTAATTTCTCAGAAATAAAAAAAATTAAAATTTTTTCTAAAAACCAGCGATGCGAATCCACGTGATATTTTTTTTCCCCGACGAGAATTCAAGCTTTCTTAGAAAGTTCATTGATTTTCTCAGGAACGCGTATAAAAAAGAATAAGAGGGGAAGAAAATCTTTCTAAAGAACGAAAGAAAAAAAAAAAAAAAGATTAAAAAAACGAAGTTAGACAAAAAGCGGTAAAAAGAATAATTCCAATTGGAATTCATGGAAGCTGAATCAACAGGAGCCTGAATTTAATTCTGGTGAAATTTCTTCTTCCCAGACAGAAAGAACGTTTATACGAAAAAGCCAACTGTTGCACGCTGGTCCTATAATATTGATTAGTGCAAAATCGGAGCTGGAAAACATCCCGTCATCTAGTTTTTGAATTTTTAGGTTCCAACGGATTTTATCGACTTATTTTCGTTTTCACAGATGGCAGCACTGACCAGACAGACGAAGTTTCACAATATGTCGAACTGAGGGCAGCACTTCCACGATTCTGAAGTCTAAAATCTACAGGTTTTTTTTATCAAAAAAAGGAAAACGTTAAAAAATAATCGCTGGTATGTACCGGAATATATATATTTTTATAACTTCCTGTTTAACTAACTCAATAAAAAATTCTTAGGTATAGTAACGAAACTAAAAATCATTTTTAAAAAAATATATAAGAAAGTTTTGATGGTTGGAAAAAGTTTTTATTTGAATTTTAAATGAATTAATTTTTTTAACTAAAAAAGTTTCCTTTTTTTATCAGAAAGGCAGGATTAAAAATCACTGCTTTTGAAATAAAATACTTAATTATTTTAAATTTAAAGATCAAGAGGGAATATCCATTTTTCTTTTTTCCTATAAAACTGTACAGTACAACATATCGATTTTAATTTCATAAAAAAGTTATCTTACATGCTTTGAAAGATCAGTTTCAACTGAATATTCATTCATAATCTGTTTTACAATATAAGGACTTTGAAACAGAAAAATTTTAAATTACATAATATATTAATACCACAATTATTTCTTTTTCTTTGATTTTCCAGAAGACTCAGTATGTGAATCTGAATCAGGTCTAGGTTTCTGCCACTGCAATGGTTTGCGACGATACATTGGCCATGGAATTACTGTTACCTAAAAACAAAATAGAACATAATTAATCAGGGTTTAAATGCTAAGAATTTGACTGATAATTTTTTGAAACAGAAATAACTTACAAATGCAGCTAATAAAAATCCTGCTCCAAGAATGTATACAGTCTGTGAAAATTGTTGAATTATATACCCCCAAACTAATCCGACTACGCCAAATAACGTGATGATCCACCTGGAATATTTTTCAGCTCTACCCTGCCCGTCAAAATCCTAAAAAATGAACAGATTTTGACATTTTTATCAAATTGTTTACATTCCGCATAACCTAATCTTGACATATTCCTTCGATGAATTATTAATTTAAAAGTTTTTATAAATAATTACCATATGCCATTGCCAGCTTTTAATGTAATCCATCTTGAACTTTATAATCAGTCACGTCTATCTCTGTATTTGGTACGTTATTTAGTTTTTAACTAGACACGTCAGACTAACAAATCGCCATCGATTTACTTTACATCTGTTTCCGGTTTTAAATTTCTCGATTCGATTACTCGTTTCACCGGTTCTACTTCTTGCGCGGGAACGCTTGTTTCGAAACCGGCTTTTCAGAACAAAAATTAAATTACAATTTTAATCGGAAAATCATTATTTGTCCAAAATTATTAGAATAAATAGATCTCTATTGATAATGATAGGCGAAAATATGAATATTCGCAAAGAAATTGCGCATCGACTGAATTTCGAAAAGCTTCTAATTTTGACCGCTAGGCTGCTCCAGCTGTCCGCCGAATTTAGATAAACAAAACGAGTCATGAGACTTTTGTGACGTAGGTGTGACAGGAAAAATTTTAAAATGTGAAATATCGTGTTGTATTTATGTCTCAGTGATTAGTCAGCCGTTAGATTTTTAGAAAACGAAGGTAAGTTTACATTTAACCGCTGTAAAATACCTAAAGTGCGGGCAAATATTCCATTACCTATCTCTAAACATCATTTTTTTTTCCTTTTATTTCAAAATGATAAAGACATAAGTAGTTTAAAATTTTTATGTCAAATATTTCATTATTTTATGACAAGTATGAATAACAGTTTCTCGCATTCTTATCATTTTACATGTTTGTTTAGTCGTTTTTGTGAATCATTCAGTGGAATATTTTTTGTTTCTTAGGGCGGACAGCTTTTGTTAAAGTGAAAAATGGCTAGCAATTCTCTTAAGGAGCTTGATGAACAATTGGAGGAGTTGGCTCAGTTGAAAATCAGTGCGAGTGCCAATTCTAATCTGAAAAAAGTTGGTCCAGCAGTACCTCCAAAACCTAAAAAAGCACCAGCAGTTCCAAAATCATATGTGGTTGATGGACCAAGTGTTCCTTCTTACAGTTCACCATTGCTAACATCAAATAGTGATAAAAACAGTCAGGTTTATTGTAATTTACCGCCTCAGGATGTAGGTAAGCAGATAAATTCTAAATGGCAAAAAAAAAAAATGTAAATAAATTAATTTGATTTTGAATTTTTTTATCTTCTAATTTTTCAGGTGTCAACTCAAGAAATGGTCTTTCATCAAACGTCACTTACTCAAATATACCACCTCCAAATAAACAGCAAGTTATTTATAGCAATATTTCTATTCCGAATAATTCCACTTATAGCAATATCCCAACTTATAGTAATACAGGTACAAAAAAATTAAAAATCATTTAATATTATTAGATTGAGGGAAAATAGGAACTTATTTTTTTTTTTTATAGATGGTATTGATGATTTACCGCCGCCTCCGCCGGAACCAGTAGAGTATTCAAATTTGCCAGGAGGGGCTGAATTCCCTCCACCACCATCACCAGTATCATCAAGCTATAGTGAATTAAGGCGAGCTACTTATCAAAACAACATGCCTAATCATTCCAATTACAGTACTGATTATGCTGTTTATGGACCTAGCTCACAGGTTTTTATCTTTTTGATAACTTAATTATTTTTAAAAAACATAGAATCGTAATACTTTTTTTTTTGTTATTTATTCTAGAGTTCGACTTACGAGTCTATTTACGAACCAATATGCCCAAGATCTCCTTCGCAAGCTTCGAACTATTCATTATACGCACCATACGTATCAGGGAGTCAAGCCAGCAAGGAAAAACAAGTGAATGCATTAACTGATTTATTGGTTCAGAGCATGGATGGATCTCCGGACGAAGATATCCTCGGAGTTTGTGAAAAATGCAAGGAATATGTAGTCAACGAAGGAAGCGGGTGCACGGCTATGGATAAAGTTTATCATATAGCTTGCTTTACGTGTCATCAATGCAAAACTCAGTTACAGGGAAAACCTTTTTTTGCTTTGGAAGGAAAACCATACTGTGAACAAGATTATTTAGTAAGTGATATACTTCACTCTGAATTAATCGAGACAAAATAATTAATTTTTTCCTGTCTAAATATAGAATACTTTGGAAAAATGCTCAGTTTGCACGAAACCGATTTTGGATAGAATTCTTCGAGCCACGGGGAAACCTTACCACCCGCAGTGTTTCACGTGCGTTGTTTGTGGAAGAAGTTTAGACGGGATTCCTTTTACGGTCGATGCGATTAATCAAATTCACTGCATAACCGATTTCCATAAGTAAGACAACAACAACAAAAAATATAAAGTGATTGAAATTTCGATGTAATGTTCTGATTTGTTTTCTCAGGAAATTTGCACCAAGGTGCTGCGTATGCAAATTACCAATCATGCCAGAATCTGGAGAGCAAGAAACCGTTCGAGTCGTTGCCCTCGACAGAAGTTTTCATGTCCAATGTTACAAATGCGAGGTAAGATAACATTAATTTTTTTATTACGTAGGGATCATCAACATCTCAGCCTATATCTTTCAGAAGCCTTAGTTCATTAATATTCTAGATTGCGGTAGTGTTTTCCGCAAACAAACAAAGCAAGGGAAACACTAACGTAATCTTTATCAAAATTTGGTGACTCGACGGTTTCGAAAGATCCTTATATCAGCTTGACAATTAAAATCGTCCGAACATTTCCTGTTTCAGGATTGTGGACTTCTGTTATCAAGCGAAGCTCAAGGACGAGGTTGTTATCCTCTTGACGATCACGTTTTGTGTAAATCCTGCAATGCTAAAAGGATTCAAACTTTAACATTGCCACCTCAAACAACCGACTTGTAATACTATTTCTTACTTCGAACTCGTTTAGGAAACGTTGCATTTTTTGAAGCTTTTTTTATCCCTTTTTAGAAATCTCGTGCCATTTTTTAGGGAGCTTTTTTTTCCTGCCAATCTCAAATACAAAGTTAGAAACTTGTGCCCGAATTATGTGTCATTCTTTGTGATTTAACTTTTATTTATACTCTTTTAAGATATACTTTTTAGAAATAGGTATTTAAGTATTTTTTTTTTTTTTGCTTTTTAAGGAAAATGCAAGGAATCGATTTCTTCCGATTTTAATTTAAAAACGCTGGTTGTTACTGTTTGTTTTTTTTTTTTTTAATATATATTCAGTAATATATAACTATAATATTTCATGGTTTTAAACTTTTTTTAAATTTTTATTATTTGCCGATTTCTAACAACTGCAACAATTTTTGCTTCGTTTTTTTACTGTTTTGACATGCGCAATGAATTAAGGCTTCTAATTGCTTGGCTGAATATTCCCTATGTTGTTTGATCCAATCTTCTAAGTTATTTTCTTGTAAATAATACGCTTTGACGTAAAGATCGACGAATTCCCGATTCGGAATCGGACGTAAAGTAGTTAATTTTTCCAATTTACAAATGAATTGAGTGTAATCTAGTTGCATAAGAGCACGTCCTCCGTTAGAACATTTTTTAACATTTGAAAATCTAAAAAAAAAAATTAATTAAAATAAGTAACAGATGTCCTTAAAAAAAGGGAAGTGATTTTGTTAGTACATACCCTTCGACTAGAGTGTTATTAACAATATGTACAATATTTTCCCATAAAACCTTGTAAGCGTCTAACGGTATCGATATTTCAACAGTTTCTAATTTCGCTGAAAAATTTTGCAAATCCTAAAAAAAAAAAAAAATTAATTCGCTTTTACTAAACTTCATTTACGCAAATATAGCAGACCCGCGTAATTATTCTCAACTTGAAAAAGCGGGATATCAAATCGATTACGAATAATTTTCGACTTACTTTAACTATCCTATCTATATAAGGACTATGTTGACTCATAACTTCTTTAACTTCGAAATTAACCCTTGACATTTCCTTCAATATTTGGTGCATATCAATCACACGCCCAGATACGCACATATATGCAGGTCTGCGGACGTCAGACACACATGAAACTGTCTAAAAAACAAAAAAAATAAAAAAACGTAAGAGATTTTTTTTATTTTTTTCTTAAGAACTTGCAAATTGAGTTTTATAACGTTGGGCTTACTTGAGAATAAAAATGCTGAAGAAAATGCTTTTTTTCATCAGGCACTAAATGCATAACGTACGGTTGCATGTATTCGAATTGGGATCCTAAAAAGACCAAGCTTTCAACAGCCACAATCCGTTCGGTTAGTCCATATAATGATTCCTTATTGGTTAAATTTACCATTTCTGAAATAGTTGATGCCACTATCTGCAAACAGAAAGCAGTTAGACATCTGGTTCGTTTTCGCTATAAAGGAACTTTTGTTAAACTAACTTTTCCCCGAATTTCTTCCCCATCCGATTCCGTAATCTCGTTCAAGATTAAATTTTCTTCTATTCGCTTTAAAGTTGTTTGAAGTTTAAAGCTTAGCATACTCGCACTTTGAACAGGCTAAAAAAAATTAGAAAAAAAAATTTAGAAAATTTTTGGTTTTTTAAGAAAATTAAAAAAAAAATTGTCTTACCAAATCTGCCGTAAAAAAATGGCATATGTTATAGAGATAATAATCAAATAACTGGCACATGCATTTAATAACATCTAATGCTATCGGTTTAAGCAAGCGGCACATCTGTAAGTATTTTCCGCACAGCCTCAGTACAGAGAGAGTAGTATTAGAGAGAATGGGAGAATCGTCCCTCGACTTCCTCCTTTCCGGTTTCTTATGCTTCTTTGCAACGGTGTCAGGGGTCGGATTTTCTTCTACGAAATCTTTTTTAAGTTCCTCGCTTTCGGAATCATCGGAGCTTTCAGAGAAAAATTCAGGCATGTCCTCCTAGGATAAAAAAATGAATTAGATTATAACAAGCCATTGTTACGAAACAACTCGAAAGCTCCATTGGTAAGAACATTCGAAATCAGGTCTTACGCCTGAGGTATTTGCCACTTACCCCTACATTGTTTAAGAAACTGTCATCTTCCAAACTTTCGTCGAAATTAGAATCAAACGGTGTGTCACTTCCGTCTTGATGTTTGGAAAAATAATTGTAATTTAAACAACTACTTCCGTCCATGGATAAATTACTAGAGCTTTGATAATCGCTTTCTATTTTTTCGACAGTTTTTGTGGCTGTTTTTTGTTTCCGATAATTTTCGATGGGATTTCTAAGAGTTTTGAATTCCTAAAAAAAAAGAACCAATCAAAATTATTAAATTTTTTTTAAAGAGAATTTCAAATAATTATTGCAAACCTGTAAATGTAATAAATTAAAGCTCGGACGGACGGGACACTGAGTCCATGACTCGTTTTCTAAGAATATCCTTAATTCTTCTAATTTACTCGTGTGATAATTTTTAAAATAATTAACGGTTTGTTGTCTGATTGATTTTTCAAGTTCGCCGCTTTTTGATCCACAAAATTCTTCCCCTATCTCGATCAACCTTTAATAGGAAAAAACAAGGAACAAAATTTATTAAACACGATTTTACGTGCAAATTTTTACGTCCTTCGAATAAATAAATACCTATGAATCAATCCTAAAATTTGTAATAATTCTTCAAATTTATACTCTGCGAAGTCATGGCCAAGGAGGTACATAGAGATTCGACTTTGGACATCGTTCCATAACCGAGTAATCCGTTTTCTAATTTCTGCTTAACATATTGTTTATTTAAACTTAATTCTATATCTTTTGATGGAATGCCTAGAAATTGGAAATCATTTGTAAAACTAAATCCGGCCATGTAACCGGATGATATTTTTAACGGATCATTTATCTGAACAACACTTCTAATTACCAGTTTTTATTTGCTCTTTGTCTTGCGCCTGGTGCCACTGAACTACTTGATAATAAGAATTGATTATATGCCATAAATTTTGGCATAGCGATTGTAGACATGGTATGAAATTAGCTGTTGGTACAAACTTAAAAAAAAAAGAGGTTAAATTAATATTATTAATTAATAATTAAAAATATAATTTTTCTTCATCAACGCCTTATAGGGTTTTTATCTTTTTAAGGCAGTAAATGATTAGTGTTGTAGGTATGTGTCAGATTCAGATATTCAATTATCAAAAAACTATTTTATATTCACCTTGCAAAGTTGCTGGAACTGTTTCTTAGTTCCAGCATTAGTCACAGCAAAGCCATGAACTATATTAAATACGACACTATGTATTTCAGATGTGAAATGCATTAATAACTGGTCCATAACTGTTTGAGTTTTATCCAACAGTCCATATGCCTCCTGTAGTTTACTATAACTGGCTAAATTAAATTTTCTGCATATCTAAAATAAAAATAAAAAATTGATTTTTCTTTCGGTGTCAGTTTTGAAAAATTTTTCCTCTGAATAACCCTTCTTTTAAAAATCAATGTTTGTCTGTAGCCAATCAAAGGCATTAAAATTTTAAAATTCCTTTTTATTAACTTACTTTGCTAAGAGCAATATCCAACTGTTCCTCAGTTAAATACAGTGTATCTTGCAGTTTCCAACTTAACTGTGCAACACATTTAAAATGATTAAAATTGGAAGCTACAATTTGACATTCTAATATTAAGTTAATAGCACCAGGATAATTTTCTTCCAACAATAATTCTTGAAGGCGTTCATCTGTTCTTTGCTGTGAACACAAGAAAAGAATGATTATGTCAAAAAATTAATCAATAATCTCTTAAAATTTTTACTCACCAACGTTTTAATCATATTCAAACTTTTTAACAATTGAAAAATACTTTGTTTCCTTTTATAATTAGCTAGTATGCCTAAGCTAGCAGTTGTAAACTGTTGTTTAGCTTTATTCAAACATTGTCGACTATTCCTACAAATTCCTAAAGCTTCACCTATGTCATTTTGTAATTGTGAGATCCTATTTAATTCCCCTTTACAGTGTGATTCCTTTTCTAATATCAATGCCAGCATTTTCTTAGAAACCACACCATGTTGTCTATATAAAATTTTCAAATCCTTTTTCAGATCTTTACAATCCAGAACATCTGGAAGTTTCTGTGAAGAAAAATGATCAAAATTTTTAAAACCTGAATCAAAAAGATTCTTTCTTATACTCCCACCTTTAACTGGTAATGCCTAACAGCAAATTCTTGATCAAAATGAAAATAACTTCCATCAATTTGCTTTAATATTTCCTCATCTTCAACAACTTCTTCAGGCTCAGGACATGGCCGTTTAACAGCTGATTCATTATTACGGATGTCATCGTCATTGCCATCGACTTGGTTTGCATTTTCGGGAGAAACCAATTCAAACGGAATATTCTGCAGGTAAAAGACAGTCGAAGAAAATCAAAGATCTTTTCTGAACCGAATAAGTGAATTTGATACCTACTTGCTTCTTAACAAAACTGAGCACTTTGGATTTTATTTCGTCCATTTTTAAACCATTATGATTGAGATTATTTGGTTTCACAATAATAAGATATATAAGGTTTGCAATAAAATAATAAATAGTAAAAAAAGGAGAAAATATTTATTTTATATAACATTTACAAAGTATACATATTTTTTTTTCTTATTTACGTTTCGTGTCATAAGATCATGAGTATTATGGGTTTGTGCCACGTGACGTAGTTTCTGAACGCGCTTTATAGCTCTTTTTAAACGTCGGTTTTGGTCGGGTTGGTGAGTTTTTAGATTTTTACCTGCTTTTCTTTTTCTATATTTTAATTAAGATCATGAACAACTATAAAGGACGATCTAATTTCGTTTTATAGTAATTAAATTTAAATTTAAAAATAAAAATTAATAAAAAACGACGGTAAATAGGGAAGGAAAATTTTCAACTTTTTAGCTACTTACTTTACTGCAGTAAAGTACGAATTTCATTTAATATCTTTCGATCATGATCGAAATCGACGAATCGAAAATCGAAAAGAGACGAATTTCATTTATTAATATCTTTCGATCATGATCGAAAGATATTAATAAATGAAATTCGTCTCTTTCTGTCGCAGTACCGTAATGTACTATTTTTCTCAAACTGTGCTTTTTAATTTTTCCTTAATTCCCGTGAAAAGAAAAATGCAAGTCTAGTGGGAATTAGACCAAAAGGGAGGTGTCAACTCCTATGGAAACCTGAAATAGTGAGCTAATTGCTTAAGGGCGTTTTACTCCACGATGACGGGAATAGTTAGTTTTAGATAAATAAATTAAGTATTATTTAAAAAATTAATGGCAAAAATAAATGTAAATTCCGTCGTATATTAAAGCTAAAGAACACTAAAGAAAAAATATGAAGTAAAAGCTCTTATTCACCAGTTTAAATTAAGACTTAATTGATTATCTAATAGAACGATTAGGGATTTAAATATAATTTCCAACTTTTTCGACATAATGATTAATATTATGGACATTTTTGGCCTTGTCCAGAGCTTTACTTATTTACTACTTATTCTCATCTCTCGTTTCATTTTTCAAAAGATTTAATTAGTCCTAATAGAAAATACCATTGTCCAGAGCTTACTTCATAGTTTATTTGACATTGAGGACGACGCAGCTAGTTTAAATGACTTTTAGAGGGAAGAATGTCGGTGGTCACCACCCACTAACTGGCTGTTCTCAATGCTGCTTAACTTCACTGATCACGATGCCGCTAGACTTGAATGAATTACCACTGCGATTTTAAAAACAAAATAAAGTTTATCATCTTTGAATGAAAAACTATGTTGCGACATGTCAGCTCTCAGTAAAGCGTGTGAAACCTTTCATTATTTCATAGGTGAATTAGTTAGTTTTTTTTTTTTTTTTTTTTTTTTTTTTTTTTTTTTTTTTTCGCATTTTTTTGTTGTGATTTACAAGCATATCTTTCTTGAAGAGTAATTCACCGTTTAATAATTATTTAATCTAGTATTTTCAACTATTTTAATCTCTTAAAAGTAGGGATTTTTTCATTGTAAACTATTCTCTTCTTTATTCAAAACTTAATTTAAAATTAATTTTTTGTTTTTCATCTTTTTAGATGATTTCTTTTGATTCATATGGACTAACCAACGGTAGAGACCCTAAAAGAGATTAGCCATATACCTGTAATTCCGGTTCTTCGATATTTTTCTCCTGAAAATTATTGGTCCATTAAAAATTTTTTTGGAAAATTAAGAACGTAAATATAAACAGTCAGGAACCATTTTGTAAACTTAAAAAAATTAATATTTCAGACAGAAATTTATTTTTCGGATTCATCGAAAAACCGGAAATGGCTGAATGGCTAATCTCTTTTAGGATCTCTAACCAACGGAGATATATTAAACTTATCTAAAAAAGAAGTGAGGAAACATATTAAGAAACTCTCCACCAAGTTAGGAAAGCTGGAGAAAATAGTTAATGTTTTACCCATTCAATTTGCAATTAGGTTCTATCAAAGCTATGGAGCCAGTGTGAGTAATGAAAAAGCGGTGTATTCTTTATTTGGCTTTCGGAGCGTATCCATTGGCCATGGACTAAGTATTTCCCAGCACCGGTTCTAGCTTTACTGAAAACTACTTGTACAATGAGGTTAAGATGATTGCATTTGTAGTTTCCATTATCCCCGCTAGAGGGGAGGAGGCTTCATGGTCACCCATCCAGCTGTTATCCGCTCTCAATGCTGCTTAACTTCATTGATCGCGATGATACTGCCTTGAATCGGTCACCACTCCGACCCCACGCGGTAACTAACAAGTTAGCCAAGAATTTTATTTAATTAAAAATGATGAGCCTCAACATGAAATCGAACCCATCATCCGCATTTTACTTTTTTTTCTCCGACGATGCTATGCACTAAGCCACTTCTCTAGTTTACTAAGTGAACAAAAGGGTATTTATGTCTCAAATTACTTTTCGGAACTTGGAATATTTTCGACAGTACAGTAAATTACTGGTTTCCCTTAATTCTTTTTCTCTTCTTTTTCCCCTTCTTTGTCGTCCCGTTCCTTTCTTTTTCTATCTACTTCTTTCTTTTTCTTTCTTCTTCATTCGTCTTCCTTCTTCTTGTCAACAACGATTATGACTATTAAGTAAACAACCGTTTTCGCGATTTTTTCAAAAATTTCATTTTATTTAAAAAAGAAAAAGAAAGATATAGGTTCTTCTATTCCTACTGTGGAGTATTCTATACTGGACGTATAGCTTTCGCACTAGTTAATTTTTCAAAAAATATTTATTAACAAATTAAATAATTAATTTTGGATAGTATATGTTTTGAGTTGCAAAAGTAGAAAAACATATACCAAGAAAAAAAAAATTACAGTATATGTTTTTCTACTCCCGGGATTGGAGTATAGGATACTGGAAGTATAGCTTTCGCCCTAGTCTCTTATGAATAACAGTAATTATATTAAATTATTCCAAAAATACGTTGATCAGCGACAAAAAACATTTTCCTCCAAAAAAAAAAACTTTATTATATTTTTTCTGTGGTACGCAGTACCCGTGGCAGCAGATAAATCGTATTTTTTATTTTACGGGAAAAGGAAGAAAAATTTTGGAAAGAGAAAAAGATAGAAATTTTGAGAAAAAAATTTCAAAGATTTCTATCTTTTTCTCTTTCCAAGATATTTCTTTTTCCCGTAAAATGAAAAATACGATTTATCTGCTGCCACGGGTACTGCGTACTCTTAAGGATCGTCTTGTTTCCTAACGGACGTAGTTTTTATTTCGTCCGCACGTAACTTTTACTTTTTCTTTTAAAATGGAAAGTTTTTGACAAGGCCAAAATGCCCGTAATGAAAATCGTATTAAATTGGGAAAAAAAGGTTAGAAATTATGTTTTTAACGAACGTATAATAAAAAGAGAGACCTGTTTGTTTTTTAAAACTTAAATGAATATGCAAACCTTGACATTTTTTCGATATCTTATTCGATAAAATTCGGTAAGAAATTGATTAAGGTGAGGGTCAAGATAAACTGGAAGATGAACTGGCGAAATTCTTCAAGTATTCATTTCGAGTTCGTTTATGGATGACTACGGTCAAATTATTCCGGAAAAAAAAAAAAAAAATTGATTTCATATCAAAATCAAAAAATTTGGTTTGATAAACAATTCTACAGTCCGGTTGATCTTATGTTTTGGGAATCACTTAAGTTCTTTTTTATTTATTTATATATTTTTATTAGTTTGTTAAGAAAATGTTTCTGAAGGTCAGTTAGCATACATTTAATCTGTTGACCACCATATTATATCCAATAATGTCAAAAAGGATATGCAAATGCATGAAATCAAGACAAATATGATCTCATAAGAGAAGCTCAAAAAAAGCCACCAAATGAGGCTGAGACCTTGCTAAGCTCCTCTTAAAATTTCCCTGGATTCTCCCTGCTTTATACCGTAGCCAAAACAAGGGAATAGAGGTAAAGGGCCGTTTAAAAAAATTCAAGATCAAAGAGAAATTAGTAAACAAAAAAATACTTTTAGAAACTTTATTGATTTTAATTTCAAAACTTTAACTTTAATTTTTAAATTCCAAGGGATTATTTTTCTCGGTGACCGTTGACTTGTTTTTTTACCATTTTCTCGGAACGCATCACAAGGACATAGGACGCCAGTTAATTCTCTACAAAAGGGCATTAAAGCAATCTTTATCAAATGCACTTCGGCCTTTTTAATATTTACTCATCCATTTGACGTCATCAACTTGTAAAATTGAAATGTTCGTCAGTCTATTGGTGTTCGTCTGCTTTTTTGGGTGGAGGTTTATAGAGTGAAGTGGGTTATTTTTTTTTATTTTTTTTTTGATTGCTGAATTTTTTTTTCGAAATAACGTAAGTTTTTAAACTCTTTTCATTTTTTAAGTGGTTGGATTAATGAATTGTTCAATAAAAAGCAAGCCACGGGAAAAAATGGATATTGAGCCGAAAGAATGCGGTTTTGTAATCGGTCGTTAACATACAATATTTGCATTTTTTTTTCCTTTTAATTTTCCGTTTCTCCGTTTTTTTTGCTGCATTTCTTTTTATTTTTGAAATATGAATGAATCTCTTACATTAATTTCGATTACGAAACGTTTTAACGGGTAGCATTTTAAGATTTTACCGTTATGTTTGTTTAGTTTTTATCAAATATCGGTTTTCGGTTTTCTAATTGGTTTTCTCGTATGCATTTTAAAAAGCTGCTCCTTTTTTTCTTATATATATTTTTTCCACGCTGCTTGAATCGGAGACCTTGGCCTAATATTCAGAGCAAAAAAACCTAAAAAGCAAAAAAATTTGAATTGTACTTGCAAAGCTAGTTTTCTGAAGTATTTAGCATTTTTTATTGTCGTCAAAATAATCATGAAAAATGGGTTTAAATTAAGTAAAACACTCATGCTGCCATTCAATTTTAAACCATAGGCCAACATTATTTTAAAAAAAATGTTTCGTTTCATTCATTTCTATCTTAATAGGGAATTTGGTGTGTTTTATGCTGCAAATGGAAACCTTCGGTAATCTGTTTTTAATATTCCCTATTTTTTTTTTAAACTCATATTTAAAAGGTGGTGTCAAGGTTGTTGATTTTTAAAAGATATAAAAATCTGATAAGCTTGATTTTTGATTTGTAAACATGGATGTTAATAAGCGTGGAAAGTGTAAATGAAGGTAAATGAACTTTGGTTATAATTTTTGTTCCTTTTTTTTTTTTTTTTCCTTTTTTTGAATAATTATGTTTAACCCATATTTTTTTGAATGTTCATAAGTTAAATTGAGTGTGTCCCAGTTGAATACTGACCCATCTAATTCCATGACCTGATTGTTAGATAACCATCGATTCTGATAAGATAATGGTTGGTTTAATAGGCTTGTGCAAGTTATGAAGCTATGAAATGATGAGATGTTTATTTGAATGTTCACAGGAAATAATTTGGAGGTTAGTGTTAAAATAATGGAAAAAAAAAAGAGTTAAGGAATCAAACATTAACGACCATGTGCTTGAAAATAAACTTTTTTTTCTGCAAGTTCAAAAGACTTTTATGTAATAAAGTTTTTGGCTCTGTCAGATTGTATTAAATGGTCAGTTAAATGCATGTGTGTTACAATTTGTTTCGGGAACTTTGTGTATTCAAAGTGTAGGATGATAGATTTCACATTAGGAAATTAGCATAATTCCAATTGTTTATAATTGTTGTTTGTTCTCTGCAAGAGAAATCTCATTGGAAAAGTCTTATTTCATTACTTAGCAGAGGCTGTTGTATTCATTTTAATTATGGTTTATAAGTTTTGCTTAGATAGATTTTTTAGACTTGGATTATAGGTTTGAATAAAGGGGAGTGCAAAATTGTCTGAAATGTTATACTTTGTACTTTAGTATTGAATGATGTCAATCAATAGGCCAGCACCACATGCAGAAATGCTTTTTATGCTATGTTGTAATTTTTCGTAACAAGTTGCTTACTTATAACAACTTTTTTTTTTCAACGTCAAAAAATTAAGAGGAAAAAATTTGAAACCATTTTTTTTAAAGTTTGGGTATTTAATTTAAAAAAAATAAATATTGTTGAAGTTGCTATTGTTATAAGGAAAAGAAAAAAGATATGATAACATCTGGTGTAATGTTTATAATAAATGTTAATTTAATGATTAATTGTTGACGTTTAAATAAAGAGGATTGGTTATTATGAGGAGCTGTGTATCGTGACATGCTACCTGCATTTTAAAAAACTGAAGAACTGGCTATGCAACAGTATACCGGATAGTATTTTTTTTTTTTTTTGAAGCTAATTTTTTTGAAGTGGCTCACTAGAGTATCTTGCAGTCAATGCAAAGTCTTAGTAAAATTAAAAAAAAAATTAATACCAAAAAGAGTTTGGCATTATTGAAAAATGCATTGAAGACCTACCTTTTTTTTAAATAACTAAACGAATGTACATGATTATTTTAATATTTTTATTTATCCTCCAAAGATGCTGTTTTGAAAATAGTTTTGCCATGTTTGTAAACAATTAAAAATTATTTTCTTCTGCTGCTCTGCTACCAACTCAATTTTTATTTGCAAAGATTTTCAAAACTGTATTTTTTGCCATAAGCTTAAATGAAAATATAAAAATGAAATCATGTCGGGCCTGCACTCCTTTAGTTATTTAAAACAAAGGTCCCTATTTCTTGAATGCATTTTTCAATAATGCCAAATTCTTTTTGGAATTACTTTTGTTAAATTTTTTGTAAGATTTTGCACTGACTATAGGAGATTCTGTAGTAAGCCACCTTATATGTTGTAGGCAAAAGAAAAAAAAAAAGTCAAAATTTAAATATTAAATGACCTTGAAAATAGAATAAGAATCGGACTGCACGTATTGTAATGTCGGGCTAAAGTAAAATTTGGGGAAAATAAAGAAGAAAAAAAATTAAACTCAGCTTTTATTATAAGTCAGCATTGATTGCGGTTGATAAGGAATGAACTTGTGCCATCGACGATCCCCCCCTTTAGTCGAGCTTACAGAAACTTACACGTATGCATTATTTCTTGATTAAAAATTGAGTACATGGACGCAGTGTTGTCTAAACTAGATAATTGAATGTGTGTTGCATTGAGAAAATGTTCTGCCCAAATCTTGTCGCGTTCATTTATACGACTGGATGAGACGAAAAGAGGCAAGGCAAACACATTTCAAAATTCCATTTAAACTTTCAAACGTAAAATAGCTTGATTCGAAAAAGCTTGGTAGTATCTTAGGCTCAGTTGATCTTCTGCTAGTCTCAAATTTTGGCATTGCACATCTCAGAAACCAAAAATTTGGCAGATTGGTTTTTTTTCCCGAATGATTTGCAAAATTGCAAAATAATCTCCTATTTTTAGAAATCAAAATCGCGTTTTTTTTTGTTTTTTTTTTTGCTGATTAGTTTGAAATCTGACTGGCTCCAGTCAGAATTTTTTTTAAAAATCTTTGTAACATCTTGTACTTCGAAAATCGCCTCATCTCATTTTTGGAGCATAAAATAGCAAAATTGTGTTTCCAATAAACATGTAAGGTCGTTGGAGCTCTAATGAGCTGTGTAATTTTATGAATATAAGGCCTAAAGTTATCTTCTTCCGACCTCCTTGTTTTTTTTTTTTTTTTCAAAATTTACTTTTAATATTATTAGGTTAATGATGACCTACCGGATTTTCTGAAAATTGAAACTCAGTCAAAAAATTATGGAGTTTGGAGATGAAAAAAATTTAACAATTTCGACAATTCCGTGCGTCGGAGGTGAACCAACGTATCTCCATCGTAAATATGATTGGAGATAGTCTGTTTTGACATTTCGTGAAAGTGTCATGTGACCACAATTTTACACAAACATGAGCGTGTAAACTTGTAGCAACATGATTTTCACAACCAGTCGAAACACACTATCTCCAATTATATTTACATGGAAATACGGTAGTTCATCTCCGACGGACGGAATTATAAGAATAAAATTTAGAAATTGCAATAAACTCAAGGGCGAAAGGGCTTCCGTTTTATTGAATTGTAGGGCTTGCTTAAACTGAAAAAAATTATATTACAGAAAAGGAAGATTTTAACGCTAGGTTCTAGTCAATTTTTTTTTTTTTTTTTTTTGCGACATTTACTTTGAAAATTGCCTTGTCTTATTTTTAGAGATATCCAACGTATATATATACCATATATATACCGTATATATATACCATTTTTGAAAATATACGGTATATTTTCTCATAGAAAATGTCATTTTCGTTTTTTAATTTACATAATTTTGTATTTTATTCAATTTTTTACTTCTATACTAACTATTTTTACTATTTCCAATATGGCAAACAAAAAAAGTACGTAAAATAGCTTTAAACTCCAAAATTGTTAATTAAATTCGGAGGATGATTGAAAAACAAAAATATACCAAGTATACATAAAAATAAATATACGGTATATTTCCGTTCTCTACTTATTTTTGGAGCATAAAGTGTCAAAATATTAGGAAGCTTCTTTTTACTAGCAGCACCTTAGGTGAAAATTTTACATTTTGGCATCAATTACTTTTTCTTAAAAATTGGGAATTATTCGTGGTGATTGGGAATTGGGAATAACTACCCTAATTTTTAAGAAAAAGTAGCAAAAATCTGAAATTTTTAAATAAGGCGTTTCGTATGTGATATTTTGATCTTTTGCTCCTAAAACAGATCACAAAAGGATTTTTGAAGTATGGGACGTTCAGTGGCGCAACTCACGGGCCCGCCCGCAGGTCCCGCGGCGCGGGAGGACCCACCTATCTTTGAAGGCCCACTTCTTTCTGGGAATACAATTAGGATTATACTACAAAAGTTATATTTATATTAAAAATTCAGGAAAAAAAAAAATTAAAATTCACTAACTATTAAAAATCATTTTGTTTTCATACATTCTTAAGAATGTATAAAATTTTTCAAATGGGGGGGGCCTCCTGCTTCTGTTTGTGGACGGGCCCTCAAATTTGAGTTCCGCCACTAGGGACGTTGATAAAAAAGTAATAGACTGGAGCCCAGTCCTAAACTTTGTTAGAGATTGAAATATACCGTATATTTATTTTTATGTATACTTTGGTATATATATACCTACCTATACGTATACCAATTTGGTATATTTTCGTTTTTTAATCTTTCTCCGAATTTAATTAGCAATTTTGGAGTTTGAAGTTATTTTACGTACCGTAGATTGGAGTGAAGTTGAAAAGAAATTCAAAAAAAAAAAAAATTGTAGGTTTATTTTAGGCACTAAAAACAAAATTTTTTTATTTCATTAAGTGGATATTGTTTTTGGGATACATAAGTAAAAAATTTTATTTTTAGTGCCTAAAATAAACCTGGAATTTTTTTTTTTTGAATTTCCTTTTAACTTCACCTCACTTTTCAACTTCACTCCAATCTATGGTACTTTTTTTGTTTACCATATCAAAAACTAGCCGTGGATGATGTTATATAGTAGTGGATGATGATATTGATATTGATATCGATATCGATATTTATATTGATATTGATATTGATATTAATAAAATGATTTAAATTTATTAAGAATGAAAAAACAAAAATGACATGTTGTATGTGTAAATATACCGTATACTTCCGAAAATGGTATATATATACGTTGGACTTCTCTAAGTGTCTGTAAATTATTTTGAGAAAAATGAGAGGAACAAAAAAATATTATTCGGCATCGATCGATCGATCATCTTAGTCGTGTATTAAATTAAATTATTTTATTTTATTTTATTTCCCAGTCCTTTCATTTTTTATCTTTTCATAGACATGATACCAGCTTTTCTAAATGAAGGAATATCCTATTTGAAAAGCAGTGTACACAAAACAAACAAAAAATCACAAAAAAAATTGACTGAAACATATACACAATAAAACTAGTTTATTTTCGCAAATGAAAATAACGGACAAAGAGTTTTGTATTTATAAGGAGGTTGAAAAATCCGAAAAGGGGGAAAGAGAAAAAGGCGAAAAGGGGGAGCGCGTTGTCCGCATCGAGTAATATCGTACAGCGTGAGCAGTAGCAGCAGTATAAACGCAGTGCTCCCTTGTAAAAAGCCAGCAGTCGAGGAAAATCAGCAAAGCGAGTCTCACTGCTTAGCGAGCTTGTTTTCTTTCCCCTGGCAGCTTGTCGATTCTTTTCTTATCAACATTTTTTTTTTTTCTTTCGAAAATTAAAAATGCCCGTCCAGTATTATTCTTTAACGTTTGATTATGATGTGATCGGTCAGCTGCTTCGTTTGGCATTCGTCCATACTTCTTAGGACATCATCCGTACACCATTGTACTAGAAACGGTTTTATTTTCGTTTCAGCCTTTTTCGCCTACGTCCGTTTCATTTACACTCTCTTCATTTCAGCCTTGATGTGGGTTCATCATTTTTTAAATAACCTTCAAAAAAAAATATCGATCTTCTTTCGGTTCGACGTCAAAATAACATCCAGATTTATGTTATTAAAAAAATGAAAAAGGGAAAATTTAATTGAAAATTGTTTAAATGAAAAGTTTGCGGGAGAATATTTTTTTTTTATCCACTTCGATTAAAAAGTTTTTTATTCTTGGGGGGGAAAGAAATATTTTCCGGAAGTTTGGGATACCGTGTTTAAAGGAAAAGAAATATTCTTTCCTCTCGAATTATTATAAAGTTTTGAGTTTTCTGGTTCATTCCGGTTTTTTCAACTGCAGTTAAGCTTCAAGTAAACGTGATGTAATTTTAAAGCGCGTCCAGGACTGGATTGAATCGGATAGCTTTTTTTTTATTTTCTTCCTTTCTTTATTTTTTTTAAATCTAACGACACAAAACAGATGAACCGATACTTTCTAGGTCATTTTTACCTTGATAATGAAATGTTTTAATTGCCACTCCTTTTCCACCGGCGAAAACGTTTTATTAAATCCGACATCATCGGATGTAAAAAATTTTGTAGCTAATAAAAATGCGTTTTTGTCTGTCTAATGAGCTTAGGCTTAACGATTGATATATTTTTTTTAATTAGAAAAAAAAAACGGTCGTGATTAATTTGATTTCACCATCTATTAAATCGCTGATATAAATCATGGATTTGGCTTTGTTAAGAGAAAATTAAATTAATAACGAATTTTAATAATTCGATTTGGGTAATTGAGATGATTAAATAATTCAATTTTTATACGATGAGATTAAATAGCATTGTTCTCTCTTAGAATTATTATGTATTTTTTTTTTTTAACAAGCCATTAATTTTGTTGGCAAAAGCGTTTGAAAGGAAATTTTCTTCGGATGGAAAATTTTCTTGTACTTAAAAGAATTTTTTAATTTTGTTTGCTCATGGTACGGGCGGTAACCGAAATTCTAAAAATGAAGAACGGCTCGAATTTCCAAAACGTGTTTTCGTAATTTAGAGGTTAATGCTGGTGGTTTTTGGTGCAAAGTTTTTTGAATTAAAAATTAGACAGCATTTTGGTATCAAACCATTTTTTTTGTACGGTACTTTAATTTGGACGCTCAAAGATTGAAATGGAAATTTTTTTGAGAACATTATGAAGCGCCATATTTTTTCTTGGTCGTTTTTTTTTTTTTTTTTTTTTTTTCTTTTCTTTTTTTTCCCTGTAAAATTATAACAGTCTACCTTTTAAGCACCTATTTCCCCGCTAACATCGATTAGGCAGTAATAGGAATGACTAATACAGGCCTCCTTTTTGTATTGCGTAATCGACTTTAGACAATATAACTAGGAATTGAAAACTAGGCGCCTCAAGATCCGTTGGAAAGTGAAAATAAAAAGGGTGCAAAAATTCTTTATTTTTGTTTTTAAATTTCGTTTTCGAAACCAACGATTTGTTTGCTCCTTTTGTAATGGATGATTGTAATTTTCAAAATTCTGTACCTCAGTGTGGAACTAGACCCAAGTCCATTCAAGGATTGCAACTTCTTATGTCAAGCCCGACTCTAAAAAAGGTATACAGGCTCAACGGTTGACAGTGCTGATTTTATGTCTTCTGCTGGCAAGTTTATTTTGTTAACAAAGCAGAAAAGTTAACTCGCAGAGGACATTAATTTGAGTGGGCAACGCTTGTATATGCTTTGTAAAGTCACGTTTGAAATAAGAAGATGAATGGACTTGGACTTGGTCTAGTTATGCACCGAGGCACAGAATTAATTTTACAAGTTTTTAGAAATTCTAAGTGCACGATGGGGGGAAGGGGTGTACGGGGAGGTAAACAGTGGCGAATCCAGGGAATGGAATTGGGGGACATCACTTCTATTCCGGAAGAAAACGATGTTTACAATAAGTTGAGTTCCGCTTTTTCTTTGAAGTTACTGCCCGAGAAAGGTATTTGCCCCCCCAACAAAAAAAAAAAAAAAAGGATTTGCAGTTGAGACAATTTTGAAGTTTTGGAAAGACAAAATTCGCGACTTGTTTACAAAAAAATTGTTCAGTGGTTCATTCAATCGGTGATGTATGTTTGCTTTTGCTTTTATTTCAAAAAAGTTACGTGAATTCGGAGAAAAAAGACGAGTGTTTGGAATTAATATTGCATTCATTTTTTTTATTTTTTTTTATTCCCTTTGAAATAAAAATCTTTTGCCAGGCAATGCATTGAAAATAATATAATTTTCAAAGAGTGTAAAAAATGATGATTCCTACGGCAAACTAAATCCGCTAGGGGTCTGCTATCCTGGTAATATGAGATCGGATTTATAAGTAAATATTCCCTTCTCTTTTTAAGTCATAAACAAGCCAATCCGAAGCAGGCTGACATCTTGGGGGGAGGGGTTGAAGCTATTTATGACGAATGCTAACGAGGGAGGAGGAAGAGGTCAAAATGTTTGTCGAAAAAGATGACGTCATATTTGTAAGGCTCAACTAAGAAAATTTTTTTCAAAAATTGTCACAATGTTCCCGTTCAATGTTAAATCCGATTCTCTTCCATCCACGCGAGGAAAGCAAATGTAATCTCATGATTGTATGATTATACAATATAATTTGTGAATCACGCTTGGTTCAAGTCCTTAGATTAAAAATAATTGTGTTATAAGTAACTCTTAAGCCCGTTACAGACTATACGATTTTTTCGGGCTTTTCTTTTTATCAGAAATTTTGTCTTGCCGGCAGGGTTGTCTCTTTAAGAGGAGACTTTACAGAATACCGGAAGGAATGGCTGTTTTGTCTAACACTCTATTTACGGAGGGGAGGGGGGGAATCAAATTTTAGGTATCTAACGAACTCCTTTGACTTTTTCTTGTGTTTTTGATACAAGTTTCAACTTGTTCCATAAGCAAACAAAAACCAGGAAAACAAAATCAAAGTTTTTCGATCGCAATGTTTTTTTGAAATTATTTTCCCGTCGCCCATACATTTCAGACAAGTTGAAACTTGCACTGAAAATTCCAGGATATACCATAGGAGTTCGTTAGATGCCTAGAATTTGGATTTTTTCATCGTAAATCGAGTGTTAGAGAAAACGGTCATTCCTTCCGGTGGCCTAATCCGCCTTCCGTGAACCCTCCCCTTAACATAAGATTTTCAAAGTTTTTCGGTCCCAAAACAAAATGATCGCCGTATATTTTACGGACTTAGGACTAAGTTTTTTACTAAAAAAAATTTAAGGTTTTAACTCGAGATAAGAGGCTAGTGGGGTCGCAATATTTCCTCATCGATCGAGATTTGGTTTGGTTTGGTTTGGTTCGGCTCTGGCTGTTTGACTCTTTCTATTCCCGATTTTACATTAGTCACATAGTGCACTCTCCTGAATAATCTTCTCCCGTACGAAAAAGAAATGCAAAATGTGTAGGTACAACATTGTCGCAAAATAAATGTCAAAAATGTATATAAAAAATATGTATAATAAATTTTTGTATCATTTATGCAAAAATTTGGACATGCATAATTTTTGCGGAGTTTATGTTAATTTTTTTAAGCACCAAAATTCGAGTATGCATAATTTTTTTAGGCATCGTAATTTGGTATTGCAGAATTTACGCATATTTTTTTAAGCACCCAAATTTGAGTATGCGAATAATTATTGCATAATTTATGCATATTTTTTTAAATACCCAAAATTTGAATATGATAAGTTTTACTAAGTTTATGTATAATTTTTTTAGGCATCAAAATTTGGATATGCATAATTATTTAATAATTTATGCATGTTTTTTAAGTATAAAAATTTGAGTATGTGCATAATCATTGCATAATTTATTCATATTTTTTTTTAAATCATAAAGGACGAAAATTTGCAAGTATTATGCTCATTCAACTCTTTCTTTTTTATGCATACGTATTTATGCATTATGCATACTTATTTATGCATAATAAGTTATGCACAATTACGTTGGAGGTTCAAAAACCGTTTTTCCGGTTAAAAAAAAAGTTCGAGTTCTTTATATTTAATTTATGCATTTTTTATGTATGTCCAATGTTTTGTATAATTTATACATTTACACACATTTTTATATAATTTATGCATATGTTTTTCGTACGGGGGCTATGAGAAAAACCCAGCCTTACTTCAATTTATGAGTAGATTGATTTTATTTTTAAAAAAAAGGGGCTAACAAAATGTGAAAGAATTGAAATATTAAGTGAATTTTCGCTTTCGTTTCGAGTCTTTTAAGAAACTTCTCATAATCTCAGATTTTAATACACAAATAAATTAAAATATTGATATAGGGCTTCAATCACGTGCCCTTTAACTGTCAGAACCCAATATTTTCCTTATAGCTTCCTGGAGAATCCCGAAAATTCCTTCATTAAACTAATGAGTAATGCAATAGGTGGTGTATAATGGATATAGTTTCAAAACATTTATAGGTCTTCTAATAAAAAAGGGAGCCAGGCTCGTCATTTTACGAAAAATCCTATTTTTTTTTAAATCCCTTTTGTTTTGACTTATCGAATTGTTTACAAATGGCCATATTGCTCGATAATAATTATATCGGATATTTGAGATCGATTAATGTACACATTTTCGTCGTCGCTGGCAACGGAGTAAATTAGGGTCACGTTCTTCGACGGCGAAAAAAATAATTGGCTCCTTTTTTTTCCCCCGCTGGAAATTTTCGAAAAGGGAAATTGATAGACTATCCTGTTTCTAACAAAAGAACACCGTTCTTTTTTTTTTCCTTCTTTTTTAAATTTCGCACTGTAGACGTTAAATCTGGCTACAACTAGTTATTACCTACTACTCTGCTTAGTGCTAGTTTATGGTTTTATTAAAACGTGTACCAAGATTTCATATATAATTCAGTGTCAATCTTGTTAACATAAGAATATAAAGGATAAAAAAAATATCCCAAGGTGGCCAAGGTTCCGATACTGATTCAAATAATTAGCGAATCGCGCGCATGTTTATTACACCGGTTGAAAAATGTGATCAGCTTTCTAAAATTCGTCAAATGAAATGTATTGTGTCAGGAGAAAAAAAAAATCGCTTTTCTAAATTTTTTTTTTTTTTTTTTTTTTTTACTGTTGGTCTATGTAAAAACCAATCAACGTCAATTTGTCTGGGTCAGTTAACGATTACATTTCATGACGTCATCACGTTTTATTTTTCATAGTGAGAGAGACCGAAGGGGAGAGGAGAAAAGAGGAGAGAGGCAGCGAAAAGAGAAAGAGAGAGAGAGAGAGAAAAATCTCATCGCTTACATTTCCAATTTAAAACGATACAGTATTATTAAAAAAAATGAAGTAAAGTCGTGTCATTATGAAGGGATTCTGTCAGAATATATATTGCAGTTTAATGAAGACCTCTTCTTAATACTGGTTGTATATTATAGTGTTATCTGAGCCAAGGTTACAGGAAAATAAAGTTAATGGCAATTGTCGGGTCTGTCCGTCCGTCCGGCAAAACTTCATTCATTTGCAAAGCGCGATTCAACAAAACGACTATCTCTTTAGTTTAGGTTTATTTAACAGAATTACACCTTCGCCTTTTTTTTTTTTTTTTTTTTTTTTTTTTTAAATAAATAAAAACATCTTTTCTGTGAAGAAGAATTAAACAATTGTCCCTGGCTTTGAACTAAATCGTCCATATGACAATGAAGGGGAATAGGGATCCTTTCGTGTATATGTATATGTATATGGAGTAAGCAAATAATTGCTTAATCTGATGGCTTAAGCACAGGCTTTTATATCTTGTTGGTATAATATTTTATGTTTCCATACGAACTCCAAAACGAATCTTTTATCGCCTTCTTTGCTTGAGTGTTCAGCGGATATTTATTGCTGCGATTCGAAATTGATGGCATCGTTAGTTTAAGCCGCTTTACCGTTTCGTTATTCTTTTTTATTGGGTAATTAAAAATGATGAGTGGCCGGGTTAAGCTTACGGGGAACATTTCTGCGATATTCTTAATGGAGGTTGCATTTTACTAAAATTGCAGTTTTTGATTTTTAGAAAGTTATAGCTGACCTGTTTGAAACGAGAAAGGTCCTCTTCGACAATAGTATAAAGATGAATAAAATTTGACGTTTTCTTAACACTTTTTGGAACCTACGACTCATACGTGAGGTTGTGAAGTCCCCAGGGAAGATTTTTCCATGAGGAGGGCAAAGATATTTTATAACGGACAGGCTTAAGGGAGGAGCAAAAGTTGTTATGGTTGTGATACTTACCTTATGAAAGCAAAAAAATCCTTAGGGAGGGAAAGGGACCTTGCTCCGCCACCAAGACCCTTAAATGATTCCACTGGATGTACCCGTAGGAACAAGCCTTCAGCTATAAGTCGATGATTTTTTTTATAAATTCAATTTGGACCATAAGCAACAGATGCTTATTATCACGTGATAAATTAGAATGTTGGCTATATGACAAATCGCACCCAGAGGTCATTGGTGTTGTCAAAAAAAATTTTATTGGTCTATGTTTAGCTTATGTGAAAATTTTTTTTTGTAAAATTTTAATAAATATTTTTAAATAATAATAAAATAAACCGCAATAATGTTTAAAAGTGCCAGCACCATTAAATGACTTCCTTGCTTAGCTTATGGACTGTTTTAGCAACGTTTAGCTCATAAAACGTCTTGAGAATTGAATGTACCATATCCCCATAAGCTAAGCATGGGGGTAAAAATCTTCACCAGCTAAACATGGCGCACAATGGTCCGGGAAAAAAAATAAATGGCCAAAACTCATTCCGAGTCTGTGTGAAACTTAGAAAGAAGATGAAGGTGTCAAAAGCTTCGATATTTTGTGGTAATAAAAACCTGGTGCCCTGGCCCCGAAATTCAAAATGGCGAGTTCAATATGGAAGGCAAAATTTTTAATTGTGAATAAAATTTCATGAATATTTATTTTTAGGTGTTTTTGTGGCTGCTGATTTGACATCTGGAATAATTATTTTGAAATTCAAGATGGCGGACTTGGTATGGCGAAAAATGTAAAAAAATTTAAAGTTGTTAAATTTTCATGAAAATTTGTACTGAAGGGTTTTCAAGATCGCTGATCTCGAATCCGTAAACTGTTTTTCTGAATTTCGAATGTACAACGAGTCAATTAATTTTTTTCGATTTATTGAGTCCCTTAAAAACATTTTAGAAAACTATTAGCGGATTCGAGATCAGCGACCTCGAAAACCGAATGAGTTTTGGCCATTTATTTTTTTTCCGGACCACTATGATGACGGCTTGTTATCTTTAATTTAAACCATGTTATATTGTATTTCAAGTAATTATTCACAATAATATTTCATTAAATTACACATCAATTATTTCACAAAATTCCATTAATTTATAAGAGAAATAAAAAACTGTTCCCATAAGCTAAACATAGGAATCAATTTGTTGACCAAAAATTCAATAGTGAATTTTGATGGATCGACATTGTGCGATATTGTTTCACACGAAATTTCCACCAAGGCTGTATCCACTTTTTTTTTCACATAATTAAATTCATCAAAGGGTGAATATTTAATATACGAAATGTACACATGGTTTTCATTTAAACAAGGGACTTATAATTGCACAGTTGAACCCTTTTCAGACGAAAACCATGAGCGTATTGATCTTCTTGATCCTTCCTGCAGGACCTAATTTTAGAAAGACACCTGCTCCCAGCTTTCGGATTTGCCATATTTGAATTTTATCATTTCGGTTTTCAGATTTGAAATCTGCGACCCCAAGTCCCCCTGAGAGAGTATGATTCTATGTCATTTCGGCAGCGTTTACAACTTTAACTATACATGACTTGTCTCGCACGAGGGTGAAACTGGTTGCGTAACCCGAAGTCTTGTAGGCGCCACTATTTTATTTGCTTCGTTTGACAATTGCTTGCATAAGAGGCCCAAAAATTAAAATGGATTAGAAGGGGGAGAATTTTGTATAAGAAAATTTTTTTAGTCTTTAAAACGAGACTTTTTTTTTTATTTTATTTTTTAAACATTTTGCGCCATTGAAAGTTCAAGATAATAACCATCGCAGTTGACCTTCTTTAAAAATCGTTTTTGCCTTCGATCTTGCTTTTCTGGTCGATATTCAAGTGATTTAAAAATATCAAAAATATTTGGGGTGTTACCCTTGGGTCCTAAATAAGGCTGGCTGGAGATACCTGCGATATTTTCATAAAATAGCGATATTAGCAAAATTTTTCAAAAATACTTTGAAAAGTTGTGAGGTCATACAGAGTCTCACTGGGGAGTCTAGGGTTAGAGTTTTTTCTAAATAATTTGTTTGTTTAAATTTTCCAAAAAAAAAAAAAAAAAAAAAAAAAATACACAGATTATTTTTTCCTTTGGGTTTGCTCTCTGCGTTTTAAAAGCTCTTAGTCTGTTTGTCTTTCCCGGGAGTTTCTGTCTAGTATATAATTTTACCATGCAAAAATGTATGTCTTTTAAAGATTGATTTTTTTTAACTAGCGTGCCACTTTTTTTGCTTCTTAAAATAAAGAAAAACGTCAGTCATCAGCATCCCGCAGTATTTAGCTAAAATGCACGTTCTTGAACGTTGCGCAATAATCAGCGAAAAAAAATAATTGTTGATCTTAATGCATTTGTGACTCGTCTATCCCATGTGTGGGCTTTGTCTTTTCCTCTCATCTCAAAATTCATAATCTTATTAAACAAGTAGAAGTAATGGACTATTCCCTTTTGGGTCTTCTCATGCGTCCAGCAAATATTATCTCCTTACATAAGCCATGGGCTTTACCAACTTTGAGAAAGGTTGCTAAATTCGGGAAGGATGTAACAAAATTTATGATGTTTATGATTTTCACCGGAAAGCATTAATATTCGCCATCAGGAAATTGAAAGTTTTTTTTTTTTTTTTTTTTTTTTTTGCACAAAAATGATCTGAACCAAAAATAAATTTAGTGAATTAAGCTTAAGATTTTTTTTTTTTTAAGGGAAGAACAGTTTTTAATATCCGGACTAATACATTTTCTTGAGTGTTTTCATCGATTTTTACTTGAAAACCTTTTTCATCAGTTTTTTTTTTTGTTTTCTCAGTCGAAAATTTATTCACTGCAATTTTTTTTTTCTTTAGAGCTCTGAATATGCTAATAAGCTCTGAAATCTCGTTTGAATTTGAGATCGGTCACGTGACGCTTTACTTTTTTGGGAGTTCGGAAAAGTTGCGTTTGTTTCACTGATTCTCTCGATTTCAAAAGGTATATCTCTTTGTTTTTATATTTGTCCCCCTTTGTAATTTCATACGATTCGATCGGTAATTAAAATCGGTTCAGTAGGTATATTATTCGATTAATTTCCATTGAAGATTTCTTTTTTTTTTTTTTTTTTTTTTTTTTCGTCATCTAATTTTGTAGTTTAACGGGCATTGCAATTCAGTAATCGCTTTATTTATTAATGCTGCATTGGTTTTGAAAACACTGTAAACTTGGAAAATCGTCGCTTTAAACCATTTACAAAGGTAAACCCAGCTTTTCCCATCGATTTTTCTAAAACGAGATAGAATTTTTACCACGAAATTAATCTACCCAATGGGTTGTTCCTCGTTAAGCGAACCACCAGCGAAAATGGTTAGATCATATGGTTGATAAATGTGCAATCCTCAGCTTAACAGTGGGAGTTTCGCGAGCGGATTAGTTTTTGCTGTAAAAATCCTCGTAAATTTACAGAGCCTTTTTATTTTTTTTAAAGGTACTTTACACATGTATTTTTTTTATGGATATTATCTCTTCAAAGTTAAAGACTCCTTTTTTTTATCGTTTCCCTGTAGTAAGTGCATTTCATCGCTGAAATAATCCTCAAGGCTAACCGTATAAGTTTTATCTTGGTTTTTTATTTTATTTTATTTTTTTTAACTCTATCTTTTAATGTTATTTACGCGGCTTTTGATAAAGTAAAAAGGCAGGAAAAATGTAAAAAATAAATAAATAAAAAAAAAAAAATTTTAGCGTTTGTACCCTAACCTACGATAAATTGAACCCGACTCGATTCCTAAACAGTTTTTGACATCTAAAAATCACGTTCCTCGACAACGCCCCGTAAATCGCACCATAAACAAACGGGCGTACCAAAAAAAAAAAAAAAAAGTGACCAAAATACAGTACATGATATAAAAACCGCATTATAAAACCGTGGCTCTAGGACATTTTTTATTTCACCGAATGTTTACTCGTGCAAAACGTATTGACTTTTTTTTTTTTTTCTTGTAAAGGCACGAAAGTAATTACAAAATTTGGCATTGAAGTTAAAGCACCCTGTATATATTTGGTAAAATATTCTTCCTGTTTTTTTTTCTCCCTAATCAAAAGTGATAGGGACCGATTCGCAATGTAATTTTTTTTTTTGTAAAAAAAAAAAAAAAAAAAAAAAGGTTTTGACCTCTTGAAAAAAGAGATAAAAGTTAAATGCAATAAACTTTCCGAACTGATCTAATCTTTCTCTTCTTTTGAAGTGGCGTTTACGTTTCAAACAAAGTAAATTTTTTTTTTTTTTTTTTTTTTTTGGATTTCGTTTTGTCATTCGTTTGGAAATTATCTTTTTCAATTTTAATAATTTTTTTTTTTCCTTTCGTGTGTTTCAGAAACTGACAAGAGCGAAATTAAAGGGATAGGAAAAAATTAAGCATGGCGGACGACAAGCACGGTCGTTCGGATTCTTACAGAGTTGCGACCGTTACCACATTGGCAGATGACAATAAAACGGCGGATGGGAAAACCAAAGCAAAAAGGAAGGTCGGCAAGAAAGAAGGAAATTTGGACGATTTGAAACAAGAATTAGATATCGATCATCATAGAATTTCGTTAGATGAACTTCTCCAAAGGTAGGCGAAAATTATACGTATTTTTTTTTTCTCTCTCTCTTCTTTTGGGTTTTCGGTCTGAATCGATCTGGTTTAATTGGGATCGTTCCAGCAAACATTTAATTAATCCTCCTCTCCGTTTTTATACGTGATATAAATTTTTATCTCTCAACTTACATCGTTTTTTTTTTTTTAATTTTAGGTTTTCCACAAATCCAGAAACTGGTCTCACGTCAGCTAAAGCAAAAGAAAATTTAGAGCGTGATGGACCGAATGCATTAACACCACCTAAAACCACCCCGGAATGGGTTAAATTTTGTAAACAATTATTTGGCGGTTTCGCCCTTTTACTTTGGATCGGTTCTATACTTTGCTTCATCGCCTATGGTATTTTGGTAAGTGTCATATTTTTTCTTGGTAAAGGTAATTAAAGGAAAATAATTTTTTTTTAAATAGTTAATAATCATTACAATACGTAAATAATGACACGTTCTTTTCTAAAACCGATTAAGTCTTCATTTTCTGTTGAGTAAAAAAAGCGTCGTTCAGTTTTTTTTGTCATGTAAAGCTCTGCCATGATGAGTGCAAAAAATAAGAAGAAGAAAAAAAAGATAAAATTGTATTTTAATTGTTAATGAGCTTGTTTTATCATATAGGAGGATCATGAAATAAGGAGATTAATTTCTCGATGTTATATAAACCGAACCTGAAATTCAAGGTCTGGAAAACTTTTTTGGCATACCTATGCTAGGATTAAAGAAATTGCTTGAGTAATTAATATCATGCTCATCTTAAAATTCGTTCAAAAAAATATTAAAACTCAAAAAAGAAAAAAATAAAGTTTTACCGGATAGCACAGTCTGCTCAAGGTCAGGGTTTAGAATGATTAAAAATAAAGTAAAAAGCACATTACACGGCGAAGGAAATAAGACGACTCCGAGATGAAAATAATTTTTGATTAAAATGTGTGATCTGTCACCATGAGCAAGGGTGCATTCTTAATTTTTTTTTTTATTTTCCAACAAACCTAAAACTGCTTTAAGGCAGGGGGGGGTTGTAATTCTCTCAGTTGGGGTTATCGGTATAGGGATCAAAAAGGGAACCAGGAAGATGTTCAGTAAAAGAATACTGAACATCATGAAGATAGAATTTTTTTTTTTTTTTTCAATTTATTTCGTGGGCAGAGGTTCAGATTCTTGGGACCAATTGTTAAACATCCTGGAGTTGCAATCCCTAGTTAAGAGTCCCATTATTCTAAATCGGATGAACCAACCGAAAAAATAAATAAAAAGATTCTTTGCGATTTTTAAGAACATAAACCTCATGTGCAATACTAGATTCTCAAGTAATTTTTTATTTACCAAAAGCGCTGAAAGATATTTTACTGCATTATGACATGCGAGATATCAAATCCAAATCTAGATGAAACTGCTTTTTCTAACGTAAAAGTGTGTCGTATTTTGTTTTCTTTTCTCTTTTTTTGATAAATGATAAGCATCGGAAAAAAGCGTCTTGCTAGCAAAAAATCTTAAAATTTCTTTTCATAAACAGCACTGTTATTCATGCCGTTCCCGACCATTTCTCCTAATCCGTTTTTCCTAAAAAAAAATAAATTCCTAATCGATTTTTCCTGAAATTTTGATTTCTAAAATTCTTTTCCTAATTATGGATTTTCCTAAAATTTTTTGATTCCTAAAATAAAATTTTCTAAAACGTATATTTTTCCTAGTTTTTTAAATCCGTAAAATTTTGCAATAATTTACTAGTCAAAGCTGCGAATTTCGGTTTTTTTATTATTTTTTTTAAAAAAATAAACCAGTACTAAAATACAACTATAAAAAATATGGGGACCTAGGATAAATCCGACCGTCTCTTCTAGTAGAATCCACAGGAGAGTCCGTTTGTAGTGGAAAACCCCGGAATTTAATTTTTTTAATTTTTTTAAATTATTCCAGCTAATTCCACTACCGGGATCTCAAAACCCGGAAAATATTTTTGAAAAAAAATTTTTAATTTCTAAAATGACGGATGAGCGAAGTAGTGGAATTTACCTGAAATAATATTAGAAATATTATTTCCAGTAAATTCCACCCCCGTGGTCTCAATACCTGGAATATACCAATAATAAAGTATAATTTTATTTTTAATTAAAAATGCTAAATGAACATAGAAGTCGAAATTGCCGCCAAAATTCATTACTATCTCTGAAAATCTTCTTGAAGTTGACAATGATAATGATGATTTCGCGGAAATAGAAGCACTCCGGTTCTGCGAGAGGTGTGGGAAGAAGAGGCAAACCCCCCGGGTCAGAAGAAACGCTGGAAGAAGAGGAAGAGGAAGACTCCAAATTGTTTGAAACAAGCTTTCAGGGATGTTCCCTCTGCCTCGACCTAAGCGTCTTCCTCTTTCTCTTCCTCTTCTTCCAATGCTTCTTCCCGGGCCTGGGGGTCTGCCTCTTTTTCCCACGCCTCTCGCAGAACCGGAGGTGCTTCTATTTTCGCGAAACCATCATTATCATTGTTAACTTCAAGAAGATTTTCAGGGATAGTAATGAATTTTGGCGGCAATTTCGACTTCTATGTTCTTAGGCTTGCCATTTTTTGAAATAGGAAAAAGAATATAAAATTTTTTTTAAAAAATAGAGTATAAAAAGAGTATTCAACCAGAAGATTAAGAGTATAAAAAGAGTATACAACCGGAAGATTTAAGAGTATGAAAAGAGTGCAGTATAATAAGACTTTTTGAAAATAAAATTTTAAACAATAATGATGAGTTCAGGCTGAAGGTTTTCAGCTAAAAATTCTAGTCAATATGATAGATTGATAGATTTGGGAAAAAAAAGAGTACTCTTTTTTTTGCATATCGAAAAATATACTCTTTTTTTGCATTTCGAAAAAAGAGTATATTTCCGTAAATTTTAAAAAAAGAGAGAGTACTCTTTTTTTAGACAAAAAAGAGAGTAAATACTCTTAAAAAGAGTATATCTGGCAAGCCTAAGTTCATTTAGCATTTTTAATTAAAAATAAAATTATACTTTATTATTGGTATATTCCAGGTATTGAGACCACGGGGGTGGAATTTACTGGAAATAATATTTCTAATATTATTTCAGGTAAATTCCACTACTTCGCTCATCCGTCATTTTAGAAATAAAAAAATTTTTTTTAAAAATATTTTTCGGGTTTTGAGATCCCGGTAGTGGAATTAGCTGGAATAATTTAAAAAAATTAAAAAAATTAAATTCCGGGTTTTTCCACTACAAACGGACTCTCCTGTGGATTCTATTAGAAGAGACGGTCGGATTTATCCTTAGACCCAAAATATGCAGTATAAAAATATAAATGTAATAGAATTTTAAAAAAAAATTATAAAAATATAAATATACATATATGAAAAACATTCTGATTCGATTACTGTATTTACTAAAATTTGGGTCCAAACGAGAATTTTAATGTATTTTTTTAAATATTTACCCGAATTTTGAGAATGACATAATAAATAAACAATTTCGTTACCCACGAATTTGAAAAATAAATAGAAAAACCGAAATTCGCAACTTTGCCTAGGCCTAGTAAATTATTACAAACATTTTAGGGATTCAAAAAATTGGGAAAAATATTCATTTTAGGAAATAAAATAGTTAGTAAAAAAATTTTAGGAACCAGAATTTTTAGGAAAAACGGATTAGGAATTCATTTTTTTAGGAAAAATGGTCGGGAATCAGTCACTCTTATTTAAAAGGAATTTATGATAGAAATTTCGAAGTAGGGAAAAAAAATCCATGAAAGCAAGATTTTTCTGTCATTTACGGAAGAACAAACTGTAATTATTAGGGTTTCCCTGGACCATGAATTTCTGAAACAAATTTTCCCATTCCTGTTATTGTAAAACGTGCAGTTGGCTCGATTTTACGTTTCTCAATAAAACGAAACAGTGAATCAATCGATATAGTCTTTGGAACGGTTTGTTTCGGCCATAAAATGTTCGCACATTAATTTTTAACGCGATCTAATCAAAATCTGACGCCTTTCTCACAAAAGATGATGGGTTTTATTTGTATTTAAATCACTATTACACATTCGTAATTGTTACTTTGATGTAAACAAGAAGAAAAAAATGTAACTGTCCATTTCGTGCCACATGCAATCCATCAGGTTTGAATAATTAATAATCATTTTATTTACTTAATAATAATTTCATCGCCAATTACGTGGATTATTAAGTAGTTACTTTGTCATATAGTAATTGCGGCTTCTTCTAGCGGTTTTTTTTTTTTTTTTCTTTTTTGTAGAAAAAATCTTTCTGGATTATTTTGAGTAATTTTTTTTTATGCTCTTTTTTCAGGCCTCGACTGTTGAAGAACCAGCAGATGACAATTTATACCTCGGTATCGTACTAGCAGCTGTCGTAATAGTTACCGGTATCTTCTCATATTATCAGGAAAGCAAATCGTCGAGAATTATGGAAAGTTTCAAGAACATGGTACCTCAATTTGCTACAGTTGTTAGGTACGAAAAAAATCCTATTGGGTTAATGACATCGATCTTGGAGGCGACATTTAATCGTTTCCTTTTCCTAGAATAAATTTTCGGAAGGATTTTTCATGGCATTCCCAAGTCAAAAAACAGTTTTGTCAGTTTTTCATCGAATTTCAAACATCGGCCAGGTTGAAAGTTAGATGAAAAGTCCTCTAACACGGAGAGCTCAAAAGTTATTTCTGAAACGTATATTTAGATTATGAGCATCCGTTTTCTAATAATTTTCAGTTGAGCTGACAATATGCTCACCAGGAATTTGTAAGGGCTGGCATTTTTCTGGTCAGTATTTTATTCAGTTTTTGGTCAGTATTTTAATTAAACTGCAAGTATATTTATTTCGTTGTCAGTTAAAAAATTAAATGGTCAGTATTTCGGTGGATGGTAAGCAATCGGCCAGTAAAAAAAAATCATTTGTCAGTATTTTAATGAAAACTGTAAGTAGAAATATTCGATTGTCAGTATATTCGGTTTCAATGGTCAGTATAAAGCCAAAAAAAAAAAAGTAAGGTATTTTAAGTTTTGTAAAGAGGTTAATTTGATCCTGATAAATTTTTTTTTTTACTCGAATCGTAGACGAAGCTTTGTTTCTGCAGGAAAAGTATAGCAAGTTCAGCAATGATATTTCATATGGTCGAGCTTTGCAATTCCGGGATCGAGCATTTAAACTTTGGATCGTCGAAATGCCGAAAAAAAAAGAAAACTGGATGGAAGGAAGTTGCACGTGTCCCCAATTTTTGAAATCGTTTATCTGCAAACATATTATTGGGATCCCCATTCTTTTGAAATATGCTGAACCTCCTCCATCGGCGAAGCAGGTACCAATCGGTGAAAAACGGAAGCGGGGGAGTCCAAAAAAGTTTTAAAATCTGCTGTGTTAAAAAAATTGATAAGTTTTATAATTATTAAACAATTTTTAAAATTTTAACAAGAAATACTGGCCGGGAATATTAATTCTACTGACCGAACTTATTTTTTTACTACTCAATTCCCAATTAAATACTGGCCAAAACATAAGAAAATACTGCTCTTTTAATTTTTATACTGACCAAAAACGAAAAAAATATTTACCATTTGATTATTAATTAAATACTGGCCAAAAACTGAATAAAATACTGACCGAAAAAATTTTAGCCACTTGTAAGGGTAACTGGAAAGCTTAGTTATGTCCCATTCCTTAATTCCTATAACATTTTTCCCGATTTTGTTAGGGAAAGCGAAGACGCCACTCTTTTGATGACGTCATCAATCAGATGAACTTGCCGAATTTTAAAAATCCGATCGAAAATTTAAAAAATCTTCCGAAAACACTTAAAAATCAAAAGAAAGAAAAATTTGAATTTCGGTAGTACTCTTAAAGACGTGATAAAAGCTAACAATCCAACACTACTGATTTCATGACTATTAAAAATCGGAAAACAATTAATTAATTTAAACATTTCTTTTTTAAAGGGACGGCCAAAAATTAACAGTAAGAGCTGAAGAACTAGTAATCGGAGATCTAGTCGACGTTAAATTCGGTGATCGTATTCCCGCCGATATTCGTATTATTGAATCGAGGGGCTTCAAAGTCGACAATTCGTCCCTGACTGGAGAATCTGAACCTCAGTCCAGAGGAATCGATTTCACCCATGACAATCCATTGGAAACTAAGAATTTGGCTTTCTTCTCTACAAATGCTGTCGAAGGTTAATATTCAGTTTAATTATAATTTTAATTTTTTTTTTTGTTTCGGAATTTATTTTTTTTGTTTCGGATTTTTTTTTGCAACACTAATCATTTTTTTAAATATCTTTTTTTAGGTACTGCAAAAGGAATTGTAATCTCCTGCGGTGACAACACCGTCATGGGTAGGATTGCAGGCCTTGCATCTGGTTTAGACACAGGAGAAACCCCGATCGCCAAGGAAATCCATCACTTTATCCAATTGATTACCGGTGTGGCCGTGTTTTTGGGTGTATCGTTCTTCATCATCGCTTTCATTTTGGGCTACCATTGGTTGGATGCTGTTATCTTCTTGATCGGTATCATCGTAGCCAACGTACCCGAAGGTGCGTGTCTCGTTCAATATTTTCCTTTCGCATTAGTTTTTATTTTAAACACGGAAGAAATTCAATAAAACTAAATAATTTTGTATTTCAGGTTTGCTCGCTACCGTAACAGTATGTCTGACATTGACCGCCAAACGAATGGCAAGCAAGAATTGCTTGGTTAAGAATTTGGAAGCCGTAGAAACTCTTGGAAGTACCTCTACCATTTGCTCAGATAAAACCGGAACATTGACTCAAAACAGAATGACTGTAGCTCACATGTGGTTTGATAATCAAATTATTGAGGCCGATACTACAGAAGATCAATCAGGTACGGATAATTCGAATTCATCTCATGAACAAGAATGGGCAGAATGTATATAGATGCTTATGTTTGGTTTTTTATCTTAATTTAGGCATTCAGTACGACAGAACTAGTCCAGGATTTAAAGCTTTGGCCAGGATTGCTACGTTATGTAACAGAGCCGAGTTCAAAGGCAATCAAGATAACGTACCTATCCTAAAACGTGAGGTTAACGGCGACGCTTCGGAAGCTGCTTTGTTGAAATGTATGGAACTTGCTCTCGGTGATGTGATGACAATTAGGAAGAAAAATAAGAAGGTAATTATGAAAGCTGCTTGATGCCTGATGAATGTGTAAATTCAATTCAGTTTTTCAGCAGGCATCGAACCAAGGTTTTTTTTTTTGGAAAAGTCCCTATTTTTAACATGAGTCTCTAAAAGTCCCTATTTTGAAAAAAATACCTAAAAGTCTCTTATTTTTCTTCGTTTTAATTTTTATGCGTGGATTATGTTATTAAATCAGAAAATGATACTAAAATTTTAAGAAATAGTTCATCTTCTCTCAAAATTTCTAAAATTTATTGCAATGCAGTTAAGAAAAAAAGCAGATGGAAATGAAAATGAATCCGAAAAACTTTGATAAATAATGTTTGAGAAAATTTTTAAGAAATTTTAAACCAAAGTGAAAAATCTGAATCGAATTTTGAGCTTAAATTTTGACTTTAATTTTTTTGTTCCATATTGCCTTTGGTCTTATTTTACTTGGAAAAATGTTATATGTATTTTTAAGTTAGCGCTATGCAGCCTGCTTCAAATGCTATCTTCCGAGCTAAAAAATGTGAAAAAAAGTTTGAGCGGCGATATCGTTGTCAGGTCAAAATTTCGTTGTGGTTATATGAAGAAGCTCGTAACCTGACTAAAGAAATGCATGTAACTGAAATTTTTAGGTGAAAATTGTTGCTAAAAAATTGGCTAAAGCTAAATCAAAATTTTGTGAGCACTATCAGTCTTTTTAAAGCAAAATTAACCACATAATTCTTAAAGTCCTCCGAACAAAGGTTTCTATAAAATTTCGGCCTTTTTCGTGAGGGTCAAAGCGGATCAAAACTGGGCTTAAAGGGGTCAAAGCAAGCCTGGACCTAAATAAAAAGTTCGAAAATTAAATGTTTTTGGTCCCTAATTTTGAGACCGAGTCAAAACCCCGACATTCAAAACCCCGACATTGGAAATCGGGGTTTTGAATGACGGGGTTTTGATTTTTGACTTTTATTATATTTTATTTTTAATTTAATTTAATTTAGTTTTTATTTTTAAAAATATTTTTAAATGACGGGGTTTTGAAATCAGCAGTTAAGTCCTATATACATGGGCGGATCTAGGATTTTTTCCTAGAGGGGGCTCAGAATAGGAAAAAATATTTTCTGGGGGGGGAGGGGGGCTGATACCATTCAGGCCATGTAATTTTCAAAATTCTAGGGAAGGCTAGCACCCCCAGCCCCCCCCCCCCTAGATCCGCCCATGCCTATATATTAAAACGCTAAGGAAAATAAGCGATGCCAGACACGTACGGAGCCCCTTCCCGACCGATTTTGATGAAATTTTCAGGGGACAATAGATCCTCCTGACTTCAGAGTCTATGAGCTTTTATGTAATGAACATTTCCCTGAAAGCTCTAGAGAACTGAGAAGCTCTAGGGAGCTTTCAGCAGAAAGTCAAGATACCACACAGACCGGCAGAGACCGACGGAAATTCCACAGACCGAGTGCAGTATAGGAATAAGCTCCCCATAGGAGGTGTTTTAGTATTTCGTAAGACCGGAAGGGGGAGGGGGTTCTCGAAATTCTTATGATCTTTTATATATGGGGGAGGAGTTTGGAAAATCTCTGTAAGAATTTCTATTGCAATTTATTGCTCAGAAAATTTTCTATATTTTAATTCTTACTAGTTCTATTACCTTCTATATAAGTGCTATTAAATTTCAAAACCCCGACATTTCAAAAATTTTAAAAAATTAAAAATAAATTAAAATAAATAAAAAATAAAATATAATAAAAGTCAAAAATCAAAACCCCAACATTCAAAACCCCGATATCTAATGTCGGGATTTTGAATGTCGGGGTTTTGCTAGGGTCCCCTAATTTTTTCAATTTTGGTCCCTAAAGTCCCTAATTTTTTCTGGCTAGAACGGTTCGATGTCTATTTTTGAAAATGAAAAATGCTGATAAAATCTAATTGTTTATTGTGAGTGTGCCATCATTCCATTTGCTTACGAAGAAAATTCATGGAAAAAATATAATGAGTACCCGATTAAAAATCTTTCTGACGACCTTCGCGATAACTTTATTTTTTGCAGAAAATAATCTTTTAAGCTTATTAAGATCTTAAATTAAGCTGAGATATTTTTAGTTCTGCCCTTATTATTAAAAATTACCTTGAGACTAACATACATTAAATTATAACATTTTAAAATGCATTTTTAAAAAAAATTAACAATGGAATTTCTTTATTTTTTTAGCCAGTTCTTTACGTGCTTTCGTTTTTTTTTTTTTTTAACCTACAATTTTATTTTTAGAAATCTTAATCATTTTTCAGGATCTTGTTAATGGAACTTTAATAGCTTATTTTTTTTTTTTTTCGTTTAGGTGTGTGAAATCCCATTCAACTCAACCAACAAATACCAAGTTTCCATTCACGAAACGGAAGATGCCAACGACCCGCGTCATTTAATGGTAATGAAAGGAGCCCCGGAAAGGATTTTAGACAGATGCTCTACGATTTTCATCGGCGGAAAAGAGAAAGTTTTGGACGAAGAAATGAAAGAAGCATTTAACAACGCATACCTGGAATTGGGTGGTTTGGGAGAGCGTGTGTTGGGTTTCTGTGATTTGATGCTTCCGAGTGACAAATTCCCGTTGGGATTCCAATTCGACGCCGACGATCCAAACTTCCCTTTGACCGGATTACGATTTGTTGGATTGATGAGTATGATTGATCCCCCTCGTGCAGCCGTGCCCGATGCAGTAGCTAAATGCCGTTCGGCCGGTATTAAAGTCATCATGGTCACCGGTGATCACCCGATCACAGCTAAAGCCATCGCCAAATCTGTTGGTATCATCTCTGAAGGTAACGAAACCATCGAAGACATCGCAACCAGGTTGAACATTCCGGTATCGGAGGTCAACCCGAGAGAAGCAAAAGCCGCGGTCGTTCACGGTGGAGAATTAAGAGATCTTACGACCGATCAATTGGACGAAATATTGAAATTCCACACTGAAATCGTATTTGCTCGTACTTCCCCGCAACAGAAATTGATCATCGTCGAAGGTTGTCAACGAATGGGCGCCATCGTGGCCGTAACAGGTGACGGTGTAAACGATTCTCCGGCTTTGAAGAAAGCTGACATCGGCGTTGCCATGGGTATCGCCGGGAGCGACGTAAGCAAACAGGCAGCTGACATGATTTTATTGGACGATAATTTCGCTTCCATCGTCACCGGAGTCGAAGAAGGACGATTGATTTTCGACAACTTGAAGAAATCTATCGCTTACACTTTGACCAGTAATATTCCCGAAATTTCACCGTTCTTGGCTTTTATTCTTCTCGATATCCCTCTTCCCCTCGGCACTGTAACCATCCTTTGCATCGATTTGGGAACCGACATGGTCCCCGCTATTTCCCTGGCCTACGAAGAAGCCGAATCCGACATCATGAAACGGCCTCCACGTAATCCCTTCACCGATAAATTAGTAAACGAACGTCTCATTTCCATGGCTTACGGACAGATCGGTATGATCCAGGCAGCAGCTGGATTCTTCGTTTATTTCGTCATTATGGCCGAAAACGGTTTCTTACCCATAAAACTTTTCGGCATCCGTAAGCAGTGGGATTCGAAAGCCGTAAACGATTTAACGGATTCCTACGGACAAGAATGGACCTACAGGGACCGCAAAATCTTGGAGTACACGTGTCACACGGCTTTCTTCGTATCCATCGTCGTGGTACAATGGGCCGATTTAATCATTTGTAAAACGAGGAGGAATTCCTTGATCCACCAGGGAATGAGGAACTGGGCCCTTAATTTCGGTTTGATATTCGAAACGGCTCTAGCGTGCTTCCTCAGTTACACTCCCGGTATGGACAAGGGATTGAGGATGTTCCCGTTGAAATTCGTATGGTGGTTGCCTGCTCTACCGTTCATGCTCACCATTTTCATTTACGACGAAGCGAGACGGTTTTACTTGAGAAGGAACCCAGGAGGATGGCTCGAACAAGAGACGTATTATTAAGGGAAAAAAAAGGATGAAAGTTTTTTTTTTCTTTTTTTTGTAGAGAAAAGAAAGTTTAGTTTTATAGTTAGTATGAAAATATGAACCCTTGTAATCAAATTCATTGCAAAAAAAAAAAAAAGGACCAAGGACAGTAAATCGTGGAACTCCGAATTTTATTCTTATATTCATTTTTTTTTTTTAACAAATTGTTTAGACCGATAGTTTAGCTTTTCAGTTAAATTTTCTTTGATAAAAACTGCTGTTTTACCCGGTATAAGGGCCTGTATTCCTCAGTTGAAGTGTTAAGGACAAGAAATAATTTACGGTCGCAGATCTTTTTTATTCGTTTTTTTTTTTTTGTATTTTAGAAGAAAGGAAAATGTTCGTTTTTCGGGTTGAAAACTAGTCTTCGTTTAAATTTTGAATGAAATAAGCAGTTTTTAACAACGAAAATTTTTTTTTTAATTTTTTTTTTTTTTTTTTTTTTTAAAGGAAAAATTTTTATACGGAATTTTTCTTAATAATTGTGGATCAATAGGTTATTTTTTTTGTTTAATCAGTATTTTACAATATTTTTTTCTATATTATTTTTACAAAATTTATTTTAATTTTAATTGTGGCAGCCATGCTGGTATCGTGGCAGTCATTTTTTTTTGTAATTTGAAGCAAATGGGATGCGGCAGCAAAAGTTGATCTGAAAAAAATAAGTAATTATAATCGAAGTAAATGACTAAAAAGTTGAATTTCGGCTGGCTCTCTCGGCCCAACTTATTTTATTGATGAAAGATTGTTTAATAAGGACGATCATCGACAGGATTTTAAGATCAGTTTAATAATTGCTTGTTCAAATCGTGTTCACCACCGTTATTTTACTCATGCCATATAATGGCGGATTAAATCATTGTCTGTATTTAAGTAAAACGGGAGCTATTTGGTGGAAAAACTAATAAAGTTTTTTATTTGACCGCCATTACACTATTTTAATTTTCATATTACAGTAAACAATTGTTTTAATTACTATTTTCAGAGCAACTTTCCTATTATATTTTATTCTATTTATTTGTCAAATATGGACCAAAAGAAAATCAGGAACAATAGAATTTTTTTTTTTTAAAAGTCGTTGTACAAAATACTATCGGTCATTTATTTTTTAATTTTTTTTTTTAAATCATTTTTATCAAAAATCGTGCTCATATATTATTTTCTCATTCATTTCTCTTAAAATTATCATTTTCGAAAATTCTGTTTAATTCCCTATAGTTTTAAACTTGAAATATCGAATATGTTTTCTTTAATATCTATGTTAGTTTTATTTTAGATATTTATATATTATAGATATATTTATACACCTATTTTCATTCTTTTTTAATTAAAAATTTTAAAGAAGTTTTTTAAATGATTTTAATGGGAGCTTTGTAATTAGAATCTTTGAAGTTATAAAAAAAAATTTACCACTTTTAAAAAAAAAAAAATTAAATTATTCTTTGTATTTCAAGTTTAAAATTAAAAATCATTATATTTATGCTAAAAACAAATCACATTTTTTTTTCTATTAGGATTATTTAATATTGTTTTTATTAAATTAAATTGTTTTTTTTTTTAACTTTCTTTTCGAACGTCACATTCGGGAAGAATTTAAACAAAAAACGTTAATTAGACTATTAACTTTTTTTATTTAAATTTTTCCTTTTTTAAATTTGTCAAATCGTGTTGTGGTTATATTGTAGAACTCTATTATTGTTTTTTTATTGTATTTTTTTTTATTGTGTTGATTCTTCTTCTTTTAGAAAAGTAAAAAAAAAACAACAATGTTATTTATACACACTTATGAGAGAGAAATTTTGATCGATTTCTTCGGCATTTTAGTTAGTTTAGCTTCTAGATTTTTTTATATGTACAAAAAGCTCTTTCTGTATATGTGTTCTTTTATACGTTTGCTCAATTTATATGTAGCAAATTTTTTACAAGTATTTTTATTCTTCCAATTGCCTTATTGAACATCCTTTTTAGATGAAAACATTTTTAATATCGCACAAAAAATGAAAAATGTATTTTTTTCTTCCTGTAGCTCTTTTTTTTTTTTCTTCTTTTTTGTGAACCATCAAAATTTATTCAGGTTGTATATAGAAGAAGAAAAAATGTGAATGATCTAGAACTAGAGTACTACTTAGCGAAAGTCGATCAAAATCTCTTAAAATTTTATAATTCATATGTTTTAAATTATACGTAATCTTAATGAGTAGAAAATTGTAAAGAAAAAGAGGACCAATTTTTCAGTAGGTTCCACTTTGGTGTGTTTCATTTTTTTTTTCTTTACATATTGACACAATATCTAAAAGTACATTAATCATACAATAATTTTAGCTGAAAAAAATATTTATTATTTAAAAAATTAAAATTGCTTCCTTTTCTTGAAAACATATATATCATATTTATATATACATGAAAGAGTAAAAATTTGAAAAATGCAACCTTTTAAAAAAATCGTAGTTAATCATATGTTGTCTTTTAATTATATAATCCAATTCAAAATGAATTTTTCTCCGATACTTGCCTTATTATTCTCTTGCATTTTAAATTTTAAAAAAATTTAAAAAAATTCATAATTATTACCAAAATTTGAAACAAGAAATAGTAGTGATCGAAGTAATTTTAAATTCTCTTTTTTCTCTCTTTCTCTCTCTATACTTACGTACAAATTTTTCAAATTTCTCAGTAAAAGTTTTTGACCTTGCCGCTTTTTTAATTCTTTTTTATTTCAAATTTAGTGTTCTACAAGTGATAGAAAAATATTAAAAAAATCGTATTTTTAGTTTTTAAGATTGTGATTTATTTGGTCAGGTTTGTTTAAGGAAGGAGAAAAATGAAAAATAAATAAATCATGTAAGATACAGAATTGAAATAAAACCAAACTTAATTGAAACGTAAAAATCTTATTATTTTTTGTTTGGTATTTTTATCTAAAAAAAAAAAAAAAATAAATAAAAAATCCAAAGACGTTCACCTAAAATTTAATTATTTAGATATATTATGTTTATGATTATTAATTTTGTGATTTTTTTTTAAATTAAGAGCCGTCCTTTTTAAACGTTGTAGTATTTGAGTCAATTTTTTTTTCTTAAATTTTTGTTTTCACTCCCCACCGTTTTTATTAAAATAAATTTATTAATTGCACTTTGATATTTTGTGTATCTACTTTTCTTTTTCGAACGTCAAAAAATGTATTGAAAACGAGTTTTCATACGTGCATCGGTCTGTAATTCATTCTTGGAAAAAGGTCTAGGAAAAGGAATGGAACGTGAAAAAAAAAAGATGGTAAATGTGTTTTTAACGTAGACAAATATTACAGGCCTTATTTTATGTAGAAAAAAATTTATTAAGATATTGTACCACATCTGGTTTATAAACAATACTAGTTTTAACTGATTCTGTAATAAACGACTTTTTTCTAATGTTGTTTCATGCGTTTTTTGCTTGATTGTTTTTAATCTTGAATATACCTATTCATCCTTTTTTTTAAAATGTTCGATTTTGTTCATATATACCTTTTCTCAATTTCATTTATATTGTGACAAAGATATAAAATAAGGTAGCTGCCAAATACTACCACCAGTGGCACATTTGGTAACTAATTTTGGTTGATTCAAGTTTTCCACATTAATGTTATGGTCAACTAATCAACTCTGGTAAGTACGAAAAAGAAGAAATAATAATAATAATACTGATGACGCAAAATTGGCTGCTGAATTTTGAATCTTCCATTATTTGATTCCTAGAAGCATCAAATTTTGGTGGAGTCATATCGACAATTGAGATCAGACTCACAAGGTTATTATTGTAGAGATACTAAAAAGAGATATTCGACAGCCGCCATTTTGAGAGCAGTACCACGTGATGTCACCTTGAAGTGCGCAGACCGGCGCAGACAAGTCTTTCTATCGTTGTGCAATGTCACGGGGTATTGCCTTCAAAATGGCGGCTGCCACGATTCTTTTAGTGCTTCTGATTGCAGCAAAATTACTATTGTAGTCTTACTGTGCTTTTTAAACCAGCAAGTTGTAGTTTAGAAAATCGATTAACACGACGATTGTCGCATCATTAAACGGAGTGAAAATGTTTATTCGAAATTTGAGTTCCCAGATTAAAGATCCTTTGGTGTAAAACTCGAAAACTAGTTACAAGGACTTAAATTCACAAAAACATTGGTAAGTCAATTTTTAAATAAATTTTTTATTTATAATATTTTAGTTTAAAAATCTATATACATTTGCAAAAATCATCGAGGTCATTAAAAAAAAGAGATTGAAAATAATTATGGATAGTTAATCTTAAATGGAAATTTTTGAAATGTTATCAGTGCAAAATTCCTTTTTACAAATTAAAAAAAAAAAAAAATTATCTGCCTTTCACTTTTAAATTAAAAAAAGAAAAAACTCCCCCATATTTTTTTAAAAAATAAAATCAAACAAAAGGAATAAGGAAAATCTAAAATATAAAAAGTTTTAATACCACGAATGAAAGGGTTGATAATGCGTAAAACTACCCCCAGAATGCAAAACAGGCTGGTTCAAAGTTGAAGAACCGCTAGTCAAAACATTCGAAGGTATCTGATTAATATTTTGCCCACTCGAAGGCGAAGTGCTCCTTATCGCAGTCGGTAATCCTGGTGACCAAACGTGGCCGCCAATATGACTTCCGTGATTGTTATTAGACAAGCTCATGTCGATGCTTGTCGTGGTATTGTGAGTTGAATGCCCGTCGTTGGGTTGTCCGGATCCAGAATTATTCCCTAAAATTAAAAATAAGGATTTCTTTAAAAAATTTTGTCTTTTTATTTATAAATAAATGCGAGTTATATTCTTTACCTGACTGCGATGTGATTGTGGTAGTACTAATAGGATAATTTGGAGAATTATGATGTGCTGATGTTATCAACCCAGTGTAATACGGATTACCTGAAGAATTTCCGTTAGAACCGTCTATCATTGGTCCTTGGTAATTAGAGTCTTTATAAAGCGCTGCTGTGTGGGTATGTTCTTAAATTATAAAAAAAGGAATAATGTTAAAAATAATAAAAAAAGGAAAAATCAAAAATATTATAGCATAGAAATAGAATTTATTGGCAAGATCTTATTTGTTTAAAAATTGAAAAAGTACCTTGAGAAGTAGCTGTAGCTGGAAAACTTGATTCAGGCAATATGTAGGTACTACTTGCATTCGAAGGATATCCCATTCCTAAACCAACAGAGCTGTAGGAACTGGTAGAACTAGATAACTGCTTCCTTAGTCTCGCTCTTCTATTGCTGAACCACACCTATTTCAATAAATAATATAAAATAATTTTCTACAAAATTCGCTCTTTTTTTAAAATTGAAGCTCAAGTACGATATCGGCAACTTTCGTAAAGTTGAAATTTTTGAAAGTGTAATTTTTCTGTACCTGAATTCTCGCTTCCGTTAATTTCGTCCTCTGTGCCAATTCTTCCCTTGTATAAATATCAGGATATTGAGTTCGTTCGAAAGCCTTTTCTAATTCATCTAATTGTAAAGCTGTGAACGTTGTACGAGATCTTCTTTGCTTTCTTTTCAACGGAATCCCGGGTTCGGATTCGCAGTCTGAATTATCCGAGTTTTTGCATCCTTTAAAACAAAAAAGAAAAAAAAAATTCGATTTGAAAAATATTTAAAAGGAAATGAGGTCAGCGATGGTGAATGAAAACAAGGGCATTGAATTGTCCGAAAATCGAAGCAACAATTCGTTCGCACTGCGACCGTGGTATAGTAATTCTTTTGTATTTTATCTCTCATCCATCAAATAAGGTTTCCTTTTCAGAATGACATAAACTTATTTTAAATAAATTGTTCATATTAAAACTAAAAAATAAAAAAATACACCTAAAAAAAAGTTTGTAAAAAGAAAGAAGCGCAAAAAGAAAAGCGTATTTTTATTTTTTTACGATTGGCAACACTGGAGTTTTTGTGTGACAAAAACAAATGCATGCGGGTCGGGTACAAATGGTTTTACATTTTTTGAAAATGAAAATAGTGTTTTAAAACGTAGTTTTATCGCTTTAATTAATCGTAAATATAATTTAATTTCAAGTATAAAACGTTTAAAAGAGATTTACTCAAAAGATTTAATGACATGACGTGTGTGCTTTAATTGCAAATTCATATTTCAAAGAAAGCGGATTGCGGCTTTGTTTTTTATTCCGTTCTAGTAAGGTTAGTTTGTCATTTTTATTGTAAATGAAAAATTGCCTTTTTTATATTTATTATTTAGCTTTGAATAGGCTCAGTTTTAATTGTTGGTGTTCAGTTGCCTGTACAATAATGTACAAAGATGGCTTGAGCTTTCTATTCTTCATTACCCGATGAAGCATAATTAATTTCTTTTTTAGTGTTTGAAAAAGTAGTTGATGAATATGTTAAATATTTAGGCTGTTCATTGATTAAAACTTAATGGACGGGCTTTATATATTCCATTTTTCAACGTCACTAGAATTGAATTTGAAAATATGTTGAGTTGACAGTTTCTCTACTGTAGGTAGCTGGATTTGTCAAATTGATTCTGTATTAATAATTATGTATGAGTTATTATGAGCAAACTGACTTGAGATATAATGCACAATTCATTAATCTGTAGAATTAAAGTAAGAAGTTTTCCTGGATTTTATCTAATACATAGGTTGGAAGCATGGAGATAAGGTTTAGTCTGTGTAATAGGCATAGCATGCTGTAGTTAAGGCATTGCGTGCTTATTTACTTACTTAACAGAGTGACAATTGTTTCTCCAAACATGTTACATTTTGAAGCCTAGTGAAGAAAAATTTGAAATATTGTGCAATAGCAAATAATCATTTAGTTGATGGAGGTTTTTAAATGGAACCATGTATCTCTATAATTGCATTTATTTTGTTGCACAGTTCAAAATTCTTTGAGATCTTCAAATATTTATATTATTATTTCAATTCCTGCTATATGTTTAATGATAAATAATATGGACTATTGTGTTTCCAATATTGTCAATAAGTTGAAGAGTAAAATTAATTAATGACTTGATGGAGTCGTTTTAGAATTAATTTAGGCCTTTTTTGAAAATTTAAATTTTAATCATCATAGAACTTGGTCTAATTTGCTTGAGCTTATTCTAATATCTTCTTAAGATAATATTATGGTGTAGTGATGGTAAAGCATATGGGCTGTTCTCATAAAGAAACTGCAAGGGTGAACACCACCAAATATGAATATGAGTAACGCAGAAAAAAGCTAAAATAAATATGAGGGTTGCAGAATAAATATGAATAAAGTTACAGTAAAGATTGTGGCCTACTCTTTGATAGGTCGTAAGTGTTCATTTTCTCTATTAACCTGTCATGACAGGCAGCAAATCAAGTAAGCAAACTTTCTTATTAATTAGTTAGAACGGGAAATTTTTAGTTTGAATTAAATTTTTTTTTATTTTTAGTTCTGAAAAATTTTACATAGTATTTTAATCCATTAATAGATAAAAGATCTACGTGTCCATCTCAGTCTTGAATGGATTAATTATTCTTTTTTATTAGAGAATTTACATTTTAAATTCTATATTTCTTTAAAACACCGTTTTTTAAAATTATTAATACTGAAAATTAATGCTCACAGGAAATTGAATTAGATTGCCTAAAATTGTTCAGATATTTCGTAGTGAAATACACAGTACTTAGTTTTATTCGAGTTGATAGTTGGAAACCATTTTTACATTTCTTTGCAGTTGAATAACTAGCAGTCGTTTTTGATAAGAAGTAATTCCGTGTGGTACAGCTTTAAGTGAACAATAAATGAGACCATTCCAGGAAAAACAAGATTTTTATTATTCATTGGTTGGATTGTTGCAAGGAAAAAAATTTATTTAATTAGCAAATGAAAGATATACGAAATTAATGCAAGGATGACTTCAATAATTTTCAAACATTACATTCGGCAACATTTCTTGAATAGACCTTTCAAGACCTTCTGTCATTTTTTAAGGACATTGAATATCATTAAATGAATACTGCGTGCCATTGCTGTTCCATGATTTTTTGATACAGCATTCTGATTTCCTTAACATTGAATACTTTTTATATCATTCACTTTTTACAAAGAAATTTTATGGACGTCAACAGGTTTACCGAAATTATTAACTTTTATTTAAAGAAAACCGCAATGCGTTCTTCAAAAAAAAAAAAAAAAAATGGTTTTTTGATTGCGGAGTATAAAGTTTGCCTGGAGACTCAGTTGGGGAAAGAGAAAAAAAAAAACAAGGAACTTCGTGATGTGTAAAATTTACGAAGACACTTTAAACACGACACTTGTGGTTTAACATTGAGATTATTAATAATAAATATTTCAAGCCATAAACCGTGAAACTCCTGCCGCCGCTTATGAAATCCTCGCTTTTGTAAGGGGGAAAATTCCAGGTTAAAAAAAAAAAAAAAACAACTCGAGAAAATTGTGAAGTTAGCAAACTTCTTTCGATTAGTCACTCTCGTTAAAATGAAATTTTAAAAGAAAAAAAAGGGCCTAAATTTCCCTATATTGCACATGTATTATTCACAACGTGCTCAAATATGAAGAGTGTTCATATTTAATAGCTCAATCGACTGACGTGGCATAAGATTCATTTTTCATATTAGCCGACAGTAATTTGTCATTTTTGCCTGTCAAATGCATGACATCTTTTGTTTTTAATGACGTTATCAAATCTTTTGTTTTTCGTTTTGTTTTCTTTAATTCGTATCCGTTTTTAAAAAAAAAAAATTTTTTTAGGTCATATCGTGAATTTTTTTGTTGGATTGTCGGCTTGAAAGACAGCATTTTGATATCAAGAAAAAAAAAGCATATTTGCACGTTGATAAGATGTGGGGAAACGTTTAATAAGAAAAAAAAATGAGAAGGAAAAAAAAACAAAGAAACAAAAAAAGCTATTTAGACAACAAAGGAGGGAATTATAAAATGGTCATAAAACAAACCACAAAGTCGGTGGATGTCTTTGAGGAAAGAAGGAAGTGCGGAATGCCGCACGGTTCACGTCCAGGGTACTCTACCTGACACGGTCTATGTACCATGTTTTTAATTAGAATACTGGGAAACAAAAACAAAAAAAATCTTTTGCAAATCCTTACAAGCCCGCTTAAGATCAGGTGTTTCAGTGATAAAAGAATTAAAATTTGTACATTCGTAATACCTCCCTGTAATTATGACAAAAAAAAAAGCAATCGAGTTTGCCTAATAAACGGGATTTTTTTTTTTTTTTTTTTTTTTTTTTGCCGATAAAAAAAAGTTGCTGACGTGAAATTTACAATGTTAATGCTTGACGCTTTAAATTATATGATTAACACTTAACCGAGGCATCCTTTTGAATATTCTTGATATTAATAATTTACTATGAAAAATTAATAATTTGCTTCTGTGAAAAGTAATAACGTTAATAATAACAACCCAAACGCAACAAATTAAGTAAATGGATAATGATATGATGTCTGATTTATATTAGATTATCATTAGAAAGAGTACGAGTAATTCTTCTAAATAAGACATTGATACCACCGATTTTTGCAAATCATGGAACCGGGAATTAGTGTATTGAATTAAATATTTTGTGGATTTAAGCTTAAATCAGATTTTAATGAGGTGAATATTTTGGTTTTACAAAATCTAAGGTGGTGTATGGAACCCACAAATCAGAACTAATAAAAATTATAAACTCAGAAATTGGACTGGTAGATATTTTGAAAAAAAAAAAAAAAAAAAAAAAAAAAAATTAAAAAAAGCCATTGCAATGCCTGCATCAGTTAGGTACCTTGTCCCAAAATAAATATATTGCTGTACTTGAAATCAAAATGTGCTTACTTTGATTGCTCGCTCTTTCAAAAACCATAAATGTGCTTTGACTTATCAAGGAATCAGTCCTCATATGTTGGCAGTGGAGGGAATTGAATAAAAGCAGACATATTTTATTCAAGACTCTACTTTGTCTTTTCTACTTTTTCTGAATCGAAAGAACCGAAAGAGATTTTGACAACTGACTTTTTATAGTTTCTTTTAATTTTTTAAAGGGGAATGACGTCGAATTCATTTTGACATCGAGGGAAAAAAATTTGGGTTTTTGGCTACAAAGGATTCAATGTGAAACGAATTTTTACCAGGGCTGCAATTCCGATGAATTTTAATTAAAAATCGGAATCGGAATCGGAATTGGAATTGGAATCGGAATCTGCTATTTCAGAAGTAATTAAAATCGAAATCCGTGTTTTTTTTGTTTTTTTTTCAAGAAATCGGAATTGGCATCCGCATTTAAAAAAAATATTTTCGATTCAGATTGACTTAATAAAAAGCACGAAAATACCGTCAGTACAGTCAATCAATTTTGGTTTAAATCGGAATCGGAATCGGCATCGCTAAAATATTTGTTAGTTGGAATCGGAATCGGGATCTGAATTTTTTTTACGGTTCGGAACCGGAATTGGAATTGCAGCCCTGATTTTAACGAAGTCTAAAAGTATACGTTGAGATATAAGAACATAAAAATTTGAACTTAAAATGTTTAATGGAAGGATATATTTTCCAAAATTATTTTTTCTTTTTTTTTCTAATTTTAATGCCAGAATATTGCCTTTTTGCTTGCATTCCGCGAGGAAAATAAAATTGTATCGACTTTAATTCTTTGCCTTAGATACCCATACATGCTCATTTATCAACTAAGAGAAGGAATATTCCGGAGGCTGCATTTTTTTTCTGAAGTAATATCCCAGAGTGCGCACTAAGCTATGCGCCCAATGTAGATTTTCAGACTGAAAGGCTTGAAGTACAAAATAACATTTTTTATCTGGAATCAGATGATACGAACCACGAAATACTCAAAATGCACATAAACGTATTCCTTTTACACCATATAATTATTTCATGTGGTAGCGAAATAAAGCTTAATTGACATCAGTTTACTAATTTGCATGATTGCTATGTTCGAAAAAAAAAAAAAAAAGATGCGAGATTTGAAGCCAACAAAACACCTGATTTTTTACAGTTTGGGGGTTTTTCTTTTTCGTTGTGGTGACATTCAAAAAGAAAAAAAAATTACAGTTTGATCTTGCATGTAATGAAATTTGGAATATACAATACGAGCACATTGCCAACATATTTTTTTTATTCAACCGTTAATTTCAATTTATACTTCAAGAACTTTTAAATGCTTTTCAGAATTAAAAATTGTTCTGCTGTCGCATGATTCGCGATGTTATAATCAAATGGTTCCAAAGCAACCCTCCTTACAAAAATCGCTTTTTGATGAAAATCATTTGCGTTTATGAAGTGCTTTCCGGTCCCTGTCGTCCAAATTTTAAAATTCAAATATTTTCTAGCTTTTTATTTGAGTTATTTATTAATTTTTTTTGTTTTGATAAATTTAAAGGTTCTAGTTCGTTTGCATAACCGGCCGGTTAGCCGGCCGATGTACACATTTTAACAATAAAAAAATTAGTAAAAAAATTAGTAAAAAAAAAAAAAAAAAAAAAAAATTATTTAATATTTTATACATGAAAACGGAGTCTAACTGCACCAAAACTTTTTGTTTGAAACTGGATCAAGTTTGAAACTGTATCAAAACATTTTGTTATGTTCAGAGACCAAGAAAGATCCATGATTGAAAAAGCATGAACAAGCCTTAAAAGTTCTTATATTTGATACTTTTAATTGTTTTCGCAACAAAAAAAACAATCTTTCTTTCCGAGAGACTAGTACAGCGCTCTAGCGGTGAAACCGGGAACTATTTCTACAACAAAAAGAAAAATGGCGTCTTAATTTTTGATTTCGAAAACATTCAAAAAAATTATCAAATTTAGAATCTATAAAACCTTTTCATACATTTTAAATAACGAATTTTTACCTTTTAAACATAACAATACGTTTTGGCACGGTTTCAGTGAGATCCGATGTCATTTTCATGTGTAAAAAACCGAATTAGGAAAAAAAAAAAAAAAAAAAAAAAATTAAACTATTTTTATTATTAAAAAATTTTTACCACTCGACTGACCGTCAGGTGGTGCAAACGAACTAATTCCTTTAAAGGTTCTAGTTATTAAAATTTGATAATGAAATTTGTGTAACAAAGAGGTGTTAACTCAATGTCTCAATGTAAAAGTTTTCAAATTGAACAAAAGTTACACTGTAAAATATTCTGTGCAATTTTAACACAATTTATAATTGAAAACCGGTCCCCACATTTTTATTTGTAAATAATAACACAATTACAAATATTGCCTAGCAACATGTGTCAAAATTACCATAAAAAGAGCTAAATACAGAAAGTGTGGATCGAGTTTGTTAAAAATACGCAACATTTTTTACCGTGTACAAAAACGTCCCGAAATGATCCAGGACTACTCTAGGTACCCCTTAAAATGTACACATACTTTTTCGTACAGTAAATTAAATGCTGATTAAGGTCTTGGGGTCTGGATCATTTTTAGTGATTTTTTTATAATTCAGAAACAGAAAGGGTTATCTCTTGTATAGTTCTCGCATTACAGACCATAAGATTCAAAGATTTTTAAGATCTGTGCGCTACATTTTTTGTTTATCTATTCTTTTTAGTGAATTAGAATACCTCCGTTTAAGTGAAAGCACAACAACTGAAAAAATTATTCCGAGTACGATTATGGGAACCACAAGGTGCTAACGATAGCACTTATCGGATCTGAACTGAAAAAATTTTAAATTTCAGCACTATTTTAGGGACATTTTTATTAACTTAGCAATTAATTACAGGACAAAAATAATCCCAGATAGCAAAGTCTATCCAGTCCCGATATAGGATACATGTATCCTATATCGGGACTGCTTGTGCACAAGGATGTCTCAAGGATATTTATTGGACGTCCATTGGATTTACCTATGTCCGCGCTGATTCAAAAAGCGTCCTTTGGACGTCCTATGGATATCCAATGGATTCGGATATCCTGTGGATATTTAATGGACAATCCGGAGGATGTCCAATGGATTGAAAATTCTATCTGGAAAGCTTACGTCACTTGTTTCTTATTAATTTGTTGATAGTCCTATAATGTTGAAATGTCAAAAAAAGGCAAAAAAAGTTGTCAAAAAAAGTTTCAGGTTGGGCGGGCAATAAAGTGAACACTAAAATCCAACAGAAAAACCTCAATCTAAAATTGAATCGTTAATTTAAATTAAAACATTATACTGTGTATATTTTTTATTTTCTGACAGGATTCTAGCAGCATTGCTCTCCGGATTTTTTTGGTTCTTTTTGGATTTTTTTTGGATAGATATTTTTAATTATTATGACTGGGGCAGCCCTTCAGGCATCATCGCCAGCTTTGATAAAATGAACGAATAAAAATTTCTCTCCTGTAAAATATAATGGACGCATTTGAAACTTTTTGTTTTTAACTACGCGAATTTCTTTTTTAAAATCAAAAGTACATCTTACCATAATGGCATCTGGCACATTTAATTGGCATAATGTACTTGAAACAGTCTAACCGAAATATGTCCTTTTTCATTAAGAAAAAAAAAAAAAAAAAAAAATTGTAACATGCGTCGAATAACTGAAGTCACTGTTCGGTCAATACCGCTTTGATGTAGCTACTGTATTATAAACAAAAAGAGATACCTTGAGGATATGACACCTCGAGATTCAAATTAGCGGACAGAAATAATTAATATCCAACAATTAAATGCTATGAATTATGGTATAATTACAAGGTGAGTTAGCTATCCGTGATAATAATCTGATAGTATCTGACACCCGACCACTGTGGTACGCCCGATTTACTCGTTTGTCGTTTTAAAAAAATAAAATTATTTCTTTTTTTTTGGTGCATTTCATCTCCATAAGCGATTAAAATTGTAATAACTGGTAGCCGAAAAAGAAGAAGCTTTTAATGGCGTGATATTGTAATTACCCGTCGAGATTATTAATTGTTTTATTCTGTAACTCTTTAGAACTCTTGTACCTACCACACGTAAATCGATATTCGTTACTTTGTTCATTTAATTTCGTTGTTCTTATTTATTTTTCTTTTTTTTTTTTTTCAGACTTACCATCTGTTAGTTTCCGATCGTCTTCGCCGTCCCTTCCGCGTAAGAGCCGTGATATTGCACTGACTGACGGAGCCGAACTTCGATCGCATATTCCTTCTTTCATCAGCCTGTCTCGGATTTCCCATGAGAATATTCCAGGATTTTCTCTTTTGTAGTCTTCGATTCTCTTTTCTACTTCCGGAGTTGCTACCCGAGGTTTGGATCCTCCAATCACGCCGGGTCGAATGCTTCCCGTCTCCTGGAATTGGATACGGATTCGTTTTATTTTGATATGGAAGGGGATGCTGTTACCGGTGGTCAAAGTCAAGAAGCGATTGCGAAGAAGATGAAAAAGGTCCTCATGAGTCTAAGAGGTAAGCTAATTTTATTTAATCGGTAATTTTTTACTGTAGTTAAGTGCAGCTGGATGACTTTTTGGTAGATTTTATCTTCTGTTTTGTCTTCTTGCTTTTTGTTTGGTCTTCTTGGAGTACCTAGGTCACCACTGGTAACCTTACTGTAACCGTACTTGATTAACCGAATACGGTTACGGGTACAAATACCAATGTACAAGTCTCCTATATGGGGACACAAGTTGCCAATACTCTGATACTGATAATAATAAGATCAAAAAATAAGTACTTAAAAACCACATTGAATGGATCTGTGACAGGAAAAACTGAAGAGAGAGGAGCATTGTAGTGCAAAAAAAGTAAATTAGCAGAATTTTGCCGTTATGGTCTAAATGCCCAAAAATACATAAGAGGAATAATCTAGATTCCTGAATGTGTGACAATAAACGCTTCAACTTTCTCTTTAATCCGATCCTTCCGGACGATCACATTAAATTGCCTTTTCATTTGTCATAATTCGTAATATTGACTAATACGAATTGGAAAATGCAAGAAAGCATCCACCGAAAATCGCGTTTTAAAGCAAATCTCCATAACAGGATAAATCACTAAAATCGCATATAATTACTGCTGTTTGAATGAACCGTAATAGAGTTTGAGTGGTTCTTTTTTTTTTTTTTTTTTTTTTTTTTGTCATATTTTTGAAAATTTTTAGCAGATTTATTATTTATTAAAATGATCAAATTGGGCTTTTAGTACAAAAGGTAAAATTGAAAAATTTTTATTTTTTATTAAACTTAGTAAAAAAAAAAAAAAAAAAAAAAAAAAAAAAAAAAAAAAAAAAAAAAAACCATGTCTAGAATTAATTTGAAGGTTTGATTTTGTCTTTGCAAGCTTAAGTAGCAGATTATTAAAGATTTCGGGAATTTCTTGGGGTGTCTCTAACCGATTGTCTTGGGCTTAAAGTATTTCAAAGTTTTTTTTTTAAAATATCTACTGTCCTGTAATTCCAATAATGTTCTAGCAATCCTTCTATGTTTTTACTACGAGGAGCATAAAAGTGCTTTATTTTTCATATTTTCATGCAACTTTTTACAAAATTTTCCTCGCTTGGCTTTTCGCATCTCTCAATTTTAACAACTTAAAGTGATCTTGGTTTTAAATGTCCCGATAAAATAAGGATCTCAAGTGATTTCCGGCTACGAATGACATAATAACTTGAAAATTACCCAGATATTTACCCAGATATTTCGTTGCTTTGCAGGAAGTTACTTGCAGGGTTGCGGTGCCGTTTAGATTTTAAACGGAATCGGGATCGGAATCGGAATCGATCGGTTCAAAAGTTAATTGGAATCGGAATAGGAATCCTTTTTTTTTTTTCAAGTAGTCGGAATCAAAATCGAAATCCGCGTCAAAAAATTATTTTGAATCAAATTAAGCTGAGATTTATTAATAAAAGCTTTTTACGATTAGTGCATTTCTGGAAGTATCGGAATTAGAATTGGAATCGGCACCACTGGAATATTTTGAAATTGGAATCGGAATCAGAATCACCCCGAAAAATATTAATTTAAAATAAAATTATTAAAATAAAAAAATATTTATAAAATTATTAATAATCTAAAATTTATTTTTAAAATATTAAAAATATTGAAGAATCTTTGGAATCGGAATCGGAACCGCAATCCTGGTTACGTGATTTGGATCCTATATCTTTTTAAAAATTAAACCTATGAAGTCCTATATTTCCGTTTTTATTAATTAGTAGACACCCTCACCAACAAAACTATTTCACTGGAAAAAAAAAAAAAAACTTTTTATTTTGGTTGTTTTTATATATTTGCGCAGATAGCAAAGTCTATCCAGTCCTCAGGACATCTTCAGGACGTCATAAGAATATTTATTGGACGTTCGTTGGATTTACCTATGTCCGCAATGATCCAAAAAGCGTCCTTTGGACGTCCTAAGGATATCCGATGGATTTTGATATCCTGTGGATATGTAATAGACAATCCACAGGATGTCCAATGGACTGAAAATGCTATCTGCGTGATTATATTTTTTTTTTGTTTTCCTCGTGAAAATTGTGCTCGAGGTTTAGAGTTCGTAGAACCTAAAACATTTTTTCTAAAAGTTAACTTATTTTTTGTTATAAGCATCCGAAAAGTTGACTCGCGGATTTTAGGTTGACCGAGAAAGGTGGGGAACAAAGGGTAGGAAAACGATGCAAGAGAGGAAATGAGATACTGGGCTTTGAACAACAGTTACGATTTTGTTATGCAGGAAAATATGATGAATGATTTAGAAACGTAACAGATTAGGAAGGACTAAAAAAAAAAGGTAGGAGAGAAATAACAATAGGAAGCTGAGAAAAATGACCGAATTAGAGAATTAAAGCAAATAATTTAATGCATATGCTGATCAAAAGGCAAAAATTTGGAGTTAAGGGTGATGTACTGTAGTCATGTCGGGATTCTTGAGTATGATGCCAAAGCTATATATTCGTGATGAAAAGACGTAGAAGGATTGACTGATAGGCGGACGATGGACAGGAGAAGTTTGATCTCGCACAATAGCAGGGATAGCCGGATTGAATAATAAAAGCTCTGGCAATTTTGAGTTTGAGCCTCTCTACATCGCAAAACTTACTTTTTAAACCATGGATAATCCTGACTCTAATAGCAGATGCACTACTGCATAAAGCAGCTCTCACTAAAACATTCAGTGCCTTCTTTCTGCTCCTTTAATTTTCTTTTGTTGTCAAAGATCCAAACAATGATTGTTCGATCCCAGTCTTTAAAATTCATTTTATGAAAACGAACGCCCAACAATAACACGGTTAAAAAAAAAAAAAAAAAAAAAAAGAATCATCTATCATCTCGCGAAATCATCTATAAATATTTAAAAACAACTGATCTGGATTTTTTTTTTCTACAAATGAAAAAAGAATTGATATTCGCATGTCATTACGGTTCAACTTGGCTAGTTTACCTATTTCCGCTTGATAGATTTCTTGTTATCAAAGTTGCAGTTTCATGCTTGTAAAAAAAAAAAAAAAAGTGCTCTGGAAAATTCCGATTGAAAGACTTGATTTTGAGTGTATATACCTGATATCTATTGAGGATTTTGGAGACGCATCCGTGAGATACTCTAAGTTGTCTGGAGATGACGCATGGCCGAATACCGGCTGCAGCCATCTCGACGATTTTAAGCCGGATATGGTTCGGTAATGGACGGCCATTTATAAACACCCCGCCAAGTTGGTTAACACGGCCTTGTCCTGAAATTTAAAAAAAAATTGCTGTATTGTTTTTTTATAATAAATACGGTGGGTTGAAATGTATATATATATTTTTTTTTTCAAGTTAAAAAAGTCTCAACATCCCATCGGTATTTGAGATCAAATGCCTAAGGGCACTAACCCCCCTCCTGCGGATAAATCTAAGGACAAGGCCATTTGAATAATTGTTGTTGGATCTTTCACACGGTGTAAAAATTCTTCAACAACTTTTTTTTAAAGCTTTTTTCAATTTGAATTTAAGCGAATCTGGAACCTACCTTGAAATGGATAACCAGTAAAACACGCAGGCCGCATCATTTCACATTCCAAATTAGTAACAGTCATTTTCTTAACACCCTGTATTATCATTTCACAACGACATATCTAATGAGCTGGAATGATATTCCAGGATTTTTTGCCGTTTTATCATTCTGGCATGATCTGGAAATAAATAACAAAATAATTTTTTTTATTATTAATAAAAATAAAACAAAAAATGGAAGTAGGATATGTGTCTTCAGAGAAATCGTTTTGGTTTTTTTTTTTTTTTCGTGGCAAAGAAGTAAAAAATAAGAAAGATTATTAGGAAAGAAGCGAGGAGACGGGTAGGTGGGTTGACATCCGCTACATCATCTTGTGTCATGACATCAGCATAAATTTAAAACGTCCTAAGGATGGTGGACCAATTGAAAATATCTCCTGAAGTAAGAAATGTCTCGTTCGTGATTCGTCACATCTATTTCTGATATTCAACCCGTTTCAATGGATTATATTCTTTGATTTGAGAGGATCTCCTTTGCCGCTTATGTGACTCTTTTCTTAAACATCCAAAACAACATGGAGGTTTTAATTCAGTAAAGAAAAGTTAATTGAAACACGTACCCATAATATTTTGTCCATGAAAATTTTGCGAAAGGCTGGCAAGTGTTACGATATTATTTAGACTTATTCGTTTTGCAACTAGACCGCAGGTTTCGACAATTCAATACTTAGGTACAGGGGTAGTTAGATGCTGAAGCTTAAGAATTATTTATCTAAATTATAAATTCTGAGAAAAATCATCTTCAAAAATTACATGTTACTGTAAAAATCGTTGAAAGTAGTGTAAAGAAGGTGACGTTTACAGCTTTGTATTCGTTCATAATGTGCTATAATTTTCTGGAATCGTCTATCTTCAAGACTCAGGACTTTGCATTTATTACCATTTTAGTAGGGCCAAAGATGAAGTAATTGCTGCAGGGTTTGAAGGATTTAAAAATAAAACTGTTCTTCTGTCTTTATGCAGCACCGAATACGGGATCTTATTGAATGAATGTTATATGTGTTCCTCCATATGAAAAGGGCCCACTTGGCATTTGATGCTTAGAATTTTTTGTTTGTAAACAAAGGATTTTCTTATAAGTGAAATTTCCACAGCCTTCCATGTTACCATCTCCCAGGTGGGCCCTTTTCATGTGGAGGTACACATATACAGGTTTCAAATAAAATATTGTAAACCCTTGTAAACAATAATAATATTTTTGACATCACAGCACTAACACAAGGGGAAGCGAAGTTGAATTTATGAGATTTGTCTCTTGGATCTTCTCTCTTTTGTCTTTGGGAATAGCATGTTTAGGATTGGATGGAACAAGATAAGATAGTGGCACAAACAAAATGTTATAGTCCTATTTTAAATAAAAAAACCAAAATAACAAAAAGAGTAAGGATACATACCACGCAAGGATTTTTGGAAAAAAATTAGGGATTCGAAAAATGATCTTCCCGAATTCGACTTCACAGATAAAACACTGTTAGTAATTTTAACTTATCTTATTAGTGATTACACATCGATCTGAAGCTCAGGGTAAATTTTACATATAATATTGACAATTTTTACCATAAGTATGGTAAAAATGAGTTTAAGGAAGGTAAAAATTACTAATAATATCTATAAAATTTATCCTCAGCTTCAGGTAGATGTATAATTACTAATACGATACTAATACGATAGTTAAAGTTAGTAATAGCGTTTTATCAGTGTTGACCTGTTTACTACAATGGAAACATAATTACTTATACTAAAGGAAAATACGATTGGGAAAACTCCATAATTTTATTAGTATTAATTTTATTGTTTGTGCCGGATGTAGCTAATAATTTTTCTTTTAATCCGCAAACAATAGTCCCGTATATGTCAAGGCAATAAAGTAGAAATATTTATCGTAAATGCCAAAAACTATCCATGCAAGTCCTGTGTTACTTTTTGTGTCATATTTAATTTAAAATATGTACATAGCAATTCTGTTAATTTTTTAAAATGGTTGTAAGACACGTTTTTTTTACTGTGAAAATATCGCACTATTGCAATTTCGACACTGTCTGCTCTTACCTAATGGGTAACCTTGGAACTATCTTTAAGACGATCAAACCCTGGAGTGGTAATTTCTTGCGGTAGGCCTATAAAATTTGGTGGCTTATTCTGTTGGTCTGTTTTAGGTTGCAACTGGTAATTTCTTTAGCTGTAATACACAATCTTTCATGTTCCCTATGTGATTTCGGGTTTCACCACGAGTTTGGTTATTAACATTATAGATCTTTTTACGAGTGAATCTACATTTGACACAATATGGTAGTATAGTAGGCTTTTGATGTATAAAATAGCTACTTATTTATATAACACCACACGAATGACAATGTCGCGCTGGATTTTGTCACATTTCAAAAAGTGTGAATTGCGATCGAAGAAATCTTAAAAATCTTCAATAAGTTTTCTTTCATTTAGACATTGGAAAACTTATTTTTTTTTACGAGTCAATGCTGCTCTTCTGCTTTCAATGGTACCTGAAGATAAACCAACTTGTAAACCACCAAAAAAATGTGCAAATAAGAAAATCTTAATTGAGTAATCATTTTATTTTTTTAAGGCAAATTACATTTTTTGTCGGATTTCTGAAGTACTGAGTGGGGAAAACACTGTTGAATTAACAATTCTAATACATTTTTGGGCATTATTATCATCATCAAAGCATAGTAGTAGATTTACCCTTAACGACACTAATCATTTTTCAGGGTCTTGAGTTTCTGTAGCCTAGTAATCTTAAGACAGTACTTTAATGTGAAAAGTGTAAAATTAATATTTCAAGCCAAATTTTTTTTTTCTCTCTTCGGGATGTAAATTATTTTGTTTTTTCGCTATTAATTCTTGTAATTGCTTTAATTTTCAATTTTCGACAGGCACCATTTTTCCACTTTTTATGTGCTACTTTTACTGCTACTTTTTCTTTACTTTTTATCCCATTATTATTACTCCACTATTTACCTCATTTTTGATCTATGATCCCGCCATCTTCATGTATGGGCATGTTTGCCTGGAAACGTCCCATCTGGGGATTTTCGCCTTGGAAAATGTTGCTTGTAAAGATCATTGTTTCGTTTAAGTTTTAATTTCATGGCTTTTTAAGTTAAAAATTTCCAATAAGGACCTTTTCTAACAGATGTACACATATAAGAGTAAATAAAGTACGTCCTTCCGACTGTCGACCCTGCATGTTAGATTGAAATGGTATAAAACAGACGTTAGCACATTGGTCCGTGACAGTGGTAGTTTTACTTAACAAAATTTGCAACATCAAATTAGACTATGTCACCGTTTTGCTCACTCCTTGCAGAACGGAAAACGTTTTTGTACTATTAAAAGTGGATCATTTCTGATAAATTTTTGCTGTGGTTTTTGGAGTAACACCGGCAACAAAGCTTTGTTAAAATAAATATTTCATTTTATTCCTGATATCGTCCATAGTGTGTTTCTTGCTGGCAACAAGTGAGTTCTCGATTCCGTTGGGTATGAATGAAGGTTTCCCGAATAATTGTAAGGATCCACTGAAAGTAGGGAACGAGTCATTTCACTTTGGTCATTTTCTTTTTCTAAAAGTTAAATTAAGGTGTAAACATATGATGGCTATATTCGCTTAGTTGCTGAAGCAATTGATTCTAAAAGAACACAGGTTATGAATAATTTTGTTTCCGCCTGATTCTAAACATGGGACAACTATGCCAAAGGAATTAGATTAACTATGGTTCGATGATAGGTTGTCAACATGATATGATATAAAAGTTCCTTAGTTACCCCACGAATTGAAGGGGGGTATAGAAACAAATAAAAATTAAAAACAGTCTTGCAGCTATTGCATTTTTGTTCCTAATGTACCTCATAGTCATGTACCTTTTGATTGAATTTGTAAAAGTCAAAATGACCGCCATTTATTAATTTTCAGTAAATATGATCCTGTGAAAACTTTCAAATCGACGTTTTGGCTCTGAGGTATAGATTTGATTATCATTTTTACGAACATAGTGTGATTTGGTTTATCGCTTATTTCGGAAGAAGTTAAAATTCGTGCAGCTGCAATTCATATTAATTTTATAGACTATTTTAAGTCTGCAATATCAAAATGCCGGAGTTTAGAAATAATGGATGCTAGTTTTTGTTTAAGGTTTTTTTTTTTTTTTTTTTTTTTTTTTAAGTGGAAAAAGAGAAATATATCCATAGAAATTTTTCAAAATGCTTTTTTTATTTTTTTTTTAAATATTCTATTCGTGATTCCAAACTATACATAGAAGTCTAGAACTCTTGATCAAATCCATGTGCTGATGGTCAAATGCCGTATCTCATCTCCAACGTATATAAGATTGGAGATAGTCTGTTTTGATTGCTCTAAGCATCATGTGAGAACTCTGGTAATCTTTCATATTGACTTAAACTTGTGCTTACATGATTTTGTTGAACCGTCAAAATCGACTATCTCCAGTCATATTTACGGAGGGGATGTGTCAGTTGACCTTCGACTGCTTATATAAAAGTTAGGATAATTATGATTTGTCCAGTTGAATTCAAACTAGATGTTCAAATTTCAAAACATGACAAGAAATTGTCCTAAATGACTGAATCTGATGGAGGCTTTAGAAGGTGTTCAGGACCTAAACGTATTTAATTTGTATGATCATAATTTTGAGACTCAAAATTTGTAAAAAACAATGCGATTCAGGGATGTAGCTTTATTTTACTTGAAAATAATATACCCAGATAGCAAAGTCTATGCAGTCCCGAGGACGTCTTCAGGACATCATGAGGATATTTATTGGACGTCCATTGGATTTATTTATGTCCGCACTGATCCAAAAAGCGTCCTTTGAGCGTCCTATGGATATCCATGGATTTGGATATCCGAGGATATCTAATGGACAATCCACAGGATGTCTAATGGATTGAAAATGCTCTCTGGATATCCTTTAAGTTTAAATTCTGTTTTTTAGTAAATCATTTTTCAAGGAACTATAAAACATGACAGAATGAAAGCATGTAAAGCGACAGGATATAAATTGTTATCATTATTGTTCTTATGCAAAGCCCTCAACCAGGAAGCTTTAAAGCATTTCCTTCTAAATTACTTTTTTTTTTTTTTTCTTCAGCAGGCCTTTCGTTGGATTTTACAATAACATACATTGAAGCATGTGTGTGGCCTCGGTAATTAGAAAATCCGTTCTTTAATTGGATATAATGCTTCTAAGCGTTCTTAAACAAGTTAAAAAAGAGAAGCAGATGATCTTAAATCTGATTTTCAAAGCTCCTGCAGAAAAGCTATAAAAGTTTCATTTCGTGAAATTTAGGAACTGTAATTGCGTTATGACGGTTAATTTTCTCTAATAAAATAAATCCGCTTCAAGGGAAGTGTGAAAGTTTGTGCAAAAAAATAAAAAATAAAAAGAGAGAGAAGAAAATACAATCTTGTTAGCTATATTTTAGATGGCCAGCCGATAAGATTAAGAAAGATTTAGATAGAAAAGTTTCTCAACTTATAAAAAAGTTTTAACTTTTTTTTCGTCTTTTTTAAAGGGAAAAAACTTTTTATTAACTTTATTGGGAATTGAAAGGAATCTTTTTTAGTTTAGTTTTTTTTTTTTTTATAAAATGATAAAATGTTTTTCTTTAAACACAAATGAAACGAAATAAATGAATCGAAGTTAAATATTCTATACACAAAAAATTCTACTTCAAATTAATCAAGTCATTCAAATTCAACTTATTAAGATTAGAAAATATGGTTTGTGTACAACATTAAATTATCGAACTGAATTATAAATCTTCCCAGTTTCACGCCTTCCTCCCATAATTTAAAAAATTTTTGCTATTCTCTTTTACGAATAAATGAACTTATCTCCCGACAACTAAAACGGGAAATTATTTTCCAGTGGCTGGAGAAAAAAAAAAAAAAAAAAAAGGAACGAAAGGAAGGAAAAAAAAACATTATTATAAAGGGTAAAGTTTTTTCTTTTAATTTCTATATTAAAAAAAAGTCTAGTTGATTATATCAAAGAGCACATTAGGGAGTCGTAATAACAAATCGTTTTAAATAAAATATAGTGTTAGGCTGCGCGCCGTGCTGCATACTTTGATTTATTTATTCGTTTTACATGCCGACGGCGGTGGCGTGAAACCAAACCTGTCAACAGTTTTTTTTTCCTTTCTTTTTACAAGCCAGGGAAAAAGGTTCGGTAGGAAAAAATCCCCACACGACCAATTTCAAATCGTTAAAAAAAAAAGTTGGAAATAAAATTTTGGTTGGAAAACCACACCTCCTACACTTGGAAAGTTGTCCATATAAAATTCTTTCTGCGTTTAACCTTTTCCACCCGCAACCGGAAAAACTTTTACGAGGGCACTTGTTGCTCTTTTCGTATTCTCATGAGACTTGAGACACTTAAACCGTCCATCTTTTTTTTTTTTTTTGGTGCTAATTCGTTCTGTCCGGGCTGTCCCTTTTCTTTTTTTACCGACGGGTTGACCGTTTGGTAAGGTACAATTTATTATTATCGGGCTCTTTTTTCAAGGAAGACTTGTAGAAGGGCTTTTACTTTCGAGGAAGACTTTTTTTATTTCCAAAGACAGATAACTTTAGCAGAGTAAAAAGCGTGAAATATCTCGGAAATAGTTTCAATCTTACTTACCCTTGTAATATCCAATTGAAACGTTTCAGAGTAAGTCCTTTATTTGGTAAGGCGTCAAATTTTCCTTAAAAACTTAGGAAGTATTTTAACTTAACACTTAATATTTATTTATTTGTAAAATCACTGAATTGTATTTTTTTTATTGGTTTTAAAAAACTCCGAATAATTTTGTGATGCCTTTTATTATTGTTAATATTATTATTTAAAGCTTATAATCATCGTCACAATTTTTTTTTTTTTTCGGATAATAGTTTAACACGATCCGGATCACTCACGGAAAATTATAATTATCTCGTGGAAAATTAATAATAATTTGAAATTTAAACCGAATCCATAACCAATAGAGAAATTAAACTTCACCGAAACGCTGTGTAACTAATACTGAATTTTACTGTGAAAGATCTAGCACCGTAAAAAATCGCTTGCAGAAAAAATGTTACAAAAAAAAATATTAAAAAAAATATAAAGGAAAAAAAATACAGGAGTCGATATATCCCTACCACCTTTTAGTTTTTTTAACACTATCTTATAGATTGTTTCTAAAGAAATGGCTCAAGTTAGCATTGTTTTTGGGAAGTGGTTAATTTTTTTAACATTTTGAACAGTTTTGAAACCGGTTCTTTTACATTTTGTTGCTGAGGAAACTCTGGTTTGATGTCTGGCACTATCCAGTCTATTCAGGGATTTTCTGAAGATCCGTTTGAATGCTTCTGAGCAATATTATGAAATTTCTAAAGCCCTGTTCCTCTGTTATTATTTTTCATAAGCATAGGGTAGGCAAATCACTCATCTATGAAGACCTTTTCCGAAATTTTGAAGATGTTCATTGATAGGCGGTGATGACTGCGTCCAATTCGTGACAAAAATATTTTTTTAAAATAAAAGTGAATACTATATTTGCCAGGAAGGACATACCTGTTTTCTTAGAGGTAATGTTTGGTGGACACGTTTTTTTCGATCGCAGTTCTAAACCTAGACAATTTTTAAAACCGTTTTATATTTTCCATTCAAATATACTACATCGCGTTTATGAAAACAAAAATGTACGTACGTACGTACTTCACACAAGACAGAGTAAAAGGGATCCCCCTTCCGGGATGCTTAATTCTTAGTCTTGCTTGCGTTAAAAAGAGAGGCTCAAACTAATGCTTTTTTAAGCAAAGTTTCAACAATTTGAATACCGTGTTTGAGAATACTAAAATGAACACTTGATTGCAGAAGTGGAAAATTAATCGTTTACTTGTTTAAATTTTCGAAAAATTCGAAAAAATCAAAAGTGTGTGAAGACTCTTCAAAAGCATTATAAAGTATGGTTTTGCTGATGTAATTGATGAGAGAGAGAAGGAAGAGCCCTTCTCTTTTTGAGTGCTAAAAAAGTGTTTAATCACATGTTATTTGTGATATGTGGGATAACCGCTTTTTTAGCCTAACAAGGTATGGGAATGAAGCTGTACAGTTTCCCCTTCTACTTTCTTTTTAAACCTTAATCCCACTTACCCTAATGCCAGCAACTATCGGCTCTTACAGGAGATATGTGAGAGGGAGATACTAATTTAAACAGGGAGTCCGAATTGTTGAGGTTATTACGATAAGATTTCACATGATCTTATGATAAGTATAGAGGAGAATGGATAAACTTATCCAGTAAAAAATAAAAATTTAATGCAAAGCCATTTTTTCGAAATTCAAGCACCTTGTTAAGTCGAGCCTTAATTTTTTTCATCTGCCTTTTCCTGTTAAATTAGTTTTGTATAAACAGGAACGAACATTTTTAAGTGGCATTTAAACCGAAGTAGTCTGTTAGGTGATTTGAGTTGTTTGTGGGAGTAAGGCCACGCCTCCTAGGGGACAGTGTGTCTACCCAAACCGCATCTGGTTTCTAAAAATAAAAAAAAACTTTCTTCGGACATTCCGGATTTTTCAAAAGCTTTCCTGTATTTGATAGTATGGAACCATAAAAACCCAAAATTTTTATTATGCAAAAATAGTTTTTTTATTTTTTATTTTATTTATTATTTATTTATTTATTTATTTATTTATTTTTTTTGCTGCCCTAAATCCAAATATTTTGCTGTTGCTGATTTTTATACGGATAAATATTTTTTTATAAAATTTTTCATGGATTTTTTATCCCACCTAGAGAAATTACAAATATGAAACATAATGTTCTCTTCTTTCGTTTCTTGCAATTCTGCATAACATTAATTAACATTTAAAAGTTTTATTATAACCATATTAAAAAACGCTTAATCCAAGATGGCGTTGCTAATTTGAAATGATTGTGCATATGGCAGAAGCATTTCGACATGTTATTTGAAATTACTTAGGCCTACTAATTTGAAGGATTTATTGTCAATGAGATTTTAAAATATTTTGTAAAAGTTTTAAGCAGAATGGACTTCAGTTATTCTGAACAGAAGAAGCCTGCTAAAGTCTAAAATTTGATTAATGCAGGATTAAAATCAGATTTTTTTTTCAAGCGAAAAAGAAAGTTTTTTAAAAAGACTGTTACGATAAAAAATACTTATTCAAAAAAGTTATAACAAAAATTTCAGACCCCTTAAATATATATTTTTTTTCTTTTTGGTGATTTCTCACTTGATATTTTAGGCATTTTACTAGCTAAAACGAATTTCGGAAAAGTTTCGAAATAAAAAGTAAAATTAATGGTGTATCTGTATTGTAGGGGTTTCACAAAATCTAGTTTAAACATTGTCTTTGTATTTTATTTAACAATATAGAGGTATAGTCAGTGCCGTCATTTGGGGGTTTCCCCCGGGTTCTCTCAGCAAGGTTATTTTCCTTTCTTAAGATGAATATAGGAGCAATGAGTTTTGCCCCCTAAAATTACAACTTTTATTTATAGCTGAGGCACGTCTCTCCATACCGGAACGATTTTGCCCTCCCCAAGAAAAACCTAAAACGACGTTCCTGGATACAGTATATTTTAAATACATTGATTTTTTTCTTTTTAATTTATTTATTTATGATGATTATTGCGTCCGATTAGGTTTTACGTTTGTTAGGAAAAATAAAATCATAGTTCTTATAGCTCGCTTGTTCAAAAACTTATTTTCTTGAATACTCCGTAAATTGTTATCAGTTATGCCAAATAATTCATTTACAAGTTTTTACAACACCGAAAAATCTTTTATTTTATTTTATTTTTTTTCTTTTTTTTTATTTTTTATTTTATTTTATTTTTTTTTTTTGATTTTTGGAAGTTGAGATCAGGATATCGCAGCTTCCAACCTACAGTTTGAAAGATATTAATTTAGCTTGAAAAAAAAAAAAGGATTACTTTATACAGTTGGTCAGTAAAGGACATTTTGCTAATGAAAAATTACCGAGTGGTAATAAATACACTTTTGGGGGTACACTCTTGAATTTCGGTGTACACTTGACTTGATTTAAGTTATATTTGAATTACGTGAATTACACGAATGACAATAGGTTTGAATTACGCTGAAATATGTTGAAATACACTGAATTACAGTGAAGTACAGTAAAATACTCCCGAAGTACACTAATTTACGGTGAATTCATTTTGAATGGTACTTTGAATTTTGCCCTATAATAATTACAAAATGATTTGAATTTTTAATTACGTGTACATTTTTTCGATAAGTGGATGACCCCTCGAAAATGACTTCTGATTTGAAATTATGTAGGTAAAGTCTAGATTTTCAATTTATGCTCAAAATAATTGCCCTCCTTCTAACAAAACTTTTACAGTCGTTTCAAATTTTCTAAAATGATCACATGTCAGATTGACTACCGTAGCTTGTATTTGACTCATAAACTCGTAACCATCCCCTGAAACCGAATGAGCAATTCTTACTTTAAAATTCACTGTCGAAACATATGCCTCCACTATTTGTTCGTTGATTTTTCTAAAATTTTTCTTCCACAAAGCTGTGCTGTTGATACTCAATTATTCCTTCAGAAAAAATTCACGGACTCTTCTTACAGTTCTATCTTTTTTTCTTTCGTTCAGCATGACCACAGTTATTGCAAGACGCTTAATTGATTGATTTATTTATTTTTTTTTAAATTACTAGTAAACATTTCATCAAAAGATGATCTTACTGCTTGATTTCCCATTTAATCTGGAAATTCGCATAGGGTGGATTGTGCACCTACTGGGATGTTATTCCAAAAAAAATTAAACTCAGATGATAAAGGTATTCATATGATTTTATCCAGAAAGAAAGCATCTATTTTATCGTTCGCCAAATGATCTCGCTGGTCCCTGCTTCTGCCAAAACGAATAGAATTTTGGACTAGGAGGCATAAGGTAAAAGCACCAATTATTGACCAGGTACCAATTACTGACCAGTCCATAAGCTAAACACGATTTCCTTTTATGGTATACGTGTTTAGCTTATGGACTGGTCAGTAATTGGTGCCTGGTCAATAATTGGTGCTTTTACCTTACCAGAAATTGAAAATGGCATTTTTATTGCTTTCAGTTAATGAATAAGCCTTGGACTAAGCCATTTTGCAAAAAGCATATGGTCATGTAATACTATCGCACGATCCCTGTGATATCATTACACCCTGTGATGGTATCACATGTAACTTGTAATATATTATTACAAAGAAATTGTTTTTTTTTTGTTTTTTCGCTAAATCCCCCCATCCGTATAGGATTTTAATAGTCATTATCGAACTCTACGGGTTCAGTTATACATACTGGTCCTTCTCAACTTTAAAAAGGTTCAGCGCTGAGATGCGGTCAAAAAGTCAATTTTTTTGTATAAACCCCTTTCTGCCGGAAGTCCAACTGGAGGCAAAAACGAACTATTCAGTATTTTTTAAGGTGAGAGGCTGGGAAAGGGGGAAGATGCAAGGGAATTTCGGCGCCTATGAACTAAGAAAGTTTCATAATAAGTTTAAGTTAGCTGAATAAAATATATTCTTATGCAAAAATGAACATAGGTCTTCCCCTATCCCTACTTTTTATCAGTGACCATGCAACGCATTCTGCCTTTCCTCCTCTGGAAAGTTCAATTCGACTGCTTTGTTTTTTTTTGTCCATTTCGCAAAAAATAAAAAAAATGAAGCAAATTAAATTTAAGTGCAACTATAAATTGAAGGTGCATTTAAAGACTGTAATCATTATTAAAGTAAGAATCACTCCTTTAAAGAAACTTCTTGGAAAATATCAAATTTTTATAAAATTAAATTGATAATATTCTGGTAAATCACATGTTCCATAAAAGTCCCATTTCCTGCATTCATAATTTTTTCTTAGCAAGGTTTAAGAGCAAGTCAGAGTTAAAAAAAATAAAGTTTTTAGAACTGCCATACCTTTTTTTAGAATTTTTTCAGCCCTATACCTTCAAAGACTTCGTGCCTTTTTAGAATTTTTAGGTCTATACCTTTAAAGTCAGCATATTATAAATATTAGCTGAATGAATTCTTGCACTTGTAAATTTCATTCATTTTGAAAATTTGATCGTTCCTCAATATTGTACTGTTATCCAACTTTAGCTAAAGCTTTGATCCATTTCGTATATTTTTTTTTTTCAAATTACACCATTTAGAAAACAAGAGGGCTACAAAAAGGGTTTGCATATTACATATCTTAAACATTAAAGAACGAATGAAAGAGTCTACATTAAAGCTAACGTGTAATTTTGTATAATTCCCTTATAATGCACTTCGATGTAATTGGTCTGCAGTCAACCAATAAGTTTTTAGTAGGTGTGTTACAAATACCATTCCCCTTCACTCCTTTTATCTTTTTTTCTTAATATTTTTTTTTTATTTCTCTCGTTTTTTTTTTTTTTTTTCGTTTTTTTACTTTTCTTTTTTGTTTTACGCCAGACTATTCTTCTTTTTTTTTTATCTATAGTTTTAATATATCTGCTTGCACAAAATAATTTTTTGCTTGTTTCAAAGATTTTTTTTTCAATAATTCTTGGAATAGAAGTAAATTATTTTTTTTGGGTAGTTATTTCGCTACTTTTCTTTTTTCTTTTTTTTTTTGTTGGTGAAAATGAAATTTATTTTGGAATCGAGGGAATAACTAGTAGGTTCAATTCTTTCAGGCAAAATGCCGTTTCTTTACCCCAAAAAATAAAAGAAAAGAGACTTGTCAGCGTTGTCTGTAATGTCAAGCATGATCAACCTAGCTGAACAATGATAGATGGTTTGTGTTCAAGGATCTGGCAGGTAGCACCCACCAAGGTCAGGTTGATCGAATACGAGGGTCGGTTCGAAGATTTAACGCCGCTTCATTAACGTTTCAAACATCTATTTCTCATATCGAAGATGCGGTAAGCCCCAAGGCAAAAAATTTCATTTGATTAATAACCGCCTACGAAGAGACTTTGGGTATGGAGACAGGTTGATGCTGTTTTTGTTTTCTTTTCGCAAAGAGAAATGCGAATTTTGTTTTCCTTTTGATGTTAAAGTCAATTCTCGGGTCAATAAGTCGATTCCGTTTGTGTGATTTGTCCTAGAAAGGCATAAATGACACGTACTTTGTTTATTTTTTATTTTTTTTAAACAATAGTTTTCATTCAACTGAAAAAATAAAATGAATCACATCTGCCGTTGCTGTTATTGTTAACGTTTTATCCGCTTTACTGCTTCTTCTTTTTTTTTTTTAGAATTTTTTATGTCTTATCTTGTGGTGATCGTTTTTATTTATGGTAATGTGATCTAATATTTTTTAAAAGTTCTCGGCCCGTCATTCATTGTTTTCTAACACATTAATATTATCTCAGAGATTTAGAAGGTTTAGCGAATATAATTTTTATCCGCGGCATATTTTGCTAAATTTTCCCGAAGAAAGGTTAGCGAAATTACTCTTCTATGTTCATTCAAACAGCTTGTGGCTGATATTCAAAAATCTTGCCACGACACAGGCACCAATTGGCTCCTTGTAATTTGCAACTTGCAAATGACCGACTGCATTATTTTATATTTTTCCTGCAGAACTTTTGCAGCTGATTACAGCTGCTTAAAGATTTCTTTGCATGTAGCCACGTTAGGACTAATAGCGAGGAGATCAAAAGAGGTTCTTATTACTAATTGAAACAAAGTTTGATAATCACCGTACAAAAGCTAATTATTTTGCTTCAGATTCAACATTTTCAACTTTTTTTCAAGTTTTTTCAACTTTTATTAACTGTAAATTCCATTTTCAGCAAATTAAATGAACAAAAATCATTTTTTTAAAAAAGAATTTGTAATCGAAGTGAGGTGTCCGGCATTCAACAAAAAAATAAAATAAAACCTTTTTTAAATTATTTAAAAAAAAAAAAATTTTTTTTAGGTATTTTTTTTCAGCGATTGCTTTCTAGTCATTTTTCTTTTTTAAGGTTCGAAAAATTCGAGAAGTCAGGTTTTTTTCAGTTTCTTTTGTTTTCGGCGCGATTTATGGTTCAAACTTTCTAATGTTACGATTTTTCTTTTCTGATTTTCTTTTGCTCGAATCCCGTACGAAAAAGGGATGCATAAAACTTGTATTATTTATACAAAAATTATACATAAAATATACAAAAAATTGGACATGCATAAAAAATGCATAAATTATGTATAAAGAACTTATATTTTTTTATCCTACAATATGATTATACATAAATTATGTATAAAAAACTTTAACTTTTTTAACAAATTTTTTTTTTTATCCTCGGGGATGATTATGCATAAACTATGTATAAGAAACTAAGAAACATAAACTTTTTCAACGAAAAATTATACATATAATTATATATAATTATACATAAATTATACATAAATTATATATATGATTATACATAATTATACATAAATTATATATAAATTATGTAGGTCCAAATTTTTGTATAAATTATACAAAATTAATATATATTTTTTGTATTTATTTTGCAAAAAATTTACATATTTTATGCATCTCTTTTTTGTACGGGATAAAAAATTAATAATTTTTTCTTTTTTTCATTCCAGGTAAGTTATCTGATTATCACACTTAAGAGATGGCAAGAGATAGAGATTTTTTTTTTTGTAAGGATAGTCCTTGTTAAACATTTTTGGAGCATCTGTGGACAGGGGTCCGAATCCGAGGCAGATGCCGATGCTGATGCCGATGCCGATGCCGACGCCACCAAGCATCGATTATATCCGATGCCGCCTCTTAATTCCAATTTTAGTGAAAAAAAAAAAAAAGAAAGAAAGAAAAAAAGAATCATAGTGCCATTCTAGACGATTTTTAAATCGGGGATCCAATTCAGACGCCGGTGCCGATGCCGGTGCATATGTCGGTGCCGATGCCGATGCCAGCACTAACAATTTCGCAGTGCCGATGCCGATGCTGGCCAAAATTTTCAATTTAAATTTTCAAAATTTTCAATGCGGGCCCCTGTCTGTGGATGAAACAGTAGGTGCAATGTCAACAGAAAAAGAAATGCGACTTTCCATTAAAGTCAGTAATTTGTCTTTTCGAACCGCTTACTAGTCATTTATTATCAGGTGTAGCAGAACTTCATGTAAGTTGATTTAAGAAGCCCCTTTCCTTAAAAAGCAGCTAAAGTAAAAATGAACCCAAACGATTCAGGTGGACTAGAGAATCAAACCCCAGTTTTAGCTGGTCACATTTTTGTTACCTTTTCATAACTTATTGTTTCCAATATTTTACTGATATATTTTTAGATTCTGCATCCTCTACTTCCTAAACTCAAATTGTGATACCTATTTCATTTAGTCTTATAATATTTCCAAATTTTAAGCTTCCTTCATCGTTTATAATCAGCTAAAAGGCGATCGGTGGTTTATACATGGTTCTGCTTAAAAGCTTCTGTTTTTGCATTTTAACTCTTGCAAATGCAAAACAAAAATCCAAACGTTAAAACATCTTCAACATCCACTCTTGCGCCACCTAAAGGTGTCCTTTAGAATTTTCGTTTCGGGTCAAATTCAAGGATTTTTCCAATACTATTATTTTTGCTGTTACTAGTAACAGCAAAAATAAAGAAAAGAGCTCTTTTCCATGTGGGCGGTAGGGTATTTTATGGAAGGACACGTGTTGCAAAGATATAAATAGTAATTTATGATCGTAGGAAAAAACGTCCATGAATTTTTTTTTTTTTTGAATATCCCTGAAACAGTTTCATTTGCAAGTAAAGTAAATTGATTAATTTTTTTTTCTTGTTATTCTTTTTATTCTTTACTTCCAAGCTTGTAACATATTGAAAATATGTATTATTGTTATGAAAACTGTAACAGCTATTACATTTCCTGTAAGGAAAAAATAGCATGATCATGACTAATATATACGGAAGAAATCAAGCCAGGCTGGAAATGGTAAACTTTGAAAAATAACTTGAGTTGAAACGGTACTTTGCTATATAATACTCGAGTCAGTCGGAATAGTGTAATTAATTACCGAAACCACCCTCATGCGCAATAAATGGGAAAACTACCCTTATTCAACAGAAACACTTCATAAATAGGCTGCAAGCAGAGGCGGCTTTGATTTTTAATGCATAAATTAAATCGGAACTGCCTAAGAAAATGAATGAAATAAATTTTCTTCTTTGAGAGGTTTAAGGATTGACTAATGATTTTGAAATGAAGAAGGAAAATATTGTAATCGCAGTCTTTTAGTTGATTTTTTGGAAATAATTTTCAAACCAGTCGCCACTGATGGTCGCGTATTAATCTACGTCCACAGAAACAGGAAATATAAGATCGTTTTTGTGAAAAAACATCATTTTTCATTCCTTATTTAATTTGATTTTGTAATTTAGACCTCTAAGTATCCCGTCTGTTGTGTTTTTCTGGTGTGAAATAACCATTAAAACAATTCCAGGTGTTTCATTGCATTTTGAAAATCATTTTTATTTATTACGTTTATGTACATATGTGCATCTATTTACCATTATTTAATTTGGCCCCGGGATCAGGAAAGATGATTAGGGGAGAAGTATTGCGCTCGGGATAGCTGCCAGTTTTTTTTTTTTCCTTCGTAAAAAAAAAAGACGCTAAATAACCTTGAACAGAATGAAATCGTCGAAAAGAGGGTTTCGGCAACAACGAATTCTTGGTAATTAATAAAATTAAGACACAGATGCCCTCCCTGACATAATTAACCACCCGTTAAATAAGCGAGTTATTAAGGAAATGTAGTATGACAATATATGTGTGGTCTGTCAGATTAGAACGCTGTTGCTTGTTCCTGCTGCATTTTTCCCTTGCAATAAATTTATAAATTATTTCAAATGGTACTTAATATACAGTATACCACACATAAGACATTAATTTAACGTCGAAATTTGTTTGGTGCATTACGAATGTGTTGTTGGTTTGAAACAGGAGAAGTGCGGCGCTGCCTGAAATCGGTTCTTGTACGATGTTTCTTCCTTTAAGCTAGGGTATTCGATTTCCTTTAGAGCTGTTGTTCATTTAACAGTTACTCATTTACTTAATTTGGCGTGCCGTCTGCATTCACACTGCCTAGTTCTGTCGCTGTTTTGCTTAAAAGCTTATTTAAAAGCCTATCCGCTTTCCATTTCTTTTGCACACACCCCGGTAGAATGAAATTATTATGGGCCTAAAATGACGGTGAAAACTGACATAGGGGTTTTGATTGGGACCCTTTAAAGGTAAGAAAAAAGCTCGGACGAAAATCCTAGCTGCTTGTCTAAACCAGATATCTCCATATTTCGGCATAAATTTTGTATATGACCAAAAACGACGGAAAACGGGTTTAAAAAGTTACTTATTGGGTACATTAGAGCTACTAGAGTGAAAAAGATCCAATAAGCATACCCTCTAAACCTAACTGTCGGGAAGGTATTGAAGCTTTTAAGAAAAAATCGAAAAAATCGCGATTTTTTAGCCTACCCTCTTTCGCGATCCCGAGAAAAAATTTTTTCATTCTGTACTTACTGTGATACGTTCTAGGAGTAAATACCAACCCTTTGCCGAACAATTCCAACGGTCTCAGTTGCGGGAATCCCCATAATATCAAATTTTTGAAAAAAAATCGGCATTTAAGGTTAAAAAAATGGCGCCCTACCCCCTAGAAATGTCGGGAAAAATTTTTTTTCATTCTATACTTACTGTAGCACATCCTAGGAGCAAATGCCAACCCGTTTTCGAACCATTTTACCGGTCACAGATGCGGGATTCCACATAAAGTCAAAATTTTCGAAAAATGCAGGGTTTGAAATCGATACCACCCCATTAGTGAAAGTATTTGTATCAACAAAAATACTGTACAGTATGGTTTTCGAGGTCGTAGAACAAGAATATGACGGCGAGAATTGTGTACGAGCAACCCAGGGTCAAGAAAATGCAAATTTATGGCCTTAAGTGCCGATTTTTTTTCGAAAATTTTGACATTATGTGGAATCCCGCATCTGTGACCGGTAAAATGGTTCGAAAACGGGTTGGCATTTGCTCCTAGGATGTGCTACAGTAAGTATAGAATGAAAAAAAATTTTTCCCGACATTTCTAGGGCGTAGGGCGCCATTTTTTTAACCTTAAATGCCGATTTTTTTTCAAAAATTGATATTATGGGGATTCCCGCAACTGAGACCGTTGGAATTGTTCGGCAAAGGGTTGGTATTTACTCCTAGAACGTATCACAGTAAGTACAGAATGAAAAAATTTTTTCTCGGGATCGCGAAAGAGGGTAGGCTAAAAAATCGCGATTTTTTCGATTTTTTCTTAAAAGCTTCAATACCTTCCCGACAGTTAGGTTTAGAGGGTATGCTTATTGGATCTTTTTCACTCTAGTAGCTCTAATGTACCCAATAAGTAACTTTTTAAACCCGTTTTCCGTCGTTTTTGGTCATATACAAAATTTATGCCGAAATATGGAGATATCTGGTTTAGACAAGCAGCTAGGATTTTCGTCCGAGCTTTTTTCTTACCTTTAAAGGGTCCCAATCAAAACCCCTATGTCAGTTTTCACCGTCATTTTAGGCCCATAATAATTTCATTCTACCGGGGTGTGTTCAATGCAATTAAAAAAAAAAAGAAAATTTATCGGATTCAAATGAACAGCCAGCCCGGCCCGGCCCGTGCAGACCTACACCAAAGTACGTTATAATATGGTCTTTATTCTGTAAAAGTTTCAACCCTGTATGTACATGCCGGCACCTTCAAAATTGCCCTTTACGGTTTGGCTGTAATCAAATCGGCGTAATCATATTAAGGCACAATGTAATCAAATCACAAGAATCGTGTAATAGAATTACATACCTTGGCCCGAAAACCCGTATCATCGGTCCTCCTTTCTATAGAAAGGATCGTCTAGGAACCTCTGGTATCTTTCTAGAAGATAAAAAAAAAAAAAATTATCACTTCTGTGATACTTTTGTAGGGTAATTCTCAATTAAAATCAGTAGGGTATAAGACAAAACGGTTATGGAAAATTTCAATTTTAGTAATTTTTTTTTTTAAAAAGTACTTTTTGTTTTAGGACTATGGGGAACCGTTGTGTGAATGCTGATAGTTCTGTACCTCAAAGGCGACATACATTATATTTGTCACCTGACAATTTCCAACAGGAAAGAAATAAGTAACGGTCATACTAAATTTTTAAAATTTTACATATTATATTTAAAGTGCCTACTGAATTACAAACCAAATGTACAAGATATTCCCGACCGAATCCGAAGTTTCCGAAACAAAATTGTCCAAGTATAAATGTCTTTATAAAACTTCTTCTTTGCATCTTAATTCTTTTTCTGAGGTAAAATATTGTAGGGTCATCAATTGTTGCTTCTTGCTCTTCTCCTACAACTGCAGCTTTTGGTTACACGTCGAAATCCAATTTCAGTGTTCATTGATTCGTTTGTAAATGTCGTATTTTTTGTTTTCTAACTTTGCTTCTTGGGTATTTTTTTCTCTTCCGTCCTCCTAAAGGGATAGTTTGACCTACGCATTTCCAGCTGTATACATTTTCGGCACCAATAAAGATCTGTTTAACGGTAGCATTTTCACGAAACGTAATTTAATATTGCTGAAAAATTAAAATTACATCTGGTCTCCATCTTTTGGAATAAATTATAAGTTGATTTCCGAAAGAACCGCATTTAAACTTTGTAATTGCCTTGATTCCATAACCCGGGGTAAAAGCTCAAGTCCCTTTCAATGGTTTTGACATTAGTATAACTTTTATATGAAACATAAAACCGTGCAAATGAAAATTAATACGTATTCCAATTTTCTTTTCCAAACGAATAATCGTCTAGTTTAACGTTCAAAATTTTTTTTGCATTTAACTTTATTGATTTTCCGTGTATTTGGAGCAAAGATTATTCGTACGTTTCGAGTACGGATAGGAAATAGTATTTAAGGCTTTTAAGCTATGAGTATTCTTAAAGAAGCGTTCAAATGAGGCTTTAAGCTATGAATATTCTTAATTTATATATATTTTTTCTTTTTTTTTTTTCAGATGCTGATATTTGGTTTTTTTTTTCAGGGGGTTGCTTCGCGCGTTTAAATTTTTTTCATTGTTCCGTATCTAAAGTTTCGTAGGTCACTTTCGCACAGGCTTGACCTTTGTTCGGTCGGTTTGGTAGGTTAGGGATTTAAAGTAACTTCTTTTTTTTAAAGTAGTAGTCTAAAAGACTACTCACGGGAGTGTTTCGAAAATAATGCAACCCCCGATTAACGACAAATGAGCTCTAGCCACCACCATTTCAGTCAGCGGGGAGACCAAACCTCCCCGTAATCAGCTGAGGCATCGCATTTCCAGAAGAAATAGCGAAGATGGTGAGTTCTGCTATACATTCTTCTTTTTTTTTTTTGGCCATTGTGATTAAGATGTAGTACATAAGGATTTATAGGGATGGGTCACAAGACAAGAATTTCAAGACGAGACAAGACAAGACATTTTTTAAGAAATCGTTCAAATCTTGTTTTTTGATTTTTCAAAAGGCTAGGATTCGAAATGTCGAAAACAAGAAATTCAAGAATTCAAGAAATGGTACAAGAATTTTTTAAAAAGAATCTTAGACAAGAAATTTTGAATTTAGAATCATTATTGGCTTATCGATGAAAAACCAAAATTTGAGCAGATTTAGTGGAAAATTTCTTGTTTTCTTTTTATCCATCCCTAGAGTTTATTGTATCATTTGAAGGGCACACTGGAAAAAGGAGGCTTATTGCTTTTTAAGAAGATTTGTTTATTTCATAAAGTAAACATTAAAAACTAGCACCATCTTAAAAAGCAATGAGCTCCTTTTTCCAGTGGACCTTTCATTTGATTTCTATGGTTGAATTGTAATCAGCCATTGTGCAGATTTAACCTCTTAAATTTTTTTTAAGACAAGGAGGCCGCGTATTTAGCTTACGAACACTTAGTTGCAATTTTAGGTCTTTCGCTTAATCAACAGTAAGACGATTTAATCAGGAGGTAATAGTATGTAAGGTTTTAATCAAGACATACTTTGTCTTTGTAATAATGTAGTTGAAAAGGCTTATTCCGCCCATGTTAAGCTTATAAACAGAGAACAGAAGTTCAACATAAAATATATCGCACCCTTTTCTCTCTCTCTCTCCTTTTATTTTCTCTAGGAGTAGTCAGTATAATATATCATAAATCAGCAAAAATATTGTCATTTGATAGGGACTTATATTAAATCATTAGCTCATGTTGTTTGGAAGTAGAAATATTTCCAATCCTGACATTAAATGATTGGAAAAAATCAAAAAGAGTGAAAATGAGAAGCCATTTAAGGTCTTGAAGGCTCCTTAAAAATTTCTTTTTTTGCCAAATAGTTCCCTAAATTCCATATTTTTTCAGTCGAAATTCTGTTCGGGCTTTGAAGTCTTGAAAATGTGTCCGCCTGTGTTTAACTTTCGCGACTGACAATGCAAAATCTGGCTTTCTGCAAAGGGGCCATTCAAACATTACGTCAGCACATTAGGGAAAGTGGGCTTGAGTACTCATAAGCTAAGTATTTCTGAATGGGAGGAGAGGGTCAAGAATCGTTCAAATTATGCTGATATAATATTTGAATATCCCCAAAGACTGAATTTTTAAAAAATATTTTTCCCAAGACCCATGGGACGATCCCATTCAAATGGGAGAGGAAATCTCCAGTTTTAATCGAAAATGAGTCTCAGTCCTCTCCTAAGCTGGGGCATAATAGATAAGTGTTGCCAAATTTAACTCTCCTGCTTGGATAGAATAGGCCATGGAAAATCGCTTTTTTTTTATTCCTTTAGAAAGGCTTCGAAATTAGAAGGGAAATCAATAGGCTTTCTTTTTATATTGACTATGCCGGTGTTATTGTTTTTGCACAAAACAGACAAGCACTCATTTACTTTCAACCTGTAACGATTCTCTTCGCTATATCCTCTCCATTTATTCTTTCTCCATTGAAGTATGATATGTCACGTAAAATATAAAATTGTACTTTTCACCAAATATTAAACTATGCAATCGTTGTATTCGCACCGACAATAAAAATACATTCTCTTTCGTTTTCCAATTCTATTGAGTTCACACCGACGGGCCAAAAAAACCATTTTGAATGCTGTTTTTTTCTTTTTTCTTCAAAGAAGTCGAAAAATATGCATTGTATCAAATGAAAGTATTGGACAACTTTATTTATACAGGGCAGAGTTGTCGGTATCTGCGACACCAAAAGGATTACTTGATTTTGCAATTTTGCATTCATTGATTTGAAATGGATAAAGCGAGAGTCTGAGATGAAATTTTCATATAAAAAATGAAATTGCATAACGCTTTTTGAAGATGTTACAGAATATCGAGAACAAACTAAAATCGGTTTGTGATTGCAAGTTTCACCGAATTACAATGGAAAGCTAATTGCAAACATTGACAAGAAAATTGTTCCGCCATTAACTGCTTCTATAAAGAGAATTTCTCGGCTTTTCTTCCAAGAGAATGGAAGCAACCAAATCGTGATTATGTCCATCTTTAACTATTTTATTTCGAACCGATTCAGATTGCTTAAAAAAAATTAGAGCAAGGAATTAAATGCATTTTACATGTATATATATTTTTTTTTTGCTTCTGCTTTTTTTTTCCCAAAGAAAAAAAACTAAAAAGGAAACTTTATATTTTGTATTGTAAACTTTGACCTCGGTTAGAAGTGTGTCGCATTGGTTATTAAAGAACAGGATACGGAAGTCAAATGAATTACAAAACATCGGGAGATACGGTTGTCAATGGCTTTTTGTTCTGTGTATTTAACACTTGCATGCTGTATGGCGGGATTATCAAAATGTGACAATCGCAACACGATCTTTAATTTTTTTTTTAAAAGTAAAATTCCCTTAAAAGCCGGCTTCGTTCGTTGAGGATTAAAAAAAATCTGTTAATTACTTAGTTGTAAAGGGATGAGCTTTAAAAAAATGTTATGAAACAATGTGTCCTTTTATGTAAAAAATTGGTAGGAATCGGAAGGATTCGGGCTACTTAACCCCTCAACTGTTCGGGTTTAATAATGTCGAAATGTGTAATTTCGGCATGAGGTAAACATGTTTACGGAAGAAATAATATGTAATGATGCAGATCCAGACCACACACACATGAAGAATCGTATCCCATGCCAAACACTTTTCTTATACCGTCCATCTTTTTAATCATCCGAGCCTTTTTTTTTCTCTCTTGTTTTTTTTTTTTTTTTTTTTTTTTTGGTCTTGAGAAAGGTGAAACCCATTTTCGCTAAATTTCATACTCAGCGAACCCTTTTCGGCTAAATTTGCTGGTTCATCCCTAAACCCACATGTAAGATATATATAAATTTTTTTTTTCAAGTTTGGTTTAAATGACTGGGTTAAAAAATAATATCTTTTTTTTTTTTAAGGTAGTGCAATTTCCGGGTTAAAATGATACTATATGCACCTGGCCTATCAAAATTTTGGTCGAACCTGGAAATTCGGATTTATGACCGTGAATTTGGATTTATGTTCGTTTCGGTTTTACGTTCTTTTTACGGTACTTTTATTTGGGAAAATCTTAAATGTGCACGTCTGGCGGAAAAGATCCCCTTGGGAATTTTCAAAGGTTTCGTTTGTAAACAGCATTATTTTGTTTAAGTTTTGATTTCACAGCCTTTTAAGTTACAAATTCCAGCTGGGGGCGTTTTCCAGCAAACGTACATAAATTAACTCTTTAATCGAGTAAACAAAAGCATCTTCTCTAAAAAAAAATGTAGTCTCCCCTTAGAAAGTGTTAATTCCACTCACATAACTCAGACTTTAGAACAATCATTTAAAAAGCCAAATTTTGATTTAAACGATTAATAGCCAAATAATTAACCATTTCATGTGCTCGGAACCTTGGATTACAATGGTTTCCAGATACTGTTAGAACCTTGCAAAAGCTCTCTTAAACGGAGGTTGTGTTCGAAGATTTGGAAATAATGATATCTTTTATAAATTATACTTCAGATTCCTGAAGTTCAGTCTTACTGACTGATGTCTTTAATTATTTTACACAGTAAAAAATGTTATGTAAATATTTTAAAAACGATCTACATAAATTTTTTTTGTTGTTTTTTCCAAAAGGTAAACATGAAAAAAAAAGCAACATAAGAATGATGTAGACCGATTTTAACATAATTATGTTAATTTTTACATAAAATTTTTTACTGTATATGATTGGAATTTGTTATGATATTACTGACTGAAAAACTAACTTGGAAGATGTAAATTATATTTTTTTATTTTAGCTTAAAGACAATCCACCTTCTATTCCTCAGGTAGGATAACTAAATTTTTGAAAACTAAGTAGAGAAAAAATTGATTGGAAGCTGGATTCGAACCAACGAGGACTGAACCCCAATCCGTGGGAGACCTGAATCCCTGAACCCCAATCCGTGGGAGAACGCCTTAACCGCTCGGCCATTCCAATCGTACGCTTCCAACTGCATTTTACTCTACTTAAATGATTCGTTTCATTGATATTAACTCATATGAACTAAGTAGGTCTAATATAATGTAAATTATATTTTTTATCCTCCAAATCGGACGTTACAAAATCGCAAAAACAAAAAATCCAGTGTCTCGCGACATATTGCGAGACTCGAACCAGGATCATCATCGTGGCGGCTAATGGAATAGGCCTCTGCTAGGGTATCCCTTAGAGTGGCCTTTATTTTACGAATTTTTGAATTTCTGTGAACGGATCCCCTAATTCTTTTATGGTAACCGAGAGAAATGTAATTAAGTTACATTAGTACATTACAAGGACATTCAAAAAATCTGTAAATCTGTAAATCTGTGTTGTAACTATTTTCCTTTTGATCCTCCGAGAAGAAATTTGCCCCACGATACTTTTTTTCTTTTTCGGGTGTCGATTGGATTTTCAATCCTTTACCATTATGATCCGAAAACATGTACCGTTCACGTTGGAAATCCTGTAGGTAAAATAAAAAACCCCTTTAAAATGTTGGAAAAACCCTTAAATATTATAAAACAAAATTTAAAAAAAAAAAACGAAAAATGAGTATGTTTTACCGGTTTCTCGGGACGAGGAGACTCAACCTCAACAAATTTTATTTTGTAACTATTTTCCTTTTGATCCTCCGAGAAAAATTTGCTCCACGATACTCTTTCTCTTTTTCGGGTATTGATCGCATCTTCAGTCGTTTATCATTACCATCATCATCCGAATTCATATCTTCATATGACTTGAACTGCAAATTAAATTAAACAAACGGTGAAAACAGAACGATTAAAAATTGATTTAAAAGTGAAAGCTTACCGATGATTCCTTTCCAGAAATGCTTTTTACAATTTGAATATCATAACCGTTTGGTTTGACTAATCTACCAGGGCGTTGATATTGGAGATTCTGAAAGTAAATTCAAAAAAAGATGTCCCTAGGACCCTAAAATTTTGAAACCATTCCCGTAAAGACCGAAAAACCAAAAATTTTATTTTTATGTAAAAATAATTGTTTCCTACTGGATTTTTATGCAGATTATGAAAATGAAGTTAGAATGTATTTATGACAAACGATTTCTGTGCTAAAGAACAAAAATGTGAAGAATTTTGCAAAAAATTATGGCTGTAGCATATTTTGTATTTTTTTTTCTTATTTTGGCCTCTATCGTCAAAACCGAATGACATATATAACTTTTAACTATATTTAGTGACCTGCATAAAAATCCGAATAGGAAACAATCATTTTGACATAAAAATAAAATTTTTGATTTTTCTGCCTTTGGTTAGTTCTTGAAAAAACGCGTATTTTTATTTTTAGGCAATATTTCTTGAATTAAGTAATATCTTATCAAACATACACTGAAAAAATTTTTTTTTACTGTGGATTTGCGTTTTAGAAGGTAAAGAATGATATCCCTTTTTGTATGTAAATTAAAATTATTTTTAAATCTTTTTAATTAGCTAAAAAATGAATTATTTGTCCTGCCGTCACGTTTTGTTTTGTTAGCCGCTTCTCATTAAGGATGCAGCGAAAAAAATTTTTTTGTGTTGTGAATTCGAGTTTTGGGAGGTAAAGAACGATATCCCTTTTTTTGAGAAAAAATTAATTACTTTTTAATCTTTTTTTATTACCAAAAAGTGCAATATTTGTCCTTTCCCGTCACGGTACGTTTTTTTTCAAAAATTACCCCTTTATGGAATTTCGGAATTTTTAGGCCCCAGGGGACATGGCTAAACGACGTCCTAAAAATCTGAAAAGATTCAGGGAATCTTCTTTCGGTCACTAAAAAAGAATTAGGGGATATGTTCATCGAAATTAAAAAAAGTTCGTAAAATAATGGCCACCCTTGTATCCCTGTGCGATGGTTCTGGTTCAAGTCAAAAACAATTAAAAAAATTCGTAGCAGAAAAAAAAAAAAAAATTAAACTGATTTGAGGCTTCAATTAATTTGGCTGTCCAATTAATTGACAAATGGAGAGAAGACAAGGTGTTAAATATATGTTGTGATAGATATATCGTTGACTCCGAAGCACAAAATAACGGATTTACTGGAGTTTTTTTTTTTTTACAAAACACTGAGACATTTTAAAAACCAGGGTTGATGCAAATTTTTATTAAAAAAAAAAAAAACAAGTTTGTGCGGCCATGCCGCTTTATGCCAGTTTTGCAAATCTTAAAATCAAATTGCTATTTATTTATTTATTTTTTAAAAGTTTTTTTAAATTTAAGTTTCAGGAAGTACCCAACCCTAGAATTGGAACACTCAGTTTCGTTTGTTCGAGATCTTGGGCTTTATAGAATTTTTATTTTCGGATATAATAAGACATGGACCAGTCCCATTACTCATTTTCATTGCCGCCGGCAAATTATTTCTCACGAATTTGCCGGCCCGTCGGTTGACATTTCCGGTTCAATGCCATCTGGAAGAGAGGAACTATTATTTTCTTCTCTTATTTTTTTTCTTCTAAAATTAAAATTTTTATTGTAAAAGATGTAAAGCACATTAATACCTCGATGTCAAAATTAAAATTTTATAACAACACTTTAGAGCTTTTTAAATTGACCGTGCAGTTTATATTTATGGTTTGTATACATAATGCTGATACTCATATACCCATGACGCAAACATTACAAGATATACTGCCGTATTATACTATTCCTTTTTATTGCATTCGTATTAAATAATAAAAAAAAAAAAGAAAAAGGGATCCGTGATCGGATACGGAAAAGGAATAAAGGGGAGAGAGAGAAAAAAAAAATTAAAGGATCGAAATTCAAAGAACGCCGCGGTTCGTGTCTTACGCACCACAACCGCATAGTGACCTCGGGTTGCAAATCGACATCTGCCACATTTCAAATTTCATTTCTTTTTTAGTTTACTTTTAGACCGACAGCCTAGGAATCGTAAAAAAAAAAAAAAAAAAAGGATTTCATTAAATCAAATATTACTTTTTTTCCCAGGTTAAGAATGTGAAGGATGATGAATGACGAGCCGGGCGGTGATCATGATCGAGTTAATGACGATAATTTATAAATCTCACTTTTTTTTTAAAATGGTCACTTGACATCTAGGGAAATAGGCAACCCTGAGTTGATCATTCAAGCCGAACGATAAAGTCTGGATAGTGAGCTTTTTTTTTTCCGATAGCACGTTCGACTTTAAAATGATTTTCATTCTGACGGTTAAAAAAAAAAAGGAAAAAAAATGATTTAATTTTCTTGAAAAGTCAAGGTCAGAAAGTTGGTAAAAGCGTGTGAAAAGTCTTGAAGAGACGGACTGCAGGGAGGACAGAATAACCAGCGAGTCGATAGACAAAGTAAAATATGATGAATGATATTTGAATCTTAATATAAAGCCCTATGGAACACCTGTTTGGACCAAGATTAGTTTTATCATAACATAACATGTTAACTTACAATACGGTAGCAATTTAATCAAACCGTGCAACAAATAACTTTTCTTTATCCCACACCGCTTATTATCTGCCTCGTACCTGAGCAACTTTTTTTATTAAGCATTATAAAACTTTTTTTTTATTAAACCGAATCTCGAATTAGCGGAAAGTTTTTATCGGTCCATTCAATTTATCAGTTGAGATATTTCGCAAGAGTTGGATTTGCTCCCCGGGAAAGCGGATCGATGTTTTTTATCCCGAGCATTTTTCCCGTATAAAAACGTAAATTCGAAAAAAATAAGACTTTATATTTTCAGAGGTATTCATTTAAGATGAGAAAATTAGGATCATCTGATCGTTACGTTAAAAACTATGCTAAACTTACGCGTATGAAATATTTGAATAGGTATTTATAAATGATATTAAATTTAAATTTAAAAATGTTTTTTAAAAAACACTCCTTGAAGAGAATAATCATGGTTTTATAAAAAAAAAAATCCTTTTCATTATTTTGTGAAAAGTAAAAGTGCTTACGTCATTTTAACATGGCTACCATATTATAATGGCCGATAAGAAGTGGATATATTTTAAAATGGTGTGCTTTGCCGTTTTTCATTGGTCATTATGAGGAGTAATATGAATAATAAATAATAATAAATCTTTGGATTGTTAACTTTTTTGTGTCATATGAATGAAAGAATTTTATTCATTCGAGTAATGTATTCTCCAATTCCATAAAGTTTATCTTTAAATTTCCGGGCATTTTTATTTTTTATTTTTTTTTTTTTTTTGGTGTTTGGACGCTACCGGAAGTAAAGACTGAGACTTTTAGGGTTATTGAGATAATCTTCAACTCCATTATCGATTAAAACCTTTTTAAAAAAACCGACATAAAGCGTATTTTTTTTTTTTCCTATGAGTTTGAAGAAAGTTGACTAGTTCTTTGCTTCGGGATTCCCAGAAATTCTTTCTGAAGCCAACGATGATTTTTATTTTTACGAATCCGTTGAAGCGGAATATTTACTGATGGTTTTTATGCGGTTTTATCATATTCTTGAAATGAAGGTGGAAACAGAGGATAGTTCTCCTTTTACAAAACTTTTCCAGATGTCTTGTTCGCAGAGAATGGAGCTGAATACGGAATGCGAAATACTGAATGTTGTACGATAATTTTCTTAACTGAATTTTAGCACTCCATGCCTTTAGTATTTAGAGCTTTGGATTGTTTCGAGTTTCTTATTCCTAATCTAAATGAAAGAGACACCCGTTTAATTTTTGCAACAAAATTCTAGGGCCGTTTGAATATTTTATAGAATAACGTTCAAAGTTCGCAGTAGAAATAGAAAACGTGTTCGATTTATAGATTTAAACATTGGCTTTCTAGATAGATGGTTACTGCTTTACTGAATTTTTTATACTGCTTTTGATCTTGGAAGGACAAGTAGTTCCAGTTTTGAACTCAAAAATATAGTTAATTGAGTTTCCCGGATTGTATTTTGTTTCAGATCGAAAAATAATCTTGAATCGCATAAAAATAGCTCCCGTAGGGTTATTTTATGGTTTAAAAAATGAATTAGAAAGATGCTAAAAAAAATGATTTTGGAAAGTCAAGTCAAGTCAAGCCTTGGCTGAGTATGAAAATAGCGAAGATGTGATCACCTTTAAAAAGATAAATTTTTCAAATGTTACGAAATACGATTTTGAAAGGCCAGCCGAGTAAGTTTGGGCTGAGTTCAACGGCCCAGGGAGATCAGCTGAGTTTTCTGAACTTTTTTATTTCAAATTTAGAAATAAATTTGAGCATCTTTTGCTCCTGTGAAAATCATCAAAGTGTGACACGGCCAATTCCAAAAGTTCAAAAGGTAGAAAAGACATGGACGAATTCAAGCGGAGTAGAATTATATCAGAGTTTCAGTAAGTCTTCTGCATCCAAAAGTAGTACCTCTAAAATAGATCTTTTAAGCGTCTTTAACATCATTGGTTGATGGGTTACAAACCTTTAACGCAAATTGGGACGTTTAAGAGAAAGTATTTGCAATCGACACCTATTTTAGTTTAAATGGGTCGTTCTTGAAAAAACGTGCATTTTTATTTTTAGGCAAGACTGCTTAATATCATATCAAACACACACTAGGAAAAAAATTTTTTGCAGTGGATTTGAGTTTCAGAAAGAAAAAAATGATATCCGTTTTTAAAAGATCATAAAAATCATTTTTAAACCTTTTTAATTAGCCAAAAAGTGAATTATTTGTCCTCTAGTCACGTTTTGTTTTGTTAGCAGCTTCTCATCAAGGATGCAACGAAAAAAAATTTTTTTTGTTGTGAATTCGAGTTTTGAAAGGTAAAGAACTATATTCTTTTTTGAGAAAAAATTAATTACTTTTTAACCTTTTTTTATTCCAAAAAGTGCAATATTTGGCCTTTCCCATCACGGTAGTTTTTTTAAGAATTACCCAAATGATGAAAACCCGGATTTGAAATGTTTTCAGCCAGAGCAAAAGCTGACATATTGCATTACCCGTAAATTCCGTGATGGTCTGTCATCCAAAGGTGAACAGTGTTCTGACAGAATTTTGTAACGAAACTGTTGGTTACCGTGCAGAAAAATATTTTCATACCAAATCCAACGATAGATCAATTGTGGGAGGCGCAGAAAGCGTGACTGTGAAACCTCCAGGTACCACTTTTCTTTCCTCAGTACTGGAAAAGGACTTTTCCTCTACTTCTCTATAAAAAAAATGCGGTAATGGTTTTTATAATGGTCGTTCTTCATGGTTGCTACTTTTTGGTCTAGAACAAAAATTTGTTCATTACTGGCGTTTTGAAACTGCATGAAACCTGAAACGATAATTGTTTATAGCTTTTTATTAGCCGAAATTTTACAGTAGTACTAGTATTGCTGAGATTTGATTGAATAGCTTTTTTTCTCTATTTCGCAGGATCATACTCTTTCGAAAAAAAATTTTCTGACAACCTTTTATTGTTATTAATATTTTTTTCATTGATGTAAAGTGAGAGGGAAAGCCGTTTTCCCGTTACAGAACTCGCCATGTTCTTGGTACTTGTAAACAAAGAAATAAGATTTTTTTTTTAGAGAGAAAAATCACTTAAAAAGTTATTTTTATTCGTTATAAAAAATATCTTGTTATTCTAAAGCGGCAAATGAATCTTCCCCTCTCGGTTTCCATTAAAACCCTCCCTTCGCTCTGGTTTAATGAAAACCTCGACGGGAAAATTCATTTTCCACCCTAGGTTAACAATATACTATTTCTTAATCTAAAGTAAAATAATGGGCTAAATACGTTATTCCAAGATAAGTCCTGTGTTATGTTTTGTATCTCATTTATGTAAGCAACGCATTGCCTTTACAGTCTTATTGTAGAACTAAGATATTTTTAGTGGATCATAATCAATTTTTGGATGGAATATGAAAGGACTATGAAGTTTAAAAAAATATCAATTTAGAAATTAATGTATTACAGTTCTACAGTTCTTATAGCTATTACAGTTTATTAAAATTCTAAAATTTTCAATGCTTAGCATTGAGATAGATTGGGGTGAAGTTGAAAGGAAATTCAAAAAAATATTCCAGGTTTATTTTAGGCACTAAAAATAATTTTTTCTTTTTTTATTTCATTGAATGGATATTGTTTTTATAATACTTAAGTAAAAAAATTTCATTTTCAGTGCCTAAAATAAACGTAGAATTTTTTTTTTGAATTTCCTTTCAACTTCACCCCAATCTACGGTAACTTACTTAAAAAAATATAGTCACTGACCATTGACTTTTGCGGGTATAATTTTGAAGATTTTGAACTTGTAAAAGCTTTCAATTTTTTTTTTTTAAAGCTAGGAATTGGTAATGCAATTCTGCTCTAATACAATGAAAAGTTTATTAATCAAAAACCAACATTTCGTTCAAACGCTTCTTTTGACATTGAGAACGCTGGGAGCAGCCTTAAGAAGGAAATCCATTTCCAGATATGTATCCAAATATTTTTCGGATGGAAAATATATGTAAAAGCTTACCGGAAGTCGTTATATCAGTCATCCTCGTTGGGAGGTTCAAGTTTATAGCTTCCTCCTGCTGTGAAATCTTCGTGCTCATCTTAAAAGGAACGTGAACGCAGATGAAGGAAAAAAAAAAACAAATAAAAAAATGAAAAAAAAAAAAAAAAAAAAAAAAAAAAAAAAAAATACAGTAGCCGACGGTGTAAAATTATATGCTGGATGACTTATACAAAATCCAATTTCGGCTACACTCCATTAACCATTTCTCTATTTTGAGTAAAAAAGAAAAAAAAATTAATTATCAGAAAAAAAAGAAAAATCCATTGATTGACGAAAAAAAGGTCTCAGAATTGAGACCGAACAAAAGAGACCGCTCACAACGGGGGTGTCGGGTTGTTCATTACAGCGGCGCTTAAAACAGCTTCCATGATGCGATCATTAATTTAGATCAGTAAGTGCCTTCGTTTACGAAAATTAGGTGATGAAGAATGAAATTTTTTAAATTAAAACGGAAATTAGGTATTTTTGTTTAACAAAATAACTTGATAGGATGTTTCATGATTGTAAGTTTTTTTTTTTTTTTTTTTTTTCGGAATTTGATGCATATATTGGCCGACTCAGTAGTTTACCATGGGTTTTAGAAAGTCGCTGACCATTTTTTCTCACGTATAAACTAGTTTCATAATTGATTTAAATCAAAGAAAAAAAAATTGTAAATGCTATTAATTTTTTATTTCAAATAAAAAAGGAGCCGATACTAAAAAAAAAAAAAAAGGAATGGGAATCCTTGACACTTGAAAAAGTACTGAATTACGCAAATTAAAGTAGAAACACGAGAGAGAGCGATTGAAAAAAAAAATTAAGAAAAATAAAAAAAAAAAAAAAAAAAAAAAAAAAAAAAGAAAAGAAAATGAAATCACATCACGCCAGGAAAATTCTGCACATTGTAGTTATAACCACGGCTTGGCAAAGCGCATAAAAATGTCCGTGACGAACGAATCCAGGTTGGAATGCAGGTTTGTCTAGATGAACAGGTCGGCATTCAAAATAAACGAAGAATCCATCAACAAAAAATGAAATTGTTAAATGTATTTTTATACAGTAACACCAGTAGCTGTGATTGCTATGTAATACAGAACTTACTTTATTAACAATGGGTCAGGAGTGGCCAGAATTTTAGGCCTTCAAGATGACTTTAATATTTTTTTTTAGAGGGGTTATTTTTTTATTGAAACAATATTCAAACTGTTATTAATAATATCGGGAGAGAGAGGATGATAGGGCTGCACATAATTTACTTGAAAATTAAAAAAAAAGATATAATATATTATACTGCACTGTACAGTATTGTAAAATTGATCAACCTTTTTTTATCGGTTATAAGGAAAATGGAAAACGATCAATTGTACTGTAAGGATGCAACGTCATTTGCATGCGTCGGAGGTCACCTGATATATCTCCATCGAAAACGTGATTTGAGATAGTCTGTTCTAACTGTTCTTCAAAATAATGTGAACACAAGTGTACGCCAACTTGAGCGGGTAAACGTGCGGTCACATGATTTTTAATAAAATCCAATAAAAACCGATTATCTCCAATCGTATCTATGATGGAGATATGTCAGTAGACCGACCTCCGGCGCATGGATTCGTCTTCAAGGCGGCATAATTTGTAAACAAAAGAAGTATGAAGAGTATGTTAGTGTCTTTAGAATGAGATTAAAAAGCAGGCGAAAAGAGTAACTAAAAGTGTAAGAATTAGTAGAAAAGTACTAGAAGTATTAGTATTAGTATTAGTAAAAGAAGTACTATGCTCCTGCTACTGAAAGTATTAGTAGAAGGGCAAAAAGAAGATGAAATGAAAAATTAGCAAGAAAATTGTACCTAAGTAGTTTTGTTACAGAAAGATGCAAAGGAAAACATTTTAACAACTGCCAATTAATAAGAGTAATCAAACATGAAGGTAACTATACATGATGAGTTTCAATTTGCAAGGCACAATAATAATAGAAAATATAATGATTTGAATGGTCATTCTGAAGTTAAACTTATTGGCGGTCTTTAAGAGAGGCGAAACAAGAGGAAGAAGAGATAAAGAATATCGTCTTCGCTATTCTCGTCAAAACTATGTTTTCCGTGATGGTTGTCAGCAGGAAAAATGTTGACGCGAGACTTCTTATCGCTGGAGAGGAAGTTAAACGGGTGCACTCTTATAAATATCTTGGAACCCTCTTGAATGATACTTGGGATTGTAGCCAGGAAGTCCAAGGGCGCATAGATCAAGCCAGAGGAACTTTCTTCAAAATGAGAGACCTGTTGTGCAATCGCAACCTGAGTCTCCAAACGAGGGTCCGTATCGTCCGATGTTACGTGTTTCCCGTACTCTTATATGGACAGGAGGGATGGACGTTAACTAAAAGGTTGGAAAAGAAGTTGGAGGCTTTTGAGATGTGGGTATACTGTCGAATGCTTATAATTTCTTGGACTGACAGGGTGAGAAATACTGACGTCTTGGCTCGTATGAAGGAGGTAGAAGTGTTGTACGAGATCAAGCGTCGGAAGCTCTATTATTTCGGCCACGTAATGCGAAATGATTAAATGAAAAATATCGCCTCCTTCAGCTTGTGATGGAGGGTAAGCGCGGTCAGGGTCGTAGGAAAACCTTGTGGCTCAAAAATCTTAGACACTGGTTTGGTGTCGATTCCTTGGGTCTTTTTCGAGCAGCTGTTGATATAGTAAAAATAGTCCAGATGATATCCAATCTTCGTCGCGGAGCTGGCACTTAAAAGAAGAAGAATTCTCGTCAAGCTTCTCTCGTCTTAAGTCATTCAAGTACTACGTAAGTCCTTTAGGGGTAGGGGATGAGGTCTATGAGAAAATCTTATTTTTGCTTTCAAGGGGAAGTGAGGGGTTTGGTGAATCCTTGCGTAAGCGCAAAACAATCTATTTCGAGGGGGGGGGGGGGGGGGGGTTGGGGTTGGGACTGTAATCTTAATAAAGGGGATGGGGTTTTTCAAATAACGTGTTTTAACTTGCTAGGGGAGAAAAGGGTCAAAAATAGCCGATGTCCCTGGTCCATCAGTACTTTATTTACGGAATGGGAGTTCTGTAAAAGCATAAAGCCTACTACTAATTAATGCAGATGACTCCAGAATAAGCGAATGAAACCAAATTTCATATAAGCAAAATAGGTTTTTGATCGCATTAAGTTTGCGGGAAATTTTTGAATTGTATGATTGTTACGGCATTGGAATTTTTTTTTATTACTGTCCTTTTACCTCCTCTGACAGCTTCAGAGATTTTCGATCAAAGCAGGAAAGCATGAACTAAAATTTTGTATCATTTCCATTATTTTTATGTTTACACAGGAAGAAGCTCAAGTAGGCTCAAAAATCTTTCGGCAAAGCATTTTTTTTTTCACTTCTAAAGATCTTATTTTTTTAAAGTTTATATATTTGACTCTTTAGCAGTACCAAGTGCGTAAAGCAGATACTTGACGGAAGCACATTTTTATTATCTGGAAACCTTTTCCTGGGATTTTTCCGTACTACTCATTAAGTAGTAAATTATGAAAGTTTAAAAATTCCAAAGATATTAAATTATGTTCTGCTTTTGAAATAACCGAGGCACTGAAAGGTGCAGGAGCAGGAGCAGGAGCAGCAGCAGCAGGAGGCAGGGGGGGTGCCTGCACTTTTCCTGAACAAAAAATATGTAAAAAATCAAGTACCATTTTTTTTTTTTTTTTTTTTTTTTTTTTTTTTTTTTTTTTTTTTGGAAAATTGTTTTCTATATTATTGTTGGCTTTCAATTTATGTTTTTGCAATATTTCATTCAATATGAGTTTTTCCTCTTGCAGTTATATAGCTCATACTTACCAATTCAGTTGTGGCAGTTATCTTGCAATCTTTACTTTAAAACTTGAATGTACATCTTCTGTTTTTTTTTTTATAAACCTAAGCATAAGTATGAAAATCTAAACTCAAAAAATTATGCCTGCATATCGTAGCTAATTTGACTTAACCCATCAGTACTTCTATATCCTGACCTATCATCTCGCAAACAATTCTCCTTATTGTTCAAAGAAAAAACTTCACTAAATTAAGAGTTCATGAGGCTCCCCGACGACAACTAAAACATTTGAGGTTGGAAATTAAATTTTCCAAATGATTCATTAGATTTCGTAGTGCATATCAGCATATACAGCAGAGTTTAAACCAAAGTAGCTACAATTATGCAAGAGTTTTGCTGAATTTACGACTTTCATTATAGAAGAAAACGAAAGAGCTTGAGGCTGCGAATTTCATTTGGTTAAAGCTATTTTGATTATTCTGCAGCAGGGCATATCCATCGTTACTCTTGCAACCATTTTTTTTTTTTTCTTCATAGTGCATGCTATATCTTTCTTGTTCGTGGGCAGATTCGGGCAATTTTTTTTCATACCGATGGAAAATGATTACGCTTGACGAATTTTTAAAAAAAATTGATGTTGAATTGCAAAAAAGCTTTTTTTTTAAGGCCCGGAAAATGCATTACTCTTGTCACATGTTTTTATATGGATAAACTAGGCAACACTTTTTTTTTCTCTTTGGAAATATTTCCAGTGTTTTTTTTTTTAGACACCACTGAGCAATAAAAGGAGGAAAAAAAAAAGAAAAAAAAAGTAAATGAAAAAAAAAAAAAAAAAAAAAAAAAAAAAAAAAAGAACAACTGTGAGACCTCCTTGCCGAGCTGTGAACATGACTTATGAAATTTGAAGTATCTCGGTGCTTTCGTGGTTTTAGCTTATGTCTTCACAGCATCAACATAGATTCCTTTCCTTCATATTACAATTTACTTAGAAACAATTTAAAAAATTGGGTTCTTACGTAAAAGAAGGGAACAAATGACAATGTATTAGACTGAGCGGCAACTTTATGAGGAAGTGCTGTACAGTCATTCGGTTTTATGAAATGTGTGAACACTTCACCGCTGCCGCTATGATTAAAATTTTATGAAACTCATGAAGAGTTACACGAAAAACGATTTAAGGGGAGAAGCTTTTTTTTTCTTTGTTCTCAAAAAATGTAATAAAGTCAAAAGCGGTAAAAAGTTTAAACTCTAATTACGGACAAAAAAAAGTTGAGCCTTTCTTATTATAGCTGAGCGAAAAAGTAAAAAAAAAAAAAAAGAAAAAAATGATAAAAAGTTAAATAATTTATTTCTACATAATTTCGAATCATATCGAAATTCCCACTGTTTTTTTTTTTCCTCTTTCTGTTAATGAGAGTCTGACTTGAAATGCAATCTAGCGGTAAAAACGTTGACTAATTTCTCTCCGTCGATAGTAAAAAATTCAACTTTGCTTCCATCTATAGATTTTTTCCATGAGAAGGATGGAAGTAATGAAAATGAAACAGAGCATTATATAAGTTGAAATAACTTGTAATAATAACAATAAAATAATAATCGTCATTATAATATTATTAATGTAATATTGACAATATTTTTTCATACTCGTTTCTTAATCCAATTCCCGAAAAGTCATTCATTCTACAAAAACGATTATATCAATATTTTGAAGGTAAAAAGACTTTAACATAATAAGTGTCAGTGTTGTGACTTGAGTGGATCACGTTTAATTTTATTGTTTTATAATTAAAAATCATTTTTTGGGTTTATTTATTTATTTATTTATTTTTTTTACGTCGCTACTAAAACACGTTTGTTCGTATATAAACATTTTTTTTTTTGGCTTACGTTTACCCTGTTGGGAAATTATTGACACTTTTCAAATCCTTTCACAAAAATAAAAATAAAAAGTTGGAAAATTTTTTTAATGGTTTGTTTGTTAACTGTAAGTTGTTGAGCTTGGGGTTATGTATTAACAACATATATTAATATTCTGGACGATTTTTTTTTTGTTTTTGAAAAAAAAAAAGGTCTCATCTCTCCCCTGCGGAGAAAAGAACATATCAGGCACCTTTTCACGAGATGCTAATTACATTATTTCGGTTTTTGCAGAGTCGCTAACAAGTCAACTTTAGGATAGAATTAACGGGAAAAGGTTCCTCTTTTTTTTTTTTTTTTTTTTTTTTTTATCTAGCGGCATTTCGCTGGGAGTTTATTGCTTAATTCAAACCATTAAAATTATAGTCGAAGGATATAACGTGAACGAGCAGCCATTATTTTTTTTTCCCACAAGAAAAAAATAAAATAGCAGAAATCCTAACAAATTAGCTAAAACGGCAAAACTTGAGGGGGAAAGAAATTATAAAAGGTGACTTATTAAATTAGTTTTTATATTGTTTCCCCCCCTCCCCCCCCCCACTCCCGAAAAAAAACCCTTTATACAATTATATAATCTAAAGTGAAACACTGGTAAGGCCGCATCATTAATTTCTTCGAGGAAAGCTTTAATGCGACTTTGCGTCGAGTTTAACTCTTCTACAAAATTTGTAAAAGTATTAAGACTGAACATTTTATGTTTTTTGTTTTTGATGTTTTTTTCTCTTTTTATTATTTTGAACATGTGCAGGATCGGTTTTAACCCGGTTTTTTTTTTTTCATAAATTCTAAAAAAACCGACCCTTTTAACAAATTAACCTTTGGTCCTTGAAACCATTATCAATCCAATTTTTTCTTATAAGTTTCTTTTTTTTTTTTTTTTATACAATATTTACAATATAGAATTATTCTGCTTTACACAAAAATATTCTTAATTCGTTTTTTTTTCTTTGGCTCGATCTGTACTGAATCGCAAAGAGGAAGCTACATTTATACTGGTGGCAAATCTTCGAGAAAAAGAAATTAGCAATCAGCGAACTCGACATCTTTTTTTTTTTTTTTTTTTTTTTTTTTTTAAGGAACAGAAAAAAAAATATTGAAAGCACTTTTCTTTTTGGAATTAAAACAAAAATCGGTAGGGGAAAAGCCTTGAGGGTATAAAAAAGCCTGGTAAAAGTTTCCATTGTAAAATTTTATAAAATAATAATTAGAGCATTATAATTGGTTGAAAATATTTGCCGAATTTATAATGAACTCGGGAGTAAATCTTAATTGATCTTAAGGGTGCGTAAAAGTTTGATTTCCCATTGAAAGCTAGTATTTGAGATTTTAAAATTTTTCATTTCTTCAGAGTAAAAAAAAAAAAAAAAAAAAAAAAAAAAAAAAAAAAAAAAAATTAAAAAATTGTTTAAAAAAAATCAATTTTGAATTGCTTTCAAATTTTATCACGTCGGTTTAAAAGTAACTCAATTAAACTCGTTCGCTAATTTTCATCCCTTTTCTCTTTCTTATAACCGCAATAAATTAATTGTAAGTTTTCCAGTGTTTCCAGATGCACAAATTAAATTTTGAAAAAATAAAAATAAAAATTAAAAAAAAAAAAAAAAAAAAGTTTACCTGAGAATATGACTCAAAACGTTGGAAAAGTTTTTGAAAATGAAAATTTAATTATGCAAAAAGATAATAAGACTTTTCCTTTTGATATGCTAATTCATAAAATTTCAAAGATACTGATTGCAAGATGCTTTTTCGCTGTCTTTTCGATATCAAAAGGAAAAGTAACGAGATGTAAGTTATATGGATGGTGGAAAAAAAAGTACTTAAGTAATCAAAACACCTAAACTTTTTTTTTTTTTTCATAATATTTTAAATCTGGCAACACTGCAATTTTAACCTTTTTTTTTTCTCCTAAGCGCATCGTCGAAATTTAATTAACTTAATCACATCTATGATATGTCTCATCACCAATAAATAAGAATGAAAACGATGTCTAAAAAATTAAGTTTTTTCTTTCGAATCAAAAAAAAAAAAAAAAAAAAAAAAAAAAAAAGGTTAGGCCTGATCCATAAGGCAGTTTTTCCTCAAACGTTTTTCATCCTTCCAAGTTTTACGATGAGCGAAACAATCTTTCTGACCTAATAAAGGGAAAAAAAACGTGTTCTAACAATGTCTGATTTTGGGAAGAAACGAAATTTCTATAAAAAGATCATTAATTATATTTTTCACGAAATGAGCTAAAAGGAACCCACGCCATCGACTTTTTATAAACTTTGTGCGTTGAATCCTTGTATCCTTCGAAAACTGTCTCTTTACCTTTTTTTTTCTTTGATTCGAAAGATGCAAATCGAAAAAATAATAATGATAATGATAATCATAAATAAATGAAATTGACGATATTAATAACTTATACATTTTTTTTTCCATGTGGTAAAACCTGGGAATAAAATTCTGTATATAGAAATAATTTAACAAACAAATTTGAGCACTTTCGATTTAAAATATAAGAATAAAATAAAGTAAATAACAAACAATAAAAACAACAAATTCATTACGATGCTGGTCTTGAACATTGTTCGTCTTTGGATTTTTGAGTTTGTTTTTGGCTCTCCTCTCTTTGTACATATCTGAAAGCTTCTGCCTGAGGGTTTTGGCATTTTTGAATATTGCGTTTGAAGGTTGTGTTGGTACTCGTTTGTTGCAGTAGTCCTCGTCACAACAGGAAATACAGATCTTTAAAAAAAAAATTAGAAATAAAATATAAAAAGGAAAGAAAAAAAAAGAGAAATATGAATAAAATATTAATTACTTTTTTATGATTTTCTTTTTACTTCAAACGGAATAAAAAGTAAATTAATTTAACTTTATGAAGTTTGCTTTAAATAAATATTAAAATAGTAAAATAAAATAGAATAAAATAATCCGATGAATCAAATAACAAAATCGTCTGTTATTAACTGGTGTCAGTTTTTATTTAAATTGGAAAGCGATAAAGCTTACGAAATATTGTTTAAATTATCTTGAAAATGATTTTTATTTGATAAAAATGGGGGGAACGTTGGAATGTAAAAAGGATGAATTAAAACGTTAAATGGAAACTGGGAACTTTTGCTTTTTTTAATTTCATAAACTTTGGTATCGGAAAATTCAGTTTTTCGATTTTATACTGATTTCCCATAACAGTTCAATTGAGTTTCGGTAAATATGTATTTCCATTATTGTTTGAATCATCTAGGATGTAAATTAAAAAATATTAGTTGTTAGACTCAATTTTTTTTTTTTTTTTTCGTTTTTGTTTTAGAAAGAAAATGTTTGGCTCTTTGAGTTCGGATTCGTTGTGCGGCCTGAGATTGGGAATAATACAGCTTTGTGACATCGCTCGCTTCGTAGCTCAGAGATAGATTTACAACCGAGATGAATGGATTCACTAATGTAATTATGCAGCCACACTGATCACAGATCGTGAAATCATTGATTGACAATAAGGAGCTGGAAGTTCAGAGATACGCGGATTATTTTCAAGGTATGGATTAATTTTTGGAAGCCTTTACAAGGTCGCCCTTTGTTTCCGTTTGGAATCGTGGTAAATCTTGTTAAGTTGATGGTGGTGCAAAAGAAATTTAGCATATTGCTAAATCTTTGTCAAATCTGAGTACCAGCAGTTAATGTCGCGTATTTAGGAATTTTTTCAAATGAAAGGTGGTTGCGTTAAGAAGTAAAAACGCATTGAAGAAATCTTTTAAGAGGCAGATTTAGAGAATCTTATACAAAAGGGTAAGAGAAGACCGCTACCCGGAAAAAGGAAACGCCGTGAACAAGTTTTGTCTTGCAACAAAATTAGAATGTTTAAAAGCAAAACAAAAATGCTTCATGACAACGGACAGATTGTTTCTTGACAAGACATTTTTGTTTTCGCATTAGCCATTTTCTTTTCTAACTGCTATTTTCGGTGGCAAAATGGAATGGGAAATCCTAAAATGAGCGCTGAAGTAAAACTTGAATGCCCAGTCGCGTCGTATGGATCTTATGGGTACACAAAAATTGAAGCTCCTAGTCCGTTTACGAAACACTAAGACAAAGGCCGTTGAGGAAGGTCTTTGGGGCCGTCCATAAATGACGTTAGCATTATTTTGGCAATTTTTGACCCCCTGCCCTCTTTTTAGCAAAGGTTAGCATTTCGGCACCCCCTTTCGAATCACGTTATATTTCGGTTACCCCCCCACCTTTCTTCCTTAAAAAAATTTATTTTTTAAATTAATATTAAGGTGGAATACCAGGTGCTTGTGAGTCAAATCAAGTCCTTGTAAAATAAAAATTAAATTCACCCGTTAAGTAAATTGATCTTAGTTAAAAATTAAGTTAAGACTTTTCCTTTTTTTTTAATAAGTAGGATAATTTATTTATTTATATTTACGTTTACAATATTTCAATATAAGATGCTCGACTGAGCACCCTTTTAAAAAACAGTTTTTAGGTTGGTAACAAGGCGGAAAATAAGGAAATGGCAAAAAGTTTACAAACAAAGCATCTTATATCGAAAAATTGTGAACGTACATATAAATAAATAAATTATACTATTTAGGAAAATTCTTAAATTCATTTTTAGCTAAGATCAATTTACTTAACGGCTGAATTTAATTCCCATTTTTCAGGGACCTGATTTGACTCACAAGTGCCTCGTATTCCACCTTAAACATTTAAAAAATCTGAAATTCTTCGTAACTTAAATTTTGCAAAGAAAAGATTTTTTTTTTTTTAACTTAGAGAAAATGCGCGGATAAAATTAAAATCGTTTTCTTTTTTTAAATGAGTTAGGTTACATAATTTAAAATTTTTTTATTATTTTCATTATTACATGAGACAAATGCTAACGTTAGATATGTAACCCCCTTGTTAGCAAAAGTTAGAATTTTGAATATCCCCCTAGCATGCTAACGTAGTTTATGGACTGCCCTATTACATTTCCAATTTACCAGTCAAAAACTTTAGGCATTTTCCTATACAAATTCTCTAGGTTATTTGCCAAATTTTAAGAGTTTTTAGAGGGCTGGGGTTAATTTGAAAACAAAAAAAAAAAAAAAAAAAAAATTGGGGAACATTCTGATGCTATTGACGAATTCTTAAATTATTAAATTATTTCCAAATGTAAAGACCCATTTTAAATGTTGATTCGGAAGCATTCCAGTATTAGAGTTTACCTGTCCTGCATTCAACACACATGGCCAATTTGAGCGACTTATAATACATTGCTTGGGGATCCTATTAGAATAAACAAAAATCTGGTGCTGTAGTATGTCCTTCACCATTTTTAATTTCAAAAATTAATCTGCTTAAATTAATTTCAAAAATTAATCTGCTTAAATTAATTTCAAAAATTAATCTGCATGAGCAGTGGCGTAGCAACCTATAAGCGAAGCAAGCACAAATTGCGGTCTCGCAATTTCAGGCAGAAAAAATGGATTAAGGTTCAAAATAACCTGTACTACATTTTTATTCACAAGGAAAAAAAAAAAAAAAAAAAGAAAGAAAGAAAGAAAGAAAGAATAAATGTTAATACTTTTTTTTTGAACTGAAAAAGAGTGAACGACCCTGGGTTCGTAGCTTCATACCTCATGTTTCTCAAAATTTCTTTGTTCAAATTTTTAAGTACCTGATGGGGTTTTTCCTGATCCCTATCATTTTATTGCTTAAAGGCAGTTTTATCGCGGTAGTCATCGAGCAATGACGGTTTAGTAAGATTTTTTTAGTTTTTTTTTTTTTTTAAATTCGTGATTAGTTTAGTGGTTAGAAAAATATGGCGAAAATGACAGAGGCAGCAACAAAGACAAAAACGAATACAGGGACGAAAAGAGACAGGGATGAGAACAGAAAATGGGAGTCGGGTTGGGGTCGAAAAAAACGTGAAGTAGTTGCTGAGAAAGAAAAGTCAAAATTATGTGAATCCGTAGGAACCGTGTGGATCCATAGGAATTATTTCTAGGTAAGCTCTTTCCAATAATTTCCTCCCTACAATTTGTATTTAAAATTCAAAAATTAACGAAATCTTCGACATATTCATTTGATTTAAAATTATTGTGCAGGTATTAAATACATTTTTCAGGTATTTTTATTTAAGAAACATTTTGGTGTAAAAATAAATTCAATATACTTAAAGAATTTTTTGTGTAATAGAAAGTGTTAAAAAAAATTTTTGTCTGCGTGCAATTAAATAATTTGTTAAAGTTGGGGCTTAAAAATTTAAATTAAAACGGTCGGAATAAGCGCGGAAGCGTTGTGACGTCATATGTTAATATCGTTCTGCCCAAAAAAAGTTTCCAAGAATGCTGTGGCTTGGTTTATAAGCATTGAAAGCATCGCATTTCAATGACAAATTTTCCGGCAGAACGAATATTAACATATGACGTCACAACGCTTCCGCGCTTATCCCAACTGTTTTGATTTACAATTATTAACCCCCAACTTTAACAAATTATTACATACAGAAAAAAAAAAATTAATATTTTTTATGGCGCCAAAAATTTTTTAAATTCATGTTTACTCCAAAATATTTTCAAAAATAAAAATATTTGGAAATACCCTATTGTACTTGTATGGTAAGTGAGTTATATTTAATATCGTTCACATTCAAATGTAGTAAAAAACATCAAAATCCAAGTAACTAATGCAAAAAAACTTTGAGGAGGGGGGGGGGGGCAGAATGAGTCAGAGTGGATCAAGGTTAAATAGCGTACGAAAAAAAAGGTTTAGCTTGCTTTCCTTGTTGGTTTGCTAAGCCATTGCTCATGAGATATCTAAGTCTTTTCAAATCTGGAATGGTGAAATATTAGAATGGATTACTTCGGATCCGAACCCAAAATTGCCAGACTTAGACCCGATCCGATGAAAGACTCTATCGTTTTAATTTTACTATAGTCGTTATAAAATATACTGAACCATTTTCTAAAATGCCTAGTCTTTGTATCGTTTTTGCGAAGTTCTTTCATGCAAAGGATATTAAAAGGTATAGATATTAGGCCTATTGGGTATCTAAGATGAGTTTCCCCCTTGACTTGCTTTGACATTTACTAATAGGAAAAAAGAATGTTATACAAATCACACTACTCTCAGACCCCTAGTCGACGCGAATTGTTTATGAAGTGCCTACTCCCCTACTCCACTAGAAGGTCATGAGCAGGAAGCTATTCCTGCAGAATTTTTACACGTGAAACATACAAAAGCTGCGTACCTTTTGATTGTCAATATAATAACATCCGATAGAATGCGGTGTGCACTCCGTTTCATTGGCACATTTCTTGTTGACTAACACGCTCCTTCCCCTTGGGTCCATTATATGCAGTGTGTGGCAAAAATTATTACCTGCAGAGTAAAGAAACCAAAGAAAAACCAAACGTTAAAACATTTTGCTTTATTTCGTTTTGCGGGAAGCGCGGAAGAACGCGGAGAATGAGAAATAAGGTTTCTCTTATTTACTTACTTTTAATCGCGGAATTCGAGTTGGATGGAGGGGAAAATCCATCTTAATACTTCTAATACAGTTTAAAGTCTCAAGTGTCTTTTCATTGTTGTAGCATGCAAATTGCGATGAAATTTCCGTGTCTTTAGGTTTAAGCAAACATTTAAAGCAAGCCGTTTTGTTTTAAGCGTCTGTTTTATTTTGATGTGATATATGTTTTCGAATGGGATTCTTGATTTGATAAAATGATTTTATAAGAAAAAAAATACTTACCGAACGTACAGGGTCTGTCTATTGCATACTTATTACAGACATGATTGTCTGAGACATTTACACAGGTATAACAAGTGACACCATCTGAAACATATACATATAAGCGTGCACTACTTTTTTTCCCCATGAATTTCGTGTTCCTTTTTTGTTTTTTTGTTTCAATAATTTATTCACCAGCCTGAAATTTCGTTTTACCGAGATAAGGAAGAAAATTGTGGTGTTAAAATGAATCATTCAATAAAGTTAGCTTTAGCTCTCTACATTTAAGCTTTATAAGTTTATTTTAAAATATCAAGTCGTTCGGGGGTTTGTCGGGTTAATTAATTTTTTTTTGTTTTTGTTTTTGTTTCCAACAAAATCGCAGACTAGTTTGTCGTATAGTCATCTCAATGTGAATCAGATTTTAACTAATCCGATCCTTGTTCAAAATATACTGTATCATAACACACGAAAAGCTTTGCTCTCGCCGGACATTTAAAATTAAATCAATGGCGTATTGAAATAAATTTCCGAGACAAAAATAATATGATTATATACTTGTCTCGTTGAATTTTTAAAATTAAAACTTTTTTTTTTTTGAATAAATATCGTTGACGAATTTTAAAAAGAAAAGCAAATTTTTTTAACGGAAAAGCTTCTCTTCGAAAGGGGTTTATGCAAAGTAGTCGATTTTGTGACAGTAAGAGGAATGCAAAATTTATAACATACTTAATGTTGTTTATGTAGTTTTTGGACGGAGTGCTCTAGAAAAATCTAGTTTAAAGGGAATTTTTCCTGTAAAAAAAAAAAAAAAAAAAAAATGCCTAAGGAAAAAAAAAACTTTCATGTAATAACAAAATCGATTTATCCTTTAAAAAGAAAAAAAAAATTGAGTCGTTATTTTTAAGAACCCGTACGATTTAACTCCGAAATATTTGAATAAGTTGTTTGAATTTTGCGTAAATATGTCCTACGATGTTTTTAAGTGGATATTAATGTCTCTTACAATTTTTATATAAAGTAAGAACGCTTGGTTGAAGTTTTCGTAAAAAACTAATGAAACAGTTTTACTGCATTTGGAGACTGCCCGGGATCTGGATTTATTTTATTTCCTTAAAAGCCGAAATTAAAAAGAGGAAATCCCGGGATTTCAGTGCCGTAAATGTAGGAATTCCGGTATTGAAAAAAAACGGTCCGGGATTGCGTTTTCTACGAGTGCATATAAATTCGCTTCAGCTAAAAAAGTTTATTCGCTTTTCCATCTGACTGAAAATAATGACAATCGCCTAACCAATGTTAGGCATTTCTTCGCCCTTCCATCCAAGGATAATGCGAATCATATTGAGCTTTTTGCTTCGGTCACTTCTGATTCGGTTGCGACCGATTTCAGGCGACTTAAAAGTTCGTTAATTCGGTTTTTTTCTACTTTTAAGTTCTAAAATGTTTACGAGGGCAAAGTCATACAGTATATATTTTACATTTTTCATTCTGTCACAAAATTTTTGAATTTTCTTTTATGTAAATGGCATAGTATGCCATTAGGTTTCCCGAGTATAGTGCCTATATCCTACTACTAACAAGCTACAGTGGAGGTTACCTTTGTTTGATACTCTTCAATTTCATATAGGTCTTACTCGGACACGTAAATATGTCATTAAAACATTATGTGGGGTTTTGAGTGTAGTGGTTCTTAAGCACAGCACTGCGACAAATTAAACTATTCTAGAATGCTCCACAATATTCTAGAATCTTTCAGAACATTCCAGAATGTCGTAGACTGTTTTAGAATGTTCATGAATGCTCCAGAATATTCCCATTGCAGAATATTCTAGAGTTTTCCAGAATGTTTCAGAATGTCCTGGAATGTTCTGGAACGTCCCAAAATATTTCTACAATGTCCTAGAATGTTCTGGAACTTCCCAAAATATTTCTAGAACTTTTAGAATATTCCATTTCGTTGTATCGTCCCGGATCTTTTTTCTTAAAACATTTTTGCTAAAAAAAATATTTCCTTAAAACGATATTTCCTAAAAACGTCTTTCCTAAAGAAATTTTCTTCTAAAAACATTTTTCCTAAAACTTTTTTCCTCAAGTTTTTTTTCCTACAAGTATTCTCTTCCAATTTTTTTCCCCTGAGTTTTTTAAAAAAAGTTTACCTGTTAATGAAAAAAAGTGATAATTTATAAACTACTAACTCAAAAAAAAAAAAAAAAAAAAAAGAGTTTTAAATAAAAGAATTATAAAAATTAATAATTTAGAAGGAAAGTAGTCATTTGAATTTAGAAAAATTAAGAATCCATAATAACAAAACTCAAAATTTAGGTTATTCTGTTTGATTTAAATATATATTTTTAAAAAAATTAAACAAATTAGATTTTTCTTTGAGATTTTTATTTCATGCTTTTTGGAGTACGGAAATCTCGTAAAAAGCAATTACTTGTCAATAATTGTTTTTTTGTTGCATTTCGGAAAAAAAGTAATTTAGGAAAAAAGCTTCTTAGTCATTTTTATTTTAAGAAAATAATTTTAGGAAAAATCATTTTTAGAAAAAACGTTTTTAGATTTTTTTTTTTTTTTAGGAATAGTGTTTTAGGAAAAATAATAGGGAACCCCTTGTAGAGCACGAACGATATCTAAAAAATGATATAAAATAATACACGAAAAACCGTTCTATTTCGATATATCGAAAGCCGTTCAATTTATCGGTACTCCAGAAGTCTGCTAAGCTATCGACGTCATCGGTCAAAAGGATTTGTTTTGTTTTGATTTTTTTATTCCTTTGTTAGTAAAGAAATATAAAAGTAAAAACAAACAAATCCGGTTTACACGATGACGAGACTTCGGCGGGTACCTATATCGAAACGTTAAATCTGATATGAAATTTACAACTTGACTTGTATGAAATAATTCGACTTGATGATTACAAAAGAGAGAAAAAAAAATTATTTCCGGCTTCGTTAAATCTACACGGTGGAACAGTTTTTGTTCTGTGATTTTATTAAGGTAAACATAGAAACGCTGCCATAAAAATACAGCCGCCTTGTATTATTATAGCTTTTGAACGGCTACGTTCAGCTATATGCGAACAGATTTAGACCAAAAGTTATACAGTTCATGTCCTCAGTTTCCTTATGTTCATATGCCAAATTTGAGATCAGTCGCGCTAAAATTGAGTCTCAGACGGACGGACGGAAGGACGGGCATCTGTAGGGTTGTTATGAAAGTTACTCCCGCAAAGTGCCGTTCGTTTTGCTCTCCGTCCAATATTAAGAGGCGCCTTCACGGAATACCGGAAAAAATGGCTGTTTCGTCCAACACTTGATTTGCAAAGGAAAAATTCAAATTTTAGGTATTTAACGAACTCCTTTGACTTTTTCTTGTATTTTTGGTACAAGTTTCAACTTGTTCCAAGTAAACTCGAACCTGGGAAACAAAATCAAAGTTTTTCGACCGCAACTTTTTTTAAAATTATTTTCCCGCCGCTCATACATTTCAGACAAGTTGAAATCTGTTTTAAAAATTCCAAGCTGTACCAAAGAAGTTCTTTAGATACCTAAATTTTGGATTTTTTCACCTTAAATCGAGTATTCGACAAAACAGCCATTCCTCCCGATATTCCGTGAAGCCTCCTCTTAATGGAGGTAGGCCTACCCAAAACTCAAAACCAAACCTAATACTCTTATACTGTTTCTATGAAATTGAAGAGTTCAAAAACCAAGGTATATTTTTTTGAAATGTAACAAGAATTTTACGAGGGTTTTAGATTCAGAATTACAGCTTCAGTTTTTTAAGATTCTAAAATTTTTAGAACATGTTTCGACATGCTTCCGTAAATTATCGAGCTTTAAAAATTTCGCAAAAATATTTCCAAGAAAATTTTTAAAGGTCTCAATCGCAGTACCACTGCAACGTTTCCTTGATAAACTTCAAGATTCTGTATTCAAATTTCGGCCAAAAGGAGTTTTCCTCTGTATGTTTTCATAGCTGCAGGGGGATTTTCATTTCGTTGCGCATTCCCTATTTAAATTAGCTACAATATATTAAAAATCAGAAAAATTCAACCGAGTTTGCAGCATGAAAAATGAACCTAGACATGTTTCTACGTTGTCTGTTTCATTTTTTTTCGGGAAATCGATCGATAAGCTCTTTGTAAGTCAAATACTTTTTTCAGTTTAAATTTTTATTAAATTTCCATACGCCACCGTCAATTCTGTGCAACAGATTTACTTTCGCGTTCCGCCTTTTTTATATTATTTTTTTTTTCTTCCGATTCTCAAATTCAATGCTGACATAATATTTTTCCGAAGAAACAAAATATATATATAAAGATCCAAAAACATATATAGTTGAATACTTACGTTCGTTTTTTTCCGTTTCTAAGTCAGATTTTTGTGCTAAGGCAGAGTAATTGCAATAACTAGAAGATTCCTTCGCCGATTCATTATAATTAATTTGCGTGCCATTATCATAAATAACTTCATTCGACATTTCATATAATTTTAATTTATTCTTAATTTTTTGACAGTTAATAATATTTTTATTATCTATAAATGAAAGAACAATATATAGAATTAAATATTTATATATATAGTTATAACCTTTTTGCATTTATAACCGCTTTCTGATTATAAATTTTTTTTCTTTTTGTTTTATTCTCTGTTCTGTTTTTTTTTCCTTTCTTTTTTTTAATTTTTTTAAATCGTCTTTCTTATTTTTTTTCTTTTAAAAAAATCTTTTCTTTGTTTTAAAAATCTTCCTTCATTTTTCGTTTATCTTCATTCCCACAGCCGGCGTTAATTTCTTCCTTATTTGCTATAATTTTATGTGCATTGTTTGTAATTTGTACCCGGTTTCAGAGTGACTGGAAGAGATGTATGATATGTGCTGACCCTAAAAAAAGACAAACAAAAAAATTAAAAAGTTATAAAACAAACCTGGCTGTGATGAAAACTATGAGAGATGAAAGTTTGGATAAAACGGTCGGATGCAAGCAAGCGTGATTTAGTTTAACCACAGGTAACCCTTTGAAAATAACTTTTTGAGTTATCGTATTTTCCAAAACGCTCTGTTTCAATTAGCCAACTTTAAGAAAGCTCCTTCGAAAATTTTAGCTCAGGAAAAGCTAGGAGCAGCGCGGATGCTGCGGCGGCGGGGGAATTTTGAGTCGTGGAATTTGAGTTTCTGCTTTAAAGTCTGTTTACATTTTCTTTATTTAAATAAGAAAGTTAAGAGGCGAGTTATTTTTCGTTTAGCTTATAACAAAAGGGGAGAAAAATATGGTTTTCCTTGCTATGGGTTGTCCCCTGAAAATAACAGTGAAATGTAAATGAAACCCACGGCGTTACAAATTTTGCGAGACATTTATAATTGTTAATTTGGCAAAGATGATTCAGATGTTGCAATTTATTTTCTTTTACCTGACGTTTTGTGTGCAGGGTCATTTTTAAAACTTCTTTTTTTTTTTGCTTTTAGTTATTATACGAAAAAAGAAAATTAAATAGTAAAAAAAAAATTTGAAAAACTGATATTAAAAAAAGAAAAAAAATGTAAACGAATGTAAATGGAAAGAAAGAGGAAGAGAAGGAACCAGGATAATCAGTTTTGGCGATCTCTCAGTGATATAACATTTTTGATTTGTATACTCTCTTTTTTTTCCTCTTTTCTTTTTTTTAATTTTGAAAATATCGTAAACACTTGTATCTTTCCAATTTTTTTCGGGGTCCTTATATGCATAACTGAATTTTAATATTTAAAAAAATGAATGATATAATATTTCGCGACCTTGGAATACAAGGATCCCAAGTCGAACCCCCCAAAAATTTTCGTTTTTTTTTTTGTACCGATCTCCTTTATTTTTTAAGGTATTTCATTCGGAGTTTTCAAAATTTTGCTATATTTGATACACTCAAAAAAATGAATACTGGTCGCCAATACAATTTAAACTGGATTTTTGCGACTATTTAAAATTTTACTTGTCGGCAGTCTGATTTACTCATAGCCAAGAAAAATCTACTGTCTGTAAGTAAAATTGACCAAAATGACCAGTAAAATTTAAACTGGAATTTGCGCCTAGTCAAATTTTACTGGCCACTAGTACTCATTTTTTTGAGCGTAGTTTTCCCTAACTTCGGAATGCATAAGGTCGTAAATTAGGGATTGCAATACCGGGATCAACGAATCCGGGATTCCGGGATTTCGGGCCTTTTTTCAATCCCGAAACAATCGGGATTTTCAATCGGGATCCCGGAAACCATCGGGATTGAAATGAAATTACAATTTCCGTCCTTTAATTATAAAATGTTTAACAAAAAAAAGCAAAGAGGATAGATGCTTAAAAGGAAAAATATTATTACCATTATTTGTATTATTTCTCATAGGGAGCGTTCAAGTATTACGTAAGACCGGAAGGGGGGGAGGGGGTATTCGAAATTCTTACAATTTCTTACTTAGAGGACGGGGGGAGTTTGGAAAATCGTACGTTAGAATTTCCATTATAACTTATTCTTGATAATTTTTTTTTAAGTTCAAAAAATTAAGTTGTTTTTATGTTTTTTTCGAATATCTAAAGCAGAAAAATTGAATATTTTTTTAAAAAAATTTCAAGAAATAAAAATTAATTTTTTCATGAGATTTTGTGCCAATTTGAGCCATCTTCAGGTATATGAGTATGAACTATAAATCTAGATTTTAAAAAAACACTTATTTTAATTTAAAATTGGCGCTAAAAAAGTGGGGAGGAGGATCCTCAAAAATCTTACGTAATATAATAAAGGGGTCAAGAAAATCTTACTACTTCTTACGACAGGGGTCCAAAACCCCGAAAAAAGTCTTACGTAATACTTGAACTTTCCCATATTTCCAGAATCGGAAGGTTTAAGGTTAGTACTCTCTTAAATACGTTACAGCCAATAAAAAATCTTTTTTTCTGATAATACAACATGCAATTTTTTTAAAATCCCGATTACTTCCGGGATCTGTACCGGGATTATGCATTTCAATCCCGATCCCGATTCCGGGATTGTAATCACTAGTCGTAATTCAAAAGTTTGAATACAAAGGTCGCAAATCGACTTTTTTCATTTAAAATAGCATTTCTGTACTTAAAAGTTCTACTTTTTACCGATAATATTATTGGTTTGTGATATTGTGCCCTCTTGGTTTAGGCAAATTGACCAAAGTTAGCAAAACTCTAAAAATGAAAAAAGTCGATTTACGTGCTTTGTATTCCAGCTTTTTAATGAGATATTTCGATTTGAAACTTTTTTTATTCTGGGCATGGCAAAATTGTCCAACTCACCCAAGAAAAAGTGTGTTATGAAATTGAGTTATTAAAAACTTAAACTTCGCTATAAAATTTTATAACCCGCCAAAAAAGACTTCTATTTATAGTCCTTTATAAAATTTTATAACAAAAGTTATTTTCAGTTTTTTTATAAGTTTTTATATTTTCTTCTAACGCTTCCCGCGTTTTTCTCTTTCTGTTTTTTTTTATTTTTGAGCCATTGTCAAATTAAAAATACAAGAAATCCTAAACCGAAAATTCGGAAAAATCTGTAAAATATTATGAGTCAAAGTAATTGGCAACTTAAGAACCATATTACCGCTTTTAAAATCAGTTGAAAAGGATAAAGGAGGCTGGTAAGACGACCACAAGCCTCGGGTTCTATTCCAAAAAAATTTAATTTTTTTTCCTTTTTTTTCTCATGACAAATGTTCCAAAAAGAACCTATAAAGTCCCATATGCTAAATATAGCGCAAGTCAAGCATAAAACTAATATATGCTTAGTTGAAAATTTTAATTATAAAAATTTATGAATAGTTTTAAAATTTTATAACGCACTTTTTCTTGGGTAGACAAAATTCCTAAAAATATGGATAGGATAAAGCAAAAGAAGAGGACTTCTGAAAAAAAAAAAAAAAAAAAAAAAACCGAAATTTTTGGTTATTTTTGTTTTAAAGTTAGTAAATCAGACGAACTTCCAAAATTATTATTTTACTATTTTTTATATTTGTTTTATTTTTTTAATTTAACATCTTAATCCTTATTAAATTGCCTACAGAATCATGATTGTTAGACAGAAAAAAAATGAATACACAAAGAGTAATTAAAAATCAAACTTTGCTGTCCTGTAAAATTTCGAAAAGGCCGATTTGGGACCCTTGTATTCTAAGGTCGCGAAATTGCTTAAAGAACGAAAATTCATACAGAGGACCGTAGCATAATCTCAATCAACTTGGAGAACTAGGAACAAACAACTTGTTTTTATCAATTGTTTTCAACTTAAAGCTGTCAACTTAAGTTCAACTTCAACTTAAGTTGAAAGCAACTGAAACCGGTGGAAGGGAGAAAAGGGGATGAGGGAAAGTGTGCGTCAGTTTAAGTGGCGGAAAATGCAGGATCAGAAAAGTTCAAGGCTAGATTTTGGCTTTTATCGATTTTTACTTTAAATCTTCTAATGTTCGTAATTTATTCCTTGCTCATGCATTCTTTTGGTTTGAGTCAACCATAAATACATTGGCAACACTCAAAAAAAAAAAAAAAAAAAAAAAAAAAAAAAAATCCTCAGTACAAGAAATGTGTCGTCGATGATCGTATGTACGGAAGCCCTGAAGGGTCACTCAACTGGTTTATTTTTCACTGCCAGTTCCGAAACTGGCAGCTGATTTACTGCCAGTTCCGAAACTGGCAGTAACCGTACGCTGCCAGTTCCGAAACTGGCAGTAACCGTACGCTGCCAGTTTCGGAACTGGCAGTAAATCAACTGCCTGTTCCGGAACTGGCAGTAAACCTACGCTGCCAGTGCCGGAACTGGCAGTGAAAAATAAACCAGTTGAGTGACCCTTCAGGGCTTCCGTACGTATGTGATTGCGAATCGTAATTGCTTCGGCTCGACGCGTTACAACTTTAACACGAATTTTCACGAGCCTTCGCGCAAAACATTTCCCTCTGTATAGCCCTAGGTTTTAAAAAAAACGCTTCATCGCATTGGATTTTCGCATTGACCTAAAGCAGTATTTTTTTGAGTGTAATTATATGAAGTTGCTTGAGTTTAGTTGGCTTCCGGGTGAGAAATTTAAAAATGATCGCTCCCTAAAATAATTTGAAAAAAAAAAAAAAAAAAATTCCAAAGGTGAGCTTTATGATTTGACTTTCATCAAACACCAACATGTTCGCCCAGCATGTTCGTCGAATATGTTCGGCTTGAAATTGTGCCCAAACATGTGCCTGTAATTTTTTTTTTTTTTTTCAATATGAAATGTAGGTATGTGAATTTTCACGCTGTAAAACAATTTTATGTAAAAAAAATTCTACGTAGAGTTTTATGTCAATTTTTATGTTAAATTGCATGAAAATAGGTTAAGAGGAGGCTTCACAAGCAATAGCTGTTTTGTCCAACACTAGATTTACGGATAAAAATTCAAATTCTAGGTATATAACGAATTCCTTTGACTTTTTCTTGTTTTTCAGTACAAGTTTTAACTTGTTCCAAGCAAACAAAAACCAAGGGGCGAAAAAAAAATTTTTTTTGACTGCAATTTTTTTTTAAAATTATTTTCCTGCCTCCCATACATTTCAGACAAGTTGAAACTTGCACTAAAAATTGCAGGATATACCATACGAGATCGTTAGATACCTAAAATTTGGATTTTTTCATCGTAAATCGAGATTTAGAGAAAACAGCCATTCTTTCCGGCATCCGTGAAACCTCTTAAAGTTAACAAGTAAAAGAATATGTCGATTTAATATAACATTTTTGAACGTAAAACCGACTTTAGAAGGGTTTTAATGCAGTAGTAGCGTAATTTTTTAAATAACAAACGGTTTCGATAAAGTCTTCAACAATTGTAATTTGTCCCGTATCAGTTAATTCATAAAAGGTGTTAAGAAAAAAAAAAGGACTTCTACCTTTTGAATGGAGGATTTTAACTTTTTCATTGTTTTAAATGCAAAATTTTATAAACTGCGGTTTAATAATTACTTAATGAATAGGTTTTACGTGGCGCCGGCACGCTCATTTACTGGCATGCTAATTTCATAAATTTTTCCGGTTTTCTCTTCTAAATGGATTTTAAGTGCAAAACCGGGAGGAAAACCGTCTTGAAAATTAAAGCTTTCGATGATTTTAACACTAGTTGCCAACAACTTATTTCATTTGAAAATTCTCTCTAGCTGTGTTAACGTAAAATGCGCCATAGAATAAATCTGTTTAAATGAAAATGAGAGATTTAGAATTAACTATATACACTGTACGGTATTAAAGCAATAAAGTTGATTTTATTTTTTACGTTTTTTGAAAATTCTTTTTAACGTTCTTAACGCTTTTCGAGGGAAAAGGAGTAAAAAAAAACGTGAAGAGCTACTGTAATCGCTTCAAATAACCGTTAATTTTGAGAAATAGCTGCCAAATGGATTGAAAGAAAAATAAAAACGTCAGCTCGCATTTTCAATCTTGATAACTGGAAGGGAAAATAAGATTACGGAGTCATAATTTTGAGCGCAAAGAGAAACTTAACGAAAATTAAAAGGTGCCGATGACTTTAGGGAATTAGCTGTGGGACAGTTAAAAAAAAAAAACTTGGAATCTTAAAGCCCCGTGCGTAGAATTTTTGTAACTGCGAAGAATAAACCTTTTGCATTCTAAAAACGGTCTCACTAAAAGTAATGGAATGACTTTATCGCAAGACGTTCAGTATAAATATTTTTTATGGAAAAAAAAAAAAAAGAAAATCCCTAAAGTTTTAAGATTTTTAAATTATTCTCAAAGAGTTGATACCAGGAAATTTTCCCGGATCCCGGCTTATCTCTTGCCGCTGCTCCTATAAAGATGGAAGGGGTCGGCGACCTTGATCGACCGATGATGGGGTATGATATTACATATTAAGTTTATGCAAATAACTTTTGTATGCTGATTACCCTGTGATGTGTAGGCTTATGTGTATATGAACGTGTAGACATGGCTTTGTGTAATGTAATAAAGCGGTGGTGCCGGAGTCAAAAAATCACGACCGGAACCCATCCGACGGTTCAGTCGGAAAATGAAGTTTGTACCCAGGTGCGTAACCAGCCCGAAATACTAGGGGGGAGGGGATTCCCAATGACCTTTATGTAAAGTGAAAGAAAAGTAAATTACAGAGGCTAAAAAAATTTGGAAAAAGACTCTAACTATCTCAGAGTGAGGCTCAGCACCACTCTGACCTCCATCTGACCGAATTGTTATATGTAAAAAGTGGTTTAGACTGCCAAAGAGTTTTAAAACGCTTATAATTCAGTTTTAAAATTTACTATCAAAATTTTAAAAAAATTATTAGAGAATAACTGAGTTCCGTTGAACAGTAAATTCAAGAATTCGGTGAAAAAACTTTCTACCACGTTATAGGAAACTTTGAGAAATCATAAATTATTCTTTTAGTTTGAGATGTTTAAATTAGAAAGTTATGCTGAAAAACTTTAATATTTTCGTTAAAAATATTGGAGGAAAAAAAAGGATTTTTAATTAAAATACTATTTTTACGTTACATTTGTTTACATAGTAGCCTAATGGCTTGTTTACTTATTAGGCATCTAAGACAAGCGTAAAATAGTTTCTTAATCCAATCCGAATGTTAATCTTTGAGCCTTCCGATTTTGGGAGACAGTTATATTCCGTAAAAAAAAGGACATTTTCCCTAAAGTCTTGGAAACAATAGGAAACATTTAAAAATTCCTCTGTGCATGTTCCTACAGGTTTTGCGATGATTAAAGGGGCTCGAGGTAGGGTGTTTGAGACCCCTAGGGAAAATGTGAGGTATTTCAAAGCTGAGCTAAACTTTTACACACGTAACGTAATTCGAATTTTATAATTCGAAAATGACCATGAAAATTAGGTATAGTTTATGACCATGAAAATTAGGGAAAATGCCGATATCTCCAAAAATTAGAATCCTAAAATCGTCTTTTAACAACTTTTTTCGCCTTTATTTATTTACTGCCGGTTCTGCGCGGCGCTTCGCGCCCCTTTACGCGTAGTTAGCGCGCTTGATGCGAAATTTGATGTGGAAGCTGGGCCATCAGGAGTAGCCACGGCTAAAACTGATTCTGAAACTGATCCATTTTCCGAAAAAATTATCCGAAAAATTTCGAATAAATATTTTAAATGGTTATGGTTTTACCAATTTTCATGAATAGCCCAAAATTTTTCCTTAAATTGTAGTTGAAATATTTTTAGTTTAAATTAAAATCTTTTTTTTTATGAGTAGCCAAAAATGTTTCTTTTACCGGGCGTTAAAAATTTCAACCTTTCTCATTTTTAAGATTACCCAAACTTTTTCGTGAAAATTTTTATTTTCTTTCCCACGGAACGATAAAAATTTTTCCTGTAAACTTTAAATTCAATCTTTTTGATTTTTTCGTATTTGCAAAAATTTTTCATGAAAATTTTCATTTTGTTGGAAAAATTAAAAATTTTCATTTCCGTTCACGGGACTGTAAAAATTTCATTTCATGAATAAATTTTATACATTTTTCGTAAAAATTTTTAGTTCACAAAATCTGAAAAATGTTCACCCTTTTTCAAATGATGATTAAAACTTCAACCTTTGAAATATTTTTCCTATTTAGCTAAATTGTAATTCTTACGCCAAAAATAAGATAAAATTTCAACCTTTTTAATTTTCTATAATTTTTTTTTTTTTTTTTTGCTGTGTACAGTACAACGGGCCATCACATTCAATTTTATGTATACACGTGTCGTGTATAGATTTTTTTTTGGTTGGGGGTGGAGGAACATTTTCTCGCACCTGTACCTCATTTTCAGGTCACTTTCCGATTCTGCGGGTTGATTTACATGCAGGGGTCATCCGAATTCGCAGTTCCTAAATTTGAGTCTTTAAATTCTTTCCCGGTGGTCTCAAAAACCCTATTCCCTATCCTTTTGAACGAGTTTTTTGGAAACCTCTAATTTTAAAACTGTAGGCCCGATTGGTTAGGCATTTTCTTAAAGCACCGTATCTGTTCCTAAAAAAATACACGCATTTTAAAATTTTAAAAATTTAGCTAACCATAACTTATTTTTTTTCCATTTTAAGTTGAGAATACATCTTGAAACAATTTTAATTCTAAGTCTCTTTATTTTTCGAGAACCGTTTTTTCTCCCTCCATTCGGGATATACTATTCGGAAAAGTTAAAATTAGTTGGTGGAGTCCATAATTAGAGCTAATCAAGAACAGATCATCTACAAAATTACTCCCTTTATTTCCCACTCGTTTTTCGTTTTTCAATTAGGTTTGAAAATAAAATGAAAATTAAGTTATGATTTTCCTTAGTTTCATCCGCGATTTAACGTAAAAATAGAAATGGAATTTATGAATATTTAATCTTCCAATGTTTGACGACCAAAGTAATTCTTGAAAAATCTGTGGCGAAAAAGAGCGAGAGAGAGAGAGAAAAAAAAATAACGAAATCTCCGTCGGGAAATTTCGATTTTATGGATTTATAATTAAGACTTTAGGCGTTCCTTCAGAATAAAACATCATAGCTGTTCCGCTTGGAGGAAAAGCGGGATTGAAAGGAAGTTTTCATGCCTTGTTGGCGCTCTAGTGTTTTGATGGAAAGGAATAAGGGCTTTGGTATTATGTTTTCCAGCAGACGATATGGGCTTGCTTTACTTCGTTTCGGCGGACAAAACATAATTTTTCCGTTTTTGTGAAATCATTCGGAGAGAATGAGAGGGGAGGGGGAAAGGGTGGCGGGTGAAAGGTCGGCGTATTTCACATCTGCCGACGAAAATGGGGAAAATTCGAGCGGGATGTTTGGAAAATAATAAATAAGTTGTCCTTTCGTGAAAATGATAGAGAGCTCAAACGATAAACCGTAAAATCTCGATGAAACAAAAGTTCGACGTGGAAAATATTAAAAATTAAATATTGTATGCTATAAATGTTAAAGTTGAAGGGAAATGACGTGAAAAAGGTGTTGGATTAAAAAATAAAAGTTGGAGAAGGCTTCAAGGAATTTTAGGAAAATCGTATAAAAAAGTTTCTTGAAGGGAAAAAAAATAATATTCAAGGGGAAAAAAAAATAAAAGCTAACCTCGACAAAATATTAACCTTGAAAAACCTTCATTTTTGACCGGAATTCCACCAGCTATATACGGGAAAATAAAATAAATCTTTTTTTTTTTTAGGGCAAAGATAAAAAAATCATTAATAAAAAAAAAAAATGTGCTTTCGCAAGTTTTTAGAATTTTGCTGACATGAGAACTGGTATTAAAACCGATATTTTAGTCACCAGATTAGGGAAAAAGAGTGTGACGGCGGGGGTGAGGACTTAATCTTTCTCGTACAGATTAATTTTTGAATGCTTTTATTAGGCTTTTTAAATCCGATTGGCAGTATATCCGATTTTACGGTTAACATCGCGATCTGACAGGTCTTTCTCCCCTTGTAAATTTAAATTTATGAAGTTAACACCTTTCACTTTTTGCAAGATGAAGCGATAGAAAAAAAAATGTTTTGAATGAAAAAACACTAAGTTAATAAATCGACTGTTTTTTTTTTTTTTTTTTTTTTTTTTTTTTGACGTAGGACGACGTCTTAGGGCGCACCATGATGGTTTTGTCGTGTGGTTGGCATTTTGGACACCAACATAAAAACAGGCGAATATTTCAAAAATTTTTTTTCAATAAAATTTTATCAAAAATTCTTTATGATATGATCCTTAGGGTGCAAATTCACTATGGAATGTTATACCAACTTGTTGGAATGTTGGACGAACTTGTTGGACCAACATGTTTGACAAGCGATGAAGCGAACGAATCGACTATTGCAGAATTCACTACTACACCAAAATTAGTGTGAAATGTTGGTCCAACAAGTTGGTATAACATGTTTGTCCAACTTGTTGTACCAACATGTTGATCAAACATTCCATAGTGAATTTGCACCCTAAGGGTGTTAAAAATGTTAAAAATTTTTTTATAAAATTTATAGCAAACCTGTTTTACAAAATATGTAAATTTTTGACTAATTTTAAGGGTGCAAAGTCACTATGGTATGTCGGAACAACATGTTGTACCAACTTGTATCAACTTGTTGGACCAATATTCCACACTAATTTCGAAGTAGGAGTAGGGTGCAAATTTGCTATGGACTGTTGGACCAACATGTTGGTACAACAAGTTGGGCAAACATGGTGTGCAGAATTTACTCCTACGCCGAAATTAAGGAGAAATGTTGGTCCAGCAAGTTGGTACAACAAGTTGGTTCAATTTGTTGTACCAACATGTTTTTCCAACGTACCATGGTGAATTTGTACCCTAAGAAAAAAGGGAAAATTTTTAGAAAATCGTTTAGATTTTGATGATTTTTGAAAAACTTTTATTGAAAAAGGGGGCCACGTGGACTAACATCAGGGCTTGGAGGATTTAGGAAGATCATTAACATTTTTTGAAACGAACATTTCGATGATTTTTGGTTATTGAAAACATTTATTTAAAATATTGAAAAAACATTTTTTTTTTAAATATATTTTGAAACGAACATTTGATAAAATTTTAGATGTTTGAAGGATTTCAAAAAGATGTCAGTTTTTGTGTGGAAGCAATTACCTTCCCTCGATTTTTTTTATTTTTATTTTTGAAGTGTTAGCTATAGCTTCTTATTTGCTCTTATAAGACCAAATAAGAGCAAATAAGAAAGCGAAAAAGAAGGATAAATCGATTAAGATTTTATTAAGTCTGGACGTACTCCTACGTAGGGATATGCCTCATATTCCCTGACTGTTTTATTTTTTTTAGTTCGGGAACAGCAGTGATTGAAGCTTTAAAAATCTGTTTTTTTCTTTACGGGAGAAAAAAAAAACATTCACCTGACAAAACCGTAACGAAGTCGTTAGCTTTTTCCTGAGACAAGAACCTTTTTTTTCCCCTTCCCTTTTTTTACGAGCGTGAAAAATAACTTCCTCTATGAAATGCAGCAATAAAAATTCGAATAGAAATCGATTAGATCTAACTTGGTTTTTCTCTTTAGCCCCCTATAGAAATTCTAATCTTTTGAACCGAAAGGAAGTATAGAATTTTTTAAAATAAAAACCGTTTGCTTTATATTCGGCCTCTCCCTCCACAGCTTACGACTTTTAATTCGGGTTACCTTTAAAAATCTCGAATGACTAAAAAAAAAAAAAAAAATTGGGTGCACATTATGAAGAGGAATCAAAGGTTTTTTTGGGCGAGAAAGGGAAAAAAGGATTCCATAATTAAAAGCGGCAAACGGGAACCGCTAAACGTGGCCCATCTTCAAATTCGATTTCCACTTTTAATTACCGATACCACTGTATCGCAGAGTTTAATGTCGGACCCGGGGAATGAAAATGTTTTTCTCTTTTATATTTAACGTTCGTAAAACATAAAATTAAATTTTAAAGTTACATAAATAAATTATCGCTGTGGGTCCCATGAGTGATAAGTTTCATTTAGGAGATAATTTGTTCAAACTTTAAAACAAAACTTGAGAAGATAATGGGTGACAAAGGGAAAATGTTAAAAGTTATCAACCCCTCCGTTCGAATTCATTTTATATCAATGCTAATTTTGATTTGCGGCGAGAACATAAGACGAGTTTCGAATACTTTCCATCGCGAGAGTTTAACATGCATAAACTGGCTTTCGCGAAATTTATGACAAAATTAGCGGAAGAAAGGAATTAAACATTTAAACGTGATTTAATCTCCCCACGTACCCCTTTTTCTTCCCCTTTATTCACTTCACGAACTCGACAGGTTAGACAAGAAAATTTTATGACGAAAAAAAAAAAAAAAAAAAAAATTGGAAGCTTAAAGTAGTTTACGAGTCCCCGTGCGTAGTAATTTAAATACTTTTTTTATCAAAAAATTGAGCTAAATTGTTCGGACGAATAAATAGATTCTTATTTATCATGTCCAGAACAGTTCTCATAGATGATTTAGGGAATTAATTAAAAATTCTGAAAATAAAATTTTTAATAACAAAGACACTCAAATGACTTCGATTTCGCTTTACAAGGCGGTGATAAGTCGAAATTTTATTAAATGTTTACAAACATGGCTCCATCTTCGCCAAAAAAAAGTTTCAATTTCCAAATATAAATCGAAATATTTAACAATCCTTTAAAGGCGAGGTCGTTTTTTTTAAATAGAATCGTTGTAAGTACGAAGATCAATTCATTTCTAGTTTTTTTCGCAAATCGATCGAGTAGATTTTTTAAAATTTGTGAATATATCCCACTTCCGGTGCCTGATTCCCATAAGAGCAATGCTTTGATCGGACTTTGAGAGGTAACTTTGACATTTAATTACATTAAAACTACATAAGCAAAAAATCTGAAAAAATTCCAGTTGATAGATTATGTCCTGAAGAATGAATAAGCGGAAAATAAAAAAATTCTATCGATATTCGATTGACTCGTAAACTACTTTAAGAAGGGAAAAGAGCTTTTGTTATGGTTCCTGTCACCTCGGGCTAATTATCTACAATACCCGACTCTTCAATTCGCCTTCGCCTTTTATTAACGAGACGGAAGTTTTCCCTTTCGATCTTCTTACCAAAGTAGAAAAGCTTTTAAGTTGCCTAATCGTTTCATTTTACCAGGGAGCAGGCTATCTTCGGGGCTTTCAAGAAATAAGCATCAGTTTTGCATTAACTATGAAGATCTCTCAAAGGAACTCCCAACCACATCTTTATTAATATTTTATTAAAGTAGGATTTTTAGTTATCAGAAAATTCAGTTTTAAGATTAACTGTTGACGTCCCTTTATGGTCGTCTTAAACCCGTTCCGCGAAAGCTCCTCCCTCGGGGTTTATATCGAATTTCAGTCGGAAATGAAAATACATCAGTTGTCTTGTTTACAATTCATGTCCGTCTCATTGCACAAGGCAAACAATGTCACAATCCTCTCTAATGTCTATATGTGTAACTCCTTTTTTTTTTTGTCTTCCTCTTCTTCCTTTCGGAAAACCCGATCTCATCCGATTTAAATTCCGATCGAACTTTCGAGACCGGGAGCTTAAAATTTCATGGTATCAAAAGTGCTACATATACCCCTTTTATAAATTAATTATTTTACAAGGTCGTTTTCGCTGCTAAATTAAATTTTATTTCGCTTTTGCTAACATAATACGATTTTCGCATAACACGTTCTGTTCACTTAAAGTTTTCCTCAATTCCTTCTTGTCTACTGTTTGTACACGGGGTTCTGCGTATTTACTATGCTCAATCATGCACGATCGTTTAATCAACTGGAGCAAAGTTAAAGGGAAAAGCTACATCCGTTTTTCGTCGCTTCCCCCCCTGAAAAAGCGAAAATTTAAAAGTAAAATGATAAGTTCTCCGTGTGATTCTAACGCTGAAGTTCACTTTCTCTTTTTTTTGAAAAAGGGAGTTATTTGCCAAAGTGACAGGGAAAGTAAATCAAATATGAAAACCGGGTTTTGAAGAGAAAATTTTTGACACCTTTAAGAGATGCAAATGAGAGATCATCGTTTTATGTTGGGGAGTGAATCGCTATAAAAAAATAAAAAAAAGTTTCGAAAGTTTCTTTTCCGCGTTTTTTTTTACTTGTTTTATGTGTGGGAAAAGTTTATGTAAGCATCGTATATCAGCAGTATTATGTTTCAATCGGTTCGTGGAACGAGAAAAACGTGATGCAGGGTTTTAGTGGCTTGATAAGAAAAAGGATATAAGTCGCTGGAACGAGCAATATTTTTTCCATGAAAAAAGGAGCTACGGATATTATACTTAAGATGTTAAAAACCCAATTTTCATAGCTGTGACCTTAAGATATATGATCCTGACCTTTGGATCATTCCTTCGTTATCCGCTTTAGAGACATCTGTAGCTGAAAAGTGGCAAAAAAGATCGACAAATCTTTTTAAAAAGATGATCTGGTTTCTGAAAGACCTTCGAAAATAAAGTCGTTTTTTTTTGTTTTTTTTTTGTTTAATATATATATATATATATATAAATTTTTTTTTCGTTATTGCTGTTATTTTTGACTAAAGGACTGACTCGACTTTTTAAAATATCGGAAACCTAAAACAATTCGAGTGTGAATACCTTAAATACGATTTTGAGCTTTGTCGGCTATTACTTTTAACAGTGTTTTACCTAACGAAAATATCGCTAATTTTATCTTGCTAAAAATAATTTCCTAAACAAAATTTTCCATAGATACGCCACTCTTGTTTTTTTCCCAGGATCAATCATTTCTATTTTACTCCCAGAAAATGTTTGATCTTTGAAACACATATTCAGAACTTGTGTTTAATTTTTGATGTCTAGAGTAAGATCAATACATATTAAAAGTAGTTTAAACAGGTTAGCACAGGCACAGGGTAGTTCGTTTAATATAGGTAAGATAAAGCCTACCCTTCTCTGTAATGAAGCTGTGGATGTAGCTGTGAAGCAATGGACTTACTATATTTAGACACTGGTTCCGAACCGAGTTAGGCATCACAATATGATTTCAATTTGATCTCAAAACAAGAATCAAGAGGTGAGTCTTACCAATGGACTACCTCTCGCCCATTTAGTTCGTTTAATATAGTTTAGCACAGAATAAAACAGATTTGGACAGCTCAGCACAGGTTAGTACAGTTCAGTACAGATTAAGGATGTCCTCCAGAGGATCTAAAGATTCTTAGTTGATTGTTCTCCTGCAACTTAAACATGGGCGGAACTTTGTTTATTTTTTGGAGAAAGGTTTTTTTACCTACGAACATTTAATTGGAATCGAATGATTTTTTCAAAAAAAATATGGTAATATTTCTTCTAACATTCTCCTCAATTTTTGTTACATGAAATTTTGGTTCATTTATCATTTATTAGGTTTTTATTAAATTTAAAAAAAAAAATCGGATGCACAAATAAAACACCAACATGTGTACAAAACGGATAAATTATTTTTGTTAAAGAGTTAAAAAAAACATTTTAATTATCAATAAAAACCGAATTTTCATGTAACAAATATTGGGAGAATGTTTAAAGGAATATTCCCATATTTTTTGAAAAATTGTTCGACTCCAATTAAATTTTGGTTGGCGAAAAAAATCTTTTTTCGAAAAATAAACAAAATTGCTCACTTGTTTAAGTTGCAAGAGAACGGTTAGCTAAGAATCCCAAATTCTTCTGCAGAACATCCTTTATTCTATTTAGTTCAGGTTATAGTATAGTTTAGTAGGTCTGCTTCGGAAGGACCAAGAGTACCCAGATAGCATTTTCAATTATCGGACATCCAGTGGATTGTACATTAAATATCCACAGAATATCCAAATCCATGGGATATCAATAGGACGTTAAATGGACGTTTTTTGGATAGGTGCGGACATAGGTGAATTTAATGGGCGTCCAATGATATCCTCATGACGTCCTGAGGACGTCCTCGGGACTGGATAGACTTGGCTATCTGGGTAGTTATGTATTTCAGCTACCTATTTTTTTTTTTTTTTTTTTTTTTAGATCTATTGTGCCTATAGGTAGCTGAACTGGACATTTACTGGGGATTAATTACGCACTTAATCTACTTATGATGCCTTCTCCTCAAAGGCTCTTCTCTAAACCGTATTTTTGTACCTGTTATTAAAGTTTTTGTAGCATACTGTATACATTACTCGCTTGGAGTCCAAAAGTAAAGCCCCGAAACCAGCTTTAAATAGTCAAACTACATCATTTTAATAAATGATGTAGTTTTTTAAAAGATTTGTTTTTTGTGAAATTCGTATATGTGAAAAACATGTTTGAAGATATTAGAAAGTTTTGCAAGAAAGCTTCTGACCGCCTCATACCCATTCTCTTCTTGAGAGTTGTTCGTATTGCGGTTTTGAATCGACCTGAGGACCACAAGTGAATTAGCCGTGAGAGACTAAAACCGCAGCCATATTGTACTCTCATGTGCTTTTCTTACTTCAACATGCAGGTTGTCTGTTTAACTTGTTAATTAAAATTATCAAAATTCGCAAATAAACGATTTCTGTTTTTTAGAGGCAAACCCTTGAAAAAAAAAAAAAAAAAAAAACCGAAACTTGTGAAATTTGAAATTACCGAGAGTTGCAATCGCTTGCTTTGGTTTTTCCAAAAGCAGTCCACCCTTTCTAACTTGTCTAACTTAATTTAATGCCTCTACACAGTAAAAAATATTATGTAAATATGTTAAAAACGGTCTACATAAAGTCTATGTTAAATTATTATGTTAAAAAATCAACATAACTTGTTTGTAAACAGCAAAAAAATGACAATCGTTAATGGACGCAGAACATTAAACAAAACAATTGTGTTATTTTTCTTAACAAAATATTTATGTAGACCGATTTGGACATACAATTTGTGTCAATTTTAACATAAAATTTTTTACTGTGTACTTTTCTGCAGTGACGGATGCCTGCTAGAAGGTCCCCCCTTGGTGTCAGCCGGATCTTGAGGCGGGTCTTCTACACAAGATTTGTTAACGACCCTCACTTAGAGCCGTTTCGAGATTGCTATCTGAAATATTTCACCCTTCGCTTTTATAATACTTTGATCCTCAAACATATCCAAAAAGTGATAAATATCGCTTTTAATGAACGATACATCAACCCTTTGCCGCGGTCGGGCGGAAAATAAAAAGCTTTCTTAACCTTTACACGACCCAGATTGTTATCGGTCAGAGGTGAGCTCCCCCAGGCAAGCCTAAACGGATTCGATCTCCCTCCATATTCCGGGGTTTCGTATGCGTTTGACTCGCTCGCTGGCCATAACGCCACTTGACTTTATTAGACTCATTTTTGTCCACTTAAAATCAAAAAATTCCCGTAACATTTTTTTCACGAAAATTCCATGCATTTTTTGACACCATTACGTGAGCAGATAACACTTTCCTACATTACAAAAAAAAAGTCCGGTACATCGAGGTCGTAAATCGGGCCGTTATGGAGATATCAGCTAATGAAAAAAAATGAATCCGTTTTAGTCAATTTAAAAAAAAAAAGACATTTAACGTATAATGTATCTTCGGTATGTGCATCATACACGGGGCTCCATTATGAATGTATTACTCTCCATTTTTTTTTTCGGGGAGGGGCTGGTTAGAGGGAGGAAGAAAAAATATTTATAAGCACCAAGTCATGATTTACACCGAAAATAAGAGCAAAATAGTCATCGAAATAATTTTCGTGAAAACAAAAAGCTTTTACCGTTTTCTTGAAAGCTTTTCACAGTTCACGGGCTTGCTCCTCTTGTTTGAAAAGCGCGCGGTATGATTTTGAATTTACCAAATCAATGAGGTCTTATTTGAACTAAGAGTTGTCGGAATTATAGAAACTTGGACTTACTATTCATTGGGTTGAAATCCCTCTCTAATTCATTTGTATTGTGTTTCCTAAGTTGCAAATGCGAGGTAAATATAATAAAAGGCCCTCTGTGTGAAAGGGAAGACGGGGAGAAGGAAAGGGAGCTCGACCAGATGTTTGCTGACTCGGGGTCCCCGCGTAAGAAAGAAAGTTTTGTTATCCTGGTTATATAATTTTCTTATAACGACGCATTTATTTTCTATACCGATGATGTTTCTCAAACGCGCGTCATAACAATGGATGGAAAACCAGATTTTAGCAAAAGGCGATAAATTTCGAAAACAATAACGTTTAATTTGTTACACATTGTTAGATAAGGACAGCAACTAATGTTAATTATAGCGGTATTAAAGAGTATTTAAAATTAAAAGAGGAAAAACAAGGGAATACCGAAAAAAAAAAAAAAAAAAAAAAAAAAAATGAAAAGTTACGATATTAATTTCTATCTTCTTCCCCCCCCCCCCCCCCCCAACTCCCTCACTAAAAAAGAATAATGGTAAATAATTTTCCTTTTGTAGTGAGTGGAGCGATCGTAAAATAGGAAAAAAAAAAAAAAGGATACGAAATTATGAGATTACTTTTTGTTGTTATCTTTATCGGAAGGTTGGGGTGTGAGGTTGATGTAGCAGCAGCTTTTGGTGTTCGTATAAAGTTTTTATGAACGTCTTTGAATTCGCGTATTATGTTCCTTTGGATTTTTTTTTTTTTAGTAGTCGGATCTTTCCTTCACTTTCATTTTGAAAAAAATTGTGTGGAATCTTTTTAGGTCAGAATTGAAAGCCTGTAATATATGGTCGAGAAATTTATTTTGCAGGAATAAAGTTATGAACTGCTAGACTTATTCTGACTACCTATGCATCGTGGAATCGTTTTTGTTGCGGTGTTTCTTATGTTCCGGTTTAATGAAATCAAGGAACAAAAGTGATCCCACTGAGTATATATTACATGTGCAAATTGCGGAGAATGCTGTGATAAGGCGAGTGTTTTAACTAACGGATTTTAAAGCATTTAGTTATTCTGCAGCAACGTGAAAAATTGAAACTGAATCACTGGTCATTTCCATTTTAGAAAATATTTTTTTTGATTAAATCATGACAAAGATATGAAGGTGGTTAATAAAGAGATCTACATGATATTTTTATCCGGGATGGTACGCCGAATAGATTTTAATCGGAATCGGACTCGGAATCAGATTCGATCGGTGGAAACTAATCGGAATCAGCATCAGAATCTCAAAATTTTTCACTTTTAAAGATTCGAGTGATAAGAAACTTATCGGAATCGGCATCGGAATCGCGAAAAATTTCTTCCGTAGTTTAGAATTGGAATCGAAATCGGAATCTCGTTTGAAAAATCATCGAGCTTCATTGGAACCAGAATCGGAATCAGCATCAGCATCAGGGGTCAAATTTCTCCCAGATACAATGAGTTATTCCCAACAAAGTCGAATTTTTTATTAAAAACTTTTAAAAAAATTAGATATTTTTAAAAACAAAATCATGAGGAATGGTATGCCGAATAGATTTTAATCGGAATCAGAATCAGAATCGATCGATAGAAACTAATCAAAATCAGCATCAAAATAAGATTTGAATGATAAGAAACTTATCTGCATCGGAATCGGAATCAGCATGTCATTCCTGATTTTTAGAGATTTTTCCATTGTCGATGGCATTCAGAGCCAAACCACTGTTTTCCTGATTTTAAATTTAGGCAGGAAAATATTGAATACTACCAGTAAATTTGTTTTGGCTCTTGTATTTAACCTTCTCCGGGTTATACAGAACCTCAAAGGGTTAATGTAACCCTCAGAGAGTTCAAATAACCCCCTCTGGGTTATGATAACCCTTTCCCGGTTATAATAACCTTCTCTGGGTTATGATAACCCTACCCGTTTTTCGGATTATAAGAGCCTGACGAGGTTATGAAAACTCTCTCCATGTTATGATATTTCTATCCGTCCATCGGGTTATAAGAACCTAAGGAGAAATCAAAACCCTCTCCCGGTTAAGATAACCCTACCCGTCCCTCGGGTTATGGGAGCCTCTCGAGTTATGATAACCTTTTCCGGGTTATGATTACCCTACCCATCCCTCGGGTTCTTAGAACCTGAAGGGTTATGAAAACCCCCTCTCGGTTGTGATAACCCTACCCGTCCCTCGGATTATTGAAGCCTGAGAGGATTATGATAACCCTCTCAGGCTCTCTGGGCTATGATAACCTTATCCGGGTTATGATAACTCTACGATGTCTTTACGCTACTAAATCTGAGAACCGAGTATCCGGTATTTTCTCCTATTGAAAAGGAATTCCCGATTTTCGGGAATTACCTGAATAAGAAAGATTCTTTCTCGGATCCCGGGATATCAAAAAAAATTTACAGAACTGAAATTCCCATTTCCCAGGATTTATATTTTTTTTTCGAAAACGGAATTCCCGATTCCCGGGAATGGAAAAAAAGGTCAAGACTTTCAAAGCTGAGTGTCCTTTACTCGTTTTTGCTGTAGCTGTTGTCGTAACCATTGCCGTCATTGTTTAGGTTTCTGCTATTGTTTGTGTTTATTTATTTTTTTTTTTTATTAATCCCTTATTTTTCATCCTCCGTAGTCTAGTTTAGGCTCGATTTTCTTACTGTGGTCACTTTCCTCCCCTTCTTGCGTATTTAAAAATCATGCCCTTTTCTCTTACGAAAGTTGGAAAAACATCTGCATCCATCGTTTGAACATGTTTACGTCTTAAAAGAGAAAATTGCGCTCTTTTTTTTTTTTTTTTTAATCACCAGGGTTTAAAAAGAAATGAAAAGAGAACCGCAGCTCAACAAATTCAAATTTAACTGACGCTCTCAAATTGAATGGTGCGCCGCAAATTATGCAGTCCCTCTAGTTTTATCTTTTTATTTTTTCCGACACTTCAAAATTTTTGCAAAGCCACAACTTTTATTCCAAAAATTCGAAAAAGCTAAACGAGAGAGCTGTGCTTCGACCTTGATCCTCGAATTTTTCGGGAGGGAAAAAAAAAACTTACTAAGCAAAAAATATGTACGAAAGGAAGTTACAAGAGACCACAAAAAAAAGTCAGAGTGCTCAAAACTAATGAAACCGATCTGTCTGGGTTGAAGGACCGAAAAAAAGTTTGTTCGCTGGCATGTTATCCTTTTTTTTTATGCAAAATTGTTTTCCGCTTTCGTATATATTTCCTGATACAGAATTTTTTAAGTAAAAGAAGTTGGAGGAATCAACGAGAATATTATACGATTTTATTTCGCGAAAATCGTAATGGATATGGGACAAATCGCCTCATGTAAAATGGAATAACTTTTTGAAAATCCCGCAATAATGTTAAACCGTGGAGTCAGGCTGGTGCAGAATTTTTACGAAATCAATAGATTTGATGTTCTTATTTCAGAGAGGACAGAATACACAGATAGAAAAAGATCAAGAGGTTCAATCTACAATTTGATTAAATCGATGCAGAAGAACATTTTCATTTTTTTCCGCCCTAACTTTTTTTTTTTTTTTTTCATTTATGTTATGAACATCGGGAAACCCGACCGGCACGCGAGAGGGGTCCAATCTAATCCAGGTGTAGTCATCGATGAAAACGAGAAGCGAACGGGAGAAAATGAAAATTTCAGCTACTTACGACGTAAAGAGGGGGGGGGGGAAGAAAATGTATATTGTATATATATGCAAGATGGGAGCGAAAAAACCGCCTTTTGTTCCGAGAGATAAGGTGAGCTGTCCCAGTTTTTATTAAAAAAATGTGACAGATTTTCTGCTTTACTGTATAAAAATTATTTCTCCGTATTAGGGCTGGAGTTTTCTCAACTTCTAAACTTTCACTCATTTCTCCGTCTCTGTTCTTCTTCCTGTTTTTTTTTTCCTGCAAAACTTTCCGTTTTCATGAGGATTCTTGATGCCTATCTTCGGTCTGGGCACAGCTCAAGTGAGTAGCTCTTTTAAGACACAACTGTCAAACTTTCCGGGGAAAGTAGGAGCAAAAAAAAAGGAGACCTCAAAAATTCTTTTGTCTGACATGGACGTTGTAGAGTGTTTCGTTTTAAACTCTCTCAGTTTTCAGCAGTTTTCTTTTCCCTTTTTTTTTTTTTTTTTTTTTCTCTTTTCTTTTAACTTTATTTTTCTGACCAAAAAAAAAACGATGTACGTAACATTTCGTAGAAGAGATTTTTTGCAGAACCCTTCAGCCCGCATCCCTCATAAAATTGTCCTCTCTCCAAAAGTTTTCCATCTCGAGAGCCTTTTGGAAACTCTCCTCTAACAAAGAAATCTTTACCAGGCGGAAACTTTTGAGTTACTTACTTAAGGAATCAAGGGAAAAGGAGATTGAGGAATCAACAAGAATTTTAAGATTCTTTTATATCAGTTTAGATACGTTAAAGGAGCATTATAAGCGGGGAATATAAAAGAAGCGAATCGAATGGAGGGTCATTTCAGTGTTTCTGAAGTTTTCGGGCATCGGAATTTTTTCATTTTCTTTTTTTTTTTCAAATCAAATTTTTTTACTGGAAGTGGTAGGATTATCTGTTAGTATCAACATTCTGAAGTGTTTGGGATTGCTTTTCATCTATCTCGACGATAGAACTGTTCCAAATCGATCCCCCTTGCTAAAATCACTTTTGGATGAAATCCATTTTTATTTATTTAGTACTTTTGGTCCCTATTTTCTGAATTTTAAAGTTCAAATATTTTCTCTTTTTTTTAAATTAAAAGGTCTTAACTACTTTTGTTGATGATGGGGTTTATGCGCATATAGGCCTAAAGTCGTACTATAGTACGACTTTACACGACTATTATACGACTAGGGAAAGTCTGAGGTATTTAAGTTGAGCTAGTCCTGTAAGTAATTTGACCCGTAGAATTCGGTGACCTTGAAAATTAGGTACGGTTGCCAGAAAATGTTGATATCTCCAAAAACTAGAAGCATAACATCGTCTATAAACAGCATTCGTCGTAATTTGTTTGGAGATATTGACATTTTCCCGCAACCGTACTTAATTTTCATAATTTTAAAGGTCATTTTCGAATTATACGGGCCGAATTGCACTTGGGGTCAGTCCAATTTGAAATTCGGGAATTTCAAATTTGACGGACCGAATTTCAAATCCTCGGTTGTTTGCCGGCAGACTCAAAAACAGTATCTCGTGCATGAACTTCTTTGGAACCAAAAAATGCCGATTAAATTTTTTATGGTTTTCGAAACTGAACAGGAACGCCCCAATACTATATAGAGTATTCCTGGATCATTTTGGGGCGATTTGGGGTATTTCCTTGATCATTTTGAGACCCTTCAGAATGTGCACACACATGCATTTTCTGTACCAATACGGGCTAATTAAGGACTTAGATTTCTATACTGAAACATAAAAAAAAAAAAATACAATCAAGTTTGGACTTGCAATAAGATGATCTTTAAAATTGTCCTCCTGTTGAATTTCAATGGTTCGAATTTGGAAGCTGTTGTTCCTAATGTCGCTCAATGTTTTCTGGACAAAAACAAAAGATTAATTTATCCTAAATAGGGTGAGTCATTTTAAAAAAAATTTGCATTGTTTGGGTGCATGTTGAAAATCGGGTTTTTTGAGGTATAAAACTACTAAAAAAAATGTTTTCAATTTTTTTTTCACCTCTTAATGGCGCCTCAAGGCCACTTTAGTTTTTCTGACGTCTTACGGCATTTTAATGTTGATTTTTTACCCAATTGTAAAACCGTCAAAAAAATTATGGAAAATATGGAAACAAATGATCCACAATTAGAGTGTCCTGATTAAAAAATGTCCTTGAACATCACCTCTAAATCGAACTAGTGAGGAGTTTTTGCCAGTTTTTAAAAAAAAATCCACATGTGCTCCAAACAACCAAACTTACACTTATACCCCTGCTCAGGGTTTGATCGGGAAAAAAATCGGTATTTTAGCATAAGTATGAGTGTTACCAATAAATTTAAAAATTTTCAGGGCTCCAAAATCGAGATTAAGCCGAATTTTAGTCGGAAAAATCGGGCATAAGCTCGATAAAAACGCTAATGACGTCACAGGGGTTAATCGGAAAAGTTCGGGATAGTGAAATTCGTGTTCTACGACCTTGAAAACATAAGGAAACACTTTTTTAAAAAATTTTGCAAGCCTTTAAAATTGGCTAAAAAAAAATCCAGATTAAAATGCCGTAATTTCTAGACGCCGGAAAAACTAAAGTGGCCTTGAGGCGCCATTAAGAGGTGAAAAAAAATTGAAAAAAATTTTTTTATTTGTTTTATACCTCAAGGAACCCGATTTTCAACATGCACCCAAACAATTCAAAAAAATTTTAAAATGACTCACCCTAATCCTAACTTGGACCGGCTTAAGTGTCGAGGAGCTCTTCAGGATTGCCCCCGATAGAGACGAATATAAAAGTCTCATTGATGGTCGCCTACGCCTGGACACAGGTATGGCACCGTAAGAAGAAGAATCCTAACTAATGCACATGTACATTTTAAGGGAATGAGAGTGCGCTAAGCACCATAAGTTTATTTATATTGATTTAAGAGGAGACTTCAGATATTTATTTAAATATACCAAAATAAATTTCCATGGCATAGAACTTTTTTTTGGAGATACAAATTAGAAATCTGGCATCGTAGCGAACTTCATAGTGATACTGGCATCTTTCCTTCAAAATTTCAGATTCTCAGGTTGTAAAGAAACTCCGAAAAACGCTTTGAAAATATATTCCCGACATTTATTTTTGAAAACGTTTTCCGGAGTTTCTTTACAACCTGAGAATCTGAAATTTTGAAAGAAAGATGCCAGTATGAATATAAAGTTCGCTACGAAGCCAGATTTTTAATTTGTATCTCCAAAAAAAGTTTTAGGCCAGGGAAATTTATTTTGGTATATTTAAATAAATATCTGAAGCCTTCTCTTAAAGGTTTCACAACCTTTAATTCTTTATGAGAGGAAAACAGAAGAGACACTACTGGTTGAAATGAGGAAAAAGTAAATACAATAAAAATAATAAAATAAAATAAAAAATTCACGAATTTCTAAAATGACCCAAGAAGGAAATAGGGTTTGTTTTAACGGAGTTCTTTTAAATTGCTACTTGTAAAAGTATTGCGGTTCCATTTTCGTAGGAAGAATGTAATCGTATTCAACCATTCATTCAATTTAAGGGTTTCAATCCCTTTTTGCTTTTTCCACAAATTTCCTTTTTTTCGGAGACTTCGCTAATTTCTTCGAAACGATTTTCATCCTTTTTAAACTTGTTTTTTTTTCTGCTTGGATTAAAAAAAGAAAAAACCTTAAGGAAATCAATTTTCTTAAAATCTGTTTTTCGTGCTGATTTGCTTGGGTGATTTCAACTTCATGGGGGAAAGGGAAAACTTATTGGAAGACAGATTCCATGTGTTGAGTTTGTAATCGTGGAAAGTGTCTTAACGGAATTAGAACTATTAAAATTATTGGCAGATAACGTGAAACCCTCAACAGGACAGAAATCGAGATTAACAGGGGATTTTAAGGCGCTGGGTCGATTAGTATTTAAATCCCGTTGGGGTATGGTTTGCGAACATTTAGGGATTAAAATATAAGATTGTAAACTGAATCACTACATCGTTTGACTGACGTTTCTTTTCTTTGCTTTTTCCTTTCTCCTTTTTTCCCCTGACAAATGTGTACGTGATACGTTTCGCTTTCCCGAACGATTTGCGATAGATAATGATGCTTCAGCTTACGGTAAGTTTTACTTATGGGAAGTATCCTTTTCATAACGAGCTTGACAAGTGTGACAAGTCCATACTTATCTAATGGACCTGTCACATGTCAAACCCTTTGTAAAACGGACTTTAGAAATTGTTAGTAATACTCAACCGTTTGGTTTGGTGCATCTGCTGACCGAATACATGGATTTCCCCCTTCCGAATTTCCTCCCGACGACGTTTAATTCCGTGATAATGTAAACTATTTTTTTTTTACCCTGATAGTTTATTAATATGCACATAATGTGTCGTGATAATGCACGACTGTGAGAAGATCCTCTCTTTTTTTTTTTTTCTTCTTGATACAAATGTATAATCTAAAGTGCAAATCTAAAAGCGTTTAATTACTCGGCATGTTTGAAACAGTAAATCTCTGAAAAGGAGGAGCGGAAATTTAAAGCAGATAATTATCTGGAAGGTCCTATATCAAAAGCTCCCGACGACAAAATTATATCCTTAACTTTGGGGAGCGGAAAACTTCATAGAAATTTCTCAATTAGGTAAATCGAATGACCGGAACTAGCAAACTTTTCGCCGCGATCATTAAGTTGACCAAAATAAAGTAGGTATATATATCTAATGGGATCCTTTTGATACAAAAAAGGGGTATTTAATTTGTGTACGAGTGAAATATCCGGCGTTTGCTGGAATGGCTAGTCCATTTTGTAGATTAGCAAAACAATTTTTTTTTCTTTTAACGCATGAAAAATTCTTTATGGTTGAAACAAAAAAAAAAAAAAGTTTTACTTTTTTTTATAATTTCCGGGTAGAAAGCATCAAATTGTTTTCAGCGGTTATTTTCCATCATCAAGGGTAATCGTAAAAAATTGAAAAAAAAAAAAACGCAAAAGGATCAAACGGTTTCACTGCACCGACGTGGTTGCAAAGAAACGATGGAAGGGGTGATATCGGAATTGACCCTTCCGATAAAATCAAAAATGAGGTAAGGAAAATCTATACAGTTAATAGAATTGTGGATCTTAAATGGCGATGGGTCGGTCATATTGCTCGGGATAATGAGAAAGGGATCAAATTTATTTCTTTCCAGCGCCGTCCCCGAGTAGATAAGGGAAATGTTGGTTGCCCCAGAGCGAAATAACGAAACGATAATAATTACCATAAGGGTTGAAATTGAATACGTACCGTTCGGAATGGATAGACGTGAAAAGTAAAGGTAACATACAAGTAATAGACACCATTTTCTATATGTCATTAAAAAAGATATTTAATTAATTAGGAGGTTGTCGTTTTTACTAGAAGCTGATTGCTTGCTATTTTTGTTGGCATTGCTATAGAACACTGTTATTTTTCCACTCGGGATACACACTTAAAAAATTGTTTATTGGTGGCCAGTCAAAAACGAACTAGATTTTGGGTCTATTAAAAAATTGACTAGTGGCCAAGACAAGTTAACATACGACTAATCAAATTCTACAAGCTACTAAGCGAAAGTAATCAATCAAAATTTGATTAAGCCGTATTTTTTTTAGGTGCAGAAAAAATAAGTGGATTTGATTCTGTTGGATTCAGTTCCGATCAGTACAGTTCATAGTTCAGTTCAGTTCTATGAGATGTTTGTTTAGAGAATATGGGGTATGGCTACCATATCTGAATTACTCAATATGAATGGCTTCTCTCTTTTTGCCTCATACGACTGCCAATTACGTCGCCTAATAAGCTGTGGATCTGGGAGACAAAACATAAAAGATTCGTTTTATCTTATGGAATGACGTAATCGGCTGCCAGCTACCATCGTTTGACAGAGAAGGCATATCAAAATGACCTACTATATTTGGAGACGGATTCGAGCCGGGTAGTGTATCACGATATGATGTCACATGATCTCATGACAAGTATCAGAGTGAATGTCTTGTATAAACTCGACTCGACCACGGTATTTTCCACTGTGTAAATCGCACATCTTAACATTCGACTACCTCTTGCTCCAAAATTGATATGAATTTGCAGTAAACCGTGGTTAGGGTTGCTCATTAAATTATAGGTCCCTTTCTAGTGCCTTCTACAGGAGACGGTCGATACTGGCAACTATTAACAATCTCAATAAGAAATTGTGTAAAATGAGAGAAGTATCTATTTACCAGGCCTTGGTATATTAAACCACCCGTCCGTCCTTTGTTACATTATACCACATAGGACACCTAGATTAGGGTTAGACCATTTTTTTTCTAGTAAAAGTTAAGAAAAATATTCTAATGTTTTTTTTTTTTTTTTTTGCAGGAAGCAATCTTACAAATGCAACCGAGCTCTCATTTCTTTGGGACACGTGAACCTTGAGTAATATGTACGGGTGTTAACTAAAAAGCACTAACCAAACGCCTAAACGAAGCCGTTATCATCCAACTAAGCTTTCGTCAAAAGGAATCTTGTGAATCTCTTTTGCACCTACTCGACTTTGAATGTCGACAACCCCTTGATATATAATCTACGTGTGGGCTTCAAGTTGTCCAGACACCTCGACTAGAACGTCAAATTTTAATGTTGGAGGTGAGTGAGTTTCTTTTTAGATACTGTTTTTCCTGTTATATAAGAAAGTAACTTGAATTTGGCTCAATTATCGTGTTTTTTCTCCGGGCACGGATTTAGTAGAAAATACCTCCAAGGGGCTTTTCCAAGGATTTTTTTATTTTGAAATATATCCTCCTGGGACGATATAAACAACTTACTCGAGAACATAAAATTTTCCACTTAATTGAAATGATTCTACGAACATTAAAGATCGCAATTATACAACGAACGCAATTTCATAAGTAATTTTTTTTTATTTTAATCGAGTTTAAAATACGGAAAACAACTTTGAAAAATTAAAAAAAAAAATCGAAATAGTAAGACTTAAAAACAGTAAAAAAAACTTCTCCAAACTTTGTGTCACATAATCAATCAATCTTGAAAACGAAAACTTTTTGAAGTCAACTTTAAATTTTGCGGCTAATTACCCGAACCGATAGTTGCCTCATCTATTAAAATAAATTTGAAGTTTACTAAAAGAAAGTTTCTGACTGCTTAGTGGTTAATATCTTCTGACGTTACTACACTAGAAATAAATACAATTCCTGTATTTGCATTCGAATTAATCAAAAATGATTCCCTTAATAAGATGTATCTGTTGTAATCGTCATTCAAAATTTAAAAAAAGAAAAAAAATTAAAATCAAATATAATGATCCTGAAATTTCTGACCGAAATCGTCTTACGGTTGCCCAGATTCATTTTACTTCAAGTTATAAGGAAAGCAGATGTAGATGAATAAAAGATGATAAAAGAAAGAGATCAAAAAATGTGAAGGCTGAATTCTAGCCAGATAGGACCTTGCTACATAATAAAATTTCCATTCTTCCTAAACGTTACACTTTTTTTTTTTTTATAATTCCTTTGGCAGAGGTCTAAAGGGATGAATCTTTAGAACTTGAAATGCTTTCTACAGTAGAAAGCCAGGGAATAATCAGAATATACGGCGCAACCGTACTTTCCTGACCTTAATTTTCAAGCTGGAGCTTTTGGAAGACGGTTAAAATATTTATTATTAATCTCTCTAGGCGTTTTCCAAACATTTTCATAATTTTACATCTTTCGTATACAAAAATAATGGTTATTTTTTTATATCCCAAATTTTTTTATGGGCATTCTTTTTTTAAATTTTTTTTTTCATAAAATCTCGGGCTTTTAATTAAAAAAAAATTGTGAGAATGATCACTTAAATTCAGGGAAAAGAACAAAATATTTGAAGCTGAATTTTTGAATTTTCGGAAAACGTGTTTATCGTTACGGACGCGTTTGCTTGCTGAACAGTTGAGATATTTTATTTACCGATATGGGCGAATAGATCGAGACAGGCCATAATCGGAGTTTCGTTTTTGTAACTTTTCTGAATTGAATTGTGAGTGTTAGTTCCGTATTTTTGGGTTTTTAAAATTTAATTAGCTGAAGCCAAATTTTACGGCGTCAAGCATTTCGAGCTGCATAGTTTGTTATATTAAAATCAAGGTGTTTTTTGCTTGGGATCGTTCAGATATATATCTAAGCATGATTTTTCATTCTTAGAGTCAGTTTGACCAACACTAGTTTTTTAAAAAATCAGACTGGGATATGGGGACATATCCCTTCGTAGGACGAAGTCTTTGGGGCGCTGTCCTAATATTGCTAAATTTCAACAATGAAACGATTTAAAAATCTTATGGCATTATTCTTGCTCGTTTTCGGACAAAAAAATTCGAATTTTTTGATAAACATGGAATTTTTTTCCTGGAACGAAAAAAAACGTAAAATGTTTTATAAAACAGGTCAAAAGGAGCAAAAAATTAGTCAAAATTTTGATTAAAGTCTTCAAAGTTAAAATTTTTATATTAAAACGTTGCTTTAGTCCGTAGTCTTGGCTAAATGAAAAAGGACAAAATTAAAAAATGTAGTGAACATTTTATTTCAAAATTTTCCCAAGAAAAATCGCGTTATAAAATTTTGTAACTCTATAACGTTTTGGCCGATTATAAAATTTTTAACTGACTTTTTTAAAAATTAATTTCTTGCTTGAATTGCACTATATTTAGCATATGGGGACTTTATACGCTCTTTTTTAAACATTCTTCATGAGAAAAAAAAAGGGAAAAAAATTACAATTTCTTGGAGTTGAATCCGAGCCTTATGGTCGACTTACCAGCCGCATTTATCCATAAAAAAACTCAGAAAAAAAGCTGAAAATAATTTTTGTTATAAAATTTTATAACGAAGTTAAAGTTTTTAATAACTCAATTTTATAACATATTTTTTCTTGGGTTAAGTTCTTGTTTTTGTTCATGTAGTCTAATTTTAATATTTAAAAGAAGATATTTAAAGAAAACGGCGAAAATTTAAAAAAAAAGTTAAATAAAGTGTTAAGAAATTTTTAAGTCCTTGCTTTAGGAACTTTAAGTTTCTTGAAAATTTACAAGACATTTTGTAAGTCCTTGCTTTCGTTCATGTCGTCTGATTTTACTATTATAAAGGCCAAAAGTTTAAAAAAAATAAGAGGAAAAACTATCGCCTTTTATAATATTATAAAAGCCGAAATCTCTGAAGTCCTTAACTTTTATGGACAAACAAACAACATTGAGAGAAAAAATTTCGTCGGGTTCATGAGTCGAATGGGCACTAATATTATTTTAAAAAAAATAGTCAAAATATTATTTAAAATTTTAATATTAAAATAATTAAATATTAATGTTTGGTGAGAACAGACCAACACATCCACAAACAGACAGATTTCCCCAGGACCGAGCCCTAAGACGTAGTCCTACGTCAAAAAGATAACCGGTCGACCTCCCCCCCCCCCCTCTCTCTCTCTGTGTTTTTTTTTTAATTTTTAAACTTTGCTTTAAATATTTTATTTTAAAAAAACGTGAAAATGAAAGAAAATTAAAAATAAAAGAAAATAGTAAGATTTAAGATATTTTTTTCGCCTTCAAAGTAAAGTAGAATAGTTTTAAATTACTTTGACGTAGGACTATGCTTTTCCCGGAGGGTCATATTATTACAAAACTCCCATTTTTGAAATTGAAAAACCCCGTCTTTTGTCTTATAAAGAGTTTTTGCAAAAGTTTACCGGGAAGTGTCTCTAAAGCTCATGTCTTCAGTACTAATTTTTTAATTTATGGATATTTTCTTGATTTACGAATATTTTTTACGGACCTTTTTTAAATTTCTAGACATCTTATTTATTGCGGAAAATTTTTTCCAGGGCGTTATCATTACTAAAAGAGGTACTACTGGAACCATCTATGGTTCTTAGTCATCTTTTTCTACTTAAGAATCATGTTGTAGGCCAGTAACATTTTATGAGTAAGATGCATGAACTTCATTTTACGGCGGTAAAAAGCATTGTACCAGTAACTGAGTCTTTTTCTGGACACTCTCAGTTTAGAATCAAAGTCAGCTGCGTTAGTCAGCCTACGGCAATACTTTTACTGTTTTTGATTGATGGCCTAGGAATGTTTTTTTTGACATTTAAAACGTCTTAAAAGATGGATCGATCAAGGACATCCATAAGAAACTCATGGAATGTCAGTCGGCTGTTTGGCAGAGGAAAATGCGAACATTCTTCCTTGGGAATAGTTCGAAAATTAAAAGACTAAACATTTTTTATCTTCTCATGCAATAATGATCCTTAAAATGTGACTCATGGTAATCTTATGGTAGATCAAAGGACGTCGTCTCAACTCTTGGGCAAATATTCAAAATTTGTTTTTCTGCTTTAAAAAAAAAGAGATAAATAAGTAAATAAATAATCTTTTTTTTTTTTTTTTTTTCGAGTTTCCAGTTTGGGGTCATTTCTCTAGGGAAACTTCTGTCATGACCTGACTAAGGACCTGAACTATTTTATCGTTTTTTCTCATATTTTATTAGATGCGTATGTATTTTATTTGAATGAGGATCTTTCGTAAATATGATTCATATGAAAAAAGGGGTCTAAGGATAAATCCGACCGTCTCTTCTAGTAGAATCCACAGAAGAGTCCGTTTGTAGTGGAAAAACCCGGAATTTAATTTTTTTAATTTTTTTAAATTATTCCAGTTAATTCCACTACCGGGATCTCAAAACCCGGAAAATATTAAAAAATTTTTTTTTTTAATTTCTAAAATGACGGATGAGCGAAGTAGTGGAATTTACCTGAAATAATATTAGAAATATTATTTCCAATAAATTCCACCCCCGTGATCTCAATACCTGGAATATACCAAAATAAAGTATAATTTTATTTTAATTAAAAATGCTAAATGAACATAGAAGTCGAAATTGCCGCCAAAATTCATTACTATCCCTGAAAATCTTCTTGAAGTTAACAATGATAATGATAATGGTTTCGCGGAAATAGAAGCACCTCCGTTCTGCGAGAGGCGTGGGAAAAAGAGGCAGACCCCCAGGCCCGGGAAGAAGCATTGGAAGAAGAGGAAGAGAAAGAGGAAGACGCTCAGGTCGAGGCAGAGGAAAATCCCTGAAAGCTTGTTGCAAACAATTGGAGTCTTCCTCCTCCTCTTCTTCCAGCGCTTCTTCTGACCTGGGGGTTTGCCTCTTCTTCCCACACCTCTCGCAGAACCGGAGGTGCTTCTATTTCCGCGAAATCATCATTATCATTGTCAACTTCAAGAAGATTTTCAGAGATAGTAATGAATTTTGGCGGCAATTTGGACTTCTATGTTCATTTAGCATTTTAATTAAAAATAAAATTATACTTTATTTTTGGTATATTCCAGGTATTGAGATCACGGGGGTGGAATTTATTGGAAATACTATTTCTAATATTATTTCAGGTAAATTCCACTACTTCGCTCATCCGTCATTTTAGAAATTAAAAAAATTTTTTTAAAAATATTTTCCGGGTTTTGAGATCCCGGTAGTGGAATTAGCTGGAATAATTTAAAAAAATTTAAAAAATTAAATTCCGGGTTTTTCCACTACAAACGGACTCTCCTGTGGATTCTACTAGAAGAGACGGTCGGATTTATCCTAGGTCCCGAAAAAAGGCAACTTTTTTTTTTTTTTTTTTTTTTTTTTTTTTTTTTTTTTTTTTTAGATGAAACTACGTTTTTTGAATTGTTGTTATGGACTAGTTAAAGGAAAAATTTCTTGCAAGTAAGCAATACTTCTTTTTCAGTCTTTAAAAACCATTTTACGAATGTCACTGATAACGATATCGATTGGTCGAAAAGAAAAATAAAGTTCACATCAGAGAGATTTTTTTTTTTTTTCTTGATAAATCTGTATTCTTTATCTCAATTCAAGAGGAAAAAAAGGTAAAACTCACTAATACTGGACGTATTTAATTGCTGCTGCAAAATCTAAAGGCTGTTCGGAGGGAAAAAATCAAAAGTGAATTTGGAAAAAAAAGAGAGAACTTTTTACGTTTTGGAGTCGAATATTGACATCTGCAAAATGTGTAAAAGATGTCTTAAAAGCGTTTTGCTGTTCGAGTTTTAGTTGGATAAATCCATACCTTCATTGTTTTTCTTTCGTGTTCATTCACAACTCTGAACTTAAAAACAAATAAGAAAGTAAAAGAAAACATTTTTATCGCTTTGGAAAAATCAAAATTATTCTTTATCGGAATTTTCCGGAAGGAAGAGAGAAAAGGAAAAAAAAATAAGATGAAAACATAGTATAAAAAACAATTATTCTAGAAATTCAATAACTCAAAACTCGATAAGTTGAAACCCTGCAACTTTTTTTTTTCTCCCCGTTACGTGAGATTTCCTATCTGGGACTCCACCTGCAAAGATTTATCGCCTCAAGACACTTGGGATGCAATTGTCATATAAATCGAGATTTAAAAAAAAAAAAAAAAAAAAAAGCTCTAGACTCGAATAAGATGATAGTAGGAAGGTTAAAGTTACAAAGAACCCTCTGCGGGTCGAAATGACAAAGGTGGGTTTGTCGCCTCGGGCTTTCAGCAAGAAAAAAAATAAAAAGTTAAAGAACCAAGCCTTGTATGTTATGTCAAAACTGCGCTTTTTTTTTATTTTTATAAAAGAAATTGGCTTTTTTTTTTTTCTACTTTCTTTCCTAGATTAAGTTGTTGACTTTTTCAAGAAAAAAGGTCGTCACTTTTTTGAACTTTTCTTTTTAAAAGCAACTAGTTTTTCTTGTATTGTTTTTTTTTCTTTTTTTTTCGATTTTAGGGAATTAAAGGAAGGATTTGAAACTTCAATGTATAAAACTTAAATAAAAAGAAAACGGATATCACGGAATCTCCGAAAGCATCTTTTTCTGGGTGAAACATTCAGATTAAATCGCTTTAAGGAAACGTGACTGAGAATTAAAAAAAAAAAAAAAAAAAGGAAAGAATGTAGGTTGCTGGGGCTTTAGCCAAATGCTAAAAATTCCTTGATTTAATGTCCCGAAGGATTCTTGTGGAAAATTGAAAAAAAAGTTTGAGAGGAATCGACATTTTTTAAGCTTCTCCTTCCGACCTGGAATGAGGTTAAATTGAAACCTGCGTTGCGTGTAAAAGAGTAATGCACGATATGAATTATATATAATAATAGACAGGGAGAGCAGAAGCATTTATTTAAAAAGCCAAAAAAAAAAAAGAAGAAAAACGTTCCTTTGAAAAATTTGAAAAAAAAAAAAAAGGGGGAGAGGGATACATCTTGGAAACGAAAATAAAAAAAATGAGAAGAAAAAACGAAGAGAATTTCGTTTCTTTTTTCAGAAAATGTATTAGAGAAAATTAGCAAGTAAGATCATTGAATGAATGACTGACTGTGTTTGTTTTTAATTAGTGAACTAATGAATAATTAAAGCAATAATGAATAAAATACAAAACGAATTTGTAAAAAGGGATATTAGTTGAATAACTTGCAAAAATGATCCGCTTGTTTTTTAAAAGTCTGATAAAACGACGAAAAGGATTTCGGGTAAACAACGAGAGTTTCTCAGTTCCCTCGAAGTATAATTTCTGGAGTTTTTGACTCCGGTTGTGCTTTTAAGGATATAAGCTTTCATAAAAAGACGATAAGTATTTATAGCCTGGACATGGGTGGCATTTATTTTGGAAGTTGGCCTTGACGCCATTTTAGTATCCGGAAAACAAAATGTAAACCTGTTTTAGAAACCAAAATGGCGTCCATTGCCACTCGCTGTAAGCTAAATATATAGAAATAAAATATCATATCCAAAGAAAAAGTTGTTATAAAATTTTATAACTCTATAACGTTTTGGCCGATTATAAAATTTTATAACTATTTATAAATTTTTATAACGAGACGTGAGAACCATAACCGTTCAAATCGGGTCGATTACCGAAAATGAGATTTTTCCAGAAAAATATTTCTTTTCTTATGCTCTTTCATCTCCCGTTTTCGAAATTTTAAAATTCTGGCTCATTCCCGAGATTTTGAAAGCCAAAAGCGTTCAAATGCCTACAAAAGTTTGAAAAGTCGGAACCATAAGCCAGCTGAAACAAGTTTTTTATTCGGAGATACGCATACACGCTTATGGTTCTGAAAGGCTCGCAATGTTTAACTTATCGTTCCTTTAAACGTTTATGGTTCTTATTTAAAAAATTTCGTAGATTTGGATCTTTTTTTGAAATTTTAGATAAATCTCACGTAACTTTCAATTTTTTTCGATGATTTTTTTAAATAGTTAGTCCATGAATATGTTAATATGTATTGCTCTCCTGTAAAGTTTGACTTTGGTCGATTTGAACGGTTAGGGTTCTCATGTCTCGATAATTAAAATTTTTAAGTGAGCAATATTTTAATTTTATATGCTTGAATTGCGCTGTATTTAGCATAAGGAGACTTTATAGGCTCTTTTTTAAACATTTTTCATGAGGAAAAAAGGGAAAAAAATTGCAATTTTTTGGAAGTCGACTTCTTTTCAACTGATTTTTAAAAGCGGCAATATAATTTTTAAGTTGCCAATTATTTTGACTTATAATATTTCCCGGATTTTTTCCGAATTTTCGGTTTATTTCTTGTATTTTTAATTTGACATAGGCTCAAAAATAAAGAAAAACAGAAATAGAAAAATTGGGGAAGCATTAGAAGAAAATAAAAAAACTTTGAAAAAAACTGAAAATAATTTTTGTTATAAAATTTTATAACGAATTAGGTGTCTTTTTTGGCGGATTATAAAATTTTATAACGAAGTTTAAGTTTTTACCCCGATAACACCAGTTGGTCAAGTAAACGTCAAAAAACGTTTCGGTGGCGTTGAAAAAACGTCACGGTTTGACGTCAATTTGTTGGTGCGAATGTCCGAGCAAATTAATGTCAATTTGACCTCTTAACGTCATTTTGACGTAAATTTGACCTTTTTGTAGGAATCTTTTTGGGAAAAAAATATTTGCATTTGGACGTCAATTTTACGAAAAAATAACTTTTTTTACGACCTTCTCCCCTGATTTTCGGGCTTTTGAAAAATAATTACTCATTCTTTTCTAAAATTTTATAACCTAAGTCATATCTGTAAGTTCAGGGGAAAACGAATTTCTGAACCTAAAATATAAGGTAAGAAAGTTAAAAAGATAAGATGTATTGAATTAAGTCATTATAATGACTTAATTTTATAACACACTTTTTCTTGGGATGAGCAAAAACCAGTGAGAAAAATGTTGTTTCACTAGGCGCCCCTCAATTTAGGATCATTTCAGTTTAGTCACCGTCTAGGCACATTTAGGGAAAATGAGGATTTTTACCTCGAACTAATTCCGCTTGAGGGCTATCGGCTGCTATCCGTAATAGGCTTCGGGTTGGTTGCTAAATATTCCTTTTCATCTTCAACTCATTTTTTAACCAATCCAAAACCGGCCGCCATTTAAGCAGGATATTAGCCCGATAGCCCCCTAGCGGATTTACTTTGCGGTAAAAATCCTCTTTTACAGAGATGAACTGACGATAAGCAAAATATTTCTGTTCACTAATTAAGGGAGGATCGGTGGCTGTAGCTTTGACTAGACACTCTTTATAAATAATTTTGCGAACTGCCAAATTCACTTCTTGATTTTACACAAAAATAAAAGTGACAAAGTTTACCGCTTAGGCAAAATTCCATCAACTACGAGGAACCTTTAAAAACCGAAAAACATGCGGGAAAATTTTTAAAAACGAGGAAAATGTTTTTGTAATTTAAAAAAATTAAATTTTACAACCCCGCATTCTTGTCCCAGCGATGAAACTTTTATAGAATGTTTACATAGAGATTAACCGATTCGAGGTAGCCCAGAAAAACCCCTTAATTACCAAGGTCCTTTTTTAATTAATAAAAAAAAAAATTGAATCAGTAGAGATGGCATTTTTTCAACATCAAAAAACATTTACAAAGATTTTTTTTTTTTTTTTTTTCCGCATGAGCTTAAATAATTTTTTAGATGAAAAACGATTACGGGATTTAATTAAATTTTTAGTCACTAACCGCGTTAAAAAAAACAAAAACAATACGTCAACTTACATTCTATTTCCTTCATTTATAAAGCATTGTCCATGTGCAGATTTTGTAAAACCCGGTTTCACTGTTGAGTGAACGATGAAAGCTCAAAGGTTAATGAATTTAAAATGTGTGAAGGAAATATTTTGCTCATCAGTTCTCTGAATTATTCAAACAAAATTTTTATTTAAAAAATAAAGAAAAAGAAAAAAAAACGCTAATATGATAAAAATAAAATCTCGGGAGACTAATGAATGAATAAAAAAAAAAAAATCGAGAAAGAGACCAAAAAAAAATAAAAAATAAAAAAAAAAGAAAGAAAAAAAAAAACAAGTTGATAATAAAATCGTTAAAATCTCAGAAAAATTTTCATTTATTTTTTTCAGCTTTTACAAACCTGTGTTGGCCATTTGTATCCCATTATGTTGCAACAAATCAAAATTTTCCACTAAATACTTTTCAGTTACATTTTATTAATTTTTCAACTGAAACCCCGAATTATTTTTTTTCCAAAATATCATGACGTGTGATGTGTGCATGTGTATATGTGTCAGAGAAACTGCTCCAAATTCTTGTTAGAACTGGGTTTCCCTCTCTCGCGCATCTCAGTTTCGAAACGTTGTAACCGACATTTCCCGACCGCCCACGACCCGTGAAAGAAGTTCGCTTCATAATTTTCACCCATCGCGAAATTTATAACAGTCTTGAAGAAAAAGATTGTTTTTTTTTTTTTTTTTTTTTTTTTTTTCACCCGTCCTTTTTTTCTTAAGATTTTTTTTTTTTTGTGAGTTGAACATTGTTGTCAGTGCGTAACGGGTTATCTTAATAAATTAATATTTCCGGGGGAGGAAAAGCTTTTGGAAAATTAATGGCTTCCTCTTTTTTTTATCTCCTGAAGGAAAAAAAATAAATCCTGTTCGTGTTCAAAAATAATATTTATAATTCTTATTCCATCCCTCTTTCAAAAAATAAAATAATTAAGTTTTTTTTTTTTTTCCGGTACAAAAAACAGTTTGTCTGATAAAAAAAGTTTCTTAGAAGTCAGATTCAGGCTGGGAAATAACCTCGGCATAAGAATTTTCCGCAGGTCGCTTGGCAAGGAGCTTTATTTAGTGGAAACACTCCCGGAGGGTCGGCGAAAACGCGAGAGAACAAAATAAGCAAACGGAAAACTTCTCTTCCATGCCTCTCTTTTTCTCTCCCTTTTCTCGGGGTTTTGTGCGGATATAAAAAATTCAGGTATCTAACTTCGTGCTTGTTTCTAACATCGATTACCTTTAATTTTTTTTCCTGTTGCTAATAACACCGAAACACGGCGCAGTGCGGTTATATTACAGGAATTTTCACACGAGGGGGAGATGAAAAGCCGACTTTTTTTTTTTTTTTTTTTTTCAGCGCGATGAGAGGATGTTATTTGAAAATTCCTTTCACGAAATATTAGTTTCTCATACGTGGAATCATACAAGGAGGAGATTATAATCGAAGAAAGAGGAGATTCGTGTCGAGATTCCGCCGGAAATTCACGTTTTATAAATCACTTGCAATGTAGAACGACTTAGTTGGACCTTTTCCAATTTTCCTTTTTTCCTTTACTTGTCTCCGAATTTTCCGGTACGTGAATTTGTCATTGTTGAAGTTTAATGCAAGGAAAATCAGTTAGAAAAACTTTTTTTTTTTTTTTTTTTGAAATAAAAAGGAAAAGTATAGTTTTACAGTGTGTTTCTACTTTGTATAAAAATAACAAGTTTGTACTTTGACAGGGAGTTGAAATATTACAGGGAAAGTGGGAACGTTCCATTTTGTTCAATATATTTTAAGAGGAAAATGTACATTATTGGTTGATTGTTCTCATAATTCACGGTGCGTTAAATAACGAATGAGGAACGATTCCTTTGAACGCGTTCAGGAATTAATTTCGGCGCGACAATGGAAACACACAAAGTTATACGATTTATGTGAAAGGAATGGGAGTTTATTTTTCGAAGCTTGATTTCTTTTCTTTTTTTTCTTCTTTTTTTTTCTCCCTTTTTTTTCCTTTTTATTTTTATTCTCAAGGAAATATTTTACATTGTTATTCTTGTTATCTTTTCAAGTGGCGATGTCTTAACTTTTTTTTTTTCGAGTCCATGACTCTCAGCTCTTGCGGTGTTATGTACTGAAGAAAATGGGATTCATTTTTTACTCTCCTGTTTTTTTTTTTTTTCCTCTGGAAATCGTATATGTTTGAGTTGGAAGTTTATATGGCTTGGAAAAGTACATAAAGATATGGAGCTATAAATTCTATGCGATTGACAGGCATGCAGGGACACAGAAAGGAGATAGGCAAATTACGGAGGAAATTAGATTTTAAAGAAAGAGGTAATAGAAATCAATCAAATAGGGGATATTGGATGTGAATGGAAGGAATCGAAATAAGGAAAAGGGAAATGAAGTAATAAAATCGACTTGATTTGGTAGCACTTAAAATTGGACAATTGGACATTTGCACTTTTTCATTAAATCGTCACAAAAAAAAAAAAAAGCATATTAAGAAGAGCAGAAAAATAATTTTGAAGAAAAATTTTGTAAAGAGTGGAGTACCGTAGATTGGGGTGAAGTTGAAAAGGTGGGGTGAAGTTAAAAGGAAATTCAAAAAAAAATTCTAGGTTTATTTTAGGCACTAAAAATAAAATTTTTTTATTTCATTAAGTCGATATTGCTTTTGGGATACTTAAGTAAAAAATTTTATTTTTAGTGTCTAAAATAAACCGAGAATTTTTTTTTGAATTTCCTTTCAACTTCACCCCAATCCACGGAAGTGTAGTCGTTTCTATACAGACGACAAACTCAAAATAACAATTTTGCTATTGTCAATCAAAAAATGAGGTTGGAAATTTATTTTAAGACTGTTAAAATTTTCTCTGGCGGTTTATGCTTTATTATTAGGTAAAATATAATTGTAATTGGATTTTACAAATTTTCGAAAATTCTTCATCGAAGAAAGTTGCAGGTTTATTTTCTTATTAAAGTCCAAAACAATTTTGTGGCTTTTGTCGATATTTTTATAATCATATCCTATTATTTTCAATTCTTTGCAAATAATCCTATGCAGGCAGGGGATCTTCAAAAAAATTTTGTTCTTTTATTTCCTCAATGCTTTGGACTAAACTAAACCGATATTTCTTTTGCAAGAATGTAATGCTTGAAATAACCTTGCTTTGAAGGAATCGAAGGTTAACTTCAAAACATGACCAATTGATTTCATGCTTAAATTATTTCCCTTTGACCCCACGAAGTAATATACTATTTATTTCAAACTTTTGGTTTTGATGTAAAAAAACTTTTTCATAAACAGTCTTAAGCTTATACAATTAAAAAACTTTTACCACCAAAAATGTCCGTTCCTTAATTTGCACTGTACGAATGCTTTTTTTTTTTTTTTTTAATTATTATTAATTATTTTTTAATTCTTTTTTTTTAGCAGTAAGAAGCTATATGAATAGTAAGGAACAAAAAGAACTTATTAATTTCCCTTTTAATGCTCTTTCACTGACTGAAAACGGAATTTTTAATAAGGAATCATTTCTATAGCTTTTAGACCTCTTTGGTTGGTACGTCCTTGAAGAGATCTTTCCGATTCGCCTTTTTTACGATTGTAAATAAAAAAATACACTGTACAGCGATACTTATGGTGCGAATACCTTAATCACGAAGGCGGTTAACAGGAATGAGGTGGACGTTTTACAAAGGAAAGCTTCCCTTAAAGGCCCTCAAGTGTCCTCTCATTTTTCAAGGTCCCTCGTTTTTCTAGGAGGAAGCGAAACAGTAAAAATTTTTCATCCATAATCAGGTGATCATCGTCATGTAATCGGTGATTCAGGTGTGCAAGTTATAACACCACTTTACTAATATTAGGCTATAATTCTAAAAACTGCACACCGCATAAAGACGGATCCGAAAAACAGTTTTCTTCGACAAAATCTGACACCCTATACATATCACATCTTAATATTGACTCTCCAGGTTGGATCAAGCTGTAGAAAGGATAAAAAAAAAAAAATTGTGCTAGGGAAATATTTCTTACGATTATTAATTGCAGCCCATTTCTTTTTTGTCCGATTTTTTTCCCCTTATTCTTAGAATTCTAATTTTATCGCATTACTGCTTTCGTAGCTTGCTATATCTTCTACCTTTCATCATTTCACGATTTCTTTTTTAAAACAAAATTTATAACTTTTAACTTTCCTGTTTACGAAATCTCTTTCCCTTTATTTACTAATTAATTAATTGTATTATTTATTTTATGGGGGTCAAAGGTTGGTTCGGCATCGGGTTGAGAGGTTTTGCCTATCATCCCGCCATTTGTATGAGTCGCTACCGACAATCCCTACTTCCACGTCCACGTCGTGGTCCCCGGAAATACACGGCGCATAATGGGTATGCGTTGTGTAGCCAACGGAAGAGGGCTATCAGGGAGGTGGGCTAGCTAGGAGAGCCGTAAGGGGGCAGCCCCCCCGTCCAGCTAGGGTTGCTGTGGGCTAACAACCGACACAGCCCGAAATTACCAGTTGTTACGTTACATTATAGAAATAAAACCGGACGGACTCAACTAAGACGACTTAGGCAAAGAAATGGTCAACTGAAAATTGGAACTCTTAACACACGGAGCCTGTATAAGCCGGGGGGCCTGGCTAACCTCATATCCGTGCTGAAGAGCTACTGCATCCAGATCGCGGCATTACAAGAGACGCGATTGGTAGGGACGGACCATCTGTCATCTGGCGGTTTCACGTTCTTTTGGAGCTGTCATGCCACCAGACACACCTTTGGAGTCGGTTTTGCTGTGGCGGATGATTTGCTGCGGAATGTGATCGACTTCCAAGCCGTTAACGAACGGATGTGCGTGTTACGCGTCAAGGGGCGATGGTTCAACCTTAGTTTCATTAACATCCATGCACCAACTGAAGAGAAAAGTGACGCTGTGAAGGACGAGTTTTATGAGTCACTAGACACGATCTATGATCGCTGCCCACCCGATGACGTAAAAATCGTTCTTGGGGATTGTAATGCCAAGATAGGTCGAGAGGAGGGGCTGTTCCCTTTCATAGGTTGTCACAGCTTGCATCAGGAATCCAACGACAACGGCCTACGAATAGCAAATTTTGCCGCGTCGAGAAACATGTCGGTAAAATCTACCATGTTCCCCCACCGTGATATTCACAAAGGGACCTGGAGATCACCGGACGGTAAAACTATCAATCAGATCGATCACGTATTGATAGACCGTCGACATGGGAGCATGGTGCAGGATGTGCGGTCGTGGAGGGGTGCTGATACGGACTCGGACCATATGTTGGTGTCATGCAATATGGCAATGCGTATCTCGAGTAAGGTGGAGAGGCGTCGTCAAGGAATTCGGCGTTTTGACGCGCAGAAGCTTGAAAAAGAGGAAGTTGTCACCAGATTCCAGCTCGAACTAAGGAATCGTTTTGACGCCCTGGACCTAGATGCGAGGGATACCAACATATGCTGGGAGAAAGTAAGGGATGCCACAAAGAGCACAGCAGCAGAAGTACTCGGATACCAGAAACCGCGTCGAGCTAAGCCATGGTTCGATGAGGACTGCGAAAGGGCAGTAGATAAACGCGGTAAAGCGAGGCTACTAGCCCTTCAGAACGCCGATTGTTGGATTCAGCAGCTAGGGTACGAGATTCAGCAACGAGTTACCCGAAATCTGCTTAAGGCGAAGAAAAAGCAGTATGAAAGGGGCCTGGTGGAGGAACTTGAGGCCGAAAGTACGGCAAAAAACAGCCGAAAGTTTTTTCAGCGAGTAAAGAACTTCAGGAGAGGGTTCCAGCCCAGCACGGGGGTCATACGATCCTCGGACGGCAAACTACTTACCGACCCGCATCGAATACTTGAGCGTTGGAAGGAGTATTTCGAAGATCTGCTGAACGTCCCTCTGCCTGCTAACCCTTTGCCTCCTGTACAGCCAATAGACGGCCCAGCTGACGATCCTCCCATTTCCCTTCAGGAAGTAAAGGACGCTGTAGAGAAGCTGAAGCAGAGGAAGGCAAGTGGAGCGGATGAAATTCCCGGAGAACTGTGGAAGCATGGAGGGGAGGCGAGCTGCGAAGTGCTACACAAACTCGTTTCGAAAATATGGGAGGCCGAAGAACTGCCCGACCAATGGAAAGAGGCTCTGATCATCCCTCTTCAAAAAAAAGGGGATCGAAAAGAGTGTGCGAACTACCGAGGCATCTCGTTGCTCTGCACAGCATACAAGGTGTTCTCGAGTATTCTACTGCATCGCATTTTACCGTTGGCAGAAGAAGTCATTGGGGAGCATCAGTGTGGCTTTAGACCGAACCGCAGTACCATCGACCAAATATTCACGCTACGGCAAATTTTGGAAAAGAAGCGCGAGCATGACAGCGAGGTCCATAATTTGTTCGTCGACTTCAAGAAAGCCTACGATAGTATACACAGGGACGGCCTCTTTAACATCATGGCCGAATTTGGGTTTTCGAGGAAGCTAATACGGATGACGGCGGTGTGTTTGAGCGGGGTGAGGTCTAGGGTCGTTTCGAAAGGGGTTTTGAGTGATGCCTTCGATGTTAACACCGGACTTAGGCAAGGCGATGGGCTCTCGCCCGTCCTTTTCAACCTAGTCCTGGAGAAAGTCGTACGGTGCCTGGAGAACGTTCCTGGGGGTGTGAACGTAGGCGGACTTATTAAGGACCTTGATTATGCCGACGACATCGATCTATTAGGGGAAACCCGGGACGATGTCAGAAGGCTATGTGGAGAGTTGCTAATTACTGCTCGTAGGGTTGGGCTCGAAGCGAATGAGGAGAAAACTGAGTATCTTGTTATGGTCAGTGAGAAAGACAGGCAGGGGCGGCACAATGAACCTCTGGAGGTAGGAAACCTAAGATTTAAGAACGTAACCGAATTTCGGTATCTAGGGTCTTATGTCACCAGCGACAATGACATTAATTTTGAGGTCGCGGCGCGGATTCAGAGTGGCAATCGTTGCCTTTTTTCGCTAGGCCATCTCCTGCGTAGTAGAGTTCTGTCTAGACGAGCGAAACTCCGCATTTATAATACCATAATCCGTCCTGTAGTCACGTACGGCTGTGACACTTGGAGCCTGACCATCCGTGCTCAAGAAAGGTTGTTGGTATTCGAAAATAAGGTTTTACGCCGAATTCTAGGGCCTAGAAGGGATCCAATTACTGGCAGGGTGCGCATGCGTTCAAATGACGAGATCCGGAGGCTCACTGGGCAACCATTAATCACTAGTGTGATTAAATCCCGAAGGCTCAAGTGGGCGGGACATGTCGCTCGCGCACCTCCGTCAAGATATATCCGGCAGGTCCTGGAGGGCAGACCGACGAGTCCAAGACCTCAGGGTAGACCCCGGATCAGATGGGAAGATAATGTCGCGGCCGATGCGAGAAGGTTGGGAGTGCCTGACTGGCGAGATGCCTGCCAGGAGAGGCCTGATTGGAAAAAAATCTATAATGCGGCGATAGGGCTTCAGGTCCTGTAAAAGCCTGATGTGTGTGTGTGTGTATTTATTTTATTATTGTTCTGCAGAGAAGGAAAATTCGGCAGGAAGTTTTTTTACCAAAAAAAAAAAAAAAAATTCTTATTATTATTCTTTCAGTTTTTCTGCCTTGCATCACGTTTGCGTTCTGGTTTCATATTTTCAATAAACGAGTACGAATGTAATGATAGCAATAAGTCAGTTGTAAAAGTACATATAATAAACGATTCATAAGCTAAATATTTACTGACTGATCGTTTATTATATCCGGTCCCGAGTGCTTAGCATGAAGGATTTCGATAATTGAAAACATTACTCCTAAGCACGAAACATCCGAAATAATTAATGGAAAATTGTATTTTCTTTACAATTATATTACGGGGGGTTGGAAATTCTCTGTCGGAATATTTTGTATCTTAACGAGAAAAGTAGACCGGGAGAGAGTCGCAAAATTTTCCCGGAAAATAAATCAATGCATGTCTTGATTGATCATTAGGATAAACCTCCGGATTCAGGAAAACAGAAAACAAGGGAACAAAACAAAATGCCGGGAAAGATTTAAGATCCAGCTGTCAATTTGGGTCAAGACAAATAAATCAAAAAAGAAAGGGAAAAAAAAAGAGGAAGCAGCCCCTGCGATACAAAACTAGAAAATACAAAATACGATATTCCGGTTGACAAATTAAAGCACAAAACAGATGACCATCGCCTGAGGAAAAGGAATCAGGAAAACGTAAAAGAAAATTTCATAACAGAGGAAACAACTGTTGAAAATACATAAACTGAGGAATGAAAGATTGCAAAACCAAAAACTGTCAACCGAACACGAGTTATCTAAAAAAGATCATCTGGCCAGCCGCCCATTTTTTTCTCCCGAGAATCAAATCAAAAATAAAAAAAAATAAAAAAAAAGAAATATCCGTCAAGCTTATTTTTCTATCACAAAATAAATGGTTTTGATATTACATTTTGCTCCTCATCGAAAATAGGTTTCTCCTTAAACGTTTTTGGGCTTGAAAAAAAAGGTGAGGAAGAAAAAGAGATTTTTCCCGTTTCCTGACTGTCAAAGATCAAAAAACCCGGGTTTTCCGAAATGTAATTTTTCAAATTTAAATCTTTAGGTCGAATTACGAAAAGAAAACGGATGAGAGGAAATGTATAAAAGAAGCTCCATTTCCTAGCATCCGTTTTCATTTTAAATATTGAAGCGAAACCTTCCCGATTCTCCTCTCCCCCCCCCCCCTCCTCCGACCCCCTCTTTCCATTCTACGTTATAAGAATGACAAAAACGAAAAAAAAATTTCTAATAACTTCCAAGTAAGACTAATCAAAAGCGGCAGTTACCTCAGAGAAATGATTGAAGCAGACGTGCCGATATTTAATAACCATCGCCTTGAAATAATCAAAGATGTCAGCTGAGATATAAGAGCGAGTAACGAGACTGCTGAAGAAAGCAGTCGTGACCCTTTCTTCCATTAAAACTTTTTTTGCAAAAAAAAAAAAAAAAAAAAAAAAAAAAAAAAAAAATTAAAACCGAGGTGGTATAAAAAATAATCAAAGTGAAGTATTTGTGAGCTGAAGCTTTTTTCTTTTTTTTCTCCCCTTTTAAATAAATTATAAATAGCTTCATTTTTTATTTCCAGATTTACGGACCGGAGAAGATTAGAAAAAAATTCGTGGAAGAGATGTATGCTCAGATTGGGACATGGGAGAACATTTCTCTCCCTTTTTTTTTTCTCCGTCACCCATAATCATCAAATAAAGTAAGTCTCTTGGAGTGAGAGTTGCGGAAAATGAATTCATTTCAGCTTTTTTTTTTTTTTTTTCCATGAAATATTCTGTAACCACGATGGGATTCAAAGCGTTGGTAAATGATTTTATTCTTTATTGTAAAATTTGAATATCATAATCAGAATTCTAAAAAATCGGAAAAAAAAAAAAAAAAGTTTTTGAACCAAAAAACCGTGAGCGTAATTACGAAAGACGTTTTATTTAAAATTTTCGGGCTGCAAATCGTTCCATCACTTCTAGGAAAAATCCGGTTTTTGTTTTAAAAAAAAAACCGCTCGTAAAAAGAAGGAAGCTTATCTCTAAATTTAAGCTCTTACATGGCTAGGTAATTTTTTAAAATTACTGCTTACTTCAGGAAAGGAAAAAAAAAATTGAAGGCGTGGAAAGATTGTTCGCATTGATTCGGGGAGATCTTTTTTTGTTTCTTTTCTTTTCTTTTTAAAATTGGGAAAATAAGACTGATCACTTGCTTTTACTCTGGACAAGATTGAAGAATTACTACTTGCTGATTTAAGGGGCCTGAGAAAAGCCGAATTTTGCATTTTGATGAGTCTTGAGGCCGGGAGTAAAGCCTGTAGGCTTGATTTTTTTTTTTTTTTGTAAAAAAATCCCGATTTTTTTGCCTCTTTTTATACGTGGAATTTTATTTAGCCAGTCACTATTTCCTCATGCAATGTTTTTCGTATCAAAACCTTGGTAACTACTGTTGTCAGAATAAAGGTTACGTCGCATTTGGGGCATTTCAGATGTACGTAAGCTCCCTCCTGAAGTGATACTTGAATGATAGACAGCTGCTGCTTAGAATAAAAGAACCGAAATTTGTGTTTTCTCCGAAATCGTAAATCCTGCTTTGCGATTGGTACTTTTTTCCTAAGCAGCTCTCTTAGTATGATAATTTGAGTTGATAATTATCTACTTCTAGGGGGTCGTTCATAAACCACGTTAGAACTATTTTGGCCATTTTTAACTCCCTCCCCCCTCCTTGTCAGTAAAGGTTAACTTTTCGGGACCTTCGCCCCCCCTAAAATTACGTTAGATTTCAGTTCCACCCCCTTAAATTTTTTTTAAAATTAATATTAAACATTAAAAAATTCTGAAATTGTTCGGAACTTAATTTTGCAAAGAAAAGGTTTTTTTTTTAACTTAGAGCAAATGCGCGGGTAAAATTAAAAGTTTTTTTTAAAAGTGACTTAGGTTTTATAATTTGAAAAATTTAAATCATTTTGATTTTTTCACGTTTATTACATGAGACAAATGCTAACGTTAAAAATTTAAAAACCCCCCTTCCCCCCCCCCCCCCTTGTTATCAAAAGTTGGCATTTTGAATACTCGCTCCCCCCCCCCCCCCTAACGTGCTAATGTGGTTTATGGGCGACCCCTAGGCTCTCTTTTGATCACTCTATATTTCTGTTAGCACTTTATACCTCACTGGCAAATTAAGAAATTTTTCTAAATGATTTCGAATTTTTTCGAAGATGATGGAAACTGATGCCGCTTGCGTTGTCACCCTAATCGTTTTTATTATTGTCTAAGTCGTTTCGGATTTATTTTGACTATTTTTTTTGAAGGGACTGAAAATCTTTTTCTTTTTCTCTCTGTGAATAGCAGATATGATTTTTGATTTACTATTTTTTTTTTTTTTTTTTTTATTCGAAAAAAAATCACTGAATTGGTTTTTTCTTCGTCCGGAAAAAAAAATAAAAAAAATAACAAGATGCGTCTGCGATTTGAGCAGAATCGCGGAAAACTTTTACGTTGTAAAGCAAAGAAAAAAAAAAGAATAAAAAGAATAAAATCTTTTCTTGCATAAAAATCATTTTTTCGATAAAAAAAAAAAAAAAAATGCCCTTACCTATAAAGCGAAAATTGCAAAGGCATTCATTCGATATTCTTTTGAAGTTTTGCAGAACTTACAAACAGGAGAAAAAGAAGCTAAAAAAAAGCTTAAGAAAAATGAAACGTTATCTTTTTTTTTAGAGAAAAGGAAATAAGAAAAAATTATAGATAATTTGATCGAATTTGTGTACATCCAGTATTACAATTTTTCACAATATAGAATCTAAAATTGGATTCGAATCGCTACAGGAAATTAAATCGTTGTATTTCATCTTTACACGATTATTATCGAAGGGAAAAAAATGAGTAAAAGAAAGAAAAGGGAAAAAGGGAAAAAAAAGATCATTTTAAGCCACCTTCCTTTTCCTCGAAACGAGGAGTTAGTTGTTACACTCTGCATAAATTTGAATTAAAAAAAAGAAAAAAAAAAAAAAAAAAAAAAAAAAAGATATACCTTATTGAAAAATTTTCCAAAAGGATTTTGTTACGTCTCGAGAGAAAGTCGCATAACGAACTCGATCCTTACTCTCGTAAAAATTGAAGAGCACTCTCGTTTCTTCGTTAGTTAAAAAAAAAAAAAATAAAAAAAAAAAGACCACTTCCAAAAATTTCCAATTCACTGCATTTTTCCATATAAAAGTTAACCAAATACAGATTCGATATAAACTTTTTTTTTCCTTCGAAGTAAATTTTTATTTCTACAAGTTAAATAAAAACCTCGTGGGGACTTTCCTCCTCGTCCCGTCCAATCCCAAAGGAGAGAAAAAGACCGTCAATTAATTATCATTTTTTTCCTTTCCTTTTTTTTTTTTTTTTTTTTTTTTATTTTCAAATACGAAATAAATGGGATAAATTTTCCATTTTAAAATTTTTCGCACGGTCGTTTCTGAGGTTTTTTTTTCCTGGAAAAATCCGTTAATATGTAAATAAAAAGAAAAAATATTAATTCACGCAGCGGTGCGATATTTTGATATAATGTATCTGTGAGGAATAGAAATTTTCTTCTTTTTCCCCAGATTTTTTTTTTCTCATATATATACTAATTTGACGCTAGATTTTTAAATCAATTTTTTCACATTCCTGTAAAGGGACTAATTTTCGAAGTAGTTTCCTTCTTCCCGTTTTATGCGCTCTTTTACCTTTTCGCTTTTTATTTACTAAGAAAATTGCCCCCGGAGCGTGTTTCATTTGACAAAAAGTTTTTAATTCCTTTTTTTTTTTTTTGTAATCTGTCCTTCCTTGCTGTGATGTAGATAAATTCAACCGTGCAACAGGTCTTAGTTTTTTTAATATTCCGCTTTTAAACGTCAGCCCTTTTGTGTTATTACACGCGGAAGCTTTATAGACTCGTAAATGTAGAGCTCAAGGTTCTTATAAAATTATGTACCTTTTTAATCCTCCGCCGTTTTCTGGAATTAACTGACACATTCTTGGTTGGGAAATGAATCAAACTTGAATTTTTTATTATTTTTCTTGTCGGAATGAATTTCTGGTTAGGATGTTGATTTAAATTCCTTATAACTCCTCAGATGAAATTGTACTACTTGCAACTTCGTAGTTCCTACGTAATTTTTTTATTACGTGCTTTTACCTCCAAAGAAACAGCAGAAATCACAATAATGTTTATTTTTTTGTGATTGCTGCTGTTGAGTAGAGTGCCCCTTTGCCAGGAGGAGTGAAAAATTTTTGCTGTGCCGGCTTTCTCAAAAATCTCCAAAAATATCAAAAACGCTGAGTGCAAAATCAGAAATCTGCGGAAGTCCTAAGGGGCCAGATCGTAGTGTCGTAGTGCTCGTTGCCAAGTTCAAACTTGGCAGTGTTTCCACTGCCAAGTTCAAACATGGCAGTGGAAACACTTCCATAAAATAAATAACTATAAATAAATAACATTCTGAATCATTTTGGTTATCCGTACAGCACAACCGCAACGTTGTTAACGCAATACTGCCGCTATATTGTCACCAATAATGCCGTTTTACTCGATATCGTCGCAATATTTCGGCAAGCAAAGAAAGCGTTACATGGCAATGTTGCTAATCGCAGTATTGCGCCAATATCACCGCAATATATCTGTGCTGTAAGGGTATTTTTAAAGGGGGGAGGCGCAACAAAAATGTTTTACTCTCCCTGGCAGGGGGCATACTACTCTTGAGCTCGGATTTGCAAATATAATCTTCTTTTACAAACCTCCATAAATGTACCTTAATATTTGAAACGATCACAAAGGAGATGTGGAAGATTTTCCTTGGTTCTCCATTTCGCATTCAATGTTTAAATTTTTAATGAAAAACTTGATAGCACTTTTGATATCTTGAGACAAATAATGTGAATGGGCTTACCTATACCATGAAGTTTAAGAATAACGACTGAAACTCATGAAGTTACTATGTTAATGCAATGGCATTTTTTCTTCTAGGCTTTTTCCCTTAACTTTTTTTTTTCTTTTTTTTTTACAATTTAGCTTTTAAAGTAGGTTTTTTTTTCTTTTTAATTCAGGACACGGTCAATATGCTTTGGAAAGCTTGCCAATGAAAGGCTTTTTTCTCTTTCTTCCTTTTTTTTTTCTTTTTTTGTTTTATCCCCTTTTTTAACTTCGAAAGGTTGGGTATTAACGGCTGCAGGAGGCGGTTACAAATTATTTTTTTTCCTCCTTTTCGGATTCTGGCTAGACAACATCAAGATTAAAATAATGGATCTATAAATTTTTACAGGACTTGAAATTTCATTTTGTCGGAAGTATCGCTTCAGAACCGGTTTGTGATTAAGAAAATGGTCATTTTTTTCCTCTTATTTCTTTTATTTTTTTTTAAATTTATAGTTCGAAGTTGTTTGCTTTTTTGGCTTTGGCTTTGGCTTTCTGAGTGGGGGAATCTCGGTTAAATATAGATTTTTGAAGTTGATTTTCCTTTACCCTTTTTTTTTTTTTTTTTTTTTTTACTGGTCAAAATTTACTTTTTGGAGGAATTCAATTACATAATTCATATATTGATTTCAAAAGGTTTTGAGACGATTTTTCAAAGAAAATTGAAAGATATTTCTTTTGGTTTGAGTTTCAGCTTCGGCTTCGGGTTTTCTTCCCCCTTTCCTTCATTATTTTCTTTTCTAAACTTTTACGATCAAGTTACACTGTCACAGTTGACCATGAAACAAACTTTTTAAGGAAACAATCGCTTACGCAAAAGAGTTTAAAAGTTTAAGTAAACATAAAAGTAGAAAATCGATCCGGGAACAAAACAAACAATAAGAGACGAAGAAAAAAGCTTGTCTTTGAAAATAATTTTCTAACTGCAAAGATTTAAAGATTACGTAGAAAAAGATTATATTTCGACCACAAATCGGGTCGATCTTTCAGAGAAATAGCTGATCTTTCCTTTTTAGCGAGTTTGTCATGAAAATGGATATTACGTCCATTAAATTAAGTCGAAATCGGCGTATGAAGAAAACTTTTGGCGTCTTTGTTGCCACTTAAAGAACAAGTTGGAAAAAAAAAGTCACAAAGGCGAGTCAAGAAAATTAAACCATTAAAGGTTATCGAAATGCAGTCAAAAGCACAGATGACTTTAGATTATATTTTCTGGGAAAATCTTGCGCATTATATCTTTTTATTTTTATTAAAAAAAATTAATAAAAAACCGTTTCGTTTTGGAATTTGATAGTTTTGGGGATTAAATCTCATTCAGAGATTCTACTAAATCTTACACTCGTTCCCTTAAAAAGTAAATGATTGTGCAACAGGGTGTTTGATTTTTAAAAAATTTTTGCATTGTTGGAGGGCTTTGTGAAAATCTGCTTCCTTTAGGTGTAAAACCACTAAAAAAATATTTTTAAAACTTTTTTTAAGGCTTAGTGGCCCCCCAAGGCCATTTTAGCTTTTTAAAAATTGGGGAATCAAGGTCTTTTAATCTCGATTTTTTTTATCCAATTTTAAAGGCTTTTAAAATTTTTTGAAAAAGTGTTTCCTTATGTTTTTAAGGTCGTAGAACCCAAATTTTACTATCCCCAATTTTCCCGAATAACCCCTGTGACGTCATTAGCGTTTTTATCGAGCTTATACCTGATTTTTCCGTGTGAAATTCGGCTTAATCTCGATTTTGGAACCCTGAAAATTTTTTTATTTTATTGGTATCACTCATACTTGTGCAAAAATACCCGTAGAACACGAATTTTACCATCCAAATTTTTTCCGATCAACCCCTGACTAGGGGTATAAGTGTAATTTTGGTTTTTTGGGGCAAAAATTGATTTTTTTGCCAAAAAGGCGCAACAACTCCTCATCAGTTCGAATTAGAGGCCATGTTCAATGATATTTTTTAGCCAGGACACTATAATAAGGATCTTTTGTGTTTTGAAGCAATTTCCAAAATTTTTTTACTGTCGGAAAAAATTTGGAACTTACAAAAAACTTCCTGTAGAATTTTTAACAAAAAAAACAAATATCCGACATTAGGGATCACTTTCGAAAATTTTTCTCTTCGAAAGAAAAAATATTTCTGACATCCAGAACTCAGTTTCCAGTCGAAAATTTTTTTAATGTCGGAAAAAAAATTTAAATACCTATTTTTTCTGCCCGAAAAATTTACGATTGAAAAATGGAGAGTGAGTCCTAAAAGTCGGAAGTATTTTTTGTCGACAGGAAAAATATTAAGAATTTTCTCCACGGCGTTGCGTACGGGCAAACCCCAAATGCCTTTTATGTATATTTAGAACTTACTTAAGGCAAGATTGTGATAAACTGATTAAAATCTTTAACCGGCGAAGTTTCCGATATGAAAGATCTTTTACCTGGCAGCAGTTGCTTGTACTGTATAAAAACATTCTTTAACATTTTTTTTTTAAATGCGATTATTTATTTTGGAATATCAATTCTAGTTCTTTGACAGATTCAAACCCTGTAGCTGGTCTAATAATATTTAATATCAAGGGCATTCCTTTTTGAAACGTTTGCAGGGTATTCCTCAAAATCTCAAATTTAGTAATGAAGGAGTTGTTCAATTTATATAAAACATCATTTTCATTGAGGTTGGTCCAAAGAAAGGAGATTGTTCATAAATTTTGTAGATCTGAAAGAAGCCGCAATAGAACGCAAACCTATCCGTGTCGATTCCGAAACTATTCATTGATTCATGTGGTATTCGCATCACTTTCAAATGGTTTTTTTTGTCTTCGATTAAATGTAAACCTGTTAAGCTCGCTTCTAAATATCTTTACTTGGTGGCTTTATCTGAAGTGGTTTAAATAATTTTTGTAAGTAATTAATAGGCACTCCGAGGGCCACATTGAAATTGCCGATATCTCGTCTGCCACATGAATGCAGTGCAATGACCTCTCCTTTAATATCGATTACGAGACCACCAGAGAAGCCACCACCAGTACCCACATTAGTTTGCAAATAGGGAATTCCGAACAAATCATAATAATTGCGAACATTACTAATTATGCCGTGAGTAACGTATAATTCGTAATCTACACATGCTATATTTACGACCCAATCTCCCGTCTCTGGCTCTGTGGTACTTAATATTGCGCTTGCTGGCAGATCTGGATAATTTTCGGTTATTTCCAAAACTGCTACGTCAGTGATTTCATTCAATAAGCAATAAATAATACCAACAGAGACGGCGGTCTCTGTTGGTATTATTTATTGCTGTGCTGTAACTACAAAACTCAAAAAATTTTCAGCCATAAAATTCTTGGACCGAAGTTTGGTCTACTAGACCGAAGCCTCTTTGAGCCAGTGAAACATTTTCAGAAAAAAACGAAGTCATCTATTACCCAGGGGTTTGCGAGTCGTTTAAAGGGTTTTAGGATTCCTGAATCCACTGTTCAAGTTAGTTTTTTCGTACATTTAGTCCCAGGGCGGTTTAGGCTATTTTTGTCACATTTTCTGGCCCCCCTTAGAACAAAACAAAAATTCTTTTTCTGAATCCGAATGTAAGATTTGCATGACTTATATAAACATTTCAGTGGAATGAAGATTTTAGGATCAATTATTCGAGCACTCTACTAATGTCGTGAATTTAATTTAAAGCCATTGAAAAAAAAAAAGAATGAAAAATGGTTTTGCCTTTACTAATTCAAAAAAAAAAAAAAAAAAAAAAATTAAAACAGCTCGGATTTACACAAGAATACTTTGTTCTTTTATTTTCACATATTTTTCATATTCCCGCGCTTTTCATTTTCGCAAATTTTACATATGACGGTGACATAAGTTTTTTATGTTGAGGAAACTTTCTGTTGCCGTAAAATTGATATCCAATCTTCTGCTCCTAATTTCGGTTTGCAGAAAACCGTTTCTACATGACGTTGATGAATGAAAAATGACTACATGAATTTTCTATTGCAGCTGAGGGTGCCATAGCATCCATGACTGTTCCTCTTTGTAGAGATGTGAAAAAAAAATCTGTATTCTTCAATTCCCTACCATTTTTCCTAAAAAAAAAAAAATTTAATCCATTTTTTGATAAAAATTTTGGCTCCTAAAACTGTTTTCCTAACCTTTTTTTTTTTTTTTTTTTCTAATTTTTAATTATTGCTAAAGGTTCTAGTTCCTTTACATAACCGGCCGGTCAGCCGAGCGGTGAAAATTTTTTAACAATAAAAAAAAGTTTAATATTTTTTTTTTTTTTTTTGATTCGGTATTTTACACATAAAAATGAGATCGGATCGCACCGAAACTGTGCCAAAACGCTTTGTTATGTTTAAAAGGTAAAGATTCGTTATTGAAAACATATGAAAAAGGCTTTACTGTGCCTAAATTTGATAATTTTTTAAAGGTTCTAGTTCGTTTACATAACCGGTTTGTTTTCCCAGAAAAAAAAAATGTTTATTTCCGAGAGACTAGTGCAGTGCTCTAGCGGTGGAACCACGAACTATTTCAACAACAAAAAGAAAAATGGCGTTTTATTTTTTTATTTCGAAAACATTAAAAAAAATTATCAAATTTAGGCACAGTGAAGCCTTTTTCATACGTTTTCAATAACGAATCTTTACCTTTTAAACATAACAAAGCGTTTTGGCACGGTTTCGGTGCTATCCGATCTCATTTTTATGTGTAAAATACCGAATCAAAAAAAAAAAATATTAAACTTTTTTTTATTATTAAAAAATTTTCACCGCCCGGCTGACCGGCCGGTTATGTAAAGGAACTAGAACCTTAAAAGTTTTTGATTCCAAAAATAAAATTTCTTAAAATCCCTAAAATTAAATTTCCTAAAATTCCTTTAAGGATTTAAAAAATTGGAAAAAATATTCATTTTAGGCAATTTTATTTTATGAATCAAAAAATTTTAGGAAAATTGAAAATAAGGGAAAAAAATAGTTAGGAAAAATTTTAGGAACCAGAATTTTGAGGAAAAATGGATTTGGAATTAATTTTTTTAGGAAAAATGGTCGGGAACGATTCTTTCCACGTAGCTTGGTAAATGAACAATAATAACTGTGAAAATTAAATTTCGACGAAATCTAATTTCAATGATGCGTGTGTAAATATTTCCATTTCCAAGAGCCAAAGTGAAGGTGTTTTTGCGGTATACATAACCTATAGATCCTTTCATTTTAATCCTTTACCGAAGGCGACATTTTGATGAAACGCAATTTTTATGACGGTTGATTTTTAGGATATTTTTTGCGAAATTACAGGGCCCCTTATAAAAACGGTTATGGAACCAATCATATTCTAATTCTTTGCTTTAAGAGTGGAGCTTCAGATTTGGTTAAGATCAAATTTGAGAAATTCCTCCTTTAAGTTTTCGGGAGTTTTCCAAAAATGTTCCACAATCGTATATATACGATAGTCGTTGAGAATGAGTTAATTAGGTCAGGATTAAGAATTTAACAGGCTTGGATTAAGAGTTAATTATGTACTAAGCGATCTTGTTTATTATGAGCGAAAAAAAAAAATATAATGTAAATAATTTTCCTTTTTCTGCGTTTTCCCATTTTCGGCCCTGCTCAAATCTATCATTTTTACATTTTTATTCTTTTAAATTCTGTTCGCGAAGTAAAAGGAAGCGGAAAGAGGTTCTCATAGTTGTAAAAAACGCTTCACATGTATGCCTATCTAAGCATTCAAAATTTATATAAGAACAGTCAAGATTACATTTTCTCTTTATTTCGGATCCATATTTCATTTGTACATTCATTTAAAAAAATGTAAAGCATTTGCTACGCGGATTCCCTTTCCCGCTACGAGCTCTAAATTTTCGAAAAATATAACGGCGGCAAAAGAAAATTATCAACATGCCTTCACAATTTGAACTCCAAAAATTCAATTAAACGGTAAAAGAATTTTTATTTTATTTTTTTTAATAGCCTATCGTAAATAATAATAATAAAAAAAAAGCCCCTCACTTTTTTATTTCGAAAAATCGCTTTTCGCATTTGCATTTAGATTTAATCTTTTTTTTTCGAATTTTTTTCAGTAAGGGTCATCAAGAATAACGATTAAAGCAAACACTTCCCTTTCATATCACTTAAATGGATCGTCTATCGATTGATAAAAAATTCATCCCGAAAAAAGGAAAAGAAGAGAGAAATGAGAGAGGGAAAAAAAAACATCGAAAATCCAAAAATAAATCGACGTTGCACAAAAGAAAAAAAGGTAAGTCAGATTATTGCTTTACCGCGGTCCCTTACGACTCATCCCGGAAACATGGAAAGCTCAAAAATAGCAACAAAAATTTCGAAGATCGATCGAACAACAAAAAGCAACTAAAAAAAAAAAAAAAAAAATTACGGAGAAAAATAAAAATTGGCTACGCTGTCGTTCGGTTTTAACCTAATACTTTTTCTCCCGCCTAAAAATTCTAAAGAACGTGTCAGCAGTCGTTAATTATCCGTTTTAATTTGTAGACAGTCCGCCACTGATTATCCTTTACAGTTTCCTTTCTTGTGAAAAGACACGGCTTTATTAACGGCTACATTTTATCAGAATATTGCTCCTGGAAAGATCGCCGTCGGTAACCGTTGACGATCACAAAAGTAACATATCTCATTTCGAAATTTAAGCTCGGGGATCACGTAGCCAATGTAAAAACAACCCGCAAAGTTTATCAATCAGCACTGCCCCACCTTTCATCTTATCTTGTGGAAATCTCTGTCGGAAATTAACGGAAGAAGATGAAAGCTCCAGTGAAAATTTCATGGTTGCCGAAGGTCTTGTTAATTTAAAAAAAAAAATATTCCATAGAAACCCTGGACAAAACTCCGAGCCCGACCGAGTTTCCCCGAACATATCCGATTATTATTTTCCACTTCCTATTTGAGAAATTAAATACGGAAAATTTTAATCCCAAGGGAGTTCTCTTTTTACCCTGTTTATGTAATGAAAAAAAGAGGTTGTCTGCGTGTCCGTGTGTTCCCCATTCCCTTATTCTCCACTTTATCTTGTAAACTTTGGAGCCTTCTCGCCTTTTCGACTCAAGTCACAAAAAGAGATCTCTTTTGACCCAAATTCTAAGCCTGGGGGGGAAACGGGAAGTGGGAGGAGGGTCATTAAATGGATCCCTTTTTTATTTTAATTATTTAATGGCGATATCGGTGACTTTTTTATTTATCGGTTTCCTTTTTTTCCCCCCTTCTCTTTTACCCGGTTAGGCAACAAACTTCTTTTTTTTTTTTTTTTTTTTTTTCAGGACAGAAAAATTATTAACAACCCTGTATATTTATGCTTCACCGATCGGAGCAACGGTCATGCTTTTTTTTTTTTATGTTTTTCTGTCTGACCCAATTGCTCCCGACTTCCTGTTTCTAACCTAATAAAGCTCAAAAAGGATCTCGCGATTCTTTTATTTAAAAAAAGAAAAAAAAATGTACTGGGATTGCTCCCGATTCAATTTCAAACCTTTTTATATACGAAAAAGACGTAGGAAAAGTCGAAAGTAAAAAAGGCGGTGAATATAAAATTCAAGATTTTCCCGAGGGAAGAAACTGTTTGACTGATAATAGCAGTCATTAGAGGCCATTAGAGAGGTTTACATATAAACGCCGTACGCGATACCGCCGTAAGTTAAACACTAGTGGATTATTTTATCTCGTTTACAATTTACGGCAAAATCCCTCTGGAGGAAAGATCTCCAAATGCTACATGTAGTATAGCGAATGACGTTTTCCTTACGGAGTACAAGTGAACCGGTTCTTGCCTTTCTGTTCATGATTTTCGTTGATCAAAATGGAAATGAATCGTGTGCGCGGGAAAAAAGGTTTTTCCACTTTTGATTGTTTAATCTTCTGTTTAAAATGTATCTTCCATTTTGTTTCATTGTAGGCTATATAACTTTGAAGTAGTTTCAATTTTCTCTCGTTTACAAATCTTTACTTCAGATTTGAGCAGGGAAGAGCATGTCTGTATTCTTGTCATTAACTGTAAATTTAGCACTCCCAAATTCATGCACACCATTTTCAGTGCTCTAATGCGAAATATATTTTACAGTATCAGGGTTGGAACTTGTGAAAAACGTAACGTCAGAATTTGAGCTTTAAAAGGGAAGTCTATATATAATCCGTCGTTGCCCTTTACATGGGCACCACGGATTTGAAATTTTTGACTTATGATAAGTTTGGAATTTTTGTTCGGTTTATTTATTTTATTTTTTATTTATTTATTTATTTTTTTTTTATTTTATTTTTTTTTTTGCGATTTTGGTATTTCTGTACGTCAGAGTAAAAAGGTTCAATATGCCAATTAAATATGGCTGTTTGTTATGGGTAAACAATGTTTAGCGGACATCTTTAATTTGCATATTGAACGTTTCGGCTCTGACGTTGAGCTTTTCAAAGCTCAAATCTTGAAATTTGATTTGTCTGGGATTTGAATTTCCTTCAATGTCTCTAGAATGAATTTCGGATTTCGAACTTTCACGTTTACCTTTTTTAGTATCTGGTATGGTACACATCTTTCCTTTAAGATAAGACTGGGCTTCGGCTTTGTAACTATTTTAGAACTTAAAATTCAGCTCAAAATTTTGGGATGTGAATTAAAGAGAACACATATTTTTGAATTGTAAGTTTATAATTTAAACTCTAAAACAGATCAAAATCATGAACTTTGGTGTTTTTTTTTTTTTTTTTTAAATTTTTTCAGTGAACCCTTGTAGGTTCATCCACTACCAGCTCATGATCTCGGCTAGAGAAGATCACGTCTACTCCTTAACCCCTCCTTATTTCTCAAGTTAATTTTAATCCTTTGTTTGATTTTTTTCCTTATGTTTCAGGCCAGTAGCCATGGGCAGGGAGGAAAAAAGATATGTCGTCTCCCTGTAAATATTTTTTCATCACACTAGACGGGAAATGGACTTGTGATGAAAAATATCTCTCTCGTGATGAAAAATATCTTACAAATCAGGCATGGAGGTGGCGTATTGCAGGCCTCGGCTGGATACGGCCCTCACTTCGACGTTCGGGCCGTAAACCCCAGTCTCGCCCCATGTGGAAATGGATACTATACTTGTTCAAAAATACACTATAACGACGATTTTATGGCATAATATACCTAAATTGTGGTATAATAAGGCCTAATATACTATAGCACGGTGTAGTATGCCATAAAATCATCGTTATAGTGTATTTTTGAACAAGTAGAGCATCCATTTCCACATGGGCGGCCTGCAGTACGCCGCCTGCATACCTGATATGTAATCGATGTAATATACTATTACCGATGCCTTTTCCCTACCTAATATGTTAAAAAGTCCAATTTGATCCCTCAAGAAAACTTTGCGCCTCTTTGCCTCTTCACCAAAACGAGGGAACAAGAAGAGATTAACATTTTCCGAAAAGGGACTCCAAAAGGTCGCTTTTAACGCATTTTTCCTTGCTGTGAACTCCGTTTTTTTTCTTGATTATTTACAAAAATAATAATCCCGTTCCTAAGAATAAATATACCCTTTGAGACCCAGTGTCCCTCAGGAAAAACATTTTCAGGGCTAGACCCGAAAAGTGTACTTTCGAGATCATGTAAACAAAACAAATTTCGTTATTCTCGCCCTGAAAACTATACATTTCCAAGGCTGGACCGAAAAATTTCGATTTTTTACTCGGCCCTCCTCGCCTTCGGCTCGCATCGGCATCGGCCTCGTAAAAAATCTCACTTTTCGGGTCCAGCCTGGAAATCTACTATTTCGTATCTGCTGAACGGGTTGCATAATCAAAAATTTTTTGTCTTGCTCCAAGTAACCCCATAACAGGGCTAGATTTTTAAACTAGATTTTTGAAAACACGGGAAAATAAATCAGGTCTGAAAGGGTTAAAAGTTCGGTTAATCGGTTCGTACAAAGCCCACGTGCTGTAACCGTGTTTGAAATTCGACTCAGGGTTTTTTTTTTCTTTTAAATCAACTTAGTGACTTTTCAGTGTATGTTGGCAATATTAAATGTTTCGAAATCTCCGTCTGTTTAAACCGGAATTACTTTACACGAGATTTTCATCAAATTTATCCGTTAAAATGTCGAAAAAAGCGATTGTTTTACTCTCAGAAGGTAGCGAAGAAATGGAATTTGTTATTTCAGCAGATGTCTTGAGAAGAGCAGGCGTAAGTATATCGTTTCGGCTTTTTAATGATTGCAGCCTAACCTTATCTCTTCATGGTATTATATAGATTTTTTTTTTTTTTAGATGGAAGTTACTGTTGCTGGTGTTCAAGGTAATAGGGTTCTTGAATGTTCAAGAAAAATCAAAATACAGCCTGATGTTGCTTTAGATGACACCGTCGCTAAAGGAGTTTATGATGTGGTTGTTTTGCCCGGTGGATTGAAGGGAGCTGAGGCATTTTGTGAGGTGGGATGATTAAAATATAAGTTAATGTTCTCTTTAAATATTATTTCTAATTAAATTAATTTTCTTTTTTTCAGTCCAAAATTGTTGGACAATTACTGAAAGAGCAAGAATCTTCTGGACGAGTTATAGCTGCAATATGTGCAGCTCCAACTGCTTTAAAAGCTCATAATATCGCTGTAGGGAAAAATGTAACATCTTATCCTTCAATGGAAAAAAATATGGTTGAAGGAGGAAAATATAAATATTTAACAGATAAAGTTGTTGTTGATGGTAAGTGTGAAAAGTCTAGTGGCTTTATTTTATTATTTATTTTTTTTTTTTTTTTGATATAATTTTTATTTTTATTTTGTAGGGAATCTAATTACTAGTCGAGGACCTGGAACAGCATTTGATTTTGCTTTAACTATAGTAGACCAGTTATTGGGTAAAGAAAAGGCTGCTGAGGTAGCAAAAGGAATGCTCCTACAATATTAAATTATGATCTACTCTCAATGAACTCAAAGATATTCAGAGACATGAATAAAACAAAACGGCTGATTGATTACTGTTTCATTGTTTTGAAAGCATGATCAAATATAGATTTAAGAATGTATGTAAATATAAATGGTTTTTTTAATTACCACAAGCATTATGAAAGGATTTTTTTTTTCATTTAAAGATATTTTTTATTTTCCAACAAACCTATAGCCTATCACTGCTTTAAGGCAGGGGGGGTGTAATTCTCTCAGTTGGGGTTATCTCGGTATAGGGATCAAAGAGGGAACCAGGAAGATGTTCAGAGAATTTAAAGATATGTTGTAAAGCAGTATAGTTATAACCAGAATCTCTTCATATTTCTAGCTGTATTGACTTTCAGTAAGTAATTCAAGGTCATTTTAATGTCTTAGTCACGGTCCTCAAAAAATTTATCAGTGTTATTTGTATTGTATGGGTGGAAGCTGCATGTCAACTCAATATTTTATTTAGTATTTGGTTGTTGACTTATTTAAAATATGGCAAAAAAAACAGCATTAATTTTGATTTCATATATGAGTGAAGAAATAGAAGTTGTTGTTCCAGCTGATGTATTAAGAAGAGCAAATGTGAGTTCAATTCAGAATTTTTACTAACTTCAGAAATATTTTTGAGGTTCACATCTAAATCTTACCAGTAGTTTCTGTTAATTTTGATTTAAGGTTGAAGTTACCTTAGCCGGGGTTCAAGGTAGTGACATTCATGAATGTTCTAGGCAAGTTAAAATAAAACCAGATGTGAGTTTGGAAGATATTGTTGGTAGAATTTCATATGATGCTGTAATTTTACCTGGTGGAAGGTATGGATCACAATATCTTGTCAGGTAAGACTTAAAAAAAAGTTATTTTATCAGTAAATTTGAAAGAAGATGATTTTTTTTTTTTAAAGTAGGATTTTATTTATTTTATTTTTATTTCAGTCAGATCTTGTGGGACGATTATTACGAGAGCAAGAAAAAAACGGAGGTATCGTGGCTGCAATTTGTGCAGCGCCGACTGCATTTAAGACTTTCCAAGTTTTCAAAGGGAAAAAATTAACAACTTTTCCAACGGCGGAACAAAAAATGCTGGAAGATGGGAACTACGTGTATTTGCAGGATGATGTCGTTGTCGACGGTAAAAAAATTAATATTTGTGGCAAACTGAGTAAACGATACCGTTTTAGGGAAAAAAACATTCCTTGTGTGAACTGGGTTGATGTGGAATATTCTGAAGTTTTTTTTCTCCCCTGGGGACAGAGTGCAGGGTGAATCTCGAAGTCCAACTTTCTATGTCATACCTGACAATCATTATGATATATTAACTAAATCGGCTCTATTGTCTTTAAGTATAAATTGAACTGTTACATTGAATCACATTTTTTCTGAAAGTGGTGATGGAATAAAGAATAATAATACTTTTAATGATTATTCTTAAAAATGTAAAAATTTTTTTTTTCTTTTTTCAGATAATTTAATAACCAGTAGGGGGCCCGGAAATGCTTTTGATTTTGCACTGGCCATAGTTAAAAAATTGTTGGGTAAGGAAAAAGCTGAAGAGGTAGCAAAAGGAATGTTACTGCAGCTCAATTAAAAAATAAAATTACTTCCACGGTATGTCGCAATGCAATGGCAAAATTTGGCGGGAGGATATAGCCTACACTGACATCTCTCGGTAGGTTGAAGTAGCAAAAATACCTTGGACGATTTTAACTATTTTTCTTATATAAAAATCTTTTTTTTTTTATCGAAAGATTGTAAGCACAGAAATATAAAGAAATCGTCGATGATTATTTTGGTATTAAATAACCCCAACTCCCTGATTTTTAAATTGAATGATACGTTGTCACTTAAGTCCATTTTCCACGGAACATATTTGTTGATGGTAGAAACTCAAACATGGCCGCTGTTATGGTATTCATTTTAGTCTAAACAAAACACAGATTGCTTAATTTATGGTTATTGTAATAGTTCATATTTTTATTTAATGTTATTTAATGAAATCTGATCGAATGGTGGAAAAAATGTCGAATACCGTCGGTAAGTGTGAAAGATCGTTAAAACTACTGTACTTTATTCAGAATGATACTTGCCATTTGAAAAGGTTTTATTCGCCTCGTCCAAAATGGCCGGAATTTTTTGTTTTTTCCGAATATCAAATGTTAAAAATTGAATAAAACCCTTTTTTTGTTAATAAAAGCAATGCGATACTTTGACGTCGTCTTTTATTATGAATTAAAATGTCGGATTTAGATTTGTAAATACGATATGGATGCATGTTTATGTTAAAATTAATTAAAAATTTTCTATGAGAAAACCGTTTAGAAATATTACTTGGTTTATTTTCAAATGTGGAAAAATCGAACATATTTCGTAACAATGAACGGCCCATCCGTCATTTTAGACGGAAATTTTGCACGACTTACAAAATATTTTAGGTAAATTCTTTTTTATTTATATTATATTGTGATTTAATTGTGTAACAAATATGTCAGAGGCAAGGTTAACTATTTTCATTAATTATTATTACTTATTGCTTTCTTGTAAATACTTTTTGGACTTATCCTGGAAATAAATATTTTTCAGATGATAATGAAATTGTAAACAATACCCAGACATTTGGGTATAAAACTGTAAAAAGAAAGCACGTAGCAGCCATCCTGCGTAAGAGCCAGAAAAAGAAAGTCAGTGACGAATCAGATGTTGAAGTGAAAAAAGAAGCTGCAATGGAAGATTTCCAGCATCATAGTGCTTTAGGGGATGATTTATTTGACGTAAGTTTATTTTTTCTGATTTTATCATTTATTTGCTTCTAATGATTTCAATTTTTTTTTTTTTTCTTTTTAGGCATTAAATTCTTCTGACATCGATTTAACAGGTGACAAAAAAAATCAAATCATCCAAGACATTTATGATGGGTCCGAATTAAAACCTGATTCAGTGTCACAAACATATCCCGGATTCACATCAGCTGAGCCAATCCCTTCAAATTCCAGTTATAAACAATCCGAAATAATGTTCCCACGCATGCCAATTTTAAGTGATGAGCTTTCTTATGAATCTAAAAAATCAGGAAACCCAATGGATGAATTTTTAAGTTTTAACAACCCCAGAATCAGCAGGGTAGATAAAACTGAAGACAGTATAAATGAATCTAGCGATTTTAAAATGAATGATGACAGCTATTTGAATATGGTTTCAATGCTCAATGATAATTATCCAAAAATTGATTTAAATGGGATTGCAGTCGATAAACCTATAGATGTTGTAGTAGGTTTGCCGGATAATTTTATAGTGAAAAATTACAATCTGACTGATAAAATCGACAATGAGAAAAATGATATTTTGAATGAAAATCGGTTTATCAACAATGATTTCATTTTAAATGACAGTGATTTTTTATCTGGTACTAACCTTATGACTACTAAGCAGTTAAATGAAGCTAATTCAAATTTGATAGCAGACCAAGTTTTAAATTTAGATTTTTCAAATAATCCCATGTATTTAAACAAAAATTATCCAAATCTAAGGGCTGGTGGGAATAAAACAGAAAGTGTGAATGATTACAATTATGGAAATTGTACGACTTTTAGTTTGAGTTATGGAGATAATTCATATCTTTTTATGGAAGAAAAAAATTTTGGAAATTTTGGTAGTGGTTGCAAATCGGTCGCTGAAAAGGGAAATTCTCAGGAGTTAAATTTCGAAGAAAATAATTGTTTGACAGATATTGATTTGAATCTGAGTAACAATATTGCTAGTGAAATTGAAGGTATCTTTTAATTTTTTTTTTAGTCTATTTTTATTTTTCGTTAATTCTATTTCAATTTTTATTTATTTATTTGTTTTCTCATTGAATCTTTTGTTATACTCATCTCATAGATTTAATCCTGCTGTATTCGCGAATTTTCGTTTTAGACAAGTTTACACCCCCATCATCGAAAATCGGTAAAAAATTAGCCCTGGATTCTAAAATAAATTTGGAAAATTTAAATGATGAAGAAGAAGAAGAATTGATTAAACCCTTTGATTATAAGTATCAAAGTAAACGAGCGGCCGATTGTAATAAAGAAAACAATTTGCATTATGTAAGGTATCAACATCTAGGTGATCGGAGTATTAAAATTTGGCAGTGTGGTGTTTGTAAGTCCTGTTTCACCCTTTTCCATATTCAAATTTGCTATTTATGAATTATCCTGGACCTCCAGTGTAATTGGTTACCTTAAAATTTTTGGAAGTTTTTAAGGATTGAAGTAAAAAATATGTCTTTTTTTTTATATAGGTGGGAAAGATTTCAGGCATCAGTATACATTAACAAGGCACCTACCGACGCACACCGATGAAAGAAATTACAAATGTGAGACATGTGGAAAAGCTTTTCGACAGGTAATAAATTATTTTAAAATTTTCTCAAATGCAAAGTTTGATATGCAATAGTAAATCTTGAAGGCTGGAGTGAGAAAAAAATCCCAATCGAAGACAGCAGCCGAACACACAGTCTCTGACAGTCCTGGCGAGCGCTCTAACGACTAAGCTATTTCGTCGGTAGTCAACCATCTTAATGCGGCTGCCGTCTTCAGTTGGTTAAAATTTAATTTTAAAGTTTTAACTCAGGGCATTCCTCCTGGTGAACTTTTGAAAATTCTTAACCTTTTTAAGAAATTCAGGTTTTTTTGTCTATTAATTTCATGTTGATTTACAGAATTTTTTATTTTTTATTTCAGATGTCAACATTAAGTCAGCATAGAGCAATCCATTCAGACGCAAGGCCATATGTCTGCGAATTCTGTCGGAAAACTTTCAACAGAGTATCGACGCTTATTTCCCATAAAAAGACGCATAGTGATTATAAGCCACATAAATGTCATATATGTGGCAAAGCATTTCATCAAAAGGGTGATTATTCTTTTTTAGTCATAAATATGTCCAGCATAAGATTTCATTACCTATTTGTGCTTCTTTAAGGACTAGTTAATGGGACGATGTCTGATTTTCTTTTTTATTTTTATTTTCACTGTAGAATAACGAGATCTAAAGCAATGTAATTATAACGCCATATTACGTTTTTTAGGTAATCTCAGGAATCATATTTTTACTCACACCAATGAAAGGCCATATAAATGTGATATTTGTTCCAAAGGATTCAATCAAATGTCGAATTTAATGTGTCATAAAGCTCACACTCATTCTGAAAAAGGCATGTATCCTTGCATAAGATGCGGACAGGTTTTTAACAAACGTTTTTCCCTTCGTACGCATGAAGAATATGTTCACGGTATAAAGTATCCTAGTAGAGAAGTTAGTAGCGAAGAAAAGTAAGTTTGAAATCTATAATCGTATACCTATAATAAGGTCTTTATTCTAAAAATAATGCTTGAATTTTTTTTTTTTTTTTTTTTTTTTTTTTGTGTGAATTTAGGAAAAATGTTCGGGTCGTTCAACTTCAGAATGAAAATAAAAATGGAGAACAACCATTCTCAAAAACTGTAAAGCAAATCCCTTCAAACAGAAGTCCTTTGCAAAGACTGAAAATAACTAAAACATATATTACCGAAAAGGGTATAGTAACTGAAAAGGTAAAAGCGCTCTCTATTTTATTATTTTATTTTTTTTATTTATTTTTAACAATTTTTTTTTGGGCTTGATCGGTAACTTGAAAAGTAAATATTGGGTTTTAATCTTCTAATTTGTGATGGTTGTGGACGTAATTGTGCCTTTTGGTACAAAATGTAGTTTCGTATTTTTTGGTTCAGCAGGAGACAGCTTTTATATTTCAAAAAAAAAATTTTTTCGACGTTTTTAGAGATTTATGCTTCACTGCATCTAACACCTGATACAATTTATCGTTATAAAAAATACAAACTATGAACTTTATTATTTTTAATGTTCGGGAAATTTTTTTTCCGAGCACGCATTTGTGTTACGGACTTTCTATAAATAGTTATTTTTTCGTCACTCAAAACAGAATCGTTTCGTTATTTTTTTTAAAGAATGAAAAGATATAGGGGATTAGAGAAGGACTTATATTTCAAAGTTTTAGACCTCACTCCATTTTTTTGATGTTTTGATACTCTGCCTTTTTTTCCTATTGTCGGTTTTACTTTTATTTTTTCAGTTTTAATTTTAATTTTATTTTCATTTTTTATTTTTATTTTTATTTTTTTTTTTCACCTGAATTTTTTACAGAGTATGTGTGTTGGCATTGTAATAGATCTCATTAAAACCAAAGCAATGGAATCAGCCAAACAGAACGGTCAAACTCCTTTTGCGCTATTTAAGCCATCTTCAGGAATACCAGTTCTAGTCAAAGTTAGTGCTGAAATTTTTTTTGGAAAAAAATGCTTGCTTTTAAAATTTTTTAAATGCCCCATATTTAATTCTTAATATTTTTATAGGTTTTAAATGCCAACGGGGATACTCAACACATGTTAGTTCCAGCTACTCCAGACGACTTAAAAGTAGCTGGCAAAATCACGGTTGCTCCGAATTCAGAAACCGCAAGTGTTAAAACAGTACAAATCAAGGTATTTTTCATTTCAAATTACGATCCGTTTAATTCTTCAATAACCAATAATATGTTATATTTTAGGTCCCTGTTGTGGCCACTGTGATACAGTCATTCGACGAATGGGGAAAAATGCATATAGAAGTTGAACCTCCCGGACCGGAATTAGAAAATCAGAACAACGAGCTTCAGAAAAAAAACAAAAAAATTGTTAAAAGACAAGAGTCAGAGCCAGAAATATTTTGTGAAGCAATGGAATCCGAGAGCGAATCCGGACAAGAATTAATTTTACCGCCAGCTGATTCTAATAACGTTCAAGTATGATCCATTTTTCCTTACTTTTTATGTTGATTTAAGATTTTGAAAAACACATTTCGTTTAAATTAAATTGTTTACTTGAATTATTAGTTGTTAAGCATCGATGCAGCAAAGAAAATTTTTAACAAAAAAAAGTTGGAAGACATTGGTAAAAAGCGAAATAATATGGAAAACAGCAACAAGTATACCGGATTTGGAGCTGTAATGAGTTTTATGTCTGGTGAAGAATCTGCTCCTGATGACCAGAATCATGTTTCTTCATCGACTAACACTGTTGTAAGTTGCAGAATTTTTAAATGAATTTTAATTCAATTTATACTTTGATGAATTCTTATATTGTTAAGGATGGAGAAGAAATATATTTGATAAGAGATGATACTAATAGCTGTGAAACAAATGAATCAAATGAATTCCGGGAATTGCCCATTTTGTCTTAAAACGGAGCATTCTCCATTAATAAATTTCGATGAAATTGAATGTTTATTCGTTATTTTAATAGATTGATTGTTTTCATATTTTTAATATCGTCTTTTTTTTTTACTTCGGTGACCAGTATCACCTGAACAAAATTTCCGGTAACCATTAAAATTTTTTTTAAATCGTGAATTTTTGGGACCTAGGAATAACACGATCACAGATTCCCCAGGAATGCCCAATTTCACTCCCAAGTGTCGAAGAAGCCGAAAATTGTTATTTTTTATTATTTTTATATTTTCGGGTAATTTCGACATTTTTGTCCAAAACCCTGGAAATGATTTTTTAAATATTTTTGAAAAATATTTATATACACCTACATTTATTATATATTTTGCAAAATATGCGATCGTGTGCTTCTCTAGTCTGGAATTTTTTATATAATTTTTTATGTATGTTCACTGATTTGTTTTCCTATTTCCTGATGTTTTTTTCCTTAACAGAATTTTTTATTTTATTTTATTGATTTTTTTTTTTTTTTAATGAAGAAAAATGATATTACGAGAAAGAAAATTTCACAACTAGCCCTCCTCCTCATTCCTTTACCCTGAACAGGGTGTAGTGGTGTGATTGTACAAAACTAGCACCCAAGCAAAATTCCATCCACCCGATCTTATGATTTCAATTGGTGTGATCGTGGATGACATTTTGTGTTTTCCTATTTACCTAAGTTGCGGGATGTAATTTAATTTTTGTGATCAAAAACGTTTGTTTAATTTTTTTTTTTTTTTTTTTTTTTTTTTTTGCTAGAGTTATAAATTATGTAGATGATGGCTTCATTGTCATTGGTGATTGCTCTCCGTCCAAGGGCTAAGCATTGGTACCATCGAAAATGGTTTCTGGGATAAAAAGCCTAAGAGGAAAGTGCCGCCAAGTCCATTTGGACTCTGTAATTAACTAAAGATTTTTTTTCTCTCTTTTGGGCAAAATATAATTCCGATAATGTCCAAATTTACTGAATTGAAAGCGAGCATATGTACATAAGTTTTTAGCGTTATTGTTCAATCAGAGAGCTCTAGTCTCCAAAGAGTGAGTTTTACCGTTTAGGCTCTCGGGACAAGAGCTTGATAAATACTTTGTTTTAGCGAAATTTGTTATGATAGTGTCGATTGAGAACGTTTTTATGAGCGATTTTAAGCCGTTAGAAGGTATTTTTGGGGTCAAATGGTGATAAAGTTTGGAGATTGGTAGCGTAGTTCATAGCGCGATCAACTATCAACATCAACCATGAGATGCGACGAGTCGTGCTTCTATCCTAGTTTACTTACATAGGGATTCACACAACAAATTTCAACAAAATTTCGAGAAATTTGCTCATATTTTCGTTCTGGACGTGTAAGACTTCTAAGGATTCGAAATTTAAAATTTCTTGTTCGAGAATCTTGCTCAAGATCTTGCGAGATTTTCGGAAATCTTAAAATGATACGTAAACTTCTTCACATTTGCTGGCATTCAAAGAATCTTCCATGACTCTTGACATTTTTGTATGGAATACTGATAAAAGAACTCGGACTGTTTTACTGCACGTGATCGTCGATGTCACAGTCATCGATTGTAAAGGTTGAGTAGGATTGCTTTCTATGTACAAATAAAATAAAATTAGATACATTGAATTTCGATCGAACTTGAGTGTCCTTCTTTTTTCGATCTAAAATGACCACAATTATGCAATGGTCATTTCTGATTAACGATGAGTCTACTGAGTCAGTGTTACTTACCTCTGATTCCTAAAACATTGTTTCCTACAAAATTTTTTGGAGCAGTTGCAATGATAAACGGCAATTTTCCTTGCAACTCCTCCAAAGACTTTTTGGAGGAGATGCAATCTGGAGGAGTTGCAAAGGACCCAAATTTTCGTTCTGGACGTGTAAGACTCTTTAAGGATTCAAAATCTAAAATTTCTTGTTCGAGAATCTTGCTCAAGATCTCGCAAGATTCTCGAACAAGAAATTTTAGATTTTGAATCCTTAGAGTCTTACACGTCCAGAATCAAAATCTAAGCAAATTTTTCGAAATTTTGTTGAGATTTGTTGTGTGCGTCCCTAAGTTTACAGCTGCAAATTTTTCTCAGGTGAGACTTGTGGGCTGGTCGGAATTTCAACGGTTACCACCCCTTTGTAGTCAATGCCAATCCACCAAGCGGGTAATCGCTACGTAAATCTCTCGAATGGATGTTCGAAACCGGCGTTAAACTGTAGGTCCCTTACACCTGTGAGAGTATGCAGAGGTAAATGTGAAAGATCACGCTCTTGATTCGAGCAAAGGACTGATAGTAGTAGGAGCATTGACAATCGAATGAAAGAAAATAGGTTTGATCCTGAAACAAGATCCATTACAACCTAATAATTCGCCTATTCCGCATTTATCAAAGACAATCCATTCAGAGGAATTATAGATTTTTGATTTCCTTGTGAGGGAACGTTCAAGTATTACGTAAGATTTTTAGGGGGGGGGGGTCCGCATCCACCATCTTTGCCATAAGCTAAGTATTGCGAAATACTTAGCAATATAACCGGGGGGAGGGGGTCCAAAAACCCGGAAAAAAGTCTTACGTAATACTTGAACGTTCCCTGATTGGATCCTACTGCGTGTGATGGCATCACCTGTTAGCTGTTAGCTTGTATGTGTATTACAAACTCGTAATGCCATCACATGACTTCGTTTACTTAAAGTATTCAAAGTCTCCAAAAACTTTTTGTCTCTGTCGAAAAGTGCTTGGTTGATATTATTGCTTGACCATATGGTTTATTGAACCTATCGAAAGTCGTGGAACAATTCGCAGGAGCCGGAAAATAACTCTTGCAAACATTTTTTTAAATGATGTTTTTTTGGTTTCGCGATCTGCAGTAAAATAATATTCTTAGATTAAGTGCTATCTTTTGACAGGAAATCGTCATTTGCACAGACTTGTACTTGAAATCATGTATTATCACACTTATTCTCTGAGCCTATTGCAGGGCGTTTTGTATATACTGCAATGCATGAAAACAAGCTTCTTCTCTGCTACTGAACAAAATGCTCTTCTTAGAGAATGAAATAGTAATTTTTTATACCAAGGACAAGAAGGGGCACTTTTCTGAACTGGAGACAGCGGGGTTGCCAAGCCGAGCCGAAGGCGAGGCTGTCAACCCGAGCTGAAGGCCGCTGTTTCTAATTCAGATAAGGGCCCCTTCTTGTCCTTGGTATAAAACATATTTTTTATTACGAATGAAAATAGGGAAATGTTTTAAAAATGTATTTTTACCGCTTGAAAGAAAAAAAAAGATTGGAAATTAAACAAATGTAATTTTTTTTTAATGGAAAAAACGGCTTGGGTTGGCAACGCTGTTTCAAATATAGATAAGAGCACCTTGTTGTTGGTGTAATTTTTTTTTTTTTTCCTGCGATTTACTTATTCTATAGTACTGAAAAGTGAACTTTCTAGTCCTAGGATTAAAAAGTAATGACGTTTCCGTTGTTTCAAAAAGTTATACTTTTTGGTCCTCCAAGCAGCACCTAAAAAGGGACTTTCTAACGCATGAGTAATGAAAAAATATATAAATCTTTTTTCATCACACGGTACTGAAAAGTCCACTTTTCAGTCCTAGTCAGTTTATTTACAGACTATTTTACACCGTACCTTGTGATAAAAAATATCTTTCAATGCAAGAAATGCAAACGACTTGCCCGTCTCGACCTATTTAAGGCCCTCGCCTTCGGCTCGGGCTTAAAACTCGGTCTCGACGGGCAATTTTGTCGTTTGCACTCCTTGTATTGAAAAATACTATTTCTTTTTTTTTTTTAAATATTAATTAAACATAACTCATAAATTGCGACGGGCTAATTGAATATATGCGGATTTAAATTAGAAATTTTATTAACCGTGAAATTAGAAATGGATTTGTATGTAATTTTTAAATCATCCCTTAAAAAAATTCCGCAAGGAAAAAATAATTAATTAATATGGATGCAATTCTTTTTAAGGAATGAAGACGTTCATTGAATAAATGACAAGATGACAGTTTGCATCTTGCATTATCTTCGGATGTCAAAAATAAATCAGGAAACTTAAATATAAGGTAAAAACTATTACGATCCCATCCTGTACAACCTCGTCTAGAATTTTTTTTTTTCTTTTCTTTTTCGTAAAATAATCGATGCCGTGATTTTTGTTTTTATTCGAAAAAAAAAAAAAAAAATTTAAAAAAAATAAGTGAAAGTGCGTTCAAAGTTACAGTCTCCATGGTTCCAGGCGACTTTTTGTTAGAGACATGTCTCTTCATTGTGCGCCTAGATTCTTCGTTTTTTTTTTCCTTTTATACACTTTTAAAGTAATTATACACGTCTTTCAATGCCGCAGTCCTTTTATATTTATTATTGTTACGCAATATTTAACGTAAGAATCGATTTTCGTGCCACTTGATTTTTTTTAAAGTTGAAGTTGCATGATTGCACTTCTACCTATCAATCAGGGCAATGTTAAGTAGTTGATAGCCACAAGTGCATCTTGAAAATGTTAAAAATGTTATTGATATGTGTAATGGGGAATTATATGGATTTGCAACGCGTGAAGATGAGGATGTAAAATAGACCGGCAAAAAGAAAACAAGACAGGTGAATATGATAAATTGCGACTGGATCGATAATGGTCATCTTAATGTCGGTTATATTGGTGTTTAAAATTTGATAGACGTCAAACGGTGGATGTAAAATTCGGTTAAGAGGAAATTTATGATTTTTCGTTTGAATGTGTCTTGCTTTATTTGGTAAAAAAGCGAGTTGGGTACATGTATGAGTGAATTCAACTGTTATTTTTTCTTTGCTTCTCTTTCATAATATACTTGATGTTTTTATTTTAGTTTCCATGTTCTTCTTTCTCGTTTGTGACCGGATAAATGGATATTAGTAAAAGGTGTTGATCAATTCAGTCGCAGCCATGAGAAAATAATGGTCCGTGCAGAAGACGCCATGTCTGAAGTATAAGGAAGTATAGGGAACTGTGGCTGGATTGTGCTCTGTTAGGTCGTGGAATCGATGTGTACCTCAAACTATTCGCTCTTAGCTTTCAGTTGGAGGTCTGCACAGGACGGGCCGGCTGTTCGCTTTGAATCCGATAAATTATATTATTTTTTTTTAAATTGTCATGAAATGAGCTACTTTGTTGCTTATTCTTGTTCTTCTCTTCATACCTGTTCACACCTATTTTTAAATAAAAATATGTAAAACACACTGAATTTTTTTTTTTTTTTGAGAAAACGGGCCGGGCCGATATTTTTGATGGTTCACGGTAAGCCGGGCCGAGGAAAATCGGCAAGTGCAGACCTCTGCTTTCAGTAGGTTCCCAACCACCTAGGAGACTTGTAACCTTAGACGTGTGTGCTGACAACAGATAATATGATTATAGCTGATGGTGTTGATCGTCTCATGCAGTAAGAAGAGCAGTTCAAGCATTTTCCCGGAAAATGCTTCCCGCACGACGCTCGGATAGCGTTGACCGTGAACGAGTTATTTACGCCGAATTATAAGCTAGTGGAGAGAAGCTGCTCCATCAGTTTAGGCTGAAGGCTGAGGATAGTGCGAACATGTTTAGGCTTGAGTCTAGAAAGCAGAATACAAAGTAGGAGCACTTGTGTGACTTCTGCATTGCGACGGGTAGGATTCCAGGATTTTCCGATTGGAAAATCACTCGTGTATTAATTTGCACACTTGAGATTGTATTACGGCTATATTCCTTGTATTCCAGGCTGAATTCGGGATGTATTACATGCTGTATTCCATGCATTTCGGCTGTATTCAATGAATTGCGGTGGACAGTTTTATGGCAAGTGGTTCACCCCTCGGGATTTTCAAATATATGATGCACGGCCTACATGAGGGCCATCCCCCTAATCGAAAAAAGTGATCCTTTTCCCCTAATCAAAAAAAGTGAACAATAATTTTGGCCGATTTTCGTGGCGGAAGAAGATAATGAAGGCGTATCAATTGTCAGCTGATAAATGAGCATTAGGGCGGGTGGAAATTCAAAAATTTTGGAATTTGAAATGCCTGATAGCGCAATCGCTGTGGCTTATCACTTGTAAAAATTTTTTCCTCTTCGAAAATTTTTTTTAAACGGCGTCTTGATGGGGCGCAAGAGGGCCAAAGTTTTGGAAAATCCTATAAGGGATGAAAATTTGACTTTTGGATTTTTGTGAAAAAAAGTACCGTCTCCTATCGGACTTTCAACTTTGATTTCGAAAATTAAATTTGCGTCTAGCGTCTTGCGTTTAGCGTTAGAGGTTTGCGTTTTGCCTTTTCTGTTCTTCAGATACAGGCCAATTTCGCCATAAAAATGTCAAAACTCTAAAATTTCAATATTTTTAGCATATTTTTTACAATAACTCAGGAACAGAAATAGCTAGGCGCGAACCGACTTAATTTTCGAAATCTACGATAAAAATGAGATGGGAAACGGTACTTTTTTCACAAAAATCTAAAATTCGAATTTTCATCCCTTATAAAGTTTTCCAAAACTTTGACCCTCAAGACGCCGTTTAAAAAAAAAATTCGAAAAGGAAATTTTCAATAGATAAACCACTGCGATTGCTCAATCAGGCATTTTGAAAATACAAAATCTTTTATTTTAGTCCCACCCTAATAAGCATATCCGTTTATTTAAGTCAGTGAGTTATTTATTGGCGGTTAATAATTCTTTTTGCTCCTTGAATAAAGTTAGACCCCTTCTGATTTTTTTTTTTTTTCGATATGCTCGATCGTTCCGGGGTCTTAGGGATTATAAATTCAAGTAAGCTATAGAGAATTTAACCAGAGTCAGTTTTTGTTTCATATATCGTGTCGAAAGATTTTCCTACCTAAATTTTCAAAAAATCCGGCTGTCTGGTAATCTGTCCGAAGACAGAACCACCACCGGCCTTGGGATGTGTTTAAGGGACTACAATGGTACTTCTGAGATTTGAAAAGGGCCGACTTTTATTTTGCGGTCATAAAATCACGCTTTTTATTATTATTATTATTATTATTATTATTATATTGGACTCAAAATTTACAGGCTTATAAAAAAGCCCTATTATAAATTTTGGTTAAAAAAAAAGAATTTTTAAAACAATATAAAAATAAACAAAAATAAAAAATTAATAAGTTCAAAAAAAGTATAAAAATTGAAGATGTTTACAATATGAACTAAATATGATCAGAAAGAAGATACTCCGTGACTCTTTTTTTGAAATCATTGAGCGACATATTGAAAAAATCCAATTCCTGATTAGCACATAAGTTGTTAAGGATAACATGTTATCCCTAATGATAACATGTTATTATGTTTTGCATAAACGTTTTTGAAGGGTCCTCCACATCTATTGAGGTATCACAGAAATCAGCTCCTATGATGTCTCACAAGCTGAAAAAAATATATGTACATGGTACAGTCTTTAACTTGCATATTGGTCAACTGTGATGGATGGCCCATCATTTGAGCTTTTATCATGTCTGGCATATATCAAAAAGCAAATTCGCATGATCGTTATCACATCATTTGATTGCAATGGATGCTATCAAAGAGAAAGAGAGAAAAAAAATGCATTTAATATCTTTTCATAAATGATTGATGAACATCCAACGATTTTGGTTTAAAAATTAAAGGTGTGTAATTGGACATAATAAATACCGTCTTGTAATAAAACAAACCGCTTACCGGATGTGAATTTATAATTTCTGCTTATTAAAATGCTACACCCTTTATCGCAGAAGAAGAAGAAAAAAAAAAGTGCAATCCGTAACCTAAATGATTTCCATGATGGAACGGGACCAATTTAAATAAAAAATTAAAATGAGTGTAACAATATGTTAACATTGTTATTATAATTGTTAATAAACATGCGAACTTAATTGACATGTCTTCTTTTATTAATTGCAAAGGCGCACAATTGTTGGTAAAGTTAAAAACCGCATTGTTGTCCGAATATCAATAAATCATGTTTTAAAATTTTTGTTATGACGAACTTCCGCATTAGATAATGGACATTGGTAATTACAGAGAATCACCGATAAGCCTATGCGACTTATAAGGAGGATCTTTGACCGTTTTTGATTATGTAAAATTGATTATGTTTTATGCGGGATGATTTCCTTCCTTCTCACATTGAGGAATTTTGATTTGTTTTGTAGGTGGACGTCATTATTTTCCCTATTTTTTTTTCTCTCTCTCTCTCTTTCTTTTTTTCCTTTTTTGATGAACTGAATCGGAATGAGTGAAAAGGTCTTGACGGCGAATGACAAAACAATTCCCCAGGAGAAGGTCAAATGGGAAATCTCGTAGGGCGGCTTCGCTCTTGTAACATAAGTGTGCTTGTTTGCTTGTCGAAAAAAATTATTCAAATTTTTTTCAAGCGTGGCCCGTCTGAGACTATAAATTATGTGGTCTATCTTCACCGCAACGAAAAGTTACTTTTTCTTCTGTCCTTGAATTTTTTTTTTCGAATCTGTCGGGAGGAAGAATCGATTACACGGGTAAAAAAAAAAAAAAAAAAATGTTAGTTTGTATTAAAAAGGCGTTGCTTAGCCTAAATTACTTCATGACCTAAGAGATCATGCAAGTAATGCAATATTTTTTGTTTCAGAAGTTAATTAAAAAACTGCATCTGTATTATATTATGATGATGTGATTCAGCTTATCTAAATTGAATTGGAATGAAAAAAAAAAAAAAAATATGTTGGTTTGTATTAAAAAGGCGTTGCTTAGCCTAAATTACTTCATGACCTAAGAGATCATGCAAGTAATGCAATATTTTTTGTTTCAGAAGTTAATTAAAAAACTGCATCTGTATTATATTATGATGATGTGATTCAGCTTATCTAAATTGAATTGGAATGAAAAAAAAAATAGAAAGGAAAAACATGAAAATGGAATAATTATAAATATTTATATTGTTTTAAATGTTTTCAGGAAATTCTATTAGTGAACTTTACGAGACAGAAGGAACGGATGAAGGAAGTTGGAAGGCACGAGAGATAAAATAAGTAATAAAATGTGGGCCAGGTGTTACATGATGAGATAGAACCTTTGACGTTTCGAATATTTGTCGTGATTTTACTTGGTCAACCGTTACTTATCACGATCCTGCCACCGTGATTGAAGAACAAAATCAAAAACTGCGTGAAATACACGGTTGATAATTGGTCAAAGTAGAATAATTTTTGGATGTTTCCTCTTTTTCTTATAACCGAAGAATATTAAGATAAAGTTGTAAAGTGGATTGAAAGCATTAAAGGAGTAATTTACAAGTTTTTTTTTTTGGGGGGCTCTTTAGCCAAAGACACCATTTCGAAATTCACAAATAAAACCTTCTGAGCGATGCAAAATTCCATAAGTAAAAAGCTTTTCATTCGCTACGTTTATAAGAACCGATTTTATGTCTACTGCTTTGATTACCTCCCCTGAAGACAACAGACAAGTTGATGAAATCTGTATCCAATTGTAATTGATTTGATTACGAATGTCCATTTACCTTTTAGAAAATTTGCATTCCGTGTTTCCTTAAAGTATATTTCACCTAGAAGAGGGCAAGTAGAGCTCCGCGATTATGGACGTCTTTATTATATAATTAAAAGACATTTATAATGAAAGGTTTGAGCATTAGGGTGTGCTTTGGGCGAGTGCATGGAATAAACTTGATACGAATTCAAATTTGCAACAAGATCTTTAATTGCTCTGTGCTCGCTTACTCGGCGTCGTTTGATATGCGGTAACGGAATAAATTGAACGATTATGTTCACATAATGCTTTGTTTAAGCGTTGTGTTACTGACAATTACGTTGTCAGGGATAAAATGTAGGCTATCCTTAAATCCGAAACCGGTGGCTCTGCTTTCTGCATTATTGGCGGTTGGAATGGGAGATTCGCGAAATCGTAAAGGATGGTGCATTGTGCTAGAAAATAAGTGAGACTACCCGGTATTTGAAGTAATGGAGGGATTTGAAATCTTAACCGATAATTAAAATTTTTTACCTCCCATGCGTATTATTTAATTGTGTAACTTTTTTTCTTCCCGCAGTATTATTGCTCTTATTTTATTGTAAGTTAGAAATGCACTTTGAAATGATCTGTAGCCACTCCGAAGGGCTAGGGGGCTCAAAGCTTTTGAAGTGGGGCTTTAAATGTTCGTTATAACATAAAAAATTATAAAATTATAAAATAAAATTTTTAAAAAAATATTAAAAAAAGAATTTTACCAGTCAATATATGCCAAATCAGAATATATGCTAAATCAGTCATGTAGCTAGGTAAGGAGTGAAGGGGTTCAGCCCCCGTGGAAAAAGATATGAGTCCTTCACTGCGAATTTTATTTGGCATATATTGATTGGTAAAATTCTTTTTTTAATATTTGAGTCCCTAGCCCTTCGGAATGGCTACAGGTCTATAGATAACCTGTATGACATGCGCAGAGAAAATAGTAATACGGACCCAGATTTCGGCCAGTTTGAGTCTTCCGAGAAAAATTTCATTTAAAATCTGGCTAATGGAGGATCTGGATGGGTCAGAATAAATCATATTGAGGTATTTTGACACGAAGACAACGATGATCAAATCTGTTTACCGATTTGATGACCAGACCTGTAGCCAAGGAGGGGGGGGGCTCAGTTTATTTGAAAATAAGTATGATCTTGCTGAGATTTTCCTTTTTTGAGTGGGGGGGGATGAAGTATAACGGTCGGAAAAATGCAATCGTTTTTTTGCATTTTTTTGATTTTCTTTGTCATGAAAAATTCGAAACTTCATTTAAAATCCTTTAGCCATTTAAACAGGCTACAGGCCTGGATCAAATAAGTCATTCTCTGTTGGTTTCTTTAAGGACGTACTACCGGTGAGTTTGAGATTCTTAGCTGATCTTTCTCCTGCAACTTAAACATGGGCGGAACTTTGTTTATATTTTGAAGAAAAGATTTTCCGACTACAAAAGTTTAATTGGAACCGAATAAATTTTGTAAAAAATGTAGGAATATTCCTTTTAACATTCTCCACAACTTTTGTTACATAAAATTTTGATCCCTTTGTCATTTGTGAGATTTTCTCAAAAAAAATCCGATGTTTATAAGCAAAACACCAGCATGTTTACAATTTTTGCAAAAATTATTTTGTAAAAAATTTATAAAACATTTTAATTTTAATTAATAATAAAAGCGAGTTTTTATTTAACAAAAGTTGTAGGGATCTTAAGAGGAATATCCCCATACTTTTAAAAAAATTATTCGGAACCAATTAAATTTTTGTAGGGTGAAAAACATTTATTCAGAAAATAAACAATGTTGCGCCCATCCATGCTTAAGTTCCAGGAGAACAATCAACAAACAAACTCCAAAACATCGGTAGAACATCCTTAAATTCGAGACTTTAATTACTTATGCTTTACACTCTATATTACACTGTGTAAAAATTAAGGATTTATTTTTTAATTTTTCCAACAAACTTAAAACTTCTTTAAGGCAGGGGGGGGGGGGGGTGAAATTCTCTCAGTTGGGGTTATCGGTATGTGGATCAAAGAGTGAACCGGGAAGATGTTCAGTAAATTAAGGATTTGTTTGCTTATTGAAACTTACTGAAGGGTTGGTTTCGTTTCTTTGATTCGGACTAGCGTCCTCACTTATAGAGGAGTGAGAAATATTTTTTTTGCCGGAAATTTTCTGGAAGTCTCATACGTTAATCGAAAGCTACTTGCTTCTACCCAGAATCCTTAACCATTTATATTTTTCGATTTGAAGTACACGAAATTTTTTTTTCCACACTTTAGGCATATTTCCGGTCAACAAATAGAAAAGTGTAAATTCTATCACCGAGTCAAGTTACTTTTAGAATTTAACCCGTTCTTATCCGGTCTTAATGCTTACATATTATTAATATTCCTAATATTAATATACTTCATCTATTCAGTCGATAATAATCGATTCTTTATCTTAATCATTTCTCTCATAGATCCACACAGTAAGTGCCAACCTTTGAGATGTTATATTAAAAGGTATTTTCCTTTCCTATTGCCAACTTGATATTTTCCTTTGATTCTCAACAGTTACTTACATACGAATCGCTGATTTGAAAAGAATTTAAGATTTCACTTGAGTCTAGAATTTTCAAAATCCGCTAAAAAAGTAAATAATCGGTAAAAAAAACTCGATTCTAAGGTGGTAAAAGGTTGCGGGATTAGCCTTTTCGGATTGAAATTTGCTTATCCCTACATTTGTGTACAAAAGTCCTACGTTTTGTATTAAAAAAAAAAAAAGGGAAAAAAAAATTTGATCATTTGGCAACATAATGGAGCATTTGGAGTCCTTTTAAAAATGTTCTCTCCCCCCCCCCCTCCCCCTCTCCCAGCTTCTCAGATATAGTACTGTTATTTGGTGTTATTAGTTTTCTCAGGCAGAGTCTATTTTTCTCCCCCTTATTCAATCTTTGTGTGCTTTGCATTAATAACTTTCCCTTCATCGTGATTGGTGCAACTATACCCAGAGGATCATAAATAGACATGACCGTTTTCAGTACTTCTCTTTTGGTGGGTATTTCGGCTTCATTAAAAATTTTGGGTGGCAATCCATTAAAACTCGTGCGTAACTTTAACTTGTCCGTCTTGACATTCCAAATTATGCCCAAAACCTTTTCTTCGTCTACCTCTTTCCTAATGAAGGTGTTCTGGGATTACTTCTTTTAATTCGTCGGAGTTCGAAATCCAGTTTCGCATAACGAATCCCCCTCTGTTATGGACTTGTAAAACGGAACTGACCGCTGTTTTAGCGTCCTCTATATCGGAGGTATAAAAATATAAAAATAATATAAAAAAAATTATATTATTTTTATATTATTGTATATTATATAAATAATATAACAAAAAGCTAAAGAAAAATTACGACCTGTAATCGCTACAAATTCTTCAATAGTTCCTATCAATTTAGTTTTTTTCCGGCAAACATTGGTCCTACGATGATGATTATTCGCACGGCAACAGTTCTACCGGTTTTGCACATCTGGAATTCACGCGTAAAATCCAAGCGGTTGTTCGTATCAATCTAGTGTAAGAGGAAAATCTTTCGAATTTCGGAAGCGCTTCCTTCAGATTTATTTTTGGCTCTGCCCAGAAGTTGATCATGGCTTCCAAGTCGTGGAAAAAGTGTCCTTCATCAATCGCGATGACATCGTATTCCTTTGAGCAGTCCAACGCTTCTCGTAGGTTATAACATCTCAAAGCAACGGTCTTTTTGTAGTCATGGGTGGTAATTCTATCTTTGTCATACCTCGTATCCGTCGAGCTTTTTATCGCCAAAACGTTTTTTCCCGTTCGCTACAAATTCTTCAATACGCGGAAAAAAAAGTTCGGTTCCTGTTACTAAAGTTCGGTTCCTGTTACTGAAAGTTAAGTTGGGGCTTGTGACATCTAAACATTTGAGTTGACAATACTGAAAATTAGGTAATTATTACTAAACGTTATTAATCATTACGAACTCTAAGTAATAATTACTAAATTTTTTCGGTATTATCTACTCAAATGTTTAGATGTCACAGGTTCAGTAACAGGTACCGAACTTTTTTCTCCGTGTAGTTCCTATCAATTTAGTTGTTTTTCCGGCAAACATTGGTCCTACGAAGATGATTATTCGCACGGCAACAGTTCTACCGGTTTTGCACATCTGGAATTCACGCGTAAAATCCAAGCGGTTGTTTTGACTATGCTTCAAAAAATAATTCCATTTGTAAAAAAAAAAAAGGAATTATTAGCAGAAATCAAAACAAATAGAAAAACGAAAAGATTACGACCGACATCTGAAAGTTTATTTTTAATATTATTTTTAAGTATCTTAAAATTATTCACACTTTGTTGCTTCTTATGCTTTTATTATTTATAACTGTCAGACGATACTTCGCCTTTATAACTTGGCAATAATATAGATCACAAACTAATTTATTGTCCTTCATTTTAATAAGCTTCACGATTCATTTCCATCATCACTCATTTCAAAGATATACCGGTTTCTAATTAATTTAAAACCGTCAAAAAGGAAGAGAAAAAAAATCCCCGATATTTAATTAAGAATTCAGTGAGTTATTTAATAACCAACTTTATATTTTCGGTATGATTGAGGGGCGGTAACTCTTACCTTTAAATGGTTTGCGATGACTAATAAAATAATAAATGAAGGATGATGAGGATAACTGGTCCCTGACTTGTGTGCGTAAAGATCGTATGCGAGCGATTTTTATATATAAAGTTTCGTCAGTGGGTTTTTTTTTTTTTTTTTAAAGCTCAATTGTTCCAAAGAAGCTCCAATTTTCTTTATTAAGAATTTTATTATTTGAAAGGTGGATTTTCTTAGTTATTACGACAAGTGAATTTGCTTAATTGTATTGGTCGAGTTTTGAAACAATTTATCTCCCGAAGGGGAAAGTAAAAAATAAAGACTGAAGAAGTCATTATTACATTAAACTTAACATTTGCATTGTTCGATTGTAAACCAAATATTGACCCATGGCGTTTCCTTATCTGGGTTGTCAAACAGTAGTTTTATAATTATTTCTATATACATATTTAACGTATTTCTTTTTTCTTCTTCGTGTTACAGGATGTATTTTTACATTATGTGTGTGTTTACGTCTTCTTTTACCGTGCAATACAGTAGTCGCGTCTGAAAAACGATTCGCAATTTATTTGTCAAAGTTATTAGGAAAGGTCAGATCCTGTATTTTTTCAGTTGCGTTGGGGTTTTCGTATAAATTTTAATGTGCCTTTATTTAAATTATGTTTCATCAGTTTTTTTTTTTTTTTTCAAGTACGTACGCCTCGTTGTAAAAGAAGAGGGGAAAAGAACATTAATCTCGAAATATTTTTTGTTTCTTACTTAATTTCTCGTAACTTGATTCCGACTGTTGCTCATTTAAGCTGAGCATCGGCTTTTCGAGTTGCTGACCTCGAAATGACTCTTAAGCAAAGGTCCCATCTTTTTTTTTTTTTTTTTTTTAATGATTACTTTCCAAAATGTATTGGAAGTGGTGGAGTTGTTATGGTTCGCCGGTTTTTTTTTCTTCTAAGCGTGATGCGATTTTTAATTATGGCCTAAACTAATCAGTGAAATGTTTGCAAGGGATCGATTATTCGTAATTGCAAACGCCGCTGCGCCTGAACTTTAAAACAACTTGTATAATTATTACATTACGGTCGCAACTATTTTTATTTGCTATATTTATGATTTAGTTAATTTTTTTTTCTGCGTTTTACAACAGTTTAATTTTTAATTTTTTTAAGTCTTCCTTTTTTTTTTTTTTTTTTTTTTTCCTCTCTCCCACGGACTAGGGAATCCCTTTTTGACAGCTTAGAAACTTTCACCTTATGCGCCTCCGATAAACTATCATTTGTTTTGAAATATCCCTTTAGCCAAATAAACGTGACTCTGCCCAAAAATGTGTTAATTAATAACGTTTAATTATTTATCCTTATATTAAGTTATTAAACAATGAATGTTTAATTAAAATAATGCGTTGGCGGGTTTGAAACACGCATTTGTTCGTGGGAATATATAAAAGATGGACATTGTTTTTTTTTTTTTTTTTTCTTCGTTTTTTAAAGTGAAGAAAAAAAACTTTGCCAAATATTGATAATTCAAGCTCTTGAAAAAAAAGTATCTTAAACGAGATATTTGCATACGCATAATAATCCATTGTACTGATATTAAATTTATAGGTCTAATTCTTTATAAGTACTTGATATTTATACTGTTAGTTTTATGACTTTTTCTTATGCAAAGTACTAAAATGAAATTATTATTTTTTTTTTCTTAAAGAATAAAGAAAATAATATAAAACGTGGTTGTAGGTTTAAGTGTCGTGTACTGTACTGTACATTTTTTATTACACAACGTTTTGTTTGAACTCCTTTCGATTTCGTATAGGACCACTGTTAAAGTCTTCTTCTGTACTTTTTTTTTATTATTTTTCAATAGCATCCGGAAGTGATATTTAAAAAAAAAATCATAAGTGATAAACACATTGTGAACTAATCAATAAAAAAAAAAAAAAAAAAAAAAAAAAAAGTTTTGACTCTAACCAACAATTACGTGTAAAAGAAAGAAGATGACCTCCAACTACTTATAAACCGTCTCCTTATTAAAGAACTACTTTCCCAAATAAATGTGGATAAATGACTTAACATTGTTGTGTCTAACGGGCTGTTATAAATTTCGATAATTTTTTTTTTTCTTTTTAAATTCTTATCGTTAATTATTTTTTGAAGATTTTTTTTATTTGTTTTACTGCATGTACTGTTGGCACGCAATTACTTGTTTAGGTTATGAGATCTATCGTTGGGAGTATTTCGAACTGAGAAAATTACATTTTCTAATTTAAAGTGTCTTTCTGAAGGTTTTTCGATCTGGAGTGGTATAGAACTTAATGTATGGAAGACTCATTCAATGTACAATTTCTAAACGTATTTTGTTTAAAAACGGTTTAGGCATATTTCATAGTGATCGTCATGATATTCAGTTTTTATTGGCCATTTTTCGATGATTTAACCTAAAGTTCTTCTACCCATGGGATCAAAAATATTTCTGTAAACGCTCCCCCTCTTCGACCGTTGGGAAATAGACTGGATAAAGAGATATCCATAATCAAGAGTCGATTCCTCAGTCCTAAATGGTGGCTAGAGCCATAATACCTGGCACTGAGAGCATGTGATTGCCCAGTGATACTGGGCCCACGTGACTCTAACCGAAAATACCTCGTAAAAGGGAGACGAAAAAATGAAGATAGATCTCTTTAAATAAATGAGGATATTTCAGGTCTATTTCAGAGATAAAAACTTTCGAGTTCCGACAGGTCGACGATGTGTGGAATTTTTGTAATGGTTTTACGACCTCCACCATCGGAAAAAGGTGTCCCCCTAAGAAGGGAGTCAAAAGAAACGAAATAATAATAATAAAACATATTGTGTGCGCAAGTTAAATTCTGTATCTCCCTCCACTTGAACATGTAAGCACTTGCCTGTAAGTACAGGCTCAAAAAAGAAATATATATTTCGTTGTTGTGCGCCTCCTGACTTATTTTCTTTTTTTTTTTTTTGAAATGTTTAAGGTGACGCAGGAGTGATTCATTTTTTGAATACCCTATACTTCGAAAAACGCTAATATCAGCGTTTTGGAGCCAAATATCAAAATTCCGCTTTCGAGCAACTATTCTTATCTACCTTGTGCACCTTCACGAAAAATTTCGAACCTGACCATAAAGTACCTTTTTGGGAAACCTTGATCCAAGTAAATTCCCGGGAATTTACAGTAGATTAAGGTTTCCCAAAAAGTACTGTATGGTCAGGTATGGAATTTTTCACGAAGGTGTTTAAGATTGATATGAATTGTTGCTCGGAAGCGGAATTTTGATATCTAGCATTTTTAGGATAATATTAGCATTTCTCGAAGTATAGGGTGTTCAAAAAAATGAATCACTCCTGCGTCACCTTAAGTTTTATATTACAATTTCGTTCATTAATCCTAGTATGCCTCTCGACGATGCTGCACTTAACCTCTCAAGCCGCTACCATTTTCGGGTGTCCTGAGGGCCACCACACTAATCCTGCGAAAAACCTCATTTCTTGCAATAAGTTGACTTTGATTAGTCTCGGTAATAAAGGTACCGAAGATTGGGGTGAAGTTGAAAGGAAATTCAAAGGAGAATTCTAGATTTATTTTAGGCAATAAAAATAAAAATTTTTATTTCATTAAGTGGATATTGTTTTTGGGATACTAAAGTAAAAAGTTTTATTTTTAGTGTCTAAAATAAACCTAGAATTTTTTTTTTGAATTTAGTTTCAACTTCACCCCAATCTACGGTATATTTTGATCTTTCTTCCGATGATATTTTCTCTCCACCCTTTTCTTGCATTCTCCTTCTCTTCCTGAGACATATATTTAACTAAAAATTTATTTTTGTGGTACCTAAATAGTCAACATAGTCAGTGAATGAAAAGTATAATAAAACAATTTATCAGATAGCTGAAAATCTTTCTGTATTTTAAATGTGAAAATTTTCAAATTTAAAATACAGGAAGATTTTTCGATTTTGACATTTTATTTTCTTTCCTGCAAACTAGACAGATGAAAATTCCATCATTGGGCCCAAATATCTTTAACATCCAGATAGCAAAGTCTATCCAGTCCTCAGGACGTCTTGAGGATATCTAATTGGACGTCCATTGGATATTCCAATGTCCGCACTTAAAAGCGTCCTTTGGATGTCTTAAGAATATCCCATCGATTTGGATATCCTTTGGGTATCCAACGGACAATCCACAGGATGTCCAATGGATTGAAAATGCTATCTCCGCTATTTAAAAACTTCTATTCAACTTGTTTTTCCGATGCTTTAAGATTGCTTAAAAGTAGAGTTTTTCAGCATACTTTAGAATTTTTCAGCTATTGGAAAAGGGTTGCATTGAAGTTTTTGAGATACTGTTAAATGTAAGCAGTAACAGGGTCCTAGGGATGGGCGATTACTTATCAATTATTTGGCCGACTATTAATAAAGCGATTAATCGAATAATCGATTACTATTTTAGAGAATCAAAAATCCGATTATTACACAGAAATGTAGTAAAAAAAGAAGCTGTAAAAGGACAAAAAATATCTTTAAATAATGAAAAACCTTTTGGGCCCATAACCGAAACCAAGTTTCTGGTATGGAAAATTGCACGTTAAACGTTAATGTTGCTTTTTTTTTTTTTTTTTTAGAAGAAGAAAGGTTTTATATAGAGAAAGTAATTGACTAATCGATTTTTAATAATCGATATATTTTTATCCGATTAATTGATTATTTTTTTTTTTTTTCGAAAAATCGATTATCGGTAATCGATTCACAAATTTAATAATCGCCCATCCCTACAATGACGGAATTTTAATCTGTCTAGTTCGCTGGAAAAAAACAATAAAATTACAAAATATCTCTGTATTTTAAATGAGAAAATCAAAGTTTTGGAGTGGAAATACAGATTTCAGATTTTGCACACCATGTTTTTGGTTTTTTCGGGAGATTTTTGAGGGTCGGCCCAAACATATTGTATGTTCCCTAGCAAGGGACAATCTAATTTAACCCTAACACACTCAAAAAAAGGACATGTTTTGAGCAAGTTCTGTATTATGACAAAGCGGCAATGTTTCTTAGAAAACAAAAATTCTTTGTGAAAACGCACAAGTTGTTTCTTGACCAAGTAATTTTACCGTTTCCAATGATTTTTAAGAAAAGGTTTTGTCGCAAGACATCAAATGGAACTGCTTTTTGGTTTCAGTTCCTTCTTACGAAGCTCAGAGACTCCCATCCCAGAAAAATCTTGTAAAAAGCAAGTCAGTTTGGTTAGGCCGACGGAACGACTGCCCTTAAGCTCAGCATAAACCAATAATTAACCTTCCGTTTCTAATTTCCCTTTGATGCTTTAGTGCGCTTTTTCGCGTTAATCGCAGGTTTAAAGGCAATTTAAATACGGGAGGGGGAACTCGTCTGCCCTGCAGACAATTCGTGCCCGGCCGGAAGAATTCTGCAAAAAAAAAAAAAAAAATTAAAAGGCATTGGACCTGCCTGAAAATAACCATGATCCGACATTTAAATGGCTCTGTTAACACCGAAACTGCCATTTTACAGCTTTATTATCACTACCTATGAATAAAATATCTGTTTTAAAAAAATTAGGTAACTATGAAAATTACTAATCGAATCCTGTTCGATATTGATGCCATAGGCCATATATTGTCAGATACCTGATATTCGACACTGATGTCAGACTTTGTTTTTGTGCCGTGTGCCGACACTATATTAGTCGTTCGCTCATGCGCCGTAGCGTTATATCTGTTTGAAATGATCGGAAATGCAAAACGGTCATTAAATTTTTAAACACAAAAATTAACCCATTTATGGTTTCGTGCTGAGTTTACTTTATAAGTGAAGGAAGCAAGTTTTTAAGTCATGACTCTTTCTTTTTTATTTTTGTAATATTTTTTTCTGACGTTTCGGACGGTCGTCTTGAATTATTTGTCAGCAACTTATCACTTATTAATTATTCTTCCGTCGAAATATCCTTATTAACCTTATGCCAAAATACTAGTTTTGGGATTAAATTTTGAGTCTTTCTCGAAATGAAAAAAAAAAAAAAAAAAAAAAAAAAAAACAGAATCAGGCGTCTTTGCTTCTTTTCGTCCTTACGTAATAAAAGTTAGACATTACCGTTTGCTGTCATCAAAACACGGATATCTCATCATTTTGATTTAATAATAATCCATTGATAATCAAAATATTTCAGTTATTTCTAATTGGCTAAATTAGCCATAATTTCATCAAACGTATAATCATCGATAATATAATTTTTTTTTTCTTCAATTTTTTTAGCGAATGATTCATTTGCTCACCTGGGTCCTCGGTTCGTCTTTTCATGTCTTACACATCATCTCTTTCATTTCTCCCCATTAACCGCGCGTTTGGAAATGAAAAGAAGACGAAAAAAAGCCTTCTGTGAATAAAAATTCCGAAACCCGTCAAAGAATAATTGTTTCACAATCTGTCATTATAAATATAGTCGAAAGACAGGTTTGAGATCAGATAAACTAATATTATTTTTTTCTTTATTATCGGTGTTGTAAAGAGATGTACAATCATCGCTGTGACATAAGTGATGTAAGGCAAGAACAATGGGTCTGTAACGCAGCTTGGCAATGGTCAGAGATCATTGGACTTGCTGAAACCCCTTTAAACTAATAAAGATCTCAGAGTTATGTTACCGTCCTCGATTATTAGACCCTTCTTAGATGTTTGGAACTTGCTTTCGCTTCTATAGGCTACTATCTTCCTTGTTTGACTAATCATCATGTGATTACGACATGCAAATTACATTCTGTATCTCACTTTATGCTTGCACTGTTGCGATTTTATTTTTAATATCAATTTTTTTTTTCAAAAGAAACGGTTTCTTCGAAAAAAGAAAAAAAATGAATTAAATAAAATTTTTCTCAACCAAAAAGTTTGATTTTTAGTTTGATAAGTCATCATAATTCATGTTCCGTAATTTTTTTTTTTTTTTTTTTTTTTTTGGTGTTTGAAATTAAGCCCGTGTTGAACATTTTTTTTTTGAAATGTTAAAAAAATCATTTTAGTGCTTAGCTTGGGGAGAAATTAATTTTGCATTAGGAAACGTTGATAGATTGATTGTGTTTAGACATCGAAAGTGAATTTATTTAAATGTGTTCGTGTCTGGGGTAAAGTTCATCCGGAATTATATGGAGGGGATTGGAAATCGATTTGCTTTTTTCGAACAATCCGAAAATCGAGAGGACATTAATAGGAGGATCAGAACGATCTTGATAGGGATCCTGTGCGAGGTCAGATGAAATCAATGGAGGGTTTGCTCACCTTGTTTGATCGAAATATCGAATTAGAGATATCACCAAAACGTAAATCTTTATGGATTTCAAGTTTTGTGATCTATTGGGAAGATGTCAAACGCCTTGGTCAAGGTCGAAAGACTTTTTAAACTTCTTACTTAATATTAAATTACCCTTCACTTGAAAAAAAAACTGCTTAATTATCTCTTTTATTTTCGTAGTGAAAAATTCCTCTACGTTGTAGGTTTATGTGCTGTTTACGACTACTTTGTAGCTCTTTCTTCATTTTTCATATATAATAAATATGCAGTTTACTTAAACCTCTACAATAATAATAATAATTGCCGATGGTGAGAAAGCCTTGTACCTAATCAAGTCTAGTACTTAGATGAGTCTTCAACTTCTTGTAGTCATCTAAAATCATTTTAAAATTATTAAAATTTATTAAGGTCATTTGCGAAAACATTAATCTTATGTCAGTGATCTCTCTTAAAAATAAAAATTGTCATAGTTAGCGAATTCGAGCCTTTTTAGTGCGTTGAAAATAAAGTTCTCCGTGCATGCTGCAGCCTGACAATCGGAGTATTTGGAATGAAGATCTTACTAAAACAAACAAGGATACATGGCTGAAAACCCATTGTATCCTTGTTTGTTTTAATAAGATCTCCATTCCAGCTACTCCGCTTGTTTGCATCTTTGTGTATCCTTGTGATATTTTCTTTAGCTTCGTGCTTTTACGAAAATTTGAACAATATAAAAAGCTGAAAATGCTAAAATCCACAATTTTAATAGTCCCCATTTTAATTATGTTATGTTGAGACTGACTGAATTATGTTATGCTATGTAGGACTGACTGACCAACGCCATAAGTACCCGAAAAACGTGCCTGTACAACCTGTACGACAACGTGTTTAATTTTAATAACTTGTATTAATTTTAAGGCTGCTGTATGCGGAAAGCTACACAATTGGCACGATCAAGGGACATTGTCGCTTTGACCATTTATGGACCCTAGGATTTTTTTTTCCGGAAAACGGTTGCTGTTTTTGGATTTCCCACCTCTTAAAACATAAGTCGAGATACTTTTAACAAAATTCGACACTCCTACGTCGCGGATTTTTCTACTTTTTAATGAAATTACTCTTAAAAAACAGCAAAAAATTAGAATGAAGCTTGAAAATTTGCCCCCAAAATTTTTTTATCACGAAGCTGTTATCCTTTTTGGATTCTGCAACCCTAAGAACATAAAATCTGAGTATTCGGACAAATTTTTTTGATGCCTGTATTGATTGGTGAACTTAAAAAAGAAATAGCTTTAAATTTAAAATGACTAATTTTTTCTAATGAAAGCAGGCACCTATTAGCGGTGGCAATTTTTTTTTTTTTTTTTTTTATTTTTTCGTTGATATTTAGGCCTAAAAGAAAGTAAATCTCGTAAAATGCAGCGCGATCGGACATTTTGGAAAATGTGAAGCACCCTAAGGGACAACCTCATCGAATTCTAGTATGCCCTGTGGTGCGTCTCCAATGTAGTTCACGAGTTGCCGTCTTCTCCTGAGTTTATAGTGATGAATCACTATCCCCCTTATGGGGGGACTAGCCCCCTTCATAGGACGGGTAGTTTAATAAAAAGTTTTCAAAGGTTCAGAATTTTTTTTATACATTTCTGACTTTTTCTGATTTTGCATAATGCAAATCTGACCAAGCAAGTTAAAAAAAAAAATAAATAAATAAAATAAAGAACTCATAAATCGTTTAATTAGCTGCTGCAATCAAACCATTATCATCAAACCATCATCATTACCTACTCCCTTACCATGGTGTACCTCTAAATTAGTTCCCCCCTTCCCCCCCTTTCCTCAATAAATCACGTCTGTTTTTCTGAGAATCTCGGTATCTTAGCCACCCTCTGGTCTTGAGGATTAGAGACCGTTCTCTTAAAGTCGGAAAAGTCTCTATAGTGCAGCTGACCAACGCCTTAAGATCAGATAAGCGTTTGCTAATTATCGAAAAAAAAAAATCGAAACAGTAGCAGTAGACAGCTAATTTTGCAAACCTATATTGACTGAGCAAATGCGGGTGAGGATGGATGGTCGGAACCTTCATTAATCTTAAAAAGCATCAATAATTTGTCTTTGCGAGTCACTAAGTGAAATTGTTGATGCGATTAGTGATATTCATCACAATTGTTTTGTGGCATGAAGGGATATTTCCTGAGAGAGAATTCGATCAGATGCAATCTATCCTTCTGTTGATTGATGGCAGAATGTAATTAGTGTATTAAAGAAAATGAAATTGTTGCTGAAAACATAACATGCTTACAAACGTTCAAACCAGCAGAAGTGCAATTATGGTACAATTATATTATTGTGTGGACGGTCATTACAAATATTTGCTCTTAGCAGACTCCATAAGAAACGATGAAAGGTAAATACCGAAGCTTGGGATGACTTAAAATATTTGGGCTGAATTTTTGCATCTTTTTACCTCAATCTTTGAGTGAACATTTTTTTGTTTGTTTTGGCATCATCCATGTTGTGAGGAATTGGCATTAAAAGTTACTATTAAGGTTTGCAGGTCGCTGCAAACATTCTTTAGGGATGAAAAACATGTTAATATATGAAAGGGTTCGGCAAATTCGGTTTTGAGTTTCATTTGAAGATATATGCTTAAAAAGCCATGTGCTCTGTCTTTATTGAACAATTAATTGCAGGGTACAAGTACTTGGAGGTATTAATTGGAGGAATAAATTACTTGGAGGAATTAATTGTACCACCGGAAATGCTGTATATTTTTAGAATTTTTTCTGTTACCACTTTTTCTTTTTTTTCGTTTTCTTTATTTTTAGTGTTCGAAAAAATAGTTAATTCAATAAAAAAAAATGTTAGCAGATGAAAAAAGTCTAAAAATAGACAGCATTTCCGGTTCTTCTTACTGTGCCGTACTTGTGTCCAGGAGTAGACGACCATCAATGAGATTTTTATATTCATCTCTATCGGGGGCAATTCTGAAGAGCTCCTCGACACTTAAGCCGGTCCAAGCTCTTAAATTACGCAGCCACGATATGTTTTCCCGGCCTATTCTTCTTTTTCCTTCGATATGTCCCTGAATGATTGTTTTCAGAAGCATTTCCGGTGGTACAATTAATTGTACCCTCATTGTACCCTCCAATTAATTGCCCAGTGGATACATAGCAATGGTGTTTTGAAGTTCCGGTTCTGCAGGAGAAACCTTACTAGTTTTGGTTCGGTTTTGTTTTTTTTCCAACGATTAGTAAGCTTCAGATTCTCAGGTTTGAATTTTCCTATCTGGTGGTAACCATGTTTTTTTGGCTAAATGCCCATGTAATTTCGACCTCAAAATTGAAAATGCACAATTTTTGGACTAATATAAACTATGGTTTTGGTTTCATATTGTACTCGTTATTAGTCACGGTTCTGAATCGGGTATTTTGGCTATAATATTCCAAGAATTTGATTCAGTTCTGGTCAAATATTTTGGAATTAAAGGTAATTTACTACAATTCTAATTTTTGAAAAAAAAAAAAAAAAAAAAAAAAAAAAAAAAAAATGTTAAAATTGATTTGGTTTTCCATTTCCATCCTTGGTCTAAGTCACACCAATGGCAGTATTGAATCAAGTTTTTGCCCAATATTTAATATAAAAGAAGCTCATGCAGTATAGCTTTCGAATGTTCAGATGTTGGCTAAAAATAATCCGAATCCTGTTGTACTTCCGTAGTTGGTGTAGCCATGGCCAGGATATGCGTCCACAATCAATATCTTCCAGTCTCGTACAGTATTCTGGTTCGTCCACCATGTTCATATTTATATCCTAATAAATTATTCCATAGTTCATGTAACTACAATGTAGCCAAAATAATTTGATTTAATTCAATTAAACCTTTCAAAATTTTTTTTATTATTTACCTTGTTGAAATTAATAAGCGACGCTGGTATTATTTACCAAAACCCCTGATAAACGTTTTGTTTTTATAATTTATGTTTTATAGCCACATATTAACGTCAAGCCAACAATGAAAAAAAATTGAAATATCGTAGGATTTGTGGTTTTGGGTATATATCCTTATGAGAAGAGGTGTGTGAGACTTGTTTTCAATTAAAAGAATAAGATGAACATTAAATCATGACTGATGAGACCCAATGAGAAAAAAAATGTATTTTAAGTAGGCCAGGAAATATTATATAGCTGCTTTCACATCTACCGGTCATATCGATATGCATTTCCCTCCTCCACAGGGTGATTTCTCATTCCCGTTGCATCGGTTTGTTATGAAAACCATTTAACTGTCATCGGTTTAATGGTAAAATAATCGACTTAATGAATCGTAAAAACGATTTTTAGCGCCATAACAATCGTTTCTTCTTCACGTCTTCCACTTTTTTATTGAACGTTAAAGATGCGATTCGCGAGATCTTGTTTTTTTTTTTTTTTTTAATCGAATGGGTGAATCGTCGTTCGTTCGGTTCCTATTAGATGCATTTTGCTACGAAATAACATTATGACTTTTTGCACAATCATTTTCATTTAGTTATGTGACCCAATTTCCGACACCTACCTGAAATTTATTTAAGTGTAGGACATTAGAGAAATCATTAGCGTGCAAATGGACTTTGATCGTCACTCTTTAAACTTTTTTTTTTTTTTGTAAATGGAGTCGTTACCCAATAACGTAGGTAAAAAAAGTATAATGCAAATCGTAGACAAATTTTCCACCTACATTTTTTTAAATGAAATAAAAAAAAAAATGATCAGACAATACAAAAACGCGTTTAATTAGTTGCATATATTATTAACGAGTTATCGAAGTCGAAGTCGGAAATAAGAGAGAAAGTAAAGACAGCCGGCGTATACTTGTATACATGTAGCACTTGGGATCAAAAGGTGAGCATCAAGACCTATGACATTACCGACCCATATCTTCACTTTCAACTATTCACGAAATACTAGGAAACAATATTTACCGATTTTTATTTAATAAATGAATTAATTCGTGATGGTTAAGATCGATCGAGATCGTGATTTTTATTTTATTTTTCTTTAAACATATCTCTTACAAATCGGCTGGGTTCGGTCTGAGAGATTTCGTGCGGTCACTTCTTTTTTTTGTTTTAAACATCCGACTTGGTTAAATAATTTCGGCAGAGCCGAACCTAAGTCGTGTGAATTATACACCTTTTGCCGACTTAATTACTTGATTGCTGTTTGTTTTTTTGTTTAGATTTTTATTTAGAATTTTTTTTTTCACTTGGAAACGGAAAGGCGTTTAACTTCTAACAGATGCGTAGGATGCTGTTCGGAAAGTGCACAAGACAGATCGATCGATTGCACAAAAGGAATCTCAAACCGAGATTCTTGACCTATAACATCAGTTGACCTGTGTCTTCGCGGCTTTCGACGATGCATTGATTTTATTTTTGCATTTCGCAGATTTCAGAACCATATTGAACGACAAAAAGCAATTTTTTGGAGCACGTTCAAGCTTCTTAAATTACCTTTCCTGTGACGAACCTTTTTTTTTTTTTAATTGTTTTTTGGAGATTAAATTGCATTCAAGGAATCAGTTTTGTTTTAATCCAGATTTGCTAATGTGAAACTAGGGTGTAAAAATTGAGAAATTCTCAAGGCAACTGGTGCCAACTGAGAATTTTTGCCGCTTTTTTTATACCTGAAGGAATTGTGGAGTATAACGAAAGGTTGACGACATGTGGCAAAAAAATTAATTAAAAATTATTAATAAAGAAATCGAAATTTCGGAAAGTTGAAACCGTCAGTTTTGTGCTTCTTAAGACAAATGCTCTGGCTCCATTGGACAATTAATTGGAGGGTACAATTAATTGCACCACCGGAAATACTGTATATTTGTGGACTTTTTTCTTCTGCTACTTTTTTTTTTCGTTTTTGTTATTTTTAGTGTTTGAAAAAATAATCAAAACAATAAAAGAAGCGGTAGCAGAAGAAAAAAGTCCAAAAATATACAGCATTTCCGGTGGTATAATTAAATGTACCCTTCGATGAATTGGCCAATGGAGACAGAGCAAAATTGTTTCTTATTTCACGATTTAAATTTTTAACTTTTGCGGCAATGGTGAAGCACTTGTGAAGAGTCGTATAAACGTTTTTTAAATTTAAATTTACATTTTGTTTTTACAAATATTAAGTGTGATTAGTATTGACCTGTGATTCTCGGAAGAGTCTGTGAAAGAAGGCAACTCCATCATATATGATTCGCGAGACCAACCGACTTGACCAGCTTATGCAATATCTAAATGATCCCTATGGATTTCTTCGACGACCTTTTTTAAAATGCCGGAGAGCTTGCAATTACCAGGGCGAAAGATGTCGACTGCCATTATAAGTACCCAAAGCAGGTCGGTTGGTTCAGACCACCCTTTGTCTTAAGGACGAAAAACAATCTTCAGACGCCAATATGGAATTATCATCTTTATCTTTCTGTTTACTTATAATTAGAGTCACAGGAAGTTAAAGGAAGTTGAAAGCTTTTGAGATGTGGGTATACCGTCGAATGCTTAAGATTTCGTAGACTGACAGGGTGACGTCTTGGCTCGTATGAAGAAGGAAATAGAAGTGCTGTACGAGATCAAGCGTCGGAAGCTCGATTATTTCGGCCACGTAATGCGAAATGAAAAATACCGCCTCCTTCAGCTTGTGATGGAGGGAAAGATCGAAAGTAAGCGCGGTCAGGGTCGTAGGGAAACCTCATGGCTCAAAAATCTCAGGGACTGGTTTGGTGTCGGTTCCTTGGGTCTTTTTTAAGCAGCGGTTGATAAAGTAAAAATAGTCCAGAGGATAGCCAATCTTTGTCGCGGAGCTGACACTTAAAAGAAGAAGAAGAGTCGCAGGATCAGGTCTGCAATGCCAAATTGCTAATCTAATGGTCCTGCATTATTCCTTTTTAGGCCAATATGAAATCTTGACCATCTTACTCAAAATTTATCGATTTTTTTTTTCTCGGAGCAGGTTAATTTACGAAAGGCACAATAACTCAGAGAGGGTTACTATAGCCCGGAGAGGCTTATGATAACCCTAAAAGTTAATATCTTCGATTTTGCAACAAAATATTTTAATGAACGATATATTTAAGGTATCGGCTTTTTGACCAAAAGAATAAAAGCGTCTCAATGCGCTCTTAATTTTTTTTTCTTTTTTCAAAAATTGTTTTTTTGTTTCATTAATTAGCGAACATGATTTAAGGACGTTAAAACTGCCTGAAACTTTGAGAAAAAAAAGTGGAGGAGTCTTTTAAACAGCGAACCGAAACCTTAAATGCTGAAAACAGTATTTTTTCCCCTTTTCGAATCGAACATTCTGGTGAGTGATTTGTTTGGAATTGCCCCTAATTTCAATTCGCACATATAAACACGATATCTATAACCGGGATTAATAAGAGAAGACTTGAAAGAATGTTTCCAATTGATAATTACAAGACCTTTTGCTTTGTTTTTTTTTTTTTTTTTTTTTTTTTTTTTGACGAGTACCTTCAAAGTAAAATTTTACCCTCTGGGCGATAAAAACAATGGTTTGTTAAGTGCAGGAGCTTGTCTTTTGATCGGTATCTGAACCATATTTCGCCATCACATAATGAATGATATTCTTGTAATATTAATTAAGACAGTGTAACATCCGAAAACTTGATCGACCCAGGTTTAATTAAGTAGTTAAAAAGCCGACTTTGTCAAACAATTGCCTAATCACTCCCATTTGTTTTGGCGTATGTTCTTTTAAACTTTTATGGAGTATTTTTTAGTTGCTCTAAGGCATTTCGGTTAATGTCTGGTTATCGATTAAAAATAAATTAATAGGATGGTATTTTATTGTATTATTTATTATTCGTCTATTTTATTTTACTTCATTTTTATTCGTTTATTTTTTTTCTTAAAAAAACGTGCATTTCGTTACGATCTCTTCTTCTCATATTGATGACTTAATTTATTCCCGAGTTGCCTTCGCCGGGTTTACCGATTGGGAGTTAAAATTATGATTTGGATTTGATGGTAGGTTTTGCTTCTCATGTTTTTAGATTAATGATATAAATGACCGTTTTATTTTTTTTTTTATTTGCAACCTTCCATATATTTTAACCTTTGAACCTCGATATGTTGAAAATAGTTGTATATGTTACGTTAGGAGAATATCTTTTATTTCAAGAAGATAACAACATTTTAGTATTGCCTTTAGTGGTACAGATGTGTTATAAAATGTTGTTCAGAAATCTTGAAATATGCCGGAAAGAAACAAAAGAATTATTTAATTGTTTTGCCAGAATCCCTCGACGGGTCGAGTCGCTTTAGCGTTAAACTGTCATTTTAATACGTCAGTCGTTTTTCCTTTAAACGGTTTTCTTTGTTGTCATGTTTGCCAACATGTATTTATAATAAATAATGGAAGATTTTTTTTTGGAGGATTCTAGTCCTTTTTTTTCCCCTTAATTTTTTTATTTTACTATTTTATTTTATTTATTTTTATTTACTTACTTCCGGCTGTATAAAGGTGGATGAAAAAAAAATACCGGAGTCGAACATCGAACCATATGTGGTACTAAAGGCCTAGCATCTACGATTCCTTGGAAATACAAAAAACTCGTATTTGCCTTTTTTTCCTCATTTTTGGTTCTGTTTTGGTAAGGAGTCATTTAGGTATTAAAAAAAAATCAAGTCAAAAACTGAGAAGGGTATGGCTTTACATCCGTTAGAGGATTTTACTGGCTCAGAGGATAAAGTGAAATGTACTAAGAACTGGTCATATCTTCTTCTTCTTCTAAGCCTGTAGCTGCCCACTGCTGAACCTCCCTAAGTTTTCCATTCTTACGGTACTATGCTGCCTCGTTCCAATTTTTTCCTGCGATCTGCTTGAGGTCGCCTAGCCACCTTTTTGTGAGTTAAACTGACTTATCGAATATTTAATACCTTCCATGTCTAGCTTCACATTAGGCCAAAACAAAATCTGGGCCTTTCGTAAAATATTTGGGGTCTTCCTTAATTCTTGGGCAGCTGTCCCTCTTTTTATTTTCTTCTAATTGTAAGCTGATTTTTTTGCTCGAAAAAAAATTTTTTAATTTTGCAAATTTTTTTTAAATTAAATGTATAAGAGTGTACAAATCATATTTTTTAAAGTTTCATAGGGTTCGATATGGAGTACAGCCTGAAATATAGCCGAAAAAATTCGGAATACAAACTTACGTGTACACCGCTATACAAGATTTAAGAACCCCTCGTTTCTTGCATGTTCCGACGTTTTACTTTCTTTTAACCCCACAACTGAAAGTTAAAAAAAAAGCTACTGTTGGGTGTATAACTGGGCGGTCTTTTTTTCGTTGTCTACATGTATGGAGATTGACTTTGTTAAAATTTTATTGAAAAATCATTTGTGTCGCATGGTATCAAGGGAGGTTTGGGACAGAGGTCCGAAGCCGATAAAAATTGGTTGAAGCCGACGCCGGCATGGGCGCCGAAACATCCAAAGTGCTGGAGCTGGCTCCAGTGCCGGCACCGAAATAGCAAAAGTTTTGCTGCTGATGCTGGGGCCGGAGCCGATTCCAGCATCGGTGCCATCACCACCATCAATTTTGTCGATTTTTTTAATTATTTATTTATTTATTTATTTATTTATTTGAAAAAAAAATTGTTACAGTAACCGACGCTTATTGTATGTAGTGCCGGTTGACACAATCGGCCGCTTAACATGATCAGTGCTCGTGGTTTTTCTCAATTATATTCTGCATTGCCATCAGGTCATAATTACAAGACCGGTGCCCACACCGGATCTGGCACCAAGTTTAAAATAAATTATCTAGCACTGGCACCAGCCTCAGCACCGACTTGAGTTTTTAGCACTGCCGGCACCGGCATCGGCTTCGGACTTCTGGTTTGGAAAGGCTCTACATACATAGGGTCTTCTAGTCCCATTCCATACATCCTACAAAACGTTTCAAATTTAATAAAAAAAATTAAGTGCTTTCTTAAGCCGCAAAGCATTATAATGCTTTACATGGATCTTTATTTTATTTTATTTTTATTTTTTTTAACATCACGCTTTTTAATTTCCGCCACGAATCTTAAATCACTGCAATCTGGCCGAAACCTCTTCAAAATCATTTTATTCTTCTTCTTCTTTTTCTTCAAAACAAAAATAAAACAAACACACATAATTCATGAGATCTTAATCGCAGGACCGGAAAAAAAACCCTAATCATGCTTCCTTGTATTATTACTTAATTAACCGAAAGGAGCCAAATTTGAAATATACTAATCATCCGAATTCCCATTATATAGAATGTGTGTTTCTTTCAAGAACGAATTTAAATGTTAAATATACTCTCAAAAAAAAAAAAAAAAAAAAAAAAAACATTAAAATATAATTATTCTCAACAAGCGTGACCGCTCGGTCAAATCGAAAATGCAAAATAACCTTTCAGTTTCGAGATGATAATTTTTTAAGTATCCAAATATTTTTTTTCAAAATAATTGTTTTGTCGTTTAATTGATTAGATTAATAAATAAAAAAAAGAAAAAAAATCTATCATTAAGATGGTTTAGGTCAAGGATGTTTGAAAGAACCCGAATCAATGAAACAGTGAAAGTGGAGAATAATCGGCCGGTAGCTTCATTTTCTATTGTGCTTGATTGTCGTGAGCGTCTCATATCAAACCGTGATGGATCTTTAAATCTTTTTTTTTTTTTTTTTTTTTTTTTCATAGCGGGAGCTATCTTATTTTATTACTTAATTGCTCATTAATTAGCAGTAATTAAACACCTACTGACTTATGCATGATCATTTTAACGCCGTAAAATCTCTGCATCATTACAATAGGTTTCCATTTCAAATGGCTAAAAGTGAAAAAAGGTGCGTCGAAATTTTGTTCAAATGTAGGAGTGGAAAGCGTATGATTTGTTTTGCTACCGTTTAAGGTGACGCAATGCTTTGCGGGTACGGAAAGAAAGAAATTTTTTTTCTGAACTTAATGCGATTCTTCCATTAGCAAGCATGAGAATTCTCTACTCCTACATAGATATTTTTTCCCCCCTTCTTTGATTTAAAACTATACAACTTTGCTAATCGTCGAAATCACTTGACCACCAATAATTTATTTGATCCCTGATGGATCTTAAATGTGTTATTATCTAGGACCGGTCATTATAACATTACAAGTTGAATTTTTGATTCGTTCCAACTCGATACCGGTAACTTCCGGTCGTCTTAAGATTTTTGCAGAAGATATCATTTTATTTTCATTTCGGCATCATCTCGTCCTAACGAATTACAGGGGTTTGATTCATGGAAGTCGAAAGGACGCCCTCCCACGCCGTCCACTTAATATTGTTTCAATTAGTTTAATTTTACCTCCTCCGCCGGGTTTTTCGGTCCTTACGAATGTGCCCCCTGGTCAGTATATTGCAGCAGTGAAATCTCCCAACCTTGTCTGCGTTATGAGAGGCAGTCACGATATTTTCACTCGAAAAATACGAAAAAATGCAGTGTCATCTCTGAAACGTCCTAAATTACATGCTTTTATTGGAGATGGTGGAACATTTTTTATAGAGTTACACGATTTAACCGAGGTCTTGTTATTAATTTGTATATTTCTTTCCGTTATTTTTTTTTTTTTTGGCAAGGGTACTTCAATCATTTTTGACGTTTTTTCATTAAACTGTATTGGGATTTGGAACCTTATGAGAAAGGTTGAGGTTTTTGTCGCGCTAGGTGTGCTGGCAAATGAATGACTCGACTTTGCGTTGTACGATTTTTCTCTCTTCCATCGGACATGTTATGTCATTTGATGTAATAAACTGCGGAAGTCTCTTATCATGGCGAAGTTTCCCATTCCGATCACATTGTCACCTCGAAATTATTCGCAGATTCGGAATAAAATTTAGCAATGGTGTAGGCGTCTCAAACTGCCATGACTGTGCATAGTGAGCCAGAAAAAAATAAAAAGGACTGACATTTTCTCTTAAATCTGAACATGATCTAAATGCTGATAATGTCTCAGTTTGTACCGCCTGCAGACTGAAGCTTTAACATGGTTTGCAGTTCAACATCGGCAACCATTAGGATTGTCAGATTTTTCGATATGATTTTTGTAGCCACTTATCTGTTGGCGAATCCAGGGAATGGTGCCGATGGGGTGCCCCATTCCCGGACTAAACAAATTTCACACTTGATAGATATCAAATATTTGGAGCTCATTGTAGGCTAGGGTGGCCCTACGAATATTTGAATTTTGGTGAACGCACCCCCTAATTCTTTTATAGTAACCGAAAGAAGATTCCCTAAATGTTTTCAGATTTTTGGACGTCGTTTAGCCAGGTCCCCGGGAACTTAAAAATTTCGAAATCCCGTAAAAGACCGACAAATCAAAAATATTATTTTTATGTAAAAATGGCTGTTTCCTTCTCGGATTTTTATGCAGAGCACGAAAATGTAATTAAAAGTTATATATCTCATGCGCTTTTGATGATAGAGGCTGAGATAAGTAAAAAAATTAGGAAAATATGTTAAGCCGCAGTGTTTTGAAAAACTCTTCATATTTTTGTCCTCAAGCACAGTAATCATCATTATTTTTCGGGAAAAGGTATTCGTCAACAGATTTAATTTCTTTTACCTCCTACTTACCTTGTGCTGCGTAGCTGTTGAAAAACTGGCGAACTTGCTGCTTCGATTTTGCCTTTAGCACTGCAGGTTTTATCTTAACGTTGGTTGTTGATGACTGTCTGAGTAGAACTTTTAGATTGCGGTTGCACCGACGGACTGACTACTTTAAAGGAAGTATTAGCCAAAGAAAACGCAGAACCTACTTTATTTCGAATTTTCTCCAAAGAATCCAAGGAAACCCATTGTATTTTACTTTTAGCTAAGGAAATTCCATTGTGAGGAATCATTTGATTTCCCTTTTGGATGTAAACCATTTGGAAAGGTTGTTTTGCTTTAAAAAATTGTTCCAATTGTAAAAAAGAGTCCCTGTAAAAATGAAGATAAAGATAATTTTTTTTAAATACAATATACAGCACCATTAAAAAACTTACGAAAAGCGTTATTTTCTCCCTCCATTTTTTGAAAGAATTACCCTTCAATTTTGAGCAAGAATTACCTAAAAGCGTAAACAATTTTTGTATGGATAATAGATTTTTTTTTTTTTTTTTTTTTTTTTTTGTAAGGATTCACTAAAAATGTAAAACAATTTTTGAGAAGAATTAGTACGAGTTGTACATGCAAGTAAAAAATTTTGATTTTTCAGTCTTTGTAAGGTAAAAGCACCAATTATTGACCAGGCACCAATTACTGACCAGTCCATAAGCTAAGCACGTATACCATAAAAGGAAATCGTGTTTAGCTTATGGACTGGTCAGTAATTGGTGCCTGGTCAATAATTGGTGCTTTTACCTTACGGGAATTTCAAAATGATTAGGGCCCCGGGGACACGGCCAATCGAGGCCCAAAAAAATTTGAAAAAATTCAGGAAATCTTCTTTCGTGTACGATAAAGGAATTAAGGGGTGCGTTCACCGAAATTCAAAAATTCGTAAAATAAGGGTCCCATTAGTCTACAGTAGGGATTTACAACATAGGTGATTATGAAGTATCCAACATTCCTTCCAATTTCATTCAACGAGCCATATCAATAAATTAATCCAACTTTCGTTGATCAGTAAAGTGCTTTTTTTTTCTTGCATTTTTAAAAGTACTATCCCGGTGTCCCATCTTTTAAATTTCAAAATGAATGATGCGACCGATATTTAAGAGTAGACTGGAGTGAATACCGGAAAAAATGGATGTTTTGTCTAATACTCGCCTTTGGTTATCCTGGAAATTTAGTGCAACTTGTCTGAATTGTGTACGGTATGCAGCCGAATAACCATTTCAAAACAATTCGCGGTTCAAAAGCTTTGACGTTGTTCTCTAGGTTCGTATTTGAACTAAACGTTTCAACTTGAAACAAGTTGAAACTTGTACAAAAATACAAGAATAAGTCATAGGACTCAGTCATAAGTCATTTAGCTTTTATTCCCGTAAAACAATTGTTAGACGAAAGACATGCTGCATTCCTTCCGGTTTTTACCGATGCCTATTCTTAAAAAGTTCAACCAAGAAATGAAAAATTTCCACGTGGGAAACAGCGGTCCACGTGTTTTGTCGTTCAGTTCTAGTTAACGTTAAGACCTAATATCAAACTCCTTATTTTATTTTTTCATCAACGTTGCGTTTTATTTATTTTTTTTTTTTCGTTATTCGTAAACCATGCCTTGTTAATCATTAGTTGAATTGTATTTTAAAAAGGAATGATTCCTATAATTAAAATGAGAGTTCGGACGAAAATAAAATTACTGGAATTTTTTTATTTTTTTCAAATAAGGGAATTAAATCATTCTTAAACCGGAATGATTTCTATTTCGAACAAATTGATTACAAAATTAATATCAATTAATAATTTTTTTTTATTTTAAAAAAATCGCCAGCAAATTCCACTGTTATTGAACGGTGCCGATGGAACATGTAATTAATATGAAATTAACACTAAGTTAACCAGAACGAGTTTTAAGTGTATTTTCTTTTATTTTTAGTGATATAATATATATTAAAAATTAAAGTTTTTTTTTTTTCTTTTTTTGCTTTTTTTAGAATCGACACACTTCATGTGTCCCTTCTAGTTTCAAAGACTGGCCCAGTAGCATCTACCTCACTGTGGAAGCTGAACTTAAGGAGCTGGTTCGGGATTATCTGTAAAAACTCGATATTTTATGAACCTGGATGCCGTAATATTAACTGGTAAGTCCCTTAAAATGAGACCATCAGTGACTTTTTCAGTTTGAAACAAAAAGGTTCTATTTCTAACCTAAGTCAAAGTAGTTAGAACCTTTGATTCCGGAGGAAAAGATAAAAAAAATTCACTAAATTTGGAATTTTTAAATGACATACATTTTGGCCAAAAGCGAATGCGGCCTTTCCTGAGACACTTTAGAATAATCCTAGAGAATTCCGGTATATTTCGGGGCACTTTTCGAATTCTTTACCATAGAAAATTGATTGGAATCTTTTGTTTGCAAGTTTATTTGAATCGTTTTAATGTTTTCGGAAAACCCCAGAGGGGTCATTCCAGTATTACTTAAGCACGGAGGCGGGAGAGTGTAGACAAAATGCTTACCATTGCTACTAGTGGGAGGGAGAGGGTACTGATTTTAATTTAATTCGTATTTTCAGAAAAAAAAAAAAAAAAAAAAAAATTAAAACTATTTACTTTAAAGGAGAAAACAAGTCTTCAGTAAATCTTTTTTATTGATTTATTTCTTTATTTATTCATTTTTTTTTATATATATATATTTTTTTTTTTTTTTTGTACTTTTACACATATTACCTTACTAGATGCAAAGCGCGAAGCGAAGAAGAGATTGCGAAGCAGCTAGTAAAGTACAAAAGCAGCCAGTAAAGTACAATGAAGACATCATTGGAAAAAGGAGGCCGTTCGAGAAACAAAAGAAAAACGCCATGTAAATAAATGCAAAACAAATTTCGTTCTTTCTGAACGGCCCCCTTCTTCCACTGATGTCTTCATGTGTAAAATTGCAAAAAAATAAAAAAAAGTGAAATAAAAAAATTACTTGATGTTTTTAAGATGATGGGAGCAGAGAATTTAAGGGGAAGATTTTTTAAAATTAAAAATTTGAGAGGCAGGATAGCTGAGCAATTTTAAGAATGTCCCCATCATGCATGAACAATAAGTTAAATGCGAATCCAAGAGAATTTAACGTCTGTGGCGGCGGTTTTCCCGTTGTAATTCCCTTAGGTCTCGTATTCTTCGATTGATTCTGTTCATCCTGCGATGTAACTCTACGGCTTCTTAACTATACTCCGTCAATGCCATCTTTGCGATTCATTAATTCGGAAATTTGCTACAGGTCGGTAAAACAGCTTATTTAACATTCAAACTACCGCTCAATAAATAAAATTCTGTGAAAAATATGGTTTTTAAATTTTTGAAAAGTGAGGGATCATTTTAAAAATGGAGGTTCATAGATAATATTTCAGCCCTCTTTTAAGACTCCAGTCCAGGGCTGCAATTCCGATTCCGAAAGGTTGGAAAAAAGTTTCAGACTCAGATTCCGATTTCAACTAACAAATATTTTAACGATGCCGATTCCAATTCTGATTCCGATTTTAACCAAAATTGATTAACTTTAATAACGGTATTTTCGTGCTTTTTAAGTGAATCTGAATCGAAAATATTTTTTTGGATGCCGATGCCGATACCGATGCCAATTCCGATTCCAAAGATTCCGAACTGTTTTTAGACGAGATTCCTATTCCGATTCCTATTTCTTCAAAAAAAGCACAAATTCCGATTCCGATTCCGAATAAAAATTTATCGGAATTGCAGCACTGCTCCTGCCTTATTTTTCGTAGACTTTTCGAAATTTTCCTGGGAATTTTTTTCTCTTTAAATTAATTGTCTTTTTAATTTTCATTGTCAATTCCGGTTTATTGTCTCTTTTTTTGAGGTTCATTGTTTCTTTCTGTTTTTTCAACTGATTTTGTTCTCAAAGTTTGTTTTTCTCTTGCAAGTTAGCGTTTAATTTTCCGAACGATTCTCTCCAGCAATTGCTAGAACATTTTGCCCACCCGCAAGATGGGTACCTCGCCTGCTGCTGCAAAGAATACTTTTGCCCTTACGGCCTTTCCCAGTAGCAGCTTGCTTGATTTTGCTAATTTATGAATTTTCAAAGTTAAATATGCAAAAAAAAAAAAAAAAAAAAGCTTGTTTTTAGCGAAATATTATGATTTAAAAATAAAATCTTGACCTTTTGTACTTGAATACCAGTGGTGATTTTTCAGAGGAACGCGAAGAAAGATTTTTTAAATATATATTTTTTTAATGATCGCATAACGTATTATTTAGTTGCTTTCGAGAACTCTTTTTGATAAATGAATTTATGCTTCCTCGTATGTATCGTTGTATGGGTGTTCTCATGAATCTATCACAAAACTTGTTGTAACGAAATCTGACAGATTTATTTTGTTCGTTAAAAAAAAGAAAAATAAAATAACTAATGATTGAGTTATTATTTAAACGTTTTCGCGATTGAAAACACCTGTTTGATTTATGAAATTGATCAATTCCATTAGGAAGATGATTTCTTCTTTTTTTTTTTTTCTAAAAAAAAAAGTTAATATTTATACTATACATGTTTATAATAATAATAACGCTTCGCTTTACTATTATGAAATCACGATTGCAAATTGAAAATGACAGAAAATCGTTTGACCAGTTGAGGTTAAAGTTGGTGGCACCTTTTAAAAAAAAATTGAAAAAAAAAGAAAGAAACCAGTTTTTAGATTTGAATTATGAGATAAATGATTAAATCAATCAACCAAAAGTTAATTTGCTTCCTAATCCGAGGGAAAAATGTACGAAATCGTTCCTTACTGGTTTACAAAAAAAAAAAACAAGAAGATAATCTTTTTTTTAATTTTCTTTTGCTCTTTCCAATAAAAAAAATCTGCATATTTCTTCATAATAATTAAAATGATAAGCAACTTGATTTTGTGAAAGAAGAAAAACGCTTGTTATCGGGTTAAATCGACTTGAAAAAAGTTTAAAGTGGACGTGATATACTAAAAAACACGGTGGAACGGCTAATATGAACTTTGAAATGTCCGAAAGGGTTTCAAGTCATTCGGATTACTCAATCAGCACGCGATTATCGCGGAACATGGTGAATGTGCATCTTTTCCTCTTCGTCATAAGGGACGATGGATTGGAGTAATGGCCAGGGTTATACTTTCCACAACATATTAACTGACTCTTCACATGAGTCATGATAATATTTAACAAACTATTGTGTTTATAACAAAGAAAACAAATCGTTTTTTTTTTCTTTTTAACAATTACACGTTTCGAAAAGCAAACACCGTATTGCATTTGATCATAAGTGTTGTTATTTTTTTTATTTATTTATTACGAAATCGGTTCGCCAGTTGATTTCCAGCGTCCTTCACGTTTGATTAGGGCAAATTCTAATCTTCATATATGAAAATTTTTTTAATTCCAATAAAAATCCCTCTCAATCTTTTTAAAAGCGAAAAATGAAAGCTAAAAATGTACATATATAATCCATTGATATCAAAATTATGTTACGTGAAAAAAAAATGATCGTTTTGTCATTCAATACTTCCCAACATAAGTACCATTAAATTCTTTCTTTTTTTTTTCTCCCTAATGTGTTTTATTATATTTAAAAAGAATGACATGAAGTGCAGACAAAACGCGAAGACGGGCATTAAACATGTTTGAGACTCGCCCGTCCCACGATATTCATCATCTCGTTCGTTTAAAAAGTAATATGCCAACTAATTAGTTCAAACAATGAAGATGTCAAAGGTAAAAAGAAGAAGGATGAATAAAAAAAAAAAAAAAAAAAAACCATATCATTAGTTGTGAATTATAACACCCGTAATATAACTTAGGTTAATTATCGTACCTTCACATTCTAATAACATTATAATCGCGATATGACCTAATAGCTTCTTATCCTTTGATTGTGTGTAAAATTTGGTTTTGAAATTATTTTTCGATTAAGTGAAGGTTTTCAGAGCAATTTCTTTTTTCTTCTAAAACGGGGGAGGAGAAAAAGGTTGAAACAAATTACATAAACTTTTTTTTTTTTTTTTTAGAATTTTTATTGCAAAGTCATTTTTTGTCGCCAACGAGATAAACTCCCACGGGCTGTCTACTTGCTTGAAGGATCACATTACCCTTCTCCCTCGGTTCTAGACTCCTTTCGCCCCTGGATAAAGTAATGGCATTTATGTAATATTGCACCTGTTTTTAAAGCAATTCGAAGAGTCAACAGTAATCGTTGACATGGAAAAAAAAACTCAGTTGAAATTAAACCTTCCGAATTTTTTTAATAAGGCTTCCATTTATTAAGCAATCTAGGTAAATTAAACGGGCAGTATTTTTTGTCAAAAAGGGCCAGTATAAAAAGGCAGTTTTGGCAAGTAAAACAATTAAAATGGAAGTATAATAACACTGAAATTCCAGTATGAAAATGTGTTTGGTCGGTAATAAATTTATTAACGGGCAGTAAAATATGTAAAATCGGGAGGTAAAATATTTAAAATTGGGAAGTAAAAGTAGTAGCAAGTAATTTTTTAAAAATAAAAGTTACTAAAGTAAAAATTGATATACGCCCAGCTAGCAAAATCTATCCAGTACTGATGACGTCTTCAGGATGTCATGAGGATACTTATTGGACATCCAATAAGTATCCTCATTGGATACTTATCCCCATCCTTATTGGATTTATCTAAGTTCGCGGTCCGCACTGATCCAAAAAGTGTCCTTTGGATGCCTAGAGATCCTAAAAGAAATTAGCCATTCATCCATTTCCGGTTTTTCGATAAATCCGAAAAAAAAATTCCCGTTTGAAATGCTAAAATTTTTAAGTTTGCAAAATGGTTCCTGATTGTTTACATAAGTTCTTAATTTTCCAAAAAAAATTTTAATGAACCAATCATTTTCAGGAGAAGAATATCGAAGAACCGAAATACAAGTATGGCTAATCTCTTTTAGGATCTCTATGGATGTCCTATGGATATCCTATGGATTTGAATGTACTGTGGATATCTAATGGACAATCCACAGGATGTCCAATGGATTAAAAATGCTATCTGGGCTTTCTTAAATCCACGATCAGGGCCTTTGTGACACTTTCCGATTCCGATCAACCCCTTTTTCTTTTCCCACCCATCGGGGCATTTTCAGCTACTGGAAAAAGCTTTGTTAATTTAAGACGAACGTCGATCTCCAGAATGTATTTACAAATACATACTGTTTAAAAAACTGGGGGGCAAAGAGCAAAGTTTGCGTTCCCTATTCTTATTTTTAATTCTACTATCCAAATTTTGAAAGCCCTGTTACGAAATTGGGTTATTTATGCGATGTTGACCCCATTTGTATATCTATATTATACATAAATTATACATAAACTAGTGGCCACCCGTCGATAGGTCGACGGTAAACGATAGAATTTTTTAAGTTCATTTCGTTAAATTAGCAGGGCTGCAATTCCGATTAATTTTCATTCGGGATCGAAATCGAAATCGGAATTTGCCATTTCAAAAGCAATTGAAATCGGAATCCGTGCTTTTTTTGAAGAAATAGGAATCGGAATTGGAATCGGCATCGGCATCGGCATCCAAAAAAATATTTTCGATTCAGATTGACTTCAAAAACACGAAAATACCGTTATTACAGTTAATCAATTTTGGTTTCAATCGGAATCAGAATTGGAATCGGCATTTTTTAAAATTTTTGTTAGTTGGAATCGGAATCGGAATCTGAAATTTTTTTCCACCTTTCGACGTCGGAATCGGAATCGGAACTGCCGCCCTGTAAATTAGTAGTTTTCACCGATTTTGTGGCTTCGCCACCAAATTCTTTTAACTTTGAGCTTTTTCTGGAATCTAAGTTTCATTTTAGGATCTTCCTCCCCAAAACCCTAAACCTTGTGACCTTGCTATCTTTTTCCAATTTTAATTAAGCTAAGGGGGCTCTATGCTGCCGAATTCGAACTTTGGAAAAAGCGTTTCGATTTTCCGAAGCAATAACCGTATTTTCCATTTTTTTTTTGTTTTCTCTAAGGGATATAATATTATTAAAAATTGCAGGAAAATGATCATTTATTTTTTATCGCATCCAAAAGTAGATTTTCCGGTACGGTCAAAAATTAATGAAAGAATATGTATTTCCCGCAAAAACTGACTGGTCACCACGGTGCTCAACCAGTCTCCGATTATAGGGCGGAATGGACGAAAAAATCTGACTTCACAGCGGGCTTTGGGATCATGAATATAGTCCGAAACAAGCAACCGCCAATTCGCGACAGATCATCCTGGGCCCCCACTGGGGCCCCCCGGGAGCCCCAAACTTTTCCTTAGTCGTGTTGTATATCATATGAAAACCCGTTGCAAATGCTGTCGAATGAGACCTTAAAGAGGTTTCTATCTGTTATAGGCATGAAGATATCGTCATTTAAACCATTCAAAATGAAGGATCAATTTTAGACCCTTTTAAATGACAGTATCTTCATGCCTATAACAGATAGAAACCTCTTTAAGGTCTCATTCGACAGCATTTGCAACGGGTTCTCATATGATATACAACACGACTAAGGAAAAGTTTGGGGCTCCCGGGGGGCCCCCAGTGGGGGCCCAGGATGATCTGACGCGATTTGGCGGTTGCTTGTTTTGGACAATATTCATGATTCCTAAACCCGCTGTGAAGTCAGATTTTTTCGTCCATTCCGTCTGATAGTCGGAGACTGGTTGAGCACCGTGTCACCCATCGATAAATCCACGCTGTTTCAACGTCGATAAATCAACATTTTTCCGCGGGCTCCAATTCGGGGACTTGGGGACCAAGCTCCCACTTAGTGAAATAAAATTTAGGAAAATATAAAGTTAATGGAGTAAACGATAGAATTATTTTAATTCAGTCGGCTGCATTATTAGACATTGTTACCAATTTTGTAATTTTGATACCAAATTCTAGTAATTTTGATAGTTTTCTGGGATCTAAGTTGAATTTTGGGGAGCTTCTTCCCCAAATCCTAAACCTTTGAAACCTTGATATCTGTTTGGAATTTTATTTCATCATGGGTGCTCCGCTTTCAAATCCCCAAACTCGATTAACTTGCTATTTTTCTGAATTTTATTACTCTACATTCTCGAAACCGAGGAAAATTTTTTTTTTCGCTTTTCCGGAAAATTGGGGCATTTTTGAAAGCTCAATTTATTCCCTTTGTTTTTGTTAAAAAAAATGGAAAAGTTTAGACTTATTGGTTCGGAAAATTCGAAAAACAATTTTCCGTGGGTTCCAGTTCGGGGGTTTGGAAACCAAGCTCCTATATAATGAAATAATATTACAGGATGGATTGTATTGTAATAAATTATGTCACATATGACACTTAACACGTCACATCTTATCACTAACGATTTTAGTCTACCTTAAAAGAGAGTAAAATCTTATAATGAAAAGGTTTTCCCCAGCGGAAAATCAGAAAATGATTCATTCACTTAGTTACATTTAATTTTTTTCCTTTTTTTCCCAATGAAATGTTCGATTTTTTATCAGCAAAAAAATGATCACGTCTTCTGAATTTTTCTTATTTCTTTTTTTAATTTTTTACTTTTTGGGGGGGGGGGAAACAGGATCCTTCATTAAGCAACGGTTGTGGTGACAACACTCTTTGTCAGGCGTATCCAATCAATATGGATGAATAGTGGCTCCAGACAAGAAAAATTTTGTCAGGAATCATTACCAGGCGTTACAGTTTTATTTTGACTTCCTAGTTGTCAAATTTCTTTTCTGACTATGAAACATACGGATAACAGCGGTTACATTTGCTATAAAGTACGCATACCGTGAATTCAGCCGTGACAATCAAATTATTACCATCCGAAGAATTCCATGTATTTTTATGATCTTTTGCAAATAATAGTTTTTCCCTAGGCATTATTCATGCTGATCATCGATTACTACGTCTTTTAAATGTTTTATACCCGGGTTTGATTTTTCCATGCGGAAAATGTAGAAACTAGGAAGGTAAAAGTCCTTTTCTGGCTGGAACCGGGGAACTTTTTTTTCACGAAAACATAACTACTTCATATTAATCCCTGTTGTTCAATCCTGTTCCTTTGAGAAGTAGTCGGAAATACCTTGGGAAAACATAGTCGGATTTAACGCACACTGGTTTTTCACACCTTTTTAATCAATGTATTTCTTGAATCCAATGGAGTCGATACTGGGCTAATATTTTTGTGTGTGTGCTGTGCAGTGTCCATTACGTCGTCGACGTCGTTAAATAGCTCTTTAAAGCACTGAAGCAAAAACGGTGTCTTGTTAATATTCTGTATGAGTGGCCTTGACAATCATTACAAGATCTCTCTTTTAAATGTTTTTTAATATCCAGAATATCGAGAACGGTCGGGCATTTGGTACGGACCTTCTTCCTTGTTTGCCTTAAAATACGGACTGCAAAGCACCGTGAAATCTCGGAACGGGTTCCAAGGGAAAAGAGCTTCTTCGGAACCGGTATTTCCGGTATTACCGGAACCGGCCAAAAAAAAAAAAAAAAAAAAATAATAATATTTTTTTATATTTTAAAAAATTATATTTTTAAAAATTATTAATTTTATAAAATTAATAATATTTATATATAATTATATATTAATAATATTTATATAATTATATTTATAAAAATTATTATATTTTAAAAATTATTTATATTTTTAATTTATCAAGCAAACTTTTTCTTAGATGACAGGTGGAGACATTCTCTTAAAATTGAATTTTTATTCGAAAATGTTTCTTCTTATATTGCATAAAATAAATCAAAACAAGTATCTAAGAAATTAAAAACCGAAATCCAAATTTCTGAGAATGAGTTAGGTCGGCCTTCTACAAAAAGAAATCAAACGATAGCGCACGGGCGGCAGCGCTATTATTCACCAAGAACTTGTCTTTTTCTCTCTGCTTGTATTTTCAGCGTTTAATTTAACTAGAGACCCTAAATTAAAAGAGACTGGCAAAAAAATTTGGCGCGAAAAAGCGGTGCCCACGGATCATGCGCACTGATTTTTGAAAGTTTTTGGTTACATTGCCGGTGTAAACTGCATCAAAGTCAAAAATGGCGATCGTTTTTGTTTATTCAATGTGTATTTGTTTACCGGCTCCTTAAAAAAGAGTCAGATTTTGAACGCAAACAATGAAAGTGCTTACCAAGACAACAAAACACTTAATGCTGTTCAGCTATTACTGAAAGCCACCAATGAAGTCGGATTTATTAAATTTATAATGGAGAGCAAAACAAAAACATTCGCCATTTCTTACTGTGCTGCATTTTGCAGCGGCAGTTTTGCCAAAATTCCGAAAATTCCAACATATCAGTGCGCATGATCCGTGGGCACCGATTTTTCGCGCCAACTTTTTTTGCCAGTCTCTTAATTTAGGGTCTCTAAATTTAACTTTTTCTTTTTTTGTCTAATCGATAGGAATATTAAAATTACGGGAACCGGAACGTCTGGAATCGGTTCCGAATTTTTCCGAATTTCGCCTCGGTACCGGTTCTCCCGGTTCCGGTACTCCCGGTACTGCAATCACCACCTTTAAGCGGTAGAAAATAATATTTCGTCCTATTTTTTTTTTTTTTTTTTTTTTTAATCAATAATTACAGATTTAAAGTTTTATAGTCGAAGTTTACGCCTAATATTTTAGCATTTTAACAAATAAACTGCCTTTGGAAAGAATAAAAATACATTTAAGAGTAGGCTTCTGTGAATATTATCGGAAGAAATGGCTCAATGGCTGTTTTGCCTAATACTCGATTTAGAGGGAAAAAGCCCGAATTTTAGATATCTGACGAGATTCTTTCGTGTATCCTTGAATTTTTAGTGCAAGTTTGAACTTGTCTGAATTGTATGTGCTGTCGGAAAATACGTGCCCGTAGCCAGGGGGCGTTGCCCTTCCTGGCCTGACTTTGTGCCCCCGGAGTAAATCGGCTAAACATGACAAGTATAGGAATGAAAGCCTATTGCCCCCCTTAACAAGCCTAACTGCCCCCCACCTCCCCCTGGCTGTTCGTTCTGGCTACGGGCCCGGGAAAATCATTTCAAAAAAATGTGTGGCTGGAAAGCTTTGATTTTATTTTACGGGTTCACATTTACTTGAAAAAAGTTGAAACTTGTACTAAAAATACAAGATTAAGTCAAAGGAGTTTGTTGGATTCCTAATATTTGGATTTTATCTTTGTAAATCAAGCAATAGATAAAACGGTATTCGTTGAAGGCTTTTCTTAACATCTTCCCAGATGTCGTCTTAGTGAGGGGGAGGGGGTATGAAAGCTGCTTGTACTCGTGCCGAAATTTTTATTCTATGTGGTGTTAAATTGTTTCAGTTCATTCGAAGCCTCCACCTGGATCCGTCGTCAACACACCATGCAGACATTTGGAAATCTTTGAAGTATTTGAAGGAATACCAACAGGAGTAGAAAAGCTCACCTGCAGGGAAAACTGAATATCGAAATCATTCAGGTATTACAAAAACAGCTCAGGAGGGAGGGTGTCTCCAAAATTTCATTAGAAGCTAAATTGCCAACAGCGGATTAGGAGCATATTATGTTTACTAGAAGATGAAATGTCCCAAGTCCTGCTCTTGTAATACGTAAATGTCCACCCAGATAGCAAAGTCTATCCAGTCCCGAGGACGTCATGAGGATATTTATTGGACGTCCATTGGATTTACCTATGTCCGCATTGATCCAAACGACGTCCTTTGCACATTCCATGGATATCCCATGGATTTGGATATCCTGTGGATATCTAATGGACAATCCGCAGGATGTCCAATGGATTGAATTTCCTATCTGGGCAATCACCAAGGGTTAATCCTTAATAAAGCTTGCCCCCTTTTTTTATTTTCATGCCCATGTTTTTATTTACATTTGTATGCTCTTTACTTTTATACAAGAGTTTGAAGATGACCATACAGGCAACTTCATTTTTAAAATTAATTAATTTTGACTGTTTCTGCATGAAGTGTGGCCGACGTATTTTTCCAAGTAATTCATTAAGCAGCATCTGAGAGTTTTAATTTCAGAATTTTACGTTTTTAAAAACTTGCAAGTTAAACAAACGTGTGGAAACTCTTCGGCATGGTGTCTTGCTTTTCCCATATGTCCTTTTTGTTTGTTCATCATTTTTCATTACTTTATCAATGATTTCGCGACAAGAAATAATGTTACACCCATAAGATTGATGATTCATCTGCTATATGGCTTCCTTCAAAAAGTCACAACAATGGATACGATCTATACAATGGATCCATACTTTTTTTTTAGGCAATTAATAACACAAAAGACATTCGAATGACTGACCGTCGGAGCGTTTGATTCTCATTCACTCGATTGATAATCATTTGATCGACTTAAGAATTGAACTCTAATTATCGTCGACTGATGCTTCCCCATGCTCAAATAAAATATAAGAGAAGAGGCTTGTAAAAAATATAAAATAATTCATGCGATTGTCCAATTAATTATATTCACACTTTCTTCAAAAATCGCTGTCTTAAAAAAGTGTCAAATAAAAATATTTATTAAATTTTCGTGATCGAACCACCTTTACGCAGAAATTTATATCTTAATTAACATTATAATTACAATATTTTTTTTTTCCGTTGTTCTGAAAGACATTTTTTGATTTAGCATCTCCAGACTTTAATTTATATTATTTTATTTTATTTTTTAAGGAAAAATGGAAAAGTAATTTTTTTCTTTCTTAATTTATTGCTTTTTTTTTTCACTTTTACGATCCCCTTTTTTTCGCGCCCCTTCGTGCAAAACCAATCGTGAATGGCGCAAAAGCATAAAAAACCGAAAAAGAAAAAAAAAATCAGCTGTTATCATTTTCCCCGAAGGATTAACACGCGATTAACTCATAATATCAATATTAACGATGACTGTTATTTATTACATAGGAAGCGATACGCTCGTCCAACTATTTTTTAACCTTTTTAACCTCCCATTTTTTTTTTTTTTCGTATTGTGTTCGCCAATGCTCAGGTATCATTTTTATCCTCGAAGATATACTTGAGAATACCGATTGTTATTAAAACGCTCGATAATCTCTTATTCACGTTATCGATATGTAGAATAAAAAAAGAAGGAAATTTAATGTGCTTATTTTTCTTATTTTCGCGCACTACCGGTGCATTTTTTGTTTTGTTTTCGGTGTTACATGTGTATACTTTTATTATGCAATTTTCTTTTCTTAGAAATGAAAACGAAGGTAAGTATTAAAATAAAAAATGTGTTTTTATAAAATTCCTACTCCTTTTCAGATTTGACTTGCATTCGGTTGCCTAGCAACGGAAATATAAACAAGATTTTAATAAAATCGAGAAGAAATTTATTCACTTTTTTTTTTTTTTCTTTCTTTTAGGATGGTGAAAGTCGCAAGTTAAACATGGGCACAAGAAGTGCATCATCTCTTAATCAAGTAGGGGAAAGAAGGATGAGTTTAAAAAGCGGGTGTTGAGAAATTTGAAACATCATTTTTGATCAATCATCAGCAAGGATTACACACATAATTTTTTTTCAACATGAGGGCGTTTGTGGTGAGTTTTTAAAAAAATTTGATAATTTTTTTTAAAAACTACAGGATAAAAATTTTCGAATTTGGATTAACACAAAAAAATATTACTCCGGGAAGTGATTTTTTTTTTTTTTTTTTTTTTTTTTTTTTTTTTTTAGTGAAGATGAAAGTGATTTTGAAAAAAAAAAAGTGATTTTTTTTGTAAGTACAGTGTAAAAAGTTTTATTTTTTTCGGGAATTTTTTTTTTTTCTCTAAAAGTTGAATAAAACTTTAAAAATAAATCTTCGCACGACACGTACCGGTCAAACCCGACGATCCCAAGGTCACTTTCATCTTCACAATCTATTATCATAATCTCAAAGAAAGTATCTCACCGAGGTCAGGCGCTCTCCACCTTCCGCGTCTTCCTCTTTTTTTATTTGTTACATTGTTTCTTAACTTATCCGAAAAGTCATCTAGACTTTTATTTATTTTTATTTTTTTCTCATGTGAAACTTAGGAAAGAAAAAAAAATTGCAATCGATTAATTTTTTTTTTTTTTTTTTTTACATCATTTATTACGGGTTTTATTTGCATATTTTAAATCCAGTGCGGCAATCGATTAGATAATGTGCATTATGGGGATAAAAACTCTTTAAATAAGCGTTTTCAAGTCTTCAAGAAAAGAAGAAGAAGAAAAAACTTTCTTGTAAAATCTTCCGAACTTAATTAACGGTTAATCAATATCCACATTCCGGTTAAAAATCGTTACATAATTTCACTGATGTACGAGTTCAATTTCCTTTGACTAGACAAACCAGATAATGCACCGTATATTTAGCGTAAAAAAAAAAAACTGGAATGTCCGCGTCGTTTAAGAAAAAAAAAAATTGTTTACGTTTCATTCATCAAAAATTCTTTAACGGCATAATGTGCAATTTCGGCACATCAACTTTTTTCATAATTGATTATCTCGTTTCCTGATCACTCAAACTCGTAATTTTTGATTTAACGATTTATTTTGAATTTGTTAAGGTTAGGTTAAGGTCCCGAGCGAAAATTTGGGGTAAATCATCGGTATTTTTCGCTTTTTTTTAATTTCAAATTTGTTTCTTAAGTTTAACTTAAATAGTCGAACAAAGTCCCTGTAAAAATTTTCGAAGTGATTTAGTTAAAAACCGTTTTAAATCAGCTCTGACTACCATCCCTTATGCCCCTTTAAGAGAATATATCAGGAAGTCGGTGTAGGAAATGAATTTAATGTTTGCCGCCAAGAGGATTTTATTCCACCTATGAATAAACATTTTTTTTTTTGAAAAGTCAATCAGTTTGATAATAAGAAAACAATAGCAGGATGTGAGAATAAGAGATAAATGTATTAAACGAGTTACAATTTGTTGCAAATGGGGAAGAGGGGGCAGGGACAGATTGAGACTATCATGACACAAGCACTTTCAAACGCGTCTGGTTCTCACAATTGTTCAACAAATAAATAATGCAGAAAAAAAAACCGAAAATCAGGAAGTACCTAGTTTGCTAATTGCATTTTTAAATCCTGCTTAATAGAAATATTTAAGAGCACATTATGATGCCAATTAAAAGGGAGGATGCGCGTGGGACTTTTTTTTTATTTTATTATTTTTTTTTTATAGCGTGTGAATTAATTCATCGATATTTTTCCTTATATTTGTGCCGGTTCGGTTTCCCATCGATTGTTCTGGAAACTGTTATCAAAGAAAAAAAATTTTTTTTCTTTCCAAGTTGCCATTTGATTTTTAATGTCTTGATATCTTATAGATCAACAAAAGGACGAATTGTCGAAGAAAGTTTTTTTTTTTTTTTTTCTTCTTCTTGTGAAATATATTTGAAACATCTTCACGATGGAAAGCAGATGATTGTGGAGATCGGCTTTCAATCGTGATTTCACGAGTGTTTTGGTGATCTTGTAACGTCAAAATCGAGTGTTTACTTATTATCTTTTTTTTTTTTTTTTTCGGTCGTTTTCATTTTGTCCGAAATGATCTGATTTATGACAGTTGGGTGAAATTTTGATCTCGGTTCCGCTTAAAGACTTTTTTAAATTTAAATAAAGTGTGTTTAGTTTTTTTTTTTTTTTTTTTTTTTTCTTGATTAGATGATGCTTTGGCTTTTCTTCTCCAACTAATATTACTTTCGTGTAGGCTTTTTGTGGAAGAAAAGGTAGTATGTTTCGTTGGATTATTTTTCTTACCGGTATATGAGGCTTTAAGACCGAGAGATTTCAAATCAACTAAAGATACGGGTTTTACGAGTTTAACTTATGTGTAATTAGTATCAGTTAAACGCGTCGATTTCAAACCTTTCAATTCTGAAATCGCGATATGTCTTTTTGCCTTTTTAAATTTTGTTTTCATTTTACAAACTTAACCGTAACATCTTTTTTTTTCTTTCTCTTCTTGAACCCCTACAGCAATGCGCCTGAGAACCTATCTTTTCTTAAGAAATAACGCTTTTAAAGTAAAAATAATTTTTAAAAAATTAAACATTTTTTTAAGAAGGAATTAGGTTTTTCAAACATCTTGCCAACGTCTAGGAAGATTTAATTTATCTATCTGTGGTTTGGATTGCGTACTTATCTGTGCCTAGGGTCACCCTTGCATCCTGCAGGAAGGTGCTGGTGCATAATTGTTGGAGTTTTCATATTTTTTCACTCAGAAAAATCTTTTATCATTTTTCTTGAAAATATATTTTCAAAATATCAATACACTGAGCCAGAAATGCTAAAATGTATTTTCCAACCGGTACTTTGTCTGCCATGGTTAACTTATGAAAAACAACTAATATTTTATCTTAATTTGGCAAGGCTGCAAATTTTTGCAATTAAGACAGTAATTTAGTTAATTTTCGAAAAAGTTTTGAAAAATAACGGTAAAAATCTTTTTTCCTATAAATATTTGTATGGACTAATTTTTTAATTACGGTTTAGCTAAAGTTAATTTTTGACTGTGACTATAATTTGCAGTTTAAAAATAAATTTAGGAAGAAATTTTTAAGGTAGAAACTTTTTTCATATCTTATCATTGTAAAAATGTCGGTTGGCGTGTCAGAAGATGCGTCAGAAAACGCGAGGAGCGCTTCAAAAATTTCTCAAAAATCATTTTTTTGGTTTTAATTGCTTACTAAGGATTAGTGTTTGCTATTATTTGTTACGGACACTGAAATGACCTAATTTTGAGCAAAAAGAAGTTTTTGAAAAAGAATTTGAGGAGCTCGTCGAGAAGCGCGTCTTTTGGCAATTGAATCGATACCTGAAGGAACTGAAGGCTTGCTGCTCAATTAAAAGTGAATCGGTATTTTAATTTTCTCTAACCTTGTTCAGTTACTTTTTAAATTTTATTTTCTACTTTTTTTTTTCTTATTCTTCCGCATGATTTATTTTACCCCCAAAAATTAGCACAAAGTATTTTTTTTTTTTTTTTTCGTCTTGATCATATTTTTATTGAAGTTCGCTATGGCGACACTTCAAAAATACCTAATTTTTTCCCAAAATGCCTGGATTCGGTTTAATTTTTTAAATATATTTTTCTTTTTTTGTTGGCTATCTATTTTCATGCAAGAAATGGGCATCCGAATTTTTTTCAAGCAAAATATGGTTTTTTGCAATAATTAAAAGAACTAGATCATCCTCTTTGTTTCCGTTTCTGTTTCTGTTTCAGTTTTAGGGTTGGAATGCTTGAACAACAAAAATCGTTCTTTTCATTTTTGTAAATTTGCCAAATTTTTCTCAATATCGAGCCTCGAATATACTCAAAATTTAGGATCTACTTACTTTAAACGAGATTTTTTTTGTTTGTTTTTGAAAGGTTCTCAAAAAGACATTTTGGATTACTAAAACGAACAGGACTAATGACGACCAAGAAAATCGTTGCTGTATCATATAGACTAGCTCCAGTAACCGTTTTAAAACCATCCAAGTCGAAAACTTTATTACAGAAATATTTTTGGTCATGATAACAATTTTCTTAAAAATCTAAAAATTGATAATTTTTTTTCCTAAAAAAGCAATTAGTTTCTTACACTAGGCTAAGAAGCTTCTCTCTGTTAAACTGAACTTGTAAAAGAAAGTCAATGTCTAGTGGAATCCTAGTGACGAGACCGAAGCCGTTTGATTATTGCCCCTGAGGGTGCATCTCCCACATAACATCCGGAAATTTCGGACATCCATAAGACACACGGATGAAGAATGGGACCGAAATTTTCAATGTTATTCTGCTTTCCGATTTAACGTTTTATTAGCTTTAAATTCAAAACTTTTATATTATTTCATTATCGATGCAGGCGTGAAATTTATCTGAGGTTAGGTCTCATAGTTCGATAATGCAACAACATTAACATTCTAATATCCTCTTATTCATGCTAAAGACGTTAACAACTCATTACACTTTTTTTTCCGAGTCTATTTGATTAGGTAACCGAAATTCGTAACGAATAAATAAATATTAAAAAAAAGTCGGGTATTATATTTTTTTAAAGTCAGTAATTCAAACAATGTGTATCGCGATGATATGCAATTGCAACTTTTTTTTTCTTTAATGGAAAGTGAATATGGTAACGAATTTGACATTAAAAATGACTGCGCTTAATTCACTTTTATTTTCATTTTCCTTTTTCCTGATCCGACTTTCTAATGCGAAATATCATCCAACGACGAGGATCGACCGTTTAAATTAAATTCGTCACAGTGCAGTTTCACGTAAAACGGTGGTTCCTCGAGGATGTCACGCGCTTTGCAAAAAAAAAAAAAAAAATATTACGATCGGCCTTTGAACTTTAAAGACAAAAAAAAAAAAAAAAAAAAAAAAAGGAAATGGGAGAAGAAATTGATTAATTGTGGATAATTGTTATCGATTATAACAACGCTCATGACCTTTGCCGAAAACAATTATGTCTCGTCGTCTACTTTAATTGGACGTTTTGACGAAAGAAAGTGAAGTGAAAATGTAAACAACAGACCTGACATTGAACGAAGAGAAAGGTTTTTCTTTTTTCGTTTTTCTTTTTCGAGCAAAGTCTGTGTATATCCCGTCACGTTTTTTTATTTATTTAGGAGGACCAATTTTTTTTTTCTTTTTGTATGAAAAGAGTAAATTTGTCCCTGCGCGATAGGATATTTTTTTCCACCACCTAAGGAAATGAAAGAAAATTTCATCAATCAAATCAAGTATGACGATTTGCTGAACCTTTGACCTAAGAAAGTTATTCCGTCGGTAGTAACGATTATTATGAATGAGAACCCTATTGTCTGAATCATTCGTTGAGTCATCTGACGTAATATATGTTTTTTTTTTTCTGCGTTATTACCTGTAAGATCGAGAACCAGACTGTCTAGATTTTTCTCCCTGCGGAAAAATAATTTTTTTTACACCTTTCTAAACTTAATAAGGATTCTTTCTCTAGCTTTTTTTGAAGAAATCTTGCTTCCTGCTGAAGAGTTTTTCCTGATCTTTTTTTTTTTTTTTTTTTTTTTTTTTGAGATTTTATCTTTTTTTATGAAGCTTTTGTTAATTTCTTCTTCTTCTTCTTATTTTTTTAAATATTTTCCCCATTCGATGTTTAATTTTTTTAAATTAACAAAAAATTTTTTTTAATTTTTTGCAAGAGCGCATTGAAGATACTTTTCGGAATTTATTGCAATTTAATTTTCAGTTTTAAAAATTCCAATTTCGCCTTACTCTATTCTAATTTTTTTTTCTTTTTCTTTTTCAGATCTTATCGTCTCTCGCTGTCTTAGCACACGCAAGACCCGAAGCAGGGTACTCTTATAGTCAGCCACAAGCACCTAGCTCAAGTTACGGAGCTCCAGGAGGTGGCGGCGGCGGATTCGGAGGTGGACACGGAGGCGGTGGCGGCGGCGGTTTCAGCGGCGGACACGGAGGCGGAAGCGGAGGAGGTTTCGGAGGAAGCGGATTCGGTGGAGGTTTCGGAAGCTCCGGATTCGGAGGTGGTTCATCATCTTTCAGCAGCTCCGGAAGCGGTAGCTTCTCTTCCGGCGGCGGTGGTGGTTACTCTGGCGGCGGCGGTTTCTCCCAGCCTGCCACCATCCAGAAACACATTTACGTTCACGTTCCTCCACCAGAACCAGAACAATACAGGCCGAGCAGACCGCACCAGTCTGCCCCAGCCCCGCAGAAACATTATAAAATTATTTTCATCAAGGCCCCAACGCCCCCAACGCCAACTGCCCCAGTCATCCCACAATTTGCTCAAGACGAACAAAAAACACTTATCTACGTTCTTGTCAAGCGACCGGAAGAAGCACCAGAAATCAACATCCCAACGCCAGCACCTACGCAGCCAAGCAAACCAGAAGTATACTTCATCAGATACAAAACCCAGAAAGAAAGTGGTGGATACGCTGGAGGTACGTACCGAAAATGTTTTAAAAAAATCTTATTTTTTATTCCCAGTTTCCTGAGAATAAAAGTTTGTTGTTTTTTCGGTAGACGGCGCCATTTTTCGCACTTTAAATGAAACAAAGCGTGGCGCCATCTTTCAAAATAACTTCTTTTGCTTTCATATGGCTCTTGAGAATGTTTTTACGAACAATTTAATTTTTATTTTCAGGTTCATCAGGTGGATACTCCGGTGGAGGTTCATCATTTGGCGCCAGCGGTTCTGGTGGCTACTCGTCAGGTGGTTCTAGTTCTGGTTCTTTTAGTGGTTCCTCAAGCAGCAGCGGCGGTGGTGCTGCTCCATCTGGCTCATACGGACCCCCTGGACAAAGCGGACCATATTAAGAAAAATAACAAATTCAAGTCATTTAAAAAAAGATAAAAGATAAAAAAAAAAGAAAATTGAGAATCATGTTGCCATTTGATGGATGCAAATGGCAGATTATCGTCTCGCCTTGTTGTTACGTCCATTCTTTCATTGTTTTTTTGTAAATAGTCTTTTATTCAATTTTTCATTTATTGTATTTTGTTCTTCTTCCTTGTGTGTGCATTTCATTTGTAAATTCGGTGGCACTTAATATTATGTATTTGTGAATGTGTGTGATTAAAAAAATACAAAAATTCGTATTTTTTTTGTTGATTATTATTTTTCTTTAATTTTTTTTAATTACCTTCATCTCAACCTTTAAAGGAGTTGCTTCAATTTTTTTTTCTTAATTTTTATTAAAAATCATTACACGAAAAACTTATGTGATTTATTCAAAAGTTTGATCATGTTTTCTCTCCTAAATGTATGTCAAACAGACGGACGGATGAACGGACAGAAGCATCCGTGTAATCAGTAATATTAGGATTGCGTAATATACCTTGGGAATTTTATAGTGAAAGTTCAAATTGTAATGTAATATTTGAATGACATGATTGCTGCATAAGCATGCGCCCGTTCATGTTGATTTGTATTGAGTATAAATAAATATAAATGACTCTTTGATAATTTCTAGGCGCATACTTTTCCCCCTTTATTTTTTACATAAGATTACGAAGGCATGAGTTGAATTTTTTTAAAAATCCACGTTTTTTAAATTATGAAATATAAAATATTCAAGAAAAAAAAAAATTAAATGTTTTTTTAGACGACTATTTAAACTTTAATAACACCAGATGCTCTACATTTTTTGAAGCGATTCGCAGAATTTCGCGGCATTTTTAAATCTCTTCACCGTGACAGATTTTAGAATCTCGGACATTTAGAAATGTCGACATTCAGACTCATTAAGCTTCCCGTTACTGAAACACAATTTTCTAAAACCTCTGCCTTAAAAAAAAAAAAAAAAAAAAAAAAACGATTTTTTTTAAAAAATAATTTGGAAGAACACCCCACTACCCCTAGAAACAAAAAGATGGTGTTTAGAGAAAGAAAGTGCAAATATGTTGGTCTGTGGTATAAACATCATTTTTAAGGCGTTTATACTTCCATTGTCCTTGTAGTTTAAATTGTCTTCTTGCTCAGCATTAGTAGACACAGTCCATTGGCGTAACAGCCTATAAGCGAAGCAAGCACAGGCTTGCGGTCTCTCGCTATTCTTAGGCGTCGCAACTCCAGGTAGAAAAAATGGGTTAAGGTTCTAAATAACCTAAACTACATTTTTATTCACAAAAAAAAGGTTAATTTTTTTTTTCTTTTTTTAATTGAAAAAGAGTGAACGACCCTGGGTATTAGCTTTATGCAATAAAAGTTTGCAAGAACAATAGGAAGAAAATGAACAACAGCAGGACAAAAAAAAAATAGTTTCTTCTTTTTTTTTTTTCGGAAATCCCGTAATCGATTTCAATAGAAATGTGCTTCATCGCCCAAATTAAACGATTATAAAATTTTGACCTCGTTTCTCAAAATTTCTTTGTCCAAATTTTAAAGTACCTGATCTTCGGTTTTTCCTGATCCCATTCATTTTATTGCTTAAAGACAGTTTTATCGCTGTAGTCATCGAGCAATGACGGTTTAATAAGTTTTTAATTTTTTTTAAAGTCGTGGTTAATTTAGTGATTATTTAGTGATTTAGTGATTAATTTAGTGAGCAATTTGGAAGTGCTGTACGAGATCAAGCGTCGGAAGCTCGATTATTTCGGTCACGTAATTCGAAATGAAAAGTACCGCCTCCTTTAGCTTGTGATGGAGGGAAAAATCGAGGGTAAGCGCAAGAAAGGCCGAAGGAAAACCTCGTGGCTTAAGAATCTCAGGGACTGGTTTGGTGTTTATTCCTTGAGTCTTTTTAGAGCGGCGGTCTCAAAAGTAAAAATCCGCCAGATGATAGCCAATCTCCGTCGCGGAGCCGGCACTTGAAAGAAGAAGAAGAAGTGATCAATTTAGTCGTAATTAGTTTTTTATTAAAAAATATGGCGAAAACGACAGAAGCAGCCACGAAGACAAAGACGAATACTGGGACGATGAGACAGGGTAAAAAAAAATTTGACTAATGCTAAATCTCCATAAAGGGAAACCTAATTTTGCTTACGATGGGAAGGGGGGGGGGAAGGGGAGTAGGTCTTAAATGGCCAATGCTTAATTTATAGATGACCCCTAATAATACGTTAAAATTTTTTTTTTTTTTTAATTTTGAACTTAAACTTGGATAAAAACTACTAACTTGAAATTCAAAACAAATACTACCCGGCAAGCTTTTCTTAGCTTTTTGGCATATTTTTTTGGAACTGTCTCGCAAGTTTTCGGTAATTTTTTGGCAACATTATGGTAACATTGTGCAAGTTTTTAAGACATTTTGAACCCCTTTTTATGCGTTCTTCCTGCAGTTTTGATTATGCATTTGATGTATTAGGTATAATTCTCCGCCAGCTCTGGCTGACTCTCAGGCCCCCTTGAAAAATTTCTAGTGTCCATGCCATGCGTTTTCCTACCCTCCATGTTATAAGTGGACATTTGAAGCCCTTCCCTATGCCCTTCTTCTGGCTGTGGCGAGAACGTTGTATCGAGTGAATCTCATATTCTGAGGGCAAAATAGCGGAATAGCAGTCCCTCCCTGCTATACTCAACTTTCTTGAGACTTAAAAAGTTAGAAATATATATGATAATTCTTTTCGAAAAAAGGGCTCAATGAAAATGACCTTCAGTTTAAGCTGAAAGTCTTTCAGCTGATGTTTTAAAAGATCGAATTGCTAATCTTTTTTTGGCCTACATTAGATCAAAATTATACTATAGTTCAGTTTTTAAAATATGCATTCCATTCCATGATTGAAAAGAAACTTGCCTCCCCCCTTCCCTTAAAATAAAAGACAAATTTAAATTTTGGGTAAGGTAAGGGTAGGGAAGTGCGACCGGGTTCTAGAAAAAATTGATTTTGACCTTTATTAGTTCTTAATAGGAAGAGAATCAAGCCAAGTTTTTTATTACAATATACTGCTCCATTATTAGGCTTTAATGTGCATTAGCCTCAAATTTGAAAAACGGCGCGATTTAGAGTTCAACCATATTTTTCTGACTGCCGACGTATAATATTTCAAACCTCCATTTTTTGAAAAGTGCGACCGTTCTTATTTTTTTAAAAAAATGAATTCTCCAAAGCAAAAGTTATTTGTTTATAAAAGATCGATGAATTTTCTTTCAAAAATTGCTGAACACCGTTAAAAACAAATAATCCTTGTTTATTAAAACTACAATTAAATAATTATTATTAGTGGCACTCCGAATTGCATATGTAAATAAAAACAAGATGGTTTCCTTTGTCAAAGGAATTAAAGAAGTCGTCTGCTAGTCGCACTTTCCGAAAATATTATTTTTGCCAAAAAAGTGCGACCTATTAAGGTTTATGAAATAGGAAGTCGAGTAAAAAATTCTTGATAGCATAAAAAAATAATGCAAGGTATTGACAATTGAATGGAGCATATTTCATAAAATAAGCCAATGTTTACATAAAATTAAATCAAATTGAAAATGAGGCAGTCTAACTTTCCGACGAATATGAATTTTTGCTTTTGTAAAATTATTTTTTTTTATTCAAAAATGGACGACAACAATACATTTCTTTGATCATAATAGGTTCTGAAAACATTAAAAAATCGTCCCTTGAAATCTTTTTTTTAAGTATGGGATTTTTATCAGTTTTTATTAAACCGGTCGCACTTTTCAGACGGTCGCACTTCCCTACCCTTACCTTAAACGTTATTGCATCTCTAAAATGATAATTAGGGGAAGGCTAATTCGAATAAATAAAAATGATTGTGACTAGAGAACAAATGTACTTAAGTGTTTATAAATAGTATAAACATGATTTTCAAGGCGGATTAGTATCTTGGTTATAAGAAATTCAACAGACTAGTAAAGTCAAAAAAAAAAAAACTTATAATAATTTTTTTAATCGGAATGACCGTTTGGATTTCAGATGTTTAAAAATTTAGGTTTACACATTTATTTTACCCACTTTCAAAAAAAAAAAATTGTTTTTTAAAAATTCTACAGTTTTTTTTTCCCCCTTTACAAAAATTTGCGGTGCGAATGCTTCAAAATCTGCAGATCCAAAAAAATTTGCTACCGGTATCAGCTTGAATGGAGTACTTAATTAATTTCTTATCATGCGTAGGCAAGCTTAAGCTTAGTTGAGTTATAAATAGTATAAACATGATTTTCAAGGCGTATTAGTGTCTTAGTTATAAAAAATTTAACAGACTGGTAAAGTAAAAAAAAGTAACATTTTTAAATCGAATTGGCCGTTTGGATTTCGGAGTGAATATTATAACATTATTCAAGGTTTACAATTTGACTTAAACCAGAATGAGTCTGCCAACGAAAGCCATAGGTAAGAAGGTACACTAGGTACTTTTTTGGCTTCCCGTTACTGAAACACAAAATTCTGAAGCCTCCGCCTTAAAAAAAAACTCATTTTTTTTAAATTATTTATTTATTTATTTATTTATTTATTTTTATTTATTTATTTTATTTTATTTTATTTTTTTGATTTTGAATAGTTTGAAGAACACCTGGAAACCAAAAAATGATGTTTAGAGAAAGAAAGTGCAAATATGTTCGTCTGTAGTATAAACATCATTTTTAAGGCGTTTGTACTTCTATTGTCCTTGTTTAAAAAATGTCTTTTTGCTCAGCATTTTAATTTATTAATTGTAGACGCAGTTAAAGTAGTTCAATTACAAAATATTGTTAACGTATTATCACCCTGGCTTAAAGAGGTGCCCAGTCCAGGACAGTGAATACTGCCTTTTTTTTATATCAAAGGAAAATTTGCCGCTGGTAGTGAAGTTCCTTTTATTTTCCATTTTTGTTGTTAAACAGTATGGCCCATTGTTATGCATATACAAGTCGTAACATATGCGAACGCTTTATTGTACCTGAGCGTATTCATTTCATTATGAAAAAAAATGTTTTCCGTATTACTTAATGAAGACAGACTGTATTAATTTATTTTTTTTTTTCTTTGCAGGTATTTATTCATTTCCGATTATAGCTAAATCTGGATATAACATCAGATGGGAAAAAGACAGTAACGGTTTTTTTTTTTATCGCTTTGGCTTATGGGTAAGTGATTAAGGTTTTGAAAAACAAACATTTTGTTCCTAATTTACTCTGTGTAATTTACCTTGACAGTTAAAAAACTGCTTGATACCATATAATCGTAAACCGCGATGCGTGACAAGACATTTACTCTTATCCAAAGTGCATGTTAATTACCGACCACAAAAGCAATGTCAAATCCATGAGAAAGTAAAAGGATCTTCGTGATAGAAAAGGCGACAGTGAAATTCATTCCAACAATCGATTATAGTATGGAAGACATTAAGATCCTGTCAGTTTTTAAGGAAAAGAATGTAGCTGGTGTAGAAATGAAGCTATAGTCAAAACGGACCACACGGACCCGTGTATTACGTGTTCACACGTGTTCTGCAGGTTATAGGATCTGGTGTATTGCACACCGAAATTACGCTGGGGAAATCCCTTGCAAGTAAGTTACTAGAAATGTCTGTCTTAATATCGTATTTTGGTAGGTATGTTATCTTTAGGAAATAGCAATAGAGTTAGAATATAGCATCAATTGGAAAAAAAAGAATATTTTAGAGTACGTATTCAATATTTTTCCGAAAGCGTATAAAAGAGTATGAAGCTTTTAAAAAAGTGAATTTTTCGAGAAAAAAATTTTTTTAAACAATAAAGGTAAAAAATTATAAAGATATTTTTGTTAAAATGTCTCAAAAATTAAATTTGAACAAAAAAAAAAAAAAAAAAAATTAGCTTATTAGCTTTAACATTTTTTAAAAAATTGGCATATCATTAAATAATTTCGCTTTCTCAAGAAAAAACAGTATATTTTGGATTTTCCAAAAAAAGAGAGAGTACTCTTTTTTTGGGTTTGAAAGAGAGTAAATACTCTTCAAAAGTTTATTGGTAACATCCCTAATTTTGGCACAGGCATTATTTAGAGGAGATCTCTGTAATTAAAAAAACGGCCCCCGCGCCCCATTCCCTCTCCTTCAGAACTAAGAAACCTAAAACCCCATAAATGAGACATAATTATCACTAAAACTTTTTAACTTTTATGTACTGTCTCCATTGGCCAAGTAACCGAAGGCACGGTCGTATAGACAGGTCCGAAAACTCCTATCCCTTATACATTGGAGATCATGTCCCGCTTAACTACGCATAAATTAGTTCCTCCTCTCCACCACCGTAAGCGCTACTTGTTAGAGAGACGCTTTTTGATTGGTCGTTGATATATTTTGTAAACAACGATGGCGGCTACTCTGTTGTTGTTCGCCACGAGAGTCCCAGTGGGAGTCCCAACTTAAACATTAGACATGTTGCGACTCTCTAGATCGCAGCGCTGCCAGTGGCCAATTTTAGAACTAATTTTTGCGTGGTTAAGCGGGACTTGATCGGCATAGGAAGTTTCCGGACCTGTCTATACGACCGTGACCGAAGGGTACAATTATTTGTACCACCGGAAAACTTTTTTCTTCTGCCAACACTTTTTTTTTCGTTTTCATTATTTTTAGTGTTCAAAAAAATAATCAAAAAAATAAAAAAAAAGTGGTGGCAGAAGAAAAAGGTCCAAAAAAATATATATTTATGTATGGTAGCAGAAGAAAAAAGAAATGCTGTATATACAGCATTTTCTTCTGCTGCTATGTACTATAGTATATAGTATATAGCAAGGATATACATACTTTTTTCTTCTGCTACCACTTTTTCCATTATTTTTAGTGTTCGAAAAAATAATCAAAACAATAAAAAAAAGTGGTAGCAGAAGAAGAAAATCCGAAAATATATGGCATTTCTTTTTTCTTCTGCTACCACTTTTTTCATTATTTTTATTGTTCGAAAAAATAATTAAAACGATTTTTAAAAAGTGGTAGCAGAAGAAAAAAAGAAATAATATATGTATTTAGGTATGGTAGCAGAAGAAAAAAAGAAATGCTGTATATACAGCATTTCTTTTCGAAAATATACAGCATTTTTTTCTTCTGCTACCACTTTTTTCCATTATAATCAAAACAATTTTAAAAAAAGTGGTAGTAGAAGAAAAAAGAAATTTGTATATGCAGCATTTCTTTTTTCTTCTGCTACCACTTTTTTTCATTATTTTTAGTGTTCGAAAAAATAATTAAAACAATTTTTAAAAAAGTGGTAGCAGAAGAAAAAAGTCCAAAAATATACAGCATTTCGGTGGTACAATTAATTGTACCCTCCAATGGAGGCAGAGCACAAGGTCTTGCACCCCTGAAAGTATCGATGAAAAAACACCTTTCGTTTGGACCTGATCATTCTCATCTGAGTGCAAATTAAAAATATCCTTGTTTTGTATTTTATCGATGCGAAGTCAGGTCTCGTATAAATCAATCCGCACGGTGTTAAAGTTTTTCCTCCAGTAATAACAAATCTATTTTCATTGCTTCGGTCGAGATCATGATCGGCGAAAATATACGATCTGCAACTTTACTGCAAATTATATTTATAGGAAGCATATTTGAACGAGGAAAAAAACCGCGTTGTACATTCTTTTTATATCAAATATAATAGTAGACCTAACATGAATTCTGAAAAAGTCTTGACCTGCCTAAAGGTGTAACGCAACAATGATGGGTTTGATAATAAAGTCGATGACGATGATAATGATAATTATCCTAGTGATTGTGAATAGATTAGTATTAGGATTTAGAAAGATAAATCGTTTTCACATCTTCGGTTTTGCAACCCGCACATTCCATTATAGGTTTCATAAGGATTATTATGATAGTCTGGGTTATAAAATTTCGAATATTTTTTAACAGGTCCCCATTCTTTATTAACTTTCATTTTTACTCTTTAAATCGGAAAAGGAATAGAGAGGAAAAAAAAAATCAAACATAGTCGGCACTCACCGCCGCTGATTAAAAATAAAAAAGAAAAGATAAAAACCGCTTTAAGTATGAAATTAAATGTAGATGAGCTACAAGTGTGTGTTTTGGGAAGTAATGCAGATTCTGGTCCACTTTCAGTCAATTGCAATTAAATCAGTTAGTTATGTAACGTCCGGTTGATAAGAGTGTCTTCGGTTGCGGTTGGGCAGAATAAAACATTATCTCCGCATACCAGAGACATCAAACTCGATTTTCTAAATGCATTCTTTATACTTTTCTTTTTTGTTTTCAAGGTTCGAAAAAATTTTGGTTGGCACGGCAATTTATCATGGTGATGAAAAAAAGTGTAAAAATTAAAAAAAAAAAAACATGGAAATTTAAAGATATAATTGCCTTGAAATCAAAAGACTGGTCAATTATTTTTTATATGACCCACTTAAGGAAGTGGCAAAAAGGTTGTTTATTACCCGAACTAACTTGATTCGATCGATTCGTGTAATAAATCGTCGATATTTTTTTGTATTTTAGTATAATTTAGGAATCTTCTCCGTCGAAAGTTGGAGAAAGATCCTTTTTTGCACTTAATGTGAATGAACTTCAGGTATTTTCATTTATAAACACTCCATTTTAAAATTAACACTTAATTAATTTGATGAAAGTTCATGGGCAGGGTTCTTCAGCTTAAAAAAACAAAAAAATAAAATTTTTAAGAGAAAAAAAGGATTTAGTAAGAGTTTGCAAAAAGGGACGGACTGGTTAGTAGAAGGACCCGATAGCCCCATAATAATTTTTTTAAAATATGATATTTTTGAGTTTGGTGCAGTTATTAAAAGTTTTCTGGAAATGACGCTGTAAATAATTGGTACAGATAAAAGTCCTGTCTCCATTGTCCAATTAATCGAAGAGTGCAATTAATTGTACCCTTCGATTAATTGTACCACCGGAAATGCTGTATGTTTTCGGACTTTTTTCTTCTGCTACCACTTTCTTTTATTGTTTTGATTATTTTTGCGAACACTAAAAATAATGAAAGCGGTAGCAAAAGAAAAAAGTCCAAAAATGTACATCGTTTCCTTTGGTGCAATTAACTGTACCCTTAACCGACCCAGAATTTCCAAAATCCCGAAAAATTGCAATCTCTATTTCTAGGATTTACAGGATTTTCCTTGTTTTTTCATGAATGAAACGACCCGAAATCCTTGCGGATTTTTATGTCCCCAAATTTAAAAAAATATCGTTATTCTTGAAAACAAGCAATACCAAATCCCGAATTTCGGGAATTTTCCGAAAAATACGAATCTTATTTACTTTGGTTCTATTTTAAAATATTATTTACCTTTCTGGCAGATTCATGGCAAGGGAATGTCGCTAACCTTTAAAGTTGACCCTTAACACCTGATTACGAAAAAATATCACTAGGATGCCTCCGGGGGGGCATCCTAGGGGTGCCATGACTCACGAGCAAATTATTTTTTAAATAATCTTTATGTTGTTTACGGAAAGCAAGTTTGAGCAGGCTTCAAGATACCCCCAAAACTAGATTTTTAAACGCAAATAAATGTGGTTGAGGATTTGATATCTTTGGTTTTTACATTTTCCGTAAGAATTTAGTCAAACTGGGGCATCGTTTTTTTTTTTTTTTTTTTTTCAAATCTGAAAGCTGCAAAGTTAAGAATGATAATAAAAGAATTAAAAGCTTTTCCAATTATCTGGAATAAAATGGTTTAATTATTTTCGATAAAAAACTTTTAAGAAACATTCATGAGCTTTTATGCGTAACTTAACTTAACAAACAACTTTTTTTTTTTTAAACATATTTTGGGCTAACTTACACACTTTGAATTGTAGTAATTATAGTATGTAAGAAGTCGACATATACTCCGTTGTCATTAATGCTTCATAATTGCAGGATCGTCAAGATGTCATTTCCTTTGTTCTTTTGGAAAAGCTTATCAACAGCCTTTCACCGATCGAAGATGATATTTTTGCCAATACATAGTGCATTATAGTCTTGAACTTTTTATTTTATGAACTTTCGGTCACGTAAGATAATCATTTCTGAGATTTTTTTGTTGACTTGTGCCTGCCTTGTCAAAACTGAAGCTTCTCAAAAACTTCGTCTTGTGCAGCTTAGAAATCCTCGTCTCGTAATCTGTCTTTCGTAAGCATAGTTTTAATCGGAAAATTCCGAAGTTTGTGCCACTGAATTTGCCATTTTTTCTTTTTTTTGTCGATTTGCTAGGAATTTTCCCTTGCCCTGGTTCGGTTAATCCGTCCCTGATTTAATATGGCGGATAAGAGCTAAAATGAGTTAAATCCTTTTACGGACTAAAGTTAGAAGATGATTTTCGTTTTGAAATTATTAAACCGAACGCACTAATGAGTTCCATTAGTTATTTTTTTCCTGTGTAATATAACCACACGTCATATTAATTTTTTTTTCAAATGACATAAGAAGTGTTAGGAAGGAGGTAAATTCGGCCTCTTTAATTTGAGTGCTACATGTAAATCGTAATCTGAATTAATTCGGGCGGTAACCGATTTATTATGGCGGCACCACTCATTATAATTTGGAGCATATAAAAGTTTAGAGAATTCGGGCGGTTGAATACTTTAAATCGGGAAAGACTCCTGCTTTACAAACAATAGGCTTCTGTAGGTAAAACTGATTTTGCGGCCTGGATTGCCCAAAATCCAGCTTTGGCTACATAAGTGCTGAATACCTCAATCTAAAATCTCAGGCTCTGTCTCCATTGGACAATTAATTAGAGAGTACAATTAAGTGTACAACCGGAAATGCTGCATATATTTGGACTTTTTTCTTCTTTAATCTTTCGGTATGGATTGATGTGGCTACACAGTAAAAAATTTTATGTTAAAATTGACACAAATTGTATGTCCAAATCGGTCTACATAAATATTTTGTTAAGAAAAATAACACAATTGTTTTGTTTAATGTTCTGCATCCATTAACGATTGTCATTTTTTTGCTGTTTACAAGCAAGTTTTGTTGATTTTTTAACATAATAACTTAACATAGACTTTATGTAGACCGTTTTTAATTTAATTTACATAATATTTTTTACTCTGTATTGATCGATAGATTCATAGTTCTTTTGCTGCATTGCAAAAGCAATAGTTGTAGGGCGAAAGGTTTCTCTAAAATCAGTTAACAGGAAGTCCTGCAAGAATCCCTAACAAGGCATCAATGTTGTTTGGAAAATTTAAAATGTAGACTATGATTCCGATGATGAAATCTTTTTTAAATAAAGGGGCACTTAGCTTCTAAGGCTATTGGACCCCATATCAATTCCGATGAACTGGTGAGGTTATTTTATATTAATAATTACTGGTAATAATTTCTCAGTCCTCTTCTCAAACTTTTTCAGTAAAAAGAGAAATAAAAAATAAAATAAAATAAAAAACAGTATTTTTTTTCTCTAGCGGTGCTCTTTACTGTTGCTTCCGGCGCAGGGTGTCCCAAAACTTACAAGATGTTTTCCGATTTCAGCAGTTACGGAAAAATATTTTTCAGAGAAAATTTATGAAATTTACCCCTAGAAAAACCCGAAGAAAAGTTAATTAGATAAAAATTTTGGGATACCGGGGCAAATACCGGGCAAAATTTTGGACAAAAATAAGTTTTTGAGAAATTAATTCGCAATTTTTTTTTTAGGACACGCTGTAGAGTGAAGGGGAACAGAGAATTTTTTTTCTAGAAAATTCGTAGAGAAGGACCCTTATTAATACTAATAAAAATATTTCGGTTAATTATTTTTTTTCTGCTCTAAGGAATATAGCACTCTTCACCTCGGTTTGAGTCCAAGCAATGTAACATAATTATTTTTGTGTGTGGTAGTTTTGCTCATTCCGGTGTGGAAAAAAAAATGATTTCGTAACAAAGGAGAGACTTTTTACAATAAAGGAATGTGTTTGTATTATGTCTAAGGGCTCTAATGTAATCTTACGTGAATGAATTCGTTTTTTTTTTATACTCTCCATTATAAAAATTTTAAAGCCTATATGTTTAATATTTCCTTCGGAAAGTCTTATGTAGACATTAACGCCTTTGTTATAATTATACGGCTATTACCGTTGACACTTAACCAGTCAAAAATGGCAAATTCACATTATAACTTGTTTAATTTTTAATTTAAGTTTTTTTTTTTTTTTTATTAATGTGCGATTTGATGGTTCCGGAATTTCGCTAAGTAATGCACGGAGTTAAAACACTGTAGAGGAGTGGTCTAAAAAAAATAACAGGAAAAAAAAAATATATAGGTGAAATTAGAATAATTTTTCGCAATTTTTATTAGCGTACAAAACGTTCAGTTGAAAAAAAAAATGTTTGAGGAGGAAATAGAAAAAAAAGCGTGAGGAAAGTACAGGATGAATAAGTGAAAGGGTGGTGAAAGCAAGAGCGGAATAAGGAGAGGAAAAAGGGTGAAAGAGAAGGAAGGAAAGAAGAAGCAAAAAACACCCAAAAAAAAAAAAAAAAAAATTAAGAGTTAGAGACCATTTGTTTTTGTTTGGCAGTTTATTACGATTAAACTTGTGATTGCACTTGTGATATCCGTAGCACCTGCTCAAAACAAAATCAACATTAGTAATAAGTCGCGATGTTAGAATTATAAGGTTACAAATTGGCCCCACTTGCCAAAATCATTTTGAGATGAAAATCATCTCTATCTGCTAGGCACTTTCCGCACCTGTTTTCAAAATTTGTGTAATTCAAATATGTTTTAGCTGCTTTTTGAAAAATTAAAAGGTTCTGACAACTAAAATTTGATATCAATTTGGAACCAAAAGGTGCTATCTCTATAGTTTTCGCCTAATATAAAATTGAAGTACTTTTAAGATCTGCACACACTTTTTTTTATCCACTCTTTTTAGCGAATTTCGAGTATCTCCATAGCAAATGGAAGCACCAGGACCAAAAAAACCATTTTGGCTTCAAAAAAGTTGTCCAGTTCGTGAACTGGTAAAAAAAAATGGACCAGTTCGTGAACTGGTCAAAAAATGGACCAGTTCGTGAACTGGTCAAAAAATGGACCAGTTCGTGAACTGGTCAAAAAAATCGTCCAGTTCGTGAACTGGTCAAAAAATCGTCCAGTTCGTGAACTGGTCAAAAAAATCGTCCAGTTCGTGAACTGTTCATAAAAATCGTCCAGTTCATGAACTGGGCAAAAAATAATGAAAAATCTGGTTTCATTTTAGGAAATCTTACTGGCCGCATTATAAGGAATCTGAACTGGACAGATAGAAAAGTCTATTTAGTCCCGAGGACGTCAGTGCTCCGCACTGATCCAAAAAGCGTCCTTTGAACGTCCTACGCATATCCCATGGATTTGGATATCCTGTGGATATCTAATGGACAATCCACAGGATGCCCAGTGGATTGAAAATTCTATATGAGTAAATTTTGTGGAATTTTGTGAATTTTTTTTTTCGGCTTTTGTGTTTTAAGGAATGTTATGTTGCATCATACGTTGAGCGTTGAGCTTTTCTGGTCTTTGTCCCTATGCGGACACCGCTGTTTATAGTATTCAGGTTGTTTGGCTAAAAGCATATGTGATAGTTTTCGATAAGCCGTGATCGTTTTTCTGGTCTGAAATAATGCTGTGCTTTGTTTGGAACGTTTTGCATTGTAGCGCCGCTTTCTATAAATCTGCTTTCGGCTGCTTGTGCTTACTGGTCGTAAGTCTCATCGATTACTACCATCTAAAGCTTACAAGCTAGCTTTCCTGTTACCAACTTATAAGATTATCTTACAAAGATTTTTAAGGACAGGATCATAAGTACTTTAAGCTTAGCAAAGAGTAACGTAGTACTTTAAGAGTACCCAGATAGCATTTTCAATCCACTGAACATCCTGTGGATTGTGCATTAGATATCCACTGGATATCCAAATCCATGGCATATCTGTAGGATGTCCGAAGGACGCTTTTTGGATCAGTGAGGACATAGGTAAATCCAATGGACGCCCAATAAATATCCTCGTGACGTCCTGAAGACGCCCTCGGTACTGGATGGATTTTTCTATCTGGGTAAAGAAAGCAGTACTTTTAAAAGTGGTACTTCCTCCCGGATCAGAGCTATAACTCCTTTGTTATGTTATCCCTGACATTTTCTCTTTGAACATCTATGGCGGTTTAATGGTAACTTTTCAAAAAGGCCAATAACATGCATTTTCAACATATATAAAATTACCGTAAGGCTTAAATGGAAAATTTACGGGCGCTAGTGTATTTTTATTGCATGATAATAAATTGCGTTTTTTGAAAAACCTTTTTCGAAACCCGATTACTTTTTCCCATTTTTCTTTCTTCTGGCGAAATCTTCAAAAATTTTATTTATTGCCCTCAATACCTTATCTCGCACCTACATATTTCAAGCCGAAGACTCACCTACAGATTTTACCTTTACATAAAAAACCTTGAAATGTTTTTTTTTATCGAATTTCGATGACCCAAACACGTAATTTCATTTTTTCATATGTGTATGTCATCATCCTGACCCTAAAACAAAATAAAAATAAAAAAAAAAACCGATGTTGATGAATGACAATATCAACACCAACACACGCAACATTCGAAGATGATGATGTTACACTCCTGTATACAACCTGGACAATTACACATTCATATTATTCATATTAAATATTAATAATTGTAAACAGCATATCGAAAAAAAACCGGTCTAAAGTGTTTTTAAGGACGTTTCCTTGTTATATACTCATGTGAGATTCGCTCCTTAAGGCACTTCGATGAAAAACGGTTGTGTAATCTTCGTATATTAGGGTACCTTTTTTTTTAAAAAAAAAATAAAAAATAAAAAATTAGAAAACAGAAAAGAAAAAAAAATCTTCGGGAGTACTATGTGTATTCAACTTCGTGTGTTTCTTTAATTGTTTTTCACTCCAGGGTATCGTCTATCTTTCATTTAGTTGCGTGAAATTTTTTTTTTCTCCTTTTGATTTCCTTGCTTTCACTGTTTAAAAAAGAGAGAGGAGCGTGGAAAGGAAAAAAAAAATCTATAGTGGATGCTCTTAACGTAAATCATTATTATTTCGTCTAGTATGTTGAACGGTCAAGATTCAATATTAATTTTTTTTTAATATTCATCACGCATGTTCGAAACAGTTAACCAAACGAATACATTTTGGTTTTAAATGTAAATAAATCTTGTTTTGTGGCATTTCAATCATTTTATTGGAGGTTAAATTATGAGATATGTGAGAATGCTCTGCTAAGAAAAAAAAAAGCGATGAAAGGAGGAGAGTATAGGTTTAACGTTTTAACAAGATTTATTGTAATGATTAGGTATTGATTAACCAGGAGAGAATCGCTCCGCCCAATTGACTCTTATGGTTTACTGTTTACTGTTCAGTGAACAGGAACGTGGATATGAAAACTGAGACTGGAAAATATATGCGATTTAACTGATAGTGCCGTCATTTTGAAGTATGAAAATGACTCTATGCTTATCCGGAAAGCAAATGACGCAATCAGTGAACTTGCAGTCGGAGATTTTGTAGGTTTTGCAGATTTTGTCCGTAGAATGCGCATGTCGACAGCAAGATAAACCGGCGAATTCATTTGCTTTGCTGTAGAGTTGGTTGACTGGCAATTTAAAACTGGTAATTCCCGTTTGAGGGAGACCATGCCGGACATGAGAGCTAATGGAAAGTTTTGGAGTAAGAAAATTATTCGAACTCAGGTAGCATTTTCAATCCATGGGACATTCTGTGGATTGTGCATTAGATATCTACAGGATATCCATAGGACGTTCAAAGTACGCTTTTTGGATCATCATCAGTGCAAAAGCAAAAGGTAAATCCAATGGATGCTAGTAGATATCCTCATGACGTCCTGAAGACGTCCTCGGGACTTTGCTATCTGGGAACTTCCACTTCAGATGCCTTATAATGCGGCCAGTAAGATTTCCTATAATGAGACGAGATTTTTCATTTTTTTTTTTGTCTAGTTCATGAATTGGCCAATTCTTTTACCAGTTCAGGAACTGGCCAATTTTTTTGTCCAGTTCATGAACTGTGCAATTTTACAAACGGGGCGTCACTATTCGTGCGAGATTCGGGAATCTCGCACACTTAAACCCTTTTTGCTTTATCGACCGCAGGGAGAATAAAGCATTGCATTTAGCACAAATTTCAGATTTTCAGTTTTCGATATATTTACACGTTTTGAGGTCCCCTGATGCCGAAACAAGGAGAATGGTAATGGGGGTGCATACGCACCCCATTAAACTTTCTCGTGGCTTTATTGGTGGAAAAAAGAAGTTGAAATGAAGAAAAAATGTAAAAAATCATGTTTAGGTTTTCAAAGGGTGTTAATTAAACTGAATTTTGGAAAACTGATTTTGGATTCGTAACCCTCGACCTCAAAAATATTTTCTTATGTCTATTATTTGTTCCCTATTAAAACAAATAATAGACAGAAAAATATATTGATTGGTATAGGATTTTAAAGGAAATAAACTGAATCAGAATGACCCAAGTTTGGTTGAAAAGTACTGGGATGTCTTGATTTACAAGAAAATATTTGACAATTTGGAAGAGTTTTTAAGATTTTGTTGTCTTTTGTGCCAGGTACTGGCTGTTTTAGACTGCCAGATTTAGAATTATTAACGAATAAATCAGATCACAGAATAAAAAACTGTTGTGACATGGGTCGAGACTCATGAATTTGGATTTTTCCCTCCATTAGAAGTTGAAGAAGTCGATACTTTTCATTTGGAATTACGAGTCAGAAATAATCGAGCTTACGATGCTTAATCCAATTTTGGAAAAATAATTCCATATTCGGATTCCTCTACCCCAAAAATATTTTCAAAAATCCGGTTATTTTTTTCATCCGAGGTACACGATTCCCGCTGTACCCACATAAAGAATCCCAATTTTGGAAAAATAATTCCATATTCGGATTCCTCTACCCCGAAAATATTTTCAAAAATCCGGTTAGTTTTTGGATCCGAGGTACACGAATCCCGCTGTACCCACATAAACAATCCCAATTTTGGAAAAATTATTCCATATTCGGATTCCTCTACCCCGAAAATATTTTCAAAAATCCGGTTAGTTTTTGGATCCGAGGTACACGAATCCCGCTGTACCCACATAAACAATCCCAATTTTGGAAAAATAATTCCATATTCGGATTCCTCTACCCCGAAAATATTTTCAAAAATCCGGTTAGTTTTTGGATCCGAGGTACACGAATCCCGCTGTACCCACATAAACAATCCCAATTTTGGAAAAATAATTCCATATTCGGATTCCTCTACCCCGAAAATATTTTCAAAAATCCGGTTAGTTTTTTGATCCGAGGTCCGCGAAATCCGCTGTACCCACAAAAAAAATCCGAATTATGGATTGTTCCTGTAACTCGAGATATCGATATGACTTAATCGATATATCGATATGACTTATTACGTCATTCGAGATATCGATTTTTAGGCCTAATTTACACGTAGCCTAATCCTCATAATTTCTGAACCAATCATCCGAATTCAACCAAATTTTGATGGTATGATACTTTGATGAATATCTACTACAGTACGAAAATTGGTGATGATTTGTAGCCGGGTTCGAGATTTATCGTCGCAAGAAGAAAACCAAATTTAAAAGTTCAAATATTTGCCGTTTACGTAATTTTTTAAATTTTTAAAAAATAAGAAAAGACCCCCTCTTATTTTTCGACGAAAAATACGTGTGCAAAATTTCCTTTTGATCCGATGCGTAATAGCGGAGAAAAAGCTCCGGGCGTACGCGGCGTACGAGGCGTACGCGGCGTACGCGGCGTACGAGGCGTACGAGGCGGACAACCGGGAACTCAGAATTTTATTCTAAGTATAACTATATAAGTTTCATGTAGAAACTCGCAGGATTAACGATTTTCCCTTTTTCGACCACGGCAATACTTTCTTCGCGCCCGCTTCGCGGCCACTCGAAAGTAAAAAGCAAAATTTGAATGGTGGCCGTGTGTGTGTATGACCGTATGACCGTATGACCGGATGTGACAAAAAAGAGGGATGTCCGTCGAAAAGCAGAAAAACGAAAGAGCGGATATCGATGATTTTTGGTGGGTAGCAACTTCTAATGAAATGTAGGTGCTGATTAGTTTTTGAGTTAAATCGATCCAGGGATTCGGAAGCAGTGAGTGAAAATGTTAAATTTTCAACAATTTCAAGATCTTTTTTGACTATAAATCGCGAACGCAGCTACCAATTGAGTCCTATTTTCGTACAGCAGTAGATATTCATCCAGATACGCTACCATTGAAATTTGGTTAAATTCTGTTGAGTGGTTCAGAAACGGTGAGCAGGGCTAAAAGTATGGGTATAGGCCTAAAAACCGATATGTCGACTTTTGAAACGTCACGATATGACGTCATCGATTACGTCAACAAAGCGATTTGGATGCTGATTGGCGGGTTTTTCGTGGGAGCTAACAAAAAACTAACCGTATTTTTGAAAATATTTTCGGGGTAGAGGATTCCGAATCTGAAATAATTTTTCCGAAATTCGAATCCCTTATGCCAGTATTGCGGCTTTGGTGGACCTCTGATAAAAAATCTAACCGCATTTTTGAGAATATTTTCGGGGTAGAGGATTCCGAATCTGAAATAATTTTTCCGAAATTCGAATCCCTTATGCCAGTATTGCGGCTTTGGTGAACCTCTGATCAAAAATCTAACCGAATTTTTGAGAATATTTTCGGGGTAGAGGATTCCGAATCTGAAATAATTTTTCCGAAATTCGAATCCCTTATGCCAGTATTGCGGCTTTGGTGGACCTCTGATAAAAAATCTAACCGCATTTTTGAGAATATTTTCGGGGTAGAGGATTCCGAATCTGAAATAATTTTTCCGAAATTCGAATCCCTTATGCCAGTATTGCGGCTTTGGTGACCTCTGATCAAAAATCTAACCGAATTTTTGAGAATATTTTCGGGGTAGAGGATTCCGAATCTGAAATAATTTTTCCGAAATTCGAATCCCTTATGCCCGTACTGCGGCTTTGGTGGACCTCTGATCAAAAATCTAACCGTATTTTTGAGAATATTTTCGGGGTAGAGGATTCCGAATCTGAAATAATTTTTCCGAAATTCGAATCCCTTATGCCAGTATTGCGGCTTTGGTGGACCTCTGATCAAAAATCTAACCGTATTTTTGAGAATATTTTCGGGGTAGAGGATTCCGAATCTGAAATATTTTTCCGAAATTCGAATCCCTTATGCCAGTATTGCGGCTTTGGTGAACCTCTGATCAAAAATCTAACCGAATTTTTGAGAATATTTTCGGGGTAGAGGATTCCGAATCTGAAATAATTTTTCCGAAATTCGAATCCCTTATGCCCGTACTGCGGCTTTGGTGGACCTCTGATCAAAAATCTAACCGTATTTTTGAGAATATTTTCGGGGTAGAGGATTCCGAATCTGAAATAATTTTTCCGAAATTCGAATCCCTTATGCCAGTATTGCGGCTTTGGTGGACCTCTGATCAAAAATCTAACCGTATTTTTGAGAATATTTTCGGGGTAGAGGATTCCGAATTTAAAATTATATTTCCAAAATTCAGATTCCGTATGCCCGTACAGTGGCTTTGGTGGACCTCTGATCAAAAATCTAACCGTTATGTATATTATTTATAATATACATTTCATAATTCGTCGATAAAGCACTTTGATCGGTTCACCGATCTCATTTTTTTTTTTTCAATTACTCAGCTCACAGTTGAAGAGCTAGAGGTCAAAATAGTATTAAGAAAACGTACTCTAGATGCGTGATTTAAACACAAAATTCATGTGGGATATTTTTTCAAAAATAAAATTTTAAATTTTTTACTCTCGAATGAATTTTTCATATTATAATCTAATAAAGTCCTCCTTTTCCCAAAAAAATGTATATGTAAAGACATAGGGAAAAGGAGGTTGTTTAGATCACGGAATTTATTTCGTGTTTATTTACATCAGGGAAATCGAGCTTCAGAATGAAGCAAGCCCGAAAAGCCAGAAAAGCCAACAGTTTCCAGATTTGGCGGGAAAATTCCGGAGAAAAAGGTTTTTCGAGAAAAATTAACAACTGATTGTTAAAGAGTAAGCATTTTCAATTTCGAAAGTTTTGCAAATAATGGACACCTGAAGACTCGTGTCCGTATAATTCGAAGGCGAAAAAATCGCCTCATCCAAGACACTAGTATTCCAGACTTATTTTTTATTCCTCAGAGTCTTTTAACAATAAAAAGATTTCTATACGCTGAAGTGGAGCGAAAAATTTTTATCTGCAGGTGTGGCAAGGAAAAAGAAGCTGCAGAATAATTATTTTTCATCCCCCTAATCGCCTAAAAATGAGCGAAAAATTATTAGCTTGAACCATGTGCTGTCTTCCGCAACGTTACTTACTGAAACCATCGGGTCGAATAAGATTCGATTACATCCTGGTTGTTCAGCATAATTGCCCCTCTTGAATCAGAAAAATAAATGAAAAATAGTCATGCGATTTTGCATTTGAGATATTTTAAGGTGTGCTTTTGGAGGCTTTGTTTTTTTTCTCCAAAAAGGCTTTAGGTCAATGCTATTTCCAATCTGCCTGTAAAATGTGTTCGATCGGCACCCACATCGCTTTAACCATTTGGAATTGATGATGAAAATTTTAACATTTTTAAACCAGTCTTGACGCGATTTTAGGTGAGGTTTCCAAATTTGATTGTTGATCGCTGACCTTTTTTTTCTTTTGAAAATTGAAAAAAAAAATTTTTGACGTACTCTTTTACCTCAATTCCCCTCATGCCCTCTACCTAATTATATCTTGTAGATCATTTTAATTCTGCTCATTAAAAGCAAATACATACGTGCTTACTTCTACAAATTTGAAGATGTCCTAGACCCGGTGTTAAAAAAATCTTAGAAGTTTTTGAACTTTTATTATTTCAACATATATTTTTTTGTTGTTATCAATGTAACTATTGACGACAGTTGTAGACTATTCCGACGTATCAAAGCGTCTTTTTGTAATCGACGTTAAGAGCCTTGAACGTCTTCGATTCCTGGATCTAATCGACAACAAAGATGTTACAGTATGTCAAAAAATGTAAAAAAAATAAAAAAACGGATTAAATTAATTTTAATTATTTTCATAAACCCCGCCAAGGTTCCATTACATTTAATTTTAAAGAAAATATTCGAGACACGTTAATATTGAATATAAATATTGATATATTGATAAATATCAATGCTTGTTATTGACCTACAGGTCCGTGCGCGAGGCATTCCTTTTTCCCCCCCGGGGCAGAATTTTAAACTTCTCAATTGCATCTGTCTCACTTAAACCACTTTTCGTTTGCTTTTCTTAATACTCTTCTTATCTTTTTTCCCCTTTTAATTTCGATTCATTGTCTATAAATGTAGAAAGTAGCCCCGCGTTGAAGGTTCCATCGAAGGTGTAGCAACATCATAAATGCTCATCCATTAAATCAACTCAATCATTAATTAGAGGGACGTTTTCGAATGGAAATAACAATTAACCTGCCTACTCGCTTTTTATGATTGTGTCATCTACATCAATAACAAATAAACCTATTTAATGCATGTTAGATGAAAAAACTATAAAAGCCATACTAACATAATCCCAGTGACAGGAATGATTCATTGACTTTTTTTTTCTTTTTAAAACGAAAAAAAAGAAACATAAGCCAGCTAATAACTAATAACAATAATTACTAAGGTGATGATGTATAATAACTCGAAAATCAGGGCAATCAGTGGCGGATAATTGTGAACATTAAATAATCGCCGTTTCAAAGCCTGAAATTAAATTATTTTAATTTTTGTTTTAATATTTCAAGACTGAAAAAAAAAAAATGTGTGATATATTTAGCACGCGACTAATGAAGCGCGAAAAATCACAAGTCACATCGTAAATCAAAAAAAAGACGTCGTATGTTGTTGCATCAAAAGAGACTAGAACAAAAAGTTAAAAATTATGTTGATTTTATTACTTGGCGGTAACAGGGTGTATCGAAAAATCAGTTAAACCGTGACTTTAATTTATACTTCAAGTAGACAGCGGTTATTTGTCAGTTTTTTATCAAATTCACACCTTCGCTGTTATTACCAAACACATGAGATAAAAAAAAAAAAAAGAAAATGATTTCTTTTTGAAAACAATAATTCAAAAATGCTCCAGTTTACATTTAAAAAACGCTTAGAGTAAAATTTACTTGGAGCACATTTGTGGGATTTAATACTGCACTCTCAGGATGGAAAAAGGAAAAGTTGCATTGTATCAGAAAATATATGAGCATACAATTCTTTTTTGGCACATTAGGAAACGATTCCAACTTGTTTCCGACTTGGAAAAAGATTTATGACTCATTATTTTTTGAATAATGATCGAAATATTTGTGATCTTTTTTAAACGGTTTATGTTTTGCAAAGGATTTATTATTTCTAGGTGAAAGATGCGGAAAAATGTTATGTGTATATGAACCATGTTGCGTGAACTCGGATATGTATCATTGAATGAGTGCATTAAAAAATTGGAAATTTTTGGTATAAGACCTACAGTATATAGGTCTTAACTCCTGACGTAACAAGAAACAAAGCAGTATTCAAACGTCAATTTTTAATTTTTTTGTTCTCCGGATGAAGTTATTATGAGAGTATGCTAGATAAATAACAGTGGTGCTAATATGTCGAGATAGTCTGAATTATTAAAAAAAAGAATTAATATGCAGTAAAATTAAATAGTGGGAGTGTAGTCATTTTATTTAAATTTAATTTCTCACTATTATAATCGCTATATACTTACACTGATAAACCTAAAGTTTTGTCGAAAATAATGTTTAAACGAAAACTCGAATGTTTATTCGAAAAACGTTTGAATGTTTATGGTTGAAAAACTTTCGAGTTTTTCTTTTAAATATCATTTTTGCCGAAACTTATTTTTAGATCTTGTGACAAAACTTTCGGCTTCTCAGTGTAGGCTTAAAGGTTCGTAAAATATCACTTCCACACTCGCCAAAAAATTGCTAACGCGAAAGCAAAAATTCCTTGTGGCAAAACATTTTCTTAAAAATCATGCGAAAACAATAAAAATGTCCTGACAAGATGCAATGTCCGTTGTCGCGAAGGATTTTTGTTTCGCTACGAATACCCAGACAACACAGGTTGGTTGAATAACGGTAGTGGCAACGTTTTACCGCAACGTAGAATAACCGTCATGAATGTTCGTTGTTTCTACGTATAAGATGTCCGCCCTAAATGACGGTCCCGCCGACGTTTAAAATGACGTTATTTCAACCATCGGAAAAACGTTTTGTCAACGATGGAAATAACTTTATTTATGCCCTAGTAGCACAGGGACGTCCGTAGGATATTTTATTCGGATATATTGATATCCGGTAAATATCCATTCGGGCTCCGTTTTCCGGTTTCCGGTTTCCATAATTTTCCATTTCCAGAATGTTTCGATATTTTCAAATACTCGTAGAACATTCTTGAGATATATTCAAAAATGCCCCTGTTAATAATAATAATAATAATAATAACCAAAAAAAAAAAAAAAAATTAGGGATTTGTTTTTTATTATTTTCGAAGCTCATTATATTTGTAATTGTTGTTGAATAACGAAGCATGTCCATCTTGAACGAGAAATGACCCTGAAAAAATCCCTACACCTTGAAAAAATCATAACACCTAGCAAGATTCGAACCTAAGACCTCTCACACCTAAACCAATCAACCCTGCGACCTTACAAACTAAACCACACAAAACAAGTAGAAACTAACCAATATTAAGGTTTATTGTATTGAAAAGCCTGAGAAAAAAAAAAGATCAAATCTGACACGTGACACCATTACTACCTGCTGCAAGATAATGGCGACTACCCTTTGTTACAATACAAAAATAATGTTGCTATGTAATGTAAATGACCTCGGTCATCGGCCCTAGGGCTGCCGCCATAAAAACCCATGCTAAAAAACTTTTTTTTTTTTTTTTTTTTTTTTTTTTTTGTTTTAATTTACATTGTTTGAAAAACAAAAACGGCAGAAGCAAAATGAAAAAGATTTAAACTTTTTCCCACCGTCAAGCGTATCTAAACTGTTATAGGTTCTACGACGGCGAAAATTAGCATGCATTCGTTATAAATATGCGTCCCCTGCAAAAACATAGGTATGCAATTATTTAACATCGTGAAATAAAATAGAGCTCCATATTTAGGCTTTAAATTTGTAAGATACTCGAAAGAAAATTACGCCTATTAGACGTGAATAACACGTCTGGTAGACGTCAATACCACGTCTGATTGACGTGAATACCACGTCTGTTTCATAGCTTTTGACTCTATCCTACACTCCCTGAAATGATGTGGTGGTGTACCATCTTAGTCGCTGAGATTGAGAAATTCTGCTGAAAGTCAGGCGGTTGCTTTTTGGTTAGCAACGAACGTGTTGTTTTCTATTGCATTAGAATACTAAAAAGAAAGACGTTTACTTCCGTCAAGGGCTACCTAGGGTTGCCCTATTTATATTGGCTTTTAACCTATATCACCCGTTGTCATATAACGTAGCCATAACGGTAAATTAACGTTTTGAAATGACCGGGTTGCTTTTGGGTCTGTTACCGACGTTGTTTTCTAGTATTATCCACATAGTTGAAAAAACGTTATCGATTCAACCTAGTTGATTTTTGGTTGGTAACGTCGGTCGTCACCAAACGACGTTGCCACAACCGTTATTCAACCAACCTGTGTTGTCTGGGTAGTTAGCGAAAAATGATATTATAAATATCTCGGAACCCTCTTGAATGATTCTTGGGATTGTAGCCAGGAAGTCCGAGCTCGTATAGAGCAAGCCAGGAAAACTTTCTTCAAAATGAGAGACCTCTTGTGCAATCGCAACTTGAGCCTCCAAACCAGGATCCGTATCGCCCGATGTTACGTGTTTCCCGTGCTCTTATATGGACACGAGGGATGGACGTTAACTAAAAGGTTGGAAAAGAAGTTGGAGGCTTTTGAGATGTGGGTATACCGTCGAATGCTTAAAAATTCGTGGACTGACAGGGTGAGAAATACTGACGTCCTGGCTCGTATGAAGAAAGAAGTAGAAGTTCTGTACGAGATCAAGCGTTGGAAGCTCGATTATTTCGACCACGTAATGCGAAATGAGAAATACCGCCTCCTTCAGCTTGTGATGGAGGGAAAGATCGAGAGTAAGCGCGGTCAGGGTCGTAGGAAAACCTCGTGGCTCAAAAATCTCAGGGACTGGTTTGGTGTCGGTTCCTTGGGTCTTTTTCGAGCAGCGGTCGATAAAGTAAAAATAGTCCAGATGATAGTCAATCTTCGTCGCGGAGCTGGCACTTAAAAGAAGAAGAAGAAGTGATGTCGATACCGCGATCCGATATATTTCGATATATCGAAATATCGAGACCGAAAATATCGATATATTGAAGTATCGATACATTTTCGGTGACATCGAATTTAGAGTATCGAGTTTTGAAGCTTAAAAAAAAAGCGATTGTCTGGAAAATTTCTGACAGAATCCTAATTTCTTAAATAAATAGGAACCATCAGGAGAGATTTAAGACACCTTTTTGTAAGAGACTGCCCGAATAGGAACTGCAAAGTGTCCATCTTAAATAAAAGCGAAATTCTTTTGCTTTTGTTTACATATATTTTTCTTATGAAAAAATAAAAGAATAAAAGCATAAATTTTTGATAGATACGCAGATTCCGTCAGAATTTGCGCAGAAAATCACTAATCACTATAAACTTTTTGCTCCCAAACCGATATCGAAAAGTCGATATTTTTTGCGATATATCGATATAACTGTATCGAAAATTTTCGACACCGATTTCGATAAATATTGATTTTTTTTTTTCAAAAATATCGACATCACTATAACTACAAAACATTCCGGTGTTGTTGCAAGAAAAAACTTGTTAAATCGTTTCCATTTTATGAGTGCGAAATTCAGATTCCTAGAACTGCTGAATTAAAGCTTTAAGGTACTTTTAAGTTGAAACTGGTTATTTTCCACTTGAATTCTCCTCCATTTTTATTAGATGGATGCAGCATTGAACTATATATCATTTATATTTCATTTGATGGGATGCATTTTTTTATTTTCAGATAAACAATGGAGCAAGGTAGCTACAGCCGAATGCTCACATTGACTGTACTAGAGGCAGCAAGGCTTGGGATCACATGAGTGGACTTTGATCCTCGTAGGAAAGAATGGGAGAGATCATTTTTCTTGCTATATCTGTACCAGAATCTGCACCACAATCCAGGAAATGATTCCGATATGGACGACCAACGGTCCTGTAATGGTTCGCAGATTGTCCGAATTCAAAACGTCTTATGCACCAATAACTGGTAAGTTCTTCTTTTAACCTTTATATTTGGCATATCGGCATTTTCGAATGCTATATAGTTTTATGCTAACGAGTTTCAGTTTTGGTAATGAATTTAGGGCCCCAAAATCATGAAAATGATTGTCAGGTAAACAATTAGTACAGAGAGACACCTTATGGTCAGGAAATAGCATGTTACCATAAACAATGGGTGAAGTATTTAAAGGTCCCTTAGGTTAATATTTTAAACTTTTGAATTTTTGACTTATAAAAGGTTTCATATTTCTTGCTACATTTTTAAGAAAGATTCTTGCTACATTTTTGTAGCAGTATGCCCCCGTTAAAATTTTATAATGTTGCATTGTTAAATGTTAAAATTTTTACATTTATTAGTAAATTCAATATAATTCTAGAACTGAGCAAATAAATTATATAAAGATCATGTGTGAATGATACAAAATTGGAAGTACATAAAAAATGCATAAATTAAATATAAAAAACGAATTTTTTACCGAAAAAAGTTTTTTATTCTCAAATTATAATTACGCATAAATAATTATGCATAAAACGAAAAAAAAAAAGATAAATAAATAAAGTAATATTTGCAAATTTTCCTGCTTTGTGATTTTAAAAAATTATACTCAAAAATTATGCATATCCAGTATTTCAAGCTTAAAAAAATTATGCATAAATTTTGTAAAAGTGATCCATATTTAAATTTTGGTGCTTAAAAAACATGCATAAACTTTGCCAAAATTATGCATGTTCAAATTAACTGAGGAGTCGTCCATAAATTACGGAAGCATTTTTAGGGAGGGGGGAGGGGGTCCAAATTAGCAACTTTACCCATAAACTAAGTATTGGCGAAGGGGGGGGGGTCGAAAATACCATTTTACATGCTTAAGTAATAAATGGTCGACCCTTGATACAAAAATAATACATTTTTTTATGCATTTATTTTGGAACAATTTTATTCATTTTCTGCTTTACTTTTTCGTACTGGAAGACCCAGGTTCAATCTTATTATGAATTGACCTGGAAAGTTATCGATTTTTTACTACACGTATTTCCGTGTGCCAACATCTTTGTGTTGGTCCATCTTTATTTCACTATACTTGGTTTTTTCCGGGTAAAATTAGTAAATTCCAATTTTCCTCAGTTCTTACTCAATTTCTGTAACATCTTACAAATCAATAATTTTAAATGAAACAAGGAAAGTTTTGACAACTTTCGTCATCAAAACCAATGTATACTCATATTATATTTTATTTCAAAAACACTAAATCCTCAAAACCAGAAAATTTATTAACTCTTTTTTTTTACATTGTAAATAATTTCGCATCAAACCGTGAAAACTTCAATCCGAACGAAACTACTTCTTAAATCCAGTGTTAAGTATACATGATTGATGTAATTGTACATAATCCACCATATAAAAATCTCCATTATACTTTTATGCAAAAGAGATTTTAAACGCATAATTACGCGTTTTTTTGTAATTTATTCAACAAGTTAACAATACCATTACAAAACGCTCTTTTGAATGTCTGAAACTCGAAACCATTTATAGTCATCCTGACCCGTGATCACAGTTTTTTTTTTTTTTCTCGTCTCTTTCTTACACGCATCCTTAACTCTTCTTATGTCCACATTTGGAGCAATCGTCCCAATTTAATTATATTCAAATTTTTAACGTGTCAATTGTCAACAATAGTTTTTCAATGAACCTATGGATGTATAAACAAAAGGCACGGCCAACCTTGTAACAGAATAACCTTTGCACACATAACCTCTCTCTCGAGTTTTTAATATTTGTTTTGAGGGGGTTTCTTTTTTTGTTATTAATGAATTTTTGTGTTAGGCAATCAAAAGCCTTTTTTTTTTAATAATTCGGTTAAACCTACAAACCTAAAACTTTCAGATATCAGTCCAGTAGTTTATAATATCTTTTTTTTTTTTTTTGTAAAATGAAAAACATTGCATAAGAAAATCATGAAACCTCGTTTAAAACATAAAACCGTGAAGTATGGCGTGTTCGCTATGACTGTCTGAAGATTCTACAGGTGAGAGGGCAAAATGATTTCGCATGATTGATATAATACGGCCGTCAAATAATTATTAGTAATGAATAGTAATTAGCTAAGTAATGACCTAAATTCCCCGGTTGTTTATTTTTCAAATAAATCGGGAAAAAGAATTTTCTTTTCTTTCTTTGGGGCTTTTTATTTTAAAACAATAAGAGCATGGATCACAGATTTGCAATATTCGAGGATTGTTAAATCAAATGAGAAATAATAATGAAATTGATGCACCATGAATAAGAAACCATTAAATACAATAATAATTTTTTTTTTTTTTTTTTTTTTTTTTTGTTTATCTCTTTTTTTTATGGAGACTAAAAACGGCCCTGACGGCTTCAATTTCTAGAAAATAATTCGTTAATAAAATGGCGGATCAAATGCGTGTCTTTGACGTGCGCGTAATATGATTTTAGAAAGGATGATGATGGGTTGACGATGATGCAAGTTAGGGTCAATGTGTGGTTATCAAATGATCGGTGCCCGTTATACATTCCTAAAGGTATGACCTGAGATGGTTCTTAGAACAGTGGCGTCTCATCTTCTAGATAAATTAAAAATTGGCGATACCTGTTTAAATTTGCAGTAATGTAACTTTAATTTCTTTATCCTTGAGCCCAAGAGTATGAAATGTAATAAAAAAAATGTAATTTTAAGGAATCGATTTTAAGGATTTGGAAAATGAGATTTTTGTTAATTACTATTTATTCAATTTTCTTTTTTCAGATAGATTTTTAAAACTTTTTTCCTTAATTTCGTGACGGGGAAGTAGGCGAAAAAAAAAACTTGAAAATTAGAAAACTTGTTAATGTGTTACAATAAAATACGCATAACATCCTGTATTTTTTTAGAGTAAAAATCTTGATAATACTAAAAGGAATTTGTAAAATTTATACACTTAATGGGATTTTTTGATAGTATAGTTTCGATGAGATTCTTCCGGATAATTCTAGCAAGAATAAAATGTTTTGACTTTTTTTTTTGCTGGTGACAAATGAGTACCCTAAATAGGAATGTACCTCAAGGCAACAGTTTCTTCTAAATATGTGTCGCAGGTGTTAATAGGAATTGTTGCGTACGATACGCATCAGTAAAAGGCACCTTAATTTGTTAAGGGTATTCTGTCACTAGAGATGGAACGCGAAAATTATTTTTGGTTACCCGAAAAAAATTGTTTCATTAGCGCAGAATTATAATTGTGGTTTTTAAACTCTAAAATGTCTTTTTAGTTTCCGGTCAAAACTGGAAACCGAAAAGACTTCGCGAAAATTGGAGACTGATAAGACAATAGTAGAGATTTTTAGCGTTCCATCATCATGAAGTCCGAAATTTCACGCTAAAAAAAGTTGTCAGTGTATTTCATTATTACGGTGTATTTCATCAGTGTAGTTCATAAATTACGTTAGCTTTATTTTGGCCATTTTTAACCCCCCCCCCCCATTAAAAAAAATTATTTTTAAAAATTAATGTTAAACATTTAAAAAATCTGTAGTTCTTCGGAACTTAAATTTTGGAAGAAAAGGTTTTTTTTTTAACCCAGAGCAAATGCTCGGGTAAAATAGAAATTTTTTTTTTTTTTTTTAAGTGAGTTATGTTACATAATTTAAAACAATTAAATTATTTTCATTTTTGCATGTTTATAAATGCTTAAGTTGGATATGTAAAACTCCCCCCCTAAATGCTAACATAATTTATGGACGGCCCCTAGCATGTTCGAGCTACATGATGCCCAAAATATTTTAGCATTAGAAACTTGTCGGAACATGTCGCTCAGCAAACTGCAGCACTACATTTACCATCGGTAGACATTCGGCATTGGCAACATGTTTCTGCATCGCAACATGGGGAGCAACATGTTTTAGCGTGAAAGTTCGGCCCAACGTCGAAAATCATTGGGCAACTACTTAAAGAAAATAGTTCACAAAATTTAAAGTTTGAAGTGTCTGTCAACTGCATGTGCTACTGCAGAAGCCACCAAAAGCTGTTAATAATTATTAATGTTTCAAATTCTCAACCGAGTCTTTTACTGAGTGCCGAAATTTTATCTGATAAACCCTTATTAAGCCATTATGTTGTACGCTGGGGTATTACCGGTTTCACGTGCTTATTGAGCTATTGAGATGAATAGCCCCAGATAGCAAAGTCTATTCAGTCCCGAGGACGTCTTCAGGACGTCATGAGGATAATTATTGGACGTCCATTGAATTTACCTATCGCACTGATCCAAAAAACGTCCTTTGGACATTATGGATATTGCATGGATTTGGGTATCCTGTGGATATCTAATGGACAATCCACAGGATGTTCAATGGATTGAAAATGCTACCTGGGCAGAATGACTCTGATGGTGAGACCCTATCACTTTCCAAATAATGTAGATTGTCATGTTTGAACCTGCCAATGCCTGGCAGGTTCAAGTTGGAATTGAAAAATTTTGTGAAGTTTGAACCTGGCATTAGCGAGTTGAAACTTGACAATGTCGGGTTCGAACTTGACAGTAGACAGATTAGAAATAAGCAACGCTTTTTCAGGGCTTACGTACTGAGCTTTCAAATAATACGTCATCATTTCTGTCCTATATCTCTGCTGCCTTAAAATAAGGACTCTATATTAAGAAGGAGGAAAATTGAAAAAATATATATTTAAAGCAGAAACTCTGTATAATTTCGATGTAACCGTTTTATACTGTATCCCCCAGATGATTTTCTAATCTTTTATTCTTTTACCGGTCGATTAAAAATGTTTCAATAAGAGCTAATTAAGTTGTCAATCCAAACTCTGCTTGTAAATTTTAATAACCCACATTCTCATTCTCCGAGGATTAAATAATCAGAAAAAATATTATCTTTTTTTCCTTCTTTATGTTCACAGACAACTCATAGCCCGAATTACGCTACTGTTCAAATGATGGCGTGCAAGAAAGAAGCCCGACTACTTTCAACCTCTTCTTAACTGCACTGTTTGTGTCTCTAAGAATATTAACCAAGACTGGTCTTTGGTACCGGTTGAGAAATAGCGGGTGGTCACACACACACTTTACAAGGTACGTTACTCGATTATATAATAAAAGGAAAAAAAAAAAAAAAGAATACGCTTATTATCTTTAAGCAGCCCCCACAAAACTTGCGAGGGAGTTTTTCCTTTTGGCGACCAGAAATTTATTTATTGACCAATTTAAACCACACTTATTTAATGAATTATTTCCTTTTTTTTTAATGTACAATTTACCACGTTAAAAAAAGTTACCCTATAAATCTCGATGGTTTTTTTTAGGGAAAAAAAAAACCACTTAATAAAAATACAAGTCTAAGAACAATCGTATCACTGACAATGTATGTCAAATAATGCCAGAACCTAAAATTTTTAAACACTTTTTAGGATCTTTGAAGTTGCAGGAAGCTAAAAAGGGGTGATTCAAATATTACGTCAACACCCCAAGGAGGACAAGGAGACAGGAAAATGCAGGCGGCAATGCTAAATCTTCATATGAGAAGTCTGATTTTGCTGACCTAGAGGTAGGTGATCAAAAATGAACCAAATTATGCTAACATAACCCAAAAACGCAAATTTTTTTTAGACGATTTTGAAAAAAAAAAAATAGTAAAAATAGTAATCAGAAAGCAAGGTTTGGTGGTTTAAAAAGCTTGCTCGGATTTTCTAGGATATTGAGGTATTTTTACTTTTGCAAAGTCGTTTTCTAACGTTACTTAAGCGCAATTTTGGAGAAGCAAAACTCTTTCGTCAGGGTTGTTAGTTTTATTGCTATGGCGGTCACTTTATTGTACTCTAATCATGTTGAAGTGCAAAAATCAGCAAAGCTACTGAACGATATCAAAATGAAACCGCCATGAAATTAGGGATAGGACAAAGGGCCTCTTAGCTTCCCTGAGAGTTGGTTTAAATCCCCATGTAAATTTTTTACCGGCTTATTTTTCGTATATTTCTGTTAAAAGGGATCATTTAAAGCCCCCCTAGAGAACTATTGCTTTGCAAGGCTGTATATGGATGCCTAATATATGGACCATTGAAATGTTACGACTGCACTTCAGGCGTAAAAAAACTGACGGGTTAAAGTGAGGGGTCGTTCATAAATTACAGTTAGCACGTTAGGTGGGGGGGGGGGGAGGGGTTTTACATATCTAACGTTAGCATTTGTCTCATGTAATAAACATGCAAAAAATGCAAAAATGAAAATAATTTAAATTTTTAAATATGTAACCTTAACTCACTTAAAAAAAATTAAAAAGAACTTTTTTTTCATATTTCAATTTTACCCTCGCATTTGCTCTAAGTAAAAAAAAAAAGAAAAAAAAAAATTTTCCTTTTGCAAAATTTAAGTTTCGAAAAATTTCAGATTTAAAAAAAAAAAAATTTTTTTGGAGGAGGGGGGTCCCGAAATGCTATCCTTTGCTGACAAGGGGGGGGGAGGGGATCAGGAATGGTCAAAATAATGCTAACGTAATTTATGGACGGCCCCTGATGGAGAAGTGAAAAATCAATTTAATTAAAAATATTGTAAATGTTTTCCATGAACCATTTCTTTTTAATGTGCAGGGGGATGGGGGGGGGGGGTAGTACTCCTAAATTTACGTAATTTTTGAAGGGAAGTACATATGGTGCTGACAAAACTGCCGTGGTAGCTGAAATGGGCGTATGTCCATTCTGGAATTGAATCTTTGTTTACATAAGTTAAAAGCAAAAGACAAGTGCCAACTTAAGAATGGACATACGCCCATTTCGGTTACCACGGCCTGAAAGGGAGAGTGGATTAAAATTTTGATTTCACTCCGACGTAATATTTGAATGGACCCGAAAAGTTTGTTGCTGACGACATTTAGAAATGACCCTAGCTTATAAGTTATCAATGTTGCTCCTCCATCTGGACATTCCTTTTTTTTTGACAAAACCCGAGAATGTGTGACAAACCGCGACTATCTTGACAGTATTTTGAAATGTTTTAATAAGAGCAAAAACAATAGCTGATGGTGGTACTGCAATGGCGCCATTTTCTCCATATAGTCGTGCGTTTCCCAGCGTATCCCAGCAATTAGTACACTGATCTTGTTCCAACAAAAAATTGTTGAACGCGGAAGATGAAACAAATAAAATATCAGTCGGATGGTTAATCGACCAACGAACCATTGCCCATCAGGTTATTAACAGACGCATGCCAAAGCTCTTTTTTTGCAGTCTCTTATAAAAAATAGACAGTGTGTTGCAAACATGCAAACAGTAGTTAACAAGTGAAATCTGTACTGTGAATTAATTAAAAAACCTCAGAACAATTAACAAGTTTGAGGATATTGAGGGCATCGAAGGGAGATGCTCTCTATTACTATTCGTTAGATAACAGAAGCCTTAAGCTACGTTTACTTGTTCCCACTTTGTCTTTTTTTTTTTCAATACGTACAGTGGATCGAGTCTTTTTTTTTCGAATGGAGTGGGTGGTGCGATTGTACCGGATTTAATATGGGGCTATGAATTTTTATTTACGACAATCGAGTAAATTAAATGAAAAGGCGAAAAGGTATGCATAATATATTTTTATTTTAATCAAGCATATAAAATAAAGCGTTAAAGATGCATATCAAGTTTTATTATGGATGTAAACAAAACGATCTATTATTTTTAACGCGAAAAAAAAAAATTAATGAAGAAGTAATCTGAGCGCCACTTGGGAAGATATATCGATTCTCTTTCCAATAGGCTCTCGTGGATTGAAGGGAAAATGTAATACCGTCGGCATAAGCTTATTAGAAATTGAATTTTGTTTTATTTCCTGTTAAACAGGAAGTTGTAAGAAAAGCATTTTTATGATAAAAATGCGCGTCTATTTATGTATGCAATAATATTTTTCGAAGTATTTAGTCGATAATAAATGTTTCTACTGTCTGGGAGGTATTCAATTCAAGATATTTTGGCGGATCTATTCGATGGTAATATGAGAGACTTCCCGTGTTAAGAAGCATTTTCATACTCTGATGACTTATGGAATAATTATGACATAATGTTTGCTTGTTCGTTTTTTTTTTTTTTTTTTTTTTTCAATTATTACGTTTAGGTTTTTCGTAGAGATGAGAATCAAAAATCTTTAAGCCTATGAAAAATCTTATATATTAAAACGCTAAGAAAAATAAGCGATGTCCAACACGTACGGAGCCCCTATCCAACCGATTTTGATGAAATTTTCAGGAAAGATAGGTATATTGGCATAGGTTTGCAGGCGCTTTTCAATTTTTTGATATCTTTTCCCGTTTTCCGGGGAGAGCGGAAAAACAAATTTTCCCATGTTATTTTCCCTATACCTGATTTTTCGAACCTATGTCCAACACGTACGGAATCCCTATCCAACCGATTTTGACGAAATTGTCAGGATCGGCAGGTATGTGGGTGTAGATTTGCAAGCTCTGTTCGATTTTTCGATACCTTTTTGCGTTTTTCGGTGAGAGCGAAAAAACAAAAAATAATTAGCAAAATTTCAAAAAAAGTTGGTAAAATTCCAAAAATTATTTGATAAAATTCCCAAAAAAAATTGGTAAAATTCCAAAAAAAGTTGATAAAATTCCAAAAATTATTTGGTAAAATTCCCAAAAAAGTTGGTAAAATTCTCAAAAAAATAATTGGTAAAATTCCCAAAAAAGTTGATAAAATTCCAAAAATTATTTGGTAAAATTCCCAAAAAAGTTGGTAAAATTCCAAAAATTATTTGGTAAAATTCCATAAAAAGTTGATAAAATTCCAAAAATTATTTGGTAAAATTCCCAAAAAGTTGATAAAATTCCAAAAATTATTTGGTCAAATTCCCAAAAAAGTTGGTAAAATTCCCAAAAAAATAATTGGTAAAATTCCAAAAAAAGTTGATAAAATTCCAAAAATTATTTGGTAAAATTCCCAAAAAAGTTGGCAAATTCCCAAAAAAATAATTGGTAAAATTCCAAAAAAAGTTGATAGAACAAAATTATTTCCAAAAATTATTTGGTAAAATTCCCAGAAAAAATAATTGGCGAAATTCCAATAATTATTTGCTAATATTCCCAAAAAAATAATGAGTAAAATTTTAGAAATTCCCAAAAATTAGGGGATTTTTTTACGTCAAAAATGAATCTATCTCAACTTTAATTTTTTTTTGCTAAAGGAAATGTTTTTTTTGCTAAATCATGTAATTTTAGTAAAAATTAAGTCCCTATTAGCTTATGGGAATTATCTTCGTAATTATTGATTTATGAAGCTCCATTATTTCGGGATTTTTTCAATTATTGATTTGGCGATATTGTATTGACCTAGGATAAAAATGGATAAAAATGTTATCTGTTTTACGAATCAAATGATGGGAAGTATAATTTTTTTTTGTTATAAAATTTATTTTTTGGACTTCGAGTTTCCATTTTAAAAACAAAACTTTACTTCGCGACAGTTGTAACCCCGTCTGTTTGACGGGGTTACAACTGTTTTGTATTAAAATGACTAGTTGACTAGTTTATTAAATTTGGTTGACTAGTTTATTAAATAATGGTTGACTAGTTTTGTATTAAAATGGTTTTTTTTTGGGGCAGAATCTTGCTGTTCGTGAGAAGTCCTCCAGGGTATTTTTATGCCCTTGAATTAGGAAGGAGCTCAATTCAAGAACCAATTCAGCAATTTTCTCCATAAGCTAAGTATGGCCCGGAGGGGGGGGGTCCAAAATCGTCCAAATTTTACTAACGCAGTGGTCGAGTGTAATTAAAAAATCGGTAACGTAGCAAAAAGCGAAAAGCGAAAATCGAAATTATGTTATGAGAAAAAGTGGAAGGCAGGCAGACGAATCCTGGGACATAACGAAAGGCGGCGAATTCAGTTTTTTCTGAGATTACACGATTTCCAGATACTGGATGGATCATTTGTGGAATAGAATTCAGAGTAATCAGATAGTGTCAAAAGTATGATCATACTTTCACTAGTTAAGGTCTACTGTGATTTATTAAAAAATGACTTTAAGATCCAAAAACAGGAATTGAAATTTGCCGCATTAACGTTGGGTAATCCTTTATAATTTATTTCGATTAAAGTCAAAGATGATTGGAGAAAAAGCATCTTCTTCTTTTAAGTTGTCTAATAATGTGGCTTGTGGTGGCTCGTACCTTAGTTCATAGCGCTCCTAGTTCACAGCTAGGAATTTTTTTTTAGGTAAAAAAATAGTGCGCCAGTCAGAAAATCAACGGACGCCGCCTTCCGGCAGGCAATGGCAGACCACCGAGGGGTAATTGCCTCGTAAATCTCTCAAAAATAGCCGTTCGGAACCGGCGTTAAGCTGTAGGTCCTGTTTGTGAGCTCATGCTCAGGCTTATGGGAAAGATCACCACGCTCGTAGTCGAGGAAAGAGCTAAGAAGAGAATAATATGACTTAAGATGATTATACCTATGCTTTGTAAAATTGTTTATTTTTTATTTTTTTTAAGGTATCGGTTCGCTTACCAAAAGACGCAAGTCAGGACGCGCTTAATTATTCCAAATTTTTTTTCCCTTGTTTTAGTTTGTTTTAACATCATTAACCGATATTGGCTAATTAAAGCCAATTTCATTTATTTTTTATTTTAAAGCGCGCATTAATCGGGTCTTTGGGCATGCAAACCGACACCTTTAAAACTTAGCTTTATTGGTATTTATTTCTGTATTATGCATAAAGTAATAACATAATCAAGCTAATTCCATTAATTTCGAGCGAAGTTGAAAAAAATTTCATTACCGACTTTCATCTTCTTCATCTTCAGCAATGCATGTCTATTTAAAAGAAAAAAAAATTGCATTTGCTGTAAAAACTTGCAAAAAACTCATAGTAATTTTTTTTAAATTGCGGACATTTGTGTGAATAATTATACAAACATTTTTTTTATTTTTCATCAAAAAGTATAAAGGTAATAATTAACTACTCGTCCGCATGATTATATGCTTTTTACAGAGAAAATTGATTAAAATTAATTAAAATTTACATAAATTAGTCTACGCGCAAAAAAAAAAAAAAAAATGTGGAATTACATCACACTCTTAGACTCTTGAGCGTCTCTTTTTATTATGATTTTCGAATGGAAAAGAAAACATCAAGAATAAAACGTTTTCATCGTAATAGATACTTAAAAAAGTAACAAACGTTCATCTTTGAAGAAGAGAAACGGATAAAACATAACAAATCCAGTAGTTACGGTAACTTCCGGTGGTTAGATTAGAAAACAAAAAAAAAAAGACATAATGCCGAAAGCGGAGAAATGAAGAAGACAAAAAAAGAAGAAGAAGAATGAATAGTAACATGAGTGAAGAATGGAGTTAACTAATCGGATTAACTCTTGAACCCCAGCCTTCAATTCGTTGAAGTTGTTTCTGGCCGGAGGGGAGGTCAGTTCGTCACGGATGTAGACCATCCTGTCACCTCACTTATGAGGGCTCTGCCATGTGCATCTTAAAGTGAGTTTTTCCAAGGACGTCTCCTTTCTCTTTGACTTCTCCTTTTTCCATGCGAAAAACCCGACATTTTTTTTAAATAAGTTTTTTATGGCACGTTTGGGTCTAAATTACTTTTTAATGTCGTTTTCGGGAATTTTCTTTTGTTTCATGTTCCGACTTTGACCTTCCGGTTTAAAGTTTACGAAAAGAAACTCAAAGATTTTTTTACAGAAAAAAAATTTCGGTTGATTTGTATCTTAAAGACTAATGATGGTAACAAACAACGACGACCGGTAAGGTGGTCGGCGTAGGGTTATGTAATACCCTCAATAGATGACACACGATACCGTCGAACAAATCAAGAATATAATAATGTAGAAAATATTCGTTCCCAACTTCTAACCATCGTGTTTACTCATTTATTTTTGATTTTAATTGATTTAATTATAGCTTTCGGTTTCCGTTTTGTTTTTTAACGCTTTCCTTATTCTCTCATCTTTTTTGAATGTCGATAATATAGGCTTTGCAGCGTGGGTACCTCAAGTAATTTTTGCTGTAAAGTTTTTCCGTCTTTTAATTTAGGCGATACTTTAGTTCGGTGCCATGACGTTGGTTAGAAAGGGGCCGTTCAAATATTCAACGTCAGTTTAATTTTGACAATTTTTGACTCCCTCCTCCTTCTTCGGCAAAATTTGACTTGATGTGGGGAAAATAGTTGATTTGGATCCCCTCCTGTCCCATACAATGTTCTGACGTACTAGATGAATGATTTCCAGCAGGGACAGTTCGTCTGTCCCTGGTTGTCTAACATGATCTTGGGCCGAAATTACGCTAAAACAATTCACGCAAAATAATAGTCTACTGCCCTTGTAAGCGAATTAAACTTATCTGTCTTTTTCAAAACAACGGAACAGACGTTTTGTTTGCATAAGTTAAAAATAAGAAACACACATTTTTTCAAAACGGCAAATACGTTCAAATCGCTTAAAAGAGGGGCATAGAGTGAATGACTTAAATTTCAGACATTCAGATTCAGGACAGAACCCTTGAGATGTACGGTACCTGATATGTAGAGATGGAATGCATTTATCATTTTTTTTAAATGCATAAATCAGATTTCTGTACGTCAGAGCCAAAAGGTTCAATATGCATTTTTCAAAATGGATGCCATGTCTAAATATAAAGATGATCGGATAGAACGAAAAGCGATTTTAAAAAGGCAGTGGCTACCGGTGTTTACATTAAATATGAAAACATTATTATTATATTATTTATTTTGAATGTTAATAATTTGTTTGAGCGAAATGGACGTTTTAAGAGAGGTATTTCCTTGTTTTTAACAGGTTGTTTTGTGCTGATGTTACTTTTTTTTATCCAATTTTTTACATATCTATTTTTCTGGAAAAATTTTCTTGTTTTAATTTTTTTTACAGTATGATAAGCTTATTTGACTCTTGAACGACTGGATTTCCATTTTCAAGACTTACTTTAAAAAAAAGTAATGTTTCGACATTTTTTTAAAAATGTTTTTCGAAACAAAACAAAAACACGGGCGGACATTTTTTTATCATAAACTTTTAAGTTTGGATGTCGAGCCACCATATTGAAAATGCATATTGAACCTTTTGGCTCTGACGTACAGATTTGTAAAGATGCAGAACGCAATTTCGCAATGAGCAATAACTCATTTTCAATTTACATTTAGCACTTTATTTCGCCATTAATGTTAATGCAAGTAGCAATAGCGATCGGAAAAGATTTTAGCGCGTTTAGCAGAGTTATTAATCACTGATCCTCTTTACTATAATAAATATATTGAATTGTCGATAGCATTAACCGTTGAAAAATGCTTATCAACACTTCAAAACTGGGTCTGTTACATTTTATTTTAAAACAAGTAACAAATTTAATTATACGAAAAAAAATAAGAATAAAAAATAAAGTAAAATAGATATTGGTTTTTTTAATGTTTTGAACCCGCATATCTGCCGTGGTAACCGAAATGGGCGTATGTCCATTCGTAAGTTGGCACTTGTCTATTTTTAACTTATGTAAACAAAGATTCAATTCCAGAATGGACATACGCCCATTTCGGTTACCACGGCAGATATTTGATTATAAAACATTATATTTAGGACTTTCGTGCACGTTTGAAAGACGTCGCTTTATGTGCGGGGATCCAAGTTGTAGATATCTATTTTTTGACCATGCGATGACAATTATTCAACATAATTTATAACTTAAGGTGTCGGTTCGCTTGCCAAAAGACGCGCATCGAGTAGAGCTCTTCAAAAAAAAATTTTAAAGGCTTTCATTAGTTCATATGTGTTATTACAACCAAATTGAAAATTGTAAGAAAAAAAAAACCAACGGAAATTGTAAGGAAAAAAAATGTACAAAAAACCATGCGAAGGGCGCTTCTCGAGGCGCATCTTTTAACAAGCGAACCGACACTTTTAGTGCAGAAAAAATTCCGCAGTTAAGAGTCAAGGTCAGTAGGGTCCAAATCTTCTCGAGGCTGATATCAATCGATTACGATTGATACTGATCGTCAGCCATCTGAAAAGTGACACACTATGACGGTCAACAGTCATGCAAAAACGAGTTTTTTCCATATGATACCTGACCACCAGTAATAAGTCCGTATTGGGATCGATACGTGCTGCTTAGGCATATCGTTTTCTTCTTCTTCTTTTCGGCATAATCGGTACATGTAGCCCTATGACCAGGTGCGTAACATTACCAAGTTAGGTTTCATGTGTAAGTTTTACGCGTTACTACGCCATATTACTTAATGTATGGAGTGACGAGCTTGAAGACGGGGCACTCATATCGCAAAGGTATTTTACGAATGAGCGGGACCTTCATTATTTAGACAGGGAAACCTGAGACACATCAGTCTTCTTCCCATGGTACAAATATGAGCATCAGTCATGGATGCTGGTGGAAAAAATACTGACCGAAATCAGCTTCCACATGACATTCAAACCAAGACTCCACATGACATACGTTTCGGAGTCGACCACCCCAACCGACGACGTGTCAAAAACCTAACCTAACAAAACCTACCCTAAACTAACTTTTTTTTTCATCGAGGTGAAAAAATGCTGCATAGGACCGAAGCCCCCCTCCTCGGGTAGTGTCAGACTCCTACTGACTAAAAAGCCACCTCTGGCAGCTGATCTGTCCCCGGAACCGGTTTTGGCATTACTTCAGCAAGACCTAACCTAACATAACCTAACCCAACATAACCTAACCTAACCCAACCTAACTTAATCTAACATAACCCAACCTAACTTAACCTAACCTAACCCAACCTAACTTAACCTAACCTAACCTAACCCAACCTAATTTAACCTAACCTAACCTAACCTAACCTAACCTAACCCAACCCAACCCAACATAACCTAACCCAACCTAACCCAACCTAACCTAACACAACATAACCTAACCTAACCTAACCTAACCTAACCTAACCTAACCTAACCTAACCTAACCCAACCTAACCTAACTTAATCTAACCAAACCTAACAACCTAGGCATATTGTTAGTCTTTCAAAACTTCCATAAGTAAATTTCCTCATGCTCTTAATTTTTCACAATTTTTGAACCCCTTCAGAAGTGCCCCCTGAGGAGAAATGGAAGGCCTGTATGGAAGGTATGTAGGCAAACTACATACGCAAGTGGAAAATATTTTAAATTGTAAAAGTTAAAAAATTAAAATTTTCTCTTAAGTTGAAATCCTTTAATGATGCATAAAAAAAGTAATAACACCGATCTTGTTTTTGAACGGGTAGATATGATGGAATGCTGTCATTCCTTATTTTTAACTCCTGCACAGTAAAAAATTTTCTGTATTTACAACACATTTTTTTTGTTGAAATCGGTCCACTTAATTTCATTTGTATGGGAGCATTCAAGCATTATGTAAGATTTTTTTGGGGGTTTTCTGACCACCTCTAACTTCCCAACTCTGTCGGAAGATTTCTTTGACCCCCCCCCCCCCCTTTTACCTTAAGTAAGATTTTCGCTAACCCCTCGTTCCTTTTCTTTATCGCCAATTTCAAGAAATGTCTTACAGAATTTTAGAAATAAAAAAATTTTCTTGAAATTAAAATACAATTTTTTTTTTTATTAAGAGGAGAGGTCGGCAAATGAATGGGTGTCCATTTTTTATATTAACTTGGAATTTTTTAGAACAATATTTAATAATGAAAATTCTTAATTAAGATCCGGACCCCCCCCCTCCCCCTTACAATCTTACGTAATACCTGAAAGCTCCCTAAATAATAACACAACCAACAATTAATTTTTTAACCAAAAAAGAGTAACATACAGAGTGTGTGAAGCGGGTTTGTTAAAATTACACAAAATTTTTTACTGTGTGAAAATCCGAAAGAGCAGGCATCCAATGGGACAAGGAAAACTCTGTTCCTTGGCTTAAAGCTTTAAGCCCCACTTTTCATTTGATGTCTCGTATCTTCCTAGCTACACGGAATCGTCCGGAATCCCTTTTAGGACATTTTGCACCCTTATCAACTTCGTATTGTTGTGGTATTGAAAAATAGTTTTTAAATACAAGCTCGCGGACAAAGGTCTCCCGAAAAAATAAAATCCGTGTTGGTAAAATATGTGCATCAAAATAATCTCGTTAAAGTTGGAAACGCTTGTTTTCCAGTTCCTGGTCGGGTTGAATTTAACGTATCCTGGAATGAAAAATTTTCAAGTTCAACTTAACAGTTGGATGAATCGTGTAAAAATAAAAAAAAAAAAAACGATAATAATTTCATTAACTCTTCATTGTTTTAAAATCCTCTTCTTCTACAAAGAAAATTGTCTGTCATGGCACGGAATTATGATATCTTCCAGAACAAAAATGATTCAGCGATATTCTCGGCTCTACATGTTGCTACAGTTCGGAGACAATTTTCAATCAATCACATCTTTTTTTTTTTGTTTTAAATTTTTTTTTTAAATATTTATTTACTTTTTTTTTTCCTTTTTGCAAAAATATAAAATATCAAAGCGAGAGTCACCTAAAACAACAAAGAAGGACAATCACCTTCAACTGTGAGAATTACAGACACGATGGCACAGATGAAAATATAGGCCGAAAGTTTAATTGTTTTACCTGAACACCGTTGAATCGGTAATGGTTTATATAACCTTATAACGAATTGTTATTCTTACTTTCGTTAGCAAATAACGAGGCTGACACGATTTAACGAGGTAAATCGTGTCTTTTTTTGAGAAAAAGAATAAAAAATGATATCGGTACTCATATTTGCGACATAAGCTCGGTTACGCGAATGAATGAAATAAAGTAATTGATTTATTTTTTATTTTTTTTTTTTTTTGTCAACAAGGAATCTGTGTCTGCATGTGCATCGGTATGTACCATGTCAACATGACGGCAGAAAATGTGCATACTTTTTTTAGAGACTAAATCTCTAAAGTTACAGCGTTCACATCCTCGTGGCCGTAGAAGGGCTATTAACCTTTTTATCATGAAATTCTATTTTCAAAAAATGCCAGAAATCCCAAACTTTTTTGAAGAGTTTTCAAAAAAAAAAAAAAATTGCTGCTTTTTTAGGGGTGCAATTTACTATGGAATGTTAGACGAACATGTTGGTACAGCATTCCACATTTGCACCCATGAACCTTAAAAAAAATGGTCCTTGGATTTCCAATAATTAGGAAAATTTTGCTAAAACTTGCACTTTAATTTTCATTGTTCTTCTTACATTTCCGATCCCAATTGAAATCTTTTTTAAAGCTTATGGTCCTTCACATTGTAAGATGACATTACTTTTTTAAAAATATGAAGAAATTAAATCGTCTTCCAGGAAAAAGTCTAACGACTCCATTCTCATTAAATTCACTAAAAATTCATTATGGAATGTTGGACCAACATGTTGGTATAACATTCCATAGTAAATTTGCCATGAACTTTTAAAATGAAAACCAAGGATCCGGTCTTCAATTATCATAACCATTTAGGTTTGTATTGCTTTGTATTATATTTTTGCTGATTCAGCCATTGAAACCTCCAAGCATACATCTTATATATGCACCCTTGGGAGGCTGTGAACTTTTTTGAAGGGTACGGTACATGTATGTACCCTTGGAAGGAAACTTGTTAAATTTTGTCATTTTCACACTATTTTTTGTCTACGAAACGGAGTCCCTATAGATAAGTGTTCTTGTAATGTTGATTTAGAGAATCGATTCGATCTACTTTTTTTAAAGTAGGTATTTATTTTATTTATCGTTGGAAAAAAAAAGATTAGGCCTCGAAAGTATTGTTGACATATTACGTGGATTTTCTGTTTCAAAAAAAAAAAAAAAAAAATTAAAGAATCTTTTTTTTTTTTTTTTTTTTTTTTTTTTTTTGTTAATTATTTCTAAGTTAACAATGGTTATTATGCAAACAGGTATTATGACAATAATTGGACATTTTTGTTTTTGGTTAAGATGTTAGGCATGATCATTTTTTAGACATTTTTTCTTACGAAGATGAAATACCGTGAACGAATGACAATTCACGGAGAGTTCAGTAACGATTCCAGATCATGGATACAAGAACAAGGCGATGGCCTAGATTTGCAATATGCCTTAAAATTTAATTTGAAAATTTTTTTACAGGAAATAAAAAAAGAGCTAAAATTTCATAACCGACAGTTCAAAATCGGGTTTTTCTTGTCGATATATCCGATTTGACGATCCAGTTTTTGATCGTTATGCACATCTTGATTGATTATTAATTCATTCGAAAAGATAATGGTCGGGGTCAATAAATATCCAGCATTAAAAAAAAAAAGATTCTCCTGAACATATAAAACTGGCACGTGACTAATAAAAAAATCGTTAGTTTAAAAATGGCTTAAACAAACAATCTCTCCATATGATGATTATCTATATTTTCAGGGCTAACTACTTTTCCTCTTAAGCTTCTTTGATCATTTCCAGACCACACGAATGCCATTGAACCTGAGGCGAATCCGTTCTTTTTTTTGTCTGGAAAATCTGGCCTTCGGCCTAAGATTTTTTTTGGGTTCTTCTCTTAACCTATTTTCTTCTTATAAAAAAAAAATTTTTTTTTGCAGGCCGGAACGAACGTTTTTGGTCTTTTTAAATTTTTTTCTTTTTTTTTTAATGATGTATGTCTCACGCCTGGCGGCGCAAAACCAAAAAAAGATGAGTATTACCGCACGCCGCAGAAAAGGGAAAAAAATACAATAGATGATTAATATCCGTAAAATCCTTTCTCTTGCCATTATTATGTGCATATGAATTTTTTATGATCTGCAAAGATAATGATAATAATTAGATCGTTATCGACGCTACCGAAGAAGGTGGAAATACAAACGATCGCGAGAGAAAAATTTATAATTGTTTATAAAATAAAAATAAATCGTTCATTAAACGCCCCCTATTTTTTTTTTTTTTTATTATTAAGAAAAATATGCATATATTTTATCCTTTCCGGTAGCATCAATCAATTTTTTTTTTATTAACTGTTCGCCGCGGTCGTAAAAATTAAAATAAAAAAACCATAAAATTAAAGAGAATATACACCTCACTGTTCGCCACTTTTGATACCTTGGGATCACACTGACCTGTACTTAGGTCGCAAGCCTAAATCGGAGATAAGGGGATCTGCACCTAAACCTCATAAAATGATATATTTTTTAGCTTGGCTATTTGCGTAATACGGAATATAAAAAGTGAAATTACGAGAAAGTAATCATCATTTATCCGTTTTGCTTCGACCCGACCGTACGTGCGTGCGTTTTTTTAAAGTTTCGGATTGTTTGTTTACTTTTTTTTTTTTTTTTTTTTTTTTTGTAAATAAGTTAAGTTTAGTTTAGTTAGTGACTATGAAATTGTTAGCGGTAAGTTTTGCGGTTACGATGCGGTGAATTATTGTTTTCACAAAATTGGATTATCTCATTTTGGTTTTTTTTTTTTCTTTTCGTGTTTGTTTTTTTTCTGAGTGGATGAGTTTTCGAGTGCGAAAAAAAAAAACACTTTGTGCAAAAATATTATCCAATGGATTATGTCATTTCGGTTTTTGAAGAGTGATGATTTAAGGGCTGCAAGTATGAACAACCGATTTTGGTTTTCAACTTCAAACGGACTTACTGCTGGATAAGGGATGATGGGGAAAGTAAAGTGAACAATTTTCCATAAAGTGCAAACTGGCAAAAATTTAAAGAGTTCTGATTTTCAATTTTTAAAAATATTTCCCAAATTAATTTTGAGAAATGTTATGAAGTTGTTAATTTCAGTATTTGACTAAGAGCTAATCCTGAAAACTTAAAGCCAGACGTAAGGTTTTAAATTGGAAGGTTTTGCATACATGAAGTCATTAAAAAGTCTGAATGACATTTTATGAAATAAACTTTCAGGCGTTTTAATGGCTATTTTCAAATTTACAATTAAATCGAAGTGGATATTTTATTAATTTTCATGTAAAAAGCTGAATAGTTGAAAGCCATTTGTAGGACGTTATTGCATTTGCAATTAAAAGTTTTCAAAAAAATAAATAAATAAATAAAAGAACTGGTAGATGCTGCAAATTACTTACAATTTTTCTTTAAGCAAAAAAAAAAAAAAAAAAAAAAAAAAAAAAAAAACAAAGAAATTTTTATACTGGGGGTATTGCTTTGACTTATAATTTCTCACATTTTGCCTTTTTCATTTGCATTTCATTTTTAATACGAAGAAAACATAACATTTTTTTTATTTTCTTCTTTATAAAATCAGAGGGGCATTTGAATTCGTCTTTTAATTTAAGTAATAGGGATAACTGCATTTTATTCCCCAGGACTTTTTTTTCCAATGACACTCTTTTTAAGCCCATTTTTAAGATAATTTGAAGATGTCTTTTTCTGGAAAAAGGCATCAACTCAAAGTGGAGATCAAATAAACCTCAAGTAATCTTAAAAATGAATTTAAAAAAAGGGAACCATTAGGCCATCTTTTCTTTTGTTTTCTGAGTCTGTACTTTAATCTTTTTTACCTAGTTAGCCATCATCCACATTTTTTTTTAAAATTCTGGCAGTAAGTTTGAAGTTCAAGTTCAACAAAATTGGTTGTTTGGTATGGTATTGTGAATCCGTTTTCGTTGGAGATTGATGTGAGAGAGGAAATTCACGACAAACATGTTCGGCATTTCATGCTTTTCAAAAATTTTTGTCCCGATGCAAAAAATTTGCCTTGTCATTATTTCACCTAAAAAAAAAAAAACTGCTTCAGCTCTTTATTATTTTAAAGTAAATGGTAAATTTTATTTAAGGTGTGATCTTAGATTGGCAGAATGCTGGATTAAAAGGAATGGAGTCTTAATATTTTTTTCATTTCTTACGGCTTTAAGTTATTGAGCCATTGCATTGAGCTAAAGAATTTTAACGGCAACAGCGCAATGAAATAATTGAAGATTTTCCCCCTAGTATGAAGCCAATTCTTTTCTTCTAGATAGGAAAATTGTTTCATAAAGCAGAAAAAAATTGTTTTTCTTTTTTCAACACTATAGTGTTCACTAGGTGAAAGGAATGAAAATAATTTTAAAAAACCAACCCCCCCCCCAAAAAAAAATTAATGATTTTATTTATCTGAAAATATTTTACACTTCAAAAATGGGTTGCCATTTCCATGGACTTAATCATTTTTCTCGATTTTTCATCTTAATTATTTGTAGACATTGCTCGAGGAAATTTTTGTTTAAGGGTGCAAATTCACTATGGAACGTTGGGCCAACATGTTTGTTCAACAAGTTCGACCAACATGTTGTACCAACTTGTCTGACAAACGAACGAATCGACTATTGCAGAATTTACTCCTAGGGTGCAAATTTACAATGGAACGTTGGACCAACATGTTATACCAAGTTGTTGCACCAACATGTTTGACAAACGAACGGATTGCAGAATTTACTCCTAGGGTGCAAATTCACTATAGAATGTTGGACCAACATGTTGGTACAACAAGTCAAACCAACATGTTGTACCAAGTTGTTGGACCAACATTTCTCACTAATTTCGGCGTTGGAGTAAATTCTCCACTAAATAGTTTACTGTTGCAGCAACTATTGCAGAATTTACTCCTATGCCGAAATTAGTGTGGAATGTTGGTCCAACAAGCTGGTAAAACATGTTGGTCCAACATTCAATAGTAGATTTGCACCCTAAGAAGCAAAAAAAAAAAAAAAAAAAAAAAAAAAAAAAACTCCATAAAAATAAAAACGAAGTATATTTCTTTCAATCTGAACAACCTTCTTCATCCACTGATGTTTTAACTTTTTTTTGTTTTGTTAGATCAGTAGAAAAGTTCTGATCACTTGATCACTTAAGCGCTGTTGCCATTTGATTGCTCTGTCCCTGTAATTTTATAGAGCATTGTGTCATACATTAAAAATGTGACCAACAAGGAGATCCATTGTAGCAGAATCGATAGAAGTTTAGTGTTAACAAAGAGTAGATATAGGAAATCTTACACAAATTTAAGAACTACAATCTTTTTTTTTTTTGTAGACTTGGATGTACTGCATAAACCAAGCTTTTTTTGGACTTTAAAAAGAACCCCGCACAAAATAATAGGAATTCGGCTGTCGGATGAAATTCATATTTAAAAACAAACAAAAGAATAACAAAAACAAATGGAATTTTATCCGATAGCCAAATTCCTATTATTTTGTGCGGGGTTCTTTCACCCCATGCTATTTAAATTTTTTTTTTTTTTTTAAGACTACAGCTTAAATGTTTTTGATAACATGTTAGACTAGATTGGTTCGATTTAGTATTTGTCTTTTCCTTCGATTCATCATCCAAACGCATTAATTATACCTAAATTACAAAATAATTTTTTCCCCATTATTTTTAGAGTTGGCAACATCATTCTTTTCGATTTCGAACTCATACACCTATAAGTCTCTTACATGTATATATCGAAGGTAATAAGTCAAAAGGTTAATGAAAATTGTATATCTGCCAATTAATACCACCTATGGATCCATCAATCATAGAAAAAGAATTGATTCGAGTAGGTATTTGTAAATTTTGAACCTGAAGGAACTTATTATTTTTTTTCTATTTTTTTTTTTTTTTTTATGCATTTAATTTGTTAAGTGTTAAAAGCGCAATAATGGAGACATTGTGATGTATCGTGAATGAGTGCGAAAAGCCCTTGTCATGTACAGTTTTATAAATTAAAAGATGTTGATTCATTAATTTTTTTTTTTTTTTTTTTTTTAATGAGCAAAAATCGATTCAAAGAAATAAATGATTTTGAACGCAAGTCTCGTTAAAAAATAAAATTATGTAATACGACTATAACAATGAGTTTAAAAATAATAACATGCCGGCTTTTTTTTTCTCTTTTTGATGAGGTTAGGTTAGATTCAAGATTGCCGTTTCATCATTACTTATCAGATTTTTCTTCTTTTTTTTTTTTTTTATCTGTTATTGTTATTGTTTATGATGTTGGGCCATTTTTTTCCTTTGTGAATTCTGATTCTTATTGATGGATTCATAACAGAAAACTTTGATTGATCACTTTTAAGCTTGAATTAAAGGGGTCAAGATAAAAATTTTAATGCTTTCCCAGGAAAATGGAACATTTTTTTTTAAAAATAAATTTTAACTGTGCTATTTTAATGTTCTTCCCTTAAAAATAATGCAGACGTTTTTATAATTATATGCTTTTTCTCCTATTCTAAAATAATAAAAAAATTTAGGTAAACTAACTTAACCTAACCTAACCTAACCTAACCTAATTAACCTAACCTAAAAAAGCGCCAACAACTGAGGGTGCAAAATTTTAATTTTTTAATTTTTTTTAAATTATTATAAATCTATGCTTGTATTAAGAAATTGATGTTAGTGGAATGATTAGAGGAAAGTCTCGAAATTTTCCACCATTTTTTGCTCTTTGGCTTAGATATTTTCCTGGAAATTTTAAATTAATGTTTAATTCTTTTAAAAATTAAAATTTACAGACCCAATAGAAAAATTTATAGAAAAAGTTTTCAAATGGTTAAGATTTTCTTATTAGCTGGGAAAGGCTCAGTTTCTTAGTTCAGCAATTCCCAGCCTTCTTAGGTTTTTACGTTACAAATTTTTAAAAAATTATTATGCCAATGTAATTTCTAATATTAGGTAACTAAAAAATGTCGGAACGCTGCAGGTTTTCGCATGCTCGAATCGAAAGACACATGGCACCCGTGATTTAGGTAAACTTGTACCACACGTGGATAAAGCAGCCGGCAAATTTTTATCTCTCAAGATCTGAAATGATGAAACAGCCAAATTATTAAGAAGCTGGTCGTAAAAAAAGAAAACATGCCGGCTCATTAAATTCCACACTGATAAACTACCCGCCTTCACAATGAGAAAAAATTATCAATCAAATTGTCTTCTATCCTATTTTTAACTTGAAACTACTGGAAGGCAGACCAGTTTTTTTTTCTTTTTTTTTAAGGTTAATTTTTAGTAATCGAAAAAAAAAAAATTACACATACTGTTCTAATTTGCTGAAGCGGAGCGATTCTTCCTGTTATGAAGCAACTTTCTTTCACATCATTTTTCCCAAACATATAACATCTGGCAAGTGAATACCATATCATATGACTCAGCTGATTTTTTTTTCCTCCTGTGCAATCCTTTTTTCTTTCATAAAGTAGAACGATTAACAATAGCATCGCGGATAAAGTTCGCTCGTACAAGTAATTATCTTATAATGGTGGGTAAACCAAGGCATACAAATAAGATATTTATTAATTATAACAAATGGTTCAAAATCTTGTCATTAGGGTCCCGTGAAAAAAAATTACGTAAAAGGGGGAAAAATTGCGTAATCGGTTTTTTTTTTTCATACGGATAGTAATCGATTCAATTTGTTAAAAGATTTGGGTCACGATTCAATATACAGTATATACATACACTATATATGCATGTACATTAAAGTCTCGGTTGATCTCAATTTTTTTTATTGTATGAGGAAGTTGTTGCTATATTTTTTTTTATTGTGCGAATCAGCGATTGGGAGATTTCAAGAAAAAAAAAATTATATCCAGATATGGAGAGTTCTTGTGCAACAATGTTGAACCTCACGTTTTGTGATGAATCGAGTAGTCTTAATGAAAGCAATTTTTGTTTTATTCTCTTAAGCGAATAAAATAATTTTTTTTTTTACGAAATGATCGATTAGGGCTTCGTTTTAATTTTTTTAATAATAATAAAAAAACGCGCAAGTTTCTTTTGAAGGTTAAGGATTATATTTCCTAACCGCCACTGAAACTCACGAATTGTTTTTATTTCCGTAACGAGAAGATCAAGACATAAAAGTATGTAGATCGTGATGCAGTAATTACATCATGTTAGATAAATTGCATTTGGACAAAAAGTGAAAACTTGTTAGCTTTCCCAAAACCCGACTTATAAAATAACAAAATTCAATTTTGTTTTTTAAAAATAATTAATTAAAAAATCATTTTTAAAATAATTTTTTTGTTAAATGATTACAGGGATTTCAAATACAAGGTGTTTGATATGTCTTGCTACTTAATTTTTTTTTTGCTGTAAACTGTGAATTATAAACATAGCACGTTTCGAAACTGGATTTTGCATAAACGTACGATAATCAAAACTCTTTTTTACTGTAATTATTTTATTTAATTCCAGTATAACGAGTTGTTACGGAAACTTATGTTTAGATGGAAGATGAGTAAGAGTAGGAAATGAATCTATTTTGAGAGGTAGCTTCCTCTTTTTTTTCGCATTCCTTTTGCAAGGTTTCGTATTGTAAAAAATTCGGGGCATTGCTCACTAAGACGCTTTGCATGTCCCGACAGGTTATTCGAGTAAATAAAAAGATGTCTACTTTCTGATCGATGGCAACAGGTAGAATTAACTGCTCTGCTAAGCTGCCATAACTCGCTGCACCGAGTAAGCAAATCTTTCTCATTTCCCAGACATTGAGATAGTGGAAATTGCATTTCCTGGTTGTCTTTTTTTTTTTTCTCATAAGTTCCGACGATTTAATTTTCCATTGTATGCATTCTCATCGATCTGTGGCCATGCAGAAAGACATTTATTATTTTTTTTCTTTTTAAATAGTAAAGTAAACACGGGTATGTGCCGTTTTCACTGTAATTAATTAATCTTTGTATTTTTTTATTCTTGCAGATATTTTCATCACTAGTTGTGGTGTGTTCTGCTCGTCCAGAACCACCTAGTTTTGGTGGATACCCATCCTCGAGTGGGCTAGATAGTTATGCTGCTCCAATCGGAAACACAGCAGGTAATTACACAAGGACCAGTGATGCGAGCAAGTCTAAACAAGCATGCAGCCGGTTTCAGCAGGTCTAAACAAGCCTTATGCTGATCTTAAAACGTGAGATCAGCATCATTTTCAGCATAGACGACAGAATTAGCAGGGCCCAATGTTTAGCACCCCAGAATTAGCACCAAGATGCTCCGACTGAGTGTATTCATCGGAGTTGCACAGGATGCTTTTCGGGGGCCGTCACTACTAGCTAAGTAATGGTTCCCCTAAAAACATCCTCGCACCCTTTTTTAAAAGAGTCGAGACGCATTTGAACGAAGACTTTGATATTCTATCACGCGGAAGACGGTGTCCAAAACCGACAAAGAAGTTGAATTTTTTCTTAATTCTCGCTTCCGATCAAAACTACACTAACTTATCTTCCTTCCGAATGCCGGGATGTAATACAATGTATGTTTACGAGCAACCAACGGAACATTACACAACGATCTGGAAAATTTGATAAATTCTTCCTCGTGAAGAACTGTTATTACGATACGGGGAATAAGAGATACATTGTAGTTGTTGCGGTAAAAATTAGAAAATACAAATGACAAGACTTTTATTAGCAGGAAAAGGAACAACAAAAGATCGCTCCCTATTAGCAAAAAAAAAAAAAAAAAAAAAAAAGCCATAAAATTTAATCAAAAGGCGCTTGAGATAAAGACATTAATTGTTGACATGATACAACTCACTGACAATTGGTAAGATAAACAATTCAAACAAAAGACGGTGTAACGTTTATTTTTCGGTTATGGGAATTACTGGTAGTTTAGTGTGTGTCAACAATTGAACACGAGTTGTTTATAAAGCGTTTACTTTAGGCCTGTATGTTAATTTAATCATTTTGGAACGGAAAGACTTAGTTCAAAAGAAAAGGGGAAAAAAGACAGGGAAACTGGATAAAGGTCAGTTCTCTGGCTGTGTTTTATGTTTGGGTTGAACGCTGAAACAGTCCAAAGATTTTTTCCAATGGTAGGATAGACAATTCAAAAGGATGATCGCTTAAGGTTCCCTGTTCCTTCGCAATACGCGTTAGTAAACATGCACCAAAAGTTGCGTACCTTATTCCATACTGACTGCGCTTTTAATTGCGCGAGGATCCTGCGAGTACCAGCAATTAAATATGCAGGTTTTGACGCATTTGTTCACGCTCAGATTGCAAAGGAGCAGGAATCTTTATGGTACCATTGTTAAAGTGTATTCACTACACCAGTTGTACTGATGTTTTTTTTTTTTTTTTTTTTTCGGTTGTTTAGAAGCTTTTATTCTCATTGGAATAGTAGGCCTATTGGCAATATTTTTCAAAGCACAGTAACTATTAAAGATATTGAAACCTATATTAAATCATAGTTCCAACGATTTTCTCATCTATTACAAGTTCTTTTCGTCACAAATTCATCAACTAAACATGCAAACCGCCGGGATCTTGTTATTTTTCTAAAACGAAAAACAGGATCATTCAAGTATTATGTAAGCATAATATTTCCATTTTTTGACCTCACCTTTTTTTAAATAAATCCTGAGAAAAATCTTGGAAAAAAAAAATGGAAAAGAGACAAGAGTCTCAAGGGGCCGTCCATAAATTACGTTAGCATTATTTTGGCCATTTTAGACCCCCTTCCCCCTTGTTAGCGAAGGTTAGTATTTCGGGACTCCCTCTTAAAATTACGTTAGATTTCGGCTACTCCTCCCTTAAGAAATTTTTTTTAAAAATTAATAATAAACATTAAAAAAATCTGAAATTCTTCGGAATTTAAATTTTGCAAGAAAAGGTTTTTTTTAACTTACAGCAAAGGCGAGGGTAAAATTGAAATTTTTTTTTTGAAAGAGTTAGGTTACAAAATTTTAATAAATTTAATTATTTTCATTTTTGCACGTTTATTACACGATACAAATTTTTGCGTTAGATATGCAAAACCCCTACCCCCCTTTGTTAGCAAAAGTTAGCATTTTGAATACCCCCCCCCCCCTAGCTTGCTAACGTAATTTATGGAAGGTCCCTAAAATTAGATTTAAGACGTTTCCTGCCTTCTTTAAAATAAAAGAATTTCCTTTTTTTTTTTTTTTTTTTTTTTTTTTGACAAATTTATATTAAATTTTTTTCCCTTCACCCCTTCCCCCTCTCCATAGTAAGCAATCATAAGCATCTTGTCTACCTCCTCCCCCTCCATTCAAGTATTACCTAAGCACGTAGGCAGATCTCTGATCCTGGACGTTAGTCAAAGATCCATTAGCAGAGGCTCAAGGAACCACTTGGGGCCATTTTAGTTTGAAAGACCATGCTTTGCTATTTTAAAAGGAGAAATGGAAATTTAGACTTCAGACATAACCACCTGACACCCCCTTCTCTGACTATAAGCCTAGCATGATTTGATTTGATTTGTCCTGGATCAGCTCCATTTTTCCTCAGTTAACAAACGTAATTTGAATGAGGCGATAAGGGCCACTGAATAACTACCGGTAGCTTCGAGGTCGAAAAACCATCAGCAATAAAACGGGTTTATACCAAGTAGTCGAAATGTTACGTCGAAAATTAAATCCACACTAAAAATTTGGTTCCAAATCAAGGGGTTTTATTGTCCAGATATTATAAATTGCGCATTAAACAATTGCAATTGAATATTGCATATTGCGTAGAACCGAAAGCGTACAAGTTTTGAAATGATACATCATTGGAAAATTAATAAAGCATAAATCCGAACAACTTTTTAATCTTTCTAAAATGACGGAGGTAATTTCTTTCTAATTACAAGAATTTTTCTGAATTGTCTTATTCAGACTCAAGTGCACTTTAGTTTTGTTGTTGGAAAACCTTGAATAAACGTTTTTTAACATGAAATCTGAAAAAAAAAATTGGCTTTCGATTTATAAAAAAAGATTTACTCAACTCTAGATTTTTTTTCACCGATTAATTTTAAGATTGTCCTGCTCTGGCAGGTTTACGGCGAGTAATACATCTTGACGGTCGATCATATAATTCGATTTGCAACCCATCTTACGAAAAATATCTTGCCATAATTTTTTTTTTTTTTTTTTTAATTTCCATTCTTGAAAAATAAAAAGCAATAAAAATTTACGGAAATCTTCAAACGGAAGATGACTAAAACAAAGTTCACGTTACGAAAGTGTTCTTAATTAATTTATTTCACAATCAACTCAAGCGAGAGCATCAGGCAGATATCATTAAACTTTTCCTTACCGTTTTCGATTAATTATTCACGGGTGGATATGTATCTATTTCTATATTTATCTCGCTCAGGATGTTATTAAGATTTCATACATTATATTTTTTTTTTTCTGAAATTGATGACCGTTACAGCATAAATCCACGACCATATGTCACAACAAAAATTAAAAAAAAAAAAAACCAACCATTTAGGCCTATATGCTCGGTAATAAATAAAATGGAAGAACACCTCCGAAAGTAAGAGTAATGACTGTTATTAAACAAATTAAACCGTCATTTAACTGATACAAATCTAATTATAATCGTGTGTACCATGCATAATAATTTGATTTTTTTTTTCTCTTTTATTAAAAGGAGGATCGAGCTATGGCGCTCCAGCACCGCAATACGGTGCCCCTGCACAAGCTCCTGTAGTCCACAAGCACGTATACGTACACATCCCACCACCCGAACCCCAAGTATACAAACCAAGGAAAGTATACCCACAACCGGTACCGCAAAAACATTACAAAATCGTTTTCATCAAGGCTCCGACGCCACCAACACCAACCGTACCTGATCTTCCACCGATCGCTCCTCCAGATGAACAGGTATGTCTTTTTAGACTTTATTATCATTTCCACGGGAAGATGTCCCACGAATTGATAAGATGTTTTAGGATAACGTGGAATTGGCCGTTACTTCTTCCAAGCCATTTTCTATGACGATGGTTTTTGGGTAATATCGAAAATATTTGTAAAAAAATAGGAAAATTTTGTTAAGTTTGAAGTGATTTAATTTAAATTAATTTATTACTTTTTTTTTTAATTTAAAAAATAGAAAACTCTCATCTACGTTTTGGTCAAAAAACCAGAAGAAGCACCAGAAATCAACATTCCAACACCAGCTCCAACCAAACCTAGCAAACCAGAAGTATACTTCATCAGATACAAAACTCAGGTACGTATATTTTATGCAACTCCCAATACACTTCCGTAAAATGCAAACATTTTAATTAATTAATTAATTAATTTTTTTTTTTAAATTAGAAAACCGAAGGTGGATATCCCGATTCAGGAGTTCCACAAAGCCAGTATGGAGCACCAAGCGCTCCAAGTGCTCCTAGCGGAAGTTACGGAGCTCCAAGCGCCGGAGGTTATTAAATGGACTGGGGTCGACGAAAGCTCAAATTTTAGGACTTTTACTCTTATCATTCTCATTAATTTTTTCTTTCCCATGTGTTACTTTTCTCGTTTTTAAGATTCTTGTTGTTTTTTTTTAATTTATTCAGAACGAAAGAAGGAACGAAAAGATCTTGATAATTTGCCATAAAATTTACGATAGGATATTTTTTTTTTTTAATTTTTTTAAAATATTATCAGTAGGATGACGTTTCTCAGACTTTGGAGGTATACAAAATGTATTTCGCTTTTTTTTTTATCTTTTTTATTTTAGCAAGTAGAAAATTTTTTTACGGTGGCCAAAAACTAATACTTAATATAACTTTTTTTTTTTTTTTTTTTTTTTGTTCTTAATTTTTAAGGAGCAAGTCTGAGAAACGTCCAAACGATTCAAAAGGCATTATTTTCGTGCAATATATTTTTTTTTTATTTATTTATATAACTTCAAAAAAAGTCATTTTTTTAGTTATAATAATACCAACAGTTTTAAAAAAATGGACGACCTGGATTAAATTTTTTTTGCTATGGATTTTATGAATAAGGTTACGTGATCTCTATAAAAAGGAAAAAGGGGAATATTAATTAAAAGTCAATATTTTGTTATCGAAAAGGATTAAGGAACTGAAAACAACAGGGAAACGATTTCTCTGGTGTTTTCGATTCGATTAGCTTCCTCCCGCCAGTAAAAAGACTTGAACATCCAAGGCGGGATTCGGTTCCCATTTTTTTATTTTTATTTTTTGATATTTGCATGGTTATTATCCAGCTTTTAGGATCATGATCCATACATATATTGTTTTTCCTTAAGATGTACTGACTTTTTTTTTATTTTTACACTTTTTTTTAATATTCACCTGTTTCGTATTTTTTTTTTAATTCGTACGGGTTTTGTCATGTTAATCAAACCTTTTTTTTTAAAAGAAAGTTGAACTGCATTTTGTTACCATTTACTTTGTATATATGCTATGTTTTTTTTTATATTTCATTGTAACCAAATATGAAAAAAAATAAAAAAAAAAATAAATAAATATTTTAAAAAATATAATTAGCGTTTTTATTGGTCCATAAACTAGATCCCAAAACATTCGTTTTTCCGAAAATGGCATCGGCAAGCTTAACAATTTATCTTGCAAAAGCTTTGTGCTTACGTAAGATTTTTAAGATCCCCCCTCCCCTTTGTAAACATCTATAAGTCTTTCACGGATCCCTCCCCCCTTAAACATGATTACGTAATTTATGGACGACCCCAAAGACATGGGGTCCTATCTAAAATTTTGCGAAGATCACGAATCTGAAGTCCGTTTTTTCCGCCCGAAAATCCCGATTAATTTGTTAAGCACATGTTTCTTCAAATTTAAATTGTCAAACACACATTGTTTTTTCATTTAGGTTTCCTTTTATTGCTTTCAGTTCACAAAGAAAGCATTTCTTTTGCAACGGCCCTTCGACGATAAAAATATCTTTCTTGCGGGAACCAAAAACTTTTCGATTATTTTAAAAGGGCAATACCGAAAAACGAAAAAAAATAGGTAGTTAATAATCGTACCTTGTTTCAAAATCTTTAATTTTTATCCTAATTGCGTTTTTGGCTCGTATTTTCATAAAAATTATGAGAGCCAGAATTTTAAAAATGAGACGATCGAAATCAAAACATAACTTTGAAAGTTTCAAAATCTGGTTCCATGAACAGATTTTCAGATTTTCCATGAACAGATTTTAAAATTAATATTTTAAATAACTTTAATGTTTTAAGAGACTTCATGAAGTCTATTTTAATTTACTTTTGCTAATTGTTTTTATCATTTGCTATTATTAATAAGCAACTACAATCTCAATATTCAAAGAATCGCAAATATTAAAGCTAAGAGAGTTTTGTAAGCGCATATTATTTGTATTACTTAATCTCTAAGTTACTTTTGAGCAAAATAGTCATTCGTCCACTTAGAAGTTGGCTATCATTCTGTTTTAACCAAAGTTGATGATCTTTAGGTTCATTTAATGGTGGAAGTTGATGACGATTTACTCAATGCTGCAACATTATATGATGACTTAACACGAAGAACAGGTAATACATTTCTTGTACTACTGGTGTCTTTCTGAATAAAAAAAAAAAAAAAAAAAAAAAAAAAAAAAAAAAAAAAAAAAAAAAAAAAAAAAAACGGTTATGTCAAAGTCATAATACAATATCAAATTTCAAATTTCAATTTCATGCTCTTACAAAAATGCTGTACCTATTTGTTAGCTTTCCTCCTATTTTATACTTCCTCATTTAAACTTCAATTTCATATTCATTATCATTCTTTTCATTTCTTTTATACTTTCTTGCAACCCTGTAACCAGCCCAAGGAGCTAGGAGGGGCAGAAAATCTTCTCGAAGAGGATTTAAATGAGTCTGTTAACATGAAATATAGGGAAAGTAAGTATATGGGCCATCTAAAATTCACAGGGGGCCTTGAAAATTCTCTCAAGGGGGTTGAGCCATCCTTTATTGCCTCCCTTCGTTAAGGGCCCTTGCCTTTTCAACTGTTTAATAATGTATATTTGTCATTTCCTTTTTATGGTTGCTTCTTTTTTTTTCCTTTCCCTTATCATCACTTTTGTTTTTTTATCATTTTTTAATTCATTTGCTAAATCTTGTAGTATTCATCTTATTTTTTTAAACCTGAAATGAAAATATTAAAACAAAGAAAATGTCTTATACAAACTATATGAAAGTAAAACAACCCACATCAACCAATCAATTAAATAGCTTGGGTTTATCTAAAGTAATACTTATCTAATGCCCAATGATAGCAAAACAAAGCTTATAGCCGCTGAATCCTCCCATCTAAATTTTTCGTTTAAAATATACTTATCAGATAAATAAAACAATAAGTATCACTTAATTTCCATTTATTTGATTATTTGTTTATATTTAACAGCAGAAGAAAAATAACGCCATCACCGAGAACACGGCAAACGCAAACCGGAAACGTGTCTCTGGAATGGTAAATCAGTTACTTACTTTCAAAGATTTTGGATAGATAGCGCCAAATACTGCTACTCCTACTGATGATCTTCTTTTTGGCGGCACTTCGCTGTTGATTTTTCTTCAGGACTTTCGCATCTGAAAATAATGCGAATAATTAATGAGAAACTAAGTGGCTTTTTTTTTAGTCAGATGCAAAAACTATCGTTAGCACCATTTGGTTTCCAGAATCTAAAAGATAATAGTATGAGTTTTTTTAAGTTGTGGTTAAAAAATAATAGGTATTAACAATTTAAATTGTAATATTCTTAATTTTATTCTTCGCAGGCTTTTACTGAATTATGTCACTTTCCTGACGACAAAATCTTACCTTATTTGACTCCTCGATATAATCTTCATTGAAGTAATCAGCTGAATTTCTATGTCTTATATTTGTCAGACTTTGTTTCCGTCACTTGTGCCGATATCGAAAATCGAATTAATTTAAAATGATTTTGCTACCCGAAAGCAAGCAAAATCCATTTGTAACGTGGCTCTGAGCATTACAAAACTGATTTGACTAAAAGCATTGATAAAAATAAACCATTTATTAATTGCTGACATGTCATATCAATCGAAATTCGGTTCTCCCACACTCCTATGATTTTAAATTTTGTTATTCTGTTGATCGAAAAGACACCAATGAATTAAGCCAAAAAGAAGCTTTCAATAACTAATATTTTCTGAAGAAACGACCATGTTGCTTAATTTGTCATGCTCTTAACAAGTCCAAAATTGTAAAATATTTTTCAAAATAAAAAACTCTAGCAGTATTATCCTACCGAATTCATATATCATTAAAATATCAATTGTTAACTTCACCTCAGCTTTTGCACAAAGTTACTGTTAACCAAAAAAAAATCGTCATGCAATTAATTTTTAATTTTTTGAAATTTTATTTATAATTATATTTTATTATAAAATTAAAAATGGTCACGGACCTTCTCCGTGGGGCTTTGACTCGTGAAGACGAAATCGTCCCGGGGTAGGGATTAGATGCGCGTACAAGTATTATAGGGGTTCGATCGATGCTTCGGTTTGAGTCTCAGGTATAAGAGAGAGAATTATTCTTGCTGTCAGGGACCAGGAGCCGTAGCTTAAAAGGCTAGAGCTTCCGTCCGGCAATCGGAGAGATCGGGGTTCGATTCCTCGCGGCTACACTGGCTCAGACTGGGAAATTTTTTCTTTCTTATATCTGAATTTAATTTAATTTTCGTCATGCAATTGTTGTCAAAAACAAATAAATTCCTGCTAAAAAAAAAATCTTCTACTAAAAAAACCGTATTGTAAAAAGGACAAATTTCAATTCTAAAGAATGTATCATTAATTCGTTTTTATTTTTAAAATAAATTTAAAAAAAATTGAGCATACAATTTATTTATTCTACACCAAAACAAATTGTATAAAAAAGGCGCTAAATCAGGGGAAGAAAAAAAAATCTATAGTAAAAAGAAAAAAAAAAATGAAAAAGAACACTAACAACAACATAGAGAGCGCGCCAATTTTTAAGTACTAAACAATAACAAAAACAAATGAATGTCTGAGCAAAAAAATATGTTTTTTGTTTTTGTTTTATTATGCTTTATTTTAAAATGTCTCTTATCGTCAAACCTTTTCCCATAATTACCGAGATTCAGGTTTACAGTACTAAATATTTACATCGGCTTTATTCTTATTATCATTATTATTAATTTTTTTTTAATTTAAAATTTTTTTTATTCATTATTAATTTACATCAATATTAAAGTTAATAGTAATTTACTACACTGAATCAGATCCCAAATCGATACAGAATACAATCTTTGATCCAACTGATTTTGTACGAATAAGGAAAAAAAAAAAAAAAAAATTTGACTTCTATTAAACAAAATTAGGACAGGCATCCCAACTATCTAAATTGGTATTCCTGAGATCATCTTTTTCGACAAACATTTTTTAAACATACAAAAACAGTTGTAATCAACTTGAATTAAAGCGGTGGGCTCTTTCTCTCCACCCTTCTCGTTCGTATAACGAAAAATACACAATTGCCAATTCCTCATTTTTTTTCCTTGCAAAAAAAAAAAAAAAAATTATTTACAATGTTACAATTTTCAAATTTTTAATTAAATTTTAAGAAGAAAAAAAAATTAAACTGGCAAGTTACGACGGCAGCGCGGATTAATCGTTAACAAACATCCTTAATTACTACATATCTACATAGTATCCCAGGGAAAAAAAGAAATAATGAAAAAAAAGTTTATTAAACATATTTTCAGAGATTCGTTTATTTTAGCGAAAAATTGAGATCAATAAAAACTATCACAAAAGGTTTTTTTTTTTTTTTTTTTTACTAGTTATAAACCTAATGCTCTGTTTTCATAATTTTTTTTTAAGATGATTTTGCACAACAATAAAAGAATCTCTAAAAATGATTTTTTTTACTATTTACAGAGTGGATCACGATAAAGAAAAAAATATCTAAACACCGAGTTTTAAATCGATCCACCGTGTATCAAAAGAATAAAAAAAAAAAACCTAACATCGGCAAAAATAAATCAGTCAGATGAAACAAAAAACATTATTGAGTTTTAAATATTTGAAGGTAAGAATCTTATTTTTTTTTTTTTTTTTTTTTTTTATAATAATGAAAAAGACATTTGCCTTTCATTAGGTAAAATGATTTTTTATTATCCTTTGATTAGAAATTGAAAATTTTTAGAAAATATAAAACACGCATCGAGACCAACCGGGATCTTTTATTTAATTTTTTGTATGAATTTTCAAAAATTCAGCCGAAAACAATACATAAGAAAAAAAATGTTAACCAATTTTTTGTTTTGCCCGTTCGAACTTTGTCACTTGAACTTGTAAATAGTTTTTACAAAGTTCAAAAAGGTTATACCAAAAAAATAAAAATAAACAAAATATGAATCACATGAATGATGTAAAAAAAAGTATTAGGGGCTATTATTAAATGAAAATTAATAATAGGAACTTCAAAAAAAAACAGTATAAAATACTGACAGTAATAACGGGAAGGAAAAAAAATGGAAGTATAACTAATAAAATAATATAAAATAAGATGAAAAATAAAAATTGAAGTAGTACGGTTAAGATACCGGGATTAAATAATTTTTTTTTTTTAAATTGATTTTCATACAACTTCTGTTGAAGCTGCTTAAATATTAGCCTATGGATGACATTTCATTAGTCCTTAACTTTCGCTTAAAGCACAGAAAAAAATGATACATTAATCAATAATGTATCAAAAAAAAAAGAATCATTTCTTAAAACTCTAAAATCTTAAAATTTATAAGAAATATTTTTAAAATCAAGAAAAGCATATTTTAAGTTTTAAGAAAATAGGAAAGCTGGGAATCAATTTGTGACATCGATTCTTCATGTCCGTCTGATTTGCATATCTCTTCAAACCTGATATTTATTTAAAACCAAGCATGCTAACACCCAGTTTAGTTTATAGTGTTTGATTTCAGCAATGAATCATTACCGCCAATGAACTCTAAAAATCCCTATATGAAATCTTGCTGATTGTAGGATTTGCATCTTATTTACATCACACTGGGCTACACCTAAGATTAACTTTATAACAGGAGGAAATACAAAGATTTTAACGGTTTTCTTGATATTTCTGGCAGCTTTTTTGACAGAAGAAAAAAAAAAAAAATTTGTAAAAGTGAGGGCTGAAAAAATTCTGTTTCATTGTTTACATAATATGGATTACCAGGAAATCACTACCTAACAGTATCACCAACATTTAAAAACCAAAAACATTTTTCTGCAATTTTTTTTTTTTTTTTACACTTACAGTTAAATAATGAATTATGACACTGATAGAAATTAAAACAACTTCAACAGCTGAAAATACATGAAATGCCTTTATATATGACAACAGGAGTGAGAGTACATAAAAGCGTTTACTTTTTAATTTTTTTTTTTTTTTTTTTTTTTTTTTTTGAAAAAACAGAAGCACAATAAAATCTTCCAATCGAATTAAAGGATTTTATTTCAATAAAGTAAAAAAAAAAAAAAAAAAGAAAAATAAAAAAAAAACTGACGCTTTTTTACAATCTCTACCTTACCCCTACGGCTAAAAAGTTTTAAATTCTTTTCGGCTGAATTTTCTTTTCCATATTTTTTTTCCTTTTTTTTTAAATTTTATTTTTACAAAAATTTGCAGTTTTTTTTTTATGTAAACGTTAACTGTACAAAAAAGAATTATTCATCTAAAAAAAAAACCTAATATTATTTATCTTTAAGACCCGGTACAGTATGATCATTAATAACAGAACTAGTGGGTTGGTGAGCATAATTCCGGATTTGATGTAACGAGATTAGGTTATTCGGAAAACTCACACAGTTATTACCATTAGTTTTATTTATGTCTAAATGCAAACCTTTATTTTGGAAACTAATCGTATCGTAAGGTAAGTATGGTCTCGCATTGTAATTAATTTGATTAATAGGTGTAAACGCACTATTACTTAAATTGTTTTTAACTTCGTAGTTAGGAATATCATTAGGCATGTTAGATCTAAGTAGTTCTTCTTCGTAGTTTTTGTTAATATCGTTCGGCTTAAGCGACGGCGAACGCTGAATTGTATCCGTTAGGGGAGTCCTCAAGTCCGGAGAATCCCGGAGTTCGTTCTGCTTGTTCAAACCGGCTAGGTGATGATCCCCAAAGGTCGAGAGATGCTGAAGATTTTGAAGGTTTTCCTGGGAGATCGTAAGTCGATCGTGATTCGCGATCGCTTCCACTAAACTCTCGGAATTTTTCCAATATTCCGCTTGGTTTATCCGATTCAAACCGATTCCTAATATAGGGGAACGCTTATCGGTCCTTTCAGAATGTTTAGACATGTGTTTGGTTAAATACGTTTCTTGGGTGTAACTCTTCCCGCAATAAGGACATATATGAGTTTTTAAATGTTTAGATTCCCTATGTTTTGGTATATGTTCAAGGAGAGAGTTTTCGTCTATGAAACATTTATAACAAGAGTTGCATTTAAAAGGTTTATCCTGCTGGTGACATCTAGAGTGAGACTGGAGGTTGCTGAGCTGGCTGAACGCTTTCGAACAGCTGCTGAACTTGCATCGGTAGGGTTTGTCACCGGTGTGGGTCCTGATGTGCTGTTGCAGGTGGGATAGCTGCGTGAACTTCCTTTGGCAGATCTCGCACCGGTACGGCTTTATTCCTAGATGTATCCGAGTGTGTTGGGATAGGTAGCTGCTGTTGGCAAACGCTTTTGAACACTGATTGCATTTGTACGGTTTTGCCTCCCTCATGTGGATTTGCGTGTGAAGCTGTAGGTCAGCCTTAGATCCGAACACCTGGAAAAATAAGAAATAAGTAATTAGCAAACCATGAAAATCGGTACAAAGCCCAAAAAAAAATTCTGACAAAAATGAGACAAATAAAAAGGAGAAAAATTATTATATTTAACAAAAATAGGTACACGGTAAAAAATCATCTGTTAATGTTAAAAACGGTATGTTAAGTGTATTAAAGCTGACATATTGATCTGTTAATTTAGCAGAAAATAAATGTTAAAAACCACAGAACTATGTTAAAATTGACATATCAACTATGTGGACCGTTTTAAACCGGAAAACAATGTCTATTTTACAAATAGTTTTTTACAGTGTATTGGCTTTAAAACAATTTTTTTTCTTCTTTTTTTTTCTTAGATAATAGAATCCATAGATACGACAATAGCGTTCGGACACGGATCGTATAACTTCGGGTATTTCCGCGAAGTAGGCGCAATTTTTTGTTTACATTTGAAAAAAAAATGAATGACGAATTTAATCTCTAATTTTTTGATTGTTACAATATTTGAGAATCCAACATTATATGGTTTTTTTTTCCAACTATTTTAATGTTTCCTTCTTAATATTTTTTTTTAAGTATAATATTTTTTTTTGCTTCCTTCAAACCCTTAAAATGCCTAGTTTTTCAGTACCGGGATGTGATGCTAGAACCGGGAACACTTATTCACTTTTATTTCAACCCAACCTTCATTTATCAGTCTCTTTCCTATTCATCCAACTATGGTCTTTTTTTTTTAAATTACATTAAAATTGAAATCATATGAAAAGAAAAAAAACCTGCAGTGTTCGAATTCATTTGTAAACAAAAATTTTTAAAAGTGAGCCTAGTTACTTCTGCTTGTTTTGATACACCGCCTTACAACGTAAGGGATAGCTATTGTCGTATCTATGGATTCTATTATCTAAGTTTTTTTTGAAGAATCATGACAATCTAAAAATTTTCACGTCAAAACAGTTAGTTACACGGCAACAAAATCCGGGAGGACGGATTTGCCACTTGAAATTCATTTTCGTGAAGACATTCTTCATCCATATTTATTTATTTTACTGCTTTAAATCCTCCCGCACATTATCGCCATTTAATTATTATGGCTTGAGAACTGAATATGGCTAGGCAAAGAAAATATTTGAATTGTAAATTCGAATTGTAGGTTAATTAAAGTGATAAAATAATAATAAATATGAAGGTTTTTAGAAAATATTCATGTTTGACTCACAATTTTAAGTTTTTAAATTTTATTTAGGTATATATATATTTTATATACTTATACATTTTTCGCGCTAGAACTTTATATTATAAGTATTGTCTCATTTTTGCCTTTAGAATATTTCATCAAATCGTGAAAAGCTGAAGCGTTTTCTTCTGTTTACAAACAAGACAACTTTGTTTAAAAGTTGTAACGATCGAAATTGGCGGTTATTTTAAAAATTATAAATTAAAATCAAGTTGTTTTAATTTAAACAAGTATAAATAAATGCGCAATAATGTTTAAAATATATTTTTACGAGAAAAAAAAATTATTTTGAATAGTTTGAAGTAAAGTAAAGCATAATTACAGCATAATATTAATATAACATGAATTTTAATTTTAATTTACATTATTTTTTTCAGATTTTTTTGTAAAAAAAAAAAAAAAATCATTTCTTTCGCTTAAAAAAATCATCCATTCCATTCAAACGGAGCTCAAAAAAAAAAAAAAAATAATAAGCAACCCCTTGCTGAGGCTTTTTCAAACCGACTCATTTCCTCATCGTACCATGAAAACGTCCATACCGGAAATTCAAAAGAAGCCGATAAAGATTTAATCGCACGATCGCCTAAAACCTTTTGATTATCCATCGAGAAAAAAAAAATCGATTAAAACCATCTGTCTAATAAAATCGTGCTCAATCTCGCGTATTGCGGATAGAGGAGAAAAACATCTGCGCAACCAAAAAGATTAGGCGAAAAAAAGAAAAAATCTTCATTGAGCATCATATGCGTTAAACGTTTTAAATAAATAACCGATAATCAATTTTAGCAAGGTCGATCCCTAAACGCAGAAAAAACTATGCAATTCCAGGTTATTTTTTTAATAAATCCACGGTATCTCATCGGCCAAAAAAATTATTCGATTTCCAAGAAGATAGCGTAGATGAGACCTTTTCGCATTGATCTTCCTTCCCTAATATAAATACAGGTAGTCACGCGAATTGTAAATCAAAAATTTTAAAAAAACCCACAAGATTTATCTTTAGCTTAAGAATACTCGGAACAATAATATTTTTAACGTGTTTGAACAATTTCTTTAAGTGTACCTCCAGGCGGTGCCTTAATTAACCGAGATAATGTTTAGCTTAAGCCAATCCTTGGATACCTTCAAGGTGTAAAGTCGTATTCTAATCAATTTTAGTTTTTCTGAAGCTTTTCAATCTCAAAACTGGACGAGGCTTTTTAACTAATTACTCATTTTACTTTATTTTTATTGCGTTTTTTTATATCTCTTAAAATAAGTATGATAAATGTTCTCAGGGCAATACATTAATTTCCGCCGCATACGAAAACCATTTTTTATTAATTTGGTCATCCCTAATTCGCAGGGTTAGAAAGGTAAAAAAAAAAAAACGCAAAATCGTCATAACCTGAGGCGTTAGGCACGCCAACCTTGAACTTGTCTCGGATAAACTCAGTATGAATGATGCCATTATTATTTTTGCACATAAAACCTTGTCAAATTAACCGCTATTATTATTGACAACGAACTGACAAGGATTGGAAGGCGCTGACCCGCGGGGAAACCGGCAACTAGGATAATTCCCGTTTCGATCGATGGATGTCGCTGCTGAGCTCATGCCAAATGTATTCATTTCATGAAACGCAGCTTCGCGTCAGGTGAGGGTGGATTTTTTTTCCTTCCTTTTTTTTTTTTTCAAAGACATTAACCAGCTATACACGCTTTGTCGATTTTTTGGTGAATGGATTTCGTTGTCATTTTCTTCTTTTTTTTCAATATTTGTTTTCAGGATTTTACAGGTTCTATAATTGTAACCTTTTCCCCAGTTTTTTTTTGCCCAAAACGTTTCTTAGTTTTCAGTGATAAATTATTTCTTGACAAGAAGAAAAAAAAGAAATGTTCGGTTTTTTACATGAGAAATATTTGTCCGAAGAGAAACGAAAAAAAAGAACTCGACCTATTTCAGGGCTCACAAAGTTATGCCGAATGATTCGCTTTTTTTTTTTCTTCGATTGAATTTTTCAGTTATACCGTATAATTTTTTTTTTCTTTTTTTTTTCAATATTTGTTTTCAGGATTTTACAGGTTCTATAATTGTAACCTTTTCCCCAGTTTTTTTTTGCCCAAAACGTTTCTTAGTTTTCAGTGATAAATTATTTCTTGACAAGAAGAAAAAAAAGAAATGTTCGGTTTTTTACATGAGAAATATTTGTCCGAAGAGAAACGAAAAAAAAGAACTCGACCTATTTCAGGGCTCACAAAGTTATGCCGAATGATTCGCTTTTTTTTTTTCTTCTTCGATTGAATTTTTCAGTTATACCGTATAATTTTTTTTTTTTTTTTTTTTTCTGAAGTGTGAAAAAATGAATTTTTGCTTACAGGATCCATCGGATGGTTTGAATATTCAAAAATTTGCCTTGGTTCAAACATTTTTTCCTTCAGAAAAAAAGTGATGCTTGATTTATGAATTAGATTTTTTTAGCTAACTCCCATGTTTTTTTTTTTTTTTTACTGGTGTTAACTGTATGTGAACTTTTTCTTTTTACACGATACCGGTACTTAAAAAAGTTAAAACGTTTATAAGAGTATATGCTTAACTGACGTAAATGAAATACTTAGGAAAGCAACTTTGAACTGTGGAGGAACCTGATACTGCACAAATTGCGAACAAAAATGCGATGATAACTGCTCCTTATCATTTAACTCTCGTATCATTCATAAATAAAACCGACATTCTGACGCATTTGATTAGAAAATGAATTTACAGAATGCAGATTCCACTGGACAATTTTTCGTCAAACATCCTGACTCAGATTAAAGCTGTTTCTTAATATTTCAATTTGGTTTTTCCACGGACAAACTTTGGAAGACGATTTAAAATGAAGTCATACTATGTTCAAGGAATCTATATGCTTATGCAAAAAGCTTAGGAACATAACGCCATCTTAAATTTCAAGATATTATCTGTTCGATAGTCAGCAATACTGGTTTTGGTTTTAACGAATGTTTCACTTATGGCACTTCGAAGGCACCATGCAGAGGATGAAAAAATCAGTAATTTGAAGAAGTTTTTTTTTTAAGTACTTCCTAAAGTTGGCAATACCGATTTTAGAGCTACAGTGAAAAGCTCTTAGGATTGGAATAGCTTTTGCTTTTTCCCTCATTTTCCAGGATGAAAGTTAATAGATTTGGAAGATAATACTTCCAACTTCCAACTTTCAATTACGGCAGGGATATTTGCCGAATTTCATAGCCATATTCATATAATTTAATTTGGCAGGACTACAGTTCAAACTTGGTAATGAGCAAAACGCATAGAGATATGAACAATGCAAAAAAGGAATGACAATAAGTAAATATCAAAAAATTCTAAGAAAGGCTTTCTTAAGAGCAGGCTTTTACAGAATACCGGAAGGAATAGCCTTTTTTGTCTAACACTAGATTTAGAAAGAAAAAAATCAAATTTTAGTATCTAACGAACTTCTTTGACTTTTTCTTGAATTTTTAATACAAGTTTCAACTTGTTCCAAGCAAACAAAAACCAGAGGAAAACAAAATCAAAAGTTATTTGAACGCAATTTCTTTTGAAATTATTTTCCCGCCGCCCATCCATTTAAGCAAGTTTCAAGCAAGTTGAAACTTGCACTAAAAATTCCAGGATATACCAGAGGAGTTTGTTAGATACCTAAAATTTGGATTTTTTCATCGTAAATAGAGTATTAGAGAAAACAGCCATTTTTTCCGACATCCGTCAAGCTTCCTCTTAAATTATTTTTTTGTACTGCCCCACAGCGCAATCATGAAAAAATTTAAGCTAAGAACCCAATGTGGGCGCTCTTCCCTGAGCAAAAAAAAAAAAAAAAAAAAAAAAAAAAAACCCAGTAATACTTATTCGCAAACAAAAAAATCAAATATTTTATTTAGCACCGATTATTGTTTACAAATATAGTTCTCATTCCTGACACCAGCACTCTCATTCGCCTGACCAACCGAAATGACTTTCAACATTTTTTTTTTTTTCAAGCCCTGAACTATCTGAATTATAAACTCAACTCTTTTATCTGTGAATTATTATTAAAACACGATTGCCAACTTAAATGCATCATTCATTAAAAAGATAAAAAAAATCATTAAAAAATATTCAGCTTTTTTTTAAAGATGGCGTCTTAGAAAGAAAAAAAAGTAATGAACTAATTTGGTCTTGGAATAAAAAAAGAAAGGCAATGACTTATAGGAAGCCTCGAAAATAAATAAATCAGTCAATTATGGCTTATTTTCTGAAGTAGCTAAGGGACTCGGAGCTACCAATTATATAATCTAACCGATTTACATGTTCGTCTATGGAACACGACTCCCTCTCATTTATATATAAAAAAAAAAAAAAAAAAAAAAAACACCTTCAACTTGAGCTTGTTTTTTAAACTTTAATGATCGTAAATTTTTATATTGAACCTAGTTTAAAAACCTCGATTGCTCTTGATATTTATAATAAAAGCGATCACTTCCTATAAAATGAAAGAAAATGTTTTAAAAATGAAAACCGTTAAAAAAGTTTTGGGTTTCAAATTTATGAAACCAGGAAGACATTTTTTTTTTTTTACTTTTTTTTTTTTTTTTTTGTTCCTTCAGGTTGGTAACTCGTTTGTCGTCAGATGACGGCGACAAACGAAACCGATAACGTTATTAAGTCCTTGTTGCACGGATTAAAGATTAAGATTTGATTGAGTTGAGGTTCAAGGCAGAAATATAATTTAAGGTTCCTTCAAGGTGAGCAACACACAGTGGTATCTCGTAGCTCTCAGGTATCTTTTATATAATCGATCACATCACACTTATTAGTCGGTTATCCTTCATTTATAAAACTAGTAAAAATTAACTCAAACAGTTCGAGTATTTAACAATTCCATTCATTTCCGGGATCTGCCAAGTCGTGATCTAAATGATTCAACCAGTCATTTTTTCGCAAGATGTTACAGAATCTACCCTTGAATTTCTGTCTTTTTCATTTTTACCTTCTCAAATCAGGAATATTAACAGATCATATATCATGCGTGCGCAAACCCAATTATGGAATTAGCTATAAAAAAAAACAAAAAAAAAAAAAAAAAAACGATTTCATACATAGTAATCGATGACGTTTCGTGTGTTATGTGAGTTTAAGGTTAGTAAAAAGATTACGAAATAATCGCTCTTTCTTTCTTTTTTTTTATAAAATGAAGATGTTTTCGAAGAAAAAATGGCGGAGGTGAAAGAAATTAATTAAAACGCGAAAATTTTGAAAAAAAAAATCCCGTCTGCGAATTTATGAGTTATAAGGTTATAAATTAGGTACAAACATAAATATATGTGCATATGATCAAACTTTTAAAATGGCGGAATGCATCGAACGAAATGGCTTTCTTTCAAAGGAATGCTTTGTTGTCTTTATTTCTGGTCATAAGTTGAAGCGGACGAAATAAATTTACGATGGAGAGTTGAAAAAAATTAAAAGTTTAAACGTGGCGGTGTTTTTGGGTTTGAAAGAGTTTGGAATAAATTATTTTATTTTGAAAAATTTATTCGTTTTTCACGGATTCTTCCATTTAAGTAGTAATTCAAAAAAAAAAAAAAAAAAAAAAAAAAATTATAGGCACAAGAAAACGAAACTTCAAAATGGCTGATTTCGAAATAATCGAAACCTGGAGGACGTAATTTTGAGTATTAAAGGCTTAATATTTATTTATTTATATTTACTAGGATGCAACAGCTAAACAAAAAAAAAGCCTATTATAGCAGTCCCTGTCTAATTTACTTACTATTAAATTGAATATAAATTTTATAAAAAAGATCAAATTAATTAAAAAAAATAATAAACGAAATGACAGAAAAGTAAAAATTTAAAAAACCTAGTACAACAGAGGGGAAAAAAACGAAAAAACAAGAATAATAATTAAAAAGATAATAACAAAAGAAAAATCAAAAACCTTCCAATGCCTCAGTAACAGATTTTTTTAAAAATGTGAAAGGTGAGAAAATGTCCAGGGCTAGATTGAAAAAATTAAAGGAGTTAGTAATAAGTTAATAAAGCTTCAAATCACTAGAATCATCATTTTAAGTAAAGAATCGCCTGTAGAGGACTTCTCTGCAACTTAAAAAGTAACTCCAGTGACACTTCTTTCAGTAAAAATGGGTTTTAAATCCTACTGAAAGTTAAAAAGAATTCTTCCAACTGTAAAAAAAAAAAAAAAAAAAAAAAAAAAAACAAGATGGCAGATTTAGAAATAAAATGACAACCTAATTAACTCGCTTTTGTTTTCCATAAGCGATGGCTCTTTCCTTCGAGTTAAATAATAGTGAACAAACATTCGAACGAAATTAAATACCGTTACGCGCAATCGCAGAAAGTAAATGATTTAACAAGACAACGACAACTCTTTGATGACCAGGATTAGAAGAAGCAGAAGTAGAAAAAAAAACCAATTATGCATTTTGGATATGCACGTATAACAGTGTAATTTATTTAAAATCGCCGTCAATCTCAAGTAGAATTAATTGTTCGCAAGTTATTTCGTTTAAAACTTTCTTTTAAAAAAAGTTCCCGTTATCCGTAACATTTTAATGCCGAACATGATTTCGATCCTACGATATACAAATTAAAATGTTTGTTTTGCCTAAGCCACATCCAGTCGACAAAATAAATCAAGCAAACTTCCCTTGCAAAATTAATACTGTAGTAAAAAAAAATAAATAAACAAATGGTGATGATGATCATTGAATCATCATACCAATTTTTTTCCTGTGTTCCTTTTTCCTTAAACGAAAGCTATAAATTGGGACTATTTTCAGCACTAAAAACAAAAGAGACCTCCAAATTCCAAAACAACCAAACGACTTAGCACTATTTTATTCTCCTGTATATCCCCCCGACGAACTGAAATCTTGCAAAAAAAAAAAAAAAAAAATTTTTTTTCTATAACATTAATGAGTCTTTTCGACTTCCGTTTTTTATTTCTAATATTTTGATTTCGTTTTTTTTTTTTTTTTTTTCTTCTTTTTTTTCTATTTTTTAAAGGCGCAAGTGATCTCCCTTCTATTAATTTTCACACACACGCAGCACGGAAACTAGTTTATCAAGTAATAAAAATGTGATTGGTTATTTCGACCCCGAAAGGAAAGAAAAAATAACAGAAAAAGGAAATGAGATTGTATCGTTATTTTTAAACCATGCGGGTTAAGCCAGATTGCAGTTTGGCCGCCTAGAAGTTGCGGGTACTTTTTTTTTTTTTTTTTTCTCCATACTTCTTAATCGACACGACTGACAGTCTAATTTATTTATAACTAGTACTTGATCAATTAGCCGATCAAAAAGGATACAGTATATCGAGGTTGAGTTTAATTTGTTGCAAGAAAAGACCGTGGACATCGATTATCGGTTTTTAAGAAAAAAGCTCTCCTGAGCGCCTAAAAAACTTAATTTTTTTAGATACATCCACGTGCGAGACGAAGAATCATCCTTGCATGTAGAATGACACACTTGTTTCTTTCAGAAAAAAAAAAAAGCTTTTTTTTTTCCTTCTCTTTTCCATCCAATGAATTAAAAAGTTATTAAGTATGCTTTTAGTACCCGCGGCCATTTGAAGGAAAAATGAGTCAAGTCAATTATTTAAGAAAATACCTCACATCCTTATTTACTTTTTTTTTTTTTTTTCTTTAAAGACTAACTACCGGTTCTAGGGTTTTCCTAAACCTGGAATTTAAAATATTCCGGAATTGTTATTGAAAAAATAAGTTATACATTTTAAAGTTTTATAATTACTACATCGCAAAGCGTGAAAGAGTAGCCTAAGTGCGTATCGCAAACTATGAATTATGGCTGTGAATGACCTTGAGACTCGTGAATAAGAATTATGAAAATTACACATTGTCTTGGTTATAAAATTGACACTACACTGTTATCATATACAAGAATATGTACAATACACGTATAAGCTTAAGTAAATGTATATCTATGATTTTTTAATCGGAAACCCCGTCATTGAAAATTGGCTTGTTTTGACTTGGATTTCCGGGCGAGGTCGAAAGAGCTGAATAAATGGTAAATTTAAATGCCGCGAGGATTCCTCTTTTTTTTTTTGCCATTTAAGGTAAGTCGTTTCTTGATTATGACCGGGTTGCTGTTATAGTTTTATCGGTGAAGGGTGTGGAATGATTCGCGGTGGATTTTTCTGTCACGAACACCGGCGGAGACGCTTTTATTTCAAAACACTTTTGATGCAGGATTCTCATTCCGGAAGAAACTTTATACGATTTGGAGGCTACTTGACACCTTTTATCTGAAGGTAGATCAGCATTGTCCAACTAAATTGAAGAAATTTCTTTCAAAAATTAAAAAAAAAGCAATTCCCATCACTATCGGAATTAAAATCACAGAACTGGAAATAGCATTTCTTTGTTCAGATACTAAAGTTAGGACGATAGAACCGTAACTTTTCAAACTAAGCGCGATTTTTACAATTAACAGTTTTTAGATTTACGGAGCCTAAGAAAGGAGGGCCGATAATCCGGGTTTTGAGCCTCACCTCCTACCTCTGTTTATGGTACGTGACGGGTAGCTTTCTTGACGCCAAATTACCGGTATAACATGGTCTTATTTCTGTAAAAGTTTCAATCTGTACTTGCATACCGCCATCTTCAAAACTATCCTTTTAGGTTTAGGGATGCACACAACAAATTTGAACAAAATTTCGAGAAATTTGCTCAGATTTGAGTTAAGGACTTGCAAGACTCTTAAGGATTCAAAATCAAAAATTTCTTGTTCTCAAGATCTCGCAAGATCTTGAGCAAGATTCTCAAAATTTTGTTGAAATTGATCGTGTGCATTCATAATAAGGTTTGGCATCACGGTGTAATCCAATGACATGAATCGTGTGATTCCACTACTTACACCGTGTAATGGAATCACAAGAATTTTGTGATAGAATCACATACCGGGACCCAAAATCACGGGTTATTGGTCCTCATCCTTTTACAAAAGTCACACCCGCCAACACTACTATAAGGGCACAAATGTCAAGATCATGTTCATGCTAAAAGACTGATAAAGCAACCCAGATAACATTTTCAATCTATTGGACATCCTGTGGATTGCCTATTAGATATCCATGGGATATCCATAAAACATCCAAAGGACGTTTTTTGGATCAGTGCGGACATACGTAAATTCAATAGACGTCCAATAAAGGACGTCCTGACGTCCTGAAGACTTCATCGGGACTGGATAGACTTTGCTATCTGAGAAGTCTTTATTATGATTTAATCCTATGATAACACTATCACCCATCAAAGACTTCCTAGACCTTTGCTTAACAGCATGTTAAGAACAATTTGTCAACGTACATACATCAGGGAGATGACGCAGAGACATGCGTCATCTCCGTACAAATCATAAACTCCTCTGAATTTCGGTGCATAATAGAACAGGGCTCCCCAGCTAGCAAAGTCTATCTTGTCCCGAGGACGTCTTCAGGACAACCATTGGATTCACCTATGTCCGCACTGATCCAAAAGCGCCCTTCGGACGTTCTATGGATATCCCATGGATTTGGATGTCTGATGGACAATCCCCAGGATGTCCAATAGACTGAAAATGCTATCTGGGTCCATTTGTCCCTGATGTATCATCATCACTTTCAAAGACTTCCTAGATCTTTGCTTAAACACATGTTAAGGACAATTTGCCCCAAATATAGCCTTTTCTATTATAAGCATCATAATTCAGAGAAGTTTATGACTTATGCGCAGATGACACATGTCTCTTCTCCAATAAGGAGTTTAACGAAAGCAACCCACATGGAAGTCGCTTAGTAATTAATCCCCATATTCAAAACCAAATACGGCAGCTGCGTGTACGTACAGCATGAAACTCAGTACCGCCCTAGAAGAAAATATTTGTGAAAGCACTAAAGATAATTCCAGCGGCATTAATATAAGGCATCAAAAACTCCAACTTATTGAAGCTAAATAACGCTTTTCCGCACTAAGGATAAATACGCTATAACTCCACATCCACGACCTTATAATTACAAACACTAAAGCCTAACCTCTAATTCAAAGAGTTATCCGCGTATGATGCAAAATCCTAGATGAGCCTTTCAAACCCGACAAGTTTGCGTAAGCAAAATCGGAGCTCACGTTATATTTCTATGACATCATTAGTCTAGACGTACAATAAAGAATCTCTCTCATGATTCACAATAAAAATGCGATTGAAACTCGTTCTAGCAAAAAGGACGTAATATGCAAAAGATAAAATCTCACCCACAGGTGTTGGACACATGAAAAATTCGTCCGACACTGCTGCTAAAAAACATGGGACAGATATCGGTGGCTTTTTGAAAGCAGCCGGACGGTCAAAATTCATTTTTAATCTGTTAGGAATTAAAAATTCCTATGGATATTCTCCAAATCCGTATAGCCATTAAATCGACTTCCGTCATTTTCGATTTTAAATGTCGAATTTATTATAAGCGGGGCGAAAAAAAAAATGTAAATAAAAATTCCTAAAACCAAAAAAAAAAAAAAAAAAAAACCCATCAAAATCCCTCCGATTCAGCACTTCGCCTCGAGATATTTCACATCAAACTTGACCCGACCACATTCACATATATGATTTTTACGCCTGCCAAGGCGGGTAAAAAAAATAGCATCCAGTTTCTCATTCTTTATGATAATCTCCCGTGTAATAAAGAGCAATTAAATAACAAAAATTGTATTTTTTCTTCATATAATTAACATCGAAATGAGTTCGGTTCAGGCGCGATCGATAAATCACTAGATTTTAAATGATCCGGCGAGGGGAATCATAAATAAAAAGACAACTCTACGCGGAAAATCTAATTTTTTTGCCAGGATCGAATTAAAAAAAAAAAAATGGCGGAAAAATTTATTGCAGCCTAATGATAATAATGGTTGAGACGATAATCGTTTCCCACTTTTCCAACGTTTTAATTTAAGGATTTAATCGGTTTTTATAAATAATATACTTAAATTTGAATGATAGAAAATCAATGCTAAAACCATCATAGCGCCTGAATTAGAAAAACGTGTGGCAGTCATAGTTGCTTACGTAGATTTTATTTTCAGGAAGGGAATTATTAAACTCAATGCAAAAGCTTTAACTTAAGCCGTTCCTTAAGATTTCAGAGGAAGTTTTAATTCGAAATGATCATCAAACATCGAATCTTTGATCTTTCAAAGCCGATTTTCCTTCCTTGTTTTTCAGCTTAACAATAAAAAAAATTTAAAAAGAAGATAAATACTCAAGAAGCAGGTGAATTTTATTCCAGGTGGAAATGATTGTTATTAAAAAAGCATGAGGGAACCGCATTTCGCGATTTATGAAGTAACCTCGAGGTAGATTTAACTTCAGCTTCTAATCTTAAAGACTGCGGATGGTTATCCGAAAAGATATAACTTAACTAACCGCTTTTTTTTATTTTAAAATGACTCATTTCCAACAGGTTTTTTCTCTCTCTCTCTCTCTTAACGAAACCATGAGAAAGGGACAAACTTGCAAAATAAAAAATTGATATTATTATAAATGATGAAGTGGATATAACTAAGCCAGCTCATCTTTCTCGTACATCAAGTAATATGAGCAAATCAATAATAATTAATGTTATGGCCAGGTACAGCAATCACAATTAGCGGTAAATATTATAAACTTTTTCGAACCCGAACTGGAAATATACTAATGACATTCTTGTGGAACCTGAACGAATGGCGACTTCCGCGCGGCTTTTTAAATTGATTGGTTTTAATGAGGGAGATTAATCCGGCGGAGGGGCAAAAGGGCAGGCAAAGCGAGAAAAAAAAACTGCAATTGCTGTTTATGACGACAGGAAGGCAATACACACACCCTCACGAGTTTCTATAGCAACCCCGACCATAAGCTGGTATATATCACTCATGAGAAATGCTTTACCTGCATATCGCATTTCGCGATCAAGTTCCGGTTCTTTTTTAAAAACGGTACTATCCTTGAATTTTTAAATTCCCAGCCTACAAATCGGGAAAAGATGATCAGGGAGTCATTCATAAATAATCATTACACAAGCAAAGTAGTATAGTAATTAAAACGATCGGTTATGCAACTAGGAACACATATAAGAGCTAATTGTGCACTTGGCCTTCCCACTTGGACTGTAATTAATGTTGTAGATGCGTCCTTGACAAGTGAGCCTCTTGACGCGTTACATCATGGCGAAAATATAGAGTGCGGAAAATTAAGCGCGCTACTGATTTATCCAAAAAGCCCGAAAGCTCTTAAACCGGTGCAGTCGCCACTGGTTTCTATAACTAATTCGGGAGGTGGGGCAATCATGTTATTTCGAAGTCTTTCGACTACGCAACACGGGATTGATGATGGATTTTTGTTGAACTTTTTCATAGTTTATAAAATGAAAATTATCGACTTCTGACACACAAAGAGGAAAACAGCGGCCTTTTTTTTAAAAAAAAATCATTACGTCAGCGTCATCTGCAATTCCGCCGAATTTATATACGAATGTTCAATTAAATCGTTTTCAATATAATGATAGTTGCAATTAAATTTGAAAACTTGCGCATTTTTCGAATAACGTTCCAGGTTTTGAAACGTCGTTTAAAAGATGAATAAAAATTAATAATCTATTAATGACTTGTTTACGAATCGAACAAAAAAGCTCTATTATTTTTGAATTTATTAATTAATTAATAACTTAGTTAATTAATTATAAATTATGACATAAAACTTTTTTTTACCTGATAAATCAAGTGAATTGATTATTAATTATTCAAACGTAAGTCAAATTACGTTTTTTTTTTTTTTTTTTTTTTTTTTTTTAAATTGAAACATTATAGGACATTTGAATCACATTGTTGGAAAGTATTTGAATTAATTCAAATAAATTCTCGCACTGATTAGTTTTTTTTTTTTTTTTTTTTTCATTTATAAAAACAAATTAAAGCGGTGAGGAGTGTAATTTACTCATTTTAATCGTTCGACCGGTACGAGTAAATTAAAATGGATCGATTGGGCACTGTCAATCAAATCAACGATTAGATTGACTTTTAAGTTTAAAAAATGAATCAAACAATGGCCTGATCAACACTTTCAAATATTTTAACGAGCAATATTTTAATAACAGAAATAAATGATCTAACATAAAGTTCATTTGTAGTAAATGTGATGGACGTTTAAAAGTTCTATTTTTTTGCCTTGTCTGGGTAGCAAAGCTTTTATATGTATTCAATAAGGACGAAAAAATGTATTTCAAAAGAAAAAAAAAAGGAAAAGCTTTCCAAAATTCAACATTTTTAGAAGGGGCGGAAAAACACGGTTTTGATCCGTAGCAGAAGCATGGGCGAGAATGTCCAAAAGTTTCTTATGCTGTTTTAACACTGATTTGCCGCTACTGTTTACCGAAAATTCACCCCATCAATCGGAATAAGAATTCTTGTTTTCAGTCAGTTGTTCAAAGAGTCTACCGAAACAGTTTTTCAAATATTTTCAAACATTCATAGGAAAAACAAAATTTAGTTTTTACCCAATTCGAAAAAAAAAAAGTTGCCAATGAGAAAGTTAACCTTAAATGAAGTTAAGTCAGATAATGTTACAGCAATGTGCATTTTTTATGCTGTGGCTTGATCAGTTTGAACATTTCTGTTTCTATTTTTAGAAATCGTAATAAAACTTTTAAAAGGATTGAATCGAGACATAAAAACGACGCAACAGTTTTAGTTGCAACTGCCCCGCTGCTTTTTTTTTTACTTATTAGGAGTATGCATAAAAAGCTGGACAACCAAGACAATAGTTCCAGTGGCCAAAAATACATAAAATAGTTGCAGCGTGGATTGGATGATTTTATATCGGTCTCACCAACCAATTCAAAACCATCCAGTAGATTGTTACAATCATTTTTTGGTTACGGTAAGAATTTTCTTACTTCACCAAACTCGGAATTTTGAAATAGTGAACTTTTTCTTTGGTTTAAAGCACATAAGATAAATTCTCTTAAAAAACCTGAAAAGTCGAAATTAACAAAATCAACTCTATTTCAATTTTTTCACGTTTTAGTATTCGGTCAACAGGTTTAACCCAAAAAGAAAATGGATCCGTCATTGTCTATCTTCGTCATTGCATGTCTTGGTCTTTGTCCACTAGTTAGTCGTTATCACTGTTAAGCGAAGATATTAAACATCGGTTACCTAATTCTAAATAAATTCTTGCTTATAATAAAGTATTCAAGAATTTTTTAAATTTTGGGTTTTCTATTTTCCTTAGACATTTAGCGACAGAGATATCTTAACATTATAAGTACTGATTTCTAGAAGAACGCCTGGCAAAACAGCTTTCTGCTGGTGCTTTAGCTAATTTGCCATACCAATTTAATATGCAAGCTTCCATAAAAGTGAATAAAAATTTTATTTAATAAAATTATTAAGCTTAAAGTACAAATGTTAATTAACCTAATTATTTTATTAAATCCACTTTACGACTGAAAGCACCTACTAATAGAATGACTGCCCCAACGACTGCAAATTCTGATTCAAAAGGCGGTATTTTTTACTCTTCTCCTTCGTTCAATTTATTTAGAAATAAAGACTCTTAGCAATTTCTTAGATAAGATAAGTCTTAAAGGTAAAGATAAGTAGTTTTGCAATCATTCAAGCTAACATAAAATGTACTATCGCCATCTGCCTGGAAAAATAACCTTATAACTTTCAAAGAGTTTTAAGTCTAGTTTTCGATTTTAATCACATCTTAGATCCTCATAATTACACTAGAATCAGCAAATAACCGATTCTAGGGTTTTCCCAATATTTATGAAATACTTGATTCCATGGCAAAACATTTTCTTTCCCCTGAATAGTCTATTTAGAGTAAACTAGTTTGCACTACACTCCGGAATCGTTCCATACCATAATAAATTAACTGTGGTCCATCTTAATTTTAAAAATGCCGGTATAGAGCCCTATTAACAATAAAATAAGGTATGATCTTTGACTTAAAGAGAAATTCTGTTTCAGCGTTTATTTCTTCGAATGCCATTTGTGACATCAGATCTTATCTTAATTCTCTGCTGCTAAAAAAAAAAAAAAATTATTACGTCATAATACCAACATGGAAATATTCTAACGAATATATAAATAAGGGTTTCTTGTCAGTCTTAATTTTCTTTTTATGCATTTTTCCCTCATTTCCTTAAATATTTAATGGCATGGAAAGCCGGTTGAAGCCTTGAAATTTAGTATAAACAAGAATTTTGAAGAATATTAAAAAAAAAAAAAATTAAAAAAAGTCAGTCAAATAGAAAACGGAAAAAAAACAGAAAACGGAACTGTTTAATCCTTCAAAAGCGCGCGCGTTTGCGTATTACGCCCTCATTTTTTAAAATTAGATAAACCACACAGGAAGAACAATTCTCTATTCGATATCTCGAAATTCGGGCCCCCTCTGATTACACAAACCCATGACAAACATCAACACCTGTAAATGTTCGCCATCAAACTTGCCAAGTAAACAAAATCAACATTCTTTCTTAACTTTTTAAAATTGAACTAAATAATTTTTGCCAAATGATAAATGCTGATTTTGCCCTGCGTAATTTGAGGGGGGGCATTCACTTTAAAAAAAAAAAAAAAACGGAAAACTTTTTTTTGCGTTACCTTCCTCTCCGAATCTGGAGAATTTTGAGGATCCAAATTCGGTGACGGTGGATTCGATGTTTCGTAATGTTTAACGTCTTCAGAGCTCCCAATATACTCGTGTTTATATCCATTCGATATAGGGTGCCTGTTAGCTGTGATTCTGGCAATGTCATAATTTGTATGACCGTTTGTAAGTCTCAACTGTTTCAAATTGTTTTCGCTTTCCCGTAAATCCTCCTCGCGCAATAGTCCATTTTCGCGCAAGTGTAATCCGTTTTCCCGCGGTAAATGCAATCCATTTTCCCGCAGATTTAATCCATTTTCCCCGCGAAGATTTAATCCATTTTCACCGCGCAGGTTTAATCCGTTTTCACGTAAATTCAACCCGTTTTCGCGTAAATTTAATCCATTTTCGCGGTGATAGTCACTTTGCAGGTCAGTCATTTTTATAAAATTTATGTTAACTTATTTTTCGACTATAAAAAAAGAATATATAAAAAAAAGAAATTACTACACACGCTCACTAAGGGATTTTTTTTTTCTATTTATAATTACGTTGTCAATTGGGGTCAATTCTCAAAAAGTCACCCTTTTTTTCGAATTGCAAACTTGACAGGTTACAATAAATGCCCAAGACGCAACTAAGGCTTTTGTTTATTCTTTTAACAATAATGTACTTTTTCGATCTATTGTTGTTTTCATTGTATCCTTCCTTTTCATTCTTTATGTTAGGGGAGTGTTACATTTTTTTTTACTTATTCTTCTTCTCAAAACCTTTTTTTTTAGTTCGGGTATAATATAGCCTAACCCAATTTTTCAAGCACGAAATGTTGACACTAAGAATTTTTATGTTTTGCACGTGTTCCTATCGAAAAAAATTTCTGCATTCAACCAAACGAGTCATCATCATCAGCACCATCATCGTCAACAACAACTATACATCCTCGAGAGTTGCGGCCATTTTAATAAAACATGAATTAATCTACCTTTCTAATAAGATAATTCAAAGAGAAAGAAAAAAAATTAATAAATAAATAAAACAAAATGCACCTGATTCACGCCTCTTCTCCGAGTTGCATCTCGACACCGAAAGAACTGGAACCTGAAAACCAGTACGGCTACTCTACAAAACTCACTATAACCGGGGAGTTGCAGAGGAAACCTTGGCTGCTACAATTTGAGGCACGCTAGAACCTAATGCGCGGAAATGGAGTACACCTCCATATACCTGACCTTGTCTTATGAGTTGATTTAAAAACCTTCAAACTGTTCAACCTGTTTTTTTAATACTTGAATTCGAGATGAGGCAGTAGTTCCATAAACTGGTCATACAAGCAAATGATCGATCATTTTCAACTTGCACAAGAGATAGAATCTAACTCGTATCTCGAAATAGAAGCTACATAAAAAAAGATTGAAAAAAAAAAAAGGTTGCCTGCAAATAAAGTTTTTGATAAGTTTTATTCGCTCAAAAAGAAAATGAAAATTGTAAGGTCACAGTCACATGTCCGCTATCCTCAAAAAAAAAAAAAAAAAAAAAACCGGATCAAATAAAATCTAATTTAATGAACCCCATACCATTCTCCCGCATAACACTGAATTATTGAAATGGGGTTTGGCAACCCTTATATTGATATTAAACGTCGTCGTTTAAATATAACTTTAAAATAATTTATTAACTACCTAACTAAAAAATACAAGTACAGCACATAATTTTGCTCATATGCACTTATCGCTCAAATCGATTTTCCTCTTAAAAGCTTTTTTTTTTTTTTTTTTTATTTAAATTTTCTGATCGATAGCAACAAAAATCGATCGAATACGCCGGATATTATAAGGCATGAATGCATTTTTTCAACCGAAAGAAAACTGTTTTTTAAAATTGATAAGATAGTCACCCCTATTTGAAGAATCCACCCTCTTTCAACAACTGTGGTATAAACCCGTCTTAACAACAAACATTCCCACAGCAAACTTTTAAGGGAGTTTTAAAAACGATGAACCACCTGCTTTAATTCTTTTTGAGATTTCTTTTTGGAAATTAAAAAGAAAAGAGCCGGACCATGATACAATTACTAAAAAAATCAGTTTACGGAAATCGAACACCTCGAAAATTGAGTTAAATGTTAAGAAGAATTACATTTCTTGATTAAATAAAAATACTAAATCGAATATCAATTTTAAAAGCTGATGCTTGAAGTGAAAATCCGGCAGAAAGAAACCAAAACTTTAAACTTGTAAATTTTTCTGTCACAACTCCATCATAATAGTGCACTGATATCAATCATCAATCACCGATCGCAATCTGCTTAGCTAACTCATGAATTCATTCTCCGGAAAATTATGTAAAAACACCCAAAATAATCTTCACACAATTTAATTTTAGTTTGGTGACGGCCATTTGAACATTGATGTAACCACCGCAATATGCTGGTAATAAGCACTCACTGCTTTGTCAAAAAAAAAAAAAAAAAAAAAAAAAAAAAAAATTGCAATTTAAGATTTTGGTTAGGGGTAGCTGCTCTTTTTCATTCTAAAAAAACGTTTTTTAGAAAGCAAAAACTAATATTTGGATCAGAACAGTTCATTTAAATAAGGGCAAACCATAATTATAATTACATAATTTAATATCAATAAAATCAATGATGAGAATAAATATAAACACTAGTTTCTTTTTTGGAAAACAAATACCAGCATCGCAATATGCATGCCATAATTAGCAAATAATAAGATTATCAAAATATTTGTCTGAGATAAAACTAAACTGAACTGAGTGACAAGTGTTCTCGGTTGAAATTTTTTCCAACAAAAAGCTGGCTGAATTAATTTTGGTCGATTTGTCTGAATGCAATAACTGTCTCACTTAACTCCGTTCGACCAAATTGTTATGTTATGAGAAAATGAGCTTGAGGAGAAGTAACACACTATAACAGATCAGTCGCAATCACATGGCTTTCAAATGTTTAGGTTAATGGCCTCAAAGGCAAGCTTTGTGCAGGAGGTCACAAGCTTAATTTAACTTAAACAATTTTTAAGGGGTTTTTCAACAATGTTTAAACGTTATCACCAGAGTTCCTACATGTCCTAAGGCTGATGCAATATGTTCAAATATCGAAAACTGTAACACAAGTGTATTGAGGTACTAGCATAGATTTCCAATCAAACAAAATATAGCTTTGATAAGGTTATAAAGTATTTACTCAAGATTGCACGTTTTGTCATTGTAAGGCGGAAGATTTTATTGCCACTGTCTGTCATTAGCCAAATAAAATCCTAAACAGCAGCCTTTACATTCAAAGAATCCTCAGAAGCTAGTAAAATTTTACAAAACAAATCCTGCTCTAGCCTATCCTAATGTGTCTACAGTAAATAAAAAAAGCCAAGTAAAATATGTTTTTAACTTCGTTTTCTCAATTTTATAAGAACACTGACCGTTGAAATGATTAATTATCTTAAATTCCACCATATATTTGTAAACACTTTGTGAAATAATCAATTAAAATATGAAATTAAACACAAGCAGCAAGTCCTGGCTTGTATACCTTTCACATCCACTGGTGCCAACTTGTAGAAACCCACAAAACGACCGCTGCGTCGTGAGTAAAAAATGAACTGATTATAGGGTAGGTCAAGAATTCTTAATCCTCTGAAACTAATTTAACACAACTACAATTTTGGGAGATTTTACAGAGCTTAAAAGTTCTATTTAAAACGAGTAAGTACATAACAGTTTGTAATATGCTTTTTATTTAAGATTTATGGAATTTAGTCTTGAATAAGCCTCTGTACAGGAAAAAAGGCATTGATCTATAATAAAAAACAAAACTGCTTAATGCTCAGCAAAACATATTTCTGTTGGGACGTTTTGGTAAATCAGGGTTAAAATTTTTTGTTCAAGATAATAGGACATTTTTCAACCTAATGAAGATCTTATGTGCAGACTAAAAGAGGAAAATGAATGGAAACGAAAACCAATCAATTAAAGATTATTACACATTGACAGAAAACTCTGTTACATGTTGCCAATTTACAAATTACTGACTTTTGTATGTCTGCATGTCCTTTTTTCTTAGTATTATCAAAAAAGACCTTTTCTTTTATATGATAGTGGAATACTTGAAACTAAGCTTTAAAAAAATCCTATGATAAAGATATTATCTTTGTAATTGAGATTATCTTTGATAAAAAGAATGTGTTTGATAGTTTTATGAAATTTGAACAAGGTGGCACATTCGAAGTCCTACATATGGAATGTTAATATGAAAAAATCCAAACGCCAGAATTCTTTCTGTAAATGGTAAGATTGCTGGTACTTTCAAAGGTACTGAAAGAGACATATGGAATCAAGATACAACAAAAAGAATATTTAGGCTATGATGAAATCCACAAAGCATTACCAGTGTAATCCAAAACATCAATTTAGTATGATTTCCAAAGGTCAGACTAAATAATAAACCATCTTTGCCAAAAAGTTCTCTTTTACCTTAAAACAAACCAATTGAATTACATTAATCGACCAGACACTAAATTTGAGTTTAGAATTCCAAGCAAAACACACCAGCTTGAAACCTACAATGAAAGAAGAGGACTCATGGCAACCCTAGATACACAACAACGTCAACTTTTAATAACTAAAAAGATTATAAACCGGCTCACCATCACATCACCACAAATCAACGTTCCACTTTTCAAAACGAAGAAGAAACATTAAATGAAAGGAACTGAACAGAAAACTAAAGAGCCAGCTTTCGTTGTGAAGAAATAAAAACTCGATGTAATCCACTTGAAATTTTTTGGGCACCCCTTAAAAAGAAACGCCCGATAAAAAAATCAAGAGCACAACAAAACGCACCGGTATACGTTCTCCGTTCGGGATTATGGATTTTTTTTTTCTCCCTCCATTTGCATAACATGCGAATCAAACGCTCACCTCCACGTATTCACTAACGAACAAAAGAAAAACGAAAAGGAATGACCATAAGATGAAAACAACAATGGTAGATAAACAAATATGCGTTGCAGCACCTATTTTCTTTTTTTAACTTTTTATTTCTTTCTTTTCTCGTCCGGACTTAATGAAATAAGTCACAGGAAAAACAAGAAAGGAAAAAAAAAAGTTCAAGAACCGGCACTCGAACACGTTTCTTGCGAAAAAATTCCAAACAAAAATTTTCAGTTTTTTGTCATTAGAAACATCACAAAACAAAATAAAAAAAAAAAACAAAAACAAAAAAAAATATAAGTTCACTTGCCAGACTACAAAAACTAACTATTTTATTCCTGCGCTCTAAGTCCCGACAAAAAAAACCCAAACCAAAAAAAAAGAAAAAAAAAAGTGAAATAAAATCAAACATTTTTTTCTCAAGAAAGATCTCCCTAGTCCTATAAAAAAATCCGATTTTTTTAAATTCCCCATAAGGCAAACATTGGCTGAATTTTTTCATTTTTTGAATGTAAAGTCCTTACGTAAATGAATGAAATTAAAAATTTAAATTTAAAAAAAATTCACTCCGCCGTGTTTAGCTTAGCAAAAAAAAGGACATATTTAAATGCGCCTCGCGGGGACGCAACGAAATTTTAGATGCACAACAAGCGCATGTTTAGCAGATAAGGAACGAAATGACACGAGTCCACGAAATCGAACAACTGCGTGATCATTATAAAAAGACAGGTCTGTTCTCGTCTCCACGTGCAATTCTTCGCCGTCTTTTTAAAATACCCCAACACTAGCGGTTTAGTTATAAAACGAACCATGTCCGTCATTCAATAATTTTTTTTTCGTCTCTAAAAAAAAAAAAATAAAAATAAAAAAAGTAAAAAAAAAAAAAATGATTTATGCCAAGTTTTTTACTTTACGGTAGTCGAATTTTTTTTTCTCAGATAAAAAAAAAGCAAAACAAAAAAAAAAAAAAAATATATAAATAGTAAAACTGCATAAAATTGCATTTTATGAATGAAAAATGTCAGAAGTGTGATTGACTTTTTCCTTAAGGCCATTGAACGGGAATAAAAAATAAAAACAAAAGGCGAACGCCGTTGTTGCTTCTTTTTCTTTTGATAAAAAAAACGTTCGACTTTTCTTTTCTCTCCTTTCCTTTATTTTTTTTTTAACACATTTTTCGCAATAGGTAAAACATTGAAAAAAAAAAAATACTCTGGTTTAAAAAAAAAAATAGGAAGGAAAAAAAAATCAAAATAAACATTCCTACATAAAAAAAGAGGGTTCTATAAAAAACAGGGGTCCAAGGAGTGAAAGCAACGTATCATTAAATGATCAATCCCGAAACGCGAAATAAAAGAGTAGAAACCTTCATTTAAAAAAATCAATTTACGCCGTAAGCATAACCCTTAGAAGAAGGAGTTTGAAGTTTCCCTTCAAACGTTTCCGTGAGTTTTATCAAATTACGAAAATCCACCCTCACAAAAAAACCAAGTTAATCATCTTCTTACTAAGATGCAAGGAGATCCCTTATCGCTATTACCTTTTTACAAAAAGTAAACAAAACGTACTAGATTTTTAAAAAACATGCGACTATTTTTTTTATCATTTCGTTTTTTTGTGGGGTTTGAAGGGAAAAAAAAGTGCCATCTTTCGCGGTTTCTTTTCAATTTTTTTTTGTTTCGATTAAGTCAACCCGTTTTTTTTTCTTTCACTTTTTTCTGCGAGAACAGGGTATTTTTTTTTTTTAAGGATCAATGACTTACTGACCCAGTTAGTATATTTGTTTTTAGTTTTTAATTAGTTTTTTTTTTACTTTTTTTTATTTCGTTTTATTTTATCGGGTTCAAAAGGGGGGAAAATTATGACGATTGTCGGTATCACACGAATGTTTTAATTGTTTCCGAAGGAAAAAAAAAGTAATATAATTTATGTAAAATTATGTACAATAAAAAACAAATTTTGATCGTCTTGAAAATGTAACAATTTGTAAGCCACGCTTTATTTCAATTAAAATTCACGAATTCAACAAATTATTCTGTACGTAGTTTCCTGGTGAAAATTTTGAAATAATCGATGTCGATAAGGCATCGATCCAACAGCAATGGTCCAGTCAGAAAAATAACGCTTTTCAATAACGGTCAAATGAGAATTTAACACATTTTCAATATTAGCCGTCGTCGGAGATCTATTTCATCCTGGACAAGATTGATATGATTATGATCCTAGGTCGAAAAGCGTTAATTTTCCGTCATTCAAAATTTCTACCAGGGTGTTCTGCGGAAATATTGTAAACAAAGACAACTGAATTTTTTTAAACTTTTCGGCGAACATTAATTAATTATTCAAAACCATAATTATTAAATAATAGAAGCTTGTATTAATTTTGTTTCTGTATTTTAAAAGAAAATTAATTAAATTTTGAATGCAATAGTGTGTGACTTGTGACTGGCTAGAATCTGTGGTAAATGAATTTTGCTTCTGTATACTTAAAGTCACTTTTCTGCAACTTAAAAAAAAAAATCATTAAAAAAACATTGCAATTCACTAATGTAATCTCCAATTTTTTCACTAATGTAATCACAAATTTTCCCAAAATTCTAAGCCTTCAAATACTGGCTACCCTACATTTTTCTTCTCTATTTTTCAAATAAAAAGTTCCAAAAAGAGCCATGAAGATCGGATTGTTCACAAGTCACGGCCTTACAGACAGGTCCGGAAACTCCTATTCCTTATGTATAGGAGATCTTGTTCCGCTTAACTACGCAAAAATTAGTTCTTCCTTTCAACCACCGTTAGCGCTACTTGTACGCGAGACGCTTTTTCATTGGTCGTTGAGATTTGAAAACAACTATGGCGGAGCGACTTTCTCCTGTTTTAATTAACATGGCAGTCCCAACTTAAAACGATTAGACACTTTGCTTCTCTGAAGATCACAGCGCGCCATCAATGGCCCGTTTTTGAACTAAAATTTGCGTATAGTTAAGCGGGACATGAATGGCATACGGTCGTGTCCACAAGTAAGAACTCTAATAAGAAGACATCTGAACGCTTACATCTGTCAACGACACCACGGAGCTCATCGCAGGAACAAAAATGAAATAAGACAAATATAGTATTTTTCAATACAAGGACTGCAAACGACAAAATTGCCCGTCGAGACCGAGTTTTAAGCCCGAGCCGAAGGCGAGGGCCTTAAATAGGTCGAGACGGGCAAGTCGTTTGCATTTCTTGCATTGAAAGTTATTTTTCATCACAAGGTACGGCGTAAAATAGTCTGCAAATAAACTGCCCAGTACTGAAAAGTCCACTTTTCACTACCGTGTGATGAAAAAATAATGTATGGACCCTAATGACTTCACGGAGAAAAGTAAAAAACCCCCAAAAGGATTGTAAGGAAGTAAAGACGTCAAAAATAAGGTTGACCCATTTTGGCACCGAAAGATTTGAAAAAAAAAAAAAAAATGACAGAGATTATGAAAAGTCTTTATCCTAAAGTGAATGGTAGCAGGTTGGGAGAAGAAAGTGAGAAAATTTAAAAGAAAAAAAGGGGACGAAAGATCTTGTGAAGAAGCATTTTTTTTTTTTTTTTTTTTTTCAAAAGCTAATTTCCGAATCCTTTTTTCAAATAATTTGTCAAAACAAACATGAAAGAAAAAAAACAACAACAAAACTAATAAAGATTTCGAATTTCAGGAAAAAAAAAACTCGAGTATAAGAAAAAAAAATGGGTCAGACTCCGTTTTTAAAAATCGATCTATCTTTGTCATTTTTTTAAAGATCAAAAAAAAAGTAAGAAGCAAAAAAAATCATTGACGAAGATCTCATTCATGATTCTTCAGTTGACCGTTAGAATTTTAAAAGACATAAAATATGAGCATAGGGGGTTTTAAAAAACGGTAAAAAAAAAGCAAAAAAGAAGGCATTAGCACGTGCTCAAGAGGAAAAAAAAATAGGGAATTTATGAATTATGTCACAAAAAATAAGGAAATAAAAAAAAAGGAGGAAGAAAAAATTAAAAAGAATTCATGGGGATAAAATCTTTTTTTTTTTTTTTTTACGTTAAGTCTCCGTATTCTTCCCTATGCCAAAATATACGAGCAACATTTTTTATTTAAAACGACAATTTCATCAAAACCGGTAAAAATTCTGTAATGATATGCACGGATCGTAATTTAGGAGCACACTTTAAAATTGATCAAAATCCATCGATCATAAAAAAATAAAAGTTTTTTTCCCCCATTTAAATTTTATATTGCCCTTATACAATTTTATAATAGAATGTCGAACAAAAAAAAGAAAAAAGAAAAATAAGAAAAAAATCGAAAAGATATCGAAGATGACATTCCCTAAATTTGAATATTTACCGTTTGGGGTCAATCCGACATCAAAAAAATTAAATTTTCCCAGGCAAATCGCATGAAAATTCTCCTATTCCCTTTATCGAAAATAAAAGACAAAAAATGGGATTTTCTCCTCCCTTTCCCCCCTCTTAAAAAATCGTTTTAAAAAAATTCAATCCACCCCCGCAAAAAGATCCTCCGAAATAGCAAAAATTCAATCCGTAGAATCCGAAGAACGACCCACACTTTAAATCAAGACCTATAAAATAAGGGTAGATTTTTTTTTTTTTTTTTTTTTTTTACACCACCTCGAATTTTTTTCTTTTTTTCAAAAATGTGAAAAAATCCTGCAGATGACCTCCAAAAGTTACGCAACAAGTCCCGGAATATAACCCAGAACCCAATTTAAATTAGAAGTCCTTTTTAAAAATCGTCATTTAAAACTACAGACGATATCTTGCAGTGAAGTGCTAAAAATAGTTAAGATCTAAAGGAAATCCCAATGAGTATAGCCCGTTTTACCTCCCGAAAGAGGTTCTTGACGTCTATTTTGTAAGGAAACGGATCATCCCTTTGCTCTAATACGATTATGCATCTCCGCTTACGATTCTCACCTCAAAAAACTTCACGATTTTTTTCCCACGAATTTTGGGATGCAGGTAGTTTTGACACATAATACATTTCAAAACGTAACATCTCCATCTAATAATTCGGCAGTTTTTTTTCCCCATTTTTTTTTTTTTTCAATTACTTTTTTTTTTTCATTATTATTATTATTTACTTTACCGAAAATACGATGAAGCGACCGAATGAAGGGAAAAAAGAGGAAATCCGCATTTTGAAGCTCGCACTGTATCTGCTTTCATTTCATTTCCTCTACATTTTTATAGAGTGATCGAGGATTTATCTCAAGTTCCCTTCATCTTATATTTGCGAAAAAATTTTTTTTGGAGAAAATCGATTTAGGTTAACCTAACACCATTTTTAGTCATCAATCTCAATTAAAAAAGGAGCGTTCAGAACAAAATTCACCCATTTTGAGTTGCCACAATCAATTTTGGCCACTGAAAAGGAGCAAAAAAAAAAATTAGCCATAATGTTGCTAACTACGCATGATTTTCAAACAGAGGCTACATTTGGTCAATAGGAAATTTTACATTAAATTTTTTTAAAATTCTTTTACTGAACATCTTCCCAGTTCCCTCTTTGATCCACATACCGAGATCCCCAACTGAGAGAATTACATCCTCCTGCCTTTAATCACTTTTAGGTTTGTTGGAAATTAAATTTTTTTTTTTTTTTTTTACTTCATCTTATGCTAAATAAATACGAGAGGGGGGGAGCAGTTAAATTTACATGAAACTAGGGCTTAAGCAAAGTCGGAAAACTACCTTCTTAGAATATTTCTTCCGCGGAGTACCACTGCAAGCCCGGGGAACCCACCCCTGAGAGCCGGTGGCATGCTTTGTCTTCGTACACAACTACAAAATAAAAAAAATTAACTAAGTAAATAATACAGTATTATCAAATTCACTGACAGGCTAAAAAAAATATTAACACCTTAAGCAATTAAAAGGTGTAGACTTTCCTGTAAAGAGCCCTTGTATTTGGGTTATGCATAATCAAGCTTGGGGGAAGAAATCAGCTTAATGCTTAAACTCAGTAGAGGGGGGTGTTTCATTGATGCTAACGTAATTAAAAATTCCAGAAATTCAAAAACAAATAAAATATTCATTCAGCGACAATTCCGTTTTTGGTATTCATCCGAATTACCCTTTTGCATTTCAATCTTTGTTCTTGCAACACGAGGTCTTGTAACACACTTTATGGCTTTTCAATCAAACAGTATGCCGTCTAACCGGATGGTCATTTACAATTTCTTCTATTCCTACGCAATTTTGGTTTATTTCGTCGACAAAAAAATAAAAATAAAAATACCAATAATATCTTCTTATTAAGTTATTATCGAAGCGGGCTGAGAATTTTTGAACTTGGGTTTTATTAATTCTGTTCAGATGACCTTATTTGTAAGATTCAACCCTTTCCGGGAGGCTATCATATAATATACGATTCGGAAAAGTCTTACCCAAAACTTTTGAAAAATTTTCGAAAAACCGCCCAAAATATAAGGAGTCTCCTTTACTCGATCTAAACCAGTCATCATTTGGTGTCAGAAACGTGCTCACAAACAATGTCTTTTCCGCTTGTAATTTTTTTTAATTGATATTTTTTAAATGTTTTATGTACTACCTGTTTTTTTTTTTTTTTTTTTGTGTTTTGTTTTATTTAATCAAATCTGGTTTTTTGAAAAATTTAGACGTGAGATTCAGAAGAGTTTTTTAATAGATTTCACAGAGCTACATTACAATCTGTGGAACGAAGGCAGCTTAGCTCCCAATACGCAAAATGAAAACGAAAGAAATTTATCAGACCCTAATGAACAATATCAATGAACATCACCGAACAACCTCAAAAAGAGTGGACACAGACAAAGACATGGAAAAATTTTGGACAAAAATTTATATCCAGCGAAATCCGGTCTGTATGTTATATACTTTTACATGACGATATCATGGCAAGACAGAAGCTGCATCAGTGAAAACAACTAGATAATGATCTATTCCCTGAATGCCATAAAATTGATATACTGCACTGCACAGAATTGTTCAGTGTCAGAATCGACACATATGGAAGGAAATGAAATTACGAATCACAAAAATTGTAACACCAGAGTAACAAAAACTTATACTCAATGATAGGAGGATGCTTTTGGATTGGATGATGGATTTTTTCAAAAAAGTAATCTTTTGATCAAATTAAGAGGAGGCTTCACGGAATACCGGAAAGAATGGCCTTTTTTCTCTAACACTCGTCTTATGGGGAAAAAAATTAAATTTTAGGTATCTAACGAACTCCTTTGACATTTTCTTTTACTTTTGGTACAAGTTTCAACTTGTTCCAAACAAACAAAAACCATGAAAACTAAATCAAAGATTTTCGACCGCAATTTGCTTTGAAACTATTTTTTCGCCGCTCATACATTTCAGACCAGTTGAAACTTGCACTAAAAATTCCAGGATATACCAGAGGAGTTCATTAGATACCTAAAATTTGGATTTTTTCATCCAAAAATCCAAATCGAGTATTAGAGAAAAACAGCCTTTCCTTCCGAAATCCGTGAAATCCTTATTTTCTACTTTTCCATCCTCCGAAAAATCATAACACAACTGTTTGAGGAGTTTTATTTAAAAAAAAGAAAATACGTATAGAAAGATTGGTTTAGCTTCTTGACCCTTTTCCAGGCAAACTCTTCGATTCCTGTCTTCGTATAAAAATTAAATTAACAAGCAATCCTAAACCTGAAGACTGCCTATACTGAAATCTCATTTCTTGAAAGGAAACGATTTAGTCTTGATTTACAAATGATCTTTCATAGATACGTAATTTAATGGAAAAAAGTATGGACACTTAAACCATGCCATAATCATTTAAAATAATTAAACATATGAAGGTTTGCTTTAAGTATTCCCAACATGGCTGCCAAATGATCTTTAATACCAGCTCCTGTCAGCCAGACAAATGATCAACCATTTAGACTTCGGGGAAGAAAACAAATAAAAAAAACCTGCAAGATTAGATTAGATTAGATTGCAAAAATCATTCATAAGTTAGTTTTCACACTGACCAGTAAATAATCGCAATCGATTAATCATCATACCGGAGTTGGCTTTAGCTGAAAGTGAAATGGGAATAATCCGAAATAAAATAAAGTAAATAAAAGACAAATCAAATCAAAATTAAAAAGTCTATGGAAGTTTCTAACTAAGCGATTTGAAATGCATTTATATGCACTTTAAAATGACTAGCAAAATCATTTTTTTTTTTCAATCTATTAATTACTGGTCATTTGAATGGCGATCTGATTTTAATGAGAGATGAAAGGCAGAAAAAAAAACTGAAATTCACTTGTGCCTTGGCGGAGTCACTGCATAATAAAAACACGTTGATGATGCTACAATGAATGGCAAAGGAGGCTTCTATATTAGGGGAATTATGAATACACCCTAATTCAAAATTTTCTTTTTAATAAAAATAATTTGCATAAAATACAATGTATGAAAAAAATGACCGTTAGTTGATCTTTTTTTTTTTTTTTTTTTTTTTTACAATTTTTTTTTACATGATTTAATACGCACACCATGTAGCGCATCGGACAAAAAAAAGCGCGAAAAAAATTTCTGCCGACGCCATTTTTATTTCAAGACAGGCAACCATCATAGCCTATTTTTTTTTTTTTCCTTCTTCCTTCAAATTTATTTGGACTTAGTTACGAAACAATACACCCAATACTATACTTTTTAGTTCAATTGACTTTTCGATCAGAGACTTAATTATTTCGTAGTTTATTAGACGTTGCGGTCAGATACACAGTTTTTACAGGAATTACTATTCATTGGTAGTTCCTACAATCCCAGCTAGAGGGCAGGAGCGTCGGTGGTCACCCACCCACTAGCTGGCCGTTTTCAATGCTTCTTAACTTCATTGATCACGATGCCGCTGGACAGAACCACGGCCGTACAGACAGGTCAGGAAACTCCTGTCCCTTACATGGGAAATCTTGTCCGGCTTAACTACGCAAAAATTAGTTCTTCTTTTCTACCACCGTACGCGCTACTTGTACGCGAGACGCTTTTTGATTGGTCGTTGAGATTTGTAAACAACGATGGCGGCTCACGGCCATATATATAGACGTCCGTATGGCCGTGGTCCTAACTTAAACGATTACACATCCATGTCTTGATTGCATGTCTCAAGATCGCAGCGCCATTAATGGCCCGTTTCAGAACTAAAATGTGCGTAGTTAAACGGGACATGAACGGCATGGAAAGTTTCCTGCCTGACCTGTCTATATGGCCGTAGACAGAACGAGTCACCATTCCAACCCCTTCACGGCCTTTTACATACAGGCCGGAATGTAAAGTTTGGCAACGTTGGCAACGTCTGGGTTGGCTTATGAACAGAGTCAGCGCAGTTTTCAGATATTTCCCTGAATATTTTTGTTTGTATAATTTGGCTTAACTATCAGAAAAAATAACGGGAAAAGTAAAAAAAAAAAAAAAACATAAAAATTTCGACCTCTAAAAAACTGAAAACCACGATGTCTATTACAGAAGTTTTTTATAGGCGCTAAAAAATTTAGGAGGTCTGTGATACGTTGCCAAATTTTTACATTCCGGCCTGTAAAGGCTTCGTGCAAGTGAAGACTTAAGCGCTCCCCTATTTCTATCTTTAGCTTATGTAATAACCCCGATTTTCCGTAAGTTTCGTCCTGATGGAAATATTCCCGGATGATAAGTAAACAGGTATTTTTAAGCGTATATTTATTTTTTAAGAGTAGCACAAAGCTTATTTGAAAAAGGCTATGATACGACTCTTGTAAATTCAATATGGCGACCGTTTATACTTATCTTTAATTTTATTCAATCAAAATTACGACACTGCTGACAAAAAACACGGATATAAATTAACACTTAAGGAAGATATTTATACACATAATAATAAATATCCATATTTTTAATAAAGGAATAAATGTTTCTATCATAACCGATTGCGATTGCGTGAATTTATTGCTGTAACTGTTTATTTTCTTTCAAGGTTAAAAATTTTACTGGATTTATTTTTTTTTATCTCATTCTTTTACGTTACACACACTCATTCGAGAAAATTTTTCCAATTGAGGAAAAATTCCGTGCTGAAAACTGAAACTGAAAAATGGAAATAAAATCATAAATAATAATAACTGCAACCGGCGCGGTCATCTTCGCTTATGTAACTGCAACAGTGTTTATATTTTACAACGGCAAAAAATCGACTTATAAAAAAAAAGGAAAAAAAAAAAAAAGAAAAAAAAGATTCATCTGGCTATTAACCGAAATAAAAAAAAACATTATAAAAAACAGTTTTAAAAAAAGAAAAGAGAAAAATAGCAATTGCGCAAAAACAAGTCGCGTGCCTGGAGCGTGTTCGCTTTAAACAATTTATGATAATTTTTTGCTTAAACTTACATCGATGTACAAAAAAAAAAGGTTAAAGGCATTTTTTAGAGTAAAAAACATTTGAAATCTGCATTATTGTTAGTATTAAATATTAACAGATAGACCTCTATGTGTATTGAATTATTAGTGCGACAAGAATTCATCTAACAATCAGTTTTTTTTTGTTACTTTTTTTTTTTTTTTTTTTTTTTTTTTTTTTTTTTTAATTTTTTTTTTATACTAAATGAATCTTTTGAGTGGGTGTAAGAGTTAGGCTTTTTGTCTCACATATACAATGTTGAGGAAGTAAAGGAATTTAATATTTCCATTTTAAGGCCGATTTTAATCATTAATTTAATTAAAAACAGTTTTAGGCTAATCTTTTGACCTTTAACCCGTCTATTTACATTTTTTTTTTCTTTTTAAAAAAACCAATGTTGCTTGGTCAGTTTTGCACTTTTATATTTGTTTTAAAATTCGATTTTTTTTTGAAAATGAATAAACTGGAATAATTTTAATCGAATGATTGAAATCTGGATTTGAACTCGATCTGACAACTTAAACAGAAATTAAATGCTTTAAACATGTCTAGAGTAAAAGGTTTAAAAAAAAGAGTAAATAAATAAATTCATTATGCTGAGCCAGTTTTTTTTTTTTTTTTTTAATAGAAGAAAATGCAGGATCACATTTTACACCGACTCGCATAATTTCCAAATGAGCGTTGACTTAATCGCTGAAAGTGGATGGACGGGACAAAAAAAAAAAAGTGCACAGACTTGGGAAACAAGTAGCTGTTAAATTGGCTGCACGTCAAAAACGCGCTTCTATTTTTTTCCCTCAAATATGAGGTTTTTTTTTAATGGACGAAGAATCGATTTTCCGTTACAAGAAAAAAAAGCTGCTAAATTTAGGGTTAACAACCTAATTTTTGACATGATGGATCAAAACTTGGACGAGCAAGCAGACCAGTGCTTTCATTAAAAAGATTTGAAACTATTCGGGGATACAGTTTGATTTTTTTATGACTCGCAAAGTGATTTGACCATTTTGTCCAATTTTTTCAGAGATATAAAAAGCTATGTGGAAGTCCAAATCCTGGGAACGTAAAAAAATGGGAGCGAATAATGAAAATGAGGGAGTAGCGAGAAAATGAGAGTAATGTAAAATTAAAGGTAATGCAAAAGTAGGTGTAACGGAATCGTTTAGTTTTACATGTAAATTTGGTAAAAAATTTTAAAAATTTCGTGGAATTTTTAATTTTCATTATTATTATAATTAAAAAGAGATTCAAACGAGATGTTTAACCCATCTCGGAACATCAGGAAATTTAGGAGTTTTTTTCATAGTGATCGGACTCAGTGATATATGACACAGTAATTTTCAGAGGCATTTTTGGATATTTTCTGCTTTCTATATGGCAATGAATACGGTCCATGTCCAAGTTTAAGAATGGGTTAAATCAAATCCAAAAGGACATATCCAATGGACATTATGGAGGCATTACAAGAATCACCTCAAAAGCATGAATTTGTACCATACATGGAATTTAACAATATCCTTATCCATTTATACATTAAAACGTCTGAGAAGATTAACCAATTCATCACTAAATTTGTTTTCCAAAAAAAAAAAAAAAAAAAAAAAAAAAAAAAAATGCTGGAAATCCGAATTTTTTTGGACAGTTATTTTATTTATTTATTTTTTTGAAATTGCTGTTTCTTTGAAAATGAAGTTACACTTTTCGGTAAACTTTTAAATGTGGGACAATAACATTCGGTCAGTTATTTAATAATTTTGATCAGTTATAAAATTAAATTTTAGGCCTTTTTAATCAGTTAAAAATTAGGTTTCGTCAGTTTGTTTTAAAATTTTGATCAGTAAAACACGACCTGTTTTTTTTTTTTTTTTTTCGAAGGAACCTTGTTGAAGAAAAGAATGCTACTTTATCATTTAATTGACCAGTAGAGTTTTCTAACCTTTTTGGGTCGTCCTCTTTTCCTTTTTTCGCCAATGGGAATATCTTTGGCTTCAAGAGGGGGTTTTAATTTTTTTAAACGAATGGCGTCCCCCAAAAAATGTTTTACCTTGCAACTACCTGCAGCAACAAGCTCAATTTTGGCGACCTCTTTTTTGAACGAATGCTCTTTACGTGTAGATTTGCCCAATTGGTTGGGATTTTTAAAATTTTCCCCGGTTTTCCGGAAAAGTCGGGAAAACAACCCCCAAAACCTATTTCCAGTCGCCCTGCAGCCCCTATCCGGCCGATTTTTACGATCTCTTTTTTGAATGAAAGCTCTTGGCGCGTAGATTTGCCCAATCTGAAGCTGGAAGTCATTCTGAGGGGTAGTAAAACTTTAAATGCCGTTTGTAAAGAGTTACTGGGCAGTTAGCAACTGAAAGAGGGGCCGTCAAATTTTGACAGGGGACAGCTAGTATTATGTAAATATGTTCTAAACGGTCCACATAAATTTTTTCTGTTGCTTTTCCAAAAGGTAAACATAAACAAAAACAACATAAGAATTATGTGGACCTACTTATGTTGATTTTGACATAAATTTTTTTACTGTGTAGTGCTACTAATTTGCGATTTTCTCTCGGTAATCCACCCAGGAAAAAAAGTGTTTTAATTCTCAATATATAACGAAGAATTTAGAAAAAAATAATAGGCCAAACTAAATAACAACTCAACTTGCAAAAAAAAAAAAAAAAAGAAAAAGAAAAAAAAAAAAGGAAAAAGCTACTGGCAAATAACTAACATTAAACTCCCAATTTTGCCACCATTGAACGAAGACAGACATATTCAAGCTAACCAACAAAAAAAAAAGATCGTATGCTTCCTTGTAGAGTACCTCGAATGGCACGTTTTCATTTTTTACTCTGCACGCTTTTGAACTATATTATTTTCTTTCTTGAAACTGCGCGCTAATTCGGAAAATGCAAATCCCGGGTTTGTGGAAAGCCGGCGTAAAAACAATGCAAAGACTAATAATTAACGTTCGGGAGGTGCAAAGGTCCTAATTCCGTACCTTGCGGTCTGTGGTACGCTCGGCATCGATCTTACACGTTAATAAAAGTTATACAATGTGTTTAAAAATAGGTATATCTTAGCATTTCTACAGTCACCTTCAAAATACATGCACTCAAGGCCGACCGGTTTTTTTTTATTATAATTCTTTTTTTTAGGAAGTTTTTTTAATATTATTTTTTTTATTTGTTAAGTGATCTGAGGTACGGTAGGCAGCCCTCCAGGCACGGTAATTATTCAGGATCAAAATGGCATAACTAGACCACTGGGTAACTCTTACTTTCTTTTTATTTTTGTTTAATTTTTTTTTATTTTTTTTTTTATACCATATAAAAAAAGGTGCATCTTTTTTTATCTCTATATGTCGCGTGACAAAATGAAAATTGTGACCGCGCATTAAAAATCCCCCTTGTGTCCACACAAGAAATAAAAAAAAAAGACGGTTACGGATAAACGTCTTATAGGCACCCCTAGTAAAAAAAAAAAAAAAAAAAAAAAAATCAAAGAGATTTTTTAGAAAATCCCTTAGATTAACCATCTGGACGATTAATAACCGAGAAAAAAAATACAAGGACACGTTCCATTGAAGACAAAAAAATCGAAAAGAAAGGGAAAAAATAAGGAAAAAGTTCATTAAAATTCATACAACTTGCACCTGGTATGATTTTTAAAAACATATCTTAAAAAAAACTAAAAAAAAAACAGATTTCCGTAAAGATACCGGAAACGGTTTTTAAAAAATAAGGGAAGAAAAAAAATCACATTTAAATATTTTTTGTAAACTTCCCCTTGTTAATAATTTTTTTTTCATATGTGTTTCCGTATTTGTATAAATTTTTTCAGGATAAGATTTTTTTTTTGTTTACCCGTAAGAAGAGGCTACTTTTTTTTTCTTCGTTTTTTTTCATTTTTTTTTTGTTCTTGTTTCATCCCATCTGTTCAATTTGGGGTTGCCAGGTTTTTTTTTTTTTTTTTTTCCTAGGTGAATTTATGCTAAGTAATGATAAAAATTTGAATATTAAATAGTTTTTCCATTAAACATCTGCATTCAATGTCATTTTTTTTAGGTGTTAAAAAAAGTCAAAGTTTGTTCCGCGTGGAATTAGATGTCAGATAAAAAGGATCGAAGGTATGAGAGGTGCAAGGAGAAAATTGGATTTGATTGGTAATAAAATGTCGGATTTAATCAGAGCCTTTCGATTGCTCATCCGCTTCCGGTCGGAAAATAAAAAATGGATACATACTATGGATACAAAAAAATAAAAATAAAAAATAAAAAAAGTTAGATCTGCGAAGCTTACACCACCAGATCCTCACTTCTTTACTCCAAAACTTATAGTTTGAGAGAAAGCACTTGCATTATGATATAAAATTAAATAGCTCCATATACTTACACCAATCAGCTTGGAATTTAAAGAAAAAAAAAAGATTAGAAAAAAAAATGGATATAAAAAAATATCGGGGGAAAAAAATGGGATCAAAGTGAAGGAAAGAAAATAAAGACAAAATCAAAGAAATCTATACGAGAAATCAAGCTAAAAGGTACCGGACAGAGAAGATTGAGAAATAGAAACAGATAGGACCAAGAAGTAGTACTGAAACAAAGCAGAAAAAAAAATATATAGAAGGGGAAAGAAATAAAGGGGCAAGTGGAAATGAAAAAAACGAGATGATTTTAAAGAAATTAAAACAATCGTCATAATAAGTTGTTCCTTTTGAAAATTTTGCAAAACAATGAAAATTTTTCGGCTAATAATCAGTTAAAATAAAAAGCGAGGCATTCATTTTCTTTTTTTACTGATAAGTATTTAAGCTTCCTTCAAAAGGCAAAATTGTCGCTGCTCATCCAGAAAAAAATTTTTTGTTTACATCAGCTAAAAGAAATAGTAAACAAAGTTTAATTCTAAAACAGAGGTATAATAATTTGGCCATTCAAATATTAGAGTCCTGTCCCCATTGGCCCATTAATCGCAGGGCACAAATAATTGCACCGCCGGAAATGCTGTATACCACTTTTTTTTATCGTTTTGATTATTTCTTCGAACGCTAAAAATAATGAAAACGAAAAAAAAAAGTAGTAGCAGAAGAAAAAAGTCCAAAAATATACAGCATTTCCGGTGGTGCAATTAATTGTATCCTTCGGTTAATTGGGCAATGGAGGCAAGATATAAGTCATCTATAAACCAAACATTCCGAGAAATCTCAAATTTTCCCCGATAAAATTTCTCGAGATTTTTTAAACCTCAATTTTACGATTCCCGAATTTCGAGAAATCCATATTTTAAAAATCCCGAATTTCCAGGATTTTAAAACGTTTAAAAATCGGGAATTCTCTATTTCTAGAAATTTTTAATTTCTGAACATAAATTCGACCAATTTTTATGACCCCACTTTCGGCTATTTATCTTAAGGGGAAAATCACTGACTTCCCTTCGCCCTCCTTTTAACGTGCTAATATAATATTTGAAAGGCCATTTAGATCGTCAGAATGGAAATCAAAATTAGCGAAACTGCAATCAGAGAAGTGGCTAAATGGCTAACTCAATATTTGCTCGTTTTTTATAAAGTCATATTTATTAAGAATATAGGGGGATAAACCCTGCACCAATATTTTTGCTTTTAAATTATAAGTATTGGAGGCGATTTACTACCATTTCGGTCCTTATGTCGTAAATGTTTTAAAATAATGAACTAAATACTTCAATATTTTATAAATTAAGCTTTTTTTTTTCGGATTTACAGTACCCGCAGTACTGAAGAGGTGAGCAGTTTTGTTTTTAACGTCAAGAAGATACAAATTTTTTTTAAAAAACGGCCACAACGATTTTCGTATCTGGTTTTAATTGCGAGAAACAAGTTAAACCTTAAAACAATCGTAAACTTCGTCATTTTTTTTCTGCGTCATTGAAAAAATCTGATTAATTGTAAAGAACGCCTTCTTTTTCCTTAAAAAATCACCCCAAGCCTAATTATTTTTTTTCATTGCTAACTCCCTCGATTTTTTTTCCGCATTTTGCTTCTCACAGCAATAAAAAAAAAACTCCGTTAATCTCTATTTCTTTTTTTAGATTATTGACTTACACCGATTTAAAGATAAATAAAATAAAATAAAAAAACCTGCATATACGCGAAAATCGAAATTCCACAATAAAAAAAAAGTTTCAAATTAAATAGCTTCTTGTTTACCTTCATCAACTAGCATCTTGAAAACCAGCACTTTCCTGAATTACGTAATACAGGCAAAAAAAATCTTTATAACGGTTTTTCTTTTTTCCATCGAGATAGTAACCAAAATTACGTAATTAATTTTTTTTCCCTCAGCGAGAGAGAAAAATGCAAAACAACCAGGCACCTTACATCAAAAGGTGTGTTTATTTTTTAATAAAAATAATAATAAAGCCTATGTTTGAATGAATGATTTAATAAACGAGTCAGGATGTGTTGTCTAACACACACTACCGGCATTTAATCACAAAAACGTCATAATTCAATGCTTTGGAAAAACGTTTTTGCCATTTTTAATAATTATTCAAGATCAACCGCCTTTAATGTTTTTAAATGATTGTATCATAAAAATTGGATGATAGATTATATGTAAATAATAATAAAAAAAAAAAAACATAAAGTACTCACCTGCGGGCACATTTTACAATTGTATTTCCTGCCACCGGTTGTTATGTTATTGTTGGACGCCATTTTGGACGCGTTAATCGGCTGCGGGACGATTAACATTGTGCCTTGATTAAGCGTCGGACTACTCGACGCCGAACTTGAATTTGATCGGACGTTACCGTTGGCTTGATAAACCCCGCTGGGATCTTCTACCGCCCCTGAAATACCGAAAAATGTCCCAATAATGAGTTTTAATAAAAAAAATGGCGGAAAAAAAAGCCGGGTGGACGGGCTGAAACATGCTACAACAAAAATGGCGCGGGAAACAAACAAAAATACGGCTTTGGACGCAGGGAAAGCTTTGAATATTAAAATCGTTTTTTAAACGTTATTTTTAAATTTAAAATTCATCATAGAGAAAATATTGCCGGTAGAAAAGAAAAGCTTTTTTTTTTTTCAACCGCCACTGTCTGATAACGCAAAATCTAATGGAAAATAAACATTTGAGCGTAATACATTACAAAGAAATGTGCTTTTACATAAGGTAAAAATACATTTCAGTGAAAGGAACAGAAATTATTTTCTTTAAATTTTCCTCGTATTTTTTTTTTTTTTTTTTTTTCCGCTGGAAAGAAAACCTAACCAATGATGAAAAAATAACAAAATTTTTGTTTAATTTTTTTCCTTCTCGTACCTTTTCAAAACTCTGGATTTTTTTTATACTTTTTTTTTTCTTTTTGGGTCAATCTATCAACTTTCCCCTATATATATTTTTTTTTTCTGTTCGTTTTTCAAAGTTTTTCGAAAATAAAATGTAACATAAAAGTGATGAAAAAAAAATAAATAAAAATAAATTTTTTTTTACCCTACCGCAAAAAAAGTAATGACTGACCATCTGAGAAACTTAATCCGCGAAACTTTTTTTCCCCAAAAAAAAACAAAAAGGTTTACAAAAAAAAACTGAGGCAAATCATAAAGAAAGTCGCGATAGAACTGATTGGGATTAAAACAAGTCAAAATTAACAGTTTGTGCAACGTCCTTTAAAAGTGGCAGTCTTTCCAGTTTTATCGTTAAAAACACGATTCCAAAGTGATTCAAGACCTATCAAGGTTGGTTGCGGGTCCAACAAGAAACAAAAACCCCATCCATTATAATTACCATAGGTTGGCTTTTGATCATTTTTCGCGGCAAGGTCGATTTTGTAAAACGGGCTGGCTATCACGCCGGGTTTTCTTTATTTTTCGGCAGGTCCTAACTCAGGAAATTTAATCAAGACTCTCCGCAAGCTTGAAAATCACGCAGATCCACTTCCTGGATGGTTTCGCGGAAGAGATAAGAATAGAAAAATGTTTGCTATTCACATACGTGAAATAAGTCTTTTTGGTGGTTTAGAAAGAAAATTTTCTTTTGAAACAGGAATCACTATCATTAATTTTTTTTTTGTTTTGTTTTTGAACCTTTCAAATTCTTTTCTTTTTTCGGAATCTATATGCAAGCCTTAGGGGGACGGGACTTAAAAGTTTTTTTGTTTTTTAGGAACTATACTTATATCATAAAAGCTGAGTCTGGTATTTAAGAAAGGGATCTATAAATTGGTCCGTTTTTTTTTCCAACTTTTACCCGCGCCTTAGGAAATGTGAAATTAAAAGAAACGATACCTAATAATATCAAAATCGAAATGATTTAAGATTTTATTGGGGTAATTCCAGGACGGATGATCCATATATTACTCGAGTTTATACCTTTGTACACCGCTAAGAATCTACTTTAAGAAATTTAACTGTAAATAAAAAATTTGGAGCTTTTCCAAAAGTTGATTATTTTTTTATTGGTCGTCGATTACTTATTTGACGGGAAAGTCCCCTGACAAGTTTTCGATGGGATAACCGTTGACGAGTAATGGGATGAGATGCCAATGCTGAGAACCGGAGGTGAAGAGATAAAATGAAAGATTCTGAAAATGCCTTCAAGTATATCTAGGTACAAAAATCCTTGTCATTCGCTTGGCTTAAGGTAAGAAGAGCAGCAATACCATGTTAAGCATTGCCACGTTAGATATAGTTCTTCAAATCCAGGCCACAGAATACGCTTATAAAGCACTCGCACACTCGAAAAAAGAAATTGCCTTCCTCGTTTCAATCTAGAAATGTTTCTTCCTCATGTAAGCCAGATTCTAGGCCTATCACAAGAAAGACAAGTAAGAGTCATCCTCCATATCAACAAGCAAGAGAATAACAATTTCGAGACTTTCGCGGTACCAATTCTAGAAACAAGAAGACATTCATTTTCCGGGAGGGACGAGAAGCCAAATTGCAGGATCCGAATTCGATGCCGGTACCGATTCCATATTATTTATCTAACTCCCAATTCCGATTCTGCTTCCGATTCCGGCACCGACACCCGATTCCGATGCCGACGCCACCAAGCATCGATTATGTCCGATGCCGCCTCTAATTCCGATTTTAGCAAAAAAAAAAAAAAAAAAAATTATAGAGTTATTCTGGGCGATTTTTAAAATCTTGGTTCCGATTCCGATGCTGGTGCACTCAAAAAAACGAATACTGGTCGCCAATACAATTAAACTGGATTTTGCGTCTAATTAAAAATTGATTAGCAGCCATTACAATTGTATTAGTCTCCAGTCAATTTTATTTTCGGACTAGTCAAAGCGTTCAGTCAAAAATATATTACCTTCTATTTTTTTGAGTGTGCAATTTCGGATATTAAAAAAAACCGATGCCGATGCCAGAAAAACATCCCCCCCCTCCCGCGTGCTAACCACTGCTCACAAGACGAACTACTTCCTGAACTATTTCTCATCCCAGAGGAAATATACCGAAATATTTGCCAGTAATAAAATTTTCAGGTATTTTTATTTTTGAAAAATTTTGATGTAAAAATAAATTACATGAATTAAAAAAATTATTACTGTAATAAAAAGTATTAAAATTTTTTTTATTACTCATAAATAGAAAAAGCCACTTTCCGAGCAGAGTAGAAAATGAATTTTCCCTTGAGGTTTTTTTAACCAAACAAACCTCAATGGGAAAATTCATTTCCCTCCCTAGGTTTAAAATATACTATTTCAGTCTGCAATAATTTGTTAAAGTTGTGGGTTAAAAATTTTAAATCAAAACGGTCGGAAAGCGCGCGGAAGTGTTGTGACGTCATAAGGGATCATGCAAGTGTTACGTTAAGCATTTTTTTGCCTATTTTGTACCCCTCCCCCCCAGTCTCTGGGTGTAAGCAAGCGTAAGAAATGGTCGTTATTATGCATTACGTAAGATTTTTTTAAAAGTTTTTTTTTTTAAGTTTTCTTTCTTAAGGGCAGTCTCCACTTGATAACGTTCACCGCATTCGCGTTATCCGCCTTCTCGATGAACGTAATCGCACCGGAAGTTTTGTGGATCTTTTACCAAGATTTTTTTGATCATCTTCTGCTTTTTTCTATTTACAAACATTAAAAATGGCGGTTTTGAAAGATGTTTTTACGGATTTAAAAAGAAAAATTTTAATTCGGGCATGGGGAAGACAATAAATCTGTTCCAAAACAAATTCTGGGTAAGCCAATTTTGTATACTTAATGAAATATACGGTACTCTTTTTATGCCACAAACGTTTACGGGAGCAAAACCTGCAAAGTACTTCCGGTGCGATTACGTTAACCGTGATGACGGACAACGCGAATGCCGTGAACGTCATCAAGTGGAGACTGCCCTTTAGGCCTATTCATTTGCAAAAAAGATATTTTAATTTCATTTTCTTTTTACTTTCATCTTCAAACAAATTATGGTTACAATTCCTTCGTCATTAAATTTATTTTTAAAAAAGTTAATGAATCAGTAAAAGAATATCAAAAATTACTTGATAAAATAAAATCAAGATGAATTTAAAGGAATCATAAAATGAAATTATGAACTATGATGAAACCATTTTTACACTGAATAATGCAGCAAATATTTTTTAATGGCAAATTTTTAAAATTTCAAATCTTACGCAAGACATGAAATATCCCCCCCCCCCCCCCCCCCGCCCCCCTCTCCTGTTAAGTGTTTACGTAATACTCGTATGATCCCTAAATTAATATCGTTCTGTCCGAAAAAAATTTTCGAAGAATGCGGTGACTTGGTTTATAAATTTTGAAAGTATCGCATTCTATGACCAATTTTTCGGCAGAACGACATTAACTTGACGTCACAACGCTTCCGCGTTTTCCGACCGTTTCGATTTAAAATAATTGTTAACCCCCAACTTTAACAAATTATTGCATCAAAAATTTTTTTTTTTTTTTTTTTTTTTTTTTTTATTAGGCTACTTACACAAATCATTTTTTTAATTTATTTAATTTATTTTTACACCAAAATTTTTCAAAAATAAAAATACATGAAAATACCCTATTGAACAACGATTAAAAATCCTGAAATTTCAAATAAGTTATGCCTTAAGTTACGTCGGGCTCCAAATGAGCCTTTTGAGCAATTTTCTTGTTCGCCATTTCAGTGGTATTCATAAATTGAGGGGATAAAAAAATTTTAAAGTAGAAAAAAATCAGCGAACTACAATTAAATTGGAAAAGTATCAATATTTTAATAACTTAATTGTCAGCGAAACAGAACCCTGGACCTAACCCCAAACCAGAGCATGGACAAAATCGGAAAGGAAACGAAACTTTTTACTGTTTTGGAATCCTAAAAAATGATACAATGTCCAATATACATCGGGAAAATATATTAAAATCATACACGGTCAATCCCCAAAGTTGCGCCAAAATTTAAGTGATTAGGCATCACCGTTAACGCGTACAATGGAATGAAAAGGGAATATGTACCAATTTCCTTCGCAGTTTTTTTTTTTTTTATTTTTATTTATTTTCACCGATTTTGAGATTTTGTTCTAATAATGTAAACTTTAGAATATTTAAAAATATTCATAATAAGATTCAATTTGGTTTCGACATTTTAAGTTCCGTCCCATCAGCGCGACTTTTAAATTAAAAAAAGCCTTATTTGCATAGCCAGTATATTTGACTAGACAAGCTGTCAATTCCGTATGTTGATTCCTTCCTTTCCTCCCATACGATTTAAAAGATTTTGATTTCAAAAGAGCAATCAAAACGATCGATCAGAAGTCTGTTGAAAAATTTAAGAATTTTTTTTTTCTGAAAAATCCTACGAAAATCCTACTTCACCATAAAACGAAAGGGGTAAGAAATAAAAATGTATTCAAATTCTTAAGAGAAAAGAAAACTGACCTTCATTTTGACACGACATACGCCCTTGGAACCATCCGCGTCTTTTTTTTTTTTTTTTTTTTCTCTCTTCTTAAAGACGGATACGGAAAAAGGACCTTTTTTCTTCTTTTATATAGATCGGTTTCCTAAAATTGAAGGGCTAAAAAACGAACCCAGACGAGCGGGTGGTGTGAAACAATGATGGAAATGGCCTTGAGTAAATATATAAGATCCCTCAGACAACCTTGAAGAATCATCCCATCCCGACGCACCATATGTTTCATACACTCTCACTCTTAATAATCAGTGGTGTCCAATTTTCTTTTATTTTATTCCTATATTTAAATTCCTTTTAAAGGTATAAAATCAAAACCAAGGACCAACGCATTAAAAACGAACCCCCGAATGAAAAAGGGTTAGGGAAAAATTAGTTTTATTTATGTGAAAACGGTAACGATGCTAGCAGTCCATCTTCGTCAAAAAGAAAGGCCTGTTTTTTTTTTTTTTTTTTTTTTTTTTTTTTTTTTTTTTTTTCTGCTTTGTTTTGTTTACACCCTCCTTAAATAGGTATATTTAAATAAGCTTGCATTAAATCATGTTAAAGAATTACTGAAAATGCCGGAAACCTTAACATCCCAGCAATAATATGCCTTGTTATTCAAATTCAGATTTTATTTTTATTTCCATTTTTTTTTCTATTTACTACCTTCGAAAAACCCTTTCAGCACTTGTTTACCTGACCTTCGACAAAAGTCGATTGCGTCATAAATACGAGAATCGATAAAAAATCACGTCAATATTATGGTAATTTTCAGTTCCGGGAGGATCAATTCAAAATAAAGGTTTCGGAGTTTTCAAAACATTTGGCCACAAAAAAGGAACATAATTTTTGTAACGAGATGCCGCTCGGATCCCTACCCGCATTGTAACTGAATCAATGACGTAACGAGAATATTCCCATTACGTGGTCCAGATAAGTCATAAAGTTGTAAAACTAGATTATAGGTTGACGTAAAGCCTGATTTCTATTACAAATATTGGAGCAGTAGCTTTCGGCTTTGAAAAATTTTTTAATAACTCAATTCAAACAAAAAAAATTCATTGATTTAAGTTAATTTATTTTTGATTATGGTAATTTATTGTTGAAATGATAAACAGGATGGAATAGAATTAAAAATATTGCAGAAAAGTGCATGCAAAGTGCTGCAAAGTGCATCGATATCCTCGAGTTAATTGATGTTTGTTTTTTGAAGCTGGTCGTTAGCCATGAGAGACCAGAAAGTGTGCAAAAGGGTTCTGATATTCTTCTCCTCATAAAACAGGAATTGTGGAAAATATGTGGGCTGAAGAAGTTCAGAAGTGCAGAGTTAAGGACTGCAATGCCGAACAATTTTTTTCAATCCCGGCGTTTCGGGATTACTGGCTTTCCAATCTCGGAATCCCAGGATTTGAATGAAATGTTCGATTTTGACTTTTGCGCATCAAATTATGTTTCCGTTCTTTGTTGAAACGTTTACGACTGTTAAAAAATTTTCCCATAATATTAGTTATCATTAAGTTTTTGGTTAAATCTGATCTTATAAAGCAGCAACTATATATATAGTTAAAGTAATTTATTAAGTCCATCCCGAAATCGATTTTTACAATTTTTTTCGTTTGGACGAAGAAAGCAATTTTTGTCCGGACTAAAAACTTCTACCATTTTTGAGGCACTAAAAAATCTGGATTTTCTATTTTTTAATCTTGGGATTCACGGGATTTTAAAAAAAATGTGCAGTTTTTTGGGAGTTTCCTCTTTACTCCTTTCACCATCCATAATACACAATCCACCAGTGACCAAGATAAAAGTAATAATAATTTATGGGCACAATCTGGCGAATAATTCTCACTAACACTGACCTTTTTATCTTTATATTTATTCTCACCACCCGTGAGTCGCTTTTTATTCACTGAACGTTCAACAGTTTTCAGCCATGCAAACATAATTAAGAAAATTATTGGTGCCCTCCCCCAAAAAGCAAAGCAAGTCGAGTTCTTGTAGACAGACATTTATAATTGACTTATAATTGACGTGATATTTTCTTACACCTCCTCCCCGCAAGAAGCCGTCCATAAAATACGTTAGCATTATTTTGGTCATTTTCGACCCCCTCCCCCTTGTCAGTAAAGGTTAGCATTTCGGGACCCCCCTAAAATTACGTTAGATTTGCGTTACCCCGCCTTAAATTTTTTTTAAAATGAATATTAAATACCAAAAAAAAAAAAAAAAAAAAAAAAAAAAAATTGAAATTCTTTGGAATTTAAATTTTGCAAAGAAAAAGTTTTTTTTTAACTTAGAGCAAATGTGCGGGTAAAACTAAAATAGTTTTTTTTTTTTTTTTTAATTTAAAGCGAGTTAGGTTATTTAATTTAAATTATTTTCGTTTTGCACGTTTATTACATGAAAAAAAAATGCAAACTTTAGATATGTAACCCCCCCCTAACGTGCTAACTTAATTTATGGGCGACCACCAACCTGCTTAAAATGCGATACTTGTTTCACTACACCAGATGAAAGTGATCGTTCAGGGATGTCAACAAAATCGTACTACTTGAAATAAATCCTAATAAGAAAATAACACTTAGAATTAGGTGAAATTTAGTAAAGGGTGCATTGCTCGTGATAGTAAAAATTGTTTTCCTGTCAGAATTGTAGCGATCAATTAATGCTGAGATCCGACGCTAAAATCCTCTGCCAGTGTGATCCCCTACATGCCTTTAGCGGATTTTATTCTCATTTGGGAATTTTTTTTGCCATTTCCATCGTATGCTTAGGCAGCCTATAAAATCAGCGTTACGCTATTAAAAAAATAATTCAGCTCAAATTTCCTCCGCAAAAAGATTTTTAAAGCGTTCGGTCAGATGCTCACTTCTTTTGCCAAAAAAATTTCATCCTTATTTTTTTTTTTTTTTATTTAATTTTTTTGTTTTTGTAAAAGCTTGTAGTAAAATGCGAAAAAAATAGGTCGCATTGGTGAAGAATTCTGCACATGTTGCGCAACATTGGAAAATGAAAAATGAAAATGTCGCCAACATGATTCTATGCTGCAATATGTTGGTAATATGTTTCTCAAGTTACAACTTGTTCAACACCGTGTCGCCGCAAGTTGCTACTGCAACATGTTTCATCGTGAAATCCCGGCCTAATAATTTGCAAAAAAAAAAAAAAAAATTATTTTGGCAAATGATTAACAGCATCTTAAGCCGTGAGTAAGCTCCGTGATCAGCTCTATATAGCCTATGCGGGCGCACTATGTGGGCGCACGCAGTTTTTTAAAAGGGACGCCTAATGACCCCTTATAACGTCTAAGGCAGGGAAAATACATTAAAGAAAAAATAAATACGGAAGAAGGGAACGTGGAGCAGAGCATCATAAGCCTCTATTTGGTTCCTTCATAGGTGCCATATTTGCTCGTTTACCTTATTTTCATATTCTTACGCATATACCTGGTAAAGTAATACCCGGCAAGACTCAAAAAAGATTCGCTGGTTGTGCTTATCTCAGCCGATATTAAAATCCGCCCTCAGACAAAAACATTTATTAACAATAAAAGGGTGCCAACTTTATGGAAATAGAATGAAACAAAATATTTTCCTTTTTTTTTTGATAGTAACGAAAGGGTTAAGGTGAAATAAATACTACGTTGCTTTGCATGAAGTTGCGTCAATTTCACCGACGGCATAAGTCCACCTGTGCTTAAATTTATCGGGAAAACGTCCAAAAAAAAAAAAAATTCGAACCGCATCATACAAGAAAATTAAATCTGACGTCAAAATGACGTCATTCCGCATAACATACGATTATGGTCGGGGAAAAAAAAAAAAAAAACAACTTTCGGTAATAATATCATATCTTCTGATATTCATATGTAACTACATTTTATCATTTAGCAAACCGAATATGACAAGTTTTCCCGATCTCAGCATCATCCTTCCTGACGTAACCCGTATACAATGACGTGTTCATCGTCTCCAGGCTATTTTTCAAAAAGAATGTCGTTTGGGATTGCGTGAGGCACAAGGAAATTGCACCTCTTCTCAATTTTTCTTAGAAAGGGATGACATGTTAATGAATTATGTAAAATGAGTTGTTTCCAAGGTCAACCGTCCGGGATTAGGTAACTGATTGATCCGGTTTTGATTCGATACCTTCTACTTCTGCCCACATAAAAACGCATTTTTTTAAAAAAAAATTCGTCATGTCAAAAAAAAAACCTTTAAAAGGACCCAATTAAACTTCCTTTCTTAAAAAAAAAATCTTTCGGAAGGAAAAAAAGGTGCACTTCCGATTTTGTTTTCAAACAACCTGCTGGATACATTTTATTAAAGTCTTGTTTATGTAATAATATTTAAACTTGTTTCCACGAAGACCAGGAAGAGAGCCCTTAAACGACCTTGAGAGAAAAAAAAATCATATCCTGATGAGCGGTTGAAATGTATAATATCAGCTGTTAGAGCGCGCCAGATATTGATTTTTTAACTTCCGCAGGAAGGGGATCAAAGTTTAAAATGAGATTTGCGCGTTTGTTAATCCCCATGCGCGATTAGATTTGGGTGACTATTAAAAAAAAAAAAAAAAAAAAAAAAAAAAAAAAAAAAAAAAAAAAGATCTTATCCTGTGGCTAGTTTAACTTTTCAGTTAAAACGTTTACTTTTTCAAACTGGACCATTTCCTTCATGCAAATTCGTGTTTTTTTTCCTCCCTTTAAAAAAATTTTTTTTTTCATTCATTTTTTTTTTTTTTAATTTTTAAAACTAGTACATCGTACTCTTCTCCTTACCTTTATGGGGGTTATGAGGTAGTTGCTCGTTCATTTTCGGTTCGTACCCCTGTTTCGGCACCATATTTTGCCTCGACCAATACTCCACATCTTTCCCGTGTCCGCCGCATTGCTGAAATAAAAAAAAGAAAGAAAAAGTAAAGTTAAAAAAGAAAATTAAAAATTTATTCGAATGTAAAAAAGAAAAAAAAAAAGGAAAGAAAGAATCCCGCGTGATGTTGTGTAAAAGAAGTCAAGTCAACCATAAGGACGAAAGGGATGATGCGACCGAAGCTGTATCTATCATAAGTGAAGCTGTGTGGAAGATGAAAGGACGAGGAGGAAAGGGCGCGAGGGTTGAAAAGGGAAGTGAATTGTATAAAAAATCAATAAGGGCTGCCCGGGGGGCGAGAGGGACACAGACATCGCGGGGTGGTGATAGGGAGTCATGGATGCAAGACGTCTGCCGGGGAGATCGAGTCATTCAAAATTTCATAGATTTCGGTTAATAATTGCTTTTTTTTTAATCAAAATGTGATCTGGCAAAAGTTAAAAAGGCAGAAATTTTTTTTTATCAAGTCAAGTTTTATACGGTCGAAATAAACGAAAGTTATCGTTTACTTCTTACGGATTTTAATATTCTACAACCGACTTAAAACCGAAACCGGTATTTAGACGGTTTTTGACCTTTTTTCTGAACATTAAAAAGCTCCCAACTTAGTGATGTGATATAATATCACTATAAGGTATAATATCACTATAATCCGAAATTTTCCTTTTTGTAATTAGAAGTGTGAATGCAGGAAATTAGTTGCTCTTGAAAACACGAGAAAAAATTTTACTGAGTTCTGAGTGTGGCTTATGACAATTAATTATGTTCGAACCGACAGGCATTCCGTTTTTGAAAACACCTGGCGGTTGATTATCAAATCTGTCTATTGTCTTTCCAGGTACTAATTCCTTAAGAATATTTTGGACTGGGGGGCAAAAAGCCTCGGACCCCAAAACAAAAGATCTAAGCTTTCCAGTAACTGATTTTCTTTATGCAACAGACCATTATTTGTTTCTATTTCATAGAAACTATTCTGTATTTTAGTCTAAAACTAGACTAAGTCCATTCAAGGATTGTAACTTTTAATTTCAAACGTGACAAAGCATATACAAGCTTTGCCAACTCAAATTAATTCTGCAAGTTAACTTTTCTGCTTTGCACGACCGTATAGGCAGGTCCGGAAACTCCTATCCCTTGTACATGGGAGATCTTGTCCCGCTTAACTACGCAAAACTTAGTTCTACTTTCTACCCCCGTAAGCGCTACTTGTACGCGAGACGCTTTTTGATTTGTCGTTGAGATGTGATGCCGACGATGGCGGCACACAGCGGTATAGACGTCTATACGGCCATAGTCCCAACTTACACGGTTAGATAGTGATGTCGATAATTTTGAAAATATCGATAAATATCGTTATCGAATATCGAAATCAAGCAATATCGATTTATCGATATATCGAAGTAAAAAATATTCGATATCAAAAATATCGATATCGATAATATTGATATCTTAAAGTAGGAGTAAAGGAAAAATAACAGGAAAAAAAAGTTTTTCGACTTGCATGTTTGAAATAGTTAAAATGAATAATAGTTTAGACCACAGAAACCGAATTTTCGAAAAATGAAGTGCTCCATAAAGTTGTTTAAGGCTGATAAAGAGACTTATTGCCATGTTTTTTTACTTTCACAATGACAGCCAACTCTGCTTTTTTTTGTAAAACAGAATTTTGAAAAATATCGTTGAAAATTAATAAGCTATTAGTTTAAATTGAATAAAAATTCGATATTCACAGAAAAATATCGATAAGTCGATTTATCGAAGTTCGTAAAAATCGAATATTTATCGATAATTTTTACCTCGATATATCGATATATGGAGTTATTCGATTAATTATCGACATCACTACGGTTAGACATTTTGCGACTCAGAAGATCGCAGCGCCATCAATGGTCCGTTCTAGAACTAAAATGTGCGTAGTCAAGCGGGACATGAACGTCATGGGAAGTTTCCGGACCTGTCTATACGGCCGTGCTGCTTTTTTAACAAAATAAACTTGCTAGCAGAAGGAACAAAATCAGCACTGCCAACCGTTGAGCCTATATACCTTTTGTAAAGTCGGGTTTGATATAAGAAGTTGCAATCCTTGAATGGACTTGGTCTGGTCCTGCACTGAGGTACAGTATTCTGTTCCTCTAGTCCATTGAATCGAGGCTAATAAAGGTCAGAATATTCATAATAACCAGAAAAATATTTTACTGTATGCATCGCTTTTAGTCAATAAGTGTTTGATTACGAAGACTTTGAACTTGTAGAACGGATCCACCAACAACCAGAATATGTGATTCAAAAGTTACTAAGACCGAAATTTCACGCTAAAAAAATGTTGCAGTAATCCACATGTTAAAAAGTAAAAACATCTTGCGCAACACTGAAAAATAAAAATAAAAATTTGTAAATGTTGCGCAAAATGTTGCCAAAACATGTTTCTAATGCTGCAACATGCTGAGCAACATGTTACCGCAATATGTTTTAGAATGAACTTTGGTCTAAGAACCCATAGTTTCTCCTTCAGCAACATCGGTGGATGAATCACCCCAATACCAGGGTGGAGATAGGGGAGTGGGTAGCAAAGATGTGCTGAGTTTCCCAGAAAGGAGCTTTGATTTTCTTTGACATTTTTTCTGACCCTTGTATTTCTTAAGTTATAGATGTTTTGCAGTCGTGTTGTACATCCCCCTTTCTCAAAAAACAAAGCCTCTTAATTATATACAGATCTGAAAGGTGGTCACCAATTTCATCCAACTAAGGAGTTTTGGGCAAAATAGGCTCTTTTTAAACTGCTATTTAAATGAAGATACAGATCAGCATTACTAGTATCATCAACCTATAACTTGAGGAACACCAAAGGAAACCCGTCCAAAAGTTTACTTTCTAATCTAAATAGTTTTAGTTTTTTTTAGCTAAGAGATTTTTCGACTTAATCCAGGATGAGTGGATAGATACCATATACGGCAAATAGGTTCAGCAAGGCACTGATTTGTGGAACACAGTGGCGCACTGAGGGGGTAGAAGAGGTCCGTCCAGAGCATTTTTTAAGTATGCAACTGGGTGCCATTTAGGCACCTAGAGGGAGATATGTGGCACCCAGTGAAAGAAATTTTGAAGCACTGGGTGCCAAAAAACAGCGCGTTGTTAAACATACTCACAATCATTTATGAGAAAAAAAACTTTAAAAAATGAGATCGGTGAACCGATCAAAGTGCTTTATCGACGAATTATGAAATGTATATTATAAATAATATACATAACGGTTAGATTTTTGATCAGAGGTCCACCAAAGCCACTGTACGGGCATACGGAATCTGAATTTTGGAAAAATAATTTTAAATTCGGAATCCTCTACCCCGAAAATATTCTCAAAAATACGGTTAGATTTTTGATCAGAGGTCCACCAAAGCCGCAATACTGGCATAAGGGATTCGAATTTCGGATAAATTATTTCAGATTCGGAATCCTCTACCCCGAAAATATTCTCAAAAATACGGTTAGATTTTTGATCAGAGATCCACCAAAGCCGCAATACTGGCATAAGGGATTCGAATTTCGGAAAAATTATTTCAGATTCAGAATCCTCTACCCCGAAAATATTCTCAAAAATACGGTTAGATTTTTGATCAGAGATCCACCAAAGCCGCATTACGGGCATAAGGGATTCGAATTTTGGAAAAATTATTTCAGATTCGGAATCCTCTACCCCGAAAATATTCTCAAAAATTCGCTTAGATTTTTGATCAGAGGTTCACCAAAGCCGCAATACTGGCATAAGGGATTCGAATTTCGGAAAAATTATTTCAGATTCGGAATCCTCTACCCCGAAAATATTCTCAAAAATGCGGTTAGATTTTTGATCAGAGGTCCACCAAAGCCGCAATACTGGCATAAGGGATTCGAATTTTGGAAAAATTATTTCAGATTCGGAATCCTCTACCCCGAAAATATTCTCAAAAATACGGTTAGTTTTTTGTTAGCTTCCACGAGAAACCCGCCAATCAGCATCCAAATCGCTTTGTTGACGTAATCGATGACGTCATATCGTGACGTTTCAAAAGTCGACATATCGGTTTTTAGGCCTATACCCATACTTTTAGCCCTGCTCACCGTTTCTGAACCACTCAACAGAATTTAACCAAATTTCAATGGTAGCGTATCTGGATGAATATCTACTGCAGTACGAAAATAGGACTCAATTGGTAGCTGCGTTCGCGATTTATAGTCAAAAAAGATCTTGAAATTGTTGAAAATTTAACATTTTCACTCACTGCTTCCGAATCCCTGGATCGATTTAACTCAAAAACTAATCAGCACCTACATTTCATTAGAAGTTGCTACCCACCAAAAATCATCGAAATCCGTTCTTTCGTTTTTCTGTTTTTCCTCCGACAGACACTTTTTTTTCCACATATATTCATATATTCATACACACATACACACATACACACATACACACATACACACATACACACATACACACACACGGCCACCATCCAAATTTTGCTTTTTTCGGCATCAGGGGACTTCAAAACGTGTAAAAATATCAAAAACTAAAAATCTGAAATTTGTGCTAAAAACAATGCTTTATTCTCCCTGCGGTCGATAAAGCAAAAATGAGATCGGTGAACCGATCAAAGTGCTTTATCGACTATTTAAATAATTCTCAAAAATATGGTTAGTTTTTCGATCAGAGTTCCACCAAAGCCGCAGTACGGGCACAAGGAATGCGAATTTCTGAAAAATTATTTCAGATTTTGAATCCTCAACCCCGAAAATATTCTCAAAAATACGGTTAGATTTTTGATCAGAGACACCAGAGTCGCTGTATAGGCGTAAGGAATTCGAATTTTGGAAATATTATTTCAGATTCGGAATCCTCTACCCCAAAAATATTCTCAAAAATACAGTTAGATTTTTGATCAGAGGTCCACCAAAGCCGCAATACGGGCACAAGGAATTCGAATTTTGGAAAAATTATTTCAGATTCGTAATCCTCTACCCCAAAAATATTCTCAAAAATACGGTTAGATTTTTGATCAGAGGTCGACCAAAGCCGCATTACGGGCATAAGGGATTCGAATTTCGGAAAAATTATTTCAGAATCGGAATCCTCTACCCCGAAAATATTCTCAAAAATTCGGTTAGATTTTTGATCAGAGGTCCACCAAAGCCGCAATACTGGCATAAGGGATTCGAATTTAGGAAAAATTATTTCAGATTCGGAATCCTCTACCCCGAAAATATTTTCAAAAATACGGTTATTTTTTCGTTAGCTCCCACGAGGAACCCGCCAATCAGCATCCAAATCGCTTTGCTGACGTAATCGATGACGTCATATCGTGACGTTTCAAAAGTCGAGATATCGGTTTTTAGGCCTATGCCCATACTTTTAGCCCTGCTCACCGTTTCTGAACCACTCAATAGAATTTAACCAAATTTCAATGGTAGCGTATCTAGATGAATATCTACTGCACTACGAAAATAGGACTCAATCGGTGGCTGCGTTCGCGATTTATAGTTAAAAAAGATCTTGAAATTGTTGAAAATTTAACATTTTCACTCACTGCTTTCGAATCGCTGGACCGATTTGGCTGAAAAACTAATCAGCACCTACATTTCATTAGAAGTTGCTAACCACCAAAAATCATCGAAATCCGTTCTTTCGTTTTTCTGCTTTTCCTCCGACAGACACTTTTTTTTCCACATATATTCATATATTCATACACACATACACACATACACACATCCACACATACACACATACACACACACGGCCACCATCCAAATTTTGCTTTTTTCGGCATCAGGGGACTTCAAAACGTGTAAAAATATCAAAAACTGAAAATCTGAAATTTGTGCTAAAAACAATGCTTTATTCTCCCTGCGGTCGATAAAGCAAAAAGAGAAAAGATTGTAACACGAAGCTTTTGAGAGGTAAAATTATATGAGATATTTTATTTGGGAACGATTCAACTTTCGAATTTTTTTCCAAAAAAGGCTCAAAATTCGAATGGACGGAGGGAAGTTGGGGGAGGGGGGTAGAGGTGAGGGGCTAGCTCTGCATAAAATCTAATATTAAAAAATAATTGGCACCCAGGGAAAAATCCTTAAAAAATTCTTTGACCGTCAAAATAAGTGGAACTAAAGGACAAAGGCTACAAGAGAAAACCTTGATGTTAAAAATTGACCTTAGAAACAAAAGGTTCTAAATCGACCCCCAGGAACGAAATTCATTTTTTTATGAAAATAATTTCTACTTTATGAGTACTTTCGATCCCTAAACTAAAAAGTCTAAAATTCTTATTCTTTCTGTTTTTTTTTTTTTTTTTTTTTTTTTTTTTTTTGAAAAATCAAAAGGTTCTAACTGTCAAATTCTTAAAGTCGATTTGGAAACAAAAGGTTTTAACGTCATTTTTCATTATAAAATGCCCGAAATCGGGCCAAAATATATTAAAAGACTCCAAGATTGCTTAAAAATTACTCTAGACATTTCCAAGAATGTTCCCGTATAATTTTCGAAAAAATATATGATATTTGAAAAATTAAGACTTAGTGACTTTTTCAATTCAGAAACGAAAGGTTCAATCGTCTTTAACTTAGCTTATGGAGTTGATAAAATCTTTTGTTTATAAATTGGAAAAAGTCACTAAACGGGTACAATTTTAGGAACTTTTTAAATAACTTAATAAACAATTATACGATCGAAATGAAACTTTTGGAATGTGTTCTTTATTAGTGCATTTATGATCTACTACACGGTAAAAAATTATCTGTAAAATCAACATATTTTGTCTGTTCAAAACGGTCCACCAATTTCTATATGTCAATTTAACATACTGCAGTTCTGTAAAATTTTTTTTCAGAAATTAATATTCTGAAATTTGCCGAAAAATTCAATGGCATAAAAAACAAAATAACATATTTGAAATCTGTTAAATTGACATATGAATTTGTTAAAAATTTAACAGATTACCGTTAACATACAAAATTGGTGAACCGTTTTTAACATATTAACAGATAATTTTTTACCGTGTAGTATTGCGATGTCAGAAAATCGAACAGGCATCAAAGAACAATTAATAAAATAAACTTTAATAATAAATTAATTAATAAACTTTAAAATAGTTCTCCTGTAAAATTTTGATGTGTTGCATTTTTGTTTCTGAGGTTGCGAGCTCCCAAAAAAATAAAATAAAAAAATAAAATCAAATCAAATAAAATAAAATAAAACAAATTTTTTAAACAGTAAAAAAAGATTAGTCATTACACTGTAAACAAAGTAACTAAAAATTGGGCATGGGAACATGCTGGTATCCTACACGCTAAAATAAATATCTCCTTGTTTTTCAATGTCCATTATCATTTATACAAACTTAAGCAACAGCACCGCTGATTTCGTTCTAATGGGTATTGTTTTCAATTACTGAATATTTCTTCTTATTAATTTTTTAATTTGTGACTTATTCTACTCCCCTGTTTTATTTCGTTTGTAACAAACAATGAAACTTTTTAACTGGCATTAAAGGAGTAACAATAAGCCAATTAAATAGTTATTTAAAAAAATCCTATTTGCTTTTTCTTGGCTTCTTATTCCAAAATACCTGTAGGCTCAGAAAACGCCCATATTAATCGTATAATTATTTTAATGTCATAGATTAAAAAGAAAAATTGACAGCGAAGTCCTGCCTACGCAGAAGCCTAGATTATAGAATTTTCAGCACTAGGTTATATGAAATTATAACTCAAGTTATAACTAGAAAAAATATATAATCTCTTTCCCACCGTCAAAAAAAAAAAAAAAAAAAAAAAAAAAAAAAAAAAAAAAAAAGCAAATTAGCACTCTTTTTAACCGCTTACGTTAGGATTAGCGATGATCGAGGTCATCCAGAGGCAATAAAATATTTTTACAATCAAGCATCTAAGAATCCTAATCAATTTGATCTAAGACGAGGAGGAAAAAAAAAGTCAGCTCTATCTGATAAGCAAAATATTCAAGTCCTGAAAAAGCGACGTATTTAAGATGAATATCGGGAATTCCGCATAAACGATTAAAAAATTTTAGTTACTATCTTTGGATTTTCGGACAAAAATGGAAGCTGTCTCACGTTTTCTAAATTTTTATTTCCGATCGTTTTAAAGTTTTGCGCGCTGAATAATTTCTTTCATTTCGAGAAAATAAGAAAAGTTGAAAAAAAAAAAAAAAGTTTTTTGGATGCTGCTTCGATTTTTCACTGATTACTTTTTGTGCTGCTGGAAGTCTAATCAAGTAATGACGGCGTATAATCCTTTTAAAAAACCGTATTTAGGTTTTTTTTTTTTATTTTTCTCTCTGGTTTGAAAAATTTGCAATTTTTCTGATTAATTTTTGATATGACGAATTGATTAGACTTGTCAGAAAGGAGAACTTGTTCAGTTGTAAAACATTTCGGTTTCGTCAAAAGAACGCATAAAGAAATGAAAAAAGTGCTTTTTTTTTTAGAGAAAATTATGAAGTTTTTTTTTTTTTTTTTTTTTTTTTTTTTAAAATAAAAATGCATTTTTGTCAAGATTACAACCGATATGCACGATAATCATGTTCACTATATTCTTAAACAGGTCCCCTAAGCATCGAGAATCCCGTTTAACCAGTATCGAGCCCTCTGATAACTTCTGGCGCAAATTGGGCAACATCGCGATGAGGTCAAAGCCTTCTTCAGAAATCGGACATCTCTTTTCTTTCTCTTCTTTATTTTTATTTATATTATCGGACAAGGGGGGAGGATAGTCGATTTTAGAGAAATTCCATTTCGGCAAAAAAGAAAGGTTTTTAACCTTGAAAACAAGAGAGAAGATGAAGAAAAAAAAAAAAAAAAAAAAAAAAAAAAAAGAAGTTTTTTTGCATCTTGTTTATCTCGTACAGTTTGACCCAGTCTATTTGAGAGAGGTTGCGCGGGTTGATTCCCTCCCTTGCTCCCATTCTCCTCCCTCCCCCCCTTTCTCAATCCTCATGCTTCCTTCTTTTTTTTTTTTTTTTTTTTTTTTTTCCTCCTTTTTTTTTTCCAAAACTCCCCCTTCCACCTACTTCTATCCCGAAACTCTTCTCCACGCATCCCTTCTCGTGTTGTGTACAATTTTTCAAAATCAGCTCGTACTTTCTGGGAGAAACAATTTTTTTTTTTCCACTTTTACGGGATGGAAACCAAAAACTTCCTCACGTGACGAATATAATATTAGTAAGACAAGCCGCAGAAAAGGTATTGAATATTCTAGCCATCATCCCTTTTGTTTCGGTATGAGAAAAAAAAACACCCTTTTAAAATACTGGGAACAAAGAAAGGAACCCTTAAAACTAAAAGCAGAAGCTAAACACATGACTCATTTGCATATGAAGATGATATTCGGAAATATTTAAATTCTACTAATTAATATTCGTCCTTCGGATTTGATAAATATAGACGGTATCTACCTATGAATCCAAACAAACGAAAGGTTATATACGTAATTCAGCTTTTTTTTTTTTTTTTTTTTTTTTTCTCCTTTATCAATACCCCATTTTTTTATAGGAAGATGAATGATTTGAAACAAAAAATAAATACGTACTTCATGGCTTGAATTAAATTCTGGGATGAGGAAAAGGATTCTGGTTATGCATACAATTTGACATCTCCTGTAAAAGATGTGCGGCAGTAGGAAATGGCAGTATAAGGCAAAACATCTCTGGGAAAATTATAATCAGAGTATAGATATTCACAGTTTGTCTGGAATCGTCAGGGATTAAAGGTGAATGTTTTACGAAGAATTTCAATTTTAAGAAAATAAAATTGGTTAATTTATAAAATTTTCTATCAATATTGATGCGCTCCCGACCATTTTTCCTAAAACAATGAATTCCTAATCCATTTTTTCTAAAAATTTTGGTTCCTAAAATTTTTTTCCTAATCATTTCTTTTCCTAATTTTCCAAAAAAAATTTTATTCCTAAAATAAAATTTCCTAAAATGAATATTTTTCCTAATTTTTTGAATCCCTAAAATTTTTGTAATAATTTACTAGGCAAAGCTGCGAATTCCGGTTTTCATTTTTCTGGTTTTTTTAATAAACCACTGTAAAAATGCAACTATAAAATTTTCAAAGGGATTCAAAAAATTAGAAAAAAATATTTATTTTAGAATCAAAAAATTTTAAAAAAATTAAACATTAGGGAAAAAAGTAGTAACGAAAAAAATTTCAGGAAGTAAAATTTTTAGGAAAAACGGATTACGAATTTATTTTTTTAGGAAAGATGAATCAGGAATTTATTTTATTTTAGGAAAAATGAATTAGGAATTTATTTTTTCAGGAAAAATGAATTAGGATTTTTTTTTTTTTTTTTTTTTTTTTTTTTTTAGAAAAAAATGGATTATGAATTTATTTATTTGTTTATTTATTTATTTTTTTTAGGGAAAATGGATTAGGAAAAATGGTAGAAAACCATATTGATGTTGAGTGACCATAAAATCCTAACTGCATTTTTTTTTTTTTTTTTAAGAAAAGGTGGCTTGTTTTATCTTAACAGGAAAAAACATGTAGGAATTAGATATATATACAGTGGCGATATTTTCAGCTAAAAAACCCAAAATAGCACAAATTCAAAAGGAACGAACGGAGCAAACATGTACACATATTTGGACAGTACACTGGGCATATACGTTTTCCGTAAATTTGGCCTAGCTGATGAAGCCATTAGTTTATTTTCATTTTGTAAAATCCTTTTAATAAATATTATTTCTTATGTGGTGAAATAATAGAATTAACCGCGGCTAGTTCCTTAAAATTAAAAGTAAAAATAATTTTACTTTATTTTAAGGGTACGGTCTAGTCCGGGGAGCCCTTCCTTCCATTGAAGTATTAAATTTAACGCAGCGAGATTTTCTCCAAAAACACCGCCAATTTTTTTTTTTCCAATTAAGCCCCATTTTCCACAAAATTATGAGATTTAAAAATTTGGATCTGTTACCACCTTTACTTTTCACTACACCTTTTCTTTTTCTAAAAATCGGGAATGCATGAATTTCATTTGAAATCTCATAGAAATATGAGATTTCAAGATCAATTTTCCAAGAAAATTAGATCAGTAAGTGATCGTAATTTATTTGAAATGAGATTTCTAAATAAAAGAAGAAAAACGGCTTTAAAAAATTATTTACTCAGAACATTTCTGTATCTCAAAGTAAAACTACTCCAAATCATACCACTAATGCCTGCGACTTTATTCAAAAGCAAGGATGCAAATGGTAGGAATCGCCAAAAAAAAATTTCTCTAATCAATATTAAATAGGCCTAACGGCCATCACAAATAACAAGAAAATAAATACAAAATCATCGCCACGCACGACAAAAAAAAAAAAAAAAAAACATAACAAATAAAACCTCAGATAAATCACCTGATCAACGATCCATCGACCCAAATCAACTCAAAATATTTTAAAAACTTGATGACGAAATTAAGAAAAAGGGGTTGATTATTGATCTCGACAATATCTTCGATATCAATCGATTTATTTAATGAAAACACTCTATTGTGTTCGCCGCCATACCCCACTTGACTTAACCTTACGTTACAATAGACAAAGGTAATAGATACTTCTTTTCTCCTTTTATATCTCATGCACTGTAGTAATAGTATTAAATTTATGCACATGCGTACAAATAAAATCATTGTGGTTTTCTTTTTATCGATTTTATTAGGTTAATAATACCAATAATAATTGAAATGTTTGTTATCGATTTATTATTTTGTTTTAACCTTTTTTTTTTTTTTTTTAAAGTATCAAGTATCGCAGAATTAAAAAACATTAGGTAAATTGTATATCCACGAACGAGCTGTGAACTGTACTGAATAAATATTCATAGCAAAGTCAGATTTAGATTCTTTTTTTTTTTTGTGAAAGCAAAAAAAAAAAAACGGTTAAATGAATGAGATCCAAAAAAAGAAAAAAAAACTGGCATAATCAGTATTTAAAAAAATCCGTTAAATATTTCGTCTTTCGTTTTTTTTACAAAACAATCTATGCTAATTAAAATTCCATGCACAAAATTAATATATAAAAAAATTATCTACCCTTAAAGAGACAAAAAAATTAGTCCTTTGTTTATAAGGATGATGATCGGGGAGAGAGGAACACGTTAATGAAAAAAGGTAATATATGGGTTCTTACCTAAGGGAAGAATATATATATAAAAAAAAAAAAAAAAACTGGGCAAAAAACAACGAATTCTTTATCCTTATTACAACAGGCTGTTATTCACTACAGTCTTTTTTTTTTTTTTTTTTTTTTTTTTTTTTTTGAGTTTTCTTAGCATGGAATTTTCTCGTTTCGCTCATCAGATGGATATCGACGTTGCGTTGCCTATCCGGGACAAAAAGATTGCGGTAAATACAAAACTTAACTTCTTTTTATAATTATTCTTTAAAAATCTTTACATTTTTCGACAATTATTGCTCACAGAATATGACTACAAATGAAGAATAAACATGGGAAAAGATCATAGTAAAGAAAAACCAAGACATCGGATAATGTCCTTACAATTGCAAAAAACCCAATTTCCGGTTAGTTACATTGCACAAAAATTTTTGTTTGAATCGTTTTGAAAATTTTTTCGCGAGGAAAGTGGATTATATTTGTTTTCGAATATGTTCGAAACTTTTGAAGATGTTTGACGTTATATTTGGGGCTTTATTAAATTTTTTAAGTAACTCACTGGGAGACAAATCTATCAGCGGCCGAGTACCCATATCAATTAGAGTCAATTTTTTCCTAATTTTATTAGCAAAAAGTGAATTTGAAATTAACAAATGGATGCCTGCTACCTGAATTTTTCTTATTTTTCCTTAGGCACCATTCACTCTCTGGAGTGATTGTTACCCAACCAGAGTGTTCTGTACCTACAAGAAACAAGAAAATACATAATCTGCAAAAAGCATAGAGTGAAGGTCGAAAGGCAAAATCAGGGGCCCGAAGCTTGAAAATTTTGGCCGTCAGTTAGCATCAGTCTAGCATCAGCAGAGCGGGAGTTAAATAAATAATATGGAATCGGCATCGGCATCAACCCGAGATTTCAGCCGATGCTAGCCGATGATCGGATTTTTTTTTATAATCCGAAATCGGCATCGGCACCGGAATCGGAATCGGACACCGATTTTAAAAATCGTCCAGAATGGCTCTATGATTTTTTTTCACTAAAATCGGAACCAGAGGCGGCATCGAATGCTGGCATCAGATATGATCTATGCTTGGTAGTCTCGGCATCGGCATCGGCATCGGCATCGGCATCGGGTGTTGGTGCCGGAATCGGAATCGGAATCGGAATCGGGAGTTAAATTAATGATGTGGTATTCGGTATATAAATAAATCGGTATTATAAATAATATCGGCCTTAGATTTCAGCCAGCCGCGGCCGGCACCCGCATCGAATTTCGGCCCCTGGGCAAAATTCGCTCTTCAAACCTTCAGCTAAAGTACACCAAAGAGAGTTCATTACCTAACAATAGGTAAAATCTGCCACACCGGGGCTGAATACAAAACGATTTGAAATGAATTGGTAAAAGATTTCTAAAAAAAAAAAAAAAAAAAAAAGACTTTTCCTCATTTCCAAGATTAATCACTAAGAATGTGAATTGTTGTTTTGTATTAAAAAAATCATTCTGACAAGTTACCTACTTTTTTCCCCAAAAACTATAATTTTGTAATTAAAATTAAAAAACGTTTTAATAAAATTATATGTATAATATAAATGGGTATAATCGAAGAAATAGCCAACACAATCGGAATTCAGATTGATCGACGCGACGATTTTAATCTCTTATCCAAGGGCAAGGTTAGAAAATTATAATAAGGCACAAAGCTGCAGGCATCTCAACCCCCTGATGCTCCTTTTCAACCTTTTCACTAAAGAGAACGGACATTTCTTCTTCAAAAGCAAATTTTTTTATCTCAAGTTTTTATTAGAAAAAACATTTGCGTTTACATCTTAAAAAAAAAAAAAATGCTAGTCACTCCACATATTACGCAATTCGATTTTCCAAGCCACGTGAGTCATACCCTGTAAACGGCTCCAGCAAAAAAAAAAAAAAAGAATTAGGGCTCCTAGATGTTAAATCTTTCTTTAAATAAATTTTTTTCAAACCTGTTAAAGTCTTACTCTTCCTATAAAAAATTTTATGTAAAAAAAAAAAAAAAAAAAAAAAAACTGTCACCAACGAACTACCCCAGAAAAAAAAGCAACTTACACTCCTAAGGGCTATTTTTTTTTCTTATGCCTCTTTCCACGAAGAAAAAAAAAAAGACGTTAACGAACTTTTCGAATTTATTATAATAAACAATGTTCTTAATTAGAAATTCATGTCTTGTCTTTTTTTATTCTTTTTTTTTTTCGGAGTAACTGGTTTTTTTCTCTTATTTTTTTTCCACGGGGACAAAAAAAAAATCACCGGTAAGCTAAATGTAAAAGGAACCACCCGAAAAAAAAAAGAATTCAATAATCTCCTCATTATGCTCAGAGAACGCTTCCAGAATCATTAAAGACAATCCCCTCTCACGGAAGACAAAAAAATAATACCCCTTTAGAAAAAACAAACAAAAAACCATAAGGTCATCTTCGGCAGATTTACATATTGCATCCCTCGAAAAATCGCCTCGTAAGTTAAGTATAAAATCATTGAAAATCTTACATTTACATTAAGAGTGAATTTAAAGAATATAAAAGATTAGGCAAATTAAGTATATCTTTATAAGTATAAATAGGGTATTATAAGATTTATTTGAATATGAACATAGGCCTTTTTTGACTATTGGATCCACTCAAGATCTTTTTTTCACCCCATCCTCCGGAAAAAAAAAATTCGGTCGGGAATTTTTTCGTGTCCGTCTTTTCGTCAAGATGTACCTTTGAAAAATTACCGTAAGAAAAATTTTCTATCGTTCCCTTATTTCAAACGAGCAAATCCGGGTAAAAACAGAATTTAAATCAATCTCGTTCTTTAAAAACCTGAAAAAGTTGGATTCTCAAAATTTTTTAACCCTTATCCAAGACAACGAGTGCAACTTAAGTACGTGTTTAAATTACTTAATATTTTTTTATTTTATACCAACATCCCGAAAATTTTGTTCAATTGAAAAAGGGTAGTGGAAAAATGCATACGAAACATCAATTCCAACCCTTTTTGCACGTACAAACTGAAAAACAAAAACATTTTAACCCTTTTCGCATTAGACATGTTAAAAGAATTGATTTCACAGCGTGTTTGAATGATCTTTCCGACTTTACAAACCCGTAAGGATGCTGAATGATCCTCATAAGCCTTTAAGTAACGTTATTCTTTCCGTCTTCCTAAATGTTTTGTTTTCTTTTGAAAAAAGAAAAAAAATTAACCATGCAGAAATGAAGGTGTCTTTTCGACTGTGGGAAGAAGACATTTAGGGAAATGAAAACTCATGCTTAGCTTCCGTGAAAAGGACGGGCTCATTCACAGCAAGCAAATTAGAGACAATATGCATACGATTAAACAATAAAAAGAAAAATGAACGCGTTAAAAAGGCTTAAAAAAATAGGCGAATAGGATGATTAGGATAATGCGCGGAGCCGTCCTGGGAAACTGTAACTGACTAAAGAGGAATTTCGGATGAGGTGCTTCAAAACGTTGAATTTGAGACATTGATTTAATTTTCTTGAAAGCAAATGACAAATTGAAAGCGATAATTAATGCATTTTCGAAAAAAAAGACTTCTAGTGCATTCAAAAACAGTCCTCATCAGGCTTCCATCTTGGAAGGGAAGGTTTCCAAGAAAATAATTTTCCATCTTAGGTAAAGTCATTTTAAGGCATACCAGCATTGAAAGGTTCACTAAGCGCCAATATTAATTTTACATTTGAATGGCCATATTTTTTTGATAAGAAAAACCGTTGAGAAAAAGTTACGAAAACGATTACAGATTTCCTACTATTTTTCCTAATTAATTTTTGATAAAGAGATTAATTCCAAACCTATTTTCCTAAAAAAATAAATTCCTAACCCATTTTTCCAAAAAAAAAAAAAATAAATAAAAAAATAAAATAAATAAATTCCTAATCCATTTTTTCTAAAAATTTTGGTTCCTAAAATTGTTTTCCTAAGGGTGCAAATTCACCATGGAATGTTGGACCAACATGTTGGTACCACAAGTTTGACAAATATGTTGTACCAACTTGTGCCTACATGTTTGACCAACGAGCGAATCGACTATTGCAGAATTTACTCTTACGCCGAAATTAGTGTGGAATGTCGGTCCAACATGTTGGTACAACAAGGGAATGTCAAAGGGTGCAAATACATTATGGAATGTTGGACCAAAATTTTGACAACCAACTTGTACCAACATGTTTGACAAACGAACGAATCGACTATTGCAAAATTTACTCCTACGCCGAAATTAGTGTGGAATGTTGGTCCAACTAGTTGTAACAACATGTTGATCCAACATTCCATAGTGAATTTGCACCCAAAGGGAATGTTCTACCAACATGTTGGTCCAACATTACTGTCTTATTTTTTTTTTTTAATTTTTAATTTTCCTAAAATTTTTTGATTCCTAAAATAAAATTGCTTAAAGTCTTTAAAACTAAATTTCCTAAAATCCCTTTAGGATTTAGGATAGGATCCCTTATTTTTCTTAAAAAATTAAGAAAAATATTCATTTTAGGAAATTTTATTCTAGGAATCAAAAAAGTTTGGGAAAATTGAAAATTAGGAAAAACATTTTAGGAACCAAAATTAATAGGAAAACTGGATTAGGAATTCATTTTTTTAGGAAATATGGATTAGGAAAAATGGTCGAGGACGGAATCACAAGTTAGAAAAATAATCGTAAGTGTAGGAACTATTGGAATTATTGTAACAAATCACTTGTTTTACTAACTTTTAAAAATTATTCGGGTTATATTTAAACATTCTTTGCATAGAAAAAAAAATAGGCAGTGAATGTAATGCAGAAGTAGGGTCCTTAAGTTCCAGTTGCACTAAAAAAAAAATTCTCGAAAGTGTTGAGGTTTGTCCACCCAACATGTTCGGCGAACGAATTGGAGTTAAATAAAAATGGCGCACATGTTCGGTGAACATGTTGGACAAACATTTTCACCCAAATTTTTTTTTAATATGTAGGGGATGCTCTACATAAGCAATAAGCCTTTTTTGAAAATGTTCAATGAAAATTTTCCAACATTTTGGGTGAACATGTTTAACAGCCATGTTCAGCGGGCTTTTGCGCCCTTGAAAGTGCTCACAGAATGCCCAAAGAACGATGCACTCATCGTAGATCTCCGTGTAAGACATCTGACACGCCTCTAGCCTGGGAGGGGGCGAATGGGGCTCAGCCCCCTCCCCTTCTCTGTAAGAAGGTGTAAGCCCCTGTGGGAGTAGTTTTTGGCAAATAAAGAAAAAAACATGCGTTTCATGAATTTTCCCAAATTTTCGTGTTGTGAAAATCATTTGGGCTCCCTCCCCCCTTTAGTTCCTCGCGCCCCGCTCCCTCAGCCTCTCTAAATGCAGTCCTGATTTTAGTGTGTTTTTAATATGTCCTTTAAATTAGGAAGTCTACAGCTAATTGTATCGGCCAAAAATTCTATGAATGTGGGACATGGTGGACCCTTGACATTGGATACAAGAATGTCGATATGGACGTCCGAAGGACGAATCCAGGACGACTGGCATGAGGGGGATGGCAAGGGCCTAAAATATGATAACTTTTACTATCAAAAAGCACATCAATTTTACGTAAAAATTGTACTTCACCGAGAATGCAACATTGCAACATTTTAGCCAAAGAGTACAAACATAAAAAGTGCGTATAATATTTGAAAACTAATTCGATACTATGAAACTGGACAAAAATCAAAATTCTACATAGCCAGCATCATCCAGCACAAAATTATACAAAAACCAAGAAAATTTAAAAGGATGAAGAATCTTAAAACCATCACCGTCAACAATCACAAATAAATCCGAATTAGCAAAAAAAAAAAAAAAGTTTAGGCGTGGAGTGATTTAGACCGAAAAATTGCTCAATTTCCCGGATAAACTAAGCACATCTCAGCTTTCATTCAACCACATAATTCATCACTTTTAATTTATGCCATTCCAAATTGGGGCGGATAGCATTCTGACCATTTCAACCGGGAAATACCTGACAGATATTATCAATTCAAGGTTAAGTCTTGTATCATCCAAACAAACTGCGTTCTCTTTTATAATCAAATGGGACGAACTACCCGCGATATTATTTTCCTACAAAGAATTGCACGTCTCCCGTAACCAGCCGGGTGTCCTACAAGAATTTTTCCCCAAGACCTCAAGGTTGTGCGTTTATCAAAGAAAGGAATCTCGATGGATTATGACAGTTATGTGCAGTCGCGAGCATTATGTATAAATTAATGACATAATTGAGTTACATACGCGTAATTCGAGGTTTTTCTGCTGGAAGCTACGGATGCAATGAAATGAAATAAAAAAAAAAATAAAAAAAAAAAAAAAAAAGGTTTCATCGCTTAAAAAAAAAGAATGTGTAAATGCAGTTAATCCGGAAACAGTTCGGAATATCTAACTAAATTGATTTGCATAGACTGAGTATCGTTAAACGTGTGAAATGGTTTCGGGCAATTTGTAAACCACTGATTTAATATTCTGGATATGTAGCCTCTTCTGTTTCCATTCCAGCAGGGGTTCTATCCGGGATGATTGTACTTATAACAAAATTCTAAATATGGAATTTTTACAGGAATCGTTTAAATGGAAAGATGGAAATTTGCATTTAAATAACCGTCGATTTTGTTGCAGAATCTTAGAAACGGCTTCAAAAATCTATAATGGGAACAATTAAATAGATAGGATACTATAAACTCCACAAGTACAAGGTTGTTGAAGGCGAGGGGGAGGACTTATTTTAGTAAAAAATGAAGGTTCCTCTCAAAATTCTTTTTAGTCATAATTTAAAAAAAAATATGAGTATTTACTTCAGTAAAATTACTCAAAAAACTTAATCCCTTAACCACATAGAATTTTATTTTTATATTTTTTTCTGTATATCCTTGGATCCCGAGTCGATAAATAATGGCAGAAATTTTTTTATTTCATTGGGGGACCGTACACTCAGAAAAAAAAATGGCAAATGCGAAAACAAAAATGTCTTGCGAGTTGCGACAAGACATTTTCTTAAAAATCATGCGAAAACAATAAAAATATCTTGTCAAGAAACCACCTGTCCGTTGTCTTGAAGTATTTTTGTTTGATATAAAACATCCCTGTTTTGCTGCAAGACAAAACTTGCCCAAAAAGACATTTTCTTTTTCTGAGTGTACCACGTAAAAGCGTGGTATCAATTCTGTGCGTCGGAGGTGAGGTAACGTATCTCCATAGTAAATATGATTGGAGTTAGTCTGTTTCGACGTTTCGTGGAAATGTCACGTGACCTCATGTTTACGGCAGCATAAGTGTGCAAGCTTGCAGGACGGTGGTATAGACAGGTCTGAAAACTTCCTATGCCGTTCATGTTTGCTTAACATTATGCATGCTTAACTACGTACATTTTTGTTCTAAAATGGGCCATTGGCGGCGCTGCGATCGTGAGAGCCGCAACATGTCTAATCATATAAGTTGGCATCAAGGCCATATAAACGTCTACGTCTACACGGCTGTGTGCCGCCATCGTCGGCATCAAATCTCAACGACCAATCAAAAAACGTCTCTCTTTCAAGTAGCGCTTACGGTGGTAGAAAGGAAGAACTAGTTTTTGCGTAGTTAAGCGGGACATGATCTCCCATGTACAAGGAATAGGAGTTTCGGACCTGTCTATACGACCGTGGCTTGCAGTCGCATGATCACGTGATTTTCGTAAACACTCGAAACAGACTATCTTTAATCATATCTACGATGGACATACGTTAGTTCACCTGACGCACGGATTTATAAACTTAAGAGGCCCAAGATGATAGTAGTGGTGCCATTATTTATGAAGTTATAGGCTTAAGACATAGGAAATAAAAAATATAAAAATCAAGCTCTATATTCGGCCTCTTAAAGGATTCAAAAATGATTGATATGAGAGAGAGAATCTACATTCTTACTCCTAGCAAAAGTTATTATGGTACTGCTCATTTAAGGTGCAATGAAGTCAGTCCGTCAACAAATTAAAAGTTCGACACTTATGTAATGAAAGTAATGAAACTCACCTCTACATTATTCCACATATAATGTACAGGGTTTTCATGACCGGCACTATTCATGTGCTCGGCCATAACTGACATCCAATGAACCAAACCCTGGGTAGGATTGCCAGGCGGCCCGTGAGGACCGTGCGGTCCGTGTGGACCGTGTGGTCCTTTTGGAGATCCCGTGTTACCGTTGTGATGGTTCTGGTCTTGACTCCAAACATACGCGGCTTTCTGCAACCAAAAAACCAAACGAAAAAAAACAATTAAAACCAAAGCGTTCCTTTTTTTTTTTTTTGGCTCCAATCCACCCCGGAAGAAAGCGTTACCTCGTTAGGCGACGAAGGCCCCCCAGAATGGTCAGTATTATAATTAGAATACAACAGATTTCTTGGAAAGACAGGCACTGAACCACTAAACCCATTTTTATCATCTGAATCACTATTTTTACTGAAAACAGCTCTTTCCAACAAATTTTTGTAAAAATCACTTGGCAAAATGAAATTTTGCTTTACATCAGGTTTACACTCTCCGTCGTTATTATTACTTTTAACATCCTCTTGCTTTATTTCCCTTATTTCTTTTTTATCGTTTTTATTCTCGGATTCGTCCGAATTGTTTTCCAGCGCGGCCGCCATTTCTTATCGAGATAAGGTTAGGTTTTGGGTTCCTATGCATTTATTTATCCTAAATATCCATCAGAGTTTGCCTTCCCTACAGTTAATTAATCCCTAATTTGTTTTTATATCCTTTTGTTTTAGTTCTCATCCGACAAGTCACGGTCGGGAACCATTCAAACAAAACAAAAAAAAAAAAAAAAAAAAAAAAAAAAAAAAGATCCTCCGGGATTTAATTAAATCCAGATCGAGTTCGACGAATTAATGAAAATCATATACAAACAATGGAAACGAAGAGAAACGTATTCCGTACAGTCGAAAAAGAAAACAAAAGAACGTTGCAAAAATAAAATCGGCTTCATGTTGTTTTTTAATCAATTAAAACACATAACCATTCCGATTATTAAAAAAAGAGAGAGAAAAAAAAAGAAAAAACAAAAACAAAAAAGGACCTAATCAATTAGCGCTGCCGGCGGCGGTTGAAACACGAACTAGTATGTTAATTACGTCATATAAAAACAAAACACGATCACGCGTTTTTTCCACATACACAAATTTTCCCGCAGCAAGGAATATTTTCTTTCTATATATATTTTTTATTTTATTATTTTTTCCCCTCGGTTTTTCTGCACGAAAGCGATGGTGGAACGAACTCAGCGAGATATCTTGGAAAACTGGAGAGAAAAAAAAAAAAACTTAGAAAATAGTGGACAAGTTAAAAAAAAAAAAAAAAAAAAAAAAAAAAAAAAATAAAGGGAAAAAAAAGAAAAGAAAAGAAAAAAAAAAATAAAAAAAACGTAAGAAAACGTATTTCTATATAGGGATAAAATAAATGTGACCTACTTTCCTAAAAGAAAAATAAGAGAAAAAAAATAAAAAGAAATCTTTAAGGAAAAGAAAAAAAAAAAAATAGTGCACCACAAGAAAAATGGCGAAAAAAAAATATATATTGAAAATTTTCAAAGGAAAACGTAAAATTATATATTTTATACGAGGGAATCCGTAAAGGATAGACCGGTCTAACTCCTACGTTTAAGGTCATATACGACAAAAAATATATAGGTGAACAGAGAAGTATATTAAATGTCAGGTTTTCCCCTAAGCTAAACATACAGCTTGTTATAACGATGTAAAATGGGAAAAGGGATGCAATTCTACTTTTTTTTTTATTATTCTTATTTTTTTTTTTTTTTTTTTTTTTTTTTCCTTCTAACTTTTCCAGCCATAAAAATTTTATATTTCTGCACATACGAGTTCGCCGAAGGAGCTTACTTTGTTTAAAAAAAAAAAAAAATTGTGGATTATTTTTGAAAGCCTGAGAATATTAATAAGAAAAAACCGAAATTTATTCCTGGAAAGATTGATTTTGTTTGATTAGTTTAATGGCATTTTCTAATTTCGATTCCAGAATCACTCTAACAGCATTTTTTTTTAAAAATCGGTGGGTTTGAAAAATTACGACCGAAAATAAGAAAATGATGATAGAATACAATTAAATCGAATTTGCTATATTTATTTATTTGCCTATGTACATAGATCGGTCGCTTGATCAACCAATTTACGTAGAAGTTCAATTTCGTTTATTTTATTTTATTTTTCCTCTTTCTTTTTTTTTTTTTTTTTTTTTTTTTTTTTCAAATCATTAAATCCTAGCTAGATTCCGAAGGAAAAAAACAAGCCTCCAGCTACAATTTTTTCTAGGGTGAAGTTGGGGAAAGTGTGAACGTGAAGGGAGAAGCATGACTTTTTTTATGATCCTTTGTAAAAAGTAATCTTTATTTTTTTCAATTTAATTTTCAGCCTTTTTTTTTTTTATTTTTTCATAAGAATTTTTTAAAGTTCTTGACAACACCGATTTTTTTTCTTTTTTTAATTAAATCTATGAAATGCGATTTCGCGCAGAAGGAACAGCCCTGTTCAAAAAGTTGTATAAAACTAACGTTTTCATTTTTATTCTTTCAAAAAAAAGAAAAAAAAAATATTCGACAAAAACTATTGTTCAAAATGCTGACTGTACAAGTCACTTTTGAATAAATTTTTTACATTATCGCAGAATTAGTCAAACAATTTACGTTACTACGTAAATTTAGTCACATTTTTACGTATATAAAGCTGCTTTTTTTAGGCAGAAGGATTTGCAAAGAGTTCATACCTAAGAAAAATGTAGCCCGTCAGTGGCGGCGGAATTTTTTCGGTCGGGGGAAGGCAGAAATGGTATGCCGAATATATTTTAATCGGAATCGGAATTGGAACTAGATTCGATCGATGAAAATTAATCGGAATCGGCATCGGCATCGGAATCGCGAAAATTTTTCGCGTAATTTAGAATCGGAATAAGATTCGAATGATAAGAAACTTATCGGAATCAGAATCATCAGAATCGCAAAGTACTTTTACCATTTAGAATCAGAATCGGAATCAGAATCAGCATCAGCAGCAACCAATTATAATTTGGAGTTGGAATCGGAATCGGCACCGATTATATAATTTTGAATCAGAATCGGGTTCGTAAATTTACAAAAGTCGAAAATTTATAAAAATCTACAAAATTCTACAAAAAATTTACAAAAATTTACAAAAATCTTTTTTACAAAAATCGGAATCGGAATCGGAATTGGGAACGATAAATACAAAATATGTAAGAGTATCGATTCCGCGATTCCGATTACCGGGGGAAACTTCAGAATCGGAATCGCAATCGGAATCGGAATCCGAATAGCGTTTGAAAAATCATCGAGCATCACGGGAATCGGAATCGGAATCGGAATCAACATGATATCCCTGGGGAAGAGGGACAAAAAAATTTAGTCATCTAAAAAGATTCCAAAAATGGGGGGGAGAACATAGTCGGATAAAAATTGGAGGTGGTAGCATATTCCAGCGAAAGGCAATTGCACCCCCCCCCCCTCCGCTTCGCCTCCCCTGCAGCCTGCCCAAATGCGGGATGGCCAATTGTTGCTCAACCTCCTATGTTTCGGCCCAGCTTAGTCAAGAACAAGAGAAAGAAGAGTGAAGGGAAAAGCCGATGGAAAAGGAAAAGAAAAAAACGAAATTTGTGCTAAAAACAATGCTTTATTCTCCCTGCGGTCGATAAAGCAAAAAACAGTTAACAAAAGGAAGGAAAATATAAGGCTTAAAGAAGGGAAAGGTGAAGGAAAAAAAGAAGAAAGGAGAAAGAGGAAAAGCAGCAAAATGGCGTGAAATATTTTTTCAAAAAAGAAAATTAAAATAATACACTTTTTGCAATAATGCGGCAAATGAGACTAAAGGGCAGTCTCCACTGTATAATGGCCACCGCATTTGCGTTATCCGCCTTCGCGATTAACGTATTCGCACCGGAAGTACTTTGCAGTTTTGACTTGGTGGTTTTCAAATTTGAAATGTTTTTCTAAGACTTGTTAATAAATACAAAAAATAAATACAAAAAAAAAAAAAAAAAAAAATGGATTTAATATTATGCCCATTATTATTTGTATTACTTCCAAATTTACAACCCAGGATTTTTTTTTTTCCCCATAGGGGCAAAATCCTAAAATGTGCTAAAAAACTTAAATTTTACACAGTAAAAAATTTTATGTCAAAATCAACATAAGTCAACATAAGCAGGTCCACATAATTCTTATATTGTTTTTGTTTATGTTTACCTTTTGGGAAAAACAACAGAAAAAATTTATGTGGACCGCTTAGAACATATATTTACATAATATTTTTTACTGTGTATCTAGTGTAAAATTGTTTCAATTCAGGGTCTCCTTGCATCCATCAGTACTATAGAATAACAAATTTAAGGAATAGTTCATTATCATTTTTTACTTAGTAATCCGACTTTAATCGACGAATTTTATTTTTTATTTATTAGCTGGGGATTTTTATTGTTTTCTTCGGCTAAAATATTAAAAAGCTTTTCGTATATTGGATCATGTTTTGTTAGATGATCGAAGAGATTCTGGATTTTAATACCATACCCATGTCCGAATTAAAGTTTTTATTTTTGAAACCGTGAAGAGGTCTTTCCGATCCGCTCTTTTTTTACGATTGTGAATTAAAAAAAAAAAAAGCAAATGATGATCAACAAAATTGTAGATGAAAAATTCACAGAACCTACTTCCGGTGCGAATATGTCAATCGCAAAGCCGGTTGTATTTTTTTTTTTATTAATGAAAATTAAGAGGGGAAAAATTTGCCAACTCGAGTATAGAAAATGCGGGGAGAAAAAAATTCGGTTTCTTACCTTTAGGGGTAACAATTTTTTAATTTTTAATTTTGTCAAAATTGAGGTCGGAGCTTCAGCTACTTGGATATAGGTATTTACTTGTTATTAGCACTTTAAAAATAGGGGGAATGTCCGAACTGGAGTAAAAATACATGTACGAGATCCAGGGTTGAGCATATGGATTTGGGGATTATTACTAACTGTAGATCATCACTACTAATCCGAGATCTGGGGATTAGCAACCATATCCCAAACTGATGAATGACGCTGATCATATAATGCACGAGAATTGCTTTAATAAAAGGCAATAAAATTTTAAAAACATGAATTTAAGCTGGGAAGAAGTGTAAAAAATATAATATGAATTTATCCAGCTAAAATTGCGTACCGGTATCTTTGACGAAATAAAAATTATTAGAATTAAATCGGTGGAAAATATTCACTTCTATGCAGAATGATGGTAAATAAAAAAGAAAAGTGCGACTAAGATGGGTTATTTTAAGTTACAAAAAAAGAAGTTTTTTTACGAACAATTTTGTTTTGAAATTTTTTATTCTAAAAAAAGTCTTCTAATAGAAGAAAATAATTTTAATATTGTTAATTTTAGTATACCCAGGCGTTAAAATATAAACAATGTACAGTTTGTTACCCGGATATTTTGGCTCCAGTTCGGGAATTCCCCTTATTTTCAAAGTGCTAATAGCAATTATATACCTGCATCCAAGTCGGTAAAGCTCCGATTCCGATTTCGACAAAAATTAAAATTAAAAAATGATTTTCCTTCAAGATAAGAACCCTAAATGTTCAACTCCGCGCACCTGATATATTCGAGTACAGTGATGTGAAAAGGCAAATAAAGCACCAATATTTATCCCCTTCATTACCAAAAAAAAAAAAATTTAATTTTTTTTAAATTTTTTGATTTTTTTTTTAAATTTGCAGCCTTCTTCAAAAATAAACTTATAGGGCAGTCTCCACTTGATAACGTTCACCGCATTCGCGTTATCCGCCTTCTCGATGAACGTAATCGCACCGGAAGTTTTGTGGATCTTTTACCAAGATTTTTTTGATCATCTTCTGCTTTTTCCTATTTACAAACATTAAAAATGGCGGTTTTGAAAGATGTTTTTACGGATTTAAAAAGAAAAATTTTAATTCGGGCATGGGGAAGACAATAAATCTGTTCCAAAACAAATTCTGGGTAAGCCAATTTTGTATACTTAATGAAATATACGGTACTCTTTTTATGCCACAAACGTTTACGGAAGCAAAACCTGCAAAGTACTTCCGGTGCGATTACGTTAACCGTGATGACGGACAACGCGAATGCCGTGAACGTCATCAAGTGGAGACTGCCCTTATACGTCGGTAAATTATTAAACAGTTCCTTATGTGTACCATTGCGAGACAGCACCTTTTTTTGAATAAGGGTACATATTAGGGTGTTCCTTATTTTGGCAATTTTCGAATTTCTAATCGCTTACTCCCAAAACTGATTCTCCTTGGTGTACTGATAAACCCGATTTTGTTTTTCAAATTTTACTCGACGGGAAAGCGTGGCAACTTGAGCTTAAAGTTCCAAAAATGACCATAAGAGAAAAAAAAATCGACAATTTTTTTTTTCTCAAAAATGTGGTTTTGTATCGGAAATTTTCCGTACATGGTGAATTTGAAGTCCATTTTTTTATATCTGGTCCGGTTTTTGAGCCAAAAGCCAAATATGCCCAAAAACGAGATAAAAAAAAAATTGTCGATTTTTCTCGATTAAAAAAAACAAATTTTTAATTGTCGATTCTTTGCAATTTTTGGAACTTCAAGCTCAAGTCGTCCCGCTTTCCCGTCGAGTACAAAATCAAAAAAAATTCGGGCTTATACACAAAGGAGAACCATTTATGGAGGTAAGCTATTTGAAATTTGAAAATTGCCAAAACAAGAGACACCATAGTAATATGTGCCCTTCGACGAAAACGGGTTAAACTTTGTAAAAGGGTAAAAGTAATGATTATTCCGAATCAAGAAATTGTATCTTTGAAAAATATCGTGCGAATTAGTGTTTTCATTCTTATTAACGAAAAAAACCATGAAAGGAGTAATGCTATGACCGTGACAGGAAAGAAAAATGAAGTTTGATTTTGAGGGTAAAAGGGCAAGACATCACATTTATATTTTAAGCCGAGGATATTATTTTTCAAGTTCTTATTCTTCAATTTATCGACAATGTTAAAGATATGCAATATGTTCTAATATTAATTTTTTTGAATGTTTTCCTAAAGTAAAAGCCCCATTACAATAATTGCGAATTTTATTAAATTTTTAGAATCAACAGTAATTATTAACAATTAATTTTGAAACTGCAGCAGGTCAAAGGATAATCTTTTCTTTTCTCAAATAAATAATTCGCAAAAGATTATTAAGCTTAAAGCCCCTTCTTTTACCTTTTTTTTTTCTTTTTTCTCAATTTTTTTCTTGTGAAATATAATTTATTAAAGCCTTTTTCTTTATCGCATTATGACCAGGAAAGAAATGAGATCAGACGTGTGGACATCGTCCAGTGCGGAAAAAACTGACATTTAAAAAGAGTCCAAAGGGGATAAGCAAGGCGAGATAATGGAAGATGAGAAGAGGAAGAATGATGGCGTTATAGCGGTGCCAGTCGTCTTCGAACGCTTTTTTTTCGAGCTTTTCTCGTCTTTTTTTTTTTTTTTATTTGTCTTTCTATCGCGAAAATTTCAGCGCAGAATAAAATAAAAAAAAATTACCAAGGTCTACGAATGTACTTGAATTTCAGTTAATGATTTTGAAAAAGTGACTGTATTCATTGATTTCATTTTTGCAATTTTTTTTGGGTTCTATTCGAATACGATTTTGCAAAACCCAAATAAAAAAAAAAAAAAATTCATTAATTTAGAAATCGTACCGTGCTTCGATCGTGATTCAAAGACTGCTATTGCTATCAAGAAATCAAAACCAGCTTCGAAACATTATTAATGCAGCCATCTAGCGAGCAGCAAGCGAACTACGAGCAAGGATGCCCGCTGAAAACGCCGGGGAAAAAAAATAAAAGTACGCTCGCGCTCTCTTGCGTGGGGATAACGAACTTTTCGCTGTTTATCGACATCGGGGTGGATTTTAAGCGTCTTTTTTCCTTCGTTTGAAAATTCGCGCCACCACATTACGTTATTTGTTTTTGTTTTTCAACTACGTCGCACACGGGTATTACCAAATGTTACATATAACAACCTCTGACCTAAAGCCTACATAAATCCTCTCTGAGGTCTATGATCTATGACGCAACATTACAAATTTCACCAGGGTTGATGAAAATAAAATTAAAACCAGAAAAAAAAGAAAGAGAGAGAGAAGAACGAACCCCTTTTCCTTCAAAAAAAAAAAAAATCTTCGGGAGCGCTTTTTACGAAAAACCATCTCAAATAATTATCATTCACCAAATGTTTACGAATTTGTTTTTGTTGAGAAAAAAGACCGTTTCCTCTTCTCCTTTTTCTGTTTATTTTACAAATACAAGTCCTTTACAATTCATTAACCTACCCCCGTATCCGTTAAACGTTCGCTGCGGGGATAAATTTTCGTTGATTTTCGTTAACTTTAAATTTTGATTTAATTTTTTCGAAAAAGGGGACGTTTTCCTTAAATGCAACAAAAGCTTTTCTTTTCCCCGTTCTATCAAAATGTTTGTAAAACTTTACCTTTCGATTAATCCTAACGATTTATCCCGACGCTTTTGATTCCTTTTCTTTTTTACCCGAAAATAAAAAACCACTTAAAACACTAAATCTAAATTTTAAAAAAAAAAAACTTAATTAATTATTTACGTTAAAACTTTTTTATAAACGGATTTAGATAAAACGCGTATATAACGGACCGCCATCAGCGATCACTGATCACTGATCACATTCTAGATTCAATGAACTCTATCGTTTTATCATGCATAGTTCATGAAAAGTTCAAACTCTCAAGAATTTCCATGTGTCATGTGAGGCCTGTCATTCATCTTTCAATGCAGAATTTTTATGCTCTTTTTTAGTCATAGTGGTTATTTATAAAATTGAATTTGATAATAAAAAGATATAATCGTTTAGTTCGTTCACATTTTTTTTCTATAAAACATTTCAATTGCCAATTTTTTTTCCTTAACGAACGAAAACAATCATGATTAATTTAGATTAGTTTCATATGATTTTTATTTCATGTTTTGACATGAAGAGACATGCTAATACATCGCGCTATTAAGTTGCATATGTTAAAGGCTTATTGTAATTATTAACAATAGGTCTAAATGAATGTAGGTTTTATGACAAAAAAAATGAAATACAAACTATATAAATTTTGAATTAGCACGATATCGTAAAAAAAAAAAAAAAAAAAAAAAAAACAACTAATTAATTTGATATTGAGCATCGTTATAAATTTACAGATGACCAGGTAAAAATTCCAAAGGGTCATCCATAAACCACGTTAGCACGTTAGTGGGGATATTCAAAATGCTAACTTTTGCTAACAAAGGGAGGGGGGGTTGCATATCTAACGTTAGCATTTGTCTCATGTAATAACCGTGCAAAAAAGAAAATAATTTAAATTTTTAAAATTATGTTACCTAACTTAACAAAAAAACTTACAATTTTACCCGCGCATTTGCTCTAAGTTTAAAAAAAACCTTTTCTTTGCAAAATTTAAGTTCCGAAGAGTTTCAGATTCTCTAAATGTTTAATATTAATTTTTTTTTTTTTAATTTTTTAAGGGGGGGGGGTAACCGAAATCTAACTTAATTTTAGGGGGATTCCGGAGAGCTAACCTTTGCTAACAAGGAGGAGAGGGAGTCGAAAATGGCCAAAATAATGCTCACGTATTTTATGGACGACCCCCCAAATCGGTCGTTGTCGAATCGATATAGGAAATCCGACAATGCATGTCAAATCTTAATCGAGGCTTGTCAAACCAAGATGGATTCAGGCCCGTAGCCAGGGGGGGGCATAGGGTGGCTCAGCCCCCCTGTGAAAATACTTGAGCCCCCCTGTGGATTTCAAATTTATATCCCAATTCCAAATCAAACTCTAATTTTAATAGGAAAAAAATTTTATACTTTTTGAAATCCCGAAGAAAAAAAAAACGAAAAAAAAAAAAAAAAAAAAAAAAAAAAAAAATTAGGAAAAAAATTAATTATCATCCAATTCCCTACTCTGTGTAAGACATAAAAAAAATTCCAGCCCCCCTTTAAAAACCTCCAGCCCCCCTGTATATGCCGGTCTGGCTACGGGCCTGGATGGATTTCTACCAGGGTGTTAAAAATGATCATGATCACTGTTTGTATTATTATTTGGTAGCGGCCATATTGATTTTTAACGTAACTTTTCGACCGCCAGTCCATAAATGTAGTCACTTTTTGAGCGCTAAGCCTAAAATGTTTACTTTTAGGGCCCTATTTTACTGGCCCTAAAAGTTCAACTTTTAGAGCAGAAAACGGACGCGAAAAGTGCTACTTTATACACACGTGGAATAAAAAAGAGATTTTATATGATAGCAGATTTTTGTAACAACCTCTACAAAAATCTCTGTATAAAAGGATGGACAAAGAGAACCTGGTTAAAACAGATCCTGGAATACAAGTGTGTATTCCATCATGGAAAATTGGTGGAAATTCCAGGAGTATTCCACACGATTTCTAAGACTTTTCCGCAATTTTTCCTGATTTCATCCGCCACTTAGTAAAAAAAGTGGTGGAAAGTAGTGGACTTAGTAAAATCCAGGTGGAATCCACAAATACTCAACTAAAAATTTTATGTGGAATTAACCATTTTTCCACAAAATTTTTTTGTCTGAAACAACAAAAATTAAATGGATGAACTCGAACTGAAGAGTACGACACGAAGAATATGTGAAAGAAAAAGAGGAATATAAAAAGAAGTATCTTGCCTATCCTCCTCCTTAGTCCTATGCTCGAGTGCGGACTTGTTATGGTGATTTCTCAACTACACAGGTTAGCGCCGGTTCCGAACGGACATTTGAGAGATTTACGTAGCAATCACAACTCGAATGGCTTGCCACAGGGGTTTGAATCCGATACCGGTGCCGGCCGCGGCCGGCTGAAATCTCGGTCGATGCCGATGCCGATTTCATATTATCTATTTAACTCCCGATTCAGATTCCGATTCCAATTCCGATTCCGGCACCGACACCCGATGCCGATGCCGGCCAAATTTTCAAGCTTTCGACCCCTGGTTTGCCATCGCCTGCCGAGGGATGGTAACCGCTGATTTTTTGATTAGCTCAGTAGTCTCATCTTAAATATTCCTGGCTGTGAACTAGATAGAAGCTCGACGCATACCATCTGATAATTGAGAGTCGAGCACGGTATGAAATAGGCTACAGGTCACCACATGGTTTTGCTTGCAGCACCACCGAGCATGCGTATGCTTGTGGATTGATCCGACAATAGAATGGAAGAGCAGCGCCAAAATTTTTAGAGCTGGAATGAAAATTTTCAGCTTGCCTTGCCATCAAAGAGTCCCTCATCATCGAAAACATTCTGACCAATCGTATGAGGATACGATTAAGAGGAGGTTTCACGGAATACTGGGAGGAATGGCTGTTTTCTCTAATATTCGATTTTCGGTAAAAAAAAAAATCCAAATTTTAGGTATCTAACGAACTCCTCTGGTACATCCTGGAATTTTTAGAACAGGTTTAAACTTGTCTGAAATGCATGAACTGCGGGAAGAAATTTTAAAAAAAATTGCGGTCGAAAAACTTTGATTTTGTTTTCCAGGTTCGTGTTTGCTTAGAACAAGTTGAAACACTTGTACCGAAAATACAAGAAAAGTAGAAGGAGTTGAGTATCGCTAGATATTTCAAATTTGGATTTTCGCTCCGCAAATTGAGTGTTGGACAAAACAGTCATTTCTTCCTGTATTCCGAGAATAAGCCTTGGATAACTGATGTAACTATTAATAACTGATCAAAAAAAAAAAAAAAAAAATTCCAAACCGGCAAAAATGCAGGAAAAAAAAATTTCCGATTAGAAGTATAAAATCAGAAACAATTTCTTTTTTAATTCCTTAATTTGTCGATCCTCTCCGATAGAAAATTTGTAGCGAAAAAAATATTTTATTTACGAAGTATCGGATAACCTTGTAAGAAAATCGCCAGTGATTTTATTTGTTAAATTATTATTAAAGCAAAATTCGATTTTATACAGGAAAACGATCGCCTAATACCACTCAACCATGTATCATTAATCACACGGATTATAAAAAAAAAGTTATGGGTGCACAAGGCTGCACTTATTGAAAATTATAAATGCATTAAAAATGCAGTGTTAAAAATATAAGGTATTAACACGAGGCAAGTACAAATACATTACCAGGCGTGGTTTAAGTTCTTGCAAAATTAAAATACTTGTTTCTGATTGGTTCAATTAAAACGACTGCATTTGTTTCACTTTATAAATAACGCTACTAATAATTATTATCATTACTATACTTCGTATTATTTGTCATTACCGTTCCGCTTTTTTGTTTCCCCTCTTTTAAAAAAAAAAAAAATTATTTTTCATTGCCAACTTTGCCATTTGAATAAAAGATTAAGAGAATTTTTCTGGCGTTTATAAAAAAGACCATTATCAATTTTTCACAATAAAAAACGCATTTTCTAGGAAAATCTACAATTTTTTTCTTTGGAAAAGCGTTGATTTTTTATTGAAAACTCAAAACCGGATATCGAAAGAACAAAAAAAAAGGTTGACATTTAAAGAAAATATAAAATACGAGATGTGGAGTTTTTGGAAGGGTTTTGCGCGATCTTAAAAAAAAAAAAAAAAAGATGAAAAGAGAATAAGAGGGAGGATGGAAAGTAGGAAGGAGGAAAACATTACATAGAAATCTGCGTTTTATTGTCAGGACATTAGGACTTGTTTTAAAAACAATGTTTAGTGTTTAAGAAATAGGAAAGAGGGAAAGGGGTTGAAAGTTTAAAAAAATACTTCACTTGACTTTTTAATATAAAGGATCTAAATCGTAATCGCGACGAATTTTATGATGTTTAAAAGACATGAAAATTTTAAAGAAATTGACTGCCGACCAGTTCTCTTAAGCCTCCTCTCAATAAATACAAAAAAATATTTCAGTATTTTTTTATTTTATTTGTGAAATTAATAAATAAATATATTTAGGTGACGATGAAAAAATTATGCATTTTATGTAGTTTTATGCATTGTATAGATAGATAGAAGAAGGCCCAGCTGTGTCGGAAAATTGGTTGGAAAAAGTCGAAGTTTTCTTTAATTCGTTTCTTTTTTCGCCCTTAAAAAAAAGAAACGAATTAAGGTTTTTTTGGGGGTGGGGGACGGTTGGGACGGTTGGGACGGTTGGGACGGTTGGGGCGGATAGGATGTTAAAACGAAAAAGGCATCGACACAATATTTTTTATAAAAATCCGTATTATAGTGGATCTGTGAGTAGATCTTTTGTTTATTTTTAGTTGGATTGGTTTGAGTCGCAATTTGACCGCTGCACAGTGGCGTAGCGGAGGGGGGGCGCAGAGGGTGTAGTGCGCCAGGGCCCCCGATTTGAAGGGGCCCCAAAATTTCTGTTTAATTATCATGAAATTTTAAAAAAATCGTAAAATGCACTTTATATCGCACTTAATATCGCACTTTGCACTCAAAATTCTCCGAAAAAAAAAAAAACTTTTGAAAAATATTTTTATTTTCAAAGTTTTCGCACCAGGGCCCTCGGATTCTCCGCTACGCCACTGCCGCTGCAGCAGACTTTTATTTACCAGCGACCTAGTATGCGAAGCTAGCATTTGTCTTCTTTTTTGCCACGTATAATATTAGAGGAGGACTTCCCTTAATCAATTCTCCTCAGTCGGCCAGTACAATGAAATGTAAAACTGTATTTTATTAGCTTTCATGAAAACACAACACCTTTTTGTCATATTCGACAAAAAATAAGTAATACGAAATCGTTGAATAAAAAGATTTATTCTTACAGAACTAAACAGAATTCGGTCCTCTTTTACACGCCTCTTGCAGAATTCTGCAAGCTTTCTGACAAAGCATTAAACATTCAGCCTAAACAACAAGAACTGATTTTTTAGGAGGCCTTGCCGCACAAAATTATAGACGTGAAGGATTTCATCAACAGAGCCGCAATCGCATTCTTAGGTTGCTTTCCTCCTGCATTGGTATGAGTTAATAAAGGAACCTGACAGTTGACAGTAGGACTTAGTGTTAAAGTGGAACTAGATCAGCAGCACTATCCCAGAAATTAACTACTCGGAATCTCACACTGGATTTCTGCAGATGTAAGGTATAAGTACCTGAGTAGCTGTTCAAACTAAAGGATGACAAGAAAGAGAAAGACCTTATTTTACATATTGCACTGCAAAATTCGACGGTTCTCTAATCTTAAATATCCGAAATTTTAGATTATTTTTCTAGAACCAACTCGGAACACCTTTCCCGTATTTAAAAAACGAACCTCACCGAAGAATTCAATAATTTCAAAAATTTATCTAAAACAATTTTATTAAGTATACTTTCATTTCACTGCCGGTTACTTTTTACTTGCCAGTTTTCACTTTAATTTCATTTCACGGCCGGTTACCTTTGAATGTAAATTAGAGTTTAGTGCCCATTTCGTTTCAGATAAGTTAGTTTGCTATTGATTTAAGGTGACGCAGGAGTGATTATTTTTTTTGAATACCCTATACTTCGAAATATGCTAATATTATCCTTTGGTGCTAGATATCAAAATTCCGCTTCCGAGCAACGATTATTATCAATCTTAGGCACCTTCATGAAAAATTCCATACCTGTCCATACAGTACTTTTTTGGGAAACCTTAATCTACTGTAAATTACCCGGGAATTTACCCCGAGAGTTTATCCTGGATCAAAGCTTCCAAAAAAAGTACATTATGGTCAGGTATGGAATTTTTCATGAAGGTCCGTAGGATTGATAATAATCGTTGCTCGGAAGCAGAATTTTGATATATGGCTCCAAAACGTTAATATTAGCGTCTTTCGAAGTAAAGGGTGTTCAAAAAAATGAATCACTCCTGCATCACCTTTAGAGCTATAAGAGCTATTTTATGCTCCTGCATTCATTTTTTTTTCAACATTTAGTTCGAGGATGAGGGTTTTTTTGGCTCGAGAAAATCACACATTTGAATTGTATAATTGCCAAGAAATGGTCCATCTTGCCCAGGAACCTAATGTGCCGAAATATGGATTTCGCCACTGAACTCAGGAGCATGCCCCACAAAACGGCGACAAACAGTGGAAACTAATGTTTTTGCTTTTTGGCATGAAATTATACATGGAATAAAGGGGAGTTAAATCGGACAGACCAAACTTCGGTCCGGAAACTTTTTGTTGAAAAAATGGTCCCTGAGACCATAAAATAGCTCTTAGTCCCTATTTACCTGGAACGGAATTTACCTCTGAATTCAGGCGTGTAAAATATACCTTAAATCACTGGAAATCTTTGTTTAATGGAAACTTATTGTTTTAGGGACAGTGGTTTTTAAACCTTAAACAGCCAAAATTTTGAGGTAGATTTTCTTTTACCACTGCGAAATCCTTTCCCGTACATAAATACGCACATTGCCATACACTGTGACGACCGGAGTTCCAGAACCGTATAAGTCCAAAATTTTACCCGGCCAAGGTCACGCCCTTTGCACGTGCTCGGGTCGTGATCAGCGCGTGATCACTCTGGCGACCAGGGTATTGGTCGCCAGAGTGCACAGGTCGCGAAAGTGATAAGGGAATTTGCACAATCGGTCGCCAAAGTGACGAAAATGTACGCGCGGAAAAACGCACTTGATTAGAGAACTGCAAAGCCTCCAAAACCCATGAAACACTTTTTTTAATGTGTTAATTTATATTTTATTTCAGTATTAATTTTATAAAAATGTCAAAAACATTTTAGTGCCACTTGAATTAAAATGTCAGTTTGCCATAGATTTTAGTAGTATTTGATGCTTGCAAATACAATAATGATACACTCAAAAAAATGCTGCTTTGGGTCTTAGCAGTAAAAATGTTTTGTGTCAAGACTCATGAGTGCTTTGTCGCAATGCATAATGTCGACGAGTCGAGCCATGTTGCTTTGCAAACGAGGCACATTCATTTTTCTGGGTGTACGTGTTTTTTCATATGCTTAGTTCGGGGGATTCCCTTTTTCTTAAAGAAAATGATTCCTATTAAATTTTTCCTGAAAACATTAACCCTCGTGCCCAAGAATTTACTTTATCAAAAAAAAAAAAAAAAAAAAGGACTCTGAACGACCAACTTCGGTCCGGGAACTTTCTGGTCTCCATTTCCCTTTACAAAATGCATCATATGGAAAAACGGATTTCACGTCTGAATTCAGGTGCGTAAATAACACTTTAAATCACTGGCAAACACTGGTCGATGAAATATTTTTTTCAATCAGTTTTCCCAAAGATGCAATTTAATTTTTCTACACAATACTTCGTATCTATAGAAAAGATTTCCATTACCTAACTCTAAAAACTCTGTAAATATATCGTTTACACTAATATAACCATCATTTTCATTGAAAAGCGACGTTGGGATTCATGTCACCCGCGATCAATTTGATTTCAGGAATTTAAAGATTAAAATAGATATTAAAGACCATTCTCGTTTTTTTAAGGCAAGAGAAGATTTATTTTTTAATTTAAAAATATAAGCGTTGAATATTTTTAAACCATATTTGATTTTGTCTGCTTAAATCGATTAAAAAATTAATCTAAAGCCAGGACTATTCCTTCAGAAGCAAAAACACGAGTTCAATCAAGAATAATTTTTTCTTTTCTTTTTCAAGCAACTCAAAATTCTAAAATATTTACCTGACACCTCAACAAAGTTAAGCGATAAATTGCTACAAAACAAATTTTGGCGCCTTAAGCAAACGCCCTTCATTTGCGGTTCCTCGATAAAAAGATAACCGAAATAAAAGAAATAGAAACAAAAGCCTGAGGAAGGACAGTAGCTTCCTAACACTTGACGCTACAACATGTAATTATATGAATAATATATATCATTTCAAGTGATTGGCCGTCGGCTATGCGCCGCGCATTTTTATGTAAATATTACTAATGTTTAAAATTACCAAATAATATATTGCTTTATATAGGTCTGAGCAGGTGTGATTTTTCAAACAATTAAAAAAAAAATCGGAAAATGTATTTCTTTTCATACAGAAGACAGCCGATTTAATTTTTTTTTTTTTTTTTTTCCGAATTTTCGGGTCAGTATAACAGAAGGAAAGTTTTATATGCCAGGTCCGAGATATTGAATATTTGATGCTATCTGCATCACACCTGATTGAACTTTCTCATTACATAGCTCTACAATGTTTTGCCGAATCATTTTTTGTTATGCTTATTTTAGGTAAAAACGAACCAACTGACGAAATTTTATTGCAACAGTTTCGGTTGACATAACTCAAATAATGAATCTTTAATATTTTTTTCATTGTTCTTCGATTTATGGCTTTTGAGATGTAAGTTAATTAACCTTAAAAAATAAAGGTTTTCAGAATGTTTGATTTTTTGATCGATTTGTGTGAAGATGACCCCAATTATTTATAATTATATGATTAATTAGTTTTTTTCTTTACACAAAAAATAAATTGTATCATAAACAAATGTCTTATAACAAAAGCTTTAAAAACGCTGAATAGAGAAAAAAAGAAAAGTGCTATTTGATGAAACGTACAGGAATAGAAGCATCGAGATATGAGAAGTCTTTATTGTTATCAAAAGCAAAAAAGTCTGAAGAATTTTCAGAAAAGTAAGAAAACGATCACCGTAAACCTGAAAAATGGCCCCTGCAACCGCTTCAAAATTTAGAACAAGTTTGAATCGGCTTTCTAGCCGAAGTAACCATTTGCTTGATTCTCCGAAGTTCAGTTCCAATTTTTTTCTTCATCCGGCAACTAACTGGGGTTTTTCCTCTTGGAAACAGGATTCCCTATTGTAGACCTGAGACGATTTGCAAAATTTCATAGGACACCCGTTCCCGACCATTTTTCCTAATCCGTTTTCCCAAAAAAAAATAAATTCCTAATCCATTTTTTCTATAGGGATTTTAGGAAATTTAATTTTAGGGATTTTAAGGAATTTTTTTTAGGAATCAAAAAATTTTACGAAAATTAAATATTAGAAAAAAAAATAGTTAGGGAAACAATTTTAGGACCCAACATTTTTAGCAAAAATGGATTACCGGTAGGAATTTATTTATTTATTTATTTATTTATTTTTTTTTTTTTTTAGGAATTCATTTTCTGGTTTAGGAAAAATAAATTAGAATTTTTTTTTTTTTTTAAGGAAAAATGGATTAGGAAAAATGGTAGGGAATCACGGCTAATTTGACGGCGCGGCTTATTTGACGGCAATAATATATTTGACGCCGCAGCGCCCAATATTGGCCTATTAGAACATTATCAATGCTGTACCAATGTTAGTTCAAGAAAGATTTTCCTAAATCATGTTATTTTAATTTAAATTACCACAAGGGTATACAAAAATTGTTGCAGCACTTAACTTTATCAAAATGCCGGCTGATGCAAGTTAAATGTTCGTCATAATAATTTCATCAATAAATTTATCTTTTTTTCGGCCTTCTCTTAAAATTAACAACAAACAAATTTTTAACTTACTATTGCTCAATTTGCATAATATTACTCAATATCAAAGTAAAATACTACAGGAGATGCTGAATCTTATAAAAAATTTTGTTTTGCTTTATTTTGTAAAAAGTATTGCTCTGCAATAGCAAAACAATAGTGCGTTACAAACCAGGCATGAGGATGGCTTACTTGCACGTCGACATACTGAAGTTTATATGAATCTCATTTCTTTCGGGCCGTAAATCTCAGTGGAGACGAACAAATCACCCCCATGCCCGATTTATTAGATATTTTTCAACCCGACGGCGGAAAATGAACTTTTTCGTTTTTTGAGCGGGACGAAAAATTTTTTTTCAGCCTGCAGCTATGAAAATTATTATACCCAAAAAAATGAATATGCCTCGTTCGCAATGCAAGCGAAGTTTCTTTGCGACAATACTCGTGAGTATTTGTCGCAAAGCATAATGGCGCCGAGTCTAGCAATTATGCTTGGTGACAAGTAATGACGAGTCTTTGGCACAAAACATTTCCTCTTTATAGACCTAGGTTTTAAAAATTTGCTTTGTCGCGAAGCATTTTGACATTGACCTAAAGCAGAATTCTCTTGGGTGTATATCAGAAACAATGTTAAAAATGAACGCTTTTCATTTCCGATTCCAAATAGTCTTTAAAATTTTACCAAGCAAAAGCCAGAATTTAGAATTTTAATCCCAAAGTTTAGAAACGGCCCATAGTTAGCATATTTTATTTTAAACTTGTAATATACAGTTGACTCTCGTCCAACGCGCCACCCCGCTATGCGGTTCCAGTTTTACGCTGCTTTTTTTTTATAGACCAGAAATCAGGGATGGTAAGCCGAATAGATTTTAATCGGAATCTGCATCAGAATCGCGACAATTTTTCGCGTAATTTAGAATCGGAATCAGAATAAGATTCGAATGATAAGGAACTTATCGGAATCGCCTCGAATGATGAAAAACTTTTCGGCATCGGACAGTTCTGATTGTCATGTCAACTAATGCTCATTACAATGCTTGACTTGACTAGACTTGTTTATCTCTAAATATAATATAATTGAAATTAGAATCGGAATGTAAATTGGAATCAGAATCAGCATCAGCAGCAACCAACTATAATTTGGAGTTGGAATCGGAATCAGAATCGGAATCGGCACAGATTAAATAATTTTTAATCGGAATTGAGATCGTAAATCTATTCTTTTCCACAGAAATCGGAATCGGAATCGGAATTGGGAACGATTAATATAAAATATATAAGAGTATCGATTCAGATTCTGAAGTTTTCCATTGTAATCAGAATCGTAATCGGAATCGGAATCGGAATCGGAATCGGAATCAGAATGCCATCCCTGGCAGAAATCTGCAGAACGGAGCCTTAACTCCAATTTTACGCAGTTTTTTCTTAAAAAAAAAAAAAAAAAAAAAAGGAAAAAATTAACAAAGTAGAAGTCTCTTCGTAAATTGTCGTACCTTTTTAATGTAATTTTTTAGAAAATTCGCGATGAAATATAATAATTAGTTTAATTCTTTGAGTTTTACATTACATGCTGTTATTGAATCGAATACGAAAAATAGCTACCCAACGAAAAATGCCTTGCTATCATAACAAATAAAGTTGAGTTTTACATTAAAAGAGGAGGGCCGACAACGCAAGTTTCTGGGATCCAGTATGTAATTCTATTAAACGATTTTTGCGATTCTATCGCGCGGTGCAATGGAATTACACGATTCGTTTGATTTTATTACATTGATGCCAAACCTAGAAAGGTAATTTTGAAGGTGGCGGCATGCATTTACAGAGTTGAAACTTTTACAGAATGAGGACCATTCGACTATATTATACCGGTACTCTGATTCCCGAGAAGTTATACGTCACGTACCATAAGTGGAGGTAGCAGAAAAGGGGGGGGGCAAAAACCCGGGTTATTAGCCCTTTTCCTTTGGTTAATTTTTATTTTCCATAAATTTCGTTTCAGGCCCTCCCTGATCTTCCTTTCCCCATAAAAAGTTAGTCTCATGCAATGCGGTTTCTTTGTTCGCGAAATTTTCTCGGGAACGTATCCCTCGAGTTGGGCGAGGGTTAACTGCAGTTATGTAAAAATTGTGCAAACCAATGTCGAAAATATGAAATTAGGACATGTTAATATTCGAACAATTAATTCCAGTCGTAAAAATTAAGATAGAACATACTGTAAAAAATACTATTAACTTATAAAAACGATTTTAAAAAGTTGAATAAAAAAATTTAGTGATAACTGGACAGGGACTTCAGTATTTAAAATATTTAAAATATTTAAAATTGATTATATAGAATGAAAAAGTTTATAAAAATTAAATAGTTAATGCCGCAAATTCAAACAAAAATGCTATCGGTGAACTTTTGCTATAGTTTTTAGAATTTTCAATTTTAAAATCCGCATCAGCTTAATTCTGACGAAAAAATTGCGCTTAATATCAGAGATAGTGTATGCTTTCTCATAATGCTTGCTGATAAAAAAATCTTCCTCTACTATTTCTGCCGTTTGTAATATCAACTTGCATTCCATCATCAGTACCGCGCCAAATGCGGATTTTAAAAAATTTTTAAATTTCGAATTTTAAACTTCACTAAAAGCACATAAGCTGTGCTAAAATTTTGCAACAAAATTTTTCCGGTTACTCTGAGTAATATAAACTTTTCAAAACAGAACTTCAAATGAAGGAAACGAAGAAGTCATCCTTAAAGGGAACTTGAAATTATAACGAACCGCTTAAACTTTTCCGACGATAAATGAAAATTCCGGATGTTTATAATAATTTTTTAAAACGACATAAAATTTATACTTTGCAACTATTTTTAATTAATATGTTTAAAATCATCAAAAATTTTAATCCATTACATGTCATCTTCAAAAATTTTCTTGAGGAACATTGTAAGACGAACTACAAGCTTAATTCATTATTTAAGCAATTAAATAGCTGGTGATAAAACTGACTTGAGCTCTTTTAATCGGCTTCGTGTACCAATATTCGATTGTAGGGTGAACCGACCAATAAATGAACAGTTAAGAAGAAATCGAACTTTAAATTTTATTTTAATAAAATGTATGGGTGCCTTTAAGCTAAAATTCTACTATAATGTCAAAAATGTATTAAAAAGCAAGAAAAAGTCTTAAAAATGCAATAAAATAAGCTGAAAAAGGAAATATTTAAGAAAATAGCGAAAGAATCAGAAAAACCCAATAAATGAACACCGCAACTAAATAATGAACAGTGAAAACCCAGTCAATGAACACTTGAATAGTCTCGATAAATTCGATTAATTCTAGAAAAAATGGCTTCTTTGTTTATTTTTTGATGTTTTTATTAAAATCCTGCAAAATAAAAATTAAAACACGTTTAAAAACAATAATTTCGGTGTTTTTCAATAAAAATACACGCGGTAGTGCTAGTGATTTATATGCAGTGCTATGATGTTCATTTATTGGTTTTTCAAGTTTCACCAGTCCCATTTATGAACCTTAAAAATAGATGCATTTTACATCATAATTTTTAAATGGGACGTGTTTTTTTAGGTAAATATAACCTTCTTCTTTCTGAAAATAGTTCAAATATGCCGGAAAAACTAATTTTTGCTTTATAAAACCCTATTTTACAAAATTGGAAAAAGCGCCATCCTTAAACTTCTGTCAAGTTTTACAAGTCAGTTAGTTACCTCAACTTTTAAAACTTTTTATTTTAACAAAATTTTTGTGCGTTTTGCCATGATTTTATATTGCAAAGAAAGCTGAAGAACAATAGTTTACTTTTCAATTTGTTTTCCTTCAATTATAAAATTCGTGTAGCTAATATTCGAATAAGAAAACAGTTTTGTTCATCTATTGGTCGTGTTCATTTATTGGTCGGTTCACCCTATTTTCTATTTTAAGCTTTTATTTTTTTATTTATTATTTTTCACATTTCCGACATTTACAAAAAAAAAAAAAAAACCTAGGTACTGGGAAAAATTTTCGAAATACCAAAACATTTTGCAAAAGAAATTCAACGTATTTTTATATCGGAAAATTTTTAATAATTTTCATGCGGAAAAGTATATTAACCATTTGAAAGGTATCACGTTCGACGGAAGAAAAGTATCTTCATTTTCAATCGCGCTTTGAAAAATTTTAATAACAGTATACAATTTTTTTTAATTTAAATATTCCCATAATTAAATTTAAAGAATTAAAGATCACTAATTCATTAATTTTTCTTCTCAAGATTTAAATCACAATTAAAAAATTTTAAATCTACGGAAACTAATCGCTTAAAAAAATAACGAGGACAAGCATACCTTATAATTTTCGAAATACCAAAACCGGATGACCAACGGTACCAAAACAATAAAAAAAACCATACAAATCTTATTAGTTTAGCATGATCCATAAAGGGCTGTCATTTTTCTTAAAATAAAAAAAAATAGTCATTTCTATTCAATTTTCCCACGCTTCATTTATACATAAAAAAAAGTCCGATCAAACGCGAAAGAATTCCGGAACAAAGATAATGCTTTCTTGCATAAATCCTCAAGAAAAATATAAAAATCATGATTTAAATAATTTCTTTTTTCTTTCGGTTTCATTTAAAAAAAAAAATAATAATAAAATAAAATAAAATATGAAACCTTACCTTCGTTTGGGCAGCGTAATCCAAAGCCAACATACAGTCACTAAATCCAGACTCAGTTTTGATGGCAGGCATGGCAGTATTGCAATATTGTGATACAGACTCCCTATACCATGGATACATAGTTTTAAAGTTTCAAAAACTTATAACTGGTACATGCCACATATGACTGCATTTTTCTTTCTTTTTTTTGAAATTACCGCATCCAATATCGAAACAAATAATTACTTAAATTTTTCTTTCAAAAAATAAAAGGAGTCAGTCACTTATTGTTTATGTATTTATTTTTTTTTTTTTTTAGAGTATGGATAACCGTTGTAATTGTTTTAATTAATGAAACCAACTATTTTTGTAATTAGATTAATTTATTAATTGTATTTATGTATTGTCATTCGTTTTTTATTTTTCTTTTATATTTTTATTTTTTATTTTTCTTTTGCTTTATTGAAGTCAAGTGGGGAAAGATTCCGTTGTAAAGTTTTAAAAAGTTTTCCCGAAAATAGGAATTCATAGCGGATGGCGATGATACCATTTTGAATCACAATGACAATATGACGCTTTAGGATAGCATATAACAAACTTTTTCGATCAGATAACATTTAATCTTTTTCTTTTCAAGAGTTTGATATCACTTTTTTGGATATATTTTTCTACCCTTCAGGAAAATCGTTTATAAGAAACTTGCGCTTGTTTTAATTAAAAAAAACCTCCGGATTTTTTTTATTTGAAAAAGAAAAAGGGTAGGATTTTTTTTTCTTTTTTTTTTTTTTCTAAATAAAAGAAAAAAAAATTGACTTCTTGATAATCGTCGACGGGATGATGACATTGTGGCATCATCGGTTTACTATAGTATAATGTTAACGACCTCATCCCCCATTCACCACTCGCGGTGTAAAACAACCCTTACAAAAGGGTTATTATAAACTCATAATGTCCTAATAAAAAAAATTAACGACTTGAAAAGTTACCCCTTGAGGGTTAAATTTTTTTTCTAATTTTTTATTTTTACTTTTTTTTTTTTTTTTATTTCAAGAGACAATTTTTTTTTTCTGTTTGTCATTATTTTTAATATAGTACACGGACCATATGGATAGGGAGGATCTTAAAAATGATAACGAGCTTCCATCCTTCATTATTTGTCAATTTTTTTTTTTTTGTATTTGATTAATCTCGTTCGAGAAATAACTTTCTTTAAATTTGTTCATCCGCAAAAGAAGAAAAAAGGATCTCCGGATCCGTAACACCCGGAAAGGAATTTTCGAACTCATCGATATGAATGATTCAGCAAGAAAAATTTTGTCACCCCTTATGTCCTTTACATGAAATATTACTTAAAGCATTGTTCTCATTATCAACGGGATTTAGATTATGATATATTATAGCAGATTTACGCCATATTGACATTTTGTTAATGATATAAGAAATTATTTATGCAGTGCAGAAATTAAGATTCCCCATATTTTTTTTTAATATTAAAAAAATATCTTAAATGTTTTGATAAAGCACCCACAGCAGCTTCCTTTTCTTCTAAAACCTTCAAAAGCAAAACTGCTTTTAGGTCTTAATCTAAAATTTTAGTTAAACAAACATTGTCGACTAAAACTGGAAACTGTTAATTTAACTAATATTATTTTTCAGCAATTAAAAAAATTAGTAGGTCTTGTTTGAACTGTGGTATTAATCTTCAATATAAAACTTATAACGTTAAAGCCTAAGAAATTTTTAATTTAACTGGTGTAAGCTAAAAATTAATTTAAAAAATTAAAAAAGTATTCAGAGATACATGCGCCTGCTTTGAAAAATTTATTTGCATAAATTAAAAATTTCGGAATATTAAGAACTGGAGGTTAATATTTACATAAGCTCAATTAGATTTGCTCTAAATTGACATGCCAGGGCTGTGGAAGTAAAATCCAAAAAAAGAAGAAAAAAAAAAAAAAAAAAAACGAATGACAAACAATTAAATTAATTACTTTTTCAATTTAAGTTCACGTTAGAATCCAAATCACAACACTTCAACCGAATAAACTTAACCGATTAAAATAAAATTAATCAATTTAACCGATTGAAAGGGAGAAAAAATTCATACGATAAAAAAAACTTAACCCCAACAAAAAAAAACCGCCGGCTCTAAACAAAAAAAAAAAACAACAAAACAAATGTCAAAACTCATAAGAACCCAACCAAAAAAAAAGGACAACTTGCGAATTAAACCGAAATTATTTTCATTCAGCAGACGATAAAAAAAAACCGGCAAAAAAAAGTTCCGAAAAAAAAAATCTTTAATAAAAATCTCCGACCGACATAAATTAAAAAGCGAAACTAAAGAAAAAGTCACATAATATTTTAGTCATCGATAAAAAATACAAATCCTTTTAAACAAAAAATAGACACCATCAATTTTTTTTTTTTTCCTCTTTTTTTCAAAATGCAAAAAAAACGTCGTTTCGAACGGTTTTTGTTACCGAAACATAACGAACAAATAGACTGCAAAACATCGAGATCCGAAAAGATGTTTCGGAATCACATAGTAAACATAAGGAAATTCTTAAAAGGATTGGAATCAGGCATGCGAATAGTGGGTGAGTCAATGTTTTTAACAATGAAGAAGGCAGAAACAAAAGATAGAGCAATACCCACGCGCCACTTCGTCATTTTTCGGGAAACTCCGTAACGTTTCGGCGATTCTTTTTTGTTTTGATCACTTGTTTCGGGATTTAATTTTTATTTTTCTATTGGCTCTCTTAAGAACTAGTGATAGCTCTTTTTTTTATATGAATTATAATTTCATTAACTTGTATCTACCCTCACGATTGTTTAGGCGTTTAATTGAGATTTCTGTATGCTAAATTGATTTTTTAAAAAGAAAATTAAAATTTTCAATTTTCCTTTGATCATGGTTTTCGATCAGATTGCAGGCCTCCCATTTCTGTAATAATATAATGAATAAACATCTCTTATTTCAAAAACCTACCTCTTGATGAAACTGGTCCGATATGTGAAAAGAGTGACTGTTTTTTAATTAAAATCCATGACTAATCAATTTATAAATTACTTTATTACGAATTAGTTGTTTGTTAACGTTGAAAATGTATGAATTAATATGGACACAGGGCCGATTCCGTTCTATCACGTTCTAAAAATAATACCCGGGTATTATTATTCAGTAATCAAGAAATGAGTATCGATTAAATAGGTTCCATGGTTTGTGATAAACCTATCTGATATAGATTTTACACATTCGATAAGTTTAATCTCTGCAGAACTTCACTATCCAGTTTAAAAGCATTTTCTCCAAGTTTTTAAGATTTTTAAAGATTTTTCTCAAATATACCCAGACAAAAAAATTCTGTGGATTAATGGTGGATTCCACGTGGAATTTTTTGGTGTATCCACGGTGGATCCACGATGGATCCAACAGTATTCCACCTGGATTTTAAGACTTTTTCCACCATTTTTCCAGGTTTATGTTTTTACATTTTTACCATTTTTCCACCATTTTTCACAAAAAGAAGTGGAAATGTGGTGGAAAAAGTCTTAAAATCCAGGTAGAATACTGGTGGAACATCCACAATTTTTCCACGGTAGAATCCACCTGGATTCCAGGATCCACTTTGTCTGGGTACCAGAGCAGTGGTTCCGGAAAAACGAGTAGAACGAAAAAATGGCTACCTCTCATTGAAAAAAATACGATATTCATCCAAAAGTGAATTTCACCATCGTATTTAAAATCGTTTTCTCCGGTTTTGTTTTATTTTTCGAACAAATCGATTTACCAATTAAACCAAAGCAGCTTTTAAAAGTGCCAAATATTGCACTAACTACCATAATGTTTTTAAAAGAACTTACCCTATATGAGCGGCATCATCTGCAACGATTACAATTAAGACTTCTTGCAATTGTCGTGGGATTGGTGATCCACATTTCCATCACATGTGGCCTAGCCCATTCTCAAAATATTTAATAAATTTAGCCTAAAAAATTAAAAAAAGGAGATTTTTAGTGATAAAATTTGAAAGATACAATTTGAGAAAGTTTAGGTTTTACAGTGCTTACCAAAATTTCAGCATCAAAGCGCGTTTGACTCCATAAATGGCGTTTGCTTTCCTAGAAAATTGATTGGGTTCTGTCCAAAAATTAGGTCTTGCAAGGGCGATTTTCAGGAACTACAATATGGTACATAGAAAAAGAAAGTTAAAAAAGTCTTTATCCAGCTTCCTTCAAAAATTATTCAAGCAGAAGACGCAAATAAATGTTGCCAACCTTGGAACCCTTATTGCTTAATATTTACGAAATGCGACTCCATTTTGTAAATTCGGGTTTAAAATAAGAAGATGCGTTGCTTGGATCACGGTCGTAAAGACAGGTCCGGAAACTTCCTATGCCGTTTATGTTTCGCTTAACTACGCACATTTTAGTTCTAAAACGGACCATTGATAGCGCTGCGATCTTGAGAGACGCGACATGTAATCGTTTAAGTTGGGACCACGGCCATACGGACGTCTATTTGGCCGTGCGCCGCCATCGTTATTTACAAATCTCAACGACCAATCAAAAAGCGTCTCGCCTACAAGTAACGCTTACGGTGGTGGAAAGGAAGAACTAATTTTCGCGTAGTTAAAGCGGGACAAGATCTCCCATGTATAAGGGATAGGAGTTTCCTGTCTATATGGCGGTGGCTTGGATGGACCTGGCTCAGTCCTACTCTGAGGTGCAGTTATTGTCTGCCGAAGAAATTTTCATTACCGCAGGACTAGTAGCTACTTTCGAATATTAATTTTACCCTTGTGACTAGATATTTATTTATAGTTAGAAAATCTGTAGCACACAGTGCGACTACTTATTGCGTCGTGTGTAAAAAAAATCAGTACTTACTATCCACTTCCTTAATTCTATAATTGCGTACTTCTTTTTCCAGCATTTTTAGCCTTTTTTCCTAAAAATTTTTAAAAATCCAAGAAATACATGCGGTTTTGCAAATGTATTTTTATTGTAACCTTTACTTTTATATCATTTTAAATAAGGCAAAACAATGTATTTTTCATTGAGGTCCGAAGAAATCAAAACAAAAGAAAATTCTGATATCAATAAATAAGGTTCTAAAAATTTTTCTCAGGAAAGATTTTAGAAAAGAAAAAAAAAAACATTTCTCAGGTGGCGCCTTCTACTGCTTTTCACCGATAAGAATCTAAAAGAAGTTTTAAAAGCATAATAATCTGCAAAGTAAGTACAAATACAAATTTTCCTCGATGTTTTTTCATTTCAATTAGCATTTAAAAAAAAGAAAACCTACGCACCCATTACGGTTAAAATGATTGAAATGGAATTATAACTTACTATCATTTATTGATATAGCGTAAAATAAGCGAATCACGTTTTATCGGTGCAAGAGTAAAGTCTCATCGGTCGTACATATAATTTGTTTTAAGAATGACAAAAAAAAAAAAAAAAAAAAAAAAAAAAAAGAATCGCCTAAGGCGAATCTATCAGACTGAATATACGTTCCGGTTAAATATACATGAGATTTAACTCTTCATCTTCATCTGCATCAGTTCATTCATAAAAATTTATACACTTTTTTTTTCTCTCTCTCTCTTTATAATGTATTAAACGCAATCACGAGTCAGTTTTGGTACCTGAAATAAAAATGAAGGTGTATGTCTTTTACCCTGTGTTGCTGATATTTTTGAAATTTAATTTTTTGTACGTAATCATTTTAAAAATAAGTACTCTGTTCGTATTTATAGAAAAAATTGTAATATTTTTATAGAGACGGACACGGGATTTCAGGTTCTCGGACCTATTTTGAAAATCCTGGGATTTCAGTCCTTAGTCATTTTTAGGAGTTCAGAGTTCAAGTCGAGTCGAGGTCTTGAACCCTGTACCTTTCGATTTCCGGTAAGACGGGCTCTACATACCCAACTAACCCGATACTCTGTAAGTCTGAGCTAATCGATAGCTCAGTAGGTACAGCAGCCGACCGGCGATCAAAAAGTCCGGAGTTCTAGTCCTCGACTTGGCTTGACTCGATACAACTTTTTCTGAATTTTTTAGCGTTCTTTGGCATCCCTTAATATGAATGTTGCAATGTTTCAAGGGTTGGGAACATCACGGTCGTATAGACAGGTCCGGAAAATTCCCACGCCCCCATGCTCTATGCAACTACGCTCATTTTAGTTCTAAAACGGGCCATTGATGGCGCTGCGATCTCGAGAGGCGCAACATGTCTAATCGTGTAAGTTGGGACCATATATACGAGTCTGTACGGCCGTGCGCCGCCGTCATTGTTAACAAATCTCAACTACCAATCAAAAAGCGTCTCGCGTGCAAGTAGCGCTTACAGTAGTAGAAAAGAGAACTAATTTTTTGCTTAGTTAAGCGGGACAAGATCTCCCTTGTATAAGGGATAAGGGTTTTCGGACCTGTCAATACTGCATGGGGAACATTTAGTTTGCGTCTTCTGCTAGAACAATTTTTGAAGGAAATCGGGCAAAAATTTAGATAATAGAATCCATAGATCGGACATTCCTATTCTATTTACATTGTTTGTTTTGATCTAAAAAAATGAGCGTACCTCGTGTTTAGCTTATGGATGTCCATATGAACATTTTCTGACGCTATTGTCCTGTCTATGGATTCTATTATCTAAGGGTAAAAACAAGCAGAAGACATAAATTAGCATTGAAACAATGTAGAACTTACAAAATATGACTCCATTTAGTAACGTCTAAGTAAGAAGCTCGTTGCTTGGATGGACTTGGCTCAGTCCTACTATGAGGTACAGAAATGTATCAAAAAGTCTATTATAACTTTGATATTAAGGTCAGAAAGGATTTTCAGCAGGCATCAGTAATAACTTTTCAACATGGTGCGGAGACATAATTTGATGAAAACAAAATCAAAATCGAACGCTTTGATCATTTGCCGGAATTGAAAACTTGGCAATTCCAAAATTTCGGGATTCAAAAAATGCCCCGGGATTGTAGTCCCTAACGTAAATAATTTTTTTTATTGTACAAAAATTAAAATAATATCAAAGTAAAAGTTTTACTTCGTTTTCTTAAGTCAAAGCAACAAGTCTTGTTTCTTATTTTTGTTACATTTCAACCGTACAAAATTACGCTGTAATTTCTTCCTTTTTTTTTCTAACTCAACATTATAATATTTAATAACGAATTCAACTAATAGACTACATTAAAACAAATACAGAAACCTTTTAGATGTGAAATAATTATCTTGAGGGTAAAAATCGGTCAGATTAATTAAGGGGAGTCATTCTTGATTAATGAGGACCATTATTTAAATAAGGTGGATACGCTTTTAATATCTTTTGACTTTCTATTTGACGCCTAAAACTGTGAATGGTGCTCTTCTGGGGGATTCTTACCTCCAGGCTCATCACCTCAAATCTTTGAAATTTTTTTTTTTTTTACTTAAGTAAAAAAGCTTTTTTTTTTTTTTGTCTCCACCTTCTTATAAAAACAAACGATTGAATGTGTGTGTGTATACATAAAAACCGTTAAGTCTTGCCTTACATTTCAATTACTGTCGATGAAAATATTTAAAAAGTTGCCGTGAATTGGATCAGAAATAACGCTCTTAAGACTTTTTTTTTCCCTTCTTTTTGCCTTAAGGGACAAGCCTGCTGGTATAATAACACTATCTTCAAAACCATTACATATCCAAGGCGCCAATAAAATATATTAATTTATTAGAGTTCTGAGAGCTCAGTGAACTCTTTTAATGTAATAACTGAAAAAGATTGAAACGATTGTTCATTTATTTACAATTTTTTTTCCCACTATCACGAAAGCAAAAAAGTCTATTTTCAGTTTTTCTAAGCTGGAAAAGATGATAAAGATTGCCTTAATAAAGACATAATAAATAATTAACGAAAATCAGACTATTATGTTATATAACATGGAATTTTCTAGTCATAAGCTAATCGTGTAAAAAAAAAAAATCGACCAAGTTAAGCATTAAAAATTAACGATTTTTTTTTCTGATCCTCTGATTGAAAATTTACATACTACCATGATAACTTTATTTACGACTTTGCATCTTTTAAATCTGGCTAGCGCCATTTGTGTGTAATGGGCTTTTTAAAGACAAGTTGCATTAACAGTTTTTAATATAAAATGTAATGTAAAGCAGTGGAAGTTAATGATCATTTGTAAACTTTGTCGATTAGGTTTTTTCAGTTAGTTGCTCGGTGAGTTTTTTTTTTTTTTTTTTTAAGTTGTAGGATTCTGTCTTTAGCCATTTTCTTGTTTCTGAACTGAAATCCTACACAAAAACTAAATTTCAAAAAAGTTTACATAAGATGGATGGTTTTTTTTTTTAAAAATAGGCGGCAACTACGAAAACTAGGACTATTCATTGGTCGCGATTTTTAAAAATGGTACCTACATACGATCATGGCTACCATTCCCTTTCTGGTTTATGTTTCTAGATTTTAGGTACTTGATGGCGTTCATGTATACACTATTTTAGAACCCAAGGAAGAAATTCGGTAGAAGGACTAATTGGCCAATGTCTGATTTTTACCTCTGAATTTTGACTCGCATTAGTCGATTTAAAATATTATTTAAATCACTTTAGTTCAGCCAAAACACTGAGAACTGAAAAATTAATAGGATGTCCCTTATTTTTTTTCTATCTTGTAATAGAACATTGTACTTTGGTTGTGGGTTTGTTTTAGTACCACGTCTTAAGGACGTGGTCTTTGACGTCAGATGACGTCTTTACAGAAACAGATTTCACCGCGGGATTCCCGGGAAGAATCTCTATTTAAGATCCCCATTCATCTGAAGTCAAAGACCCCGTCCTTATTAAGTTTAGTCAAGAACCCCGTTTTGATTTGGTTTAGTGTTTGTTCTGGGAAAAATATTTTTGCAGAACAACAGTTTTAGGGAAAAATATTTATCCGATGTCGGTGCCGGCCGCGGCCGGCTGAAATCTCGGATCGATGCTGATGCCGATTCCACATTATTTATTTAACTCGCGATTCCGATGCCGCCTCTGATTCCGATTTTAGTGAAGAAAAAATCCTAGAGCCATTCTAGACGATTTTTAAAATCAGGGGTCCAATTCCGATGCCGGTGCCGAGGCCGATGTTAGCCGCGGCCGGCTAAATATCTCGTGTCGATGCCGATGCCGATTCGGTTATCAAAAAAAATCCGATCCAAAATTTTCAAGCTTCAGACCTCTGCATATAATACCATAAATTAAAAATTTGAAAGAAGAGTTGATATTTCCAGGCAGAATAAACCATAACTTTAGTTCTAAATGGGTATCTTTTCCCATGCAGGACTAGACCAAAGAAAAAGTGAAATGCTTCAACAAATGCGGACAAATGTTTTTTTTTTTTTTAATAAACAAAAGACAATTGCATCAATAAATGGGAAAAAACAAGAATTCAAAATTTCAAAATTTCATTTTAAGTCCGAGAAACCTAAAAAGTTTAGGCACGACTGTAAGAAAAAAAAAACTGAGTGACAACCCTCTGTATTAGAAAAGAATCTACTTTTGGAATGAAAGTGCAAAACCGTCCAATAGTATTTCTAAATTTGTCTAATCCACCACCCAATTTTTCTCCTTGTTTTCTACGTCAAAATATCTAATTAATTTAACAGCGAAACTGAAAATGCAATCTTTGTCAAAGCAAAACCGTTTCGTTTTTTTTTTTTTTTTTTTATAGTCGATAAATGTGTCGAGATTAGTAGGAGGAGAATAAGTCTCAAGACATGTTTCCAACTTTTTTCTTTTTTATTATATTTTTTTTTCTTTTAGCCGAGAAGTGAGCAGGAGCAAACAAGTGGTCTATAATAATACAAGTGGTCGATAAAGTGAATTCATTGCCCCATTTTTTGTATATCTTAACATTCCTCTTTCCTAACGAACAAATAAAAAAAAATTAAGACAAAAAGGGGGAAAAAATTTCGTCTTACGCCAAGAAATTTTCCTTTTTTTCACAAGTAAAAAAAAAAAGTATTAAATTTATGATTAATCCTTTCCTTTTTCCTTTTAATTTTTTAAAACGAACAAATTTTCCATTGAAGATTCAAAATGGCGGATGGAATCAGTTAAGATTTTTCCGTGTAGGTTTAAAAAAAAAAAAAATAATAATAATAATAATAAAATCGGTAGGAGGGAAATATTTGTAGATTTTGGAAAATTCCGGAAAATTTGAACTGCATCATAAGAAGACAGAGGGAAAAATTTTAAACTGTATAGGGGTGAAACGTTAATTTACCTTTTTGCGAATCCCTATTCACGTTTTCGCAATTTTGATTCTGCGCTACAGGTCCGTTGGCGACCGCCTCTAATGTTGGGCTTAATTTCTTTCCCGACGGAATCACACCGAATCAGCAACGAAACCGGAATCTGATTTGAGCTTTATCCTAGCAATTTTTACGCTATTAATGTTTTTGATTTGTCAAGCCGCGCAACTGAGGGGAGTTGCTTTCCGTCATTTTCGACTCCCCTTTTTTCTCTTATTGCGTTTTCTCCCCAGGAAATTCAATCTCGATGAGAATTATGAGAAACAATAGGTGAAATTATACACATTTTCCTGGCAAAGATTCAGATTTTCGTCATTTTTTTTTAGAGAGAAAAAGGGTTGAAAAACGGAAAGGAAAGGGGGAGAAAATTTCGAGGTTTTCTGGAAAATTACTTTTAAAATTTGAAAAAAAAAAAAAAAAAAAAAAACGAATACGGGGTGGTCCAAAAATAAAAAAAAATCAAATAAAAACACCTGCGAACAAAGATACATCAGCTTCACCTGTGCAGACAAATTACACCCGTAAATTCGTTAGAAAGGGAGGGATAAATTTTTAAGACAGCTTCAGTTAATCCACGGCTCATTACTGACTACTTAACATTAATTAAGAACTATATAAAAATTTCTCCTTTTCTTTTCTGTCGTATAATTTTCGTATTAAAAAAAAAGTTAATTATTATTTGGCTTTTGTTTTTATTTTAATTACTGCCTTGGAAAAAAAAAAAAAAAAAAAAAAAAAGCGAACGTCCTCGAGTTTAGTTTGATACGTCATCCATGAAAAAGAAAATGGCTGATTGAAAAATTTGAAAAAGACAAATAGCAAATAATGGTATCTGACCTTGGAAACAGGTACGATTCTCATGATCAAAGATTTCAAGTCATTCATCCAAACTTAGGCGTAGATTATATAGAGATATGTCAAATTTGATCTTAGGTCATTAACTTCGGGGCTACCGGACAGTTAAAGGAAAACGATCAATTAAAAGAGGATGAAGATCATTAAAATCTTTAAAAAAAAAATAAAGTGCAAAACTTTCGTAAAAAAAAATGCAAATGCAAATGCAACTAAGCTTAAAAATGGTAGTCGTGTTTGGTAAGCTTACTAATTTTGACTTTAAATATCAAAAATTTTCCAGATGAAAAATTGAAAAAGTAGCTCTTAGAAGAAACATTTGATGGATATTGTGTCAGGAGATAAATTTTCCTGAACTCTCAAAATGTTCCCGAAGAATCAAAAGGTAAACGTACGTACGTTTTTCCTTCATATTACAGAATTGCTGTCTGAAGGGAAAACTATCGCAAAATGATTAAAAATTTTGAATACAGGACAAGAAAAAAATTTATATTTGTATCCAAAATACCAGCGTAGAGCGCTAATTCACGCCAAACATGTTGGTGTTGTATGGCGGTGACAACCACATTGAAAATTCTTTTTTTTTTTTTTTCTCGGGTTTTTCACTACAAATTGGGGAAAATGTTGCGTGATAATGTTTGTATAACATATTCAGCCCTTTTATCCAACACCAACATGTGTACTCAACGTGTTCGGCGTAAATTGGTGAGATTTACAGAGGAAAAAAATAATTTTTCATCCCTCCGGGCTGACAAATGAACTTTATTTCATCACACAGTACAGAAAAGTCCACTTTTCCGTCCTAGGCAGTTTACTTACAGACTATTTTACGCCGTACTTTGTGATAAAAAATATCATTCAATGAAAGAAATGCAAACGACTTTATTGAAAAATATTATTTCGTTCCGCTTGAAAAACGAAAAAGTTCATTTTCTGCCTTTGGGATAAAAAATATTTTACAAATCAAGCAAAGATTGGCTTGCATGTCTCGACTGGTTACGGTCCGAACGAACTGAGAGCCGTAGTACCAGTCCAGACGTGCAATAAGCCACCCCCATACCTGGTTTGTAATATAGTATTTCGCCTGATCAGTTAAGAATTCTTAAAATGTAACGTGTTTTAAAGAAAAAAAGAAAATCAAGCCACTCCCAGCTTGATTTGTAAGGTATTTTTTATCCCGTCGGCAGAAATTGAACTTTTCCATTTTTCAAGCGGAATGAAAAGTTCATTTTTCAGCCCGGAGGGATGAAAAATTCTGTACCTCAGTGCAGGACTGCACCAAGTCCATTCAAGGATTGCAACTTCTTATTTCAAACCCGACTTTACAAAAGGTATACAGGCTCAACGGTTGGCAGTGCTGATTTTATGCCTTCTGCTAGCAAGTTTATTTTGTTAACAAAGAAGAAAAATTAACTCGCAGAAGACATCAATTTGAGTTGGCGACGTACCGAAAAGTCCCCTTTTCCGTACTTTGTGATAAATAATATCTTATATTAATGCAAGAGATGCAAACTATTTGCCCCTCAATAACCTATTTAAGGCCCTCGTCTCCTTTGCATTCCTTGTATTGAAAAATGTTATTTCCTAGAACAATTTAAAAGATTATATATGCCGTTAGAACACTCCTACTTGCCCCGAAAAACTTAACACCTGAAAAAGCACTGTCTTAGGTCAATGCAAAAATGCATTGCGACAAAGCATTTTTTTAAAACTTAGGTCTATACAGTAAAAAAAATATTTTGCGTGAGTGTTTGTGTTCAAGCTGAAACTTGTCGAGACTTGTCGACTCATCGCTCGTATTGCGATCAGGCAAAATCATTTTTCTGCGGGTGAACAAATGGACACTTTTTTTAAACTGATTAACTAAAACTTTAACCTCTTTTTTTCTACGCGAAAACCTTGCCAGTCCTTGTTTATTAATTAATCAACTAATCAATTCATTTAACATTTTTCCCATTTTTTAAAAATAAAATGTTTAAAAAAATTTTTAACGATTCCCTTCATCGAACTAAAACGTTACATTCCACATACCTACCCAACTTTTTAACAAATTTTAGAAATTCTGACTCATTTGAAAATTTAATTGCTCGTCATTAATGATTTACGATTCCCTTAAAGTAAATTAGTCCCGTTAACGGATATCGAGATCCACATTCAAATTTGACTGCTAAATTTCATCAGGAACCTGAAAGCCATATCCCGAGGTAATATGGAATTAAAACATTGTTGTCTGTCAGCGCAAACAGATTGTTGAAACATTAATGTAAAAGCCACCCAACTCGGCTTGTAATTATATAATTTACTTATCTTCAACTTTGTTTATGCCTATAGTTTTAAAGCCACGATTACACGGTTTGCTAATTTTAATTCATTCATTTTTCCGGATTTTTTTTTTTCGTTTTTGACTTTCCCTTCATTTATTTTTAACGTGGAGAAATTATTTCCTTGCATTTTAATTTTTGCTTGACTTTTTATCATAAAAATCGATTTATTGCAAAAAATACTTAAAATATTAGATATTTGTTGTTTTGAAATTGTATGAAGCCTTCTTTAGAAAAACTGCCGAAAAAAAGACGTCAATTAATATAATTAAATTATATGAAAAGGGTAAAGGAATTGGTGTATTATAGCAATTAACCAATCAGAAGACTTAAAAAGTAGTGTTTTCCGCCATTTTGGAAACGCTGGACAGGCAAGCGTAAAACTGCTCCCCGGTCAAATTTTCGTCATTACCTTGGAAGATATTAAAATGATTAGAGAAAAAAAAAAGTAGGCTGAGATTCAGCATCGTCAAAGGAAAATGATTAGGCAGTAATGACCGTGGGAGAGGAGTAGTCGCTTCTGAAAATAATTGATGGCTCCATGCTATATGTCCCCGTGTTTATATTATATTTACACTATTATTACTCGCTTTGTTGACTACTATATGGATAGATATTGTAATTGAGAATGAGGAACATTAGAGAAAAAAATAATAAAAAATTGAATTAAGTTATCTATGTTGGTGGTAGTTTATGTAAAAGACATAATTGGAAGCTACTAAGGGATGTTTGGGTTAGTTGTATTATTACCGAAAATAGGTAATACTTAAGTAGTCCGCAACTTGACAGACGGTTACACCCTAATTAATAATTACCGGTTTTATGTTTTTATATAAAAAAAAGAAAAGGAAAAAAGATGAGGAAGTTAAATGTTTCTTAATTTGGTTATTTACAAAATTTTAACATGTAATTGAGTTGTGCAGTTATTGGTTTCGTATGGGCGGGCTTGAGATAGAGTTGATAAAGTTTTTTTGTACTTTTTGGGAGATTATTTTGGATTTTTTTATTTTATTTTAATCTAGCATTCATTTTTTTTGTAAATTAAATCTTTTTTTTGCCGTATTACCAGGTGTTCAGTGATTTTTATTTTTTTTATTTTTTCCTTTTCGAGTACAGTCATACTAACAGAGATATTATGATTCATCTGGCAGGTTTACAAAGACTTATCTAAGGAGCGTAGATTATTTAATCAAGGCTTAATTTAGATGTAAAAACAGTTATGCATTGAAGAAAAAAAACGGGACAAAGAAAAACACCGGACGTCAAACTGACGTATCTCCAACTTAAACATGATTGAAGATATTACTTTTTTACTATGGTTCTTAAAAATCATGTAACCGCAAGTTTACGCCGACATAAATGTGTAGTCTTGTTGTCACATGACTTTTTAAGAGGAGGCTTTACGGATGCCGGAAGGAATGGATGTTTTCTCTTATACTCGATTTGCGATGAGAAAGTCCAAAGTTTAGGTATATAACGAACTCCTCTAGTATATCCTAAAATTTTTAGTGCAAGTTTCAACTTGTTTGACATGTATGGGCGGCGGGAAAATTATTTAAAAAAAAAATATTGTAGTTAACTTTAAAAAAAATAATCTATCTCAGTTTATTAAAAAAAATGTCGGTCGAAAAATTTTGATTTTATTTTCTCGGTTTTTGTTTGCTTGGAACAAGTTGAAACTTGTATCGAAAATACAAGAAGTCAAAAAGTCCTTTGTTCGTTAGATACCTAAAATTTGATTTTTTTCCCGTAAATCGAGGGTTAGACAAAACAGCCATTCCTTCCGGTATTCCCTGAAGCCTCCTCTTAAAACAGTCAAAACAGTCTATTTCGAATCACATGCACGTCCGAGATATGTCCGTAGACCTCCAGAGCACGAAATTAAATAAATAAGGAAGCTTGGTTTGTCACCACATTTTTGCTTTCCAAGCGTCCAGACGGAAGTTTCATAATTTTACTTTGGAAAACCTTTCTTTTGGCTTTCACTAGCTAATATGGATTAATGACGTTAAATCCAACTCAAATCGAAAGAAAAGAATTTTTGAACAAAACTCGAGAATTCTCACATCAGCGAGCGAACCGACACACTCAGAAAAGAAATTGGCTGATGCAAAAACAAAAATGTCTCCTGGCAAGGCAAACAATAAAAACAGTAAAAATATCTAGTCGAGAAACAACCTGTCCGTTGTCATGAAGCATGTTGCAACCGGAATGAAACATTCCGGTTTTGTTGCAAGACAAAACTTGTTCAAGACATTTCCATTTCCTGAGTGCACCTTAAGAAAGATACAGGAAAACATTTTTTTCAAAGTTTGGTTTGATTTAATTTGTGGAAAATAAGGTTGAAAAAGAAGCTTCAACAAGCAAAAAAAACAAAAAAAAATTCATAGAGCCATTCTAGACGATTTTTAAAATCAAGGGTCCGATTCCGATGACGGTGCCGGTGCTGATGCCAGCCGCGGCCGGCTAAATATCTCAGGTCGATGCCGATGCCGATGCCAGCACTAACAATTTCGCAGTGCCGACGCCGATTTCGGATATTTAACAAAATCCGATGCTGGCATCGGCATCGGCCTAAATTTTTAATCTTCGGACCCCTGCACGGGAGTCATGAGATCTGAGTATAAAAAATTGCACCTACTACAATAACATAAACAATAATTAAAAGACTAGAATATTGTACCACATCAGCTGAGAGGTTAGAAATGGCTCCGTCCCTAACCTAAATCTATAATCCTTTTGACTAAAAAAATATCTCACATTCTGAATTCGGATCCACATTTTCAAAAAGAAAAAAAAAACCTTTTTTGCTTCCGTAGAAAGGTGTTTATTTTCGAACGTTAAAAAAATATTACCCTAGGCGTGACAAAGAAAAAAAAAAAAAGAACTTTCGACCATGATCTCAGAATCTCATCAACGCAAAAGAAATTTCGGGGTTCGACGTTGACAAAACGCCTTCCGACGCAAAGACATCAATAGAAAAAAAAACACGTTGAATATGGACATACCTCTATTAAAAAATGATCACTATCATACACCAGATGACGTATCCATCAAATCTTCATTATTAGTGTGAAATTATGCACCCTTTCGAGGCATAAACCCCTTTATTTTCATCTTTCATTACGTAATTAGCGGTTTTGAAACGTCAAGGTTGCGTCCTAATAAAATCCCTCTTGTCATTTTCATTCCGGTACTTAAGAAAATATATATAAAGACAAACAAAATTTAAATATCAAACGAATAATTTATAAAACGGTTTCGATTTTTTCGAATTAAAAAAAAAAAAAAAAGAAAAAAGACGAGTTGAAACTTGTGACAATGAATTAAACGTAGAAGAAAAGAGAGAAAATTTGTTATTTTTTTCCTTTTTTTTTTGTTGGCAAAACTGACTGAGAGGGAAAGATGTCATTGTTAAAGGCGTCACATGATTGATGGTTCGAGATCTGCCCACTAGGGGTGAGATAGAGCGCCACCGTCTCACCTCCTAACTTTGACAACGATTAATGTATCTTTATAATCATAATCTCTTTTCTCTTTTCTCCGTCTGTTTCGGTCTCTTTACCAAATTAACTTCTTTACTTACTGACATGTGGATTCTATTTGAGTGATATAATCCTACAGAAGGAAAAAAGAAAGGAAGGGAGGCGAGAGGGGGGGAAATAACAGTAAGGAAAAGGGATAACAAACAATCGGATAAAAATGTTTTCCCGAAAACGCGTAGGGGGGGATGCTAATTTATCAAAAGATTCCTTTTTTATTTTTCCCCCTACTACTCTTTAAAACAAAAACCAGGAAAACTAGCCTGAAAATTTTTTGACCTTCCGGTCCCTCAGGTTTTTCTCTAATGACAGATTTCGTAAACAGGCTGTACTTGGCATATCGATAATTAGCATTATCAAAATGTATCCGATAATAATCGACGTCTATTTTAACAATAATTTGCATAACTACTCTGTTTTTATGAATGGAGTCATTTAAAATACAATAGAATAGAACCGAGAGAGTTATGCAAAATAATGGAATCGGTAATTAAATATAAATTTATCATTATCATATTTATCCAGGATTAATGGGTTTCACATGTTTTTAACTTATGGGGAAAATAACGGAACTTAAAACGTAACAACTTCACTTATCGATTCTTCATTAAGCCTCCCTCTCCCTACCATTTTCTCGTTGGATTTGTGATCAGGACTCGGAGGTTATAATTTCAACTAATATTATCAATTACCATTCGAGATTTTCCTCTCTCTCTCCTGTCCCTGTTCATTGTTATATGGCTAATTTTAAGGTTCTTCCTACTTGAAGCAAAAAATAAAAAAAATAAAATAAAAGTTCAAATTTTTTACTGAAATTCGTTCGTTAAGTTTAACTGAAATAACATTTAAAAAGTCCAATTAAAGATTTTTAATTTCCTCTTCTACGAAATGTATAATGCGATCGAAAATCGAATGCAAATTATTCAAATATTATGTTTCGTAAATGAAAAGCGAATCGGTTATTATTTCGACATAAATCATTTATTAGCGTTTTCATCCTTTTTTTTTTTTTTTTTTAGACATTATCAAAAAAACATGGAAAATAAAAGTGAATAAAAAGATAATTTTTTGGAAATTAAATTTCGATGTTTTTCCAAATGCTGCATTTTGCTAAATGAAATTGAACATTTTTAACTGTATGTGCAGTCTATTTTTTATTAAGTGAAACTTGCAATAGGGTGTTGAAATCTGTATCATCTTGCTGTCAAAATGAATACGTGGGGGAGGAGAGGGAGAGAGCCTTCCGAGAAAAAAAAAAAAGTAACGTAACCACTTTGAAATGTAATGTTAAATCCAATTGCATTTTAATCATCAAACTATTATACATCGCCGTAGGAGTGTTTTTCGATTTTTAGGATTATCCGAAGATGAATGAATTTTCTCAGAAAAGTCCAAGGGGGGAAAAAAAGAGTACCGGTAAGTACGCAGCCTTTTATGGGCAAAAATAATTGGAAGTTACCAATCGTATTGACAGGAGTATTTAAAAAAAAAATTGAATGTATAACCTCTGAATTAGAGATTCCACATTCCCCACGTTTTTTCATTCCCGGGAATCGGGAATTCCCGTTTTTGAAAAAAATTATCAATCCCGGGAACCAGAATTCCCGTTTTTGGTTAGCTTTTCATTTCTCAAGAATCGAGAAATTGACACTTAAATTCACGGGAATCCCGGGAAAGCTTAGAATTTATTTAGAAGGCGAAAAGAAAAGAAAATAACCCTGATTTCCGTGTTTCCGGGGAAGAAAGTTCGGAAATAAGCGGAGCCATGTCGAAAAAAATATTTCTATGTTGTTTAAAGGGCAAGCTTTAGACAAATTATGAAATAATTTCTGATTTTTATAACTTATTCTAAAATATTGAAAATGTTATGTGATAGAAGGTCAAAAAGTTGATGCAATTAATATTATTCCCGTTCCCGGGAAAAAAATTGTCGATCCCGAAATTTTCAAAAATGAGAAAAATTCCATTCCCGGGAAGCGGGATTCCCGACTAGTTAAGAAAAAATGTTCCCGGGAAATTTTTCGGGAATAAAACCCGGGATCCCGGGAATTCTGGGGACAGGAATTCCCGGGGAATTTTTACTATGAATTTACTTAATTTCCGGGGGAATGCTTACTATGAATCCCCTTTGCAACACAGAGGAACAACAAACGCTTGGGCCTCTCAAATTGACTAAATATACGATAAAACCGTATATTTACCGTATATTTTCCGTTATTACCCAATACCGGAAAACCGATATAAGCTTTAAAAGTATGCATTACCCGTGGGAGCAGATAAATCGTATTTTTCTTTTTAAGGAAAAACGAAGAAAAATCTTGAAAAAAGAAAAACTAAGAAATCTTGGATTTTTTTTTCTGAAGATTTCTTAGTTTACGTTTCTTTAAGATTTGTCTTCGATTTCCTGTAAAAAGAAAAATACGATTTATCTGCTGTAGAGATTCCTCAGAGATTCCCTTTCCGAGAATTCCCGGGATCCCGGTTTTTTTTTTACCGAAAAATTTCCCGGGTACATTTTTTCTTAACTAGTCGGGAATCCCGCTTCCCAAGGATAGAATTTTTCTCATTTTCGAGAATTCCCGGTTCCCGGGACCGACAAGTCGCTGGACCAGTATTACAAGGTTGTATCTGCACTGTTCAGGTTGACACTAGTTTCACGTGCGTTAAACATAAGGAACTAGTGTCAAGCTGAACACTGCAGATACAACCTTGTAAGACTGGCCCAGCGAAGTATTTTCCCGGGAACGGGAATAATTTCTTACGTTTCCGTTTACGTTTCCGCTCTATCGTTTGTAGCTTCCTATCTTCGCGATCGCCAGCAATGCGTACGATACAAACAAGTTTTTTCTCCATTTTTTCCCGTTTCTTCTGGGGTTCCCCAGGGCTCCAAACTCGGTCCGCTCCTCTTTCTTCTATCAATTGATGACATCTCTTCTGTTCCTCTTCAGTCGCTGCTGCTCCTTTTCGCGGATGATCTCAAGCTATATCGCCGAATTTCCTCTCTTTCCGACTGTGTCAAACTACAGGAAGATCTCCACGCCATCTCTGCTTGGGCTAAAGTCAATCGTTTCTCTGTCAATGTGGCTAAAACTCATACAATGTCATTTTCTCGTCGCCGACAGCCCGTTGAGTTCACCTATTTCCTCGACAATAGCCCTCTTAGCCGCCTTGACGTTGTTAAGGACTTAGGAGTCCTCTTTGACCCCAAGCTTACTTTCTCCTCCCACATCGATGAGATCATCAATAAAGCCTATCGGTCCCTGGGTTTCATCTTCCGTACCACCTTGCGCCTAAAGGATGTTGACACCTATAAAATCCTTTACTCCGCCTTTGTTAGATCCAAGCTAGAATACTGTTCCTCTGTTTGGTGTCCTAATGCTCTAACCACATCCGAGCGTATAGAGCGTATTCAAAAGCGGTTTGTCCGTATGGTCTTTTTCCGTCGTAATGGTTTCTATCCGACCTTCCCGAATCACATCTCATATAAGATCTTGCTCTCACATATTGACCTTGACCCTCTATCCATTAGGCGACTCAAACACGATCTTTTTTTTCTCCATGGCATATTGAACTCTTCCATCTCGGATAGTAACCTTCTAAGCAGAGTTGGTTTTCAGGTTCCTTTTTGCACTCTCCGACGGTGTCCCCGCCCCCTGCTTTCCACTTCCCTTTGTTCCTCCACATCTAATCTATTCCGCATGATCAATAGTCTGAACATACGCCACTTACACTTAGACATATTTTCACCCCTCGTCTCGTTTAAAACAGCCTTGAACGACGCTCTTTTGCTGGAGGGGTAGTGTTGTCCATGTAGTGCTTTCCGGTCATTACCTCCGCTTTCTTATTTTTTATTTTTGTCAATATTTTAATTTTTAATTCTTGTTTTGTTTATTATTTATTTCATTTTTTTTGTTCTTAATTATTGTATTTATTTTATTTTCGATTTTTTGTTACCGTCTTATTTGTTATTGTTATTTTTAAATTTTTTGTTTAATTATTTTCGACAAAGATTGCTTCTAATAGGCGCATTTTTACGCTGTTAGCCTCTAAATATATATAAATAAATAAATAATAAATAAATAAATAAATAAATAATATCAATTTTATCAACTTTTTGACCATTTATCACATAAAATTTTCAATATTTTAGAAAAAAGTTTTAAAAATCAGAAATCTTTTTTCATAATTTGCCTAAATCGTGCCCTTTAAACAACATAGAAATATTTTTTTCGACATGGCTCCGCTTATTTCCGGAAATACGGAAATCAGGGTTATTTTATTTTCTTTTCGCCTTCTAAATAAATTCTCGGCTTTCCCGGTATTCCCGGGAATTTAAGTGTCAATTTCTCGATTCCCGAGAAATGAAAAACTAACAAAAACGGGAATTCTTGTCCCCGGAATTGATATTTTTTTTCAAAAACGGGAGTTCGCGATTCCCGCGGGAATGAAAAAACGTCGTGAATTTGGAATCTCTAATCTGCTGCCACGGGTACTCTTGATGCACTGTACGATTTCCCCAAATAGACTTGTCCTTTGGAATTCAGAATTGTGACCGAAAACACGAAAGATGATACGAATTATGACGAATAATATTATATTGTGAAAGATCTTGTGGGGAGAGATAAGACGTAACGCGGGGAAAAAAATCAATCACTAAAATGAGGTGAAACAGGATCACGGCAGTAAGCTTAGCTATTGTAAACTTGAAAAACCATTTACGAAACATTTTATTCCTATCACACCCAAAAAAAAAAAAAAAAAAAAAAAAAAAATGCATTGCGACAGAGCATCATTTTAAAACTTAAGTCTATACAGTGAAAATGTTTTGCGCGAAGGCTCGTGAGTGTTTATGTTGCAAGTTGTAACGCGTCGAGCCGAAGCAATAATGATTTGCGACGACGACACTTCGCTTTGTATTGCGACATTTTCTGGGTGCGTAAATTCCTCTGAAACATCGTTTTTGGGTACCTCCAATTTTGGTACCTCAATATTTTACCAAAGGGTTTTACGCCAGACATCTTTTACCAAAATAGAAATATTTACCAAATCCGTGCGGCGGAGGTCAACTGACGTATCTCCATCATTAATATAATTGGAGATAGCCTGTTTTGATTTTTCCTACAAAATTATGTGGCCACACGTTTACTCCGACACGACTAAACGTGTGGTCACATGATTTTGAAAAACGCACTATCTCCAATCATATCGGTGATGGAGATGCGTCAGTTGACATCTGGTGCACGGAAATGGAAATTCGTGTTTTGACCCGATACGGAAAAAAATTACCCAACAGATTAAAACTGAAACTTTTCTTAAATTTTATTTTACACAATATCTATATCATAATATATAAGCTTATATTAATAGTGTATTGATAATAAAAAATAAACAAGTTCACTTAGGTGCGACTGCGGCTCTTTTGTTTGAAAATAATTATTACTTTACAAACTCATCGTTATCCACTCATCTTCCGCCAAGCTCAGTTCCTGAAAAGAAAAAGAGAAACGGGCTACAACTTTTGAAAATGTTTCGAAAGAAAAAAAAAATAGATGCACATATGTCTGAATAAAATCGGGCGGTGAAGGAAAAAGGAGATTTACCTCAAATGTCCGCGACAAGCTTCGTTTATCTTCGAAAAAATTTACAATTGACGCGCAATAGGGAAACCTTAATGAGCGGTTTTAAGATGAAGAAAAAGGCGATCCTTTTCAGTGTGTGTATGTATAGACGTATATGTGGATGATTTTTAGTAGGAGCGGAAGTGGTATGACGTGACGAAGGATTATTATTATATCATTTGAAAAGACCATAACAGTGATTATGGCAGTCATTAGTGGTCACAGCCATGCACTTATATTTTACACCAAACATTCAATCGACTAGAATGTACCTTTTTTTTTATTTTACCTCTTCTTTTATTTTCGAGAAGAAAAAAAAAACGAGACAAGGCTACGCCACCGACTTTACTGTTGATGAAGTCTCGTGAAAAAAGAAAATTCCTTTGTCCCGAATCGGATCGGTTCGTAGCCTTAAGGAAAACTCATTTAAATAAAAACAAACTGTGAAATTCGTTTTCCAATGGCATCTACCTTGTAATTAAATATTTACAAATAATTCATATCGGATCGATCGGATTTTTAAGATAAACATAAAAATTTGAAGGACAATTATTTTATCGGATATCTTCCTGGCAAATACATAAATCAGCAGGTGCGCAAGAGCAGAAGATCTTTTTTTTTCCTCCTCTCTTATCCCAAACGAATCTACAATTTTTTTTTTTTTTCTCAAACGAATTTTTCAAAATTCGACATTAAATGCCGAAAGCGTGTCCGGAATGACGCGAAAAGGGATGAAAACTAGGATTATAAGGATAATAACTCGTAAATCTTCCCTGACGTCTTGGATCAAAAACAATTACACCAGTTTCTGTTTAACTTTTACGTGTTTCAAGATGTTGAATGTTTGCTAAAGCGTTTTACGATCGACCCTGTAGATAATCAAATTCCTTCTTCGATGAAAAGGAAGCATTTAACTCCTGATGAGAGAAACCAGCAGCAACAGCAGCAGCTTGGAAGATGAGGTTGCAATTATTTTCTTTTTTTTTTTTCGTTTTTTCCCTCTTCCTTCTTTTTCCTCTCCCTCTCATTCTTTCCAGGAGAAAACCAGAGTCGACTGACTCATTTGTTTAGAGATAATTAGTAAACTTTGTTACTTAAAATACTTCAACTTTTCTTTCCGTAACTATTTTTAGTTCAAATTTCATTTTCTCTAAATGTTTAACACCTCTTTTTTTCTTTTTTAAGTTCGTAGGCCATTTCGAAATAGATTTATACAGGATAAGGAAAATCACGGCAAGAAGGGCATCAAAGAAATCAATTTTTCAAAGATTTTTTACCTGTTAAAAAAGGGTCTTTACCATTTGAAAACGGAACAGATTACGATTAATTGGTGGAATAATAATTCAATAACGATGGGCATTATCATTTTCGGTTATCGATTATTAATTTATTTATTCATTCGATAATGACCGGTTTTCTTTCTTATAATTAGATTTGTTTAGAAAAAAAAATCAGACTGGGATATGGGGGCATATCCCTACGTAGGACTACGTCTTTTGGGGTACTGTCCTAATGTTGCTAATTTTAACAATGAAACGATTTAAAAATTTTAAGGAATTTTTTTCTGCGCCGTTTTTCGTCCGAAAATTCGAATTTTTGGATAAAAAAATAATTTTTTTGTTCTGACACGAAAGAAAATTTAAATTTCTTTTAAAATATTTTTTGATAAAAAAAAGGTCGAAAGTTAAAAAAAATTAATTAAAATTTTAATTAAAGTTAAAATTTTAATATTAATATTAAAACATTGATTTAGCTCATATTCTTGAAAGGACAAAATTAAAAAATTTAGCGAACATTTTATTTACAATTTCTAAGTTCTTGTTTTCATTCATGTAGTCATTTTATTAAAAAAAAAAAAAAAAAAAAAACGGCGAAAGCTTAAAGAAAAAGTTAAATAAAATTTCAAGAAATTTCCCAAGAAAAAGTGAGTAATGAGTCCGGCCAATACGTTCTAAAATCTTATAACAACATTATAAGTTTTTATAACGTATTGGCCGTACGTGTAACTCACTTTTTCTACGGTTTTAAGTCCTTGCTTTAGCAACTTTAAGTTTCAGCTTTAAATTTCTTGTAAATTAAAAAAAAAAATCTTGTAATTTTTCAGGGTGTCTACTAGGAAATGAGATTCGAAAATAAGGTCATTTTTAAGTCTTTAAGGTCCAATTTTTTAGAAAATTTAGGTGCAAGAAACGTTTAAGTTAGGCAAGAAAAAGCACTTTAGCAGAGCAAAAACTGACTCCACCTGGTCCTTTCATCATTCAGAAGATCCAGGAAGCAAGGAGGTCATTTTTCTAAAATTTAATAATGAAATTCCTTCAATTTTTGAGCTAAAATAAATTTCTTTTTCATCACTCAGTGCAAAAAACTTAATTTTCCGGACTAGTGCGTTTTAGAAATACCTTTATTACGCTGTGCTTTGTGATGAAAAGTAGCTTACAACACAAGAGCTGCAAAAGAATTGCCCGTCAAGACGTTTTTTAAAGCCCTAGCCGACAATTTTTTTTTCAGCTCTTGTGTTTTAATATACTATTTTGTTTTTTCAGGTTTTAAAAGACTCAACCGCCATGATTAATTAACTCCGATCGAGGCCGAAGGCTGAGCGAGGAAATTTCGTAAAATATGCAATTGAGTATGAATATTTAAGCCTCCTTATCGTTACCTTTTTCAAATAAAACAGAAAATTTTTCATCGGTCATCAAAGTTAAGGTCATTTTTAGGTCTTTCAGGTTTTTAAGGTTTTCTAGGTCAGTAGACACCCTGTCTTCTTTTACTTAAAAAAAAAAAAAAAAAAAAAAAAAAAAAAGCGAATATTAAAAAAAATCAGACTGGGATATGGGAGCATATCCCTACGTAGGACTACGTCTTTAGGGTACTGACCTAATATTGCTAAATATAAACGATGAAACGATTTTAAAATTTTAAAACAATTTTTTTCCTCGTTTTTGTCGAATTTTTTGATAAAAATATAATTTTTTTTCCTCCTGACACGAAAAAAACTTAAAATTTTAGATTAAAAAAAGCCCACAGTTGAAAAAAATTAGTCAAAATTTTAATTAAAGTCTTCAAAGTTAAAAATTTAATATTAAAACATTGCTTAGCTCAAATTCTTGGCTAAAGGAAAAAGGAAGAAATTAAAAAATTTAGTGAACATTTTATTTAAAATTTCTAACATCATGCTTTCGTTCATGTCGTGTAATTTTAAAATAAAATTTTAACCTTTTTCTTGTAAATTTTTTAGAAAGTTTCTTGTACATTTTTTAGAAAATTTCTAGTAAATTTTACTTTAAAAAGCTCCCACTTCATTGAAAATCTCTAAGTCCCCTGTTTTGGGCATTTCGACTAATTTTCATCATTAATAAACTTATTTTATAAAAATTTATATCTTTGAGAATCATAATCTTTTAAGTCCTCTATTTTGGACATTCATTAATTAATAATTAAAATATTATAAATTAATAATAATGTTAATAATTAATAATAATTTTTCGTTAAGTGACAGCTACACGGTCCGCACAAACTATGTTTCCCCATGTTGACCCCCAAGACGTAGTCCTGGGGGAACACGTCAAAAAAAGTTAAATAAAATTTACAAAAAATGTTCTAAATCCTTGCTTTCGTTCATGTCGTCTAATTTTACTATTAAATAAGGCAAAAAGTTTAAAAAAAAAATTATTTAAAATTTTTAAAGTTAAAATTTTAATATCAAAATAATTAAATATTAATTTTTGGTGACAACAGTGCGACACCGGACTGATACCGGACAGACAGATTTCCCCAGGACCGAGCCTTAAGACGTATGCTGCTTCTCCGCTATGTCTCAAAATTAATTTTCAAAATTTCTTGTAATTTTTTTTTACTTAAAAAAAACACCGAATATTTTAAAAAAAAGTTAAATAAAATTTACAAGAAATTTTTTAAGTCCTTGCTTTCGTTCATGTCGTCTAATCTTACTATTAAAAAGGGCAAAAAGTGAAAAAAAAATAGCCAAAATATTAATTGAAATTTTTGAAGTTAAAATATTAATATTAAAATAAATAAATATTAATTTTTGGTGTGACACCTGGACAGACACCGGACAGACAGATTTCTCCAGGACAGAGCCTTAAGACGTAGTCCTATGTCAAAAAAAAAAAAAAATACGTTTAATTTTAAAAGAAAACCTCTCAACCCGTGAAACTAATTTTTTAAACCAAAAGAAAAAAAAAAGCGACAAAAGATACACCAGTAGCTCAGGCAGGAAACGACTCAATTACAATCCGACAAACAAGGTGTAAAATTATATTTGTGAACACAAAGATTTAACTACCGACAAATATCCTGCTCTCTTAATTACTTTATTGAAAAGCAATAACAAACTTGGTAAACTATCGCGCTCTTCAAATGGGTTTTTTTCCACTTTAAAAAAAAAAAAAAACTTTTGATTCCTTTTATACCATTTAGATTTTCTTTTCAAAGGATTCGTTACGGTTCCAATTTAATAATAAAAATAGGAAGGAAAAAAAAAATGTTTACTTACCTTTAAATCCAGCTTCGGGTTGCATGAATCCAGCATCATCTTGCATGTTTGAATCAGGATAAGGTTCATCAGCCTGCGACAAAAGAAAAAAAAATGATGATAATAATAATCAATCCCAAATAACAAAAAATATTTTAATGCGGCGAAAAAAAAAATGAGCAATTTCCTGAGTTCGGACAAGCCATCTTTATTTTAACAGTACATAATGACGGTGTTAATTATTTTAATAAAATAAAAATCTTTTTTTTTTTTCTTTCTTTTAAGCTCCTCCCACTTCGCCATTTTTTAGGTCCTAAGATTCACGCGGATATGTTTTGAAAATCATGACTTTCTTTTTAAAAACTCCTTTTTTTCCCCCCCTTGTAATAATAATAAGCTGTTTGTTTTTTAAAAGTACAAAATGCACGTAATACGGTAGCTTGCGTTTTGTCTTACATATGCTGGATGCTGGATGGATGGAAAGAGACGATGAGATCCGTGGGAACAAACAACGAGTTAACTCCAAGTGATAAAAACCAGAGGAGGGTGATCTTATAATTTAATTACACTTCTTAAAACATATTTTTATAATTACCATCTGTTAACTAGCTAGGCGCGATCGTTTTTGGGAGGAGAAAGCTCCCCAGAAAATTTTTAAATTTAAAGAGCAATAGGAAATTTAAAAAAAAAAAAAAAAAAAAAAAAAAAAGGAAATAAGATACATAAAATTTTTGATGACGAGCTAAACTACAACAGCATGAGCTGCTTTTTTTTAAATTTCTTTTTACAGGATTAAAAATTTTGTTGTGATTTTTAATGATCTTCCAAGTAAAAATGAAAAAAAAAAAAAATGAAATATAAAATAAAATAATTGGGGAGGCGCCTGCGGTTAATTCGATGATGCGATTCTTAGATTAATATATCCCCCCTCCTCATTTTAATCGAATGCGTCATGAACTATTCGAACACATGGGCAGGAAATTTGATCGTGGGATGCTAAAAAATATATGATGACGTTATTCAGCTTTCCAAGGGAGAAGATAAAAAAAATAAAAAAAAAATCTTAAAATACGGTAAGCATTAAATCAAGAGGTAGAAAAATAAAAAATAAAAAAAAAATTATCCAGCCGTTTTAAAATGACGAACCAACAAAAAATGAGAATGGTTTTCCTACTTCATTTTTTTTTAAGCTGTGCCTCTGACTTTTTGTTAAATAGAAAAATCTACCAAGTGCCAAAAAAAATTGTAAAATTTATTCACAAAGACAAGGTTACGTACAAATACGAAAAAAACAGTAAAAATCTCATTTTCCTGAAATGATGGATGTTAAATTGTGTAAATTAAAATAATTGAAGGACTGAGAATGCAATTGAATTACATTTTCCCATATAAGAAGGATGAAAAATGAAAAATTAATTAGTTATGAATTTCAGGGCTGAAAAATTACCGAGGATAGCGTTTTTTTTTTTTTTTTCGGAGAACTTTTTCACTGAAATGCAAAGTCCCCCTGAAATTAGGAATCTGTACCTGTGAATTTATTTTCGTAAAAAAAGAAAAGTTAAGGAAGCCCTATAATTAAAGCACCCCTAATTATTGCACAGCAACCGAGAGAAGATTTCCTGAATTCTTAAAGATTTTTTTGGGCGTCGTTTAGTCAGCTTTTCAATTATTAGATACACTTCCTTAAAATTTTTAATTTCTAACAATTAAAATTTTATTTTTACTCAGTTTGGTTTCTTTTTTCTTTATGATTTAGAGATCACATTTTGCATTCAAATCATATTCATTTTGAACGGAAGATTTTTTCTTGTTAAAAATGAATTTTTTCAGCTTTCTTAAAATCTTGATATTTTGTTGAAATTTATGAACTTACTATTTCTTGTTAGGCTTTCCCCGACCAAAATCAATATTTTTGGTATTGTCAACCCCCCAACATGTGGTACCCAGGGCGTTCCGCCCCCTGCGCCCCACTCTTAAAACGCCTCTGATGATAGAGGCCAAAATAAGCAAAATAATTAGAAAATGATTGTATAGCCACAATTTTTTGCGAAATTCTTTGTATTTTTGTCCTTTAGCACAGTAATCGTTTGACATAAATAAATTCTAACTTGTCTTCTAAATTCTAACTAATCTGCATGAAGATTTGAGTAGGAAACGAATATTTTTACATAAAAATAAAATTTTTGATTTTTAGATCTTTCCTGAAACTTCCGAAATTTTTAGATCTCCGTGGACACGGCTAAACAAAGTCCAAAAAATCCGAGAAAATTCCGGCAATCTATTTTCGGTTACTATAAAAGAATTAGGGGTGCGTTTGCCAAAATTCAAAAATTCGTAAAATAAGGGCCACCTATCAGGGAGGCGCAGGATACATGTCCCGCCAAATGGAGTTTGCGTGACTTGATCGTACCAGGGATCGAAGGTTGATCAGGATTTCCTCAATCACTCGTACTCTTGCATGCTCCGTATTTAATGATTTTGGATTATAGAAAAAGGAAAGACCGGTAAACCTAATTCCTGTTGTTTGAAAATACTTGACCATTTTACCTAACTTTTGCCAACTTCATGACAATGAGGAAAACCATTGAGTATCGCACAAAGGAACTTACTCAGGATGTCTACTAGGAAATGAGATTCGAAAATAAGGTCATTTTTTAGGTTTTTAAGGTCCCATTTTTTAGAAAACTTAGGTCCAAAAACGTTCAAATTAGACAAGAAAAAGCATTTTCAGGGCTAGACCCGAAAAGTATACTTTCGAGATCATGTAAACAAAACAAATTTCGTTATTCTCGCCCTATAAATTACACCTATCTGGACATCTTAAGCTGTGCGCCCATTGGACAATTAATTGTACTTACTATGCAATTAGAGATTCCTCCCGGAAATTCTCGGGATCCCAAGCTTTTTTTTCCCCAAGAAATTTTCCAACTTTTTGGGAATCCAGTTTCTTGGTAATAGAATATTTTTCATTTGCGAGAATTCCCGATTCCCGGGATTGACATTTTCTTTCCCCGGGAACGGGAATAATAGGAATAATTTTATCAACTTTTTGACTATTTATCACATAATAAATTTCCAATAGTTAAAAAAAATTTTTAAAAATCAAAAAGATTTTTTCCCATAATTTTTTTTTTCTTTTATATGAATAAATTTCCGGCTTTTTCGAGATTCCCGGGAATCGAAATATCGATTTCTCAATTCCCGAGAAATGAAAAAGTTAACCAAAGGGGGAATTCCCTTTCCCGGGAATGGAAATAGATCGGGAATTTGCAACCTCTGTATGCAATTAATAACACAACCGGAAATGGATCCAGCATCTTCATTCTGGCCTTTCGGGGGGAAAAGTGACGTCAAACGTGGCACCATATAACATGATATACAACTTATATGACGTCATTTTTCGCATCTGAACGCTCAGTGGCAAGATATTGGTCACACTTCCGGTGATACAAACAATTCTCCAATGGAGACATAGCATTGAAATCACTGACAGCTGCCATTTTTTTCTCGCGGTTTCCGTCAAGAAATTTCCAGGGAGGTCGAAAAATGCATCAGTTTATTTTTCTTCTCTTAACCAGTTAGTTAGCTATTAGTTCCGGTAAGTGCATCAAGTTCTAAAAAATCAATAAACAAGATAAGTAAACCAAACATTTTCAATGGAAATTTGGGTTCAAACTTTTTTTTTTCCTTCTTGCTTCAAATTTCAAATTAAGATCTGAAACAGTTGAAGAAATGTTTTCTAAAAAACCCTCATTTTCCTTTCCGTCAACCAAACCTACAATTAAAACCGTTAAAAGACAAGCTCCCTTATAATTAAATGAATAAAACGTTTTACGTGATTCTTGAGAGTAAATAAGATATACGGGGAGCAAAACCGAATATTTAAGATATTTCTGGTTAGGGTAGTTCGGAATTGGGGTTTAAGAGCAAGGAGACATATATCTTACACGGCTTGCGGTTGTTATCCTTCTTATTATAAGTCAAAAGCACTACTTTTCCCTACGCTTTTCCCTCAACGACAAAAGCCTTCACAACTCATCCTTTTCACATGTTTTATGTTTTATGCTTTTATTTAAAACTAATGTAAACGGATTCGTAATTCGGATTCCCCTGAAAAAAAAAAATCAGGTTTCAGGCATGATGTTTCGCCGACGGGTTGTTAATTAGGAAATAAAATGCTCATTAGACTCTCTTAACTCCTGTTATGAATTCTTTGTCGGTTTTTTATTATTTGATTTAGCAGTTAAGCTTCCATTTGATTATAAATTACAATTTCAATGTTGTAATTACTTAAGTGGGATATTACCCTGCTCTTGATTGTCTGGTATTAATTTTTTTTTAAAACATCGTAAATGTCGATAATACGCGGGATGACGATAAAAAAGATTTTTTTTTTTTAAATTGAGATACGTATCAATCGGATATATAAGGGTGTCCCTTATTTAGCGAATTTTTGAATTTGAATGAGTGCCCCCCTTGGAATCGCTTCTCTTTGTGACACATGGGTCATTCTCATTTTACTTTGCACTTTTCGAACGAAAAATGTCCCAAGCAAAATGTAAACAGTACGAACTGGAAAACAATAACAAATAAATTCGTAACGTTTTGATATAAAAATAATTTTTTTCCGTGTTAAAAATAAGTTTAAAAAAATCGGGTGTCAAAAAACAAATAGTAACTAACATCATAATCCTTTGTGTAATTTTTTTTTTTTTTTAATTTAAATATTTAGTGCCTTTTTAATCCTTTCTTTTTGCGTTACGAACTGGAATTTTAGCTTCAATTTTTTTTCAAAACTGTGAAATATCGACTTTTTTAGTGTTTATTATAAAAATTGGTTAGTGTGTTAATAGAAGACTTATAAAAGAGTAAATCTGTGCCCAGGTAAATTTTTTTTAAAAATTTTATGGCTAAAAAAATCGCGTTACGAATTGGAGTTACGAATTTGACAGATATCCAGGGACCATCTTTAAAGCAGAAAAGTGAGCCTTTTGAGCAATTAAAAATTTTAAAGGGCGATTGATTTCAAGTAATGGTTTATATTTAAACGATAATTTGTAAAAATAAATGTTTGAAACGGCTTTTTTTTCTAAATTTAAATTATTTTAGTGTTGGGTCGAGAACTAGGGACAGCCATTTTTGTTGTACCGCAATACTTTTCAGGTAACAAATCAAGCTTTAAAGAAAATTTATCCGTGCGTAAAAGTAATAATGCCGCTTCTCCATTATGGCTCAAAATTAATTTTCTAGAACTAATTTTCAAAATTTCCGGAAGTACTGTGCTTTAGTTATTCTATGGATTTCTAACCCAAGATTTAAAAATAGAGTCGGCCATTTTTAATACAATGCCTTTTTTTATTCTTAATCCATGGTCGGAAATTCATAAAATAACTAAAGCACAGTACTTCCGGAAATTTTGAAAATTAATTCTAGAAAATTAATTTTGAGCCATAATGGAGAAGCGGCATAATACGGTAAAATATAATATTTTAAATGATTCAAGAGCGAAAAAAATTTTGAGCTGCATAAATTGAGTAAATAAGGAGCAGAAAAAATCTCCGGACACTGTTTCGCCGTTTTTTTTGAGAATGACCCACATATAAATCCTAATTTTTTCCAGATTTTTTTAATCGACGGGAAATTGCCCGACTAGCTATTGAAGATTGGAAAATTCCCAGAAAAGTGAAAAAAATCGAAAATTATTTTTTTTTTTCTTGAAAAAGCAGTCACTTTCTATCAGAAATGATGCGCAGATCGCGAATCTGAGCACCATTTTTATTTTATTTTATCTGGTTTTCGAACTACAGCCATAAAATGAGCAAAAAAATTCGAGTAAAAAGACAAAACATGATAAGTCCTAATTTTTTGCCTCTAGCTCGAAAACCGGACTGGATAAAAAAAATGGAGTTCAGATTTGTGATCTACGCAAAATTTCTGATAGGAAATGACTGTTTCTTTTTTTCATTCTTTTTCTTTTTTTTTTTTCAAGGAAAAAAAAAGATTGATTTTTTCTTTTTTATGGAAATTTCAGGGGTCCGAAGCTTGAAAATTTTGGCTGATGCCGATGCGAAATGCCGATGCCAATGCGGATCTTCTTTAATATTCAAAATCAGCATCGGCATCGACATCGGCACCGGCACCGGCATCGGACCCCTGACTTTAAAAATCATTTAGGCCTAGAATGGCTCTATGATTTTTTTTTTTTTTTTTTTTTCTTCCACTAAAATCGGAATCAGAGGCGGCATCGGATATGATCGATGCTTGGTGTTGTTGGCAACGGCATCGGGTGTCGGTGCCGGAATCGGAATCGGGACTTAAATAAATAATATGGAATTGGAATTAGAATTGGCATCGGCATCGGCATCCACCCGAGATTTCAGCCGGCCGCTGCACCAGTATCAGATTCATACCCCTGGGGAATTTTCCGACCTTGAAGGAAAAAGGAAAAGGGACTTTCTCGACTCCTGTCGAGTAAAAAAATCTGAAAAAAAATTAGGGTTCCTATGTGTCACAGTACAGCGATGGTATGCCGAATAGATTTTAATCGGAATCGCAGACGGAATCAGATTCGATCGATGGACACTAATCGGAATCGGAATCGGAATCGCGAAAAAGTTTAGCATAATTTAGAATCGGAATCGGAATAAGATTCGATCGATGGAAATTAATCGGAATCGGAATCGGAATCGGAATTTGAATCGGAATTGGAATCGGAATTGGAATCGGAATCGCATTGGTAAAATCATCGAGCATCACTGGAATCGAAATCAGCATCAGGAGTCAAATTTCTCCCAGATACAATGAGTTATTTTACAAACAAAGTCGAATTTTTTATTAAAAACTTTTAAAAAAATGAGATATTTTTAAAACAAAATAAGCAGGGATGGTATGCCGAATAGATTTTAATCGGAATCGGAATCAGATTCGATCGATAAAAACTAATCGGAATAGGCATCGGCATCTGAAAATTTTTCTCGTAGTTTTAGTTTAGAATCGGAATCGGAATCTGCATGCTATCCCTGGCCACAGAGAGAACCGATTCAGTTCTCTCAGCGGTGCACTCATTTAAATTCGAAAAACTGAAAAATAAGGGACACCCTAGGATACATATACCAGGGCGTCCCTTATTTTTCGGTTTTTCGAATTTAAAATCGCGTACCCCCAAAAATAATTCTTCTTGGTGTACTAATAAACGCGCGAATTTTTTTTAAATTTTTTACTCGACGGGAAAGGCCTGGTCCAGTTCCAGTTATCTGGTCCAGTCTTTGAGCTAGAGTCCGAAATACAAGTGTAACTGAGGATTTGGTATGTTTTGTCACATTGCCACGTTTCTTTGCCATATTTTGCTTTTAACTCAAAAACCGGACAAGATATAAAAAAACGGACTTCAGATTCGTGATCAACGGAAAATTTCCCAATTTTTTCTCTTATGGCTATTTTCGAAATTGTATAGTTCTTGAAAGAACGTACATTTTCATTTTTAGGCAATATTGCTTATACCTCATCAACCACACACTGAATTTTTTTTTTACAGTGGATTTGCCTTTCAGAAGGTAATGAATAATATCCTTTTGAAAAGAAAATAAAAATTATTTTTAAAGCTTTTTAATTTGCTAAAAAGTGAATTATTTGTCCTCCCGTCACGTTTTGTTTTGTTAGCAGCTTCTCATTATACAGATGCAGCGAAAAACTTTTTTTTGTTATGAATTGTTGTAGTTTTGGAAGGTAAAGAACGATATCTCTTTTTTCGAGAGAAAATTAATGACTTTTTAACCTTTTTTTATTACCGAAAACTGCAATATTTGTCCTTCCAGTCACGGTAGGTTTTTTCTAGAATTACCCAACTTTAAGCTCAAGTCGCCACGTTTTCCCGTCCAGTAAAAAATTTTTAAAAAAAATCGGGTTTATCAGTCCACCAAGGAGAACCATTTTTGGGGGTAAGAGATTTAAAATTCGAAAATTGCCAAAATAAAAGACGCTTTAATATATATATGTTACACCCTGTATATCAATAGAACGGTAGGCGCCTGATTCGATTTTTTTTAACTCTCATCGGTCATTAATGCACGATTGTTCGCTGTGGGGAAAAGTCATGACAAATAAGATCCATTACTGGCGAACAGTGGTCATTACAGGACAAAAGAAACAATCAGCAAGTTACTGAGTTGTATCCTATCAATCTTTGAAGATTCTACTTCCAATTTTATTTTTCTTATCCGGGAAATTGCTTTTACCTAAGATTGGAGGTTAATACAAGAATTTTTTTTAAAGAATATCCACCCGAAAAATAAAGGTTTTTATAAATCGGATCTTAAAATATTTAAACGCAACGGACTTTATATTCACTACGTACGACGTAACTACAACGCATATGAGCTTTTCATTTCCCCACGGACAACCGTCCAGAAAAACTAAATATTGCATAAACCTTTTGGGCATATTCCTCGTGATTTTCCCTGTATAGCATTTTAAATAGAAGAAAAAAAAAAAAAAAAAAGGAAGTCATAAACCGATCATCTTAATTTCGAACAACGGATAGAGGTGGGTAAAAAGAGTAAAACGAGCGGAAAATGCTGAGTTATGCGCAAACTCGATAAAGAACATGAATGAAATAGATGGGCCGGTTCATTTTGTTTGTATATTAGACAATAAATTTGTTAATTACTCTCTGTTAATGCCGGTAGTCGTGATGAACAGTAATACAGGAGCACTTGTCTAAGTCAGACCACTAATATTATGTTTTTTTATTTTTTGCTTTTATACATCAGAGTAATGTTATAAATTACAGACTTCTGGTGAATCAGTGGTCGGCAAGAGAGAGAGAGAAAAGATTGGCCTTTTATATTCTTAATGAGAGTTAACGTACTCCCCGGGGAATTAGTTAAGATGTATTCAATGATTTAGCGATTTGAACTGATCGATATTTATTAGCTCCTACGGAGACGATATATATTTAATATTAACTTGAAGAACATCATCGTAATTATAAATTGAAAACCGTTACTTAATACATTTTCCAAGTTTGAAAAGGACCAATTCGCTTCTCAAAAATCCTCCTTTTTTTTCATTTTCTATTTTTTAATTTCGTGAAAGATTGATCGAAGTCACATTTTTTAATATTCTTGATTGTCTCTCGTGAAAAAATTAACTTTGGTCATCCTTATAAAAATGCGGTGATCATTACTTAAATTATCAAAGCCATTACATTTAATGGCTTTGTATAAGTTAAATATAATAATGATGTTTAATACTTTAGTGCAGTTTGATAATGATTATGAGTGAAGCGATATAAAAAAAAGCGGAGTAAATATATATTAGTTACACACGAATGTAGACAAAGGGGCCGAGGGACCACCTTCTGATAGCCACTGTCCTGGGAATATTAAAAAACCGTACGTATCAAACTCCTTTTCGATATTATTTTTCTGCATTCACGACCCGAAAATGAGTTTGATCTGTGGTGTTTAGGGGGAAAAAAAATAAAATAAGGGTTGAGAATTACGAAGCACTTTTTTCAATATAAAATAGGAAAAAAAAATATTTTAACGACCTGTATTCAATTACAAAACATTGGCACCAAAGATTTTAGCAAAACTGAGTTTTATGTAGGAAGTTTATAGTCCGGTTCTGCCAAAATCTGAATCGAATCACTTTTGGTAGAGCTTGCAAAATTATAATTCCAACATAGTTCGAAAAAATCTCGATACCGTTGATTCTTCTACTCTTCAAAAATGGCTCTCGAATCAAATTGGTGATATTAAAAGGTTCTTTAGTCAAATGTCTGCTTGGTCGCTTGTATTTTATTGCTTTTTGTGTCTGGTAGTACGACTACCCGATTAGAACTTGTAAAAATCATTATTGTACGCCTTTTAGAAAACGTTTAAAGTTGGAGTTGGAGCTTAAAAGGCTGTGTATAGTTCTGGCGAAAAATCGAAAAAAGTTATCGATATTTGTATTAAAAAAATATCGACCTATCGATATATCGATCGAAAAGCTATCGAGTAAATTGAACCAATTTTTTCAGAAAATAAAAAAAATGAAATAAAATAAAATAAATCAATAAAAGGTTGTTGGCCAAAAAAAATTAAAAAGTTTGTTAAGTAATTAGTACTTTTTTCCTACATGTTCTAAAAAGTTTGTTTTGCAAAATTCCCGAAAAATAACAGTTTTGTCCCGAAAATATGGTTCAAATTATCGACCAAAAATTTATCGATAAGGTGTATCGATAAAATTGTAATTATCAAAAAAATATCGATCATTTTTGTGTCGATTTATCGATACATCAAAGTTATCGATAAAAAATCGGCAATACTAGGCTGTGAAATTTGAATTCATAACAAAATATTTTTGTTTACAAACAAAACATTTTAAGTAACTTTTCCCAGCTGGTACCTTTTCTAAAAGATGCACTGATATACAGCATAACACACAACTTACTTAATTGGGGTTTTAATTTGAATTTTTTTTTTTAAATTTTTTGGCAACATAAATACCTTTACATATCGATTCCCAAAATTCTTAAATATTTTTCGGGCCGATTCTGATTCTGATTCCGATTCCGATTCCGACTCGAGAACAAAAATTTAAGTGTATGTTTCGATCTCGGTGTCCAAATACCAAAAATTTATTAGTTAATTAAATAAAAATTTAAGTTTCCGATTCTGATTTTAATTAGAAAATATTTCGGTGGTACCGATTCTGATTCTGATATCCGATGATTCTGATTCTGATTCCGATATTTCCAGAAGTGTACTAATCGTAAAAAGCTTTAATTGATACTTTTCAGCTCAATTTAAATTCAAAATTATTTTTCGATGCCGATTAAGATTCCAATTCCAACCAATTTTAGAGCCAGATTCCGATTTTGATTCCGATTCCGACTGCTTAAAAAAATTTAGGGTTCCGATTCTGATTCCATTTCATTTTTGAACCGATCGATTCCGATAGCGATTCCGTTTAAAATCTAAACGGCACCGCAGCCCTGCTATTAATTCTAATTTTTTTTTAGATTTTTTGTAGGTCATCTTGAGGTCGACCAATGACCTTGAAGATTTTGAAAAGCTCTTGATAAAGGCAAAAAATAAGAAGTTTTTTTTGCCGGAAAAAGTATTGCTTCATATCCAAAATTTTGTCTAAAATTACTTAAAGTGTACGGTTTTTGAGCTTGAGGTCTTTCTTTTAAACACTGAAATTCTTTAGACTTTTTCCCCCCGTAGCTCAAAAACCGCACACAAAAATGACGTGCAAGCCCCTCCCATGCCTGACTTTAATGCTGCTTCTCCATTATGGTCCTAAATTAATTTTACAAAATTAATTTTATAAAATTACCGGAAATTATGCGCTTTTTCTTTCTTTTTTCATAACATATTTATTTTTTACAGATTTCTTATTCTTTTTTAAGTCATCCTCATGTTCGATTAATAAAAAAAAAAGCATTATTCCCAATAATTTTATAAAATTAATTCTGTAAAATTAATTTTGAGCCATAATGGAGAAGCAGCATAAGATATTTTTTATCCCGACGTCGGAAAATGAAGTTTTTTGTTTTTCAAGCGAGACAAAAAGTTCATTTTTCAGCCAGGAGGGATGAAACATAATTTAAAATCAAAATTGACGAAATCAATGGTTTGATCCTGATTTATTTTCTGACGATTGACCCCAAAGCACACAGCAAAAACCGAAAATGAAAAAAAAAAAATGTCGAAAAAATAAAAATTGAAACCAGCTGTATTCGAATCAGTTTTTTGAAAAACTCGCAAAATATCCGTCAAAGTCGTTAAGCCCTCACGCACTAAAAAACACTTAACTGAAACTTCAAACCGAAAGAACCTACAAACTTTTTGCAGGAATAACCAAAGATCCACGCAGCCAAAACAAAAGTTGAAGCCCCCAACTTAATGACTTTAAAATGACTGATGAACCCAATTTTTACAATGCAGTATACCAACATTTTCGGTTTTCTGAAAATTTGTCGATTTCTTTGTACTCTAGCAACCAAAAATTATAGACTGTAGTCAACAAAGCCAGGATTTTTTTTTTCATCCACGAAAAAACACATTTTAAAAAAAGGCGAACAAAAGATTCTATCAACGTTTTATCCTAAATTTATAAGGTTGAAAAGGACATTAATATCACTTATCCATTGGACAAAATACAAATACCCTTTAAGCCCGTGAAAACTAAAAAAAAAAAAAATAATTCGTTGATAAGTGGCTATTGCAGAGATTTCAATTTGTTCTAATGGATTGTATTTAAGAGTCAGCGAGTCAGCAGTAATTGCGTTATATTTCCAAGGGGTGAGGGTAGGATGTCCAGGGTCCGGCAAAACGGTGGCGGCGGCAACAGCTAATGAGGAAAATTTCATCTTTTATATTATTTCTTTTCTCTCAAATATAATCATCTTCTTTTTTCATACATACGAAGCGATCGTTAAAAAAGGATCCACCCTCAACTTACCAAAAAAAAAAGGAAAGGAAAATTAATCAATTTGATTTTTATCTCTTTCGGGGAAACGTAAACACTGCATTCTTCGAAACGGCTTTATCTTTTTTATACTCCATTTACATTTTCAAGTGTGAGACATCCATCCCTCCTCTCCCCCCTTTCCTCCTTTTCCCTGTTAAATGAAATATTTGTAGCGAGGATTAAAACCGCCACATACATCACTTTATTCTTCCCTTGTTATATTTTGACGTTAAGAAAATAAAAAAATTTTTCCGGTTTTTCGGATCAGAGATTGTAAACCACATTGCAGTCGACCATTTTCAGGAGAAAAAACTGCTCACGGGTTTATATAACCGGGGGGGGGGAATCGACCTAAACATTAGCTATACCTAACAGTCTCTAAGACCGTAAACAAAAGCTTCGATTTTATATTTACAGATTCGCTTATTCGAAAGCAAAAGGGGTCTTCCCATCATTAGAAATGCTCAATGAACCATTCCTGTAAACAAATGAATGCTAACAATTGCGGTGATTTCTAACCTTTTTCCATGCGAGTGACACACGAATACTACCAATGATTCAAACGAAAGAAAAAAAAATTGGTTTTATTGTGGTTTTTTGGTCAAAATAATTTTTTTAGTATCTGTCTCGTTGAGTTTTTTTAATGATACGATGTTAATCTCATTCAAGAAAAAATATGGTCTGAGCGCGGTTTTTATATTTTTTTTTATTTAAGAAAATTTTTTACGGTCTTATGGATTCGATAATTTTCATGAGGCAAAAATTTTAACACCGTTAACGTAAAACCGCGTCGTTTAAATCGTGAACTAATCGAGTCTCTTCGTTTTTTCCCGTTAACAAATGGCAAGGTTAACACAGTTGAAGATTTCATACCAAGAAAAACAATTAAAATTGATAGATGGCCAGAATTCCTTTGTAATCATTTTTAAGTTAAAAAATGTAAGTAATAAAAAGGGAGCTATGTGTTACACATTTGCTTTACGTCCGAAGTGAATAAAAATGATTACTTTCATCATTACCGAAGGAACAGGGTAATTGATTGTTCGCGCTTGTAATTAATATCTCATCTACAAAAGGAAGATTGAAATTGCTTACACTCATTGTGGATATATTACTTGAGATTTTAAAGACCGGTTGCGGCGATATTTAATAGGTAATAAAGAAATCGTTGATATTGCAACGTATTTAAAAAAATAATTCGGGGAAAAATAAAGCTATTGCAATGTAACACCGTTGATGGATTGAAGGATAAAATTCCTCTAACCCTGGAAAAAAGCAACTGTCATGCAAATAACTTCGGTACCCATAAAGAGCTGCTGCCGTGAAGACATTGAGAAACAATGAACTTTTAAACATTTAGGGGTTTTCACGAAAAGAACTTAGTATCCACTACGGTTAATACAAATAATTTAAAAAAAACAAACACTAGTGCTTTCCCGTCAAACAGAAGGGTATAATGTTACAACTGTCCCGAAGTAAAGTTTGGCCGGTAAAATGTTCATCGTTCCTGAAAATTTTATCGAAATCGGTTGGATAGAGGCTCTGTACGTGTTGGACAAAGGTTTGAAAAAACACGTATAGGGAATTTAACATGAGAAGATTTGTTTTTCCATTCTCAGAGGAAAACGGGAAAAGATGTCGCGGAAATTGAAGAAAAGCTGCAAATCAATACCTATCGTTCCTGAAAATTTCATCAAATCGGTCAGGTAGGGGCTCCGTACGTGTTCACTGAGAAAACGCAGGAGTAAATCTAACTAAACATATTAGTGGAAAATCGACGGACTAATAATAATTAGTCAGCCAAACTATTTTTTTAGTTGATTTAAGTAAAAAAAAAATTTTCTTATTAGTTAGTCTAACAAAAAAAATAGTTTGACTGACTAATATTATTAGTCCGTCGATTTTCCACTAATGTATTTAGTTAGATTTACTCCTGCGTTTTCTCAGTGTAGGGCATCGCTTTTCCTTAGTGTTTTAAAAATTTTTGAAATAAAAGGCATTAACATCGGAGAAAAAACTTAAAAAAAAAAAAAAGAAAATTACACTTACGTTTTTCTAAATTTAGGGCTTCTTAATCGATTAGAGGAAATAATATATTACGTATCAGGTGTGGAGGTGACGAATTGCAGGCCGTAAACCCCAGTATCCGAAAACGGTCGAAATCTGCAAGCCACCTCCGTGCCTGATTTGTAAGATATTCTTCATAAAGGCGGCGGGAAATCGACTTATTCGTTTTTCAAGTGGGCCGAAATAGTATATTGTTAACCTGGGGAGGAAAATAAATTTTCCCGTTGAGGTTTATTTTCCTTCCTAGGCTAAACAAGGTACTTTTCATTACGTATCAATGATTAATTAATCAGAAAAGTCAGCGAAAATGATTTGATAAATTGTAAACCAAAGTCTTCTATAAACAGGTTTAACATTGTTTTGCCCTATTCGGAAAATCTCACTTTCCGCAATGGTGTACGAAGCGGAAAGTGGTTCTTTCCTACTATGAGTAATGAAAAGTTCATTTTCGATTAGGAGTGATGAAAAAATGTTTGTTCAATGAGTCCCCAATACAAAGAGGTTTCCCCGTACCACTAAATATAAAGGCGTCTATTTAAAGGGGCAGTAATTAATTAACAGTAGGGCAGTACTTCTTCATAACATGGCCGTTTTTTTTAATAAATTGGCAGTAAATTTAATAATATGGTTGCTTTTTTGTTGGCTGCAATTTTGGGCTACAATTTTGGGCAGTAGAAAAATTATTTTGGCACTAAAAAAAAATATTGCGACAGTATAATAAATAATTTAGCATTAAAAAGCATTTTTTAACGTTTAAAAAAAAAAAAATAACATAGACACACCTTGTACGTTTGATATATTTTGCAGTTTTTAAAGTAATCAAAATTATGCCTGTGCACAGCATACTCATGACAGTTTGATATCAATCAAGCTCGCAAAAAATGAATGAGACCATGAAAGCCGAAGTAAAAACTTTGTTTGAGTTAAAGTTAGATAGCCAAAGGTTTTGAGACTAAAAACTTGGGTGGACGGAACCTGCACTTGTCCTGCGATTTTTGAGCAATATTTGTGCAAACATATAATTGGACTCAGCATTAGACTTAAATATGTGAAACCACCGCCGGCTGCTAAAACCATTCCCATAGACGAGAAAAGGAAGAGACGCCGCCCGAAAAAGCCAATTAAAGCTCTTCTTGTATATTAAGAAAAGATAACGTACTATTTATTAAAAATATTTTTTAAAAATTAGTTTTATAAGAAAATAATGCTTGTATATGCTTTGTTAAGTCGGGTTTGAAATAAGAAGTTGTAATCCTTGTATGGACTTGGTGCAGTTTTGCACTGAGTTACAGAATTATTGTCACCCTGCAACTTCCTTTAAATATAAAAATTTACTCCTCCAAAAAAAATTAATCCACTGCCGATTAATTTAAAAAATTGCCCCATATTTAAATTTACCACTGCCAATTTTTGACTTAGTCCCCCCTTTTTTAGGGAAGCTAAAGTAGGTTCATTTTTAAAGCTCACTTCCCATTTATACGTATGATTTCGGTCACGACCTTACTCAAAATCGATTACTTTGTACTTACGTAGTAATTTATCGACCCCCCCCCCCCCCCGTCACTCCAGTTGTAAGCAAACGTAAAATGTTTTCAGATCCCCCTTTCCCCTAACATAATGCCTGCATACGTAAAGCCTGAATTGCTATGATAGCAATTCATTCCAAGTATTTAAAAAATACACAACCTTAAGGTAATCTTTCCGGGCCTAAAATTATTCTAACACAAAGGTTATCACTTACCACTAATTTCACTGAAGCATTGGGTTTAACTTGCAAATTTAACAAAGTTGCTTCGGTGTCCGACAATCCAAAACTTTCCTTCAATTGATCCAGATCAATTCCATCAACGAAAAGATGTTGGTCACTAGGCATTACTCCAAACTTATTGAATATCTGCCACAAAAGAAACAAAGAAAGACTAAATGAAAAGAAAAAAAAAGAGGGAAAGAAAAGAAAAAAAAAAGTCGACAAAAACAAGGAACTTAAGACATAAGTTCTCTTGTTTACATTTTATTTTTGACTTTCTGTCACATTCTGACCACTAAGTAACTCTGCCAAAAGTTAATTTCCCTTACCATCACTTTTAAATCCTTTAACGTCATAAATTTATTAATTGGAATTATTTTACGATCTTTATTCGACTGCCTGGCTCTCGTGGATCTCCGCACTTGCTCAGGTACGGATTTTTTAGAAGTTTGCGATGGTACGAATGTTTCCTTAGCTTTTTTATTGTTTAACTTCCTCTTCTTACTCGATGTTTCCTCCTGCGAGAAGAAAAAAAAAGGGTAAAAAAAAGAAGATTACACCAAAAACAGAAAATATGGAATTCATACAAAAGAGGAACCACATCGGGGAAAAGGCAAAGATTGCAACGTTAGAGTTAGTCTGACAGACCGGCGGCTGGACGTCGCCCTGTGTTTCCTGACTCCCAGTTTTCCTTGACTTTGAAAAATATCCTGCTTACTGTTCGGATTTACTTGCAACACACCGGTTTAAGGCGCGTTCCGTAAGGTATTTTAAAAAAGATACTCACATTATCCTCGGAATCACCGTCGTCGACACTGGTCACTATTTTAAAAACAGAGATGGTCGCGTTGGAATAACTATTTTTAAGATTTTCCTCCGCTTCGGCTTCAAGGCGTTCCTTCATGCACTCCTCACAAAGACCTAAAATAAAAGAAAAAAAAAAATAAAGAAATGTATTAAAGGGGAGGAAAATTAAAATTACAAGCGGTTTTAGGATTGTTAACTATGTAAAATAGCCTTGTTTCCTAATAGAATCCGATGACCTTTTTAACATAGGAAACTACACAGCGGTGGAATGATCCCTTGTTTGAATCTGTGCCAAAGATGGGGAGGAATTTCAGAAAATCAATCTCACAGACATGCTATTTCTTAATATGGTTAATGTACTTTTGGGCCAACTAACTCCGGAGACTGAGTGCGTATAAATTCATAATCAATCATATACGTTGTCCCTGATTTTTATCGTTTATTTTCGTACCCTCCTCCCCGATAAAGTACAGTGTGACTTTCAATTTAACGTATCGACATCATCAGACCAATCCCAATGAGAAAAAAAAATTAATATTTATAAAATATTTTTCAATATTTTGTAAATAGGCCTATTATGCAAATATTTTTTGAAACCAGAAACAATAAAAATATTTGAAAATGTTGACAAAGACTTTAAAAATATTTTTATTGCTTTTAGTTTCAAAAAATATTTGTAAAATATTTCTGAAACATTGAAAAACATTCTTGAAACAGAGAAAAAAATTTTTGAAACATTGAAAAAAATTTTTGAAACATTGAAAAATATTCTTGAAACAGAGAAAAATATTTTTGAAACATTGAAAAAAATTTTTGAAACATTGAAAAATATTTTTAAAACATTGGAAAATATTTCAAAAATATTTTATAAATATATATATTTTTTTTCTCATTGGGATAAACAAAACGGATTGTTAGAAATTAATTTTTATGGCAAAATGTTTCATCACACTTCCTGAGAAACGCAGTACGATCTCTCGCCCCCCCCCCCCCTTCCACAATTTTTCGAAAAAACACACAATCAAAGATTAAACTTAACAGAAAGGTGGGGGCGTGGTAATGACGATAATGATAATGACGGTCGGTCATAGGGGAAGTGGATGAACAAGAAAAAAAAAAATTGTAGAGAAAAATAAAAACCGAGGGCGCTGAGAAAAATAAAACGGGGTTTGAAGATATCTAGCTTAAAACAATGAATCCAAGGTAAAAAAGGTCGGTTTTTCGAGAAGGAAATCGCATTAGATGAGCGATTCTTTTGTAATATGATAATGTCCGCAGAGGAAACTGATTCTTAAGCCCCGAGATATATGTCTAACAAGTTTCGTTGACACTTATATCTGTATGAAATGATGTCATTAATAACTACCGGTCCATTGTGTTTCCTTTAGCTTTTCCAAGAATCGAAGAGCTTACGCTGATCAAACGAGGAAATGTACTCCGTTTAAACATCCTCTTGAGTCTAACATGCAAACTAGTATAAATCACAACGCCCACATTGTCCTTTTACTTTCGACTGACCCCAACACTTTCATTTTCACCCCTTTCATCCCCTTGGCACATTCGTTAAACGCCCGCTTTTCTTTCATAACACCAGTTATGAGAAATGCAGTTCCCGGACTTGGGTAAAACATGTTTTTAAAACAAGTTAAGATGTTAAAAGGGTTGTTAAAGGTCGAAATCTCTCTCTTTTTTTTTTCCCATCGTGACCCGGGTAAAAGGGTTTTCGGCTTAGTTCGAATTTTTCCTTCTTTATTTTTCCTATACATATACCCATTAAATAAGGTCACGAACAATTCGGGTTCATTTGATTTAGCGCAAGGAAAGATAATGAGAGCAAGAGAAATGAAGCAAAAGGAAGAATAAATATGACGTTATTTTGAAAAGCTGCGGTTAAACCAAGAAACTAACTAACGAACCGCGATCTAAGAAAACGGGAAGAGATTAAGGAACGTCAAAAGAGAATTTAAATATTTCTCCTTCCTTTTCTCAGTCTTCCTTTAATAATTCTTCTATTTTATAATCCTATTGTACGTGTCTCCGGATAAGTGCTCTGAAAACATTGAAACTTTTCTTTTTGACTTTGGTCTGAGGAACGACAACGCAACTATACTGCTTTTATAAAGTTAAATTCTATGCAGATAAGTCATTATTTAGAACAAGGCACAGAACGCTCTCATGAGGACCATTTTATAAATTTTTCTAGCTACACTCCTTTTTCATTTTAAGGATTCTTTACCATTTTATCTAAGCCATTTTTCTTAAAAAAAATATATTCCTAACTCATTTTAGAAAAAAATTAATTCCTAACCCATTTTTCCTAAAAAAGTAAATTCCTAATCCATTTTTCCTAAAAATTTTGGTTCCTGAAATCGTTTTCTTAACTATTTTCTTCTTTTTTCTAAAATTTTTTCATTCCTAAAATAAGTTTACTAAAATCCCTAAAATTAAATTTCCTAAAATCCCTTTCCGGATTTAAAAAATTAAAAAAAAAAATATGCATTTTAGGAAATTTTATTTTAGGAATTAAAAATTTTCGGAAAATTAAAAATTAGGAAAAAAATGGTTAGGAAAAAAATTTTAGGAGCCAAAATGTTTAGGAAAAATGGAATAGGAATTTATTTTTTTAGGAAAAACGGTCGGGAGCGCATTTTAAGCGTTTGACTTTCTAAGAAATATTGGTTATCTAATCGATCTCGAAAAATTGATTCTACGAAAAAAATCGGAGAGCGCGTTCACCTGCCAAATAAAATGATCCTACAATTTTTAAAAATTTTTACAGTTTCAAGAGAAAGGAGCTCAGTTAGCAAACTCTGAAGCAGAGCTTTTAAAATTGAGCTTCGGTGATGTCTTGGCGGAAAAAAGAAGTTGCCACCAAAGTCTACCTTTAAACAAACGAATTAAAAAATTTTATAAGTAAATTCATTTTTAAAAAACATTTTCTTTTTTTTTTTTTTTTTAATACAAATTTTTCAATTTGCAAGTGATTTGTATTAAAAATTAATTGTGTTCCTTTCTCTCATAACATGCCTTTAATGCTTTATTGTGTGCATTTTGCTGCAATGTGAAAGTGGGCTGCTAAATGTGCCGAATTGGAGCGACTTTCAGCCATTTCTTTTTACTCTCAATTAAAAATTCTAAAAATTTTTTTAATTAAAAAAAAAAAAAACTGCTTAAATCAGCAGATGCGAACTGCAGGAAATTGGTGGTAAAAAGGCCACTCAAATTTTGCGACATCTCGATTTGAACAATTTTTGAGCACTGAATCCCTGAAAATTTGATTACATCGAGCTTAAAGAAAAATTTATCCACTTCCTTTCCTCAACATGCTTACGTAATGTTTGAAAATAAATTACTTGATTACAAAGGAGGTAGAGTAAAGAATATTTATTGAAAAAAAAATCATATGTACATATGATAATTTAACATTTTAAAAAACCAATTTTCGCGTAAATACATTTGAACTGGACCCCAGATTAGATTAGGGTTTAATAAAAAAAAAAAAAAGGTTAAGGTATTTTATATATGAAAACGGGGTCTAATCGCACCGAAACCGTGCCAAAACGTTTTGTTATGTTCATAGATACAGTTCCATGATTTCAAATGCATGAAAAAGACTTAATTGCTCTTATATTTCATAATTTTTAATTGTTTTCGCAATAAAAAAAAAAAAAAAATGTTTCTTTCCGAGACTAGTACAGTACTAGTACAGCGCTCTATTGGTGAAATTCGGAAATATTTAAACAACAAGAAATAAACCATAAAAGTCGAGTGCTCCGCCTCCATTGGACAGTTAATTGGAGGGTAAATGAATTGTATCACCGGAAATGCTGTAGATTTTTGGACTTTTTTCTTCTGCTACCACCTTTTTTTCGTTTTTAGTATTTTTAGTGTTCGAAAAAATGTGTACGTGCATATGAAAACCTCCCACTTATACAATCCGGATAGTATGTTTTGCTTTTTAACCTTTTGTAAACAAATAAGTTTCGAATCAAAACAAACTATCCGGATTGTACAAGTGGGAGGTTTTCATATGCACGTACACAAATAATCAAAACAATAAAAAAAAAAGTCGTAGCAGAAGATAAAATTCCAAATATATACAGCATTTTCGGTGGTACAATTAATTGTATTCTTTGATTAATTGGCTAATGGAGACAAGTTTCTGTGATAAAAAGTGAGCTACTTCAAATTGTATCCATAGTTGGATTTTTTTGTAACTATAGTTGGGGGGATGTCCAAATCGGTCAATATTTTAAAAAAATAAAAAATATTGTTAAAACGGTTAAACTTTACATCTTGTGGTATTTTTTATATATAAATTATATATAATTTATATATAATTTATATATAAGATATATATAATTTATATATAAGTTATATATAAATTATATAAGAATTATATATAAAAGGTGAATATATATAAATTATATATAAATTATATATAATTTATATATAATTATATAAAATTAAATCTTGAAAAAAAGGCATCAGCAAAATTTTAGCAAATTTTAGCAAAATGATTTTCCGATTAAAACTATATATAAATTATATATAATTTATATATAAGTTATATATAATCTATATATAATTTATATATAATTTATATATAATTTGTATATAATTTATATATAAGTTATATATAATTTATATATAAGATGTCTTATATATAAATTATATATAAATTATATATAACATGTACATGAATTTTATGCATAATTTATCCGCCTTTAAAATCGAGAAGTTTTAAAACTTATTTAAAATTGGAAAAATACAAACAACACCAGGCTTTTTACAGGGCTTAAAGCCCTATCGCCGCATCGAAAGCAGTCCGCCATTTGGACCTATCCTGAGCCGCCGCTCACCAGTCTAGCACCCCTAGGCGGCCGGAATCCGGGGATACATTATCGTCCCATCTTAGCCAAGGTCTTCCTAAAGATCTTGGACTTGTAGGACGATCATCCAAAACTCGTCGTATAGCCCGTATAGCCGGCGCCCGTGCCACGTGTCCCTCCCACCGCAGCCTCATAGCCTTGATCACATCAAGTCTATGATGACTTGATCACATCATATTATTTACAGGACTGCCCGGTAAGCCTTCGGATTTCTTCGTTAGTCTTGACACGGACGCGTCCGGATACGTGGTCTATATTGGGACCAAGGATCCTCCTAAGGAACTTATTTTCAAACACCAGCAATCACTTCTCGGCTTGGATCATTAAGTTCCACGACTCGCAGCCGTATTTAACTGGGGCGCAGGGTGGAATTATAGACGAGAAGTTTGGAACGCCGGGACAGGGATTAACTTCGGAATAGGTGGTTTAGGGAATAAAGGCATGGGGTACCACTCTGGATCCTCGCTTTGACTTCGTGAGTGGTATCATTGTTACGCGTGACGGTGGAACCCAGTTATCGGAACTCGGAGACTTTTTTTCAGATTTTTTAAACGACATCTTGAGGTGCCGCAATGACACCGTCACGAGTAACATTGATACCAACTACGAAGTCAAAGCGAGGATCCAGAGTGGTACCCCATGCCTTCATTCCCTAAACCACCTATTCCGAAGTTCATCCCTGTCCCGGCGTTCCAAACTTCCCTGCGCCCCAGTTAAATACGGCTGCGAGTCGTGGAACTTAATGATCCAAGCCGAGAAGTGATTGCTGGTGTTTGAAAATAAGTTCCTTAGGAGGATCCTTGGTCCCAATATAGACCACGTATCCGGACGCGTCCGTGTCAAGACTAACGAAGAAATCCGAAGGCTTACCGGGCAGTCCTGTAAATAATATGATGTGATCAAGTCATCATAGACTTGATGTGATCAAGGCTATGAGGCTGCGGTGGGAGGGACACGTGGCACGGGCGCCGGCTATACGGGCTATACGACGAGTTTTGGATGATCGTCCTACAAGTCCAAGATCTTTAGGAAGACCTTGGCTAAGATGGGACGATAATGTATCCCCGGATTCCGGCCGCCTAGGGGTGCTAGACTGGTGAGCGGCGGCTCAGGATAGGTCCAAATGGCGGACTGCTTTCGATGCGGCGATAGGGCTTTAAGCCCTGTAAAAAGCCTGGTGTTGTTTGTATTTTTCCAATTTTAAATAAGTTTTAAAACTTCTCGATTTTAAAGTCGGATAAATTATGCATAAAATTCATGTACATGTTATACATAATTTATATATAATTTATATATAAGACATCTTATATATAAATTATATATAAGACATCTTATATATAAATTATATATAACTTATATATAAATTATATACAAATTATATATAAATTATATATAAATTATATATAAATTATATATAGATTATATATAACTTATATATAAATTATATATAATTTATATATAGTTTGTATCGGAAAATCATTTTGCTAAAATTTGCTAAAATTTTGCTGATGCCTTTTTTTCAAGATTTAATTTTATATAAATTATATATAAATTGAGTCTCAGTCAAAACCCCGAAAGCCCAAAACCCCGAAACAGCTTTTCGGGGATTTGGGCTGCCCAAAACCCCGAATTTTTTCGGGGTTTTGAAATTTACATTTTTTAATAATTTTTTTATAATTATTTTTTCGGCGTTTTAGGTAAGTTCAGAACCCCGAACAATAATTTTAATTTTAATTTAAATTTATATTTATTTTTTATTTTTATTTGATTTTATTTCCGGGCAGGAATTTCATTCAAGCCATTTACGAACTGCTGATTACAGGCCCGTAGTCAGCCTGAGAAGCAAAGGGGGCACAAGATATTTTAAGGGGGCTCCAAATGGCCCCTTATAACATGGAAGATAGGGAAAATACATGGGCCAAGTCAAATTTTCAGGGGGCACAAGCTTTTCCAAAGGGGGGCTAAGTCACCCTTTTCCCCCCCTGGCTACGGCCTGGCTGATTATCAAGCTCACCAAATTATGTTAATGAATTCATAGTGAATCAAGTAAAAGTGATGACGTTACTAATGACTAGCTTTAATTTAAAAATTGGCGGGTATAATATTACAGATTACAGAAGATCCATTTCTGCAAGGTATAGGGGAGAGCGGATCTGAAGATGATCCTTTGCCTCCAAGGCAAAGATATGTCTCAAAGATATAATCTCTTACGATTTTATTGTATACTGTTTTGTAATACTTCTTACAAAACTACTTCTTTGTAATAATTCTTTTTTTCTTCGTTATAGGAACAAAACTGTAAAAGGGCTGTAAAGGGCCTGTTGTTTTTGTCTCTTTAAAAATAAAATAAAAATAAAATAAAATACTGTTAAAATCAGTTGTTGTTACGTCGTTTTCTTATACAGATTTTAATATAATTTTTACCAGTGTTGTAGCACATATTCGGCCGTTTTTAATTTCGGAAAATTTAAAGAAAATGAGTGAAAACATTTTTTTTCGGTGTTTGAACAGGTTCTGAAAGCTAAAAAAGCAACTTCTAAATCACCATTTAAAATAAAATATAATTAAAATTAAAATAAATATTCGGGGTTTTGAAATTACTCACAACGCCGAAAAAAAATTAATTAAAAAAAATTAAAAAATGTAAATTTCAAAACCCCGAATGCCCAGATCCCCGAAAGTACTTTCGGGGATTTGGGCATTCGGGGTTTTGAACGAACCCCTATAAATTATATATAATTTATATATAATTTATATATATTCACCTTTTATATATAATTCTTATATAATTTATATATAATTTATATATAAATTATATATAACTTATATATAAATTATATATAAATTATATATAATTTATATATAAAAAATACCACAAGATGTAAAGTTTAACCGTTAAAACAGTTATGAGTAACGGATTTAAGTTGTTTTATTAAAGGTAAATTCCTAGGGATTACTTTTCTATTAGTTTCGATACCGTATCAAAACTCGCAGGTTTAAAAAAGAAAAGTTAATGAAAAAACCCTTAAGGTAGCCATAGATAGTCGACCGACCCTAAAAAAAATATCAAATTTTGGAACCAAAAAAGCTTTTTTCATACATTTTAAATATTGAATCTTTGCCTCTGAAACATTAGAAAACTTTTTGGCAAAATGAGATCCGATTTCATTTTTATTTGTAAAAAACCGAATTTTCGAAAACAAAATTAAGTTTTTCTTTTATTAATCGACATAATTTTCCACCACCCGGCTAACCGGCCGGTGGTTTAAACGAACTAATACCTTATGGGTTTTTGCCATTTCTGTGAAAAATGAAGGTAACTTTCCCGGTTTTGAAAATACTTTAAAACAATCTATTAAAAAAAGTACACTTGAAAAGAATCGCTAAGAGAAAGGTTCTTAAGAAATATTTTGGCAACTTGTTTTAATCCTAAACTCCTACTTTTCGAGCCATATGCAATTTCGACAAGCAAGCTCGTAATAGGGAGTTCGAAGCAAAAAAAAAAAAAAAAAAAAAGAAGATTGTTTGGATATACTGGTAAGGATTTGTTTAAAGCATTCGTTATAAATCAGTTACCAATTCCAGTGGCAATCTAATTCTTCCAATTTCCCGAAACGTAACCATTATAAGTACCCTAATTTTATAAGTGCTTCATCAAATACAGGAAAACTCTTGTTTGTTGAGAAAAGCTCGTGAGAGTGCTATATAAAAGGAGACTTTGTTTTTATCACCCTTTTATGGTTTCGGAATTGTCTTTAAAAACTTTTGCATTTCCAGGACCGGATTTAAGAATGAAAAGTTTCCAACACTTTTATGACATTTGATTATCTCGGTAAACTTTCTTTTTTTTCGGTGGTAAACTTATCGGAAATTCTTTCGATCTTATTTAAGCTGATTCTTGTTCGAAAATCCGGCGGATTTTCCGTGTTTTCACGATGGGTTTCCAACCGAACACGATTCAAAGACTCTTATAGTCCTACCCCTTCGATATTTTGGCATGAGTGCAGATAAAAGGTCATCATCTCAAGAAGTGGTTCCACTCGCAGGTCACACATTTCATTAACCCACCCTCGTCCATCGACCGCTAAATACGTGATACGGAAGCTTCATTTAATTACAATTGAAAGCGGAAGGTCTTTTCCTTCACCCTCTTGCACCCCCCTTTGCCCATGCACATCCACTTTTACCCACGCACACATCATTCTCATTGATGAAAATAATTATCAAATTTCTTCTTTGGAATTTCAATGAGCGAGAAATGTCTAACTTTCTTTACCGGCTTCGAGAGAAAAAATTGAGAAAATAAACTGAGACAAAGTTCCTTCAAAAAAATTTTTTTCGTGATTTCTTTTTTAAAATTTTTGGCGTTCTAAAGCGGAATAGTCCATGTTTTTTTTTTTTTTTTTTTTTTTCAGGGAAAAAAAATAATTTTATAAATCGTTAATATTTAATTTCTGGTGTTAACTTTACTTCCTTTACCTATCATGCCGTAAAATAAATAAAAGCTCCCAAAAGCTCTGTCCGAAATAATCCCATCGGATTAATTTTAAAAACACGGAAAGCCTGAGTTTTCAGTTAATCAATTCATAAATAGCTTCCTAAAAAGGGGTTAAAGAGATAAAACAAAAGAGGAGAAAACAATGTATCTTTTAAAGATAATCATAGAAAATGGTCGCGTAATTGGTTTCCGAGAGATAGATAAATTATAAATTAACTCGGTTAGAAAGCTACAAGGATGTCCGACAAAAAGTTACGTTTAAAATTGAATCGAATTAATATTCTGATGGCAGAAAGCACAACAATCGTAAATTATGTATCTTTCCCTTTTGTTGGATTTTGTTTACACCCGTTTTCATAGACGATTATCTTCCCCTTTTTCCTGGACTAAAATTTCATCTCGGGTAATGCAATGCATACGAGGAATACTCTGCCCATAAGTCTCTATTCTTATTTAATTTAACTTTCCGAAATGATAAATCGAGGACCTACATCTCTATTTTGTAATTACTTATTTGAATTAAAATCATAGCATCAAAACCTCTTCATGGGTTTTCCATTGCAGAAACTGAGAAGTCAAAATCCTTTGGGGAGGTCTAAACGAAGGCGCTCTGGATTTGTGAAAATTTGCAAGGGGTCGTCCAAGTATTACGTAGAGCCTGGTGGGGGGTCGAAGGAGGTGATATGCATGGTTACGGACGGGTGGGGGGGCCTTTGGGCCATGCGTTACGTAATTTTAATATAAAAATTATTTCGATTCTACTTCACTCTTTGAAAAATATTTTTCCCGGTTATTCTTCAAAAAGTAAAAAATTCAATTAAAAACATTTTTTTAACTTAAAAATTTTTCGAAGGTCGGTGGTTCGAGTCCACTCTTCGAGTACCTCTGGTGTATTTTTTACTGAACATTTCCCGGTTCCCTCTTTGATCGAGTATACCTAATAAACCCCAACCGAGGGAATTACATCCCTAATGCTAGCCCAAAAAGGCTAAAATTGAGGTTATGTTGGAAATTTAAAAATTTTTTTCGTAAAAACTGATCAAGAAACTGAAATTTTTTTTTTACTTCTAAAAACATTAATCGCATGTTTTGATTGTTTACCGCTTGTGGTTTTAGAAGTGTATAAAAAATCTAATGTCAGTGTTTGATGTTGAAAAACATTTGACCCCTAAGTGATTTTTTATTTTTTTTTTTTTTTTTTTTTTTTTGTTACTTTGAATAAATATAGATTATTCATAATTTTACAAGTAGACGAAATTTAAATATTTTCCAGAGGGAAGGGGGGGGGGAGAGTTAGAACCCGTAATACGTAATAACGAAGGGGGGAGGGGGTTACAGATTGCATTAAGGGTGTGTTACAAGGGAAGGGAAAGGATGTCAAAATGTGGACTATTTCGCGTTCCGTAATAAATGTACCACCGCTACTAAGTTTTCTTCTAAATATACTATCATTAGTTAATCTTTTACAAAAATTCCTGTGATCCGAGGCTTTTTCTGAAAAATTGGAAAAACTGGATCCAGGAGAAAATCACTTCTGCAAATAAGTCAATAAGGCATTAACGTCAACTCTTTGGGTCGAAATGTTTCTGACAGTGAAAAAGGTTTTACCTATCTATCTCACACAACATGAATGCTCTGTCTCCATTTATCAACTAATCGAAAAATGCAATTAATTGCACCACCGGAAATGCTGTATATTTTTGGACTTTTTTCTTCTGCTGCCGCTTTTTTTTTTATTGTTTTGACTATTTTTTCGAACACAAAAACACGATTTTACATACAGGTCAGGCAACTGCTATCTTAAAAAGTGTCCCCCGAGTTTGAAGCAGAAGAATAGTTCCAAATTTGCTCAATAGATAGCTGGAGCTGTAATTAGGGAATCACGTTATATGCCCTTTATCCAGTCAACACTTTCAAAACACTTTTTTTTATGATGGCTGCCAGAACACGTGATTCCCTAACTACGGCTCCAGCCATCTATCGAGAAAATTTGGAACTATTCTTCTGCTTCAAACTCAGGGGACACTTTTGTCCATATGAGGGATACCCGAGTCGCCTGACCTGTATGTAAGATCGTGCACAAAAAAAAAAAATAATGAAAACGAAAGAAAAGTGGTAGCAGAAGAAAAAAGTCCAAAAGTATACAGCATTTCCCGTGGTGCAATTCCCTCCAATTAATTCTTCAGTGGAGACAGCAAAATTACCTAGCAACATGTTTGAATCTTTTTTTTAAACCCATCCGTTGAACAATCTTTTAAAAAACCAGCATTTAAGCCCCATTAGTTATATATTTCCACAAACCATACTTTGGGTATTTTTTGAATTTTGCCCAGATTAGGTTAAGCTTATTTTAAGCCCGGAATTTTTTCAACTACCATTTTTTTTGTAAGTTTCAATTTTTTCCAACCCTAAAAAAATTTTTTTACTCAAGTATCATTATCATTTTGCATAATAATATAAACCTATTTTTATAAATTTTTAACTTTTTAAATTAAAAGTTTCGCGAGGAGGAAATTCTAAATTTGAGTGAGGAGTACCGTCTAATGATTCTGGAAATAACAATTTAAAACCTTTATCTCGGTTAGCCCGTAAAAGGAGCATTCCCAAAAACTCATTTGAGTTCCTTAATTTTATTACTTACCTATAGAAGTTCCCAAATTTTGATTTTCCAATCTGGTCACTCTTAGCTCCTCGTCACACGAATACTGGTTTTTTAGTATTCCCCATTCGTATTGGTTCAACGGGAAAAACCTGTAAAAAAAAATTAATAACATTAATCCTAATCCGTTTTTATTAAAAATTAAAAACAATACACCCATTTAAGGTTTGGAACCAATGAACCCTTCTGTAGATATAATTTAGGAAAACGTTTTTAAAAATAAGGAAAAGATTCATTCAGCTATACCCTCTAACGTTTTCATGTTTTTTGTCATTAGATACGCTGCAGAGAATTTTAAATTGATGATACCATAATGGTTCCCTGAAAACTGAATCCCACCTTTTTAGGAAGAGGACCTCGACTAAGATGAAGGAAAATACGAAGTTTGGTAGCAAAAACGAGTGGAAAGTCATCACAAATCATAAGAAAACGGGTTCGGTAGCCCGTCATCAATGGAGTTCATTTATCATTTTAATTTCGTTTCGTTATAAATGCTGAAATTTTGGAGCAAAAACTGATATTCCAGAGCATCTCGATGTCGGGCCATTTTTTTCATCGCCACCCCCACTCCTCCCCAGGGTTTTTTTCTCTCATTTTTTCCTGAACCTTTTCCGAAAAAAAAAGGAAAATTTCTCCACGCGAAAATATCACGGTATACAGGTAAAGGGGTTTTAGGCAAATTCCCCCTTTTTTTTCTTCCAGAAAAAAAAAAAAAAAAAAGAGAATTTGGGGTGAAAAAGCGTGAATCAAGGAATAAATCATGAGGAAAAATGTTAATGATAACTTGCACTGATGTAAAAATAAAAACTCCAAATGTAAAACTTAAACCTTCAGTCTTTAAGAAAGCAAATCTTTTTCCTAATTTTTTTTTTTTTGTATGTAGACCGACACAATATTCAGCGAAAAGAGGTTTTTTTATTTTTTATTTTTTTCCTTTTTTTAATGTCCTTTCTTTTATATTAAGTTCTTCATTTGCAAAATCGTGTCATTAAGAAAACTCGCAAAAAAAGGAAGAAGTTAAGTATTTTTTAATGTTACACAAAAAGGTTGTCATTTGTTACAGATAAAAGATTTAAATAAAGATGCATTTACCGTATTTATTTTCCGCAATTTAAGCAAGTCGTAAGAATTAAAATTTCGGATTAATTTTAGGAAAACAGAACAATTTTTTTTTTTTATTTACAAAAAATAATAATTAAACTAACTTTCTAAAGTTGTTGCATTATCTCCAATTCCACAGCATTTACTTCCATTACATTCCCCCCAATAATATAAGCACACCTAGATTATCAAAAGAGAAATTCCATTTTAATGTTACCACAAACAAAAGCAAAGTCCATTTTGCACAGGTCTTTAAGTAGACATCAAAATTTGATCGCCAGTTAAAAGTCTTCAATAATTCATTAAAAAAATTAGAAACATTATTCCTTAAAGCTGCAAAAACACTTGTAAATACAAGTGAATAAACTGTTATTCCCCATCTCAAGGGATTAAAAAACCAGCGAGTAGTATCTTGCACTTAACAGTTCTCGGATTGAAAGCCAGGAGTAAATCAACTTGCACAAACCTGTGAATGTACGTACGGACATGTGTATGAGAGATCACCACACAGCGGGCATGATGTTGCAATAAGAAGAAATGAATCGCCAATAGCAGCAGTGAGCATCCATATCAAAAACACTTAAGAGAGAGCTTCACGGAACACCGGAAGGAATGCCAGTTTTGTCCAACACTCGATTTACGGGGGAAAAAAATCAAATTTTAGGTATCTAACGAACTCCATTGACTTTTTCTTGTATTTTTGGTACAAGTTTCAACTTGTTCCAAGCAAAGAAAAACCAGGAAAACAAAATCAAACGTTTTCGACCGCAATTTTTTTTGGCATTATTTTCCCGCCTCCTAGACATTTCAGACAAGGTGAAACTTGCAATAAAAATTCCAGGATGTACCAGAGGAGTTCGTTAGATACCTAAAATTTGAATTTTTTCATCGTAAATCGAGTATTACAGAAAACAGCCAAATCCGGCATCCGTAAAGCCTCCTCTTAACTGAATAACTCCACCCTCCCCTCTTCCTATTTTACATTTTACCTCCTCAGTCCCCGGTCTTTTATCCTATAACAGGATGTAGTAACGTCTACCTGCTTTGCCTGATCTTCCAGGCCACATGATTTTCCGCCAAATGTAGGGATGCATTCAAGACTTTTTCAAGATTTCGCTCAAATTTTGGTTTTTTATCTCTTTTACGCAAAGGATTCGGAATTTCAAAAAAAAATTTTTTTTCTTGTCTTGATTGTCAAGACTTTCGAGATTCTCGTCTTGCAAGGAGTCTCAAATTATAAATTCGAATAATGAGCTATTCTCGTAGACCACTTGCATGATTTAAACCCGATTTTTAAATAAAAAAGGCGGTTGGCAACCCTGGGTTCACAGGGAAAAGATGGAGTTTTATTTAAATCATTAAATTTATTAATTTTCTCCGGATATAAGCAAGTTTTTTAGTTATTTTCGTGGAAGAAATAGATAATAAAGTCAGTTGTGCGCTTGAGTTGTAATTTTAAAAGCTGAAAATGGGTAAAAGTAACAAAAACACCGCTATTTCTAGTCAAGGCAAACATAACCTCACTTCGTTAAAAAACGAGGTTGTAAAAGTAAACGAATCGGACGAATTGGATCCTCAATTTTTACATTTGTACAAGCTTTTGTCCGCCAAAATTGACCAAATAGCAAAGAGGTTATTCAGGCATTCCAGTTAAGAATGAGAAGGTAGAGAAGTGTGTACACAGTTAGATAAATGTATAAAAAACCAGTCCGGACGCATCGATTATTTGCATCAAGTGGCGAATAAGGAAAACATAATAGTGCATGGCATTCAAGTCGTCGACGAAAGCCAAAAAGCATCCAAGAGCTGGTTATTAAGAAATTAAATGATTTACTCAATTAAACATTTCTAGTGATGATGTCTACAAAGCTGTCCTACTGAAAAAGAAACCCAAGCCAGGCGAAAAAATCGATCAGTCTGATAAGATCCCAATTAAATTATGCATGATGGACCTCCGGATAAAGAATAAAATTATGAAAAATCGAGTTTTGTTAAAAGGATCCCATATTATCTTAACGGATGATTTGCCCAAGGATGTCCGGGATAGAATCAGACAACAACGGTTGGGAAACTTGGGCAAAGATGGACATAAGGAGAGCCTACAGTACCACAAATCACCTGCTCCCATAAGGAATATCGGAAAAATAACTGAGAAGACCAAAACCTCCTGGCAAATGGAATGTGATGTTCTTTTCATCTAGTCAAACCCCTGAATGAGTGCAGCTGATAGTTATAAAATTAGTTAAAAAAAAAAAAAAAAAAAAAAAGTTATAGTGATAACAGACTGAGGTAAAATAATCAAGTCTTTTCTTGTCCATATAAACAGTGCTCAATGCTGGTTAAGCTTAGATCTACATGGTGAAATTTCCTAAATTTTAAACTTTGTAAATTAAAATTGTAATTATGTTTGAGTTTATTAAGGGAAATCTAAGCGGTTACGATTTGCTCCAGTCTTTTCCTGCTTAAATTGAGTTTCTACGTTTGCTGCTTTTATTTTTATTTTTTGGAGGATTAATTAAAAATTGTTTGTAAAAAAAAAAAAAAAAAAAAAGTTATGTTCAAAACAGACTAGGTTAAAACAATCAAGTCTTTTCTTGTTTATATAAACTGTGCCCAATGCTTAGGTCTACATGGTGAAACTTCTTAAATTTTAAACTTTGTAACTTTTTTATTAAGATTGTAATATGTTTGAGTTTATTAAGGAAAATCTAAGCGGTTACGGTTTGCTTCAGTTTTTTCCTGCTTAAATCGAGTTTCTATGTTTGCTGCGTTTATTTTTATTATTATTATTTTATTTTTTGGAGGATTAATTTAGAATTGTTGTTTGTAAAAAGAAAAAGTTATTTCTGTTTATTTTTTTGGATCATTTAAATGGTTAACTTTAATTAATTCTTTTGTAAAATTTTTCTTTTGCCACCCCTTTATACGCCTAACGGCAAAAATAAAGTAACTATTTATTTATTTTATTATTTATTTAAATAAAAAAGGCAACCAAATCTATACAGGAGAAGAAAAATGGAATCTTGAAGAAATCTTGAATGCATCACTAGCCAAATGGGTTGGCTGCGGGAGTAAAACTCCCTAATTGCGCCGCTAATCTACTAGGCAGCCATGCAAACTCTATTCTAAATGCTCGCCGGTTTTGACGCTTTTGATTAGAACTCAAACGGTTGGTACCATCTGAAGTAACAACACTTTGGCACACCACCCCCAACACATTTTTTCAAGTCTTCAGACAGTAAGGAAACTTCGGAGTCTGGGTTTTCGGGGTCGCTCATTTCGATTCAGAAAACAGATTTTAAAAATTCAAGATGGAGGATTCAACATGGCCGACAAATGTTTACAATTTGGGGTTATTATCACCAAAACGCGTTTAAAAGGGTTTTCGGGGTCACTCATTTCGGTTTTGAAAATAAAATTACAGAAATTCAAGATGGCGGATCCAACATGGCCGAAAAAACTTCTACGAATTGGGTTTATTATAACCAGAACTAGTCTAGGGGGTTTTCGGATGCGCTTATTTCCGTTTCAAAAATAAAATTACAGAAATTCAAGATGGCGGATCCAACATGACCGACAAATTTTTTACAAATCGGGCCTATTAAGGCCTAGCTATGGCAATTTCTTCTTGAATATAAAGTTATATTGGTATTATAAGTGGGTATTCCAACATTAAACGAAAAGTCAAGACCAGAGCGTTTTAACCTAAAACAACGTGGTTTAAAAATAGACTTAAACGAAATAAATCTTAACATAACCACTGTAACCTATCGCATTTATGATTAAGTTCCTATAGGAGCGGATTCTCATGTACGGGTGTTGAATCTGGGACAAATTATTGAGTAAACCGTTTCAATCATTTAGTTTACATCCAGAGTGAAATTAAATTAAACAGCAAATAAGACTTTAAGCACCCATTTTTACTTACTTATCTAAGTCAACATTTGGATCGTACAGCAGTAGATTGTGAAGTTCGCACAATAGAGGCTTTATCATTTCATCTGTTCGTGGAGCATCCAATACAACTTGTCTCTGCACGGACCTAAAATCAAATAATTAAAACTTATTAAATTTTTTTTCTAAAAACAAAAAATTTCCGGTAATTTTAATAAACTTTTCGTTTGAACTTTTGTTTAAAAAAAAAAAAAAGCGCAGGAAAAAAAGAAACGGATTCTAAACAAAGGAAAGAGAAACCTCTGTTTGCGGGGAGAATAATAAAGGAAAATGCTTTTCGTGGACACTTTTTTTTTTATTTTCATGTGGAGAATGATTAATTATGAGACTTATTGATATCAACAGCAGTTCCGGGAAGGAGGAAACGTTTCGAGACAATAGCAATATCATTTCTTCAAAGCCAAAATCAAACGGTAACATTTCGCTTATGTGAATTTTCCGTACAAAAGGAGTCACGGAAATCCATCGGATTCCAAACGCGCGGGAAAACAGAGAAAAGAGATGAGGAGGAGGGAGAAAAAAAAGGTAATTAAAGAGAGGGAAAGAAAAAGGGATTCTGGAATACTTTAGACCAGAAGAAGAGAAAATGAGGAAATAGTCGAAAAGACAAGAAGAAGAAGAAGACGAAGTAAGACGTAAGATGTACAAGAGATGGGATGAAAAGTACTCCGCTTGAATCTGAGGTAGATGGATGACCGGTTAATGACGTAACTCACCCTCTGACATGCATCCTCCCTATCCCCCTATCCCCCTATCCCCCTTTTCCCCTTTAAGCGCCATCCCCCCAGTGACTGATGGAGCATCAGCCTCACGACTTGCCAATGACACGTCCTAAGAAAAATATTTTTTTATCTGTCTCTAGTAGACTTTTTTAATAAAAAATGACCTTCTTTTTATCGGTTCTGATAAAGAGAGGGGTGAAAGTCGTTTGTGGCGCGATTTCTTTTCACCCCCGCCTCCCTTTCTCCCCTCATCCCCATCTCAACGAAAAAAAGATGGGTTTTTAAATGGGCTTCTTAGATTTGTCTGGGTGACCATGTCGGATAAAAAAATCTTTTTTTTTTCCCGAAAAAAAGGAACATATGATTTTTTTTATACGAAACAAAGGTGACGAAGCCTTAACGATTTCCCTCGTACGTCAGAAATGCTAATAGTATTAGGGAAAAGGAAAAATGAAAAAAAAAAAAAAAAAAAGGTTCAAAACAAAGACAGATCAGCGAACCGTCTAAATGTTGTATATTATATTTACACATCCTTATCCCTTGTTTTAACTTTTTCCTAATTTTTTTTTTTCTAAAACGGTTAAACTCTTGGGAAAAAAGTTCCAATTAATAAAACACGGATGGAAAAGGAAGAGAAGAAAACTTGACAAGCGTTTACGAGTCAAAAAGAATTATATCACAGCATCAGTGGCGTATTGGTCAAGGGGATTTAATGCGGGAAGGGAAAAAATCAGTGGCGTGTTTCAACGGAAATCGCGTGAAGACGTAAGAAAAGTAAAGACAAAGGAATGTTGGATAAGATAAAGGAAGATAATACAAGTGCCAATAAATCATAAAAGAGAAGGAAACTGGAAAAAGGGATAAATCACGGAATGTAAAAAGTCATGAGAGTGGACAAACACATCTGTTGTGGACCCAAAGTCATAGAGTAATAAAAACTATGAATTATTACTGGATAGCGGGTGCAATCAATAAGGCTGTGATTTGTGGCTTTATACGAGATCGGTTAGGCGCGCTGTTGCTTTCTATTTTCTTGATTTTGCTGAAATTAAATTATTGTTTTCCTCGTAGCTGAACGCATATATGACCAAAAAGATCCCTACCACTTTTCCTAATAATTTTGATACCTACAATTTTTTTCCTTACTTTTTTTTCCTAATTTTTAATTTTCCTACAATTTTTTGATTCCTGCAACAAAATTTCCTAAAACGAATATTTTTCCTAATTTTTTGAATCCCTAAAATGTTTGTAATAATTTACTAGGCCTAGAAAACCCGAAATTCGCAGCTTTGCCTCGTGAATTATTACAAAGATTTTATGGGTTTAAAAAATTAGGAAAAATATTAATTTTAGGAAATTTTATTTTTTAGGAAATCAAAAATTTTCAAAAAAATTAAAAATTAGGGGAAAAAATGGTTAGGAAAAAAATTTAGGAAACCAAAAATTTTTAAGAAAAATGGATTCGGAATTTATATTTTTTTTTAGAAAAAACGGATTAAGAAAATTCGCAGCCTTGCCTAGTAAATTATTACAAAAATTTTAGGGACTTAAAAAATTAGGAAAAATATTAATTTTAGGAAATTTTATTTTTTTAGGAATTAAAACATTTTTTGGAAAATTGAAAATTAGGGAGAACATGGTTAGGGAAAAAAAATTTTAGGAACCAAAATTTTTAGGGAAAATAGATTAGGAATTTATTTTTTTAGAAAAAACGAATTAGGAAAATTCGCAGCCTTGCCTAGTAAATTATTACAAAAATTTTATGGATTTAAAAAATTAGGAAAAATAATTTTAGGAAATTTTATTTTTTTAGGAATCAAAACATTTTTAGGAAAATTGAAAATTAGGGAGAAAATGGTTAGGGGAAAAAAATTTTAGGAACCAAAATTTTTAGGAAAAATGGATTTGGAATTTATTTTTTTAGGAACAACGGATTAGGAAAAATGGTCGGGAACGACCAAAAAATCCAGTTGTATTTCTAAAAATTTTCAATTGAAGGTTTTTGTCGTCTTTTTCCTTCTTAATCAGAACATAATCGCTTGATGTATATTTTTTTAGCAGTGAATGGAAATTAATTTAATGTAATGTTTGAGTAGATCATTCATAACGGCATTACCTTTAGCTTGAAAATATGATTTCTGTTGGGAATGAAGCGCTTAAAGTAAAAAGTCAACAGCAAAAAATGCAATATACTGCTGACTCAAACCCAACTACTTTATTATTCTTCGTTGATGCATTCATTGCTTCAAAATTTTCGCATGCATACTGTTAAAAATGAATAAAATTTGATCCACCAGTCGATTGAACTTAAAATCTTTTTTAAATTGTAGCCTACATTGTCAATTATTGCCAACGAGAACAATATGCGACCGTTAAATTAAAAGTGAAGATATTTACATCAGAAATATTTTTAATTAAATACTGACAATAAAACCTTTTTTTTTTCTTGTTATTATTCATACAAATGAGGGACCACAGAAAATTAAAATGATAGACAAGAAGATCACGTCCTCAGCACATATTTTTATCTTGTTTTATTTTGCACTCCGTTCAAAATCGGTCTGTTACTCATGGTTACACTTAATATTTTAATTATTTTTTTTTTATTTTTTCTTTCTTTTTTCTGTGTAATCAATATCTCGAATATAATCAATGAGTTTGTAGTTGGACCGTGTCGAGACGTGAGGTACTCTCGTTTCTATTGTAGGCCGCTCCCTATCAATTCATTCATTCATTCCGTTGACTGATTGATTCCCCTGACTTGCTTATTTTCTTTTTATTTTTTCTTTTTTTTTTTTTTTTAACGGACGGAGAAAAGGGAAAAGACTATAATTTTAATAAAGCGTCATCTCGTAATTTTCTCTTCTCATTTACATAATTTAGTCCATCAAAGACATTTTATTTTCCCAAAAAACGGACGCAACACCTTGTGCCAATCTGCCGAAGGAAAAGACAAACAAGAGAAAAGAAACGAAAAAAAAAAAAAAAAAAAAACATTAACCTACATGAGCAAATAATGAAAATAACTGAACACCGCAAGAATGTCTTTGTAGCTTAAAAGTGTGGAATTTCCTCTTCTTGAAAAAACTTTTCACATCAGGGGATTGTTGTCCTGTCATTTCTAAATCGAATTTTATCTATTTTATTTTCTTTTCTTTTACGAAGAAATAAATGAAAAAAGCTAAAATTTAAAATCGCAAACCTTTTTTTAAAGAATCCAAATGGAAGAGACGGAACCTCCACTGCCGGAAAATGGCGAAATTACACAAAACATTATCCTCTTTATCAAATCAAACTGTCACTCATCCATTCAAAACTCTCGATTTCCGAAAAAAATAAAACAATAATACTTTGGTGTAATCTTTTTAAGAAAAATTATCATTACAGCGAGGGCGTTAACTGATGAAAAACAAAAGTAAAAGTGTACGTGATGAAAAATTTTATCAAAATTTAGACTAGGTCAGTGGAGAAGAAGGGTTCGTTCAAAAGGGAAAAAAAAAGAACAAAAAAAACCTGACAAAAACAACATGACATGAAAAACTATTCCTTTTTTTGTTAATATATCAAAGGGATGTTGGAATTTTTTGCGATAAACGTTAAGGCTAATTTTTTGTCAGTGAAAAAGGGGGAGGAAAAAGAAAGAAAGAAGAAAAAAAAAAGGGAAAAGATCATCAGTCTGGGAGTCTGGAGGGTTGCCGCGACAGATTTCGAATGGGGTGAGTTTTCCGACAAGAAACGCAAGATATCTCATGATACCAGGAGTGGACCTACTGTAATGTTTCTTTAATTTTTTTTGTTTTAAAAAAATTTTTTTTCAACTAGTTCCAATTCTTTTTTTGAGGTAGACAAATTAAAATTTTAAACCTTTTAAAATGAAATTAATCCTAAATCAATCAAATCCCATTTAATAAATTTAACGGTGCTTTTTAACGAACATTTTTGTGAACCCTGCCCACAGAAACACATTATCACAACACAATAGGGTGTGAAATACATACAAATATCTACAATCCGTTTCATTGTCTGTCCACTTCCCACTAATGTCTTTATATAGCTTACACATGACTATTCCTTCGAGCTTTTCGGTCTTTTTTTAAAAAAAGATCCCTTTTTTTTACTGTTTTCTTTTTTTACCGTTCTTTGAATTTAAAAAAAAAAAAAACTTACCTAACGTATTTTCTCCACTTCAAGATAAAATTTAAATCCACTAAATAACAATCTGAATCAGGTACGATAGCATCCCAACTTGCTTTTCTTTCGAATAAATCTTTCAAGCTTTCCTTTTCGAATTGCCCTTTTTCACGAACAAGATCTTTGTTCACTTTAGCTTGTTGCGCCAAATTCTACAAAAAAATAAATAAATAAACATAAACTCAAGTGAAGATAAGTGAAAATAAGTAAATATATAACAAAAATAATGTACCTGGCAATCAGGGCAAGGCGGATGATTCCTTTCAAAAACTTTACAATTTGGAAAATATTTCAAGAAAACATTCCAGGCAGCAACTGGCACTAATTTTCTTTCGTTTTCGTCGACAATTAGTTTTCCTAAAAATAGAGTAAATGATTTAGCAAAAAAAAAAAAAAAAAAAAAAAAATTTCTTCTTCTTTCTTTCGTTTCAGCAGCTTACCGTGAACGCACACGATGTCCTCGTTAAACATTTGTATTCCTCCAGAAGCAGTTTCCCCATCGGTTTCATTTTTAGAGTGATCTAATTTTTCCGGGTCGGACTGATCCGTTTTAACCTCATCGGTTGAACGCTCTTTTACAGAGTTCGCAGATTCGGTGTCTTCTTCATCTTCAACTTCTTCGGCTTCGTTTCCCTGAAGGACGTAGTTAGCCCAATTTTTCAGACTTTTCTTACCGACCCAATAAGCGGAATGATGCCTGAAAAATGAAATGAATAAAAATAGAAGATATCGGTGACAGAGCAAGCAATTAGAATTAGGTTTAGATGTTATATTTCTTCATGGAAGCTACATCTATGGGATGTCGGAAATCCTAAAAAGTTTATGAATTTCAAGTAAGATGGCAGCATCATTTTTTTCCCCAACAGTACGGGAAGTTAAGATTTTCTAATTTAAATTTAAATTGACGTCTCTGATCAAAGCTGAAATAGAATACTGTATTTTTGTCCACCTGCCCATTGTATGTAAGAGTGACTAACTCGCAAAAAAAAATTTTCTCAAAAATTCGTTCTGCATATTCTTTTTTAAAACCAAATAAGTCAAATAAATAAAGAAGTAAATAAAATACAAGAATCATATTTGTGGGTCATTCTGAAAAAAAACGTACTTTCATGTTTTTTAGATGATTTGCCGTATATGTCACAAACCAAAAGTCAGAAAAAAAAAATTCGGTAAATTTATTCATTTTAAGTTCAGTTAAAAACATAAATTCTACTTCCAAACAAAAAATAACAGGCATCGAAGTCATTTACCCCCTGGAAATTAGAGACTTTAGAGACCAAAATCGGAGAATTAGAGACCATTTAGAGACTTTTAGAGACTGAAAAAAATCAATTTTCCATTGTTTATAAACATAAAACGCTATTTTTTCATATAAGCGGGCAAAAATTAATTTTTATGTTATGGAAAAGCCAAGTTTTTCGTGTTTCTAAGCAAAAAAATTCCATTTTTTTTTTTCAGAAAAAAAAAAGTCTCTAGAAAGTCATTCTGGATTCGAATTAAAACTATCTATCACATCTATCTATTACATCTTTTAAAAAAATATCTATTTATTTATTTATCTATCTATTTAATTAATTAAATTTCAGAATGAAATTTTTCTTTTCGTCAAATATAATAAACTTAACAGTAATGATTAAAAAAAAATGAAACAAATGTAATATATCATATAATATTTTCCTCTTTTTGTTTAAACTTCTAATTCTCATTATTTCTAAAGTTTTTCTTAGTTTTTCAATTTTCTTGTCCGCTTCCTGGAAGGATTTTTTTTTTTTTTTAAACTATAATTTTTTTTACCGAAAAATAAAAGATGACCTCCATGAACTCGGAGAGAATTGAAACAGATGGGTTTTTTTAAATTCAGTCAAATGAATAGTACTTAAAGGTATAAAGAAGCAAGAAATTGGGAAAAAAGAGACTTTTAGAGACTTTTTACAAAATTAGACTTTTAGAGACCATCCTTGAATTTAGAGACTTTTAGAGACTTTCAGAGACCACTTCGATGCCTGAATTATTATGAAGTCATTTTTTTTCAAAATTATTCTTGTTAATTTGTCCTACCGACATGATTTGAGCTTAGCCTTACGTTTTAAAAACCAATAACTAAAAAAAATTTTTTCTATTGTAGAATCTTGTATTATATGTTAAAAAAGATATACTCTTCTTCCAGGACAGAAATAATTATTTTTAAGCTCTTATTTTAATCGCTAAGTGACATTATTTGTCCTACCGACATGGTACGTTTTTTTCAGAATGAGCCTTGTATTTTTAAAAAAAATTTAAGTTCCGTAATAAAAAAACTAGGAATTGAAAAAAAAAAAAAACTAAAAAAAAACTAAAAAAAAAAAAAAAATATAAAAATTTTAAAAACAAATAGGATTAACTGAATTACTTGTCACCCTTTTAAGAAATTTACTGGCATATTTTTTAAAAAAATGAGGCGAAAGCCTAAAAATTTAGAACAGGTTTCATTCTATAAGCTAAACATAAGTCAGATCTGGCCTAACTTTACACCTTATTAAAACATTTTTTGATTAAATAACTGAAAGGCTTAATTTTTTAAAAAAAAGTCATACTTACTGCTCGATCAGTTGTTTAGTTAATTGACTAACTGTTTTAGAATCTTTGCCAACTTCTACATGGAGTTTGTACTTTCTAGCTTGGCTTTCAACGCATTGACGGCATAAGGAATCAGGTTTGAGTCTCGGCCCGCCAGAAAATTTTTCATACAAAAAATCCGCAGCTTTCTTAGAGATTACTTTATACTGGCATTTGTAACTGACACTTAGTTTTTGATGTTTGCACAATAAAACGGAATTGTCGATAGGTTCAAAAAAGGAAGCAGTTTTCGCCATACTTTTTAGCCATTCGAAATTATGAATTCGTAATCATCCGAATCGTCAACAGGCATAACGGTGTCCGAAATTGTCTTTATTAAATTCTGCATATCGATCCTACTATCGATTTCAGTCCGCTAAAAAAGAAAAAAAAATCGATATAGTAACATTAGAGGTCAACACAAAACCCTGAAAATGGTTTCAGGGATTAGAATGATCAGTGTTTTAGCGATGGTATAAAACTAAAAAAATAAATTTAAAAGTCTTCTTGAACTGTACCTCAGTTTCTAAATTTCTAGTAAACTCCTCTCGGGATTTAAGTATTGCAGATTTTAAATATCCCGGAATGATTTCCCAATGAGCAGCATCCAATTTCCCTCTCAAAGTTGAAGCTCCATCCCCTTTACTAAAAAACTCCAGATTTTTAGAAGGTTCACCATTGCCGTCTCCATCGCTTCCACCTCGTCCTTGATTATTTTCTTCCGTGATATCGTTGCTGCCGCCTGTTTCATTCGGACTTTCGGAATCATTACCTTTGCGACTTTTTATTTTTTCACTTCCACCGTTTTCTTTATCAGTCTCATTTTTATCCGTCCATACTTTATCGTAACCATTCACAAGATTCACTTTATTTAACAAGCTCACTTCTTTGGACCCTTCACAATCAGAATCGTTTGAAATTGGTAACGGACTTAAAGTACCATTTAATTGTTTTTCCGGTGGTGAATATTGATCATTTACAAAATTTTCATCTGATGGTGTTTGATGATCCGTTTGCTTTTTAAAAGTTGGATGATTCAATATTTTTTCACTGAAAACAATGTAAAGATCTCCATATTCCTGAATAAATTGTCGACTGTTAAATTTACACCACACAAGATTTTTCGATTTTTCAAAGGTGTAGTCCTTTTTATCGTAGTTCGAAATGAATTTAATGAAAAAATTTTCTTTTTCCTTTTCGTCCATTAACCTATCTAATAACTCTTCCGAATAATCACCTCTATCATACAAACTATTATCACACATAATGTTGTTGTCCGTCATTTTTTCTTTTAATACCTGAGACTTTTTATCGTTTACAGTTTTTATATGGTTATTCACATTATTCACACTGTCCGCTATTGACTGGTTTTCAACAGGATCAGGGGTTCGAATTTCGGGGGCTGAGGACTCGGGAAATTGAGCCGGTGAGGTTTCATTTTCTTTTACATTTTGAAAATCTACGGTTGAAGACACTGTGTCGTATGTGTGTTGAATTTCCATTTTAACATCTCCCGTGGATGACGGTGTTTCTTCAAATTCTTTTGTTGCAGCTAGCTGAACTGAACTCGTGCACTCTTTATCAGCCATCGTAACAGCAGGATTTCGATTTTCTTTAAGAACTCGTGCATCAGTGGTAGAGGAAGACACGGGATGGTTTGGTAGAAAATCTAAATTTTTGGTCCTTTTAGCGGGCGTTACTTCCGACTTAATCGGCGGTGTTTTTTTGCCGCAATCTGAAATGAAGCATTACAATAATGAAACCAATTTAAAATAAACGATGGCAAAAGTATTGTACATGCAACAAAGAACATTTTGTGTTTGTAGTAAATAAACCGAATAAGCTTATAAAATTATTACTATTAATTAATATTCACGCACTTTGTACGGCGGATCACCTTATTATAAGGAAAATCTCGTTACAAGTGCAAGATTAAAATTATGGCCAGTACTCCATTTGGAGTACAAATATCCAATGGTATGTCAAAGAAGGAAGGCAAAAGGAAAACCACCTTCTTGGGGAAATTCTTCCTCAAAATTACCATTGCAGTTCCTTGAACCCCGTTTTATGGCCGGTGGCAAAACCTGTCTTTGGACAGAATGACCAGCAACAACAATTAATATTATCGAGTAATATTAAATATTAACTAATAACTTCGAATATCTAACTAATATCTTCGAAAAAAAAAAAAAAATCTAGAAGAAACTAGAAACCTACCGTTCAGACTAAAACGATTATTCACAATATTACTACAATCACTAAGTACTACTCTAACATCAAGAAATTTTATAGGGCTGGGCACTTTGGGCATTTCTTGGAAGCGAATGCAAGTGCCTTGGTCAACGCTTATTAGTCTTGGAGATCTCCTTGCATCATTTTTAAGTGAAAGTCTTTTTATTTGCATACCCTCAACAACTATGTTCCTCTGCCCTCCACTTTTTTTCTCCGTAGGTCGGCTACCTCCATTTCCATCAGACTTCTGCCTTTCGGATTCAACATTTTGTGTTTTTTTGTTACCTAATTTCGTAGTAGGAAGGCCAACGCTTTCATTGAATTCATCTTTACTAACTTTTGTGTACACTAACATGTATACGGATGTAGAGGATCTGAAACCTTTTAATTTTGGTCCGCTTGATTTCTTGTCTGTAATTAAATAAAAAACCGATTATTTATCTTAGACAAAAAAGATAAGACATAAAAGATGGATTATTATTAATGTAAAACGAAAAAAACCGCTCTGCCGCTAGCGTACCTGCAACAGTCGGAGCAACTTCTTCATTTGTAAGATTTAAATATTTCTGCTTTTTTACATTTATATCGTCAAATATATGCCATCCTTCAGCAGTATTGATATGAGCTGAAATAAAAATAACAAAAAATAAATATTGGCGTCAACAAAAAGTAATAAATTTTTTGTTCAAACAGCTTTTTAATATATGAACCCTATAGCAAAAAAAAAAAAAAAAACAGAATCTTCAAATTTTTAATAACAAATTTTTTGAAGTGAATCAAATCAATGAGATTTTCTCGCCTATCCTGGATGTACATTTTTTTAAATCATAGCATTTAAATCACTAAAAACCTTACCGTAATAATGGCCTGAATAAGCTGTGGATCCCCCATGCATTAGTACAGCATTCAATTTGTACAAGTGAGTATTCTGAGGGGAATTTATATAACTTGACATGTCTAAGTTGTCCGGAAATTGAATAGCTGAATGAATTTTTCTTCTTGTCCCCATAGCGGAGTCAATTTCATATCTTAGTAACTGAAGTTGTAATACTGGTGGAAGTTGCTGAAGTCTTATACTAGTGGTGGCATTTTGCTTTTTATTACAGTTTGAGCAAAAATATTGGTTTTCCCCTGATAATGTTTCTTCACTTAAGAAATCTGTATTTAAAAAAAAATTAAATTAAACTAAGTATCCAAAAAAAAAAGACAAATAAAACATTATCATAGCATCTTTATAAAATAGATTACCTTGTAACGAATCTAATATTGTATGGCAGTTTTTCACTTTAAGTTCTAATTCATAAAAATAACTCTGTCTCATAGATTCATTTGAACATCCACAACATCTAGTCACATAAGAGTATTCTCCTCTGAACTGTGTTTGAATAACCTGATTTGTTTTCGGGTTGCTTGATGTTTGGAATGACTCTTCCAACCTCTGCATGTAAAGCTTATTAAATTCCTGTGCATCTTGTTGCAGTTCTACATCAATACTTAAACTCTTGCAAAATGCTTCTGGATCACAATACTTAGTCAAACCGAACTGCATTTCTCCAAACAAATACTGCAAATGTGCAATACTTGATAACGGCTGATAATTACTCAAATCAATATCTTTATTAAATACTTCATAATGTTTAGCTATTTCATATTTATCTTCTATTGCATTCCAACCATAAACTGCCTCCCTGAAATAAAATTAAAAATTTTTTTAAAAATGAAAAGGAATAAAATGATTTTTGATTTGATTACCTGAACGGAATATTATGAAACCATAATTGCAACAAACTATTAATGTAGCATGTATTTCCAAGATTCTTCAAACCAACATATGTTCCAGGAACCCGCTGATTACTAGCAATAAAACTTTCTAATTCTGCCTCCTTATCAATTGGTTGAAACCAATTGTGTTCTCCAAAGCCAGACAAACAATTGGGGTTCCCTTTACAATTTTTCCTAAAAAATTAAAATAAAAAATTATTTGTCAAAATAATTAAACAGCATTATCAGCATCATATATGCATATCATAAAAATTACCTGCATGTATAAGGACGATGAGGTTTATTTGTTAACCTATAGGCAGTTTTAATATTGGAATTTGATACACATCCTGGTGTATAATCCTCAACCCATCCCCAATGTAATCGATTCACAGGTTCTCTCTTCCTAGCCATTTTCCTGAAACCAAAACCAATTCATCTGTTAATTATTTTTTTTTTCCCAAATAATATGGACAATCTGTCACTTCTTGGAAATGAGCCAAATTAATTAACAGAAAAAAGCTACATATTACAAGGCATGGAAATCTTTAATTGTAATAGTAGCATTACCCCTATTATATTTCAAAAGTAAAAGGTCATTTACCAAAAATGCAATAAACTAAGAAATACATTTAAATAATTATTCATAGTAACAGGAAAAAAACCATTCAAGCTTGGGAGAAAAAATATCACATCATTTTAGCTTATGTATGAATAATTACCAATAAATAAAATCATGCACCTTCTTAAATTAACGAAAAGCAATTAGAATAAGTGTGATCATATTAAAATTCCTGAAATTTTCGTTCCACATGTAAATAAACCGTATATCAATAATTAAGCCGATTTGGCGGTTGAAAATCTATGTTTAACTTACATGACATTAAAATAACCCACAACAAGCTCGGGTATCTAACATACATAATCTTTGAAAATGCTTATTTATAGCATTCTGATGTTCGTAAATGAAGAACTGAACATGAAAAGATGGGGACGTTAATTGAAAAAATACTGAACTGAAAAAAAGACAATAAATGGTAAAACTCAGGTTATTATCATCCCCAACAATAAAAAATAATAGTACACTGTCAATTCTGCCGACATACTTTCCAAAATGGCGGACCGAAAACAAAAAAATGAGCGCCATGAATCAAAATGGATCAAATAAATACAACTCATACAACTTTAGCGGCTTTGATAAAGATTCTCAGTAATTAATTGTAACGAGTCATAATAGATGAATGATCCTATATTCGTTATAAACATTCTAAGGTGTATTTTACATTTTAATATTTAAAAAAAAAACCTTTAAAAACGAAAAGCTTGCGCCAAGATTTTCTCAACTTTTATGCGTTAGCGATACACATTTATACAAGCTCCGAAAGGATGCTTTCCATCCATAACGGATGAACTCTGAATTTTTTCTTTTCCTTTGAAATAGGAAACTTCACTTATGGGCAAAGGAAAAAAATTGTAAATACTGTATTACCTTCCAATGATTTTTGAAAACGGTGGAGTTTTTCCATTTTAAAAACAAAATCATTTTTATTTCAATTAATAAAATTAGTGCTAATTAACACGAGTAAAATAAATGATCAACCTGGTTCCCCAATTTTTTTTTTTTTTCTTTTTTTCAAATTTACGAGCTGCTTAGACGAATGTGTCCCGACCCCCAACCTGGTCCTTCAGGATGTCAGGCTCTGCATCGGTACAATGAATTGGACAAAAAAAATTTCTCACATCTTTTGCCGTCGCAATGGCTTTGAAGTTTTTAAAAGTTTCAATTTTAAAAAAAATCTCATACCTATTAACCTATTATTTATTTTTTTTTTTTTCACCCTTATTACCTATTATTTATTTTTTTTAAATAAACGTGTCTTCGAATCGGAAATTTTGCGTACAAAACGAATCTGAAGTCATTTTTTTATCTGCCCCGAATTTTCAGTTAGAAGCTATAGATTATAGCTAAACTCTAAGTAATAAAACGACGTGTTAAGTTCTGAGTTTTCCTCTTATTTGAGCCTCTAACACAAAATAAACCGTAGCAGATATATGAAAACTGACTTCAGATTTCTGAATCTGAATTTCCGATAGAAAATGACATGATTTTTAAAGTGAAAAAAAATCATTTTTTGGTCTTAAAATATAAGGCATAAAATCTTTAATTTCCCTTTGGTAAATTAAATTTTTTAAATCCCGGTTATGAATCCACCAATAGTAAAAAGATAGATAAATCCCAGCCTTCATGTAATATTTTTTTTTTTTTTGCACTAACATAATTTTATATTTTTGTCCGTTTGAGCTCCGATTATGCCGTTACCGCCAAAAAAATTGTTGAAATACATGTGCATGGAACCTCCGTTTCCGCTCCCCAAACCCGACCATTCAGAATGAATTTGGAATGTAGGTACTCCCATCGCAGATGAACCCATCCGTATGAATGCGCTACCCCTATATCACCGTGTCTTGAGATCTTAAGACGCTTTTAACTCCTACAGCAACCGCTTTCTAAATTAAATTCATTACTTTTTTATCAAAGGTTTCTACCGTATAACCATATGGTATCTGTCCAAATCACCGATTTTGACGAAACTTTGGGGGTATGTTAGGGTACCCTAGAGACCACTTATGGACCATCAACCGAATTTTTTCGCAAGTCCCTTAGGGAGATTTTCAATCGTGAAAAATTTTGCACTTTTTATTTTTTTACTACCGATTGGAGCTGCCGATTTGAACAAACTAGAAACGAAAAAAAAAGCTAATTTTATGGGTAATATAGGGGCATAGGTGCCGTTTTTCGGAAGTAATTTGCAGAGTCGGGGGAACCGTTTTTAAGAAAAAAAAATTCTTTTTCTCCGTAATGCGATCGCCGGATCCAAATTTGGTCATCACTGGCAGAAAAGACATGAAAAAATACGTCTTATAAGTATTTTCAAAATTTTTTTTCGAAGGGAGAAATAGGGCTAAAAAAGGGCCGAAATCTTATAATCGATTTTTGGCAGTCATCTATTTTCTAGATCAAAATTTCGCCATTATAGGCTGAAAGTACTCCAAAAATTACCCCGGATACGAATTTTTCCGTATTTTTTTTCGGCTGAGAAATTAGCCCAAATAAGGGCCGAATTTGTCCGCCATATCTTGTACCTAATGCGAAACAAATAATCAGAAAACGCTACGTCACGGCCGGGCACTGCCTAGAGATTCTAACTTTGCCCAAAAGTTTCAAAACTTTTTCGCAAGATACGGCGGAAACTTTTCTTATAGTAGGATAAATGGCATATGTATAGCTTACATCTTTAATTTATCGAATTAAAAACGCGCGGTTTTTCTAAAATATGACTTATTTCTTTTTTAAAAAAAGTCATCTTCTCATCTTACTGAGTCAAGCCCGTGACTGTTAATAAAAATAACAAATATCCAGAAAAATCATTTACATTAGAATACTTAAACACTTTCATAAACCTAAAAGAAATTAAAAATATACCACAGGTAATAAAAGTTGCACATAGTTCATTTTACAATTACGTAAAACATGCAAAAGCGCTGTGACGTCACAAAATTCGATCGTCCTTTTCTTCAATGGTGGAAGACGACAAGTTCAAAGGTTTTTAGATAACAACTATCAATAAAATTCGTTTGATTTTTCCTATTTTTAAATAGATATATCGACTATGTTAAACTTATTTAAACAAGCTCTCACTATTAATGTCCAGAGGTAAGTTTGAAAATAATCTATACGATTTTTTTCTTCATAACAACAGCTTATTGTTGCCAGCATCATAATATTATTGAATGATTAACATCCCAGTAATAGAAATCATGTGTTTTCCTGCCAATTTTTCCCAATTATAATGTTACACCGTAAAAGACGAGCCCCCAGATTATTTAAATTTGATCTAGAGAGAGAGTAAAAGATTTCTTTTTGATAACAAAAAAAAAATTTTTTTAATTTATAATATTGGCTTGTGTCAATAATTCAGAAATAAAATGATTGAAATAATCATTTGCAAAACAAAGTACAAAAAGGTCAAGTTTTATGGTGAGTTTATTTTGAGAACTCAGAAACAGGCTTAACTATCAGCTGTTTTGAAAAATAAAATTATCACACTTCAGATGTTTATTCTTTAAAAATTTTTTCAGGAACTATTATCTGTATCACAATACAGGTGAAACAAATCTTTCTTCTGTCAAATAAAAAACACTTTTCAGTTTTGCTTTATTATTAGATCATTTATTGTAAAGATTATATTTAAAAATATTTAAATTTTTTTATTTTTGTTTAATAGATGTGGAGTTAGGTGTGTATCCAGTGTTATCAAAAGACCTGTCATCGAGGATTTCGGCATTCAAAATGAACCTATTTTGGGTGATTAATTTTTTTTTTATTTTTTTCATTATTTCATTTTAAATTTTAATTTAATGACTTTTCTCCCTTCAGGATACCTTCCTGGATCCAAAGAAAGATGTGAGTTAGAACAAGCTTTAAAGAAAATTTCGAACAATGTTGAAGATGTCCCAATTGTGATTGGCAATGAAGAAATAAGAACAAAAGATGTCAAATATCAAGTTATGCCTCACAACCATGGCCATAAAATCGCTAAATATTATTGGGCAGATAAGGTTTGTTTTTAACATGAAAGATTCAACTTGAAAAACGAGAGTAAAAGAACAAAAAACTTTTTTAGGCTACTGTCGAAAAAGCCATCCAGGTTGCAGTGAAAACTCAGAAAGAATGGGATTCTTGCACACCATTAGAAGAAAGAATACAAATATGGAGAAAAGCAGCAGATCTTATGGCTAATAAGTATAGACAAGACTTAAATGCTGCAACAATGTTGGGTCAAGCAAAAGTTGTTATCCAAGCTGAAATTGATTCAGCTGCAGAACTTATAGATTTTTTTAGGTGCGATTTCCAATGTCATAATTGGATGTTAATTGATTTGTCCATATGATTGTATCAAGAGAATATTTAAGCATTTTGTTTTACACTTTCAGATTTAATGCTTTTTTCGCTAAGGAATTGACCAAATATCAACCAATTAGTGAAAATCCAAACGTAACGCTCAATTCCTTGAGATACAGAGGTATTGATGGTTTTATAGCTGCTGTTTCTCCTTTTAATTTCACTGCTATTGGTGGGAATTTAGCTTATACCCCTGCTTTGATGGTAAATTGATTTAAAATAAACAAATATTTTTTTTTAAATTGAATTGACGAATCTCCTAATTTTTTAAGGGTAATTCAGTCTTATGGAAACCATCAGACACTGCCCTTTTATCAAATTGGACAATATTTAAAATTTGCCGAGAAGCTGGAGTGCCTCCAGGTGTTGTAAATTTTGTTCCTGCTGACGGTCCGGTTTTTGGAGATACAATAACAGCAAGTCCTTATCTGGCTGGAATTAATTTTACTGGATCTGTTCCGTAAGTTTTAAGAAGGTAGACAATGTTAAAAAGAGTTCACAGAGAGCTTTAAATTTTTTTTCTCTTTATTTTCAGTACTTTCAACCGTCTCTGGACTCAGGTCGGACAAAACATCAATAAGTACAAAAATTTTCCTCGGTTGATTGGAGAGTGCGGTGGAAAAAATTATCATTTTATACATCCGAGTGCGGATGTGACGACTGTTGTTAATGGAACCGTCAGATCTGCTTTTGAGTTTTGCGGACAAAAATGCTCTGCTTGCAGTAGGATGTACGTTCCCGAGTCTCTTTGGCCTAAGGTGACTACAAAGTTGCAAATTAAAATATTATGCATTTAATTAATTGACGAATATATTTTTTGTTTTAGATTAAGAGTGGCTTAATCGAAGCTGTTAAGCAGTTGAAAGTTGGAGACGCTACAGATTATACAGCTTTTACTTCCGCAGTAATTGATAAGAGAGCATTTGACAGAATTAAAGGATGGATTGATTATGCCAAAGAAAGTTGCAATTTAGATATTGTGGTTGGAGGAAAATATGATGAGAGGTAAATTTTAAACAAAAATTTAGATGTGATCACTAATAAAAACCCATAATTATTTTGTCAACTTATGTCGGTAAAATGAAATCTTTTAAAGTTCAAAAATGTTTCTGCAAGTTATTAAAGCCATGGAAAATGTTTTTGCTTATGTTAAAAAAATGAAAAATTTAAAAGGATAGAATATTTTGGAAATTTTAGCACGAGAAATTTAAAAAAAAAAACGAGTAAAATCTCGATGTCTCGCAAAAGCGGATAGCCGTGCAAAAAAATGAAAGATAATATTAAAAAATGATTTTAATTTCAATTTCAGCAAAGGCTATTTTATTGACCCAACGATTATTGAAGCCAAAGATCCGCAAGACAAAATAATGCAAGAGGAAATTTTCGGTCCTGTATTGACAGCGTACGTGTACAAAGATAAAGATTTATCTCGAGCTATGGAACTTGTTGGAGACACTGCTCCGTATGCTTTAACCGGTGCCGTTTTTTCACAAGATCAGTAAGTAATTTCTTATTTTAATAACACCAAACTGAGTATAAAAATCAGTCTCAAACTCATAAAAGAAAAAAGGAAAAAAATATTACTATTTGATTACTTAAAAATGTATTATCCCTCAATAATGCTGATGATTTTGTTATTAATTTAGGGAATTCCTAGACTGCGCACAAAAATTCTTCAGAGATACAGCCGGTAATTTTTACCTCAACGATAAATCAACAGGATCGGTTGTAGGGCAGCAACCTTTCGGCGGTGGCCGATTATCAGGTAAAGAAAAAATAATTTAACAATAAAGTAAACAATATTTCTTTATCTAATACGAATTTTCTGTTTATTTATAGGAACGAACGATAAAGCAGGAGGCCCTCATTACGTCTTAAGATGGGCATCACCTCAATCTGTTAAAGAAACCTTTGTCCCTTTGACCGAAATAACCTACCCGTACATGAAAAATTAAATTATATCCTTACTTTCCAAACTCTTTTAAACGGAAAGAAAAAAAACAACGCAAGATATCTTCTACAAACCGTAACAAAAATCAGTATTTTTTTAAATCATTTTTTCTTACTAATATTTATACAAAGGGAGCGAGAAAAAAAAGTTATACGGTATTATTCCCATAATTATTTTTGGTCAATTTTGTCTGAATAAGAAAAAAAGAAAAATAGTATTCGTTTAGAAGTCTAGTCAGGATTGAATTCGCTATACCTTTAAATATTATGAAACCGATATTATAGAAGAATCTCGCCTTTATGTTATTATCGAATATTCGTTATTGTTTTGGATCGAAAAATAATTGTTAATTTGTTTGTACTTATTTTTTTTTCTCCCTGGTGCATATGAATTTTTTCAGTATTCCGCAATAATTTATTATTTTTTTTTATTTAATTTTTACGTTGAACTGGCCGCAGTGCTTCTCGGTAAAAAAAAAAAAAAAAAAAAAAAGTAATTTAAAGAAAATTAATTTAAGAAAAATGGAAAATTATGAAATTTCTACGATATTATTTTCTCGTATAAAAATTGTAAATATTTGATATTAAAAGAGAAAGCATTGCGTATTTTTCTTCTTTATTTTATATATAATTTTTTATTTATTGTGATTAATTCAATTGTCAGTTTTTTTTTCTTTTAGGAATATATGATTGATTTTTAATTAATTATTTATTACAATTTTTTTCTTTTTTTTTTTTAGACACTAACATTTTATTTAAAAAATTTTATATTTTAAAATCACTAACAACTTTTTTTTTTCTGGATTGTTCAATTTTTTTTTAATAAAGAGCAAGCTTTTTTAAAATTTTGATTTAAATTTTTGAATTAAAGTTGTTAAATTGCTATTGGAAGTTAAAGTGTATTAATTATAAGAAAATGTAGGAGAAAAAGTCGTTTTAAAGGCGTGAAACAAAAATTAAAGTATGGCTTTTAAAAAAATTTTATTAACTTATCTGTGATAATAAACAGATAATAAGCAAAGCAAAATGCAAGTTATTAGATGTAAAACTGTACTGTAGTTAGAATTAAAATGTTGCCTGTAGATGACTGTAACTTGTATAAAATGGATGCCAAAGGGGAATCCTCCTAAAAAGAAACTGAATGAAAGCCTTGAAAAAAAAATATATTATCAAAGTCGATTATATTTCAATAACCTCAAAATTGGTTTTAAACTTCCATTTTTCCGACAAGAATTAAAATCGGTAAGGTTATTACTGATTACGAAGTCAATACTAGATTTTTTTGAAAACTTTGCATATCAAAAAAACATTTTGAGGTTTTAAAAAAGAGGCATGCAAGTTACGAAATTTAATTGTAGCATCTTGTATGTTGTAACGATAATAATAATAATAATAATAATTATATTAATGATAATATACTTGTTGACTACTGTTATATGTGCGATAAATGTATATATCAAAACAATAAGTTAGTAATATAAGGTAAAAAGCGAACAGAAATTTAAAAACACTCTTTCCTGCATTATTTTTAATTACATTCTTCGCTTAAACTCTTTTCAACCTTAACCTATTAAATTTTCATTCGAAGGCATCTTCAATGATGAGTTGTGTTAACGCATAAAATTTTTTTAATAAGTGAAAGTTTGTTTATCTTTTTTCGAAAATAAAGCATTAGGGGAAATTCCTTGAAAAATAAAACTTAAAAAAAAAAAAAAAAAAAAAACAAGGAAATGAAAAAGTTTGGGTGTACCTATTACGTTTTTACGGGCTTTAATTGACAAAAAATAAAAATAAAAGAAAAAAATAAAATGGCAATAAACTAAAAATCGAAAATCATTTTAGAAAGTTTTCCTCAAAAATGAATTTTAGAGGCCATTTGCTTTGTTTTTGATATGTGACAAAAAAAGACCTTGATAGCCTTTTAAATATTAAAAAACCGATCGTGCGAAACTGATCTCGTTTTTCTTCCAGCAGGACACGTGCTGAACGCGAAAATGAATCAAAAAAGTCCGATCCTCCGTAATAAGGAAGTGATTTTTAACACAGGTACCTTTATAGCGATGTATAGTATTAAAAATATTCAAAAAATAGTCAAATTACTAACGACTTTTGGGACTTTTATATAAATTACAACTTTGGACCAAATTATTAAAATATTGAATTCCAAAACAAACATATGATACCGGTTTTTTAAAAGTAAATAATTAAGACAGTGCATCCCGATATGACTGATATCGGAAACTTTTGAAAAATCTGATGAAGTAAACAAGATAGTTTTGAGTCTGAATTTAACGACGTCTGATCCAAATATACGGTAAAGATTGCTATCTAATTACATTGTACATGAGTAAAGATAAAAAGAAAACGGTTTTAATTTTTTAGAAAAATTGTTAGACTGATAATTTATTTAGGTAGTTTGATTTTTGTATTTTTTCTGTTCTTCTGAAATGAAAACTAGATTTCATAAAACCGAACAGAAAAAATACTGAACTAGATTTCATAAAACCAAATGTACCTTTTGGCAAACTCCAAATTCGGAGAACAGGGGGTTCGTTTACATTTTCGGTCGAAAAGTTCGGTGGAAGAGACTGTACATCATTTAAAATATTAGTTTTTAATGTTACTAAACTTACTCAAAACACGAATTTGAAAATTTATGTGCGTATAAGCACTCATGCGGAATGTAATAAAATTTTTCTCTTTCTTCTTTATTAAAAGTCCGGGAAATGGTATCATTTTCGAAAAATTTGTGCACTGTCGGCCCTTACTTCCAGCTTTGCAATAATCATTTAAACATTGTTTTATAACCTTTAAACTGCGATTTTCCCCATTTTACACTCTCATTGTATTCTTTTATCTCTAAGCGGAAGCCAATTTTAATCGGTTCCTTTCCCGACTTTCTCGTTGAGCTTTCTTGAAATACGTAAAAAAAAAGACACGCTTTGCGTTATCATCGCATCATTATTCTTTAAATACTACGTGACGAGAACAATAAGCTTTTCTTTTCCTTCCTTGGTAATTTCGATCAGATAATAAACTCTTTTAAGATCGATATTATTTTTATTTTTTGTGTTCTGAAGGGTCCAGATGTACCTTTGGCAGACGTGTTCATTCACATCACAATCCATTAATAAAAGTTTTTGATGGAAAAGATAACATTTCAATGTTAAATTTTTGGTATGTCGTTAAAATTAACTTTCAATCTCAGTTTATCATTCGTTTTATCATCATTTCTTTTGTTTTGTATATGCTTCCAACCTGCACGTTCGCTGTTGAATTGTAATACATGTGAATATAATATCGAATTCCTGGGATTATCTCTCTTGTAATAATTATAGTCATGATAGCTTTGGCCTAAAACGAGCAAAAAATAAAAGTTAAAAAACGTAAAACTAAACAAGTTGAAAGCTAAACCGTTGGTTAAATATCGTTCAAAAAAGAATGTTAAAAAGATATCGAATTCTTCTGAACAAAAATCGCCTATCTTTTTTCTACGGAAGCCCCTGCCGGACTCCTTGATGATCCTTCATGAAGGATCATCAAACTAATTTTTTTTTGCTGTCAGTTCCGGAACTGACAGTTATTATTAAAACTGTTAGTTCCGAAAACTGACAGTTCTAATAACAACTGTTAGTTCCGGAATAACAGTTTTAATAATAACTGTTTGCTCCGGAACTGACAGCCAATTCTGTTAGTTCCGGAACAAATACTGTCAGTTCCGGAACTGACAGCAAAAAAAAATTAGTTTTAAAACCCTTCATGGCTTCCGTATTTTTCATAGTATTGTCGAAAAGGGTATATAGGTTTTTTTTTTTCAGAACCCGAGTGAAAACAGATCATATATGGATAACATATGTTCAAATATTGGGATTGTTAAATTTCATATGTTCATATAAGAAAATATAAAAAAATGGAGAAAAATCTGTATTTAGCTATATATGGCAATGTATGGCAATATTAATTCATATTATATAATACTTGCCCAAATGCTCAAACTCATAGCTCATTGCTTGTAGCCATATGTGGACATATGTGAGCATATGATTTCATATCAAGTCATGTATAACCACATTGTTAGACTTATATCCAATTGTTTATGCCAATATATGGACATGTAATTTCATGTTATGGCATACATTGGCACATAATCAAACACATGCACATTGCTTCTGGCCATATGTGGACATATGTGAAAACATGATTTCATATCCAGTCATGTATAACCACATTGTCAGACTTATATCCGATTGTTTATGCCAATATATGGACATGTAATTTCATGTTATGGCATACATTGGCACGTACTCCAACACATGCACATTGCTTCTGGCCATATGTGGACATATGTGAAAACATGATTTCATATCAAGTCATGTATAACCACATTGTCAGACTTATATCCAATTGTTTATGCCAATATATGGACATGTAATTTCATGTAATGGCATACATTGGCACCTACTCCAACACATGCACATTGCTTCTGGCCATATGTGGACATATGTGAAAACATGATTTCATATCCAGTCATGTATACCACATTGTCAGACTATATCCGATTGTTTATGCCAATATATGGACATGTAATTTCATGTTATGGCATACATTGGCACCTACTCAAACACATGCACATTGCTTCTGGCCATATGTGGACATATGTTAAAATATGATCTCATATCAAGTCATGTATAACCACTTTGTCAGACTCATATCCAGGAAGGAAATTTTTCGTAATTTTTCTATATATTCAATTACCTAAATCGTTTTCAATGGCCACATGTGACAGAACATGTGATGACCTGTGAATCGTTTTCTTTTGGGTGGGGAATGTTATTTCATATGATCGAACATGTTATTTTATATAAACATATGTGACCATACGTTATTTTGACATGTTATACTTTGTTATACTGAAAATCTCGTCCTAAAAATCAGTATTCACCCCGAAAATTCTGATTTTTGTATTTTTACATAGTATTTTACCTATATAGGATCATCAAGTTAAGACATTTCGGAATTTTGATTTCAAAAGGAAGATATTGGCAGGAGGTGGTGTATTTTTTGTTATTGGCGTTCAGAATGTTTTTTGATTTGAATGACATCCAAACTCGGAAATTGTTATAATCGTATTTTTTTATAAGTCTTTCCTCGACTTAATACTTGAGATTTGTCAAGAATCTATTTGGGATACTTGAGTTCTCATTACAGTATTCAAAATCTTGGTATAATTAAAAAAAAAAAAAAAAAAAAAAAAAAAAACATTTTATAATTATGTATGACCATATATGATCATACATGGCGGATTTCATATGTACATATTGATCAGAACATTTGACAATATATAAACATATGTCACAATATGTTTTAATATATTTTTAAATAGTTCATATTTGACATATGAACATATGGGTGATTTGCATATGGAAATATATGATTTCATATAATAATATATGGTCTATTTTCACTCGGGTGCATATTCTGTGCATATAATCAGAACATTTGCCAATATATAAACATATATCACAATATGTTTCAATATATTTTTAAATTTTTCAAATTTCACATATGAACATACATGGGTGATTCGCATATGGAAATATATGATTTTATATAATCATATATGGTCTGTTTTCACTCGGGAAGTGAAAGACAAAAAAAACCTTGAAGAAAATATGCATGTAGTCTTTTCGTAAGGGAAATGACATCATTTTTTGGACATTTTTACCCCTACTACCCCCTTATTAAAAAATAGACCTTTCGTATATATGTTACAGTGAATCAGTGTAATTCAGTGATTTCATAGAATCACTAGTTTATTCGTGGAATTTCACGAATACACGGTGAAATCATGAAATGCTTCATTTCATAGGATGAATTCACTAGTGATTTCATGAAATCACTGTTATTTTAGTGAAATCGTGGAACAGAAATTGTAAGTTACACGTTTTATCTAGTGATTCAATGAAATCACTGCCGGAAAAAAAATACGGACAGTGAATTCGTTGAAAAGCACATAATGACAATTTAAAGAAGAAAGAAATAAGAAAACAAGGAAACAAGAAACTCCTGTTAAAAATAAGATTGAAATTAAAATCCAATTTAAAATGTTAAAAGTATCATCGTTGGTTTATTAAAAATTTTTTAGCAAAGTTAAATAATAGTAAATAACAGGAAAATGAATAGTTAAATAATAATACAATAAAGTTAACTGAAATAATATTACAAGCGTGATTCTTTGGTTAATTTTTTTTTTTCTTGAAGCCACTTTTTTGCCGCCGTTACCCGTCGCCTCTGCATTAGATGTCTCTGCATTAGATGTCTCACCTTTATTTGGCTCTGGCCAAGGCTTCAAGAAATGAAACTGCAAAAACGGATGCACCACAAGAAGGTGTAAATGTTAAAAGAATAACACCTTGTGCCACTCAAAATGCCACAGCTCTCTGAGCTGCAACAATAAAAACGATGAGCAGCCAAATAAAGGTGAGACATCTAATGCAGAGACATCTAATGCAGAGGCGACGGATAACGGCGGCAAAAAAGTGGCTTCAAGAAAAAAAATAATTAACCAAAGAATCGCGCTTGTAATATTATTTAAGTTAACTTTATTATATTATTATTTAACTATTCATTTTCCTGTTATTTACTATTATTTAACTTTGCTAAAAAATTTTTAATAAACCAACGATGATACTTTTAACATTTTAAATTGGATTTTAATTTCAATCTTATTTTTAACAGGAGTTTCTTGTTTCCTTGTTTTCTTATTTTTTTCTTCTTTAAATTATCATTATATGTGCTTTTCAACGAATTCACTGTCCGTATTTTTTTTCCGGCAGTGATTTCATTGAATCACTAGATAAAACGTGTAACTTACAATTTCTGTTCCACGATTTCACTAAAATAACAGTGATTTCATGAAATCACTAGTGAATTCATCTAATGAAATGAAGCATTTCACGATTTCACCGTGTATTCGTGGAATTCCACGAATTCACTAGTGATTCTATGAAATCACTGAATTACACTGATTCACTGTAACATATACATTATTTTAACATTAACGTCATCATTTGGGTGACCCTCCCCCCTCATCTAAAATGACGTCATATTTAAATGACCTTTGGAGAATAATTTTCGTTTGAACCTTTGCACTCCCTCTTACCCTTCATAAGCTCAGATGCTGAAAGGTCTAGACGGAACCGAAACTTAGCTATAAAACGTAAGTTTTGAGATTTCGGTTCAGCCCCGTGGTTTAATATGGGGCACTGCCCCTTCATCTGTAAGATTGAGTATTTTCATTAAATTCTATTGCTACTTGAAAATGGTTGATCTCAAAATAATAACGCTACATTTATTTTTAAAAGATGTCATGTTCATTCCCTTTAAATTTAATTAATAGCAATGTTTCCAATTAGAAGATCCCACACAATTAAAAATTTTGGGAAAAAAGATTGTCCCCCTTCGGGGCCTCCACCCCCTTCAATCCTTCTTCATTTGCCCTCCGTGATATTTGGTCAGGGTCACTGGAAGGTGGTTTCGCAGGACGTATTATTTTTTTTTAAATACAGACAATGCTCACTTGCAGTGAGCTTTTCCATACAGGAAATATTTCGTTTTTCCTTTGTGTGAAGTTGCTATTCACTTCGCTACATTTTATCGAAAAAGCATGTGCACACTTTGAAAAAGCAACAGCACAGAGTGTGAGAAAACAGCAAAAAAAAAAAAAGTAGGTCCTGTAAATGTTTCGGTTCCCTGATTCAACCAAGTTCATAAATGCATTGCTGATCTGTACCAAGTTCCTAAAATATATACGAATCCGAATAAATTTAATATTTTGTTTCGTGGAACTTACGGTATAGGGCTATTGTATCGGCTAACCTATCTGTCGTCATTTAAATGCATGCCGGTACATTTAACGTTTAATTTAGATCCTTTTAATCCTCACCTTCACTTTCATAATTTAAACCTTTCTGATAAAAAAATTAAAACCAGATTAATCCGTTTTTTCCGTAACAAATTATAACTGTTTTTCTACTCTAAACCTCTCTACTTACAATGAGTTGAAATTCCAAAACGTTGTAACTCACTTCGACGACACCAAAGCAAGAGAAACTGTTCCATTCATAAGCAAAATCTTATCATGTTACATGCTCGGCTGTAAGAGGTTGACTTATTTGTTTTTATTTTTTTTTATTTATTTTTTCGTTTTATCGAGAAAGACGTGTCAATTCTGAATGTAATACAATTTAAATCGAATCAGACACCGGTCGCGGACGGACACCAATTTAAGTTAGCGGTCGCGAAATAGAAATAACGTGTGGATTAGATGAAACTGTAAAAAAAATAGGTAAAAGAAACAAAAAAATTGCAAGTATTACTATATTTTGTCATTTTCATATTAATAGTTTTTATCCTTTTAATTTTGTTTTAACGTATAATATTTGTCTTTATTACCGTATTTCATAATTCCTACCGATAAGTTTTATTATGATTTTTTAATTGTTAATTTTGTTTGCAAATGATAAAAATTCTAACCTAACATGAACAAAATTTCGATAGGTGTCAGAAAGGTCAGAATAATGGATTGGAATTTTTTTTATTTTGAATAGAATTGTAATGCTATGAAAATGCTGAATTAGAAATATTTTTTATTTGAATTTATCTTTAAAACTTGAAGTTGAGTTTTAATTTTTAAATTTCTTATCTGACTTAACCTAACCTTAAAATTGCTGAAAAAACCTCTTTTAAGGAAATTTTAAGATTATTGAAGTTTTGTTCGATGAGATTTAGCAGAGCATTAAAGTGAGGTACATAATCAAACTTTCAGCTGTTACACAACACTCTTGGTGAGAACACTTGAAAACAAGTAGTTTCAGTTTGTAGTTTTCAGGAAAATTAAAACGTTTGTGTGAAGAGGTATGAATAATGCATCTTCTCACAGTGACAGTTTTGACATAATTCAAGGTTAAACGCAGTTCTCATGATTATTTAATTTAATATTTCTCTCATACTTTTTTTGCCAAATGCAAAAGAATGAAAAATTTAACAGTTTGACTTATTAAACCATGAAATGAAGGATGTTACGTCTAAAATATTTAAATCCTTGAACATGATCTACAATACTTAAATATCACCATACTGGTCTTAAAAATTCAATCATGCTTTCTATCCAACTGTGCTTAATGACATTCTACTCAAGTGTTACATCCAAGGACTGTTTACATACGTTTAATATTGAATGTAACAAATTGTATGAATTTAATTTGGATTAATTTCAGAATAGCAAAAAAATGGCAATTGGTGATCAGACTAAAGACAGCAACAGTAGAATACCTGACGTAACAACTCTTCCTCATACAGAACCAAATGAAACAACTTCTTTATCACCTATGAAAAAATTGTTTTCAAACACAGAGCCCACCAAAGTAGAAATACCTGAAGACGAATCTGTAAGTATTTTATATATTTAAAAAACGTGAAGAGACTTTTTTTACTAATTTTTTTTTTTTTTTTCATTCAGACAACTTTTAGTTTTCGTAAACTATGGGCATTCACAGGACCAGGTTTTTTAATGTCAATAGCATATTTAGATCCTGGAAATATAGAATCAGATCTTCAGTCAGGGACAGTTGCTAAATATAAGGTATAATGAAAATAAATGAAATTTAAAAAAATAATAAAACATGATTTAAAGCTTTTCTTTTTTTCTTACAGCTATTATGGTTGCTATTATCTGCAACAGTTTTAGGTTTAGTAATGCAGAGATTATCTGCTAGATTAGGTGTAGTTACAGGTTTGCATTTAGCTGAAATGTGTTATAGACAGTATAAAAAGGTATGTTACATGTGTTTTTAAAAAAAATTTCAGATAAATAAATAATTTTTATTTTGACAGGTGCCAAGAATAATTTTATGGCTTATGATAGAAGTAGCAATTATTGGATCAGATATGCAAGAAGTAATAGGAACTGCAATTGCTATATATCTTCTATCTAATAAAGCGTATGTTGAAAAAATGCACTTCTAGCTTTACTGGTGTTAGTATTAATGATGGTTTTTAAATTTTGCAGAGTTCCATTATATGGTGGAGTCCTCATCACAATTATAGATACCTTTACATTTCTTTTACTTGATAAATATGGGCTTAGAAAATTAGAATTGTTATTTGGATTTTTAATTACCACTATGGCTGTTACTTTTGGCTATGAGGTTTGTACAAAAAAAATGTTACGTAGTTTATAACCAAAGTTATCCTCACTAGGGTTGTTAGCAGTTTAATTTGTGTGTTAAATATGCAAAATTTGAAAATGTGATAAAAATTTGTATTTCAGTACGTAATTGTAAAACCTGACCAGGGCCAAGTACTGAAGGGTATGTTTTTCCCTTGGTGCGAAGATTGCGATTCAGAAGCCTTACTTCAAGCTGTTGGGATTATCGGTGCTGTTATCATGCCTCACAATCTTTATCTTCATTCTGCCCTTGTTAAGGTACGCATCCAAACGATTTTTACTTTGGTTTGGGTTGAATTACTTAAAAATTTTTTTTTTTCGTTCTTTTTCAGAGTCGGGCTATTGACCGTAGAAAGCCGGAGAAAGTCCGAGAGGCCAATTTGTATTTTTTTATCGAAGGAGCCGTCGCGTTGTTCGTAGCTTTTATAATTAACGTTTTTGTAGTCAGTGTTTTTGCCCATGGATTGTACCAAAAGACGAATCAAGATGTCCGGAATGTTTGCTATGCAAATAACAACTCACATGGGGACATATTTCCGGTATGCTACAATACTTTGTTGTTCCCATGTTTTTTTTTTTTTAATCGAACTGTAAAAGGTGGATTATTCTCCATTATGATTAATTTGCAATTCTTGCAAAGAAAAACAAAGTTACAACTGAGTGTTGAAGTTAAAGTACGAAATGAGTCATGGCATAAGCACGAGCCATAGTTTTCTGACGTTTAATTTCCTTCTCTCACCTTTGGCCTTCGGTCATAAAAAATCGATCATTTAACAGGGATTCCCTTTTAACTTTAAGATGGAGTCACATCTAGCACTCGCTCTCAAATAGGTAGGCTCTTTTTTAATTTGAGCTAGACGTGTACTACGCTCTGAAACTTACAGAGGACAAATCACGTCAAGTATTTATGTGGAGTGACGAAACTGCTTCTGGAGGAGGAAAAGGAGGAGGCAGCAACAAAAAGTACCGTAGATTGGGGTAAAGTTGAAAGGAAATTCAAAAACAAATTCTAGGCTTATTTTAGGCACTAAAAATAAAATTTTTTTATTTCATTAAGTGGATATTGTTTTTGGGATACTTACGTAAAAAATTTTATTTTTAGTGCCTAAAATAAACCTAGAATTTTTTTTAAAATTTCCTTTCAACTTCACCCCAATCTACGGTACAGGAAGATCTTTTTCTCGAAATTCGAGAAAAAAATGTCTCGATGGAGTTCTTATTTTTAAAGAACAGAAAAATTGGTATCTGCACAATTCAAGGCGTCAGCATTAAAAATTAAAATTGAAATTTTTTAAAATTTTAAGTTGTAAAACAATTGGATTTGGTCATTCAAAGCTATTGTGTCTCTTATTCATTTCACCGATTAATTAATTAATTAATTAATTTTTTTTCACATTTAGAATAATACAGACCCTGTAGACGCTGACATTTACAAAGGTGGAGTTTTTCTCGGTTGTCAGTTCGGAATAGCAGCTATGTACATTTGGGCAGTCGGTATTTTGGCTGCAGGTCAGTCAAGCACGATGACAGGTTGTTACTCTGGTCAATTTGCCATGGAGGTAAGGAATTTTATTGTCATTTCCACGGTTCTTTTAAAATATCAGATTAATCAACTTTTTTTTTTCTTCTTAGGGTTTCTTAAATCTTCAATGGGCAAGATGGAAACGAGTTCTTTTCACCCGAGCGATCGCTATTATCCCTACATTTTTCGTAGCTTTTTATTCTAAAATAGAAGATCTCTCAGGGATGAACGATATATTAAATGCAGTTATGTCTCTTCAGCTTCCTTTCGCCGTATTGCCAACGATCGCCTTTACAAGTAGCGTTTATATCATGGGGGAATTTAAAAATGGAATGTACGTATATTCAGATCTGATTTTTTTTATTAATAAGTACCTTGATTTAATCGATTTATTTTCATATATTCCAGAGCAACGAAAATCGTATCATCTCTCCTGGGAGTGGTTGTAATAGCCATTAACATATATTTCGTCCTCCACACGGTTATGTACGAAATGTCTCACGAATGGTATTTAATGTTGCCGATCGCACTATTTGCAATTTTTTACTTATCAATGTGCTGTTACCTCGTGTTCCATACATTCCTGTCAATGGGCGGAGATGCCTATTTCTCGGAAAACAATGTAAGTAAAGCGAGGAATGACACCGGTTTAAACAACAATATATTCCAAAGTAAAAAAGATTTTTATGAATTTGTCTACACTTATTTCTACAATGACGACCGGATATACGATCGTTACGGGAGATATACGGACGGGTCGGTAGAAAGCGAAAGACTTTTAGATTCGGAATTGTCTGATTCCGACGAAATCAATTTAGAATTGGCTTTTTCGTTAAATCGTCTTTCTCCTGATTCCTAGCAAAAATTTTACTTATTATATAACAATTTACGAAAGAGTCCTTTTATTTATTACGGTTTATTTTTCTTTATCAAATTGTCTGTGATCTAATTTTTATTTTTATTTTTATTTAACTTGAAACTATATTTTTTTAAAAAAATTTAGTTTTTTTAGATTTTTTTAAATTTATTTATTTGTTACTTCGGAAAATATTTGGTTGTTTAGCAGCCGACTTCGGATTTTTTTTTATTCAAATTGTAGTTAGTAATTAATAGGAAGAAATTACGACAAAAAAAATTGAATTAAAGGCGGAGTTGTAAATTCGCGATATTATTTTCAAAAAAAATTGTTAAAAAAAAAAGAAATATGTTTATGGATGTAGAATAGATGTGGTGAATTTTTGTACATTTAAAATTTATTTATTCTGCATTCATTTAACCGTTACAGCGTTAGAAGGTATTATATCAGTCTTTAAAAAAAGCTCAAATATGCAGTTTCTAAGTTTTTATGTAAGTTTGGATTTTTAGAAAAAGTAGCATAATTAGCAATGATTTTGAAATCGAAGAATTTTGAATTGTCGATAAAAATTTACAATACCGTAAAATGTAGTGAAATTGGACGATTTTAGACTTAAAACCCCAGTGAACACTTTGTTCAGAAGTATTTTTATTTTCTTTCATAATTTAAGACTTTTATGCAAAAGTTAATGATACGAGTTTTCCTCTTGCTGCCAAAAGCTCGAAAAAAATTCTAAGGCGAAAGCACCATAACCTAAAACAGTTAATCAATTTTTTTAAATTCTTTGTTGGCTTTTAGAAAATTCTTTTTTAATTGTAAGGCATCGTTCGAAAGTTCGCAGACACGCGTGTTGTAAAATTTTAGATAACTGAATTTTGTTGAGATATTTGAATTAGATCTACTGTTTTTTGGGAAGGGTGGAGGAGTCAAAAACAGTCTGAATAGGGACCTGTTACTGAACACGAAGAATCGCGTCTATCTTAAAGGTGAACAATACGATAAGGAAACTTATCATTTATTTTTATGCCCCATAATTATTTTGTAACTTTTGAATTGTAATTTTGACTTGACCTTGACTTCGAATTGTTATTAATTTTTCTTATTTCCAATTCGGGTTCGTAGCCAGAACGAGGAAATAGGAGGGGAAATGCAGAATTTTCCAGGGAGGCTCCAAATAGACCCTTATAACATAGAGGATAGGGAAAATACATTGATCGGAAAATTTTCTAGAACAATTCGGATAATACATGTATTAAAACAGCGATAGACTCTGTGCCTAATTCTTAAAATACTAATACGAGTACTCCAGCTGACTTTGTTTGACCTCTGTTCAGGTTTTGAGGGGTTTACCTTAACCCATTCCTCCCGAGGGTCATGGGCGGATCTAGGATTTTTTTCTAGGGGGGGGGGGGGGCTGACCCTATTCAGGCCATATCATTTTCAAAATTCCAGGAGGGCTATTCTGCTTCCAATGGGGGCTAAGCCCCCCCCCTGCCCCATTAGATCCACCCATGCCGAGGGTACATATGCTCCCTAGGGGATTCAGTGGCTAAATCAGCGAAAACATAATATGAAACAATAAAAATCCAAACAGTCGAGATAAATTAGGCCGGATTTTGGTTCTCTTTAAAAAAAAGTTCAAATAGTATAACTTAATTTTTAAAAAGGCAGTGATTTTTTCAAAAATAAAACTCTTTAAAAAATTTGGTATTTCGGGCCTTTTTTTGAAAATGGAATTCCACGATGAACGAATTAAAGCTATCCTGCTTAATTTTACCTCTCTGAACTCGTGTTTAACTAGTCTTTTTTAAATTAACTCTAGGCAAATTAGGCTCTATTCAAGTTTTTGGCATAAAAGCCAAACAAGCCAGAATGTTTATTCCAGTATCGATAAAAAGATCTTTACGTGCTTGGGAGTTTTCAAAAATCAGTAACTATTTAAAAAAAGGCTCAAAAAAATGTTTTTAAAATTGTTTTAAAAATGACTAAAACTTTTTTGAAATTTTCGTTCAAATTTTACGCCATTTTACGGTATCTTAAGTCTTTTTTGCACAGTTCTTGACTAATACATTTTGACGATACTTTGGTTCGATTATTAATTAAATTGAATAATAATGGAGTTTTTTTAATTCGAGCATTGTTGAAAGCAAATTAGTTGAACCAAACTATTCTCTAATAGCTTACAGAATCTTTTTGTCATATCACAGTAAACACATCGCATAAGTCATTATGGTACTAATTTTTAATTTAACTTTATCCAAATTTTTGTTTTTAATTTTAATCCTAATTTTAATTTATTTAATTTATTAATTTATTTATATATTAAATTTTTAATAGATCTAAAGTATGTTGATATTTTTATGAATTAATAGATACTTTTTTTATGAAGCGTGATCGGTTGTTTCTTGGAAATTCGCTCGAAGACAGCACAGTATTTCGTTTATTTAAGCTTATTTTGAATTTTTTTTAAAATTCTTTTTTAATCGGATTTTTTTTATATACATAATTAAAATTTTTTCAGTAAAAACGACTGAACCTAAATTCTATCCACTAAGATCAGAATTCTCGCCGTACAAGACCTTTTGTATCAAAACCTATTTGAAGGCTGAGTTTTTAGCCAATAGTCATCGATTCCGCGTGACATCTGAAGACCATTTTTTTCGTTTTCAATATTTTAGATTTTCGTTTTAATTTTTAAAAACTTTTAAATGACTGATTATGCTTTATAGATTTTTTTAAAAAATTATCAAATGTTTTTTTAAATAGTTTTTTTTCTTCGTTCATTAATGATTAAAAATTGTACTTACTGTTTTACATAAGTTCCTTGTGTATCATTTACCAGGAAGAAAAATAACACAAAATTAATATTTTTAATTAAAATGGCTTGGATTTGAAAAAAAAAAAAAAAATTAAATCATTGCGCTCTCAAAATTGTTTTAATTATTAATATTTAGGAAAAAAGTCGATCTGAACCCCCGAAATAAATTTTTAAAAAAAAATAATTCTTTTTGTTTCTTTTTATTTCAGTTTGTTGAACGATTTTTCGGGGGGCCGGTCGGAAGAGATTTTGGGCTTAAACGAGAAAGGTACAGTTCAGACGAAGAATTGCTTAACAATGAAACAATCGATTCGTAGCCTGTGGTTTAGTTTTATTTTGAATGCTTGGCACATGAAAAAAAAAAATATGAAGAGGGTGTTACGTTTGGGATTCTCATAAGTGACCCTAAAAAAAAAATTTATTTCAGTTAATGACATCTTCAAAAAAAATGTTTCGTTTTTTTTTATTATTTGTTGAAATTTGTTATTGGATCCGTGTGCTTGGGAATTAAGCTTTAAAAAAAAAATTTTTTTTTTGCGACTTGCATACGGGTGTTTTAATGATATTCCGGGCGTTATTTTGCAAAATGGGTATCGGGCTTTTTATTTGAAGCATGGAAAAAATCCCAAAAGCATGAGCCTTTTATATTTTTTTTTGGGAAATAATGCCCGCGTTGGTTTACGGAGTTTTTTCTCATCATAATCGTTCAGTGTTTAAAAGTTGTCGTAAACTTGTTTTTATTCTTGTCAAGAAAAAATTCCGTAATTTTTAAAAGTAGCTAAGGGTGTATTGTAGGATGATTTTGTATGCCTAGGGGCTCAGCGAGTGTGTAATGAAAACCTAATTTACTGGGATTGCTGGATTGTAGACCGTATAAGGTAAGATAGGTCGATAGCCAGCGCTCCGTGTGAATTAGTTTTTCATTTAAAAAAATATTACTAGATTTTACCGTTAGAAAACATTGTTTTTCGAAAGCAATATATACTGATTATACCAAATAATGAAAAATTTCTTTTATTAAGAAAAAATTGATGTACTCGTGGAGATAACACCGATTTGGAAATTAATAAAAATTCACTTACCTTAAACATAGATTTTTTTTATGGTGAATTATTACAATTTTCGGAAAACTGAAAAAAAAAAAAATTGAAAAGTTTTACAGTCTTTTTTTTTTTGTATTTGTTTTCGATTTGCTTTATTTTGGGTGAACACACGCTGCAAAGTATCTTGTTGCTTCACTGACGTGTCTCAATACGTGGTGTTTTGTCTTTAAATTTTTGAACATCTGTAAGTAAATAAATATTGATTAATCGTTTTTTTTTCTTCTGTCTTTTTCTAGATTGCTTGGTGTTCCTGATGCACAAAATTGAAAAACAAAATTTCACTTTTTCTATTATTTTTTCTGAAAAAAAAAAAGCTTTTTCACAAACCTATCCAACTCTTGCTTAATCAACTTGTGTGATAATTTTTTCAACTGATTTGTCATTTCTTAATCTGCTGATATAGGGATTTAAGAAGGCTAGATTATATGTGTTTTTCGACCTTGGCTCATCTGAGCATGGTAGGGTTATAATTTTTTTAAAATAATTTACTAACAAATTTTTAAATTTTCTTTTTACAGTAGCGAAGATGGTTCGCTGCAATCTATGAAATGATTTTTTTTTTTACGAAATAAAACATCCTACTAACAAAAACCTGCATGACAGCTTGCACTTTAACCGTAAGTATGATTAATATAAACTATTTTTCTTTCAAAAGAATATCACGGCTTTGCACTGCCTTTTAGACCTTTTATCCTTTTCCTTTTCCCAGTAAAAAAAGAGTAAAACACTCAGAAGATTTCAAATTATTAATGAACATCCGTTATTAATTCCAGGAAGTCCTCAATCAGTATGGCTAGTTCGACCGTGGTTTCAGTCCTAGAACTACCAAGAGCAACTTGAACAAATTTTAAATCGGCTTCAGGGAATAAAATTTTAGTCTTGTCAGACTAAGTAAAAAAAAAAAAGCCTGCAACAAGTATTTTAAAAAAAAGATTGATCGTCTGTCGAAACGTAACAATTTTTTGTAGTTAGAAAATTTTGCGAGTCTTCTTAAATTAGTTTAAAAGATTTTTTTTTCTGTTATAAATATGTATATAAATTTTAATCTTTTTTAAGTAAAATTAGGGAGATAATAAGATAGAAAATATAAGAATACTTTTTCTTATAAAATTAATGGGAAAAAAAATGAATCTTTTTCCTAAATGAATTATAAAAAGTAAAATAAATGATAAAGTTGAATCTTTGATATATCAGTTGCGGAGTAAAGAAACTCTCAGTGATGTATTGCATTTTTAAGATTTGTCTGTAATTGTAATCATATGTTGTCTAATGTAAATAAATAAATAAACATTAATTCATAAAATTCATAAAAAAAAAAAAAAAAAAAAAAAAAATTAAAAAATAGAAATAAAAATAAAAATTAAATAAATAGAAATCACAGGACTTTAATTATAAAATCATTTTAATGACGCATGACCAAAACAATTCGCACCTCCAAATCTAGGCTTATTCATGAGAATCTAAAAATTGTGACTGAAATTTTGTCAGAAAGTTACTGGAATTTTACCATTTTAAGTTTAATCATAACGGGGACTCGATTTAACTGATTTTAAATAAAAACAAAAGTTAAACTTTTTTTTTAGAAATTGAACTTTAAAAAAATCCTTGCCGTAAGCAAACTTTTAAAAGGATTATCTTTTTCTTCTTCTTTTTCGGCATAATCAGGACATGAAGCCTTATGACCCGGCGCCTACCTTTACCAAGTTCGGTTTCTGGTGTAAGGTTTAGGAGTTACTACGTCATACCCCTTAATGTATCGAGTGACGAGCTCGAAGAGGGGCACTTATATCGCAAAGTTATTTTACGAATGAGCGGGACCTACTTTATTTAGACAGGGAATCCGAACCCTGTGACACATCAGTCTTCTTCACATGATACACACATGAGTATCAGAGGTGAATGCTGGCGGAAAAAAATCCTGACTGAAATCAGGTTCGAACCAAGACTCCACACGAACATTCGTTTCGGAGTCGAGCACGCTCGCCACTCAGCCGACGTCGTGTCAAAAAAGGATTATGGAAATTGTGTAAAACTGAAAGTTTTTGCGTCCTTAGTGCCTACGTCCATTCCTTCTTGGATGTTTCCTGCTATGGCTATGGCTCTGGGTCTGCTTTTAACTCTCCTTTGGGTTTACCAACAGAAACACAATTTCAATCTTACATAATAATCAAATTCAATCAAATTTATAACTCAAAAGCTCAATATTTCAAGGTAAACAAAAATAATTTCAGAAATCTGAACATGGAATGGCATTTAATAATAAAAGTGTATGACAATACTTGCCATGTTATTCACTTCCTTGACCTTATTAACAGAGAAAATATCTTATCATAGGTATAAAAGTATTTACATAAAAAGCGAAACAAATTGGCTTTTTCATTTTCTTTTTTTACTTTTTACATCTCAAGCTGATAGGAACTATTAGCTTGATTTATTCACATAAGTTAATCATACGATATATTTCGTAAAACATATTTAACCATATATGCAAACACTGCAAATCCAATTATTACAGCTAAATTTGCTATTGCAGAAAGGACTGGGCTCTGCTCATTAGCTATTTGTTGGCGAAGAAATTGAGCTGCTCCGCCACTACTATTTCGTTCTTCTGCTTGTTCTGCAGCTTTTCTGCTTTCTACTGTTTTCATCATTTCCTGTAAAACATCAAATAGGAATTAGATTTATAATGATTCTTTTAAAATTATTAAAAATTTTTTTTACTTACTTTACATAATTCAGGAAATAATTCCACAAATATTTTATCTTGTAAATTAAATTTTAAACTTTGGTAAGCTAATTGTCGTTTTTCATATGTGGTCGATTTTGTACTGCCTAATGTTCTTGTATCTTCTGTCTTTAAAACAAAAAAATAAAAAAAAATAATTAAAGTGAACTATTTAAGGAGAGATTAGCATAGATTATCTTCAAACATACCATGAAGCTGAGTAAACCTGTCAGAATAGTAGCAACGCTCCAAGCAGGATTCCAAGTATCAGGATGGTAATCACTAATTGATAAACATAGTCTTGTATTTGTTAAAAATCTTCCATTAGGTGTTATCATATATATACTGGGAGGTTTGAAAGGGAATTCTTTCGGAAAAATTAATTTTCCATGATAATATCCACCTTCGTAAGGTGTGTCTTCTGGACCAGTAACTACATAATGCCTGTTTTAAAAGAAAAAAAAAGGGGGGGCAATGAAAAAAAGTTATTGCATAGATATATTTTAACGTAAACTTTACCATTCCAAAATATTCGATGGCAATGGCTCAGCTATTACATAAGGTACAGGATCTTTCTTCAGCCTTAAATAATCTTGTCTTAATCTTGCTGCTGCACTATTTGATCTATTTTTCAGATTAAGTGACATCTCGCCCTTAAGCCATTAAATAATTAATTTATCCTGAAAAAAAAAAAAAAAAAATAGTGGGTAAATTAATATCAATTCATAACCTAACCTCATTTTTATTATTTTTTATTGTTTTAAAGAAATATCAATGTACTATCAAGAAATGATTAATATATTAACAATATAAATCGCTGAACTTTCTTTTTAATAAGGTTTACCCTTTCACAGATCTTCCTGTCACTTTTTCCTCCTATCACTTACACAGCGACCCACCTTTTTAGTACAACAATCACGTAATTCTTTTAGATTGTTTCAGCGATTTCCCACATAGAACAAATTCACTTATTAACCAAAATCTGTCAGGAAATTACTTACTTGTCTAAGGTTTTGTGTAATAATTTGGGTGAGTCTGATGTTCCCTAAATAATTGTTTTATCAGTGTAGAAAATTAATTTCACTTTTGTAGGCTTTTATAAAAATATGTATTTATCGTCGTGACACTCAATGTAAAAATATTCGTCTGCTTCAAATTGTCTTCGTGTTCTTCTTCCACTGCGATCCGCCATTTAAACTTTAAAACTTAGTTTCAAATTTAAAATATCCCTTGCCCCGCTCCTGTAGCGGGACTGTGTATGCAGTTTTCCAGCTGTGGATCATTTTTCACTTCAAATGGATTTTTGTAAAATTTAAAAACCAAAGATCCCGCTTATTTTTGCCTGTAGTTCAGAGCAAAATTTCGCTAAATGCATAGACTAAAAGTATTCAAAAAGTTGATCGGGTAAACTATTTCGTATTTTGAAAATATACGAATGTTCTTGGTCATATAAGAAAATAATATTTTAAAACCTGCGAAGGTGAACATTTTCATTTTAGCAGACAAATATTCACAATTTCAATGAATTTTTCTGAGGTCGGTCTACAAAGATATTGGTCCACGAAAATTGGCTTAGTTATTTGTAGGCTAATATCTCTCAAGACAAATATCTGAGTTTCCAAGCCTCTTTTCCCGGGAGTAAAGAAAACTGCCAACGTTAATCTTACATATTTTTGTGACAAGCTTAATTTTTATTTAAATTTATCCTCCCGCCGATTTAAATGATAACGGAAGCAATTCCTAGATCAGACAAATTTATCTGCACAGATAAATTCGTCTGATTGTCAAAATAATCCACATCGATTAGAACCGTAATAAAACCTTGATAATATTCTATATCCGATAAATGATTTATTTCAACATGATATTAGGTAGAAAAAATAACAGAAATTGTCACTTTTGACGTTTGGAGGGATTTTGATAGTGACGTCACAAAAAACCAATATGGCGGATAGTAGACGAAAATAAATATTACAAGCATATAGTCGTGACTTAAGGTGATTGTAAGGTTGTTTAATTTCTATTTTTTTTTTTTTTTTTTTCCCTATGGATCGTTTTTCAAACGATTCGTAAAACTGAAGTGGTACAAAAATTTTAAGGTATCCGTTTGGATACTATCTGGCCAAGAGTCAGAGATGTCTTTGCAAGCGTTTGCAAAAAATATACTTCAAAATGGTCGATTTATTTATCGCTACTTGCGAAAATCGTATTTTAAAGAAATTATTGTGGACGTACCGAGTTACTCTTTAAACCCTAAAGGGGTGGAAAAATCAGCTGAAAGAGGTCGTAGCTTGTTAGGCACTAGCCTTTACTCCGTTAAAAATATCGTTCAGAACCATGCCAGAAAGATCTTGATTGACAATGTCTTGCAAAGGGTGACCCACACATTAAATGCGGATTTAAGAAAAAGAGCTGCGAGGAAGTTGTTTTATGGAGATTCAGTCCCTTTTTTTGCATTGGTCGGGGTTAGTTTGGCTTCTGGAAGTGGATTGTTGACAAAGGATGATGAGCTGGAAGGGATTTGCTGGGAAGTTAGAGTAAGTCAACAATATTTGGAAATATTTATTTGTATGAAACTAATAATATATTTTTTTTTTTTTTTGTATAGGATGCTATGTCCAAAATGCAATGGAATATTGCCAGATCTGAAACTGAGGAAAGTCATTTACTGGATTTAAATGAACCTACATGTTTAGATCACTTGGAACTTGGTGAGGCAATTGCTACTGGATGTAATGCAGTTGTTTATTCAGCAAGGCTTAAAAATAATGGAAACAAGGATAAATTCCCATTGGCTGTGAAAATGATGTTTAATTATGATGCTGAATCAAATTCGACCAGCATTCTTAGAGCTATGTTTCGAGAGACTGTTCCTGCAAGATGTTATTTTTTTAATCCAGATGTCATGGATTTTAAAGACAAGTAAATTAAAAAAATTTACAACAGATTGGAAAAAAAAACTTATGTATTTCATTATTTTTTGTATTCAGCTTTTCAGAATGGAGGAAAGCTTTACCACCTCATCACAACATAGTTGCTATGTATTCTGTTTTTGCTGATCGAATTCCAGATATACCTGGAAACAGATTATTGTATCCAGAGGCTTTGCCTCCTAGAATTAATCCAGGAGGCTCTGGGAGAAATATGAGCTTGTTCCTTGTTATGAAGAGGTAAATTAAATTTTTTTTTTTTTTTTTTTTTTTTTTTTTGTATTTACTTTTAATTTATTTATGATACAGATATGACTGCAGTTTAAAACAATATATTAAAGACAAAAATCCGAGCCCGAGAGTTTCTGTTCTATTGCTGACTCAATTGCTTGAGGCCGTCGCTCACATGAACTTGCACGGAATAGCTCATAGAGACTTGAAATCTGATAACATCCTTATCGATTTATCGGAAGGGGATCAATGCCCGACGCTTGTAATTACCGATTTCGGATGCTGCCTTTGTGATAAAAAAAATGGTTTGGTGGTACCTTATTATTCTTCGGAAATCGATAAAGGAGGAAATCGAGCTCTTATGGCGCCAGAGGTATTTATTTATCAAATACAATGAAAATAATGGAAAGTAGTCAATTAATTTATTAATTAAAAATTTTAGATTGCTTCAGCTAAAGCGGGACCGTTTGCATCACTTAATTATAATAAATCAGATGTTTGGGCTGTTGGAACGATGGCTTTCGAATTGTTTGGGATGGAAAATCCTTTTTACGATAAATCTTTAAGGTTGAATAACGTCGATTATAGAGAAAGTGATTTACCGCCATTGCCGGAAAGCGTTCCGCAAATTATAAAATCTGTTATCTCCGAATTGTTGGTGAAGTCAGCGTCCAATGTAAGTAAAAATGTAACTAAAAAGGCAAATAGGCCTAGCTTAGAATTGGATTTCAAAATTAAATATGGTAGTTTGAAAAAGAGTCAGAGTTCATTATTTCTTTTTGTTTACATTTCACTTTGTATGAGAATTACTCATCAAAAATAAGGTTCCGATTTCAAATTGGGTGGCCATATTGAGGTAGAAATCCATTTAAAACACTGGAAGATTTTTTTTTGTCAAATTCTAAACTAATGAATACCTAAGGCTCCTTTCGTTAAATCCATTATTTGAAAAATAATTCATGCATTCGTGGTTTTATATTTTATTAGGTTCTATTAAAATATTAAAAAGGAATGGTTAAGGTTTTAAATCAAAATTTTCTATTTTGTTTCTAGGCACGGTAAAAATTTAAAAGCTTTAAGATTCGCTTTTAAGCACTTTATAGAAATTTAAACTTGAAATGCATAGGCCTAAGTTGTCTATTAAATTTTTCGTATTTAAAAGTTAATAATCATTTTTTTTTTTTTGTTTAAATAGCGGATGAGCGCAGATTTAGCAGCAACCATCTGTCAATTATATTTATGGGCTCCTAGCTCCTGGCTTAAAGCTCAGACAGCGATTCCGAATAGCAACGAGATTATTCAGTGGCTTCTCTGCATGACTACGAAAATTCTTTACGAGAAAAAACTTTCCAGCAATCCGCTTAAGGTAAACCATTTATTAACTGAAAAATTGTTGTAGTATTCTGACGAATATTTTTTCTTTATTTTCAGGCTGATGACGAAATAATAATTACGAAAAATCGGAGAACTCTACCGGAATACGAATTAATTTCAAGTTTCCTGAGGCGTGTTCGATTGTATATAGTCCGCAAAGGTTTAAGATGGATTCAGGATCTTATATTTAAGCGTATATTGTGTATTTCAGTGCATCAGTGAATGATTTCCTATAATAGTGGCTTAGAAAAAGTTTTTTTTCCAGTAATTTTTTTTCTCGCATGTAAATAACAGATTCAACAAAAAAAAAGTATTTTGTTTATTACTATTATTATTCGCACCTAACTTGGTACTTTCTTTATTTTTTAGCCGACGCCTATTTCTGTAACAGATTAAATTATTTTAAATAATTTTAAATATAATTGTTTCAATTCTGTTTACATACTGGCTATTATCATACTGTTTCCTTTTTTTGAACTGGGTTTTTTTTTTCAAGAAAATAATTAGATAATTTCAAAGGATTTAAAAGGGCTCTGGAAAAAAGCTAAACAAAGATAAATAAAAAAATTTTATTTAACATAAAAAAAACTTTTTTATGACTTCGTAAAATCAATAAGCGAGGCCCTGGAACATACGGAGAGGTTATTCCGTTTCTTCCAAATTAGTTTATAAATGTTATAAACAAATTCACTTTTTCATTAAATTAAAAAAAAATAATATAATAACATTAAATATAATAATAATAAACAACAATAATTACCACACTAAACATTTGTTTACCGGATTCATTTTACTTCCCAAGGGGCAGTTAAAATCTTTGGCGAATTCTGGCATGTTTGAGAAAGGTCCGATAACACGGAATTTACCAGGAGAATGTACTCCAGTTATAATTCTGAGTTTTAAAGCTTCCGGTCTGTATTTCGAGCACCAAGTGCTTGCTGCGCTTATCCAAAACATTTGGCGAGGGCTGTAGGACAAACCTGGGAGGAACGGCTCTTCTCCGTTACGTTTCGTCCATTGCACATAGGCTCTGTAAGCTTCCTTGACTCCACCGTTATCGGCGATGTTTTCACCTTGAGTATTGACCCCGTTTAGCTGAAAAATAAATTAGGAAAAAAAAAATGATAAAATTTATTTTAAAAATATACGAAAATAATGATGGTCTTTATGACAAAATCCAGAAAATTTGAACGGAGCACTTAAGGTTTTGCTGTAAAATTTTATCGATTGAGGATGTAAATAATTACTGTACCTTGAGATTAACTTCTTCGGCTGTATAATTTCCATATTGTTCAATAATACACTTCGCTTTTTGTAGGAACTTTTCTTCGGTACTCTTCGCCCACCAATCGACTAGATTTCCATTTTTATCGAACTGACGACCTTGATCATCAAATCCATGAGTTATTTCGTGCCCGATAACGAATCCGATTGCTCCGTAATTCATGTATCTGGGCCGGTCGTTTGAAAAGAAAGCGCCTTGAAGAATACCGGCCGGAAATTCTATCGGGGAGGAAAACAAACAAACAAACAAACAAGTAAATAAATTGTAAAAACTCCCGAAAATGGGATAACTTTGAAAGCAATAAACATTTTAATGAAACTTACGAATACTGTTTTCGATTCCGCTGTAGAAAGCATTAACAACAGCTGGCCGACCGTGTGTAACCCAGTCGGTTTTGTTAACGGCTTGGCGAAGTTTGCTAAATGAGTATTCCGTTCCGAAAGTGGTTAAATTAAGTACGCTTTCCAAATAATATTCGGGATCGACTGTTAACGTCCCGTAGAATTCTTCCAGTTTAGATCTATTGAGGAGTTCGTCCGGATAAGCAATGTGAGTTGCCATGGCTGCCGCTTTTTCCAAAGCTGCTTTCCTCGTTTCATCGTCCATCCAGTCCAAGCTTTTCAATATGTTATTGAATTCGTGTCTGATATCGTTGACCATTTCTAAAGCTGCATTTTTGGCATCTTCTTTGAAATACCTTTGGACGTAAAGAGAACCGACGGCGAGAGAGACTCTAAAATAACAAAAAAAATATTGGTTTAAATTTTCATGGTAAATATGCACATAGGACTAGGTTACCTGTGATTCCGTAAGTCATAGGTAATTCTAAATTTTTTTTTTTTTTTTTTAAGTGCACAAATCACAAAAAACATGTTACTTACCCGCTGGCAACAATATCAGTACATTCCTTCCACCTCGATTCTCGCTCTTCCTTTCCTGACAAAGAGGTTGAGTATTTTAACTGCCTATTTCTTAATTCTTCAGTCATGTAACTAACGGAAGCTCCTGCAGCTCTCCACATAACGTAATTTGCCTGAATCCTGAAAGAAATAATATTTTTTTTTTTTTTTTTTAGTAAATAATAATTTTAAAGCGGTTGTTTGATCATGACGAAATTTCTAATGCAATTGGGAATCGTTATTTACGGGAATTAGAACTGTAGCCAGGGGAGGGGCAAAGGGACCTCGACGCCCCTGTGAAGAGAGTTTAGTCTCCTGATAATTTTTTTTTTTATCAATGTATTTCTCCTATATTCCATGTAAGGGGTGATTGGAGGGATTGGATCCCATGTGTAGGGGTGATTTGGAGCTCCCCCCCCCTGCGCCTCAGTCTGTTTATAGGGCCAATCGGACTACCCCACCCCTTTACCCAGTGATTTAAAAAAATATTCCACGGAATTAAAAACTATGACTTATCTAAAACTTTTAAAATTAATATTAGAGAAAGGCCAGCGCCAAGGAGCCTTGCTGCTGTGAGGGGCTAAAGTTCGAAATCAACAAATTACCTCTTGGGAGTGTTACTAAGTAGAATTTCCAAATCTTTGATGTAAGACGGTACGTCGACGATGATCCTCTCGTCGTTGTTGATCCTAACATGTTCGGGAAGCAATCGATTGAAATATTCCAACCAAGGGATGCTTGGGAATTTTTCTTGCATTTCGGATACGGTCATAGGATTGAACAATTTCGATGCATTTCTTCGTTGCTCGCTCGGCAAAGAAATCTATTTAAAAAAATAAATAAATAAATAAATTAATTAATTAATTAAATAATACAGAATTTGTTTTTAAATCAAGTTTTAAAAAATATTCTTTTTCTGTTAAACTTACGTTTGCCAATTTAATTTCAAATTCCAGGGACTCCTTTAATTCCTTTTCGGCTCTACTTCTATCAGCTCCCAATAAAACAGCAATATCTACTTGGTAATCATAATAAGCCCGAACTATTTTGTCCTCCAATCCTTTGGTTAAATATTCTCGACTTAAACCTAACGTTGCTTGGTCAACCTGAATTTAAAATAATTAATTAATTAATTAAAATCAGACTGGGATATGGGGGCATATCCGTATGTTGGACAACGCGTTAGGGGTACTGTCCTAATATTGCTAAATTAAACAATGAAAGGATTTAAAAATTTTAAGACTTTTTTTTGCTTGTTCTTGGCCAAAGATTTCGAATTTTTTGATAAAAATATAATTTTTTTTCCTGGCACGAAAAAAACTTAAAATTTTTTATTAACTAAAAAAAGGTCAAAAGTTGAAATTAGTCAAAATTTTAGTTAAAGTCTTCAAAGTTAAAATTTTAATATTGAAACATTCATTTAGCTCATATTCTTGGCTAAAGGAAAAAGGACAAAACTGAAAAATGTAGTGAACATTTAATTTAAAATTTCTAAGTTCTTGGTTTTGTTCACGTACCGGCAGTCTAATTTTAATATTAAAAAAAACGGCAAAAATTAAAAAAAAAGTTAATAAAATTTCAAGAAATTTTTAAGCCCTTGCTTTAGCAACTTTAAATTTCTTGTAAAATATTAAAAGTAAAATTTACAAGAAATTTTCGAAGTCCATGCTTTCGTTCATGGCATTTAATTTTAAAATAAAATTTTAACTTTAAATTTCTTGCAAATTATCTACAAAATTTCTAGATAAGAAATTTTTTAAGTTCTTCCAGTGGCGTAGCGGAGGGGGTGGGCTCAGAGGATGCAATGCGGCGGGGCCCCCGACCTGAAAGGAGCCCTAAAATTTCTGTTTAGGTAAATAATGTTAAAACTTTGCACTCAACATTCTCAAAAAAAAAAAAAAAAAAAACTTTTGAAAAATATTTTTTATTTTCAAAATTTTCGCACCAGGGCCCCCGGATTCTCCGCTACGCCACTGGTCCTTGCTTTCATTCATGTCGTCCAATTTTTCTATTAAAAAAAGCCAAAAGTGAAAAAAAAAAATAGTCAAAATATTATTTAAAATTTTTGAAGTTAAAATTTTAATATTAAAATAATTAATATTAATTTTCGGTGTGAACAGTGCGAAGCCCGGACATAGACAGATTTCCCCAGAACCGAGCCCCAAGACGTAGTCCTACGTCAAAAAATTGGTCTTTACACGGTCCTTAATTTAGGATTCTCTGTTTTTTTTTTTTTTAATTTTTATTTTGGAAGCTTACATCAATCGTTCTTCTGGTCGAATTTTTGAGATCCACCCCAATCGAAAAATCTAAGAAGTAATCAACGGAATATCCGGCGTCCCTAAATCTGTAAACGCTTTGTTTCCAGTCGAAATCACCGTCCTTCCATTTATCTCCTTCCAAAACCGGCCATCCGCCGAGTCTCTTGAGGGTGTCTAAAAGCGGTTGCAAACCCCTTTCCTTGATTTTATCTGTAATTAAAACCATTTTCAAGTTTAATATAGGTTTAATTAAAGGAATTTCTAATTCGAAATTACAATCATACTATTTTAAATTGTATTAACCCAAAGGAGGCGCGCGGCATTAATTCAAACGGAAGATAAGAGTGACTCCGATGCTTTCTTCATTAAAATAATAAATTCGAGTCGCGATTTTAACGTTTTAAACTTAATTAAAACTTTTGTTTTAGGAATGTCACACCATTGCGATTCCTGACGGGGTTAACCGTTTTTAAGTGAAGGACATATGATATCAAACTAACTTTTAACCGAGATGATAAATTCAGAATTTCAGAGCGAAAAGGAAGATTAATTTTAGTTTAGGCTATGAACTAACTGTGTTTTACGCAGGGGCGGGGCAAGGGAAATATTTTGCCCGCCCCCCATCCCTTAATCGAGGAAAGTTGCAAAAGTTGTCGACAGCCCCGAAGGAAAAAGTGCCTAGTTTTTTAGTCAATTTAAATTTAAAAACTTTCTATTTTTTTTTTGGCTAGAAAAATTTCTTCTTTTCTTTTCTGCTCAATATGCCCGACAGCAGCGACTTTAGGCATGTGCTTTCCGTGCCCATGCACGGTACTGTCCAAATTTTAGGCGCAAATATGAAGAAAAATGAAAGGAGAATATATTTTAAAAGTTCCAAGACTATTTTTCAATTTTCTCCCTGCGTTTCTCAGAATTTTTTTTTCTGGCAACGGGGGGGGGGGGGGGGGGGGGGGGCACGGGTTAAAAAAAAAATCAAAGCAAGGATAAAAAAAATTGTCTAAAATTCCAAAAATTCCTAATCCATTTTGCCTAAAAAAAATTCCTAGTTTATATTTTTTCAAAAAAAAATTCCTAATCCATTTTTTCTAAAAAAAAAAAATTCCTAATCCATTTTGCCTAAAAAAAAATTCCTAGTTTATTTTTTCTAAAAAAACATTCCTACTCGATTTTTTCTAAAAAAAAATTTCTAATCCATTTTGCCTAAAAAAATTCATAATCCATTTTTTCTAAAAATTTTGGCTATTAAAGTTGTTTTCCAAACTTTTTTTTTTCTAATTTTTAATTTTCTTAAAATGTTTTGATTCCTACATGTAAAAATAAAATTTCTTAAAATCCCTTTAGGGATTTAAAAAATTAGAAAAAATATTAATTTTAGGAAAATTATTTTAGGGATCGAAAAAATTTGGGGATATTGAAAATTAGTAAAAAAATTTTTAGGACAAATGGTTTAGGAATTTATTTTTTTTAGGAAAAACGGATTAGGGAAAATGGACGGGAACGGGGAAAATGCATAACATGCACTTATTTCTCCATTCATTAGGAGGCCGAAAAAAATTCGCAGGGAAGCGGAGACAAATTTTTTCTCAAAAGGCTGAGCCCCCTCCTTGACTATAGGCCTACTGCAAATCGACTTGGGGACACGTCATAGGATATAGACTGTGGTTCATACTGAAAACACAAAACGTGAAGGATAGGCGACTTTTCCGGGAAATCTTTTCACCAATGTAGATTTGCAGCAATAATTCGACACAATCGATCAAAAAATAAATTCGAGCAAAAATCGGACACAAAAAAAATCGATTCGATATTACTTGTAACATATTTTTATCCTTAAAATTTTTAAGATTACCGACAGCAGTTGGGCTCTTTGCTGCCTTTGTAAAAAAAAATTGCCTCTAAACCTGCTTAAACTAAAATTATAAAGGGTTCAAAAGCAAAACGACACAACTTCCAAATTCACAAAATTTCCAAAAGGAAGAACCAACAAAATTTATTCGTAATAATTAATTGAAATTAACAAATGCAGGACGAAGATTTTCAATTTTCTTGCCTTAAAATGCCAAAAAGGTCTAAATTAATCTTTTTTAAAAATCGTAAAAAAAGTGGTCTTTTTTACGATTTGAAAAAATTATAATGTTTTCAAAAAATTGATCCACGATTCGTCCTCGTTTGCTGCGATTCTTGAATCGAATCCACAGCACAGTTTCGAATACGAAAAATCGAAAAATCGGAGGTGGGGAATCGATTCACGGCGAATCAAGTTGACATCGTCCATCTTCACAAAATGTAAGGTAACCTAAAAAATGCTTTAAATCTTTTCCTTATCTGTGGACAAACCGTTATTAAAAAAATATTGAGACTTTTCTAGTTTTGGCCCCAAGCATATATTTCCCTTCACTTGCTTGATTTTTGTCGTCCTTATAAAGCATTCAAAATTGGCTGGAAATATTTTAGGTCATATAATTAATCATGAATTTTGCATAATTGAAACAAGTTTTCTAACTGGAATCCGATCATAAATTTTGGCGTAAAAAAATCTGGATATTTCCGGAGTCGTCTCTGCGCTAAAAAAAAAACCTGGGTCGGACTTGCGTCAAAGGCGTGTAAAGGTCAAAAGATCAAACAATCATCTGTAAAAATTGCAGATTTTCAAAAAAAAAAAATTGGACTCGTGATAATAAACAGGGGTCCAAAGCTTGAAAATTTTGGTCGATGCCGAAGCTGGCATCAGCAGACGATTTTAAAAATCGTCTAGAATGGCTCTGGGATTTTTTTTTACACTACAATCGGAATCAGAGGCGGTATCGGATATGATCGATGCTTGGTGGCGTCGGCATCGGCATGGGGTATCGGTGCCGGAATCGGAATAGGAAGTTAAATAAATAATATGGAATCGGCATCGGCATCGACCCGAGATTTCAGCCGGCCATGGCCGGCACCGACATCGGATTCTGACCCCTAATATTACGATTAACATTAAAGAAACCAAAAAAAAAAAAAAAGCCATTTTCAGTAAAAAATGAAGAATGAACAAAATGATCTGAGTTATGTACTAGAAAACGGAACTGTTAATTCGAATTCTAATTAAAATTGAGTTCATGGAAATTTCGTAATTTTCAAAGGAGAAAAACCGATACTCACTTTTATTCATACAGGCCCTATAAAGATTTTTCGCTAATTGAAACGGTTTGGCTTCATCGGGCCTGACAGGTTCCTCAATGACGACCCTTAACTGTTCTTGAAGTTTATCGGATATCACGCTAAACGCAGTGATGGACGTTTTATCGTCAGGTATAATACTTTCTTTAACAAATTTTCCGCAAGCGAATTTGTAGAAGTCATCACAAGGTTCAACAGACGGATCCAAATAATCTAATATTTTAGAAGCTGAAAATAAAAATAAAAAAAAATTAAAAATAAATAAAAAAACATAAAAATGATAATGAAGAAGGTTAAACTTGCGAACAAGGTCGCGATGACTTCTGAATAAATTTTTCATTGTTTTAAATTGAAAAAAAAAAGAGTAAATAACAATGGCATTAATGAAGAAAATTAGGAAGTATAAAAACTTACCCGCTTGGACGCAGCCAGGCGTCGTACAAATTTTCTTAGTATTTTCTTCCTTATCGTATCCCTCGCTTGACTTATCTAAAAATATTTGATTTGATTTCCCGATCCTTTGACTTGGGAAATCCGAATTCCATCTTCTGGCTTCGGCCGTGGACGAATTCAACGCTGCAGGTTGACTACCCTCCCGGTCTTTCAAAATTAAAGTAACCGCCGCTGCCGTGAGGGCAACGGCAAATATTACAACGCCTAAAGTTAAAATAATTAACTTTCTTTCTAACGCCGTTCTTCTTTTCCACCATGTCGGATTTCTGCAAAGAAAAGAAAAAGAAAAATTAGACTAGGATATGGGGGCATATAGGACTATACGTCTTTGCGGTACTGTCCTAATTTTGCTAAATTTAAACAACGAAACGATTTATAAATTTTAAGGCATTTTTTTTTTTTTGCTCGTTTTTGGTCAAAAAATTCGAATTTTTTGATAAAAATATCATTTTTTTCCTGGCACGAAAAAAACTTAAAATTTTTGATAAAAAAGGTTAAAAGTTGAAAAAAATTCGTAATTAAAGTCTTCAAAGTTAAAATTTTACTATTAAAACATTGCTTTAGCTCATATTTTTCGCTAAATGAAAAGGGCAAAATTAAAAAATTGAGTGAATATTTTATTTAAAATTTCTAAGTTCTTGTTTTAGTTCATGTAGTTTAATTTTAATGTTTAAAAAAAAAGATATTTAAAAGAAAAAAAAAAATGTTAAATTTTTAAGTTTTTTTATTGCTTTAGCAACTTTAAGTTTCTTGAAAAAGTTAAGTTTCTTGAAAATTTCCAAGAAATTTTCCAAGTTGGCTTTCGTTCGTGTCGTCTAATTTTAAAAAAGAACTTTAACTTTAAATTTCTTGTAATTTTTTAGAAAATTTCTTGTAAATTTTACTTTAAAAAAACGGCGAAAATTTAAAAAAAGGTTAAATAAAATTTTTAAGAAATTTTCAAGGTTTATGCCTTTGTTTATGTCATCTAATTTTCAAATAAAATTTTAACTTTAAATTTCTTGTAAGGGAGCGTTCAAGTATTACGTAGGGAGGGGGGGAATTTGGCAAATCTTACGTAAGAATATCTATTAATAACTTATTGTTCAAAATTTTTTTTAATTTCAAATAATTATGTTGTTTTAATTTGTTTCGAATGTCGAATGTAAAAAAATCGATTTTTTTTTTCCAAAAAAATTTAAGAAATAAAAATTTATTTTGTAATGAGATTTTGTGCCAATGGTAGCCAATGAGTATGAACTATAAATCTAGGTTTAAGAAATGTATTACTCCAATTCAAAATTGGCGTTAAAAAAAGGGGGGGAGGGTCAAATAAATCTTACTAATTCTTACCTAAGGGGGGGGGGGGAGGGGGTCGAAAGCCCGAAAAAAAATCTTACGTAATACTTGAAAGTTCCCTACATTTTTAAAAAAATTTCTTGTACATTTTACTTTTAATAAACAGCGAAAATTAAAAAAAAAAGTTAAATAAAATTTACAAGAAATTTTCGAAGTCCTTGCTTTCGTTCATGTCGTCTAATTTTAAAAAAAAACTTTAAATTTAAATTTCTCGAAAATTTTTTAAAGAATTTCTTGTAAATTTTGCTTAAAAAAAAAAAAAAAAAAACAGCCAAAATTAAAAAAAAAACGAAATAAAATACAAGAAATTTTTTAAGTCCTTGCTTTCGTTCAAGTAGTCTAATTTTACTATTAAAAAAGGTCAAAAGTTAGAAAAAATAATTAATTAAAATTTTCAAAGTTAAAATTTTAATATTAAAATAATTAAATATTAATTTTTGGTGCGAACAGACCGACACCCAGACAGGCAGATTTCCCCAAGACCGATCCCCAAGACGTAGTCCTACGTCAAAACGAATACTTTTATTCTAGTTTTGACCATGAATTATAAACGATTGGATGTTTTCAACGGTTCAACGGTCTGACATTTGCACGCGGGATGAAGAAAAGGTCATCACCATTCCCCGACATTTAACACTTTTTTTTGCGGTATCCACGAATACCAAAATAAGGCGTACATGAGAGTTAATTATGCGTTTGAAAAACAGAAAAAAAGAAAATCGACGGGAGGGTATCGAACTTCAAGTGCGCATAGGCATTCGAAATGAAAAAAAAAAATGCATTAACAGAAAAATAAAGCAAATCACTGGGTGGAGATTGGAAAGTACAGTACAGTTTAGTAAGTTTTACAATGTCGAAACGTAAATTGTTTCATATCAAACAAATTGGTAATAATTAACCGTAAAAGATCGATTTCGCCACTACAATATAAAGGCACAATGGAATTTTGTAAGTTGAACAGGTGAAGAAAAAAAAATCAGATCATTACATTAATTATTATTAATCGAAGAAGTAAATAAAGACATTACAACCCACAACCGATGGGAGAAGTTTGTGTTTTTCATTCGATTCAAGAGTCTAGTCTGGGGATTAGCATAAGTACCAAAAGTTTTTAAAGCACATACTGTCTTTGTGGCCGGGCCAAAGATTAAGGAAAACCTCCTTGGTGAACTGATAAACCCGAATTTTATTTTGAATTTTTTATTCGACGGGGACTTGAGCTTAAAGTTCCGAAAATTGATAAAAGAGAAAAAAAATCGACAATTTTTTTTTCCCGCGAAAAAATGTGGTTTTTTATAGGAAATTTTTCGTAGATCACGAATCTGAAGTCCTTTTTTTTGTATCTGGTCCAGTTTTTGAGCTAGAGACCAAAATACGAGTGAAACTAAGGACTTGGTATGTTTTGTCCCTTTAACACGTCTTTTTGCCATATTTTGGCTTTTAGATCAAAAACCAGACCAGATATAAAAAAACGGACTTCAGATTCGCGATCTACGGGAAACTTCCGACAAGAAACCATTTTTCCGCAGCAAAAAAAAAGAAAAAAAAATTATTGTCGATTTGTTTTTTTCTTATAACAATTTTCAGAACTTTAAGCTCAAATCGAGACGCTTTCCCGTTGAGTAAAAAATTAAAAAAAAAAAAAAAATTCGAGATTATCCGTACACCAAAGGAGAACCATTTTTGGGGGTACGCGATTTAAATTCGAAAATTGCCAAAATAAGGGACACCCTAGTACATGCACATGAGTGCTATAAAAAGTCGTGGAAGCAGATCAAAAGTAACCAAAACGCGTAAATTTGGGCCAATTTCTACCTGTTTTTTTTCCAGCGGAAAAATATGTTTTTAGGCTACTTCTTTTTGCCCATATTCAAGTGGAGATAGCGAAAGTTTGGTCAAGCCGGGTCTTATCAGTGAAAAAAATGTTTTGTGATTTTTATGATTTTGGCCATTAAATTCGGCCAATTTTGCCCTTCGAGTTCGAAGGCAAAACACATGCTTTTGGGCCAATTTTTTGCGTACTTTCGCATGGTGAAGGCCAAATTTGGGTCCAGCGGGGTCTTTGTGGCAAAATAATTTTTTTTAGGTTTTAGCCATTTTATGGCCAAAACGGCCTTTGGGGAAAAAAGCCCAAAAAATACGTATCTAGGCCAGTCTTTTGCGTACTCTCACGTGGTGACAGCGAAATTTGTGCGCAGCGTGATCTACGCAGCCGAAAAAAAATTTTTTTAACTTTTGGCCACTTTCTTGTTGAAAGGGAAATAGGAAAATTTAGAAGCACATGTACTTAGGCCAATTTTTGACGTACTTTTTGATTGTCATAACGAAATTTTGGTCCGGCGACGTTAGCATGAAGAAAATAATTTTTTTTCTCTTTAAATAGCCTTTTTGGCCACTGGGCCATTTTTAAAAAAAATAACAATTATGCCATTAGATAGCCCTTTGAAAGAGCTTTTTTTTCGTTTTTTGGATTCTTCAATCGGACAATCCATTCTATGCCAAAAAAATAAAATCTGAATTAGCACTCTTATCCCCAGCCTCAAAAACCGCTTTCATTTCGGCCTTAATATTTGGATTAATTTACCCTTTCACTAGGTCCTATCGATGGGTGAAAATCCAAAAAAAAAAAAAAAAAAAATTAATTTCGGGGCATAAACCTTATGGTAACCCGGTGGCAAGCTTTAAGGATAAGTCAAAGGAATACGGTTAGATACCCAAAATTGGGGCTTTTTCCTCGATAAATTGAGTATAAAACAAGCCATTCCTTCCGGTATTCGCTGAAGCTTACTTTAAGTGCTTATTCAACAGAAATTTGAAAGGAAGATACGCGTTTGTACAACGTTTCGCGCCTAATTTTCATTCTCATGTCCAACATAGGTATAAGGATTGCATTATAAAGTGAAAAACTGCATCTCCTCGTGGCAGGCCTGCAGTAAATATATATAAAAAAATGTGTTTTTCCTTAAATTGAATGAATGAATGAATGAATGAATGGAAAAAATGTTTATTTGCAGTAAAACTTATACAGGTTGGCTTAGCTATAATTTACAAAAGTTTTGTATTAAACAGGATTTTCATTAGACTTTTCCTTTAAATTATATACTTGTCTCTCTCTCTCTTTCCGGTCATATTTCGAAAGATAAAGAAGCTTAAGCGTCAGATAAATAAACAACAATAAAAAAAATACTACAACCTTTGCTTTACCCTATTTGCCTTTAAAAAAATAAAAATAAAATCATTTTACTGGACCCCAAGAAAACTGTGTCAGAGCCGTAAAAAAGGAGATCAGACAGATTATCTCATAACTCGCTAAACTCGCCCACAAAAAGTTTTTCGGACCGTAAAAAAAATATCGAAAATAAAAAATAACGGCTTATTTATTTCTTTGAGATGTACCTAAAAGGAAAAAAAAAAAAAATAGAAGGAAAGCCGAAAACGAGATTCAGAAAGAAATGTCTCACGGCTATCAAGTTGGAAGAAATGGATCGGTGCCAGGTCTTCTTAATATATGTTCATAATCTTGTTTAATTAACATTCGGTTAATGACAACCTTGTCTAAATGTGCTTTCTTTGACATTGCTTCTTTCAACTTCTACCGGTGCAATTTTTTTTTTACATTGTAAATCCAATAAATTTTGATATAAACAGCTTCCATTATCTTTTTTCGTTAAAAAAAAAAACTTGGCATTTTATTGTGTTTGACGTTGGTTACCATCGTCATTATCTCTTTCGAATGTCTTTTTTTTTTGATTGACGCATGCGTCAGGGCTATTGGACATTTGCAAAGATTTGCAGTAGTGATTTGCGAAAAAACAAAAAAACACGGACTTTGCCATCTTCAAGAGGGGCAGTAATAAAAAAAGTCATAAAATATATATGCATTTTTTTTTTTAAATTCAGAATGTATCTCTTGCTTCCTAAACAAGAGCAATTATTAAAAACGGAAGCAAAATGGGGATTGGAAAAAAAAATTTACCTTGAGATTTGTTAATTAAGCTAGGAAATCTGTATGGATAATAAATAGAGATGTGCAGCCCAATTAACCTATAAAGTAATTAAGGTTAACTGCGGATAGGCGGATTTCCATCTGCCAGATTCCTAAACAATAAATTCACGGGGAAAATTAATCGCTGATTGTAAATTTAAAACAAAAAAATATGAAAAAAAAAAATTGATCAGTTAGGTTATGTTTGACATGGTGGGTGTTTCCTAAGTCTGTCCGTGAATGTTTTATACGGGTTATCATTAAATATAGGTTACTGGTATTAAAAAAAAAAAAAAAAAAAAATCAATGATGAAGATTTAGAATTAATTGGTAATAGATGATGATGGTTAGACCAGTTGATGAACGATGAAGATTGTTTCCGTTAATTAATTTTTGGCTCAACTTTTTTTTCGAATTATTTTTAAAAATTCTTATCGGATCATCGGAATGCATGTTGAGATTCATAAGTGTGTCTTGTATCATTTCCATAACTTTACGTTCTGCTTTACTTTTCGACATTTCCCTCTCAAATCTAAAGTTCAAATGCAGTAAATATGGCCTCCTACAAGTTTAAACCAATCACGAACAGTCCACTCCCGTTAAATACAATAGAGTGATCCTTGGGGCCAGGCAAATTTGTACGCATAAAGGAGAGTTACGTGCTAATAAGGGTCATTCAAACAACAATTAAGCAGGTTAGGGGGGGAGGGGAACTGTTAAATCCTCACGTAAGCTCAAAATAATCGATTATGAGAGGGATTTGGGATTGAAATCTTACGTAATAAAAGGGATAGGGAAGGTTACGAAGTGTCGAAATCATGCTTAGGGTGTACCTTATTTTAGCAATTTTCGAATTTCAAATCTCATGTCCCCAAAAATGGTTCTCCTTGGTGCACTGATAAATTTTTTTAAAAAATTTTTTACTCAACGAGAGAGCTTGGCGACTTGAGCTTGAAGTTCCGAAAATTGCCACGAGAGAAAAAAAATCAATCATTTTTTTTTGCGCGCGAAAAATGTGGTTTTTTATCGGAAATTTTCCGTAAATCACGAATCTGAAGTTCGTTTTTTTTATATCTGGTCCGGTTTTTGAGCTAAAAGTTAAAATCTGGCAAAACAAAACGTGGTAAAGTGACAAAACAACCAAGACCTCTGTTTCACTCGTATTTTGGTCTCTAGCTCAAAAACTGGACCAGATATTAAAAAAACGGACTTCAGATTCGATATCTACGGAAAATTCCCGATAAAAAAACCACATTTTTCGCCAAAAAAAAAATTGTCGATTTTTTTTGTTTTCAATGGAAATTTTCGGAACTTTAAGCTCAAGCAGCCATACGCTTTCCCGCTGAATAAAAAAATTTAAAAAAAAATTCGGGTTGATCAATACTCCAAGGAGAACCATTTTTGGGGGTAAGCGATTTAAAATTTGAAAATTGCCAAAATAAGGGACACCCTAGTAGTCCCCATTTTTTTGAATGTTCAAAAAATATATCAATTTTTTTTATAACTCCTGAGCACCAACTAGATGCACCAATCTACTGGTGGATGATTTTTCGAGTTATAAACCAATAGAGTATCGGTGTATATGCTAGTAAGAACGGTGCCAAAAAAAACTTTAAATTTAAAATCCAGTTTAACTGGTGACCAAAGATGACACTGTTAATGGTATAATGCCAAGCGGCATTGAGAAATACGCATATTCTGACAGCTCTGCCAAATTTATTTTTTTCCGCATGGAGTTAACTTTAATAAAAATGCAGCACACGTAAATGAGGTTGCGGCCACTTCAAAGTCAGGCATAATATGCACACGCTGTCTGACTTTGGTAGCGATCGACCGAAACACAGCAAAAATCCCTTTTAAAAGTCGAGTTTTTCGCGGCTTTAAAATGAAACTCCGGATGGGATCGATCTCGGGACAAGATATAATTTTGAACCTCTGGTCTCCGGTCTCAGAAATGGCTGACAATAATGAGGAAAATAAATATTTCTAAATACTAAAGTACTGATTCAGGTACCAGTACAGCTAATATTGTAAATAAATAGTAGTGATGAAGGAGACTGGATTTTTTTTTGAGCATATAATTGGGGGAGACTGTGGTGAAAAAAATAGAAATAAAATATTAAAAGTACATGGAAAAATCTGCGTTTTCTTCAAGCAGCTTTTCTATTTTAATCGTTGGAAACAATTGGAAGAGTACCTGTCATCTGCAACATTATGAATAATGATGTGAGAACGGTTTATTAGTGAAAATCATTCAATTTGATTGCTCCTGGGAAGGTCATGCAGCACCACATAGTGAGAAACTTCCTATAAAAAAAACAATTAAGGAGCTTTCTGGATTTTGCAATAAAGGAAATTAGGGAAAAGGAACTTTGATACGTTAAATATAAGAGAAACAGATAGGCCAACAAAGTGTTCACAGTTTTATAGAGGTGCTCACTTACAAAAATCAGACTCGGATATGAAGGCATATCCCTACGTAGGACTAAGTCTTTGGGGCACTGTCCTAATATTGCTAAATTTAAACAATGAAACAATTTAAAAATTTTAAAGCATTTTTTTTTTTTTTGTCGTTTTTGGTCAAAAAATTCGAATTTTTTGATAAAAATACAATTTTTTTCCTGGCGTGAAGAGAACTTTAAATTTTTGACAAAAAAGGTCAAAATTTGAAAAAAATGAATTAGTCAAAATTTTAATTAAAGTCTTCAAAGTTAAAATTTTAATATTAAAACATTGCTTCAGCTCATATTCTTGGCTAAAGGGAAAAAAAAAAAAAAGAAAAAAATGTAGTAAACATTTTATTTAAAATTTCTAAGTTCTTGTTTTATTCAAGTACCGTAGTCTAATTTTAATATTTAAAAAAACGGAGAAAATTTAAAAAAAAGTGAAGTAAAATTTCAAGAAATTTTTAAGTCCCCATGTCGAAATTTTACTATTAAAAAGACCAAAAGTTAAAAAAAAAAATATTCAAAATATTATTTAAAATTTTCAAAGTTAAAATTTTCAAAGTTAAAATTTTAATGTTAAAATAATTAAATAATTTTTGATGCGAACAGACCGACACCCAATCAGACAGATTTCCCCAGGAACGAGCCCCAAGACGTAGTCCTACGTCAAAAAATCCTAAATCAAATCATAGGCAACAATTTTTTACCCACAGCAACTTTGAAAATCAACATTTTATCGCCAAAGAAATTTTTCAAGTATGTACATTAATTTTTATACTGTATAAAACAAATTATTGCATATACTTTTTCCTGTGAAAATTGGTTACACAATATTTATCATTTTTTTATTAAAAAAAAAAAAAAAAAAAAAAAAAAAAAAAAAAATTAGTACCTATGTAATTTTTTAACTTGAAACTTTTGATCCTTCCTCAGTAAAAAATAAATTAGTCACATTTTTTTAAGCAAAGAAGACGAGAAAAAAAAAGATGAAGTAACTCCTAGTAATTAAAGTTAATAATCGGTTTTATCCTCAAGAACAGGAAAAATGGCAATTGCCCATATCCAGCATTACATCAAATACAACGGCCTACGGCGAAATGGTAGGGAATATATCCTTTTTTAAAAGAGGCGAAAAAGTTGAAAAAATAAAATCTCCAAAAAGAATTGCAAATTTTTACAGTATAAAATCAAAATCTTCCACTAAAATAATTTTACAAAAAAAATTCCGGACCAAAAATGCTTATTTTTAATTATTAAAGATCGAGGGCTCCAGCTGCGAAGCACTTCCGCTAGGTTCGCTAGATGTCCTTAAATGTAACAAATATAAAAACTAACAATTTATAATCATTTTTGGTTTTCATTGGTTGCTGTTGAAGACATCCAGCGCTCCTAGCGGAAACATTTTTCAGCTGCTATCCGAGAAGCTCTAGCCAAACACTGCAAAAAGCTCTCAAATCTGGACCTGCTTGAGCAAACACGATATCGAAAAAAATTATTTATTACGCCACTAGTAAGGCATACCTAAACTTAAGATCTTTATTTTTTTTTAAGAGAAAAATTTTTATCTAATATCGAGGGAAAAAAATATAGTTATGAAACAGAATAAAAAAAAATCTAATTGATCATTTTCTCATTAATTTTCGTTTGCACATCATTTTTCTCGGCTGAATGGTTTCACACGAGCGAACACTTCGGCCTGATACACGGCTGCGACATTTCATTGTTTCATTGAAAAGAAATGAAAAGAAAAAAAAATTGAAATAAAAGTTTTTTATTTAAACAGATGCACAAGGGAAAAAGGTGTTAAGGTGTTAACCTGTTACATCAGTCCTCACTCCTTGGCACACATGATGATAATAATAATAATAACGATGATTAATAAATTCGGTTTTGAAAACCCTCATTAACCAAACCAAAAAGTTTAAGTACGAATCACAAATTAAATTAAATTAAAACTAAACAAAGCAACAATATATTTTAACTATGTCAATAATCACTTTAAGGATGGGCGCAAGGACATATGGTTTTAACTCGCATTTTCCAGAAAACCGTCATCTCTTGGCGATTTACGTCAACGACAATGTATCGATAATACGATTAGAGAGTTTGACGAACCGATTTAAATCCACAGCCTGACGCAGTAAACTTTTAGGAAATCCTTTTATTTTATTTTATTTTATTCTGCATTTACATTACCGATCTAAATACCAGCGTCAATCCCATCTTTTGTTTTCTCTCTAATCTATTTTTCTCGGTATGGGCCGGTTTAACATTTCAATCTCGTGTATTCTTGACGTAGGACTACGTCTTAGGGCTCGGTTTTGGGGAAATCTGTCTGTCCGGGTGGTGTCGTGGTGTCGCACTGTTCACACCAAAAATTAATAATTAATTATTTTAACATTAAAATTTTAACTTTAAAAATTTAAATAATATTTTAACTATTTTTTTTAACTTTTGGCCTTTTTTAATAGTAAAATTAGATGACATGATAGAAATAAAGCCTTAAAAAATCTCTCGTAAATTTTATTTAACTTTTTTTTTTAATTTTCGCCGTTTTTTTTAAAGTAAAGGTTCTAGTTCGTTTACATAACCGGCCGGTTAGCCGGGCGGTGTATACATTTTAACGATAAAAAAATATTTAAAAAAATTTTTTTTTAATCCAATATTTTATACATGAAAACGGGGTCTAAATTCACCGAAACCGTACCAAAACGTTTAGTTATTTTCAGAGATGAAGATCCACGATATTAAATGCATGAACAAGAGTTAATTGTTCTTTATTTCATAATTTTTAAATGTTTTCGCAGCAAAAAAAAAAAATGTTTGTTTCCGAGAGACTAGTGCAGCGCTCTAGCGGTGAATCCGCGAACTGTTTCAACAACAAAAAGGCAGTCTTATTTTTTTTTCGAAAATATTTAAAAAAAATTATCAAATTTAGGAACCATAAAGCCTTTTTCATGCAATTTCAATAGCGAATCTTTACCTTTTAAGCATAACAAAACGTTTGGCACGGTTTCAGTGCCATCCGATGTCATTTTCATGTGTGAAAAACCGAATTAAAAAAAATATATATTAAACTTTTTTTATTGTTAAAAAATTTTCACCGCCCGGCTGACCGGCCGGTTATGTAAAGGAACTAGAACCTTAAATTTGCAAGAAATTTTCTAAAAAATTTACAAGAAATCGAAAGTTAAAATGTTATTTTTAAATTAGACGACATGAACGAAAGCAAGGACTTAAAAAATTTCTTGTAAATTTTCAAGAAACTTAACTTTTACAAGAAACTTAAATTTTCAAGAAACTTAAAGTTGCTAAAGGAAGGACTTAAAAATTTCTTGAAATTTTATTTAACTTTTTTTTAAATTTCCGCCGTTTTTTTTAAATATTTTTTTTTTAAATGTTAAAATTAAACTACATGAACAAAATTAAGAACTTGGAAATTTTAAATAAAATGTTCACTACGTTTTTTGATTTTTCCCTTTTTCCTTTAGCCATGAATATGAGCTAAAGCAATGTTTTAATATTAAAATTTTTACTTTGAAAACTTTAATTAAAATTTTGACTAATTTTGACTAAGATTCGTGCCAGAAAAAAAAATCAGACTGGGATATGGGGGCATATCTCTAAGTAGGACTACGTCTTTGGGGTAATGTCGTAATATTGATAAATTTTTAATCAATGAAACGATTAAAAATTTTAATGCTGCTTCTCCATTATGGCTCAAAATTAATTTTCTAGAATTAATTTTCAAAATTTCCGGAAGTACTGTGCTTTAGTTATTCTATGAATTTTCGACCATGGATTAAGAATACAAAAAATGCAATGTAGTAAAAATGGCCGACTCCATTTTTAAATCTTGGGTTAGAAATCCATAGAATAACAAAAGCACAGTACTTCCGGAAATTTTGAAAATTAATTCTAGAAAATTAATTTTGAGCCATAATGGAGAAGCGGCATAATGCAGTTTTTTTTGTTTGTTTTTGGTCAAAAAATTCGAGTTTTTTTTATTAAAAAAAAAAAAAAAAAAAAAAAAAAAAAAAAAAAGATATTTGAAAAAATCGGCGAAAATTAAAAATAAAGTTGAATAAAATTTTAAGAAATTTTCAAGTCTTGCTTTAGTAACTTCATGCCGCTTCTCCATTATGGCTCAAAATTAATTTTCTAGAATTAATTTTCGAAATTTCCGGAAGTACTGTGCTTTAGTTATTCTATGAATTTTCGACCATGGATTAAGAATTAAAAAAACGCAACGTTTCTTCTAAAAGTGAAGTTTCTTGAAAATTCACAAGAAATTTTCTTAGTTCTTGCTTTCATGCCGCTTCTCCATTATGGCTCAAAATTAATTTTCTAGAATTAATTTTCGAAATTTCCGGAAGTACTGTGCTTTAGTTATTCTATGAATTTTCGACCATGGATTAAGAATTAAAAAAACGCAATGTAGTGAAAATGGCCGACTCCTTTTTAAATCTCGGGTTAGAAACCCATAGAATAACTAAAGCACAGTACTTCCGGAAATTTTGAAAATTAATTCTAGAAAATTAATTTTGAGCCGTAATGGAGAAGCGGCATCATTCACATCGTCTAATTTTACTATTAAAAGAGGCCAAAAGTTTAAAAAAAAAAAAACAGTACAAAAAATTTTTTAGATAAAATGGCCAAAAGCTTTAAAAAAAATAGTCAAAATATTATTTAAAATTTAACATTTTTAAAAGTAAAATTTACAAGAAATTTTTTAAGTCCTTGCTTTCGTTCATGTTGTCTAATTTTACTATTAAAACAGGCCAAAAGTTAAAAAAAATATTATTAAATGGTTAAATTTAATATTAAAATGATTTAAATTATTTTCATTATCTTGACAAAGATTGCTACTAATAGGCGTATTTTTTCTTTCGCTGTTAGCCTCTACTAAATGTATATAAATAAATAAATAAATAAATATTAATTTTTGGTGCGAACAGTGCGCTCCCGGGCAGATCCCGAACAGACAGATTTCCCCAGGACCCATACGTCAAAATTATATTTTTATCAAAAAAATCGAATTTTTTAAATAAAAACGAGCAAAAAAAATGCCTTAAAATTTTTTAATCGTTTCATTGTTTAAATAGGGTTGTTTCACACAATTTAATTTAATGTTTTAAACCGCTTAAAAAATTCGAGAAAAAAATACGAAAGCATTTTGCGTTGGAATTTTTTAGTTCCAGATTGTCATTAGCTGAAAAAAAATAAAAAAAATTGGGTCAAAAATTGATGCATTTGAAATGATTTCGAAAAGCGGGATGGCCTTTTTTGAACTAATTGTTTTTATCGTTCTGCACCTTGAGAATTAGGGACTATGTATTTCTTATTATGCACTGACGGCAAATAACAGAACGATAAAAACAATTCGTTAAAAGAAGGCCGTTCGTTTTTGCCCCGTTTTTCAAAATCGTTTCAATTGCATCAATTTTTCGCCCGATTTTTTTTATTTTTTTTGAGCTAATGACAAGTTAAATCAAAAAAATTACAACTCAGAATGCATTTTTATTTTTTCCTCTAACTTTTTAGGCGGTTTAAAAAATTTAATTAAATTATATGAAACAACCCTATTCAGCAATATTAGGACGGTACGCCAAAGACGTAGTCCTACGTAGGGATATGCACTCATATCCCAGTCTGTTTTTTTAAATCCTCGCGAACACCTTATACAATTTTTCTCTATATTTATCAAACGTGCCATTCTCAAAATTTATAACGATCCAACAATTTCTTGTATTTTTTTTTACTTTTTTCCTCATTAGAGCCGTATGGTTATAGAAAACGCCTTTTTTAAATTTTGAATAATCAAACACGACAAAGGAATCATATAACAAATAAATAGCGTAGTCGTTTTATGCAACAAAAAGAAAAACCGCAAAAATGACCGAATGATGCAACTTGTTCGATAGGACAATAGCAATTATTATTATTACTTTTTTTTTTCTTTTTCTAAATAAAAACAAAAATTTTTGGTTGTTTAGAAATTCGCGGTTTTTTTTCTTTTTTTATGAAACGAAAAAAATATGATTTATTACTGAATTTTATTGGATTGTTTTTTTATGCGGGTTGAAACGCCAGATGGTCCGTTTTGCGTTTTTAAAAAAAAATTAATTTTAACATATTTCTCTTATTTTTATCTCGGCGACCCTAAGGAAAGTCAAGGCCGAAAAACATAACTCTAATTATAGTACCATAGATAAGTTCATGCGATTGAACCTTTGATGGAGGCCGGTTAAGTCCGAATAAATACGAGGAAAACGATTTTAAGAATTACAGGGAAGGCCCCCTTTAATACTTGACTAAAGAATTAAGCTGAAATTCAAGAGAATAAAACCGACTGAAATCGTGATGATTTTGGGTTTTTCTGAAAAATCAAGATTTACGATGCAAATATTTTTTTTTTCAGATAGGATCGAAATCTAAAGCACCTTGATTTATTTTTAATTATGAGGATCGGGTTGTAAGGGTTATTTCGACCGGTTGGAGTTAAATTTTTTCCTGGATTATCGATAGAGTATTACATAAGCTAAACACAATTAAAATACGTGAATTGCAAATTTAAATACCGGTTGAAATGCTCTACTATAACTCAAATTATTTGTATCATAAACAGGTAGGTAAATTAGAACGATTAAAGAGTTTATTGCTTTGATTTAGCATAAATGTGTAGGAGGGAATTCCCGGTGTAATTTCCTAATTCAGTTTAAGCAAAAGAAAAAAAAAAAAGTGTCATTCGCATCTGCAGACGTTGCACAAGACGCCAAGAACCAAAATTTTTGTAACGGAAGATCCAAATGACCGGTTATAATATTCAACATAGGTAAAGATTCATCCCGAATATTCCCGGGATTCCGGAAAAAAATTCACACTCACGTTCTTGATTTTCAGGATTAAAAGTTTCCAGTTTTGGGCGGAAATTTCTCAGGAATATTTGCGGAATTTCCGGGATTCTTGAAAAATTTTCATTTCTAAATTCCGGGAAATTATCAAGTCGTGAACAACGGGTATTACCGATTCCCTGGATTAAAAAAAATTAAATCATTTGAAAACTCTTAAACATATGGAAAATATACTGGTATAAATAAAACTCCACAGGGAGGCTTTAAGGCTCAAAAATGCTCTTAAGGGCATAGAGTCCCCTTTGCCCCCTATTGGGTGTACTCCTGGGAATTTATTGACAACAGACGAGGTATCTTCTTTTTAAAAAAGTCTGTAGAATAAATCAGATCTCAGTCCATAGCTATGCCAAATTATTAACACTTTATCAAATAACTTTCATTTTAAAAAAATTAAAAAAATAAAAAAAAATTCAATTAAACAATATTTTTAGAACATTTCAAAAATATTCCATATATCCAGTGACAACTAAAAACATATCTGAAATATTCAAAGTTCAAGAAATGAACTTTCGTAAAATTTTTCGAAAATATGAGCCTTGTTAATTAAATTTCAATTTTTTTTTTTTTTTTTTTTTTTTTTTTTTTTTTTTTTTTTTTGACATAGGACTACGTCATATGGATCGGTCCTGAGGAAATCTGTCTGTCCGGGTGGTGTCATGGTGTCGGTCTGTTCGCACCAAAAATTAATATTTAATTATTTCAATATTAAAATTTTAACTTTAAAAATTTTAAATAATATTTTGCCTATTTTTTTTTTAACTTTTGATCTTTTTTAATATTAAAATTAGCCTACATGAACAAAAACAAGAACTTAAAAATTTGAAATAAAATGTTCACTACATTTTTTAATTTTGCCCTTTTTCCTTTCGGGTTTTGTCACTTGCACCCACGGTTAGAAATTAGCAAAAATTTTTTCGTCATTTGCACCCATGATATTTTTTCCCTTCAAAAAGGTCTACATCACTTGCACCCAAGTCTAAATCAGGTAAGAAATAACGTTTTAACAAATATTATTATAAATAGGTTAAAGCTTTGATTGAACAAGATTTTTCACGTCAGCTTTTACAGTATTTAAATGCACAATTGGTCAAAAGCATTTAGATCGTTTAAAATATCTCAGGTTTTTGATACATAAATATGAAGAAAAAAAAATCAGTCGGATGGAATACGTTTCCAGTATCTGCAATTATTATCATAGTATTTGTAAAGACAAAAATTAGTTTTTAAATAGAATTTTATCTCTGTATCATACGACTTTAATTAAAGTTAAACGACTAATTTTGTAGTTTTTTGCAAGTACTAAAAATTATAAAGATTTGAAATGAACGAAAATAAAATTATTCATATATAAAACTGACGTCCAGGCTCAATGGGTGCAAATGATCATTCCTTTTTCAGGTATAAAAAAGTACATGGGTGCAAATGACATAGGTCCTTTTTAAAAATAATTTTACAATTTTGACCGTGGGTGCAAGTGATCGGACCCCTTTCCTTTAGCCAAGAATAAGAGCTAAAGCAATGTTTTAATATTAAAATTTTAACTTTGAAAGCTGAATAAAACTTTGACTAATTTTTTTCAACCTTTGATTTTTTTTAATCGAAAATTTTAAAGTTTTTTTCGTGCCAGGAAAAAAAATTATATTTTTATCAAAAAATATTTCGACATACAAAGACGTAGTCCTTCGTATAAGGGATATGCCCTTATATCCCAGCCTGATTTTTTTCTTTTTATATCAAGCAGATATTTAGTTCCGCGCTAAAACCGGAAATTCAAAACTGCGGAGCCTTGTCTAAAATTTGAATGAAAAAAACAGGATCTGGAAAAATCAATCTGAATCCAATTTTGGTAAAATTCCCAATATCGAACGCCACCAAATTCACCGTAAGTCCAATAATCTTGATAAACATTACATTCCAGTCACTTTTCCCAAGAACTTATCCAAACTTGATCCAGTTTAACATTTCCACCAGGGATGTTTAAGAGCATTAATTACTTACAGTTAACTTTAGAATCTCCAAAAAAACAATTCCTTGTAAAAAGGTTCAGCCAAGTTAATCTTGCAAAAAACCGAAATGCTTCTGCCCTTAAAAGTTCTGATATCAAAAAGGGCAGCCAAGTTTCTACCAAAAATAACCAAATGCTTCTGCCCTTAAAAGTTCTGATATCAAAAAGGGCAGCCAAGTTTTTTAACGACAGCTTTCATTTAAAATGCCGTTTTTCCACAAAATACATTAAAACTTGGCCGCTTTTTTTTAAAAATAGTCGTAATAACTGACGAATTGTTTGAAATTCGCGTGAATTCTTTAAAGAAATGAACAGAGCTGTTGTGGGTCTCCATGCGGTTGTTAATTTCATGCTTGTTATTTTACTTGCTTAATAACTTTGATTTTTTATTTAACATTTTGGAAGTTGGAAATGCGAGCTTAATAATGAAAAATGTGATGTGCACACCCAGAGAAATCCATTGTAAATCTAACTTTTGTAAGTCGAAATATGAATTACAGTAATTTATTATTCCTTTTACAATATTAAAAAGTTAAATTTACTTTTACTTTTCAGCTTAGTGTAGTATCGACTTTTACTATTGCATATTTAAATTTATTATTGTTAAATTTACCACGTTATTGTGACTCATATAGGTACGGACAGTATTATGGTTGACATTTTTTTTTCAGTAATTTTATTACTTAGAGTAAATTGGAAATAGTAAATGAAAAATTGGCAGGTTCTTTTAACTTTGTTAAATAATAAGCGTCGTAATGATATTTTTGTAACGGCAAGGGGGGGGGGGCAAAAAAGCGGCCAAGTTTTAATGTATTTTGTGGAAAAACGGCATTTTAAATGAAAGCTGTCGTTAAAAAACTTGGCTGCCCTTTTTGATATCAGAACTTTTAAGGGCAGAAGCATTTGGTTATTTTTGGTAGAAACTTGGCTGCCCTTTTTGATATCAGAACTTTTAAGGGCAGAAGCATTTCGGTTTTTTGCAAGATTAACTTGGCTGAACCTTTTTACAAGGAATTGTTTTTTTGGAGATATCACTAGTTTTTGTAAAATTTTAACCATTTTTACAACTTGGTCCAAAATTTTTTACCTTTTAAGTTAAAATTATAATTATTTGCAAGCAATGATCTCTCACACTAAAATTTTTTTCTGCCTGCAAAAAATAAGAATCAGAAAAGAACATGAAATTTGCAATACCGGGTCTGTTTAAAATTGAAATGACTGAATTCCATTTGTGTTTTCTATCGTAATTTGGGTATACATTGAAACTATGAGGGTTATATTGAATGAAACTGCACGTTTTTATTTAACAAATATTTTTTCCTAGTGTCAGTCGTTTGGCCATAGAAATAGCGTTGTAAAGCCTTTAGATGATCATTGACATTCTTAACTTATAAAAACTTTCAAAAAACATTTTTTTAAATTGTACTTCTGCTTATCAATTTTAAAATCAATGGTTCCGGTTTAGGATGATTTTCATTTGAATGAAAAAAAATATTCCACTACAAGCTACGTTTTTGGCCTTTTTATTGCTCTTCAGTTAGGTTACGGCATTCCTGCCGCTAATTTAGAGTAAATTCAATGGGTTTTGCACTCCCAATCAATCATAAATGAAAAATAAAAGCGAAAAGAGGAATAAAAAAATCAGTATTTTTCTCTAAAATCCACGAAAACAAATGACGTTCAATATAATCCAAGCATGTTGTTATACCGGACGAGATAAAAAAGGCTCGACAAAATACGCAAACGTACCTGTTTTTTCCGCTCATAGTGGAATATATTCTCGGTCATTAAGTAAACAAATACCCCTATCATCTTTTTAAATATTTTTGAAACAAATCAGAGAAAATTTGTTCGATATCAGAGAAAACGTTCGTTCAATATATATCCAAATTACGGTATTAAATTCAATAATTTTAATGCCTCAAAATGAAATAATCTTTTCTTTTTTTTTTTTAGTTATATCCCTAAAAATATTAGACTTAGTTGGTGACAGCCGCATGATGTTTTATTTCTACATATTAAAAAGCTAAAGATAAAGTCGGTGAAAAATAAAAAAATAATATAAAGCCCAATAAAGCCCGATAAAGCCCAACTGAGAGAATTAAACCCCCGCCTTAAAGCAGTTTTAGGTTTGTTGGAAAAATTAAAAATTTTAAAAAAAAAAAAAAAAAAAATAGTAATACAGGTAATAATAATAATTAATGAAAAAAAAAAAATGCCCTTTCAAAAAAAAAGTCCCCTTTCAAAAAAATGTGCTCCAGGTATAAAAACACCTGTGACAATATAAAGGAATGAAGCAGAGGGTTCTTTATAGAGTTCGTCGTCCTCACTAAGAACATTTATTTTCGTTGAATGTTGAGGGTTATCTAATCTCGATACTGCAGGCGAATAAGAAAATCGCTTTTCTCGGACCCCCATTAATATTTTTTCGGGTTTTTGGTTTTTTCCTGTTCATTACTAATTAAGATCTATCACCATGCTGAGTTTCAAGTTTCTCCGTCGATTAGAAGTGCCCTAACAAGTTATGCTCTCTATATATATAATATATATCTGACGCTCAAAAACCGTAACTTTAGGCCCTAATATTTCGAAAACGGCAAAAGCTAGAAAGTTGCAAATTGGAACATAGAGTCTCACGGCAAGCGGTAACAAGATGGTGAAATCAGAAAAAAATTAGCTTTTTTATTTTCGGAGGTAGGGGGGTCTGAAATCGGCCATATTATGCGTACGGTAAAGTAGGCACAGGTCGAGTGCCCCGGTGAGGCGAGGTTTTGTCGGTGCCGTGTTAGGTTCGGGTGTTTATATTTCGTTTTTTTTTTAACTTGGCTGGGGGGCACTCTGTGCCCCTCAATTACCACCCAAAAAACTAAATTCTTGTCAAATATTATTTTTGTAAATCGTCAAAGCAGGCATTCCGTAAAAAAAAAATCTTAAATAGCTCCTTTGAACCGACTTTGCAAACAAAAGGGACAAAGTTTCGAAAACCCTGGTGTGATGTTGCCACAATAAACGTTCCAGTTTTCTGTCAAGAAGGCTACGTCTAACCAAAATCTCAATCATAAAATACTAAAGATCAAACCGTTTACGTAAAAACCATCAAGGAAACTCATATAAAACATACTAGCGCACATACACACACATCTAAATAAATAATCCTCGAGTGCCTTCTGGAATTAAAAACAATTATCGAATCCTTAAGATTCCTCCTTTGTGTTTGCTAGTGGGTTCAAGTGCTGTGCTTGCAAAAAAAAAAAAAAAAAAAAAAAAAATAAAGACCTGGAGCAAACTTTATATAACAAATAAAAAACAATTTAGATATATATTGCATTCCTTCTAAATTCTTTCTATTTCCCATGGCAACATTATATACAAAAAGGCATACCTTTTCTCGTCTTGAAGCGAACATCTTTTATCCATCCATTTATTCATGGGCATAACACTCTGAAGGCTGAGAATTTTCACGTTAGGTTTCAAACATGGTTCCGACAACATGATCAGACCGTGTAATCATTTGCATTTCCTATTTGCTTTTATCTATTCCAATATTTGCGCATCACCACTAGGTATGTTCACTTGCAAAAAAAATCCTGTATATATTTTCTTTCGTAAAGCCAAAGTTTTAATTTAGCTGTATTTATCAATCATAACGGCTCAATTATACCGGTCAAAATTTTGATTTTCCTGTATTACACAGTGCTATCAAAAACCAAGAAAAGAATTAATAAACTTTTCGGTTTTTTTTTAATTTTTAAAATCGATCGATGCATTCATAAAACGCGCGTTTTTTCCCGAATTAAAAAACGTTAATTAATGCAAATTTAAAGTATATTTCGTAATTTTTTGCATTATTAAAATTTCTTGTTATTCATGATGCTATTCCAGGAGCGAAATAAAGACTTCCGATTTGATATAAAAAAATTAATAATAAACGGAGTCATGTCTTTCTTTTTTTTCTTTCTGATTTAAATAAATAAACAAACAAACAAAACGAGAAGAAAGCAGATGTTAATAAATTTAATTGTTTCTTTTTAATTTCTTTTATTTCCTTCTGTCGGTAATTGTAATTTTAATGATGAACCCGTTGCCGGCAAATACACGACTGGGATATACGGTATCAATTAAAACGTTTGTTATGATAAGTATCGCGCGAAGCACGCGCGTTGTCTTGCGCGTTAATTAAAGAAAAAAAGACAAGAGACTTTTTTTTTCAAAACAGGAAAGTTTATTATAGTTTCTTGTGAAGTACAAAAAATAAGATTTACGTTTTTACGCGCTGCCTCCTCAAAAATAAAAGTCCGTCTCAAAAAAGGTGCTCAACTTCCCATGGATTAAAAAATAAGTTGTGTGGCAATTAAATCCCGGATCATTGGCTTTCGTTTTTTTTTTTTTTTTTAAATAGCATTTGGTGAAGAAGGGTTGAGGCGAACATGCATTATGGCAGCACGTGTTCGAAGAAAATTTTATTTCAATGCCAGGGTTTTGGAGACAAGGAATGTAATAAAGGCTGCTTAGATTCCATTTAGATGATGCTTATTTACGGAAGCTTATTCAACTATAAAGCTAAGAACGCATTCATGATATTTAGCAGCGAAGTAACAAATCAGAAGTCCATTCAGCAGTCATTTAGTCAAGAAAAGAGAAATATCTCAAATAATGCTTAGGTATGTTTATAAGGATTAGATTCGGAGTTTCAAGTGTCTTATCCTCCCCCCCCCCCCTTTCCATTGTTAGACAAGTCCAGTCTTGCATAAATATTATTTTCCTCGAAGGATCTCAGCGAATAAGAAGCCTTTCTCGGTCCCGTGGGTTTCCATGGCTATGGCTGGGCACAGTTACTCGGGCATTGGGCGTGGGTTGGGCGTTGGGTATTGTTACAATAACATGGTCTTGGTTAAGCTGCCGCAAACTGCCAAAATCTCATTTGCTTGATCAAACTGATACACGCAAAAAAATAATATGACTTCAGCAAGTTTTGTCTTTTATGAGGAAAAATCTATCGCCTTTTTATAATATTATAAAAACCAAGTTATGGTTTAATTTTTTATAGAAATAACAACATCATTGAGAGAAAAAATTTTGCCGGGTATATGAGCATGAGCCGAGTAAGAATCGAACCCACGTCTTCCGTTTGCCGGGCGGATGCTCTGTACCACTAAGCTACCGACCCGCACTCGAGTTTTGGCTTGTAGAAAAACCGGATTGTTTCATAGCAAAACAAAAATGCTTCATGACAAAGGACAAATTGTTTCTTAGGGTGGTTCTTTGGAAATGGGGAAAAATTTTTTTTTTTGAATTTTGGTGACGAACCCCCCTGATTTTGTTCCAATGCCTATAAAATTATTCCACAAAAAATTGGAGGTCGATCGGTCATCATCAAGAGGTGCCCCAGGGGCCCAAAAATTTCCAAAGAGCCCATATAAGGGCCGAAAATAAATATTTTTTTGGGCATAAAAGAAAATTGATTCCTATCGGAAATTTTGCGTACACAGTAAAAAATATTATGTAAATATGTTTTTAGGAGTCCACATAAATTTTTTATGTTGTTTCTGTTTATGTTTACCTTTTGGAGAAAAACAACAGAAAAAATTTATGTGGACTCCTAAAAACATATTTACATAATATTTTTTACTGTGTAGATTTCGAATTTGAAGTCAAAAATTAGTTTCGGAGCATGGTTTTTGAGCCGCAGGCAAAAAACCATAACAATGTTTGCAGAGCTTTTAAATCCGGCCAGTAGCACAAAAACCATGCACCAAAACTAATTTTCGACTTCAAATTCGTAATCTACGCAAAATTTCCGATAGGAATCGATGGTCTTTTACGCCAAAAAAAATTTTCATTCTTGGCCCTTACAACGGCTTTTTGAAAATTTTCGGGCCCCTGGGGCACCCCTTACTGGTGACTGATCGACCTAAATTTTTTGTGGGGTAATCTTTTAGGCATTGGAACAAAATCAGGGGGGTTCGTCACAAAAATTTGAAAGTCGGTTTCAAAGAACCACCCTATTGTTTCTTGACAAGATATTATTATCGTTTTTTTCACGATTTTCAAGAAAATGTCTTGTCACAAGAAATTTTTGTTTTCGCATTAGCCATTTTCTTTTTTGAGTGCAGCGCGTTCAAATTCAGGAAAAATATCATACAAAGCATGTAATCGGATCGCATGAGCCGTGTGATTTAGTCCCACTTTGGTACCGAATAAAGACTCATATACACGCCAAGTCCAATAAATTCAGAAAAAAGAAAACTGACAAGTTACAAAAACGGCAAATGTTGGTCTGATTGAAAATGACCTGCTTGGGTCTTTTTAGAAGACGGAACCGAACTTAACTTTGTAAACTGATATTTTTTTGTAAATAAATAGCGGAGGCTAAAATGTAATAAAAGTTTTCAGTGCATGTCGGCACCGAAGCTTCGCTTCTGCTATCATCGTACGCGCAGGCGCACGATGATACCCGAAGTCGTGAGCCTCTCTTCAACACCATCTCTCGGTACGAGATGGTACTAAGTTTTCACTAAAAACTTTTATTACACTTTAGTCTCCGCTACAAATGTACTGAGACTTCCATTTCATGCATTCAACAACATCTGAATTAAGTAAAAATTTTCAACAATACCCCTTAATAATAAAAATAACAATTGTAGTGCTTAGAAATGAACTGAAAACTCATCCTGCGGCTTCAACACTGAATATATTATCTACTTTGAAAGTCGCATTGCCGTGTTCCAATTAGTTAAATGTAAACCAACGTCTTGCTAGTCGACAGCAGCACAGATTTACGGTATACTTGCAGATATCTTTTATAACATCCCTGCCGAATGTGATTTCACAGATTGCCACAAGTGCCTGTAGCAGACTTTCATGTAATTGAACAAACTTTTTGTCTTTTTCGGAGGGCCAGCTGCATCAAGGCCTGTATTCTGACAGACAACTGGACACTTCAAAACGAAACATAGGACACAGTTTCGTGCGAAAAAGATTAAAATCCAAGGAATTGTTACTCGCCCAGGGTTATAGATACCGTAACCTGCTTCAATAGATTTTCTAAACGTCCAAATCGTGATTGTAACACGTCACAAATCTTAAAATAATCAAAAATAAGGTTACCACTGTTACACTTGTTATTGTTTCATTCATCTAGCTTTTCATATAGAAAACCCATTATTTCGATATTATTCAGTTATACTCGCCAATTTTTTTTTTCCATTTTATTAAAAAGTAGAACGAAGTCGGTCCTGTTTTTACAATGGTCATCATAGGTATATTAAATTATGGCTGATAAACATCTTGAGCCGGTATAACGTACCAGAAAGTGGTTTTCCCACATGAATGATTACCGGCAACGGAAATCAAGTACGTTTTCATCTTTTGCACTTCAGGCAAAAAGGATTTTTTTTTTTTTTTTTCACAGAACATCCGCACTGCAAGCAAATATATCAAGAAAATTTTTTTTGTGTTTAAAACGTAAGTGGAAATTTTTTCTTAAAGGTGAAAGATGCATTAATGTTTTTTTAATTAATATATATCAATTGAAAAAAAAAAAAAAAATAAAATCTACAGCACTTTACTCTGGATTTAGGAATCTTTATTTTTAACACAAGAAAATGAAGACATAATTTTAGCCATGAATAGATAAATATAGACATGAAAATTGAATGCGTTTAAATAATTATGCAAATTTCGTCTTTTCGATTAATGGGAAGATGACCCGAAGCGGTAGTTTTCTCACTGCTGGAATCAAAACAATTTAATTATTGTAATTTTTCGGAATATGGGTGTTTAGAGGGTTTCTGGGTGGGATCCAATGCTCGTGTTCAGCTTATGGCAATGTCGTCATATGCAGCACGGCAAAGCCTCTTTTAATTTTTTTTAATCATAGTGTTTTATTGGAACTCGATTAAACCCTAAAGCTGATGCTGCGGCTATTTGAGGAAGGTTGATTGAGGCGCCAGTAGATAACAAGGCGTGTTTAAAAGTTTCGTGTTTCCCCTTTGAACACGAGATCTTTTCGAGATTTTAAAATCACAGAAAAAAAAATCAAAGAGAATCGAAGATGAGTTAGTTTTAGCTTTTGGGGAACATGAAAACGCGCTCCTTCATTCGCCATTATTAAGCTACAACATCGTCAGCAGCGAATCAGTAAATGTGACTCGTGTAAAATTAAAGTTTTTGGCTATATGGAAATGTTAGAAAAATTAATGTTCGCGGATTGTAGTTTTCCAAGCAGTGTTGCCAGATTATTAGCATCGCTACTCGAATCGCCAAGAACGTTAAGGATCGCCCTGTTGTCGTTGTTGTAATATAAAAGATGAACAATATAGATGTCAAAGTGATTTTGTATCAGGTTATGGGCCCAGTACATCTATTCATCGATAATAATAACGAGTTACTCGAACTAATAGTCAAAAATGGATTTGAAATTTATTATAACCAAGTGTAATGGTACGGAAGCATGGCCAACATGAAAAAGACAAATCGAACTCTTGTTGAAGAGCAAAATGGCCCACAATCACGTTTCTGGAGGCTCTGTGAAATCGGTTGAACAAGCAACCAGAGAAAAATTGGTAGCCGAATGGGAAGAAAAAGATATATTGGCACAATTACTCCTTGTCACGAACAACGATGTACTGGGCCCATAACCTAATAAAATGGTTTTTATCAAGAAATGCATTTTTTTTCCAATTAACCAAGTATCTGATTCGAATAAAAAATGGGAAGTAGAAGGAATCCATCTAAAAATGCTCAAACCATTTGCCAGAGTGAGCAATGTCAAAGGGAGAATTGCGTATACAAAAGGACCTTTTAGACATGATGAAGGCAAAGACAAAAAGTAAGATCGGAAAATTATTATATCCTTGGTAAGCGGCCGAAGAGACTCTTCACATTTCAAAAAGTTACAGACCTCGCCTCAGAGGTGCAAAACTAGGGTCTCATCGTGAAATCACTTTGGTCCACCCTAGGTCAGTAATATACTATTTTGTACACAGGTAATATCATTTCATTTAATTTCTTATTTTTTGGCTCCAGATCGAAAACTGGACCAGATGAAAAAAAATGGAGTTCAGATTCGTGATCTACTCAAAATTTCTGGTAGAAAATGACTGCTTTTTAAACTAAAAAAAAAAAAAAAAAAAATTCGATTTTTTCACTCTTATGGGAATTTTTCGACTTTGAATACCAAATCGGGGCGGTTTCCCGTCGAGCAAACAATCTGAAAAACGTTAGGGTTCATATGCGCCCCAGAGAGAACAGATTTTGGGGGTGCACTCATTCAAATTCGGAAAATTTAAAAATCAAGCTTACTAATGCTAAAAACTTTCTTTTTACAAGAAAAATTTTACGGACTTATTCAAGTTTTTTCCTGAGGTACGAATTCAACCTGTAACTCTGTAGTACAAAATTAAATTATTTTTTCTAGTAAAAAAAAAATCCAGAAATATTGTACGCCGGTTCGGTATCGGAAAGGTAAATATAAGTGAACAAATAAATAGTATTAAAAATTTTAATTTATGCACTTTTTCCAGATGCAGTCAATGATAAATCCGTAACATCAGAATCAATTGACATTTTCAATCTCGCGTCATATGTCAAAAATAAAAATCATCTCCGACCTTAACCTTAAAAATTACGTACGATACAATGATGTTTTCGGAAATGATCAATCTTGTTGGGAGAAAAAAAAAAAAAAAAAAAAAAAAAAGAGAAAACATTTTTTCGTCTCTCGTGAATCTATATATTCTCAGGCGCAAAAATCAACATAATCACCGTAGATGATGGAGCGTTTTGTAATTTCGAGGTCGAATGACAAAAAATGGAAAAAAAAGACAAAAAAAACGCATATCCGGTGCGGAGGTTTTAAGAGGAGATAATAGCTGAATTATACGGCATAACGTGAAAATCCTATTTAAAAGGATGAGATTCCCTGCAGGAAATTTTTGGTACGACTTTTTCGAACCTGACCTAGTACGTGAAGGTCTTCGGTAGAGATACTGCAGAGTACACACTCAAGGCTTTTCCTAACGTGACAAGCATCCATATCAACTAGGGTATGCGGGTTTAAAAAAAAAGAAGAAAAAAATCTGATATTTTTTTTTTTTTTTTAAAGAAGCACGAATCCAATTTTATACAGAAAAAGAGTTTTATTGCCTGAAGGAAGCATCATGTAAATGGCACCTTCGAGGTAGATTTTGACATGTTGTTTTACAGATTTCTTCGAAAATTAGTTCGCATTTCGATTCTGCGGAAAAACCTTGGGAGATTGAATAAAGATTCATCTTCGATGAAATTGATTTTACGTCTTTTTTTTTCGAAGATTCCCATTCGGGGATTTAAAAAAGCTCGAGGCAAATGGGAGTTTTCTAAATGAAAAAAAAAAAAAAATTCCTTTCGTTAAAAATCTCAAACGCAGTAACCTTGTCGGGACGGTTCGCGTGTGACGCCCGCAATAACCCGGTTTAATTTCATCATCGAGAAGAAGCTGCTATTAGCATAAACGTAAAATAATTACTTCAAAACTGGTTAGGACTAGCCACCAAACAAAACAAAGGAATCAAAAAAAAAAAAAAAGCTCGTACCGTAATTCAGGAAAGCGACCGTAAGTTCAGCATCACGTAAACAAGAAAAAAAATACATGGGCGGAAAATCGAAATGCGACAATCCCTCAGCAATAACTTGATTTTATTTCATCACATACCCGAAATAAAATCAAAAGAGACAATACAATTATTATATTTTTTTTCTACAATTTACCGGCCATTTTGAATTTTAAATCGGGTAAACTGGATCTTCATCTAAGGTCACGGACATAATGGTTCAATTAACCGATGGTAAATACATGGAAAAACCTTTAAAATAGGTTTTTTTTTTTTAAAGGTGATCGGCCCGAGGTCGATATATGCAAAAGACAGGTGGCAGCTATCCAGGAAGGTGAAGGTCTGTTCCTTATATCACTTTCGCGGTATAATTATAATGATCGATGCATATAATTGATCGATTTCCTCGAGCTCGTTACATCCATAATGCGACAAAAAAGATTAATGAATGTCGACAGGTTTTTAAAGTATTTTTTTTATCTCGCCCGCAAAGAGATGCACTGTATGAAAAAGTCTTGTAAAAGAAATAGGTTATCGTTTAAAAGTAAGGTATGAGTTTAACCAAAAGTTACAAAATGTACGTGAAATGTGGTTTTTCGTTATGAAATCGGCCCTCAGGGTGCTCCACTATTAGAACAAGACCGCTGTAACGGTATTACACCTTAAAGACAAGATGAGCATTGATAAATGTATTCTTTTTTTATTTGTTTACTTTTTTTTCTCGAAGTCCGCAAGATCGTAATAAAGTGAGTAAGCTTATTTGTATCAAACGCAAAAGAACACAGCCTATTACACTGGAAAGCTCAATTATAAACAAGATCAAAATTTTTTTTTTTGCTTTAATTTTTGCGACTTATTTTCTTCGTCTAAATGCGTTGTTTGGCCGATTAAAAGAAAATAAATAAATAACGATTTGAATGCGTAGGTACTTAAGATATTTGGATGTAATTTCAATTTTTACTGGTTGTTATGAATCATCTCGTAGTGTCATAAAAATTTTGATGCGCTGTACCGTTTTTTTAAGATACAATGAAAAAGGTTTTTTATATTTATCGATTTTTTTAAATGTTTCTGTGGTCAAGAGATTAAAGCAAAGTATTTTTTTCTGAAATAAATGGTTGTGGTATTTCCATTTATTTCTTTAAAATAGCTTTTTAAAGTACATCATTTTTAAAGAGACCTAAAAAACAAGAAGATTCGAAGTGGAGATACGACATCAGCCTACTTATAAGCTAAGCATGAAAAAATGTCATTTGAAAACTACAGGTGGGAACTTTCTCATTTTGAAAACATGAAAATGAATCATACGTCAGGAGACCAAAAGTAATTCCGTGCGCCGGGGATCAACTGACGTATTTCCATCATAAATGCGACTAAGTACATTCGGTTTTGATTGGTTTTAAATATCATGTGACTACACATTTACCCACTCAATGCTGCTGGCGTGAGCTTGTGGTAACATGATTTTGAAAAACAGTCCAAACAAATTATCTTCAATCATGTTTTTGAGCGTCGAAGGTGAACTAACGTACCTCCAATTATATTTACGATGGAGATAGGTTAGTTCACCTCCGACGCACGGATGGAGATACGTCAGTTGGCCTCCGGCGCACGGGATTGGGATTCTGATTTACAAAGAAGATAATCATTAGGTAGAAGTAGAAAATAAAAATTTATGCAAAAGTTTTCAGAAGACAAAATGCTGTCCCTTATATGACAAAAACGTGAAAATTTGAATGAATTAAAAACTGCCTTTTTTAATATACGTCATAAAAAGAGGAAAGACAGCAATTGTACAATGTTTGCGGCTTCAGTTTAACGATACCACCGAATGACACACCACTTATTAATAATTTATTGCTAGAATTATGGTGGTTTTAGGTATCAAGGACCTTTTTATTTCAATAAGAAAAAAAAAAATGACGAAGGTGACATTTCTAGATAAATTAATTTCATCACTGATCGAAGAAATCGGAAGAATCGAACTGATCTGTAAAAGATAAAACCGAGATGATTCAAATGAGTCCGACTCATAAAAAAACAATTCATCCTACTCTGATTATTATGACGGTTGAATTATGGTGACGATAAATAAAGCATGCATATTGTTATCGTTATTTTACAGCTATCATTTTAGTTATTAATAATAATTACTAATTGCTGTGTTTTTGTCTGCAGTAGCATTAAAAAATAAAAAGATTTGTACTCGAATTACCTATTTAATGGTATTAAACCTTTCTTGTCTAGGCCTATTTTTAAGATTGTGCTCCCTTGGACTGAATTTATAAGACTAGAGCAAATGTATTTTCTGGATATCAGAGAGGTCCTAAACTGATTTCTAGTAAGCACTGCGCCTTGCAACCCAGTGTTAGGCAATCCGTGCATAGGAGTTAAATGTGAAGTCATAATCTCAATTCCTTGGTTTTTAGGGATTTTAAACTATGGTTCAACTGTTTTCGAAATCAGAGAGTCTGTTTCAACGTAGGGGGCACAAGAAGGCCCCTTACAAAGATATTTTTACGAAAAAGTTCAGAACAAGTTCTTTTTTCAATAGCACTAAACCATTATATTTATAGCCATAAGCTAATGATAGGCGCAATATCCGTTTCATCTATCTTTTTTTTTTTTTTTTTTTTTTTTTTTTGAGTAATACTCACTACGGGCAGTCATCAAAGGCAACTAATTTTTTTTTTTTTTTTTTTTTAAAGAGTTACTTGTCAAAAATAAAAGTAAATAACTTGAGAGTTAGTAGGTTCTGCTATTAAAAGGTCTGTCGCCATTTTGACTTTCAAAATTTCAAAATTTGAACTTCAAATTCGAGAAAAGCAAAAGATCTCTGAACTCCTGCGGGGCAAGGGCCGTAGGCCTTAAAACCGGCGCTGAGTATGGCAGGTCATGGACCATTCAGCCAAATTTTTTGGTTATGCAAAAAAGGTTTTTTCATCGATTTTTTTTCGGATTAAAAAAGTTGCATGCAAACTTTCCTATAATGCATTACGTATTATTATGCCAAAAACATGATCAGTAAAAATCTTGTAGCCATTAAAAAAAAAAACTAAAAAGAAAAAAAAATATTCAGTATGTACGTAAAACTTTAATGGTTTTATTACCATAAACCTTTTTTCTCCATTTTTTTTTTTTTTTTTCATAAAAACAACTTTTTATTAGTTACATCTTCAATAAGCCTACTCTTTTAAAACGTTTTACATTATGTCATAAACACCATAAGCTAATTTACAACACTGAAAGGTATTTTAAAGCAAATAAAAATTAATGAATTAATTGACTAATTACTTAATAAACCGCCCCAGACTTCGTTAAAAAAATAATAATCCCGTTCGATTTAAGAAAAAAAAAATTGTACTTGCATTCTAATTTATGCATGTACTCTAATTTCATTCCGGTTTTGATCCCAGAACCTTGCTCAAGACAAAAAAAAAATACATATATAAAAATAAATCTGCTCATCTTAATTACTCCAGAATGATTTTACATATATTCTACAAGTCTGCTTTGGGCGAAGAAAGTATAACAAGGACAACACACGTTTAACCTCGTGTACTCAACTCATTTCTTTCACAGTCGGATTAAATATAAATTGCGCGATATTAGGGGGAAAAAAGTGACCCGATCGAATGAAAGTAAAAATACACTTCGACGCACGAGTGGCGGAAAAGGCAATGACACAATTCTTCGATACGGGTAATGAACGTTTCTGAAAAACTTTTTTAAAAAAAGGAAACCCTGTATGTAACAGGAAAATCATAATTTAATAATAACCTCCTCAAGGCTCGCGGGAGCTTGCAAGGAGTGCCAGAAAATAATCGGTAATTAGCGTATTAAAAAAAAAAAAAAGATATTTTCATAAAACTTTTTCCAGGGATGAGATTTGTGTTATGTAACATAATCGATCGTTAGATAATAGATGTTTAATGCTCATAACCAAAATTATAAGGTTCCGGCGTGATATGCCAAAGATGATGCGCGGCCCTGCTCATATAATCAGGATCAATCGGTAACGGGAGACAGTGCATGAAACTCATAATAAACAACTTGTTATCTCTGCAAAATCATATTCATGCATGATTGAAAAACAAATTAAGGAAAAAAAAGAAAATTGAAAAAAAAAGTACTTACTGTATCACAGTCTGCAACATTTTTTAAATATAATTGGAAAATACAGTCTTTTTGTATATTATTATTTTTTTAAAAGTATTAAAAAAGTTTTTAAAAAAAATTAAATCAATCCATTACATTATTCAACTAATCACTAACTGTTTTAAAAAATTGAAAAATTTAATTAATTACGTGGATGATTATGTTCCTACTTTCTTGTTTAAGTTATAAAATTAGGCGAATCTCCTTGAAAGCGTATAATAATAAATATTGTATGAATCGGTCTTCCTTATTTATATTTTGCCGGTAAAAAAAAAAAAAAAAAAAAAAAAAAAAAAAAAAAAAGGCAGTGGCACTTTATATACTTGAATCAAGAAACAAGGGACATAATCATCGAGGGTTAAAAAAATTTGGAAATGATCACCTCACTGTACTAACTCTAAACACAGAATGAAAAACTTATCAGCTCAACTGGATACTGGAAGCTACAATACTATTATTGAAATGTCATGAATTCACCTTTACGGACTAACCACTTTTTTAATATAAATCAAGAGTCGAGCGAATCTTGCTTTTTTCGAAGCGAAGGCGCATGATTGCAGCATGAAAGCCATTTTCCGACTTTTCCCTTATAACCAAAAAATGAAGATAGGCCTACCAAAATCAAAATAATTTCAAAAAAAAAAAAAAAAAAAAAATGGATGAAAAAAAAAAAAAGTATTTTCATCTTTGACTTTTTATTCCTTTTTCCGCTGTAACTATTAATACTAGCACTAGAATAAGTGGTCTGGACAAACTTAAAAAAAAAAAAAAAAAAAAAAAAAAAAACTAGGCCTAGATATTGGTATGATTTGACCCGTTCCCCCTGTAACATTTTCACTTCAGTTTTGGGCGTTGGTTACATTGCACGAAAATTTTTGTCCGAAACATTTCTAAAATTGTTTTCACAAGGAAAGTGGTTACATTTTTTTTCGAACATGTTCGAAATTTTTCAAGATGTTGTATGTCATTCTGAAGGACTGTTCATATTTTTTACATAATGGGAGGATACGTATATCAGCAGTCGAGTACTTTTATCAATTGAATTCCGTGCGTTGGAGGTGAACTAACATATCTCCATCGTAAATATAATTGGAGATAGTGTGTTTCGACTGTTTGTAAAAATCATGTGACTACAAAGTTTACACGCTCATGTTGGTGTAAACTTGTGGTCACATGACACTTCCACGAAATGTCGAAACGGACTATCTCCAATTATATTTACGATAGAGATAACTTTGTTCACCTCCGACGCACGGAATTGAAGTCAATTTTTTCTTACACACGCGTACACGGCAAGAAAACAAAACTGAAAAGAGTTGGGGGAAAAAAAAATTTTAAAAAAATGCCATAGTGTAATACAGTCTCATCAAATCGCAGCACAGTAAGTTAATATAAATAAATAATATATACATGCACTCTGTATTTTTATTTCACCTTCTTTACTACACGTTTCACTGTAAGCTATATGGATCTGTCGGAAATTTTAAAGACTCGAAAGACGCGTGCCCAATACATTAAAAACAGATAACGCGAGGGAGTCTTTTTACGATCCTACTCGAATCTGTAATTCGTGAAAACTCGGTATCGTTCGGTATAGGTCGTTCTCGGCCGCGCATGCAAAGAAACTAGCAGTTATTTTCACAATGTTTAGGCACCAAGTGTTTATTTTTTTTTTATAATAAAGAAGGCTTTTTTTTAAAAAAAAATTTACTTGTTTTATTTATGCATTTACCATTTTTCTTTCAGATTTGTCAATTTTAGAGGAGAATAAAAGAATAGTCCAAAATTGGCTTAAAATCATAAGGGTACCCGGATTATATGAATCCCCCCGTTATATAAAAAATATAATAGACCTCCAAAAATAACATACATGTTCGAAAACAAAATAATGTAACCACTGTCCTCGCGAAAAAATTTTAAAAACGTTTCGAACAAAAATTTTCGGCAATGGAACCAACGCCTTAGAATGCAAAAAATTTTTGAAACAAACTCGTTTTAATTTATCTAAAATACCTACAATAAATCCGGATGCATCCCCATTTTTGTTTTAGAATAACGGACAGAAATTTCAACGCTATCCCGTGTAAAGTTAAAATTCCACTATCCCGAATAATAGAACGTCAACACAGATCAGATATTCACCGTCATAGAAAAAAATCGGTTCTAGACGAAAGCTTCCGGTAACAAGGAAACGGAAACTAGAAACAGAAAAGAGTTCGAACACACTGATCCGATCCGGCGGATAGTAAGAGCCTTACACTATAAAGATGAAAAGAAATTAACACTGTAAATGATGACAACTTATTCGATGATAACATTTATGAGCTTTTATGTATAAAAATCTTACTGTAAACTAATATAATTCCTGTTTTCATTGTCTAAAAACAATTGTGACGGAATAAGGATTACCGAGAACGTTGGAGCAAGACCTTTTATCGAGAATGTTATAACGAGACTGCCCGATTTCTCTAGTTGAATATTAAATTCCAAAAATAATTTTGAAGGCTCGAGGTCAAAATGGTTCATGGAATGATTACTATACCCGGACGGTACTTTTAACATCCGTTTTACAGGTACTCCATTATTATTTTAAACATTTTTTTGCTCAGCCAAAAAAATTTACTAATCACAAATAGTTAATTAACACATACTAATAACATATAGCAAACTAATTACATAATAGTAAGTTACTATTAGTGCTATTAGTAAGTGATACATACTCTTTGCAAAAAAAAAAAAAGTTCCGCTTAGTTTTTTCGTCGCATTTTCATTAAAAAAATTATTGAGCCAGTTTTTTCCAATTTTTCTTTTGGTACTAAGTTTTTTCTGCTTTTGCTTCTTAAGTTTTTTCTTAAAATTATTTTTCTCCCTCTTTATTTTATTTTTTTTAATTTTTTAATTTTCTTTTTAAATTGATTTTGCGATTTAAAAAAAGTGTCAGCCATGTTAGCAGAAACTAAATTGGAAAAAGGAGATCCACTTAATTCCATGCGTCGGAGGTGAACTAACGTATCTCCATCGTAAATATAATTGGAGATAGTCCGTTTCGACTGTTTGAAAAAATCATGTGACTACAAATACACGCTCATATTGGTGTAAACTTGTGGTCACATGACACTTTCACGAAACATCGAAACAGACTATCTCCAATTATATTTACGATGGAGATACATTAGTTCACCTCCGACGCACGGAATTAAGCAACCCAGAATAGGCCTTTTGAGACTCCAATCCCGGGATTTTCGGTTCTCGAACCTATTTTAATTCCGCCAATCTCGGGATTCATAATCCCGTTAATGCAGGTATTTTTTTAAGTTATTTAAGTTTTTAAGTTATTAGACGAAAATTTGACAAGCGATTTCCAAGAAAACCACAAGAAATAAAAAATTTTTGATCCCTCTGTACAGTACACCAAGATGATAGTAAAAATATGTCAGTTGAACGTGGTAAATTCATTTTGAGCAATCGTTGCTTTATAGGGTAGAAATTTACCGAGAAGTGGAAGTTAACTCTGATATTAACGTCGGAAAAAAGTTCTAACAGCAATAATAACTCTTCAACATGAAACGGAAACATAATTTGATGAAAAAAAAAAAAGTTGAAATCGAACGTTTTGATCAAATTCCGGGATTGGAAATAATTATAATCCCGAAATCCAGGGACTGAAAAAAATGTTCGGGACTGCAATTTCTCTAATAATGAAAAACATTATTGCATGCTGAGGTCAAAGAAATGAAGCCAACGAATAAATGTCTCGGCAGAGATGATGCAAACGCTTAGCCTATGGCCGGAAAGGGGGGAAGGGGTCTCAAAACCCAAGAATTTATGTTTATGCTTCCGTAGTAATTCCGAGAGTCGGAGGCGCATATCTAATAAAATATAGTCATGAATATGACTCCAGAGTTCCGTTTGGACTATTTATGAAAATCACGTGACAACAAGATTACTCTAACTTGAGCGGCAAAAATTTAGTCACGTGATATTTAAAAGCACTCAAAATCAAAAAAGGCTATCTCCAATCATATTTATAATTGCGCCACATCACCAGTTAAGCAGCATTGAGCACGGCCAGTTAGTAGATGGGTGACCATCGACTCTCTCTCCCTCTAGCAAGGCGGACTGCAGGAACTACTAATACAGTCATCTTAACCTCAATGTAGAAGTAGTTCGCCTATAAAAACTGTGCTTCCGACCACAATGTCATAAACTACAAAAAAGTTAAAAGTCTCTGACCGAAAAGTCAATCAAACTAGCTGTGTTTCCGACCGCAATGTCAAATAAACTATGAGATGATTGAAACTCTGAATAAGAAAATAAAAAATCGGAAAAGGCTATATGACCAAAAATTTCGATGAGCCAAAAAAAAAAAAAAAATAGTGCCACATTCTTGCACTTGCACTTGTACTTCTGACTTGAGCTTTTAATATTTATTTTTTCCTTTACGTTATCTTGGGTCTCCTCTAAAAAAAAGTATGTAGGATAGTTTGAGTGTATTTTCTTAACCTTTCTTTAAGGAAAAAACTTAAAGCTGCGTTTTTTATGACAACGTTTTTTTGACAAAAATATTCCTAAATCATCAGAAAATTTATTTTCCTCTATGTTCCAATCTTTGACAACGTATAAACAACAATAATCAATTGTAACGTGTCTCTTACAGCAGGAATGTAAAATTTTTAATGTCGAAAAACAATAAACAGCAGTACACCGTTTAATTATTATAGTTTGCATTAATCCTTAAATTCCATTTTTTTTTTCAAAAATGCAGTTATAAATCAATAAAACTAACCTTTAACCTCAAAGCTATTGCTTTTTTTGACGACCCGACAAAAAAAACTCAGAAAAGTCCTAAAAAGCTTTTTATGCCTTCCATGACCCAATTTCCAGATTCTGGATGCACCTCAACCAACCCGAGACTTCAGATTCAATGCGGACTGCATAATGCATACCTGAATACCTGTACCATAGTCTTATGTTTAGCTAATCACTCAAGGTATTATAATTATTGATTGGATCCTATCCTAACTGTTAAATCCCGTCCAGATCTTGGGTCAACGTATCTCGTATAATACATCATACAGTTCACATATGTCACATCTCAAATTCCTTTCATCTAACAAACCTTTACTTCCCTAGTAAAACTGGTTAATGTCTTTAAAAAAAAAAAAAAGATCAGTTTTTATGTGTTGTGTTTCTTGGCTATTGGCCTTTGAACTAGGATTTTGGCCGATCAGTCCCAGTTATCTTTTTTCCAATCTGTCCCCCGCACTGGATTTTTTAATTCATTCCACGCTTTCGTTTTATTCCCTTATGGAGAACTTTTAATACTTTCTCTCTTATACTGTATTGTAATTCAAAATAAACAAAAGGTCGTAATTTACTCCGAGCTAAATATTAATCAACTCTTTCTTTAAATTTATTTATTTATTTATTTTTTTGCATTTTATTTTTTTCGATTTAAAAAAACCGCTAACCTACGCGAGGGTGGGACTTACAAGCTAGCGGAAAAAATTAAACATTGGTTTTTTTTTTTTTTAAATAGCAGCTTTTGCTCCATCCTGTATGTTGGATGTTGGATGATTTGTTAAATGCGATGTCGTGCAGAGAAGAATTACATTCTTTTAATAAACAATTAATCATTCTACGGTGGATTATTGCAACGATGAATTGAAGAAATGATGAAATTAACATAATCGCGTACGAATTTTAATTTTTAGCTTATGTCACATGTAATTCACTTCTGTTTCTCGGTGGCTGTTTATTTATTTATTTTTTACTTTTTAAAAAGATCTGCTTAAATGTAATTGTCAGCGTTGTTTTTGCTATTGGCGAAAGCAGCCAATTTTATAGAAAAATAAGGAAATAGCTAATCTTTTTTTATTTCGCGGCAGTCCTAGAGTAGAAATCCTCCGAAGTTGTGACACGGATCGGTGTCGATTCGATATCGGTTTAAGATATTCGTTGTGGATAGGCATCGATCCGAGTAACTAATCCGGAATTATTTCTACCAGGGAGGCTAAAGGGTTAGTGGCACCCTTCACCGATGCCGGAATTAATGGCTGTTTTCTCTCATACTCAATTTACGATGAAAAAAATCCGAATTTTAGGTATCTAACGAACTCCTCTGGTATATCCTGGAATTTTTAGTGCAAGTTTCAACTTGCCTGAAATGTACGGGTGGCGGGAAAATAATTTCAAAAAAAATTGCGGTCGAAAAACTTTAATTTCGTTTTCCTGGTATTTGTTTGTTTGGAACAAGTTGAAACTTGTTCCGAAACCACAAGAAAAAGTCAAAAGAGGTCGTTAGATACCTAAAATTTGATTTTTTTTTTTTTTTTTTTTTTTTTTTTTTTTTTTTTGTAAATCTAGTGTTAGAAAAGCAGTAATTCCTCCTGATATTCCGCGAAGCCTCCTCTCTTATACAGCTCTAAAAGAACTTTCAGATAATAAGATTTATTGTGCTGGGAGGTTAATTTTATTGTACAAACAAAATGAAAGGGATTTTAAAACTATCTTCGAACCCCGAAGCTAGTTCACCCAAAAAAATACTGCCTTAGGTCAGTGCAAAAATGCATTGGGACAACATATTCTTTTATACTGTACCTCAGTGCAGAACAACACCAAGTCCATTCAAGGATTGCAACTTCTTATTTCAAACCCGACTTTACAGGCTCAACGGTTGGCAGAACTGATTCTATTCCTTCCGCTCGCTTCCGCTACCAAGTTTATTTCGTTAACAACTAGAAATGTTAACTTGCAGAAGACATTAATTTGAGTTGGCAACACTTGTATGCTTTGTATAGTCAGGTTTGAAATAAGAAGTTGTAACCTTGAATGGACTTGGTGCTGTTCTGCACTGAGTTACAGTATAAAACTTAAGTCTATATAGTGGAAAAGTTTTGCGCGAAGGCTCGTGAGTGTTGTGTTCAAGCTGTAACGTGTCGAGCCAAAGCCATTTATGATTCGCGACCACGAGACATCGACCAAGGCGAATTCATTTTTTTGTGTTCATTGTGTTCATTGTTTTGGGCAAATTATTTTAAATAAGTTGCTGATTTAATCCAAAAAAACCAACTAAATGGAGGAGAAAAAAAGCTCGATCATTTTTAATCAAATGGCTTTTTTGCGTTCTAATGGGAACGTTCTACGTTTACATAAGCATAATTTCGGCAATTTTCAACCCCCCCCCCCCTTCAGTAAGTAAAAAAACATTGAGGGGATACGAGGCATATCCCTACGTAGGACTGCGTAGACTTTTTGGTTGGGGCATCATTGGTTCATTGTTAATGATCCCCCTAAACCCTCAAGCCCTGATATTAGTCCACGTGACCCAATGAAATTTTATCAAAAATCATCAAAATCTAAAAAAATTTCTAAAAATTTTCCCTTTTTTCTTAAAATTAGTCAAAAATTTACAATATTTAGTAAAAAATTTTATTATAAATTTCATTGAAGAATTTTTAAAATTTTTAAGCATCATCAAGGGGGCTGTACAAGTATTACGTAACGCCAATGTTAAACCTCCATAAGAGGAAGCCTATTTTTGCTTATTGGGGGAGGGGGTCAAAAATTACCAAAATCATGCTTACGTAATAATTATACAGCCCCAAGGATTTTTGATAAAATTTTATTGAAAAATTCGTCTGAAATTTTTGAAATATTCGTTTTTTGTTATATTCGGTGTCCAAAACACCAAAATAATGGGACAACCGGACACCACAAAACCATCATGATGCGCCCTAAGACGTAGTCCTACATCAGAATGGTTTTTTGAATACCCTCTCCCCCTTTTACTTTGTAAAAAGATCTCTCTCAAACGTCTTTTCTAGATCTATGATGTTTCTCTTATGTAAGAATTTGCCAACCCCTCTCCCTCCCGAATGCCGTTGGCCACCTAAATTGTCCCTCTGGCTTAGTGGGGAAATTCTTGCTAGAACACGAAATCATCCTTAGATAAGACAGAGCCCAGGTGTGCTACTTGTTAAGGAAACCATTCCATTCGAAAACAGTAATCCTCAAAATCTCAATGCGGATCGCTTACTGCTTTGACTTTCCCTCCCTTGCTATCATTATACGCAACCTTTAGCCATAATCAGATCAACTTTACCAGCTCAGAACAGTGTTCTTCAGAAACTATAGAATTATCATAATCCTCTTCTTTTTTCCTCCGTATTGCAACTTCTTAAGAACAAAACCAAAGCTGCGCAATAATAAAAACTTAATCGTTCAAAATTACGAATTCATAAGATATCTATCTACATCCTAGTATAAGAATTTTAAAGTAAAAATGTGATTTTCAAGAACATTAATTCTATTTTGCATGATTTGATTACTATCGACGAACCACGTGACCCTACGAACCATGCGGCGTTTCGTTCTCCAGATAGAAAAACCAAAACAAATCAAAAGCGCAAAAAAAAAAAAAAAAAAAAAAATTTAAATAATTCTCAAAATAAATTTACATTGAATTTAATAAAGCACTCTACTGTAGTAACGTAATAAATTTGTACTTGAACCATCACAGCTTAGTTAGGTATGTAAAATATCAAAGAGTACTTCATAAAATTACGTTAATTTGAATAATTAATTTTTTGTCTTAATCAAATTATACCAGACAAAAAAAGAAGTATAAAAAAATATAAAACATAAGCCCAAGAGCTTTCCAGTAGAAAAGCGTCATCGCTAAATAGTGGAAAATGCCTGGACATACGCAAAATATACAAAAACAGGTAGCACCGGTTTTCCTGTACACGCGGTGTGAGAAAAATAAATAAATTATAAATGAAAATTAGCTTCGAAGACTTATGTCATCCTATTTATACTCTTTAACTTCATAAAAGAGTTTATTAGATTTGATTTTGAGTTTTGGGTACCTCCGTTAATACAGAACGGAGAGCAAAACGAACGGCATTTTGCGGGGGCAACTTTTCACAACAAAAAGCTATGAATGCATGACGGTCTGTTTTCGTTTTTTCGTGCTTTGATTGGAGACGCAATTCCAGCCCGATTTATCCCAAATTTGGCATATGAATAGGGGCACTAAGGGCAAGGGCTGTATACCTTTTCGTCCAAATCTGTTCGCATTTAGCAGAACGGCGGCCGTTTTTTTTTCTCTCTCTTTTGTAATCACCAAACGTTTCGATATGCTGAACGGTTTTTCGTGTTTCATTTCATTTGTTAAACCTGCTCATTTTTTCTTAATTTCGCAAAATAAATAGGTACCTCCCGCACAATCTTTTCATTCGCATATGAAAATATCAAAGCAATGTAAAAAGTTACGAAGGACTTAAAGACCTTCGCGTGAAGATGATCTCTTTATTTTATTCGATTCTTCTAAAATTATCGCTTTTCATTTATATAAAGATGATGCCCTTGAAAACATGTCGAAAATTTTACGATTTTTTCTAATAAACATATGAGGCATAGTAGTAATTTTTACGGGACGTTGGGTTTCTCGAAATAATAACCAGGTCCATAAAACGTTTAACTAAAAATATGTTCCTTCAGATTAAAACAAAATTTTCTACCTAAAATTTGGCCTCTTTATAAAAAGTAAATTGTAATAATAGCAAAAAAAAAAAAAATTGCAAATAGGAAGTCTCGTCCGTTTTAAATCAAACTATTTTGAGTTATAATTAACAATGCATTGTTGAACAGTATGCTTAATTAATTACTTTTTTTTATATTTCATCAAATTAAACCCTTTGTTTAACTTACAAGTATGTTTAGATACTGTGTATATCATCTCGTCACGCAAGGTTTGTTAACAGAAATGATTCTAGACGAACTTATGGTCTGCAAATCGGTCTGTGACCCGATCGAACGAAAACAGCGGGGATACCAGGGAATATTAGGTACACGCCCTTCGATTTTAATCGATTCACGTAGGTGTTTTCTAGTCTGTTTAAAAAGTGTAATAACGGTATTCAGAAGACCCGGCACAACCCAAACACAAATGAAATGCATCATTTATATCGGAAGACATGACGAGATTGGCAGTTGATCGCAACATACCAAAGCTCCGTACACAATAATCTAATCATTAATATTAGTTTGAAAAATGTCACAAAACTTGTCGAATTCAATTAAATTTATCCGTCTATGAGATGTCTACAGGTATGCAAAGTGCAAAACACGGAAATCATTTCTTAGAAAATGGTCATTGCCCTCATTGATCATTAAAATTATTGATTACTTTGCATTTCTGAATCTTCAACGAAGCTATTCATTACACTCATCAGTAAGAAAAGTAATGATGTAATCAATACTAATCAAATCATTCATGAAAACTTACAAAACGGGAAACCGTGGATAAACATAAACATAACCTTACCTTTTTCTTCGCAATGTTATTTTAAAGCACACGTTTTTCTCGTTGATCTCTCTCAAATTTTCACTGTCTGTTTTTCGGTCTTCATCAACCCGAACTAAACCGAATCGGATCGTTTTAATTTTATACATAAACTTCAATAAAAAACCAAAATAAACCATTATCTTTCGTTACAAGTTCCATTTAGTCGTTCCCGGTAAAAAAAATCAACTGGGGAAGGGGTTGAATTTTCAGCAGTTGGTATTACTGTGTCGTGGAGGGAGAACTTTTTTTCTCCTACGTTTACGCGCGAAAAGCGAATCGTTTTTGGCTGACGGACGCTGTAAGCTATAAATGGATTTAAAATGTATTCTTTTTTACAGTGTTTATTTATTTTTTGAGTTGTCAAACGACAACTCGAATAAGAAGTAAACAAACAAACAAACGAAAAAGAAGAATTTAACCTAAAAAAATCACATGGAAAATAAATCGTTTTAGGGCTATTAACCTGCTACGGAAAATTTTTACTCTGCGCATTATGAAGACCACCCCCCGACAGTGTACCGTCTCTCCATCATAACTCAAGACATTTTTTTTCTTAAACCAGTCAATTTGCATAAATTTAACATTAGGAAGATATGCAAAAGATTCGCCGTTCAAAAAAGCATCCTTTTTTTGCGTGAAAAATGCCTTTTTAATACATGAATGAAAACCTGAACTATAACATTTTTTTTTTTTTAACATAAAGACTAACATGTGCCGTAAAGGGCAAGGTTACGGCTACGAAACATGCTCATCAGTTATAAATAATATTGTCAACTACTTAAACAGTCCGATAACAAATCCAGTAAGTGGAAGATGACATCTTCACGTTGTATTCTAAAGAAATGCAAGCCTTGTTATTTTTAAACGCAATCTGTCCCTTTTAAGAGGTCCCGAAATGAAAATCCGAATCTGAAAATTATAGAGATAAAGACAGCAACTGCAGGATTTTGAAAATTTTCAGTAAATTGAAAATATAGGTTTGCCGTCATATTTGTGGGATAATGCAACTGTTGCTTTTTTATTCGGCATGTTTGTCTTTAAAATAATAATCTTCCTTATTAATTTTCGCCAAGTCAACAGCAAGAGCATTTATTCACATGAGGAAGATACTTAATTTTTTACTTCGAATTTGAAACCTAAGTCTCAGGTATAAGAGAGTGAATTATTCTTCCTGTTTTTGACCAGGAGCTGTGGCTCAAAGGGTAGAGCTTCCGTTCGGCAAACGGAGAGATCGGGGTTCGATTCCTCGCGGCTAATGGGCTCAGACTGGGAATTTTTTTCTCTCTAATATCTAAATTTAATTAATTATTTCATACTTAATTTTACTCCTTCCAGCTACTGTCTTCGACAAGTTAAAACTAGAATTTCCTCAAGTCATGAGATGCAAAACACATTAAGCACTTTGTAAATTCATTATATTCATATGAACTTAAAAAAAAAAAAAATATATATAAATAAAATAACACGAATTGCTACGTATTCGTTTTTTGATTTCTCACTCATGTACAATAAAAAGAATAAAACATTTTATTTTTAAGGAATCTAAAACATCAGTAAAATAATTTTTTTAAAACTTATTTTTCGCCACACTCATATGCATGCTGATAAAATGTTTTGCCGATTCCCGTTAATAAAAACATGATTTCATTGTCAACTTTTTGATTCAGTCACCTCAAATATATTAAATAGAAAAAAAAACCCAAAAGCTTTAAAAAAAAAAAAAAAAAAAAAAAAAAAAACTCAGTAAAACATGACACAATGTAGTATGGCTCTTTCGCATTTGGCTTCAAAGTCATGCAGGAGTTCGTCGATATCGTTATCTAAATCTTCACTCTGAGACATCTGCAAAATAAGAAAAAAAAAGCAATCAGCCGAATTACAATTTTAGCATAAACAGGTTTTTTTCTAACTGTCTCATAAGTTGGGATAAAAAGTGATTTTATGACATTTGTTGTATTCTCTTACGGTCTTTCACAAATTGTTTCAGTGACGGATCCAATAAGAGTCGATTTTGCTGCAGTACGAAAGGGGAAGAATGCAAAGTTTTGGAATATAAATTTAATTTTTTCAGATTAACTCTTTACCAAGAAAAGAATTTATATTTGGGATGGAAGCAAGTCAAATATTGTATTTTTTTTTTTTTTTTTCACCTTTTATTTGGACCTTTCTCAATTTTTTTTGAAGTTGATAAATAAGCAAACTACCAGGCGAATAGGGCACATTGCTTTTCTGTTTCTGTCTAAACAATTTTCTTCTATCGGATCGAAGCAATAAAACTGAAAATTTAAAAAATTTCAGTAAAATAAACAGAAATCTGTTTATACATAAAAAAAAAACTAAAATTCATGTCAACAAATTGATAACCCTGGGGATGGGGGATGAATTTCGAGTAATTCTAAATCATATTTTGCGCCTATATTTTTCGTATTCTCCATATTAAGGGATCACGCATTTGGAACAGCCCTTATGAAAATTGGCACTCCCATACTGGGCCTGAAGTCAGCCCGAGAGGTTAGGAAGGGGGCATCAAGATCTTAAAGAAGGGTTATAAATAAATGCTCCTTTAACACGGAAGATAGAAAAACACAGTGGTAAAAATAAAATTAGAGGGGTCTGAGTCCTTTGTCCTTCGCCTTCCCCCCCCATCCCTAAATATAAGCATTCCCATAATCTCACGAGCTAGCTACGGGCTCAGGCCCTTGTTAGTAGAAGATTATTTCTTGCTAAATACCCAAAAAGCTTATGGGAGCAAAAGAAAGAATATATGAATGTATGATTATGATTGAATTTTTCCTATGCTTAAGCAATTGCTTCTGAGCTGGCGCGGAAAAAATTATTTTTTTAAAACGAAGCAGTACTTCATTCATAAATTTCATATTGAGGCTAAATAATGCATTAAAAAAAAAAAAAAAGAAAAAAAAATTAGAAAAATATTTATGGTTATTAAATCAAAATATTTTTTAAAGCAAGGCCTAAATAGAATCGATTGATCGTTTGTGAACATCAAATAGCCCATAAAAATTAAGTATAAAACAAAGAAAAGAGATAAAACAATTCTGTGGTTTGAAAGATTATTTAAAAACCTCAGATTTTATAACCGAAATTTTCAAAAAAAATGAATTTAATTGAGCAATGGCATTAAATTACACTTTAAATAATTTTGCAATTGGGCCCTATAATGTTCCAGTTCAAATTACAGAAATGCATAGGCTTCAGTTGAACTGCATTAGTGATTCATTCACACCAATTTTCAGGGCATTATAAAAAAGATCCAGACAGGCCTGAAAAAAAAGCTAAATCTTTTTGTATCTAAGCACACCGGCAATCATCATTATCGTCAATCAAATTCGAAAATCAACCCCTCCTTCCATATTCAAATTAATGTTCACACGTGAGTTGTCATCAAAGATATATAGAACCTAGCACCGTAAAAAGGTCAACTGTGCCAATATTTTGAATTACCACTCACTCTTCTAGCTAATTCCCCAGGGAGAGAGGGAGAGGGCTACCTTGATAAGCTTTTGATCTCCCATCATTATGGAAACAGAGCGTTTTTGATCTGTCTAGACCATGACAGTATCGTACAGTAACAATCATGACCTCATACTTTTGACCGTGACCGTCAAAAGTACGACTAGGTCGTAGATTTACGACCTTAGCCAAAGAACCTAAGGTCAGTAACCAGGAAGGCGGCACGTTTTGAGCGTCCCTCTGAATTTTCTTCTGCAAATTATGAATGGGAAAATGCAAAAAAATTTATTTCTTTTTCCGATTTTCCTTGTTACAAGGGAATATTTAGAACCAGGCATTGAAAATCTTGCTCTCCGCCCAGCTTGCCACGGGCAAGCTGGTTAAAACGGGCTACGGGCCAAAACGTTCTGTAGCGAGGCTCCGATTTCCATCACACGGAAAATCGGAAAAATTTATGAATAAGTATTTAATTTCGAAACCAGGGAGCAAAGGGAACTTTGCTCACACAATGCCTGCACATGCCCAATTGTTGGATACGCACCAAAGCTTGAGGCTCTAGATTGGAGTTGACCTGTTTCGGATTTTTCTTCTTAAAAAAAAAAAAAGCCATTTTCTATATTTTCCCTTTCATCCAGCTAGTAAGAGACCGATTAAAGCCCCAGGGATCCATAGGGAAAATTTTAAATCCCCTGTGTGAGATGTGGTATCAGCGTGTTACCGTCTCCACACGAGGCCTTCAGACCAATATAATCAGTGGCTTCAGTTTCCTAAAAATTGCTATTAAGTGACTTCATACTTTTTTTCTAAAACAAAAATACGTAAAAAAAAACACATGTTCCTTAGAAATGAACGGTCCAGATTTTTGTCTTCTCAACAGCTGTTTAACACATTTTTTGTGTCGTAGGGAAAAGATAAGTGATGTGAGCGGATAGCCAAGGGCAGGGGCCCAAGAGGAGTGCCCTTTCCCCTGGAAAATTTTCTATTCTCCATATTTAAGCGGCTATTTGAACCTTCCCCCAAAAATATTTGACGCCCTCCATCGTTCTGGCTACGAGCTCTAGGTAAAGAACGGGTAAACAAGTATACCATTACTCTAGTCGGATCACCCCCATGGGCGGATCTAGGGGGGGCCTGGGGGGTGCTAGTCCCCCTAGAATTTTGAAAATTTTATGGCCTGAATAGTATCAGCCCCCCCTACCGAAAAAAAAAATTTTCCCTATTCATAGCCCCCCCCCCCCCCCAGAAAAAAATTCTAGATCCGCCCATGATCATTCCCTAAAAAAATTATTTTTTTAAAACCATGAAATTGAAAATTTAGGGCAAAGTAGGCCTCAGAGAAAAAAAAAAAAATTCTTATGAATGGTACTTTGTACACTGAAAAACCTATTTTTCGGAAACACGATGCGCAAACACACATCAAATTAAAGTAAAGTAATTCATGAATAAAAAAAATGTTACGAAGCAGAATTAGGACAAGAAAATACCGATTACTTCAGGACTTTTGGCAAGAGCTTTAGATCTAGAATCTTGATTCTAGATTCTAAACTTGGATTTATCCTAAGGGAGTATTCTAAAGTAATTAACCTACATAATTTCTCTTAGCTCCTCTGGAATTTTATTCATTTTAGATATTAAACGCCATTAAGAGATATGCAGCATTAATAATTTTGCAGCCAATAATTCCCAATCCCAATTTGTTCTTGGAACTAATAAAATTCATCTCACTTTAAGGATAATTATATAAAAAACCAAAAATGAAAAAAAAAAGGGGCGATAATTGCTTAAACGTTTCGTATTTAGCATCTAAAATAATTCTCATTGAAGAATTTCGAGTTGTCCTTCTCCTCCCTCTTCATTTTCTCATTAGGTAACGGCCCAGTTTTACTAAGAAGAGAATTGTCAAATTCCTTACATAATTAAGACAATCTCATTATCCAGGCAAAACAAATTACCTATTTCTGATCATGGACATCCACGCAAATTTATTTCATTTCTTGCATTTAATTTCCTACTTCATATGTATTTTTTATTGTTTAAAATTTTTTCCAGAAACTATTTACTTATATAACCTACTTTTAGTCGCTAAATAAACAACTGAGACGCAACTGCGGAGGAAAAGTAAATTTTGGGGGGAATAAGTCGCGGAATGCCTACCAGCTTCTGTTTTCTGCAGTCAATGAGACTAATTTAACTTTTGCTTGAATTTTAAATAATCTATCATATGCCGCATTCTTTTCCTTTATTATTTTATTCTCTTTTCTCATTTAAAAAGGGGAAAAAATCTTTCTAAATTTTTCTTCTGCTAAGAGTCAACAATAAAAATCTATTTATTTCAAATAAATTTTTACTGCCAATTCTATTCTAGTCATAAGAGAGCCCTTAAAGTAATGCATTTTTTACCATCAAAGCAGCTTTACAAATCTGACTCTTCCAAATGATCAGATCCATCACTGAAAATACAAATAATAATAAAATTTAAAAATTTATAAAAATATAGTTTGACACATGCCTTTGTTACCAATTCACAAACTAAAAAAGCACCAATCGTAGCTTCTTCATGATTATCTTGTATGTCTATATTAATTATGTGAACAGGAGAATTTTCTGTAGATGGTCTCTTTTCTAAAGCTGAAATTAAACAATACGAAAATTCATTATAAATTTTGTTCTTTTAGCTTTGTGAAAACTCACCATCCAAAACATTACCTGTCAAATTAAAAAGGAATAAAGTTAAATACAAATTAAGAACTACAAAAAAAATTATTTACCTTCTATAACTTGGTCATACACTCTTTCCTCACATGTTATGATGATATCAAACTTATCATTGCAAGTTTGAAACCTCTCTGGACCTGGTTTAATTCTTTTATTCCTATCTAACATATGTAGAAGACCATTTTGAGTATAAAATGATTTATCTTTATTTAATAAATCTTGATATATTTCTTCATATGAACAGCCAAAATCATAAACATTAGGTCGGTCAGGTGCAACACCAGGAAGTTTAACTTTGTCTCCTGTCCCAAACGATTTCACATAAAATCCTTTTTTACTGAAATTAAAACAGGTTATTAATCTAGGTGCTATGTAAAGAAAAATCGAGGAGAGTTTTCTTATATGTCAAAGGTATGAAGGAAAGAAAGGGGTCACCAAAAGGGGAGTAAAGCATCTAGCTCAGGTTGGGCTTTTTCATTGTTCCGAAATTCTTTTGATCCTCACCTTAAAAAGGCATGTGCCTCCATGCTTCTATTCATATTACTAGAACAACTAACAGCTATTTTTAAATTATTTGCGGATGGCATCTTAAAGACCCAATTAAGAAGTGCAAGCAAGAACTAAAAAAATAGGCCAAATATAAATATGTCTAATTTCTTTAAATAAGTTACAATTAAAAAACAAAAACTAAGTAAGTCAACTAAGAATAACAATTGGAAACATTTTATGTCGCGATCTAAAGGTTACTATCCATTTCTGAGATAAAAATTGAAAGGAATATTCGAGTAAAAAAAACGTAAGTGCTCCAGTCCTAACTCTATGTTTACCGATAAAATGTCCAATTAACTCGTTTTGCTCTCTACAACCGGTTTTTGCGCCCAATAATGTTTTGCTATCTTAAATTTTTTCTTCTGTATTCTATTTATTAACTATTTGCGCAGGTCAGGGACTTTTTCTTTTCTGGCATGCGACAACCATTGTAAGTCCCCGCCATCCTTGCCAGAGGTGAAGAGTGTCGGTGCGGTCACCCATCCAGAAGCTGGTCTGCTGAACTTCATTGATAGTCAAACCGCTACATAAACATGTCACCATTTCGACCCCTATCACTTTATGATCAAACAAAACGTTTTAAAAAAATTTGTAAACAATCATTTTCTTCAAATAAACAGCAGATGACATTCAGCAGACTTCATAGAGCTGAGACTCAAATCGTTTGGTACATTTTGTTGTTCAAAATTACAGAACTTTAAAATTTTCATTTGCATGGATGAACAAGAAAGAAAGTCATGTAAATTTGAGCCTTGCCAAATCTTTTTCTAATAACTACACATTAAATAATTCTACTAAAACATTTATATTTTTAAATATTTTATATGAATCATTTTGCAAAACAACCAATTAAATATATGCCATTTTGAAATCTGACCAAATGATACATGACGTTTTTAGCTTTTTATTGTACATTGGAATTTTCAAAGATTTCTAAAATGAATCAAAAATTTTAAAGGAATGTAAAATATTACTCATGATTCATTTTAAATTTTAGACTTGAGAACATAGTCATATCATAATCAAATTGTCAACATCCTATTACTACTATAAAGATGACCGTTACAGCTTTTTTTTTTTTGGCTGCTGGCCCAGAATTTTCCGACTTCTCAGAGCTAGAGCTAGAATCTCCAATATCTCTGACATTTTCTACTGATGACGAATGATCAGGTTTTGTAGCTGATAACTTGCTTGGCTCTGCCTTTTCTAAGGTGTCTGATTTACTTGATGACGAATCTGATTCACTTGTGTACTTGTTTTCTGCTGAGTCTGTGCAACTCTCATTATCAAAAAGAAAATTTTTCAATAGTTTTCTTACAGTTTTTAAAAATTTCCTTTCATCTTTACTGAAAGTTATACTTCTACTAATTTTATCGATTTCAGCAATTAAAGCTTCAAAATGTTCAAGTAATTCTTTGGGAACAACACTTAAATCAGCCACATGGGTTGAACCAGCCTGTCCCTGGCTTTGTAGGTTGACATCCCACAAATTCATAGGCATGGCCTCATTATTTAATTCCAAAACGGCACCTCGAAAATCCCTAATTAATAAACCACATGCCCTAAAAAAAAAAAAAAAAATGGAGCTAATTAAAATTACATAAGACCCCAGGGAATAATAATTGTTTTAAATTTATGAACTTCTAAATCTCTAGTATTGAAATATCTAACAAAAATTTCACGTCAGGCATGTATTTACCTGACTTTAAATACACGAGGTGGCCCTGACTTTTAAATACACGTGGTGGCCCGTAGCCTAGTTCATAGCGCGCTCGACTCTCAATCATGAGATGCGACGCGTCGTGCTTTCTATCCTAGTTCACAGCTAGGAATTTTTCTCAGGTCAAAACTAGTGCGCTAGTCAGAAAATCAACGGTCACCACCCCTCGGAAGGCAATGGCAAACCACCGAGCGGTAATTGCCTCGTAAATCTCTCAGAAATAGCCGTTCGGAACCGGCGTTAAACTGTAGGTCCCATATGCCTGTGAGCGCACTCACAGGTGTATGTGAGAGATCACCACGCTCGTAATCGAGTAAAGGACTAAGAAGAAGAAATACACGAAACAAAACCATGCATTATGTATTTAGGGGGGGAAAAAAAAGAAAATTAAAAGGTTTTACTTACGGGATTGCATGAGCGTACGGAACTAATATGTTCTTGGAATTCAAAATCCTATACAAAAGATCTTTGAATTTCAAAGTATTGGCTTATTTTTCAGCCATCGTTTTAAATTGTAATATTTTTAACGAAGTTCTCCTGGAAGTCTTCATGCGAATGTAACTCTGAAATCCGTTGAAACCTATTTGCGTTTACGACAACATCACGTGATCAATTTTCATGAATTACCAACTTAAACTTCCACTTCCGGTTATTCGATAACTCCACACTCGCTTTTGTTGTTTACAATTTCATGGCGAAGTATACACGAATTTCATACGTTAGTTCCGAATTTCTTAGATTTTGACGAGATTCTAACCTTTTAGTGTTTTTTAAAATAAGGTCTAACATATATTAAAGAATTACAATAGTCTGGTCCATGTTTTGAACCGTTTTTCGGTAAATATTAGGTAACTGAAAAAGATAACCTTTACCGGCATTGTGAATTGTCTTTTTAGCCTGCTTAACGAATTATGATTTTTTTTTTTTTTTTCTTTTTCAGATTAAATAAAACGTCAACATGGATATTCGACCAAATCATACAATTTATATTAATAATTTAAATGAAAAACTTAAAAAAGATGGTAAGTAAGAAAAAAAAAAAAAAAAAAAAAAAAGGAAGATTTAAACAGTACCAATTAAATTTTTAAATTTATTTCAGAGCTAAAAAAGTCATTATATGCCATATTTTCTCAGTTTGGACAAATTCTCGATATAGTTGCCCTGAAAACTTTAAAAATGAGAGGGCAAGCTTTTGTTATATTTAAAGAAATCAATTCAGCTACAAAAGCTCTTATGTCAATGCAAGGATTTCCTTTTTATGATAAACCAATGAGGATACAATACAGCAAAACAGATTCTGATATTATTGCAAAAATGAAAGGAACATATGCTGAAAGACCGAAAAAACCAAAGAAACAACCGATACCACAGCCTAAAGAAAAAGATGATGCAGATACTGCTGCTAAGAGAGCTAAGAAGAAGGCTGAAAAACAGGATATAAGACAGCATGATGCAATTCAAGGAATTTATGCTTACAGTCAAGCAGTAGGTGTTATCCCTATGGCAGTGGGACCTGTACCAGAGCAGCCACCTAATCAAATTTTGTTCTTGACAAATTTACCTGACGAGACTAGTGAAATGATGCTTTCTATGCTTTTTAATCAGTGAGTATTACTGACTATGCCTTAGTAGTTTAAGAGAGAGATTTTAAAACATTTATATTTTTTTACAGATTTCCTGGCTTTAAAGAAGTCCGGTTAGTGCCAAATCGGCATGATATTGCATTTGTAGAGTTTGAGAATGAGCTCCAGTCTGCAGCGGCAAAGGATGCTTTACAAGGATTCAAAATCACTCCAACGCATGCTATGAAAATTTCATTTGCTAAGAAATAAGGGGAAAACCTACCTTTTTTACATTGTAGGTTAAATTATTATTAATGAACTATTAATTTAATAAAGCATCTCACTATAAATAAAAAAAAAAAGAAATATTACTAGCTTTACTGGTATATTAATAATGTTAATACTGGATTGAAGCATTAACATACAGTCAAGATCACATTTCATTTTTATTTTTTTCGAGAATCCGGCAGTGGCGAAAGCTTAAAATGTCTGTTAAAACCAATGTTTTCTTTCAATATTGTCGTTTAAATTATTAATTATTTAATAAAGCATCAGCAATTCCTTTTCAGAAAAAGCCTTTTTTTGTCTTGTACAAAAGGAGGGCGCCTCTTCATCCCTTTTTCTACTTAAAATTAAGGTTTGCAAAGGGTTTTGATCTCGTATAAAAAAATGATATATTAAAAAAATTAAAAAATATTTTGAAAACTGAAAACAGATGGGAAGAAAACAATTCTTAATCACCATTAAAAATAATTTTGAAAATTTCTGGAAAAAATATAAAAATAAAAATTTAATTATTATCATTTTTTTTCTATTTTATCATAAAACCAAACGAAATCACTCCTTTAAAAATAAGGGTTCATTAAAAAAGATCATGTGTTCACTGTTCAGTGTACAAATTCAGATTTATGAGATAATAAACCTCGAATTAATCCAAGGGAAAAAGAAAAAGAGGATCGAAGGAAAAAGAAGAAATTTTTTTTCAGCAGGACCTTCCCTTGCCTTCCTTTTCTTTTTACAAAGATTTATTCCCAATCAACTCCACATTGGATTTTTTGGCTTAGAAATTGACATCATCTTAATCATCTGAATTATCTCCCTTACCCTCTTCAAGATAAAAAATATCGGGGCGTTTCATTTCATTGCCTTTAAAGAAAAAAAAAAAAAGGAATTGACAAACAACGCGACTTAATTAAACTTTTGCAAGAGAAGCGTTAAAAGAAGAGGGGAAAAAAAAGAGGTAAAAAAAAAAAAGTGAAAAGATACTGCGGGGATGAGCACTAGTTCCCCCTTGCGGTCCCCAAGAGGTCCCCCTCGACGCATCCCCTGCAGCGCTCTGTCGGCCAGTCGCGTGCGAATTATTGTGAGTCTCAGATATACATTCCGCTTTACTTACTGTTGATTCACCTGCTCGTCGGTTAATCACGTAAGTTCGAAAAGTTACGATCTTTTACGCGTAAGTTCGTAGATATTTCGTAGTGGGATCGCATCGTAAGATTTTTTTTTTTTTTTTTTTAAGTTACTTTCGGTGAAATTTAGGAAGAAAAATTCAATTATAAAATTTCTTGGATTTGGCTAAGAAGGTATGTTTTTTTTTTTTTGTTTTGTAGGAAAAAAAAAAAATTTAATGATTTTGCCAATGGCTTTCAAAAATGTTTTTTTTTTTTTTTTTTGCCGCGAAAAATGTCAAATGCAGGAGTGTTGTTAAAATTCAAAACGTGTATATGAGGATAATCAATTTGAAAAACTGGAAACGTCAGAAACATTAGAAAACGTACACAATGTCGTAAATAAATTACACAGGGCTGCATTAAAATGAAAACATCTTGAAAATGATTATAGCGAGATTACATCTCTCTCGCGCGATGTGCATTATTTATATAAAATAATAGGCTCTACTTTCATAATGATAATAATAATAATAAAAGTTCTATTGTTTTCAATTAAAGAAGTGACGCATACAAAAAATGTTTGGAATATTTTCTCTGCTTTTAAATTAAAATGAATCTTGATTGGAGCAGAAGATGAAAATAATAATTTAAAGCTCTTCGTAACAGGCTTTACATGCATTACAACACAAGACTGTATAAATAAATCCTAAATCGAGTACACAGAAAGCTTTTCTACATCACGGAAGAGTTAAAAGTTCTTAAGTCAGCGGAAACCTTACTCTTGACTAACAAAATTTAACTAAAATTCGAAATCGAATTTTAAACTTACGCAGAGAGGAGAGAGGAAAAAGTTCAAATTTTAAAAACGTTTCGTGACTGTATCGGAAAAAAAAATCCTATTGTACAATTTAAAGAAGCTTAAAGAAAAGAAGAAGAAAAAAAAAAGGAAGACAAATTCGAAAAAAATTGTCCACGGGTTTTGAAAAGAGGAAAAAGCTCTGAGGATACGATACGATTGAGAAAAATGTAGTTATATGTTTTAACATCGTGAAAATAGAATATATTAAATTATTTTTCTTTTATTTTGGAATTTAAGAGTTCTTGAAAAATTTATGATATTTCAGTTTTAATATTTCTCAGAAATGTCGACAGTTTGACGCAGGCCGTGGCAGGTTTTTTTACAAGGGGATAATCCTTTATGTGCAACTTTCGAATTTGAAATCGGGGATCCCACTCTTCCCCAACTTCATCCCTCATGCAGCAGTAAGTCGTATTTTTTTCCCCCTTTCTTCTCTTTTTTAAAAAATTTTTTAACGGCAATAAGTCGGTCTGGTTTAACAGCAATAGTCGCAGGAAGAGAACTCTGTCAGTTAAACCTGTGAAAAACCATCAGCAAAGATTTAAAAGTTTATTTTCATATGCACATTCACACTATTGACCAATTTTAGTCAAATCTAGAATTAACTGACATATGAAAGAGGCACACTCAGAAAAAGCAAATGTTTTGAACAAGTTTTGTCTTGCAACAAAACCGGAATGTTTCACAGCCAAACAAAAATGCTTCACGGCAGCGCACATGTTGTTCCTTGCCAAGATATTTTTATTGTTTTCGCATGATTTTTAAGGAAATGTTTTGTTACAAGACATTTTTGCCTTCGCATTAGCCATTTTTTTTTCTGAGTGTATATTTTGGGAATTGACGATGAGTTGGACTATTTTAGAAATATGACTGCAAATCTTTGGTCAATTCGAGAATTGACTGACTTTGGAAATTAACTGTAACACATATTTTTACCAAAAAAAGTTTTGGAAAAATAATCAAAAAATCTCTAATAAGATTTTTTTTTTTTTGGAAAAGAACTTAAGGCATTAGTTTGATTACATCACCGTTCGATTATACGGGCGGTGGAGACATTTTAACTATTAAAAAATTATGTTGAAAAACATTTTTTTAATTCGGTATTTTACACATGAAAACGGGGTCTAACCGCACCGAAACCGTGCCAAAACGTTTTTTTACGATCAGAGGTACAGATCCATGATTTTAAATACATGAACAAGACTTAATTGTTCTTCTATTTCATAATTTTTTAATGGTTTGTATTTATCAGGTCAGTATTTTAATATGTTCACCAGTATTTTTATTATGTTTTTCGGTATTTATTAATAGAATAGTTGGTATCGGGTAAACGGGCGCACATAAGCTAACACATACAGGCGACTTGTGTTACAAAAAAAAAAAAAAAAAAAAAACAACCGAGAATTGCATAGCTACCCCTATCAACCCGATACCAGCTATACCAGTAAAAAATTTAAATGGTCAGTATTGGATGGTCAGTAGAAAAAAATTAAAAAATCAGTAAGTATTTTTATTTTTTTTCGCCAGTAAATAAAAATAAAAAATCAGTAGGCCTAAAATATTATATTTTTGCCAGAAACAAAAAAAAAAAAAAAAAAAAAAGCGAATGAAGCATTTGCGAGAAGTTTATCTCCACATTTAAATACTGAAAACTTGTCGCGGTAGGAATATTAGAGTATTTCAAATTTAGCTTATTTTTCGCGATTTTGTTCTTCATGCGATTTCCACTTTTCTTAGGGTCTAAAAACGAAAGGTAATTTTTTTTCAGAATTTTTCGATCACGTTTAGGGGTGGCTCACGACCATTTTAGAAAAAATTTTATTTGGCATTTTTTTAAACAAATTTTTCCGAAACTTTAGGAGTAATATTTTGGGACCAAACCAAGTTGTTTATATGTTTTCGACGTCGTAAAATCCGAAAATGACCATCCCGTGTCGATCAGAATCACCCCTAACTGGCCAAACACCCTTTTTTGGCCAAAAACAGCAATTTTTTGTAAAAAATTTCGAGTCAATTATTTGTCTTTCTAGTCACCTATTGTCACCGTAAAACAGTTATGTTTTCGACAACGCAGAGTTCGAATTTATGACCACTTCGATTCGATTAAAGCCACCCCTAACTTAATTAAACCTGTTTTTTTTTTTTTTTTTGATAAATCTCATTTTTTTAACCTCATAATAATATTTGGTTTGCCATAAAATTACTTTTTGGCATGCCAAAAAAAATACTGCCTAAATGAATTTAAATACCGATTTTTTAAAATAAAAATATTGCTCAAACGAATTTTAAATACTGATTTTATAAATAAAATACTGGCAAAAGAAATAAAAAATACTGCCTGAATTAATTGATATTACTGACTTTCTACATACAAAAATACTGGAGATTTAAATTAAAAATACTGCTTTTAATATTAAAATACTGGAGCAATAAATTTAAACCTTTTTTAAATGTTTTCGCAATAAAAAAAGGAGTATTTTTTTCTGAGAGACCAGTGCAGCGCTTTAGCGGTGAAATTGGGAACTATTTCAACAACAAAAAATAAACAATGGCGTTTTATTTTTTATTGCAAATACATTTTTAAAATATTATCAAATTTAGAAACCATACAGCTTTTTTCATACATTTTAAATATTGAATCTTTGCCTCTGAAACATAACAAAACTTTTTGGCACGGTTTCGGTGCGATCCGATCTCATTTTCATTTGTAAAAAACCAAATTTTCGAAAACAAAATTTTTTTTTTTTTTTTAATCAATGAGATTTTTCTCCCGCCGGCGAACCGGTCGGTGGTGTACCTAAATACCTTCATTTTGAAATATGTACGACATGATCTTTATTTTTTTAAAACTCGCATACCTTGCCTACTTTGAATTTAGCTATGCTCCCTTTACTGCCTTTATAAAAGGAAATTTTATTGTACGATACTAATGAAAAGCTTATTTAAATAGTATATTCAAATGAAGCTTTAAAGCCCGAAATTAGGGAATATACCCAAAGGGAGAAATCCAAACTTTAACAACCAGTTAACAAAGATGGTCACAATTACGGTAAGGAACTAGACTTCAAATGAAGAGAAACAGGGAAACTATAAATTCCTTAAAGGTGTGCATTATGGGAGAAAGTGAACTTGAAACACTTAACTTACCAAACAAAAGGAAATCGGGTTTCTGATTTTTTTCTTTCCCCTTAGAAAAAGGGAGGGGGGAAGGGAAGTAAAAAAAACTTGCTTTAAATCTGGAGGGAGAAAAAAAAACAAAATTGGCAACTTTCATCTCCGGAAAAAAATTAAAAAAAAAAAAAAAAAAAAAAAAAAAAAAGGAAAGGAAAGAAATATCGGTTAAATCACTGCGAAATTATGAATCTTCTGGAAAATCGTTTAGCTTTCATCTTCAATAAAAAGCCTAAAACTTTAAACTTTTCGATATGAATTCTTAACTCTGCAACATTTCCCAACTTTCCTTATTTAAGTTACTTTTAATTCATGAAGTTTGCTTTAAATCGTTTGGTCGTACCCAGTTTTTTTTTTTAAACGTACGACCAAAAATTTCTCGAACTAATTTTAAAAGAAAATTTCTCTCGACTGCCTTAAGCCTTTTTTTTTTCTCCTCCATTAGCCATTTTTGAAAGAAGCACAACCGTACATAATTAAGGAAACATATGTAATACAGGAAAACATAATTACAATTTGAAGTTCACCACTGAAAGTTTTCCAAGTTTGTTTAAAATTAGTCGGAGTGTGAGGAGAAACTTTTCAATAATCATGGTCCCCTCCGCCATTTGTCTTTGATAGGTTGAGTAATGCAACGTGATTTCATTCCTATTAAAGAGAAAGAAAAGAGAATCTGGAGGGAAAAAAAAAATTCGCTCCGAAATAATATTTACTTTTCGAAAAGACTCTTTTCGCTCAAGTTACGTGATTTTCATTTCCGCGTGGGGAAAAAATATAATAAAATGAAATAAAAGAAGAAAAAAAAAAAAAGCGATTGAATTGATTGAGCGTGGAAAGGATGTGAAAGGTTGAGTTGGCTCAAAGCTTTTGTATGAAAGAAGAAAAGCAAAACCCGAAGCACAAAAGGGAGCGAGTTAAAAAAAACCTTAACGTTGAATTAACATTAGTTTAAAATCGAATAAACGAAAAAAAACATTTTGGGGAACGGACGATGGAGGGGGGAAGGAAAAAAAATATATTTCCGAACGAAAATGCATATACAGCACATAAATATAATTCTAGAGGAGAGGCATTATAAATTTTGTGGTGTCATGGAATACCTACAATTATACGCATTTGGAGGTGCTTTTAATTACCATCGAGGGAATAATTTTATATCTAATATGAAATGGTAATAATGCTTTGTGCTCATTATATAGGGTGCTCTTTTAGCAGTCGAAAAGCACGATTTTATAAAATTACGTGAAGCAAAAGGCGATGGAACGGAGAAACGTCAGACTAAACAATTCTAAAATGAAATCCGTACGTGATTCCTTTGCACCGTCGAGATTTTACGTTATGGGGGATAGACTGAAGAAAGCTTTTTGGAGTTTAAATCCGCCGAAAACAAAAAAAAAAAAAAAAAAAAAAAAAAAAAAAGAATATATCAAAAAAGTATTCGTGACAAAAAGGTCATTCGGAGATAAAATTCACTTTGATGAACTTTTTTTATTTTTTTTTTCAAGAGTTGAAGCTTTAAAGAGGCCCTTGAGATTTTTTTCTTATATCATCAGATTTTCGAGGCGAGATTGCTTGATAGAGTGATTTGATCGTTCAGTTTGATTGAGTGAAGGCTTCGATTTTGTTTGGAAAACAAAAGTGGTTTTAGTTCATTTCGTAAAAATTTTCGATTTCAGAAGACTAATTAGGGGATTATTTTCTAAGTCATGATGAGGCTTTCAATCAGTTTCAACAGGTAAACGGGGTTATTTGCGCTTAAAAAACTAACTTTTCCAACTAATTATTTTTGCTCTGGAGGGAATTAAGTCTTGTTAAAACTAAGAACTAAATGATAATTTAAAATCTTAATTCTGAGGAAGTACAGTGAAATTAAATTACAATTAAATTAAAGGATGAGGGTCAATAAGGCCGTTTTTTGGGCTAAATTTTTTTTTCGTGAAATTTGATCCTTTAGTCCTGGTAAATGATTCCCCAAAAGAATTTTCGATTTCGGTCGTCGGAACCCTTAATATTCGCCTAAAACCATGATATTTTATTAAAGCAAATTTTAAGGATCAGCATAGGAATTAAAAAATTTTATTGCGGCAGGGAAATACTCCTACCTAAGATCTTTTAAGGGCATTTTTTCACGTTCCGAAAAATGTGTAGAACCCCCTTAAAAGCGGCAATTTTAGGTGTTTTTATTTTTTTAAACACCGTTCTTCCAAGGATTTCTGAAAACTGCATACAATATATTATAGCTTGCCCTAAGATAAACCTCACGTAATTTTTCCCGTTTGCGAATCCAATGGAATCCATTTAAAAAATGCATAAGACGCGGTTTTTACGGCCTATTTGAGCTCCCTGGTAGTTAGATCTGAATTTTTTTAAAAAAACATCATTTAGGAGTGACAATTAATCGATTCCAGCCATTATCCGTTCCATCCATGATCAAGTTATCTTAAAAAAAACTTTAAAAAATTATTAACATTTTAAAAAAAATCACTTTGCATTTGATGTGTTCCATAACAAGTTTTTGAAAATGAAATGTGAAAAATATAAACAATATATGTATTTTCTTCTATTTTTTGTATTAAAATGTTATTTTAGATGCAAGACATTATTTCTGAAGGGTAAATTAATAATACCAACTAACTTAATACGAAAAAAGAAGGAAATATACAGATTATTTATAATTTTAATATTCCATTTTCGAAAACTTGTTATGGAACACATCAAATGCAAAGTGATTTTTTTTAAAATGTTAATAATTTTTTAAAGTTTTTTTTAAGATAACTTGATCACGGATGGAACGGGATAATGGCTGGAATCGATTAATTGTCACTCCTAAATGATGTTTTTTTAAAAAAATTCAGATCTAACTACCAGGGAGCTCAAATAGGCCGTAAAAACCGCGTCTTATGCATTTTTTAAATGGATTCCATTGGATTCGCAAACGGGAAAAATTACGCGAGGTTTATCTTAGGGCAAGCTATAATATATTGTATGCAGTTTTCAGAAATCCTTGGAAGAACGGTGTTTAAAAAAATAAAAACACCTAAAATTGCCGCTTTTAAGGGGGTTCTACACATTTTTCGGAACGTGAAAAAATACCCTTAAAAGATCTTAGGTAGGAGTATTTCCCTGCCGCAATAAAATTTTTTAATTCCTATGCTGATCCTTAAAATTTGCTTTAATAAAATATCATGGTTTTAGGCGAATATTAAGGGTTCCGACGACCGAAATCGAAAATTCTTTTGGGGAATCATTTACCAGGACTAAAGGATCAAATTTCACGAAAAAAAAAATTTAGCCCAAAAAACGGCCTTATTGACCCTCATCCTTTAAATTCTGGGGAAGTACAGTGAAACCTTTAATAACGGACATCTGTCATGCCGGACGAAATGGGACGGACTTGATTTTTCCCCATAAACCATGTATTCTTTTTTTGCAATAACAGATACTCTAATTAAAATCCACAATTACTAAATTAATTAACCCTAAAAATTAATTCATTAATTATTTCATTAAAGGGGTTTTTGCAAAAAGCCTGGTTTTTTAACAGCATTTCAGCGCTCTGACCCATCTTAGAGTTGCCGATAAATCGAGAAAAGTTATCGATATAGTATATCGATATTTGTATAAAAAAATATCGACCTATAGATTGAAAGGCACCAATTTTTTCTGAAAAAAAAAAAAAAAAAAAAAAAAATTGTTTAGCTTGCCAAAAAAGTTAAGTTTGTTAATATTATTTAACTATTACTTACAATTTATTAAGTTTGTTAATACTACTTTTTTCCTACATACTCTAAAAATTTTGTTTTGCAACATTCTTGAAAAAATACAGTTTTTTCCCGAAAATATCGTTCATATTATTGACCAAAAATTTATCCATATGGTGTATCGACAAAATTGTAAATATCGAAAAAATATCGATAATTTTTTGTGTCGATTTATCGATACATTGAAGCTATCGATAAAATATCGGCAACACTAACCCTACACAAAGTTGTCAGGACCTGCAGAGTTTGATAATGACCATTAAAATAGTTTACGGAAGCAGGAAAATACCAAAAAAACAACAAACTTTCTCGTAATAAAATTACAGGTTCCGTCTGTTACCATCACAGCATGTAGTAATATCACGAGGATTGTGTGACAATATTACAAAGCGGTCGCTAGGGTGTCCCTTATTTTGCGAATTTTTGAATTTGAATAAATGGACTCCGGAGGAATAGTCTCTCTCTATGGCATATATGAACCCTAATTTTTTCCGATTTTTTAATCGATGGGAAACCGTTCCGTTTTAGGTCAAAAAATTCCCATAAGAGGGGAAAAGTCTATAATTTTTTTTTTCTTGGAAAAACAGTCAATTCCTATCAGAAATTTTGCGTAGATAACGAATCTGAACTCCATTTTTTTTTTTAAATCTGGCCCGGTTTTAGAGCTGGAGCAAAAAAATGAGCCAAAAATCAGGACTTATCGTGCTTTGCCACTTTACTCGGATTTTTCTGCTCATTTTTCTGCTCCAGCTCGAAAACCGGACCAGATAAAAAAAATTAAGCTCAGATACGTTATTTATGCAAAATTTCGATGGGAAATGACTGTTTTTTCAACAAAAAAATGATCTTTTTCCCTCTTACGGGAATTTCCCGGCCTTGAATCCCGTCGGGTAAACAATCTAAAAAAAAAATTAGGGTTAGGAGCCACAGAGAGAACCTATTTCAGGGGTGCACTGCACTCATTCAAATTCGAAAATTCGCCAAATAAGAGACGCCCTATTGGTCACAGAATCACGCTTTTTGCATAAATCACTTTTAACAAAAAATTAGGTTATTTTTTATTTACTGTTTTTTTTAAATTTTTTTTTTTAATTTACCTATTTTTTGTTAAAAAAATTAGCTTTAAAACTTTGATTCAAAATAAAATTTTCTACCTAAAGGATACCTCTCAGTAATGGGAAGGATCTTACGGTCCTGAGATGTCCGTTATAGATAGGTTTTATTATAATGATAGTTATAAATGGTTCAATTGATAGTGATCAACAATAAAAAAATATCGAAACGGAAAAAAAAGAAAAAAAAAAAAATCACACTTATCCAAATGAAACAGAAAAACTAAAAACATCACGTTTTAAATTCCCTGAAACTTTCTTATCGTGTATTCGCAAGGAGGAATCCTCATTATTTGTTAAGAAAAAGCGTAAAATGGGAATGATGAACGCTTTGGAGAAGGATGAGAAGAGAAAAAAAAGGGAAGCGCCCGACTTTTTGAAAGTAAATAAAATAACTGAAATGCCTTAAATTTTACATGTTTTTTTAAAAAAATATTTTTACTTAAAAAAAAAAAAAAGTTTTATAAGAAATATTTTAACTCACTGTTGCAACATTTAAATCGAAGAAGATAAAAGAAAAATTAAGTACAAAGAAAGAAGGAAAAAATTCTGAATTAACTTTTTTTTTATTCTTTTAAAACGGATTTGACAACATAATAATTCGCCCGACCGTTTTTCCCATCCTACAAATGGCTTTATCTTGTTCTAACTCAGTTTAGCGTCATTAATAATTATTAATTGACTGAAAATAAATTGAGTGAAGTGAAATTGCGAGGATTCTCGTATTTCCTTCACATATATCTTTTCCCTGCATGAATCCGGATTCGCTCGCATAAAGGGGGAAGGGGGTTCCGGATAATTATTTCGATAATGCTGACTCCTCTTTTAATTGAAAAGAGACATCGGTTCCAGTTTCAGTTTTGCAACAAAATGTACTATATACAAACGAATTTATACTTTTCTCTATACGATTTTTGTAAAAGACAGATCCCGTGTTTTCAAAAACAAAGTTTTGAAAAAGAATCCTCTGTCACCTACCGGAAAAAAAGTAACCAATTTTATATATATATATTTTTAACGAGACTCGTACCAGAGAGAAACGAAAAACTTGGGAGTAACCAAAATTACCTAGAAAACTTTGTTAAGCACAATGATGAGCTTACAAAGTTTTTCGTTAAGGAGGAAAGGTATACAAGAAAAAAAAAGATAGGGAAAAAAGTTCTAAACAAAATGCGGTTCTTTTTCGTCTTGAAAATTTTCAAAGGTTTTTTTTTTTTTTTTTTTTTTTTTTTTTTTTTTTGGTTGATATTTTTGGAGTATCGTGAATGACACACGAAGCCGTAAAATATGTTATGTCCGCTTTGCTCCGGTATGAGATCGGTCCGTTTCCAAATGACGTCACTACAACAAAGAGTCCTTCTTTTGTAAACAAAAACGAAATCGAATTTTCCCACCCGAAACCGTAACTTGACTTTCATAACGCATCAGTTGAATAGAACAAAAACGTAGAGCGAATTAATTTTATATATTTCTGCCTTTTATGTATGAGAACAAGGGCCCTATATATGTACAAAAGCGAGATTTTAAGAATTTCCCTCCCCCGATTATTCTGGGTGACAAAAGAAACGTTGAAGAAAACCAGATCAAAAATAGAATGGGTCTTTTTACCGGAAATTTTACCGTTTTATAATTATGAAAATTGATCATCAAAATTGATTTTACATACGAAATATACTGCATAATATATAAGATTAAATGGGATTCCTTTTAACCAAACTTCATTGTAATCGCTTTTCTAACTAAAGTTTAGAAAATTAATTTAAAATAATTCACTTTTAAAGTTAGCGACTTTTATTGGATTATATGGAGGGGGGAAGAGGTAGAATTTTTATTCAGTGTTACTTTTTATGCTGAGGGGAAAAATGTACTGTATTTTCGAGGGGTTACTCACTTATGGATTCCGGTATATTTGACTATGCATTACATATTATGTGCCACCTTTGCTATACACACTTTGCATTGCCAATACACTTGCGTTGCCACTGCATTACAAATTGCATTACCTTTGCACTAGGTGTAATTTCGCTGCATTACGTGAATTATACTTTGTATTACCATGTTATTTGCATTTTTAGCATCACTTGCATTACCACTGCATTTTGCATTACGCTGTACTAGGGTGAGTCATTTAAAAAACATTTTTGAATTGTTTGGGTGCATGTTCAAAATCAGGTTCCTTCAGGTATAAAATTAAAAAAATTTGGAGTTTAAAAAAATTACGGGTAGGATTTCCCGACCGTAAAAAAATTTCGGAAATTGATTCGAAACACAAAAGATTCTTATTAATTAGAGTGTCCTGAGTAAAAAATGTCATTGAACATGACCTCTAAATCGAACTGGTGAGGAGTTGTTGCCATTTTTGCCCCAAAAACTAAATTTACACTTATACTTCTACTCAGGGGTTGATCGGGAAAAATCGCGATGGCAAAATTCGTGTTCTACGGGTATTTTGGCATAAGTATGAGTGATCCCAATAAAGTAAGAAAAAATTTCAGGGCTCCAAAATCAAGATTAAGCGAGATTAAGCCAAATTTCAGTCGGGAAAATCAGGTATAAGCTCGATAAAAAAGCTAATGACGTCACAGGGGTTAATCGCAAAAATTCGGGATAGTGAAATTTCTGTTCTACGACTTTGAAAACATAAGAAAACACTCTCTCAAAAACTTTGCAAACCTTTAAAATCGGGTAAAAAAAATCGAGATGAAAATGCCGTAATTTCTAGACCTCAGAAAAACTAAAATAGCCTTAAGATGCCATTAAGAGGTGAAAAAAAAATTCAAAAAAATTTTTTTAGTGGTTATATACCTCAAGGAACCCGATTTTTAACATACACCCAAACAATTCAAAAATTTTTTTAAAATGACTCAGCCTAGTGTATAATTTTTTTTGGGAAATGACTAACATATTTAAGAGTAAAACTTTGAGACTGTATGTTACATGTAATGATCCCGGCAAGGTATCGCAAGAATTTTGTAAACTTTTTGTCCAAATTTTGTTTCTGGACGAGTTTTACTATGAGGACTTCAAAAACGAAAATTCTTTTACAAGGATCTTTGGCAAAGATCCTTGCTTTAAAGCAATAAGATTAACATTGCATGACCAAAACAAGACCTAACATTTTTTGGATACTCAAATATATCCAGAAACCGAATTTGGGTCAATTCCTTCTTATAAAAAAATCTTGCCAAGACCACTACCCAGATAGCATTTTTGGACACTGGACATCCTGTGGATTGTCGATTAGATATCCACAGAATATCTAAATCCATGGGATAACCATAGAACGTCCAAAGGACGCTTTTTGGATCAGTGCAGACATAGGTATATCCAGTGGACGTCCAATAAGTGTCCTTACGATGTAATAAAGACGTCCTCGGTACTGGATAGACCGAGGATATCTGATTATTTACATAATTTTTTTATGAAACATTTTGTCAGAGTGTAAGTAAAAATGTTTATACTTGAAGACATCAGTAGAAGAAGGGGGCCGTTCAGAAAGTACGAAATTTGTTTTGTATTTATTTACATGGCGTTTTTCATTTGTTTCTCGAACAGCCTCCTTCTTCCAGTGATGTCTTCACTTTGTTAGCACACTCAGAATAGAAAATGGCTAATGCGAAAACAAAAATGTCAAGTCACAAGACATTTTCCTAAAAATCATGCGAAAGCAATAAAAATATCTTGTCAAGAAACAACCTGTCCGCTGTCATGAAGCATTTAAGTTTGGCTATGAAACATTCCGATTTTTTTGCAAATCAAAACTTGTTCAAGGCATTTCCTTTTTCTGAGTGAATTTGCAAAACGTTCGTCGTAAAATTTTAGCATTACAATTTTACTTACTCATAGCTTCGATCTACTTCCCCAGTGACATTCCGTGAACATTGAAACGTTTCCTGTAAGTTGTCTCAAACATTTTCGGCTGAAAAGTTGGTCAAGTGTTGTGCAACTCGAACTAAGTAGAAATCAGAGAAAGGTTGAAGCACTTCTGTTATCGTAGCCCTCCTCCTGCGTTTTCTTCTTTTATTAACAACCTTTGAAACATGAATCGAGCGAGCCCTTCCCTGAACATTTTTTTTTTTTTTCAAATCGAATCCAATCCCTCACGTGCTACATTCATTGCTTTCAGCAAAGGCGTCAGAAATAATTATACTGACCACTCAATCGTAATTAGGCTGTGAGTAGTATCCACGTTTATATCCACCTTTTGAATTCTGAAAAAAAAAAAGCAAACAAATAAAATAAATTAGACAGATAAAACGAACGAATTAATATTCACAATTTTCATTAAGGATGGAACCACCATTTTCACAACATAAAAACGTCTAGCATTTAGGCTGTAGAAATTCAGTGAGACAATAGACATATAAATAATGGGGGAATAATCATCGCCATTTCGCTAAACGGCCTCTTCCATTCCGCGCGTTCATTTTCTAAAAATTCCTCCGCTTTTTGCAATTTTCGAGATTTGATTACCGTTCAATTATTTTTTCCCCCCGAATTAGGTCACGCGAGGCATTATTAGCCTTTTCAATACGGTTTTTCACAAAATCAACGGACTCGATTTGATTATAAATACAAAACAATTTTCCACAATAAAGAGCGCAACCAAAAGGTATTATACCGTTGTTCGAAGGGATAATCTTTTTTGCCTTAAAGCTAAAATTTTTCCCCTTATATTTCCAGGGAAATATAATTACACGGCCGCAATTTAATCTAAAAATAGTAGATCAGGCCGGGAATATAAAACGAAACTGATTTTCCCATTGTGCTTGTATGTAAACCAGCCGAAAAAAAAAATGTTGACGGGACCTATTCTGTTCCATTGAAGCTTTAGCTGTGAAAAAAAAGTACTTGAATGCTTTTATTTTTTTTTTAATAGCATAAAAACATTTCAAAGAGGTAAATGATTGCATTTGCTGAAAAGATCATTATTCATTGTGTCCTGGCTTGAGGGATTCGCTTTCACATTTTCCGAGTATAAAAACCTTTTTTTTTCGGTTTATTTAACGTTTAACTCTAACAAAGCAAATAATGTTGCAGGCTGAAAAAAAAAATCGGGAAAATGAACAAGAGATATACTGTTTCCAATCTTAAATAAAATAAATGGTTAAAAAAAAAAAATGCCGTGAAAGCGCTGACTGACCTATTTTTTTTTTTTTTTTTATAGCAGCAACGTTAAATGAGATTTTTTAATAAAATGTAAATCAGGACGTTATGGTTCACCTTAGGGAAGCAAATTCGTCATCATCCATTATCATGTGGAAAAAAAGATCACTCTTCGCTCCGTTTCTTTCAAAATCCTGTGTGTCAAATGGCTTTTGTCCAACTTTTTTTTTTTTTTTTTAAACAAAAGCTTTTGCAACGACTAAAGTTTAGATTTCTTGACCTTTTGAATTTGTAATTTTTGTTTTCTTCTTTTGAAATGAAGAATTTTTTTGTTTCGTTTTTATTTTACGAAATAAATAAATTTTGTCGTTTTTAGTGAGCCTACCCTCGTCATAACCGCAGAGAAAAGCTTTCCTTGTTTTTTTTTTTTTTTTTTTTTTTTAATTCCCACGTAGTTTTTTCCTCCATTAAACTTCATCGAGACGTTAAAATCTTCCATGAAACTAAAATTTATTGCTTTAAAGTATCAAATATAGGCTCCTTATCCAAGAGGAAAGTTATATAAAAGAATCTAGGTGAGGTTTTTTTTTTTTTTAGGAAGAAGAGTGGAGGGGGAGGGGGGAGTAAGTGACGTCATGATAAATTGCTTTCAGTGTTGGTCACAGCGAAAAAGGGATGAAATGAAGATAATACCAGAAAAAAAAAGAAGAGCAATGCTGCTGTTGTTTTCTCACAATGTAACTTTTTTTTCTTCTTCTTCTTCTCGTCGTTTAATCAAAACGGCAACTGTTTAAAAAAAATTGAAGAGGAAACCGTATAAAAAAAATATAAGGTGTTGAAAAATGCGAAAGTATACATTCCCGATTTTTTTCCCCTTAAGAAGGAGGAATATATCCAAGTCTTTCAAATGTATAATTCAAGGAAGTATTTTCAGAAGGAATTGAATGGGAAATACGAGTCCCGTCATTTTTTTTGTTTGCTTTTCCTCTTGCCTTCTCCTTCGTTGCAAAAAAAAAAAAAAAATTTCTTTCCATCTGGAACCGATTTTTTTATTTTCATATAAACGCGGTTACAATACTATATGAAGTTGATATTTTCTCTGTGATTTCATTGTACACTACATCCAGATTTAATTGTCCCCTCTCTTGCAACGGTCCGGATCTTCGTTATCGGGATTTCAAATACGCTGTCAGCATCATTAAATTCAGTTCATCTGTATCAGTCACAGAGTCTTTCTTAATCCAGTTTTCACTCTGTCAGGACAAAATGTCATTTCTCTCCATCACCTCTCCTAAGCTCTGACGACACTTTGGTTTACTGCCTGGTAAACCAAATTTATCCTCTCCATTTTTCTTCTTTTAATTTTTGAGTTATCCCTAGACGGTCTTAAGGATTTCGCTATGTCAGTAATGTGTTGCGCCTATATTAATTTTTTTTTTCGGCTTAAAAAAACAATTTCTGTATGCCTACATACAAACATGTCCGTGCCAAGTACTTAGCTCGATCTCTTTTGTGAAGTCGAGTAAAAATCGAGTAGAAAATGATTATTTAGTCATGACATGTCACCGTTTTGGAAAATTCGGGATTCCAATACTAGGGTGCCTCTTCCACAGCCAATGACGGAATGAGGATTTTTACGGCAAACTAAATCCTCTAGGGGCTGTCGGCTGCTATCATGGTAAAATGGCGGCCGGCTTCGGATTGGTTAATAAATGACTTTAACATGAGAAGGGAATACGTATTAACCAATCCGAAGCCGGCCGCCAATTTACCGCGATAGCAGCCGACAGCCCCCTAGCGGATTTAGTTTGCCGTAAAAATCCTCATCCTAATGGTGCTGTTCCCTAAAATATTCCTAAATAATTCAAAAATAACGTGTGCAAAGTTTGGGGCCTCGAAGTGGTCATTTTTACCATTTAAGAATGTTCTCGAGGTGAATTTGAGATACTTAACTGATCGTTCTCCTGTAACTTTAACACAAGCGAAAGTTTGTTTATTTTTGTAGAAAGGTTCTTCGGCCTACAAAAATTTAATTGGAATCGAATAAATTTTGAAAATTATGGGAATATTCCTCTGAACATTCTACACAACCTTTGTGACACGAAAATTCGCTTTTATTATTAACTAAAATGTTTTTAAATAATAAAATATTATTACAAAAATATAATTTACAAAAATAATATTCAAAAATTGTAAACATGCTAATTGGTTTGTTTATAAACAAACTTGGACTTTTTTTTGGGAAAATCTCACAAAAACACCATAAATGATTAAGGGATCAAAATTTCATGTCACAAAAAATGTGTAGAATGTTACGAGGAATGTTCCCATAATTTTAAAAAAAATATTTGATTTCACTTAAAATTTTGTACGCGGAAAAACTTTTCTACAAAAATAAACAAAGTTTTGCCTATGTTTAAGTTGCAAGAGAACGATTAATTAAGAATCTCAAATCCCCCTGGAGAACCTCCTTAAAATACACGGGAAATTTTCTTATTTTACTTTTTTTTACTTTTTTTTTTTTTTTTCTAAGTAAATAGGGAACGTTCGAGTATTAGGTAAGACTTTTTTTTGGGTTTTTAGACCCCCTCCCCCCTTTTGTAAGAATTATTAAGATTTTCGCTGACCCCCCCCTCATTTTTTTTGTATCGTTAATTTTAAATTGGAGTAAAATTTTTCTCAAGCCTAGATTGAGTTCATTTCTTTATTTCTGTAAGAAATTGAACAGAAAATTCAGTGTTATATTGTAGAGAATGCTAAATGCATCAAAAAATCTATCTTTATTTTCAAAAATTAGTGTTAAAAAAATAAAAAATTCAATTTTTTTAAATATTCCAAAAAAGGAAATTAAAATTAATTTTTTGAAATTAAAAAAAAATTCTGAACAATAAATTATAATAGAAATTCTTAAGTAAGATTTGCCAAACTCCTCCCCTCCCCCATGTAAGAAATCGTAAGAATTTCGAGTACCCCCTCCCCCCCTTCCGGTCTTACGTAATACTTGAACGTTCCCATAGCAAGTTTAAAAATCGGCAGTTGGTCCAAATTATTACTTATTGAATTAGGTTTATTGTTGCCATTGAATCTAGACACAAAAAACCCCTTCAGATTTTTTTCGCAGATATGGGGGATATAGCCCTATTTTGAATTTTACATAAATTTTGATGCCCCCCCTTATCTTAGGAGAAAAAATTGAATGGAGTTTTTTACCTAGATTTTGCATTCACCTAAAGCAGCATTTTTTTGAGTGTGTTAATCTTGACGTGGCAGCATATTGAACATTAGCTGTTTCCAAAATAAATCTTCTTCAAAGAGAATTTTTGGGGCTCAAAAAAAAAAAAAAGATCCCAAAATTTCACCGATCGATATTCGTTTAAATTGCATAGGCTTATAAACTAAACATTCTTAATGATTCACCTTTTCCAGGTTTTTAAGATCGGCAAATACCCCTCTAGGCTTGGTTAAAGTTTTTGGAAAGAATCCACAGTTAGAAGAAAGGAAAAAGCGTTTTATGATTGCTTTATCTTGAAAATTTTCGAAGGAGCTAAAAACATCCATTTTCTCACATAATGCAAGCTTTCATCCATTATTACATCATATGAAACTTTAAAGGCCTTTTGTTTCAACCGCTCGCATTGTAATTTTTTCAATTACGTTGGAACTCAATTTGTAACTTCCGTCTTCATCACAGGGTTATGAAAACTCTACGCTAAATAAATTTAACCTGTCAGTATTAAAACCATTCCCGGCAATAGCATGGATTCCATTTGTTTTCGCTCTCTGTTTTTTTTTCCGCCGTTTTTTTTTTTCCTCGAAATTTTTATTTGAGTTTTCCTCTTTCCCCCTTTTCCCGGCACGAGATTTAAATTTTGAGCTTGCATGAAATTAGCCTGCTTAAACATCAACGGGGAAAATCTCATTAATTAAAGTTGGTGACCTTCCTGACAGTAACATACTAAAAGTTGATTTTAATAAAATGTAATCAACATGAGACGGATCCATCATCCTCCCTCCTTTCCCTTCACTTAAATCCTTTTTTCATTTTAATAGCGTTATTCAAATGGAATCCGTCCAAGTTTAAAATTGACCGAGACTGTGAAAACCCGAGGGGATGGTTGACTCGTTTCAAAAAATATTATTTTCTAATAAATAAATAAAAAAAAAATTGACGTCCACTTTAAACGCTTAAAACACTTTCCACAAGGTTTTCCTACGTGTTTTTCCTTTGTGACTCTGACGCGGAAAATTTACCCGGAAGAACTTAATCCCGAAAACGAAACACAAGCTTATGCTTTGCAAGTGTTTAAATCAGAAACGTATCCCTCTGTCGCCTCGATAAAGTCCACAAAACAGAAAAAGGAGGAAATTAATATTAAAAAGGTAATCCTAATATACTACGAAGACGTAAAAGACTCGCCACTAGAATAAATAATTAGAGTTATTTTCGTTTCCCTCGTTCGTTTCCATTTCCTTGGATCTGTAAGAGATAAAAAAAAAAAAAAAAAACTTTTACAAATTTTATTTCGCAATCAACAACTTTTTTATAACTTTTCCTTGGAAATCGTTGCGAATTCAGGAGCAAAAAGCGGAATCGTGTGATTTTAACCGAGAAAATCGCTGGAAATCTCATCCTTTTTATTGTCGAACCGGAAAGTAAAATCTCATGTTAATATCCCCCCTTTAGCCTGTTTCTTTTCGGGAGCTTTGATCTCGAAGTAAAAGCTAATGTGAAAGTCCCGTCGGGACCCGAGAAATTCCACTTTTCAACTATTCCCGTGTATCGATTTAACGGTTCCAATTAAATATTTATTTATTTTAAAATAGATAAATCGAGTCCTTTTGGGTTCTCATGAGACATCAATCAAGGATTACCCTTTCAACCCTCCCATTTTTCTCCTCGATTACCGACAATTAAACTGTTTCAAATCCCTCCGGGGATATTTTAGAGGATTACATACTATCCATTTTGTTTCCGTCGAAAGTATATATTCCCCCGGTCCGGTCTCTGGAAAATATCTCGGTTTTCGGGATGACCGTTATTTGGAGGGAAACCACATTTCGAATTCGATTTATCCCACGGAATAGCGGAAAACATTTTGCGAGGAAACCCGAAATAGAATTAATGATGCGCTGTTATGCGTGGGGCCGTTTTAGCCTAATGCCCATCCGTTCTTTGAGAAGGAAATCCTATTGATGTAGGGGTTACACGGGGCAGCAAGATTATACATTTCCTTGCAGTGCTACAGGGGGGGGGGGGGGAGCTATTAAATCTTTGCTTTTATTATCATAATATTCGATACTACGAACCGAGATTAATTACCACCTTTTCCGCGGATTTCTCTTTAATAATATCTTGTGGTGTCTTGCCTTTTCGGAAAATTTTCTTCGTTTTATTTTTTTGTGAAGATTTATTAGAATTTTCTCATCGCGTATAATCGTATGCTTCGTGGTATTAGGTAGCGTGGGTATGGACGGATTGGGAAGTTCAAAGAACACTTTATTGCCTTCCCTTTTGCGGTAATTCGGTATTGCATTATATATGCGTTCGCAAAGGCTGTCGGGTATTGCATAAATGAAATTCTTTGTCGTATATAGCTCCCGAAGGAGAAGCATTATAAAGGCTCAAATGTTTTCAGTATGCGAATTCGATTTTCACAGTTAATGCAAATGCAGCTTTTTTGATATTTAATAATTCGTTCGGGAGGTTCCATACTTTTTTTCACGGTTTTCATGAGGAAGTTAGAAATCTATTTTGCACAATGAACACTAGGGTAGAGCTTAAAAAGTCAACTTTTGATTTTCGGTCGTGCTACCCTCTAACTTTGTTCCAATATATAACAGATTTAACGAATTAAAATTTCAGCTCGATCGGTAATGGCGGGATCGGTGCGGGATCGGTGCGATCGGTAAAAGTTTCTAACGGTAACGGTAAAGTACTAACGGATCCTTCGACTACTACGCCTTTTCATGGATTTATTTTTCCTCCTTGAAAAAAGAAAAACTAAAACATACTAACAACACGAATAACAAAGATCCTCACAGCTAATGAATAAAAATTTTGAAAAGATTTGATAATAACGTTTAATCGTTTCTTTTCGAGCAATAAAAAAAGAAAAGAGAAAATAAAATAAAAACGGCGCAAAAAGTCCCATTATCACCGCTCCGGTTTTTTTTCTTCTTTTCTTTTCCAAAACATTTTTTCTCTCTGACATTCGCATTATGCTAAAATTTGCGATATTTCGATATTTATTACCGGTTTCATATCGTTTTTTTTTTTTCTCCCCTCTCCTTTTTATTCTCATCCTTTTTAATGTTTGAACGAATGCATAAACATTGATATATTACAAAAATCCCTGAATGAAAATTAATATCCGATTTTATCAGATGTTTGCTGTTGCGTTGCCCTTTCGCTTTTTCCACTCCACCCACAATTTATTTTGCATTACGTTGTATTCACGTTGTAAGCACGTACCTTCCCCATTTGTTTTCGAAAAACTCCTTCTCACGACAATGAACACATCTTTTTTTTCTTTTTTTTTGTTTTCTCCTCCTTCCTTTTTCCTTTTTCCAATTTTAATATTCATTTTCTTCCCTGCCTCTTTGTTTTGTGTAAACTCGAAACAAACAAAAAAAAAAAGGTTCCAGATTTTTTTATTTTCTTTTTTATTATTTTTTTATTTTATTTTATTTTTCCCGCTTCGCACTTCCCATTTTCCCATGCAAACCATGCTGTTCCTTCAACAGCATGTTAATTTGCAAAATGTACTTGTTTAACGAGATTCTTCGTCCCCTTGTCAAGCCTTTCTCAGTTTATGATAAATTTCATTCACGACGGTAAAAAATCTTACGCTATTTAGTTTTTGGATGAACTTCCGTGGAGTTGTTGTTGTTGTTTGTTTTAAAACAAGTTTGGGGTAAAGCTCTAATAGCACCCAAAACACGTTGTCAAAGTTCTCATCACCTTTGTAAACTCTTTCGCAGCTTGTTTATCTCTTTTAATTACAACTCAGATTGACATTAAACAATATATTTTTTGGCTTCGGATCATTTTACATCTTTTTAAAAATAGAATTTTTTTTATCGCGTGGACGTCAAACGCTGTAATTTTTTTTTTTTTTTTTTTTTTTCAAAATTACATCCACGGAAATCCCCGACGTGATGATACGTTCCGAAAAAACGGGGGTAGGGGGAGAAACGAAAAAAAAAAAAATTAATAATTCCGATTTAAAAGTAGGTCATGAAAAGTTTCGGTGAACTTAGCTCTCGCCGCGTCTGCATGAATTTCTTAAGAATGCCGTTGGGACATGCGACATTCCTCTGAAGCATCGTCACTTGGGTAGATTACACACAAGGAAAGTTTTCCAAATGCGGGAGAGAGTTTGATCCATTTATTTATCCTTTTCTTCCTTCCTTCACTTATCAAATAGGGAAGAAAAAAAAAAAAAAGGGAAAACATATATATCTATTTTTTTTATTTTTTGCCCGGTTTCCTTTCTGTTTTTCTGGCTTTTCCTCTTTTCCCCCTAGGCGACAAGCGCGATTTTTTTTCTCTCTCTCTCTCTCTTATTTTCACGCCTGAGAACTGATAGCATTCAAAAATATTATTCTCGTTTTTGTACAAGAAAAAAAAAATGTACATAAAAAAACAAAAACAAAGAGGAAGATGAAGATAATACCGGTAATAAATAAAGTCAAGAAAATTCATTAGGTTTTATGTGCGGAGGAACGTATTATTATTATAAATCCTTCCAGTTTTGCCAAAAAACTGAGATGTTATATTTTTTGAGGATTAGTCTCTGTAAAAATTGAAAGGCAATCTTTCGCGCGGGTGTGGGAGTGTTATCGTTATTCATCGTTAAAGCGAGATTTTTTCTACAATGTTTGGATTTTTTTTTTTTTTTTTTTTTTTTTTAGAGGAAGAATAATAATGGAAGTAAAAAAAAATGTCTATAGTATTGGCGTCAGAGATAAGGAAGGGAGATAAAATGTCGTTTAGTTTAAATATTTGAAGCGATATTCGATGGAATTCAAAGTGATCGTTTTGTCGATGCAATCAGTGAAAGGAAAAGTGTTTCGTTACCAAATAATAGATTACAGACGGCTCATATTATAATTTCAAAGTCGATAAGGGATAATTTAGTCCCTAAATGTAAATGCCTAGATGGCTATAATTTCAAATTTTCTTTTTCAACGTATTCAGTATAAAAAAGGGGGGGCACGTTTCTACTGAGCCCCTTTTTTTTCTTCTTACTCAATTTAGGAGAATACTTGAATTTTTTTTCCTTCATTCATTCAACTGGCAAATGGCCAAAGAAAGAAAAATAAATAAATAAAATAATTTTTAAAAAAATAAGCAAAAGATTAATTAAGAAAGTCTTATGGAAGCCCTGAAAAGTCAAAACTACTTGCCAGTTGTGTCTCTGTTTGTTCCGGAACAATGACATTTGTTTGTTCCAGAATGGACAATTGTTTGTTCCATAATTGGCATTTGTTTGTTCCAGAATTGGCATTTGTTTGTTCCAGAATTGGCATTTGTTTGTTCCAGAATTGACATTTGTTTGTTCCGGAATTGACATTTGTTTGTTCCGGAATTGACATTTGTTTGTTCCAGAATTGACAATTGTTTGTTCCGGAATTGGCATTTGTTTGTTCCGGAATTGGCATTTGTTTCGGAATTGGCATTTGTTTGTTCCGGAATTGGCATTTGTTTGTTCCGGAATTGGCATTTGTTTGTTCCGGAATTGGCATTTGTTTGTTCCGGAATTGACATTTGTTTGTTCCAGAATTGACAATTGTTTGTTCCAGAATTGGCATTTGTTTGTTCCAGAATTGACATTTGTTTGTTCCGGAATTGACATTTGTTTGTTCCAGAATTGACAATTGTTTGTTCCAGAATTGGCATTTGTTTGTTCCGGAATTGGCATTTGTTCGGAATTGGCATTTGTTTGTTCGGAATTGACATTTGTTTGTTCCAGAATTGACAATTGTTTGTTCCAGAATTGGCATTTGTTTGTTCCGGAATTGGCATTTGTTTCGGAATTGGCATTTGTTTGTTCCGGAATTGGCATTTGTTTCGGAATTGGCATTTGTTTGTTCCGGAATTGGCATTTGTTTGTTCCGGAATTGACATTTGTTTGTTCCGGAACTGGTAGCGCTAAATTATAAATTGCTAGTTCTGGAATTATGGCAATTGGTTTCTTGCCAGTTCCGGAACTAGCAATTTTCTTTTCTGCATGTTCCAGAACTAGCAATTTTTTCCTGCAAGTTCCGGAATTAACAGGGATAAAATTTTCAGTTCCGGAACAGACACTGTCAGTTCCAGAACAAGCACTGTCACTTCCGTAACTGACCGCGCTGAAATTGTTAGTTCGGGAACTAAAAACGGCACAACTGGCAAATAGTTTTGACCCTTCAAGGCTTCCTTAAAGTCTTTTCGACCAAAAAGTTAAATCGTTTTTTTCCTTTCATTAAAATATACAACTTTAAAGTTTCGTTGCTTAAAACCATTTAGCACAAAAAAAGAAAAAGCAAATTACTACGTCTGCTGAGTTTTCTCTGCTTAAGGCACACACTTTTTCGAATGTAAATATAACTCAAACTTCTGTTCAAAAATGTATTCGTTCACCTGTATGAAATCAAAATTAGATTTATTAATTATCACGGTTAAATTTTATAAAATGCTTTTGCAAAGTTTTCAGCAACATAATCAAACCTAAAAATAAACCAAAACTTCCGAAGAAAAAAACGTGCCTCTTTAGAAAACGAAAGGAAAAAAAAGGAGCTTTCAAATGTTAATTAAAAAAAACCGCAAAGACAATATGAACGTAGGGAGCATCCCTAGAATTTCATTGTTGATTCAGTCAGCTAATATAAACATACTTTTAATTAAGTAATATTTCGAGTCGCCTTATTAACAATTCCAAAAACGGGCCCTGGCTCTTTTCGCCATAGTACATATTTTCCCAGTGTTGTAAAATTTAAATGGTTATTTGGTATGTGTACATATAAAATTTTTCCCCTTTCTCCCTCTCCCTCGTGACTCTGGATAAAGATAAAATGTATATTCACTTTATTATACGGATTTTAAGTTTTCGGTCCCTTGGCTAGCCTCCGTTTACATTTTTATTCCTTTCTTACGGAAACCCTGAAGGGTCCAAACTATTAGGCAGTTGTGTCGTTGTTTGTTCCGGAACTGACGGTGCTTTTTCTGGATTGGCATTTGTTTGTTCCGGAATTGACATTTGTTTGTTTCAGAATTGAAATTTGTGTGTTTCCGAATTGGTATTTGTTTGTTCCAGAATTGGCATTTGTTTGTTCCGGAACTGGCATTTGTTTGCTCCATAATTGACAATTGTTTGTTCCAGAATCGGCATTTGTTTGTTTCAGAATTGGCATTTGTTTGTTCCGGAATTGACATTTGTTTGTTTCAGAATTGGCATTTGTTTGTTCCGGAATTGACATTTGTTTGTTTCAGAATTGGCATTTGTTTGTTTCAGAATTGAAATTTGTGTGTTTCCGAATTGGCATTTGTTTGTTCCGGAATTGGCATTTGTTTGTTCCAGAATTGACAATTGTTTGTTCCAGAATCGGCATTTGTTTGTTCGGAATTGGCATTTGTTTGTTCTGGAATTGACATTTGTTTGTTCCAGAATTGACATTTGTTTGTTGCAATTTTTTTTGTTGGTTGCAATTTTTTTTCCTGCCAGATCCAGATGCAGCATTTTTTCTGCCAGTTCCGGAAGTAGCAATTTTATTTCAGTCAGTTCCAGAACTAGCATTCATTTTCCTGCCCAACCGGAACTGGCCATTTTTTTCGCCAGCCGGAACTGGTAGAAAAAAAATGATAGCTCTGAGGTAATATAAATAAGGTCTGGAACTGACAGAAAAAAATTGCTAGTTCTGGAACTGACAGGAAATAAAATTGAAATAAAATTACACTGAACAAAAATTAACACTGAAATAAAATTACAAGTTCCGGAACAGGCAGGAAAAAGTTCTGGAACTAGCAATTTTTTCCTGCCAGTTCCGGAACTAGCAATTTTATTTCAGTCAGTTCCGGAACTAGAATTTTTTTTCTGTCAGTTCCAGACCTTATCTACTTTATATTACCTCAGAACTATCATTTTTCTACTACCAGTTCCGGCTGGCAGAAAAAATTTCCAGTTCCGGTCGGGCAAGAAACTGAATGCTAGTTCTGGAACTGATTGAAAAAAAATTACTAGTTCTGGAACTAACAGAAAAGAAAATTTAAAATTGCTAATTCCGGAACTGGCAATTGGTTTCTTGCCAGTACCGGAACTAGCAATTTTTAATTCAGCGATGCCAGTTCCGGAACAAGCACCGCCTGTTCTGGAATTAACAGGGATAAAATCGTCGGTTCCAAAACAAGCACGGTCAGTTCCGGAATTAACAGCGTTAAAATTGTTAAAACATCTGCCAAATAGTTTTGATCCTTCCAGGACTTCCGTACTTTCTTTTATGAACGTTAGAACTTCGAACACGTCGATAATTATTTAGATCCTGCTACAAAAAAAAAAAAAAAAAAAGGAAGCGGAGAGTCTGAAAATAATTCCAAACAAACATTAAGTAAATAAAAAATTCGAAAGTGCTGCTGCTGGAAATCGGAGGAAAAAAAAAAAAAAGGAAGCGGAGAGTCTGAAAATAATTCCAAACAAACATTAAGTAAATAAAAAATTCGAAAGTGCTGCTGCTGGAAATCGGAGGAAAAAAAAAAAAGAACAATATCGAAAAAAGCGAAATATATATAGTCTGTGTTCTCTTTATATTATTATTCAACTCGATCTCCTGCTGGCCATTTCAGAAAAATGATGTGCTCTGATGATGGTTATAAAGTCTTATCGGAACAAAGCAAAACGATATTTTCAATCGATAAAAACGTTATTTACAAAATATACGTCGGCTTCATGTTATGTTCAAATAAAACTGGGTAAACCTTCAAAATGTTTACTCCGTTGACGTTTTCCTCTTTATTTTTCCTAAAAACATTTTTTTTTTTTCACGGGGGATCGGTTGCGTATGTGGCAGCGGCGATGAATGGAAAATTAAATTAAAAACCGCAGGCGAAGTGTAATTTTTTTAAAGGGCCTGTTTTATCAGTAAACGAAACTGCTTTAAACTAATTTAAAGCTTTAAAGGTTTTTTTTTTTTTTTTTTGCCTTTTATTGAAAAAAGGGTCGTTTTTATAGTTACTGTAAAAAAAAAGGAGAGAAGAAATTAATTAAATACTTTTTTTTTTTTCAGGATCTAGTAATCTCATTTCGGATGTGCCATGAGTCGATCGAAATTTCATGAGAACAAAATGAACAAATGGCGACTTCTTTGACCGGAGTCGGTGCCATTTGGGCATCGCTGTCTCTGGTTGCGGCCATACTGTGTTGTTCAGGATTTTATCTTCCATTTTGGATACAGGTAGGTCTGAATTTTTTTTACTACTGATTTAAAATTGATTGAAGCAGGAGAGATAGGCAGTGAACTGCGTTTAAGAGCTGCGAGTAAGTGCTTGCTCGTTAAAAGCTCTCCCTATAGGTAATTTGGAATTCCTGATAGTTCTACGGGCTGGGTACCGGCCTGTCAACTGCATCGGAAATGTCTGATTAAAAATACGTATATTTCGTTAATTTTTTTTTTCATCCCGTTATTAACATTCCAGTAACACGTAGCATGTGTAAATATTGCGTCTATAAACGTTGTAGAATTGTATAAACAAGAGGTAAACATCCGGTGGGATATATTTTTGTATGGTCTGGAATATTGGCTATAAAAACTTGGGAGGGGAAATTGAAAGCTGGCCCTAATTAAAGATGGTCGATTCGATTTTTCGATTTTTTGTATTCGAATCGAAGCTGAAAATCGCACCAAACGGGGTTGAATAGAAATCAATTTTCAAAAAAAAAAAAAAAAAAAAAAAAAAAAAAGTGTTTCCAATTTTGTTCTTCAACAAAAAAATGAGTTCTTTTTAGGGTAAAAACGCAAGAAAAATTTTAAAACATTTTTTCCCAACGATTTAGGGGTGGCGCAGAGCAGAAAAAGGGCCTAAGCCACAATATTTCTCTTAGCATTTAACGAAACGAAAATTTGGTACATTTTTCCATAATTGAATTTTACAAAAGTGTACTTCATAGGTACTTTTGACGGTGTAGAAGACGGATTTCACCATCCCGATTTTCTCCGACCAACGCTTGAGTCGCTATGTGGGCTTTTCCAGCGCTTAAACCCGATTTTTCGGGCATAATTTTTATTCATGTCCAAATTTGGAGCCCCGAGTTTTTTTTTTTTTTTCTTTTAAAGTTGCTTATACTTATGTAAAAATGCCCGAAGAACACGTATATCACTATCCCGATTTTCCTCGACCGACACCTGAGTAGGGATATAAGTAAAAATTTGGTTTTTTGGCCAAAAAAATGGCGACAACTCCTCACCAGTTCTCCTCAGGCGCTAATCGGGGAAAATCGGGAAAGTGAAATTAGCGTTCTTCGGGCAGTTTCCCATAAGTATAAGCAACTTTAAACGGGGGAAAAAAATTGGGGGCTCCAAATTTGAACATAAATAAAAATTAAGTCAAATTGCAAATATAATAATAATAAAGCAATTTTCCAATTGCGAAAAAGTGTTTCCTTATGTTTTCAAGGTCGTAGAACATGGATTTCACTATCCCGAATTTTTCCGATTAACCTCTGTGACGTCATTAGCGTTTTTATCGAGCTTATACCTGATTTTTCCGACTATAGAGTTCGGCTTAATCTCGATTTTCGAGCCCTGAAAATTTTTTTATTTTATTGGTATCACTCATACTTATGCTAAAATACCCGTAGAACACGAATTTCACAATCCCTATTTTCTCCGATGAACCCCTGAGTAGGGGTATAAGTGGGAATTTGGTTTTTTGGGCCAAAAATGGATTTTTTTGCCAAAAAAAATGGCAACAACTACTCACCAGTTCGATTTAAAGGTCATGTTCAATGACATTTTTTACTCAGGGTATTAATAGGGTTGCTTCACACGATTTAATTTTATGTTTTAAACGGCTTAAAAAAATCGAGAAAAAAAATACGAAAGCATTTTGAGTTGAAATTTTTTAGTTCCAGATTGTCATTAGCTGAAAAAAAAATAAAAAAAATTGGGCCAAAAATTGTGGCATTTAAAATGATTTTGAAAAGCGGGATGGCCTTTTTTGAACTAATTGTTTTTATCGTTCTGCACCTTGAGAATTAGCGACTATGTATTTCTTATTATGCACTGACGGCAAATAACAGAACGATAAAAACAATTGGTTAAAAGAAGGCCGCTTGTTTTTGTCCCGCTTTTCGAAATCGTTTTAAATGCATCAATTTTTCACCCGATTTTTTTTATTTTTTTTGAGCTAATGACAAGTTAAAACAAACAAATTACAACTCAGAATGCATTTTTATTTTTTCCTCTAATTTTTTAGGCGGTTCTAAAAAATCTAATTTAATTATGCGAAACAATCCTATTAATAAGGATTTTTTGTGTTTCGAATCAATTACCGAAATTTTTTTACGGTCGGAAAATATTTGAAACTTCAAAAAAATTACAGGTAGAATTTTCCGGCCGTAAAAAAATTTCAAAAATTGATTCGAAACACAAAAGATCCTAATGATTATGATCGCCGTGGTTTAGACGTGGTTTAGTTATTATGGCCCGCCATGATTTAGACTACCAGTCACCCTGACCAGTCGAACGCACAAGAAATCAGAGATTCTGAAAAAGCACAATTCGTCTAAATTAACTGACTCGTATATGTGGAGAACTTTACGATTTATATAAAAATTTATTTCTGTCCGATTCGTGAGGCAGACATCAAGAACGACTGGATATTTTTTTTTAAAAAAACGACAGGACGTCTACGGTAATTCTTAGGAAAAAAAAAATTTAATTTTCCTCCTCAGGCAACATTCTGAAACCCACATTCTCATCAAAAATTTTTGAAGAGAAAGAAAAAAAAAATATATCTGTAAATAAATATCAAATTTCCGTTCCGCTTTTAGAAATACCATAGAAATCTAAAAGCTCTTGGTCATCATACCGTATATAAAGAGAAGTTTTCTTTCCCATGTGGTTCCGTTTTCTTCTCTATCCATTTTTTTTGATGTCCTTCTGTAAGCGGTAAAAAAAAAAATAAAATGCATTTCCACACAACTAGTCAGTAGTCACATTTGGAATTTTCCCTTTTTCCTTTTCGATCTCCCAACGTTTATTTCCGAATAAAAATAACGTTTTGCAGTTTATTATTTTGACGATGTTTTAAAAAAAATATTATTAAACTTTAAAAATTAAATATTGGAATAAGACAGTGTTTTCCTCCTGTTGGCAATGAATCCGGTTATTTGAAAAAAAAAAAAAAAAAAAAAAAATCGTAAGCTGTATTTTTTTTTTTTTTTTTTTTCCGCAAGTAATTTTTAAAAGATTTTAATAAAAAATGGAAATGAAATTTTCCCGCGACTGAAGATGATGAAATGATCTGTCCTTTCCATTTATCCTTTATCCTGTCATCTCATCCCTTTCGCTTTTCATGACTTGTTTCCATTTTTTTTTTTTTTTTTTTAATTTTCATAGTTGTTTTGTCGAATGCCATAAAAAAATGGTGCGACAAGACTGGTTTTATTTCAAATATTTTTGTATTTTTATTTCCCCTTTTTTTTTTTTTTTTTTCTCTCCAAAATATTTCTCTCCGAGGTTTAATATGACAGTTGCCTGGTGTATCTTGCTGTTGAAATTCGGCGAACATTGTTAGCAAAAGTTACTTCATTTCCAGTTCAGGGCTCTTGCCACCCTCAACTGTTCAACAGGAAGCACGTCTCGGGTTTCACATACAAGTTCAAATAGTGGCTGCGGCGAGGTTTCGGGGAAATTGGGGATTATATAATTCAGCGTTCTGGTTTGCTATTGTTACCGTGTTTCAAATTTTTAATCGGATTGTATATTTTAAATTGATTTGATTAACCGCATGTGTAATATTAACGAACATGCTCGGGTTAAATTAAATTCCTTTGAAAATAAAATCATTAAAAGCTCCTGCGATGGTAATTTTATTTATAACCGCAGCCGGATTTCAGATTTTAATGAGTAAAAAAAAAAAAATCTTTTGGCACACGATGATCGAGCTATTCGATTATTTATTTATGGCTGATATCATTAGTTATTAATTAAATTATGAAAGAATCTTCCCTTCGGGAGAGTTTTCGTTAATCCGAGAGTAATCAATTAATCAAGTTTGTCTTTATAAATTCTACTCGCATTTTCTAAGAATAATTTATCTTTTTCACATCATTTTTACCTGCTTTTTTCCCCTCCCTTGAAGACGCGGAGATGACGAAGTGAATGCAAATTCGGGATGTGGGAAGCTGAGGGACGAAAAGAAAGGAGGGATAAAGTCCGACTTTTAAAGCACAAAAAGAATCTTGTTTAAATGTAAAGAATGTAGACATTTTCCCATTGACAGTTTTTTTTTTTTTTTCCTTTTTCTTTCTCTTCCCATTTTTGTGAAAAGGACAACGAGAAGACCGGAAGCGGGAGCTGGCGACCGGAAACAACTGAAATACGACTGAGTTTTTCATCCTCGCTATGAATTTCAAAATATTTTCATTTTCTATATTTTTTTTCTCCGTTTTTTTTATTATGTTATTGTTAGTTTTTCGTTTTTTTTTCATATTCTTTTCTTTGATTCGTTTTTTTCCACTCTTCTTATATTCATCAATTCACGTTCTTGTAATTGCCTGCTTTTATGCTTTTCTTGTTGGAAAAAAAAATTTTTTTTTCATATAAATTTCGAACTTTTTTTTTTCGAGTTGTATTTTATTTTTTTTAAAAAGGAGTTTTTATATATATGTACGTGTAGTAAAAGGCTATTCGTGGAAATAATATTCACTCTACGGTTCTGTGTGAAATGAAAAGTGGAGACAGATTGAGGTTTTGCTTTTCCTCGCAAATTAAGCTTCTACCCCATACCGAGAGGGTGTTGCGGTTCGTATAAATTATTTTAGAAGTTTCAACTATGGAGATTATCTGCTTCTACGTATTTTTTTGTCGTAAATAAATTGATGATAAAATCTGTGTCAAATGAAAACAGTGTTAACGGATAAGATTTTCAATAAAATATTCAGTTTTCGTCTGAGGTTTTTCACTTGATTTTAAGCAATTCCGACGAACCGAAAAAAAAGTCATTTTCAATAATATTTATAAATTAAATAAAAAATATTATGATATTTAAAAAAAAAAAACATTAAAAATGACAAAAAGTTCATCTTGTAGAAGGAGTTATAATTAGAAAGTTTTTTTAATTTCCAAGGTTAATTTTTTTTTTTTTTTGCTTTAGCGTTATTGTATATCTGGTTAAAGCTTTGTGTTTGCAACAAAATTCAATTTTCTCATTTTTGTGAATTTCGAAATTTTTCCCGTTTTCCCATGATTCTCAGAAAGAATGCTAAACATAGTATCTGTCTGTGCAAAAAATCTTGTCATGTAGTTATCTCAAGAACGAATGAACATGGAAACGTGAAGTTGAGTATGTGGAAACCTTTGAACAAGACCTAGGGCCCAGTTGATTTCGAGCGAAATCGGCCGAGTCGTTGGGGAGCTACAGTCCTCCCCCCCCCCCCCAATTTTTTTTTCTTCAAAAAGTAATTGTTTATATTCGTTTCCTAGGTTCTCGAAGCCGTAGATTTCAAAAATGATGTCAGATTTTCTGTGGGGGGAAAAAACGGAACACTTCCTTCCCATTTTTTTAAAAAAATGCATTAAAGAGACAAACAAAACAGAGAGATGGCTTACTGCCCCTACCCCGCCTCAACCGACAGTGCTCAAAACGCCAAAGCACAAATCCCCTTAGTGCCAATATTTTTTTTTTTTGGTTATTCAAGCTTATAATTTTAGTAGGATATGAGACATAATTGCCTTCCCATTTTATACATCATACAATCATGTAGGTAATATAGGAGTTAACAAAACAAACGACTGACGTAACTCCATCGTAACAATCGTAAATATTTGTGAGATTAATATTTTTACTTCTGTACCCACTGTTTTAAATTTTAGCCTGATTTTCAAGGTTTCCGTGAAGTAAGAAAAAATTTTAAGTATGGAGTACAAATTAAAATTACATGAAAAAAAAAAAAAAAAAATCCCGGTATCGTAACACCGCAAAAACCGGAACTCACTTCTGTAAATCTCTAGCAGATCTCAACCAACGGGGCATCCAAAAAGCTTCATCCTTAATAACTCGCTAATTTGTTTTCACAAAGTTTAATATAGGTCGACTTGGGGTTATTTTTGCGCCACAAAAACAAGCGTTTTTCGATTTAACAAAAAAAAAAAAAAAAAAAAAAAAAATCTGGAAACTTACATTAATCTCTCTGGCCATGGTCGGGGTGATTTGGGCCAATTAGGCTTCCAAAATTTTAGTCGCCTTGGGGTTATTTTTAGGCGACAAAAAAACAGTTTTTCGATTCAACAAAGTAAATAAAAAAAAAAAAAAAAAAAAAAAAAAACAAATTTGGAAACTCATAAATCCCAAATTTGTTTTTTTAAAAAAAACTAATGTAGGTCGAATTGAGGTTATTTTAGGATAAGGAAACCGGAAACCGATGGGGAAGCGCGTTTCTCAACAGACAAACAAATAAAAAAAGTTAAAAAAAAAAAAAAAAAATTAAAAAATTGGTAAGTTCAATGGAAGTTGGCCCACTATGTTTTCTTTCACTATATACTCACAAATATCTGTGCATGAACTCACAGGTACATACAGTTTAATGCCGATTCAGAACTGCTTTTTGACAGATTTTGGTAATTTAATTAACGCTTTGATGGTTTAGCATTGCCTACTGAGAGGGTCCATAAATTACATAACGAGATTTTGGCCCTTTTTTGAAACCCCCTCCCCCCTTGTGACACACTCGTAACGTAAACTGCAACTCCAACTCTCTAAATATTATGTAACACGGATGGTCCCCCCACCCTTTTTAAAAAATCAATTTTTTTTTTTTTTTTTTTTTTTCAAAAATTGGAATCATCGTTGATTTTCGGCCAAAAGTTCGCAATTGTTTTTAGAAGCGATGAAGATTATTTTTATTTTTCATGATATCAAGTTTAACAATTACGCTGGCATCGGGAGATATTTTAAAAAAAATTTAGAATATAAAAGAAAAAAAAATCGGAGAAAATGACAAATAGGCCTACCCTTGAGCAGATAGAATTCTAACTGAAACCGAATTAAATGAAAATATTAAATTTAAAGATGAATTTTACGAAATACCACACCAGACCCCCCCCCCCTTTCCTTCAAACGTTACGTAATTTATGGACGGTCCCGGGGGTGAGCTAACCGTTGATTTTCTGACAAAATGCACAAGTCTCTCCTGAATGTTTTCCTTGCATAAGGTAAATAATAACAAAACAGTGGCGTCGCTAGGTCTTTTTGGGGGGTCATTGCACCTCCAATGTTGGATTTTGCCCCCCAACCCCAATAATTAATGCCTAGCGACGCCACTGAAACAAAAAGTTCCAACTCGGAAATGAACATACTTTCATTTTGTCTGGGCGGTAAAAGTAAACAGTAAAATTCTCCCTACCTTGTTTTTTTTCTGAAGTGGCAAATTTTGAGGTCTCCTTTCCTGACTCAAATGTGCAGATTTGCTTAAAAATTGCAGCACACCGTATCTCTCCACTCCTTTATTCGATTTTCATTCCTGGAACAAAAAAAAAAAATTGAAAAAATTAAGAAGCATTCTTCAAAAGTCGGATTTATAATTAAGGTAAGGGTAGGGAAGTGCGACCGGGTTCTAGAAAAAATTGATTTTGACCTTTATTAGTTCTTAATAGGAAGAGAATCAAGCCAAGTTTTTTATTACAATATACTGCTCCATTATTAAGCTTTAATGTGCATTAGCCTCAAATTTGAAAAACGGCGCGATTTAGAGTTCAACCATATTTTTCTGACTGCCGACGTATAATATTTCAAACCTCCATTTTTTGAAAAGTGCGACCGTTCTTATTTTTTTTAAAAAAATGAATTCTCCAAAGCAAAAGTTATTTGTTTATAAAAGATCGATGAATTTTCTTTCAAAAATTGCTGAACACCGTTAAAAACAAATAATCCTTGTTTATAAAACTACAATTAAATAATTATTATTAGTGGCACTCCGAATTGCATATGTAAATAAAAACAAGATGGTTTCCTTTGTCAAAGGAATTAAAGAAGTCGTCTGCTAGTCGCACTTTCCGAAAATATTATTTTTGCCAAAAAGTGCGACCTATTAAGGTTTATCAAATAGGAAGTCGAGTAAAAAATTCTTGATAGCATAAAAAAATAATGCAAGGTATTGACAATTGAATGGAGCATATTTCATAAAATAAGCCAATGTTTACATAAAATTAAATCAAATTGAAAATGAAGCAGTCTAACTTTCCGACGAATATGAATTTTTGCTTTTGTAAAATTATTTTTTTTTATTCAAAAATGGACGACAACAATACATTTCTTTGATCATAATAGGTTCTGAAAACATTAAAAAATCGTCCCTTGAAATCTTTTTTTTAAGTATGAGATTTTTATCAGTTTTTATTAAACCGGTCGCACTTTTCAGACGGTCGCACTTCCCTACCCTTACCTTATATTTCCATCGTTTCGCTAAGTGAGCAAGGTATTTACAAAAGCCCTTTTAAAATCTAATTGGCTACTTAATCTCACAATTTAAAAATAAATGGTATAAAAACATTTTTAATCTCGAAAACGAGTAGGAAAACCAACAGAAAAAAAAAAACTGCCTAATGATGCGGTTTTATTTGAGTATTATGAATTTTTCATCTCACAAGAGACACGTACGTGACATTTTATTAAATTTTTAATCTGACGGGAATACGTTTAAACGATAACTCGTTTTCAAAGCGGGCAAGAAAAAATAATATTTATCTCAAAAAAGGTTTGCCCAATTAAATCCTAAGAAAATCAACATAAAATTCAGTCGCCCATTTAAAGCATTCCGCTCTAGACCGAGTGAAGAGCTTTTTAATGAAAAAAAAAAAAATGGTAAAAACTCGAGGTCAAAATTCGATATTAACTACGAAAACCAAACATCTGTATCAACGAAAAGTTGTAAAAAAAAAGAGTAAAATAAAAAAAATAACAAAGAAACGAAAGAAAAGCAGAAAATTTCCCAACTCGTAATTACATTTTCTCATGTTTTCTTTCCTTATTTCAAATAAGGATCCTTCCTGTTTAACCAGCAACTTATTCCAGCTTGAATAAATTTAAAATCAAATCATTAAAAACTCGTCTCAAGAATCCCTTTTATTCGCAAAATGAAACCGCGCTCAAAAATAATAAAACAAAAAGGATCTAGATAATTAGCTGTCTAATCGATCAATTTTAAATTTAATAATAAAAGCTTGAAATTTCCGTAAAACCCTCTCCTTAGTATTTTTCCATTTCCTGCTATAAGTAGAGTCAAAATAATAATAATAAAGGAGAATTTTCCCGTCGCAAACCGTGAAATCTTAAAATGACAAGTTGAACACACGAAACAAAGTCAGAAATACGGAAAATAGAATTATGTCTCAGTTTCAGCTCTCCGGTTTCCCGAAATAAACGAAAATCCCGAAGATATGTATATAAATTCGGCGAAATATCAACTTCGAGAACTCGTCATTTTCCCCGGAAGTTGTTTTTGTTTCGTTTTTAACGAAATCGTATCGGCGAAAAGCACAGAAAAGAAATTAAAATCACGTTGCGGAAAATATAATATCCATGAAAAATGCCGCGAAATTTGTGGAAATATTCATGAATATTCAATACCGAGAGATAAACATTGAATAATTCGAAGAGGTTGGTGGATGCTCGTGGTGAGGGTTATCATGTCAGCAATTTCAAAACATGGGAAATGTCTAACTCGTAAATAAATATTCAAAAGGTGTTCATTTTCACGCCCGTAATGTTATTTGATGCCTCAAAACCACGCGTTCATCCAGTATAAATTATCAACAAATATAAGCCTTTAATTTTTTTTTCTCCTTTTTTTTGGCGTAGGACTACGTGTCTTAAGGATCGGTCCAGGGAAAATCAGTATGTCTGTGGGTGTATTTGCCCAGGTGTAGGTGTCGGTCTGTTCGCTCCAAAAATTAATATTTATTTAATTATTTTAATTAATAATATAATACGTAAAATAAATAATTAATACTTTGACTATTTTTTTAAACTTTCGGCCTTTTTAATAGCAAAATTAGACATGAACGAAAGCAAGGACTTAAAAATTTCTTGAAATTTTACTTAACTTTTTTTTTTTAATTTTAAACGTTTTTTAAAATTTTAGCCGTTTTTTTAATGTCTATATTTTTTAAATATTAAAATTAGACTCCATGAACAAAAACAAGAACTTAGAAATTATTACATAAAAGACATTTGGGGTTTGTCAGTACGCAACGTGCGTGAAGAAAATTTTTGAAAGGCTCTATTTTCTTTTTTGTTAAAATTTTTCGCTCGAAGAAAATGAGGCGCTATGTCCAAACAAAAGTTTTTCTTAATCGATTTTTAATTTTAGCTCAATATTTTTATTGGTTTTAGCTCAAACCTAACAATATTGCATAAAAAATTGCCTAGATTTAGAAGCTTTTTTTGAAAAATTGAGGAAACGGTTGTAACTGGAATAAATCAAATAAAAAATCAAATAAAAGTTCCCAGGGCAGAAAATTTTCTTTACCAAATTCCTCGGGTCAAATGTTTCACTTAAAGACGATTTTCTTGAAAAAATCCAGTTCCTACCTCCGAAATATTTTTTCCGTGAAAAAAATTTTTTCGAATGGGAAGTAAGCCCTAAAAGCCCTGACGGAAAAAATATTGAAAATTTTTTTCTGACATTTTCGATAGTAAAAAAAATTTTTTTTTCCGACAGAAAAAATATTTCGATGTGGAAAATGTGGACTTTTTTAAGAGATTTTTTTCTGAAAAAAAAAGAAAGAGAAAAAAAATTGTAGAAAAAAAAAAGTTTGAATGGGAAGTGAGTCTTAATGTCCAAAATATTTTTTCTGTCGAAAAAATATTTTTTTCGCGAAGCAAAGCGAGCGCGGAGAAGGTTTAAATGAAATGCTCACTACATTTTTTAATTTTGCCCTTTTTTCTTCAGCCAAGAATATGAGCTAAAGCATTGCTTTAATATTAAAATTTTAACTTTGAAGAGTTTTATTAAAGTTATAATCAATTTTTTTCAACTTTTGACCTTTTTTATCAAAAATTTTAAGTTTTTTTCGTGCCAGGAAAAAAAATTGAATTTTTAACCAAAAACTGGCAAAATAAATGCCTTAAAATTTTTAAACCGTTTCATTGTTTAAATTTAGCAATATTAGGACAGTACCCCCAAAGACGTAGTCCCACGTAGGGATATACCCCCATATCCCAGTCTGATTTTTTAAAAATATAATTTTCGCATTCTTCATCACCAGGGTCGTTTATTCAACAAAGTCGACGCGTACTTCAGTTCCTTCAGGAGATGCAATTATCCGAGAGTCACAACCGCAGGCGTCGTTGAAATAGTTCAAGAATGCGGGAGATATTCAAGATTTTGGGATATACCGAGTCCCTGGTGGCAAGCTAGCACTATTTTAGTCGGGGTCGCCAGCGCTCTTAGCCTTTTAATAGGAGTCACCGCCGCCGCTGCCTGTTGCGTCACCTACGTCGTCCACACAGGGACTGCGAGAGCAGCGGGATTTATACAACTCTGCGCAGGTAAATACTTGAAAATTCGTTAAAATGAAACTTTCCGTAAAGAAAAATAAAAATCTAAAAGCCGGCTCTTTCGCTTGTAATCCTTCCAGCTTAAATCTCGTTAGAGTCATTATGTAAAGATTTATTTTAATATTTAAAAGAATATTAATATTCCATTAGGAGTGGAATAAAAGTAGCGGAAAAAGTAGGAAGATTCGTCATGAATATAAAATTTTTAATGGTTTATTTGAAATCGAGGAAAGGGAGTTTTTTAAAAAATATTATAATTTTAGTTTTTGATGTCGAGCTTTTTCAATCTTTTTTTTTTTTTTTTTTTTTAATTCCGAGAATGACGATTCCGCTTTTAAAAATCTAATAATTTTTTTATCCGTTTTCGGAAAACTTAAAACAGTGAAAAAGAGGAAAAAGGTTTTTAATTTCTTAAATATCGGTTTTAGTCGTGATTTCAATGAGCAGGAAACAAAATTTGAATAAATAATTCATTTAAATTTTTGTTTATTGAAAATCGGTATGGAAAATATATTGGTGCTTTCCTTGTTCTTACCCGAATAAGGCTGTTTTAGCGACAAGTGTTCATAAGGTTCGTTCGAACATTTTTAGCCTTTTTGGAACGTGAACCAGTCAAATAGCAGGCTTTCACTCCCGACGCCATGTCACCTGCCGGAAAAATCAGGAAAGCCAATTTTCTGAGTCCCATTTCCTTCTACTTTTTTTTAAAAAATTTTATTCCCTCCGGGAGGGCTTTAGCGAAATATTTTTGTTTGAGCTCCAATGATACGGAATGTATAGGTTAGAACCTAATGGATGTCTTTCCACAGACGTCCTCATGTGACTCGGCATAATCCCTCATGTCGTCAAACAGGCAACGTTTGATTGACAAAAAAAAAAAAAAGTCGAAACATCTCTTTGTATGGTTTCCGAGGCAGTGATTTCCTCTTCCTTTGATGGTTTCCCCATTTCCGTTACAAAATGAGCTTCGATTTTATACCTTTTTCTGGTCAAGTCAGCTTTAAGTGTTTTCCCTTTCACTTTTATTCAAAAATAAACAAGATACGTATTACCTAATATCTCTCGTAGGCGTTGGTTACATTGCACGAAAATTTTGTTTTACAAAGTTTCGAAAATTTTTTCGCGAAAAAAGTGGTTATATTTTGTTTTCGAACTTGTTCGAAAATTTTTAATGATGTTCGAAATCTTTGAAGATGCGTGTTCTTTATATCTGGGGCTCTAGTTATGTTTTTTAAATAAAGTGGGGGATACATATACAAGCGGCCGAGTACCTTCATCAATTTAAGTCAATCTTTGCTTACACACGGTAGGAAAAAAAGACTGTGAAAAAAGTTGAAAAAAAAAAATTAATTTAGAAACAAATGTTATAAAAATGTGTTAAAAAAATTATAAAAATGTTATAAATAGTATATAGAATTATTTATAACAATGATAATAATTGACAAATCTGAATGAAAAAAATTTAAATACATGTGACGTGATTGTAATAATACATGCACTATAACATTTTTTTTGAAATTATTATTATTATTTTTTTTTTTAACAACTTTTTTCACAGTCTTTTTATCCTACCTTGTGTAAGAAAACATTGACTTCAATTGATAAAGGAACTCGGCCGCTGATATATGTATCCCCACATTACGTAAAAACTGCAAGAGCCCCAAAAATAATGTTAAAGATCTTCAAAAATTTCGAACATCATCGAAAATTTTCGGACATGTTCGAAAACAACTGTAACTACTTTCCTCGAGAAAAAATTTACGAAACATTTCGAACAAAAATTTTCGTGCAATGTAACCACCGCCGTACTTTCAAAAATAGGACTGTACTCTGAATGATTTTCATGAGGTCACTGAAATTATGATCATTGACGTGAATTAAAAATCATGTTTCCATTACTATAAAAGGGAGGAAAAATATATCCTAACAATATAATCCCTTTTGAAGTGAAAAGGATGAATCTCCACCTCAAAACTTCGTTCCTTACAATTTCACAAAAGACGTGAACGAAATGAAAATATGCTATTTCGCAAGAAATGACAACGAATAAAGGAAAAAAGAAGACGATGCAAAAACGATTTATTATTCCCCTCCCTTTTGCCCGTCATTAGAACCTGACAGCGAGAATTATTACAATTTTCAATTATAGGAAACTTTAAACGGAGAAACTTGATTGGATGTGAGACCTAGTACCCTGTCTACTGTAGTCTTGTATTAATTGAAAGTCCAAAGTCGATAATTAACCCTTGACAGCGATTTCAAACTTTAAATCTTTCTTATATATAACGAAATTTTCGAAATGGGAAAACATTCTTGTGGAGTAAAACCAGGGCTGCGAACCGCGAGGGATTTTTGAACTTGGTTCGGGTTCCGTTCCGATATTAATCCAAAATGCGGTTCAAGTTCCGGTTTGGGTTTCAGTTTCAGTTTCAACCTTATAAGTTTCGGTTCGGCTGGGTTCAGTTCCAATCGTTACAAAAATTGAAATTGAGCCTCAAGAAAAAAATAATATGAATTATTTCAGTTTTCTGCATATGCCAAAAAACGTACGTTTAAGTCCCTTGTAAATTTTGAAAATCGAAAGGTGCTTTTTTCCTTTTTTCCCCATTCAGAAAAAAAAAGGAAGAAAACGCATAAGTCTGAATCGCAGAGATACAACTTAAAACTTCGATCTCAGCGACGAACAAAAATTTCAAATCACGTATCAAACATATCAAAACAACGTAAGAAACTCCGTATGATTTCGTGATTATACTTATACATCTTTGTAAAAGGCAGATATAAATTGAAGTCGAGGAAAATTGAAACGGAGAGTATATTGCCAAATTACACGCATCGGAAATTTCAAGGGTTGAAAATCTATTTATAAACACTAGAGAGAATTACCGAAGTGGCAATTGATCAGCCTCCTTTCTCTTTCCCGACTCGCCTTTCTTCCCTTTTTCGCCTCCCTTTTCAACAGGCCATAAACTTTTTCCTTTTTTGCCTTTCGTTACATGCTTCATCATTATCGTAATAAATGTTACGAATGTCGCAGTCAGCAATCGGGAAATAAAAAGGGAAAGAAAAAGAAAATCCGATTTTCCTTATTTCCAGGGATGTTAAAAAAAAAAAAAAAAAAAAATAGCATCACTTTTGTTTTCTAAGGGCGGGTAGCAATAAGAAAGCAACATATGCGTTGCACGTTTAAATAGTTGTCAGAGAGACAGGAGAGAAGTTTAAGGCGGTGATAAGCGATTTTGGGTACATGAGGGTGAGGGGGCAAATGGGTCGGAGGGAAGGTTACGGGCTTAAGCTAAAAATGGGCGAGACTTAAATAATTACATTAAACGTGCACGTCTGGGAAATAAATCTGAAAAGCTATAGCATGTCATTTTCCTTGGCGGTTATTCGCAAGTTAGCAACTCCTTGTTTGTAAAGGCGCGTGACTAATGGATAGCCAACTTTTTAAAAAGAAAATAAAATATCCCAAGAGGGATGTGTAACTGTTTGGTTAACTTTTAAGGAATATAAACGGCCTGACTTTGAAACCTTTTTAGATTTTTAGCAGCCGTTTTTAAAATAAAAAAAAAGAAAGAAAAAAAAAGCTCGTAAAATCTTTTTCCTACGTGAAAGCCAAAGTGCCTCTCGAAAAAAAGGACTCCAGTTATTTTTGAGAGGTTATTTATTCCCCGGGCTGTCCTTTTCAATCTTCAACGGCGGAAAAAAAAAGATACAGCCTAGCAAAAGGATATATGGATAAAGTATTTTTTTTTTTTCGATTAACAGGTCAGCGAAAAATTTTTACCTTTCACATAGTTGATCCGGGATTTCTCCGCCAAAACGTTTTTTGTGACTTTTTCGTTAAAGGTGTTTACGTCATCGGACGAAAAAGAAGTTCTTTCGAAGAGATTTTGAGATGCCATACAATTTAAAAAGTTCTCCCTACCAATAATATGACTAAAAATGATCTTTGACAAGAATCTTAGTTATTTTTAGTCGCGAGGGGTTTCGATTAGTCATTTTTGAACAATTTTGGTTTTTCTTCATTATTTTTGATCATTTTTGATCGAAAAAGGGTCATATTCGACTAGTTTTCTTTAAGTAATTTTTTAGTCGAATTGTTGGTAGGGCTTACAGTCATGTTCCAAGTGAAACTTATCCGAAACAAAAAAAAAAAAAAAAAAAGAATTAACGACCAGTTTACAAATTTTTTATCGAATCTTTAAGAAAATAGAAATCAATGTCATGATAAATAGATCTGCTTTATCCTCTACATCCCTTTGGGGTAGTTTGAACTAAATCTCATTCGCAGTACTCTCTATTGACGAGTTCTGTTTGTTTGGACCTCCTTGAGGTTGTATATATTTTCCTCCATCAAGTTAATTAGGCGTATTGACGGAATTTCGATATATGATAGGATTAATATATTCAGCTCAGAGGTTCGGATTTCTAGTAATTCGTGATAAAAGCACAACGGAACAAAAACGGAAAATGCTAGAAATCGACTGCACTAGTCAGATTTAAATAAACAAGGAAAGGTTTTGAAGAAACCATGAAGTATGCGCTGACAAAATAGGGGGAAATTAAAAAGAAGAAAAAGTCAGCACCAGATAGAAGGGGCCGTTCAAAAAATTAAGTCACTATGAAACTGACAATTTTTGACCCCCAGCTTTGTCAGCCAAAATCAGCATCATAATCCCCTTCAAACACAACGTCAGATTTAAAGTACTCCCTTCCCGCATTAAATTAAATAATTAAAGGTTTAAAAAAAAAAATTATAACCAATTTAAGGGTGCAAATTCACAATGAAATGTTGGACCAACATGTTGGTACAACAAGTTGGACAAACATGTTGTACCAACATGTTTGACAAGCGAACTAATTGACTATTGCAGAATTTACTCCTACGCCGAAATTAGTGTGGAACGTTGGTCCAACAAGTTGGTACAACATGTTGGTCTAACTTGTTTTGCCAACATGTTGATCCAACACTTCATAGTGGATTTGCACCCCTGAACGCTGAAAAAATGATTTCCAAATTACCGCATAAGGGTGCAAATTCACTATGGAATGTTGGACCAACATGTTGGTACAACAAGTTGGACAAACATGTTGTACCAATTTGTTGTACCAACATGTTTGGCAAACGAACAAATCGACTACTGCAGAATTTACTCCTAGGGTGCAAATTTACTATGGAATGTTGGACCAACGTGTTGGTGCAACAAGTTGGACAAACATGTTGTACCAATTTGTTGTACCAACATGTTTGGCAAACAAACGAATCGACTATTGCAGAATTTACTCCTACGCCAAAGTTAATGTTTAATGTTTGTCCAACAAGTTGTACCAACATGTTGGTCCAACATTCCATAGTGAATTTGCGCCCTAAGGTGCAAATTCACTATGGAATGTTGAACCAACAAGTTGGTACAACAAGATGGACAAACATGTTGTACCAGCTTTTTGTAACAATTTGTTTGACAAACGAACGAATCGACTATTGCAGAATTTACTCCTACGCCGAAATTAGGGTGGAATGATGGTCTAACAAGTTGGTACAACAAGTTGGTAGAACATGTTGGACTAGCATGTTGGTCCAACATTCCATAGTGAATTCGCACCCTAAATGAAAAGGATTTCCCAATTTTCGATCATTTTAATCTGTTAATTTTTTTTTACCATTCTTTTCATGATAAAATTTCTTCATTTTAATAATAATAACTAACGGTACACCGAAAAAACCCCATAGTAATTTTTTTGGCCTTGGAAAATAGGGCGATCAAAAAAAAAAGTGTTTCTGATTTTGTTCTTCACTGAAAAATGGGCTCATTTTAGTGTAAAAAAAGCAAGTTTAATTTTGAAGCATTTTTTTTTTTCAATGATTCAGGGGTGGCGCAGAGCAGAAAAAGGGCCTAAGTCACAATTTTTTTTTTAGCATTCAGGTTTAATGAAACGAAAATTTGGTGAATTTTTCCGTAATTGAATTTTACAAAAATGGATTTAACAGGTGCTTTTGACGTTGTAGAAGACGAATTTCACATCCCGATTTTCTCCGACCAACGCCTAAGAGGCTGTTAGGGTTAGCGCTTTTTAAGCGCTTAAACCCGATTTTTCAGGCTTAATTTTTATTTATGTCCAAATTTTGAGCCCCCGAAATTTCTTTTTTTAATTTTTAAGTTACTTATAGTTATGGAAAAAAGCCCGAGGAACACGAATATCATTATCCCGATTTTCCCCGACCAACGCCTGAGTACGGATATAAGTGAAAATTTGGTTTTTCGGGCCAAAAATGTATTTTTTTTTGCCAAAAAATGGCGACAACTCCTCACCAGTTTGATTTCGAGGTCATATTCAATGACACTTTTTACTCAGGACGCTCTAATAAAGATCTTACTTTTGTTTCGAATCAAGTTCCGAAATTTTTTTTTTACGGTCGGAAAAAATTTGGACTTTCAAAAAACTGACAGTTAGGGTTTTCCAACCGTAAAACAATTTCGGAAATTGTAAAATTGAAAAAAAAAAAAAAAAAAAAAAAAAAAGTTTCAAAATTTTTCTTGCGTTTTTACAATAAAACGAACCCATTTTTTGGTGAAGAATAAAATCGAAGACGCTTTTTTTTTTTTTTTTTTTTTTGTCACCTTACTGGAAAAGCATAAAACAATAGACCAGGGTTCCTTTTTAAATGATGAAAACATGAAACATATGTTGATGTCAATGTGCACAAACCCCCTCCTCCCTCCCCGCTCACGTGCTGAGGTAATATTTGAATTGTACGAAAATGCAGAATATAGATGTAGATAGGGGAACTCCTAAACGTTGGTGTCTAACGTAAGTTCTGACTTGAAATTCTCAGTAACTTTCCCATTTGAAAATTCTAAAATTTCCCCTACTCAGAAACGCATTTAACACAAACGCCTTTTACCACTAAAACCGAGAATCGTCTCGTAAAACGCCAATAAAAACTAAACTAAAAATGAAAGGAGCTAAAAGTCACGACAAACCATAACCATCCAAATAAATAAATGATGACCCACCATAATTTTAAGTTAACTTGGAGGTTTGTTGTGGACATCCTAAAAGCCGCAAACGTCAAGCCCTAAATCAAATAACGCCACAGTAACCCATAAAACTTCCCAATATAACTGGAAACCACCTCGGAAATTAGAAACCCTTTAAATCAAGGAGCCCTAGTACGTAAGACCAGAAAGACCCCCCGGTTAAGGTTCTCAAAGTTCGAAAACATGATAAACGGTTAAAAATTTAATTATCGAGAAAGGAATGGAATTCCTTTACACAGATATTCGTTCGAATTTTACAGGTGTACGAAATATGGTCCGTAAATTTCCTCGGGATGAATCCATTATTCCCGATTAAAATCTAGACTGCATTATGTTGTGTATAAGACACGGGGCAAAAACCGTAAAATACCCATTACTGTTGATGAATGAACCTGTAGCGGAATTCAATTAAAATAACCCAAAAGGTTTTCTGCTTGGCCATGTGTTTTCCTTGAGCTTTTTCCCTTTTGTAATCAATATACCCTCTATTTTTTTTTCCCTCCTTTCTTGATTTTTTTTTTCTTTTTTGCTTAAATCGATAGCTTTTCTCTCTCAATTTTCAATTCAATATGTAATCTTGTTTGGGTAAGGATATATCCATTTTTGTGTGTGTTTTCCTTCAGATGAGAATATTCTATTCAGGATATTAAAATCGCATTATTAAAATTGAATGGCTTGAGAGAACGCACGTGACAATGACAATACGTCAAAAAATGAATATTTATTTCTTTTAAAGTTCCGTTTCATATATAAAAAAAAAAAGAAAGTTTGAGTTTTGTTTTCCATGGACTTACTATTTTAAGTTTCGCTTTTAGAATATGTTTCTGCGAATAAAAAAAATGCGAAATATTGCTTTCGGATTATGCAAAACAGGATACGTCAGAAAAGGAAGTTATTTCCAATATTAAGTGTACACACAGATCGAATACAAGTTACAGATCGATTTTAGAGGGAATTTTTTTTTCTTTTCTTTTCTTGTTCTCACTTCTAATAGACGAAGAAAACATGCGGGCACAAGAAGCTTTGTATTTCGTAGGAACTAGCCGTCTTATGGGGGGGAAAATGTTGAAAAAAATGCCGCAGAAGGGTGACTACTGATCTTGGAAAACTAAAATATAGGACTTTTATACGACAATTTTTAAAAATATAGGTCTCAGAATTGTCTACTTGGCTCTATTTTCTGTCGAATCTGAGCAAGACAATCAACCCATGGTCCTTCTTTGATGAACATTTTAAGTTGTGTCAAATGGCATCCGGGGCTGATTTTCAAATTTGTAAACTTTCAAATTTGTAAGTCCGAGCAAGGTCGAAGAAGGCAAAGCGAAGAAGAAGTTTTGAAATATTCTACAAAAAAGGAATGAATTTGGCAAATCCTTACAATGAGTTATTTTACAAACAAAGTCGATTTTGTAATTAAAAACTTTTTAAAAAAATTAGATATTTTCAAAACAAAATAAGCAGGGATGATATGCCGGAATAGATTTTAATCGGGATCGAGATCGGAATCGGAATCAGAATCGATCGATGGAAACAAATCGGAATCGGAATCGAAATCAGATTCGATCGATGGAAACTAATCGGAATCGGCATCGGCATGGCATCGGAAAATTTTTCTCGTAGTTTAGAATCGGAATCAGAATCAGAATCGGAATCGCATTTGAAAAATCATCGAGCGTCACTGGAATCGGAATCGAATCGGAATCAGCATGCCATGCCTGCAAAAAAGGCACTTAGTAGTACAGGCGGTAAGATACAGAACTTTTCCGACCTGGTATAGTTTTGTTCATACTCTAGAAACTTGAGGTTTTTGCAGGAAACCAATTACAAATAAGTCATTCCAGCTTTCGGGTCATGTGTCACACATTTTCATTTTCACGACTCGCCTCATCAACCTTTCCCCACCCCCCAACAAGAATTTATAAGCAATAAGATCATTCATATTTTTTTTCCTATGTCCCCCAGTCCTACTTGTTGTATTTATGTAAATCTCGATATTTTTTGCACTGCACTAGCAAAAATATAGGAGTCGCTTATATCAAAACTGTCAATGACACTCGAAATATTTAAAACTCATAATTTACACAAAAATAATATATTTTTTATTTTTTTTAAATTGAATTTTCAAAGGATCTTTTAAATTACCGCCCTCATGCTGCTTTTTTTTATTGAATTCTACTTTTTCAAAAAGCAAAATACCTCCTAATTAAAAGTTTTGACCTGATTAAATTCTGTGTCAGCGGGCTGTCCCATTTAAGTGGATCTTCCGCGTTCAAAATTCTTACACAAACTCGATTTTAGGAGAAAAAAAAAAAAAAAAAAAAAAAAAATACTCTCGATCAAACATAGAAATCGCCTTTTCAACTTCTGTCATGCTCACTGCGTATTCGTTCATCATTTTGTTTTCCCGACATCCTTTCCAATGCTACTTTTCATTCTGTCGAGGGGATATAAAATTAAGCCAAAAGATCATCTCGTGTAACTTTTTTTTCTCTCTCGATCTCACCCTTTTATTTTATTTTTTTTTTTTAAAGGAGCCTAATCTCATTATAAAATGTAAATTAATGTTCGTTTTTCCCGCCTGGGAGTTTTCATGGGCACAAAAAAAAGAACAAAAAAAAAACTTGTATCGCGTTTCATTTTGACAACAAAATACTTTTTCCAGTTTTTTTCATTTATTTATTCTGTATTTTTCTTCCTCTTTTTTTTTTTTTTTTAAATGCGGCTTCTTTTTTCTCTCAGCTACCTTAATAGAATTTGACGATGGTTTTTTTTTTCGGTTTCTTAAAAAATAAAGACACAATTTTATTACGAATTCGCGTTTTTAAATAAGGGTGAAAAAGAGAAAAGACCGATTCGTTATGACGGTTGGCCTGCGGTTTGTGAGAACGTGATCAGATAACACAAATCCTTTTGTTTCTTACATTCCATGTTGTAAATTCTAATCAAGAATTTTCCCAAGGGATTTTTTCTCCTCACTTTTCTCTTTTTCCCCCCTTTTTTTTTTTTTTTTTTTTTTGAAATATATCTCTGCCGATGAAAACGATAAAAAGAAATATTTTTCCGGGATCCTTTCGAATTCTTTCTTTTTTTCCCATACCTCTTCAGTGGATTTAAATAACGCTGAATTGAAAACTGTTTAAATAAGCGTTTTCGGAGGAAGATCGATTTTTCTTAATAAAACGTTTTCTTTTTTCTCTCTTTTTTTATTTCTTTCTCTTTTTTTCCCCTCATCCCTCTTTTTTGTGTTTTCTTTTTCCCTTAATTATGTATATTTATTCAGGAAGTATTACTCTTCTTAACGGGACTTGTTTCAAAAACGTGCAAAAACATCCTTGTTTCTTTTCCTTTTTTTTAAGCCGCTTAAATCCGAATGAGGCATTATTAAAAATAAAACAAAAAAAAAAAAAAAAAAAAAAAAAAAAAAAAAAAAAAGAAGGAAGTAAAGTCGGAAGATAAACCGATAAAAAGTTACAAGGACAGCACATTCCCCCGGGGGAAATGTTGAAAATTAAATCTCAGGTTTATGAAATATAAAATAATTCCTCAGAGTCTCACAGGGACGGTCGCTCGAGGTCCATTACGGATTCACTTAGATGGAAAATCGGTCGGATTTCCTCCCCGTTTCAAATGAACAGACAACTTTTGGTCTTCCTAGTTTATTTATCCGTCTCAAACAACGCAATTTCAGGTTTGAAAGAAAAAACCAAGTTAAACCTAGACAGAAGTTAATTTTGAAATGTTTAACGGGACAGGACATCGGGGAATAAAGTAATCAAAGTTTTCCCGGAAAAAAAAAGGAATAAAAGTTATTTTTCATAATCTTTTTTATTTTTGTTTCAGCTCTTATGGTTTGCAGTGGCGTAGCGCTTTACCCAGTGGGATGGGATAACAGAGAGATAAAAGAATCTTGCGGCGAAAGTGCCCATATTTATAAAATAGGTAAGATACTACTGTAATTTGGGGTGACCCAAATTTTGACGTAGGACAACGTCTTGGGGCTCGGTCCTGGGCAAATCTGCCTGTGGGGGTGGTTGTCCGGGTGTCGGACAGACGCCTTTTTTGACCACCTTTTTTAACCACAGACAGTTTTTTTTAACAAAAAATGAATATTTAATTATTTTAATCGTTTTAATATTTTAATATTACAATTTTAACTTTGAAAATCTTAAATAATATTTTGACTATTTTTTTTTTAACTTTTGGCCTTTTTCAATTGTAAAATTAGACGCAAAGAAGCAAAAAAATTGTAAGCAGGTTTTTGATTTAGAACCTTTAGGCTTTATAATAAGACCATACACATTTTAATGACTTTTAAATAAACCGAGCTTTGTTGAAAAATAATTTGTATAAATTTTTTTACTTAATTAACTTTGAAAACGAATTACTGCCAGAAAAAAATTTTTGGAGGGGAAATACTTTGCACTCCATGATCGCTGACTAACAGTAAATCATATTCGATTCAATTACTTCTGATTTGTTTAAACATGCCTACAGTGTTAACAAATTGTATGTGATTATTAACAAAAACGGGGCGAAAAACAATATAAAAAAGCAAAAAAAAAACGTTTTTAATGATTTTTTCGTTTATATAAGGAACAGAAACAACATAAAAATTGTGTTGTCCGATCAATTACGGAAAATTTTGAAAATTTTTAATCGATTCTTGTCCAAAAATAATTTTTTTTTTCGCTCACTGTGCAACGGCACCAATAATTTTGTTTTGTAAAAAAAAAAAAAAAAAAAAAAAAAAAAAAAAAAGATATGCAAATTTAAGTACAAACCGCGAGCTACCTATCTACGGCGCAACGGGTGAAAGCCTTATTAAAAAAATTTTAATAAAAAATATCATGGAGAAACTAAACTTTGCTTATCTCCTAAGATTCCTCGAAGTCTTTAAAAGACTAGGAATAAGTAGTAACGAATTATAAAAGGCACGCCGCCTTGCAGCGTTTATAGTATACGTTAAAAGTTTTGAAATCGAAAAGTGCTGAACTCTGACTAGAGTTCATAAAACTAAATTTGACTTTCTTTGTTTTCCTCTCTATCATCGGAATCTTCTTCGTTATTAAACATTTCCGCGATTAATTTAAAATTTCCTTTCGATTGCTTCATTTAACGACGTACCCTTTTACGAAGCCCTTTAATTCACAATATTTTGTACTTCAAATAAGATCTTACATAACAATTCCTTTTCCCCGTTAAAAAAAAAAAAGAAAAAAGAATGAAAAATCTCTCCTCGTTATTATCCTTTACCCAAGCAAAATTAATATTTATAACTGAATGATTCGTCAAATTAAATGAATTATTCATTTTTTTAACCGCAGACTAATCAGAGCATCGGCGTTATGAATAACAACGAATGATGCATATATGTCTCTGTCTGAGCCGACAGAGCATCAAATTGATAAATGGTTCCCGCTCACAAAAGGAAGAAGAGGGTGTCAGGGTTTATTCAATTTAATTTCCTTGCTCCAGATTACGCATTCCTCTACCCGTTATGTAATTATCATTTGTAATCAATCAATTGCATACCCCCGTTATTGTTTAACCTATTGTGTTCAGATAATTGCAAAAGGCCCGACGCGGCATTAAACTTTAATGAATAGATGAAAAAGGCTGACACAATGCTTTCCATAAACGCTCATACATAATGCATAATACAGTATATACTGATTTGTCTTCCTTTCTCTTTACAGGAAACTGCAACATTTCCTGGTCCGCCTACCTTTTACTGGGTGCAGTAACTCTTCTGTTATTTTGCTTCGGATTGAGCTTTTGCGCTTCCAGAGTGAAACCAGGAGGTTCTTTCCGCATATGAGTTTATAGTGCCGGAATGCTAACGGACAGCGTTTGATGATTTTTATCTGAAAAAGAAAAAAAAATTAGTTATAAAGTTACAAAGTGTGGACTGTCAGCACGATAATGTAACACGAAAAAACGGATCAATTTTAAATGGGAATTGATTAGAATAATAACAATACAAAGCGATCCATTTTTCGAAGAATATAACTGCAGGAATGCGTAGTATAAAAAATTGTTCGTTAAAATTGTGTTCAATATGTTTAATTTTTTTTTTATCGTGGAATGCGAAGCCAAAATGAAAGCAATTAGAAGCTACGTTAAAGTTACATTTATTATCCTTTGTCTTCCGTTATTTGTTTTCTAAAACAATTATTTCTGCGAAATGCATTAAAAATACTTTCATATAAACGTTAAATGTAAATGGTGTTCATATTTTGTACTTGAAAATTCAATGATCTTAAAAATGTACAATATAAAACTCTATTTTGTTACTAAAATATTGGAGTCATTTTTATTTACGATAATAATAAACGTTAGTATGCTATTTAAAAAATATATATAATTTGATTTATGTACAGTTTGACTGCTTCTCAAATATACAAACTAACTTCGTGTGCAGTACATCACTTCATGTGATTAGAAAAAACTCATTAAAAAATGTACATTTTTGATTATTGGTTGTTTGAAGCTGCCCTAATGTTATATATGGTTTTAGTGAGTTTTCTGATATTGTCACCAAAAAATTTTAAAAGGTAGTTACTAGACTATTAGGCCTATATCTAGTTTTAATTTAATTGAAACGATTACCCAACAGAAAAATAATGATAATTATTTAGGAGTACAGAAAATATTCTCGAAAATGTTAAGAAACAAAGGAGAAATGTCAAAAATTGCCAAATTAATAAAAAATTGATTTACCCTGACTCCAAACACCTGAAAATTAAAAAAAAAAATTAAATTTTTTATTTGCTACAAGAAAAGTAAAATTAATTAGGTTATTTCAAAATTAAAAAATACTTGGAAATGTGGATTGAGCAAAAAATAACAATTACAAAATGATAACACACCAGAATATTAAAGCTCTTAGAATAGAGAAATTTTGAACATTATCTTACTTAACAAAATACAGATTTTTCTTTTGACATATTTTATTGTAACTATCAATCTGAGATTGGCTTATTATCAGATCTTACCACGGGTCATTAGCAGCTAATCAGCATTAGTTATTATTTTAAGGCTCAAAACCTGACAATTTAAACAAAGAAATTCAGAATAATTAACAAGAACTACTGCAGTGTAAACACTATAAAAGAGCAAGCAATTTTTTATCTTGTAACAGAAAAATTGTTAAATTTAATTATATTGATAACTATCTGAAATACAGATTACAGAAACTGGAAACTTCTGTAAAATATTAATATTCATTAAATAACTAAAACATTTTAAAGAGTCAACGAAGGCTTTAAAATGTAGAGTTTAGAGCTAATCAGGCGTTCACTTTACAAATCTATACAATTAGATTGGCATCATTTTCGAAAAATAACTTAAATAATAAAATGACTTTTTTGATGCATAGGCGAACTTAATTGTTCAAAATTAATACCAGCATCTGTTTAATATTTCAGTTGAATTGTAAATAAAAAACCAAAACATCCAGTATGATTGTTACAATATGATTGTAATGACTTGATGTCACATTACTATTTGATTTGATTCAATTTAAACTCTACAAGTGTCTTTATACTTACCAAGAGTCTTTTCATTGAAAGCTTATAATAACCATTCCAGTTTTCATTACACTATGACTATACACTATTACCTATTATAACACTATTCTACTCTTGATAACAAGTTAAGTAATGCATAACTATCCAACACTAACCCTAAGCCGCGTTAAAATTTTTCTTTAACTTCCTCATACTAATAAACACAAAAGCTCTCATCTTTCAGATTTGGCAATCAACAAACCTTTATTTATTAAATCAATTGAATGATTCTAGATAAGGCAAAATTTATCACGAGTTTTTCACGAACAAAGAAAAGGATTACACTGTTTACAAATTACATACAAGCGGGGTAAAGTCACGAAACAACAGCGATTCCGTTGAACCATTTCCGTTTAACCTTAGCAAAAATCGAATTCCTGAACGTGCACTTCCGTTATTCGCTCACATTCCAGAATAGTAATGGCGGCTGGAACGGTGTCACCCGTATCTTCACCTCAGGTAATTCTTATTTTTTACCGTTTTTTTAAAGCAGAGATTGATCAATTTTGATTGATTTAACAAAAAAGTCGTTAGAATTTATGTAAAGAAATGTTTAAACGCAAAATGTCGAGTTTATTTTATTTAATTAACGCTTATTGCAATGAATTATCACGGTATCCAAGAACGACTATTTTCAAAACAAAAGACTGAGCGTTAAAAGGGCCTAATTATTAAACGTACAATTTTGTGTCAATGCCTTTCAATCAATGATATGTTTATTAATTTTTATCTTAAAATTCGTCATTAACAAATGAGTAATTATTACGATATAATTCCACCTTTTTTTTCTTATGTGTGATTTCATAATATTTTTTTGTACCAACGATTATTTTATTAAGGATTTTAAATCCGCGATGAAAATCAGAGATATCACCAGTTGGTATTGCACTTTTCTTTCAACAAAGCGAAAACTGCAGTTCAGTCTCCTGTTCATAATATATCTTTAAAAATCGATTGTGATTTCCCAAGAGTAATCGAATAATTTTATCAGTCGTTAATTTCGCATGCTGTCTGTCGTGATCACAAACAAAGGCTACTCGTTTATCTTAGAAAATGATAAAAGAATTAAAAAACCTTATCGATTCAGAATTATAGCCATAATTGTGATCATGGCTGACGAAGTAGCATCGAATAATGTAAAACCGTGCGGTCATAGTGAGACCGATGACTGTAATTGTGAATGTAGTGTGAGTATATTCAAAGGGTGATGAAGTGATGGATGGTGTGAAACCTAATAAGAGGATAATATATATTGGTTTCAGAGAAAGCCACTTGACGTAAACAAATATGCGACGAAAAAAACCATCGCTCAGGGGATGCTAGACATAGCTCTTCTGACAGCAAACGCTAGCCAATTGAAATACATTTTACAAGTTGGAGACAAACATGAGTTTTATAGTTTAATGTTAGCTTTGATATCTATATCAATTATACTTCAGGTTGGTTTCATTAAAAAAAATACTTTTGGGATTGCATTAAATGTGTGTGCTTATTTGCTTTGTTCTCGCACAGCCCACGATATTTATAAAATTGCAGCACATTTTTTTTTTAAATATGTTTGTTTTGAGAAAAAAAAAAATCCCAAGGACTTTTTCGGTATCCGAGCAACTGCATAATGAGATTCATAAACATACAAATGTGTTTTATGGAGTGACAAACGTCGTTTTACCTGATCGATACAAAAGAAATCGTAATGTTATGAAAAGGTTATTGAGTAAGTTTTTTTAGGCTTCGCTCACGACTTTTGTTTTTTGCTTTTGTGATTACACCCCTTGGATATGGTGTGAGCGAGGTTATTATGTTGTTTATAGGTGATCGTCGGAGTTCTGTTGCTTTCTCTGAATCTGATGAGAGACTGTCGATTTCATTTGATCGAATACAAGACGTCGGCTTTATACATTAATTACATCACAACCGGTTTGGCTGTTATAATTATGACTATCAATTTACTCATCAGCGCCTTCGATCCGTCCCTTGCTCATTTCGCCAGCTCCTTCGATAATCCAAACGTCGAACTGATTTCGAAAAACGAATTCCTAAATGCGGAAGGGAATGATAGGACAAATAAAAATACACCCAATATAACAATATCTGGTAGAACTCATTTCGATTGAAGGTGATTATTATTTTAATAGGTCGATTGCTGATATTTGAGCACTTAAAAAAAGCACGAAAGCACGATGTTAGCACCGCGTTGTAATAATTTTTGCGTGACACAGTCCGAAATCTATGGTTTTAAAACTCTCCCCCCTTAAATCTATTTTGTTTTAGGTAATTGTAGGAATTTTGTTCTTAGTGATCGGAGGTCTTGACATTAAAAAACCGTCGCAGCAAAGAGCGTCTACAATTCTGAATGATATAATCGTCATTTTCATATTTGTAATTAGTATAATTAATATCGTCATTTCATCGTTCGGAATGGAATATACAAATCAAAGGCTAAGATTAATTCACGAAGAAAGGAGTATGCCTATAAAGAGACGAGAATTCTAGGCTTAGTCATTTTTTTTTATTTTTGAAATAATAATAAGAAAAAAAAAAATCTTTGCCGAACGGATTCAAAAAACGATGACCTTGAATTATTTTAAAAGCAATTTTCTTCGCTCTCATTTTTAACCCTGTTGAATTTTGTTTGTTCTACTTATCTAAGTTAACCCTTTCAAAAAAACACGGAAAAATAGACATTTAGCATACGGCGTAAAATAATATATGTATATTGATTCCACGTCCCATGACAAGGCCTCATATCATTTTTGAAATATAGGAACAATAAAAATCTGTCCAAAAGATTCAACGTCTGTTACAATTTCCATGTAAAACAAATGAGCTGAGTCACGAAATATATAAATTTTATTTTATTCCCGAAAAATATATATTTCTTATACGTTTTTTTTTTCTTCCCGGAAAAATAACGGTGAGAAATATCTGCAGGTGGCCGTTGGTGTCTTGTCTCTTCTGCTCACTCAATTCGACCTTAGGAAAGATGACCACGAAGTTATTACGGATGTCCTCAACCACGCCGCTCTTGGTTTTTCTCTGTTGGGCATGGTGTCTGATCTGATCAAAATGAGTTTCGGTCTCGATCCTGCTTTGTCGTTTAAAGACTTTGAACGATATAGGAATTTAACAAGAAGATAATGATTTTTTTTTTTTTTTTTTAAATAAAGGATATCTTTGTGTGTGCGTGTGTCACTTAAACTTGTTAACCCAGTTGGGGTCAGTCCATGCGAAATGACCAAATTTAAAACCACTACCTTCACCGATTTTTCTGATTTTCGGGGAATGGAATCTACCCATCGGTCTTATGAAAACCCAAAATTTTCAAATTTTTAAAACCACCCGTTCCGAGGTTATTGACCTCCAAAAATTGGGGTGGGGCGCATACCCTCTTTTTAAAAATCGCTATAACTATGGACCGCGTTGACTTAGAAACTCGAACAAGGTCTCATTTTAATCGTCTTTAGTGGGGCTTTCGTGTGATACGCCACAACAGCAATTTTTTTCAAAAATTATTTTCCCGGACTTTCCGGAACTTAAAATTTCAATTTTCGGGAAATGCGTATTTTTAATTTTTGCGAAAAAAATACATGTTAAAGTACAGGTCCAGCTTACCTTTTAGCCAAATTTTCAGGATGGGACAGCCATGGGTTCCTACAGTAATTCGCTGTTGAAAATGTGCTGTCGGGAAAAAAAAATTTTTTTGATGGTAACTATGGATTATTTTGAGTCCGTAATGAACGTATGTACTTACAAAATAAATTTTTTTAACAATTGACCTTGAGCTTTCCGAAAAACCCATATAAGGGCCAAAAATGAAAATTTTTTTTTTTTGTAAAAATCTATCGATTTTTATCGGAAATTTTGCGTAGATAACGAATTTGAAGTCGAAAATTAGTTTTGGTGCTAAGTTTTTGGGCTAAAGCTGTAAAAGCCTTTTTATAGTTTTTTGCCTGTGGACCAAAAACTTAGCACCAAAACTAATTTTCGACTTCAAATTCGTTATCTACGCAAAATTTCCGATAAAAATCAATAGATTTTTACAAAAAAAAAATTTTTCATTTTTGGCCCTTATATGGGTTTTTCGGAAAGCTCAAGGTCAATTGTTAAAAAAATTTATTTTGTAAGTACATACGTTCATTACGGACTCAAAATAATCCATAATTACCATCAAAAAAAATTTTTTTTCCCGACAGCACATTTTCAACAGCGAATTACTGTAGGAACCCATGGCTGTCCCATCCTGAAAATTTGGCTAAAAGGTAAGCTGGACCTGTACTTTAACATATATTTTTTTCGCAAAAATTAAAAATACGCATTTCCCGAAAATTGAAATTTTAAGTTCCGGAAAGTCCGGGAAAATAATTTTTGAAAAAAATTGCTGTTGCGGCGTATCACACGAAAGCCCCACTAAAGACGATTAAAATGAGACCTTGTTCGAGTTTCTAAGTCAACGCGGTCCATAGTTATAGCGATTTTTAAAAAGAGGGTATGCGCCCCTCCCCAATTTTTGGAGGTCAATAACCTCGGAACGGGTGGTTTTAAAAATTTGAAAATTTTGGGTTTTCATAAGACCGATGGGTAGATTCCATTCCCCGAAAATCAGAAAAATCGGTGAAGGTAGTGGTTTTAAATTTGGTCATTTCGCATGGACTGACCCGTACTGGATAAAATAATGCTTTTCTGTAAAACAAAGTGGCTGGAAATCCTGAGAATGTATCAAATTTTTATGAACAGCCAACAATAACCTAAAGAACTAGAAAATGAACCTTTCAGGTTATGAGAGGTCAAAAGCTGCCTTGATCTGGGTTTTAAATAAAGCTTTTCAATATGTGGCATAATGGGTTATTAATTTGTAAAAATTAGCCGGTGACAACAGCTTTTAAGTATGATGCTTTTTGTATGGGTTAAGGGTTATTGTAATTATTGAAGAAGCTTCAGTTTTTGTGGATAATATCTTGGTTTAAACTTTTTCTGTATTATGGGATCCGTTCAAGTATTACATAAGATTCCCTAACATTTTTCCTTAAAAAAATAAATTCCTAATCCATTTTTCCTAAAAAAATAAATTCTTAATCCATTTTTCCTAAAAAAAATAAATTTCTAATCCGATTTTTCCAAAAATTTTAGCTCCTGAAATTGTTTTCCAAACTATTTTTTTTTTTTTCTAATTTTTAATTTTCCTAAAATTTTTTGATTCCTAAAGTAAAATTTCTTAAAATCCCTAAAATTAAATTTTCAAAAATCCCTTTAGGGATTTAAAAAATTAGGAAAAATGTTCATTTTAGGAAATTTTATTTTAGGAATCGAAAAATTTTAGGAAATTGAAAATTAGGAAAAATTTAAAATATAGGAAATATTAGGAAAAATTATATAGGAAAATATAGGAAAAATTGAAAATTAGGAAAAAAAAGTTAGGAAAAAAATTTTATGAACCAAAATTTTTAAGTTATTTTTTTTTTTAGGAAAAACGGATTTAAAAAAATGGTCGGGAACAATTACATAAGCATTTTTTGATCGTAACGTCCTCATAATTGAGGATTGAAATATTTCTGATGGAAAGATTATCCGGTCAGTAAATTAATTTTGCAGTTAAAAATTTCACTAATTCAGCCAAAAAGAAAAGAAACGTCTTTTTATAGCGCATAAATCGTTTTTATAGCTTCTCCTTCGGTACTTTCATTGCATATCTAAATTAATAGGACGAAAAAGATGGGGTAAATGCAAAGAAATATTTAAAATTTTTCTACTTTTTTTTCCGTACATTTAATTCATTTGCTCAATATTTTAGGTAAGCTGAGAAAATTTTAAATATTTCTTTCCGGTTTTTCTTAGATACCGGTAGCTCTTGTTTGCGAGATAGCGATTCCTTTGAAAATCGTACCATAATTTATGTAATTTTATAATTGATTTGGTTATTTCTAAAGAGGGGACCATAACGTAGCTGTTATGCTTTTTCTTTGAATTTTGAGTATTATGAATCCTTTGGCAAAGATTTTTCTTCAGCTCAATAATTTTGTAATCCCGCCGTCCTTTATTATTATATGACTAATTATGTATTGTATTATATCATTATACATTGTCAGTTGTGTTTTGTGATGCTTTTAATATATAAATATGTTCAAAAGTTTTTAAATGGTTTTTATATGCCCAAGAAGGGTTCTCTGTGATATACGGTGTGGGAAATTTTTCTTTTTACAAACTGTGACATACGTAAGTTTTTATTTTTCATCTTTTTAAAATCCTTTTACGATTACCGAATAACTGTTAAATTTTTAAAAACAACAGGTTACTCAAGCCATTATCGGGGCTGTCTTAGGTACTGCTTTGAACATTAACAAACCAGAGGACCAAGACAATGCTAATAAGATCAACAACGCTGTGCTCGGTATCAACGTAGTGGTTGTTGCCATAAACATAATTATATCAGCTTTCGATATCAAAGCTGGTGATCAACTTAATAACAGCACCGCATCAGCTTCTGAGTATGCCTTTAACTACAGCGAGCCGTTGCTGACGTCCTACAATCTGCTCAGCGATTCGGAAAATTGGTCCACCAATAACGTCAGCCACCCTGATATGGATAATTCCAGATTATACGAACAATTCGTGCAAGTCTTCAATAAAATCAAAGAGATATATTTAAATAATCAAACTGCCAATATGGACTCGAGTTTTGTTTTAACTAATGACAACGTTAATGAATTCATGGATCGAATTTTGAGAAATTAAAAAAGACATTATTAACAAAAAAAAAATTGTAAAAGTTTATTTGAAAATTAATAGAACTCTCGCACGGTCTTTGCTGGTTGTTCAGTTTGCTGGTTGTTCAAATAATTTTCTCAAAAAAACTTTTATCTACTTAATTTTTAACTCGTAAAATTCCTCATTTTTTTGGTTTTTACCATTTTTTTTGTAATTTTGAATCAACCGAGTCAAAAATTAATTACATATGTTAATTTTGCACACAAACAGACATCAAACTACATTAATTCGTTTTTCTTATTCTCTTCAAATCATAAACTAAATTTTAAAAATTTTTTAATAAAAACTTAAATGTTCTGTAAAAACTGTGCATGATAATAATAATAATAATCATATAATTTAAATTAAACTGATAATTCAAATTTTGTTAAAGTCAAAAAAATTAAGTGCAGTACTTTTTCCCGAAAAAATATGCGACTGCAAACAAAATTTGATAATTGAAAGAAAAAATCATTCAAACAAATTAATTATAACAAAAACTTAAAATATATGTCATAAATAAATAATCATACACGAAAAGACACTTATTTAAAATTTTTCAACTCCATCTAACAGTATTTAAACGAATATTAATAACACAATATTTTTGTGTTTTTTTTTCCAATTTGGTTATATAGACTCTGGAATGGACAATTACCGATGACCGACATTGTAATATAGAAAGGCTGAGACAAAAATTTGTACGGATTTTTTTCTTTTTTTTTTCTTTTTTTAATTTTTTTTTTCGTACACTTTGGTTTTTAAAATCGAAATCGGAATGAATATTTAGTTTCTGAAAATTCATGCATCAAGAGTCTAACCTTTATTTTTTTTTTTCATGAAATCGTTCCGAAACCGAATTAAAAAATAAACGGAAAAAAGAAATTGAGATATGTCAAAAGATAAAAAACCTCGAAGCACTGACATTGTTCAAAAAGAGACTGAAATCGAACAGTCTGTAAGAAAAAAGTTCATTTAAAAAATAGTGATTTTTTTTCTCATTTTAAGTAGAAAATTAAAAAAATATTTTTATTTTTGAGGCAAGAATTACCTTTTAAAGTTATAATGGTCCTTTAGATTTTGTTTTATTCTCCTCTTTTTAAATTTTACCTAAGATTTAAGTTTTGTGTTTCCGAAACCGACGTCGAATCGTAGTTGGCTCGTAGAATTTTTTAAAAGTGATCTTGACTGGAATCTTCGGAGGCTAATCCATTCATATCCATTTCGACAGGACTAAAATTTTACAACTACTAAAATACATCAAAGATACAACTAGGTCATCGAATTTCGTCCATAGATCACTTTTTGCCGCCTTTTTTACCGCCACCTCCTTTCTTATCTCCTCCCGCTGCTTTCTGATCGCCTTTTGCTGCTCCTCCGCCGCCTCCCGCAGCTTTTTTCTAAAACCAAAAACATTAATTCAATATAAAATATCAATCCATTTTGACGGTTTTTTTAAAGGACAATTCTACTTTCGAATGCATTTAAAATTTTTTGAGACTAATATCTTTTTAGGCGTATTCAATGTCAACTTATGCAACTTCAAAAAATTTAAGGTCAACAATCCTCGAATTTCTCACGTATTAAAAAAATTTTTAAATTATTTATAATTTTCTAAAATTATAAAAAATAAATATAACTTACGTCACCTCCTCCGCCACCTCCGTCACCTCCTCCTTTACCTCCTGCAAATAAAAATATTAACAAAATTTTTTTATCGGAATTGAAGTCTTTTTCTTCCTTTCGACCAGCGTTATTTTTGTGCTTTGAAAATTGAAAGCTTATTTAAGCGCAATTACCTTTGCCTTTTGCCATTTTAAATTATGAGGAAAGACTAAACTATCCTAAAGTCTTTATATAATGTATCAAACGGTATAAATATCAGTAGAAAATACGTCTTATTTGTTTTCGATCGAATATAAAACGATTTAGCCCCCGGATTAAGCTCCGTCTATTTTCAAATTTCAAAAACAACTCATCAATACTTTCTAAGTAAAAAGGAGGATTGTCTGAGGTGGGTATATCAGATCACTTTGTGCGAAAGCACAAACTTATTTCTGTCGCGCTTTCAACGCGCAAACTCTGCGTTTGGAAATTTGTCATCGATTTCTCCTGTGAGTTCACCGGAAAAGAAATTTACTCTTATCTTTGTTTTAAAATTTTCATAATAATTTAATTTCATTACAAAAGACGCATACCTGTGCTTATGATTGATCAAATAAAAAAAATTAATAAAAAATAATTTTGTTTTTAAGCTCTTCTTTGTCTCGTTCGACATTATTTTAATTTTAGTCATCGCTTTTTTTAGTAATACGGTTAATCGTCATTTTTTTTATTCGCCTTGTTGCCTCAAAAATTTTGAATTTTTTTGAATGTAGTCTTTGACCACCGAGTTGTAAGAAAAAAGGTCTGCCTTAAAAATTGTGTTCATGAACCTATTTTTAAAACCTGAATGATTAGTATACAAACAAAGTAGAAAAAGTAGTTCTGTGTATCGCTTTCTGAACGTATGTCGAGGAAAAAATGCTGGCAACATTTGGTGTATTCGGGGAGCTCGGCAAAACCGGCTCCAGCCGTCTTGAACCGTCCATGACTGGTTTTTGCCACGCGGCGAAAAATGGATACAACAACTTTTTGCCGTGGCAAATACCGGTCATGGACGGTTCAAGACGACTGGAGCCGGTTTTGCCGAGCTCCCCGAATACACCCATTACTGAAGTATTGGCATACATACCAATTTCCTCACTGGGTTCGTATTCAACAGAGTCCTTTCTATTAATTTTGCGTTTAGTTATTTGAGCAAGGTTTACGTATAATGTTTTTAATACTAAATAATAGTTGCTATTTAATATATAAAATTTATTTGACTAGATTACTATTATCACAGCTTATCGTTATCACCGCCTTCCTGGATCCTCTTTTCGCTTGCAGTTATATAAAGTTTTTGTAGTTTTTTAATTAAAAGTGCCAAGCAATCATGCTTGAGGCAAAACTTGCCGAGGGATCGCCGTTAAAGAAGCTCACAGAGCATACTGCTAGATTAATGAATCAATGCACAATAAAGTGCTCAGCTTCAGGGATTGAGATTTTGGCTGTTGATAATGCCAAAACTGCGGGTGTTTTTTTTTCCGGTTCTTTCTTTCATAGTTTAATTGACTTTCCGGTCATTTCTTTCATAGTTTAATTGACTTTCCGGTCATTTCTTTCATAGTTTAATTGACGTTTCGGTCAGGTATACAATTTTTTGATAGGAACTGCTTTTTTACAGTGAGGTTAAGATGACTGTATTAGTAATTCCTATAATCCCTGCTAGAGGGAGGGAGTGTCGGTGGTCACCCATCCACTAACTGCATGGCCGTTCTCAATGCTGCTTAACTTCAGTGATCACGATGCCGTTAGATGAAACGAGTCACCACTCCGACCCCCATTTTAATTAGAATAGAAGCAGGGAATTGCATTAAATATACCTGCAACGAAAGTTTTACAAAGAGTATTACTGTTTTAAGGTACGTGGCCGAATTTGAAATTATGTTACTCTTAATTGCATAACATTTTTTTTTTTTTTTTGTTTTTAGGGTAAAAAATCAAAAAGTGATAATCAAAGCTCAGGACAAACCCAACAAAATTACCAAGATTGAAATTCAAAATTTTTTCGGGACTCAAAAAATTAATTCCGCTTGAAAATATTTTTTTTGCTAAAGAAAAATATATGTATTGCATATTTTGCTAATAAAAGGATAAGGAAAGAATCAGTCTAGGTATATAGTAGAGGTTTTTGTCCCGAAAGTGAAACTGTAGTACCGACCATGCGGAAAAAGAGCGTGTGATATTAAAAGATGAAAAAAAGTGGTGAAGTCATAAAAAATGCCAACCTTTGGAACTTTTCCGCCAAATATTTTTAACAGCAAAACTCGTAATAGCCGCAAACGGAAATGAAAGATGAACGTCGATGACGTCACTTTAATGGCGATGTACCGAGAGGTGCAAAATCATCTAAATCGTAAAAATTTGCGGTGTTTTTCTTGATTTACTGAACATTAGGATTTTGTATAAAAAATGATTATAACACTGAAAAATTTACAACAACAAACTTTTACTATAGATATCGATGTAAATGTAACGGTAAGACATGTTTTTCATTTGATAATACATCAACGCATTTCGTTTTTTGTTGAATTGTGTGGGGAAAAAAAATGCGGTTTGAAATTTTGATCCTTTTAAAGGGATAATTAATAGATAATTGACTAAGCTTGATTATGTATTGTTTAATGTAACCCTGCCTATTGTTTTTATGAATCATATTCTATTTTTATGAGTAATATTGTGTGTCTAATGTTTGTTATTTTTTTAGGTTAAAGCATTAAAAGAAAAAATAGAAGCAGAAAAGGGTAAAGACTACCCAGCTGTAAACCAGAGGCTTATTTATGCCGGAAAAATTTTGACTGATGAAACCCCATTGAGTGAATATAACATAGATGAAAAAAAATTCATTGTTGTTATGGTTACGAAGCCAAAGCCACCCCCACCATCACATTCAGGACCGTCAGATCCAACTCAGGTTCCAGGTACTGGGGATGGTGAACAGCCTGCTCCTGAAACTCCAGCTGCTTCAAATGCACCTCCTTCAGCAGCTGAAAGTGGTGCAACTGTGGAGCAAGCAGAATCTGCTTTATTAATGGGAGATGAATATAATCAATCACTTAGGAATATAATGGATATGGGTTATCCTAGAGATCAAGTAAGATTTGACTTTTCAGAATTTTATAAAATGAATAAAGCAGTTTTAACTTCTTAAATTTAAGCCATGACCATTTTGCTGTTCTCAACATGTTTAAAGCATGGTTTTTTGTTTCTTTTCTGAATTACAGGTAGAAAGAGCATTACGAGCTAGTTTCAACAACCCAGATCGAGCTGTTGAATATTTATTGACTGGAATACCTGATGTGGAGGATGTTGAACCTGGTGATCCAGCCGCTGAAGAACGTTCAGCCAATCCACATGCACCTGAAACAGGTAGTAATGATGAGGATCCCCTAGCTTTTCTACGCACACAACCACAGTTTCAGCAGATGAGACAAGTCATTCAGTCAAACCCACAGCTTTTAAATGCAGTCCTGCAACAAATTGGTCAAACTAATCCTGCGTTGTTGCAAATTATATCCCATAATCAAGATGCTTTCGTAAGGATGCTAAATGAGCCTGCTACTGGTAAGTTTGATGTGTGATGACTTTCGCTTTCTGTAGCCCATTTGTAAAAATTTTGTAAAAAGATAATCTTTAGATCCTTAAAAGATTTATGGATCCAAAACTGAAAGGGCGTGAATATGAATTATGGAAGGAATGGGGGCTGGGGTGGTAGATCATTGCTAATGGATTATATTTTTGAGTTGACTTGAAATCAGCTTAGCAAGTAGCTGATTGAATATTTACATTTTTGGAAAAAAAATGAATTTAATCGTTTTTCTTCTTTTTAGGGAGCGGTGGCACGCCTGCATCTCCTGCTGCTGGTGCCAATACAACCGCTGGCGGTGGTGTGTCTCTTTTGCCTCAAGATGTTATTCAAGTTACTCCACAAGACAAAGAAGCCATAGAAAGGGTATGTGTTACAGTTTAGTTGAGTTATTTGTCTACAACTTTATAGGCACAGATGGCTGAAGAGAATTTTTATAGGAAGCAATTGATTGTTTTTTTTTCTCACATTTCATGAGTGGTTAGTCCCTATATCGTAATCGTATATCCGCGTCTAAAACGTATAATTTTTAAAATAATGCTCCATAAATAAAAAATAATGCTGATAGCAATAGTGTAAATACAAAATTATAGAAAGAATGAGATTAGAATAAGGGCATCAGCTCCTGATAGGAACTACTTACAGAAGCTTCGTAATGTACTGTTACTTTCCCTTTAAAAATATTCATTGCAGGTGTTGATTGACACTGAAGGTGGTCCGAAAAAAAACATTGAAGCAATGAAGCTTATCATTTCTGCTCTGCCATTTTTTTTTTTTTTTTTTTTTTTTTTTTTTTTTTTTTGCTTAATTAGATATCAAGTCTGCAAGGGGCAAGTGACTTTCGCATATTTATTCGATACTGCCCTAAGTCTTCTCCAATAACGTTTGTATTGTTATACCAAATGCCCGCATTTTTGTGTTCTAGTTGCGGTAGTAAGCACCCTGAAAACACTGACACCCAATATATTATTTTTGAACAAAAATTGCAATCTATTTAAGTGGTATTTGCAATAGGGATATTAAATTCCAACAAACCATGTTTTAACAACCATACAGCTTCTTATGTTCACAAGCCTATGAAAAATTATAACTTAAATGCAGCTAGCTCTATAATTTATGTTAAGAAACATATTGGGTTTTATCACTGTTTTTCATATCATTAGTAATTTAATTTATGTTGAAATTTTTCTAAACTGTTGCAGTTAAAAGCTTTAGGATTCCCGGAACACTTGGTTGTTCAAGCCTACTTTGCTTGCGATAAAAACGAGAATTTAGCAGCTAACTTCTTGCTGTCTCAAACTCTGGACGACTGATTAAAGGTTCGCCCCAAATTTAAGGTATGAATAATTAAAAGAATAAACATTAAGCAATAATAAAAAAATATAATTTTTTTTTAAAAATAATTTGCTTACAGGTTTTACAATTATAAGGGATTGTCTTCTTAACGGTGGCCACATTATTAAAAAAAAAATGATTTAAAAAAAAATAAACAGTGCAAAATATATTATTAATTTTTTTTCTCAGATCAGTTGTACAGTTGGTTTTCAATTTTTTTATTATTTATTTTTCCTTTTTTCGAGGGTAACCAATTACACAAAGAAAACCAATTGCATTGAACAAGTTTTTTATTTTATCATTTTTTAAACAATATTACTTTTATTATTACGGATATTACTAATTTAAGATTCAAATTGTTGAAAATAAAATTGCGATTAGTTAATTCGCTTTTCATTTTTAAATATCAAGGCAATATCCTCCCTTGAAGGCCATTAATTTTAACCTTCACACCAGGAAGGATTGAATAAGAACTGTGAATAAATTTAAGAAATTTAAAATTATTTCAAGATTCGCTTGTCGAAGCTGAATTTCAGCTTCCTTTTTTTTCGCTCCAATCGCTCCTATCCTCTTAAAAAACACTGCTGAAAGTTATGATAATAATCATTTTTTTTCTCAGCTCAGTTTGAGCATTTGGTTTCTGATCGATTGAATCTGGATATAAAAGCTGTGCCATTACAAAAAATTGTAAACTGAACGAAAATAAATTGTGTCCTAGATGGTGCACATTGTTGGATTTCATAATTTAAGGTAAAGAGTCATGAATTGATATGCAAGAAGTTATGGTTCTATTCAATTCAATTTTTTCAAACTAATAATTAGTTTGAAAAAATTGAAGTTTGCCAAATAGTGAACGCGCTCAAAGGAAAATTCAGCGCCATTTTGAAACGAATTATTGAACGTGTTTTGATACGTTGCTTTGCTTTGCCTATTGTTATCAATTTCGAGAAAAATGGTGATTAATCAATGTTCTTAGACTTTCTTGAGTATTTTAATGTAGACGAGTAGGATTTTTCACCCGAAATGGCTTCTAATAATGTTAAAGAACCGGACGTTAAATCGAAACGTCCGTCTGGTAAGTCTCTTTTTTTTTGGAGAGAAGAAAAAATTATTGATTCAGTAACAGAATGTCTTTATTCTATTTGAATTTTAAAGAGTATATGAGCTACCTTAAGTAATAATTGGTTACCGTACGTAATTACCTTACAAAAATTGTCTTTTGCAGATAGTGCCTTCAAACAGCAAAGATTACCAGCATGGCAACCAATTTTAACTGCAGGGACAGTATTACCCACATTTTTTGTTATTGGAATTGCTTTTATTCCCATTGGAGTTGGATTATTATATTTTTCGGATCAAGTAGTAGAATATCCATATGATTATACTGAATGTGTTAACAGAAATGGTGTGAAATGTTTAGATGAGATCGAAAATGGAAATAACTGTACATGTATTATTGAATTAACAGGGTTAAACTCACAATTTGATGTAATTAAAAAATTATTGTCCTTGATTAGTTGTGTATTAATGAAAATATCTTTTCTTTATTTCTATTGCAATTTTTTTTTATTTTTTAGGGCAAGGGCAAAGTTATGATGTATTATGGATTAACAAATTTTTATCAAAATCATAGACGATATGTGAAATCTCGGGATGACAATCAACTAAGAGGAATATTAGGTCAACAAGCTTCAACTGATTGTACACCTTTTATGGAAGCTACAGAAAATGGAGAAAAAAAAACAATAGTTCCTTGTGGGGCTATTGCAAATTCATTATTTAGTGGTAAGCATAATCAACTTTTTATATTTTTCATAAAAAAAACATTGTTTCTTACAGGAAATTTTTTAAGAGTAGTTGTCTTTTTATGAAGACAACGTAGATATATAAAATATTGACAGACCAATTATCTTAACTGAACATGTTTATAGGTTGTTTAAAAAACCACTTATCTCTTTTGAGAGTTTTAATGCTTGAAGTTTTTTAAACAACCTATAAACATGTTTAGTTAAGATAATTGGTCTGTCAATATTTTATATATCTACGTTGAATTTTAAAATTATTTTTAATGTTATACTTAATATGTATAATTTTTTCTTCTAGATGAATTAATATTGAAACGGAATGGAGTTGAAGTTCCTTTGTTAAACACAGATATAGCTTGGCCGTCTGATAGGTCCATAAAGTTTCGAAATCCTCCAGGAAATATAACACAAGGTAAAAGAAGAAAAAATGTGTGGGGGCTTTACTGAAAAAGATACATTTCCAGCTCTCTTAATTTTCTGTTATGATATAATATCTAAAACTCCATGAATTATTCAAGGATAATAGATTTAGTTTACTTAGTTGGAGAAACAATGAAAAGCTGATTTACATGAATCTTTATTATCTCTTTTGAAAGTTTTAATGCTTGAAGTTTTTTAAACAACCTATAAACATGTTCAGTTAAGATAATTGGTCTGTCAATATTTTATATATATCTACATTATTAAAGTTAATCTTGAGATATGCTTCCTTAGAGTTTGAATAGGACTAAATTGCTTAAAAAAAAGAGTGCTAAAAATTTAACGTGAGGCTACACTCCCTCCTGGTTCTGTATAGATTAAATTATCTTACGTTTTTTCAAATTACAAATCATCTTTTTTTTACTTTAACAGTTTTTAAAAATTATGCGAGACCCAAGGACTGGAAAAAAGATCTTTGGGAGTTAGATCCAGGTAATCCAAACAATAATGGTTTACAGAATGAAGATTTAATTGTTTGGATGAGAACAGCTGCTTTACCCACATTTAGGAAATTATACCGACGAATCGATCATTCGAAGTCGGAATATGAAAAGGGATTACCAAACGGCAGTTATACTTTAGAAGTGGTTTATTGTAAGTTCCATTTCGGTTTTAAAAATTAGATCAACTCAAGATGGTGACAAAGATTCTGTTCTTTTTTCTAGCATACAAAGTCAAATCTTTTGAAGGAACCAAAAAAATGATTCTGTCCACTACGTCTCTTCTTGGCGGAAAAAACCCATTCCTTGGCATTGCTTATATTGTTGTTGGAGCTATTTGTTTATTGCTCGGTATTGTGTTTTTATTTATTCACATTAAATGCGGGAAAAGGTAAATCATTTTAAATAATGTTCATAGTGGATTTGATTTTTAAATAATTATTTCATTCATATATTTATTAATTTATTTCAGAACATCCGATATGATCAATGTAAATCCACGAACGCCTTATCAATAAAAAGTTAGGTTCAGTGTGTAACTTTTAAATGTTCTAGTCATATCAGATTCATTTTCTTTTTCTTGTATATCTCATATAAGTCAACTATTCAGTTTATTGAGCGGTCAGTAACAAACAGTAATAGAGAAAAAATATTTGTAGTTCTTTTCTTGTTTTTACTAACATTTTGAACACTTTACAGCCTATTATGTAAAGCATTACTATTTTATTTGTTTAAAAAACGATTGTTATTTATCTGTTATTCCTATTAATAGAAAAAAGCGGCAATTATTCGAGCTTTATTTGGCAAATGTCTTTTTGTGACAACTAATAGAAATGCTGAAAAATATTAAAAGTGAAAATGAATGCATGAATATGCAAGAGTGACTTTAGAATTTTTAAACAATTATTGCAAAAAATTTTCACATTCCTTATTAGTTTGTTTATCTATTTATTTAATTTATATTAAGTTATTTTTGTCACTTTTCATTTTTAAGCCGTCGCTGAATATTTAATCCATTTTTTATTATTTTTAAAAAAAATATTGTTACCATTCCGGCTAAATATAATTGTAACAAATAAATTTGTATAATTTTATTTTTTCTTCATCCTTTTCTACGTATCGTTTAATTGAGTAGTGACCCTTGGACCAACATTGATTTGCCTTCCGTGATTGCTTATGCACCCCATTGAAAAGTATGACAAAAAACCGTTGAATTATTAATTACAGTTTAATCGGTTTTTCAATCGGAATTGAATAGAAAAAAAAAAGAAGTGAATTTCCCTTTCATTCGACCCGTAGAAAGCACGACGAGCGGATTAACGTTAATTTTCAAAAGAAATGAATCAGTAATTAGCGGAAATTATTTTTTAAAGTGATTAAAATTATTTTTGCCTATTTCTTCGGAAGTACCAACTTTGGTGTTATTTAAAGGAAAAAATAATAGTCATCCGTTATTCAATTACGATGTAAATCACGGTATTTAAATATAATTTTATTAGTATGACAATGCTGCAAGTATAAATTTGAATTTCAAATTACAAACTAAGACGCTTTTTTAAATTGATTTAAATACGTTGCGTTGGTAACACGGATATGGATTTAACCACAACCTTTTCCGGTCGTTCGATATTTAAATAACACCTTTGGATTCATGAACGTACTCATGCCAATATGTCATAATCGTGGTATTACCAAAATGGCAGACATTAAGTTGAATTGTGTTCAGTTAAAAACTATTTAGAAAATAATGTCATTTTGGAGTCGTAAAACTTATTTCTATTAAGTTATTTTATTAGGTTATTGATATTAATGTGATGATATATAATTAGTTAGAGGTAATTCCGTTTCCGCGCACGTACATAAGCATTATAATTCGGGAAACGTAAAGTGAGAGAATCCTTTGTTTTGACCTGAATATGATATAGGCTTAATTTAATTTTTATATTGTTTTCCGTGTCTTATCTCGTCGGTATCGATTTTATGTCGGTTGTTTTTTAATTTATTACATCGAAAATTAAACGCGTCGGGGATAAAAATGCATCTGGGATTATTATTCAGCGAAAAAAACAAACGAATTATATAATCGAGCGAGGAAGGTGGATTGAGAAAGGCCTAACATGGACGCACCTAACATTTATTGTCAGATGTTTTGTGTTAAAAATTAATTAAAATAGTAAACGATGTGACCGGAAAGATAATGAAAAAGTGATTCCGTTTCTTGAACATGGAAATCGTAACAACGATTTACGCTTGTGAAGAATGGTGTGTTAATGTTCTATTCCTTGCTGCCTCTGTGGAATAAAGCAATGGACAATGGGGACCGTGTACTTTAGTCTTCTTCGAAGACGGAGAAAAATTCGGGTTTCACCAACTGATGGAATTTAACATGAAACAAAGGAAAATGGCTAATAACATAGGAATTATTTTATATTTTAGTGTCTTAAAAACTATTAAAAATCAATTGATACCTGTGCTGTTGTTATTGTATATATCAGATTTAACAACGTCAACAGTTTTAAATGGAGATGAATCTTCAACATTAAAATCAGCATTATTCAATGCTGATAGAGTACTTAGCACGGAACCTACAATTTTTCATTATCCTCGCACTACAACTATAGTTACTAAAATAGCAAATAAGAGGCATGTGTCAGATGATAACTGGCAAAAGAAGAAGAGGCCTTTGCCGACAAGTTCTAGTTTAGTAGAAAATACTCCAGAAAAACCTCCACCCTTAGTTAATAACGTCAAACACATTTCACATAGAGATGTGGGTGGAATTCCTTACCCGTCCTCAAGTCCTAGATACCCACCTCAAATCCCCTCATATGCTCCTCCATCTAGGACTGGATTTTTTACACCTCCCTTACCTCCTGAATATTTAAATCCTTTTGCTGATAAACCAACATTAAGAGGCAGCAATTCCGAATCAAATACAAATACAAGGAGAAATCCTTCAACATTGTTCCGACCACCCTATGAAAATAAGGAGAGAGTTCCATTACCACCACCGGTTATTATGGTTCCTGAAACAAAACCAAGCGGCAAGAAAGCCCTTAATACACCTAGTCGACCGAATTCACATCAGACTTATGATAGTGCTTTCCAAGAGATTGTTAATGTGAATAGTAATAGTAACAATAATAACAATTATAACAATAACAGCAGTAATAATAACTACAACAATAATAATAAGGAAATTCCTACATTGAGGCAAACAAATGAAACAGACTTCGATTTTGTGCCAATATTACAATATCCAAGTGTGTCAAGAATCCTCTCAGGTAGTTCAGGAAGAAAACATGACATCCCTGATATGGGAGATAGACATTCAGGACCTAATTCGAGGCATGGTCATCACAATTATGAACACATGTCCAAGAGCCTTCCAAACTTAAGGAAGGAATTAAACTTCGTACCTAATTTTCCAAGGGAAGGAACGCCTAGACCGCCGGAAACTTTTAGGCCAGTGGAAAAGGTAAGGAAAAAAATTTCATTTTTTTTTTTTTTTTTTTTTTTTTTTATCCGAAACAAAAGAGTTGTCCTCCTTATTTTATGGTTCGCAATTTACATAATAAGGTTGATATCTACAAACCTTTTGAATTCCTTTGAGCATTTCTACGAAATTAACTTTACTTTTCCTGGAATTTATCATAGAATCAATTTTCTAGAGTAGTTTACATGTTTAAAGATACCAAAAGTTTTCGAGAGTTTTCTAATAATAAAACAAAGAGCGTTTAGGAAACGGAATTTCGATATCTTTGTATAGGATCGAAAGAAAATTAGATTGGAAATATATATTCAGATTTAAAACATATTCCACTTTCATGCGAATGGATGTTTAATTTTATTTGTAATCGCGAATGTTCGAAAGAAGAAAAAAAATGAAATAAAATTTAAAATATAAAATATAAAATAAAATATAGCAGAAAAGTAAAATATTCCGGAGAAGAAAGAGAAGATCAAACAGAATTGAAGAATTGAAAAATGCTAAGTAATACTACGTTTGTGAAATACGTAAACGTAAGCTGTGAACCAAAACTCGATGTTCTACAAGAAAAAAAAAAAAATTTTATTTTTGCTAAAATACATCCAAAGAAAGTGTTAAGCACAGAATAATTAAAATGAATAGATAAGCGGATTTCTTAATCGATTCTTGCTTTAGAGCTTTTATATTTACGTAGTAATTTTTTTTCACCCCTTGGCAGATTTTTGGTCATTGTTCAGTTATTTGAAATTATCCACTCAAGCTCGTCTATTTGAAGTTGCGAAATTCATTTTGACGAGTTTCGCCGTTTTTGAGGTGTAGCTGGTAAAAAAATATCCATGTACAAGTAGATACACGGAATTGGTAGACAAAGAGGGAGATTGATGAGGGGTATCGAATTGCCCAGGCGAGGCTCCAAATGGCCACTTTTAGAAAAACTTTTATTCGGATTTATGGTTTCTGCCCGAGAATTCTTAAGAAAGAGTGGACAAGCTCGTTTAAATAAAATCTGGAGAATTTTTTTGACGTAGGACGACGTCTTAGGGCGCACCATGATGGTTTTATCGTGTCCGGTTGTCCGGCTGACTTGATGTTTTGAACACCGAACATGAAAAAAACGAATATTTTAAAAATTTTAGATAAATTTTTCAATAAAATTTTATCAAAAATCCTTAATGATCCTTATGAAATTTATAATAAAATTTTTTACAAAATATTGTAAATTTTTGACTAATTTTAAGAAAAAAGGAAAAAGTTTTAGAAAGTTTTTTAGATGTTGATGATTTTTGATAAAATTTTCCCAGGGGAGCCACGGGAAAGGAAGTTACATGGACTAATATTATGGCTTGAAAGACTTAGGGGGATCATTAATATTTTTTGAAACGAATATTTCGACGATTTTTGATTATTGAAAAAATTTATATAAAATTTTAGTGAAAAAACATTTTTTAAATTTTATAAAAAAATTTTTTAAAAATTCTTAAAACTTTAATTTTCTATTGAAAACTTTGATAATGTTTCGTGAAAAAGGTCATCAGCATTTTTTAAAACAAACATTTCGATGATTTTTGATTATTAAAAAAATTGATTGAAAATATTGAAAAATTATTTTTTGAATTTTATTAAGAATTTTTGGTAAAAATACTTAAAATTTTAATTTTTTATCGAAAATTGATAATGTTTTGTGAAAAAGGTCATCAGCATTTTTTGAAACGAACATTTCGATGATTTTTGATTATTGAAAAAATTTATTGAAAATTTTATTGAAAAAACTGATGGGAAATTCGGCCCCAACCAAAAATTCTAGACGTAGTCCTACGTATGGATAAGCCTCATATCCCCTGGCTGTTTTTTTTTATTAAATCAATTTATGTTCGAGCATCTTGAGTCTCAATTATTTTTTCTGTCAAGAAATTACCAAGATGTCAAGTCTTGAAAATTTAATTTTTTCAAAAATGCTTCTGGGTTCTCGAGAAATAAATTTCGAGAATCTCGAGAATTCATTAGGTTTGGGGAAAGCCAGGAAAAATTCCAAAAAATTATTCCTTCCCCCCCCCCCGTCAAAGCACTTTTTTTTTCATAAAATTTCATCACTTTCTCTTTCTCGAGAATTCTCGAAATTCTCGTGTCTGATCTCCATTTGCCAATTAATCGAAGGTACAATTAATTGTACCTCCGGAAAAGCTGCATATTTTTGGATTTTTTTTTTCTTCTACTACCTACCACTTTTTTTTTTTTTTTTTTTCATTTTCGTTATTTTTAGTGTTCGAAAAAATAATCAAAACAATAAAAAAAAGTGGAAGCTGAAGAAAAAAGTCCAAAAATATACAGCATTTCCGGTAGATCAATTGATTATACCCTCCAATTAATTGTCCGGTGGAGACAGAGCATCGATTCTTAAGAAAAAAGAATATTGCTTAAATTGAGAATTTTGATATAAGCGAGATTTTAGCGGTCGATCTCGAAATTCGAGTTTTTCGAATTAAAATTTTCGGAAAAAAAAAACGCTATTCGTTTTTCATTCGCGTTCGCATTCATATAAATTCGCATTTTCTAAAACGAAAATATTGAAACATTGGCTTAGGGATTACATCTGTTGGTTTTTCTTGTTCGGGGGCCGTTTCTGAAAACCGTTTTTGAAAATTTTGTTTACAAAGTACAAAAAGGTTTGTTTACATTATTCAAAGAGCCGGCAATGATGTTAAATGAACGAAACCCGTTGAGTGCAAGAAGCTTGTATGCCTTATGCATATTTTACACAATGCCTGCATTGGCTGCTTTAAAATGATTTAGATGCAAAAAAAAAAAAAATTTAAGGAAATTTAAGGAATAAAAATTGAAAGTTTCGATTTGATCCCGCTTTCTTACCTCTCATAAACAGGGGGTAAAACGGGGAAAATATTTTAACGGCTACGGTAAACTTGAACCTTTGAAAAGAGTCCTGGTGTGCCACTTAAATTCCAATTCCGAGAGTTGATGCAAATTTGATTGAAAGTGAAAATTTGCCTCGAATTTAGATTTTGTAAGATAAGCAAATATTTGAGTTTTCGTCGTTAAAGGAGGGGGGAAAAACTATTATGGATTTCAAATCAGTACGTTTTTAGTTTCTTTTTTTCCCTTGACTCTTGGTGAAAAAAGTTAGTGTTAACTCAGGATCCTCCTCTTCCGAAGCTTTCATACAGTTTGTTTTTTTAGGTCATCAGATCGATGCTTAATTAGTTTTCTTTGCTTTCTTTGTTCTCTCCGATTTCGATAGTTTCCATCGTAGCATATTGTGATCGGGCTGAGATCAAAAAATCGAAATCCATCCTTTTTAAAATCCGGAATTCAAATATATTCAACTTTTTTTTTTTTTTCTCCCCCTTTTTCTCGTTTCTCTGAATTTCGTTACTCAAAGTATTATTTTTTCAGCTTTTAAGGTTATAAACATACATTCTTTAATTCATTGGGAAATAAAGTTCTCTTTTTTACGTTGTTTTTTTTCGCGAGCCAACCTTTAGCTTCATGAAAGTATGCATGAATTTTCAACGTTCTCTCTAACGTTACCGTTTTGAATTTGAGACGTTTTAACCACTTATTTCCCAAGCACTTTCTTGTATAAAGTAAAGGAAAAAGAAGACGGCTACTCTCATTTCATCATTTTAACTTTCCGCATTCTTAACGTAGATTCTCCTTGCCTTTTCCTTATTGTGTATCTTAAATATCACAGAAACAACTTTCCTGTTGCTCTCCCCCCCCCCCCCCCTCCCGACACATTCCACAGATTTCTACTCCCGATCTCCTCCGGTGGTTTGCGGCTTTAGGGGGATGACGGAATTTCTTGCCTAACCAATTAAGGTATTCGACCTCGTTGCCCAGGTGCTAGAAGGCCGGGGAGTTGAGTTTGCGAATATTTGGGGTAAAATTCGTATTTATTTAAAATCGCTCTCGATAAGTCAGAAAGGAATTTTCCAATATACCGCCACGACAGCTCTGCTATTAGTTCTTCAAAGTTATAAATGGGTATGTTACCTAAGCGTCATTTTTTTTTTTTTTTTTTTTTTTTTTTTTTTTTTTTTTTTTGTGTGGATTTGCTAATGTATAGGTCATGAATAAGCATTGCAATGGAATTGTTGCACGGATCGTCAAATCGCCATTTTATTCGACGATTTTTAAGCTTGCTCTCAATTCGAAATTTTTTTTTTTTTTTCTCGATGATTAATGGAATTTTGAAAATCGCCCAAAACGATTTGTTTGGTCGGTGAAAATATGACGTCATTTTTACTCGCATATGGAGAAAATTCATGCGAAATAAACTAAATAATAAAAACAAAAGTCGAAAGTAGGTTGTGCTGGGAAAGGGATGAAAAAATAAATGGGATTTTTGGAAATTTTTGAATGCGAAGCGACGTGATAACTGGTACTGCCCTTATAAGCTAGTCCACCATGACTGTTTTCATATAAAATGCGTTTTGTAAAAAAATTTTATAGGTTTCAAATGAGTTACTTTGCTTCATTTATATTTCGAAAATGTTTAATTAAAGAACCAAGTTTTGGTCCAGGTTTTTTGAAAAACTAACAATTTTAGGTTTGCTGTAATTTATTTGATGATTGGATTGTTCTAAGCAAATTTTTACCATTAGCTATAAGCTTACTCCCTGTCCAGATGGATGAAGGGCTGCAATTCCGATTAATTTTTATTCGGAATCGGAATCGGAATCTGCTAATTCAAAAGTAATTGGAATCGGAATCCGTGCTTTTTTTTTTTTTTGAAGAAATAGGAATCGGAATCGGAATCTCGCCTGAAAACAGTTCGGAATAGGCATAGGCATCGGCATTCAAAAAAATATTTTCGATTCAGATTGACTTAAAAAGCACGAAAATACTGTTATTACAGTTAATCAATTTTGGTTTAAATCGGAATCAGAATCGGAATCGGCATCGTTAAAATATTTGTTAGTTAGAATCGGGATCGGAATCTAAAATTTTTTTCCACCTTTCGAAATCGGAATCGGAATTGGAATCGGAATCTTACTCATAAATAGTCAAGATTTTGGGGAATCGGAATCGGAATCGGCATTGCAACCCTGGGTAGATAAAATTCAAAAAAAAAAAAAAAAAAAAAAATTAAAGTTAAAAGGATGAGGGTCGATAAGGCCGTTTTTTGGACTAAATTTTTTTTTTTCGTGGAATTTGATCCTTGAGTCCTGGTAAATGATTCCCCAAAAGGATTTTCAATTTCGGTCGTCGGTACCCTTAATATTCGCCTAAACCATGATATTTTATTAAAGCAAATTTTAAGGATCGAAATAGGAATTAAAAAATTTTAATGCTGCAGGGAAGTACCACTACCTAAGACCTTTTAAGGGTATTTTATCATGTTCCGAAAAATGTGTTGAACCCCCTTAAAAGTGGCCATCGTAGGTGTTTTTATTTTTTTTAACACCGTGTCCGTTGGAGTCCGTCAAATTCCCGGTAATGTATTATAGGGCGACCTAAGATAGACCACATATAATTTTCCCGGTATACGGCGGCATGCGGCCCTATGTTAAAAATGCATAAGACGCGGTTTTAGCGGTCTGTTTGAGCACCCCGGTTGTCAAATCTGTATTTTTTCAAGAAAACATCATTTAGGAGTGACAACTGTTCGATTTTTTTGGGGAATCATTTACCAAGACTCAAGGATCAAATTCCACGAAAAAAAAAATTTAGCCCAAAAAACGGGGCCTTATCGACCCTCATCCTTTTTTTGTTCAAGGATGAAACTGGCACTTGTTTTCAATTTTTATTATTTTTTTTTAAAAAGGGAACTACTTTTGCTCTACCATTTGAAAGAAAACGAATTATTTTAATATATTTTCTAAGTTTTGACCTTTGAGAGTGGGCTTTCAGTAAATACTGGAAAGAATAACCGTTTTTTTCTAACACTCTATTTACTGGAATAAAACCCAAATTTTAGGCGTCCAACAAATTCATTTTACGTATTCTTGTATTTACAGTACAAGTTTCAACTTGTTTAAAGTAACTAAGAACTTCGAAAAAGTAAAATCGAAGCTTTTCGACGGCAGATTTTTTTATAAATTATTTTTCGGCTCCATTTACCACCAGTTCCAGTTGAAACTTGCACTAAAAATTCCATGATTCACTGAAGCTTACTTTTAAAACCTTTAAAATATCTATATTTCGAGCGTTAGGCAAAGCTTATTGAATAGCACTTGTTCGTAAATGGATTGAATGTAGAATTTTTCGAAAAAAGATCGTTCATTTGTCTGAATTAATTAGGTACTGTTGCTTATGACCTTATTTTCGGCTTAAATTTTCATGTTAAAAGTGTCAAAACACACGTCTTAGCTTATAGAAATAATTTTTTCAAGCCTAACTTTTTTTTTTTTTATTATTATTATTATTATTATTATTATTTTACATTTTTTCTTCTCCCTTTTACGGGGTGTTTGAAATTGGAAGTCATGTGGGCCCAATTTATTATTATTATTATTTTTTTTTTTATTTTTTTTAATTTTTAATGGGGCTTTTGCATTAGTATCAGTCTCTTAAAACAAAGTTTATGCCTTTGAAAAAATGATATTTTCAGAATTGGCTAATAAATAAGGTTTTATGCTGCTAATTGCAAAAAATGGATTGATTTCCCTGCAACCTTGTTCATTCTTCTTTTTTTTTCATATATTATTAAAAACTGTTCTAAAATTTTTCTGTTTCACTTAAAACTCAATGGTCAGTTTCATATTATTTTGCTATTTTAAAATAAATGAATAATTCGGCTACCACCTTTTAACGCAAAGAACCATTTCAATTGTAATAGTTATTGATATTGGTATAAAGACTGAGTCGTAATTTTTTTTTTTTTTTTTTTTTTTGCTTTTACGAAAAGAAAAGTGAGGCCAAGGAGCACACCATTCCCTACACTGTGAGCTTAAAAATTTACAATAGAAGAGATTCCAGTCTTTTTTTTTTCTCCAGAAATTCATATTTTTGTTACTAAAGGTCTAGGCACGTACTAGTCTTCCACTCCCTTTTCCTCCAAAGAAATATCTTGGATCCACCCGACACTAATTCAATCAAAAGATTATTGGGAAAAAAATGAAAACCTGCTCCTAAATATAACCATATAGTCGAGGGCTTAGCTTTTGAACTTAAAATAGTATATTTCACTGCTAGAATCTAAAGCGAGACTTTTTGAGTTCGAGGCCGATTTAGCCGCTTCGAGCGAAACGAAAACAGGGATTCCCTACCATTTTTCCTAAAAAATAAAATAAATTCCTAATCAATTTTTTCTAAAAATTTTGACTCCTAAAATTTTTTTTCTCCCAATTTTTTTTTATAATTTTTAATTTTCCAAAAAAATTTTGATTCCTAAAATAAAATTTCTTTAAATCCCTAAAATAAAATTTCCTAAAATCCTTAAAATTACATTTCCTAAAATTCCTCTAGGGATTTAAAAAAATTAGGAAAAATTCATTTTAGGAAATTTTATTTTATGAACCAAAAAATTTTAGGAAAATTAAAAATTAGAAAAAAAAAAATCCATTTTTTAAAAAATGGATTTTTTAAAATTTTAGGAACGAAAATTTTTAGAAAAAATGGATCAGGAATTTCCTTTTTTTTTTTTTTTTCTTTAGGAAATATAGTTGGGAACGAAACGAGGAAAACGGTTGCGGGCTTAAAATATCGCGATTTAAATTCGTAGCTGTAAAACATAACCCTTTATGGTTTTAAGAGCAATAATTATTTAAAGTTGTTTGCATTATGATTGGACGGCGGCCATATTGATTTTTGATGTCACTTTTCGAGCGCTAGACCTAATTGCTTACTTTATGTCTCTTTTCACTGACCGAAAAGTACTATTTTAGTGTCAGAAAACGGACGTTAAAAGTACCACTTTAACCAACATCACATGGAATAAGAAAGAAAATTGCTTGCAGAAGATACTCTTTATTTTTTTGACTTACCCGAGCTTTCTTACATCCACAATTTTTCATTAGTAACCGATCGTTTTTGACCTAGGACTACGTCTTGGGGCTTGGTCCTGGGGAAATCTGTCACGTCTGTCTGTGGGGGTGTCTGTCCGGGTGTAGGTCTGTTCGCACCAAAAATTACTTAATTATTTTAATATTAAAATTTTAGCTTTGAAAATTTTAAATAATATTTTGACTATTTTTTTTTAACTTTTTTAATAGTAATGTTAAACGACAAGGACTTGGAAAATTTCTTGTAAATTTTATTTATCTTTGAAATTTTCGCTGTTTTTTTTAAAGTAAAATTTACAAGATATTTTCTAAAAAATTTACTTGTAAATTTTAACTTTAAAGAAATTTAAAGTTAAAATTTTATTTTAAAATTTGCCGTCATGAACGAAAGCAAGTACTTAAAAAATTAAATTTCTTGTAAATTTTATTTATCTTTGAAATTTTCGCTGTTTTTTTTAAAGTAAAATTTACAAGATATTTTCTAAAAAATTTACTTGTAAATTTTAACTTTAAAGAAATTTAAAGTTAAAATTTTATTTTAAAATTTGCCGTCATGAACGAAAGCAAGTACTTAAAAAATTAAATTTCTTGTAAATTTTCAAGAAACTTAATTTTTACAAGAAACCTAAAGTTGCTAAAGCAAGGGCTTAAAAATTTCTTGAAACTTTATTTAATCTTATTTTTTAAATTTTCGCCTTTTTTTTTAAATATATCGTTTTTAAATATTAAAATTAGACAGCATGAACAAAAATAAGAGCTTAGAAATTTTAAATACAATGTTCACTACACTTTTTAATTTTATTCTTCTTGCTTTAGCTAAGAATATGAGCTAAAGCAGTGTTTTAATATTAAAATTTTAACTTTGAAGACTTCATGACAAATTTTTTTTAAGTTTTGACCTTTTTTATCAAAAATTTTAGGTTTTTTCGTGCCAGGAAAAAAAATTATGTTTTTATCAAAAAATTCGAATTTTTTGACGAAAAACGAGCAAAAAAAAAAATGCCTTAAAATTTTCAAATCGTTTCATTGTTTAAATTTAGCAAAATTAGGACAGTACCTTAAAAACGTAGTCCTACGTAGGGATATGCCCCCATATCCCTACGTCCATACGTCTGATTTCTTTCATACGTCTGATATTCTTTCATTATTAACCGATCTTTTTTTTAAAAATGAATTTACAGGTAAATAATTCAACTCCGCCGCCGAACAATACCAAACCAGAGACGGACCATTCTCCGGTCTTCAAGCCATCCGAGGAAGAAATAATCAACGAAACGAAAGCACACATGGAGGACACCGCAGCCGACACAACAAATTCCGTGGATATATTCAACGGTGAGGAGCAGACAAATCAAGAGGTAGAAAGCGATTTGCATGATTCTGAATCTCATAAAGTTAACGATAAAAACGCAGTGTACTTATGGGAGGTTGCCTGGGACATCCATGTGTACCTTATCGCCAGTTTGTTTGCGTTATTAGCAGTTTATGCCGTTTACAATTTAATTTTAATTAAATTTTACAAACATTTACTCTCGCGTCCATATTTTATTAGTATACTCGTAATAATTGCGTTAATAGGTATATTAAGATCACTTTATTTATTTCACGATGCGTATAATAAGGAGCACTCATACCCCGAGCCCGTATCCCATTTGTTGTTGAACATAACGTGCCCATTAATAACAACCACATTCGCCATTATGTTTTTATATTTGATGAAAACGACGGATGTCTTATTATTTAATTCAAGCATATTGAAGCATCCGATTTGCTTGATAATAATGTCACTTTTGCATTTGGCGATATGCGTTTGCCTGGATGTCACAAGCGACCTAACCTTCGATGTGTCAGGTACGAAATACCTGCCTTTAGTTTGTCAATGTATTTATATATTGTTCTGTGTTATATTAGGAGGAAGTTATTTATATATTTATAAGACTTTAGCGAATGCGGCTTCGAGGAAACAAGTCGAAATGTTCGGCTCGTTGTACACGACGACCTCGGAGCTTCATAAAAATCGTCCGGCTGCGTTGTGCCTCGCGATTAGGATAACGCTCGCCGTGTCGATGTTAATATTATTAATGGCTGTCGTACAGCTTTACGGTATTTTCGGAGTTCCCGTCGGTTTACACGACACCGATTCATTTTCGGACATGCAAAATCAAAACATGCAAAGATGGATTTGGTGGGCGTACCATTTTAGCGTTAGGGTTATCGAAATTTCAATTTGTTATTTATTAACGTGGGCCGCCACTCAAAGGTTGCATAACGAAATCGACGAGAAGGAGACGAATTCGCAAAATTCGACGACGGGTTTCGCCTTGTTCCCTTGCGGTCCCTGCCGAAACACGGACGAAAACATAGACGACATTTATCCGGCTGTTTGCAACACGAATCAAGCGATTCATAATTATTCGCTGAGGACGGGGAAGAAGGTTTACGACGATTCGTTCCCGTTGAATAACATCGGGAGCGAATTGACGGGAACGCAGATTCCTAATTTCGAAAAGTTCCAAGAGAATCCGGATCACGTCAACTCGTACGACAGGAGGAAAGCCAAAAGGCACAACGGGAATTTGCCGTGGCATTTAAATCAAAATCAAGCGAATAATTACGACGAGATAGGGCCGGGCTCGGAGATAATCGAAATAAAAGACGCGCTGACGAGGAAAGGGCTGTCAAGTCTAAACAGGTCTGATTCGGATGCGTCGCATGCGAGCCACCTCCCAGCTCACGTGAGCTACGAAAGCATCGGTTACCATAGCGGGACTTTTCACAAAATAGGTGTAGATAACGGTCATTTTATCGGGAACGATCACGAAAAAGACAGCAATTCGGATCACGGGTCGAATTTATCGAAAACTGATAGCCATTATTTCGATAGCGACGCGTACGACTCCAACCGGGGATCCTTTACCATGGGCCATAAAAAGGGGCATAGGAATCACGATAGGAGCTCGTATAACATGAAAAAAAGCGGGACCCTCATGGCCCTCCCGCAAAACGAACGAAGGAGACTCGCGGGTAGGGACGGGATCCAAACCCTTCGGGAGGGGAGGGATAGGGAAAGGCAAAGCCCGAATTCAATGTTGGTAGATGAAAATGGTTTCGTTCGATTTCGTTCCTTAGCCGACGCCGAAAGGCTCAGCGATGATAATTCCCGTAGATCGGGGCACGGTAAAAAAAGTTTACCGAGGCGGTCCGGAAATGAAGAGAGGATCCCGAGGTAGAATTTCGTCACGAAATAAGTAATTATATTTAAAAAAAAAAAAAAATTGTTGAATGTATACTAATGGCCAATTTTCAGATTTATTGTTAAATATGTCTTAAGTAATAACCATACTTCCTCCCAAAAACATTTTACTTCTTTCTCTTATAAATGGTTTTATAAAATTATTTTTAGACGAAAATTTGTGATTTATTTTTTTGTTTTTTTCGTCGTTTTTATTCTGTCAATCCGGATGATTCAATCGTGATTAATAGAAAGTGGATTTTTTTTTTTTTTGACGTAAAATAATTGGGTGCGATATATAATCCTGGGAACATACATTGCGTTTTCCCGTGAATGTCATGCAGGATGTTCTTTAATAACAGTTTTGTACAAGTTATAATGGCGTAACTTATGATTCGCCCGCGCGTTTTGCGTTTTCTCGTTGTAAAAAAAGGTATAGGAGCTATTGAATTCAAGGGGTCACACCCGGCAGGCCAACACTGAAATGGAGATTATTTAAGAGCCTTGAGCGGATATAGATTTTAATATTTGCATCCTCGGGTCATTTCCATAAAACCGAAAAGGATCCGAATAAATATTCTCTTTTGTAAAATTTCAAACAGAATTTTCTCATTTTCTTTTTTAAAAGATAGCGACGATTAGCAAATTATTTTTTTTAGCTTCCTTTTTAATCTTTTAATGCTGAAAAACGTTTTGAGATAATTCCTTTTGTTACTTTTTATCGATTTTTGAAGAAGAAAAAGAATAACTTTTTCGCAATAGAATTACGGCAACGTCTGGGCAAAGCTACATCGAAATACGACGGTGCGATTTGCTGAGAATTTTCTTCACAGCAGGAAAATTTTCAGTTGAAATTTTTGAAAATATAAAATTTGAAAATAGTACGATTTTTTTTTTTTTTTTTTGGGGGGGGGGGGGGACGCTATGAAATTAGGTAGATACTGTTTGACGCTTGCATTTTAAATACGACACTAAAAAGATGATGGTTCCTAGAAAGGTATAGGCTTCTTTTTTTTAATTTTTTTTTTCTAATTAAAGTAAATTAAGATGATGAGACACTGACATTTTGAATGTGACACAAAGGCGATATTCCTAGAAAGGTTAGGCTTCTTTTTTCACATCGGAAGAGCAGTGACACATTTCTTTTTTTTTTTTTTTTTTTTTTTTTTTTTTTTTTTTAAGAACTTACTTCTTTTTAATGTGAAAATAAAGAAGCTTTTCTTTCTAAAAATTAGGCATTCCAAGAAAATGTATTTCAAAAAGTCTGTTAAATGGAGTTTGAACACCTTGTTAGTGATTTTCTAAGTATCAAACGTTTTTTTTTTTTTTTTTTTTTATTTTTCTAAGAAATAATTCATTTTTATTTTTTTTTCAATAGAGCTCGAAATTGTAAAATATTTCTCCGCAAGGGGTCACCAAGATGACCGGAGGTGTAAGAGGGGCTCAGCGTCCCTCAGGAAGGGGCTCCGAGTGTTATCTTATAACATTCGGATAAAGAAAATACATTGATCCAAAAATTTTCCAGGGAAGGGGATAGGGATTAGGGTGGGTCGAAAATCAAAAATTTCGGGTTTTCAAAATGCCTGGTAGCGCAATCGCTGTGGTTTATGAAATTGCAAAAAATTTTTCCTTTTCGAAATTTTTTTTAAACGGCGTCTTGAGGGTGCGCAAGAGGGGCAAAGTTTTGGAAAACTTCATAAGGGATGGAAATTCGACTTTTAAATTTTTGGTGAAGAAAGTACCGTTTCCTATCAGATTTTTAACGTAGATTTCGAAAATTAAGTCAAAAACTTTGGCCCTCTTGCTCCCCACCAAGACTTTGTTTAAGAAAAATTTCGAAAAGGAAAAAATTTTTACAAAATGGTAAGCCACAGCGATTGCGCTATCAGGCGTTTTGAAATTCCAAAATTTTTGATTTTCGACCCACCCTAACAGGGATGGCGGAGCGAAATTCTAAGTAAATTGTAAATTCAAAAATTTTAACTATAGGGTTTCATTCAAATCCATTTTTCCGGTTCTTATTTTCGGTATGTAAGTAAGCCAGTTTATTACTAAATAGAATGTCACGTCCCCATTTGTGCAAATGTAACACCCATTGCAAATGAAATGCCTATGATTCAAAGAAATGAAAGTGAAAACAAAAAAATAACTGGACGTAAAATAACTGACAAAAGTGTCATTTTTGTTGCGTATTATTTTCGATTTTTTTTTTTTTTTTCATCCCTTCACTTTGGCATCACACTGTCAATATCGATGAAGCTTATTGAGGTGACTTAAACTGAGATGACTTTTTGATGTTCCGTGTCAGTAAGATTAAAAATCGTGCAATTTAGAATTTTCAATAAAGAAGAAACATTTTTTTTTCCCTCCTGAAAAATAAAGCATTATTTGTTTAAAATGGCACGTTGCCTAGTTAATTTTTTTTTTTTAAAGCTATTTTCGATTTTATTTTTGATTAAATTTTGATGAAAACTTGATTGCTGGGTGACTGAAAATTCATCGAATCGGAAGTTCTTTTTCAAAATTAATTATCCGACGTTGCTAGTCTGTTATGACAGGATTTTTTTTTAAGGGAGGGGGGGAGTAGAGAAGAGGAAAAGGCTTTTTAGTTATGTGATGTGCACTTTTTTTTTTGTTAGTAACAAGAGCCTTTGGCGACGTGGAACCGTTTTTTCACTGCCTTTTTTGTGAAAGAAAAATGTTCATACATATGTCAGATTTTTTTTTTTTTTTTTTTTCGATTTAGTATTTGAAAAAACGAAATAAGCGAAAATAAAAAAGTTCGTGCGGTTTAAACGCACTAGGCCATTTCAGACAATAAATGTATTTTTTCAGTTGCGGAGGGGGTTCAAAAGAGAAACTTTTTCTGATCTGAAAATTGAAGGTACTTTTTAAAATCTTCTTGCATTGATTAATATACAGAATCTGTTGGGGAGTTAGACTTAAGGCTAGGCTCCAGTCTTTTTTTTTTTTTTTGTTTTTTTTTGTTTTTTTGCAACATCCTGTATTTTGGAAATTGTCTGTATCTTATTTTTAAGCAAAATATTAAATTTTAGTTATGGAGAGCCTTTCTAGTAGCAAATAACCAGCATCGTTAAAAATTTCAAATCTCTGCATAAATTACTTTTTCTTAAATTGGGTCTAAAAATAAATTTCCAAAATTCCCGGGAATTTATCGTAGACCCAATTTTAAAGAAAAAGGTAGCTAATGTAGAAATCTAAAATTTTCGCTGATGACGCATATTGCCTAACGGAAGGACGCTTCGCAAATAGAATTTTGATCGTTTGCTTCTAAAAGAAGCTGTAAAACGATTTTCAAAGTATAGGGTGTTAATAAAAGGAATTGATTGGAGCACAGCCTTCAATTGATTTTACCTTTGAGAAATAGTATTTTTTATACCAAGGACAGCAAGTGGCACTTTTCTGTACTGGAGACGGCGAGGTTGCCAAGCCGAACCGAAGGCGAGATTTGGCAACGCTGTCTCAAATTCAGATAAGGACCCCTTGTTGTTCTTGGTATAATACATATTTTTTATTACGAATGATAATAGGAGTTTTTTCATTGTTTTTTTTTTTTTTTTTAGGTTTTCTTATTCTATGGTACTAAAAAGTAAACTTTTTATTCCGTGGAAAAAAAAGTAATGCCACTTTCGTTATTTCAAAAAGTTATTCTTTTTGGCTTCTTCGAACAGCACCTAAAAAGGGACTTTCTTGCGTATGAGTAATGAAAAAAATTGAAATGGAAAGTTATACAAAATGTCTTGAAAAAAAAAAAAAAAAAAAAAAAAACTGACTTTACAAAAAGTCAGAAATTATTTGTAGATCAAGCGGCATCTTTAATTATTTTTTATAAATAATGCAAGACTAAAAGGGTTGATTTTTTTTTTCATGCATCATTTTTAAACCACGAAACCTCTTTTGTTAATATATTTTATGAATTTTTTATGTGAACCTTTACCACCTGCAACTTAAAAAAAAAAAAAAAAGAACAACATACTCGAAAAAGACACGGAAATTAGGGTGTGCGTAGGGGTTTGTTAAATTAATAATGGACTGTATCATGCTCAAACAGTCATTAGATATCAAAACGCATTATAACCAAACGGTTATTGTCAATAATTTAGGTTAAAAATCATCGCGTGAAATGGAAAAAGAACAAACAGTAAAAATATCGTAAATGTAAAATTCTTTTGCAAATCAAAGATAATTGACATAATTTGTTATATCATGCTATCTTTAAAATATAAATAAAAGGAAAAATAACGGAATTATAGGTAATGGCATTATTGTTCCTGGAGATATTTGATGATTTTAATTTACAAAATATGGTTTTTAAGTAATTAATATCCGCTCTTGGGATTTAGAACAAGTAAGCAAACCATAATTTGTTTTGATAAGCTTAGCATTCAATTTTTTTTTACTCTTTCGACATCCTAAAAACAGACACCCGGTATATGTTATATTTTTTTTTCAGTAAAAACTTGCTACCAGGACAAGGTTTTTTTTTTTTAAAAATTTAGCATAGGCCATAATTACATTTATCGCTTAGTTCAACTAAACGCTCTAATTAATTTGTTTAAAATATCGGAACGAGTTAGTTTGTCAATTACTAAAGCTTATTGATTTGATTGATTAATTGACTCAACGTCCGTGGTCCCCTCAGGCGAAATAAATAAAAGCCCATATCTTTTTTTTTTTTTTAATGATGAGTTGGAAGTTTTTTTTTTTCCTTTTTTTTTCCAGACATTCAAAAGTAAACGGGGAAAGAGTCTAATAAAAAAAAAGCTCAAAAGAATTTTCTTTCATAAGTGGGAGAGGCGAATAGAAAGCGACCATATTTTAAAAGGGTCGAAAAGCACCTAAAGGGAACATTCCATTCATTATTATTATAATTTGTATAAAAACTCTATACAAAAACCCCTTTTTCCTGTGATATATAATATTAGTAAACAGATGTCAACAATTTTCGCAGACATCGCTACCCTTTTGTGCATCACTCTCTTTATTATTTTTCATAATCGTATATGAAAAGCTTCCCAATTATTTTACGTCACATAGAAAATTTTTAAAATAATAATAATAATGATAATAATAAAAAGGGAAAGGAAATAAAAATAAAAAAAAGTGTATAAAAAAAAATAACAGGGCCGGCCTTAGCAGACGACGAAGACAAATCAGATTTAAAATGCGGGACCATGAGCTAAAAACGAAAATATTTCAGGTTCTTTTAGAGGCCGAAATTTTAAAAGTTTTTGCACGCGCAGCCTAATTTAAAATTTTAATGTTACAAAATGTTTTGTTTGTCAAATTTTGTAACATTTACTTATTTGATAATTCTGTACCTCAGAGCCGAAACGTCGAATTAAAGAAGTCCAAAATGGTCGCGAAGCTTTGTTTTCGTAAAGCAAACGTTGTCTTCTGCTTTTAAATTCCACGTTTTGGCTATGAGATTTCGCCACGGCCATATAGACAGGTCCGGAAACTCCCATACGAGAATATTAGTTCTTACTTTGTACCACCGTAAACGCTACTTGTGCGCGAGACACTTTTTCATTGGTCGTTGAGATTTATAAACAACGATGACGGCGACTTTCTCTTGTTGTAATTTGCGTGGGAGTCACAACTGAAAACAATTAGACATGTTGCGTCGCTGAAGATCGCAGCGCCGTCAGTGGCCCGTTTCAGAACTAAAATGCGCGTAGTTAAACTGAACACTAACAGCATGGGAAGCGTCCGGACCTGTCTATACGGCCGTGGATTTGGCAGAATTTTAAAAATATTTTGGGCTGGGCTCCATAAACGTCAGGCCTCGTCAGCTTTAAAAATATTTTCGTTGAGATTTGTTGCTTTTTTGCAAACCCGAGAGCAACACGGAATTTCACAAACATTTTTCCGAAAAATAGTAAAAGTATAAAATTAAAATGGCGAAATGTAGTGATGCTTTCATGCCCTACGAAGGCTCGATTCGGTTCCGACATGATCACTCCTGCTCAAGACTGGACCTGTACGAAACGATCTCAGGCATTAAAACGTGGCAGTAGAAATTTTGTGTGTAATATTTTAGAAAAACCGACTGAATCATCCGGATTTTATTTGTTGGAGTATTATTATTTTTTTTTTTTCTTCCTAGAAAAGAAAACGTCATTTTTATTTTTTTCATTTCTTTTTTCATTTCAAACGTACTTAAGTAGAAGAAAAAGAATACACGGAAGAGGTTTTCGGAAGATCAATCCCTCCTATTCTCGTGCCTATGGCTCAAAGATTTTTAGAAAAAAAAAAAAAAAGTTATAATTCGCAAGTCCGAAAAACTTTCCTTCCGTTCTTTATGAATGCGCCATAGCATATAAGATGCTGCATCATTACATTTCCTTTGTATGGCGAAGCTCTTGCCAAGTTTTTGAGGAGAAAGAAAAAAAAAAACATAAATCTGGGGAGGTGGGGGAAAAAGAAGTTTTTTTTTTGTATCGACACCAAGCTTTTTTTTTTTTTTTTTTTTTCCAGACATTCAAAAGTAAACGGGGAAAGAGTCTAATAAAAAAAAAGCTCAAAAGAATTTTCTTTCATAAGTGGGAGAGGCGAATAGAAAGCGACCATATTTTAAAAGGGTCGAAAAGCACCTAAAGGGAACATTCCATTCATTATTATTATAATTTGTATAAAAACTCTATACAAAAACCCCTTTTTCCTGTGATATATAATATTAGTAAACAGATGTCAACAATTTTCGCAGACATCGCTACCCTTTTGTGCATCACTCTCTTTATTATTTTTCATAATCGTATATGAAAAGCTTCCCAATTATTTTACGTCACATAGAAAATTTTTAAAATAATAATAATAATGATAATAATAAAAAGGGAAAGGAAATAAAAATAAAAAAAAGTGTATAAAAAAAAAATAACAGGGCCGGCCTTAGCAGACGACGAAGACAAATCAGATTTAAAATGCGGGGCCATGAGCTAAAAACGAAAATATTTCAGGTTCTTTTAGAGGCCGAAATTTTAAAAGTTTTTGCACGCATAGCCTAATTTAAAATTTTAATGTTAAAAAACATTTTATTTGACAAATTTTATAACATTTACTTATTTGACAATTCTGTACCTCAGAGCCGAAACGTAGAATTTACAAAGTCCAAAATGTTCGCGAAGCTTTGTTTTCGTAAAGCAAACTCTGTCTTCTGCTTTCAAATGCCACGTTTTGGCTATTAGATTTGCGTAGATTTGGCCACGACTGTAGAGACAGGTCCGGAAACTCCCATACGAAAATATTAGTTCTTACTTTTTACTACCGTAAGCGCTGCTTGTACGCGAGACGCTTTTTCATTTCTCGTTGAGATTTGTAAACAACAATGGCGGCGGCTTTCTCTTGTTAATTTGCGTGGGAGTCACAACTGAAAACAATTAGACATGTTGCGTCGCTGAAGATCGCAGCGCCGTCAGTGGCCCGTTTCAGAACTAAAATGCGCGTAGTTAAACTGAACACTAACAGCATGGGAAGCGTCCGGACCTGTCTATACGGCCGTGGATTTGGCAGAATTTTAAAAAATATTTTGGGCTGGGCTCCATAAACGTCAGGCCTCGTCAGCTTTAAAAATATTTTCGTTGAGATTTGTTTGCTTTTTTTGCAAACCCGAGAGCAACACGGAAATTTCACAAACATTTTTCCGAAAAATAGTAAAAGTATAAAATTAAAATGGCGAAATGTAGTGATGCTTTCATGCCCTACGAAGGCTCGATTCGGTTCCGACATGATCACTCCTGCTCAAGACTGGACCTGTACGAAACGATCTCAGGCATTTAAAACGTGGCAGTAGAAATTTTTGTGTGTAATATTTTAGAAAAACCGACTGAATCATCCGGATTTTATTTGTTGGAGTATTATTATTATTTTTTTTTTTCTTCCTAGAAAAGAAAACGTCATTTTTATTTTTTTCATTTCTTTCATTTCATTTCAAACGTACTTAAGTAGAAGAAAAAGAATACACGGAAGAGGTTTTCGGAAGATCAATCCCTCCTATTCTCGTGCCTATGGCTCAAAGATTTTTAGAAAAAAAAAAAAAAAGTTATAATTCGCAAGTCCGAAAAACTTTCCTTCCGTTCTTTATGAATGCGCCATAGCATATAAGATGCTGCATCATTACATTTCCTTTGTATGGCGAAGCTCTTGCCAAGTTTTTGAGGAGAAAGAAAAAAAAAAACATAAATCTGGGGAGGTGGGGGAAAAAGAAGTTTTTTTTTTGTATCGACACCAAGCTTTTTTTTTTTTTTTTTTTTTTTTTATCCTCCTGCTAGTTTTTACAGAATTGTATTAAACAATATTGTATTTCAAGCACGCCACCGGGGTGTTTTTACAGTATTTTGTTAAAACGGATCAAAAAGGAATTTCGAACGAGTTTTGCAAATCGATTTTCCAACCGTAAGATAAATATTAAATGACGTCACAAACGAACGGGAATCAGAATCGGCAAAATAGAATAAATTGAGTTTTTATTATCATTATATCGTCATTATTTCTCTTTTTTTTTTTTTTTTTTTTTTTTTGTATAGCAAAACGGAGCGTAGTTAATGTGCGTTGAATTAAAAACTTGTCTCACGCCAGTGATCGGTATGTCGGCTGCTAGAGAATGCGAATGCGGATACGAAAATTACACAAGAATAATAATAATAAAAAAAAACATACAATGTACATTGTCATCATAATTTTATCAATCGCTGTAATCGTGATTATATGACTTGGTTGATTTACCTTGATGGTTTGCCATCGATTATCAATATCGACGTCTTAACTTTGGCTGTGCTGACTATGCTTATTTACGATCGGATTCGATTCGCATTTTCTCTTCAATCGACGTCTCTTATTTTTTTTTTTTTTTTTTTTGTTCCAATGGAATGACTGAACTTGAGTACATCTTTCTTTTTTTTTTTTCTTCGTGTTTATTGAAGGAGCGATGAAGATGGCGTTGTTGAAGTCTTTTACAGTCACTTTAACAATCGCTCCGTCATATTTTTTTTTCTTACCGACTTGGAAATCTTAGGCGTTTTCCACGAAGACGGTTTTAACCATAATTTAGGTAAACTAAACATACATAGCCAGGCTAAAAGCTTATTTACTCAAGGTAAATTTTGCTTATGTTAATTAAACCGTCTTAATTATTCAGTTGGGAACGCCCCTTGATTCCTTTTGTTGAGCAAACGAACAAAGATGGCGTCGGTGTCGCGTAACGGTCGTTTTTTGTTTTGTTTTTCTTAATTTTTTTTTTTTTTTTTCATTTCTTTTGTTTATCGAAGAACGAAGATGGCGTTGGTGTCGTTTAAAATGGTCCTTTAGCTTTTTTAATTTTTTTTATAAATATACCGGGGGGAGGGGGGGACTTGTTTTTTTTTTATCGTTATTAGGGGGAGAACGGAGTGATAAAGGTTTTTTTTTTCATTATCGTGCGTGAGCCTTAAGGATATTTTTATATAAAAAAAAATTGGATTTACAAAACGATGAAAGTGCAATATAGGATATACGTGCATATATTATTCGGTTTTTTTGATACGTTTTCTATACTAGACGTTCGCTGTACAGGGTGTTCAATAATTTTTACACTTTTTTTTTTTTTTTTTTTTCAAAATTGTAGAAAATTTTTCGAAAAGAGTAGATAGTGAAAATTCAGAATTGATCGAGTGATTTATTATCGTTTAGCGAGTTGATTGATTTTAGGGCAACGTACGGAACATTCAAGCGTATTTTTTTTTTTTTAATTATCAGAGCGATAGCAGGTCATCTTAATTTGTTGGCGATTTTTTTTTAATGAATATTGACGAGGATTCCAGCTTTTTGTTTCCGATCGCCGTTTTGAATAAAAATGAAGCATCGAACGCGTATTTTGTCAGCGGAAGAATGAAATTTCAGCTTATAAATTTATTTTAACTTTTTACAAAAAAAATATATATATATATGGGGGGAGGGCTTGTATATTGCATCAATCATTTTCAGTAATTATGAATTGCCAGAGCCAAAAGGTAACATTTTGAATTTAGTGCAGTAGCAATATTTATTTTTTTTTCCAACCGTAAAAATTCGAATTTTTAAAAAAAAAATTTACGCTTTATTTGACATTGGGGTGATCTCAAATAAATCGATCATCTCCCCGTTTTTTCTCCACATTGAAAGCTCGATTATTTAAAGCGTGAAAACATGCCCTAATTTTTTTTCCCCCCCAGATTTTTAACAGAAATGTTATTCGGTTTTTTTTTTTTTTAAATTCACTTTTTATTCTTTATGGGCCGAATTTTTGCACCGTCAGTCTTATATTTTTGGTATTAAAAATTCCTTTTAGTAGGATATATTGTTATTGAATATACGGTGTAAAAATAATGTCTAATTGAAATGAATTGTACCGTTGTTGAAAGTAAAACGACTTGTCACCACTTGTATAAAGATGAACAAGATGAATTAAAATATAGGCCATTTTGTGTTACTTCTTAACGTTCCCGAAGAAAGGGAAATATTAATTTTAAATTTTAAAAAAATATTGGGAGAAAATTCGGTTTAATCATCATTTATACAAGCTCGGATGTAGAATCGTTTGCAGGCACGGACAGGCATGGATAGGCACAGGCGGGCCGCCAAGCTGAGAAAATCGAGGTGCGCCGTTATGATGCGACCACCGCTGTTCTGTTTTTTTTTTTTTTTTTTTTGCGCCTCTGTTTTACTTACACAGTGAAAATTTTTAGGAAAATTATTATTTGGAAGACTCGAGCATCTAGCTGAACGACAACCATTTTTTTTTAAATCCTTTTACTTACGTAATTTAGGTTTAATTGTAGAATTTAAAAAAAAAAAAAAAAGGTTGTTTTTTTTCCTGCTGAGTGAGCTAGATCTTAACCAAGGGGACAAAAAAAAACCCTCGCTGAATGAAAAAGCAATTATTTAGAAAAAAAAATATATATCTAGATTCGGAGGAAAACCGATTTTTAAAATCTAAATAAATATATTCTGATGAATGTGAAAACCGAAAAAAAAGTTAGGGTCGAAAAAAAAATTGAATTTTCGTATTCGAAGCTTTTTTTTTTCATGTGGAAAATTTTCCAGCGAAAAACACTCGATTAATCAATATCTAGCAATTATTATCATGTTGTTGTTATTAAATTTAGTTAGATGTTTTTTCGAAAATTAATTTAAAAGCGAATAAACTTCTTTACAGCGAACGTCTTTTCATATTTAAATCGTACTTAACGTTTTCGTTTTTATTACATTCTTCAAGCCTTTTCTTAACGGCCTCAGACTTAGAAATAAAAATGACGTTTTTTCATTTTTGAAAGCATTTATATTTAAAAAAAAATTATCATTAAATAAATAAAAAAAAAAAATAAATCGACCTAGTTTTTACAAAAAAAAGGTAACTGAATCGTTTCAAAAATGGAGTATTTACGTATATAAAAAAAATTTTGAGAATGAAAAAAAAAATTAGTTTATTATGAAAATTTTGAATACTCTTTAAAAAAAAAAAAAAATACTGTAAAAGCATTTTTTTTTTCCGCGAGTGTGTGTGTGACTGAACATTTTAATGATTTAAAGAAGTAAAAAAATACCTGCCATAAATATTTAAAAAAAAAAATGAATCTCTCTTCGTCGAAATACTCATAAAAAAAACGATCAATATTTTCGGGGTAGCTTTATTTCCAGGCTGCAAAAAAGACGATGGAATGGGTCAGAAGTTTCCTTCCGGAAAAGAAGACATAAAAAGCGGTAATAATTAAATAATCGTCCATGTGAATATTCGCAGCGTTTCGATTTTTTTTTTCCTTCCGGGTTTTTTTTTTTTTTTTTTTTTTTTTTTTCTTTTTTCGTCGTCTTTTTTATATTTCTTCTGACTTAATCTTTCGCTCGAAATGATTTCAATGCAATAATCGTATATTCTCATTCTTAGATCTTCTCATTTCTCATACCGTATTATTATTTGTATTCGTTTATCCTCGAAAAAAAAGGGATAAAAAAAAAAAGAAAAAAACATTTTAAGCGATTCGAATCAAGGAAAAAAAAGAGAAAGTTGTGACGAACTTTTGTGATGTATATTTTGTAGTTTTTAGTCGATGTTAATTTTATTATTTTCCCGTTCCTTTCCTCTTTTTTTTTTACTTTTTTTTTGTGTATTTCCTCCTAGATCGGGCCGTTCAAGTGCCAAAAACATTTTCCCCTCTCTCTCTCCATTTAGTTTTTAATTTCTGGCGCGTATGTACAGGATGAAGAACGTTTAAATTTTTATTTTTTATAAACGAAACGTTTTTCATCCTATAAAAAGTTACTTACGACTTAATCGAGTTTATTTTTAATTAAACTTGATTAGCTTGTAATATATTTAGTACAAATTTTTTTTTTATTTACTTACTTGTTTTTCTGTTTTTTAAGCAAAGTTGGTTGTTTGCTTACAAAAGACAATCTGTTAAAAGTTACTTTGATGCGTTAAAACAGGACTTTGACTTTTTTCTACACCCCCCCCCCCCCCCCCCTCTCCCCTAGCTCATCCTCATCTCTTTTTATTTTCCGGTTCTTTTGTTTAAAAAAAAAAAGGAAGAGATTTAACTGGCGAGTAACCTCTTTTTTTTTTTTTTTAAGAGGAAGTGTTCTTTTGGGTAATAGACGTGTCCATCTGTGAGCTCTTTTGACTGTCAGTTTCGTATGTTTAACATTTTTTCCCCCCCGTCTTTTTTTTTTTTTTCCTTTTTTTCTTTTTCTCTGAATGCCCACTTTGCTTTATTTTATTTATCTTTAATCATCCGAATTAGCGCCGTTTTTTCTTTTACTTTTCCTTTTTTTCTTTTTTAGTTTTTTTTTTTTTTTTTTTTTTTTTTTTTTTTTTTTTTTCTCTTCTCATCTTGTTGTGTTCCTTACGGAGAACTTTTTAGACTCGACTTAATTAAAAAGTACGTCATTAATTTAATTAAAAAAGGAATCAAAGGAAAAGCTAATTGATGAAAGGTTTCGGAAGGTACTTTTTTATTAATGGAAAAAGCGTTAAGCTTTGGTACGTAAGTTAGACTTTTTCCATTCTTTTAGTATCGGGGAAATTGATTAATCGGTTTATCGACAGAATTATTCCTGGTTTTTTTTTTCTTCGACATTAGGTTATAGCGGCTCTTCTCGCTAAATTTGTTTTTCATGTTTTACTTTTTTTTTGTTTTTTATTTCGATGAAAAGGCAAATTACAAAATTTTTCTCTTTTTTTTTCTATAAAAACAATAAAGTTTTAATAGGGGAAATAGCTATTTACATACATCTTATATTTCTAAAAAAAAATTATAGTTACAAATTAATACTTTTAATCAAGGAAATGCCAGTAAAAAAAAAAAAGAAAACAATTGAAAAAACTACGGTGGCTGGGCAGATTGAAGTGGAATCGAACCACCGTCCTCCCGGTAAAATGTGTTAAAGCTCTATCGGGCATTTATTGAGTCTGTACCATTTCCGTGCGTTGGAATTTTAAATGCAAGTTCCAACTTGTCTGGATTGTTGCAATATATAGCCGGAAAATATCATTTTAAATAAGCCCGTGCGTCGGAGGTGAACTAACGTATGTCCATCGTAAACATGATCGGAGATAGTCTGTTTCGATTGTTTATGAAAATCACGTGATCATGCGACTGCAAGTTCACACGCTCGTGTTCAAACTTGAGGTCACGTGACACATCCACGACACGACGAAACAGACTAACTCCAATCATATTTACGATGGAGATACGTTAGCTCACCTCCGACGCGCACGGATTTGATCGGCTAATTTTTCGAAGTTTGCGTGATTAAACACGAAAAAACATGTAAAAACTCGTTAGTTTTACGGTATTTGAATTTTGAAAAATATACGGATGAAGTTTTAACTGTAGTACTTAATGGAGGCGCAATATTTTTTGCTTAAAAATTTTTTAACTGCTTTTCTAATTTTCTTTTCTTTTTTCAAACTATTTTTGTTGGAGAATTTTTTTTTCTTTTTTTGTTACGGACTTTCCCAGAAAATTAATGGAAAAAAAGTTTTAAACAGAGCGGAAAAATAAGTTTGTTTTTCTTCGTATTTTCTTGCAGTTTGTCCCGCTGCTTCCTAGCTCGCTCTTTGGTTTTTAAAAACGAGAATCAATAAAAAATCAGGTTTAAGGTACTCTTCCTGTTGGAGTTCTGCTTCGGAGAGGATTTTTAAATGCGTGCGCCGGAGGTTAAATGACTTATCTCTGCCGTAAATACGATTGGAGATGGTCTGTTTTTTGCTTGTGAGCACACGTTTAATCACTCACGTCGCCGTAAACAAGTGCTCATGTGATTTTTGAAAACAGTCAAAACCGGCTATCTCCAGTCTTAATTACGATGGAGATACGTCATTTGACCTACGGCGCATGGAAAGAGTTAAGCGGGCTTCTTAACTCTTCTGATCCAGTCCCAGAAATTGTTTTACTTTGAAAGAAAACTTTTTTTTTTTCGGTCTAAACATCTGAAATTAGGAAAAAAAAGTAGCCTTATAAAACCAAAAGCTCCTATCAAGTAAGCAGAATATCGATATTCTGTCCGAAAGAAAAGGATTTTATTTCGATAAACTTATTTAAATAAATTTCCAGAGCTTCACCTTAAAGAAAGAAAAAAAAATCTCCTTTAAAATAGGATTTCTTATGTATTTGTTTTGAAATGTGCCGACTTTTGCCGAAATTAGTCTTCTCGGGTTTGGCGAAAGTCCAAAGAGAGACAACCTTTTATATTTTCGCTTTGTTTCACAACGAACAAAAAAAAAAAAAAAAAAAGACCTGCGGTTTGAAAATAAAAATAAAAATTAGGCATAAAAAAAAAAAAAACACAACCGGCATAAGTTTTCGAACCGATTATTGCTTACATTGTTCCCTGCGATGGCGCCATTACCAGGAGTCTTGAATACCATTTTATCGTTAAATTTTCGTTAGCTTTTAACTGTTTTCCCCCGTGACTAAATAGAATCTTTCAGGAAAATTATCTCTCATATATTTCGGAATCCGGGGCGAAAAAGCTTGTAACAAAAAGAAAAAAAAAAAAAAAAAAGGAAAGGAAAGAAGAAAATTCAAGGGTTGTTCGTGAATATAGTAGTTTTCTCTAACGCTTTTCCCCCTTTTGTTTTTCAAACATACGAAATGTTAATTTCAAAATCAGATTATTATGTGTATCAGACGTTTAAATATAACATACAAACACACACACGGTACAAAAAGGTAAATACGCGAGAGAATCCGTTTGAATTCTTGCCTCTCGCAAAAAAAAAAAAAATTTCCAGACTCAATATATAATTACATCCATTTTGTTTCTTGTAATCGTTTCAAATTAAAATTTTTTTAATGGCAGATCTTTTATAGAGTTCGGAACGTGGAAAAACCGTCAGGGGATATGAGGCATATCCCTACGTAGGGCTACGTCTATAATTTTTGGTTGGGGCCGAATTTTTCGTTTTAAAAAAAAATGTTAAAGATCTTCCTAAATCCTCCAAGCCCTGATATTAGTCCGCGTAGCCCCCTTTTTCAATAAAATTTTATCAAAAATCATCAAAATTTTTGTTCAAAAAATGTTGACCTTTTTCACAAAACATTATCAAAATGTTTAGTAAAAAATTTTTTAAAAAAATGTTTTTTTAATAACATTTTAAATAAATTTTTTCAATAATCAAAAATCATCGAAATTTTCGTTTCAAAAAATGTTAATGATCCCCCTAAATCCTCCAAGCCCTGATATTAGTCCACGTGGCCCCCTTTTTCAGTAAAATTTTATCAAAAATAATCAAAATCTAAAAAATTTTCTAAAAATTTTCCTTTTTTTGTACCTTAGGGTGCAAATTCACTATGGAATGTTGGACCAACATGTTGATACTACAAGTTGGACAAATATGTTGTACCAATTTGTTGTACTAACATGTTTGACAAACAAACGAATCGACTATTGCAGAATTTACAAGTTGGTACAACATGTTGGTCCAACTTATTGTACCAACATGTTGGTCCAACATTTCGTAGTGAATTTGCACCCTAAAAAATTTTATTAGATTTGATTGAAAATTTTTAAAAATTTTTAAGAATCATCAAGGATTTTTGATAAAATTTTATTGAAAAATTTATCTAAAATTTTTGAAATATTCGTTTTTTTTTTTTAATATTCGGTGTCCAAAACACCAACACCGGACAATCAGACACGACAAAACCATCATTGTGGGCCCTAAGACGTAGTCATACGCCAAAAAATTCAATGTCGTAAACCGAATTCCCCTTTTGTCTTTTTTTTTTTTTTTTTTTTTTAAGAGGGAAAAATCTAAACTCTATAAATCCAAATAGTCATTAACCTTTTGCCTTAAAAGCTGGATTTAACACGATTACGATACTACCGAAATGCCTTTTCTATGGTTTTTTAATCTTTGGTTTTATAGGACTAAAAAAAAAAAAAGAAAAAAATTTTATCACGATTTTCTGAAAAGTTGGAGAATGACAGGAGAGAAAAAAAAACCGGGACATAAACGATTATTTTCCGCCGAATAAAATTCCACATCTGCTATAAAAAAAAAAAAAGGAAAAGAGAAAAAGCGAAGGGACTCCTACCGGATTTCTTTTACAAAAGATTTAAACTGATCAGTTAATCAAGATCCTTTCGCTTTGAAAAGAGGAAAAGAATTTCAGCTCCACTTCCACCTCCTTTTTTTATTTATTTTTATTTTACTCTTTTTTTTTTTTTTTTTTTTCTTTTTAATTTTTTTTTTTTTAATAAAACTTTCAGTCGGCTAGACGTTTTATAAATTCTGAAATTGCGGATGAAAGTGGGCTCAGTTCATGTCACTTTCGTTTGACTGAACCGTTATCGTTTGTTTATAGCTTGTCTTGTTTACTGTGGGGTCGGGCGTCGAAAAGCGTTAGGTGATGAAATACACGATTCACATGTGGTGTTTACACATTATCGTGTGAATAATTCGGTTTTTCAAATTTGATCGGGCTCGGGGAGAAGTTTCGATAACAAACTCTCTTCCTTTCTCCTCTTCCTGGCTCCCCAACCCCCCCCCCCCCCTTCTTTCCCGTTTTCGCCACTCTCCTCTTTCCCACCAAACAACGGTTTGACGCATCAAAAGAAACTTTGGAAAAAGTCCCTGTTTGACGGGACTTTTTTTTTTCTCTCTCACTTACTTTCTCTCTCGAAGAAGAAAAAAAAAGCGCCTTAATTTTTTATTCGGCGCCTTTTTACTTTACTTCTTTCTTCTCACTTTAGTTTTTTTTTTTTCGTGTAAAATTTGTGTATTTGTTTGGAAATCTTGTACATTTACTTAATATAAAAATAAAAACTTTTTACGTAGGCAGCTGTACGGCCTAGTGTATAAGAAAAAAAAAAAAATGAAAATCACTGAACAAGACTTATTATGTATAATTTTAATCTTTTTAAACTAATTATAACCCTTGTATTTGTAAAACTCATGTATAAAAAAAAATGAAAAAAAAAAATGAAAAAAAAAAAAAAAGAAATTGCCAAACTCATTTTCAATAAATCAAAAAATTATGAAAAAAATAATAACCTGTTTTTTTTTTTTTATTTCTCTCTCTTTTTCTTTTTAGGTTGCATGTTCCTTTTTAAATATAATAATGTCGAAAATTCCGCGAGCTGAATATTGGATTTCGAATTTCTCGATGACGTTTTCGATGTAAGTGTACGTGTGTGAGAACAAGATAACTCCGGCAGAGATGTATCAAGACATGCAGTTGGGAATTTGAAATTAAATCGCTCTCTCTCACTCCCGAGTGGATGATCAAGCTTATTGAACGGTTTTCAAAATATCTATCTATGCAAGGTATATGATGATGATTGATTTCAAAGACTCGGGATTTTAATTGAAATAAGAGGAGTATAACGGCCTTAGGGCGATGATTTTCCTGTTGGAAATTTCTCCTACTCAGTTGAATTTATTTTATCCAAAGATGGCTCGGATTTTCTTGGAATAAAGAAGAAGGTAAGTCGATTTTTCATTTTTAATATTTGATCGTAAAAAAGAAAGAATATAATATTCTCCTCTTCATATATTTTTTCATATATATGAATACAGTAGTGGACAAAATTTATTATTCTCAAAAGAGGGGGAGAATCGGACGTGAACGAAATAAGCCGGGATGTTGCTGATGAGGGTAAAAGATCCGCGCGCGGTTGCGGATAATACAGGCTCTATCAAGTTAAACCATTTAACTTGTCGATCTTTCGTTTGCGACGCAAAACCGCAAATATGCGTCTATGTAGTAATGCTGTTGGGTCGTGTCTGATGTTTGTAGCTTGCTTTTGTCTCTCATTTTGACCTTATTCCTTCCCCGATATTCATATATCCGGAATGAAAATACGGAATAACTGACGATGCGCATTTATTCTTGGGTTGAGATTGAGACCTCCAGGAGCTGGTTCCCCTATATTTTAAAAAAAAACTCACCCTTTTGCGAGCTTTTGATTTTCTGGCAGTAATCCCAGCTGTCATGTAAACTATCAAACAATGACAATTTTTATACGAATACAGCAGTTCAACATGAGGATTAAATATTTTTTCGGATTAAATTTCTCATTTTTAATCCTGTGAAATTCGTTTGTTTTTTTAGGCTCACTCAGAAAAGAAAATGAATAATTCGAAAATAAAAACCGTGCCGGGGGGTTACTTTGCACACTTTTTCGGTTTTTTTTGACACGAAACGTTATGAAATCGTCAGGGTAAAAAAAAGATGTTTTCAATAAGTTGTAGAGGGACTCTTCGGATTTCATTTAACAGGGTATCTACCGACCTTGAAATCCTTTAAAACCTTGAATTAGCCTTGAATTTGAAAAAAACCTCTAAAACCTTGAAAACCTTGAATTTCAAACATAAATTTCAGTAAATACCCATGAATTTAGAACTTATACAGTTTTTCTGGAAGCTAATTTTCTCAACTATAAATATCTTTTTTTTTTCTTATTAAAATCAGACCCATCCTGGAATTTGTTTTTTAAATTTAAAAAACATTATTTTTTACCTTATCTTAAAAGACTGTAAAAACGAGCCTTGGAAACCTTGAAAAAACCTTGAATTTCAAAAATGATTTTAAGTAGACACCCTGTTTTTAATACCCTACTTAATTATCTCTAATTATTTTTACGACGAAAAAAAAAAATTATTTAAGAAATGATGTTTCGTTTTAAAAAAAGGGGTAACTTTGCCCACTTATATTTTCACATTAATTTAATATCTCTGTAAATATAGCTGGAGCGGTAATGAAACGTATCTCAAAACAGAAGGATTTTTATAAGGAATCGATTTTTACCCATCAAAGCAATAAAATTGCTTTTACGAGTAAAAAATTAATAAAATGCTTTTACGAAGCAACGTCTATTTTTCGAAATCGCACAGATGATTTTTGAGGTGTCCGCGGACCTCTCTTAAAAATTTAAGCAAAAGTTACATTCTGGTTAATGAGTTAGAAATTTTTAGAATTTTTAAAAAATACCTGGCTTTATATCGGAAGTTTCAAAAAGTAAATAAAGCATATTCATTTATTTACGAAAAAGGTTTATTTCTAGGTGTTAAGATTTTTTTTAAAACTAGGACATCTTTTATTAGGTATTGAATTGATATTAGCTTTAAAAAGTGCATGGTAACTTTCTAGTTTCAATGTAATTTCTGAAAAAACCGAATGCTTTGTTTTTTTTTTGTTAAAAATAGGTTAGAAATTTCATTCCAAAATAAAAGAATGATAACTTTTTGGCTTCTTTACAAGGCTGTGCTATCGAAACACCTTAACGCGTTTTGAGTATGCAACCAACAATACAAACGTTTACAAACAGTATTCCGAAATATTGCAAATACCCGACAGTAACAAATTATATTTCTTATGTGATGTGTACAGTTGTTTCGTGCCAAAGTAAAAAAAAAATGTCCAAACTAATAAATAAGTCCATCGATCGAAGAAAAAACACCAAACCCACCATCAAAATCTACGTCGTTATTAAATGTTTTAACAATTTTAACATGGCGTCACAATATCAATATGGAGTCAATTTCAATATGGCGTATGTTTAGAAACAATGATCACGTTCACTGGAAACAATGGCTTATCAAGGTATTCGTACAATTTTTTTTATCTTTCTTATATTTTTCTTTATATTTAGGAATATTTTATTGAGACAAACATAATTATGGGAGTTCATTATGTTACTTCTGACGTGTTTAAACGGGAATTATTTTAATACTGCCGTCAACTATTTCTCACAAAGTCTTCGAATATCGACATAGAGAAGTTCTTTCAATTTTTTTTCCCTTTACTTTTCAAAACGTAACATCTTTTTTATCCCGAGGACATTTTATGCAACTTAATTAGTAAATAATGCTCGAAAATGTCTACGCTTTAGTAATCTATAAAAATATCGCCGAATTTTTGAACCATATGGTAAATCTTTAATCGAAGTGGGCAGAGTTACCCGGTCTAGTGCAAAGTAACCCCCGGGTACGGAATGTCTTGTAAAAAATCATGTAAAAAAAATACGGAGATGCAAGGCGGAATGTCTTGCTTTCTTAAAAATCATGTGAAAAATATAAATATCTTGTCAAGAAACAACCTGTCCGTTGTCATGAAGCATTTTTGTTTTGCTATGAAACATATTCCGGTTTTGTTGCAAGACAAAACTTGTTCGAGGCGTTTCTTTTTTTTTACTGCTGTTTAAGCACTGCTGTTTATCAAGGAGTGCTTGAGATAGCTGCTTGTGATTTCCAGGGATGGTGAACCGAAGCGAAACTTTTAGAAAATCCTTATTGAAGAACCGGAACCCATTTAATATTTAAGATGGGTTTAAACCGAACCGGGACCAAACCAAATCTGGTAATGTTTTGTGTTTTTGGTAAATGTTTTGAACAAGTTTTGTCTTGCAGCAAAACCGGAACGTTTCATAGCAAATCCAAAATGCTTCATGACAACGGACAGGTTGTTTCTTGACAAGAAATTTTTGTTTTCTCATGATTTTTATGGAAATTTCTTGCCCCAAGACATTTTGTTTTCTAATAAAGCCTGAACTTTTTTTTTTTTCTTGGAGCAAACCGATACGGCTTTGAACTGCTTACAAGGGAAACTGAACAGAACCTAAGATGAATTTTGGCAGCTCTTCCTCCTCAAACCTCAAACTGTGTGACCTTGCTACTTTTCTCAAATTTTATTTAATTATATGGGGATTCGACCCCTCAACCCCCGAACTTGAGCCCGGGGAAAAGTGTTTTTCGATTTTCCAAGGCAATAAACCTAAACTTTTCACATTTTTTTTTTTGTTTCCTTGGGGCCTGGTGTTAGAAATAGCAGAAAAATGGTCATTGGTTATTTGTCCCATCCAACCATTAACTTCTGGCACAGCTAAAAATTAATATAAAATACGGATTTTCCAATTATTTTCCGCAATCTGGATTTACTTTTGTTGTCTTGAGCCAGATTTTTGGCATCAGAAACATTACTCACTTGCCTTTTTGCGTCATTTAGGTTCGGTTTTGAAAATTGATATAATATAGATTAGACGTTCTTGGTTCTCGACTGTAGTCATGGGCATTTCATTAAAAAAAAGAAAACACAAAGGAAAAAAAATAAACCTTCAGCATTAAATTAAATTGTGGCTCTCAATCTGTACTTTTTTATATTCAACCTTCTTCCACTTTAGCACCTAGCAACACGCCTAAGTCCCAAGCTTAAGATTTTTTTTGCTCAAAAGCAGATTATTATTTTATTTTTGGTTTAAGCTTGCTTCCTTTTTCTTTATTTTATTTCCCCCTTCTTCATCCTCTTTTCCATTTTACAGTATTTCATTCTGTTTTTTTTTTTTTCGTCTGCATTATCTCTCTTGTTCCGTTCTTCTACCTTCTTTTCTCCTTTTTTTTCTCTTTTCTTTTTCCTCTTTTTTTATTTCGTTCCTCGCCTTTTTTTCCATCTGCTTTTAGCTGCCTGTCTTTTTTTTTTTTTTTTTTGTCCTTTTCATGTTTAGTTTGAAAACCGAAAATACACGTGGAATGTTCGTCATATTATTTTGCAGAATAATAATGGCGCGGATAATTTCTCCTTCGTAGGTTGATTATGATATTGATGTTTAGAGCCTGTACCAAACACAAAAGTATAATTTATTACCCCCCATTAAGGGAGTGAAGAACGCGACAAGTACGAAATAAATTCTATTACGCCTATTTAGGAAAGGACGGTTGGGAGGGCATGCATGGGGACAAAAGAGGAAGAGGGAGAGAGAGGTAGAAGTCGGAAGAAAAGGGGCGCTTCTGTATAAGGGTTTGCCCTTTCTTTTTATTCTATATGGAGTCAGGGTATTTCCCCAACGTATTCTATTTGCAACGTGAGCTTACCCCAAACCATTGTCCTAAAAGACCCTGCGAAGCCCAGTCCAGTCGCAGAGATGTCGGTTTTTTTTTTTTTTGCGTTTTATCGTAAACAAAATTATTTGGCTTCCCATGTACAGTGATTTAGAAAAATCAGGCTTACAACATACATCGTCAATTTAAGATATTTTACATATTTTAATGTACGGCATTTTAAAAGATAAATTTCTGCTGTAAAGAAAAGTATAAAAAAAAAAATTCAATGGCTCTAATCAAGCAAGATAAAGTCTCTTCTTTGTATAAGAAAAAAATCCGCCTTCGACGATTTTTTTGAAAATTTTGAAAAAAAGAATTTATTTAAAAGCAGTTATTTTGTATACGGAAAAGAAGAAGAGAAAAAAAAAAAACAAATCGGCCTATTTTGTAATATGGAAGAAAAAAAGTTGCATTTGAACCTTTTCTAACCCTTTTACGACGCGGGATTGCTGTTATACTTACAAAAAATCCTTTGGGACCGAGTCTTTTTTTTTCTCCTTCAGGACCAGAATGTAATATATTCCATTTAAGTAATTATTCCGTAAAATCTTATAAAAATTATGTTTTAAGCGAAATGTTTCGCGTGCGTTTAACTTACGATGTCACCGAAGACAAAATATGGATTAGTTAATTTATCATTTGGTTCTTTACTTTCGAGCCCGGTGACAAGTCAAGGAAGCATTGCAGTGGTTAAAAAAATCGAAACTTTGTATTTTTGCAATTTTTTACTTCTGATGATGTCGATCTTTTGTTGTTCGGTCAATCAGTCTGTAGGAATGCCCGACTAATTGCCCGCCCGTTCGGCGTTCATCGTTTTCGGTTATTTTTCTGGAGATAAGAGCGAGGCAAAATGGAGATGTAAATGAGGATATACGGGTTTATTACCATTTGCCAAGGAGTTTTACAACGCAAACTAGTCACTAACTTAATTTCCCTTCGCTTTTTTTTTCTTTTTTTTTCACCGAGGTTGCTTAACAACCTTTTTCTTTGACGCTTTTTCGGTTGAAATCGTTTTTCCGATAAAAGTTGGAAAATCGTATTGGCGTTTCATTATTTTTTTTTCTCCAAAATTCTCCCATCTATACCTTACTTTGCTGCTTTCTGAATATTTAGAAAACTGTCTTATCGTACAAGTTCTTTCTTTTCAGAATGGCAAACCGCTCCAAAAATCAAAACGGCTCAGTTCGGTTTTTTTTTTTTAAAATTTGAAAAATTAATTTAAATTTGGTTTCCGTTAAAATGTCCTCCAGGAAGGGTTCGGTTCGGTTTGGCTACCGATCCAAAAATTTTTGAATACGGATCGATTCGGTTTTTCTTTTCGTTTCAGCACAGATTCGATTTCAAGTTCAAGTTCGGTTTTTTTTTTTTTTTTTTTTTTTTTTTTGAAAAAATTGATTTGGTTTTGGTTAAAATGTCCACCAGGAAAAGTAAGGTTTGATTTGGGCGCCGAACCAAAGTTTTTTGGCCCCAGATTCGGTTTCACGTTCAGATTCGGTTTTTGAAATTAACTGGGTTCGGGTTCTTGAATCCGGTTCGGTTAGGTTTCGGTTCTTTGATAAAACCTCCCCGAGTTTCAGTTCGGTTTCCCGTTTAAAAACAGGATTTTTCGTGGACAGATACCCGGTTTCGGTAAGTTCGGTTTTTAGTAAAAAAAAAAAAAAAAAAAAAAAAAGTTTAATAAAAGACTTGATTTTTTTAAATAGAAAAATTCGGTTCTTCGGTTCTATTCGATTTTTTTTCTAAACAGTTCCGTTTTAAACCCTTCTTAAATTTTCAGTTGATTCGGATCGTTCGGTTTTAATTATAATTTTTGAAAAGGTTTAGTTCGGTTCGGTTTGATTTTTCCGAGACAAAACCTCTGTTCGGTTCCGTTTGTCATCGTGTATCTTTCCGCACTTTCTGCTCGGAAAATTCCTTCATTTAGGAAAATCGGAATGTCCGCGGGCTTCATATTCAAAGACCTATTTTCGTAAATCATTCAATTTTTTGTTCCTTTGCACTGCACCCTTCGCTGATTGGCCCCCCAAGTGCGCCTAAAATATTTTCGGTTAACTGAAAAACACACTCATAATACGACACCATAATCCATTTCGGGATTTTCAAATGCTTAACGTTATTTTGAACAGGGGTCCGAATCCGAATCCGAATCCGAATCCGAATCCGATGCCGATGCCGATGCCGATGCCGATGCCGATTTCGGATATTAAAAAAAAAAGATGCCGATGCTAGCATCGGACAGAATTTTCAAGCTTCGGGCCCTTGATTTTGAATTTATACTTTTTTTTTTCGACAAAGTCTCCTGTCCCACTGACCGACCTACCTACCTACCCTCCCAAATTATTTTTTGGAAATTGCATTAGGTAATCTAATAAATTTCCTTTGACTCCTTGATTCCGTGCACCTTGTGTGCTTTTCCCTTGCCCCTTTGACTCCTTTCTCCCGCCAGAATATTACTTTCGCTTTAGCGAACTCCAATGAGACAAAGGAGCTAATTGTGTCAAAAAAAAATTTTCACCCGGATTTCGATGCAAATTCACGGCACAAGCGTTCTGAAGCGTTTAAAGAATGGTTTTTGAGGTAATGTCTGTCTGTTGGTTGGATGGTTCGTTGGGTAAAGAGGAATGCGATTGCTATTATTATTATGATTAATTGTTCCGGTTGTTTTTAGCGTCACTGTTGTCAGGAAATTTTATTTTCATTTTTTTACCCCGGGCGGCTATCAGGCCCGTTACCAGAGGGGAAAAGAGAGACAATTAATACTCAGCTCTCCAGATCACGGAGTCTTCTGTAAATTTATTTGGAGTCAGGAATTCGTGCCTGATCGGTTAAAATCACGCCATCCGAAAACAAATGACGTGAATCCGTGCTAAATCGGTGTGAATCCGTTATTAGTGCATAAATGCTGTGAATGTAATGATATCTCAATTATAACCTGAGCAGGCTTGATTCAGGAGGGACAACAGGGATTCAAAATCCCAGGATAAATCCTGTCCGAAAGCCTTCCTGGTTTCTTTATTGCAGTACCTAGATTCTTCTCGAGTTGATAACGCGGAGCTGGCAGTTTATTTTTTGGAGCAAAATCCTTGCTAAATCAATCCTTTAGCAAGTTAGTATCGGCTCAGATGGGATTTTATGTATTTGAAAAAATTCACTATCGCCACTCAGAAAACAAAATGACTAATGCGAACGCAAAAGTGCATTGAGACAAGACATTTTTCCTAAAAACCGTGCGAAAACAAAAAAATGTCTTGTGATAAGTCATTTCGGTTTGCCTTGGGATAAAACTTCTTGCCACAAGACAATAGGCGACTCTAGCGGACATTTCTTGTACTATGCTATCCGAATCAACATGGCGGCTCACGAAAACAATAATTATAATTTAAGGAAGTGTAAACGTAATATCGTTATAATTTTTATTTTAAAAACGTGTAAGTGGACATCATGGATTAACCAAGATGGATATCCCGAATTTTTGTATTCAGGTAACTTAAATTAAATAATTCCTTTAAAAAGATTGAATTGAAATCCAACATTGTCCAATGCAGAGGATAGGTTTATTTACACGTTACAACTGTTGCTGAATCATTCATATATAAGATATGAAATAAAGATTTAAAAATCAAATTCTGAAAAATCTTAAAAGTTATATCACTTGTATTATAATGGTTTTGCACACAAATTTATTTCTATGAATTTATTTTATTTAAAAAAACCGAGCATGGACAGTATTATCATAACATAATATATAAATTCTACACAAGAAAGACATTTTGTTTGTTTACAATATAGGTATGACTTGCCGACAGCCAACTGAATGACTTGCGACAAGTCAGAAATTGTCTTGGCACAAAACAAAAGCGTTTGAAGCAGAATAAACGTTTTTTTTTCTGAGTGCGGATTTTTGCTGAAACAAACGTTTGAGGCTATGTTTAGCTTATGGGAGCAGTTTTTTAAAATTTATCTTATTAAAAATGGGATTAAAATTATAATCGTAATCTCAATATTATTGCGAGTAATTACTTAAATAAAATACAATACAACATGGCTTAAATTAAAGGTAACAAGCCACCATGTTTTTGCGGGAGAAGATTTTCCTCCCATGCTTAGCTTATGGAAATATGATACATTCCATTTTTAAGACGTTTTGTAAGCTAAACGTTACTAAAACAGTCTAGTATCTAACGAACTTCTTGGACTTTTGCTTGTATTTTTGGTACAAGTTTCAACTTGTTCCAAGCAAACAAAAACCAGGGAAATAAAATCAAAGTTTTTCGACCCCAATTTTTTATTTCAGACAAGTTGAAACTTGCACCAAAAATTCCATAATATACTAGAAGAGTTTGTTAGGTATCTAAAATTTGGATTTTTTCATCGTAAATCGAATATTAGAGAAAGCAACCATTCCTTCCAGCATGCGTGAAGCCTCTTAAAAATATTTATTAAAATTTTACAAAAAGAGAAAAAAAAATTTCCATAAGCTAAACATAGACCACAAAATTTTTTTTTGACAATGCCAATGACCTCTACGGGCGTTGCTGTATCAAAATATTATCCAAAACAAGTGAACAATAATTGCCGCCCCTGTGACGTCATAAGGGAAATAGGCTTTCGACTACAGTCGGTTAAATTATCCTTTTTTCTTCCGAATTTATTCGCGTTTTCAAAACCTGCTTTGTGTTATAAAAGGAGAAATTACGTGAGGGGTGGGTGTCACTCCCGCTACTTTATGTTTACTTATCCTCGAAAGGGTAAACTATATTTCGGAAGGGAGTTTCCCTAAAAAACAAAAAACTTCGTCGGCTATATGAAAAGGGAAAAATTCATTAGGTCTGGGTTCCATAAAATGGAAACAAAAACTTGTCGCATTTTCCAAATTAGAGAAGTACAAAAAAAAAAAAAAAAAAAAAAAAAAAATTCATTTATATGAACAATTAAACATTCGAACAAATTAATCTTTTTTTTTTTTTTTTTGGAGTAAATAATTCATCAATAATGCCACCTGTTTTAAAACAACTGAAAGCACCGTTTGAAAGCTTGGAAAAAAGCTTCTCATTTAAATTCCCGCACGGAATGATTTTAAAGCTCATGGTTATCCGGTCACGAAAAAACCTTTTTTGTATAAAATCTAATTTTCCAACATTCATTTTAGTTTATAGAGAAAATACTGAAAAATAATCTTTTTTTTTTTTGTTTTTTTCGCAAAGCATTAATCTGGATTTAACTCATTTACAACAACTCTTAAAATATTTCGAATCATTTGTTTTAGCTCGAAATCGTAATAAAAAAAAATAAGAAAAAAACGTTTTTAAGGCCATTTCATTTTAAGCAAAAATAAAAAAGACAGCGATTCGTCTTTCTTTATTAAAAAAAAAATTAATTAAAGTTTTAAAAAAAAACGTAGGTGACCTATATACTCATAAACATGACGATCAAAAATTATTTGATACCTGGTACTTTGCCATTGTCTTTTTTTTTTTTTTTTAAGAGGTCACTTCAAAGTATAAAGTCAACTCGACATGGGGGAGTATTTTTTAATTAAAAAAAACAAAAGGATGGCTGTGAGTGTTAAAAAAGAAAAACGGAGGAGAAAATTGAATTAATTTAAATAAACTGGAAACAAAAAACAAAAGGAAGAAAAAAGAAAAAAAATTTGCTCTTCCTTTTATTATAAGGATATAACCTCGATTCCCGACTTTTAAAATAAAAAAAGAATAAGAGATGATTCGAAATTTACCTTCGACAACTGTTTTTACAACCCTAAGGAATTTTTTTTTTTCTTCTTCGTTTCGGAAATGACTATCTTAATCAATCTTGCTGTTTGTTATTCGCTTCTTTTAAAAGAAAGAAGAAAAAAAATAAAAAAATAAAAGATAAAATAAAAAAATCGCTTTTCTCTATTATTTAAAGAAGTAAAATAGGAAAAAAAACGGGCGGAGGAAAAAGAAAAGGAAAAAAAAACCGTAGTTTTTAGAAAAACGTTATTCTCTCTTTTTCAATTTCCGCTTGCTTATTTAAATTCGTCGGCAATTTTCTCTTTTATTAACGTTTTTCATTCGAGGTAATATTTTAAAGTTTTTAGGTTAGAATTATGAAATGTTTTTTTTTTTTTTTTTTTTTTTTTTTTGTGAGTCAAACTAATATTTCAGAGTTGTAAATTCTGATGCTTTTCCGGTTTTTCGTATTTTAATGGAAACGTTTTTTTAGGGGGTGGCCATTCTTTGGAAATTTTTTTTTTTTATTCATACTGATTTAAACGTCATGCGAGTTGAGATTTAATGTCAGAATGCGAGGTTAAAGATAACTTTTTTTTTTTTCTGAATCGACGGGGACTTTTTTTTATTTTTTAAACTTTTGCCGTTTGCGAAAGAATTACTCATGCTTTTGTGAAAAAAAAAAGTGTACGAACGATTTCACAAAAGAAAAAAAAATTGAATTTTTTTTCTGTAATAACTTTCTTTAAACTGCAGATTTTTCTTTAAATCACTTTTTTTTTCCAATAAATTTTACTTCGAAAGCTTTTTTTTATGATATTCAAAGTTTCGCGGTTGATAAGCTATAAGTTTAATTAAGATAAGAAATGATCTTTTTTTTTTTTTTTTTCTTTCAAGAAGATTAATATGGAGATTGTGCAACAGGCTTAACCAAACTTTTTTTCTTCCCCCCCCCCCTCTCCCCTTCGTTTTTCGGAATGAAAATATAAAATCCCTTTTTGACTTTTTTTTATTCTTTTATTTTTTTCGATTCAAAACGAAAACTACAGAAGATAAGATGGAGATGAAAATTTGAAATTTAAGTGAAAGTCGTTCATTTTCGATCAGGAAAAAGAGAAAATATGAAATCAATAAATAATTTTGAACAAGAAAATCTTTTCCACCGTAGATATTTTTTTTTCCTCCAGGAAAGAAAATCGGTTTTCCAGAGGATTTTTTTTTTTTTTCAAGTGGGAGAAAAAAAAACTCGGGAACATAGGTTATTGTTTAAAAAATTACTTTTTTCCACGCGATGGTATTTTATTTATTTACACAAAATAATTCATGGCTACAAAATTTTCTGCTTTTATCATTATTTGCAAGTTTTTTTTTCTTTCTTTCTTGAATTTACCCTTTTGCATTTGAAGTTGGGAGACCCTTGTGTTGACAGCGAAACTTTTTTTCGTTCTCGTTGAAATATAAAGTACAAAAAATTTACCCGACGTTAAAGAAAAAATTCCCATAGCTTATCCCTTACGTTATGGAAAAAAAGTGTGGTAAAAAGAAAAAAAAAGTCTCTCTTTGCATTGCGTTTAAAATGTTTTTCAGGAAAAGCAAATATTAGACTTTGCAATCTCCCCGAAATATTTTGAAAAAATTGTATTTTGTAGGTAGACCTAAAAGAGAAATGAACACATGAGGAGTACGAGAGGCACTATTCCCTGTTTTCTGGTATTGCGGGATAGCAAAATTCTTCTGATCACTTCGGACGGCTTTTGGGACTCACCTGGGAAGTTTCTGAGGAATCCTGTTTTGCGACATTCTGATTTCCCTGATATCACCTCGGGAAGCGTCGCTTTCCCTCGATTCCACAGCCGTGAGCCGTCGGGTAAAGATGGAAATGAATCAACCATCCCAAAATCAGAATTACCATAATTTCCTAAAGTAGGATCATCCCGAAATTTTTCTGTGAGTCCCGAAAATTATCTTAGGTTTTCAGCTGGATTCTGCTCATTTCGAATACTGGGAGCATTAAGTAAAGTTTCCCTGTTCTTCAACTAGGGGGTTGCCCGTAAACCACGTTTGCATTATTTTGGTAATTTTTGACCCCCTCCCTCACCTGTCAGCAAAATCATAAATACTCGGAGTACTCGGCCTGGGGGCTTGAAATATAAATTGGCAAAAGCTCAAGCTTCCGGTGTGAAAGGTCGGTTGAAAAAAAATTTTTTTAGGCTCTTTTTTTTACGAGGAATCCGAATCTTGGTTGGCCTGTACAGATAACGCAAGTGGAATACTTGGCCGAAGGGCTTGAAATATAATTTTCCTAAAGCTTTAGCTTTCCGTTGTGAAAACTCAGTTCGCAATAATTTTTTTTGGCTCTTTTTTTTTACGAGGAATTCGGTTCCGGGTTTGCCTTTACAGAAAACGCAAGTGGAAAACTTGGCCTAAGGGCTTGAAATGTAAATTGGCAAAAGCTCAAGCTTCCGGTGTGAAAGCTCGGTTGAAAAAAATTTTTTTAGGCTTTTTTTACGAGGAATCCGAATCCTGGTTGGCCTGTACAGAAAACGCAAGTGGAGTACTCCGCCTGGGGGCTTGAAAAATAATTTCCCAAAAGCTCTAGCTTTTCGTTGTGAAAGCGCGGTTCAAAATAATTTTTCTTACATCTTTTTTAATCGAGGAATCCGAATCCGCGCTATCCTGTGCAAATAAATCATGCGGAACACTCGGCCTGGGTGCCTAAAATATATTTTCTTTAAAGCTCGATCTTACCTGTTTAAAAGCTCGGTGTAAAATTATTCATTTGGACTCTTTTTTATGAGGAATCGTCACTCGCGCGAAAATTCGCTCTCCTCTCGTCGGCCTGTAAGGGTGTCTGTGAATAGCTCATCAACGAAAGCTCATAGGTGAAAGCTCATGCGCAAGGATTGCGCAGCAAAATTGGCATGGTTCAGAAATTGGTCTGGCCGGTATTTATTTCCGATCGGAAATGGGTGGCCTGTAATTACTCGCGCGGGCTTGCAAATTATAACGACCCCACCTCCGACGCACGAAAGTTTACTGTCGAAAGACTTTAATTTTGTTTTTTGAGTTCGTATTTACCTGAAACAAGTTGAAACTTGCACTAAAAATTAAAGAAAGAGTCAAAGCAGTTTTTGGGATACTGAAATATGTATTTTATCCCCGTAAATTGAGTATTAGACAAAACAGTCATTCCTTCTGATATTTACTTAAGCCTTTTATTTATTTATTTATTTATTTATTTATTTATTTTTATAAATAGAATATTATTCGTCAGTCAAAAAAAATTAAATTGTTTAATCTGCTTCCTACAATGAAAAATTTATACAAATTATAAACTACTTAACTAAATAATTACGTCCCGAAGGATTTTCTATAACAAAGAGTTTAATCTCGAAACGATCAAGGAGCTTTTTTCTTCCTAAAAGCACGCTCCGATGTCTCAGATTTCTATATAAATTATATTCGTAACTCTAATAGTACTCGGTCTATTGGAAGGTTGAAGTTTAAACAAAGGACGGCCGTCATTATTAGCTCATGGCGCCGAGCGTTATGCGTTCGGGAGTCATAATTTAAACTCTGGTTCAAAAAGCTTCATAAACAGAAGAAAAGTTTTGAATCTAATTTACATAGAAATCTTTGCCCGATATCAGCGTCGACTTTTATCAAAAACAACCCTCGCTACTACGACTTTTTCCGAGCTGGAAGGTAATTCACCTGACTTGTAAAACGTAAAAAATAATAACGATAAGCCTTTCGGGAAAGCATTATTTCCTCCTCCAGACAAATACTTGGAATAAATCATCTCCATTAACGTTTAATTCTCTTTCTGAAATTTCATAAAAGTAGCGCTTGAAAGAAAAAAATCATTTTCCCTAATTAAATCAACGTAGAAATTCGTTCATGTGAATAAAATTGTAATAAAAATTCTAAGCTACTTAGCATTGAAGCCCACGCGGTTTTTTGGGATCTCTTAAAAAAAAAAAAAAAAAAAAAAAAAAAAAAAAATTGTTGAAAGCGATTTATCAGAATTAATTGCTGAGTGAACGTCGATTCCGAGAACGTGAAAATTGGTTTGGTCATAGGCTTCCTGGATAAATCCAGGAAAATGCTACATTTTACGATCGTAAAGGGAACTGAACCGCTGCTTCGGTTCCTTTGATATTTGAATGTTTTTTTTCGCCACAGGGTGTCTTTTTGGAAAAATTCAGAAATTAAAATTAAAAAAAAAAAAAAAAAAAAAAAAAAACCTTTCGCTGTATTTTTATTTCCTTTTAAAAATCACGAAAAGAAAATGGGGAATCTCCAGTCTATATCGCGTTCCGGAAATTAAAAGCTTCGGTAAAAAAAAAAAAAAAATCGCGTACATATTCATTCCTCACGGCAAGGAGGTAACGTTTTGCTCAGAGAAAAAAAAAGTTTTCACGTTGGCACTATTAATTTAATTAAATTGAAGAATTTTTACAAGCTTTTCAAACTCGCATAATTTAATATTTTTTAAATAATAAACACGTTTGGCTTGAGTCTAACTTGGAAAATTAAAAACAAAGAAGACTAAAGTAAAAGTTAAGAAAAAAAACTTTAAAATAAAATGACAGTAAAATATATTTTTTTTTCGCACGTTTTTATAATCGAATTTTAAAACAAGAATTGCACACAACGCTTTTACAAGTAGCATTCGCGCCTTATTTACAAATTATTATTTTTATCGATTCATTTAATAAGAACTTCTCATATTCGCATTAAAAAAAATGATATAAATTCGAAAAGGGGCACTTAAGGTTCTAGTTCGTTTACATAACCGGCCGGTCAGCCGGCCGGTGAAAATTTTTTAACATTAAAAAAAGTTTAATTTTTTTTTTTTTTACGATTCGGTATTTTACACATTAAAATGAGATCGGATCGCACCGAAACCGTGACAAAACGTTTTGTTATGTTTAAAAGGTAAAGATTCGTTATTGAAAGTGTATGAAAAAGGCTTTATTGTGCGTAAATTTGATAATTTTTTTCAATGTTTTCGAAATAAAAAAATACGACGCCATTCTTCTTTTTGTTTTTGAAATAGTTCGCGCTTTCACCGCTAGAGCGCTGCACTAGTCTCTCGGAAATAAACATTTTTTTTTTCTTTTTTTTTTTGCGAAAACAATTAAATATTTTCAAATATAAGAGCTATTAACTGTTGTTCATGCATTTAATATCATGGAAATTTATCTCTGAACATAACGAAACGTTTTGGGTACGGTTTCGGTGCAGTTAGACCCCGTTTTCATGTATAAAATATTGGATTCAAAAAAAAATTTTTTAAATATTTTTTTATCGTTAAAATGTGTACACCGCCCGGCTAGCCGGCCGGTTATGTAAACGAACTAGAACCTTTACATACTAAAAGTAGACCTTTTTTTTTGTTTGTTTTTTATAAATTAAAAAAATCTACATTTTTGGCTTCGCAAAAAAAGAAAATAATTATGCTACATACTGAAATCAATATTTTTTTGCATCATTCGTCAATTTAATTTCTAAGTAAATCCCGATTTTCCAAAAAATAAATCTAAAGTTAAGAAACCTTTTGGAAAAACAACAAATTTGGTCTTTCTGAAACACAAAAATATTTTATTTTATTTTTAACGGGATATGGATCATTTTATTAAGAAAATCACGATTAAAAGTTCGTGAACTATATAAGATAAACATAGAAAATCAGTTGAAAAATTAAATTGAAGTGGCGAAAGATGGAATCGAACCATCGACTCTCGTTTTCATGACGATTGCTCTACCACTAAGCTACTTCTTACTAACTTTTCAACCGATTTTCTATGTTTATCTTACATAGTTCACGAACTTTTAATCGTGATTTTCTGAATAAAATGATCCATATCCCGTTAAAAAATAAAAAAAAGATTATCATTTAGGATCCAAAATAAAAATATCTTTTAAAAAAATATTTTATATTTCCGGATGTAAAAATTTTAATTTTTCGAATACTGGATTCCTCAGGTTTCTTGATTCTGAATGTCAGAAGTAAAAAGACTAATGACACTTTAAGATCTGACGGATTAAGGCAAATCTTTAAACAGACTGGTCATGGCCTTTTCTAGTTTTTTGATTTTGGGGTCGTCCATAAAACACGTGAGCACGTTAGGGGGGGAGGGGGTATTCAAAATGCTAACTTTTGCTAACAAGGGGGGGGGGGGGGTTTTACAAATTTAACGTGAGCATTGTCTCATGTAATAAACGTGCCAAAATGAAAATAATTAATTTTCTTTCACTATGTAACCTAACTCACTTTAAAAAAAAATTTCAATTATACCGGCGCATTTGCTCTAAGTTAAAAAAAAAACCAAAAAAAAAAAACCTGTTTTTGGCTAAATTTAAGTTCCGAAAAATTTTATATTCTTAAAATGTTTATATTAATTTTTAAGAAAAAAATTTAAAGGGGGGGGGGGGGGTAACCGAAATCTAACGTAATTTTAGGGGGGGGGTCCTGAAATGCTAACCTTTGCTAACAAGGGGGGGGAGGGGGTCGAAAATGGCAAAAATAATGCTCACGTGTTTTATGGACGACCCCTTTGTATGAAACAAACATTTTTAACAACTGAAAATGGCCAATCTCAAAATGACAAAGCAAAACATATTGCTTCCTCCGTTGCGTTAATTAGAGCAAGTCTTGCGGTTGGTCATCGCCCACTGACTGAAATTTTCATTTTTTATAGAAATTACGGTAATTTTTTTAAAAGTACATTACTTACTACGATCAAAGGGGTAGGAGTGGTGTCTTGTACATGTAGCGGTTTGGCTATCAATGAAGTTAAGCAGCATTGATGCGGACCAGTTTCTGGATGGGTGACCGCACCGACACTCTTCCCCTCTGGCGGGGATGGCGGGAACTTACAAATGCAGTCATCTTAACCTCACTGTACGAGTTGGTTGTCGCATGCCAGAAAAGAAAAAGTCCCTGACCTGCGCAAGCAGTTAATTGAATACAAATAGACCTGCGCAAGCAGTTAGTAGAATACAGAAAAAAGACCTGCGTAAGCAGTTAATTGAATAAAAAAAATAAAAAAAATGAACACTCAGACTTCGAGCACCATCTCTTATCCGCAGTTCCAAGGTAGCTATATAAACACGTTTGGCTTGAGTATAACTTCGAAAATTAAAAACAAAGAAGACTAAAGTAAAAAGTTTAGAAAAAAAAAACTTAAAATAAAATGACAGTAAAATATATTTTTTTTTTTCGCACGTTTTTATAATCGAATTTTAAAACAAGAATTGCACACAACGCTTTTACAAGTAGCATTCACGCCTTATTTACAAATTATTTTTTTTATCGATTCATTTAATAAGAACTTCTCATATTCGCATAAAAAAAAATGATATAAATTCGAAAAGGGGCACTTACATACTAAAAGTAGGCCTTTTTTTTTGTTTGTTTTTTATAAATTTAAAAAAAATCTACATTTTTGGCTTCGCAAAAAAAAAAAGGAAATAATTATGCTACATACTGAAATCAATATTTTTGCATCTTTCGTCAATTTGATTCTTACATAAATCCCTATTTTTCAAGAAATAAATAAAAAGTTAAGAAACCTTTTGGAAAAAATTCAACTGGTGACCAATCTGAACTTTTTGAAATACAAAAATATTTTACACCTCCGAATGTAAATATTTTTATTTTTCGAATATTGGATTCCTCAGGTTTCTTAATTCTGAATATTAGAAGTAAAAAGACTAAAGAGACCTAAAGATCTAACAGATCACGACAGATTAACCATGACCTGTTCCAGTTTTTTAATTTTGAATATAATAAAAATTTTTAACAAACGAGAACAGCTGAAAATGATCTCAAAATGATCCTCAATGACTAATCTTTGTTAAGATCTGTAAAACAGACGCATTAGAAAAAAACAAAATGGCCAGTATTTAAGTCTTTTCTTTAAGACGACTTTCCACTGACGACTCATAAATTCGTTCTTTTACTTCTGATATTCAGAATTCTGTACTTCAGAGCCAAAACGTCGAATTTGAAAATTTCAAAATAGCAACTATTTATTTGGTTCCTGTAAAACGTGTACATGTGACGATTTTCATATTCCATGTTTTCGGCTTCTGGTTTTTGGAATTGGGAGTACTAACCTTATTTTTCGAGGCTGATAAAAGACAATTTCTCAATACAATAAGCTAATTTAAAGGACAACTGGTTATACAAAAAAAAAAAAGATATAATATAAAAGAAAAAAATATTCGTTCAGCTACTGGTTAAAAAAAAAAAATTAAGAAAATGTGGGTTGATCGATTTTACACAACCGTATTTAAAAATCGAAAAAAAATAAACAATTCATTCTAGATAAAGGTTAATGTCGTGTAATCATATTCCACCTCTAATTGCAAATATTTTTTCTCCTGCAATTTCCCTTTTGCAAAAATCCTTTCATCAAATTAAAAAAAAAAATTCATTTTTTTAGCAAGGGTAACTTCTCATTTTTTCTTTGAATTTCAGCTTCGTCGCTTTGCTGCTCTTGAATGCCTGGCATCTCTTGATGTGGTCTTTGCCATATTGAGCTTTCACCCGTTTGATAATTTCCTCTCCTTCTTACCTACAAAGAAAACAAACAAAAAAAAAAAAAGGTTTAACCTTGAATTTTCCGACGGGAAACAACTTACCGAGATAAATCGTGACCGGAAGAAACAAAAAAAAAAAAGTATAAAAAAAAAGAAAATAAAAAAAGAAAAGAGAAATTTTTTAAATCGTACGTGACTTACACGCGAAATGAACTTAATTCTTCCTTTTTTTTGGCTTCTCTTTCTATTTTCTAGCGATCGCGTAAGAACAAGAAAACTATATGTTCGATTACTTATTAAATATTTGGTATAGGATAAAAAAAAAGTAAATTCGTAGATCTTTAGTCGAGGTCAAAGGAACCACTTCACTAGTAATTTGGAGGATTTGAGAAGCGAAGGTCTTTAGCTAAATATTGAATATGATGTTTTAAATGATAGATTTTGTTTTGCTTATAGAAAGGAATCAAGTTTAAGGGGAGCTTTTTCCAAAAAAACGGCCCTGCATAGGGTTAACATATAGCATTTCTGGTAATCATTGTCATACCTTGGGAGTTCCTTTCACACACTTTGTAACTTATCAAAAAATATTAACCTTGACCTCTACGCTACGGAAACTCCAGTTTCACAATTTAGGAACCAAAGACAGGATTGATTTTAATTCTACAAGGCTCTTATTGGTTTAGAAAAATCCTGAAGCCAAAAGAGGAAAAAAAAATAAAATCCGGAGATCTTTCTGTAACACTTTCTTCTCCCATATTTTACGATGACCGAAAATAAAGGGGATATTTCACGTAGTCAGAAAAGAAATTTATTCTCACCTGCCGATGATGTATTTCGTGAAGGTACAGCGTACTGAGTGCCATATCGGTCGTTGTTAATTCCATAGGTTCCGTATGTAAGGCGACATCCGGCCCCGAACCGAAAACCGATGCTCCTAAACTAGTCGCAGTCTCTGACATTCCCCTATTTCCTATTCCCCGAGACTGTAAACCTGGCTGTCCCTCTTGGCTGCTTAACAGGACTCCTTTTTCCCGTCTTGCTGGTCCTTCCGCCCGGCTTAGTCCTCCGCGTACAGCAAATTCGTCCCGCGCTATTTGACTAGAGGATGTAGCATTGTAATTCTGGTAAGACTGACTGACGTTTAAAAATGGATTATTCGACCTTTCCGGAAATCTTCGGCTGCTATCCCCGTCCGGTCTTAAGTGATATCTTAAAATACTGGTAGCAAACGTGTTGTACTAAATAAATAAAAATCAGTTCATTAAAGCCCTACTAATTTTCTCTTTTTTTTTTTAGTTTTACAAACTCACCCCTGCTCCTAAAGACGATATCGAATGAAGTGACGTGCACAACGGATTATTAAAACCTGCAGTGTTTAATTCTAATAATTCGGCATCTCTCATCGCCTGAGCTCTTAATCTACCGACGAAATTCTCAGCATCAGCTGGAGGCCTCCACTGAGGATTGGTTAAGGTAAAATGTATTAAAGATAATTCGGTTTTTCCATCTTCGGCTTGGGTGTACTGATTGCTTTCGGTAGCGTTTGGTGGAGGTCCGACTTGAGTATCTCCTCCCTCCGGTTGCCAAGCCGGGTTGCCGTGTCTTCTTATGTCCATTTGAGCGAACGAACAAACGTCTCCAACTCCGACAACTTCAACGGTAAATTGGCGGTAAAAATCAACGATGTCAAGAGCTTTGGGCCGGAGATGGAAGCATAAAACATACGGGGTTATAAGTGGGGAAATGAGTTCTTGTACTAGATATTCCTGAAAAAAAAAAGAAATAGACGGGGATGATAAACAAAAATAATTTTTAGTAAGTTCAACTAATATCTTTTTACTACTTACGGCTTTGTATTGAAATATTTGAGCGAAATGTGAACGAACTGTATGAGTATGAGCCTGGCCTCTCCAGGATTCAGGGAGATAGTGGACATGGGCCAATACGGCAGTCATCAACTGTTCTGGGCACCAAACTAAATTTTCATCTGGTATGAAAACCCTAGAAACAATTGGAACAAATTCTAAAAAATGATAATTTTTTTTTTTTATACAATTCTTTTATACCTTGCAGCAGCTAAAATCCCTCCGAGGACAGTTATGGCAGTCAGTACATGTTCCACAGTTATCACGTCTTCATCATAAACGGTGAGTATAATTAAAACTGCTAATATGGCTCCAGACACAAAACCGACGTTTCTACAATTTAAAAGAGAAAATAAGGTAAAATATCTCAAAATCGTTACAAAGAGAAAAATATTAAACGAACTTTGCAATGACGGTCATCACAGGCGAAGTAAAAATATTCATATATTTAGTGGCTGGCCGATATGCACGGTTAAGCCTGGCGTTTAATTCATGATCCAATTCATTGAAATGGCGAAGATACAGCCTTCCATGGAGCGACCAACAACGTGAACCTAAACTTTCTGGTTCTCGTTTAATCATCTGAAAAAATAAATAAATAAATAAAATAGGACCTTCAAATAGATAAAAAATAATTTTTTCCAGGTCCTTAGCCACAAAAAGAGGCCAAAGGAAATGATGAGTTCTGTAACAAGGACTCAAATATCATCCAAGAGGTGTTCAGGTCCTTTTGCCTCTTCCCTGGCTACAAGTCTGATTTTTTTTAAAATCCAACTTACTTCAGCATAAGTAAAAAATGAATGAAGTATCTGCCAAAGTAATATCACAGGACAAAGAACAAGATTTACAATTGCAACACACAAGATATGCTTTGACAAGCTCTCAGCAAGTTCTTTCCGTTTGTTGACTTTTTTATAATCTTCTTTTAAATGCCAGTTGTTTACCCATGGAGACCAAGGACCCCCTAAAATAATTAAATTAAAACATGGTTTCAGTTCCTTTGTGCCTAATTTTTTTACATCTAAAAATACTTACGAAAAAAAAGAAGTTCTATATTATACTTTAGACCCCTTGTAAAGAATACAACATTACCATAAAGAGGAACTTTTAATTGTACAGGTAGCAGACTTTTATTAACCATAGCAACCATGTAATTCTTGAATCTCAAAATTCTATGATAAATATCCAATTCTGTCAGATCTTTTTTATGTATGCACATTTCATGCTCTTTTTGAACATTCCTAAGTCTTCTTTGTACTTCATGCCAGGTAAGATTGTCCAGTTCACTCTAAAAGGAACAAAAAAAGAAGCATAAATGATTTCAATTTTTGAATGTTAATGGCAATTTTTGATTTATACTTACATCTGAAATATTGAGAGCACTATTGTAAAAAGATTTAATCTCCCAATACTGAACAAAATCATAAAGCACTCGCACAAGTCTCAATAGCCAGAATACTACAGCTATAATTATTGAGATCCAAGTGAGTATGCCCATGGATGCTACTGCTTCATCCCAAGGTAAAATTGCATCACTAATTGAAGTTTTGGTGGAGTTATTTGTTTTCTTAATTTCTTTGTCCCTAAAATGAAATGGTAATATTAAAATATTTGATTCAAAAAAATCTATTTTACAAAATAGTAGCAGTAAACTTAAAAAATAAAAGTAATATACTTACTTAAATAAAACAGGGTAGTTGACACAGTGAAATAAGAAGACAGAAAATATAACGACAAAAACAAACTGCCCTAATTCAAGTACTTCTTGCAGCATCATACATGTAAATCCATGCTTTTGATGATAATGATACATTCGAGTAAAAAATGAATCTAAATCTTCTATGGGGCTCCATCTCGCTGTAAAAAAATAAGAAAATTAAATTTGATACCTGAAGAAATTTTGTTTTTAAAAATCAGTTCTATCAAATACTCACATCTTCCTGTTTCAGGTACTACATGTATCATTACACCTGCCTCATGTGGGTTTTCCTCATCTTCCTCCACTATGTCCCTTTCCCCACCCGGAACTTCTGGGAAAGACTGGTATGTTGACATTTTTTCACCTGGTTACCTCCTATCAAACAAAATCATTCGACGAATATATTTTGTGTTTCTTTGTATAATGATAATTACGTCGTTGTAATATCTCAACTATATCGCTCCACTCGTGATTTATGAGGTTATTTAACTCGTTCATCACGATCATCTTCTCATTGTAATTTAATAAACCTTTTAAAAATTATAATTACTTAAAAATACAAATGACTAGAAACATTCGTTCAAATTACAGAAATTTAAAAAAAAACTAAAATTTTGTCGACTAATTTGACGTCCATAATAAATAAAGATCCATTTTTCTTCTCAGATGTTGCAATGTTGCCAAATTCAAGTAGATTCCCGTTGATTAAAAATAGGAATCAATTTAATAATTAGTATTATTTCTTCAGATGGTCATTAAACTAAACGACCGAAATATGAATAAATTTTGAGAACAATTAACAAAAACCTGCTGAACTATTTTTAATTTTTAATTTTAAAAAACGTGGTTACACTGATCTAATGACACGTTTTTGCAAGTGCCTCTTGTTCACTGCTGGCGCCATAAATATGCAAATTCAAATTCATAAAAACCGTTTAAAGTTAAAAAAAAAAGTAAAATAAAAAAACTGATGATATTTCTTTTCAAAGCTTTAATAATGAACTTTTCCAGCTAAAAATTAAATTCATTTTTTTTAAAACTACTGCACACAATTTACTACTACTCAAAATCAAAATTTTTTGGTTTACCGTGTAGTTCGTTTTTTGAACACCCTTAGCGCTGACAGCAAATGTGTCCGTTTAGACAAGTTTAGGTTATATTTTTAAAAACAAAACTACATTTTTTTTATTTTTATATGAAGCATGCATATGCAACAGTTATTTGTGTTTTGAATTCATGTGATATTGTAAACACCCAGAATCTGAAGTTCTTAGAATCAAGTATGAGTAAAAAAAATAATGGCGTAGCAAAAGTTCATATTTATGGGGATAGTTTAATGCAAAAATTATGTCCAATATTAAGAACTCGACTTTCGATTGGTTAGTTTCTAGAAAGAATCAACCGACGAAAAAAATCTTAACAGGAAAATTTATTTATATTCCAGAGATAGATCACGTAGTTACTATTGAAAAGGGGACATTGAATAAATTATATCGGAGGCTGTCTAATATTTACCAAACAAAACCAGATACTAATAATGTTGCTGTGGTTATGATTGGAACATATAATATTATGGAAGTTAAAATGCGGAAAGGAACTCTTGTAAGTAATAACTTTTGGAAGACTTTATCTATAAAAAAAGCACCATATTTTAATTTTTTTTTTAGAAGGATTTTGTTGAGGATATGAAAAGGCACTTAAGAATGCTAGTGAATTTACTACGGAGAACTCACAAACATGTAATTTTGTTAACTCCCATTCCTATATTAAAAATGCAAAGTGTGCGTAATCACTGGAAAGTACTTTGGATATACAACAAATATCTAAAACATTTAGCAAGTGAGCATTTATAAATAGAAAATATATGTTAAAATGAAAGCGCTATTTTTACTGTTTTCTTTCTTTGCAGATGAAACCACCACAGTATTTGATACAGTTCCTTTATTTTTGAAAACTAGATATCCATCAAGGTGCATATCTGATTTGTATGAAAAAACCAGCTGCCTAGGATGTCCCGAAAGTGAAGTTGATGTATTGTGGAATGAAAATGGAATATTAAAAGTAGTTCCTACAATTATTCAAGCAGGTGGGTGAAAACAAAATTAGAATACAATTTGCATAAGGTTGGACAATATTTATATAGAATAGCAATGAACTTTATAAGTGTTATCACTTTCCTCGTGAGCTGATAAGAACTTCTTTTTTTTTTCGTCGTAGACAATGACTAAATTTAGTCACCCTCTTATAGCATGATTGACCTTTCGGTTATAGAGTTTAGTCTGGCCTCTAGACAGCACCTCATCATGTTTTAAATGCCCTTTTAACTGAAGCAAACTACTATGTATTTGATATCCGTTATTTGAGTATGATTATTCATTTGGCGCATGGCATACATTTTTATCAGTTAAGGATCAAATAGCTCTATGTACAAAATACGTACACTCTTACTTTTTGCGCTGTCACAGTAATAGTGCAAATCTTGGCTTCAAAAGTTCCGAAATTACCGTAACAAGGATTCATTTAGTTAAAAATTTTGACAGTGTAAAATAAGGGAGCCAGTGGGGATATCCTGTCAGTTTGATATAAATAAGAAGCAATAATTTTTGAAAAGCTAACTTCAGTGTGGAGGTGTCAAAACAAGTCGTGCATAGTAAATAAAAAAATTTTTAATCATTTTTAAAAGCTATTTTTGCGCATAAAGTATATCGGATTTTGCACTCAAACTAAGCCCTTTTAAAACTTTTTTTCTGCGGGAAATTTAATTTACAAAAAATAAATCCAGTGAGGTTCCTGCGTCTTACATCGAAAAGCTGACTTGCAATAATTTTTCTTTCTATCAGGACTATTGTTCTCTTACGAACTTTTTTTTGGGGAAAAAATTTATTTAAAAACTGTTTATTGCGTATATTTGAACTAAAGACCACATCTGTAACTGACCAAATAAAATATTTTTCGCTGACCGATATTTTAAATCATTGAAAAGGCTTACAACGATGCGAGATATTGTTTAAATCACGTTGACAAAAAGTTTTTAAAAGAGGAAAAACATAAGACATTGCTCTGTTGGATGCGTGGGATGTCCCCTTGTTTGCTGGAAAGAGTTTTAAACTGATGAATTTTTTTAATAAATCAGTTTGTACCGCTAATGATCACCCTGCCCTGTGGTAAACGCATATGGTTAAACTGCAATTTTTATAAGGAAAATAATGTACCGTACCCAATGGAAAGAGTGAAAAAAAAAAAAAAAGAAAAATTTGCAAAATCGAATTCCTAGATCAGGGATTTAAAAATGTGCAATCATCTTCCGTGTATTATCGCATGGATGGCACTCAGTTTCCAGTGACTTCACTATCATTTTTCTCCTGTCAGTGTATCGTTTATAGGAACCTTCCCATATGGGAAGGAGGATGCTTGATTTGGCCTGACGTCATTAATGTGTAACGAATAAAAGATTTGACTGGTTTAAAAACTCTTTGAGGTCAGCTGTATGTAAAAATAAATTTAGTTCATTGGTTGCCCGAATTACAGTGTTATATGTAATAGGAGCTGAAGTTAAGCTTGCAATGTTTCTCTTACTGTAGATGAGGTAAAAAAACTCGTTTGAAAAATCAATCATAAAGATAAATTGTCGCTTGGAAGCAGTAAAATCTAAATTTCCGAGCGAAATAAAAATAGCAAGTATACTTCTCTGGCATTCAAATTAAACACATTGAAGCCACAGTTGAGAAATACTTGACAAAATGAGGTAGCTTTTATAGCGGTAAGTAAAATGTTTGAGTATGGTTAAATATAATATTTCTCAGATTGATTTTTCCAATTAAATTGATTCTTTTCTTTGGAACATATTCATCTTTGATAACAAATTTTTAACATTAGCATTTTTTAAATATGATTGACTTTGCCCCTAGCAAGATTATGCACTTTTTTGAAAATGGTTCTTCTCAAATTTAGGGTTACAAGCTTTTTGGACTTATTCACTATTTTGTATTTGATTTCCTTTATCTTAAGTATAAGTTTTGTACCTTAGACCTACTTCCTATACCTTTTTTTGTACTACCTCCTGTAGTTTATTGCCGGTAAATTCCCATTCAGTTGAAAAGATCTTGATTGCGCTTCTTTTTTGGTTTTCTTCACCGCTTTCATTTCCAGGAGTAAAATTGGTTAGGATGGCTAAATTGCCAACTTTCTTATCTAGGAAGGAAAAAATTAATTCATTAAAAGGTCGGTTAATACCATTTATTCTTATGCAATCTTTGATGTCGGCTGTAAAATACGATGATTAAAATAACAGAAAATTTATCACTGAGTCCTCCTGCACCAGGAAGAAGATAAAAGTAACGGCTTGACGTTTTTTGATAAAGTTCATAAATAATCCGCTGGTACCGCTAAAAATATCGTCTGCTTAATGAAATTTGATTGGTTTATTGGCTACGCAGCGCTCCAAGTGGTTTTGAAAAAAAAAATAAACAAACATAACTTCACAAAAAATTTTGGCTGTATGCATGCATGCATATATGGTAGCTCTGCGGTACAAAAAAAAAAAGTTCAAAATTCGATGTTCAGCCATTTTTAAAATTCCTTCAAATTTATTTTGTGACTGCTGTACTGTTCCGCGTCATCTCGAAGATACGAAAGTACCAGTCACCGATCATGGATTTTATACCTCGTCGATAAAAATATTTTTAACGCGTAGATAAACTTGATTGGGTTACGAAACAACGTCATAAAAAAAAAAAAAAAAACAAGGTAGGGATCGTTGAAAACCTAAAAATGTTGTCACATTAATATACATAAATCCCCCCAAACGGGCCCCCATTGTTTTCAAATATCGTTTTGTGTTTAGTTACGCATTCATGGTCGAATCATTTGGTCATATAAAAATAAAAAAAAAATCACAATACGAATTTTTGCATTCGGTCGAAAATCTTAATCTCATGATAGTGTTTTTTGCATTGTAGCCATCACGAAAGTGGACGGCGAAATACAGAATTTTTTATCAATCGATCATGTTTAGTGCTTTACTGTTGTGAAACTAAAGGTCTTTATTTATCAAATGACATAACCTCAACTGGACGTCGGGTCGACCTTTACTACTTTTTAAATTTCATAGTAATTCATTTTCATCGTTCAGATGCTTTTCACATTTCACTCTAGTTTCTCTTGAGAGGGATTTATCCCAGAAACAGAAAAAAAAAAAATCAAAATGCTTAATACAATATGTAGAAGAGCAAGTACTATAGTTAAATCAAACAGTCTTAATAAGTATTGTAAAAATTGTACACATAGATCAGCTAGATGTAAGTATTTTTTCATTGTTTTTCATTGATTTATTTTTAAATTTTTATGAAAGAAATTGAAAGTTGTAAACTTGAACGGTAGTAGAATTTTTGGTTATATAACACATTCAATGTCATTTAACTATAGGCAACTTACCTGGTTGTTTTGTTTAATGAAGAAGAGTTTGTTTACCAACTTTCACTTTACCTAACTGGATAATAAATAATGATTTCAAATTGTTTTTATTTTTCTTAAAAGAAAATTTAATAGGATTAAAAAAATCCTAGATAACTTTTTTTATCAGATTAACATGATTGTTATGTACGTTTTCTTTGACATCAGTTTTTGTGGTTTTATTGCAAAATTACATACTGATAAATGATTCTATTTGATCAGGAATCATGTATTTAATTTTTCTAAAAAAATAACATGACCAGTTGGATATTATTTGGAATGGCAATACTTACAGTAATCGACGTACAGAAGATAAATACATCCAGGTCTGAAAATGTAGTTGGGGACAAAGAAAAATGTATTAAGGAAACAATTATGGGTCCGAGGATGGAAGAACTTTGCCTGAGAGAAGAAACTGATGAGCAACCTGGTGATTTTAATACATGTAATGGTAAGGTCCATTTTTACATTTTTTTTTTTTTCTTAAATTAAAGAAATAAGTAATCGTCATTTTCAATTATATTTTAGGTAATGGTGACGTTGAGCTAGAAAATTACAGCTCAAAAATGATATCCAGTTTAGATTTGGAAAAATTAGAGCTAAGAAAAAAATTAAGTTGGATGAGATGGGTTGAGTACAGTTCATATGGGATTGAGTTAATCAAAGCAAGTAAGGAATAAAATTGATTTGGAGAAAAAAATTTTAAAACCTGAAATTTGGAATAGAAAAAAATTAAAAGTATTTGTTGTTTATGTTGCAGATAAATTAGAATCTGTTAGGAATGAACTAATAACTATAGCTACCTACAATGTATTATCACAAACATTACTTGATAGGCATAGATACTTGTACAAATTTCATGACAGAAGATCTCTTACTTGGGAAGCAAGAAGTCAAATGTTACTTGAAGAATTTGCATCCTTCCAAGCAGATGTGAGTTAATATTACATCATCTTTAGAAGTAATGTCAATGTCAATTTAAAATAAGAAAACTTTGTTCATATCAAGCATTCAAAATTTGTAATTTATTACGAAATTTGGGAATGCTAGTCAATCTAATTTTAAAATTTTAAAATTTTTTTGATTAATTCTTTTATTTAATTTTTTATTTACTTTTATTAATTTTTTTTAGATTATTTGTTTGCAAGAAGTGGATTCGGTAATATTAGACCCCTTTTACAATCGACATATGAAAGAAATAGGTTACGAGGGGATTTTTAAACAGAGGACGAATGACAAAGAGGATGGATGCGCCATGTATTTTAAAACTGACAAATTTAAAATTGTGGAAGTATCAACCGTTGAGTTTTTTAAAGAGCACGTCCGGTTATTAGGTGTGTTAGCGCATTTTTCGTATTTATGATTTTGCAACATGAGTAGCAGTTTCCTTTTTTCAGATCGTGATAACGTAGGAATAGTCGTTAAATTAGAGATGAAAGATAGGCCGAATGTACAACTAGTCGCAGCGACAACGCATTTATTATACAATCCTAGAAGGAACGATATTAAATTGGGTCAGACGCAATTAATGTTAGCGGAAATCGAGAAATTGGCATATAAAGGTCATAACCGATTTACTGGGGAACCGGAATATTTGCCTATTATTTTTACGGGAGATATGAATTATTCCCCAGATTCGGGTAAAATATATTTTTCAAGAAACATATTCTGGATTAATTCGTTCTTTTCTAATTTTGATTTTGTTATTTTAGCCGTTTACAAGTTCGTTACAAAAAGCTATTTTGAATACGCAGGACTGTCAAATAAATTTTTAAAACCAGATTCTGATGGTTCGATACTGGACAAAGTTTTATTGCCTGCATGGCTTGGCGTTACAGATACCTGCCAACATCTTTCTAGTCTTTCACAGAGGTAATTCCTTCATAATTCAAAAGAAAAAAAGAAAGTTTTTAAACGTTTTTTGTTTTAATAACTTTTTCAGGGAGGGTCCTAAAGAAATATATCTTGGAACTGGAGCTTTACAGCACCCTTTAAATTTAGAAAGCGTGTATCGTCACGTTAAAGATGATTCACCAGAAGCGACTACTTACCAAGATTTATGGTTGACGGTCGATTATATTTTTTACAGGTAAGAAATCGAGGAGAGTAATAATATTTTTAAGCCGGTCATATATTTTGGTTGCCCTCTGATCCGTATTTGATTTTTTTATTATTATTGTTATCACCATTATCATCTTGTTGGTGAACTCTTTTCAAAGAATTGAAATAGTGTCATCGATTTTTGACGTTTATTTTTTTTTTTACATACGTAAGTCACTGTTTTTAATTTAGAGGAAATAATAACAGTGTAACCAGGCAAAAGTAGATTGGACTTGAAACGATGACAGAAAACCGAAAGAAAGTACTTTGTAATTTATTCATTTAAAAATGTCATTCTTGACATTAGGGAAAAGCAAGATAAACTGATTATGACGTAAAAAATTGCCTAGAATCGTTATTCTTTTATTAATCGTTATATTGTTAAATACTGGGATTTCCTGATATATTTCAAGATGGATAAAGCTGACAAAAAATGGTTATTACGAAAGTGGTAATTATTAACAGATTATGCCGTTAGTGTACTGCAATGTTTTGTTTCGACTCACCTATTTTTCATGTTTAATTTTCATTTTGAATACTTAAACAGAAAAAATATTTAGGCTGCAACCTTGCTTTTCACTTAAATATAAAATTGTCTAATCGGTTGTATGTAGGCGCTTCTTTATTCAGCCCAAGAACCGAAATCGAATTTTCAGATATTGAGTTTTTATTCAAGCTTCTCATTATTTAAACTACATTAATTTTTTTATTTTCAGCCAAAAGTGTGATAAAGATCTCAAAAATCGTACAGATGGCAATTTAAAATTAGTATCAAAATTAACTCTTCCAAACACGGTTGAAGCAAGAAATGACATTAAACATCTTCCAAATCTTGTATGCGGGAGCGATCATTTGCCTCTTTTGGCTACTTTTCAGTTGACAGGAGACTGAATTTTACAAAATAATGTTTTTTGAAGTTGTAATTGTAAAACGAAGCAGACCAGTCCAAAAGCTCTCTTGCTGAAAAAGAAGTTCTTGTTTTATTTTTTCAAACAAAAGTATTGTTGAAAATAAATTTTTTAGACCATGGTATTTTTAATTTTTAATTTTTCGAATGGAAACGAAAAAAAAAATTACGAAGTTGTAATTTTTTGTATATAAAAAAAAAAAAAATTATTTCTTTAGGTGTCTTTTTAAAATATAAAAGTCTGTTGAATTTTTCTGAAAAGTTAAAAAAAAAAAACATTTTTAATCAATTTTTTTTACGGCCTTTGAATAAATTCTACCCGGAATAATGTTTTGGGAAAAAAAAAGGAAAAACGTCGCTCGAGTGGAACGTTGCTTTTCTAGACGGGTGTCCTTGGTCTAACTGTTACACATCAGCTTTAAGTTACCTACGTCCGTAAATTAATTCGTTATTACGATCCTGTTTTTTTTTTCTTCTTTTTTTATATAACAATGTGTGATATTCTTCACAGGGTTCTGAACTTTTCAGGGTTACGGATCTTAAACCGGAAGTTTCGATTTTAACAAAAAATTAAATTTTTCTCTTTTGAAGAAATTAACAAGATTAAGCACCGTAAAATAAAAAAAAATTAAAAAAATGAAATGACTACGCCCGCCTTTGAAAGGTACGAATATGGTTTAGTTCTTATGCACTAAAATAGGCAAATCGGGAATCCCCATCAACTCAAGTTTTTTTATTATGTGCAAACTACTATTAAAAAGTACGGGAACAATGCAATTTAAATAGTGACATTACTTAGAATTGAGGCACAATAAAATTATTAATATAAGGATGATTCATATTTTTTTTAACATGGGCGAGTTAACTGCATTGTTCGGCAATCTTCGTGCCCGCCTGGATTATCTTTTTTATGCAGCATTTGAATCTAATCAAACCAGGAAAAAGTCTTTTTTGTGAGATATCAGTTTCTGGTATTGACGGATGTAATAAGATTGGCGAAACAGGTACAAGGTATTCCCCTGTTAATTACCTATGTCATATCTTTCTGTTAACCGAATTTTTTTTTTTTTTTTTTTTTTCCGCTCGTATTTTAACAATGAACCTCAACATGCGATTCATATTACAATGGCGTGTGATTTTTTTTTTTTATTAATAATAAAAAGAATTGATCGAATAGCTTACGTAATACCTGAATGCGCACCTGTTTTATACGCGTGCATGTCATTGAACCGAAACTAATTCCATTCGGGCTTTCCTAACGCTATCAATGAGTCGTGACGTCACACATCCAAACAATTGAATAATTGTGACGTCACTTTTTGAAGGTCATCTGCTTTCTAGGTATATCACTACCGATTGTTTACATTCTACTATTATTATTATTATTTTTTTATTTTTTTTTTTTTTTTTTGTAAGAATTTCCCAAATAAATTTTAACTGTCAGATAATGATTATGCAATATTTATACAAGTATCAAAAGATCTGGAATATCCTAAGTTTTTTCCCCCCAGATCTTAAATCTGTAGTTTTAGTCACGGCGGCGACAAACTGTTTTCATTGAAATACCGGTAATTGATACTTTAAAATATAATTATTACCCTCTATTAATATTCTTTGAAATAAATGTTTTAATATTTTCCAGTAAAGAGTCTTTCTTACTAAAAATATCATTTTGTTTCGTTCTCGGAAACTCCTCCCTCTGGGTTTAAAATAAAAACCGCAAGGAACAGAAAATGATCGATTTTTTTTTTTTTTTTTGTATTTCATCCGAAACCACACTTATTAATACGAAATACAAACTATTAATTACGATGTTGATTACATGTTTTTAAAAGTAATGTTTAAAAATAGCTGTATACCTAATGAGGTTAGTAATTTTTTCATTCGTAGAAAAAAGAAAACGTGGGGTGGCAATCAGAGTTGCAGTCGCCCAAAACTGTGGGCTTGCAAATTTTTGATTTATTAATTAATCAATTTTCCTTTTTTTTTTTTTTACTTTTTATTGCTTGTAGGCCTAGTTGGGAAACAAAATTTTAACTTAAAAACAAAAAATCAGTCACAAATTTGGATTTTGAAAACGATTTCTACTTTTCAACAACACTGGCGCTTTTGCGGGGGGGAAAAATTTCCCTGCAAACGTCTCTGTGTTGTTTTTTTGAAATCGACGCCATATTGGATTTCGAAATATTTCAAGTTAGTAATCCACGTTGTTACAATAATTTCGAAAGTTAAAGTGTAAGTGTAAATGCCTTTTGAGGTTGTAGGAAATCAATTTAGAAAAGTGTTTTATTTATGATGACGAATAGTTTGATACATGGTGTAAAATTTCTCCGAATCCTTTTTCGAAGTAACCGTTGGATGGTCATTTAGGAAATCGTACGGTGGCTGCGTTTGTCACAGAAGTATGAATGATATTAGGCTTGTTATCTGCCTTCCGGATGAACGTGGTCAGCTGATTTGATCTGCGATCATCACGCATTTTAATATGAATGGTAAGTAATTAGGATTAAAGGATTAATGTGTTTTTTCGAAATGCATATGATGACGTAAGCTTACTCCGTTTACAGGGAACGGGTTACCGAATTGAATGATTTCGGTTCTTCGCAAAAGCTTACAAATGATTTACTATTATCATGCAGATTAAAGGTTGTATTTTATATTAAATTTAAATACATACAATGTTATGAGTCACTTTTTTGAAAGAACTAATACTTTTAGGTTATCAATAATAGTTTTTTGTGACAATATCATAATTGTCATTACCTATGATCATGAGAGAATTGGTAAAATTATATTGTAGATATTAATGGGTTATGACAAGGCCTAAGGGGGGATTGACCAATGGACTGAAAAATAGCCGATGTGATTTCCTATGTTAAATTCATTGTTAACAACTTTGAAGAAGAATACACTAAAATGAAACGAGGTACATTAATTTTTTAATGTTAAAACCACATTAATTTTATTTGCAAGATTTTTTATTAAGACTGTCTTCTTTAGTGATAATCCAAGGTTTTATTTTAGTCTTAGAACCATTCCTTTAAGTGGCATGGTTAAATTGTTCACTAGCTCTTAACTACCAAATCCAGGTTTTGTGTTAAAAAAATTTTTTTCAATTATCTGTTTATAATATCTCAAACCTCAATGCAAAGAAAAATTATTTTTGTAGTTTTTAATACATAAAATTAGATCTAAGTGTAATGGGATATTTTTTGTTCCAAGGGTTTAAAAAAATAAATTTGTCTTTCGTTGATGAAAAAAGGAATATTTGTGATGTTAAGCTGGACTTGGTATCAACTTCTAGTGTTATAAACTCATGCTTATTTTGCAATGATACTTGGAAAAGTTGGCTTTATTTTTGTTTATTTGTACAGAGAGAAGTGAAAAACTTAAGTGACATTGTCACTGCATTTAGGGAAGTCAAGTTAAAGAATGTAAACGAAGGGGAGAGGGGTATGAAACAAATGAAAATTATATTAGACAAAATGAGGTAATGTTTGTTTCATTTTTTTTAAAGTCCAGAAATAAGATGCTGAAAATATCATTTTCTTAAATTTTAAAAAATGTGTTTTTATTTGCGGATTAATCCAATAATAGAATTAATCTGAACGGGTGTAAAACGTTTTAGAGCTGCAATAAAAAATGCTTTTTCGAGTTTTCGGTTCACCTTGCCGTTAGAACCTAAAAGTGTTTTCCGGATTGCAATTAATATTTCTAACTTTTGTATTTTCGGATTAATCCGCAAATGTATAGCACTGTTTTAGCTAAAAAAATTATTCAAGCTCGTTTTATTAGCAATCAAGTAATAGAAAAATATTTTCGAAAATCTGCAGTATCCTCTTTGTATTAGAAGAGTAAGGCTTTTTTTTTTTTTTTTTTTTAACTACTATTTTAAATGCACATAAAGTAAATTAATCGCATATTTGGCTGATTTAAATAAATAAAGAATGAATAAATGAGAATAAAAAATTTAATCCGGTAAGTCCAGATTCTATAGAACATTTCGTGTTTTTTGTTCGTTTTAACTTTCTGTATATACATACAAAGTCATTCACATGCGGTACAAGTGGTTTCTAATTAAATATACTAAAAATTACCTGTTGCCAAGAATTTTTCCAGCTGTTTTGAAACCCAGCCAATATATTCATATGATAAATAATATATGGGTCAGGGTTGGCGAAGTCCATAAATTATTAGGACATTATATATTGAATAATTCGAATTCAAAAGTCAAATTTTTTTGAAAATTTGAGCATAATTCTCGACAGTATGTTTGCCTTTCTACGACGCTTATAATTTAATAAAAATAAAATGTGTTCATAAATTAAGCCATTAAAAAAAAAAAAAAAAAAAAAAGAATTTAACCCAAAAGAATGAGGTCCAAATTTCACTTAACTTTCGGAAAATTTAGTACTGCATTTCGTGTGTTACATCATGAATGACGTAATAATAATTTTTATTTATTTATTCACGAATAAAAAATTTGGCAATTTAGCTAAGAAATTATTTGCCCAAGTAGGGTTTCGATTTAAAATAAAAACGCTATCAGCTTTTTACTTATTAGTGTTGATCTTTCTGAAATTTCCGGGAAAATTGGGGGGAAAATAGATCTTCAAAAAAGCAAAAAAAAAAAACTGCTCTATTTTTGTCCTTGTGTTTAATTTCTAGACCCTGAGTCACGCGATACGACTGTCTACGGTAATCAAGGCATCATGATCGGAAAATACCTGCAATGTGACGTCATTTACGTTAGATCCGGCTGTTTGAAAGCCCCGGGCGGACCCACCACGTTGTGGATCATGTTCACCTAATAACGTTTCACACTTTTCTAGTAATTTGTGAATTGAGGCGATCATTCCTATTGACTTTTAATTTGCCATACTTGCCTGATTTCATCACTTTTTTTTCCAGTGCGGAAAATACAAGATTTCGCTTTATTAGGGCACCAAAGGAAAAAAAATAATGAACCATTGTTTTTTTTTAAAGCCTAATTTTCTTCGAAAGAAAACCTTTTTTCACCGCTTACGATTTTAGACATTTTCATTTAATTTCTCCGGAATTTTATTTTTTTTTACTTATAGCTAACTCATTAAAAGAAATAAGATCGACAAGTGTGAGATGTTTACGTCGTTTTTATTTATAATAAAAAGTCAGCTGAGTCCATTAAAATGCAATTTTTCATTAAAAAAAAAAAAAAAAAAAAATGTTTGCAAGAAAAATTTTAAAGCAGAAAAAAATGATTAACGAATGTTCGAAAGACAGATGAGCTTTCTGTTTATTTGAGTCAGATTTCCTCGAAACACAGGTTAAAAATCTTTTCTTTTTTCTATATATCTCGCATCATATAAATATTGATTTTGGCCAACTATCATCATTTTCAGGAGGATTTCGTCTGTTTGGTAATTGTTTACATGACGTCGCTATTTAATTATTCGTCATCGATTTCGTCATTTTTTTTCGATCCCTGCTTCAGTTTCCATTTTAAGTTTTTCATCACTTTCTTCAATAAAAATTATATTCTGTTGGGTATGAGTTTTTTTTGGCTGATGACTTCTTTTTTTTTAGATTTTCTTTGACGTTCGTCGAATATTTTTAAACCGGTATTTACAAAAAAAAAAAAAAAAAAAAAAAAAAAAAAGTTATAGTTTGAGATTCTTTGAACATTAGTCATATAAAATCGGGAAATAAGAGGATGCCCCAGTCAAAATATTTAGGAGTTCTATCAGGAGCTTTGTTTTGAAAAATTCTGTTAATTAATCGCTTCCGGCTTTTTAAAAAGATTAAAAGTTTTGTAGAAGAATTTACTTAGTTTCAATTTCGTGGCAAATGTTAGGCTTTTATAATTGAAGTTACCGTATGGTTTTCGGTAAAATTTTACTTACTTCATTTTAAAGAAAATCGAAAAAAGTTTTTTCCAAATCAATATATTTATTTAAAATTCCTGCATTACATTAAAAAGAATTTTTAATCTTTCTTCATATTATTGGTTAATATGCACATATTTTTAACGGGCATTACTATTTTGTCAGCTCAGTAATTTAGAGTGTATCTGCAGCCACGGTCCTGAGTTCGCCGGGTAACCTGGAAAATGCCCGGCGCGCCCTCCTAAAAATTGTAAATGTGTCCTTAGTGCTGTATAGACGTGAAATCGTGGAATATATTTTGTAAATTTCTTTCTAAAATTAGCTTTTTTCGAGTCATAGTTTAGCCATATTATGGCTACGATTGGCATAAGTTTTTAAAGTTCCGTGGAACATTTTACGAAAAAAGTTTTTTTAAGATGAGAAAAATAGAAGATTCGAAATAAATTTTAGCCCCATAGAATCATGACATTTGTATTTTAAAAAGATCTACCCATCTCTGGGTTAGAGGGGGGGAGGGGGGGGCTAAGCTAGAATTTGCCTAGAGCCTGCAAAAAAAAAAAAAAAAAAAAAAATACTATGGACACTTTAAAAACCAAAAGTTTTAGAAATTGTCAAAGCAGAAGAAATGATCGATTTTCGGACAACAATAAATAGTATTTTTCATACCAAGGACAGCAAGTGCCACTTTTCTGAACTGGAGACAGCGAGGTTGCCAAGCCGAGCCGAAGGTGAGGTTTGGCAACGCTGCCTCAAATTCAGATAAGGGCCCCTTGTCGTTTTTGGTATAAAACAGATTTTTTATTGCGAATGAAAATAGGAAAATGTTTTAAAAATAAATTCTAACGATAGATATTAGGATGAGGTGTTATTTTTTTTAAATAAATCTTGTTTTGTGTTAGGAAAAAGAAAAAGTAAAAGTTACGTAAAAGAACATAGAGGTTAAACTTTGGAGAGGGCACGTGAGAATAGAGACAGAGTTGCCAATTTTTTTTTCCCGGGCCTTTTCATGATAAATAATAACATAGGGAGCGTTCAAGTGTTACTTAACCCCTTCCTGTCTAATGCATCCATAAGGATGCACAACAAAATACTCGGTAGCGACTGGTGCATCCATATGGATGCACCAGCAAAATCAAGGAAAATAATAATAAAACTTAGTGATATTTCGACGAAACTTCGTAGGTGGGGGTATTTAAGGGCGCTCTTCTCGAATTGGAAGTCAGAATTTACCGATTTTTAGAAACAAAATTGCGGCAGACCCTTTAATGGCAGAACCTAATAACTCATAAGTTATATTTTTTTATTTTTGACAAGTAACTCTTTAAAAAGATGATTAGTTGCCCTTGATAACTGCCCATAGTGAGTATTACTCGGAAAACACAGATAGATGAAATGGATATTGCGCCTATTATTAGCTTATGGCTTTTAGTATAATGGTTTAGAGCTATTAAAAAAATAACTTTTTCTGAGCTTTTTAGGAAAAATATATTTGTAAGGGGCCTTCTCGGGCTCCTACGTCGAAATAGACTCAAAATTCGGAATCTCTGACCTCGAAAACAGTTAGGGCACAGTTTAAAATCCCTAAAAAAGAAAAAAAATTGAGATTTCGGCGTTACATTTAATTCCTATGAACGCATTGCCTAACACTGAGTGGCAAAGGGGGGGGGAGGGGGTACTCGAAATTCTTACGATTTCTTATTTGGGGGAGTGGGATTTTGACAAATCTTACGGAAGAATTTTCATTATAACTACTTATTGTTCAGCATTTTTTTTTCTCAAAAGATTAAGTTGTTTTAATTTTTTTTTGATTGTCTAAAGTAGAAAAATTGTAACATAGGGAGACATCAGTAACAATAAATTTATTTGTTGACGAGATTTTGTGACAACTGTAGCCATTTTCAGGCAAATGAGTATGAACTACAAATCTAGATTTAAGAGAAATATTACTCCAACTTGGGGGGGGGGGGGTCCTCGAAAATGTTACGTAATAATGGGAAGGGGTCAAAAAACCCGAAAAAAAGTCTTACATAATACTTGAACTTTCCCATAGAATAAACAAGTTTTTTTTTTTGTTCTCTTATTCCATGGTACTAAAAAGATAACTTTTTAGTCCGTGGAAAAAAAAGTGATGCCACTTTCGCTATTTCGAAAATTTATACTTTTTGCTCCTCCGAACAGCACCTAAAAAGGGACTTTCTTGAGTATGAGTAAGTATGAGTAATAAAAAATAGTTTACATTTGATCAAAAAAAAAAAAAAAAAAAAAAATGCTTAGGTTACAGTAATAAACTTTTTTTAGGAGAACAACACATCCTGTGAGTGCAAGTCCTGTTTTTTGACTGCAGCGGAAATGCAAGAGCATAAAATAACACTAAAAAAATAGTGCAATTTTTTTTTTTGTGCTTGTGCCTGTACTGGGAATAATAACAATGACTGTGAAAAAAAGGCTTTCGGGCTTGTCTGCTTTGATAAATACATAAGCATTAAATACCATTTTCTTAAAGCAAATAGCACCAGAAAATTTTCCCTAGGATGCATTGGGTGGCATGATTTGAGGGATATGAGAAAGAAGTAAACTCTAAAATTACTAATTAATAATTAAATCTTCTATTTAGTCAAGGGGGTCAATCTGTTGGGGTTGGGCAGTCTTTGTAACCATAGCCTGTGATACAATACTTTGTTTCTTTTATGTACTTATCTTATATTTTATGACGCTTCCGATAAGCTATTGTCTTGTTATGGAATAAAAATTAAATTAAATTAAATTAAAAATTAAAAATTATAAATCCTAGAATTTTGCGTGATCACCCTGTACATGTGCATGTATAAACAGAAGATCATTAACAATATTTTTTCGTAACATAACCAATGGTGATGATGATGATATGTGTGTTTTTCATTCATAAAATCACCCGCAAAACGATTTAATATACCAAGCATTAAATTGAGCCTCGTTAATAATTAGCAAGAGCTATTTCCGTTAATCTAAAAACGCGTGGTTCGGATATTTTTAACAACTTGTCACATGTATTCAAACCGGCAAATAACCACTCGGACAGATGTTTTTCTTTTTTTCTCTCTTTCCCTCTTTTCCGTGTTCCTATGTTTTTAATGCAGGCACCTCTTAAGCACTTGCGTTCACAGACTGGAATCTTGAGGTTTTTCGAAAACAAATAAATTACACATTGGCAAAGTCACTTTGCTGACTTATGATGGACCGCAAAAATTTTGCATGGTGTGGTTTTGTTCTGGAATTTATTTTTCCCACAAGTGTTAGGCCTAAGTTATAATAAATATTTTTGGCCTTTTTTAATTTTTTTTCCCCCTTTGCGACTGCTTATCGTTAAAAGGTACTACTACGCACTTTTTATATTTACATCCCGGGATATGAGTCAAAACTTTGGCCAACCACCAAAGCAGAAAAAAAAAAAGATGAGAAAAGGGTAGGCGAGCATAATAAACCATTCTCAAAATATACAAAGATATTGACGTAAATGATTTTTCTCAAAAGGTACACATACAACCTATTTTTTAATCGGTGACTCAACCGTTCAAAATTTAAACCGTGATTAATCCAGTTTTTTTCGGAGTATCCAAAATTAAAAACAGCTTTTTTTTTATTTTTAGTTTGTTTCTGATGAATCTCTGTCGGTTTTGATGAGAATGCTGTCACTGGAAAAACACCCTCCTCGAGTAGTCTTATACACGAAAATGAAAATATGCCAGAAACTTTTATAAGATGACGTAAGCTCCTTTAATACCGTTTTCCAGTTTTCTTGTGGGAAATATCCATGGACTATGTAAATATGGGAGATTCCAAGTTCAGTCTATTTTACAACAATTGTCACCTACACTGTAAAAAATTTTGTGTATTTTTAACAAACTCGGTCTACACACTTTGTTTGTTATTCTTTTTATGTTAATTTTGACAAACACTTATTGTTATTTTGACACATGTTGCTAGGCAATATTTGTTATTGTATGTTATAATGACAAATAAAAATGTGTGGATCGTTTTTGACTTATAAATTGTGTTAAAATTACACAAAATTTTTTACAGTGTAAATTTTATGATCCGCATAAGTTAAAATCCAAACGGTGTTTACCTACGGTATTTTCTTTCGAACTACAATGGGAAGGCCATGCTCGATAATGGTAATAAAAAAGCGTCAGTTGAAAAATTTTTATGATGCACAAAATGCATATTTTATTGTGTTTTTGAAGATGAAAACTGCGGTCTAAAAAATAATTATAGTAAACTAAAGATTTTTTACTTTTTACTGAAATATTCATATGTTTTTTCCTTAGGAAAATATAGGTGAAAATTAATCATTTGGGTTTTTCGAAAATCGTATTAAAACTTTTTTACATCCAAATCAGCGGTTTGTATAATTCAAATTTTAATTGATGGAAAATCGTCAAGAAAATAATTTATGAATATATAAAAAAAATCTTTTTATCTATAAATATCTGTTAAAACCGTAAATGGCGAGGCTGTTATTGACGTACAAAAATAAAAGCGTTTTATGATGAGAGCTAAACGAGGAAAATAGGTTACATTATCTTTACATACTCGAGTTTTCTTAAAAATTGTAAATAATAGTCATTAAGATTCCTGGAAAGGACTTTGGTTATAAAATTTACACGGTGATGTATATAAAAATTCTAAGGTGTTTAATTAGGTCATTAATTAATTAATTGATTGATTAATTTTATGTTGAGAGCCAAATAATATCGGCAGAATATAATTTGACAAAAACTTAGAATCAGAGCCGGAAGTATGAAGAGCGGACATGTAATTATTTTCTTTTAATATACACTTTTAATATAAAATTTAACGTAAAATATACACTTTTCATATTAAATTATTTCCTTCACCGTAGATTGGGGTGAAGTTGGAAGGAAGTTCAAAAAAAATTCTAAGTTTATTTTAGGCACTAAAAATAAAATACTTAAGTATCCCAAAAACAATATCCACTTAATGAAATAAAAAAATTTTATTTTTAGTGCCTAAAATAAACCTAGAATTTTTTTTTTGAATTTCCTTTCAACTTCACCCCAATCTACGGTAACTATTAACTCGAATAATTGTTTTCATTTTGTAGCAGTTTCTTTCTTTTTCTGAAAGCATCCCCCATTTCCACACCTTTCTCCCAGAGCTAACAACCAAAACTAAATTGAATATGATTTTTCATTGATTGGTGCCATGATCCAAATTTTGCTTATTTTTAAACTTTTGGCTCTCCTTCCCATTTTCTTTTCCGGAAAAAATCTTGAATCCGCCCTTGCGTTGCCTAATGAGCCTTGCAATTAAAAACGTTTTAAGCGTTGATGAATGAATTTTATTCTATCATTGATAAAAAAAAATAAAAGAAGAAAGATTAAAGACTCAAAAAAAAAAAAAAAAAAAAAAAAAAAAAAAAAAAAAAAAATTGAGAGTTTTCTGAAAAAAAAAATGCATTTTTTTAATGTTTAGCTTATCTTTTAAACGGTGACACACATTTCGTTAAAAAGTTATTTTATATGAAGTACTTCAAAATTACGATTCGAAGTACTTGATAAATTGATGCGTTTTGCTATAGGCCTAAATACAATAGAATTTCAGTTAGTGCACTCTTGGTTCTCTATCTATAAAATGGAATTTTTTCAGTATAAATTTTTAAACATGGAATATTTTTTATTTTAATACCCAGCCGATCGTAACTACGATAAAAAAAATATGTCTAGGAACGGAACTAAAATATTGTTATGTAACCGAAACAGTTCTGGGGATGGATTTTTTTTTTCTATCTTTTAGGGCATCGGAATGGAACCTAACCAAACAAATTTAGTCAAATTGTTATGATACAATATTTTCATAAAAATATGTAAGCTTTGTGTCACGATTCTATTATCCAAAAAAATTGTACATCTTTTAGACGATTGAATTATTTGATATACTGCGATCTAAAACTTTTCCCGGCGACCATTTAAAAATCACTATAAAAAGACTACTGCAGCCACTTTTCCAATCTTATTATTTAAGATTGTTCTTGTTAATTAGGGGTCGTCCATAGATTACGTAACGCCTGGAGGGGAAAGAAAGGCGAAGGTTGCGTTACTAGCCACAAGACGCTACTTGGAAATTAGCGTTACGAAAGGGAGGGGATTTTTGTCAAAAATAGGCGAAAATTGCGGTACGTAATATATGAACATTAGGGCGAGTCATGTAAAAAAAAATTTGAAATGTTTGGGTGCATGTTGAAAATCGGGTTCCTTAAGATGTAAAACTACTTAAAAATAATATTTCAATTTTTTTGTCACCTCTTAATGACCCCTCAAGGCTACTTTAGTTTTTCTGAAGTCTAGAAATTACGGCATTTAATCTCGATTTTTTTACCCAATTTTAAAGGCTTGCTAAATTTTTTAAAAAAGTGTTTCCGTATGTTTTCAAGGTTATAGAACACAAATTTCACTATCCCGAATTTTCCCGACGAACCACTGTGACGTCATTAGCGTTTTTATCGAGCTTATACCTGATTTTTTCCGACTGAAGTTCGGCTTAATCTTGAAATGGAGCCCTGAAAATTTTTTTATTTTTTTGTTATCGCTCATACTTATGCTGAAATACCCGTAGAACACGAATTTCATCATGCCGATTTTCTCCCATCAACCCCTGGGTAGGAGTATTAGTGTGGTTTTTCGGGCCAAAAATTGATTTTTTTTTTTTTTTTGCCAAAAAAGGACAACAACTCCTCACCAGTTCGATTTAGAGGTCATGTTCAATGACTTTTTTACTCAGGACACTTTAATTAACAAGAATCTTTTGTGTTTCGAATCAATTTCCGACATTTTTTTTTACGGTCGGAAATTTCTACCCCCAATTTTTTTGAAGTTCCTAATTTTTTCCATCGGTTAAGTTTATGTCTTAAATTCGAAGGAATAACTGTTCAACACTAACCCTTGTTACGCTTATGGCAGAAAACTGGGTTATACTATTTTATTATGTATTATTCATTTTTTAATATGTAAAAAATATGCTGGGAAATTTCGAGGAGGAAAGAATTTTCATAATACAGAAAACGGAAGAAAATTGCATCGTGTTTTCTGTTTTTCTTTTTGCACTTAAAAAACTTTTTACCCTTACTGCAAAAGAGATGCTTTAATAATATGAAAATCATAATTTATTCAAAAAAAAAATCAGGAATACATAAAAAATGCATAAATAAGTATGCATAAAATGGAAAGAAACAGTTGAATAAGCATAATATTTGAAAATGTTTTTGCTTTATGATTTAAAAAAAAATTATATGCGTAAATTATGCATATCCAGAGTTTTGTGCATAAAAAATGATGCGTAAACTTTGCAAAAATTATGCATGTCCGATTTTTTGTATAAATGACGCAAAAATAATACATTTTTTATATTAATTTTTTATGGTTATTTTGCAAAAATTCTATTCTTCTTTTGCATCACTTTTTCGTGCTGGTGTGTACAACACATTGGGAACTAAGAGTTCTGAAAGATTGCGCATAAAATGAAGCTCTTTAATTAATAGTTCACGACTTGTAAATTCTCTAAAAGCCGCTGACTTTATACATGCGAAGTTTTGTCTAAAACTTGTTTTTCGCCCTTGCCTTTCTTCATGGCTACAATCCCGATGCCTAAATCCCGGGATTTCGGGATTCAGGTGTTTATTCGATTTAACAATTAATTTTATTAAAGTTAAGTTACGAACCAATTTTGTTTTAAACCAAACTTCAAAATTGACTTTTAAAATCCAATTTTTTTTCTTTTTTGTGTTTTGTCGGTCTCTTTTCTTGAAAATAACTTTTGTTTGGTTTTAGTAATAATTCTAAGGAGTTGAAAGTTGCTTTAAAATTTTTATTTCCCGCTTTTTTCGCTGCTTAAAATTCAGCTTTTTATTTATTTATTTATTTATATTTTTTTTGCTGCTATTTATTTAATCGGTTCTTGTATATTAACCATTTACCAGTTTAAATTAGGTTACTGATCCTGAGATATCGGTTCAATAATAATAATAATTTAGTACTCCCGAAATCTACACACTCAGTCCCGGATCCCCGTATCCCGGAATTTTTGACCAGTTCGGAATTTCCCCTGATCTTTTTAGATAATATTAACGTCAGCGACGCCGGAAAAAGGAAATTATGATTTTTGTTGCTTATTCTTCTAGGAAAGAATATTTATGAAGCGTTAAACTTAAAGTTCTTGGTATGGTTGCTTTTTAAAGAAAAAAATAAATAAATAAAATAATTGGCTGAAATTACTAATCCAGAAAGTAAACATTGCCTTGAAGCAATCCCGGGATCCCGGGACTGAAACGGGATTTAAAAATTCGACCGGTATTGGAAACCCTAATGCTAAGAAGTAATGTGGAAAACTTAATGCCAGTAGAGATCCTAAAAAAGATTAGTCATTCAACCATTTCCGGTTTTTCGACAAATTCAAGAAATAAATCCCAGACTGAGGTACAGTTGACCTCGCTTATAGTGAACTTCAAGGGACCGGTCAATATTCGTTCATTATAACCGAATTTCCCAAAATGGACATCTCTGAGTTTTCTTAAAATTTTTAACGATATTACGAAAATAAAGCATATTTTTTTGAAAATTTTGAGTTAATCAAGACTTGTATGTGATTGATTTGGCAAAAAAACTCTCATTTTGTAGAGACCCTTAATTAGAAGAGACCCGACAGAAAAAATGGGCGCGAAATTTTGGAGGCATATGATCATGCGCATTAGTTTTGCAAAAGACAGTTGAATAAAAGGTGCTTTCAGAAAACAATCAAAAAACGTAAACAAACAGAAGAAAAAATTAATGCGCACGGTCATATGCCTCCAAAATTTCGCGCTCGTTTTTTCTGTCGGGTCTCTTCTAATTAAGGGTCTCTATCATTTTGCAAGTTTGGAACGTAATTTATGTTGTGTCAGGTCGTAATTTAAGCACTAAAATGAAAATTTGGCGACAAAAACCATTAAAAAACCAGGAAATGGCTCAAAAAACTATGTTTAAAGCCCTTTTGTAACCTAAATCGGTTCACTATAACCGAGCTTTCGGTTCACTGTAAGCCAGATAAATTACTTTGAAAGAATATATAAAGGGACTGGGACCGGCCACTTTGGTTCACCATAACCGAAAGTTCATTATAACCGAGTTCATTATAAGCGAGGTGGACTGTACTAAAATTTTGTTTATAAAATAGTTTCTATTTGTTTATATTTATTTACGTTTTTCATTTTCAAAAAAAGAAAATTCTACCTAAAAAACCAATCATTTGTAGGAGAAGAATATCGAAAAACCGGAGTCACACGTATTCCTAATCTCTTTTTGGATCTCTAAATGATAGAACTGCATAAAAAGCGCAACACTTTATGCAAGGATTTTACAACTGGATCGCTGATAAGCAAAGTACGCTCTATATTTCATTCAAACCAGCTTGCAGAAAAACTGTTATAAGACAACACCCTCCGACAAAAAAAAAGATTCCTTCAAATTCCATATTTGGCTTAATAGGATTTTCACCCGGCAAAATTGCAGACCCTGTATAATTAAAAAGCCGTTTTCGTGGGCCGACCGGCAAGGATGTGAACTATATTTAGAACATTTAGTGCGGAAAATACTAGATCGCCCACGGAGGACGCATTCTTTCCTGATGAAATGAACCAACGACAAAGTAATGAGTAGCCGCGTCAGTTCATGTCAACACCTCCATTTAACCGAAAAAAAAAAAAAAGATTTTTTTAGATGAGTTAATTGGATTGTAAAAAATACTTCAAATGCGACGTAAGTCCTCGATATTATACCTTTACGATCTCCATAAATACTTTCACGGTGAAGGGGAAGTCAAGGAAAGCGATTTTCGCCCTTCAGATTTCAAATTTTGAAAATCCGGGATTTGTAGAGAAATTTAATAGGGGGGGAATCGCGGAGGAGAACCTACTTTAAAAAAAAAAAAAAAAAAAACCGAAAATTTAAATGTTTAAAAATTTGTCTTTTGATTCATTGCACTTGGTTACCTACTTTGGCAAATAACCAGTTTTGATTATTTATTTTTTTTGAATTGATCATTATTCTTTCACCTAATTATTTTTATATTCAAGTTCAGCAGTGTAAATTCATTAAAAATATTTTTATTGCAGTGCGTTACCCACGTAGGGCAAATTCTCTCAAAAGCAATGGGGAAAAAATGTAATTTCCCTTCCAACATCTTAAAATTATGTAACGTATATTGCATCCTCCATTTTACCGGAAATGAAAAAAAAAAAAAACATCCTTCTTATACGCAGTTGGTAACATTTTATTGCTGGATTTTTTCGAAAAGCTTTTAACGCCTTTTTATCGATTTACGTCAATTAGACATTTAAGGAAAATTATATTACCGGCCGGAGTTTGGTCCTCAAAAAAAAAGAAGAATAAAAAATAAAATAAAAAAAAAAAAAAAACTGTTTTGAAAAAACAAGAGTCATAACTGCTGATTCATTCAAGTTTATTTTTTTCTTAAACTTTGGGCGTTGCGTTGCTGACATTCCTGCGGCTACTCCGTCCTCTTCTGCTGTTCTCTTCCTTTTCATCCTCCCGGTTTACGATCTCTAAACAATTCGTCCGTTTTTTCTTTTTTTTTTATTATTGCATTCCGTTCGAATAATGTGGCCCTGTTATCATTTTTTTTTATTATTAAATGTTTGTTTTGATCGCTTACACGGGTTTTGCAATTTAAGGAGGATGCTTACACCTTTTTTTTGTTTTTATTTTGATTGTTTATTTCGAATGTTATTTATAGGCGCAACATTTGTTCATTTTGCGAAAACTTTTCGAATCAATAAAATTTTTAAAAAATGGTTTTATACAGCGAAAATCACTATGGTATGCCTAAACTAAATTCTCTATCGACTGACAAGAAGGAAAGTTAGGATATATCGTGGAATAATGAACAATTTTTTAAATAAAGCTCAAGATCTCATGTTTTTGTTTACTGAATCGGTTGATTAATTTAAAAAATATTCATTATTTCACGATACATCCTAACTTTCCTTCTTGTCAGTCGATAGAGAATTTAGTTTAGGCATACCATAGTGATTTTCGCTGTATAAAACCATTTTTTAAAAATTTTATAGATTCGAAAAGTTTTCGCAAAATAAACAAATGTTGCGCCTATAAATAACATTCGAAATAAACAATCCAAATAAAAACAAAAAAAAGGTGTAAGCATCCTCCTTAAAGGAAGAACGCACGTATCGGTCAAGTCGTATTTTCAATAATGATTTCAACACGTTGGGAACATCCTTTTTATTTTTTTTTATTTTCTTTTCTGATCTCGTTTCCAGTTTAAACATTGACACAATAAGGCGGACATGTCTGAATTTGATTTGACCTCTTGCACATGTAATTAGATCATTATAGTAATTTAGTTTAATTCTTTGCGCGCCTGCGCCCCACCGGGTTTATGTTTCGATCATGACTCAGGTTTTTGAATGATAGTGGTGACGTCATTTAGAGATGATGAGTCAACAACCGGTGTGAAAACCAACCGGTAACAAAGGTGAAGTGCCGGAAATTAAAGGGAAAATGATGATACACGTTAACGGAAACCGAAAAATTAAGACACGAAAATACGACGTTAAGGACTCGTCGTTTTCGGCTGGATTTGTTTTCGTTTTGACTGATGATGAGGTTCAAGGTTCAATGAGAGTTTCTAAGAGAGAGATATTCAAAGACCGGGGGGAAAAAAAAAAAGAAGTGTGGGAAATTGTAAAAATAATGTTGACATAATGAAATCAAAGGTACGTGTGGCGCAATGTTGTGGGTAACAGAAAAATCTTTTGACGGATTGGTATATCATCAACCTTGAGATCGGTATTTCCCGAGGTGATGAAAAAAAAATCGGAGCAATCGTTTCCTTTTGATCGTTGCCGATCAAGTAAAAGTTTTCCGGCTTTGATCTTCCACTTCAATTAAGTGGTCTTAATTATTCTTAAAAAATTTTATCAATCAGATGGTAGATAAAATCGACTATGGGTCAATCCCCGATCTTCACACAGATAAAAAAGATATTTTTTTTATAATTTTTGTCGTCACGGATAAAAAATGACGTGAAATAGTACACGTAAAATACATATTTTATCCTGTTCAATGAGCTCGAATTAATTATTTGGAGGTGTGTGAGAGGGAAAATCTCACAGAAGGTTTGAGGTTTTTTAGTTTCCTAGAATGATTGGCAATTATTACCGCTTCGGTTTTTAAGTTCCGCATTTGCTAAATTTATAAAAATCTCAGAAACGAAATTCCGAATCATTACCTTTTTTGGTAATAACATTTTAATTATTACCAAAAATGGTAATAACATTTTAATTATTACCGAAAATGGTAATAACATTTTAATTATTACCAAAAATGGTAATAACATTTTAATTTTTACCGAAAATGGTAATAACATTTTAATTATTACCAAAAATGGTAATAACATTTTAATTATTACCAAAAATGGTAATAACATTTTAATTATTACCAAAAATGGTAATAACATTTTAATTTTTACCGAAAATGGTAATAACATTTTAATTATTACCAAGAATGTATTTATAATAATGATTTAATTATTTTAACAAAATTTTATTTCCTGAGCAATGTCTCATTGATTATCAATAGAAAATTCCGAATTACCAATAAAAAGAAAATACTGATCTTACTGCCAAAGCTTTGGCAGTAAGATCAGTATTTTCTTTTTATAGCCAGTACTTTGCAAAGTACTGGCAACAGGAGTGTAACAATGATTCTTGACAAGGGGGGGTCAAGCTCTGCCTGTGTGGTACAAAAATTTTTTACTGGGGGGGTGGGGGGGAGGAACAGTGCCTATAACTCCCATGGTAATTTTTCTGCAATTTGGGGGGGACAAATTTGATCCAGGGGGGGAGACAATGACTCCCCCAACCCCCCCCCCCCCCGTTGATTGGAAATCAGTGGCTTTTTTACTGGTAATTCGAACTTGTCTCTCTGATTATCGATAAAGGATTTTGACTGGAGTTCTGCTATCTATTGACAATCTAATCTTTGCTGACACTTTTAGTAGAAAATACTTCATGAGCCGGTAGAAAGGTCTTCATTTTGTTTTTGAGGTTAAGATCGGACCCCCAGCAAACGTGTTGCATCAGTATTCGTTTATCGCTGTCACTTTAGAGAATCATGGTCCGAGACCCAGGAAATTCGTCGAATTAACACGACTATGACACTTTTAAGAATCGTGATCGTTAGACACACGAGGGAGTGTTAGGCAGTAGCTGACTTCTTTTTAATATTCCCGGGTGGCATTGCTTCCTCCCTCTGACTGAAAAAAATGTTACAATGTTGATTATGATTTTTTCCGAACATTTTTCTATACCGGTACCCCTAGTTTTTACAATATATTTCAGCCTTATTTCATTTCACCTTTCCATCGCCGGAAAAAGAAATCCTAGATCTGCCTTGCACTTTTAGATTGCTTATGGTTTCCAAATCTCGAGTAATAGTAAATTACTGAGGAGAACCCAAGAAACATAAGCCCGAATGGAAATATGAGTGGCTATTCAGACTTTTCCTACTCCATTTCTACGGGGAAACGATCGGAACCGTCTGAGTTTTCACTCTAGACTCGAAATTTGGGGATTCCAAACTGGATCTAAATGGAAATCAGGGGCCCGAATCCGATGCTGGGTGCCGATCCCATATTATTTATTTAACTCGTGATTCCGGCACCGACCACCGATGTCGATGCCCCCAAGCCAGTACCGGTACCAGCGCCAATGTCGGTGCCGGCACTAATGCCGATGCCATCACCAACGATTTCGTGATGCCGGTGTCAGCGCCGATGCCGATTTTGGATTTAAAAAAATATTCGGCCAAGATTTCCAAGCTTCGGATCCCTGTTGGAAATTGAGTGGAAAAAGACTTAGTATCCACTTTTATATTTCCACGTAGAATCCGCCTAGATTCTACGGGGTAGTGTTGTGTGGGAAGACTCTTTCCCTTTGTTACCTTAAAATGCTTACGACTGCTTATTTGATGGAGGTTCGGAAGACTCAAAAAGATATTTTGTACCTAACAATAAAAATAATAAAATTGGTGAGCCAGGAAAATTTACACAATAGCTCAACGCGTGGGGCATCGATCCCACTTTGCTCCCATCCTGGTTATAGGCTTTCACGGCAACACAATTCCCCCCTAGTAGTGTTGCCATGCAAGCCTGTAGCCTAGGGGACTTTTCTTGTTTTGCAAGAAAATTAAATAACCGCTTAGAAAGCTTTCATATTTCAGCTTAATCTTCCAGTTTTTAACCCCCTATATCGTTTTTATGGCTTTAGTACAGGTCTGGCCTAATCTAGAGGAGGAAGGGGCTGGAAAGGTAACCCTCCTGCAGGAAATAGATTAGGGGCTATTCAAATGTTACGTCAACATTTTAGAGGAGTTATCGGTGTGATGCTGACGTCATCATTTACACTAGATATAATTTCGTGAGAAACTTTAATTTTTTTTTTTTTAATTTTTTAAATTTTTATTTTACTTTAGATTTTTTTTTCAAATAATTTTCTAACAAATGAACAAGTAATTTCATATAAGTTTTAATTTCTAATTTTCAAATTTCAGGTCTATTTTATGTTAATATTTTGTATTTATAATAAATGCATTTTGTCAATTAATTAATTAAAAAAAAAAATTCCTTGACGGGGGAGAAGGGGGTCTAAAATGTCAAAAAAATGATATGATACACCCAAAAAAATGCTGCTTTGGGTCTAGGCAAAGCATTTTTGCGCAAAAAATGCAGCCAGAAGCTTGAAAAGAAAATTTTTAAACTAGAAAAATCAAGAATAATTATTGTCCTGTCTCCATTGGTCAATTAATCAAAGGGTACAAGTAATTTTACCACCAAAAATGCTGTATATTTTTGAACTTTTTTCTTCTCCTGCCACTTTTTGAGGTAGGACTACGTCATATCCCGTAACTTGGAGATTTCTGTACTGTTTGTTCGTTTGTTAGTTTGTTAGTTTATTCGTTTGTTGGTTCGCACCTAAAAGAGCACTTTTATTTCGTTAACATTTCGAATTTTTCGTTAATATTTTAAATTTTTCATTATTTTTCGTTAGTTAAAAAAAATTAACGGAAAATTAACGGATCATTTAAAAAATTAATGATGAATTAAAGAAAACTTCACGAAAATTTTTAAATTTTTTAAAAATTTTTTAGTAATATTATTAAAACAGTATCCCATAGACGTAGTCCTACGTAGGGACATGCTGCCATATCCCAGTATAATTTTTTTATTGTTTTGATTGTTTTTTCAAAGACTAAAAATAATGAAAACGAAAAAAAAAAAAAAATAAATAAAACTGGTAGGCCTAGCAGAAGAAAAAAGTCCAAAAATTTACAGCATTTCCGGTGGTACAATTAATTGTACCCTCAAATTAATTGTCCAGTGGAAAATATTTTAATCAGTGAAAAGGACAAATGAAAAAATAAAGTAAAAAAGAAGGGCGGTTTAGTTAACTATCTAAGCTTACATCATTTTTTGATATCCAAACGTTTTACATTATTACATCATTTTAGTCCTCAGCAATTTCTAAACATTGCTTTTCTTAATAATTTAATCTTGCCTATAGTTTGTTCAGAAGAAAACCAACAAAGTCCATTACGCGAGTTTATTCCCAGTAACCGTATTGTTATTAAACTCTTCGTATTCTATTTAGAAGGTATATCACACACAAAGCAGGTAAAATTGCGTGCCATGATGAAAAATCCCAGTTATTTGTAGATCGTTAAACTCGAATTCTTCGTCATCCATTTTTTTTTTACATTTGTACCTTACACATATGCTCATGACTTGACATAATTGTACCGATCGTCAGACAATAGGAAAAAAAAAAAAAAAAAAATTCCAGACTGGAAGACTGAAATTCACCTGACTTGACCCTTTCAAGTTATCTCCCTTCAGTATCTATCAAACGTAGTCATATTGGAGGAAATATGTACTTTCGGAGCTCTTTAAAAAATAACAATAAAAAAAAAGGAAAGTTCAAGTATACATACAGGTCAAAATATTGTTTAAAATAAAGAATGTGGATATGTAAAATCCAAAAACTTATTGAAGATAATTAAAACACGTCAAGAACATTTTTATTTTCGGAAACTCTGGAATTTATTCACGAATATGTGTGTTAGTGAGAGTTTATATATTTTCGATCTTTTACGATTTAATTATTTTACTATCTTGTCCTCTCATAAAGAAATGAAAAAGAATACAGGCCAGTGACGAGTCTGTTGATTTGAGAGGGCGCAAAGTTTGCTGGAGCGACTGTAAACCATGCATTGGGACCGCCAGGGGTAGGGGCATGACCCACTACCAGTTAGGACACATTTTCCGGAGTAAATCCTGCCTTTGGCAAGAATTACTCGTGGAGTATGTACCTGGGTACCAAGAACTCCATTTGGGCAGGATGTACTGTACTCCTTTAATTTTTTCAAAAATTATATTTTAATAATTGAATTGTACACCAATAAAAATATTTAAAAAGTGACCAACAGGGACCCGATTCCAATTCCGATTTTGATTCCGATTCCGACTCCGATTCTAAACTACGGGAAAAATTTTCGCTATTCCGATTCCGATTCCAATTAAAATCTATTCGGCATACCATCCCTGCTTATTTTGTTTTTAAAAATATCTAATTTTTTAAAAAGTTTTTAATAAAAAATTTCGACTTTGTTCGTAAAATAACTTATTGTATCTGGGAGAAATTTGACTCCTGATGCTGATTATTCCGATTCCGATTCCGATTGCGATTGCGATTGCGATAAGTTTCTTAACATTCCAATCTTATTCCGATTTCAATTCTAAATTACGCGAAAAATTTTCAATTTTCGCGAGTTCGATGCCGATGCCGATGCCGATTAGTTTCCATCGATCGAATCTGATTCCGATTCCGATTAAAATCTATTCGGCATATCATCCCTGGTGAGGGAACGTTTAAGTATTACGTAAGATTTTTAGGGAACGGGGGTCCGCATTAACCGTCTTCGCCATAAGCTAAGTATGGCAAAATATCTTACAACCGGGTAGGGGGGGGGGGGTTCAAATTCACCGAAATCATGCTTACGTAATACTTGAATGGCCCCTGACCAAATCCTTGCCTCCATTAGTGTCTTAATAAAATTATATAACTAATTGAAGTGTGTAATTAACGAGGGAATTTTGTTCAGCATCTTTAATTTTCGTTTCTATAATTTCAGATTTAATAAAAAATGAAAGTTTTTTAAATTTAAAACCTTCCGAAACCGTTTAATTATATACCCACTTTATTAATTAACGTAATGGAGACGCAGCAAAAGTTTAAGGGAACATTGAAATTTTCAGCACTCCATTATATCGAGATATCATTCGGTAAGGGGCCATTAAAGGTTGCAAAATCCCTACATATTTCTATTCCCGAAAATTGGGAATTCCTTCTTTTGAAAAAAAATATCAGTCCCGGGATCAGAATTCTCATTTTAGTTAGCTTTTTCATTTCTCGGGAATCGAGAAATTGTTGTTTGGATTCCCGGAAAAGCCAGTAATTTATTTGGAAAACGAAAAAAAAAAAATAAATAAATAAATAACCCCGATTTCCGTGTTTTTTGGGATTTAAGTTCGGAAATAAGTGGAACTATGTCAAAAGGAATTTTTTCATGTTGTTTAAATGACACGCTTTTTAGAAAAAAAGGAAATGATGTTGAAAAAAAATTCTGATTTTTATAACTTTTTTCTTAGATAATGACAAATATATGACAAATGGTCAAAAAGTTAATGAAATCCATTATTTTTATTATTACCGTTCTCCAGAAAAACTTGTCCATCCCGGTAATCGGGAATTTTCGAAAATGGGAAAAATTCCATTCCCGGGAAGTGGGATTCCCGACCATTTAATGAAATAGGTTCCCGGGAAATTTTTTTAGGAAAAAATAAGGGGTCCGAATCTAATGCCGGTGCCTGCCGCGGCCGGCTCAAATCTCGGATCGATGCCGATGCCGATCCCGATCCCATATATTATTTATTTAACTCCCGATTCCGATTCCGGCACTGACACCCGATGCCGATGCCGACGCCAGCAAGCATCGATCATATCAGATGCCACTTCTGATTCCGATTTTAGTGAAATAAAAAAATCATAACGCCATTTTAGATGATTTTTAAAATCAGGGGTCCGATTCCGATTCCGATGCCGGTACCGATGCCGATGCCGATGCCGATGCCAGCACTAAAAATTTCGCAGTGCCGATGCCGATGTCGGATATAAAATAAAATTCGATGCATCGGCATCGGCCAAAATTTTCAAGCTTCGGACCCCTGGAGAAAATCGACTCCCGTCCCCTGGAGCAATCCCTAGGGGCCATTCAGGTGTTGCATAAGCACGATTTTGATAATTTTCGACTCTCTCCCTTCCCCTCTTAGCAAGAAAAATCGGGGTTTTTCGATTAAAATTTAACATGGAAGTAAGATTTTGGAACCTCCTTCTCCCCTTTTACTGCTCAAGAAATACTTGGATGATTCCATGATATGCGTATAATTTAAATATAAAAAACAAATTTTTTATAGACAGAGCTGGAGTAATTTTTTTTTCCCAATTTTTTTTTTCATAGGTGAGATTCTATTTGCAAAAAACTCAAAAGTGTGAAGCGGATGCGTTAGCGCGTAAAACTGGAATATTCCGGTTGCGGAAAAAAAAAATTAAAATATTTCAATTGCGTGAAAATTTAACGCATTGTTTATTCAAAACGGCGGGAAAAGCTTGGTATTTTTTTTTTTCGTTTGATTCTGTTTTATTACTTACTTTTGACCTTATGTTTTTAATCATTTTTTTTTTTATTTTTTTTTATTTTTAGTATTTCGATGAACCATGTTATTCCGTATTCGAATCGGCTCACAACCAGAGGGGAAAAGGAAAACGGACCTCTTCGCGAAATGGAAAATAATCGGATCCAAAGAAAAAGGAAGAAAACAAAAAAATTCCCCGCGAACGAGATTTATACCGAGAACGGAACTTGAGGCTGCGTCATGCGACAGTTACCATATTAAAACATGACAAATAATATTAACTCATACGGACAATTGCTCTCTAAGAAATAGTCAACTAAATAATTACACAATAGATACATAAAAACCGAGCAGGTATAACCGTACCAAGAAGCAAAGGTAAGCTAAGTATAAGTAGCTCTTTTAAAAAAAATTCAACATAATTTTTTTCCGAGAATGTAAGCAATATATGAATGGCTACAAAATTATCACAGTAATCTTTTGACTTGAAAGATACAGTCGCGTCTCGTCTCATCTCCCATTCGGATCTTAATATTTTTTAAAATGCCTTTTTCTGATTTTTTACAGCCTTCGCCGGAGGGTCTTATTCGTGGGCGTTGCGATTTCGAGCGAAAGGTTTTCCCGCGGAACTTATTTCCCGAGCCGGCCGGAAAAATCTGAGCTTTTCGGGATTTCGGCGAAGCCGCACGAGCCGCCACTGCTCAGATAAGAGTTTTACTTTAAAAAGTAGTGTAATCTATTGTTTATAGTTGAAAGTTGACTAGTACGCTTTGGACTCGGCTTTGATAGACCGTGTGCTAGTAGTACGTCATTTAACCCGGCTTTAAATGAATGGACACTTCGCGGTGGCACGCGGGTACACTAAAAATAGATAATTTTCATACATAGTGATTTATTTCGTGAGTTTCATTAATTTTTGCATTCAGTCAAATAGTTTTTAAATCAAAGCGCTGTCAAAAAAATTTTTAAAAAAATCGAATAGTTTTTAAATTAAAAAAAAAAAAAGGAAAAATTAAAATCAGTGAAAATTTGTTTATTGTGAACTCAACTTGTCGTTAAGTGATAATTGATAACAAAACAACCACGCGGTGTTGTTTTACATAAAAAATTTTGATTATTTTATTTGGTTTTAATTGGATACTTTTATTTTTGAAGACTTTTTCTGTAAACAAGTTTTTTCGGAATCGGAAAAAAAAGGTAACGTATTTTTCCACGATGAAAAATTAATTAAGTCGTTGTTAAAACTAATTTTCGCTAAGTTTAAGTTAAGCCAATTTCGTCAAATATTTAAAAAACCCATGTGGTCCAATTTTAATGAGCACGAGGTGTTGTTAATTGATTAAAAAAAATCTCAGTTCCATATCTATCAGATTTTTCACATTTTTCACCTTTTGCATTTTAGCCGAATCATCAATGAAAATTTTGAAAGTACGATATGATTTTAATCTTATCGGGAAATTTCGAAATTTTAGCACGAGGTATAAATCGAAATATGACATAATATCGAAAGTAAATATTGCATCACGTTGAAAAAATTTTTGAATTCGTTAACGAATTTTTTTTTTTACGGTAGGAAAAGCGATTTAAATATGCTCTTTGAAAACCATTTTATTTCCTGCGGTTTTCTTTGCTTCTTGTACATGAATATTTTTTCTTTTACGAGATTTTAAAAAAGGGCATGAAAATTTGTTGAAAATTTGTTTTGTGCAACAGTTGATCACAAGAAAATTTCATCCCTTTTTTTGGTTTAAAAGAAGTCTTTAATTAGAGAAACTTATTAAAATCAAACTAGTGGAGGATGTCTCACACTACCGCTTTTTTGTTATAATTTGAAAATCATTTTTGAAAATTGTGGTACTGAAATTATGGATTAGGAAAATAAGGAAAATATTAAAAAATTCGATTTTTTTAGTCCATACAAAAATAACAAAAATAAAACAGTCTAGACAAACATTAAAAAAAATTTATATTTGCATGCAAGTATAAATAAGTAAAATAAAATAAATGGACGGATTGTTCTTTTGTTTCTCCAACATCTTGCCGTATGATTTTAATAAATCCTTATGTGAAATTAGATTTGCGAAAAATTCTAAAAACAGCCCCGGAAACTATTTCTTTATGCAGAAAAAAAAAAAAAGTTAACGCCGTAACCAAATGATAATTTATTGTTTGAATTAATCTCTTCAAAATTTTCAAAAGTGTTTAAATTCAAAATTTTTGCACAATTTTTAGCCTAAAGTTAAAATTTTAATTTTTTTGTGCTGTAATTTTTTTTTTGCACCGTAAAATTTTAGAAAGTTTAAGGACGCCATCATCGTAATTTTTCAGGTACTCATTTTTTAGAAAGCGATCCTTACTTTCTTTAGAATTGACGCATGCGAATTTGAATTTTAAATGAATTCGTTTAATAAATTTATTAAAGACTTTATTAAATTAATATACTGCAATTTTTATAGGTACAAAACCGAAATATTTCCGAAAAATTGTAATAATTTTTTCTCTGCCTATAGAAATTTTGTTTTAATTTAAATAATAAAGGATCGAAATTCCACTTCATTTTTAATTTAAACTAATTAAAACTTGAAAAGATAATTTAATTTCAAGTCTCATGCCGCTTCTCCATTACGGCTCAAAATTAATTTTCTAAAATTAATTTTTAAAATTTCCGGAAGTACTGTGCTTTATTCTATGAATTTCTGAACCAAGCTTTAAAAATGAAGTTGGTCAGTTTTGCCACATTGCGTTTTTTTATTCGTAACCCATGTTTGAATAATTAAAGCACAGCACTTCCGGATTTTTTTGAAAATTAAGTTTGAGACATAGTGGAGAAGCAGCATCATTTAAATTGTCAAAGTAGACTCTTATATTAGTAAAGAAAAAAAAATTTACTATTAGTAACAAAAATTACCAAATATCACGTTTAATTTAAATGCTATTATTAATTATTTTGTTAGGAAAAAAAAATGCGGATGATTCATGATATGACGAAATAGCTAATTACAAGTATGAACTCTATCAATATAATTTTTTTCTTTTCTTTTTTTCTTTCAGATACACCGTAACCATAAAGTTGCACCCCAGAAAATATATTTCACGTTAGTTAAATGGATTGTTGCAATCAGTGTACCAATGTCCGGATATGGGAAAAGATGTCTTAAAATCCCCTGGAGTCATACTTAGGTGTCATTTCATCCTCGTACAACTAACCCTTATTTTAATACCATTTATCGGGGTCATGTCCCTCAAGACTGAAGACATTCAATTCGACATTTTAAAGGATTTAAATATGTCAAGAGTACCGAGTATCGCACAGGTAAAAAAATAACTTCACAAATCTCTCGAGATTAACTTTTGACACGTTTTTTTTCTTTTTTTTTTTTTCTCCCCCTCGCTCGCTGACTTTAAATGTGTTGCCCTGACTTATATTTACTTTGGTTCTTTTTTATTACAGCTAAACATTAGTCAAAGCGAATTCGAAACCAAGCACAGGGAATATTTCGATCTTCTCGAACAGAACCAAAGACGAAGACTGAATTCAACTTTGAATTATGACGAAGAAAATATCGTTAGGAAAAAATTGTACAGGTTTACACATTCAGGTGAGCACCGCAAAAAAAAAAAAAAAATGGTTATAAATTTATAGAAACAAAGAAAATCAATTAGGATCCTCGACATGAGTAGTGGTTTTACATTGGAAACATTTTTACATGACTTTTTATTTAATTGTTGTAATTTATTTTGTTTAAAAGAACCTTTTTCCAAAAATGAATTGAGAATTGTTTAATGAAAAATCGAATCTTGATATTTTTTCCCCTGGTTTTTTTTTTAATGTTTCAAACATATCACATTCTGATTAAGGTTCAGGCGTTACGTTATTAAGAGAAATTTAATGATTTCAGCACCGTTTTTGTGAAATATTCTACTGTAGTATCTAGCAACTTAAAAAAAGGCTTGTATGAATTTTTAGAACGACAGTCAGATAAAAAAATTACATTGCACTTTCTAGGAAAATTAGTATACCTACCCTTTAATTAATACTCTATTGCACGAAGTAAAGCCTTTCAAACTTTGTTGTCCAAGCGAACAGTTTTCATGAATTTTTTATCAGAGCCGGATTTTTAAAAATAAAGGGAAAATTTTCTTTAGAAAATTTTTAACTCAACACTATAAACTTCAGTTTCCGCTTTTTTTGAAACAGAAAATTTTCAAATACCTTATGTACATTTTTTTTTTATTTTCTATGAAAATATAGACTATGAAAATTTTCTGAAAAAGGCATTTGAAAATTTTCTGTGTAAAATAAAGCGGAAATTGAACTTTATAGTTTTGAGTTAAAAATTTTCTTTTACTTTATTTTTAAAAATTTTCTAAAGAAAATTTTCTAATTAAAAATTTTTTAAAGAAAATTTTCTAATTAAAAATTTTTTAAAGAAAATTTTCTTAGTCTTAATTTTCATGGAAAATAAAAATTAAAAAAAATGCATTTAACGTGTTTGAAAATTTTCTGTTTAAAAAAAAGCTGAAATTGAACTTTACAGCAGGCACGGACCGGGGAAATCCCGGTACGCCTTCTTGGGTGTAGCACTCTGGCGCCCTTAATTCTGTTCCGTTCCCGACCATTTTTCCTAATCCGCTTTTCGTAGAAATTTTGGTTCCTAAAATTTTTTTCCTAACCATCTTTTTCCTGATTTTTAATTTTCCTAAAATTTTTGGATTCCTGAAGTAAAATTTCCTAAAATGAAAATATTTTTTAAATCCCTAAGGGGATTTTAGGAAATTTAACTTTAAGGATTTTAGGAAATTTTATTTTAGGGATTTTAAGAAATTTTATTTTAAGAATCAAAAAATTTTAGGAAAATTATAAATTAAAAAAAAATAGGACAACAATTTTAGGAACCAAAATTTTCAAAAAAAATAAATTAGGAATTTATTTTTTTAGGAACAATGGATTAGGAATTTTTTTTTTTTAGGAAAAATGGATTAGGAATTTATTTTTTTGGGGAAAAAGGGTAGGGAATCTTCTGTTCGATCAGCTTGTTCAGCATTTAAATTTTTGAAAAATTTGGCGCTCCTTCCAGTCCGTAGCTCGCGCCCTAAAAAATTCCCAGTCCGAGTCTGCTTTACAGTGCTGCAAAATTATACAATTTTTTGTATTCTTTTGCTTCAAAAGAATTAAATTGGACTTTTCTATTCCATTAAATTATATTTCGGAATTCATTTTTTTTTCTAATTATCAAGTAGGACGAAGATTCAATGATTCGAATTTCGAAATTAGATGTTACTACATCTTTTATATCCTTCGGCAAATGTATACAGGTTATTTGAAGATTATTTCTTAAAAAGTCATGTAAAAATTTTTGGCTGAAATTCCTGCAATTTTGAAATTAGCATACATATGCGTAAAGTAAGGAAATTCTAATTTAAAATTTTGCAATCATTTACTTAGAAGAGGATATAATGATCTGCATGTAAACTCTTAAGTTCTTAGAAACTATTATTTTTTTTAATTTAAGAAAAATTAATTTTTTTCGCCGTTTTACGGTTTGGAAAAATTATCACTTTTAAAAAAAATGAACATCTTTCAATTAATATCCTAGTAACGGTTTTTTGCAATTTGCATGTGGACAGCGTAGAATTTTTATGAAAAAAGTAGTCACGTCTCCATACCAATTTTAATTATTTTAATTTTGAAAACCGCAGCGCATTAAACTGCAACTTAATTAGATTTTCACAGTGCACATAATCCCTTAAATTGAAGAAAAAAAGAAAATTTCACTAGATCCTTTGTCCTTAATACCCTTGGTGGAAATCCCATAAATTAAAATGGCGACGTGTATTTGAAATGCTGCGCAGTTATTCGACCTAATCATCTTTAACAAGTTTTAACCATCTTCATCCCGTGTCATATTAATTCACCTTAATTTTTATCGTCTGTTTTCAGGTTTGGAAAATTCACGAGCGGAAGATTCCGGCGTAGAAAATAAAATTTTAAAATACGACATCCACATTCCTAGCGAAGGCAACAACAGCTTCGTCGAAGTGGAAGAAGTCTCCCTTCGATTTTTAATAGTTCCTAAATTCTGTGCCACGGAAAAGCAACGAATTAAATTAGAAGTGATGAAAGCGGACGATAATGTAGTAATTAAAAAAGACGAAATTCAAGGGGATGATTGCTTACCAAAGTGGACGAGTTTAGATTTGACTGATAATTTTAGTGTTACCGATGTTGAAGAATTAAAGATTTTAGTTAATTGTGAAGAGTGTTCGGTTAAAAATCTCGCGTTAACCGATCCTTATTTAAATTTAATCGTTAACGTGAAAAGTAAGTTAAGACACAGGAGAGCTCCGGAGAATCGAAAAAACAGGAGGTATCCCGGAAAATGCGGAAGGCATCCGATGGAAGTGGTTTTCGCTAATTTACCGGGGTACGGTTTCATTGTGCAGCCAAAAAAATTTGACGCTGGAATCTGCGCTGGAAGATGCCCGAAAACATGGAATCCTGCTAGTCGACATTCTACATTGCAATATTTATTAAATAAAATGGATAAAAGGATACCAAAACCTTGCTGCGCGCCTTCGAAAATGGAGGAGCTACAAATTTTACATCCAGATGAGGATGATCCGACAAGGTTAAAGATGTCAGTTTGGGAAAACACTAAAATTTTAGAATGCGCTTGTTCGTAAAATTAAATTCAAAATTTAGTCGATGTAATTTTTTGATTAAAAAAAACGCAAAAGAAAAATCGAATAAACCGTTAAGTTCCCGTGGCTTTTAATTATTTTCAAAGTTTTCACCGGAGAAATTGATAAATTTAAATTTGTGTCAGAGAATAACTCCGTGCTCTTAGTTTAATTTTTCTGCCTTTAACACAGACTTAAAAAAGTAAAACTTGCCTATTGAGAATATGACGAAAAATGAATTGAAAGCTAATTTTTGCAATTGCAGCTAACAAAAAAAAGTGCCTTTCAAATGTTCCTCTAAAATTCAGGACAATGTCTATTCAAATTTTTTTAATATTTATAGATTTTTAAATGCCCAAAAAATAACATATTTTGAAAAATATTTTACTTGAAATAATCAAAAATGCATAAAGTTGTATTGTTAAAATTATTACTGCTCGTTTTCACAATGGCATTAATAATGTCGTCTAATTAATAATTTAATATTTTTCGAAAAGGCACTATTTCATTTTGAATATTTTCGAAAAGATAGAATAACATTGGTGCAATTTTCACCGCAATAAAATGTGGTAGCTTCCAACAAAAAAACTGTTAATATTTATTTATTTAAATTATTTAATATATGTATAATCACTCTATTGTTTTAAAAAAATTTTAACTTCATTCTAATGTCATGATGTACCTCATCGCTTAGGCCGGTGTACAGTATTTGTTACATAAAAAGAAAAGTATCAATTAAATATCCAATGTAATTCGCACTTTTTTTATCGAGAAAAATCAGTCATAAAAAAAATGACGAAATGATTAATTATTAATGTTTTGTACTAAGGAATTTACTTAGTTTAAAAATAGGGCATCTTGTTGCACGCGGCACAAGTTTTTCCAGTTTTTAACGGATTGATGTGGGATTATCAATCTGACAAGGAACTTGCGAAACCAGTACTGAACAGGATCTTTGTAAAATGCGAAATCCTTGCCAGGCTACCTAACTTTCTTTGTAGCTTTTTTCGAAAAAAATTTTTTTCGCGCTTTGATATATATTATATATATATTTTTTTACAAATATTTATTGAACCGTAACTACGTTTTAAAATTAATTATTTTTAATTTATGAATCTCTATTTTTATAAATCAATATTTATATTCTAATTTTTTTTTGTATATAAAATTAGAAAGAAAAGATTTGTAAATATTAGAATATTTTATTTTATGTCAAGTGTCTATAGTAACAAAAATAAATAAAATATTATTTTTTACCTCAATCAATTTTTGTATGATAGCCTAATTCCGGAAAAAATTGTTAATTCCTGACTAACAAGAAATTTTAAAAAGTTTCGTATTTGCCGCCATTCAAACAGCATAGTCAACGAACAAAAAAATAAGGAATCGCGGTAACAACGAATAAATGACGTTCTTAACAGAAAACCTATAGTAGAAAAATTTACCCTCTTGCAAATTTTTTAGATTTTTATAAATATTCTGGCTTATCTTCAGATGGAATTAATGGAAATTGATTTCATTACTCAAGGATCCAGAAAACAAATCTTTCTTGCTCGCTTCTCCTACTGCGCATGCGCTCTCGTCGCTTCTTTATGAAACGCATATCGTTCGTACGGCGCATACGCTTCGTCGAGACGTCTAGATCTCACTACTCCACTTGCCTTCCCCTCCGTTTTCTACGTCATCGTTCTGTGACGTCACTTGTTTTTGCGCCATTTTATTATTATTATTTTTTTTATTTATTTCTTTATTTATTGTATTTTTTTGCCGTTTTTTTAGGTGACTTAGTGCCGATGCTGGAAAACTGGTCAGATTTTTACAAACCTCAGGCCTCGAACCGGTTTCTGGTCTGAAATTTAGGAACTTTAGGGACCGAAAACATGAAACTTAAGGACCTTTTTTAGAACACAAAAGCAGCCTAAAACTAGTCAGTTTTTTTTTATTTTTATTTTAGGCGCCTTCCTCTGGTTGATTGATTTTAAAGGTTTGTGACATGACTTAAAAACTTTTAAATTCTAGCAAAAAGAAAAAAAAAATTTTTTTTTTTTTTTCCTATTAAATTTTTTTAAAACTTTTGCTTCATAATAATATCTTGTTCTTTATTATAAACGGTAAGAAATTGTTCGTAAGCGGGATGCAAATTCAAAAATTATGGACTTTTAGGTACTATTTTTCGAATTTAAGGACTTTTAAGGCTTCTTTGAAAAATATGGACTTTAGGGACTGGACTTTTAGGGACCAAGTTCGAGGTCTGAAACCTTAAAACGCAGAAGAAAAAGTTTAAAAATTTCAATTAATATATATGTTAAGCAATATGATTTAAGTACTGATTTTCATTCACTCTTTTAGGTGTCTCTTTTTACGTATCAGTTTCATTTTGCATATATCATATTTGTCAACTTACTCATGGTTTGGTCTGCACATATGCAAATATCGGCGAAATTGGATGCCGCTCTTTTTTGAGCTGGCCTTTCGTCGAAATTAGCTTAGCCCCATTCTGAAAAATTCAACGTAAATACGTTGAAAGCAATTAAACATAACAAGAAAGTTTTAAATTCGGGGTTTATGTATTTTTTTAATATTTCCGTTATCCGAAGAAAATAAAATATAACTATAAATAAGAATGTGAATTGTGATATTGAAAGTTAAAAGGGGTTTTGACACAAAATTATTTTGGTGGAAGCGCTGTGAGGGTCTTAGAAGGTTTCTAATTATATCGGACGTCAAGAGCAATTTTGGTGAAGCATTTCTGAGCCAGAAAACCTGTAATTGCTTTTTCCTCTAAAGGCGTTTCTGGCTGTATAAAAAAAAAATTCCAGCGGTTGCTTTCAGAAGGATATAAAAGATCTTAAGAATTAAAAAAAAAAAAATTATGATAGCAATTTTAGGGAGGAGGGGGGCGGGGGGAGAAATAGACCGACCTTTGTAATATAATACATTTTCCAATAATGGGGTCTAAGCTAAAAAAAAAAAAAAAAAAAAAAGAAAAGATACCTTAGCGGGTCATTCCAGATTTGGGTTCCTCCCATCAAGTACCACCTAGAAATTTGAGCTGTTCCGCAAAAAATTTCCACCCCCAAAAATGTCGAAAAATGAATGGATGATGGTAATTATGGTTAAAAGGGGGATACGGAAATTTTAGCGGATCCAGCACGGTTTCTCGTTCCCCCATCCAGGAACCCCTGATCCTTAAAAAAATATTAAGATCCAAGTTGTAAAATTGAAAGTGAATTTGTGAATTTTAGCGGGTCTGAAATTGAAGGAAAATTTAGGGGGTTGGTCCGGATACGGGTTCCTTTAAAAAAGATGACTAGGAAGGAGCTCCTGGGTAAACGTCTCTATTCCAGGCGTCCTCATTATTAGATGAACTTATTTCCATTCCCCTGCCGTTAAAAAACTCTTTAGAATCATGATTAGGGATCCTCACATCAAAGACCGCTTAGATCCGAGCCGACCCGCTAAAATTATTTTCAGATCCGTAATAATTTTTTTCTTTCTTTTTTTTTAATACAATCATGGGCTTTGAATTTGGCCAGAAATTCAACAAACTTTTGGAGGTCAACACCTTTTCAGAGTATTTGTGGGAAAAAGATATATTACTGCCAGACATAGTCAGCAATATTGACTGTTTCATTTTTCAGAGCTTCTGGGCTGGCTAAATTTCGAAGGAATGGTAGACCCGTGGTTTTTTAATTTTGATGTAAGTGGCAAATAAAATAGTTAATATAAATGTTCGAAGATTTTCCGGTACCCAACATGTATGTCATCTCTCATACGGAATTAAGTATGAATCTGTTATTGAACCAAAACTGGTGAAGTGGTCGGTTCGGGAGATGAAAAAGTAAGAAAACGATGATAAATTTAAATATGACGGGTAAAACCCAAATCAGCTTACTTGTAAAAGTTCTAATTTTTACAAAATTTTCGTTTTTTTTTTTTTTTTTTTTTTTTTTTTTTTAACGTAGCGGGTTCAGAATTTTAGTGCGACAGCTGGGGATGAAGTCGTGCTTTAAGACAGGAAGCCGAAAAGATGTTCACTTGCAAAGATTTCGTTCATTTTTACACTGACCCATAGCATTTTATTTTCGACGATATTAAAATTTTTTTAAGAGCAGTAGTGAAAATTCGAACGGGTCAACTCAATTTTAGGGGGTCCTTGATAAGAATAACCAAAATCCAAATTGACCCCCTAAGATTTCTTTTATTTTTGAACTGCAGCTCTTTATTTTCGACAATATTAATAATTTTTTTAAGGATAGGGCGTGGAAAATATTTGCGGGTCAGCTCGAATTTAAGGGGTCTTAGATGGGAGGAATCCCAATCCGGGTTGACTCGCTAAGACATCTCTTTTTTTAGGGCAAATTAGACACCGCCTTTTCCGTTGCAGGGAAAGGTGGATTGCGGATTTTAAAAGATATCTTTAAAGTTGCTCCTCTTAGGTTCAAAACCAGAAATGGACTTTAGCTCAACGGTACAGGCGTGAAAGATCTATTCACCAGCCACCAGGTTGAAGATTGTATTACATTTTGTAAAATTTCACGGTAAAATTTAAAAAATAACCTGTTTCTATACTTGTTTTTATAAAAGCAGAAAATTTATAAATGCAAAGCTGTATTGGCAGTAGCAGGTACTGGAAAAAAGCAGCTCCTTGTTTCGGTTCTTGGAACAAGTTAAAGATTCTAACAATAAGAAATCAGTTTTGTCAAAAAGGTTTATGACCTTTATTATTGCAATACCCTCAGCACCTGTCCATCATGCAAAATTGAGTACTTGGCTATGTGTTTAACTCTTCCTTTACTTATTTTTTTTGTTTTAAAGCATACTGTACCAAATTTTGTTCCTGGGATTTATACATAGCAATACACTTAATATAATATTTAAAAAAAATGACTTATAATAATATCTCCCATGAAGACATATCTCTTGCTCTTGTTATACTCTTTCAAAGCTCTTTTACATACTCTTGTACACTCTTATCTTAATTTTAAAAGGTTCCATACTCTTTTTATGTTAAAAATATAGGCTATCCAGCCTATTTTTAGTAGTGTAATGATTTAATTACGGGAGCAGAGTAATGCAATTACAGGGTCATGGTAATAAGATGTACTTAATTCGTATAGCTTTTTTTTTCCAATCATGAGAGTTTTGATGAGCTGAACCGCTTCTCAAATTGAAGTTTTCCTGTCTCATTTTCATGTGAATTATATATAAAACGAAACAAGCGATATACTTCTCCTGAACTCCTGCTAATTGATATCTATAAAATGCTTATTATATTTTACAAGGATACGAGCCTCTATTCTATACGAATGAAGCTAGATTAATTGTTTTTAAAAACCGATTGAAAGAAAATATCAACCACAACAATCAAAAATTAATCAGAAATTAAGGTTCGGAAAGAGACTTTGATCATTGACATAGAAATCGCTAATTTTTCAGAACAATAAAAAGACTTCTTTTATGGATTTTTTCGTTACACACCCTTGCACGTTCATTAATAATTTGTAAAAAGATGATTCTACCGGTAAAAATACATGTTTGTTTACAAATCTCTTATTTCGAGTAGTTCGCCCGATTCTCCGCTAGGGGCGCCATTATATGTCATTCGTTTATGACGTCATTAGTTCTCCCCTCCCTATACATTGTTGCCGTTTCCCCTCCTCTATAGTAGTGTGATCTAGCTCGACGCCATATTCGTACGTTCGTTTTCGGGTGTTTTTTCGACTAGTTTTGCTCAATATATACTAAACAATGGCTACAGGAACTTCCACTGATGTTTTAGAAGAAGATGCCGCAGATTTGCAATTTCCAAAAGGTATGTTTTCTTAATATTTAATCTGCTTTCCGAATTACTCCAAAACAAGCCTTCTTTTTCCTAACCTAATCTGGTCAATGTCAATTTAAACACACCACCGGTTTGTTATTTATATTCTACTTAACAATAATCTAGATAATTCAAGCAATAAAAAAACTCGTAGCAAAAAACCAGAAAGTCTTTTAATTCTTTCTTGTTTGTTGCAGATGAAGTCAATGTTGAAGCAGACTGGTTTGATTTCAATAACAAAATGCAAATAACTTGTGCAATATGCAAGAAAGAATTGAAAGAAGAACCCGTTATTAAATGTGTGAAATGTCCTTGTTTGGATATTTGCACTCAATGCTTTTCATTCGGGTTGGAGACTCAGCAGCATAGAAGTTATCATCAATATCGAGTAGACAGAAGACACATTCCTATTTTCTCATCTTCGGATTGGCCTCCAGATATGGAGTTAGATTTATTAAATATGGTGATAGAATTTGGTTATGGGAATTGGAGTGATATATCAAAACGAATATTAAGTAAAACGCAATCTGACATTGAAAAGCATTTTAATGAAGTTTACGTTGAAAATAAGAGTAATGCATCCGATTTCCCTGCATTTGGCTGCAATTTATTAACGTCATATCAATCAAATCCATTGTATAAATATAATCCAAATGCTGTAAGTGAAGAGCCACCCAGATTTCCTGTTGGTTCCCAACAAAGCAGGTATTTTGCAGGTTATAATGCTCCTAGAGGTGATTTCGAAATAGAGTATGACAACACAGCAGAAACACTTGTATCACATCTTGATTTTGAAGAAATGGAGGAAGATGATCCTGATTATGATTTAATTAAGGAATTACAATTTGTTATGATTCAACAGTACAATGAAAGATTAAAAGAACGTTTCAGGAGAAAAAAAGTGATTAGAAATCATGGGTTGTTTTTATTGAGAAAATTTCCGATAACATTAAATAAATATGAAAATTCAATAGGGAAATCAACCCTTGATAAATTATTTCCATTTATGCAGTTAATTTCAGGAGAAAAATTTGATTTTATATTAGAAGGATTAGATAGAGAAACAGAATTAAAGAGATATTTTATGAGATTAAAAATGTTTAGAGAAAACGGCTTAAAACGATTTTATAGCTGTAAATTGTATGAAAATTTAAAATCATCACGGAATGAAATGTTGAAGTCTTTGAATCAGCTAAAACAGAATCCAGCATTATCTTTAAAATATCTTAACTTAGATGTGAAACCTTTGCCGGTTAAGCCGTTGACGAATTCCAGAAGACCTGCGCCGCCGCTTGACATCGTTTTATTACCCGGTTATGAAAAATTAACGGAAGAAGAAAAGGAGCTTTGTTCGAATGCGAGAATCGTACCTGAATCATATTTCACTCTTAAAGAATTGTTGATTACTGAAAGCAATAAAAACAATGGAATTCGTTTGGCAACTGCAAGGCAGTTGATTAAAATCGACGTGAATAAAACTAGAAAATTATTCAATTTTTTAAGGGATAAAAATTTAATCATCCAGATTTCGTAAATAAATAAAAAAATATATATAAAAACGGTAATTCTATTGAGAGTTTTAATAATAATTGGAAAATAATTTTTTTTTTTTTTTTTTTCAGAATTTGAAAATGCAGAAACGTTGATTATATCTGAAGTTCACATGTTGCTAGAGCATAGGAAAGCACAAAACGAAAGCGCCGAAGAGGAACAGGAATTTTCAGATGTATTCATGAAGACTTTAACATACACAAATCGATTTAGAAAATTTAAAAACAAAGAAACCATTTCTTCTGTTAGAAAGTAAGTGTTTATAAAATCAAAAATAAAATAATAGCATGGTTATCTAATCGTGATTTGTAAGGCGCAATCTTAACCCTTTCCAGTCGGGGCTCCCACTGGGAAAATGGTATCACCCGACGGCCGATTTTTAATCAGAATAAAATTGGCATTATATATAATGCCGCCGTCGGGTAGATGCACTTTTAGTGGCATTATATTTAATGCCGCCGTCAGGAAAAGGTTAATTTCTTTTCTTTTTTTTCAAGTTTGCTCATGCAAAAGAAACTTCACAAATTCGAGCTCGCAGCCCTTGCTAATCTTTGTCCGGAATCACCGGAAGAAGCCAAAGCGTTGATTCCAAGTTTAGAGGGAAGGTTTGAGGATGAGGAATTGAGGCAAACGCTGGATGACATTCAAACGAAACGAAGTTTACAATATTAAATGTTTTTTAAGTACAGGTAAGCATAGTACCCGTCGTTTTCGTTATATCAGTGGTAAAACAGTGGAATTAATTTCTTTTTTATGATTTCAGCCCCGATCGCACACCAATAAAAAAAAACCGTAATTTTCTAAACTGATGGAGAAAAGGTACTCGGAATTAACTCCTAAATATAAATTAATAAAACAAGACTTCGAACAAGGGGGAACGTTCATTGGCAAGGGCTGTTAACTCCCTATTCACATTCGCGCGAGCATTTCTCGATGACCGTCAACAATACAAATGAGTTTTGAAAAGGAATGACGTCATCAATTGAATGATGAGGAATAAAGACGCTCATCGATTGCCGGAACTTAATTTTAATGCAGGCGCTTAACTATAAGATAAAATTAAGCAAAAGAAAATAAATAAATTTTTGTATATAATTCAGGTAACTGTTTTTATTTATTTATTCGACTTTTATTTTTAATAACCATCTGCAAAAAATGCGATAACATTTTTTATCCCGTAAGAGCGAAAGGAAATAAAGCCCTCATTTAAAAAAAAAAAAGAAAAGAAAAAAAAATGAAACCCACTGAAAGTTATACCGGCTTGAGGGATGTGAATAATTCCACGGTGTTTAACAATGCAGATTTTCACCCTTCCCTCCCCTCGGATCCCTCTCTTTCTCGCTTCACAAATCCAAATCCTCATCCTCTCGTATTATCATCTCAAAACCGAGACATGACAGGCAGATATTTTAATTATATCTTCGAAGGTACTCCTTTTTTCTAAAACACATAATTTTCTACCCTTCTTTTTTTTTTTTTTTTTTTTTTTTTTTTTTTTTTTTTTACCTTGTTTTCCCGATATTTTCCGCTTTATGATGACTTGCGAAAATGTTTACGAAAAGCCTCAATCCGGTACTGTACTCGGATATGGTTCAGCCATCCGTATTCTTCAATTCAATAATAAGTCTATCATCATCCTCTGTCGCTTTTCCAGATTTCTGTTGTCATTATGTATTCACTCAGAGATTCCTCCGTTCATTCCTCCTCGCCTGTTGTCCCTCGTCTTCCTCTTACTTTTTTTTTTTTTTGTGAAAGCAATCATCGTGTTCGTGATTTTTTTTTTCCTTTTGTCATAATATCTTACTTTTTTTTTTTTTTTTTTTTTTTTTTTTTTTTTTTTTTTTAGAAAATGAGAAATGAAAATTTTATGAAACCGACATAATTTGCCTTTTTTTTTTCTTCAAAGATTATTTAAAATGTTATTACGGATTTATTTTTATTTTTTTATTTAAAACGAACTGGCGGAATAAATTATATCTACATCTCGTCAATCGTCATATTTTTTACTCTCAACTTATCAAAAGCCAAAAACAAAATTGAATTAACGTGTAAAATAAAAATGTATTTTCACTTTTCAGGTCCATTTCCCCTTTTTTGTTGTCTTTTAAACTGTCCAATTTTGAAATATTTATGCTAGCTTCAAGCAGTGATTATTTTATTATTCCATTTTTTTTCGTAATGAAATTTTGGCAAAATTTTAACAATTCGAGTCCTAAGAGCAAGACGGCCATATATACTTCGTGCTGTAGTAATTTTAAACATGTACTGCCTTGCTTAGTAAGTTCACTGCGTCGCATGGTGTTACCAAAGATATTCGACAGTTTTGCTTCGCGATGTGGAATTATAGAAGTTGTTGACCAAACGGTCCTTATTAATAGATCAAAAAGTTTAAACTTTTGGAAGTCTATGCCCGTACATAATTAAAGGCTGCCGCCGGGTTACCATAAGGTTTGTGCCCCAAATTTAAATTTTTTTTTTGACTTTCACCCATCGATAGGACCTAGTGAGGGGATAAATTAGGCCAAATATTAGGATCGAAATGAAAGCCGTTTTTGAGGCGGGGGATGGGAGTGCTAATTCAGTTTTTCTTTTTTTGGCAGAAAATGAGTTGTCCGATTGAAGAATCCAGAAAACGAAAAAAAAGCTCTTTCAGAAAGCTATCTAAGGGCGTAATTGTTAATTTTTTTTTTTAAATTGCCCATTGGCCAAAATGGCCTATTAAAGGAAAAAAAAATTATTTTCTTCATGTTAGCGTCGCTGGACCGAAATTTCGCTATGACAGCCAAAAATTGCGTCAAAAATTGACCTAAGTACATGTGCTTCTAAATTTTTGATTCAACAAGAAAGTGGCCAAAAAATGGCCAAAAGTTAAAAAAAATTTTTTCGCTGCGAAGAGGACACTGCACACAAATTTCGCTATCACCAGATGAGAGTACGCTAAAGAAAGGTCTAGATACTTATTTTTTTGCTTTTTTTTTTCCTTAACGGCCAAAGTCTCAAAAAATTTTTTGTTTTTTTTTCCTAAAGTGGCCAAAATCTCAAAAAATTTGTTTCGCCACGAAGACCACGCTGGTCCAATATTTCGCCTTCACCATAAAAAATTGGCCCAAAATCATATAAATCTGCCTTGGTACCCGAAGGACGAAATTGGCCAAATGTAATGGCCAAAATCATAAAAATCGCAAAAAAAAATTTTTTTAAATTCTCTCATAACTTTGTGAGAAGTAGTTTGGACAATTACTTCACGCAAAAAAAAGTATAATTTCAATATTTGAATCCGGGTTGTAGGAGATTTTTTTTAAAAGTTAAGTTAAGAGTTAACCTGGTGCCAAAGCAATAATTTTTTGAAAATGAAATAAGAGTCTACTTAAAGACGAACTACATAGCAAATATTAAAACAAACTTCATTTATTTATTTATTTATTTGAAAAAATAAATAGATGAATAAATTTACGGAAAACGATCCCAAAGTTTCACCAGTTTAAAAAATTTTGCAATTGATCAGGTGATAGTAACACTTAAAACCGCATAAAACCTGTAACTCAATCCCCTATTTGGTACGAAAAATCAAACTACGCTAATTTAATACGATGTCCAACTGGGAGATTTTTTCATTTGATATTTACCAGTACATAGATTCCTTCCGGGTCACAGAAAAAAGAAATGGATAAATTTATTTTATCAAACTTTAAATGAAATCTCCCAATTTTTTTGCATAGACCTAGCAAAAAAGCTAAACACCTATACAAATTAAATCTCCCACTTCAAACGATTTTTTCGGGTTATTTAAATTACTGGACAATTGTGCAGCAGTATATCGTTCATATTTTCACCAATTTTTTTTTTTTTTTTTGCGCGAAAATCTGTTGCATTTTTTAAGCCATTGCCACAACTTTCAATTTTTTCAACTAAAAGAAGAAAATAAAATAACAATACAATAAGAAAAAGAAAAAGATGCATTTTCCCGTAAAAAAATCATGTAAAAGTATTCCCTTTTTGAAAGGAGCGGGAGAAGTATCTGATTTCAGAAAACAAGAATCCACATTTCAAACTATACAAAAGGTAAATATACGGAAAATTATTGAGAATTTTCCTAAGCTGTAATATCCTTATGGGAAAACAAATTTGTACGTTACTGCGTTGAGCCTTCGTAGGCGGGTGTGGAAACGCTTCATCAACGGGGATCTCCGCCTTTTAAACGTGGCGAATCATCGGGATTTTAAAAAAATGGGGGATTCCCTTTGTTTCATAGTTTGGATTATGGTCGATTTAAAGGATAAAGAACAAGAGAAGAGGCGCAGATTGCCGTGATCGGTTCTCTCGTAGCTCACAAAACCCTGAAACACCCCAAAACTCTCTCCCCCCACTCCCTTAACCCCCCCAACCGGTTTTCATTCTGCTTATACAGATATCAACAATTGAAAGTTTTTACACTTTGTATTTTACTGTTTCGCCTTTTGCTCAGCTGTTGAAGGACCCGATAAAAGTTTCGTAAGAACTAACAATTCTTACGTTAGTTTTTTGTGTGATTTTTTTTTAAACTTTTGGAAAATCGGTAAAATTTATTTTTTCAAAGCTAGTTAACTTATTTGGACCTGACGTCGTAGAAAAGGGGACGTATAAAAAGAACGGTCAGTTTTTTTTAAATAAATAATTGTTTTCTAGTGTTGTCACAATTGTGTGGAAAAATTAGGAAATTATTAATTATTTATTATATTATTTAAATGATTTAAATTAAATTAGAAAATAATTCGAGTGGAGGAAATTGTGCGCCAGAGATCATCTGACGTATCTCCATCATAAATATGACCATAGCAAGTTGTCTGTGTTGACTGTTTTCCAAAAATCAGTTTACGCCAACATGAGCTGCAATCAAACTCGACTACCTCCAATCGATTCCTCCTTTTTCCATACCGTTGGGGAAAAAGTAGAAATGATTAATTGTTTGTATTTTAAATGATTAAATGTTTTTAGAGGAGTGGTGGAGCAGAAAACTCACACTTATGGTGCAGATAGACATTTCTGTCCGGGAATTCATAGAGCACCAAAAATCTTCTCCAGATTGTCTTTGCTTTCAATTTTTTTTTTTAAATTGATTGATTGATTGAGAATTCGTGATAGCCGGAAAAAATAGGTTTCGAAGCTTGTAAAATATTTTAATAGTTTTAAAACCTTTAACTGGAAATTCCCCTTGTGATGCTTCAGTTTTTGTCGTTTTTGCTTAAAATAGTTTTCTGAATAGTTTAGTTTTAATTTTTGTTTTCCTTTTCAGAACAATTCTATACAGTTGTAAATTAAAAACAATCTATAGTGGACGCACGTCCGTATAATCAGGTCCGGAAACTCCTCTCTCTTATACATGGGAGATCTTGTCCTGCTAAACTACGCAAAAATTAGTTCTTCCTTTCTACCACCGTAAGCGCTAGTTGTACGCGAGACGCTTTTTGATTGGTCGTTGAGATTTGTAAACAACGATGGCGGTACACGGCCGTATAGACGTCTATTCGGTCATGATCCCAACTTAAACGATTGGACATGTTGTATTTCTGAAGATCGCAGAGCCATTAACGGCCCATTTAAGGACTAAAATGTGCGTAGTTAAGCGGGACATGAACGATATGGGAAGTTTCAAAATTAGTTTATACGGTTGTGAGTGGAGTTTACCGCTGAGTCGATATTTTTCAGTTTCATACAAGTATTACTCCCACGCTTAAAAATGTCAATAAATATTGTGTTAAGTTTTGAGTGTCGTGGGTTTTAAACAGTGTACCCAAAAGGAGTTCTGAAACACAATATCCTGACAAATTAGACTATTCTACGATGTTCTGCAATATTATAGAGTGTTTCAAAGCATTCAAAAATGTTGCAGAATGTTTCAGAAAGTTCCGATTCCAGAATATTCTACAATGCTCTAGAATGTTGCAGAATATTTCTGGAATTTTTAGAATGTTCCATTTGGTTGTAGAGCACGAAATCTATTTATTTGCGAAATTAAAAAAAAAAAATGTACAGATTTAACAAATGTCATAAAATACGAAAAATCGTTATGGTATAGCATATAGGTATGGCATATAGGTGTTATGAAAAGGTACCTTTGCAAAGTGCCTTTCGTTTTGCTGCCGTTCAATATTAAATATAGGCTTCACGGAATACCAGAAAGAACGGCTGTTTTATCTAACACTTTATTTACTGGGGAAAAAAATCAAATGTTAGGTACCTAACGAGCTCCTTTGACTTTTCCTTGTGTTATTGGTACAAGTTTCAACTTGTTCCAAGCAAACAAAAACCAGGGAAACAAAATCAACGTTTTTAGACCGCAATTTTTTTTAGAATTATTTTCCAGCCGCCCATACATTTCCGACAAGTTGAAACTTGCACTAAAAATTCCAGGATATACCAGAGGAGTTTCTTAAATACCTAAAATTTGGATTATTTCACCGTAAATCGAGTATTACACTCAGAAAAGAAAATGACTAATGCGAAAGCAAAAGTGCATTCAGGCAAGACATTTTTCCTAAAAACCGTGCGAAAACAAAAAAATGTCTTGTGATTAGTCATTTCGGTTTGCAATGCGATAAAATGTCTTACCTCAAAACAATATGCGACACTAGCGGACGTTTCTTATACTACGCTATCGGAATCAACATGGCGGGTCGCGAAAACCATAATTATTATTTAATGAAATAAAAACAACGTAATATCTATTTAATTTTTATTTTAAAAACGTGAAAGTGAACATCGTGGATTAACCAAGATGGATATCCAGGATTTTTATATTCAAGTAACTTAAATTAAATATTTTCTTTAAAAAAATTGAACTAAAATCTAACATTGTCCAATGCAGAGGATAGGGGCTATGTTTAGGTTAAATTATTACTATTCATATAAGATATGAATTGAAGATTTAAAAATCATATGAAAAATCTTAAAAGTTGTATCGCTTATATTATTATGGTTTTGCATGCATATATTTATTTATACGAATTTATTCTACTTAATAAAAACCGAGCATGAACGGTATTATCATAACATAATGTATAAATTCTACAGAAGTCGCCATTTTGTTTGTTTACAATATATGACTTGCCGATAGTTGACTGAATGACTTGCTACAAGTCAGAAAATATCTTGACACTAAACAAAAGCGTTCAAAGCATAATTACCGCTTATGCTAAGTTATTTTGTTTTCTGAGTGTAGAGAAAACAGCCATTCTTTCCGGTATCCGTGAAGCCTCCTCTTAACGGAGGTGCCCAAAGCTTAAAACCAAATCTGATATACTCTTTTATGAAATTGAAAGTATAATAAAAAGAAAGCGAAGAAAAGCGATACGGAGTAATGTACAACGTTAAAAAACTACCCCCTAGTGGAATCATCCCCGTGTTTCGCGCTTGATTATTATCACATTTGAATGTTCTGACTGACAATTCCTATATACAGCGGTGAAACTGATCGTCATTTAAAATAAAGACCTCGCGAACATAGTTTGCTATGTGATTTCTCTTTCTTTTAAGGTAAGACTCTTATTTAACTATTATATTATATATTTTAGATAAACTTTTTTTTTTTTTTAATTTTGTAATTTTTAATTTAATTGCCGGTTTTTTTTTTTTTTTTTTTTTTTTTTTTGCGCTTGATGGATTTATTGATAGCCTTGTCATGGATTACAATTTTTATTTTTATTATCATTGTTCGAAAGTTCTCTTCGTCTGACTTAAGCTCTTAACAAACCGCTCTCTCCCGCCTTATTTTACCTCGCGGCAGAAAATAACGAACACCGACACTGAAAATTTAACAAAGTTAAACGCGAATTGAAGTTACATGGCAGTCAGTGCGATATAATTGTATTTGCATATGATTTCATCTTGTAATACGTGTGCGATTATTAAAGGGAAAAAAAAAATTTTTTTTATCACTTTTTTCCCTCGGAAGACGATGCGAAAATTGTTTTTTTTTTTTTTTTTAAAGCATAAAACGCGTATCGGTTTCTCATTACTTTAGAAACTATAAATAATCGCTTTGTCGAAGATTAAGCATAGCTTGCGTTTAATACGAGCGTTTTATAACAATAATGCGTGAAACCGCTGTTACCCAAATTATAATAATCGAAATCGGTTCTGATAATTAAAATTTTCGTAACCTTGGGGGAAAAAAAATCGTGAAAAATAAGGATTTATACAGTCAGAAAAAAAATTTTCGAATTTCGTTTATTACTTATTTAGACCCTTATTGCGCTTAGTAAATGGTCTGATTTATGAATTCTTTTTTTATTTAGTAATTATTAAAAAATTTAGGAAGTGAGAGAGAGAGGGAGAGAAAAAAAAAAAAAGTAAAAAGTAAAGGATTGATGAAGTTTTTCCCTAAGTATTTCATAATTCATAAAAGTTTTCTTTTCGCGAAACAAGGAAATATTTAGTATAAAAAGAGATTTGTTTAAAGCCGTTTTGTCTTTGAAAAAAAATTTTTTTTTATTTTTTTAAATTTATCATCTAACGTCTTAAAATTTTAGTACCTTTTGTTTGTAAAGTTTTGAGAAACTTTTCTATTCTCTTTATTATTAAGACGATCTTTTTTTATCTCGGTTGTAATTTATCTGCCGAACCGTCGGCTTTTCCAGAAATGGAAAATCTGTTTTTATTGTTTTTTAATTAATAAAAAAAAAAAAAAAAAAGAGAGAAAAACAAGAAAAATAAGAGATGCTGATTGCGAAAGAAAAAAAAATGTTTTATTGATTATATCAGAGAAGAGTTAAATAATTGAGGTGATCATGAGTTCATAAAAAACAGGAGGAATGACAGTGCAGTGGCGACTCAACTTTTTTCCCGCTTTTCCCCCTTTTTTTTTGTTCGTAAAAATTTTCCGGTGTTAATTTTTACTTTTGTCATTTTTTTCCCTTCTCATTATGACGTGTCTCGAATAAATTGGCGTGGTGACAGTACAGGCATTTAATAAATCAGATTAAGAGATGACAGTTTAACATACACTTTCTTCTATTTGTATGCTCAATTTGATTATAAGTGAATGAGGATAATATTTATGTAATCAAATGAGGCATTTATGGAATAGTTTATATTTGCTAACAAGTGGAGGAGGTCAAAAATGGCAAAAATAATGTGGAAGCAATACTTGAACGGCCCCTTATCAATATCAACCTTTTATGAAGACCAACTCCAAGGCTTACATTTTTTCCCTTCGTATTACTTTAGTATATGTATGAGACCTTTGTTGCAAGACATTCGTTATTATGACCGAAGACAATTTTTCAAAAATCCGAGAACAATTTATTAACCTGTCCAATATGACCAACAGACTACCCTGTGTATATAAAATGAAGTACATTGGTCAGTTCTTTTATGATCCTAAAATTATTTCTAAAATCTAAGAGACCATTTTTTTTTTCATGGAAAATATCTTAGATTAAACCTCTTTTGTAATTTTGTGTTTGATAATTTTATTGCGTATTTTTTTATTTTATTTTAGTGTTTTGAAATTTATCTAGTGCACGATTTTAAATATGATTCTGTATATGACAACAAAACAACAAATCTTATGCTGAGAATTTTTTAAATTGACTTTTTGAACGTTCAAGAGCTTTAACCTCTTCAATAAGACCAGAAGCAGGGGTCCGAAGCCGGTAAAAATTGGTTGGAGCCGATGCCGGCTTCGGCGCTGAAATATTCAAAGTGCTGGAGCTGGCACCGGAATAGCAAAATTTTTGCTGCTGGTACTGGTGCCGGAGCCGATTCCAGCATCAGTACCAGCACCACCATTAATTATGTCAATTTTTATAATTTTTTTTCTTATTTTTTTTTTTCTTGAAAAAAAAAAAAAGTTGTTACAGTAACCGCCTCTTATTGTATTGCCGCTTAATACAATCGTCCGCTTAATATGATCAAAGCTCGTGGTCTCTCTCAATTATATTCAGATTGCCATCGGGTCATAATTACAAGACCGGTGCCAGGGCAAATGCTGGCACCAAGTTTAAAATATTATCTGGCACTGGCACCAGCTTCGGCACTGACCTGATTTTTTAGCCGGCTGTGGCTGGCATCGGCGCCGGCACCGGCATCGGCTTCGGCTTCGGCTTCGACTTCGACTTCGACTTCGACTTCGGACCCCTGACCAGATGACCACTCTGTGGGTATACAATGAAGTATCTTGATTTCATTTCCTTTATGACTCTAGAATTTCTGAATTGTTTAACTTTGTTAGGAGTAGCCTACAGTATAAGAGAGAATTTTAGTAGTATAAGAGATAACGTTTTCCAGGATACATCCCTTTTTTCCTTAAAAAAAAAATTCGAAAACTCATTGAAATATTGAGCATTTAAGTTGAGCGTTGAAAAATTCTGACTTCAGGAGAAACGCCTTCAAAGATTATCCGTACTAATAGTAATAGAAATAAAATGAGACTTTTTAGGGACTAAATTAGGGATGAAACTACCCAAAAAAACGATAAAGAACCGAATTTTTTAAAAAAATCGGCATTGTTTACCCCCCCCCCCCCCCCCCAATCCTGTTTTTAACCCTTAAAATTTTGAAATTCAGCTTAAGACTAATTTTCTTATTCACAGTCAAAAATTTATTTTTTTAAGGAGCCATCAAAATGTTACTGCTTTACTAAATATAGAGAGCTTGCCCAAAGTTTAAAATCACTTGCAAAGAGGAGAAGGAATCAAAAATAGCCGAAATCGGCAAAATTTCGGATATTTTCGAAAAATTAATGAACATAAAGAGCATTAAAGAATTTTCCTTAATGCTCTTTTATGCCCATTAATTATCAATTTAAGTTTAATTAGTTAATTATCAATTTAGAATCACTAAAATAAGTTCGTTTTTTAAAAAATAGAAATTAACTGAACTACAGTATAACATTTTAAAAAAAAAACGCTTTTTTTCCTTTGGAATTTCAGACTGAGAAAGCCGATGCCGACGGCAACTCAATATACCTTTTACAACGGTAAATAATCAAAATTATATTCCCGATTTTTTTGTCCTATTAAATTTTTATTTAAAATAGACTCTACTTATTTTGTTATTCGATTTACATATTTGAACCGCTTTGAGCTGAATGAAGACAGAACACTGTGAATGATATACAACAAAGTTCATTTGGTTAATCTTAATCAGAAAATCCAGCACTAACAATGGTTCCGAATTTTTCCTGCTTTTGACAATTAAAAATCAGCATTTTCTTTAATTTTACTAACATTTTTTGTGCCATAGTTTTTTACTTAAAAAACACTTACAAGTTTTGCCTCAAACTTCGTATCGAAGTGTGTATTCTTCTAAAATTGTAATTTTTTTTTTAAAATCTAGCGACCAGTTAGTCCCTAGGAACAGTACATTGTGCAGTACATACCCAAGTAACATTGGTTGGTTGAATAACCATCCCAGCAACGTTTTTCCCCAACGTCAAAAAACGGTCGGCGTTAACGGGTATTTTTACGTTGAAATGTCCGGCCTAAATAACGGTCCTGGCAACGGTTGAAAAAACGTTTATTCAACTACGCCCTTGACTATAAACCAATTATGAAAAGAAAAGAAAAAAAAAAAGAATGCATTTTGATATGACTATTATAGCACCAACATGAAGAGTATTGTATCTTTTTCTCTAAATAAGTATTATCATAACGCGAACTTATCCCTAAGTATTACGGAACACTACATTTTACCTGTCTATTATAAATTTGGAACTTCTATATATAGTGCAAAAGAGCAAAGTAAACTGTACGCCAAATACCTAATTTTTTGTCTTAAAAATCAGATTCCAGGTATTTTTGTGTACTATTAGTATTTTTTCATTTTTATAGACCTGTTAAAGGTCCTCAAGTTGAGATTTTGCGATTTTATATTTTGACTTTTCCAAAATCCGGGAAAACTTTTCCCATAAGCTAAACATTAAAATATACATAACGAAATTAGACGTTATTTAAACCGACTGCCCGGGTATTGGTTAGTAGTTAACGTTGTCTTGTAGTATTATTCAACCTAGTTGAAAAAACGTTCGTTTAATCGAAGATCGTTGTCGTTGATTTTTGGGCTCTGACGTTGATCGTCGCAATTCAACGTTGCTGGGATGGTTATTCAACCAACCAATGTTACTTGGGTAGTACCATATGTGTACGTGCATATGAAAACCTCCCACTTATACATTCCGTATAGAATGTTTTGTTTTTTAAACCTTTTGTAAACAAATAAGTTTCCGAATGAAAACAAACTATCCGGATTTTACAAGTGGGAGGTTTTCATATGCACGTACACATATTTCCTTATTTTACAGTATTTACTTTTGTTCTCTCGGAGATTAAAATTAGTTGATGAAAAGTATTGAGAGTTAAGTCCGTGCACCGGGCCCAGACTAAAAATTCAGGTGGAATACTAGTGGATTTTCCACTAACCATCCATGAGCTGGTGGAAAATTAGTGGAAATCTCGTGGAAAAATAATGGCAAAAGTCTTCAAATCCGCCAGTATTCCACCAACTTTCATCCAAGAGATTTTTTGATTGGGAGGTTAACTGACTTATCCTTATCATAAATTAAATTCGGGATAATCTGTTTTAACCGTTTTTCAAAATCATGTGACCACAAGTTTACGACAACGTGAGCGGCTAAACGTGTAGTCACGTGACACGGTAAAACAGACTATCTCCAATTATATTGATGACGGAGATACGTCAGTTGACGTCCGGCGCACAGGGAATATGGAAAGATCCTGTGCAATAAAGGAAGAGGAATATCGAAGAAAAAGTAAAGAACTTCAAAATTTTAAGCCTGAAATTATCTGGGAAACGCCAGTTGTTCCGTTCCTCTAAGATTACATTTAGTCTTTACGATGGAGATACGTCAGCTGACCTCCGATGCACGATATTGCAGGAGAAAAACTATACAAAAATTTTGTGGGCTCGAAAAAGAGTAATAAAGTAATAAGCTATTCGTAAAATTTCAGTCATAGAAAGTTTTATTCGACTACAGGCCTGTATTCACGTTTGCGACCATTTTTCCCCAAAAAAAAAAAATAATAAACAAATTCCTAATCCATCTTTTCTAAAAATTTTGGTTCCTAAAATTTTTTCTCTAACCATTTTTTTTTTTCTTTTTTTAATTTTCCTAAAATTTTTAATTTCTAAAATAAAATTTCCTAAAATGAATGTTTTTTCCTAATTTTTTAAATCCCTAAAGGGATTTTAGGAAATTTAATTTTAGGGATTTTAGGGAATTTTATTTTTGTGATTTTAAGAAATTTTATTTTAGGAATCAAAAACTTTTAGGAAAATTTAAAATTAAAAAAAAATTGTTAGGAAAACAACAATTTCAGGAACCAAAAAAAAAAAAATGAAATTTATTTATTTTATTTATTTATTTATTTGCTTACTTATTAGTCATTTTTTTTTTTTTTTTTTTAGGAAAAATGGATTAGGAAAAATAATAGGGAATCCTGCATTCAATCAGGGACAAGCAATGGCTCAGCCTGGTTTGAACTGAACTCCCTTGCACATTCTTTTTTTTTTTTTTTTTTTTTTGACTAAAATTATTTTTTCTCCTTAAGGATAAATTTATATTTAAAGGAACCATTCGGAGCCCCGATTGAAAAACGTTTCGTCTTCTTAGCATTCCGATCTAGCTTCGGGCCTGTTAACCTAGCCACTTGAGGTGTGCCACAAAGCCCTAAGTTGTTATAAAACACTCATTGGATGCTCTACTACCGTAGCTCCACAAAATCGTTGCCCAAACTCCCAATGCCCTAAGCGATTGTTTCAATACCCAATTCGAGTTAATCTTTTCCCAGTTCAAACGCTGTTAATTACGTGATTAACCGTTTTCGTTACGGTTAATGTTGTCATTAACCTACTACTCCGATCAACCGATCGCTTTATCAAACCTTTGTACTCATTGACGAAACTTTGAGACACAAACAAGAGGCTAGTGTTCAACACTAGTTTTCGTGTTATTCAGCCTATCACATTATAACATATCATATCACAGTGCCCAAGTGTCAAAAATGAAACAACACGCTACCGAAACAATGATCAACCCTTCCAAATAATGACTCACGCTAATTGTGAATGGGGTAAAATCCTTTAATGTGACAACGATCTATCATAATAACAAAGTTCGATCGGTTTTAAATCCTTTTTTCGAAAACGAACGGCGTTGCCTCGAATTGATTCTGATAATAAATCATTCAGCTTGTAAAGTGTGGATCTTGATTCCTCAAAAAAAAGGGGGTGTTTCGGGTGAAAAAAAAAAAAGGAAAAAAAAACGAGATTTGCATCCTTGTTTTTTAATTTTTCCACACAATCAGGTAAATTTATCTTTTCTTTACAAGGAAAAAAAAATATTGCATAGAAAATTTTCTTGGTAAGCAAAATAATTTTCAAGGTTGGCAAAAACCTAGGGGAGGGGATCGTCCCCGTCTTTACATCACGGAAGGAGGTTTTTACATTGTGTTAAATCGCGATAAAACAATTGACATTTGAGATAATGGCTTCACAAACGATCATGTTAATGTTTCCATTTATATTTATATCATATTTTTTATTGGTACGGAAAATAAGAAGTTTAATTTTTTTTTTTCAATTTGATTTTTACAGGCAGATTAACGAAATCCCTGAAGATTTGTCATTCCATAGAAAACTAATCTTTTTAAATCCCGTATATAAAGTAACAATTTTTTTTTTTTTAATATGACGATCGGAAATCAAAATCCAAAAACATGATTATTTTTTTTTTTTTTTTTCCTGGCACAGAAAATGATCAGCGTATCATCGCTTTTTCAATAAATGAAATGCCTCCCTCCCTCCCTCCCCCTTTCCACACCTCCCTTTTCTCTCTTTCCTCCGACTCCCACAGACTGTTCCTGTTTCTCCCTCTACAGAAAACAGTCCACCTTCCTCGTCGGTTTTCTACTGGAACCGGAAACATGGCGCGGCACAAGAATCCCCGAAGTTTTGTTACATTAATTAAATCAAAAATGCTTTAAATGAGTTATTCCGTAACTTCAATTTTCGTTTAATTCAACACTGGTTCCGTTTCTTTTCAAAAAAGATTTTAGAAATGGAAATGTTTAATTGCTAGCGAAAGAAGATTTAAGAAGGGATGGGGTTGGGCAAAAAGCGAGGGAAAAACTTCTTTAAATATTTAAAAGATTTACAGTTGCCGGTGTGAGAATAAAGAGCTTGTTTGATTGTTGATGCGACCAAAGGGAATTTTCAACTCATTGACTATTATTTTTAAAAAAGTTTGCTTGTCCTTTTATCAGTGAGAAGGAAGTCTGATGATGTATATTTTTTAATTTTTTTTTTTTAATTTGTAGATTCGAAAGACTTTTAATTTGGTCAAATGCAGTGCACCACATGCTTTTTGCATACAAAGCTTTTCCCAGTTTTAGCTAAGAGGCCGTTCCTCTATTACACAAGCATTTTCTCGATAATTTTTGACTCCTTACTACCCTTTGTTAATACTTAGTATAGGATCTATGGTAATCGTGTAAATAGACTAACGTGTAAATAGATGTATGAATGTATAAATAAAATAAAAAATGGAGTATGAATGGAAATCGTCGTATATCTCTTTTCAAAATCCATCATAATAATGTCGACGAGGATTATAGATTTTTTCGATCAAAAGGAGTAAACAGCGTCGACGATTTTTAAGCGAAATTCAGTGCAATGACGACACCGGTGGACTTAACGCCTTTGTTAGATACAATCAACAACTTGATCGCCTCGATGGCCGCCAATCAAGCCAGACCTGCACCGGCAAACCCCGTGAATGCTACCCCGGTAACCGCGGATGATATTCTCCGAAAGCAATCGCTGCATTTCGACTCTTTCAAGCCGGATGAGGAATCCTTTGAGTGCTACATTTCTCGATTGGAGAATTATTTTGAGTTAAAAGGCTTAACCTCGACGACACCGGACGCCGACAAGGCAAAGGTACGTTTGTTGATACATTGCATAGGCTCTAAATACTTTCAATTATTAACAGATCTTTGCTCTCCGGACACACCAACAACAAAGAGCTACGCAGACTTGGTAAAGTTATTAAAGGACAACATCGTTCCACCCTTGAATGAATTGAGTGAGCAACATAAATTCTTCTCGGCTGTTCAGGAACAGGGCACAACATTAGCACAGTATGTAGCCCACCTCAAGAAGTTAGCAAAATCCACAAACTTCACATCACACTGCAAGGATGATGCTTGTTCAAAGAATTTTCTCGACACAATGATAAGAGCCCAGTTCATTAGAGGCTTACAGGATTCTCACATTCGAGAAGCAATTTTAATTCAAGGAGCTCAACCATTAGATAAGGTTTTACAAACTGCTTATTCCATTGAAACGTCTAGAACTCAAAATAAGGATTACAACAATATGCAGTCAACGGATGCTGTACATCAAGTAAATAAGAGCAGGGGCAGGAAGTCAACTCGAGGCAGATCCAGATCTAGGTCAAGGCCACAAGGTTCAAGGTCACAGTACCGTTCGAAAAACAGGAAGCAAGAGTTTCTAAAAAAATTAGGACTCGAGGGGCTATGTTTACATTGTGGAAAGGATAATCATCGGTCTAAAGAATGCAAATCGATTGATAAATTAACATGCGATGGATGCCACAAGAAAGGTCATATTGCTAAAGTTTGCATCACGACATTGACCGCGAGATCACAGCGACGTGAAGACTCCAACACAGGAGATGCTCAGACTAATTTCATCGCGGAAGCTAACTCGATCGACGATGATATTGAATCATACTCATTCAGCACCAAAGTAATCGACGTTTTTGCAAACCGAACACAATCGGATGACAAAATTTACGCTACGGTCGGTTTAAACGGAGTTTCCCAGAAAATGGAATGTGACTCGGGAAGTCGATTCGCGCTTTTGAATGTCGACGACTATCATAAATTGAACATCAAAGCACCGATACAAGAGAGCTCGTATATATTTCGCAGCTATACTGGTCATGAGTTCAAACCAGTGGGATTCGTCAAACTACAGGTTACTTTCGAAGGCCGTACACGCGAATTATTGCTCTACTTAGTGGACATGGAGCAACAGCCAATACTTGGTCGAGAATGGATGAGAGCTTTCAACATTGACCTTCGGAAATTGGATACCGTTAAAAAAATCTCAGAGTCTGTTTCGGAAGCTGAATTAAGCACGCTCAGGCAGGAAGTTTTTACAAAGTATGCGGACGTTTTTGAAAAGAAAATCGGTCTTGTTCCGAACTACACATGCACTCTCAAGCTAAAGGATGAAGCCAAACCAGTTTTCATGAAACCGCGAACCATTCCTTACGCCTTACGCCCAAAAGTCGAAAAAGAATTAGAATCGTTAGAACAGCAAGGAATTCTGGAAAAAGTGGATCATTCCGAATGGGGTACACCGATCGTCGTAGTTCCGCATGGAGACGGTGTACGTATTTGCGCTGATTTCAAACCAACAGTCAACCCTCAGTTAGCGAAGGCTACATATCCGGTCGCACGCATAGATGACATTTGTGGGGACTGAAACGGTGTAGAAGGAAAAAGGGGAATCCAAAAAAAGAAGGTGAATTGGGATACAGTAAGACAAACGTCTTACTGGACCAGAGTCCTAATGACATAAGGCGATTTCCTTAGGAAATCATGCTTGTTTTATACCGTCGATGTTTTGAGTATCACTCAAAACATAGGCGATATAAACATAATAAGGAAGGACAGGATGGTTGTGTTTTGACAACATGCAATGTGGGATATTCATATACCACAATTCGACGGGGCAAAAACACAACCACCCTGAACTATCTCTGGTACAGTAAAGTGAAAGCATATATATTTTTAAAAAACAACGATAATACAGAGGTCTTTACAAAAAAAAAGTCAGTGCTGGGGCGACTAGTCCAGTGGCTCTCCAGTTGAATCGTGTACTTTGATGGTAATTGATAAGACTGATTTGCTGCTGAGTGCTGAGAAATGAAGTTACTTATAAGTCATTGATGTGAAGTTTCATATTGATATGTGAAGTTGCAAGAAGCCATTGCGATGAAAAAATGGTTACAGCGTAATTAATTCCATGAGAGTAGTCGATTGGTAGAGCCACTAGAAAAGTTGCCGCCCACAACAGGATCTACATTTTCAAAAAATAAAAAAAAATTATAAGTACAAAAAAAGTTAAACAATATTGCCTCTCAAAAGAGAAAAAAAAAAAAAATTAATCGAAAGAATAAGTTATTTGATACTTTGAAGGTCATATACGAAATGCTCAATATTGCTGACAGCGCATTTAAAATATTTACTATAATGAACTCAAAGGCAAAAAAAAAAAAAAAAATTGATTTAAAAAATGTATATAACTTGAAATAAATAAACAAAAGTCTAAGCGGTAGTCGGTAATCGTTATCAAATCATCCATTTGCAGTTAGCTGGCTGCAAAATAGCATCGAATACTTTTCAGATTTTGCTACTTTTCTGAGAAAGATTTTTTTATTGGCCTTTATTGGCCTAGATCTATTACGTTTTATTTACTCGGCAACCTGAAAGTACTGTGAATATACCCCAGGACATAATAGTCTTGGTTAGACAGAGGCTAAGGGCGTCACTCTATCGGCTCTATTTTTCGCATATCTAACCCTGGGTATCATTGGCCAGAATACCCCTGCCTAGATTTTCTTTCCTGCTCAGGTTGGCTGCCTGACGGGATTGTTTTTCGACCTTGTCTGGTCTAGATCCTGTGTATGGTTTGTTTATTAAATGAAAGTATTGCCTAATGTCAATATTAGACCTAGTTCTGAATCCTTAAAATAATCAAAATACCATATATCCGTGTCAAAACTAGTCCTTTATCGAATCAAACATACCTCCACTAAAAAAACAGGTAGTGGTTCTGCACCACGTACAGAGGTCTGGGATTGGGCAGAAGCTTTATTTTACGCTAAACCCAATCCCTGGTTGAAAAATACAACCTTTAATTATCACATACCATTCTGCGTTAAAAAAAAAAAATTATAAAACTATCTTCGACATACCGCTTAACCTTTGCAATCCCTATGATCTGATTTCTGCCGTTTGTTAAAAAAGAAAAACCCTACCAAAAATATGACTAAAAATGATCAAATTTGACAGCAGTCTTATTCATTTTTGGTCGCGAGGGGTTTCGATTAGTCATTTTTGATCAATTTTGGTTTTTCTTCATTATTTTTGATCATTCTTGATCGAAAAAGGGTCATATTCGACTAGTTTTCTTTAAGTCATTTTTAGTCGAATTTTTGGTAGGGAAACTAGAAACAGGGTTCGTCCGCTCGCCGTCATCCGTCCAAAAAAAACATAATATCATAACTTCAAAATAAATTCATCTACATGACGATACGACGACGAAGCGAACGACGATTCTAAAACAAAAATAAAAATCATTTCTTTTTTAAAACTAGAAAAAAAAAATTCTGTCATTAGGGCTGATTGAAAACAAAAAAAAAAAAAGGAAACACTTGGTCAGCTTAATAAGAAAAGAAAACGTAAGACAATGGTAATAATCTTCATACTAGAAAAAAAAAAAATTGCTACACTTAGCATTTCATGTATGACCTATTTAAATAATAAAAAAAAAGAATATGCTTGTAATCATTTTAAAAAAAAAATTTTCAATTCAACAAAATACTGCTTTCACAAAAAAAAAAAAAAAGGAAAAATGTTTGTTCGGGGGAAACTTTTTGGTTTAATAAAAAAGGAATGATAAAAAAAAAAAGGAAGGAATTTTATTCTACACCTCTTCAATCCTACATGACAAGAGTTCGTTTTCCCCAAAAAAAAATTATTTTGGGGCCCATAGCTATCACCAATAATGTGGTGACTGCTTTCCCGAAAATTAAAAATAATTTTGGGGGCCCACCGCGATCACCAATAATGTGGGGACTGAAACGGTGTAGAAGGAAAAAGGGGAATCCAAAAAAAGAAGGTGAATTGGGATACAGTAAGACAAACGTCTTACTGGACCAGAGTCCTAATGACATAAGGCGATTTCCTTAGGAAATCATGCTTGTTTTATACCGTCGATGTTTTGAGTATCACTCAAAACATAGGCGATATAAACATAATAAGGAAGGACAGGATGGTTGTGTTTTGACAACATGCAATGTGGGATATTCATATACCACACATTTTTATCGAGATGAAAGGCGGAGTTAATTTTTGCAAGGTCGACATTCACAAGGCTTACTTACATTTGGCCGTCGACCCGGAAAGCGCTAAGATTCAAGCAATATCGACGCATAAGGGAACTTACTTGGTAAAGAGACTTTTCTTTGGAATCAAAACAGCTCCGAATGAGTTCCACAAATTTATCGATCAAGTAATCCAGGGCTTACAAGGAACCGCTTCTTTTTTCGACGATATTATAGTGCAAGGCAGCACTCTCCTGGAATGCAAAGCTCGTCTTTACCGCCTACTTGACCGCCTTCGTTCGTACAATCTTCACGTAAATCCTGCGAAGATAGAACTTTTCAAGCCTGAAGTAGAATATGTTGGTCACGTTATGAGCCGCGACGGAATCAAGAAATCACCAGCAAAGATACAGGCTGTAGTGGGAGCTCCTCGACCGACAACGAAAGCCCAGGTTCAACAATTTGTCGGATTAGTAAGGTATTATCAAAAATTCATCCCCAACGCATCAAGTTTACTTCAGCCATTAGATAAGTTAACCTGCCAAGGAAGTGAATTTACCTGGACCTCTGAATGTGAAAACGCATTTCAAAACGCAAAGCTGGAATTAGCGAGTGATCGCGTCCTTGTGCCATTCGATCCAGAACTGCCTGTCACCCTTGCAACGGACGCTGGACCACAAGGATTGGGCGCCGTACTGTCACACAGGATGCCAAACGGTGATGAACGTCCGATCTATTACGCGTCGCGCGCACTCACGGAAGCTGAATCGAATTATAGCCAAATTATGAGGGAAGCAACGGCAATCTATTGGGGCTGCAACAAATTTTTCGATTTTATTTACGGTCGCCATTTTACTCTCATAGGCGATAATAAGCCACTCCTTCAGATCTTAAACCCGGATAAGCGTTTACCACCTATGACAGCTACCAAACTTCTGCGCTATGCGATTTTTCTCTCTGGATTTGACTATACGCTTGAACACCGGAAATCAGAAGCTCATGCTAACGCAGACTACTTCTCTAGGAATCCCCTACCGCTACCAGAAACGCAAGTTAAACGAATCGACAGTGATGATGCGGTAATGGCGGAAACAATCAATTGGATTTTATGTGATACGGTGACATACGACGACATCAAGAGGGAAACAGCATCTGATCCCGTTTTATCCAAAATCCTAAATGATTACGAACAATCCAGCGACATCGAATACTGGGTATTCCAAGACATTGTATTTTATGGAAATCGAGTTTGTATACCTCAAGCGCTTCAGAAAGCCATGTTAGCGGAATTGCATTCCACACACATAGGAATCACCAAGATGAAAGCTCTGGCACGCCAGTACTGCTACTGGAAGGGAATCGATGCTGACATCGAAAAGATGGTTAAGGAGTGCAAACCATGCTGCGATACGAGGAATGCACCGGCAAAAGCGCCTATGCACATTTGGGAACCCCCTACTGCACCCTGGCAACGCCTTCATATGGACTACGCGGGGCCGTTTCAAGGACATCATTATTTTATTTTAGTAGACGCCTACACAAAATGGGCCGAAGTCTACACCTCTACGACAGCGCCGACTTCTACTTCGACAATTCGTTATCTTTGCGACATATTCAGTCGTTATGGATTACCGGAAATTCTCGCAAGCGACAATGCTACCATATTCAAGTCAAAAGAGTTTATAGATTTTTGCCAGAAAAATCGGATTCAGCAAAAGTTCTGTGCACCAGGCCATCCAGCAACCAATGGCCAAGCTGAACGCACCGTACAAACGATCAAGAATAAACTCAAACGTCTTACGGACGCTCCAGGGACGATACAGCAAAAGGTCATGGAAATTCTTTTCAAGTATCGGGATACACCCTTAGCAAACGGGGAAACACCTGCAGAACGTTTCTTCGGTAGGAAAATGCGCACCAAACTTGATCTTATTCGTCCGCCGCCAGTGCGTCAGACGACCGCCAAGGACAATTCGCCTTCTGGACATCGGTCATTCGCTGTAGGTGATAGGGTGCAAGCCAAAGCCTATGCCAAACCCTACAAATGGGATTATGGAACGGTAATAAAGAAGCTAGGCAAACTTCACTACATCATTCGTTTGGATAATGGCTACTCATTGAAGCGTCACATCAACCAGCTCCTAGCCACGAAAATCCAGACGACCCAGTCGCACCTTCCTCCGACGCTGGCATCACCATTGTTATCCACGCCAAGCAATACTTCGGCAGCACCGCAACCAAGGATTCTACAGAATCCACTTCAACCGGGAACCCCGGTAATTCCTCCGAGAGTTTCGTCTCCGCGCCAACTTCAGCTAGCGCCTCCTCCACTTCCTCCTCCGATTTTGCGAACACCTACACATCCGCTACAGGAACATAACTATTTCGGGACACAACCGCAACCGCCGATCCGCAGGTCACAGCGCCCACGGAAAAAAGTTGTCAAATTCACCCTTTGAACTTTTTCATTTTTTTTCGGGGGGAAGAATATAGGATCTATGGTAATCGTGTAAATAGACTAACGTGTAAATAGATGTATGAATGTATAAATAAAATAAAAAATGGAGTATGAATGGAAATCGTCGTATATCTCTTTTCAAAATCCATCATAATACTTAGTGTAACGGTCGGTTTTTACCGAAGAGTAATAAAAGGTTGAGAAATTTAATTCCTTATTTTATTTAGATGTTTTTTGATCCAAATACAAATTTTGAATGCTTATTTCATGCTCTCGCAAGCCTTTTTATTCCCTTTGTTTCATTTGTTTATTTTTGACTTGCGCAATAAAAAGAAAATTTAAACTTTAACTTGTTTTTTGATAAAATCGAATTTGGTACCAACTTAAATGTTTGAATTCTGCGAATGGAAAAGTTAAAGTATTTTTAGGAAAGTGAGAAAATCAAACCCCTAAAAACCGTTCTATTACACTTAGCTTTACGGCGAAAATCGTTAATTTTAATCCCGTCACTCTAAGCTACTTACGTTAGGCCGAAATTTCTCGCTAAAACATGTTGCAGGAACATGTTATTGCAACATGTCTTAGCGTGACGTTTCGGCCACTTACATTCAATTAGTATCCAATAATGCAAACTATCACCTGAATCCAACTGACACTTAAATCCAGCCGGACACTAAATCTAATAACCGGTACATTAAATAAAAAAAGAGTGATCGCAATTAGATCTTTAGAAGGGTATGGTACTACTCCTAATTATTATCATACATTTCAGTATAATTTCCCGGTACTGTATACATATAATCTCTCACCTTTGGACGCTAGGGTGGGTCGAAAATCAAAAATTTTGGAATTTCAATATGCCTATATGGTAGCGCAATCGCTATGACTTATCATTTGCAAAAATTTTTTCCTTTTCGAAATTTTTTTTAAACAGCGTCTTGGTTTATTGTCGCAAGAGGGCCAAAAGTTTTGGAAAATCCCATAAGACATGAAAATTCGACTTTTGGGTTTTTGTGAAAAAAATTACCGTTTCCTATAGGATTTTCGACGTAGATTTCGAAAATGAAATCTGTTTGCGTCTAGCTTTATCTGTTCTTGAGATACAGGCAAAGTTTCGCCATAAAAATGTCAAAACTCAAATTTTAATATTTTTATCATATTTTTTACAATAACTCAGGAACAGAAATAGCTAGACGCAAACCGACTTAATTTTCGAAATCTGCATTAAAAGTCGGATAGGGAACGGTACTTTTTTGACAAAAATCTAAAAGTCGAATTTTCATCCCTTATGAAGTTTTCCAAAACTTTGACCCTCTTGCGCATCCTCGAAACGCCGTTTAAAAAAAAATTTCGAAAAGGAATAGTAGATTTCTATTCAAGGAATGCAAACGACAAAATTGCCCGTCGAGACCGAGTTTTAAGCCCGAGCCGAAGGCGAGGGCCTTAAATAGGTCGAGACGGGCAAGTCGTTTGCATTTCTTGCATTGAAAGTTATTTTTCATCACAAAGTACGGCGTAATATAGTCTGTAAACACTTCTACTTATCCGCCCTCGGGCGGATAAGTGGACTTTTCTGCGCTGTGTGATGAAAAATTTTTTTGCAATAGACAAACCACAGCGATTGCCTATGAGGATTTCGAAAATAAAACAAAAAAATTTTGATTTTTGACCCATCCTATTGGACACTCCCCCATCTTGGAATATTTTTTTGAATCGCATTGCCCTTGTTGGACGCCTCCTTAACCTGGACGTTGAATGACAAAGGAAAAAAAAATGATGAAAACTCGCAATAATTCTCCTCTTTTTCGTTTTTTTTCTTTGGAAAATAAACTTTCTTCTATGTTATTGAAGAAAATGGGATTAAGTTAGACAGCAAAATATTCAAAATGAAAATTTTCGGACTCATTTGGGCTGGAATTTCACGATGAAACATGTTGCAGTACTATGTTGCACAACATCGGAAAATGAAAAATGAAAAATGTTGCCACAATATATTTCCATGCTGTAACATGTTTCTAACTTTGCAACATATTTCTGCAACATGTTACTGCAACATGTTTCATAGTGAAATTATGCGGCCAATAATTTTTTTCCATAGTTACACTCCATTAAGATCGGGCAAAATTTTTGCCAATAATTTTTTTCGTCTGAACAGGTCGCAAGTGTACAACGGATCTTATACTGTATCGGTCTTATTTCTATACCAGAGGAAAGATCGGTTCAGTACATTTCGTCGCCTTAGTATTACAGAGTATTATCGTTTTTATATTTCATATGTTTAACTTACTGTACGATGAACACGATAGAACCCTGTAGTACTAAGGCGACGATTTTTCGAGTATCATATATCTTTGTTAGAAAGAAAACGTTTAAAAAATAGGTCATAATTCCTATTGCTGATCAATGCCGATTCGAACTCCCTTTCCCAAGCCATCGTACAAAACTTCTTCCCTTTCCAAAAATTTCATAAGTGATAAGTCTTTTTTAGGAACTTTTTATGAATCCATTGCTTCCTCATACATTTTGTTAAACGGATTTGCACTAAAAAAATTTTTATTTTTAATGTGTGTCGAAACTAAAACACCTTATCTTATCCTTTCCATATGATGATTTCCCCGTCCTTGCTTCCTCCTCCACCGATTTTGAATGATCTAATTATATTGGATCAGCAATACCGAATTATACTGAAAATAAATAAATACATAATTCCGTGCGGCGGAGATCAACTGACGTATCTCCATCAAATACGAAATTCCGTGCGTCGGAGGTGAATTAACGTATCTCCCTCTTAACTATGATTGGAGTTAGTCTGTTTTGACGTTTCGTGGAAGTGTCACGTGACCTCAAGTTTACGCCAACATGAGAGTGTAAACTTGCAGTCGCATGATCACGTGATTTTTCATAAACACTCGAAACAGACTATCTCCAATCTTTACGATGGAGATACGTTAGACAGTTTGTTTGACAATTTTTCAAAAATCATGTGGTGACAAGTTACGCTAACATTGATAGGGTAAATATCATGTGATGTTTAAAGCCGATTATCTCCAATGTCATTTTTGCGATGATGATAAGTCAGTTGACCTGCGGCACATGGAATTATAATTATAATGATAAGTACAGTTTAAGGCTTTTCCCAGATTCTTTTTATTGCTGAAAAACCGACTTTTTACATCTTCAAAAAACAGCAAGACCATGCATGCATGCATTCGGTCACAAACACAGGCGAAACAATTGAACGAATACAAAGATATTCATTTTCATATTTCTTAAATTTCTTCGTATTCGGTAAAAGGGGGAAAATCCGAATATAATGAGAATGAAAATTGACTGCTGGGTTCTTGATGTAATTAATTCAAGACGCCCATTGTCCAGCCAAGACGTTAGACAAACAAAGAGCATCGACAACGGACGGGCGGGACCGGAGCGTCTTACATTCATCATATCTTTATTAAATTAACTGTCACATCTACAGGATCTCCTAACTTGGCAAATACAGAAATAAACGTGTTTATTTTAAAATGATGATATATGATTTTCAAAATGACTACGCCAATGGAAAATCAAATTAAATTAACCGTCATTTTCTACTTAGCCAAACAAAATTATAACAAAGCGGAGTATAAACCGTGGGTATAGAGCGTTTTCGAGTGGAGATCTTTCGCGATTAGGTTTTTTTTTTTTCAAAAAAATAAAATTGGCAGCTTAAATTCTATTTTTTTTCTCTCTCTCTCTCTCTTTATTTTGTAGAACGAAACCGGGGAGGACATTGAAATGCACTTGCCTGTGAATAAATCGTATGTCGAATGGGAGTTTAGCATGAATCGTCCGTGTCTCGAAGGGATTATATACGCTTTTCCATGCGTTTTTCCCCGGATCCGCTTGACAGCAGAAAAGAAAGAAAATTTCAGTCGCAGAAAATATAAAATAAAAAATAAAAGTAAAAAATCAGACTGGGGTATGGGGGCATATCCATACGTAGGACTACGTCTTTGGGGCACTGTCCTAATGTTGCTAAATTTAAGCAATGAAGCGATTTAAAAATTTTAAGACATTTTTTTTGCTCGTTTTTGGTGAAAAAATTCGAATTTTTTGATAAAAATATAATTTTTTTTTCCTGGCACGGAAAAACTTAAAATTTTTGATAAAAAGGCAAAAAGGTCAAAAGTTGAAAGCAATTAGTCAAAATTTTAATTAAAGTCTTCTAAGTTAAAATTTTAGAAGTTAAAAAAGGTAGAAATTGGTACAAACTAATCGCCTAAAGTAACCAAGATGCGTAAATTTGGGTCAATTTCTACCTTTTTTTCTCCAACGGAAAAATATCTTTCTTGGCAATTTTTTTGCGTACTTTTTGGTTATCATAGGGAAATTGTTATCCGGCGACGCTAACATGAAGAAAATAATTATTTTTCTCTTTAAATGGCCATTTTGGCCACTGGAAAATTTTTTAAAAAAATAACAATTATGCCCTTAGATAGCCCTTTATAGGAGCTTTTTTTTTCAATTTTTGGATTCTTCAATCGGACAACCCATTCTCTGCCAAAAAAATAAAAACTGAATTAGCACTTCCATCCCACACCACAAAAACGGCTTTCATTTCGATCCTAATATTTGGCTTAATTTACCCTCTCACTAGGTCCTATCGATGGGGTAAAGCCCAAAAAAAATTTAACTTTTGGGCACAAACCTTATGGTAGCTCGCTAGCAGCCTTTTTTAGAAAATTTCTTGTAAATTTTACTTTAAAAAAACAGCGAAAATTTTTAAAAAAATATATAAAATTTACAAGAAATTTTCCAAGTCCTAGCTTTTGTTCTTGTCATCTAATTTTACTATTAAAAAATGTCAAAAGTTTTAAAAAAAGTTGTGAATATATTATTTTAAATTCTAATATTGAAATAATTAAATATTAAATTTTGGTGCGAACAAACCGACATACCCACAGACAGACGGGCAGATTTCCCCAGGACCGAGCCATATGACGCAGTCCTACGTCAAAAAAAGAAAAATCTTTTCAAAAGAGTTTAATCGATCGAAATTATTCGCTTTTTTTTTAAACGCAATAGCTCCAAAGTCTCGATTACATATTAGACTTTCCAAGAACATTGTTCCCGAGCTGACAATAGAAGTTCCGAAACACGATACCCCCACGAAGAATGTTTAATTGTGATGAGGATCCGAGCCAGCCGGAGCTCTCTTTCTTTCGGGGAAAATAGAAAATTTTATTATATTTTAAAAGTTACGGCACTGAATTTCACAAAACATTTCAAACCGCGACAGCTTTCAAAGAAAACAAGTCCCCTTTGTCAGATCAGAAAATGGTACAATGATTTTCGCTTGACAACGGACGTTTTGTTCTTGTCGCTCGAATCATGATTCCTATACATTTATCCTTGTCGTCCTAAACAGACGGTTCATCATCTTACATCACTGCACTTGAGAAACCTCGGATTCGCATTATCGTTTTAAAACGGGCGCGAATTCACTATTCAAATATTTCCAATACAATCCATGGGAGCAAAGGGAGCTCTCAGCACCTCCTGCCTAGAGAATGATTGATAAAAATTTTTCCCGCATCGTTTTCTATAATCTCTCTTCGATTGGTTGGACGTAACGCTAATTTTCCTCGGTTTATATGACCTTAATTGGAAACTATTCATTTAATAGTTCATTTTTTATTATTATCAAAATCGTTGCCGATCGATTGGTCAAAAAGAAAAATTTCTCTTTCTCGTTTCAGATTTATTTTTTTTTTCGTCGCGATGATTTGTAATCCATCTTCGCTTTAGAAAAAAAAACATAAAAAATAAAAATAAATAAAAATTTTAACAATGATGAACTTTAACTACCATAAAATGGAATATCGGGGCAGCGATGATGGAAAAGAAGTTGAGAGCAACAGCAGAATCCTCGACGATTCCAAACTGGAAAACGGAAGAATGTATTATAACTGCAGAAAGGACTTGGAGTCGGAATTAAAAAGCACTCACGGACAACCCAAAGATGGTTCGTAAGATATTTTTCTCTTAAAATTAAGTGGCCTGAATATGGGACCGGAATTCGGCCCTTGAGTCCACTCCGGCACAGATTTTCTGAGTTCTAATCCGGGTCCGGTTAGAAAAAAAATTGACCCGAGCAGTGGCGGATTGACCAGTCGGATTACCGTATTACGACGGTTGGGTTGAACATAAAAGGTGCCAAGTAGTACAAGGGCGGATCTACGGGGATCCACACCCCCTCTCCCCCAACTCAGAAAAAGACTATTTTGGACAAGGTCTATTATTACGTTTGCCTGTAAGGGGTCGTCCATAAATTACGTAAGCACATTTAGGGGGGAGAGGGGGTCCAAATTTAACATCTTACCTATAAGCTAAGCATAGGCGACATGGGATAAAGCCTGCAAAAAGGGCCTAACCCATGCTTACGTAATTTATGGACGACCCCTTTAACCTACGTAAGGTTTTCGCTGACCCCCATTTTTTTACCGCCAATTTTAATAATGTCTAATTCTTAATGAATTTCAAATAAACACAGTTTTTCTTAAAATTTGAGTACAATTTTTTTTTTGAAAAAGTAGCAAATGGAGGGGTGTTCATTTTTTATATTAAGTTTGAATTTTTTGGAACAATAATAATAGTTAAAAATTGTAACGTAAGATTTTCCGGTCCTCATCCCCTCCCTTATGGGGCCGTTCAAGTATTACGTAAGCGTGGTTTTGGTGAATTTGAACCTCCCCCCTCGGTTGTAAGATATTTCGCCATACTTAGCTTATGGCAAACATGGTTAATGTGGACCCCCACCCCCTAAAAATCTTATGTAATACTTGAAGGGTCCCTATATAAGAAATCTTAAGAATTTCTTGCGCCCCCTCCACGCCTTTTGGTCTTATGTAATACTTGAACGCTCCCCTATGAAGCTGTCCATAAATTACATAAACAGCTTAGGGGGAGGGGGGTCGCTCAAAATCTTATGCTAATGTTAAATCTTTATAAAAGGAAACCTATTTTTGCTAACAAAGGGCGGAGGGAGTCTGAAAAAGTGAAGGTCATGCTTACGCAATTTATAAACGATCCCTATGCAGGCTACAGCAAGCGCTAGGGGCGAGAGAGGAATCAAAATTTCGCAGGAGAGCTCAGACTTCCTCTCAACTACTCAGGGGTAGGAGGGGGCTAAAGCCTTGCAAATTCAAAAGTTGCTCCTATAGGGAACGTTCAAGTATTACGTAAGATTTTTAGGAGGGGGGGGGGGGGTCCGCACTAACCATCTTCGCCATAAGCTAAGTATGGCGAAATATCTTACAACCGGGGGGGGGGGGGGATTCTAATTCCCCAAAATCATGCTTACGTAATACCTGAATGGCCCCCTACTTCTGGAGGGTCGTCCATAAAATATGTTAGCACGTTAGGGGGAAGGAGGGTTTAGATATCTAACGTTAGCATTTGTCTCATGTCATAAACTTGGAAAAATGAGAATAATTTAAATTTTTTAAATTATGCAACCTAAATCACTTAAAGAAAAAACTTTTCATTTTACCTGCGCATTTGCTGTAAGTTAAAAAAAAAAAAAAAAAAAAAAACCTTTTCTTTGCAAAATTTAAGTTAAGAACAATTTCAGATTTTTTTAATATTTAATATTAATTTTTAAAAAAATATTTTTCAAGGGGGGGGGGGGGTAACCAAAATCTAACATAATTTGGGGGAGTCCCGCTACCTTTTGCTAAAAATGGAAAAGGGGGTCAAAAATTGTGTCAAAAATTAATGGACGATCCCCTGGCTACAAACCTGGTCTAATGCAGATACCTAAATCCACCCAAATTCCTCCTAATTTGAAAATGAGACCAAAAAACTGCATAATCTCATTTTTGTTTTTAGGTGCTGTTGCTCCCAAACCCAGCGACGTTAGGAACGGAGATTTGGTCTCCCTTTTATTAGCCGCCACTCCTCCATATCTTTACAACATACCGTTAATACCTCAAACGTTTTTCTTTAGCGAAATGTTAAAAAGTTTCGTTCAAGCGAAAACGGAAAGACAGAATTTAAAAGCCCAACAGGTACTTTTTTGTTTAAACTTTTTTTTCTGCCACTTCTCCGACTTCTTCAATATATTCTCGATTTTCCAGACGCATCATAGAAGACAAAGAAAACGCTCATGGAGGGAAATGACTCCTCCTAAACCTGTTGTATACGAAACAAATGATAAACCGTTGGAGCTTACGACTCCTAGGCAAAGCGAAGAAAAACAGAAAATACCAGAAAAATCGCCGAGCAAAAAGTACAACGTCGATAGCCCAGAAAAAAAACACCAAACTTTGGATTTCGGGAGTAGTAATTTTACTGCAGAGAAACTTGCAAATTCAAGCATTCCTAGTAATCCGGTGTCGGAGAGTAGCAATGTGGGTAGTGAAATCATGCCTCCGACCCCCCCGGTTTGGTATCCGTCGCTTTATCCGCCACATCCACCGTACGGCATTGATCCTTTACATTTCTTCATTGATTTGAGGGTAAGTAACTAATTATTTTGAACTTAATTCCAAACTTCCAAATATATTTCGCCACAAAAAATTAATAGGTAGTCCTGGGAACTTTGTATCTAAGGGAGCCTGTGGGGAATGACATCTTTTAAGATAGCGGCATTCAAGTATTACGTACGATTTTTTTCCAGGTTTTCCGACCCCCTGTCTTAAGATTTAGTAAGATTTCTTTGACCCCCCTTTTAACTTACGTAAGATTTTCGCTGACCCCCCTTTTTTTTCTTTACCGCCAGTTTTAAAAATCGTCTTGCAGAATTTCAGGGAAAAAAAAATTCTTAAGTACAATTCAAAGTACAATCTTTTTTTTTTTTAAGAGAAGAGGGTGGCAAATGGAGGGGGTCCATTTTTTATATTAAATTGGAAATTTTTAACAATAAGTAATAATGAAAATTCTTACTTAAGATTTTCCGGATTTCCCCCCTCATCATGTAAGAAATCGTAAAAATTTCTTACATGGGGGGGTCCGGACTTTTGGTCTTACGTGATACTTGAACTCTCCCATGAGAGATTTAAAAAACACAGTATACTGTATATACAACAGATTGAAATACGATTTCACAAGAGGGTCCGATCTTCTTCTCATAAAGGCTTTATTCCCGATATAAGGGCCTATTTTGCACTTTGAAATTTAATATTTTGACTCTGATGTACAAATTTTCATATTTTTCTTTTTCTTCCCGAGCCCGTAGGGGAACGTTCAAGTATTACGTAAGACCGGAAGAGGGGAGGGGGTGCTCGAAATCCTTACGATTTCTTACATGGGGAAGGGGAGGGGGGGAGTTTGGCAAATCTTATGTAAGAATTTCTATCATAATATTGTTTAGAATTTTTTTTAAATTTCAAAAAAATAATTTCAGGTTCCTTTTTTTCTGAATATTTAAAAAAATTTGAATTTTTTTCACACTCATTTTTGAAAAATGTAGATAGATTTTTTGATGCATTCAGCATTCTCTACAACATAACACTGAATTTTCTGATGCAATTTTCTACCAGAAATAAAGAAATAAACTCAATCTAGGTTTGAGAAAAATTTTACTCCAATTTAAAATTGGCGATACAAAAAAAAGGGGGCGGTCAGCGAAAATCTTACGTAATATAATAGGGAAGTCAAAGAAATCTTACTAATTCTTACGAATGGGGCGGAGGGGATCTAAAAACCCGATAAAAAGTCTTACGTAATACTTGAACGTTCCCTAGCCAGAACGAGGCGATAGGATTGCCTAAGGATATTCAAGTGGGGGGGGGGGGGTGACTCCAAATATAGTTTCTAACATGGAGAACAGGGAAAATACAGGGATCAAAACTTGTCCGGGGCGGCGGGGGCCTGGGAGTCGGTTAGAAGGAAGATCGGCAACGCCCCCCTTGACCCCCCTTGGCTACAGACCTGGTTTTGTCCATTTTTACTCCATGTCTTTCTTTTTTATTTTCATTACGTTTTATTAATGTATTTTGCAACTATAGCATGCACTTTTGTTTTCATGTTTTAATTTCAATTTCCATTTTCATTTTCTATCATTTTGGCTTCAGATTTTCATTTTTTGTCACTTTCATCCCTCCTTTTCTTTTTCTAAAATTTATATTTCTGATTTTCACTTTTGGTTTTTATTTGTCTTACCGTGGTTATCACTCCTTTTTGAACCTCACTCCTGTTCAGACCTGTGACTAGCCCGAGGGACTAGTAGTGGCTCATCGTTTTTAGTAGGAGGCTCTAAATGATTTTTTTATTGCATAAAAAAATGGAGAAAATGAAAAAATTAGTGCATTTTTTCAATGATTACATGCAGTGAAAAATTCACGAACCTCCTCCTAGCTGCAGGTCTGCTCCTGTTTAGGCCTCACGCCAGCTTCGCCTCCCTTTAATTTATCCAATCTTTCCTTCACCGTTATCTGTGATAAAATGTACTTTCACTTCCTTCATTAGCTTTCATTTTCTTTTTGTTTTCGCTTGTTTTTGTTTTTTTTTTTCCAATGGAATTTTTAATTTTTTTTGTTCGTTTGTCACATTTTTTTTTCTTCAATTTTTTCATTCTCTTCGAATCTTTTTTCAGGGCAACTTTTTAATCTGAACTTTTATACCGTTGCATACAGGCCATGTTTGTAAGGGGCGACCTACTTCCAAACAACCCTCCTTTTTTATTTTCGTAATCCTTTTAACCCTTTTAGGTTTCAGCACATGTCTGGGACAGAAAACTAGCAGCAGACAAATTAAACAACGAATCGGCTCTACCTTCATCTCCTTTGAACCTCCACAACGGATCCGATTCCAAGGAATCCGCGGAAAAAACGATGCCCGTTTTGGAACCATCCCTAAGCAAAAACCGGCACAATTCCGCATTTAGCGTTCCGTTACCGCGAAAGGAAACCGTCGAAGAGCCTCCGATCGCCACCAAAAAAAGCCCTCAAAGCGTTCACTACGTCATGTCAAATATAAAGAACATTTACAAGCCCCGAGACAAAACCGACGAAGAAGAAGTTGAAGAAGAAGAGAAGGAGAAAGTCGAGGAAGAAGAAAAACCTCAAGAAGAGGAAGGAGGGAAAGAAGGAAAAGACGAAAAAAAATGCAAAGATTTAAGAGCTTTAATAGGTTTAGAATTAGTCGTAGATTACGTAAAACAAGAAAGCGATGTTAGCGAGGATGAAGATCAGGCGAGTCCTGAACAGGTGTCCAAGGATCAACCGGTCTGCATTAAGGAGTAAAATTTCCACGCCGAAAAAAAAAATTTATGAACCCCACCAGAAAAAAAAATGTATACGATTGCAACGGAGACTTCAAAACAAAAATGTTTTTAATAGTTTGTAGGAAAATAATAATTATCATTAATATTTATTCATGATATATATTATTCGTTTCAATGTGTTACCATTATGTAAATAAAATTAAACATTAATTCGATTTTGTTTCAAATTTTTTTTAATCTTCCGATGAGATGAAACTCGTGAATTCGACTAGCAAATTTTTTTTTTTTTTTTTTTTTTTCTCTACGTTGATTTATTATTTAAAAGACCATTAAATTGATTTTGAAATGTTTGTCGTTTGTCGACATCATCCTGGCCATAATTTTTTTTTTTTTTTTTTTTTTGAAATGGGATACATGAAAAAATCGGGTGGGTGGGGGATGTTTACGTCATGTGATGGGAGGGGAGAGAATAAAACTAAAATGGTTATCTCTGGGTTTTTTTTTTTTTTTTTAGATTGCTGACTACGGACTTTATTTTTCCGAATACATTATTTATCTTTTTTCCGACGCTCATCAGTTAATTAATTTACCTTTCTATATTTTCTTGGTTTGCTGACTATATAGAATTGTGTATAAAGGTGGTTCGAAAATCAGTTTTTTTGGAATTTAGAAAAAATCCTATATCGGTAAAAGTTTCTTTAGGTTGGCAATAGCATCCGCAGTTGCCTAAAAACTAAGGTCGGTGCCGATGCTGGTGCCAGCGCTAGATCAATTGTCTTGAACTTGGTGCTAGCACCAGATCAGACACTGGTTTTGTAATTTTGACCCGATGGCAATGCTGAATATAACTGAGAAAGGCCACAAATTTTGATTCTATTAAGCGGCAGATTGTATAATCAGGCACTATAATAAGCGGCTAATTAAATTTTTTTTTAACAAAAAAAAAAAAAAAAAAAAAAAAAAAAAAAAAAAAATTGGAAATTGAGATGGTGGTGCTGGCACCAGGGGTCCGAATCCGATACCACATTATTAATTTAACTCCCGATTCAAATTCCGATTTCGACACCGAAACCCGATGCCGATGCCGACGGCACTAGGGTTTCCAATCCCGGTCGGTTTTTTAGATCCCGGGATTTCGGGATTGATAATTTTTCATTCCCGGGATTGCTTACAGGCAATGTTTAACTTATGGATTAGTAATTTAGGGCAATTTTTTTTTTTTTTTTTTTTTTTTTTTCATAAAAAAGAAAATAAGAGCTTTAAGTTTAACTTTTCATAAATATTCTTTTTCTAGAAGAATAAGCAACAAAATTATAATTTCATTTTTCTGTCGTCGCTGAGGTACCTAAGATCAGGCGAAATTCCGAACTGGTAAAAAATTCCGGGATTCGGGGATCCGGGACTGAGTGTATAGATTTCGGGATTGTAAAATTGACCGGGATCCCGGGATTGGAAACCTTAGACTGCACCAAGCATGGATTATGGATTATATCCGATGCCGCCTCTGATTCCGATTTTACTGAAAAAAAAAATCATAGAACAATCTAGACAATTCAGGGGTCCGATTCCTATTCCGATGCCGATGCCGGTGCCGATGCCGATGCCAATGCCGATTCCGATTTCAAATATTTAAAAAAATCCGATGCCGATGCTAGCATCAGCATTGGCCAAAATTTTCAAGCTTCGGACCCCTGGCCGGCACCTACGATGGAATCGTCGCCGGCTTCGGCACCAGCACTAGCGCCAAAAATTTTGAAATTCCGATTCCGACGATGGCGCCAACACCAGCACTTTGGATGTTTCGGCGCCGATGACGTCGTCGGCTGCAACCAATTTTTACCGGCTTCGGATTCCTGATAGGTAAAGTATCAACCCTGAATTTTCCCAAATTTTTTCAACGGCATCTTGAGGTGTCGAATTGACCTTGAAATTTTCAAAAGCCCATATATAAGGATCAAAAATGAAATTTTTTTTCTGCTATAAAAGATCGGAGCTTTTGCATAGATTACGAATTCGAAGTCCGAAATTAGTTTTGGTGAACACTCAGAAAAGAAAATGACTAATGCGAATGCAAAAGTGCATTAAAACAAGACATTTTTCGTAAAAACCGTGCGAAAACAAAAAAATGTCTTGTGATAAGTCACTTCGGTTTGCCTTGGGATAAAATGTCTTGCCACAAGACATTTTATTTTGTTTTGCAACTATTGGCGACACTGTCGGACAGTACGATATCGGAATCAACATGGTGGCTCGCGAAAATGATAATTATTATTTAATGAAATAAAAACGTAGTATCGTTTTAATTTTTATTTTAAAAACTTGTATCATGGATTAAACAAGATGAATATTGCAGATTTTTATATTCGGGTAACTTAAATTAAGTATTTCTTTTAAAAAAATTGAACTGAAATCTAACTTCTAACATATATTGTCCAATGCAGAGAATAGGTTATGTTTAAGTTATGTTGTTACTACGAAGCTACAGAGTTACAAAAAACGAAGTAAAAATATAATTTCTTCTATTGATGTTTCATATAGTTATTTTATTTTCATTGTTTAGTGTGAAATTGTTTGATACACTCGAGCATGAACACTATTTTCATGATAACGTAATATATAAATTCTACATAAGACGCCATTTTGTTTGTTTACAATATACGACTTGCTGGTTGCTGACAGCCGAGCTGATGACTTGCGACAAGTCAGAAAATGTCTTGGCTCAAAACAAAAGCGTTCAAAGCATAATAACCGTTTATGCTAAGTTAATTTGTTTTCTGAGTGAACGGTTTTTGAGCCACAGGCCGGTTTTAAATCCAGTTACGGCTTTTTGCTTGTTGCTTGAGAGCCGTTAAGTAAAGGCTGTCGGTTAAAATGCTGTCATGGATTATTTAAATAGAGTTAAAATTGCGATTCATTTAATTTTTTCTTTTTTAGAACATCTTTAAAAAACGTAACGAAAGCATTTTCTTCACGGAGAACAACAGTATTTTCTTGACATTTTCTTGTCCAGGAAAAAATCTGGGTTGTTACAATACGTTCCCCTGTTGGGAATTTATTATTTTTAAGATTAATTTTAGTCATCTTTCGATTTATGGACGAGAAAGCTGTAGACGATAAGCGCGCGTCCAATTTTCACCGATATGAAGAGAGCATACCTATGACGGAATACTTTTTCAGCATAGTCGTACATTATAAAGTCTTCTTAAATCTCATTTTTATTTATTACTCCTAAGAACTGCGATCATATATTTTCTTTTCAAAAATTTTATTTTAAGCAGAAAGAAAAGGCTACCACCGGGTTACCATAAGGGTTGTACCCCAAAATTAAATTTTTTTTGAACTTTCACCCATCGGTAGGACCTAGTGAGGGGGTAAATTATGCCAAATATTAAGGTCGAAATGAAAGCCGTTTCTGAGGCGGGGATGGGAGTGTTAATTCAGTTTTTATTTTTTTGGCAGAGAATGGGTTGTCCGATTGAAGAATCCAAACAACGAAAAAAAGCTCTTTGAAAGGGCTATCTAAGGGCATAATGGTTAATTTTTTAAAAAATGGCCCATTGACCAAAATGGCCAATTAAAGGAAACAAAAATTATTTTCTCCATGTTAGCTTCGCCGGACCAAAATTTCGCTATGACAGCCAAAAATTACGTCAAAAATTGGCCTAAGTACATGTGCTTCCAAATTTTTCTTTCAACAATAATGTGGTAAAAAAAAATGGTCAAAATCATAAAAATCGCAAAACATTTTTATTCACTCATAAGACCCGGCTGGACCGCAAAAAAAATAGCCTAGAAACATATTTTCCCGTTGGAGAAAAGAAGGTAGAAATTGGCCCAAATTTATGCATTTTGGTTATTTTAAACCATTAGTTTGGACCGATTTCTACCTTCTTTTCTCCAACGGGAAAATATGTTTCTAGCCAATTTTTTTGCGTACTTTCACGTGGTGATACCGAAATTTTGGTCCAGTCGGGTCTTATGAGCGAAAAAAATTTTTTGCGATTTTTATGGTTTTGGCCATTAAATTTGGCCACTTTTGCCCTTAGAGTCCCAAGGCGAAATATATGATTTCGGGCCAATTTTTTGCGTACTTTCACATGGTGAAGGCGAAATTTTGGTCCAGCCTGGTCTTCGTGGCGAAAGAATATTTTTGAGATTTTGGCCATTTTAAGGGCTACTTTGGCCGTTGGGGGAAAAAAAATACGTATCTGGGCCAGTTTTTTGCGTACTTTCACGTGGTGAAAGCGAGATTTGTGTGCGGTGTCATCTTCGCAGCGGAAAATTTTTTTTTAAACTTTTGGCCATTTTTTTGGCCACATTATTGTTGAAAGAAAAATTTAGAAGCACATGTACTTAGGCCAATTTTTGACGTACTTTTTGGCTGTCATAGCGAAATTTGTGTCCGGCGAAGCTAAAATGGAGAAAATAATTTTTGTCTCCTTTAATTGGCCATTTTGGCCAATGGGCCATTTTTTAAAAAATTAACAATTATGCCCTTAGATAGCCCTTTGAAAGAGCTTTTTTTTCGTTTTTTGGATTCTTCAATCAAACAACCCATTCTCTGCCAAAAAAATAAAAGGTGAATTAACACTCTCATCCCTGCCTCAGAAACGGCTTTCATTTCGACCCTAATATTTGGCATAATTTACCCCCTCACTAGGTCCTACATTTTTTACCAATGGGTAAAAGTCCAAAAAAAATTAATTTTGGGGCACAACCCTTATGCTAGCCCGGTGGTAGTCTTTTCACCGCGTTAAAGGGATGCAGTCTTATAAGACGGTGACATAAAAGAATGATAATAAATCCTCAAGATGTTGTCATATCCTGGCTAATTTTTTCAAAACTTTCTCCCTGCAGATTTTTCTCCACTTTGTCTACATTATTCTCCTCCATTTGTTTGTCGTCGTCGCGGTGGTGTCCCATTCCCTTTAATCACTTACTCCCGTGATTGACGAATTTTTCCTTTTTTATCTTCAAAATAACAGTCTCATTCCTCTTTGCTGATTTTTTTCCCCCTCCAATTAAATCCACATTAATGACTGCAGGGAAAAAAAAATTCAAGGACACGTAAATCTCATAAAATCAATGAGAACCACTTAAAAAACTCTCGATCGGATAAAAATCTGGGGGTTGCAAAGGGTGAAATTGGTTTGATTTGAATTTCGAAAGACCGATGCTGCGTTCAATCCCCTATTAAGAGATCCTGATAGGGTTTTTCATTTTTTATTACTCTTTTTTTCCAGTCCAAAACTTTTGAAAATTTCTAGCGCGTATTTGCGAGTTAAAAAAAAAAAAAATTCCAGCATATAAACGCAGCAACGATTTTGATGACCAAGGTCTGTTTGGGCGAAAAATATTTGATACCATCCTGCACATGGAACAAGGAAAAGGAGAAAAAAAGCCAAAGTGGAAAATAAGTCCTCACAAAGAAAACGTTTAAAAAAAAACCTGGGATGTATATTTCTTTACTATAGGATGGCAAGAATCAACAGTGTAACAAATTAAGTATCCCACACAAGAATTCGTCAATGTACAAAAAAATTAAATCCATGGGGACATTGCGAGCTTTCAATAAGCTCGGAGGCATTCATCATAAGCTGATTGAAAAGCTTCTTTGTATCTTACGAAGCGTCGCATTCATTGAAAAATATCCCGCTTTTTTTTTTAATTTTCAACAAGATAGGGTTTTTTTTATTCGTCGAAATATTTTTACTTTGGACTTGATTTAGAATTGATGAGTCTTCGAGCTTAACATCCAAACTTGATGTAACGCGGTCTTTGCTTTTGTATTATGCAAAGTACATAAAGAACTTTTTTTGATCGGCTTTTTTTTTTTTTTTTTTTGTTGGATACATGTTGGAATCTGGGGAACATTACCGTGTAACTGAAGCGTATAGCATCCGATGGATTTTTCTCGGAATTTTAAATCGAAAAAGTATCGGAGCTTTTTTTTCGCTTTTTTATCAATGCGACACAAAAAATATATCGTTCTGTTGAGAATAATTTTCCAACAGGTACCGTAATTAATGAAGTTTTAAACTTTTTATTGGTCTTCTATTTGTTTTAACATTTCTGTAAAAAATAATAGACACACGAAAAAGAAATTAACGCTTAGACTAAAGATTTTGGCTTTGGGGATGGTAGAAAATTAAAAAAAAAAAAAGCTTTTTGTCTACTTTTTGACTTTTTTTCCTCAGTCTTGCTCTTTTGCTCTTCGTTCTTTTTTGGGAGGATAACACCCACTCTTAGGGGCAGATTTTTGGAGCGCTCGAAATATAATTTTTACAGGCCGGCCGGTAGCCAACCAGGGGCAAAGAGTAGTTTAGCCCCCCTGAGAGAAGGTTTGAGCCCCCTAGTAAATTTTTTTGACTAATATGCAATGTCATTTTCTTCGAAAGGGGTCTTTCGGAGTCATCCTTAAAAATCTTTAAACCCCTCCCCCCCCCCCCCCCCGGCCTCTTGATCTGGCAACGGACCATTTTATTTTCAGAATTTTGCTTCTCAAAAATTCTAAGTTCAAAAATTTGAAATTTAACTGAATTTTTTTTTCCCTTCAAATCAGAATCTCGCAGAGTACTATTTTACAATAAATAAAAAAAAGGCCAAGTTTTTTTAAATTTTTTTGGTGGAAGTTCAAAAAGTTTATGCAAAAAACATGATTTTTGCATAAACCCTTTGAACTTCCACCAAAAAAATTAAAATCTCAAATAACAATCTTCAATTAAAAATTTAATCTTCAATTAAAAATTAAAATCCAAATCTCAGTTCTGAGATTTGGAAAGGTAGTTTCTAAACTACTTTATGTGTTTTGACCCGTAGATTCCAAAAACGACGTACGGTTGCGGGGAAAAGCCGATATCTCCACACTAATCATCAATTTTAACTATTGTCACTAATTATCAATTGGAGTGTAGATATCGAGTTTTTCCGGCAACAGTACGTAATTTTTTTTTATGGCCATTTTCCAATTCTACGGGTCAAAAGACATGAAGTAGTTTCTCAGATTTAAAAAGGGCCTACTTTTATTTCGCGGTAAAAAAATCACGCTTTTTGCACAAATCTCTTTGGCTGGATCAATTTTGGTATATTTTACATATGAATCATTTTTTGCAAAAAGGAGTCTTGTCCACCATTTTAGAAAATGGAAAAAGCTTGTTTTGCTTTGATAACGTATATTTGTTTACATTCTGAAAATTCAAAACAAACCATTTCCAGTCTTAAAAATGGTGGTCAAGACTCCTTTTTGCAATAAACGATTCATATCTAGAGACCCTAAATTAAAATTTAGGGTCTCTATTCATATCAAACTCCGATTCGACATTTAACACATGTGAAAGCCTCGTTCACCTGTTTTAACATGAATACATATTTATTGAGCAGGCTCAAAAATAGTGCCCGCATCATTTAAATGAGAATTTTTACGGCAAACTAAATCCACTAGGGAAGCTCTGGCTGCTATCATGGTAAAATGGCGGCCGGCTTGGGCTTCGGATTGGTTAATAAATGACATTAATATGAGAAGGGAATATTTATTGACCAATCCGAAGCCGGCCGCCATTTTACCATGATAGCAGCCAGAGCTTCCCTAGCGGATTTAGTTTGCCGTAAAAATCCTCATTAACCGTGCGTCCAAAACAGTGAAAAGGATTTTTTTTTCGGTATTCTTCTTTAATCAGGTTATTACGTTATCTTCCATGTTATAATACGTCTCTCTTAGGGATATTGCAGGAATACTATGTCAGTACATGAGAACGGCGATTGTTGACCCCTTCCCCCTCCCCCCCTTGTCAGCCAAAGTAAGTACATAGAGATTCTCTTAATCCGTAACACGTGTACTTAATATTAAAATAGCCTAAAAAATAAAATTTTGGCCGTCGATTTCCCGTCGTCCTTTGACTGAAATTGTTACCTGAACTGATTTCCTTTTATGGGAATCTTTTGCATTCTTTGCCTTTAAGCTGCATAAAAGCACTGAACCGTATCACATATTACATCAAAAATTTCATTTTCATGAAAAAGAAAAAAAAAATTGTACATGAAACATAATAAAAAATAAAACACCCTCCTCCGAACAACTGGATGAGTGATTTTGAATGCCTTGTACCTTTTATAAAATTTCTCTGTAATATCCGATTTATTATAATGGTGCGCATGAATTCCGATACAAATGAGTTCACCAACGTTTTATCCCTGGAAAAAAGAAATGTTTTCCGCGAAAATTTCTGTAATTTTTTTTTTTCTTAATTCTTAGTCGAATTTTTCGTCATCGTTCATTTTTTTTACATAAAAAATAGGTTCGGGAAGCAACTTTTTAGAAATTTCAAAACTCCTACATCGGGAATAGTTTCTTTATTGATAGAGTATCAACCTAGCATTTTTTACATACGCCAAATGTGACCCGCCATTCCGAATACCCCCTCCCCCTATAATTAAAACAAAAACGTAGTTTTACGTTTAAAATCTTTAGAGAAAAAAAAATATTTTTTAAACGATTTGAGCCAAAAATCCTTAAATATAAATATTTTAAGCCGTACACCCAAAAAAATGCTGCTTTGGGTCTAAGCAAAAATACTTTGCGACAATAAATTTTTTCGTTTTATAAGCGGGCAAAAAACTTCATTTCCCGCCCGGAGTGATGAAAAAATGTTTTTCGTCAAGACTCGTGAGTGCTTTGTCGCAATGTACTCCACTCGATGTTGCTTTGCGGCCAAGCATATTTGCTTTATCGATAAGCAACATCGCTTGTATTGCGAACGAGGCATATTCCTTTTTTTTGGGTGTAAAGTTGATTGTGGATTAAACATTTTTAAACGGAAAAAACTTCAGAAGCACTTAGGATCTTAACTAAAACATTTTTTGCCTTAGTAAAAATTGGATCTTAATAAAATTTTTTTTTTTCACAGAGTCTTTTTTTTAGGGAAAAAAAACCCATGTCGCTGACTCAAGAAGAAAATAAAAGAACAAGAAACACGACAGTATGGTGTTTAGCATCTGCAGTAAAATTCCCCAAAAATTTCCCATTACCAATAATTATCTTTTTCTATCATTAAAAAATCAGGGTGTCTACTGAAAATCAGTTTCGAAATTCAAGGTTTTTAAAGGTTTTTCAAAGTTCATTTTCGGGAAAATCAATGTTTTTTTAAAAGGATATTTCCTACCTAGGAAAGATGGCTGTGTAAAAATAGCTACTTTTGAATTAAAAAACCAGTTCCAGGGTGGAATCCTGCCTTAATAAGAAGATTTTAACCGATGTAATAAAAAGGTATGAATGATTGAGAATGTTGATCTTCAAAAAAACTAAAAGTTCTAAAAAAATCTGTTTCTGGGGTCTCAAGCCTCTAAAGATCAAGGCTTTTCAAGGTTTTCAAAGTTATCAAGGTTCAATTTCAAATTCAAGACTAATTCAAGGTTTTAAGGTTTTGAAAGTCGATAGACACTCTGAAATTCCTGTCTCTCGATGTATTTTATGAATCTAAATTACTTATCACATGACAGTAATTGCTGGAGAAAATCTGGAACGTTTTGGGAAAAAATTTACAAGTAAGCTTTTCTGATTAATTTCTATAAAATGTCAGAAAATTACAGCAGAAAGAATTCGGAAAATATAAAGAATTTTGCATGACAATCTATAGCTTTATTTTGCAAGATTTTTACTTGAAAGATTTCAGACACACTGACAAGCTTATTGGTTATTTCCGAAATCCCCGGATAATAAAATTTCTTTAAAAAATAAGAATCTTGATCTAACGGTTTTTTTTTTAAAATACTACCGGAGCTCTTAATTTTTTGATAATAGGAAACCTTTAGAGCAGGAGTAGAAAGGAATCTCTTTCGTGTTTTCCTTCGAAGAAATAATTTTCAGTTTGCTTATCCATTTCTTCAAATGAAAGATTTTCAACTTGATGTGATTTTCATACATAGCAGATCTATAGATCTACTTATGATTAATAAAAAGTTGTGACAGATAAGAGGTCTTAGGGATAAAATTATAAAAAAGTAAATCACATAACTAACTTAAAACAGAAAAATTCACACTAGTTTTATTTTTTAAAAATTCTTCGATTTAATCGATTTTCTTTTTGCTTTGTTTTTTTAACAGAAATTATGCTGAAGAAGTACCTTGGAGACTTAATTTTAGATTGTTAGATGGCCGGAGCGGTAATTTAGCATTAACAGAATCAGGGAAGCGCTCGTGATATCTCTCTAAGCGAAGATATTTAACCGTAACTAGAGCTCCTGAAATAACAAAAAATAATCAAAATTAATTTTTTTAACTTTTGGAAATCAAAACTGTTAACCTAAAATATAAGGCAGACCGGGAAAAAGGTAAACATGACTAAATTAATTATCTGATGCCAGAAGTCTACGTAAGGCTTGTAAACAAGCTAAAAATTCCTCAAAACGAAAAAATGCTGCAGCTACTTGTCAAACTGCAAATCAATTCGTCAAAATTCATAAGGTATAAAGTACAAGGAGCGTGTTATGATGGTCTACGGGCATACAGAAGGTTATATGTATCTTCATTTTTTTTAACAGAAACGAGGCCAAGGTATTATTAAAGTTTACATTTCTCCAGGTTCACCTTATTATAAGCTATTGGATTTTTTTCAAAATTAAAAAAAAAAAAAATTACCATCAAACCAAGATCCGTGAAGATGTTTGTAAGCAAGGCCTGCATCGTGCTGAGAGGAACATTTAACATAAACACATCCTTCTTTAGACTGTTGATCAACAGATAAATGAACTATTTTCGCTCCTTCACATTTCTCCACTATGGCATCCTGGACTTTCAGGACCCAGTCTGGACCATAGTCTCTGCAATACATAAGAAAAAAAAAATTAGCTCAAAACAAAATCAATTACAATTTTCTTCGTCAGTTGCAAACAAAAAGATTCCCCAGTCCAAATTTTCAATTTTCAATCCAAGGTCCAAATTTTTATTAATTTCTATATTTTCAATTTTTTTGTTGAACTTTAAATATTTTTGTAAATCAATTTTACAGATGATAGTATAAATTTTTGTGACATTCAAAAGTTTTTTTATCTTCAAAAAACTTACTGTCAAACAAATATAAATAAATAGATAAATTAACAAATGAATGTTTCAATTAACTTACTTGTCGGGTTTAAACATGTGTCGGATTTTGAGGCACTGAGTTGGTGAAAAAGGCAAAGAATTCATAGAACCCTCACTTGTTTCAAAGGCTTCTCCCTGCCATACTCTATCTGATCCTTTCCTAGCTTCCGCTTTAAGGCTAGACAAGTCCGGGTACAGATGATTCGATTCATTGTTTCCTTCTGGAGGAGTGGATTGGGTTCTATTTAACGGTGGGCCAAGCCATCTCCAAACAGTTGCATCTTCTCCCCAAACTTGTTGAATTTCAGTCCGTATTCTCGATTCGTTCTCTTCGATGAATTTAACCGCTTTGTTCCAAATTTTAGACATTTGCTGCCTTTCGGTAGGATGAATAAGCGTATCGTGAACGTGCCTGACAGCAACATAATCCTGCGGTCCCACAGACGCAGAGCCATTTGCGTCGACGCTTGCGTTCGCTTTTTCAGATGTTTCAGACACGTATTCCAATATCCGATCCACCATTGCCATCACTTTCTCGTGTTCTTCTCTTTTCGTTTTCCTGTAATATCTAAAGCTAACAACTGCTAAATAACCTGCGGAAACTCCTAAAGACAACATGGCAACAACGAATAAAATTTTATAAAACAGCCTGGTTAAATAACAAGTCCATGGAACCACGGGGCAGGGAGATATAAACAAAATATTCGTGTCTTTGTTAAAATCTCTTGGAAGAGCTAGCCGATCGTCAGGTATGGAGCACTCTGCAGTAGGTTTGTAATCATCAGATTCTTTGACCAAAGCAATGCCCCACAGGGGATTGGCTAGCAGTAATATTTTTAAATTTTCGACCGCTTGCTCAACTTTATGAATTTCCTGCAACAGATAAGAACAGGTGTTAGATTGTGGTAAAAAAACAATAATAACACAAAACTTACAGGCGCATTTGCTGAACGGGCTAAAAACTGAACTAATTCTCGTTCTGTCATGAAAGGTTTTTGAAGGGAGCCATCATGCAAAACAGGGCCGCAAATAGATCGTAACGCTCTTGCTTTAAGTTCTATATCCGTTTCTTTGTACAACTTAATTGCAGAAGTCAATTCTTCTTTCTTAATACAGTTTACCTGAAAGGAAATATAATTATTTTAATTCTAAAAACTGTTTTTATCAGGAAAAAAAAAAAAAAACTTACCCTAGCTACTTCATTATCGTCATTATCAGTACAAATAGGATAAATATTATTAGATTTTCCAGTCAATGCAGAACGCTGCGTAACTTTAAAGTAGGCTAATCCAAGCCAAATAAAAAACATAATAAATAATGCCAATAAAAGCATAGACAACAACTGACTACTATTCCATGATTTCCATTTTGTGGATGTAACAGCTGCTTCCTTAGATTTTAAATTTTGGTAAACTGATTTAAATGGTATTCCCCAATCCCTAAAAAAAGAAAAAAAAAAAATTAACATGACAATTTTATCTATAAAGATTGTCTTTTTCAAAATTACCTAACATTATTAGAATGTTTAATTGGAACATTCACATTAATCCATTTATCAGAAGGCTCATCTTCTTCACCATCACTCTCTTTAATATCTTGTGGATTAAGTGCATCATTCATACGAGATAGTCGCCGGACAAAACTAGTCAGCAAATTCTGCCTAAAATGCACAACATTGTTTTGATAATTAGGCTGAAATAAGCTTGAGTTATGCAGACAACTATTAGTATGAATATACATTAAATATTCACATGAGCAGCAGGAATTTTTAATTCATGAGATTAAATAATTAATTCTTACCTAGGTTCCTTTTTGTTAATGTAACTTTTTGATCTTGAAGTATTTAAATCAGTACTATTTTTGGAACCTGTACTGGAATTGGAGCTATTCAGCCTTGATCTATAACTTGATAATGTGCCATAAGTTGGCCCAATTCTACGTTTAGTTGAAGAAGTTGTACTACGATTTAAGTCAGTCACATCAGAGTCAGACCCTGTAAAAAAAAAATCAAAAAAATAAATAGTTTTTAAAAAACAACAATTAATAATCAAAAAATTGGTAATACCTGAATCAAAGTCGTATGTAAAAGAGGTTGATCCAATACTGGATTTATTTCTGGATGGAAAATAAGTTTGTTTTAGTGAAGTGGCGGAGAACCTATTCCTAATGTCGGCATTGCTTCGCGTTGGTCCTATTGGAGTTGAACTTGATATTTTAGAAGATGAAGGCACAGGAGATACATCAGGCGTACTATTTCGTGTGCTTGTTCTACGTTTTGAAGATTTGTAATTACTTGGAGGCGGCATGGATATTCTCCGCGAATTCCTACTGCTGCCATTTTGGTCGGTATCCGACCCGGAATCATCACCAGAACTGAATCTAGTTAAACTTTTATTTGTATTTTTCACTGAATTTTTTTGTTTCATTAGGATTTTTAGTTTCTTTATTAGTATTTTACGTGTAGTTTCTGTCACCGGACCCACGGGATGTCCACATTCCGCTAATTTTGATCGTAGTTCACTGTCAGTCAAATTGTCTACTTCAATCGCCATTTTAAAGGCTTGACAGTTAGGACCAACATAACCACGTTTTTCCCCTGTTAGCTTATGTTGGCTATATGCGATTTGGGGATTTAAATGGTTGTTGTTTGTTATTATTGCTGCGATTGAGATTCGTTTTTATTTACTCTGATAATTAAAAATATTTTAAAATGGGTGAACGTAAAGGAACTAATTTGTATTATCCTCCCGATTATGACCCTAAAAAGGGAGGAATTAATAAATTTCAAGGTACGGATCAATTTTTTTTTCTGATAAGCAATATTTCGAATAAAGTATTTTGTTCTGCCCATTTACTTAAATTTACTACAATTTTTTAATTTCAGGTACCCATGCATTACGTGAAAGGGCCAGAAAACTTCATATGGGTATTCTTATCATCAGATTCGAAATGCCATATAATATATGGTGTGATGGATGTGGAAATCACATAGGTATGGGAGTAAGATACAATGCAGAAAAGAAAAAAATCGGAATGTATTATTCAACCCCAATTTATCAATTTCGTATGAAATGTCATTTATGTGATAATCATTTTGAGATAAAAACAGACCCAGGTGTAAGTAATTAAAAGCTTTAAGTGACAACAGTGCCTGCAAATTGAGAATTTTTAATTACTTTATTTTTTTTTATTTTTTTTTTTTTATAGAACTTAGATTATATTATTGTATCAGGAGCAAGAAGACAAGAAAACAGATGGGACCCTACTAAGAATGGTCAAGTTGTACCTGAAGATAAGGAAACATCTAAAAAGCTTTTTGATGATGCTATGTTTAAACTAGAACATACTAATAAAGATATTTCAAATAGTAAAGAGCAGTCATCTGCTTTAAATAAACTTCTAATGAGAAATGAGAATGTTTGGCAGGATGATTTTGCAGCAAATCAAGCTTTAAGAAGAAGTTTTCGGGAAGATAGAAAAAAACAAAAAATAGAAGAAGCAAAAAAGAAAAACTTATTATTAAAAAGTTCATTAAGTATTGAATTACTGCCTGAGCATCCAGATGATGTGAAAATGGCTTCTTTATTAGCTTTGGCACCTGCTAAAAGTAAGATTGGAGTTCTGAATTTTATTAAAATACATTTGATATAAATAGGCTTGAAATAAATAAGATAATTAATTTTCTTTCATTTTTTTTAGATGTTTCAGAAAAAATGAAAGAAACCAGACATGAAATAATGACAAGGCCAGCATTGCCTTCTAGCACAGGATGTTCAAGCACTTTTACAGGATTAAGAACTGAAAAATTAATTAAGGAAACAGCTTTAAGTAGTAAAAAAGTAGGAGTGATAGTAAAAAAACCCAAACTTATCTGTGATTATAGTTCTACAAGTTCAGAAAGTGATCCAGGTTAAAGAAATTAAGAAATACTGTGGTTTTGTTAAAAATTATATTTTATTTAATTTTTGAAGAAATTTTATAATGACAAAATTTCAGAAAAATGTTCAGAAACGGAAGCTTAACATATTAAAGTCGTTTAAATGAGTGATCGAACTGTTAATGTCTTTTTAAAATTATCTAAATTAATTTCAGCTCCTCGGTTGTTGAAGATAAGTTGCCGGGAATTTTTTAATAATAGAAAACCATTATCCGAAAATTGTCCGGGTTCATCAGTTTCAAGCCAGACAAAAGGAGCAATTCGGTTCGTATTTACTTCAATTCGTATTTCATCCGAAGATTTTTGAGGTGGAAAACTAACTGTTACATTTGCTGGATATAAATTTTTTATGTCCTTTAATTTAGCAAGATAAACAACATTTTCTGAAGATATATTGTCCTTTGATAAAGAGAAATAAATAAAGCAGGTAGTTTTTTCACACTGGGATTCTTGCAGCAAGTTTGTTAATTGGAATGTAGCATGTATTTGACTGGTTGCATTATGCTAGAAAGAAAAAAATTAATCAGCAAAGAAAAGAGCATTTTTACAGTTGTTAAATTACCAGGATTTCTTTTGAAGAAATAATTTTTTTGGGGTTAAAATCATCCCATGAATAAACAGAAATATTTAACTCTACATCAGGTCTATCATCTAAAAGGTCCGATATTAAATAAACGTTCAGTTCATCATAGGATGTCAGCTCTGGTGATACTAATACTGGCGAAAAGAAGTTTTTGGCGAAATAATGTAACATTTTCCACCTGCCTCCATACTCTAGAACAAACAAATAATCAGCTTTTTAGTGAGAGAAAAATAAAAAAAGGTAAAAATGAGGTAAAAAAAGTTCCAAACCGATGGAAGACCAAGATGGAGCTTGCCAAACATCATTCAACTGCCAATACATTGCTCCCATTGTGTTTCCTTCATTCGTACTCGTGAGTTTACTACGGTCTCGCCTGTATTTTTCCGTTTCAGTTTTAGTCCCCATTGCTTGAGTTATCTACATCGAAGTAAATAATGAAACCAATTAGATAAATTACTTGGAAGAATTAGAAAAACTTTTTAATTTACCTGACTAAAATAAATAAACATTTTATAGAACTCTACGGAATGATCATTAATAGGTAGATGTAAATGTTGAGATATTAAGACTTGCAGTAATGAGTTCCCAGCCAGAAGATGTTGCCGCTTTTTAGAAAATTCGCTCTCTATTTGTAAATCTTCAGGAATGCTTATGTTTGCCAATGCTCTGTATGACGGCATACCCTGAAATCCGTATTCAGAAGCAAAGCGCGTGTCTGGGTATTTATTGCTATCCCATGAATCGAATAAATAATTGTAATAATGAGCTGCAAAATTGAAAAATTAATACTTGATTGAAGACTAAATATTTCAGGTGTAAATCAAACGTACTGTCCCCGAAGAGAGCGCTGTAAGGATTTTCTGCTATATAACCTTCTTCAATTGTTTTAGCACCGTTTGTTGGGCTTGACGAAAGATAAGATCTAGATTTGTCATTCTCTTCTATTACTTTTTGAATTGTATCAACATACAACTTTACATAGTCTTTTTTGTAAAGTTCAAAATTTTTTTTAGTGCCGTACCTAAAATGAAAATTACAATTTTTCTCAAATCTACATTTAACTTATTATAATCATTAATTCAACTGATTATACCAATTTTGTCGCAAAGCTGCTTCGTTCTCATTGTTACCAGCCCAAAGAATAATGCTAGGATGATGCTGCAGTCTTCTAATTTGTTGTTCAATTTCAGTTTCGACATTTTTTAGAAACTTTTCGTTTGCTGGGTACATAGCGCACGCAAACATCATATCCTGCCAAATCATTAAACCTAACTCGTCAGCCAGCTAAAATTTAAAAAATTGTGGTAGAATTAATACAAAATTTTTTCGAAACATGTAAAGTAAATACCGTACCTGATAAAACAAGTCTGATTCATAAACACCACCTCCCCAAACCCTTAAAGCATTCATATTTGCTTCCTTGGCTGACAGTAATGCATTTTTTACTAAAGATTCTTCGTATCCTTTTTCAGGAAGAATATGACCAGGTATCCAATTAGACCCCTTGGCAAATATCGGGACGTCATTTACTTTAAAATAAAAGGAAAGTCCTTCAAGATTTGATTGGAGCTTTTCCTGTACTAATTCAACTTTCCGAATTCCTATTTTAATTTGCTTGGAAGATGTTTCGTTCGTAGATAAAGACTTAAAAGTTGCATTTAAAGTGTATAACGGTTGATCACCAAATCCGTTGGGCCACCATAAATGAACATTTTTCTAAAAATTGAAAAAAGTTTTTTCATTGGTCAGTTCAAAAAATGGAGCCTGAAGTCTATTTATGTGATTGGTTAACTAATGCCACGATATATTTTGTATTTATCAAGATGGCTCGTTGCTCGCGGTGGTTTTTTATTCCTTCGGTTTGTGTTCGCGTTTATATTGCGTTGGTGTATTGATTGCGTTAGGTGAAATAGACAAATAGGTAAGTGAGCACGAACATTATTCAATTAATCGTTTTAATACCAACTTACCTCATCAAGGTAGAAAATAACTCTGGTTATAAAGCTGTTTGTTTTGCTAGGATCCTTGATTTCATCCAAAACTGTACCATTTATGTTTTCTCCTTGAGGAGTCATTAAATTAGCCAAAATTATGTGGTTTCCAAGATTATCATCCGAAGCTGATTCAATATATATTGTAGCATTAACTCTCCATGCTGTTCCGGTTACTTTCTCTGAGCTAACTGCAATATCTCGAATCAATGCTGAATCATAAGCTTCTAAATCAACTCTTTTCCTATTGCAGGAATAAGACAAATTTAACCATTGTTTTGAAGGAGATTGAAAAGCAATCATCATATTTACCAAATTCCGACTGATGGAAATGCTGGTCCCCAATCCCAAGCAAATGAAGCTTGCATTTTTCTTAAAAAATTAATATGGCATTCACCATTATATTGGTCAGGATTACATTCAGGTGGTATAGTGTAATTTGCTTTTTGCTGTGCAGCTAACCAAGATGATCCGTATATGGGAGATTTAAATGATACACTCAGAATATTATTTTCTTTTGCTATATCATTTTTGATAGGTATGACATATCTAACAAACATATTTTCAACATTTGCTGACATCTTTTCATTAAAGCTGATATCTGCCAGAGTATCCAATCCATGGAATACTAAATTTACAACCTTTTTATTTACAATTTCATTGGGAATATTAAAAGTTGTTTCATATGTCCAGTTATCTTTAGCCACCCATCGAAATTCAATATCATTAAATCTATAAAATAAATTATTGCTGATTATACCATTGGCCTGAAGGTCTGTGTAAATCCCACCTGGTACTTCTGCCTTTGTTTTAATACCTGGTAAAGAAATTGATTTAAAGTACAGTGAAAAATAAATTTTCCTTTTTTTTTTCTTTTTGTTTTAATTTCATTTTTTTTTCTTTTTTTAAAACACAAAACCTGCTTACTATTATTTTGGTTTGCGACAGTCCATTGTATTCGATCGCTATTTAGACTAAGTCGAATTTCCCCTTTGTTAAAATAAAAAATGCCGAGGAAAATAAATACCACTCGATTCATTATGGTAGTTACTGGTTGTAAACTTTGACCAATACTAATCGTTTTAAATAAGACACAGACTATCGCTTAATCGTAAATCGATAAAGTGTATCGTTTGTCGCCATAGATTGTAAGGAAGGATGGTTTTTTTTAGAACTAAGTAAATATAAACGAGGAAAATATGCGTGATCTTTTTGTTTTGATTTTTAATTATTTGCATATTTAATAAAATACTTTTATATAAGTTATAAAAAATAATAATACCGCCGTTAAACTTAATTTATTGCCTCCATTAATTATACTGCCGCAAGTAATATCGCCGTACCATGTGCTATCTAACGAGCGTACAGTGAACGTCTCTTTAAATTTTCGGCAATTTATTTTTTCACCTCTGTTGGTAAATTTTATTTCGATTGATTTTTTAATAAGAGTAAATCCGTTGTCAGAAAAAATCCCGTCTTCATTAGTTTCTAGCCAAATAAAAGGAACTATTCTGTCCGCCTCCAAATTTATTGATATTTCGGTGGGATATTCTCCTTGCACAGAAGTAGCCTTAAAATAAAAATGAATCATGAATTTCTGCATAATTCGAACGTAGATCAACTTTTGCAAGCTCTTGTTCAAATCTCAGGAAAATGTACTTACGGTTAATGTCACTGGCGATAGATTGGTGATTTTGGAAAAGTGAGACGGAAAAACAAAATTTTCCGCGTATACTCCATTACCAGATAAGTTGAAGTGCAGAAAACAAGTGTTACTGTCACAACCACTTGCTTTCAGTGAGTTGGCTAATGAAAATTTGGTATAAATTAAGCTACTTGACATTATCTGTAAGAAAGAGTAGTATATGTAACTGAAAGCCATTGTTTATAAGGGTAACTTGTGAGATTACCACTTCTTCTTGATGAGAAAGAACCGATTTTGGTTCAAAACTATCCCAAGAATAAAATGAAACCGTAAGTTCACAGTGTACGTCTTTTAAAAGATCCGATACGATGTATACATCAACTCCAGTTTTTGAAGTCATCTCTGGTACTATTATTACCGGCGCAAAGAATTTTTTGGCATAATAATGAAGCATTTTCCACCTTCCACCGAATTCTGAAAGAAAGAAAAAAGATCAAAAAAATCAGTAATTATTTTTATTTTTATTTTTTTTTTTTTTTAATTTTAAAATGTACAATAATAGTAATAAAAAATTTTACCTATTGAAGACCAACTAGGAGCTGGCCATACGTCATTCAAATGCCAATATAAGGTACCCATTGTAGTACTAAATTTGTTTGTAATATCCCCTCGATTTTTTCTGTGTCTTTCAGTCTGCGCTTTCGTTGCTAGCGCTTGGGATAACTAATAATAATAATAATATTTATATACATTTTCTTAATTCCTTGCGACAAAAGATGCAATTAAGCACTCTTCTGGATTTGTTTTTCTTACCTGACTGTAATAAATGAAAGTTTTGTAAAAATTTTCCGAGCTGTCATCTTTCGGTAATGAGAAATGGTACTCAATCAATTTTTTAATTTCGTCGTATCCTCCTGAAACGTGTTGCCTCCTTTTCGAAAATTCACTTTTTAAGTTCCAATCGGCCTTCGTGCTGTAGTTGGAAATCAACGGGAAAGATGGTAAACTTTGGAAACCGTATTTTGATACAAATCTGACGACTGGTGATTGATAAAAATTCCAAGGATCATAACTGTGATCCATATCATGAACTTAAAAAGAAAAGCAGACATCACAATGATTGTTTTTTTTTTTTGTTTTTTTTTCCTTTGGGGCTAGGGAGCAATAGGAAAATGTATGCATACCATCTCCGAATCTCCAATCATTTGGGTCCACATTTTCAGATATATTTTCCAAACTTCTCTGACCATTTGACGGACTGGAAATCACAAACAGGCCAGAATCGTCAATTTCTTCTAAGACTGATTTGGTGGTATTTTCGAAAACGTTAGAGTAGTCTTCAAGATAATCTGTTTCATTGTCAGCCATGAACCTGAAAATTAACGATTGTTTTAAAAATTTGCCTTACGAAAGGTTAGTTGGTCATTCAATTATTATTTAAAGCAAAGTGGGCCATTTTTTAACCTTCTTTAACCCTGGTAACACGCCCGTAACACAACCTGAAATAACTTTAATATCAAATTTTACATAACACAAAATCTGTCCTCTTCCCTTCCTTCCCCCCCCCCCCACAACCCTCCGCAACAATGCGTAACATTCCCTTAGCTCCCCTTTCGAACATTACGTAAGTTCTGAATGCGCCCTAAGAACACAACCTAATGCATATTATACCTCTCCTCTGCTAAAGCCAGCAATACTTCATCATTAGCACTCCAAAGAGCCGGACTTCCGTGGCCAAGTATTCTCTTTACTTGTTGTTCTATCTCAGTGGAAACTGATGATAAGAATTCTTCATCAGACGGATATAACGCATTGGTGAACATCATGTCTTGCCAAACCAAAATTCCTAATTCATCGCAGATCTGATAAAAAAGATCCGATTCGTAGATTCCACCTCCCCATACGCGAAGCATGTTCATATTTGCGTCTTTAACTGATTGCAGAAGTTGTCTCAGCCTTTTTTCATCGTGCCCTAATTCTGGTAAAATATGACTTGGGATCCAGTTAGCTCCCTTAGCGAATATGGGCACGTCATTCACTTTAAAGTAAAACGATGAGCTATTGCCGTCGGTTGCTTTCTCTTGTATAAGCTCAATGTGTCTCAAAGGAAACTTGATTTTCTTCAATGAGGTTTCTTTGTTTCGTACTGTGTTTGGCTCGATTTTGCATTCCAAGGTAACGAAAGGCTGACTGCCGTAACCGTTTGGCCACCACCACAACCGTTCGTTAGCCTAAAATAGTAAACTGACTTATTAATATTTAGCCTCGAAATACTCGCGGCCTATCTTGCTAAGAAACAAATTTACTTACAGTGCCCAAGTTAAAAGTATAATTATATTGGAATATTTCAAAGCCTCCTTGAATTTTGTCAGTGTGTGGTATGTTAATATGTCCATTTCCGGCATCAAATCCTAGTGATAGTGTAGCGAGGTAGTCCTGGGTTAAAAATTCCGTAGACTCTTCGAAATAACAACTTGCATCTACCAACCAAGCTTGATTTTCCTTTCGAACTTTAGCCACCACATCCCTTACTATCGCTGTGTCGAAGGCTTCTATCTCTACGTCTTTCCTATTTGTAAAAAGATGTCACTTATTAGCTTTGTATGGACAAAAATCAAACGAATCACATTATAATTTTTTTTGTCTTTACCAGATACCAACGGACGGAACAGCCGGGCTCATTGTGTCGGAAAACGAAATTTGCATTTTCCTTAAGAAATTAATGTGACATTCTCCATTTTGAACTGGATTCGGGCAATCTGGTGGAACTGACGTGGCGGACATTGCCTGAGATATGTTAGCTGCTTGTATAGGGGACATCAGGAAAACCTCCAAAGTATTGTTCCCCAACTTTAAAGGTAAGCAAAGTATTTATTTAATACAACTTGCTGCTGTTGAAAAAATGATTTTGTGATTCTTACTTGAGCTACATCTTTTATTGGAATTACATGTCTAACAAACATGTTATTTGTTGATCCTATGTTTTGGCCGTTTAGGGTAATATTACCGATGGTATCAATCCCGTGAAACACTAAATTTAAAGCAGTCTTATTTGCAGTTTCTTTCGTTAATTCAAATTGCGTTTCGAAAATCCAGTTTTCGTATCCTATCCATCTGAGTTCAATATCATTTTGTCGGAAAAATAATTTATCTGTGAGTTGAAGATCGGAATAGATTCCTCCAGGTACCGTCGCTCTTATTCGTTGAGCTGTTAAACGATATTTTTTTTTAAATCAAAAATGTGGATTTTTTTTTTTTTTTTTTTTTTTTGTTTTTTTTTCAAAATACTTACTGCTGCTTTCATTTCTAACCGTCCAAACGTTAGAATTTCCATTTGAATTAAGACTTATCCGTACTTCCCCGTATGCAAAATTGAACACCAAAATTACACTTATAATCAAAATTAGAGATCCCATTATTGGTTGATTTTAAGTACTGGTCTGTCTATTACCCGCGAAGTACAGTTGAAGTATGACGATGACTCTGCTTTAGAGAATACGTTCCTTGTACAAAAGGATCTAATGAGGTAAAGTCGTATGATCCGTTTAAAATAAATGGATTAGATTATGAAATAACTTTATAGCTGATACATATTTTGATAATAAGCGGCCTAATTGTTGCAAATTATATAGCGGGAAATTATGAAACGCTATCTCTGTGGTGAATTTTTTTTTCGGGCTGCCATAAAAGTTGACATAGGTTATTACAGCATGATAAGAAATTCTAAAGAAAAAAAATTCTTTTATTTGAAAGCGATTTCAAAATTTCATGAAATAATTCATTTTTTTTTCCTCCAAAACTTGTTGGTTCCAAGAAAAATAAATGCAGCAAAAACGTATGGTAGTAAAGGGATGAAAGAAACATCACAAAAAAAATATAAACGAGGAAAACTTTCAAGGAAACCTTGATGGTAGGAAAAGATAAAAATGTGCGAATAAAAATTTTCTCTGCTTTAATTTTACCTAAATTTATTTTCGATTTTTTCCGCTTTGTCATTGTTTTATTTTTAATTAAAATTTAAAAATTTAATCTCTGGGTAGTTCTTGAAAAAACGTATGTTTTTATTTTTAGGAAATATTGCTTAATATTTTATCAAACACCCATTGAAAAAAAAATTTTTTTACAGTGGATTTGCGTTTCAGAAGGTGAAGATTGATATCCCTTTTTAAAAGAAACTAAAAATTATTTTTAAACCTTTTTAGTTAGCTAAAAAGTGAATTATTTTTCCTCTCGTCACGTTTTGTTAGCGGCTTCTCATTATAAGGATGCAGGGAAAAAATTTTTTTCGTTGTGAATTCGAGTTTTGGAAAGTAAAGAATATATATCCCTCTTCTTGAGAGAAAATTGATTACTTTTTAACCTTTTTTTATTGCCAAAAAGTGAAATATTTGTCCTTTCCCGTCACGGTACGTTTTTTCAAGAATTACCCCTCTATAAAATACAAAATCATCGTTTATTAAGTAATAAACGAAAGGATTAATGTCTTTCTAAAATTTTTTATATCGATGTCTTCCCCTCGGGTACTGAATTTAGGTTTCTTTGATTCCGTAATAAGGTTAAATCCATTGTCAGAAAAGATTCCTGTCTCGTCTGTTTCAAGCCAAACAACAGGAGCAATCGTATCGGTTGTCAGATTTATGGAAATATCGTTTGACATCTCATTTTTTGCTACGCTTACCTATAAAGTTTAAAAGTCGAAAAATAATATCCAGAAATCCATCCAAATAGATACATATCCGGCTAATTCTTGAAAAAACGTACCGTGACGGGAAAGGACAAATAATACACTTTTTGGCAATAATAAAAGGTTAAAAAAGTAATTCATTTTCTCTCAAGAAGAGGGATATCGTTCTTTACCTTCCAAAACTAGAATTCACAACAACAAAAATTTTTTTTTAGCTGCATCCTTAATGAGATGCTTCTAACAGAACAAAACGTGACGGGAGGACAAATAATTCACTTTTTAGCTAAAAGTGAATTTAAAAATCATTCTTATTTTCTTTTAAAAAGGGATTCTTTACCTTCTGAAACGCAAATCTACTGTAAAAAAAGTTTTTTTCAGTATTTGTTTAATAAGAAATTAAGCAATATTGCCTAAAAATAAAAATGTACGTTTTTTCGAGAACTACCCATCCATATATGTTTACTTACATCAATGTTGGCTGACTTCAAGTTCGAAACGTCCGAAAAAGAGGCGGGGTCGGAGAAATTTTCAGAAGAAATGTTTTCTCCCTCGATGTAGAAATGAGAAGACTAATGGTTTTAGTGCAATTTGCGCTATCAAGTAATTCAGCTAAATAACTTTTAGATTTTTTCTTTTTTTGCGAAAGTAGCGACAGGATTAACGGGGCCATTTAAGAGTACAAAAAAACTAAGCGTGCTGATATTTGAAGCAGTTTTCTTTTAAAAAGAGCAAGTCTTTTCTATCTAGGATTACTATAAAGGAATACTTTTTTATAAAATTAAAAAACAAAATATACCATCCGGAACTGTATAATGAATCAGTGAACATTACTTACTGCTGCTGTCATTTTGGACAGTCCAAAACCCGAAAAATTACCAGAATTTTAAGTTATTCTTAACTCTCCACTTACAAAATTTCAGGCCTCGAACTTGGTCCCTGAAAGTCCCTACACAGTAAAAAATTTTATGTTAAAATTGACACAAATTGTATGTCCAAATCGGTCTACATAAATATTTTGTTAAGAAAAATAACACAATTGTTTTGTTTAATGTTCTGCGTCCATTAACGATTGTCATTTTTTTGCTGTTTACAAACAAGTTATGTTGATTTTTTAACATAATAACTTAACATAGACTTTATGTAGACCGTTTTTAACATATTTACATAATATTTTTTACTGTGTAAAGTCCATATTTTTAAAGGAAGTCCTTAAAAGTCCTTAAATTCGAAAAATGGTCCCTAAAAGTCCACAATTTTTAAATCTGCAGCGCATTTACGAAAAATTTCCTATCGTTTTTAATAAAGAACATGATATTATTACGAAGCAAAATTAAAAAAATAAAATTTATAGAAGATTTAAAAATATTTGATAGAAGAAGAGAAAAAAACTATTAATTTTTTTTTTTTTTTTTTTTTTTTTTTTTTTTTTTTGCTAGAATTCAAAAGTTGTTTAGTCATGTCACAAACTTTTAAAATCAAGCAAACAGAGGAAGGTGCATAAAATTTTAATAAAACTGACAAGTTTTAGGCTACTTTTAGGTTCTTAAAAAGGTCCTTAATTTTCATGTTTTTGGTCCCTAAAGCCCCTAAATTTCAGACCAGAAACCGGTTCAAGGCCTGAAATTTGTAAAGCACAATAAACTTAAAACTGAAATTAACAACAGCATTATTGCTTTTTTGAAAGAGTACTTTGCAAACTGTTGGTGGTGATGGTATTACTAGCGATAACACTTTAAACATATAAATCCTTCTTTTATAATGTAATTTATTGTACCACTTAAAGAAATCAAAGCGTGATAATTGATTTTTATTATTTTTTCATTCATAGACTATATTTGACGTTTTTTGCCCTGTTCATCTTTAAAGTGATTTTGATTTCTAAAAAATCATCAATATTCCTTTTTTAAATCTCAAATTGTTTTTTTTTTTTTTAATAATTTTTATTCAGTGAACAGCCAGTTACCAGTTCCTTTTATTCCGCGAGTTAATAAAATTTACACCGACCCAAATGATGTCAAGCCTACCGGGGTCAACCAAACTTTTTTTTTTTTTTGTTCTATTACTGCTTTCGCAGGTCTATTTTATTCCATAACTGCTTTCGCAGGTCTATTTTATTCCATAACTGCTTTCGCAGGTCTATATATTCTATTTCTAAACTAAACTGGCTTTACAGAATCTACTCTTTCAATGAGGTTAGGATGATTGAATTTGTAGTTCCTGCAATCCCCGCCAGAGGGAAGGAGCTTCGGCGGTCACCCATCCAGAAGCTGGCCGCCATCAATGCTGCTTAACTTCATTGATTACGAATGCCGCTGTTCTGGATTGGTCACCACTCCGACCCCTCAATTGTTCGGAACGGATTTGTATTTTCAAAAAATCATTTCTCATTATTGAAGTGTCGTATTTTATTTCATGATTGGATATTATTGATTAAAATTATCGTAGCCACTATCATTTTATATAAGAGGATCGTAATAAGAGATTTATTTTGACACTTAAACTTATCTAAACCAAAAATAGGCTTTAATTTGTAATAAATTTTAACTATCGCATATGCATAGTTATGTTATTAATGATTAATTAGTTGATGTATTAATTGTTAGAATCCAATTAACAGCAAATAAACACTTTTTTCTTATAAATATCCATTTTTTAAAAAATTAGTAAGCTTAGATTGATTTTAAGTATAAATCAGTGCTTTAAAGCCAAGAGCATGAGAAATAGAATAAGTTCTGATTTTAAACAAAAGAAAATTAAAAAAATTTGAAAATCAATCCCGGTTAATTTACCAATACATTAACTTTAACATCTCCTGAATCGAATTTTTTTTTTTCTTTATTTACTTTTAAAATGATAGTAAAATAATATTTTGATTCGGAAAAAAAAAAATCAGAAAACTCAGTAAACAATCGCTGGCCGAGGCTCTAACTGCTTAACCTTCCTACAATTTTTCTTTTAACAACTTTTTCTCAAAACGTACTTCACCGTCGTACATAACGTCTTGCAAAAATAACCCCTGTATGACTTATTTTAACCTATAGTTATATAAATAAATTAGCAAAGTGTTAATGATAGAGAATTCGAAAGACCCAGTGGCTAGATATGGGCCCATGAGAGTAAATTGACTTTAAAGTTGTTTTTTCTTTTTTTAGTCCAGTTGAAAAACAGATTTCACCATCCTTTTCCTCGTGCGAAATTAACTCCTGTGTGACTTATGTATTGTAAAAAAATACGTAGCATTTATAGAAGTTATTTTTATTGTGTTGTCGTAGTTCAAAAAAAGTTTCACTTTTTGAAGCTGAATCTTTATTTTCCGGCAAGAGGTCAATGCATTATCACGGAAAAAGATCTATTACAACATTTTTGTTATCTAATGCTGTTACAGGTCGTAAAACAATATGAATATGTTTTTATCTTATTTTATTAACCATAAAAATATTAATTTGAAAATACCTGAAGTTGTGACGAAAAGACATGAGTAATGTAGATTAAAACAAAAAATTCTTCCTTTTGTTTAATTTGATTTAATTTAATTCAAATTTTGTTATTTCTTTAGGACAGTAAAGATCGAACAACTAAGGTGTCCGTAAATTTTTCGAAATCAATTTCTTCTCCTCTATTACTGAATTTCAATTGGGTCGTATCTTTAATTAGAGTAAATCCGTTATCAGAGAATATCCCTTCCACATCCGTTTCTAGCCAGAGAAAAGGAGCAATTCTGTCAGTCGTTATATGGATGAGGATATCGTTTGAATTTTCTTCTTGGGCTACATTTACCTGCAAACAATTAAGTCAGTACAGTAAGATTTCCCGTTTTATCCGATTGTAAAGCAGAACTTACGCTTAATTCAGCAGCTTCTAAGTTTTTAACATCTGTAAAAGAAGAAGGATAAAAGAAATTTTCTGCAAATATATCTTCTCCTGTCAGTGTGAGGTAGAAAAAGCAACTCGTTTCACTGCAACCAAATGATTGAAGATAATCTGTTAAATCCAAGCTAAATGATTTGTAGCTTGTAGAATTTTGCTGCGAAAAAAAAACAACAGTCTTAAACCTAAAGCGCTGCGGTGTTTGAAAATACTAAAATTGTACTGTAGTTAATTGCTTACCACTTCCTCCTCTATCAAAGTAATAGTTGAGATTGACTGAAAGCTATCCCAGGAATAAAGTGAAACGGTAACGTTACACACAACTTCTTCCAGTAGATCAGACACTACATAAATTTCTAATTCACCGCTGTCTGTAAGTTGGGGTATTACAGCGAGGGGAGCGAAAAATTTAACAGCATAGTAATGAAGCATTTTCCATCTTCCTCCGAACTCTGAAAAATTAGAAGTATAATTGTATGTTCCAGTTTCAAATAAAGTGAAAAATAATCGGTTTTTACCAATAGAAGACCAAGTTGGAGCTTGCCATACATCATTCAATTGCCAGTATAAAACCCCCATGGTGTGGCCTTGATTATCATCAGTAAGTTTGTTTCTGTCCACTCTGTATTTTTCAGACTCTGTTTTCGTCGAAATAGCTTGAGAAATCTGCATGTGGTTTATTAGTCTCAGAATAATTAAAAAAAATTCTCTTATTTAAACGTTTGTATTTCTTACCTGACTGTAATAAATGAATGTTTTGTAGAATTCTTCTGAACCGTCGTCTTCGGGTAATGGCAAAAAATATTTCATAAGATTAGTCATTTCATAATATCCAAATGGATGATGCTGCCTAGACACAGAAAATTCGCTTGACAAGTTCCAGTCTCCCGGCAAACTAATTTGTGAAATCGATTTAAAGGAGGCCATGCCTTGAAAGCCATATTCTGATGCGAATCTTGTATTCATATAAAGAGAAATATTCCTGGGGTCGTTGTTATAATTATAATAGTGCACTAAAAAAACAAATAAAACGGATTAGAAAAAATTAATTCTGTAAAATAAATATTACCCTGTATTACCGTCTCCCCACAATGGGCTGTTTGGATTTTCAGCTATGCCTCCTTCTTCGATAGTTTCAGGACCATTTGATGGGCTAGACAAGACGTATAGTCGAGAATTATCATTTGTTTCCACTATCGGTTTGATAGTTTCCGCATACAAACGCAGATAATTATCGACGTAAGGATTTGAGCTGTTGACTTCAATACTAGAAAAATAAGTTTTGCTTTAAGAAATTTAACATACGAGAAATTACAAGATTCTTACAATCTGTTTTTAGTAACAAAGCCCATCACAGCTTCACATTCATTGTTTCCTGACCAAATCGCTATACTTGGATGATTGATTAAACGTTTTACGTTTTGATCAATTTCAGCCGCCACCGATTGTAAATATGGTTCGTTGCCTGGATACAAGGCATCAGTGAACATCATGTCCTGCCAGATCATAATACCCAATTCGTCACAAATATCGTAGAAAAGGTCGGATTCGTAGACTCCTCCGCCCCACACTCGAAGCATATTCATATGAGCGTCTTTGACCGATTGTAAAGTTCTTCTTAACATCCTTTCTTCGCTTCCTAATTCTGGAAGGATATGTCCCGGAATCCAGTTTGAGCCCTTTGCAAATATAGGCACATCGTTCACTTTGAAATAAAACGATAATCCCTCTTTTCCAGGTTGAATTTCTTCTTGAATTACTTCCACCGATCGTAATCCAACATTTTGGGATTTCACGGATTCTTCATTGTCAAATTCGTTGAGGGTTTTAAATTCGCACTCTAACTGATATAGCGGTTGATCACCGTAACCATTAGGCCACCACGTTACAGTACTTGCCTGTAATCGAATTTTTATTATAAATTGTAATGTTGCAAAAGGGAAAAAAACAAAAAAACATTTGCCTTACTTTGCCTAATACGAATGTGTAATTGTAAGTAAAAGCATTCGTGCTTATGAAATTCCTTCGAACTTCTTTGGCATGGGCTATCCGTGTTAAATTGGGAGCAATTATTCCAATTCCATATTCCCAAGAACCCCAACTGGAATCATCCTCTGTGGCGCCTTCAAAATAACAGACTCCCTCAACTACCCAAGTATCGTTTTCTGATTTCACCGGTCCTACCACACTTCTCACAATAGCTGTATTGAAAGCTTCAATTTCTACAGATTTCCTAGTTATAATAAAAAATGGGAATCGAGGTCAAGAACAGTCCGTTGAATTAGAATTTTTTTATTATTCATTTAGTTACCAGATCCCGACTGAAGGAGCAGCTGGACCCCAATCCCAAGAGAACGAAGCTTGCATTTTTCTCAGCATGAACACGTAACATTCTCCTGGCTGATCTGGTTGTGGGGTACAACTAGGTATGACATCAATATCTGAGTTTTCTACCGCTTCTAAAGCTGCTAGTACAGGTGATTTTAAGCGGACTTCTAGACTGTTTTGTTCCTAGAATAAATTCTTATGTTTTATTCTGTTCATTCTGTTAACCATTGAATTTTACCTTAGCGATTTCCTTAATAGGTATAACATATCTAACAAACATATTATTCACGGATTGCACCAGTTGTCCGTTAAGAAAAACATCTCCAATAGTGTCTATACCGTGAAAAACTAAATTTATAGCTGTTTTGTTTAAAATCTCTTCTGATAATTCAAAGGTTGTTTCATATGTCCAATTTTCATATCCAACCCATCTAAATGCCCTATCATTTAGTCGGTAGAATAAATCTTGGGCTAAATTTAAATCTGAGTAAATACCACCAGGGACGTGAGCTTCAATTTTGTCACCTAAATTCAATTTTTTTTTTTAAAACGGTAGTTTTAAATATTTTTTGTATGGAAATAAAATTATTTTATAGTAGAAATGTTTTTGAGAGCTACTTACTGCTGCTGTCGTTACGAACAGTCCACACACCGGAAAAGTATCCGGAGTTTAAAGTTATTCTTATTTCGCTGTTAACAAAGATTGCTGAAGAAAGCAAACTCCAAATTAAAATTAGTGGTGTCATTATTATTACTTTTTTTTAATTTAGCACATATTCGTTCAATAACTAAATTAACGTACTACTGGTAGCAATATGACTGCCAGTTATAGTACGAAATTAGAAAATGACTTTTATATAGTTCTTTGGATGCAAATCGATAACAAATCAAAAATGATAAAATAAGTGAATGTCAACAGTTAGATAACATTTTGAAGAAATTTTAATATCAAAATTTAGAATCATTATCTTGTAAAAGGTGTTCCCCCCTACCTTTTTTTCTTTTTGCTTTTATATGTGTGTTACAAATTTTCGTCTAACGTAGGCACTGCTAATAAATTCTCAGGTTTTATAAATCGTAATAAGGTTTTACTTTGTGCACTGTAAAAAATTATCTGTAAAATCGACATTTTTTTCCTGTTTAAAACGGTCCACCAATTTTCATATGTCAATTTAACATAATTCTGTGGATTTTAACATTTATTTTCTGTCAAATTAACAGATCAATATGTCAAATTTAACAGAATATCGGTAACATACAAAATTGGTGGACCGTTTTTAACATACTAACAGATAATTTTTTACCGTGTGGACGGACTTGCATTCCACCAATTATAGCAAGTAGAAAGTGTCGTTCAAATATTTCTTAAATGTGTACTTTCCAAAATTTTCGACCCCCTCCTTCCTCCTTCTTATAATTTATTCTGACCTCTGCTTGAGATAAACATTTTTACAGCAAACCAGTGTTCTTTCTTGGCCTAGTATTTTTAATATTAAAACGGATATATTAGTACTAGAAGAGTAGTTCTTCAATTCTGCAGCTATTGTTTTTTAATGTTGCGATGAATATTGTTTTCGTTACTATTACTTATTTTCTAGTTTACCAAGGTACTTTGTGGTCCTTTTATATTATTTCTTTGATTCATGATTCCCATATGAAAAGAAAGGATTTTGTGTGCTTAGGACTAAAATACATAATCGAATTAGAAATCATTTTTGATGAAAGATGGATGCATTTTATTACTTATCGAGGTACAGGCCCGTAGCCAGCCTGAGAAGCAAAGGGAAGCACAAAACATTCAAAGGGGGGGCTCCAAATGGCCCCTTACAACATGGAAGATAGGGAAAATACATGGGCCAAGTCGAATTTATAAAAGGGCTCAAGCTTTTCCAAAGGAGGGCTGAGCCACCCTTTGCCCCTCCCTGGCTTCGAGGCTGGCGAGGTAATTTAAAAAAAAACTGAATTATGGGCTCACTGCCTCAACTTTATTTATTTATTTTATCAGAAAAAGAACTTAAGCCAACAATGAACGGACAACTAACGAATCTGCAAATTTATCATAATCAAGTTCTTCTCCTCTGTTACTAAATTTCAGATCGATAGACCTGTCTTTAAGTGTAAAACCATTATCAGAGAATATTCCTTCCACATCTGTTTCCAGCCAGACGAAAGGAGCTATTCTGTCAGTTTGCAAAGTTAAGAGAATTTCATCAGGAGTTTCCTGCTTTAGAATGACCTGTAAAGAAATTTTAATTTTTACAGAAATCGTCAAATTAAAATTTAATTTTTGCTTACATTCATTTTTGCCGGTTCTAAATTTGTTACATCGGCGAATGAAGAAGGATAAAAGAAATTTTCAGCATGTATATTTTCTCCAGACAGAGAGAAATAAAGGAAACATGTTTTGGCATCACAATCATTGTGCTCTAATATTTCAGATATGTTCGTGTTGGCAACAGTTATAACTGTGGAATTAACCTGAAAGACAATATATAAACGATAAATGAAGCTTTTACAAGTGGGTATGAGAAGCTGTTTCAATCGTAATTTTACATACCACAGTTACTGGACGAGTGGTTTCTAATTTCGCATCGAAGCTGTCCCAGGAATAAGCGGCCACAGTGAAATTGCATTCTATGTCTTCTAAAAGATCGGATACGGCAGAAACACTTAATACACCGTCAGGATGCAGATCTGGGACGACTATGACTGGTGCGAAAAATTTAACTGCATAATGATGTAGCATTTTCCATCTGCCTCCGAATTCTAAACAAAGATATGTATCATTAAGGAATAGCGAAGTTGCGATATTGCGAATTTACAGTCCCATTTAATTCTTACCAATAGAAGCCCAGGTCGGAGCATGCCAGACATCATTCAACTGCCAGTACAAAGCTCCCATTGTTTGACCTTCATTCTCAGGTGTAAGTTTAGTCCTATCAGTCCTATATTTTTCGGATTCTGTTTTTGTCGAAATCGCTTGTGAAATCTATGAAATGCGTTCTCGCTTAAAAACCGATTTTTTTTTCGTAAAACGTAAGAATTTACCTGACTGTAATAAATGAACGTTTTGTAAAAATCGACTGATCCATCATCATCCGGCAAAGGTAAAAAGTACTTCATAAGATTTGTCATTTCTGCATATCCATTCGGGTGGTGCTGCCTAAATGTAGTGAATTCGCTTCCTAAGCTCCAATCATCAGGTTCACTGATTTGTGAAATTGACTTAAAGGACGGCATGGCTTGGAATCCGTATTCGGATGCAAATCTCGTATTAATGTAAAGCGAAGTGTTCCTCGGGTCATTCGAGTAATTATAATAGTGCACTAAAAATAATCGTGTTAAGTGTGAAACCTTTTATTTATTATGCACTACTTCAATTACTCACTATCTCCCCATAATGCACTGTATGGATTTTGAGAGATGCCTCCTTCTTCTACGGTCCTCAGACCATTAGATGGGCTGGAAATCGCATACCAACGAGAATCATCATTTGCTCCCACTATTGGTCTGATGGAATCTACATACAATGTCAAATAATCCTTATAGTACTTTTCGGTGTCGCTGATTCCAAACCTGGGGAAAATTGTAAAATGAGCAAATATTGTTACAATTGCACAAAGCTATTGACATTTTTGTGCAAACCAATTTGACGTAAGAGCAGCTTCGTTTTCATTATTACCAGCCCAAATAGCAATACTAGGATGAGAGATGAGTCTTTTCAAATTTTGGTCCACTTCCACGGATACGGACTGCAGAAACTCATTGTCGGTCGGATATAAAGCAACAGCAAACATCATGTCTTGCCAAATCATAATGCCTAATTCGTCGCAAATGTCGTAAAAGAGATCAGATTCATAAACTCCACCTCCCCACACTCGAAGCATGTTCATATGTGCATCTTTAGCGGATTGTAGAGTTCTTCTCAACATTCTTTCGTCGTATCCTAATTCTGGAAGAACATGTCCTGGGATCCAGTTTGCACCCTTTGCAAACATTGGCACATCGTTCACTTTGAAATAAAACGATAACCCGTCTTTTCCAGGTTGAATTTCTTCTTGAACTAATTCCACCGATCGTAATCCAACATTCTGAGATTTCACAGATTCTTCATTGTCAAAATCGTTGAGGGTTTTAAATTCGCACTCTAACTGATATAGCGGTTGATCACCGTAACCATTAGGCCACCACGTTACAGTACTTGCCTGTAATCGAATTTTTATTATAAATTGTAATGTTGCAAAAGGAAAAAAAAAAAAAAAAATATTTGCCTTACTTTGAATAATACGAATGTGTAATTGTAAGTGAAAACATTCGTGCTTATGAAATTCCTTCGAACATCTTTGGCATGGGCTATCCGTGTTAAATTTGGCGCAATTATTCCAATTCCATATTCCCAAGAACCCCAACTGGAATCATCCTCTGTGGCGCCTTCAAAATAACAGACTCCCTCAACTACCCAAGTATCGTTTTCTGATTTTACCGGTCCTACCACACTTCTCACTACAGCTGTATTAAAAGCTTCAATTTCTACCGATTTCCTATTTATTAAAATAATAAGAATTTAGGTCAAGGACATAGTTTATTAAATTCGAAAATATTTTTTTTATTTACCAGATCCCGACAGAAGGTGCAGCTGGACCCCAGTCCCAAGAAAACGAAGCCTGCATTTTTCTCAAAAAATTGATATGGCATTCTCCGTGCTGGTCTGGGCCTGGGCAGTTCGGAGGAACTTCGTATTCGGATGCTGCTGCTAATTCTTGAGCTGCTAATACCGGAGATTTTAGACGAACTTCCAAAGTATTGCTTCCCTATTAATTGTAATAAAAGTCACTGAATATTTTATTGCTACTAACGTATTTGAACATATTTTTTTATCGATTTTTGATTTATTACCATAGCCTTGTCTTTGATTGGCACCACATATCTAACAAACATATTATTCACGGTTTGGACCAACTGGCCATTTAACCATATTTCTCCGATGGTGTCGATGCCGTAAAAAACTAAATTTATAGCAGTCTTGTTCAAAATTTCTTCGGATAAATCGAAATCTAATGCGTATGTCCAGTTTTCATACCCAACCCATCTGAATTCGTGATCGTTTTGACGGTAAAATAGATCTTGTGCCATATTTAGGTCCGAGTAAATACCACCGGGAATTGTAGCTTTAATACGATCATCTGCACATATTTTGTAAAAAAAAAAAAAAAATTTAAATCATTAAATAAGAAAATAAATAGAAAATTAAAGAGGATCATAAACTAAAGGTACTTGGACTACAAAATTTTGATTTTACTCACTAGTGCTGTCATTTCTGACTGACCATAAATGGAAATTGTCGGAATTGAGACTGATTCTTATCTCTCCAGCAACGAGCCCGATAGAAAGAATTATTTTAAAAATTAAAAAGAGTCCTGCCATATTGTGGTCCACTTTAAAACTATGAAAAAATGCCAGAGATTTTGTTTCGTTTTCTACTTTTAAATATAGAAAACAATAGCATTATTTTTGATAAAGATGAGAATCGAGATACTGCAATCGTTTGGGATCAGATAGCTTGTAAATTAGAGCATTTATTAACTTTATTATAAATATTTCTTAAGAACTTTAAAAAAATTTAAATAAATTACCTATCTATGACCGTTATCATGTTACCAACCGAAAATTGTTTTATTGAACTTGGCGTACGTTTTACCTTTTCTCGTGATAATCTACTTCGGTTCGAATTTGATTTAAGAAATATCCATGGCTATCGGCAATTAATTATTCTTTTTAATATTGAAAAAGTAAACTAGGCACGATTTAAGAAGCATCCTTAACATTTGCAATTTTTACCATTATGCAGATATTTAAAGGTTATAAAATTCAATTTTTTTTTATTTTTTTTTATTTTAAAGCGTTACTGGTCTTTTTATAAACGGCTATAATTATTTCAGATTTTAAATCGTTTTAAATATCTTGTATACGTAGAAACAGTGAAAAAAAAAGAATTATTTTATTTTGCAATTTGAAAAAAAACATGATTTTGCTTATATTAGATTTCAGGCAGTTTACTTACATAAATATTTTTGTAAGGCATGCAGCAATGTGAATAAGAGGCATTGTTAATAGAAAATGGTATAACGTAAAATGGTGTAATAATTTTTACAAAACATTAAGACGGTCATCATTAATTTCAAAAATTGATTGAAGTAATGATTTTATAGACGTCATAATCTTTAATGACGTTAATACGTCTGTTATGACGGCTAATGGAGCTTAGTATAGTTCGGTTTGGTTATATTGTGGTAGATAAGTTTAGTATGCTCAAGAATTCATAATCTCCGTAAGCAGCATAAGCACAGTGCGTAATGATGGTTAGGGTAACTTACGGAACCTTTTTCTCATATGTCTCGCCCTCTTTCAACCTCGCATAAGCTCTCGTTTTAAGTTTACGTTATGCAAATTGCATATAACCTGCACTTTTTAGTCTTTTAATTAAAATGACCTACATAAAGTAAATAAATATATGATTTGTTTTTGTTTTCAGATATTTTTCAAAAACATACAGAAAACTTGGAATTCTTCCTAATGCTTTCGACATGGAAGAATCATCATGGATGCAAATCATTTTTGATTTGAGAAAACAAAAGACAAACGTGAGTATTATCAACTTATAATAAACAAAACAATGGGATGGACTTATCTTTAATCTCTCATTAACCGTCCACTATTTATTACGGTGTTGGTAGTGATAGTTTCCCATTGGACAGGAATTTAAAATATCAAGATTATTTTTATCTTCCTTATTTGATTAAATCGGTTCAAGTCACAGCAATAAGTACCTATCATTTTAATCAGCAATGCCCAGTCCAATTTATTGTATTTACATTAAAAAATTTGTAGACCTTATCCAACAAAAAATTTTCTTAACCAAACAAAGATCTTGCTGAAAGGGTATTCCTAAATTGTTCGACATCGATGGTGTCATTTCTGTTGCTAAACATAAGATTAATTTTATTTTGAAAAAGCGTAAATCCGTTATCGGAAAATTGCCCCGGAACATCCGTTTCCAACCATAAAAATGGAGCTATCCTATCTGTTTCTATTGTTACTAGTAAATCTGATGATCCTTCTATTTCCTCTACGTTGGTTATCTAAAAGGTGATAGTTGAAATTTTTCAATAGATAATTTAAAAAAAAAAAAAAAACTTCATGGCCTGTTGTTTGTACTCACTGAAATTTTTGCTGGCGGTATATTTGTCACTTGGGTGAACGGTACTGGATAGTAAATGTTTTCAGATAATAAATCAGGTCCTACGCTAAGCGAGAAGTAAATAAAATAGCTATTCGCTTCAATATCCGGAAGTTGTATCGTTTTATAAATCGCGCTAGAAGAATTTTTCTGGAATAAAAATATTTTGGAGTAAAATCTTTTAAGGCTTTGAGATTGCTTTCATCCCTACCAATAATATAGTATCTGAAGAATCATCTATCGATGTGAGGTAATCCCAAGAATATATGAAAATTTTTAATTCTGCATTTTCGACGTCGCTTAAGAGATCTGATACTACATATACGTCCAGTTGTGTTTCAGATGTTTTTACGGGAGAAATAAGGACGGGGGAGAAAAATTTTTTGGCGTAATAATGAAGAATTTTCCACCTTCCGCCGTATTCGATTGAAGACCAAGACGGCCCTTGCCAAACATCGTTCAGCATCCAGTAAAGCGCTCCCATAGTATATCCCTTGTTATCTTCCGTTAATTTACTTCGATCTCTTCTGTATTTCTCCGTTTCGGTTTTCACAGCTAGGGCTTGAGAGATCTAAAATTTTTATAAAAATGTTATAGAGGAATATCCTATTATTGCAATTGAGAGTGTCTTACTTGGTTGTAATAGATGTATGTTCTAAAATACTCTTCAGAGCCGTCATCATCCGGAAGTGGAAAATGAAACTTAGTCAAATGTGTAATTTGATCTAAACCACCGGGATGATGTTGCCTTTGCTTACAGAATTCGCTGTTCATGTTCCAGTCTTCAGGTATACTCACTGCTGAAAGTGTTTTAAACGATGGCCAACTCTGAAACCCGTATTCAGAGGCGAATCTTGTGTCAGGATATTTGGAACTGTCCCAAGGGTCGTCATTGTAATTGTAATGATGAACTTTATTAGAAAAAGAAAATTATGACTTGAGGCTAAAAAATATAGTTCCAGTTCCACTTACTGTCTCCATACAGAGCACTTCCAGGGTTATCTGCAACATAACCATCTTCAATCGACCGTATTCCATTTGAAGGGCAGGAAACTTCGAAGTATCGATTGGGGTCATTCTGTTGAACTGCCGCAGCAACTGTATCTACGTAAAGTTTAATGTAATCCTCTTTGTATAAAGTATAATTAGAATCTGTTCCGAAATAGTTCGAAGCTAGGCAAGCTTCGTTTTCGTTATTTCCAGCCCAAACTACTAAGCTCGGGTGATTCCGAAGTCTTCTTACTTGCTGGTCAATCTCTAAGCTTACAGAATCTAAAAATTCATCATCGGCCGGATACATCGCACTTGCGAACATTGCATCTTGCCAGATCATAATGCCTAATTCGTCAGCCAACTGCAAGAAAATCATTTTGTAATTTTCAGCACTTACTACGATGTAATTTTCGCAGTTTCACCTGGTAAAATAAATCAGATTCATAAAGACCTCCACCCCAAACTCTAATCATATTCATGTTAGCTTCTTTTGCTGAAAGTAAAGCGTGCCTGACGATCGCTTCATCGTAGCTTAACTCTGGTAAAATATGGCCAGGAATCCAGTTAACCCCTTTGGCAAAGATCGGAACTCCGTTTATTTTTAAATAAAAACTCAAACCATCTTTATCAGGTTGAAGTTGTTCTTCTATTAATTCCGCAGTTCTAAATCCAAAATCGACTTGTTTGGTCTGTTCTTCTTGGTCAACAGACCAAGGGAAAAATGATACCTGGGCTATATACATTTTTCTTTCATCTGCGTAATTATTAGGCCACCACTCTTTTATAGTATCCTGGAATTTAAGCATAAGTTTAATCTCACTAAAACCCTGACTTTTAATTCGATGCTTACTGCCTTAAAATTGAATGATGCCCAAGCGTAATAAGTTCTGTTTTTATTTTCGTCTTTGAGAATAAGCGATGTTTTCAATTCCGCAAGAGCTTCGCTGTTTTCTTCAGGGGGAATCACAGAAAACGATAGAATGGATCCAGGCATACCGCTACCGTCAGTCGCAGATTCTATCGAAGTTGTGATGTTAACAATCCATATTTCGCCTTCCTCTGTTACATTTTTTGTTGTTGTTACGTAAATGTCTCGAATAATGCCTGCCTCAAATGCTTCAATTTCAGTTGATTTCCTGGAAAATTTCGATTTGATTAATTTTGTTACGATTCATTGACAATTTTATTTAAACTTACCATATTCCAACAGACGGAAATGCAGGACCCCAATCCCAGGCGAACGAGGCCTGCATTTTCCGTAACTGTTGGACATGGCATTCGCCCTGGTATTCGTTTGGAATGCATTCTGGCGGTATCAAATAATTTTCTTTTTGTTGCTCAAATAAAGTCCTAGCAGCAGCGATCGGGGATTTGAATCGAATTTCAAGTGTATTATTTCCTTCCTTTAAAAAGAAAACTCAACGAATTGAGGGGCACAGAGTGCCCCCCAGCCAAGTTAAAAAAAAAACAAAATACAAACACCCGAACCTAACACGGTAACGACAAAACCTCACGCCTCATCACCGGGCACTCGACCTGTGCCTACTTTACCGTACGCATAATTCGGCCGATTTCAGACCCCCGTACCTCCGAAAATAAAAAAGCTAATTTTTTTCTGATTTCACCATCTTGTTACCGCTTGTCTTGTGACTCTATGTTCCAATTTGCAACTTTCTAGCTTTTGCCGTTTTCGAAATATTAGGGCCTAAAGTTACGGTTTTTGAGCGTCAGATATATATTATATATATATATATATATAGAGAGAGAGAGAGAGAGAGAGCATAACTTGTTAGGGCACTTCTAATCGACGGAAAAACTTGAAATTTAGCATGGTGATAGATCTTAATTAGTAATGAACAGGAAAAAACCAAAAACCCGAAAAATATTAATGGGGGGCCGAGAAAAACCGATTTTCTTATTCGCCTGCAGTATCGAGATTAGATAACCCTCAACATACAACGAAATAAATGTTCGTAGTGAGGACGACGACCTTATAAAGAACCTTCTGCTTCATTCCTTTATTTGTCGCAGGTGTTTTTACCCCTAGTGCACATTTTTTTGAAAGGGGACTTTTTTTTTTGAAAGGGCATTTTTTTTTTCATTGATTATTATTATTACTATTTTTTTATTTTTATTTTTAATTTTAATTTTTCCAACAACCTAAAACTGCTTTAAGGCGGGAGTGTAATTCTCTCGGTTAGACTTTATCGGGCTTTATATTATTTTTTTTTATTTTTCACCGACTTTATCTTTAGCTTTTTAATATGTAAAATAAAACATCATGCGCTGTCCCAACTAAGTCTAAAATTTTTGGGGTATAACTTTGAAAAAAAAAGTTAAGACTATTTCATTTGGAGGCATTAAATGACTTAATTTAATACCGTAATTTGGATATATATTGAACGAACGTTTTCTCTGATATCGAACAATTTTCTCTGATTTGTTTTAAAAAATTTAAAAGATGATAGGGGTATTTGTTTACCTAATGACCGAGATATATTCCACTATGAGCGGAAAAACAGGTACGTTTGCGTATTTTGTCGAGCCTTTTTTATCTCGTCCGGTATAACGATGTATGGATTATATTGAACGGCATTTGTTCTCGTGGATTTTAGAGAAAAAGATGATTTTTTATTCCTCTTTTCGATTTTATTTTTCATTTATGATAGATTGGGGATGCAAAACCCTTGAATTTCCTTTAAATTACCGGCAGGAATGCCGTAACCTAACTGAAGAGCAATAAAAAGGACAAAACGTAGCTTGTAGTGGAATTTTTTTTAATTCAAATGAAAATCATCCTAAACCTAAACCATTGATTTTAAATTGATAAGCAGAAGTACAATTTAAAAAATGTTTTTTGAAAGTTTTATAAATTAAAAATGGCAATGATCACCTAAAGGCTTACAACGCTATTTCTATGGCCAAACGACGACACTAGAACAAATATCTGTTAAATAAAAACGTGCAGTTTCATTTCAATATAACCCTCATAGTTTCAATGTATACCCAAATTACGATAGAAAGACAAACTGAATTCAGTCATTTCAATTTTAAATGAAATCTGTCGTTAAAATACTTGGCTGCCCTTTTTGATATCAGAACTTTTTAGGGCAGAAGCATTTCGGTTTTTTGCAAGATTAACTTGGCTGAACCTTTTTACAAGGAATTGTTTTTTTGGAGATTATTTTATTTGATAAAAACTTGTTTTTCGGTCCCAAATTCGTTTTTACGAGCGAATTTTGATTTATTAATGCTTAAAATTAAATACTTGCCAAGGCAACTTCCTTGATAGATACCACATATCTGACGAACATATTATTTACGCTTTTTAAAAATTTTCCGTTTACATAAATGTCTCCCACGGTGTCCAAGCCGTGGAATACCAAATTGATGACACTGGTACTCCATACTTCTGATGTTAACACGAATGTTGTTTCGTATGTCCAGTCTTCATTAGCTACCCATCTGTATTCATGATCGTTAAATCTGTCAAATAGGTCGTCGCTCAATATCCCGGATGCTTGTAAATCCGTATAGATTCCTCCGGGTACTTGTGCCGGTATCCTAATGCCTATTGATTTTCAAAAATTTTGTGTAACCTTCTTTAACAATTAAAATTTAATTCCGGACGAATCGCAAACTTACTGTTGTTGCTGTTGTAAACTTGCCATAAGTTACTTTCTCTTGAAGCATTTAAAGATATTAAAAATGATCCTTTGACGAAATCAAATGAACCTGCACTAATAATTATCAGAAAAATTAGGGGATTCATTTTGTGAAACGAATGTTTTTTGTATGAATGACAGATTTACATTAAAAAAAATTTGTTATCTGTCACGTTTCCTTATTTGAAATATTATCATAATTAAGTGTTCAATAAGAGTAATATTCAAAAGCCACTTGAAATTTTAAAATTTTCTATTATTTAAAATGAAGATGTATCTAATCATGGCTATCTTAAACCATGATTTAGTAGCGTGTTGAATAGAGATTAATTAAACAAATCGATCATTATTTAATAAATAAATAAGTGAACAAAAAACACTTTAGGTACTTGGGCTCACAGTCGTTAAAGATAGAATATTATTTCGTGCGCTGCAAATCTTACCGTTGCCTAATCGACTTGAAACCAGAGCCGTTAAACCTAAAAACACTCCCTTGTCAAGTTGTGGTTCTAGTTGTGTCCATGTCCCTTGTGAGTTGTGGTTTTAGTTTAGTCCGTGTCACTGTATAGGAAAACCTTAATGTTAGTAAGACCGCCCTAACCCATGCTTTTCTCTGAAAAATTAAGAAAACTGAAAGCTCTTCCAGATTCACATGCTGTTCTGATGTGGCTAGTTTTGGTCCGCCTGAGGAATTAATCCTCATACTCTCCGATTTTCGAGAGCGTTCCCCTATCCGCCACCTGGGGAGGCGCCCGATGGGGGACTAGCCAAAAACCCCACACGGGTTGGTGGGACAACCCTGTCCCCAGCCACCGAAAAAGATGCCATCCTCCCAACGGCACAAAGTCACCCACCTCGTACGGGTCGACATAAAAATGACGTCCTTTTCATATCGATCCGCACGAGATGGGTGCCGTATGACGTAAGGAGGATTTCATCCCTCTAGATGGCTGACTTAAAACTAATTTAAAACTACCCTAAAAACTAACTTAACTTAAATCTAGACTTAAAACTACTTAAAATACTTAACTTATTTATACTAGTTACTAAGCTTAGCTTAAACTTAAATTAAGGTTGTACAAATGTACAATGTACGGCATTGGACATTCATACAATTTACAATATTAGATATTAGAGACAAGATTGTCTGTACTTTTCGACAATCTTTTGCGCGAAAAATGAACTCGATTCTGTTTTTTTTTTTTTTTATGTCGTTTAACCGATGTGCTAATCGACAGCTTTTAAAAATTATAGGCTGTCTTTTAAAATCCCGTTTTATTTTATTATTATTTTTTTTTTTTTTTATAATAAAGATGTGAGGGAGAAATAGAAATAAGAAAAAGATGAAAAGGTAAAAACTCCATAACCCATACCGAGTATAAAACACCTATGCCCATGCCCATGACCATACCCATTACCATACCATGCCTGTGCCAAACTCAAACCTCCTTGATGAAGCTTTTGGACTGCGTTGGCGGCTGCGACGACTCCTCTGGCTGCGACGATTCCTTGGCTGCTCCTGTAAAAACAAAAACAAAAAAAAAAGACAATTAAAAAAAGGGGGGGGGGGGCTTGGAGACCCTCACAATGGAGTTTATCTCCCGCGGTATGATTATAATAAAAAAATTAATTATTTTAAACTGTAATGTTGTTATTATTATTATTATTATTACTATTTTTTTTAAAATTAATATTTTGAGATATTAAAAAAAAAAAAAAAAAAAAATGCAAAAATGCAAAAAAATTTCGGATTTCCAGGCGTAAAAGGTTAAGACCTTCCGCATTGGACCGGCCGTCAGGGGAACCATGCCATTAGAGCGAGCCGGGAGCCTATCGGCTTTAACTGTGCATATATGTACAGCTAAGGCTTGCGGTGCGCCAATAACCTCGGACACCCAGTCATCCGAAATGAAACCCTGGAGACTCTCACTATGGAGCTTATCTCCCGCGTAATCCATGATCGAATCGAATAGAATACACAGCCTAATAAAACTCTGCAGCTCCAAGAGAGGGGCTGACTCCTAACTTAACGTTTCGGGGGAACTTAACACTAAACACTTAAAACTAATACCACAAGGCCAGTCGCTGGGTCGATACCTAGGCCTTCTACGATGGGAGACTAAACCTCCTGGTTTATCTCCAAGCCGGGCCGAAAATAATTATTTAAAAAAAAAAAAAAAAAATTAAATCCCGTGATTTAAAAAAAAAATAAAATAAAGCCCGCACTAAAAATATTTATAAATAAAAAAAAAATAAAAAAATTACGATGCGACTCCTCCGAGAGTCAAAACCCGAATGACGCTAGGAACCTGAATCAAGATGGCGCTTGGATACGTCATGCGCAGACAGGCACGCCCTCTGTAATCCAATATGGCGCCTCAAACATTTTAACTGTAAATATCTGTGAATCCAAAACTTATTTATTTATTTATTTATTTATTTATTTACATATTTATTTAGTTCGAAAGGCCCTTCTGTCGTTAAGTACAAATCTTGTTTTTTAAAAAAAAAGTTGAAAAACCTGAAATTATAACTTTTTTTTTTTCAAACCACATTTTCCTTTAGAAAAACCATTTTTTAAAAATGATGCGTTTTTTGTAATAAAATACGTAAAATCGACGTTTATTGAATTTAAACGGCCGAATAATGCATAAAAAACACGAAAATTATCAAAATAAATTAAGTTGTGCGTTTAGCCGAAGACTTAACAAAAGAGCACTCTAGCGGCGAATCGCAGAAGTTTTTCAAGAAAAGTTATTACAACTTTTTTTTTAAAAAACAAGATTTGTACTTAACGACAGAAGGGCCTTTCGAACTAAATAAATATGTAAATAAATAAATAAATAAATAAATAAATAAGTTTTGGATTCACAGATATTTACAGTTAAAATGTTTGAGGCGCCATATTGGATTACAGAGGGCGTGCCTGTCTGCGCATGACGTATCCAAGCGCCATCTTGATTCAGGTTCCTAGCGTCATTCGGGTTTTGACTCTCGGAGGAGTCGCATCGTAATTTTTTTATTTTTTTTTTATTTATAAATATTTTTAGTGCGGGCTTTATTTTATTTTTTTTTAAATCACGGGATTTAATTTTTTTTTTTTTTTTTTTTAAATAATTATTTTCGGCCCGGCTTGGAGATAAACCAGGAGGTTTAGTCTCCCATCGTAGAAGGCCTAGGTATCGACCCAGCGACTGGCCTTGTGGTATTAGTTTTAAGTGTTTAGTGTTAAGTTCCCCCGAAACGTTAAGTTAGGAGTCAGCCCCTCTCTTGGAGCTGCAGAGTTTTATTAGGCTGTGTATTCTATTCGATTCGATCATGGATTACGCGGGAGATAAGCTCCATAGTGAGAGTCTCCAGGGTTTCATTTCGGATGACTGGGTGTCCGAGGTTATTGGCGCACCGCAAGCCTTAGCTGTACATATATGCACAGTTAAAGCCGATAGGCTCCCGGCTCGCTCTAATGGCATGGTTCCCCTGACGGCCGGTCCAATGCGGAAGGTCTTAACCTTTTACGCCTGGAAATCCGAAATTTTTTTGCATTTTGCATTTTTTTTTTTTTTTTTTTTTAATATCTCAAAATATAATTTTAAAAAAAATAGTAATAATAATAATAATAACAACATTACAGTTTAAAATAATTAATTTTTTATTATAATCATACCGCGGGAGATAAACTCCATTGTGAGGGTCTCCAAGCCCCCCCCCCTTTTTTAATTGTCTTTTTTTTTTGTTTTTGTTTTTACAGGAGCAGCCAAGGAATCGTCGCAGCCAGAGGAGTCGTCGCAGCCGCCAACGCAGTCCAAAAGCTTCATCAAGGAGGTTTGAGTTTGGCACAGGCATGGTATGGTAATGGGTATGGTCATGGGCATGGGCATAGGTGTTTTATACTCGGTATTGGGTTATGGAGTTTTTACCTTTTCATCTTTTTCTTATTTCTATTTCTCCCTCACATCTTTTTATTAATAAAAAAAAAAAATAATAATAAAATAAAACGGGATTTTAAAAGACAGCCTATAATTTTTAAAAGCTGTCGATTAGCACATCGGTTAAACGACATAAAAAAAAAAAAAAACAGAATCGAGTTCATTTTTCGCGCAAAAGATTGTCGAAAAGTACAGACAATCTTGTCTCTAATATCTAATATTGTAAATTGTATGAATGTCCAATGCCGTACATTGTACATTTGTACAACCTTAATTTAAGTTTAAGCTAAGCTTAGTAACTAGTATAAATAAGTTAAGTATTTTAAGTAGTTTTAAGTCTAGATTTAAGTTAAGTTAGTTTTTAGGGTAGTTTTAAATTAGTTTTAAGTCAGCCATCTAGAGGGATGAAATCCTCCTTACGTCATACGGCACCCATCTCGTGCGGATCGATATGAAAAGGACGTCATTTTTATGTCGACCCGTACGAGGTGGGTGACTTTGTGCCGTTGGGAGGATGGCATCTTTTTCGGTGGCTGGGGACAGGGTTGTCCCACCAACCCGTGTGGGGTTTTTGGCTAGTCCCCCATCGGGCGCCTCCCCAGGTGGCGGATAGGGGAACGCTCTCGAAAATCGGAGAGTATGAGGATTAATTCCTCAGGCGGACCAAAACTAGCCACATCAGAACAGCATGTGAATCTGGAAGAGCTTTCAGTTTTCTTAATTTTTCAGAGAAAAGCATGGGTTAGGGGCCCTAACCAAGGCTGTTAATCAAGTCATAATCATAATCATAATAATAAATAGCGATTAATCGAATATTTCTGACTCCAAAAAAACAAAAACTGAAACCAATCAAAAAAGAAGAGAAATCATTGAATATCCGTAACTGAAATTACAGGTTAAGAAACGGAATTGAAATCAAAATCATAACCGAAATTGAATTCGAAATAAAAAAATCGAAAATCGAAATTGAAATAAGAATTTGCTAAAAACCGTAATTAAAAATAATTTTTTTAAATACTTTTAATAAAAATCATAATCAAAAACAACTGTAAAAAAATAATAAACCGAAAATAATTTAAAAATTCTAGGAGTGCGCGGTCTCAAATTTGATCTCAAGTAAAATTGATCTTTGTACTGGGCTTTTAGTTCAGTCAAGTTTTACTTCATTGGCAATTTCTATTTTCATATATTTTTACGCCTTTTTTTTAAGTTTTATTTCGGGCCGACAAGTCATTTACTGCCAGTTGTGAATTTTTTATTTTCCTAAATTTTTTATTCTGAATTAAAAAGAATTAAACAATTTGAATTTTTTTCCCATTTTTTCCCTATGGTGTGCTTATTCTGGTACTGGCTGTAAAAAAGGGATAATTTTCTCAAAATTTAGAACAAAGAATGGAAAAGAAAACAAAAAATTATAACTAAAAATCGTAATCATAATCGTAATTGAAATTAACAAAAGAGTCAGTGGAAATGGTAACTGAAACTAAAATTAAATTTTTAATGCAACCGAAAAACTGAAATCAAGATCGAAAATTTACAAACTGAAAAGCCAATAAACGTAACTGAAATCAAAATCGAATCAATAAACGTAACGAAAATCTGATATGAAAAACCGAAATTAATCGTATATTGAGCAAAGTTAATAATTAAAATCAAAATCGTAATCAGCTGTCAAGATTTTGAGTTCAGTAACCATAATCAAAATTAAAATTCTTATTTAAAAAAAATCATAACTGAAATTAATTAAAATTCAAGCGAATTTCGATTAGCAGCCCTGGTAAGACGGCACCCATTACGATTTTAAAAAAAAACGAATTTTCCTTTCTCGACGTAAGAGAATTGCTGGATATAGCTGGTCATGTACTCTTCTGCGACGATGCTGATTTGAGGCTTAACCTAATTTTCTAATGGATCGGTTTTTTTAAAAATTGGATTTTTGAATAAACTGAACATTTACACTGAAACTAATATTTAATTAATAGCATTCAAAACAATGCTTAACAATCTAACCGCTCTATTTTGACCTTTTACAGGTCATGGAAAAATTTTATGAAATTTTAAAATTTTCCAAAAAATAAAGCTTTATTTATTTCTTTTCTTGGATTCAAGTATCCTTCGTTTACATTATTGGCACGAAGTATAAAATGCAATTGTTTTTGTTTATGTTTAGGATTCTTGAATAAATTGTAATTAAATTCATTAGCCCTACATGCAGACACCATATCGACTAGCTCATTCTATTCCTCCAAATTCAAATAGGGCGCAGTAAAAACGAAACTAACGGCCTATTAGGATTTATTTTTTTTATTTTTTTGAGAAATAGATTTATTAGTATTGGCGCCTAAATTCTCCTTCTGCTATGCCTTCTTGCTTTTACTACTGCTACTGCCGTCAGTAATTGATTTTAACTTATTTCTTTCCGATAATGATTTGGTTTCCATTTTTTCTTGATCGCTCTGCCAGTCGACCTTTAATAAAAATAACAAAAATTAAAATTTTTTACGTGCAGGAATAAAAATATTTTAATCAGAAATATTGTAAATACCTTCTGTCTGTGTTGTTTAATGGCATCCTCTACCCGATCCATTATCATTTTTTCGGTTAACACACCATCTTCCGATGCATAAGCAGCAGCTTGCCAGGCAACTCCTAATTTCGCAATTTCACGACCAGACATTCCTTCCGTCATTTTAGCCATTTTCGTACATAATGCGCTGTAATCAAACTTAAAAAAAAAAAAATTACTTTTATGAATAATAAGAAACATAAAACGTACGGATGATCAAGCTTGGTATTTACCTGTTCCACTTTCAGCCTCCTAGCTCCTTCGGCAGCAGGTTGAAGTACAAATTTTTCAAAATACAACCTAACCAACCTTTCCCTTTCTTCCAAACCGGGCAATGTAAATTCTACCATTTCATCTAAACGATCGTTCACTGCCCAATCGAACTGTTCAGGCGTATTAGATGCTAAAACTAACATAAACTTATTTGACTGTTCACCCGTCCGGTATAAAAATGCATTTAAAGCAGCTCTTAAATCTTCGGAAATCGTTTCTGAACTTCTTTTTCTAAGGAATGCGTCAGCTTCGTCCACGAATAACAGTAAACCTTTCCGTGATGTGGATGCCCAATCGAACACTTTGTGAATGGCAGTGACTCCGTCTCGACCCATCGGAGCTACGTCTCCGCCTGTCAGAATAGCATAATCCATGCCAGAATGTAAAGCCAGTTTCTGAAATTAAAATTTTTTTTTTAATGAATTGGAAGTTTAAACAAAACACAACCATAATTGTTTACCTTTGCAAACATAGTTTTCCCAGTTCCTGGAGGTCCATGCATTAAAATATTTCTATACATCCCTTTATTATGTTTTGTATTTTTCGTAGCTATCGCAATATCTCTAAGTCTTTCTTCCAGTTTCGGAGCTAATACAACACCTTTAAAAAAACATAATATTAGCACACAATTAAAGTAATACATTTTTTAGGTAATTTTTTGCTGGTGTTTACCTGACAAGGCATCTGAAGGTTTGGCAGTGATTTTTTTTAAATTTTGAACTGGGTGAACAACTGCATCCATTAGTGAAAACCTAGAGGTATCTCGCACAAGAGATGGTTTACCTAATAATAAAAATTATTCATTAGTCATTTTTTGTTTACAATAAAAATCAACAGAATAGAATACCTAATCTTGCTTCCAAAAACCTTGTTGCTAATGTAGTTGATCCTTTAGCTGAATAAACTCCTAAAGCCAATAATGAAAGCCCTCCAACTGCTGCCAGAACTTTATCCCAATCGGTTAATAATGCATTGAAGCCATGTCCCATGATTTCTCCACCTGTTCTGGAAATTGAATAAAAAAAAAAATATTGAGTAAATTTTCAGAAATTCATCAAGTATAAATCAGATAAACTTACTTTATGGATTCAATCCATGTTTTTCGGTCTTCTGATGCTCTTAATTTAATTTGTTCTAGTGTCAGATCTTGATTAGCTCTTTCAGCTTTTGCTTTGGCAAGTGCTTCAGCTTCAACTTTCTTCATATCAACTTCCTGCCTTCGTTTTAATTCATATTCAAGGGTATCCCTTCGTAACTGTTCTTGCTTAGCTACTGATTCCTCTTGTCTACGGAGATTTTCTTCATTTGTTTTTCTTTGTTGAGCCAACTGATCTTCATATCTTTTCCTAGCTAACTGATCCTCATATTGTGCCCTGAGTTGATTTTGTTTTGTTTGTTCAGCAAGAGTTTTCCTTTTTTCTTCATCTGCGACTTGAATTTGTTTAATTTTTGCTTCCTCAATATGCGCTTCATATTCTTTATATTTTGCTAAGTATTCTTTCTGTTTTGTAAGTTCCTGTTCTTTAGTTAAATCCAAAATTGCTTTTGAGTTGCCTTGAAAAAAAAAAACAAATCATCATTTAACCTTAATTGGTTACTTGAAAGTTAATATTTACTATCATTAATGAAAAAACAAATGTATGATTACTTTTTTATAGTTTCAATGATTTCTCCTTTTTTAGTTTACTAATAAAAACTGTTAAGGAAATAGTGATTTAACTTTTCAATAAAAAGAAAATCAAAATAAATGAGATTTTATTGGTGGATGATGAAATATTGTAGCCACATTGGAAAATGAATTTTACATGTCCAGCTCTCATGTTTGCTTCTTCCCAATAATTTATATGATAAAATCCCAGTTTTAAAAATTACTTACTGTTTTTTTCTAGCTCTTTTGCAGCAGCAGCGGCTCTTTCCAATGCACTTGAATCGAACCGGTAAGCTTCCATTGCTTGTTTAGTTTTAGTAAAATCATCTCCTCCGCCTGAATCTCCACTTGGTGGAGTAGGAGGGGTGATTCCAGCTATATCCGAAAAGTCTGTTTTTTTATTGTTAATACCAAATAGCCACGACATTCTGAAACTAGTTAATCAAAATAACAAATTTTCACGTGCACTTTAAAAAACCATGAGACATGCCTTCCCTTTGAATTTTCCTTTGCACTGTTTCCTTTGTCGTCTGCTTCAAAATGTTCACTTCCTTTGGCGGTTGATTTTAAAAGAACTATTTTTTCATTTTATTCTTATCGTGTGGAAAACACTACTGATTTCTTTTTTAAAAGAAAGGTTATTAATTATAATAAGCAATAGTCATGAGAGTAAAGCACAATTGTGATATGAGAAAATTATGCAGCCAATTTGGCTTTTTATCCAAATTTTCGTTAAAAAATGCCTACTACATCGGTTCGTGAAAATTTTTTTAAAATTTTTTTCTAATCCCTAAGACTTGTTTCTATTTTTCCCTGTGTATGTAATCTACTGCATTTGTAAAGAAATGAAATCATTTTTCAAAAAAAAAAATTCTTTTATTGATAAAATCAATTTTTCTATACAAATCTTTTTTTTTTTTTTTTTTTTTTTTTTTCTTATATTTTTGAGAAAAAAAATTATCTACAATTATTCTAAAATGTCACAACAAGTAAAATTAAATCAGCTACCTGTCCAAGGAAGGATTTCTTAAAATAATATCTGAACTACGAATTTAAATTAAAGGATTAAATTCATTTTGCTTAAAGCTCACAATTATTTTGACTAAAACAATGTAAATCTTTAAAAAAATTACAAAAATATTTTTTTTTAATCTTTTTAAAAATAGAAACAGGTAAAGTTATAAAGAGTCGCCTTTAAAAACCGAATTAAATTATAAAATAAGTAAATCCTAAGAAGTTAAAATTGTTAAAAAAATCTCTTACGATAAAGAAGGTATAAGGAAAAAGACATCATAAGACTTTCTTACATGCCCCTCATCTGTCTACCCTGCACGTAAGTTTAAATTAAAGTAGGCCTATTCAGTGAATGAAATCACTGGAATGTTCGTTTTAAAAGACGAAAATAATGACGTACTGGTTGTTTTGTTTTTGTTTTTTTTTAATAAAGAATTGCTTGAGATACGACAAGTAAGCTAAAAAAATAGAAATCAAATCAATCCTTTGGTTTGGAATTGGAATTGAAATCCAAATTAATAAGATATAGGAAAAAAGAATTATTCAGTCTTGTCGGTTATAATAGGAAACTTAACGATTCGAAGTTGGTTGCCGTAATCGCACACAACGCTATCTCCTAAATTAAGAATTTGCTTAACAAAAACCGAATGATCCGAGTCGCCTAAGCGAACTATTCGAACTGGATCGCCGGTTCGGACGTCCCACATAACTAATGAACCTTGTTTACTTGTAATTAAAAGATTGTGAGTTACCATGACCATGCTCGAGCAATATGTGTGCATCTGGAAAAAGAAAAGGAATTGCTTACTGACTTCAAATAAAAAAATCCTACAATAATTATTACCACATGAATCGTATTTAACAAGTGACCGAGGAATCTTTCCCAAACGCAAAGCCTTTCGTCAGTGCCAAGACTAATTACGTAACTGGCAGAGTAAGTTAAAGCGGTAACGCTTCCGTCATGTGCTTGAATGCTATAGATGCAGGCACCCGTTAGCAAATCCCAGACGCAAAGCAAACCGTCTTGGCTGCCGGAACCGGATAGGAAAGGTGTTACACGATCTATAAACATGCAAGTGATAGGTCCGCAGTGACCGTGCAAAGTGTAGAGTAGTGAATTGTCTTCTAGTCGAAGTACCTTTAAAGAAAAAGAAATCCATTAAAAACATCAAATTCGGATATTGGATTTAGCAGAAAATATCTTTAGGGATGCTTTTCATCGTTTATTGATTTTTTACCTTTAAGGTATGATCCTGAGATCCAGTTACAACTCTTCCGTTTTCACAGTCAAGGACCGTTATCGGCTGCTGATGAGCTCGAATTGTGCTTAATTTTACGCATCTTAAATCGTCTGATTGCTTTTCCCAGTCAAGAGCAGAACCCGCACTTCCGGTCCGGACATGTGCTTTTTAAAAAAAAAAAATGAATTTTGAAAAAGACGATTTTTTTAAAAATTATTATTTAAAACGAAAAAGTTACTGCTAATTACTACTCACTTCTTCTGTTTGAAGTGAAACCCCAATCAGACTGCCTTACTCGATTCTGATTTTCTAACTGTAAAAAGTCTAATGCCCCACTTAGTCTTGCTGCAATAACTCTATTCTCAATTATTTTAATGGCCGTAACGCCTATATTGCTCCCATCTTCAAACACACACTAAAACAAAGAAAAAACGATTAATAGGTATTTTTGCTCCTAGAAAAGCTTATCTAAGTTTTTCGCCGATGAAGGCCAAATGCTTCTGCTGGGGAACCGAATTTTTATTAGTAAAAAAGCTTGATAAATTACCTTAAATCTACCCGTTACACATTCCCAAAATTCTATCCGTCCGTTACTACAACCGACTACTATGAGATTGTCTAAACAGTCTAAACACCAAACTGGAGGCACATTCTTCCCGCTTTCCTCGCAATTATTACAAAACTCACTAACATAATTGGAACTGGATAAATTATTCGTATTTTCACAACTAATTGGCAAAGAATATCGTTTAGAGTTCCTTTCCGATTCATTATTATAAACTAAACTATCGTTCAGTAAAATCTGATTTCCGATAACTTCCGACTCATCCGTAAAGTTACTTTCATTTAACAAACATTTGTACCGAGTTCCGAAATCGAAGCCTTTGTTCGAATCTCTTTGGCTAGTATTAAAATTATTTAATTTCAAATCACTGAAATTAATATTTGGCTTTAATTCCACGTCTCTCCTTTGTTTTTTCCGGTTGTAAACTCCCCTTTCATCAAACTCCGGAACTATATTATAAACATTGAAATCACTCGAAATTTTCCTCCTGGGGTTTTTCATCATTAACGCTGACATGTCGCTTTCCCCTCGAGATGGAGGTGAACCTGATTCGTAATCCGAATGATTGAGATCGTTATCGAAATAGACGGAATCGAATTTCTTGACGGATGTAAAATATTTATTCCTATCTATCTGGGACAGAAGTTCTCCGTCGGATGAATTCCAAACGCGAATTTGACCGGATAAACACGTCGATACGACGAAAAGGCCGTCGGTTGATAGGCATTCTATTTCTTGGGGGTGACCTTCTAAAGACGTGGCAACTGCTTCTAAAACAACCTGAAAAATTTTTGAATACATATTAGAAATTGGAATTTTTTAACATAAATTAAAATGATTAATTTTTTAGTGTTTTATACCTGAGTGTCGCCTTCTTGTTGAGAATTGGCTTCCCAACTACTGCGCCATTCGGCATAGTTTCGTGTGCATATGCATCGGTATAGGACTACTGTCATATAGGCCAAAACCAAAACACTCACACCAACTAATATTAAGGCCAATACAATTTCCATAGGGCTTCTAGGAATGAAAGGGCTATCATTAGTTTCTGTTAGAAGAGACGAAGGCTTGGACCCATCTGCGATAGAAAAACAACTTGATTAATATTCAACTGAAAAAATTGCGATTAAATTTTTAAAAAAATAAAATTACCGGAGCCGGAAAAATCCAACGGATCCAGGGCTGCAGCTAATGTTTTCCACTGAAAATGTTCTAATTTTTCATTTGGATTGCGCATCAAAATCGCGGATTCCGGACTAACGATATGACTTAACCTAATCGACGGTAAAATAGTGATGTATTTTCCTGTTAGCGATATATTGTAGAGAGACATCATGACAGGCCAGTGATACAATGATAGTCTTCTGTGAGGGTCTTGATCTCTATGTCGAAATCTGCTTAATGCTTCCGTTGTGTCCTCTCCCTTTAAAAGAAGAAAAAAATTATAATTAATTTCAACTTTTAATGATCAGTAAAACTAATTTATTTTTCTTTTTTCGGTTTTTAGGTAACTTACTTCAAAATGATCGTTTTCATTTTTGGCATGTCCTGATGAAGCGTCATCCGTAATTAAAGCTGAGAATGTTTTTAAATCGCTTACGCCGTCCATTATAGCCCCGTTGGTTGCCTGTTTAGCGGTGTTCTTCAGAAGAAAAGACAGCAGGGTAAGTTTATACTATTTTTATTAAGTTATGTTAGGTTATGTTTGGTGAGACATTCATTTTACTCACCGGATCTTGAAGCTTTTCGTGAAATCTTGCTATTTCGTCAATTTGAAAAACTTGTTGCAAAAATCCGGCCGTGTATAACATGAAACACATCCAAGTTACCATGGCCACCATAAAAATTCTTTGAAAAAATCTCGTACTCGCCCAAAAGTGAACCAGTCTCAATCTCTTTGGAATTTTGTTTAAAATAGGAGCCGTATGAGCTATGAAACCAAATTACATATTTTAATAAAGCTCTTATCTCAATATCAAATCAAAATATTTACCTAAAACATTGGCGGGGTAGGCATTAGTCCCAACGGCGGCTTGAGGGGATGTCGAAATCGCGCAAGACGTTAGGTTATGGTGTGATTTTGATCTCATTAAATTTTTATTATCCAAACCGTAGTATCTAGCGTATGGTTTATCGAACCCCACGGCGGCATACCTATTGTTAGCCAAAACTCTTTGAGCCGGACTTGAGTAGTAGTAGTAATTATTTCTGTTATCGTAATTTGATTCCATCCGGTGAATATCGATTGATAAAATCGTCGTGAAGAAAAATAACTGAAGGAAAAAATCACAGACCAGCCCGACGATGCCTAAAATGCAAAGCTCCTGAATGGCCGAAACGAAAGTGCTTAATCCGATGGTTAAAATCGTTACTTGAATTAACAAATTTTTCGTGATGGACCAACCCTCTCGACTCAAACCCTGAGCCACTCTTATTTTTACGTCTAAATGTGTAGGAGTATTCGTTATGGATTTGGTGATGACTAAAACGTTTTCCAAACCGACAATCACAACCAAATACGGAAAAATTTCTTTTCCGTTTAGGGAAACGGTCAGACCAAAGAAAAAACATACACCGATCGACATGCAAAGGCAAGAAAGAATTGTAATAACAGCACTGAAAGCTATCCCGATTTTAGACTTGACTGGTTCGATTTTTCGTACGGAGAAATAAATGTACAGGAATAACATAATGTAAACGGTTATTAATGGGAGAAGTTCGTGGATGTTGAACTCTCCTGGATAATAGACGTGGAGTGTTTCGTGAGGTTGCTTGTATACCTTTGTGGAATTATGCTGATCATTAATAGTTGAGTAAAGTGGGTATTGGGACTCCAATCTCTTACGAAGGCCAGAAACATAACTAAAAAAAAAATGTATAAAAATTAGATTTGTATTAGAAAAAGGGGAAATATGTGTACAAATTTTGCATTACTTCTCATCAAATTTTTCCATAACTAAAGTAATTGCATATTGTAAAACTCTTGACCGTGATCTTAAAGGATGTCTTTTAAGTCCGCTTTCTTTGATATTAACGCCGAATAAAATTTCTGTTAGGCTAATTTTTCCTTTCTGAAATTTCTGGAAAATTAAAAAAATAAATTAAATATTATATTATACTTAATATTACAACATTAATCCATTTGTTTCTTATACCTACATGGTAATTAAATATAGTTCCCAATAAATTAGTATCTTGCTGAAAATTATTTTCATTCTGCTGCCAAAAATTAGCCAGTGACAAAATTAAGCAGTTATATTCTGGTAATAATTTCCTACGCTCTTCAGAGGATTTAAGCTTTACTGCCTCAATGTGCAAACATAAATTCGAAATTGAAATTGAGCTGAAAATAGGAAATCATATTTTTAAGTTATATATAATATTGTTAAGTTATGCTATAATTGTTCAATTCTATTTATCTTTCAAAAGTTCCTTGAATTTTGATTCATTATCAATAATAGAATCAGTACATTTATTTACAGAACATGAATCATACTTTCTCAATAAATGTTGTTCATCAAAAATTTTACCTGTTTTCCAACTGGTAATTTCGAACTGTTTCCAATAATGGAAAAACTTGATGTAGAGGGGCTCTAAAAGCATCATGAACAGTCATATCTTTCAACCATGGTGACACCCCTGTCTTAAGAACTATTTGCTGTATGTACAGATAAGGCAATCCAGAAAAAACAGTCAGATTATCAGGTATTGTGAAATTATATCCTTCTGTTGTGGTTTGAACTGGTATATCTCCAGGTAATGGTAAATTTACGAGTGGATACCTTAAAGAAAATATGATATTTTTAACTTTCGAAGGTGAAAAAAAAAAAAATGATTTCATAGAGCAGACTTACGAGCATAGTAGGATTACAGAAATTGCAGAGCAAAGAACTATCACTGGATGAGAGGAACAGAACAGTCCGTGAGAATAATACACATGAGCCACTCTCTCAGGTAAACCCATTCTTTCAGAGGCTACTGTAACAGGATCGTCCTTTTTCATCTTTCACACTAAAAAAGAATTTATATATTTATCAATATTTATTAAAGTTAATAGGTAGATTTAGTAAGGGGACAGGATGACAAGTCAAGGTTATCAAAAAATTAAAATAAGTCATGATAATAGCACTAACGTATCCCAAATTAGTTTTTATTACGAAGTTTTTCATTACATGCTCATATTATTTTGTTTTTTTAAATCAAACAATTGTTAAAAATACTGTCACATGTAGAAACCCAAAATTTATTCAATATTCAAAATATAAATAGTTAAGACGGAAAAGTATTTTAAATTCTGACTCATATTATCAATTTTCTATGAAATCAAAAAGTAAATGGACAGTTTTAAAGAATGGTTAACCACATTTTAAGGAAACGAACTTTCCGAAAACAAGCCAGGAAAACGTAAATATAATATACGGTGGTATACATAATTAATGTTGGTAAAAACTCTAAGCGTCGAATAATCACCTGTAGTAATATCTCACGTATCATGAGTAATTTGAGAAGCATCATCATGTATTATTTCAGATAATTTCCAAAAGAAATTTTATAAACCATCACAAATTATGCAAAGAAATGCGTACTTGGTTTATTTTTGTATTGACTACGGCAAAATCTTTACGGGGGCAAAAATTTCCAAGATGGCGTGATTTCCGGTCAAGTAATTTCTAACGTTTTCCGCGTAATTTCTATATTTCTGCTTTGAATAAAAAAAATTTATATTACACCCACATATGTTTTACAAAAACAAAAAAAAAACTAAAGAACACTACAAAACATACATTATTTTTTTATACGGGATATTATTAATTTATAAAAATGAATATAAATTTAGGAAGTAATAAAATGCTGCGGTAATGACAAAAGCAAGGTCGGAGTGGTGACTTGTACATGTAACGGTTTGGCTATCAATGAAGTTAAGCAGCATTGATGCGGGCCAGCTTCTGGATGGGTGACCGCACCGACACTCTTCCCCTCTGGCGGGGATGGCGGCAACTTACAAATGCCGTCATCTTAACCTCACTGTACGAGTTGGTTGTCGCATGCCAGAAAAGAAAAAGTCGCTGACCTGCGCAAGCAGTTAATAGAATACAAATAGACCTGCGCAAGCAGTTAGTAGAATACAGAAAAAAGACATGCGTAAGAAGTTAATTGAATATAATAAAAAAAAAATATGCAGAAGATGCTTTAAATATATTGCTTACCGCTTATCTTCGCTTCTCCTTCTTTAGCTTCCAACTAAAACAAAAAAAAAGCAATAATGAAAGCGCGTAAAACTCGGATCCGATCACCGTAGTCTGCTTCGATCCGTTGCAATTTGGATCTGATATCAGCTGTACACCAACATTTGAATTGTTCACTGGGACAATATTTTCGCCAAACATCTAAACAACTTTTACTCGTATTTCTCGTACGACCCCTAACGATAAAAAAATATTTTTCCCCGTTTGCCTTTGCATAAGCTAAATCCGTTTTTTAATTTTCCGGATTTTCTCGGGAACGGTTCGGGGTTAAAACCAGGGTCGGCAAACCAGCAAACCGAACTAGTTTACCTTCACCCACTTCTTTAAAAAAAAAAAAAAAAAAAAAAAAGAAGTTGACACTAAGATTCGAACACATCGCCAGCATGAAAGAAAGAAAAAAATTACGCACGCTGGCTTTCGCCCGAACCGTTGACGTACGGTACTGTTGCCCCGTTTACGCACCGGACAATAGCATTGCCCAGTTCACGAACGGGGCAATTACGCCTAGGGGGGGTAACGTATATATATCCTTAAAAACATAACTAAAATATTTTATTAGAATATTACAAAAGCCATATTATTTTTATAAATCGCATATTATATTAGTCCAGTTAAGATAGGGATTGATGTATGTATATTTTTACCTTTGGACACCTTCCAAATTTCTCTCTATTTATAATTACTTAACCACGGGGAATAAGCCGGTAGTGATTGTTTGTGCCGCCTTTTCTTTTTCGCTGTGTACTGCGTCGATATGTTTTAAAGAAAAACACTGGTAAGTTTTAGTTTTGTATAGATTCATTCCGAGCTTTTGATGTTCTTTTGTGGGAAATAACGAGCAATAAATTACGGGGAGAAAAACTGGTTTTCATTGTCGTAATTTAAATGTTTTATTGTTCGAAGGAGCGACTTATTTTTATTCCTTTTTTTAATTCGTTCTAGGACATAATGGAATTCCCAGATCATAAGTACCGACAAATATGCAGTTCTGTTACTTTGCAATCTGCAAAAGAAGGTTTTTTCAAAGATTTTGCAGCGACTGTTATTGAACAAATTGGAAACGATTGGATTGATAATGCTTTTGCAAAACAACTTTCCGAAAAAGATAAAATTGAAGTTTGTTGTACGGAAGAAAAAGTACTGCATAGATATATAATAAAAATAATCAAGTAGTTATAGTTTTAATGAGAATTTTCGAAATTTAGGTGTGGTCTGCAATTCAAAGCGTTTTACAAAATATTCAAAAGATTTACAGAGAAAAATCTGCTAAAGCAGCCAGGAGCAGCCGTTTAGAAGGCGATGAAGCTTTTAAACTTGGAGATGCAAAAAAAGCAGCGATCCTGTACAGCCAAAGTGTTATTCGAGCACCAGCTTATGGTAAGCAATCAGGTACATCTAGGTCCAGAAAATGCGCATCTTCAATGAAGTTACTGATCGAATAACTGCCTACAGTTATTTCGCAGATTTTGAACAGAAAATACTATCGGCAGACTTTTTCAGTTTATATTGAAACTTTCAGTGCAGATATTTTTTAAAAATATCTGCAAAAACTTAAATTTTTAAGTCTAATAATTTAAGAACAGCCTTCTTAGTATTTCACTTATTTTATTAGGTGTTGATAGGTCGGTTGACGACGGATTAAGCTTACCTTTAGCTTATAAAAGCAGAGCAAACGCTTTTTTTCTGTTAAAAAGATATGACGACGCCTTGACGGACTTGCATATGGCAATAGAAGAAGGCTATCCAGATCCGCTTAAATATCAAATTTATAAACTAATGGGAGAATGCTACAAAAATCAGGAACGCTTTAAGAGAGCTAAAATATCATTTCAAGTGGCTTTGAAATTGCTTGAAGAACAAATTGTAAAATTAGAAACAACGGAGTTAAAACATGGGTAAGGTTTATCAAAATTGAAATTTAAAAAATTTTTATTTTTAACGTTGATTTTATTTTTAAGGTCAAAAAGAGGAAAAGTTAAGGATATAAAATTAAAGGAAGTTTTAGAAAAAGAGCGAGAAGGCATAAGTAAAGCTTTAGTAGTATTACCGACGGACGAGAAAAAATCGGAAGAAATATCCAATTCAAATCCGGTACCACCTCTAACTGGTACTGCCAACGAAAAATATCCGAGCTCTTCGAAATTAGTATCCATAAAGCAGACGGTTCAGGCCGGAAGATTTGCAGTAGCATCCGATCATATCGAAACAGGAGCAACGCTAGTAGTAGAAGAACCTCAAGCGGCTTGTTTAATCCCAGACATGTTTTCATCGCACTGCCACAACTGCTTTTTGAAATTAAATGCACCGATACCGTGTGAAATATGTTCGGGTTTAGCATTCTGCAGCGTTAAATGCAGGGATACAGCTTGGTCCTATCACAAATATGAATGTAAAATAACAGGTCTTTTAATCGGATCCGGTATGAGTGTTTTATCGTTTTTAGCCTTGAGAATGATAACCCAAGAAGGGTTGGAATTTTTTAAAAAATTGCAAAATAAAATTGAGTTAATAAAAAAAGACAAAGAGAACCTAAAAGAGTTGGAGTTTACAAAAAGAGAATCTGATTATATGAAAGTTTATAATTTAACAAGTCATTCGGATCTGAGATTAAACGAAGATTACTTTCGAAGAGCTCTGATGGCAATATTTTTGGTAAAATGCTTGAAAGAAGTTGATTTTTTTGAAAAGAGTAAGCTATAAATTGACAAAAATAAGAGCTTTGAAAATTATTGTTGAAGTTTCGTTCTCTTTCAGAAAGCGAAAAATTATCGGAAGACGAAATTCTAACAGCATCTTTAATACTTCGTCATCTTCAGGTACTACAATTTAATGCACACGAAATTTACGAGACGCGAGTGTCAGCTATCGGCCAAACACGAGGTTCTAAAACTGTTTATACAGCAGTTGGCATTTACCCTACGGTTGCTTTATTCAATCATGAATGCGCACCCGCTGTCACCAGGTTGGGGAAAATATTTCCTGATCAGCCATTTAAATAAGTAGCACTATTGAAACTATTATCATCTTTTGCTTTAAGATATTTTCACGGAAAGCATATAATAATCAAAGCAGTACGCCCTCTTGAAAAAGGAGACGTCATTTCCGAAAATTATGGCCCGATTTATACGAAAAGAAACTTGTTTGAAAGGATAAGGGAATTGACATCAAGATATTGGTTTAAATGTACATGCATCGCCTGTGCTGAAGATTGGCCGACGATGGATCAATTGACCAAACACCATTTCAGATTAAAGTAAGTCTATCGCTTACTTTAATTCATCTTTTTTTTCTATTTTTCTTCCCTTATTTATTTTAGGTGTAAAACCCCAAATTGCAAAAACGTGTTCCAACAGCCAACAACTGGAAAAAAAATAGAAACAAATCCGAGATGCCCTCGTTGTTTGAACAAAATTAATTTATTGGATGTAATGAAAAGAATATCTCATCTTGAAACGCTTTATGAAAAAGGCTTGGTTTATATGGACAGCGGAAAGTACGAAAAAGCTATCCCTTTATTAACTGCATTTTTAGACGAAATGTATTTAGTCGGCGTTCCTCCTTGCAAAGAAATTTGGCTTGCTCAAGAAGCGTTAAGAACTTGCTACGCCCAATCAGGAAACATTTGGGTCATGGACCCCTAAATTAAATATTAAAATAAAATTTTATTTCAGGTTTTTTTACGATTTTATACAATTTTTTTCTAAATACAAATAATTGGTGAAATATAATTACATATATTTAATTAAATATGCTGAAAATACCTATTGGCAACATTAGTAATATAACTTTTTTTATCACATTCTAGCAGTGTTGATATAAACCGGAAAATCATTAGTAAAAAAAAAAAAAAAAGCTCTCAGCACCATATCTGCAGACGTAAAAGCGTACTGTTTATATAAAAAAAATGATAACAGTAAAAAAAAAACTTAACTCACTGGTCCAATATATGAAAGGTTAATTCTAATATAGCAACAGAGTCGTTAAGAGATGCTGCTTTATGAAGGACAGGTATAAGCTCGTTGTCTAAACTGTTCATATAAATTGGCCCTAATTTTTCTCCGTTGCTACCGGCTTCGTATCCGACCTAGAAAGAAAACGATTTTATTATTAACGTATAACTCTTTCAAAATAAGGAGTCAGTTTCCATAATTCAATACTCACATCTTCCTGATCAATCGTAGCTCTAACAGCCAGAATCGTCATACCCGAAGCTGCTAAAAGATCTAAAAGTTTGGTTAGGGCAACGCAAGTCGCCCTTGCTATACTTTCCGACAATTTATTAACTTCAAGCGGATCCCCAATTTTAGCCGATGTGGTCCCGTCCTCACACTGGAAACACAAAATTTTCGTAGTTAAAAAGTTTCACTTAAAAAAAAAATTCCTAACCCAAAATAAAAACCAAATTTTTTTTTCTAATTTTTAACAGAGAATCTAGAACAGGCGTTTTTACCTTAATTATAAAAACTTGAGTCCATCTGATAAATTTCGTATTTCCCATATAATCTGTACCACTATGAACTCTAATAGAAGGCACTCCATCCAATGGCATGTTGTCTATTACACTTTTTACCCTGTAAAATATTTTAAAATAAATATATATTACACTTTGACAGCATTTTTTATATCAATATAGATTACAGTTTCATTATTTAACGTACCCAATATTAAAATTCTTATCATCCTCGCACCAAGTAATTTTAACGATTTCTTCTACATTCTGACCATCTATTGGACCACATCGAACGCTCCAATCTTCCATATTTCTTAATTTCGTCCTTAAAGCGGTCATCGTTTCACTGGGTACTTGTACCATTAAACCATCTTCAACTATGCTGCTCTTAGCAGCTAATCCACTTGTACTTTTCAAAGCTCCATTTAAAACGACGAAACTAGCACCAGTTACTGAAATTACCAAATATATTTTTCTGAGGATTACTGAGAAATTAAATTAATCGACATAATTAGCACCAATCAATAATTATTATTGTTTTCTTATCTCCCCTTTTGGGGGGGGCCTTTAGGAAACATATGGGCTCAAGGTGGTTGGGCTGTCATATGCTCGCCCCGGGTCTGATGGTCCTACCCGGCTTTAGTTTTAGGAGGTTGGGGGGATTTTTCGGCTTTCCTTTATTCCTACATATTCAGGAAGCTTCGGCCTTTGTCCTAGCTCTTTATCATTTATGCTTCCTATTTTTATCTAGCATTTATTGTTACTATTATCATTATGGTTTAAAAAAATTAATACCTTTCTGTGGTTTGTCTTGAATGTTTATAGCTTGTGTATTGTAAGTGATTTCATCACCTTTAGATTGCATACAAACTAAATGAGCATCTGCTTCCATACTAAAATTACCAGCAAGAGCCAAAACTGGATCGTTCGAATTATTTAAAGCTCTAATAACTTGATCGTATCTATTTCGTGGAATTAGAATGCAAGTTTGTTTAGCTTCCATATGAATCCTTAAGCCTCTCACGCTTGGCAATGTGTAGCTTAAATTTCGAAAATCCTGCAAGAAAAGAATACAAATAAATGAGAAATAAAAAAATAAAAAAAAACAATAAATAAATAAATACTTACTGCTAACAACTTGATTATGGTATGACCTATTTCATAATAAACAGGCTCCCTAAACCTAACGGAAATTAACGGACATGGATAATATCTAAATTCAGCTCCGAGTCTTAGCATAAGTCGTATGGGGAAAACACGAGCCCACGGTATTTCTGATCTGTGGATGAGAACGCCGACTAAAAACGGAGGTGAAGGAGTCTCTATATGATTTAAACATTGAAATGTAGGCCTTATAAATAAAAATCCGCCGTGCTGTTTAGAATCCAGGAATACGGACTCTCTAACGCACCAGTAACCTAATTCATTGACAGTATTTCCTGCAGATATAAAAATGAAACGTGATCATTCGTAAAACTTTAGCACGTAATTTAGGAAACTTAATGGTTATAATAAAACCAGCTAATTTACCTTTGGCTGCTTCCTGATAAATATAATGCAACTGAAGAAAAATATCTTTTGGAATATCATCTTCTTCTTCCTTATTTAAAGCTAACAAAATTATTATTTCGTCTTGTCCAACGCAACCCATTCCTTTAGTCGTCAATGCCCAGCACACTTTTTTCATACAACAATCCACTGAAAAATAAATCATAAAGTTAAAAATACGATTAGAAAATAATTATAAAAATAAATCTGATCTTACGTTTCACAATTTTCACAGATACAATAAGATTCCTATTAACAGCAAAAGTTAATGGAGGTAAATCTGGATTTCTCAGTCTCTCCATTATTTTATCATGCGGCCAATTTTCTTCATAAGTTGTTTCCCCTTTGTTTATAATACAAACCGGGGGTAGACCTTTGTCGACGATAAAACTTTGATTGGTAGGATCAATGGGCGGAAGCATTCGAACCGGTGACGGTAATACATTGCCTAAAAAGAGAAAGTTTCATTCTCGGTATAAAAAAAAAAAATCTTGAAAAAAAAAGGAAAATTGAAATCTGATATATCTATATTTCAATGACTTTTTTTCTTTTCTTTATCTTTCTAACGTATTCCATGTTAATTTTTTTTAGTAGTTCATTTTCGATTTGTATCATTTCTTTCCTGTATGGTATTTCTGAGATTTTCCGCTAAACGCGCTAATTGTTCTTAATGGTATATGACCCTTAAGTCCTAAACAATATTAGTCAACAAAAACAGATCGTTATATCCTTGAAGGTCTTCTGAAAAGATTACAAACCATTAAGGACACCCAGAGCATTAGGTCCTCTGTTTTCATTAAATGTTTCCATATCAGTTGGACTTGATATTTTTAAGTGATAAAGTATTTATTATTCAACCATGACGATAAATGTTTAAAAACAATTCGAATGCTTCATTCTGTAGCAACGTCACGAGGTGATAAATTATTACATTCATCATACACGGATGGGTGAATTATTACATTTCTAAAGCCTATCCAAACTCTATCGACGCAACCTTTCCCGATGCGTAATTTGTGAATCACATGCCTTGACGTAGTTTACATCATCTACTTAACTGGATGATTTACAAACCTGGAGGTGTTCCCACTCTTTTAGCCACTCTTCCTGATTTTCTAAAAGCATTCCTCTGTTCTGGTTGACCGTCTAATTCAGTCAGATCTCCCCCAGGCCGTATTCCGTCGCTAAACATGACTTGTTTCGTTGTTTCTTTTACTTTTGATGTGCCTTTTGGGGAAAAAAATTAAAAACTTTTTAAAAACTTGAAACATTTTTTTTTAAATACACCAAAAGCTTTGATCAGACCTTCTCGTTTCAAAACGCCGACTGGTACAAGAACAGAAGGTGGAGGTTGACTGTTAGTACTTGAAACCTGTAATGGTGGAGGTACAGTACTGCAATATTCCATTGGGTTATTGGGATTCGGGTTTCTTCTGGGTGAAGATTCGTTCTCGCTGTCATTTTGCAGTTCGTACATCATTACTAAAACAAAAATTAGTTTGGAAATTAAAAAACTGCATGCAATCTTTTCTTTTTCGCTTAATTCCTCCATAAATACCTTTGGCTAATGTATGAAAACAAGACTGGCAGACCCTTTGTTCTTGATTTTGCAAATATTCCAGTGAAGCTCTCATCCCACAACATTTAGAACATAAAATTCTCCCACAAGCTCTGCAATGATGCCTCCTTTTTATCACTGTAAATTTAGCATCGCAATCCATGCAACTAGAAGCACAATGATCTGGTATCCAAAATGGAGACACTTTACCCAGGCGTCGCTCATCCACTGTTAAGGGAGGAGTAACCGTGTCTGCATCTATGTCTGTAATTTTACAAAACATTTTAAATTTCACCAATTAACATTAATTTTTATAAAACTTACTCAATCCATTTTCCAGCTCTTCAGATTGCTCTAATTCTTCTTTTTTAACAGTTTGATTTTGCAATTCTTCCTGTTCTTCTTGCCTTTCATTTTTCTCATTTTCTTCCTCAAGCCTGGGGAGAAAAAATTGTTAATAAATAAATTGCAAATAACATCAGTTTTGTTTTAATTTTACCTGGGTGTATCAGAAAATACAACTTCAGCTTGCTCAATATCTTTAGGTAAAGGAGTTTGACCAGGTGGCCCTAGACAATCAGATTTACTCTCATTTAAATCTAAAAAGCCTGGTCTGACTGGTTTCACTTCAGTCTCATTCTCTTTTTCATTTGGCTTGTTAACAAACTCTTGGTCTTCTTTTTCTTCTGATAACTCTTCTTTGTCTTTGTCTTCCTCTTCATCTTCTAATTCTTCTAATTCTTCTAAATACTTCTGTAAATCTTCATCTGTGATGTCATTCTGAGTTTCAAACTGGATTGGCTCAAGAGATTCCTCTGGATTTTCAGTTACTGGAATTTCACTTTCTTGTTCTGAGCAAGGTGTTCTTGTGGAGCTATAAAGTGAAAAAAAATTATTGTTTTAACACATTGTAAATTAATCATGGGCACAGAATTCTATCATATTCTTAAAATGTTTAAAAAAAAATTTAAGTTTAAAGCTCTTTCAAATTAATTTACTGACCTTTCTTCAGATACATATTCAGATGTTACTTCTTTGTCTTCTACACCATTTTTTGTCTCAGATTCATTCCTAATCAAATCAAAACTTCCAATTTTGTCAAACTCTATTTCAGTGGACTTTTCCTGACTAATTTCAGTTAAATCTGGTAACTTTGAACCATTGCTAATTTCATCTTCACAAATTTCTTCATTAATTAATTCATTTTCAATCAAATCAGGTTTATTTTGAGACTCTTCAACACAATTATCCATAGAATTACTACTATTATCAGGTAACACATCTAAATTAATACTGCTATTATTTAAATGATCTAAAACTTCTCCTTCTTGTTCAACAATTTGAGTATCAATTTCTTCGTCAATTATTTCTGAAACATTTTCACTTGAAATTTGTTTGTCTTCTGACTCATCCAAAAGAATTGTATCTATCTTACGATAATTATTCACAACAGGTGATTCTATGAGATCTGTATCCTTATGATTAATATCACTGCATTGGAAATTATGTACTGTTAAATCAGATCCAGCAGAATCTTCCAAATGTTTCTGATATGATGAGTATGGCATTGAAGTTTTAATGGAAGGACTGAAGTCTGCATCTGCTATGTTGATGGGTTGGAAATGAGGTTTTTGATATTTTGTAGCTGGGAGATCTTCTCTTTTGTAAAGAGCATGATGAACTGCTTGTTCTGTAATCAATAATTAACATGTTAATCAACTTATTCTAGCAGGAAATTATGTAAAACAATCACATTCCAAGAATAATTTGATTGCTTTTAATTAAAAGGTGATCTGCAATACTTTGAGTAAACATTAACCATGCAAAATCTTATAAATAAAATTATTTTCTAACAATTGTAATAATTTTCCCACTTCCTTATGAAAAAACACAATTCCAAAAAATATGTAATAATTATTAACCTTCGTTAAACTCGAATTCATCTAAAACTTTGTCCAAATCTACAGTATATTTCTCCATGTCAGTTTAAATCAAGAAATATCCATGGATAGATTTTATAATTTAATCAAATTAATTTTACTACGATTAGCTAAATGATTATTTTGATTTTTATACGAAAATAAATATTATGACAGAACTGCTCAGGGCAGGGCCGATTTTACGTAAAAAAAAAAATAATAAATTACTCAAATTAAACTTCACTCCACTCCATTCTTTTGGGATTACGTTGTAATGCACGTTCAGAAATAAATTACGTATATGTCGTCTGCCAATTTGATAAAGTAAAGCGCCTTCAGTTTGAATGAATTAAAAAATAAATCTTTTTTTAATTCCCTTCATTCTTAAATGTTGACGCAGGGAGTTGGTTTTCAAAATGGATTATTAATATATTATCAATTTAATTTTATCTACTTGGATTTTTTGCGTAAGTTTTTAAAAATGGCGCCAAGCCGCGACTTCCTGTTAGTTCCTAAACGAATAAAATTCCCGATAGGGGTCGAAGTGGTGATTCATTCAGAATAGCGGCTCGTGATCAGTGAAGTTAAGCAGCATTGATGACGGCCAGCTACTGGATGGGTGACCGCCGACACTCCTGCCCTCTAGCAGGCATTGTAGGATCTACAGTTACAGCCATCTTAACCTCGTTGTAATACGTAGATCCCTCAAAACGCTAAGTTGGATATATATAAAATTGGATATACACATAAAAATTGGATCTCTTTATAACGACATTGGACACTCATAAAAAACGAATTCATTCTAAAAAGCAAGTAGATGGTCTATGGCATCAAGCCGACCAATTAACCTCTCCTCCTTCTCCCTTTCTCCTCACCTTCCCTCAAAGTAAAAAAAAAAAAAAAATTCCCGATCTGCCCTTCAGCTAAAGCTCTTTAATTTTATTGTATTTTAATTACGCATTTTCTTATTCATTCATTGTGATCATCAAAAATATAAGATTAAAATAAAGATATCTAGCGGAGAGAGAAAATCGGACAAGTATATGCCGAAATTAAAACTCGGTGGCGGCAAATACGAGAGCAATCATTGCAGTAAAATATAGCAATGGCCTTTGAACAGCAGCAAATAAAAACTTAAGACGAACATAATCCAAACAAACATGGTTGTTTTTAAAAACAAGGATGTTGCACGGAATGAAAGTTTTAATATTGATTTTAATTTTGTAACAAGGTAATCTTTTTAAAGAAACGAATAACCATGGAGGAGACCAAGTTAGCATTACTATAACCTAATAGTCAAATAAATACGTTATGTAATGATGCCTTCAATGCGTAAAAAAGTTTCTAGTTTCTTCAAACAGTTATCAGTTTCTGGTCATAATGAAAGTGATCAAACCGATTGTGCTGGTGCAAGCTCGGGATCATTTATTCAAAGATACCTCAGTGGGTAAGAAATTTAATATCAAATTTGTTCAGGAATTTTTTTTCATTTTTTTTTTCTTGAAATATGCTTAACCTTGAACTCGTTCGTGGGTATTGTGACCTCTAAAATATTGCTGCTAATATACAAATCTGGATGCTACAGTCGTATTTGACATTTGATTTCCTTTCATTTAAACTATTAGTACGTGCGTAATAATGTGACAGGCATTTGACAGTTTTGTTTCATTTTTTTCTTATGAATTTGGGTCATTAGATATACTTATTTATTTGCAACTTAAAATTTCATATGGTAGTTAAATAGTGCCTTGAAGGGCATTTACGAAATAGATTTGTAGTTGAAAGGTGAAACTATTAATCATGTTTTCCTTTATTAAATTAAATATTGATTTTGTAATTCTTACTTCAAGCATTGTGTGTTATAAAATCTGATGATAATCATTTTTACAACAAAGACTCTAATTAATTTTTATCTGAAAGTAAATTTTATTAAACTTTATTATTTAAACAAAAATAAAAAGAACAGTTATTAATAACAATGCAGTTCACTTGGCATAAATGTCATTAGCTTAGCTTAGGGACATCTATAAGCTAATTTAAACATTTATTTATTTGATTAAATTTGATTTAAAGCTAAGTGAATGACATTTATGGAAAGTTATTAAAATGGGAGATCAGTGACTCTCAAGCCATCTGGTTTTTAAAGCTGCTTATTATATTTTCAAATATAATTTGCAGTTTTTGACAATCTGAATAGATCATTTTTACACGGTATTATATTTAATATTGTCATTTGGTTTCTTTTTTAGACATGAAATTAAAAGACATGAACCAACAATCCTTTATGGAAGAACTCCTCAAGAATTACCTCCTTTGGCCATTGGGAACATAGTCACAGGTCCACATTCAGTATTTGCATCTTTGACAGGTCCTGGTGGAGGTTTAACAACAGTTAACCCTAGTCAAAAACATTTAAGCACAAGTGATCCAGATGTGGATTACATTGATATTCTGGATGTTATCCCTGGACAGATTGAAAATCAGACTAAAGCACCAGGTTAGTCTTTATGTCTTTTAAAAACTCAATTTATGCCTAAACATATTATGGCATAAATAGGGACTGAATGGGAAGAAGGGATTGAATGTTTCCTATTAATCATTTAATTAAGTATTTGTTTTTAGAAATATTAATTAGTTTTTCACAGAGGTGTTACTAAATTAAAGCCTCAGCTTTATTAATCAATGTGATTAACAAATTACAGTTTTTTTTAAATTAATGTTTTTTATGTCAATCAAAATCACAAAGCTTTTGCTATTTGTGTTGCTGTTAAATAAAAGGCTGTTCTTTCTTCGTTTTATTTAATTACAAAATTTTTTAATTTACCGTAACAATCGCCTTTTTCGTTTTTTTTTTCTTTTTTGCTTTTCTTTTTAGCTGCTTCCACCAACTGCGTCTTTAGTTCGGTTTCCGGTAGATGGTTTAACGTGCCACAGTCTATATCATTAACATATCCAATTGATAATTCAGAAATAAACATTCGTGCGGGCGGTCAGTTATTTCCAGCCGGTAAAAAATCCGTTTGCACGTCGGTTTCCGATTTAACAAACGAAGAAGATTTTAATGCCAAAGAAAAAATCCGTTTGGAAAATAGCGAAAATGCGGTCATCGAAACTAAACATAAAATCAAACGGCATTCCAGAAAAAGTAAACAGCATCAACATCAGCATCAACATGAACTGCAGGAAGCTGAATATGACACTTACATCTCTCATGAAAATTTACACAAACAGAGTAACGATAAGCAAGTAGCTAATGAAGAATTGTTAAATGCTATTGACAGGACTTTAATTCAATTTGGTCTAAACGACAATTCGGCTTGCGATTCGAACATGAATGAATCCGTTAAAAATATAAATGAAGCCACAACCGATGTTTTAATACCCACAATTGAAAATATAATTAACAAAACATGCGAATTTAATCTGAACAATAACGAATGTAAAAAGAGACGACCAAATAAATTGGAGGAAGAGAACAGGTGCGAGAGAAAGGTGATTTCATCCGCAACGGAACAGGGTAATAATCAAAATGTCTGTGATAAAAATAAGAGGAATGAAATTTCGACGCCTTCAGATTATGCGCCAAGCATATTAGAATATTTTGCAGTTACCAAAAGCACAAATACAGGAAGTTTCCCATTGCGGAAATCTAAAAGTGCGCCGAATCCTTTTAAAAATGTACGCCTTCGAGTAAATTTTGGTAAGTTTTAAAAAATGGTGTTGATTTGAGTGTTGTGATTTTTTTTTTTTTTTGTTTTTAGCACGTTTATTTTTTATTTATTTTTTTTTATTTTGCAAATAAATGGTGTATTTTATGATTTTTCTTTTTTTTTCTATTTGTGCAATTTTCCATTTTTTTTTTCTTCAAAGCTCCTTGGTTTGGTGTGATTTGGCTTAATTTTATTATTTTTTTTATTTGGTTTGAATTTTATTATTTACTCTAATTTTGTGTGCGTTGTACAACTGGCATGTAATTTTTACACATCTGAGGCATCGTTTTCTTCGCTTAAATTTGTAAAAATAGCAACTTTTGCAGAAACCAGCACTATTTGTCTTCTGACATGATTTGGTTTGTTCTTGTTTTCATCATTAATAGTTCTGATTTCCTCTATAATTTATAGTGATTATTTTTTAACAGATGAGTCAAGCATTAAACAACGACCACTAGCCAAAAACGAAGAAATAGCAGGCGTAGCTGATTGGAACTGCCCGCATAATCGAGCTTACGGCCTAGCAACCACTCTTTATGAAAAAAATCCCATTACGAATCAACATGCAGGGAACCCTATAGCTGACTGTTTCGCCATAGTAAGTAACTTTAAACAACAAAAAAAATGAACTAATGATTAAAATGAAATGAAGGAACTAAATGACTAAATTTTTTTTCTTTATTCAGGTTGCTCGAGAAAATTCCGCAGTATTGGCATTAGCTGACGGAGTCAACTGGGGTGAGAAATCATGTATAGCGGCCAGGTCGGCCGTTCATGGTTGTGTTGAATACCTCAACAAAACTTTGTTTAACCCATACACAGCCACGAAAGTTACCAATACTACTGTAAGTAAAGCTAAGTTTATTTATTTATTTATTTATTTTTTTTTTTTTTGATTTGGCATTTAGAAAAACGATTTTGTTAATAATAGAATTTTAATTCCTGCTAATGTGCAAAAACATTTTTTTTTTTTAAACAGGAAGTTTTTGTCTCTTTGCTTCGGTCTTTTCACATGGCTCATTCTTTAATTCTTCAGTCAGAAGGCATGCTGACCACCTTAACCGTGGCAGTCGTCCTTCCTGTATCCACAACAGGGAAATACATAGTCTGCGTATGCAACGTTGGAGACAGTTTAGCGTATGTCTACAGTATTAAATACGGTGTTCGCGAAATCACCAAAGGTAAAGTTTTGAAACGATGCCTATGATTGACTCTTGTTTATATTTTAATCATGATCTGCTCGTAAATACAGGTTCTCATGACATTCATTGTATGAGGGACATGAGAGATGCATTAGGTGCACTCGGCCCAGTTGACGGTACAAATCCAGAACTAAGCAACTTAACATGCTCCATGACGGAGGTTGAATCAGGTGACATTGTTTTCATAACAAGTGATGGAGTATCTGATAATTTTGATCCGGTTGTGGGAAAGTTCGCCGTGATGCCATCCAACAAGCCAGACATAGCTACTCAGAATTTGCCTGTGGTACAAGCAATTCAAAGGCATGAGCTCACCCTACTGAGATTGGATGATTTATTAAGATATAACGTGTCTGGAGACGGACCGATTTGCACCTTGGCGAAAGATTTATGCACTAGGCTTTTGGATTTTGCAGTTAGGTAAGTAACCTGTTTTTAGAAATCTTAGGAACATGCATGACAATTTTTTATTACTTTTTTTAAAATATTCCTGCTCATTTACAACTTCCAGATTAACTTCGGCGAAAAGAAAAATTCTAGAAGACGCAGAATTGTATTGCACCGAAGAAAACGGAGTCGTAACCGAGTTACCGAAATCTGAGCAAAGACTAAGGCGAAAAAACGCATGCGAAAAATTAGTTCTAGTCCCAGGAAAACTAGATCATGCTACCGTAGTAGCCTATAATGTTGGGCGGTATACCATGGAAGACGATAAACCTACGGTAAGGAAAGCAGCTGTAAGAGAAAAAGAAAGAAGTAAGGAGTCGTCTGGATCTCAAGTCAAAGTAAAAAAATCTGTTTCTTCCGTCGGAGAAACAATAAAAGCTAAAGTCGTCATGAAAAATACGAAGTCTGACGACGAAATGAATAGAAATAGGGAAGAGCCTAAAAAAGAAAGAACGTCTGTATATGATAACGACGTTGACAAGCAAAAACGCTTTGAAACGTCTTTTTGAAAAAATATTTGTTTTTATTTTTTTTAAAATTATTATTTGGTTGTTGTATTGTAGTTTTTTTTTTTTTAAAAAAAAAGGTTTCGGTTGTTTTTTTTCTGCATAGAAGCGATAATAAACAGAAGCAAGCACAATGATTTAGTGCCAAATTTTCTAATCAGCTATCGTTTCCACACTGCGGATTAAACTAAAGACAGGATTTAAAATCTCTTCAGACTTCCCGAATAACACCTTTTCCGTCCTTTCCCCATATATCGTAGATATTTTTATTTAGAAAAAGAGAAAAATTCAGGTCAATTTGCTGGCGCAAAATATTTTATAATTTTAAGATTTACATTTGTATTGATTTGTTGAAGATTTTTCTAAAATTTAGATTATAGTAATTTAGTTTAGTTGTTTACTTAATCTTTTTTTTTCGTTTGCTTTTATTTCGACTGACAAAAATCTTTAAAAAAAATGATTTTTTTTTCAACGGGTTATGCTTCTCGGCTCATAAGTCATGTCAAGTCATTTAGAGCAAAATTTTTGCCAAATATTCTTTTTACCTTGTAATTAGAGTAGTCTTTTTTAATGATGTAGATTTTGCTATTAATACTACAATGACAAATTAGCTGTGGTAATCCACTTTCTGTTTTGCATTCCTAAAAAAAGTGAACAAAAACAATTGAGTCCGTTCATAGACAGCGAAAAAAATCTATTAATTTCCTGATTATACATATACTGTTGTTTTTGTTTTGTTTTATATAATTCATAAAATTTGTTGAAACGACTTAGGCTATTATTAACAAAAAAAAATTTTTAAATGATTTTAAAAATTTTTTAAAGAATCTCTAATGCATGAATTTCCAGATTCGTTGTAAATTTTGTTATTAAATCAATCAAGCTATCAGAAATCACTCTTTTTTACACAACAGAAAAATATCTTAGAAGATTTGTATTTTATTTTTAGCGCATTTACGACAATTAAAAAATTCCGTCCAATCGGTCGGGGTTTAAAATTTGAAAAAAGAGTATTTTAATACATTATTTTTAGTGCACCTGTACTAATTTAATTGTTTATATATTTTATGTTGATAATAGTAAAAATATAAAACACCATTTCAATGCTTAACTGTTATAATTATCTAAAATCCAATATGATGGAGCCGTTTTATTTTTAATCATTTCTTTTTTTTGCGCTATGTTGGATTTTCCGAGTGGAATTAGACCATTCTCAGGGTGTCTACCAATTTATAAAACCTATATTTAGCCTATATTTGAAAAATCGACCTATAAAACTTATAAAACCTATATTTAGCCTATATTTTTCAAATAATTTTTAAAAAGGGACAAATTAAAGATGCAGTGGAGATAGACATTGCAGATACTTACTTCCTCTATGGAAAAGCATTATTGGAGAAGTGTACAACTATATCAAGTAAGTATTTTGATTTTTTTCCCTTTTATGATTATGAATGAAAGGTCTATTTGTATTCTATTAACTGCTTGCGCAGGTCAGGGACTTTTCCTCTTCTGGCATGCGGCCACCAACTCGTAAGGTTAAGATGACTGCATTTGTAAGTTCCCGCCATCCCAGCCAGAGGGGAAGAGTGTCGGTGCGGTCACCCATCCAGAAGCTGGCCCGCATCAATGCTGCTTTACTTCATTGATAGCCAAACCACTACATGGACACGTCACCACTCCGACCCCCCAATTAAAACTAATTGTTTATGTATTCGTCAATAGTGATACACTGTTTTTCCTTCTCTGTTATATTGAGGGCGATCGGTAGTCCGTCGGTAAGGCTCGACTCGCAACAGCAGTAGACCCGCAGTTGAGCCAAGCTCTTACCAGGCATTTACCCCTAATACTGAGCATGAGATATAAAATCATATCGTATTACCCTACACGGTTCAGAACCCGTGTCTACATACAGTAGGTCCCTCTCATTGCCATTATGAGAACGGTGGTTTTTGCGGTCTAAAAATAAAAAAACGAACAAATTGGGCTGTGGAATTAATATGTAGGCCTAAATCAAATTTTTTTTTCTCGATTTTTTAGGTGTCGATATGAAAAATGAGGAATATGTGAAACTTCTCGTTGATAAAATGAATGATGATTCTTCAAGCTCAGATACAGCTGATGAAGAAGAAAAAGATTTACAGCAAGCTTGTCGGTATTATTTCTTCTTCTTCTTTTTAGTCCTTTACTCGATTACGAGCGTGGTGATCTCTCACATACACCTGTGCGTGCGCTCACAGGCATATGGGACCTACAGTTTAACGCCGGTTCCGAACGGCTATTTTTTTTTTTGAGAGATTTTACTAGGCAGTTACCGCTCGGTGGTTTGCCATTGCCTTCCGAGGGGTGGTGACCGTTGATTTTCTGACTAGCGCAGTAGTTTTGACCTGAGGAAAATTCCTAGCTGTGAACTAGGATAGAAGCACGACGCGTCGCATCTCATGATTGAGAGTCGAGCGCACTATGAACTAGGCTACGGGCCACCGGTATTATTTAAATTTGGCAAAAGAAACATATTTAAAAAAAGCACATACCTCAAGAGATGCTGCACTAAAATTGGCTGAGATAAGAAGTTGAAACTTTTAGAAGTTGGACATTTTTCTTTTCAGATTATAATAAAAAGTTTTTTGAATATTTTTAGATTTATTCATTATTTTCGGATTACGAACTCGAAAGGAATTGCGATAATGCAATTATAAATTTGATATCTTGCATTGAAATACTTAAGAAACATTTAAAATATGATGGGATGAAATTGCTAATGCATCATCATGACCTTGGGATAATGTATATGGACGTAGGGGTAAGTTTTAAATTGTAATTAAATTAAATTTGATTCATTGTTTTGTTTTAACCTTTTGCTTGCAGAAATACACCGATGCTCTACGAGTATTAATAAAATGCAAAAAGGATCTAACCAGAAAATTGAAAAGGTATTCAAAAATGACAAAAAAGGACGCCAGAAAAAAAGATATGCAAAGCTTTAAAAATCTTTTAGGTAGTGTAAAAAAAAAAAATAAAAGACGCGAAAAGGTATGCAGGTCAAGATGTTAATCACCATTGCGAAATTCATTTTGATACAACCTTGAAGTATAAAAGTTTAAAAGTTTGATACTTGCATAAAAGTTTAAAAAGTCTTCTGTGACCTGTCTTTCGGATTCCGTTGGCGACCATTTTGTTTCTGATATTTCATTTGTTGGTGGTAACCCTGTTTGTTGCAAAATAAACCCCGATTTTGACGTTTTGTCCGTCAAACGTAAAAGTGTGTAGTTATATGTTAGCGATTTTATAATTTTATTTGTTATGCGATACCGGATGATATACAATAACTCGGTAAACGCCATGAATGAAAAAGGTAAGATTTTTGACAAATTCGATTTCAAGCAAGCAAAGACAGTAATTCTTTTGTATTTATATATTTTCCATATACAATATTTTATTTTAATTCATTTTATTTGTAAATGCAGTATGCAAATTTTAACAAGCTTACACTTAGTTTTTGTTTAAGCTGTTAAAATTTTAATTTCCAATTGCGTTTATTTTTTTAACCTCTGTAAATGTGAGAAACAAAAAGAGGAATACTAACATACTGCATACAGTATTTACATCAATAAAACCAACTGTAATTCCATTTTTGAAGTAGAAGTTTCTAATTTGCTTTGCAATTTCAAGGGATAACTCAGAATCCTTGTCAAATTTTTAATTTCTTGGTATAAGATGCTGGAATTCTTTGCCTTCTGTCCATTGGGGAATATCAGTTGGATTGAATTTCCATTATCATTTCGGTATCATTTATTTGTCTGTTACTCCTGTTACGCATGGAACATCCAGTTGAGCTCCTCCTGTTTAAGGGTGTATGAGTTGTTATAAATGCATTTATCATGTTTCGGTTCACTGGTGGGCACAATGCAAAATTTATCATTTTTTCTCCGGTCCTCTCATTTATTTCAGGCATTATTCCATTTGATCTTGCAATAATATCCAGTGGGCACTTAAAATTAGACTTACCTCTTAAATTCCCCACTGTTTTGCATATATATGGAATCCCTTGAAATCTGTAATAATATATTCGTCAGAGGCGATATTTCTTTTTGACCTTCTAAAATTTTTTGCGAAATAATTACGGAAACTTCAGTTGTCATTTCAGTCTGTAATACATGAAGCGTTTAGTCAGCCAAGCACATATCTTCTAATTCAAGGACATCATTTTATATGGCCAAACGAATACATAGCGTCCCTAGTTGAAAAGCGGGTTTGTAAATTTCAGGAAAAAATGTGGTAATATTTATGCAAAAAGCATGTAATACATAATTTTTACATTCCTTTCACATCATTATTTCATAACTTTTGGGCCAAAAAACCCAGTACCACGGCTTGGCACGTACAATCACGAAAAATTTAGGTATTTTTCATGAAAAAATGAAAAAATAAGGAAACTAACATGTTATTGTAATGAATTAAACATGTAACATTTCGACCGGGGGTGTTAGTTTATCCGTTACCTATAAATTCAATTCTACAGTATATCAATTGATATACTGTAGATATAGTCTCATTTAAATGAGAGTCAATAGAATATAATTTTATTTTCTAGTTTACATAGCAAATTATAAAAGTCTTTGTTTATCGTCAAGACTTCACTAGATCTGATTTTTTTTTTTTTTTCGGTAATCATGGCTGAAAATTCCGTTGACAATGCCATTAACTATTCAGTTCCCTATTTATATACCGTGTGAAGGTTATTGAAAACCATTTAAAAGATTATAGAGTTATACGTCGATGATCAAAATTTTAGGATTGCATGTGGAATTAGAAAAGGGGGGAAAAAATGCATGCGAAATAAAATTGTGCACTTCACAATAAGTAATAATTGATAACTTATTGATATAATCATTTATTCATTGGCATAAGGTACTACACCTGCCAGAGTATATATTTCATCCCAAAGTTCCATTCTTTGCTTGAAGAAGCCTTTTTTTATTTCCAATTTTTTGCCGATTTCTAAGTATACATCATTTTTTGTGTCAGTAGGCTGCCATTTGATGTTAAATTTTTCGTTAGTTGGTTCTCCTGTCGTTGCGAAATTTACCCAAATTTGAACCCAATTCTTCATGGTTTCATAATCCGGCGTATCTGGTTTTTGCTCAAATCCCGGAATTGCAAGAAAATACGGTGTATCGTCTCCGTGACATACCCCTTTGAAAAAAAGATTTATAGTTTAGTATAAAATTTGAAAATATGTTTTCACAAATGGTTTTTAAAGCCTTTACCAAAAAAAGCTTACCATTGCCAGAATAGCCATCTAGTCCAAAAAGAATTTGCATCATCGTTTTGATAAATGATGTTTTCCCTTCGAACGAAAACTCGTATACGTAGGTGGGTGCCTTTATTTTATTATTTGTAAGCCGGTGCTTTACAGCTCGGTATACACCGTGGACAAAATGAACATCAGATAATGCCTTAAAAAAATTAAAAAAAAAAAAAAAAAAAATTAAATTTAAATTTTAAAAAAACAGATATAGATATAATGTTGATAAATTCAGTATTTCGGATAATCTTACGTCTATTAGACTATCTTGGTCCATTTCCTTATCTTTAAAATAAAAGTTTCTAATTTTTTTTGCGATTTTCAGAGACAATTCCGAATCTTTCTTAACATTCAATTCTCTTGGAATCAAATTTTGAAAATCTTCATCCTTGCTCCATTCGGGTACAGCGCTGTTGTTATAAATTTCAATCAGCATTTCTTTATCGGTCACTCCTGTTATATACGGAACGTCGAGTTGATTTCCCTTGGTCATTGGTTTACTAGACAAAATCGCTTCTTCACTTTCTGGCTCACAAGTAGGAGTGAAGGAAAAATTTAAAATAAGTTTTTCCCCGATTCTTTCGCCTTCGATTTCGGTCCAAATACCTGGAGATTTAGCAACGATTTCGTCCACCGAAACATTTTTTAAAAAATTTAAAAGTTCTTCGTCATTTTTGGCATCGCATCCTAATCTTTTACCAAGCAAATAGGCGCATTCGCGAGGGTGTAGGGAATATCCCCACGAGCTTCTTGATGAACCCGATTGAGCTATTGCTCGTTTGAATAGTCCTTTGCAGGATGGAGATAAAGTAAGATTATGGACCGAAGATCCTCCTGCGCTAATGCCGAAAATGGTTACATTATCTGGGTCTCCTCCAAAATTAGAAATATTGTTTTGAACCCATTTCAGTGCTAGGCGTTGATCTTTTAAACCGTAATTACCCGGGCATTCAAGTGTTTGAAGGCTTAAGAAACCTGTAAAAAAATTTAATACTGTCGTTATCTTTTCAACAATCGTAAATTGAGTTTTCCTGACACAACTTAATTAATGATTCGCGCTTCGGAGGATTCAAAGTATTACTTATTAATTATTAATAATGTAGCCTTTTTGACAATTAAATAGACTTGATGGGAAAAAAAATTACCTAGAGCTCCTAAACGATAATTTATTGTCACCAAAATAACGTCATGAGCCATAAAATAATCCGGCGAACCACTGCTTTTGTTTCCGTTACCGACAGTGTATCCACCACCATGTATCCATACAAGGACAGGATATTTTTTTTTATTAGGATTAGGCTTATTTTTTGAAAAAACATTTAGGTATAAGCAGTCTTCATTACTGTCACTTAAAATTTTAGGCCCATCCGTCGACAGGGGGTCCAAAGTAGGACTCGATGCTCCTGGTTTAGTAGCATCTCGAATTCCTGACCAACCATTAGCTGGTTGAGGAGCCTAAAATCACAACTCGAAATGAAGTAAGAGAAATCATTCTAATGTTAAATGTTAACTATAAAATTACATACTTTGAATCTCAATTGGCCCACCGGAGGCTTACCGTACGGTATACCCTGGAAGCTGTAATAAACTTCACCGAAAATAGTTTCCTCTTTTAAGCCCCGTAAAACACCTTGCGGTATAGTAACCAAAACACCGTTCGATGCCATTTCATTGCTTAACTAAAAACTTTAATAGGCTATCATCAAATAAAGTTGTGTTGTCATCACTCACTTCACCTGATCTTTCAGTCTCTATACGATTTCACAATTACATGAAACATCCTGCTAGATAGCGACACGATTGTTGTGCTTATCTATTGCAGAAGTGTTATTATCCGATTCCCAAACATAATTAGGAAAAATATTTCCGAGGGAAGGGTAAGAGATCGATAATATAAACATTTAAGTAAATTAATTTTTTTTGCAGAATTTTTTTTTTTGATTAAGGTAGAGCAAGGAGCCCAATTTGTGAAAAAAGATGAACGTTGGAAAAATTTTATTCAGTTCTATAAAATGTACCTAATTCATATATTAATTTTTTCTTTGGTGTGTATGTTTGAATAGTGTTACAGGATAGCTTCGTTTTTATTTAATTCGTTTAATGCAGATAAAAAAAAATTGACATGGTAACTGCGCTGTGTTATCACGTAACAATTAAAGTTCTTATGCTCATAATAAGGGTCCATGAATTAATTAATCATCATTTGCGTAAGGTTCTATGCCTGCCAATTTGTAGATTTCGTCCCAAAATGCCATCCTTTCCTTAAAAAAGCCTTGTTTTAATTCGAACTTGTCGCCGATCTCCAAATAAACGTCATTTTTCGCATCAGTGGGCTGCCATTTTACTTCAAATTTTTTATTAGTGGGCTGTCCTGTCGTCGCGAAATTCACCCACATTTGAACAAATTTAGTCATTGTTTCATAATCCGGTGTTCCTGGTTCCAGAACTAGTTTGTTTGGCACTTCTATGCCAAATAGGTAAGGAGTATCATCTCCATGACTTACCCCTTGAAAAGAAATAGTTTTGTAATCTCTGAGGCGAAACTTGTAAAGGGAACCGTTTTGGTAACTTACCAGATTCATCGCAGAAGTCATCCAGTTTAAAAAAACTTTCCATCGCCATTTTGATATATGACACCTTCCCTTTGTAAGAAAATACGTAAGCATAGGTGGGTGATTTGAGTTTAGTGTTTGTGACCCGGTGCTTTATAGCTCGATATACCCCATGAACAAAATGAATATCAGATAGCGCCTAAGAAAAAAGAAAAAAAATTATGATTTGCCAGAGAAAAAAGTCTTGTTAATCGTACATCAATTAGATTATCCAGATCGACTTCCTTGTCTTTAAAGAAAAAGTTCCTTATCTTTTTTGCGATTTTTAGAGCCAACTCGGAATTTTCCTCCAAATTTAATTCTCTCGGAATAAGTTGTTGAAAATCCTTATCTTCGGTCCATTTGGGAACCAAACTCTTATTATAAATTTCCATTATCATTTCTTTATCGGTTACTCCCGTTATATAGGGTATATCAAGTTGATTTCCTTTTGTCATCGGTTCATTCGGCAAAATCGCTTCTTCAGATTCAGGTTCATAAGTCGGACAAAATGCAAAATTCAATATTTTCTCTCCGACCCGTTGCCCTTCGATTTCAGACCAAATCCCTGCTGATTTGCAAACGATTTCTTCAGCCGAAACGTTCTTTAAAAAATCAAGCAGCTCTTCGTCGCTTCTGGCATCGCACCCGAGTCTTTTGCCGAGTAAATAAGCGCTCTCGCGAGGATGTAGAGAATATCCCCATGCACTAGTAGATGAACCTGATTGAGCTATCGCCCGTTTGAAGAGTCCCTTGCACGATGGAGATAAAGTGAGATTGTGGACAGACGATCCTCCTGCGCTGATACCAAAAATGGTAACATTATCGGGATCTCCTCCAAAATTAGAAATGTTGTTTTGAACCCATTCAGTGCTAGGCGTTGATCTTTTAAACCGTAATTTCCGGGGCATTCTGGTGTTTTAAGACTTAAAAAACCTGGAGAAATTTTTATTTACTTTAGCAGCTTTTTCGTCATAACTAATACCATAAAACAATGAATGTAAATTACCTAATGCTCCTAAACGGTAATTTAATGTCACCAAAATTACATCGTGAGCCATGAAATAATCCGGTGTAGCACTGGCTTTGTTCCCATTACCGAAAGTATACCCACCACCATGAATCCATACTAAAACGGGATATTTTTGACCAGCCTGAGGTTTGTTCTTCGTAAAAATATTCACGAATAAGCAGTCTTCATTGCTGTCGCTTAAAATTTTAGTTCCGCCTGATAAAAAATCCACAGAGGGACTCGTTGCTCCTGGTTTAGTAGCATCTCGAATTCCGGACCAAGCGTCAGCTGGTTGCGGAGCCTGGAATGGTATTTTTATACAATCGAATACGCGGAAGATCGAGATTTCTCTCATTAAAATGATGCTGTTTAATGTTTACTTACTTTGAATCGCAAGTCTCCCACTGGCGCTTTACCGTATGGGATTTCCTGGAAGCTGTAATAAACGTCACCGAAAGCAGTTTTTTCTTTGGAGCCCTTTAGTATACCTTGTGAAATAGTGATCAAAATATCCTCCGATGCCATTTCAAAGCTTCTTAACGGGCGTATGTTATGTTTAAAATAATTGTGTGCTAGTTGTTAATGTTAACTATCCAAGGACGAATCTTTCAAGTTTTTTTTTGTAAGCTTATGACATTGCCAATTGAAATATATAGTTGGCGCAGTCATTTTATCTTTTTATTCAAGATCGTATTTATTTTTTTTTTAATTGCCTATATGATCCATTACATAATAACATAAATTAATTGCGGTATTTATCAGTAACGAGTGATTTAAGGGAAATATCGGTAATGTCTAAATTTGTGATTTAGCGCCATTCGTGTTGTTTTACAGGGAGCAATAACATGTTTATGAATGTTCCATGAATTTGAGTTTTAAATTTTTTTTAAAACTTCCTCCCGAATTAAAACTTTTTCCCGCCAAATCTACCCATATAATAAAGTCTTTTCACAATAAAGGGGTAAAACAGTCATTCGCTTTTTCAGTCTAATATGGGCACAAAACCTACTTCGTACCACATTTCACAAGGTCTTTCGCATAGTACGGCGTTACATATGAAAAAATTTTTGACCCCCTCCTTTCTCCATCTGCCTTTAAAAAATTCGATTTTCTTGTGGATATTTAACATTATCGTTATCGATTTAGGAAGATACCCATCCTTTAAAATGATGCACATATTATAGCTGACATCGCAATTAAAATTAACAATATTACAATTAAGAGAATCATGATGAGATATTTACGCATAATTATTTTTTCAAAGATTGTTAATTATTTTTATATTACATTTTTTTGGTTCCCATTATATTAATTACCTAACAACAAACTACAAAAAATTAATCGCTCTTTCAAAAAACATGATTTTATACGGAGCGAAGACTATTTACATAAATAAATAATTAGAAGTACCGATATCTGGCAAAACTTAGAAAGGGTTACATTTTTCCAGCTAGTTTCCATATTTCGTTCCAAAACTCCATTCTCTCTTTGAAAAATCCTTCCGAAAGGCTTAACTCGTTATTAATGTCCAAATAAATATCTTTTCCTGGTTCTAATCTTGGCCATTTGACTTCGGATTTCTCGTTGGTAGGCGAGCCTGTTTTAGCAAAATTCACCCACATTTGAACAAATCGAAGGACAGTTTTATGTTCGGGACTATTTAATTCAGGTCGCATGTTGGTTAATTCGGAGTAAAATAAATAGGGTATATCGTCACCGTGGCATGTGCCTGAAAAAAAGGAACGCAATAAAGCCGAAACACTTTCAAATAGTTAAATTGCGCAAAAATAGATGAAAATGGATATACCTTTAATATCTGTAAGTCCAAACATCCTCTTCATTATAGCCAAAGATCCGTCGAATGAAAACTGATATAAATATGTTGGAGATTTTATGGAGTCTTTTTTAATGCGATTTTTAGCGGCGAGATAAACTCCGTGGACAAAGTATATATCTGACATTGCCTATGAGATTTTTTAAAAAAAATTGATTACTTGTTATAATTCTTCATTTTCATATTTTATTAGAAATACTTACGTCTATGTAGCTGTTCACGTCCATTCCATTTTTAAAGTAGAATTCTTTTATACGGCTGGCAATGTCCAAAGACAACGTTGAATCTTTCGCTACGTTCAATATTTTCGGTATTAATCCTTGATATTCTTCATCTTTGGTCCATTTAGGAACGTCGTTTATGTTGCTAATACCCAGAATCATTTCTTTCGTGCAGGCTCCGGTAATATAAGGCACATCCGATTCATTTTTGTCGTTTATTAATTCAAGCGACGTTTTCGTTAAAATGGCTTCCTCGGAATCCGGTTCGACGGCTGGTGTAAATGAGAAACTTAAGAGCCAATCCCCTGGACGACGCCCCTCAACTTCGTGGATTATCCCATTAGATTTTTCCACTATATCTTTAGCGGGAGCTTTTCTTAAAAATTCCAACAATTCACTGTCGCTTTTAGCATTGCATCCTAACCGTTTGCCTAAAAGGTAAGCCGACTCTCGTGGGAACGCGGCATTAGCCGTGCGGCTTAAGGCTGATCCTGATTGAGAAATAGCTTTGTGAAAAAGCCCTTTTGTGGACGGCGAGAGAAGAAGGATATGAACAGCCACACCGCCTGCGCTTTCTCCAAATATCGTCACATTATCAGGATTTCCTCCGAAGTAGGAGATGTTATTTTTAATCCAAATAAGAGCAAGGCGCTGGTCTTTTAATCCAAAATTTCCAGGACATTCTGGCGTTTTTAGGCTCAGGAATCCTAAAAGTTAATCGGAGGGAATAATTCATGTGAAATCGGTCTTATAGTTGTTGCACTGTACAGAGTGTAATATGTAAACATTTTAATTACTGACCTAGGGCTCCTAGTCTGTAATTGAAAGTTACAATAACGACGTCATGGCTCATAAAATAATCAGGTCCATATGTGTCTTTGTTGCCTGTTCCTAATGTCCAGCCACCACCGTGAATCCAGACAAGGACTGGAAGTTTTTTATTTAACTAGTAACAAGAAAAAGTTTTAGAAAATGTTCGGTTTGATGGCCTTTTTACCGGGAAAAAAAATAGATTACATTTATACATAACTACATAATCAATACTTGGGCGTAGTGTAAAGTTTACTCTATTTGAATGCAAAAAGCAGCATTGTGAAACATATACATGTATTCCCAAAGTTACCTGTTTAGTATACACATTAATAAACAAACTGTCTTCAGCAGAATTCGGCATATATTCCTTTGTAACTGGATTTCCGCTTGGACAAATTGTTCCTTGTTTTGTGGCGTCCCTTATTCCGAACCAACCTTCCGCCGGTTGTGGCGCCTGAAAAAATTATAACTGATGGGTCACAAATCACTTAATGTATAATATCATAAACTGACCTTAAATCTTAATTCTCCTATTGGTGGTTTAGCATAAGGTATCTGCTGAAAACTATAATATTCATCCCCAAAAACTGAGCTTTCTTTTTGTCCCTGCAGAATCCCTTGCGGAATGGTTACGAGAATTTTTTCGGTTTCCATCTCAAAAACTTACAAAAAAAAAAAAAAAAAAAAAAAAAAAATGATATATTACACGATTGAAGTATGAAACTTTTTTTTATAGCATTAAACTATACATTCGAAGTATAGCATGATTCTACTGTAACAAATGTTTTTTCGCATTTATGAAACGCCGCTATCAGTCAAGAACCAAACAAAAATTTATCGGATTTACCTATCATTGCGATAAATAAAAATTACTAAAAACAAAATGAAATAAAAAAACCGAATCATTGTTATTACAGTAAATGTCATACCTACTGATAAACGCATATGTCATTGCGAAATTATCTTTTGTTATCATTCTATTATTCATAATGGGACAAGGCTAGTGAGATATTCCCACAGCGAATAAAAAAAAAAATCGACCGTGACAGGACTCGAACCTGCAATCTTCGGATCCGAAGTCCGACGCCTTATCCATTAGGCCACACGGTCTGTTTACAGCTACCGTCTCCTATGTGCATTCTTGAACATCATCTGGGCTTCCTTTGTACGTGGCAGCATTTTTCAAAGGAAAGTAAACAAAAATGGCTGCCGAGAATTTGTCAAATGAAGACATTAGGAATCAATTAATTAGTTTCGGATATAATCCAGGTCCGGTTACGGAAACGACTCGGACAATTCATTTAAAAAAACTGGAGGACCTAAGAAATAACAAGCAAGGAAGAACGAACGGCACATCTGCAAAGCATGAAGCTTTAATTAACAGCTTAACGGACGATGAAATTCGTGAACAGTTATTAGCTTATGGACAAACGGTAGCACCTATAACATCTGTAAATAGGGATGTTTATAAAAAAAGACTACTTAAACTAAAAACCGAAAGTAGTCATGGTAATAACAATGTTACTGGCAGCAGTAACAAAATTAATAGAAGAGGAAAGCATTTTGTTAATGTGACTTATGAAAATCATGAACATGATAATGAAAATAGTGATGTAAATTGTGAACCAATGGAAATAGATTGATAAAAAATTTCTGTCAGAATTTTAATGTAGATAATTTTGTAAAGGTTATGTTTTAAAAGTGCAGTTTAAATCAATTTCTTTTGTATTAAATGAATATCCTACAGTATGAAGAGTGATTTGTTTTGAGAAATATTTATTAATTTTGTTTCAAACCTACCTATTTTAGATTGTAAATATTGCAACCCTATTGTTATTATTATTAATCGTTATTAGTGTAAAAGGTTTATTGTGGTTTCTATTGCCTTTTTGCAGCATTAATTAAAGATCCATCATTCATGTGATTTATTTCTAAGATTACTATACACCTTGTATTGTTAGAAGATTAGTAATTGTGCCTACATGTTTAAAACAAAAAAAGAATTAGCCACTATAGAAATATAGTTGAATATTTCATAAATTAATCTAACAATATTATTTTAAATGATAATTTTCTTAAACAATATTTTACAGGTAAAATGTAATAAATGATTAGGATGAATCATTTGGTCAATGAAAAATAACAATCAAATTATTTAGGAACTTTTGGTTTTTAACAATTTTACTTGGGATTACCCTTTGTCTTGTTTTGTTCTTGGACAATTGCAAGTGAGATTACTTTTTACTGCCGCTAACTGTAATAGATCAACACAGAAATCGCTTTTTTGTTAGAACTTAAAAAAAAAAAAAAAAAAAAAAAAGGAAGTTTATTAGTTTATTGATATCGCTTAGCCCTTATAAGTTATACTAGTTTTTTTTTTTTAATTCTTATACGACGTAACAAAATATTAAAAAAACTTATACAACTTTTCTATATTTGGAGGGGAAAAATGAAAATTTGATTTGTTGTTTACCTGACACTCGACCGCCGACGACGTGGGAAATCATTCAAAGGAATGATAGCAATTCCTTTGAGAGGTTGGTAATAGTGGTTGTTGTCGTTTTAGAATGAATTGCTAATGACATTGCACTTACTGTTATTCATTTAAAAAAAGTTCTCTAAAAATTTTATGTTCTTTTTTACTTCTAAATTTTTTGTTCAAACTATTAAAGGTTATTAGTATTAGTAAAAATGAAGGTAACGGTAACGACTCTAGCAGATAATTTATTCGTACTCGACGTCAGTGAAGACTTAGAACTTGAAAATTTTAAAGCATTTTGTGAAATCGAAACGGGTATTCCTGCTAGTGATATCGTAATTTCATTCAACGGCCGGCCCCTGAGAGATGAGAAGAAATCGTTAAAAAGGCTTGGAATCAAGGATGGAGACGTTGTTATTTTACAACAAATGTTGGGAAGTGGCTCTCAGATTAGTAAGTTTTAACAGTATAGTTAATTTAATGTCATGAGGTCTAATATTTCAGAATGATTGCAAAATAGTTCGATTACAAGAGACCCCACATTATTTTTTAATAGACCTGGTGATGAGAGAAAAACAAGAAAAATAGGGCAAGTCCCTCATTAATAATTTATGAGTTTGTTTCCTACATTGATTTCTGATAAGGCTGAAAGTAACAGAATTCATGAAAATAACTATTGTTATTGCACCATTTTTTATAACAACTATTTTTTTTCTTCCTTTTGTTTCAGGTATACCACAATTAGATTTTAGTTCTATTCAAGTGCCTGGAGCCTCAAGTAGTAGAGGTTTTGCAATAAATCATGGAGACGATCCAGCATTAATTAGGAATATGTTTCTTAATAATCCTGATCAACTCTCATTGCTCAAGCAAAATAATCCAAGACTTGCAGATGCTTTGCTGAGTGGTAGTTTAGGTAAGTTAGTTGAAGTGTAAAATTATAATATGAATAATTGTTGAGTAAAAGATAAGGCGATGGCAAAATCAATTTTGTTTATTTGTTTATTCCAATATATGTTTGAAAGCCTTAAGTTATGAAAAGATCAAATTATTTGTGCACAGAGGAATTTTTTTTTTTTTTCTTTTTTGAAATATAAAATGTATTTTATGTATGAGAAAAATAATAAAGTTCTACAAGTTAAAAAATTGTTACAAGCTTTGTCAATAAGACCCATCAAGCATAAGTTTCTTACCAATTACGTTTTATTTTTGGCATACCTGAATATACCTGATTGCACACTTTTGAAAATATTTGGGATAACTGTTGTGACAAGAGGTAATCACTCTTGCAGAGAATTTTGATCATGTAAATGGAATTTGTGAGGTATTGCCTATAAATATTTTTCTTATTCATTTGTCAAAATCTTGTTTCGTTTTTTTGTGTATTTAATTTGTTGAAATAATTGATTAAAGCATAACTGGCTTAAAAGCTTAAGGAAAGCATCCTTTATAAAATTTTCCATACAAATTTGCCTTTTTGCATAAAATGGCAGATAATAACTAATTTTTTTTTCATGCAATCCATTTGCAATTTATTTAAAAAAATAAGTAACTTATCATAATCAAATGAAAAAATGATTGAAATGGTTCATGTATTAGAAGCTTGAGGATGTTTTTTACAGTCTAAAAACCAAATTCTAATGAGGAGGCAAAAAACTAAAGACCTGGATTTGTCATTTAACTATTTTTGCTTAGTTTCCCTGTTTTTTAAAATACTTGTTTATATTTATTTACTTTTGATTTTCTAGATCTTTTTGCTAGAGTTTTAAGAGAGCAGTTGGCTGCCAGACAAGAACGTCAAACGCAAAGGCTGAGGATGATGAAAGCTGATCCATTTGATACAGAAGCACAAAGAATGATTGCAGAAGAAATTAGGCAGAAAAACATAGAAGCTAACATGGAAGCTGCAATGGAATACAATCCAGAAACATTTGGAACTGTAGTGATGCTGTATATCAATTGTAAAGTTAATGGATATCCAGTAAAAGCATTTATTGACTCAGGTGTGTTATATCACAATTAAAATTTAAGAATGAAACAATAATTATTTTTACTTTTTTGATTGTCGCACCTACTGCTTGCAATTTTTTAAATATTTTTTGATAAAGGAAAAGACAAGGGAAAATCACACAGCTGTACCAGAGTGTGAGTCGAACCCCATCGACTGACACCGATTTGATCGTACTAAATGAGCTACTGACTATGTGCAATCTGTGAAATTTTTTTCCTTGTCGTTCTTTCCCTTTTCTCAAAAAAGATATAAATAATAACTAGTTTTTTTTTTTTTTTTTTCTGGTTTCAGGTGCTCAGACAACTATTATGTCCGCTGCTTGCGCGGAAAGGTGTCATATTATGAGATTGGTCGATTCAAGATGGGCAGGGATTGCAAAAGGAGTTGGGGTTCAAAAAATTATTGGGCGAATTCATATGGTACAAATACAAATTGAACAGGATTATTTAACTACGAGCTTCTCTGTTCTTGAAGAACAACCAATGGATATGTTATTAGGGCTGGACATGCTCAAGAGACATCAGGTTTGTGGATAGTGCTATTAATAGTACAGAAATATAATTTAAGTTTTAAATGCAACAATTATCCTCCTCTTTATTTATTTAGTGTTGCATTGATTTGAAAAATGATGTTTTAAGATTGGGAACTACTGGAACGGAGACTAAATTTTTACCCGAGCGTGAATTACCCCTGTGCCATCGCTTAATTGAAGAAGATTTTGATTAATTCCCTGTTTTATCGTATTTTATTTTAATTTTTGTTTGATATTATTTATTTTAAATGATTTTTTTAGTTATTAAAATATTTATTTTATTTTTAAAAGCTTTTATCAAACAGTTTAAACAGTTCAAATATTTTAAAATGCAGATGCAATTTTTGAAAAACAGCAGTTGTGACGTTAATTTATATTTTATTTTTAGTGCTGCATTGATTTAAAGAGAAATATTTTGCACATTGGAACCACTGGTACTGAGACTCCATTTTTAGCTGAGACTGATCTTCCAGATTGTGCTAGGTTAAGCGGTATTAGTGAAGAGGAAGCAATTGGTAGAAGCCTAAAAGATTTGGAGGATCAAGAATTACAGAAAGCTTTAGAAGATAGTGCTAAAAGTAACAACATAGCCAACAATCCAAGTAGCAGTAGTAGTGGAGATGGTAAATTTTTAAAATATTTTTCTACGAATACGGCGCGAAACAAATATTTTTCTGTTGTTTTAGGTACCAGGAATAGTCCAGGAGGAAGTTCGAGATTAGGCATGAGACGAGATCCGTCCATAGAAGTTCTATCAACTGATCCATTTACTGAAAACGATGTAAAAGAGCTACAAAATTTAGGTTTTACAAGAGAGCAAGTTGTATCTGAACTAAGAAGGTTTAGAGGAGATAAAACTCAAGCGACCGCTGCTTTGTTTGCTAAATCTCTCAAATTCTGACAGTAATTTATCAATTTGATCCAAACTTGCCCTTATCCTGCATCTTGCTAATATAAGGCGAGAGATCGCATCGTTGAAAAAGGAACGGTTAAACACAGCTGGCGATTTTTTTATTTTAATTTTTTTTTTTTGTAAATAGTAGGTCGTGTGCACTCTTTATGATATGCTTAGAGAATAACTAATGAATATAATACTGGTCACGGCGTAAAGTTTTACATATAATTAATATCCTGCTTTTTTGCACTGGATGATATGTGTTTGTAATGTTGGTTTTGTTGGTGTTACTGAAAAATTAAATATTAAAATATTGATTTTGATTGATTTAATTTGATAAAAGGTATTTATACAATAAAATGAAAAAGTATGGAATATAGATATTATTTTCTTTTCTTTTTCTGGCTATTAAATTGTAATGAGGTTCTTCAAAAGGTCTACAAAGTGTAAGCAGGCAGCTGCCTTAGGTTACTCTTTAAAATGACATGAAAAATAGAACTTTTTCATACTGTCATACAAAACCCTCAATTTGAACTCTTAAAAGTTGAGGTCATCCTTTACATTCTGCTAATTAACTTCCTGAGTAGACTTCAATATTTATATAGGATGGATTAGATATTAAAGGCTTCCCATTAAAGGAAAAGATATGTTCAATCTTCAATATTTTTTTAAATCCACATTAAATTTCTAACGAACTAGAGCAGCATATTAGTTTCGGTTTAAAATGGTGATTTTAATTTTTTTCTCTGCACCCTTCCAGAGGAGGAAACATGAAACCTTCAGTTATATTTCAATTCTGATTTCAGGTAAGTCACCGTTTATGGTTCTTCTAAGGGCTATATGAGAAAATAAAGTTCGTTTTGAAACCCGGATTGCGAAAAGAAAAAAAAATTTTTTTCACCGGTGTCGAACGTTCGGTAAGTAAGAAGAATTGGAAATGGAACTAATTTTTTTATTTTTGAGTTAAAGGTAAATAATGTTTTCTTCTAAAAGCATCATTGAAATAAAATTTAAAAAAAAAAATCGGTTTTTATACGTAGAGCCATTCGCGACTCATTTTAAAAGCATAGTCTCTTAAACAGGTCTAGAAACTCTCATTTAACCATGTCTTTAATGTTGAATTATTTTTTAGTTCCTAAAAGGAACACTTCAGCGCTGCAAACGCTTTGACCATCAGCCAATCAGGATTAATTTAAAAAAACCGCAAAAAAATATGAATTGAGTAATACTGCCGTGGTAAGCGACTTGGGCGTATGTCCATTCTGGAATTGAATCTTTGTTTACATAAGTTAAAAATAGAAAACAAGTGCCAACTTAAGAATGGACATACGCCCATTTCGCTTACCACGGCAGAATATAAAGATGAAAAAAAAAAAATTGAATTGTTGCTTATGAAAAAAATGTTTGAAAAAGGCCAATTAAAATAAAATTTTAATTTACATGCTAGACATAGTTGGTACCGGTATGCAGTTCCGAATTGTAAAATGAAAGAAAATTTAATTTTTTTTTTTAATCAATGAAAATTAAGCCCTGATGACGAGTTTGAAACTTCTTATCAAATGTGCTGCCATGAAAAGACAACAGAAAATGAAATGGCCGAAGAAAGTTACCCAGACGATTTGGATTTTAAGTACGCGAAAACGCTGATTAATCAATCCCAGCTGCATATTAGCAATTAAAGAAGTTTACTTTCAAAATGGCCTCTCCGCCTCTTTCATTTACAAAAAACCTGATTTTTTTTTTCTTAGAACTTCAAATTCAAACTAGTATACACCCTATTAATCACCCAGCTTAACTACAATTAGAAAACCGGAAATCTCTAACTCCCTGCAATCAGAAAAAAAATGAATGCAATTTAAATAAATAAACAAAACTTCAATGCTTGATTTTTAAAGCTGTCATTTGATTGGCTGACACGTATGCGACATCAGCGACCAAATAGTGAACTATTTTATATATCAATATATGGGACAGTTTTTAAGCCCGGAGTTTCTAGACCTGTTTATAAGACTATGTTTAAACGAACAGAATAATGTGACGTCACAGGTCATGTGACCCACGCTGCCGCCATCGCTGTTTGCATACACGCAGTGAAAGCTTTGTACATTGTAATTCGTGTTTTTTTATTGCAATTATTCCGTGTATTACTAACAGAAATATAGTTTAAAATGTCGGATAGTGCAGTGGAAAATCAAACCAATAATTCCACAGATACCCCTCATACGGTAAATATCTATTTCCAATCCTTTTTTATTTAAAAAAAATTCGAGGGCAAGAAACTTGCACACGAAGTAAGGATTACATTTTCAAACGTAATTTAGAGTATTTAAAACGGAATTCGGGTTGAAATAGTATTACAATTACATGCAGGGATAATTCAAGATTGTAACTAGTTCGATAATAGTCATATAATTGGAAAGCTTTTTGTGCAATTTATAATCGGTAAAATCGCTGGTATAAAATAATGACCTTCAATCAAGAAGCCAATGGCTGACGCCGAGCCTATCCGCCATTTTTATTTATATTAGATTATTCCCGCCAAAAGGTGGATTTTTATCAATTTATTTAAATTTTATCAATCATATAGTAAATTAAAGCATTAAAATAACTCACTTGTCTCATTCTTAATATGTTAAATGATATAAGACAGCAAAATACTTGCATTACCACTATAAAAATCCGGCTAATCAACGTCCTATGGAAAGGTCTTTTATGCTTGATATCAATGTTGTTTGCGTCGTTAGTTTGCCGTTATTTTAAATAGTTTTATTACCTCTTTAAATCCCTCGCATCTTTTTACTTTATTATTTAGAGTAATTTTAAATGCGTATTATGGAATTTTTTGATTATTGACAACTTTGAGACTGCATATGGTTTTAAATGAATAATCAATAATTTTTATTGTAGGAGGAGACAGATCAGAAAGAGAAACCCTCTCGTAAAAGCAAAACGAGATTATCGCTTGCAGAAAGAGCAGCTAAGGAAAGTCAGGAGATCTTGAAGGTAATATTTTTGTTATTATGCATATTGGTTGGAAAAAAAAAAATTATCTAATATCGTCATTTTACTTTTCAGAGTATGGGGGTGAAGGATAGTGGGGATGATAGTGGGAGAAGGCGCACAAGGTCTTCAACAAAACCAGCTACATCAGTTGCAGCAGCACCAACTCCTCCAAAAAGAGAAAGAAAGACTCCAGCTCCGAAAGCTGAAAAGAAAGAAACTCCTCCAAAAGGTAGTGTAGTAGTAGCAAGCATGAGCATTGTCCTTGCTTTAGATTATTTGTTATTACTATTATTGCTATTTTTTATTCTTTGTATTAAAATGTTATAACCAACGAGGCATCTTTAGATTTCAAGGCTATTCAATCAGAGAAAAGAAGTATTTTGTGCTGGTATATAGTAGAATATTTGCTGCAAATAAGTAGTTATTAATTTAAAAAAAAATTATATATATTTTTTTTAAATTCATACAGAAGATGTTTTGAGCACAAATGTAAAACAAAAATTAAGACTAAGTTCTTATTAAATTCTTTACTTTTTATAGGTCGAGGTCGAGGTCGAAAAAGTTCGAAGAAGGATGAAGAAGAAGCCGAAGAAAATAACAAGGACCACGCACCTGAAGAAAAGAATAATGAAGAAAGCAAAGAAGATGCAGTAGCACAAGACAAAAAAGAAGAAAAAATGGATGTTGATGAATCCAAACCTCAAGAAAAGGAAAAAGCGGAAGAAAACGGTCAGCTAGAGGATGAAAGTAAGGATGAAAAATCCAGTTCGAAAGACGAAAAAGACGGGGAGTCTAAAAATGAGGAAAAGAAAGAGGAGGCTGCAAATACAACAAGCAACGATAGTGCACCTGAAAAATCAGTAGATGAGACGAGTCAACCAGAATCAGAAAAAACAAATGAATAAATTTATTTATTTTTTAAATACATTTTGTGCTCACTGAGCAATTGGACTTTCTTCATTTTTTTTTAATTGAAAAAATTTTCAAAAAAAATCTGACATTTTTTGAAAAAAAAATTTATGAAACTATTTTTAAAAAAAGACGTTTTTATCGTTGTGCTTTTCTTTCAGTTTTATTTGCCGATCTGATATTTTAATTAATTTCATTGAAAGGGCAGTTTGAAAGTCATTGTTACCGTAGTTTTTCTTCAATTATTTTTTTTTTTTTTTTTTTTGTAATATGTTCATTTCATGTTAAAACTGCTTCGAAATTATGTTAAAAGTTATCAGATCTGTAAATGATTAATGAAGTTTAATTTTAAAAGGGCACAAAGTAGTCCTTTTTAGCAGTTCTGAATTTTATAATTAAAATAAATTTTTAATCTCATTTTCGGCTTGGTTATATGCCCGCTTTTTTTTCAGCATTTTTACTAAATTATAAACAATCAGTAGAACTTCGGCTAATTCCTGAATTATGTAATACTGAAGCATTTAAATTTTTTATTTTAAATTAAGGTAATTAAATACCTTGTATTTTTAAATTAATTGGGTACTAATATTGTTATTAGGCTATCATATTCTCGGATTTATTAATTGTTTGTGACTCTTAGGGTATGCAAATATGTAATTTTTTTACGAAAGTGAACGATATGATCTCGTTTTTGATGTAAAAGGAAACTTAGTAGTTTTCCTAAAGAGCTAAAAAATTTTGGTTTGGATTGAATTTATTTGATGTAATTGTGGTTGTTAGGTTGTACGTGTACATCGGATAATTTTTTTTTCTTTTTTTTTTTTTAATTAAAAAATGACTGAGCAAAATATGTGTGTAGCAATGTCTGAAATTCACAACGATGAAATACGTTTTTTTTTTTTTTTAATTTTGTTCCGAATTTCTTTTTTTTTTTTTTTTTTAACCAAATAATGATTGGCTTCTTTCGGAGAAATAGGAGCTCCAATTTTTTCTTCCACGTAAAACTTTGCTTCAGAAGTTTTTCTCGAAAATTTCAAGCTTTTTTTTCTGGTAAAAGAAAAAAAGTTTTCATCCCATTTAAATGATTTCCTTAAAAAGGTAATATTTCAGCGATATTTAGCAATTTTACAGATCATAAAATGTTCTTTATTTTGCACGTGGGAAAAATTCAGCAATTATTTTTTCGAAAACTAATAAGCTTTGAATTTTTTTAATTTATTTTGTAACTGAAAAATGGTTGATTAGAATATTGGTATAAAAAAAAAATTGCCAGAAAAATTGGAAAATGAAGGAAATGATTTTTTTTCTTGTGTGAATGGATTTAATCTGATGAATAAATAGTTGAAAAGAAACGTAGAATTTATCAAATTTTTTTTTAAATATTTCTGAGTCTTAGTGTATAAATAATAAAGAAACTTTTAAAAATGAAAATAATTAAGTAAAAAAAATATTTTCCAGTTATCTGATAGTTGTTTGGTGTAGCGCTTATGATCATAATTTTTATCTTTTTAATTTATTAGGGAGCATCGTTTTACAAGGTTTTAAATATCTGATCAGACACAAATATTTGATTTTAACAATACATGTACTAATCCTTAGCTGAATAAAATAATGAGCTGTTCTTTTTTTTTGTTTCTTTGTTTTTCATAAAACAAAAAATTTAGTATTAATTTGGAATTCTTTTTTATATTATATTTTTATATTTTTGTATTTTGTACAAAATAATTTTAATTTTATTTTGTTCAGATAGGCGATTAAAAAAATAAAGGTTAGACCAATGTCCAGTCTAAAAAATGATCAAATTACCTCATTTAGTTACCACTCGTACAATCAGTTTTAATTTATACATTAAATTATCTTCTTTATCGAACAAATTTTTAATAAATGAAATTTTAAAAGAAAGCATTTTCGTCATGTGCGCTACAGCCAAAATCTCATAAAATATCAGATCTGGTATAAATTTTATAAATAGCTATAACTAAAGTCGCGATTTTTTTTTTCAATAGAAGTAAGTCGTTGTCATGTAAAAAAAAAAAAAAGAATGCTGCAATATTTTTTTCTTTAGCATTTGTTTGGTATTGTTGGAAAATTATTTTACAACTGCAGAAATCAGGGTGGTCTGAATTATAGCTTTTTCTGCTATAAAAAATAATAAAAACCATTTGGATTATAAATTTTACGCACGACAGTGTAAATTTTTATTGAAAAAACAATAACTTATTTTGACATTAAGTAAAAATTTTTGCAGGTAGTTGTCATTATTAATTTTTTAGTTAATTTTGCATGAAAAATTCTGATATTTTCATCAAAACAGACAACCTGATGGCTGTAATCAATTTCAGTTAAAAATAAATTTCCGATTTTTCCAGCACAAGCCAAACTTTTTTTTTTTTTAAAATTTTCTATCTCTATTTTTTCTTTCAATTATTTAAGAAGAGGCTTCACGGAATCTCTCGAGGAATGGCTATTTCGTGAAAGTCTTTTCTTAAATTATCCAGAATGCGCTAAACAGAAGGTACTATTTTTCCGTACGTTTTTCTTAATTCTACTTATTTTATATCCGAGATGTTTTTTTAAAGTGAGCTGAGATAGGTAGATTTCCTTAAAAATTTTTGTGGTTAGCTCTAAATTATTTTTAGGGGTTTCATGCCTACCCGTCCTATAGGTTCACTACTGTGCCATTATTTTTTCTTCCTTTCCTTACCTTCTTTTTAATTCATAAGTCAGTAAAACCCGTGACTTTTTATTTGAAATATTTTTGTTTAATCCTAAATGCTAGGGCATGTTGTAAGGAAGCAACAGGTGACTCTTTCGTCACACAGAGAATCAAATTTTGAAAAATAGATTAGAAAAAATCATTCTAACGAGTGAGAAACTTTCATTAAAAAAAAAAAAAAAAGAATTTAAATACCTAGAGTTTGACCTATATTTTATAAATTTCCGTTAAATGCGAATGGCGTTGCCGATAAATATTGCAAGAATTTGTCACCAAGGTTCCTTACAATATGCTCCTTGAAATATTTGATTTGAAAAAATCACGGCCTTTATGTTTTTTTAATCTCGGTGTCTAATTATCTTAGTGCAATTTTTTGAAATCCAGTGGTTGCAATCGTTTTAGCAACGAACATTCCTTAAAAGCGCAGTTTTTTTTTCTGTAAAAGATTTTTTTTTTTCTAAAGAGTTGGATACAGTTTTTTCTGTTTAAAGTAATGCATGATTTTTTTTAAAAGTGTTCCGATCTTTTTCCTTTTTTATATATACAAATTTTTTTTAAAAAAGTAACCCTAACAAAGAAAATCTGTACCTGCCAGCCTCACTCAATCGCTTTTGCTTTTACAAATTTTTGTAAAAGAGAACATTTTTGTAGTAAATTGATGTTAGAGCTTTTTTTTTTTCATTATGTCGTAGCCATCCTCAATATCTTTACCAATTTTTTTTCCAGATTCCGCATCTCCAGTGTAACAAAATATTTCAGATAAATTAAAAATAAAAGAAAAAATTTTAGTAAATAAGTGACGTTTAATCTACATAAGATAAGTATGGGTGTATATGTAACATTTTTGGATAGTTTAAATATAAAAATATGTATTCAAAAAAAAAAAGATTTTAAATGTTTTTCTATTATGTTTCCTTGTTTTTATAAACGAATTAAACAAGTTGGAAATACCATTTTAGATGCATTCATTGATGATAAAATTTATTCAGCTAGATAAACGATTTTAATTAGGACTGGGTGAGTTGTGGAATTATCAGAAACACATGTTTTAATTTTAGTAGAAGTGAATTTTTTTTCCTAAAGTTAAAAAAAAAAAAAAAAAAATTGTTCTAACAAGAAACGCAATTGGAATGGTGTTAATTAGGTTCAACAAATGAATCCGCGAGTTATTATTTTCGTGATATGTCGAAAACGTCAAACCGGATTATTTTTCTGGAATTGTGTTTTTGTTTTATTGAAAAAGTCATTACCAGATGTGGAATAAACATATTGGAAAAAAAAATGGGTCCATGTTCCAATTTAAAGCATTTAGACTTGCGAGTTAATTATCAAACTTATAAACAGCCAAAAACTGTTTTCTCCTGGCTCCAAGTACGAAATGCTCCATCTGCAATCTGAGCGAATCTGGCAAATTGAGAAAAAATGGAATGTGTCCGTAGAGCTAATTTGGTCAACAATTATTTAATTCATTATGACAAATTCCGATTGCCTTGTCCGTTTTTTGGCGCCTCTGTATCTCCGTTTTCTATGATATAGGGTGTTCTCTCGGCTAGTACTGCCCTGCAATCTGAATTATCCTATTCCAAGTAATTATTCCAGTATAATTTATTTTATTTTATATAATTCATTTGCGGTAATTTAAAAATTTTTAATCAAAAAGTTAGCAATAGTTTCCAGCTGCGATATGCCAGAAACGTTTTGTCAGCTGGCACTACGGCTGATTCTGTAAAAGAGGCAAAGTTAATTATTTTTCGAGAACAAGTGCTTACAGGAAAAAAAGTGAAAAAACAAATTCTTGAAAAGTTAGTTTGACCTCATTTGTTTAATTTTGTTTTCTTTATTTTTTCTGAAAGAATCCCCAAAACCCGAAACCTAAAATAATGGGATTTTTCAAGGACCCTATTCCTATGTAAAAATAGAAAATACTTGTCATCCATCACACCACCTAATGATTTGACTTCTCTAACAATACCTTCCGACGTACATTATTGAAAGGTCCATTTAGAAAATGACCTTTTCATTCCAAAACAAAAAAAAAAAAAGATCATAAAACTGTCGATTTTTTTGTTTGTCACGCGTCTGGATTTGTTATTTCAGATGTTTTTTTCGCCACCCTCTTGCGTGTTCCCAACTCCAATAATAAAGACTCATCATTCCTTTATCCATTGTTCGTAGAATTAGGGAGCGTCCAGTAAAAGGAAAAAATATTAGTTTTTTATAGGTACCAAAATTAAACCATTAAAAGTGTCAATCTGCAGCAAAAGAAAAAAAAATAATAATAAAAAAACAACAGGAGCTGTTAAAATAATGTTGCAAAACGGAAGGAAGACATTAAATAAAATTGATCTGGAGGGATTATGATCAAGGAAAACGGAGAAGCGATATTCCGAAAATGTTTCCGAGAAACTCCTTTAATAATATTTAAGGATTTAAAAAGAAAAAGGACATTTAAGCTCTTAAACACAAGCCTAGCCTTTGCCTCTTTTTAGGTCTTAATCCTTATTTTAATGCACTGCGTTTGAAAACCTGTGTAGTCTAGATGTCGTAAGCAGGGTAACTATTTGGCTTATACAATGGCAAAACTACCCTTACCGAGGTTCGTTAATTATGTCTTGTCAGGGAGTAGTGTCTGTGAAATTCATTTTAAAAAAATCATGGACTGGCTAGGGAGCCGAAAATCATGAGATACCTCACTGGCGCAGGGTTCCCAACTCGTAAACAATGGAAACGTGTTTAGCTTATGAGTGCGTACTATATTTTAAATAGTACATTTACATAAGCTAAACACGTTTCCATTGTTTCCGAGTTGGCAACCCTCACTGCCTATTCGAAAAAAACCCTTGAGCTGCCATTATAAAATATTTGATTGATTGAAATTTTTAAAGATCAGAAAATGTCCCATAAATATAATACTTTTTGAAAATGCATTACATATTTGGTAGCACCGATTCTTATATTCTCGTTGAAAGCAGTAACTTAAATCTTTAAACATTTGGTATACTAAAAATGGTTGCGACCTTTTGCCGAAAGGTATATTCGATAGCGCGAGAACGCTTTCAAAAAGTGTAGCGGAAATTATTATTTTCCTTGAAAAATAACGAACACCTACTTTGTTCCTAAAAACAACTATGACTACCATAGGAGCCATCACATTTTTTATTACATTAATTGAGTTTAAATTAAAATTGATTCACAATCAGCCTTTAGAAAGTCTTCTTTCTTTCTTTTATTTGTATGGAAAGTAGAGCGAAGTAGAGCGGATTTCGGATTTCCAGGTTTGAGAAAATGTTGGCAGCACTGCAAAACAAAAGTCGGTTTACTTTTTTTAAAATAAAATGGTGTGTAAAAGTGAACGAAGAAATTGTGTGTTTTAATAAATACCGTGATTTGTCGATCTTACCTTTATGATAAACCAGGTGAGAAGAATGGAACCAATCATGTTAAACGAATAATGGCTGCACAGGTGAACAAAATGGAGGAACTTTCAGGTGAATACAGGTAAATTTCATAATGTTGACGGGTACTTTGTTTTGGTTGGTTTTTTGTTATTTCTTTCTTACTACGTTTGGGAGGAGAGACAGGCAGCATAATGTTTTGATCCGCAATGGAACTTAAGAAAAAATAAAGCTGACAAGTGACATAAGAATGGTGGGGGTCCCGTGTTGGACTGTTAGTTGTAAAGCAGCACAGTTTATTAGCTTTTTTATGTCAAGAGAAAATACATAAATCAGATAGCTCCTCTCATGACGTTTATGACCTTTTTTTTTCTTTCCCAAGACAGTAAGTCAATTTCTTTGTTGATTTTTTTAAACAATTTTTTTAATTTCATCCTTTTTTTTTATAAGTCTACATTTTTTTTTGTTTGGAATAGTTTTTGTTTTTGTTTTACTTTGAAAATTTAAAAGGCGTAGGGGTTTTCATTTTTTTTACAAAAAAATTAAAACAATTTTCTTGTCATTTTTTTTTTTTTTGAAAATTATAATAGAGGACAAGAGAGCCTAAAAGGATAGAGGACAGGGAATTTTACATGGCTACATCAAGTGACCGCAGTCACTTAATATAACATTAATACTGTATAGAAGCATATAGAAGCCACAATAATATATATAAGAAAAACATCCTGGGTAAATTTTTGCTGGAAAAACAAACAGACTTTGATTATTCAGTAAGCATTTTAGACGTTACGAAAGACCGTATAAATGAGTTTAATTAGAAAAAAATTTGGAAATTTGAAATACTGAGTGTAAAAATGTTGGAAAAATTAAAATAATTGTTACAAATATTTAGTGTGTACATTTTATTTTCTTTGAAAATTTTTAATAATTTTTTCGAGTGTGACCGTTTAAATTTTTAAGCTTCTGCCATGCCATCGATTTATGTCATCTGCGATCATTTTTATAATTTTGAAAAAAAAAAAAAAAAAAAAAATTAAACTAGTTGCGCATCAAAGAAAGGGGGCAAGGGGAGACGAATGAATGTGCTTTGCGTCGCGTACCGAAAAATCGCTGTAAAATACTGTATGCACTGATTTTGAGTAAAATGAGGTAAACATTAAAAAAAGGGACATTTCTACGTGAGATAAGTTTTAATTATTACCTTGTTGCACTGAATTATTTCTTCCCTTCTAATCGTTACCGACATCATTAAACCGCAAAGCACGGTATAATGAAGTCAACTCTGACCTCTTTCCCTATGAATCTTCCCTTTTTTTACATCATCTTTATTTTTGGTTTTGGAGTTTCTGTCTGGCGGTCACAAATAATTTTTTTTTTTTGCTCGTGAAATTCGCACATTTGAAATCTTTTACTTCTTAATGCAATATAAAAAAGTTGTGCTTTTGGAAAGGAAAGAAGATTCAGTTGCAAGACGGTAGTAAAGAAAAAGGAATTTTGAAGTGAATGTATGTAGTTCGTTTCAAATGCACATTCACCTTATTATAGAGATTAAAATTACCTAGGTACCACCCTAAGACAACGAAAGATTTTATCAAGTCTCCGTTTTTTTTAATCTGTTAATTAAGACCAAATTAAGAAAAAAAGGATGTTCCTCCAATATCAGAACAGCGTATAAATTTTTTAATTTCTATTTTTAGACACTAAGCATTCCGACTTATTCATCCCTCCTGGTTGTGCCATTCATAATAAACTGTTTCCTGTGACATAATGATTCACCTATCCCATCACTTTTAGGTAAGATATTTTCAACCCGAAAAAAATAATATTTGACTCCCCTATTCATTTTGGCCCCCCCTCCCCCTCCCCCTCTCACTATTGCCTTTATTAACTATAAACTTTATGTAAAAACGTTCTTATTTTAAGTTATTCAGAACTTTTTTCTTGAATGGCTGTAATTTTTTTTTTTTTTTTTTTTTTTTACTTCGAATAAGCTTAGCCGACTCCTTTCATATTTTTCCCTCTGTCGTATTCTAATGTAAGAGAATGCGTTACGCTTCACAGGTAATGATGACCGTGTCTTGTCTTCCTATCATTTTTCTGATGGTGTAATTTTAACTTGTGCGCAGTATCGGTTCGAGAAAATTAATTAAAATATTCTTAGACAAAAATGTATCGTTCTATTATTTTTAAGCTTTAGAAAATATAAAACCCGATCCGGTTCGATTTGTTTTAAAAAAATCCCTTTAGAATTTGGTCTTTGGATTTGATATTTACCAAATATAAGAATAGAAATAATGGAGTAGTTTTTTTGGTGAATAAACCGTTACGTCCCTGCTTAGATATTATAGAAGTATCTTTGCACCTTGTTGGACGAGGAATAATGTTTCCCGTTGAAATTTTGCCAAAACTCAACGCTCGTCATTAACAACTCAGCTCGAGCATTTAGTCTTACTGCTACTCAGGACTGTTTTTTTTTCCAAAAAAAAAAAAATGAAATTAAAATTTTAAAAAAGAGTGAGGGAGGATTATGAAGTAAAGGGGAAAGCTCTTGAAACTATATTCCTAAATACTTTTTCTTGGCAAAATGAAAAACCCTCGCCCTCTTCCCGCCAAAAAAAATGAAAAACGAAAAGGCTAGTACACAGTAAAAAATTTTATGTTAAAATTGACACAAGTTGTATGTCCAAATCGGTCTACATAAATATTTTGTTAAGAAAAATAACACAATTGTTTTGTTTAATGTTCTGCGTCCATTAACGATTGTCATTTTTTTGCTGTTTACAAACAAGTTATGTTGATTTTTTAACATAATAACTTGACATAGACTTTATGTAGACCGTTTTTAACATATTTACATAATATTTTTTACTGTGTAAGCAAATAAACGTAAAGCAGGTAATCATAAGTAATGGAAACTTTGCATTGAAAAATTTGACAGCATTAATTCGCAATATATGATCGTAGGAAAAATGTTGAGCTTTTCTTTAAAAAAAAAAAAAAAAAAAATTAATGGACAATTATGATTGAATCATAATATCCCTATCCGCATATTTTTTTCAAAATAAAATAATAAAATGTGAAAATGAACATGGGCGACCATTTTTTAAGCACAAAAGTATCTAGTTTTTTTTTTTTTTTTTTTTTTTTTTTCATTCATTTTATTTTTAAAGTTTTTTGTTCCTATTTTTCCTTAGTTTTAGTATAATTTTTTTGTGTTTGATTTTTTTTTTTACTTTCATCCTTTTGACAAGATTCAAGAGCATATTAAAGCATAAAAATAACATTAGTGTTACGTTTTGACTGGCAGAATAAGGAAAAAACAAATCATGAACTGTGGGCAAAAAACTCCTACTACTTTTTCACCAAATTCTATTTTTGAGGAAAAAGAAAATTAAAAAAAAAAAAAAAAAAAAAAAAAAAAATTCCGAAATTTTAATATTTATGTTACGGTAAATGTTGGGTATTGGACATTAACGGACTTCTTCTCGGGGAATGTCGTTTTTTTACCAATTTCAGTCGGTAAAAGTCTTTTTTTTTTTTTTTTTTTTTTAACGGTAAATTTTGATAATAACGGTAAATGTTGACTAGGGGGAGTCAAAATAAATGGTCCACTCCAGATTTTTGGTCCCAGGGCAAATTTCGGTTTTTTACTATCTGAAAGAGCTTTCCTAATTTTTTTAAAAAAATTTGGGGGGGTGCTTGTGCCAATGAAAGATTTTTTAGGCAAAAAAATGGGAAAAATTTGATTTGAAGCCAAAGACTTAAAAATTTGTGCGTTATGGAAACTGAGAGAGAGAAATTTGAAACCATGACTCGAAGTATAAAGGGGTATCGAAAAAAAAAAAATAATAAGCCAGGACTAAAGTGTTGCCTATGTGTAATGTGGAGGAGCATTTATCCGGAAAAATTAAAAAACTTTGGCATTCTTATGGGCACAAAGATTTAAACGTCGGTTAGGTGCTTAAAATATGTAAACTTAAGGCTTCATATCAAAAATTTTTCGCAATTGACTTTTATAGCGATTTTCCCCATAAGAGACCTTTTTTAAAAAAAAAAATTAAAAATGGGAAAAATATTTTTAATCTTTTTTTTAAATGCCCATTTTGGGTATGTTCTAGTTGCGCCCCGCGGTCAGTTTTCTGGAATTTCATGGCATAGTTGCGCCCCGTTATTTTATGGCCCCTTAAATTTGATAGCACAGTTGCGCCCCATTAAATTTTACCTGCAAATCTTCAGGTAAAAAAAAAAAAATTTAATTTAAAGAAAACTTGTCAGAACAAGAAGTACACTTACATGAAAAGACTAGATTTTCTTGCAAAAATTTTGACAAACTATATAAAAAGGAAATTGACAGATACACATACGTTAAACGCTGTAGCTATCATTATAAAAAAATGGCTGATAAAATTAATCAAATCGAAACGCCCGAAAATGTTGATATGTAAAAAATTTCGAAATTTTAAAACGGATACAAATATATGTTATTTTATAATTTGAATTTCTTTTTTTTTTTTTCTGTCAACAAAAGGGCGCAACTAGGAATAAATTTTTAAGGGGATTAATTTTACGGGGCGCAACTGTGCCTTCATTGAAACTGACCGCGGGGCGCAACTAGGCTCTGCCCCTCATTTTTGGGCTAAAATTTTGTTATCGTAGTTCCAGTTTGAAAAGAAACGGTTGTTTTTATTTGTAATTGTAATGGGCGATATGATTCATGAAAATTAATGTATAAGAAAAAAGTTCCATTATTTACCATTCCATGGTAAATATCGTCATTTACCGAAAAATGGTCCGTAAAAATGTCTGAACTGTCTATGTCCGTAAAAATCTTTCAACTTTACTATATTTATTTATCGCTGGTAAATGTCGTCGCACTTACCAAGGACGACGGTTCAGGTTCAGAAGGAAAAAAGGAAAAAAAATTAAACTTTACTGCATTTATTGAAATAGATTTATTAGTACGACGGCTTTCAAACTGATTGACGTTTCAAACTAAATTGGCGAGATGCTTGGTTTTTTTTTTTCTTTTTTTTTTTTCACTATTCTTTTCCCTTTCCTCGAATTTTAAGATTTCTTGGAATATTTTTTACTTTCCATTTCTTTTTTTTTCTTTGTATTCATCCCTAAGCCTCTTCTTTCTTATTATATCTGGCCACGTTCTGATCCAGTATTATGCGGTCAACCGATTTATAAATTATTACTTTACAACCGTCTGCCACTCTTCTTTTCTCTTCTTTCATGTACTGAACTTGCCGCTCTTCTGATGTTTTTCTTAGAATTGCTTTTTTGCACATTTTCAAGACTACCTGCTTTTTTTCCCCGCATTCTTTTAGAGTTTAGTTATATTCCGAAGTTAGTCGCAGCGTGTCGACAGAGAAGTAACGACATAGCCTAAAAAAAATATTAAAAAATCGGTAGTTTTTCGGATCGGTTTGTTGTTGCATCAGGGGAAAGTCTGAAAGTTCGGTTTTTGAAAGTGTTTTTTTTTTTTTTCTTTCAAATATTTTTAAAAATAATTATTTTCCATCGAAGCCGTGTAAATTGCGTTTAAGCGCAAGGGGGGTGTAATTCTCTCAGTTGGAGGACTTTTTAAATAAGTCTTAATTTAAAAAAAAAATTGGAAGTGGAAAATTAAGTTTGAAAAAAATAAAAAAATCATGATTGTATTAGTAAAAATAGTAAATTTCCACAAGGATCAGAAAATAAGGTAAGAAACTTATTTCCTGTTAGAAAAATAACTTTTACGATTTTTATTGTAAATTGATGTTCGACGTTCAACGAGGAGAGGGGGGGGGGGGGGGCGGGGGGTATTAGGTAGCAGGTAGTGGGTGGCTACTGGTTTTTTTGTCTAGCCCTAAAAATTATTAACGCATGGTTTGAGAATCTGAACAGTAAAATAAGCTTTTTGCATATTTATATTTCTTAAGCTTAAAAAAATAAATGAGTAACATGACTGAGTCATATCCCTGTCCGCGTTTTTTCAACATGAAACCGAATGGTTAACTTTTAGATTAATTATTTCCTTTTCTGTATAAATTAAAAAAAATCTGTTTAGAAATAAGAGTTTTTCTTTTTAAATCCTGTGAAAAATTCTATACAACTGAATAAGTTGACGAATGCAGCCACCTTTCTCATTTCTGTCGAAGAAATCTTTTTTCTTAAATTGTGATTGTAATTAATTAAAGATCGTATCTTTTATTTGTTCTGTACAAACTTATTTTAAAAATGAAACCTGCAATTAATACTTGTTTTCGATGGCACCGAAAGCTAGCACAGATTTAAGAAAGTTTGGATCAGGGCCACTAAAGAAAGCATCTCAAAGTCAGGACAAAGACCGCGGGGGGCAACGCATGATGTTTACACAGGGGAGCATTCCTATATTATTCCCATTTAACCGCCATTATGGTTTTTATATTATCAAAGGAATGTTAAAATTTTTCGAGGCCACATTTTGCTTTATTCGGTCTGCAGGATCCCGACTATAAAGCAAAAAGGACTATTAAGATTTAAGAGAACTTAAAAGTTTGAGCTTCAGTTAAAATTCAGAGCCATCAAACTTGAATTGTTCGAAAAATCAAGTTTTTGTGACAATAAATGTCCCTTTTTCCTCTCGCTGTATTTCGGTCATAAATAATTAAATTACTCCTTTAGGGCCGTTTCACATGGAGCGGATGATCCGCGCGTTTTTATTGCACTAGCGTATGCGTATGCCTTTCACATGACGTGCGTTTTTATGACATTACCTGAACAATGGAACGCTCCGTTTAATTACTTTTATCCAAAAATAAAGTTAATTTTTTTTTAAATAATTAAGTACGAATTTTTATTTTGAAAAATTCGAATTCCTCAAGAGATCCCGATTAAAATGATATAAAAATTTTGTTCGTTACTATAATTTACAGTTATACGACTGCATATCTATCTTTGTCGGTTTTTTCAAAGAAACTTTTTTTCAAATTTTATTTTTTCGGAATACTTGTACAATAGACACTGTCGACCTGATATATTGAAATTTATTGAACTACATTTTTCCGCGTAAATAAGCCTATCTGTTTCTTCTCTTCTTTTTTTTTAACCAAATTCGAATCGGTTAAGCCCGTTAGGTTGACCAGATAAAGATTGAGGTATAGTCTAAATAATATTCTTTAAAATGGAAATAAATAACACAGTGACTCAGTAAAAATCAATAAAATCTTAAAAAATTATAGTTAATAAATTTATAAAACTTTAATTAATAAAATGATATACATATTATCTTAACATTCATGTATTTCAGTGTATTTTTATATCATTTTAATCGGGAGGACGCGAAGAATACGATTTTAAAAAAATTAATTAAAGAAAATGTAAATTTAAAAAAAAAAGTAATTTAGATTTTGAATAAAATGCAATTAAAACCAGGTAATGTCATAAAAACGCGCGTATCATGTGAAAGCGTCCATTTGATTCCGTGGGCATACCGATACGCCATCCGCTCTTCAAACGCCGGAGCTCGGCGTGTCTCCGGCGGTTGACCAGCGGATGACTATCCGCTGCGTTTCATGTGAAAGGTTCCATTTAACTCAATGGGCAGAGCGTTTGGGGTAATAAAAACGCAGCGGATCATCCGCTCCATGTGAAACGGCCCTTAGATTTAGTGATCGTTTCCCGATTCCGAATCAAAAATTGTTTATTGAAAACTTTTTATTAAAGAAATATATTGAAAGAAGGAAAAAGAGAAATGAATGACAACAAACGCATTTTTAAAAAAAAAAGAGAGGATTATATAAACAAGCATTTGGTTGGTTTGAAAACAAAATTAAAAGGAAATCTGTTATAAATATGTCAGTCAAAACGGGATGAATAATCAAACTGATTCCTCCGCCACTCTTTGAAGACGGAATTGACTCTGGACGCTATTTCAGCAGTGGCGACGATGATTTCATTATATGAAATAAAAATGACATTCAAATCCGTTGAAGAGAAAAAAAAAATAGGCCTACTGTATAAATTTTGTTATAAAAATATCGCTTTCAAAAATCATATGAAAAAAAAAAAGGTTTCTCAAAGTCGTAACAATGAAACCAAATACATTTTTTATGACTTATCCAAATGCAATTAACAAACATAAAAGATCGTTCTCACATCTTTGACGGTTTATTAAACACTATTTTTTGTGGAGCTTTAAAACCTTTTTTGGGTCAAAAGGGGTAAATGAAGAAAAAAAAGTCATTTTATGAGTCCGTACACACAGGATGAACTTTGAGGGTTTCAAAACTTATTATTCTGGATTGCAGACATTATAGACTTTTGAAGGTTTGCTGATGGCGATGCAGGACGAATAGTTCGGTCCCGGGGATAGAAATGCCGATAGAGATGGTTTTTTACGTTCCCGACCATTTTTCCTAAAAAAAGTAAATTCCTAATCCACTTTTCCTAAAACTTTAGTTCCTAAAATTTTTTTCCTAACCGTTTTTTCCTATAGTTTATCAATAGTATAGTTTTCAGTTTTCCTAAAATTTTTTGATTCCTAAAATAAAATTTTCTAAAATAAATTTCCTAAAATCCCTTCAGGGTAAATCCCTGAAGGGATTTTAGGAAATTTTGTTTTAGGAATCAAAAAATTTTAGAAAAATTAAAGTAAGAAAAACATTTTAGGAACCAAAATTTTTAGGGAAAATGGATTTAGGAATTTATTTAGTCGTGTCTTCATTCGAGATTTATCCGCGATGATCGGATATATTCGATCTTCGGTTTTATCCGACCACCGGAAGTACCAACCCTCTGCTTTGCTTCTCCTTTGTTGTTTTTGAGTTGACTTTTCCGGGGCATAATTAATGAAAAACCCTTTTTTTTAAAATTGTTCATAGAATCTTCGGAATTGGAACAATAAATTACTTTTTTTAATATCCCGCACGCAAAAAACAAAAACAAAATACCGAATACGCCATTGTTATTTTCAAGATCGAGTTTTTTCCTAGTGTTCAAAAGTACAGTACTTCCGGTGGTCGGATAATCCGATCATCGGATAAATCGCTAATGGAGACACGACTTTTATTTATTTATTTTTTGAGGAAAAATAGATTAAGAATTTATTTTTTTTGAGGAAAAATGGTAGACTGGTAGTCGTGTCTCCATTCTCGATTTATCCGATGATCGGATCATCAACTTTATCCGACCACCGGAAGTACTAAATCTCTTTTTTGCTTCTGCTTTGTTGTTTTTGAGTTGACTTTTCCGCGCCATAATTAATGAAAAACACTTTTTTTAAAATTGTTCGTAGAATCTTCGGATTTGAAACAATAAATCACTATGTTTTAATATCCCGCACGCAAAAAACAATAACAAAATACCGAAATACGCCATTTTTATTTTCAAGTTCGAGATTTTTCCTAGTGTTCGAAAGTACAGTACTTCTGGTGGTCGGATAATCCGATCATCGGATAAATCGCCAATGGAGACACGACTCTAAAGTCGTGTCTAAGAGATGGATATGTCCAATGTAGTTTTGTAGTAAAACAAGAAAAAGCGTGCTTTGCAGAGTCATACTTTTATGAGATGTGTTCCATTCATGTTCATGAAGTACTGTCATGAAAAATTCTGGCAAACACTAACTAGGAATGCTTTAGGGCGCAAGCTACCGACTAAAAAGAGAGCCTAATTTTTTTTTTCAAAAATTAAAAGGTTGGACAAGCTTATTGAACAGAATTAAGGGTCCTAAGGTGCAGTATCCAGGAGGGGTACACTAGGATTTTTTCGGTAACTCAGCGGCCTAACCCAAGCCTGGCTTCTGTAAGTTGCTAGGGAGGTAGGATTTCCAAACGATCGCTTATGACATGGCAAACGGGAAAAATACATGAGCCAGAAAATTTTTCAAGGGGGTCCAAAGTCAATCTGGAGGGCCGATTATTTAGTGAGAAAAGAATGGAATGAAAATATGATAGTATTCAAATTGGAAATAAGTAAAATCATTTTTCCTAATCCGTTTTTCCTAAAAAAAAAATTAAATTTCTAATCCATTTTTCCTAAAAATTTTGGTTCCTAAAATTTTTTTCCTAACAATTTTTTTTTCCTAAAATTTAATTCCTGAAATAAAATATTAAGTATTAATAAAAATTCCAAGTGAATTTTTTCCAAATTTTTTAAAACCCTAAACTTTTTGTAATTTACTTGGCAAAGCTGCGAATTTCCGTTTTTCTTTTTTATTCTGTTTTTTTTTTTTTGATAAACCACTATAAAAATACGATCATAAAATGAACAACTATAAAAATATTACGATAAAAAAATTTTAAAAAAATTTTGTAATTAAAAATTAGGGGAAAAAATAGGAAAAATCTTGGAAACCAACATTTTTAGGAAAAATGGATTAGGAATTAATTTTTTTTAGGAAAAATGGATTACAAATTTATTTTTTCAGGAAAAATTAATTAGGAATTTATTTCTTTTTAGGAAAAGTGGTAGGGAATCGAGCTGTTCCTTTACTTAAGTAAGCTTTTTTTGTTTGAAATTTCATTGAATATGGAATGAAAATAAACTGTCATCGGCGGATGCAAGTTAAATCGGATGGCCAATGATTCCTCTCACCCCGTGCATTCTCCTCGAATTCAAAAACACGAAATCATCATCCGGAATTTTTTGAAAACGGATGCAAATAAGCCCATATTTTAAAAGCTCCATTGCACTATTGATAATAAATTACCATATTGAGTAAACTTACTCGTGATAACAAATCAAACCCAAAATCACAATTTATTTTACCCTACGTATTTTATCGCTACTCAATGATTTTTAATTACTTCAAAAATCTGGTAGATTTTATATGTCAGTTTCAAATACTTTTTTTTTATACTCTGTAATGATGATTGAAGAACTCTGGAACAAAAAATTTCCCATGAAATCGGATCTAAGTTTAAGGAAAAAAATTGTATGTATACGAAGCCTGAACAAGGAGTTAATACAAACATAAACAACTATGATTGTGTAGATAAACAAATAATTATCCGCAGTAGACACTTGTTTCTTATACAGTGTATATTATGATGAAGGGTTAATTTTTTTCTCATCGCACAGAAAACGTGCAGCTTCCATTTTTTTTTTACATCGTTTTTTTCCAAATTTTTTTTTTTTTTTGGTTTTCCTAAAAAGAAATTGACGTCAACGCGTGACCAGAAACAAAAAATAAAGACGTTCGTTCCCACCGTTCATTATTATTATAAAGCTGTTTTCAGACTAATATTTGGACCCCATGCTATGAAACAAAAACTAACATGATGTAATGTGAGAATCGAGGAAGGGTTCCCTCCCCGGTCCACAAAATCCGTTCATTTTCTTTTAAATATATCTTGGTTACAAAAAAAAAAGAGGGGTTTCTTTGTCTTGTCATGTATGAAGTCACTTTTTTTTGGTGTAGGAGATATTTGGGGAGTTAAAAAAAAAAAAAAAAAAAAAACACCGAAAGTAAATTTATAAAAAATAACGGATTTTATTTAATACAGAATAAATTTTAAAATTTTTTTTTGGATAAAAATAATAAAAATTCTTTGGACATATTTTGGTCGAGAATACTTTTAAAAATTTCCGAAGAGAAAGCGAAGACTAGGAATGACCACCCCAGTCGCCTTCCATTCTCCAAACGCTGAAAGCATAACTGAGTCTCTCATGCGCTACGTAACTGCAGCCTCCTAGTGAATTGTTCAATTTTGGGTTGCAGTTCTCTGAAAGAAAAAAAAAAATTAAAAAAATTAAATTAAAAAACTTAGTACCAATTTAAGGTTTAGACTTAAAAGATGTGGTTGGAGAGCCTCAAAAGTCGTAATCGGATTAACCCACTCGACAGGAAATTTCCCTGTGGTTTCTGGGAAGTTTTACTTTTATGCCAATTTGTCGCCTGCTGTACCATTTTTGAAAATGCTTTCGAAAATCAAAAATCTCTAATACATTTTTCTTTTTTTGTTTTCAGGTAAGTTTCAGTACACATTAATGATTATCAGAGTTAAGGACAGCAATTCAATAGGATACGGAAAAATTTTCGACGGGATTAATCTAGGGATTCTATGGAAATTGGGATTTTTGACCTTAAAATGTTTATTCTTCATTTTAAAAAAAATAGTTAATTTTGTTAACAAAGTTAACATCAACTTAAAATGTTTAATTAACAAAAAAATTGTTTAACTGAAAAAATACAGTGTCAGCAATGATTTCGAAAGATGTAAAACTAGGGTTACTTACCGAGTAACCCCAGTTACCGAAGTAACCCTTGTTAAGTAACCCTAGTTTTACATCTTTCGAAATCATTGCTGACACTGTGCTTTTTCAGTTAAGCAGTTTTTGCCTTAAAATCCAATAACTTTAACAAGATTACAAAATAATAATTAAAATTATTGCAAACTGCAATTTCCAAAATTTTTTTGAAAAATTTCTTTAAGGCTAAATCGTAAAATTTCGCCACAGCAGCTTCAGTAACCAACATAGATATTTTAAAAATTTTAAATTTTTTTCTCTAATGGTAATGCAATAAAAACGAGAAGAGAGGAATTTTATTATTGAAACAGGTTTATTGAGCGATACGGCATCTAAAGGGGGGGATGAAATGGGCGGGTTAAAAAGGATTTGATGTCGGCATTATGCGAATCAAAACCAGGAAACCTCCGCTGCAAGGCGAAAAAAAAATTGGCGCCATATCAAATTACGCATTGGAGACCATTTATATTTATTTTTTAACTTTTTCGTATTAAAATTCTAAACATTGGGGGGAATATTCAAATAAACAATAGCCTAATGTTTTTTGATTGATGTCGGTTCGGTTGAAACGTTTTACTCCGAAGCTTTAACTAATGGACATCCCCAAGAAAAAAATCATAAGCTTCTTATCTTTTTATCCGAGGAATTCACTTATTTCTTTAAAATTCAAAACAAATAATATTTTGTCCTTTATATGATTTAATTATCATTTACTTTGGTATCTCGAAATAATTTTTTAAAAAACTTGTACCAGTGCAGTTTTAACAAAAAAGTTTAATTAAAAAAAATACTTTTTTTAATTAAAAAAAAAATACTTTTTTAAATTAAAAGACAGTAATATTGATTTGCAAGTTAAAAACAAAGTTTTTGGATGCGATAACCTGTCTGGGCTAGGGTTGCCAACTGTACGTTTTTTGGAATGACAGTCCTTTTTTTTACCCTATGTCCTTCGTCCTTTCCAAAGTTTGCGAAGGACGTCAAAAATACTTTTTTCAGTTTAAAAACAACAATAAAGGGTTTTCATTGGAATTTTAAATCATTAATATTTAAGAAAACATATTGAAGCAATATAAAGTACACAGAAGCAATAATGCTTATTGCAGTTTATCGTAAAGTATAATTTTATTTTGACAAATCCGTCCTGTAAAATATTTCTTTTCGACAGATTTACGCGTCCTGCAAAATACTTCTTTTTTTTCGAAAAAATTTTAAAATGCCTTTCTACTTCAAAATTTGGAGTTGGCAACCCTAAGAGTCTGGACATTTGATTTCCCTCTGTTATGCAAATCAATTATTTGTCAATTGACTTTATGGATCTCCTGACAACCGTTTGGGTGATATTTCAAAGAAGCTCTTCATAGGCAAAATTTTACTTTTTCTAAAAGTTTGACGAAGAAACTGGTGCTACAATAATTTATTTTCGCCCCTTAATTTTCTAAACAAGAGGAGTCTTAACGGAATACCGGAAGGAATGGCCGTTCTGTCTAACACTCGATTTACGGGGGAAAAAATTAAATTTTAGGTATCTAACGAACTCCTTTGACTTTTTCTTGTATTTTTGATGCAAGTTTCAACTTGTTCCAAGAAACAAAAACCAGAAAAACCAAATCAAAGTTTCTCGACCGCAATTTTTTTTGAAATTATTTTCTCGCCGCCCATCCATTTCAGACAAGTTGAAACTTGCACTTAAAATTAAAGGATATACCAGGAAGTTCTTTAAATGCTTAAAATTTGGAGTTTTTCATCGTAAATCGAGTATTAGAGAAAACAGCCCTTCTTTCCGGCATCCGTGAAGCCTCCTCTTAAACACTAAAAAATAAAATCGCGAACAAAATGGAAATCATTTTTTTATTTGTTTCAAATTTGACCTTTGGAAAAAAGATATCACGAACAAAAAAAAAAAAAAAAAAAAAAAGGTAAAAGTAACTGTAAACTTACCACTGGAATCTTCACCTTCCGAAATATCCGAATTTCCGCAATGGAGAACTTGATAAAGGAAGTCAATATATCTAGAGGCCAACTTCAAAGTTTGTATCTTTGATAGTTTATCAGATGGCAGCGTCGGAATGATTTTTCTTAAGCTCGTAAAAGCTTCATTCAAACTTTGGGTCCTTTGTCTTTCCCTAACGTTAGCCATGACCCTTTGGTTCTGAAGTTCCTCGTAACTCTGAGGGACTTTCCTTCTGGGTTTTGAACTTCCTCTCGGTTTGTCCATGACCCCACCGTTTTGCCCGCGAACTCTTTTCGTGGTTTCGAACTTAAACTTCGGGAAATCCTCGATTTTTTCGTCCGTGAAACGTTTTTTCTTTCGACTTTTCACATTTTCACAATTTTCAAAATCACTCCCGTTTTGAAGTTCGTAATAATCCGTAACGTATTTTATATTAGGATCGGTGTTATATTGTTTTTTATGACAGTTTCCGGTCGGAGATGTCATTTTAAAATACTTCTTTCCATCAGCTGTTGCGGTGTTTGATGTATCGCTCACATCCTCGTCCTCACATTTCGTTATCATTTTTTCATGATATTTCGGAATCATTTTATGTGGGTCCTCATCGTCTTCGATGTCATCTTCGTCGTTGCCGACGGCCAAACTATCGTTTCGGATTTTTTCCGTCGGTGAAGAGATTTCATCGTAGCGCAGGGTAAAATATCTGTTGGAATCCAATTTTTTAGTCTCGTACGGTTGATACACATCCACCGGAGGGATGTACTTGGTTTCGTATTCGCTTTCTCTTTCCAGAGGGGAATCATATTCGTGGTAATCGGTTTTAAAAGCTTGTTTGCTATCGGAATGTTCGTTTTGTATGTAGTAAGGCTGAACTTTAAGGCGGTTCGAATAACCATCCATGGCTGGTTTTAGATCTAACTGATGACACTCCATCTTTTCGAAGGAAAAAAAAAATTGGACGTTATCTGAAAATAATTTGGGTTTTTTTAGAAGTCGGTATTTAATATGACAGTTGCACTTTGACAGGTTTTAACGGGTAAAACACTTACCTCTAATGAAGCAGCTTCGAGTAAATATCCATTAGAACTAAAAAATTACGATTTCAAAAAACTTCGCAGAATTTCCACAATGTATTTTTAAGTTGTTGGGGGTGAAAGATAGATCCACTGCACTCGAAACTTGAAAACTAAATTGTGAAACCGTGAAAATAAAAGACAAGATGAGAATAAAATAGATTTATGCTCTGTCTTAGGTTCAGAAACAAAACGATCCAAGTTTTAAAAAGATTTTTTTTATGTTTTCACTCATTTTCGTTCTCTTTTTTTTTTTCTACATTGACAACAATCCTTTAAAAGAAAAAAAAAGGAGACACATGTTTTAAGGTGACCCTTTTACTTTGTCAAAAATACCTATTCCACAATTTTTTCTTATGAATATAGACACAAAATAACATAACGGAATAAGACATAGAAATTATTCTGTTTTTCGAGTAAGCCAAGAATCACAAGAAAACGATGCACCTTCCCTAATTTAAATCATCCCGTTTATAAGTTAGCTAAGTATAGGGAACTTAAAAGTAATTAATAATATTTCCATTGCATATACCAGTAGCAAAAATCAAAGCGCCCGCCCTTCTTGACTCCTCCTGCTGCCGATGTCATTTCCTTTAAGAATTCAATTAACAGGTGCTGTCAAAACCGGCTAACGTCATAGGAGATCCTGAAAGTCATCTAATAGAAAAAAAAAAAAATGAATGGATATCCAAAAATGTAGAGATGAGCGACTTTTCGACATAAAATAGCGTGACGATATCAAGACTTCCTGAATTTTTTCTCTCTCTTAAATTAAATTGGGTTTTATTTAGTTATAAAATAAAATTTAATATTCTGCTTGAAATTTTTAACCAAAACACAGAATGTTTTATTTTTCCAAAAAAAGTTTACAAAAATATAGTTGAGACTGTTACTTTGGTTTGAAGATCACAGTGCCGTAGCGAGACCAAAAGACCAAAGGGGCGAAAAGTTTTTTAAGAGAGATTTTAAATGGCCCATTTTAACTCTAAAAGCAGGGTAATATTTCATTTGTCAAAAAAATTACAGGGGGGACTTGATAATTCTCAAAGCGGAGCTGCCACCCTTTGGTTACGGGCCTGGAAGATCAACGTGATCCTTGCAGATTCTGATACTGCATATTTGGAGTTAATTTAAGGCCAAATGTTGCAATTGACGGAAAAGAAGGTTAAGGTTTCATTTAAATATACAGAAAAAAAAAATTTTTTTAAACTGAAACTTATGGTTCGACATGAAAATCAAACTTCTGACTTCAGTGAGCGCTTTATTCAGCCCTCGTGTCCTCTTCCATAAATTCTGACTATCCAGAGTATGCGTGCACATTAAATTTTAAAATCTGAAACCAACGTTTTTTTTTTTTTATCTGGGGGTTGCACTTATATGACAATCAAGCGAGGAGAGGTTTTGCACGTCGCTGATTCTTGCTTACGAAAGCTCGCTCCATGCTGTTTCCCAGCGGCACCCATAAGCCTTTTTGCGGGGGGGTCTTTTTCTTCCATTTCGTCCCCGCGACAATAATTTTTCACGTCATTTCATTTTTTACGCAAAAAGCCATATAAACAATCATTTCAGTTTTTGTCATGATGGATCAAGCATAAGTTCAGTAGATCACATTCTCCTCTTATTTGAATAAAATTAGATGACTATAGAAAACACATTTATCGAACTACTTTATTTAAAAATCCTAATAGACAAGAGACATGATTGCTAATTATGGTGAATAATGAAAGTTCAAAGTTTTCTGGTCATCAAATGGCAATTTTTAATGAAGGAATTTTTTTAAAAATTAAGAAAAAAAAAAAAAAAAAAAAAAAAATATATATATATAAAGTCGTAAAAACTTTTTGTCAAGTGACCCCACTCTAAACATTTACTATTTTTATATACTAGCTTCATTTAAAAAATTTGTTCTGTACAAATTGTGTCTCTTGTCTATTGATAAAACATCTTAAAACAATAAATGATATTCATTAAGCGATTAGGGAAGAACATCATAAGGGCCTGTGTTGAGGGGAAAAAAAAAGAATAAAAAATTAAACTTACCAACGGTGCTTTTATGCGCGGTTATCGGCGCATTATAAAAATACTCGAAGGAGTTTAGGCCACGGCTACTGATAATTTTTTATCTCCTTTACACCGTCAAAGTGATTTTCCTTCTATCTTAGCCAATATTAGCGATGTGGTTATATTATTCTTCGCTGGCTATAAGTAGTGGCAGTTCGACTTTACGACGTGATAATAACGTTAACTGTATAAATATACAGATAATAACGATAGAGACGATTTGTTGCATAGGTCCACCAGTGGTTACCAGTGGCACACCAGTGGTCACTATGGTTACCATAATTAACTTCACCATGGTTAACTGTGTGTCACTGTGTTTCACGGTCAAACCAGTGTCTCCACGGTTAACTTCGAGAGTGCCTCTTCCTTCGTCTACAATATTAATAGTTCGAATTCTTTCACTACCTTGAACGTGATTTTTAACCATCCATTCATCCTTTTTGCCCCGTTCAACAAGAAGAGCATCGTTTAACGCTTTGAATGACCAATACCAATTTGACGATTTCACCACCGCAATTCTAATTGCTTATGGTTAGTTCTTGGGAAAAAAATGATTAATACTGGAAAATTAAAGAAATGCTGAAAAATAATAAGTAGGCATATTATGCATATACTATATTTCCGTTTATAGTATTTTTATTTATAATTTTAATGAAATAGAATGAATACACTGAAGTTAACCAAAGCTTCCGTAAGCTGAACATCATGCCATCATCAACATGCCACGCTCAGCATCATGCCAATTTTAGATTTGATTTTTTGGGCACGTACTACGCTGCGCCAGTATTACACAATTGTATCTGCACTCTTCAGGTTACCAATAGTTTCCTTTGTGTTAAACACGAGGAGCTAGTTTCACGCTGAATACTGCAGATACAACCACAGAAGAAATAGCTATTTACGTTCGAGTCCTTGAAAGTTGTGTTTTGCAAGGAGGGCGTAAAGTTGCAGCGCGAGGCGAAGCAGAAGCGGCCGAGTTGCGAAACACAACTTTCAAGGACGAGAAACGTAATAGTAGATTTCCAGGCTGAACCCGAAAAGTGAGATTTTTTACGAGGCCGTTGCCGATCCGAGCCGAAGGCGAAGATCGGCAAGAGGGCCGAGTAAAAAATCGAAATTTTTCGGTCCAGCCTTGGAATAGTAGATTTCCAGGCGGGACCGGAAAAGTGAGATTTTTGACGAGGCCGTTGCCGATCCGAGCCGAAGGCGAGGATCGGCAAGAGGGCCGAGTGAAAAATCGAAATTTTTCGGTCCCGCCTTGGAAATGTAGTTTTCAGGGCGAGAATAACGAAATTTGTTTTGTTTACATGATCTCGAAAGTATACTTTTCGGGTCTAGCCCTGAAAATTGCTTTTCATTACGAAGGAAAGCCGGACTTTTTTTAAAAAATTAATATGCAGCCCCGTAGCCAGGGGAAAAGCAAGGGGTAACTCAGACCTTCCCTGTGAGAATGATTGAGCCCACCCTGTGGATTTCAAATCCATATGAAAATCCAAAAAAAAAAAAAAAAAAAGTGCTGAAACAAAGTGAAAATAAGCGCTAGTTTCCGTGTTATGCGTGCCCGGAACGAACTATACCGAACGATACCGAGTTGTCACGAATTACAGATTCGGGGGGATCGTAAAAAGACTCCGTCGTGTCTTAAAGTAGACATACTAAGTAAAAGTAGATATACTTTTAATGTATTGAGCACGCGTCTTTCGAGTGTTTAATCGAAAAAAAAAAAAAAAAAAAAGTGCAGCCTACTTTTCTTTCCCGGGTTGAAAAGTGAGTGTGCGGGAAGAAAAGTGAAATATTTACTCTGCTTCAAGGTCTCTTGTAAAAACCGATTTTCAACAGTAGAAACTACGTTTGAAAGACGACTGTTTCTACTCTGAGTAATGAAAAAACTTTTTCTTCCACTTTGTAATAATGGCCCAGCGACTAATAGTTTATTACATTCAGATAGTATAGCGAAAAATGGATTTCACCCAAGATGAGAGAAAAAATTGAAGAGAAAATAGGTTTTTTTGTGAGGAAAAATTATTTTCAAACCTGGCGATTGCAGGTGAATATTTTTTTGCTCGACAAAAGTTTACGGACCGAGCCGATGAAAATAACTTTTAAATGCACCTGTGGCGCAGTGAGCTGGATATCTAGTAATTGACAGGCTAGGAGACGAGCAAAAGTTTTAAAAGAGAATTTGTTTTTCCCAACTGGCCTGACCTCATAAAATTTAAAATATCGAAATATTAATACTGCGGAAGAAATTTAGCTTAATTCGAAAGGAAAGATTAAACGAAACATCTCAAGAGGTCAATCATTTGTTTTAAGCATAAACCCAGGATTGCTGAATTGAGTTAAGCCCTTAAACTCTGCTCTGACTGGAGCCAAAGTCCAGCTCCTTGATTTATATTTGGCTCTTGAGGTTATCCTCTTATCAAAGTCATTTGGTTTTAAGATGCCCGAATCAGTAGAGCAACTTTTTTCAAAGTTTTCTCATTGCAACAATGAAATGATTTTTGAAATAGTTGAAAATGACTTGGGTTTCTTCGAAGTCATTATATATAAGGAATAAAATCAACAATTGTCATATAATAAATAATAGATAATAACCACATATTTTTGTCCCCAATAATTGTAGATCAACAAAACGTGAAAATAAGAAGTTGGATTTTAAATGCATTGAAAAATTTTGAAGATCTTTCAAATTATTTGAATTCCTTTACGATTACATATGTACACATAATTTAAAAAAAATAAATAAAAAAAAAAAAAAAAAAAAAAGGGAAGGATATTATGAGAAATTATAAAAAACTAACTGCTCCTCAGAAAAAAAAATCAAATGAGGTATATAAAAGTATGAAATACTTTTATTTCATTGATAATTCAGTGGTTCAAATGTAAATAAGCCGAACTATTTGTCTTCTTAAAATATCAAATGAAGTTATAACCTAAAAGAAAAATTTATTAAATACAATCGATATTTTGTACTTAAAACAGTCACAAACTCTCATTCTAACATATCAGTTGATATGCACCTCATCATCAACAAACTGGGGACATTGTCGCTTGTAATATTCTGAACTTTTTAAACCATAAAACAAACCATGTCAAAACATTCAAAATTAAAAATTCAAATAAAATGTTACGCATCATCTGAAAATTCACAATTAAGACTACTTTAAAAATGATGTATAAAATTCTTTTTCCACGACTTGAATAATCTGACTCACTAACCCATTCTGTTTAAAAAAAAGCATTCACATATTAACAAATTGATGCCAAATTATTACTATCTAACACGACTTAGGCAGTTTAAGGATTTGTCTCCTAAAACGTTACTCAATTAAAAGTTAAATTTCTTTGGTCATACAGGATTATCCTACCTAGGTGATTAAAACAGTCAGCAAGATTTTCTCATGGATACTTTCAGATTTGTTTTTTAAACAGTTTTATTATTTTAAATTACCAACGGAGGAGTTTTATTATTAAGAATTGAAATACAGAACCTCAGATGTCATCAGTAACACATCAATCATTGGTTGAATTGATATCGTTTACCAAATTTTTCTTGTCTTTTGTTTACAGATTTGTGAAAACTAAAAAAATATACCTGTATTCTCCTGATGACATTATATGTGTTACTGATGATTTAATAAGGCATGACGTAACTTTAAAATTGAACTTTAAAAAAAACTTGAGTTTCAAATTTTAAAAAGTAAAAATTTGAATAAGCAATTTTTTTTAGATTAAAAAAAAAAAAAATATTAAGTTCACTATTTAAAAAAATTCTGAACATTATTTTTTACATAAGAATCTGCCTCATAAATCCAGTTCGTCTTCAAAAAAAATTCACAAACTGAAGAACCAATGCAGGTGATTTGTAAAACAACCAAGCATAATAAGATCTTACCAGCTGAAAACTTATTGGGGAGATCCATTTGAAAAATATATGAATCTACAATATAGCTTAAGTAATCATATAATATGTTAAGGTTTAACGCATTATATATAGTCAAATATGATTTCTTACAGTCAATTTTACAGATGAAGTGAATTGAGGGACAATAAAAACTGGAAATTAACTTCCAACGAATAATAATGGCAATTTTTACTATCACAAATTTCTTTATGGACACGGTGGAAAACTTAGAAAGCCAGAAACGTTTGAAAGGAAAAATTTAACTGATCTTTTTTTCGGTTTTCCGCCTTTTATTTTTATTACTACAATTTCAGGAAGCACAGTTACTTTAAACTATTTCACCAGGTTTTAAATATACATATTTAAAAATGAAATGATCAAATTCTCGACTTAGGCCGCTCAAAATGGCCACTATATGCCAGCCGAGCCGTCCGTGAGCCGAGCCGTGAGTCATGCGTAATGTTGGTATTTGTTAAGCAAACACCAAAAAAATTGGCTATCCTGCACGCCTTACGGGCCTTGGTCTCTTCTTTTGGTCTTCGGTGAGGTGGACTGGATTACCATAAAATGGTTAATTAATGTTAATTAGTTAAAGTGAGAGCATATAGAATATGTATTATTTGAACATCTACAATAATCAGTAAACTGACGGTATCTAACCAGCTCCTAAAATTAACCTCAAAGGTCATGTAATGATCAAATAGTGATGTGTTGTGATGTCATTTTTTCATACGGTATAAACCGTGTAGTCTAAAATACTGATTCGCTAATGCTGTATGTCGAACGATTGTTCAGCATCAAAACATTATATTCGTTAATAGAATATACGGAAAAGTGGTCACCATTAAATGCGAATAAAGAAAAAAAAAAGAACAATGTCTTGGATTCTTATGACAGAGAAATTTGAAGCTGAAAAAAATATCATTAGAAGCTAATTATTCTGTTCAGAGGTTGTAGTTAATGTGGAATATGAGAAAAAGAATGGGCAAATTCCCAGAAGAACACATCAGAAAAGGACTAAGAAATAAAGGTAAAGTATTGTCACTATTGCCTTTTAAATTTTGTAGGCCTAACACAATTTTTTATTTTCTAATTTTTTTTTTCCCTTTTTTATTACAGCTACAAGCGATTTTCTTGTCATGTGTGGTCTAAAGAAACCAGAGAGGGACACTAGAAAAAACGGGAATTTCATTTATCAAAACGAGGGTAGGTTTCTTGATACCAATTTTTCTATTGCGGAGCCTGTAACAGTTGAAGATTTCCTTTCTGATTTTGAAATCAACTTGTTAAGGAAGTTTAACATTAAAGAATGTTATGTCAAATTGACAAAAATCGATGATATGTTAGACATCGATATTGAAAATGATAGTGATCATGATAGAGAAAATGAAGCCAGTCACATCATTTGCCAATTTTGCAATGAAGAATTTACCACCATATGGAGCAGAGATGATCACGTAGCAACCGCCCATATTGAACAATTGACTTGTGATGTGTGCTCCAAATTTTTTAAAACTCCTAAGAGATTGCAGGTTCATAAAAAAAGTCACACTACTGTACATCAATGTAGATTATGCAGTCAATGTTTTACCTCTACGTTTTTGCTTGATACACATTTTTTAAGCGTCCATTCTGGTCTTAAACCTTTCACTTGCAAGCTTTGCCCAAAGCAGTTTAGTTTGGGAAGCCTTCATAAGGAACATGAGAAATCTCATCGAAAAAGAAATTTAATACAAACTACAGATGAACTATCCCATTTGAAAAAGCATATTCAAGTTTCTCGTAATGAAAAAAAATTGACTTGCAAGGTTTGTGGTATGAAGCATATTTCTCACAGTTCTTTGATGAAACATTTATTGACTCATGAAAATTTTGAATGTAGTAAATGTGGGCAAGCATTTTTAAAGAAAAGCTATCTTCGCAACCATGTTGAAAAGGAATGTTCAGGAGAACCTTTATCAGACAGTAATGCAAGTGAAAGCGAAGGAACTCTGTTTTGTCAATACTGCAGCAAACAATATGCAACAATGAGGAACTTAAATCGTCACATGTTTACATTCCACTCTGAAAATGTTCCATACTATTGTGAAGATTGCCATACTAGATTTGAAACCAATGATTTGCTAAAAAAGCATGTTCACATTAAATGTAAATTGTGTGACCAAAATTTCAGTAATATTGAAACCCACATGTTGAAATCGCATTCAGCTGATTTACCGTATAACTGTGCTGTATGTGGAGCAGCATTTACTTCAGTTACTCGTATGAGACAGCATGCAAAAAGTCATAATGATGAATTTCATTGCGAATATTGTTTCAAAACATTTAACAAAGGGCATCAATTGGAGTATCATGTTCTGAAAAAACATGTCGTTGAAAAGTCCTTTACATGCAATGTATGTGAAAAGAGTTATCCTAGTGCTGACATATTAAAGGAACATAAGAAAATAGTTCACACTGAAGATTCTTTTGAATGTGATTTCTGCAAAAGAACATTTAATAAATTTTTACTTCTTGAAAAGCATATTACGAAACTTCATGCTTCAGGGAAATCATTACAATGTGATTTCTGTCCGAAGAAATATAGCTCTTATGGTTTGTTAAAGACTCATGAGAAATTTCATTTTACATCTTTTGAATGTGTATCATGTTCAAATGTTTTTAAAGCAAGTGATTGCTTGAAAAAGCATATTAAAGAGGACCATGGTAACGAAGCAGTCAAGGATGAACTGCTTGACTTTGATTTACCAAGATGTCTATGCTGCAGCAGAACATTCAAAAATTCTGACTACTTGAAAAAGCATGTTGACAAAGAACATGATTCCTATTTCTGCAGTACTCATAATAATAATGTTACAAAACAGCAGCCTGTTTATAGTGGTGAAAGAATTTGTGTCAAAGAAGAGTATACAGAATATGAAAATGCAACCAATAGTTACGAATACTGCAGTAATTTTTAACTTTTCTGTGTCAACCTTTTAGCATAAAATGTTCACTATTATTTTATGTTTTCACAATTTTCTTTTAATATAAGAATCTCCCAGTTTGTTAAAAAATAGTGATGCATGGTTTTATTATAGGAAAATCAATTCTTTATTTTATTAATTTTTTTCCCCCCTTTGAATGCATTATTATAATTTCTTGTGGGTTTAGAACTAAAATATTCCATACTGAAATGAGATATGCCATTAGCTAAGCATATTAAACAAGTGTCTACTGAAAAATAAAATTGGAGTTTTTTAGTTCTAAGCTTACCAGTTATCGTTACTATTATTATTATTATTTATTTGATGGATTACTGAAAAGTAATTTTCTTATGTTAAGTAACATAGGAATAGGATATATTCTCTTAATGGAATTATACCAGTTTGAAAAAATTAATATATACGAAAACAAATTTTAATATAATTAAATGAAAATCTAAAATGCAAATCAATATTATTTTGGTGTTCATAAGTGATAATTATTCAATTTTAGCAAGAACATAAATCTTTTAATTTAAATTATTATCGATTAGGTTCTAGTGACATAAAATAGAAATGAAAAAAATGTAATAAAAATGTTTAAAAATTATACTCGCTTTATTATTTTTAGCTTCTTTTTCATCCAGACCGTATGCAAATGAGAAAGTTAATTTATAAGTAAAGAATTAGGCCTGTAATTGTAATGATACTTTGTTGTATTTTGTGCAAGCAGTTGTTCTGATTCAAAACATCTTAAAGTGATATCTTACTACAGTTACGGATGTTTAAAAGCTTTTCTTCAGCTTTATGCAGGCGTCAGATCACCTTCAAGGGTCAATACTGACTTATTCATGTGGATACTAAAATCCAAATAATACTAAATGCTTAAAATGGGCTACTTAAATATCTGTTTTCAAAATAAAGCAGAACATAACCTAACCTTGTTAACGAAAAATTTGGGTGCCGAGACTTTTACTTTGTTCGATACTTAAAACTTAAATGTGATTTCTGTTTCGGTAACACTTAAGATACAGTTGAGTAATATGTAGCTGATCGATTACGTTTCTGTAACAGTTATCTTCCATATGCACTATTTGTTTTGCTCGCTTTTAAACCTGTACACCGTGAAGAACTAACAACTAACTTCAGATTAAAACATTTGTTTGGTAACCTCCATTTGAAAGAATATTGTCTTCGAAGTGACAAAGATATATAGTACGAAAGCTCATAAATCGTTTCGCTTAATGTTGGAAACAATCACTCATCATTTCATAAGCTTCTTATGCCCCATCTGTGCAGTGTTGGCCTCTTATAAAATTTCTGACGTCCAGTCAAATGGCAGTGACGTAATAATAATATTTGTGACCCTTATACAGATATACGTGCAAGTTGTTGTTTTCGAGAAATCCTCTCACATGTCGTTTTCAATTACGGCCATGTAACAACAAAATCGTTTTTTATTTCTTAAAATGTTAACTTGCTACATTCCTGCTTCTAAAGCAGCGTTTTACTTACGGGCGCTGCATATTAGTATACTTGTTTATGTAAAAGTTCATTGCCACAGGTCAGGAAGCTGTAAATAATTATGACTTTCTATTTGTATTTTCATCACTATTAGTAGCACATGAGTAATAATACAACTCTCAACCTTTATATACTATAATAAGCTTTCTCCAAATAAAACAAAGTAATAAGGAATATTTTAGGTAAAAGCAACTGAATTATCCAAACTAAACAAAAATTATAATTGAATTTGAACTTAAATTTTATAATTTTTTGATAGTACAAAAAAAATTGTATGAAATAGTATTATACAAAAATTTGAAATAATTAACTCGTTTAAAGACACAATCTCTTGCACTTAACTGATTTTTAAACTTCTCACTAAGTTACATTCGCTCAGTTTTATTCCCTTTGCTGGTATTCTTTTACACACAGTTTGAGAAAAATATAGGAGAAATTTTCATATATTAAAAAAAAATTCAAAAAAAAAAAAAAAAAAAAAGGAAAAGACTTTGTTACTCTTTCATGAGATCATTTGTCACTAATTTTTTTACAATCTTTACTGGGCATTTAACACTTTACAATATTAATCCGATATAACCAGTTGAATTGAAAAGTAAAAACGGAAAAATGTAATACTAGTAAAATCTACATAGTAGATTTAAATAAGATGTTAAATTTATTTATTTCTTCTTTCGATCTGCTGTACATTTAGGACAGAACCATTTACCTTTGGGTTTTGTTGTTAATCCTACACAAGCAAAATGGAACCATTCTATGGGGCACTGAAAAAAAATAATAATTAAAATAGCATTTTGTCTTCTGGAGTAGATTGGCATCCGCATATAATTACTTACATCTAAATTATCACATCCTATCATTTCTCCATATGAAACTTGATGACATAGGCAATATGTTGGTTCATTTGGATCAACAGGCATGTCTAATACATCTGCGGAATGTGCTATTCCTGCCAGTCCAGGTAAAACTGCAGCAAGTCCAACTTCAACCAGAGGAGCAACACTTGCTCCTGTTTTCCCAGCATTTTTGCCTCCTCCTTTCTTTTGCTTCTTCCTTGATTTTACATCTTCTTCACTTGAAGCACCTTTCGCTCGTTTCTTTCCTAGATCTTTGTCTTTATTTTTCTTACGACCTTCTGTAATGAAATAAGAATGTAAAGCAGATTGTACAAAAGTGAAAGAAGGTTATACATACTTCTTTGAGAACCTGACTCATCGGGCAATGTTTTGGAAAGGGCTTTGTCTTGAATTTCCGCTTCAAACCGAGCTAAGTCAGAATCTAACCTTCTAATATGTTTATCTACTAATTCGTAAGTTTGAATTGCTAACTGAACTTTATCGTCACCATATTCTTTAGCTTTATTGAACTGGTTTTGTATTTCTTCCATTTGTTCCTTTCTTTTTTCTACTGACATTGAATTTATATTTCTAAGATAATTATCTGCCATTTGGTCAATGGTCCTCATCAAACCTTGGGCTCTCGTGTCAAGATCTCTCATTAATGTGAAATTTCTTTGGAGCTCTATTGGAAGATGCTCTAGGCCTGAAAAAAATAGGTTAGCAATGAATTACCAAAAGCATTCAACTAAACTTAAAAAATCGATTTTATATTTCAAAACTTACTATCCAAATAATGTTCTAAGTACACCGCCGATGTCATTGCGGTTAATTCTCTATAATTTAATGTTTATTAATTCTGCAAAGGCATGCAAGCCTTTTTTGTTTTGTCTAAAACTTTGTTTTCAATCTCAACTACGCATGCGCCGCTGCCATCCCCGCCATTTTATTGTTTTGAAAATTTTCTATCAAGCGAGGCATCTAAATGATTTACTTGAATTTAAAATGAATGATCTTAATTGACTGCTCCAAAAGTTTAGAGTAATTAAAAAATAACTAATATAATACAGATTAGATTCCTTAAGTTACACATCAAATTTTTTTTTTCAGGTGAGGAAGAACGTGGAACTTGGATCTAGGGACACGTTTTAAGGATAAACAACCACGAATAACAATGGCTGCCTTGATTAAGTAATGATTGATAATTCCATCTTATTTTTTATTACTTAAATTTAATCATTCCTTTCTTCTAGTATTATTTTAATTTTAAACTAATTAATGTGAGCTTCGAATTATCGTAACGTATATATAAATAGTGTGAAAAGAAGTAAGTATTGCTTTTTTGAATCATTATAGAGTTCTGTCAATATGTTAAAAGTTGCATGTCCTATATATTTTATTTCTTATTATTTACAGGATTAATTAATATAACAACATGGTCAAATTATACTCATTAAGTGTACTATACAAGAGTGATAATTCAGTCTATTGGCTGAAATCTGCTTATGAATTAAATTCATTTAGTTTCTTTCAAAGGAGTAGTGTACAGGAGTTTATGGCATTTGTAAGCAAAACAATAGTTGAGAGGACACAATTAGCTGCTAGGCAAAGTGTAAAAGAAGGTGAATATATGTGTCATGTATATGTAAGAGCTGATGGCCTAGCAGGAGTTGTTATATCAGGTATAAGAAAAAGAAAACGAAGAAAAAAAAATTTTTTTTAATTGCTGGATAATTTTTTTTGTTTTTTTTTTTGAATGCAGATCATGAATATCCTCATAGAGTTGCACATACTTTATTGACAAAAGTTTTAGATGAATTTACCACTAAGGTACCACAACATCAATGGGCTGGTGCTACTGAAGCAACCATAGGTTATACTCAACTGCCAGTTTATTTAACTAGATATCAACAACCAAAGGAAGCAGATGCTATGACCAAAATTCAGGAAGAATTAGATGAAACTAAAATCATATTGGTAAGGATAGGATTTTATATCACTTGAAGTGAAACTAGCTGACTTTAAAAATTTAATGAATCAACAGCTGCCAATTTTTTCTATTAATTAATTTTTTATCCCATATATCCTTGACCTTTAACCCAAAATGGATTCTTCAAGATATACATGACTTAGTTGTGTTTAAAAAACTAAATACTAAATTAATTTTCTTTTTTCAGCATCACACTATAGAAGCTGTACTAGA